>CM069554.1:7422526-12422526 GCA_035773235.1 Eospalax fontanierii
GGTAAACGGGTCAGTAGGCAAAAAAGCTGTACCCTGGAATCAGGAAAAGAATCTCAATTCAGGAGTATATTCTGTGCAGTTTCGATGCTTCCTGGGTGCTGTCTATACTGAACAGCCAAAAGCACCCCAATAAGAGCATCTTAGCTGGGCAGAAAGCCAGGTCCTGCGGAGGTGACTCTGTGAAGCAGGCAACCCTCACTAGCAAAGGGGCTGACTAAGAGGGAGGGAGAGACAACTGATGGAGAAAAATGAAAGATCCTTGTATGGCCAGAGACGTGCTGTAGCACCAGGAACCGCTTCTTCTCTTGGTAGCTGTAGCACTGAGCCTTTGTAGAATGTGGACACCTGCCTTCTTCATGGGGAAAACATGATATGTGGGACTTAACGTGGACTGCAAGCAGGATGGATAGTCTGGTTGGGAGGCTGTAGTAGATTTACCATTTTATAACCAGTTCACAGAAGCCTCTTTTTTTCATCTTCCTGCTGCTGCGACAGGTTCTATTTCAGCCTAAAATTGCTGTCATTTTCAGCTTCTCTTTGGAGCTGCCAGTTCCTGCTTCTGGTTTCCTTCTTTGGAGTTTCTATGGTGCCAGGATGTAGATCTTCAACCTAATTCTATTCTGCAGTTTCACAGATGCAACTGATAAAGTCAGGGGAATTAAGGATTGACTACTCAGGGACAGGAATCAATAGACAGGTGTTCTCCCACCTCATCCACTGGGTGGGTAGTTTAAAACCACGTTTCTTAAGGCTCCATGAGAAGTCGTCTCTCAGACTGAATACTATCTGCCCTGCGTAGCAGCCTTCTCAGTAATGTGTCCCTGCCTTGACATCCCCTTTCTCTCTGGTTTGGTATTCCTGTGGGAAATCCTGTCTCCTATATTTCTGTCTTCAAGGGAACTCAAGCCAGGACAATCTGATAGGGAGGCAGTTGAGCATAAAACCAGTGATGTGTGGGCAGAGCTAGTGAGTCAATATTCTAGCCTATTCTGATAAACGTGACTCACCACTTCTTCCAAGAGACCGTGCTTCATGTCTCTTTGCGGGTTCCATAGCAATGAAACAGACCTAGACCCAAAGTCACAAAGTCTTAATTGTTTAAGCTTCTTGAATTTTCTTCCATGCTCATGCATTCTTTTTAGCTTTATAGCACCTGTGAAACCTTGTGCGTGTCATTGACTCTCTTCTAAAAAAAAAAACATGAAATATGATGAGCTGAGAGTCTATCCTGTGTATCACATTATCAAGGATGTCATCGAGGAGAGGCATCTTTCTGTGGGCAATTTTCTATTTCTTGTTTTTTCTTTTTTCTTTCTTTAATGGTGCTAGAATCAAACCCAGAATCTCATGCATGTTAGGCATAAATGGGACCACACATACCTGTAACCTGTTTGCAATGTTCGGGAGTCCATTGGTACCATTAATAGTTATGCATCGCTTAATGATGGAGTAAATTCTGAGAAGTGTGTCACAAAGTCAAGTCATTATGTAGGCATCATGGTATGTGTTTACACATAGTGAGGTAGCAAAGGCACCTCTAAGGGATTCAGTCCAATGGATCTGCCATTGTATATGTGGCCTGTTGTTGAGCAAAGCATTGAATGTCATTAAGTAAAGCACATCATATACCACATAATTGTATTTTATTTTAAAACAAAGCAGTGAAAAGGACAGTGATTACTCCAGCTTTAGACCACGTGGTGAGCAGTGCTTTCCTAGGATGGAGCACACAGGCATCAGCACTTTTCCGCAACAAGCCCAGGCTTCGGTTTTGCTGCCATTTATCAAAATGACCCTCTCCAACCTCCCTAGAACTGACATGGAGTATAGCCAGGCCTCTTTAGAGAATGTGGTAAGGATAGATGCCCGATTCCTCAAAGTGACAATGGCGATCAAGGAAAGAATGGTTTATGCCTGTCTTCAGGAGAGTTGGGGCGTTCCACAGCTGGAGCAGAATGTAGACGGCTTATTCCTGAGCCACATTCCTTCCACTGCCTCTTTCCTATCCTTGATGTCTCCAGCCAAACTTTTTCATTGCCCAGTGGATGCAGAAAATCAGATGAGAAACTCTCCAGCAATCAGAACCATATTGATTACTGCATTTAGTCTAAATACTTAGGGCATCATGGACGCTGTAAGAAAGGCACACATTCCATCTGAAGAACACACACACACACAAGTGTGAGTGTCAGAACCACGTGGACCTGGACCTAAATCACAGTTCATTTTTCCTTTTTGGTTCATGGCCATGGCGCTAATTGAACACCTGTGAGTCAGTTTTCGCCTGTAGAGTAGACATGCGATCTCTTATTTCACAGCATAGTTGTGAATGAGTAATTCTCTTCTCTGCCATCATCCTGTTCTCAAGGTTCAGCCCATATCCTTGGACACCACCTGCAGCCTTTTCTCTCAGGCATCCAGGAAGCTTTGCATGCTAACTGGTTTCGGTGCTATGGTTATATTCTGGTGTATGATTTGGATCTAGGTCACTAGCCTATGATCTCCTTGAAGCAGAGACTGAATTGTATCCATTTTATTTATGCATTCACAACTCTTGTTTCCTTTGTAACATGAAGTTAAAGCTCTTCCACACAGACCAGTTACTAGGATGCAGGTCATGTCTGAAACATGTATGTGACATGAAAAGTGCCTGGCCAGTTCTCCTTTGTGGATTTTCAGGGTAGTGATAGTGTCTGGACTTCATGATTTGGGTAAGAAAACATTGATTTGTTGGGCCTGTGTTTTTCCAGCTGTGGGCCTTGGTCTTGGAAGACTTCCTGTTACAGTGTTGGACAGTGTAGAGGGAGCTATTCTTCTACACCCAGCATCAAGAGGCCATTTCCTAGCTTGGCTCAGGAGCATGTATGACTTCATCATTTCTACTCTCTCAACTGATCTTCCCTATGAAGCTATTGGCACAAAACACAGCCCTCACCTCCAGGAGAATAGGAGCTTACACTGGAGCTAAATATGAGAGACCACAGCCTGGGAACTTAGAGCTGTTACCCCAAATACCATATTCCAACATAGTAACAGTTTCATGATGTTTTTATAGAAATAAAAAATATGCTAGTGGAAACATCAGGCAGGTAGGTTGCAGAACAGCCTACAAGTCTCTCCCATAAGCCTCCGATATTATTTTATTTTAGCCTTTGAGTTGGTGGAAGCTAAGTGTTTGTATATTTGAAAAGGGTAAACAGTCACAAAGACAGGTCTTAGGTCATACATAGAGGTGGGTAATGAATGGTTTTTAAGTGTGCTAAAATATTAAGGAGTCCAAGATAATTCAGACCCAGACCTGTGACACTCTAGCTCTATACAATTACAGTGCATCCATCAGCCTTGTAGCAGCTCAACCCTGACACAAGATTTTTTTTTTTCTGAGAACTCGAGTTCACAAAGTTCTGTGATGGTGTGATTATGAACGAGGCCTCAGAGTTCTGTGAATGAGCTGGATAAGAACGAGAGGATCTAATTGTACGCACATCAATAACACTGCCATGTCCGGGCACTCAGGTCAGGTATTCTTTATATACTCTTTGTATTATTGCCTTGTTCTTCAGAAAGGAATTTCAGAGGGAAAGGAGCAAGTTATGGTTCAGGTTCTGTCCGCTGCAGCAACCCCAGGTTAAAGCAAAACTTGGAAGTAAACAAAGTGTTTCTTCAGTATGCGTGCAACCAATGCTCAGGCTCCTTCCTGCTGGCTTTTTCCCATGTGTAAATGGCCACCACGGCTTGGTGTCAGGAAGCTGAATGAGATGGTTAATTGAGTTATGCAAGTTATACTGCTGCCTTCCTGGCCTCCGGATATAGCTGTCCTCTCCCAGCCTGTGACCTGAATTGCCTCTGCTCACTGAGGTAGAGCATCTCTGCAGGATAGGCTGGTCTCCCAAGTGATGAATGTTTAGACCCTAGCAATTACTACGCATCCCATTGGTCTCAGGAACAAGAGATCGTATTTTAGATGGATTTTTTTTTCCCTCGGGGTTATTTTCACATGTTGTCTCCTGAGGTGTATTTAAACAAAATTGGATTTATTCAAAGTAACGTGAACATAGCTTCTCTCATCAACAGAACTTGGGTTGAAAGTGAATTTTGTGGACACATTTACTGAGAAATGGGAATGAGGCAAATCACCAGAGCTGAGAAGAAATAAGTAATAAAGGAAGAATGAAATAGAATTGTAATCACTGAGAAGTGTTGAAGTTCAGGAAGCTGTAATCTCATATCGCCTGAAGGAAAAAATATATCTGTGTAAAGCAAAAGTTGACTGCAGCTCACTTCTTAAGTGGCATGCTCTATTCCAGGAACCCAGAGAGAAGAGACGCAGCTCTGATGACCTCACCTGCTGACACAGGCAAGCCCACCCTCCCCAGCCCTATCCTGTAAGCCTTAAATGACAAAGGCAACAGAAAGACTGGCAACATTCTTAGCCCAGTCAAGAGTTTCCACCAGCAGCCCTGGAAGGAAGACCTGGCAGATGTGAGACCGGGACTGGGAAGACATGGTCAACACATTGTGAACAGCAGGAAGTTCCCGCTGGGGGCGCGAGTACCACTTAGCTTCCTCTGCAGGAAAAATTATATCTATAATCAAATTTCTGATTTTGTTACCAGCTATGCAGTGCAATTACCCAGCATGCTTCTAACCTTTCATCAAAGCGAAAGGAAAAGCACTCAGCAATTGTGCTTCTGAGGGTGTTCCCAGGAGAACGAAGGGGGGAAGGCCCCCAGGATGGGAGAAGTAGGTCTCCCGAGGGGCTAGTGATAACTAGGGGGATCAGAGATGCAATCACAGAATGGCACAGGCTCGGAAGCTTGGACAAGAGACATTTTCTTGCAGTTCTCCAGACTAGAAGCTTAGTGAGGTGTCAGAGAGCTCGAGTCAGGTGAGGGCTCTTTGCTGGGCTGCTGACCGTGACCTTTTCACTGTGTTCTCCGATGACCGGTCTCCCGCGTGTTTGTGGTGAGAAGAGAGTGGAGGTAAAGAGAGGGAGAGGGAATAGAAAGAATGAGGAAGTGAAGAAGAGACAGATGACAGACAGATAGATGATAGATAGATAGACAGACAGACAGATAGAATCTTGGCCCAGCGCTTCTTCTTTGTGTTTCTTTACTTATTGGAGATAGGCTTTCATTATATAGCCCAGGCTGCAGTATATAGCTGGTCTTGAACTCAAGATCCTCTTGCCAGGGATTATAGGCATGTGCCCAGACACCCAGCTTGCTATTTTTTCTTAGAAGGGTGTCATTTTAAAATTATAGGGGCTGAAGAGATGGCTCAGTGGTTAAGGAACTGTGGGATAGTGTTCCTATGGCTTTAAAAATACATTTGATGAATTAAGCTAAACTTTGAGCATGTGTGTCTGAACAGCCTTGTGTCTCATGAGAGTTTATGCAAGAATGCTTGCTGGAGAGATATCTTCCAAATGCCAGATCTCCCCTCTAGTTTCTCAGGTAACATGTTAACCTTCTAAGTCATAGCGTGGAGATTTTGTTGCTGTGCTCATCTTCTTTTGCTGAATTGTTATATTCTAGCCATATTATTATTATTATTCAGTATTCTGTAAACATTTCACTGTGATTCTCAAGAGTATGAGAAGCTATTTTATTATTATTCAGTTCTGTAGACATGTGACTGTAGTTCTCACATCAGGAGAATAAAATCAGAGCTGCAGGTGCAGTTAGCACGCCTGTGCAGGCAAGCACGGGGTCCCCTGGTTTATTATTAATTCTGTGGTAATCCAGTCATGGCCTATGTCTGCGTCCCAGTAGCCACAGCTAACACTGCTCTTGCAAAGGACCTAGGTTCAGTTTCTAGCACCCATGCAGCAGCTGACAATCATCCATAACTCCAGTTCCTGGGGACACTTTCTTCTGGCCTCGTTGGTATTGCATTCATGGGTGCACTTACATACTTGCAGGCAAAATGCTCATACACATAAAATAAAAGTATAAAGTTCTATGGAGTTAGGACTTCACTCACAACTCAGTGTATTCTGATTACCCCTAACCATTCTAATTCCAGATACAGCCTCCTTTAACACACAAATCATGAAGAGATGTAATTCAGTCTATAACAAATGATCAGCTGGAAAATAGGTGGCAGCAGAGGTGTGAGATACAGCCCGTGTTTACTCAGGAAGGGATAAGAAAAGCTCTTTGCTCCCACACAGAGGACCTGCTTCTGATGTAGCTGAGATCTGGTCCTCCCTGCAGGTCAGCCTCCAGGAATTCATGGATCCATCAAACAAGGTGCATCACTGCGTTCTTTCTATGTTTCTGAGTCTTTTAGACTCAGCAAGCCAGCTTGCAATCTGATTCTCTAAGAACACCAACCCCTGTCAGTGTTTGTCACTGGCTCGTAAAGGCAGGAAAGGTGGTTATTTACTCCCTCAAACTTTTCAAAAGAAGAGAATCTTTATCATATGAGAATATGCATAGCTCAAAAACAATCACAAAAATGTCACACAGTGGTTAAACGGTCACAGGCTCTCTATGGCTCAAGAGTAGCAGATATTCTTAGAGAATGGGGCATGTGTGTCACAGTGGCAAACCCAGAGCTCATGAAATCTTTCCCCCCTTGAAGTCATCCTCCAGGAACTACTGGGCATCTGTGGGTAGGTGGTGAGGGCTGCCCCAGGGTAATGGGCATGAGCCGCTGTGCTCCTAGAACCAACCAGCCTCTTTCTCAGTATGAAATCACAGATTCTGCTCAATTCACAGTTACAGCAAGCCATGACTTTTCTTTTGGGAAAATTATCACAATATGCTCAAATTGTGGTTCCAATTTGTAAAATAGCCTCTTGTGAGAGGAGCAGCAAAGATGGCGTCTGTAAGACAGATGTCACATCTTCTTCTCACATAAAAGTCAAAGTGTGGCTGCTTGTGGTAAGGAAGAGGACCAGAGGGATAGAAAGGATAGCTGGGCGAGGGGGTAGTGTAAACAAAGTACAATGATATGCACATATGAAGATATCATAATGCAATACATTTAATATTTAGTCCCAGCACTTGGATGGAGGCAGAGGCAGGTGGATCTCTGTGAAATCAAGGGTAGCCTAGTCTACATATCTAGTTCCAGGTCAGTTGGTCTATAGGAAGAACTTGTTTCAAAACAAATGAACAAAAAACTCACAAAATAAAGAATAAATAAATACATAAATAAGACACATGCTACACCTGTATTCAGAAGGTAGGATAATTTGTTAAGCTTATACGATTGGGAGTCAAGTGCACGTAAATGGAGATCCAAAGTTTCTGAGCTCCTTGTTTTCTTCATTGGTGAGATATATATACACTGCTGTGAGGTACTTACATAGGAAACCTTGTTTCAGGGACTGGAGAAATGGACTGGAGCACTGGTTACTCTTTCAGAAGACCGGAGTTCGGTTCCCAGCACCCCACATGGTGGCTAACATCCATATGTAACTCTAGTTCCATGAGATCTGATGCCTTCTTCTGGCTTATGCATGACATGGATGTCTTGCATACATACAGATAAAACACTCATACATATAAAATAAAATAAACTTTAAAAATGAAAACTTGTTTTGTTTTGATTACTTAGGAAATGCTCCTAAAATGTGTGCCCTAAGAAGGGCATCGTACGAATGCGATCTCCCAAACCCATGAGGTTCAAGATGGAAAGGCAACACTGTTAGTAGTTAGGTTGGGTCATAGACATAAAGCGAGCATCTCTTAGGTTAGCCAGCGTGCTCTAGCCTTCAGCTAACTCTAAGAATGAAAAGGCACAGTGTGGCTTTCATTTAAAACTTGATACCTGCTCGGCTATAGCCAAATATTTCTCCAAAGTAACCAGATTCGACTTGAAATTAGACCAAAGACAACTGAATCATGGCTTTGATGATGGATTAAATTGTATCTCCAAAAGATACATTGAGATTATAATTGCCAGTACCTCAGACTGTGACTTTGTTAGGGACTCGGGTTATAATAACTGGAATTAGTTAGATGAGGTCATCATGGGACACAGAGAATTCAGCATCACTGGCATTCTCTTAAGAAAAGGAAAGTCTAGACACAGACACTGAGGAAGGATGACACTATGAAAATGGAATTGGAGACTGGAAAAACGTCACAAGTCAAGGAGGCGAGGAAGGAGGGGAGAGCAAGCCCATCCATCTGTAGTTTGAACTTCTTATCCCTAGAAATATGATGTCATACATGCCTATTGTTTTGAGCCTCCAGTTTGTGATGTTCCATCAAAGCAGTCTAGGACACTGATGTGGCTAGTAGCCATTTCTTCCAAACTGGATCATCCATTCCTGGAGAGTGGAGGGGGGCTCAGGAGACTTACCAGGTTCTCTTACTTGCCCTCCTGAAAGTCATATAAACTGTAAACAATGGCTGGAGAAAGGAGGGTCATCACACATGCTGGGGTGAGCTTTTAGTGATGCAATGTCTTTGAGTAGCCCACATGCTCAGTAAACTCAGTCTCCAAGCTAGGCCAGAACAGAATTGTTTCTTTGGGGTGAGTAGATTTTGTTTATGTCTTTTCAGGAACTATCACACAACAGAAATGAAGACAGATCAGGACACTGGCTCACAGCGTGGTGCTGAACAGTCCATTTGTCCATGATGTGATTCAGTTTCTCTGCTTTTGAAATGCATGCAAAGGGTTTAGGCAGTGGTAGCAAAGACTGAACCATGTGGCCAGTGCAAGTGTCCTCCAACCTCTTGCCTATGGGAAAGGGCTAGGTCTTATTCTGAGTATCTCCACTGTTTGGTCAGACCGTGCTGCCTTGCAGAATTGATGTCATAAGCGAAGCATAACTAAAGGTATACAAAAAGACATAAAATGTTATTCTAGTTATTGAATTGAGGATTGATGAAGCAACTTATAAAGGCAAACCATGCCGACTTTGGCTGAGCCTCGTTAGAGGCTTTTTGAGGGGACCATCGCCTTACTATGAATGAGACCCATCCTGAACAGAATGAGTCAGAGGACATTGTTAGAAAACTAAGGATAAGGCAGACAGATGGAGCTTTCCTGCCACAGGGCTGGTCTCCCTGCAGGCTAGACTCAAACCAGCCTTACTTGGTGGCACAGGGTCAAAGGAACTTTCATTTAAGCCATGCTCCTATTATAAGTTCAGAGCGATGAAGGTTCTCTAGGGCATGGGAACTTGTTCTCAAAATCCACAGGCAGCCTTGGGAGAAATAAGTGGAGTTAACAAAAATAAACAAACATGGGGAGAGAGATCCGAGTTTCTGGACTGTGGCTGGAGTTTCAGTCTATCTGAAAGTGGGAAGGAAGGAGGGTGCAGGATGTGGCAACACTACAGGAACTGAAGATGTGATCGTGGCACTGGAAGTCAGAATCTGTGGCGTGGCCTCTAAAGCAACAAACTTGGAAACTGCTGAGTTGTGATGGAAACGGTGTTGAGTGCATACCTTCTCTCTGTCCGTGGTCTCACCGTGGACCCTTCGTCTCTCAATCCCCAATAGTATATTGACTCTTGCACAAGTTCCTCCATGACTTGTGTCACCCTGAGTTCCGCATGCGGATCTCTCCTCTGTCCTGGCAATGCAGTATGAATTGCTCCAGGCTAGCCTGTCAGGGAGGCTTGAATTTCATCCTCTAATTTCCCCTTCTTGAATTGCATCTTCATATGGAGGTCAGAGTAATCTTCCTGAAATGTAAATCAGATCACACATGCCCCTTAGCTCAGAATCCCAGAGCATGACATCATACTTAGAACAAAGCGCTGGAAGACACAGTGCTTCCACCTGCCTCTGTGACATCAGCCCCACCCCCACCCTGGTTCTAAGGACCCTGCTCTTATTCCTTGACACATCAAGATGGATCTTATTTCTGAGAAAAGTGCCTTCTGGACCATCTTCCTGGAATTCTCTCTTCTCAGATAGTAACATGGTCTTAGCTTCCTTTGTAGACAAGACACCCTGGTCTCAGGACCCCCAAATGCAGTCTCTCCTGTACAAAGCAACTCTGTTGCTGAAATTAGGTCAATCATAAGCAAGCGTCAGTCTTATTAGGATGCCAGCTCCTGGAGGACTGATGCTTTTTCTTCTTTTCCACAGCATCCCTATCATCTACGACAGTACCAGGCACCGAAGAGGGACCTGACTAAATATTTATTGATCAAGGAGATATGTGGACAGATAGGATACTGAGATGCAGAATCATATCTTATAAATATTAACATTAACTTTGTCACAAACCTGTACTGTTAAGGCTTGCGTACTAGCAACTGTGTGAACCTGGACGGATGTTCCCTTGATCACCCACTACCCATTTGTTCATTGTTCAGCAAATATGTTCTGTGTATTAGTGATGATCTGGGACTATGCAAGGTGCTGGGTTTATGTAGCTGGGCAGACATCTGGATGTGAGTTCTCATGGACCTTAGTAGTCTATGATGACATAGTCACTTTAAAAGGCCAGCAAGGGATGGGGTGTGGCTCAGTAGAGGAATACTTTGCTAACATGTGCAAAGCCTCAGTAGTAAGATACAGATAAATTAGGACTGGAGAGACAGCTCCACAGTTAAAAGCACTGAATGCTCTTAGAGAGGATCTGGGTTCAATTCCCAGCACTCACATGGTGGCTCACAGCTATTCATAAATCCAGTTTCAGGGGATCCAACAGCCTCTAGTGGCCTCTGTGGGCATTGTGCACATGTGATGCATTTACATACATGCAGGCAAAACACTCATACATATAGAATAAATAAATATAAATCCTAAAAAATAGCTGATAAGAAATACTGAGAAGTGATGCTGTCTCATCTGTAAGATAAGGCAGGGGAATGGGAACGATGTGGTGAGGTGTGGGTGAGAAATACTCTATCCAAGTGCCTGGGAAAGCTCTGTGTGTTTGGAAGAGAGCATTTGGACTGATATCCGAATCAAGAAAAGACGCTGGTCTTATGAAGAAATACAAAGATAACATCAAAACCCTGAGGCAGTGTTCTTGGTGGAACACCAAGCAGACCCTTCCAATCGGGGGGTCAGGAGCTGTAGGGTAAAGCTTCAGCAGGCAGGCAGGTGCCGGGTTACAGTATCGGATAAAGCTTAGTGTCCTAGCGTATAGAATCAGCTAACAGCATCTCTCCTGCAGGATTGCTCTGGGGGTTCAGTAACTGCGCCCTAGAGGATGAGTGGAAGCAGGAGTGGAAGTCATGGTTCTGGTTCTGAAGCTCTGTCTGGAGGTCTCATCAATGCAGCGTTTCTAATGCCTGTGTGGACTCGCAGCTGGGTGGCTTTGCTGCTGTGAGAGATGTCCTGGAAGTCCGATGATGCACAGACTACCTGAGTTCTTCCTCTCTGTGCCCCATCTTGCCCCTGGGCTGCCTGCCTCTTTCCATTATAGTCGTTTTAAAATGGATACAAATGGAGAGCTCGGCAAGTGACACAGGGCATGAATAATTCTACTCATTACTATCAGTTTGGAGACCATTTTGTAGCGGCAAGAGCTTTAGAAATAAAAATCTGATGTGATGGTAAAAGAACAGAGAGGATCATAAAAATACCAGGAGTCTTCTGGCCGTGAGGTGGTGAGGCAGAGAGGCGAATCCTTGGGCCTGAAATGTATTTGGAATGATGTTGATTTAACACTGGTCATGGCTTCACTCTCCTTGTGTCAGTTGGCACTGGGTGGCTCAAATGAGGAGGAAGGTGGTGGTCAAGGCTCATGAACAGTGTGTTGGCTCAGACTTGCTATTAGAACACACTCCTGTTTTTCATTCTGTCTTCCACTGTGCCACGTGCTGTGGCCGCAGCTTGGGTTTCCAGCATTCCCTCTCTGGGCTCGGCTCCTCTGGCTATCCCAGAAGACAGCAAGTCCATTCCTTTCTTATGCCTTCCACACCTCTGTGTAGTTGGATTCTTGTTATCCTTGATGATCCATCACACTCAGTGGTGCCTGCCTTCGAGCAGCCTAAATAAAGCTGCTCACTCCCCACGTGATTTCTTCCCTGATGCCAGATCTCTCTGCAAAGGAATTTCTTGTGTATCGGCTGTTCCCACAGTAAAGCTGTCTTGTACAGAAGAGCAGTGACGGATCTCATGAGTGCCAAATGCCAACAGCAATGCCTAGCACATGGGTGTGTGCTGTACAATGCCTGAAGTAAAAAAGTAAAGAATGAACTTGAACTTGCATGAAGAAGGGCCATCACTGAAGAGGCTCTGAGGTATCTCCTATCAATGCATGAGGATGAAGTATTTTTCTGTATAGATGCAGAGGCATGGCTGGGTCATCACTGCCAGGTTTGGCTCCATGTCTTAGTCACCATTTCATGTTCTTGACATTCCTTATCTGCACTTAGCAGAAAAGAGCCCAGAAACAGATTGTGGTTCACATCTCACCATTCCTGGCTGAAGAGACAATAATCTCCTAGGTAGTTCTCCTGTAGAAATGTCTCAGGCAAGAATGCCGACTGGATTGGCCTTATCCAGTACCAAGGAACTGTGTTGAAGGCACGGCCCAGAGGAGAACTAGGTAGCTCCAACAGAAGGGGTGGTGGTTGAAGCGTGAGCTGTTCTAGTACAGAGAACTCTTGAGAAATGCTCACCAACCTGGGCTTTGAAACATGAGAAGGATCGTTGCAAGAAATCCATCAGTAACAAAGTACCAATATTTAGAAATGGTTTAGTTCTCATGCTCGTGAAAGCAGGTTTGAGCCGGTGTCTACGGTAATACTGTTTTTGATGTTGCATGTTTAGATTCACTTCCAAGAGTGGAACAGAAAGGGTGAGGTGTGGGATGCAAATCCTGCAAATCGTCCCCACTTTGCCTTGCTTTGTATCATGGCCCATGGCCCACATTGCATATGCAGACATTTTTCTGTCAGAGGTGTGTTGGCACTAAGTTGTTTGAGACTAACTTGGCTAGACAGATGCTGTGTGCTCAGAAGAGTTCCCTCAGGTCTGGGATTAGTCAATGCCTGCGGCCCCAGGAGGAATGATGACATTAGGAGTTTGCAGCAGGTTCATCTTGTTAGGAAGCTGCAGGGCTATTCATTCTGGCTTCCAGATGATGCTTAATGGCTGCCACACGCAGAAGTGCACAGGCTGTCCCGGCCCCCACTCCATGATGATGAACGGGGGAAATAGAGGTGGTTCTGAAGTCAATGGTTAAGAAATTGGAACTCATCCCACACAAAGACATGGGGTGTCTAGTTTCTTCTGAATATTTTTGTAGCCGTTCAGTCACAAGTCCACAGCCGAGGAGGAAGCTGCTCTTCTCCCTCAGTACTTACTTCTTCTTTATCTAGATTAAGGGGCAAAGTGAGAGGAGGCCTGCTGCCTGCCTTGCACTGGCTTTGCACAGCGTCTCCCCACCAGGGCCTCATTTGTCTTGTAGAGACAGAAGAGGGAAGGAGCAGCCAGAGTTGTCCCAAACCAACTGCAGGTCAGCTGCTGCCCTGCCCCAGACCTCAGGCTCCATGCCTAGGCGTAGCCCTGGCTGTCTGTGGACTGGACAGCTTAACTGGGTCTTTATTGTTTAGACTTATTAGGGAATCACAGAGCGTATGCAGTAGATAAAATGGTGTTTCCTGAAAGGTGGGAGCCAGTGCTGTTGGGTATTTTCATCCTGGAAGATCTAAAACAGCTCAATCAGCAGAGGGTTAGTGGGAAAAGAAAATGAGCCCTTCTCCCCCATCACCTTACTTCCTTTCCCTTCCCTCCTCCTCCGATTCCTTCCGTTGTTTGGTTGTGTTGTTCACTGGCTCATTATAGCATAAGTAATATATATTTGATCTTGATCCCAGTCCTGGTTCCTTGGAATTTCCCAAATTACAGAGTGCTTTTTTGTTACCACAAGCCTTTTTGAACATGTCTGAACTAATGTCAATAAGGTGATTTGGGGGCAGGCTTTAGAGACCGTTGAATGAGACGCAGGGGCTGGCTTCCAGAAAGATCAAGTCTACAGCTGTGTCTTTCAGCTTTTTCCTTGACCTGTTGGGAGAGGAGAAGGGGACCAAGTTCTGTCACAAGTGACCGACAGTTTAATTCGGCATACCTGTGTAATGAAACCCCCTTACGATCCCTTAAAGGCTAGGATCTGAGGTCTTTGAATGTGTTGACCACTATTGAAGTGCTGAGTAGGACCTGGACTCTGAAATCTGCTCTATTTAGCCCTTCTTCTCAGCTCTTTCTGAGTTGTGCCTTTTATAGGTAACCGTAAGTATTTTCTTAAGTTCAGTGAACAATTCTAGCAAATTACTAAACTGACGCAGCAGTAAGGTTGTGAGAACTCTGGCTTATAGATGCCATTAAGTTGAATGAAGTGTCTCCCACAGGCTCACGTGCTGGCTGGTAGCGACAGGGTTTAGGGAGGTTACAGACCTTTGGAACTGGCAGCCAGCAGGTGTAGATAACAAGGGGTGGTCTCTGAAGGCCCCACTCTCCTCTGCTTCTGATCGAGCCCCTTGTGAAGAAGAGGCAGCCACAAGCTCCTCCATGACGAGAGTTGGTCTGCCACTCCTTTCTGCCGTGATGGACTGAAGGGTCCTGAAGCTGTAAGCCCAAAGGAATCCTTCCTCTCTTCAACTGCTTCTGGGCATTTTGTTATAGCTAAGAGGCAAATAGTTGACACAGCTGCCTGGGGCTGAAGCCTGGTGGCTAAATCCAGCAGTCTAGTAGCTGAGTCCTTTATCTGCTTAGAGGGGATGCTAACTGCAGGCAGATATATAAGAATTCAGCTGAATTGTCATATATACCATCACTGTTGAAGAGTCAGAGAGTATTTATTGAATATCCAGTGTGTCTCTTGTGCTGCAAGAGTCAGGAATGAACAGATAGATGAAGGAGAATCAAATGCCAACTCTATTTGATGATTAGCTCCTGGAGCTAATTAGATATGTCAGCCTTGGGGGGCATGTTCAGAGTGGGAATTTACACATGGGCGAGGACACACTGACATGTTTGAAATGCATCCGAATATGTCTAGGAGTTTTCCAGTAGAGAAGAGCACCCGAAGTAGGCTGGACACTTTTTAGGAAAGCACACATCCTGTGATCTGTTACCAAGACCCTTTGAAATTTGGAACTCACCTCTTCTAGCATGAATTTGGTGACAGACGTGGCGACTGTTCCCCTGCCCCCACATCCTAGCTCTGGACTTTGGCTTGTGCTGCTTCTCCATACTAGAGGCCTCCCACGCTTGGCATCTGTTGAATCCTGCTTGTGTTTCAAGATTTCTGTTCTTTTTCTGCCCCTTCTGCCACAGAAGGCAGTGTCTGCAGTCCCTGCATCAGAAAGCTGACCCCACCACTTGGTGATGGAGTTGGCTATCTACATATTTACCTTTGATCCTCGGAGGCTCCACTGTGCAGATGGCCATGATTAACAAGGGAATGTTTCTTCCTGCACTTACAGAAATAGTGATTTCTTGTTTGGACAACTTCCATCAGGCCAGTGCCCAGTCAGAAAGTGTCCTCCTCTACTTTGGGGGGCCAAGCCTTTGAACAGAGCCTGTGGACCTGGCTGCCATCATGGTTGCCGAGGGTGTTCTGCCGCATGTCCTGGGCAGGTGCTCTGTGCCATGCGCTGTGTGTGCCTTGGGGAAGTTGTTATCCTTATTCAAATACATAAGAACACTGAAAAGCAGTGGCTGAAGTTGGGGCAGGGGCGGGGACCTGGGCTTAAAACTCTGGATGTCTGTGGTCAGAACTTGAGCTTGCAACTACTGGGCTTCAGTGATCCATAAAGTTTTCACCTTATAAACTCTCACCTCTACAAAGACCGGCTCCGAGGCACCTGAGCAGTTCCTCTGGGAGAAACGAACCTGCCTGGCCGGCCAGACTTGCTTTAATCTGTAAGGTTTTATGTTTGTTTGCTTGCTTGTTTTCTGTTCTTATATTTTCTCCAAAAGTTACTAAGGTTTTCTCTGAAATGCTTTCTGCCCAGACCACAGATTCACAAAACATTTCGTCCTTACTATTCTACAATGAGGAAGACCCAGAAGGACTGTTCTTAATTACAAAGGAATTTTGTCCTCTATTTGAAACTTGCAAGGCTGCTTTCTGTAGGTCATCATCCTATTGGCATGGGATTTCTTATTGATGATGATGATGTTATGGATGCTCTGAGGTTGGGTTCTCATTTCTGTCTGCAAAGCTCTTAGCAACCAAATATAGTGAGCCCTGTTTTCATAGGCAAGTTTATTAGCATATTCACTTAAAAATGGGTTTAGAACAAGAACAAAGCTAATTCAGAATTCTGAGTATCCCCCTCCAAAAGAAACTGCGAACAAAAACAAGTTTTTTAAATACATTTTTATTTTATGCGTATGAGTGTTTCTCCTGAAAGTATGTAAGTACACCTCGTGCATGCAGTGCCCACAGAGGCCGGAAGAGGGTGTATGATCCCTTGGACCTGGACTTACAGAATGCAGTTAGCCTCTATGCGAGTGCTGGGAACCCATCCTGGGTCCTCTGCAAGAATAGCCAGTGTTCTTAACCATTGAGCCATCTCTTCAGTTCCCCAAATAAGTCTTTATTCAAGCAGTGGCTCCTTAGAGTGAAATTCTTCATCAACCTCAAAATCAGAAAGACATTATGGGTGCTGAGAGGTGTGAACATTGTTCAGTTGCTCTACTGGAAGTGCAACACGCGTACACACGTGAGCCTCCTGACTGGGCAGCACAGGACTTCCCTGTGTGATGCCCTCGTTCTCAGCTTCCTGCTGTGTTACTCGACTGTGCCTGTGGACACACTGTTCTTTCTTCTGGAGTCCCATCCCACTCCTCATCTCTTCGTAAGACTCCCATCTCTATGTGTTCCTGGAGCTGAAACGGGTGAGTCTCGGCACAGCGGAAGTTGACCGCTCTCTTGCATTTCTGTAAACACTTCACTCAACACATACTTAGTTCTCATTACTCGGCCTTGCAAATATGTTTGCATGCCTTTGTTTGGTACTGTGAATGGCTTCATGTTTGTCCCTATGTTGATGATACCGCTGGCTCCCCTAAGACTGTTCTTTAAATGGAGTCACTTGGACAATTTTCTAGAGAACACCATCTCTCTCTGTAGGTGAGACTTAGAGGTGCCAAGGCAGTATTTGCCTGTGCTGTGGAGCCCAGCTGACAGCCAAGGCCCATCCTCACCTGATCTGTTTGCAGCTAGCTAGGGAAAGGAAGGTGCTAGACTGGTACCCAATGGAAGCTTCCTCCTAAGTATATTCAGCAGGACTGAGAATGAACAGGACTTCGAATGACTTCTCCACTGAGTGGTGATGGGATTTCATGCTACACTGTTCAGCCCCCTAGAATTCCCTCTCAGCCCACCACAAAGATTCCAGCATCCCACACATTGAGAACCCTGTCCCCTGAACTGGGAATAGCTCATGAAGGCAATCTTTCTTGTATTTCTCAGCAGAATCAATATCAATAAAATCATACTGTATTTAATGAACAGATAAATTACCTTGTTCTTTGCTGAAGGACACTGTGTTGGGACATCACATGGTCAGCATTCAGCAGTGCCTGGAGAGAATCTATATACACACAGCAACAGCTTGTACATACTAAGCATTTATTATGTACTTGGTACTAAGTAAATGGTTTGCACCCATGACATAATTTATCCCTTTAAATCACCTTAACAGGTAGGTATTAGCTGTTTCTCTTTGTTTGTTGTGACGTGGGTTCTCACTGTGCTGCTCATACTGGTCTTGAGCTCATAAATCTCTTGCCTCAGCCTCCAATTTGTTGGGATGTCAGGCATGTACTATCACACTCAGCTGCCAAGAAGTATTCCTGCCATTGACTGTAAGACAAGGGACTGAAGTGCACAAACTTTATTAAGGTCACATAGAAACAGGTAACACATTTTACAGTTAGCCAAGGTTTATTCCATTGCAAAGCCATCCATAACAGATCCACATAATACCTCTTCCTGTGAAAGAACCAAGTCTAAGAGTCAGGGTGTGCTAGTTAATACAGTGTGTGGCACTGAACTCACATGAACTCAGACTTTCCAGTCCATCATCTCTAAGAGTTGGTGTTTCTGAATCTAGAATAAGTGCAGAAACATTTTAAACTTGTCTTCTGGACATTACATAGCCATTACACACACAAAATCACTGAAGCTGTAGTTATCTGCACAAGATCCCCCCCCCCCAAATTGGTTCTCTGAACATTTCACCATGGATGGGGGGTGGGGGACTGCTGGCAATTGATGGCTGTTGGGAGCAGGTGCTCTTTTCTTTCTTTTGTTTTCTTTTTGAGCCTGGGTCTCCCTGTAGCCCCAGCTGGCCTGGAACTATCTACATAGACCAGGCTGGCCTTGAACTCACATAGATCCACCTGCCCCTGCCTTTCAAGTGCTGGGACCAAAGACTCACGCCACAACACTCATTGGGCACGGGTGTTATTTTCTTCAGTGGTGTAAGTAGCTACTGAGAAAGTTTCCTTGCTTCGGCAAATAGCCTTTCCACACACACTCAGGCAAGAAACTCTAACGCATTGGGCCTCCCAAATACAAAGAAGACAAACTAGTGCTTGTTGTGAAGGTTTCTGGGAGGAGGATGAGAACAGAGATGGGGAGAACGTTGAGATGTATGAAATTGTTGAACAACTGAAAAACAAAAACTTGTTACAAAGAACCAAGTGCCCCAGTGATAAATCAGAGCTCCTGGAGCTGGGATCCAGGACTAATTACTTACAAAGAAAAATTGCAGGTGAATTCTCTATCAGTTTTATGTTACTATGGTAGCAGATGCTTACAGATTTAGTAACTTGAAAGCAATGCAAATATATGACAGTACAGTCCTGTAGGTCAGAAGTCTGAAGTGTGTCTCGGGGGCCTGATATCAAGGTATCAAAGGGTTCCGATCCTTCCTGTGAGAGCTAAGAGGGACTCCATCACCTCACTCACTCATGGATTAGTGATATTTGGATCCTCACCCCGATAGGACTGAGGTCTGCGTTTCCACGCTCACAAAGCCACTTCCTGGCTCCTGCACCAGTCTTAGAAGCAGCACAGAGCATAAGACGCTCCACATGCAGAATCTTCTGTCCCTGTTTTGTCACTGCGTCTTTCTGATGTCCTTGTTTGCCTCCAAGAGGGTCCAGTGTCTTCTCTCCATCTCAGCAGAGTAATCTCTATTTATTTATTTTTATTTTTATGTGTATGAGTATTTTGCCTGCATGTATATAAGTGCACCATGTGTTTGTGGAGGCCAGAAGAAGGTGTCAGATTCCTTAGAACTGAAGTTAAGGCTAGTTGTGAGCCAGCATGTAGATGCTGGGAACTGAACCCATGTCCTCTGCAAGAGCAGCCAGTGTGCTTAACCACCCATCAAGCCATCACTCCAGCCCCTCAGGGTGATAATCTTGATCATGTCTACAAAGTTCCTTATCTTATTCTACCAGTTCAGGGATTAGGGCTTGGTCATTTTGACAACCCAAATTCCAAACTCAATAGCAAGCTGATAATCTTTAGCATTTTTTTTCTTTTCCTTGACATCAGCAGCTGGCAGGCTGGTATTTTGGTCTTATTTAGAACCAGCTCTGTATCCAAATACCTCACCCTTCTCTGAGCTCAACTCATTGCTTTCTCTACCTGAAGAAAGCATTCCTCCACATCTGGCCATGTTGAAGCCACAAGTCTATCTGCGGGCTAAGACACAGCATGACCTGCTTGAAAATGTCCTTCCTGCATATCCTTGTTGAAATATTGTTCTCCCACAAGCTTTTGCCTCCACATGGACCATAGTGGACCATAGGCTAGGCTGCCAGGTCTTTCACAGCCAACCTTCCTCTTTCAGAGATTATTTTAGCCTAGTCATGTGACCTAACCATGACCATCAGGAACTATGTAGTGTTACTTCACAGATCTTTCCTGTTTTTTGCACTTAGAAGCTTTTACAGTAATCTAATCACTAAATTTATGCTTTTCCAATATAATAATCATAAATAATTTGAATTTGTTCTTGTCTCATAATTTGTTTTTAGTACAATTTACAAAAATATTGGTTCTTAATGGACTGGAAACAAACTAATTCTTCACAGATAATTTGAGACATTAAGGAGATTCTGGGGAACAATTTCCCCTGTCTGAGAAGAAAAGATGCTTCTTGGTGGAGTGGGTCACGTCTACACAAGATATGGGAGCCTGCTCCTTCCCAGTAGTCCCCACGGTAGAATCTCAGACCATCAGGATGGAGGCTAACATTATTGGAAGTGATTTTCTAAATGATGTATACAGATTTTCTCATTTAATCTTCAAAATAGGTCTAAAGTATCATTATTACCCTGATTACCACAGGGAAACTGAAACCCAGCAAGGTTTAGAGAAGGCTGCTGCTGTAGTTTCTGATGCCATGGATGATCACCAGTGACAAGGTTGAACCAATTTAGACTCGGTTGCCTCTGAGGTCCTCCTGTGTGAGGAGTTACACCATTTTATAGGAGCTGTTCAAGGTTTGGGAAAGAAACTTAAAACTCTTCACAATTGGGGCTTGGAGAGATACTCACGCGTTAAGAACACTTGCTGTTCTTCCAGAGGATTTGAGTTTAATTCCCTGCCTCACAACTAACCGCCTGTAACTCCAGCTCCACAGGATCTGATGCCCTCTCCTGGCCTCTGCCAGCAACCTAATTCCCACACATACATACATACAAATAAATAATAAATTTTTAAAAATTGAAAACAAAGCTTTTTCAAAATGAAAATGGAGATTCTTGTGCTACCCTAAACCAACCAACCAACCAAAAGAAAATCTGTGCAGATATGAAAGAAGGGTTCTTGTGCATGACTGTCTGATGAGAGCTATCAGAACAGGCTGCCAGAACCTCAAGTTTGCAAGAGACTACCACAGTCTTCCACAAAAATGTGATTCTATGTGGACATCAGGAAGGCTGCTCAGCCTAAGACTGACAGTGCTCTCAGTGACCACTGGACCCAGGAATTATTGTTTCAAAATACCTGATATAATCTCATGTACTTTTATCTTTAAAAAATTCCACCTTAACTAATGGGTGAATGGGAAAAATTATACTTATGTGAGAAATAATGGGGGGAAATGTGTTATATACCAGAAATCACCGTGTTAAGCAAAAGAAGCCAGAATCAGAAGGATGGATATCCCAAGTTTTTTCTCATGTGTTGTCTACAAGGGAGGCTTTTGGGAGGAGGATAGGAATCAGGGGACAGGAGGAGCAGGGATAAGAGAGGGGAATAGGAGTGAGTGTGATCAAGGTACATTATGGGCATACATGAAAATGCCACAATGAAACTTCCAACCTTCCTCTTGCCTCAGC
The DNA here is from genome assembly GCA_035773235.1 of Eospalax fontanierii. Taxonomy (NCBI): domain Eukaryota; kingdom Metazoa; phylum Chordata; class Mammalia; order Rodentia; family Spalacidae; genus Eospalax; species Eospalax fontanierii. The sequence continues at coordinate 7,443,778 of CM069554.1, forward strand.
CTCCCTAATACGCACAGTTACTATGGCATGTGACATGCACTGAAGTGTTCTGCTCTTCCAATAAAATGTTCATTTTTCTTAGGAGAATCTTTCTGGATGATTTCCTTTTTTGATGGACAGGTTAGAATGTCATTATCTGCAGCCAACAACACAAGCTTCAGTCAGCCAGAGGAGAATTCAGTATTCACCTGGAATGTGTATCTGCTCACATGCTGGGAAAGGTTTGCTGAAATTCTGGGTACTCTCTGCTCCTGGAGAGTTTTCACAGGTGAGTTGCCAACATCCAGGCCTGTAGAGTGGGACTAATTGGATGGTAAACAAGACCCATAGCTTTGTCTCACCCAGTTTGTGATTTTATTTGTTCTCTGAATTTTATATCTAGATAGAAAAGGAATGACCTCATTATGTAGCCAGAGCTAATGCATATAGGCTTATGGGGATCTTGTTACACACACAATGACCAGGACTAAAAGCCCTCCCTTTGGAGGCTGGTGAGATGGTTCAGTGGTTAAGAGCACTGGCTGCTCTTGTGGAGGACCCAGGTTTGGTTCCCAGTACCCACACAGTGGCTAACTGTATGGTAAATACATTGGTTCTCTCTGGTTTTATTTTATTATTGGTTCATTCAGTGGCAAGTCCCACCCTCTGACAAATAAGGGAGCAGGAACGGGGGAGAAGAGGGAGAAAACATGGCAGTGAGCTGGCAAAGGGCACGGGTTATACTCAAAGCCACTCAGGAGGAAAATGCCCGGTCCTGCGCCCATGCAGGAGGCAGCGTTCCAAGTCCCCGCAGTCCTAAGGATCATGTGAGTGGAAGTGAAACAGAGGCTGGGAATGGACAAAGAGCCCTGCGCCGTGGACAAAGAGCCCTGCGCACTGTGGCTGCTCTAGACTGGCGGGCGGCCAGCAACCATTGACTTTATGGGTCACCCGAAATAAGTCAATCTCTCTAAAGAACATTCTCTATTGGTTCAGTCAGTTCAAACCTGGCGGTGGGATGAGGCTGAATGCCAGATACCGCCATGAGAAAATTTATGCAACACTAACAACTGTCTGTAACTCCAGTTCCAGGAGATCTGATGTGCTCTTCTGACCTCCATGGTCACATTCAAACAAAACATCGATACACATAAAAACAAAAAAACAAACATTTAAAAGCCCTTCCTTTTGCACCTCCACTCAAATCCTTTTGTGTTAATGTTCATCTCACCAATGTACCTGCATGTCTTCTGCACACGAGGACAGATCTACAAACACTGCTAAAAGCAAGATGGAAATTCACCTTCAGGTCTTGCAGTGATCTTGTTATGTTATGTTTAGAGGCCTGTGAAGTCTGAAAAGTAAATTATTCCTTGCCCGTTCTGTTTAGACAGGACCAGTGGTCCTCTGTACGCCCCTCCTGAGGTGGGTGAATGCTGAACGACAGGTTCAGACTTTGTTGGGTGCTTGGAGTTTTTCATAGTCATAAGCTGGAAACAAATGATTGGCTGTGCTGAATTTCCACCATCTGGTTTGGGGTGTGTGAAGCGCATCAGAATTGATAGTTCTACTGCCTTCTCCCAATAGACAGCCTTCTTGAACTCACCTTTATCTTTAATTGTAGAGAAAAGGCTCTCGTTATTTTAGGATCAGAATTCTGTAGGCTCCTAAAGTCACTGCTACTTAGCAGTCCACCAGACATTTCTTAACAGTTATATTTGTGCTGATTAAAACTCAGGAATAGAGATGGAGATAAAGCAGGTATCAGAATTAGCCGGAGACTGTCCTCTAACTATTTTTCTTCCTTCAGAAATGAAGACAGAAATAGTAATATTGACGTAGCATTCAAATGGTAAGGAATTAATTCCTTTTGTTTGAAATGTATTATAAATCAGATAACTTGGCTCAATTCAGTGCAACACAGACAAAAGAATACTTTCATTTCTTAAATCTTAGCCTCTTTCCTAAACTTGAGAAAAAGGAGACTGTCCATGATGCACACTAGTGGAAACCAGGGCATAACTCTTCTGTCTTTAGGGAGGATGGCTTAGCCACCACGGACAGAAGCACGTGTGTGAGCACAAGCACTGGGTGTGTGTGAGTGTGCACTGTGTGTGTGTGTGTGTGTGGTGGGGTGGGGATGCTGAGAGGGCTATACAAACAGAGCACAATCCTAAGAGCTGGAGTTAGTGTTACTTTCTTTTATTCAGTAATGCTTCTTAGTTGTATCACATCAAATTTTTATGCTAACAGTTGGTGACATAGCAACTGTTAATAGACTTCCATTCATGAAGTTAAAATTTCCTCCTATTTGGAAGAATGTACCAAGATGATTCTTTACTGTCTTTTTTCAAAGGAAATAAATGGTCCAAGCTATGGTTTAGAAGGAACCATTTTTGCTTTATCCACCGTGAATAACATCCACTCCAAAACAAAGACACCCCCCTCCCAGTACCGAGGGGGTGATAGCAGAGAGTGAGGACCAGACAGATTCCTTCTTTTCATTTGAGTCTTATTACCCAGTATGCACGATGGATCTTCTTGTTCTTATAAGGACAGAAGGCTTAACCTGAGGCTGGGCTTGGCTGGGACTCTCAAAAACGGGCTTTTTATGAAGCTCTGCATTCATCTTAGATGCCATGCTGCCTCACATCTGGGCGAGAAATGTAGCGCTCATTAGCTTTAAGTTACCCAGGTATAAATTTGTTTTTATGTAGATTCAAATCCCCTTCGTTCCTCCACCTCCACCTCCTTCCCTTCCATCCTCTCTGTCTTTTTTTCTCCATCTCTCCATCCCCCCCCTTCCTTCTGCCTAAATAAGTGTATTCCATACACTTTTGTGAGCATCTGTTTTCAGAACCAGAGATGCTCTGTCTGCTAAGCATATAGTGGTATGTCAGAAAGATACAGTCATGAGATTTAGAAAACACAGACTTAAGTAAAGGGAGAGAGTTTACTAATTAGCTTTTCCTTTGCATTTTATTTATTTATTTTGTGTGTGTGTTTGTGTGTGTATGTATGTGTCAAACAGAATATGTATGGAGATCAGAGGACAACTTTCAGGAATCAGTTCTCTCCTTCTATCTTGTGGGTCCCAGGGATGAAAATCAGGTACTAAGGCTTGATGGCATGCCCATTTATACCAGCTGAGTCATCTCATAGGCCCCCAAATGATTCCTCAGTGTGTGTGTGTGTGTGTGTGTGTGTGTGTGTGTGTGTGTGTGATTGTCGATGCCTGGCAAGTGTTCTGCCCCAAACATACTGTACTGCACTATGTAAACCCGAAATACCATTCATTATGAAGGTCAAGTGCTACCTGTGTAAATAATAAGTTAACCTGATTTGTCCTTCAGCTCATGAAAGCTCTTGAATGGGAATTCAAGGGTGGTTAGGCATTGACAGAGAAAAAGTGGAGAGCTGAGTTTTACACAGAGGAGAGTTTTCCTTTTACAAATGAGAATGAAAAGAAAAGATTTTTTTTTTCAGAAAAGAATGCATAAAAGATGCATCTAGAGACTGCAGGGTGAGGAGGGAGAGTGTTGCCAGAGGAGGAGGTAGGTATTCAAGGCTCATCTTCTCCGGGATTCAAAGACCAGAGTGGGTAATTCAGGGGATCAGCCAACAGAAGTGGCAGCATTTTAAACATGGCCGCGTTTTGAAGATCACTGCGGCTGCCTGTGGAAAAGTGTTGAAGGAGAGCAAACGTGAAGTCCAAGGCCCGTCAGGGAGATGATACAATTATTAAGCCAGAAGTGATGCTGATTGGGAACTGGGTGGTGAAACGTGGTGTTTCAGGATCTTCTCCTTCAAAGCACCACTAGCCATCTAAATCCATTGCTCAAATCTAACTAACCTCTCCGGGAAATGATATGATGATCCCTATTGGGTTTGTGTGTTGCATTATTAATTCTTTTTCTGTAGCTTTGATAAAACCCATAACCAACACAACTCATATAAGGAAGAGTTTATTTGGTATATGGTTCCAGAGCAGTAAGAGCCTATGCTGGCAGGGGAGGCAGGGCAGAGGGCAGCAGAAGCAGAAAGCTGAGCCCGCTCATCTTCCAACATGCACAGGAAGGAGATAGAGAGAGAGAGACTGACTGGGGAAATGGGAAGTGACTAGGAACTCTCAAACCTCCAAAAACTGTGCCACTAACTGGGACCAAGTGTTCAAATTCTGGGAGCCTACGGGGGACATTTTCATTCAAACCGCCACATGTGTCAGTTACAAAACTGGCGTAAAACAGTTCCACGTGTGTTATACCTCATGCGTATCAAGATGGGCAGCAGTGGCCGGTGTCCACGTATGGGACTTAGCACAGGCAGCGTCCATGTATAGGACGTACCATTTTGAGGAACTGGGATAACCAGTTCCTTGAGTCAGGTTGGTCATTGCTCTAATATTCCAGGTCATAGTCTTGGAATACACTACTGTAAATTAGCTAGTATTTCTCTCTATATTTTTTGCTATTGGTTCATTCAGTGGCAAGTCCCACCCTCTGACCAATAAGAGGGAAGGAAAGTGAGCACACAGGGGAAGATGGAGGCCAGCAGCAGTGAGTGGAGGCGTGTAGAGGGCTCCCACCCATAACGCGACCCATCCCGGGCACACGGAGTAAAGAAAGTGCCCTGGCCCTGTGTGTGCAGGGAGCCAGCTACCCTGACGGCTGCCCTCTTGACACAGCAGGCAGTGCAAAAATGGAACTCAGCCCACAGGTGGTCAGAATAGAACTGGAGCAACCCCGGGGGCTGTGCCCTCAGCGCTGGCAGGAGGGCCAGTGTGGTGAGCCTGGGAGCTAGGGTGCAGGCCGGGGGGGGGGGGGAGAGCGGGGGGCTCCATAGTAGCAGATATTCAAACAAGAACTTTGTAAGTCATCTCAAACAAATTAATCCCTCTAATTAGAGGACTATTCTCCCGGATTGGTGCCAGAGGCGAGACCAAACCCTGCCCACCAAGCCACGAGTCGAATTTGTTACAACTACCAGTAAGGCATTGTTTCTGTGGGGAAATGCAACAAGCTTCATGGCACTATGTGACCAGTGGATGATTCTCTAACAATGACTTTGATGAAAAGTGGAAAATGGCTTTCTCCCACTGATTCATTCCACTAATAACTGCTGAACCTGATGGTCTTCCTGCAGGCAAGCCCCAAGCCCAGATTTCATCTCAACAAACCCCTGGTTGGTCACTGCTGTCAGTGCTAACCCAGTATTTCCTCACGGCCTCTACTTCCTGTCCTTTAGCTCTCCCTTTATGGTGTTCAAACAGACATTATCTACAGTTCCCCGGGGATCCAAGCCAATGTCTTTCTGTGACAGAAAGGGCCACGAGGAAAAGGTGATGGAAATCGATTTAGTTGGGATTTGCTGCCTAAGATCCTGCTAAGTCCTGTTTTTGTGATTCTGTATTTCTTTTCTACAAATGACCCACTGTCTCTGACATATTCCTCAGGAAACGTATTTCTTAAACTGTATCATTTCCATAACAAAATTCTCCACGTCAAAGGTGCTGCTGTTCATTAATAAAAGATGATATTTATTGGCTTCCTGATGTAATGAAAAATGCGGTGTTTGGAGATGGAATACTGCATGGGTGACTTATTACTGAGCTCATTTCTGACGTTGCCTTCCCAGGCCTGGACTCCTTAAATGTGAGCTCATACCTCCCTACCTGGCCTTTCTCTTGTAGCCATTCCAGAGATGCCAAAATAAATACTTAGCTTCTTTTAGAAGAAACACTTGAGAAGCCCAAATTCTCCTCTGAAAGGGTTTGTACACACCGCCAACTGCAAGGACCCCACACAGAACTCCGCAGAGAAGCAGTGGCTCAGTTTCCCTTCTTCGTGAACAATTTCTCTTTGTTCATTTTCTCTTTTATTTGACATTTACTTATTTCTTCAGAGCTATCTGAGGGCTTTGCCAGAGAGAGAGAAAGAGAGAGAAAAAAAACTTTAAAATATATTGCTATTTTATCAGGAAGCTAGATTTGTGCTTCCTTACAGGAGAAAAGGCTCAACTTTGAAAAGAAGAATAAGGAGGAAGTGGAGAAATGAAGATGAAGAAGAGGAGGAGGAGGAGGAAGAGGAGGAGAAGAGGAGGAGGAGGAGGAAGAGGAAGACAGACTATTCAACAGTTACGAACACATATCAGACTTGCAGAGGACCAGAGTTCTGTTCCCAGCACCCACATTAGACAGCTCACAATGGCCTGTAACTCCAGAACCAGGGAATCCAATGCCTCTGGCACCCATGAGTACCTGCATTCACCTGCACATAGCCCTCCCCCTGACACACATTCATAAACATAATATAAAATTGTTTTGGAAATCGGGCTACGTTAACAGAATGAAAGCAAGGGGACACCAGCCAGCTTCCTTGGGGTCAGGGATCCAAACAAATGATCAGAAAGATAATGGTAGGTGATGGAAGGGAATATGCAAAAGTTCAAGACTGGACAGACAGACTTGGAAAGGCCCATGGACTCCGGTTATAGGAACAAAGGTAAGATAGAGTGCGTCAATTCTAAGCCTTTGCACTGTGGTTGCAGGGAGAGACACACACAAGGAGAAAGAGCCTGTTGTCAAACCAAACCCAGTTGTTGAAGCTGAGGAGACAGCTCTGTCAGTGCAGTGCCTGTCATGAGTTCAGTCCTATCACCACCCACATAAAAAGCTGCCCAGAGCTGTGCACACCTATAATTCTGGTGCTGAGGAGGCAGATACCAGAAAATCCCTGGAGTTTGCTGGACAGACAGTCTAACCCGATCAATGAGCTCCAGGTTCAGTGAGAGACCCTGTCTCAAAAAATAAGGCAAAGCGTGATTAAAGAAGGTGTTCACTGGCAATCTCTAGCTGCTTCATGCACTTCCACCCCACACACATATGAGATAAACGCACACACACACACACACACACACACACACACACCAAATCTTGTTTCAAAAGGAATAAGAGAGAGTTTATTCTGGAGACCATATGATTGCTCAGGGCCCAGACTCAGAGATTTCCCCAAATTTCATGTTTCACCATGGCGACAGTTTCATGGTGTTTGTGCACTGATAGAACAAAATATTGTAAATCAAGATTGTGAACTATACTTTGATGAAAACACCAGGAAGGTGGGTCAGAGCAAAGTTGGGACATCTCTGCTCTGTACCTCAGATGTAATTTGATGATATTTTTAGCCTTTGGGTTGGTAGAAGCTAGAGGCCTGTTTGTTCATTCCAAAAAAAGATTTTACTTGATAGTCACAGGATGTTAGGTCAAACACAGAGGTGGGCAATAATGGTCTATTTAAGCAACTAAAGATAGCTCAAGATAATTGACTCTGGACCTGTAACACTCCTGCTCTGCACAATCCAAGACGTCCCAGTCAGTGAATCAGCGTCACAGAATGTTTAACACAGGTGCAGACTTTCCTGAGGACTTCAGCTCACAATGGAAAACTTGGTACAGAAACAGATGCAGAACAGAAAGGCAGTTGGAAGGCAAACGCTCCGCAAACTGCGTGGCTGTTGGTATTTGCCAAGAAGGTCTCATTTCTGTAAAGCACTGTGCTAGATGGGAAAGTTCCTGCACAAAATTGATGCTTTGGATGCAAATCGCTGTATCTTTCTTCCCATGGGACTCACAGCAGGGAATGCTGTGCTGTCCCAAGCAGCATCTCCCTAGTGGGCCGATGTGGCCCTGCTGGGCTACCCCTGAAACCAGCTCCTTGAGAAACATACTCACTGAGATTTCAGTTGGAGACACAGTGTGGCAGAATTCATCTTTAGGATTGTTTGCTTGAGGGACCAGGTAAGAGAGTGGGGGAACTGGTCAGGCCTGTATGACAGAGTGCAAGACCCGGACTAAGGAAAACCTTACTCGCGAGTGGTGAAAAAGCCTCGGAGAGTCACCTCCATACCCCTTTGATTATGCATTGAGAAGTAATCACAGAGGACATAACCACGTGATCTACTTTCTCTAACACATCTGCCTGGTCCACTCTTGGGAGGCCTACAGTGAAAGCAGAACCTGCCGACTCCAACAGTGACTCCGTCAAAGCACACCAGTGCATATCAAAGAAGAATCAGGGACCCTATACTACAAAACCCAGGGGAAACCCCTTCAACAGTTCACAACAGTTCAGCGTCTCACGACATACTGACCAAAGAAGACTGTTCTCTAAAAAGCCTTTCACCATCTGAGAGCAGAAAAAAAAAGGTAACATAACTTTTCCAAAAGTCCTTCCAGGATATGTGTGACCTGCTGGTTGGTTTTTATCGACTTGATAGAAACGAGAGACGCCTGGGAAGAGGGAACCTCAGTTGAAGAATTTCCTCCAATGGTTTGGCCTGTGGCCACGTCTGTGAGGAATTTTCTTAGTTGCTAATTGATATGGGAGGGCCTCGCCCACTGTGAGTAGAGCCATCTCCAGGCAGGTGGGCCTGAGCTGTATCACAAAGTAATGGAACAAGTCAGACAAAGCAAGATAGCAAGCAGCCTCCCTCCATGGTTACTGCTTCCGCTCCTGCCTACAGATTCCTGCATTGGCTTCTACCAGTGATGGACTGTAAAGTTTCAGATGCAAATAAACTCTTCGCTCCCCAAGTTAGTTGTGGTCAAAGTGTTTTATCACAGCCATAGAAAGCTGATGAATGCAAGTGATAACACCAATAAAAAAAGGTATTGGAAAAAGTCAAAGAGAAATCTTGGAAATGAAACCACAATAAATTAAATAAAAAACTCAGTGTTAACCATCATAATAGAATAGATCATGTGACGAGAAAATTCCAGGACGGGCAAACAGGGCTTATAAATCAGAGCATTGAGATAGTTTTTTTTTTTTTTTAAATAGAAGAAATTATAAACAGAACATATAAAAACCACTGGTGCATAACTAAAAGACCAAACTTAGGTACTTTAGATATAAAAGAAAACACTAAGGTACAGGTTAAAGGGGGCTGAGAGATGGCCCAGTGGTTAAGAACACTGGCTACCCTTGCAGAGGACCCACACTCACACCGTGGTTAACAACAATTTGTAAATCCGGTTCCAGGTGATCTGACACCCACTTTCGGCCTCTTCAGGCACGGCACACATGTGGTACCTGCACTCACATACCTACAGGCAAACACTCATACACATAAAAAGTAAAAAGGTGCAGAATCGAGGTATAGAACACATGTTCATGGGAATAACCTCAAACTGGCTTAACAACGGCAAGGAAAGTCGTGTCTCCGCGCTTGTTCCGTAATGCCAGCACATTGATACCTTATTGATTTCAATAAGGGCAACAGAATAGAGAAGAACAGTTTCCTATCACACACACAAAAGTCATCAGTGAGATACTTACAAACTGAATTCAACAACACAGTGAAAATATCATGCACGATTATCAAGTCTGTCTGTAATACAGCACATAACAGAATTGACCATAAAGTCACACCGTCGTCTCGGTAGATACAGAAAAGCTACTGGACAAACTCACATGCCCTAGAAATCCCCAAGAAAGTGGGTTTAGAAAGTCGGTATCTTGGCACACTAAGGACTGCATCTGATAGAACTGTAACCAGCATCACAGTGAGTGGCCGAAAAATGAACACACTTTCTCTAAACTCAGATCCTAAGGAATGGATGTGGACCCTCATTCCTTTGCTCTTACTTAATATGGTCCTTGAATCAGAGAAATCTGGGAGCAGAAAGGCAGAAATGGTGCAAATAGCAAAGGAAAAGTCACACCGCCCCATCAGCCCACAATGTGACCCTACACTTGAAGAATCCGAAAACCCCACCCAAACCACTAAAGACAAATTCAGCAAAGCCACAGGGTATGAAATGAACATGCCCAAACCAGTCATTTTAATACATAATGATTGACCAGTAGCATTTTTAATACCCCATATGGAACAACTGAGAGAAAAAATAAGGAAAACAAATTCTACCCCAAACAGCCTTTATAGAAAGGCAAATGAACGAACCCAAGAAGGAGGTGAGAAACCTCCACCATGAGAATTACAAAAGGTTGTGGAAAAGCAATTGGAGGAGACACTAGAAGACAGAAACACCTCTTATGATCACAGCCAGGAAAAACTGATAATATTTCATTGAATATATCACCAAAAGCTATCCATAGATTCAGTGTAGTTCCCATCAAAATATAAATGACATTCTTTACATAACTAGAACCTTCCTAGAATCCAGGTGGTAGCTTGGGAGGCCCAGAATAGCCAAAGGAATCTTTAGTGTAAGAGAAAGCTCAAGGTAGTGTGCTACTTGATTCATAAACCAGAAGCTATGGGCATAATATCAGGCAGGCCGGTCAATGGAATGAATGTGGTAGAGTTCTCAGAAATAAACACAGCCGTCTAGGACACAAGCTGCCAAAAAGCACTTTAAGTGAAAGACTGTCTCTCTAATGAATAGTGCTGGGAAAACTGGATATCCACATGTAGAGGACTGAAACTAGGTTTTTATTTCTGATTCTGTACCAAAATCAACTCCAAAGTGTTGATTCTGCTAGAGGGAAAGCATACGGCACACTTGAAGCTAGCAGACACAGGCAAGGACTTTCTGAATAGGATTCCAACAACTCAGGGAATAATAGCAAAAACCAACAAGTGGGATTGCTTCAAATGGAAAAGCCTCCACAATGCATAAGAAATAACCAAGGAGAGTGACAACATGCACGATGAGAGATTTTCTTTGGTAGCTACTCATCTGACAGAGGATTAAGAATCAGATACCTAGGCACTGGGAAATATAAAATACCAGAAGAATGGAACCAGTCAATAACGTGCCAATAAGTTACCAGGCACTTTTCCAAACAAGTGGCCAATACAGGAAAAATATGCACTGTCCTTAGACACCAGGGAAACCCATATCAAAACTGCAGTAAGATCCAACTCCCCCAGTCAGAATGGCTGGCACCAAGAAAACAAACGCTGGGAGAAAGGACGCTGGTGGCGAAGATGTAAACTGGTCCATCACTATGGAAAGAGGTATAGTGGTTCCCCCAAATTAACAATAGAACTGCTGTGTAACCCAAGTACATTTATACCCCCAAATAATGAATGTCAACGTACAATAGAACGCCTGTAGTGATGCTGTTTACCTGAGTCAGCCGAGATGTCCAGGAACAGATGATGCATAAAGAAAGCACGGTGCATGTTCACAGCGGAGATTTATTCAGCCATCAAGGATTGAAATGATGCCATTTGCAAGAAGGTGGGTGGACCTCAGGTGGTCATGTTAAGGAAGATGTAGGAGACTCACAAAAACAGGTACGGTAGGTTTTCTCTTCTGTTGGAGATTTAGAGGAAAAGTGGGGCACAAAGTCAAAGAGAAACTAAATGACATGAAAGGGAAAGGAGGAGGATGAGATGGGCAGCCGAGGAAGGAGTACAATGAGGACAGTGTGTGCACAGATCAGATGGTCACAACGAAGCCCACTGCTTTGTAAAATTAATACATGTTAATCAAAGGAAAGCAAAGCAGGACAAATGCTGATGAGGACATGGGGACAAAGAGAACAAAGAGATCTTTGTGCACTGTGTCCCGGTGGAATGAGTCCATTCACTGTGGTATGAGTATAGACACTTCTAAAAAACAAATAGATAATGTAACACAGCTACAGCCCTTCCAGGCATACACTTAATAAAATACTGGCATGTGCGTGTTTATCTCCAAAGGATTTTGCAGAAGCTGCAGTGTGAATCATCCCAAGTGCCTGTCCTCTGATGAACAGACAAGGAAATGTGGTCTCTATACAGAATGGAGTTGTATTCAGCAGTTAAGAAGGACTAAACCATGTTATATGTAGATAAATAGAACTGGTGATCATCATATTGAGCAAAATAAGCTGGACTAAGAAAGACAGAGATCATGTTTCCTCTCATTTGTAGACCTGGCAGGGGTGCGTGAAGGAGAAAGGGACTATTAACATGAGGAAGGGGATCAAGAGGAAGGGGATCAAGAGGAAGCGAAAGGGCCTAAGACCGTAAAAGGGATGGATATGATCGGCCTGTTACATGCATATATGAAGTTCTTAGAATGGAATGGATAAGTTTGTACTTGTAAGATATGATATATGATAAAACTGTTAACATACTAATTGCACGCAGTAATGAAGCTCAGTGTAGCCTTGATATACGTACCTGCAGTGCTGGCTAAATCCACTCCCTCCTTCCCGGTCTCTCAGCATCATTGCTCTACCTTCACAAGTTGACTTTTAACATTTCCACACATGAGCATAAATACGCAGTATCTGTGTTTCTGTGTCTGGGTTAATTCACTGAACCCGGTGCCCTCCAGTTTCATATGTTTTCCTGAAAATGACAAGAATACATTCTTCTTCATCACTGAATAATATTTCACATTATCTATTCATTGATGCCCTCCCCCAGAGCGGCTACATTTGGGAATAGAGCTACAGTGGGTGTGGCTCTGCAGGTGTCTGCCCTGCTGGATTCAGTTTCTTCTGAGGTGCTGTCAACAAGGGACGGGCTGGAGCAGATGGCAGATCTATGTTTCGTTGTTTTTAAGTAGTTTAGTTTTATATCCCAAGCTGACTTTACATGAATTTAGGAATAATGTTTACCGTCACAATATTTATATATACAAAAGGATACATCCATTTATACATACAAAGATTTTAATATTCAAAGTTACGCCTTTTAAAAAATCTCATAACTTTCTACTGAGTTTGGAATACGAATGGATTTTTCAGGAACACTGTCTGCGTCATCTGCTGTAATGGCTGCACTGGTCTGCATTCCCACCTCAAGAAGAATTCCTTCATCTTCAGTTTTTGTTTTTTGTTTTTTTTTTTTTCAGCATCTATTTATCCTTTTTTGACAGAAACCACTCTGACTGGGGTGAGACTGGATCTCCTGTGCGTTTCCTGGCTGGCTGATGACACCAAGCACATATTCACGCATTAGTTAGCCATTTGGACTTCTTTCGAACACTATCTATCACATCCTTTGCCCACGTGTAAACTGGATTACGTATGTTTTTCTTACACAGTCCAGGTGTTCCCAGGTCAGATGAATCATTGGCAGTTTTTCCTGATATTGTATAGGGGTCTCGTCTCTGCATCCTTGTCACTGTTTCTTTTGTTGTGTGGAGGCTTTGAGTTTGACATCATCTCATCGATCAACATTTGTTTTGTTTCCCATGTATTTGGGGTTCTAGCCAAGCCAGCTAGCTAGTGAGTCTTGCTACCTTTCCCTGATTAAGAAAGCAAGCAGCTCCATGGGTCAGGCGGTGTAACAGTGTCAAAACCTGCGACTCTGTCCCATGCTCATGTATGCCTTGTGTGTGTGAGTGTGTGAGTGTGTGTGCGTGTGCGTGTGCGTGTGTGTATACGAGAGAGAAAAAGAAAGACTTTTAGAGGAAAAGTACTATTTCCCTTTGTTATTGGTGATCACAGTAATGATAATAGTAGTCTTATAATTTAATCACTATAGGTTATTTTTAATTTTTTGTATCTTATTATTTTTATTTTATGTGTATGAGTGTTTTGCCTGCATGTATTTGAGTACGCCCGTGTCATGAAATGCCCACGGAGGTCTGAAGATGGTGTGGGATCCCCTGAAACTGGAGTTACAAACAGTTGTTAGCTGCCATGTGGGTGCTGGGAATCAAACCTGGGTCTTCTGCAAGAGCGGCAGGCAGATGCTCTTAACTGATGAGCCATCTCTCCAGCCCCAACTATAGGTTATTGATTATTAACTGAGTGCTGATCCATGATAGGCACTGAAAGTGGAAGGGGGGTCACGGGGGGGGCAGTGGAGGACAGGACAGGATGATGGGTGACCACAAGCTTACTTGCTATGTGTGTATGAAAATACGAAAAAAGGTTGAAATAAATATTTGAAAAGTAAATATTATTGAAAAATAGTTTTCAATACATTGACAAAACCAAAAAGAAAACAATGGGCTTTAGATAAGCATCTGTTCAGCCTCCTGAGAAGAGCGGAGAAAAACACGGAGGAGCAAACAAACATCTGGGTCAGTGTCTCCGGAGATGGGAGAGGGGGAGGGGGACGGGGAGGCCTTCAGGGCTGTCTTTAAGGAGACTGCAGAAAGCAGCATAAAAAAAAAGATTAAAATTAACAATATGCTGAGAGCAAAGAAGGAGAAGGAGGAAGAGGAGGGCGAGGAGTCGGGGGATGTAAAAAGTCATGTGATCTGGGCAAGACCCACACTGGTATGACTGTGTTCTTACTGTGTTCTTTCTATACAAACATGCACACACACACATGAATATATACACTATTCTCTATATGTTCTATAGTATTATATATATATATATATATATATATATATATATACTCACCCCATCTGCACCCAGCCCATATTCCCCCACACACCAGGTTTCATGCATTCTGTTATATGTCAAGACCTATCAAGTCAAGTTCTGTCCCCAGATGTCCCTCAGTGTGAATTCATCCCCTGGGACCTGTCCAGCCCATCTAGCATCACTCCCTTAAAGAAGGTCAACTCTCCCTCATCCAGCAGTGATCAGCTACCAAGAGTTCCTTGGCTAAGGTTGAGGCCTCCTGCCCATTTCTCCGGTTCTATGCTGGGTATTTGTCTGGTTTGAGTCTGCATGGGTCTTGTGCTTACTATCACTGTTGCTGTTAAGTTCAGGTGAGCAAGTTCCCAGGCACTTGGGAAACTGTTTCCTTGTGGTCATCTCCCATGTCTGGATCTTACAGTCTGTCTGCAGCCCTCTTCCACGATGGACCCTGAGCTCTAGGTAGGTGAAGTTTCATGCAGCAGTCTTACCACAGTTCCAGACAAGAGAAACTCCCCTTTGAATTATTGGTCAAGGTTGTTCAAGAGACTCCCAAAATAACATAGGTATTACCATAGACATTGACGGTAATGCCCAGAGAATAATCACACTAGGGTGCCCAGACTGGCCTTAAATCCACCCTGTAGCCCAGGAAACCCTTGAACTAGTGATCCTCTTACCTTAGTCTCCCAAAGATTTGGGGTTATAAGTCTGCATCACAAAGCATGACTTATTATGTAAATGCTGGACACAGAAACTCTTGAAACTTCATGTGTGTTTTCCAATGACATATATCAGGATACTTGTAACACCATAAAAAGAAAATGCCCAGCACAATCACGAATATCTCAAGAGGCGGCTGGGGCTCCTGGGTGAGTGGTTAGCTTCAGGATGCTCTGTCTGTTTTGTGTTTTATGTATTCTTTTTTGTTTGCCTTCTTTCACCAAGATGGCTCTCTGAGAACCAACACACTACTATGTATAGCCAAGTATAAGTTCACTCTCAGAGCTGATCATCACACCGCAACTTTATTGCATAATGCCTGGTGCGGCTCACAGGGCATCATGGGAGTCCCGGTGCCCGACTTCATCAGAGAAATTCAGCATTGCTGGTCTTACTTGAGACTATAGTTTCAACAGATGTTTTTACTAACATTCAAAATCTTTTCATATTTTCATATAGTTATCATTTGTTTGACTGTCATCTTCTGGGAAACACAAACCATTTTTTTCTTTTGGGTTGTCTGATTCTTATTAGCATATATTAAGTGTAAAAACAATACTGAACTTCATTGTGAGATGTTCATGTGAGATATGGCAGACTTTAATCATATCTCTATTACCTTCCCTCAGTCCCTAAAGTTCACATATGATATGAGGCATGTTGACCACATGCCTCCCCATCACCCCTCCGACTTCCCATCACCCCCTCCGACTCCCCGGCCCCTGATCCCTTTTCTCCTCCCCAACAGTCCCTTTTATATTTTCATCTCAGTTTTTCTTTGTAAAGATTTTATTTTTAGTATTTTAAAGTGTGTGTGTGCACGCGTGCGTGTGTTTGTGTGTGTGTGTGTGTGTGTGTGTGTGTGCGCGCGCTTCAGAATGCAGGTTTCTGTGGAGGGAAGCAGGGTCTGCTCCATTGAAGTTGGAGTTACAGGTCATTGTAAGCCACCCAAGGCAAGTTTTGGGAATCAAACTTGGGTCCTCTATAAAAGCAGCCTTTGCTCTTACCACTAAGTGATCCTTCCTGTTCCCATGTCGTCTTTTAATCTAAATTTCACCCAGGCTTTATTTGTCTTGCTGATTTTGTTTCTTCTTATGGCTGAAGGGAACCCCACTGAGTCCACCTTGTTCTGCTCTTTCTCCACTGCTGGGGATCTAGGCTGATTCTAGGACTTCGTTATTGTGATTTGTGTGGGACAGGCACAGGTATGCACCCCAACATTTGCTGGGCCTTGTGGATACATAATGAGAAAGGTGAGTCCCAAGTCCTCTTCACTGTGTAGCTGAAAGCCTTATTGTGGTCAACAGTCCAGATTTACAGTTTGGGGATTTACTGTTTTGTAACTAAGAGCTTTCAACTATGAAATGCTGAAATCAGTGGGTGGGACGGGGCTCGACTGTACTATAAAGAGTGATGATACCTTCATACAGACAATGTGGAGCACATATCCAGACCAAGAATGTGACTCTCTGAGTTCCTGTAGGTTGACCACACACCCCAGGTCTCTTCAGTGCAGCATGGGATCACCTTTACCATCCTTTGAGCCTTCTGGCTGCTTTCCAATGTGGACATTTTCCCCTGTAAGTTTTAAGCAGTTACATGTCTGTTTGTTTGTTTGCAAATCTATGACACTTGCTTCTCTGTGACTGGGGTGCTTGTCCAGAACCCACTCATAACTTGTATCCTTTGTGTTCATTTATAGGCCAAAATTATCTTTGCCAGAGACATTTTTAGATCTCTGTCAGCTAATACCAAAATGTCCTGTTGTTTTGTGCAGGCCTTTATCGACTTCAAGCATCAAGTGTTAGTAGAGGAAAAGAGTCTTAATTCTGCTAAGTTAATGTTTATTTTGAAAAAAGTAACTATGTTCATTTGAATAGAAATATGAGTTAAGAAATTATTCTTTGTGAATACAAACCTTTCCAGTTAAGCTAAAATTGAAGAAATCCTTATAAATAAAAACAAAGTAATTCAGATGAAAATGAGGTTAATGTAAGACTTAATTTCATGAGACTATTTAAACTATTTCTTCAGAGTTTCAAAGAAAATAATTGAAGCTGGGACGCTAGAAGGTTGTTAGTATTAAAAATGATTACTCTTTAAAGCACCTCCAATCTCTTTGTATCTTTCATAATCTGTTTTGAATGTGGGGACTAACATATGCCAGAATGAAACTAAGTACTAAGACTCAGTACTGATCCGAAACTAAGTGTTTCAGGAAAAAAGCTCAGGCTGTCATTTAAATAGCGCATTTAAAATCAGGCTTTGAGGCTGGAGAGATGGCTCAGTGGTTAAGAGACCCGGCTGCTCTTGCAGAAGACCTGGATTTGGTTCCCAGCACTTACATGGTGACTAGAAACCAATAAGTTCTAGGGGATCTGACAGCCTCTTGTGCCTGTTGCAGGCATAGCACACACTTAAATACCTCCGTGCAAAACATTCAGGCATACAAAACAAATAAAATAAAATAAAAGATTAAGTCAAGCCTTTATGATGAGCACTTGCGATCCTACCACCTCTTGGGAGGCTGAGGCAGACAGATATTGAGTTTTGAGGCCAGCCTAAGCTACATGATGAAACTCTGATTCACAAACCAAGGACTAAGGATGCAGCTTTGGGGTAGAGCACTTCCCTAGTATGTATAGTGCTCTGGGTTCCATCACCCTCCTGAAAAAGTATCTTATACACTTACAAATAAATGGAGTCTTCAGTTGTTTTTATTTTAACAAGGGTTTTGATTTGCACTTATACTTAAAGAAAAATAAGAAAATTAAGTACATGCCATCAGATAATTAAGGCAAACATGTTCCTAAAGGGAAACCAGAGTGCATAGGTACCATTTGCCTCAGGTGGGACAGTGGGAGGCGACAGATGTTCCTCTATGCCAGCGTAGATTATTTTCCTAAAACTCTTCAGTGTTTATGGTAATAAATCTTGAATAATTTGACATGAATAACTTGATTCATTACAACAGTTCTTTCTAAGGGCATGCTTGATATTTAACTATTAGATAAGGCAACCCAAATACTAGCTACAAATACTAGCAACCTTTCAATAACTGACATTTCAACCCAGTCTCCTTTCATCCTTTTTGATGTTTTGGAGTATGAAAGAATTCTGGGCTTTACAAAAGCATGTCTTTCAGTAGGATATTGATTATAAGGCAGTAAGACAGGATTTTCTATCAGTAAAATTAAGCCACCTTGGCAGACAATATTTTGGAATACAGTTAGACAGATGGTGGGCTAGGGTAGAGGGTAAGAGCCTGGAGTCATAGTGCATCTGTCAACTCGGTACTCAGGAGGCTGAGTCAGGAGGATCATTCAACACCAGTCTGTCTAAAATTGAGACTTTGTCTCAAAAAAATAAATAAATAAAAGTAAACAAGAGGAAAGAGGGCTGGACCAGAGAACTTTTCTAATATTCTCAAGGACCTGGTTCTGATCTTTCACACAGAAAAGAAAGTTTGTGCAATTGTGCATAAACATGTTATATTTGGCTCATCAGAACCAGTTTCATCTATATTTAAACACACTTTCAAGTAAATATCTGAGACTGTGATTTAACACGAGGTTCAGTCATTTAGTCATTTACACAAGCATTCAGAATTGTCGTAAAAATTTAAATTGAGCCAAAAATCAGTGGGTGGGGCCGCCAAGATGACTACGTGGGTGATGGTGCCTGCCGTCAAGCCCCACAACCTGTGCTCAGTGTTTAAAATCTCCATGGTAGATAGAGAGGGCTGCCTCCCCCGGACTGACTGTCCTCTGACTTGTGCAGGTATGCCACGGTAAGGCGTATGTCTGCATCCCCACAATAAATAAATAAATAAATAAATAAATAAGTAAATAAATAAATAAATAAATGCTAAAGACTCTACAGATAAGCGTGCACCCTTTCGAAGTGCCAGGCATGATCTGCGTCACTACTTGGGAACTGGGACTGGTTCTGTGAGTTTCGGCCATTCAGCAGTCAGGAAAAGACTCACTTGCCAGAAAGGCATTTTAAGCTCCTCAGGACATTTGCTCTCTCCTGTGAGGTACCCGATTACTCCAGTCCCTCCTGTATTTGGAAGACTTTGCTTGCTGATTCATTGCTGTTTAGCACTTGTCCCTTCTGTTTTTAGAAGACTTTACATTTACTTTATTAATTTATTGATACTTTACATAATGACTTTATTAATCTATTATCAAGGTCTATGGAGATGATTCGACAAAGTCTATAACTGACACAAAGACAGCTCTCGTCTCCTTCCTCAACGCTCCCCAGCGTGTGGTGTCCAGGACGCCTGAGTTCCATGCTGGCTCTGGTAGAGTCACTCGTGCTGCCTTTGAAGCCTCCTTAGGAGGTCTCCGGTTGGGATTCAGAGTAGAGTCTGTGCATCTTCAGCCATGTGTGTATAACTAGTCTTTCAGAAGCAGCTGTCTCGTGACGAAGCTAAGGAGTGTCTACCTGACACGCCTAGAAATGGATGGAGGGGGTTAAGGCTAATCCTCAGTTCACTGGAGGGCCCAGATGTTTACCTAGCAATATCTATAGTGGGTCTTTACAGTTTTGTTATACTTGATTTATTTTTATTTTATGTGCACGAGCGTTTTGCCCTATGTGCGGAAGCTCCTCACAGGAGTGCAATACCCACAGAGGCCAGAAGAGGGCATTGGATCCCCTGAAACTGAACTGTTAGCTACCGTGTGGGTCCTGGGAATCAAACCCAGGTCCACTGCAAGAGGAGCCAGAGCTCTTAACCACTGAGCCATCTGTCCAGCTCCAGTGAGGTTCCATCTTTGATTAAAGAAACAAAATTACTTGATTTCTTTTCCCTGTTTATTCCGTCTTAAATTGATTAGATATTTCCTGACCTCTGATTCTTTTCGTTGTGAAGGAACATGTTTTTCTTCCTTCTTCCTTCTCACAGCCTACATTAGTCACACAAAGTGATAGCTCATCATGGCATTCCTGTGTGTGCTTATAATGGACATTGCTCACCTTCAGTCTTTTATTCCCCTTCCTTGTTCCCTTCCTCACTGTCACCCTCACCCCCCAGTACTCTGCCTTTACTTTGTTATTGTCCTCGCTTGACTTCGGCATAGGAGAGAAAACACATTACGATGAAGGCAGTGTGTGAAGCTTTACATAAGAAAATCTTGAGTGAGTCTGTTGGCTGGCCACAAGTACGTAGGTACGTAGCTCATCTTATCTCGAGGAGCAGGCACCTGAATCAGAGGTAGGCAAGGCATTGCCTCATCAACCAATTCAGAGCAGACATCTCTGGAGAGACTTCTCTGGGTGCCTCAGCTGGGTTTGATGTGTCTCATATCCCACAGCACACCTGCTCAAGCAGATTTGTTTCTCTGAGAGGAAGGAGTGGGAACAACAATAACAAAACAAATGTGCCCAACCTAGAGGCATGGGCTTGGAAATGGCACTTCATGTCTCCAGCCTGGTTGGTGATGTCATAGGTCATCTCAAAGTCAAGAAGAAGTAAACTTAGATCCACATTGTTCACCCTACACACACACACACACACACACACACACACACACACACACACACAACCTGACAATGGACCAAAGACCTTAATTTTAAATCTGAAACTGCTAGAGGAAAGCATAGGGAATGCACTTGAAGTTAACGGTATAGGAAAGAACTTTCTGAACATGATGCCAGCAGCACAGGAAATAGTCCCAAGAACCATCAAATGGGACTACGTGAAATTAAAAAGTTCCTGCACATCAAGGGAAACTATCAGCAGAGTGAACACACAGCATACAGAATGGGAGAAAATCTTCTGGAGCTATGCCTCAGACAGGGGCCTGATATCTAGAATATATAAAGAGCTGAAAACATTAAACAACAAAACACAAAGCTACCAATCATTAAATGGGCCGATGACAGTTCTCAAAAGAATAAACGCAAATGGCAAAAAAAAAAGAGAGAAAAATGAAATACTCAACATCCTTATCAGCAAGAAAATGCAAATTAAAACCACTTTGAGACTGTATCTCATTCCAGTCAGAATGCCTATGATCAAGAAACAAATGACAAAAAACACCAGTTAGGCTATGAAGAAAAGAGAAATTTTGGCCATGACTGGGAGTGTAAACCAAGGCAACCACTATGGAAATCAGTATGAAAACATTCAAAACAGTTTCCAGTTCCATCCTAGAACCTGAAAATCTCACCATTTCACTTTTAAGAGCTGATTAATATTCCATTGTGTGTACGTGCCACGCTTTCGTTATCCGTTCTCAAGTCCATGGGCGTCTAGTTGTTTCCAGTTCCTGGTCATTACGAAAGGCCGGCAGCGAACATGCATGAGCAGGTGTTTCCTGTGGGAGACGTGGGAGATCAAGTTCCAGCTTCTGAGGACCTCCACGCTGGTTTCCAAGCGGAGGCACCAGCTTCCATTCCCGCCAGCCGTGGAGCAGCATCCCCTTTCTCCACGTCTGTGCCGGCCTTTGTGGGTGTTTGTATTTTGGATCTTTGCCGTGCTGAGAGCGGTAAGATGAGATCCCAAGAGCTTTCCCATCTTTGGTGGAAATGTGCTGTAATAAGGACTGTATCAGCAGAGAAACCCCAGTAACCAAACACAGAAGTCAACTCTGACACACACGGATGAGCCGGTCTGGAAAGGATTTTACTACTGCTGTGAAAATATGCCAGCCTTAAGTTATTTTAAACACTGAGAGATTTAGCCATATTAGAGGTCACATGAAACTAAATTAGATCTAGCTAAGCTAAACTTAGAGTTAGAAGATTCTAACCAGGTGAGAAAGTTAACCTCTGGACACATACCTGTCCCCCACTGTTTTAGACTGCAGATGCTGAAACAGTGATAGTTGCCTATTTTGTAACTCGGTAAGAAAATTACCTGTTTAGCAATTACCACTGAAAACATGTGGTCTCAAAAGATAGTTTTAAGTGTGTAAAGATACTTTTTTGGGTTGAGGAACTAGTCCAAAAATGTTATGATAAAGACTGAAAGAAACAAACAAGCTGTTGTCCTGTGTCTGCCATAACCTAGCTCTGTGATCTTGAGCAAGGAACATAATGTTTCAGTGCTAAAATATTTACTTTATTCCTCTGTTATGGGAGGTGGATAAGAGCACTTCTGCCATAGTGCTGTGGTGAACTTTAAAACTTAACATGTAGGTCTGTGAGACAACTCAGTGGGTGAACGCGTCTGCCGCAAAGCCTGAAGCCCACATTGCCAGAACCCACGTTAGAAGGAGAGAACCAACTCGCACAAGTTTTCGTCTGACCTCGCATACACACTGTGGCACACGCACACATACACAAACACGTGCTCACACAATAAATAAATAAACAACAAATAAACAAATGTAATTTTAAAAATTAAAAAAAAGAATGCCCATATGACCCGGATATACACTTCTGGACATATAGTTAAAGGATTCTAAAGCCTAACACAGAGATATGTGCACACCCTGTCACTGCACTGTTCAAGGAAGGGAACCAGTCCAGATAGCCATCAACCAGGAATGGAGAATGAACATATGACCCGAACAAACAATGACTTTTTCATAGATGTAAAGAAAAATCAAACTATGAATTCTGAAGAATATATGGAATTGGGGAGAACAAGATGAGCCAGGCCAGTCTCAGAAATATAAAGACCACTTGTTTTTCTCTTACGTTGAGATCCTAAGTTTTCCTGACTGTATGTAAAGGAAAGGTGGTGAGAATCAGCATAAACTATGGAACTAGAGGAGGATGTGGGGAGGCCGCATGTGACCTGAAACTAGAAAGGAGGCTACTGTGGGTGGCTGGAGACAGGAAGTAGGAGAGAAAAGCAAAAACAAAACTTGTTTGAAAAATGCCATAATGAAATCTAATTCTTTATAAGGTAATAAGCTTTTATTTTTTTTTAAAGACTAAAGCTTGGGGTGATGACTCAGCTATTAAAAGAGTTTTGCTCCTCTTCCAGAAGATGTGAGCTGATTTCCCAACACCTACACTGGGTGGCTCATAACTACCTGTACCTCCAGTTCCAGGGGATCAGATGCCTTCTTCTGGCCTCATTGAGCACCTGCACATATCACACGTGCACGTACACACACACACACACACACACACACACACACACACAATAAGCTAAGCTAGGAATTACTGGAGAGATGGTTCAAAATACTTAGATTCTTTTTCAGAGAGGATAATTTAGGACTCAGAGGCATTGAAGTGGAGCCCCACAAACAAATATGATGAGAGAGAAAGAGAGAGAGAGAGACAGACCTCTACTCTGGACAGAGTTTCTGGAAGAGAAGGCTGTAGGACAGGATTCATGCAGAATTACTGAAACTAACTGAGTGGATGAGAACAGCCCAGAGCCAGAACACTATACAGGCCTGATTTTCCCTTCTGTGTTTGTTTTCTTTAACTTTTTTGGATTTTTGAAACAGGGTCTCCTTGTAGCCCCAGCAGAAATGGAACTCACTATGTAGATCAGGCTGGCCTCTCATTCACAGAGATCCACCTGCCTCTGCCTCTGGACTCTGAGACTAAAGTTGTGCACCGTCATACCTGGCCCAAGGCCTGTTTTTTTCAGCACATCTGCTGTCTGTCTCTCTGGAACACAGTAAGGGCACTGTGACCTGTCTTGTCACCCTCGTGAACTCTCTTCCTAAACAGCTATTGAGTCTGTCTCTTTCACTCCTTCTCTCTCTCTTTCCCTCTTTTTCTCTCTCTTGTTCTCTTTCTTCCCTCCTTTCCTCTCTCATAATACTTCTGTTTACATTACTGCCAAAGCAGAAACATCGGTCACATTGATAGCTGAAACCTCGGTGTCTCACTCCACCCCTCCATGGCCTAATCTTGGTGCAAATACTTCTGTTGTGGAATAAAAGCAATTTTGATTAGAGTTTTGATATTTAAAATGAGAGAAGAGCTGTTTTGACTCTTTTTCCACATGGAACTGGCTTAATCAATCAATCACCAATCACCACTGGTGAGTCATCCAATCCACACTGGGCACCTATTGTGTTCATCTCTATTACGAAGAAAAGAAGAACCAGGGCCGTTCTTGCTTATGAGTTTTATTTTGGCTAAAACCAATTCTGGCCTGCTAATCTACACAGCAGATAAAAAAAAGAAATGGGACAATGGACACAGTGAGATGTCAGATGTGCCTTCACATTATTCATAGGTCAGTGAGATGGCTCAGCAGTTAAAGGCACCTGCTGCCAAGTCTGATGACATGAGTTCAATCCCCGTGACCCTCATTGTTGAAGGAGAAAACTGACTCCCACAAGTTGTTTTCTGACCTCCAGTTGTGTGCCTCCCCACCACTAAATAAATGTTTAAAAATCTTCAGGAGATTTTACCTGTTATGGAGACTGCAGGAGAGTAGTTGCTTTGATCCGAGTCACTGTGTGCACACTGAAGTCATGAGTATTTGGGGAATCATCCTACAATACACAAGGACAACATATATAAAATCACCGTTTTATATAGATTTTACAAATTTGTTTACGTGTGTGTGTATATGAGTACACACCATTACGTGTGTCAGGTGCCCTTGAAGGCAGGGCCAGAAGAAGGTGTCAAATTCCCCTGGAGCTGGAGTCACAGGCAGTTGTGAGATGCTCTAGTTGGGTACTAGGAGCTGAACCTGGGTCCCCTTCAAAAGCAGATCTTAACCACTGTGCCATCTCTCCAACCCTGTTTTACACATCAGTAAACTGTAAACATCAAGACTCCACATCCAAGGCAGACAAATGAAGAGAGTCTTATGCTCTAACTATTACTCTGGAAGAGTCTTCCAGACTGTCATGCAAGGAGAAAAAATCCAAGCAGATCAGCATGATCATGCCGAGCAGAAGAGATAAAAGTTTGCATTCCTGAGAAGGGAAGACATCTGGAATTTCTAGAGGAGGGACTGATAGAAAAAGACAGTCATGAGAAAATGCAGAGCTCAAGAAACCTTCCTGGCTTCCTCATGAGCTTGTGGGGCAGTGAGCTCTGCAGAGGTGAAGGACAAGTGTCCAAGACTGTAAACGAAACATTTCCCAGAGTTCATATGAGAAGGGAAGTAAGTGGATCACCAGAAAGTGATAACACCCCAAATAAAACCAGCACCCTATGTAAAACCCTCACAAGTCTCAGCCTTTTGTCATTGGGCCAATGCAACTCAAGGTAAAGCACTTTCTAGGTATCCCAAAACAAAACCATAAAACAGACACAAAAGGACCAAGCTGATCTATAAGAACTGTTAAAAATGGCAGCTCTCTTTAAAGGAGGATAAATCCAGACATTCATCAATCTCATCAATCGATAGTCATGTTTACACCTAATCAGACTTTGAGTCAGATTTTGAGTAAAAATGTAAAATATTAGTAGAGCATAATTTGTAAACATGGGAAAAAAGAAAGCAATGAAAATAGACTCTGAAACTGCAGAGATGCTGACTGGAATTAGCAGACAGAGGAGGCACCAGAGGCACATTACATACAGACGAACAAGATGCACCGTGACTGCGTATTTCTTGTGTGAAGCTGTGAAAGTCAAAAAAAGCTGATTGACAACTTTAATATCCTTAAAGAAACAGACAAACCTGTCAACTGAGAATCCGATGTAAGATAAACGCATACTTCAGAAATAAAGGAAAGTGAGAATATTTCTAGATTAGCAATAACTCTGAATCTATACTATAAAATATAAAACATTTCATGTTGAAGATAAATAATAATTGAAAACATGGGTTGACACAAAAGACTAAAGAACTATACAGCCTAAATTTAGCATTAAATATGTAATACTCCTTGTCACAGTTTTAGGTGCTCATTTGTCTGTAAGGTCCAGCAATCGGCCCACAGTGAACACAATCAAGATGGTATGCAAAAGACAAGAGCAGCTTTTATTCTCAGGAATCAACCAGCATGCTGGGGTCTACCATTCAGAGAAATGGTGACTCAGGCAGTGGCTGTCAGGCCTTTTAAACATAGTTAGGGGATTTCCAAAAGGGTACTGGGAAACTCAGGCTTGGATTAGATAATGATTAGAGCGTATGTACGGGGCTGTTAGAGATTGGACCTTAGTCTATCGGACTCAGCCGTTTCAACCCTAAGAGGATGTTTGCCTAAGATAGGTTTCCTGTGGTTAAACTGCAGTTGCCCACTGGTCAAGGCTGAGGGTGGGCTGTTTTCCGAGAAAAGGAAACTTTCCATGAGAAACGAAACTTAACAAGAAGCAAAACCTAAGGCTAAGCTAAAATGAAGGATATCGCAAAATGGAGTTTGTTAGGTTCCCACAGGTCTTTTATGGAAAAGATATGGTGATTTACTGTGCAGCTTACAGTACACGTGTGAGCAAAATGCCTGCTGGCCACAGCGTGAAGCAGGGAGCTGGGAACGGTAGGGCTCTGCGACAGCTCACATGCAAGAGTGGCTTTGAGGTAGACGGCAGTGAAGCTGGATAATTATACAAACTGTAGCATCCACTAAAACACAAAACACAGAGGTGCATCTGGTAATCTGGCAATGGAAAAAGAAAATAGAAGGTACTAGCAATGGATAAAGTCAAAGAACAGACTGGACAAATGGAAGATCAATAGCCGTTCTGGGGGATTCAACCCAGTCATAACTATAATCAAATTACGTGTAGATTGTCTGTATATTCTATCAAACCATTGTCAGATGGTTAGAACACATCTTAAAAACACATTGTTTATAAGAAGCATGGACCAATTAGAATGAATGAGACAAGTTAAAAGTAAAGATCACGAAAGTTTATACCATGTCAGAACTAATAAGATGACGACGGGACTGTGTTACCAGAAAGGGAAGATTCAGGGTAAAGAATACTGTAGAGATGAAGAGGGATGCTGATAAGGCATGTGCAAAGCTCTGGGTTCAGCCCTCAGCTCCTCCCCAAAGCAGTCAATTCGCAAAGCATTACACTGAAGCACATTCACACACACAACACACACATGATCACACATTCATAGTAGCCATGACAATTCAGGGCTTGGTGTCCTGAATTTTGGTGTCAGGTGCCAGATAGCAAAAGGGGTTTTTGTCCCAGATCTTGTCCTTCAGGTTGCCTCTAGGATAACACTGAGCCTGCACACCCTGACACTTACCCAAACTGATGACTGAGTGCAATATAATGGATTCTCCCAACATTTTATAGATACATGTAATAGACAATGACTTCCACAGCAGAAAAATGTTTGGTCATCATCAGCCTGGCTGAATGTTTCCCAGCATTGTGGAGCTTCTGCAGCTTCTGTTTCTCGACTCTTGTCTACAGAGTCTGCATCCAGTTGTCATGCGTAATGGCTGGAGGTCTCTTCCCATCTTTTCTTGACCACTCCTTCACTATTTAAAACTTCTGTACATCTATTCCATACCACTAAATCATTCTGCATCTAACGTGGCTCTGTACCCGTGTTTTGGAGATGTGAGCTCACAGGATTGAATAGCAGAACTTCGAAGTATGCTAAGAAAAAAACAGAAGTAGAAATCAAAAAGGTCAAACCCAGGATCCAACTGGAGATTCCAATACTTCCATCTCCACAGGTGACAGGACATTCGATTGATCTGACTTAATGAACATTTGTAGATTAGCATGGTTAACAAAGACAGGCACACTTTGTTTTTCAGGTATACGTACAGTATTTCCCAACTTAGACCAAGTCTTGATCTATAAAACACTTTTCAGTATATTGAAAATTTTAACACTATACAACTTTGTGTGTCCACAATGAAATTAAATTAGAAATTAGTAATAAAAAGATATCTGAAAATGCCCAAACATTTAAAAGTTAAATTAGTTGACTCTAAGTAACCAGTGGATTAAGAAAAACATGCAAAAGAAAAATTAGAAAATATTTTGAATCCAACACAATGAAAAATCAGAGTATAGTGGCTCACATCTATAACCCCAGCACATAGGAGGCTCTGAGGGAGGAGAATCATCATGAGTTAAAGACCAGTTCATGAGTTCCAGGCAAGCCTGGACTATGAAGTCAGACCAGGGCTCAGAAAAAATAATAAAACACTCTTTAAAATAAAGAAAACTCAACATAGAACGACTTTTGAGACTCAGGGGAAGGAAGAGATTGAGGAAAATCTATAGATTATGAAGACGGGATGTTTAAAATCAGTGACCTGTGTTTACTCTTTAAAAAGCTAAAAATGGGGGCGGGATAGAGAGATGGCTCAGCAGTTAAGAGCACTGACTGCTCTTGCAGAGGACCCAGGTTTGAATCCCGGCACCCACATGGTGGCTAACAAGTGTCTGTAACTCCAGTTCCAGGATATCTGACACCCTGTTCTGACCTCCTCGGGCACTGCATGACATGGGAGCACTTATGCACACGCGGGCAAAACACACACACACACACACACACACACACACACACACACACACACGAAGAAAAAAATCCAGAAGCTGGGTTATGGCTCAGTCAATAAAGGGCTTGTTATGTAATTATGAGAACCTGAGTTAGGATCCCCAGTGCCCAAATAAAAAGATGGCTTTATGTACCCCTAATCCCAGTGATGAGCGTACAGGAGGTGGAAACTGATTCCTGGTTCTTGCTAGTCAGTCAGTCTAGCCAATCAGTGAGCTCCAGGTTCAGTGAGAGTCCCTGTCTCAAAAACCAAGGGGAAGAACAATGGAGGGAAATACCTGGTGCTGACTTCTGGCCTTCAAACACACATGTGTACACAAGCACACAAGTGTGTAGACAACACCCCTCCACACACAGAAAGCAGCTGAAAAAGATTATGATGATCCTGAAGTACACAGAAATCCAGCAAATAGAATACAGAAGCTACATAGGGACGTCTGGAAAAAGTACCAGTTTTGCCGCACAGATTATAAAATTAACAAATCTCTAGACAGGTCAAAGAAAGAAATGAGGAAACAGCTA
This sequence comes from Eospalax fontanierii, assembly GCA_035773235.1. Classification (NCBI taxonomy): domain Eukaryota; kingdom Metazoa; phylum Chordata; class Mammalia; order Rodentia; family Spalacidae; genus Eospalax; species Eospalax fontanierii. Next base: position 7,472,656 of record CM069554.1, read on the forward strand.
CAATAGACAGACTAGCAGCGAGCATCCCCGCAGACTCGCTTATCACGACAAGGCAAAGGGAAATATTACAAAGCCTTTTACCAATGAATTAAAAATGTCAAAAAAAGATCCTTGACTGAAGAAAGTCAACAAAAACTCTACAAACAAAATACGAACATCTGCCTATTTAGCAAGGATGTGAATTTAACAGCCTCACAAGAAGTCCTGATCCTCATGGCTTCGTGGATTAATTCTGGGAATTTAAAGAACAAATGCTGTCAAACCTACACAAAGTCTCAGAAAATATATTTATGAGTCTAAAATTAACCTGTTACAAGTACCAGGAAAAACAACAACAACAATTCGAAAAGCATACAAGAAGCCCTTAATAAGACAAATGTAAGTCAAATCCAGCAGGTGCTAAAGAGGTTTGAATGAGAAGCTTTGATATTTTAAAGTTCCACCATTCTCCAGTTTGATTTCATCACAATTCTGACCAAGCCTCTAAGAGTACGTGCAGAGATGGATAAGCAGATCTGACAGGTATATGGAATACTCACCAAAGCTGATTTTCAAAGAGAAGAGGAGGGGAGGGTCACTGTTCTGTGAGCCAGGTGGACAGCTGCTGATGTGTGATTTCAACATTTATTTTAATGCACAAGTAGTCAAGAGAAAGAAATAGGAGAAGCAAGGAGATCCATGGAACACCAAACAGCTCAGAACCGGACTCCATATGTGCTTTGTCATATCTTGTGGATTGATTTTCAATAGCGTTTTAAGGCACTTTGATGGGGAAGGCAGTGTCTTTTTAGTATATGGTGCTGGAATACTTCGTGTATGTGCTGGAAAATGAGTCTCAACCCTATCTTCACAACATGCAGAAAAATCAGCTTAGAATAAGCCACAGTCCTAAGGATAAGGACCTCCAGAACTTGATGGCTAAAAACTAAACTATGAAGTTGTGGAAGAGGCTGGGGAAACGGCTCAGAGCACTGGCTGCTGCAGAGGACCCAGGTTCTGTTCCCAGCATCCACATGGTGGCTAACAACAGTCTGTAATTCAAGTTCCAAGGATTCTGATGCCCTCTTCTGGCCTCTGTGGGTATTGCGCACACAGGTGCACTGACATACATTCAGTCAAAACACTCATATACTCTTATTTATTTATTTATCTAAAATAAAATAAAAACTTAAATAAAAACAACTATAAAGTTCTGGAAGGCAGTCTAAGGGAAAAAATCTCTCTGGCTAGAAAATAGGCAAAGATCCATTAGAACACAAAGTACATTGGCCATAAAATAAAAGAAAATGATAAATTTGAGTTTTCCAAATTAAAACTTATATCCTCCTAAAGAGACCATTTAGAAAATGAAACTGTAAGTCACTGACAGAATATTTTTTGGCAAAAGACAATCTGAAAAAGAAAAGTCCTGTTTGCAGAATATTTAAAGGACACATAAGTCAGAGTGAAAAGATGGATACCCCAATAAAAGCCAGCAGAAAAGATAAAGGATGGCCCAGTCAGCTTATGAAAAATGCTCAAGATCATTCTTCATTAAAGGAATGTAATGTAAAACCACAAGGAGCATCCCGAACACACCCAGAGAAGAGCTGCCGTTAGAGTGACTGATTCTCACCAGGCTGGCCATCAAGTCCATCTTTCTTCCAACAGCTTATCTAAATGATTCCCCCTCTAAGAGCTCCCCACATTTCTACTTCCTGGCCTCCAGGCCACTGTATATTTGTTAAGGAAAAGACTTAGTGATTGGACTTTGCTCTCGAACATAAGAACCCAGAGGCCTGTCCTATTTCAGTCCTGATTCTGTCCTGAAAATGGCCGCGCTGTCCTACTCTTGGGGGAGTTTTAGCAAATATTTCTTGAATAATGAATGAATGAAATTCTTAACGGACTTTCATAAAGCTAATCTCTAAAGATGCTTGTTTTAATCAGGCTGACTAAGGATTATTGGTAACTTTGCATTCTTTTAGTTCCTGGAATGACCTCCCTGCCCAGAGAAGTGATCTGAGATTATGTCATCGACTTTTTACCATCTCCTGGTTTTGCCTGTTTGATGTTTTTGTGTTTGAACATTTCTAATCTCAGTATTTAAACTCCACTTGGAGTTTAGGCATGTGAAGGTTGGCTATGATCCCAGATCTTAGGAGTCTGAGGCAGGGGAATCATGAGATTGAAGCCATGTTGGACAACACAGATAATGTGTCTCAAAAAATTAAGATAACACCCACTTCTAAGGCCATTTTGATCTGAGGCATACTAAGAACAGGAAGGTGGGTGGATTCCTGGGCTTTAAGCATGTGTTACTGATTTTATGGTGTGTACAATGCCACAGGAAGCAGACTGTGCTGTGAATCAAGCTTGGCTGAAAAGAACTGGTTTTCATAAAGATCCAAATGAATAATGCAATGTTTTTCTTTCTAGTTTCTGCCAATTTTAACCCAACTCAGGGCACCCATCATTAGATTAGGCCAAACTCTTGAGTCTGTGTGTTCCTCTCTCCTCTCTGATACTCTGTCCACAGCCATCTTTCACAGGCTCTAGTTTAGCCTTCAGTAGTCACTGGAGTAACTGTGAATCCCTCCTCTCTCTCTTATCAGAAACTAATGGGATATGCTGGGCTCCCCAGAATGTCTCAAGGAAACTACCACTCTGTAGAAGCTGGCCTGGGGGACCTGAGAGGACATGTCCCTGTGAGCCTCCACAAGCACTTGTATTAACTCCTGCATGCTCTGGGAAGTGCTGCAGACTCCAGTGCAAGGACAGACATTTTCCTCAAGCACTTCCAGCCCAGTCAGAAAGAATACAGACACTAGAAGGAACTTTTAATATAATCACAAACTGAGTGACCATGCCCCTTGTTAATCCCGCTTTCTGCATTTTCATTACTGCAGAAGACATGTACTGGGTGTGATGGGACAGGCTAATCCGGGCAACTGAGAGGCTGAGGCAGGAGGATTACAAAGTTCAAGGCCAGCATAGGCTGCAGAGAAGCTCTGCCTCAAAGAAAAGAAAAAAGAGGGAAAGAATGCACGCCTCCATTGGCCTCTGCACCTTGTCTTCCTCTACGATGGAAACAGCCTACCCATTTTCCGGCCTCTCGTAGACTCCTGTTAAAGATACAATATCTAGCCATCTGGCCAGGTTTAAAGTTTCATAGGTATTGCAGAGCTTCATTCCTTTTTATGGCTGAATAGTAGTCCAAAATATAGGGAAAGATGTCTAATTTCTACATATTCAGGGAATTGTTTAGATATCTGCTATTGATTGCTAGTTAAAGTCTTTCATGTCCCAGGAGTATAATTCAAATGACTTCTACTCTTTTATACTTACTTACTAGGATTTCTTTTATCTGTTGGAAGAGGGTGTCTTGGCGAGCATACTCCATTGAGTTGTGCTGGGTAGACTGCATCTATTAGAACTCACTGATTCTTCTGCCTGGGAATTACAGAGGGAGGAGAGTGAACATCCCATAGCCTCTTAGGAGTTCTTGTGTTTCTCTTCATGCATGCTGACGCTCTGTGCTGAGCATATGTGCTTTGGATCGGTAAGTTTTCTTGGCGAGTCCGTCCTTGAGTACTTCTGTTTTGAAATTTACTTTGCCAGACAGTCACAGCAACTGTTGCTGTCTGTCTTCAGGTTGCTGATAGTTATTCAAACCATCAGGGGGCTGAGCTCAGTTTGCAAAGAGGACAGAGGAACCTAGACTCTGACAGAGCTCAGCCAGCTGAGGAGTCAACAAGGATCTGGAGAAAGCCATGTGGCTAGTGGGCAACTCCAGGCACAGTGAGTCCTCCCCTTTCGATTAACGCCTTACAAGTCATCTCTGTGGTGGGAAAGCCCAGCCAGCCATGGAGAAATGCAGACCTAGTGTTTCTAGTTCTCAAAGGTATTTGTCAGGTCTCTTGTGGTAAGAGTTTTCATCAGCATCCGGTCCCCTCCTTTACCTCCATCACACACACTGATTAAGGCCTTACTCCCACTGGGGAACCGGTTGGAAATGTCAGCAGACTTTCTGAGCACTTCTGAAAGAAGCTGGCCGGCATTCCCATTTCTGTAATGTAAACTTCCAAGGTTTTTCTTTTCTTTGTTCTGTGTTAGTTTTGGCAAACAACCCTTGGGGTTTGTGAGGTGGGGGAGCAGCTTGAACAGAGGGTTTTCTACCCAGTTTCTGCCCTGTCCAGGGACTTAAAAAACCCTGGCTCCTCCAGCTCACACTTAGCATTCCTGAGTTCTTCCATTTCTGCGGGGGGACCTTACTGATCTGCATTTCTCCCACTGCGAATGCAGGTGCTCCTGTCTCTTACCTCCTCCAGATGGCAGCCTCTCCTCAGACTCTGGGTCAGCTATCTCTTCTGCCTGGCTCAGCTCCGGCAAGAGTTAAAAAATAAATCAGGAATGTGAAGTTTGTGTAGGTTTCCTTGTTACTGTTGTTGTTTTGAGGGAGGAGGGAAGGCTGTCATCCCTCTATCCCTCTGGGTGGCAGAGTGCCTTAAATTTTGGTCTAATGCCCACTGCAAGTGCCACAGTGGCCGTCCCAGGAGGGTGTAGCCCTGTTCAGTGGGATCTGGGGTGGGTTGTTAATGTTCTGGAAGCTCTGCGGACTTCTCCAGCCTGTCTGGCCCCTTTCAGCATCCTGAACCTCCTTCACTCAAAGCATCCTTCCCTTGGTGCTGCTGAAACTCTTCTCTAAGCGTCCCACTGTGACTGACTTAGCCGGCTGAGGGAGAGGTTTTCTCTAACTCTCTGCTTCAGCATCCGTCTGCACAAGCACTTCCCTCTCCTTCCGGGTTGTGATTCTGCAGTGTCTGCCCGTATTCTACGTTATTCCTAGCTCCAGCGTGCTTTGTCCAAGCTGGGACGTATTTTCTGTCCCCTTTGCTTAATTGCAGTGGGGTTTCCCCAGCCTGCCGAGAGACCCGTTTTCTGTTGATCTTCTCCTCATGGACAAATGCTTTATTCCATAGGGACAGAGAGAAGCTGGGCCTCCCAGCTATCCTAACTGGTATCTCCCGGTCTACTTCCTCAGGTCTACACCTTCGGGGAGCTTTTCTCCAGTCCCTCTCTCTGTCATTCTTACCTCTAGTTTCTGGCAGGATTGGTGGAGAAAATATCCAAAAAGCCCACCGGAGAGTGATTCTCCGTCTTTCCACCTTTCTTCAGTCACTGGCCCTCAGGAGCCTGCACCTGTGCTGTTTTTGTTTGCTTTTACCGGTATCCTAAGTGTTCTGCCTACACACATCCGAATTCATATGTCCCCTTTCCCCTCAGGCACCTGTCTGTTCTCAGATTCCAGGGAGACAGGAGAGATAGTTGACAGCTCTCCCTATTTCCGAGAGAAAAATGCAAGAGGTCACAGTCCATTTTATCAAAGTATCTATTTCTATAACCACCAACCATCAAGAAACGCAATTTTCCGGCACCTTTCACTAGTTAATAATCCCACTGGGATAATCACCGTTCTGACCATCCAAAGCAGGACCCTTTGTGATTGCTGCATTTTTGTCATTGTGACAAATACCGGAGAGAACATCTTAACAGAAGGAAAGATTTGTTTGCACTGTGGTTTCAGAAGGCGTGGGCTGTGATTAGCTGCCTATATCTTGTTTGGGTCTTGGGGTGAGGGTCAGGGCAGCAGAAGGATCTTGGTGGAAGGGGCTGGTCATCTCCTAAAGGTCATAAAGTAGAGCAAAAAAAGGAGGAGGATGGAGAATCATCTTTTCAGTGCAAGTCCCTCATGACCTACCTCCTCCAGCTATGACCCGATCCCAGTAACATCCCTATATTTTAACTCTGTCGGGGGAATTAATCCATTGATGAGGCCAGAGTGCCCAGGATCCAGTTATTTCCCAGAAACCCAGCGTCTGGCAATCAAGCCCCTCATATGTCCTTGTGGGGGGTATTTCAGATTTCAATCAAGGTACCTGCTTTTGAATTTCAAATAAAAATCCTCATATCTGTCAAACTTTGGTCTTTTGTTTCTTTTATATATAGTCTATTTTTTTCTGTTGCTCTAAATATGCCACATAAAAATGATTCAATTCACCATTCATTTTCCAAATGATAGAAATTTGTGAATTTTTTTTAAAAATTAAAAAAAACGGTTTTGGATTTGTTTACTTTTATGTGTATGACTGTTGCTTGCATGTATGTAAGTGTACCACATGTGTACAATGCCCACAGTGGCCAGAAGAGGGCATCAGACACCATGGAACTAGAGTTCGGGTTGATTGTTAACCACCATGTGCTTGCTGAGAACTGAACCTAGGTTCTTGCAAGAGAAGTGAGTGCTCTTAACCAAGTTCTTAACAGCTGAGCCATCTCTCCAGCCCTCTGTGAGTTGTTTTTTTGGTGGAGGGGTTCCCCCAGTTTATGGCTATCATGAGCAAAAATGCTTTCTTGACATCTTAATGGCAAAAAGGAATAAAAATAGTACAAATTGAAAATATAAACTGAATGAATTCATTTCCACAACTGACCAGATTTTAATATTCAGATTTCAAAATATCTGTTCAAGATCAGCCTCAAGTAGTATGTTTCAGTACTGCAGGATTGCAAAGTTAAGTATTGGCTTGGGGATCTAGCGTGATTTTATTTTTATTTTAGTACATTTTCCCCCAGGGCATCCCTTTTGCAAGACTTTCTCAGACTTGTTGACCGAGGCTCTTCCTGTTAGCTCCAGGAACTCTGGGGATGATAGGCTCACCCTTCACTTTGCCCCCGAGACAATCCCTGCTTAAAACACAACCGTCATGTGCTCAGACATTATCTTTTATCTTGCACCACACCTGGCGGACACATTAGACCACTTCCTGTGCCACAGCACTTGGGGAGATAAGCCCCTCAACATATCCCCTAGAAACCAGCCATTTGTTCCTATTACTGTAGTGCATGTACTCTGTCATGACAAGGGTATGTTTTATCTCTTGTCCAATGTTTGCTGTGGGCCAAAATGAATTTTTAATCTTGAAATTCTCTGGGTACTGGGGTAGAGTTATAGCACATTCTGTCAATGCTGACACACTCTTGTTAAGGTTTGACCCGTGAGGCTTAACCAAACCAGGTGGTGAAAATCTCTAGGTACCAAACTCAGCACAGCAGAGAGGGCACTGCCTGGCCAGAGTCTAGAAAGTCAGACTCAGCACTATGGGAACTTGATGCAAAAACTCTTGGGTGTGGGGGAGGGTGGGTATGGAGGGTGGGTGTGGAGGGTGGGTGTGGAGGGTGTGGAGGGTGGGTATGGAGGGCTGCACCTGGAGAAGTGATGTTGCTCCCCCTTGGTTATGTCTGTCCTCTGGTCTTAGACACTGTCATAAATGACTTTACTTACTAGGAGCTTTTTTTAGTTTCCTGAGACGTTTTCATTCTGGATACTGGGTGATTCCAATACTGTTGATGACACAGTAATTTTTTAGAAAGTTCTTCACACATAAGATGGATTTGAAAGTTTGGAGCCTGATATTCTTTATCTTTCCCCAAGTGCACGCAGAGTTCCTTACTGTCCCCCTAAGAGCAACACGAGCAGGGAACCCACTGCTTAGGTCCCGATGCATACATACCGAGTCAGCGACTGGTCAGCTCTCGTGACTTGAATCTGGAATGGCTTCTACAGGCTGGTGCTTTGAACGCTGTTTCCTGGCCACTGGTTTCCTGGCCATGGTGCAGGACATGGGGAACCTTGAGAAGCGTGGTCTTAGGAGCCAAAGTAGGCCAGTCAGAGTAGGAGCTGGATTCTGGTGTGTTTCTCCTTATTGATCTGTGGGGGTGGGAGGGGCTTCTTCCGTAGGCTTTTCCCACAGTGCCTTCCTCCACACCGTGGACTGACACTTCTGAAACCCTGAGCCTAAATAAACCTTCCTTTTCAATATGTTTCACCAGGTACTTTCGGCCACACAGAAAAATAACTAGCGCAGAGCCGAAGATGAAGGGTGGCGTGCTTGATGCGGCTGAAGGCATGATGGACAGTTTAGCACCTGTCCATCTTCTCTCATAAATGTGACCTTCTTTCTGAACAATGCCTGTGTGCCAAAGGCGCTTGTACTGTGGCTAGGGCTTCCCTTGGTTATCACCAGCATGTTTCTGTCAAATCAGACTGTTCAAACTTCCCCAGGAACTTGACCTTCGCCCTATTTCCTATCCTAAGCAAGCCGTGTATTAACCTTATTCATTTCTTATTAAGACCCATACCTTCATTTAGTTGAATTTTGCTCCTCTGACATCTTTAAATGTTGAAATAAGTAAAAATTCAAATTGTGCCTTCCTTTCTTTTTTAAAAGATTTATTTATTTTTATTTTTATGTGTTTGGGTGTTTTGCCTCCATATACATATGTGTAAGTATACCTATGTCATGCAATGCCCTGAAAGGCCAGAAGAGGGCATCAGATCCCCTGCAACTCCCGTTGTAGATCTTTGTGAGTTGCCATATGGATGCTGGGTTGGCTGAGCCATCTTTCAAGGCCCAGTTGTTATCTTTGTTTTATTTGTTGTTGTTGTTCCTTTTTAAGTGTTACATTTTATTTATTTATTTTGGTGGAGGGGACCATACCACATAGCAAGCGTAGAGGTCAGAGGACAACCTGTGGGAGTTGATTGGTTTTCTCCTTTCTGTCAGTCTCAGAGGTTAAACTCAGGCGGTCAGGGTCAGCAGCGAGTGCCTTTACCTTCTGAGTCATTTTGCCAGTCCACACACCGTGATTTTATTTTTTCTCATTATGAGAAGGTTGGAAGCTTGCATCTAAATTTGCCTCCCAGAAAGGGGATTATGCAAAAAGGTTATTTTCAGCCCTGGTGTCTTCAGTGTGATTGCTTAAGAGATATCTTTCTTTGGAAAAGACCTCAACTTCACGTCTTTTGCTTAGGTCTCTGGCAGGGCCACTGTTGTAATAGGTTTGACTTTACCTGATAGGTGTAACATCACATTCTGGGCTGGTCGAACAGTCCTCTAGTAGTACTAGGGACGGAACCCAGGGCCTTCCTCATGCTACGTATTCTTTCTGAGATGTGACTGCAGCACTTTTTCTTTCTTTGGTTTTTTTTAGATCTCACTAAGCTGCCCAGGCTGGCCTTGAGCTTGTAATCCTCCTGCTTCGGACTTGGGATTATGGGTTTGCACATCAGATCTGACTCTGGGAAAACTTCTGAAAAGATAAGAGTTCTATTTTGTTCTGTCTATTATTAGGGAAAGTGTGATGAATGTATGGAATGGGGTGAGGGGAACTTGATGTGACTTCTACTGAACTCTAGCCCAGTTTTATGTACTTTCCATGGAACTATACTACACTTTTACAGCTATAGCATTACTGATCCAAAGTCCTGTGAATGAATCGAACTTCACAAGGGTCAAATATTGTCAGCGGCTCATAGCCAGTGAGAGATTTCCTGGCTCCTTCTGTCTCGGTTAGGTCATAACACCTCAGGAATCAAGCTGATAAGTGTTTTGAGCTCACCTATGAGTCACCTTGGGGCAAGGTGTTTGCTTAAGCACCCTCTCCTGGACTTTTAATCATTTGCCTTCTATTTTATTTTTGCTTTACTTTGCTTTATTTTATTTTATTGAGACAGGGTCTCCCTGTAGCCCCAGCTGGCTTGGAATTCATTGTATCTCTGGCCTCTATCTCACTGAGATTGGCCTGCCTCTGCCTCCTGAATGCTGGAATTAAAGGTGTGTGCCACCACACCTGGCTCTCTCTGTTATTTATTTATTTATTTTTTGTTTGAGACAAGATCTCATTAGTTTAGTCCTGGCTAAAGTTGAATTTACAAGAATCTTCCTGGTTCTGCCTCCCAAGTGCTGGGGTGATAAGGGTCCATCACCATGCCAGGCTGTGCCTTTTTAGTACAGTTTATCTCTTGGTTTTGGTTTTGGTTTGTTTTTTGCATGTCTTCCATTTTGTGTTGTCATGTAAGCCAAGCACACGTTAAACACTTGGGCATTAGCAGGTGCCATGATATAATATATTCAGTCACATTGCAACTGAAAAAAAAATTCCAGGAGACTCACTGTGAAAAATTAGAAATGCATTCATTGGGGGTAATCTCTTATCTCACTTTCCTGCTTGGCAGGAACTATGTAATTATCCACATGTGCTGTCCTGATATTTTCATGCCTAGGAGTGAATGCATACTGACCAGGATGGCAGCATGCATTTTCTTCACTGTGGGACCCCGCTGGTGAAAGCTGCCCTGCCTTCATTTAGCTCAGTGTTTTCAAAACTTTTGTGATCAAAATCCGTTTTATGCCCACCCCCTCTTTCTTACTGAAGGGGAAGAAGAGAGACAGGATTATGCTTCTTACAGGTAAGGGGCGACAAATGAAATCATCACTTTATGAGAGCTCGTTATCATGATGTGTGCCTTAGAAACACTCATCAAGGTCAATTGTTCCATCAGAATGCCAGTCGGGGCTGTGAGACAGGGAGATAATTTAGTATTTTTTTTTTTTTTTTGGTTAGCTATGTTTTATAAATTTCATTTTCATTTTATGTGTACTGTTGTTTTACCTCTGGGTATGGAAGTGTACCACGTGCGTGCAAGGCCTGCAGAGGCCAGAAGAACCCCTGGAACTGAGGTTGTAGGTCACTGTTAGCCTCTATGTGGGTGCTGGGAACCGAACCCAGGTCCTCTGCAAGAGCAGTCAATGCTTTAAAAGGCTGAGTCATCTCTTCAACCCCCATGATTAGCTATGGTTTTAAAATAACAAGAGACGTGTAAAAGTAGCTTTAACAGTTTTATTTTATTAAAGTCAGTACAGCAAAAATACTATTTCAAAAACATTTATTGCATCTCTTTATCTTTGCATCTATCATCTATCTATTTATCTGTGTATAGTGTGCGTGTCCCTCTGCATATGTGTAAAGGTCAGAGGACAACTTGGAGGAATCGATTCTCTCCTTTCACCACATGGGTCCTGGCAATCAAACTCAGGCCATCAGGCTCGGCGACAAGCACCCTAACCCCACTACACCATCTTGAATCCCTAATTTGATGATTTATATACAATATTTATGCTGGTCTCTCTGAAGTCTGTTACTTAATTATCTAATCATGGTGAAAGTGTTTCTTTGGTAAATAGTTGTTTGCTTCCTATGGTGACTTAAAAGGCAACAGCTTCTTGTTGCAGCAAATTAAGACATTTTTGATGCTCAGTGGGAAAGAATACTGGAGAAGGTCAAGTGTTTAAACACAGATAGTTTTCAGACACTCTTTATTAATGAGGGGAAAGAGAGACTGAAGGAGCAGGCATAAAAGGATGGGGACGGGAGAGAAGGGGAGGGCATGAGGGGGAATCCTGTCACATAGATGGCACCCATGAAAAACTGTCTTTATAAAGCCCATTACCGTGTGTAATAAATAGACACTAATAAAAAAAAAAAACCTAAGATTTGAAATGAGGCTTTGGAATAGCAAGAAGTGATAGATAAGCTTTCTGATCTTAATATTAAAATTATAACCATGATAGAAAACGCTGATTGATCCTTTTCTAAGCAAGATTCTAAATGAGACGTGTTGCATGTATCATCTGGCTGTGCTCCGTGTGTATCCCAAGAAGGAGTGCATGGGTCAGCTCAGGCCTCAGGGGCAAAGTGAACCAGGCACTCCTACAAAACACAGACAGAGAGGCTCCATGTTCACGGAATAAGAAATCTGTAAGATGATAACACAAGCTTTCATTTTCTACCTGATAGGATAAGAACTGTGCAGATGAGGTCTCAAATAATCTTTGAGCTTTAAAGAAAATGAAACAGAATTTACTGTATTTTAACTTCTCTCAGTGCCTGCTTCTTATACCTCATTAGTTCAAAGGAAGATTCGTGATTTATTATAATTTTTAAGAACTCAGGCTTAAAACTTCCCTGCCCCATACACAAACTCTACACATGCACATACGACCCTCCCTGGGCCTGAGCCTTGTTCCTATTATTTCAGGACATAAACCAGATAAGCCTGGGCTACCTTAATAGCCGAGGCAGCGGAAGCTCTAGACTCTGGCCCCATCCCTGTCTCTCTCTTGGTTCTGCTGTTACAGTTTGACCTGTAGCCTGTTCCTTGCCTTGAGTCCCTGCTGGTTTGTTGCCTTTATTCTCATTGCCTGGTGTATCATGGTGAGGCCCGGAATTCAGCCTCACTCCACCCCCAGGTTTGAACCGACTAAACGGGTAGACAATGCTCTTTAGAGAGATTAGTTTATTCCATGTTACTTACAAGGAGCTCATCCCCAGATAGAGGGAGAGGATTTCCTATGGCGGAGCCTACATTTTGATCACAAGTCCGCCCGGAACTCTGGAGCATGCACCCAAGATGGAGACCTGGCACTGCACCCACCTCTCTCCTTTCCAGCCTTCCCTGCATTTCTGCTAAACCTCCCCCCTTAAGTCATTGGTTAGGTGGCTTGTCAATCACATTTGGAAGTCCATCCCTCATAGCAGACAGAGAGAAAACTGCTTTTGTATGCAACACCTGGATTCACCCTGATGGGTATCCATCCCATCCAACCACAATTCGCTCTTCAAGACTAGCCGGCTCCTCCAGGACCTCTTCTCATCGCTCAGTGTCCCTGCAGAAGGCAACAGCAGCTTCTAAACCCTTCCTGGATCTTTGATCAGATGATACAGATTTATGGCACTATGTATCTGGTTTATTTCTGCTATTGTATCATGTTCTTCTTAGTAGCATTATTCATTTTTTAAGGATTTATTTTTATTTTATGTGTTTTGCCTGCATGCATGTAAGGGCACCCATGTCATGCAATGCTCATGGAGGCCTGAAGAAGGTGTGAGATTCCCTGGAACTGGAGTTGCAGATGGTTGTTAGCAGCCACGTGGATGCTGGGACCAAACCTGGGTCTTCTGTAAAAGCAGCCAGTGCTCTTAGCTGCTGAACTGTCTCTCCAGCCCCTCATTTATTCTTAGAACCTTTTCTCCCTAATGCATATCACACTTCCTAGATGCTCAGTTTAAAAACTTAGAGTGTATTTTAGGTGCTGGGGGTTGAACCCAGGCTTCACACATGCCACACACACTATCACTGTGGCATACATTACATACATCACTTCATTCATTGTTCAATGAGTAAAATTTAAGAAATCAACTTAGCTTCCCAGTGATGTCATCCCTTGTGGGGAGGTCACATCGGGGGGTATGCACCAGTGATTCCCGTGTTTTCATGGGAGTCCCAGCTTCTGCTGTGCTTAGTCTGTGACCACGTTACTAGCTCTGGGTACTGGAGCATGAGTGATCTCGGTGTGTGTCACTTCTTGCTGCTGTGGCTCCCCTGTGTCTTTCTGTTCACCAGAGCTATAACATGGTTTATATTGGACTTTAAATAAGTTTAAAAATAATCTAGCGATCACAGCCTACAGATCCAGTCATCCAAAAGAGTGACTTTTCACCCATCAGTGTGACAGCTTTGAAAGCATATGTGTACTATCTAAAATGATGTCTAGCCTAAAAATATCTTCACGAATTTAAAGGTCAGCAATCAAAATGCTTGGGGAAATATTTACACTTCCAAGTAAGTTTGTGGATTATAGAGCTATTTATTATTTTCACTCATTCTTTGCCTTTTAAAATTTATTTTTATTTATGTGTATGAGCATTTTGTGTGCGTGGATGTGAGTGCACCTGTGTCATGTAGCACCCTCGGAGGCCAGAAGAGAGTTTTAGATTCCCTGGGACTGGAGTTCAGGATGGTTGTCAGCCACCATATGAATGCTGGGAACCAAACCCAGGTGCTCTGCAAGAACAGCCATTTCTTTAATGGCTCAACCACCTCTCTAGCCCCTATTTTTGCTTGGTTTTAGAATGCACAGTCATGTTTTATTATGAGAATTTTATCCATCCGTTGTTCTTTCTTTGTAATCCCTCTCCCCACTCCTCCCTGCCCCCCATGTTTCTGGCCTCTCTTCTGGCACCCCAAGCTTCCCTGTGCCTTCATGCCAAATGCACTCCACCTCTGAGCCACCTCTCCCGCCCAGACCGTCTTTTTCTCTTTGCCATTCCCCTAGGATCTCCTTTGCCTTTCATGGTCACGATCTGTAAGCTCATACACATTAAAAATCCAAGATCCATAAATGAAAGAAAATAGGAGGCGTTTGTCTGAGTCTGACTTATTTCATTTAACATTATAATTTCTAGATGCACATCCCCCCACCCCTGGAAATGGCATGATTTCATTTGACAGTCAAATAAACTCCATAATGTACATGTGCTGTGTTTTCACTGCCCGCTCATCTCTTGATGGACACCTTGGCTGGTTCCATTTTCTGGCTATCATGGATTGAAACAATAAATATGAAAGTGCAAATGTCTCTGTGGTAGAGTCCTTTGGATGTATACCTAGGAGACAAGAGTTGAATCATATGGTAGTTTTGTTTTTATTTATTTACTTTTTGAGGGAACTCTATACTGATTTCCATTGTGTCTGCACCAGTTTACATCTCAACCCACAGTGAATAAAGCTCCCTATTTTTAAGATATATTTTTTATTAATATTTTAAATGATGTGTGTGCATGTGTGTATATGTGTGGGCAGATGGCTTCAGAGTCTAGAAGAAGACACTGATGCTCCTAAAAGTGGAATTATAGGCAATCATGAGCTGCCCAATATAGGTGCTGGTAATTGAGGTTGGGTTTGCTCTCTTTAAAAAAAAAAATCATGTATATAAATGTATTGCCTGCATGTATGTAAATGCACCCATGTCGTGCAGCGCCTGTGAAGGCCAGAAGAGGGCACCGGATACCCTGGAACTGGAATTGTGGATGGTTGTTAGCTGCCATGTGGGTGTTGGGAATTGAATCTGGGCCATCTACTAAAGCATACTGTGCTCTTAACCTCCGAGCCATCTCTCCAACACCCAGTTTTTGCTCTTCTTTATGTATTCTAATATTGACCACTTGTCTGATGTGTAGTTGGCAGATTTCCTTCCTTTTCGTAGACTGTCTCTTAGCTCTAGAAATTGTTTTTGCTGGGCAGAGATTTCTTCAATTGTATAATCCTGTTTATTAAATCGTAGGGCTAGTTTCTGTGCTAATGAAATCTTTTTCAAAAAGTTGTTTCCTATACCTGTATCTTGAAGTGTTTGCCCAGCAGTTCAACATCTGTTTCCAATTAAAGTCTTTGATGCACTTTGAAGAGGCTTCTGTGCAGAGTGAGAGATAGGTGTCTAACTTCATTCTTCATAAAGCCAGTCAGTTTTCCACACCATTTGTTGAAGGGGCTGTCTTCTATGCAATATATATTTCTGTTACCTTTGAAACTATGTGGCTGCAGAGCTGTCGGTTTATTTCTGAATCCTTTCTACTGTATGGGTTTCATGCTAGCATCATGCTGTCTTTGACTCCACAGCTATGGTGTTATTTGAGACCAGGGATTGTAATATTGTTAGCATTGCTCATTCTGCTTTCACTACTCAGGGTTTTGGTGTTGCACTTGAATTTTAGGATTTTTTCCAGTTATGTGAAGAATGCCATTGGAATTCTGTGGGGATTGCATTTATCTGTAGCCTTTTCAATAATGTTTGCAATATTAGTTCTGCCAATCCATGAGCACAGAAGGGACATTCCTATTCTAGCATCATCTTCATGTTCTGTCGTTAATGTCTGAACATTTCAGCAAACTATTTTTATTGGCACAGTAGTGGCACTTTTATCTTGGGGGTAGTCAAGGGCTGACTACTTGGACTTAAGGTCTGCTCAATGGCAGGGAACTCATGAGTGGTACTGTAAAAATAGCTAAGTACACAGGGCTGGAGAGGTCATAGCACTGGAAAAAAAAACCCACTTCTGTCATTTCTTTAGACTGAAGTAATTATTCAGTGAAGACATATCCTTATACTGAGACGTTATCTAATCTCAAGCTGTCAGCCCTAAACACAGGTGCACATGAACATCACTTAATGGATGCACAACAATAATAATCAAAGAAGACAAGAAGTTGAGAGGGAGTGGGGGGGCGTGGAGGAGATGGTGGGGACTGGGAAAGATGGAAATAATGCAAAGACAATGCTCATGTATGAAATTTTCACAAAGAAAAATATTTAAAAGGAAAGCATTTTTTATTATGCATGCCTTTAATCACTTGGATGAGGTTTCATTCTAGGGACTGTATCCTTTTAAGTGATTGTGAATGAAATTTTTCCTCATTTCTTTTTTGGGGTGTTCATTACTGGTAGATAGAACTTGGGTTAGAGATGTTTGTTAGCTACCATTTGGGTGCTTGGAATTGAACCCAAGTCCTCTGCAAGAGCAACCAGTTCTCTTAACCTCTAAGCCATTTCTATACCGTGTTATATGTGTTCTTGAATTTTCCTTTTGCAAGTATTTTATTATGAGTTTTTGCCTCTCTGTTCATCAAGAAAATGGTTCTGTATTTTGTTGTCTTCTTATCTGCTTTTGATATCATGATAATACTAACTTTATGGAATGAATTTTTGTGTTTTTCTTTCTAGTTTGGTAAATGGTTTCAGAAGCATTTGTTAGCTCTTTCTTAAATGTTTTGGTAGACTTCAGATGAGAATCAGTCTGGTCCTAGACTTTTCTTTGTGAGGAGTCTTTGAACTACTGTTTCATTCATTACTTATTATTGGTCTAAATTGTTTATATATTCTGTATTTAAGTCATGTAGGTTTAGGCATTTACCCATTTTATCTAGATTTTTCACCCTTTTTTGCAACCTAAGTTCTCAAAACATTCTCCCATGATCCTCTGGATTTCATTAGAATCTCTTGCAACATTTCCTTTTATCTCTGATTTCACTTACTTAGGTCTTTCTCTGTTTCTTTTGGTTAGACTGGCCAGGGATTAATCTTGTTTATCTTTTCAAACAGGCAACTGTTAGTTTCAATTATCCCACGCTGCTCTTTCAGGCTCCGTTTAATCAATTTCTCCTCTCATCTTTATTATTTGCTGCCAACTATTGCTTTTGAGCTTGACTTGTTGCCCCTCTATCGTATTTACTTGCAGTCTCTCTGAGTTTTTAAATGTTAATAACTTATAGATATTAGCATTCTGCTTAGACCTAATTTAACTATATCCCAGAAGTTTTCTCACTCGGTCTATCATTTCATTAAATCTAATAATTGTTATTTTTTGGATTATTTGTTTTTAATTAATGTATATGTTGTATTTTGCCTGCATGTACATAAGTGCATTTGTGTCTCACAATGCTTGTAGAGGGTAAAGAGGATGATGGAACTCCCAGAACTGGAGTTTGGATGGTTGTTAGTTACCATGTGGAACCTGGGTCCTCTGCAAGGACAGCCAGTGCTCTTAACCACTGGGCCATCTTTCCAGCCTCCTATATTTAGTGATATTTAAAATTTTCTCTCTGACTTCTTCAGTGGTCCACTAAGCAAGAGACAAGGAAATATTTCAGTCCTTTTGTACTTGTTAGCATTTGTTTTGGGGACTACAATGTTACCATGGTTAGAGAAGGTTTGGCGGACCTCTGGGAAGAATTTGCATTTCATATCTAGTGGATGCATCATTCTGGAGCTTCTTCTCAAATCCAGTGGATCAATACTACAGCTTAGCTCTGAAGTGTCCTTGCTGATTTTCACCTTGGAAGGACTACGCAAAGATAATGAAGTCTCATACTATTATATGTATATATATATATATATATATATATATATATATATATATATATATATATAATTGTTCTATCTTCCGGAATTAGTCTCTTCATTTATATGTACTGGGCTTCTTTATGTCTTTGAACTACTTTTATTTGAATT
Source organism: Eospalax fontanierii (assembly GCA_035773235.1). Lineage (NCBI taxonomy): Eukaryota > Metazoa > Chordata > Mammalia > Rodentia > Spalacidae > Eospalax > Eospalax fontanierii. The sequence continues at coordinate 7,490,382 of CM069554.1, forward strand.
TTACTTTATCAGCCATCATAATATTGGGTTGTTCTCAACTTCCACGTGGTTGGTAGGTTGATTTCCATCCTTGCACTCATATTTGGGATGGCTTTACCATGAAATGCTTCTTGGAGACAACTGATAGTTGTATGCTGTTTCTTAATTCAGTCAGCCTGAAGTTTTCAAATGGTAAGTTGAGCTCATTTGCATGTAAGGTTAGTATTGAGAGAGGTTTTCTGTTTCCTGTGGTTTTGTTTGCTCCTGTTCCAGTAGGCCGGGTTATTGGCAATTCTTTTCTTCCTTCCCTGATAGTATTAGGGATTTATGGTCTACTTTGTTCAGAATGACGGATTTTCACATCCTCTCTTCATCTATTCCTTTCATGAAAATAATTTTTTTCTGTGCTCTTATAAATCAGTCATTCTTCCTCTGTGTATATTATTCCTTTAAGTATTCTCTGCAGTTATGGTTTGGTTTTCATGAATTACATCAGTTTCCCTTGTCTAGAAATGTTCTTATTTGTCAAAATTGCCAAAAATGACAGTTTTGTTAGTTACAGGAATCTTGGTTGACAGTTACTTACTTTGATGTCTTGAAAGATGTTGTTTCAAACTTTCCTTACTCTTAAGGTTGCTGATGCTGTTTTCATGCTTCTGACTTGGTTGGAAAGCTGGTGTTTTAAATTCTTAAACTATTGTGTCTTTGTGTTGTGCTCTTTGCACCTTGGCTGTGGCAATGTTCTTCCTTGGTCATTTGGGTTCCATGCTCTTCTATTTGGGTGTCTAGCTCTTCCTCTAGGTTTGAGACATTTTCTGCTATAACTTCACTGGATAAAGTGTTTATGTCTGTAGCTTTTATCTCAGAAACTTCCTCCGTCTTGTGGTTTCCTAGACTTGGTGTCTTATATGTATTCCAGATGTTTTGGAAATCTGAGTGATGCTCATTGACTTTTTCTCCATAGATGGGAAGAATTGTCCTGAGCTTGTCCTCCATCTGTGGGATTCACTCTTCTGCTTTTTATCTGTCTATGGATGATGCTTTCCACGGTGTTTTTGTCTGGCTGACCCCCATCTTTCCACCAGCGCTGCTTACTTCTTGGTTTCCTTGCTTCATTTCTTTTTCTGTGTTTGGATTTCTTGCCCATATTTGCTGATCCTATCATCTACTTTGTTAGCTTCCTCTTTTAGATCCTGAATTCATTTCCTTGCTTCATTCATTGGTAGGACTCTGAAATTGCAGACATTTCAGTTATCTCATTGTCTTTGGCTGTACAAGGAGGGACGGACTGATGGAGCTTGTGGTGGCTGGTTTAGCATCTTTAGTGTTTCTTTGTTGTGTTTCGTGCATCTGTTGGGATTGATGTTCCTCTGGTTTCTTCTTCCCTCTCCCACACTTTTTGTTTGATTTCCTGTGAACCCTCCTAATGAGGTGTGTTTGCTCTTGGGTTTATGATTCCTACTGCTATGTATGTGGAAGCTGGCTACAGAAACAGTTACGACTGGGATGGCAATTCAGGGCTAACTTGTCATAGAAGACACTTGGGCACCTGAGGAATAAATTTAGAGTTTCCCTCTCTGCCTCAAGGGACATGCCTCCAAATGTGACTGACATCCAACTAACCAATGACCTCGGGAAAGGCCTATAGGAAAAGCAGTGCAAGCTGGGAAGGAGCTTTGTAAGAGGCGCCACGGGTCTCCATCTTGGGTGTGTGTGCCGGAGGTCCGCCAGACTTCTGATCAACATGCTGGCTCCCCCATAAGAAATTTCTGCTTCTCTCCATGGCAATGAATCATTTGTAAGTAACCCAGAATAAAATGATTTCTCTCAGAGAGGATTCTCTCCATTCGCTCAATTGTCTCAAACCTGGGGGTGGGGGTGGGGCTGAACACCTGGCCTCTCTGCGAAGGGTGAATTCCTAACACAGCACCTCAGGTGTGTCCACTGTAAGATTTGCAGACAGTGGCACTAGAGTGCTTTGGGGAGGGGATGTAATTCCTGGCTTTTTAGAGCTAAGTCTCAATAATTAAGTCGTGAAATGAGGAGGGATTGGGAAAAGGGGAAGAAGGACCCGAGTCTGGATGTGAAGGAAAGTGTATGGGTGATCAGCCCAAGAAGGGAAAGGGAGAACACTGCCATGGGGGAGGAACGTCCCCTTAGGCTCATTCATAGAGGAATTTAGGAAAGGACTCAAATGGAAGCTTGGGACAATTTTATTAGAATTTAACTTCAGGGTAGGAAAACTGTGAATTTCAGTATCTGACTCGAGGAGAACGGAGGAGAGAAGGGAAAGGAATAAGTCACGAAGCTACGCTGGTTTAGAGAAACCTAGTTCCGTTAGAGTCACCATGGAGGTCCAAGACGTGGTGGATGAGCGGCCACGTGGCAGGGAGGAGAAGAGTGTTGCAAAGAAACTCAAAACACTGGTGGAGCCCAAAGTGTCAGGAAACCCGTGGTTAGAAAAGAGGCATAAAAAAGAAAAGGAGAAATCAGACACCTCAAATCTGTAACCCTGGTGATGGACCCACAAGAAGTGCCTTAGGAGGTGGGGATTCTGGGCAGGAAAATCCACCGTGTGATTAACGCACAGCCTGCCCCTCTCTTTAATATGACTTAAGGTGAACCTGCCTTCCTAGGGGTGGTCCTATGACCAGGTGGACCAGGTGATTGATTACGGAAATTGGAAAGTTGAGTCTAAAAAGAGACTGCACAACCCCCTTGAACGGTCATAAACCACCGTTCTTACAGAAGGACCTTATCAGAGCATTGTTAGCCAGTGTTTCCAAACTACCGCCCCAGAACACACCACCCCCAGCCATAAAGCTGCCGTCATGTCATGTCCATCCACCTTAACAGACCCCAGGTCCTTAACAAACATCAACCCACAGAGTTCCACCTAATAGTAAACTATCCTGCGGATGTGCTGATTTTAGCTGGTAGGCTTCCGCCCCTCACTGGCTAATAAAAGGTCAGTTTTGATCATGGAGGTTGGTTTCTTCCTTTTTTCTAGTTTTGCCTCTTTCCAGTTCTGTTCCTAAAAGGGTCTTTATCCAGACCAGAGGTATTGGAGAGTCTTATTTTCTCTTTTTATTTCTTCTATTTTATTTATACATACTTATATTTTGTTTGTTTATTATCCGTTTATTTATTTCTATGTGTGATTTGTATTATGTGTGATTTGTATTATGTGTGATTTGTATTGTGTGTGTGCTACACATATGTGAGTGTGCTGGTATGTATGCCCGTGCATGGGAATGAGGAGGCCGGAGGAGGCTGTTGGGTGTTTTCTTCTATTATTTTCTGACTTAATGCCTTGAACTGAAAGCTGGCCCACTCTCCTGTTTGTTGGAGGTCTTGGCTGACTGACCAGTAAGATCTTAAATTTGTCCATTTCCACACCTTGGCCCCCCAAATTAGGTGCACACATTTCATGTGTTGATTGGTCAGTGAGCCTTCTCAACCTCCCTGCTTCCTTTGGCCTCCCAATACAGGCATGCACAGCTGCGCCTCCTTCTCTATGTGGATGTTAGGGATTCCAACCCAAGTCCTCATACCTGGCACATTATGTGCTAATACCCACCACATCATCTCTTCAATCCCTTATCTTTTAGTTTTATTTTCAATAATCTGTTGAGTCTAATTAATGCTGCATACATGGGCATACATGTAGGGCCATCCACTGGAGGGTGGGCAACCTACCAGGGGCCATACTGCTGTAGAAAATCGACTCTCCATCACTCAGCAGCCATGATCTGCCAAAAAAGCTCCTTGATTAGGGGTTGATACGCCCATTAGTACAATAGTGGTAAGACTGTTATTGTATCCAACAGTTTTCTATATGGATTTATTTTTAACTAGGTATTTTAATAAAATAACAAAAGGCTAAGACCATAAAGAAAGTCAGAATACTTCCTCTATGACTGGAGATTGCTGGCTACAGGGTGAACTGGGGAATCAGCTGACGCTTTCTTTAGATTGATATCACCTTAACCTCTTTCTCTGCATGCTCTGTTCATCTGAAAGAGGTGACACTTTTTATTCAGCATCACAGTTCTCTTTCCTCCCTTGAAGGGATTTGTTGCAGCAACAACAACAACAACAAAGGGATGTTGGGTACCAGGATGAAGACTAGGCACAGGTGGAAGGTGCCCAAGGCCTTCTAATCAGACGGGTCACTTTTAACTCACTGGTGCTTTTTGTCACACACTGTAGCCTTTTTTTACTCTTATGTCCTTAAACAATGTTCCTCAAATGTCCTTCTGTGGGACCGTTCTTTCTTTTTCACTTATTTACACTGCATGCCTACCATCTATAGACATTTTTATTTCACAGCTTCAAAAAGCAACAGGAAGTGTTAATGTTATGTTTACATGTATCACCCTATACATGATATACATGCAATAAGAAGTTGGGGCAACTAAAGTTCAAAGATGGCATGAGAAATGTCCTTAATTATATGTATGTGTGTGAGTGTGTATGTGTGCATGCATGTGTGTGTATGTGTGTGCATAAAAATCACAAGTCCATCTTCCCCTCTCTTCTAGACTGTAAACATTTGCCCTTGGGTAGCAGCAGCTGAAAGCCCGTTTCCAGTGTTTATAGATAGGTCAATTACCACCCAAAGCAGCTGCCGATGGTCTTAGCCACAGGCTAATCATTGCTGATAATTGAAGTCATCACTAATAACCTCCAGTAGAATTTAGAGAGGCTGCAGCTCAGATAATATTTGCTGAATGGTTGGCCTCTCCTATATGTTGAGGGCAGTGTGGGGCATCTAGCCACGCGTGCCCTGATAAGCGGCAAAAGGCACTGTGTGTGTAATGCCTGTGGAGACCAGAAGAGGGCGTGGTCTCCCCAGAACCAGAGTTACAGATGGTTGTTAACTGCCACTGTGAGTGCTGGGAATCAAACCAAGTCTGCTGCAAGAGCAGCCAGGGTGCTGAACTGCTGAGCCATCCCTCCAGTCCCACCAAATAAAATTTTAATTGGTAAAGTGGACCACTTTGGAGATAGCAGTTTCCTATTTCTTCTTAGAGACCAGGCAGTTCTAACGAGGACATTCATGTTAGTCAGTTTTTCATTGCTGTGATCATATTCTTGACATAAACATAAGCGGGAGGAGCATTTACTTCAGCATGGTTTCAGAAGTTTCAGTCAATAAGAGCAGATCACTTCAGAGCAGCCTGAAAGGAGAGAGACAGAGAGAAGAGACAGAGAGAAGAGAGATCAAGCTTTCTCCTGTCCCACTTTTAATCCATCCAGGACCCAAGTCTGTTGAATGGTGTTAACTCATTCAAGGTCTTACCGCTTAGTTAATCCCTCTAGAGTCATCCTCAGGGAGGGATGTGCTAGAAGTGTGCTTTACAGATCTCCTGGGTAGTTCTTTCTGTTCCTGTGGGAAATCAAGCTGAGCCATCACAACACGGAAGTCGGGGCTTCAGGTGAGGTTTTGTGTGGACAGTGATGTAGTCAGTGGGAAGCTCTGCCTAGGGCACCTTGGTCAGTCTGGGGGAAATCCTCACTGTGCCTTTGACAAGCTGCTCCCTTACCCCATCCGTAGTGGTCTGGAGTGAATGTAAGCATCCCAGGCTAGGCGAAAACCAGTACGGCTATCTACATCAGACCTAATACCACATAAGAGAAGAAACGGACCTCAGTGTCTGATGCAAGCCTCTCGTTGTTTAGATCATTTATAAAGAGCCATGCCCAGGTGGTTTAATGGGAGGTATCTACCAGGAGGAATGATAATGTCATAATCATGCAAAGAGTACCTTCTCCCAGTTTTGTGACTTGCTGACTGCCTTTGGGCTTTCCCTGAGTAAACGTGTGCAGATGCGGTTGGGAAACACTTGCAGGACAGTAAAGACAGGATGGCTGCGGACTGCATGCCGTCCCAGAGGATGGAAGTTCCTAGCATCCCCCCTACTTGCCCCCATGATCCTACAGAGAATCCTCAGCCCCGGAGGGTCAGGAAAAGGAACACGACACCCTAAGATTACCAGTAAGATCTGAAGGACGTGTTAGGAAGTCTGCTACACCGACTTGTTCCAAACAACGGTAAATGAACACACCAGAAACTTTCTTTATCTCCTAAATAGAGTGGAGAATAATTAGAAGATCAATTTTATGGAAGTTACTACATCCCAGCCACCTGTCACACATTGTTTTATCGAATTCTTCGTGCAGTCCTTGGGCAGAGCCAGCATTATTATTATCCCTGCGTTATAAAGGAAGGAGACAGAAGCTTGAACAAGCCCCATGGCCTCCCAGTAGCACGGCTGGTACGGGGAGAAGCCACTTCTCCATCATGACCTTGGGTAGGTCCCAGTTCCTGAAATCCGAGAATGGCTGGTGTTCACTGCTGGCTGCCCTGTGCACGGTGTGGCTGCCTGGCTCTCCTAACTAAGACCGAGCCAAAGGGGCTCTTAACGTTTCAAGTTCGGATCTTTCAGTCAATCTCCTTGATAATTCACAAATTGCATTCATAAAGTCCTCCCTCCCCTCCCCTTCCCACACCCCTTCTGTGATGGACTCTCCTGTGATTCATGCACCTAGGATGAATGTTTGTCAAGGGAATGTTTGTCAAGCGGAAGGGAGCCATTTTTCACATCTCTCAGAATTAAATGTCAAAACTGAACTTTCAACCTTAGTCCGGTCTTCCCGTGATGGCTCGGCACCCAGGCGAGCTCCCTCACTGTTTCTGTGCCCCAAATAGCCGCGCACTGGTCATCACAGCACAGGTGGGAAAGCCAAATTACTTTTGCCACAATGTGAGCACTGAGGGCCCAGCCGAGTCATTTTGAAGATGGAGAGACCTGCTCTGATAATACAGTCCCTGCCCAAATCTCTTAGAGCCACTTTCTCCTGCACACATCCCCCGACCCCACACAGCGCCTTCATTTCCACCCACTAGTGACTACTATTCACCCCATCGTGGTTAGGTTACCGACAAGGGTCGCCACTCAGTCGCACCAGGTGGGGAGAACGTGGACCTCATTTCTGTCATTTGTTTCCCCAGATGAGAATTTTATAAGCAACCGCTGTGACCTTCTCATCCCTGACTATCTGCAGCTCCCTCCCTGGGACTCCTCCTGGGTCCAGAGTGAGAGAGAGAGAGGTCTAGAAAGAGAAACAGACACAGAAAGAGAGACAGAGACATACAGAGACTTAACTCCTCAGTCTGTCAAAAGCCCTAACACTTCGAATATGTTCTTGAAAATAAGGGAAAACCCCAGAGCAGAGGCCCTCCTCCCCATCCAGCTTGTCCTCTAACACTTATATTTCCAGAGTCATCGCCAGGGTGATTTTCGGTTTTGTTTCCCAATGATCAGTTGCTTATAATCCTGGCGGGAGTGGAGGTCCCACCTCCAACATTTGTTTTCTCCTCTGTCTTTAGGCAAGTGGCTCCTGCAGGTTTGCCTCCCTTCAGCATCTAGTGCCATCTCCTCTCTGGCTTTTCTCACACCGCCCTGCCTGGTTTGGGCTGCTCCTGTTCTGGCCCTCTATAACTTCCTTTTCTTTCCATTTTGACATATTCCATCCCCCTGTTCCCTCACTGATCCCCAAACAAACAGACCATCCTCAGTGCTCCTGTCTCCAGTTAACCCCAAGGCTGCAAGGACAAATGAAAGAAGGCAGGATGCTGGAGCCAGAGAAAATCTACTCTCTGAGACAAATAACTGCTTCTGATCTAAGAATTAGTTGCCTTATTCGTAAGCCAGGAGTAACGTTACTAACATACTAGTCAATGCAACTGGAATGTCACTCAATGTTAGAGCACTTGCCTAGTGTGCATGAGGTCCTGTGCTTGATTCTTAGGAGAGAGAGAGAGAGAGAGAGAGAGAGAGAGAGAGAGAGAGAGATATTTAACATCTCAGTCTATTAAACCCCTTGACACTTGCTGGGCATGGTGGTGCAAGCCTTTAATTCCTGCACTCAGATGCAGAGGCAGGTGGCTCTCTATGAGTTCAAGGCCAGTCTGGTCTACATAGTGAGTTTCCAGTCAGTACAAACTACAAAGTGAGACCCTGTCTCAAAAACCAAAAAGCAGTGCAGCTGGAGAGATAGTTTAGTGGTTAAAAGAACTGACTGCTCATGCAGAGGACCTAGGTTTGGTTCCCAGCACCCACACGGCCATTAACAACTTCAGTTCCAGGAGACCCAATGTCCTCTACTGGCTTCTGTGGGCATTGCATGTCCCAAGTGCACTGTTCACGTCAAATAGAAATACAAGAAAACAAAACAGAAACAAAAACAAAACAACAGCTGCTCCCCAGCACGCCCCACATGCTCCTGAAAGTAAAATAAAGGTCCTATGTTGCACAGAGAGCGCCACACCCTTCTCTTCACTCCCGTCCAACTTGTCTCATCCTCTAAGTCTGGCATGGTCCGGATCTGCTGCTCCCTCTGTCTCTGTCAAATTTTGTTTTCCTTTGTTTTGATCATCCGCTGAGTCTAATTTGGGTCGCCCATGTATTCATGGATAAAGGGATGCCTACTGGAGTGGGGTCAATCTGTTAGGGATCATACCTCTAATTTTCCCTCCCTAGCCGCCATTCATTGACAATGGCTCTTCAGCTGGGGTGGGGGTCATATGTCCCTCCTCCATCAACTTATGAATGTTGATTGGGTTGATGTAGTGCAGGTCTTGTGCTGGCAACCACGGCTGCTATGAGTCCATGAGTACACCGACTCTGTCATATCCAGAACACACCGTTTCACCTAGTCTTCTCCGAGCTGTGGCTCTTTTCACCTGCTCTTCCTCAATGTTCCCTGAGCTTTGTGGGTCAAGGATATGATTTTAAATGTCCCATTTATGGCTAAGCACACCGCAGACAGTTATTCTCTGCACTTTGACCAGTTGTGTGTCTCTGTCCACTGCAGGAGACACTTCCCTAATGAGCACCAGGAGGTGCATGATTCTGTGGGAAGAGAGACGTGCATTTAGATGGTAGTTTGAGATTAGGTATATTTAGCAAAATATATAGCAGCAGGTTCACCTCTAGGGTCTATGAGCCCCCAGCCGTGGTCTCTTATCTGATTTACCATACCAGGCATGAGTTCCCTCCTGTGAAATGGGGTTAAGTTCAATTTTAAAAAGCTGTTGGTTACCCTGTAGCATTTATACTGTTATTTCATTCATGGGCATACCTTACTAGACTGGTTGTTGTTATAGCTCACAGCCTATATAACGGGGTAAGACTGTTAGGACTCTTCTCCTCCAGCAGCCTGCAAAGCTTGGCCTGCAGGGAAGAATCTTGGATAAATACTTTTTGCTGTGACCAAAGTGTGTGGTGTCTTCAGAAATAGGGCCTTACCATAAAGCTCTTTTAGGTAACCAAGAGCGATGGCAACAGCCTGAATTATTTTGGGGGGTCTTTGAGATATGACTCCCCTGGTTAGCAATGCCGTGGGAGGTATCTTATGCCTGGCACTGACTTTTTATTTGGCAAACTATGGTTTCTTGGAGGAGCATTATCCCTGTGTAGGCTAGACCAAGAACTATAAACACTGCCTACTCTGTCTCATATGAAGATCTAAGCATCATAGGAGTCTACGATTTTACACAATTCCGTATATGTGAGTTTAAGTGGAGTTGTCATTTCCTTCTTAAGTGACCCAACTACCTACTGTTCATGTAATTTCTGAAATACTTTTCTCCATTTTAGAAGTGAGAAAACAGAGGTCCAGGGATTACCTCTAGTCTAATAACAAAACAAGACCTTCATCTGTCCATGAAGAAACTGCACTTATTCTAGTCACCGGGTCCACATCCTCCCGTCCATCTGCTTCTTTACAGACAGCCCTTCGCATTCCCTTTCTCCATCCAAATCCATCCAAGCTGGTTCGTCTTGCTTCATACACCCTGAAGAAAGCATCTCCTTGTGCTCTGTATGTGACTGGCACTCTGGCCCTCCCTTCAGTCCCATTTCCACCTGTCCTCTTAGCAAGTTCCTTCCGCTGGGCCTTTTCCCTTGCTATTTCCTTGCCATCTCCTCACCTCGTCCCCCTTGCCTGCCTAGCCAGCCTCTCTTCACTGAGACATCAGCTCAGTGCCACTGTTCCGTTAACGTGCTTCCCAGGAGATCTTTCTAAAGCAGGTCTACTCCTGGCATTTTCTTTGTCATGCTCACCACTAAAATGGTTTTGTCCTGGTGTTTGAACTTGCATATTTAAACCTGTCCTTGTGTTGCATTCACCATGTACTATATACTATGACAAATACCTAAACAAGCAAGTCACAGGAAGAGACACTTCCAGAGACTTCAGTCTGGGGATAGATGGCTTGCTTTGAGGCCTGTGGCAAGGAAGAGACAAGATAGCAGAGATACCCCACAACACTCAGAAGCAGAGCATGAGACAGGGATTCTGGAAAAAGCATACACCCTTCAAAGACCCCATCCAGGGACCTACATTCTCTACCCAAGCCCATCTGGTAGTTTCCGGATCTTCTCAATGATCCCATCAGAGGATTAATCTGTTGATTCCATCAAAGACCCTGTGATACATGATCAATCACCTCCTAGGAGCAAGAACAGGAACAGGGAATCAATACTTCAGTACCTTCATAAACAAACCTCATCTCCTCTCTTCTGCCACTGGTGTGAATATTCTATGAATACAGGAATCATCACTTCCCTAGTCCTTGCACTTACTATCTTATAAGCACTTAGTATGTTATGGGCATCCATAAAGGCTTATAACAATGAATCCATTAAAACTTGGTAGCTTACTGCCTGTTGTGGTAGTCTCTTGGTCTCTGAAAGTATTCTGAAAGGATCCATAGCAAAACACACGTTAGTCCTCTTGAGAGACTCTGCATGGGGTCCAGAGAGATGGCTCAGTGGTTAAGAAGAGAACATGGGTTCAGTTCCCAGCCCCTACATGTCAGCTAACAACCATCTGTAACTCAAGTTCCAGGGGACTTGAAACTCTCTTTTGGCCTCCATGTAAGTGATGCACTTACATGCACTTACGTACATGCAGGCAAAACAGTCACATACATAAAATAAATAAATATGAATAAATAAATAATACATTTGAAAATAGACACTGCACAGGCTCTCGTTACCCCAGGGTCTGTCCTGTGATGTCATCATTGAACATTTCTGCCACTGTGGCTTCTTGGCTAGATCAAGATCCTTGTCTTGGCTGAACTGTCCCACCAGCAATGGAGCTGGTCAGCAATAAGGATGTGACTAGTGTTGAAACTCCTTTTGGCACCTTGTTTCCCCGCTCTAAACTCCCCTGTTGGCTCTTGCAGAATGGATGTACTGAACTCCCATATGCAGATGCCTGACTCTGTGCCTCAGTGGGACCTTTTTGAATGAAGTAAACTACCTAAGGGGTTGGAGAAATTTCACTTCTAGACACAGCACTGAGGGCCCGGTCTTTAGCACTGAATGGAATCATATAAAAATGACCCCACTTCTCTATCCTGGGCGCTCTGTGCCCCTGGACTGCATCTTGTAAATGTAAGATGTTTAAATGCATTTTAAATGTATTTTTCTTATTTATTCATTTATTTTTATTTTACATGTATGAGTGTATTGCCCATAAGTGCACCTGTGTCATGCAAAGCTTGCAGAGGTCAGAAGAGGGCATTAGATCCCCTGGAACTGGAGTTAGCCTCCATGTGGGTGCTGGGAATCAAACCTGGGTCCTCTGTAAGAGCAACCAGTGCTCTTAACTGCTGAGCCATCTCTCTAGCCCCAAAACATTGTTTTAAAAATAAGTTTGCATTTTATTTGTTATTATTATGTGCATGGTGAAATGTATTTTAGGTTATTTCTGAATCTAGGCTACCTTTCATTGTGTTCCCATTGGAGCTTCAGCTAAAGGTTTCCTCAGGTGAGGCTGTGTCTGCAAGTCATGGTCCTTTTTGTCTTGAGGTATGTCAAAGTGACAGATCAATTACCCACAAATTGGAAAGAAAAATGTCAGCTAAATTCAGATAGTGCTTTAATTTATTATTGTTATTTTGGTTTTCGTTTGGTTTAGTTTTGTGAGACAGGGTCTTCCTGTAGCCCCAGCTGGCCTGGAATTCCCTATATAGACCATTCCAGACAGGCCTTGATCTCCACCTGTCTTTGTCCCTGGAGTGTTGGGATCAAAGAATGCGACAGCACACCTGGAACTTCCCATCTCTTTGCTGTGGGATGTCTGTCCCACAAGTAGAGCTGTACAGTTAAGGTTGGAGGAAAGACTCCAGGGTGAAATCCCGGGTGCCAGGGTCTGGGGTCTGGATTGCAGGACCTATCCCAGAGTTGTCCTCTGCTGAACTATTCTGTCATTCTCTCCAGTTCTGTGTTGGTTTGTATTCCTTCCAAATTCCTGACATGGGTGATTCTAGGGAGAAGAGATGTGTTTGACTTCTGGAAAGAGATCTCCAAATGACTGAAAACCAAACCCATCTAGTTATTGGCAGACTTGTGCACAGTTAGGCCAGGCTCTGCCCTGTTATTAGTATCACTGTTATCCTTCAAGTTGGCAGACGGGAAATAAGAGTCTGAAAGAGAGATGTCTCTGAGATCCAGGGAGGCGTCATATCTTTGTTTTGTGTACTAGGCTTAGGCTGAAAGATGAGAAAAAGCAATTAAATAACACTTATCGCTTTGCAGCCATGGCAGTTAAAATAAATACTTGTTATGGGGTTGAGTAAATGAGAGAATCCATTAGTGCTTGAATAAATGGAGAAGCAGGTTGATAAATCTCAGTGAACATGCATATTATTTACTGGCTTTGCACTCAGATGAGATCAGTTGTTTGTCCTTATGAAGATCAGTAATGGCTAAGTTTATAAGAAAGTTATTTATATTCTTCTCCCTTCTGTCTGTATGTTTTAGATTTCAGCAGAATTTTCTTTCATTTTTAATTCTTGTATTGCAAAAACTAAGCTTCGTTTGTTTTTAATGTAAATACTTTTAGCTTTTCAAAGTCCTTGCAGGGTATCTATGGAAAGAAGCTTTTGTGTAGTTTGTAACTTTATGATGTAGGCTGTGTCAAAATTAAAATTAAAAATTAAAAAGTTAAAATCAATTGCGATTTTAAATTTGAGGTCAGACTGTCTGAACTCGAATGTTATACTGCCTTCTTGGCTATGGGACTTTGGGGTAATTATTTATTCTTTGTGACCTTTTGTTTCCTTCTTAGCAAAATGAGAGTAACAATAACCATCTCAGATATAATGGAAATCAAAAGAGATAACACATGCATTCTGTGCAGTATGTGGCAGATACAGATAGTTCAACAAGTTACCTTCCACATTTTCACAGTGACTAAGGTCCATGAATTCATTAAATATGACTAAGGTTCACTAATTCATTAAATAGTCAAATCTGATGTGCATTTCCATTTATTTAATAATTCATGTGTTTGTGGTTAAAATGACCAGCCTAAGCAACATTATAAGATCCCATCTCAATACAAAACAAAACCAATCCAAGACGGTGACTCAAATCATTGCCTCTGTTACCTAACCATCCATCCAATTCACACCATCCCACTATGACACTGGGATTAATTTTTAAACAAAGATGATAGGAGAAGAGAGCAAAGAGGAACAGGAGAATCTGGCCAGCAGGACTCTGAATGGAAGGGTTGAAAGTCAGAGAAGTTTCTCAAATGAGAAAAACAACAGGATTTAAATCAGTTCATGCACACGTGTGTTTATGAGAAATTTCTCAAGCTATCCAACCCAAAACAAAAACATAAAAGAAAAAGTAAGAAATAGGACAGGAAGTGAGACATTTGAAGAACACATGCTAGGACCCTACTGGAGATGGAGGCGAGGACACGTGGCTACCAGTTTTGTCTTGGTTTATTTGCTTCTTTGTTTGTTTGAGACACCAAGTACCCCGTAAAGGCTGGCGCAGACCAGTGGCAGCATACAGCATGGAGAAATGTGGCAGTCAGATGCTCACTTTGTGTCAGCCGAACCGCAAAGAGACAGGGATGGAATGGGCTTTCAATATTTGCACAAGACTGGTACATCCATCCCTCTACTTTGTTGTTGTTGTTGTGTCTTGTTTGTTTTTGAATAGCTGAAAGATAAGCAGGACATTTAGATTTTAAATAGTTACTTATTAAGTGGTTAAAATTGGCATTTCAGCTAGGTGTAGGGGTACAAGCCTGTGACTCCTAGCACTTGAAAAGCAGCTACAAATTTAAACCAGCCTGGGTGACACAGTAAGACCCTGCCTCAAAAAAATTAATAATAATCACAACTAAAGATAGAGGATATTTTCCCTTGCTTTTTTCTTAACTACATTCCCCATGAGTATCATCACATGGTTGCCACATGCCTATATATCCATATTGATAAAGCTACTTGCATAGCTTTCTTCCAAAGATCAAAATACTATGAAGTCCAGTACAGAAAAAATATGTTGACCTTGCCAAATAAGCTGATGTAAAAGCTGTAAAGATTTTTTGAACAAAGGGGCAAGGACAAGCCTTGGAAAGACCCTAAAGAGGATATATATATATATATATGCCTAAGATGCCTTCAGGATCCTTAACAGGGCTCTGAAACTTGAAAGACACTAGAAAGACCTTTACAGCCAGGAAGGAAGTCATTACACTTAGAATTCCACATCCTGCCAGAAATCATCGAGCTCTAAGTGATGGAACTGTGCTGGTTAGTTTTTGTCAACTTGAAAAAAACTGGTGTCACCTGAGAAGAAGGAATCTCAATTGAGGAATTTTCCTGTGGGCAAGTCTATGGGATGTTGTCTTGTTTGCTAATTGATGGAGGAGGCCCCAGCCCATTGTGAGTGGTCCCATCCCTGGACAGGTGGGTCTGGGCTGTGTGAAAAAGATAGCTAAGCAAGCCAGGTAAGCAAGCCAATGAGCAGGATGTTCCCATGGTCTCTGCCGTGGTTCCTGCCTCTAGGTTTCTGTCTTGATTTCCTCCCTTAACTTCTGTGAGTCATAAGATATAATAAACCCTTTTTTTCTGAGCTGGTTTAGTCAGTGTTTTATGACAGCAACAGAAAGCAAAGTAGAAAAGGCATATATCAGTAATGTTAAGGGCAAGGACAGGGCATGGCAGTTTGCCTCTGAATGCTTTATGGGGTGGGGCTCATGGGAGGACCATTACAGCCTACCCTTGAAGGAGATGCCGGCACACTGGATAAGGGTCAGGAGTGGCTGTAGGATATCAGTGCACCAAGCTCAGAAGACAAAAGAGATGATTGAAGATAGATTCAGTTATTGCACCAAGAGAATCATGTCAAAGCGAATGAGACTTAGAGAAATAGCTGTGGTGTCTAATTGTACTCATGAGACACTTACACAGCTAGCCGAGACTTCAGAGGAGGGCATCTCTACTACATGGAAATCAAAGAAAAAGAATTAGGGTGCAGTTCAGGGGTAAGCACTTGCTTAGCAAGAGCAACAGCCTGAATGGATTCCTCTACAGCCCTCAAAACACACAAAAAAGCAAAACAAAACAAATCCAATCAAGGAAAAGGAACCAGCACAACTTTCAGAAAGATGTGTAGAAATGTCTGTATTAGGAACACAACCTAGTCATAGAGTGGCCCTACTGTGTAGTTTTTTTACACAAATACTCAAAATAGTAGATGTGTTTGGGGACCATGAGTAGGACATTCCTAAGCCTGTGTGGCATGAATGAGGACTATCTGTCAGTCAAAGTGGGTCATCCACAGCCAGTGCTGAAATAGAAACACAGAGTTTAAGTCTGTGTGAAAATCCTAAAAGAAAGGGCTAACATGACAAGGGTTCTACAGAGCCCCGCTGAGGGCAGCAAGCAATGGAACCTGCTATGTGTATTCTTAGCCCCTAGAATAATTTCACTTTCTAACACCATGGGCTCATACTTTGCTACCACAGAAACAGCAATGTCCCTTCCTGTTTCTGTTTCATTGTGTCTCCCAGGACACTTAGTAAAGTTATGTGTGGTGCATCTTCAAATAAACATGTGGCTGTGCTCATATGAATACACTACACATGGGCATATTCATAGCTGAAGTAAAAGGTGAAATGATACATACATTATCGTCTGTTGCACCCCAAATCCCTACCTCCAAATAATCATAACATTTGCTATCTAGGAATACTTGGCTGTGTCTTTGGGAGTTTATCTTTTCTAAAAAGGAAGGAGAACAAGCCCTCCATACTTATTTTATGTTGACTGAACATGTGTCACACATAGTAGGAGGATTATGGGAAATAATCCTCCAGGAGAATTATCAGCTCCGGAACTCACCACAGCCCTTCAATGTTGTTGGAGTAACTCAGTTTCAGATCCATTAGTAACTTCTCGAAGGTCACATAAGTGGGGTGTGAGCCTCTGTCAACTGTTCTGAATCTAAGGCTCAATTTTCTTTTCTTCCTTTTTATTTTCCTGTTGCTTTTTGTTGTTGTTGTTGTTAAAGCAGGCTCTCCTTCTAGCCCTCGCTGGCCTGGAACTCTGTATGTAGACCAGGCTGGCCTCGATCTCACAGAGATCCACCAGCCTCTGCTTCTCAAGTGCTGGGATTAAAGGCTGCACCGGTAGGCCTGGCTCTCTAAGGGTCTCTTCTTTGTATTATTCAATTCATTTCCATCATTTCCAACCACTTGTCCTTGCCAGAGACATGGGGAACTGGGAGGCAGGAGGGAGCTTGGGAGGCAGGAACCAGGGAGGGGCAGCGGCTGACTGACATGGCCTGCTACAACTTGTCAGAGGAACCAGGAGTGAAAGACTTGTGTAGATGCCTTAGCTAGAACCCCAGCAGCAGACTGACAGGCGTGCAGGCTCTGATCGGTCACGACAATGCAGCCTCTTTCCAGACATCCGAGCCACATGAGTGGCAAATCTGCCCAGTAGCTATAGATTTGAAGACAACTTCACAGACTCCTCAAGATCTTTTCAGATGAACTGGAATTTACCCTGTTGGAATGCATAGTATCAGAAACACTGTAATCCTCCATTTCAGTGAATTAACCTGTCATTTCCCTTGAAGTTAGGCGGAATTACTTAGCAACACGGTAACACCCCAGCATGGGTTCCCCTTAAATACAGATTGGTTTCAAACCATTACTGACAAGAAAAATATCTGAGCAGAGTCGCTTTCTGAAGCACATCTTTATCCCATTGTCCCCCCTACTGTCCTCAGAGTTCGTTTGTGAAAAGTATTTTCGGTGTCTGGCAAGACCCATCTAGCTGTGAAATCTGCTTCATAAAAGTTTCTTCCTGCTTCAGATCAAGACTTGCATTTCCCTAGTAGATCTGACAAACATATATATTAGAGAAGACAATAACAAATTTGCTGTTACTACATCTTTTTTTTATACATGACCAGAAGCAAGGAAATGGCGACTGCTTTGTGCTAAGCCAAAGGGTGAGCACTGAAGTCAAACCTGACCCCATTCTGAGGAAAATAACGAAGGAGTTTTTAAATGACAAGGGAAAGAAGCAGGAAGATGAGAGGCAGAGGCAGGGAGAGAGGTGGGGACTGTTATCGGTCTCACCAATTAAGGAGAAATAGAAGAAAGAGGAAAAAAAATTGGGTCGCTCTGACATCTGTTACTCTAGCAATTTTGCTTTCAACATTATTCATAACTATTTTATCCCAGTACAAGATCTGGCCTCAAAGAAAAATCACAGCTATTTATGAATAAAGTACAGAAGTCAGTATATTGTAAGTAGAATAATAAAAATGTAGAGATTTACAGTGGGCCGCCGTGAAAGGTAGACAGGATCTATGCATAGAGGATAATTCTCTTTGAGAAGAGCTTTGCCCACTGCAAAGAGTGTCTCACCTTCTCGGAGGGTGGAAATTGCAAATTGATCAATTCCAAAGCATTCCTTACAATTTATGGCCTGAAAGACAAGGTGTGCTGCGTTTTAGGAGGGTTCCATAGAGATCCATCAAGATGGATGTTTGGAACACTCAAAAAACTAAAGAGCCAACATATTTTAAAATGCATTGCTGCTCTAGAAAAGAGCCTGGCTGTTCGCCTAGGAGAATTACAAGGTGACTGCTCCATATGAGTCATCTTTTGGTCTCAGCAGCAATTATCTATTGCAGATTAACTGTCATCTCTCCTGGACCAGTTGTCAGGATGAGACAGACACGGTTTAGGGGCTAGAAGAGTAGGAAGGAGATTTTCAGCATCATGCTTGGGATCTCATGCTTCCTGTAAACTGCACACGCCCTGACGAAAGATGGAGAAGTCATTCAGCTTGGAGTCGGAGCCTGGCTACTAATCCGGGTTCTTTAAATGTCAGAGGCAGGAAGACCACAAGTTCAACCCCATCTTGGTTAATTCAGTGAGACATTCTCTCAGAAAAGGTAAAAAGAGAGCTGAGTGTGGAACTCAGTGGTAGGAGTCCTGCTTAGAATCACCAGTAATGAGCTGGTGGTGAGGAACAGGAGTAAACCACTTATTCGGCATGCATAAGGGCCTGGTTCCATGCCCAGTGCTGAATAAAAACTCAGGAATCATAAAATAAATCAATTGACTCAGAACTATCACGCCTTACTGTCAGAATCTCCACATTTGGTGTCCCTGCGTCCCGCTAGGCTCTGCGTTGGGCCCGGAATGCAGAGCTCCCAGATTGGCGGGAACTAGGGATGCACATCTCTAGATCACACCCCAGTGCCATGGAAGGGCTGTTGCAATGCAACTGGAGGGTGGACCAGTTTCCGAGGACATTACAGAGTATGGAGACTCCGAGGATAGAACTGCATTGTGCTGCCAGAATCAGGGACAGCTCTGAGGAGATGCGGAGATTCAGAAGAAGTTTTGAAGACCTATCCAAGTGCACACGTTGCTCAGATACACGGAGACAAGAAAATGCAAATGAGGAATGACTGAGAATCCCAAAATGGCAAAAGCAGAGCGTCTGCATAGGGGGGAAAAGATGGAGCGGCTTTCGCTATCAGAAGGAAACACAAGGAGAAGGCTCAGCCGCTCGCGGCAGCGTAAGGGAAACGAAGACCTTGATAAGCCTCTGTTCTACACAGCAGTCAGGAGAAGAGCGAGATAGGAGGCCTTCTCTTCACAACGGTTATTGTCTCTGAAATGACCAAACAGGGTTCGTTTTGTTCTAGTTCCTCCCATGGGGCCAGCTGTAGCCAGCCAGCAGGATGCCTTCTCTGAAGCCTGTGTCTGTGCATTCATTGTTTCTGTGATACTGGGAAAAGCACAAATAGCCTCTCCCAGCCTCTCCAGGAGCCCATTGCCTCTGTAATCCTAAGAGCTTGTTTTTCCTACCCAAAACATTTTGTTAACTGAGAATTTCTGTGACCTGACCTGCCCCTGGTCTAGTGGGATTATGGTGATCTGGTGTAACTATGGTTATTGTGGTTTTAAGCTTTATAAACTCTGCCCTACTTCTCCTTAGGGTTGAGATGTCTTTCTGGAAATAGTTCCTCCCAACCACCGGCTTTCTACTAATAAAGAGCTCTTGATATGACCAAAACCGGCATGGCATTTCTGTGAGAGTATTACAATTTCCTCTTCTGTGCAGAAGCTTTAAAAATTTTTGAAATTAGGGCTCGCGAGATGGCTCAGTGGTTAAGAGCACTGATTGCTCCTGCAGAGGACCTGATTTTGAGTCCCAGTACCTACATGACAGTTAACAACTGTCCATAACTTCAGTTCCAAGGGATCCAATGCCCTCTCTGACCTCTGCAGGCATAGCAAGACATGGGTGCACTTACACACATGCAGGCAATACATTCATACACATAAAAAATAGTGAATACTTTTAAAAATGATTTTTAAATTATTTTTAGTTATGTTCATATGTACATGTCTCTGTGCTGGTTTGTGCATTTGAGGGAAGTACCTGCAGAGGTTAGAAGAGGCCATCCAATACCCTGGAACCTGAGTTAGAGGTGATTGTGAGCCACCTGATGTGGATACCGGGCACCAAACTCAGATCCTCTGCAAGAGCAGTACTTGTTCTTAACCCCAGAGCCATCTCTCCAGCCCCAGAAGCGTTTTAATTTGATGCAATCCCCTCTGTCATTTCTTATTATTATCCACCACTGTTGGAATTCTTTTTAGAAAGACCTGGCCTATATGCCTTCATTTTGAAGTTTTCCCCTGTGTATTCTTTTAGCAATCTCAAAGTTCCAAGCCTCCCATCACAGTCTTGCTCCATTTTAAATGAATTTTGTACAAAGGAGAGAGAGAGAGAGAGAGAGAGAGAGAGAGAGAGAGAGAGAGAGAGAGATGTGGTTTCAGCCATGTGAATACCTAGTCACCCGGTACCATTTCTTAAAGAGACCCTCCTCCAATATATGTTTTTGACATTTATCAGATGACCACAGCTGTGTGGGTTCATTTCTGGGCTCTGTTCTCTAATCTATTCATCTATATGGATGTTTTGCAACAAGTTCATGATTTTTCTATTTCTATATCCCTCTGTAGCATTTGAAATCACCTGCTGTGGTGCCTCTAAACATTCTTTTTTATGCTAAAGACTATTTTGATCATTGGGGTCTTTTAGAGTTCCACATAACTTTAAAGATTCTTCCCAGTACTCCTGTGAAAAACAGCATTGGAGTTTTGATGGGGATTGCAATGAACTTTTAGATCACTTCTAGTAATATAATCATTTTCACAGTATTCAATCTCTGTGTCCATGAGCACAGAAATTCTTTCCCTCTTCTGGAGTCTTCAGTTTCTTTCTTCAGAATCTTATAGTTTTCCTTCTGAAGGTAAATTACCTTCTTGGTTAGGATTATGTCTATGTTTTGTTATTATTATTTGTTTTGGTTTGCTTTTGAAGCAATTGTGGAAGGGACTGTTTTCTTGATTTCTTTCCATGTTGTTTGAATTTGTGTAGAAAACCTACTGATTTTTGGATACTGATTATATATCCTTCTACTATACTGAAATATACAGTAGTATATCAGCCAAAAATAAAGGTGACTTGGTTCCTTTATTTATTAGTTCATACTTTTTCAATTTTTTCCCTTGCATTCTCTCTCTGGCTGATATTTCAAGCACTATATTCAAGAAGAGTGTGAAGGGGGGGTGTCCTTGTCTCTTTTCTTACGTCAGGAGAAATACTCTTATATTTATCCTCATCAAATACTAGATTAGCTGTTAACCTTTATTGTGTTAGGATATGATCCTTCTGTTCCCATATTCTTGAGTCTTTCAGAAGGAGATTTTACTTTATTTATGCGGGTGGGTGGGTGGTAGGTGGATGTTGGAGGATGCCAGAAGAAGGCATCAGTTCACCTACAGCTGGAGTTGGAAGTGGTTGTAAGCAGCCCAGTGTGGCTTCTGGGAACTGAACCTGGGTCCTCTTGATCAGCCAGCATTCTCAACCACTGAGCCATCTCTCCAGACGCTGTAGCTTTCTTTTTTGTGTCAGTTTTGAAATCAAGGTGACACTGACTTCATAGAATGGGTTTGGACGTCTTCCTTTCCTTTCTATTTTATAGAACAATTTGAGGAGAGTCTCTCTTTCTGTTGACACTCTTTTTAAGATCGATGTTAACAAGTTGTTTAGTAAGTTCCGGCTCTGCTTCATTCTGGCTCATAAATTCAGCAGTAAATCTATCCCGATTTGGAGTTTTCTTTGTTGAAAAATGTTATAACTGACTCAATGTTGTTCTTTATTGATCTGCTTAGATTTTATTTTACTGTAACTTATTTGTTCAGTTTTACAGGTCACTTTTACCTAGAATTTTATCTTGAATTTTTAATTTATTGGAATCTCATGCCTAATAATCCCATCAACTTCAGTGGCATATGTGGCTGTGTCTCCTCGCTTGCCTCTGATTTTGTGAATTTCTTTGTCTTCTATCATTTTAGTTACTTTGGCTAAGGGTTTCTTAGTCTTATATTTCTAAACAACCAGCTCTTTGCTTCATTGATTCTTCAGATTGTTCCTCTAGTCTCTGTTTCATTAACTTTATCACTGATTTCTTTAGATCAATTCTCTCTTCCTATTAATCTTAGGGTTAGCTTATTGCTGCAAAAAACTAAGACGCGAAGGTACACCATTAGGTTATTGGTTTCTTCATGAGTTGTCTTTTCAGTTTTTGTTGTTGTGTTTTTTTCTTTCTAGACATGGTCTCACTGTATATCTCTGAGTAGCCTGGAACTCATGGCAATCCACCTGCCTCTGCTTGATGAGTGACCTATGTGAGAATAACAAGAGGAGTGGACCATTATATGACGTTTAGTACATGACAAGGGTGTGGATGTGGGGCTTGGTTACTGTGTGATGTCAATGATGTGAAAGCATTCAGGCTGCCTCTAACTTTTGTGCAGTGGGGAAAATGGGTGGGTTCCCTGGAGGGCCTGGTTTCTCCAATAGTCAGACTTTGAGGGGACAATTCTGCTTGATAGTTCTCATGTGACATTTCCTGTGGAGATCAAAAGAAATGTCTTCATGTTAGATAGAGAGCACCAAATAAAGTGTATAAAAGGACACTGTCCATGACTGGCATGGTAAACCAGTGAGTTTATTCGAATTAGTTACAGGAGTATGGGGAGCTTTCAGCAGCTGCCTCACTGAAAAGGCCCACCTACATGCAGTCCACCTTTCACCTCCTGCCTGCTCTAGCACCTCTTGATTCAGAAATATTGGGGCGTCTTTGAGAGCAATGGAGTCTTTTTTGGCTTTGTTGTGCTTAGCTTGACAGGCTAGGTTTCAGGAAACTCAACAACCACCAAAGCCACATCAAGTTAAAGGCTTTCAGGTTCTTGTCTTGTATACTTGAAGAATGAACTTCATAGACCACAGAGGGTCAGTTTTAGAAAGGAGTCTTTTATTATAGGGAGCTTAGGAGAAAGAAAACAGAGCTCCTGTAGAGCAGGAGGGGTTCCTTTGAATGGGATTCCATTGCACCTCATTGCTCAGGAGTTAATAATGATTTCGTGGAGGGAGGGAGGGAGGGAGAGAGATATGACCTGGTCAGTCCAGTTCCTATTCCAGGTGTCTGGGTCCCTGAGGTTCTGGTCACACCCTCAGTATGGCCTCCATGAATAAGTACTCCTTTAGAGGAGTAAAACACCAGACACACTCACCTGGCCCACACTCCACCCCTGGCCCCCACCCCTACCCCATACCCACTTTCTGACTTCTTCAGCCTCTAGCTACGGTGGAACCAGAGATATCTTTGGCTTAGATAGTTCTAGTGTCTCTGGCCTCCGGCAGGGACAAGTGGACTACAGGCCTGTGGTAGTTTGAATGAGAATGTCCCCCATAGGCTCTGAGTATTTGGACATTTTTGTCCTCAGTTGGTGGCGCTGTTTTGGGAGGTCTTAGAAGGTGTGGCCACGCTGGAGGAAGCACATCACTGGGGGTGGATTCTGAGAGTTCTTAGGCCTTGGCAGATTTCTAGTTGTTCTCTGCTTCCTGTGCCTGATTGAAGATATGGGCTCTTAGCTTTCTGCTCCTGATATGGCCACCTCCTACCAGCAGCCCTCCCAGCCATGACTGACTCGAATTCCCCTGGAACTGGAAGCTCAGATATACTCTTCCTTCGATTAGTTCCCTTGGTCACAGTGTTTTATCACAGGAATAGGACAGTAACTAATACACAGGCTCAAGGACATTTCTAGCTCTTAGACAAGAAAGAAACTAGTCATGTTTTTTTTGGGGTCTTTTTACCCCAAACTGCCTAAGCAATTTCTACTTCCTCTTCCACTCCTAAGATCATATGCAGCCCTGGGAGAAAGGAACAGAGACTGGAATCTTGGGAGAGGGTCTGGGGACCATCTTCTCTCCTTACAGAAGGGAACGTTAACTGCTTCATTGCCGTTAGCAGAGACCAGGCAGTCTTGCTCTGCATATTGCACTGAGCCCAGGTCTTCTACATGTCACCACAGCAGCTCGACTTCTTAACAAGTGCCAGGAGAAAATAGCTACACACGGCGGGCGATTGTCAGGAGTGGCGAATGTGATCCTTCAAGTGAATTAAGTGCTGTAAACTGTAGTGTTTATGTAACCGAGAAGACTTTTCCCTGGACACTCAGCTTTAAGCAAAGTGATGTTTACTCGGGATTTATGCATCACTCAAAAGGGTCAGATTGTACCCAGACAGGTACAATTTCCACTTAAAATAAATGGGCTGTTGCCTCTGGTACCCACATCCTTCTGATCCTAGAGATAAATTCTCATCCAGCTTCCAAGCCCCAAATAAACCCTTTGTTATTTCTCTATATGCAATCGCCTCTCCTCCTAAAACCATTAGTACAGATGTTACTGAAGTTGGGCGGGGGTCACAGCCTGTGCCCCCAAATAGCCAGGTTTGGTCACTTATGTTAAATAAGCCAATTAAAAGAGCCAAGTTGATAATAAAAAGCAGAAAAAAGAGATTTATTCAGCATAACCATATTGGGAAGAAGGACAAAGAGATCCAGGGACACCCCTTCCTGGGACCAGGTCTATCTTAGGGGTTCTGAAAAGAGAATAAGGCTTAAATAGAAGGCAAGAAATATGTATTTAACTAAACATTCTGGCCACATCCTGTCCACCACCCACTCATGATTATCTGGGCTTCAGTCTCATCCTGAAAGGTGGTCTGACAAGTTGGAAATCTTTTCTCCCTCTGGCCAGTGAGTGACTTTTCCTTCTCTCAGCATGAGATCCCTGGGTAGATTCCTAATTCCTTGGGGCCCATTCTTCCAATAATCTGATGGACCCAGAGACACAAGTGTCTATTTAGGTCTTCATTTCTGTCAAATTAGTTTCACAGACTCAGCCTTGTTTTCCACAATTTCCTCATTCACTAAATTGAAGCTCTAGTGTTAGAACCTAGAGTATCCACTCTTGGTTTGTTACCGCTTGACTCTATGATGTGGATGAAAGCATCTGCATGCCTGGTGTCATTTTCTTCACTTGCGGGAGGACAGTAACACCTGCTCCATGAGGCTGTTGAGAGCAATGTGCAAGAAGAAGAGTGTCAATGTACTTGATGAAATGGCACTTACAGGTTAGGGAAGTGTTCTCAGCAGAGCGCCCAGCACAGCATGTGTTATCGATAGCTGTCAAACCAGGAGTTCTTCCCCTAAAGCACTCACTAGGACTTTTATTGGAACAAGTATTCAAGTCAAGAAAAACGATGGGGATTTACCAAGAAGTTACCTATAGCCACACTTGGGAGAAAGGATGAGGGTGTGAGGAGCCCTGGGGGATGAAGAAAAGCCACTGAAGGACTGGAGACAGTGGTCAATGGTTAGAGCACTGGCTGCTCTTGCAGAGGATTGGCTTTCGTTCCCAGCACATGGTGGGTGACAACCTTCTGTAATTCCAGTTCTAGGGGATCTCATGCTGTCCTCCATGGGCATTGCACAACACAAGTGCACTTACATACATGCAGGTAATACACTCATACACATGAAATACAAATAAGCAAGACAGACAGACAGAAAGAAAGGAAATAAGCAACTGGAATGGGAGAGAAAATGAAGCAGAGCTCACACAGAAACAAAGGCTGACTCAGTGTCAGTAGGCTTAGGGCCAATCCAGTGTAAGAGCTGTCAAGATCCATCCTGGGCCTGGAAAGGAAATCAGAACTTGATTGGATCAGAGCAAGTTTCCTTTTACAGTGTCTGCCTAGTGCAGGAAACAGGGGTCCAGGCATTTTGTGAAGGTGGGCAGTGTGGGAACAGCATGGGACACGGGGACACAGCACCTGTCAGGCCCATCTGGGGCCGGGGTGTGCACCTGTTCACAGCAGGCGTTCCTCCAGCAGTCAGATGGGAATGGGAGCAAGTCTGCTTTGACCACTAATCTACTGCATGCTTTCCATGTCAGCCTGGCTCCTCACTGACCTTCCTTCTGCTTATGAAAGAGAATTTTTTGGAAGGCTGAAATCTCTTCATATTATTGGTCTCAAAGGAACTTTAGAGACTGTCGTAAGATTAAGTGTCGCAGAAATTTCTGTGATTTGACAAGTGTTTTCAGTATTTCGGATTTTCACGTAGCTTTGTATTTCATAGGGCACCGGATCAGGCCAGCAAAAACTGCAAATAAAAGGCCACTTCCACCGCAGATGGAAGGCCACTTCTGATAAGGACAGAAAGGCCACTTCGGAGGGCACTGTCAAGCTAGAAGAAGTAAGGCAAAGACCCCTTCCTGCAGACAAGGCTGTGCGCTTGAGGAGTGCAGGAACGGGCAAAGACCCCTTCCTGCAGACAAGGCTGTGCACTTGAGGAGTGCAGGAACGGGCAAAGATCCCTTCCTGCAGACAAGGCTGTGAGCTTGAGGAGTGCAGGAACGGGAAGCCGGAGTGGGCCCGTGCTTCCGGAGCCCAGCATCCGTTTCTGCTTCTGGACATATCACTTTACGTTTCCCTGCAGAGTCCTGCTCCAGGTCTGCTGGCCCATGTGGTGGACCAGCTCCACTTGCTTCTTCTTCGCCCCCATCCCAAGAACAGGTGTGCTGCCTGTCTGTGACTATGGGGACAGGCTGGAGACGTGGATGCATGCTGCCTGGGGAGATCGTTTCAGAGACCGCTATAAAAGAGAAGATTGTTCTTCATCATAGAAGAAAACATTCAGGACATGGAAGTCTGAAGTAGCATTGGGGTCTACTAAGAAATTTTACCATTTATTTAAGCCTGGGGATGAACATGAAGAAAGGTGCTCAGAGATAGAAGAGGTATACCCAATGGTGGGTACAGCCTTCCCGAGAGAGAGTGGTCCTTAACTATTTTTACAATAGCCGTGTAGATGATTTTGGTAGCAAAGGATTGTTAAGAACCTTTTTATTAGAGCTGAAGAGATGGCTTGGCAGTTAAGAGCACAGGACAGCTGCTCATGCAGATGACCCAGGTTTGGTTCCCAACACCCAGATGACAGCTAACAACCGTCCCTAACTCCAGTTCCAGGGTCTTTGACACCCTCTTCTGCCATGCACTGGGTGTAGTGACAGCTGAGAAGGTAAAACCCTGGGTCACAAGGTTGCTTGGGGGGGAAATTAAGAGGTCTTTACTGTTAATGAACATTTATAGATTATGAGATTCCAGGAAAATACTTTGAAAAGGAAGATCCATACTCCAGGGCACATAAGTTTGGGACTTAAGCAGAGTTCATTGCTATTTTAACGTTTTTATTTGGAAATATTACTGTATAAAAAGAATATTGTCAAGCCGGGTGTGGTGGCACACACCTTTAATCCCAGCATTTGGGAGGCAGAAGCAGGTGGATCTTTGTAAATTCCAGGCCAGAATGGTCTACATAGGGACTTCCGGGACAGCTATGGCCATACGGAGACCCTGTCTCAAAAAGACACCCTTCCCTTCCAAAATAAAAAGAATATTGTCTCTATGTCAGTAACCTTTACCTGTTAATTGTGCTGGAATTATTCTCTCTCTCTCTCTCTCTCTCTCTCTCTCTCTCTCTCTCTCTCTGTGTGTGTGTGTGTGTGTATGTGTGTGTAAAACCTGGAGCTCTCCGGTTCTGCTTGGCTAGCTAGTCAGTGAGCTTCAGGGATCTGCCTGGCTCTGCCTCTCAGTGCTGGGATTTATTGATGCAAATGCACAGCTCTCACCTCAAAGGGAATAAGAGGTAGTTTATTCTGAGTCAAATGTGAGTGACCAAGGCCATGTTCATGGAAGCAGTTTCATGAAGGCTTTACAGAAACAAAACAAAGTTGTTAGGCAGGACACTTTTCGAATGCATTGGTGGAAGGATTAAGTAGGCAGGTATAGCTAAGCAGAGAAACCTCAGCTCTAGGCCTCAATGCTGCCTGATGGCCCTCTGCCTTTTGGTTGGTGCAAACTAGGACTTGTTAATACAGTCCCTCCAAAATGCTCTTGTATCTGATAGTCACAGGATGTTAGGTCTGACACAGAGATGGGTCGGGAATGGCTATTGAGGGCGACAAAGAGGGCCTGAGATAAATGGTAATCAGACTCTGAACCTGCAGCATTCAGACTCTCCACAGCCACTAGAGTTCTGATCGGCCTTGTTGAAGGCTCATTTGTTAGAGGCAGGGTTTCCCGGGAACTTTTCATTCACAGAGTTCAGGTGTCTGTTGCCATACCTGGATTTTTACAAGGGGCCTGTGTTGTCTGCCTCTGTTCATCTCCCCTGTTGCTAACAGTCTTTACTCCGCATTCTTGTCCTCCCCCTGGAGCCCACACACCAGAGAAGCATTCAATATTTGAATTCGTGAGCCTAGCTTAGCATGATTTCCAGTTCATCTGTTTTCCTACACAATCTAATTTATGGCCGAATAATCTTTCACTGTGTGTATGTGTTTGTGTGGGTCTCTGGTGTGTCTGTGTGTGGCAGGATGTGTCTGGGTGTATGTCTCTATGAGTATGTCTGTGGGTGTGTCTGCTTATCTTTTTGTATGTCTCTTTGTATGTGTGTCTATTAGTGTCTATATTTATGTCTATGTCTGTGTCTGTGTCTCTGTGTGTCTGTGTGTATACATCTATTTATCTCTGTGTCTTTTTCTGTGTGTGCCTGTGTGTTTGTATATGTATGTCTCTGAATATGTGTTTGTGTGTGTTATGTATCTGTGTGTGTGTGTGTGTCTCTGTGTGTATCTGTTTCGTGTGCATGTGTCTGTATGTGTGTATGTATGTGTATCTGTATGTTCATTGGTATCTGTTTGTGTTTGTGTGTGCCTGTTTGTGGGGAGTTATCTGTGTCCATGTGTGCACCTGTTTTGGGGAGTTGTCTGAGTCTGTGTATCTAAGTATGTGTCTGTGTGTATGGGTGCTTGTGTGTGTTTCTGTGTATGATTGTGTGTTTCTGTGTGTATTACTGTGTCTTTGTGTGTGTATGTGTGTCTGTCCATGTGTGTGTGTATGTGTCCTTGTGTATGTTTTTTGTGTATCTGTGTTTCTGAGTCTGTGTTGTGTGTCTCTGTGTGTTTGTGTGTCTTTAATGTTGCTAAAATTTCTCTTGGGAGAGGCAGACTAATCTTAGTTGGCCCCCTCCCCAGGTCCCACAACAAACACACAAATTTCCCAACTCTCAGTTAGGCAAATTCTAGATAATTTACTTGGGCTTACTGTAAGAGCAGTGGGTGGGGGTCACTTACTTACAGGGCATGGGCGCCTCTCTCCCCTCCATAAGTTACATTAATAGATCCACAACGAGGCTTGGATCTCGCGACTTCCCAGTGGTTGTATCCAAAGGGCCAAAGGGGAGGCAAAATGACCAGCTTCCTGACACCCTCAGTTTAAATGCTCTTAGCCCCTCCTCTTCTCACATCCAAGGCCAATGGACTGGCGGGGAAGGGCGTAGGACTTTCCCAGCTCCTTGTCTTTCCACGCAAGGCGATCCTGGGTAAATACCACTCTGCCTGGAAGTGGGCTTTGTCCCCAGCTCATAGGTGTGCTCCTCGGAGAATTAATTCACCCTACACTGTGTCTGTGTTGTGTGTCTGTGTGTGTTTCATTATGTCTGTGTGTGTCTGTATCTGTGTATGTCTGTGTTGTGTGTCTGTGTGTGGTTGTATGTGTGGGTGTGATCATGTCTCTGTGTGTGTGTGTATCTGTGTATGTCTGTGTGTGTGTCTGTGTGTGGTTGTGTGTATACCACATTTTCTTTCTCCATTCTTTCACTGACTGACACTTAGGCTGATTCTCTAATAGCTATTGTGAATAATAATGAAGCACACAGGGGTGTGCAGGCGTTTTTAATAGTAAGCTGACTTTGAGGGCGGCGGGTGTGGTGGGGCGACTTCCTGGGAGCTGTACAACTGGACCATGGCTTTATGCAAATCTTGGCACTGTGGCTCAGGGGCCACTCTGGATGCCGCCTCTTCCTGAAACTCTCCCTGAACCTGCCACAAAGGCTGGACTCTCCACATTCCATTCCGCTAATGCGGTCGCTGCATCCTGGCTCTGTTCTCATATTTTTGCTTAGCTTTAGAACAGACATTCTCCTTTGGAGAAAACAGCTTAGAACTTTCCCAAGGATCTCAGAAAGTATCTTAGAGCTGATAATTTTTTCAAAAAATGCTGCATAATGAGGTAGGCTAAAAAGGCAGCGATAATTATGGGGACATGAGGAGAAGGAGCCCCTCACTCTAAAGTTACTTGAGTCAGATAAAGGGCTGTGTTCATGCTAAAAAATGCCTGCTGAATCCAACTAAGGAAATTTAGGACCCGGACATAGAAAAGCGATAGAAAACTTAAGGGTCCAGAGTCAGTCCTACAATGTTTACCCCAAATCAAAACTACTTTCTTACTTCCTTTAAAGCAGTCATGGTTGTATAACTGCAGAGGTCTAGCCAGTACTGTAATGCTGTCTTCTGGGTCTTTCAGCCACTGCATGTGACTGGGAAGGGCCATTTGACCCTTCCTTCTGAAGGCTGATGTAGGCACTACTGATGTGAGACACCTGCCCAAAGAAGGGCTGTGGTGGCCAAGGTCACTAGGGTGAGTTGGATGTGGAATTTGCTCCTCTGGGGTAACCTTCAACTTGCTCCCAAAGTTAGTCAACCTAAGCCATGGAAGGGTGCCTCCTATAGCATCTCCAGAGAGCTCATGGCAGCCTCTGAGCCCCTCCTATCACCCACTGTCTCTCTGCCAGGTACTCCCTGGGGACCCGGCATCATCTTAGATAGAGATCAGGGTTCTCCCATAAAACATTAAATGCATTAAATTAAGTGAAGTAGGTTTCTAGTGCCAAAACTAAATGCTCCAAAGGACTATGGGCTGGAGGAGGAGTG
The DNA here is from genome assembly GCA_035773235.1 of Eospalax fontanierii. Lineage (NCBI taxonomy): Eukaryota > Metazoa > Chordata > Mammalia > Rodentia > Spalacidae > Eospalax > Eospalax fontanierii. Next base: position 7,520,986 of record CM069554.1, read on the forward strand.
GAGGGCCAGGCTTTTCAGTGCTCTCTAGTGCATGTAGGATGCAAGTCTTTTCCAGGGATTTGTAATTGGAATATGTCCTTATAATCCATCCAGACATCTGCTGGCAGCCTAAGCAAACTCTCTGGGGCCTCAGCAGTTTTGATTCACCTAAAAATACAGTTTGGAATCTGCTGCCATGTTAACTGGGTAACAAATTCTGCTTTCTTTTCTACTTTTGCACTTATCTTTCAGAAACACATTTTTCATAAGGGATCTGTATATTTAAAATTTGTGAACTAAAACCATATGGAGTGGAAGAAGAGTTGGACATTGATTGGAAAGGACGACGTTATCCTTGGATGCACTAAGAAATCAGTCCCTGCTGTCCCCAATGCTTCCCTAGCTCTCCTGCCCACAACCCTTCCTCAGTCCCACCCGGTGAGGTAGGAGAGGAACCTCCTAAGTGTTGCTGGCCTGATGGACTTCCTGGAGCTCTTTCTGACTATGCCTGGGATTGCTAACACAGTGTGCAGACATAAGACTCCTGGAACAAAGCTATGGGCTGACCCTGCCATCCTCTGCCTCTGCCCTTTCACAGGCGACACCAGGGTAGCTTTAATGCAATAGATTATCCAAGAACCCATCCTACCGCATGCAAGCCTTCCATTGCTGTCACTAGTAGGCTTCGTATTGTTCAGAAATGGGACCCTTACCAGCCCTTCCAGGACTCCTGCAGCTTCCACTGGAGACCCTTTGTGAGTGACCATTTGTCACTTTGCCTTGACCTTTAACTCACCAAGGAACTTCAGTTTCCCAAGTTGTTTTTGTCAACAGGCTTGTCTAAGTTTGGCCGAGAGGAAGCGGTGGTAGAATAGAAGCGAGAAGCAAGGGCAGGCAGGCAGGCAGGCAGGCAGGCAGGCAGGTATTTGCTTTGTTCTGTCTTGGAAGCTGTCTCCTTCAGCAGCCATGTCTTTGCACTGTCTCACCGTGGTTCCAGCTGCTCCTATGTGGCCTGAACCCTCAGCCTGTGCCATTGCTCTTCAATCTGCACAGAGATGGCTCTCTCTGTGGGTAGATGTGGCTTCCTGCAGATGCGAATTCTTGCTTTATGTGTGGATTCTCAGCACTCCTGGGATCTATACAACTGATTTCCTGTGTTTCTTTTCCTTCCGTTCACAATTAGATGCGCCGACCAGCCATTTGCGTTGTTTTGTTGTTGTTGTTGTTGTTTTTGCCATTCATATTCTTTGAATAATTTTCTTCTGTATGATTGATTTTTTTCCAATTAATTTATTAAAAACTCTGTGTTAAAAATACTGTGTGGTTTTTCTTGGGGAGATATGAACAAGTATCTGTTCACATCGTTACGGGGGTTAACCACAGACCAATGGGACCCATCGAGAAGACCCAAACCACACTTGGAATATGGAGGAAGTTATTCTTTATTCTGTGCAGACCTCAGTCTGGGCAAAATCTTTGCTCTAGAGAAACTGAGGCACTGACCAGAAATACATACATATTTTTATATGATTTTCCACACTCTCCCTTGGCAGTAATCATATTGATGGATTTGAGACTTTCAGCACAGATGTATACTTGCCCCTTAAGTTATTAAAGGAAATTTGAACAGTCAGCGTTTTACAAAGAAGCAGATATTTTGGGCAAGTTGGGGGTAACTTCCAGTAATGTGCTGATGCAAGTACAATCTTAACTATTTTAACACATAAGACACAGGGTAGCAGGTGCTTCCAAAAAGATCACTGCAAGGGGCAACTTTTCTGAGGCACTCATAGACTGAGGTTTTTGTGGTTGTCTGCCTTGTCTTATGTCAGCCTGAGATTGAGCTCAGAGTGGCCTTTATGATTTGAGTACAAGTAGAAGCTTCCAAAGCTTTAACTGAGTTCCTAGTGTGGTGTTGCACGCCTTTAATCCCAGCCTTCAGGAGGCAGACGTAGGCAGATTTCAGTGAGTTCAAAGCCAGTCTTTCTACATAGTGAGTTCCAGTTTAGCTTGGGCTAGACAGTCAGACTCTGTCTCAAAAACAAAGAATCAAACCAAATTCCTAACTGTTACTTCTTCATCTATCAATAAGTGTGTTTGTTATTAAGAGTACCTACTAGTACATAGGTTCTTCAAGTACGTTTGTTAGTATTTATTCATCTACTTATCGCACAAAGTTATACAGAAGTCGTAATTCATTAATTTCACATTAGGATGATTTCTCTCATAAACCCCAAATAGGACACCAGTGACAATTCTTCTGATATCTAACCTGGTGAACTAGTGAGATTATTGCAGTTACTTGGAAGAGCATGGAGGTCACAAAGGCAGGTATATCATCAGAAATTCCACCCAGCATGGCTGACAACTCATGAAAAAATGAATCCTTAGAACTGCTTGAATAATTTCCAAGCAGTTGTGCAGGTGCAGGAGTCTACTCTCCTCAGAAGTTGCTAGAGCTTATGCAACTTTGGGGAGGAGCCTTGTGAATCTTCCAGGTCTTTGGAGCCTCCTGAACCATGTAAGTTGTGTTTACGTCCCAAGCTTTAAATTTTTCTTTGCTCTTTGAGTCTTAGGAGAATGCTTCAATTCAGAGGAAATAGCAACCCAATGCTTTTCAATTGTAGGGTTGATTTATTCCAATTAATTTATTATAAATTCTCTATTAGGAATATTATTAGTTATTTGTCTACAAAATGAGTTGATAAAATTTTTCTTTTTTTTTTAAATATGATTTTTTTTCTCTGCTAGTGGTAGATCTTGTAATTCTCTTTGGCATGTGCCAAGTTTCTAAAAATTGTTTCATGGAAATGACTTTATCACTATTGATACTTTTAGAACTCTTAAATTAACCATAGTTAAATGTCTTCACATATTTTAATCCTTTCATGGCTTCATTTGTTAAAATATGTAACTGATTTCAATATCTAATGAGTAAGAATACAGGGCTCTAGCTTTATTTCTCTTACTTTTTTGAAACCAATTGCTTAATTATACTAATACAATTTTGGTGAATAGATCACTGCATTTATCCATTTTCTGGTGCTGTAACAAAAATGCTAGAAGTTATATAGTTTATAAAGGGAAGAGCTTTATTAAAAGGGCGGAGGTTTATTTAGCTCACAGTCCTTGGGGTTTACAGGCACAGTATTGACATCTGCTCGGCTCCAGTCAGCAGTGGCAGATAGTTTCACAATGGCCAGGGAAAATGCAGACACAAGGCAAAGTGGGAAGGGTCCATAAGTCATGACGGCTCCTTTACAGGTCACATTTATTCAGTCTTGCTAACTGTGCAAATTACTGGGTTTCACTGTGGTATCTCCACACAGGTGGATGTAAGCCTTTGATCACATATCTCTCTCTGTGTGTGTCTCTCTCTCTCTGGGTCTCTGTCTCTCTCTCCTTCTCTCTCCTCTTTTCCTTTTCCTTAGACTCCTCCTATGTTCATACCTTTTTGTCTCTTTGTTTCCATACATGGGAAAAACATATAATACTTACCTTTCTGTTCCAAGCTAATTCAAGTTACTATGATAATCTCTGGTTCCATCCATTTTCCTGCCCATGACATGACATCATTTCATTCTTCTTCATGACCGAGAAATACTTCACTGTGTATATATGTCACACACTCAAGAAGAATTCCATTTGTTGATGCACATCAAAGCTGACTCCGTGTCTGGGGAACACAGTGCCATAACTATTAATCTCTGCACTGTCGGTAGAGATGAGCCTGACGGTTCAGAGAGAAGTTCCACTGCAGACATGGCTCAGCTCTGCGGACTGAGAGACGGGCTGGGCCTTCAGCTCAGAACCGCCAGCCTTCGGCCCTGGTAAATGAGGGTTCTCGTTCGCTTTTGCCCATCAAGGTACAGAGTGAGGGAGGGAGCTCAGAAATAAGTAACTGGGTTCCTAGACTCCTTTCCTATAGGTTGTTGGTCTGAGATACTGAATGACAGAAATGTTGCTTTCAGTAAACTCGCTGTGACGATAGTCATATGACTGCCCCTCTCAAAATCTTCTATGAATATGAAAAATAAGAAAAACATAAGTTTTTCTTCCAATGGTCACCCATTTCTCCCACTCACCAATGAAGTCAGAATTCTGTAACCCTGCTTAGTACCTTTCCTGATTTTGTGGAGGAATGGATCTGGCCCAGAGGGGACACAGCTAAGTGATTGCAAAGCCCTGCACACTAGACACTCTCTTTTGAGCACTTTTAGCTTTTAAATATCTACCTAAAAATGAGAAATGACTGTGCTTTGTCAACAAGGTAAACAATCTTGGTTGTTCCCAGATGTTGGTTGAATTATTTTTATTATGCAAGTTCTAGAAACAATTAAATATTGAGAAAATGATGATCAACAGGAAATCATGGGCAAGCAGCCAAGACAAACATTGCTCAGGTGGAAGAGGGAATCTTGCTGCATGTCGAATGATCTGTAGAGAAAACGGCCCTTCCCTGCCGGCCAGAAGTAAGGACAGGGCTGATCTGGTCACTCTTTAGGATTCTCATCCACTCTGAAACATACAAAAATTCACACTCCATTCCCCCCCCCAAAGCAATTAAAGCTGTTAGAGTTTATCTTTAGCATAAAACATAGCGACACTTTTCCAAACCATAAGAAAAACATCTGTTTGATTTAAACGCTTCAAGCTCCATACCTCAAAGATAAGTTAGAATCTACAGTAAAAAAAGAACAGCTTAAAGTGAAAAAGCATAAACATCACACATATAAAAGGTAATCAAAAGAAAATGGTAGCTGGCTTAGAAAGCTTTTACCCAGGAAATATGCCTTTTCTTCAGGTCTCAGTAACAGCAGGAAACAAACGTTGGCTAAAGTATGGGCTGGAGCTGTGGGCCTCACGGCCCTCGGTGATGAGCACTCCGGACCCCACTGAGCCCAGGCCACTTCTGGATTTTAGACTGCTTTGTGGTCAGAAAAGTTATTCCTAGATTCAAGCTAATGCCTGAGATTTAGAGCACTTCCCCATGGCTCCATCTGATTTACATTGTTGTGTTGTTGTGGTGGTGGTGGTTGTGGTGGTGAAATACTCAGGAAAACAACTTTAAAAAGAAAGGTTTATTTGGGGTCTTAATGCCGGAGTCCCCAGTCATCTGACTCCATCGCTCTGGGTCTGAGATGAAGCAGAACTTCATTGTGAGGAGCACGCACTGCAACAACACTGCTCACCTCACATCTGACTCCACTGCTCTGGGTCTGAGACAAAGCAGAACTTCATTGTGAGGAGCACGCACTGGAGCAGAACTGCTCACCTCACATCTGACTCCACTGCTCTGGGTCTGAGATGAAGCAGAACTTCATTGTGAGGAGCACGCACTGGAGCAGAACTGCTCACCTCACATCTGACTCCACTGCTCTGGGTCTGAGATGAAGCAGAACTTCATTGTGAGGAGCACGCACTGGAGCAGAACTGCTCACCTCACATCTGACTCCACTGCTCTGGGTCTGAGATGAAGCAGAACCTCATTGTGAGGAGCACGCACTGGAACAACACTGCTCACCTCACATCTGACTCCATTGCTCTGGGTCTGAGATGAAGCAGAACTTCATTGTGAGGAGCACGCACTGGAACAACACTGCTCACCTCACAGTGGACAGGAAACAGAGAGAAAGAGTCAGGAAGAAACCAGAGTCCCCAGTCATCTGACTCCATCGCTCTGGGTCTGAGATGAAGCAGAACCTCATTGTGAGGAGCATGCACTGGAACAGAACTGCTCACCTCACATCTGACTCCATTGCGCTGGGTCTGAGATGAAGCAGAACTTCATTGTGAGGAGCACGCACTGGAACAACACTGCTCACCTCACAGTGGACAGGAAACAGAGAGAAAGAGTCAGGAAGAAACCAGAGCAAGCAATACCCTTCAAGGTTCCCCAATGACTTGCTTTCTTTAATCAGGGCCTACCTCCTAATGATCCCTTCAGTATGAACTCATCAATGAACTAACTCATTGATGAAGTTAATGTCCTCAAGTTTCAATCACCTCTCAATGACTATATACACCAGTTGGGAACAAAGTCTTCCACACAAGAACCTTTACAAGGACACGTGGTATGCAAACCATAATACTCTCTACTGGACAGAAGCAGAAACTGTTGCAAGGGGCCTGTAATAGCACAAATAGGAGTGAGAAGCAAAATGCCAATTAAAAACCAAGTTCAAGGCAAAGATAAGATGCTATTTTGCTCCCTCATTTTTGTGCATAGGCTCTAATTTCAGCATCTTTAAAAAATGTGTTATTATTCATTTTTATTTTTTATGTATATGTGTTTTGCCTACATTTAAGTGCACCATGTCATGCAATGCCTGGAGAGGCCAGAAGAGGGCACCAGATCTCCTGAAACTGGAGTTTCAGACAGTTAGCCACCATGTGGGTGCTGGGAACTGAACCCAGGTCATCTTCAAGAGCAGCCAGTGCTCTTAACCTCTGAACCGTCTATCCAACCCCTTAGCATCTTCTTTCCTTATCCAGGAGTTCAGGCTACAGAAAAAGAGGAGACATCACACCCTCCAATCCATTCAACCCTCATCACTGGATTTTGGCTAAAGTCATTATGTGGCCTCTATCTTCAAAATAATAAACTTTATTTTTAAGACCAATTTTAGATTCACAATAAAATTACAGAGAATGTGTAATGGATTCATGTATGCCGCTGCTCTAGCCGTACAGAACCTCCACTCCATCCACAGGCCCCACTCAGTCTTATTTGTTGCAGTTGATAAACCAACGTTGACATGTAATTTTCACTGGAAGCCCACAGTTTGCATTAGGGTGCACTTGGGGGTTGTGCATTCTATGGGTTTTGAAAAATGCATGGTGACACATAACCACCATTATGGTATCATTCAGAAAAGTTTTACTGCCGTGACACTCTGGGCCCCACGAGTTCCGCCTTTCCAACCAAGTCCCGGTATCCATGAATCTTTTCATGGCCTCCTTGGTTTTCCAGAATACCATATAGTTGAACTCGTCTCTTTTGGGGTTGACTGCTTTCACTAGGTAGTCTGTAATTAGGTTACTATAGCTAATTTCCTTTCAAGGTGTCCTCTTCCTAAGTACCAACATATCCATGCCACAAACATAGTGAGTCTCACTTAAGAGACTTATTTAGGAGAGAGTTCCTTTGCTATTCCTTCTATTACACTCACTTAGAAAGGATTAAAAATAAGACTACTAGAGCCAGCAAGATGGCTCAGTGGGTAAAGGAGCTTGCCACTAAGCCTAAGGACCTGAGTTTGATCCCTGGGAACCATCCTGTAGAAGGAGAGAATTGATTCTTGTCAGTTGTTCTCTGACCTCCACACGTGCACTCTGCTACATGTGTGCATGCATGAAAACTCACAACAAATAAGTAAATAAATAAATCCTGTAAACAAATGTAAATTACTAACTGTATCTGGTAGTTCATGCTTGTAATGCTGGCCCTCTGGAAGTTGTGGTAAGACATTGGGGAATTCAAGGCTGCTTTGGGCAGAACTTGAGATACCATCTCCAAGAAACAAAACAAGCAAATAAAAAGTAAAATTATTATTTATTCGTGTTCACCTTCCCTACTGGACTGCAGGCACCAGGAGGAAGGTCATTCCCACTTTATTTACCAAGCCTTTTCAGTTAGTGTATTGCCCAGCGTGCAAGGGAATAGAGCAAACCCTATTTAATGGGAAATTACTAAGTAAGGATCTACTGAAGAGAGGTCAGAACTGTCTCTTCTTAGGGGTCAGGCCTTCAGCAAGCCAGTCAGTGTTCGGGGGGGGGGGGGGAGAAGAAAGATGAGACAAAGGATTGACGTTCAATGAGCACTTTGAGTAGAGGTCATAGTCTCTTTGAATAGTGCCCTGTCTCTGTTTGGAGGGAAGAGTGAATCCTTCTCAGCCAGACAGGCTCAGCTCTGCTTTCTGACCTTCCAGGGCTGGGCACATAGAACACTCTAAATTCACCTCTCTCGACAAGCTCTTAAACTATTTACGTCAGCTATTCTGATTAAATTCATCTTTCTAGACCTGTAATTACCTATCAGTCAATCAATCATATGCTGCACTATTCAGACTAATTGCTGATTGAGTCTGATTTTCAATCACTGGTCTTCTACCACAAATTGCTACAATTTGCAGGGACGGGGAGCGGGAGAGGATAATGGAAAGAAGAAAAGGAAATATTGCAGGTTCTCTCTTATGTGTAGAGCCTAGACTGTGATGAGTGTGTGTGTGTGCGTGCGTGCGTGTGTGTGTGTGTGTGTGTGTGTGTGTAACATGAAAGTAGGAGGGAGATGTATGGAGGAGAGAAGAGAGCACTTGGAGTTCCATCTATTTTCTGCAAGTGATATGATTCATTCTTCTTTAGAAAGAAATCTCCATTATATATGTATATCATATTTTTTTACCCAATTATCTATTGATGAACATCTTGGCATTGTGAAGAGTACAGCAATAAAGTTGGATATGAAATTGTCACTACTGGAAGCTGGCATTGATTGCCTCAGGCGTCTGTCTGCGCAAGGGTGAAAAGGCTGGATCATACAGAGGCACTGTTTGCAATGTTCTGGGGGACCCCCTCACTCAAATCTCCAGAGTGGCATTCCCACCAGAGCAATATATCTGCATCCCCATCAGAAGGTTTTGCTTTTTGTTTTCTCTGAGAGGGAGGGAGAGAGAAGAGAGTTGTATAGGTGTGACGTACACATACGCAGGTGCATGTTCACGCTGAGGTCTAGAGGAGGAGTCAGATGCCCTGCTCCATCACCCTCTGCCTAATTACCTGATTATGAGGCTTAGCAGGCAGACAGCAAGCTCTAGAGAACCTCCTGTCTCTGCCCTCCACAGAGCTGGGGTTATACATGGCCTTGTCCAGCTTCTCCCATGGGTACTGATATCCAAATTCAGGGCTTCATGCTCCGAAGCAAGTGATCTTACCCACTCAGCCATGTCTCCAGCCCTGTTTTAATTTTTTTTTGATGTTAGCCACTCTGACTGCGGTGGGATGGAATTTCCTGTCACTCCAATATTCATCTCTAAGAGAAAGCCTCCAGAGGCCACATGAACCCGTAAGTTCATCTGGATGGATCCACTCCAAAACCCTTTCAGCTGCCTCTGGACCATCCCCACTGATCTGCTGTCCTGCCTATTTGTGGCTTGGGGAGACATGAAAAAAACTGTCTTTAGCCAAACATTCAGTATATAGGCTGATATTGAAACCACAGTGGCAAGTAGTGACCACAGCAAGTTTTAGGCCGGGAAGAGGTGCTGGTGCTCTATGTAGGGATCTAGACCACTATGGTTTCATCACTGGAGTTGACCCCAAACAGTCATTTAATGTAGACAGTGAGGGAGCAAATCAGAATTTGAGGGCAATGATGGTGGATGTGAACTGCAGCCTTGCAGACCAGTCACAGAGGATTGCTTGCTTTGACGGCACGCACGGGGTTGGTGGTGGTGATGGTGGTTGAGACTGAAAAGTCAGAAGCTGTGTAGAGTGTACTAGGTTGTACTAAGCCTAGATTGGGAAGTGTACGGTTTCTGTGAACTTACGATGTAGTTAGAACCAGGCCTCTTGCTTACATTGATTTCAGTGTGCGTATTTGGGAAATGAGATTCCAAAGCTGGGCGGATGTCCTTGGAGAACTACTGTAATGGGTGGAACGTTGGCCTTGCACTCTGGGAGACCGGCAGAAAAAGGCGTCAGAGGCAGCTGCTGAAAGGACTGGGGCGGGGCTAGCCAGCCTGTCTACAACTGGTATCAGCATTAGGCAGTGACTCAGCGTTCTGCCTTCCCTGCCTTCAGCGATCATGCTGTTATTTAACCAAACAGAAGATATTCCAGTTCTGTTTTGACTTACCCAAGGAACCGCTGTGAGAAATGAGCTTGCCTTTTTCCTTGAGTGTGGGATTTATTTTGAGGTTCTTATCTTCACTCACAATCTACTTTTTCTGCCACAGTTGCTCTGAAGGGAGGAAAGTGAAATATAATTAACTTTTTAATTGAAGCATTAAATGAAAGAGGTACTCTAATTATTCATTATTACTGTATGAAGCGTTCCCAAAAGCTATCCATATATTTAGTCTGGGCAACAAGAGGTTTCAAATGAACACTGTGGGCATGCTGAAACTAAAATGTTTATTTAGAAATATTACCAAAGTGGCACAAGATTAGGTCACAGAATGTGTCAGATTGAAAGTGTGGTCTCATTTCTGCCCCAAAGTCCGTGTCAGAGCCTGGGTGGGACATTCATTCACTCACTTGTTAACTACTGAGTGCCTGGGGTGTATCTGGCTGGGACCGCTAGGGAGTCATTTGCATTGGGCATCAGTTATAGCTCCTTTAGACGACTGCTGTAAAGATTAAGTAGAAGGTCTAATGCTCAGTCTGGTTTCAGGCACATGATGTGCTCGGGAGAATGATGTAGCCGTGTGGTGCTGTACATCCTTCTCAACCTGGAGTGATTTGTGTCCCAAACCACACCTCTGCCACCTCAAATCTCAGCTCAGTGGCTAAACTAAGCCAGAATAGTGTTTTGCTTTTAAAAAACATTTTTTTTTCTGAGAGTCATATATGAGCACATTGTTTTTACAGCATTTCCCCCTACCTCCCTCCTCTGTCCCATCCAGTCTCACTCAAGTTCGTGACCTCTTGTTATTATTCTTGTTATACATACATATGTAATACATGAGCTCACTTACTGTTGCTCATCTCTACGTGTGTTTGGGATCGACCACTCAGAATTAGATAACCTATCAGGGGTCATCCCTGAAAAAAATGATTCTCCCTCTCTCAGCAGCCATCGATGGCTGGGGGTGGGGCCTTGTGAAATTTCTGCCATCTGTGTTGGCACGTCAACTGGTGGTGTCCTGCGCAGATCTTGGTGAGCACATTGTTGAGATCTCATGGGTGCAGCTTGCCCGCCGTGTTTAGAAGGCGCTGTCTAGCTGTAGGTGTCCTGGTCCTCTGGCTCTTACAATCTTTCCGCCCCTCCTTTCTCAATGCTCTCCAAGCCTCAGGTATAAGGGTTTTATTAGATTAGATGTGCCAACCGGGGCTGTATATCCTATAATCATGTATTCTTTGCACCTGACCATCTGTAGATCTCTATATTAGCCTTTGTTTGCTGCAAAAAGAAGCTTCTTTGATGAGAGGTGAGAGCTATACTTATCTGTGCATATGAGCATAAGTATTTAGAATACAGTTAGAAATTATATTAGTTTGGGAAAATGGCAGTAGTAGACTCTCTTCTAAGGCCTATGATGTCTCCAGTCCCACCCAGGCAGTTGGCTTGGTTTATAGTACCATTCCTTCTAGTGGATGGGCCTTAAGTCCAATTAGACAGCTTCTAGATATCCCCAAGATAAAAATGCCACTGTCACATCACTAGAGATTTCTTGGCTGGCTGGTCATTTTTGTGGTTTACAGGCTTTACAGCTGGGTAAGGATCATTGATTACTTTTCTCCCTTGGCAGTATATGATATTTTGAGAGCTAGCCCTCAAGAAGGAAGCTTCCAGATCAGTGTCAGTTTGAGTCCTTCGAGTCATGTGTCTGAAGTAGTTGGTTTCTTCAGCAATAGAGTCTTGCCTTCAAGTTCTGGGAAGCAAGCAAGGGCAATGGCAATCACCTGGGTCATTTGTGGGATCTCTGGGATTCCCTGACGAACACCTCAACGGGAGAGTTCTCATGCCTGGAACTGGGGTTTTGTTAGGCGGGCTATGGCTCCTGTATGGAGTATTACCCACTCTCTGTGGGGTGGCTCCACTTAAACTACATGTGTGTGTCTGTTATGTATCATTTTGAAGTCAGCCTTTTCAGTCATTCTTACTGCGCTCTCTCCTCCCGCTCCCCAGTGAGGACGCCCCTGCCCCATCTTTCCTTTGCTTCCTTCACAGTGCTGTATCCTACTGGTCCCTGTCTACTTTCCTGGTTTTTGCAGTTACTCCAGGTTATAGACTCAAATCTAAAGATGCAGAGCCCAGATTCTCAAGTAGGAGACGATGTATGGTGTTTGTCTTTCAGGATCTGGATCACCTCATTCACTATAATATTTTCAGAGCCCGGATTCTCAAGTAGGAGACGATGTACGGTGTTTGTCTTTCTGCATCTGGATCACCTCATTCACTATAATATTTTCCAGTTCTATCCACTTACCTATAGATTTCATGATTTTGGTTTTCTTCTTCTCTTTTTTTTTAATCGATCCAGTTATTAAGATGTAAATGATTTATTTTTTGAAAGGTATTCTGAAAATGCCTCACATGATTATTCACTACACATAAGCAAAGTATAAAAGGATGTGAACCAAAAACAGGGGTGGAAGAGACGATGATCTGTACGAGCCAAAGTGCTCCCCGGGCCATCCCAAGCCTCAGTCACAACCTCATCAGCTGCGGGGTCAGATCAAGCTGTGGTGTATGTCACACCACTCCTTCCAGCTCTTTGTTATCCCTGAATCAAGGAAAGAAGGTGTCAGAACTGACAGAAACCTCAGCGTGTCGACCCAGTCCTTCACCTCGGTGAGTAACTCAGGGACTTCCTGGAATGGCGCCTTCTACCTCACTGTCCTCCATCCCACCTCTAGTACCAGTTACATATTGATCAGCGGCACTGCAGATTTCTACTTTCTCCATTCCATCTTTAGACTTCACATAAAGTATTGTGGATGTCTAAGCCACTAAAAGTTTGTCTTATCTCCTGCAAGGCATGTTGCACTATATCTGATGTCCTGCCCAGATGCCAATGTCCCGCCCAACCTTGGCATGGGAGTTAGATGAGTATAGTTGACAGCAGCGGTGGCTGCAATGAAGTCTCTGAGGGGAGGCTCTGGCAGATCTGTATTTTTGTTAACAACTTTGCTAAACAATGACCTGCAGTGACACTATTATTTCTCTTCTGGCTTAAAGGAAGACCAAAGAGTGTTCAGACTTCATTTTTATCTGGTTTGTAAGACATATGTGTACAGTAGTTTCCTTTTATCATTTTAGAGAGTATTTTCAAGGCTTCTTCTTCATATCCCCGGGGCTATCCAACACTCCTCTGAAGACAATTCTTGCAGTCGGACATCAGAGATGTCAGATAATGCAACAAATGAAGACATCCTATTGGCCGCTCTTGCTCTTGCATATGCAGTGGATATAGATGTGAGGTTGGGTAGAGGTCATAGACCATGCAGACTCTGGCCTCATCTCTGAGTGGAATTCCAACAGTAGCACTTGCTGGGCTGAAATGCTTGAAGAAGGCACTGCTGGAACGTCTAAAGTTCCTTCACCACCTGCCAGGCGTTCAAAAACTCCACAGGCTTATGAATCCTGGGACTCTGCTGAGAACTGTGACCGGAGACTTGGACTTCAATGTACACAAAGTCAGGAGTCTGATGAAGGTTCATTCTGTATCTCAAGGGCATCTGAAAGATTCCTTTACTGTATGTTTCCTGCAGTAATCTGAAATTGCTTTATTGTGTTGTGTGGTATGAGTAAATACCTTCAAGGTTCAATGGCACCTTGTCTCCAAGAGCTATCCTCAGTATCAGAGCTCTGCGTCTCTGTGGACACTGCCACATAGTCCTCTGGTCTGCATACAACTGTCACTCAAGCATAGTTTTGGGTTGTAGCTCCTCAGCAAGGTTACCCTACCAGGATCAGTTTGTTGGGGGTCCCAGCACTCAGGACCAGCCCGAGAGGGACTGAAGGATCTCTGCCGTGGGAAGGGGGCAAGTAGGCGCAGAGTCAAGACACCAACTCCGGGAGTTGAGAGGAAATCCAGCAGTGGTGGTCTGCTGAAAACTCATTTATTCAAGAAAGAGCAGAGAGTCTTATAGGTCTTGTTAGCCAATAGCCTTACGGGTGGGGTCCTCACTACAGCCAATTGCAGTTTGTTCCCAGGTGGGTCAGGTTCTCCCCAGGTAGTGGGCAGAAACTGGCTTCACAACCAACCAGTGTGGAGCACCACACCCACGAGAGCCATTCCTCCATTCCTCCTGGCAGGTGGCCTAGCTAGGCCCATCCTGCACTATGCCCAACATCAGTTTGCTCAACAGTTGCCTCAACAGTTACATCTAGGGAAGCCACAGCATTTACAAAGGGACACAGGTAACAGGCAACGACTCATAAAATTGAAATCAAGTCTGGCCACGTCAGCATTTCCTTCTGGAATATTGTGTGACATGAACTGCAGGATGCAAGGTATTTTGTTTTTGTTTTTGTTTTTGCATGTCCCTTAACATTTCAGGAAAGTCCGTAAGCTCAGAAACTCTTAAGACACAGGCCTGCATCCCTGAGAACTTCTGCCATGCCTATAGAAGTGACTATATTCAAACCAGGAGACACGAGGTTTCTGGAAAATTCCACGAGGCCAGTTCTGTCAGACACACGGAACAGGGTGAGCTGCCCAGGAGTTATGGCTGCAGTGTGGGGTCTCTAAGCCAGGAGGGGCTGACACATAGACACATATGACACGGAAACATGTCATAGGACTGCAGTTCAGGAAGCAAGTGGAGGTGGCCGATTCATCAGTTTATAGACATCTACACTGCTTCCTTTTCCTAGCTGTTGTGAACAGAGTGGCCTAGAACGTGGCTGAGCAAGTGTCTCCGTAGTAGGGTATCAAGTGCTCTGGGTGTGCATCAAGATCAGATGAACAGAGTGGCCTAGAACGTGGCTGAGCAAGTGTCTCCGTAGTAGGGTATCAAGTGCTCTGGGTGTGCATCAAGATCAGATGAACAGAGTGGCCTAGAACGTGGCTGAGCAAGTGTCTCCGTAGTAGGGTATCAAGTGCTCTGGGTGTGCATCAAGATCAGATGGTAGCTGTAATTTTAACTCTCTGAGGTCCATCCACACTGATTTCCACAGTAGTTGCACCAGATTGCAATCCTACCAACAGCCAATGAGAGGTCCCTTTTTAAGTATCCGCTCTAGCGTTTGTGGCCGATTGTTTTCTTGATCTTTGGCATGCCGACGGAGGTAACATGTAATCTCAAAGTCGTCTCAATGTGAATATCATTCATTGTTAAAAATATCGAATGCTTTAAAAGACATTTCTTAGCCATTTGCATTTCTTCTTTTTGAGAACTCTGTTTAATCCACATCCCATTTGTTTTTCAACTGGGTCATTTGTTTTCATGGTTGTCTTTTGAGTTCTTGGTATATTCTGGATATTAGTCTTCTATCAGATACGTAGTTGGAAAAGATTCTCTCTTCCTCTGTGGGTTTTTTCTTCACTTGGTTAGTGCTTCCTTTGCTGTACAGAAGCATTTTTAGTTTTATGAGGTCTTATTTATTAATTTTTGGACTTAATTCCTAAGTGAATTGAGTCCTATTCCGAACATCCTTTCCTGCGCCAATACATTGTAGGATACTGCCTATACTTTCTTCTTGAAGTTTCAGCCTCTCAGGTTTCACATGGAGGTCTTTGATGCATTTGGAATTGGTTTATGTGCAGAAAGATAGATAGGGGTCTAATGTGACTTTCCTACCCGTGAACAGGCAGGTTCCCCTGGCACCATTTGTTGAGGAGGCTGCCTCTTCTCCACTGTGTGTCTGTAGTCTCTTTGTCAAATGTCAGGTGGCTGTCACTGTGCACATGTTTCGGTCGTCTGTTTTGTTCCAGAGCTCTACATGTCTTTTCTGTGTCAGGACCATGTTGTTTTTATTTCTGTAGCTCCCTGATATACCTTAAAATCTGATAGGGTAATTCCTCTTTATTTATTGTTTTTGCTGAGGATTGCTTTGGCTATCTGTGGTCCTCTGTGCTGTGGGATGAACTTTAGGGTGGGAATGTTCTATTTCTGTGACAAATGTTACGGGAATTTTGATTGGCATTAAGTTGAATCTGTAAATTGTTTTTGATAGGGTGGTCATTTTCACAAAATTATTTCTACCAATCCATGTGCATGAGTGATCTTACTATCTTCTAGTGTCTTCAATTTCTTTCTTCAGAGAGTTAAATGTCTCATTAGAGATCTTTCACCTCTGTGGTTAGGTTTGTGCCTAGATTTTTTTTTTTTAGTTTATTATGAACTGAATTGTTTCCATGTTTGTTTCTTATCATGTTTGTTATTGTTTTATAGAAAGGCTACTGTTTTTTGCAAATTAATTTTTGTATCCTGCGACTTTGCTGAAAATGTTGATCTTTTCTAGAAGTTTTCTTGAGAATTTTGGGGACTTCTTATGTATAATATCATTCCATCTGTTGGCAGAGATCATTTGACCTCTTCTCCTCCTATGTGGGCCCCTTTACCTGCCTTCTCTTGTCTTAGTGCTCTAGCTAGGGCTTCAAGCACTATATTGAAAAGGAATGGAGATAGTGGGCAACCCTGTCTCACTCCCTGTTTTAATAGGATAGCTTTGAGCTTTTCTCCATTTAGCATGATGTTGGCTGTGGTTTTGTCCTATGCAATCTTTATTAAGCTGAGATATGTTCCCTCCAGTCTTATTCTCCCTAGAACATTCACCGAGTAGGCATGTTGAATCTTGTCAAAGGCCTTTTCTGCATCTGTTGAGATGACCATGTGACTTTTGTCTTGAAGTTTATTTGTATGGTTTATTACATTTATTGACTTACCTATATCGAACCAGCCCTACATCTGAGAGATAAAGCTAACTGCTTTCTGTTTGTAAATTCACAAGCATTTTGCTGAGAACTTTTGCATCTACATTCATCAGGAATATTGGCCTGTGGTCTTCTTTTTGTTGTTGTTGTATTGTTACCTGGATTGTAGAAGGAGTTTGATGTGGTCCTTCCTTTCCTATTTTTTGGAATAATTTAAGAAGTACATTTTTACAGATCTTCTTCGAAATTCTGGTAGAATTCTGCTGTGAACCCATCTGGACCTGTGCTTTTTTTCAGTAGGTAGGCCTTTTATTACTGTTTCATTCTTCTTATTTGTGATGGGTTTGTTTAATTTGTTGATGTTTTCTGAGTTTAATTATGGTGGATTGGAGGTATCTAGGAATTCATCCATTTCTTTTAGTTTTTTCAACTTAATGCAATATAGAGTTTAAAGTATTTCCTTGTAATATTCTGAATTTCTTTGTATTTGTAATAATGCTTCTTGTATGATTATGGTAGGTCTTTCCTTAATTTTGGCAAATTTTCTTCTATGATAGTTTTGAAGATTTAGCCTATGCCACAGACTTGAGATTTTTCATCTATGCTTATTATTCTTAGATTTTGTGTTTTCATGGTGTCGCAGCATTCCCGCACATTCCTTTCATGTGTTTTTATAACATATAAAAGTTATAAATGTGTTTTATCACATTCTTTGATTGAGTGGTCCAATTCTTCTACCTTTTCTTCAAGTCCTGGTATTCTATCTGTTGCTAGAGTCACTGTATTGGTAAGGCTGTTGCCTTGAGTTTTGTAATCAGGCTATTGAGTTTTCAACTCCACCTGCATTTTGGTTTAAGCTTTCTTCAGTATTTCTATGTCCTTATTAAATTCAGTTTTCAAATCCTAAATTGTTTTCATATTTTTTCTGTTTATTTATTTTTAATGTACGTGTATAAGTGTTTTGCCACTATGTATGTAAGTGCACCATGTGTGTGCAGTGCCCATGGAAGTCAGAAGAGGGCATCAGGACCCCTGGAACTGGAGTTATGGACTATTATTGGCTATTGTGTGGGTGTTGGGAACAAAAAACCCAGGTCCTGTGCAGAATGAGTCAGTGATCTTAGTTGCTGAATCATTTGTCAGCCATATCTTGGTGTTTTCTTAGAACTTCAAGTAAGAGTTTATTCCTGTCCTCTTTAAGGTCATTCAGATGTCTATTCATGTCCTCTTTAAACTTTTTAAGTACTCTGCTTATATTTTTAATTGCTCATTTAAAATTCTGTGTCCTGGGATTCACCCAGGTAATTTTCACTGTAGAACATTTCTGTAGGTCTAGTGATTTCTTTTTTTTTTGAGGGGGTGGATATTGTTTTGGTTTTTCATATTGTATGTGTTCTTGCTATGTGACTTGGGCATTGTGATAGTTTGAATGAGAATGTCCTCCATAGGTTATAAGTATTTGGACATTTTGTCCTCAGTTGGGGGCACTGTTTTGGGAGGTCTTAGAAGGTGTGGTCATGCTGGAGGAAGTATGTCACTGGGGGAGGGTGTAGAGAGTTCTTGAGCCTAATTGGATCTCCAGTCACTTTCTGCTTCCTGTGCCTGCCTGAAGATGTGAGCACTTAGCTTCTGCATCTATTTTAGTGGTTTCTGCCACCGTGCCTCCCTGCCATGATGGACTCTTGACCCTTAGAAACGATAAGCTAAATAAACTCCTCTTTTTATAAGTTCCCTTGGTCAGTATTTCTATCAATAGAGAAGTAACTGATACAGTAATTGGTACCTGAGTTGTTGGCTGTGAAGAACCTGACCATGTGGGTTTTTGGAGGAATGCGTAAGACTTTGGAAGTTTGGGCTAGAAAAGTCATTGATTGCTATAAGCAAAGCTTATCAGGTTATTCTTTTAGGAGCCTAGAAGAAAGTAGTGCTGAGATCAATGTAGTTCCAGAAGTTAATAAAGACTTCAGCTGCAATTGAGATATTTTAGCAAAGAATCTGGCTGGAGTCTGCCCACAGCCAAAAAGCTTGCCTGAGACTAAGTTGAAAAGCAATGAACTAATTTCTTTGGTGGAGGCCATTTCAAGGCAGTCTAAAGTAGAATTGGTTGGCATGGCTACTGATGGTGAATATTATGCAGATCTACAGTGAAAAGGAAACATGTGGCAAAAAGAAATGAAGAATGTATAGACTGGATTGAAAAAAGCTCTAGGAAGATTAACATTGGAGCCAAGGCATGTGCTGAAGGAGAGGCTTCCTTTGATAAAGAGATTAAAATGGTTAAGAAGAGGCCTAGAGATTGGCCCTTAAACAATGGAGAGAGTGCCTCCAGGGCAAGACCACACCCAGCCAAGCCTCCAGCTTGTGAAAGGACAATGGTGCAAGAGTTTTCCACAAGAAAACCACTAAAGTGAAAAGCTTTGGAAGGGGATGAAGTAGGTTGGGATTCATCCCAAACCTGCAGCCAAACTTGACCTCCCTGAGACACGGAGGAGAACTTGATTCGAATTATATAAAGGAGCCAGACCAAAAAATAACAGCCAAAGATGGGGGCAGGTTGTAGGATGTTATATGTTTTAAAGAAAGGAAAACGAAAGGTGGAAAGCCCTATTATAACGGATACAGGCCGCATGAATTATCCCCATTCCTTTCTAAGAAATCTTTGTTTGTTTGTTTAAGCTATTCTGATTTTCTGTTCATTCCAGCCAAAGAATTTCTAAGCAAGCTATATCCAAGCTATATCCAGGCAGAATTAAATGACTGGTGAGTCAAAATTATTACCGGAATGCTCAAGAAAGAAAAATTTGATGCCCAGGCCCAACCCAAGTCACACTCAAGTGAGATCCCAGACTCCCACCCATGCCACCTCCCAAATGAAGACCCAGCCAGAGTCATATGCACATGTATGCCCACCAGGTGAGTTACCCCACACCCTTGCCTATCATCCCTCCACGCTGAGGGCCATCCAACAGTCACACCTCCATGTGCTCTCTAGTGAGTCCACCAAAGCCCCTTCTACTCCTCCATGGCCAAGACCCAGGTGGGAGTCACATTCAGAGACTCTCTCAGTGAGTCTGACACAGACTCCTTGCATCACCTTTCTATGCACAGACTCAGCCAGGAGTCACATTGGCCTACTTTCTCAGTTACCACTGAGAATCACCCAGTGATTACAGAGATAGCTACTTAAAGAAAAATGGAGTTACTTGGGCCACTACACCAGCGTCTCCAATTAAAAATCAACACTGACTGTCAAGTTCTGGTGGGCAACTCAGACAGGGGCAAATAGACTCCAGTAGATGAACCCATGTGTCAGAACATTTCAGAACACAGATTTGACTCTCTAAGTCTTAACATATATGTATATAATAGAGTACATGAAATTGAGTGTGACATATAGTGCTGGGGATCCAAAAAGATTAAAATATTGTATAAAATTAGCAGAAATTCAATTTTATTTTTCAACACACATTTTTATTGAATTTTGGTGAATTTCATACAATACACCTTAATTATATTTAGACTCCCGTCCCCTGTATGCACCCCCCCACATAACTTGCCCATCGGATTTCATGCATTTTGTTATATATACTAAGGTCTATAACGTTAAGGCTCTACTGCTGAAGATACTACATACATAAGTCACTGGCAAAAAACAAAGAAAAGTCAAGCTGGTACTGACTTCAATCTTCATCACCACTGACTAGCCTTCATAGCACTGAAAGGTGCGCTATCAGAAGAAAAATTAAGGTGACTGATGGTAAACATTGATTTCAAAATGTCCTAGTGTATATACTTCAAAAGAAAAAAATCAACACTGAATATCTGTCCTACTAACCTACAAATATTCCATACCAGATCTGAAATAACCAACTTCAGGCAACATGAAAATAGAACCAAATTCCATTCAACACATGCAGGCTAGAATTTCATATCACACACACAACCAATGAAATAAACCTACATGCCTGTATCAGTTGCTTCTCTGTTGCTGTAAAAGAAACACTGACCAAGGGAACTTATAAAAAGAAGAGTTTATTTAGCTTATGGTTCCAAAGGGGCCAGAGTCCATCAAGGCGGGGAGGCGTGGCAGCAGAAGTGGCTAGAGTATCAGCTAAGCGGTCACATCTTCAAGCGGGCACAGGAAACAGAGAGTGACTGGAGATCCAGCAAAGAAGAATTCTCTAAACCCACCCCAAATGATGTGCTGCCTCCAGCACGGCCACACCTTCAAAGATCTCCCAAAAGAGTGCCACTCACTAACTGGAGATAAAATGTCCAAATACTTAGAGCCTATGGGGGACATTCTCATTCAAACCACCACATTCCACTGCCTGGCCCTCGTAAGCTCATGACCTATATATAAAATGAAAAATGCATTTAATTCAACCTTAAAAGTCCCCATTGTCTTTACATGTTTCAATACTATTCAAAAGTCCATGGTCCAAAGTCTCTTCTGGTACTTAGGACAACTATAAGCCGCTCTAAAATAAAAAGACAAAGTACATACTCCCAACATAGAATGGAACTGAATGCACATTCCCATTCCAAAATGGAGGAATAGAGGCATACTGAGGAAATACCACACCAAAACAAGACTGAAAACCAGCAGGGCAAACACCAAATCCAGCAGCTCTATGTCTGAATTCTGGGACTTTATTGCTAAAGGAGTCAACTCTTCCAGCTTTGCTGCATGCAAGGTACATCTCTCTCCTGGGCGGGTACCACTCTCTGTATGCAGTCCTCAAGGAGGTCAAACTTGGTGTCCATTCTACATCGTACCCTCACTATTCCATCCCTGCCTGTGACATCAGCATGCCCTATCTACTTTAAACACTCTGTTCGACTGATAAATAGGTTAGAAGATGAGAGGTGTGGCTCACTAGCAGAGTGCTCTGATCGCCCAGCATGCATCAAGGAACTGGATTCAGTCTCTGTTATTTCCCATCTTTCTTCCTGCCCTGTCTGTGCCTCACAGCCACTTCATGACTTAGCACTGACTTCGTTACTTAGCCCATAGAGCCTGAAGGGTCCCTCATCCTGATAATGCATTTAGAGTGGTTGATCTATGCTGTGCTTTCTAATTTCTTTTTTTTTTTAGTTCTTAACTTCTTTATTTTCAATTAGCATATAATTCCTACATTTGTGGGATATAATGTGGTGCTTTGGTCTATGTATAAATTGTAGGAAGATTTGATGAAGTTAATTAGCATGGTCTTTCTCTCAACCACCTATATTTCTTTTGTGGTGAGAACATTAATATATATGTAAAAACATTATTTCAGGAACTTTGAAGTATGCATCATTATTCTGATGACCGTGTTGTATGATAAACCACTAAAATTTATTCCTCCAATAAACTGAACATCTCCCACTTTGCTCTCTCTCTGCTCCCCTACCTGCCTACCCTCTGCTTTAATTAGATCAATTTCATCCTTTAGATTTTATGTTCTGCTGTGGTCACATAGTCTTTGCCTCTCTGCATCAGGTTTATTTCGTTGTTT
Organism: Eospalax fontanierii; assembly: GCA_035773235.1. NCBI lineage: Eukaryota > Metazoa > Chordata > Mammalia > Rodentia > Spalacidae > Eospalax > Eospalax fontanierii. The sequence continues at coordinate 7,543,013 of CM069554.1, forward strand.
CACATATTGTCATAAGCAGCGGGTGGTCTTTCTTTTATGACTGAACAGTGCTCCACTATGCATAGGCATGACCTTTTCTTTATCCATTCATCCACTGACAGACATTTAGGTTGCTTTCATGTCTTAGACTGGAGTGAGGTCCCAAAACATCCATCTCATGTTATCCCTCGTGTGCTGTATTTTGACAGTGGATACTTCTGGGTATGTGTTCATTATTATGCTGATGACTTTTAGATGGTTTCTCATTTTTCTTCCCTTGTAGTCGCACAGTGCACAGGTATCATCTGCTCTGGGTGGCCATCTTTGGGCCCATGGGTAGAAAAAGTATTAAGAATCACCAGGTGAGAGCTTAGAATCTGAACCTTCACATCAACCCCATTTTTCCAAAATGTGCATGTCTCCAAATACTGTATTCTTCTTTCTGGGTCTTCAGGGCTTAGTTAGGGATTATATTCCTAAGGATCATTCAAAGTTTCTAAATGAAAGAGCTCTTTGCCTGAAAACCATGGTGATTGGTGTGGTTTACTAATTTTTAAGTTGTATTTGTTGGGAAATACTGACTGATTCATTATTATTTCGTCAGTACCATGTCTGTTCTCTGACAGCCACCATGTCCCTCACTGGACTGCAGGCATTTGTGTCTCTCAAAGACCTGTGTGTTAAAGGCTTGGTTTGCGGAGTGCGGCTACTGAGCAGGAGTGGAGGTTTTCGGAGGTAGGGCCTAGAGGGAGGTCTCTCCGTCATCGGGGTCGTGTCCTTCGAGGCAATTGTGGGACTTCAGACCGTCCATTTTGTTTTTGATCCTGACTATGAGGTGGGTGCTTTTTGTCCACCACACATTCCCATTGCCACATGCTGTTTCACCATAGACCTAAAAGGACAGGGCCAAGTGATCCCAAGTGGCTAACTGTCATCTCCCCAAAACTGTGCGATAGAAGGAATCTGTCCTTTATATTAGTTATCTAAGGTGTTTTGTTCTGGTGACAGAAAGCAGACTAACACTCATATTAAGGGACTGGATCTGCATCTGGGACTTCAGCCCTACGGTCTCTGCTTCCCTCTCTCCCCTGGCACCCCAGACTCTGGTGCCAGACACCTCTTCTTTGGGCCTCTCAGGCCTGTTCTGATTTCGATGATGATGATGTGCAAAACAAGCCCCAAACTCTTCTTAACTCGGCAGATAGAGTTCCCAGGCATGGAGGACACCAAGAATCACTTTGCTATCTTTTACCTGGTGGAGAAAGGATTTCTGAGTCGTCATTTCATTCCTGGTATCCATTACCGTTCTAAATTCAGAAAATCCTTTAGAGAAAGGAGGCTGGGGCCCTGAACGTGTGGGTGTCTTTTCCTTGGACCCCTGCCAGACTGTGAAGCAGGCATGCCTTGCCCCCTTTCCAGTCTGGCACTGCTGCATGACGGGTACTCAATAAATACTTGTTGAAAATGAGCATTAAACAGAACAAAGTAAAGATCCTCCCTATCTCTGTTTTGCAAAACAAAATGTTTACTTTTATTAAAAGCAAGCAGAAAAAATATGGAGAGTCGCCACGTCTGTGAGTGTCTCGGGGACTCGCTGGTACACTTGGAGAGGACAGAGTCTCAGAGGGCGGTGGGTGGGTCGTGCTGCTCTGAGCTGGGCTTCCGTTCTTGTATGAAAATGAAAATTGGGGGAAAAAATGGTTCCTGGAGGATTAAGTGTTTTGAGAAAGTACAAATTCATTTAATTTCCCCCATTACGCTTTAATCTGGAAGAAAACACTTTTCTTGCAGAGTGGAGCGCACAGTTCAATTCAGAAAGTAAATATAGCTGCTTTTTCAAGAAAGCTGTCATTTCCTCACTGCAAGCAGATCCAGGACAAGGCCTGGAGGCAGTGGCGAGAGGCACCCACTGGGGTGCTGTGGTCTTACTGCCCGGTACTTCCTGGGGAGAAAGCAGTGCTTTCCAGGCCCATGAAGACTCTCCTGCGCACAGAGGGGTGTTTGAGGATTTCAGATTCTCTTAACCTCTTGCCAGAATCAGTCGCTTGCCTTTTTGGAAACCGTGGTTCTCACTGGGGTGACAGTGGCTCGCACTGTGCTTTTGCTTTTCCTGCGGATGAGTGAAACTGAACAGTTTTTAAAACACATATCTGTCGGCCACTTGCGTGCTTTGTTCTGGGAAAGATCTGTACAGAGACTTAGCCCATTTTAGTTTTTCACTTTTACTACTAAAATAAATTCCTCCTCTGGTCTGGGTATTAACGCAGTAGCACAGCGTTCAGATCTTCTGTGGGCTGTCCCTTCTCCCTGCTTGTGTTCTTTGCGGAATTGGGCTTTTTACATCTGTCAATTTCTTGTTTTGTCCCCTGTATATATGAAGTCATAACCAATAAATCCAAGCCCAGGCCTCTGCCTGGAAGCATTTCTGTTTTTTTTTTTTCCAGTAGTTTTATAGTTTCCTGTCTTACATATAAGGATCTAAATCTTTAATACATTTTACATTGATTTTTTTTTTTTTTTTTTTTTTTTTTTTGTAGCTAGTGAGAAACATTGGTCTAAATTCATTCTTCTGCATGAGGACAGCCAGTTCTGGGCATGGTTTATTGAAGACACTGTCTATCCCCCTACTGTGTGTATTTGGCTTCTCTGTGAAAAATGTGCTTTCTACTAAGAAGGAGGGTAGGGGAAAGAGAAATGTGCAATGCACTCACATGAGAGCAGATGGGCAGAAGGGGACAGGCAAGTGGGGGACAGGAGGCGTGGGAGACAGTGACGAGTGGGAACAAACTATAGTGGTATAGATGCATGAAAACCCTGTAATGAAGCCCGTCCATTGGTGCACTATCTTAAAAAAAAAAAAAAAAAAAAAAAGAACACTTAAAATGTATGGTGTGCATATGTTAAACTGTCTAAGAATGATTTTTAATGAATAAAAAATACAAAAAAGAAAATAATTAAAAATATGTTGGTTGTAAATGAACGCGATTAATGCTAGGTTCTCTGTTCGGCTCCTCTGCTCTGTGTGCTTGCTTCCAGGCTAGTACCATGCTGTTCTCATTACGATAGCTTTGTAGTATATTAGGAGCTCTGCCGAGGTGATGTCTCCATCTCTGTTAGTTTTGCATAAGATTACTTTGCTATTCAGAGTCCTTTATGGTTCCATACAAATTTCAAGGTTGTTTTTATTTAACTTTAGGGTTCCATGGCGTACATAGCAGAAGGAATGTAATTAACAGTGACACATTCTACACCTTAAAAGAGAAGAATCTGAATATTCTTACCATAAAGAAGTGTCAAAAGTGTAAGGTGATAAATTATTGAATATGCTGACTTAATTATTGCCTACTATAAACACAAATCAAAAACATCTCAGGAGACTTCATAAATATACATACATATTATGTCAATCAAAAATAGACTATAGGGGGCTGGCGAGATGACTAAGCCATTAAGAGTACTGGTTGCTCTTGCGGAGGACCTTGGTTCCATTCCCAGCAGCCACATGGTGGCTAACAACTGTAAATCCAGTTCTAGGAGATCCAGTGCCTTTTTCCAGCCTCTGCAGGCATTGCATGGCACATGTTTTAATTGCATACAAGCAGACAAGGCACTCACACTCATTAAATAAGATTAATAAATAAATAAATAAAATAAAATAAAAACTCAGAACACTGATTTAAAAAGAAATTGGCAAGAAAAGGCAGCGAGAAGGGGAAATATGGCCAAAGTAAATTATGTGTGTGAAAGTGACATAATGAAACTCACCATTTTCTATAATTAATATATCCTAAAAAATACAACAGTAGAGTTAGAAACAAAACAAGTAAAAAGAAATACGTAGAGTGAGAGAGAACACTTTTAGTACAGCCTGAATGGATCTATCACCATTTTATTTGTCTTTTCCACATGATTCCAGTGAGAGCCAAGGAGTAGCTAATGTCACAGGATCTGGAATCTGGGATCAGATTAGTGTAATGTCCATTTAACAGAATAATGGCAACAGGCTCTCTCGGACTGTCTTTGATCTGTCTAGCCACAGATTCCTAGACTTGATAACAGTGTCAGGAATAGGCTTTATAAGCGGGACTTAAATTCAGTCATAAAGCAGTTGGTTACTCACGTAACATTTGTGTCACTTTGGGACAAGTGGGCATATCTTGCCAGGCCAGTTGTAACTGGAGCTCATAGGACTCACAGCTGTAGCAGGCAGAGCCCCCTCCAGCACTATGGAAACAAGCCAGCTCCTGCTTTGAGGTTGGTGCCAGCTGGAGCTTTTCCTTGCTTGTTCTACAGCTTATGTATATTGTTTCTTCAGCAGGAGGATCTTAATGTGAAGATCCAGTGAGTAGCCAAGAACAGGAGAAATGGCCAGTAATTTCTGAGGATCTATGGGACCTCTCACCATATTTATATTTGCTATATATATTGGCCTTATATTTGCTAGTCTGTGTCATCTGGTAGGGACAACATCCCCCTGTTAATCTCTTTATACTGGACATGTATTTTACTTTAGGAAGTTCCCATAAGGGTCTTTAGTGTTAGTTATTCATCCAATGAACATGAATGAACAGTTATCTCTGTACTAAGATATAGAGTCCTCTGATAATCTCTTCCCATTCTGTAAGTTGTCTCTTCACTCAAATGATGCTGTCCTTTGCTGTAAAGAAGCTTTTTAGTTTCATGAGTGCCATTTGTCAATTGTTGGGCTTAAGGTCTGTGCTATAGGAGTCCTGTTAAAAAAATCCATTCCTGTGTCTATAGGTTTCAGCAAATTCTCAGTTTTCCCCTAAATCAGATTCAGCATATTGGATCTTATGTTGAAATCTTTGGTCCATTTGGAGTTGAGTTTTGTACATGGTGACAGATAGAGATTCCATCTATCTTCTACGTGCCCCTATCTGGTTTGAGCAGAACCATTTGTTGAATGTACTGTCTTTTCTCCAATGTGGATTTTTTTTGTCATTTTGTCAAAATCCAATTGTTTGGATTCAAATCTCGGTCCTCAATTCTTATTCCACTGATCACCGTGTATGTTTTCAGGGCAGTACCATGGTGTTTTTATTACTATAGCTCTGTGGCATAGTTTGAGATCGGGGATGATAATGTCTCCAGAAGTTGTTTCATTGATCAGGATTGTTTGGGTCTTCTGGGATGGGATGTTTTTGTGTGTGTTTCTTCAGGAAATCTGATATCTTTTTTTTTTCAATTTCTGTGAAGAATTGTGTGGACTTTCAAGGGGCATTTCACTGACTCTGCAGATGGCTTTGGTGGGCTGACCATTTTCACATTATTAATCCTACAATGGGCGATTCTTTTGATCTTCTGTTATCATCTGCAATTAATTTTGTCAGTGTCTTTAGATTAAACAGGTCTTTCCCTTCTTTGGTTAGATTTATTCCAGGATTTAGGAAGACTACTGATTTTTGAGTGTTAATTTTATATCCTGTTACTTTGCTGAATGAGTTTATCAGCTCTAGGAGTTTTCTGGTTGTGTCTTTGGGTCTTTCTGTATAGCATCCGATCATCTGCAAACAGGGTATCTCATTTTCTTCCTTTCCAATCTATACCCCTTTCTCCTTCACCTTTTCATTGTCTAGTTAAAACTTCAAGCATAATATTGAAAGAAATAGAGACAGGAGGCATCTTGCCTCACTCTTGATTTTACTGGGAATGATTTTGAATTTTTCTTTGTTTAGTGTGATGCTAGCTGTGGGCTTACTGTCTATTGCTTTTACTATATTGGGATCTGTCTGGTGTAGCCCTAAATTCTCCAAGACTTTTATCACAAAAGGATACTGGATTGTGTCTAATGTCTTTTCTGCATCTAATGAGATGATTATGTGGTTTCTGTTCTTAAGTCCATTTATGTGGTGGATTACATTTATTTATTTATGTAATTTATATATGTTGAACCATCCTTGCATCTCTGGGATTTAAAAAATTAGTCATGGTGGATAATCTTTTTGATGTGCTCTTGCATTCAGTTTGTAGATATTTTAGTGAGAATTTTTGAGTCTATGTTCATCAGAGAGATTGACTTAAATTTTTGTTGTTGTTGGAACTTTGTCTCATTTTGTTGTCAGAGTAATGCTGACTTCATAAAAAAGAATTTGGAAATGGTCCTTACTTTTCTATTTTATGGAATGATTTGAGAAATTTTGGAGTTAGTTCTTTGAAAGTCTGGTAAAATTCTGGGCTGTATCCATCTGATCCTGGTCTTCTATTAGTTTGGAAACGTGATTATTCTTCCCGTCTCATTGGTATGGATCTGTTTAAAGTTTTTACCATATATTGGTTTAATTTTATTAGTTCATACATATCTAAATATCTGTAAGGTTTTTCTAGTTTAGTTGAACATAAAATTTTAAAGTATGTCCTTATTATTCTCGGAATTTTCTTTAATGTCTGTTTTATTGTGTTCATTTTCATCTCTAATTTTATTAACTTGAGCCTTCTTTCTCTTTTTTTTGGTTAATATAGTCAAAGGTTTGTCCATTTTGCTACTCTTTTCAAAGAACCACCTCTTCATTTCGTTGAGAGGTGATGGTGGGGAATGGACCACAGTGAGTGGGAGAAACAGGATGCAGAGACAGTTCCATCAGCACGAGTGAAACAGACAGCTCCACCTGCACAGATGGAGGCGACAAGAGAGATTCATTGGGCAGGGTTCTGGGAAACAGGCAGTTCTAATAAACAGCTAGGGGAACTAATGTCCTCCGAGTTTGGGTACACTCTTAAAAACTTGACACTTTATCTGTTGAGGTGATTTTGATGTTACAATCATAATTAAGGCCAGCTTGTTCTTGTTTTCCCAAGTTTGTTCATGTTTTTCCAAGGTGTAACATTGTGTTATTCGTTTGAGATCCTGAAATTTTTGGGTGTAGACACAGTGAGTTAAACTTTCATCTTAGAACTGCTTTTGTGTGCCCTATAGATTTTGAGATGTATGCTGTGTTCTCACTTTCACATAATTCTAGGAATTTTTAGATTTCCTTCTTGATTTCTCCCTTGACCCCGTTATCATTTAGGATTATGTTACTGAGTCTCTATGAGTTTGTATACTTTTTGAAGTTTCTAGTGCTGTTTGTGTCTAGATTTATTCCCCTGTGGTCTGATAGAGTGCAGGATGCTATTTCAGTTTTCCTGAAATGGTAAAACCAACTCCATTTTGCTCTAGCTGACTTTTGCTTTGTCCCGTGTTTTTGTCCAGCCAATTCCCACTGCAGCCAGGCCGAGCGTCTCCCATGCAGGCAGTTTCAGGGAGTCTATTGTTTCTACAATGCTAGGCAACTCATAGGGATCGAGGCAGCAGGTCCTGGTAGCAGGACCTCCTACCTAGCCTATCTGAAACATTTTGCTAACTGAAAGTCCTTGTTAATTGACCTGGCCCTGGTCTGAGGCTAACTATGGTGATCTGATGTAACTATAGTTATTGGCTTTGCCTCTGCCATGATGTAATTGTGGTTTTAATCTTTATAAACCCTGCTCTGGCTCTCCTCAGGGTACAGAGTTCTTTTGGGCATTATCTCCCTCTCTGACTGCTGGCTAATAAGGAACTCTTGATTTGACCCAAAACTGTGCAGCATTTCTTGCTTGGTATTACAATTCCTATATTTGTTGAAACTTGTTTTTTGTGTCCTAATATGTGATCATTTATCACAGAGAAAATTCCATGGGCTGCTGAGAAGAATGTGTGTCTGGGTGGAATGATCTGTACATGCCTTTTTGATCCATTTGATTTATGATGTCATTTAACTCCAGTGGTTTGTTTTTTTTTTGGTTCAATTTTGCTCTGATAACCTGTCTCTTGGTGAGAGAGTATGGTATTGAAGTCACTCATAGTTACTGTATTGAGCTCAATCTGTGATTTTCGATCTGATAGTATGTCATTAATGAAGTTTGGTATGTCTGTATTTGGCTTATAATTATAACATCATCTGGGTGGATTATTCCTTTCAGTGCATGTGATATATAGTGTTCCTTATCTCTTCTGGAGAGTTTTTCTTTGAGGTTTATTTTGTCATATACTACAAACCTATACCCACTTTCTTTCTGGTTCCATTTTGCTTGGAATATCTCCATCCTGTCACCCTAAGGTGGTGTCTATTAGTGATGGTGAAGTGTGTTTGTCAGAGGAAACAATTAGATGGACCCTGTTTGCTAATCCAATCTGCTAGTCTGTGTTTTTGTTTTAACTGGGGGATTTAGACCATTAATATTCAGAGTTATTACTGAAAATATGTATTAATTTTGTTAATTTGTGGTGTTTTCTTAGACTTCTTTTAATTATCTCTACTAGCATTATTTATTTGTTTATTTCCTGTGACTTCTTGGGTATGTCTATCCTTCTATTTTGATTGAAATATTCCATCTCTGTAGTGCTGGCTAAGTGCCACCTTTAATCTTTTTTTAATCTTCTTCAATTTTAATGCATAGTTTTCCTGGGTATAATAATCCAAGTTGCCTGTTTTGTTGTCTTTCAGAACTTGGAATACCTCTTTCCAGAGTCTTCTGGCTTTGAAAGTTTCTGCTGAAAATCAGGTCTTATTCTGATAGACCTGCTTTTATATGTGACTTCACTGTTGTCTCTCACATCCTTTAACACTTTTTCTTTGTTCTGCATTTTTAAAGTTTTAACCATAATATGTTAGTTTCTTTTCTGGCCCTGTCTGTGTGGCATATGCAAGTCTCTTGTACTTGATGAGCATCTCTGTCTAAGTTTGGGTAATTTTCTTCTACGAGTTTTATTGAAAATATACTCTATGCCTTCACTAGGTATTATTTTTCTTCTGTGCCCATAAATTGGAAGTTAGATCTTTTCATGGTGTCCCAACCTCTCTTATGTTCTGTTCATGTATATATTTGAGTTCTCATCAATCTTCACTGAGTGATCTGATTCCTCTACCTTGTCTTCCACTCCTGCCTCTGTTTTCTACATGACCCACTCTGTTGGTGAAGCCTTGCACTGAGGTGTGGGGAACCAACTAGAATGACTCCATTTTAAGTTGGACTCCATCTTAAATCTAGAGGCTAACTTCTCCATTCTGTCAACTTTTACCGTAAGTTTTCAGTTGCATTCACAAGGTTAAAACAGAACCTTGTGGCCCTGCCATTGCTCTGAGGACAGCCTCCACCAATGAGAACCTCCTCGGTCATTCCCCAATCAATTTAAAATGTGGTTGGTGCCCACGGGCTCCCCTGACCAATCATAATGTGCCACTGTAATGCCCCGCCTCCCTTGGTCTCTAGTCAATAAAAGGTCCATACCCTTTAGGATCCACACTCTCAGTATGGATCCACTGCGTTGGTGAAGTCTGAGAGTCCAAGCAAGCTTGAATAAAGGCTCTTTGTTTTGCATTCACTCTGGATTCCTTGGTGGTCTTTGGGGAGTTCATTCTCTTGGCATAACAGAGATTTTTACTTGTCTTATTGAGCTGTTTATTTCCAGCATTTCGGTTTGGCTTTTCTTTAGCAATTCTATCTTTTCAATGGATTCAGTTTTCCTATCTTGGATTGACTTCTCCATGCCATTCATCTCTTCGTTGTTGTCTTCTTTGAGCTGTTGGAACACAGTTGTACTCATTGTCTTCTGCTCTTTGTCTGGAAGACCTCCCAGATCATTGTCAGTGGGCCATTGCTGCGGGATTAAACATTTATGGGACACATTGTCTTTTTCGAGTTACTTTCCTTTCTGCATTGGGACTGTGCATTTGAAGTCGCTTGTTAGTTTTGTCTTCTTTCTCTCAAATCACTTTTTTTTTTCAGTGTAGGCATGTATAGTTCAGGACAGGTTAAGTTGCAAGAAGGTTAAGTTGAGACCTTGATTTTGTTTGTGGAACTTGCATTAAGGTCTATAGGCTTCGTCCCTAGTCTTCTGAGTCTGCTCTGCTTGTGCAGAGAGTATCCCAAAGTCAGAGCACCATTCTCCTCTCCTCCGTTCTGATATGCCTCTGCAAGTCTAGTTGCTTTACCTTGTGCAGGCTCTGATCAATTGAAGGTTGGGGTTAGGAGAGCTGGGGAAGCTAGGCATGTGGTCAGGAGACTTATGGGAGGTGCATGGCTCCATACTGTCCTCAGGTTACAAGGAACGGGTCAGCCAGAATTTCAGTTTTTAGAGCCAGACAGAGAGTACAGTGATAAGGTGGTTGTCAGGTATGCACAAGGCCCATGGGTACATACCCAACTATAAAACAAAAAAGACACGAAAAATAAAAGCAAAACGCAAACCCAAATGATAGAGAATTGTACGTGTTGTTTCTGTGGCTTAGGTATGGTTTATGTGTCTTACAAGCCTTTATATATTAAAACTCAACCTCTATTGTGACGTGTTATTCAGCTGACCATGATGTTTACAGGTGGGGCTTTAGGGAAACAATGAGAATTAGAGACGGGCATGAGGATAGAACCTCCATGATTGATTCCCATGGCTTTTATGAGAAGGGGAAGTCAGACCAGACCTTCCTCGTATAAAACACAGACATACATGCTTTTTATTTCTGTCATGCGCCATGTTGGAGCTCTGGAAGGAAGGCCATCACTGAAGCCCCCTGATCTTCCAGTCCAGAACTGTGAGCCCCAAATCAGCCTTTTTCTTAATAAAATAGCCTGCTTCAAGTATTTTGCTATAATAACAAAAATGTACCTGTGTCATTATGTATTTATTATGCATTATTTTCAATCAGTGAATTTTAAAAATACATAGAAAAAGATAAGATTCTGAAATATTAATCTCAGATAATTGAATTTAAAAGATATTAGTATGTTACAGTATTTTTCAAATAATTCAAGTAATATAAGTAAAATATCACTAGAACAATTGAAAAGAAACTGCATTAACAGTTTTGTTGATCATCATACCTACCTTTAAAATCATCAGCAGTATATGTCAGATTTGTATCCTCTTAGCTGTGCTTCTATTATTTTAGAACAATTATATGTTTTCTTAAACACTATATGGTATTTTGTAAATGCCTCATAAACGTGTTCACAAATGACTTCACATTTATGGTAGTTTATGGGTTTTCAAGATTAGGAATACCCATTTGTTAGGTGCATCATAGTTTTTTCATAGCATATTTTATGTGCATATCCTCTATGAGTAGATGTATAAGTGATTCCCAACCTCTTAGTTTCATCCAAAATACTTTGCCATGACAACTTGTTTCTTTGGGTGAAAAGCATTTCATGTCCCTGTAGGAATACGCTTGCTCTGGGATTGTGTGCATCACTGATTTGTAATGTATTGTGGCTCTAATTATGAATCCCCTTGATCTCAAAGTGGAGTACTAAATTCTGCAATGATCACGCAGATTCTGCCACTTTCTCAGAATGATTGCCTACCTGCTGCTTCCTGACTATTTGAGAGGCACTGCTGAACCTTAAGAACCATCTGAGGCAACCCATGGGTAGGCTCTAACCAACAACCTGCGGGTGTGTAGTTATTAACACCCATTGCTGTCATCTCTTTTAGAGAAAAGGCCCAGGGATCAGCAGAGGCTTCTGTGTGATTGTTACTTTCTGAGTTCTCTCTTGACTAGGATTCTTCCGCCTCACTCAAAACGGTTATGGATGGTCTGGAGAGATGGCTCCATGGTTGAGAACACCGGCTGCTCTTGCAGAGGACCTAGTTTCAGCGCTCAGCACCCACGTGGATGCAGCTTACAACTGTTTATAACTGTCTACAACTTCAGTTTCAGGAGATCTGACACCCTCTTCTGGTCTCCATGGGCATTGCTCATACATGGTACACATGCATACTTACATGCAGGCAAAACATACACAAGGTAAAAATGAATAAAAAAAGAAAGTATTCTGGAGAACCCTTTATTAATCAGCATGTACTTTATAGTGCTTCTATTGTGTTTTCCAAAGAGTATAATCTGTAAATGTTAGTACCAACTGTAGTCAAGGAAACGGAATCTAAAATGCAATGCAGAGACTGCGTTGCTCCTGGCTGCCTGGCAACTTGAACCACCTTATAGGCAGTAGCCAGAGCATGAACAAACCCCTGGCATATTCCAGAAATGTTAATAGTAAACCTTTCCTGGGAGTTCAGATATGGGTGGATATATGACAGACCAATAGCTCAGACTTTTGAGAAACTCTGAGCATCTGGCTGAATGATGGGAGAAAGAAAAGGTTGCAGGTTTGAGCCAAGAAGTCAGAAGATTGTCCCTTATTCCCACAGAGCCCTGGGGAGAGGCATGTTTCTGAGGATGTTAGAAGCCCCTGGTTTGGCTTGGCCTCCCATGAAGCCAAATCCAGGGACCTGTCAGGGTCGAGTCTGGACAGGGTTCTTGTTTTCTGGACTCTGACCGGAGGGAAGACCCATGAAAGTGGCACTGGGCGGAGGCCACACCACATTCAGTGCTCTCTGAGCCCAGCTCCACGGTATTCTGAGCTCAGTCCGCCAGCTTTAATAGACTTACATATTGGCATGGTGACATGGCTTGTAGCATGACATCACCTGTCTGTGACTCTAGTTAGTATCAGGTTGGGATTCACAGAGCACGTGATTCTTTGAAAAATATCACAGTGAGGCGCTTGAGCTCTGGAGTCAGATATTTGGTGCCGGAAGACCCTTTTTGTTAGACTGTAGATAATGTAGTGTGTGTATGAGTTGCTGACCACACAGCAGCCGGTAAGGAGAAGAAAGGAGGATGAGAGAGGAGGACAGACAGACAGAGAGACTCACTTCAAGGGAATACTATGATGACTTACCTCCCTCCACCAGTCCTACCTTTGTAGTTCCCACTTCCTCCCAATATTGCCACAGGCTGCACCTAGCCTTTACCACATGAGCCCTTAGGGAACATTTAATGTACCAATGACAACACCACCTAAAACAATAATTTGTGCAAGACTTTGAACAAACATCAGCAAAGTATGGTTAGAGGGACTGTGTTGGTTTGAATGAGAAATGTCTCCCACAGGCTCCAAGTATTTGAATACTTGTTCCCAGTTGTTGGTACTGTTTTGGGAGGTTTAGGAGGTGTGGCCCTGCTGAATGAAGCATATCACTCTGTGTGAGCTTGGAGAGTTCATAGCCTTGTCCCACTTTCTGTTTGCCTTCTCTGCTTCCTGCCTGTGTGTGGAGATATAAACTCCCAGCTTCCCGTTGCTTCCCATTCCTTCCTGCCTCCCCCAGAACTATAAGCCCAAATAACCTCTTTACTCTAAAAGTTGCTTTGGTCGTGGTATTTTATCACAGCAACAGAAAAGTAACTAATACGGAGAATCGGAACTTTGATGACTTGCACAGACAGTTAAGATAATGGGATTCCTAGAGAGCTGGAGTACCTGGACAGTAACAACACTGACTGTGTCTCTGAGGGAACACAGGACTAGGATCACCTAAGAGAAAACTAAGAGACACGTGTACAATGTGCATTCATTCATTCTCTCACTCACCAGATAGATTTTGGTATCTGGTATGTGCTGGGTACTGTGTTAGGTACTGGGGACGGAGTCTTGGCCAAGATGGTGTTCTGAGCTGAGAGCAGAGGCTCGTTGCTGTTCTTAGGAAACCTGGGTTTTATTGAAGGAACAGATTAAAAAAAAGTAACCAAGTGGAGAAACAAGGCACTTCTAGATAATGTTAGATGGTGCACCCTGAGAGGTAGGTCTTGAAGTACTAAGTGGCTCCGACTGAGCCCTTGTCAGGAGTTTGGCTCTTTTCCCTATGTGTGATAGGAAAGCATCAGAGCATGATGTGATTTGCTTTGTGAAGGACTTTCCTCCCTGCTGAGCAGATAATAGATTGTAGAGATGGAAGGATACGATACGAGCAGGAAGCCAAGACAGGAACATTGCGATTTGTCCAAGTGAGAAGTCAGTGTTTGGATCAGGAAGATGGTAAAGATGGAGAAAAGAACTGTGTTATAGAAGGTAACCGAGGAATCCAAAAAGCACTGTGCCAACACTCTCAGTGGGGTGGATGACCAGAGAAGGAGCTGGGCCTGGAGTTCTGCCTTGAGGAGCTGCGGAGCATCATGGGATCTTCTTCACGAGGAATAGTCCCTATGAAGCACTCCAGTGTGGGTATCAAGCAGACAGGGTGATATGTCAGTCAAGGTCCCAAACTAAGGAACAGGCAGAAGACGTTCAGGACAGTGTCACTTGCTCGGGACAGATATAAACATACAGTTCTAGATGAGATCACCTAGGGAATTAGCATAGACTCACAGAAACAATTTGGGTCACGTGTTAGACCAGGCTGGAAAGAGAAATACTGATGGTACTAATGTGGGTCTAGCCTGAAGGAGGTGGTGTGAACAAGCCCAGGGGCGTGCTCTGCAAGGGCCTTGTGAATGACCCTGCAAGCAAATATATTCCCCTCTGCTTTTTAAATGGGATGATAGAGGTTTGGAGATGTTAAGTACATGGTATGATGACACACTCAAAAACAAGCTGAAAAATGTCATCAAGTATGGGATTTGAAATACTTCTATTCCAAAATATTTTAAAAGATTTGTTTATTCCCGTGTGTGTGTGTGTGTGTGTGTGTGTGTGTGCCCGCGCATGTGTGTGTGTGTGTGTTATGTGTGCCACGTGTGTATAGTGGTACCCTGGAGCTGGAGCCGCCTGATATAGGTGCTGGGAACTGAATCTGGGTCCTCCACTGAGCCATGTCTTCAATCCCCAGAAAACTCAAATTGAAAACACTGCCCGGTACTGGAAATTGTATTGTGGTACTATTATCAATGATACTGGGTGTTTTCAAATCAGAAACTATTTTCTAGGGATGCAGCCAGCAGATCACATTTTGAAACTGGGATTCCTATTCAAAAGGCTATTGTTTTTTAAATTAGCTTAAGTATTTTATTTGTTAGCAACTAAAATTAATAGCATAAATGAAAATGGACAAAGAATAATGCAGTTTTAGTTAGATTTAAATAAAACATATTTATTAATAAGAAATCATTAAATGTGACTAACTTAGGAGTTTCTCCAAGCTCTAGAAGGCTGGGTTCTGTCCTGTAGCTCCATCCAGAAATGGTGCCAGCTGTCCCTCTGGCTTCCCTTCCAGGACACCTCACCAGATGGCACTATTGGGGTTTCTTTCATAAGAGCAAGCATGGATTGGGTCTCTTCATAAATCTCCATTTCCTTATAAATCCCTTTTCCCCTTCCCTGATACCTCTTAATTTCTGTTTGAATCTTTTATGCATATCAGCTTGGAAGAGCATTTGGGTGTACAATTCATATCAACGTTTCAACACAGAATAAAAACAGTTTATTGCTTATTTTATATATAAACAAAATTTCTCTGCTACTGAAACCAGACTGCTTCGAACACGCCCTATGGATCTTTAAACCTGAGAATTTTTATTTTAATCTGACAACTTCTCAACCCTGGGATAAAAAAGATGTCAGTGCCTAAGCCTGGAGCAATGTGGACAGAGGTCTCTGGTTGGACTTCAATAGATGCAGATCTGCTTAACACAGCTGACCTGTTCAACGTTACTAAGCATGCACAGCTCCAGACCCAGTCACTTCACCACCTGCACCACAAGGCCCACAACACTAGGCTGTGGTAGCACTGAAATTGGGGCCATGTTGATCTGTAAATTGAATATCTTAGGTCAGATATATTTTAATATATATATATATATATATATATGTATATATATGTTATTGTTTTTATTTTAGTGGCCTAAATCTTCTGAAATTGGAGTTACAGATAGTTGTTAGCCGCCATGTGGGTGCTGGGAATTGAACCTGAGTTCCCTGCAAGAGGAGTCAGTGCTCTTAACTCCTGAGCCATCTCTCTAGCCCCTTCAGTCAAGTTTTTGAGAGGGAGATTTGTGCTTTGAAGAGGATTGGTAGGATAGGGAGAAGCAACCTGCAGTAAAGCACATGCAGGAACATCTGAAGGATAGTCTGATCCACTAAGAAATGGCCCATGATCCGTCATAGAATACAAATTGCAGAATCTGCAATCAGAATGGTATGTATCCCTGCCACAGTAAGCCACAGGACATGCAGGACATGAAGGGGTGTGATTTCCAAACACTTCTCAGTCAAGTGGGTCTAAGTCTTTGCAGAAGAATGTCAGATAGATGTGTTACCTGGGCAGTGCTGGAAGTAGACACACCAACTAAATAGCTCTAGAGAACACCACAGGAGGATTCTGACAATGGGAACAGTTATCTTATGAGATACTCACAGAATTGGTAATGTCTAGAATCAAGTGACTGGAATCAGCCATACACAAAGCAAGCACGAATCAATAGATGAAAAGCTGGGGCTGAGTGTGTTTTCCTTTCGGTCAGCTCTCAAATCTCAGAGACTTGCAGGCATCTGAAAGACTTGTTTATTTTTAAGAAAGACAGGTTGCTGGGCTGGAAAGATGGCTCTGATGCTCTTGCAGAGGATGTGAATTCTGTCCCAGCACCTATCTCATACATGTAACTCTAGCTCCAGGGAATTTGACACGATCTTCTGGCCTCTGGCACCCACGTGGTGTACATATCCTCCACATAGAAACAAAATTAATAATAAAAATAGAAACAACAAAAAAGGGACTGTTGAACTCCTCCCCAGGTCTCCAGATAGAGTACAGAGTGTGCTGGAGGCTTCTTTTCTGGGCTCCCAGATGCCGACACATACATGGAATTGCGCTTTGCGAGTCAGTGGCCAATGCAACTTGGAAATGCCAACAGGATAGAAAAGACAAGTAGTTTTCAAGACTTGGTTCAAGATCATACCATCTCTCTCTCTTCTTTATTCTTACAACTAAAATAAACAATTGTTCTACATTGTATAAAGAGCAGCAAACTCCAAACTCGGCATCCTAATTATTACCTCTTCCTATGATACTGAAGTTATTTCCCTGTGTAAAACTTGATCCATTCCGACTCCACGTTCAGCTCAGTGACAGCATCCTGATCCCTTGAGACTGGCCCAAGCTGGGAGTATTTACATTGTGTTTTGAGAACACATCCTTAAATATCACCAGTGTGCCACGCCATGAACTCCTGGTATTTGTTCTCTAACTGGTCTGCAAGGTCCCTAAGGCTCCTAAGTGTGGGAAGAGAAGAAACGAGGGGAAATTCCAGAATACCAAGCAGGTGTTTAAGCTATGTGCATGTGTGGACTTAAAGGAGGTTATTAGAAATATGCAAAGATATACACATTATTTTTGTTATCTATTAAACTTCAAATCATATATTTAAATAATTGCCCTTGTAACTCATAAATCTTGATTTAACCCCTTTATTTTTAAAATGTGTTTTTATTTTTAATTATGTGTGTCTGCTCTTATGTCTGTATGTGGGTATGTGCATATGAGTACATACGTGTCCATGGAGTTCAGAAGAGGACATCAGATCCCCTGGACCTGGAGCTGAGTGTTAGCTGCTCACCTTGGGTGCTGGGAACAGAACTTGAATTGTCTGCAAGAGCACACTGAACCATTTCTCCAGCCCCCAACTTGTTTCTGTTAAAACAGCTTCCATTTGAACCACAATCAAGTCCAAGTAACTGTCTCCTCTACAAATCCCAGTCAGTCATGTGAGAAGCTTCTTTTCAAGCATTGACTGGGATGTTCTTTTAGTCCATGCAGAATTTCTCTGGGGCCAGCTCCACTATGCCATAGTCTCTTAACCATGGATTGTGACTCTACTGGGCATTGCATAACAGTAAGGGGTCACAAAACAAGCAGCAGTTATATTTTTGAACACACACAACCAAAATCCAATTGGAAATCCAATACATAATGAATCCAAGATGTTTCTGGCAAGGCTTGCCCATGTTGTACCATGTAATTTCACTGCAGCCCTGGTTCTGAACATGCTACCCTTTCACACGCACTGAGACATGGTCATGCTGTGTACCTTGGATCAGATTCCAGGCTAACACAAGTCATGACCTGAAATGTTTCTACCAATCATACAAAATCTTCCACTTTTATGGAAAGATGATGATGTTATTACAGAAAATACTTTAAATATTTTCCTCTGATCTCCTTTAGTAAGAATCAGGTCAGTATACTTTGGACTGATTACATTGTGTTAGAATATTTGATTTTAAGGTATGCTGCTGTTTCCCTTGACAAATACAAAAATGTTCTACCTCAACAAGACAAAGCCTGGTAGTAATATTTCTTGACAATCACTGGTGTATGCGTATGTACAATGACGTTTTTGATTTATTTATTTAATGTGTATGAAAGTTTTGCCTATATGAATGTAAGTGCACCTGTGTCATATAATACCTAAAGAGGCCAGAACAGAGCATCAGATTCCCCGGAACTGGAGTTTCAGATAGTTGTTAGCTACAATATGGGTGCTGGGAGCTGATTCTGGATTCTCTGCAAGAGTAGCCAATGCGCTTAACAGCTGAGTCATCTCTCCAGCTCCTGCAATGGTACTTTAAGTTAAGCACAAACAAATGGTTTCATAAACTAAAGCTGTATTTTATTTGAGAATGTATTAACAGAATTTAGGAGAAATATTTTACAGTTGTGTGTAAGTGGCTAAATTATAAAAACTCTGATGGCTCCCTGACAGTCTTCACTGACACTTTGTAGTATACTCAAATTGACAAAAAGAGAAAGCCTGTTAAATCATTTTTGCAATATGAATTTAGTTCTAAAACTAATGGTGCTCTGAAAACCCTCTTGTCTTAATTTGTAATGAACTTTTAGCTATGTAGAACAGGAAACCAGCCAGACTAAAACATCTCATCACCAAGCACACAGTGCACAGGAATTGGATTATTTTTTAAATCTTCAAATACAGAAAACCAACGTTATGAGAAATTTGTTACTGTCAATGAAAACTATTTACTTATTTTGTATGAAACTTATTTAATTGCAAAAGTTAAAAAAACCCTAGATGAAGGAAGAAAATCTCCTGTTTTCTGCTGTTGTTAAAATCTCAGATCTGTTGCCCACTATTATTAAAATATCAGAAACCATTGCTGGGTGTGGTAGCACATGCCTTTAATCCCAGTACTCAGGAGGCAGAGGACCTCTGTGGGTTCAAGACTATCCTGGTCTATGGTAGTAAGTTCCAGGCCAGCTGGGGCTACAACAAGGAGACTCTATCTCAAAAAGAACTCCCCCCATCTCCAAAAAAAATCAGAAACCATTCGTGGAAACAATATGAATATGAAATTCATAAAATTCCTTTATAAATGATGCTCTTTCCAAAAGAATTTTTGAGATTAGTAATGACCAATTCCAGCATCTTATTATCAAGCTTAAGTGCAACCCAAAGTTTTCAGTTCAGTTGGATGAAAAACTGGTATTTCTAAGACAACACAGTTGCTATTTTATGTAAGATGTATTTATGAATGAGGTATGCATGATGATTGTTTTGCCACATTTTGGAAAGGCACAGAAGAGGAAAAGATATTTGTGTTAAAGTTGATGAATTGCTCATGAATGATGGAGTGGTGGTTTTGGTGGAAAGATTGTATGTCTCTACAGACAGAGCTGAAACATGATGGACCCGAATGTTGGTTTATAGTAAGAATTAAAGCTGGTGGCAAAGAACACAATTCTTGTATTCACGGTGTAAAGTACCAAGAGGCGGCCAAAGGCACGGCACACAGTGAGATGCTAGGCTTTGTGACACTATTCAAATCAATAACTTCCTTAGAAGCCACACCCTTAGCAGCCACTGCTTTTCAAATCTCTACAAAGATCATGAGGTCTGATTATAGAAGCTTACTTCTACATACAAGTAAGAAATAAGGTGGCTTTGGGACTGGACAGATGGCTGCTCTTGCAGAGGACCCAGGTTCAGTTTCCAGCACCCATGTGGAGGTCAACAATGGTTCTGAAGTTAAATTCCTGAGGATTCATTGTCCTCTTCTGGCCTCCATGGACACTGCATTCACATGGTGGATTTACATACATACACATAAAACACCCATACACATAAAATAATTTTAAAAGAAATAAGGGGGCTCCCAAATTTAAACAGATTATTAAAATTAAAAGCTGAACTTGTTATAATTTTAACTGATCTGAAATAATGAATTATAGTTTTTGAGATTGGACTATTTGTTGCATTAAAAGTATTTCAGTGATTTAAGGCTGGAAAGACATTTCAGCAGTTAAGAGCATTCACTCTTCCTGCAGAGGATGCAGATTCCATTTCTAGATGGCAGCTAACCATCACCTTTAACTCCAGTTTTAGTGGGTCAAACACTGTCTTCTGATTTCTGTGGGTACTGTACACACATGGCACACTTACATAGATGCAGGCAAAATACACACTTAACATAAATAAATAAATACAAATTCAGTGATTTAAATGTGACATTTAAAGGAAGAATGTGCACTGTATTTATGTTAGAGGATGAAATTTAAAGGTTTACTATAAAAGTTAACATTTGAAAGAATAAGATTGGAATGCTTCTTTAGAAATGTCTACAGCTATAGATGATTTTAAAACAAAATTTTAAGTTCCCAAATATTTAATGACAAGAATTGTAACAGGTTATCCAAAGTGCCTGCAGACAATTTCAGGTACATCTGCTTTCAAATCTAGATTCTAAAAAGTATGTTGGGTTTATAAACCACTTTCAGTTTTCTGTCATTCACTAAAAGTTCAAGAAGAAATTTGCAGAGCTATCACATAACAAAGATTTTCCATATCAGTTTCACTTAATAAAATCATTAAATGGATTTTGGGGTGGGATTAATTGGGATAGAGTTTCTAAGAATTTCTGAAGTTGCCCTTATCATACATCTGCCATTTTGTACTGCATATTTACACAAAGCCGTGTTCTCAATATGATGATTATAAAACCAAAACATTGATCAACTTTGAATAATAGTGAAGATGCTCTTTTCTGAAATATCAAATACTCAACCCAAATAAATTTTTATGTAAAAATAAACAAGTGCAGTCATCTCACTAGGAAGCAAACTTGCTTTCACCTTTAATAACTGGTAAAATTATATTCATACCAAATAATTATTTTAAAATAAAGTTCTTAATTATTTATTATCATATTATTTTACACACCTATATCCAAGAAGACATACAAATTTATTGAGTGAAAAGGCTGCGAGTAGGAAAAGTTGGAGAAACCCTGATTTGCACCATGGATTATACATGTTGTGGGCAGAAAGATGGAAGAGAGTCGCCTGTGACCCAGAAGAAGGGAGGGAATAGGTCAGGAATCCAATGACCTGAAGTCGGGGCTGGCGGTTAAGGTCAGAGAGAAGCAGCTGGCTGCAAGCTACCAGGGTCAGTTTTTATACTTAATTGCTGCTGCGTGGCACTATTCCTGGGGAGAACATCATCAAACAAATACTTGCGATAAGGAGACAACAGACCAAATGAAGGATGCTACCAAGATCCAGCTTGCCAAATTAATGAGTTTCATTGGGGTAACTACCAGGAGTTTGGGTGAAGGGTTATTTACTGTTGGAAAACAACAGGAAGCCCTTTGACCTCACCGGTCCCGTAATACTAGTCATTGCACAGCAGACACTCTAACCGCTTTTTAATCTCCTCTTTCCTTCTCTCCTGTCCCGGGGCAGCCTCTGCCCGCAAAATCTGCTGCTGGAATTTTTCCCCTCCCAAGGCCCTTTATAAATCCACTGCCAACTGTGTTTTGTGGCTGGCTGCTCTTCCCCATCCTGAGCTTCCAGCCCAGGCTGACCCCAATAAACAAACCCTGCTGAGTGCCTCCTTCCGCCTGGTTTTGTTTGGGTCACAAGCTCACTGCATTGACCTAACACTTCGAGGTGCAGAAATGACTCAGAGACAGCTGTATCACCAAAAGCCCACCTAAGCACAGGTGACATCTCATGAAAGCCGGAAACCCGGAGCTCGCTGTACAACATGCAGGCAGCTCAACAGTTTGGAGAGTGTCCTTTCCACGTAGCTGTTCCAGGAAATGCAGCTGATCTCTGATTCTGTCAGGAAGCTCAGCTTTTCTCAGAGTGACTGTCTGGAGCCTTGGGGAGGGAGGGGCTTAGTGAACTTGGTCAATTTCAGGGACTTCCTAAAGCTATTGAGTTGTTTACTTCCTCAGCTTAACGTGTTTCCCTGCAGGATGGGATGTTCCACCTCGACTCAAACATCTTGTTGTTTGCCCACGTTCCCGCTAAGATGGGACATTTTATCTGCAGGGAAAAATGTTGCATGACACTTACTGAGGCTGGGTCATCAAATATGGAAACTAGAATGCGAAATGAGGAAACCAAGCTTTTGATTTTCCTCAGTCATAGTTTCCATATTTGACGACCTGGCCTCAATGGGTGTCATGTAACATTTTTCCCTGCAGATAAAATGTCACAGCTGGGAAGAGGAAACCTCAACTGGGGGATTTCTTCTATTGGATTGGCCTTATGGGTATGTCTTTGAGGCATTTTTGGAGAGTTTTCAGTGATTTTGTAGATGATGCTACCCCTGGGCAGGTGGTCTGGTGTTATATAAATAAGCAGGCTGAGGAGCTGGAGAGATCACTGATTGCTCTTGCGGAGGACTGAGGTTCAATTCCCAGCTTCCACATAGTGCCTAACAACTGTATGTAACTCTAGCTCCAGGGGATCTATCACTCTCCTCTGACCTCTGCAGGCACTGCAAGACATAAACGCACCTACGTATATGTAGGCAAGGCATTCATACACATATTATAAAAATAATAAATAAAGTATTTTTGTAGAGACAAAGCAGACTCAGACCCCTTGAGTTTTAACCCCGCCTTGCTACAGTCAGCGTGCATTCTGGCGCCAAGCCAAGACCCCACAGAGGACAAGGTCTGAGTTGTCCAATAACAATAATCCCTGAGGGACAGAGGTTTTGGACCAACCAATACCAAGGTTGAGCTAACCCTCAGAGCTGCGTAGCCAAGGAACTTTTAAAAGCCGGCTGCACCGTGGAGAGCAGGCGGCAGTCCCCCAATCTGGCTTTAGGGACTACAGCCCAGCTAGCTGCTTGATTCACTTTGTTTGCCAAATCATGTAAATAAATTTTCCGTTTTGCATCATAGTGGGGTTTGTTCCTAATTCTCGATTCTCGGACCCTTATAGTTTTGTAAAAAGAAAATAGACTGACCATGGGCTAAACACCAAGGGAGTAGAGCCCAATTCTTCCTTTTTGAAATAAGACAATAATTGTTTGGATTTTACAGAAGCCCAAAGTTAAAAGTCTTTTAAAAGAGACTTTGAACTTTAAAGTGTTTAGATTTTTTTAAAGGACCAGGACTTTTAAAGATGTACTGTTTTATGCTGTGATATTAATATTAACATCATATCTTGGGGATAAGAAATGGAAAGGCTGTGGTTTAGCAGTCATTTGTGTATCAAGTTGACAAGGAGTCGATTGTGCTGGATAGCTTTAGTTGACACCTTGACATATTGGGGTAAAGGGAATCTCAAATGAGAAACTGTCTCCACTGGATTGGTCTGTGGGGCATTTTCTTGATTTTTGAGTCATGTAGGAGAGCCTAGGCCACTGTGGGTGGTGTTTGCTACTCCTGGGAAGGTGGTCCTGTATTGTACAAGAAAGTAGGTTGAACATGGGCCAGGGAAGCAAGCAAGTAAGCCGCATTCCTCCATAGTCTGTGCTCCAGGTTCCTGCCCTGGCTTCCTGCCTTAATGGTGGACTGTGATGTGAGCCAAATGAACCCTTTCCTTCCCAAGTTGGTTTTGGTCAGTGTTTTTATCACAGCAATGGAGAAGCAGACTAGAACTGCCACCTTAATTGCTAAGCCATCTCTCCAACTTCCTGATATTTCCTTTTTAAATTTCACTGTGAATTTGTAACAAAACGCAGATTTAAAGAAAATATCTCTTTTCTAAAAAACCAACAGGGTATAATGATGAGAAGAAAAATAGCTCTTTGAGGTGAGGAGAAAATCCAACTGACAGGAAGAGTTCTTGGAGGCTTTGGACTGTGTAATTTTTATTGTTTAACCTATTATTAACCCTTATTAGTTTTGGTTAAAAAATGATATGCTGGTAGAGAATGAGGATAAATGAATCACTTCATTTATTTAAATTTTCATTCCTTATTCATTAAAAAATAATTTTTGAGTATGGTATTTTGTTGCATGTGTATAATATATGTGCTTATTACTATGAATGTATACACATGCATGCATAAATGTGGAGGCCAGAGGTCGATGTCCTGTGTCTTTCCTACATTACTCTCCATTTTTGTTTTTTGAGGAAGAGTCTCTCAATGTGACTTTGGCCGGTGAGTGTCAAGGGTCCATCTACCTCTGTCTCAGAACAGTGGCATTATAGATATGTGCCTCCTTGCCCAGATTTGTACATGTGTGATGGACGGGGATCCAAATTCAGGTCCTCATTCTTGCATGGCAGGAGCTTGACACCTGAACTGTCTCTCCAGCTTCTCCCTGTTCATTCCTGAGAATTTCATGCCAGGCACTTCTCTGGGAACAACAGCTACAAAGACAGAGGTCTGGGATTCCTACTTTTATACTTAACAGGAGTCTAGGGAGCCCACTGTGTGGCACATAACCACACAATTATAAAAGTGAATTTTTAATGAGGAATACAAAAAGAAAAAACCATTAGGAAGGCAGCACAGGGTCCATGATCTAATCTTGGAAAATATATGACTTCATAAACCTAACTGAAAGCATATGCATGCATATGTGAAAGCATGTATGTAGCTGATTGTCCACGCCCACCTCGTCCAGCAAGGAAGACGCAACCCCAGACTCTTCTTAAAGCAGTTTATTTAGGAACCTTGAACAACCTTCTGGTCTTTTTACTTTCTAACTTTTCTCTCTAACTTACTTCTCCTTACTTCTCCTCCTGACTTACTTCTCCTGACTTACTTCTCCTTACTTCTCCTCCTGACTTACTTCTCCTGACTTACTTCTCCTTACTACTTCTCCTCCAGGGGAAAGCCCGCCACAGAGTTAAATTCCCTCCTGCCAGCCAACCCCAAACTACCACGTGGTGAAAGCAGATAGGCGCACACATGCGGAAGCAGGGCCAGACCTCAGCCACAGCCAATTATGGAGCTGTTTGCTCCAGAGAGTACTCACCTTCGGGATGGTGGAAGGCGGAAGCAGGTGCCATCTTTAAGACGTGGCAATCCGCAGCTCTCTACAGCTGATGGCTATATAACAGTAATCCCAGTGCCAGACAAGGGAAATCTTCCTTCAAATTATTGGTCAGGGTAGTCTAAGAGATTATCAAAATAATATAGGCTATTGGAGCTGTCCTTGATTGCGTTCCCGAACTTGAAGTTTGCTGTTGCTGAAGACGGGACACTGCAGACACAGAACTTGGCGCAATTGAGCTGGAAGTGACCTGGAATCCTCCTCTCTGACAAAAATGACATTGAAGTCTGGACACTGGTAAAGCTTGCCCAAAGAGCTGGAGAGATGGCTTAGCGGTTAAAAACACTGGTTGTTCTAACAGAAGACCCAGGTTCGAATCCATGCACCCACATGGAGGCTGACGGTCTGTAACTGCAGTTCCAAGGGATCCCACACCCTCTTCAATCCTCCATGGGCACTGCAAGACTCCGGTACACCAACATACATGCAGACATACCACTCGTAGAGGGGACAGCAGCCTGTGCAGAGGTGACTGCGACATGTACAGCATGCTCAGGCATGGGATGGTCTGAGGTGCATCCTTATGGACCCCTTTGGACAATCTGTTTTGAGTCAATTAACTTTTTCTAGTTCCCACATCATGTGATGGAAGACATTATATCCTGTGTCCACACTCAAGAATTTGCCATTCTGAATCCTAGGCAAAGGCCTAGCTTTCTTGTTGTGCCCTAAGCCGCTGATGCTGGTTCTTGTGTTTCTGCTAACCTGATTGGCTATCTCCTTCTTAGAATTGCCCTTCCTGAATCTCAAAGATTCTGGCAAGTGATCTTTCATATTTATTTGATTCTGGGAACTTTAATCCCCCACTCTGATCTCCTTCATGGCTCACAGATAATTCAAGTGTGTTATTATTGAATCTTCAGATGCTTGTGTATTTTCTGTAGTTTCTTTTAAACTGTCAGTTTCTAGGTGTATTGCATTTGTGATCTGATAAGTTACAGGTATTATTTAAATTTTGTGTATTTTTAAAGATGTATCATATGGCAAAGCCATGTTCTATTTCAGAGGAAGATTCTTGAGCTACTAAGATAGATGGGTTCCTCAGTTGTTGGAATAGTCTTTAATTTATCAAACCCATTCTATCTATGATGAGGTTAATTTTGTTGTTCCTTTGTTGATTTTTGTATGGATGATCTATTGATCAGAATGGTATGCAGAAATCTGTCTTCTCCTGCACTAATATACATGCAAGATCATGTATGATCAGAAATTCAGGATCTATCTTCTCCTTTATTCCCAGCATTTGTCATATGAATTGGATGCATTATCATTCAGCGTGTGTATTGTTGGAAATAACTACAGTTTTTGGTGGAAAGTTCTCACTTTCCGTCATGGACTGAGTGTCCTTCTTTATCTCTTCTGAGGGAATTTCGCCACAGTCTGTTTTGCTTGTTTCTGCTTGCTCTCAGATTCCATTGCCTTGTAATATCTTGTGTTCTGACACTTTCAGTCAGCCTATTTCTCCTTCGGTGAGGTGTGTTTCTTGCAGGCAGTGATTGCGGTTGGGTCTTAGATTTTAATCCGGTCACACTGTCTGCATCTTCATTTAGAGAATTAGGGTGCATACCAGTTCTTGTTCCTGAACTGTTTTTCTTCTGACTGCTTGGAAGCATCCGTGGTTCCTTCTTCTCCTTCCATCTTAGGGATTTAGTGGCTTACTGGCCTGCTTCCCTATGTTCTGATATTTCTTAGTCTGCAGCCTGTCCTATTATTTCCCATGTTCCTCTGCTTTGTCTGGCTCTCCCTCACATGGGGCCCACCTCTTCTCTCAGTTTCTATGTTCTTTCCTTTTCAGCATAGTTCAGCTGTGGTGTGGTCATGGAAATTAACTTCAGACTGACCTGACCCATCAAGAAGGCTCAAGCCATGCTCAGAACAGAGAGGAAGTCATTCTTTATTATGTGTGGGCCTCAGCCTGGGCAAAACCTGCTCCAGAGATGCTGAGGCACTGACAGAAATACATACACATTTTTCTAAGAATTTCCATGTCATCCCTTGGTGTGAAATCCATCATAGAGGTGGATTTGAGACTTCCAGCACAAAAGTGTATGTGCCACTTAGGTTATTATAGGAAATTTAAACAGCCAGCATTTTACAAAGAAGCAGATATTTCTGGAAAGTGGGGAGTAACTTCCCAGTAATATGCTGATGCTATTGCAATCTACTTTAGCAATTAAGACACAGGGTAGCAGGTGCTTCCTGAAAGACTACTGCAAGAGGCAGCTTTTCCAAAATGCTCACAGACTGCAGTTTTTAGGGTTGTTTGCCTTGTCTTATGCCAGCCTGAGACAGAAGTCAGAGGGGTCTTTATGGTTTGAGTACAAGTAGAACAATTTGAACTGTGACTTCTACAGGTATCAACAAGTATACTTGTTATTAGAGTATATGAGGTTCTCATCAAATACATTTGTTAGTCCTTATTTACCACACAGAACAAAGTTACTTAGTGACACTTTGGTTAATTTTTCTTATCAGTGCGACATATGGAGGTTCTTTTCTGGCCAAGTCTATTTGGGGTTCTAAATATGTCCTGTAGCTGGATGTCTGTATCTTTCTAAGAACTGAGAAATTTTCCATTACTCATTCGCTGAATGGTTTTCTATTCCTTAGCCAGGACCATGGCTTCTTTGTGTGTTTCTGCTGTGTGTAAATTTGGCCTTTTAACAGCATCCTATTGGCTGTATGTGTTATGTTCATGTTCATTCATTTTTTCCTTATTTCTGTCTGAATGTGATAATTTATCAACCTCATCTTCAAAGTGTGTTTCTTTCCTTTTCTTCTTGTTGTAGTCTGTGGTTGTAGTATTCCAGTTGCTAACAAGCACTGTAAGGTTAGGAAGGAAACCTGTCCCATTGCTTACAGATCTTCCTTTATTTTTGCCTAAGACTTTTATATCAACTTCCAAGTGTTGTCTGCTAATAGAATGCACACAGGAAGAGGGCAGAGGAACAAAATATGTCCCTTTGCCACTTTTGATCTGTGGGCCATCACTTTGCAGTATTTCCTCCTATTTACCAAATGCTGAAGAATTGTCTCTCAGATTTAGAAGAAAAAGAAAATGAAGGTCGTAAAGGCTGAAACGGATAAATTAATATCAACTGTTTGGCTCATTGGTTGAGACAGGATGGCTTTTGGTTGACCAGAAAGTTCTGTCTAGCTTCCTCATTTGGGAGCTGCCTTTATCAATATATGGAAAGCAAATAATTTTTAACCTCTCTCACACTATTTGATGCATTATATTTCATTTCTAGATGGCAGGCTAAATTAATGCACGAGGCTCTGATGAATGTACAAATATTTACCCAAAGTGCAAACACAGCAGAAATAAGGGGGGGATAATAAATCACTCTTCCTTAAGCAAACACAGCTACAGATCCAGTTTGCGATGGTCCGGCCTATCTATTATTCACGATGCACTATAAAGGCAGAGCCAGGGCATCTTCTCTATCTGCTTCAGGGAAAGAGAGACAGAAAGTCTGTGAGTTCTCATGGTAGTAAACTCACCTTTGCTTGGTTGGGGAGGCACAGATGGGGGGCTGAGGGATGGGGGAAGATTCCCTGAGTCTATCGAGTCTCAAGTTTCTCTCTAGGGCAGCCTGTTGGAATGGATCTGTGCAAATGGTCATTCTAGAATTGGCCCCATTCATGCCCACAAACACCTGCCTGGTACTTGCTCACAGCAACAGGGCTCCAAGTAGAAGAGGGACCGGCCCAAACACTCCCAGTCACCAGCTCCCTCACCTACCAGCAGGGTTAGTTTTTCCTCTGTTTTTTTTGTTGTTTCTTTTGTTTTTTTGTTTTATTGGGACAGAGTCTCACTATGTGGCCCCACTGACCTGGAACTTGCTACGTAGATCAGGCTGGCCTGTAACTCACTGAATTCTGCTTACATATGTGCCTGAGTGCTGGGATTAAAGGCGTGTGCTACCATGTCTAGTCCTCAGCTTTTTTCTGTATAATGCGTATCCAAGGTTGAGGAAGGGGCCGAATCACGCTCTTTATTTAGTGACACCCTGCAGGACACACCCTGCAGTGTGGGCTGACACTGAAGAGTCCATCCCTTGGGGGGGGCAGCATTCCAGAGATTCCCTGCCTTGCCAGGTAAGTTTATAGCCAGCACCTCTGCATCCTGATGTGAGAGGCCATCATTCCAGAGAGGAAAGTCAGAACCCGGTCCTCAGAGGTTTCCATAGTCACAATCTGGATTCAGGAGAGTCTCACTAGAGTCTGGGCACCCACAGTGTCGTTCACTAGTCCTGTGACCTGGACAAGACATGAGACGCTGCAGCATTCTAGCGTCTTTTCCTATACACTGGGACTGATTTGAAAGCAAGCAAACAATCTACATTTTCTGCCTCATAACCTGGTGAGGAATAGAATAGATCGTTATACGCTTTCAGGACACACAGTGGTCAGGTGGTATATTTATTTCCCGTTCTCCCTCATTTCTACAAATCTAAATGGCTTCAAAGCACACGATCTTGTTATCTTACAGTGCTGGAGGTCAGAAGTCAAAATGAGTGACAGAGCTGAGTTCCTTCTGGAGGACTTGAGAGTGGGAGATTCAAACCCTCCCGTTTCCACCTTCTAGTAGCCTCCTGCGTTCCTTGGTTCATGGTCCCCTCCTTCATCTTCACAGCCACCTACTCTTGCACTTATAAAGACTCTGTGATTACATTGTGCCTTCCTGGGCAGTCCAGTGTAGCCTCCCCACGTCCAAACCATGAAGCTGTCAGTATCCCCAAAACCTCCACCACCTGCCCGTGTCCAAACCATATCCCTGAAACATCTACTGCTATAGAAGGCAAGATGTCCATAGGTCCTGGCCAGTAGGATGACCACACCTTCAGGGAGCTGGTATTTGCTGTTCAGAGGTACTTTCACCTGAATGTCCCCAGTTTTAACCCAAAACACAATACACGAACATTCCTTTTCAAAAAACCATTAGAAAATTAATGAACACACAAAACAATCCTTGTTTGTTCCATCTCCTCCTTCCCTTACATAGGGCTGTCCTACTTTCATGAACATATACTGGCACACGCACATACGTACGTATGTATTTACTTATTATAGAGTCCATGCAAAATAGAAAACATGAGTTATTTGTCCTTATGAATCTGGCTTATTTTGCCTAAAATGATCTCCAGTTCCATTCATTTTCCTGAAAATGACTTAAATCCGTTCTTCTTTCCTGCCAAACAACATATCACCGTGCATACGGGCCGCATTTTCTCCAGCCATTCGTCTGGTGATGGAACCAAGACTGACTCCATAACTGGACTCTTGTGCGTAGTGCAGCCGTGAATGTGGGTGGCCAGGTTTGTCTGTGGTGTGCTCGCTCTATGGACACAAAGACTGACTCCATAACTCGACTCTTGTGCGTAGTGCAGCCGTGAATGTGGGTGGCCAGGTTTGTCTGCGGTGTGCTCGCTAGCATCGGGCTCCTTCATGAAGGTGCTCTGCCTGAGGAGACCTCGAGAGAGAGGGCACAGAGGTGATGCGCTCCGTCAAGTGGTGCAGGTCTGGGTTAGGGCTTCTCAAAGTGAGAGATAGTGTGCCCAGCATCTGAATCACGTGGGTTGGGAGCTGGTGAAAGTGCTGGCCTTGGTCATCCATCTTTCCACTTCCCCATGTCCTACATCTCTGGGTAAGATTGCTGAGGCAGAGGTCTGGGAGCTGTTTCTAATGAGCTCCTGAGTAATTCTTATAGCCACTGAATGAGGAAGCTGAGCTTACAGGCAGCTGCACAGCTCAGAGTCCCATCCTCTGCCTCTCGGCTTGAAAAGCCTCAATAATCCCAGGCACAGCCCAGGTCTGCAGCTTTGCTCTAGGAGCCTAGCACCTGAGCACGGAAGCCACAGGGTTCCTGTGCTGACAGCCCTGGCTGACTCTGCTCCTCCCAGCCTCTGGCCTTGCCTCCCCTTTCTTGTTCATGCAGAAAGATTGGGTGAAGTGGGGTGGTTATTCCAAAAGGTCAGAACAGCTACTTTCTTTTTAAAAATTATTTATTTATTATTTTTATTTTATGGATATGAATGTGTTGCCTGCATGTACGTAAGTGCACTCCTGTCATGCAATGGCCACAGAGATCAGAAGAGGGTGCTGAATTCTCCTGCAATTGGAGTTACAGACAAATGCTAACTGAAATGTGGGTGCTGGGAACCAAACCTAGGTCTTCTGCAGGAGCAGTCAGTGCTTTTAAGTGATAAGTCATTTCTCCATCCCAGAACAGTTATTTTCAAAGACAGCTGGCAGCTGATGGTGACTGGTATCATTCACGCCATAAGGTCTATCCAGGTTAGAGTCAGTGTAGCTCATGTGTATGTGTGTGACCATGTGTGTCCATGATCAAAGAAGTCGATTTTTTCCCCTTAGATTGCACGAGTATACGAGAGGTAGGATTTTCTGTGGAAATGTCTTGCTGGTAAATCTGCTCCCTGTAAGAGTTACAATTAAAATGGGCGTCTTTTGATTTGTTTCCCACCCATCTTTCTCCTGTACTAACTCTAATCCCCACACTCTGGTCTTGCCTGTACCATAGTCATCATTGCTATCAGGCACTTACCCTGAGACTGTGGACCAGACATCTCTTCCCCTGGGAATGGTTTGTCGGTCGGATGCTACCACTTTCCCTCTGGCTCAAACGTTCCAGACATTTGGTTTTGTTGTTTCTTTCAAACCTACTAGGCTTATTGCTAACCTGAGAAGCATGTTCTATATGCCTCTGTCCACCCTTCCTGGAAACTTGTTTCTACTCCCCCACATTCTGTCATACAGGGTCTGTTCACATGTTTTCTGAGACAGGGCATCGTGACTAGCCTGCGTGGCATCGTGCCACCTCCCCACATTCCTGCCTTTTATCCTAGCCTGGCACCACTATACCATCTTGTTTTACAGCCTTTTGTTGAGGATGTGTCTGGAACGGCCCTTCCAGGGATGCATAGACCCTTTGTGAGTTTGACGATGGGAAGTGTGACACAGAGAAAGGTGGGGAAAGACAGCCTTTTCTGGGTTCACCAGTGTCTGCCTCAGTTATGATCAGAGACCAGTGCCCCTGCAGAGCCTATGACTTTCTTGCTCTGGAGACACCACTTTTTGCCTCATGGATACATCTTTCTGAGCTCATCCTGCTTCCTGATCTAGTCACAAAGTCTAGAAGCCAGGTGGTGAGGACAACTAGGAGCTAGCTTAGAAAAATCACAGGATAGAACCAAGAGCATCTTGACCAAGCAATTACTGAGGGGCCCCACCTATGGGGTCTGGTGGCTCCTGCCAAGCAGGGTGCTGGGTGGTTTCTTCCACTCTGCGGGGACAGTTCCCACAGTACTGTCTGTTCAGCATGTTTTCAGTCATTCTGTCATCTGTCTCACCTTTCCCTCAGATTTCATCTTTCTTTCCATCCATAGCCATGCAGTTATGTCTGGGACACGGTCACCTCTGCTGACATCCCACATAGCCAGGGAATCAGGACATGTGAATAAGTTCTTACCTGCAGAACGTGAACAGAGATACTATGTATACAACCATTGCCTTGTTTTCTTAAAAGGAAATCTGGTCCCCAGATGCTGCTTCCTCCCTATTCTGAGTGACTGAAAGTAGTGCTCAAGCCATATGTTTGGACAGGGGAAGAGTTCCTGTCAGCCTAGTTCCTGAAAGAAAGTGTGTGTGTTGAGATGTTAGTTGCCTAGACCCATCTTCCCTCGTCATCTTCTTAAAGAGGAGAGTATCCAAGTGTCATGGACATCTACTCATTCCTAATTTCCCCGGTCTCTTTAACGAGCCTTAGGAGCACTGTTTCAGAGGTTTCAGCATTCAGTCCTTGGCTCCATGGATCCTGGGCTTGTGGTGAGGCAGGACACTGTGGTGGTGTAAGTGTGTGTATGGAAGTCTGTTCACCTCCCTGCAACCTGCAAGAGAGTCATGAAGGGACTGGAGACCAGATACTAACTTTCTACCACTAGACTATACCTCTTAAAGTTTCCAAAACATTCCAAAATAGCACTATCATCTGGCGACCAAGTGTCTAAAGCATAAGCCATGGGAGACATTTCATACTTAAACCATATCATCAAGTCCTAGGATGGATGCTTTCTTCAGGGAGGGATTACATTGATCACAGACGTAGATAACCATCCTACAATTGCTAATCAATAATAAACTGTCTGTCCATTGATTTTTGTTATAATTACCTCTGACAAGAGGTGTCTAAATACAACTTAGTCCCCCTTTTAAGTATTCGCTTTGTCTTCGGCTCAGAGTTTCTGTGCTGGATAGCTTCTGTTGTCAACTTGTCACAACTGAGAAAGGGAATCTCAGGTGGTGAATTTCCTCCATCTAATTGGCCTACGGCCAGATCTACGAGGCATTTTCTTGATTGTTGAGTGACATGGGAGGCACCACTCTGGGTGGTGCCATTCCTGGGCAGGTGGTCCTGGGTTGTATAATAAAGCAGCTAAGCCCAGGCCAGAAGAGCAGGCTGGTGAACAGTGTTCCTCCATGGTCTGTTGTTCAGTTCCAGCCTCTAGATTCCTGCCTTGCCTTCCCTTAAGGATGAACTGTGATTAGGATGTGTTAGCCAAATAAACCCTTTCCTCCCCAAGTTGGTTTTGATCAGAGTATTTTATCACAGCAATAGAGAAACAATCTAGGACAGTTTCACAATCTGTCCCTATCTCCTGCAAAGTCTATGACACATTTTGTTCCTTTTGGGCATGACAGCACACACACTCCACAGGCCACTTCCAATATCCAGGCTGCTGTCCTCACTCACTCCGTACACACAGCTGAGCAATGAAATTTCTGATGTCACAGAGGTACCCTGGGGACACCCACAGAGTATACCGAAGTGTATCATTTGCAGCTGTAATAATAGTAAGATTATTCACAGACTCCTTGTAAACTTCCTCTCTGCTGACTAATGTGTATCTCAGATGCTCTGTGGCCTCAGCCCACCTTACTAAACTTACCAAGAAGATGTTAGGGGTGACTCCTAGAGCCCTTCTGTATACACATGAATTCTCTCCATCCTCTGCCTTTTCTCAATTTGCAATTCACACCTGAAGCACACACCTGAGATATACATAATGATGCCTTTATGTCCTCCACTTTCCAGATAAGAACTAAGTTCAGAGGTACTGAACATGCTGTTCAGGAGGCTGGAGACAAAGTGCTGCATCTCTGTTCCCTCCTGGCTTCTGTCAAACTTTGTAAGGTCATTCTCAAATAGAAAAAAGGAATAGGAAGATTTTTCCACCTCTTGTATATTTGTATTTTCTATCCATCTTCCTTCCTTGTGCATATTATCCAGGCTTGATGTTGGCTTTATCCTTGATTTTTCAAGACTAGGAGTCTCATAACATTTGAGAATGATGCTGCACAAACATTTGCTATGGACAGGAATCCCAGTGGGCAAGTTCTACTTGAACTGGTTCATGTGAAATTTGTTCATTTAACTGAAGAATTCAAATCCATTGGGACAATAGATGGGACTTGATCTGAGAATTTATCCACATAATCTTTGTGTCTTGTCGCCTCTTAACTGCCTTATTCCATGCTGAATGAATCTCCAGATTGAGTCATCTTCTTCCTGGATCAAGCTCTAAGAGAGAAAAATGTATTCTGTTTCATAACATTCTCATCAAACCATACGAGACCAGACTGGGTCATATACCTGTTGCTGAACAGAACATCGGGGATGCACAGCTCTGACTCTCCAGGACTGAGTCGAACTAACCCAGCCCAGAGTGTCCCTCCGGCCTTACTTAATTTAAATTTCCCATCTTATCTGTGTAAGGTTGTATGCACATGAATAGGGTTGTCCATAGAGGCCAGAGGCATCCAATCCTCTGAAGCTGGAGTTAAAGGAAGTTGTGGGCCTTTGGATGTGGGTGCCAGGAATTCAGGTCCTCTGTGAAAGCTTTACAAACTCTTAACCGCCAAGCCATGTCTCCAGCCTCAATTTTCAATGTGAGGTCCACAGATACTCTGCTTTCTTCTATTGAGCAAGTCAGTTTCCCTTGATGTGGTCTGTGGTACAGTTGACTTTAGCATAGGACGTATCAAAGCAGAACTGAATGAATCAGGAGCCCCTGTTTACAGACAGCTGTCTCTAGATGACAGCTAGAAAAGATAGAAGGAAGGAGGGGAGATTCGGAGCATGGGAGTGATTTGACATGCACTGCTGACTTGGAAATGTGTGCCCACTGGAAGAACATGGCTTCTGGAAGACCAAGTTGTATATTGCAAAGATGGCAAATCTGAAGCTCAGAGGGAAAGAGACCATGAAATGACAAGAATAGATTTTCTTATTCCATGAATTCTAAATCTGGACTCCTAAGTTAATAACTGGGGAGATAAGAGGAAGGATAGATGATTAAGAGAATAAATTCCTTATTCAGTCACATCTGACTGTGGACATTAGTTCTATTACTGTCCATCTTCTTTAGCAAAAATTAATATAATTTCCAGATCTTCAGGCTCCTCAACAGTAAAATAACAAAAATTAAAGGTTCAGTTTTCTGGGTTTGTCTTAACACTCCAGTGGGATAATGCTTGTAAAACTCTGCATGGTCTCATGGAATGTCATAAGCATTATTAGTCACGAGTCCTGTTACTGATATATTATTGAATCGATAGTTCATGATCAATTTACTAATACACATATAAAATGAAACAAAAATTAAAGCAAAAAAGGGGGCTCTGGTAGAAAAAAAAAAACTCACAAAAACAAAACATTAGTCTACCAGAGTAAAGATTAAGAGTACAGCACAGATTCCTAGTTCAATGGCAGTTTCTTATTTTTCTTTATCTGTATGTTTTCTTCACCTATAAAATGTGATCAACCAAATAATTCTGCTATAATTTTAATTTTTTAAATATTTATTTGTTATTTTTATGTGTATGTGTGTGTCCTTGTGTGAATTAACACTATGAGTATGTAGTAGCCCATAGAGGCCTAAAGAGGGCATTAGATCCCCTGCAACTGGAACTATGGATCATTGTTAGCCTCCATGTGGGTGTAAAGAAACCAACCGTAAGAGCAGCCAGTGGTATTAACCCCCGAGCCATCTCTCTAGAGTTGATATAATGCTGAATAAAGTAATCCAGGGTCCATATCTAATGTAACATCTGTTAATAAGGTGGGGTCATCGCAATTGTAACTGCATTATTTCTTCTGTGAGCATGTCCATGTGCGTGTTCTGTGACTGAGCTGGCTGACCTTCCCTTTTCTTTTAAAATGAAGGAACTATTCTGTTTTTCAACTCTTTCTCAGAACTGGCATGAGAATTATTTTAGATGACTGGAAAGGAAAGTCTACTATCTTATACAAAATCAGAAGATATTACTGATTGGGGGGAATACAGTCTCCCCTTTTCTACCATTAACTGCAGTCCTAAAGGTGGCCAGTGCAAAGCCACCTTGCTACTAAGGATGCTCCTGCTGGCACAGCCTGAGAGGCATCAGGTTAGGGCTACACAGGGCCCCCAACATGGGCATCTGGTTTAGAACCTAGACGACAGAGGCTGCGCAACTTCAGATGAGGCTAGATTCCCAGACTGAAAATCTTGTCTTAAATAGTGTGGAGGACAAGAGATCTAGACCATTAGCTGATAACTAAACCAGTTTTCTTCCCATTCCAAGTGGGGAACAGGCTAGACCAGGGAGATCACCTCTGCCTCCTTTGGCTTGAGGGTGTTTTATGACACCCTGCTGTGTATCTTAATTCATTGCCAAACCAGAGGACATCAGCTGTTTCAGTCAGATAAGAAGACTAAGTTCCATATCTCCTTATAAAGCACATTACAGATTTCTCAGACTGAATACTTTTAGTATTTAAAACCAATTTATTATTTAAAAGCAGTGCAGAATATGACTGAAAATGGATTATAGTAGATCATAAATACAATCTATAAACTTATCATCACATAATGAATAAACCAATTCACATGGAATTGAGTAATAGGCTTATGAAAGGAGAAAATTAAAATGGATTCAGACCAGAGTACAGTAGTTTCCTTCTGTGAATGTTCTGCTGATTTCATAATGCAACATCCCAAAGGACTGGCCGCTTGTAGATGACCTCAGTGTATAGCCTACCATCAATGTGTGATTTGCTTAACAATAACTGGTATTCTAATGCATCTAAACTTGTCCTCCAATCTACTGAACCTTGTCACTTGGTTCTTACGGTCTGTAGCCAAAGCAATTTCTTTATTAAAAACCCAAGGAAAAGAAACGTTTTGATGAAAATGCCAACTGTGAGTTTTGCCCCGCAAACCCACACACCTCCCAAGTATCACTGCAGTTTGATTTTTGAGACATATGTTCCGAAAGAACATCTGAACTGTCTATGTTTATTTGGAGTATTTTTCCCCCTAAGGGAGAAATTTTGATATCACGCTTGAGGTGAGATGGGGGGAACTTAATACCATGCCAGAAAACCTTTAAAGTATTCCTTTGAAAAGACTACCCAACCTTGACACCTGGCAAATTCAGATGCTGAAATTGAACCCCAAAGCCTCCCTGTCTAATGGGTCAAAATAAAGAGTCGTTTCAGATCCTGATAGGGGACTTCTGCATCTGATTACCTTAATGTTCTAACACCTACAGAAATCAAGATGTGCTCTTTCAAATCCTTTTACACTCCCTTTATTTTATGATGGAAGAACTGAGTCAAGGTAAAAGAAATTATTCAACTGAGTCATTTCTTTAGCAAATGGGAACATTACAAAGGGGAAGTCATGTTTTATTTATTCCAGTACAACCTGATAGAGACAGGGCCACTGATGATTGAGTAGATGGATGGACAAACTAAATCAATGCAAACCCATTGGGATCAGCCCAAGATTCTTATGTCCAGAGAGTTATCAGGTACAACCCTCAGAAGCATCAGTCAGGTATGGGGTGGTTTCCATAGTAACCTCAGCCCTCATCCTCCACACCAGTAAGCTCCTGGCCAACATTAGAGACAGCAGATTTGTAGCTTACCAAAGAGGCTCCCCAACCAGCTCTAGTTCGTGCACATTCATTCTGGAACGTACAAAGCTCTAGTTTAAGACACCATGAACTGTATTCACAGTGACACATGGGAAGCAACCACTGTTTCTCTAGTTTAACAGTTTTATTTGTTTTCACTTTATGTGTATGAGTGTTTTGCCTGCACATAAATGCACCTACCCATGCAATGCTTGTGGAGGCCTGAAGAGAGTGCCGGATCCCCTGGAACTGCAGTAGTTAATTGCCACGTGGGTGCTAGCACCTGAATCCTGATCTTCTGCAAGCAGAGTAAGTGCTCTGAACCACTGAGCCGTCTCTCCAGCCCACTTTACTTTTACTTAAAACTCAATCATGGCTGTTAGATAAAGAAAGCTACAAGTGGAACTAGAGCTGATGGTGCCCTGCTATAATGAATTTTCAAAGCTTCCTCAACAGACTTTTGGAAAGTTGGCCAACAACTAAAAGCCAGGGCTGTGAACCAAATCTACCACTGCTCACTTTTCAGAAATGTGAGAGGGCCATGTTAATCATCAGCTAAGTGGCAATAAAGACCAACGAGTTCCCAGGATCTCCCAGGTAAAATACTCATTTTTAGCAAGGGTAGGTCAGAATACTACCAGCCTTTACTGAGTGCAGTGCTGTTGCTCTGAAAGAATTAATCACTGGATATTTGTTCTACTGAACCAACTACTGATTTCTGAGACAGATTCCTATGAGCGATCTCAAGTCCTATCAAAGGAACTTTGGCCTTCAGATTAAAACTTTGATGCCTTTAAATTAAGCCCCTTGAAGAAATAACCCTTGAAGTTGTTAATCATATAATTTAGTGTATTAGCCAGCTTTTGATCATCGTCGTGAAATATCTGACATAGGCTAAATTAACATTTTTTTAAAAAAGGTTTAGTCATCTCAGGTGCAGGTGTGGAGGTTCAAATTTCAGGCAGCTTACTACAGGGCCCCAGTGATGTCTGACCCTTGACTGAATCATGTCATGGCAGAGCAGCATCATAGAAGACGTGGGGAGCAAGTGACCACATCCCAAAGCAGAAAGCAGAGTGCTGAGTGGGTTTCCCTAGCAGGACTTTCATGAGGGCTACTGAGAAGTATTATGAGGAACACGTAAATTCAGTGGGGTATGTTGGCCCATGTCGGATCCCTTGGAATTGGAGCTATGGATGGTTGTTAACCACCATGTCGGTACTGTAAACCAACCTCAAGTCCTCTGCAAAAGCAGCCAGTGCTCTTAACCACTGAGCCATCACCCAGCCTCCTCCCACATTCATGTAATAATTTTAATCTTCTTCACTCTTCACTGCCATTCATAAGGAGGTACTATTAGTGTTCCCCTTTTATAAAGAGAGAAACTGAGTCTAAAAAACTGAGAACACACATGGCTACCATCACACAGCAAGAATGCACCTTGATGGGGATTCCAACCCAGATAGCCTCACCTTGGGGCTGATGTGCCAACCACCTCTCTGCCAGTCTGCTTTTGCTAATCTTATGAAGATCAAGGTGGGACTGAGGCTAATTAGTAATGAAACAAAATCTTCCAATATTTAAACATTTTGACTGATTTTACCTTTGGTCACCTTATTTCTTAGCAACAAATTTATATTCTAGGTAAAGAGCTTTCCTTTCATCTTGCCTGTCTGTGTTCCAAACTCATCCACCTCACATGCCCACCCAATGGTCTGACCCATTCTAAGTCATTCATGTCCCAAAGTAAATGTGACCTCTCTCAAGGGCTTGCCTTATATGTCCCCCCCTGGGTTAGATTTCTCACAGGGCTCCAGGACATGGGGAGTGTACTGTATAGCTCCCTTGGGTGTGGGACTCCACAACTTTCCATCAAAGTCTGGTTACAAGATAGAATTTAGTTCTTGTCCCCGGATTATAAACTCTGGAATTCCGGGTCATGGCTGTCCTATGCTATACATGTCTCACACACATTTGTTCCATGAATAACAAACAGATCCATGTTGGCAGCTGTCTTCTTTACTTCCTAGGCCTGCAGCACTACTCCACCAAGAGAGAGCACTTCTCCAGGAAACAGTCCAGGTTAATGCTGCTTATGCACAGGCGTGTCCACAGTAGTCATCTTTATGGCTCAGGACGCCATTCAGAGCCGTGAACTGCCTGGTTCACAGAGACCAGTCCAAGCAGAAAGGATCTGAGACACCAGTGGAGAGAAGTTTTAAGCCCTCATCCTCTCTGTTACTGGCTCTGAGGACGGGCTAGCCTGTGATGGGGGCCTCTCTTACCTCCTGTTATTTTAAGCACACTGACTTGGATGTTGCTTACACATTTCATTTCAAGGAACTCAGCACTCATGGGGTTTATAATAACTCCATAAATATTTTGCGTTTTTATCATCATATAGTCATCATACATGCACACTTTTCCATTCATGTACGTGACCTGCTTTGACCATATTCACTTTTATTACACTCTTCCTATTAGGCCCCTTTCTTTTCCCAAATAGCCCACCTTTTACTTTCTTGTCATATATATCTTCCTGGAAATGACATGATTTTGTTTTTCTTTATGGCTGAAGAAGTCTCCATTGTGTGTGTATGTACCATGTTTTTATCCGTTTATCTGTTGCTGGGCATTTGAACTGATTCCATAACATGACCATTGTGAGCAGAGCAGCGATAATCAAGGATGTGTGGGTATTGCTGTCCTGTACTGACTTAAGAGTCTTCTAGATATCCACATTGATTTCCATAATTGGCATTTCCACCAACAAGCTGTGACACCCCTCCACATCGTCACCAGCATTTGTTTGGTTTGTATTCTTAAGGATCCTGAATGAATGGAAATTAATTTTTAAGTGTATGAGTGTTTGCCTGCATATATGTAAGTGTACCTGTGCTGTGCGATGCACACAGAGGCCAGAAGTGGGCACAGGATTCCCTGGAACTGGGGCTGCAAATGGTTGTGAGCCACCACATGGGTGCTGGGAGCTGAATCTGTGTCCTCTCCGAGAATACTCAGTGCTCTTAACTGCTGAGCCATCCCAGCCCATGGATGGGATGTTTAATGGCCCTGTTTACAAATAAGGAAACCAACATCCAGAAAGGTTGTTACCAATCACATAGCCAGAGATAACAGACCAGGGCTTGAACCTGAATCCCCCAGTGAACCTTACATTTTGGTCAAACTTTGAGGAATCCTCACAAAATGTTCCTTCCGTAACAATGGGTACAGTCATTAAGTTGTATTAGACTTCAGTTTAAGAAAGTAACTGTATGTTCATGGGAGCAATAGAAAGGCCACATTAAAAGGTCTGAGCATCTAACGACATCATTTGGGGGTCTAACCATGTGCTAGACAGATGGGGACTGACCTTCCATAAATGACTCAGTAAAACATAGACATTTGAATGCCTATCCCACTGAGCATACCTGTGCTTGTCCTGAAGAGATGCAGTGTATTAAATCTTGCCTTTTCAAAGCTATACATGTGTCTAAGAAAGGAAAACCTACTCGAGGCAGGTTTGTTCTTCTGGGTTTTGTAATACAGCTTTTTAAATGGTGAGAATACAATATATAACCCAGTCGTCTCCATTCTCAGAAGCAAAAATCATTGGGAAGAGATGCAATAATGTACAACAAAGATGATCAACCTTTCCCCATCCCTCCAGCAAAGAGCTCAGGAGATCCATCAGCCAAACTGCCAAAGCACAAGGGGTCAGATAGCACCTGCCCAACCTAAGGCTGTTAAAATACAAGCTCACCTGTATGGAGGGTTTAGTGTCCTGGTGCTGTGGCTTTAAATGATTTTTCCCACTTAACCTTCTTAATAATTTAGTGGATGGAACTGTTGGTTTGAATAGCCGTATTTTACAATGGAGGGAACCTGCATCCAGAAAGGTTGCATTACCAAAGTCATATACGGCAGTTAAAAGCAAGATGAGACTGTGAACACAGGGCTCTCAGCATTTTGGCTGAAAATAACAGAATCATCTTTGGGTTAATATTTCTCTTCCTGTTTTCCCCTGTGTCATGAATAAGGGAGAAGAGCATCAGCTAGCATTTATGTTTCTGCAAAATTCACCACAAATCTTGCAACTGTTGTGGCATAATTGGTTTTGGTTGTCAACTTGATACACTTAGGAAGATGGAACCTCGGCTGGGAAATGTCCTCGATAGGAGTGGCCCGTGGCCATGTCTGTGAGGCATTTTCTTCACTGTTGAGTGATATGGAAGGGCCTAGACCATTGTGGGTGATGCCACCCTGGGTAGGTGGTCTTGGGGTGTGTGAGAAAACAGGCAGAACACAGGCCAAAGGAGCAAGCCTGTAAACTGCATTCCTTCATGGTTTGTGTTTCAGTTCCTGCCTCCGGGTTCCTCCGTGAGCTCCTGCCTTGACTCCCCTCCAGGATGATGGACTAACTATAAACTATAAGGTGAAATAAACCCTTTCCTCCCCAAGTTGGTTTTGGTCAGTGCTTTATCACAGTAACCAAAGGCAAACTAAGGCACATTTCATTTTGCAGAATAATTGGTAAGGGCCTTGTGAAGAAGGACTTTTCTGGGCTACTCCTGTCTCCTACATAGGACAGAATCAGGTGAGGCTTTTGAATCAAGTGCCATGCTCTGTTATGTGTCACAGAAGCCATCCGCGCCTGCCCACAACCTCCAGAGAAAAGAGGGAGCTGGTTATGTCACATGGACACAGGATCCGACACACGTGCTCCCCGGGGCGGAGCTCTCTCCTGCAGAGCATCCCTGGGCAAGTGCTTATTTCAGGATTAGAAGGACACTGGAGTGTTACCCTGTAGGATCAGGTTTCATGATATCCTTAATTTGGGCTGAAAGGAAGCATTTAGTTATAGATCACAGTTGGAGTAGAGCTGAAAAGGAAAAATGAGGTTGACCTTGGTTCTTTTTAGAGTCAGTTTAACGATGACAGTGACTAATAATGATGATAACTAATTTTTTCATCACTTTTTCTATAATATCTCTATATGTTGAGTGTAATACCACATCCCACTTCATGGTCATGACAGCTGCAGTAAGTATATCTTATCAGCCACCTATTAAGCTGCACAGAGGCTCCAGTGCATCCTCACTGCACAGGGATCAAAATCTTTGCTTAAATTGCAGGCCTGTCTGCGCACCACTTGGCACAGGCATGCAGGGAGATGACTGTTGAAAAACAGTCTTTTCTTGTAATAGCTCTTTCTATAGGGGTTACAAAATGCTTCTGCCAAAGATAACTCGGGTGAATTTGTAATTATCACCTGATACTGGACCTTGACCCCGAGGGCCGAGGACTTAGGAGTCAGCCAAATTTGCCCATAAA
Organism: Eospalax fontanierii; assembly: GCA_035773235.1. NCBI lineage: Eukaryota > Metazoa > Chordata > Mammalia > Rodentia > Spalacidae > Eospalax > Eospalax fontanierii. The sequence continues at coordinate 7,586,375 of CM069554.1, forward strand.
CATTTGCTCATGAAAATGTGCCCAGTAAAAGTAAGTCTTTAAGATGCATATCATTTGCAGAAAGTCTGTAGGTGACATTTTCCCTCCTAATGACACAAAGGGACTGTTAGCTGTGGAATGAGGGAGAAGCATTTAAGGTCAGCCTTAGAAGGACTGGTGTTGAATCACTACCAGGTAATGTAATTAAAATACAGAAAACTCAAAGTCATTTGTTTTTATAGAGTATATTTGCAAAGCACATTTGTTAGACATTGTTTAAAACCTCTCTATTTCTTTATGTGAGGAGTGGGGGCATTAAAACTTTATACCTCGCCTTAAGTAATGCTGTAGATTCATTAAATAAACACAGTTTGAGAGCGTGAAGGAAGGTGGTGACGGGAGGTTTAGAATTAATGAAAAGTAATAAACATAACTGTCCAAGATATAACTACCAGCGAGTAGGAGACGGCTCCATGGAGAAAAATAACTTAGGTTGACTCAGGTGGAGGGAGATTCAGATACTGTGATGAAGGGTTGTCATACTGTTGCCCCTCACTCAGTGTCCGCTGTGTGTGGCTTACTGTATACACAATCCGTGCTACAATTAGATACACTCAACAGTCATAATAAACGTCTGCTAATGATTGTAAACCCTGCTGAGATGACCTCGCTCCCTCTCCAGCTTCCAGTTTCAGGTTGTTTAATGGTCATATTGTCTCTAGTGTTGCCTTTGGACCTTGCAACCGAGATGTCGCCCACCTGGGTTGCAGATCAGACGCCCATCCAAAGAGCCCTGCTTTATTTGGGTTGATTATCTTCAGTTGGAATAATCCAGAAATCTTTAAAAAAATTTTTTTTAAAATTTTATGTGTATGAGTGTTTTGCCTGCATGTATGTAAGTGCACCACATGCATGCACTGTCCCACAAAGACCAGAGGGTGTCAGATCCCTTGGAAATGGAGCTATGGACACTTGTTAGCTGCCATGTGAGTACTGGGAATTGAACCGGGGTCCTTTGGAAGAACAGCAAGTGTTCTTAATCACTGAGTCATCCCTCCGGCCTCAGAGATCTTGGTAGAGGTGGAGACATTAGATTTTCTTTATGAATGAGTGAACTGATAAATGAACTACAGTGTTTTTGTAGATGTTATGAGATGAATAATAGCTGTGATCTCCCAGCTAATGAAAGAAAATGATTCGGGAAAAGGCTCCATATGCTAAAAGTGGGTCAATGCATCATTAGGCCTCCGGAGATTTTAAGTGGTAGATTTTAAACACAGAGAATAGGGAGGTGATAGAAGATGGGAGGAAATCCCTGCCCTCATAGAATCCGGTGAACACTGGGATATAAATATTAAACCCAGTAAAACAGAAAGCCAAGCCATATGAGTGTTAATACACCGTACTGATTTCTAACGAATGTGGCTTTCTGCCATCCTTTACCAAGTGGGTCCCAAGACCCCTCTGTCCTCAAGTTATTATGACAGGACGTCTGGCCTCCCTTGGGCTCAGGATTTCCCGACTGCCTCTGAACTGACTCCATCTCTATTTTGTCACCTTACTTCTCATCTGGAAAGGACTTTACATGTGGCTTCTCCAGTGGGCTTTCTTCCAGGTCCTCATGGAAATGCCAGTACAAAAGACAAAAGCCTGAGGTGACCGCATGCGTCATGTGGATGGGCTTTGCACTGGGAAATAGTGACTGGAACGGGACTGGCTGAGCCCTGTCAGAGCTGGAGCAAATCACCATAGAAAGACAGGCCTTAGGGAGCCAGCGGCTGTGTTTCCTTTTGTCTATTCAGGGCTGGGAGAGGGAGACACTAATTCCATCAGCTGTCTCTGGAGGCTCTGGAGCTCTCCGCTCTGCGCTACACAAGTGGTTGCTATTTTATTTTCCTGATTTTATTTTATTGAGTAGGGTCTCACCATGTAGCCCAGTCTGGCTTTGGATTTTTGTATTGTCCCCCATCTCTAGTAGGTGCTGAGATTACAGGCAGGTGCTGTGAAGCCTGACTGTATTCACTTATTGTTGGCCTTGCTATTGCTATAAAACAAGACTGCATATTGATATAAAGTTTATTTTCTGAAAGGGAAACGCTCAAACACAGACATAGGTGTTTGTAACACAGGACAACACAAGAAAAGTTTGTTGCAAATAGATCATTTGATACTGTGGGAGGAGAGTGAGTAGAATCACACACATACTTCTCTGTGTAATTTCGCAGTATCCCTCAGCTCAGGCTGAGACTTCCTTTCCTATCTCTTGACTTCCTTTCGCTTTGTGACTTGCTTCAAGCAATGGGATGCCTACAGATAAGATCCAAACAGTAGCCTTTGCTGTGCGTGTGCACTGGCTTTGCCTTTCTTGTGTGAAGTTTTCCTCTGCCTGGCAAGATAGACTACACATCCAACCTCAGGGCAAACAGGCTTGACTGCTGGTGCTCCTTAAGGAAGGGAGAAGCCTGAGAGTCAGCTACTCCTCCCAACCAATTAGTGACCTGAGTTGCACTTCAAGGAAGGACTAAGGTGTGAGCAGAGGAACTGGGGGGAGACCAGCCCATTCTCCATCTTGGGCAGCTGGCAGAGACTCACTGGTCTCCTCCAAAATGTAGATTCTGCTGAATGGCCTTAATAGAGGAACCCCCGCCCCACATCCACACTAATTGCTTTGTAAGTAAGCCGAAATAAACTCTGGTTTCCCAAACTGTAATTTGGCAAAATCATACTTCGCTTTGTCATTCTGGACCTAAAGAGGAACGGCGGGGCTGGATACATTCAAGCCTCACAGAAGGAGTTCTTGGGACAGCCTTCTTGCCCCTCTGTTACCACCATGGTGAAGAGGTCCTGGGTGGTTTGCTGTTTCAGTGAGAAAATGTAAGGCAGACGCAGAGCCCTCCCCATGGATCCCAGCGACCCTCGCATCTTTAAGAATAGATGGTCTTTAAGCAACAGAATTTAGGAGTGGCTTGTCACATAGACTTTTAACAGCAATAGCTGCTCAAATCATAGCAGCCAGGTGGCGTTACCATTGCGATTAGATACAACTGGCCCCTCACTGTCAGATTCCAAATCAAACCTAATGCCACAGCCTCCTCTGAAGAGTCAAATGACCTGTGGGAGGTCATTCAGCTTTCTCTAGTTCTCTACCCCATTAGCTGTGAGAAAACATGTCCTTGATGTCAAGATAATCCCTACAGAGTCAGTGATCAGCAAGAAACAACTCTCCTGTTTTCAGTGTGATAGTTCTCTCTTTGCTTTGTGATACAGGGTCTCGCTCTGAAGCTCTGACTGGCTTTGAACTCACAGAGCCTAAGTTCCGAAGCCCGAGTGCTGGGACACGGGATATGAGCCGCCGCTCCCAGCTTGGTGTGATTACTTATACACAAGAAAATCGTATTTACTCTGAAATAGTTTAAATATAGCCAATTATATAAGTAAAATAGACACTTTTAGAAACAACAGATACGGGCAAGCAGAGAGTATAATGGTCAAATAACTTAATACCCCCTAAGAGAAAACATAATAATAAGCAACCATGGAAATGATATTAAATACATATTTCTTCAGGACCTTCTCAAAGGTATTCAGTGTTAGTTACCCGGCTCCCCGCTCACTCCTCCACCTGCTCTAGCGCCCCTCACCCATCTACTCCTTTCTGTTCTCATATTCCCCATCCACACGTCACACCAGCAGTGGTCTATCTCCCTTCCTTTGAAAGCCCCCTCCCGAGAACCCCTGGAGAAGTTTCCTGATGTCCAGGAGCATTCCAGCACGGAGGGGAGGTGGTCAGGACATCACACCCTAGCTGAGGAGCCAGTGGCAACTGATGGCTTCTAGGAGAAGGGAAGTCAGTTTTAATCAAGGGCTTGGCCTCTGAGCGGATGCCCCATGTTCCAGCGTATGGTGCTACACTCCCAAATTTACAGGCTTAGTGGACATGGTGAGTGTTAAGAAAAAGAAGACAGAAGATGGGCAGGGCATGGGGTAGGGGAGGAACTGGAGTGGAGGGTATGGGCAGTGGACTTAATCAAAATGCACTGTATCAGGACTGGAGAGCTGGCTCAGTGGTTAACAGCACTGGCTGCTCTTGCAGAGGACCTGGGTTTGGTTCCCAGCACCTACATGATGGCTAACAGACATCCACAACGCCAGTCCCCTCTAACAGGCATCCACAACGCCAGTCCCCTCTAACAGCCATCCACAACGCCAGTCCCCTGTAACAGGCACCCACAACGCCAGGCCCCTCTAACAGCCATCCACAACGCCAGTCCCCTTGTAACAGCCATCCACAACGCCAGTCCCCTGTAACAGCCATCCACAACGTCAGTCCCAGGGGCTCTGACGCCCTCTTTCGGTCTTCTTGGGCCGTGCACACATGTGGCTCATTGACAGACATGCGGGTGAAACTCTCATACATAAAATAAATTTAAATAAAAGAACATGCTGTCTGCATGTACAAAATTCTCAACAGTTCAAGTATAATCCCTCATGCATTCTAGGCGAGCACGAAACTTGATTTGGCGCACCAGACTCCAAAATCTTACATTTAGAAAAATGCACGTCCACGCTCACCATTTTTATTTAGCATGGTCTTGGACATATCAGCTGGAACAAACCCAAAGAGCAAAAGAAATGGTCAAACCATTGAGGTGTGTTGAAGACCTGATTTTATATGAAGAGATCCCCACAGACTCTATGAGTGAATTCTCAAAACTCACACATCAAATAAACAGCTGTACAGAATGCAACATCAACATACAAAACTCAGTAACTTTCTTTTTTGCGACTAGGAACTTCTTTGAAAAAGAAATCAAGAAAACAATGCCATTTACAACAGCTACAAAAATAAAATGACTCAGAATAAATTTAAAAAGGTTAAAAAAAAAAGCCCTATAATTAAAATTATAAGGGCTGGAAAGATGGCTCAGGGGTTAAGAGTGCCTGCTACTCTTCCAGAGGACCCAGGTTCTGTTCTCAGCAACCACGTGGTGGCTAACAACCATCTGCAGCTCCAGTTCCAAGGGATCTGAAACTCCCTTCTGGCCTCCATGGACACCATACATCAGTACATATTCACACGCACGTGCACACACACACACACACACACAAGGATTTGTAATTATAAAACTCATAACAAAAGAAGAGGACACAAATATCCAGTATTTTTCTGTATTTCCAAGACAATCCATCATCCCTGGCTATTGTTATAAAAACAGACACCTAGACCACGGGGCCAAAGGCCTTTGAAAGCTTTCAGCCCTTCCCATTCAGTGTAATTCTTGTCTTTGGGTATTTGCTCTTCTATGTTGAGGTTTTTTTTTTTTTATTATTATCTATTTTCTCAGTTTTTTTTTAATCACAAAGATACCGAATTTTATTAAATGCGTCTTCTACAGTTATTGAAATTACCTTATGGTTTCTTTGATCAGTTATATCACGTCAATTGATTTTCTTTTTTTGAACCCTCCTTGAATCCCTGGAATAAATTCCACTAGTTCATAGGAAAGGATCAGTTTGTCTGTCTGGCGGTCTCAAGTGCTTTCACTCTGCTTAGTCTCTGTTCCTGTCTTCCCCGGCCCCCATCTCACTCTGCTGAATAGGCTGGCATACAAGTCTCTCTGTATCTGGGATTACAGGAATGAACCACCACACTCAGCTACAAATAACCTCTTACATTTGTTGTTAGATTTGGTTTCCTATTCTTTTGTTGAGTAATTTTACATCTCTGTTTATCAAGGATATGGGCCTGGATTTCTTTAATTGTCATATCCTTAATCTGTTTTGGAAATCAGGCTAATCTTGGCCTTATAACACATTTTTGTCATTTTTCAAATAACTTCAGGATAGTTGATAATATTTATTCTTTAACTCTTCAGCAGAGCTCAGCAGGCACTGTGTGGTCCACAGCTTCCTGTGATGGGGGCGTTTTCAGTACTGAGTCTTATCTCAGTAACTGGCTGTTACTGATCTCTTGAGTTTTTGTGTTTCTTCATGATTCAACTTTGCTTAAGTTGCATGCATTCCAAACTTTTCCATTTCTTCTATATTAAAAAAATTGCAGGGATATCATTTTCAAAATAACTCCCCATTATCCTTTGTAGTGTCAGTTGTAAAATGTCTCTTTTCAGCCTATTTTTTAAAAGATTTTTTTATTTTTTATTTTACATGCATTAGTGTATTGCCTTTGTGTACGCATAAGCACACCCATGTTGTACAATGCGACAGAGGCCAGAAGAGGGATTGTCCTGGAACTGGAGTTATGGGTGGTTGTTAGCAGCTCTGTGGGTGCTGGGAATGGAGCCCAGGACTTCTGCAAGAAGAGTCAGCATGCTTAACAGCTGAGCCATTGCTCCAGCCCCATGATTTTAATGTTTATACTTGTAAGTTTTCTCTTGCTTTTTAATTCTTTCAGATGTGATAATAGGCCATTTATCTAAGCTCTCTCTATGTTTTTGATGTGTGCGGTGATTGTTATAAAATTCTCAGTGATTACTGCTTTACCATGTCCTCTTGATGTTCGTTTACATCTACATTTTAACATGTTGCAAAGTGGTTTAAATTTTCCATCATGTTTTTTTTTTTTTTTTTTGATTCACTGGTTGTTCAAAATGTAATTGTTTCCCATGAATCTGCATAGTTAATGAATCTTTTAGTTTTTCAATTTTTATTTCATGGCTTCAAAATATACCACGAGTTCAGTTTAGTTTTCTGAAAGGGGCTGAGACTTGTTTTGAGGTCCTTCATGTGACCGGTGGTGGATGATTGTCCGTGTGCTGTTGAGAAGAATGTACATTCTATAGCCATGGACGGAGGGTTCTAGAGGAGCTTGTTAAGTCCACTTGGGCTAGGTATAATTGAATTCCCCTGTAAATTTGTTGGTTTTCTCTCTGGAAATTCTGCACATTGCTGGCCACAGGTTTTTAAAGCACCCAACAAATATTGTATTAATATCTATTACTCCTTTGATCCATTAATATTTGCTTTATGTATTGGGGTGATCTGACACTGGGGACATACATACATATACATGTTATTTCCTGTTGCCAAATAGATACCTTTATCATTGCACAGTAATCTTCCTTGTCTCACCTGGCTGCTTTTGACCTAGTTCACCTCCCTTGATGTTTATATACTGCTGCTTCCTTGTTTTCATATCTTGTTTGGTCTTTCATTTGCGGTCTGCCTATGCCCTAGATACAAAGTCAATTTCTGTAAGCGACATGAAGATTTTGATTTTTATCAACTCATTACGATGGCTAGTGATTTCCTCTCATGGTGTGTTTTGATTCCTAGTTTGTTATTTTTTTTTTTTTTCTTTAGACACCATGACATCCACAAAACAGCTTTGGATTATAACAAGCAATTTTGAAATAATAGCAACCAGCCAGGTGTGGTGATACATACCGTTAATGCCAGCACTCAGGAGGCAGAGGCAGGCAGGTCTCTCTAAGATCCAGGCCAGCTAGGGTTACATAGTGAGTTTATGCCTCCTAAAAAATAAAAATAAAAATAAATAAAATAACAACAAGGCACAGTAGGAAGAGAAATGGGGATAAAACATAACAAAATCATGCAGTGGTACTCTGTTGGTACTTAGTATTTTTACTGTCTCATTTTACATCTTTCTGCAAGGCCTATCATTTTAATATATTGCTGTTTTATCCTTTTCATTCTAAGGAGTGGTTTACACATGACAGTTATAATATTACATCATTCTATATTGGTCTGTTTTTTTCCAGTGAGTTTTAAACGTTCTCTTCAGTTTTTCTTACTCATTAATGACTCTTTCTTTCCCTTAGAAGAATTTACATGGGGTGATTCTGTCTCTCAGTTTCTGTCTGGGGATGTCTTTATCTTTGTTTTGTTTCTAAAGCCTGGCTTTGCTGGATGCACTGTTCTTGGATGACATTTTTCTCCTCAGTCCTGAGAATACCTCAAGCTGTTCTCTCCTGGCCTATAAGTCTTCTGCTAAGACATCTGCTTTCAGTCAAGTTGGAATACACCCATAAGTTATTCTTTCTTACTTTCTCCCGAGACCTTAAGCATGTTCTTTTACCTCTGATGGCTTGATTATGTGATATCACAATAGATTAGTGTTCTAGTTTGCTTTCATTTGTTATGATAAAAATGCTTGACCAAAACCAACCTAGGGAGGAAAGGGTTTGTCTTACAACTTCTGGATTACACTTATCACTGAGGTAAGTTCCTCGGAACCAGGAGGCAGACACTGAAGCACGGACCCATGGTAAAGGTTGCTTACTGGCTTCCTGCCTTGGCCTGTGCTCAGCCTGCTTTCTTATACAATACAGGACCACTTCAGGGCTAGCACCACCCACAGTGTGCTGGGCCCTCCCACATTACTCAGCAAGGAAGAAGATGCCCTACAGACATGGTCACAGGCCAATACAATGGAAACAATTCCTCAGCTGGGATTCCCTCCAGCCAGATGTGTCAAGTTGACGACTACAGCTATCCAGCATGCCTCACCCCTTGTCAACATGACACACAAACACACTGCTATTAAACCAGAACCTTTCTAGTTCTTGTCCCCAAGATATGATGTTAATATTAAAATCACAACATAAAACAGCACAACTTTAGAAGTCCCACAGTCCTTGAAAAAATCCAAACACTTTAAAAAGTTTGGTTTCTTTAAAAATAATCTCTTGACTGTGGCCTCCTATAAAATCCAAAACAAGTACTATCTTATTTCAAAAGGGAAGAATCAGGTCCACTAAAGCAAAACCAAAAATCAGAGTGGGCTTCACTCTGATCTTCTGGGCTCCACAGGGCTTGGACAACTTCCTGTCTCTGGCTCTGTTATCCACGGCACGTATAGCTTATCTTGTAGACTCAGGCCAGTTCCATTCCATACCTGCATTGCCACTGGTGGTCATCCCATGGTCCTGGCATCTCCAATATGTGGGGGTCTCATCTGCAACTGAGGCTGCACCTTCAGTGGTCTTCCTGGTCTCTGAGGGGCAAAGCCTCGGCTGCCCTGTGGACTCCTCATGCCTTCAGAACCAATACCATGTAGGAGACCCTTACACATTGCCAAGTCCTGCTTCCATCTTGAGATAGAGCCCTGGGTCCCGTCTCACTCAGCTCTGAGTACTCAAAGGCTTTTCTAGTCCAAAGTTGCAGATGATTCCACAGTCCTTCCAGACACATAGGGTCAGGTCGACTATAGCAATATCCCACTCTCTGGTACCAAGTTCTTTACTAGTTACTTTCATTCGCTGTGATAAAAACACTGACCACAACCAATTTGGAGAGGAACAAGTTTATTTTATCTTGCAATTCTAAAGTCACAGTTATCACTGAGGGAGACCATGTTAGGAACTCAGGACTGGAACCTCGAGGCAGACACTAAAGCATGGCCCATGGAGGAATGCTACTTACTGGCTTGCTCCCCTGGCCTGTGCCCAGCTTGCTTTCTTATACTTTATAGGACTACCTACCCAGGGATGGCACCACCCACAGTGGATTGGACCCTCCCATGACTCAACAATCAAAAAATTGCCCCACAGACATGGCCACAGGCCAGTTCAGTGGAGGCAATTCCCCAAGTGAGATTCCCTCTAACCAGGTTTGACAAGTTGACAACTAAAGCTATCCAGCACAATTAGAGTGAGTTAAATAGAATGGGCAACATTGGTTAGCCTGAATTTATAAATTTGTATCCTTCTCTTGAATTAGAAATGCTCTAGCATTTTCTTTCAAAAGTTTCATAACTCTTTGGCATTCTGAAGTCTCTCTTGAGCCTCAGTGAAAATATCTGGTTTTTAATACTTTCTTAATATTTCTGTAAGCATTTTCCTTTCTTCTCCTTTTTGTATTTTTTTTTTTAATATAGTCTGTTTTTGAGCAAATTCTTCCCTTGGCTTGATCAGTCATGCTATCAGTGCATTGTGTTTTTTCACTCTTGCACGGTGAGTTCTGTCTTTCTGATGCTCTCTTTTTTGATCTTTTCTGATACCATTGCCTTCTGCTGTGTTTTCAATTTTGCTGAGTATATCTTACAAGTCAATGATTTCTGTTTGAAAAACTGTTGCCATCTCTCTATTCAGTCTGTTTAAATATTTAATCCTTTTCTGTGTTTTCTTCAAGCTCTTGGGGTTTCCTTTCATCAAATGTTTTAAATGCCTCCTCTGCGAGTTCTGCCCACTGATTATGATCTAGTCAGCTTTCTGGAAAACTCGTGGTGCTTTCAGGCCCAGGAAGTGAATTGGGCGTTGACAGACTTACCATGTTACACTTTATCTGGCTTTGTTCATGGTTGTCTCAAGAAATGGAAAACATAATATCAAGATTGGACAAAAAAGTTGAAGAATGGACCACTGAAGCAAAAATTATAAAAAAATTCAAAAACACATGGGAATAGAATATGCAGGAAATGTGGGACACCTTGAAAAGACCAAATTGACACATCATAGGCATAGTGGAAGGTGAAGAATCTCAGGTTAATGATATTGACCGGATCTTAAACAGGACTGAAGAAGGAAACATTCCCAAATTAAGAAAAGACATGCCCATACAAATACAAGAAGCACATTGAACACCAAATAGACGGGTCCAGAAAAGAAACTCCCCACATAACATAGCATAGTTAAAAACACTAAATGTATAGAACAAAGAGAGAATACTGAAAACTGCAAAAGACAAACAAGTTGCATAATGGAAAACATCAGAATTATAGCTGATGTTTCAATGTGAACTATGAATGCTAGAAGAGTCTGGACTATAATATTCCCAGTTCTAAATGACTGTAGACGCCAATCAAGAATACTCTACTGAGCAAAAATGTCTTTTATCGTTGAAGGGGAAAGAAGAATCTTCCATGGCACAAATGGGCTGAAAGAATTCATGTCCACAGAACCAACCCTTCAGAGAATACCTGAATCAGTAAAAGAATGGAAGAAAGTAATTATTATACCCAAGCAGCAGCAACAACAACAACAAACCTAAATGAAGTTGTAATTGTGGAAACACAAAGTTAGACCAAGAATGCAGTTGTAACTTTTAATATCAATGAACCGAACTCACCAGTCAAAAGACATAGGCAGGTTGAATGGATTAAGAAACAAAATCCGTCTTTTTGTTGTCTGCAAGAAAGCCATCTCACATTCAAGGACAACTGCTACCTTAATGTGGAAGGATGGGAAAAAATATTCTGAGCAAATGTCACTAAGAAACAAGCAAGGATTGCAATTGCCAAAACAGACATCAAAATAAAACTAATCCAAAGAGATAAAGAGGGTCATTTAATTCTGACCAAAGGAACATTTGACCCAGATATTACAATCATGAACATATATGCACCATATTCTGGTGCACCCAAGTTCATAAAAACAGTTATTCAGTAATAATAGGGAATTTCAGTACCCCACTGTCTAGATTAGACAGGTAAAAGAATAAACAGAGATATGTGAATTAAATGATATTATTCATCAAATGAACCTAATAGACATCTATCAAATAGTCCACAAGCACCAAAGAATACACTTTCTATTCAGCACCCCATGGAACTTTCTCCAAAACTGAGACAAAACAAACCTCAACAAACACAAAAGAAATTTGGAATAATTCCATGCATTCTATTAGACCTCAGTGCAATAAAGCTTAAAACCAAACCTGGAAGGAACCCTAGAAATGATACCACTCATGGAGATTAAGCAACATACTACTGAACAACAAATGGGTCAAAGAAAAAAGAAAGAAAGAAAGAAAAGTATTCCTGAAACTAAATGAAAAGGATAATACAATGCAACAGAACCTCTGAGACTCTTTAAACACTGTGCTAAAAGGAAATTTTATAGCTCTAAGTGCCTACATTAAAAAATTAGAAAGAGCACAAATAAATGACATCATTAGTAATCAGGGAAATGCAAATTTAAACCACTCCAGTCAGACTTGCTAAGATCAAGAGAACAAATGGTAGCAAGTGCTGGAGATGATGTTGGGAAAGGAGAACACTTCTTCACTACTGATGGGATTGAAAACTCGTGCAACACATGGAAAACTGTGAAGGAATACCTCAAAAAACTGAAAACAAACCGACCATATGCTCTGGTCATACCACTCATTGGCATATACCCAAAGGACTCATCCTGCTGCAGAGATACTGGTATATCCATGTTTGTGGCTGCTCTCTTCACAAGAGCTAAGAGATGAAAGCAATCTAAGTGTCCCTCAACTGATGAGTAGATAACGAAAACGTGATGCATTTACACAATGGAGTTCTACTCAGCAGTAAGGAAAGATGAAATGATGACATTTGCAGGTAATTAGATGGATCTAGAAACCTTTAATACTAAGTGGAGAGAGACTCAGAAAAACAAACAACATATTTTTTCACTCATTTGTGGATCCGAACACCAAATCCTTATATGTGAGTATATATATATCTTGATGCAACTACAGGAACCAGGAAAATGGAACAGGAGGCAAACGGAAAGAAGGAATCTGAGAGAGAAGAGCAGTAGGAAACAGGTGTTACTACGGATGAAATGGTTAAAGTGGGGTGGGTATTTAAATGGGAACGTCTACAGAGAGGGACGAGTGAGGAGAAAAAATAATGCCTAGCTAGTTAAAGAAAAACAGAGGGCATCATGTCAGTCCAAACACCTGCTGACAACTTACACCTACAGTATCTACATGAGGCCATCTGTATAGCTGAAGGCTACATAACAAGAAACAGTGCCAAACAGAAGAAACCTTCTGTTGAGTTTCTGGTCAGGGGTAGTCCAAGAGACTCCCAAAAGGCTATCGCCACGGCCCTTGATTTCCTCCCAGAGGCTTGAAGGTAACACCCTATTGGTGAAGACAAGACATACTTTGGAGACAGAATTTGGAGTAATGGAGCTGAAATTGATCTGGAAGATACTTCCCCTGAAGGCTAACGCTCATCTTAACAGCACAGGGAATGACATTGGTCCCAGTAGTGGCACTTTTATCTTAGGGGTAATCAACAGCCACCTAATTGGACTTAAAGCCCCCTCAGTGGGAGGAAACTCATGTGTGGTACTGTAAGCATAGCCAAATACATGTGGCTGGAGAGGTCATAGATCTTAGAGAAAACCCCAAGGCTGTCACATCCATAGACTCTGTGCAAAATATGGATTTTTATATTCACAGACAAGTATCCCAGTCACTACTCATCAAAGAAACTTCTTTTGCAGTAGATGGAGATTATTACAGAGTTTCACAACTGGCCACTCTCAGAGATTGTCTGTGAATTGCCTAAGCCTAAGTGACACATTTGCAATACCACCTCTACAACTAAGGCTCATGCAACATAGAACAAGGGGTAAAGAGAGCGCTAATGCATCTCTCAGTCCTCGTCAATAAAGTGCCCTTGTGCAACAGAGGGCCAGAAGCACCAAAGATCATAAATGGCCGAAGTGTATAGAAAAAGAGTCTGCAGAGGATGGGTCCTTGGACAGGCCTCCTATATTAAACTCCACCCACCAAGGACTCAGGGACCATTGCGGAAGAGGGGGTGGAAAGATCATAAGAGCCACGGAAGGGGTGCATAACCATATGGAAATAGAGTTCTATAAGCCCCTGGGACCTTGCTCAGATGAACCTACAGTAATGGTGGCAGCATGCGCAAGACCCATGCAAACTCAAGTAGACAAAACCCAGCATGGAACTGTGCAAAGGTGTATCAGGTCCCAACCTTAGTCAAAAGATTAGTGGCAGTTGATGACTGCTGGGTGAGGAAGAGGTAATCTTCTTAGGGGAGGGACTCTGGATGGGGTGACTGGACCCCAGTGAATGAGCTTGCATTGAGGTATGTCTGAGGACAGTAGCTTGAAGTGATGGGCCTTGACACAGATGACAGAATGCATGAAATCCAGGGGAGGGAGGCTGTGGGGGGTGACGCCAATGATGGGAGAGGGTAAGTTCTGTGTGAAGTACACAAAAATTCAACTAAATTGAAAAAAAAGAACAGAAAAGAAATAGCAAGCAGTCAGGAAAACAGGCAAAACTGGTTAGGCACTGCCAAGCTTCTTGTCCCACCACAGGTATCTTTATGCCATGGGAGAAACAATAGTAGCATCTGTTGGAAATGGCTTACCTGAGCTGTACTCAGGGGTGCTGTGTCTTTAACACTCTTCGCTCTTTTCCTCTCTCGGTGCTACTGGGGGCCAGACTCCCAGTGGAGATGGAATTTGGAAGAATACTTACAACAGGCATACTTGAGTCTGAGACAAGGTAGGCTACCTTGTCCTCAGAGTCAGCGCTCAGCAAGTACAAACTGCTCATGGCAGTTTAGCAATGTACTTTATGCTACAGGGGGGATACATTCTGAGCCCATGGAGACAGCGTGAAAGCTTGAGGGTGGAGAAAAGGTAGGAAGCCCAATTGGCTAGCTGTGGGAGGAGAGGAACCGTCTGAACCTGAATAGTGGGGAGGAGGGTCACTCCACTGGGAGACTCAGAAGGGATTTGAAGCTTATCAAAGAGCAGAAAGAAATAATGCGCTTTCACTTTTGGGCATCGCAGTTCCACCTTCCCCAGGGTAGGGAACACCTTATCATTTGTAATCATCAGGAGTACACCAATACTCGGCCAGTAAAACTCTACTCATCCCAGCTTAGCAATGAGCACGCTGAAATCACACCGTTTCTGTTTAATGCCCTTTATGGTTTCTGTTGTGGTGGCACATGCATTTCTCGGGAGGGAACTGTCCTCAGTTGTGTTATGCACAGTGGAAGAAGCTGGTGGCAGAGGCTGGGGAGCTGCATGAGGTGTCAGAGCTATCTGCAGTGTTACAAATGCACACCATATAAGAGCTTCCAGCCTATGAAATCAAGTGTGACAGGACCATGCATCCCCAAAACTGAAAATAAACTGCTTTCTATTTGCCTGGTCATCTTAGACATGACATACCTGGTAATTAGAGTCTACACTATGAATATTAATGGATATATGTGAGCTTAAGATGCAGCGTTTGTACCAAAGCTATTGAACAAATAATTATGCAGGTGCTCCTTCCAGATGCCCTAAATTGGAATCATGTTAATAGTGTGCTTATATAGACTCTTGATTCTTACTTACAAACTAATTTTCAGCATTGCTTTCTCATATTACCCATGGAGCAAAACGTCAGTACACTCCCCTCTTGTCAGAAAACAGAGCAAGTGTGTCAGCTTCAGATGAAATGGATCAACAACAAATCAAAAAGAGGATGACGATGCTGCATGTGTGTGGTTCGGTCCTCAGAGTTCCTGTGTGCGAAGACGGATGCTGAGCAGAGGAACAAACTGCCTCTCCTCCAGCTGTGTGGGGGAACCTAAAACCTCTGTGTCTGCTGGTTCCTGTGAGGTTCTGTGCGATCAAGGCAGCCTGAGAAAGCTGCTCCTCAGAGGGCATTAGGAGAGGGAGCAGGAACAGTTCGGCGTTAGCAAATCAGGCCCCTTGGTGTATTTTACAGTGACGGTACTCCCATCGTGTCCTCTGACCTTCGACTCTCATCTTGACCTGCTTTGTCCCTTCTGCTGTTTCCTCTCCGTCCTCTGCATCCCTTCACACTGCTCACACGTGTAGACACACAGCTTCCGTTCTCCCTGGAGTTCCCTTCTCTGAGATGTCTCCTTTATGACACAGTTATCTGTTCCATGACTCCCTGGAACTCTGAATCATTATCTCCTGGGCCCTCTGTTCTTCTCAGCCCTAGTTTGCTGTATGCTCTGGCTAGATTTCCCCTGCACGTACACACTAATAGCAGTTGTGTAACTATTAGTCATTCTTATTGAGAAAATAGATGTGGTGTTGAAAAGCATGGTTTTAGCATCTAAAATGCTATGCTCATTCTGAATTCTGGGATATATATATATATACACACTAATTTTGAATTAGAGGATACACTAATGCTATGCTCAGTCTGAATCCACACACACACACGCACACACACACACACACACACACACACACACATATATATATATATATATATATATACTGATTTTGAATTAGAGGATACACTACAGTCTTATGTGGGTTTGGTAGAAGTTCCGTGGACACCCCTTTTTAATTTGACAGAATGGCATGAGGTGATAGCCCCCTCATAAGTGGATATTGTTTTGGCTGACATTTTTCACTCAGGGTCTGGATGTTGTAACATATTTACTTCTTCAATAATACTTCGTATACCTTGACAACAGTTACACTGAATGCACAATTTATTTCTTTTGTTTTTGATGGGGTTTTTTTTGAAGGCGGGTTCTATAGATGACATACCTGTGACACAAGCTCCAGGGCAGTTAAAGATGTGGAGCCTGGTTATTAATAGCATCAGAGCTGGGTTACATTGCATTGAATGCTGGCTTACTCGTTCTGGAAATGAAGCATTTAACCTCTGTAAACCTCAGAAAAAGAGGTATGTCAAAAGAGGAGGGCCAGGAGAGCCAAAAGCTATTGTTTACTTTTCTGGTCCTTCTTATCCACGCGTGTGTACTTATATGCATGCAGCAAATCTTTATTGTACTGGCTACTGTCTAGCTGTTAAAGTGGGCATGGCAGAGAGTAATGTGGTGACAAGACTTGGTACCATGCTTCATGATATTTAGAGTTGAGCACCTCGTCCCCACCGATGCCCAAGGAGAATACCGTAAATGGTTTGAGCTTGACTATTGCAGTGCTCTGTGCACTCTTTCATGCATTTTACAAAGAACTTTTAGAGCCTTTATACATTTTCTTTACTCTACAGTAACAAAGAGTGGGATGGAATTAAGAGCTGTAAGAAATACTCTGAATTCTTAATATTTTATTTTATTTTTATGAGTGTATTGCCTGCATGTGTGTCACGCCATGCCCATGGATGTCAGAAGAGGATGCCAGAGTCCCTGGAACTGGAGTTACCAATGGTTGTTAGCCACCATGTGGGTGCTAAGAGCTGAACCTAGGTCCTGCACAAGAGCAGTCTGTGCTCTTAACTATGGAGTCATCTCACCAGGCCATTGCCCAAGGTTCTAATCAACTATAAAACCACAGGGAGTTTGGGATCTTAGTAGTACAAATAAAAAGCATTTCAGATGATTTTTAAAAACTGCCGCAGTGGATTATGATGAGCAACTTGCTCCTTTTTTATAGGGGCTAATGAATTAGGGCCAGAAAGACAGCTCAGTAGTTAAAAGTAGATATTGCTCTGAAAAGAAGACCCAGGTTCTGTTCCTAAAACCCATAGGAGGCAGTTTACAACCACTTATAACTCCAGTTCCAGGGAATCTGGTGCCTCCACAGGCACCTGCATGCACATAAACTCACTTGGGGACATACCTATCCATATGAATAAAAATAATTTTTTAAAAAGATCAGGATCATTGGCTACAGTTAAAAAAAATCTTAAATCTGTACTAGCTGGATAAACCAATAGGTAAGTCATCTTTCCTCATTTATAAAATAAGCATGCTTAGTCTTGCAGTCTTGTTAATATGAATATCTCGTGTAGTTTGAATGTAAAAAAGTAATTTAAATCCCCCAATTCTCTTCATGAACAAACATTCAAATGGTTGACTATTCTGGAAGGAATGTTTAATCATCAGTCTACAGAGCTCTTACTTTCTGGGGGTTTTGCACAATCTCCAAGAATTCTTTCATTAAAATCTCCATAAGCTTTTCTTCCAAGGATTTCGTCTCTGCCAATTCGATAGGCTAACCAAAGCTTCTAAGACAAGGCTGGCAGATTTCCGAGTACATCAGAAGAAAACTGGGCCAGCAAAGGCCTTATTATTTGTGATTGTTCATCTGCTAAGAAGCTCAGTGAATGTTCACAGTTTGCTAGTTTATTTCAAAAGTTATTTCAGAAAGAAAACCTTCATAGGTATTGATTCAACTACCTGGGTTAGGTTCACATATTGGTGAAACCCCCTTTAGTTGACATTTAGTAGAAGGAAGAAAGTAAAGAAGGAAGGAGGGGATGGAGGAAGGCAAGAAAGGTGAGAGGAAAGGAGGGGGAGAAGAAAGAAGGAAAGAAAGAAGGAAGGAAGAAAGGACAGGCAAGACAGAGGGACAGAGGGTTTGCTTTACAGTAGTGACTAGCTGTAATCCACTTACGTAAATAATATTTTTAAACTAATAACGCTGACATGCAATTGAATCACTTGTCTATCTTGCAGTTACATCCTAAGCTTTTCATACACACAGTTGTAGCACTTCTCAACAGCACACTCAGCTATTGGTGCTTGTCTTGTCCTTGGTAGAGCTAAGAACATCACTTACACACAGAGCTGGTTGTTCTGTGGTCCTGAGGGGGCTATGCATACAAAGGAAGAGTTTCCTAATTGTATTCTGAAGTACAATTACATTGCTTTTATTTTTCCAAATTTGCCCCATACAGCCTTAAACTGTATGACTTTGCATCAATTCTGACTGATTTCTACCAGAAAGAAGAGCAAAGTTCCAGGTCATAAATGACCTTTTTATGCAACAGACAAAGACAGACTGTGACGCTCAGGCTAGCACAGTGCAACCCATTCCTCCTGACTGCATGATTTCAAGTAAGGGCAAAAGTTCAACCCCTTTGAAATTCTTATTGAGAAGCCTGTGTTAGCCAACATTTTGAGGTAAAAGAATTTTTGGTCAAAACAATGAAACATAGGTAAAATGTTTACTTTTGAAAATGTTAAAAAATCTGATTTATAATGATCACCTTCCTTCTTTCTCATGGAAGACCTTAACCAGGTCTTAGTTTATCGGCTCCAACGTTTAGTTTTAAAAAATAAAGGCCCATCTTAAAAGGATGTTTTGGTCAAAAGATCCACTGAGGAGGACAGAGGAAGAGGTAACAGCACTGGCTTGAATTCCTACCAGGATGTGAGATATCACGTAGTGAGAGAATATTTCTGTGTATGTCAGTATTACTGAAAAATACCACACAGCCAGATACTGATCTTCTGAGAAGTGCCTGCTCACAATGACTGAGTTTCAGGAAGTCACTGCTGCATGTAGCTATGGAGACAGGCTGTGGATCTCAGTTGCCAGGTGCCAGGGCTGGCTTCAGTTGTCAACGCAACACACCTGGGAATAGGGACCCTCATTTGGGGAATTTCCTTTATCTGTCACCCTGTGGGTGTGTCTGGCATTTTCTTGATTTTTAAGTGATGGGGGTGATACTGTGTGTGCGGGGAGGTGTCACCTGGGGTAGGTGGCTCTGGGTTGTATGAGAAAGTAGCTGATCACACGCAGAGGAGCCTGTCAGTAAGCAGCGTTCCTCCATGGTCTCTGCTTCAGTTTCAGCGTCTGGCTTTCTCCTCGAAGCTCCTGACCAGCTGCCCTCAATGATGGACTGTCAGTTGGAAGAGTAAGGTGAAGGAAACCCTTTCCTCCCTTAAGAAGGCTTGGGGGTCGGTGTTTTACCTCAACAATGGAAAGCAAACTCATATTCCAGGGTACAACAAGTCTAGCTCAGACACTCAATAGCAGTGATTATGGGCAAGTTATTTCCTTTGGGTTTATTTACCTAAAACTAGGAATTATGAAAATGATGTAGCTAAACCGACTATGTAAGGAAAATAAAGACTTTAATTTTCATTTTCTTCCTTTGTCTCTGATTCAGCTGACAAGTCTGTGGCTAGGACACTAACACAGCCAGCTAGAGCCACTGGCCTTGAGTCCTGATGAAACTTCCTCAGTTCTGTTTGTCTCAGAGATTCTGTGGTAATTTTCAGGCAGAGGATTTTTTTTAAAATATTTGCTTTCTTTCTAAATTTATAAAAATTTGCCTGATTTTGAGACTGTATGTAAGTTTCCACCTCACTGTAACTAACTGCCTGAGGTATAAAAGATGAGTACTTCCTTTCTTCGGGATCCAGACTTGGAGACTTTTGTCCTCTGGACCAGGCTACAGCCTTAATAAACTTGCTTCCTACATCTCCTGGTACTCTGCCTGATCTGTCCCAACAATAACATTTATTCCCTAAGATTTTTGAATGGCTGAATGATGAAGCTGTGAGGCCCTTAGAAATTCCTTCCCTGTTCCTAACGTCCCTAGATTAACTGCTTTTTTTTGCTTCTGTAAAATGCTTGGCTTAGAGATATCACATGAAGCCAGGATGGCTCCATTTTGTCCTTCTAATAAGCCTCTGGTCACCAGTCTAAAAGAACGAGAAAACAAACTTGAGCCAGTACAGCCAGGGAGTGACCAGCACATTACGATAAACTTAGAAAAACAAGGGTCAGGGCCGGACTTGGGCAATGGTCAGCACATTTCAATAAGCTTCAGTAATGCATTCCATCCTCTTGACCCAGAGATGGAACCCACCAATGAGGAGCCTTATAGCTCTTTTTAACCAATTTTGGTATATGACCCATAGTAACATGGTAAATCTCCACCTTTCTTTGTCCCTAACCTATAAAGAGCTCTTACTCCCTCCTTTCGGGGCTCTCAGTATGGATCCACTGCGTTGGTGAAGTCTGAGAGTCCTGGCTTTAGCTAGAATAAAGGCTCTTTGTTCTTGCATACACTCCGGATTCCATGGTGGTTCTTGGGGAGTTGTTCTCCGGGCATAACAAAGCCTCTGTTTAACAGTTTGGGGACACGCACTTAGAAGTAGGTCTGATTGTCTCACATCTGCTCTCAGAAGCACCAGGCCTTCCTTAGGACTTACTGATAAAGGCAAGTTGTTTAATAAGATATTTAAGATCCTCCATGCTCTATCGTGCCTGTTGCCCTCATCCCTCCAGTTCAGCCAAGCGTTGTCCAGCCTTTCTCATTTTGTATGGCCCATCGTGAGGATTTTCTTTACCTCCCGTGTCACGTTCATGTTGCATGTGTTTTAGTATTGTTTCTCATGTAGGGCTCTTGGAGACAAAGATTCACAGGCAAGGAGCACATTTGGAAAACAATTCCAGCACACACTGTCCTGTGGGTAGCTGGGTTCTATCCCTCAGGACCTCTGCAGGTGATTTTTTTTTTTTTTTTTTTTTTTTTGCCTGTATCACAGCTTAGCAAAATGAAGAAGCTTAGCATTTGCATGTCATCTCTGCCCAACAGTGGTTGAGGACAGTTTCCAATGTCACCAGCTCCCTCTAGACCCAGACTTCTTTTTGCTAGTAGAATTCTTACTAACAATTCATCTCGTTACTTGGTATGGCTCTGTTCAGGTCTTAATGTGCTTTTTGTTCATTCTTGCTATGTCATGTGTATCTGGAAATTTGCCTCTTTTTCTCATTTTATGTGAGACAGGTTCTCCCAGTAGCCACAGCTGGCCTGGCATTCTCTGTCTACAACACACTAACCTTGATCTCACAAGTATCTGCCTGCCTCAGCCTCCCATCTCCTGGGTTCAAAGGCATGTGCCACCACACTTGGCTTGCCCCTTTTTCATAGACTTTCCTCAATGTTGGCATATTGGTTTTCTCTTTTCTAAAAAAGATTTAGTTTTATTTTATGTGATGAGTGTTTTGCCTGCACATATGTGTATCACAGGCATATAAAGCCTGTGGAGGCCAGAAGAAGGCGTCGGATCTTCTGGAACTGGACTTACAGGCCATTGTAAGTCACCGTGTTGGTACTAGGAACTGAAACCTGTCCTCTGTGAGAGTAGTAAGCACTCTTAAGTCTGAGTCATCTCTCTCTTCTAGCATATCGTTCTTCCAAATAATCTCTTATGATACTTTGTATTTCTATAGAGTGAGTTGACATATCTCCTTTTTCATCTCTAATTTTATTCACTTGAGTCTTTTCTTTCTTTTAGTGTAAATGTTTGTTGATTTCATCTCTTCAAACAACCACCTGTCTTGGTTGATAGTTTGCATTTGAGATACTGTTTCATTTTTTTCTGCTCTGGTGTTTACTTTTCCTTTGCTTCTGCTATTATCAGTGTTTTCTTATTTTTGTCTTCTGTTCGAGGCAAGTAAATCCTGTTTATTTAAGCTCTCACGTTTCTCTGTGGGTAGTGATGGCTGCGCTCTGCCCTCTTTGTACTGTTTTTGCTGCATTCCAAATGTTTTGATGTTTCGTTTTCAAGGTCACTTGTTTTGAGGAACTTTTCTCTTCATCCTTATTCATAGAAGCTCTGTACATTTAAACTTGTTCTGTCTGCATGCACCTGTATCCGAAACTGTTCTAGCTGCTTGTTGTTGGCCTCTGGCTTCTGACCATTGCGATCAGCAAAGGTACAAGATCTATTTTGACTTTAATTGTTAAGCCTTATTTCGTTGACCAATAATTTGTGGTTCAATTTAGAGAAAGTTCCATGTGCTGAAGAGTGTATATTCTGTAGGTGTTGCATGAGATACTATACACATGTGTGCTGTGTGGTAAATGGTAGAGTTTAATGCTAATGTTTCTTTGTAGATTTGTAAAATTCTGTCTAACTAATCAACATAATGAGGAGAAGTGAGTACTGAAATCTCCCACAGGTTCTGTGCTGGAACCCATCTCTCCCTCAGGGGTTTCCTAAATATAAAGGAACATAGAGCTTTCCAGTTGCTATATCTTCTTGAGTAGTTTACTTGA
This sequence comes from Eospalax fontanierii, assembly GCA_035773235.1. Lineage (NCBI taxonomy): Eukaryota > Metazoa > Chordata > Mammalia > Rodentia > Spalacidae > Eospalax > Eospalax fontanierii. Next base: position 7,608,821 of record CM069554.1, read on the forward strand.
CAGTTATATGTTAAGCTTCTTTTTCTGATCTTGAGATTTTGTCTTCAAATCTATTTTGACAAAGAGAAGTGTAGGCACCCTGCTCAACTGAGGATGCCAATTGCTTGCCGGCTTCCACCCCATCCCTTTACTTTAGGTCTCTGAGTTTCCTTAAGGCCTCATATTGTTGGGTCTAGCTTTCCTACCCATATGAATCAGTCTTTTAAATTGTATAATTTAGTCTTTCTTTCTTTCTTTTTCTTATTTTATTTTAGTATTATGGTCATCGGTGATGTATTAGTGGGTGTATTAGTCACCTTCTGTTGCTGTGGTAGAAACTTATAAAAGGAACTTATAAAAGGAAGAATTTATTTAGCTTACCTTTCCAAAGGGGCAAATGTCCATCATGGAGGGGACTCGTGGCAGCAGAGGTGGCTGGAGCAAATGCAGAAGCTAAGCGCTCACATCTTCAAGCAGGCACAGGAAGCAGAGAGTGACTAGGAGATCCGGCAAGGCTTAAGAACTCCGTAAGTCCACCCTCCTCCAGCCACGTACTTCCTGCAGCACGGCCACGCCTTCCAAGATTTCCCAATATGGGGAAATCTTGGACAAAATATCTGGGGACAAAATCACCATCTGGGGACAAAATATCCAAATACTTGGAGCCTGTGAGGGACATTCTCATTCAAACCACCACAGGGGGCTACAGTTGATTTTAACTCTGTGTCTAGTGTGGTTTGAATCTGCTGTCACTACAGCTGTTTCTTGTCTACTCACTGAGTTGTAGTAGAGATTGAACTTACAAGAACAGGCTGATGGATAAGGAGATGATCCACGGAACAAGCAGAGATGTCAGAACAAGCAGAGACATCAAAACCAGCAGATGCACAGACTGATAAACAGAAATGCAGGAAACAGGAGACCCAAGGCAACATGAGTATTCCAAAAGACCCTAGCTCAGCTCCTGAACACAAAGATGTCGACATGATCAAAGTAGCCCAACAAGAAATTGAGATCCTAGAAAACAAGGAGAAATGTTGGCAATAATCTCAGTTCTTAAATCACAGTATAAAGCACTGATAGACTGAAACAAACAGCAACAACAAAAAAGAATATTAAAGACATTGATGAAATTCTACATTCAGATATGAATACAGACAAAAATTAACAAGCATATATTACCGTGTCCAAGAATTCTGGGATATAATGAAGAGATCTAAGCTAAGAATTCACAGGCTAGAAGAAGCAGTGAAAATAAATACAAATATACAAAATAACCACTCAGTGAAACTACAGCAGAAAATCATTCTACTATTGAGAAAGAAACAAACACTCAAGTGCAAAACACATTACAGCCTCCAACAGGGCGTAACCAAGTAACCTCCTCATGACATTCTGGTCAATATATTAAACATACCAAGCCACCCCAATACCAAAAGCTGAAAGGTACAAACGGGAACTCAACCTGCAAACACAGAGACATGAGAATAGCATCGACTATCTGACCAGCTGCTGTAAAACCAGGAAAGTCGGAATGATGTCAGGTAACTCTGAAGGTAAATAATTGCCAACAAAGTTGCTATATCCTGCAAAGATTTCTTTTAAAATTGATGGAGAAATAAGCATTTAAAGACAAACACAAATGAACCCATGTCTCACCACCAAGCCAGCCCTGCAGAAGATACTAAGAGAGATACTTACATGAAGGAGGAAGGCATTCTGGGTCACAAGAGCACAGTAAAGAGCACATTTCATGAAAGGGACGGATGAAGTGTGGAGAGCAAAACCGAAGTCCATCATGTCCAACACAGTAAACCTGAAAAGGCCAGACACTCCCAGGAGAGAGGTGAAGAGTGAACAACCCAGCCAACCAGAGAAACAGCCAACAAAATCACAGGAAACACTAAGTATCTTTCAATAAGCACCTGAAGTATAAATGACCTGAACTCACTCAGGGTTACATCTTTGTCTGCTCGGTTGGTTGAAATACTAGGTCCAAATATCTGTTGATTTCCAGAAAAATACTTCATTGGTTAAGATACCCATAGACTGCATCAAAGGCCAGAAAACCTGAACTGAACTGAAACCCAGCTGATATCACCATTCTCATAGTTGACAAAGTAGACGTCAAGCCAAAATTAGTCAGAAGAGATAAGAAAGGTGACTGAAGATTAATAAAGGGAGGATTCCATCATGAAGATATTATCATTGTGGATCAAATACTGGCTTCCCAATTTCAGGAAAACAAACTAGTGGACATAAAAAGGTCAGCTAGATCTTTACACAACCACAGTGAATGATTTCAGTACCTGTCTTCCATCTCTAGATAGTTCATCCAAACGAAAATTCAAAAGAGAAAATTCAGAATCCAACCACACCATAGATCAAATGAACTTCATGAATAGGCACAGATATTCCATCCAACAGATACAGAATACACTCTCTTCTAAACAGGCCATGGAACCTTCTCTAAAAAGGACCACAGTCCAGACGTCTAGCAACATATGAATGGATAATGAGAGCATGTTATATAGATAGATAGATACATAGATAGATAGATAGATAGATGCTATGTATATCCATGTACATTTAAAATGGAATAGTAAGTAGATGTGAAGACAAATGACATATGCAAGAAATGGATGGATCTGGAAAATATAATATTAAGTGAGGTGACCCAAACTCAGAGATGCCACAAACTGCGTGTTCTCTTTCCTGTGTACATACGGATATACGCAAGCAAGGCGAAGTGTGGCTAGCGTCTAAAAATCTAGAAAAGAGACCAAGAGAGTGTAATATAATATCAGGTGATTGGGAAGGATGGAGAGTGGGCAGAATGACACATGGGACATACAAGAGGAAAAGTGTTTTTAGGGAGACTACACAGGGAAATCACGGGGAGCAGGAAGAGGAGGAGATCCACGAGGGACCACAAGAACACACTTTGTTCAAATATATCATAATAATATCTCACATATTATATGCTGATTTTAAAATGAAAATAGAGTCTACCTTGAGTCGTATATAGTCTTGGATCTCTTCTTCTCTGGTTTTAAGACAGAATCTCACTATGTAGACCAGGCTGACCTCAGTCTCACAGAGATCCACTGGCCTCTGCCTCCTGAGCTCTGGAATCAAAGGTGTGGGCAACGGAAATAACAGCTACAACCTGGATAAACATAGAGAAAAAATGCTGCTTTTGCTCTATACTAAAGTGTGCTAAATTAATAAAGTTAAAAGCACCAAGAATACAGTAATGAAAGGAGGTGGAGAAAGTGGGAAAAAGAAGGCAGAAAAGTGAGGACAAGATCCAGGAGGAAGGAGAAATAAATATGATACAAAGGAGAAAACTGCAAAGCAAAGCCAAAGCAGTGAAAAAAGCAGTCAAAACGGCCCCTGGCTCAGACGGAGGGCGGAGACTCATCTTCTGTCAGGGTCCCTTTTGCAGTTCACCTGTGTGGGGCCGGGTGAGGGGGCGGGCAGGTCGTTCTCACAAGCATATCAGACCCGCTGGCTGGCCGCTGCCTTCTCCAGCTGTGCTTGACCGAGTACACATGTGGGGTTTTCCTCTGCGCTTCTGCTTAAGGCGCTCTGCTCTCCACTGCTCTCCACTCCCTAGCGTATTGCCCACAGCCCCATGTTATTATCCTTCACTAGTGTGTATCTGACATCGACAGTTTCTGTGTTTCACGTGTTCTCTGTCTGCTGTTTAATCTTCTGCCTTTTGACACCCTCCACGTCTCCCAGGAGCCACCAAGTTCATGCTTCCATTCAGCTGTGTGAAGATGTAGGGAAGTTCCGAGTGCCTCTAATCTGTCACCTCCGCTCATACGAGAGAGATGTCCCTTCATGTCCGTGTATCGGTATTGTAATAGTAGTGACACGGAATCCACCACCGGGACCATCAGCACATGCGCAGATAAAGATGAATGTCACATATACATAAAGAAATATTATGTAGTCATACAGAATGAAATCCTTTCGTTGTGACAATATGGCTTGACGTGGAAGGTATTATGTTAAGTGAAATAAAAAAGATACAAAGAAATACTGTATGTTATTAGCTTAAAAAATGACTTCAAAGAAATAGAAGGTTAATCACTAGATTGTTAGCAAATGTTACAGAGGAAGGATAAAGGAAGACGAGGTTATGGGTGTCAGAAGGCAGTTAAAAGGCCAGCATGATGGTTCAGTGGGTGGAGGTGATTGTGGCTAAGACTTATGTCCTAAGTTCAGCCCCTAGAACTCCCATGGTGGAAGGAGAAAAACAACTCTAGCAGATTTTCCTCTGATCTACACATCCCAAGGCATGTGCATACCCCCCCCCCCCACATACATAGACAGTAAATAAATAAATAATAAAATTTGATGTAGTTAAAGAGATTGAATAATTCCTAATTTTCTCCAGCACCACAGATAAATGTAGTTGACAATTTACTATATGTTTTGAAATAATCAGAAAAAAATAAGGTCTTGACACTTCTCCTAGAAAGAATAGCTATTTAAAGAAAATGATCTGATTCAGTCATTACACAATGTATGCATACACTCACCTATCCATCAGCTTGAAAATGAGCTCTATAAGATATGACTAAAAACAGGCACCTGCCACGACTGGGATAACCTTGAAGAAAGGTGAGTTAAGTTATGGGGTGCACTCACAGAATGATCCAGAATATCTGACTCCACTCATCTGAAGTATGTGAAGAAACACAAATATTGCAAAGTATGAAAGTGGGTTTCTTGGGCTCTTGAGAGCTGGAAACTGGGATCAACACTTAGTAGGTATAGAGTTTCTGTTTGGAAGATAAAAGCATTCTGGACATTCATTGTTCGGCACCATATATAAGGCTATTTCTAACAGTACATAGGTTTAAGTTGAAGATGGCTGACATGGTAAATTATTTATGCATCTTAATAAAAATCTAGAAATAAGCCTGCCAAAGATGAGATAAAGTAGATGAGCAGGGGCAGAACACCAGACAGAAATAGTGTTCCACAATGGAGAGGTAGGAAAGTTCTTGATGGTTTAGAAAACCTTACAAGAGACAGTCTACCTAGATTTAGATCGACAACAGGGTCAGTGGCTTGAGCGAACACCTGAGAGACAGTGTCTACTCTGAGAGCAGCTTCCACCATGACCCTTACTGCCGATAGATCCTCAGCTGCAGCTGGGCTTTCTTGTTCACCTCCCCATCCAAGCAGGGTTTTGTCTGGCTTGTTTGCACAGGTCTTGTACAAGCTGTCACGAAGTGCTGCAGATTTATATTTGAAAATACCCTGTGGTGTCCAAGCAGCACAGTTTCATTGTGGTGGCCATCCATCACCTCTGGCTCTGACAGTCTTTCCACCCCCTCTTCCACAATGATCCCTGAGCCTTAGGAAGAGAGGGTGTGGTACAGGGCTGAGCTATCCACAGTTTCTAATCTTCTGCACACTGACCAGTTGTGAGTGTATGTGCTCTTCACTTCTTGCAAGAATAACCTTCCCCAGTGAGAGCTGAGAGATGTATTCATCTATGTGGACGACAAGTCATTAAGAGTCAGTTTAATACTATGTCTGTCTAACAGAATAATTGTAGCTGTTTCTTCCCCATGGCCTATGACTTGTCTAGCCATGAGTTCTTGATCCTGTTAACAGTGCCAGGTGTGGGCTCCTCCTTGTGAAGTGGACCTTCAATCCAACCAGAATGTAGTTGGTTACCCCATAACATTTGTGCCACTATTACATCAGTGGGTATATTTTTTTCAAGCCTGTTGTTATTATGGCCCGAAGGATTCATAACTGGCTAAGATGGACAATCGTCCACTTTCTCTACCACCAGCATGCATATCATCGTCTAGTAGTATGAAAGGTAGCCAGCGGAGATGTGGCTTTACCATCAAGTTCTGGCAGGTAACCAAATGCAATGGCAATAGCCAGTATTATTTGAAGACCTATGGGATCTCTCTGGTGAGTGACTCCAAAAGACAGAATCCATCCCTGCCTTTTCGTTTGCTAGCTATCCTGTGATGTCTGGTAGGGCCACTGAACTCCTGTTATGTGTAGGGTCTGGCCCCCCTGCAGCCCTTCTCTCTTAGTGCTAGGCTCTCAGCCAAGAGCTAGCAGGATCTTGTCAAATTGCAAAGCTGAAGTAAACAACTTGACCTTTAAGCTAGCCAGACCACAACTTCCTTTTTCCTGTTTACAACTGTGTATCATCAATAGAGGAACTTCCTGCAAAGCCCCGCCCTCAGGTTATATAAGGCTTGATGCCTCTCAATAAAGTCAGTCATTCTCCTTTTCTCCTACCTGGTGTGTGTGTCTGTGTCTCTGGTTTGTGTGTTTCATTCAATCCGCAGCCCTCCGCCGATCTGGACTCGGTCAAGGAACGTAGCCAGGGAGCTACAGTTATGGGGTAACTACATTTCAACTCTTGTATATCTTGTACATGTGTATGTTGAAAGAAGCATCTATAGCAGGTTTCCACATGACTCTTTCAAAAGGCCTTAGTGTTGGTTATCTTTCCTCTGCCTTGCCCCACATCCCCCACCCCATTAATTCCATCCTGGCCATTGTTTCTTTTTCTCCTTTATATCACTGGAGACTAGTAAGGGGCCCTGCAGGACAGTTCACTGGAGGGGAGACAGAAAGCTTCCTATTAAAAAAAAAAAAGTGTGTTTTTTGAAACAGGGTCTTCCTGTAGCCCAAGCTGGCCTGAAACTCACTATATAGATCATGCTGGTCTTGATTTCACAAAGATTCACCTGTCTCTGCCCCCAAAGTGCTGGGATTAAAGAGGTGTGCTTCTACATCCAGCAAGATTTATTTATTTTTTATTTGTATGTGTGTGTATGATTCTGTGTCTGTGTTTGTACCTGTGTGAGTATGGCATCACATGTGCAGGTGCCCATGGAAGGCAGAAGAAGGGGTCAGGTTCTCTGGAATTGGAGTTACAGGCAGTTGTGAGTTTTAATGCCGCAAATGTGAGAGCGACATGATAAATACACAAAGTCTTGAGTAAACGTCCCCAAATTAGAAAAGTAGACTCCAAAACATGAACAGCATTGTGAAGATCGCTTATTAGGATAGGGAAGACTCATGCAAGAATATTAAAATTATCTACCTGTGCACCCCGAATAAAAGTAAGGACACATACCTAACACTGAGAGAAATAAAGATGATCCAGCAATACTCCAATACTCCACCGCATACATTTATAAAATGCGGAAGAGGAAAATGAACAGACATGGAGAACACCCCACAGTAAGTAGATCCTCCTCCCAAACTCACAGTGAAGTCAAGTGTGGTGGAGCATGTGGTCGTTAGTCCTGGCACTTGGGAGGCAGAGGCAGGTGGATCTCTGTGATATCAAAACCAGCCTAGTCTATAAAGAGAGTTCCAGGCCAGCTGGGGCTGCAGGAGGACCTTATCTCAAAGCAAACAAACAGAAAATAAAAGAACAACAAATAAATCCCAAACTCACAGTGAATACTTTCTGAGATAGACCCATGCTGGGTCATGACATAGATATCACAAAAAGTACAACAGCTCTGTTCTGCTTATAGGAAAGTATATCAGACATCAGTGGAAACCAGAGATCTGGGAAATATAAAATGCGAAGACTGAGAGGCATAGTCCAAGGGTCTAGCGAATTATAAAAAGCACAAAAGCTACTGAGAAACATATTAAGATCATTTCAAAGACTGGCAAAAATAGAACAAAACTTACGAGACAGGGAAGCAGTGCTTTGAGGAAACAAAGTGAAATTTCTTCGTTAAAGAATGCAGAAAGGGGATAGAGAGATGACTCAGTCATAAAAAGCACCAACTGCTCTTGTAGAGACGTGGGTTCAATTCCCAGCACCCACATGCCAGCTAACAACCAGCAGTAACTCCAGTTGCAGGGATCTGACACCCTCTTCTAACCAACCTCCTTGGGCATTGCATGCATGTGTGCACTTCCATACATGTAGGCAAAACACTTATACATATGAAATAAAGATAAATAAATGAATCTTTTAAATGTCAAATCTATAACATAATGTTCATCAAAAAAATTATGTGGAAATAAACTACTCACACAAACTGTGGGAAAGGGTAGTAATTAGTGTGAAAAAAAAAATCCAGTCATCTTTAAAAACCTTAGAAGGAAATGAGACAGATCAGATGTACCCAGCTTCCTCTGGGGCAGGAATTAAGCACTGTTCAGTGCTGTCAAATACCATCAAGTACTATTAAATGCTATTAGAGCTGTTAGTTCTGTGTTGATATTTCATTAACACTTTATTGTAAACAGTCTTTATAATCACAGAACCAATTATTCAATTGATGCTATAATAAGAGGCAAAGTAACTGATAAAATAATTACTAGAGGATATTCAGAGCATTCCAAAAGATGTAGAATAAAGCAAGAGACTACAAAAAAGTTTCACCAGAAAGTTCTTAAAATACACATAGAAATATTACAATAGTCTCATTAAAAATGTGACAAAGGTTATGTGTGTTCTAAACCTTAAACCATTAGTAATGACCAAAATTTTAGATTAAAATTTACACTTCTTGGGTATGAGATCACATGGCTATGCATATCTCCAGCAATGTATTTCTCTGACACCATGTGGTGCCATCTTCTGCAAAGCCTTTATCCATTTATTTCTACTGTGATCACATCTGATACCTGGGGGGCTGAGGAGCCAGCTCAGAGGACCCAGGTTCAGATCCCAGCACCCACACGGCAGCTCACATCTGACAACTGACCTTATGGCTACATTCCGACTTGAAAGTAAACATGTTTTTTTACAGAATTATTTTTATTTTTAATTACATGTACGTGTATTTATCTGTGTGTGGGTATGTGCAGTGCCTGCAGAGGGTCAGCAGAGCTTCAGATCCCCCTTGCAACTGGAGTGACAGGTGGTCTTGTGCTGCCTGATGTGGGTGGTAGAAATCAAACTGAGGTCCTAGGCAAGAGTAGCAAGTGCTCCTAACCTGCTGGGCCATCTCTCCAGTCATGTAAACATTCTTTTATTGCTTCTGGTCAATGATTAAACTGCCCTGAGCAACCATGCAATAGACCTTTCCTGATGCCTGGCAGAGTGGACTGGAGAGCTGTCAGCCAAGAAGCCCCTCCACTAGAAAGCAGACAGGTTGTTGTCATGGCAGCACAGGTGTCTCTCAGGCTTTCCAGTCACTCTGAACACATTCTGGCAGCTGCAAAGGACCACTATGAACAGGGTTGGAGACATGTTCTGGTCAGACCACTCCATGCAGACAGACTACACCAGTCTTGGGAAGCAACACCTAAGAAAGACAACGCTGGGTGAATTTTGGTTGACCCAGATGCTCTTTTCATCCAGCTCAGAGAGGGAGAACTTTCTCAGGCTGGGCATAAAGTTTGTGACTAAGGAGGATGGCAGTCTCTCATTCGCATTCAGAGCAGTGTTGTGATGGGTTTGCATTACAGTCACTCCATTTACACGCCTCACCCTCTGCTTGATTGTCTGCCTGCAGGCCACCTCCACACCCTTCTTGGGTTTGCCAGATCCGCTTAAGGGAAACCCCCTGCTGTTGCAACGTTAAGCCTCCATGAAGACTTTCTGCCTTGTGGCCTCCAATTTGTGATCTTTGTCACAGCCTGAGCTGGTAACAGGAAGTGACAGCTGCTGAGACTTGAGCAGAAACAGTGCAGACCGTAGCAGCAGAGGCAGAGGCAGCTGACGCAGAAGCCAGGGGAACGTGCCGGGGACAAGAGCTGCAGGCTGAGACCAGGAGGGTTTGTGGAAACGCTGAGAAGGTAAAAGAAGGTAGGATGTGGAGGAGAATTCAGACAGTGAAGACAAAGATGATAAGAAACCAAGGGCGGGAGGCTGCAGGGTCCAAGTCACTAAATGAGTTCCATAGAGCCCCTGAGTACTTAGAGCCAAGGGTCTGAGTACTTGGCTAGAGAACCTTGACACTAGCTCCACCCCGTACAGTCAAAGATACCTGATGATAAGAGCCATGGGCTCCTGTGCTTTTATTACTTCAGGAGAGCAGTGCTGGGCAGCGCCAGATGGTGCCAATGTTAGCTAGCTGTTTCTGGGACTGAAGACTCCACCAGATGCTGAGTGTTTGGCTGCTGGAAACCAAAGCTGACAGCCAGATCTGAACTAACAACTGGAGCTCTATACTCTGGTCTTCAGAACCTCAAACTGTAATCCCTTGTGCTCAGGGTGTAAAGCTATGAGCCTGAGCTTGTTCACACTCCAGGGCCTGGTCATGCCAACCCTGAGGAGGCCATCTTGTGTCTACTCATGAGTTTCTAGCTGGATAGAATAAAGAATCATCTTCAGCAGATCTTTGTGGCAGGAAGACTGGGTAATAAGTCTTTGATTATCAGGGCTATGGAAGCAGTTCCGTGGTCTCCAGGGCACCAGGGATGCTCAGAGCCAGAAACACATTTGGAAAAGACCCACCTAATATGACTCTAAACTCTCGCCTTGGCTTCACCTTGAAGCTTTCCACAAGCAGAAAGTTAAAGGGAAAGTTGCACACTCTTGGCTGAGTAGTAAAGGCTTTCACCAACACACACTACATGACGATATTAAGAGACGTGTGTGTGTGTGCGCGTGCGTGTGTGTGTGTGTGTGTGAGTAGCCAGCCACTAAGCTAACAGAACAGTGACTCATGTGGACAAACAATGACCAAGTACAATCTTTACTAAACAAGCGTAGAAAACAAACTATAATCCACAATAAATCCCAATATAAATTTAGAGGGAGATGACTTGTTTCCAAAGGAGAAAAATTTTCAAGATATTTGAGCACACGATAATTGTTGGTTACATTTTGTTTTCCATTGAGTTTTTAAAGATGTATGTACAGGTTTAGAAGGCCCAGGGAACATATACATCCCAAAATAGCTATGAATGTGGCCCAACACATTTGTAGATGACATGATACCACATTGTCTAAAGGTTTACACTGGTGTGTTAGAAAGTATAATATACAAGAATTCTGATTAAATATTATTGATCCTTTTGAAGTTAAAACACTGGAGACTTTTTTTAAAGATAGGGTTTCTTATAGTCCAGGCCAGCCTCAAATTCACTATGTAGCTGAATTTAAACTTCTAATCCTCTTGCCTCCATCTCCCAAAGGCTAGGATTGCAGGCATGCAACATGACATCTGGCTTATTCTTTGCTGTGTATTAAACCCAAGACTGTGCATACTAGGCAACCATTCTGTCAAATGGGCTGCATTCCCAGCCCCTAAAACGTTAAAAATTTTAAGAATTATTTCTAGTACTTAAAAAATAAAGCACATTCCCTCTTTAAAGTGTGATATGTCTACACAATTCACCAAGCATCCTGAAAAAGTTATTTCACATATGTTGGGTTCATGTGTTCATAGTACAACAAAATAATTTATTTTGTGGTAGTTTTAAAGTTACCTAATATCCTTATAAATGAGTCACATTATCCTTTCCAATAAATCCTCTGTATAAAGACTATGGGAAAATGGAGCATACACTTTATGTGCTGCACAAAGATGAACCACTCTAATTTTTCAAATTAACAACTATTGACGATATTAGCCATGCACAATGTTATTTCGTATTTTTCTAATTACAAGTCTCATTTTATTTTAAAAATAATTTGTTATTTGGCAGTTTCATAATGCGTGTAATGTATTTTGATCATATTCACCCCCGTTCACACTCTGTTTCCCTCTGTCTGCCCCCTCCCTCTCCCGCTGGAGCTCTTCTTCCCAGCACATTTTCCACTTGCTGTAATGTCTTTTTTTTTCCTAACACAGTAAGTTAAACTAGAGCTGCTTGCACGCATACAGATGTGCGGATATTTGTTGGATCGTGAGCAGCTTTCAAGCCATCACCTGACCATGGCTCCTCAGCTGCGCCTGGAGCCTCGTGTGCTGATCATAGACCTTGTGAGGTGACCACAGTTGCTGTGAGTGCAGCAGCTATGTCTTGTCCTGAAGACAGCATTTCACAGCCTCCTCTCCATCCTCCAGCTCTTAGGACCCTTCCACTCCCTTGACGGTGGAATGTTCCTTGAGACTTCAGGTATCTGTAGGAGAGTGGGAGTGCGATATAAAAGTCCTGTTTAGGAATGAGCCCTCCACAGTGATGCACCCTCAGCACTTGGGCCAGGTATTAGTCTCCGCATTAACTGCTGCCCACTGCAAAAAGAACCAAGTTTAGGAGCAACACTAATCTAAGGGTATATACATGAATATTTCCAATATAATCTAACAGTGTATCAATTCAGCAAAACAACAGTAATAGGTTTTCTCTATGACCTAACCAAGACTGTTATCTCCTATAGTACCTGTAAGTAAGCACATGTTGCCTGACAGTGCGAGGAAAGACCATTGTGGACACTTTGCCTCCAGCAGCCTACATAGCGTCTTTTGGCACTATGGAAGCTAGCCAGCAGTGAGGATTTTTCCACATCAGTTACAGCTTGATTTCTCTAAGTACTGTAACTCAAGTATGTGACGTCTTCAGCATGAGGATTTAATCATCTTGTGCTTGGATAACTAAAAGCAATGTCAATAGCCTGTGTTATTTTGTGGGGCTCTGACACCTGCTCTACCAACTTAGAGAGGGATGGCCCACACTTTGCACTGTGATTTTCATTTAATCATCCATGGCTTCTGGAAGCAGCATTAGTAAAACCATTGCAGGATACCTCTGTTTAAATTATTATGTTTCTTTAATTATGGAGTCTCACTTGTTAGTTTTTACTTTTATTTTGTTGGTGTTACACTTGGTGTTTGGAGATCTGCCTGCCTCTGCCTCCCAAGTGCTGGGATTAAACGTGTGTGCTACCCTCTCCTGCTCTTAAAAATATGTTTTTAATGTTACCTTATAAAGTAATTTCTATAAGACTTTTCATAAACCTCTGTTTTAGTGAATCCCATCTCGTTCTCTTCCCCATTGTCATAACGTTTCCACCCCCAATCTTACCCCCTCTCTGCCCCTGGTCCCGCTTAAACATTTCCTCCATCAATATTCTATCTTGTACCCTTTTCCTCACTTAAGGCCTCTTCCCCTCCCCCTTTCTGGCATCCCGACCTCCACACGCACTCAAATTAAACACACAAATCTAAAAATTCAAAGCTAGGATCTCCACATGAGAACACAGAGTGTTTGACTTCGGGGGCCTGGGTTCCATCCCTTAGTAAAATATTTTCCAGTTCCATCTATTTCTTGCAAACTTTCTTGTCCACTATGTGTACAGGATAGCCTCAATATCATAGAGACGGGCTTGCCTCTGACTCCTGAGTGCTGGGATTAAAGATGTGCACCACCACACCCAGCTCTTCATTGTCTTAAAGTTTTCTGTAAAAGGGTCTTTTACGTTTTTGGTTAAGTCTATTCTGTGGTATTTTATATTATTAAATTAAATAAATAGCTATTAAATTTATTTGAGATGGGGTCTTACTGTCTGGCATGGAACTGGATATGTAGTCCAGGCTGCCCTTGAACTCACTGAGATCCACCTGTCTCTGCTACTGGAGTTCTGGGATTAAAGGTGTGTGCCACCAAGTCCAGCTGCTAGTATGTGTTTTTCTTTTGAGACTATTGTGAATGTGTCTCCTTGATTCTTAGTGTGTTTTCCATTGGTCTATAGGAAGGCTATTGATCTTTCTATGTTAATTTTGTGTCCTTCCACTTTGGTATATCAGTCCTAAGAGTTTTCTGATGGAGTTGTTAGAGATTTGTATGACAGAATCATAACATCTACAGATAAAGTTGCTGTTAATTCTTCCTTTCTTATTTGAGGCCTTCTCCTTTGCTTCTCTTGTCTTATTGCTCTAGCTAAGAGCTCCAGTACTGTATTTAGTAAGACTAGAGAAAATGGATGAGCTTTGTCTCTTCTTGAATTTAGTAAAATTGCTTTGAGATTTCCCTCCATTTACTCAAACACTGGCTATAGGTTTGTAGTCTGTAACCTTCGTTATGTTGAATGCTTCTTCTATTCTGAGTTTGTTTAGGGATTTTATCCTGAAAGGATGCTTAATTTTGTCAAAAGTTTTTTCTCTATGAAGATGGCCATGTGATTTCTCTTCTTGAGTACATTCATGTAATTTACTAATTTATATACATTCAACCATGACCACATCTCTGGAATCAAACCAAAGTGATCATGGTGAATAATTTTTTGATGTGTTCTTGAATTTAATTTGCAAGTATTTTGTTGAGAATTTTTGCATTTTATTTTCATCGGGGAGATTGGACTATGATTTTTTTTTGTTTTGTTTTGTTTTCTTTTAATATCTTTGACTTCATCTTTACTGATTTTGATATCAGAGTAAAATTAGCTTCATAAAAAGAATTTGGTAATGTTCCTTTCTTTCCTGTCTTATGGAATAGTTTGGAAAGAACTGGTGTTATTTATTTGAATGTCGAGTTAAATTCACTAGTGAATCCATCTAGGCCTCATCCTTTTATAAAAGGGACAGCATGACATTACCTATTCAATCTGTTTATTATAAATGTTTACATTGTTCATCTACTCTTGCCTTAATTTTGATAGGTCATTTGTATGAAGTTCATCCATTTCTTTAAGATTTTTCAATTTAATGGAATACTGTTTTTGAAGTGAGACTTAATAATTTTCTAAATTTCACTGGCATCTGTCGTGATGACTCCCTTTCCAGCTCCAATCTGATCTCTTTGTATCCTCTTTTACTTTGGCTAATAGATTCTCAGTCTCCTTTTATCTTTTCATTGGTTCCTTACATTGTTTCTCTTTCTTCATCAATCTCTGCCTAGAGGGTGATGATTCTTTCTGTCCGTTGATTTGAGGTTTTGCTTAGTCTTCTTTTTGGGGGCTCTTAAGTATGTCATGAAGTTTTTTTATTTGCCATCTCTCTAATTTCTTAATGCAGACATTTAGAGATAGAAACTCTCTTCCTGACTGCTTTGATTGTGTCCCATCGATTTTGATATGTTGTATTTCCATTTACTTTCAATTCTTGCAATCCCAGCTGTCTTTACTTAGGGACCCATTCCTCATTCAATATTGTTTCACTGCCATGCATTTGTTATGTTGTGTTTTTCTTGCTGCTGATTTACGATTGTATTCCATCATGATCAGAGAGAATACAAGAAATGAATTCAGTTTTCCAATATTTGTTAAATTTTCTCTGTGACCAATTATATGCCTTTATTTAAGGGAAAGTTCCCTGGGGTGGTGAAAAAATGTTTGGTAGGAATATCCTATAGATGTTTGGTAAGTCCATGATCCAGATGTGATTTAATCCAAATATTGATATGTTTACTTTCTGTAAGGAGTAATGTAGACATGGAAAATACATGATTCCAAGTAGACAGCTTAGATTTCTACATGTGTACACTCCTATAACCACACAAAATACATAGACAAATACAGAACATTTTTCGTCCTTCAATCTTCTTCACGTCCCTACCCTGTCAATCACCATATCAATCTTAGTTTATTACATAAGTATTGCTCTTAACATTTTTGTTTTGTTTATTGATGGATAATAAATATTAACCAGCTGTGTCTTGATGTTATATTGTGCTATCATCAAATGCGTGTTATCCACATATCTGTCACTTCCGTAATTTTCCTTGTGATGGTAGAATTCAATATTCTATCTTCTAGCTATTTTGAAATCTATATTTCTAAATATAATCATGCTACTGTGTGATAAATTAAACAAGAAATGGTGTTCTTGCCTAACTGCAAATTTTGTTTTAAATATTTTATGATATTTATTTATGTGTATGAGTGTTTTGCCTGCACACATGTTGTGCAGTGCCTGCAGAGGTCAAAAGAGGAAGTCAGATACCCTGGACCTCACGCTATGGACAGTTGTCAGCTGCCATGTGGATGCTGGGAACCAAATCCAGGTCCTCAGCAAAAGCAGTTAGGGCTCTTAACCACTGAGCCATCTCTCCAGTCCTCTCAACCTCAGTCCACTGTCACCTCTCTGCACTTCTGACAACCATTGTCCGCTCTCAATTTCTGTGAGCTTTTGTTTCCGCATCGGTGAGATGATCATGGTGATTTTTTTGTGGCTGACTTTCTTCACTTATTTCTAGTTCCATTCCTGTTGTTGAAAATGACAGTATTCATGCTTTTATGACTGGATAGTGTCACACTGTGTATGTGTGCGTTGTACTAATCCACTCCTCGGTGCACAGGCGTGTGTTGATTGCCAATCTAGACTACCATGAATAGTTCTACAATACTCACAGGAGCTTATCTGTTCCTTTCATGTGCTGGTTTTATTTCCTTTGGTGAATGTGGCATTTCCATCCTAAATTATTTATGGAACAGAATTGTTATTTTCTGTATTGTTTGTACTAAGTCATATTTCCTCCAACAGTGTGTGGTTTTATTATTTTTTTCCACACCTTCACAAAAATATTTTTCTGGTTTCCATAACACATTCTAACTAAAGTCAGGTTTCATCACACTGTAGTTTTCATTTGTATTCCCCTGATGGTTAGAAACACTGAATATTTCTTCATACATCTAAATGACCATCTGTGTGTCTTATTCTGATAAATTTCTACTTAAGTATTTTTAAACTAGGCTAATTTTTTTGCAACTGAGCTCCTTGTGTTATTCTCAGAGGTATAGTTTGTAAGCATTTATCTGACCCCTCATTGCTTCTATTTTCCTGTTATACAGAGGAATATATATTTTAGTTTTATATATATATATATATATAACTATATATATTATATATATTTTAGTTAAATGAAATTCCATTTGCCATTTTCTTAAAAATTGCTGCTGGTGTCTTTGAACTGTAGGGACAAAGCAAAGTCAGACCTCTTAAGTTTCAGTGGCCTCACCCCTCCCTGCTACATTTCGGGTGCTAACACTTCAGCGTGCATTCTGGCACCAAGCCCAGACCCCACAGACAACAAGGTCTGAGTTGTCCAGTACAAACAATTCCCGAGGGACAGACAGGTTCTGGACCAACCAATGCCAAGATTAAACCAGCCAGCAGAGCCCACAGCCACCAAACAATTAAAAAGCAGGCTGCACCTTGGAGAGGATGTGCAGTTCCCTGATCTGGCTTTAGGGACTGTAGCCTGGCTAGCTGCAAAATTCTCTTTGTTTGCCAAATTATGTAAATAAATTTTCCTTTTTTTCATCAAAGTGGAGTCTTGGGGTTTGTTCCCACTTCTTGGACACTAACAGAACTATAGAAAAAAAAAATCTTTGCTGGGCTGGAGAGACGGCTCAGTGATGAAAAGCAGTGGCTACTCTTGCAGAGGTTGCTTTCCAGCACCACATAGCAGCTAAAAACCACCCTCAGGGTGACTTCTAGCCTCTGCAGGCACTATACAACAGGGGTGCACTTACATACATGCAGACAAATACTCATACACATAAAATAAAAATAAAACAAATAAATGCCTTATTCAGTCGTAAAGAATAATGAATACTGTTATTTGCAGGAAAATAGTTGGAACTGGTGCGCTGATTGAATGTGAAATGTCTTCTATAGGTTCCCGTATTAAAACACTTGCTCCCCAGAAGGTGCTGCTGTTTGAGGAGGTTATTTAGGAGGTCTCTGCTGGGGAAAATGTATCACTAGAGGCAGGCTCTGATGCTGAATAACCTGACCTGTTTCCTGTTTTCTCTCTCTGCTTGTGGTGTAAAATGTGATCTCTATGCTGCAGACCTTCCTCACACTCCTACTCCATGCTTCTCAGGCCATGCAAGACTCCACGCATCTCCCTCTGGAAGGATAGGCTAAATTATGCCCTTTTCTGTTCTAGGTTCTTCTGGGCATGATATTGTTAGACCTCACTCTCAGCCCAGGGGACTTGAACCCCAGCAGGCCACCTGAGGACCCAACGTCAGGGAGCCTCAGTCACCCCCAAAAAACCAGACCGTCAGATGCAAAAAGCAAGAGGAATTTTTATTTCACTTGCGCAAGTGGGTGTCTAGCTTCAGGGAGCTTAAGCACACCTGGCAGGCATTCCGCCAGGCTTTTATTACAGAAACCACAGAATTATCATGGTTTAACATACAGGGTACTTGTTACATTGGATTGGTGCACAACTCTTGACCAGGGTTACAGAGAGAACAATTTTACATAGTCCAACCTTTTCTCAGAAATACCACACGCATTATTTCACATGTCACAAGATGTTGACTTAACTGAATGTTTTAACCATACTTCTGGTTTCACAATGTCGCTGGGACATCTGGGGGATTTTTCTGTCAACACCACAGACATTATCTCATATACCATGAGATGTTGACATAACCTTTGTGACTTCTGGGACTTTCCAGTTTAGGAGGGGTAAGCTAACAGAGGGGACCAGGTGTTTTTCCACTTGAGCGGGGATCCCACAATATTTTATCACAGCAACAGAAAATAACTTGTTAGGGTCCGAGAATCGGGAACAAACCCCACGACTCCACTATGATGCAAAAAGTAAAATTTATTTATATAATTTGGCAAACAGAGCGAATCCAGTGGCTAGCTAGGCTGCAGTCCCTAAGGCCAGGTCAGGAGGCTGCTGAACTCTCTCCAGGGTACAGCCAGCCTTAAAAGTTCCACAGCTGCGCAGCTCTGCGGGCTGGTCCAACCTTGGAATTGGTTGGTCCAGAACCTGTCTGTCCCACGGGGATTATTTGTATTGGACAACTCAGACGGTGGGATCTTGAATGTGAGCTGAAGTGTTAATGCCTGAAATGTAGCAAGGTGGAGTCAGGCGATTAAAACTTAAGGGGTCTGAGTTTGCTCAGGTCTGTTTTGTTTCCCTACAAACTAATACAATAGAGACCATTATGTGAAGAGAAATAAGTTAGCGTCAGACAATTACCACATTCCTTTCATACGTATAATCTAGATAGGAAAAATAAAATGGCATGCAAGTAAATGAGGGACTATGTGGGGAAGGAGGGGGTCTGAAGGAAGAGGAGGGGCCGGGAAATGGCAAATATGCTTTCCTATGCAGAATCTGAACTATATATCTGATCTATAGTACACATGAAACAGAAGAGGGACTATTTGGTTGGAGGGAAAGGACAAATGTCCCTGCCAGGAAGCTCAGCTAGTCTCTGCTTCTTTCAGGAAGCTCAGCTTGTCTGAGAGTGTCTCTCTGCGGTCATGGGGAGGGGCCTAGGGAAGAAGGGACCTAGGGAACCTGGTCAATTTCAGGGCCTTCCAGAAGCTCTTGAGTTATTTACTTCCTGAGCTCCCGCGCTCTCCTGCGGAATGGAATGATCCGCCTCCTCTCAAACATCCTGTTGTCTACCCAGCCCTCCTTCAAGACAGAGTTTTATCTGGGACGAAACTGCAACACGGCACACACCTGAGGCTGTATCTTCAAATATGGAAACCGAAAACCAACACAGAACACCAAACACATGATTATCCTACTGCATAATCCCGGTTAATTAAGGTGTTTTTGACTCTGAACTCTTAAGGACAGGAACACAGGTAGAATATTCCATGCTTACACTGATATCATGAAATTCTGTTTTTCTGTGATGTTTATTTTCTTGGGTCTTATATTTCAGTTTTTACTTTATTTATCAATAATAAATAGGGGAGCTAGGTTTATTCATATATGCATATATATTTATACATATTATATGGCTATACAGTTTTTCCAAAAACATTTTTGAAGAGACTTTCCATTTCCAAATATGTGGTCTTTGCTGAAAAAAAATTTGGTTATGAATACATAATATATATATATGTATATATATATGTATATATATATATGTGAATGCATTTGATATATTCTGGGGCTTTGCATTATGTTGGTCTATAGCATTTGTCTGTCTGGGACAGATTAACTCAATATATTTTCCAGTCCAGCCTATATTCCTGCAAAATTCATAATTTTAGTTTTCTTTCCTGCTGAATAAAATCATTACATTTATATATCATATTTTCATTTTCCATTCATCAACTAATGAATATTTAGGCTAATTCTGTTTCCTACATATTGTGAATAGAACAGATACGAACATGGATGTATTATATCTCAGCTGGCACCCACACACACACACACATATATATTTAGAGAGAGAAGAGAGAGAGGTCTGTGAGTGTATGACAAGGAGTGATATTACTGGGTCATGTGGTAGTTCTATTTGTGGGATTCTGGGAGAACTGTATACTGATTTCCATAGTGATTGAATCAGTTTATACATGCACCAAGAGCGGATGTGGGTTTTCCTTTTACCCCATCTTCGCTGTTTGTTTTCTTGGTAGTAGCTATTTAAACCAGGGTGAGATGAAATCTCAAAACAGTTTTATTTGCATTTTCCTGATGGGTAAAAGTATTGAATATTTCCTAAAGTGTTTATTAGCTATTTGTCTCTGTGCTGTTCAGCTCCATAGCACATCTTTCTTCCTTGGTGTTTAGTTTTGTGAGTTCATTGTATACTCTAGATACCCATTCTTTGTCAGATGCACAGATAGCAAATACTTTCTTCCATTATGTGGACGGTCTCTTCACCTGATTGAATTATTTGGCTGTACAGACGCATTTTAGTTTCATGAGGTCCCATTTGTCCACTGCTGACTTTATTTCTTAAACAACTGGAGGCCTGTGTAGAAGGCCTTATCTACATCTTTATCTCATAGTGTTTGTCATAGCCTTTCCTCTAACATTTTAAGAGTTTCAGCCTTTCTGTGAAGCCTTTGATCCATTTGGAGTTAAGTTTTTTGTAAGGTGAGAGATAAGTATCTAATTTCTTTTCTTCTGCATGTTGATGTTTAGTTTCCCCAGAACCATTTGTTGAAAATGCTGCCTTTCCTCCAGAAATTTTGACCTCTTTATTAAAAATTAGGGTGCAACATTTGCCAAGCCTCAGAGCTGTGTCTTATACTCCACTGATCCAGGTGTCTATTTTTGTGTCAGTGCGGTGCTGTTTTTATTATGGTAGTTCTTTTGTACAATGTGAGATCAGGTATGACAATACTACCAGCATTATTGCTTTAATTTCAGGCTTATTCTGATTATCCAGCATCTTTTGCTCTCCCATATAAATTTTGTGGCTTTTTACTATTTATATGAAGAATGGCACTGGAATTTTTGTGAAAATTGCATTGAATTTATAGATTGCTTCTGGCAGGATGGCCATTTGTACAATATTTACTCTCCTGAACATAGGTCGTTCCATCTTCTAGTGCCCTGCTCAGCTTCTTCAGCAGCGTAATCTTTTATTTGATAGGCCTTTACTTCCTTGGCTAGATTTACCCAAAGTTACTGTTTTGAGGCCATTGTGAATAGAAATGTTTCTCTTAATTCTTTCTCAGTATGACTGTCATGGGTATATAATAAGGCTATTGATGTTTATATGTTAATTGTCTTTCTGCTGAAAGTGTATAGTATCTATAGAAGTGTCCTTCTGGAGTCTTTTTTTTTCTTTTTGAGACAGTGTCTCTCTGTAGCCCTAGCTGGCCTGGAAGCTCACTGTGTAGACCAGGCTGGCCTCTCACAGAGATCTCCCTGCCTCTGCCTCAGCTGGTACTAAAGATGTATGTTACCATGCCCGGTTTGAGATTCTTTACAGAGAGAATTATGTCATTTGTAAATTAGGATACTTTGACTTTTAATGCCTGTGTCCCTTTTATGATGTTCATTTTTCTTCTCTAAGACTCTCTAAGATTATAATGGATAGTAGAAGACAAAATGGTTATCCTCATTTTGTTCCTGATTTTGTGGAAACATTTCAAGATTTTTGCCATTTATGGTGATGTTGACTGTAGATTTATCATAAGTAGCTTTGTATGTTGAGATATGGTCTATTCATCTTAGTCTCTTTAAGGTTTTTATCATGAAGGGATGTTGGATTTTGTCAAAAACATTTCCAAGATCTGTTGAGACAATCAGGAGATTTGTGTCTTTGAGGCCATTTAAGCAAGGAATTACTATGGTGAATTCTCTGCACATCTCTGGAATGAAGCCACTTTAATCATGGTAGATGATCGTTTTGATGTGATCTTCAGTTTGGTTAGCAAGTATTCCATTGAGAGTTTGCCATTTTTTGTTTATTGGGGATATTGGGCTACAGTGTTTGTGGTATCTCTGTCTGGGTTTGCTGTCTGTGTAATGTTGGTTACAGAAAGACTGGAATCACACTTTTATATTTTATGGAATAATTTGAGAAGCATCAGTTTTAATTACTCTTTAACAATCTGGTACAATTCTGTAGTGAATGCATTAGGCCTGGGCTTTTTCCAGTTTGGAGATTTTTATCACTGCTTCCATGTTTTAGGTTTGGTTATCGCTTCTTGGATTAACTTCCGTAGCTCATGTACTTCTAGAAACTCATCCATTCCTTTTAGATTTTCTCATTTTGTAGAATATAGATTTTGAAGTTTTGTTTTTAAGGTTTTCTGAATTTCACCAGTAGCTTGGTAATATCTCACTTTTCATTTTTAAATCTTAATAATTTGAGTCTTCATTCTCCTATGGGTTAGTTTGACAAAGGATGTGCCAATCATGTTCACATTCTCAAAGAATCAACACTTCCTCTCACTGACTCTTTTCTTGTCTGCTCTGATCTTATTTCTTTCCACCTACTAGTTGTGATACGTTCTTGATTTTATTTATTCGTATTTTATGTGTATGAGTGTTTTGCCTGCCTGTATGTAAGTCCACCCATGTCATGCAGAGCCCAGAAAAGAGAGTGTTGGATCCACTGGAACTGGAGTTAAGGATGCTTGTTAAGTGCTATATGGGTGCCGAGAATTGAACCCTGGCCTTCTGGAAAAGCAGCCAGTGCTCTCAACTGCTGAGCCCATCTCTCTAGGCTCCTGTTCTTGATTTCATAATTTGAGAGCTTTCTAATTTTGTACTGAAAGCTATAAACTTCTCTCTTAGGACTTCCTGCATCATAACCCACAGGTTGATATGTTCTGATTCCATTCTAATTAAATTCTAGGAATTTTTTTATTTCCCTGTTGACATCATCAGTGACCCATTCCTTATTCAATAATGTGTTACTGAATAGTCATGAGTTTATATTTTCTGTAGTTTTTCTTGCTGTTGATTTACAGCTTTATTCCGTGGTGGTCTGATAGAGACAAGAAGCCATTTTTGTTTTCCAGTATGTGTTTAGATTTGCTTTGTGTCCTATTATGTCATCTATTTTAAAGTCAGTTCCACAGACTTCTAAAGCAAAACGGTGTATTTTGTACTGTTTATGTGGAATATTCTCTAAACCTCTGTTAAGTATATTTGTTAAGTATATATTGATGCTATTTAACTCTAATATTTGTTTTGGGTTTGTTTTTTTTTTTCTGATCCGGATGACCTGGTGAGAGTGGGTATTTATGTCACACACTATTGTTGAGTTTGCTTGATATGAACTTTATATCTACTAGTATTATTTTATGGAATTATGAGTGATTATATGTTTAGATTTTTACTATCATCTTGAGGGATGATTATCAGTATGAAACAGCCTTTTTCTCTCTTCTGGCTAGTTTTTAGTGGATTTTGTGAGATACAAGAAGAGTCACATCTACTTGGTTCATGGTTCTATTTGTGCGAAATATCTTTGACCAGCCTTTAATATCAAGGTTATTATTTTTGATAGCGAAACCTGTTTCCTTACGGGCAGCAAAAAGAAGGATCTGGTTTTCTGACCCAATCTACCTATTTGTGTCTTTTGATTGGGAAAACTGAGACTGTTATTATTTAGTTGTTAATTAAATGTGTGTTAATTCCTATCATTTTATTGGTTTTGTAGCATATGATTTTTCTTGGTCCTCTTTTACAGATCAGTGGTCCTAGTATTATTTTTTTCTCTGTAGCCTTTTAGATGTGTTGATCCTTCTCTTTAGTCTACAGTATTCCTTCTAGTATCCTACATGGAGGCGGTTTGGTGGTTGGTCCTAAATTCCTTTAACCTATTCTTTTCAAATATTTATTTAATAATAAAATGTTTTATTTTATGTGTATGAGTGTGTTGCCTGAAGCATGTAAGTGTACATAGGAGTGTACATGGACATGCAGTGCCATAGGAGGTCAGAAGAGGGTGTCAGATCCCCTGGAATTGGAGTTACGGATAGTTGTTAGCCACCATGTAGGAACTGGGAATTAAACCCTGGTCCTCTGCAAGAGCAGTCAGTGCTCTCAACTCTGGAGCCATCTCCCCAGCCCTGTTTAACCTATTCTTATCCTGGAAAGTTTAATTCTCTCCTTCCATTTTGATAGTTTTATCGGTTATATTTAATCTGAGTTGGAAGTTACAGTCTCTCAGAACATGAAATATATCTTTCCAAGATTTTCTGGCTTTTAGAGTTTCTGAAGAAACATACCTGTTATTCTGATGGACTAGCCTTTATCTATGATTGGTCTTGTATCTGTCTGCTTTCAATATGCTTTCTTCTTAGGTTAGTGTTTGGACATAATGTGACATGGAGTTTATTTTCTGGTCTTGTCTATTTGGTGTTCTGTATGCCTCTTGTGCTGGGACAGGCCCCAGATTTAAAATGAAGAATTTCTTGGGGAAAGAAATTGAAAAGGAAAAATTCCAGCCAGGCATGGTGACACATGCCTTAAATTCCAGCACCCAGGAAGCAGTCGTGGGTGAGATGGAGGCCAGCCTAGACTATTTAGCAAACCTCAGGCCAGCTGGAGATCGGAGGAGATCCTGTCTCTAAATAAATGGAAACTTTTCTTCTATGGTTTTACTGAAAATAACAGAATTCTTCTAAGATTTCATATGTTTTACTCTTTTAAAAATTATAGGTGATACAATTCCTCTACCTTTTCAAGCACTGACAGTCTGTATTCTGCATGATCCATTCTATTGGTGAATCTTCCCAATTGGTGAATCATTTCAAATTTTCCTTTTCTTCAGTATTTCTGTCTTTATTGAGTTGTGTGCATGTCCTGGATTCACTTATTTCATTAAGCTGTTTGTTTTCCTGGAATTTATTCAGATCGTTTTATTTGTGGAAGTTCCACTGTGAACCTGGGGTGACAGGGGGCTTTTGTTAAGGGATGTGGTTTGTTGACCTCACATAGCGCTGGTTGGGGTTCATATGGATCCTGGCACCAGACTGGGCAGTGGTGGGGTTGTGGGTCAAGGTTCACTGACCTCACATGGTGCTGACTGGTGCTTGTGTGGGTCCTAATGTGAGTCTGGAGGCAGGCAGGTGGTAGGGTCACAGGTCGAGGCTCTCTGACCTCATGGTGAATGTCAAAGCTCACACATGTCACAGCGTGAGCCTGTGGTTGGGCAGGGTAGTGTGGTCTCTGGTTGCAGTTCTCTTATATCTCATGAGGCTGGCTGTATATGTGGGTTCTATCTTGAGACTGAGGGGTGGGCAGGGTGGGGTCATGATTCTCTGACTTCACACAGGGTTGGTAGGACTTTATGCAGGTTGTTTTCCTATATGAACTTTAGGATTTTTTTTCTAGTTGTATGAGGAATGCCATGGAATTTTAATGCAGAATGCACTCCATCTGTAGATTACTTTGGGGACTATATCCATTTTCATAATATTAATTCTACCCATCTAGGAGCACAGAAGGCCTTCTCGTTGTCTAGTGTTTTCAATTTCTGTTTTTTAGTCTTAAAACGTTTCTTTGTAAAAGACTTTCACTGTCTTGACTAGGTGTATTCCCATTTTTAATGCTATTGTGAATTGAACGTGTATCCTAATTTATTTTCAGCAAGCCACTATTTGTGTATATGAAAGCTATTTATTTTTGTATGTTTTTGCATCCTCCAACTTGACTTAATAGTTAAACAAATCTAGACGTTTTCTGGTAGAGTCTATGGGGTCTTATTAATACAGAATCAAAACATCTGTATATAGGGACATTTTTACTTCTTCATTTACAATTTTTATTCCTTATACATTTTTCTTGTAGTGTTGTTTGACTATGAATTTGAGTCCTATATTCAGGAAGAGTGGAGACAGTGTAACCTTTGTCTTTTAGATTTTAGTGGAAGGGCTCTACTTTTCCTCCTTGATAGAATGCTGGCAATAAGTTGGTTATATGCGGCCTTCATTACGTTGAGGGATATTCTGTCTATTCTTAGTTTCTTAGGACTTTTAACATGAAAGCATGTTGACATTTGACAAATACTTTTTTGTATGTATTGATATATTATTATTATCTTTAACTCTATTGACAGGAACAGTTGCACTTATTAGTTAGTGTATGTTGAACCAATCTTTCATTTCTGGGATAAAACCAATCTGATCATGATATACGATCTTCTTAACTTAGTTTTGAATTTTATTGGTATTTTATTGACAACTTTAGCATCCATGTTCATCAGAAAACATGATCTATATTTTTTCCTTGTTTTTGTGTCTTCCTCTGATTTGTCATGATGGTAGTACCGGCTTCATAGAATAAGTTTGGAAGCGTCCCATCCCTTTCCATTTTTGTGGAAAAGTTTGAGAAGTGTTGATATAAAATCTTTTTGAAAGTTTGGAAGCATTCAGTGGTTGGTACATCTGGTCTTAGGCTTTTCTTTATGGGAAGAGTTTTAATCACTGCATTAGTCTTATTGTTTGCTATGGTCTGTTTAAATCTTATAACTTCTGGCTTTAATTTTAATGGGTCATATGCACTTAGAATTTTATCAATTTCTTCAGTATTTTTTACTTTGCTGGAATATACGTTTTCAAAGTATTCCTTAATGGTTATCTGGATTTCTTTAGATTCTGTTATTATAGTTTTTCAAATCTGATTTTATTGAGTCTTCTTTCTCCAGGGCTGGGATGCTACAATGAATAAAAAGTAGAAGGCAGGCTAAACACTAGCATTAACTACTCTTTACTTCTTGACTGTGGGTGCAATGTGAATAACGTCCTCACACTCCTACCACCATGATTTCTCCACTATGATTGCCTGTGATCTTGAACTGTAATAAACTTTCTTCCTTTAGTTGCTTATTTGGGGTATTTTGTCAGAGTAGCAAGTCAAACAACAAATCTATATGGAAAAGAATTCACATGATCATATTAAAAGAGGCAGAAAAAAAACATTTGAAGAAATCATAAAATAAGTGATAGTAACTAGGAATAATGGGAGTCATTTCTACCTTAATTTCTCTCTCACACACACACACACAGTAATAACAAATTAAATTAAAACTTATTTTAAAATGAATGTGTTAGGGCTGGAGAGATGGCTTAGAGGGAGGGGAGCACTGGCTGTTCTTCCAGGGGACCCAGGTTCAGTTCCCCGAACCCACATAGGGGCTAACACCTGTACAGTACATTGATTCTCTGAGGGAAAAGCCTGATGAGCTGTGGACAAACGTCCCTCCCAGATCGAGTGGTATTACCCAGGACCACCTTGCCCAGAAAGACGAGGAGCTGGGAAAGGCCTATGTCCCGCCCACCCTGACCATTGGCGTTGGATTTGAGAAGAGGAGGGGCTAAAAGTATTTAAACTGGGGGCGCCAGGCTGGCTCCTTTTCCTCCCCCTTTGGCCATTTGGATCCAACCACCGGAAAGTGGCAGGATTCAAGCCTCATGGATTTACAATGTAACTTGCAGAAGGGAGGGTGGGCGCCAGTGTTCTGTAAGCCCACTGCTCTGTTAGTAAGCCCAAGTAAACTAGCTAGAATTTGCCTAACTGTGAGTTGAAAAATTTGTGTGTTTGTTGCAAGGTCTGCGGAGATTTTTGTTGCAAGGTCTGGGGAGAGAGGCAGGCTAAGTTGGTCTACCTCTCCCAAGAGAAATTTCAGTAACACACCTGTCTGTAACTCTAGTTCCAGGGGAGCCAATGCCCTCTTCTGGCCTCCATGGGCTTTGCATGGCATGGATCCCCTTACATATATGCAGGTAAAACACTCATACACATAAAATTAAAAATAAATACATTAAAAAGTCTTAAATTATATCAAAGGCAATATTTGAAAGAAAGAGACACAAATTCAAGATGTTCAATCAACTCCACCTAAGAGATGCAAAGAAATCCATCTAAACCTCATCATGTTGTCAAAAGGTAAAGAGAAACAAAACAAAGTGGCTTCGTGTATAGAAGGAAGCGTCCGTACAGTATCCAAGAGATTTCCTTACAGTGAGTTGACCCCGTTTTCCTTGTTTTTTTCTAAACTATGAGCTTCTGATAGAATAAATTGTTCCATTTAGTCATTTAAGATGTTTTATGTTATAGCTACTGAATTGAGTGCGGGGTTGTAAGGGAGATGCAGACAGGAATGAGCATCTAAATATGATCAAACTACATTGCACGACATTTCCAAAACAATAAAATAAAAACATATAACATAAAACAAATAGGAATAATCAGCAAAGGACTTACTGGAGATTTATTCGTCACTAAAGGCTCTTAGAAATGCTTAGTATATTCAGGAAACATAGTGAAGGGGAAACACAGAGTGAATAAAAGAGAAACCTAATTTTGTTTGGTCCTAAGATATATTAGCTGGTAGAGCACGGATCTATTTATTTTCAGGTTAGCGAAACACATTATCAACTGACATAGCAACAATTAGCACTACTTCATGACATAACTGCATAATTCATAAGGATAAAACACTGTTACAAATTAATGATATAGAAAATACACCTGTGTTCCAACAGGGCACTGGACATTGTTGACTTGCTTTGGTCAAAAGTACATTGGAATAACCGAGAATGGTGGCACACGCCTTTAATCCTAGCACTCGGGAGGCAGAGGCAGGTGGATCTCTGTGAGACTGAGGCCAGCCTGGTCTGCATAGTGAGTTCTAGGCCAGCTGGAGCTACAGGGAGACCCTGTCTCAAAAAGAAAAAAGGTACACTGGAAAACATGATTTAAATGTACTTTGGCCCTGGAACTTGCCCTCTTTGGCAGAGATATAATGGGAAGTCTGATGCTCTGGCCAAGAGCCGGCATAAACCAGCACGCATGAGAAAAGCCAGTCAGCTCGGTGAAGATACCAGACGACCAAAGCATCATGTGTGAGTCAGAGAACCCCCGCCTAGAAATGCCCTGGGACCGAGAAAAAGGAATAAAAAGCATTCTTTTCTTTTCAGGGGATGGTGGGGGACAGTATGTTTGGCCTGGTTGTTTTCATAGTAAATACTCATTTCTAACCTCCAGAACCCAGTATGTCTTTAGCAAAAGTATTGGAGGCAGAAAGCCTTCAATGTCACGTCAAGTACAATCCCCAGAACCGTACAACTCTCGGTAGAAGTTTTGGATATTAACTAGACAGACTTCAATGAAGTTGGAGGTGCCGAGAGGCCATTCACCCTAAAAAAAGCAATTGTTGGTACATCCATAAAATATACTTTGTGTTTTAACTCTGTATGCCTAGCATAAAATGGTCTACAATTTATATGAATATGACACTGTGCCTTAAGGAATTGCAGAGTTGTGACATTTAAATGTGAAGCACTTGTGTTATTTTCCCTGTGTGGTTACAAAGGACAGAGATATGGCTTATTACGAGAGTGTGTTTGTTCTGTTTGACTTCAGTGTCACAACTACTGTCGTAAGTGTGACAAAATGTGTAACTACCTCAAAACCCAGAATGCCTACTTCCTGCATATCATACAGCCTTTAGCAGGTTGTCATGTGTCTTCAAGTAAACTTTTGAAACTTCTATAAAGCATAAACCCCTTGCCAAACCCTCCCTAAACAACCAGGAGGATCGGGGGACTGGTAGGGTAGATCAAAGGTGAAGTAACTTCCTTAGGGCTTAAGACACTGCAGATAGAGAAGTCTTCAATGAGGGGCGCCTAGAAGGCGCTGTAGACAGAGCCAATCCCAGCTCACAATTTCAGCCCTCTCTAATAACTAACTCCACAGTTCAACGCATGACTCTTTCTACCTAAAATTTGGTCCAAACCTTGCAGCCTCACCCAGTCTTTGACATTTCATAGCTTTGGAGTTAAAGTAGCATTTAAATATTTCTCACTGTGAAGAAGAGGACTCGTCGTTGCTGGACCATGCAAATCCCAGAACTCCCTTTTTCCTGGATCTTTTGCCAGCGAAGCTCTGAATTGCTACAGGATTCAGGCCTAGGGTGTTCCTTCATGTGGGAATACCAATCTTGGGAGAACTTTCCTTAACATGGTGCAACACTTTATGTCAAAGAAAACTGTACACTATACACTATACACTGTTCTTCCTCAAAGAATTCATGTTCTTGAAAATGAGTATCGTATAAACTTCTGTGTGTGCAAGCCAAGAGTGCATGGCTGAAACGGACCAGAAATTCCACTTAAAAGTCACCAGGAAACCCGGCCAGCGCAACAATTATGTAATATGCCTCTGTCTCTAGGCTTTATGTTGCAGATGGGTAAGTAAATGGTCAAACGGGTAACTGAAGCATCACGGTCCTCCCCAGGCTGAACTAGCTTGTGAACCCATCCTTTCCGGGTGTTTCCTGTAGATCCACCCTATCCTAGCGTCCGGGACTCAACCACCCACGGTCCATGCAGATATGCCACTAGCTTCTAGCACATGCAGCTCATGGCAGCCAACGTCTTCACCCAGTCCATGCATGGCTGGCACCTGACAGTCAAATATCTCTGCCTCTTATCCACCCACTACGCCTACTTCCCACCCTGTCCTAGGACGGCCACCCCCCGGCTCTCCAGAGTCCCAGGCCTTCAGGACTCCACTTTCACCCTGGCACTGACCTTCACTGACCGGGAAGGAGCCCTTCTAGTCACTGGGTCGGGAGAAAGTGGAAACCTTCAGCCAGAGCTCCGGGGCATGCGCACAAGAGACCTTGGTGAGCTAATCTCTGGGTCTTTGTGATCTCACAGGCGGCAAGCCTCCATTTCTTACAGGCCTGGGGGAAGAGTCTGGGGAAGGAGCTTGGAGGAGGTCTGGGTGGAGTTCCTGTGCTGTCAGCAGAGCTGTACTAAACTGTACAGAGCGTGGCTAGCCTCCACTCTGCTGGTACCAAACTACACAGAAGTGAAGTTCTTTCTCAGTTCCTGGGTGTAGATGGGAAAGAGAAATGCCGCTAGTGGGGTCATAAGTGGGTGGAATATTTTATGATAATCGCTATTATCTGCACTGATTCTGGTCCTAATAGTGTGGCTGCTTGGAAAGGAGTGAACATTGTGTTTTTTTGTTTTTGTTTGGTTTTGTTTTTTGTGTAGCTGACCTGGAACTCACCATGTAAGTCAGGCTAGCCTCCATCTCACAGAGATCCACCTGCCTCTGCCTCCCGAGTACAGGGACTAAAGATGTGCACTACCATGCTCACCGCGTTTTGTTTTTTAACTTAAAATACTTAAAGAAGAAACAAATGCAGTAACCGATTTCCAACTTTTAAAAAGGTTCTTCATCTCACCCGTTACTGTAACCTCCAAGTCACCAGTGGCTCATATGTCCCAGCAGGGAAGGGTTCCCAGCCACACACTGGAATAAAGGAGTTGGAGTGCATGCTCAAAAATCATTGTGCACATTTAAAAGTCTGGTAATTATTCACCTGAGCACTTGTAATGTCCACCTGACTATCTTTCCATCTAACCGCCATTCTCTTTCTCCATCCATTCATCACCTGTCCATCAGAGATAGCCTTACTTTTTATTTCCCTGAAAGATGAACCTGCATTCCACCCTTCCCTGGTATCTCATGAGGACCTGACTGAGTTCTGCCTCCACCACTGCCCTTCAAACGGAGAGACTCTTGACTGATCAACACTGAAGGGCAATAGCGCTGATGAGGACTCTTGACCATTCCTGGGTTTTCCTTCTGCCTAAGGTTTGATCTCTCCTGTTCAGTTTCATCTCTAATTACTACATTGCCCTCAGTGCCAGTATTTTGAAAGTCGAGGTTTGTCAGCCTTGAGCTTCCTTAACTGAGAACCCACAACTCAGGACATGGAATCACTTGTGCCCTGAAATCTCAAGACTCTAGTTCTTAAAATAAGAGCAATGACCTTGCAGGAGTGAGGAAACTATATTGACAGTATGAAGCACTGGGTTCTCCTTTCACAATATGGTCCCATACTAGCCATCTGTGTAATCAAAGAATACACACAACTACCCACAGTAAGTGTGCACCCTGCCATTGGAAGGGTGCATCCCATGAGGAGGACCACACTCACTAGAGGACCGAAAATGATGATTAAATCAAGAAGTCCTCACTGGACTGTGGAGAAAGATGCTTCTAGACTTACTTGTATGTCTCATCAGAGGTCTCTAGGAATCATACATTACTTTTCTATATGCTCACTTTCATATTAGTGTATGTTACCTTTCACACATTAATGCATTTCATTAGGACAGTTCCAATGTGCAGTGCTCCTTAATAACTTTCCCCTGAGCCTCTAGTCATGATCATTGCATGCCTTTGTCTCCAACTACAGACTGATAGTTTATGTCCTCTGCGTACACAAATGATTTCCAAATCCCACTGTGATGGCATTTGGTGATGAAATTTGGGGTTGGGTCAGGGCTTTCTGCTATGAAGAGAGGCCTTATAGGAAGACTGAATTATGTTTTAGTGGTTTGTGGGATGTTTAGCTGATAAGATGTTGAAGAAATGGCTTGGTTCTTCCTGTGTTTATGGTAAGATATAGGTAATTGAAAGAGGAATTGACAATCAAAAGCAACTCAGCATTGCTTTAAGATTCCTGGAGAATCTAGAGAGATGGCGGGCATATGCAGTAGAATCAGAACTCACCAGTGTCGTCGTGTCTCAACAAGCCAGATAACCTTTGACATAAACTTTGGGGGAAGAACTGTCCTTTGAACTGTCAGGGTCTCGGGGTCTTCAGAACTGTGAGGTGGACATGTCCAGACTTTCATGTACCTAGAAATACACATCCTCAGATGCCCTTCTGATTATTCTGCCTTCTCACCTATTTTCCATCTGTAAGGGAAGGTCAGTGATCTGACCCCCATTCCATTGTATTTTGAAAACATGTCACTTGTCTATCTTTGTAAGTTTGCAGTTTACAATAAAATTTAGTTCCGCTGAAAACAGCACTACACATTCACATTTATCAGTGTAATCCTTTAGACTTGTTTGTGTTGATTTTACCTGTTTGCTTTTTGAGACATGGTTTCCATGGGCTTGGAACTCACTATGTAGACCAGGCTTATCTCAGTCTCACAGAGAACCCCTTCCTGTGTCTCCTGGGTCCTGGGCTTAAAGGTGTGCACCACCATGCCCAGCTAGATGTTTATTGTTTTAATATATGGAATCCGTGTCTTTTCAGTGACATTTCAATATCCCTGTAGAAATCTGAGTCCGATTCAAAATTACTCCTTAGTAAACTTAAGCAGTATGTAGAATTCAAGATAAATGTGTAATTGCCTTTTGGTATAAATGAATACATTTTTTTAAAAAAGAAAGGCCTGAAGTGAAGATGGTGAATAATTATTAGATATTCAGCAACAATTTTACTTCATTAATGAAAACTCAAATAGGGAATTAAAAGAACCCCATTTTATCCATTAAAAACCCCATCCTACTTTAAAGAACTGTATCTTTCATTAGGTTTTCTCATATTTATCTTGTTTGTTTTCTTCTCTATTCCTCAAATACTTTAGGGCTATACAACTATCACAATCACTGCAAGTTACTTCAATATTAGCAAAACAATGGTGATTGATACGGAATTTAATGGAAAAGTTGTTAGCTTATATTTTATAAACATGCTGCTTGGAAGCTAAGGAAACTAAGCCTATATCAAGTATTGACTGAGCAGACATTGTTAGGCTCACGTATCACTTGGGACCCAAAAGACCTCCTACCATTGTGTCTGAAATGTGATTCCTAGACATATTTTTAAAATTTGATTTACTTATCTTATATATGTATGAGTGCTTTGCCTCCACATATGTAAGTGCACTCCTGCATGAAAGGT
Organism: Eospalax fontanierii; assembly: GCA_035773235.1. Lineage (NCBI taxonomy): Eukaryota > Metazoa > Chordata > Mammalia > Rodentia > Spalacidae > Eospalax > Eospalax fontanierii. The sequence goes on from CM069554.1 coordinate 7,642,578, forward strand.
CTGCAGAGGCCAGAAGAGGACATCCGATTCCTTGGAACTGGAGTTATTTATAGTTGTGAGCTGCCATGTGGATGTGGGAACCAAACCTCGGTTCCCTGCAAGAGCAGCCAGTGCTCTTAACCACTAAGCCATCTCTCCAGCCCCAAATATGATCCCCAAATATGATCTATTTTTACAAGTCTAATAAACATAAAATATTACCATCATACTCTAGTAAATAGAGTGACAACATTCATAAAAATCATAGATAAAATTCAGCATACAAAATCAGTTGTATAAGACATACTAAGAAAAAGTAGGTGAAATCAAAACTAAGAAAGCAATTCTATTTAAATTTTTAACCAAGGAGGTGAGGAATATCCTTAATGTAAAGCACTGATTAAAGAAAAGAACACACAAAAAATGGAAAGATATCCAAGTTCACAGATTAGAAGAAGTAATCTTGTTAAAGTTCTCATATTAGGTAAAGCAATCTATAAATTCAGTCCCTGTCAAAATAACACTGGCATTTATTCTAATAATTTGGAAAAAACAACAGTAAAATTTGAATAGAGCCACAAAACAAAAGGTCACCTTGAGAAGAATAACAACGAAGGTATTACAAATATTGACTTCAAAGCACACTGCACCAGGATGGTGGCTCATACCTGTAATCACAGTACTCAGAAGGCCTAGGCAGAAGGAGATTATGGTGAATTAGAGGCTAGCACAGGCTATTTAGTGAGCTCCTGGTCATCCTGGGCTACAGAGTCAGCGCCCTCTCTCAGAAAAAAGTAAACCCTACAAAGATGTAATAATCAAAAGAGACTGTTGCTGGTACAAAATGAAGAGTCAAATAGAATAAAGGGGAGGTGTAGAGGCAAACCCCACACAGCTGGAGGCAGCTGGTCATGGACAAAGATGCCAAGACTGCTCAGTGTTGAAAGGACAAGCCTTTCAACAAATGGTGCTGGGAGAATTCATTATTTTCCTGTGGGAGAATGAAACTGGATCTCCATCTCTCAGTAGTTGTAAAACTCCACTCAACATGGATTTAAGACTAATGTAAAAATGAAGCTACTGACAGAGAACATAAGGGTAATGTTTCTGGACACGGGAGCGAGAGTTTACCTCTAAATCACAGGAAACAAATGGCATTATAGCAAATACAAACAATCCTGTATAGCAGAAGACACAGTCAGTGAAGAGACGGCTTAGAACAGGCAAGTATGTTTCGAAACGGCACATCTGACAAAGGGTCAGTATCGAGGATATGCAATGAACTCCAAAAACTCAGGTTCACCAAGACAAATGACCCAATTGAAAAATGTAAACGGACATTTCTCAAAGGAAAGCCCATAGGTACACTAACTAAAGAAGAAGAAAATAAAGACATTCACAATCATTGGTCATCTAGGGGAATGAAAATCCAAACCACACGAGACAGAATCTCGGGTACTAGAAACAATGTGTAGTAACAAGGATGCTTGCACATTACGAGGGGTCGGGAATGAGGGGCTGTTACAGAAAACAATATGGAGCTTCCTCAGAAGAATAAAAACAGAAACTCCATGGGATCTGGCAGCCCTGTTAGTGGGTATGTAACCAAAGGGCAGAAGGAATTCGTATGTCAAAGAGACATCAACTCCTCTGAGTTAATTATGTATGTGTATGAAACGACATCACAGAAAGAAGACCTTTCATGTGCTCACTCACTGACAAAGGATAATCTTGTAGAAGTTGAGACTGTTGTGGTGGTGACAGGAGATATATACAGATAGAGAAAGCTTGCTCAGTGGGTACTACTAAGCTAACCTATGTATGGACGAGAAGTCCTACGCTAGGGTAATTATATATGACCCTACCAAACATGTCAAATGCAAGAAGAAATTACTTTGATTTTACTATAGAGAATGACAGCATGTTTGAGAATACATGGATTTTAATCTGATTTTAATATGACACAATTTTATCTGCATCTAAGCAGGATATTTTTACTGCACTAATATGTATAGTTTTTATTTTTACCAAAACAATGAATTTGACTTATGGCTCAGGCTCTGCTTATCCTGAGAAATAATTGGCCATCTGTGGGACATAGTGATTTCATCCTATGCTTTCTTGCAAAGGTACAGAGATAGAGCAATTATTTTGTGTATCTCTGATTCATTTTTGGAGGTTGAATTTTTAGTTATGCTGTGAGAAAAAGATCAATACTCACATTTTTGCATATAGACAGCAAATTGTTCTAAGAACATTTAGATGATTTATCCCTTTATCTTTTTGTTGTATTGGGAAATTATGTATATGAGTGTGTGTATGTGTGTGTGTGTGTAGTCTAATTGTGAGTCATTTATGTCATTTAAAAGATTTATACTTTTTTCTTTAATAACAGCATACATTTTCCTTTAAAATCTTTCTTATTTATTTGTATTTTATGTGTTTGAGCATTTTGCCTGAATGTATATAAGTGCTCCCAAGTGTGCCATGTCTTTGGAGGCCAACAGAGGGCGTGTGATCCCCTGGATCTGGAATTGAAAATGGTTGTTAGTCACAGTGTGGGTGTGAAGAACTGAACCTGGATCAGCCAGTTCTCCCAACCACTGAGCCTCCCACCCAGTTTCACATCTCTTTTTTGTTACTGTTTCCAGCCCAGTGGTTCCAGATAGTGCTGACCCTATATGCATGGTTGTGCAGCTGTCCAATGGGGCATGGGCACAGGCACTCTCTCAGAATCCACATCACCAAAAGAGAGTGGCTCTCCCCTCAGCAACCACCAGCGGCCTTCACCAGAGTGAACCACGGGGCCTCTCCCTCCTCCGTGCCGGAAGTTTGACTCCCTTGATATGGTGCAGGTAATCACAGCTGCTGTGAGTTGTTACGGTAAACAGCCACGACCTGTCCAGAGCTCGGCTTTCCTCCGAGTCTGCCAGCTGCTCTGCTCTGTCTGCCCCGGAGCCTTCATGGGAGGCTGATACTGACGACTCATCTGCAGCTGAACACTCACAGTTACTGGTACTCAGCACTTTGACAAGTTATGAGTCTCTGCACTGCCTGCTGCAAAAATGAACAAAGTCGAGAGCAAAACTGATCAATAGGAATAAAAACAAATATTTAGGAAACAGTTTGACAGCATGACCATTTCAAAAAGCAGTAAACCCCATAGGGTCTTTGGTCTCCTTGGTCATGGGGTTTTGACTAGGTTTACAGACCAGACATGAAGTCTAACCGGAGGAGCATGTCTCGTATCTGATCAGAAAGCTGCTGATTGTCCCATAGTCATCACTCCACTACTGCAGCAGTGGGCACATCTTGCCTGAAAGATCAGTATTGTAGCATGCAGGGTCCAGCACTGGGTGAGAACAGTGATGTTCTTTTTGCCCCCAGCAGCCTGCATAGCACCTTCTGGCACTATCCAATCTGGCTAACAGGGACAGTGTTTCATGGTCAATCAAGGTTGATTTCTCTATGTCCTACATCCAAAATGAGTGGTGTCTTCAGGGATGGGCTCTAATCAACTAGTTACGGTGGGCAAGCAAAGAACGTGTTGTCTGAATGCTTCAGGGACGTCCCTGACCATTGACTTATAGGGAGATAGCTCGTGCCTGGTACTGAGATTTTAATTTAATAACCCAGGTCTTCTGGGAGAAGCATTGTCCATTCATTCAGGGTACTTCTGTTCAAAACCCTTCTTAGCTTTGTTATGGTTTAACTAACTTACAAACTAGTAGAGCTCCATAGCCTTCTTCATATATCATCAGTTTTGGCTATCCCACCACTTACCTTCTTCTCCTAATTCCCTCATCCACACCTAAACCTACAACCTCAAGAGCTCTCGGCCTCGCCTTTCACATCACTTGTGTTCCACTGTTCCATCTAATTATGACTTTCATCTTGGGTAGGGAGATCATAGGTTTTCATATAGATTTTTCAGGCGACGTTCACTTTGGTTAAGCCCCCTCTTGATCCTCATTTACCCCCCCATCTCCCTAAATTTTTGAACCTTCCTGATCCCAGTATTCCACTTATATTCTACTGTCCCCTCTTCTTAAATGAATTCCACCCCTAAAGGTCCATTTCTAGTTTCCTGGCTTCTACATGTATTCCAAGTCAAATGTACACAACAAAACATTTGAAGGTAGGACCCACATATGAGAGAAAAAAATGTGGTTTTTGTCTTTGGAAGTGGGTGGCCTCGATAATTTTTTCAGGTCACATCCATTTACATCCAGACTTCATTTTTGTTCATGGCTGAGTCCATGGTATATGTGTACAACGTTAACATTAGCCATTCATCATTTAATCTTGGTTAATTCCATTTCTTAGTTAGTGTGAGTAAAGCAGCAGTGAACAGATGTGCAAGGGTCTCTGCAGGAGGATATAGAGTCTTGTAAGTATATGCCTGCGAGTGTTATAACTGGGTCACATGAAAATTCCTTTTCTAGCTTTTTGAGAGGTCTCCAGAGTGACTTCCAAAGTGGCTACACTAGTTTATATTCCCATCAACAGAGTATAAGCGTTCCCGTTTCCCCACATCCATGCCAGCGTTTGCTGTCATTTGTATTCCTTTAGAAAACCCTAATACAGGAAGTGAACAAAAAGATTCTCAAAAGAAAAAAAAATGTAAAGGCTAGAAAGCATTTTAAAGAATGTTCAACATCCTCAGCCATCAGAAAAATGCAGATTGTAATGATTTTAACACCCCGTCTCACACCAGTCAGAATGTGTTCAATAGGAACACAAACGACAGACAACTGCTTTTGTGGATGTGGGAAAGGACGAGTCCTTATCCCTGTCAGTGGGAATGTAAACTAGTGTAGCAGTTTTGTAAATCAGCCTGGCGGTGTCTCGAAAAACTAGAAGGAGAGCTACCATGTGGCCCAGCTATGCGACTCCTGGGCATGCACCCAAAGAGCTTTCTAGCTTACTGCAGAGACAGTACCAAGCGCATGCGCATTGCAGCTCTTTTCATTATAGTGGGAAATGTAATCAACTTCATTTTCCACTCACAGGTGAATGGATAATGAACATGTGGTACCTGAACACAATGGAATATTACTCAGCTGCAAAGACAGATGAACTCATGAAATTTGCAGGTAAAATAGTTGGAACTAGGAAAAATTATACTGAGTGAGGAAACTCAGGCCCAGAAGACAAATGTCACATGTTTTCTCTCATATGCAAATCCTAGTTTTAAATCATTTGTTTTGTGTACTTAACCAGGTATACATGTGGAATCTAGGAAACTAGAAAGGGGCCTTTGGGCAGACATGTTAAGGGAAGGAGGATAGATTTTAGGTAAAAATGACAAAGGGAGGATAGTGGGGGTGGAAGTGCTTAATTGATAGAGTTGTGGGAGCGGTGGGGAATCACAGAGTCTGAGACGGGGTTAATTTAAAAGAAGCATTTATGAAAAAGTCATACAGAAACCTTCTATCTTGTAACCCAGCTAACAATGTATAACTAGAGGGGAGAGTAGAACATGTCACATGATTGATGAGGGGGCTAAATATTTAAGCAGAGATGGGGCAGGAGAAAGGGAGGGATGGGTGGATTAATCAAAACTAAGATGAGAAAGCTTTATGGAGCTACACTGCATAGTAAGATCATTTCAGAATATAATATTTTTAAAAGAAGGAATTTGAATGGCAGTAACCTTCATGGATAGACAGGCTGCTTCCAGATGACATGAGTTATTTTTAAAATACACAGTATCAGGTATAGGATACCAATTAAAACATGTCTGAAAAAAAGTACAGATAAGGGTGATATGCTACATGGCTGGCTGTCACTCTATCACTCTTCCTGAAAACCAAGGTTATTAAACATAAATCCCAGTGCCAGGCGTGGGACACCTCTTTATAAGCTGCTGATTGTCACAACCCTAGAGGTCTCCAAACAACGCAAGCTTTTGCCATTCCAATTCATCGCCCAACAGAGCTGGTTGACAAGGCCATTTTGCTGATCGCACCACAGACCTTCATTGCAAGATCCTGAGAAATCAAGATGGCACTGAGCCAGAAGCACCCTCCTTGTCATCTATCTTTCACAGTCCAAGAAGGTAATGTACAGGCTTCTGGGGAAGAAAAGGCATTGGCGGACTTCACCAGCTTGGAATCTATGAACTACAGTACTGACCTGCCAGTCAAGACGTGCTGACAGACACAGTAGTGGCCCAGCTGCTCCAGGAGAAACAGCTACTGTCTGATTGGATTCATGGACCACTCCGTAGGCATCGTTTGTCTTTGTGTGCCTGCATTACCTCAGATAATTTTTTCCAGTTCCATCCATTTCTACTCTAATTCCATTTTCCTTTGCATTGAATAAGATTCTATTATTATATATGTACCACATTTTTATTAGCCATTTCTACCTGGTAGTATAAACCTAGTCAAAAACATTGTTGACCAGGTGTTGGCACTTACCATTAATATCAGCACTCAGGAGGCAGAGGCCAAAGGATCTCTATGAGTTTGAGACCAGCCTGGCCTACATAGTGAGTTCCAGGCCAGGTGGGGCTACAGAGAGACCCTGTCTCAAAAAACAAACAAAACAAAGAACTAAAAAACAACTCATAGTGGAGGGGATCTTGGGCCCTAATGGGAAAATTACAACTACTATATTGATAAGTTGGCATGGCGCCAAACTGCCTTATAAATATTTGTGTTTGTAGTCAGAGACAAATGATGCTCTCATCCTCTTTGCAAAGAGGCAACAGCGAATACAGTCTCATGGCAGCTCTGTGTGCTTGGAATGACTGTTGAGCACAGAGCCCTACACAGGACGTTTAGACGATCCTCTCTACAGCTCAGGGAACATCTCAGAATAGGGGGCTGAACGAATGTAAGAGCCAGAAGACAAGGAGAGGAGCTGTGAAATGCCATCCCCCAGCATCACACATACCACACAGTCATGTCCAACTGTACTACGTAAGGTCCTCATTAGGCCTAGATGCGCCTGTCATCAGTCAAATGTGGATCAGAGAGGGACTCATGGAGCCTCCCATGCCTGGATGAGCTACTGGCTGTGCATGGATTCTGGAGCAGGAGTAGCCATTTCCTTCCGTTACATACGCAGGAAGGAGCCTACCTCCACCTCCAGGCTCCAGGAACCACTGCAAACCCCAGCCACAAAAATGGCCCTTGTTAATTAAGCTTACAAAACAAAGAGAAAACATGAATGTGGGAAAGGAAGGAGGAAGCGTGTCGGCAGGGGTGGGAAGGCGATGAAAGAATGGGGAGAGCACTCAGGATGCATCGTATATTTGCACGGGGTAGTCATAATTAAAAACGACACTAGAATTGTAATAAGGAATCCAGTTATGTAGATCATGTTAACTTTTATGGACATTTAATTGTGTTAATTATCCTATTGGTGAGTGTAGGACATGATTTTATTTATTTGTGTTTTCTTTAATTAGTGTGCATTTTTTATTTCTTGGTGTGTGGGGCTTTCACTTCATGGTTTTAGTTTCCTTGTAAGTTTTTTCCTATTTTGTTTGCTCATCTCACCCAAAATCCTACAAATTCATTTTGAAATTGTTTCACTGTGTTTTTCAAATTTCCTTAAAAGCCCTGTTAACCCAGCTTTGCAGAGAGGTTTTAAAGAAATAACTATTTTGAGCCAGATTTGTACCAGCAGCTTAAAGATTGCAGAGACAGACACCTACAGTCATCCATGTTACCAAATGGGTTATTGATGGGAGATATCTTAAATCTTTCTGATGTGGTTGTAAATAAGAGTTATTGATTCTTTATTAGATAATTAACATATACAAATGTATTGACAAATACACGTGGAGATTTTGATCCTGCCTGTTTCTGACTTGTGAATTTTAAAACTTTCTCTGTGTGTTATCTTTATGATTTTCTTCACTCAAGGCAAGTTATCTATCTGCACATAGGAAATTTTGCATTCGTTTTGTTTTATTTTACTTATTATTTTGTCTGATTGCTATGTTGCTTATATTGTGTATAAGTGGTTAGCATTTCAGGCTTGATGGGAAAAAGATACTAATTTTTTAGCACTGGGTGAGATAGCAGTTGGCATTTCAAATATGGCATTGATTGTGCTGAGGAAAACCCATGCTGCAGAAATTGGTTTGCTAATATTTTGTTGGGAGTGTTTACATCCATACCTACCAACTGTATTAATCTGGAGTGTTTGGATTTTTGTTTGTGTTTGGTTTGTTTTTACTTTGGTGTCTTTGGCCCTAGGGAGACACTGGCCTCAAAGTGGGGATTTCAGAACTACTAATGTGTTATATTATTAGATGTCCTCTAAAAATGACAATGTATCACCATTCAGTGGCCCCTTGGTCTGGTGATAATTTTGATTTAAAATATATTTTGGCTTATATGTATGCAGCCCTCTTGTGCTGTGAATAATATAGCTTGGTACAAGAACTTACTTAGCATGCAAAAATCACAGGGTTCAGTCATCAGCACCATAAAAAATATATAGCTATTCTTTTGCTTACAATTTTCACTGAATTTCCTTTACCAGATTATGCATAATAGAGTTTTATAGAGACATAATAAAGAATGAAAGAATGTCATTTGTAGGAAAATGCGTGGAACTGGAGATCATCATATTCAGCAAAATAAGCCAGACTCAGAAAAATCTAAAGTCTCTTCTAATGAGGACAGCAACCTCTTAACTCAGAGCCAACATGAAATGACATAGAATAAGCATTTCTGTTCCAAGTAAGAGGGATAGTAAGAGAAGACTGGACCAAATTAACCCAAAATCCAAGAAGGCAAACAGCAAACTCTGAAGCTGTGTGTCTAGGACGTAGGGTTCATGATCTCTACTATGGTGGTTCCACCTTTCTAGCTCTATTTCTTGTGCCATTTTGACCTCTCTCAGGGTGGATCTACCTGGTGCCTGCAGGCTCTCGGTCCGCAGATGCCCCATGTTTCTGGCATCTCTAACATCATGGGGTCTCCATTGCAACTTTCCATTAGCTTAGCAGCTTCACCCGCAGTCTATGGAGGAGCTTCAGCAGGTGATTCAATGACTGTGTGTTGCCTGAGCACAGTAGCTCTCAGAAACCTTGTTATAAGCCCCCGTGACCTTGTACCTCTTGAAAAATCCTCACAGAATGGATCATGCCAAATTTTGAGGCCAGCCTGAGATGTAGCCTGACCTACTTGAAGCATAGCTTCAACAGTCATTGCGTTTCTTTGCAGCTGAATTTGGGAACCTCCTTTCTTGGGACACTGTTTTCCAGCAGAGGACTATGAATTCTCTATGTTTTCATCCATTCAAACCTTAAAATTAACTTGAATTGTTACCTAGGAAAGTACTTTCCTGTTTTCCTGTTGGCTGTTTCCCAACAAGGTACCATGGTGTTCGTCTCTTTCCACACACTCTAGTCTTTTAAATGAATTTGCATTGTCATACTCTGGGTGAGGTCTTATCTCAAAAGCACATTTCCTACCATCCCAATGTAAAGTCTTTGGTTTCTCTTTAATGACACTAATATCTTTAACAATTACACACTTGGTCCATATTACCTTTGTCAATAACTTTACACTTGCCTACAGTCCTTTCTTTGGTCTGCTCCATGGTTTTCAATATATTTCAGCCCCACCTGCTCTGTTTACATCACTGCACATCCAGCTATGAACAGTGAGCAGTAACCATACCGCAGCCTTACTGCCATGCTGATTTGAATTCTCTTTCATCAAACAAAGCATTAGTCTATTATGTTGTAACCCAGCATCGTTCAAAATATCAGCATTCAATTTGAGACTATTTCAACCCTTTATTAGTCTAGATAAGTGTTCTCTTTTTATTGTAGATTATTTTTTTTAACATTTTGTGTGTATGAGTGTATTGCCTGCATGTGTATAAGAGTACCCATGTGCGGTGCCTGTAGAGGTCAGAAGAGGACATCAGATCCCCTAGAGCTGGAGTTATGGATGGTTGTTAGCCACCATGTGGGTGCTGGGAACTGAGCCCAGATCTTCTGCAAGGGCAGCTAATGCTCTTAACTGCTGAGGCATCTCTCCAGACCCCTTATGGTAGAATTCTATAATGCATATAATCCTTCTAGGATAGTCACTGATTATTTATTTTGCGTATTTGGTGATGTCTGGCTTCCCCCATCCTTTACAATCCTTCTCACACAGTGTTGATACTTGTGTATTTTGTCTTCATTTCTTTACTGGGAAATTGCCCAAACAGCGATTCTATTCAGAGATTTTAAGCAGGGTTGGCCTTCACACATGTCATCCTGGCAACAAGTCTATGAAAGTGTATCTGCAGCCAAGGTTCATAACCACACAGTTTGAAGCTGGAGATCATATCATCAAGACCTTGAGCCAGTATCATTAGGTCTAGCCTAGAAACAAGGTCTTTGGGGTCATTCCCAGACCTAAAGCCTTCTGAGGCCAGAAGGAAAACAGTCTGTGAATAGAGGATTATTGTGGTGTCTAATTTGAAGTCAGTTAAATCTTTCTTCACTACAACAGTCCAAATGAAGATTTTCTTGTTCAGTGAGCCAGGAACTTAGCATATTATTTATGTTTCTGGATGGTATGAAAAAAATCAACCTGTCAAGGGAAACTTAATGAAAGAAAGATTTATTTTAGCTTAGATCTTAAGGGTATTGTCCACAATGGCAAGGAGAAATCAGCTGTTTACATTGTATCCATTGTCAGGAGGCAGAGAGTGATGTATATTGGTACTCAGCCTGCTTTCTTATTTTTGTTCAATCCAGAGCCCCACCAAGGGAAGTGGTATTGAAGGTGGGTCTTCCCAGTTTCATTAGCCCTATCTGTGAACTACTTCAGATATAGCCAGAAGTTTTTTCCAAGAGAAATTTCAGATCCTATCAAGTTTAAAATCAATAGTAAGCATCAGAGTCCACCTCTTGTCAAGCCGGTATCTAAACATGTCACTTTAACATTCCACCCTTTTTACCCATCTCATAATGCAAAATATATTTATCCCACTTTCAAAAGCCTGTAGTTTTCAATAGTTTCAACAGTGTTTAAGCCTCCACAGTCCAGGTCTTTTCTGACATTCAAGTCACTCTCTTAACTATGAGTTCCTATAAATTGTTTTAAAAGTGACATAGTTTCAATGCAATAGCACAGAGTTAACACTCCCATTCCAAAATGGAGGAATGGGCACATGGCAAGGAAACAGTGGACCAAAGGAAGACCACAGGCCAACAGGACAAACAGCAAATCCTTCAGCTCTATATCCAGCATCTTGGGTTTATGATGGGATTATTTGGGCTCCAAAGGACATTGGTAATCCCTCCCCTCCTTCTCTGCCACCTCCAGGACACCTTTCTCAAGATAGTCCCACTCTGTGCATAATGGCTCTCTAGACAAAGAACCATGGTCTTGCATCTCCAACTGAGAGGATTATCTTCACAGCTTTACACAGTGGTCTCTTGAGGCCTCCTTTCAGAATGTCTAACCCTGTCTCGCATTGCTTAGGCTCAGCAGGCTTTTGTAACCTTGGTAAAAGCATTCATTGTTCCCTCACTCTTAAGCCTATCATGGGTATGACTCCAATGATACATGGGTTATGTTGTCAAGTTCTAATCCCAGCTAGAGCTGTAGTCTGATCCCCTTGAACCACAGCTTCCTTGGCTGACATGTGCCTTCTATGCAACCCTGGAAAAACACTTCTTTAGGTAGTTTTTTCTGTTTGTTTATGGTTTTGTTCTTTGTTTTGTTGTTTGAGGGGAGAACCCCCTTAGTGGTATTCTCAGTTTAAACTCTGTCTTTAAAGATGAGTTTTGAGGGTCTGGAGAGATGGCTCAGTGGTTAAGAGCACTGGTTGTTCTTACAGAGGACCCAGGTTCAATTCCCAGCACCTAGCTAACAACTGTCTAGTTCCAAGGGCTCTGATGCTGATGCCCTCTTCTGATCTCCATGGGCATCGCACAACATGGATGCACCTACCCCCATGCAGGCAAAACACTCATGCACATAAAATAAAAAATAAATAAATAAAATGGAAATAAAGCGATGAGTTTGGATTTTCACAAGACGGATTTTCACCATTGAAATGGGTGCGGTCTAGTCCTCAGGATACCTTCCCTTTAGTTCTGGTGCAGAGCAATGGCTTCTCTGAATTAGTTCTAACCACTTTAGCAATCCCAGCTCCTTTCTTTGTATCCTTCTTTTATGCAACTTTAGACACATTTCTCATATACTTTTTCTGCATTGTTTCTCTCACTGTAAATCTGGATAAGAGCCTGTCTTGATTTTTCACCTGCTAAACAAATTAATGAATCTTGAAGCCATCCTCACACAGGACATGGGCAGAATGCATCCAGATTCTTTGTCACAATAAAACATCAGTGTCCTCTGGCCCTATTCCCAGTAGAGCCCTTGTTCCCTCTGAAACTTCATGAGCTGGGCCTCCACTGTGAGGATTTCTTTTGGCAGTCTGGTCTTCCAGACCCCTCTTGTTGGATAGATCTACCGTTTTCTCTCTGCTGTGAGGGACAGGCTTCCAAATGTGATTGACATCCCACTAACCAATGACTTAAAGGGGGAGGTCTAGCAGAAATGCAGGGAAGGCTGGAAGGAGAGAGGAGCACAGCTGGCGCATCATGTTGGGTGCGTGTGCCAAGAGGTTCAGGAGCTGGGGGACTTATGATCAAAATGCAGGCTCTGCCTTATGAAATCTCCGTCTCTCTCCCCAAGGATGAATCCTTTGTAAGTAACCCAGAATACATTAATTTCTCTAAGAGAGCATTCTCTATCTGCTCAATTTGTTCAAACCTAGGGTTGGGTGCAGTTGGGGCTGAACAGCCAGCCTCACCGTGAGAGAATTCATAAGACACCTCTAAAATGGCCCATTAAACTCTGCTTACCACATCCTAGGAATTCCATAGCTCTCAGATCCAAACACTTCTGGAAATAGTGTCACAAACTAGATCCAAAAAGCCTGTAAGTCACAGCAATGGCCCTAACACTCAATACCAGTTTTCTGCATTACTTTTCTCATTGCTGTGGCAAAATCCCTAACAAAAGTGACTTTTAGGAAGGATTTGTTTGGACTCACTTTGAGAGTGGGGACGATATTGGCAGGGCATGCACAGAGGCAAAAAAGTGAGTATGTTTGTATCCTAGGGTTGTCTATATAGTGTCAAATTCACAATCAAATTAACCATTATGCCTACCTACTTACTGTGATAACTGAAGAAAGCATGTAACTTTGGAATTCTAAGGTAATCTCAAATGTTTACCTCTTTCATATCTGTATTTGTAACTATCTTTAACAATGATCAAATATACAAATTTCTTTTGAGCCCCTTTTGTGAAAAAAATTACAAAATTCTGTTTGGAATCCTACTTTTATTTGAAAAGTAAGTAACTCTTAAATGCTTGCTTTGTTTTATGGATATAATTATGATGTTCATTTACTGATTCTGAAAGCAAGGTCATTGCTCAAACTTCTTGTTATCCACTGTGGAACAGGTGCAAGGTAGGTTTGAATGGATTAAGCAAGTTGGACGTGCATTGTTTAATTAAGCATCACATCTGAAGGTGTCTGTAATTACTACCTTTACCGGATGGTGTCTCATTAATTGCAGCATTGATAATGGAGCAAATCTGGTGTGTGCCTACATCTTCCTAGAAAACCATTTAGAAGAGAAAACTATGCGGTGCACAGTGGATAACAGATAGAATAGCAGAAAATGACGGAAGTCCAGTCTTGACCACAATGAAAATGAGCTGCAACTCTGTTATTTGAATGGTTTGGAAGCCGTTTACCTGTGTGAAAGCAACATCATCAGGCAGGAGACATGAGGAAATACTTCAGGTAATACTTTGCTGTTCCTCCTTTAGTATTTTTTCCTCTATTCAGAGGTCTGAGTTCCTGAAGGTTATGTGTTTTAGGTTTTGAGGAACAAATGAAAGTCATTCTGGGGAGATGAATACATAATCATGTATGAGAGTGTGATGCTTATTATTGTCTGAAGCCTCCAGAATCACCAGCTGACAAACTTCTGCCCATGCCTGCACAGGAGTTTCTAGATTGGGTTGATTAAGGTGGAAGGACACATTCTGAAGGTCAATGGCATATTTCCATGGCCTGGAATCTGAGACTGAATAAAAAAAGAGAAAAACAGCCCTCATCTCTGACTCCTGGCTGGGGATGAAATGTGGCCATCTGCCTCACATGTCTTCTCTGCCATGATGGACTGTACTCAAAGTACAAGCCAAAATATATCCTTCCCTATGTTTCTTTGGTCAAAGATTTTATCAAAGTGATGAGAAAGTAACTAATATAGGAAAATAGTACCAGCTAATGGGTCTGCTGTTGTGATAAGCTTGGCTATGTGGTCCTTAGACCTTTGGACTTGATTCACAGAAGGAATGTGGAAGAGTTTGGAACTCTGGTCTAGTTAAAACTTATAAAGTGATAAGAGGAACGTAATAAGCCACTCCGGTGGGAGTTCAGAAGACCAAGAAATAAATGGACAGTAGAGGCTCAGATTGTGAGGTTCCCAGTGAGGGATAGCAAGAAACGGAGCAGAAAGTTAAGAAAAATGCACACAGCTCAGTAGGAAAGGAGCCAGTTCGTGTCCCAGTAGATGACCACTCGTACATGCAGAATTGGACGTTCAGGGTTGAAAACCAAAGAAATAAAGTTGGGAGAGAGGTGGGAGGTAAGTTGAAGAATTAGAGTGTGGAATGCATATAATAAAGATATATTCTATACATGTATAAAATTTTGAAAAAGTAAAGGAATGTAGAAAAATGTAAGCAAATTTGTATCTAATATCACACAATAAAGAAAATTATAGGCAAATCTCCCTGATAAACATGAATACTAAAAATTCTCAATTACTTGCAAAATAAATTCAACTACCAAAAAGTTGATTAACATTACTGAGTGGCTTAATTCTAGGGATGCAAGCATGGTTCAACATATGTAAACCAGTAAATGTAATACATCACATTGAAAACCAAGGGACAGAAATCACATGATCATCTCAGTAGAGGTAGAAAAGGCTTTCGGCAAAATCCAACATTCCTTCATGATAAAAGCCTTGGAAAAGATAAGGAATTGAAGAAACATATCTCCTAAGAATTTCTTTCTGTGGGGCACGAGCAGTATCCCACCTCACCTTCCTCTCTAGCAACAAAGCAAATGAAGTATGATTTCACCAAATTGCAGTTAGGGAAACCAGAATTTATTTAGGCTTCCTTGCAGAGCAGTTAGCAGGGAGGCAGGGCAGAATTTCTCTACTGAGGCCATGCAGCGGATTCTACATTTCTGTGGGGACTGTTGTCAGCTGCCCAAGATGACAAAGAGCTCGTTCACTTCCCAACTTCCTCTGCTCACACTCTAATCTCTTCCCCCACATACAACTCTGGTTGCTGGTTGTTTGGGAGGGATAGCTGACTCTGTTGGCTTCTTCCTTTATCAGTCAAGTTTGTGGTTGAGTGAGTATGGTCCATTCTGCCAGTCGGAGGAAAAAATTCATACCACACTCCACTCCTTTTCCTTGGGCTCTTACACATTTTCCATCATCCTCTTCGGAAAGAGTCTCTGAACCTTGGAAGAGGGGTTTCAGGTGTAGGACATTGTTTATTTCCATTGTGTCATGGATTATTCTTTGGTTTCAGTGATACTCCTTCTACTGTAACAACAACAACAATAACAAAAAAGTAACATCCACACAAATATTGACTGCTATAATCTAACCTATGGGCATAACACAAATGCTTGGATGGTGTCTAAATAAGTGCACCACATTCATCTTGCAGAACAATTACAGTGGCTTCCCCACTGGGGCCTATAACTCCTCCCCACCACTAGTGGGCGACCTTTCTTACAGTACCATATGTGTGTTTCTTCCTGAGGAGCAGGCCTTAAATCCAATTAGAAATTTGCTGGTTGTACACCTACTAGATGAGCCACTATTGCACCAACAGGAACATCTTGCTTGGCATCTGATAGTGGAGTGAGCAGGATCTGTCATTGATCAGAACTCTGTGGGACCATTCTCCCCTAGCACTCTGTCTGCATGGTGCCCTCCAGCACTATGAAGATGAAGACCAGCCATCCATTTGCAGGGAGTTTCTAGCTTGGTACCAGCTCGATCTCTCCTTCCCATGCTCACATCATGCCATGTTTTCAGCAATAGGGTCTTACTGTCTGCTTCTGTTGTGTAACCAACATTAGTGGCAAAGGCCTTTATTGTAGAGGGGGCCTCAAAGGCTTCCCTGGCCATCACTCACATGGGTGCAACCCACACCTGGTACTGGAATTTTTAGTTAACAATTATATGAAATACCTTTTTATTCTTTGGCATCTATTGGCCCAGGTTGTTGTAGACTTTCCTCTACCGTTATGGTGGATATCATTTCTACCTTACTCAACCATAAACTCCCAGAGTTTTACAGCTATACCAGATCCCTTCACCTGTGCAAATGTATGTTCCATTCTTATTTCTTCAGGTACACTTGATGTCTTTGAAATAGGTTTCACATCTGTAAAATACTCAGAAGTTAACATTATATACTAAATCAAATAAATGTAAGCAAGGTCTCACACACCATGGAAAGACTTTATCCATTTGTACGAACTGTTTTCTCCACAGATCTATGTTGGGTACAATGGCATGTAAAAGAGGCATTAATTTAGTTACTTCTTTACTATCTTTAGTTATCTTCTGGAATCCATATAGGGTCCTGGAGTTTTTACATGGAACATCCATGCATTTCTTTATACCTAGTAACCTCACTGGGGCTGGCTCAAGCTGCCTGGCCCTGCGCAGGGCCAAGGAAGAATATGCCTCACTTGCCCCTGGGGTCTGACTCCTGGCCCTAGCCACACCTGTTGTCTTCTCCATTGACCACATCTGGCTGCTGGGAGAGTCCCAGGCTGGGCAAACTATCCCTACCCCCCAAACAACTATTGGCAGGAAAGAAATGTACCCTGTTTGCTTTGGGGTATTATTATCCACCTCTGGGATACTTTTTATCTTTGGTATACCTTTTGTGAATGGTTCCTCAGGTTTTAAAGCTTTCCAGAAACTCTTTACCACAGAATGTGGCTTTTTGTCAATTTTTTCTTGAGGAACTTGGGCACGACACAAGTCTTGCCACATTTGCTTTCGAGTAACCTGGCAGGACTCTTTCTCTGCTTTGTGTCATTTATACATTTTTTAGGTTGTTCTATTCTTCTACAGACATACTTTTCATGCTGGTCTAAGTCGCTTAAGTCTGTGAAAGCCCCTCCTGCCTTGTAAAGATCCTGTCCCACTAGTAGTCTTAGCACGGGCACTAAACCTCCATACCAGTTTTGAGGTCCTTGCTCAGTCAAGTTCCTCACTAAATCTCTAGTGAACACGGACCTATCTGGTCCTGTGAGCGGGGCACCATGCCTTTCTTCACACTTACTTCTCTCCGCAGTGCCTGCCCCTCTCTTATTGTCCTCCGGTTCCTGGTCTCCATGGGAACCTCCACTGGTGATAACCAAGTGTCTCTAGCATCCCGTACACACCAGTTCATCAGACACTGATTCCACCTGTACTGCCTCAGGTTATGAACCTATATCTCAAGGAGGGATGAATGGTTATATGCTCAGCTTTCCTGTTTCTGCCGCACTTAAAAGAATATCATCTGTGCCTATGTCTTATATCCTCAGGATCCAGGTGACCAGGGCCCCTTCACTCCTTGTTTGAATGATATCTTCCCTAGTTCCGAGAGCTCCAGTTCTGAGTATCCTCTGATTGCCAAAGTCTCACACTCGTTACGGCCTCCATCAGCATGCTGAAATACGGATTCCTCCTTTCTTTGTATTACAGGTCGAACTTGAGGGGCATTTTTAACTTTTTCTGGGTCTCTCCCTTCTCCATTACTATCTGCCTTCATTTGAGGGTTCCTGGTTGAGAGGTCCCAGGGTAGGCCTTGTTATTAGAGATATAATTTGGGCTTTCTTTCCTTTTTGCCCTCCTAATAGTAAAAAGTGGCAGGTTGAACTTCCATCTCTTTTTCCCTTTTATTTATCAGTAAGGTCAGAGTCTGGCATTGAAGAGGCCAGCCTCGTATCCTTTTCTTGCTCTAACTTCTCTCTTAACACTTCAGTCTCTCTCCAGGCTACTGCCTCTGCTTGGGACATATTTCTTATCACCCATAACAGTGGTCAGGCTGTGTCTACAGCTGCTTGCTGACTTTGCATCTGGCATACCACTCCCAGGAGTTGCAGACCTAGTTGTTCTAGACTTTCTACTGTTCTCAAAGCATCTCCATATTCCCGCAGTAGGTCCCACCAGCCATGCAAGTGTGCCACTCCATGCCATTTACAAGTGGATTGCCGTCCTGGGATCTGCCCCACTGATTCCATCTGCCTAGGCGGCCTCACCTCAGTTACATATTCCACTATAGACCGTACTATCTACGCACCTGCCGTTACGGGCCCTATGGGGATAGGTCACCATGTCAAAATTTCCTCTGCCCGCACCCTCCCTTCGCCCAGCATCCTTTCCGTTACTGGTCTCTTTGCCTGTATCATCGGGAACATAATTGCATTTCCCAAACTCGTCATTGGTTTTGATGATCTTGCTCAACGCCAATTGTTTTAAGACATTTTTTCTTTGAAGTGTGAACAATGTCCCGCCTCACCCTCCTCTCTAGGTCCAGAACATCAAAGCAAATGAAGTATGAGTTCACCAAATTGCAGTTTGGGAAACCAGAGTTTATGTGGGCTTACTTGCAGAGCAGTTAGCGGGGATTGGGGGGGGGGGTGTGTGCAGAATTCCTTTACTGAGGCCATGCAGCAAATTCTACATTTCTGCAGTGACTGCTGCCAGCCACCCAAGATGGTGAAGGGCTTGCCCTCCTTCCCAGCTTCCTCCTCTTACACTTTAGTCCCTCCCCCCACATACAACTCAGGTCACTGGTTGGTTGGGAGGGGTAGCTGACTCTGTTGGCATCTTCCTTTGTCAGTCAAGTTTGTTTATGCTGTGGTTGAGTGAGTATGATCCATTCTGCCAGTCTGAGGAAAGAATTCATACCACATGAAGCTCTATTTTACCTTGTAGAAGCTGTATGTGACAAACCTGTAACTATTATTACACTAAATGGAGAAGAACTCAAACCATTTCTACTTAAATCGGGAATGAGACAAGGATGCTTACTTTCTCCACTCCTATCTAATATAATCCTGGAAGACTTTGCTCAGGCAATAAGACAAGAGAAAGAAATAAAAGGTTTAGAAATAGGACAGACAAGAGGTCAAATTATTCCTATTTGCAGACTATACAAACATTACATATGTTAGATATTTTACTAGAAAATTGTGATAACTGATAAGAACTTTCAGAAAAGTAGCAGAATACAAAATGAACTCACAAAAAATCAATACTTTGCTGCATTTCTTTTTCTTGGTTTTTTAGTCAGATTGCTAAGAAGTAGGTTTCCTTGTGGCATTTTCAAGCCAGTATTTATTTGCCTTTCTCTTTAATCAGACTGCTTTCTTTAATTATCTTTAGTAGAGGTAATTGAGTGGACATGAATTGTTTCAGCCTGTTTTTACCAAGGAAAGTTAAAACTTTTTACTTCTTTTTCAATTATGTCCAAAAACTTTGCTGCATCTAGTAGTCTGGGTTGGCAGACTGGTTTTCAAAACTCTCCTGACCTGTAAAATTTCTCTTGAGAACTTCTATGTTGCTCTTTTGGTTCTTCTTCTTTTCATTTCCAACAGCTTTCTGGACATACAGTAAGTGAATTATAGTATATTGAGAGGAGACTCTTTTTTGGTGTGGTCTTTGGATACCTTCTGTATCTTGACTGGTATGTCTTTCCCTAACTGTGGGAATTTTTTTCAATAACTAATTAAAAATCTATTTATCTTCAGAATGAAATTATCTTTTTTCTAATAATACACCTGATTCTTAGATTTAGTCCTTTCATAGTACCACAGATAC
The DNA here is from genome assembly GCA_035773235.1 of Eospalax fontanierii. Classification (NCBI taxonomy): domain Eukaryota; kingdom Metazoa; phylum Chordata; class Mammalia; order Rodentia; family Spalacidae; genus Eospalax; species Eospalax fontanierii. Next base: position 7,662,478 of record CM069554.1, read on the forward strand.
CTTGCAAGTCCCGGTCATACCTTATAAATTTAGCTTGTCTTATTGGAGTGTTGCAGTTCCTCTACCTTGTCACCAAGTTCGGATACTCTGTTCTCTTCTTGGTCCCTTCTACTAGACTTCTTATGAAATCTTTGATTTGACTTACTGTTTTTCTTTTTATTCTTTTTTAACTGAGTTTTTTTGTGATTTTCATGTAGTATATCTTGATGGCATTCAAATCACCTCCCTATTCTCACATCTCCTTATTGCCCCTGCCCAATTTAATGCACTTTCTCTTTATATATGCTTATAAAGGTCTGTTCTGAGTCCCCAAATGTCCTTCAGTGTGGATCCATCCACTGGAGACTGGTTAACCTACCAAGCATCCCATGCTTTAAAGAGACCATCTCTATCCCTCCCGGAAGCCATTTGTTGACACAGTTGCCTTAGGTGGGGTTGAAGTTTCTTAGCCACTTCCTTATGTTTGTACTGAGGTTTGTTTCTGATCTTGCATGGGACTTGGGCATGCTTATCACTGTTGTGTGAGTTCATATGAATAACTGGTCAGCTGTCTGGAAAACTGTTTCCTTGTGGTCATCCACCACCGCTGGCTCTTAGAATGTTTCTGCCTCTTCTTCCACGATGACCCCTGAGCCTTGGAGGTCGGGGGGGGGGGTCAGAAGTATGATATAGTGTGCTATTTGCGGATAAGCAATTTTCAACTTCTTGCTCTCTGCATGCTGACCAGTTGTGGGTTTCTATGTTAAACCTTACAACAGAAATACATGTTTATTGCTTCCCTTTTCATAACTGGCAGAACAGCCTAGATTTCCACTGACTGATGAATGCGTAATGAAGGTGTGGTACATGTGCACAATGGAATATAATTCAGCTGTTTAAAAAAGAAAATTATGAAATTCACAGGTAAATAAGTGGACTGGAAGCAGTCATCCAGAGTGAGGTATCTCAGACTCAGAAAGACACATGTCCCACGTTCTCTTTCATATGGAATGGAACTTTGAAATCTTAGATATGCATATTCAATTCAAAACTTCAGAGAGATCAAGAAACTAATAAATGACCATGGGTGGTGGTGGGGGGGTACTTCTTGGGAGAAGTGGTAGAATACAGTGTGAAGGGGAAAGGAGAACATTAGTCTATGAACATTTATCTGGGGCGGGAAATGGGCAGTCAGGGCACTGTAGAGGGACTGTAGAGAAGGGATAAATAACACGAAAAGCCTTCAGGAAATCCACTGGGAACCTGCCACTATAGGAACTTCTTAAAATATAGACATACACATCATAAATAGATTAAAAGGAATTATCATATAACAGGATGACAATGCCATTCTAGACATCATAGGCTAATGGAAAAAAAATCTAAATGCCACGAATGGACTCCCTTTCTAGAAGCTGCTGACCAGGGGTCCCATAGATCCTCAAACATTACTGGCTATTGCTCCTGATCATCCAGAACTGGATGATAAGATCCTACTGCTAAAGACACGACATACATGAGTCATACAAAAAACAAGGAGAAATTAAGCTGGAGCTGGCTTCAGAGTCTCATCTCCACTGGCTAGCATTCATAGTACTGGAATTGCTATGCATGCTTCTGGAAGGAAAAAAAAAATCATCAAACTTACCTGACTGTGAAGCCTATGAACTATGACAACAACTGGCCTGGAAAGATGTGCTCACTGGTGCAATAGTGATACAAATGTTATAGGACTGCCCAATCTCTTTTTAATCGAATTTAAGGTCTGCTTCCTATGATGGAGCCCATGCCTGACACTGATATCAGATTTAGGAACTGGGGGTTAAACAGGTCACAGGACACAGGGGAGAGCCCAATACTAGTTTTCTACTGGGTAGTTATCAAGTTAAACTGACTCTTAATGACTTATGACTTTTTTCAACTCTCCCCAGAGAAGTTTCCTTACACAACTTACTGTTTCTCACTTCCAATGTTTCAGTTTTATTTTTCTTTGATATTTCACATCTCTCTTATTAAGTTCATCTCTTGTATCCTATATCAATGACTGTATTTCTTGCCTCTGTGTTCTCTTATGATTCACTTAGTGGTGATTTTCTTCTTTAATTTCTTTGAACCTACTTATAATCATTCTTTGGAATTCTTTTCTGGAATTTCATTGAATTCACCATCACTGGAGGCCATCAATGCAGGATTGGTAATTTTTGGAGTAATTCTGTCTTGTTACTGTTGTTTTCATGTTACTTGTGTTTCATATTTGGAGTTATACCGTGGTTGAAAAATTTCAAATATTGAATAATTGATTGATTAATTAATTGTTTGGTTGTTTCATTGATTTCAAATCATCCATATTCTTTCAAAGTGAGTACTGAGCACTGTTCAAGGACCTGCAATGTTATTTTTCTCAGATAGACTTGCTTACCCAGGCACTAGACAGAATCTCAAGTGCTCCCCTGCTGTTAAAACACTGTCTGAAAAGTTATCCACTGTCAAAGGGTAAATCCACAATAAAAGGAGAGTACTGGACAAATAAAAAATTAATTCCCCTTTCGTACCAATCATTTGAGAAAGTAAAAGGTCAATGATAGTAGTGCACATTAATACACTAGTTACTTTTGTTGAGAGTGGAAAGGCCAAAAGAAAACAACAAAAAAAGGAAAATAATACAAAATGAAAACAAAGCAAGCAAACAGAAACTATAAGGTAAGACGAGTGATTATTATTGGGTTGACAGAAAGCGGAGAAATGTGTAAGGAAGAGAATGTTTGTAGGAGAAAAAGAGGAAGCGGTGAGGCAGTCTTGATGGAAATTTGACTGAAAACGGAAAGGTAAAGAAATATAGTCAAGGGCTGGAGAGATGCTCACTGGTTAGGAACACTGGTTGCTCTTGCAGAAGACCAGGTTTTGCTTCCCAACACCCACATGGTGGCTAACAACCGTCCATAACTCCAGTTCCAGAGGATCTGCCACCCTCTTCTGACCTCCGTGGACATTTCATAACAGGGGTGCACTAACAATGAGGCAATACACTCATACACATAAAAATAATAAAAGAGAAATGCAGTCCAATGGGACTGGAGAGATGGCTACGTGGTTAAGGAGACCGGCTGCTGATGCAGAAGCCCTGGGTTCAGTGCCTAGCACCCACAGGGCAGCTAAGTTCCTTAACTCTAGTTTCAGGGGCTCTGACATGATCATCTGACCTTCTCAAGCATATTGCATAACACAGGTGCATTTACACACATGCAGACAGCACACTCATACACAGAAAAAGAAAATAATAAAAAGTAAAAGAAGTATAGTCAAATGATGTTTGCCATTTCTTCTCTCAGGAGGCTGAAATACAGATTCTGCATACCTGGCCACCCTGTGTTCTAGGGGAAATAGAAAAGAAAACTACACAGAGAGAAGCAGGATAGAAATATAATGCATGAAAATAGTCGAGTCTGTTGGTGACATGATGGATCCTATCTTGAATGACAAGAGTTCTGTTGTTCAGTGTGTAGAGCCAGGTCAGTGTACTGAGTCTCCTAAGAGTACCGTTCACAGAGACTCACAACTCAGCTCGAGTCCAAGATGATACCCAGCTTCTGCCGCTGCAGGGGCCCCCTGTGCAGCTTCTCTCACAGCTGCACAATCTCAGGTCCTGCACTGCACTTAACGAGCCTGTATGTCTTGCTGGGCCTGTAGGCTGACTCTCTGCCCCACCAGGCCTGCCTGTGAGCTGGGTCTCCAGGCTGCTCCGCCACGCCCTTGCTTATATTTCCATTATAAACAGAGCAAGGAATATGAAAGCAATCCCATTTATGGCTCGTTTCGAAAACTAAAAGGCCTAGGGACAAACAAAGTGAAAACATCACAATGAAAATATTAAAAACACCAAACAGAGGAATCTAAGATTACACAAGAAGCTGGAAAGATCTCCCATGTCCCTGGGTCAGTCTAGTTAAGACTGTGAATGGCCATCTTGCCCAAATCAATCTACAGATTCACCACAATTGAATCAAAATTCCAATGACATTGTTCACAGAAAAAGAACAGAAATAACCGAAGCAAGTCTGATCCAAAATAACAGTCCGGAAGTGTCACAGTAACTGGTTTCACGTTACACAATAGAGCCAAGTAACACAAATAGCATGAGACTGTCACAGTGGAGCTGAAAAAGACTCACTTGAAAAAAAAATTAGTATTACTATTATTATTATTTGGTAAATCCACATACAGCAGCCTGATTTCTGTCAAGGATCCCCCAAAACACACATTGGAGAAAAGACAACCTTGTCAACAGATGGTGTTGGGGAAACTGAATAACTACATGTTGAAGAATTAAACCAGATTCCCATTTCTTACCCCATAGAAAAACAAATTCAAAATGGATCAACAAACAGTGTAAGAAAATACACAAAAAAATTCAAAATTCCCCAATCCCAAGGAATCTGGTCAATAAATTGGCTAACAAAACAAACTCATGTTCTCTTTCCTATGTGAACCCTGGCTTCAAAATCTTTTGTGTGTTTAACTTGGAGCGTAAGTGGAAGTCAAGAGACTAGAAAGGGGCCTTTTGTTGGGGGACATGTTAAGAAGGGGAGAATAGTAAATTATAGGCAAAATGAAAATGGATGGAATATTCATAATAGATCCCTTAAGCAAGGGGAGACATTGTACTATAGGGAAAACCAGACCGTGGAAGGGCGTACCAACCTAAAGGAAGAGTATGGAAGCTCACTACTCACAACCCAATTAAAAACTTAATAGAAGGATGGTACATTACATGTAAAATGAAGGGAGGAGGGTACTGGGGTTCAATGATTAAGTGGGGATGGGGTCTTGGAGGATTCGGAAGAAGGTGGGACTCTGGGTGGGTTAACCACAATCAAGTATGCATGAAAAAGCCTTACAGAAATCCACTGGTTAACTAATTTCAAAACATAATTTTTAAAGGGTGGGTTCAAACTCCCAACACGGGCAGACAGTGTCTCTCTCACACACTGGTTATTAAATGAAAACCGCTGTGGATGGCGTAGGATACTTCCCTACAATTTATTGGTTAGGGAGTCCCAAGAAATCTCCAGAACAGTACAGATGATGCTTTACCTTGGTTTTGGTTACCTACCTTGGTTGTCTACATGTTAAGATCATACTGCTGCGAATCCCACGCATTTCGGCTGCAAGGCACAGAAATCTGTCTTAAAGTGACCAGGAAACCTCCTCGCTTACATGACGTCAGAAGGTGGTACGCAGGATGCTGGGGGCGAAGACATCAGTGTTCTTGCCCAGCACTGGAGCCTGCATACTTGCTGACCTACTGTGCGAGATATGCCCACTGGTGCAACAGTGGCACAACTATTATGGGATAAGCTTTCTGTCAGGATTTGATGCCCGATGCTGTAATCCTCGTCAAAAATCCCAATAAATAGCACATATAACCCGCCCCCATCCTGAATCCCCCATGTACTGGCAATATATCTCTCTCGTGTCCTTTTTTATGACCCACTAATTCAGTTAGTGCTGCCCATTTGTGCACAGGCGTGGCACCATCCACTGTGATATGGGAATCCAATCAGTGGCACAATACTCAAAAAATGAATTATCCTCTCTCCCCTTAGAAATTGTTAACCGCCGACAGCTCCTCAGTGAGGGTTGGGGTATACAGATCATTCACCCCATCTATGCCACAATTTTGGCTGGCTTGATCTGGTGCGGTTCTCATGCAGATAACAACAGCTGAAAGCTCATGAATTCAGTAGCCACTGAATGTCCAGAAAACAGTATTTCACATCTCTCCGCCCCATCTCCTGCCTTTTACATCCTTTCTGCCTCATCTTCTGCCATGTTCCCTGAGCTCTGGTAGGGGTTGGGGTTGATACAGATGTACTGTTTAAGGCTGAGCACTGAGTCTCATTCTCGGCACTTTGACCTGCCATGCGTCTCTCCATTGCTTACTGCTCAGTGCCAAAAGAAGCTTCTCTGACCAAGACTGAGAACACACTAGGTCTTGGGCATAAACATAAGCCTTTAAAGGCGTTCTGACAGTATGACCAGGTAGCAAAACATCAGGTCCTCTAACACGTATGTATGTATGAAGTTTGCAAGAATAGAGAAATTTTTTTTAAGTAAAATAATTAAACAAATCTTCCAGTCAAGAAATGGCAAAAACAAACAAACAAACAAAAAAACAACTCTGAGGAGATAGGCCTAAAAGAAGAAATACTAATCCCAATAAATATTAAAAATGTATTCAACATGCTTGGCCATCAGGTAGATGTAAAGTACTCCAAGACTGTACCTCACCCTAGTTAAAAAAAATCAGTGAGAGAGAATGTGAAGAAAGGAGTTCTCATCCACTGCTGGTGGGGGCGCAGACTGAGACGGCCCCTGGAAATCAGTTCTTTGTAGAAGTTTCTCAAACGGCTAAAATAGGACTACCATATAACCTAGCTATCTCCGTCATGGGCTATCTCAGTCATGGGCTATCTGAGTCATGGACGTATGCCCACGTTTTCTACTACACTGTTCACAGTAGCTAAGAAATGGACCTAGGATATATGTTCACCAACAGGGGAATGGACAAAGAAAATGTAGCACATACATACACAATGGAATTTTGTCTAGACACAAAGAGAATTGACATCATGACGTTTAAAGGAAAATGGATAGAATTGCAGATCATTGCATTAAATAAATAAATCAAACTCAGAAAGAAAAATAGTGTATTTTCTCACATCTGTTGATCCTAGATTATATATATATATATAATATAAACATTCATATACGTATGTATATTCAAATATATAGAAATATATGAGACATGGAAGTAAAAGAGTGGAGGGTGGTAGGTTCGTAGAAGTGCGAGACGGGCGTGAGGGAGGAAGGGGAGGATTTGGAGATTGAATATGGTCAAAGTAGATGATATACGTGACAGAAATTCCTTCATCATAGGCTGACAAATCGAAGTCTCAATGCCAGGAATGGACTCCCTCTCAAGCAGCTGTTGACTAGGGGTCCCATAGACCCTCAAACAGTACCAGACATTCCCCCTGCTCTTGGTTGCCCACCAGAACGGAATGGTTTAGACCCCACTGCTAAAGACATTACACGCCTGAGTCGCACGAGTCATAGAACAAACAAGGAGCAGTAAAGCTGGTGCTGCCTTCAGCACCTTCCGTCAGCTGTCCAGCACACGCAGTGCTTGGAAGGTGTCAGGCCAGTTATCAGAGGACAAAATTAATCATCAGTCCTACCCAGCTGTGAGCCTTGTGAACTACAACCCACTGATGCCGTAGTGACTGGAATATATAGGAGCACATTGTCTTATTGCATTGAAGGTCCACTTCATAGGCTGGAGCCTATAGCTGTCATTGAGAACAGAGTGAGGAATCTGAGGCTAGACAGGTCGAAGGTCATTAGAGAGAGCCTAATGCTAATTTTCTACTAAATAGACATAGTGTTAAATCAACTCCTAATAACATCTTGTTAAACCCATACACTGATGCATCTCTCAACTATACAAGAGAAGTTTCCTTATACAATAGATGGTGATTAACACAAAACCCCACACCTGGCCAACATACAGAGAACAAGAGGCTGCGGTGTGCTTATTTTTGAATAGGATGCCTATATCAAACTTCTCCTTCCTAAGACTCAGGGGCCACTGTGGAAGAAGGAGCATAAAGATGGTCAGAACCAGAGGTGGTGGATGATCACAAGGAAACAGAGTTTCCCAGTCAGTACATGACTTTGGGCAGGGTGCAGCGTCAGGGGGAGATGGGTTTAGGAGAGGGATCTAAATACTACCAAATTATATTGTATGAAAATCACAAAAACTGAAATAATTAATTTTTTAAAAAGAAGTTGTCTTTTTGTGATACCTGGAGGAGTAGGTGACCAGCTACAGGCTCTTCTCACCCACGAGAATGGCTGACACACTCCTCAGGCCTTCCGCCCTTAGCAGCTTTATGAAAAGGCTCAAATCACGCTTCAGAATCATTTGCCATGGCCTTGATGTCCAGGCAACATTTTTTTAGCATCTGTTGTGTTCCACTATATCCTTCTTCATTGGACAAAACAGAACTCAGTCACACAGGGCTTAAAGGACAAGTGGCTTAAGGGAGCTTTCTTATAAAATCACCATGAGTAGTTGAATTTCCATCAATATGGAAAGACTTTGACCTAGGAATGGGTATCACTAAATAAACAATGTGAACTGCCATTTTTAATCCCTTGTATGGATTAAGAAATGCATTAAGCTTTTGGCTCCATTAATCATTTAACCCCCTGAAGAGTAAAGCACATACTATTATTAACTCCTCAATTTCAGTTTAGAGGGCAACGACTCTCGAAAGGAAGGCTTGCACAAGTATGAGTGGTTATTAGATGACAGAGGAAGGATAAAAATGTGGAATTCTATGCTCAGTGATTATAGAATTGTATGCAGTAAAATCAATGCTGCTTTGGATTTCATGCAGGAAACAGCAAATAGACGTGAAGATAAATACCAGTTCAAAGTAAAATAATGGCCTTTAATAATGCAGTCCTGAGAACCAACTGGTTACTAGGAGGAAGATTTATAAGCTGCTGGTGTATGTTTGTGGTCCGTTCCCTAAAATACCCAGGAATAACTCTAGACATCCAGTTCCAGCAAGCCATTGGGTTTCCTACGATTTACTTCCCAGGGCTAGATAGTGCTGGTGGGTTTCCAAAGTCTGCAAGTGGCATGTCTGATTTTCGGGTTGCCTCTTTTGAGTCATTTCCGCTCCTGTAATTAACCCCTCACCTCTACGTCTATCATACTTACTTGTGATTCACCAAAGTGGTCTTCGGTGGTATCCTTAATTTGGTCTGTCCTTGCTTCTGCATCTGGGGTGAGCAGATGTTGACTCACATCTTCCTAGGAACAGAGTCACATCACATCATGCTGAGATGAGCCAAAATGGAAGAGCCCTCCATGTTTACCTAGACTGTCCCACAGACACTATCTAGATCTCCTAGCAGCTGAATGGTGTAAATCCTCAACGACGATGGCCTTCTCTGCTGACAGGAAGAATAAGTCATCTTGAAGTAGTAACAGCCTATTCCTTCCTGTTTCTGCTCTACTGAGCTTTACAAAGTCATGTGAAATCTAGGCAGCTTCTCGTGGACTCTGAGTACTTCTATAAAAGTGGTTTAACAAACTCTCTCCATCAACATTGACCATCACATGCCTTCTTTTTGCATGCTAGATTGAAAAAGACCCTAATAGTCATGAAACGGTTGAGGTGCTCCCCTAAAACTCTTCAGTGGTACAGAGAGGCAGAGAAGCGGTGGGCTGATGAAAACAGCACTAATGTCTTCCCTGGGATCTTATGTAAACACTTGAGAGAGAATCTTCCCATAGTTCTCAGAGTGAGGATGGGGAGAAGGGGGGTTCAGAGACATGACACTAGCGACACATATCAAAAAATAATTCTGTGCCCAGAAAACAAGTTCCAAGAGAATTTTATCCCACTTAACTAAATTCTCAGTAATGAGCTAAAATATTGGTATCTGACAAATTTATTGATAACACAAATTTTCAGCAGGATAAACTCTGAGAATGATTTTTATAAAGCCTTGACTTTATATATATAAAAGGAGAACTATTAAGGCTGAAGAGCTATGTCAGAGATGTGTTGTAATCACTTTCTGTGTGTCACCTGTTAGGGATTACTGTGCAAAACATACTTCCTCTCTTTCTTTTTCTCTCTCTTTTCTCTCTCCACTCTAAAAGTACAAGCCACAGATTGAATGATGCCGTCATCCACCTGCCTGGTCTGCTCACCTTTCCATTAAAAGATTCATGCAACTAGAAAGAAATGCAAGGTTTCCAAAGAAGGAGAACTCAGAGTGTTAATAAATGCATTAAGTTTAGCATTAAGAACAGAATCGAGGACAAATTTCCCCTGATTATAACTTAGATGAAGCCTTTAGGTAAGCAGCAAAAATATTAAGAGATTTTTGTCTAACCATTCCTACCCAGCTTTTTTTCATAGTGTAATTACAGCCCACCAAAGGTGAACCTCTGCCCCTCATCCAATTTTTAGAACTATCAATATTTTATCCCTTCCACCTTTTGTTTCAATTTAAAATTCCAATTCCAGACATACAATAGAAAAGAAGAAAGAACTGATTGCAGAGCTTTGGGGATTAGCAAAACAGATGTAAAATGGAATGTTTGGGGGACCAAACTCAGAAGAACTGCAAGAGTAGTGCACTCTGGGCTCACCGTGTGTTTTTCTAGCGGTAAGAAAAAAATACTTTTAATTAAGATTTTGCATGTTAAAATGAATTATCTTTTAAAACAAGAAAATTTATACATATCTGAAGACTTAAAAACACTAAAATAATGCGTATTAGTTCAGTTATTCTGATCATGAAACATTTTTTAAAGTAATCATTTCTGGTCTGGAGAAATGACTCAGTGGACAAAGTGCTTGCTGTGAAAGCATGAGGCACAGAGTCAGGATGCCCAGCACACACATAATCCCAAGCTCCGCAGCGCTTGCCTGCAATAACAGCACCAGAAGGTAGAGACAGGTGGACCCTGGGCTCTCTGAACAGTCTAGCCAATCAGGGGGCTCCAGGCTGAGTGAAGGACCCTGTCTCAAATATTAGGTAGAAAACAATGAAGGCAGACACTTGATGCTGACTTGTGGCCATCACAAGTCCATTCATGGGCACGTGGACATGCAAACAAGCACACACACATATTTATACACATATATGATCATATTTTGTGTCATTCTGAAGTAAAGTTATCAGACTATACTTATGATTAAAAAAAAAAGACGAAAAACAATGCACAACACTGGCTGGGCCCTGTTAGGGCTCATGTAGATGATACTCGATTTACAAAAACAAGGGATTGGGGAGATGGCTCAGCAGTAAAGAGCACTGCTCTTTGCAGAAGACCCAGATTTGAATCTCAGCACCCACAGAGTGGCTAACAAGCGTCTATAACTCAGTTCTAGGGGGTCCAATGCTCTCAGTTGTTCTCCGCAGGCATCGTACAACACAGGTACACTTATATACATGCACGCACAATACTCATACAAATCAAAATCAAAACAAAACAAGGGGCTAGAGAGATGGCTCAGTGGCTAAGAGCATTGCCTGTTCTTCCAGAGGAGCTGGGTTTGATTCCCAGCACCCACATGGTGGCTAACAACTGTCAGTAACCCCAGGTCTGCAAGCATTGTAGGACAAGCAGATACACTTACATAGGTTCAGGTAATACATTTATATACATAAAATAAAAATAATAAAATATTTAAAAACACGAAAACCATTGACAGTTAATTTAGAAAGGGTCAAAATTTTAAAAATGAACACTATGCATTCATCTGGATCCAGGTATAAAAAGAAATCAATTACATAGGTAGAACTTTCTTCATGAGATGACATTTAACTTATTTCTAATATACAATAGTCTTATGAATGTAAATGCAAACATTTACATACATATAAAACCCAATATTGTGTTAAAAGAATTCCATGTCACCACTCAAATCTAAAATTATTTCACAATAAACACACAACAGACATTAGCTATTATTCTGCAGGAAAATTTCCTAATACATGCTGGATGGTCATATAAGTATCTATTTTGAAAGAGCCATAAGGGATAATTTCTTCATTTCCATGCGTGAATAAAGAGAAGCAGGACGTTTGATTGGCTGTCTTCAGTCACGCGCTTGAGAAGTTGTGAACATCAATAATGTAATTCAAATTCTCATATCAATTCAAGAATTTTCCTCAAGAGCTTATGACAAGTCTTTAGCATCAATCTTTGCTGTACTTTATGAAACTGATATCTAAAGGCACTTCCTCAGCAGAGGCTGTAAATGCACACCGAGCACCTCGTGTGTTCCTTTTCTTTGTGTACCTACTTCAGGCCAAAATGTCTTCGAGCTTCAGCTCTTAAAATCACCCAGGCCTGAGTTTTCAAGCTTTCCTTTCCCCATCAGACAGTTTCTGAGGAGTTAGGTCCCACGTGGTACAGCTGAAGTATGATGGACCATTTTGATCTGAACTGTCTCTGAGTCATAAATGAACTGAGATTTCAGGATCTTAGGTAGTTAAGTAATAAGAGCTAATGTCCTGGACAAGTACAAACAAAAGCGATAGTTCTAAAAGTGATACAAGAAGAAATAACAAATACTTCAAACATAATTGATGGCAACACAATGCATTTTTCAATGGCAGTGATACAACAAAGAAGCTGGTGATTTTGCAGGATAAAAAGTGAACCGAGCAAAAGAATTCTCAAGACTTCTTTTTTAGCAACAGTCCATGAAAAAGAAAAAAAAAAAAAAAAAAAAAAAAACTAAGGAAAATGAAGAGAAAAAGAATCCCAGTTTCTTAATAATACGAAGCCTGTGGACTGCTTCAGAATCAGCTTATAGCATGCCTGTGAGGAAAACGCAATGAACAACTTATTCTGGAGAGGTAAGTGAAAGTATCAATGCGCACACTGCATTGGTATCTCCCGGTGCAAACAAGTGCCACGTGGGAGGGTAAACGAGGAACTTAATAAAGGAATTATTTAAAGTTTGGGGAGAGGAAGGACCCAGATACAGAGGTAAGGGACTGTGAAACAAATGGGTTAGTGCTGACAGGACGTGGTTCTCAAAGGAGAAGGCAAAAGGAGCTGTTTGTAAAGCCTAAGAGAGCAGTAAGACCTGAAGGAAAAGTAATCAGGTGCAAGATCGCCCTCACCAGCTTCTAACACCTTAAAGAATTACAGGTGGCTGACCCCTATCCATACGCAGAAAGGGAGGGAGCCTACAGGTGTGCCCAGAAAGGGTAGGCAATAAATCCGGCTTAGTGTGAACTGGACGTCATATGGAATCCCTAAAGGAGAGGTTAGATGAGAACATCAATTCTGCCTGTACTATTTTACTGAATTAGCATTATTCCAGCTACAATACTAACACAAATTGGGGCAAATATTTTTTTTCTGAGACAGGATCTCCCTGTAGCCACAGCTAGGCTGGAACTCACTCTGTAGACCAGGCTAACCTTGATCTCAGAGAGATCCACCTGCCTTTGCCTCCTGAGTGCTGGGATTAAAAGGTGTGCTCCACCACAGCTGGATCAAATTGGAAAATTTTAATGAGACCATTTTTATGGGATTATCTGGAAAAGTGTAGTTATTAATTATAATAAAAGAGTGGTCATAATGGGGATTAGCTTTTAGATACACATATCATAATCAAACTCATTTGTATAAATATAACCATCCTTGCACGCATAGGAAAACTAATGAAACCTAATAAATGGCTTTATCTCTCTCACAGTCACCTGCATGAGCAGATTACTGTAAAAATGTGTCTAAAATAATATCTAGCCCAGAGAAATCTGGGAAGGCCAGATTCTAAGGACTGGTACTCAACCATCCTGTTCGGGTTTGCTTCTCTGTTGCTGTGATGAAACACTGACCCAAACCAACTTGGGGAGGAAAGGGTTTATGTCACCTTACACCTCCCAGATCATTTCTGAAGGACGTCAGGGAAATCAAGAAGGATCCTAGAGACAGGAACTGAAGCAGAGACCATGGAGGAACGCTGCTTTCTGTTTCTCTTCCCTGACTTGTTCAGCTAGCATTCCTATAGAGCCCAGGCCTACCTGCCCAGGGACAGCACCACCTATTGTGGGGCTGGCCTACATCAATTGTTAATCGAAAAAATGTCTCACAGACATGGCTACAGGCCAGTTTAATGGAGGAAATTCCTCAACTGAGATTCCCTCTTCCCAGATGAGTCTACTCTGTATCAATTAACAAAAACTAGTGCACATTCATTTTTGGGGTATTGCTGCTGTTCCCTCTGAGGGTGGAGCAGACTGACTTCTGACATGAGACACCCGGGCTGTAACCTCTAAGACATGAACTGAGTTCCACGGATTCTCCTTCACGTGAGTATCTCTACTCACACTAGGGTCTTGATCTGTGGCTCTCTGTTCTTACATCTGCTTTTCTCTGTCTCATGTAACTGTATTAGTTACTTGTCTGCTGCTGTGATAAAGCATCATGACGAAGGCAACCTCTAGAAGGAAGAGTTCATTTGGCTTACAGTTCCAGAAGGAAACGAGTCTAAGATGACAGGGAGGCGTGGCAACAAGCAGCAGGCTCGCTGGCTGGAGCAAGAAGCTGGAAGCTCACAAGAAAGGAGAGCAAGCTCAGAGGGAGGCACTGCTGTGAACTCTGAAAGCCCGCCCGAAGTGATGCACTTCCTCCACCAAGGCCACACCTCCTAACGTTTCTGCGACTGCCCCAAACAGCATTAACCAAGTGTTCAAATACTTGAGCCTGTGGAGGAGCTTCTCATTCATACCACCATATTCTACTTCCTAATCCCATAGGCTCATGACTGTATCATAATGTCAAATGCACTTAGTCTACCTTTAGAGTCCACATAATCTTTACAGTCTCAACACTGCTCAAAAATACAGAGCTGGAGAGATGGCTCAGTGGTTAAGATGGCTTAGTGGTTAAGAGCTCTGGCTGCTCTTGCAGATGACTCAGGTTTGATTCCCAGCATCCACATGGCAGCTAACAACCATCTGTAACTTCAGTTCCAGGAGACTCAACACCTCCTTAGACATCACACATCATGGGTACACTTGCATACATGAAGGCAATACATTCATACACATAACATATATACAAAAAATAAAAATAAATAATAAATAATATATATATATATATATAAATACAGAGTCCCTTCTGAGACTCAAGACACGTTCTTAACTGTAACCCCCTGAAAAATCAAAAAGCAAATTATAGACTTCCAGCATACAGTGGCACAGAATACACATTTCCATTCGAAACAGGAGGAATGGGTCCACGGCGGGGAAGGGACCAAAGCTGAAAACCAGAGGGGCAAACACCAAATCCAGCAGCTCCATGTCTGATGTCTGCAGCATATGTCTCTCTTGGGCTGGTACCAGTCCCTGTATACAGCTTTCTTTGACAGATGTGTCATGGCTTGGGGTTTCCACTGCCAGCTTTCACAGTTTCACACAAGGCCTGTCAAGGTTTTCTTATTCAGGGAATCCCCTATAACACACTGTTTTTATTCAGAGTGAAAGACAGAAATCTACTTTCATTCTTCTACATGTGGATATACAGTTTTCCCAGCATGCCTTGTTGAAGGAGATAGCTTTTTCCAATGTATCTTTTGGCATCTTTGTCAAAAATCAAGTGGCTGTAGCTGTGTGGGTTTATTTCTGGTCGTCTATCCTACCCAGGGATCTCTATGTCTGTTTTTGCAACAGAACCATGCTGTTTTTGCTATTGTGACTCTGTAGTGTAACCTGAAATCACTTAGTGTCATACTTCCAACATTCTTCTTTTGCTCAGGGTTGCTATGGTGATTCAGAGTCTTTTGTGCTTACATAGGAATTCTAGGATTTTATTTCTTTCACAATGCTGTGAAATTTTTGATGAGGATTGCGTTAAATCTGTAGATCTTTTTCGGTAATTGAGTCATATTCACAACATTAACTCTTTGGTCCACAAGCATGGGAGCTTCTTCCATCTTCTAGTATCTTCCTCAGTTTCCTTTTCAGTGATCTAAGTTGTTTTTGTTGTAGAAACCTTTCACCTCCAATATATTTTAAAATGAAATTCTGTAACTATCATAACCTCCACACTAGTTCATTCTCCACTAATCAAACAGAAACATGCGCAAAAACCTAAAATACGCTGACGCCATGCAACTCAAACCTTTGCACTCTTGTTTAAGGTTCTAAATCTGAGTTTTGCTTTTGCATGGTTCAAGAAGATAATAATGAGTGGAAAACACTACTGAAGGCAGATGCCTTGACACTGGGAATTACATAATCTGAAAGCTACCACTTTTCAAGTCACAGTCTCTTTAGATGTATCTGGAAGAAAACTGTGTCACATCCACCAGTGATCTGCATCCCAGGCTCTGGGAGGCATTGACACATTACATAAAGTACAGTGCACTAGACCTTGAGAGCTGTACTCTGAGGATGACACTGAAATAATGAGGAACCTGCTCTGACTGCAGACAGCTTTCTACCTCGTCTGTCCGTCATCTGGGCCTCTCATGCTGTAGCTGAGTTCAACTGCACAGTAGTGTTCCACACCTGATTCTATCTTTCTCTCTCACTCCTGCCCCCATCCCACAGCTTCTTGTCCTCCGGGGTTCCCAGGGACCACTTTTTCCTTCCCAGTATGAGCTCATCGCTCTGTGCTCAGCATTCCATGCGGCCCAAGTCTTCCCCTCACAGCTGCAGTATCTCCTTGCTTAGTACTGCTTTTTTTACCATGCATGCTATATAATGTTATGCAAACAATAGAATAAAAAGCTGGGTGAACTCAAGCAGCAGCTAGGTGGTAAACAGCCCCAGGCTGCTCAGGTAAATAAACATTTTGCCTGGGTTTCCCAGGACCCACTAACACTTACAGAATACTCTAGTTTATATTTTGACAACCATCCTGCTATTCTTTAAGGGACATCAGCGTAAAGCCTGAGTAAGGAGCTAGTAGGGCTGTGATTTTTTCCTGCACAAATATTCTTGCGTATTGATGTCAGTGCCTTTTCATGCTCTTTGAGCTGTTGCTGAAGTATGTGAAGGTCTCTCTACCCAGGGACCTACCACCTAAACACAGAGTGACAACTCTGGAGGTTTTCCTGGGCTCAACCTCAAAATCTTATGGGCCATCAAAATTCTTTCATCTCTTTGGATCTCAGTTTTTCTAACATTTTTCATGGGTTTAAGTGTTTTGTCTGCATGTATGTAAGTGCATCCCACGGGTGCAATGTCCACAGAGGCCAGAAGACTGTTTTGGATCCCCTGGAACTGGAGCCATAGCTGTGAGCCACCATCTGGGTGCTGGGAACTGAGCTTAGGTCCTTTTTAAGAACAGCCAGTGCTCTTAACTGCAGAGCCATGGGCTTAATATGAGCACCTTTGTGTTTAGTTTGATGTCTGAGACCTAGCATGCATTCTTTCCTAGCTGTTATCACTTGAAAGAGGAGGAAGAGAAAGAAATGGAAACTCAACAAATATCCATTTTTCCAGCCTTAATAAAAGCATCCTGAGGTGGGAAGCCATGCCTTTCCCCCATCCACCTTGATGTGCCAACTAATTTTGTCATTATGCAGATCTCGTCAGACTATGATACTGTGGAGCTTTCATGGGCGCAGCTTCCCTATAATGTCTAGAATGTATTAACTAGCAGCAGGTGTCTTGTCCCTCCGTCTCTCATTTCTTCCCCGTCTTCTGCAATGTTACCCAAGCCTTAGATGTAGAGGCTGCATTGTACATGTGTCACTTATTATTTGAATTTCAACAGTTGTGGAACTTTTCAGTTGTATCCATCTGTTGCAAAACAAAGCTGCTTTGATGAGTGGTGACATATATACTTGTCTGTAAATGTCAGGATCCATACTTACAGTAAGAAATTACGTTGGTCTAGGGAAGTGACAGAAGTTTGTCTTTCTCTAGGTCTGTGATGTCTCCAGCCATGTCTACTTGGCTATGTTTACAGTACCACCCATGATTTTCCTTCCATTGACTGGGTCTTAAGTCCCATTAGACAGCTGTTGATTACCCCCAAATAAAAGTGCCACTACTACACCAAGAATTATAATTTGGGCAGTTCATTGTTATGGTAGGACCATTGATTGTTTTTTCCCCCTTTTACAGTTTATATAGTGTCGTCTGATACTATGAGACCCTTTAAGCATCTTTTTTGAATAAGAAAGATGACCACGATAATAATGAGGAATGATGTGAAAATTCGGCAAAAAGGAGCAAGGTTAGAAGATTTCTCACACTTTGCTGACATTAGGTTGAATGCTGATGGCTGCAGTACCGAGTCTGGGAGCGTTAGCACGAGGGTAGGGGTGAATAACCTCTGGTCATCACCAGTTTAAGTTTTTCACTCTATGTGAAATCACTTACCCACCCAAACATGCCTTATTCCAAACATAGCCCAACAAGAAAGTGGTCTCCACTCGAAGCTGATTTTTGTTGGATGTGTCTTTAG
The DNA here is from genome assembly GCA_035773235.1 of Eospalax fontanierii. Taxonomy (NCBI): domain Eukaryota; kingdom Metazoa; phylum Chordata; class Mammalia; order Rodentia; family Spalacidae; genus Eospalax; species Eospalax fontanierii. The sequence continues at coordinate 7,680,494 of CM069554.1, forward strand.
TATACTGACCCTTTAATATACTAGACCATAGACAGAGAACAGCAATTGTCATCATGAAAAGCATGACAGTTTCATGCCAACGTTTATTATTTACTGAATCCAACCAGAAGCCAAAAACCACGTGCCTGATGATGCAGTGGACAGAGCATGCTGCCTCCCGGGGTGGCAACAAGGCAGAGAAAAGTAAGCACAGAAGTACGAAGGAAGGTTGCACTAAACTGCAGCTAATAGGACAGCACCTCACATAGTGAGTTTAGGCTGAAAATGTGTCTTCTAGGCATGTGAGGTGCTGCATACTGGAGGACCTGTCCAGCCAGGCATGTGTCAGTCACTCTTGATTTGATGCAATTGTCTCATGCTGTTGGAAAAGTTCCCACTGACCCCAGTTCCAGTGAGGTCACTGTGTTCAGTGATGTGCAAGGAGGACAGAGAGGTTTAGATGGAAGCGTGTATGTTCACCTTCATCATCAGCTCATAAGCTCTCTGGGTACCTGCAGGCAGAACTTACATCTGTTATTACTCATTAGCCCTCAGAAGCAGAGAACATCAGAATGCATCTTGCCTGTTGAGCCTATGATTTTTCTGCAAAACTCTGGAAAGAGATTTTTCTCCATCGGGTCTCTCCTTCACAGATGTCTCTCTTTCTCCCTCGGACCTCCCATCTTTGTCTTTTCTCTTTCTCCCGTTAGGCTTCTGTTTTCTTCCATCTTTCCGTCTGTTGGGACAGCTGGCATTCTAAAGCACAGACCTGTCCATGACTCTTTGAACTTCTACTTTTGCTCCACTTTGAAGAGCAATTCTTCAGTATTGAACACATCAAAAGTACAAATCAAACCCTGCAATAGCTCCTGTTTGCCATGAAGGGGCAAGGCCCGGTAACCTGGAAGGTCAGTAAACGCCATGGCTTACCAGTTGCAGATCTCCTTCTTTTTTCCCCCTACGATGAGCACATTAGACACACCAGGTAGGCCACAATTCCCAGTCCACCTTGTACATTTCCATAAGTGCCTGCATACTTCTGTCCAAGCAATGCTTTCTATAGAAATTTTGTTCTCCGTTGTCCCTCCAGAATCCTTTGATACTGTTCATTTCATCCTTCAAACCCAGCCTAAATGCTAAGAATTCCTTAGAGATTTATCTTATTTATAGGGGGCTGGAGTGATGGCTCAGTGGTTAAAAGTAATGGCTGCTCTTGTAGAGAACCCCGGGTTCAGTTCCCACCACCCACTTGGCAACTAACAACCATCTATAACTCCAGGTTCAGGGAATCTGACGCCCTGTTCTGTCATCAACAGGCATTGCATGCACGTGGTGTACTTACATATGTACAGGCAAAACACTCATATATGTAAAGTAAAAATAAATAAAATTTTAAAAGATTTATTTTATTTACAAAATGTGTATATGAGAGTATATGCATACATGTGTGTGACTCAGAAGACGTTGGATCCCTAAGACGTGGAGTTACAGACATTTGGGGATGCCAGATTTGTTACATGGGTGAATACCAATCTTCATGATTGTGTAGCAAGCCCTGAATCATGGAGCCATCTCCACAGCCCCACTCCATGCTTTTGATAAATCATTTTCTCCTCCATATTTTCAGTCCCTTGTGTCTTCACTGTCCTGGCCTGGGGTGCTGCCATCTTCCCAGCATTCTAAACTGGGTAATGAAGACAGCAAGTCGCCTTTGTGCAGCCGTTCCTCTTCCCCTGTCTCTAGTCCTCCACCAAACCTGGCAATTTATCTTCTCAGTATTTATCAGTTCCTTCTTCTCTCCTTCCTACCATCGCTGCTCATCATTTCTCCCCTGGACCCTTTCCACAGCTTTACAAATGGTGTCCATGTGTTCAGTCTTCTTGTCTATTCCTCATTTTCATTGCTTCCAGTCTGTCTAAAATATCCATTGGATGTAGCACTCACTGCCTTAAAAGGCTTTACCTGAGGGCTAGGGAGACAGCTTAGCATTTAAGAGCACTGACTGTTCTTGCAGAGGACCTAGGTTCAGCTCCACAACACCCCCTCGTGGCAGCTGACAATCATCTGTAACTCCAGTTCCGGGAATCCAATGCCTTCTTCTGGTTTCTGCAGGCATTACACGACACAAGTACACCTCAGTCAATGTAGGCAAAACACTCATACACATAAAACAGAAATAGTTACGTTGAAAGTCTTTTCCTGAAGGATAAAGCCTGGGTTCCTTAGTTGGAATATGAACATAGTCCCATTTGCAATCTCATTGTTTAACACTGGCCTCAGAAGGAGAAAATATTCTAACCGGTGTCCCTCCCTACAGACTGTTGAATCAGTGGTTCCTGTTGCATGAACTTTCTCTGAGGAGAGATATAAACACATGTCTACTCCTCCAAGTTTGGACAATAACAGACCAAAGTATGATGCCACTAATACTTGGTGAACCAAAGAGTTTATTGGATTACTTATATACTGTGGCTGAGGGATTACTTATAGGAGAATGGGTGACCCCAAAGCAGCTGCACCACTGAAGAGTCTTTCCCCCAGCATGGATGACAACTTCCCCATAGTTGACTAGATGGAGTTTTTCTCTTCCATCTCCCATATAGCCTAGGACCTCTGGTGACCACTGGATCAAATGCAGTTAGAGTAAAATTATATGCAGCTGACTGGGAGGTGCAGGAGAGAGGGGCTGGAACCTCAGGTGAGGGTCCAAACACTCCTCTTAGCCACTCCTATGAAGGAAACTCAAGAGTCAACAGGTCTAACCTTGAAGGTCACTTGTAAGTAGTCACAGCTGTTCTGAAGATGATGCCTCTTTATGCTTAGAGGACAGCACTCCATAACATATCCCACTGAATTGAAATTTCCTCAAGAGTCTCATGCTGGGAAGAAAGGCTGAAGCCTGGTGCCTGCCTGAGGAGGAATGTGTTTCCCAGGAAGAGATCTCACACAGTTCTGACTACTTGTCAGACCACCTTTCAGGAGAGACTGGAGCTGAGTCAGCAGTGAGCCAGACTCTACCTAGGTCAGACTGCTGAGTCATGCACACTTCTCGTCCTGTATATAAACCAAATTGAATGCCAGGACCCCAAAGATGGACTTGGGAGGTCACTGGACCTCTTTAATTTGTTCCTCTTCCCACTATGATCACATTGAACAAATCTATCTCTGCTTTTCCATTATTATTCATCTGCTTGATTGATTATTGAGAACAGGTGACTAAGCCTAGCTTCTTTGGCCTGCCACAGCCTAGGCTCTAACCCTAACAATTCCAGTGACACACGCAATTCCTGCTGTCTAATCTAGTATAATCCAGATACACTGCAGTGTCCTGCCGTCTTGGAGTTTGCCATCTCTCCCTTTTCCTAACACACACTGTCTTGTGTGATGAGTCACTTCTCAGCCTCCAGAGCATACTTCTACTATTTTGTTAACACGAATGTTGGGTCTGCCTCCATGTAAGTGTACCTATGTGTGCAATGCCCATGGAGACCAGAAGAGGGTGTTGGATTCCTGGAACTGGAGTTACAGACTGCTGTTAGCTACCATGTGGGTGCTGGGAACCAAACTCGGGTCCTCTGCACTGAGCTATCTCTCCAGTAATCCACCCCACCACATATTTTTACTGTTAGTCCACTTTCCACTCCTTCTTGGCAGAGTGAACCCAAGTTCTCTGAAGATACTGTGTCTGCATTGAGGATACTGCAGCATGACTGACTAGAGCTCTTTATATCTGGAGAGAAGGAAAGAGGCAAACTGAGAGACAAATCGTCTTGGACTAAATTTAGGTTCCTTTCATCACCATTTCCTAATGGCCTCAGTATCTGGCTTAACATCTTTGTGACTATTGGGTAAAACTTTTGGTTGTACTGCTTAGCTGAGCAACCATAGCTTCTACCATCTCTAAAACTAGAGTATATCAAACAGCGCCTGACATCCATAACAGAAATTTCTCCACTCTGTTGTGACCCATCTACCTGATGGTCCCAGCAATGTGCCTGGTAAATGCTTTGATGTAAGGCTTTCTTTTTATGGTTTTGTAGTGCTACAGTCAACTTTGGTCAAAGAAACTTCTTTTTGAAGTGGTGGCTGTAGCAGCAGAGACTAAAACCTAGTAAAATTACTAAAAATGAGTGGCTTTTCAACGCTCATTCCTGAAATGGGTCTTACCTCTGGCCCCAGGAAGAACCTTCTTTCTAGATTTCACACAGGCCAGGCCCAGCTAGGGTACTCCCCATATTTTAAGACCAATAGAATTAGGTCCTTAATTAAATCTGAAAAAAAATCTTCTACATCAGCAAATAGATTTTTGTTTAATTGAAAATGTGGACAATGGGAGCTGGAGAAATAGCTTGGGGGCTGAGTGTACACTGCTTTTGTGAAGGACCCAAGTTCGGTTCTAAGAAAATCAAGTTTGGTTCCTCTTTCAGTTGATTCACAACCCTCTGAAACGCCAGCTCCAGGGGCATCCAGCGACTCTGGCCTCCACAGGCCCCTGCACATACTCCATGCACAGACACATACCCATGGACAGAGAGAGTGAGAATTAAAAATAATGAAACTCAATCTCTTCTTTCAAGAGAAATAAAATATGGTCCCCCTCATGATGCGGACTTGGCGACTATCTGAAAATTCTGCTCCCCACACATGTTCTTTATGATAAATGACTTGACACATGCCAGAAAAACAAAGAGTTTTTCTTTGTTGCTGCTGTTGATTTCCTCCTTCTCTTCTCACTCTCCTCTTCCTCTTCCTTTGTCCCCAATCTGGTCTTAAAGTCATGATTCTCCTGCCTCAGAATCCTGAGTGCTAAGATTGCAGGCCTGTGCCACACAGCCAATTATATTTGCAGTGTTGGGACTGGAGTTCAGAGCCTTGAAAATGCTGGGCAAGCTCTCCAGCACTGAGTTCCATCCCCTGCATTTTTAAGTTTATCTTCCCCTGAGCTCTCTTCATCCAGATTAGGCCTCACATCCCGAGGGGCCCCATGATAATAAAGATGGGCTTAGAGGAAGTACAAAGGGTGTGGCTTGGGTATGACTTGACTTGTTTTGACAAAAGTTTGATTGGGTCTTAGAACTTCCTCCCTGGTGGACAGCTTGTGCTATGCTCGTTATTCCTATAGAAGCTCATGTAACCTTAAATGCTTACAGCCTGCATGCTGAGCTGACATTTAAGATGACTGGTTGCCCGCTTCCTGCTTTGGAAATGCTCTTGTGGATTTTGCCTTTATAAGATACTATGTAACTCCCAATAAACGAGTTCCTGCTTGACTAAACTGTCTGATTGTGTCCGGGAATGAGAGGCTGAGGAAAGAGCAGACAGCGCACTCACCTTTGCCCTGTGTCGTCCCACCCCGCCCCCGCCTCCCGTGTGGGAATCCCTTCGGGAGCTGACCTGCTGCTGAACAGGAGCTAAGACCCCTGGGGACCTCCACAACACCCTTTTTCCATCCTTGCTCCCACTGTGGCCTCTGCCTGAAAGGCTCCATTCTGTCATCTTTGTGTGACACCATCCCAGCTCCTTCTGCTGCAGACAGTCCCGATTCCTCCCCATCCTCCTCCAGACTGAACATTAACTCACTTTCAGTTAAAGTCTTGTAGCTCATTAGGCCCTTGGAAGCCCTAGGATAGGGGGATAAATTACTCTCCATTGCTTGACCCCAAGACACCAAGCCCAAAGCCAGGGGCAGATGAGATTTTCAACAAACATAGAATCAACTAGGGAGCTGAACCCAGAGATGCCCACTATGGCTCTTCAGAGGAAGAAGAGAAAGCAAGGAAGGATGAGGTGAAAGAAAAGCAAATAGAGCACTGAGTGCGGGAGATGGTACCCTGTGGTCTCTCAGGACGTTCTGTTTGTCTGCTTATGGCCCCTGGAGGTCTCCTTACCCTCCCTGGCCAGTAAAACTATTTGTGTAGATTGGTGCGCAAAGTCCATTCTATATGACCCATCCTCTGTCGAACTCATCTCACAGGAAGTCTGGCAGTCATTGGGAAGATGCAAGTATGAATTCTAAAGTCTCCACATGTGATAGACATGAAAATCTGAACCTTTTAAAGCTGTGTGTCTTGGCTGAAGTTCAGGTAATGAGGGCAGAGAGCCGCGATGTGAAAGAAAGACAGTAGCCCAGGACCTTGGAGTTATCCAAGAAACTGTGAGTGGTATTTAACATGCTTGTGTGCAGAAAGAGATGGAGATGAATTCCAGGTGGGGAATTCTCTGTGGAAGCTTCTGTGATGGGCTTGGATGCTGCACCCTTCAAAATTTCAGTAAGAGTCCTCATGATGTGGAGGGGGATCAGAGTGTAAGATGGACACTCACACTGGGCAAGATGTGGTGGCACACAGAGGGTCAGCGCTTGTCCTCTGCACCCTGAGCTGTGTACCATCTCGAAGGAACTCAGCCAGGACTCACTCAGTACACGCAGGCATCTGTCCTGTGAAGCAGAAATGCAGCAGCCTGTACTGTCAGGAAGTAGGGCAGGACAGGGGGATCGGGAGCCTAGAACAGAGGGGACCAGTGCCGTCCATTCCCACGAGCATACTGGGCATCTTATTTATTACTATAGGGTATCATCCATAAACTTTTACATTGTAATTTCAAAAGAGAGAGGGGAGTGAAAGAGAGAAGGGAAGGAGAAGGAGAGACAGAAAGAAAGAAAAATCAGAAGGCTAAGAAAGTATAGAGAAGGTTCAGCAATTCTACCCTAACTACTCTTGAATCTAGTACCGTTTTTAGCTCTTCAAAGGACTGCAAACTTTCTCTACAAATGAAGAGACTAAGTCACACTAGCCCACTGTCATCTGTCCTTACAGACAGCAGAGGCTGGCCCAGAATGCCACCCAGAGTTGATTATTCTGGGAAGATTGCTTCCCATACCCTAGTGGACCTTGTTAGCAGCCGTTGGGGATCTGGAACCCAAACATCACTTAAAGCTGAGCAAAAAAATATTTAGAGTTCAAGAAATTACTTGGAAAATGCTTCAGAATGTAGAATTCTACCTAGAGCAGGACTTGTGCCTTCTCGTTAGGACAGTGACTTACAACTGGTTCCATTACAGAATATCTACACTGCAATAATCTTTTGCCACCGGCAAATTAAAATATAAATTAGCCAGGCATGGTGGCACACACCTTTAATCCCAGCACTCAGGAGGCAGAAGCAGGTGGATCTCTGTGAGCCTGAAGCTAGTGAGTTCTAGGTCTACTGGAACTGCATCATGAGACCCTGTCCTCTGTGTGTGTGTGTGTGTGTGTGTGTATGTGTGTATGTGTGTGTGTGTGTGTACACATATATATAAATATATGTATATGTATAGACTTTTTGTGGGAGGGGAAGGAAGTCTGTGGGAGAGGACACACATGAAAATATTGACTTTCAGGGCCATTCTTTACTCTCCAGAATCTACAAGCAGCATGGCCTCAGTGACAGTCACTGATACAGCTGGGGTCTCCTCTACCCTCTCTCTACCTGTTCTTTTCTTTCTGTCAGTCAGCATAAGGATTATAGAAATAGCTGGGATTCCTTTTGCTAGGCCACACACTAACTCATTTTGACACTGTCAAAGTAAATGTGAAGTGGGCCAAAATCACATCATGTTTATTATTTATTTATTTTTTTATGTGTATGACTGTTTTCCCTGCATGTATGTCAGTGTACCATGTGTGTGCAGTGCTCATGGAGGTCAGAAGAGGGCGTCTCATCCCCTGGAACTGGAGTTACAGACGGTTGTTAGCAACCATGTGGAACTGAACTGAGGTCCTCTGCAAAAGCAGCCAGTGTTTTTAACTACTGAGCCATCTCCCCCAGCCCACGCCCTTTAGTCCAGATCTTGCAAACCAGAAGCCCAAAGGCAATTTGGGATCATACACCATTTTTTTTATCAAAATGGCCATAACTATAGTGTGTGTGTGTCTGTGTGTGTCTGTGTTTCTGTCTCTATCTCATGTCCAGGCTTTTGGGTAGGGGAGATCTCAATTTCCGCAGTCAAGGACAGACTAATACAATCTTCCACTTTGCAGACTGTGAAGACTGAACATGTGTGTTCTACTTGTGTGCCCTCAAACATATGACGCACTGCAATTGTCCACTCAAAAGCACAACTCTTATCTCAAAGGTCATAAGGAATAGTTTATTCTGGAGCCAAATCTGACCGACCAAGGCCTGGGAACAAGGACTTAGAATAGCCTAAACTCCATGTGTCTACTTGGTAACAGTTTCATGGAGTTTTTATAGTAACAGAACAATGAAAGCCATAAGTCAAGACAATTTTCAAACACACTCATGGAGACATCAGAGAGGCTGGTTATAGCAAAATGGGGAGAATTTTTCTGTAGGCCTTAAATGCCTTCTGAGAGGCTTCCTAGCCCTTGGGTTCGTAGAAGCTGGTGGTTTGCTGTTAATATATTCTAAGAGGTATTATTTATTTATTTAATTATTTGTTTATTTATTTATATTCTGTACATTTGAATGTTTTGCCTGCAGCCATGCAAGTACACCTATGCTGTGCAATGCCCAGGAAGTCCAGAAGACAAGTGCTTCTGGATTCCCTGGAATTATTAGCAGTCATGTAGGTGCTGGGAACCAAACTCAGATCCTCTGGAAGAGCAGCCAGAGGACATCTCTTCAGCTCCTTTCAAAAGATTTTTATCTGTTACTTACAGTATGTTAAGTTGGACACAGAGGTAAGCAAGAATGACTATTTAGGAGCAAAGATAGCCCAAGATAAATGGTAATTAGGCTCTAGACCTGCAACATTGCCAACTCTCCACAATCCCTGAAGTTCTAATCAGTTAATCAGCCTTTCAGAAGGTTCAGTCCAAGATGGCAGTATTTCACAGAGCTCACGTGACTAGTCTGTAACCTGGTCGGTGTACTAGGATGTGGGCTGGGGTGGTCTTAGGGAGCAATAGAAGTCTGGACCTCAGAGCACCACCACAGCCCTGCCTACCCCTCTGCTTCCCCTCCCTCCCCTCAGTCAGACCAATTCAGAGCTACGGAAGCCTTCTCAGAAGAGGGGATCCAGAAGCAACTGCTGAGACTGGGTATCGTATTAACTTTCCCTGAGGAGACAGGAACAAACGTCTATTCACTCCAGTTAGGGCAACAGGCCAAAGAAACAATTCCACCAAAGTCCAGCTTGGCAAAAAATGAGTTTCCTGGAGTTACTACAAGAGTGTAAGTGAGGGGCTGCTTTACAGGAGCATAACAGCTGCATCATCCAAGGCCCACCACAATGTGGATAATGACTTGGGAAAGCGGCATCCTCAGACCTTCTGGCATGACTTGCAGGCAGCTCAACAGGTGGAAGGGTCTCTTCCAGTCAGATGTCTAGTCAGAGTCTCCGGGACAGCAAGCCAGTCAGCATCTAGGAAACCCATCACAGTATTGACCACAAGAAGGTGATACCAGCTTCAACCTGAGGTTGCCTTTGTGTATGTGTGTTGTGGTGTCTGTGTGAATGAACACACATACATGCATGCACCTGTGTGCATACGACTGACCCAGGCTTTGTGAATGCTGGGCAAGTGCTGTACCACTGAACTATAGCCCACACTCCTTCTTGTTTGTTTTTCTAAAAGTTATTTTACTTTGAGACACGGTCTCATTAAACTGCTCAGGCTAGTGTCTAACTCACTGTGTAGCCCAGGCTGGCCTTGAGCTGATGAGGAAAAATTAACCTGATGTGAACTAACGAACTATGACCTCAGCATTAACTTTGTTCTGTGTGATAGCTGAACAAGTATTAACAAGGTTATTTGACAAGAACCTTATGCACTCTTAGTAATACGGGTAGTGTTGATATGCTTGTTGATATATGTAGAAATAACAGGACTTTGGAAGTTTCTACATGTATCAAATTGCAAAGGAAACTCTCCTACTCTGAGTTCAGTCTCAGGCTGTCACAGGACAGGACAACCACAAAAACCACAGTGTGTGAGCACCCTGAAAAATGCTGGGACGGCAGTTGTCTTAAGAAGACATCTGTTTTCAATGTGCTGTATTTGTTAGAATGGCTGAGGTTATACTGGCACCATTAGTGTATCATGTCTCTGGAAATGTCACAACCTTTGCCCACATTTACCCAAAATACCTACTCTGTAAAATGCTGATCATTTTTTAATTTCCTACAATAACCCAAAGGGCACATACACATCTGTGTTGAAAGTCTCAAATTCACCAGTATGATTATTGTCAAAGAATGACATGAAAAATCCATTAAAACCTTTATATATTTCTGGTCAAACTCTTAGTTTCTCTAGAACTGAGCTCATGAGGCTCATGTAATAAAGGAAAACTTCAGTGAGTCTGGATTTAGTCTTCCAGCCATGTCAGGCCAGTCTAAGTCCCCCAACAGAACTTGAGATTCTCCTACCTTACCCTCCAAGTACCTGGGATTACACAATGCACCCACAAGTAGAGTGCCTGCTGTGTTTCCAGAGGACCCGACTTCAATTCCCAGAATCAAACCCACATCGAACAGCTTGTAACTACCTATAACTTCAGCTCCAGGGGATCTGATGCTCTCTTCTGGTGTCCATGGGCACCCCATATTTATATACTCGCCCATAGATACATACAAACACATTCATAGAAAATAAAAAATAAAGACCTGCACAAGATGAAGCCAGTCATCGTTGTAGCATGGAGCAGTGTAGGTGTTTGAATGAGAAATGTCCCCCAGAGGCTCAAGTATGTGAACACTTGGGACCCAGTTGGTGAAGCTGGTCAGGAGGTCATGGGAACTTCAGGAGATGCAGGCCTGCTGGAGGAAGCACATTGCTGGGGGCGGGCCTTGAGATTTCACAGCCTGTTCTTACTCCCTGTTCCTCCGTCTGCTTCCTGTACATGCTTGAAGATGTGTGCACTCAGCTTTCTGCTCCAGCTGCCACTTGCCGTGATGGACTCTTCCCCCGGAACCATTCTGTGAGTTGCCTTGGCCACAGTGTTTTATCACAGCAAAAGGAAAGTAACGAATACCTCTGGGAAGAAGTTCAGGAGCCCCCTAACTGGGGAGCCATGACAGTTGGTGGCTTCTGGGGGAGGAGAATTTCTTTGAGGATGTGGCTCCTGGTAAGTCAGCCGACATGACCCCAGTGATCCACCCATGGGTGTATGGGCAGCTCAAATTGAAACTCAATGGGTTAAAATAATTAATGACATAAAGTTTGAAAGGGTAGGGAGAGGAGGGTTGATTTGGGAGGAGTTACAGGAAGAGGTGTGGGTGGAGATGATCAAAATGCTTTGCATGAAACACTCAGAGTTAATAAATTTTTTTAAATTGGAAAATCTTTAAAAATATGAATACCGCTCTAGACTGAAATACCTCCTGAAGATCACAGCACCAAACACCATCCCCTTGAGAGTTCAGGCCCCACATAAGTATTTGGGGGTGGAGGACAGCCTGGTCAACCTATAGAAGCATGACTATGAAGATCAAAGACAGCCAAACTCCCTTGGCCGTTTGAGCAGTTACATGTCTTCTACCTCCTAACCTGGTACAATGTGGAATCCTAAGACCAGGACTTTTGGGTTACTATGTCAGAACGGAGCACAAAGCTTTTTCACCAGCTGTGAGCAGAGCTGAGCTCACTGGGATGTGCTTCTGCTCTCGGATGTAAATGTCAAAAGCCAGCACCAGCCTTTCCTGAGGATCTCAGGTGATCATAGAGACAAGTCATCAAGAAGGTGTCCACAGCCCCAGCTGTGCTGGCATGCTGACCTCAGGCTCTGGGCCTCCAAGACCGTGCAGAAATTTGACATTTTATTCATTCTTTGTTTGAGAGGCATGGGAATTGAACCTTCATCCTTGGGCATGTTAGATAAATGCTCTCCCACTGAGCAATAGTCTCAGCTTTTCTTTTTCTTTTATTAAAATTCTCTGTGTGTTCATGTGTGTACCATGATACATGTGTAGAGGTCATAGAATCACCCCACCGTCAGGCCTCCCCTTCTACCTTGTTTGAGATAGGGTCTCTGGTTTATTTGCCCCTGCGTACACTGGGCTACCTGCCCAGAAGCCTCCAGGGATTCTCCAGTGTCCACTACCATCTCCTAGTAGGAGCTCTGGGGTTGCAGATGCGCAGTGCTACATCCAGCTTTGCAGCTCAGGTCCTTGTGCTTGTGTGGCAAGCGCTTTACCATGGGCCACCTTCTCCAGCCCTGTGTTTCAAAGCTTTGAGACAGGCTCTCAGTAAGTTACCTGGGCTAACCCTGAAATCTACTCTGTAGCTCAAGCTAGCCTAGAACTCACGGTCTTGTCTTAGTTTCTCTGGTATCTGGGATTACAGGCCTAGCTTGAGAAAATACATTCTATTGTGTAGAGAGTGCAGGCAGAAAAGGAGCCAGAAGAGACAAAGGGGAGGAGAAAGGGAGCAGAAGCTGAGGAAGAGGGACAGGGGGAGGGGGAAGGGAGGGCAGAAAAGGGGAGAGCAGGGAGAGCAGGCCGCCTTTCACACACGTCTGTTTTCAGCTCCAGAGCCCTGTCATTGAGTTACAGGTTCTTCCTGTTTTTGTTTTGTTTTGTTTTTTCTCAGTAGATTAAAACCAAGGGCACTTTACAATGTGCAGAGAAAGAGTTCCAGTTCCTTCCTCATCTCCAGGGACTGTGTGACACCACAGGCACAAGGCACAAGCTTCATTTGAACACCCCTCTGGGTCAAGGCACAGAGGGCTATCACCAGCTGTTTTCTGACAGACCCAGGACAGCGAGAAGTATCATGCTGGCAGCTGCCCATCCAGCCCAGCTAACAGAGAAGCCAGAACTTCAGCCCAGTCTGCCATCACAGGGAGCATGAAAGTCAAATTCAAGACAGAGCAGGAGCCAAGAGCTTGTGTCCCATCCTCGGAGATCCCCATTCACCTCCCAGTGACATGATGCAGTCTTCGGTCATTTCTGTGGCCTCTATGCACCACATCTCATTCCATCTGCAGGAATTCTGACCACTGTGTGAGCTGTGAGGAAACCAGACATTGCTGACAGTGTTCCAGCTGTTCTCAGGCACATCTGTTCTACTAGCTGCCTGAATTAGAAAAGAGGGTGATCTGAAAAGAAAGAGGGTTGTTTTGTTTCTATTTTGTCTACAGTACTGAGGCTCAAACCCAGGGTCTTACACATGCTAGGCAAGTATTCTAACACTGAACAATATCTGCAGTCTTTTACCACAACGTTTTTGATTTATTTGTTTTCATTTTATGTGTATGAGTGTGTTGTTCTGCCTGGATGAATATATGTGCATTATGTGCTTGCCACGCCCGTGGACACCGGTACCAGGGTGTCAAGTTCTCTGGAACTGGTTACAGATGGTTGTTAGCTGCCATGTGTTGGTGCTGGGAACCAAACCTGGGTCCTCTACAAGGACAATCAGTTCTCTTAAAGGCTGAACCATCTCTCTAACCACCAGCTCCCACCCTTTTTTAGCCTTTCCTTTTGAGATTGTGGCTCACTAATTTGTCTAAGCTGCCCTAAACTTGCTTTGTAACCCAAGCTAGCTTTGAACTTTAAATCCTTCTGCCTTGGCCTCCTGAACAGCTGTAAGATCTGAGTTACCAGGTCCAGTCAGAATTTTTTTTAACATATTTGGAAACAGTGTATAACTGATTTCCTCCTTAAAATTCTTATAATAAATTCATTTACCCATGAAACACTCCTTGTAAGAGCTATTGTGAGATCCATCAATATAGGACAAAAGAATGTATAAAATATCGCTTCAGAAACACCGGCTTCGCATTGTCATTAGAAGATCAAGTCCATTTCATGTATGTAGTTATATGCCCATGATACTCCCAGAATGAGACTCTGTTCCTATTTACTGGGCATTAAACATTCCTTCCTGGGGGGAAAAGAAAGGTTCGTAAGACTCAAAAAGCCAAAAATAATGTTGCAAGTCTTGAGACTTATGAAACTTACATAGCTCAAGAAACTCAGGAAAGCTACCAGACTGACTAAAACTCTTCCTCTGCTGTGTACTTTAGTTGTCAATTTGACACATCTGGGAAAAGGGAGCCTCAACTGTGGTATTTTCCCTATGGGAGTGGCCTGTGGGTGTGTCTGTGAGACATTTTCTTGATTGTTCATCGATGTGGGAGGGCACAGCCCACTGTAGGTGGTGCCAACCCTGGGCAGGTGGTCCTGGGTTGCTTAAGAAAGCAGGCTGAGCACAAGCCAAGGCTGCAAGCCAGCAAGCAGTGTTCTTCCGTGGTCTGTGCTTCAGCTCCTGCCTCCAGGTTCCTGACCAGAGTACCTACTCTGACTTCCCTTCATGGAGGACTGTGAGGTGTAACTGAAGTGCTCTTTCCTCCCCAAGTTGGTTTGGAGAACATTTCATCACAGCAATAGAAAGCAAAGTAGGACATTCCCCAAAGTTATAAAAGCAGTAACACTTCCCAAGAAGAGGAGATGCTTTGGTGGCCCTGCCTGTACATGGTGTAAGGAGCCGGACTGCATGCTGGAACAGGAAGGGAAGAAAGAAGTGTCAATCTGTTTCTCAGTTTTGGAAGATGAGTCCTGGCGATGTGAGAAGCCGGAAGCTGGGGGTAGAGGAAGACGGAAGGAAGCTCCCTCTGCTATCTTTACAGCTCTTCTATTGCAAATGTAAAGCTAGTTTATAAAACTGAACTCTTGGTATTCTTATTGAGACAGGGCCTCACTCTGAGTCCAGACTCGCCTCAAACTCACGTTCCTCCTGCCTCAGCCTCCCAAGTGCTAGGATGACCAGTATATGCCACCCTGAATGGCTTAAAATTGAACAGTTTTCAAAGCCGGCTTTCTCTTGACCCCTAGGTATCAGAGGCCAGGCCAGTCTAGTTAAAGCAGGTCATACGAAGATGCAGAGCCTTCTCCCTAGGGCATTTTAGGATTGATGAAAGTCACATGCTCGAAGGTACTTTGTAAATAAAGGTATGAGACTAGTGGTAGGCCACAGAGGACACTAGAAATGCTCCCATCCTGTCTCTGAGAGGTGATGCTCAGAACATAAAGCTTGTGTATCTTCTCCTGGGACGCAAAGCTATTGCTAGGCTCTGGGGCTTATCGGCCAATGGTTGGCTGAACCCTTCACATTCTGACCTTGAGCCCCACCCTGTTTCTGTAGCTCCACCCTTTCCCTTTGACACTGTTGGTGTCATACACAGTTCTCCTCAGATCCTGGATCCCAGCTCTGCATGCCCCTACCCCACGATACTTTTACTGCCCCTTGGGTGCTCAAATTGCTCTATCCAAGGGGCAGGGAAGACGACTGCCAGTCTCTAACCCACTTTGGTAAGAGCTCTAGGCTCAAGGCCTTTGCTTTAAGCAGGATGACCTCTGAGGGGTAACTGTGCTACAGCCACATCTGAGAGTTCACCGGATATCAAACTTAGCTTCTTTCTTACTGTGTTATGTGTACATATGCATATATGCATGTGTGTGTGTCTCTGTGGGTGTGTGAATGTCTCTAATTTAGAGGTGGCTTCTGGAAGAACCAGATAGAAGATATTGAGGAAGCACATATCACAGAAACAATGGGTTTCAGAATCATAAGCACAGCTGTCAATCCTTAGCCCCAATACCTACAATATGCTTGACCTTAGGGATGGTTCCCCTACCCCTGCCCCATATCTATGATGTGGGAAAAGTGACACTTCCTTCCAGATGACGACAGAGATTCCTGATATGTTAAGTATCTGCTGCCCTTTTCCTTGGTCACTGGGCTGGGTGGTTCTGGAGCAGCCTGGGCTTCTTTGAGTAAAGGCTGAGCCCACAGATAATCTCTTCTGTGTCTCGCTCAATAGAGGATGTTAGCAAATGCTTAGCCAAGTGTTCTGGCCGCGTTTATTCGTACTTCACCCCCATAAAAGTAAACAGCAGAATAAATTGCCCATCTGCTGCCATCAATCACAAATACGATCTTTGCCCACTGTAACACAAGGCAGATACAGTAATGACAAAATCCATAGCTGGAGGGATGACAGAGTGTGGGCTGGCTTTCCTCTCTACACAACCCCAGACCGTGATCTGTTATTTAAATGCACAGTAAGTGGCTAAAGTGATCGATATGTCACCCGCCATAGCTGCCACTGGCAGTTGGTCACTCTGAGCCTTGAGCCTGGGAGACTCTGGGTGATGTCATTCAGAAAGGGATGGTTCTAGAATGAAGGAAAAGCTGGACTCCAGTTCATGAGAAAAGCCCCTTGCAATGTTGAAAGCTCAGATTCAGATGCTTCTCTTGTTTAGAAAGTCATGAGAGTCAAAGGGAGGAACAAGCCAAGAATGTATTTAGGAGGCTGAAGAGTCAGCTGAGTGGTTAAGAGCACTGGCCGCTCTTGCAGAGAACCTGTGTTCCGTTCCCAGCACCCACATGGTGGCTGGCAACCATCCCTAACTCCAGTTCCAGGGGATCTGACACCCTCTTCTGAGCTCTGCAGGCACTGCATACAGGGGTGCACTTACATGCAGGTAAAACATTAAATATGTTATATATAAAAATAAAATACATGTTCAAAAAAATTAAGTAAAAATGTTCTGGTTTCAAAAATGAATTTGGACAAATGCAGAAAAACTCAAGGAAGACAATTCAGATAACATGATTTCACTGCCTTGAAAAACAGCCACTACTAGAATGTCATTCTATTTCATTTTAGACTTTCTCTTCTCTAAGTAGGTATGAACTCAGGAATATACAAAATCCTGTCATCCAGCTACTTTTCTCTCTATCTGCTGTTCTGTCTCTCTCTCTCTTTGTAGGAAAGATACATCTGGGGCTGGAGGGATGGCTCAGCAGTTAAGAGCTCAAACTACTCTTGCAGAGAATTCTGGTTCAATTCCAAGTACCTACATCAAGTGGCTTACAACTGCCTGTAAGTCCTTTTCCCAGGAGAATTCATTAATGCCCTTTTCAGGTCTCCATGAACACTGCGTTCATGTGCAGGTAACCACACACCAACAGGGAGGGAGGGAGGGAAGGAGGGAAGGAGAGAGAGAGAGAGAGAGAGAGAGAGAGAGAGAGAACTAAAAATAAAGTCTTTAAAAATATTTTATTTCTTATTTGATTTCATGTATGTGAGTATTTTGCTCACATGTGTGCAAGTGCACCTGTGTTGTACAATAAATGCCCACAAGGAGACAGAAGAGGGTGTTGGATCCCCTGGAACCAGAGTTGCAGATGGTTGTTATCTGCCATGTGAGGGCTGGAAATCCAATCCAAGTTCAGTTCCCAGCACCCACATGGCAGCTAACAGCTGTAACTCCAGTTCTGGGAGATCTGATGCCCTTTTCTGGCCTCCTTGGACATTGCATGCATACACGCAGACAAAATACACACATAAAATCAAAATAAATAAATAAAAATTTAAAATCTTAGATACATTTATAAATCATAGATACATTTCTAAAATGTATCTTACAGGTATTTATTTATATAGGTACAATTATAAAAAATATATGACCTTGTTAATAATATCTTATCTAGGCAAGGTGATGCATGCCAGTAATCCCAGCACCTTGGAGGCTGAGTCAGGTGTTACAGTGAGTTTCAGGTCAGTCTGAGCTATGTGACAAGAGCCTCTGTCAATCCGAAACAAATTAAAGATAATATATGCTAAACTAGAGTTGTGTGACATTTTATTTACCTGAATACTGCCCTATTGTGGGACATGGTGTTATTCTGATTTTAGATAATTATGAACAGGGCTTTAAAAACAAGGTTGTTCATCAAGCTTTGTTGCATCTTTGATGAGCACTTTCTGATCAAGTCTTAGAAAAGCAATCACCAGGCTGGCGTTATAAACATATTAGGTTTTCCACATGCTACAAATTGCCCTTCAAAAAAATGTACCAGTTCATATCACTACCTGCAGTATGTATAGACTTATTTCCTCGCAGGGCAGGAAACTCCTGAGTGCAAGGTCAGCCTGAGCTATATTCCAGGACCATGTCTCACAAAACAACACATTTACTAAGTTATTAATGACTAGCATTGCTAGTTTAATTTGCCAAATGTGTTCGAACACTAGGATTTGAGATCCAGCAACCTACATGTGCAGACTCCAGAAAGAGAGAGACGAGGGTGACTGTGCCTTGAAATGTTCAAAGTCTGAAAAAAAGTCCATCTCTGAGCTCGTGTTGGAAGCCTGAAAAGCCTGGCAGTGTCTTAGAGAACAGGGGCACTGGGAGGGCGGGGTTCACACTGAAGCTCCAGTTTCTCAGCCATGGCTGAGTTTCCCATACAGCTCCCACTGCATGGGGTGATGTCAGCCTTCCCTGTACACAGAGGAGAGCCACGGGGAGTCAGATAACTCTAAAAACCCTCCAGTCACCCCACATGGACTTCCTTCTGACTTGGTGACACTCCTGGGTCTTCTAGCAATTTAAACTCTCAAGCCTCACCTCACCATCCAACGCTTGCTCTTCCTTCCGAAGCCCTACGATCTTCCACAGCTCACTCTTTCCACAATAGCATTCTTTCTGTTCTTCCGTGGTGCCCTGCAGAGATCTTATAACAGGCACCTAGCACTGCATTTAAAGCCTGAGTGCTAAAACAGCCACCAGTTCTTACCTGAGACACAGAGGACCCTACTGGGGCAGTGAAGGAGGGTGCTTTGTCCCCAAATAATCCCAAAGCTCAGATCTCCTGACTGTCCACGCCCTGTTAGGAAAGAGCCTGACCACTTCTGCAGGTGAGGATATGCAGGAGAGGTCTTGCCCATTGCTGTCCCACTCCCCGAGGCCTGCTGTGGCCAGCCCCTCTGCCTGTTCCTGCTGAATACATGATGACCGAGCGAGCATGTGAGTGAACGCATCCAATCTGTGGCTGGAGCTCTGGGGCATCAGGAAACGTCCCAGCCTTGTCCTCCGTGCCTGCCACGTTCACGACTGGTGAAGCCAGCTGCTTCAGCTAGAACTTTGACGTGCTGGAACTGGACCCATCTCCAGGGGAAGGGCGTGGCTTCACACCCCAGGAGTGATTTAATTGCTCGAGAAACCTGCTTCCATTTTCTAAACTGAAGTCTAAAATTTGAAAGATTGAAGCGTTCCTTAAAACCAAAGCACCCCAACAACTTCCAGCAGGGCCCCACTCTGCCATCCAGAACTAATGGGCCCCTCCCAGCTCGATGAAGCATTTAAACAACAAAATGGGCTTGTTGCTCATGCAGCTCCTGGGCCGGTAGAGAGGGCCAGGCAAGAGTTAAATATCTTTGGCGATTGAAACAGGCAAGTTTCTTCAGAAAATGAGCTATTCTGTCTACTACCCAGATTGTAAGAACAAAGAGAAAACAGCTCCCCCATCCACACCTCCCCCAAATGGGAAGGCCTACAGCCTCAACATTCAGTACCTGCCTGGGTCTAGTGGACTGTCACGTCCCCAGCCTGTGAGATGGCCATTCCTCCAGAACAATGCCCTTGGGAGATGCTGTTCTGATCTGTCAAGGCTGAAAAGTGCAGAATTCCCCTTCTGCCCCCATATGAATGGTGCTAGAAAGTTTCAGCTGACAACTTGACACACCTGGGAAGAGATCAGAGGACACCACCTTAGATGGGGCTTTCCTCTGTCTGTCTGGCCTGTGCGCATGTTTGTGAGGCGTTTTCCTGGTGTGGGAGGACTCAGCCCACTGTAGGTGGTACCGCCGTGGGTGGGTAGTCAGGGTAGTATAAGAAAGCAGGCTGAGCCCAGGCTAGAGGAGTAAACCAGTAAACAGTGTTCCTCTGTGATCTCTGCTTCAGTCCCCGCCTCCAGGTTCCAGCCCTGAGTTCCTGCCACAGCTTCCCTCAGTGATGAACAGAATTCAGGTTGTGTAAGCCAAATAAAACCTTTCCTCTCGAAGGTGATTTTGGTCAGTGTTTTATCACAGCAATAGAAAGCTAACTAGGACACATACTATGTGATTTGAAGAAATCATGGCTTTTCCCTGAGAAACATTTTCTTCATCCCTAAGCTGTAGATCTGAATGTCCATGTCTTATCAAATTATAGTTTATCTCACAGCTGAACAGACTGTGCCCTGGAAGAGTCACAGATTGTAGCCATTTCAGCACTAGGTTTCTACTATGGGAGGGACTTCCCTCTCCTTAGTCCTCAAAGCCATTTATCTCTTTGTCTCCCTTGTCTCCGCATCACCTGTCCTGCTCCAGGCTGGAACTTTTGAAGAAAACAAAGGGGCTCTGGCATCTGCTTTCATCCCGCCCTGGGCAGCCTGGTCCTGCACAGGATGCTTGCTACCTGTGTTTGCTGTCTTGTCCAGCAAACCACAGAGACCGAAGACCTCACTCAGCAAGGCACCAGCATCTCTTTCTACAGAAGAAATCTACCCTCCTGAGATTTTCTTAAATTCCTGGTGATGAGCTGAGAGTTTATTGGTTTCAATGTATTCTCTTTCTGCTGTTGAATGCTGAAATTTCACTGTAAGAACAGCAGACTTGTTCTTCAGTGCAGATTAAATGTATTTAACTTAAAAAGAAATTTAAATAAAGAGCAATCAACACTCCAGGACTTGTGGGTTCTCATATTGTGTGCCTCCAGAGCCCATCCCAAGGATTCGCCAACCTCCCTCCCCAACCCACACGAATGCTATTCTAGCAGTAAAATAATAATCGTTCCATAGGCGTCCGCAGTTTTCAGCTTCTTCTGTGTTCAGTACATGGGGACACATTTGATTAAGTTATCAGATCTTGGGATGATTCCTCCCCATGTATTTGGGCGCCTCCATCCGAAAGGGAACATCATATTTGGGGTGTTCACAGCTTTGAAAGCAGCTAAAGCTATGACTTTGTACCAGGCTAATGGTAGGGCTCTTTCCAGAGCCATCTTCCAGAATGTTGTGCTGGTGTGTTGAGGACTGGGAGTAGGGACGTAGAGCTCAGAATTCTCACCTCCACCTTCAGTCGCATCGTCTGCTCAAGCGGCCCATGGTCTCTGACATGAAGAAAGGATGTGGCTCAGAAGGGAAGATGCTCAACTGCTGCCTCCCTTCTCACTCCTGTACTTCATCTCTACATCTTCTTGTCCCTGAAGCCTTGTCCCAACAGACCTTCAACCTGGGGGTCACGTGTCTCCTCCCTCTCCCGTGCCTGCTGAAGTCTGACCTCAAAGCCAAGCCTGGCTGGCTGGTGCTGTTGTGTAACACTATTTCTGGAGAACTGTGAACAAAGTCTACTCAGCCCAGATAGGAAACCAAGGCACACCAAAACAAAGATGCCACTAAAGTCCAGTTTGGTGAACCAATGAGTTGTATTGGCCTCACTTATGGGAGCAGGGGTGAAGGGGTTACCCAAACCCACCCCAGATGGGTGACCGCTCAGGAAAACAGCAAGCCTGGAACCCACTGCACAACCTGCAGGCAACTCAACAGACTGAAGAGAGCCCTTTCCAGGCAGCTGGTCTGGTCTGAGAGCGTTTCAGCAGTCCTTAGTGAGATATGGGGTATACAGTGATATTTCTTCATGTTTGTAAATTATGGGCCATTTTCAAAGTATTCTTCCTCCTTAATCATCTATCAGCCACTAGACAATGAAAAAGTGAAATCTTATTCAGAGGGGTCTTCATTCATAACAACCCAGCACTCTCCCTCCAGTCTATGTTCCCAGGAAACTGCCTGGCAGATGTTGAGCTTAGCGAAACCGTGGCGCTGATTCAGATTCCTTCTTTGGTTGCCAAAGCTTTGGCAGCCACTGAATGGACCTGTGGGTCGTGGGCTTTGTTGATGCCCTCTGCCTTGACTGTGTCCTAAGCTCAGCTGTTCGCTTTCTTCCTCGTTCAGTAGCGTCTACTGGATTGCACTGGCTTCAGCACCCTCATCCCTCCACCCCCTACCCCTCACTAGGAGAGCTCTGGAGTTCTGACTGAAAACAGGGAACAAGTTTTTCGGATTGTCAGAAGAAAGGTCAGGGCTCTTCCCTGCATGCATCGTAAGAGCTTCACCCCTGGATTTGATTTCCTGGAAAGGGATCTGGTTGTGGTGCTGTGGTGCCCTTCCGGACTAATTCTACACAGCTGGATGAAGACAGTTTGCAAAGTCAATATGATGAATCTGTACCTTAGCTACCTTATTGCGCCAAAGGAATGGAAAACCAGTGTCTTTTCTGGTTAAGCCAGATGTAGGAACAAACAGGCAGTGGTTTTCTTGCTAGAGGGAGTGGCCAGAAAGACAAAAGACCCCTACACTGGAGACAATCCCATGAGCCAGCCACAGTGCCCACAATGCAAAGTCTTCTACAGACGTGGATTCCTCCACGGAAGGACATGAACTGACCTCCCGAGGCAGCTAATCCAAAATATAGATTCACAAATGCCATACCCCAAGACTTTATTAGGCAGAATTAGTTCTAAGTGAAGTATTAAAGTGTTTGAAGTCTTAAAAACTACCCAAACATTTCAAAGAAGATACATACAAGCTTAGAAATGGAACCTAAATTTGAAGATGTTCACATTCAACATGAAAGAACACTGTTTTCTGAAAGTAAATAGGGGGCTTCTCCTGACTGGTCAGTTTAAAAGCAGACCCATCCTTACTGTGCCTGTGTCAATACTGGTTTAAACTGCCCTTGTGTGTCTCTCTCACTCTAGGAGGGGTCCAACCACAAACTACTCACAGGTAGAGAGAATCTGAGTGTTGCCCTACCAGAAAGAGTGGCACATTCTCCAAAGGGGAGTGAGTGGCCTTGGGTCAGAGAACTGACTTACACCAGCCTGCCGCAGGCCTTATCTCAAATAATCCAAACTACAAACAAAACAGAATTTCCATCTTTTAGATGTGTTCCTGATTTTTTCAGATGCACATTCCGATGTTGTCCCAGCCTATGAGACATTCTCTTTAGCTGCAGGAAGAATTGATCTAGCACAAAAAGTGAAATGATCAAAAATTGATGGTCTTGTATCGACCACCTGACAGATGTTACTTCCAATTAGACCAAATGAAAGTGAAATGACTAAAAGTAAAATTTGTGATCACCTAATAAATCAATTTGCAGAAAAATGATCCAGGAAAAAAAAAACTATGAACAGTCAAGAACTATTTCAATTTATATTTCATATAAAATTATGAAGTAAAATATTCTATTTTCAATTTTGTTTGATAAATATTGTTATCATTACATTATATTTTATAACTAATATTGTTTTTAAGGGGTTTTTACATTTTAATAGTTCTAATGGCCCTTTTTCTCTCTTTATTATGGTAAAATACCTGAATGGTTTTCAGTGTGCATTTTTTTCCTGTTTTGGGAATGCAGGACCTACAATGATGTGCCCACCCACCCGTGTGGGTTTTCATGGACTGCCTACCTCCTGCTCTCTGAGCCCCAATACACAATGTCAAGCATTAAAATTTGATGTGAATTTCACCCCAAAGTGGAAATCATCCCATGCGAGAGAGTGACAAGATCTGACCTGAGAAACAGGTGCAGAATCATGGAGATCTTGCCTGCCCAGAGCTGGCTTTCTGGTGAATGCAGGAGCTTTGCTCACAGCAGGGTGGTAGGGGTCAGGGAGGCCCTGATCAGAAAGTAGAAGCCCAAGGTCAAGCAGGAAGCAATTCACTTTACCAGTGGAGTCCCAGTTCTCTAAAGCAGGGTCCTATAAATAAAGAAAAATTTAGGTTTCTTTACGTTTTTGCTTTGCTGTCTCTTAAAGATGACTATTTTGAGCCATGTTTTTAAAAACACTGTAAGAAGATACAAAATGGCTGGAATGCAAGGGGAGTGGGAGACCTTGAGCACTGGAACAGGAAACGCACAGAAATGCATGAACACACAGACATATTCACGCCATACGCCACAGTTACAATGTGTCTGCATTTGAGGCATGAGCCTGGGCTGGTAAAATCTTTGGAATATTAGGGGACACTACGAAGAGTGAGCCCTGAGGCCCCTGACTCACAAGCTTCCCGCAAACGTTTTGTACAGCAGTTTCTTCTGAGTTAAATCGTTCCATCCTGGGGGGAAGCTGGTTAAGACTAAGTTCCAAAGACCCAGGAAATTATTATTTATTTTTATTTTATGTGTGAGTGTTTACCTGCATGTATGTAGGTGCGCCACACGTGTGCAATGCCTGAAGAGTTCAGGAAAGGGTGTTGAATCCTCTGAAACTGGAGTTCTGGACGGTGTTTAGCTACCATATTGGTGCTGGGAAAGGTGTTGGTAACATTTAAGCCATCTCTCCAGCCACAGGAATCGGGAAGTTCTAAAGGGAGGTTCCTTACTTAGGCTTACTCAGGAAGCAAACAACTCAGAAGTTAAAAGAAAGTACCTGAAACTTTCAAGGCACACATTGTGGAGGAGACAGACCAGCTAGGCTGCCTGGAAGAGACTGATCCACTGAGCTATCTGCAAGTCTGGCAGTGTGCTTCAGGCTTTCCTGAGCAGTCACCCATGCTGGGGTAGAGCTGCCTTTCAGTTGTCCATGTTCCTGGTAAGTGACTCCTTACAAATATTCCTGTAAGTAACATCAATAAAACTCATCGTTCCCCCAAGTTGGACTTTAGTGGCATTAATTTGGTTTGTCATCAGTTCCCTAACTGGGGTGAACAGACATTGTATTGATTCGCCCCAGGAAAAGTCACACAGCAAACTCTCTACATATCTCCAGCCTGTCCCTCACCTACAGTTCTGTGGACAGTCCCATTTCTCAGAAATGGCCTTGAACAAGAAAGCCTGGAGCTAGAATCTTGAACTTTTCCAAAGGGGTCACACTTTGATGGGCGTTGTGACAGCAGTATCCTGTCTAGGGACCAGCATTGTACCTGGACTCCTTAGTGAGGCTCAGGTACTGACAGAAGTGTGCAGTCAAGGAATTAAGGAAAGGCTGCCGAGCATCCCTCTCCCTGAGAAGTCACATATAGTAGCATGTTACCTGCCCTGAGAATTCACACCAGGAAAGCCAGTGCCTCCCAGTCGTGTTTGGCCACAGGACCTTTTCTACCAGAACTCGCAAGTCCTAGGGCGGGGCTCCGGATAATACCTTGGAAGAAATATGTTTTTGGCTTTGCTTTGCTCCCTGATTTAAAAAATGGGGAAACTGAAAGCCAGAAAGGCAGCAGGAGCATAGAGAAGGTCATCAGAAGGGGATTCAAGGAAGCAGCTCAGACTTTCTCGCTGTAACAGGTTCAAAACGCCTCTGAGGAAAAATGCACGAAAATTGGTAATTCTGAAGAACTTAGGACACAGCCCAGTAGGAAAGTGCTTTCCTGGCAAGTGTGAGGCTCTGGGATCCAACACCAGCACCATAAAGGTAGAGAGAGAGGGAGGGAGCAGGGAAATAAAGGCACAGGAAGGAAACAATAATACTATTTTTAAGTCTTGGTGGTGAATACCTGTAATCTCAGCCCATCGGAGACCAAGGCAGGGGGAGCTCAAAGCTAGGCAGGCTGCAGGAGTGAGATGCTGTCAAGCATACAAACAGAGAAGTTGCGGAGCCTGTAATACGTGTGCGTGTATATGCGTGTATGCATGTGTGTGAATGTATGAGTGGGTCTGTGTATGACTGTGTGTGTCTGTGCATACGTAAAATGTATGTGCTACATATGTGTGTGAGGGTGGGGGTATGGTTATGTGTGCTTGTTCGAGGTTTGAGCTGCACGTACCTAGCAGACGTTTGGGACTCAGAACCTCCCTAGAAGGCTGCATCCCCACGCTAGCTTGAAGGCAGCCTCACTAGCATAACGGAAATACAAAAACACACCTGATGACTGCTGAAAGACCTAGCAGTGTGATGGTGTTAACTTTGGAGCAGGAAAAGCTCTGAGAAGGGAGACAGACCTGGGGAAGGCAGACAGGAGTCCTCTCCTCTGCCCGCTGCGGTTACCTCCATAGAAGTCTTTGTTTCCCAAAGCTGCTTCATTCCTGCCATGTGTTAACTGCAAATGACCACATATGTACTACTTATCTTTTGCCTGATTTCCTCACGTGAGCATATATGCCCCCGAAAGCTGGAACAAGGGGCTGACTCCTGTATGGAAGGATCGGGTGTCAGCCCTGCCAGGTAGCTGATGAAACTACCCCTCTTCTTACCTGACATTAGCTGCTGGGCTCTGATTTTCCATAAAACTAGCAGGGCAAGGGACAAGGGATGAATCCAGGAGCCCGTCATCTCAGAATGGGGCAGGAGGCCTGGATGTGAGTCCTCGTTTCCCTAAGGTTTCCCCAATAGCTGTGGAGAGATCCCCACCTACAGATCCTACAGCCTGAATGAAATGAGTTGTTCTGGATAGCCATATTTTACTACCGAGTAAGAATTTGTATCTTTAAAAATCAAAACTTTGACCTGATATAATGCAGTGGTATTTGCTGGATTTAATTCCCAAGAAGCCCACAAAAAAAGTAAAAAAAATTAAAATAGTCAAAATAGATTGATCGTTTTGAATAGACTTTTTTCATAGTCTTAACTTCTTTGTACGTAGTAAGGGAATTAGGCCAGCACTTCGGAGGTGTATTGAACACTGGCTTTTGCTCTCCTGCCTGCTCTGTGGAACTCATGACACACACCCCCATCTGTCTTTGTTGAGATGGAGGGCAGTCTGCTCCTGTGCTGAACCCTGCTGAGGGGTCCATTGTCCTTTCTGGCCCCCGGGGCATTGCGCCCTGATTAGCCTTGTAACTACCACCTCAAGTGCTTATTTTCAAGGATTCTACTGCTGAGTAGAAGTCATGCCTAGCTTTAGGAAGTTCTGGTTTATGTGTTTTAGGCTCTTAACTTTATCTGGTTCCAGAGATTTTAACCACGAAAGTAAATTCTTTCGAATCAGAGAAGACCTTGAACGAATTACAGAGTGATCAGAAGACAGTCATTTCTATTTGGTCTAGTGTATCTGTGATCCTAACACTCAGAAAACCGAGGCAGGAAGAAGAAGAGTTAGAGGTCAGCCTCAGCTGGTTCAGGATAAGCTTGGAGACCCTGCCTCAGAACAAACAAAACAAAACTGTACACCATCTTTTGTGCTAATCCTAAATAGCATTCCTGGGCTTATAAAGAGAGCAGACACTTAACACGGCTCTCATGGCTTCCCTGAGCCCAGGCACCTGTTCCTGATTATCCACTCATTTTTTCCTGTGATTAGCTCTGAGGGAAAACTCTTCAGCCCTGACCAGTTGTCTCCACCTCCTTCAGCCTGACTTAGGTTCCTTCATTGAACATTTGCCCCATGAGTGCATGAATCCCGCCTTCTCTTTCACTGTGCTAGGAAAGAGCTTTTCATAGACTATTTCAGCTTCCTAGCCTCACGTCCGACTTTTCATTGTATATTTTTCTAATTAAGTTCGTCGAATTGAAAAGTCCCTCTGTATAAATAAGCGATCTCGGCTTTCCCTAACTGTGTACTGACTTTCAACTACAAAGGCACTTTCTTCCTCTTTTTTTATTTGACTTCAAACATCCTTTGCTAAACATTTTAATTATCCTAATATAACAGCAGTGACATTAGTTTCCCATCCCATGAAAATGTTTGAAACTCTCTGTATGCATATATATATATATGTACATACATATAAATATATATATGTACATACATATAAACGTATATATATATTTGTAGATTTTCAAGCTCTAGCAAGAACCTTATCTTTCTCCCCTGAAATCCCTTTCAGCGTCCTCAGCCTAGCTAAGTAAAGCTAACCACGTCCTCCACTTTGTGTTTTTACTTATAATTGCCTTCAGGTGCAAACGAATTCTTAATGCTTCGAATTCTTTTCCCACTGTATCGCAGTAAATAGAAGTGATTTATTATTGAAAGCCCTGCTGCTAAACTGGATTGGAGGGTGGGAGTTGACATTTGGGATATTGTGTAATGTATAATGAGGCTGAAAGGAGTGGTTCCCATCCAGGCGGTCTCACAGGCAATTTCTCTTGTAAGGCAAAATGCTTGCAAATTCAGTTGCACATCTTCAGGAATGGCATAAACTGTGGAAATATTGATTTTGATTCTGCCTTCCTTAGAAATTGTTTTGGATGTGTATTCAGAAACAGATTTTCTCTGTGACAAACCCTATATTTTCTGCCAGAGCAACATTTGAAAGACATCTTTGGTAAGCATTGTTTTGCAGATGTTACGGTAATAAAAATCAATGGGGGCTAATTTCTACTTGTCGCTATCTTTGAATGTTGCCTGATGGGCCTGCCAACCAGTCACAGAATTAGGCTGCAGATCCCTGGATCCTTTGCCTACAGGGAGACCCAAAGGCGGGGCTTGCTCAGAAATGATAGACTGGAAAGGCCATGACTTGGACCGCAGGAGGGAAGGTGGAAGGCCTGGCAATCATAAGCCACCAGCAGAAGATGGAAGAGAGAGGAACTCAGAAGGCGCACTGCAAGATGGAAGTCACACTGAAACGGGGTCAATTTTTCATATGACTTAAAGAAATAGTATATCCTTTTTCTGGTTGGCTCAGCACTCCACTTTTCCTATGGTTGCCTGCCTTAACTGATTTTAGCAACTGCCTTCCTGACATTGAGAGTAAGTCTATCACTGTTGCTCACAGAGTCTTTTCTGCCTTCTGAAAAAACAGTTGGTCTGCACAGATTCAACTTCATATTCCTAAAACGTGTTAGTCGTCATTTGATGTGTTGTTTTTACTCTTCTTACAGGTAAACGAGGCAACGGGTGCTATGGCTTGAGCCATTTTGTCAGACCCCAGGACATTCCTGTGAAACTTAGTTACAAGGATTAAAGACTGAGTTTACCTACAGGTGGTCGCAGGGGGTGGAATTCTCCTAGAGCTGGTTTCTCTGAGATGAACTCAAACTACAAGCTGGCTGTTTTCTCTAACTCATGGCTTACGACATCTGGGGAGGCTGTAGAACCTTGGGGCCATGAGGCCTAGCTGGTGCACATGGGCCACTGGTTAAAGCGTTCAAGCCTATGCCCAACTCAGATTCCAGGCTACAGCTCTCTGATTCCTGAACCACTAAGGTATGTATTTCTCTCGAATCATTCTCCTACTGCTAAAAATCCTACTGCTAACAGAGTCACACCAGCCACCACGCCTCTCCACCATGATGGACTGTTCTTTTTAAACTGTGAGCCAAAATAAACCTCTCTGCCTTAAGTTGATTCTATCTGGTATTTTGTAACAGTTGTGAGGAAAATAAATAATGAAACAAGGGGTTTGTAAATTCCTTTTAAGAAGATGCATGCATCCAGTCATTGGGGCAAAACCCATAACCAAAGGCTTCCTAAGAACTGGAACCATAGTGTTATTAATCCCTATGAAGAGCTATCTGCCAGACTTTCAGGAAGGACAGAGAGAAGGACTCACCATGTTCTGCAGACTGCTGGATTTGAAGATGGAATGTGGGCACCTTCTGAGGGTGAAAATAGAGTCTCTAGGGAAAGAAATGAACTCTTTTCTTGAGGCTCCTAGTTAGTTGTTTGCCTAGCTGCATTGATGCTGGACAAATGATATTCATTTTGGATTTCTGATCTCATAACTGTCATATAATATATTTTTCTTGGAGGGAGAGTGTCCTAGTTAGCTTTTCATTGCTGTGATAAAACACCCTGACCAACAACAACTTGGGGAGGAAAGGATTTATTTGGCTTATTACAGTCATCCTTAAAGGAACTCAGGTCAGTAACCAGAGGCGGGAGCTGAAGCAGAGACCATGGAGGAGCGCTGCTTACTGACTTACTCCTCTGACCTGGGCTCAGCCTGCTCTCTTATATAATGCTGCACTGGGTTCCCAGGAGTGGCCTGCCCTTGTTGGGCTAGGCCCTCCCACATCACTTAGCAATCAAGAAAAAGCCTCATAGACCTGGCCACAGGCCTGTCCAATGGAGGAAATTTCCCAGTTGAGGTTTCCTCTTCCCAAGTGTGTCAAGCTGATGGTGAAACTCTCCAGTAGAGAGACTGCAGACTGACCACATGCTAGGGACACGCTTTACCACTGAGCTGCATGCCAGTCCTAACTTCTTCAGAATGTTTGTGTATCTCATACTCAAAATGGATTTCATGCATTCTGTCATTTATATTCTGGCCCATCAAGTCAAGTTAGTACCCCCTGATGTCCTTCAGTGCACATCCATCCACTGTCTTATTTTTCACTTCTTATTTTGGGATAACATTTCACTAACTTGTTCAGTCTGGCCTTGAACTTACTTTTGAGCTCAGGTAGGCAATGAACATGCAAATCCTCGGACCTGACCTCAGTCTCCCCAGGATCTGGCCTGGCAGTGTTTGTCTTATTTTGAGCCAGTAAGTCTGTGATAATTTGTTGTTGTACCAATACAAGCCAGTACAACGTGCCTCACAGCCGTATTGTAAACTGTGATATTATACTGTTAAAATGGAGACCCCTGAAGCAGGTCGGGAATGGAACATGAAATTCTGTGTTTCTAGGAGACCTACAGGGAATGCAAGACGATGCTATACAGGCGGTGTTTGAGAAGCAGAGCTTTACACAAATGACAGTTAATGGTAGTCACTTTGCTCCTTGTTACAAAATCCCTGACAGAAGCACTTAAGAGATATAGAGTTCATGTGAACTCATGGTTTAAGAAAGGATATCATCTGTCATGATGGGAAGGCATGGAGGCAGGGGTGTGAGGTGGCAGTCACACTAAGTGCTCCGTCAAAAAGCAGACAGAGATGAGGCTGGCACCTAAGCCATTGTCTCGTTTCTCACTTTTTATTTTGGTCTGAGACCCCAACCAAGGAGATGCTGCTGTCTACATTCAGGCTAGGTCTTCCCTCCTTAGTTACATCTCTCTGGAAACACCCTTAAAGATGTACCAGAAGTGTGTATCCCAGGAGACTCTAAGGCAGATCTAGTTGACAGTGAGGATTACCATCACAGCCCATTCCTTCCAACTTGACACACAATACTTCTAACCGTAATCTTTCACCATAATCCTCAAATGCTTATGGACATTTCATGACTCAAAATGTATTTAGTTCATCTGCAGGAGTCCTCAGAATTTTAATATTTCTGACTCTGTTCAAAAACCCAGTGTTCAAAGTTTCTTCTAAAACTGAAAGCAAGGAACTGGAGAGATGGCTCAGTGGTTAAGAACACTTCCTGCTCTTGAAAAGGACCCAGGTTTAGTTCTGAGTACCTACCTGATGGCTAACAACTTTCTGTAACTCCAGTTCCAGGTGATCTAACACCCTCATCTGGCCTTTGTGGGGATTGCACACACTTGGTGCACTTACATATATACAGGCAAATCCTTATATGCCTAAAATAAAAATAAATAAATTTTTAAAAAGACGGAAGGCAATCTACTAATTGTAAGCCCCTGTAAAACCATGCTATATACTTCCATTATTCAACTACACAGAGTAAATATTCCCATTCCGGAAGAAAGAATGAAAACAGCAAGGAAAGACCAGAGTAAAATAACACAGAAGCCACCAGGGCCAGCACCAAACCCTGCAGCCGTGTGTCTGGCATCTGAGGCTTTGAACTGAACCCTTCTGGCCCCAGTAGGTTTCCGTAGACCTGGCCTTACAGTTCCGGTCCCTGCACAGCTGTACACTATCTCTTGGTCTGGTTCTGCTCCATGGTGAACATAGGTTTCTGTAAACCTGGCCTTACAGTTCCGGTCCCTACACAGCTGTACACTATCTCTTGGTCTGGTTCTGCTCCATGGTGAACATCCTAGGTGCCTGGCTTCTCTGGCATCCTAGACTTTACACTGAAACCTGGGCTCCACCTTCATAGTGTCACACATATGAAGTCAGGAATGCAACCTTCAGTACATGGCCTAGCCTCGGTGGCTTTCTGAAACCTCGGTGCAAGCCTCTATGATTCCATAGCTCTTGGACTTTTCTTGCTGATTTTAAATATTTCATTTATCATTTGTATGTTATGGGTATGATTGTATAAGTGCACCCATGTTGTGCGGCGCAATATCTGGGAACGAGGGCGGTGCTGGCCCATGGAACTGGAGTTATGGACTGTTGTAAACTATTATGTGGGTGCTGGGAATCAAACCTAGGTCCTCTGCAAGAAAAATCAGTACTCTTAACCACCAAACTATCACTCCAGCCTTGCTTCTTGAATTTTTCATGCCTGTAAAGCTAGGAGCATATGGATGGTGCCAAGTGTCTTAGTGTGCTTTGTATTGCCGTGAAAAGACACTCTGACCCAATTTGAGGAGAAAGGGTTTTTTGCATCTTATACTTCCAAATGATAGCTCATCTTTGAGGAAAGTCAGGTACCAACTCAGGGCAGGAAACTAGAGGCAGGAACTGAAGCAGAGACTGTGGAATAATGCTGCTTACTGGCTTGTTCCTTTGGCTTATGCTCAGCCTGCTTTCTTATACAGTGCAGGACCAGGAGCCCAGGGATGGCACCATGCAGAGTGGGCTGGGCCCTCCCATGTCATTCAGTAATCAAGAGCATTACTCACAGACACGTCCACGGGCCAATCCAATAGAGGAAATTATTCCCAGTGGAGATTTCCTTCTTCCCACAGTGTCACATTGACAACTCAAGCCAAACATGACACTAAGTTGTTTTGCTAGCTCAAGATTTAGCCTGGCTCCTACGGACCACAGCTGCAGGAGCCTCTGTGCCATTGAGACTGAATCTGAGGAAACACGTCCCTAGATGCCCTGAGACATCTCTTTGTTTAGTCGCTCCCTCCTCAAATAAAGTTTTCCAAACGCTTTTGCATTCTTATGCCCTTGAGCTCTCAGCTACTGAGGTCTTACCTTTCCCTTCATGGTGCTGTCTCAGTGCCAAGTTCCAGGCTTTTCCTCAGTTGCACCCATCTCATTATCATTGAGACCACACATTTTGTCCACTGTTTTTAATTTTCTCAAAGTTCACATCTCTTTTTTTCTTTCACTAGAAACCTCAAAAAAAAAAAAATGCAGCAAACAGTAAACATTGATGATAAGACCTCATCCACAAAGAGGACGGAACACAATCCAAGTGTCACACTGCCTTGAAATTTCCTCTGCCTAACAAAACTCAGGCCATTACATTTTGTTTCAGCCCCCTGGAAATCATCAGAACAAGGGTGGAAAGCAGTCAGAAAAAAGAGGAGCTGGGAGAGTCAGCTACCCTCCCCAACCAATCAGTGGCCTGAGTTGTATGAGGGGGCGGGACTAAGGGTATGAGCCTTGGAAGCTGGAGAGAGGCTCTCTGCCAGGTGTAAAATTTGCTGTTAGGCCCCGCGCCCCCAACACTCCTGTAAATCAGCCCCTCACCCATTGCTCTGTAAGTTAAGCCCAAATAAACTTTAGTTTCCCCAACTGTAGTTCAGTCAAATTATACCTCACTTTGTCTTCAGGGACCTAGAGAAGGAGGAGGTAGCCAGACGCTACTGGTGCCGCCTAGAAGGAATTTTAGCAACAGGCCTCCCATCCAGGTCCCTTTAGCAACCTTGCTCTCCTCTGAAACCTTGTTAACAGGGTCTTCATTGTCTGCCTCTCTGTGTGCATTTTCCTAGCCCACAATTCCATAGTTGCAAAAGTCCACCAATAAAACCGTTTCGAAGACCCGTGAACAACATGGTTAAGTGGTCTCAACTAATACTGTCAGCAATTTCCTATATGGGTTATTCTTGTTAATGCTGTGACAAAATGCACCAGAAACAGCTTAAAGGATAGAAGATGTATCCAGGCTTGTGCTTTCGGAAGGGAGAGTGTCCATCACTGTGAGCAGTCGCAGAAGCAGGAAAAAGCTGACCACATTGCACTCACAACCAGGAAGCAAAGACAGATGAATCCAGGTGCTCAGCTGGCTTTCTCCTTTTTAATCATCCTGGGACCTTAACCCGTGGGACGGTGCTGTCCACATTCAGGGTGAGTCTTCCCTTTTAGTTAAATCTCTCTGGAAATGCCCTTAAAGACACATACACAGAGGTTGTGTTTCCCAGGTGACACAAACTGAGTCAAGTTGATGGTGAATTTTAACCACCAGACACATCCATTACTCATTATCATGGTTATGAAGCCGTTCTTAATTCTCATTTTACAGATGAGGAAATTCAGGCTGACATGCTAAGCAATGGGCTTAATAAGACCAGGCCAACAGTACGTGGGAGCGTATAGAGTTCGCTCCAGCTTTGTCACAATGTAAAACTTCTGTTCTTTGTACCAACTTACAAAAATCATGAGTGAAACCCACGGGACAGCACAAGGTGGTGACATCTGATTCACCGAGACACCAGAAACATTTTTCTCCTCTGAGGTAAAGAGGAGAGGAGTCTGAGACCTGATCAGCCACAGTTGTGTGGGGACAGCAGGTCAGTGTGTAACTTACATGCTTGGTGCATTTAACTTACTCCTAATAAAAACGATTCCTAGATTTTCAATTGCAATATATTATTGAGTTTATTCAGACATTTTCATATAGGTGTCTAATGTACTTTGGTCATTTTTACCCTTTCTGTTCCCTTTGTTTCTTCTAAGGGAGTTTTTCAAGAAAGGTCTCATGTAGCAAGGCTGCACTTGAACTCTCTCTCTGAAGCCAAGGATGACCCTGAGCTCCTGATCCTCCACTCTTCCCTTCCACGTACTGATACAATAGGTCCGTTCCTCCAGCTCAGTCTCCATTGCCTTCTTTAATCCATCCCTACTGCCCTTTCCTCTTCTGCATCCCAGTTCGTTCCCCTTTTACCTACTTACTCTTTTTTCCTAAATACCACAGGTGAGAAAAACATTTACTCAAAGAATCAGTCACTGTAGAGATACCTACACACCCATGTTAATTATAGCACCATTCACAGCATTCAAGTTATAGAATCAGACTGAGTATCCATCAGTAGGTGAATGGATAATTAAAATTATATATAAATATGTACCTATATATAAGATATAGTTTTATTGTATAAATTATATTTATACTATATAGCTTTATTATATGTATATATTATGGATTTTATATTGTTTTATTCTTGTCTCTCTCTCTCTCTCTCTCTCTCTCTATATATATATATATATATTCATATATACAGAAAAATGTGTGTAATACCAAACGAGAAATGTCAATGGTTCCTGGTGGAATCAAGAGTCCTTTCTTAGCCAGCAGTCAGAGAGAGGACTAATGCCCCAAAGAACTCTGGACCCCGAAGGGAAGCAGAGTGGGGTTTATAAAACTTAAAACCACAATTACATTTGGGGCAAAGCAAATAACTATACTTACATCAGATCCCCACAGTTACACCAGACCAGGGACACGTCAGTTAACGAGGTTTTCAGTTGACAAAAAGTTTTGGTTAGGCTGGGCGGGAGGACGTGCTTCTTGTATGTGCTACCTGGCTCCCAGTAAGTTTCCCCGTACTGTAGAAACAATGGACTCCCTGAAGCTGCCTGCATGAGACGTTCTGCCTGACTGGATGCAGTCAGCATGGGCTGGTGGGGCAGCTAAGCAGAAATAGCAGGGCGAGCAAACGTCAGCTAGAACAAAATGGAGTTAGGTTTTGCCATTTCAGCTAGAGATCATGTCAAATGAAATAAACCAGACTCATCCGAGACAGACCCTGAGGGCAGATGTCTCCATGGGTACCAGGCAGGTGAAAAGAAACGTTAACTGTTAAAAGTGCTGTTAGTGTTAATGATAAGTTCTCTAAATTTATATTTGTAAGTACTCTTTCTGTTGTTGGTTCACCTATACATTAAAAAGTAGGTGCTGGGACTGAAGCTAACACTGAGGGAGGCTGTTAGAGACCAGCCTTCAGAGTGGGGCTGGAGAGACGGCTCAGCAGTTAAGAGCACCGGCTGCTCTTGCAGAGGACCTAGGGTTCAGCTCCTAGCACCCCATGGCAGCTAACAACTGTCTGAAACTCTGGTTCCAGGGAATCAGGCACTCTCTTCTGGCTTCCATGGGCATTACACATGTACACATGGTACAGACACATACATGCAGGCAAAACATATGACTCATATCCGGATTAGCAAAAGAATCCTTAGCCACGGATGCATCTAGTTTTGGAGTATCCAACTTCAAAGTCCCTTGTAGCTGGAGAGTTGACTCTGGACATCAAAGAACATTGGAGTATTCCTTTTTTCACGTTTGAGTGTCTTCCCATGAGACGTTTTGGAATCCTTCTCGGAGTTATGAAGGTATAAAAATAGCATGTCCATTGAAGCTCTGTGTAGCTAATATCTTTTTTGAATAGGAAAGCAGCCACTTGCCATTTAGCAGAGCCCAACAGGGTATCTGTTCGTGATGCTCTTCACACGTGTTCTGACTTGAGTTCATGTCCCTGCCAGACCCTTTGCTGCCCGAATCAAGAACTGTGTGGCTCCCCTGTCACCTCCATTGATGGAAAATGATTGTGTCACTGTAATTTTCCCCACAGCTAAGCCAAACACTCCTTGATCAAACCTTAGTTTTCAATGGACAGACTCAAATATGAGTCATAATTTTTGCTCGAATGGTCAGGCACTGTTTCCCATGCCTTTGAATGTTCTCTGGGAAACCTTTGTATGTGTATCTGGGTTTGACAGCAGAAGTTTACAGCTCAAGGTCCAGCCTGCTGTTCTGTGTAGGGGGCTATGTGGTTTCACTCTTCTGAGCCTGTCTCCCCAGCTTTTAAATGCGGAAGAGCAAAGCTTCATCCTGCGTTTCATCTGA
The DNA here is from genome assembly GCA_035773235.1 of Eospalax fontanierii. NCBI lineage: Eukaryota > Metazoa > Chordata > Mammalia > Rodentia > Spalacidae > Eospalax > Eospalax fontanierii. Next base: position 7,716,963 of record CM069554.1, read on the forward strand.
GACTGCAGCATCAAATCTTTTTTTTTTCTTTCTTGAGACAGGGTCTCACTGTGTAGATCAGGCTGGCCTTGAACTTGGAATGATCCTCCTGCCCATGCCTCCAAGAGCTGGAATTACAAGAGCATGCCACCATATTTAGTGACATGTTGATGCATTGACTTGAAGCCTGGTTCATTGATACAGCCAGATAAACATTCCTGATTCTTTCTCCAACACCAGCATCTTTTACGAGAACTTCAGAGTTAACTGAGTTCAGATTTCTGGAAGCCCTGACATGAGAACAGTCGGGTTGAAGGCAGCATCATTGCAGAGGCAGGATTGAGCCTCCTGGTTCTGTGTCCTTGCACAGGCCCTTATGATATGATCACGTGAAAGTCTCTGGTTCTCTGAGCCCAGGGTGAGTGTTTCCACCTCCTGGTGGGGAGCCCAGCACCTGTCTCATCAGATGGTAAGCCCAGGGCACTCAGCACCAGAGCTGGTGCACCAGGTAGTCAGGAAATGGATCCAGTGACTCTGATTTGATTAACTGAGGCCTGGCTTGCTTTCTGCATCTCTGTGTGGTAGTTTCTCCATCTTAGTGCTCAGCGGCCCTGAGAAAACCCGGGATCCAGCACCCTCTAGAACTCCCAAGTTCTTTACTTTCATAAACTCAGGTTTAGGATTAAGGATGGGGCAAACTGTTTTCATATATGTCTGCCTTAGTTTCACTGATGACAAGAAACATGGCTGTTACATGCTGATTGATGCAGAAAAATAATCAAAACATTTCAAACCAATGCAATATAAAACTTACACAGCAAACAAGAAAAGATCTCTGGGAACATGGCTGGGCTGGGGGATGGAGAGGCCCTTGTTCATTTCTCTGAAGCAGAAGAAGCCAGCCACCTGCTTTCCCCTCAGCAAATGGGGACGCGATGGCCAGGTAAATCTTCACTATGGATTTCTCCTCATCCCCTTGAAAGGAAAAACGTTTAGTTCTTTTGTTTGATGCTCACAATTGTGACTTTTAATGCAATCAAAGCTTCCCCAAGGGGCTTAAAACCTCACTAATACCCTGCATCTGAAGCAAATGCTCCCTGCTCTTCTGCAAAGAGCTCCCCAAGGCATGTTTATTGCTGAGGTCAATGTCTCCTGCTCTGACTTCCCCTTGCCAAACACGCTTGAAGAGTGTGAGACCAACATGGTGTAGTTTGTAATTTGACAGGCTCACTGCTTTCCTCTGTGAACGGCTCACTCACTGGTTTAATTTTGTACTTTATCTTTTTTCCGATCGATAAAGCTATATAACTAATATTTAAGATACTGTAGTAGATACCGAGGCCAGCAGACAGCACATGCTAATCAATTTTTAATTATGACTTTAATTTTATATGACACTATTTAATTTTACTGGATATATTAGAGTAAAGCTATCAGATCACAGGATGTACTGGGGAGGAGAAGAAGTAGAGGGATTTCCCAGAAGTGCATGCGGCATGTGACGTCATTAAGATGCTTACGAGAGATGTGGGCTTTGCTCTAGGATGTGCATGCTGTATGTAAGAGGCACTCAGAGCAGCTCCTGGATCACACAGGACAGTGACCTGGACACTGGGTTTGGAGCTCACGTGGCCACCAGTGTCTGGTAGCCTCAGTTAAGTGTTATTTTACTCTTCTGAGTCCCAGACTGTGCATTGGTAAAATGGGGATCGTGTCATCTTATACTTTTAAAGAAGAATAAAAAGCAATTTAAATTAAACTTCATTAGTCCATTAACCTCCTGTCCCTGAGACCAAGAAGAGAGAGGTTGGGGACACTGTAGTGCCCAGCCTTCCTCGCTCACATCCCACCCTCAGCCTCCGTTTGCTTTATCTGTCCCCAACCTTCAGGTCAGGACCACCTCTCACTCATCCACAGGGAAGAGATAAGCTCTACCTTTCTGAAAACTCACAGGTATAACTTAGATTCCAGGCCAGTGTTGAGCCAAAGCCACAGCTTCTGAGAAACCACCTTCCATAGCTTTTTCTCCTTGTAGTCTGGCTTCCGGTTTCCTACCAGGTTCTGTGTGGAGTGTGAAAATTTCTGGGACAGACCTTAACTCTGTATAAATGAGTCAAAGCTGACAGAGAAAAAGAACTGAGATGGATCCGGACACAGTTAGGAGAAATCTGTATCCGATTACACTGTGAAGAGCAGAGAGCAGAGGTGTTTATGCTGAGATGTGCAACTGTGTGTGCATGCGTGAGTGCACGTGTGTATATGTTCATGTATGTGAGAGTGCAGATGTGTGCATGTATGTGCATTGTGCTGAATGCTAAGCACTGTCCTTTAAAGCAGCTTACAAACTCCTAAAAAGGGAACCAAGTGGGTAACATAGCATCCAGATAATATTTGATTGCCTAATAAAGAACAAATCTGTATTCCTGGGCCAGAACTCCTTGCCTGAGTTTCTTTCTACAGCTGGCTACAAATGCCACATGCAGTCAGCCATTAATCAAACAGAAACGGTTCACCTGCATGGAGAATAGGACACAGACCTTCCCGAAATGTAACTTAAAATAACTCAACACAGCAGCATAATAACCAATGATATCAATGCTTCAAATGGCTCCAAACGGCCAAGGGGTGTGCAAACTTACTTACGGTCTTAATTTCTAACGCATTTTATTTGCCCAAGGCAGCGGGGCACACTCCTCACAGTTGGGATCAGTCATATTTAGCAGTCATCTGTGAACAGACCCAAGGCTTGCCTGATAGACAGGTGCACCATGCCCGGGAATAACCTGAATGCTTTTGTAGAAGGAGTGGTTTTGTCTCAGGCTTCTTACCAGCTGTAAGGAGACGTCATCCACGAATTCATTCACCAACAGCTGAGCTCATCGTGTGGTCAGTGAGCAGATCACGCATCTGAGCCTGTTAGAGCTCCTGCTATGTGTCTGAGTTCTTTTGAGCACAGTGTCATCAGAGGTGGACAAGACGCAGAGATCGCTGCCTGCAGAACTGGCTGTCTGTTGAGGGTAGATGTTAGTACAGGAGTAGTTCCTGACAGAGACGATGAGGAAGAGGACAACGCCATCCAGCAGGAGGTGCTGAAGGTGTTGCTGATGTTGGGGAATATTGTGCAGGGATGGTCTATGAAAAGGGGAAAACCACGATGGGTGGGAAAGACTGAACCATGGAGAAGGAGCAGCAGCTGAAACCAGGCGAAAATGGGAGGAGAGTGTGCCTGTGGCCCAGTGGATGAGGTGGAAGCCAAGAGAGCCCATGTCAGGAAGGCGGGATGGGGCCAGACTGCAGGAATGTGCAGAATCTCATTAGCCTTCCAGAACTGACTGTCCCGTCATGTATCTGACATAGTCACACGTCTGAAAACTCTGCATAAGGACAAACAAGGAAGCAAAGCCTACTGTAGAAGACCCTGCCTTTGCTTTGACTTGGCTCTTGAATAATCTTCTCTTCATTAAGTTTGTTCATAACCTGTGTAAACCCTGGTGTGCACTTTCTGTGATGAACTTCCTTCCAGTTTCCTTCCTTTTCTTGCCTCTGAATTCTTTTTCTGGTGATGACTAGACCCAGAGACACACTGGTTTGGTCTCAGCCTGCTCACTCTGTCGCCCTATGACTCTGTGACACCACTCACCAAGGGCAACAGTTTCAGAAAGTTTTAAAGTTATATATGTATTTATTTTGATTTCATATGTATGAGTGTATTGTCTGCATGTGCGTAAGTGTGCCTGCACTGTATAATGCCTGAGGAAACCAGAAGAGTGCGTGGGATCCCCTGGAACTGGAAATACAGATGGTAATTAGCCATCGTGTGGGTCCTGGGAATTGAACCCAGGTCCTCTGAAAGAGTAGCCAGTTCTCTTAACCACTGAGCCATCTCTCTACCCCATTTATTGCATTTTTAAAGGTGTGTGTGTTTATGTGTGTGTGTGTGTGTGTGTGTGTGTGGTGTGAATGCACATGCATGTACAGGTTCATGCCTGTGTGTATACATGGTGGCCAGAGTGGGTCCTCAAATGTCTCCCTCTGTCATCGTCACTGACAACCTCATTGCTATGAGACAGACTCTCTCACTGAACCAGAAGCCCACCATTTCAGCAAGGCTGGCCAGTCAGCAAATTCTCAGGCTCTCTGTGCCCCAGTGCTGGGGTTCAGGCATGAGCAGCCATGCCTCGTCTTTTATGTGGGTTTCTAGAATTGAAACTCAGGTCCTCACACTTGTAGAGGTGAGCTATCTCCCCCATCACAGACACAGACTTCTTTTGGACAGTAGCACCTCAGAGCCATTTCTCTGTCCACAGATGTCTGTACTGTCTCTGAATAACCAGTTAATTTAAAACACTCCAAAGAAATATATTTGAGATGAAATTTTACTCTTCTGGAAGAGTCTGCATGAACTCTGTCTGGGCCTGTAGGATGGCAGGGAGGAGTCTGAGATAAGGCCACTTGGTGTGGTGCCTGACACAGAGTAGGACACACAAAGGCATCCTCAAATCTTGGAGCAGGTCTAAACCTCCTGCCTCAGACAGAGGCCAAGTTGGCCAGGCATTGAGTACCTGGAGGCACCTGCCAGGGATGGCACTTTTAGTAGAGTGCTGCCAGCTCCCACAAGGCCATTCAAATGTGTCCTTCAATCTGAAAAGCAGCTCAGAGTGATAAACATTCCTGCCCAGTCTCTTATTGTTGACACACAATGCTGACTTGAATAAAACTGATTTTGAAAGGAGAGGATTACAGGAGGATGTGTTTCCTCCCTTAGAACATTCTGGTGAGAGCCAGGACTCTGTGGCTTCACTAACGTGTTGGTGCAGCATAGAATCCAAGTGGCAGGCATAGGGACAAATATCCATGTACCTTGCTGGGGGGTCCCCACTGCTGGACCTTGCTTTACCCAAGAGCACAGCTGGATCATGGAGTCATACCTCCGGGAAATCACTCCACACTGAATCAGTTACTTTCATGTTGGTGTGGCCAAATATACTCATAGAAGCAACATTTAATTTTATTTTTGTTTTTGTATATTAGTGCCTTTCCTGCATATTTGTAAGTGAATCATATTTGTGCAACACCAGAGAAAGCCAGAAGTGGGTATTAGATTCCTGGAACTGGAGTTACAGATGATTGTTAGCTGCCATGTGGGTCCTGGGAAACAAATCCAGTTCCTCTGCAAGAACAGCCAGTGCTCATAACTGCTGAGCTATCTCTCCATATCCAGAAACATTTAAAAAAATTGTGTGCATTGTACACACATGGTACACTTACATACATGCAGGTAAAACACTTGTACACCTGAAAAAATTAAAAACAAATAAAAATACAAAGCAATGGAGGACATTTCCTATTCAGACCATTCATACCCATTTTCAGCATCCGATCAGCCATCTTTCCGTTTCACCCTTGATCCTATGTCTCCTATGATCCTGCCCCGTCTTGAGCTCCTTCTTCCCCCGTTATCTCCGTGTTTCCTCGTATAACCTTCCGTCTTCCACTTCCAGTTAAATCCCCCGTGTTTTACTTATTTGCCCCTTGGTAACACCTGTCTCCTACTAGTCCTCTCTCTCAGGCTCCTTCTTTCCCTTTATCTCCACGGATCCTTTCCATTTTCCTGGATCCTGCATCAGGATATTCACACACATATAAAGATTTGGTGCCAAGATCCACAAGTGAGGGAGAACATAATTGCTCGTTTTCCCGAGTCTGTGTTACTTCACTTAGTGTAACGGTTTCTAGTTCCGTCTGTTTACTGCAACTTTCATGATTTTACTTTTCTTTACTGCTGAGTAGACTCCATTGTGTAAAGGTATCACACCTTCATTATCCAACTGTCAGATGATGGACACTTAGGTTGCTTCCGTGTCTTAGCTATTGTGCAAAGAGCAGCAACAAACCTGAATGTATAAAAATCTCTGCAGTAGGTTGAGTCTTTGGGTATATACTGAGTGGCATAACCAGGTCAAATGGTAGATTCATTTGTAGTTTTTTAAGAGTTCTTCACACTGCTTTCCACAGGGGCTGCACAAGTTTGCAATCCCACCAGCAGGGAATGAGCGTTCCTCTTTCCCCACATCCTCTCCAGCATTTGGTATCATTTATTCCCTTGATCTTAGTCAGTCTGACTGGGCTGTGATGGAATCTTAAAGAGGTTTGGATTTGCAGTCTCCTAATTACTAAGGATGTTTAACACATTGTAGGATGTTTCTTAGTCATATTTGTTTCTTCTTATGAGAATTCTCTGCTCAGATCCTTGGCCCATTTTATAACTGGGTCATTTGCTTTCTTGATATATATATATATATATATATATATATATATATATATACATATATACATATATTGCATTCGTCACTGGTGAAGATTTTCTCACACTCTGTGGGTTTTCTCTTTACCTTCTTGGTTGCTTCTTTTGCTGTACAGAAGCCTTTTAGTTTAGTGAGGTCCCACTTGTTGATTATTGACCTTAATTCCTGAGCAGCTGATGTCCGATTTGGAACGTCCTTTCCTACACCTACATCTTGCAGGAATGCCCATGTTTCTTCTCACAGTTTCAGAGCTTCAGGTTTTACATTGAGGTCTTCAGTCCATTTGGAGTTAACTTTTGTGCAGGGTGAAAGATAAGAATCCAGTCTCATTCTGTAAGTGGAGATCCAGTTTTGCCAGCACCATCTCTTAAAGGTGCTGTCTGCTCCATTGTGTGTTCTTGGCACCTTTGTAGATGTCACGTGGCTAAAGCTGCATGCACTCCTTGAGCCTTCTGTTTTGTTCCACTGATCTATGTGTCTGTTTCTGTGCCATTACCATGCTGTTTTGTGACCATAGCTCAATAATATAGTTATACTGTAAACATAGTCAAATACATGTGACAGGACAGGTCATAGATCTTAGGGAAACCTTAAGGCTGTCACATCCCTAGACAAATGAAATTTCTTGCTATATGCTAAATGTGGATTCTTATATTTACAGACAAGTACGTCAGTCATCACTCATCAAAGCAGCTTGTTTTGCCACAGACAGAGATTATCACAGGATTCCACATCTAGACACATACATCTATGAAATGCCCAACCCTAAGTGACACATCTTCAATGAAACCTCTATACCCAAGGCTCACAGAACTTAGTGGAAGAAGGTGGGGAGAAAACATTAATGCATCTCTCAACTCTCATCAACATATCATCAATCCCTTATGCAACAGAGGGCAATGAACACAAAAGGCCACAAACGACCACAGTGTAGAGAATAAGTGTGCAGAATGTGGGTCCCTGGACAGTACTCCTATATTGACAGCCACCCACCCAGATCTCAGGGATAACTGCACAAGAAAGGGTGGAAAGACTGTACAAGGCAGGGTAGGAGGTGCACGTCCCTGTGGAAACAGGACCTAAGGCCTTGCTTACATGAACCTGCAGTAATGGGGTCAGCACAAGACTCAGACAAACTCAAGTGGACAAAAAGGAAAACAGAATAGAACTATGGAAAGGGGCATCAGGCCCCGACCTTAGCAAAGAGCTACTGAGTAGCTGATTACTGTGGACAAGGCAGAGTTGATCTTCTTTAAAGAGAAACTCTAGATAGGCTGACTAGACTCCAGTGCATGAACTTGCATTCAATCATGTCTGGGTACATTAACGTGACTCAATTCGATTTAACATATATGTCAGAGTACATGAGATCTGGTGGGGCAGGTGAGGGGGGTTCTGGATGGGAGAGGGGATATAAAGATGATTAAGATGCTTTGTACGAAATGCATGAAAATTAAATAAAAATATACATTAAACAAGGAGATTGCAGTGATATCATTTGAAGAAACTGAATGCAATTGGAGATTATCATATCAAGCTAATTAAGTCAGACTTAGAGCGGCAAGAAGATGAATAATTCATGTCTCCTCTCACTTGTGAATCTTAGATCGTATATAGACACATGAAATCATACATGATGATGTGAAACAAAGATAAAAGCGAAATTGTATGAGAATATGAAGGGAATTAATGGGACGGGAGGGAAAGAAGTGGATGAGAGTGTTGATGGTGGGGGGGGGACACGGTCAAAGTACAATACGCAATGGTATGAAAATATCCTTCTGAAACACATCACTGTGTATGACTACAGGCCAATGAAGGAGATGTGCGGTGGAGGTGGTTGTGATCTTCAGGAGCCTGGCACCTGGCATAGAGAACTGCCCTTTTGAATGTGGAAGTTCAAAGCCACAGTGGGATTTATTAAACATTCATATGGATTCTCTTGCTGTGAATCCAAGAACCAGGACTTCTGAAGAAGCTGTGCCTTCCCCGGAGTTTTTCTTCAGAATGGCTAGCAATGTGGTAACTGCAATTCATTCTAGAGGCAGCTGTGGCTGACAGCACCAGGCCTGGAGGCCAGCTGTGGGCAGTGACCTTCTGGCTGGGTGACAGCCATGGCATTGGTCTCCCAGGAATTTGATTCAGTCTCTTAGGTTGGAATTTTGGGCAGACTTCCCAAACCACAGCCTAATTTGGAGCTTGGAATAGAAGTCAGGTTCATGGCTATCCTCCAGTAACGCAGGTGGTAAAGCAAGTTCTATACCATGTGGGACGGAGGGTGCAAAATGTTGCATTACCATGCCAACATTACAACTATGCCCGAGTCAACAGCCTGACTCTTAACTTCAGTTATAAAAGGGGGTCTGGGGACTGTGAGATGGCTCAGTAGTTAAGAGTACTGGTTGGTCTTCAGAGGACCCAGGTTAGGTTCCCAGCACCCACATGGCAGCTATCAACCATGTGTAACTTCAGTTCCAGGGAATCTGACCCTCTCTTCTGGCCTCACTGGACATTGTATGACATGGGTGCACTTACATACATGCAGGCAAAATACTCACAAACACAGAATAAATAAATTGTAAACAAAACTTTTTTTTAAAAAGAGTGGGCCCAAACTCAGAGGGCACCCATTCCTCTGGATGTTTCCCAGAACTGTACCTCTAGGTCAGGCCTAGTCAAAGCCATTTCTCCAGCTTCAGTTGGGGAACCACAAGTTGGGATCCATCCTTCTCTTAGTAGACAGTCTGACCTTTCATTCCTAGGCCTAAAGTATCTCATACACGTGTTATTGGGCACTCTTCTCAGCCTTCATGGTTTTGGATGATGAAGATATGCTGCTTTTCAGCTCTTTGATTTGCTAATATTCAAGCATACCCAGATTCATTCATTATCTTGAGTGGAGCAGCAAATGGGGATTCCAAGATATCAAGGTCAGGTACCCATGTCACAAGATCACATGACTCAATGAACTTGTTTGTAATAGCTTTCTGAATGCAAGGTTAATTAAAAGTCATGAGTCCAGTTTGTGTCCATTTTAGAAAATAGTTTCCTACAGTTCCCACTTATTTTTTTAAAAAATGAATAAGAATGTCTATTAAGGTGGTTGTAGCTGATGGATTGGGCTGGTCATGGGTGATAGAATGCTTTAAAGTAGCTCCTATAAGGTTTTTTTTTTCGGGGGGGGGGTTAAATTTTACTCTAAGGAAATTTTCTATTATCTTAGGGCTAAGTAGTGAAATGGTGTGCCTCTTATCGCTCGTTAGGGTATTTACCATTCTCCTGTACTCTGCCATAGGGGTAGACACTTTAGAATGAAGTCCCCACCCAAATACATTGTTAGTGGAAAAACAGGAATCCCTTAAGTTGATTTTACCATAAAATCTTTATATCACAAAGTATGAAATCGCTTCTGTTGGTAATATTATATTCCCTAGCTGCTTGTAAGGGCATAATGTTTTTATTATACAGCTGTTCTTGTCTTCCACTTGGTCTGTCTCTCAGTCAGGGGACCAGCATGCCTCATGAGCATTCAGAAAATGTTTACTGAGATAAACAAGCGTATGTCTAAACTAGAAAGGCTAAATCCAATCTCTAGAGTCAGCTTCTCAGTGACTTGAAACTGAACATTGCAATTAACTGATATTTTTAAAGGACTTTGCTTCATTTAAAATTGAATCTATTAGGTCATACTTTGGGAACACGAAGTGACAAAAGTCAGAACACTTAATTTTGGAGTTTCATTCTTTGATATATTTGAATTGCTGTAAGTTCACGAGTACATAGCATTTAGCACTCATAATCAAGGCGAATCAAGCCAACAGAGGTATCTACCTTCGCTATCACCTAACCTGAGTTTCTCCCTTGCTGTCTTTGGAGTGACAGGATGTTTGAAGGCTTATACCCACAGGTAGCTTTTGTCTATAAAAGGAGGAAGACAAAATAACCACTCTTCCTAGCAATATCTCCCATTAGAAAGGATTCTTATTTTATTATTTAACTTCAGATTAATTTTGAATGCAGAAAGTCAGAGATCTAGGTCAAAATGACACAGGTTACAGATGTCTTGTTACGCTTATGTCCAAAGTTCCCTTACTTCTTTCTCTAGAGCTTTACATTTTCTCTCCTCTTGAGTGACCATGAGAGGCCTGGCCAGATGTATCTACCTATCTCACTGACAAGGCCTGAATTTTCCTGTATCCCATCCCTCTGTACTAGTGACTATAAAGAATAGAAACTGCTCTCACCAATGTGACTTTTTAATATACTATAACTTTAATGAATTTTATTTAACCTAATTTTTGTATGATTATATTAATCCTGTTTGTGCAGGATCCAACATTCATTCATTTTCTGGAGTTAAGATTGGCTTTACATGTATTACAGAAGTCAGCCAACTTCTAATGATTGTAAGTTAAGGGCAGTCTTGACTTCCCTGTGGGTTAAATGATTAAAATCCGCTTAAGCATTCCCTTAGGCCTTTAAAATATAATTTGTAGGCAAACATAATAGCATGCAAGGTGAATGCCTCTTTTAAAGAGGTCTATTAGTCTGGCTATCTGAATTAGGAAGACCATATTATAATTTCCCTCATGAAAATAGAACACGAGGAACACAGAAAAAGAACTTGGAAACAGACACGAGAAGAAGAAAGAAAGAAAGAAAGAAAGAAAGAAAGAAAGAAAGAAAGAAAGAAGAAAGAGAGAGAGAAAGAAAGAAAGAAAGAAAGAGAGAGAGAAAGAAAGAAAGGAAGGAAGAAAGAAGAAAGAAAGAGAGAGAGAGAAAGAAAGAAAGAGAGAGAGAGAGAGAGAAAGAAAGAAAGAAAGAAAGAAAGAAAGAAAGAAAGAAAGAAAGAAAGAGTGAAAAGTTGCGAGTCTAGACACAGGTTGGGAGGTGCAGTGAAGAAAAAACTGGCATTTTCACCCTAGCAAATGCCAAACCAGATATAACACTTTCCAAAGTTAGTTTATTGCATCACCTTTTGCCCAGGGAAGGTTGCTCTGTAGAAGGCAGGGGAGGAGGTCCATGAGGTTCTATAAGGCAATTTGCGGGGGGTGGGGGGCTTTTTTTCTCTAGACTGTGTAGCTAATTTAATTTGGTTTCAAAATCTTAAATGCAATAGCTCAATTGGTCATCAATTTATTTTCCCCAAGATTCTGAATTAATTGTACCTTGGTTTGGATACCAGGGAAAATATACTGAAATACATTTAAAGTTTGCTTTGCGGATGCATCAGCTCCAAGTCCTTTAGGTGAAATCATTAGTTACCATGCATGCACATAAGATTCAGGAGACAAAGAGATTCCCATTGTGGAAGTTGGAGCGCAGGTTCTTGCAGTTCAGGCCTGCTAAAGGAGATGAACACAAAGTTTGAAAAAAGTATTATTAAGTGTGCTGGTGTAAGCGCCAAGAAAGCTTTGTGCCTATTGTCATACCACTGACCCTCATGAGAATGTCCGAATGATTCCCCTTTTCCTTGGGACTTTTCCAGGCAGCTTTCCATGAGTTCTCTGATGCAAGCTATCAAGGAAAGTCTTGTACTCAGTGTCATACAACTTACAATATATGACTGACATTCCATGTTTCTCTTTTTCAAGACTTCCCTGACCACTGATCTGTGAGTTCAGAGTCTCACCCTCACACCAGGCACCACGACGTGGCATTACTGTACTGGTATTATAGTTATATCTGAATACACAGCCTGACTCTGGTCTCTAGGTACGCATGACCCCAAACATCTGTTCCTCCAGATGTCCTCTGAGACTGTACTGCTGATCCAGGCCTCACCCATACTTTATTCAAAACACTTTCTCCAGCTTTAATTAGGGAACTACAAGCTTGAATCCACCTTTCTCTTAGCAGACAATCTCATCTAGGTCTAATACATCGCATACACACAATGTCAAGCATCTTCTTATCAATCTTCATTGTTTTCAGTGAAGAGATGGATAGGACTGTCCTGCATTTGAGCATTTTGATTTGCTAATTCTCAGGGAGGTCCACATTCATTCACTATGAACGTGGAGTTTCTGAGGGATCAAGGTCAGGTACCCAGGTCAGAGGAGCACATGGCTCAATGAATTTGTTTGCTATAGCTTTTTGGTTGCAAGGTTAATTAAAAGTCATTCATCCAGATTCTGTCCATTTTGTAAAAGTCATTCCTGCACAAAATTAAAACAAAAGCCAGAGATGAGTCCCGAAGGATGGTAAAGAATTGAGCAATTAGGAACCCATGAATGAATGCATTCAAAATGACTGTAATAATTATTCCTTGAATTTATACAACTTACATGATTTTGCATTTTATATATATTATCTCATTAATTCTCATTGTTTAATAATTTAAAATTGAAATTGGGTTTCTGTGCATGTGAGCTTTCACTGAGGATTCATAACCAGGCTGGGCATTCTTCACAAACCCGTTGAGACCTTGGCAGACATTATAAAGATTTGTATTAATCCATCAAGTCAAGAAATAACACATAGAGAAAAAAAATAACCATCACCCCACCATTATAGTCGCACAGTATCTCAGTATTAGGAATTGTCATACCCAGGTGCCTGTGGGTTTTGCTTTTCTCCAAAACTGATATTACAGAGAAGGTGGTACTCACACCTCATAGGCCGCCTGACCGATCTAGGCCTCAGTACTTGCTCTTTTGTTTGTTTCAGTTTTTGTTTATATGCTGTTGAATTGTTGTGTGTTTCATACATATTGATCGCATTAGACCCCTTCCCTGTCAGCACATTTCCATAGCGTCCCCGATGGATGTCATGCTTTATGTAATATATGCGAAGCCATATCGAGTCAAGTTTTTGTACTCAAATGTCCCTGCGTGTGAGTCCATCCACTGGAACTTGGTCAACCTATCTAGCAACTCTCACTCAAAGAAAGTAAACTCTCCCTCCACCCTGCAGTGATCAGTCTCTAACATTTCCTCAGCTAAGATTGGACTTCTTACACATTTCCCCACTTCTATGCTGGGCTTGCGTCTGATTTAAGTTTGCATGTCTTATGCACGCCATCACCATTGCTATCAGTTCATACGTACAAATTCCCAGAAGCCTAGAAAACTCTGTTTTCTTGTGGTCACCCACCATACCTGGCTCTTACAGTCTTTCTGCCTCCCCTTTTGCAATGGTCCTGAGCCCTGAGTGGCAGGGGTTTAATATAGGAGTCCTATCCTGGGTTGTCCTTACTGCAGTCTCTTTTTCACATTTTGGCCACTTGTGGCTTTCTGTGCTAACCACCTGTTTCATGAGGATGCTGATGAGAGCTGAGAGATGTGTTACTAATCTCTCTGCTCCATGTTCGACTACATTCCCTGAGCCTTGGGTGCAGAGGTTGCATTGTAGATGTGTTTTGGGGGGCAGGGCATCTCACAGATATTTATTCCATTTGGCCAATTGTAGAGCTCTGTAATAGTCTCCATCTGCTGCAAGAAGAAACTTCTTTGATGGGTGGTGAGAGATATACTTGTCTGTAACTGTAAGAATCCATAATCAAGATAAAGTAAGAAATTATGTTCGTCTAGGGATAGACACATGGAGGTTTTTCTCTAAGATCTATGACTTCTCTGGCTATGTGTATTTGACTATGTTTACTGTGCCACCTATGAGTTCCCTCTCATTGAGAAGACTTTAAGTCCCATTAGATACCTGTTGATTATCACCTCCCAAGAAAAAAGTGCCACTACCACACCAATATAATTTACTATGATGGTTATCATTGAGGTTATTCGGCTTTAGAGATGGGTTGGACCATTGATTGATTTTCTCCCTTAGCAGTTTGCATAATATTCTCTGGTACTATGAGAGCTAGTCTTTAGTAAAGAGGCTATTGGGTGAGTTCCAGCTCCATTTCTCCAAGTCCTTTGTCTGAAGTATATCCTGTCTTCAGCAAAAGGATCTTAGCTTCAAGTTCTGGGAGGTAATCAGGGGCTGTGACAATAACCTGTGTTATTTAGGGAGTCTCTTGGATTACTTTGACCAACACACACGTGTTTCAGTAGGCTTTTGAACTAATACTTGTCCCCGTGGTTTTTCTACCAATAAGCATTCTCTATCTCACCTCTGTCTCCCCCTCTTTCCTCGCCATTTTCTGCATTTCCCCTTGATAATACCTGTCTCCTATTACACCTCCATCCTATTTTGAGTTCCAGCTCCTCCTTTACATCCATGGCTCCTTGCATAACTTTCTTTCCTCACTTTCAGTTAAATACTCCCATTTCTCCTGTTTCACCCCCGGTAACACCTGTCTCCTACTAGTCCCCTCTCTCGAGCTCCTTCTTTCCCTTCGCCCCCAAGATTCCTTTTCATTTTCCTGGCTCCCACATCAGGATATATATTCCCATCTAAGGATTTGTAGCTAAGATCCGTAAATGAGGAAGAACATATGTTACTTTTTTTTCCTGAGTCTATTACTTCACTTGGTATGATGGTTTCTAGTTGCATCCATTTACCTGCAAATTTCATGACTTTGTTTTTCTTTACCTCTGAGTAGAACTCCATTGCATAAATGCACCACCTTCTCATTATCCAGTCGTCAGCTAAGGGACATTTAGGTGGATTCTATCTTTTAGCTATTGTGAAAAGAGCAGCAAAAGACATGGCTGTGCAAGCATCATCTGTTGTCTCTCTCTCTCACTCCTGCCGACTCTCTTCTTCTTCTCAGCTAGTGGAGCGTCTACTTTCATGCCTGTTATTATTTCTCTGTGTGTGGCCCAATGAACTTAATAAGGGTTACCTATTGGAGGACGGGTGAGCAGTTATTAACAGGAGCATGAGCACCTAACCAGTGAAATGCTTCTCCCTCCTGCAACAGCCCATTCACTGCCCATAAACCCTCAGGATGGAGTGGTGCTTTCTGAGTCATTCCTCCCTTCATGATAGGAGGTCAAGGCCCATCTTGTCCAGGTCTTGTGCTGGTAATCAAATCTGTTGTGAATTCATGTGTCCCGCAGGCTCACTATGCGTGGACAGTGCTCCTCAGCCCTCCCCTCATCATCAGCTCTTACATTCTTTCTGTTTTCTCTTCTGCAATATGCCCTGAGCTTTGAGGGACAGGAGACAAACGTCCCATCTAGAGCTGAGCACTTAATAGTCACTTATTCTCATCACTTGACCAGTTTTAAGTCTCTGCAGATTCTGACACCCTGGTGAGAAAAGAAGCTTCTTTGACTGAAACTGTTAGCAGCACTTTTATGGAAACATAAGGCAATTTTATGGGTACATTATGTCCATTTAGGAAAATAACAGTAATAACTTTCTCACCAGGGCCCATGACCTCCTCTGTCATGGGCTTTTGCCCAGGTTTAGAGCACCAGACATTAATTCCTCCTTGTGAGCTGGCCTCAACTCCACCGCAGAGGGGTCAGTAACTTTCATAGCAGACTTGTCATAGTATGACATCAGCAGACATATCGCAGGGTCTACAGCTGAGTAAAACTGTTGAGGACAAAGTATCTTAGCAACTTGCATTGCACCTACCAGCATTATGAGGGTGTAATGGCTTGAATGAGAATGTCCCCGACAGGCTCAAGGAGTTGAACACTTGGTCAGTTGGTGGTGAAGTTGAGGAGGATCATGGAACCTTTAGGAGGTGTGGCCTTGTAGAGAAAGCACGTCACTGGGGGTGGGCTTTGGGAGTTCATAGCCTCACCTTGCTACCAGATCCTCTTTCTCTCTGCTTCCTATGCCTGCTTGAAGACTTGAGCTCTCAGCTTCCTGCTGCAGTTGCCCCCTGCTATGGCTCCCCACCTTGAGGGGCTCTTACCCTCCGGAACCAGAAACCAAATAAACTCTCCATTAGTTGCCTCGGCCTTGGTGCCTTATCACAGCAACAGAAAAGTAACTGATACTGGGGTGAGCCTGCAGCGAGGAGAATTCCACCTTAATTGCAGCTTGATTTTCTTATGTCCTGTGACCAGAGCATCTCCTCTTCAGCAATAGGGTCTTAACCCTCTACTTTCTGACAGATTTGTTAAGCTCTTGGATTGTCTGAAGGACACAGATGTCTTCTGTTGTTCATTATGAGCCATTTCTACACACGTGGGTTTACATAATGGGATGACAGGGTGGAACTCCTAACTTTCCTCAGGACAGGACCGCTGACCAGCAAACCAACAGCGAGAAGATGGGGACTCTACTTACTGCCTCTGGGAAGGACTTGAGAGAGGGCTGGAGATCAGTTTTATAGAAATTCTTAAACTACATTTGAAGAACATTGAGTTTTCAAGCAGATGTGCAAAGGGAACATGTCCTGAGAAGATGTGGAAAGCACTCAGCACCACTGCCCCTCCTAACAATGTGCATCTCACCTGGCCATTCCTCCGGGCCCCTGTGATATAGCTGATGTGTCGCTTTGCATTTCTGTAATCTATAACTGACATCTCTCTTTCCATTTCACCTGGGCCTCAATCTCTGGGATGCTGCTGCTCACAGTCCAGGGGACTGCCTAGCTCATTTTGCTTCTGGAAATACTTCTATAAATATACACAGAGATACATATTACTCATCTGGGAACTTCTTAATCCAATCAAGCTGGCGATCATCATTGACCATCATATTCAGCTATGTCTCCACTCACTGACTGACATTTTTGAGCTATGATATAAATAAAATATATGTTTGCCAGACAAATACAAATAAGTAAATAGTCATCGTCTTATGGCGCAGAGAAAGTCCTATAAACATTTTGGTGCATACTTTTTCCATGCGTGCATGCATGTGCATGTACACACACACGCATACACACACAAACACACACACACACGCACACACACACCGCAGCTCAAATGAATTTAAATAGTCTGTGGCATTTGGTACTTAGTATGGGAAATTTTCGTTTGTTTGGTTGGTTTTTGAGACAAGGTCTCCCTGTATCTCCAGCTGGCTGTGTAGACCAAGCTCTTGCAGGTTCAATTCCCAGTACCTAACAGCAGCTAAAAACCATCTGTAACTCCAGTTCAAGGAATCCAATGCCTTCTTCTGGCCTCTGTGGCCGTTGCTTGCATGTAGTACACTTACATACATGCAGACAAAACACTCATACACGTAAAATAAAAATAATAAATAAAATAGTCAGTCATGTAAAAGTATATTTTTCTCAGGCCATGACCATAGTCTGCTAGCCTTGCTAAGGGGGGAAAGCAGTCCCAGTGAGGGGGCTGTGAGCAGAAAGGCCCTGCAGAGTCAGGCAGTGGGTGCTTAACAGACAACAAAAAAGACTGATGGTTTGGGCATAGTAAGAGACTGAAGGAGAGAAGTCAGAGGCAGAAGGTCAGGCACACAGGCAGGAGTTTCTGCTGGGTTCTAAATGCAATGGGAGTCTATTTGAGGATTTTAAATAAGGGATGGGTTAGTGTGATGAAGGATCACCATGTCTAGTGTTGGAGAAAAGCTTACGGGGGGTGGGGGGGTGCAATGAGCACTGACAGGTGGGAGACTCTTATCGCTACAGTGACCAAAGGGCTCGGTCTGATTTGGGATGCAGAAGACATCACACCTCTTTTCATTTAGTGAGACTAGAGTCCCGGGGCACTTCGTAGCTTTTCCATGTACATTTTTTTAAACATCTGCAGTGTATCACACACTGGAACTCAGCTGTTTCTAGAAGGGAGACATTGAGGTTGCTTGCTTTTAAAGTTCAGCATTAGGTACAATCCTCCAGCAACTCTTGACTTCAGAACCCATCATCTTTGCCAACACAGTTTCTCTGAAATGACCTCTGGTGGTCGCCAAGGTTTCCTATCCTTTCCCTACTTCACAAGGAATCAGGAAAACAAATAAATAATTGTCCCCTGTCTAGTGACCCTTCCCTAATATCTGAGACTTTTGCCACAGTCCTCATCAACATCCTTTTTCTATATCAGGCTCCCCTTCCCCGAGAACTTCTGTCTTTTGCTGCGCTCTTTTCCTTATAATACCTTCTCAGAATCTTCTAGATTCTTATCTGTTTTAATCAGTTTTATTTGGTTACTTGGGGGATTTTCTCCTCAAGTCAGCAGATTTAAGACACACATACTATCAGGATGGTTTGAGTCTGACATGTCCTCCACATGCCCCTGTGTTGGAATGCTTGATCGCCTGCTTGTGGTGCTGTCTTGGGAGGGAAAACAATTCCCTGATGTGGATCCTACCTGGTGGATGCAGGTCACTAGGGGCTTGGGTTGAAAAGACAGACCTACCTCCAGTTCTGGTCGAGTACACTGTTGACTGATCCAGCAAGATGTAAGGAGCTGCCTCAACTGCTATGGCTAGCCATGGCCTGCCCAGCTGCCCTGAGGGACGCTGTGAGCCAAAACAAACCTCTCTTCCTGTAAGTTGCTTCTGTCAGATATTCTATAGCCAACCCCCAGACTAAACAGACATAAGTGATTACAACACGCTTCTTCCCAGAGTTGGCTCCTCTGGCGAATGATCTTTGTCTGTGACTAACTGCCCCCTCCCCAGACTCATACTGTCCCCTGTGACTGGACTGTCTCTTCTCTTCCCAGTCCTTGATCCTCCTCTGTGATTGATACTCCACTGACTGACCCCTTTCTGATTTGCTCCTCTAACGGTGAGGGTCCTATGTAATCGGACAAACCCCAGTTAGCCCCAGGGTGGCCTTGTTTTGTTCAGTCCTCCCTGCGATATTATCTCTCCTTCCTCCCGAAGATGCCTCTAATTCCCCTGCTACTGGCCCCTAAAACTTGAGCATCTCCCATCTTGATTAGGAAGAAAATCACACAGATTAGTTCCACAAGCCACACAGCTGAGAAAGTTTAGGTGGAAAGGAACTCAGGAGCTGTGCCTGACCTGCGTGCAAACAGGATCGCATCTCCTTGCACTGCCAGCAGTTAGCGGGGAGAATCCACACTCCTGGGTGGGCTGACGTTGGCCCTTCCTCTGACCGGCCTCTTCCTCCTGTCCACACAGCCTTGCCTTCACATGCTTTGTACAGAACTCTGGCTAAGTTTGAGGGCTGAGGAAAGCAGAGTGGGATGTGCATGGCATTTTTAAGCTCTCTAAGGTAGGAAATGGAAATCCCAGAGAACCTGGTGTGGTTCTCACTCCGAGGGGTTTAAGGTAAGAGTTTAAGGCCAGACTGGGATACAAAGTGAGATCTTAGCTCACAAAAAAACAAAGGGGGGAGGAGGAGAGGAAGGGAGGTAGGGAAGAGGAAGGAAGGAAGGAAGGGAGGGAGGGAGGGAGGGATGGAGGGAGGAAGGAAAAAGGAAGGAAGGAAGGAGGAAGGAAGAAGGAAAGGAAAAGACAGAAAAGCAAGCATGTCAAAAAGATAAGAGAATGTAAATTTAGAGAGAATATATGCTGATTTCTAAGCGGACTCCATAAGCAGCAGTGTCCATGTGTCATCCCCAACGTAGCATCTCCACAAAACCCGGAGCACAGTGCTGGCCTGAAGACCCGAGTTCAACCCACCTAGAAGCTAGATACAAAGGCTGGAGAGATGGCTCTGCGGTTAAGAGCTCTGACTGCTCTTGCAAAGGACCCAGGTTCAGTTCCCAGCATCCACCTGGCAGCTGACAACCATCCGTTACTCCAGTTTCAGGTGATCCAGTACCACTTTTGGGCCTCTGCAGGCACTGTACAACATAGGCGCACTTACATCTGTGTGGGCAAAATGCTCACGTACATAAAACAAAAATAAATAGATCAAAAAAAAAAAATTAAAGCCAGATGCAGCATGCATCGTAATTCAGGGTGCCTGCAAGCAATGCGGGGCAGAGACGGTCTCTAGAAGCTCCTGGGCCAGCTACTCTTCCTCATCACAGAGCAACAGGACCCTGCCTCAAACAAGATGGGCCAGTGAGGGCAAACACCTGGGATTGTGCTCTGATCTCCACATACTTGTGACACATACACAACCATACTCACAGGCACAAACAAGACCACATGCACTTAGATATCTACACACACACACACATACACACACACACACACACACACACACAAATATTTTTGAAAATAGTAATTAAAAGAAAACCGACCTAAAATGTTAGAATGTTCTCTCACTGCTCCAAAGGGACAGAAACCAAAGTCTGTGGCAACCCAGCAGTGTTGTTTCATTCTTTCTGTATGCTCTATAACCTGATTCTGTTTACACATTCCTTATCCACAGCCCAAGACTGGCCAGTCACAGCATCCCCCACTATCTGTCATATTTCTTGAGCGTTAAATATTATAACACCTCTTAGGTCAAGATGGGTACCCAAGATCAGGATATGGTTGGAAAGAGGCCTTGTTATCAGACCCTCAGCAATCAGTGAGTTTGAATAATTATTAAAGATCAAAGTTAGTCAGGCAGCCCCACAGAGGCCTGTGTGGGCAGACATTTCCAAAGGAGAAAATCACTTCCTCCCTAAACTACCGTTTAAATATTATATGCTTCCAGATTTAAGTACAGCTCTGGGGAGAAAATCTTTTCTGATAAAATTTGTCTGGAATTAAGTTGACCACTTCTACAAAGATCATGTTACAGAAAATGGTACATACATATTCTTCTGTGTAATGAGATCTTACAAAATGGAAATAGTTTGTCAGGGTCTGGAGATATGGCTCAGTAGTAGAGTGCTTGCCAATGATGGGTTCCTGTGCCAGCATCTCACAGATAGATTACACAGATAGATAGACAGATGATAGACAGATAGATTACACAGATAGGTAGGTAGGTAGATAGATAGATAGATAGACAGATGATAGATGATACACAGATAGATAGATGATAGATGATACATAGATAGATAGATAGATAGATAGATGATAGATGATAGATAGATAGATGATAGATGATACATAGATAGGCCATCCAAGCTCCACATTTTTTAGGTTCTATGATCTTTCTGCCTCCATGTTAGAAGTCTTATCAGTAACTCTTGGGGTAAGGTTCCTTGAATGGGCCTTTGTGCCACCATTTGATGAAACTGACCCTATCCCTGAGCAGAGTTGATCTAGTGAGTTCACAGGACTTCCTTGAAAGTGATTCACTACCCCTCCCACAGGTCAGCTGGCTGTCAGTCAGGCAGTGGAATCATGGATGAAATGGAAGCTTGATTATCCCAAAGATTTTCTTCAGTAGATTCCACCAAGAGAGAAATCTAGTCATCTCCACCTCTGACAAGCGACTCCCCTTACGCAGAACGCTGTTGGGGCTTTCTTCTTCATCCTTAGACTGAGACACTGGATTTGTGTTTTATTTAACGGGGGAAGACCCAAGAAAAACCAATTAGCAAGCAGAGCAATGAGCAGCTGCCATAAGCTCAATGATGCTAAACTAACGAAGCTCTAGCTCAGTGCCATGTAGCATCCAAGAGCCTCACACGCCTTATCTCACTTCATCTTAACACGACATGACAAGCATTATTATCTGTCTCTCCTCACAAATGAGGTGGCAAGGATGACCCAGGACTGCTAAGGCATCAGATCAGGACTGGAAAGCCAGTCCTTGTGACACTGCAGACTTGGCACTGAGCTGCCGGGAGCACAGCCAGGGATTCCACACACCTCAAAGATTCAGGGAACTGGCAAGAATTGGGGGTCCAAGTCGGCAGTCAGCGCTGCTGTGAGTCCTGCAGAAAAGACCCTATAAATGCTGTGTGTGTGGGGCCGTTCTCACAAGTGGGTAATTTGGTCTCCTTTCGTGTTTTGCTTTTGCTTTTGTTTTTTAATTTGAAATAACACTATCCAGTCGGCAAAGCCTGCAGGGAGATCTGTTTTATTACTTTTTCTAAATATAATGTGAAAAAGTTGCTAACCCAGAGCTCTGCAGCAAGAAGAACTCGTGCAAGGTCTTATAAGTGGAGGATGGACGGCCATCTGGGACTGCAGAAAATGGGCCTCCAGAACCGCCTTTTTTAAGAAGTTCATACTCACATTTTGCTCTCTTTCTGATTACCCTGTTAGAGGATGATAGGCTTTTTTTCATGAACTGTGTTTGAACTTCATGATGCTGTTTACAAAAGAGCATCTAGGGACTGGAGAGATGGCTCAGCAGTTAAAAGAACTGGCTGCTTGTGCAGAGGACCTAGGTTCAATTCCCAGCACCCACATGGTGGCTAACAGCTGTCCATAACTCCAGTTCTAGCAGATCCAGTGCCCTTTATGTCCTCTGTGGGCATTGGATGACACGGGCACACTTACATATATGCAGATAATACACACATAAAAAATGAAAATAAAGTTTTAAAAAGAGCATCTAAGCTGAGATTCAAGACCAGGACTCATTCTTCGAGTTCCTCCTGCATGAGTTCAAGACAAGTTCAGAGGCTTCATTTGTACCATCTTAGACCCCAGTATCATCCTCATCCAAAACTGACTCTCCAGGGGAACTGGGTTTTTGTTTTACACACAGCCCCAGTGTCGAGCAGTGTATTAGTAGTTGCTTTTCTGTTGCTGTGATAAAACACCATGACTAAGGCAATGTATAGAAGGAAGAGTTTATTGGGCTACAGTTTCAGAGGGTTGAGAGTTAGTTCATCATGGTGGGAAGGCAGGAGGAGGCAACTGGATCAGAAATCTGACAGCTCACATCTTCAGGCTGGCAGAGGAAACAGAGAGAGAGAGAGAGAGAGAGAGAGAGAGAGAGAGAGAGAGGAGAGAGAGAGAGAAACTGGAAATGGGGCTGACTATAGACATTGCAAACTGAAAGTAGGACGAGGCTATGAACTCTTAAAACCTGCCCCCAGTGCCATGCTTCCTCCAGCAAGGCCACACTCCGGAACCTCCCCAAACAACATCATTATCCAGAGAGAAAGTGTTCAACGATTTGGCTCCTGTGGGGGACATCCTTATTTAAACCACCACAGGCAGTGATGGGCATGTGGTTAGTTCTCAGTCGTCACTGGTTTGATAATGCGTCTGAGTTTCCTCTTAAACAGGAACAATAATGCATGCACGGCCTTCAGGTTTGCTGTGAGGACTGGAGTCAATGTGCATAAAGCACTTACCACATTGCTCGCTGTGTCATCCGCAATTAATGGTGGCTGTGGTAGTGAGCCTCAGAAATAAATAGTTGCAAATGGAGCTAGAGTCGTTTTCCTTCGGGGAGTGAGATTATGTGTCCCGGAACTCTGCAGAGGTCAATCATCTGTGTCATCATTTAACTTGCTTATCGATCTTAATCCACTCACTGATGAGACCTTCGGCAGATGCTGCCCTAGAAGGTATAATTAAAATTAAAGCAAAGCAAAGCGAAACAAAGCAAGCGCATTGGAAGAGTAGAGCCTTGGGGGCTGGGGACGAGCGGATGCAGGCTGCAAAAACAGGAGACGTACTCAGAGTATCTCAGAGTCCAGAAGAGGAATAACCCGGGGGCCTTGGGGAGGGGTGCTCAGGATGAATCACATCTGGTGGGGGGTGTCGGGCCTGGGAAGAACCTTCAAGATGGTCAAACCCTTGTTGTGTGTGTGAGAGGAACAGGGAAACTCTCCCCAAATTCCAGAAGAAACAATGCTTCTGCTTTAGTTTTGTCTGAGGCCATGTATGCTTCTCTGAGAAAGCATGCTCACATCCACTTTGAGTCCAGCGAGGCTCCACACTGCATGGGCAACAAGCCATTTCCTGTGACCCAGGAAATGACCCAGGCCAGTCAGCCCTCCAAAGCCCCTAGATATGGTACATGTTGGGACCCACGCTTGGTGCAGTGTGAACGACACCCAAGATGAATGAACTGCTGGAGCTAAGCCTCGTTTCCATTTGATGATGCAGTGCAAACAAAGTGCTTTTTAAAGTCGTCTAACCTCAAGAAAACACCTGAGAATCAAACTCCCTGGAGGAAAGCCAAGCCCAGACATTGAGACTGAGATCCAGTGACACCTTTTCAAGTTCATATATGAAGACAGACCTGAAGATAACGTGCTTGATCGCTATTCAACTACATGAGACAGGAAATTCTACTTATTCTTGACTAGTTTGTGATGAATTTTGCTTCACCTTCAAAGTGAAGAGTTCTGAGACACTAGAGATATAGCAGACCAGCTTGCTTGATGTCTGTTCTAATCTCTCCTCAATTCCCACAGTGACAAGTGGAGCAAAGGTCCGATTCCAAGAGTCCTCCTAGCTGGGGCTCTGGATGAGAGAGCAGTACTACGGACCAGGCGCAGGAGGCCCAGCTTTCACAGATTAAATGCATCTCCACAGGAGACTGTTTGTGCGTGCCACAGGCACACAGACATGCTTCCTGGACCTCAGATCACAAACCAAGCTGGTGGGATCTGAACCTAGAGCTGTCTTGTACAGTCTGGAGAATGATGGGGAGACTTTTGGCTTAAATTTATTGTTCATAACAAGTCAAAGTAAATGAATAAATCACAATGAATAGGAAGATAAATGATAGATACATAGATAATGGATGATTTATTGGTGGATAAAATAAATGATAGATGACAGATGAATGGATGGACAGATGGGCAGACAGGTAGATAGAGAAATTATACAGAGATAGATAGGTGATAACAAAACATCAAATTGGGTGCTCACAACATCCAGAAGACACAGACTGGAAAATTTGAGGGACCAGCTCTTGGGCTGTGAGTTAATTACTTAGAAACAAGAATCTGCAATTGTGCAGCTGTCATCCCTTTGGGTTTCCCATTTGGGTTTGGATCATCTTATATGTTATTAGCTACTGTGATGAAATGCCTGGCAGAGATAAGAAAGACATATTTTGGCTCATAGTTTCAGAGGGTTTAGTCCTTGCTTGCCATGCTTATCTTAGGCCTTCAGTGAGGCAGAACATCATGGTGTTGAGAGCTCAAGATGTCAAGGCAGAGAATACTTACCCATGGCAGATAAAGAGAGACGGAAAGAGGGCCAAATCTAACCTTCAAAGGCATCCAGAGACCTACTTCCCGCAACTCCTTCCTACCTACTGAAGTTTCCATAGCCTTCTCAAGAACACCAGCAGCCTCCCAGCCTGTGGAGCATGTTTAAATGAAAACCTCAGTTCTCATTTTGCGACCACTCTCCTCCCTTAGCATGACAGACAGAGCTATGCTCAGCCTTCAAATTGGAACAGAAGCGTCCTTTTGCCTATTCATGCCCAAACTCTCTTCTTCTGTTCCTCCTAAATACTCACCCTTGTCTCTGTTGAGCTTCCACATCTTCATGAACAGATGGTCCCTCAACCCCAAATGCTGACAGATGGTCAGCTTCAATCTGTTCACCCCTCTCCTGTTCATGGCATTCTGACTTTATTTGGGAATCTTTCCACCCCAATCTCAGCCCATGTGGTCTGGTTGGAATCCACCCTTGCCAACTGTGTGCATCACAGAGCTGTTCAGTCTGAACCTACTTCACAATGCTGGGAATTGATTTCCAAGAGGGCAGGTGATACAGATGGGTTCCTGTAGGGCTAGTTTTCAGATTCAGACTTGAGATGTTGTCACATTTGAGGTTGATCAAGAGAGTTAGGAGAAAGGCTGCACAGATATAACTTCAGGGCAAGCAGAGAGAGAAAGCCAGCAATCAGGCTTCACAGACACCCCAACGGGTTACCGCCTTGCAGACGCTGTGAGCTTGAAGCTGTATCATTAACTGAGGCCTTGTTTTCTTTGCTCGAGGTTGCCATTAGTTTCCATCAGTGTGAATTTAAACTCTGTCGCTTGCAGAAGGGATTTGTTGACTTCTGTGATGCTACCAAGGACTTTGTTCACTCTTGCCTTACCAACACCAGGCTCCTGCAAAGGCCTCCATCCATGGCAGATTCTCAAGAAGTGCTGAAGACTGAATGAAGGTCTATAGAGATGAAAAGCTGAATGCCTTTCCTCAGTGCCCGACCTTCGTTCCTTTCCTTCATCCCTTCTGCATGTGTTCCTGGTGTATCCCCGTGTGGCAAATGTACTGGACTGGGCTGTTTGCCCTGCTCAGTCCTTTGTCACCTGATTACCCCAGTTTTCAATATATCTGAGAAATGTCTTCAGGGGATGAATAGAAGATCTGATTTAGAATGCTGTATCCTTATCCTCAAACCCCTTGTGTGTGTGTGTGTGTGTGTGTGTGTGTGTGTGTGTGTATCTGATATGTGGCAGGTACATCCTGTTCATGTCTTCTGACCCCCAGAGGAGCCATTAGGAGTCTGTTCCTCAGATACCCTTCCCCAGGCACATAGGAATCACACCTGATAGTCCTCAAGCTCAGGTGGTCATGCCAGGCAGCTGTGTGTTGGCCATACTTAACAGTGGGCGAAAATACTTGTGTAAATTGTGTCCCTGGAGCTAGCTCGGTATGTCCCCAACATGAATTAACTCATGATAGTAAATGAAAAAAACCATTCTGTCCTTCAGAATAAGTTTTCTTTTGAGCTAGAGATGTCTCTGCAGTTAGGAGTGCTTCCTTCTCTTTTAGAGGACCTGAGTTCAATCCCCAGCCTCCATGTTTCAAATGCCTGCAACTCCAGCTCCAGAGGATCTGTCGTCTTCTTCTGGCCCTTGTGGCCTGTACTTATGTGCATATACCCACAAGAAGTCATAGACACAGACATAAAACTAAAAATAAATCTTTAATAGAAAGAATTTTGTCCCTGTGATGTCTAAGAGGCTGGTGACACTTTGGGTGGTAGGACCTCCCAGGAAACAGGATGCTCTCCATCCATTGTCTTTGGATTATGATTTCTATGTGCCTGGGGCAAGGTATCTGAGGAACAGACTCCTAATGGCTCCTCAGAAGACATGAACAGGATATACCTGCCAAAGGAAGACTGTCACTCACAAATTGGATGGTGGCTCTTTCTTTCTGCTGCTTTTAGAGAGAAGTTAGAACCTTTCTATGGGTCGCTTGCTCAACACATCCCACAGCAAGTCTCTGGTCAAACCTGGATCTGAATTCCAGGCTCTGGATCCCTGAGCAGGAGGGTCTCAGGCTATACTGTCACTTGAGGGAAGAATGGGGACAGGGATAGAGTGATGCTATGTCCAGAGCATGAGGGAAGGAGAATAAAGCTCAACTTAACTCGGCAGTGCTCAGACATTTCCTAAACATCAGGTTAAACTGCTGATCATGCATGCTATGAGATCCCCCTTCTCGGTCTGTTCTCAAGGGCACGGAACAAGCAGAACCTGAGACCCGGAGCAAGAGTCCCTCTCTTCCCCAAGACGTGGCTGTAAATCCTCGCAGTGAGGAGAACAGGGTCTCCTCCAGAAAAGGCTCCAGAAAGTCCACTCCCAGCTTTCTCCTTCTACATGAAAGTCCCTTTGGGCTGGGAATTAAAAGTTGAGCTGCAGGAAACACAGACAGACTGGGTCTAGAAACTTCTAGTCTGGTCCAGTCTTTCCAGCTGTGAGTCAGCCTCTATATCTGTGGATTCAATCCAGTGCAGATTTTAAAATATCTGAAATAAAACTCACAGGTTTATGTCACAGGTACCCACCTGTTCTGGCTTTCCTTGTCATTTTCTCCTAAGCAATAGTGTTTGCACTGGGTCTATATTTTAAATAAGTCACAATGACGAAACCAAGAGGGCAGGGCTGTGAACAGGGCTCAGTTGGGGAGCACTAGTCTAACATGCAGAAGGCCCCGAGTTCCCTCCCCAGCAGAGAAATAAATAAAACTCCAACAAAATAAGGCCCCAAGTGAGAGACTCTGAATAGGACACATGGAAACACTATACCCTTTCACAGAAGAAGAGGCATCAGAACACAGATTTTCTATTCATGGGTGTGGGGGTTTAGCCTTTGACTTTCCAGCAGTCTTTAGTCTGCCTTACTGGCTGTAAGCAGTATGTTGTCCTGTAGTGCCCCCTAGTGGTCCTTCACAGTACATATATTTTACATGTATATATGTTTTTGTGTGTTTCGTGTAATAGATCCTAATCAAATTTAGACTTTCTCCTCCGTCCGCACCCTCCATACCCCCCACTGGATTTCACACATTCTATCATATATGTTGAGTCCTATCCTGTAAAGTATTTATACCCAGATGTCTCTTAGTTCAAGTTCATCCACTGGAGTCTAGTTAGTCTACCCAGATTCACTCCCTTAAAGAAGATCTACTCTCCCTCATCCAACAGTAATCACTTGCTAATAGTTCCTCGGCTAGGGTTAGGGTCTGCTGCCCATTTTCCTTGTTTAATGCTTGGTTTTTGTCTGATTGAATCAGCACGAGTCATGTGCAAGTTCACTTGAGCAAATTCTGTTTCCTTGTGTTACATTCTGCAATCTCTCATTCTCTAAAACTTGGCCAATTGTGGCCTTTTGTGCATATCACACTCCACTGTAAGAGGAAGCTTCACCTGTGAGAGTCGAGGGATGCACTGGTTTTCTCTCTACCTCCTGTTCCGCTATGTTCCAGGAGCCTAAGGTGTAGAGGTTCCACTGTGGATGTGTCGTTTAGGGCTGGGCATCTCTCAGACATACATTCTCTGTGTGTGACCAGTTGTGAAACTCTATGTTAGTCTCCATCTGTTGCAAAAAGAACCTTCTTTGATGAATGATATATGGTATACTTGTCTGTAAATATAAGCATACAGTAAGAAATTTTATTTGTCTACACGTATGCCAGAGACAGGGCTTTCTCTAGGATCTAAGACCTCTCTGGCTGTGTGTATTTGGTTTTATTTACAGTGCTACCACAAATTCCCTCCCATTGAGAGGACTTCAATCCAATTAGATAGCTGTTGATGACCCTCAAGATTAAAGTGCCACTATTGTACCAGAGAGATAGTTTGTTGTGTCGGTCGTTGTGATTTTTAGGCTTTAGGGCTGGGTCGGACTATTGATTGATTTTCTCCCTTAGCAGCTTTCACAGTATCCTTTAGAACTATGAAAACTAGTCCTCAAGGAGGAGGCTTCGAGTTCAGTTCCAGCTCCATTGTTCCAAGTCCTGCGTCTGAAATACGTCCTGTCTTCAGCAGCAGGGTCTTACCTTCAAGTTCCTGGGGGGTATCAAGGGCTCTGGCAATAAGCCTGTGTTATTTTGGGAGACTCTTGGACTACCCTAAACAACAACTCAAAGGGAGGTTTCTCCCGTGTTTCTTATATGGTCTTCAGGTATATACATCACTCATGTTCACATAGTGTATATGTATTTTCAGGGGCTTTTGAATTAATGCATTTCCCTCTGACTTTTTACACCACCAAAGCTTGATCTCTCCTCCCCCCCTCCTCCTCCTCCTTCTCCTCTTCCTCCTCCTCCTCCTCCTCCTCCTACTCCTCCTCCTCTTCCTCTCCTCTTCCTCCTCCTTCTTCTTTTTCTCCTTCTCCTTCTCCTTCTCCTTCTCCTCCTTCTCCTTCTCCTCCTCCTCTTCCTCCTCCTCTTCCTCCTCCTCCTCCTTCTTCTTCTTCTTCTTCTTTTCTCTCTCTCTCTCTCTCTCTCTCTCTCTCTCTCTCTCTCTCTCTCACCCACCTTCCTCCCTCCCCAGTTTAAGTACCCCATTTCCTCTTTGATAACACCTGCAGTCTATCATCCCCCTCTCTTGAGTTCCTTCTTCCTCTTTAATGCTGTGGTTCCTTCTATGTCCTCCCCTCCTCGCTCCCCAGTTGAATATTCCCATTTTCCTCATCGCCAGCTGCTAACATCTGTGTCCTGCTATTCCCTTCTCTCAGACTCTTTCTCTCTGTTTTCCTCTGTGTGTCCTTTCCATTTCCCTGGCTCCTGTTGTTATGTCAGGGTATATATTCACCTATAAGGGACTGGCATTAAGATCCGCAAATGAGGGAGAACATACGTCGTTTGGTTCTCTGAATCTGTTACTTCACTTAGCATAACAGTTTCTAGTTCCGTCTACCTACCTGCAAATTTCATAATTTCCTCTTTTCTTATTGCTGAGCAGAACTCTATTTTGTCAATGTGCCACATTTTCATTATCCATTCGCCAATTGAAGGAAATTTAAATTGTTTTTATTTCTTAGATATTGTTAGAAAAGGCAGCAACAAACATGGACGGACAGGCATCTCTACAGTAGGATGAGTCCTGTGTGTATATGCCAAGGAGTGGTACAGCTGGATCATATGGTAAATTCCCTTCTAGTTTTCTGCGAGCTCTTCACACTGTTTTCCACAGTAGTTGCATGAGTCTGAATTCCCACCAGCAGTGAATGAGCATTCCCTTTCTCCACACCCTCTCCAGCATTTGGTGTCTTTCATTCTCTGATCTTAGCCAGTCCGACTGGGGTGAGATGAAATCTTAAGGTGCTTTTGATTCGCATTTCTCTAATTACCAGGGATGTTGAGCACTTTTTAAGGTATTCCTTGGCCATTTTTATTTCTTCATTTGAGAGCTCTTTGTTCAGGTCCTCAGCCCATCTTTTTATTGGGTCATTTACTTACTTGTTTCTTTGCTTTCTGAGCCTTTGTATGTTTTGGACAGGAATGTTCTGTAGAACAGGTAGCAGATGAAGTATTTCTACTTCCCTTCCTTGGGGGAAGTGTTTCTTTTGCTGTGAAGAATCTTCTTAGTTTAATGAGGTCTCACTTGTTGACTGTTGGCCTTAATGCCCGGGCAACTGATATCTAATATAGAAAGTCCTTTCCTACACCCGTATCTTGTAGGTTATTGCCAATGTCTTCTTCTGACAGATTTCAGTTTCAGGTTTCATATTGAGCTCTTTGATCAATTTGGAGTTGACTTTTGTGCAGGGTGAAAGATAAGGATGCAATTTTATTTTCTGCAGGTGGAGATCTAGTTTAGCCAGCACCATTTGTTGATGATGCTATCTTTGCTTCATTGTATGTTCTTGGCACCTTTGTCAAATGTAAGTGGCTGAAATTGCATGAACTCATGTTTTAATCTTCTATTCTGTTCATTTATCTATGCGTCTGCTTTTGTGACAGTACCATGCTGTTTTTATGACTATAGCACTGTAATATAGTTTGAGTTCTGGTATGGTGATCCCTCCAGCATTGCTCATTTTGCCCAAGATTACTTTGGCTATCTGGAGTATTTTGTGATCCTGTATGAATGGAAGAATTCCAAGGGGATTTTGATTGGCATTGCATTGAATCTATAGATTGCTTTTGGCAGGATGGCCATTTTTACAATATCAGTTCTCCCAGTCCATGAGCACAGTAGGTCCTTCCATCTCCTAGTATCTTCTATCTTTTTCTTTAAAACTTTAAATTTTTCACTGCAGAAATCTTTACTGTCTTTGGTTAGGTTTATTCCTAGGTATTTTATTTTCTTTTGAGATTATTGCGAATGAGAGGGGTTCAATGTACTCTTTCTCTGACTGTTTGTTATTGGTGTATAGAAAGGCTACTGACTTTGTAAGATGATTTTTAAAGCTGCCACTTTGCTGAAAGTATTGGCCATTTCTAGGAGTTTTCTGGTAGAATTTTTGTGACCTCTTATGTCTGAAAATAGTGGCAATTTGACCTCTTCTTTTCCAATGAGTTCTCCTTTAATTCCCTTCTCTTTTCTCATTGCTCTAGCAAGAATTTCAAACACTATATTGGAAAGGAGTAGAGATAGTGTGGACAGCCTTTTCGGGGTCCTGATATTAATTAGAATGCTACAGTTTTTCTCCATTTAGAATGATGTTGGCTGTGCGTTTGTTGTATATAGCTTTAATTATATTGAGGTATGTTACTTCCAGCCCAATTCCCTCTGGGATTTATAACATGAATGCATGTTGGACTTTGTCAAAGGCCTTTTCTTTATCTATTGAGAGACGATGTGATTTTTTTCTTTAAGTCCATTTGCATAATTTAATACATTTAATTGACTGACATATACTGAACCATCCCTACATCTCTGGAATAAAGACTACTTGGTCATGGAAAATGACCTTTTTGATGTGTGTCAAAAGCTTGATGTATGTGGCTTGCATGTATTTTGTTCAGAATCTCTACATCTATGTTCTTTAAAAATATGTGCCTGTAGGTTTTGCTGTTGTGTCTTTAGGCGTATTAGAGTGATACTGGGTTCATAGAAGAAGTTTGGGAGTTCTCCCTCTGTTTCTGTCCTTTGGAATAATTTAAGAAGTATTGGTTGTAGCTCTTTGAATATTTCATAGAATTCTGCTGGGCATCCATCTGGGCCTAGGCTTTTTTTTTTTTTTTTTTAGTTAGGAGCTTTGTTTTGCTGTTTCAGTTCCTTATCTGTTCTGGGTCTGGTTGAGCTGTCGATCTCTTCCTGGTTTAACTTTGGTGGTTTCCATGAATTTAGAAAGTCATCCATTTCTTTTAGGTTTTCAAATTTAATAGAGTGCAGGTTTTTGAAGTATTCCCTTATAATATCTGGATTTTTTACTGTCTATTGTGATGTTTCCCCCTTTGATCTCTGATTTTGTTAATTTGCATTTGCTCTTTCTTTTGATTAACTGGTCTAGGGAGTCTGTCTATTTTGTTTACCATCCCAAAGAACCAGCTCTTAGATTCATTGGTTCTTTGTATTGTTTTTTTTTTTTTGTTTCTATTTCATTAATTTCTGCTCTGATTTTTATTTCTTCTTGTCTACTAGGTTTGAGTTTGTTTTCTTCTTGCCTTTCCAGAGGCTTGAGTTATATTCTTTAGTCATTTATATGTGCTCTTTCTGATTTTTTTTTAATGTAAGCACAGAGCTATAAACATCCTTCTTAGAACTACTTTTGAAGTGTCCCAGATACTTTGTTGTGCTGTGTTATCAATTTCATTTAGTTCCAGAAATAGGCTTATTTCTTAGTTTCTTCTTTAACCCGTTCATCACTCAGGAGTGTGTTGTTTAATCTCCATGGGTTCAAGTAGTTACTAGAACTTCTTTTGCTGTTGATGACAAGTTTTTGCATTGTCTGATAGAATCCATGGAATTATCTCAATATTCTTACATTTGTTGAGGTTTGCTTTGTGTCCCAGTATGTGGTGAATTTTAGAGAAACTTACACGGCCTGCTGATTAGAAAGTGCATTCTTGGTCCTTGGGTGGAATATTCAGCTAATGTCTGTTAGTCCATTTGATGGAAGGATTTACTTTATTTCAGATGTCTCTCTGTTTATTCTTTGTCCAGTTGAGATGTCTATTGGAGACAGTGGGGTATTTAAATCACCTACTATTACTGTGTTTTATAGTACTGTAGTACTGTTTTTATGAAGCTGGGTGCACCAGAATTCTATGCGTATATGTTCATGATTGTAATGGCTTCTTGGTCACTTGTTCCTTTGATCAGAATGAATTTTACCTCTTCTGAGTAGTTTTAATTTAAAGTCAGATATTATAACTGCAACACCTGTTTGCTTCTTCGTGCCTCTTGCTTGGAATCCTTTTTTTCTCTCCTTTCACCCTCAGGTAGTGCCTATCGTTGAAGGTAAGATGAGTTTCTTAAAGACAACAAAAAGATGAAATTTGTTTCTTAATCCATTCCACTAGTCTGTGTCTTGTGACTGGGGAGCTCAGGCCATTGACATTTAGAGTTATTATTGGAAAATGTGCATTGACTGCTGTCATACTAATTTGTTCATGTTCTTCATCCTATTTGGTGTTTCTGTAATTATACCTTTCTTTGTTTTCTTTCTGTTATCTCTTGAGCATAGTCATTCCTATCTTTTCTCCTGTGTATTATTGCATCAAGTATTCTTTGTAGGCTGGTTTTGTAGACAAGAATTCTTTTAGCCTGTTCTCATATCATGGAGAGTTTTCTGTTCCCCTTCAACCATGATATGTAGTTTTTCTGGGTGAAATATTCTGGGCTGGTATCCATGGTCATTTAGAACTGGAAATACTTTGGTCCAAGCTCTCCTGGATTTCATAGTTTGCACTGATGGATTTTCCTTTATATGTGACTTCTTGTTTTTCTCTAACAGCTTTTGGTACTCTCTCTTTGTTTTGTATACTTAGTATTTTCACTACAATATGCCATTGGGAGTTTCTGTCCTGGTCCTGTCTAATGAGTGTTCTGTGTCTTCTTGTATCTGTATAGGTATGTCTTTCTTTAATTCAGGAAAGTGTTTGTCTATAATCCTGTTGAAAACCTGGTCAGTGCCATTGGCCTGAGGTTTTTCTCCTTCCTGTATGCTGATGATACATAGACTTGGTCTTTTCATAGGGTCTTATTTCCTGTGTTTTAAATTTTTTTCTTTGTCTTTGCTTGAGGAATCCAATTCTTCAACTTTATCTGCAGTCTTGGTCTTCTGTTTTCCATTTCACTCAATCTGTTTGTGAGATTTTCTCCTGTCATTTCAAATTGATTTATCGAGTTTTTCAATTCCATCTTCATTTTGGCGTGGGTTTTCTTCAATATCTCTTTTGTGAATTCATTTTCAAGTCCTGAATTGTTTTGATATTTCATTCAGTCACATATTTGTATTTTCTTGAGCTTCAGTCACCAGTTTATGCCTATCTCAGCAGTTACAAGCACTGGTTGCTATTACAGAGGACCTGGGTTCAATTCCCAACACCCACATGGCAGCTAACAATTGTCCGTATCTCCAGTTCCAGGGGATCCGATGCTTTCTTCTTACTGTAGGCATTGTATGACATGGGTGCGCTCATACACATGCAGGCAACACACTCATACACATAAAAAATAAAAATAATAAGTGAGGTATTTTAAAAACAACTTTATGCCCATCTTCTGAGTTCTTTTTCTATGCGTTCTTTAAGTTCTTTGATCATGTTTATGATTGATCTTTTAGATTTTGTGTCATGGGGTTCCTCAGGGTGATTCTCATTGTAGTACACTTCTGTAGGACTGGTGATTTTGCTGGGAACATATTCTCTTGTTTTTACACTGCCATCTGGACATGTGGATGTCTTCTGTTGGTTGTGTGTCTGATAGAAAATTCTATTCTTTCTTTGTTTAGTTGAAGTTCGGTTCTGTTTTATATGTTCATGTAGCTTGGCTGCTCTTTGCTCAGAGATGACAAGCTAGCTGGTGTGCGCTTCAGGTTCTTGCGTGTTAGTGGGCTGGTCTTGGTAGTGCCTAGGCCTGTGGTTGGCAGATTAAGAGATGGGGACAAGGGTGAGGTAGGGTCAGGGACAGACTGTGAATGGTCTAACAAACTAGGTTGGAGAATGAGTTACTCTGGGTGCCCGGGATCAGGACGCAGTGGGCGACTCTTGACTAAGAGGTAGGTAGTCCAGAGATCTGGGGCAGAAAGAGCAGGAACAGGCCTGGGCCCAGGACTAGAAGGAGGACCCAATCTGGGGAGAGCATAGAACTGCTCAGACTGCAGGGCAATCAAGACACAGCGGGTGGGATCTGATTTACCAGGGTAGTAGGCAGGTCTGTCTCAGGCAGATTAGGAGGCTAGGGGCGAGGGTGGGGACAGCCTGTAGAGGGTCTAACAAACTAAGTTGGAGAATTGAGCTGATCTGATGGCAGGAGATCAGGACACAGCGAGCAGATCTGGACTAAGAGGGTAGTCCAGAGATCTGGGGAGATATGTACATATATGAGAATTTCACACATGAGTATTGTCTTTGCATTATTTTCATCCATCCCAGTCCCCTCTCAATTTCTCGTTCTCTTCTTTGATCAATATTCTTATATGTACATATATATATATAATGCACTGAGTTCATTTATGGGTGCTTGTATATACCTGTGTTTAGGGATGCCCATTTGGGATTAGATAACATCTTAGGGAGCAAGTTCCTGGAGAAAACTGATCTTCCCTCCCTCCCTCCACATGCACTGATGGCCTGTAGCTCTTCATCTTGAGGTGGGACCCACTGCAGCATATTCGTATCGAATCTCAGGAAGCACTTAGGATGGAATTCAGTTCCCTCTAGGACTACGAAATGATTGGCTCCAGCGTCCTTGGCTCCATACAATGTGCATACATGTTTATACCTGAACACACACACACACATACACACACACGCACACAAACACACACGGCCTTTGCCAGGCCCCACTCCTCTTCATCCTTCAACTGTATGCAATCATTTTCCCAGCGTTAGGCTCTCCGGTCTTTTCTGTTCACACGCTTAGCAGTGGGAATCACAGAACTGTGGCTGGGGTATGTTTATGGTCATCCCCAGGGCTTGGCCACTATAGTTTGAACTCTATGAACTCTGTTGAACACTGGATACCCAGCTCTGGGTACTGGTCTGGGGAAAACAGCAGGCACTTACAAATTTCCTAAAGGGATGAAAGGGGAGAGGCCAAGAGGCCCGTCAGACAGTTTCTCTTCAGATTTGGGAATTGAGTCCAATACTTTCACATACTAAGTAAACAGTCAGCCATGGAATACCGAGACACCTTTGAACTGCTATCACTTAGCACAGCAACAGACACACTAATAAGTTTAAGCCGCAGAAGGAAAGGTGAATGAACACCCTTCTCTCAGACTGTTCTCTTGTCAAACTCTTAACTTCTGATATGAGGCGACATTGTGCCCTGAACTCCTTCCTCATTGTCTCCTGTGGCTACCGACCAAGTCCAGGCTAGCAGAACAGAGGGAGGCGAGTTCTGTCCCTCCCTGTTATCCTCTGAGTGCTCAGATTCATCCGGTGTGGATCCCATTCAGCATTTCCAGGCAGTGGAGATTACACAATGAATAAAGGACCGTCTCTGCACTCAAATACTGCGGTCTCTTTAGAGTAAGGGAGCCAGAGCGGAGACAGAAACAGCAAGACTAGGCCAGGGTCTCCTGTGGAGATCCAGGAATGAATGGGCCTTAGAAATGATCCATCAGGGCTAGATATGGGTGATACTGGACTGTTAAGCAGCCTTGGGTCCCACTGTCCAGGGGTTTAAAATTATCTTTCCTGAACGTTTCCATGAGTGGTGAAGACTAGAGTTGGGGTGTTCCCATTGCTATGAAGTGACCTTGAGTTCCTTTGAGTTCTTGGAGGTCCATGAGAAGGGATTTGTATTCTGACTGCACTGAGATGGATCTAGGGAAGAAAAGAACAACAATAAAATCCAAATGCACAAATGCATTAAGTAAATAAAAAATGAACGAACAAACAAATGAACAAACAAACAAATAAGGTTGGAGAGATGCGGCTCTTCAAGGACCTCGTTCAGTTCCCAGCACAACCATCCATAACTCCAGTTCCAGGGGATCCAATGCCCCCTTCTGGCCTCAGCAGGCATTGCATGCACATGATCCACACACATATATGCAGGCAAACACTCCTACACATAAAAGCTTGCTCTGTATCTGGACATCTTAAAATATCTGTGCCATTAGAAGGAAAGTTTCAGCTGAGAGATGTGGGGATAAGCTGAGGAGCTGCCCTCCAAGCAAATGTATCTAGGATGGATCTCACAGGGAAAGTGTAACTAATGAAATTAAATTCAAGGAAGAAAGATGAGCTCTGCTAATGATTAATGTTCGGCTTAATAGATCAGCAGGACTTGCTGGGTCAAGAAGCTGCCCAGAGGGTTCCAGTCCAGTGCTTATGCAGAGGAAGAGCAAAGAGGGTCCCCCACCCCCACCCCGCTGCAGCTTGTCTCTGGGGAAACATGGTTACTAATTGCTCTGAAATGTCAGCAGCTTTACTTCAAAGTAGTTGCTCCACAGCTACCCTTTGATCTGTGCCCAAAGATGGCTTCTAACAAGAACTTTAGTTCTTCTGAATTTGGGGGCCAGAGATGACTTCTAACAAGAACTTTAGCTCTTTTGAATTTGGGGCTCAGTGCCCACCCACTCTATGTAGCCACGTTTTACAAAGAGACTGAACAGCATCATTCAGCAATTGTAAATGAGATACTGTGGCTCCTCCCACTGCTTTCCAGGGAAGCAAACATTCCTGGGAATGCAGACAAGCCTGGGGGACCAAGAGACCAGGTCTTTGGCAGTAGCCGGACAGAGTGCAGAGGGGTCACGGATGGACGTGTGTGTGTGTGTGTGTGTGTGCATGTGTGTGTGTGTGTGTGTGTGTGTGTGTGTGTGTGTGTGTCCCGCTAGACATGGCCAGGGGAGAAGGAGGCAGGAAAGGGCTCTGGGCTCAGAGTCATTGGTAAGATGAGGAACTTCTGTTCCATGTTTTCCAGGTGCAGGCACCAAATAGGAAGAGACCACTTTTGGCAGGACATGTGGCTTCCCTTCTCCATCCTGTCCCCTTTGAGTTGCTCAGCACAGGCACAGCAGGTACAGGTACCTGCCAGGGTCTGGATCCAGCGAGGACAATGGGCTGTGGGCCCTGTGCTTCACAAGAGAACTAAACAAGCTGTCTGAGAAGTGGACAGCTGGGGAACAGACACTGGGGAACTCCAAACAGCCAGACACAATAGCCCTGCAGAGGGAGGGGCTGCCCCCCAGGGACAAACATCTGCGTGATGGTGGAATAATCCCCCTGTTTTCGACTTTGTTGTATTTAACTCTGCAGTCTTTAAAATAATGTAATCTCTAGGACTCTGTGGCTTCCCAAAATCCTATTGACCTATGAGTCGGATAAGAATTGATCTCATTTGTGTCTGAATGAATGAATGTTGTCTGTGCAAGCAGCAGGCTTCAGGGGCCAGGCTGAGATCCAGCATAATAAAAGCAAATGCATGCTTTGTGGTTACCGACTGGCACAAAAGCCATCCAGCCGGCTTTTCTTATAGGCTTGGAAGGGTCTGGGGTGAGGGGAGCAGATGCCACAAGCCTGCCTCAGTATCTGTTTACCAGGCCCCTCGTGACCTTGCTGGAGTGTGCCCCATCAGCCATTTCCCCTGTGACTAAATATTTGGTCGCAGTAGTAAAAGAGAATTCCATCAGTGGACAGCTCTATTTTTTTCTCTCTTTTTTAAGGCTCAGGTTTTGTTTTCTCTTTCCCAGGAGGAGCCGCCCTTGGCAGGTCTGAGCATCCTCACTGACAGCCGCCCTTGCATAACATTAAGCAGGTACCTGACTATCAATACAAGGATGGCTACATAATCACAAAGGACGGAGCCAGGCTATGCTGTTTGGGGTTCAGGGAGCTCCCTTCCTCCTGAGATCTGCTCCCCAGGTTAAGGTAATGCCCACACACTCCGCATGGTAACAGTATGTATGTGTGTGCACATATATATGAAGGTGGTGTGCTGTTCTCTCACCACGCACAAAAGCACCTGTCCTAGCCTGTTGCTGTGATAAAACACTGACCAAAAAGCAACTTGGGGAGGAGAGTTTGTTTCAGCTTACAGGACAGTCCTTTGTGGGGGGAAGCCAGGACAGGAGCTCAAACAGGAACCTGGAGGCAGGAGCTGAAGCAGAGACCATGGAGGAGTGCAGCTTACTGGCTCGCTCCTCTGACCTGTGCTCTTACACAACCCAGGACCACCTGCCCAGGGTGACACACCCCCACAGCGGGCTGGGCTCTTCTGTATCACTGAGCAATCCAGAAAATGCCTCACAGACATGCCCACAGGCCAGTCTGACAGAGGAAATTTCACATTGGAAGTTCCCTCTTCCTGGGTGTGTCGAGTTGACAACTGAAGGTATCCAGCCCAGCTCTGTGTTTCATGCAGGGAGCCAGCTCAGTCACTTACCTTCTCCTCTT
This sequence comes from Eospalax fontanierii, assembly GCA_035773235.1. Lineage (NCBI taxonomy): Eukaryota > Metazoa > Chordata > Mammalia > Rodentia > Spalacidae > Eospalax > Eospalax fontanierii. The sequence goes on from CM069554.1 coordinate 7,756,571, forward strand.
AACACCCCTATGCCTACCTCTTTGCCAGGGATAGCCTACCCACTTCGAGGCCTCCTATCATTCTTTCCGTGGGTTGTATCTGCTTTGCAGCTCAACCCCAGCCCTTCTGATAGCTGGTGGTCTTTGGAAAAACTATTTCATCAGCTCAGGATCATTCCCTTGTCTGGGACAACACAGCCCCAGTCTATCACATAATGGAAATGCTGTGTTGGGTCCCACCAGAGACACCTGTGCTTGCTGCCCAGCCTCATAGGATACATCTCACCTCCACTTCAGGCATTCATGACATGAGGGATGGGAAATTCCAACACTGCAAAGGCAAGACTCCTGACATCTGTGTGAGGAAGGCTGAACATCTGGGAGTCCCCACACCTCTAACTCTTGCCCTTCTAGGCTATAGACTGGCCTATTAAGCATTTAGTCTTTATCCGATTGCTTCTTGGAAAATGTCCTCCCAACTGTGCTCCTGGGAGGACTCACAATGATAAGATCTCAGTGGATGGGGACACAGTCCCTCCAGACTCTGGACGTCATAATTCTAGGCTTACTGGAGATCTACAAATGGACAGTGACATCATGTCAGCCCCTCAGAGAACTCTCCTGAAATGTCTTAGAGGAGTGGGTGGTGATGCCTGGGACCTTGTGCTGAAGATGTTCTCCCACATGGGGGGGATCCTCCTGGAGCCTGGGGTTTCCCCGCTGTTGGGTGGTGACTTCCTTCCAATTGAACCACCCTCTCTGTAGGGAGGAGAGATGCTCATGGGACTTCTAAGGCTCATGAAAGTTACCAGGCTCCAGAAACTCAGAAAGTTTCAGATTCACAGGACCTGTACCAAACAGTAAGAAAAATAGAGACTTTCCTGTGGGCTGAGCCATCTGCTTCAAGCATGCAGCTTTCATGGGTCCCCACCCATGCTGCGTGGTCTTTGTAGTGACATAGCTGCCTCTGAGTCACTCATGCCCCTGTAAATGACCCCTCACACATACTTCTGAAAGTAACCGCAGTGAACCCACTGGTTCATCAAGCTAGACTTGTGGGGATCGTTTCCTTGTTCTGCCATCAGCAACCTAATGGGCATGAATAGATGCTTGTTCACATGTCCTCAGGGAAAGTCATAGAAAGTTTGCAGACGTAAAGAAGAAAGTGGAGAGTATATCCAAGACAATCCCTGGTCTTGATGGCTATTTGCTTGTGTGGACCAAGAAGAGACAAAGCAAAGATTCTGAGAGCTCACACAGTAGGGCACACATAGACTCCAATGGCTCACACAGTGGGGTACACATGGACCCCAAGAGCTCACACAGTGAGTTACACGTGGATTCCAATGGCTCACAAAGCAATGTACATATGGACTCAAGGGTTCACACCACAGGGCACACATGGGAGAATGACACGATTAGGACACACGAGGGCTGCAGAGACTGACTGCTCTTTGCAGAGGACCCAGGCTTGGTTCCCAGCACCCACATGCTGGCTAACAACCATCTGTAACTCCAGTTCCAGGAAATCTGATGCCCTCTTCTGGCCTCTGCGTGCATCGTATACACATGATGCACATACATACACTCAGGCAATATAGTCCTACACAGGATAAAAATAAATAAAACAAAAAATAAAAAAAGATTTGGTGATATATTGATATATTTTATACTGATCCCAAAGGAAGGTAAATTTTAAAATAAATAAAAGACTATGATTTTTTTACTTCTGGAACATTGACCAGGGCATCCTTCTTGGGGGTAGGTGGCGGGGGACATCCTGTCATTCCAGGGTAAGCAGTAAGCAGAAACAACAAAGCAGGTCAGTTAACCTGGAAGGTTTCATAATCTTCAAAAAGACAAGAGGCCACTGGAAGAGGGTCAGCTGATCCAACTCAGCTACACACACACACACACACACACACACTTCAGACTTGCTACATTGAAATCTAACATCTTATCTTTAAAGATTCCAAATACGGAATTTTGAATCATCTGGACAGAATGCATTTTTGTGGGTTCAAATAACAACAAAACAACCAAACTAATTTTAAAAATAAGCAAGACTTAGTAAGACAGTAAAAACCTAAACACATTCTGTAGCTGATGTGACTTTCTGAATCTAGTCTCATGATGTTAAAACAAGGGAAAGAAGGGGCTGGAGAGGTGACTCAGAGGTCAAGAACACTGGCTGCTCTTGCAGAGGACCCCAGTTCAGTTCCCAGCACCCACATGGCAGCTACAACTGTCTATAACTCCAGTTCTAGGGCATGCAATGCATTTACATACACACAGGCAAAACACTCATACACATAAAATAAAAATACATAAATTGTTAAAAATTTAAAAAATTGAAAGGCATAGAGGAAAAGAGAGTGGAGAAGAAAAGGAAAAGCAGTGCATTTGGGGGCACACTTGTGATCCAGCACTCTGCAGTGCATTTGGGGGCACACTTGTGATCCAGCACTCTGCAGTGCATTTGGGCACACCTGTGATCCAGCACTCTGAGCAGGGGGATCATGAGTTGGAGGCCATCCTAGAATATATACAAAGATCTTGTCTCAAAAACAAATGAATCTTAAATCAGCAAGTAAATAAATAAATAAACAGACAGGAATCCAGATGCCTCCAGGCTGACTGGGAGCTTGCTCCTCTGCATCGATTGGCTCAGCCCAGAAGTTAGACTCATCCACATAACTTTGGATTCCTGTGGATATTTAAATGTAACAGTGTGGACAAGAGTCTGATCATTCAATTCAGGAGGCTCGAATTCATAATTCAATGTTCAGGGATATGTGTAGTGTGAATGAGAATTCTGCTGTATTTCTGTTCAGTAAATTTCATTTAAGTCCCTGTAATGACAGTTCATGTGAGCGACTCCCATTTCACTGGTGAGGAAACTGAGGCTCTGCTGTATTGAAGCAATCTGGCTAGATGCAGTCATCAGATTTCTAGTTTAGTGCCCCTGCCTCTTTCAGCGAACAGGAGCTCAGCAGCACCGATCCGAAAGAAAATGCTTCGGAGGACCTGGAGAGCTATTCTCACAGAGTACCTTAAAGGAAAGGTCAGCAGAGCACAGTGTAAACTCCAGGGAATTCTGTTTAAATTGATTCAACAGCTAGCACGTGTCAAGGGAAGGAAGCAGGAAGCTGATGACTATCGTGCGCAGAAATTACACGACTTCTGTAAAGCAATTGTGTTCTCTGAAGGATCTTAGCCATGAATAAAATTGATTGGATTTTCCCTTGGGCGGTTTGCGAGCTTTATCTTCGCGGGATCGGAGCCTCAGCTCAAACAGCCCCAGCCTCACCCAGGGCTCTGCACACAGGGTCTCAGCTCACACCGTCGCACACTTAGATTGCTGCTTGCTGAGGGACTGTTTTTAAACACGCTCTGAATCAGGTGAACGCTGTGTGGAGTAGCGGGAAGTCCGGCGGCAGGACAGCCAGGATGTTCCTAGTGGGTTTGCATGCTGCGACCGGAGCCCCTTGCGCACTGACTGCAGCTCTCCCGGTTGCAGTTGCTCTTGCTGCCCACACATGGGACCTGAAACCCCAGCCCTGGAAACGGCCACACCCCTGGGGGCGTATTTGCCACCAGTTCAGGAGAATTCGTGTGGCACAGACCAAGAGCCAGAAGATAATTTTATTAGATGCCTTCCTGTCTCCCACAAAGGTACTGACTGGGGGACATGACTCAGAAGTAGAGCACCTGCCTAGAACCCCCAGCAAGGGATTGGGGGTATTACTCAGTGTAAAGCACTGTGTAGAATCCACCTGTGAGGGGTTGGGGGGCATGTTTCACAGGTAGAATCCCTGCCTAGATTCCCCCAGTAGGGGGGATCCCATGTGTGGGCTGGTGTTGTGGCTCAGTGGTAGAGCCACTGAGGAGTTGAAGGGGTAGAGAACTGTCTATTATGTCTGAGGCCTGGGGTCCTATGTTAGTGACTTTGATATGATAAAATACCCTGACAGAAGAAACTTATGGAAGAGTTTCTTTTGATTTACTGTTCCAGAGGGATGGAGTCCATCATGGCGGGTTAGACATGACCATCGATGGGCAGGGAACGCCTGGTGGCAGGAGCAGGCAGTTGACTGATCACATGTGCGTCCATACATAGGAGGCAGAGAGAAAGACTAGGAAGCAGGGCCAGGCTATACACTCTCAAAGCTCACCTCCAGTGATGTACTTCATCCATCAAGACTCCACCCCCTAAAGCTTTCATGATCTCCCCAAACAGCACTGCCAACTGGGGTCTAAGTAGTCACATACCTGAGGGAGGCCATTTCTCATCCAAGCCACTCCCAGTCCCGTAAGAAAACACAGATAAACACAGTGGCTGTTCTTTCCTAGTCCTGAGTCAGAATGCTGATGTGTGTGTGGGAGATCTAAACATGTCTGTCTGTTCTTCTGGGGGTGAGTAGGATAGGGAGGGAGGAATCTGAGCCAGAGATAGACAAGATCATTGACCAGTGCTGGGATCCCCACTCACTGGTTGCTGTTGGGGTCCAACCAATCTAATCTAAACCTTCCCACCTGGTAAGTAGCTCTCCTCACAATCAATTATACCTCAAATGAATTTTTCCAGCAGAGCACACAGATGTCATTCCAAAATAACTACTTAATTTCTGTAATCGCTCCTATTACTGTATGCTAAGCTAAAGATGGGTGGAGAGGGCCGAGTGAACTCTCGAGAGCAGCTCACTCAGAACCAAGGACTGACTCTTTGTGTCTGTCTGTAGGTCTGGGCTCATTCTGACCCTGCGTGGAACACTGACCTCATACCTACTGGAGGGACTGAGTGAGCAAACACTGACCTCATACCTGCTGGAGGGACTGAGTGAGCATGCTTCCCTCCCATGGGAAGGGAAATGTGAAGTGTTCAGGGAAAGTTCATGGTGACGGGGGCTGCCACACAAAAGGGAGCTGCCCGAGCCTGGACAGAAAGAAAGATCATGGCAGTTTTCATCACCTTGCAGGCTTTTAGGTGAGACTCTTGAGCAGAACAAAGATCCATCTTTTCCAGCCAGCCAGCTGAAATTCCAGCGCTTCAGAGGTAAAAGGAGGAGGATCCTGAGTTCAAAGTCAACCTAGGCTACTAAGGAGTTCCAGGTCAGTCTGTGCCCATTTTTATTAGGACATGGGCAGATGATATTATGGTCTGAATATGAAGTGTTCTACACAGGTTCATGTGATGGGGACTTGTTCCACGCTGATGAGTTTGGGGTTGCTGGTTGGATGCTGAGAGCTATCTTCAGGAACACATGAATGTGCTGATGATGTCACAATATGGCAGCATTGTTGGGACACGGTGGAAAGGTTCAGGGGCGGGGCCTGGCTGGAGGAAGTAGGTCACTTGGGTGTGCCTTTCCTCTTACTGCTCTCTCTCTGCCTCCTGTTAGACATGAAGTGTGGTGCTCCTGCCACATGTTCCCACAGCCGTGATGTCCTAGCTTCTCACTGGAGGATTCTAAGTAGGTGCTCTACCACCGAGCCAACTCCAAACCCCTGACTGGTGGACTCTAGGCAAATGCTCTACTACTGGGCCCTGTCTCGGCCCCTCACTATTAGATTTTAGGCAAATTACTGAGCTCTACTTCTGAACTCTGTTCTGAGCTTCTACCTGGTGAGTTCTGGGCAAACGCTCTACTGCTGAGCTAATCTTCAAAGCCCTGAGTTCGTATATTTTAAACAAAGGAATTCTAGAGATATTCTGGGCAGTCATGTTGGTGAGTGTCTGTGGAGGAAGTCAATTGCAAGCAGACTACAAGAGTCAGGTTGCAACTTTATCCACATCAGCAGCGGCGTATTGCCAAGCAGCACATGCTCAAGGAAGTGCGTTTAAGTGTCCAGGTACTCAGGCCTTCAGTCTTGCCCTCCCAGAGATGCATGTGCTAGATGCTTCTGTGCTCTACCAGGCTACTGCAAGGTTGCCTGGGAGCAGACCACATGGTTCTGCAAGCTGCAGCAGAACTTGCATGGAGCCAGATGTACAGCTCTCTTCTGAGTGGCTCTGTCTCTAACACTGGTATTCTCCAGGGAGTAAGCTATGGCAGCCAATCTACAGAACTTGTGACCGATACAGTCTTGATATTCATAACCAAAAGAAAAAAAAAGTTTTTAAATGACAGGTGTTAAATAGTGGTTATTTGAGCAACTAATAACTATTTTGGGCAGCATAAGGCTGGTGATTGCCTGAGTCTCTGTGGCTGAGAGTCCGTCAGCCTTTCCATTATGAAACCAATTTTTCGGAGTTTATAACTTGCAAGTGAAAATGTGCTGCAGGCAGAAGCTGGGTGCATGAGGTCTCTGTCTGGAACAAGAGACTCAAGCAGATTTGTTCACATCATTTTGGGGCCTGTAAAGGAAAATCATCCTGCATGTGCAGATAGATCTGATGCTGGGACAAATGACCCAATATGAACTAGGAAAAAAAAAATCGAGTAATGGGGGAAGGGGACGGAAAACTTTACCCAGAACATGCCTTCAGATCTTAGGGACAACACGTAATTTCTCTCTGTCCTGGAGAGGGCAGCTGGGGTGCTTGCTCCCCAGAAAAAAACACAAATGCTCTGGGACTCTAAGCATGGTCCCCAGTGTTCCCACCTGAGGGAAGTCATCAAACTCATTTCTAAAAGTGGTTGAAGGCTGACTTCCATTATAAGAAGTGAATTCATTCTTCTAAGTCTTTCCTTCCCCAAAAGGACTCAATGTAAAGAAAGAGACACCTTCAAGCACAGCTACTCTTCTAATTCCCAGATCTTAGGATTCTGCTCTAAAAAAATTATTTTTATTTTATGTGTGTTTTGTTTGCATGTATGTAAATGCACCACATATATGCAGTACCCACAGAGGCCAGAAGAGAGTGTTGGATCCCCTGGAATTGGGGATACATATGATTATTAGCTGTCATGTGGGTGCTGGGAACTGAACCAGGGTCTTCTGCAACCAGTGGTCTTAATCACAGAGCCATCTCTCTAGCCCCAAATATTTTATCTATTTATTTTTATTTTATGTGTATGAGTGTTTGGACTGCATTAGAGAATGTTAGATCTCCTGGAACTAACTAGAGTTACAGGCAGTTATTGGCCACCACATGGGTTCTGAGAACCAAACAGTTCTTTGTGTCTTTCTGACAGGGCTGATGGCCATAGTGGAGATGAATTCACTCACAAGATTGTAATCACAGGTAGAAGAGAGAGATAAAGGCCCATGTTTTCAGCTTAGTTCAAGAGGCATAGTCCTCAGCTTGGTTTTGATGGGAAGTTCTGATGTTGGGACAACAGGCACAAGGTTAACAGGCCGAAAACATTCTGTTATTTCCCTGTGAGACATTTGGAAAATAGAAACAAAAGGATAAGAAAATAGCAATGCTCAGACAACACCATCTGCCCATCCTCTAACCACCCAGTGCTAACATTTGTTAAACTTCTCGCTGATCATTTTTGAATGGTGCAGATGTCAGTGGTTTACAATTGTGATTATATTATACATTTCACCATTTTCATTTATTTATTTGGCATTGTGTTAGGTACAAGTTCCTGTGTCATTAGATATTCTTAGAAGGCCATTTAAAATTAGTTCCATAAGATTGCTCCTTGTATGGATTTAAATACTTAATTTCTATACCTGTTATTGTCGTTACTTTTTACTATTACAAAAATTCATTGATGAGAATCTCCACTCATAAATAATTTCTTATGTCTTTGTTTATTCCCTTAAAATACTCCTGGAGGCTTCCAACAATAACTGTGTTGAAGGATCAATCATCAATTACAAATTATCAGATTGTTCTGATGCAAAGTCAGATATAGTTTCCATCATCAACTACTTCAGAACCTTCTTACAAAGATGGCAGTACTGGGTAGACACAGATAGTTGATGCCTTTTTCTTCTTTCTGTTATTGAAGGATAATATCAAAATATTCTTTGTTTTTGTTGGACACTATGTGCTGAACTCTACATTAACCACATTCTCTTGTGTGATTTTTATAACCGTATAGGGAAAACACTATTTTTCTCTAGATTATAGGATTTCTTCATAATTTTTCCTTTTTTCCTTTTCCTTGTTTATTAAAGTCAGGTTTATATAACCACTCTGCTGCCTCTGCCAATGGCTCTGACTTGCTCAGCCAGTATGATACAAGCAAAAGCACACCAGAGACTTGATTTGTAGAATATCTTCACATCATTCACATATAAAGAGAGCACGCCCTAGTTAGCCACTGGTCCCAGAAAGGCAAGACTTGTAGAACCTACTTATCCCAAAGTCCTACCGTGGAGCCAAGCCAGCTAAAGCCAGCCTAGGTCAACCATGTTATAGCTGACTCACAAGTCCCAAAGTGAGGTACAAATGATTATTTTTGTAAGACACCGAGAATTGGGGGATGCTTGTCACACGGCATAACCACAACTCATCTGTCAGATAAGGAAAATGAAATTCAGAAAGATGACACTGTTGGCAAGGTCATAGAGGAGAAATGGAAGAGGCCTAACTCAAACTTGAGTCTACTTTAATTTTGGAGACAGAATGCAAAGTGTTCAGTGCTTACAAGCAGTTGGGGGCACAAGTGATGTTATCATCACTTTTGTAAGATGGCCAGAGTTTGGGGGTTTCACAGATGCTAACAGTGTCTGGAGACCGAGATCCTGCCTCACTTCATGCATTGGGCTGGGATGGGACAAAGGGCGGGTGAGGTGGCCTGTGCTGAATGGTCCATGGGAGTCACTTACTTTGCCGATAGGTTTGTTCATCGAGAATCTGAGAAAACTGGCATCACAGGCCCACATTTCATATTTGGGGGAGTCCCATGGCTCGCTTAGATTCTAGCTTGATCACGCCTAGCTTCCTGACTTACAAGGAAATGATGGGACATCCCTTTGTTTGGATTCTTTCATTTAGAATGCTTTCCTCACTCAAATGATGCAGAGACTGGATGAAATAATGTCTGTAAATTCTCAGAGGACTGAGTATTTCAGTAAATGTTCAGTAAATATTAAATCATTTCCTGTTTTGTTTTCCAACCATCATGGTCCATATGGCTCTGGTATGAGGCGTGACTACCTGAACTTACTTTATCTGCTGCTGAACACAGCCTGTGGTTCAGGCATGAGAGTTCAGGGGCACTAAATAAACCACACTTAGTTATGCACTTTTTTTTTTAATCCTTAGTGTGGTTGGACATAGCTGTTAGTAGATGGTGCAGTAGAGGGCTGTGCCACCTGAAATATGTTTGAAATCACATCAACCCAGTCTTCAGTGTTGACTGTCTTTGATTCTGATTATGTCAAAAAAATCTCTGATTTTGATCCAAGTGTGATATTGGCACACATTAAAAATTGTATCTGACCTAAAGTCAGTTGCTGGCTCTCTCCTTTTCTCTCTCTCTTTCTCTCCCTCTCTTTCTCTCTTTCTTTCTCCTTTTCTCTCAACAGGGTCTCACCCAGCCTCCTGAGTCCACTATACCCAGCTGTCCTAAAATTTCTTTATTTTTACTTTCTTCACGTGCATGTGTGTGTGAGAGACAGTGTGTGTAAGCCACATATGTGCAGAGACCAGAAGATCCTGGAGCTGGCGTTACAGGCCATCATGAGCCACTCGACCTGCAAGCTGGGCACTGAAGTCAGGTGCTCTGGACGAGCAGCAAGTGCTCTTAACCTCTGAGCCATCCCTCTAGAGCCTTCCCCCAAATTTCTAAAGCTGCATTTCACTTCGACTCTCCACATGACAACATATCACACTTGCGTGTTTTCCACATTGAAAACCATCATGCAGTCAGTTTTGACACTAAAATAAATATGCAGAAGTCCAGGAAAAAGCACAATGGTCACCAGGAGCCCAGGGAAAGGAAGGGGAGGGAGGTGAGACGGAGGATGGAGAACAGGTGTCAGTGTTAAATGAGATAAGAGCAGGCTCTAACCCTACCCTACCTTACAGTAAAGCAACTAGTCCACACAACTGAGTATCTTTTTATGAAGAATTACAAGGGAGGAATCTGAGATTTCCCAGGACAAAAAAAATGGTGAATGTTGAAGAATACTAATTACTCTTCATGATCATTGCTTGTTCTGTACATGTGTGGGTGTGTCATACTGTACCCCACAAATATGTACAGTTCTTACGACAGCAGAAATTGCAACCAGTACATGATAGTGGTACAGCTACAATTTCAGCAGCAAGAAGCTACAGCAGGAGTAGGCAAGATCAAGACCAGCCTGGGATAAATAGCCAGACTCTTGTCAAAAAAAATATACGATGAAAAACAGAAAAATCAAGGGACTGGAGCGATGGCTCAGTGGTCAAGAGCACCAGCTACTCTTGCAGAGGACCCAGGTTCGATTCCTAGAATCCACATGGTGGTTAACAATCATCTGCATAATTCGAGTTCCAGGGGATCCAATACCTTCTTCTGACACTGCAGGCATTGCAGCACACAGGTGCACTTCCACACATGCAGACAAAATACTCCTACGCATAAAATAAAATCAAAATAATAAGTTAAAACATCAGTATGCAAAATAATAAACAAATAAGAAAGAAATGTATGTGGGCCTGGAGAATAAAGGTGATGTTGATTTGTTGTCATGAGTAGATTCCCAGCGTCCTCTAGGAGTTAGCCCCACGGTCAGTAGAAGGGCAGTTCACAGATCATCTTTGGGATGCTGGCAACCTGCTGCAGGCCAGCATGGGAAGAGAGCTGGGGGCTGGTAGCTTGACTGGCTGTGTCAACAGCTCTGCCTTCACTGTGAGTTGGTTGTTGCATTACTTGGAGTAGGATGATGTCATTTCCTGCTGATATGCCTTTCTCCTCTCCCCATCAGTTGCTGAAATTGAGGCGTGACTCTTCTTTTAGGCCAAACATGGGCATTTTCCTGGTGACTAGAGAGAAGTGTGAGATGCAAAAGAGGCGGTCTGACTATGAAACGACCCACAGGTTCATCTTGTTGATGCTTGGCTCCCAGCTGGTAGCATATTCTGAAAGGTTCTAGAAACTTAGAAAGTTGAGCCCAGTTAGAGGAAGTGGGTCAGAGCCTATCTGCTCGCCATAGGCCCTGAGGGGAACAGCCTTCAACACATGCTCCTGTATCATGATGTTCTTCTCTATAGACCGAGAATCAATGGTGCCAAGTGACAGTTGACTGAATTCTTCCAAACCATGAGTCAGAACACACGCGCTCTCCTTACATTGTTTCTATCACGTATTTGGTCACAGCAACACAAAGTCTAACTAACATAGCCATAGAAATCTAGAATGTTGGTTTCCAGTACGTGCTAACTCAATGTAGTTGGCTGTCTCAATGACACTCAGAAAAATCAAATAAGCGTAGCGTCTCTGTGATGAAAGGAGCTCAGACAGTAGCCACCACAAACCCTCTAAAACACGTTTCAGCTAGCCTCCACTTGCTCACGTCTCATGAGACAGAGCTCCTATAGGTCGCAGCAGCTGACTGCATTGATTGTACCGTGCAAGGTCAGAAGTTCTTTGTTGGAGTGTTGGGGGATTTCCCTATTGTTCTCTTGACAGAGAGGAAGCTGTCCCAGGCCCTGTTGAGAATGCCTTTCCTTCCCATCCCTTATTTCAGAGTCCTTGGAGTGACAGAAGGAACTCAGAATAATGGAGAGATGCTTCCTTCAGCTTTGTTAGCAGGAAGAAGGTTAGTCTCCTCTTTTAACTCCAGTCATTGTGAGGGCTGGTGTTGTCTACTTGACAGAATCTCAATCTCAAATTGCCTGGGAGATGGGCCTCTGAGCCTAGATTTTGATTTTGCTCATTGACGCAGGAAGACCTACCCTAAGTGCGGGCAGGACAATTCTCTGGGCTGGGGATCACTGCCTGAATAAAATGGAGAAAGTGAGCTGAGCCCTAGCCAGCATTCATTTCCTGGTCCTGATTGTGGATGTCATGTGACCAGCCACTTTAAGCTCCTGCCACCTTAACCCCTGATGGTTAGTTTTAATTTTCACCTGGGAAGACAGTTTTAGTGAGGGATGGTCTATACTGGGTTGAGCAGTGGAGTCTGTGGTAGAATCATCTTAATTAAATTAATTGATGTAGGAAAACCCAGCCCACAATGGATGACACCATTCCCTAGGCAGGAGGCTCTGGACAGCCTAAGAATGGACAGATTGAGCTGAACCCAAGAAGCAAGTGAGCTAGTTGCACTCCTTTCTCTCTGCTCCTGACTTTGGATGTGATATGACTGGCCGTTTGAAGTTCCTGCCTTGACTTCCCCACAGTGAGGGATTGTAACCTGGAATCCTATGCTGAAATAAGCTCCATTCTCCCTGAGATGTTTTCTTCTCAGTAGCTTTTATCATAGCAATAGAAATGAAACTAAAACAGTCATCATAAACATTGACCCAATGCAGCAACACCACAAAGAGCGAAGTTTGAGATAAACATTTCAGATCCTCCCATTATCAGTCATTTATTACATTCAGGGGATAAGAGCCTATGTTTTTCTCTTTCCTAATGCCTTATGTCATTTTTTTAAAAAGAACTTTATTCTATTTTTGACAGTGTCACATATATTTGCATTGTTTCCATCCATCCCAGTCCCTCTTCCAACTTCTTCAACATCCCACCACATCTTTCTCAATTTCTTGTCCTCATCTTTGATTATTGCTGTTACATATATATATACATTTATAAATATACACATATATTGTAGGACTCCCGCTTTCATGGAAAAATACCTGGTCCCCTTTGTTAGCTTACCTCCTCCCAACTAGAAAATCCCAGAGACCACAAAGGTCATGTCAACATCTCATGGTATGTGAAATAATGTCTGTGAGTTAAACATTCTGTGAGACACTTTGTTTTGTGAGGCACTCCGTGATACAAGCCCGGCCTCCCCCCTTAATTAAAACAGCAACTAAGAAACTATAAGACTAGGAGGAAGAGACCCAGGGAATTCAAGAGTTGTGTAAACATCCCTTGGTATGCAAGATAAAGTCTGTGGGCTTAACATTCCACAGGAAGAGTCTCCATCATCCCATCCATAAATTATGGGAAGGTTTACCTCCTGTGAACTGCAGAATAATGTATGTGGCATTTCTGAGAGAAGGTTGGACTATGTAAAATTGTCTTCTCTGTGACCCTGGTCTGTAGGCCAAAAGCCAATCCAAATGTAACAAGTGCCCTATATGATAAATGTATGATAATACTGTGAGTTCCTACTATAAAAACCTGGCCTGGCAGAAGGCAGGCGGGCTGAGTCTCATGAACGAGACTGAGTCTCCCACTTGCGCAAGTGAAATAAACTTACTTCTTGCATTTTGCATCTGACGGTCTGGATTCTTGAGACTGACTCTCAGGCAGCCTACAGGGGTTCGAGTCCCCTGGGCTGAGGGAGGTCAGTGGGCTTGAGGCTCCCCGACGTTAGTCACCCAGGCGGCCCACAGGGGTTCGAGTCCCCGGGCTGAGAGTGGGGTCTAACAATATAAATATACGTATATACATTTATAAATATATGTATATATCTATATATATAGATATATATAGATATATATATATATATAGATATATATATATCATGCACTGAATCTATTTAGTGGTGCTCATGTGTACATGTGCTTAGGGCTACCTGCTTGGGATTAGATCATCTTTCAGGGAACTGGTCCCTGGAGAAAACTGATTCTCCTTTCTAGGTATCCACGGATTGCCTACAGCTCTTCCTCTTGAGTTCAGACTCTATGAAATTTCCTCCATCTACCTTGGCATGTCAGCAGGTTATGTTATTATGCAGATCTCATTAGACTACTATTCTCTGGAGATTTCATTGGTGCAGCTTCCCCTAACATGTCTAGAATCCATTAGCTAGCAACTGGTGTCCTGTCACTCTGGATCTTATCATCGTTTTGTCCCATCTTCTGTGATGTTCTCCAAGTCTTAGGTGTAGAGGTTGCATTGTAAATGTGTCTCTTAGGTCTGGGCACCTCACAGTCACTTGTTTTCGGCATTTTGATCAATTGTGGAACTTTGTAATAAACTCCATCTGTTTCAAAAAGAAGCTTCTTTGATGAGTGGTGACAGGTACACTTGTATCTAAGCATTTGAAGTATTTCTTTATTGGAGTATCTATTATTTTTATTTTATGTGTATGAGTGTATTACCTGCATGTATGTATTACCTGTACCCACGTCACGAAGTCCCTCAGAGGTCAAAAAAGGGTGTCAGATACCCTGGAACTGGAGTTACAGACAATTGTTAAGCTGCCATTTGGTGCTGGGAGCCCAGGTTCTCTGCAAGAGCAGCCAGTGCTCTTAACCACTGAGCCATCTCTTCGGTCCTGAGGGTTTGGAGTATTTCATAAAATATATTTCCATTTATCTTGGTGTTGGATGCCATAAGTCCAGAAGTGAAGGCTTGGATGTGCATATCTCATAATGCACCTCTCCAACACCAGATGCAAGAAGGCTGGACTGTGAGCAGCACCTCTCCATGCAAGAGTGACACTGGCCCTTGGTTGTGCCATTCTCCCAAGTCCTTCACACAAGGGGTTTGGTGGAAACCAGGGAGGCACATACATCTTTAGAACCTGACGTTAACTGGTCAGGAGAAAAGTGATGAACACTCAAATATAATTTGAACTTTAACTTTTACTCTTATAAATTAATCCATGTCAGCTTCCAGAAAAGGTCACGGGCCAAAATATGTGCCCAAGTGAAATAAATGCATGCTTTGAGTTGACAGTAGCCCGGCAATCCTGTGTGTCTCTCCCCCATTTATAATCATCAGAGATGTGGCATCTTAGAAAATAGACTACCCGAGTTCACAGCGCTTTACATAAATATGTGTCTCGGGTCAGGTGAATCTAATTTAAATATCTTAGCGTAAGGCACTCTTCCCTCGACACTGAAGACAAATACGCTGCAACTAAGATTAAATTATCAGGATCAGACAAGATGATTGTACTTTGAGTACTGTAAAAAATCACACCTATCCTGGGGTCACACATTTAATTTTAAATATCTTTACCTCCTGTTCAAAATATCCTGGCAATTTCTTCTCTGCTAAAGTTCTGCTAAAGAAGTACATTTAAATGAGTCAAAGCCTCTGACTCCTTGTTACTCTACAGAACTTGTTTTCCTTTCTTTTTGTTGTCGGTCCTGTAGTTCTCTCCTGCTCGGAATTGGGGGTTCATACAGGATCTAGGCTCCTGGCCTCCACTGACAAACGATGGCATCATATTCCATCAGCCCCTCCTTCTGCAAAAAACGGTGCCCTGGGAAGACCTGTGATAAACTCAAGAGGCTCAGCAGGCAGAAGAAAATATGGCCTTCTTCTGGAGTTTCTGCAATTCTCAAAGATGGTCCATCCATGAGCCACAAAACAGCTTCATAAACTCTAAAAACTGAGGGACAGTGTGGTGTGTGTGTGGAGGGGCTGAACACAAAATCAAGGTTTCTGAACATGCATTCACCAGAAGTTAATTAAAAATCAAATGCCTAGTGTATCCAAGTTGTTCAGGATGTTCAGCACTCACCACCGATGCTGTCCTTCTTCACTAGAGTTTTGGTTTTGAATACATAACACCAGCTTTGCATGGCTCAGGTGGTTGTGGGCAGGCAATGTCAATGGAGGCCACAGGAAGCTCCTCAGTTCCCACTTCAGACTCTTTTATGCTATGAACTGCATGTTTCTCCTGTACACACAATGTTTTCTGGTCTTACAGGAATGTAGTGGTTTAATTATGGAAAACAAAGACCTCAAATTCCACTCTGATTCCTTAGCATTATCTGATGGGTATATCTCTTGATTGTACTGTGTTAGAATATTCAACTGTTAAAAAAAATCAGGGTTTGTGCAGTTGACTTGAGTTTTCTAAAATATATATATATATATATATATATATATATATATATAAAACTAACTTTTACTTGGAATTGGGATAAATTTCCAGGGATTTCTGAAATGACCTGAACATACTTCCACCATTTTATACTGTGTATTTATGTGAAGTGATGTTCTCAGAAATCAAAATATTGATCAACTCTGAAAAATATTCAAGATGTTTTGTGTCCAGCATAATCAAATATTGAAGTAAACAAGTATTTTCATCTTATTAGTGTATAAGTTTACTTTTGTCTTTAATAACTGGTAAAACTATGTGTGTACCAATTCGTTATTTTAAAACAAAATCCTTTATGATTTGTTAACAGTAAATGTTTGATTTGTATTCCTATTTTATATTCTTATAATCATAGTTGTGTAAACATTTCTCAGGTACAAAGGTTTCACAAGTGGAAACACTTTAAGCCATGGGCCACATGACATATATGTTGTATCTAGGGGATACTGTTTACACTGGTTAGTTTTTGTCATTTTGACAGACACTTGAGTCACCTGGGAAGAACCTCAATTGAGGAATTTCTTACATCAGCTTGCCTTGTGGACACATCTGTGGGGACTTTTCTTAATTGCTAATTGTTGCAGGTCAGCCCCTTGTGGGCAGTGCCATCCCTAGGCTGGTGGGCTCTGGGATGTATTAGAAAAGTACCTGAGCAAGCCAGTAAAGCAGCATGGTCTCTGCTTTAGTTCCTTCCCAAGGTGGTTTTGGTCAGTGTTGTATCATAGCAACAGAAAGCAAACTAGGACAGTGCCTGGCTTGGACCCTGTAAATAGAGAGCAGTACAGGCTTCCCACAGGAGAACCCCAGTGCCGCACTGTTAGGCGGATGCCTGGCTACCAGAACTGTGCAACACAAAGGCAGAAGCCTGCAGTCGGGTGGTGGCTTCTGTACTGTCTTCTCTCAGCTTCTGGGTCTTTCTAATCCCGATGCTGTCCTCTCCTCCCAGCCTTGGTGTTTTCACGTTCCTTTTCTCAGGGCAGAAATATCATCTTCTCTCTTTGCTAGTTTTAACTCAGCATTCAGGCCTTTGCATAAGAGTTCTGTAGCAAAAGTGCTTCTGTAGCATTGCTATGAGCTCCCTTCCAGGGATGTTCTAGTTACTCTCTATTGCTGTGATAAAAACACTGACCAAAAGCAATCTGTGGAGGAAAGGTTTATTTGACTTACAGCTCATAGTCCATTATCAAGAGAACTCAGGGCAAGAACTTGAAGCACAGACCATGAAGGAACGCTGCTTACTAGCTTGCTCCTCTAGCCAGTGCTCAGCCTGCTTTTTTCATATAACAGAGGACCACCTGCTCAGGGGTGGGCACAACAGGCTGGGCCCTCCCATATCATTCAACAATCAAGAAGATACCCCACAGACAGGGCAACGGGCCAGTTCAATGGAGGCAATTCCCCAGATGAGGTTCTTTCCACCCAGGTGTGTCAAGTTGACTACTGAAGCTATCCAGAACAAGGAACTTAACCATTAAGTCACTCAAAATAAACTGGGAATTGGGAACTATTAGCACCTTAGCCTGTTACTTCTGGGAGAAGTGAAATCACCAGCGCTGTGGAGAGTGTAAGTGGCCAGGCCAGTGTCTCAACGCGAGCGTTCACTCTGTTATGCTGCTTCTTGATTCTTGTCCAGGGAAGTGGTCTTTGCTGATATTCAAACTCTCTTCTTGACATGTGTATATATGTATGTATATGTGTGCATGCTGGTGCATGTGTGTGACAGGTATGGTGCATATATTTGCATGTGGGTGTGGAGGCTGGAAGACAAGCTCTGGTGTCATCCTCTGGAATGCTGTCTACCTCCTTTAAGACAGGATTTCTTGTTGGCCTGGAGCTCACCAATTAAGATAGACTGACCAGTAAGTCCCAGGATTCTTTTGTTTCTGTTCCCCCAAAGATTATAAATATGTCGTTTTATGTGGGTTCAGGAAATCAAACTCAGGTCCTCATGCTTGCAAAACAAATGCTTTACTCACTCAGCCATTTCCCGAGTCCCAACCTCCAAACATCTTTTATTTTATTTTATTTTCATATATTTATTTTTATTTAATGTTTGAGTGTTTTGCCTGCATGTATGTTAAGTGCACTGTTTATGCAATGCCCACAGAGGTCAGAGGAGGCCATCGGACCCTCTGGAACTGGAGTTATAGGTGGTTGTTAGCTACCATGTGGGTAGCTGAATCCAAGTCCTCAGCAAGAGCAGCCAGTGAGCTTAACTTCTGAGCCATCTCTCCCATCCCACTTCAAGCCTTTAAATAGCCTTCTCTCTACCTGAACCAGGAACACCACGACAAGTTCTAGTGAACCCCACCTTTTACTTTAAAAAAAAAATCCCTTTCCAATTTCATCACCATTAACAGCATTACTATGTCGAGTGCCTCTTTCCTGCCAAGCACTAATTCACATGAATGGAGTCCTGGCTGTCCCACTTACTGTGTGTTTCTCCGTCACCTAGCAGAAACTCTGCCCACAAGTAGTAACTGAGTTGAGCACCTCTTCTCCCCTTGGTGAGCATTTCAACCATCTTCTTGCTTGGGAGCAGGGTAAGAAAGGGTTACTCCTAAATATTTCATCTGGACTTTTGATGAAAGTTGCTTTCCCAGTGTTCAATGTGTAGAAGACAATGTGTCAGAATTCCTGGCCTCAGAATATCCAGAAAGGAGAGAACTCAGCCCAGTCCTATGGTTCAGGTGGGTCCCCCAAGCTCATCTGTTGAAGAATTCATCCTGAATGCAGCAGAGTTAGGTAACAGGAGCCTTAAGATGTAAGTGGTGGTGCAAGCTTGTATTTCCAGCCCCTCAGACAGAAGGACAGGAAGTTCAAGGCCAGCCTGGGCAATTTAGTGAGACCTCCCCATCTCAAATTAAAAAAAAATATTAAGAAGATAGGGTTTTGAACGTTTGCTTAGAGTCTACCAATAAGAGCCTAAAGATGTAGCTTAATGGGAGAGTGCTTGCCTAGAGTGTGTGGGGCCCTGGGGTCAAGCCTCAGTGATACCACAGACACACACAAATACACACACACACACACACACACACACACACAGATACATACACAAAATGTGATTGAGTCATGAGGACTCTGCCTTTATAGATAGATTGTAATAGGAATGGGTTCATTCTCCCAGGACTGGATTCCTAACAGGGGATGAGTGATCTCTCTCTCTCTCTCTCTCTCTCCCTCCCTCCCTCCCTCCCTCCCTCCCTCCCTCTAGTAGAACCATACTCAGCTTCCATAATGAAATCAGCCTGTGTTCTTTATTCATTAGCCCATCTCTGGTGTCCTCTTATAGTAACAGAAAATGGACCGAGACACTGCATCAAGTGGCCTGAGACAGCCACTCAGTCTAGGGCTTCTAGGCAACATCTGAGTCTTCCCTTTGAGAATAACAGAAATTAACAGAGCAATGGAGAGTCCCTGAGAAAGAAGGGTCAGTGGGTTCTTTCAGGAAACCTTTGTTGCTGTGCTGTTTGTTTTTGAAAGTAATGCCTGGCCTGGCTCCCTGGCCCGCTAATGGAGAGTGAGACTGTTTTGCCACAACATGGGCCATTGGGAGGTACAAACAAGGCATTTCTGCTTCTGACACTAAGAGAAATCTTTCTGTCAAAGATAAGCCAATGCTGGTAGTCACAGCCCAGAAACCTACAGCCCAGATACACACAGTCTAGAACATGCAGCCCGAGCGCACACATCCCAGGTACATACATGCCCAGGGTATGCATGGCCTAGGCACATGTGTGGCTGCAGGCAGTACCCAGAACAGTGTGTGAGCTGTGGGGTGCTCTAGCAAGCAGCAACTTCATCCTGTAGATCTTTGAAGTGACCCTTTCAGGTCCCCAATTCTGCAGTTTGGGGCCCGAATTTAGTTGCCTGGTTCTCACAAACAATTGTGGAAAATGATATTTCTTCCCCCAAGTGAGGCTGACTGACAGAACCTGACGCTGGGAACTAATTTGATTCATGATTCCCTCTTCTTTTTCAGAGTCAGTAACCGGGCTGAGCACTGTACATCTGCTTGCTGGATCCAAGGCAAATCAGATCTTATGGAATGTACAGGCGTCTGAGGCCAGAGTCCCCTGTTTACCTTGTAGAAGGTCTTTGAGTCAAGAATGCAATTTGGCAAGTCGCTGGGCACCAACGCTTACCTCTCCCGCCTGTGGAGAGCATTGGCATTTGCACCAGGCCCAGACATCTGCCTTCTGACCTCGGTGGGTGGCATCCTAAAATTCATATGGAAACATGTCGGGTATAATGCAGGGTGGGCCTAGCTAGACCACCTGCCAGGAGGAATGGAGGAATGGCTCTCAGGGGTGTGATGCTCCACACCTGTTGGTTGTGGAGCCAGTTTCTGCCCAGCACCTGGAGAGAACCTAATCCACCTGGGAACAAACTGCAATTGGCTGTGGTCAGGACCCCACCCCATAAGGCTATTGGCTAACAAGACCTATAAGACACTCTACTCTTTCTTGAATAAATGAGTTTGCAGCAGACCACCACTGCTGGCTTTCCGCTCAACTCCCAGGGTCTGTGTGTTGACTCTGCGCCTACTCACCTCCTCTCCCACAGTGGAGATCTTTCAGTCCCCCTCCGGCTGGCCCTGAGTGCTAGGACCCCCAACAGACTCCAGATAGACAATGCAATCTTGGGCAAAAAGACCAACATTGAGGAGGTCACCATACCAGATCTCAGATTATATTACAAAACTATGGTCATAAAAATTGAGTCCATTTAGTGGTGCTCATTTGTGCATGTGCTTAGGGGTACCTGCTGGGGATTAGACAATCTCTCGGGGCTTCTTAAATGTTGTCGCTTGTGACATCTTTCCCCTAAGAACTTTTGTATATATAAGCATATAAAAGGCACACGTGCCAAGCATTTACTGATAATAATTCAAAAGAAATTTGTTTTCAAGCAATTCTTTGGTGTACATATATGTTTACCACTTCTTAAAGATTAAAGAAAATTTTCAGACTAATGAGATGAATGTGTTCTTTTAAATTTTTACATAAAGAATTAAACTTTTCTGAATCTTTGGTTCTACAAGACAAACAGCAGGCCTAACATTTTCAGAGCTGATACTTTGATTTTATAAATGTTATTATTGAGAACACCGTTTCACATAAATATGTAGTGTGAAAAGACAGCTTTAGAGCCATTTCAGAAATTATTGAAAATTCTGTCCTAACCACAAGCCAAACTTCCTTTACTGATTGCATCAGCTACCTTTTGTGACTGTGATAAAACACCTGACCAAAGCAAGTTACAGAATGAAGAGCTTATCAGGGCTCATGACTCCAGAGAGATGAGCCCTTCAGGGTGGACAGACATGGCAGCAAGTGCCAGGCACAGCGCCAGGTACAGCAAGCTCAGGGCTCACGGCTTCAACTACAAACAGGAAGTAGAGAAAGGGAAACTGGAAATGGGGCAAAGCTATGAACTCTCAAGTTCCACCCCCAGTGAGCTACTCCCTCCCTCAGGCCACACCTCCTAACCTCCCCTAATAGCGCCACCAGCTGGGTGCTCAGATACCTGAGCCTATGGGTGGCATTTCTCATCCAAACCACCAGGGGCAGACTTTTTGTGAAACTCAAGCTAACAACTCAGACAACATTGTTAAAAATCAAACACTCGAACATAATAGGACCCAGTTCTGCTCCTCCGACACACTCTGGGGAATGATGATAGGTTGAGAAGTCTTTGCTTTCTGTAGTTAAACCTTTACGTTTCTGTAAAGCCAAGCGTGTACGCAGACTACGAACCCTGCAGTTCCTAACATGCACGAGTCTCGGATCGGCACTCGCGTTCACCGGTGCTTCATGGTGTGGTGGCGTAAGCAGGGAAAAGGGCACGTTATGTGCTCGGAGCCAAGACTGTAGCGAAGTCCCATGACACAGCATGTGCAAGCACTGCCAGGAGCACCTCGGGTTCGTTACATTTCATTTTTAAATTAATCTTGTCTTTGCACATTCGGAAACCTTTTACTGTTGTCAAATGATTTGCAACTCGTATGTTCAGTAATATGACTCCATAGGCCGTCATTATGCACACAGGGTTTAAGAATCTGTGGTCTACACTGGGGTCTGGGACTATTGCTCAGGTAGAGTGCTTGCTTAACCAAAGTGAGACCCCGGGTTCTTTACGCAGCACTGAAAATTAAAAAAAAAAATGCGGATATTGGGTGCACGTCAACATAGACAGGTTAAAGACATCGTTCTTGCACTTCAGGAGTTTATGATCCAGTGAAGCGGATATGAATGGAAGGCAAAGACAGAGTGGTAGTTCTGCAGATGGGCACTGTTTGGAGAGACAGGATGGCACATTGGCTCAAGTCTGGGCCAGACGTTCTGGATTTAAATGGTCCCTGTTCAATGTACTTCCAGGGTAACCATGGGAAAGTGACTATTGTTTTGTGCCTCAGTTTCCTGATCTCTAACATGGGAATAATCTTAGTGCCCACCTCATAAAATGGTGGTATAGATTAAGTTAGACAATTCATGTGAACTATTCAGAGTGGGGGTTTATTCTTATTATTATTGAAAGAGGGGAAGTATTAGAGATGAAGCCCAAGAAGGTTCAGGTACGGTGCCCATATACCCGAGTTTATTAATTCACAGAGTGGAATTTAAAAGCGTCTTTGAGAAACCTTTTACAATGAAGAAAGTAAGGCATGTGCGCAAGGGTGAATCACCCCCTCATACAGGAAGACAGTGGCTAGCCAGGAGAGAATACGATATCGCCTCACCTCCAACCTAGAACATTTCCTGTTTCTTGTGTTTCTCACTACTGACCAAAACCACGGATTCTCAAACCATACCTCCTGATAGAAATCTGCACACAAACCCCACAGTTAGCTTTCCCACAGGACGGCAACATTCAGGAAGAAGCAGGCTGAGAGAGAAGCTAGGCTGCTTTGAGACGGGAAAGAGGAATTTTCATCAGAATATAAATCTGCAGTTGTCAAGGCTCATGTTCCACATTCTCCCAGAAAATGTGCGCTTGGTGTTTATGTAGCTTTGAGGTGATTATTTCACAAGAAAGAAAATCTCTTGATCACATTCCTTAATGTTTTCTAAGTGAACATTTGGTATTTAGTGGCTAAGCAAATTTACTTTTCTATAATGAACAGAGCAGATGATTGAAAAACATTTAATATACTGAGGTATGTGTGCCTGCTATCCAAAGGATTACTTAACGCACAGTTTAAACTCTCATGTATTTTAGAAAGGCAAACAGATTTCCTTTATATTAGAGAGCCTGGGATTAACAGCTTTGTGCCCATTAAAATCTAACTAAATATGTGAATTGTGTGCTTGTGCTTATGTGATCAACAGGGATATACAGACATGCTTTTTTTCGATTTTGAACACACCTGCAATTTCATCATGATGCCCCCTTGGTACAGAGATCACTCTGTTGGTGTGGGCCTGCTGGGAACAGATGAATGGAGATTAAATTGGTAAGTACCATTGATTTGACAAGAAACCTGGGCTGCTACGGTTGCATTCCAGTTTTTGAAGGCGAGCCTGCATAAATGCATCTTAACACTGTGCTGAGAGTCAGCAGCAGAAAGCAAACTAGCAAGAAAAGAAACAGAAAGAAAGTGTGTTGTATCACACAGGATGTGAAGAACTAACTTCAAGAGCCAGGGCTAAGGAGATGGAAGAAAAGTGCTCTCACACTGTGATGGTCAAAGTGAACAGGCTGTCTTCCGGATTCCTTTGAGGTGACTTTGATTCCCATGTCTTTGTGATTCAAGTTTCAAATCCAAGGGAGAGAACATTTGAGAAACCAGCCACTGACTCAAACCTCTAAGGCCAGGGGGGGCAGTGCCTCACAACAGTCATGGTCAATGAGACCAGTCATTCCCAAAGGAGGACAATCTTGAGTCAGAGTTCAGCCCCCTAAGGCATCCATCGGTCTTAGATGGAGATAGGACCATAACTGATTTCTAGTTTAAGCTGCTTTCCTCCTGCAGCAAACACCCTCCCACTCCTCTGCACTCCATGTAAATACTACTGCTCTGCATGAGGAGGATGAATACATAAGATGCCTCATCACTCCGGTGCAAGGATGCCTAGTGCTTCCCACATCATCCTAAGTCCTCCTCGGAGTGAGCCTCTCGGTGGTCCACTGCAGTGAGCTCCTCCCTGCTCAGCCTGTGTTCACTTCCCCCTGTCAGTGCTTACAGATCCCTCCCTGTTACCATCTGGATACTGAAACATCTCTCCAAAGTCTCGGGAGGTGGAGGCTTTGTCTGCAGCTGGAAGTGCTACAGAGGGATTGGACCACGAAGCAAATCCACAGCTGGAATCATATTCTAAGTCCAGAATATGATTCCAGAATAAACCCTTTGAAGGGTTTATCTTGTTCTCCCTCTCTCTCTCTTTCTTTCTCTCTCTCTCTTTCTCTCTCTCTCTGCCTTCTGCCTTCCGCCTACCTGGTCCCACCACAGGCTCCCCACTTGATGCTCTGCCTCATCACACAGGAGCCCAGAGACTATGGGGACAAGTGACCACATGATCATGATGAATCTAGATGAAGCTTGTCTCCCTGAAGAGGATTGTCTTAGAGTGTCTCAAAGTGATGGAAAGACGACTGAAATATTTCCCAAGAAAACCATTTGCTGCTGGATTTTTTTCCTAAAAAAAAATGTTTTTTGATTTATTTACTTTCATTTCATGTGGCTGAGTGTAAGTCCACCCATGCATGCAATGCCCATGGAGGCCAGAAGAGGGCATCAGATCCACTGGAACTGGAGTTATGGACAGGCTGTTAGCTGCGGTGCTGGGAACTGAACCTGGGCCCTCTGTAAGAGTAGCCAGTGCTGTTTGTCACTGAGCCATCTCTCCAGCCCAGCTGTTGAATTCTTGTTTCAGTATCTGCTCCTGGGAGATCCCAGCCTAAGACACAGTCTCTTTCAAAGAAAATACCAATCAACTTGATCAACGGCTGTTTTCCCTTTGTGGACAGAACAGCTTCCTCACTGAACAGTGATCCAACATGGCCAGGGAAACCTGAGCTGCCCTGAACCTGGGGATCCTGTTTTCAATTTTCATTTGTTTCTCCCAGTGGAAAAAAATCAAAGTGGCAGATCCATTGAAGATGCTCAAAGAAAATGTATTTCTTGATTAAAGAACCACAAGATGAACAGGCATAATGATTTCCAGTTTCCTCTAGGCCAAAAGGGTCGCTGCTCTACACGTTCAGGAATCGCCCACATAACTTTCAAACGGCGGTTGCAGCCTGTCTGAATCCTGCCCTTGCTGCTTCTAAATAAACGGAGGTGGTTTTCCGTTTGTTTGTTTTTTTATTACTACTCTTGCTTTCTTTATTGTAGACACATGCTCAGCCTTGCATACTGAGCAGACACACGGGCCAAGGAGGAAGAGACCCTCAGAACCACCTTCCACGGGTGGACAAAATCTCTCGCTTCCTTGCCATAATGTCGCCCACCACCCAGATTCCTCACCACTCAGACAATGCAAGAGGCGCAGAGGTTTTCACGTTCTGTCCCATCACCCCCCAGGAGAAGAAGCCCCCGATGAAGCCTGCTGTGAACTCAACCCTTTCTGTCACTTCCCCATTAACTCTCAGTGCTCTGTGGGATCTCTTCTGACTGTGGATTGGATTTTATGTACCCCCCCCCGCGACTTCAAAAGGCTCATAAATTGAAGGTTTGGTCCCCACCTTGAGGCATTATTGACAGGTGATACCACCAGCTCACTAGCCACTGATGGTGGAATCATAGTCTGGCGGTGTTGCTGGGAAGCGGAGGAAGAGGCAGGGCCTCCTTGCCTTCACTTCCTTCCCGAACCTTCTGTCTGCATCCTCCCTCCACCCTCATTGATACTTCCTTGCGGTATCAGTAGCACCAGAATCTGCATCGAAAGATCTGTTCTGGTTTTATCGAAGACTCTGGAGAACTGTTTCTGCCTGAGCAGAAAGTTCCTTTAGAGTCTAGGAAATAGCTACGGGGGGTTCAATGTCAGCGCACATCTACAGGGGATTGCATTGATTTCCTATGTGGAGCAGCTTCTCTGGCTCCTTTCTTTCGTCTTCCAGGATGTGTATGTCTCTGTTCATGCAGAACATTATTTTAAAAGATAGAAAATATTTTCCCAGGCTGTTGCAAATTGTTATTGAACAATGGAACCCTTTCTCTAGTCACCATCCCCGTGCCACCTGGCCAGGCTCAGATAAATGGCCTATTGTAGAGGCTCACGGAACTAGATGAATCACGATGTTACCCCGGGAGTACGGCAGCCTGGTACTCAGGTGATGGAAAGTCTGAAGATGTGACCTGTGACGAGCTCCTGGAGGGGACAGCCTAGCCATGATTAAAATCCATCCTGTGGCTGAGCCTGGATAACTCTGTAGGCACAGGTCCAGCTGCCCAGATCTGGGTTTAGGTGATAACATTTCTTCATTGCCTTATTCCAAATAACTTAATTTCATGAGGAACAAGCCATCCAAAAATCCAGTTAGTGGGGAAATAAGTTATGTAAGTTTCCTAATTTTGTTTTCCATTGGTGAGTCTTGAGACTCATGCATAACTGCCATCCCAACACTCTGCAAGCTAAGGCAGGAGGATTATGAGTTAGAGTCATCCTGGGCTGTATAGCAAGTTCAGAATACACTGATCTCCATAGTGAGATCTTGTCTCAAAAACCCCAAGCAAAGCTGGTGTGTACAAGGCACAGAGTTCTATCCCTAGCACTGAAAAACAAAACAACAGAATATCTGACATCCATAACTAACATAAGAAGGGGGACGTTTATTTTGGCTCAGGGTTCCAAAGATTTCAGGCCATGATGGCAGGGGTGAGAGGGGGCTGGAAGGGCAAGCAGCTCACCTTAAGGCGGCCAAGAAACAGAGACAGCATGCTTGTGCTCACTAGCATTTTCCTCCTCTTATTCCACTCAGGCCCCGCAACTTACAGATCCCCCACATTCACAGAGCTGTTCTTTACTTGGCTAATCCTCCTTAGAAATGGCCTCACACACTCAGACATGGAACTTTATTAATTTCCTAGGCAATTCTCGGTCCAATTAGGTTATCAGCTTGGTCTAAAGGGAAGACATTCACCCTGAATCATCCTTCTGATTAGTCTGTGTGATGATAAGCATTGAATTTTGAGAATATTGTGCCAAGCTAAAATCATGCAGTAACCTATAGAGGACTCAATCACAAAGCTTGAACAGTGAATCCAATGTCGACCTTCTGGTCAAACAGAAGATTTCAAAGCATTCAAATTCAAGAAGTGGAATTTTTAATTCAAAACCTGTAGCCATCAATATTCTTCCATTTAGAACAGTGTAGGAACCTCTGTGCCATGGAATGCTCTTCTCAGAGCCTAACAACGATGAGCACCTTAGTCAGAGCAGCTGTGATTATCCACAAGAGACCTTCAACAAGGTCAGCCCTGTTGATGATTCCTCATGGAAGGAGGGTGTGAGGAGGAGCATTAGACCTCGACCTGAGAGTCCAGCCACTGCTTCCGAAGCCCCCTTCCAGCTGCATGTAGCCCTGCCATAGCTGTATATATTCTAGAAGGCGCTAGATTATGTAGGAAGTGGAAGATTAACTAAAGGAGCAAGAACTCCATCTACGCAGGTTGGAGAGAAGCGGTCATACTGGGTGAGACTTTCCAGTGATGCAGCTTTTTGGCGGGCACCCATTCCTCTGTAAGAAGCCCCTCATCTATGCTCCGGTAAGTAATCCCAGTAAACCCATCGGATCACCAAGCTATACTGTGTGGAATCATTACTTTGGTCTTTCCGTTGGTGCCCTGTCTGGGATGAATCTATCTGGTCATGCTACCCCAGGCAACGTTGCTATTGTGAGTGTAGCTATTATAAATTATGTGTATTTTTCTTTCAATTTTTAAGTGAAATATGCTTATAAATTTTATGTTTTGCATAGAGCGTTAGGAGATACAGAATTTTCAGCATTTTCCCCAGTGTTGAGAATAGAACCCAGGGCCTCACACTTCCTAGATTCTTTTACTTCATGTGTATGTGTTTTGCCTGAGTGTATGTAAGTGCACCACGTATATGCAGTACACACTGAGGGCAGAAGAGGGCATTGGATCCCATGGAACTGGAGTTAAGGTGCCATATGGGTGCTGGGAGTAGACCCAGGGTCCTCTGCAAGAGCAGCCAGTGCTCTTAACCGCTGAGCATCTCTTCAGCCTCCTAGTTCCTAGATTTCTATATCAAATAGCATTTAAGTCCATCCATTTCTCCACTGCGTGGAGACTAATGGTGAATAATTCGATGTTCCTTCTTGTCCACTTTCCTATGCATATCTTTCTAGCTCACATTAATTAATTTACTCCATATAGCACATGTCATTGGATATTATTTACAAAGCCATCTTTGAAGATGATATCATATAATTTTCATCCTGTACTTGGCCATCTTTGTACTGTTAGGAGCTTTGGAATTCTCACAGTTTCTAATTCCTTATGTTGTCCCTGGCACTCACTCTTTGAGGAGTTTCCTTTTGACCTCTGACACTGTCCCGAGCTTGCTGAAATCACTTCCAAGCAAATCACTTACCCTTGAATTCTGGCCTGTCAAGCAGCTTTCCAGAGACCTTTTCTTTTTTTCTTCAATATCCGTGGTCTCTCCCCTGAAAGGAACAGTGGTTGGTGTTTTTTTTTCCTCGCTTGTTACGGAGTCTCTGGCTTGTTTAATCCTCCCAGTGGTGCAGTTGGGCAGGAATGACCTTTCTGGTGTTCAGGGTGAGGTGTGGACTGGGAAGGGGGCGCCTTTCCTGACCTCCTGGTGAGTCAGCACATCTGACCTTCCCCACGCCTGCTCTAAGTCCTGCCAGCACCCACATGGCAGCTAACAACCACCGTACCTCCAGTTCCAGGGGATCTGCGCCCTCTCTTGGCCTCTGTGGGCGCCAGGATGCATGTGGTGTATATTCATACATGCCGGGAAAACACTCACACTCTTTCTTGGTCTCAGGGCTTCACTTTAACTTCTCTGCATCCTTGGGCGGGTGATGCTAATTCTATTCCTCGGGGCTCAACTTTCCCATTCTCCCCACATTTTGGAAGTTTTAGAAACCTTGGGCTCTTCAAGCAAAAAACCCAGCTGACTCCACTGACAGGAGGCCAAAGTCCCTTTTCCAGGTAGACAATACCATTTTTTGCATGCATCCATCTAATTAATGTCTGTATAGGAGAAAATGCTTTTGGGGAGACTGACCTCAGACTCCTCCACCACAGATGAAACTGGAGAAGGCAGGAATATTCAAATTTCATCTTATTTTTAAATTAAAATTAAAAATTAATTTAATTTTTAAAAATAAAAAAATTTCCTTTTTTAAGATTTATTTATTTTTATTTTATGAATGTTTTGCCCACATGTATGCATACACATGTATGCTTGGTGCCCACAGAGGTCAGAAGAGGGTGTCTGATCCCCTAGAACAGGAGTAATGGATGATTGTTAACTGCCATCTGTGTGCTAGGAACCTAATCCAGGTCTTCTGCAAAAGCAGTAAGCACTCTTAGATGCTGAGTCATCTCCAGCTCCTATTTTATTTCATTTTATTATGTGTGTATATGTACCATGTGTGCAGGCATCTGTGGAAGCCAGAAGAGAGCATCAGATTCCCCAGAACTGGAGTTACAGATGATTGTTAGCCACCATGTGCGGTCTGGGAACGGAACCCCGGTTCTCTGCAAGAATAGTCAGTGTTCTTAAGCACTGAGCTGTCTCTCCAGTCCCATTTTATTTTAGTTTTTCAATTATGAGTATGTGTGTGTCTGTGTGATGGTGCATATGTGTGTGCCAGGGACCAGGAGAGGGTATCAGATCCTTTGGAGCTGGAGTTACATTACCGGTGGTTGTGAGCTGCTTAATGACGGAGTTGGGAATGTACTGCCCCATGTGTTCTGGGAAAGATCGCCTAGTACCAGCTGAACCCTGCTCTGTGCGTGCCCTCTGCTCACCGACCTCAACCACTGTCATGGCTTGACGTTGCCCAAAATACACTGCTCATTTACATGGCTCATTGCAAGAAAGGAGAGTCACACACTGCTTTGGAAGCTTCCAGGAAGAAAAGAAGCAATTAAGTATTTGGCCTCCTTCTTCCTCCTTGGAGGCAGCGATTGTGAACTCAAGCTGTCTGCCTTCACAGCACATTGCTGGGACCTTCCCCAGGCCCATGGAGGGACAGTGGGTCATGCAGACCTTCTGTCTGCTTCTCACCGACTCTCACTCATGAGCTCCCGACACCCAGCGAGACCACAGGGAACCCAGCCTCCAGGCACAGAGCCTCCTCCTCACTACCATCCTCTCCTCTTGTGGGCCTCAAGCTCTGCCAACCCTGCTGCCCACCTCCAGCCTCACGCCTTCCATTTCTTCCAGAAGTTTCACTAGTCAGAGGGGCAGCAACATACTTTAGTACTGAGTATACTACCAAGGCATGGGTCAGGACATTTAAAAATTATTTACTTCTTGTTTTTTAATTCTTAAAGATATGTAATGTGTATGGGAAAGAACAGAAATTGAAGAAGATAGCGTGATGGATTTTCATAAACAGACTAAAAAACAGATTACATGAGGCTCCCAAGAATCCTATCCTCTACTTTCTCACGGTCCCCACCCCAGGCTGAAAGCTAGCCCGACTGTGGGTGCGTCTCCATCTCCAGCACAGCTGTTGTGCTCCAGTCATGCCAGAGAATGGAGGACGAGGAAACAGGGCCTCAGGTGGCTCAGAGTGAGAGTTTCCGGGATACTACGTTGGTGGGCAGTTCAGTTATAAAAACCCACACAGGGGTTTATATAGGGAGGCCTTTCTGACTGTTACAGTTGGGAAAGTTAAAGGTGGGGTCTTTAGGTAAGGGCAGGAAGGTTGTAGGTCTGATGTGGAAATTAGGAATGAGGAAACAAACCCCAAAGACCTGGGTCTGGTCTGGGGTGATCTTTGTTGGGGAAAAGAAGATTCATATCTACATGGCTTCCTGGGGCGAGGTTATCGCATCAGGCAGAGCAGGCCAGACTCCTACTGTCCCTTCAGAGTATCGGGGGTTGCTTGACTTTGCTCAATACCTTTTATGATAGACCCAATCCCATCCCCACACCCAACTTCCACCACTTTGGTTATCTTAGTCTTCTCGGGAGTTCAATCGTGAGGACTCCCAAGTCTGGCTTTGTTCCTTCGGAGTGGTATTGCTGAGATTTGGAGATTCATCCGAACTTTGGTGGGCACACTCATTTTCACTGTGGTCTATTGCGTCTATGTACAAATCCCTTCCGGGTTTGATGGACGTTTGCTCCGTCTCTAGATCTTACTGTTATAAGTTACGCTGCCTGTGCACATCTTTATCGAGATCTGTGCGTGTGTAAGGGGCACTTCCATCAGGCAGAGCTCTGAGGAAGTAAGGGCTGGGTGGCAGCAGGGGATGCACTGGGCTTTACTAGACGCTGGCTTCCTAGGCAGCTGCACCTAGGAACCCACCACCTGTGTTGACGTTCAGCTTTGTTCTGCCCTCCCACTAATAGTTGATAACTTCAGCGTTTCAAGTTCATTTTAATACTGTATTAAATTTGATCCTTGACAATTTCCTCTTTTATGTTTTAATTGAAGTTTTGCAAATTTCATACAGCATATTTTACCCTATTCAGAGTTTTAGACTCTCTCCCCTATCTAAGCCCCTCCTAGTACCTCCACCCAATGTCATGTACTCTCTAATACGTACATATGTGTACTTGACTCAATAGGCCTCGGAATATATAATATATTTTAATATAAATTTGTTTCTTTAAATGCCCTTCCATATGGGTCCATCCATCGGAGCCCGGCTGACCTACCCAGCAACACTCCTTCAAAGAAAACTGACTCTTCCTTTCCCAGCAACCATCTTCCTTGGTAGGGTTGGGTTTCTTACCACTTCCCCAGGTCCAGGTGGATACTGACTAACTTGAACTTTCGTGGGACTTGTGCATGCTGTTACATTGCTGTGAGTTCATATGAATAACTGTCCAGCTGTGGAAAACACTGTTTCCTCGTGGTCATCCACCATCTAAAGCTCCTACAATCTTCCAACCCCTCTTCCCCAATGATCCCTGAGCCTTGGGAGGTAAAAGTTTGATCATATGGCAGACATATTTCTAGGTTTTTGAGGAACATATATCCTCATTTTCATACTGATTGCACCAATTTGCACTCCCACTCTCAGTGAATAAGTGTTCCTCTTCCTCACATTCTCACCAGCATTTATTGTGATTTTATTTTATTTTTTTTTTCGACAATAGCCATTCTGACAGGGAGGAGACAGAATCTCCAAGAACTAGTGTTGACTGCTCTTTTTGAGACACAGTCTTACTACATAGTCTTACTACTCTTAGATGGCCTGGAACTTGCTCTGTACAGCAGTCTGGAATTGAATTCACTAAAGGCACAGGCTACCATGCCCAGTGTTGAACACTTTTTAAAAGTGTTTACTTGGAATTTGTATTTCCTCTTTGAGAATTCTCTGTTCAAGTCTATGGCCTGTTTTTTTGGCTGCGTTGTTGTTTGTTTTATGGATGTTCAGCTTTTTGAGTTCTTTGTGGGTTCTAGACATTAATCCTTTGTTGGATGTGTAACTGGCAAAGCCTTTTCCCATTCTGTGGGCTGCCTCTTCACTTGATTGACAGTTCATTTTGCTGTACACAATCTTTTCAGTTTTATGAGCACCCATGTGTCAATTGTTAGTTTTATTTTCTAAGAAGCCAGAGTTTTTTCTAAAGAGTCCTTGCCTATGCCTGTATCTTACAGCGTTCTCTCTACCTTTCCCTCTAGCACTTTCAGGGGTTTGGTGTTGACTTTGCACTTGATTTTTGTGCAAGGTGGGAGAGATAAGGTTCTAGCCCTGTTTATCTGCATATGGGCATCTTCTTTTTCCAGGACCATCCGTCAAAGACACTGTCTTTGACATACTGTGTAATTCTGGTGTTCTTGTCAAAATCAAGTGGCTCAAGCTGTGTGGGCTTGTGTCTGGGTCCTCAACTCTTTCCATCTGTCTATTTGGGCATTTCTATGCCAGCACCAAGCTGTTTCTGGTGCTGACCTGGAATTCTTTTCTGGCACTCTTCACGCATAGACGTCATCTTTTCATAGTGCCACAAAGATACTGTGTGTTATGTTCCTGTTCTTCTTATTTTCTTTGGATGATCCAGTTCCTCTACCTTGTCTTCAAGTCCTCATTCTCTACTTTCTACATGACCCATTCTGTTGACGTGACTGTCTGCTGAACTGTTTGTTAGACTTGCCGAATCTTCCATTTCCAGCTTCCTTTCGATTTGGCTTTTCTTCAGTATTTCTCCACGCAAATTCTATTTTCATGTCTTAGATTGGCCTTCTGATTTAATTCAGCTGTTTGTTTGTGTTTTCCTGGGCTTCAGTTGATTTATCCCCCTACCCCTCTTTAAATTCATTTGAGAGTTTATTCCTGTCTTCTTCGAATGCTTTGAACATGTTTATAATTGCTCTTTTGAACTCTGGCTCATGCATTTCATGTAAGTTATCTCAATAGGGACTGCTATGAGATTGATGATTCTTGTGGGGTGGACTGGCATATTGTCTGTTTTTTTCTTTTTTCTTTTTCTTTTTTTTTTTTATTGCTTGTGTTCTTACATTGAGACCGGGGCATCTGGGGTTAGGCTGTATGTTTTGATATGAGGCTTTGGCCTTCAACTCAGGTCGTATATAACCTTACCTTACCTCATGCAATGGATGAAGGATTCTGGTGTGTGGTCGGAATGGCTTTGGGGAGTTCAAAGCAAGGGGAGCGGGAGAGGAAGAAGCACAGGATCACTTGCTGGGGTCTCCACGTTTGTTTGTGGGGTGGCTGGATGGTCTCTGGCATGTGGCAGGTGGGGCTTTGGGGAGTCCTGGGGAGGACAGGGCAGGGATAGAGACACAGAGCCATCTATTGGGGTCTCTGATCCTTGTGCACAGGGTGGGTGGGGGAGGGCTGAAGGTTCTCAGGCAAGAGGTAGGTATAGCTTTTCTCAGTCCTGAGAAGGAACAGGGAGCGAGAAGGTGAGGCATGAGCTACCCGTGTCTCTGAACCCCATGGGCTGGTCTGAGGCTCCCTGGCAGTTGGTGGTTGGGGGCTTTGCAGAGTCCCAAATGGGGAGGATGTAGAGGGGCTGTGGGATTGCTTACAGGGGTCTCTGATTCTCATGGAGATTCTGGGTGGTCCCAGAATGATCTCTTTCATCTCCTTAATTTTCAAAAAGAAAGAAAATTTGGGGTTAGCAAGGTTTTCTGAGGTATATCCTGCTTTAGGATGCCCTACCTCTGTCTCTGTCTCTGACTGTCTCTTTCTGTCTCTGTCTCTCTGTCTCTCTCTCTGGTGATTGCCATTTTGCTCCATTTGATAAAGTAACAAATCACAACAGTGTTCTCCCTCTGGCAGAAAATCTTGGATCTCATCAAAACACACCTTCCCTGACAGTCTTTCACGTTGGGCCTCCAGCTTCTTAGACCTGACCCCAAATGATTTATCAGCCTGTCATGTCAGGTCTTCCTTTCACACATGCATGGGTCACGAGACACACAAACTGAGAAGCTCTCTCTCTTAGCCATCATCTGCCCCCAGCGTTTCACATAATTTTTGTCATAATTATAATGCAGCCTTATGCTTGTTTACTTAAACTTCTAAAATGAAACCTATCATGAATATGACATGCTGAATATCTTTTTTACTAAAATACAGGAAAATAACACATAGCTTTTTAAATGCATCCTTGTCCTATTAGGTCCACCTCTGTACTGCACATGTTGCCTAGTGCAGCTCCAGTCACAGCTGGACATGAGCCATCACCATCTGCAGCCCAGAGCTGGGAACTTGTAAGAGCACCGTCCCTCCCCTTCAGTTCCTCTGAGGAACTTGCGGGCTCCTCAGGAACACCTGCCTTTCGGACCTGTGTCCTGCCCCATGTCTGAGACCTCGGAAAGCTCGCCTAGTACAACACTTCTACAAGGAAGCTGGGAGGTCAGCACCTCATGAGAGTGAAATTCATGCCAACGGAAGAAATTATTCTATTGCTAATTTTTTCCCTTTCTGTGATTGTCAATTTGGCTGGGTTGGAAGAGCATTAGGAATGAGTGAAGTCCATCTCTGGGTGTGTCTGGGATAGTGTAGACCCTGAGGGCTCTGACTTAATCAATGAATTAATTCACTGATGAATTAAAATTTGAATAGAGTATTGGGAGGAGACAGTGCTGTAGAAGGAAGCACTCCGGAAGAGACAGGTTTGTGGTGACATACTCGTACAGGGTGTGTCTTGTACTGGGCATCTCTCTGCTGGTCTGTCTGCTTCCTGGCCGCCAAGAACTGGAAACAAGGAAAGACAAAGAACCCCTCCACCTGACTTCAGTACCCCAGAGCCAGCAGTTCCTTATGGACCCCTAAAGACATTCTAGATCTCGAGCCATCAGCTGTAACAACCCTTGTTCAGCTTGGAATTTCTTAGGAGTGAAGACAACTGCATCTCTCTGACCCACCAACCCCACTCTGGCTTTCCCGAGACTGCACTCCACAACCAAGTGTCAGCAAAATGAACTTTTGCTTCATGGGCCATTTTCTAGGGAGTCCAGGCTAAAACAATTGCACTGCGGAAGTCCTCTACATCATCGCCATCACGGCAGCCATCCCTCAGGCGGCAAACCCCTCCACAGCTGCTTCTGAGCCCAACTGCTTCTTTACCCTTCTCTCCTTCAGTCCCGGGGAGGCTTTGGTGTCTGCAGAGTTCTGACTCTTCCCTGCCTTCAGGTTCTTGACCCTTTCTTTCTTGTTAATAAACAGCTACCGTGCCCAACTCCCTCCTTTGATAGACGTGCACCTCTTGGTAGACATCAGTGGAGAAGCAGGCAGGCAAGAGGAGGAAACCAAAGTGTTTAGTCTTTGTGTACAGAGGATCAATATTGTTCAAACAATATCAGCCGTGGTGGTTTAAATGCGAACGTCCCCCAAAGGCTCCACGTATTTGAACATTTTGTCTTCAGTTGGGGGAGCTGTTTTGGGAGGTCCTAGGAAGCGTGGCCTTGCTGGAGGAAGTTCATCACTGTCACTGAGTGCCGGCTTTGATAGTTCTTAAACCTTGCCAGATTACAGTCTCTCTACTTCCTGTGCCTGCTCAAAGGTGTACTTGCTTGGTTTTCTTCACTCCAGCCATGCCTCCCCACCATCATGGACTCTTATCCCTTTAGAATCGTGAGCCAAATCAACTCTTCCTTCTATACGTTGCCTTGGTCACAGTGTTTTGTCACAGCAACAGAAAAGGAACTAAAACACCAGCCTTTTAGGGAGATGCATCCTGTCCAGAGTCTTTTACTTGCTTTTGCAGCATGTTAGCTCTTAATGTATGTATTTGCGCCTAAAGCCAAATTTAGGAGGATCTGTCTCAGAACAGGAGTCTAAAGCTAGGCTTCCTCAGAAGCAAGGGAAAACAATATAAATGGATTTTGGGGAGACTGAACCAGGAACTATTTAGGGTGCTGAGAAAAACAGAGGGAAGAAGTCAACTAGAATCGAGTTATCACTTGGGGTACAGTTGTGGATGCCTGGCTCAGACGCATGGGAGAATACTGAGAGCCAGTGGAGAACATTCTTCCGGCTGATCACCATCAAGTTGTGAGGGCTTGGCTAGTCATCTGTCAACTCTCCTCACCACGGGCTGGGGGCTTCTTCTGCCTTCCTGGGTAACAGTCAGTCGGAATATCTCTCAGAGCTAGAGTTGCACAGTTGTGCGTCAGCCCATTCTGTTTCACAGAGGCAGGTGGGACACCGACAGCCTCAGCTTCGGGAAGCCTCCAGCACCACCGCCAGCTTCTGATAAGTACACGAATCAGCAGAGTATAATTCTCTCCATCAGACCTGTGGTCTAGGGAACTCTGGGGAACTGTGGTAAGTGTCCAGAGCAACCTAGTTCCTGCTTCACGCTGAGCTGGCTGCCTGAGGAGCGCGTACTGTGAAATGCCTTGCTGAATTTAGCCAGGCTCTCATGATCATTCTTTGCACAGGCCCAGGGCCTTTCCTTCTGCTCCACAAAATGCCCTCTAGAGAATCTGACCTCCTAACCCAGCTTTCAAAAAGCCAGTGTGGCTTTACTTATCTTTGGAAAAGAAATCTCTTCCTGTTGACCTGAGCATCCCAATGCCTCCATCAGAGATGCAGAGTGACAGATAAGGCAAAACTGCGGCTTTCTGCAATGTACCCTCCCTTGCTGGGCTGTGCAGGGATGGATAGCTAGCTCCTGTGCCTGCCTAAAATCTGCAACAGAAGTCTATCTGGTCTCTAAGACCAACTCTGGCTTCCCCAGTCTGAAAGCCAAAACCCATTACTGGTACTCTTCATTGGGTTTTTACTTTATTTATTTTTATTCTATGTATATGACTATTTTGCCTGCATGTATGTAAGTGCACCCATGTTGTACAAGGCCTGTGGAGGTCAGAAGTGAGCATCATATCTTCCTAGAACTGGGGTTACAGACAGTTATGAGCCATCGTGAGGGTTGTGGGAACTGAATCTGGGTCCTCTACGAGTATAGCCAGTGTGCTTAACTAGTAAGACATCTCTCTAGTCGCCGGGTTTCACTTTAACTGAGTTTCTGGCCCTGACCTAGGCCCTGAAACACGTCGGCTGCCTCCTGTCAGGTCAGAGAAGCCCTGGGAAGAGAGGAACTGGGGCCAACTCAGAGCTCTAAGGCACGGGGTTTGAAAGTCTAAGGTTTCTCTAGAAAACACAGGGGAAGAGTTCACATTCATACATCTGCACAGGTTTGCAGAGCATTTGAGATGACAGTCACTGTTTGGGGTTCAGGTGATATCCTCACTTTTGCAAACTGCAAATGGTCAAGTTGGCAATACGGACCCCAAACATTACCAAGAGAACAAGACTGGTTCTTAGTTCTCAAGATGTACTGAGCCCTTGTCTCATGCTAAAGAAATGTGAGAAATTATTATCAGAGACCAAAATAGTTCAACAGGTATTCCTGACACTCTCCCCAAGGCAGACATCACTAATACATCCCAAACCTGGGAGCAGCAGTCTCAATGTTCCATTCCAAGCAGCCACAAGCAATCACTCCGCTCATGTGTAGAAATTAAATCGCATGTCTGCTTCATTCTCTGCCCACACTGGCAATGCATTAGGGTCTTTTCCCCACATACATGCATGCATTCATAAGAATTCATAGAATAATTAGCTTTTCCCTAACGTTTATTGTATGCCAAGATGAGAATCCAAACAGGAAAATGGAGGGAAGTCTCCTAGGACAGACTCACTGCTGTGCCTGCAGAACGTACTCAGTTTACAGAATGAGATTCCATCCCCAGAAATGTCGTGGCCACCCTCCAGAAAGCAGGGGTTGCTGATGGAGAAGGAGGTATTCAGTGGAGAAGGGGAGGCCTGAGGACAGGTAGGAGGAAGTCAGAGGATGAGCTAAACAGGGAAGTTTTTGTTATACAATGTTTCCAACTCATTTCTTCCTAAGATCCCAGACCTCAGAGCTGGACAGAGGAGCTAGGAACACTGGCTGCTCTTGCAGAGAACTCGGGTTCAATTCCCAGCACCCACACAGAGGCTAACTACTGTCTGTAATTCCAGTTCCAAGGGATTCAACAGCCTCTTCTGACCTCCGTGATCATTGCATGACATGGATGCACTTACGTGCATGCCCACAACATACTCATTCACATAAAATACAAATGATAAAATAGTCTTAAAAATAAAAACAACAATAATAAAAACTTAGACCCTGAAGGGGAGGAACAGACTGGTCTTTGTGTGGTGACCCACCTTTCTCTCAGTCTACTACTTCCCCTTGGGAAAGCTGCACCCGATGCATCTGTACACAGTCAGGGGTGATGAAATGCCAGATCAAGACAACTGTCTAGGAACTGACCCACAGACGATGAGGAGGTTGCTGCGAAGCACTGACCAGCTGAGGGAGGGGTCTATTGCTGGGACCTGGGTGCAGAAAGCCTTGGCTATTTGGAGCCCCAGAAAAGATGCAAGCTATAAAGAGAGAGAAAGAGTAGATGGGGCCCAAAACAATTACAGAAGGTTTCCTGGCGGCTCCTCCAGGCTGCCTGAATGCTCCCAATTATGCCCCTCCCTTCTTCTTAAAGTGGCTTATTCAGTGTTACCATAGCAATCTCTTAAACACAAGACTGATGAATCTAAGAATCAATTCATGCGAGTCATTGTTGAAGGGTCTGGGTTTTCACTTAGAGCAGAGGGCTGTCTGAGGAAGGAAACACAATGGAAGGTGGGACTGTGAGACACAGACTGGAGTGTGCTCCTTAAAACCCCTCGACTCGGAGCATCCAGAAACAGCCTGTGGAGAGTAGGCAATAAGTGCAATCCTTCCATGTCAAAAAGCTGACTGAGAAGGCTGAGAACCACCTCACATGCCTACACACATGGCCTCTCTGGGATTCAAATCCTGCAGATGAGTCTAAATCAGAAGGAAACTTAGTTGCTGCTGTGTGCAGTGCTTTTGCTGGGTCCTTTACAAGTCACTCTGTATCATGTTGCTCCCACAGTGCTTGACAGCAAACCTTTATCTAGAAAATTCCAGATAAATATCCAAAGAAAGAACAAGAAGGCAATACCTTTGGTCAGAGAGCTGCAGGGGAGAAAGAACAGAGAGACCCGGTGATCCCGGCTCCACTCGTCAGGAGTTCATTCCTGGGGGAGTTTTACCTTCCTTTGGAAGAAGCCCACCATCTGGGGTCTCTCTGTAGTCATCGGAGTCTGTCACCTGGCATGCATCGACTCCATGTAAGATCTGTCTGTCCACAGATGACCTTGACCTGACTGAGGCTAGAAACATCCAAATCAGCCTCTCACTGATGATATGGGGTATTGTAGTTGCTCCTCCTCAACCTTGATTTTGATCCGGAAAATTCTCTGTCCCTCTAGAACTCACTTTCAAAATTGAGCCAGTTCCCCAACACTGTTTTTGTCATTATATTCTTTTTTAAATTTTTATTTATTTGTACTTTTGGAAAATCCAACTTAAAATGAAATCCCATCAGAATCTTTCCTTTAAGGGTTAAAACTTCCCAGTAAGTTCTCTTCTGGCCATGTTAGAGCTTTGCTAGGGTCTAAGGCTCCAGTCCCAAACCCTAGCAAGTATTTAAAGATTTCTCTTCATCCCTCTCTAGTCTTTGCTATGTGGATATTGGAGAGTGAGCTTAAAATGTTAAGCCCTTTGTTAGAAACCTGTGTTTAGAGAACTAATAAAATTTCCCCACCCCAACTCCATCAAAAGTAGTTCATAACCTGAGCTCAGGGAGATGGCTCTGTGGGTGAAAGTGCTTAGTAAGAGACTGGCTGAGTTCAAATCCCTGAGACCCACATAAAAACAAAACAGCAGATGCCGTGGTGTGTATCTGTAATTGCAGCACTCCCCTGGTGAGACAGGAGGCAGAGATAGAATTGCCTGAGGCTCAGGACCAGCTAGCCTGGAGTACACAGCAACACAGGAAGAGACACTGTCTCAGTTTTCTTTTCTGTTGCCAAGATTAAATACCCTGATGAAAACTGCTTAAGGAAGGGAGAGTTTATTTTAGCTCAAAGCACAGTCCACCACGGTGGAGAAGTCAAGGCAGAAGGAGCTTAAATCTGCAGTCATAAGAAAAGAATAATGAATACAAGCTTGCTAGAATTCGGCTCACTTTCCCTATTTTACACAGCCCAAGATCCCCTGCCCAGGGCATGGTTCTACCCACAATTAAGGCAGGTCTTAATATTAGTTCCCATAATTAAGTTAATTCCTCACAGACATTCTTACGGAATAACCTGAATTTAGGTAATATCTCACAGCACACTATACTTACCTAGGTAATTCTAGAGTCTGTCAAAGATTAACATTGTCACAGTCTCTAAACAAGGAGGATGCCAAGAACCAACTCTTAAGCTGTCCTCTGACTTCCTCAGAGGACCATGGCATTCCAACACCTCTCTCTCTCTGTCTTTCTGTCTGTCTATCAGATCTATCTATCTATCTATCTTTCTATCTATCTATCTCATAGCATTTCATAACCTTATAATCAAGAAAATTTAAAATAAAGTAGCTGTGCTAGTTGGTCTTTGTCAACCGAACACGAGCTAGAGCCACCTGGGAAGAGGGAGCCTCAGTTGTGGAATTTCCTCCATCAGACTGACCTGTGACCATGTCTGTGGGGCAATTTTCTTGATTGTTCATTGACGTAGAAGAGTTCAGTCACTGTGGGTGCTGCCACCCCCAGGCAGGTGGGCCTGGACTGTGTAAGAAAACAGTCTGAACAAGCCAGGGGAAGCAAGCCAGTAAGCAGTGTTCCTTCATGGTCTCTGCTTCAGCTACTGTCTCCAGGTTCCTGCCCTGAGTTCCCGCCTTGGCGTCCCTCAAATGAACTGTAACCTGAAGGTTGAAATCAACTCTTTCCTCTCCACATTGGTTTTGGTCAGTGTTTTATCACAACAACAAAAGGCAAACTAGGGCATAAGCTAGCTAAATAGAACTTTTCTGGGCACATACAGAACACTGATTTAGCCCATCCAGAATGGCACACACTGTTAGAATCTGTCTTTGGGCTACTGCATTTGTTCTTGCTACGGCCCCTAGAGGACCTTGTGAGTACGCCTCCTCCTTTAGCATGCAAGGAGGAGCCCAGAGTTGAACTTCTGACAGAAGCACGGGACACAACTGTAGTCCAGCCCAGGCACTGCATTTGGCAAAGCGCTGCTCCCTGCTGGGCAGCAGTCACACTCTGAGACCTTGCAGAAGTTAGAAGCTTCCCCGAGGAGTGTCTGACTCTGGTGCCCTGCCTTTCAGGTCACAGGGGAGCAAAAAGGGTTAATAAGAATTCAGAAAGTCACATTCCCCAACAACACGAAGGCCTGTGTGCTCAGAAACACATCTGGAACCCCATCTTCCACAGTGAGAGTGTGAGAAATAAAGTCCGAGGTCCTAGGACCCCACAATACCACACAAAGAACATGCAGACAAAGCTCAAGTCACTTGGCAAGGCAGATTTTACTTCTGCACAAAAGATGCATTGTGTGGTCACTCAGAGCCAGCAAGTATTCAAGACCCAGAAGCTTAGTAGGGTTTTATCCTTCAGGCAAGAGTACTGTGCCTTGTACCCGGTGGCCAGGCTCTGGCTTCACAGTGTCTCCAGTGAAGAAAAGGGCTGGTCAAAGAGGGGAAGGGCTCGGCCACCCAAGGCCTCAGGTTCTGGGAATGGATTGGGGCCTTTTTGTAAACAAAAGTGTTACAGGATGTGTGTGTGTGTGTGTGTGTGTGTGTGTGTGTGTGTGTGTGTGTTGGGGGGGATTAAAAGG
Organism: Eospalax fontanierii; assembly: GCA_035773235.1. Lineage (NCBI taxonomy): Eukaryota > Metazoa > Chordata > Mammalia > Rodentia > Spalacidae > Eospalax > Eospalax fontanierii. Next base: position 7,798,752 of record CM069554.1, read on the forward strand.
AATTCTTCATCATAAATGAAAAGTTTTTCAGGATTTGAAAGAAAAGACTTTCTTACAAGAGTACAAAAGATAGAGCAAGGTACTACGCCTTGCAGAAGGCTAGACTCACCCCAAGTCATTTGAGTCTTTCCAACATGGCTCCAGTGACCATCTTAGGGGAACCGCAAACTGGCACGGAGAGGCACCCTCTGTTGAGATGGCCTCTCCCTTTATTCTCGGTGCCACAGAGAACTGGGCTGTCCTCATTAGTGGAGGTCTGGCCATACAATCTAGACCCCATTGTCTAATTTACAAAAGGGAAGGAGACGATCAGGTAAGACTCTACAATTTGGGAACCTGGGATTTCCGGGGGGGGATCCAGAGTCATGAAAATAAGGTGGGGAGGGGCAGTTAAGAAAAAAAATGCTACAATGCTGCAAGCTACAGTTGATATTGTAAGAAACACAGTACATATAACAAGGGTACTGAAAAGAAGGAAAAGCACATAGTTTAAGTTTTTGACAGAGATTTTATCTCTTACATTTATATTTTTAGACACTAGTCAGAAAGAAGAAAGAAAGAGAGAAAGAAAGAAAGAAAGAAAGAAAGAAAGAAAGAAAGAAAGAAAGAAAGAGAAAGAAGGTGCAAATGAGCAGAGGCTATTAGAGCAGGATGCAACACAAATGTCAGCCTGTGAGTCAGGGACTCAGCCTCTGAGACGGGACAGGTCCCCTAATGCGAACGAAGAGAGAACCCAAGCTAAAGAAAATGCAGATTGTAATTGACTCTGGATGTCTCTTATTTTACATTGTAATGTAAAACTCCCTTTGAAAGGAAAGACAGTACATTTCATTTCTGTTTCTCACAATGACCTGCGTACAGAGGGGTCTTGGATTGGAACTTGCTTTTCTGACTGTTTTTGTCACTAGGGCTGTATCAGCAGCAGTGACGGAAAATCCCCAGAGGCCACAGCTTGAACTGTTTGAAGGACTGGGGTGGACTGGGGTGCCCTGCCCTTGGCCCTGTGTGGAGAGGAGAGGGCATGACTCAGCACCGGCGTGGCGGGCTTGCCTAGCTCCACCTACCTCTCTTGGGATGGTCCTCTGCCACGGTGTCATGATTACCACCTTCCCACAGTCATCTGCTGCTATTAATAGCACATGAATAATTCAAACAGTAAACTTGCAGACGCCTGGCTCCTCTTCTGCCCTGGGGAGCTGCCAAAGATAGCTCAGCCCCTGGCAACCATCGAGCTGCTTGGGGGAGAGCAAGGGGCTTACATGGAAGCAACATCCTCTTCTCCAATTGCATGTTCCTCCTGACTGCGTGTCTCCCAGAGAGGAGGGAATCTCCGCACGGTGACATCGTCTCATGTGCCAAAGCCAACAGAGGCCAGGTGCCGGCCGGATGGCCTGGATGTCTGCTTCAAGACTCGCCTGCTGGTTTTCCCTCGCTTGAGGACCAGATGTAAATTACAGAAAGCTCTGGGTTGCCCCTTTGGAGTGGTGGGCGGTCTTCTGTGGCCTCTCCTGGCCAGCTCTGGTGGGGATTCGGCGAGCATCCAATAGAAGCCGTCAAAGTGAAGAGTGAAGGTGGGATGTGCTCACTCTGCAACCTGGACTGCATGACGCCCCATAGCTGCCACGAGCCCTTGTTTTCCTAGTAGCCAGCCTGGGACTGGATGCTATGTCTGGAGTATTTTCTCAGGACTGTTTCAATTTTAACCCTCAAGTTTATAAAACTCCCCAGAGCCGGCAAATCAAGATGGTGAGCCCGGAGTCCATGAGGGTCCGCGGGGAAGGTGCAGAGTGAGACAGAGAGCCAGTCTGGTCTTCCAAAATGATTTTGACTGTAGAGAATTAGAGACTGCAGCGTGCATGTCCTTGGATAAGGCTCCTATATTAAACCTCACCCAGGGCTCAGGGACCATTGCAGAAAAGGCGGGTGGAAAGACTGTAAGAGCCAGGGGTGTCAGATGAGCATAAGGAAACAATTTTCCAGGTGACTGGGAACTTGCTCATATAAACTCACAGCAATGGTAACAGTATGCACAAGACCCATGCAAACTCAATCAGACAAAAACCCAGTATAGAACCAGGTAAATGGGTAAGAAGGCCCAAACTTAGCTATTGGCAATTGATCACTGCTGAGTGAGGGAGAGTCGGTCTTCTTTAAGGGAGTGACACTAGATAAGCTGACCAGGCTCCAGTGGATGGATTCACACTGAGGGACATCATGAGACACAAACTAGATTCAATAGGCCTTAACATATTTGAAAGAATGCTATAGGGCAATGGGTCTATGGAGCCTGGGCAGACAGGGAAGGGGATCTAAATATGATTACGATAAATTATATGAAATTCACAATATATATACATATACATATATATGTATAGTAAAAAACAATTGGCTTAAATTCTTAAAACCTAGATATTCTACATGCCCTTTGAGAGTACATGAGGCAGACCCTCACCCTCCTGATGGGAATGAAATTTGGGAATTCTCAGCACCTTGAAAATACAAACCTTTGGGGCTGGAGAGATAGTTTCATGATTAAGAGCATTGGCTGCTCTTGCAGAGAACCCAGGTTCAGTTCCCATCACCCACATGGGAACTAACAACCTTCCATAACTCCAGTTCTGGGGTATCTGATGCCCCCTTCTGGCCTCCATGGGCATTGCACACACATGATGCACAAAAACTGAACTCTCCAGCCAGAAATTTTCTTATTAGAAGTTATCATGAAAAACAAAACAAAGAAAAGGTTTTCACAAACTATGACACAATTTTCACCTTTAAAAAATTATCCTGAAAGGCAAAATATACTGAAGGAAAGAAGTCAACACACAGGATAATTAGAATCCTGGAGCATTCCTGGGCAAAGCTTTGCTGATAACAAACACTTTGCTTTCTATGACCATGTCCTGTCTTTTCCTCTTACCACTAAGCAATCTATACAAGCTCTATGCACTGACTAGGCTTTTGTCCCCCTGACAAATATCTAAGATGAACAATTTCAAAGAAAAAAAGTTTTGCTTTGGCTCAGACTATCAGAGATTCGATTCTAACCTGTGTTCATCAGACCACTTTGATTTGAGCTTGTAGTAAGGCAGGAGCAGAAATGTTCACATCTTCATAGCCAAGAAGCAGAGATAAAGACAGGAAGGAACCAGAACAGGCTACAGCCCCCAGAAAGTGAGCAAGCACCAGCCCTAAATGATGAGCTATTAGCAATTGAAAGCAGCTGGGACCCCACGCGTCAGCTTTCTTTTAACATGTAATGCTGGTTAGGTTTACCAGGTTCCACAGGATCTACTCGCACCCAAGAACATTTGGGGAACACAAACTGGACTTGCTGGACCTTTAAAACAAAAAACAAGGCACTGCAGAGATGGCCCAGCAGTTAAGAGCACTGGCTGCTCTTGTAGAGGACTGGGGTTGAGTTCCCAGCACCCTCGTGGTGGCTAATAACCATCCTTAAATCCAGTTTCAGGAGATCGAAAGCCCTCTGGTCTCTGTGGGCACTGCACACATGTGTTGTACTTACATACATTAAGGCAAAACACTCATACACATAAAAGTACAGATAAATAAAAATTTTAAAAAGAATATGATGATATTCTCCAACACAAGGGCTGGAGAATGGGCTTAATTTGGAAAAGGAATTCTAGAAAGGCATAGAGAGTACTATGCACTTACATACACCCCAAAAAAATCACCCAAACATACAAGTAAACACAAAATTTTATAATATAAAAAAGATTTTAAAAGAAAGCAGAAAAACCATAAAGGACATGAAGTCTGTACAGTCAAGTGGGGTTAGGATAGGGAGGCCCAAAATACACAGTTTGTAATTATCAAAGAATCAATAAAAATTTATTTTGAAAAGATGCACAAGCAGAAAAAAGAAAAATATAGCCACCAAGGACAGACCCCAGTGATGTGCTTCTTCCTGCTGAGCCCCACCTCCTGAAAGTTCCAGACCCTCACAAACACCACCCTAGCTGGGGACTAAACCTTCAACATGGAGCCCTCGTGGGACTCTTAAATACAAATTACACATAGGATAATCCCAAACTTATAAGCAAATATTGAAAAGATGCACATTGTCATGTTACTACATCAGCAAAGACTGACAGAAAACACATTAGAAAGATGGCTTCGAAGTTTTAAAAGATACTGTACTTTTCCTTAATATATGTTACATAATCTATATTTAAAATATTTAAAATCCTAGTGGAAAGAATTATCAATTTAAAGTTATGAAATTCTGAAACTTTGGGCTCCAGGAAAGTCTGAAACCTAATAATAGAAGAATCTCAGTACCACCAAAAGTTTCTAAATCACTTATGTTTCAGGAGTTCTGTCACTCATGTGGCTGAGAGAACAAATCCAGAAGACATTGTTATCTGCAGTTAATAAGGAGCAGTTCGGGTTCAGAGGTCAGCGTCCTGGCACAGTTGGCTATGCCTCAGCACAGGTAAGACATGGGTGCCCTGTGCCCCAGACCCAGCTCACCTCTCCAGCTTTTGGTGGTGGCTGTCCATGCAGCAAACGTTATTGAATTCTTTCCCTGAGTGACAATGTGTCTCTATTCCAGCAGTCTGCGTTTGAGTCTGAAACACAAAAAAACCTTCAACATGCAAAATAAAATACCTGGACTTTTCTTCAGATTTCTGTCAGGATTTCACAGAACAGCGCTTGGGTGCCGGGCACGTAGGCGAGCCAAGCAAACGCCAGCCCCACAGCTGGAATGTGAGCTCTGCAGCTTTGAGCCTGGTGTCATTCTGAATGGTGTTGCTCCCTGCCTCCAGCTATGTCAGTGTGAATGACACAGCGAAGAGCTGGACTTTCAGGAACTGAGATTAAATGTGCAGGGCATGGGCTCCGCAGCCCCCACATGTGCCCTGCAGGAAGGTGAAGCAAGGCCCAGCAGAGCGCTACTCTATGCTGAAGCATCTTAGATGGCTGCAGATGTCCCTTCATCCACAAAATAAATGGTTAAGATGCAGTCAGGTGTTGGGGTGCAAGATGTAAAGTGTACATGGGGCTACTACACTCTGGTACAAAAGGAGGGAGCATGAATGATTATAAGAACAGATATAACTAAGTATTGTGGCAATAACAGGTGTCCCGCATGGGAATATCAGGTACAAAGGCCCTGACTGAAGGCCTGGTGACAGAAGCTGTCCTGTCTAACTGCGGTGAGCAGACCCAAGAGGCAGGCTGAATCACCTGGGGAACAGTGCGGAGTTCAGCTCCAAGTGCAAAAAGACATATCTAAGATGCCGACACAAGCAAATGAGTCACCTTGACTGCTCTGAGGAGGCTCGCCTGGGTAAGTGCAGTTATTGCAGAGCCAGAAGAGAGGCGAGGAGGCGGGGTCTCAGGTGAGCTATGGTTAGGTTATAGAAACACAGGTGTCTGAAAGACAAAACTGAAATCTGAATGGTCTGAACATTAAAACAGACAAACAGAAGAAGACAGGACTTTTAGGCTCATAGATAAAGGGGGGGGTGGGAAAAAGGACACAAGGATGGGGCTTGTCTAGCTTGAGTGACCCAGGTGAACATCCTCTTAGCTGTGACAGGAAAGGCAGGCAAAAGTTTGGGGGTGTCAGTGGGGTGGGAGTGGAAGCGGAACCTAGAAACTGGGGAGATGGTCTTCTGAGATGCTCTGGAAACTTGTGGATGGAAATGTCAAGGTTAAGGGAGGGTGCTGGACAGCTTCAGTTGTCAACTTGACACACTTGGGAAGAGGGAACCTCACCTGGAGAGATTCCTCTATTGGACTGGCCTGTGGCCATGTCTAGGGGGGCATTTTCTTGTTTGTTGAATAAGGGAGGGTCCAGCCCACTGTGAGTGGGGCCACCCCTGGGCAGACAGTCCTGGGTTGTATAAGAAGGCAGGCTGAGCACAGGCCAGAGGAGCAAGACAGGAAGCAGTGTTCCTCCATGGTCTGTGCTCCAGTTCCTGTCCTGACTTCCTGCCTTGGACTCTCTCAGTGATGGACTGTTACTTAGAAGAGTAAGATACAATAAACTCTTTCCTTTGCTGGTTTCCGTCAGTGTTTTCGTCACAGCTATAGAAAGCAGACTAGGACAGTGTATCAGTGAGACATGCTCGTATACCCTAAGAGGAGGTAGTTCTTTCTTTGTCTCCATGTTGCAGAGATTGCAGTCCATGGTAGGCTGGCTCCATTGCTCACAGACCTGTGGGGAGGCTAAGCATCATGTCAGAAGAGTGTGTTGGAGAGGAGAGCCACTCACTCACCTAACAGAAGCCAGGGGGCAACCAGAAGCAAGGTGCTCTTCATAAACACAGCTCCAATGACCTCCTTCCTCCAACCAGGATCTGCCTCCCAATCGTGCCATCAGATTACAGATCTATCAGTGATCGATTCATTGATTCCATCAGAGCCCTCAGGATCTCTGAACTCTGAACTCTCTGACTGAACACAACAGCTGGGGACCAACCCTCCAACACAGGAGCCTTTTGCGGGACACTCCATAACCAAACCATAACAGAGCTGATGGCTGAGGGCGCTGCTGGAGATAGGATTGTGGATAGCTGTGTGGGTCGAGTCCAAGCCTATTAGAGGCTGGGTGGGAAATCTCACAGAGGGGAAGTGGTCACTGCAAACATTTGCAGAGAGATGAAAAGAACAAATTGTCTTCTGTAAATGTGGCCAAACCAAGGCCATTTACAGCAGCATGAGAGCCGTTACCATGGAGATACAGGGCAAGGGGCAAGATTCTTAGGGAGAAAGGGGAAGTGGATGTCCTTTCTCAGCAGTATGGACAGTTAAGTAATCAAAAATAATTTCTGAGTTCTACTCCAAAGCAATCCAAAGCATCATGGTGTATAAAATCAAAGCTTTTTTTGTTTACTTTTTTTCTTTTAAAAAAATTATTTACTTTTTTTTATGTGTATGAGTGTTTTGCCTGAATGTCAAGTGCACCATTTGCATGCAATGCCAAAAGAGCCAGAAGAGGGCATAATATCCCCTGGAACTGAAGTTACAGATAGTTGTGAGCTGCCATGTGGTGTGGGGAACTGAACCCAGGTCCTCTGCAAGGGCAGCCAGGACTCTTAACCACTGATCCATCTCTCCAGCCATTCCTTCCTTCTGTTCTTCCTTCCCTTCCTCCCTCTCTTCTTTCTTCTTTGAGTCGTGGTCTTTTTGTATAGGCCAAGTTGGCCTGGACTTCACACTGATCCTCTGTCTCAGCCTCAGTGCCAGGGGCAGGTGCGCGACTCCATACTCCAGTTCTAAGCACAAGCTTCTTAGGCGCCTAGCTGACCTCTTGCATGGATCATGTTGCTTTTCGGTACCTGGCAAATATCTAGAACATAAAACCGAAGCAGAAACTTAAAAACCTCAAGTGATCATCACAGGTCAGTCTCCCCAGTCAGGAAGTTTGGGTTTTCAGGGCTGTAAGTAGCTTTGGCCAGACAGAGATGTGACTAGGACATCTGGTGCTCACTGCACATAAAGCCAGGATCCTGGAGGGTTGCATTCCCACTGAGAAGACAAGGGGGCCCTGATGTTTTCTCACTTAAGCTCTGCAACATATCTCTACATTAATGTGCCAGAATGTCCCTCTGAAACATCAAAAAACCCCATTGCTATCTTCCTGGGATGGCCTTACTAAGCTGGACCCTATCCAAAGACAGGAGTGCTTATCAGAAAACTTCTTTTTATTAAAAACACTTTAAATTACTTCATTTATTACCTTTTTATCTGTTATTTTATTTATTACTTTATCTATTGATTTGTGTTGTCACAAAGATGTGGAGGCAGGTGTCTGACAACAACTAGTGGGAGGTGATTAGATCCTTCCACCAACTCAGGTTGTCAAGCTTGGCGGCACGTGCCTTTATCCACAGAGCCACCGCGCCATCCCACTAGGACATCTTCTTAGTCATTGGGAAACGGTCTTCGGGGACACACCAGTTCACTTGTTGCCTGCCTTGTGACTGTAGGTGGAGCAGGACTCAGGTTCCAGTCCCTAAGATCCCTTCCATCTATCCCAGAGGAGATCAAGCACTCAAGGTGGCTTCATTCATTTCTGCCTTTTAGTCAACTTATTTTTTTAAGATCACATTAAATAAAAATGTATGTGCATCTATATGACACATGAACACACAAATGCTATTCATTTGAGAGATAAAGGGAAAATGTATTTAGAATTAGAGTCAGAGTTAAGGAGTTGGGTTCATTTCTATAATTAGGCACTAATTTTAACACAGCATTTCCTGGTACCCAGAGCAGAGCCTGTGCCAAGCACAGCTGTTTCTCGCTCTGAAGAGAGAGAAAGGGATGCTAACATTCCTGCCAGCCCCAGGGAAAGTCAGTCCTTCACTTCTGCAGTGCTGTGATTAGGGCCCAGGACTACAGGTGCTTGGCAAGTGCCCTACCACTGAACGCCCCCAGGACTCCCCCTGCAAACAACAACAGCCCCTCCATGTTTTAAACTAAAAAGTTTTGATGTTTATTTTTCATTTTTTATGTATGAATATTTTGTTTGCAAGCAGACCAGTGCCTATGAAGGTTAGAAGAGCATGTCAGATCTGCGGGAACTGGAGTTAACTGACTGTTAGCCACTGTATGGGTGCTAGTAACAGAACCTGGATCCTCTGCAAGAGAGGCCAAGTGTGCTTGACTGCTGAGTCCACCAAAAAAAGCAATTTTTAAAGATCTTTCAGTATACTTTTTTTTAAATTTTTTGATTTTTGGTTTGTTGCTTATTGGTTTTGGGAGAGTTGTTGTTTGCTTGCATTTTGGTTTGGGGGTTTGTTTTGTTTTGTGTTGAGACAGGGTCTCACTGTGTGCCCCCGGCTGGTTTAGAACTCGATATGTAAGCCAGGCTAACTCCAACTCATAGATTCACCAACTGCTGAAACTTAAGGCGTGAGCCAGCACACCAGGCTCAATACATGTTCTATTTATATAACATGTGAAAAGCCTGCGTGTATTGATGATGCCTAGAATCCAAATAGTGATCACATTCCAGTTTTTGAAGCAAGAGCTGTGTTCAAAAGGGTTCAGCCAACTCTGGTTCAGGAAGGAGCAGCGAAGAGGTGAGAGAGGAGGAGGGATGAGAAGAATGGGAAGGCAGTGGTGGAGGCAAGAAGGGAGGACCAGAGAGGGGAGTGGAGGAGGGAAAGCTGAGTAAGAGAAAGAGGGAGGGAGGACAGGGGAGGGAGGGAGGGAGGACGAGAGGGGGGTTGGAGGCAGTGGGAGGAGAGAGGAAAAGAGTGGAGATGAGGCGCACTGCAGATAAGATCAACCCTGTGTTTTAAGTCAGGTGTGGCCACGCAGGGCAGGCCTTTAATCCCAGCCCGCGGGAGGCAGAGGCAAGTGGAGCTTCATGAGATCAAGCCCAGCCTAATCTACACAGCAAGTTTCAAGTCAGCTGTGGCTACAGGGAGATTCAGTCACAAACAAAACAAAGCCAAAAATGTACCACTAAATTTTAGAAGATATTTTATGGCCAAGTTAATTCCTGAGCACAGACAGAGGTTGAGTCAGCCTATCCAAAAGTCAAAATAGGGTGGTTGGAGAGATGGCTCAGTGGTTTAGAGCACTGGTCGCTCTTGCAGAGGACCCGGGTTTGGTTCCCAGAACCCACATAGTAGCTAACAACCACTCATAACTTCATTTCCAAGGAATCTAATGCCCTCTCTGGTCTCTATGGTCATTGCATACATATGGTACACTTACATGCATGCAGGCGAAACAGCCATACACATAAAATAAAAATTTTAATTTATTTTTAAAAGATGGCACGGCCACATACATGCCCATAACCCCGGTGCTGGAGGACAGAGGACAAAGACAGGAAGATCACTGAGGCTTGCTGGTCAGCACACTAGCTCCAGGATCAGTGAATAAGGCAAAATGTCCTCCTCTGGCTTCCTTGCACTCGTACACAGGTGCATGCATCCACATACATACAGATGTACACGCACCACACACATATACACACACACACCACATTACACCACACAAAAATATCACACAAACAACTTCATCTACAAAGCGCAAGGTGAAGAGCTATATCTCCTTAACCTTTCCATTCACCAAAGGCAGACCAAAGAAAAGACTCCACCCCAGCCTAGCTCCGTGAAGCAGTGGGTTTAACTGCCCAGCTTACAGGGATGTGGGCAGCTCATAGGCAGTGAAGTCACTACAGAGGATCTTTCTTCTCCAGCATCTGTCCGTTGCCTAACACATCCTCCAGGCAGGGTGGCCCTCTTGAGGCCTACCCCCATGGTAAAATGTTAGTGGGACTGTGGTGGTTTGGATGAAAATGTCCCCTATAGGCTCAAGTACTTGAACACTTAGCCAGTCATGGAAGCTTTAGGGAGTGCAGCCGTGCCGGAAGAAGAAGCACATCACTGGAGCTGGGCTTGGAGAGTTCATAGCTTCCCCCACTTCCGGCTTGCCCTTCCTGTTTCCTGTCTGTGCTTGAAGATGTGAGTACTGAGCTCCAGCGGCCTCCTGCCGTGCCTCCCCATTATGGTGGAATCTTATCCCTCTGAGTCAAACGAACTCTTCTTTCTCCACGCTGCTTGGTCATGGTGTTTTATCACAGCAACAGAAAACTGACAGATTCCGGGCCCAATGTGGATAATCACAGGGGCTGAAAGTTCAAGAGAGCCACGTCCGTGTCATGCCTCGAGGACAACTTTGCACAGCTAGAACAGTTCTTCAACTCAAATTATAATATTTAAGAGGAACGAAAGGAAGGGAAGGAAAGAAGGAAGAAGACCCTCTGCCGGGAAGTGATTCTAGTACAACAAACAAGGCAAAGGGGAACCGAAGCCCTGGCAACAGCAGGTTGCAGGAACTGCAGGAAAGAAATCCCTCCAGGTGAGAGGTCCCCTTGCCCTGAAATGTTGCTGAAGCACCCAGGCTGCAGACTGGAGATCACTGCACACGAGCAGCTGTAACCAAAAGGCCCAGCAGGAAAAGTTATGAAAGGACAGGGATGTGGTTATTATCACTGCTCTCACTTTAAAACTTCTAAAATTATTGTTATTGGGCTCTGTGTGTGCGTGTGTGTGTGTGCGTGGTGTATAGGATATGTCACAGCACACGTGTAGTGGTCAGAGGACAACTTTGTGGAGTCATTTCTCACCTTCAACCATTACGTGCTGTCCTAGTTTTATTTCTGTTGCTGTGATAAAATGTCTTGATGTCAGCACCAGAGCACTGCCTGGCACTTTCAAATGAATGAAGTCTATAAACATCTTTATTAGAGCTTAATAACATGAAGGCTGTTGGGCAGAACTATCAGACTCGATTGAGGGGCAATGAGCGACATGGGAAATGTTAATAACTTCCAGAGTAAATCTGACTGAGGGAGGAGATGGAGGCTGAGTTGGGGGTGGGGGTGATGGCGGGGTGATTGCGGAGAAGTTGTCAGTGGAGAAGGAAGAGCTGTTGGAACAAGCAAGAAGCCCAGTTCCAATATTTAAAACTAAATCACTCCAACCTCTTGGTTTCCATGGCTCGGCTAATGCTGCAATGAATGTTTGCATATTTTCTTCCTGTAGACAAATATTTTAAATTCCCTGCTTAAATTTCTAGAAGCAGGAATGCTTATGAGAGAGAAATTGACAGAAGCCAAGAAGGAAACCTCGTGATGGGAAACTTCCACGGTAAAAATGTCTTAACAGTAGACTGTAGGGAGGTTGTACAGCTCTAAAGATTTGCTAAAGCCATCAAATGGGTATGTAAATTGTATTGTAGTGTTGTATTTTAAAAAAGAAATGCAGAAAGCTTTTGAAAGAAAAACAGAATATTCTTATGATTTTTTTAGGTAGGCAAGCATGTCTTAGGAGGTTGCCAAAAGCAATAATCATAAATGAAAAAATAATATTAATAAAAACTTAAGTTGTCTACTTGTCGAAAGACACCATTGCGGTGAAGCCTTGAGGTGCAGGCCTACTTGAGGGTGAAGACAGAAGGGCTCAAGTTCAGCAGAGAGACTCTGCCTGAAAATAAAAAGTAAAAGGAGGGCTAGGGATGTAGCTCAGTGGTGGAGCACCTACCCAGGGTGCTTGAGGCCCTGGATTCAAAGCCCAGTACCCGAAACAACACAAAACAAACAAAGAAAGGAAAAGAATAGGCAGGCCACAGGCTTGCTGGGTAACACGTGTGCAAGGCATAACAGACAAAAGTACGGCGCTCTTAAACTCAATAATACAGCAAGTAAGCAACCCTCAGCGATAAAACGATAAGTATGCTTTTCTCTTGAGCTTGGAAAGAGCGTGGAGTCTTGCACTTGCCAGCTATGTGCCCACGTCTACCACTGAGCTATGCCCCAAGCCCAGTACTTTCTGAAAGAGAAAGATTTGGGGTGTAGCTCAGTAGTAAAATCCTTTCAGCTTACCGTGAACCACACTCTGGATTCAATCCCCAGCACTACAAAAGAGACTTGACCAGACACTTCTTGCACACACACACACACACACACACAGACATACATTTGCATACACAGATACACGTAAGTGCAGAAAAAGAGACCCATGCACCCACATGCATGCACACATGTACAGAGTGCACACACACCCGCACACGTACACGCACACACAGGTACATGCACACACATACATACCAGGCAGATGGTAGCACAGATGAAAACTATTCATTGTTAGTAATCAGAGGCACACAAGACTATATTGCCACAACCCTACACATATCAGGATAGCTGGGAAAAGCACTGAGCAACTAAAATTCTCAAATATTGTTAGAGGGTCAGAAAGCAGAAAGCAGTCCCCGTGTTTCTTACCCAAGCCTAAGTGTATAATGCAATTCCACTTCTAGGTATTTACCCTGGAGAGACAAACAGACCTGCACAAAGAAGTGTGTTCAGTCATGTTGATGGCAGCTTTATTCGTGATGACCAAATCTGGAGACAGTTTACCAGTAAGAGAACAGATAAACAACCAGCAAAGATGACTGAAAGAAACAGTGTCCCAAATGACTTAAAAATATGCAGAGTGGGAAAAAGAGTTCTACCTGAAACAGTGTCTGTGGCCTGGGTTCTTTCCATATGGGTTATGAGCAAGGAAAACTAATCTCCTGGTCTCTGGTGGGGTGGGGAAGTGTGGAGAGACTGCAGTGGCCTGGTGCCTGCCAGCCAAGGGACCATGAACGTGCTAATACTCCTGGAGGGAACACAAGATTTGTTCAGTTAATTTTATATGCATTTACTTCACGTGGAGAGAGTAAAAAAAGTACTATAAGCAAATCCAGAAGCCTGAATCGATATTGCATGCTAAGGTACACAGAGATGGAGTGTCCACAATTCACTTTGAAATGTAGCCAAAAATAAGATGGATCAGTGGCTGTCTGGAGTCATGGATGAATGACCGACACAAGATATGTGAGTACTGCAGAATGTTAATTGCAGAATCTAGGTGCTGCAAACATGAGTGTTCCTTATAAAATTCTTACCCACTTTGATGCATGTTTGAAGAGTCATGATAAAAAGTCTGTCATTTTTGAAACAGTGCAATCAATGTAAAAACTAAGATAGCACATCAAACGTGGAGAGGCGGACACAGGGTGGGATAGGTGAGCTAAATCCGTATTTCTTATTTTAGGGTCAGGAGACATGGTCTCCATTATGCAAGTCTAAGTAGATAGATGCATGATGGTGTCATGCAGAACAATGAGAAGAGAGAAGGAAAGAGGAGCAGACAGGCACTGCTGAAAGAAATAATCTGTGAGGCATGGGAGGGATGCACTATGCTCGCCTTTTACACTGACATAGCCTCTACCTTTTGATTTTTTTTTTTTTACCATACAATGCATTACTTTGATAAAAAGAACACACAGAAGATGTCTCTGGACCTGCATTTCTCAGCTGAGGACTGCCGGGGAACTCGGCCCAGAGCTCTCTGCCCACTCTCCGTGGCTAGACTCATTGATGATGTTGAGAAATGTCACTGCTGGAAAGAATTCAGATCAGAACTACTTTTATCTGCTGTCAAGAGTTTGAGCTGTGTGAGTACCGCGTATCTGCCAGCCGACGAGCACAGCTGAGTGTGTTCAGATGAATTCTGAAATGTACCATCCACGTAAGGGGGACAGCCAGCCTGCCATAGATGGTCAGTTGAGCCTTGGGCTTTCGTTGATTTGTGGTTTGTCCCTTGCTTCCAGAATAAGAGTTTGAGCAATATGACAGTCTGGGCAGTAATGATCATCTCAATGGAAACAGAGCCTCAAGATACATTGGCCTGGGTCCTGGCAAGGGGTTGACTTGAGCTGAATGTACACTTGATGATCTGTGCTGAACATGTTGCTTCTTGCTACCAGTTCTGGGCACCAAGCTGGTAGCTCTTTGATTATGACGTTTCCTATGTTTGGTGCCTCTAGTTGAGGGTGGTTGCTCCCACAGAGACCAGGAAATGCACTGCCACAAAATTATCATGTTTCTTTCTGTGTCTCCATCCTTCCGTCTCTTCCCCTCATCTACCGAGGGTCTGTGGCTTGGTTCAGAGACATGGCTGACTCTCTCTGCTTCTCTTTTCTGGTGGAAGGTTACAGTCAATAAGCTTAGCTGTGATGATCCTAGGCAAGTGGGTGCAATCAGCTTGGGAAGATGGCACCTGTCCACGGTCTGACAGAGGACAGTCCTATAGAGCAGGGCTCTTTTACAACGAGAATGGGAGTGAACATGGCTGATCCTGTGGATTTAAATATATGCAGTGATGAGACTGGAGAGATGACTCAGAGGATAAGAGCACTGGCTGCTCTTGCAGAGAACCCAGGTTCAGTTCCGAGCACCCACATGGCAGCTAACAATGGATTGTAACTCTAGTTCCTCTATGGGGAGTGCACACACATGGTGCACTTACATCAAAACACTCATACACCTAAAAACAAATACATAAGTAAGTAAATAGATAAATAAATATAATATATTAAATATATTCAAGAGTACAAAACACTGGCCAGATTTGTGTGAGGAAAACCCCCTTCGATTGTCTGTGCCCTTGACAAAAGCAGTACAAGAAGCTTGTGTTCAGTGGTTGATCATAGCCAGGTTGCCCATGCAAGGAGCCTGGGTCTAGCTCCCGGGCACAGTACCATGTAGGCAAAGAGCAAGAGTCAGTCACCACTGTTAGTAAACAAACAGCGGCCAGGCACAGATGTCAACCTGGGAGCAGCCTGTGAGGTAAGCAAGCACGGTTGCTGGGTCCTTGCTGATGGCCTACTCCTAAGTCCCTCCTGTGGCCAGGTCACCGGCCTTCCTTCAGTCCATCACGGGTTTCCTTTGCCTACAGAAACAAACCAGACGGGTCTATCCCCAAACGGGGTTCCACTGAAGCTCTGATATCACTCCTTCATCCCGGAATAGCATCCTGCATGGTGGAATTCCTCCTTGCATTCCAAGACCCAGCCAAAGAGGTCTGTGCTCCCTGAGCAAAGAGCCACTGTAGCCCATGACTTCTGTGACCTTGTGCACATAACTCCAGGTCACACACTGCCTCCACTGTTTTGGGTCTGCTTATCTGTCTCTTCAGACTTGAGTTACCTAACAGCAAGCAGAGACTGGTTTCCTCTTGGATCGAATTCCTAATGGCTTAGTCTTAAACAGCCAAGTACTGACAGAAGTCAAGATGACTTTCCGGAGATGCCTGCATGCTGTGTGAGTGTGTGATGGCTGTTTGCTGTGGGACACTATCTGGTCAACAATGCCAAGCTTTCCTGCAGCTGCTGGCTGTCATCCTGACTGAAGCAGCAAGTTAGTTTCCCGACTGTCCTCGCAGGTCCCTCCATTGTTGTCACTTGAGCTGGGTGTCACCTCAGACATCAGCTGCCAGTTTGGAGCAAAACAGGATTAGAAATGGAAATTGTCACTTGGTGCATCCGTTACTTTTCTGCAGCTGTGATAAAAACCCCATCACAGAGGCAACTTATCGAAGGAAGAGTGTGTTTCAGCTTATGGTTCCAGAGGAATAAGAGTCCATTTTGGCGGGGATGCGTGGCAGGAGGCGGCCCAACATAAGCTGAGAGTTTCTATCTTCAGGCACTGGCAGACAGCAGAAAGAGCAAACTGAAACTGGGGCAAGGCTATGTACTCTCCAAGCCTTTCCTCAGTGAAGTGCTTCTTCCTACACACCTAAAGGTTCCATGACCTTCCTGGGCTAGCCCACCAACTGCTATTCAAAGACTTGAGCCTATGGAGGATATTTCTTATGCTAACTACTTATCAGTCGCTTTGGGGAACTTACTTCTCCCATCAGTCACTGAGTGAGGCAGGGAACGTGGACGGGGAAGAGGAAGTATGGCGGACAAAGGTCGGAAGACTTTCGGTGTTGTGTCCCATCCCTTTCTGTCTTACTTCCTAGAGACAGGGTCTATCACTGAGCCTTGGGCTCATGGTTTCGGCCAGACTGGCGACCAGCAAGCCCCAGGAATCCACCAGCTGCCACCTCAGTGCAGAGGATACAGGCAGGGGGCTGTGCCCCACGTGCTGGGGATCAGACTCAGGTCCTCGTGCTTGCACAGCAAATGCTCTTACCCACTGCTATTCTCCTGTTCCTATCCTACTGTTTCTTAATGCTGAATTACTAGCTAATGGGACATTGCCACTCTGTGATTCTTTTAGATGTCCAAATTGGAGCCAGTTAGCTTGGTCTTCCCAAAGCAAATTGTGCTCTGAATACTGTAGCTGTAAATACATGAGCTCTAAGTTGAAGAGGACATCGTTTTAGATAATATTCAGGGGAGCTTGCTTTGAATAACTAGGGGCTGGGCTGGGCCACTCGGAGGAGTTTCCAGGTTTTAGGATTGATGCCCTGGTCCGTGGGGGAATCCAGGGGAGCTGAGGGAGGGTGAAAGAGGAACAAAGCACTCTGGTGTTTTACCCAGACTGCTATTTAGTTCTTTAGGACCTCTCTGGGGAAAATACTTATCTTTGACCGTCAGAGAACCTTCTAGAAAAAAGTGCAGATGACTGATGATTTTTCAGCATCCTAGCAACAGCAACAAACAAAAGAAAGCCAAAGACAATAACAGCAGAGTATGCATTTCTGCATGCAGGAACTTTAGGGTTTCAATGTGCACATCAGCTCTCACTGTCCTCTTTTAGACCTGTGATGAACAGAGAGAGAAGAAGCCTCAGAAAGCATCAGGTGGATTTGCCATAATGAGCTAACTGATGTCTGTTCAGGGGCAGAATGCATGAAGGAAGTAAAAGGAAATTCAAATGCAGTAGTGAGCGACAATGATGTTGACTGTGCCAGGAGGGTCTGTGGGAAAAGAAAAAATTGTTCTCTGAAATAAATTATTTCTGTGTGTTGAAGAGTGCTGTGTGGCATCTAACAAGGTTGAACAGACGAAGAGAATCCGGAGTTACTAGTAACTATTTGTCACCACCAAAAAAGGAACCACTGAATAACAAGACACTCCAAAGAGATAAGAGCAGAGACAAAAGACTGACTCCTGATGACGGCCTGTCTGAACCTGGATCTAGCTAGTGTTGTAGTCAAGAAAAGCTCCCTTTGGACCTTAGTAATAGTAACCAGTTCCCCCTTTGATTATCTAAGTCAGTGTGAGTTGGGGTGGGGTTATTCTCAGACCAAAGTTGTCTAATAGGTTCATTGGAAGAGCTTGGCAAGAAATACCTTTAGGTCACATAATTTCTTTTGACTTTTAGTAGTCTTATCTGTCAGTGGAAAATAATAAACTTATCTGTATTTGTTTAATAGGATTGCTGTAAAAACTAGTTGAGATGAAAGATATTAAAGTTCTTTGAAAAATGTATATAGAATTTTAAAAATTTAAATTCCAGGTGTGTGTGTGTGTGTGTGTGTGTGTGTGTGTGTGTTTACAGTGTAGGGAGTGCAATATGTGGTATGTGTGTCATCTGTGTTATATGTGTTATGGTGTGGAATGTATGTGCCGTGTATATACAGTAGCTATAGTGTGTGGGGATGTGTATGGCATGTGGGTGTAGTATATACAGTGTGGATGTAGTGTGTGTTGTATGAGGTGTATATGTGTGGTATGGGTGCATGTGGCATATATTCTATATGGTGTGTGTATGTATGTAGTCTATGTCCTGTGTGTTGTGTGTAGGCTGTGCTTCTGTGTGGTTGTGTATGTGATATGTGTGGTTATGTGTGTGGTGTATGTACAGTGTGTATATGATATGCATGTGGTACATGCAATATGTGTGGTATATGTGGTATGTATGGTATATGCGTGGTGTATATGGTATGTGTAGTATGCATATTGTGTGTGGTGAATGTGGTGTGCATGGTATATGTGGTGTGTGTGGTGTATGTATGGTATATGGTATATGTGGTATATGAATATGTGGTTATGGGAAAGCATATATGGTATGTGTGCTATATATTATATATGTGGTGTTTTATGGTTGTATGTATATGTGGTGTGTATAGTACATGTGTGTGGCATATGTACTGTGTGTGGTATATTCTAAGGGAGAAGACCCGGTGATGTGCTAACAATGGGTAGTCTTCCACTTTCCGTTTTGTTGTTTTTCTTTGATAACTGACCAGAGAACTGTGCTACTGCTGAACCTTCATTGAAGTCAGTGAATTATTTCTGTAGGATCTGTCTGGTTTTCCAGGAGAGCTGTACATGTGACTGGATGCCAACTATGTATGTGCTTATTTTTTATCATGTGTTTCCTTCATGTCTTGAACCTTTGTGTGAACTTAGTAGATTCTAGACGAGTGCTCTACAACTGAGCCATGCCTCCAGTCCCTCACAGGTGAATTCTAGGCAGGTCCTCCATTGCTGATCCACACCCCCAACCCTCACTGAGAGATTTTAGGCACTCTATTAGAGTCAAGTCTTCAGGCCCTCACTGGGGGATTCTAGGCAGGTGATCTACCATCCAGTCACACCCCAGCCCTCACTGGTGGATTCTAGGCAGGTCCTCCATTGCCAAGCCATACCTCCAGCCCTCACTGGTGAATTCCAGGCCAGTGTTCTATTGCTGAGCCATACATGTCCCCAGTTCTCACTAATGGAGTCTAGGCAGATGTTCTCCCATTGAACCACACCCCCAGCCCTGACTGGTGAATTCCAGGCTGGTGTTCTATTGCTGAGCCATACATGTCCCCAGTTCTCACTAATGGAGTCTAGGCAGATGTTCTCCCATTGAACCACACACCCCGAGCCCTGACTTGTGGATGCCAGGCCGGTGTTCTATTGCTGAGCTATGCCCCCAGCCCCTTCCAAGGATTCTTGGAGCATCCAGTTCTCATCACTAACTCCTTCACTTTGTATCGCACCTTCTCTGCCGTCACGGTTTGTGAGAATTTTCCATTCTCTACATCAAATCGTCCTGTGAAACCCTGAGCAGGGGCAGCTGTCCCCCATACACTGTCTCAAAGCTGTGTGAAGAGCTTTCTAGAAGTTCAGGAGGATAGAGGGAGGATTTAACACCATACCCCCCACAGAAACAGTCCGCACATAAGGTATGCCATCGTGACATCATCCAGCCTTCCACACTGTTGCTGGGTCTCCTCTCTCTGTGCCATCTTCTACGCCTCTGTAGCCCTGTTCTGCCAAGGACCTGAAGTATTAATCGGAACAGTCGGCCCCTCCCTCCATTCCTCTTCCCTCCCTTCCCTTTCCCGTCCCTCCTCCCCATTTCCTGTTCTGTTTGCATAGTGCTCCAGTCTGGCACAAAGGCTTCTATTCCTCACATGCTTATTAAGTACATCTTCTGAAACAAAGGGAGTTCTCTGTAACTCTCCTCCCTAAGGGGAATTGCATACTCCACTCTTGGAATACGTTATTTCATCTAAACATTACTCTCAGATTGAATTTTCAGGAATTTAATAATAACACGAAGAAGTACCAGGGAAACAACCTGACTTTTATTATATCTAGCAAATGTTTGCTGTAGTTATTGCAGGTATTAGAGTACTGTTGTTTCTTGCATATGTTGGATCATAGTAAGCTAATAAGTGATTGAATAGACAAACTGTTCATGGCCTGGGGAGAACCCTGAAGACTAAAGTAGTTTCAGGAACCTTAAACCTTCTGTCTAGTCCCTTCTTAATATCAGTGTCTGCTCTGAGCTGAGATGCTTCTAGTAACCAGGTAACACAAGCTTCCTTACACCTATTTTGTAGACAAGAATACTGAGGCCTGGAAATACGACTTTCACAAAAGGAGGCAGCCAGATTCTAAGCGGGCTGAGAAGTGCTCCAGACCCAGCCTTCTCACAAGCAGCCCCAGGTGTGCCACTTAGCACTTTCTGACCTGTCGTCACACTCCTTGGACATCAGCAGGTGTTTGCCATCTGGTTACCATAGCCCCCATCTCTTAGGCTGTCAACTTAGAGTATCTGCGTGGCGTACCTGAACACCGTCACCTCTGTCCGTATGTCAAGTGTGTTGGGCCACCATAAGATCACCTTGCTTCATTTTCCCTGCACTGCAGGTCCTGTGCATACAAGGTAGACGAATCTGGCTTCATCACAGGAAGTGTTCTCCTTCTTCCCTAGTACAGGACAGGTGTTCTGTACTCCTGGAACTATCTGAAAATGGGTCACCATGAGAATTACCTTTCCATGAACCCAGCTTTTGAGTCCTGACAGTGTTACGAGATCTCAAAAATTCTACCTGTTAATGTCTTAGCAGCGACTCGAATGGGACAGCATTCGGAGCTAGAATCATTGACGCTAAAATGAGACTGGGTCATTAGAACGGGGCCACATCAAATATGCTCTGGTGTTTAGGGGGAGAACTGCAGGTATGACATGCAGAGAGGGGCAACCAGGCAGACACACATGAAGAGTCAGCCACCTCCAACCCAAGGAGAGATACCTTGGTGGAGGCAGTGTCCTATCACTTTAGAGCTGGACTCGGAGCCTCCAGAACTGGAAGGGAATTCAAGGTCGTTTAAACCCTCCAGGCTGTGGCACCTTGTTGCAGCAGCTTTATCCGGTGTCTGACAGAGACAGCAGAGGCCAGATGTCCGTCTCCCAAAGCTCTGGGAAACAGAAAGGTTAATATCATGAGAATGGAATTTGATGGATTAATTTGATGGATTAATTAATTCTCATGGTGACCCATTTTCAGATAGTTCCAGGAGTACAGAACACCTGTCCTGTACTAGGGAAGAAGGAGAACATTTCCTGTGATGAAGCCAGATTCGTCTACCTTTATATCCCTGTGGATATAATTAGCTGCAGATACTTACAGAGGCCTATAGGAGCAACAGGAGAAAGCCCTGCATGGTGTGTTCCAATTGAGGTCTGCAGAAACGAAGAATGAAGACCCATATGAAAAAAACTGAGTAAACAAAACTTGCAAGAACACTGCGCTTGGTACAGTTTACATAATCCGATGTCCCCATTCTCCCCTTAAGAAGCACGCTACAGCTATGCCTGATGGTTTAGGCCTGTGATCACAGATGCCAGGGGTGCTGAGGCAGAAGGATTTTGAGTTCAAGTCCTGCCTGTGGTCCTGAGTGAATTCCGCCAGCCTGGACAACTTAATGAGATCCTGTTGCGAAATTTGAAAAGTCAAAATAGAGCTTGAGGTTATAGCCAAGAGGTAAAGTGATTGCCTAGGATGTGTAAGGCTCTAGGTTCAATTCCCAGTATAACCAGAGAGAGACAGAGACCGTGATAGACAGAGAAACAAGGAGAAAGAGAAACATAGATACACATAAAGAAACAGAGATGGAGAGACAGAGAAAGGCACACCAACACCCAGAGAGAGAGAAAGAAAGAGAGAATGTGAGGGAATCATAACACACGTTACATTAAAGGCTTTGAGAAGCCCTGGAGAAAAACAAGCCAGGAACTTGTTATTATAAAGAGAGAACAGCGAACCATCTTTAGCCTCTGGCTGAACTACTGTTCCATGGAACACACTCTCTAAAATCCTTATTAAATGGTCCCTTCTATATGCAAAGCATCAGCTTAGAAGCAAGTTGAATTTATGATAAGTGAAAGCATTTTGGACCATACAAGCCCACATTAAATGCCATTTGGAGGCAGAGAGAACAGAACCCCTTTCAGTAATGAGTGCAGCTTTTACAACAGCTCGCACATGCCTTTCTCAGAGTGGGGGAAATTACGATGTTTGTATATAAGACTGTTCACATCTGTTGTCAAGGTCAATAAAGCAACTGTATAATCACTCATGCTCCAGCATAACTGGAGTGGGCCTTACACACTCAGCTCAGAGATGGCTAAATTCACTGGAGCAAAGGCACCTCATGATGGTATTATAGGCTGAGCTTGAAATGTATCCCCAAACTCATAATTATTAACCCCTGGTCCCTAGCTGGTGGACTAGCTGGGGAGGCTGAGACAGGGTTGGCAGAGGTAAGTCCTCAGGGGCCAAGCTTTGGAGGATGACAGCCCAGTGAACTTTTGGTCTCTGCTTCCTGATCCACTAATGTGTGCCGAGGATTTGTATTTGTTTTGTTTTGAAAGACAAGGTCTTTCTGTAGCTCCAGCTGACCTAGAACTCACTATGTAGACTAGGCTGGCCTCTAGCTCACAGAGATTCACCTGTATCCCACTCTGAGATCTGGAATTAAAGGCATGCACCATCATATCGTTATCCTCCAGGATGTGAACAAGCCATGTTGTATAGGTTCACTGCCCTAGACCTAGCCACTTCATCACCACGGACTGCATCCTCTATGTTATGTGCAGTATAACCTCTTCCAGTTCCATGTCACAAAACAAGACATGCTGAGGGGTAGCAGGCTGAGGCTGTATGATGCAAAGATTTGACTCACTCTAAGGAGGCTGGGCGTACTCCAGCAGCTGGCCTGGGGTTGACAAAAGGTGATAATATAGACCCTGGTTTTTATTTAATTTTCTCAAAGAAGCTTTGCTTTGGCAGCTAACTTAAATATTGACATACAGGAGTGAAGTTAGAAACGAGGAAATGAGGAGGCAACTGGGATAAAGGAGAGTTCTGGTCCAAAGGCTTTGGTCAGATTTTGAGGCTGAGGAAAATTTAGGGGATGAAGAGATGTTCTGTAATTTGGAACAGTGGGAAAGCTGGGGCTCTGGGTACTTTACAAGGAGACCAAGCGAAGTGGGGTGTGGAGGAGAGCTGGAGTGTGGGGTCACAGAGAATACTTATAGATGCTGGATCTGCTCTGTCCTTGCAGGGCCTCCTATTGTATAAGGGACACAAGTGAGTGAGGGTGACAGAGAGGTGGCAGGCACCTGCTGGCAATTTCCTGTCTTGGGACAGGGGCTGTCATGCTGCACTGATTGACTGGGCTCTGTGTTCGTACAGTGTAGAGTATGCACAGATAGCCGTTGGAGGTTAAGACGGTTGGTGCACCAGCCTCATCGCTAGCACCTTGAGGTACTTTCCCCTGACCAAGCATACCTTAAATTTCCAATGATGCAAATGATTTCATTTAAAATTAACAGTAATTGAGAAATAGATTTTTTGGATGTTACTGTCATGGCCTTGCACATACTAGGCCAGCTTTCTACCACCGCAATACACTCCCTGAGGATCTTACTTCTATATAGCTATGGCTAGAGATATAATTAGAGATACAGATGCATCAACAAATGGTTGAAATGTCCTGCTTAATTGGAATCAAAGAGGCCAGTTTACATTCAAAGCACATTTGGGAATTAGTGGGTATGATGAACAGCATCTGCCCTTGATATGTGCAATACAGGAACCTATTGAACACAGCATTCTACACATGAAAACTCCAGTGACTCTCAGAAATTCAATCCCCAGTGGTTAAAACTGGAGCCTTCACAGAAGTGAATTGCATTAGATGGGTACATTTGACATACTCACTGAAGAAGTATGTCGCTTTAACTTGGTTGTGAATGTTGGAGCCACTAATCTCCATCCTATCACCTCACGGAGCTCTCCCGAGAGGGCTCAACCAGGCTGGCCTGCCCTGTCCTCTCCCTGGTTCTGCATAGAAAGGACAACAGAATGAACCTGCACGTCTTTTCTGTATAATTGCACTACAGCCATTGTGACTGCCTCCTCAGTCCTGCGCAGCCTGGATCTCACACCTGAAGAGCTTGGGAACACAATGCCCACCTTGGATCAAACCACCAATAACAGCCAACCCCACTTTCAGGAGAGTTGCTCTCCTAATAGCTCTCCTTTGTGAAGATCTTTGAGAAGTAACTTGACAGACAGCCTTCTTTGTAGAGAATGTTTTCAGAAGTTAGGTTAATGGAGAAATTTCTTTAGGGACTTAAGTTTCTATTTACCTTCTGCGACATGATTTAAAAAGAGAGGATGGGAAAGAAGCTTCATTATCGTCCTCTTCCACAGTCTCAGCAGCAGGACAGAGATAAGCAGCTCCCCAATGAACCAGTGCTGAGGTTGCACCAGAATATCTACTGCACCTTTAACAAGCACAGTCTTTAACATGCACTAACACTCACAATCTCAGAGTGCAATGATAAGAATGATTATATTCATTACACAGTTTAATATAGGAACGTACTTTTGAAATAATTTCCTGTGTAGAGTCACACGGGACTTCGCCGAGTGGTGTATTCAGGTGAATTCTACAACGAGGGTTCCCTGGAAAAGTGACTTCAGATTTAATTTCATTTCTCAGAATCAGATGTGTTGAGAAAGGCATGGAGAAACACAGAGGTCTGGGCAGCAGGCACTGTTCACAGCAGGGCTCATGTTCACAGTCCAGGCACCAGGCAGCATTCCTAGAACACCGAGACCCCTAAGGATCTCAACAAGCTGTGATTCTTGCATCTCCTTCCAGTTGTTATTCAGTTACAGAAATAGTGTGCATTTTTGCACCAATGACAGCTAATCTTTGACTAGTCTTCATTCTCCGTCTATGTTAGGTCCACAGCTTGGGTCTGAAGGATCAGAGGCTTGGTCACAAGTTTTGCCACTGTGGGGAATTTTCCTGTCCTTACCTGGCTTTTGTGTGGACAGAGACCTGGAACGCCATACATGGAGACAGTTAGGTGGGACCACTCTAAGCCTCCTTACAGAGGAACCTGTGTTTTTTTTTTTTTTTTTTTGAATGAGAAGTGTCTTCCTGGACTAAAGCATTTGAACACTTGGTCAGTGTATAGGACTGTTTGGCGAAAGTCATGGAACCTTTAGGTGTGGCCTTGGTCATGGTATTTTGTCACAGCAGCAGAAAAGTAACTGATACAGAATGGCTCAGTAGTGAATGTTGGTCTTTTGTAGCAGTTACCAAAAAGCCATGCTCACTTCCTAATTTAGAACTTGTAGCTGTTGTCTTACCTAGCACACAGATCTTTAGAGACATAGCTAAGGTAAGGACGTTGCACTAAGTGAATAATATTGGCTGGTCTGCAAGTTCTTACATCTGAGAACAGGTGTCCTTTTAAAGAGCTGTACAAAGAAGAGACACAGAGCAAGAAGATGAAGGCAATGATGGGAGTGATGCAGATGTGAGCCAGTTGATGCCTGGGGCTACCACAACCTGTAGTCAACAAGGTAACCTTCTGCTCTTCTGGTACCTCAACTGCAGCTTTCCCCTCCTCCCAGCATCTAGAACCTCCTAGGATATTCCATTTGCTGAAAATCAGGCATTCAACACGTGAGCTTGAGTGAACATTGCAGATTTAAGCCATGACCACCACCCAACAAGCTTCCATGACTGTGCTGTGAATGTGCATGTCACTAGAGAGTCAGAGGACATAAAGACTTGAAGGTGCCGTATTCCCATTTAGGCACTGTGCCTCTACAGAACCTGACACATTGCTCCTTCCATGTTCCACAGACTTGGTTTAGAAAGGTCCCATGATTTGTCCCCAATTGCTTCCCTCTCTGTCTCATCCTCTAGTACCACAGGAACTCTGCTCACGCCAACCCTTATCTTCCTGTGCTTTTTACACAAACAGTGAAAGAGGACAAAGCATCCTTCAGAACACCCATCACCTGGCCCCCCGGAACTCCAAGCAGACACTGATCTTCCACTGACTCTCGTTCTGCACTGCACATCCACCTGTCTTTACTGGGTATGTCATAGAACTCGCAAGGCCCATGAGACCTGAAGGGTCTGACCCCAGCCACCTTCTTTAGATTTACTGTCATCGCATTCCACTCCAGTCTCGAAAATTCACCTTCACCCTCTTACCACAGGGCCTTATACAGGTGGCATTTGCTTGAAGATATGTTTTATACTTCTCCAAAGCCATGAATCATAGCACATGAATTGTGAGTGATTTTGCTCCTCATGGTCCCAGGACATTGTCAAACTAGCAGTCAGAGGTAGTGAGTGAATATGCGTTTAGTATATAAGGATTATCTTCTATGACTCTATGAACTCCCCTGGCT
This sequence comes from Eospalax fontanierii, assembly GCA_035773235.1. Taxonomy (NCBI): domain Eukaryota; kingdom Metazoa; phylum Chordata; class Mammalia; order Rodentia; family Spalacidae; genus Eospalax; species Eospalax fontanierii. The sequence goes on from CM069554.1 coordinate 7,825,046, forward strand.
CAAAGGTAGGGGCTCCAATCCCTTGTTCTTAACTCTGAGCTTTTGTTCAGGAATATTTAGGGATATTCATTGACCAGTAGGTGAGTTAAAGTCTATCTCTCTAGACTTCAGTTTTCTCAAGTAACAAATGGGTTTAGATTAGATCACTGATAATTTATTTTTAATGCTTTTTATTTATTTTTATTTTATGTATATGAATATTTTGACTGTATGTATGTAAAAGTGGCATGCAATGCCCACAGAGGTCATAAGAGGGCATCAGATCCACTGGAACTGGAGTTATGGTCAGTTATTAGCTGCCATGTATATGCTAGGAACCAAACCCAGGCCTTCTACAAGAGCAATGTGTTTAACTGCTGATCCATTTCTCCAGCCCCTGTCTCAGTGTTTTTTACGTATTAAAAAAGGAACAACTATACCTAAGAGCCAACAGAAAGAAACTAAATGAAGGGATAATTGTAGAAACACAACATTAGATCAAGAAAGCAAAGAGAAATTAAAATGGCAGCAATCAATACACATTTTTCAATAATAATTTACACATTAATTTCCCAGTCGAAAGACAAAGGCTTGTTGAATGGATTAAGAAACAAAATCAATTTTTGTTGTTGTTGTCTGCAAGAAACCCACCTCACCTTCAAGGACAGGCACTACTTTAAGGTGAAAGGATGGAAAAATTATTCTAAACAAATGAAACTAAGAAACAAGCAGGAGTTCCAATTCTAATGTCTGGTAAATAGACTTAAAACTGAAACTAATGAGAAGAGATAAAGAACGTCACATCATTCTGATTAAAGGAAGAATTGACCAAGAAGATATTACAATCATGAACATGTATGCACTAAACTCTGGTGCACTCAATTTCATAAAAACAGTACTATAGGACTTTAAGTCAGGGCAGCAGACAAGAAGAAATAAAAATCAGAGCAGAAATTAATGAAATAGGAAGAAAGAAAACAATTCAAAGAATTAATTAATCTAAGAGCTGGTTCTTTGAAAAGATGAAAAAGATAGACCCTTAACCCAGTTATCCCAAAGAAAGAAAGAAAGAGAAAATCCAGGTGAACAAAATCAGAGGCAAAAAGGAAAACATCACAGCAGTCAGCAAAAAATCCAGAGCATTATAAGGGAATGCTTTAAAAACCTACACTCTACTAAACTTGAAACTCCAAAAGAAATGGATGCATTTCTAAAATCATGGGAACCACCAAAGCTAAACCAAGAAGAGGTCAACAGCTTAAACAAACCCACAATATATAAGGAAATTGAAACAGTAATAAAAAAACCTCTCAACTAAAAAATGACCAGGTCCTGATGGATTCACAGCAGAATTCTACCACACATTTAAAGAATATCTGCAATCAGTACTACTTAAATTATTCAAAAAGACAGGAACAGAGGGAAAGCTCCTTCTATGAAGCCAGAAACAGTTTAATACCAAAATCAGGTGGAGACACAAGCAAACAAACAAAAAAACTATAGACCCATGTCCTCAATAATCATAGATGCAAAAATTCTCAACAAAATACTTGCAAATTACATAGAGATACACACCAAGAAGATCATCCACCATGATCAAATCAGCTTTTTTCCAGAGATGCAGGGATGGTTCAATGTACGTAAGTCAATAAATATTTTAAATCATCTAAATGGTCTCAAAATCAAAAATCACATAATCACATCAGTAAATGCAGAAAAGGTCTTTGACAAAATTCAACAGGCATTTACATAAAATTTTCTAGAGGGAATTGAACTGGAGGGAACATTCCTCAACATAAATAAAGCTATATATGACAAACCTGTAGTCAACATTCTAAATGGAGAAAAACTGGAAACATTCAGGTTAAAATCAGGAATCAGATAAAGCTGTCCACTATCTCCACTCCTTTTTAGTACAGTGCTTGGAACTCTTGCTAGACCAATAAAACAAGGGTTGGAAATTACAGGAGTACTAATTGGAAAAGAAGATGTAAAACTATCTCAGTTTGCAGATGATATGATATTATACCTAAGAAATCTCAAAAATTCCACCCAAAAACTGCTTAAAATGATTAACATTATCAGTAAAGTGGCAGGTTACAAAATTAGTCTATAAAAATCAGTAGTCTTTCCATATACCAACAACAAGGAATTGGAGAAAGAGTACAAGGAGATGCTCCTATTCACAGTAGCCTCTAAAATATCTTAGAATAAACCTGACCAAAGGCATTAATGATCTCTACAATTAAAATTTAATTCTTTGAAGAAAAAGATTGAAGAAGACACCAGGAGATGGAAAGAGCTGCTCCAAATGAATCAAAATCAAGTATATGTCAAGGAGTGGTAAAAGTCAACTCCAGATGAATTAAAGACCACAATGTGAAACCTGAAACTCTGAAACTGTTAGAAGACATTGGTAGTACAGTACAAGATACAGGTGTAGGAAAGGATTTTCTAAATCAGACGTCAACTGCTCAAGAATTAAGCAACAATCAACAAGTGGGACAACATTAAACTAAAAAGCTTCTGTACAGCAAAAGAAACAACCAAGGAAATGAAGAGAAAACCTACAGAGTTGGAGAAAAATCTTCACCGGCATCATCTGACAGAGGTTTAAAAATCCAGAATATATAAAGAACTCAAAAAATAAAGAATCAAGAACCAAGATGACCCAGTTAAAAAATGAACTACAGCTCTGAACAGAGAGTTCTCAAAAGGAGAAATAATTACGGTTAGGAAACACTTTAAACAGAATGTTCAACATCTAGTAATTAGGGAAAATGCACATTACCACATTAAGAGTTCACCTCACCCCAGTCAGACTGACTAAGATCAAGAGAACAAATGATACCACATGCTGGAGAAGATGTGGGGACAGAGGGATGCTCATTCACTTCCGGTGGGATTGTAAACTCGGGCGACCACTATGGAAAGCGGTGGTGGAATTCTTAAAGACTAAGAATGAACCTGCCCTATGACCTGGTCACACCACTCCTTGATATATCCTCGAGGTGCTCACCCTACTGCAGAAACACTTGCACATCCATGTTTGTTGCTGCTCCTTTCACAATAGCTAAGACATGGAAGCCACCTAAGTGTCCCTCAACTGACGAGTGGCTAATGAAAATCTGGCACATTTACATAATGGAGTTCTGCTCAGCGGTAAAGAAAACCGAAATCATGAAATTTGCAGGTAAGTGGATGGAACTGGAAACTTTTATACTGAGTGAAGTAACACAGACTCAGACAAACAATGTATGTTCTCCCTCATTAGTGGATCCTAGCACCGAATCTTTCTATGTGAGGATATATTCTGATGTAACTGAAGGGGCCAAGAAAACGGAAAGGAACCAGGGATATAAAGGGAAAGAAGGAACCTGAGAGAGAAAAACCATAGAAGACAGCTGTTAGTAAGGGCAAAATGGACTGGGGTGTTTAAATGATAGAGAAGGAGAGTTATACAAGGGACTGTGGGGCTAAAAAGAAAGAAGGAGCTCAAGAGGGGGGACATAGGAGACAGGTATTATTTAGGGAGAAATGCAGAAAATTGGGGTACTTTAACTGGAGACAGAGGAAGGAGGGTTAGGCAGTGAGAGAAAGAGGACAGAGATAAATAATGCGTAGGTGGCTTTAAAATAACAAAGGGAATCATATCATCATAATCAAAAACCTACTGACAAATTACACATTCATTATCTCTACAGGAGTCCATGTACATAGCTGAAGGCCATTTAAAAAGAAACAATTACAGACAGAAGAAACCCCCTTTTGAGTTGTTGGCCAGGGTAGTCCAAGAGACTCCCAGATTTACACAGACTATGGCCACAGCCCTTGATTTCCTCCCAGAACTTGAAAGTAGGACCCTACTGCTGAAGAGAAGACTTACTTTGAATCTGGATACAGGACTTGGAGCAACAGAGCTGGAACTTACGTGGAAGGCACCTCCCTGAAGTCTAGCTCTCATAGATTTGGAGAACACTATGCAAGATGGTAAGGGAGAACATCAGTCGAAGGTCCAGCCACAGCTTTGAGGCCTAATAACCACAGCTCTAACAAACACAGCTAACTATATTGGGGCAGTAGTGGCACTTTTATCTTAGGGGTAATCAACAGCTACCTAATTGGACCTAAAGCCCGCTCAATGGGAGGGAACTCATGTGTGGTACTATAAACATAGCCAAATATACATGGCTGGAGAGGTCTTAGAAAAACCCCTAGACGAATGTAATTCTTACTATGTATTAAATATGGATCCTTATAATTACAGGCAAGTATTCTAGTCACCACTTATCAAAGAACCTTCTTTTGCAACAGATGGAGACTATTATAAAGTTCCACAACTGGTCACACACAGATTAAGTGTTGATGATATTCCCAACCCTAAGTGACACATCTTCAATAGAACCTCTATACCCCAGACTCATGGTACGTAGTGGAACAAGGGGTAGAGAGAGTAAATACTAATGCATGTCTCAGCTCTCATCAATGCTGAGCTCCCATGCAACAGAGGGCAGTGCACCCAGGGCTCTGGGACCATTGTGGAAGTTGGGGCAAAAAGACTGTAAAAGCCAGGAGAGCAGGTTTGCTTCCATATGGAGATAGAGTCTTGCAGTCTCCTGGAACATTGCTCGTATGAACTCACAGCCATGGTGACAACAGTCAGAAGACCCATGCAAACTCAAGCAGACAAAAACCAAGCATAGAACTGTGGAAATGGGCAGCAGGCCCCAACCCAATCAGCTGAAGAACTACTGGGCAGCCGATTGCTACTGAGTGAGGAAGAGCTAATCTTCAAGGGAGTGTGTCTAGATAGGCAGACTCTATGGACCCCAGTGGATGACCTTGCACTGAAGGACGTCAGGGAACACTAACTTGATTTGATAGGCTTTAACATAAATGGCAGAATGCATGAAATCTGGTGGGGGGGCGTGGGGGGGTGTTGATGGGGAGGAGGCATAAGATGTTGTGTATGAAATACACAAAAATTCAATAAAGGTAATTTTTTAATATTATTAGGGCTAGAGAGATGGCTCAGAAGTTAAGAGCAGTGGCTGCTCTTGCAGAGGACCTGGGTTTGATTTCCAGCATCTTCATGTTGGCTAACAACTACCCATAACTCCAGTTCCAGGGGATCTGAAGCCCTCTTCTGACTTCCATCTCCACTGCATGACACAGGTACATTTACATATATGCAAGTAATTCACTCATATACATAAAATAAAATAAAAATATTAAAATGTATTATTATATCTATTAGGTAAAATATACAATGATTTATTCATTGGTCTATTTATTTACTTATTTGTCTGTTTATTTATTTAATTGAGATGAGGTTTCATTGTTATCTCAGGCTATCCTAGAACTCACTGTGTAGTTTGGGCTGACCTCTAATTTACAAATCTCTTGTGCTACCTTCTAGAGTACTGGGTTTTCTTAATCCCATTACCATAAAAAACAATAACAAAATAATAACAAAAATTTGGTTCGCTGTTTTAATAGTTTGGAATATGAGCTGATATTTTCTTTCTGTCTGAGAGCCATCCATTCTTTTTGCTTTCTCTTCCTACTTCCTTTCTCCCCACAAATTTCTCGACTCAAAGTATATTGGAGTTTTCTGTAAGCTTAGAAAAGGATGGTTGTTGTGCAGAAGCAAAACAACAACAACAAAAAGAATGGAAAAGTCAGTTCTCACATCTTAAATTTAGCTCATACCACTGAGACCAATGACTGGCTGTCACCTGGAGCCATGCAGGAGGCAGACAGAGCCTAGACGGAAGCCAGCAGGAGGTTAATAATGGGGCTGTTTGCAAAGGGGACTCTCGCCAGTGAAGCTGTGGGAGGGAGGAAGAGCCAGCCCTGCCTACGGAAGAGACCAGGGGACTATGGGAGCACAAAGAGCCAGTCAAGGCGCTTAGTCAATCAACCTGTAGGGACAGACTTGGGGGTCAGAGAGATCTTCCTTCTCTTGGTTTTACTCAGGTTCTGCCCCCCAAATCAGAAGCAAGGATCAAAGGAGACATCGAGACAAGCATTGTCTTCAGAAGAAGGACTGTCAATGAAGAACTTATACCATAAATAAAAGGGGTGTGTGTGTGGTGTGTGTGTGTGTGTGTGTGTGTGTGTGTGTGTATAAAAGCCCGCTGTGGCTAAGTGTTGCTCTCCTTTCTATATCTTGGAGTTTATAATACATCAAGATCTTTGAGGTGTTGGACAAGAGATAGAAGCTCCGGAAACAAGGCGATCATGACACGTTGTCTTATCTATTAGGTCGGGCTCTTTAAAGTTGAACAACGAAACGGGGCTGGGGGAGCCACTCTGGAAAGCAATTTGGAGGCTCCTCAAACAAATTTAAAGAAGTACCATACAATTCTGCTTGTGATGGTTTAGATGAGGATGTGCCCCATACGCCCCAAGAATTTGAATACTCAGCCCTCTGGTTGGATGTGCTGTTTTGCAGAGGTTCAGGAGGTGTGGCCTTGTGGGAGGAGGCACATCACTGGGGGCAGGCTTGGAGAGTTCTCACACTGGCTCCATTTCCAGTATCTCGCTCTCGGCTTCCTGTGCCTGCTTGAAGATGTGAGCCCTCAGCTTTCTGCTCCCTGCTTTGATGGGCTCATCCCTCTGGACTCATAAATCAAATAAACTCTTCCTTCTGTAAGTGGTCTTGGTCATGGTAGTTTATCATAGCAATAGAAAAGTAACTAATACATTGTGGACCTAAAGAAATCTAGATCAGCATGCCACAGAGCTACCTCCACATTCACGTTTACTACAGCGCTGTTCGCAACAGCTGAGTCCTGGGGATGTGAGGGTCGTCTGGCAGTGATTTTTGCCACCTCTGATCATCAGGTTGATTTGGGTGGTGTAGCTGGCTAAGTGGCATCTGCTGTCCTCCTTACCACTCCGTGTATGAATCTATGTACTCACAGCATGAAGCAGAAGGGGATCCCTTGGGAGTATCAGGATGATGGAGGCATGAAAGAGGTGATGCGGATATGCAAATGCGATCAAAGTACACAATATACGTGAATGAAATGTCAAGATGAGACTCTTTATTTTACATGATGAATATACACTAATCAAGTTGAGGAAAAGTTTGAGGAGATGAGAATTTAGGGAGTCCAGTGGGGCCCAAGGTATCAGCAGGTCTCCAGGAAGCCTGCAACAGCAGGTGCCAGCTTCCAAGCTGAAGGACTGAGCCTGGACGCCCACTGCAAGGAGCCTGAGGCCCTCCAACCCATCGCTCCTGCAGGCTCATGCGTAGAAAATGCACCTTCTCATTTTGTGTGTTTCCACCCCTTGAGAGAGTGAAGAGGACCCTGTGACAAAGGTCAATGGGGTTTGGGAGGTGATCCCGGAGGATGACACACATGGGACACCACACATAAGCTTCTTGTAACTTCTCTGTAAGTCCCCAGTGGAGGGGGAGAGGAAACAAACTGAGCCAGCTCTCATGAGTTGTTTCAGCTCTTACAGAAATGGGAGGTTGAGGCAGAAACCAAGTTCAATCACAGAAATGCAAAACTATATTTCTTTATAACACAGAAGTTGTGGCCCTTGAAACAGATGAAGTCTTCTTTGGATTGGACGAGTCTGCTCACGGCCCACCAAATCTTCAGACCTCCCTTGGGAAAGCAGGAGAGAAATATCAGAAGCCATGTGGTGTTTCCCAGATTTTCCACCCCTGTCTAAAATATAGGACAAAGAAAAATATTAAAACTTGACATGACGTTGGGAATTTACCACTGGAAAAGTGTGGGAGTTCATCTAGTAAAATAGGCCATTGAACACAGCCCACTCCTGGGCCCACTTTGTTGGGAAGTTCTTCTCGTTGCTCTGTTTGACTGTGCTTTGGAGTCCTGCTATGGTTTGGCTTTGAAGTGTCCCACCAAAGGTTCATGTGCTGAAAGCTCGAATTGAATAGGTAGAGTAGCCAGTGGTTTCTTTTAGGAATGTGCTGGAAGCATTGGAGTGTGGACTCTGGCTGGCAGAAGCAGGTCGCTGGGGGCAGGTCCTTGGGGGTGTCTTGTCCCTGACTCAACTCTTCCCCCTTCCTGTTTGCCATGAAGCTAGCAGCCTCTGCCATCAACTCCCAGTACACAATGTTCTGCCTCTGTCGTTTTCTGCCTCGTCCTGGACCCAGACACACAGAGCCAAGTATCTGTGACCGAACTCTCTGAAATTGGAGCTAAACTAAGTCTTTGCTTCTTCAGGTTGTTTATGTCAGACATAAAGGCTAATAGATGCTGGTCCATATCTGAAGAGCCTAGTTCCTGATCTGCTTAACCCACTGAAAATGAAGATTTTCACTTAACTCTCTTCCTACAAATGTCTTAGGGACTAACACCAACTACCAACTGAATGACTTCTCACTTTTAAAACATTTCTCTGGAGCTGCCAGAGACTCCAGTTCCATGTGTCAGGTAGTAAGAGAATGTCAGAAATAGAAATTCACTTGGGGCTTTCAGAGGAGTTGGTACTGATGAGGAAATTGAGATTCAAGGAGAACAAATCATTTCTCCAAGGTCACCTATCAAGTTGGATGGTAGAAATTGGGGCTGGGATAGACAAAGGGCTCAGTATGTTCGTCTGTGAAATGTGGCAGCTCACTTCTGATGGAGGTGAGTATTCTTATTTATAAGATATTTTTGTCTTTGTAAAGTCAAAAGAATGTCACCATAAGTTTAACTCATGAAGCATAGATTAAGATAGTTTAATAAGGAGCCAGACGTTCAGACAAAAGAAAGTTCTTGCACTTTGTTTGGATGTCAGAGTGGGTGAGGGGGAGGGGAGGGCGTGATGAAGAGGTTAGAGTGTCTTTGTGGGGAACACTGTGAACCACAGGAATGCCAATAGAGTGTTCATATGCAAACTCGCCCAAGTGGACTCCCTGCTCTGCAGAGCAGACCCCATTCTCTGCCCTAGACAATGTCACACAAGGAGATTATTCAGATGGGCGGAGCCTCTGCCATTTGACATGGTTCAATACCCCAGCACTACCCTGCTGTCTGTCCAACCCTTGCTGTATGAACCACACTACTGTTCTGGGGAGTGCAGCCAATGACGGAGAAGCGTTACTCTGCTGGCCCATTACCAGCTTCTCCCTCTCAGCAGAGGCAATCTATATCCAAGGCTGAGCTCACACCCCTGTATCTCTCTGGAACCTCCCACTTTTTGTGGCGCGGAGAGCCTCAGCCTGGTGCAGAATACGCTCATGAGAGATTGTGAATCTAGGTTCACATGGCCAGCGCATCTGGCTGCTGGTTCATGCTGCGTGTGGGACCAACCAGAACTGACAGGAGCAGGCTGGCTGACCGAGGAGGCAGACAGATGCGGTCAGGGGACAAGCAGAACATTCCAGCAGAGGCTGGGGGCCGCCATGACCATGGCGCATGCTTGGAAAAGAGCTTCCGAAAGTCCTGCACGGTAGCTGTTGCCTCTACCAAAGGGTGTGACTAGCACTGGGGTGCCACCAGAGGGACAAAATCAAAGTTTTAAAAGGCAAACGATAAAACTCAGCTTCCATCACATCCACTTACCAACTGCCGTGATGCAGTTTAGAAGGGAAGTCGCCCTATCTGTGCCTGTTTGAAGAGCTAACGCTTGCAGCTTAGACAAGACTCCAGCTTCCTGGCCAGGCCCCGGGCAGGGCTCTGGTGGAGCAGGAGTGGAACCTAGCCTTCCGCATTGCCCATCCACATTTTCTGCTTGTAACAACAGAGCCGCGTCTTTGCCTTGTGGGATGGAGCTCCACCCTATTCACCAGAGACGCGATCCAGTCAGCATGCCGGGCTGGGGCAGAATGCACTCAGACTGGCTGAGAAGCCCATGCTTTCCCATGACTGTGATTGCCAGTTCAGGTAGTGCCAGAAGCTGCTTCCAGCACAGCAGGAGAAAGGCCCTATATTCCCCTATAAAGAGTTAGAGTCAAACAACAACCATTCCTCTGCCATCACCAGCTAGGACAGTCTGTCCTCTTCCCAGATCCCTCTGCTTCCGGCCCTCCTTGTCTGGGCTCTCTTCTCTGGTCTCTGCACTTCATTAATTCCTTATCACCTGTGGCTCAGTTCTAATCTAGGATTTTGTGAGAACAATTAATTAAAGTCAGAAGGTTCTTCAAAAGAGGAATTGACTGGCAACTCAGCCCTTTCTCTAAGCAGGATCAATCTTCAGGTTCCTGGCCAAGAAGAGATACATTTAAAACACACGTCTGGCCCATTGGCAATTTGGCTATTTCCGCAGTCTCATTTAGCTGTTTATGAATCCTAATTTCACACACTGGTTACCACCTGAGAAAAGAGTACCCAATGAAGAGACGCACGAGGATTGCAGCTTGTTTGATGAACTTCTTGCCGTAGGAAGAAATAAACTACACAGAAAAAAGAAAGAATGCGTCTTTGAACTCTCTGGTCTTCAGTCCCAGGGAGGGACTCTGCTGACAGGGTGAATGAGGATGTTTGCCATCCCCCAGCCCCTGGTATCAGCCCGCTCAGAGATGCACACAAAGCTAGAACAGTTAGTCCCCGTATATACACAGAAAAACAAGTCAGGACAGTGGTCTGCATGCTGATTTAGGAACTCCGACATCATCCGGTCTGCTGTAGAGACAAGGAAGCCAGGACCCTGAGAGACAGGACTGTTCAGTCCTGATGCATCTGGCTCATTATCCAACCGTGAAGCCCAGGCAGGGCTCTACCCAAGGCAAGTTGCCATTTTCCAGGAAAGAAAAGTTGCAGACCTTTCCTTATCTTCCTGACCAGTTCGGATATCCATTTTCTAAACTACTCACCCTCCTGAAAACACCCAGAATCCTCTCAATCACTTTTGCAGAGAGAACAAAGAGAAAAATGGAGATTTTTTTCCCTGAATTTATGAGAAACGGGTACAAGGAGGACTGAGTGTTTCTGTGAGTAGGGGTAGGTGGCTATCAGTGAGCCAGCTGTATGCAGGCCTGCCTTTCATCTTCTCACCTGCATTGGCTCATTCATGAAGGAAACGTCCCAGGCTTTGAAAGGTCGAGGGCTTCTTTCTCCTCACAAGGATGGAGCCAGAAGTTTAGGTCTAGTTCTGTGCTGCGAAAAAAAAAAAAAAAGTGCATTTTTAATTTGAAGTCATTGAACCAAGCCAAGTGACTTGATTTTTGTTCTTTATAAGGATTTATGAGAACGCTAATCTTTCAGGTGCCCTTTGCCAGGATCTAGAGGAGACACAGAAAATGGTACAAGAAAGAAACATACGGCCTGGTCCGTGAGCACATGAATAAGCTCTCCCTAGGATGTTAAGCAGGCATGTGGTGGTGTTCTGACTCTCCTGGAGGAGAGCTGTTGTTAAGCTTCCTGGCCTTCTCACTAAAATGGGCATTGCAGCATTGACCATTAAGAGTGTAAGGAATCTTTAATTAGTTCTTAGACATTTCTGGAAATATGCCAAGCACCCTGGGCTCAGTATTGCTTGTTCAGTGAGGTCCTTGATTGTCAGGAATGTTAGTGATGCTCATTGTGAAGATGCTGCTGCTGCTGCTGCTGTTGATGCTGCTGCTGCTGTTGATGATGCTGATGATGATGATGCTGATGATGCTGTAACTGCAGTGCTGGGGCAAAGTTAGCAGCTCACCAGACCTGGGGACATCATCTAGTCAATAGTTTCAAGCGAGACCTCCCAAGAGTTACTTCCGTAGAATCTGGAAACATTTCTGGTAGTCCCATTGTATAGGATATCTTGTAAGTAGGAACCCTGTTAATGTTGGAGGATAGAAACCCCATACACTGAAAATGAGAGACCAGAGCTTTCCACTCACACCACTTACACTTACCACGCGATCACTCTCTTGAGTGGAACAGACTTGCATGCTAAAAGAAGAGGAGAGACCCCAGAGGTTGGAAAGATGAAGTCACTGATGAGTCAGAACCCAAGGCCTTGACGTTGTTCTCTGCTTTCAATATAACCTGGCACAACCGAGCCTCCAGCCTCCTAGGTGGGGAGATATACGGGAGGGCGCCTGGCTGGCACAGCCTTGCTCATCTGTGACTACATGAACACAAGGAGGTGGGAGCGGGAGGGAGAGAGGGGGACAGCTACCAATAAATGAAAGAATCATGGAGCATTGATCAGTTCTTTACCACAGCAGGGGAGCTGTCTTGCTGAGCCCCAGTGCTGTCAGGCAGAGCTGCTCAACTGCCTGGATGGATGGTCCCATTTAGTGTCCATCAGCAACTCTGCCAGAGGGAGGGAGAGAGAGGGAGAGAGTGAGATCACAGAAACTGTGCAGGGTCCAGCACTCTTGGCTGCGACAGAGTCAGCTGCAAACTCCAGAGTCTAACAAGCAGCTCACTTTCCGATAGGAGATGGGCCTTGTTGGAGGAGAGCAGGCAGAGGAGCCGAGTCCCTGGGGAACTGTCCTCACCCCTCACATGGATGTGGGGCTCAAATATGAGCATGGTCTCTGCTAAAGTTCCAGATGCCTCTGTCAAAAACAGTGTTAGTATAGTGGCAAACCCTTCTCTGATGCCAAAGTCTCTTGGATGACTTTGAGTTTTCTTTCAAAGAAGCAGCAAATGATTTTCCTTGGAGCATGAGTGGCTGTGAACTCCTCTGGGTGTGACCTCTGTTTGATAACACAGTGGAAGTCACGTGTCCTTGGCTGCCAAGTGCAGGTGAAGGAACAAGCCTTCAGGGAGGAGAGCCCAAAGGAAGATGGATGCTGAAGGCATGATGGGACATTGGGCACATCCCCAACCTGGCTGTGAAGCCACTCAGGAGAGAGTGCTTTGTGGACAAGGTCCATCATTGTCTGGGCGCCAGAGCTATACTTGGCTTACCTTCATACACCTGAAAGGGAAAGAACAACACAAGCCTGTGAGCTACAGGCTGGCTGCTTCCCAGGATGATGAGCTGTGTCATCCAAGGCCTCGCCTGAGGAGATGATGAGTGTACAGATGCAGGCACACAGGAGTCGGGGTGGAGCTGAACTCCTGGACCAGAGAAAGAAAGAAAGAGTTAGGGAGAGAAAAGCAAGGACGAGGGGTGCGGAGAGTGTGAAGATGGGGTCAGGCAGGTGGACTTGAGCCTGGGGGAACAGGAAGGAGCAGAAAGCTGGAAGTCGTGGGCACGAGCTGCAGTGTCCACACAGAGAGCCTGAATTAATCCGACGCATGGTAAGAGACTCTTTCCTGGGTCTCCCTGACAGAGCAAGCTTCAGGAGACCTGTGACTGCTGCTGTTTTTTAAAGGGACTTGTCTTCTGGGTCTGCAAGGTGGATCCAAGGTCAATTGAGCATAGCCTGGTGCATTTCAGGCTGCATTGAGAGCGAGAGGAAGCATTCCTTTCTTTTCTCCGCTGGTGAAGGATCTTACGCTCCCTGATTCAAAGCCAGTCTGATGGACTGCCAGAGAGATTGCATGCTACACCAGGCCCACATCTCCTTCACTCTGTTGTTCTTATTCTAATTCCCTTCCAACTTTACCAGCACATTGTATCACTTTGCAGAGGTGCAGAGTTGAAAGGAGACTAGACAGAGAATTCCAATTACAACTCAGAATCTACGTCAGCTTTTCTTTTCAACCAAAGCCTATTTGGTATTCAGCAGAAACTTTGAGTTTAGTGTTTGACATAATTTAATAGTGTGCATTAATGACTGTAATTTTCCCCTGTAGTCAAGATACTAAGCGAATGAAGGGTGTTTCATCTCTAGCACACAGAATAGTAACCAGGGAAGATGAGCAAACTATGAGGAAGCACAGAGGTCTGGAAGGACCACCCAAGGGTGCACACATCACTCCAGTTTGGAAAGCTCTTGGTGTGTTGCACTCTCTCATCCTGGCAGTGCTGCGGATATATGGTTGGTAATAATATCCCCCTCGTGCAGATACTGAAACTGAGGCTAAAGAAGGAAGGAAATAATTCATGTCTAGAGGGGAGAGATCTAATTCTTTAAGCTCATTTTTTTAAAATGTACCATGGCTGTCGGTCATTTAATAATGCATGGGTTTTATTCCAAGAAACACATTGGTAGGTGGTTTGTGGCTGTGCCAACATTCGAATAGACTTATGCAAGCTAAGAGGATCACCAAGCGATACAGTCTGTTGGGTCCATTGTCCTATGTGGTCTGTCACTGACTCATGTGTCATTATGCAGTGTGTAACATTATTTGGAATGGGTGAGATGGAGGGACTGGAAGAGCAGTCAAAACCCTGAGCATGGGCTGCACCATCCCCCGGGCCCAGAAAAGGCAAAAGTGACCTTAACACAAACATCCATCTTGCTGCTTTCTAAGTGTGGACCTCGACCAATTCAAGATCCCGCCGCCGTGTTCTCCCCACCATGACGGACTGTACACTCGCACATGAGCCAAAATTAGCCCTTCCTTGAGCAGAAATAAACCCTTCATCTCTTATCGTTTTGGTGAAGCATTCTGTCATGGCGACATGTCACTAATTAGCTGTGTGTTGAGATTCCATTGTTGGAAGACGAATGCATACAGGATGTGGCACACACGGGGCTGGGTGCGCAGGAGGTGTGTGTGTGAGTGACCTGTGTTCACAGATCCCACCTCCTGAGCCACTGCATGTGGGAGATGTGTGTGCGGGAACGGCCTGCCCGGCGTTTATGGGGTCCTGCCCTCTGAGCAGGAATTTGACCCCCATGGGACTGAGCAGCTGCAGCTGCAAGCATTCCACCCAAGCATCAGGTGCAGGTGGATGTTGCAAAAATTCTGGTTTGAGTCTTTGTTTATGGAGAGTTGTCTTTTAAAGGAGCAAGTCACTCTGACTAAAACAAGCGGTCTTCAGTTCTGCTGTGGAATGTGGGACCAACAGCAAGTACTGTCTGCAGTTTCTGTCAAGACCGTGTCAGCAGGAAGACAGACCACTGTGGGTTTTGTTGTTTGTGATTTTTGCCTTTGTTTTGGGTCTTGTTTTCTGGACAGCGTCTCTCTTGCAGGCCCAGGCTGGCCTCAAAACTTGAGCCTCCTGAGTGCAAGGTTTACAGGTACACATAGCATACCAGCTGACTGTTGAGAACAAATCCCATTTTTGACATTCTGTTTTCCATCCACGGGTACGCCTTGCATTAAGAAACTACGAGTTTGAACAAAACTAATAATTTTCATTTACAGTGAGAATATAAAATATCCAGCACAACACATTTCCTTCTATCCATTATTTTACACTAGCAAATGAAACCCATCCTGAAAATATATCCACCTTTTTTATCTTCTAAACTGTACCTATGCACAGGCACACAAGTGTATGCATGTCTGTGTATAAACGAGTGTCTGTGCGTATATGTGTGCATGGGCTGTGGTAGTACTTATTGTGTGCACTAGTGTTCATGCATGTATGTGTGCTTGTGTGTGCAAGGGTGTGCACATCTGTATGATTCTGAATGCATGTGCATGCACACATATGTACATAAGTTTGTGAGTAGTTTCATGAGTGTGTGTTACTGTGCGTGCATTTGCACATGTGTTCCTATAGGTATGAATATGTACACGTGTATTCCTGTTCACTTATATAGGTGTGTCATGTGTGTGTGAATTCACGTGTCCATACTTGTGTGTGCATCTGTGTATGTGTGTATGTGCACAAGCATGTATTGTATCCATGTGTTAAGGTATGTGTGCATGCATGTCTTTGAGTATGTGTTACTGTGTGTCTGTGGGACCTGTTCATATCTGTGTATACATGCATGAGGTGAACACATGTGCATGTCTACTGACATTTGTGTATGAATATGTTCATGTGTGTGTACACAAGGATACGCATACATATTGTCACACATTGTATGTATGCATATTGGTGGATATGTGCATCGATGTTGGGATGTGTTCATGCTTTTGTGCAGGTATTTATTCATGACTGCATGAGAGCATGTGTGCTAACCATGTGTGTGCATCAGTGCTTGCGTTTATGTGCATGTATCTATGACTATGATTGTGTCTATGCACCCATAGGTACATATGTGCATATCCCTGTGAGTTACTTTGTTTGTGTTCATGTTAGAGTAGCTTGCATGCATGCATGGGAATCTGTGTGTGCATTGATAGTACATATTTCTGCAGGTGTATATTTGTGTGTCTGTGTTCCTTGTGTACATTTATATGCATGTATGTGTGATTTCCTTTTTGTGAAAGTTCTTGCCCATACATGACTTGGGTGCATATGTGTACATATGTGTGCACAAGTGCAGATGAGACCCTGAATTTGTGTTCATTGGGGTACAAGTATTTTATATGTGTATGTGTATTACACATATGTGTTCAGTGTGCCTGTGTATATGTGTTTGTGTATACCTTCAATTGTGTGAGCACTAGTATTTTCATATTTGTATGTATGTGTGCACTAGTGTGTATATGTTCCATGTGTTCATGTGCATTTTCTGTGCATATGAATGTGTGTGAATGAGTGTGTACATTGGTATGTGTGATTGTGCATATATGTGTGTATGAGCATGATCTTGCATGAGCATGTGTGAATTTCTGTGGTTGTGGGTGCATATCTTTCCTTGGGTGCGTGTGTGCTTGTCTGTGTGTGCATACATGTTTTCATGACTTATGTGTGCATGCACATGCATGATTTCATACCCATTTGTTGTACATTATTGTTCATTCCTATGTGTGAACTTTTTGTACGTGTGGCCATGCTTGTGGTAGTCTCTGTGTAGACATGTGTATGTATGTGTCAATGCTCATCTGCACCTTTGTCTTTTGCAGGTGTATTTTCATATGCATATGTGTGTGGATATAAATGTGTCTGCATTTTTTCAGCATGTGTGTCCATCTATGAATTTGTCTCTGTGTGTGCCTGTTTATGTGTTCTGGTATGGGTATGTGCACAGGATCATGTATGAACTTTCTTATGTGTGTCTGTGCATGCACATTCATATATGTGGGCATCTGTGTGAATATATCTTGTGTATTTTTTTGCATATTTGGGTCTGTATCAGTGTGCTTGACTGTTTGTCTTTGTGTTCCCACACCTATGTATGTTCATGTGCTTCTGTACACATTTGTGTGCATAAATAAATGTGTTCAGACATGAGTGTGTGTGTTCTTGAATTTGTGTTTTATTTTGTGCATGGGTGTGAGTTCATGTTTGCCTTTGTGCCTGCCTATGTATGCTTCTCTTTGTGTGCATGCTTCTGTGTTCATGTGTGTACACATATATCTTTGTGTTTATATACATATATTCACATATCTCTGTGTATGAATACATATGTGTGTTTGTGTGTGCATGCTTGTATATGTGTACATGCATGTTTTTGTGTATCTGTGTGTGTTTCTGAATGTGTGTTATTTGGATGCTTGAGTATGTGTAGCTTGTCTGTTCATGTGTCTATGCATGTGTGTACACATACATTTATGTTCACGTATCTGTGAGCATGTGTTTATGCATGTGTATCCTTGCATGCATGTATGCATGCATGCATATTCATGTGCCTATAGGCATGTACTATGTGCACAAGAATGCATGTATGGGTGAATGTTTATGTGTCTGTACACTTAAACTATATGAATGCTTCTGCAGGTGTTATGAACAGGACTACATGTGTGATGCATGTCCATGTGTCTCTGGGCACATTCATGTGTATCCCTGCATGCACTGTGCTGTGTGTGCATAGGGCTTATGTGTTCGTGCATGTTCATATGTTTGTGTGCTGTGTCTGTGCATGTGTACTCCTGAACATGTATGTGCACAGGAATACATGTGTGATGCATGTTCGTGTGCCTGTGTGTATGTTCACGTTACCCCTGTGTGTGCTGTGAGCAGGAGTATGTGTGTATTCATGTCAGGGCTTGCTATTGTCTAGTGCACTCATCTTGGAGGCCTGGATTAGTGACTGACATAAGATAACACCCAGAGGTATTTTTTCATAACTTCATAATTATAAACATCTTTAGGTTTCTTGTTTGACTTCATTATTGCATATTGAGGAATTAAACCTCTCCCATCTGAACTGGACTGGCACAGGTAACATGGCAGGATTTGAAGGCTTGGCCTGAGCATTGTCTACCTCCTGAGGCCTCATCCCCATGGACTGTCATTTAGATGTTGGCAACTTAGTTTTTAAAGACTGAATTAGAACAGAAAACTGAAACTTCAATATATTAATCCTGAAAACAGCATGTGCATCTCCACCCCAATGGACTGCAAATGTGATTGAATTATAAAACAGAAGAATAAGATTAGATGAAATGCTCTAAGTACACTGTGCCTAAAAGACACAAAGTAGTTAGATATCTCACAGTAATTTCCCATCTCTGGTAACAGGACGTGCTCGCCCAGTGGTGAGCCCAGTCAGAGACCCAACACTGACGATGCTGGCTGTCCGCATGTACTTTGCACATGTTTTCAAGAGTATCATGCACCGTAAGTCGCTGTTTCTACTGCATTTCACTCTTTGGTGTGGCCTCTTGGAGGCTAAACGGTAAATCTGTGGCCCAGTTTGCATAACAGTATAGGCCTCCACGGATGAACACACTCTGTTCTGTGATGCTGCATGCCAACTCCAGTGAGCATTTATTTTGGTCCAGACTTTATTTTATCTCCATTGTCCCTTCCCAGTATGAACATGTAAACTTTGTGTGTTGTGTAGGGAGGTAAAGGACAGGTGACACATGAGGGCAGGTAAGCACTGAACCTGTCAAGCACTGTTAGCAACTCAGGAACACTGGGAGGTACTCATCCCACTCACATTCCACTGTG
This sequence comes from Eospalax fontanierii, assembly GCA_035773235.1. NCBI lineage: Eukaryota > Metazoa > Chordata > Mammalia > Rodentia > Spalacidae > Eospalax > Eospalax fontanierii. The sequence continues at coordinate 7,843,727 of CM069554.1, forward strand.
GCAGAGGTGGCCAGCACACCACTCACGTACGGTGAGATAGGGCCACAGCTCAAGGGTACCAGGTGCCTGGACAACTGTAAAAAGGATATGTGTACATCTGTGACAAGCTGAGGTCCCAGAAAGTGAAGCATAGTGTGTTCCTTCAGCACATAACACTGTGACCATGACTTTTGCACAGCTGTGATAAGAGCACCTTAAGGAACAGCTTAGAAGGGTGAAGATTTTTTTAGCTCATGCTTTCAGAGGCTTCAATCCACAGTACCTCTATGTGCTTTTTAATATTTTTTTTAAAAAAATTATTCATGTGTGTTGTGTGTGTGTGTGCAGTACCCACAGAGGCCAGAAGAGAGCATTAGATACTCTGGAGATGGAGAAGCAGCAATTGTCACCAACTGACTTAGATGCGGGGTACTGAACTCCGGGACAGAAGCTAGCGCTCTTAAGCACTAAGTCATCTCTTTAGCCCCACTTGGCTCCATTCGGGGCCCAACAGTGAGGCAGAACATCATGGCAGAAGAGACGGCTGTTGAGTTCATGATGGGTGGGAACCAGTGGATGAGGAAACGACTGAAGACCAGGCACAACCTTCAAAGGCACACCCCAGAAGCCTACTTTCTCCAGCTTGGCCTCCCTCCCAAAGAGTTCAGAGCTACCCAAAATAGTGTCACCAGCTAGGGGTCAAGTCCAATACAGGGCATGTAGCAAACATTTCATATATCATCTGCCGAAAAAAAAAAAGAATTGCTAGTAGAATTTAATGTTCTGTTTGGGAGCTGGAGAGATGACTCACCAGTTAAGAGCATTGGCTTCTCCTGCTGAGGACCTGGGTTCAGTTCCCCTCACCCTCATGGCAACTAGCAACCATCTTTAACTCTAGTTCCAAGGTATATGATGCTCTTTTTTGGCTTCTTCAGGCATTGCACACACGGGAGCACTTACAAACATGGAGGCAACACACATAAATAAAAGAAACCAAAATAAATTTTAAAAAGTGCTCCATTTGGCTCACAGAGAAAGCAATAGACTAAATGTGCAGAGTTCATATGCTGAAATTGTGCCCCTAAGTGATGATCTTAGGGTACAGGATTTATGGGGGTGCTATTTGGTAATGAGATTGCCACCTTCGAGAGTGGGGCAAGTTCCCTTATTAAAGAGACTCCAGGGATTGTCCACCATCTGAGTGTACACTGAGAAGCCAGCTCTGAGAATTCACAACAATTCCTGACAGGTTCACCAGGAAATCTCAAATTTCCCAACTCCACAACTGTGAGAAATTAGCAAAGTGAATCGTATTTAAGCTTCTCAGACTACAGTAATCTGTTATAGCATCACAAGCATCCTTTGACATTGGCTTTCCTCTAGAACACAAAGACAAAGACGTACAAAAAGGGACGTCAGGGTAGAGCAGAGGAGGGGGATCATTAGGAGCTGAAACTTTAAGTGTGGATAGTCTTCTGCAGATGGAAACACAGCTCACAGCTGACCCAGGAAAAGGCCCTGAGGAGGCAGGAACTCTCTTCTCTTGGGCAAGAAGAAAACTGCCAATCACCAAAGGCAGACTTGGAAAAAAAAGGTCTAAAAGACTGAAGATATGACTCAGCAGGTAGGAGCACTGATTGCTCTTGCAGAGGACCAAGGTTTGGTTCTCAGCACCCACGTGGAAGCTAACAACTGTCTATAACTCAAGCACCAGAGGATCTGACATCCTCTTTTGGCCCCTGTGGGCATTGCAGGACACAGGTGCAATTACATACATGCAGACAAAGCACTCATACACATCAAACAAAAATTACTTGAGTGATTAAATGTTAAAAGAGCAAAAGAGGAAAAGGTTTTGAATGAAGAAGCCCAAACAGAAAGAAATATTTACCGAAAGAAATGCCTGGCGAATCTTTAACACACATACATAGAGTGAATTTGCCCTAAGGGAGGAAGTGGCTTGTTTATATTCGGCAGGCGTCCCTTCCAGTAGAGTCCTATCAGACCCTGTTAAGGAGTTGGCAGCATGCAGTAAGGCATCCTGTAGGCTTGATAATCCTTTGGGATAAATCCTCCAGAGGCCAGGCTGTGCCCCATGCACCAAAGCTGTGATCCACCTGCTCAGAGAAACAAAGCAGACATGACACAGAATACCAGGGTCCAGGTGCCCCCTTCTCTCTCTAGTTCAGCTTTGTTCAGTGTCTTTCCTTCTGGGTCTCTGCGTTCTTCAGTTACCTGGCTTCGAAGAGCGACAGGATTAGTGGGTAAACGTTTCCAACCGTGATGAAGGACCAAAACAGCCCCATCAGCACTGAGTTTTGCAGTGCAGATACCCCTTGTCCTAGCAGGACAGTTACCTACTAGGGAAGGTGTATTCATTAATTTTCTCATGACTATATCAAAAATACCAGATAGTAAGTGAGGGTGAATCTAGTGCACAGGTTTGGGTGATGCTCTCTGTTAGGGGCGGCAAGAAATAGTGGCTTGGGTGGCTCTGTCCACGCAGCAGGAGCTGTTGTGTGTTATTACTTCCTGATAGATCTTGGACCAGGAACAGTCGTAGGCTGTCACCACTGATCCCAGTGTCCACTCTGACATTCTGGTTCCTCAACCTTCACAAACAGCATCACCAGCTAGGGACCAGGTGTCCAAATGCATGAGACGTGGGGGGCACCTCCAAACCAGACTTCTGTCTGAGGTGACCAGCTGTACCTCTGTTTCCTGCCCTAACCCCTCCCGTCCTCATCCCAGTCTTATGAGACCTCAAGTTCCTGTCAACTCCATGAAGACAGACTCAAGGTCACTGAACCCCTTTATCTGCTCTTCCCAATACGGTCACACTCATTAAATCCTATTGCTACCTTTCATAACTACTCAGCTCTTTGACTGATGTATTGGAGGGATGAGCCCAGCCTGTTGGGGCCCCCCAAAGCTGGGGCATTGAGCCTTAAATTCCAGTAACAAAAACACATAGTTTTTATTTATAAATAAGAATTAAGGTAGATGGGGGCACAGCAGAGATGAAAATGAGCGAAGGTTGTAGTTAATGCCTGACCCGGAACCCAGAGCCTTGGAAATGCCAGACAAGTGAGGCTCAGCCTCAGCCTAACTTGCAGCAACGAGTCAGGCTCTTTTCTCAGCATCTTACACATGTGAGTCCATGCAGCATTAAACCAAATCCATCAAATGCCACATGGCAAGAACACCAGGTTCCTTCTACCACATCTCTGTCCCTCATAAGCAATGGAGTGTGTGGCCAGGGAGAGGATAGACAGGCTAAAGAAATAAAAGAGAAGGAGACTCCATTTTACACACAGAAGCTCAAGATGTCAGGGCTGGGAGATGGCCGTGCAGTTAAGAGTGTGTGCTGCTCTTGCAGAGGACCCGAGTTGGGTTTCCTTCGTCTAGTTTCCTCACAACTGCCTGTAACTCCAGCTCCAGGGAATCTGACTTCTTTTTCTAGCCTCCATGGCACCTACGTATACCTACACATACACAAGCCTAGACACATACAGGTGAATAAAAAAAAAATCTATTAAAAAAAATAAAGGGAGAAGAAACACTGAGAATTGGCCTGTCTAGAGAGTAGTAGCCATCTGATAACTAGAATTTCTGAAGAGCTAGGATGCTCTAATGAGCAGACACCCTTAGATGCTTACGCAAAGATGACTGTTTTCCAAAATGAAGCCTGCCTGAGGGTCTCAGATTTAAAGTGTCCACTCAGTTCTTGGCAAGATGTATATATAAAAAATGCCTTGCACATTGTTACCATCATGGAATTTCACATCACTAAGGATCCAGACAAACTTTTCCAAACTTCTATAGATGAACAGAAAAATCTGGTCTGGCACACCGATCGTTCATCAACTTCATAGCCATGAGGAAGGGCATATAAGACCTCGGTTCACCCTGGTCCTAGTCCTCTTCATCTTCCAATCTACCTCAGAGAGCCAGGATCTTGTTGTCCTCCAGCTCCTGCTGGGTTCTAACCAGGAGAGGCACCATCAGGAGACTGACAGAATAATTAAGTTATGTTCAACCCCACACCAGCTTCTCCAAGATCACAGCTCTGTGAGGGGTTCTCAGCAGGTTCCCGCCCTCTCATTGAACCTGGGGTAGATACTGCACCATCCCCTGATTTTCCTAAACCTTGCTCACAATTTGTAATCATCTCTTTATCTACTTCCTTCAATTACATGATTTGGATGGATCGTTCATTTCCAATAGAACATGGGTAATTTCAAAGCTGGAGATTCATGCTCTTCTAAAATATCAAGAAGATGAGACACAGAGATTTATATATTATCTGTGATTATACAACTAACTAAAGGAGTAGCTAGAAATGAAATTATAATTGTAAGGAAATTTGTGATGGAGAAGAACAGGGGATAGAAAAGTGAAATAAACTGTCTTCTGTGCTAAGGAGAAAGAAGAGAGGAATGCTCTGAATTCACAGGATATAACCAATGAATCATGTTAACCTGCTAGACAAGAATCCTGACCAAACATAACTGAGTTGATACATACATCTATATGTTGATGATAGTTGATCAATGACTTAAATCCAGGACCTTGTTCATGCTAAGCATATATATGGTCTACCACTGAGCTAAACCCAAGGCTTTTGTTTTTGTTTGTTTGTTTGTTTGTTTTGTCTCTTTGAGACATGTTCTCCGTGTAGCTTCAACAGACCTAGAGCTCACTATGTACATCAGTGTGGCCTCAATCTCAGAGACATCCACCTGCCTCTGCCTCCCAAGTGCTAGAATTAAAGACATATGCCACCACACCTGGCTAACCTTGGGTTGTTGAGATTGGATCTTCCTCTGTATCCCTGGGAATCCTCAAATTCCTAATCCTCTTCCTCTCTGGGATTATAAGCAGGCATTGCTACACCTGGTTTGCTGATGGATTTAGTCGCCAAAGATGATACCTAAAACCATCATTTATGTTTTAGATATTTTTCTATTCTTCTCAAATAAAAATCCTTTGTTGTTAAATTATTCCAAAATGGTTGTATCATTGCCCCAGGATATGTCAACAATGTTTACTGATAAATGTGTGAGACAGCAGATCTGGTGCACGCCTTCCGGAGTGAGGCCATGGAGATTGGAAGATGTGTGGCCGGGTGGTGTTCTGGCTGCACTGGAAGGAACTCATGTCCAGGACACTCGTTTCAGCTCATTCCTCTGCCATGTATTTTAGGAAGGATCTCAGCTTAGTTAGTTAGTATCTTCCTGCCCTATCATCTCTGGGCATCACTCCAAGGACTTTTCTTCCATCTCCATGCTGGAAACCTTTGTGCTAATTTAGTTCAATACAAGCAGTGTTTGGGTTGGTGAGATGGCTCAGCAGTTAAGAGCATTTGCTGCTCTTGCAGAGGACTTGAGTTCAATTCCCAGCACCCACATCAAGCAGCTAACAAGTGCTTGTAACTCCAGCTCTAGAAGCTGTGATGCCCTCTTCTGGCCTCCAGAGGCACTACACTCATGTGCATAAACTTACACACACATACACACACATACCCACAATTTAAAAACAGTATTTTTTAAAAAGCAGGTAGTGTTTCTAGATCAAGAATTCAGATGGAATCATTGTACCTGTCTGATTTTTTTTCTTTCTTTCTTGGCTTAAAATAGCAGACCAGGGAATGCGGCCTAGAATAAACCCTTCTGAAAAAGAATTTGCACCAGTACAGGCAATCTCTGTTTGTAAATGTGTCTCCCTCTAAGCCACTGAATTGTAAGAAACTGTTGTCAAAGGAAAGGCCCAGCGGCTGGCCCCACACACATGAATATATGGGCACAAATTGGACTTAAAAAAATAAAAGCATGGGAAATAGGAAAGAGAGAGAAAGTGAAGGCAGATCTAGGAGGAGTTACACATTGTACGAAATTTTAAGACTATATGTAATATTACATATATACATATATATACATATATGTATATGCCGGATTTTGGTCTGCAAAGCCTATGTTTGCCTATTGGTCTGTTCCTGGCTGCCTTTCCTCCCACCCTCCTGTTTCATCAGTGCAGAACATGTAAACCTGAATTCTAAACTACTTCTTTGACATTATTTGCTTCTTTCCTTAGAATCTAATATGTCTATATAAGGTTCTGGGATGCCATCTTCTTGTTAATCTGTCCTTTGTCTTGAGTCCCAACCAAGAACTCAGAAGGATGGGTGTGGGGCTCTGGGTATTGAGCAAGGCAAGCAACCCCGGATACCCTGAAGGGACGGTAGGAGGCTGGCCTGCTCTGCCTGATGTGATTACCCGGCCCCAGGAAATCACTGTAGGTCTTCTTTTCCCCCACCCCAGACCAGAACCAAGTTTTGGGGTTTTGTTTCCTCATTCCTAATTCCCACATCAGCCCTACAGCCTTCCCGCTTTTACCTAACGACCCCACCTTTAACTTTCCCACTTTTTGTAACGGCCAGAAAGATCTCCCTATATAAACCCCTGCCTTGGTTTTTATAACTGAATTACCCACCGATGTAGTATTCCAGGAACTCCTCCTGCTGCATGCACTCTGAGCTACCCGAGGCCCTGTTCGATCGTCCTCCAATCATTCTCTGGCATGGCTGGAGCACAACAACCGTGCTGGAGATGGAGACCCATCCACAGATAGGGGTGGGATTGTTTTTCTTCTTGCACAATAACTGACTTTATTGTGATATATACTCAAGCATATCATCACATCTTATCTCCATGGAAACTTCTGTAGACATTTCAGGGCTAGAGCGTGGCTCAGAGCTAGAGTGCATGTCTCATGTTTGCATGTCTCTGGGTTTCATCTTGGATACAGAAAGAAGATTGACTTGTGTTTGGATCCCATCTGGATTGACAGATGATATTGGGGGAAATGGGGTTCCATCTTAGCATTCTTAGTCTTCATTAATAAAATAAAAATGGAATCAGATGGAAGCTTAGGACAATCTATTAGAGTTTAAGAAAAATCCTCAGGGCAGGCACACTATAAACCTCAGCAGCTGCCTTGAGGAGGAGAATGAAGCAGGGAAGCCATGAAGGTTTAGAGCGTGCATGGAGGTCAGACACATAGAGGTCAAGGAGCCACATGGCAGGGAGCTTTAGAGAAAGAGTAAGATAGGACAAAAATTTGAGGCAGCCCAACATGTTAGAGAAAGCCTGCTTAGAAAAGAGGTAGCAACAAGAAACAGGCTGTACACTGATTTATGGAGCTACAAGTCTGTTGCAGGCCCATAAACAATCAGCCCAGGGAACAAAAATTTCATGCAGGAAAAGTTCACCATCTCATACACAGGTATTCTCTTTGGCATTAACATAAGATGAGCCTGCCTTCCTAAGAGTGGTCCTGTTTCCAGGTGACTAACTTGGAAAGATTGGAATGCTAGGTCTCCGCTCAGGCCTTAAGAGGTCTTTCTTCTACTGTAAAACAGCCACAGAATCAAAACTCAAGAAATGTGCCCAATCATTAATACATGTGAGTGTGCAATAAAAGAAATACTTCAGAGTAGTGGAGAAAGACAGGTACTGAAAAGCAACATCGGTGCTGAGTGGCAGTGTGTGCCCTAAGTCCGGCACTCTGAAGGCTGGGATAGGAGGATATTGAAATAGAAGCCAGCCTAGATGACAGAGCAAGACCTTATCTCAGAGTGAAAGAGAGGGAGACAGACAGACAGACAGACAGACAGAGACATAGACAAATTCAGAGAGAGAGAGAGCTGGTAGTTTTTGTCAATTTGACAAACTTCTCACCTGAGAAGAGGAAGCCTCAGCTGAGGAATTTCCTCGATTAGACTGGCCCACGGCCATGTCTGTGAGGCATTTTCTTAATTGTTAATTATATAGGAGGGCCCAAACTATTCTGGGCGGTGTCATCTCTTGATGGGCCTGGGCTATGTCAGAAAGGTAACTGAACAAGTCAGGGGTAAGCAGCATTCTTCCATGATTTCAGTTCCTGCCCCCAGTTCCTTCCCTGAGCTCTTGCCTGACTTCCCTCAGTGATGGACTATAAAGTGTAAGATGGAATAAACCCATTCCTGCCCAACTTGACTTTGGATCAATGTTTTATAACAGTAACAGAGAAGCAGACCAGGGGAGGGGGTGGAAGCTGTCTGGGGAGATGACATCTCAAGAAAGAAAAAGGTAAATTTGGAGCCATTTATCGTGTGTACACTAAAAAATTCCAAATAGATCAGATGTTTAAATAAAAAAATAAAAGATTCAGCAAAAGAATTAGAGGCATTTTGAGCTAATTTCTTCATTATCTGGGAATAGGGAGGTTTAGTAAGTGAAGATAAACAAAGGTTTTTCACCATTTTCTAGGCTTGACAAGGTGCCATCCCAGACAGAAAAGAAGTAAGACAATGTTTTATTCTGAGTCGAACCTGAGTGAGCATGGCCCAGGAATATGGATTCAGATTCTTCTGAAAGATACATCCCACTGAGGACAGTATCATGAGCCTGTGTGGTCAACAGAGGACAAAGCCACACATTGGTGGTTTTCACTGGTCACCAGGTAGATGATCATTGTGAGGTGAGGGGATCTCAAAATATGGGTGTCCTCTGTCCCACATGTGGCTTTACAGGTGTGAAGGCTTCAGGAGCATCAAGTTAAGTTTGAAGCGAAAGCCACAAGGACTGGGCCACTGAGATTGACAGTGGCTATAAAAGCCACCAAACACAGCCCGTGTCCTGTGCTAGAGAGGTAGCTCAGCTGTAAAGAGCTCTTGTTGCTCTTGCAGAGGATCCAGGTTCGGTTCCTGGCATTAGCGTCAGGCAGCTCACAACCTATAACTCCAGTTCCTGGGGATCCAGCACACTTCTCTGGCCTCCTCCACTCATACACAGAAAGATTTCTCTAAATTAAAATAAAACCGAATTTAAAGATGGTTCAGAGTAATTTGGGCTCTTGGCCAGCAGCACCCCATCTCTCCACAGTCGCTATGCTCTGGACCCACAAGCTCAAGCAGTCTTCAGGATCCTCCACATACACTTGACTTCAGAGAGCTTCAGATCCCACTGTGTGCTAACCATGCTGAGCACTCTGGGTTGCAGACACTGGCAATTCTCAGCCACAACTCTCTTCCTTCTCCCTTCACCCTGGGATCCTGATTCCAGAAAGTTTTTCCCACACACAGAAGGAAGGAGTGTTGTATGCAGAGGCTAAAAAGAACTGGGACAGGTCTTGCTGGGACCCCGCTCCCGCCTGTGACCATTCGATCCCTTGTCACGGTCCCACCATCCATCCATGTTTCTAGACGGCAACCTTGGTCTTTGGAGTCTTCGTTTCTGCTCATTATATAAAATTTTGATTAAATAAATTTGCCAAACTTTTCTCTAATAAACCTCTCTCAAGGCTGGAGAAATGAATCAGAAGTTAAGAGCACTGGCTGTTCTTACAGAGGACCCTAGTTCAGTTCCCAGCACTCACATGGCAGATAACACCCATCTGTCTCCTGTTCTGGGAACCCAACGCCCTCTCTTGGTTTACTCCAGCATTGAGTGCTCAGGTACACTCACACACATGCAGGCAAAATATTCATACACATAAAATAAAAGCATCAAAAAAATTAAATGAAAGATAATTGATGGATAGATACAAAGTAGACAGATAGATGATACATAGGTGGCAGATAGATAAACAGAAGACAGAAAGAGAATTGATAGAGATGTGGTAGACAGATAGATGATAGACAATACACAGATGATGGATAGATAGGAGATAGAGAGAGAGAGAGACAGACAGACCGAAAGAGACAGACAGTAGTCATTGCTGTGGAAAGGGACTCTCCAGCCAGCCCAGCTGTCTGAGCTGTACAGAGAGTCTGGGGACCCATTTTCCTGAGTCCTCGTTCATGCTGGGGTGTTTAGTTGGGATGCAGTTGCCACTGCCACCCACATTCCTGTAAACAACCCCAACCATGCGCCTCTAAGAAATCTATAACCCCACTAAACTCACTGGTTTGCTGGACTAGACTTGGGTGAAATCATTTCTTCAGCTTATTGTCAACCCATCTGGGGTGAATAGACATTTGTTCACATCTCCCCAAGAAATGTCTCACAACAATCTCCTTGCCTTCTGGTCCTGAAGTTGGGGCTCCCTAAGCAATTGCTGTGGTTACAAAACTGGCCATGTGTAGATCTTGGGGTGGGAGTGACGGCTATTAACTTGCGGACCTAGTATTCCCCACAGACTCCTGCAAGCCTGAGCCTATTTCTTACTCACTCAGGGAAGATGAGGCGTGACTAAGGAACCAACTGGTTTGTCCAAAGCTAGACAAACCACAGGGCAGGGACATGGGCAGACCCCGAAGCTCACATGAGGTAGCCCAGGTTTACCCAGACCTGATCCTCAGCCATTTTCTTTACTGGAAATCGGGACCTACAGGACCAATTCCCAACCATTTTTCTCTCTTCAGTTATTCTTTAGTTCCATCCAAAGGGTCAGTTTAGGGCATAATTAAAGTCAATTACTTTCTGAAAAGCCATCATTCCGACCATTACAGAAAATGATAGCAGGCCCCACTCACGCACTCACACTGCAGGAATTACTGTCTTGTGAGCCTGGAGGCTCACGGGGCAATAGAATTAAAAAGATAGATCGCTGGGGGTTCGGTTCAATGTGAGAGTGCCTGCTTAGTATGCCTCAGGCCCTGAGTTTTAACCCCAACACTGAGGAAAAAAAGATCCCGTTGGTTACCTACTAATTCATTTGCTTGTTTATATTCTTATATATGTGGGTAGATTTCTTTTTTATGTTTGTTTTTAGATTTTTATTTATTTATTTTAAAATATTTTATTTATTATTAATTTTTATTTTATGTGTATGAGTGTCTTGCCTGCATGCGTGTAAATGCACCCATGTCATGCAATGTCCATGGAGGTCAAAAGAGGGCATTGGATTCCCCTGGAGAGTTAAGGATGGTTGTTAGCCACCATGTGGGTGCTGGGACCTCAACCTGGGTCCTCTGAAAGAGCAACCAGTGCTCTTAACTGCTGAGCCCAGACACGTACTGGTGGATTCTGGGTAAGTGCTCTGTCCACTGAGCCACACCTCCAGCCCCTCAGTGGCAGATTTTAGGCAAGTGCTCTACAACTGAGCTGATCCTTGGGACAGTATCTCTCTATATAGCCAGGTTGATCTTGATTGCACCTCAGCCTGGCTTGCCACTCCTCATCCTCCTGCCTCAGCCTTTTGAAGGGCTTACAGGGGCAGGGGAACTCCACCAGACCTGGCTATAGGAGGGGCTCTTTGGAGCTGAGGCAGGAGGATTGATGAGTCAGTCAGTCAGGCAAAGAAGGCCATCAGGGCATCAGCTCAGGACCACTGGCCACACTGCCTCCTCAGTGGGTGTTTTCAGGGTCTAGAGTGAGCGCTTGCTGTATACACTGGGCATGTGCCATCTTCACACTTTTGTGCACAGCTATGGAATGAAGGAATGGGGATGATCGTGGGGACAAAGCAGGTCATGTTTCTCAGCCCTGGCCTCCATGCCCGAGGAGGCCGTCCTGCCCCATGAGCAGCGAATGGCAGCCAGTGCGGGAATACTCCGACCCACTCAGCCACCCCAGCTCCCTGGGCACTGGCAGGGTTTAGGGAGGAAAATTCCAGCACCTGCCTCCTGCGGCTCTAACGCTAGAGAGACCAGCCTTTCCTGGCATGTCCTGGCCCTGCACGGCCTCCATACTTGCTATGTACTCAGCCTCAACTCCGCAGTATTCGTGGAGGCTTCCGCCTCTTTGGCCACTGTGAGGACACAGAGGTTACTGAGCACAACCTCCACAAGCAGAGGCATGGGCAGCCTACGCAGGACTCCAGCACCAAGGGAAGGTGAAGGCTACTGGAGAGGCGGTCTTTGCACACGTCTTCCCCGGACAGATCCAGGAGAACTGAGTGGCCAGCGGGGCATCTCAGGAAGGCAGACCAGCTTGGCAACATACTGCCTTGTGTGTTTGCTCCTCTCCTTTCTTGTTTCGTTTCTCTGGATCCTCCCATTGCTTGCTGGGATCAAGGCTCCCACACAGCAAGTAGTGTCTCAGCTCTACTTGGGAGCTGAAATAACGCAGGGAGCTATGAGCCAAAGTCTCTCAGCATCATCCATGAACTCTCCTCCTGTGGCCCATGGAGCTTAGCATCCTTAAACTGTCACAGAAAAGAAACTGGTTCTGGGAAGATCAGAGCTAATCACAGATTGGCTAATTATCCTGGGCCTTCCCATGGCAGAGGCTGAAAACAAAAACATGAGTAAAATAGCTTAAGAGGTAATAATTACAATGACATATATGTGTGAAAATGAAACAGCAATTTAAAAAGTAAAACTGAATAATCAACTACTGTGTGCCAGACAGGTGTGGGTGAAGATCAGTCTCGGGCACAGGCATGTCTTGCGCATGCCCAGGCACGAGGGCCATGAGCACACTCTGGCCAACTCATGACTTGTGTTACTGAACCTGTGTTGTAATTTCCGGGATGAGGCACCATGGGCCTGCTTGTTCACTCACAGGTCTCCCCTGCGACTGCCCCATAAACTAAGGTGAGGGAGATTGCTTGCTGTGTCTCAGACACAAGTCAGAAGTGTTATCTTACATGCTTACCCCATAGTAGAGTATATAAACCCCTAGCTAAGTTTGAATAAACAGATTTGTTCTCTGACGCAGTCCCTGGGATGTTCTTGAAGAAACCCTGAACTGCACTCTTCTTGGGGATTAGGACCCCCTGAGACCTCAGACAGGGGACTGGATCTTCATACATTCATCTTCATTTGATCATTGCCACATGATTAAAAGGCCCTTAAAAGCCCCTTTTTATAAGCATTGGATAACTAGACTCAGAGGAGTTGGGTAATCTATCCACAGTCTCAAAACTAAGACAGATATAGCCTTTGACCCAGGTCATCTGGTGCCAGGGTCCCAGCCTTTCACCCAAGCACAGTACCACGTGGAGGCACTCTCTGTTAGCAGACAGATGCTGACTCCCAGCAAAGGCAAGAAGCGTCATGATGGTGGTCTTGTTCCTTGGGCTGGTACCACAAACAGACATCAGGCCTCCTTGCAGCTTGTCCCCTCTGTGGTTTGTGACCATTTAGAAGTGGACATTGACCATGTTAAGGAAGCAATTTCCAGAGAAATGGAGAGTTTCTGTTCTTTTTAAAATTAATTCCTCTGGCATCCATCATCAACTGTGAGACACTTGTCAGCATTTAATTGGCCCTTTCCAAAGCTCAATGGATCTGATCTCCATAGACCGTTCTCTGACAGAGGATCCTGTAGAAAAGGAAGCATCTAGAACTTGATGAAGGGTGGCCTTAAGCATCTGTAGGGAACCCTGTGTCAGAAATGGCCTCTCAGACACAGGTCAGAACTGCTATCTCACAACACCAACATCAGAGTTTCTTCATCACCAAAATGCAGGGACGCAGGGTTCTCTCCAGCACGGCCCATGGGGCAGGGAGAAGACTGACAGCCTCCAGTCAGACCTGACCTTCCACCATTAACTTCCCACCTCTGTTGCTGCCTATTAGCATGAGACTCCAAATAGAAATTAGAGTCTCTGTGAGAGATTCCACTTATAATTTAAGAACTTTTGCTGTACAGCCATCGCAAAAACAATTACATAAAGATTAATTAGCAAATTCCCGAAACAGTAGTAAACAGCAAAGTAGTTTAATTAAAACCATTATCTCCAGGTCTGAACGTTAATAACAGCTGTAGCCCAGGGAGGATTACAGGCCTGTGGGCCCAGGGTAGGAATAGGAGAATAGCCCTCCTTCCTAGTGTCCAGACTGCCATAGCCTTTTGTGCGCTGTCCTGAGTGGCTCCTCCTGAAGTCTCACTGGCCACCATCTTGGGAGGCACCCTCTCTGAGGGGCCTCTGTGGCTCTCTCTCGTCTTGAGACTACCACAAGCAAACCTGTTACAACGAGCCTGCCTGGCAGGTTTTTTTTCTTAAACATTCACAGATTCCCTTCAGTGCCATGACAAGGATAAACATTCAACCCACTTAAGGTACAGACAGTGATCACTGTGAACCCAGCATGAACCATTCCGTAGACTTTCCCATGATTCATTTCTCCACAGTGCTTTGAGGAGATGAATCCGTGTTCAGAGACCTTGCCCTCACCTAGACAGTCAATGGCTGTGAGACTCCAGCCTGAACGGCTACTGCTAAGAAGGGTCATATCTGCCTTCCCCACCCCTTCCTGTCATTCATTCATGTGTATGTATGTGATGGATGTGATGCATACCCATACATGTGCATGCAGAAGAATTTAAAAATCAAAGCTCAGCTTTCAGGCTAGGCTGGCCGGCCGGGAAGTTCCTGTGTGGGATTTGCCTGTCTCTACCCTCTGATGCTAGGGTCAGAGGTATGTTCAGCCACATACCTTTAAATGGGTGGTGGGGATTTGAACTCCAGTCCTCTTGCATTCACAGCAAGCATTCTCACCATCGAGCCATCTCCCCAGCCCCCTGTTCCCAGTCCCTGCCCTAATTTAAACAGACTGCACAGGGAAGTGTAGAGGACGTCACCTTCTGACCTACCCATCCACTCCATCTTGTCCTCCATAAGCAATCAGGCCAGCATATTTATTTGCTTTCTCCTAACACAGGGCCCTGCCCCTCACAGCAGAGGCAGACTGTCTGCCTGCAGCCTGGCTCTTTATTCTGCTGCACTCCAGAAATTATGCAAATCGCAGCTATTAGTGTAACAGCTTCTGCAGATTTCAGAAGGAAAAGGAGAAAAAAAATGAGACCACAAAAATCCCGGTGCTTGGTTAAAAGACCATGAATTTCCCCATTTTCCAAGCTCTTTCTCTTGTCAATATGATATTTATGCATCAGAAGCCTGTTTTGTTTTGTTGTTGTTTTTTTTTTTTTTTTTTTTTTTGGTCAGATGAATATCTATAAAAGAGACATCAGTCAGCCAGCAGAAACCTCTGGAACTGCAGTCATGAAAGGGGAGGGCTGGGCTAGGTCCCGGACGGACAGGCAGAGACAGGAAGGTGGATCTTGGGTTTTCTGGAGCCCTGGGCAGATGCGCCGAGGAGCCCCTGGAACTGGGAGGAGGTGGCCGTTGGTCAGTCCGTGTGTCTCATTTCACGTTCATTCCTCGGGCTGCACTGGAACCTTACAGAGGACGGGAACTGTGAAGTCACTCCACGCTGCCGAAGCCCCACACAGCCACCGACCTGGTGCCCGGGAGCTACAGGGCAAAACTGGCACCTTTGCCTCATATCTCTGAAGTGGGCTGAGTCCCACCTGTCAGTCTCAGAACGATGACACCCCAGTGTCAGAGCTTAAGACAGGGACATTTTGCCAACATGTAACTGGAGCCTTGCTTCCCAGGCCTGAAAGGATAAGGCGATCACGTAAGGGACCCCTCTTAGGTCACAGAAAGACCAAAGCTCAATCAGCCATAGGTCACCCCGCACCGAAGAGGCGGGCACGAAGGCTATGACTTCTTTCCTGTCCTCCTGCTCTCCTTCCCAGGAATCCTTGCGAGCAGGAGACAAGGGAGCTAACAATGTCACCCCTCTAGTCACCTTCTGAAGCCCAGGGCAAGGGTAGAAGCTCCTGTGCTCAGACCTCCTTGGAATAACCCTGCTAAGCTGGACACCCAGCCCTGGCTATCCTCCTCTCTGCTCACTCTAGCTGGGAGTTCCATGCAGCTCATTCACCTGGTGGCTGGCGTCACTACAAGTCAAAGCTCAGTCTGATTTCATAGAGACAAACTAAAGGGCAGCCCAGAACACGTGCCTGACGTGGCTAGAGATATCTCAGACAGATATCTCAGACAGAAGGAGATGGTGATACATTCTACCCCTTCCTGTCCCACAGGAAGATGCTCTCTTTACATGGCAGCAGATCCTGGATGAGTCCTGTGGTCCAGGGAGGAGAACCAATTCATGCATCCTTCCTCATCTTCCACCTTGAATCCCTCATACATCCAGGATATTACCCAAGGCTTTGACGCAGTAAACAACACTAGGACAATTGATTACCTATATAAAGAAAAATGACCTTGGGTCACTATACAATGCCATATATAAAATCAAATCCTGATCATTAGAGATGTCAATGTAAAAAAAGTCAAGGTTTGAAATGTTTAGAAATGATTTTGGAGTAGGATTTTCCTAAATGAGATACAAAATTGCTAGTCAGGGCCTGGAGAGATGGCTCAGCAGTTAAGAACACTGGCTACTCTTACAGAGGACCCAGGTTCAGTTCCCAGGCCCAAATGGTGGCTAACACTGTAGGTAACTCCACTTCCAGGAGATCAGATGCCCTCTTCAGGCCCCCATGGATACTGCACACAAGGATGTACTAACATGCGTGTGGACAAAATACATATACACAAAATAAAAATAAGTAAATAAATAAATTTAAAACAACAAAAAACCCCACTAGCCAATAAAATTTGATAATTATTATTGGTTTATAATTAATAGCCTCAGGCTGGAAAGATGGCTCAGTGGTTAAGAGCACATGTTGCTCTTACAGAGGACCTGAGTTTGGTTCCCAACACCCATATGGGTAGCTCACAACTGCCTGTAACTTCAGCTCCAAGGGGGATCCAACTCTCTTTTCTGGACTCTGTGAGCACCAGCACTCACACATGTACAACTCCCACATACACACAAACACATAATTAAAAATAATAATAAAAATTTTTTAAGTCAAAAATTGGTGTTGGGCCAAGAATGTAAGTCAATAGTAGAACACTTGTCTGCCATGTATAAGTCCTGGGTTCAACTTTCCAGCACTACTAAAATTAACAATAAATAAAGGAGGTTAAGGACTACTGCTTAAAATATTGGAAGAAATACGTGCCTTAGTTGACTTTTCTATTGCTGTGAGACTTTGATGAAAAGAAATTTGGGGGATTTATTAGACTTATATTTACAGGTCAGAATTCATCTCTGAGGCAAATCAGGGAAGAACTCAAGTAGGAACCTGGAGCAGAAACAGGGAGGAAGGCTGCTTACCAACTCGCTGGCTGGCTCATGCTCAGCCTGCTTTCTCATACAGCCTGGGTCCACCTGCCTAGAGATGAAGTCACCCACGGTGAGCTGGACCCTCCCACATCAATCATCAGTCCAGACAATATCTTGCAGACATGACTATAGGCAATCTGATCAAGGAAATTCTTTGATTGAGGGTCCCTTTTCCTGGATAACTTTAAGTTGCGTCAAATTGACAGTAAAAACTAACTAGGACAGAAGGTATGTGGTGATGCATACCTTCAGTCCAACCTACAAAGGGACTGAGGCAGGAGGATTACTTGAATGCACGAATTTGAGGTCCTCCTAAGTAACAGTGAGATCCTTCTCCCTCCCCCTTCAAAACAGAGCCTCTTATAGCCCAGGCCGTCCTCAAACATATTATGTAGCTGAGACTAACCTTGAACTCCTGATCTTCTAGCCTTTACCCTCTAAGTGCTGAGATTATAGCCTGGTCCTGGTGAGACACGATATCTTAAGAAAACTCAATAAGAGGAAAAAGTAATTTTAAAATATAGGTCACAGAAGAAAATACTCAAAGAGCAATAAATAAATGAAAATACTCTCAACCAAATTATTAGTGAGAAAAATGCAAATTCATGCTGAATGTGACTAGCAAGAAAGGCAATAAAATCCAGCAGTTGAAGCAAACAAAGCCTTGTGCATTGGGTTGCGTTCAACCTCAGGGTGTCTGCTCCCAGTCAGTTTTCCGGTGCCTATTCTCAAAGTTGACCATGGTTGACCTTCACTGGCAGCTTGACTGGACTGAGAGATGCCTGGGAGATTAGGAAAGTACGTTTCCAGATGTGTGAGAGCGTTTCCTGAGATGCTTGTATCAGAAGGGCACTGACCTCATGAATGTAAACCATTGCTTGATGGATTCAAAGTAACAGGCTGTCGGGTCAGTAGATCCTTCCAGGCTGTATCCTGCCTTCGCCTCTTCAGCTACTCCTCTGCGCTGTTTCTAGTTGTCATGATGTGGGCTGCTCTACTGTGTTCTCCCCAACACCATGGGCTGAAACTTCTGAGCCCCTGCGTAAAATATGTCTTTCTTCTTGCCGCTGTTTACTCTGAGTATTCTGGTACATCAGTAGCAAAACTGGCCTGCCTGCTCGCAGTGATTAACGCAGATTGCCGTGATGAAATGAAAGAACACAGAACGTGCACAAAGCGCTTAGCACAGTGTTCCCCAAACAGCAAACATGAAAACTCTTTGGCAAACAACCCCCAGGCTACTCAGACATCATATCATTGACAAGTAACAGGAGTGCAGTGTGGTAGGTCATTCTTCGGTGTGACCCAAAATAATGCCTTCAAGTATGGCTCAGATGACCTACTCAGGCAAGCATGGCTTCGGGGAACCATGGCTCTGTTAGTGCACTGCAGCTCTAAACACAGAAGAATGCATTATCCTGAGTATAAGTCAGCACGATCAAGATATCTGCAAATAAATGTACTTAATACAGAGTGGTTCCAGGGCTGCTATTTGGAATCGCCACAGAGATCCCAGAGGAAGCCTCGGATCCAGAATTTCAAATCCTTATCCAACATTTTCATGGGGTTGAAAGTGTCCTGGGGCCTATGGTGCCTGGTAAAGAGACAGGCAGCCCAAGTGCCGTGGGTATCAGTGCAATGGTCCCCGCAAGGTGGCTGCATTGAAAGCAGCTGCCTGGAGTCTCCCAAGGACTCAGGATGGAAAGTAAAGTGTTCACGAACTGGACAATATTCATTCTTTATAATGATAATTTATCAAAGACCTCAACAAGAGAGTCCTAGCCTCTGGTCTATTCTGAGTAGCCCCTCAATAGAAATCACAGGAAATTGTCTCCAGCACTCATGGGGTTAGACGGAGGCTTGGGCCAAGCAGCATCAATGCCTGTGCTGAGCACACTCAGCTGTTGATACTTGCTTTCCAATTCGTCGTAAAGAACAGAAGAGCAGAAGGTCAGGATGAGGTAAGGCTGGTATTCAGACCTAGACCAAGTAAAATCATGTTTGAGAAAGTGAGTTGTAAGCTGGATAAAATCGCTTCAGAGTCAGTCTTTCCGGGGCTTATGAGAAAGTCACTGTCGATGGATCTGAAGCCAAGCAGTGTTCCTGGAGGTTTCTCAAGCCGACCCGTGAGAGTTGGGAAGGACCAGTGGCCAGAGGGCAGAGCTAAGGGCAGCCACTGGGTCTGCCTACCCTGCCCAGGGCAAGCCATGCTTTTTTGCTTCATTCTTCCCTCCCTTCCCCTCCTCTCCCCTTCCCTTCCTCTCTTCTTTGCATTGAGACAAGCCTGCAGCACAGAGTGACCCTGAACTTGTAATTCTCCTGCTTCAGCCTTCCAAGTGCTAGAATTAGAGCATACACCACTGTACCTTGTGAGTTTCTGAGACCACCTCTACAGGACTGAGCAGACAGAAACACGTTCCCTCCCTGAGGTAGTCCGCACCCTGTGCAACCAATGCTGGCTTTTCTGTGTTCTTTGAGCCTGGGCCACTCAGTGGAGTTTCTGCCCAATCTTCATTTGTTTTGTTTTGTTTTGTTTTTTGTTTGTTTGCCTTTGTTACAGGGTCTCACAATATAGCTCATGTTGACCTGGAACTCACTACATAGACCAGGCTGACCTACAACTCATAGAGATCTACCTGCCTCTGCTTCCCAAGTGCCAGGATTAAAGTTGTGTGCTACCAAACCCAGCCAGCTTCGCCCCTGTTCTAACCCTATGACTCGAAAGAAATCTACCCTCAAGATCAAAATCATCATGAGGAAGACAGGAAGAAAAGCTCCAAAGTGTGCGTGTGTTTCTGTGTGTGTATGTGTATGTGTGTCTGTTTGCAAGTGTGCACTCATGGACACATACACACACACACACGAGCATCTTTGATTGAGTGTGGCAGCCAGGTGTGAAGTGTGAAACCGTTTACGAAACAGTTTCTATAGAGCCCAGAACTTTCTAGAAATGACACTCTTACCCACGTTAGTCATCCCTTGGCGATTACAACCTGCCCAGCACCATCCAAAAGGCTTCACACACATCGATCACTTTCATGAAAACCCTATGAGCTGAGTGTTATGCTTAACCTATGGAGAAATGAAGAGACTGAGATTTAGTATTTATCCAAGATGACACACTAAGAAGTTGGCAAAACAAAGATTTGTACCCTAACAGCCTGGCTCCAGAGCCCCTTGCCTAAGGTGGCAGAGTCTCAGAGAGTCTCTGCCACCTACCCCTCACATGCCTGGGGGAAGGGTAGGCATGAAGATCGTAACTCAGATTCTGCTCACTGTGACTGGAACATCCCAGTACTGGAAACTTTCCAGGACACCATGTGTTAGAGAAGTGTCACAGACGTTGCCCTTGGGGAACTTGGAACTCCAGTAGGACAGTGTTAATCCAACCACCACATGGCTCCAGGAACCTTCCCAGAAGAGAACCGCCCCTGGCGCCCAGGCCCCATGCTCCTAGAACCCAGCTCAGTTCCGCTCCTGCCAGCCCCCAGCCTCCGAGGTCAAGGAGAACTTCGAGAACGAGGCTGATGCCTCAGCAGCCATGTTGTGCCCGGCATGTGCTCTGACAGCTGCCAGGGGAGGCCCCAGACAGACTTGGAAGCACACGTGAGGCGGATACCATGGAGGCACCACAGTCAAGGGAGACCCTGCACGGAGGGAGGAGGGAGGAAGGACAGTGTGGAGGAGAAGACCAAACAGCTTCAAGAAAAACACCCGGCGCGCAGCTTTGGATGAGAATGGCCCCCAGAGGTACTTGGACACTTGGCTCCAGGTGGTGCAGTATTTGTGGAAGTTTAGGAAGTGTGGCCTTGCTGGAGGAAGTGCATCTCCGCATCAGGAGGGATGGGCTTTGAGAGTTGATGGCCTTGTCTTGTTTGAAGCCTGTCTCTCTCTCTCTCTCTGATTCCTGTACCTGTTTGAAGATGTGCGCTCTCAGCTTTCTGCCTTGTCTGCCTCCTGCCGGGATGAATTCTCATCTCTCTGGAACCAGAAGCCAAATAAACCCTTCCTTCTGTAAGTTGCCTCGGTCATGGCGTTTTATCACAGCAACGGAAAGGTAACTACCCCAATGGGCAAGCAACTGCTTAATCTGTATTCAGCTAGTCGGGTCTCTGGTGAACACTCACTACACTCTGAGGATTCCAGATAAGGCAGTTTAAATGTGGGCAAGACTCCAGTTTGCATGGAGCTACATTCTATAAAGGACAGAGAGTAAGTGGCCATTCTTAAAATGCCCAGCTTACCAGAGTCCCATCTTCCTCCTGCCCAACTTCCTCATATCTCCTCTCTCTGAAGGCCAAATACTCCAGCAAGTGTACAACCCAGCAGTCATGGAAGAGTGAGCACACCTCAAATTCCAAACAGGGTTAGAGCCAGGGGCACATCTGGTAAGAGTTAAGCTCTTTCCTGTGCTACGTTGATCTAAGAAACATTGCAACTGTATCCAAAATGCCTGCATCTGTTCTTAGAAAATCCGGCATTACAGCAGGCTGCGGATCAGTGCCCTGGTGTAAAAAGTCCTTGTGGCTAGGGTGTTCTGACTGAACTTAAGCCTAGCCACATCCACTCTCTCTTTGTGGAGCCTGTGCTGTAGTGGTTGTCAAGCACATTAAATGTTCCTTTTATTTGGCTTCAGATCTCCATGGAAATGGCCAGTGCAAGTTTCAAAGGCGGGCAGTGGGGCTGGAGAGCTGGCTCAGTGGTTAACGGCACTGGCTTCACTTGCAGAGAACCTGGCTTTGGTTCCCAGCACCTACATGACAGCTGACAACCATCCTTAACTCCAATTTCAGGGGATCTGATGTTCTCTTCTGGCCTGCATAGGCACTGCACCCATGAGGTGCACACAGATATATGCAAGTAAAAGATACAACAGACGTAATTAGCAAAGTCCGAACATAGCAGGTGTTCACTCACTTAATGCATGAATGAACACACTGTCCCACATCTACTCCCTCTCACCTCCATTTCTTCCCTCTGGTCAGGCCTCCTGTCCTGGTTCATTCATTCTGACTGTCAACTTGATGGGCTGGAAAAGCACCTAGGAGATTCGTGACACAGACCTCTGGGCACGTCTGTGTCTGATGAATGTAAATCATTCATTGATGGATCCAGTGCTTGAAAAGACTGCAGGGAGGCGGCAGAGCTGTGGAAGGTGGAGCAGAGCTGGGGAAGTAGATCACCAAGTGCATGGCCCCTTCCTGCCTGTCTCTGCTCTTTGTTTCTTTACTCACATGAGGGAAGCAGCTCTGGCCCAACCAGTCCTCCCCACTACACGCTCTGCCTCTCCACAGACCCGGGAACAGTGGACCTGACTGAGGAGCTCCGTAACCACTAAAATCCACAAGCCAAAGCAAATCTTTCCGCTCTTCATTTGTTTTCTCATTGTATTTTGTCATGGAAGTGAAGACAGAAATACCTCCTTTCCACTATGTTATGTCTTTAATGTAGCCTTTTAAAAGATTTATTTTGGGGGCTGGAGAGATAGCTCAGCACTGGCTGTTCTTGCAGAGGACCTGGGTTTGGTTCCCAGTACCCACATGGCTGCTAATAACCATTTGTAACTCCAGTTCCAGGGGATCTGACACCCTCTTCTGACTTTTGTGGGCATTGCATGTCATGAGTGCACTTATGCACAATAAAAAAAAAAAAATTTCTCGTGTGTGTGTGTGTGTGTGTGTGTGTGTATGTGTGTGTATATGCCACATGCATGCAGTGTCCTTGGAGGCCAGAAGAGGGTGTTTGATCGATCTGGAGATGGTGCTATAGTCTGTTGTGAGCCTGTGTGGGTGCTGGGGACTGAACTCGGGTCCTCTGGAAGAGTGGTCCATTCCTTAACCACTGAGCCATCTCTCCAGTTCTTACCGTACTGTCTCAGTTCTCACCCACAGGGAAGTTCTCTGGCCTGTTTTAACTCTCAGGCTAGTCACTATGGCCTAAGAAACTCAAAGTTTGTTGCTCTCAAGCATCTCCCCTGACCCCTGTCTTGCCTCATGCAAGTCCTCACTAACTGTTCTGGGCCGTGGTACACAGTCCCTGGTGGGGACACTTCTGCTCACTGGTTTTCTTGAAGCTTCTGCTCAGATATCATCCTCGCACAGCTTACTCTCCCACTGATAGGAAGAATGCCCGATGGACTAACAGAAAAGGAAGAAAGCATGAGTTTGGCCTGTGGTTTCAAAGGGTTCAGCTGCAGCTCCCCTGCACCTTGGGAGATCCTGGGAGAGAGGACGTGTGGGAGAGACAGCAGTGCACACACCAGGAGCAGGAAGCAGAACCCGCTCTAACATGCAAAGCCCACCCAGAGTGATCTGCCTTGTCCAGCTGCTCCACCTCCTAAAGGTTCCCTCAACTCCCAAAATAGCGCTGCCAGCCGGGAAAAGAGCATTAAACACAACGTGGGAGCCTGTGGGAGGCATTGCAGATTCAAGCATGGCTTTCCTATATAGAAGCATTAGACTTCTTATAAATAATAATAACATAATGATAATAATATGCACCCACTACTCCAGTCCTTCTTTCCCTGTTTCTTTTTCATTCGCTTTTGTTGTTGTTGTTTTGGTTTCGGTTCATTTTGTTTTGAGTGGAAGTTTTTGCTTTTTGCTTTGTGGGGTTTGGTTTTGTTGTGAGACAGGTTCTTATTTATGTTGCCCGGGCTGAGGTACTAGGCTTACAGACATGGACCTGTTTAAGGCTTTTTTTCCATATTCTTTAAAGCATTTTCACCACAATTTGCTCCCAGTGTAATAGCCTGCATCTCTGCAACAGAGCATTGTGGCTCATGGTTCTAGAGCAATGCTCAGGAAAGGTCCCTGTCAGTGCAGCTAGTCTAGTGAGGAGGGCTAGGACTCAACTGACATCTGTTGAATTGTTAATCGGATGTAATCAAGCTTTTATACAGCTGTGACCATCATGGAAGGGAAGAATATGCAGCAACTTTCTATTGAGGTTTACGGTTGGGAATGTTGCTCTTAACTCTTATTCTAGATAAGCCGAATAACTGAAAAACTGAGAGGATAAGACGGAAATGTATTGTAGATACATAGAAATATGTATTCACAATTATATAATATATAAATATATTTACAAATATATATGAATATATATAGATATATATTCTTTGCTCAATTTTGTTGAGAGACTGTCTTGTCATGTAGCCCAGGTTGTCCTCGAACCCACTATCCTCCTTCCTCAGTCTCCCAAATGCTAGGAATACAGATGTGCATCCCCACACCCAGTTCAAGAATGTTATGTTAATATTAGATTTCTTTGACTTAATAAAGATGGGAAGAATATGAAAAAGGATAAGAAAGTTAAAGAACTAATTCAAAAGTCCTTATCAGTTATGAAACTCACTTAGTTAAACTAAACAGAAGATGGGGAGGTAATATTGAACTCTTCTTCATAGCAATGAAAACTTTGCGAAACTGCAGAAAGACTCAACTCTGCTGAATTAAAAGGCTTGGCTGAGATGAGGAGAGAGGAAAAGTCACTCTCTGGGTCCCGGATGCAGGCTGTGTCCCCTCTAGGCCCAAGGGGCTGTGGTCAGCTCAGTGCCTGCCTGGACAATCACAAGGTGTCATTCTTCTGGGCCAAGTGACATTTGAGACACTCACTGACAGCACGGATGTTGATTACATCCACAGAGCAGCACGCAACGGGATAGAATGACCTCGGACTCTCCTGGGACACTGAGGCAGAAAGGCTTGCAGTCCTATGTCTAAGAACTGTGGCCAAGGACGGTGACACCTGTCCGGAGCACAAGCACAGCTCCAAGTGCCAAGACAGAAGAGGCAGATGTGGGGAAACAGGTCCACAAGAGAGATTAAACAAGGAGCTCACAAATTTGGAAGGGAAAACATTAGCATTATTCGATAACTTTGAGAGTTGACCCTTAGAAGAACTCTACAAAATATAACACTTTCATAAACCTAATTAAGAAAAATAGAGAAATAAAGAAAATTGGAATTAAGAAAAGGGACATAACATATGCTGATAAAGTAATTGTAATTAGGAGATAATATTATGCACAGTTATATGCTAATGAATTCCATCAACATGTAAAAATATAATACTTACTGAAAATAATAAATTAGGAAAACAGATCAAGAGGAAGCAATATCCTGGAATGGACTGAAAACTGTGGAAGAGACAGGGGCGTGCTCTCCACACAGCGCCTTAGAAGATACTGAGGGCTGTGTGATAATGGGGAAATGCACACCTTCTGAGCTTCCAGAAACACTCAAGTTCCATCCCATGAAATGAATAACAAGACAAAAGAAAATGTAGCTACTCAATGTATCTTATAAAGAAAGTCTCACTCAGACATGCAAAATTTAAAACATTTGGTTAGTACCAAATTTGGCAAAAAATAGCATGAAAAATGAATTTACACATACTTACTAAACAGTGGAGCAGAAGCTATTCTTTAAGGTAATACAGGACAAGAAATCATTGGGAACAATATAGGTACAGGCAGATAAATATCAGTGTGGAGCCTTCAGTGAACAAACACGGCAGTGGAGGGCTGGAGGGATGACTCGGTGGTTAAGAGCACTGGCTGCTCTTAAAGAGGACCTGGCTTTGATTCCCAGTACCCACGTGGAGGCTAACAACAGTCCATAACTCCAGTTCCAGGAGATCTGACGCCCTCTCCTTCATCTGTGGACACTGCATGTACATGGTGCACTTATGTACATGCAGGCAAAACACTCAGACCTACAGAATTTTTAAAAAATTAAAAGAAAGCATAATAGTGGACTTTTAAAAGAACCAGAGAGCCAAGCATTTGTAAGAAACACAGGAAGGATTATTTCTTAAGACATTAAAAAATCCTACAGTAATTACAAAAATACTATGCAGCCATAATAGAAAAGAGTATTAAGGGATAATTTTGGAAGAAACACAGATGGAAAACAGAAAGCTACCCAAGCTCACTAGAAAGCAAAGAATTGCAAGTTAAAGTCAGCATGGCATGTTTTTTGCCTATTAAATTGGCTAAAATGTGATGTTCCTCTGCCATGGGCAAAACTGTGCACTGATAGGATAATGGAAATATAAATTGATGTGATGTTTCGGGGAAGTGGCGTGTCGCATTTGAAAGAATTTTCACTGTGTGAGGAACTCCTTTGACCTAGTAATTCCACCAGGAAAATCCTATTCTAAAGGAAAGATCAAAGGAGGGTGGAAAGCACTTGCTGTTCTCCAGCCCAGGTTTCAGTTTTCCTTCTGGTTCACACACCCAACCCATCCTCCCGGAAACACATCCTCTTCCACCTGGTGAATATTGGGAACTGGAATCTAGCACCATTCCATAGTTATTGTTTCCTGTATGTGGAGGGGGTTATGTTATATATTCTCATTACATGTCTATATGTGCAGGTGCACATCGACATCAGAGGTTGTTTTAGTTCCTTTTCTGTTGCTGTGTTAAAACACCATGACTGAAGCAACTTATAAAAGGAAGAGTTTATCTGAGCTTATGGTTCCAGAGGGTTAGAGTTCATAATAGAGGCGGAGGGCACAGCAGAAAGCCTACAGATCACATCTTCAAGCAGGTACAGGAAGTAGAGAGACTGGAAACCCAACAAGGCATAAGAACCCTCAAAGCCCACCCCCAGTGACAGGCTTCCTCCAGCACAGCCACATCTCCTAAAATCTCCCAAAACAGCACCACCAACTGCAGACAACATGTCTAAATACTTGGCATCCACAGAAGACATTCTCATTCAAACCACCACAGAGGTCAATCTCGGATGTTATTCACTTGGCATCCTCCACCTTATTTTTTGAGACAGTGTCCAGGCTAGGCTGGCCAGCCAGAGAGCCCCAAGGATGTACCTGCCTCCACTTTCCTACCACAGAGATTAAAAGTATGCACCACTCAGGAATGGAAAGATGACTCAGCAGAGGCAGCAACCATCTGTGAACTCCAGTTCTGTGGGATCTGATGCCCTCTGGTGGCCTCCACAGGCATCACATGCACAACTTCACTTACATATATGCAGGCGAAACACCTATACACATAATTTTTTTTAAGTGTACACTATTATTCTTGGTATTTTGTAAGGCTATTTGGGGCTCAAACCCAGGTCCTCACTCTTGCAAGGCAAGCACTCTTCTGACTGAGCCATCTCTCCAGCCCCTGCTTCATTTAAGGTTTTAAAGACCATCTATACTCTGGAGACTTCCAGGTCTCCCATGAGCTCTACATTTGAATATCGAACTCTTCACTGGACATCTCTCCCCATGTACTTAATAAGCATGTTCCAAGTTTCAAATCAAAATCCTGGACCCTTCTTAAGCCACCCTCATCTCTGCTGAAATCATGTCAACAAATGGCTTACCAGTCACCTAATGGCTTAAACCAAAGACACACAGGTCACTAATGCTTCTTTTGCCTTTACACTTCACCTCTGACCACCACAGAATCCACTCTGCTTCTTTTAAAAGTGGATTCTGAGCACAGCCATCTCTCCCTAACTCACCCATGACTACCCACATCAAGGTTCTCATCTGGAGCCCTTCTTTAACTCCCTCCCCTCCTTCATCCCTCCCCCACCCCAGACTCCTTCCCACCCACTCCTCCATGACCATATGACTCTGTCTGTGACTAGTGATCTTAAAAAACACACAACTCAAGTTTCCAACGCTTGGTGCTGACCTCTGCTAACTGACCTCTGTTAACTGGAGCAAATATCTTCTGTAAGGTGTGACCGAAGAGAACACCTCCCCACCAAACACCCCTCCCCCCGCATCTGTGAAAAGGGACTGACAAGACCAGCTTCCTGGCCAGATGAATTTCCTGTTGCCATGTGATAACTAGCTCCTCCACAAATCGATCAAATCCATCCATATCACTGGGATCCCCTCCCCATAAAGAACTCAGGAGGACTGACAGACATCTTGGCAATTCAGCCAAACCTCCAGGATTCACAAGCATCTGTGAAAAGGGACTGACTTGCAGCTTCCTGACAAGATAAGCTTCCTGATACCAGTTGTTAACTCTCTCCTCTGAGCATTAATCAGATGTGATGGGGATCCCCTCCCCATAAAAAGGCCTACTGGGCATCTAGGCTTTGCTAGTTTCCTCACTCCCGACCTGGGGAGGCTAGCTCTGTGCCTTTAATAATAAACTGGTCCAGATAACTTCTCTTCAGTCTCTCGTCCATTTCTGCTGGGTCTTGCGCCAAAGCAAACCTTACGTTCTCCACCCAGCTTCCTCTGGCTGTCTCCACAGGGCCCACACTATCACCGTCCTGTCAGTGACCACTTCACTCCCACATGGGACATCTGTAGCGACCACAGCAGCCCTCTCTTACATTTCCCAAGACTCCTGCTTGAGAGGTCTTTCCGAGCCCCGGGTTACACCTGCTTCTTCCTGTTGCCCCTAATTCATGTCTCTTCTAGTCACTTATTCCATTTTATTTTTCTTCACAACATTGACCACAATCACAACTTATCTATTTAATGCATTTCATTTTTATTGTCTGTCTGGACTCCCTGAGGACTGGATCACATCAATTCTCATCCTTACTGCTGGGCTCCACTGCTGGACATGCAATAGACAGCAAGGACTGACTATATGACATCGACGGAGATGAACAATGAAAAACCACCCTCGTGTCCAACAGAGTGCAGTTATCTTTGTAAAATACAGCAAACTCACTCTGACCCTCTAAAATACTCTGAAGAAAAGGAAAATTTTCACTATTATGTAAATAATGTAATAGAAAAGAAAAATTAACAGTTACCTCCTTTGGTTATCCTAACTTTGAAAAATTATCCTACCCAGTATTTAATATTTTCATTGACTTCTAGAATTTCATACAGTGTATTTTGATCATATTCAGATCCCCTTCCCACATCTTTGCCCTACCTTACACCCCCTGACCAATTGCATGTCCTGTACTATTAGTCTTTTATTTAAGGCTTATAAATTCTAATATGTGTTTCCAAAATGCTCTTGGGTATGGGTCTATCCCTTGGAGTCTGGCCAGCCTACTAGGTACCACACCAGTAAGGAAAACTGACTCTCCCTCTCCCAGCATCTTCAGTTGCCAAGTGAATGCTGCATGGGTGCAGGGATCTACAGAGTAGACCTTCACAGTATTAAAAATGAAAGAAATGCATTACAATGATAAAAAGGATTATATTTTATATTGTGCAATGATATAACATGTGACTTTACTTTGTTATTTATACTTTTGCACATCCCAATTTTTATTGAAAGAAATGTGTGTGTGTGTGTGTGTACATATAAATGTAGAAATCTTCATATATACATATAGATATTTACACATACACACTGTGGTACAAATCAAGAAAGAGAAAAGGGCTGGATGTGGTGGTACATGCCTTTAATCCCAGCACTCAGGAGGCAGAAGCAGGCAGATCTCTGGGGGTTTGAGGGCCAGTCTGGTCTATATTGTGAATTCTAGGCCAGCCAGGGCTGAGTCATAATACCCTGTCTCAAACAGAAAGAAAGTAAAAGAGAGAGAGTGTAATGCCCAAGTCACAGAGTCCTCTCAAAAGACCACCAGGGAGGCCAAATCTGATGCAACCGCACAAGGATCTTTATTTGCAAGCTCAAGCTCGGTCCACAACCCAACATACCAACACAGTGGGTGGAGGGAAAGTGGCCACGAAGAGAGGTAGAAGGGGCTTCTTATGGGTTGTAGACAAAGGGAGGAGGGGAATTGTGGTGCTGCACTCTGGCTGGCCAGGGAAATCCATGCGCACCAAGCACATTCCGAACTGATTGGTTACAAAGGCCAAGGCCCAGGGTTTCTCATTGACGGGTGCTGTCAGTCAAGCTCACTGCAGGGTCCTGCTTTTCCTAACATTCCTGGGCTTGTTCTCCTTTCCCTCAGTGCTTGTAGCCAGAGGTTTGCAACAGCTTGAAGTAGGCAAAATGGAGAAGTTAGCCTCTAGCCTTAAGATGGAGTCCAACTTAAAATAGAGTCACTCTAGCCCGTTCCCCACAAGAGAAAGAGGGAGAGAGAGAGAAAAGAAGAAGGGAGAGAGGATAGGAAAGGAAAAAAAAGAAAGGAAAAGAGAAGAAAGGAAAAGGAATAAACACATTCCTTTCTCTCTAAACTTCTCTTGGGGCTGGAGATGTGACTCAGTGGTTAAGAGCACTCGTTGATCTTGAAGAAGAGCTGAGCTGGGTTCCTAGCACCAAAGTCAGGCAGCTCTCTGACACCTGTAAACCCAGCACCCATGGTCTGACAGCCTCTTCCGCCCTCTGTAGACCCCTGCACACGTGCAGCATTCCCTTGTACAGATGACACACACAAAGACACATCAAGAAAAAGAAAAGAAGAGGAAAGATAGTCTAGTGGCTACCAAAGAGGGGGCCCTGGGGATGGAGGACAGACCAAGAGTTGGAGGCGGGGGAGGGAGCCTCTGACTTGGCTCTGGTTCATGGAAGCCCTTCAGTCTCCTCACAGCTCTTCAGACTGGACAGCATCTTCAAATCTCAAAACCGGGACTAGAGATACATATCATACTGGCGATTCTCCATAAATGTTTAAATGGGAGAAGGAGAAACAGAAAAGGGATTTACTCCAGCTGCAACAAAGGGCAATTCAGAAAGCACAGGGCAAGGCAGGCAGCATTCGCAGGTCTTTGCACTACCCCCATCTGGGTTTGTAAACCTCGGGCTCCTCACAAGAAGTGTGTGTGCAAACTGTGCCTCATCTGCTCTGTGTGAGGGGCGATAGATACCCAGACCTTTACAAAACCCCGTTAATTAAAATCGTCATGAGTCTCAGCTTGGATACACCAAGGCTTTTTGGGCCAAGTGGGCATCTTTAGATAGAAAGAGAAAAGAGGAAGAAGAAAAGGGAGAAAGAGGGGAGGGGGGAGAAGAGGGAAGGGAGACATCTTGGGGAGGGGAGGGGGCAGAGAGGAAAGAGGAAGAGATGGATGGGTTGGGGATGGAAGCTTGATCGTAGAACCCTGGACCAGGGGACACTGCAAACTGGAATGTGGAGATATGTTACTGCTGAGTAAAGTCAAATGATTCCCTTGGGGGTTGACAGGGAATAAACAGACTACTTGTGCCCCTGAGAAATGAGGGCAGAGCTGCAGATCTGTTCTCTAAGGGCAAAGGGCACCTGGGCCAGGGCCAGGTGAGTCTCAAGGAGTAAGAATGTGGCCTGATGTGACTGTGTGTCTGATTAAAGAAACACTGGAGGCCATGTTCTGACTGGCTCCCGTGCAGCAGACCAATCCAGAGGGAGCTGCACTTGCCAAATACTTCACATTCAAACTGAAGCTTCGAGGCAGTAGGTCGACGCTGAAACACAATGGTTTTAAAGAGTCTCCAGACGAGGAGAGCTGACTCAGCACTTAAGAGCACTGGCTAATCTTCCAGAAGACCTGGGTTTGGTTCCCAGCATCCATATGGTGGCTAACAAACACCTGCAACTCCAGTTCCAGAGAATCAAATACCCTCTTCTGTCTGGCAAGTGGGTGGTACACATACATGCATGTAGGTAAAATACTCATACACAAAATAAAAATAAAATACGTCTTTAAAGTAGCGTTTCCAGCTTACCTGCGCCAGATAATAAGGAAGTCCTCTTGCTTTAAGTCCTACAGAAACAGGAACCCGAATTAACCTTACATTAGCCGATTAGCTTTCCCCCTACTGTTCCGGTTTCTTTATCCTACCTTACAAAACCCGCTATTCTGCCTCTGCCCAGTGGGAGTCCTCATTCCAGTAGAGGCTGCCCTGATTTATGAACCTCTAATAAAAGCCAATTATAGCTTAATACACTTGTAATTTTGTCTCTTGGTAAACTTGTTCTGAAAGCAAGGTGGAAGGGAGAAAGTGGAGACAGACAATAAGAAAGAAAAGAGAGGCAGAGAGAGTGAGACTCATGAAACTAATTACCACAGTACTGCGTAAAAGGAAAACAGAGGAAAGCCCACAAATGACCCTCAGGCTGCCTTGGACGCTCAGAGAGAAACAGAGGATGGGGAGGACCTGTTCAGGATATACATCTCAGCCACACCCAGCCTTATACAGTGTGACCCTGTGGCTTCCAATGTCCTGCAGGGCGCATAGTTTATCCAGCCTCATCTCACAAGTGAGCTCTGAGCGTGAGGAGAGCAAAGGATGGAGCAGCTGATGCATGGGGCAGAACCAGCATCTGTTGCTGCAGGAGCCCATGGCAGAGAGAGGGAGAAAAGACCATCATGTTCACTGGGTTGAGAGGCACTGGGAGATCAGTAATGCATACTCCTGGGCAAGTCTGTGGGGGTGGTTCTGGAGATGATTGACACGCAAGATTGCAGCTGAAAGAAAAAGGCCTTCCCTGAATGATTACGGAAACACCCGGCTGGTCACCGGGTGGAATAAAGTCGAAAAAGAGGAAACCAGCCAGAGCACAGAAGCCCCACCCCTCCCAAGCCAGTGCATCTTTTGCTGCTGATTGCCCCTGGACATCAGACTCCTGCTCCACCAGCCTTTCAATGCAGGCTCGCACCATTGACTCTCCAGGGAGCTTCAGCCTCCGGCTGGCTGGGCTACATCATCTGCCCCTCGTTCTTCAGCTTTCTTCTTAGGCTGAGCAGCCACCAGGCTTTCTGTCTCTCCAACGTGCAGATGGTCTGCAATGGTGTAAGCAAGCCTAATAAATTCTTTTATAATCACATAGAGGTTTTACTGGCTCCTCTTGAGGATCCTCAGTAATAGAGAGATGAAGCATCTGCCAGGGACAAGCAGTCTATAAAGACGTGTTCCCAGCACAGGTCAGAGGGGCAGCAGGGTTGAAAGGTCACTGCCTAACAGCAGCATGAGCAGGCTTCAGGACTGGATCAAGATGAAAGATTTCTTATTTCCAGAGCATTCTGTAGCCTCTATCTACACGAAAACTCGACATGGAAAGTGCTCTGTGCAGACACCTAAACACTGTTCCACCCAAATATCATCCATGCCAGCCATCTTGGGCTTTGAAAAGCACCCAAAACAGCTGAGCTTGCTGTTTGATAAACCGCAGTTTGACAGGAAAACAGGCCACCCAATAGTCTGTACAGAAAGATAGGATTCATGAATATGCATAAAGTCCTTTTACTAGAAACAATTGCTTCCCTCCCATGGTTAGTGGAGCAGAGCAGGGGGGCCGGGATGGAGGACTCAGCTCACATAATCCCTTTTTTGCCCCCTGCAAGGAGGTTATAGAAAGTTTAAGTGACTTCCTGGGAACCTGGGATGTTTGTTAGTGCTGACTTGCCCCACAGAGCTTCTTAAAGTTCACACACTTTCTGGGACCTTTGAAATCAACAAGTTAATAGAGCTGGGAGGTGAGACCAGGGTTGCAAGGCTCTCAGGGAATTCGGCAGGGCCACCAGGCAATGTGGTTCACCTATCACAGGCCCGAGGAAAGGCACAGTCAGGAGGCCTCAGGACGGACACAGAAGGAAAGAAGAGGCTCTGAGAAGGCCCCCTAACCCCTTCTGTCCCCAAGCCAGCCCCAAGGAGCCAGGCAAGGGGCTTTAGGGAGAGCTGTGCTGGCACTTCCTTTTGTACCCACTGCTCCTTTGTTGTTCGGTCCCTTCCACCCCTCTGCGCTCTCTCTCCATGCAAAGGATAAGATCTGGCCAAGGCAGGTTAGCTCTGCCTTTTAAGAAAAAGCCTGGCTATGCAAAAGGGCTAATTCAGAAATAGTGGGATGGGGATGGAATATTCCACAGACCATCCATCCGTACCACTTGTCTGCCAAGGTGACTATGGCAATGCCACCCGACCCCCCTCAGTCTGACTCCTCTCTCAGCCTCCACATCACAGGCAAAGGGGGTGAGATGGACACTTAAGCATTATCCAGAAACGGTAAGGAGACCTCAGGCAGTCAACATCAGCACCCGCTGGCCTGTGCTCTGAAG
The DNA here is from genome assembly GCA_035773235.1 of Eospalax fontanierii. Classification (NCBI taxonomy): domain Eukaryota; kingdom Metazoa; phylum Chordata; class Mammalia; order Rodentia; family Spalacidae; genus Eospalax; species Eospalax fontanierii. Next base: position 7,877,577 of record CM069554.1, read on the forward strand.
TCTGTAGGGAATGCTGGCTAGGGCAAGGCTGGCTGACAGGTTCTCACACCGAACAGTGGCAGCCTTTGAAGGGCTGGGAGGATAGAAGGTTGCTGAAAGCAACAACCCCATTTTCTTCCTGTGTGGGAAGGCATCTGAGATAGACTCTGGATGAAAGGCTGGGTCCTGCTGAGCACAAGAGCCTCTCATTTGCAGAGGCTTCCAGGAAGTGGAAATATAAACCAGCTTTTATGGAGAGGATGGCATCCACAGGCCTGAGGAGGAGAGCCACCTGCAGTTCGCAGTCCTTGATTTGCCCAGGCAGACACGTGATTAGCACTTAGGAGACTCTGTTCTGTTCCGTGGCTGCAGAGGCTCTGTGGGAGCCCTAGCTACGCCACTATGGACAATTTGACAGACAACAGAGTTGTCTCTGAGACAGAGGCTAAGAAAATGCACAGAGTGCCCAAAAGGGTCAGATGCCATGGTGACACTCGCTGTCTCACAGCGTCACCTGCAAAGGAGCAGAGCTTTGTGGTGATGCCTGTAGTTTGCAGACAAGGATGAAAAGTCCTTAACTTCTGGAGGAGATATACCATCAGATTAATGACACTGGTCAATACCTGCAAGAGTGGTCAACATGTGGAAGCCTCAAGGGGAGAGGAACTCCACAGAGAAGGCAACTTCTACATGGAGCCTTAAAGAGCACCTAGGTTCTCCATGAGGACCAATGGGAAGGACGTATCAGACCAAGGAAGCGAATGGGTCAGAGAACTTTGAATCCTTTCTCCTCTGTTACGCATCGCTCCACTGTCTTGAACCAGGGCACAAAGAATCCTCACATTACTCAGAGGCAAGATAGAAGAAACAATTGTCTCCACACAGAATGAGAAGCATCACCACAGAAATGATTCAGGAGCCCTACTCCATCTAAGGAGGCCTACCAAGGCTTCCCCAGATGAGGTGAAGTACAAAGGAGATGTTAATATCAACTAGGGAAGGCTACGAAGTCAAGAAGAGGAAGCAGAGTTGGACAGATGGCTCAGTGTTAAAGGGCATGTACTGCTCTTGAAGGGGACCTATGTTTGATGTCCAGCACCTGTGTTGGGCTATTCATAACCTCCATTAACTCCAAGTCCAGAGGGTCTGATGCCCTCTTCTGGCCGCTGAGAACACTGCACTCCTGTAAACTTACCCCCACACAGACTCACAGACATTCACAGAACTGGACACCTGTAGCTGTGGCATGAGTCAGGGCTCCAGCCCTCCCTGGACCTCTATTCAGGGTGCTGCCATAACGTGGGAAACTCCTTCATTTATAAACATTTATAAACATTTATAAACATTTATGAACACTGTGTAGGAGCCAGCCAGTCAAGTGACTTAGGACAAGGGCTGTTCATAGGCCAGAAGGATCTGCCTTGCGTAGGATGACAGATCTCTACAGCTTTGCCCCGAGTTTCTCCTAGCCATAGAATTTTATCCCCAAAGAATTATCTTGGAAAAATCCACCAAGAAAACAGCCTCTATTTGTTTTCATTCTATCTCATTTGATGGTGGCTATTGGGATAGCAGACCTGTACACAGCATCCCTTCTGCAGTGCAGAAGTGAGATGCATAAACTTCCCCAGCTCTTGGAGGCTGAACCTGGGGTGGGCTGTTGGGCCTGACAGAGCACATGGGCCACCATAACTAGCAGGCTGCTCAAGGTCACCTGAAGGACACAGAGTGACACTTTTTAGTGTGTCTGCAAGTCACTCTGGATCTTGTCACCAAGCAGACTCACTGAGCAGATCTCGCTTTGCTCTTCACATATGACTGGGTGATGCTGAGGATGCCAGTCTGCAGCCCTTCACAAACTACTTTTTCATTTGAGTGAGTGGCTGCTGGGTGCCTCCCAAGTATGCCTTTCTCCAAAGTGGAAGGGGACAACATGAGACCCTGGCCTTCCTTCTTCCATAGAGAGAAGTCAACAGTAAACAAATACGAAGATATATCAACAATCACAGTGTGATGTGTTCTTTGGAGACAATGCGAATAGAAAGAGGTCTATCAGGAGACTGGGATGCAAATGTTGAAAAGCCTTAGACTACTCTGATGGTTAATCATGATTTTCAACTTGACTGGATTGAGAGACACTCAAGAGACTGATAAAGTCTATCTCTGGGTCTGTCTGTGAGGGTGTTTTCAAGGAAAGTTAGAGCCTGAGGACTCTGGTCTAATCAACGGTTTAATCCACTAATGGATTCAAAATTGGAATAGACTTTTGGGAGGTGCTGTGTAGGGTGAGGCCTGACCGGAGGAGGTGGTTCCCTGGGGCTGGATCCTTGGAGACAGGGGTCTATTCAGGGGTCTATTTTGCCCTGGCCCCTTCTGTCACATGCCTACACCCTTGATACCATTATGAACTAGAACTTCTAAAACCACGAGTGACATGAATCATTTCTCCCTTTAAGTTTTTACCCAAATCATTGGTGATATGAGACAGATTCACTGAAGTGGGAACTGAGAGATAAGAAAAGTTCTCAGAGAGAGAGAGAGAGAGAAGAATAAAGAGCTGTCACCAGCTGGGGAAGGAAGACGATGAAGAGGACAGGGTGACTCAATAAGCTGTGGGAGCCTGGACCACTTTGTAGACGAGAAAGCGACAGCTGGAGAAAATATTGGTGAATCCATATAAATTTCATACTTAGTTTTATAGTTCTGTTCCAAGGTTAATGTCTTTGTTTTGATAAATTTTCTTTGGTTATGTAAAATGTTGATGTGGGGGAACTGGGTAAAGGGTATAGAAGATCCTTCTTTCGTCTTTTTGTAACTCTTCAGGAACTTTAGATTTATCTCAATAGTGAAAAATATTATCTGTCAAAAACTAAAAAAGAAGATGCGAATAGGAAAGAAAAGTAATTTGAATGCGGACGCTCCCGTTTGCCTTCTGCTGGGCACGCCCAAGATCACCAAGCCCTCTATTTGTGTGAGCAGTGCCTACGTGCAACCCAGAAATACAGGTCAATAATTCATCCACTGCCTGAAAGAAGGAACAGCAAACAAACAATTGGGTCACAGGATGAAGAATCTGAAGTCTGGAGCAACTGAGAAGGACTCCGTGGTCTTGCACAGCGCCACTTGTCCAGCACTTTAGAGCAATGTCAGGAGCTGTTTTTAGGGCCTTCCCTGTGTATAGCAGGACTGTGATATCTCTCTTGTCCTCTGCCCCTCAATTCCTTCGTAAGTCTGAAAATCAGGCTTGGGAACAACCTGTGGAAAATACTGTCCCTTGTCATCTCCGGTTTTCTTTCTCTTCAGGGTAGATGTAACAAAAATAGACACGAATTGACTTGAAATTCTGCTTCCACATGACTACAAAACCCCCAGACAAAGGGTGACCAGATAACCATGACCACCAAGCTTCCTGACAGCAGGAAACCTACCAAAATAAAGGTGATGCTCCAGATACACGGGGCTTTCTCTGGGCCATTCATAGTGCAAGACCCATAGCCCCAGGGAACTGGGAAAGGACAGGGCCCAGCTGGCATCAGGAGCACTGAAAACTCTGACACCTGGAAAGCTCTGACCTCTGAGGGCCTCTCGTCAGGAAGACGTAAAGTCATCATGGTGACGAACTGGCCTGCCTTCTGTCTGTGCCATATGGTTTAGGAAAGAAACATGTGCTGTTTCCCTCCAGCCCAGCCATTTCTAACTGCAGGCACAGGACAGGTGACAGCAACAGCTGGTCCATTCCAGAAGAGCAGGAGGTAAGGGGTGGTTAGGGCTTGGGAGTGTGTTGAGAAAAAAAGTCCACAGGTAGGCAGAGGACAGAGTTCTGTTCTGGAACTCTGAAGCCAGCAACGTCCCCCAACACTGGCTTATCAACGGGGAGTATCCCTCTGGTTGTGAACTTTGAACCCGACATTTAAGGTTTCCTGTATCCTAGGTGACCCTGAGAGACTTCCTTATGCTTGAGCTGAAGGAGGGGAAAGTAGAATACTTTCCGTGCATGGTGGTTGGAATTAGAGTGTCCCCATAGGCTCCAGTCTGTGAACACTTGGTCCCCACGTGGTGGTGCTGTTCAAGGACGATCATGGAACCTTCAGGAGCTGTGGCCTTGCTAGAAGGAGGATGTCACTGTGTGTGGGCTTTGAGGGCTCATAGCCTGTCCGTGCTTTCAACTGGCTCTCTGTGCTTCCTAAGTGCTTGAACACGTGAGTGCTCAGCTTTCTGTCCCGGTACCTCCTACCACGCCTCCCCGCCATGATGGGCTCTTCTCCCTCTGGAGCCATGAGGCAAATAAACTCTTCCTGCTAGAAGCTGCCTTGGTTATGGCATTTATCACAGCAACAGAAAAGTAACTGATATACTGTATTAATGAGCTTTTCATCTGTATCTGAAATGAACATTTAAGAGGAAAGAAAAAGAGATTTATTTTGGTTCTCTGTCTCAGGAGTTTCAATCCAAGGCTGGCTGGATTCATTGCTTTTGGCACGAAGTAAGGCAGAATTTAACAGTGATGGGGACATGAGTGGCAGGGACTGCTCATCTTGGGGCACCCAGGAAAAAGAGAAAAGAGGAGGAAGGAGCCAGGGTAAGATATACCCTTCATCTACCTGATGATCTACTTCCTCCTCCCTGTCCAGTGTGAAATTATCAGTGGTTTAACCTAGTGATGTAGCCAGTACAGTCACCTCCCAATGATTGCTTCCACCTATTGGGGTTTAAATCCTCAAACACATCTGTCTTTGGAAGGTCATTTTGGACTCAAACTGTAATACTTCCTAACCAAACAAGAGTATGAAGATTTAGGTATAAGGAAATTTGAAATAGGAAAACTAATTTAGAAGGCACGAGTGAAATAATATTCTGCTTGTTACACATCCTCTGTACCCTCTGCCCAGAAAAAATGGATCTGAGAGCAGAGGCAGGCTGCAGTTTGGAAATTCACAGAGAATTCTGGGAGACAAGCTTTCTGTGAGATTCACCGTGCCCTGGATCGCACGAGTCCTTATTTAACTAATCGGCTCAGGAATTGCCATTGCCAGCCGCAAATATTCCTTCACAAGTAAGCACGTGACGCAAGCTGAGTTGCTAAAACTAAACCCAGAATTTCTTTCCAGGGAACAAGAAACACAGCCTCACTTTCTCCTGGTCTGGCCGCCATGAAGGCTGCATTGCTCCAAATCTGATCTCGGCAGTATGTTCTGTCTTCAGCAATAGGGTGGAACCTTCAGGTTCTGTGAGGCAATCAAGGGCTGTGACAGTAGCCTGTGTAATTTGGGGAGTCTCTGGGACTACCCTGACCAACTCAAAAGGGGGTTTCTCCTGTCTGGCACTGTTTCTTGTTATGTAACCTCCAGCTATGCACATGGACTCATATAGAGATATTATATGTGGAATTTTCAGTAGGTTTTTTGACTAGTACAATTTGCTCTGTGTTTTTACAGCAGCTGGGCATTATTATCTCTGCTCCCTGCTCCACACCCTGCCCAGTTAAAGTGCTCCAGTTACTCCCATTTCTCCCTTGATAATACCTGACTCCTATGGTTCCCTCTTGAGCTCCTTCTTCCCGTTCATCCCACAGTTCCTCATATAACCTCCTCACTCCTTGTACCTCCCTGGTTCCTTTCCATTTTCCTGGTTTCTGTAGTTACATCAGGATACATACTCACATATAAGGGTTTGGTGCTAGAATCCACAAATGAGGGAGAACATGCGTAATTTGGTTTTCTGAGTCTCTGTTACCTCACTTAGCATAATGGTTTCTAGTTCCGTCCATTTACCTGCAGATTTCATGATGTCATCTTTCTTTGCCATTGAGTAGAACTCCATTGTGTAAATGTCCACAATGTCCATTTTCATTATCCATTCTTCAGTTGAGGGACACTTAGGTTGCTTCTATTTCTTATCTATTGTTAAATGAGCAGCAACAAACATGGATAAGCAAGGATCTCTGCAGTACAATGAGTCCTTTAGGTATATGCGAAGGAATGTATAACCAGGTCATATGGTAGGCTCATTTTTGTTTTTTTAAAGAGTTCTCTACACTGCTTTCCATAGGAGTTACACAAGTTTGCAATCTCACCTCCATTTTAAAAGTTGTATTTACCCACTAGGAGTCACACAGCCAGTAGGATTCTCTGACAAAGTTAGTCATCACTGACACATGATTGCTTGTCTTTTGATGTCCTACTTACAAGGGATGTCTTAGACTTGCCTGTATGTGTTCTACGACTTTTTCCAACTTATATAATGTTGAGATAAAATTGGATGCTTAATCAATGCATACTGATTGTTTGATGGAGCAGACTAATCAAGCCACACAAAATCTACAGTCACTATATGACGATTGCTGTGAAGGCCTCCAAGAGCTCCTAGAACAAGATTTATAAGATGCTCCTCTGAAAAAGGTTTATCTTAGGCTGAGAGTCTGAGAAGAAGACCCGAAGCAAGGATTTTGATACCAAGTGATTTCTTTGGGACACAACCCTAGAAATCACAAAGAGAAAAAAGCAAGGAAGTGAGACAGAAGGACATGAAGAAAACTAAAGTGCTCAGGAGCACCTGGAACGCAGCGCATGGCAGTGGTCCTCACAGTGACAACATGATCTCGTGGAAGGCAGTGCATGGCAGAGGTCCTCACAGTGACAACGTGATCTCACGGAAGGCAGTACATGGCAGAGGTCCTCACAGTGACAACATGATCTCACGGAAGGCAGCGCATGGCAGAGGTCCTCACAGTGACAACATGATCTCATGGAGGGCAGCGCATGGCAGAGGTCCTCACAGTGACAACGTGATCTCGTGGAGGATTGCTAGAATAGAGCCAGGGCTCCTGACTCAGTGGCTCCCAGGAAAACAGTTTTGAGGCCAAGACCATACTTGTACAACCATCACATATGTGCTAAAAATGTCTTAGACTCACCCCATTTCTATCCCAAAAGAGGCAGAAAGCTGAAGCATCGTCACCCCATCATCCTTCACCACTAGCTGATGGCAGCTCCCAGGAGTGGTAAACAATCCCTCAATGTCTGTGACCAGTCTCTACAGGGTGAAGAGGAAGACATCCAAGTGGAGTTGAGCCTTTGCAGCAGGACAACCTGAGCATTCCTGAACCTCGTTCTGAGCGGTAGGCAGGACCATAGCTGCCTCGATGACAGCAGCCTGTCTGCAGTGGTTCATTTGATCAGCTGACTGGACTAAAAGATGCTTGGTTAGCTAGTGCAACATCCTAAAGTTTTTTCCGCAAATAAATCAATGACTGAGTAAAGAAGATGGCTCTCAGCAAGGTGGGTAAGGACCATTCCATCCTCTGGGACCCAAATGGAAAGGAGGATAGAGAAAGGAGGAATTTGCTATCTATTGTAGAGCTGGGACTTTCATCCTCTCCCACTCCCCAGCATCAGTGAGTTTTCTTCATAGGCTTTCAACTAGAATTTATAGCACAGCCACTTACTTCTCAGGTCCTCAGACTGGTCCACCTCTCCCTCCCCCAGAGACCTCAGGTTGAATTGGAAACTACATCAACACCAGCTTTCCTGGGACTCAGGCTTGAAGATATCCTATTGTAGAAATTCACAGCCTTCATCACCATGCAAGCTCATCCCTCATAAACGTATCTCCTCTAGTTTGGGCATGGACTGTCTCTAAAAGTTCCTGTGTTAAAAGCTTGTTCTCCAGCATGTCGTTTCATCAGGACATGGAACATTTAGGAGATCAGGTGTAGGGCAAGTAAGTTAGGTCTTTGAAAATTATACTGGGAGGCAGACCCTTCCTGCCTCTTTCTCTTTAGTTCCCATCCATCATGAAGCAAAGACATTTCCTCTGCCACATAGGTCCATGATGTTCTGTGTCTCCACATGTCCAAAATCAGCAGGGAACAAAGACCATGCAGGCAAGCCATGAGCCATTGACCTTGTGTGTGTTGTCACTGTGATGTGAAACTGACTCGAGCATCCCATTATTTTGCTCCTTCTCTTTCTTTGGAACACCTTGACTAATCAGATTTTTGTATCAGCGTGATTCTAGAGGGACACAATTCAAGGGTGAGTTTCATGAAATTGCTCTGGGGTTTCTTGAATTTCCTGTCTCGTATGACTGAACTGAAAGACCTGGTGGTTCTATTTCTAGCAGTCAAGACAGCACTTAGAGTTCCATGACATGACTATATATAGATGTTTGCAAAATTTCCACGTTGGATCTTCCTCATCAGCTGCTTATAAGAAGCAAGGAATGAAATGACTCTGGATATAACACACAGACATTTTTAGCAAACTGCACAATATAAGGGCATTGGTTGGTTGCCCCCAATGCTACTGGGGCAAAGTTATAAAAGAAAACGATGCGCCTGGGAATTTGAATTTTGAACTCAAGCACCTATTAACTTGTAGGTGTGACCTTAAAGAGATCCTTCCATCCTTTAGCTGCAGGACAGAAATTGCTGGAAGAAATTGCTAATCTCCTGTTTAGCTGAATTTCAACAGAAATTCAACTCCCAGCCTCACAGGGCCTCAAGTGAGGACATTGGCAGAAATCCTCTAAGCTGGGGAAGGGCATGTGGAAAACTCCTGATAAATCTGGGGATATTTAGCCTCTAAGTCTTGATGAGCTTTCTTTGCTAGCAGAATACCTTAGAATCCAATGGAATTGCCTCTCTTCCTCTAGAAAAAAATATGAATCTTTTCCAAACCCAGTGCTAACAGCCTCCCCACCCTGTCTCATCACCTCTCTCTTGAGTGGATTAAATTCCCCCAAGCAGTTACCAAACAAGACAATGCTGACTCCTCCTAAGACCCCGCCCCCTCAGCATTTCTCTATGCTGTTGAAGCTGTAGTTAGACGGGAGTCCCCCAGCTGCCAGATGTGGTGTACAAAGTATGACCTGTCCGAATTTGCTTTCCATTGCTGTGATAAAACACTGGTCAAAAACAACTTGACGAGGAAAGGCTTTGCTGCATCTTACTATTTCAAATGACTGTCCATCACTAAGGAGAGTCAGTGTAAGAACTCAAGCCAGGGATCTGGAGACAGAAGCTGAAGCAGAGACCATGGAAGAACATTACTTACTGACAGGCTCTTCTGGTCTGTGCTCAGTCTACTTTCGTATACAACCCAGGAACACCTGCCCAGGACCACCTACAGTGGGCTAAGCCCTCCCACATCACTCAGTAACCAAGAAAATGCCTTACCAATCTTCCCACAGACTCATCTGATAGAGGAAATCCCCCAGTTGAGGTTCCCTCTTTCCAAATATGTCAGGTTGACAATATGCTGACATGCTCCGTGAAGAAGCATGCAGCCTTCCAAATGAAATACTTGATTCTTCAGCCTGAGGCAAGCAGAAATCTAGGCTCCATGTGTGGACATAGACATTAACGTTTAACGTGATGGTAGAGGGATCATAAAATGGGACCAGGCTGAATCAAATGCTATGGACTCTATAAACGGAGATTTCTCATATTGTAGCTCAAGAAACTAGAAAATGGGGGGCTGAGGAGATGGCTCAGTGGTTAAGAGCACTAACCGGTTGCTCTTGCAGAAGACCCAGGTTCAGTTCCCAGCACCCACATGGTGGCTACCAACAGTCCATAACTCCAGTTCCAAGGAATCCAATGCCCTTCTCTGACCTCTTCAAGCATTGTATGACACAGGTACCCTTACATGCATTCAGGCAATACACACATACACATAAAATAATAAATAAAATACCTAAAAAAGAAACTGGAAAATGCACCCGCTGAAATGTGGAACAGAGCACTCCTGAGCAAGAGGAAGATGCACACTCTCTCTTATTTTAATGTAGAGGAAGGGATTCAAAGGCACAGGAACGCTGGAATGGAAATTTGTTGTGTAAGATCAACCAACCCTCACTGGGAACGCCCAGGGATGTGTCTTATGCCAGGATCACCAGTACTTTTGAGAAACCTTCTATGGTACCCCAGTACCCCTGAAAGCTCTGCGATTACTCTACTCTTCTCACCAGCTCTTATGGTGCAATCCATTCAGCAGAAAAGCCTGAAGGCAATGAGAATGCTTGGGTCCCTGAGAGGAAGGCATTTGACCAGCAAAGGCTCATGTGATGCTTAGTTTCAGTTGCCAGTTTGACACAACCTAGAACCAATCTAGGAAGGAGGCTGCTCTTGACTATGGAAGTGATCAGCTGCTTCACATTCCTGACCCCTTGATTCACCCACAGCGATGGACCGCAAGCTACAGTTATGAGCCAACATAAACCTTTCTCCCTTAAGTTTGTTTTTTTGGTCAGGATATTTTTACCACAGCAACAGAAATGAAACTAAGACAATGAGAGGAGCATGGTTACCCTCTGGGCAGCCCTAGCAGGCTATGCCAGGGGCATGGTTACCCTCTGGGCAGCCCTAGCAGGCTATGCCAGGGGCAGTCCCGTCAAGCCAGCAGTCAGAGCAGCCTGAAGAAAGAGGACCCTTGATGTCAACTCATGAATCATAGTGTTCCCGAAAGTGACACAGAGAGAGGCCTATTAAATCCTCTCTCCAAACAGATGAAGTGCACAGACACTCAACCTAAATCAGAAACGTGGAGTTAAGGTTCCTCATTCCCGGATGGAGCCACTTTGCATTCCTAGAACTCCCTGAATGTAGGGCAGGTTGGCCTTCCTACAGGAAGGCTTCTGTAAAGAAAACTGCATGGTTCTCCCTCCCATCCTCCCCTGAAGCATGGTTAACACACCAAAGAAAACGGGAGGCGGGGCGGACAATAACTAAACTAGGCATCGACTCTAAATTGAAACAGATTCCAGGAGATCTGTTGGAAGATCACTCTTGCCTTCCTCTTGGAGCAGGGTTTTAGAGAAGTCAGTTGGTCAATGGTGTTTCATCATTTGACCCATATTAAAGTGGGTACAGTGTGTCCCCTAAATCTAGGTAGTGGAGATTACCAGTTCCAGAATTTGTAATGGAAACATCAAGTCAGCAGGCAGCAGGAATCCTACATTTGTTCCTGTCCTGTGAAAAGTTTTGGGTTTTGTTTTGTTTTGTTTTGTTTGTTTTGTTTTTTTTTCGGGGAGTGGAGGGGACAGTGTTCAAGAAGGACATTGAGACAGATTAATGGGAGAGTAAGGAGTGAGGTGTTGATTAGAAAAGTTCTTAGAGCTAGTGACAGACAGACAGAGAGGCTTAGCAGGGGCCCCAGCAGCAGACGCAGACAGCATGGCAGGGGCTCTGAAGAACCAGGGCGCTCCTGGAAGAAACAGGCTCCCTTCTTACCTTTCTAGAGGATTCAGAGCCTGAGTGTGCAACCAGGCTCGATTCCCAGGCTGGAGGGAGGGATGTGGGTGGGGAGTAGGATGTGTGACCACCAGTATCTCCCTTTGATATAAGCGTACTTCCCAGGTGAGAGACCCTGGCACCTGAGAGTCTGTTAGCTGGAGACTCACAGTGTCTCCATCGGGAGAAGGAAGGGCTGTTGCAGGTACTGTGGTCTGAGCAGAAGCTGGATTCTAACATTATATTCTCACAACCTGCGGCTACCGTGATGGGAGAAGCCAAACAGAAACCATTATCATGATTTCTGCCGAGATGACTAGGAGGTCGGAAGTGACAGATACCGCAGTCCTAAAGAAACTATGGAGGCTAACGCCACTTGCAAGGGCTTGAAGAATGCAAAGGTACTGATTCCTGCCACATCCCCACTCAGCAATTTTATCATTTATTTTCATTTACCTATTTTGCCTGCCTGTCTGTAAGTGCCCCCTCTGCCTGCAATATCTGAAAGAGGCTAGGAGAGGGTGTCAGATCTCCTGGAACTGCAGCCAAGGACGGTTGTGAGCTGCCATGTGGACTCTGGGAACCAAACCCAGGTCCTCTGCAAAAGCAGCCAGTGCTTTTAACCTCTGGGCCATCTCTCTAGCCTCCTCCATATTTAACCACGTTATCTGACCTCTACAGGAGATAGATGGATCTTACAGATAACCGCAGATTACCATAAGCTTAACCAAGTAATGATTCCAATTGCACATATTATATCTCATATGGTTTCATTCCTTAAGCAAATAAACACATCTTCTAGAGAACCTAGCTTACAAATATTGATTCAGTAAATTGACTCTTCTCCATCCTTATCCAGAAGGTCCACTGGGAGCAGTTTCTTTCAGTAGGAGAGGCTGGTAACACATCTTCACTGTCCAGGTCCTGGGCACATCAACTCTCTGACCCTGTGTCAAGATTTCATTCTCAGTGACCTTCATTGCCTTCCACTGGGCCATGATATTGATTGCCTCATGCCCACCATTCAGTGGTCACATAGTAGCAGGTGCTGAGGTGCTGGAGATTTACTGATCAGATATTTTCATGTCAAAGAGTAGGAAATAATTCTCTAAAACCCAAGGGTTTTGTCCTTCAGGGAAATGTCCAAGGATACAGAGAGGTACCATCCTTCAACTTTTTTTAGATGGCTTTCTCTATGTAGCCATGACTGGCCTGTAATTACTGTAGACCAGGCTGGACTCAAACTCATTAGGGTCTTCCTCCTAAGCACTGGGACTAAAGCTGTGTGCCCCCTCTCCCTGCCTCTCTCCCTTGATTCTGTACTTTGAACTATTTATTCTAAGGTAAAGTTGTTATAGCTGACTCTCTTGGAACCAAAAAAAATAACATATACCTAGAAGATGTCTTTAGATTTGGAGGTAACGTATTATCATTTGTATGCTATTCTGACCCATTTCCTAAGTGACCCAAAATGCTGTTAGCTTTTGTTTACTTGGTTTAGTTTGGTTGTTGAGACACTAAAGAATAAATCCAGGGCTGCAGGTTTGCTGTGCAAGCATGCTCTTGATAAGTTATACCCCAGCTCTTTCTATTCTGAGATAGGGTCAGAGTAAATTGCTCAGACTATCCTTGAACGCACTCTGCAATCCAGGAAGGTCTTAAACTTGCAGTCCTCCCACTACAGTCCCCTATTAGCTGGGGTTACAGACATACACCACCATGCCAAGCTAAGCTGCTAGAATTGATCATATCAAGAAAAGTGTCTGTGAGAGCAACAGGCAGCCTAGAAATTTGAGCCATATGGTCCAGCAGACCCCATGTTGCTTGAAGTGTCAGTCGGTGGAGCATACAAACGCTACGTGGCACTTTCAGCAAACCCTTCTACGTGACTTGCAGTTCAGGTCTTTGGGATTTAGAGCTAGGCCCTGTTATCATTCATAGGTAGCCGTTCCCTTCGGAGAATCAGTTCTTGATCTGCTAACGGGCCTTAGAGAGCGAATGCTTGGCCATCATGCCCAAGTTGTCATGTGACTTGAACTCCCATTCATGACTTAGTGACCCACCAAGCCGTATAGTTGATTATGTTCAAAGAAGCTGAAGCAGCGTTTCATCTTCAGGTAAAAGTGGAGCCTGTGGAACTGGGCTCAAGCACAGCCTGAAGGTGTGAGCGAATCACAGAAAGAGGAGGTCTGTGCGTCCAGTTCCCGTCCGTGCTAAACTGCCTCGTTTTACATCCCAGTCCGCACCTGAAGCTTCCCAGGAAGTTCCTTACTACTGACGAGCAGAGGAAGATAAGACTCAGAGCTGATTTACAATGACACGTACATACGACAAGCAGAATAAGACTTCTGTGAGCCCAGAAGGCTGAGTCCTGGAGGGACGGACTCTCCTATCAGGAGACATAAAGATTCCATTGAACTGGAACCTAACATTACCACCTGGTCACTTGGGGATGATTGTAGGAAAAAAAGAGTTAAATGTCCACTGAGATGACTGACCCAGATTGCTGAGGAGGAACTGGACTCCCACACACTGAAGATCAGGAAAGGTATGCCTGGAATACTGGCAACTGTGTACCATGACTGAGATCAACAGAAAGGCCAATCCAGGCAGCTCCCAGACCCTTCCAGAATAAAGCAAAGAACCACCAGGTAATGTTCTTGCTGAAGGCTGACAAATACAGAATAAGTGGTAGAAGATAGTCATAACTACATGCTCCAGTCATGGGATCAGGCAGAGACATGAGAACCACAGTTATTATGAGTGTGGTCATATATGTATATATGACCTACATTGGCTCTCTACTAGCATAAAAACGTCACTAACTTTACATCTTAACATTTTAAGATTCAGGCTCTCAGAAAAGGAGTAGACATCACTCAAGAACCTAGCTCTTTTGGAGACTAGTGTTTCTTGTGCAGGCGGGAGGGATGTACCATGTTAGGTGGAATTAGAGACTTGCTAACTTCAGTTAAAGGTTACCTATCTGGTTGGTTTAAGGAGAGGTCAATATGTGCTAAGCTGACAAGGGCCGGAGTTATGATTGTTAATTGTATGTGTCAGCTTAACTGATTGGAATATCTCTCACTGGAGGTAAGTTAAGACTCCCTGTTACTGGGGGAGGTATTATTTCTGGATATGTCTTTAAATGGGTAGTTAGCATTTGAGTCACTAAACTTAAGGGAGACAGTTTGCCTCTACCAGTGCCTTCGACATCATTCTATCTTCTTGGGGGCCAAATGGGAAAAGTGGAGATCTACATTTACTGGGTTGAGACATCATCTTCTCCTTCTTTACGACACTGGGGCTCCTGGGCCTTCAGCTCCGATGAGGATTTCCAGTACTGAGGCCCTGGTTCTCAGGCTTTGGATTAGAACTGTATCACTGGCTTTCTTTTCTTTTCTCTTTTTGTGTGTATTTTGCCTGCATGTATGTTGTAAGTACACCATGTGTGTGTGATGCCTGCGAAGCCAGAAAGGGTGTTACATCCTCTGGAACTGGAATTACAGACAATTGTGATTGTTAACTACCATGTTTGTGCTGGGAACCAAACCCAAGTCCTTAGCAAGAGCAGCCAGTGCTCTTAACCACTGAGCCATCTCTCCAGCCCCAGCATTGCCTTTCTTGAGCCTCCTTCTTATACAGCAAAGACCAAAGACCAAAGGATTTCAGCCTCCGTTGTCCTGTGGTCAACTTCTCAAACTATAAATCTCTCCTCTCCTCTCTCTCTCTCTTTCTCTCGCTCTCATTCTCTCTCCCTCTTTCAACTCCCATTGGTCTTATTTTATTTCCTTAGTTCCTGCTCCAAAACAGTATTTCAGCATAATGTGCTCTCAAACAAGAATTGTGTGGTCAGAAAAATTCCCATCACACATCCTCTCTTGGAAAGGCGCAGAGTTTGTTAACTTAGTCCAGGGTCCTCAGAAGTCTGGAAATAAAGTCATCTATTGCTCTGTGTTTCCCAAATTGACTTGAACTCTTTTCAAAGAAGACACTTTGAGAATTGCTATTCTAGACCAGCGTTTGGCAACCAAGATCCACAGGCCACATGCAATGCACTGCCTCTTGGCGTAAATAAACTTTGATTGGAACACAGCCACGTCCATTAGTTTATAGGCTGCCTGGAGCTGCCTTTGCACCCGAGACACCAGAGCTTGGTCACTGTCAGAGAGAATGTATGACTCCCAGAGCTGAAGCATTTACAATCTGGCCCTCGGCAGGAAAGGTTTACAGACCCCTGCTTCAGACGAACTCCTTCCTCTTCGTTTTAAAAGGTAGCGAAACTGAGAGGAAACAGATGTTGGCAGGAGTTACAGAGCAGATAGAGGCCATACAGGGAGACATGAAGGCTAAGTCCTCGGTGCTGTGTCCTTCCTGGAAACACTTTCCACGTCCCAGCTCTGCCTCAGTTCCCTTTCCCTCCTAACCCCTGTTCTCTCGGCTCACCGACGTGGGCGGGAATAACGCACCCACCCAGCCCCCCATGTGCATCACCATCTTCTGTTTTCAGAGGTTCACTCACACGTCACTGGATCACTCTCCGTGCTTTTGGTAAGCCAGGCCTGTTTCAGACTTGGAGATGTCAAATGGGGAGCAAGACGTGGTAGAGTCTGTCCTATGCACACGGTAGGTTAAAACTACCTTCAAGTGAAAACTTCATTGCCTGGTGCTGAGTGCTTTGAGGGACAGGGATACAAACGAGCAAGAGGAATGACACGGAAATTAAAACGTGGGTTACAGAGCTGAGACACGGCTCCAAAAGACTAAGCACCGTACAGACAGGAAAATGGGCTCCAAGTGCAGCCTGCTGTGAGGGAAGGAGAGAATCTTTGAGGCAGAGGGGCTCAGAGGCCAGATGGTGGTAGAGCTTTGCTGGTCTCGGTCAGGAATTTAGACTACGTTCAAGTAAGGTGGGATGGTCCCCTGGATGGGTGAAGGCTCTGAGATTATGATGTACAGGCTTCTCAATGCACACTCTTCCCCCAGTGGCCCAGATGGTGCAAGAAAAGCGCATGACCGGGCCTGGCAGAGGCTCCAAGCCATGCATTAAACGTGTACATGTGTACATGATAGATGAAGTGGTGGGTACTGACCCTTGTATGTTCCTGTGCCCCTGACTCCCAGGTCAGTCTCTGTTCACATCCATTGCTCTGGTATTGATTACTGCCAGTGCCCTCTTCCTCTCCCAACAGTGTCTCACTTTGAATGATAAATTATAAGGTCACCGTAATTATACCACTTGCTCCCATGTAATTTAAGCCTTGGCTCTTGAGGTCCATTACTCTCTGGTCGATGGCTTATTCTACCTTGAAATATAAATCCCTTACAATTAATAGGAACTGTCACATGCTTATGTCTTGTTTCTCTCGCTGCTCTATCTGTGCCCAAGGACAAGATGCAGGTGTTTATTATCAGTGTATTTATATAAGCACAGCACCTATGTTTAATCTGCAATCCCGCAGCCCATCACTGCTCATGAATTAGGCCAATGGCCTTCATAACAATCCTTCTGGAAATGTGAACAGTTCCTTCTCTCCTGGGGACAGAGAGGAAGAGTGAATGGCCAAGATCTCATGGCCACTGAATGCCAAAATTGGAACTCAAATTTGTTGGGCCTCACTTCTTCCTCCAGCATCTTGCTGATGTCTCTTTTTAGATTACACTGTGTCTTTGTCAGATGGTGTGCACTTTGCAAATATAAAGTGCCCTGTGACTGCTGAATAATAACAGCTGTTTGGTAGCAGGTGATTAGAACGTGGCCAGGGCTGTTGACAGTGCAGAGATTTTTATGACTATCTCCTAATGTATGTCAGGTCAGATGTAATATGCTGTAATGTTAGAGCTTATCTATCTCCCTAGAGGCATACAGGAGTGGCTCACACACTTGGCACTCTTGGCACATGTTCAAGGCCCATCAGTCAAGGGATGCCCAGAGGGGGATTCTCTGAACACCAGCTTCCAGACAGATAAACATAGAAGTCTCCCAGGAGCTGGAGGAAGAGGAAGCCACACAGGGAGCCTTTGGTATTTTTCTGGGGACTTGTAAAGGAGTCTGTGCTAGGGAACCTAGCACTAATTCCAGTGGAACCCACCAGACTAGAGAGCCCTCACTGTCCTTCAGGCTGAAGTGGATGCAGAGGAAGAGGGCATCTTAGGCAGAGAGGTGATCAGAAGCCAGACCACGGTGGGAACTTGTAGACCATGACCAAGAATTTCGACTGCATTCCATATAAGAAGGAAACAGCTCCCAAAACAGGAACTCTGAGATTCTGGTGTGTGTGCAAGCCTCCCCTTATTTTTGCTTGGGGAAAGATTTTAAACATTTTCCAAAATAAAGAAAATACTATGAAAGAAGGATCAGCAGATGAGAGTGCTTCCTGCTCTTGCAGAGGACCCAAGTTCTGTTTCCAGCACCCATATGAGTTGTCTCACAACCTTCTCTAATTCCAGTTCCAGGGGATCTTATAACCTCTTCTGGCCTCCAGAGGCATCTGCAGTTACCTGCTCATACCTACACCTAGACACACATACACATAATTTAAAATAAAATAAGTCAGATATGGTGGTGCAAGCCTTTTAATTTCAGAGTTGAGTGGATTACTGTGAAATCAAGGCCAGCAGATCTATATAACAAGTTTCAGACTAGCTGGGTTATGGGGAGACTCTGTCTCAACAATAATAATGACGATAAATAAAATAAATCTTTAATAATAATATGTGAAGCCCTTATTTTTTTAACAATTAGCCCTTTTTGCAACTCTTTTCTCACATGTCCTTATATGTTTTTAAGGATAGAATGATGGGAAAAGGAACCCATCATCCCGGAACCTAACTAAAGCCTCTCACCTACTGAGAAGCAAGAATTTCAGAAAAATCTGCAGCATTTACTGTAAAAGCTGCTGACAAAAATAGTTGAAATACCTTTCATATATAAATATTTTATGTTAAAATAGCCATGACTCAGGCTTAAGGCCTGAATGTATTCAACCTTGGGTAGGGCCACAGTCCTTTCCCCAGACAAGTCCTGAGAATCTTGAAGGAAACTTAATTTTGTCTGCAGTGACACTATCCTACCCTCCTGGATCCCTGTGGGCTAGACTGTAATCCCATCAGATGTCCCTCAGGAGCCATCCAGTGATCTCACGTAGGTTTCTTAGCAACCCTTCAAAGCTAGTAACTTTAAACCCCACCCAAATACTATACACGAGTGTTAGAAAAGCAGTGAGCCAGGTTCTCAGAGAAAAGCCCATACACATGCTCTGTCCTGTGTCTTACCGTCCTCTGAGCTCTTCCCTTTCTCCTCAGCCTAGTACTTATGCTTAGACTGAAATAGAATGTCCACCTTGGGGACTGGAGACATGGCTAAGCAGTTGAGAACACTTGCTGCTCGCCCGGAGGACACAAGTTCAAGCTCTCAGCACGCATTTTGGGGTGATTAACTTGTAACTCCTGATCCAGGGGATCCAATACCCCTTTCTGACCTTTGAGGGCACCTGCACTCACATGACAACAAACACACACACAAACATGTGGATTACATTTTGTAATCAACTCTCCTGCGTAAATGCGCGAGTCCAGAAATTCTTCTCAGTGTGGAATCCACAAATCCTTGTTCAGCCTGAGTTGAGGATCGTAAAACTCTGAGACCTTCCCAGGCTGCTGAAGGTGGCAGTGTGGAGCTGTGTCTCTGTCCCCTAACCACTGGTAATGTCATTTCACTTGTAAATATGTCCTGTGAGTGCACCAGCTATCCATGGGGCATGATGGTCAGAGGAGAGGAGGGTGCTGCATCAAGACCTGGGTATATGGACCCAAGAGCCTCAGGACACACCATTTTTATTTACTTATTTATTCAATTTTTATTTTATGTGTATGAAGGTTTTGCCTGCATGTAAAGCCATGTAATGCCTGCAGAGGCCAGAAGAGGGCATCAGATCCCTCTGGAACTGGAGTTAAAGATAGTTGTTAGCTGCCATGTGGGTGCCGGGAACTGAACCCAGGTCAGACCCCAGTCTTCTTGATCCACATCCACAGCCTAAGGAGCAGGTGGAGAGCAACAAGGCAGGCCTGCGAGTATTCTCCCCGGGATCCTAACCCTGAGGTGGGGGACACTGGGTTTGGGGGGGTCTACCTAGGTCAAGACTCAGATCAGGGGAGAGACTACAAGCATCCCCCGGAGCACCTGGGCAGCTGCCGTGTCAGACCCCGCGCCAGACATGACCCTGCTGCGCCTGTTCACAGAAGCTGCTTATGGAGGTCAGTCAAGGCTGACATGTGGCTGACATACGAGGGACAGGCAGCTTCAGAAAGGACAAAGTGTGGCTTCAGGAAATCAAGGTGTGCCTGTTTGTACAAGCAAGGAAGAGAAGCCTGGGAGGGAAAAATATTGCTCAGCTGGCAGGTAAGTCTAATCCTGGGATTCCCTCTGTCCTTCCCATCTCAGGGTTAGTTAGGTCTCAGAATTGGGGGCCTCCTTCCTGGGAGGAACTGTTCCTGGGTGACTGATTGACCAGTCAGTTTGGTTTGGGTTTCATAGATGGTGGTGCTGGGAACTGGGAACAGTCAGTGCTTCCCTCATTTCTAGCTAGGAAAAGCCAGATGAAAGCCAAAAGCTGAGATATGCAAATGAATGCTTACACAGATTTCCTCTAGAGTTTTGGCCTCCAGGCGAATTCTTTTTCCCCTGCAGAAAGGCATTCTTGTTTCTGCTTAACTGGTGCAAAAAGAGGAAAGATGTTGTTTTATTTTTTTGTTTTTTTTTGTTTTTTTCCCCAGACAACCAACCCTAGGAATAAAAGTCTCTTCAGAAAATGCACTTTTCTGGGAGCAAATATTGGCTAAACAGGAACAATGTTGGCAAAACATAAGTATTCAAGTCTTCCAGAAGAACAGAGGAGACTCTCCACCTGCGCAGTGGCTCTCTTGGTTCCTTTTCTACCCCATCCGTGCATTCGTGAAGGTGTGGTATCCGCTCAAGAGGGTACCCGGGATGTGATCGAGAAAGTGGGTGGGAGTGTCCCCCTTCTAAGACAGAAAAGAAAATCAGGTGGGCTAAGTCCTGTGCTTTAGACAGGAGTCCCTGTGCTGGACCCTAGACATAGGCTTTGTAGCCCTCCACTCTGCCTTGGGGAGCCCTAGGGTTTCAGAAGCACTGAGATGTTCACAGAAAGACAGCAAGACATGGCTTAGGAGAGCTTCAAGAAGACAGGCTAGTGTATCTTATGCATCAGTCAAACTTTTTTCATTGCTGTGGACAAATATCGGAGAGACCAGTCAGAGGATGAAAGATTCTTTGGGTTTATAGGTTTCCAAGGTTTCAGTGCACAGTCAGCTGGCTCCATTGTTCTTCGGTCTGTGGCCAAGTAGGAGAGAGAGAGAGAGAGAGAGAGAGAGAGAGTGTTCAAAGGCTCCAGTAACCCACTTCTGACTATCCCCCATCCACTACTTTTGGTCACCCTCTAATAGGGCAGTCATATTATAACTCCTCAAGTGGATTAATCCATCATCATGGTCCTCTGGTCCAGATGAGGTAGGATATAAGCCAGGAAAAGCTGAAGGGACATGGGAAAAGAGTTCTTCGCACAGGAGGCTGGTTGAAGTTTCACTGGGTAAGTGCCAGCATGACTGGCAACACTGATTGTGGAGATTGCTGACACAGAGACAATATTCTTTCTGTATGGAGTTTCTTCAAATAGGGATGTTAAAACAGCCGTGAACCACGTATATGAACCAAGCACATAGAACCAAATATTGTTTCTCTGTTTCCCCAACTGTAAGTCTACAGTTTTGGAGGAAGTGGGCATAAGAACGAGTTCATTATTTTTTCCTGTACAATTAAAGAAAACAATGAAAAGACAGGAAAAGTTTGGGAAGAAGTAAGACTAAAGTTTATTCAAAGAGGACAATTTTATTACCTTAGTGCTTAAAAGAAAAACCCTAGCAAGCTTTGAATCTCAGCAGCTGCCCAGAGGAGGAGAATGGGGGGGACGGGGAGGTGAAGTAAAATGCCAGACAGCTTATCAAGCCAGCATGAAGGCCAGACCCATGGTGACAGTGGACAAGTGGACACCTGGCAGGGAACGGAACTTTAGAGAAAGAATAAGGATGTCCAAAGTACCAGGAAATGCTGGCCAGCATTAGAAAGAGATAAAGAGGAAAAAAAGGACTGGAGAGACAGCTTAGGGGTTAAGAGCACTGACTGCTCTCGCAAAGGACCTGGGTTCAGTTCCCAGATCCCACATGTGGCTAGCAACCATTCCAAACTCCAAGTCCAAGGCATCCGATGTCTTCTTTTGGCTTAAATACATGGGGGCAAAATACTCACACACATTAAAAAAAAATCTTTTAAAGAATTATTTTAAAAGGAAGGAAAAAATAAACAGTTTGCTCCTTTCTGAGTCAGGACAGGAAGGTAGACAGGTTCGCTGGTTCTTAGGGACCGCGCTAGGGGATGGAATTTGGGGGGTTGGATATATTATCTCATTAAGGGAATAATCATTCCACTAGGGGTAGCCACACCTTCCTGAGGTGTGGTCTGTGGGTTGGTGATTAACTGGCACAACTGGATTAATTTGTTTATATGCTGAGTAGTTTGGGTTGTTAGGTCTTTATCCTGACCACAGACTCCGTCCTATTGACTAGTTTCCCCTTAATGGGACTTGACTGTTTCTGTGTCAGAATCTCACAAGCCAGACTATATTTACAGTAAAAGCCATGTCTTAAACCCCCTGGTACAAACTTTTGTGACCCAAGGCTTTGTCTTACCCAATTACAATACCATCCAAGCATCCCCCAAACCACCTTATGATATATCATTTGCCAAGAAAGAGAAAGAGAGAAACAAAGACAGGTGAGCAACCCTTTGAGATGGAGGGTAAGAAACCACCAAAGTCATATAAACAATGAGAAACTCATGGGTATAGCTCCTGCTAAGACACAAGCCTGACTCTGCCTTGAGAAGCCTAGGCCCCACTTGAATGTGGGCTGTCCTTTCCTTGATCCTGTCCTTAAATCTATGTTAAAATCTCTTCTTAATAAACTCCAGCTCTGCTTTATACTGATTTGTCCAGAATTTCATTTCTGTGACAGAGTCAAGAATCCTAGCTTTGGAGCAACTAGATGACTCAGTGGGTAAAGGTCACTAACTCTGACAGCCTGAGTTTGACCCTTAGGACTGACATAATAGGAGGCAAGAACTGACTCCTGCAGGTTGTCCTCTGATCTCCACACATGTGCCATAGCACACTTAAATACTCACAGGTAAATAAATGTAATTTTTAAAAAATTTATAAAGAATTCTGGCCTTACCCGGGAGTTCGGTGGTCAGAATTTTTAGTTTGTTGTTGCTGTTGTTGTGGCGTTTTGTTTTGGTTTCGTTTGTTTGTTTCATTTTGAGACAGGGTCTTCTAGTAGCCCCAGCTGGCTTGGAACTTGCTGCTGTGTAGACCAGACAGGCTTCAATCTCACAGAGATTCCCGGCCTCTGCTTCTGGAGTGCTGGGATTAGAGGCATATACCACCACATCCAACTCTTTTTTAGTTTTTCTTTTTAATTTTAATTTTTATTTTTGCCTGCATGTATGCTATGCAGTGTCGAAGGAGGACAGAAGAGGGTGCTGGATTCCTTGGAACTAGAGTTAAGGACAGATGTTAGCTGTCACGGGGGTGCTAGGAACTGAACCCGGGTCCTCAAGAGCAGCCAGTACTTTTTAACCTGAGCCATCTCTCCAGCCTCAGAGTGTTTTAGTCTCGATTAAAGAGCTCAAGTTTAGTTTTGTGCCTCACCAGCCTTTGCTAAGCAGACTGGATACTCTGTAGAAAATCTGGACCAAGCTGGTTCTCTCTGATGCTTCTCCAGCCTGTGTGCATCAGGGCCCTCCACACAGGGACCTCTTGAATTCATGCAACTCCAGCAGCCATCGTCTCCTGCTGCCCTAATCTTCTAGCTTCTGATGATCTTGAAATTCAGGGCTGGGCTGGCAGAATTCGCTTTGAACACTTAGATAAGGCCTGGCAGGCCTCAGCACTATCTCCTTTTGTTTTCAATCACCCTGACATGGCCAAGGCAGCTGGGAAATGATGCGGATGTTAATGAAGCCTGGGGAGGGAGGCCGAGATAACAGCTCTCCCCAAGCCTCTGGTTGAGCTTCCCAGTACTGCATGTAACTGGGTCACTATTTTTAGTTGGAACTTCTAGTCAAAAATGTCAAATAGGAAACGAATGTGAATTTGGCTGAGAAGGAACCAGGGGCGGAGCTTTCTGTCTCACATCTCAGCAACTCACCCTGGGGCCTAGGAGAGACTGCTTCTCAGCAGAGACTTCAGTCATGCCCACCTGAATAACTGATATTGTATGGATCAAAGGTGAGCAACACACAGGGGAGAAGAGACTGGGTCCCGTGAAGCCAATAACTCTGCCGAGTTCTTCCCGACACTTGTAACCTAAGGTTTACATCAAGACCAGCAGAGGAGAAAAGGAAATGAATGGTCTAGCACAGTCTACCACAGGGTGAGATTCTAAAGCCAGGGCCCAAGGCCAGCGCCCCGTCGAGTCCACGCTGTTGAGGAGACACCACTGCCCTCCCCTTCCCTCCTTCCAGCGCTCCCCACTGACCCGACAGGCATGTGTGAGGCTCTGGTGCCAATCTCCAAATGTCCAGAGAAACAAACAATGACAAAAGTATCGTCCTTCTGTTAAGAAAGGTGTTCAGGACCCCAGACTAGAGAAAGATGAGCCAGAGAAAGCAAGTCCCATCTCCTGAGCTGTGGACAGAGGGTGTCATGTCTCAGAGACATGACTAGGAACCTTTCTCTCTCTCTCTCTCCCTGATAGAATCCTCATGGAATTCATCAGATGTCATGTCAATTTATGATCTGTGTTTCATATTAAATCTGTCATGTAACATATCTATTACAGGCGGTAATGGGAATGCCAGCTTGGGACGCCCCCAAGCCCCCGTCCATCTCCTTCAATGAAGTGTAATCATTCCTGGAATCGAGGAAGGCATAAACCTAAAACGTGTTATACTAGAACATGAATAAATTGTCCAGAAAAATCAAGTCAGTTTACATGACCAGGAACCCTGGACAAATCCATCCTTTCATTGGTGATCTGCCCTGGATGGTCACAGGAAAGGAGAGACGTTGCAGAGACAGCTCGCTGTGACTCTGCTTCTGCTGAGCCCTGAGTCAGAAACCTAAATCAGGACTAGACAGGATCGTGGGGAACTAACAGGGGTAATCATGCTGTCCACTAAGGAAGGCTCTGCTGAAGTTATTTGCCTCGCCACCCTGAGCCAGGGGAAGGAGGGCAGCTTGATGGGACTCCGAATGGTTTTTTGATTCCTGTCTTGGAGCTCCCCTAAACCCTTCCTCCCCGAAACCTTTCCCTGCACAGAAAACACACACAGAGACAGATACACATAGACACACATGGGCACTCAACTCAGATACACATATAGACACACACATATACACACTTGTACACATGGATACACACATATAGTTACATACATATGCGCACACATGCAGACACACAGGCACACATACAGACATACACAGATACATGTACATGCACACAGATACATCCACATACACACAGATACATACACACAGACATAGACACACACACACACATAGAGAGAGACGAGAAACACAAACACATAGATATACACATATATAAACTGACACACAGATAAGCACACATACACACACTGACACACTCCCAGGGACATGCACACAGACACTAGACACAGATACATAGACACACAGACATATACAGGCACACAGAGACACACACACACACATACCACTCAGTTACACATATAGACACACACACATAGATGCACACATACAGACACAGGCCACCAGAGTCTGTATAGTGCAAAGGGGAGAAAGCTGAGTATCTGCTCTGACTGTGGCCCCAGTCACACATAGGAGTTCTGTCTCCATCCCCTGTGCGCCGCTGGGAACACAAAAGCTCTTCTCCACTTCACCAAGTGACCACTTGGCCCTGGGCTCCCGGCAGGGACCCAGGCAAGTCCCTCACATCTCATTTCCCAGCTGGAGGTGCAGCTGTCCCTGCTAGGTGACTCTCTCTTCACAATGGAGTAGACACCTGGTTCTGACTCAGTGGCTACTGAGACTTTCAGAGGAATATGCAATTGAGCTCTGGTCACACAAGGCCAGTGAGAGGCAGAGCCTGGGCCAGGAAGGCCTGAGGACACATTCACAGATGGTAGCTCCAGGAAGCTATTTACAGAGAGAGGCAAAGGAAATGATAGCCATGCAGATAGGAGAGAGACAGAGAGACAGAAGACAGAGACGAGACAGACAGACAGACAGTCACGGGTATATTCATCTCTGTTCCTAGCTCCTGAGCTTTCCGGAACCCACTTTCCCTTGGATACAGTTATTGAGTCACATTTACTTTATTTATTGGGATTTCCAGACAACTGACCTTGTTCTGAGGCCAGGTGTTCACCAGTCTTGGTATCTCTCCTGGATTCTGTGAGAAATGTCAATTTCTTTTAATAAATCTTTTATTCAAGTGAGCCCAAGCAGATTTCTGTTTCTGGCACCCAAGAGATCACTCATGAAGACCAGGTCAGTACGGCTTCCTCATTCTACAGATGAAGGCCCAGACCCAGGCTTTGAAGAGGCAACTTACATGGTCCAAGTTCATAGAGAGGCAGAGCTGGACTTTGCAAACAGCACCTCAGACTCAGAGTCCACACATTTCCAGCTGTAAAATGTGACTGAAGGACCCTCCCTCCTCCCAGAAGATACCGTGGCAACTCCAGCCAAACCAGTCAGAATTCACAATACCTGAAAAAAGGAGACTGACTTTTGTAACTTCTTGAATTCCCGCCTACTGACCAGCTAGGTGGGACTGATGACTCACTCGCCCAGTGAGTTAGCTGTTCACACCTGCCCTGAGCTGGTCTCTCCCGCTCTCTCAATCCTGACCTGGAGCCAGGCACACCAGCCCGGTCCCCTGGAGTCCCAGCCCCAGCCCCAAGATGAGGGGGCTAGTCTCCCCCATCTCCTTCCCCCTAGGGGGGCTAGCATTTCTCCACTCCCCTGCGGAGAAGCTAGTCCCATCTGGCTTTGTCTTAATAGAACCGGGTCTTGTTAGCTCCCAACGGAGTCTGGAGTCTCTGGTCTCTTGTCTGCTGTATCTCTCGAACCCTGACCTTACACCAACTACCTTTATTACTTCCCTGGGGATAAAGAGCTGCTTTCTACCCAGGGACCGCAAGTCTCCACACTCAGAGATAGTTAGCACCAACCATGTAGCTCAAAACAATGGAAAAGTCAGATCAGAGCAATGCACTCTTAGGGGCTTTCCATGAGTGTGCTTGCATGCATGTGTGTACATGTGGGCTAGTGTGGATGGATCTGCATGTTCATACATGTGCAGGTATGTGTACATATGTGTTTGCATGTATGTGTATGTAGACCAGAAATCTACACCATGTCATTCCTCATGCATATCTGCTTTGCTTTTGAGACAAGTTGTCTCACTGGCCCAGAACTTGCCAAGTAGGCTAGTCTGTCTAGTCAGTGAGCCCAAGACCTTCCTCCCATCACCTCCTGAGTGCTCATGTGGAAGCACAGACGGCCATGCCCTGCTTTATTGAATGTGGATTCTGCAGCGTGAACTCCAGTCTTTCTCCTGGCGGAGCAAGTATTCTCCCCAGCCTTACACATACTTATAAACTTCAGTTCTTACAGCATCTCTGCCAGAGCCACAACACAGGCTTTAGCTGAGTTTTTCAGATGGAGAAATACTAAACTTTGAGAACCAAGTGACCTGCCCAAGGTCATGGACTGATGGACAATGAGCTGGAACTCTACCCAAGACCTTCCTGGCCTGTTCTCCTCTCATTACACAGCATTGGCTTTAAATTTCCAACAACTACTTTTGTGTGTGCGTGTGTGTGTGTGTGTGTGTGTGCGTGCGCGTGTGTTGGTCAGAATACAACTTAGTGGAGAGTCAGTTCTCTCCGTCAACCACATGGATCCCAAGGATTGAATACAAATCATCAGACTTAGCAGCAAGTGGCTTTACCTGCTGAGTCCTCTAGCCAGTTTGTCCACCTAGCTTTTCAATTCTTTCCCATTCCCTCAGGTTTTCTCTGACATCAGCTTCTCCCCTTACTTCATGGTGGCATACATTTGCTCACAGCCGTCTGTCCCATCATCAAAACCCCCTTACCTGGGTGCCCCCATCCCAAGCTCAGCATTTCTACACAATGGCCAAGCTAAATCCTAGAGTCAGTCTTAGGTACTGCGGCTACCATCTTGCTCCACCCACTACTCACGTGTTAACACATGCAACGTTTTCATCCAATCCTCTGTTAGGTAATGGCTGTGGCCTCCTGGGTGGCCAAGAAATCAAGCACTTTATTCAGAGAGTAAGAGAGCTTGCCTTTTATTTCTCCTTAGAGGCCCTGGATGAGCTAGTGCTGTGGCTCTGGGCCACTGTCTGGTGAGTTTGCAGGTTTTTATACATCTCGTTTAGCAACCCTAAACGAGATGGGTAAGTTCAAACTATAGTTTCCCATAATTTCCAACTTAGTTACTTCTATGTCTCAAGACAATTTCAGGAGATTCTTTTCATGGTTAAGCAACTAAAAATTGACTGCAAATGCAGATTATTGGCAGCTAGTTAACATTCTTGAAAGAGAATTTAGTAAACAAGGCCGTTGCAAACAGGGGTCCTGTCAGATAACTGTGGAAGTTCTGGTTTCCTGAGTTCTCCAGTGTTAGGTCTATCAGCTCCGGTTAGCATTTACTAAGTAAAGCAGTACTTGGTAGTTAAAATGCAGAGAAATATAAAATCAGGCAAGAGAAACTGGGCATGAAAATATGGTGAACAATATTAAATGCACAAGTTATGTGTTTTCTTTCTCCAGTCTTCTGTTTCCTATTGTGGTCCCAGAGTGCATTCAGCAGCCAGACCAGCCCCACCCAGTTTTGGAATAAATCTAGATTAATGCAGCAGAAATTCTAGAGTTTTGCTCTCCAGAATCTGGTCCCAGAACCAATTTTGCACACTCAGCAGAGCCTCCTATGGAATGCAGATTCTCAGACTCAGAGCCAAACCCTCCAAGACACAGTGGAAGTTGTCAGTAACAAGCTTCCAGATGCTGTTTGTGTGCTGAGGGCCACTGAGGATCTGGATTGTGGTCCCTGCACGGTGCCACAGTCTGAGCTCAGGTGGGGCTAAAATACAACTGCTCAGGGTCCAAGCTGTCAAATTCTGGCTCTGTCTCCTCCTGGATGTGATGCCTCAGGCCATGCATGGGATGCTGTGTGGAACCAGAGTCACAAAATGAGATAATGGCACCTGTCTGGCAGGGCTGGGCTGTTATGAGGATTAGCATCTTGCAGTTTACCCAGCACCTCTCAAGGGTGATAAATGCTTTGCAAATGTGGATATTATGGTGATTAGTGACATGTCTGCCTGAAAACATCAGTTGTTTTCTGGCTGATGGGTTTACAGAGGTTGAAGGCCAAGGGAGTAGTGCATGAGAACGGTTCTCTCATTGCCAAGTTAGCGGATCCTCCTGTTTTTTGTTCTTCTTCTCCTTACATGTGTGTGTACACACATATATCTACATACATGTATGCACATATGCGTACATATATACGTAAGGTTCTGGGTTCGAGAGACACAGCAGACAAGAGAGACCAGAGACTCCTGGGAGTTAACAGGACCCGGTTTATTAAGAGAAGACCAGCTGGGACTAGCTTCTCCACACTCAGGTGTGGAGAAATGTTAGCCCCCCAGGGGGAATAGCCTCCCCAAAGAGATGGGGAAGACTAGCCTCCTCATCTTGGGGCTGGGGCCAGGGCTCCAGGGAACCAGGCTGGCATGCCTGGCTCCAGATTGGCATGGCAAGAGACAGACAGAGAGAGAGAGAGACAGAGAGAGAGAGAGAGAGAAACCTGCTCAGGGAGGGGGCGAAGAACAGCTAACTCTCTGGTCCTAGCTGGTCAGTAGGCAGGAAATCTTATTCAAGAAGTTGTAAAAGTCAGTCCCCTTTTTGCAGGTATTATGAATTCTGGTTGTTTGGCTAGAGTTGCCAAGGTATCTTCTGGGAGGAGAGAGGGTCCTTCAGTCACATCTTACAATATACACCTACCTAACACACACACACACACACACACACACACACACACACACACACACACACATCAAGTTTCAGAAACATTTGTAGGCACTGCATCTTTCTGCCTTTGCTTTACCATTTCACTGTTTTATCCACAATGAATCTTTTTTTTCATTATTGGTGATTAGCACGTACTAGGCAAGCACTCCCACTGAGCCACACCCCAAGCCCCTCACTGGGGGATTCTAGGCAGGTGCTCTACCACTGAGCCACACCCCCAGCCCCTCACTGGGGGATTCTAGGCAGGTGCTCTACCACTGAGCCACACCCCCAGCCCCTCACTGGGGGATTCTAGGCAGGTGCTCTACCACTGAGCTCTCCCTGGTGAATTCTAGACAGGCACTCCACCACTATGTTGCATCTCCAAATCTCTTTGCTCTGGCTAATTGCTGTATTAGTTACTTTTCTGTTCCTTATTGAAACACCATGACCAAGAGAAACTTACAGAAGAGTTTTCATTTTGACTTAACAGTTCCTGAGGGGGGAGTCCAAAGTGATGGGCAGCATTGGTGACAGGTGACTGGAATTGGAAGCTGAGAAACCGCATCTTAGTCCCACATAGGAAATGGAGAGAAAGAGGACAGAAAATGAGGGGGTGGGCGCAGAATTGCAAAGCCTGTCCCCAGTGGCATACTTCCCAGAGCAAGGGTGCTCCTCCTAATGGTTCTGTAACCTCCCAAGTGAGCATCAAGTGTTCAAATACATGAGCCTGTGGGGGACGGTTCTCAATCAAACAACAGTTGCTCGCACAACTTGAACTCATAATCCTTCTGTCTCTGCTCTCAAGAAGCTGGAATTATAGACCTGCATGGCCAGGTGAAAGCTCAGGGAATCCTTCTGCCTTGACCCTCTCTCAGCCTTTTGACATGCAGCTTCGTCTCGACTGCTGATCTCCTTCCTACATGAAGTGTTCTGAGCATCAACCTGTGGTTTTCCCAGCCAGGCAACATTGAGACCCTCCCCAGCCGTCTTCACCAACTCTCTGCTTCCTACAAGGCAGAAAGCTTCCAGTGCACAGCTCTGTCCTTAAATCTTTCCAGGCTGCCTGTGAACCCAGCACTATGTCTGGCCTAAAGGGTGGGCTTGGCAAAGTCTGGGGGTGAGTGAAGGACTGACCCTGCTTCGTTCCCTCCAGCTCAACTCAGGAATGGGGAAGTCTGTCTCCCTTCCTAGGGATTCCTTGATGTCTTTAATTATGCTACCTAACTTGGAATTTGTGACAATAGATTCATTCTAATGAATCATGGCTGGATTTTCTTTAAATGTTTTGAGAAGGGGGTTGGTTCGTTTTTTAAATCAAGCCTTGGAAGTGTGATTTACATAGAACAAACTGCATCTCCAAGAAATGTACAGTTTAATGACTTGGACAGATGTAAACATCCTTGAAACACCTCCACAGTCAACACTCAAGCAATTCCCTCCAAACAGAGGCCTCTCCATGCTCTCGGGGGCAAAAGCAGCAGGAATTCTTGTGTTCCTAAGATAAAGGAGGAGTGGGTTGCCTGGGCTTCCTGGGAGGGCCTTTCAGGGAAAGATTCTAGATAACTCATGCCAGTATCCCAGGATGCCTTCATACAGGTCCTGGTTGTCTGTCTCAGACACCTTGTTGAGAGTGTTCACATTTCCTACCCAGCTGCCATAGCCTCTCACGGGTACTGAGCACAAGAAATGTGAGACTTCAAAATCAAATGTTTAACTTCACTTCTTTTCAATCCATTTACATTTAACTTCAGATAGCCCTGTGTCCAGCGCCACCATAATGGATGGCATAGGAGAAATGAGCTAACAGATAACTTCTTTTTTTTTTAAATATTTTATTTCTTATTTTATTTTATGTGTATGAGTGTAAGCAGGTGTACCCATGTTGTGTAATACGCAAGGAGGTCAGAAGAAGGTGTCAAATCCCCTGGAACTGGAGTTATGGATGGTTGTTAGCCACTGGTGATGTGGGTGCTGGGAATCCAACCCAGGGCCTCTCCAAGAACAACCAGTGCCCCCATCAGATAAGTTCTTAAGGGAGGTCTGTTATGTGTCTCACTCCTAGTGGGAAGGGGTGGCAGAATCATGCCACAGAGATTTGCAAGCCTTTTAGGAGAGGTTTCATTTGCCTCATGTGGTATAAGAGGTCTTTTTCTTTTAAAAGATACAGACAGTGGTTGCCAGGCGACAAACCTAATCGGCATCCTTGGATGATAATAGATGAAGAATGGACACTGCTCGGGTCCCATGCTACTGAGATGGACGTCCTCACTCCCAGCCCTTCCTGCCACACAAAGACAAGAGAATTAAAGGCAGGGAAGAGCACAGAAGCAACCGAGCACTCAGGTAATACTGCACCCAGCTTGACACACCCAGTATTCGATTCCAGAAGCTATTCTCTGGAATAAGAGAATAAGAAAGTTCACAAGCTCAGGTTGGCAGACTCCAGAGGGGCGCCGCTGGAGACACATCCCTCACCTGGGTAATGTGTATGATGGGAAAAAGAAATATCCACGCATTTTATGTCACCTTTGTGTGAGCGTGCCATTGCTTTACGACTGACTTTATACTAGAGAACATAGTACTCATCCTGCAGTAGTTTTATAAATGCTTATTAAAATTCGTGTTGAAAAAAAAAATCAAAACTAAAATGGAGAAAGCCAAAACAATGTTGGGAATAAATACTACAGTTATCTAATGGAACATCTACATGCAACTACCTTGTTTGCTGAGGCACCTATAGTAAAACTCTGTTAAAAATTACATTTTAACTCCATCTCTGCAAACACGGCTGCAGCCACCAATGTGTAATAATTTAGGGTTGGGGGAGCGCCTGTAAATACTGTAAGAGGACTCAACTGGAGGCTCGAGTTCTTTGGGAGGGAACTCCACTCGAGTCTGCTGGAGTGAATAAACTTTCTGATTTCTCCACGTGAGACTTTTGGTAATGTCTTGGTGCCTGGCTGGTCCTATGCCTCAGTTTTCCCACAACAAGTCACCTCAACTAGACGAGCACCTCTTCCACACTCGCCACAGGTTGCACACTTCTTCCAGGAAGTGTGAGACCTCCCTCCCCTTCTATGCTGGGGACTGAGAGACAGATTTGACTATAGAAAACCTCCCGCTTCCTCTGTAAGAAAGGAAGAACATGCCCAGTCTGACCTGTGGGCCTAAACTCTCTTCAGAGCCCCTGGTATGCTGCTGTCTGACCATGGTTTTAGTAACTCTTCTAATAGGCTTCCTCCTAAAGGTCAATTTGCTTCAGTGTACCCCCTTGACTATTGAGTTAGAAGCTTAGATTCACAGACACTGATCCAGCCACAGTCTTTACGTAACCTCTCTTCTGCCTTTTCTGAGAGGAAAACTCTCAGAAAACTTCAAGCCTTTCTTTCACAGGATTGCATGAGGATTGGCTGGGCCTGGTGCAGAGGACAGCTTGAAGCTAGACTGTGCTGAGGATATCCCTTCCATCTGGTCTCTGTACTGATCTCTCTTCATGTGATTCACAGAACCCTTAGAGGTAAATGTTACTGCCAGTCCCATTTTCAGGATGAGAAAACTGAGGCATAATTAAGATGCCCACTGTTAATACGCCAGATGCCAGGCTTGAATTCAGACTCAGGAGGACAGCTCTGATTCCAGAGACACATTCTCCACCACTGTGGGATGCACATGTGGTGTGTGCTCAGCTGCTGTAATGAAATACTCAGACAGGGGCCACGGTGGGAATTCATCAGCCCAACTCTGGTTGTCAGAAGTCTGAAGTAGAAGTCTGGTAGCCACAGGGGGATAAGAGGAAGGGGCTGGCCACAGACCTCTCTCTGTAGCTTGCCAATGGTCATGTACTCTGGGGGACTTTGTGTCATCTTCCCTCCGCGCTGTACACAAACTTCCGTTATATGTATGCACACTGCTCATTAGGGTCCTTCCCTAGAACCTCATGTTCACTAGTCTCTGTCCTAATCCCTGAACCTCTCCAAGACCTATCTGCAAACAGGGTAGCAATCCACGAGGTTCTGAGGTTAGAAAGTCAAACTGTGAGGCCAGTGGGGAGTGCACACAATCCTACAACAGTGACTTCATGGGAGGGCTTCGTTGCCCTTGAACCTGTTTTTCTGAGTCCCATGGTCCAGCTCAACACAGGGGAACTCACTGCACTGAAGAAACCAAGAAGTCAGATAGCAGACGGGGAGGTAGGGCCATAACGCCATGTAAAAATGAAGATAGAACAAGGCACAGCCAGTCGGGTGACAGCCCAAGAGAAGGTTCCTGCAGAAGTGAACCTGACACCCATGAGATGCTTTCAGGCACCTAGCAAATGATCTGGGTTTTAAATGACTTTTGGAAGACATACTCATATCTTAGAAAGGCCTGTGGGTTTGTTTTAATCACTTCTCAGAGCTACGCTAGACATTCACAGCTCAGGATACCCAGTTTAGCCTATTTTAAAAAAAAGTAATTACATCATATTAAAGATAATTTGATTGTTACTGAGACGATAATTGAGTTGAAATGCTTATTGTAACAGACACATCAGATTGGCAAGGAGGAAGCTCAGCTTAAATGCAAACAGTGTTGATCGTAGAATTAAAAGATTGTCAATGCAGTTAATCCAATAGTAATTATTTTCTGAACATAAATTTCTGAGTAGCAAGGCACAATTATATCTACAAACAGTCATAAGAAAATAATTACTCTACACTTCCACCTAAAGCAACAGTCCATAAAAGCCCGATAGGCCTTAGCTTGAGAAGCCTGGGTTTCCTGGTTGCAACAGTCTGCATTTGTCGGCCCTGGAAAGACGCTCTGAGTGCTGAGCGCTCCCTGAGCAGTCCTGTCCGAGGATAGCTTCTGTTCTCAGCCCAGCCGCTGTGTGCCGGCAGCCAGCTATCTACCTTCCACATGTCTACTTTGCTCCTTCCTTCCTTTTTCCCCTGCAGGACTTACAGCCTTAATAAATAATCCCATGGCTTCAAGTCAACCCTCTCTTGGGAAAACACGCTGTGTTTCTTTGACACCCTCCAGGCTAGACCCAAGTGCTGTGTGGGCCAAGTCCTACTGAGTAAGGGCATCTTCACACTAGGGGCCCTGGGCTGCCAGGAAATCTTGCTAAACCCGGTGGCCTTTGTCTTTTGTTCTTCTTAGCCACTAGTTCACCTTTCTTCCATCCACCCAACTGCCGACCCCAGCTGCCACTCGACAGACAACCCATAAAGGTACTGGCAGTAAACGGGAACCTTAGCGCTTCCTTCCTCTGAACCCCAAAGCCACCTGCACCACCGGGGGCATGTGGTACTTTTCTCCCTTGGGTTTTCTCTCAAGCAGTGAGTGCTGATTCTGCTCCTCACTCAAGCTAATCCTCCCTGCAAGCTCAGTCCTTCCCCAGCTGGGCTCTCTTCTCTAGCTTTTGGATGGGCATGCTCTTCCTCTCCACGGGTTCTCCAAAGACTCCCTGCACCCTCCCCATTACACACACACACACACACACACACACACACACACACACCATAATCTTCCTGTGGCTGTTTAGTCTGAGACTGTGTGTGTCTGTCAGAGTTCTTGAAGAAGTAGATGTCGGGGTGGGATCGCTCCTGCACAACTTCACTAAGGGGAAGTCCTTGGGAACGGATGAGGAGGGAGTGGTGAAATCTGGGTGAATCCTCAAGTGGTACGAAGTTGATGGCTTCGAGCAGAGGGAAACGGGTGGGAAGGTGGATGAGAGTGTAGAGCGCAACGCAGCATGGGTCTTAGCCAGGTCACCTGCTATGAGGAATAGAGGAACGGCTCCCGTGGGCATGGTGCTCCACTCTGGCTAGTCATGAGGCCAGCTTCTGGCCAGCACCTGGAAAGAACCTGCACCGAGATGATCTACCTGGGGACAGATTACTATTGGCTGCAATCGGGACCCCACCCCATAAGGCGATTGGCTAACCAGACCTATAAGACCCCATGCACTTCCTTGAATAAACTGAGTTTGACTGTGGCTCGCCCATCACATGCTTCCACCCAGCTCCTGGGGTCTGTGTGTTGACTCCAGCTTCTCACCCCCTCTTGGCGGAGACCCTGCATCCCCGTCAGGCCGGCCCTGAGCAGAGGGACCCCAACAAGGGAGCATCCTAGACCACAGCCAAGTTGTCAAATGTCAGCAAAGACCTCAGGGAATTCTCCAATCCAAACCCACCATCAGAGTCCTGGCTCTCCCTCTCCTGGGAGTGACCTGGAATCCCTGCATGGCTTGGACACTGTCAAGGAGAGGCTCCTGGGCAACACTAAGCTCGGTTCACCTGACCGCAGGTTGGCCCAGCCCCTATCCTTACACAGTGCCGGGTATATTCCCAGCTCCTTGTTACTAGAGAGGCACAAGGCACAGCCTCCTGGCTGCCACAGGAGCAAACCCTGCTGTCATTCCCGGAAAGTTTCCCGGCAGGAAAACAGCTCTGCCCCATAAGTGCTGAAATCTGGCAGACCCTGGCATTCCCCTCCTTCAAGGAGAGCCTCCTAGATTCAATGAGAGCCAGGATAGGGTGGGATGGAGGGGTGTGGATATGCACTGAGTGCAGCTGGGGACCGAGCTAAGGAGAAGGGGGCGAGGGGACGTGGTATCACAGAAGGATCCAGGATGCTTGCTTGCTACACAGATACAGACGCTTTTTATCTTTATGGTTTTCTAGGTGGATGTGTCTCAATCTTTACCATGCTCTAGGAATTGTCTGAAAAGAATATCCATCTTGTTCCATTTCTGGAGTTTCTTGGGAGCGTTCAGGTCGTGAGAATTTTCTTTTTCTTTCTTCTAGTGCTAGAAATCAAACACACAGCCTTGCATATGCTCACAAGTACTCTACCACCGAGCTGCATCCCCATCCCAATAATAATTTTTTCATACAAACCTCTGGTGATTTTTTATCTCACCGGCACAGAATCCACACTGCTCCAAGGATAACTTTGGAAAGGGGAAAGTTTGACTCCCACCCCTAATGCTTTCTTCTATAAAGGAACCCAGCATCTGGTGTGCACTGCTTTCTGTGCCTGTGTGTCCTGGGGACTGCTGGCTAGTCCCCACCTCTACTGCACTCATCAAACCCCCATTCCAGAGCCTCCATTTAGGGGAGGTAAAGAAGAGTGTCAGCCCTTTCAAAGATGGAAGAGAGGGTCTAGAGAGATGGCTCAGGGGTTAAGAGCACTTCTTGTTCTTGTGAAGGACTCAGGCTCAGTTCTCAGCACCCACGTGGCAGCTAACAACCATCCATAACTCAAGTCCTGGAGGATACTGGCCTCCATGGGTACTGCATACATATGGTACACTTAGATATACACAGGCAAAACACTGATACACATCAATTCTAGGCAAGTGGGGGAAGGGCTGTCTTTTTTCTTTTAATATTTTTATTGATTCTTGGAGAATTTCATACAATATATTTTCATCGTATGCAGATCTCCTCTTCCATCTCCTCCTCTATGCAGCCACTACCACCTCTGACTTTATGTTCTCTATGATTTTTTTTATAGTCCTATTGAGTCTAATTTTTGTTCCCCAAATGCTCTTGGATGTGAGTCCATCCCTTGGAATCTGATCAACCAGCTAAGTATCTCATCCGTATTGTAAACTGACTCTCTGTCTCCCAATATCTATCAACTACCAATAGATCCTCAGAAATTTATACTCTCTTAGTTCTAGCGGGAGACTGTGACCCTGGATATTAAGGTTTTAAGCAGGCCAAACTTTGAATCCTCTTCCAGCTCTGGGGCGTCTCAAGCATTCTTAACCCTATCTCCAAATGATCTCAAGTTCTGCATGTGGAAAACTGGAACTCCAGCAAATCTCTGATGAAAACAATTCAGCGCACACCATTCTTAGAACTGTCTCATCCACCACAGCACAAATGTTATTGTACAACTTTTGGAGCAAAACAGGGAAAAATGCTTATCCTTGTAAGCATCTACCGGTGCTGGGGATATGCTAAAGGAGCTGCTTCCTGTTCAGCCTTGGCCCCCTGTCCTGCACTGTGCCCTCTTCTGCAAGATGGAGGGGTTAAGGGCACAAGTTTCAAGACAGCCTTTGTGATCGGATTGTAAGAGCCAGAAGTGGTAGATGAATCCAAAGAAACCATCTTGCTGGATGCCACAGGGCATTTGCTCATAGGAGCCCACACTACTTGAGACAACATGGACCAGACTTATGTAATCCCAAGTCAGAGAAAAACCCACCAGTTGGTTTAAGTCAACTAGTTCTTGGTAGCTTGTTACAGCAGTGTTAGAAAATGCATGCAGAGGTGCGTAGGCAAGCGTATCTGGGGCTGGGACACAGTGGGCAGGGACAGTGACGTGGGTTACCGTGCTCCAGAACCTGGGTGGCTGTCTTCCTGGGCCTCCATTTTCCACACATAGCTGCCTTGCAACCCTGGTACCTGCCCAGTAGCCTAGCAGGAATAGCATAACTTCCCAAAGGAAGATTCTGTCTGCGAGCCCCAGAGGAATCTGTGGAAGATCCACAGAAGCAGGTTTTTGCCTCACCATGTTGGTCCATGAGTCTTTGGACTTAGCTGAACATCAGGCTATCCCTGCCATCCTCCTAAGGCTCACATCCCAAGAGGAGAAAGGAAGGATGTTTAAGCAATTAGAATAAATCAAACAGATGTTCCTTTCTGTGTGTTTGCGATTACTTTATAATTAACTAATGGGCTTCGTGGCTGCCACTTTTATGTGCATCTAATGGCTACGTAATGAGATGGCCTGTTCTGTGGCTGTGTTATGGCAGGGAAGGAGAGCTAATGAACTTTGAGATGGTATACAGGAGTCATACCCTGAGCAGCAGGGACTGGTGGAAGGCATGCTGTCTGACACCTCTCCCTGAGTCACGGGAAGCCTGGTGACCCACTGCAAGGCACTGCACGGCTGCGGAGGAGGCTTCCCTCTGCCCTTATGGTGTGAGAACTTCCACACATCGCATTGATTTCTCAATAGCCCTAGAGAGGGAACGCCAGAAGCACAGCAGCTGAACTGATTTGCCCTGAGTCAGTACATGACAGAGCTAAGCTCAGCTTCAACAGCCAAGTCTCCTGAATCACTATTCTCTTAAACAAGCTTGCTGGGTTCAGCAACAGGAATTTACTGCCCATCTGTCTAGCTCTGGCCACAGCGTTGCCCAGTAGGCTAGAGGGAGGGTGAGCTTAAGGGCAGGTCCTCTGTGATCTTCCAGACTCTGCTTCATGTGTTGTTCTGGGGTTCTGGGGTTTGTAACCTGAGGGCTGAGGTCAGCAGATCTCGGTTCAAACCTCAGCTCTCCCTCCTGTGAGTGCACTGGCCTCTGAGAATTGACTTCTCTCTGAATCTCAGCCTCCTGGTATAGACTATGAAGACAATAAGCATACTTCCTTCCCAGGGCTTGTTTATTTACTCAACTAATATTTGAGCACCTGCTCTGCCAGCACTACTCAGTGTAGAAATCAAAGGACAAAAGCCCCCCCCCCCCGCCACTCCCGCGCTCTCACCAGAGGGAGAGAGGATGCATTAAACAGAGGTGACCAGGGAGAAAGTCAAAGCAGCGAAATGGAATGGAGAATGCCCCTATGTCCATTCGCAGGAGGATGTGCTGGGGCCCCACCGAAAACACAGTTTGAGACTGGAGCTCTCACCTGCACTGAAGCCTCTGAAACAAAGGGAAAAGGAAAGGGAGATTCCTGAGAACTGGCTTTGAATCCAGGATCCAGCTGTGCCTGCAGGAGCTTGCTGTTTGTACTTCTGTAAGCTACCCACCTCACCTCCCTCATTTTAAAAATCAATCTCTATAGTAGATGCTGGAGAATGTGAAGTCACATACGTGATCGAAGTCTTATTTGTTGGGGCTGGAGAAATGGCTCAGCTATTAAGAGCACATACTGCTGTTGCAGAGGACCCTAGTTTCATTTCCACCACCGATGTTGGCCAACTAACAACCCCCGTAACTCTGGCTTTGGGGGATTCAACACCCTCTTCTGGCCTCCAAAGTAACTGCACTCACACACACAAGCCCACATACAAACACATATATACACACATAATAAAAAACACAATATTTTAAAAGGAATTGTTCATCTATGTTCCTTTCGTCTTAGAGGGTGAAGATATCTATCACATGGTCTTCACTGGAGGTCCAGTGCATGCAGGTGGGCGGCGAGTGTGAGCGGTATTGTCTCTATGCCCAGATAGACAGGGTTAGAGGGCCACAGCCCAGACCTGTCAGGGACTCAGCTGCTCTCCCCAAGAGCAGTTTGGCTGTCACTGCACAATTGTGGATTTCTTTATTAATCACCCCTTTGAGTCTGAAGCCCAATTCTTTTATTAAAATTATGAAACCATCAAGTTTCCTGACAATAGAAATAACGCTTCCATCGCATCAGTGTTGTAAGGAGTGCTCACGTAAGCAGTATATTCATTCCTGTGATTGTTGAGCAGGCTGGGATATCAGTACTGTATGATTAATGGGGCCCTTGCCAGTTTCCACAGCCAGGAGCGGGCTGGGAGAGGGACGCAAAGCCTACCTCTATCAGGAATAGATTATTAATAATTTCATTCCCTTCAGAGCAACCATGATCATCAATCTATTGTGAGTCTCACATGCTGCAAGGGATGAAGCTAGGACTCTGTGCAACGTGGGCTGTCAGAGCCCTGGGGGTGGGGGGATGGAGGCAGCCTCCTCCCTTGGACTACACTGAGCAGGTGCATGGAGCCCACAGTCCACACACTAAAGCAGAAGGGAAACTCTTCAGTGGTGCTGTACACTTTGAATGTAAACATCTCTCTTTGCGTCCATGAAAACTGGGTTTCACCCCACCGTATCCCCAGACCCCAGAACATGAGGCCTCAAGTGAAAACGTAAGGCTACTCTGTACCCTAGGCCTTCCCTCTGATGAGATGTGAGTGTGGACAGCATGACTGCTAAATAGGATTCATCTGATGCTTCGCTCAAATTCCATGTTCTTGGCGCTAGGACTTTCCATGAGAGGTCTTTTGCTCAGTTCTTACAGTGAGGAAGGGGAGTGCTCAGAGGAAACTTGGACCAAATTTCTAATACCTCAAAGAACAGGGAAGAGTATCCAGGGAACCCCAGGGCATCTCTTAGAGTCTCACTCTACAGATGCGCAAAAAGGAACCAGAGAGTCGAGTGGCTTGGGTGAATCTGCACAGCCCATAGGTGTAGAGCTGGAAGATGCATACCACCCGCATTCCGGGCCTGCCACACGGTCACCACCCAGGTTCTGTGTGAACACAGGAAGGATCAAGTTCCATGACCGGCGTCAGCTGTCATCACCATGGCAGAACCCAGGAGAGAACACAAGAGAAGTACTGGGAAGAAGATGAAGCAGAAAGGTCAGGTTTTAAGGGGCAGCCAGAAACAGGGAAGTTTATTGGGAAGGCAGGAGGGAGGGAGGGAGCTGAGACTGCATCACAAAGCAGGACCTTGCTCACTGCTTTGCAGAGGAAACAGGTGTGCTGGACACAGGATGCCCAGGTGAACACCTGGTACCCACTTCCCACCAGAAGCTTGCAGCCCAGAGCAGCCCTGGCAGCCTCAAGGAACCAGAACAGGCATGGATTCACGGGCCAGGCCAATAGGAGGGATGGGTTAGCTCTGGGTACAGTGTGGCCGAGAGCATCTGGCCCTCTCTCCAGGGAAATTCTCCCTTGCCAGTTCCTGCCTGGCCAGGCCAGCCTGGATGACAGCTGAACCTAGACACCTCTGATTGAATGAAGGGCAAACAGGCCCTGGCTTTGTTCTTCCTAATCTAAATTGAATCTAGGCAGGGAGATTGTGGGACAGAAGTGAAAACCCAGCTGCGTTGAGGCTGCTCAGAATGGAAATGATGGCAGCAGCTTCATGAGGGATGACTGTTGCTGTGGACAGACACAGCTCACTTGAATTCAGCTCCTTTCAGGAGAGACTAGAAATCACTTTACAGTACTAGAACCTGAGGCTCTGGCCACTGGCAGTCACGCTAATAAGCCTGGGAGAGCGGGGACTTTGAGACTCAACCCCAAGTCTAAGTCTAGAAACCCAGGCTTTCGGAATTTATCAGGGGACATAGAAGAAAATGCCGGTTTACCCCAGATAGGACACAGACAGACCAAGGAAGCAAGTCCATCTCAGTGAAACTAATTTTATTGGGGTTACTTAGAGGAGCAGGGGTGACTCTCAGAAGGCCCCATCACATCACTAAAAGCCACTATAACATCCTTCAAAGAGGGAGAGTGTATTGGTACTTATTTGTGGCTGCGATAAAACAGTGTGACCAAGACAACTTATAGAAGGAAGAGTTTATTTGGCTATGGATTAGAGTCCATCGTGATGGGAAGGTGTGGCAGTAGGCAGCCAGAGCAGAAAGCTGAGAGCTCACGCAGAGGAAGCCGAGAGAGTAACTGGTAACGGGGCAAGGCTCTGAACTCTCAAAGCCCTCCCTCAGTGACATGCTTCCTCCAGCAAGGCCACGCCTCCTGAACCTCACCAAACAGCACCACCAACTAACCAAATATTCAAATACTCGGAGACGATGGGGGGACACTCATTTAAACCACCACAGAGAGCCCACACTCCAGTCACATGTGCCTCCAGCCAGGCAAGGCTGACACCACCATAGCTTCCGAGCAGTGAAGATGACTGATGCTGAGGCTGAGAGTGCCAGAAGGGTCAGGAATCTGAGAGCAGGCAGCCCACCCCTAGATCTGTCAGCTGTGAAGCCTTAGCCTACTGCAAAGCCATTACACACAAAGGTTCCTAATTCCGTGACTGTCTGGTCCCCAGGGACCTGCTTGCTGGCATCTTCAGGAAGTCTCACTCTCATAAGCACAGGGGGATGTGGAGAAGTGGCCCCAAGATCCAGAGCTCACTGGTTTCCTCTTTCCTGAGACTACATAGAGAGAGAGAGAGAGACTTATCTCAACTAGAAATTAAGCAATATTCACTCAGCCTATAGAAAAGGAGTCTATGATTTTTTCCCATGTTAATCTAAATTAAATCTTCACGTGGAATGAGGGTCTCCTGTGATAAGAAGCCAGCCTCGTCCAGTGACCTGCCCAGTGCTTAGGGATGAGCAAGTGTTCTGACTGAACTGAGGAGTTATGAAGTGTTCTCCCCAACTGGATTCTGTGTGTGCATGCCAGTCAGTGTCTGGGGTGCCATGCTGTAGATGCCTTGTGGTTTTTGTTGTTTGGTTTGGATATTTGTGTGTGTGTGTGTGTGTGTGTGTGTGTGTGTGTGTGTGTGTATGTGTATGCCACATGTGTGCAGGTGCCCTCAGAAGCCAGAAGAGGACATCAAATCCTTTGGAACTAGAATTACAGTCAGTGGCCAGTCATCTGATCATGCACATGGCGCACACACACACACACACACACACACACACACACACTCATACACAGAGGTACACATAAATACACACACAGAGGTACACATAAATAAGAAAATATAATTTTTTTAATTAAAAAGTACAGGAAACAGCAAGAGATGTATGTTCCTGGCCTAGCTAACACACTCTACCCAGTGAGTTCAGCACCCAAGCAGAAGCCAGTAGGGCCTTTGCTGTACCCTGGGTGTGAGCTCAAGTTCCCCAGGCCATGTGGCTCAAGATAATGTGCCCATTCTTACTAGAAGTGTCACCTCTCAGTCACATGTAAGAATCCTTATTATCACAAAAACAACTTGGGAGGTTTATACTAACCCACCCAACCATACAACCAATATGTGTAGCTAGTCCCAGAGAGAAGAATCCAGAATATGGGGTACCCACTAGGGGTGCTGTGTAGCTGGAAGAAATCAAAACTGCTCAAGTGTCTTAACCTGCTTTTAATCTCATCAGATAAGGCTGGGTATGGCGGTTCATGCCTTTAATCCCAGCACCTAGGAGGCAGAGGCAGGTGGATCTGTGAGTTCAGTTCGAGGCCAATCTGGTCTACATAGTGATTTCCAGGCCAGCCAGAGCTACAAAGAGAGACCCTGTCTCAAAAACTAAACAAACAAATTGCCGAGATGGCTTAGCAATTAGGAACACTGGCTGTTCTTGCAACATCCTTGGGTTTGATTCCCAGCACCTGTATTAACTCATCATTGTCCATAGCTCCAGTTCCAGGTGATCCAACATGTTGATGCTCGAAGTCAATAGCTATCCTGGGGGTGGGGGGTGGTGATTGCAGCAAGGCCAGTACCTCACTGACCTCCAGCTGGAGATGACCCATTTTCCCTCCCCTCTGCCCCCAGTTAAACATGCTGAACCTCAGCTTCCGTTTAAAGCCAGTGGTTTGGGTGCCATCAACAGGAGAGGTCAGAGCTTCTCGGCAGCAGAAGGAGCCATGGTTGATTGCTGCAGCTCTCCATATCCACCTGGCTTTTCAGTGGACTTTTTATATCTGCCGCACCCTCCTCAGCCAGCCAGCTGTCTGTAAGATTCAGGATGGCTCCTTCACTCAGAAACTGTCATGCCTGCCAGACTGGGTCATGATGGAGTGGGGACAGAGGGTAAGAGACGAGTGCAGAAGAAGAGAAGGCAGATGCCCTGCGAGTTAGGGAAGGGAATTCAAGTTTGGCAGAGTGGCCACTTGCAGCTCAATAGAGTCAGGTTCCAAATCAAAGGACAGCCTGGGAGGGCACTGAGGTCTCATCACCTGATCAGTCACTCCTTGACAGAACTCCACAAGTCTCACATTGCTTCTCTTCAGACTCATCATCATGGACATCCAAACTCAGCCCTTGCCTTTAGCTGTATTAAAGTGGTGACTTAGGGTGTGTGCTCAGGTCCACATACAGGTAGCTAGGTCTCTGTCTTTAAGCACAGATGGCATCTTAGCTCCACTCAGAGGAACTGGGGCATGGACACTCAAGAACACTGGGCTGGGTACCAGGATGCTAGTGTTCTGCCAGGCATTGACCCAGCCATGCATCACTCAGTGCAGCTTCATCTCTCGCCTTCAGTGTCCTCATCCACACTGGCAGGGATCAGGGCACTTCAGCAGGGTTGCTTCATTCA
The DNA here is from genome assembly GCA_035773235.1 of Eospalax fontanierii. Lineage (NCBI taxonomy): Eukaryota > Metazoa > Chordata > Mammalia > Rodentia > Spalacidae > Eospalax > Eospalax fontanierii. The sequence goes on from CM069554.1 coordinate 7,921,936, forward strand.
TTTGATTAAGACATGGAGAAAGTTGGGGCTGGAGGGATGGCTCAGTGGTTAAGAGCACTAACTTCTCTTACAGAGGACCTGGGTTCGATTCCCAGCACTCACATGGCTGCTCACAACTGTCTGTAACTCCAGTTTCAGGGCACTAGGATGCCCTCTTCTGACCCCTGCAGGCATTGCACAACACAGGTGCACTTGCATATGTGCAGGCAATTCAATCCTACACATAAAATAAAAATAAATAAGAAAATTTTTTAAAGACTTGCAGAAATTGTCCAGCAACTTGCCACACCCTCCTCGGCCAGCCAGCTGCCTGTAAGATTCAGGATGGCTCCTTCACTCAGAAATGGTCATGCCTGCCAGACTGGGTCACGATGGAGTGGGGACAGAGGTTAAGAGACAAGTGCAGAAGAAGAGAAAGCAGATGCCCTGCAAGTTAGGGAAGGGAATTCAAGTTTGGCAGAATTGCCACTTGCAGCTCAATAGTCAGGTTCCAAATCAAGGAAATGAACCAAATGAACCAAAGCTCCCTTGTGTGGGATGTAGAGTACCCAATAGGATTTTAAATAGGACAGTCTCAGGAGGGCCTACTGGAAAGGTGTGACCTAATGACTTTCTTTTCCTTCAAATCAGTACAGCAAGAATAAAAAAGTTGTCCAGTCATGAACCAAACAAACCAAGAGAATCTGACCCCTTCCACTTACCAAAACCAGTTATGATTATGCCTGTACTGATTTAATTCTATCAGTCTGTTTAATGATGTCATATTAACTCAATGGAAAGCATCCTTTGAAATAGAATATATGAACAGGAGGCTTAGGCAGGAGACTCATTTGAGTCCAGGAGTTCAGAGACAGCCTAGGCAACATAGAAGACTCCACCTCTAAATAAAGTAAAATATATACATACATACAGATATGTGTGTCTATATATGTATATATGTGTATGTATGTGGACATGTATATGGAGTAGAAAAGAGCTGCTGTCCTCAGCACCTCCTCTGGCCTCCATCCTGCACTTGTTTCTGGCATCCTGACTTGCCTCTGTCTCACAGAGTCAGCTCTTTTCTCTCATATTTGTTTGATGCAGCACAAAGAAAGAGATGCAGAGGAAAACATGGTGAATGGGAGACAGGGGATCTGTGAGGATAATAGCCTCTGGAGCTGGGGTAGCAGCCTCCTTTCCCAAGGCCTCCTCACAGTTGGGGCGGCCCTAGCAGCTGTGGGAAGGCTGCTCACAGGTCCCTAAGGTACTAGGTAGAAAAATGATTCCTAGAGTTCCTTTGAACAGCACAGAGCCTGCAAAACCTTGGTATTCTGATTCCTTAGTCCCTGTGCCTGATCGGAACAAGGGCCCTGGGCTGGGGAAGAAAGGCAGAATCTCTGAGCAGAACCACAGCAGCCCAGGAAGCCCAGGGGAGAGCCCCAGCTTCGCCTCTCTGGTAGCTGGTAGAGAAGGCCTGTACTGGCCAGCTCAGTCACATGACAGAGAAGGCCAATGCCAGGCACACAGAGTAGAAGGGCCTAGGAGAGGTCAGGAAGTAATCTGTTCTTTCTTGTTATACCATCCAGGGCTGGGCAGCAGCTGCCTCCCTCTATTGTCTAAGGAGGATAAAGCAGGAGCCTTAGAGGTCTGAGACAGAGGAAAAAGTATCGTCATCGACCATACTGCGGGTCCAGCTGCTGAGTACCAAACTGACTTGGAGTTAAAGAAGTTAGATTAGACAGGGGCAAGTTGGATAGAGACTTTTCTGGCTCCAGAATCAGCTGAATTAGAGAAGCAGTTCCTTGGGGGAAACATCTTAAGCCTAGATTCATTGTTCTGATCAGTCAGCTGTTGATAATGACCCACTGGGAGCCAAGGCTGTGGAGGTGAGCTAGTGAGGGGCTCAGCAGGTAAAAGCGCTTGTCCTGCAAGCAGTGGGCTGCGTTTGATTCCGAGAGAACGGCGTCCCACTCAGGAAAACAGCATGTACATCTCCTTCTACCTTGTCATTTTCACCCTGGACCTTGCCGATGGGATGTTGCCTGCTCACATGGAGGACACTTACCATCTGGGCCCGTCTGCTCACACACATCTCTTCTGGAAATGCCTTCAGGGTTATCAGTTCTTCCAGCCGCCCAGGTCCCCTGAATCTAGTCAGATTACCCACAATGGTAAGGTATTAGAAAAGGACAGTCTAGAGATGGACCTAATCAGCTTGTGATTTGGATTAAGAAGAAAAATAAACCAGGATTCTCTGACATGGAAAATAAAACTTTCTCATCTTCAGTTTCCTAAACAACAACCAAATACTATCCAAGTGAACTAAAACTCAGATGAAAGATTAATTAAGGCTGTGTTAAGTTTTGTTGTTAAATTTTGTGGCGAATACCCAAGAGAAACAGCTTGGGCTGGAGAGATGGCTCCGTGGTTAAGATTCCCAGCACCCCCATGGCAGTTAACAGCCATTTGTAATTCCAGTTCCAAGAGATCTGATACCCTCTTCTGGCCTCCATGGGCGTTGCATGACACCAGCTACCTGCATCATGCAGGAAATACTCATACATATAAAATAAAACATGAGAAGCAGCTTTGAAAAGGAAAGGTTCTCACCTCAGAGTAGCTGAGGGACAGGGGAGAACTGAACCCAGGGCCTCGTGTATTCTAGACAATCACTCTACCACTGAGTTATGCCCACAATCCTTTTTCTTCTATTTTTTTTATTTTGAGACAGAATCTTACTAAATTTCTCATACTGATCTTGAACTTATACCTCACACTGATCTTGAACTTATTTTATAATCCAGGCAGGCCTGGAGCTTTCTAAAAAAATAATATTACTCATGTCTCTTGGGTGGGGGCGCCATGGGACACGTGAGGAGGTCAGAGGACAATTTGTGGAAGTCTCTTCTCTCTCTACCATGTGGGTTTCAGAGATCAAAGTCATGTCTCTTATGTCTAAGTTCCTTTATCTGTTAGGCCATCACACTGGTGCCTGGTCTAGAACTTTTGATTCTCTTTCTTCAGACTCCCAAGTAGAGAGAATTACAGGCCTGTGGAACTAGACTTAGTTTTGTATTCAAAATTTAGATTCCTTAGTGGACTAATCCACTGACAAGAAGGCAGAGCCCTGCGCTCAAGATCCCATCACCTCACTGTAGCCTCACTCTGAGCATGGCCTGTACCAGGGATCAAGCATTTTTGTGGGGGGGGGCGCGTTTCATATCCAAACCATAAGTGGGTGTCCCCAATAAAATATGCTCTCAAGATCAAGATTAACCAGGGAAAGTTAAATTCTGTATACTGACTGGGTTCCTCGTTGGTGGCACTTGCGGGGTGGGGTGGTGGTGGTCATGGAACCTTTAGAAGGTGGAGCCTTGCTGGAGGAAGTATGTCATTGAGGGCAGGTTTTGAGGGTTTATAGCCTTGCCTTGATTCCAGGTCACTCTCTGTTTCGTGTGTCCGGTGAAAGATACGTGGCTTGCTGCCGTGTCTCCCTGCCATGATAGACTCTTATCCCTCTGGTATCATAAGCCAAATAAAATCTTTCTTCCATAAGTTGCTTCTGGTTATGGGTTTTACAACAGCAACAGAACAGTAGTTTACACTCCAATATGGTAAGTCAGAAGGAATATCACATTGTATACAAAATGTACTAGATGAATTGGGTGTGGTGGCTTTAATCCTCATGCCCGGGAGGCAGAGGCAGGTGACTCTCTGAGAGATCAAGACCAGCTTCCTCTCTATGGTAAGTTCCAGGCCAGCTGGGGCTTAAGGGAGACCCTATCTCAAAAACTCATGTGAGTGATGAGAGCTAACCTCAGTGATTCAAGGGTGCCAGGAAGTTATTCCCATCATGTCCCTGATGTTTAATCCACCCAGAAAACCTTGGAAAACCAGATGATCTTGGAAGATCAGTGAATAGCTCTCAGAGATGTCCAGATCCTGATCTCTGGAGTGAGCATTGCCTTTCTACAGAAAAGGGAATTTTCAGATATAAGTTTAAAGTCTTGACATGGAGAGATGATCCTGCATCTACATGTGCATTGGAATAATAAGACCTCTCCCCCTAAGAGGACAGCACAGATTAGACACAAAGGATGGTAAGGACGGTGGTTCAGGCGTGGCTGGGGCTCATATTGTGTACTGCCTTTGAAGGCAAAGGAAAGGGCTATGAATGAGTCTAGGAACGCAGTACCTAAAGCTATAGATCAGGCAACTCACTCTCCTTTGCACCTTTGGAGGAAGCAGGACTCTCCCAACACGCAGTGAAATGAATTTCAGCTTCAGGTCTCCAAAGCTCTACAAAATTAAATATATATTATTTTAAGTCATCGAATTTGTATTAATTTATTGCAGTAGCCTTAGGGAGAAAAGTGGTGGGTTTTTTTTGTTTGTTTGTTTGTTTGTTTGTTTTTTAAACAGGGTCTCACTATATAGTCCTGATTGATTGGAACTCATTATGTACACCAAGTTGGCCTGGACTTCAGAGATATCTGCCTCCCAGAGTACTAGGATTAAAGGTGTGTACCAGCACACCCAACTTTAGGCTTAGAAAATTAAGAGTTACCAAAAACTTAGCTACATTGTAGCCCTGATTGTAACAACTGTAAGAGCAAATATGATCTTTTCTCAGAACCTATCAACAACCCAAAGTCTAGCATGAAGGAAAACTTTAATTTAATCCCAGCAAATGGAAGGCACAGGCCAGCAGATCTCTGTGAGATGAAAGGTTGAGGTCCGTTTGTTCTACAGAGATCAAAGCCAGCTGTGGCTACAGGAAGAGTCTGTCTCAGAAAACAAACAAACAAAAACCCAAAATCAAAACAAACAAACAAATAAAGAAGGACTTTTAGTGGTGAATGCATTCTTAATTTCTTTCACAAAGAGGAAAAAACATTTGCATTTGAAAGGAGAGCCCCAGGCCTGAGTCTTGGAGCAAGTCTGGGCTAACTCCCCTGCTAGATCTTGCTTCTATCTACATCTAACAACAAAACCTCCTGCTCAGTATGAAAGACCTATGTTAAGGACACCAGGAGTGTAAGGACTTGCAAGAACTCTGCATGAACTAGAGGCTAAGAGAAAAAAACCCTCACACCTTAGCAGGATGCTCCCAACAAAACACAATCTCAGAATCAAGGTCAACCTAAAGGCACAGTAGATTCTGGAGGGTCTGTATAACACTGGAAAGAATTTTTAAGAAAAAGGCCCAGCAGAAACACATCTCTCACCTTTGGAAGCAGTATGGAGTGTACTTGGGAAAATGCACCAATCCATTTATCGAAGGACTCAGAAGGATGCCAGCTGTGAGTAAAATCCACAAGAAATGGGCCTAGGGCAGATTCAGGCTGCAGTCAGGTCTTTCCTAACTACAGGCCATCTGCGAGAACAGGCTAGTTGTCAGACAGGTATGCATAAAAGAGCCCCCATAAACACTGCTAGGTTTTGTAGCAAGTCCATGCATCAGTCTTCTGGAACTAGTATAACAAAATACTAGAGACTGGGTAGCTTAAACAAAAGTAATTTATTCTCTTACAGTTGTGAAAGCCAAAATCCAAGTTCAGGGTGCAGTCATGACTGGTTCCTAGTGCAAGCTCCCTTTGTGTCTTGAGTGTCCTCATGTGACTTTTCTTTTGTGACTGTGAAGGAATGGGATTCTCTGGGTTCTTGCCCACTCCCCCTCAACCCCCACAGGCAGGGTCTTGCTATGTAGTCTAGGATGAACTTGAACTCTCTACAGACTGGCCTCACATTGCAAGTGTGAGACAGCAGATGTGTGCCATGTGCCCAGCGATCTCTCTTCCTCTTTATGTCTGAGTGTTATGCCAGACATATGTAAACTACATGTGTGCAATGCCCAAGAAGGTAGAAGAGGGTGCCGGGTTCCCTGGAACTGGAGTTACAGATGGTTCTTAGCTGTCATATGGGTGCTGGGAACCAAACCCAGGTCTTCTGCTAGAGCAGTCAGTGCTCTTAACTGCTGAGCTGCTTTTCTAGCCCATCTTCCTCTTTTTACAAGGATTATATTTACAAGGGTAAGAATCACTTTGTGAACCACTTAACCTCAACTACCTCCTTACAGGCCATGGCCCTAAATGTAGTCACATTGTACTTAAGCAGATAAGAGTTGCAGAGACAAAATTCAACCCAGAATACATCTGCAGCAGATGATTGCACTGTTGACAAAGCATCTCCTGAAACAATACTGGACCCTGGTGGAAATGGACACCTGACCACAGGCCAGCAGATTCCTTCCCAGCATGCTCTAGCCTTGCTTCCTGACCCACTAATTCATAGGCTTGAATGAGTAGAACTCTATTCCACCCATGTTGCAAGGAAAGCTTTGAGTTTGGAATGTGTGGATTAAACCGACACTTCCCCAGACCACCGTGGCCTGCCACACCTTGTGTCTGTGTGCTCCTTATAACCAGCTAACAAGTGAGAAAAAACAAACCCTGTGGTCCGGCGGTGAGTTGGCACAGACCAAAAACAGACTTCCGACAATGCAGGACCATGACAGAGGTGAAAAAAGAAAATGTCTCAAGAGCTTTAAGCCCAACACCTGACTATTAACCTGAACTGGAGAAAAGTGACCTGAAATAAGGATAGTTAAAACTTTAGGGCTGCTGTAAATGGTTTATTTGATCATTTAGGAACTTTAGGTGGGGTTCAGGGCTCTGAAAGAATGAGGCAAAAAGTGTCAAGGAGAAAAGTGCAGATGTCTGTACGAGGGTGGCTTCCAACTCCAAGGATATCTGCATTGTGCATTAATACCTGCTACCAAGTGCAGATTACAGAAGAGGCCCTGCTCCCATTAGTAGACCAGATGGCTCATCCTGGTCCAATCCAGTGCCTGCCAGATTGGTTGTATGAGCCGAGTGGCCATAGTGGAGGCTATGCACAGTCACAACAGTGTGAATTCCTACGTAGTGACTGTATGACAGATCAGTTGTATATGCCAAAGTAGACCCTCCATGTAAGATCATCCCTTATGGACACTGTCAGTGGGCTCTCCAAGAAGCAGGTATCAAGACAGAGTTAGAAACACTAGAGAATTGTTGGGAGCAACACCTGAGAGTGAAAAAGGAGGAAGGGGCCAAAGAAGAAAATCCCACTGAGAGGACTGAATACAACAGACCCCACCTTGTAAAGAGTCACCATCTTTTTGTTTACTGCAAAGAGTACTTAGCTCCAAGAAAAACCACAAAATGTCTCTGCTCCATTCAAGCTGTTGCAGGCCCCGGATCCTGAGGACAAAGGGGGAGATACAGGCCTGGATATGTTGAGCAAACCTGAACACAATGAGACCAAATAAAGCAAAAACTGGACCTTGCAATAAAATAGTCAGCACATTCCTTCGCCTTAAAGACAGCAATGAGAGACCCCAAGCCTCCTCTAACCCATTTTTTGGTATATGTAGACTTTGTAACCAGTCAATTTAAAATATGCTTGGCGTGGGTGGGCTTCCTTGACCAACCAAAATGTGACAAGGAAATTCCCCTCTTTTCTTTGTCCCAAACCTATAAGAAGCTCCTATCGCCTTCACTCTGGGCCACAAACCCTTCATCTGCTGCCATAGCGTGTTGGGCGTGGACCCAGCTCAAGCTTGCTAATAAAGATCCTTGTGTGATTGCATTGGATTTGGCCTCCCTGGTGGTCTTTTGAGAGGATTCTGTGACATGGGCATTGCACCACAATGTGATACAACTCTGACCCAGTGAAAGGGAGAGAGGCTAAAGGAGGACTGGAGTAGAGGGGGCTCAATTCTCAGTGCAGCTAAGACAAGTTGCATCGGACAAGTTACAGCAGTGACCATGGACGTGGTGCCCAGTCAGTCCCAAAGCTCTCCCTTGGCAGTGGAACTACACAGGCCTCCTCCAGATCTGCCCCAGGAACCCACTCTTCAGACAGCAGTAAGTTGATTGCATGAGGCGGTGCATCACAGAGGGTCCATGTTTCAGCCTTGCCTACAACGATTACTTATTCCGCAGGAAGATTTATTTTCTCTGCCTGCAGCGTCCTACAGTGTCTGTCAGGGAAATCCCATCTAACAGTACCTCCCATGAAGGGACCAGACTTATAACCAGGGAGTTTTGAGTGGCAGATAGGCCTGTTTAACAGAGTCAGCCTATATTGCTCAGGAGGGTTGGCTGTTAAATATTCAGGAATTTTGACAATTAGTAGACTGATTTAGGCTACAGTAAAAATATTTACATAAGAAAACAATTCTCTCATTTCACGATTTATTATTATTTGAGTTACGTGTTTTTATTTTACGTATGTGAGTGTTTTGCCTGCATGCTTGTAAGTAAACCATACATGCAATGCCAATGGAGCACAAAAGAGGATGTCAGATCTGCTGCAACTGGAATTACAGACAGTTGTTAGCTGCCATATCCAAACTTGAGCCCTCTGAGAAGCAGCAAGCACTCTTAACAGCTGAGCCATCTCTCCAGCCCCAGACTCACACAAATTCTACAAACAAGAATTCTTCCCATCTATACACAAACCTGTTTACCAACAAACCACTGAACCTCCTGTTACTGATCACCATCCAGAGCTGAGGCTGCCCCAGAGGATGCCGGATCTGGCTCAGTATTGGTGATGACCCCAGATGTCAAGGTTTGTGGGCATCTAAGGGAGGAAGCAAGCAGGAGTAGAGAGAGAGTTCAGAAGCTTGAATGGCAATCCTACGGAAAGGACCTCGCTTTGATGTTACACGGCGTTTTAAAAGTCATTGCCTAGTGATCACTTTCTGGCTTTCTGGCATAGTGCAAGCCTTCTAATGCATGCTCTGTTGCATGTAATTCTACATGCAACTTCCAGCACTTCCTGTCTCCTTAGCATCTTAAACTCCTACCCAGGGGTGTCCGTTTTAGTGTTATAATGAGCCGAGGTCACCTTCAGACACTCTAGAGTAGTGTCTTCCCACCGTTAGTGACTCTGGCCAGTTCTTACTGGGTCTCTTCTGGAGGTGCACCTGGGGGGTTCTAGCCTTCCCTTTGCCAACAGGCTTTTCTTGAATGTTAATTTTGAAGGCTTTGTGTAAGGCCTTCAGGTCCTCACCTTCCTATTTTCCTTCCTTGGTGACATCCCCCTACACACACACTTATTGCCTAAATACACAGTCTCACTTTTCCACTCTCCTTTGAGCTTTTGAAGCACCTCTTTGGACAAATAGTTTTCATTTTAATCTTGACATCAGGATCCACTTCAGGGAAGGACCCAAACTCAGACAAGTTATGCAGTGGGCATGGGGGAGGGTTAGGAAAATCCCAAAGTCATTTTGAAGACAGCATCAGCAAAACCTGTAGACTGATCAAAGGCAATGGGTTCCTGACTTACAGGGATAAGTCAGGTAGATGGTGGTATCATCTTGAGATGAGAGTGATCCAGCGAGGAGAACAGCAAGACTTCTACCTGTGGACATCATGTTTGAAATTTCTATAACACAACAAGGCAGAGAGATTCCAATTCAATTAGTGCTGCAACTTTGAGAAAATAAAGGCAGTCACAAGGAGTTGGATGATACCATATGTGACACCTCACTCTGGAGTCTAGCTGAAGCCTCACTAAGTGGAGAATTCCACCACAGGGGTCTGGAGAGATGGCTCAGCGGTAAAGAGCACTGTCTGCTCTTGCAGAGGACCTGGGTTCAGTTCCCAGCACCACATCAGACAGCTTACGGCTGCCTGTAACTCCAGTTCCAGGGGATCCAATGCCCTCTTCTGGCCTCTACAGGCATTGCATGCCTGTGATGTACTTACAGAAAGCCAGGCACACCCACATACACATAAAATAATAAAATAAGTAAATCATTTTAGAAAGAATTCTACTACACCTGCCTACATAGAAACAAGATTCCTTTTATGTAGAGATATTTTCAAATAAGAATGTTAAAATGGCAAGGAACATTGCTGATGGCCGGGGCATACATCATCTTCTAGTGCGGCCTTTTTTCTTTCCCAGATATCACAAATAAAACTATTACAATAAAAGCATATTTGCTCCCATTCAACCTTTGTGATCTAAGGGTTATTTTTTTAAATACTTTAGTTTTGTTCTTGTTGTTTTTTAAATTTGTGTATGTATACACAGTTCATGTGTATGTGTATGTATACACAGTTCATGTGTATGCACATGTGTCTGTGTTACATATGCGCCAGTAACTGTGGAGACCAGAAGGCATAGGATCCCTTGGAATTGGAGTTACTTATGGATTTTAGCCATTATGTGGGTGTTGGAAACTGAACCTGGGTCCTCTGCAAGAGCAATCAGCTCTCTTAACAGCTAAGCCATCTCTCCAGCCCTGTGGTATAGGACTTTACCTTACCAGAGTGATGTTCTTATGTTCCTTTGGCACCGCTTTGAAACGTAACTCCAGAAGCTAAAAGGGAATTTATGGTTATTGAAAAGACACCTATCACTGTCTCTGGAGGTGACCAACCCACACCTGGCGTATCTTATTCTTCCCCCAGGTACCTCTCTTTCAATTACACATCACTTAAATTGTTAAAATGACTTCCTAATAAGTTCCAGCTCTGTTTCATACTGATTTCTTCAGAAATTCTTTTCTATGATAAAGTCAAGAATTCTGCCTTTAGGGGCTGGAGAGATGGCTCAGTGCTTAAGAGTACTGGCTGCTCTTGCAGAGGACCCAGGTTCAGTTCCCAGGATCCACATGGCAGCTGACAGCTGTCTATAATTCTATTTCCAGGGGAATCCAAGACCCTCTTCTGGCCTCTAGGAGTTTTGCACAACGTTGGTACACTTATATATAAGCCAGCCAAAAACACTCATACACATGAAAGAAAAATAAAATAAAATAACTTCAAAAAAAAGAAAAAAAAGAATTCTGTCTTCACCTGAGTGGAAGTCTAAAAAGAACTCCTTAGACCACCTCATCTCCCACCTGCTGCTGACAGCTTTACTCTGCCCCAGGCAGCCAGTGCCATTTCAGAGCCGTTTCTTTAACACAGAGCCCAGAGTGAGCACAGAGTCTTTGATAGTTGGGGATATGAATCAGAAATGAGATTTGGTTTCAAAAAGCTTATAGGAATCAAGGTGGTGTCACCACGGTAGAAATTCAGTTGTTCTAACTGGTACAGAAACAGTTCATTAAAGCAGGAGGGGAGAAGTAGATAAGATAGTTTGAGGAGCTGGATGCTGAAAAATAAAAAAGATTTATATGGCGATATTCCAGAATTAAAGATAATACAAGCCCTCTTTCCATTTGTCAGAATGCAATGCTAGAGGAAAAAAATGCAATATAGTTTCTTTTTAAAAAATATTTTATTTCTTATTTTTATCTTACATGTATGAGTGTATTGCCTGCATGTAGGTAGGTGTACCTATGTCCTGAAATGCCCACGGAGGTCAGAAGAGGGCGTTGGATCCCTGGAACTGGAGTTAAGGACTGTTATTAGTGACCATGTGGGTTCTGGAAATCAAACTGAGGTCCTCTTCAAGAGCAGCTAGTGTTCCTAACCACTGAGTCATCTCTCCAGCCCCTAGGAAAAAACGATTCAATACAGTTTCTATAGCTAGTGTGAGCTTTACTGGGGACTGACATCAAAGGGTGTATGTGAACAATTATACAAAACCTCACTACTGGAACTGAAGAGTACTGGCTGCTCTTGCAGAGGACCTGGGTTCAGTTCCCAGCACCCACATGGCAGCTAGCAACTGTCCTTAACTCGAACTCCAAGGGATCTAACACCCTCTTCTGGGCTTTGTAAACATTGCACATATGGGATGTACTTACATGCATGTGGACAAAACACTCATACACATAGAAAAATAAATAATTAATGCAAACGAACAAAACAAGACCCGTTACTTCTTCAACTTTCACGTGGCTGTACATTGGAAAGAGCAGGTCACACATGAGCCCTGATCCATCTTGCTCTCATTTTCCATTGTCACAGAATTACCTTCTGCTTTTAATTTTAAGTCTTCACAGAAAGATGAAAGGTCTTCACTCCTACAGCAGATGGAGACCAGCAGGTAAGGAGGTTTCAGGGAGCTTCTCCAGGCATGTTCACTGACACAGTGGGGAGCTGATTGCCTTTCCCAGGCACCAAATGGATGACTGCCCTGAGGGGTGAGGACTCACGCCGCCCTCCCGCAGCTTCTCACTATAATCCAAAATTCAACATTTGATTCCAGGTTAGAAGACAGGTTCTCACTACTGGAGGGGGGGGGTGTGCACAAAGTCGCTCCAAGAATTGCAGTCTGCCAGGGGCACAGTTGGGTTCTTCAACGTAATAGAGCTGAGTACTTACCTAAATGAGCCCAGCACAGGGATTTAACAAGATCCGAAAGTCATGTCTTCCTCTAAGTTAACAGGAACGAGCAGGCAGGTTTTGTGATCAAGGTTACCCTCTGGAAATCAAGACCTTATTCTCCAGAGCAGGCACTGGAGAACAGGCCAGCTGTAGTCGGAGAAGCTGCTCAGGAAGAGACAGGGAGGAACACTGGGACCTCTTCCACACTGGCCAGCAGCAGTACCTCACAGAGGCTAGAAGTTGCTAGAAGGTTAGATGAAAGTGTGGAAAAGGCAGTTGACAGGAGTCGGCCCCTTGTTCTACAGGTCAGAGCAAGGGAATGGCACCCCTAAACAGGGGTACAGACTCAGAGTATCTGATATGCGCTCAACACAACTTCTTCCCTAACCACACTCACATCCCCAACCCCCAGGCTCCCTTCTGTGGGCAACAGGGATGGACGTGTGTGTGTCTTGGGTTCATCTCAGAATTATGGACTGAAGGGCTCTTCTCTAGAGACTGTGAGATGGGAAGAAACCAAACTTTCAACAGCATGGAGTGACCCACATAGCTCTCATTACAAGAGAAAGAAATAACATGGTATGGTTTTTCTGCCAGTTTTTTCAAACTAACTACTCAGAGCTGATAAGAATTCCTTATGGTCCACAAAGGATCAGTCTATACTACCTTCTCAATACTAGTTTTTTTCTAGGTTGAAACAACATTTTGAAAAATTTTCAATGTTACAACTGAATCCAACTTTCAAATGAAGATCTTTTTTCATTATGAAAGGTTTACTTATTTTTATTTTATATGTATAAGCCTTTTGCCTGCATGTATATTTGTGCACAATGTATGTGCAATGGCCACAGAGATCAGAAGAGGGCATTAGATTCCCTGGAACTGGAGTTACAAGTGGTTTGAATTGTCATGTGGGTGTTGGGAACTGAACCTGAGTCCTCTGCGAGAGCAGTCAGTGGACTTAACCACCGAGCTATCTCTCTAGTCCCTCAGATGAGGATCTCAACTTGAAGCTTCCTTAGGAAGGAGTCTCTCTAGCTGTCATATATCTTCTGCAAGCTAGACTGAGCCCAGAATATGGGGAAATCCCACTCTGGTCAGGGCCACTAACCAGCCAAAGTTGCTGAGGGCCTGCAGGGTCTGGAGGCTCAGACATAGGGTCCCAAGACACCTAGTTAACCGCAATGCTGCATGCATATGTCTGACCCTACTTCAAGACAGAATGAGCATCAGAAGCAATAGGCCGTATAGCGTGGTGAGCCTCAGCCAGTCAGCTGACGGCCTTAAGAGACTAAAAGCCTAAGTAAACAAGAGCTCTTTTTCTCCTTCCACTACGTGAATCCTGGAGGTGGAACTCAGGCCATCAGACTTGACCGCAGGCGCCTTTATCCACTGAGCCATTTTGCCAGACATGACAGGGTCATTGCTCACAGGAGTTCACAGCAGCTGGGACCTGCACAAGATTAAACCAGCCAAAATCCCAGTCCTCAGAGAGCTGTTGGGCAACTGATGGCTGCTCGGGGAGGAAGAGTCAGTTTTGTTCAGGAATGCTGCTCTTGAGAGCACCCATGCTTCGGTAGATGATCACATACCCATGCACGCACAGGGAGCACTGAGTGGACTCAGGGGTTTAGAAACAAAGCACATGAAATCGGGAGGGGAAGAACTGGAGGAGAGGGGAAGGGAGTTGGATTCAGTTTTTAAAATGAGACCCTATGCGTGTATGTAATTCTCTCAAATGAAAACAAACAGAATAAAACAAAAGCGAAACCACCAAGCAAACGAAGTGTTTAAAGAGAGTTCTTTCTACTTGGCTCTCACCGTCACTGTGGTACTCTTCTGCCTTTGGACTTAGGTCGGACTGGAACTTCTCCATCAATCCTGCTGTTTCCCAGGCCTTTGGTCTCAGGGTGGACCTAGCTTTGACTGTCTTGAACTGGGGCTTGCTTGCTATAGAGTCTGACTTTCTCAGTCTCCGTCATCACAGAGCCAACTCTTCACAGAACTCCATGCATGCCTTCATCTCCTCCGTCTCGCTCTACCCTTAACTCTGTCTCTAACTCTCTGTCTGCCTCTATCTCTGTGACTAATGCACTTCTCAGGGCAAAACCCCAAGTCCCAGAGGCATGGTAAGAGCACCACAGGGCCAGCAGCAGATTTCAGACTGAAACCTTAAAGAAAAACTGCAGCTTACCAAGAATCCCGTCTCCAGATTTCACGGAGAGACGCTGAGCTCCATGTTCTGTGTTTGGCACTCATTAAAACAAACAAATAAAAGCCAGCGAAGTCTGCAGTCAGCTAACATTCATTCCCAATGCAGTGTCCTCTGGTGGCCTCCACAGACACAAAGTCACAAACTGCGGGTTAAAGACGGGGCCTGCTGGGAGCAGTTTTGAGGCTTCTGTTTCTAATAAAGGGATGGAGTTCAGAAAAGTTGCTTCTCTGTGCAAAAAGATTCATGACTGTGAGCTTGGGGGGTGACACAGAGGGGAGTGCAAAGTGGTTTATTGGTGTCACATAAAAATAACAGAGACCCTTGGTGGCCCTAAGCTCAATTTTGCAAATCATTCAGGATGAATGGAACTTTTCTTGGGCCTTTTTTTTTTTTTTCCTTTTCTCTTCTATTCGGTTCACTCATTCTCTTCTTTTGGTCTTGGGGAGTGGGAGCAGTTGGCAGGAAGGAATAGTTTAATTCTTTGTGCCCAGCAAAATAGAGAGGCCAGGAAGTCTCCTAACAACTCCCATCCCTATAGGACCACCTTCAAGATCTCTCTTCCTGGTGCTGACTGTGTGGCCTTCTATCTGTCTACCTCAAGGAATTGAGTAAGTCTTCTAGAAGGCCACCACTGTGGCCCCAGGCAGACTTACGGATCAGGACAGAGTCCCACTCTCCAGAGCTCCACATAAAGCACACTAGATCCCCAATCAGATCCATGACCAATTGGGCGTCTATTGTGTTGAAATCATGGCTCAAGCTTGTTTCTCCTCAAGACCTCAAACTGTCCTCCAGCCACTGGGACTCGAGCAGCGATGGCTTCTAGCAGCACCCTGCCCAGGCAATATTCCTGGAGGCATTCTGGAAGCAGGTAGGTAAGATCCAGACAGAGAGCAGGACTCAGGAGCCAAGTCTCCAGATCCTGGATTGGCTTGACAGAGCTGTGTCTTCATGATACTAAATCTGAGAATAAACCTCGGGGACCTCTACCACAGTTTGGAGTTCCTAGGAAGAGACTCAACGGAGAAGCAAGGCAAGGAGGAGGATTGGCAGGAGGTGTTCCTAGGATTAGCATCTGTTAGAGGGGGCGAAGGCAGCAGGGTCAGTCAGCAGAAGGCTGGGGCTGGGATGCAGTCCCACCAAGATGTCCATCAGTCTTTCAGGGAACTCCCAAGGTATAGCAATGTCCACAGAGGTTCCATGTTGGAGTGACAGGCTGGGACTTTGTACCCTCTATCTGATTAACCCTGACATGTGGCCTGTTCTGGAAAAGTGTGCCAACTTGGGTGAGATGTCCTCCATTCAAGAAAAGTCCCAGAGAATCATGAAGGGCCATCTTTTGATTCTCCTTCCAACAGTTTGGGCATGACTCCTTCCCTGCTGGGAGGGGTTAGGGATTGTAGGTGACAGTGGCCGCCTTGCCTGTGCCCCAGATCTTAGATGCCTATTTATTCTCTGTTAGCACATCGCACATCGGGAGTGTTCTATAAACCTAACCCCAGCCAAGACTCAAGCTAAAGTATTAAGGCTATGCTGCTCTTTATGCTCTTTGTGATGGACTTCTGAGGAAAAATTGAGGAAGAAGCTCAGTAGCTAAAAAAGGCAGTGTGGATGCTCTGAGGAGAAGCCTTGTCCTGTCCAGGATCCTTTCTGATTTTACTTTATTTGGAATGTGCCCAAGAGCTACACAGATAACCTTCCTGATCCTCAGGCCACCTGTCTGAAACTAATCTCTTCTCCTCAATCAGCATGTTCATTAGCAGACACACCTTGAATTGTACAGGTGTTGGAGACAACAACCCTGGGCAAAGCCCACTCTCAAAAATCTGTACCCTGGAGGCTGGAGAGACGGCTCAGTGGTTAAAGGCACTACCTGCTCTTGCAGAGGACCCAGGTTTGGTTCCCAACACCCACATGGTAGATAACAACTGCCCACAACTCCAGTTCCAAGAGATCTGATGCCCTCTTCTGGCCTCTGCAGACACTGGATGCATGGGTGCACTTACATGCAAGCCAAATAGTCATACATAACATAAAAATTAATTAGTTAATAATTAGTTAACTAATTAAAAAAATATGCCCCTATCTACCAGTCATGCGGCTAGACAATTTGACAAAGAGCCACTAGGTGGGTGGGGCACACAGAAATTGCAGGCAAGGCATTTGAGCCAAGTTCCTCCCTGCTCAATGTGAGCCAGCAAACGCTGCAACACTTGGCTATGGAAGCCACAGCTGGAGCATTATGATATACACAGGAAAGACCCAGAGAATGAGGAAGAAGAGACTCCACCCCTGTGGCAGTGGAAGAAAATGCCTCTTGGCAGAAAGAATAAACATCAAGATCAAAGAGGAGAGTCCAAGGTGGCATTGTAAGAGGAGCTAGAAATGAAGACCTGTTGAGGACTGGCTCCTTCCTGAGGCAACCAGGATGAGTCGTAGCTTCTTACAACCAGAAAGCCCCAAGTGCTTGGGGCTGCAGACCTCATAAGATCAGCAATAACAGAGCCTGAGAGAACCAATCCGCATGCTTCACTGTCATCTACCCTGTCCCATGCTTAGAACTGGAAGGCAGCACCTCCTGCAGACCTAGGGAGCTCACCACTGTCTCCAATACTCATCATCAACGCCGCCTAACTCCGGGACAAGAGGGTGGAGAGGCATTCATATTCGTTACTTTTCTTTTGTTATGAGAAAACACCATGACCAAGACAATTTACAGAAGGAAGAGTTTATTGGGCTTACAGTTCCAAAAGCATAAAGTCTGTCATGATGGAGGTGGCCGGAGCTGAAAGCTGAGCATTCACATCTTCAAGCAGCCACAGGAGGCAGTGAGACTAACTGGAAGTGCGGCAAGGTTATGAATTCTCAAGACCGCCCCCAGGGATGTGCTTCCTCCAGCGAGGCCACAACTCCTAAAGGCTGAGTTCCCTCCCTAAACAGTGCCATAAACTGACCAAGCATTCAAGTACTTGAGCCTATAAGGCTTGTGGGCCTGGATGCACCACCCATCCCTGTCCAGTCACTGGAGATCCTGCCTCAGGAGTAACACTAGTTACAGGCACCTTCCGCTGGTATTGCGTGGCTTCCTAGGAAGGCAGGAACAAATGTCTGTTCCTGGCTAGAACACTGTTCTAACGTGTTTTCTGTTACTGTGACAAACACCATGATCAAAAGCAACTTGGGGGAGGGGAGGGTTCATTGACTTATACTTCCAGGTCACATCCATCACTGAGGAAAGTCAGGGCGAGAATTCAAGCAGGAACTGAAGCAGAAACCATGGAGCACACTGCTTACTAGCATGCTCTCTGAGCTCCTGCTCAGCTAGTTTTCTTATACAGCCCAGGCCATGTGCCTAGGGTTGGCTCTGTTCTCCGTGGACTATCTCTTTCACATCAATCAACAATCAAGACAATCCCTCACATACATTGCCACAGGCTCATCTGATCAAAGATCTGTTATCTATTGCAATTTTCCAGGACAGGAACCAGCAGGACACCAAAGAAATAGTTCCATCGAAGTATAGTGTGAGACACCAATACATTAAGTGAGGTGATTTACCAGGAATATGGGTGACTCAAAGGGAGCTATGTTGCAGAAACGACCCCCCTTGGCTTGGGTGAGAGCTCACGGAAGCTGCATCCCTGGAGCTCTCTGCTCAGCTTACACACAGAGCCACCAAGGAGTCTTCTCCCCAGCAACTCTTCACTGCTTATATAATATCGGGGAGAAGTCTCCGGAAGTCTTACAGCCCTGTAAATTTTGTGAGTGTCCTGAGTCTTAGGAGTCTTCCTCTTCCCTGCAGGAGGAGTGAGAGTTTCAGTTTGAAGGAACTACCTAAACACACGGGGTCACACTGCTAGAAGTTCTTGTGATGACTGGAGGAAAAGAAGCCAGACTCTCAGCAGAGACTCTGGCCTGAATAAAACCATAGACCCCCAAGAGCCATTAGCACAAGGGTCTCAGGAAAGCGGTGGTATCTGAATGGGGGTTGGAGGGACTTTCTGACCTAGACCATGGATGTGTGGCAGGAATGGGAACTGGGCCAAGTCAGCCCACATTCCAGTCAAGAATATACAGAGGGCTCCAGAAAAAGCCTTGTAGAAAAACACGAGAGGTCTGTTGCTCTGACCTTCTGTGAGACCTAGAGCATAAGCAGCAATTCTGGGCCCAAGTTAGTTTTCAATTACTGCTGTAAGAGATTTCCATACATTTAATGGAAAGAAGCAGTATAAATTTATTTTATATCATTCCAGAGGCTGAATGTTCGAAATGGCATTCAAGGTCTAAAATCAATGTATCTGTAGACTGTGCCCTGATTGAAGACTTTGGATCAGAATTGGTTCCCCGCCTAATGTAGAATGGAGAGGATGCCAACATTTCCGGCTTCTAGAGGCTGCTGGTGACATCATTCTGGTCTTTGTGTCCTTCTTCCCATTTTCCTCTCTGCCTCTGGCTTCCTTGCTCTACAAATCCATTTCATTCCAGTGCCCTCAATGGATAATCTCCCATCTTAAGACTCAATCACATCTACAGAGTTGTTGCCATGTGAGATAACACATGTCAGGCTCTGGAGATTGGGATGTGGGGATTTCCTGGTTCCTTTATTCAGAGAGGCCCAGGGATGAGTCCGTCTTGGAGTGTGATTAGGAGATTCTCTTTGGTTCTACAGCAGCACGGCAAAGCCTAGGACAGACTGGTCTGCAGGAAGTGTGGAACAGCCTGATCCCTGGAGACAACTCCTGAAGTTGTCATGGCAACTTCAGGTGGGTGTGGTAGCTATGAGGCCACAGCCTGTCCCCACACACACACAAAAATACATCCCTCTGCCTTCATCTAAAAGTTCAACCTCTCACAAAAGAGGCTGTCAGCCACACTTTTCTTTCTTTCTTTTTAGATATAATTTTTTGAGACGTTCATACATGAGTTTTGTCAATCCCTCCCAGTCCCCTCCAGTTCCTCCCATACCTTCCGAATCCCTCATAATTTCTTTTCCTTTTTTGGATTATTATTGTTACATACATACACACATTTATAAATATACATATACAATGCTGTATCTAACACACTAGGTCCACTTAGTGGTAGCTGTGTGCACATGTGTTTAGGGCTGCCCACTTGGGATTAGAGAACCTCTCAGGAAGCTAGTCCCTGAGAAAATTGATTCCCCCTTCCTCAGCATCCATTGATTTCCTGTAGCTCTTTGTCTTGAAGTGGGACCCAATGCAGTTTCCCCCATCCACCTTGGCATGTCAACTGATTTTGTCATTACACAGATCTCTTTAGACTACCATACTGTGGAAATATCATTGGTTGGTACAGTGCCCTATCCTGACTACAATCCATTAACTAGCAACAGGTGACCTGTTCCTCTGGTTTTTTACATTCTTTTCTAATTTTTTTTCCTTCTGTATTTATTTATTTATCTCTAAATGTTTTCTTTTTTAACAGCCCCCAGCATGCCTGAAATCTACTATGCACACCAGATTGGCCTCGATCTCACAGAGGTCTTCCCGCTTCTGCCTCCCAAGGGCTGGGACTAACGTATACCACCATGCCTAGCATTCTGTTCTGTTTTTTTTTTTTAATTTAAAAAATATTTTAATAGAATTTTTGTGAATTTCATAAAATACGTCTTGATCATATTAGCCCTCCTCGCAGTCCTCTCCCCATAGTCCATCCATAAGAATTCATGTATTTTGTCATATAGGTTAAGGTCTTGTGAGTCAAGTTTCTATACCCAAACTTGAGTCATCCACTGGAGCCTGTTTAGCCCTTAAAGAAGATCAACCCCTCCTTTCCCAGGTATAATGAGCTATCAGTAGTTCCTGGATAAAGTGTTGACCTTCTGCCCATTTCCCCAGTTCTAAGCTGGTTTTTGTCTGATTGAATTTGCATGGGTCTTGTGCCTGCTGTTATCATTGTTATAAGTTCATATGAACAGGTCCCAGGAGCTGTAAGACTGCTTCTTTATCATCATGTACCTCCTCCCCAGCTCTTACAATCTTTCCACCCCCTCTTCCACAATGGTCCCTGAGTCCTGGGTAGGTGAAGTTTAATACAGGAGTCCTGTCCAGGGACACACACTCTACAAACTCTTATTCTCTACACGTTGGCCATTTGTGGCCTTTCCTGTTCATCTCCCTTTGAAGAAGCTTTGCTGACAAGTGTTGAGTGACACATCTATAATGGGATCCCTACACCTAAGGCCCATGGAATCTAGTGTTACAAGGGGTGCAGAGAATGCTAATCATCTGGCTCTTACATTCTTTCTGCCACTCTTCTGCAATGTTCCCTGAGCCTTAGATGTACAGGTTGCATTGTAGATGTGTCACTCAGGGCTGGGCACCTCACAGTTATTTATCCTTTGGTAGAAGTATTCGCTGCATGTCTACCTGGTCAGAGCTCTGACCACACAGACTTGAGCAATTGCTTGAGACTTCTCTGATTGAAAAAAAGAAAGTAGGACATGGGTCCTTCACTCTTTCAGCTTGTAAATATTCCAGTGTGAGGACATGACGCTTCACCAAGGGAAGATCCAGAGGACTATAAGGAATGAGTCCAAAGGCCTCTGAGCTGTGAGAACCCCTTAGAAAATCTTGCTTTTATATTCATTATCATAACACAAAAGTAAACTGTAGTTGGATGTGGTGTGTGCCTATAATCCTAGCACTAGGGAGGCTAAGGCAAGAGGATGATGAGTTTGAAGCCAGCCCAGGCCATATAACAATACTTGTCTCAAAGCCTCCCTCCACAGAAAAGTAAATTACGTTGCTTAAGGCTCTATAGAACCTTCACATGCAATTTAACAATTCCTCAAGAGAGCAAGGATGAAGGACTGCTTTAGCAACCACAATAGCTCCAGAAGCTACCACCTCAAGCAAGTTGTTCAAGAAGATCAGTAAGGGACTGGAATGCAAGAGCTCATTTCCTTAGGAAGCCATGACTCATGGCTGCAGACAGTGACTTGAAACAGCACACTGTTCTGGAGTCTCTAGGTGTCTTCAGGTCACTCATGCTCTAAAGGCTCTGAGGAAGAAGCTGTCTCACCTCTTCCACCTCCAGGGGTACCCAGGGTTCTTCGGAATGTAGCAACATCACTGAAGTCTTCGTGTCTGTCCTCACATCAACATAATCCAGTGTGACTCATCTTTACCTCATCATATGCGCAAAGACCCTCTGTCCAAACGAAGTCACATCCTCAGGTACTTAGTGGGCAGAAGCAGATAACTATTCCTAGGGGGCCGTGGTGCACAATGCAACCGCTTCCAAATCCCTGAGGGATGAGAGTTCTGAGAGCTAAGGTCCTGGGAAAATCAGAATCTTTTGCTGTTGAGCAATCCTACTGTGCTGGCTAGTTTTTGTCAATTTCACATGGACTAGAGTCACCTGGGATGAGGGAACCTCACCTGAGGAATTACCTCCGTGAGACTAGTCTCTTGGCATGTCTGTGGGACATTTTCTTAATTGCTCATTGATGCAGAAGGGCCCAGCCCACTGTGAGCAGTACTATCTCTAAGCAGGTGTAGTATAGGCAAGTTGGCTGAGTAACTCAGGGAGCAAGCCAGTAAGCAGTGTTCCTCAGTGGTCTCTGCTTCAGTTCCTGCCTCCAGGTTCCTGCCTTGAATTCCTGTCCCGGACGTTCCTCCAGAATGGACTATAACCTACAAGCCACATAAACCCTCTCCTCTCCAAGTTGTTTTTAGTGAGTGTTTTATCACAGCAACAGAAAGCAAACTAGAACACCTGTTCCGACCAGAGCCTAAGCTCTATGGAGATTCAGTCTCCTCTTTGGTCGTGTTGCAAGCAAGCACATTTTCAAGACTAATGAAGACCCATGGAGGCTAGTGAGATTTCAGAAGCATAATTTCTGCTCCATCACACACAACAAAAGCAAACTGCGAACGGAGCAGAGCCTCAGGCATCAGCGGAGAGGTAATGGCAAAGGAGGAGCAGAGGGTCACTGCTGAATATCCCTCTCGAGGAGCCAGCATGGATTCACACGTTCCGGGCACAGCACAGGACAGCATGGGCTATCTTTCTGCTCCTACAGCAGGGCACAGGGAAATGAGAGCCTTCTAGGAAACAGAGTTTCTTTGAGTTCACTGACAGCAAAGAAAGGTAGTCTAAGCTACAGCAGAAATAAAGTTGTGCCTCAAGGCTGTGAATAAAAAGCCCTCAGCCTTAACTCAGGCAGTACAGCATTGAATTGGGTAATGCAGCAGCCAGGCAGTCCAGCACTGCTGTGGGCAGGCCAGGGTGTAAAACTTGGGAGGAGTACAAGCAGGATAAAGGATTCTCGACACCGTCAGAGCCACCAAGAACACACTCATGTCACAAAAGGGCATTTCAAGAGCAGGACAAAACGGGTGATGGCCAGTCAGTCAGCCTGGACAGAGCCAGGACAGGGCCTATGTCCTCTGCAGAACTGGAACTATGTTTTCCTCCACCACCAATAGGCTGCCGTGTCCTCTCTCATAGAAAGTGTGACCTGTACAGTCCTGGAAAGTCTCTGGACTAGAATAGTTTCTGAATTCCTTGCTCTGAAGAATTTCTGCCTGGACATAGGCAATGTCAACTTTACTAAAGTAAAGGATGCTTCAGATTAGTAAAGTACACCTTGGCTGGTCTGTGAAGGTGTTTTTAGAGAGGAATGACACCTGGGAAGACCAAGTCGGAAGGTGGGAAGCACTGAACTCAAATAGAATAAAAACCAAAGAGAAAGCTCGTCAGAGTTTACAAGCTCCACCCTGCCTGAGCCCGGGCAGGTGTCATGTGACAATATTGTCAACCTGACAGGATCTAGAATCACTTCAGAGTTCAATTAACTGAGGGAAACCTGCCCTTAATGTGAGTGGGACTGTTCCTAGGCTGGGAGACTGGGGCTTCTCCTGAGAGACAGAATCCATTTGCTCTAGATAGGGATCCAACGATAGACCAAGGTTTCAATTCTACCATAGACCAACCTGTTGAACCAATTAGTTTATTAGTGTTCTTTACAGAAAGCACCCGGGATGTGGGGGACTTGTACCTAGCCTTCTTATTTCAAGTGGATAATTCTATCCTGTGGAGGAGTCTGAAATGCGAGATAAATCTTCCCAGCACAATAAGCCATTTATTCCCTATTTAGTCTTGATATAATTCACTGCCTAGAGTTCTAGAAATACAAAGCCCAGGACCAAGGTATGAATTGGGTGCCATTTCTTTATTGTGATGCTTATTACCAAGTGTGTACAGCTTGGTAGTGCGCAGTAGAGAATGCCTGTCACCCCAGCACTCAGAAGGTTGAGGCAGGAGGATTGTGAGTTCAGGCCAGTATGGACTATATAGCAAGACCTTGTCCCAACCATCCCTGGCTCCTACCTCTTCTGCCCACAGATCCCTAAGGGTGGCTAGAGATGGATAGCTAGGAGGAACAGACCTCTGCAGGAGGCCCTGTTATATTTTTGTGCTGAATATAAAGTTCCGAAAGATACTGCCAGAAATTTTCCTGTCTTCAAGTACAGGAATGTACAAGTCGAGCTTGCTCGCTATTAACTGAACATATGCCAGAGTGGAGCAAGACTGGACACTGAGCTATACGGTTGGTTGGCCCTTGGCTTATTTGATTAAGAGCATTATGACATGTCTTGCCACAGCGAGTGGAATAATGAGACTGGCCAGGGACATGGAGGGGCAGGAGATGGGTGACCTCCTCTGCAGGAGCCCCTCTCGATCTGGCCAGTCAGGAAGGCTGAGGTAACCCTTCAGTAATCAGAACGATGCACTAGAGATAACTTGGCAAGGAAGAGGGGGAGGGACCATCTATGCGGAATCACGGTGCCTGTGAAGTCTGGGAGCAAGCCAGAGAAGGCCGACTAGACAGGGCTGTGAAGGTGGTGAGGCTGGAGAGGACGGGTCATGCGGACCTAGCTGAGCAGCTGTCTGTGCAGTAGGAAGCCAGGGATGGGCCACATTTCACTACAATGGAGTCCATGTTCCAACATAATCACCCTGGCTGTACAGTGAGGCTTTCGAGGAGGTTCTGTTAAAGGTCCAGGTGACAGGAGACTGGATATCTCACAGGTTGCTAGTAGCAAACTAAGCTGGACCCAAGTCTGCCTACCACTAGGCTTTATAATGGCCGTATCTAAACCACACAGTAGAATGCAAGCTCCACTCCCAAAGGCTTGCTTAAGAAAGTTTCTCCAGCTGGGTCCACAAAGAGCTGGCCAGAAGAGGATGAACTGCTTCTGCAGGGTAGAGCTCCAAAGAAAGGACTCACCCCAGAATGTGACCTTTTCCACTCAATACCCGAGGATCCCAGCAAGGGCCTCTCCACTAGGTCCTCTGGGTCCACGTCTCCCAGAAGGTCACTGATCCCCAGGCCCTGGAGGGAAACCTTCAAACTATGAACACCATGCTCTAAGAAGACAATGACTTGTCTAGACTTTCAGCCCAAACTGAAAAGTGACATGTAACCCAGATTTCTGGAGCTACACTATGCACTATCTGCAGATTCGATGACAGCCATAGCTTGAGCCAGTGTTCCAGGCTGTAAATCCATGCAGCTTCAAAATGTTAATTGGTTTGAGTGTCATAATTTTCACACACATGTAAATAAGGTTAATGAATTTTATTCCACATAGATGATTTAAATTGTAAAACAATCATATTATTTTTCAGGTAATACTTTGGGCCCAAATCAAATAAAATTTCAAGTCATTATAACTTTGGAAAAAGAAACTAATTTGAATATGCGATTTGGATCCATTAAAAGTCTTCTCAATTTTAAATAGTGATAACAGAAATCAGAAAAGCTTGAGAGTGGTTAAGATTAATTAAGAGTGAATGCACTGGGGGAAAGGAAATTATGGTGCTATAATTTTAGAATGCAAATGAGGTCAGAAAGTTTAAACTGATGTGCATCTATATAAACACAACCTCAATAAAGGAGAAATATTTCATTAGGAGAATCTGTAAGTACTGTATTCTTTACTTCTCGTTATATAAGTAGCAACAAATTGATAGGCAACAGCCCGTTGTCAGCTAATGACAGTATTTGGCTGGCTGTTAATTGTTAAACAGGTAGTGATTTAGAAAACTTGATTCCCAATGTTTCTTTGCACCCTGGTTTCTTTTTCTGTAACACAGTATTGGTGACCCTCAAACCCGCAAACCCTTCGTAGAGTTCCAGTGTGCTGCGTAGAGTTCCAAGTTCTATGGACTTGGCTACAAAACCATCTTCCTTGAAATGGCTGTGAGGAACTTTCCATGAGCTTCCACAGCTATAACAGAGAGCCAAGGATGCTGGGAGGTTATGCCAACACCCCCCCCCCCATCTCTTACCCTGTACTGGGTGATCTACAGCCAATGACTTGCATAAATACACATAGCTCCTTAGCCCTCAGATCAGACAAACTTTGCATGGCACAGCACAGGGTCAAGCCACATCTAGAACTTCAGTAGAAACTGCAGCCTGCAGCCATGCTGAA
This sequence comes from Eospalax fontanierii, assembly GCA_035773235.1. NCBI lineage: Eukaryota > Metazoa > Chordata > Mammalia > Rodentia > Spalacidae > Eospalax > Eospalax fontanierii. The sequence goes on from CM069554.1 coordinate 7,947,888, forward strand.
ATAAGGCGGAACCTGGAAGGTCATTTCTTACATAAAGCTTTCACAGAGGGAAATCAGGACGCCAAGCAAAGAGGTAGATGCTACTCAAGTCTGAAGTTTGGCCTGGGGCTCATCACACAGGGCCTTCTGGGGAAAGAAGGAACATCTGATAATTGTCTTTCAGAGCCCTGTCAGTCAGTTCTTTCTTGACTTTGGGCCAACGCCCAGGAGGTGAAAACCATCCACTCGGCAATGCTCTGAAGAGCTATGAGTCTCCAGCATCACCAGGACTAGCTGAGGGATGAGACTCCAGCTCAAGAAAGGACGCCACAGGGTACATCGACCTCCGCTGCTGGGGTCTCCCTGTGCCACCTCCTCCCTCTCCCTTCCCTCTTATACCAGGTCCCTGGGGGCACTTCCTTAACAACTCAGTAGTACCTAGAATCCACATCTCAGGCTCAGCTGGAACACCCTAAAATCAAGAGGTACATGGGATGGAATGGCTTCAGGTGTGCCTCATCCCAGAAGCTTCTCAAGATGGCTGCTTTTATTCTCATCTAGCCTCTCTTCAATTGAAGATGTTGGACACACACACACACACACACACACACACACACATACACAAACACCTTCTATTGTGGCCACTTGACCCAGTAGTGGCCAATCAGAGTTAACAGATTGACTTTGGGATGGACTTGCAATTTGATGGAACCATTGTAAAAGCAATGCATTTTCCCTCAGAGGTGATTAACCTGCACTCCACATACTACTGACAGATGCCATGACAGCCACAGCTGGGGCCAGAGCACCAGGCTTCATGGAGTGCCTTCTCCTTCCTTGGAGAAGTTTTCCTAACTATGACATGGGGCCACACAAATGTGTGGCATGTGTTCCCTACAGTCATATGGAGACTTCAGTCCACGACTCTGTGGCTGATTCCTTTAAGGGTACATTCTATATGGACTGGAGAGATGATTCAAAGGTTAAGAGTGCTGGCTGTTCTTGCAGAGGATCCAGGTTTGGTTCCCAACACCCATACAACAGCTCACAATCTGTAACTCCAGTTTCAGGGGATCCTACCCTCTTCCAGTCTCCATGGGCATTGCATGCACATTCTATACATAAATAAATGAAGTTAAAACATATACATATACATACATAAATAAATAGTACCTTCTAGAAATGGAAATCAAAGCTGCACTGAGATTTCATCCTACTCTAGTCATAATGGCTATCATCAAGACAACAAAAAACAACAGATGCTGGCAGTTGTATGCAGAGGGCACTTAATCACTGCTGGTGATTAATCCCACAGCCACTATGGGAATCCATATGCGGAGCATCCACAAAAAGTAGTGGAACTTACCACATTGCCCAACTATACTATTCCTGGAGGACACATTCTTGTTTAGTGCAGTATAATACGCAATAACCAAGATATAGTTTCAGACCAGGTGTCTATCAACAGATGAATGGACAAAGAAAACACAGTACATATGTACAGTGGAGTATTATTTAGCCATAAAGAAGAGCAAAATGATATCACTTGCAGATGAATGAAACTGAAGATCAAGTTAAGCAAAAAATATTAGATTTAGAAAGGCAAATACTGTATGCTTATTCTTATGTGTGAAATCTAGATTATATACACAAACATATATATGACAGGAAAGTACGGTACAAACACACACGTACATACAATGAGACATACTACTGAAATTCCCCTCCAGTTGACCTTACTACTGGGAAAGGGGTAGGGGACCTACTGGAATGGGGTTTAAATAGACTATGACTAAAGTGTGTAAGTGTGTGATATACATGTATAAAAATGTCATCATGGAATCAATTGTTTTATATAGTGTATACAGAGAGGGACACACAGAGAGACACACACGGGGCGGGGGAGAGAAAGAGAGAATGTCCTCCCAATGCTAGTCTACTTCAAACCAGTTCTTAAGATTTTGAGGTGTGAAGTTATATTTTCCTCACAGGTCGGCTCCTCCTTGGAACACTGTTCCCACCTGCGGAAACTCATGTAGGAAAAGAAACGGGGCCGGAACTTTGCCTGCAGACCCGGGACTTGGGACGACACCCCAGGCACCCTCTGTCTGCCGTAGCCACCTTGCATCTTGCTTGACAATGTATCATTTCTTCACTGTCCATAGAGATACACCAAGCCCGGTGAGCTCTCCCAGGGCTCAGTAAAAGCATTCAGGAGAAGAGTCAGGATTTGGAGAGCCTGGGTTTAAATTCTACTTATCAGCTGTATAATCTCTTTAAGCCTCAGTTTCCCCATAGGTTTACCGGGAGTTAAGAGCATACAATGTGTTTTATGTTGAATTGGGTTTAAAGGTTAATTTATGTGTATATTTATGTGCCTGTGTGAGTTTGTGGGCACCTTGTGCATGTAGGTACCCTCAGAAGTCAGAAGACGGCCTCAGATTCCCTGGAGCTGGAGTTACAGGCAGTTGTGAACCACCTCATGTGGGTTATGGCAACTGGATCCAGGTTCTCTACAAGAGCAGTAAGCACTCTTAAGCTCCTGGATTGGATTTAAGTGCCATGACATAGCAGGTGCCATGAGCCTCTATCACATTCCTTTAAACCCCTAGGCATTTCCTCAGCTCGTACTTCCCAGGCCAAGACCTGTGTCTTTTTATTGCAAAGTCAACTTCAGACTTCTGGAACCTACTTTGTGTGCCCTTGAAGAAGAGGCCAAAGCACATGGAAATGTACGTTCCTCCCCCATCCATCATCCCAGTCTGCCCTTCTTTCACGGGCTGGGTTTAGAGATGGGTGTGAGCTTTTTATATAGGCAGCTCTGCCCTCAGGTTCATGTAGTCACCATCTGAGGGCCCTAATTTGGCTCTCCTTGATAACCTTCCCAACCTTCCCAGCTCCCCACTCTTACCGACTTTTCTAGAAAAAGCTCCTACCCAGTCCTACTCTCACAAATAGCCTTCTTGGGGGTCTGGGAAACCCAATCAAAGCTCGCCTGCCTACTGCTTAGCAGAATACCTAGGGCATCACTGGCGTTCAAGCAGAGGCTGTTGCTATGACAGTAAGAAGAACTGGTAAGTACCAGCACCTCATAAACAGAGGCAATGCATGCATCCTTGATGGGTATATGAACACACACACACACACACACACACACACACACACACACACACACTTTATTCCTGGTAGACCCCCTAAGCTAAGACAGCAAATTCTTAGAGGGAGGACACACATCTGTTTCATGCAGCCTTCAAAGTCCTCTGTGGATCAAGGTGACCCTTTGGGGTAGTTATCTCCCATGTAAAGACTGCGATTCTGTTGCTCTGAGTTCGTGACTCCACCATCTTAGCTGTTGACAAGCCTTCTCCAGTGGCCACAACAAGGGAACTCTGTCCACACGTGGCTCCTGGGCTTCCACCCTGATGTGGCCCGTGCCAGTTGGCTAGAAGTCATGACAAGTCCCTGAGAGGTGAGTCTTCTGTATGCTTTGAAATCGGCAGCTATAGGAATGAAGTGCGTTCGCTAAAGGACAAGCGTAGCCAGTTAGAGGGCCACTGAGGACAGGAGGCTCAAAAGACAGGATGCCCACATGACTGACACACTCAGAGGCTCACTGCAGCCACGGGACCTGCCACTCCTGACCGTGCCTTCTCTGATTTACTTCCTGGAATTTAAACTGATTTCGCCCAATGCTGCAGGGCCGGAAGAGTGAACCCAAGATGTCACTGGGGCTGGGACTTCTCATCTTTCTGTCTACCATTCTCCAGATAGCCTTGTTGTTACAGGCTGTCCCACCTCAGGCCAGAAGAAAGAAGGAAAGAGAAATATCCGGAAAGAAGGGGAGGAACCTGTATCAGGAAAGCCAGACTTTTCTAGAATCCCACAACACTCTCTGCCTATGTCTTACTGTCCAGGATGGGAGGGTTGGAATCACTTGACAGCCTTCCCTACAATAGAGTCTGGGGAATGATTTTCTCCTTTGAAGAAATCACAATATGTTATAAAAAAAGAAGGAGAAATGGGCACTTGAAGGTAAATTAGTAAACTTAAGGCAACTTCCCACAAAAACTCAATTTTCTATTGGATCGTTTTGAACACTGAGATCTGATACTACAAATCCTGATAGTTTTCAGTGAGTTTGATCTGCTGCATGAGAACACTGGCCTCAGAGTGTTCTGTGCTTGTTTTTCATTGTGACTATTGCATTCAGTCCACCTTCAGGCCAGCTGCCTGAGCCTGTGACCTGCCCATGTGTAGAGAATCTCCACACTTGCATTAATGTTCTGTACCACTGTCAGAACTGTTTGAATAGGGGCCCTGTATTTACATTTTGCACATGTTGCTCAAATCAGCATCCAGTCCTGGCCTCATCTTCGTGTGCATCTATGTGTGTGACTCCTGGTGAACTGAAAACACTCAGACTAGGGACCAGCCAGAGCAGGCACTTGGCAAATTATCAGCATCCTGTAACCACAGGGATCAAAAAAATTCTTTTTGGATTTATTTATTTTATTTTATGTGTATGAGTACTTTGCCTGCATGTATATAACCGCATCATGTGTATACAGTGCCTGTGGAGGACAGTAGAATGTGTCTGGTCCCTTGGAACTGGAGTTACAGATGGTTGTTAGCTACCGCCTGGGTGCTGAGAACCAAACCTAGTTGCTCTGCAAGAGGGACCCATGCTTTTAACTGCTGAGCCATCTCTCCAGCCCCTCTCAGGAATTTTTTTAAAATCTGCTTTGTCACCTTTATCACCAGTGTTGTTTTAATCTGAACGTCAGACATGCCCACCTCTGCACCCCAGTATCACCACAACAACCATGACCATTTATTGGTACGATTTCATTTGCTTTTAGCATACTTGCTGTAAGAAAGTACCTAGTATTCAGTGACAGGGCCAGAGCCAGGCCTAGTAGCCCAGGCTTATTATTCCAGAGTTTAAGAGGCTGAGGCAGAAGGATGACAAGTCAGAGGGCAACATGGACCACAGTTCTAGGCCAGCTTGGTCTACAGAGCAAAACTTTGAACAACAACAATAAAGCAGCTACTAGATCTGGGCTGGGGCTGTGGATTCTCCATACATCCATGCACTGGAACAGGCAGCACCAGTGAGGAACTGGCCCAGCAGGGGCCTGGTCCATTCTGACCAATCAGAAAAGCTCTGAGTGTATTCACAAGGCCTGGATGAGGGCCCTGCCCCCAGGCGCAGTCACCTTGAACTAAGGACAAACCCGCTCCTTGGGGTGGGTGGAAGGGAGACAGACAGGGATACGGAAACCATTCCAAGTCTCCAAAGTGAGCTGTTCATGGAAGTTCAGAAGATAGTGCAGATGCTTCATTAATACAAGGAATAAAAGTGCGCCATGGGCTGGAGGATGGCTCAGTGGTTAACAGTACATTCTGTTCTTGCAGAAGACCCGTTTGATTCCTCGTACCGTGTAAACACAGCTGTGGAGGATCGGATGCCCTCCTCTGGACTCTGTGGGTACCTGTAATCACACATGCACATTCGCTTATGGACACACATATACACATGATTTTTAAAAAGAAGATTGAGCCTCTACTGCCACCTGGTCCCACAAGGGCATTTGCAGTTGCACCTTTCTCAGCACAGCGGGGAGCCAGCCTATTCCCTCTGCGAGTTAGAAAGCCATCCGAAGTCTGCGTTCATTCACGGAGAGGCTCCTCCCCTGCCACGCCTCTCCCTCCCCAAACCCTCCATCACTGCTTTAGAACGAAATCTCTGAAGCCCATGGCTCAAAAATCAAACCTGGAAGTGAGCTCACGTCTGGCCGGGGAAGTAGATCAATTTTTGCCTCATTTCTCTAACCCTTTCCTGGGCCAGAACGAGGGTCCACACGGCTTCATACGCAAGCCTGGCAGGATGCGCTGTCGATTCAAAACTCAAAATATGCTTAACGTACAGATTCCGCAAGCAAGAGAAGTGCCTTGTGCTGCTTTCCCTCAGTAGATGGAGCTGGCTCGCGCATCACTCCTCACCGACCGTCCTCGGTGGGGTGCAGAATTGCTATGGCGCCTTGCGGGGAGCCTCTCTGCTCCCAGGGTCCACAGGCACCCTGTGCGCCCTTCGCACGTCAACGTCTAGAGTCACTTCCTTGGCTCCCTGCCTACCCGGGGCCCGTCATGCTGACCAGGAAGCTGTGCCCACTCTCCACAGTAAGCCAGGGAAGCGTCCCACAAGAGGAAGACACAGAGCTAGCCTCCCAACCTCCCAGAGTAGCGCAAGCAACGCAGTTCTCCATCCACCACCCTCGAAACCCTAACTCGCCCTCCCTTTCCCAAACTTCAGTTGGGCCATTTCATGTTTTTAATAACCCCTCAATCGGAAATACTATTAGGGAGAGAACAGGGATACTTTGCGTGTTGTACGTAGGTAGTGGTGACAGACATGGGGATGGATAAACAGATTCAGTGATCTGCATACTTAGTGTTAATACACCAGACACATATTGCTGTGTGTCATACCTCAGTTTTAAACTATGGCATGCACATATACAGGAAGTAATTACCTTAGAACAAACAAGGAAAACAACCAACCCAGGGCTCCCCAGAATGGTGATCTCAAGGAGTCAACATAATGTCTGGTTTACAGGCACATACTTCAAATATAAATTTGATCCAGTCTTTAAAATGGAAAAGATTACACAAAATTCTGAATTTCTGGCTCCAGTAAGAAGCTTGGGAATCACTGATCTCCCATTGTTGTCATCTGAACTTGTAACCTTTCAACGTAGGCAGGAAAAAATACAAAATGCAAAGGTTCCAATGACTCCTGGAACGGTGGATGAGGAGCACCAGGGAGGGTGGAACAGAGGTGAGGAAGCCGTGGGAAGAACACTGATTTTTCTGTCACAGTTTCCTTCTGTTCATCCCTATCCACCTACCCACCCACCCACCCATCTGTACATCTATAATTCACATGAACATATCATATCCATCCCCATTCATCCACTCATCCGTCCTATCATCTATCTATCCATATCCATCCAACTATCTACCTATCTAACCATCCATTCATATCTACTCACCCATCTATACATCCATAATTCACATAAACATATCATATCCATACACATCCATCCATCCATATCATTTATCCATCTATAGTCACTCGTCTACCAACCCACTATCCAGCTATCCATCCATCCATCCATCCATCCAAACCCACACATCCATCTACATTCATCCACCCATTCGCATCCATCTACCCATCCACCCATCAATTCATACCTATCCATCCACTATCTACATCTATCTACATCTACCCATCCATCCACCCACTCATCTACTCATCTATCCATATCCATCTACCCATCCACTCACTCGTCCATCCATCCATCCATCCACATCCACACACATCCAGACATCTGTCTACCCATCCACTCACCCATCCATCCATGCATCCATCCATCCACATCCACCCATCCGTCCACCCATCCACTCACTCATCCATCCATCCATCCATTCACATCCACCCACATCCAGACATCCATCTACTCACTCATCCATCCATCCATCTATCCATCCATCCATCCACATCCACCCATCCGTCCACCCACCCACCCACTCATCCATCCATCCATCCATCCACATCCACACACATCCAGACATCCATCTACTCACTCATCCATCCATCTATCCATCCATCCATCCACATCCCCCCATCCGTCTACCCATCCACTCATCCATCCATCCATCCACATCCATCCACATCCACCCATCCATCTACCCATCCACTCACTCATCCATCCATCCATCCATCCACATCCACCCACATCCAGACATCCACCTACCCATCCACTCACCCATCCATCCTTCCTTCCATCCATCCACTTCCACCCACATCCACCCATCCATCTACCCATGCACCCACCGACCCAACCATCCACCTATCTACCCACTCACTCACCCACTCATATCCATCTGTCTGTCCATATTCATCCATCCATTCACATCCATCTCCCCATCTGTCCATCCATTCATACCCCCATCCATCACATCTACCAGTTTATCCACACATCTATCCATCCACCTACCCATCGATCCATGTAACCATCCATCCATCTACCCACCCATTTATCCATTAATCCACCCATCTATCCACATCCATCTAGTCACCATCCATCTATATTCACCCATTGACCTACCCTTCTGTCTATCCGCATCTACCCATTCATCCATGCATCCATCCATCCATCCATCCATCTACCATCTATTCACATCCACCTATCCATCCACCAATCCACTCATCCATCAGTCATGCATACTTTCCTATTTCTTTCACTTAAATCTTTGTTCCCTATTTCCTGTTTGATTATTTCTTCCCTCTCATGCTTTGCTATTAATTTCTGGCAGCAATTTGTGAATGCCCTAGTACTCCAAGAACCATTGAAATCACAGTTGGGAATCTCAATAATTTCACCAAGGCAGACGCTATTAAATGCAAACATTGGCAAAGTTTTTTAGCACTGCAGAAAAAAAATCAGGAAAATGCCAAGGTAAGCTGATTGCCACTGCATACTTAATTCCTCCTCCTTTTAAAAGCTAGAAATCCTCCTTCTGCCCAGCAGGACCTGAACAAGCTAAAGTGAGGCCACATGAGGCCACATGGAGCCGATTCCTCCCTGTCCTCAAACCCAGCATGACAGAGACACGGGCATCCCCAAGGTTGCAGGAGATGGAAATTCCTCCTAATTTTTCTCATCCTGTTCTCAGATCAGGACTAAAATGGACAGAATGGTAGTTAACCCAATGGCCTTCTGCTTCACCCCTGGCAACCAAGAAGACACAGCTGCCTGATGCCTCTCTGCTTTTCAAAAACCATTTTCTCATGGGCATGGGAAAATGCCTTGAGTTGAGTGCTGAGAATCGATGGAAAAGAAGAGTTTGAAGTTAGGCATCAATTTGCCATCAGAGCTGGGCAAGAGCAAGTGGGCTCTGAACTAGTCCAAGGCCCAGGACCTCTTCCTTCTAGATCTGGGGGCAGCCCAGCACTGCGGCCAATGCTCTTTCTCACCACTGGCTCCTCCTCCTGCCATGTCTTTGATGTGCTGCTCACCCAAACTGACCTCTGGAGACTGAATTTCTGTAACACAATTAGATTCTGCTAACTAATCCTGAACACAAAGCTCATTACATCACTTAGGGATCTGGCCAGAAACCGGTCACTACAGGGATGGTGTAATGGGGCAGATTTCAATTCCCTGCCTGTTTCCAAGACCAAAGGTGTGGACAGTTAAGGAAGTCAGGAAGGACGACCAGCTCCCAGAGGAGGCAGCCAGCGGGGAAAGGCACTGGCCATCTAAAACCCAAAGGAGCGAAAGGAGGGAAGTATGTTCATGGACCAGCTACCACTCTGGAGCAGGAATGTGAAGAACACAAGCAAGAAATGCCCTCATGACCCTTCCGTTCAGTGACAGTGGCTCACATTGCTGTGCACATTTGGAAGTCAAATGGGATGACGCGAGGTGAGGCTCTGGGGGCAAGAAGGGAATGTACATTGGGGCTGGGGATTTAGTCCTTACTTCAAAGACTCAGTTTTCTCATCTGTAACATCTGCCTAACAATGCTCTTCTAAGGATAAAACTACTATATCTATAGCACACAGCTCGTTGCACACGAGCCTGCCTCCCTTGTCATCACTGATTGTGTCTCCCTAAGTACTGCTATTTTGGTCCACACTGGATGCATCTACAAAGGCATCTCAGTCCCAGCCTGTACCCCCATGAGAGGATGTCATCCCTTCTGGAACATACCACTTTTGAAAACTCTCCTCGGGACTCTACTTGATCTCTCCCAGGGCTGATAGGCTGATCACACCTCCTGGTCTTCTTCTACTCCAGAACAATTACTTTGAATGGTGGCAGAGTGCATGCATATTGATATTTTCCAAGAACTCCACATCCTGGAGTCACACAGTGACTCCTTAAAAGGTTCTGCACATCTGAAAAGGCCAGTTTAACTAGACCTTTGCCTCATGAAAAGGAAAAGCAAGTTTACAAATCTCTTTATATCAGTTCATTAATACACATTCAAGGGGGGGGGGAATCAATGTACCAGCACAACCAAAACACATTTTTAAGAAGAAATAGATAGACTAAATTAAATCTATAATTTAAAATCTTTCTATAAGGAACCTGATAACTTCACTGGTGAATTCTACCCAACATGTAAGAACCCACTCATACCAATTTCCCAAGATTATTTCAGAAAATAGAATAGAGAGGAATACCTCCCAACTAATTTTATGAGACTAGCATTTCCCTGATAACAGAATTAGAAAACAACATTTCAAACGAAGGATCCTACAGATGTCTCCTGAGCATAGAGGCAAAAACATAATTTAGCATGATTTTAGAGAGTGAATCTAACAATGTATTTTAAAAGATAATAAAACACAACTGTGATATTGTGATGTAATAAGGTGGATGTATATATTTGGTATTGGAGACACAGAAAACAAGGTTGTTGAGTTGGAAGTAAATCAATAAAGTACAGAAGTTCAGAGAAAAGAAATAACGGGACGGAACTATAGAAACTAGAAAAAGTATCTGTGTGTGGGATAGATTAAGGGGCTGGAGAGATGGCTCAGCAGTTATGAGCACTGGTAGCTCTTGCAGAGGCCTGGGGTTCGGTTCCCAGCATCCACATGGCAGTTAAGAATTGTCTATAATTCCAATTCCAGGGGAATCCAATGCCCTCTTCTGACTGCCACAGGCACTGCAAGTCATGGCTGCACTTAACTCCGTGCAGGCAATGCACTCATTCATATATACATAATATTAATAAATAAAATAAAATAAAAATAAAAAAAATCAAAAGATATAAAACACTCACAGAGTTACAGAATAAAAGGAGAATTTGAAGGAAGCATTTATTCAAGCCTACATGGTGGACACGTCAATCCACAGATCCAAGAAGTTCAACAAAGGCTAAGAAAGGTAAAACTCAAAGAGTGTCATACCTAAACTCCTCCTCAAACTCTAGTCACAGGAAATATTCATTGTGCTCTCAGGGTGATATTCACACATTAGCATGAGATTGCTCAATGGATGTGTTAGAAGTCAGAGATTTTCGAATTCTAAAGAAAAAAGCCAACTGTCCAAGCAGAAATTATACATTCACACACACACACGCACACACACACACACACACACACACACACACACACACACTTCCTCAAAAACAAATGTCAAGGGGACTAGGGAGATGGCTCAGTGGTTAAAAGCCTGTACTGCTCTTGCAGAGGACCTGGGTTCAGTTCCCAGCACCCACGTTTCTTGGTTCATAATCACCTGTAATCCAGTTCCAAGGGGGATCTGACACCCTCTTCTGGCCTCCACAGACACTATATTTATGTGCATATACCCCCACAAAGACACATACTTATATCTCCTTAAAAAAAATTAAATGGGTGCTTTCTAATGTGCAAACATTCTCTGTAGGAAGCCTGGACTACACACTGATGCCACGTGAAAACTTTGTGGGTTATGCTGGGAGGAGGAAATGACACGTGCTTACGCTTTGTGTCCAGGAAGTTCTGTGTGGTGCTCTGTGGTTTGGCAGGGCAATGCAAGCAGAGGACACTGTGAGACACAGTCTGGGACTCTGAAAGACTAAGGATTTGCGTTGTTGGTATAGCACCACAAGGCCACAGTGACATTTTCTGAAATCAGGCACAGGTCTTGATGTTTATGAATTTCCCTAGTTGATGAACACATGAACAGAAATGTTACCATCACCTGATGTTGGCGAGGAGCACTGACTGCTATAAAGAAGAAGCATGAATAACTTGCTTTTCAATATGTCAAACCCACTGAAGAGCCATTATAAACTTGGGCCATCTTGAAAAATGCTGGTCTACAAAGAGCCATCACACATAGGATATAGGACAATCAGCAAAAAACTAAACGGACCCAAGCCTCACAGTGAAGCAGACTCCATAGGAAAACAACTCATAAAATCAAAATAATACACACGGCAAAATGGGATTGCTCATCTTCAAGAAACCAAAGCTACTGGACTCTAAATCACAGCCCATTCCATTGTCACTGATTTTCCAAGCAGACCATGTCACAATCCTACCACCTGGTCTCTTACCAAAAACACCGTCATGCCACCTTTGTACCAAGATTTTGGTTATTCAATTATTTTCTGTTTTTTCCATTGCTGGGGATGGAACTCAGGGCTTTGAACTTGTTAGGAAGTATTCTCCCATGGAGCCACACTCCAGCCCCTCACTGGTGGATTGTAAGCAGGTACTCTACCACTGAGCCACACCCCTTCCTTCACTGGTGGATTCCAGGCAAGTGTTCTACCACTGAGCCACACCCTCAGCCGCTCACTGGGGGATCCTAGGCAGGTGTCTTATCACTGAGCTACACTCCCAGCCAAGCCCCTTACTGGGAGGATTCTAGGCAGTTACTCTACCACTGAGCTATGTCCCTAACATCCTCTTTATATTTTATTTTGAGATAGAGTCAGATCAGTTGCTCAGATTGTCCTTGAACTCATTCTGTATCACAGGCTGGCCAGGAACCTTGATTCTCCTACCTCAGACTCCTAAATAGCTATCATTATAGGCGTATGCCACCAGGCCCAGCTTCTAAGACTGTTTTTATGTATCATTTTCTTCTCTGGTGTGCTGGAGTTTGTCCTACACCCTGTCATTACGGAAATAATACTGAGTTACCTCAAGGCTGAATTTCATTGTTCAAATGACTGAGTAGCAATGATATAGAGACAGAAAGAAACGTACAGCTTTTTGTTCTGTTATCAAAAGTCAGTTTTTTAACTTTCACCTTAATTCAAGCAATCATGTATACTTAAGCGATTATACTTTTGCCCAGATGGAAGGCTTATAGAATTATATTTTTAACTTAAAGTATAGCAAATAAGATTGTTTAAAATAATTTCTCTTACTTCCGACCAAGACTATAAAGAAGCAACAAGTTAAAAACTGAAACGATGTAAAATCTATCTTCTGATATCTGCCAGAACAGCAAGGTCACAGGGCATAACGCATTGCCCCAAATCTCAGAGATGTCAGCTGGCGAATGGAGAGGCTTTCAGCGTGCAGGGCAGAAATCCAAAATTGAGAGTCAGGAGCGATGCCTCAGAGGTTAAGAGCACTGGGTCATCCTGCAGAGGACCGAGGGTCTGTTCCCAGCACCCACACAGGAGCTAACAATCCGTATCTCCAGTTCCGAGGCATCCGATGCCCTCTTCTGACCGCCATAGGCATTCCGTGCACATGATTCACCCTCATACATGCAGGCAAAACATTCATACACATACGATAAAAATAAAGATAAATTAACTGGGCGTGGTGGTGCACATCTTGCATTTGGGAGGCAAAGGTAGGCCAATCCCTGTGAGGTTGAGGCCAACCTAATCTGCATAGCAAGTTCCAGGCCAGTTGAAGATATAGGGAGACTAGGTCTTAAAAAGACCATTAATTAATTAATTAACTAATTAACCCAAAATTGAAATATCTCCTAGGAGCCTGTGACAGGTACAGAAAACTGAAATGCCATCGCTCAACTGATGGCAGCTCAGGGTGGATAAGCTAAAACTCGGGTGGGGGGACAGGGGGGTCTTTTATTGAGCCTTATCCCCATAGACTTCCCCAGGCCTTCACAGTTCCTAGCAGAGAAAAATGCCCTCACATTTCTGGTTGTGAGAAGGCAGAGGAACCATTTTGAAATACGCCAGAGTATGTTGTTCCTAATAAGTTCTGCCCATCAGAGAAACTATTTTTTACCAGAGCCTAAGCAGTTAATTCCCCCGCCCCCCAAGCCAGCTGGGAGAAGCTAGGTGTGGTACTGCAAACCCTACTCCCCAGCACTACGGAGTCAGAGGCAGGAGCAGCAAGTTGGAGGCCAGCCTAAGGCTGTACACAAGACCCTGGGTCAGAAATCTCGAAGGAAGGAAGGAAGGAAGGAAGGAAGGAAGGAAGGAAGGAAGGAAGGAAGGAAGGAAGGAAGGAAGGAAGGGTTAGACCTCACTCTCAGCCCAGGGGACTCGAACCCCTTTAGGCCCCCTGAGAGCCCAACTTCGGGGAGCCTCAGTCCCAAGAATCCAGACCATCAGATGCAAACAGTAAGAGGATTTTATTTCACTTGCGCAAGTGGGTGACTTAGCATCGGGAAGCCAAGGCCCCTGGCAGGGGTTCCACCAGGCTTTTATTACAGAAAACCACAGAATTATCATGGTTTAACATACAGGGTACTTGTTACATTTGGATTGGTTCACAACTCTTGGACCAGGGTTACAGAGAGGACAATTTTACATAGTCCAACCTTTTCTCAGAAATACCATACGCATTATTTCACATGTCACAAGATGTTGACTTAACTGAATGTTTTAACCATACTTCTGGTTTCACAATGTCGATGGGACATCTGGGGGCTTTTTCTGTCAACACCACAGACATTATCTCATATACCATGAGATGTTGACATAGCCTTTGTGACTTCTGGGACTTTCCAGTTAGGGAGGGGTAAGCTAACAGAGGGCCCAGGTGTTTTTCCACTTGGATGGGGGTCTTACAGAAGGAAGGAAGGAAGGAAGGAAGGAAGGAAGGAAGGAAGAAAGGAAGGAAGGAAGATGAGGAAAAAGACAGAGGGAGGGAGAGAGAGAGTAAGGAGGGAGATGGAGGGAAGGACAGAGGGAGGGGAAAGAAAGAACCAAAGAACCTACCCAGGGAAAAGGAAGCACTACTCCTGACCTTTAACGTCTCAACAACGAAAAGATTCACCCCAGGCAGCTCTAGACTTGACATGAAAAGATTCACCCCAGACAGCTCTAGACTTGACATGAAAAGATTCACCCCAGGCAGCTCTAGACTTGACATGAGAGAGAAATCATGGGCTTCCAGTCTGCTCTAGCCATCCCCAACTGGAGGGGTACGTAAACACTTGAAAAGAGCTGATGATATTTACGATCTACTGGCACAGCCTCGCTAAATACGGAGTCACGCTCTTAGGTCTACAGAGCGCACGCCCCCGACCACCCGTGTATTAGTGTCACGTAAGAAAAGCCTAGTGGGCTGTGCTGGCCTGAGGGACTGGGCATGAAAGCACTGGCCTATGAGCCAAGCCCGAAGGAGCGGAGGCAAGAGAGACAGAGCGTGAAGCTAGCCCGAGCGACACAGAAACCCGGCCTCTAAAAATTAAAAAGTTAAGATGAAGGAAAACAGAGGCCTCATTATACCAGTACATCCAGTCTAGTTATCACAGAAAGACTGCGAGGCACCCTAAGAACAGTGTGAAGAGACAGGGTTCATATCAGAACCATGCTCAGAGAGGACGGAGATATGGCAATTATTACACAGGAAAGGGCAAAGTCGACAGCCTGTGAGAGCGGAAGGCAACGTGTGTGGAGAAGAGGTAATTCTGAGAAAAATCTCTTTGAAAAGTTAGAGAATGGTAACAAGACAGAGTAAAGAATGGCTTTGCTAGGTTCATTAGTGGACTGGGCATGGCTGAAGAGCTCTGACCTTGAGGATGCATCAATAGAAAAATTCAAAACTAAAAGGTACAAGAAAAAAGGCAAACGGAATATCCCCAGAACCCTGGGGGAGGTGTTCAGGATTCGGCGTGCCTGCCATGAAACACCAGAAGGAAGACTGAAAATGAAGAGTATTTGGAGCAAGAACTGAGAATTCCTCCTACATGAATGCCTAAAAGCAAACCAATATATATCAGAGGCGTAAAGGACACCCAGCAAAATGACCATCTCACCCCTTCCACACAACACACACACACACACACACACACACACACACACACACACACACACTGCTGCATCTAGGCAAATCATACTTACACTGCAGAAAATCAAACATAAAACACACATTAACAAGTTTAGAAGATCCGAAATAACAATGTGTGTTCTCAGACCACAATAGAATTAAAGTAGAACTCAATAACAAAAGATGGCTAGAAAATCCCCAAAAGATTAGAGACAAAATATCACACCAAACAACCACATAGGTCAAAGAAGAATTCTCAAGAGAAATTAAAACACAGCTTGGAATAAAAGAAAACAAATATACAATTTATCGAAATTGTGAAGTGCAGTAAATACAGGGTTTAGAGGAAATTTATAGCATTGGATGCACAGATTAAAAAGAGAAATCTACACTCGATAATTCAAGTTTCTACCCCAGGAAACCAGGAAATAAGATAAAATTAAATCCAAAGCAAAAGAAAAAATAAACATGAGAGAATTCAATACAATTGAAGCTAGGAAAAATGCAAAAAAAAAAAATCAATGAAATCAAAAGCTAGATTTTGTTTTGTTGTTGTTATTTAAGGCAAGGTCTCCTGTAGCCTAGGAGGGCCTCCTCACTGTGTACTTAAAGCTGGGCTTAAACTCCTGACGCCCCACTTGCTCCCAAGTGCTAGCCACCACATCCAAAGGCTAGATTTATTTTATAAAGATAAATAACACTGAAAAACTTCAATCCCAGCTAACTAGGAGACAAAGAGGTTAAGATACAACTTTTTGATATCAGGAAGGCATGAGAAGGAAGTATCAAAGATCTCACAGACAGGATGGGCGGTGCTGATGAAGGCTGTAACTCCTTGCCCAGGATTCTTACCTCATAAATGAAAGGGACAAATTCCTCAAAGGTCAAAATCTGCCAAAATTCCCACAAGAAGAAATAAACTATTTGAATATGCTACATCTATGAAAGACACTAGATTCCTAACAACCTTCTAAAACAGCACAAAGTCTTCATGTTTCAGTAGTAAATGCTACCAAATCTTTAAGGAAATGTTACAACTTCTGTAGTCTCTTTCAGAATTTAGAAGTAAAAGGAATAGTCTTTAATTCATTCCCATGAGGCCAGACTTCTCCTAACACCAGGTAAAGAGATTACAAAACCAGGGCAGGAGAAATGGCCCAGTAGTTAAAAGCACTGACTGCTCTTGCAGAGGGTCCAGGTTCAGTTTCCAGCACCCACATGGCAGCTAACAACCATCCTTGACTCCAGTTCTAGGGGATGTGACGCCCTCTTCTGGTCTCTGTGGACATTACAGTCACGGTTGCACGAAGGCAAAACACTCACACACATAAAATAAACTAAAATAAATCAAAAAAGGAGAGCTCATATCACAATAACAGGCTGTAAGCCAATGTGCAGGAATGTCAACAGCTTCCACATATGATGACAAAGAAGCAGAAGGACTTGAAATTAGCAAGATCATAAGGGCTGAAGAGATGCTTCTGTGGTTAGGAGTACATACTGCTTTTGTGGAGGATCTAGATTCGGTTCCCAGCACTCAAATTAGGCAGCCTACAGCTACCTGTAACCCGGCTTGAGAGGATCCAATATCTTTGGCCTTTTGAGTACCTGCATTCCTGTGTACATAACCTATTCCTACATACTTTAAAAATATTTTTAAAGAAATAATTTTTTAAAACACGATAACACCAGCATCCACCTCAATTGAATAATTAAATACAAATATAAGAAAACATGTACAGGACCTATAGAAAGAAAACTAAAAGGACAGTGGAATAGAAAAAACGCATAAATACATAGATATTCCATGTGCACCGAAAGGAGGATTTAATATTGTCAAGATGCCAGCTTTCCACAGAGAGCCCAGAAAAAGACTCATAAATATAGTCAACTGATCTTTGGCAAATAAAATGTAGCAAAGATAATGTTTTTAACAAATGGTGCTGGAACACATCCTCAGGCAAAGAGAAAGAAGAAAGAAAAATGGACCACAACACAGACCTTACATCCTTCTGAAAAATTGGATTATAGACCCAATCATAAAATGCAAAACTATAAAACTAGAAGATTATATGCGAGAAATATCATTTAACTTGGGTTTGATAAGTACTTCTTAGATAAACACCTAGTCTGGGAAGGAAACGATAAACTGGACTTCGTTAAAGTAAAACACTTCTCTGTAAAAGACTGTCAAGAGAGGGAAAAGATAAGCTATAGCTTGCATTTCTGGGGCAGAAGCAGTCGCAAGAGAGAGATCTGATGAAGAACTGTGACCGGGGGGACCCCTAGGACGCTACAGTAATAAAATGGATAGCTAAGCTAATGATATGAATGGGTAACCGCCTTGGACAGACATTTCATCAAAAACAGATACAAAGACTATAAATAAACAAACACATAAAACGCTGCTCAGTACCATATGTCACTTGAAAACTGAAAACTGAAATGAGAGAATATCACACACTACAAAGGATAAAATGCAAACAGCTAACCTCACCAAGTGCTGGTGAAGATGTGGGACGACAGGAGCATCCAGTTGTGGTTGTGGGGGTGCAGAGGGCGCAGTCATTTTATTTCCCTCCCTCTTTCTGTCATTTCTTCCATCATTTCTTTCTCCTTCCTTCCTTCCTTCCTTCCTTCCTTTTTCCTTTCTTCCTCTCTCCTTCCCTTCCTTTCTTCCTTTAGTTCTTCCTTCCTTCTTTCTTCCTTTTCTACTTTCCTTCCTGCCCCGCTTTTCTGTTTTCATGCAGTGCTGGGAATCAAACCCAAGACCTGTGCATTTTAGGTAGGTGTTCTAGCACTGAGATACACACCACAGCTGACTAAGTATACATTTAACACATGATCCAACAATTGTCCTCCTTGGTATTTACCTAAATGAGTTAAAAACTTATATTGATACAAAAACCTTCACACAAATGTCTCACACAAGCAATTATGTCCTTCAGTTGGCTGAGCCCTCCCACATCACTCAACAATCAAGAAAATGCCTCACAGGCCAATCTGATAAAGGAAATTCCCAATTTAAAGTTCCTTCTTCCTAGGCATGTCAGGTTGACAACCGAAGTCAATCATGACAAATGGATGGACGTTGTAAGTTATACTACTAAGCCTCTTACAGCAGCATGGGCTATCTAGAAGACAATGCTTGTAAAATATACCAGTCCAAGAAAGATAGATGCTATGTGCTGTCACTTAGTGCAGGAGCTGGAAATGTGGGAGGTGGGGGACTAGTGGGATGCTGGCCAAGGAACACAAAGCTCCAGCTAGACAGGATTAATAAGTTTGGGGATGTATTATATAGCATGGTGATTAAGATCAACAGTAATATATTATCTATTGGAAAATTGCTAAGAAAGTCAATATTGTCTTTTCCCAATAAAAAGCAAATGATGGAGATGCTAATTAGCTTAAGTTCAACATATCATAATATAAACATATATCAAAATATCTTGCAATATAAATACCTTTTTATTTGCCATACCTTAATGAAAACAAAAGTGCTGAACAGGAAAGCATGCAAAGATGTGGAGACCCTTAGGTGCCCACCAGCAAGGGAAAGAAGACAAGCAGTCTGAAAGAGCTGAGGTTTATAGATCCAACTATGAAGCTAGTAAAAAGATCATCGATGGTCAAGGGTCAGGAGGGAAACGGGACAGATGATTTTCAGGGAAAATGATTCTGCATTAGTCTGAAATGATAGAGTACATTTGTCCAAACTCATGGAATTACCACACAGAGAGGGAACTGTAATGTGAACCAAAACTTAATAACGATGTGTCAGTATAGGTTCAGTAACTGTAACAAATATCCCCTCTGGTGCCAGATGCAGATGGTCCTGGAGGCTGTGTGTATATGGAGGCATGGGTGAATGAGAAATGTGTGCACTTTCTGCTTAATTTTGCAAACCTAACACTGCTCTATAACATCAAATCTATTTCAAAGTGAAATGGTCTAAAACAAATTCATTAAAATTCCCCAAAGATGTTAGCGAGTTCAAGGAGGAAATTGTCTTGTGGATTCTGTGGACATCTAAAATACTACAAGTGGGGGATGGAGAGATGGCTCAGCAGTTAAGAGCACAAGCTGCTCTTTCAAAGGACCTGGATTCGGTTCCCAGCACCCACACGATGGCTAACAACCACCTGTAACTCCGGTTCCACAGAATCCAACACCCTCTTCTGACCTCCATGGTCATTGTATAGCCTGAGTGTACTCACATACATATAGGCAAGACACTCATACACATAAAATAAAAATAAAATTTAAATACTACAGCAAGTATGCAGAAAGCTGCTGGGCAGTATCTTAACCTCTCAACTAACTTACACACTCACACAGGTATCCCAGGGAGATGAAAATGCATGCTCTCAAAAAGCTTTTTATAAGAACTCATATTTGAAAGACCTCAGAGGTCCTCCAAAAGGTGTCAATAGATAGACCTGACTATTTTTGTTGTTGTTGTTTGAGACAGGGTCTACCTGTAGCCCCTACTGACCTTGAACTTGCTGTGTAGACCAGGTTGACCTTGTTCTCACAGAGATCTGCCTTCTTCTGTCTCCCAAGTGTATCACCATGTCTGGGTGAATGAACTGATAAATTGGTGCGGTTCACCTCAGCAAACATAACTTCACACTTACAAGAATTGTGTGAATCCACAAAACTTGTCGAATAAATGAGGCCAGATACAGAAAGAATATAGACTATGTGATTCACTTTCTTGACATTTAGGGAAAATGAATAATAGAGATTGGATTAGGAGGTCTTAAGGAACACTCAGACTGTATTGTGTCACACATATGTGTGCTGAAATTGATGACCTGCCACACTTCACCAGCACATCAGTTATACTACAGGCTTCGTTTTATTTTGATGCTATTAATTGTGCAAACATATTTTGTTTTCTCTGGGCACAGTGGCACATGCCTTTAATTTCAGCACTTGGGAGGCAGAGGCAGGTGGATTTCTGTGAGAGCAAGGCCAACCTGGTCTCCACAGAGAATCCTGGGCCAACTGGGGCTAAAGGGAGACCCTGTCTCAATGACCCTCCCCCTTAATATATGGTTTCATTTGACATTTTTGTACCTGTATTCAGTATACTTTGATGAAACACTCTCTTGTCCCCTTTCTGGTCCCCTAACCCCTCTTGTTGTCATCCTTCACCTGACTCTCTACCATCATCTAACGTTTTTAAATTTTAGTTTTCTGAACACCTATGTTGATCATAGCACTACTCACAATAGTCAAGTTGTGGAATCAGTCAAGTGTCCATCCCAGATGAATATATAAAGAAATTGTGCTGTTTGCACATGGAGGGGTGTTATTCATCCTCCAAGAAGAATGTGATTATGTCATTTATAGGAAAATAGCTAGAACCAGATCATGCCAGTTTAACAAAATGAGACAGACTCAAGAAAGAAAAATATCACATTTTCTCTCACATACCACAGTTTTAAAAGAGCTGTTTTCTGGTGATTACTCTTTCTCGCTAACATAGATGAACTACCGAGACTTTGCCCTTACAAGGCAAAAGAAATGAGAATTGGGGGTTTGGATGCTGTATTAGTTATTTTTGTTGCTGTGGCAAATTACCTGACAAAAAAGCGGTTTAAAGAGAAAAGGGTTCATTGTTCCTTTAAAAAGATACACCCCAGACTCAGAAGAATAAGTGACATATGTTCTCTCTCACTCTCTCATGTGAGTTATCTAACCCTATGAAACATCAGGGGCCAGGAAAATGGAAAGGAACCGTGGTGATAAAAGGAAGGACAGAGCCCAAGAAAGGGAGATATTAAGAGACAAACGTTACCAAGGGGGGATGGGGAAAATTGGGTCCTTAACAGTGAATCAGAAGGGAAGGCTAGAGAAGGAGCCTTGAGGAAAAGGGGAACGAAGGAGCTCAAAAGAGGGGGTGTGTGGTAAATACACTGGTTCTCTCTGAGGTTTTTTTTTACTATTGGTTCATTCAGTGCAAGTCCCACCCTCTGACCAATAAGGGAGCAGGAAGGCGGGGAGAAGGTAGAGAAAAACATGGCAGTGAGCCAGCAAGGGACATGGGAAATACTCAAAGCCACTCAGGAGGAAAAGTGCCCAGTCCTGGGCCCACGTACAAGGCCAAGACCCAGGAGGCAGCGTCCCAAGTCCCCGCAGTGCTAAGGATCATGTGAGCTGAAGTGAAGCACAGGCTGGGAATGGACAAAGAGCCCTGGGCCACGGACAAAGAGACTTCCACCACCACTGTGGCTGCTCTAGACGGGCGGCCGACTGGAAACAATGACTTTATGGGTCGCCCGAAATAAATCAATCTCCCTAAAAAACATTCTCTATTCGTTCAGTCGGTTCAGACCTGGAGGGTGGGGTGAGGCTGAATGCTGGGTCCCGGCATGAGAGAATTTATGCAACAGGGGCGATGACAGGAGACAGCCATTTCAAGAGGGCAATGGGAAAAGGGTGGGCATTTTACCTGGAGCGGGAGGTGGGAGCGTTATACAGGGAGACACTGGAGACAAATAATGCTGAGGTGGTGTGAAAAACCAGAGGGAAATGCAACAGTTCAAAACCCACTGAAAATTACACACAGAATACATATACTATATAATATATAGATTTATATATATATGGTCATGTGTAGAGCTGAAGGCTATATAATGAGAAACACAGTGCTAGACAGGAGAAACCTCCTTTTGAGTTGTTGTTGGTCAGGGTAGTCCAAGAAACTCCAAAAATAACAGGCTATTGCCATAGCTCTTGATCCCTCCCAGAACTTGAAGATAGACCTTATTGTGGCAAGACAGGACATACGTTGGACATAGGATTTGTGGAGTGGAGTAACGGAGGGAGTTAGAAATGACCTGGAAACCTTCTCCCTGAAAACTAGCTCTCATAGTTGTGGAGTATACTATGCAAGCTGCTAAGGGAGAAAAATCAATCAGTGATCCAACCTCGGCTTTAAAGCCTAATAACCGCAACAAAGACTGATACAGCAAACTGTCTTGGTGCAGAAGTGGCACTTTTATCTTAGGGATGAGTAATAGCTGTCTCATTGGACTTAAAGCCCTCTCAATAGGAGAGAACTCATGGGAGGCACTGTAAACACAGCCAAATATAAATGACTGGAGAAGTCATACCACCTAGAAAAAACACTGTATCTGCCACAGCCATAGACAAACATATCTTCTTCTCTATGCCAACTATGGATTCTTATTTTTACAGACAAGTATACCAGTCACCACTCATCAAAGAAGCTTCTTTTGCGATAAAGGGAATCTAGTACAGAGTTCCACAACTGGCCTCTCACAAAGAATAAGTGTCTGTGAAATGCCCAGCCATAAGGGACACATCAACAATGGAACCTCTACACCTAAGCCTTACAGAACATGGTAGAACAAGGGGTAGAGAGAATGCTAATGCATTGCTCACCTCTCACCAGTGAAGCTTCCTCATGCTACAGAGGGTGATGAACCCGGAAGGCCACAACTGGCCAGAGTGTACAGATTAAGAGGCTGTAGAGTACGTGTCCTTAAATAGGACTCCCTATATTAAACTTCACCACAGGCAGCTGGGTGAAGGCAGCTTGACTCTGTAGGTTTTAACATATAAGAATACATGAAATCCTGTGGGCAGGTTAGGGGGGAATACAGATAGGAGAGGTCTAAATATAATTAAAATGTATTGTATGAAATCCACAACAATTTAAAATAAATATACATTGAAAAGGAAAAAAAAAGTATCCTATTATAAAGGGAAGGGCAAGGCAACAGGAGCTGGGGGCTGAGTGACCTGCTGTCAGGAAGGAGAGTGAACGGGAAGTGAGCTGGGCTATAAAACCTCAAGACTTGTCCCCCCCATCCCCAGTGATGATGTGCCTCCTCCAGCAAGGATTCTACAACTCTCCCGAAGAGCACCACTAGCTAAGACCAAGTATTCAAACACATGCAGGTGTGGGAGGCGTTTCACGTTCAAACCACAATAAATGCCAATCAGAAACAGGCTCTGGGGCTGCATTCCTAAGAATATCAGACTCCTCAGCCCAAAACCAAGAGCACAGTTTAGCGGGCGGTACCACTAAGTGCTGATTCAGGATCCACCTGTTGGATGCTGGTTCAGTTCTGTCCAAGACTCCAGCAAAGCTCCATCAAAGGAAACACAGCCTGCATGTGACAGGGACGTGGTGGCATAACAGAGTGTCGAAGTCAGAGCTTCCACAATATTTTGCCGCTGTTGACAGCGAACCATGCATCTCCAGTCTCACGTTGAGGCTGAGTTCTTCAGGATGATTGAAAGCTCTGCCTTCAAAAATCAATGGGGAACGTGTCATCTTTTGATGACATAAGACAATGGTAGAGATGGGATACAGTATCATCTGTCTTATCATTACTGAGGGAGGCTGTACCTTCCACAGAGCTGGTGTGAGACACCAGTAATGGACGCTCCTCTCCTAAATCTCACCCCGTGGGTAGGCTTCTGGCTAGCCTGCTGTCTGTCAACCCAGAGGTTGGTATGACTTACTTCACTCACTGTGTCTCCTACACTAAAGAACTGACTGAAGGTTCCCTGTAAAATTCTGGATTTTCAAACAACATGAGAATAACAGACAAATTTATAATATATCCTAAATGATTCCATATATTAGCAAAACGTATAATACATTATTATGTTAGTTGCTTTTCTCACTGCATTGACTGGTCAGAAACAACTGACCAGAGGAGGGATTGATTTGGGCTCAGGGTTTCAGTGAGTTTAGTCCAGAGGTGCTTAGTTTCACAGGTTTGGGAAGAGCATCACGGCAGGGCTGGGGTGTAGGGGAGGAGAATGTGGCCAGAGAGAGTTCATTTAAGGGCATACCAGGAAGTAGAGAACAAGACGGAAAGAAGCCAGGAATGATATCATGATGGACCTGCCCCTGACGACCCGCTTCTTCTGGCTAGCTCTTGATTTCTAGTTTCCAGAATATCCCCAAATAGCACCACCTGCTGGACGCCAAGTGTCACCATCATAACCTTACAGAGGACATTCCGTATTCAAACCATAACAATTCTAATTATGGAATACATAGGACATTCTATATGGCCCCTGAATCTCCTCACGACAAAGCTACCAGTGTCAAGAGGAAACTGAGCTCTCAGACAAGGTTTACAGCCTCCAGCTGCCCACAGCATCCACCTGGCCCATTTTGCCCTTTACGAGTTTGTGAACCCCATCGTTCAAGATTTCCTTTCAGCTGGAGCCACTTGCCTTACTTCACTTCCAAAAGCACAGGAGAACCTTTCCCACTGGCAATAAAACAGCATTTCATATGAATTGCAGAAATTAAGCTGCAGAACCTATTACTGCCTGCGTTGTTCCTGCGGTGTTCCTCCAGTACACCCAGCAACAGGCTGTGACCTTGAAAAATCCCCTCTCTGCTCTGAGTATCAATGCTCTGACCTATGAGATAAAGAAATGTGGTAACGTGTCTTTAACAGCTCGATTCTCTATGATAATGTGTCTAACACTAACTGCTCCGTCAGAGGCAGTCCCCCAGCAGCCCAGAGGGTGTTGGGTAATGGCTGATGTGCTTTTCATCAAATTCATTCAGAAACACACATGTTCACAAAACCTTCCTGTGTGCCCAGGCAGGCATGTAAACGACCACTCCAGAGTGGCCAGCACTCAGGAACACTGAAACTCCTGTCAGGCACAGGCATGCCTATAATCCTAATGCTCGGGGGCCCTGAAACACAGAGGCAGGGGGATCATGAGTCCAAAGCAGTCTGAGCTGTGTGCATACCCAGATGTGTATGTGTGTGCCTACATACATATGTATATATTTATATATTAAGACACTGTCTCACAAACTAATGAATGACTAAGTTAATTAATATGTATATATTTATATATTAAGACACTGTCTCACAAACTAACGAATGACTAAAAATTAAAAAGAAGATTGAGTTCCTGACATGGCTCAAAATGACCAGTGGATGAACGGTGATGTCCTGTGTCTGGTCTGAGGGTCTGTCCCTCCTTTTAACACCTCGCTGCTTCAGATCCTGCCAAGGTGGCAGTACGGACCCCCTAACTTCAAGGGAACATTTAAATATCAAAAGCTCATTAAAGAAAAAGAAAGGCCTGCGAGGTGGCTCAGAAGGTCAAGGTACCTGCCGCACAAACCTAGTGACTTACATTTGATCCTCAGATCCCACATAGAGGTGGAGGAAGGGAAATTACTCCACAAAGCTGTCCTCTGATACACACACACACACACACACACACACACACACTCACAAATACATCCTGTGCACATACACAGTCTTTTAAAAGAGCATGCTGAATCTATGTATGAAATCTCTCCACGTGCTCCATTCAGGTGACAACTAGACTTACACACAAAACCTTCTCACACTATTAGAGGGATGTTTGCGGCCAGCTAGAGCAGTCTCATAGGTTGCTGCTTCCCATAGATGTTGCATGGAAGTCTGCCTGACAGGAAGTTTGTGCCCTGAGAGATGGTCTCCTGGCTGCTACACTTGCTTAAATCAATTTAAGGTCACATACATATGACATTCTGTAAGGGAATCTACACATGGACAATAAACATATAAGAATCAACATGGAATCAGCAGATGCTATGGACTATTAACTTTATAAAAACACAGTTCGTACAATGCCCCAATTTACCCATGAGGAAAACTGAAGCTCAGAAAGTTGAAGCGACCCGTGTAAGATACACGTGCAGGAGGGGGGAATATCCGGATAGCACTAGATCTTTCCCTTCAGGCAGCTGATGCGGTGAAGCACTCTGACATTCCCTTGTCCTTTCACTCTCACTACACTGGAACCCAGAATTCTGAGTCGTTATCCACAGATAACCTTTCTGTCTACTTGAAGAGGTCAGAAGTACTCACAAGCTGCCTCTCTTTGACTGGAGGCGTCCAGAAGCATCTCGTCCAAGCAGAGTCAGATAGGATTAGAAGCACTGTTAAGACACTACGTTTGGAGCACCGTGTGATCTCTCAGCACAGGCCTTCCAGCTTGAAGTGTCCTGGTTTCTGTGAGCTCTTTGGACATTTGGTGTCTTCCATAGACAGAACTATTTTATCACCCTTTTGATGCCTCTTGATTGAATAATAACAAAAGACTGATGTCAACAACCTACTGATTGCCGGCCGTGTTGAACACTTCCCAAGTGAAATTGACTTTACTCTCCTTGACCTGGGTTTCATTTGCTAAAAGATGTTTTTATTGATTCGAGCATGTCATACGATTTACTTTGATCAGAGTCAGACCTCTCCCCATCTCCTCCCCCGTCTTACTACCCCCATCCCATTCATGTCTTCTATTATTATTTGTCTTTTTAAAAAAAGACCCATCAAGTCTAATCTGTTTCCAAAATGCTCTTGGGTGCGCCCTTGGAGTCTTGTTAAGCTACAAGGCATCGCACCAGTAAGGAAGACTGACTTTCCCTCTGCCAGCATCCATCAGTCGATCCTCAGCTAGGGCTGGACCTAACCGTCTACCTTCTCCCCATGCTGGACCTTTGTCTAGTTTAGGTTTGCACAGGTCTTGTGATGCTGTCATCAGCATAGCAAGTTTATATGTACCACCACCCTGAGGTGTCTGGACAACAGTTTCCTTGTATTCATCAACCACCTCTGGCTCTGACAATCTTTCTACCTCTTCTTCTGCAATGATCCCTGAGCCTTGAGAGGAAGGTGTGATAGAGGTGTCCCATTTAGGACTGCTTATTCTAGTCTCTTCTCTGCACGCTAAGAAATGTGTAGTTCCTAACTAGGGCACCATGGAACCATAAACAGGATCCAGAAGCTTGATTAAGGTTCACCTGCTCTGATCTGCCAGGTAAAGTCCAATGGGAAGCTACACTCATGCTATTGAACACCAATGGAGCTACTGTGCTGGCGTCCTCAGTGATCCCATATCTGAAAGCCCTCCTCAACAGCTTCATCTGTCTCTGTCCTAAGTCTCTGTCCAGGAACCATCTCCTTTGCGGTGTGCCGTCCCTCTTTAATTATTGGAGAGCCTCCCCTTGGGACCTGCACCAGTCAGGAGGCTTTTGTTTTCTTTTTTGAGATAGACAGGGTCTTGCTATGTAGCAAAAGTTGACCTTGAACTTGCTGCCCCCCTCCAGTGCTGGAGTGACAGATGTTTGCCAGGCCTGGTCTGATTTTCTCTCTAGGAGAGGCTGGAACACTGAGTGGCTCAGGGCCCCATGCTAGTGTTAATGGGGCACACCAAGGGGACTTTCTTCGTCCTCCTCATACCTAGCCTGACTCTCTGGCCTCCCATCCTTGCACCTGACTGTGGCCTGTCTCTGGGGTCTCTGTGGTCCTCTGGCCTATGTCCCTGTCCTCACCTCAGCAGGCAACATACTCTCCAGGCTTCACGGCTCTTCTGCCCTCCCTCTGGTGCCCCTAGTTCAGACCCTGTTTCCTCCTGCTGAACTACAGGTGGCTTCTGGTCAGTCTGGCTGCTCTCCCTCCCAGCCGTGCCTAGACCTCTATGACGGCTAATTGTACTTGTCAGCTTGGCAGTCTAGAATCACCTGGTAAAAGTCTCAAACAGGGATTGTCTAGATTAGGTTGGCCTGTGGGCATGTCTGTGGGGGATTGTCTTGACTGTGTTAACTGATGAGAGAAAACCCAGCCTAAATGCAAGCGGTGTCACTGCCTGGGCTTGGGTCCTTGATTATAAAAAAAGGCAGAAAGTGAGCGCAGCACAAGCCCACATGCATTCTTTCTCTCTGCTCTTGGCTGTGCATGTGCTTAGGTGTTTCACCTTCCTGCCTTGACTTCTCCGTACAGAAGGACTGTCACCTAGAACTGCGAATTGAGTAAACCCTTTCTTTCTCCTTAAGAGTTGCTTTTGCTGTGGCATTTTTTCACAGCAACAAGAAACAAAACTAGGGCAGCCTGGCCGCATGGACTGTTCCTGCAGGACCTGGCAGTGACTTTTCAGTGGTATCAACAAAGACCATTTGTGGACACTAGGCATCTAAGAAGCCTGGGGCAAAACAGAGCTGTGGTGCCTCAACAGTTTGCCTCCCATTGGCTCCTGAAAACCCCTTCTATACTAGGAGTATTCCCATTGGCTCCTGAAGACCCCGTCTATACTGGGAGCATTCCCATTGGCTCCTGAAGACCCCGTCTATACTGGGAGAATTCCCATTGGCTCCTGAAGACTCCCGTCTATACTGGGAGCATTCCCATTGGCTCCTGAAGACCCCTTCTATACTAGGAGTATTCCCATTGGCTCCTGAAGACCCCGTCTATACTGGGAGAATTCCCATTGGCTCCTGAAGACCCTGTCTATACTGAGAGCATTCCTGTAGGCTCTTGAAGACCCCTTCTATACTGGGAGTATTCCCTTCCTGGGGGTAATTGGTTCCCTAACCCATCCACACTGGTCTTTGTAGCTATGTCCTACCCAAAACAGGATCCCCACCACCTCTGCAGACTACAAACAGCACTGACCCCTCTGAAAGGCCAGCCTCTGTCTTACCCTGGCAGGTGGGAGAATAATAGAGAAGAGGCTGTATTCCATTCAAGGAATCCCCACGGCTCCGTAAGGATGATGGGAGGATCCCTCAGAGATCGTGCTCAGAAGCTGTACTCAATCACATTTCCCCAAATCATTCCCACAATTCAACATGGATGCCACCACAAGCAGCTGTGTGGTGTGAGTTCTCATTTGGGGTCTCAGGATCCTAGTATTGAGCCATGACAGAGATATTTTCAGGCACAATTAGAGAGTGCACCACAAGATGAGGGCTCTCCAACTGCACTTTCCTTCTGCCCTCACCATGTGCGCGTGCACGCACATACACACACACACACACACACACACACCGGCGCAGCTCAGGTTGCCACTTAGAATGTGAAAGTTGTGCAAGCAGGACCCAAACCATGAAGAGGACAGGTGCACATGCACAGATGTGTGCACCATGGATTTTCAAAGCAGTTGTGTATGTGCGCATCAAGGAACCCAGGTGGCCTCTGTCTCCATGGCACACCTCTATAACACACCTCCATGACACCCAGCACTGGGAAAGCAATGTTGTAAATTACACAGGAGCATATAAGTCCTCTCTCTCAAAACAGCACATGTGGTTCCCACTCACTGAACCACACAGGCCTCCCTGCCTCCTGGTCCCATTTTCTGAGGGTCAGAGCTGACTGGGTGACCCAGGATGAACCTGTTTAATACTTGGACTACACAGTGATTGAAATTAAATGGTGCAAAAGAGAGAGGTGTGCTGAGAACGGTTCATTTCTGTACTTCCCATG
Organism: Eospalax fontanierii; assembly: GCA_035773235.1. Lineage (NCBI taxonomy): Eukaryota > Metazoa > Chordata > Mammalia > Rodentia > Spalacidae > Eospalax > Eospalax fontanierii. Next base: position 7,977,927 of record CM069554.1, read on the forward strand.
ACTGACACAGAACGTTCCTCCACATGTCAACACAACCCGTGGGTCTTTCAGGGGATACTTAACTGATGACAAATATAACAGTGTTTTTATTTCATTAGTTGTTATTTTACGCATTATAAAAAGAGGACTCTCTTGACTGCATCCAATTTTTCTACGAACCTGTCTTCATTGTTTGATTTTCAAATCACTTTTTGTGCTTTTCCTTTTATCATCACTGTTAATTACACACACACACACACACACACACACACATTTGCTTTTTTTTTTTTTTTTCTTCTGTCTTGTTGTTTTGGCTGGTTAAATGGTTGGTTTTGAGGTAGGATCTTTCTACACACTCCAGGGTGACTTTGAACTCACAATCCTCCTGCCTCATCCTCCTAATTGATAGGCTTCCACCATCACATCCTGCTGTAATTTCTCTTTTAAAATATTTGGCATTTCAGAGTGGCAATAAGATGGCTCAGCATGTGAAAACAGTCACCTTGCAAGCCTGAAAACCCTAGTCTGATCCCTTGAACCTACATAAAGGTGGTTGGAGAGAACCAGCTCCACAAAGTTGTCCCCTGACTTCCATGAGCACCATAGCACTCATGCACCCCAACTTATACAAACATAATAACAATAGTAATAATAATATTAACAGTTTAAACTTTTCGTTGTTTCTAGTCAAAGCTTTATAACAGCCAACATGCAGCAAGAAACTTGCGTGGAGACAAAGCTTCGCGTGACAGCCAGAAAGATAAGGGTAGAGCAGTGTTAAAACTGGAGGAACGTTTCTGTCATGACTAATTGTACAAGTGCCAGATCATCACTATGCTATGACTCTTCAAATGATCAGCTAGCAATAACCTGTCCTCCTAAATCAAAAATGACCTGCTCTTAATAGAATATGTAGAATTCTTCATATGTTACCTTTGCAAATGCTGTCTTTATATTTACCCCTGTTGTTGATGAAGCTGGTCACACTAATGAGTTAGGAAGTGCTATATATAATGCTTGGCACATCTTAAATGTTCAAAGAGCTCTCGTGAATTCTTTGTCTGACTTTGGTAATGGCAGGTTTGTCTCAAAGAGCCTGTCTCAAGGGACTGAGGCTCCTCCAGTGACCCAATTCAACCCTCAAGAAACCCTGCTTAATCCAAAGCCTCTTTCTTGCTCCCAGGTTAGAAGGGACAAGGATAGGTCCTCTGTCCCACGAGGGCTCCACGAGAGCCCTGGCTGAAGAACTTGCTGTGTTATCTTTTTCTCCGCCCCAGGCCCCTTGGACACTGTGTCACTTCTGAAGCGTCAGGGATGTGCTGGGCTCCGCCTCCCATCTGCTCCTTCAGCGGGAATTAAGTATGCACAGCTACAGATGTGTTGCGGGAAGACATTATCCACGTCCTGACAAAGAACCCAAATTATTCATATAATTTATCATCCCAACTATCTTGAATGCTAACGAGAAGACTCCTTGATTAGGACTGTCAAGATGTATTTGCACCCATGTCCTCGGAGGAGCATTGAGCCGCCAGCTGCCGCCTTCCACGCTGCTGAGGAGACTCTTCACTCTCAATCTCCACAGCCTTAAAGAAAGAAAACACAGTAAAATAATAAAATTAGCATCCCTCCACTTTCTCTAAGGATTTTCCAGTTTTCTGGTTTTGTTTTCTAGCTAAGGGATGGAGATGTAATGTGAGTCCTTTCTGAACTCACATGAGGCCCCCTAACACTCATTTCCCATGCCCCACATGAACCACATGTCCTCCGGATCCCCTCAGCACCAGAGGCCAGGCCTAAAGGCAAGGTGCTCTCCTGCCCAACAAGAAACTCTCAGTGAATGTGTGAACCATTGCCTGTGTCACCCAGGCCCACTGGAACTGGAACATGGCTTTCCTTTAGAGAACTAACTTGCTCGGACTTAGCTCAGACATAATGGCACCTTCTCAAATCTCACTTCTGGAAGAAATAGAAGCTTTGGGAACAGAAGAGTTTGCATTCTGTCAATGGTACGGGAAGGCAGAGGTGAAACACCCAGAATGTCTCGGAACCACAGACTGGGGTATGGACCATTGTTCTGGTCTGGTCCAAAGCTGACAGGCTATGTCTGGTGGTGGCTTTCTTGCTGGCAGAGTCCTGAGTCAGTACAGTGAATCATGTGGTAGAAGGCTGGGAGGGCAAGAGAGACCAGCACAGCCTGCTCTTCTACCAGACCCAGTCTCAAGATAACCCATTCACCCGTTAATCCTCAGTTGAATGAATTAATATATGCATGAGGGCTTCATAAAGTTTAGAGCAAATTCTATTTCTTAATATCTCACAATAAGGATTAAATTTCAACAGGGGTTTTAGAGGAAGCAAACAATATTCAAATCATATCCTTGGGGACAGTGTAAGAGCTTTTTCATGAAAGAACAGAGCTGTCTACTTGCCCAAGCCAGCTATAAATCTATCCTCAATACTAATTTTTAATACATCCAGATAAGTAGAGTTTTAATGCAGCATTTTGTCACCATACTCAGTGTTTGTAAATTAATCTTTAAGTTGTTGTATTGATTGGAAAACGCATTAAGCAAAATCCATCTAATTATCCTCAGGCTAAAGGCTTGGTTAGATCCCCCACTGAAAACGCAGGGCCAGAGAGGTCTGATGCTAAATTCTGCTGAGAAGAGCTCTGTGGATCCCAGTTTTCAGCAGCAGGTACGAGCTGGATGTGGGGGACCCCGGGGAAGCCTAGGGAAAGCTGCCTTGTGAAGCCTCCCAGGACTTGTAGAGGGACTACGTAGACCTCAATGCTTTCACGGGAAGCAGTATCTCCCTGGAGGTCTGCACCATTTTACCTGACCAAAAACTCTACCAGGAGGAAAGCTTACAAGACTGTGTAGCTTGCAAAGTTTTCTTCCACACACGTGATCATTAATCCACCCTGTGTACTCAGGGTGTAACCTCTGCCAAGTGAGAGACTGGGACCAAAAGTAAGACCAAGGGCGGAAGACTGAATTTCTAGTTTCTCTTTCCCATGTGTCCAACTGCAGACATTACAGCCTTAAAGACTCCCTCAAAACCTATGTCAAACTTGCTGGCTAGCCTTCAGACAGACCACTGCTTGTCCATCGGGCATCTAGGGCTTTACGTAGAGGTTGAATCAACACTTTGGATAGTATAATGTATAAGATTCTGCCACATCGACAGCTGTTTTAAAGATATCATGGAAATCTGCTTTATAAAGGCTGTTTTAAAGATACCATGGAAATCTGCTTTATAAAGGATAAATGTGCAAAGTTCATACCGGGCAGGAGATGGAAGGAAAGGAAAATGCAGATAAATTCACGAGCCCACTGGATCCTCCTTATCCAATGGAAAATTAGACTAGATAATGTTATGTGCTTATATATAAAGTAAAAAAATTATAATCCTTCATCAGAGGATACTATAAAGCAAGCAAAAAACACCAAGTCAATAACTGGGAAAATATTTGCATTTATAATTGATGGCATATTGGTTACAATAAGAATAAAGAAGTCTTTAAAATAAATAAAAAAAGAAAAGGTTATAAACAAATGACAGGAAGACTCAGTTTCAACAGACGATAAAACAGTATCTATAAATAAAAGTACTTAGAGTACTTAACCACATGGGAAGTTAGATAAATACAATTATAGATAAATAAGAAAACTCTTACCACATCAGACAGGCAACAATGTAAAATCTGAGACTTCCAAGATCGGATTAAGCAGAGAAATCAAAGTTCTCAGAGATGGTAGGATGGTGTGTGCACACAGCGCTCTTGGAAACCCAGTTTTTATTACCTGATATATTAATTATGTACTCACTTTTTAAACTCCACGGTAGAGAAGAAAGTCTCAGGATTGTCGGAACCTAGAAGTTTGGGAAATCTGTGAATGCCACAAATAAATAAGACAAACTGCAGGTATAAGAGGTCGTGGGGGGGGGGGGATGCAAGATGTCCTGTATCACTTGGGGTAGTCTCACACCAAGGTCACTCAGTCAGCTCACTATTTTCATGGATACCACCTTCTAATTATAGGGAACATATACTTTCTGTTGTAAAACTGTTGTTGCTTTTGTTTAGACCCTTACCAGGAGGTGATTAGCATTTTAGGAAATCAAATCTTAGGAATTTTGTGTTGTGGGTTCCAAGTACCTCCCATGTCTGCATTTGTAACCGGCAGAATCTCTGTAATTCTACACGTAGGTATTATACAGGTTTCATTCTGGCTCCTGGTACAATTGTCTTCTCCAGATTTGACTATTGTTAACAGATGTCTTTTTATTATAAGTTACTTTGTCTTATATTACATCCAGAATTGCATTAATTTCTTGAAGTTCTGAGTAAGGATATAATATGTAGCACAGTAACTGAGAACTCCATTTCAAGATACTGAAAGCAATACACTAAATATTTGTCATAACAACCTCTCTGGCTGCTGTTGAAACCCTGCATTGTGAATAGCATTCTTAATTTAAAAAAATATTTTTTTGTTTGTTTTTGTTTTTGAGATAGTGTCTCCCTGTAGCCCCAGCTGGCCTGGTACTTGCTATGTAGACCAGGCTGGCCTTGATTTCAGAGAGATTCACCTGCCATTGCCTGCTGAGTGCTGGGATTAAAGATGTATACAATCACACCTGGTGAATAGCATCTCTATAGGAACCTTAGAAGCCCCATACAGAAAGGCTCAGGGCAGCATGACTTGTTTAAGAAAATAAACTTTAAAAAAAAATCCAAATTCAATATTAGTGGCCACCTGAGTAAACATAATATACATAATTACACATCATGGAGTAGCAGAAAAATACATGAATAGTAACTACATTCATTATGGTGAGAGGAATTTTAAAGGCACAGTACTTTCTTGTTACCTAGTATAATTTTACATATTACAAAATACACAAAAATATATAATAGAAACATTTACATTTCAAAGATGCGTGACTAGAGATGGCTCCATGGTTAAGAGCGCCGGCTGCTCTTGCAGAGGATCTGTGTTCGATTCCTGACATAACAACCTTCCATAACTCTAGTTTCGGGGAATTCAGCACCTTCTTCCGTACTCCATGAGCAATGTATGACACAGGTGCACTTACACACATGCAAGCAACACACTCATACACATAAAATAAAAATAATAAAATAATTTTTAAAACAATGCATATAATGTGATAAAATTATGATAAAAATAATTAAGTAATGGCTAATATAAATTTCAAAGTAATGTTTACCTCTGAGTCTAACCCTGGATATGAAGAAGGGGAGGGCTGAGGCTAACAGCTTCAGAGGGGCACAGATTAGTGTGCTCCTTAATTGGAAGGTAGGTAATAGCTTCTCATTTTTCTTATTTTATGTATATGAGTGTTTTGCCTTCATGTAAGTGCACCATGTATACGCAATACCCACAGAGGCCAGAAGAGGGCAACAGATCTCCGGGAACTGGTGTTATAGATGATTGTTAGTCACCATGTGGGTGCTGGAAAATGAACCCAAGTCCTCCGCAAGAGTAGCCAGGGCTCTTAACTATTGAGTTGTCTTCCAAACTCCAGAATTTAAAAAATTTTTAAGGTAGAATCTTGTGCACAATCTTTCCAAGCTTTTCTTTCTTGACTGAAAACTAACAGCAAGTCAGATAAAAACACTGTTTCTCTTGTGGGCTGATTATACACACTCAGAGACTGCCTTGGTGCACCGAGCCAGGAAATGCTGAAGTTGATATTAGAATGAAGCTCAGCATCTTTGCAGCCTCCCAAAGGGTGGATCAGGACTAGAACTCCACAGAAATCTAGGAGGATTCATGTCAACCAGAAGAGGATTTGCCTAGAGAATGTGGTTGCATCGGACAAAACATTGAGATGAGCTTCTGGGCTCCCAGTGATGGGTTTTCTGCCAGTGAGGGGTGGGGTCACCTGTCCACTTCCACTTCAGCCTTTGCCAAAAAGGTGAATGGTACCACTCAGGCACCCCAAATTGGGAAGAAGGGGGCTTCTTTTGAAGTTTAAGATAGAAGCTTCACCAATATGTCAGGGGGCAAAAACTGAGAGAAGGTTTGCAAAACGTGTATCATTTCATTTGAGGGATGTAACCGAAACGGGAGAGAAACAGGAGGTTCTCAGAACGAGGACAGGCATGCTTTGCGTGGACCAGCCCCTTGCTGGGTTATAGCACACCACAGGGATGTCAAGATAATTCTCACACACTACCTGTACTCCAATCCCAGTGTTACACCAGCAGGGGCCATGTTTTCGTGTCATTGATCCTCACCATCACGCCTGCCTATTGCAGTTGCTCAGCAAGATAGAAGGCAGTTCACTGAAGAAAAGCATCTGAAAGAGATTGTGAGAGGCAGTGCTAATAAACCACAGTTGGCAGTTTAGACCCAGAGCAGAGCAGAGAGCTCACTTTGAATAAGAAAGGCCAGGTACGGTTTCTTGGTCAAGATGGAACCTTAAGTTCCCACAAGCTCTCCTTGGGTGAGGAGAAGGACAGGGTGGAGGCGCAGATCAGGATGCAGGAGCAAAGGTTTTGACTCCCAGTGGGCATGGTGTTGAGCCTGAGGGGGGCAGGCCACTGTGATTGTTGTAGAACTATAAATGTTAAGGATATCAGCTAAAATCAGGTACCAGGAACCTTGAAGGTCCACAGAGAGGATCCTGGCTGTCAGGTTGTAGAAAACAAAGGTTGTAACAGGTGACGCTGTCTGCTGTCCCTGGGACCAGCTAAGATTTCAGATGTGTCTATGGTGGGCAGCTCTGCCACACATGGTCAGCATCTCACTTCCAAAGCTGCCTGAGTCACTGTACTTTGACTTCCCAGGACTTTCTCCAAATCCATGACAGAGAAGCACCTAACTTTAGGAAGATTGCCAGCTTGAAATGGAACCGAGAGGCACACGTGCCCATCCCCTTGTTCCACACCCTGAGGGAACAAGGATCTGGCTCTTCTTAGATCATATCCTAGGCCCAGAGTAGTTGTTTTTCAATGGTGCCACCATAGGGTTAAGCCCACTCGTCCACAGTGCCATCCAGCTGCAGAACATGAGTTTCTGATTTTCCCATCTCCCTGGATGCTCCCTCTGTCCTGATCCTGGGCCTTCCTCCCCATCACGCTTCCAGAAAAACCCACGTTGAGACAAGAGTATTGAACACATCTGAAGAAAGGCAGATCCATCACACTTGAGCCAATAATGACAGGCCAGGAGGAAGGGGGTAACAGGCAGAGATCTTTAGTGGACTGAATGGGAACAGAATGGGGAAGTGGTTGGGGCAAGAAAAAGAACCACCCAGGGATGACAAAAAGAATGACAGACAGCAATAGATAGAGGCAGAGACAGAGAGATATAGATGAAAAAGGATGGAGCAGATGGAGGCAGAAAAACAGGCTGACAAAGACAAGCTAATAGAGAGGAGAGAGAGAGAGAGAGAGAGAGAGAGAGAGAGACAGCAGTGTGAGCCGAATTTGAGTGGAGAGCTCAGGGTCCGCCTGTCGCTCAGCTCCTAGGCCCTCTAGTACCCAAGGGAACCCCCTCCTGATTCCTTCTTCCTATTTCCCCAACCTCTTTTATGTTTGTCCTTTGCCAGCAGGCCACAGGGTTGCAGGGCAAAGGTGGTTGTTTCTCAGCTCAGAGAGTTCCAAAGCTGCTTGGTCCGGGTACACAGCATCACAGGTTAAGGTGACAAACAGCTCTCCAGGCCCCAACACCTGTGATGACACCTTTAGAGCCACATGAATTATTCACATCTTATCTAACACGAGCACATTTACATGGGGCAAATATTAATTTTGTCTTATTAATATTAATGTTTGATCTGGAAAGAGCCAGCTGAGGACAGAAGTGCAAGAACAAATGCTGGTGCGCAGGTCCTGGCAGGAGGCAGGCCTGCTGGGAGCTCAGTACCCAGGAAGTCTCAGTGAGTCACACAGGGGCATCAGTCACCACGGTCCAGGCCTGCTTCTCTTACCTCCTGGACAGGGGCCCCACTTCCGTGAACTGGAGACAGCCCAGAAAGACACCTTGGACATTTGGCAAGGTAATACATACTGGGCCCAAGCTGGACACACAGACATGCTCCATGGACACTGACTGTGGCAGAAGTCTCTGTACATATACCACTGTGGGTCTTTTCTGTTTTGTCTTGTTTTGGGACAGCGTCTCCCTAGAACTTCTGGAACTTCCTGGAACTCGCTGTGGAGACCAAGCTGGCTTTGAACTCACTGGGATTCACCTGCCTCTGCTTCCCGAGTCTGGGTTTAAATGCAGGGGCCACCACACCTGGCCGCTGTGGACATTTCCTATTTGGTTAGCTGTCCAGCTTTACACAGCTCGCTCTCACTTCTGGGAGAGTCTCCCAGACCTCTAATAGGCTGGCTTGCAAAGATGCTCAGTGGACACTGCATGGAAAGAGACAGGAAAGAAAGAGAATTCCTGGCAGAGGAAAGAGCAACCCCGGAGTACAGGGATGGGAAAGTCCAGACACAGGGCGAGCCTCTGGTTTGCTGCTGCTGGATGTGATTATGATGAAGTACCGAACTCAAGAGTGCTTAGGAACCCCAAGAGCAATTTGACAAGTCGCCGAGAATGACCGTTCAATCTAATAATAAAATATCAAGGGCTTGTACTTTGTATGGCTTTTATATTTTTTTTTCATTTTTCTCATAATTCAAGTTTTACTGTATTCGCCTGAAGTAGTGGTCCATGACTGATGGGAAATACAAAGACGGGTTGTGTTAGTGAGGTTTCATCACTGTGACAAAGTACCTTTGTATTTAAGGGCGGAAGGGTTTATTTTGGCTCAAGGTCTTAGTGACTTTGGCCTGCGGTCACTTGGCTGTGTTGCTCTGGGCCTTTGGTGAGGCCCACAGCATGGTGGAAGACATATGATACTGAAAAACTGATCATTTCTTGATGACCAGGAAACAGAGAGGCAGAAGGACCTGAGATAGGATACAGCTCCCAGGACACAACCCTGTGACCTACCTCTTCCAGCTAGACCCCACCTCCTTCCTGCCATCACAGTAATGCTACCAAATGGCAAATCCCATGGATTAATCCACTGATGAAGTCGGAGTTCTTACCCACTGGCACCTTGAACAAGGAATATTTCATTCCTAACTTGCCCCACTGCTCCTCCCCTCCATGTTTGGGAAGCACCAACCTCTACCAGCTCCCATCCCTGAGTCCAAGCCCTCCTCACCCCAGAGTTTTGCTTTTTCCAGAAACTGGGAAAGTGATGTCCCCAAACCTGTGACCAGGAAGCAAAGCACAGGAAACGGCCCCATTCTGTGCTCAAATGTCCAGACCGAGGTACCCAAGGGTGCGCTGCAGATCAGCACCATGAGCGAGCTCTCACCAGCTCAGGCTGAAAGCGGTGCTGTTTAACCCTGAAATGGCAGTGTCATGATCACATGTTCTTGCAGCCAAGGAGGTGCAGAAGGATCAAGCCACGTGGGCACCTGGCAGTTCCCAACCCCCTCTGCCTGCTGCTGGCAGTCCAGCTCACTGTAGGTCATTAACGTGGATCAGCTGCTAATGGACTTTCAGAGCTGGCTTTGTCCCCTGGCACTATTTTTAACTCATGTTGGATTCTGAGTTGTCCAAATGCATTTTGATTTGTTTATAGGAACATAAATAAACCCGGTAGTGCTGTTTCTATGATGCTTCTCAGGCACTTCAGAAACCAACTTCTTTTTAAAAGGCTTTTTGGGGGGCTTGAGCATTTTAGACAGTGTATTTTGACTGTATCCAGCCCCTCTCCCCGCATCTCCCCATCTTCCCAGCTCCCAGTTTCATGTCCTCTCCTACTGTCTTTCTAAGGTCTATCTTGTCTAATCTGTGTTCCTCAAACGCTGGTGGATGTGGTCTATCCCTTGGAGTCTGCTCAACTTACCAGGAGTCATGTTACTAAAGAAAACTGACTCTCCCTCTCCCGGCTGCTATCAACTGCCAAAAGAGCCTCTGCTAAGGACCATGCTGGGTTGTTGTCTCACTTATGTTGGCACAGATCCTGTGCATAATGTCACAAGTTCTGTGGGTTCATATGTGTGACTATCTTGTGGTATCCAGACAACACAGAAAAACCAGCTTCTCGATGCCTCACTTTGTGGAAGGAGGGGTAGTTCTTACAACTTACACGGTGGACTGAGGACACTGGACTGAGGACCACTGGACCGAGGACCACTGGACTGAGGACCACTGGACCGAGGACCACTGGACCGAGGACCACTGGGCTTCCCTTTACCATCTAAAGTGGCACAGTCTCAGGTGCTCATTCCAGAGTCAGTAACCACTCGTCCGTAGAATGTCAGAGTGGGGGGTTACCCTGACACATCCCCATCCAAAGACCACATTAACTCAGCAGCTGTTTGCTGAGTACCTATGTGTACAGGTGTGCAGGGGACACTGTGGCAGCCACTGCCGAGAAAAATGTCCAGTGTGTATTTGGTTCAGCCCCAGAGATTTTACACTCAAGTGCAAGGGTTATGCAAGCATGCGGGGATCCACGGTGTACACACTGGTGTGCTGCAGGACAATCCGCCCTGTATCCACAGTGTTTCGTTTGAATGACATACATTTCTAAGTGGAGGACAAGCCCAGCAGTTCTGAAGTCTGCATCTGCTCTCAAGGAGACAGACAAAGGCCATGGTGCTGTTTTAACATTCACGCAGATCCACTCACCCATCCCAAGTGGATTTATTACCTGAGTCATCAGGACTGTGCTAGGGAAAACAGAAGAGGCAGATCTCCCACAAGCGCTCAAGAACTATCCAGGGCAATGTGCCAGTTACCAGGACCAAGGATAAAGTCAGGGAGTATGTGCATAATAGAGTGCCCAGCTGTAGGACACAGGGTGGTTTGGCAGGAGTCCCTGAGAACATCATCAGCCACCTGCCTGTGTCATGGGCCCTCCAAGAGAGTCAATAGTGACTGTCCTCTCATGGAGTTTGCAGCTTTGTAATATGGTGTTCCCCATGGAGGAAGGTGATCTGCTTCTAACCAAGTGAACACAGTCCGGGTGAAAAAGTGATGTCTCTTCTGCAATAAATGGCCAAATATGGAGCTGGAGAGATGACTCAGCAGTTAAGAGCACTGGCCTCTCTTTCAGAGGACACAGGTTCAGCTCCCAGGACCCAAATGGTGGCTAACAGCCATCCGTAACTCCAGTTCCAGGGAATCTGACACTCTTCTGGCCTCCATGAACACACACGGTGCACTTACATACATATAAGTAAAACACTCATACACATAAAAATAATAACAAAAAACCCCGAAGCTTAATGAATGGTCAAATATTGATTTCCATATAAATAACTAAAGGATACCTGAATATCTGTCCCCTACTTGGGGTTGACTAGTCATTTATAAATACATGTACCAGGCACAGTGGGCCCTGCATACACATATCAATATTGATTAGTATTTGCTGGTTGATTCTATTTCCTTCTTGACTGGCAGCCAGAGGAGCCCATGACTGACAGCCTCTGGCCATTGGCTTTCTGGGAATTGATGCCTTCAGTCTAACATCCTTCAAAGAAATGAATTTTGGGGACAACCTTCCCCCCAGGGAGCCTTCAGGTGAGACCTGACATCTTGATTGCAACTTTGCTAGAGACCAACAGGCAGCAGGCCTAGGTAAAGCGTGCCTGGATTGCTGGCCCACAGCTTCTGAGAGCTGACAAATGTGTGCCAAGTTCACGACAACTTGTTATGCATCGATAAATAACCAAAGGGTACCTGAGTATCTGTTCCCTGCTTGGGGTTGACCAGTCATTTATAAATATATGCACCAGGCACAGTGGGCCCTGCATACACATGTCAAGGCTCTGCCCATTGGCCTTGCCAGGAAGGCAATATCAACGGGAGAAATGGCAGGTGGCTGCAAGAACAGCAGATGCCAGAAGGTACCGCTGTCTTTTTGCCAGCAGCCGAGGCTTCCTTAACAAGAGCAATCCCTGCAATTAGTAGTGTGGAGCTCAGGGATTCTGGCCCTGTCTCTTCTCTTGGACAGGGCCCCAGCATAACGTGGGCCTGATCTGAGTATGTTCAATTTCTTCATGTGGCTCCTGAGCTCGGTTTATTGAGGAACTGATCCAGACCTGGAACGCAGAGGAATAGAATCCATCCCATGTCCAGGAAAATTTCCGGCTGGTAGGGGAGGGGTTCATGGGCTGAGTGCATCCTCACAGGGTATGTCCCGACCTTGCTACTTCAGCTCAGTCTAGTTCTCTAGGATCTGACTGTCTAAAAGAAAAAAGAGAGGCAAAGCCAGGTTCAAGCGTCAGTGACTCATGTGAGGACAGCAGGTGACTCTAAGTCAAACGTCTCTATATACCGAATGCCACAGTTAGCACAATAGCTCACCATTTTCAGTATAATGATGACCTGAATCCTCCTTTTAGATGTGAGTTCTCTGAATGGAGAATCCCTTATGACTCATCCTTTTGGTTTAAATGCAGTTATCTGACTGATTCATCTCTAACAAAAGTGCTCATAATTTAGGAACCTGAGGAAATCCCTTTACTCAAGCAGGGTGTTTGGCCTTGGGATGTAATAGACAAAACGAAAAGCTAGAAAGAAGGAAGATGTTCCCCGGAGGGAGGTGGGGATCTGGAGATAGCTCACTTGGTGATGTGCTGGCCATGCTAGCATCAAGATCTGAGCTCAATCCCCAGAACCAATGTTAAAGAAAGAAAGAACAAAAACAAAATAAGATCACGAAACAGACATGGTGGTTTACACTTGTAACCCCAGCACGGAAGGTGATAAGTGTTCCTGGGGCTCACTGGCCAGACAGCGTAGCCTAGTGAGGCCTAGTGTACCAGGCCTCAGTGAGAGAAAAAGTACAGTGAACACCTGGGAATGTGTACCACACAAACACAGACGTATGTACACGCAACACACATGCACACTCACGTATGCACTTATGCGCACACATACATGTACACACGTGTGGCTGGCACACAGAGGATATGTGAGGCCCTTGGCACAGGAAACGGGCAGGGATGATGTGTGGAACCAGGATCAGAGCCAGGCAGCTGCCTGCCTTTTGTCCCCGCAGCCCCATCTCCAGAAAACATGTTATAAGGACAAATGATCGGAAATGCATAAGGAGAGCATGCTCTAGGAAAACCACAGTGGAGTTACCTGTGCTTGTGAAAACTGCAAGAGAGAAAAGCCCAGTTTTGATGTAAAGCAGGCAACACTCTTGCAGTCACAACGACAGTAATGCATCATGGCGTATGGAATCTTTAAATTGCTGATAGGAGCAAGCCTCCTCCGGAGATGTGCAGTGGACCATCGTCTCTGCACAGGTGTGCATGTACAATCACACAGAACATTCTAAAAGGTGGCACAATGAATGGGTAGGATGTATGATGGTCGCTGAGTGGTGTTTTCATAGATGAAATGCGGCTTTTCCTATTTTGTTCGCTCTAATTTTTTTAATTTTTTTAATCTCTTAATCGACTCTGTTCTGCTTAAAGCCTCCCTTTTGTTTCTCGGAGGCCTTCCTGGCTCAGACCTGGGAGCGGCCACTTTGATGTCTCCCTTCCTGTCTTTACCTTGGGCTTCTGCAGAAATTCCACAGAAACCCTTCTGCTCTGATAGTCCATCCCCAGGTTCGCCCTCAGCACTCTGCATAATCACGGCTGCACGGAGCTGGGTCACAGCCATTAGCAAGGCAGGTGTGCCGGCTCCTCCCCTCTGTTTTTTGTCCTGGTTATTTGTAGTTCTCCAGAAACGCAACATGATGGGTTATGCAAAAGTTGGAGATAACCTTGCAGTTTAGAGCTCTATAACATGAGTCTGACAGTGTTTCACACACACACACACACACACACACACACACACACACACATACACACACGCAGCTTCCTAAAGTGCACGCTAAATAATCAGCTACACTTTCTTCTTCTCTTTCCAGCAGCCCCAAGAGCAAGAGCCTCCTTGGGATGCTCTTCAGGAGCAAATGAGCTCGGGCACAAGGACAGCCGTCCTGCATCGTGACCGAATATTCAGGCTATTTTTCTCCTGATGTAAACCAGGGCCTTTTCTGAACTCTAAGAGCATCAAATTAGAGCTCCAAAATAGCTAAAGGTCTTCTGTGACTTAATGGTCCCAAGTACCCTACCAGAAGCTCGCTAATCTTTCACACTAAAGCCCTTTTAAACTAAAGACTGTGGGTACTTGCTACCAGCACCACCTATAAAGTGTCTTTGCCACTTTATAGTTGGTGTTTAGCATAAGCCCAAGGTCATTTTATTTTTCTCCTAAGTATCTTGTAAAAGTTCTTTGAGCTTGGACCAAGAATCACACTCTGTTGGCGGTGCAAGTGGTTAAAGAACAACCACTGAGTTTGACACATTGGCCCAGATCTCACATTATATGTGGCCTGTAGTTCAAATCCAGCCTGAAGGGCGCCATGGTGTATTTAAAATTGAGTTTTTTTTGCCAATACTTAAAAAACAAAGATATCTTAGAAAAATCAAGACATCATTCCTCTTGCAAAACTGAACATCAAGTCCTTTGGCATTTCTTATTAATAATAATAATAATTATTAATGTGTATGTGTGCTTGCCTGCATGAGTTTATATGCACCAAGTGGTGCAGATGTCCTTGAAGGCCAGAAGATGGCATCAAATCCCCTAGAGCTACAGTTACAGGTGGTTTTAAACACCCTTCTATGGGTAGTGGGAACTGAATCCAGGTCCTCTGCAAGAGCCATAAGCACTCTTAACCAACTAACCACCTCTTCAGCTCAGGGTTCGTCTTTATAAACAGAGCATTTTCCCTGGCTGACCTCAGTGTAATGGACCAACTGTCTGTGCCCCACCTACCTCTCCCAAATACCACGTGTTGTGATACTAATCCCCGGTGTGGTGCTCAATCAGACATAATTAGGCAATGAAACTGTGGGACCTCTCAAAGAGGATTAGTGTCCTCAGCAGAGACATCAGATGGTCTTTCTGCCATGTGAGGACACAAGGGACCAACAGACTGAAAGCCAAAAGAGAATCTCTGCCAGAACCTGACCAAGTTCACACTCTGATCTTGGACTTGCCTATCTCTAATACTGTGAAAGGAAAATTGTCTTCTTTCTATGTGAACCAAGTCTATGGTGCATCTGTGACTGATGAACTCACCTGGCACACCCTGGTCTGTTTCAATCCTGGCTTGGTAAGGCATCATAGTATCCATTCAACCCCCCTGCCACACACACACACTTACATGTGAGAGGCAGGAAAAACATGTTCTTTTCTCCATGCTTCTCCACTGGTGTCTTGATAACAGTGGCAAACTCAACAGGCAGGCTTCCTCGAGTTCTCCGCTTGCTGTCCAGCAGCTGAGCAGCGGAAGCCAGGACCGCCCACTGACAGTCTCTTTGCATGATGGCGACCCCACTGGCCACCCTAGGCATTACTCCAGCATTGGGCAGGGAGAGTGAAGTAAGAGAAGCCCAGACTCTGGCAGATGACCGTTTCCCTTCAGGAGTTGAGAGATGTTCGTTCCATGGCTTGAGCAGTTTCCCTCACTTTGTTTGGAAATGGGATACCTTAATGCATCAGTCTTGAAGGGGAGGCCTTTAAGGAGTGGGCAGGCTGTGGGGACTCTGCCTTCATGAATGGATTAATGTTGTTCTCACAACACTGGGTTCCCCACAGAACGATGGGGCACTAATGGCTTTCCTCATTGCTGTGACAAAATACCTGACGAAAGCAACTTACGGGAGGAAAGATTTACACTGGTTCACAGTTCTAGAGGGTGCAGCCTGTCACAGCAGGAACATGAGGCAGAGACTTCATAGATGGTGGCTGAACTGGGCAGTGGAGACAGTCCAGGAAACAGGACTTCTCTATAGCCATCAAAAGTCAACAGTGTCCCACTTCCACCAATCACCACCTTCACCACCCCAGAACAGCACCTCCATCTGGGAATCAGATGTTTACACACACGAGCTTATGGGGAACATGTCACAATCAAGTGGGATTAGCCCCTTCCTCCTACTATGTGTATGAGTATTTTGCCTGCATGTGTGTAAGTGCACCTGAGTTGTGCAATGTTCAGAGAGACCAGAAGAGGGCATTCTCCCTGGAATGGGAGTTACTGACAGTTGTTATCTGCCATGTGGGTGCTGGGAACTGAACTTGAGTCCTCTGTAAAAACAACCAGTGCTCTTAATGGTTGAGCCATCTCTCCAGCCATACACCCGTCTATCTTCTGCCACGGATAATGTCACAAGAAGGCCTATGTTTCCCTAGTCTTAGATGTCCCAGCCTCCAGAAATATAAGAAATAAAATTCTGTCTTTGTAAAGTGACTCAGTCTAAGATGTACTTGTACAGCTGCACAAATGGACAACAAAAATTTAAATGTAAGGTTAATGTTATTAAAATGAAGTGGCTCCTAAAGAAATTACATAGACTAATAATTAGATGAAACTCTTATTTACTATAATCCACCCCAAATAACTGAGACTACTGGGATCTTTGGGAAGGGTGTCAGTGCCTCTGGAATGAAAGCTGAGTGTCACATTTCAGGGTTACCAGCCAGCTCTATGTTGCAAATAAGATATCTGGTAGGCTTCAGTCTGCAGGGAAATATGTCTTATCCTATGGAAAGACACACTGTGTTCACCTGAGGAGTGAGAATTGCTGGTGACAGCTAAAGTGCCTCTTCAGTGTTCTCATGGGCTGTCCCAACCATAGCTACCTCATGGACAAGCTGCAGGTGCTGTGTGAAAGGTGAGTCCTAAACAAGAAGACAGAGGCTGAGCTTGAGCGACAGCTCAGTTAGTAGTAGAGTTTCCCTGGAAAACCCAAGGATATGAGCTTGAGCCACAGAACGCATTTAAAAAGTCTGGACGTGATCAGGAGCACTAGAAATCCCAGCACTGTGTCGGTCAAGACAGACCCTGGGGCTCACTGACCAACTAGACTAGCTGAATGGGTGAGTGGTACATTCAGTGAGAGACCCTGTATCAAAAAACAAGCTGGACCGACACCTGAGGTTGTCCTATGGCCTCCATGTACATCCACCCACACATACACACCAGCACACACACATGTACTTGCATATACATTTATGTACATACAAACAGAGTGACGATGCATTATATCCTCATTCACCCTCATAGTGCAGAATAACTTTCTGTGTCCAGCCTCACAGAGGCTGGTTTCACCATCTGTTAATTGATCAAGGCTAAGATAATATGACACATGGAAAGAAGGAAGCAGTCCAGACTTTTAAATGAAGTAATGTCCAGTTTGTAATCATTGACTATCAATGAAATTAGAATGCAGGAGGAGGAAGGTGGGACAGTCTCCTCTTAATGAGCACATACCCAGGTCTCCTCCCAAATATTTCTAAGAGATGTGGCCCACATGGTGACATATGCCAGTAGTCTCAATACTGAGGAGGCAGAGTCGAGGGGCCCGATAGTTTGAGGCCAGCCTGAGATACCTTCTAATTCCATGTCTCAAAATAAAAGTAGGGCTGAAAATGAGAGAGAGAAAGAGAGAGAGAGAGAGAGAAGCAAATAAAGCATCACCTTCCACATTTTATCTATAAGAGTCTATTGCCTTCAGATCAGTTCTTTCTGCACTGTCTGAGGACTTTAATTTCCAGCAAGAGGTCCAGGTATCAAATCGAGATGGCCAGTCTCTGTCACTGTGCTCAGGCCTCGTGCTCCAACTGACCCTTCACCCCGTTCACTCTGCATGCAGCTCCTGTGGGCATTCGAGCTGGCAACCTAAACTGGAACAGTCCTCAGATGGACCTGCAAACCCTGTGAGTGGGTCAAAGTCAGCCTTGCCAGGCATGCTGAGGGACCAGAGCTCCATCACTGGATGGACTCGTCCCCGCACACACACATCACGTCTCCTTGTTTCATCACCATGACAGTTTCTACTCATTCACCAGCCTTCAGCCAAATGCGGTGGCTTGAATGAGAAATGTCCCTCATTGGCTCAAGAATCTGAACAATTAGTCCCCAGATGATGGCACTGTTTGGGGAGGTCATGGAACCTTCAGGAGATTTTATCTTGCTGGAGAAAGTGTGTCCCTGAGAGGCAGACTTAGAGTTTACAGCCTCACCTGGCTTCCAGTTTGCTCTCTATGCTTTATGTTTACAGATGAAGACGTGATCTCTCAGTTTCCTGAACCAGCTCCCATGCCTTCCCCATGATGAACTCATCCCTCTGGAACGGCAAGCCACACAACCACAAGTTGTCTTTGGTTATGGTATTTTATCACAATAAAAAAGTAATTGATGCACTAATTCTCTGAAACCAATTCTCCAGCCACTCCTACTGAGAATTCGTTTGTTTCTCTCTTAAGATTGATTCACAGGAACAAATGATTCAAAGGGAAGACAAATATTTCTCCTAACGGGGAATTCAAGTCATATGGGCCTTCTTTAAAAGCTTCTAGAACCATCATAGGGATAACTTACCAGCTCTTTCATCCTGAGTTGAAGACCTTGAGGAGATTCTGTCCATCACAGTTAGGGAAGGCTTAGTGGCTGGAGCATGCCTAAGGCTCCTCACATGGTGGATCAGGAAGCAGTGGTCTTGGATCACAACCAGAAGCAAGTATGATCCACATCCTCATCCACAGCAACCTAATTCTGCTGGTGAGATAACAGCCCCAAAGGTTTCACAACCTCCCAAAATAGCATCGACAGCTGGGGACCAAGTGTTTACACATGAACCTGTGTGTATCCAGCACAGCTAGCTCTAACTGTGCTGGATAGCTTCAGTTGTCAACTTGGTACTTCTGGGAAGATAGACTCTCAACTGGAGAATTTTCTCTATTGGATTAACCTGTGGGCATATCTGAGCGGCATTTTCTTGATTGTCAAGTGATGTGGGAGGGTCCAGCCCACCTGTGAGTGCCCCCTGGGCGGGTTGTCCTGGGTTGTATAAGAAAGCAGGCTGAGCGCAGTCAAGAAGAGTAAGCCAGTAAGAAGCCTTCCTATGTGGTCCGTGCTTCAGTTCCTGCCTCCAGGTTCCTGCTCTGAGTTTCTGCTCTGACTTTCCTTGATGATGAACTGTAGCTATAAGGTGAAATAAATGTCCTCTTTAAAACTTTTTTGTCAGTTTTTATCACAACAATATAAAGTAATTCGGACAGTAACATTGCCATAAGAGCTTAACATTTAAACAGACAGACTCTGAATAAGGACCATCCACCAATGTGGACAGGTATATCAGCCCCCTGAGGATCTAGACAGAACCCCCACCCTCAGAAATGGAAGAAGGATGACTGTCCTCTCTGTTGAACTGGGACTCCAATATTTTCCTGTCCTAGACAACAGAGCCCATTTCCTGGACCTTACGTAAGCCCGCCTAGGCATAGGTGGTTGATTTTCAGACTGGGCATAATACCTTTCACTTCCCTGGTTCTCAGGCTTTCAGACTCTAACTGAATTTTACCACAGATTTTTTTCTCGTCTCTCCCACTTGAAAATAGCATACTATGGGATTTCTCAGCCTTGCATAACCATATAGATATATACATACATTTATATCATCTGTATCTATCTATAGCCATCTATATCTTGCGTCTGTTCTACGGGGAACCCGGATCAATACAGACGACTTCAATGGCAATACTAAGTGTGTTCTAAAAGTATTATTTGGCCTCAGATGCTTATGACTGGGAACACCCCTTTCTGAAAGACAGAGATCATCATACCTGCTTCAGGGTGTCCCTGTGAACTTTGCACGAGGTGACATCTGTCCGGTTCTCAGCACTTGCTGTAGCATCTGCGTCTTGTTGTTGCCCTTGTTATTTTTATATCAGTCAAGATCTTGTAATTGCCAGCAACAGAAATCAACTCCAGCTAACTGAAGCTAAAGTAGAATTTAATGGGGAGATATTAGAGAACTCATCAAATCAAAAGAACATCAGACGGTCAGGCATATGAGAAACAAGAACAATGGCTACTCCAGGGAGCCAGGCTGAGGGAGCCTGCTGATGGCTCATTAACGCTAAACATTCCATCCACCCTTGTCTTATTCCACTGGAGAGGCAAGTGCCAAGGAAGAAACCAGTAGGGCTTGCTTTTGTTACATGCTGTCCCTTATTTAACACAGTGAGGATGACAAGGGAGCCTTGGTGACAATCCCAACCAGTCTGCACATAGCAGGACAGAGCCAACTTCACAAAGGGAAAGCCAGAACTCTCTGAAAGAAGGCATGAATATCCTACAATCAAGACGTGTCTGCTGTAAGCCTGTCTTGATCTTTGCAGAAGTCTGAGGTTCTCTATTCTTGGTTGGCCAGATTATGCAGGAAGAGAGACCAGACACCCGATCATTCACCTCTGTTCCTCAAGAGGGGGCTCTTTGTGTTCATTTCAGTTGTCCTCAGTCACCTGTGCCCCTGAGCTTGCCTATTGGGATCAAAAAGGTTGTTCATTCCTGAAAGCAATCTTTCAGGAATGGGCACATTTGGGTCCGATGACAGCATGAATCCTGTAGTCATTTAACACCTGCTTTATTTTTCATGCTGTTATTAAAAAGTATTATCTTAAATATTTGAGGTGTGATTCTGCTCCCTCATGCGTATGCTAATGCGAATTTCACACCCGTTGGTGTCCTGGCTTCTTTGTTGGTGAGATCTGAAATGGCAGCTTTATGGAAATGGTAAAGTTCTTATCACAGCCTAATGAATAAGGGACACACATGCTCCAGCTGCTGCCCGTCACTCCCTTGCCTTCCCTGGAGAACCTGCCATGGTGGTAAGAGAGGATGTGCAAGCTGCCCTCATGGCTTAATTTTAAGATG
The DNA here is from genome assembly GCA_035773235.1 of Eospalax fontanierii. Taxonomy (NCBI): domain Eukaryota; kingdom Metazoa; phylum Chordata; class Mammalia; order Rodentia; family Spalacidae; genus Eospalax; species Eospalax fontanierii. Next base: position 7,998,699 of record CM069554.1, read on the forward strand.
TCTTGAAATACAACACCCACAGCAATAAGACGCTCATGCGCATCTGAGATGGATTTTGTTTTCTGCCCTAATTACACGAATAAATACACAATGTTTTCCTTCACTGTAAAATTACATATCTTTATGAATCTCTCTCCTCAGATTCTGAATGCAGAGGATGGTCCTGTGATGCTGGACTTAGACCTTCTGAGATCCGCAGCAGGACGGTGAGCATCACCACTCAAGCTCAGTGAGGGGAGAAGAGCTGCCTCTTGATGCCTCAGCATTGTCTGGACCCACTTCTCTCTGACTAAGAAAATGCATCTAAATTCACTGTTTGGAATCTTCCACATTTTAATCCTGGAAGGAGTCACTGTGGCCTGTTGTGCAGGATTGTCCTCTGACAGACAGAAGCCGCCTTCCTGAGTTCAGCTGTGCCAGCTTGCCTAAGATGAGCAATTTGGCCCTAATTACACATGGCCTGGGGGAGGGGCTAGATTCTATAGGCTGGGGAAGAGTAAGGGAGGGGCTCTTGTCACTTTATGCAGCTATGGGGAAGCCATCATTCACACTTGGAGAAGACTTTCTAGTGCACCTTAGGTGGGGCACACCCACGGTCCTGTAAGTAAACCCTCACTTACTGCTTTGTAAGGAGACCAGATAAACTCATTGGTTTCCCAGAGTGCACTTTGCTGGGATTGTACCTTGGTTTATTCTCTCTCTCTCTCTCTCTCTCTCTCTCTCTCTCTCTCTCTCTCTCCTTTTCCCTCTCTCTCTTTCTCAGATGCACACACATAAATAGATAAATAAATAGATATAAAAAGAGGATGAGGATGTAAATCAAAATAACCTTGGAAGCCCGCCCACCTCGTACCTAGAAACACTAAAAGTCTCTTGTATACAAATCAGAGAACTCTTCTAAGCAGATACTTCCCAAGAGTCTTCTCCTCCTTCCACACTTCTCTGTGGATGTGGGGCAGTCCCTGCATCCAGCCAGATCCTGACCTGGGCCCCCATTAGCCCCAACACAACATTCCTCTTTCGACCCATGACCATGCCAGAACTGATAGCAAACCACAGCTCCAAAACACAAATGGAGGAACTAATTTCTGCCTGGGAACACTTGGCTCCCTGGCGAGGCAATGAAGCGTGTTGATCCGTTTCCCAGCCCTGGGTGCTCTGGGAGGAGCAAAGCGGGCAGAAGCAGCTTCCTTGTTTCCACCTTAGAGTCGGTTTGGCACCATTTGTCTTATGCTGGATGCTGTTACTGAAGATTATCACAGCACAGTCTGATCAGCATGCAGTGTGTGCTAGGCATGCTGGGCCACCTACACCAGAATGGGAGCGCATGCCACATCTGCAGGATGGGAGCCATCACTCGTCCAGCTTCAAGCAAATGGTGAGAACATGCACTCCCGCCTTACAGAGACACTCAGTGCCTCCCTTCCCTCCAAGTTCTGTGATGGAGACAGTGACCCTTAATAACAGTTACCAAACATCGCTCATGGATGAACATACCCAGTTCCCAGTGGCAGGAATTCAGAGTCCCAGAGCTAGGCTGAGGCAGAGTGGTGGGGAGCTTGAGAAATATTTCCTGAAGATGTAAAAAGACTGCAGAGGCTGTGGTCTACAATCCGGGCTATGCTTCTTCCAGGCTTCTCTCCCTTAGCCACGGCTTCAGTCCAAGCTCTAGTGACTCACAGGAAGGAAGACGGGTCCCTGTCTTGTAGCAGGCCATGGATGCCTCTGGATCTCAGATCAAGAAGCAAACTTGGGGCATACTCTTGTGCTTGTTGAGCCCTAGTCTTGTGTGTTATCAAAGGAAGAACTGTCACAGGAACCCCCACTTTCTGATCAGATACCCAGGGGACAGAGTGGGAAGTCGCAGCTTCTGTTCCTGATCTTTCCAGCAACAGGGGAGTTCTCTCCAAAGCCTGAGAAATAGGAAACAGACATTTTCCAATATAAATATAGATGATTTAACATCATTTCAGACCCACTATGCCACTGATGGGTGTTGGGGTTATGGAGCCTTCCAGTCTAGGTCACCACACAGGGGTGTGCAGCTGGCATATGCTGGGATGCAGAAAGATGTCTTCCCTCCTGGCCTCACCCATTATCCCTAAAATCTCAGGGCTGATTTCATTGACTTGATAAGCTTCCAGTGAGAAACTCAGGCAACGTTAAGTGGAAATTTGGCTGCTGACCCCACAATCAAAACACCGCACCTTCTTTTACCCTAACCCTCTCCAAAGAGACCTTGACCCTATCTGTGGCTTCCCACCCATGTCCTTCCACCCACATTCCAGCTCAAGTTTCCTCCTGCCTGATATCCTCATAGCCCTTGGGTGTGGCTTATTTCTACATCTGGTTTGAGAAAGCTCAGGGTGACCCACAAGTCTGGGTTAAAGTCCACTTTATTTTACTTTTTCTTTGGTCATTCCTAAGAATGTTCAGCAAATGGCTTCCATCTTATATTGCAAATGGCTATTTTCTGCAAGCTGCAGCACAGGAGGAGTGGTTGTAAGCAGAATGTATAAGGGTTGGACTTACAGCTCACAGTTCAGAGCACTGACTGCTCTCACAGAAGACCCAGGTTCAGTTTCCTGAACCTTTATGACAGTTAATAACCATACATAACTCCAGTTCCAGGGGAATCTGATACCTCTTCTGGCCTCCACAGGCATTGCACACACATGATAAACTTACGTACACATAGACAAAACACTCATACATATAAAATAATCCCAAAATATTTTTTTTTTAAAAGGACTGTATGGTAAATTGTTTTGAAGAAAAAAGAGAATGTATTCTCTGGGGCTGGCCATGATTGGGCTGTCCTACTTTCTGGGGTTAGTGATCCAGGTCCCCTCTGCTTGGGCCCCCTTTCCTACAGTATACAGTGGAAGGAGAGGTGTTGCCTGGCTTTCACATCACCATGGGAAATGGGCCACTGCTCTTGCTGTGAGTACTAAAGTTCTTTGTTTCTAATCTAGGGACCACATGTCTTCTGCCTCTGTCCCCAGCATGGCAGCAAGCTACATTTTAATCTTTCACACAGTCTCAAAGCCTTCGCTCAGTATCCTCCACACAGCCCTCTGGCAGTGCACGGTAGGCCGTATGGTACACAGGTGCAACGGTTCTCTTCCCAGGATTAGCTCGCAGAATCTTATAAATGAGGCCTTGGTCAGCACCCTACACAACCAGGCCTTGCCTACCAGATGTGAAGTCTGGAAAGTCCTTACACATGTCTTACCAAATTCCATGATAAACTAATGAAATTTCTATCAGCCTTTCTCTGTAAACAGCATCCTACTGAGATCTCAAGGTGGGAGAAAGAGTTCAAAGTCAAGATGCTGGGCTCTGATGTCACTGAATCCAGCACCTGAAAGAGACTCACAAATTGCCTGCAGGCCTACAATCTCTCCCCAGCAGAAGCTGTTTCTCACTGCATTCTGAATCTCAGTGCCCACAGTCACAAGCCGGAGTGCCCTCTGGGCTGACGCCCAGGGCTTTTTCTTTCAAGAGCATTTCTAGAAGGCAGCCGCTTCCTGGACCAGGCACCGCCATCCACCCAGAGCCTCACAGAACGTTTGCATAAGGCAGCTGAACTACAAAGCACCGTGCATGGTGGTGTTCTTTCCAAAGCAGCAAAGGTCTTGAGTGGAAGCAACAGCCCCTCTTTTGCAAACAGGCTCTGAAGTCAAGGACAAGACTGAGCTGGCACGGAGGGAGGCCCAGAAAACGAAAGTAGAAAGCACCTAAACTTAGGTTTGAAAATATCCTTAAGCCTTTTGTGCCTCGTCTCCCTTCCTGAACACAGGCTGGGCCAATGCTTAATTGATTTGTTCACACTAGGGAGTGGACTCTCCTTGGCTCTCACAGCCATCTCTACCACTGGATTCCAGGCTCCAGCTGAGTGCCTGATCCTGGACTGGAGAGTCTAGCTGAGTCTGAGGAATGAGGGAGCATTAACATTAAGGTTCAGGTGCAGAAAGGCCACTGAGTGAAGCCACGCTACCATGGAGCCTGAACCAGGACCAGAAGGGGAGTCTTAGGACAGAGGGAATCAGCTACTAGAGGAAGCAGCATCTGAACTGGCCTGCGGGTGAAGAAATCTATCGTGGGTGCAAACGATTCAACCCAGGGGATTGTGGAAGCCAAATTTCCACTTCCAGGAGCCCTGGGACCTCAGTCTCACTGCCTGAAGTCACATGCTCCTGACAACAGGCCCATTTCCATCCTGTTCAGCAGCTAGCTTTTATGTGTCAGATCCTGAGAGACACTGGGTTTTTATTCACTGTCAAGTGCATGAGGTCCCTGCTGTCTGGAGCAGAAAGACACAGAACTTAAAACCGACCTGGTCTGGAATAGGGCTCTGCGGAAAAGCGGGGCATGGATTTGAGTGTTTTCTGGGCACTGCCCAGGTGCATCAGCAGAGCACATGCCTGGGAGTTTGCTGGGTGGTCAGCAAGGCCTCTCTTCAGGGGAGGTGTCAGAACATGGAAGTGAATCCATGAGATGTCAGTGTGGATGTGGAGACAGCGTGTGCTGACCAAAAAAGTGAGGAGTCCAGGGTTTGGTATGTCTGAAAAATGGTAAACATTTCAGCACAGACTCATGCACATACATGTGGACTTGTGTGAACACATATGCATACACAAGGAAAAACACAAGCAAACATCAGTCTGTGGGGCTAATGGAGTACAGTCAGAGACAATGTCAGAGGTAAAGCCTAATGGGGTCTGGGGATCCCTATCTACCTGGACACCACGGAATCACCAAATGGGTTTGTGCTATGCGACAACACCTCTGGCTGCTTGGAAGACAGCTCGGTGCTCATAAAAGGCAGTCTGTGTTTACAACGGCATATTCATGACAGCCAAGCTATAGAATCAGCCAAGCTGCCCATCGATGTCAATGATGGCTGACTGTATGAAAGAATGCAGCATGCACACAAAATGGAACTTTATTCAGCTGAAGGACAGAACTGTGCCATTTGCAGGAAAATGGATAGAACTGAAGATCTTTAAACAAAATAAGCCATATTCAGAAAGACAAGCATTATATATTTTCTTTCACATGCGGAATATGTGAAACAGAAAAGGCCCAAAGGCAGAAAGCGGAACTGCTAGAGAAGAAGAAAGGGCTCGCGGGAGGGGCAAGAGAGGAAAGTAGCCAGGGCAGTGTACCCCAAGTGCATTCTACGCATCTGGTGAAAAACACCAAGATGAAACCAAACACTGTGGCACACATCTGTAATCTCAGAATTTGGGAGGCTGAAGCAGGAGGCTCTTGAGTTCAAGCCCAGCCTGAGCTATACAGCAAGACTGTCTAGAATTTTAAAAGTAAAGAAGGTGATAGAGAAATGACTCAGTGGTTAACAACACTGGCTCCTCTTGCAGAGGCCCTGGACTTGGTTCCCAGCACCCACATGGCAGCTAAGAATTGTTATAACTCTAGTTCCAGGACATCCAACACCCTCTTCTGGCCTCAGTCAGCATTGTACAACATGGGTGTCCTTATGTACATGCCGGCAAAACTCTAAAACATAAAACACATAACATAAAAGTCAATCGATAAGAAAAGAAAGTTAAAAAAGGAGGAAGGGAGGGAGAGAAAGAGGGAGAAAATGTCACTAAAACACATTATTTTGGACAATTAATAAAAACTCATTTTAAAATGTTTTGTCACTGGTTGGTCCAGAATCCTCACACATTTTTAGGATGTTGGCTTTCCAGGAAGAAGGAAGGAAGGAAGGAAGGAAGGAAGGAAGGAAGGAAGGAAGGAAGGAAGGAAGGAAGGAAGGAGGAAGGAAGGAAGGAAGGAAGGAAGGAAGGAAGGAAGGAAGGAAGGAAGGAAGGAAGGAAATTTCCTCCTTGTGCGAGGGAGTGCATTACACAGGATGCCAGGTCACTCAGCCACCTGTGAGCCTCCTCCCAGTAGGCTGACCCCTGGGGTCACCTTAGTCTGCCTCACCTTCCAGACAGTGATGACTATTCTGGAGAAGACTGCAGTGTCTGGGAACTCAGGCACAGAGCTCAGGACTGCCCTGCCTCTGAGAGGGGGAACATGTCATCTGGCTGGAAACACTTCTAAACAGTTGAGGATGGCCTTAGAGTGGGGTTTATGCAGCTGGGCTGAGGAGCCAGAGACAAGCCACATGAGGGCCTGACAGGGGCCAAAACACAGACAGAGAAAAAGAGACTTTCGTGAAAGCTGGCCAAGTGGATATTCAGTCAGCGAACTGAGAGGTTCCCAGCATACTATGGACACATTTCAGCATACCGCAGACATCTGCATCTGACTTGATCAGACAGTCTCTGTTCTAAAAGGAATCTGGACCAGGAAGAGGGAAAGGAAGAGAAGGAAGAGGGGACAAAGGAGGGGCGGGAGGAGGAGAAAACAGGAAGAAGAGAAAACCGTACCCCATCACCCAGCACCCACAGACGCTCCTTCCTGCCAGAACAGCCTTGGTTTCTGCCCCCAGATCAGCCTCAAAGGAAGAAGGAACATTAATTGCCCTTGACAATGTCAGGCTATGCTAAGGGATATAGGCATGTTACCAATTCAGAAAAAAATCACAGCCACACTCTCCATGTCTGCGAGCATCATGAGGAATAAGTTCACACTGGAAAGTGTCTGTGAGCATCATGAGGGATAAGTTCACACTGGAAAGTGTCTGTGGGCATCATGAGGGATGAGTTCACACTGGAAAGTGTCTGTGAGCATCGCGAGGGATGAGTTCACACTGGAAAGTGTCTGTGAGCATCATGAGGGATGAGTTCACACTGGAAAGTGTCTGTGAGCATCATGAGGGATAAGTTCACACTGGAAAGTGTCTGTGAGCATCATGAGGGATCCGGTCACACTGGCCTGCCTACTAGTTCCTCCTCCCTTCTGTCCAGTTAGGAGATTCCACCTCTGCCAGAAAGCCCCAGCCAATGATTGACAGGCAGGACAACGACAGTTTATATCCCTGCAATGCTCAGGAGCCTTGTGCATTATTCAGTTCAGTCCCCAAAGTCACGGCTGGACCTGTGTGGTCCCCAGAGGGTTACCTAGAGCAACCCATTTTGAAGCTGAATTACAAGATCAGAAGAGTTGGGGAAATTGGTGCTTTAAAACAACGCCGCTGAGATAAAATTTAATGGTGGGAGAAATACGGGATTTTGAAAGCCTGAGAATAAACATTCCTCAAAGCCTGGCTCTGAAACCACACAGGGCAACTTGTGAAAGCTGCTGTGTCGTGGAAGAAGTCTAATAATTTTTAATAGTCCTGTAAATCTCTCTTATGAGATGCAGCCACTGTAAACAATTCTTCATATTTTTTGAGTATTTATGTAGTGCTGTTGAAGTTATTAAATGTGAATGATTTTCATTGATAACTCCTGTTCTGCAGGATCTGCCAAGTGGCTCATTGGAGATGGGGAGGGGTACGTCTCCTCCAGGGTCAGATGCACGACATTGCTGTCATCTCCCCTCCTAACTGATGGCGGTAGTGAACAGTCTGCACTCACATACTGTGTTAGTCAGCGTTTCATTACTGCAATGAAATGCTGGACACAGGCTACTTAAGAAGTAAATAGGTTTATTCAGCTCACATTTTGGAAATTCAAAGTCCAAACGACATGGCTTTGGCTTGAGTCGCATGGTGGAAGGAAGCCTCCAGAATGTGTAAAGAGAAATAAAGCAACCACACCTTGAACAGAGCAGCAGTTGGAGAGAACAGGTGTGACCAGTCTTGCTACTTCCACAGCGGTCTTCTCTTCAACACTCAGGGGGTCATGTGGGAACGATCAAGAAGCCATACAAGAACTACCTTCCAATTAACCCCAGTGACTGAAGAACTTCCTAATGGTTCCACCTCCTCCCACGGACACCACTCTGGGGACAAGGCCTATGAGAGACTCCACAGCAGACACGTCACATCTAAACCACAGCATCCAGAGACCAACGGCAGACTCTGGCTACTCAGGTTCAGCTTCCTGAGTAGAAAGCCAGAAACAAGTGTTCCTATCGTCTGTCAAGATTTTAATATGTATTGTTCCTACAGCGTAGGTCAGGATTGCACACGGCCTTGGGAATATAAGAGCAAACGGAAGGAAGGAAGGAAGGAAGGAAGGAAGGAAGGAAGGAAGGAAGGTGAGCCAGGTATGGTGACACACACCTTTAATCCAGACACTCAGGAGACAGAGGCAGGCGGATCTCTGTGAAATCGAGGTCAGCCTGATGTGCATAACAAGTTCAAGACCATGTAAGGATACAGCAAAACCCGTGGGGGGGGGAGGGTTTTTTTTTTGCTTTTCATGGAGCTTATGTTCCCTGGGAGCCCCTGAAAAGGAGGTCTGGCTTAGCCTTGTCTTGAAAACCAAAAGAACGTTTTCTGGCAAAGGAACCGTTGAGCTGACAGCTCTAAGATGGACAAAAGCAGAACTCAACTAGAATGTGGAAGGAGGCCAAATTTTTGGAGCGGGAGAAAACCTACCGGTGATTCACACTGGGGAAGAAGATTATGATCTATATGAAGCTGGAAAAACAAATGTGATAGGGGACATGGTGGGAGAAGCTGGGGGGAGCACCAACGCAGGCTGGGGGGAGCACCAACTCCGGCTGAAGGGAGCACCAATGCAGGCCGGGGGGAGCACCAATGCAGGCCGGGGGGAGCACCAACGTAGGCTGGAGGGAATACCAATGCAGCCAGGGAGACCATACCCCAAGGTTAGGGAGCCACCGAAGGCTGTGGAGTAGAGGAGGGAGAGACACGATGAGCACTGCAGGTGTGAGGACTGGAGAGCGTCCGCAGCATCAGTGTGGAGTAGGAGAGGAGACGGTGGTGGGCTGTGGAGGAAGAGCCCTGCCGCTAGATGAGAGAGGCTGACTCACTGAAATGGAAACAATGCAGAAGGCCCCAAGTTTACACTTGGACCACTGACTTTAGGATAGAGGGGGGGGGGGTCGGGGGAGGCTGATGCAGCTGCGAGCGCGCAGGCGAGGTCTAAGATAGAAGGATGTAAGTTTACACTTGGACCACTGACTTTAGGGTAGAGGGGTGGGGGTCGGGGGAGGCTGATGCAGCTGCGAGCGCGCAGGCGAGGTCTAAGATAGAAGGATGTAAGCCGTCAGAGATGGTAACTGAAGCCGTGGGTACGCCTGCAACGTTCTTGAGCGGTGATGCAATGCCAAGAACAGAGAGCGGATGTCACCTCACAGTAGCTCTCTGCCTAAGTTGCACATTACAGACACTACAGACATTACAGACACGTGGGGTTGATGCCCGTGTTCCACCTCCAGAGATCAGGATTTCACAACTTCGACATCACCCACACAAACACCGGCACCCCACCTCCTGCACTGACTGACTGCAGCTGGCAAAGACTCTGATTTTAAAATTGAACTTGTTGACTGGGGGCGCAACCTGAGCATCTCAATTCTCAAATACCTCTCAGGGGATTCTAATGTACAGAGCTGAAAACCAGTGCTTAACAGCCAGGGAGAAAAGACACTACAAAGGAGACAAAGTCATGCAGAATCATGGCAGGTGGGTGAGTCAGGGAGGGAGGAGCAGCTGCCAGTGCCTCCTGGGGCCGAGGGTCAGCAAGGCAGAGCTGAAGGTCTCACTCCGTTCTGGTTCGGTGGCTGTGGCTGTGATGGAAACACTCTTACCGAAAACGACTTGGGGAGGAAAGGGTTTATTTCATCTCTCAGGCTACAGACCATCACCTACGGAAGGAAGCGAAGGCAGGAACTCAGACAAGAAGCAGAGGCGGGAACACTGCTGCGTTGGTTTGAATGAATGTCTGCCGTAGGTAGGTTTGCCGTATTTGAACACTTTGTCCCCAGTTGGTGGTGCTGTTTGTGGAGGTTTAGGAGTGTGTGTAGAGGAATCACATCACTGGGGGCAGACTTTGAGGGTATATAGCCATGTCCACCTCCAGTCTGTCTCTGCTTCCCGTACCCACTTGAAGATGTGAGTGCTCAGCTTTTCTCTTCTGGCCACCTCTGTTGTCATGTGCCTATGCCATGATGGACTCATCCCTGTGGACTCTTAAGCCCAATAACCTCTTCCTTCTAGAAGTGACCTTCGTGTTTTATCACAGCAACAGAAAAGTAACTAATATAACTTATTGGTTTGCTTCCTCTGGCTCGCTCAGCTCTCTTTCCTGTACAGCACAGGCCCACCTGCCTAGGGATGGCACCACCCACAGTGGGCCAGACACCTCTACATTAATTAGCTGTTAATGAAATGCCCCACACATATGACCACAGGCCCGTCTGATTCAAGCAGTTCTTCAGGTGAGGGTGTCTCTTCTCAGATGACTCAGGTTGAGAGCGTCAAGTTGAGAGCGGAAGCTAACTAGGACACGCTGGCTATGGCAGCATAGAAGTCATGACTAACTTCAGTGACATGAGAGAGTGAGTCATCCACTGTCCTTTTCCTCCGTCCCTAGAGAGCTGAGATGTGGCTGTCCACAGGACTCAGACTTCGTGAAGCTGATACAGATGGGACAAGCAGCTGGAGTCAGGATGAGCCAAGCTGAGGGTGATGATGAACTGATCACCACGCACAGTGTGTGCTGGCACATTCTCTGTGGACGGCAGTTTGCTCGTATCTGTTAAAGTTACAAAAGCTTGGGCCGTGTGTCCCAAGAATCCATATCTGGGAACGACGGCTCTGCACAAAGCTCATCGGCATCAGACTGCTCGTGTTGGCAGCAGGTTAGAAAAGTGAGCTCTCGTCATCCGAGCTCTACAGCCATGCTGAAGGCAGACAGCCACCACACAGTGCCACGGGACAGGCTCAGTCTGGTCCCAGTGAGTGGCCAGAAGCTCGAGAACCCCGCAGTATAACAGTGTGGGAGCCCGGGCTACACAGAAGTGGCCTGTGGAAGCTCGTTTGCATGTAAATCTATTTTCTCTTCAAGTATTTTTGAAACAGGAGATACGGTTTATTTCTGGGACAGAAATCAGGTGCCGGTGATGGGAGACTGGAAATGGGATGAAAGAGAGAAATTCCACTGCTTGTGTGGCCTGTTAACCTTTTGAATCTCAGATCATTGAAGCCTACTGAAAACAAAACTGATGGGAAAATAAACAAGATAAACAAGTAGAATAAGGCTGTGCGATGGAAGAACAGGGTCCTCAAGATCCCCGCATTCCCTTATAGCCCTTAAAATTCACGGCATGCTGTGTGTTTCACTATTTTAGGTCAATAAAATTTCAAGAATGGGGGTTTATTGTTTAGTTTAGGCTGAGTTTATCCCTCAACAGCAAAGATACATTTAGAGATAATATCTTATCCCAGAAGTCGTTTAATTCCTAGGAACTGGACACTAGCTGTGAGACAGGTGTCAGTGTTACTGAAGTAAGAACTGAGGCTGAGCTTGAATCTCATTTTTATCAGCGATTTACTGGTGGCCTGAGGTGGGTCTTTACTGTTCTCACCTTGGTTCCTATTTGTGAACTAAGGGTGTTGAGCTCAGCCTCTGTTGTCTCCAGTAACCTAAGTATCAAATGGGCTCTCGGACGTGCTTGTACAAGGAGTGCTATAAAGACACACATGTGGGGCTGGAGAGATGACTCAGCAGTTAGCAGCACTGGCTGCTCTTGCAGAGGACCAGGGTTCCCAGCACCCATGTGATGGCTAACAGCCATCTGTAACTCCAGATCCAGGGATCTAAAGCTCTCTTCTGATCTCCATGGGCATCGAATGACATGATGCACTTACATACATGCAAGCTTTATTCATACACATAAAATAAAAATAATATATATTTTTTAAAGACACCTATGTGGTGGCTTGGTGATCTGTTGTTTCTGCCCCAGTACCTCTTGACATATGAAGGTCCCTTAGCATGAGCACATACCTACATAGATACATCCATATCTGCATGATGCACCTGCAGAAATTACTTTTGCTACTGTGACCAAAGCATCTGACGGCAGCTAACAACCATTCATAATTCCTGTTCCAGGAGATCCAGTTCCCCCTCTGGCATTTCATGGCATGGGTATTACATACATACAGGCAGAACACTCATACGCACAAAATAAAAACAAACGAATAAAAATGCCTGACAGAAAGAACCTAGAGAAGGAAACCTTGCAGCCTCCCAGTGTTCATTCAGTTCATCCTGACAGGGAAGTCAGGTGAAATAGTTCAGAGTATGACAGCAGGAGAGTGTGGTGGGGACTGGTCACATCCTAGCTGACCAGGAAGCAAAGAGCATGATGGAAACAGGACTCAAAAGCTACTTTTAAGGACTATTTCCACCAGCCATTCTCCACCTCCAATAGATCCCACAGTCTCCCAACACATTGCCATCAGTGGATGTCTTATTTTGACTCCCTGTTGCTGTAACAAAATACTGACCAAAGGGAATTTGGGAGGAGAAGGCTTATTTAGCTTATACGTCCAGGAGACAGTTTAACACTGGGTGAAGTTGTCAGAGCAGGAACTCAACGTAGGAGTTTGAAACTGAAACCACAGAGGAACATTGCTTATTGGCTGGCTTCCCCTGGCTGGCTCAGCTACCTTTCTTATACAGCCCAGGTCCACCTACCTAGGGATGGCACCGCCCACAGTGGGCTGAGCCCTCCTACATCGATTAGGAATTAAGAAAATACTCTCAAAGACACAACCACAGGCTAGTGTCCTCAATGGAAGGTCCCTCTCTCAGGTGTTTCTAATTTGGGTCAAGCAGGCAAAAACTAGCCATCACAGCTGGGGAACAGGTGCTCAAAACGTGAGCCTGGTGGGTGGGGACATCACAGATTCAAACTGTAAAGCGCCTGCCACGGGAGCTGACGACAGCAGGACGACCGCGGGTCAAGCACGAAGCGACTCTCCAAATTTCAGTCCTTATCATGTGCCAGGAAAATGCAGATGAGTGGCTCAGCACAGCCAGGGCTCAGTCACATGAAGGAAGTTTGGTTTATTTCCCAAAGAGCCCATTAAGAAAGAGGCTTGGGGGCGCGGTGAGGGGCCTGAAGGAAAGAAAGGGCGAAGTTGGGTGTGTCTGGGGGGAGTTGGGAATGGAAAAGATCGAGACACATGGCTTACAAGTATGAATTTGTCAAAGACTAAATAAAAAGTATAGAAGGAAGGAACGAGGGAGAGGAAGGGAGGGAAGGAAGGAAGGAAAGAGGAAGGAGGGAGGGAGGGAAGGACGGAAGGAAGGAAGGAACAGATGAGGTGAATTACGTGGTCATCAGCCTAGAGGACTGGTCGTCAGCCTCTCTCATGCTGGCAAAACCACAGCCTTGCCCCCATCCCTCAGGTCCGCAGAGCTGTTAGCGAGGGAACACGGCTATAAAATGTGATCTTTACAACATCATGAAAGCAGCTTTGTTCATTCATTTAATCTTCTCTGAAGGTACCATTAATGATTTATTGATTTTCCTTTTTAGATGAAATCATAAAATGTCTTTGTATGACAAAGATTTGAGCCTGTGCATCTCACCCTGCCAACTCCCACTTTCTTGCTGACATACAAAAGTAGGAGAAAACTGTTTCTGTGCTGGAAGCTCAGGAGGAAGAAGTGCCCAAGGCAGAAACACCAGGGATTTCTGCTGGTCCAAGATTGAAGGAAGTCGGATACTGGGAGGTCCCGCCTGGGGCAAGAGTCTTTGTGTGCCAGCCCAGGACATGTGAAGAGAGCTCTGGCGGCTCCAGCAGAGCCCCTACCTGATGGGCGGAGCCAGGTGGTGATGGGCGGAGCCAGGTGGTGATGGGCAGGGATGGGCAGGTCCACTCTTCATCTGCAAGCATTCATTTATACAAAGTGGCTCCAAATTGCACCCGGTCAGGGTCCACAGTGCTCACTGTCCAGGCTCGGAGGGGCATTGCACGGGTGTGAGCGCAGAAAACTTATTCCGCCACATCAGACAGAGGGCTTCCAGGTCCACCCATCTCCTGTTTCTCCCCACTCTTGGTGGGAGGAGTCTTCAGTTAGGAGAAAAGTACCAGAAGTAAAGACCATTCTCAACATGGTAAAGGGCCATATGTGAGAAGCCCACAGCCAACGTCATAACCACTGGAGGAACTGGAAAAGGTTTCCTGTAAGAACCAAGGTTCTTATGAATGCCCACGGTCTTCATGTCTGTTCAGCCCAGAGCTGAAAACAACAGCCAAAGTAAGTAATGAGGAAAAGAAAGAGAGGTCAGGAAAATTAGAAGATAGCATCTCTGTCTACAGATAACACGATCCCATGTATAGAAAATGCTAAAGACCACACACATGCAAATGCACACATGTGCGCATATGTATACATATATGCACGCACAAGTTACATACATGGTCAGAGCCAATAAATGATTCTGTTAGAGCTTTGGGGTATAAAATTAACATACAAAGATGAGTGTCATGTTTATACACAAAAAAAAATCTAAAGAGAGAAATAAGTGCTCCCACTTTAACAACAAAAATAATAATTGGAAATAAACTTGACCAATCAATGAAGGAAAATTTAAAATTTAAATGGACGAGAAGATACCCTGAGCATATGATTACTAGTGGTAAAATATCTCTACTATCCAAAGTAATCTACAGGTTCAATGAAATCCTATCAAATTCCAATGGTATTTTTATTGAATAGAAAAATACCATCCTGATCCATAAAGGGCCCAAACCTTGAACAAGAAGAACAAAACAAGGCCTATGCTTCCTCGTTAGGACATATGCCATTATAGCAGTGTGGGGAAGTCATGATAATGCATGTGGGCCACAGAGAGCCCAGACAGTGGCCTGGGCATCTGGGTGCAGCTCATCACTGACAAAACTGTCAGGAAGACCTGCAGGTGGAGGACAGCCTCTTCAATGACTTGTGCTGGGAGAACAGGACATTCACAAAGAAGGATGAAATCCCACCTCAAACATCAACCCAAAGTGCTGTAAAGACCTAAAGCATACAAGCACACAGCCTAAAACTGCAAAATGACTGGAAGAAAATTCAAGGGGAATACTCCAGACATTGCTGTGGATAAAGCATCCACAACAGGAGCAGAGGTCAACAGGCAGCCCTCAGGATGCTGAGGAGATCCTGCTGGACACAGTAATCCCGCGGCATCAAGGAGGCAACGCAGCATGAGACGGGAGATATTTCAAGTCACACATCTGCATCTGATTGGTGGTGGGCTCAGTAACCAAATAATAATGATAATAATACCAGCCCTATATAAAAAGAGGCAAAAAGTATGAATAGAATAGAAACTTTTTAGAAGATAAATAGCCACCATATATATGGTGAGTTTCTCAATATGGTTCATCAGGAAGGTTTGATTTGCAAATCAAACCGCAAAGGGATAGCACTTCGTACCTGTTAGAAGAACTTTTTTGGGTTCTATGAACAGGAACAAAGCTGTACTGCACACAGAAGTGTTGGGGACGATGTGGAGAAAAGGAACCCTTCTGTATTGTTGGTATAACTTTGATGGAACACTGTTTCTCAAAAATTCACAGACTACCTTATGATTCTTAATACCCCAAAGAAGTGTTGAAGAGATATATACGCTCTTATATCCACTAAATATAACCAACCCAAATGGACACTAATAAACAAAGAAAGAAAAAAAAGAACATAAGTACGTATGAGAGCATGTGCAAACACACACAGTGGAATATTATACAACTGCGTAAAATGGAGCTTCTGCCATTCACAACAACATGAGCAAAATCAGAAGCCATTATGCTAATAGAAATAGGCAAGGCACAGGAAGGCAAACACTGAAGGGATGAGCTACTTTTCTCTTGCTGTGATAACATGCCATGACCCAAAATGACTTAGAGAATAAAGGTTTTATTTTGGCTTACAGTTCCAGAGGCATGGGTCGATCATGGTAGGAAGGCATAGCCACCAGCTGGAAGCACAGCTCCCGCCTTCAGTTGCAAACATGAAGCAGAGAGAGCAGCCTGGAAGTGGAGCGAGGCTGTGAACTCTCAAAACCTGCCTCCAGTGACCTGCCTCCTCCAGCACAGCTGCTCCTCGTCGTAAACCTCCCCAAAGAGCACCACCAGCTAGGAGCCAAGTGTCCAGACCTGGGAGCCTGCCGGGGACAGTCCTCATTCAAATCATCATGGTGTGTAATCTCATTTTTGTGTGTGAGAAGTAGTCTTGATTGTCAAATTGACAGGACCTAGAATCACGACAGAAAGAAGCCTTCAGGGGTCTGTGAGGGATCATCTAGAGGAAGTTAATTGAAGTGGGAAAATCTGATTTAAATATGCCTTGAACACTGCCTCTGTGGAGGCACATGTCTTTAATCTCAGAACTCAACTTCAAAGAGAAGCAGGTGGATCTCTTTGAGACCAGCATGGTCCGCATAGCCAGTTCTGGGCCAGCTGCCTCAAACAATAGGGGAAACCCTGTCTCAGGAAAAAAAAAAAAAAAAAAAAAAAAAAAAGGCCTGAACTTATTAAAAGTGAGAAAGTTAGCTGAGCACAGTGTCCATCGCTCTTTGCTTCCTGTTTGCTGGTGCGATGTGACACCAGCTCCTGACCCCATGATGGACTGTACCCTGGAACTGTGAGCTTAAAGACACTTTTCCTTCCTTCAGTTGCAACTGTCAGCTATTTTGTCACAGCAGCGAGAAGAGTCGGACTCATACAACCAGAAAGTGAAATGGCAGCTGCTGGGGGTGAAGACGATGGAAGGACACGACGTCTCAGGCAGCAAGAGCGAGCTCCAGAGATCTCATTACAACATGACCATGCGATGCGGTATGTGACACTTCAGACGCTCTAACTGCTGACACTGTATCCATCCCTCAGGCAGCTGTGCCGCATAAGGAATATATTCAATAGCTTGCCTGTGGTGATCATGTCATAATGCATGTGCATATCAAAACAGGAAACTTCCTGTGTATACCAATATATAATTTTATTTGTCACTGTCTCTCAATAAAGATAAAAAACCCTGTAACCTAGGGCCAGCTCTCCCCTCTGTTCCACAGATGAGGGAACAGATGCAGAAAGGGTCAGTTCCCCGACAGCACACAGATGAGGGAACAGATGCAGAAAGGGTCACTTCCCCGACAGCACTCAGATGAGGGAACAGATGCAGAAAGGGTCACTTCCCCGACAGCACTCAGGCGGTAAAGTCTAGCTTTAACTGACACAACCGACTCTCAAACACAGGCAATCACCACAAAGCCATCTGTCAGCTGCAGTGTTGTCCTTAAAGCTTATATGATGCCCTGTGGGGACAAGAACAAGCCTCAGAGGTGCCGAGCAGCCTAGTGTTGAAGGTGAGAGGTGTTGGTTCACCTGTAGACCAGGGTGTGCTCTGGCCTGAGGGATCAGCCTGAGAAAACCAAGCCAAGGCACAGCAAAACATCGGAGAGGAGGAAACCTTGATCCCAAAAGATTTGCAAATTGCCCAGGTATAGAGTTCCTCTCCAAAATAAAAACCCTATAGGCATTCTGCATCTGAAACGCACAGACCTTCCTCATTCCACTTGCTCATTAACTAAGCCAATGTAATTGCATTCGTCATATGAGTTGCAATGATGGAGAGCTAAGATGCTGACCCACTTACAGATGTTGAGGAAAAGCTTGAATTATGAGCAGACACTGAGCCTCACACTCAGGGACTGGAGAGAAGGCTCAGCAGTTAAGAGCACTGGCTGCTCTTGCAAAGGACCTGGGTTCAGTTTCCAGCACCGCCTGGCAGCGAACCATCCATAACTCCAGTTCCAGGAGATCCTACACCCTCTTCTGGCCTCCATGAGCACTGGACAACACAGGTGTGCCTACATGCATGTAAAATACTCATACACATAGAATAAATAAAATAAATAAAATAAAACTTCACAATCGCACCAAAGCATGACTGTCCTTTTTCCAGATAGGCAGACTGAGGCCCAGGAGGATGTTATAACACCAGCCCAGGGAAGCACATCTGGGGCTTTCTGAGGCCAGCTTATGTTTTGACAACATGGTACTCATATCAATAACTAGAATTAGCCAAGATGCCTAATGCGGGATGTAGGGCAGGGAGCAGGAGTTTGAGTCAGCACACAATGTTTAAAAGTAAACAGTGTTGGTATCTGTTTTTGACAAAGTGCCACTTTGATGTCATTCTGTATAAATATGGCCTTGAGGTCAGAGGCTGGAGCCCTCCACCTTTGACAGCCTGCCTTTGGGTGTCTGTAAGCCTGTGTGCCTACCTCCAAGCAGACCATGTGTCTGGGCTTGAGTGCAGTGTTCCTGGGTTCTCTCTGGCGGCCGCCTGCCTGCTGGCCTGGTGTATAACGCTGGTGATACAGCGTTATGCACTGTCCGCAGCTCCTGGAAATCTCCCCACCCTCCCAGCCTTCCGTGATCCTCTCCTTTCCTGGCATCAGAGTTTGGACATCACACAGGGCCTGCCAGTAGCCAGTGGACTCTGGGCCTGCCAGGAGAGTAATATGGCCAGGTCACAGGCTGACCGGATCGGGGGAGGACTGCGGACATGGGGTGCCCACCACTCAGGAACAGAAGAGGACAGAGGGCCAGGGAGGAACACAGCCTTACCAGTAGGCAGGCAAAAAGCATCGCTCTGGAGAGGGTGCTAACCTCCTTCCCCGCTCCCCTTCAGCCACGGCTCTTGACCCTCCCTAGCAGAAACACAAGCCGGACAGAGCAGAGGTTCATGCTTTTAATAAATGGTTAAGATTCTGCACCAGCCTGATGGCGGGAAGCACAGTACAGAGATTCACAGAGTAGACCAAGGCAAGGCGCAGGTAGACGAGGCCAGTAGAGCAGTCTCGAGTCAGGTGTGCATAGCACAACCCCGACTTCAGGCCCCACCTCCTCCACCTTGGTGGCCCAAGACTGGACCCTCACGTGGTGTTCAGCATCCGCTGCTGAAGGAGAGGGGGCAGAGGAACGCGCTCCTGTCAGGTCCTGTCACAGCAGTTGGGCTAAGCAGGGCAGATCTAGAAGACGGCCCCCCTGACCCTTGCAGGAGAATATGCATAGGCCGTGGTTGAGGCTGCCTGTTAAGACAGCCATGCACTGAGCCCTAGTCTCTGGTAAGGTCCCCAGCAAGCTGATCCTGGCATTTTGTAGAGCTGGGCCAGCAAGGGTCCCAACCAATACGTCAGTGCCCTGGATTCCCGTCTGTCCGCGTGCGTCTCTCCTCCTGGGGCATCCTTGGAGCACCAGTGACAGGCGGAAGCTGGCTCCCGAGGATCATTGCAGGGCAGTGCAGAGCATGCTAAGCAGGCAGGAGGGAGGACCCCACAGAGCACACCTGAGCCCTTCTCCATCCTGCACACTGCAGCGTACAGCCTTGGCCTGGTCTCTGCAGGGCCCTGAGGAGGCTGCACTGAGCACCAGAGTGCTGTTGTTCTTGTTATGCAAAAGCATGAAATGAGTTTGGGGGTGTCCCCTCCTACAGTCACTCCTAATTTTCCCCTGCAAGGGTGTCTCCTAGCCCTCAGCAAGCTAGGCCCTGGTCTTTGAGTTGGCTGACTTCTTCAGAGGCTTCTGCCTCACTTTGACCCCCCCTTACCTCTAACTATACCTTTGTTAACTAAGGTTTGTTGAATGACTAAGTGACTGGAAGCAAGATACCTAGTGGGCATCTTGACTCCTGGATCTCATCTGCTCACCATTGTTAGAAGAGAATGGAGGACTTAGCTTTAGAGAAACCGTTAGCCCCTACATAGGCACTTTTAAGGGCAAGCTCTCATATGAATAAACATACCTTCAAAGCACCCTTTATATTCTTTCCAGTTAAAGTGTTAGGACACAAGCTGAACGTGCCCAGGGTGCTGCTGTCTGCCATTTTAAACTTTTAAATATGTCTACATCTTTCCTTCTTCGATCACAACCCGAATCTTGAACATGCATGGGAATGTGCCCATCCTAAGGGGCTATCCGTTATGAATATGCATAGTCTCCTAGCATGGTTTCTCATGTGTTCCAGGAATTTCCTCCTTCCTGCAGGCCGCAGGCCTTTCTGCATCCTCATTTTCTGCCTTGTGTGCCTTGCTTGGCCCTCAACCAAGCTGCAAACTCACTGTGCTCAGTGACATGCCCCACAAGGCAGGTCCAGGCTTAGTCCCTTAGATCCATCACTTTCTCTGTCCCTCTCTGGTCTGAACAGCTTCTACAACCACTCCTCCTGGGCAGGACGGGAGACCACTAACAGAGTGCCCTGGACCACTGTCTTCTCAGGGCGTCCTGGCCATCTCTAAGTAGAACTCCTGAGCATGGCCTCTGTCCAGCTCATCCCAGTTCAGAATTTCCATCTTACGAGGCCCATCATCCAATAACCAGCACAGCCACCTGGTCATGCTGCTTATGGCCAGTGGGACACTTGAGCTGGCATTTTCTCTCTGTAATGGGCCATGAAACTCTTGGGTTTCCAGGTTCTGATGGTATAGCCAAGATGCCTGGGCCTGTCTAGATAAAAAAAAAAAAGCTGTTGTGTTATTTTTTTTTTCTTCTCCTCCACAAACCAAGTCTCCATCGCTGCCAGACCCTGGTGGCTTCAGTATTTGTCCCAATGTGACATTTTTTCCTTGTCTCTCTCTTCTACCAAGTCTGGGTCTCTGTCCCATGAGCTTCTCTGAACCCTGGTTGATTCCGGAGGCTGCCTGAGGGCCCCTCGGCTCCTGTCCCCATGTTTCTGCCAGTCACGGGGCCCTGTTGCTTGGTTCTGAGGGGTGCTGAGCATCCTCCTGGCCTGGAGGACGATGTTATATGAGGACCATTTTCAGGCCAATGGAGAGCAATTAAAGAATTACTTGCTGGTTGTGTGGTCTGCACACCTCTTGAAAAGGAAACAAATATTCTGCAGAGACAGAGTCCTAGGGAAGGCACATCACTCTGCAGGTCTGTTTCCAGCGCTCCCCAGGGTGCAGGTAGAGAGCGGGTGAAGGCCAGCATCACTGTATTAATAATGGATGCCACGCTGCCTGGAGGCTGGCTGTCATCGGTGCATGTGCTCTGCAGAAGTCCAATTAGGCCTAAATTATAGTAATCAATAGAGCAGCAGGGCTCAGATCCAAACAAAGACAACAACCCCTTCTGTGGATGGGAATTTATGAGAAAGACACACAACGGAATTGGATGCTGAGCCTGAATGCTGCGGGCTCTCCCAGGTCTGCGACTTCATCTTCGAGAGAAACTTCCACACTGATAGACATCCGACTGGCTGTGTAAACCAGTGTCCAGGCCTTCCCTGCGGGGAAAGGCAGAAGAGAGCAGAGTCCAATCTGCAGCGAGCTGGAGCAGGGGAGGAGAGTGACTCTAATTGGTGACAGGCAACAGGCTTATCTCTCTGGGCTTCAGGGTCCCAGTATGCAAAGTATCTGCTCCAGGATGACGGTGAAGCCACAGTAAAGTGCACAGAATACCTAGTAGGAGACCCGAGGTGCTGTCCTTCCTGCACAATGCGTCTCTGTTACAGTGGGCATCTGTTCTCCCTCTCATGGCTGCCTGCAGAACCAGGATCCTTCCATCAAGACAAGAGCATGCCCCCTCCCTCTATGCAGCCAGGGCTATCTAGTCAGGCAGCACCCCGGCTCCTCCAAGGCTCCTGTACAACCTCCCCGGCTGCCTGACTTGAAAGTGAGCCCAGTCTAGCAGATGTCTGAAAGCTAGATGACAGTGCAGGACTTACCTGAGATCCTCACTCAGTGCCCAGGGACTGCTAAGATAGGACAGAGTCAATAGTCCCTGCTTCCGGTCTGCACCCTGGACACGTCAGCCACTGCAGAGCCTCTGACACCTGTATCAGTCACCTCAGACAGGGCAGCCCGGTCGCCATGCGTGTGTCTCCCCGTTGCTGCATCTTCTCTTCTCCCCCAAGGTCCCAATAACAAACTAAGTTGTGATTCCATCAGAGTTCACGCCGGGAACCAATGTGTTTATTGGGCTTAATTGCAGAGCATAGGTGAGGGGCTCAGTAGGAATCACTTTTCTAAATGGAGATAATCTCGACCAATGAGTTTTTAATGAACTCCAGAAAAAACATGCAGTCTCTTGTATTGTGACCTGGGCCCCCATTCTTGTTCCCTCAGAACCTCAATTGGTACTCCACCCAGAAAGAGAATAAGTGAATGTGGGTATGTTCGAGAATTAACATGTGAAAGTTCTGAAAGCAAGCTCACCCATCTCCACTGCACACAGTGCTGACTGGGAAAGATGGTTGATCCTGAAAGGTTGACATAGTCTAGAACTGGATAGTCCAGATGCTCTGTTAAGATTAGGGTGGAGCCAAGCTTGTGCTTCCCCAATTGAAGCTGGAGAAACCATTTTGAATAAAATTATGAGTGGGGCTGGACTCAGAACACAGAGCCAGGAGATACCTCGGGGAAAGAGTATCCTCTGAATTTGGGCCCACTCTTAAAAACTAAAAGTTAGGATTTTTTGTTCAGGGGATTATAATGTTAGCATGGGCACACCACAAGAATCACTTACAGGAGTGTGGGCACCCCTCCCCAGAGTCACTTACAGGAGTGTGGGCGCCCCTCCCCAGAGTCACTTACAGAAGTGTGGGCGCCCCTCCCCAGAGTCACTTACAGGAGTGTGGGCGCCCCTCCCCAAAGGTTTCAGTGGAAAATCATCCCCTAGCCTGGATGATGTCCTCTCCACAGTCACATGGATGGAACCTCTCTCCCCTTGCCTTCTCTGGCCTGTATATTCTAGCCCTTCTCCAAGGTCATGTGTACTTACGTAGAAATGCATACAAGTTGGGAGATATGGCTGGATGCTCAAGTGAGGGTCCCATGACCTTCTCCACACTTCCTTCTCTGAGGGACAGTCAACAGTCAATAAGCCCAGCTGTGGTGACCTTGCAAAGGCAAGTGAATCGGCTGAGTTTAGGAAGATGGAGCTTAGTTGTCCTGTCCAGCAATGGAAATCATGTCACCTTTATACAGGGCTGGAATGATCCGAGTTTGGAGGCATGCTGGCTTGGATGTGTGTATGGAATTCCTTCTTCTCACCTAGGCCAGCCCTGGTCACCTACTGGGTGCCAGGCAGACATTCACACAACCTCTCACTGGATTCTGGGATCAGCTCTGTTAGGGAGATAACCTTATCGTTCCACATTCCAGGGAAGGGGGGGGGAATTACCAACGTCAACACTTCCAACAGCTCTAGATCCTTCTTTTAAAAAAATATATTATTTATTATTTTTATGTATATGAGTATATTGCCTGCATGTATGTAAGTGTGCCCATGACATGTCATGCGTGCAGAAGTCAGAGAAGGCATCAGATCCTCTGGAACTGGTGTTATGGGTAGTTGTCAGTTACCATATGTGGGTGCTGGGATTCGAACCTGGGTCCTCTGAAAGAGTAGTGAGTGCTGTTAACCACTGAGCCATCTCTCCAGACCTACTAGATCCTTCTTGAAGGATAAATGCCTAAACTTAAAAGGGTCCCGAGCTAACTTCCGAAGGACCCCATACTGGGTTGAGGAAACATTAGGTAAACCTCAGATCTGAATGAGTTTCCAACCCAGGAACTGTGTAAAACCTGCATCCCAAAGACTGTGTTATCTGGGAAAACAATGCTCCTGTCTTCTCAGAACGTCCAAACAGTGTCAGTGGCATTAGCCCACCTCCCCCTTTCCCAATTCTCCAGTCCTTACAAGCAGCCCACCCACTGTATCTGAGGGCACAGCTTCAAATCCCACAGAGAAACTGTTGTCACATTCATTATTCTTAATAAAGAACAATCCGTTCCTAAGGTTGGTCTCTCATCCTTCATTTTTACATCACTGTGGTCGATCCTGATCTAACACTTTCTAATATTTGGTGTTGAAACCCAGGAGGGGTTTGGGGGTCCTGATCCCCAGCCCTACCCTCAGAGTAACCTCTCTCTCACTTTTTTCCTCTCCTCCTCCTCCTCCTCCTCCTCCTCCTCCTCCCCCTCCTCCTCCTCCTCCTCCTCCTCCTCCTCCTCCTCCTCCTCCTCTGCCTCCGCCTCCACCTCCGCCTCTGCCTCCTCGGCTTCCTCTTTCTCTTCCTCCTCCTCCTCTGCCTCCTCTTTCTCTTCCTCCTCCTTCTCTGCCTCCTCTTTCTCTTCCTCCTCCTCTTATTCTTATTCTTTCTCTCTTTCTGTCTGTCTGTCTATCTCTCTCTCTCTCCCACCTCCCCTCCCCCCATTGAGAGCCTAAGCAACGTTCCAGCTCACTACTGGGTATAAATAGCTGCTAGCCTGACCTGAAAACCTCATCATCTGGGTTACGGGTTTTTTGTACCTATAAGTGGTACAAATCCTGTGCTGGGACACTATTGGTGTCCTGGGTAAGCTCCTTTCCCAGCTTTCAAACCTTCCTTGATTCTCCTATACCCTCCAACCTCCGGAGCAGAGGCTTCCCCATCTGATCCACGGGAGCATCCAACACTCAATCTTTAGGGTGAGGCTCCGGCTTTTGCCTTTTTCTAGCCCGGGGCTCTTCAGCTTTTGCCTTTGGCTCTGCCATTTTGAACCCCAGGGGTTCTTCAGTCTTGCCTTCCAGATCTCTAAAACTAGGGGATACTTGTTCTAGCCCCTGGATTTCTATCTTTTTTCTTTTTTTATTCCAGTGTCCTCCCAGCAGCAAGTGATGACCAGGGAGAGAGACTTTTGATCTAACCTTGCCTAAAATTGGGCCCAAGTTTTCTGTGCCCCAAGACACAACCATGACTTGCCTTGGGCACAGCCTTAAAGCATTAGGCTTACCTGACCTCAAGTCCTCCCCTTTAATTCATTTATCAACTGAAGTCCGGACCCAATATAAATTGTACAACAATCATGTTTGGCCTGAATTCAGAACCTTTGACTTCCAAAATCTCATCCTATTTGACTCAAATTTGGAATTCGGCCATCTGACTTAGACAACTTCATAAAAAATAAAAGACAAGTAGTCTGAAGTATGCAAGCCTTGGCCGTCTGCAGGCCCATCTCTGGGTGCCCGCCCCTGACGACCTTTGCTCCACCTTTCTGTCCCTTCTCCTTTCACAAACCCCGCCTTTGTTTGCCCAGTGAGGAGTTTGCAGACAGGAACTGCCAGAGAAACTTCTCACTTCTGCTCTTTGTTCCTCGCAGTGTGGCAAGCCCCACTCCACGGGTTTGTTTGTGTCCCCCCCACTGTGGCGCCCTGCTTTTCTCTAAGGCTTTTGTCAGCCACGTGTGGTCTGCAGTTGGCAGTCCAGAGATCTTCTCCCTGTGGGTCTGCCCACAATCTCTGAACTCAGCACCAAGAACCGCATCGTTCTTTTCCTGTCCCTCACACCAGTTGCAGTTCTCAAAAGCCACAGCAAATTTTAAAGCTACTTTGTTCCTTGGACTATAAACACTTACGCGTCTCAGTCTTCTTACAGTGCTTTCTCTGTCCAATTTTTACCTTAAAGCTATAGACGAGACACACTGTTATAGCCTCAGATGCTATCTGATGACACTCTTCGCTCTGGGGCCTCTGGAACTTTATGGTTTGCTAGAGCATCCCAAAGCAAAACTAGTCCCCTCTTTGGCCATTCCAAATGATTAACCTGCGGATCATAAATCTGTTAGGTCAAATAGGCCCACTAAAAATGGCCCAAGATAATTGGGCCCTGGACTTACAACGTTCCAACTCTCAGCATCATGAAAGTTCTAGCCAGTTACAAACCTTAATTTAAAGTTACAGCTTCTTTGGGGGAGCTTTGTTCACATCTCCTTGTAGTTTATCTTTGTTATGGCCTCTTATAGTGAGCATTTCCACAGTCTTTAGTATTTCTCTTTATTTAATTCCTCTTTCTCATTCAGCTGTTCATTGGCTTTTCTAAGAAACTGTTTTAGATTTTTTGCCTTCTTTTAACCTATCTCTAAAAAACATTATTTTGGGTTTTGACTTTATATGGCCTATTTACCGGTTTCAAAAACAATATTTATGCAATACTCCCGTTTTTAGAGAGAGCTTCTCCGGGGTAACCTGCCATCAAGCTCTGCCCTGAGTCCTACTCTCCACTTGCTGCAGGTTTGTCGTCAGGTTTCCTGTATCCTGAGGAACCGCCTTCTGCCCTGCGGCCACTCCCGTTCTGTCTGTGGGGTCTCCACCCCACCCTTTCATTCTACCTGTGGGATATCCTCCTCTTCACCTTGGCCTTCACTGACCCCCTCCTGTGATCTATTGTAAACATCAATTTGATAAGGACTTTTCTCTCGGTCTATTGTCCACACTCATTCAAAACCTAAACTCTTGAAAACTATGTTTTCTATTAAGTTGACCTGGGCATCTACAAAGCTCCAATGTGTACACATGTAATATTGATTTATTATATTATCTCTTGTGTGTAATCTGGATTCCACATTCTTTTAGTAAAATAATGCTGTCTAGCACTCTCAAACAACTGCCTTCTTCATGACATCAGCTGTGTCTCCTTGCAAAAGATCTTCATAATCAAACTTGTTGATTATCATGTTTTGGGTGCACCTAGTTTTCCTGTAATTGTGTCATGTGTGTTTATGATAAGTGTTTGTGTGTCCTTTGAGATCTCACAATATTGTGCCATGTGTGTCTATGATAATTGTTTTCATATGCTGTTTCTGTTAAAACAATTTTTTAAACTGTGGCCACTTCAGGTTTTCTTCTTTCTTGCTCTTTTTATTGTGCACAAGAATTACTGGTTTTATTTTTATTTTGGCATGCCCAGTTAAACTGCACATGTGCAGGTTTATAAATACAGGGATTTTGATGATGTATTCAAAGGCCTTATAAACTTGGGTACTTTAAACATTTTAAAATCTGCTAGACAATATCTCTGGGGCTATTAAGTGTTTCACAAAATTTTAAAATGCTAATTGTTGATACGAAATGATTCATTAAAATAATAAAATGCATTGGGATTTCTTTCAAAACAGATTCTAAATAAATATATTTAATTTAAAATTTTAATTTATTATCTTTTTTTATATGTATGAGTGTATTGCCTGCGTATGCGTAAGTGCACCCATATTGTGGAGTGCCCTTGGAGCTCAGAAGAGGACAATAAATCCCCTGGAATTGGAGTTACAGATGGTTGCTAACCACCACGAGAGTGCTGGGAATTGAACCTGGGTTCTCTGCAAGAGCAGCCAGTGCTCATAACTGCTGAGCCATCTCACCAGACCCCTAAAAGTGTTTATTCAGTTATGTTCAAGGTGGCAAAATAATTTCTTTTTCAAGTATTCTTGTTACAAAACTATTAGAGTTTTTACTATAGATAGTCTACATGTAAAATGATGGCTATATAGGTTTATTGGAGATATTTGTGTTGTTTCCTTTTCACAATGAGAATAACAGAAAATATAATCTCAACAAATAATTACAAAATCTTGGTTGCTAAAATCTTATATATGATCTACATGAGCTTATGTTTCTTAAAAAAGGATCGACTTATAAGTAGGTTTTCATATAAACTAAAATTGTTCAGTTAGTCCAAAAATATTTTTTCTGGTCAAAATGCTACCTCTGATTCATGTTTCAATTCTGGTTTTACAACATGGTTCCTATTGCTTAAAAAAATCAAAGTTGATTTTGAAATTTCCCCTATAAATAATTGCTTTCTTGAGATATCAAACTCTTTATTTAAGGATTAATAAAGCTCACTTATCTTTGTGCATATGTATATATATATATATGGTTTTACAACATGGTTCCTATTGCTTAAAAAAAATCAAAGTTGATTTTGAAATTTCCCCTATAAATAATTGCTCTCTTGAGATATCAAACTCTTTATTTAAGGATTAATAAAGCTCACTTATCTTTGTGCGTATATATATATATATATGTATGTGTGTATATATATACATATATATTTAAAGAGAGTAAATATTAATTGCTTAGTAAATTCTCACAACAAATTGTAAATTTGCCATGTCTCATGGTATTAATAAACGAAATAAAAAGGTTTTAAAAGATAGTAAAAGGATTCAAAGACAAAAACATTTTAGTAAAGAATGATTTAAGTATGAAGATTAAGATGTCTAAATGTTTCCAGAATAGGAAGGATAATGAAAATATCTGAGCAAGTTTATTGAAAGTCATAACAGGTTTATAGAGATACAGAGTTGTTATTATAATAATTGCTGTTGCAGCCAAAATTCTTTCAGTCTGCTCCTCTGGCCTGTACTGCACACAGTTACCATCTCAGGTTTGATTGATACAGACAAGTATTGTGATTACCAGTAGATACTGGAAAACGGCCTTTATGTTTCTCTATAAGTATTACTTTTGGGATTCTTTTCCTTCTCTTCAACAACAAAAAGTACAGAATTTATGAAATGTGCTCTAGGTTGTCATTAGGACACAGGGCGCTTTCTTTTATTCATAACAAGATAATTTGGCTCCAAAGGAGCTAGGTTTTGCCTCCCTGTACCAGATCGGTACAGAAAAAAGTAGTTTTGATGAACTTGGTTTGGATCCTGATCAGTTTATTTCCTGTCTATGTGATGTGACTCCATCCTTCCTTCTAAAAGCTATAAAATCAGAGGGGGGCGGGGGCTGAGGAAGAAGAGAGATGCTTTAATTTGTAGTAGAAAAGCCTTCATTTGAGACAGACATACGAAAATTGTTTTAAACCCCGGTCCTTGGCTATGCCTACCTGACCTACGATGTTTGATCGCTTCTCTCTCTGATTTACGCCATCTACAATGCTAAAAAAGCTATTCTTGCGCATTATCTGGGTAACCCTTTATGTACCTGATTCCCCTACTAAAGTAATTTAAAAAATTTTAAGGTCAAAGTTCAGTCAGACGTCTACTTAAATTAGTTCTTGATAATACTTATAAAGACTGACTTGAAATATAAATATTTATCCACTCAAAGTTTATTTAAAAAATGTTTGTTTTTTTTCAAACCTTATCTACATGTAACAAAAATAAATAAACAAAAGTTACTGAATTGTTCCTAACTTTCTTGGATGTTTAATAACTATACTTTGAGGCCTATACTAATCTAGTCAGAGGAACTTAAAGGGTTAATTTTTTGTCTCTTGCCCTCTAAGGTCAATTAAGTCCCAGGGGACTGTTGGACATCTCAAAATGCCCCATAACTGTATTAGGTCACCTGTCTTCTTGTTCAGAGTGGACATGGAGCCCCACTAGATGGACTCTAACCAGGGTTCAGTCTGCAAAGTGGAGAGTCAACATACAGAAAAAATTTTATCCAAGCAAATCCGCAGCCTAAAAGGGGTCTGACTAATCCTCACATAGCTGGAACTAGTTTAGTAAAAGGAAAGCCAAAGGAGTCAGCACCTCCTCAGAAAGCCTAAGTGACCCCTGAGGACCAAATCCTCAACTGACCCTGACAACAACAACAACAAATTAATTTCGGCCAACTCCATCGTTTAAAACACACAACAGAATAAACACAGATTAAAGTAATTCATATGTTTCTTTGAGAGTCCAAGGGATTGCACTTCCCAGACATTAGGCTTAACTCAACACCGCAATGCCTACCTACAGTCAAGAGAAACAAGCCCACTATTGTTCTAAACTATTATACAATGCTTAGTCAAAGGTCTCCACAGATTCTTACAGGCTCTCCTGACTGCAGAGTCCTGTATGACTGTCCAAGCTGCTACCAGAACCCAAATCAAGGCTATGTTCCCGTTCTATGTTACTAGAGGACTCCCTCTTCCAATAACCCCTCCCCACAATTACCACCTCTCAGACTGAAGCTGTTAAGGAAGAAATGATGCCCCCTTTCTTTATTTGTCCCCAAGGACTGGAAGTATAAATACCTGGGATTAAAAGACCACTGAGCTAACTTTCAAAGGCCCCTATACTGGGTTGAGCCAATCTTAGGTGAACCTCAGATCTGAGCTATTTTCTACCCCAAGAACTGTTAAAGCCCCCAACCCAGAGACTGTGTTATCTGGGAAAACAAATAATAATCCCTATTGTCACCAAACCTCCAAACCACGTCACTGGCACCAGCTCTACCAGCCTCCCCGTTCCCTATGCCTGCCATTAGGAGCAGCCCACCAATTGTGCCTGGAGAAACCGGTGCCACCTGCAGATAAAGAACAATCTGCTCTAAGGTCTGTCTCTCATCTTTCATTTCACATCACCCAGGTCAATCCCCTTCTAACATTTTCTAATACTTCTTAGCTATGCTTCCTGCTAACAGCAACATCTGAGCTCTTGATGACAGAGAAATGTGGCTCAGGATCGCAGCTGCTGCTGCAGGAAGCTGTTGCCATTTATGCTTTTGTTGTTGTGGTTTGAGACAGTGTCTCACTGTGTAGAGCTCTGGCTGGCCTGAGAGCCTATAGACCAGGCTGAACTCAGATTTGCAGTAATCCTCCTACCTTTGTCTCCCGAGTCTTGGGATGGCAGGAGTGTACTACCACACCAGGCTCATTCACCCATCATTTAAAGGAGCCAGGTCCCAGAACTCCATTCTGATCCAAGTCAGCAAGTACATGCTTAGTGCCTGTAATGTGTTGTAAAGCCATTTGTACTGACTGAGCACTGCCTGTCACCACAGAATCTACAGCCAAGCATCGTCCCCCAAGCTTCCTGCAAGTGTGAGACTCCACAGTCAGTCCATCCATATGCCCATCACTCTTCTAACCACCAGCATGAAGCCATCTCCTCTCCGATGCAGAAGACAGAGTGCCAACTGACCCCTGGCTCTGATTACCCAGCTGGCTTTATCCACCTGAAGAGGTCCCTCGTTCCATTAGCATAATTGCTCCAGGGGAGCAGAAAACACTCAGCTGACTGACAGTGGAACTTCCATAAATAACTGAGGTCTCTCCACCTGGGCTGAGGCAACCCTCAAAGCACCACACAGCACACCATCAGGGGAGATGCTGACTCCTGCACTAGGAAGCAGTCAACACTCAAGAGAGAACATACCTTTTCCTTGCTCTCAAAATTCACTCCTAGGTCAAAGAGCGCCTGAAGGACTCTGTCCACAGCACACTCCCGCCGAAGCCCAGAGCACGATGCCTGCACAGCTCAGCCGCCTGCTGGAACCCACGCGCTGGTCTCCTAACTCTGCTCTTGTTTGGATGCTAAATGTCCCTCAGTAGCACTAAACGGGGCAATAAGCCCTTGCCAGTGCTTTCTGGGATCTCTTCCTGCTGTGATTCGGATGAGGCTGGAGACTTGAGGGCTTGGTCCCAGTGTGGAGCTGTTGGGAGGTAGGGGAAGCTTTAGGAGCGAGGAGTCTAGTGAGAGGCCCTTAGGTTACTGGGAGTGGTATTTGTAAAGAAGACCCTAACCTCTTCTTTTGCCTCCTGGCCATGACGTGACAGTTGGCTGCATCACACATATTCCCACCATTGCATTTCAGAATGAGGCTGCAAGAATAGGTTTGCTTGATTATAGAATCAAGTAGAGCTCCCAATACTGTAAGCCAAAACAGTTCCTTGACCCTATAAGTTAATAGTCTCAGGTATTTCCTAATAGTGATGCAAAACTAAGGTACACGCCATCCCTCCATTTCCAACCCCTTTGAGAGGTTCTCTGCCAGAATGCTTACACTAACCTCTGGAATAATGGAAGGATGGATGGGTGGATGGACAGGCAGAAAGATGGATGGATGGAGAGGTAGATAAACATACAACCAATGGAACCCTTTATGTCTTCCTGACCCATGTAGTATGATGTCTGTATAGATATGCATGACATGGATTAAAATAATAATAAAACTGGATCAGGGAAGGAGAAATAATGGAGGGTAGATAGAAAGAGAGATTGATGGATTGGTGGGTGAGCCAGTGGGTGGGTGAGTGGTATGTGGATGGGTGGATGGGTGGGTGGATGTGTGGATGAGTGGATGGACTGGTGAATGGGTGAGTGAATAGATGGGTGGGTGGGTGAATGGATGGGTATATGAGTGGCAGGTAGATGATACATTGGTAAGTGGGTGGATGGGTGGATGGATTGGCAGATAGGTAGATCGGAAAATGAATGGATGGGTTGGTGGGCGGATGGGCAGATGGATGGATAGACAGAAGGATGGGTGGATGAAGAGTTAGGTAAACATTTAACTGGAATCTATATGTTTTCCTAACCCATGTGATATGGTGTCTACATAGATACACATAATATGGATTAAAATAATCATAATCATAATCATAAATTTAGGTCTTTAACAGAAGTTAAAATTATTAAAATTATTAAAAAGACTCAGGCATGGTAGAACATTCCTGCAATCTCAGCCCTCTTGAAGCAACAGAAGAGAATCACAAGTTCCAGGCCAGCCTGGGCTACATAGTCAGACCGGGTATCAAAACAGCATAAAAATATTAAAAGAAATCTAACCTAACACACACACACACACACACACACACGCACGCGCACACACACACGCACTCCATCTCTTCCGTTGTCCACCGTCCCTGATTCCCCAGGCCACTCCTGTCCTCAGCCCTCTTCTGATCTTCTTGCATATTCATCCTTTTCCTCCTTAAATCTCATTGCTCTAGACCTATCCTTTCCCACAAAGGACCAATAAAAGGCAAAGAGAGGCACAGAAGCATGTTTAACAAGCATCTATCTATACGGGAGAAGAGGAGATGAAAGCCTTTCCAGTGCATCAGTAGCTCTGCTACATGCCAATCAGGGTATGCAGGCTGCAGATCCTCCAATGAACTGTCACACCTCAGCAAGAGGGGAACGGAACACCAGCCCTGTCCCAAGGCTGACAGGTGCTTCAAACAGAACTTGCCACAAAATAAACGTTGGTGCTTCTCATTTAGGATTACTCCTGGTCCCACTTGACAGGCGAGAAGATTCACACTTAGACATGGATATATAGTCCCAATTAAGTGGGAAGGAACGCTAGAACTTTAAGCTACAATTTTGCCACAGGAAGTTGTATTAGAGTTCTTGTGAGAAACTGCAGGCATCAAGCAAAAGGCCTCTAAAACCAAAACGGACATATATTGTTCATCTTAACTAAAAAGTTCTTAACGCGGCTTTCAGGAAAGGAAGGAATCCAGCAGCACCCAGACAATAAATATTATTTATCTTTTGATTCTATTATCCCACGTGTTGGCTCAATTGGAAGCAAAATTTCCTCTTCTAGTGTCTATCAGACACCCTGTGTGTATCTATCGACTTTAGTAGTTCCAAAGAAGGAAAATTACCTTGTCTGCTCATTCCTGAGGTTGTACCAGAGTCTATTCTGTTGGACCACCTTGGGCCACGTGCTATCTCTGGACCATCATTGTAACAGGGACTATGAAATGCAGACATCCCACGTTCTGTCCTGCGTACCCACCCACAAACCCGGAAAGGCCACCCAGCCTCTCTCATAGTATACAAATTGAAAGAAAATGTGAGATGTGATTTCTAAAAGAGGCTAGGCAGGCAAGAACAATGCCCAGTAGCACCCTGACCATTCACAGAAGCTGTGCTGCTTCCTTTTATCCCATCGTAGCTTCCGGGACAACAGCCTCCAGCCAAGAGCACCCACTGCAACACTCTCTGCTCCTGCTCCCATCTTTGAACCTCTGCATGTCCTAAGCAAGTCGCTGATTCCTTTGCGGAGCTCGCACTGCACAAACCCCCAGTGTTCATTCTCCTCTGGGAAGTCTTAGCTCATTTCCATAGACGTGACTGGATGTTGCCCATTCTGCCTCTTCCTTGTCTCCTCTTGTCCCATGATTCTTAGCGACCTCAGCAGGCAAGGTAGAGTCCCCAGCAGTGCCAGGCCTTGTGAACGAGCTAGCCAGAGATGCAGGCGCTGTTTTCTAGGGGGACACAGTTAAGAGGTGCTATTGAAGGAATGTGACACCCACTGCAAAGGCAGAGTCACAGCAGGGAGCAGGGTGGGACTGCAGAGCACGGGAAAGGAAGAGGACGCCAAAGGAGAGGCTGGGAGGCCTTAGGAGTGCCGTGGGGTGGGCTCTAACTTGGATTTGAGATATATCCATGTCTAAGTGTGAATCTTCTAGGAAGAAGTGTGTTGTATAAACACAATGCGGGTTTATTCAGCATAAAGGAGAATGAAATCCTGTCATTTGCAGGAAAATGGATGGAAATGGAGATTTTTATGCTGAGCAAAGTACGCCAGACTCGGAAAGATAAAGATCATATTTTCTCTTGTATGCGGAATCTAGGTTTTTAAAAGGCATTAAAAAGTAGAAGGAGGACTATTAGGGAACCTGAAGGGGCCAGAAGGAGGGAGGAGGGAGAGGAGAGGGTGATTACAGTGGAGTGTGTACATGTGTGAAAATGGCAGACTAAAGCCCGGCGTTTTATAATTAGTATGTGCTGATAAAGGGGGAGAAATGAAAGATAATCCAGAACTTCACAGAGAAAGGAAAAAAGAGAGGAGAAAAGGAGGGAAGGCGAAGGAAGGAAGAAGGGCGGGAAAAGAAAGGAGGAAGAGGGTGATCGAAGGCTAGTGGGAATTAGCCGCCAGGCCGATCAGACAAGCCAGAAGAAATGCGTGGAGGTGGGAGGGTCCTGAAGAGAGCTGTCCATTCGGGTCTCAGAACTGCTGCTATTTCTCTGCAAGGCCCAGAAGATGGATAGTTTAAAAGCATTTTTTTTCAATAAACAGATTAGACATGTTTAAACCTCTGTTTCCTTTTTCTCCGTATGGATAAAATGACAAACACTCGCGGCATAGCTGGGGTTCACGTAGGTGCGTTTTTGCAAGTGTGTTTTATATATTTGAGCTATGGCTCAGAAATAATATTTGGTTATCTTCGCTAGAATGTAAGTTATTTATCCAAGCAGAGCATGGGGAGACTGAAGGGGAGGCACAGAGAAGGGTCCGGGTTTGGGTGTCATTTGTGTTTCCCACGATGAGGCTGTGTCTGGAGTAGGAGTCCTCCCCCCCACCCCTCGCCAATTCTGTTTCTTCCTGATTTCCTGCGCACTCTGTGGGTGGTCACCGACTTCTGAAATTGGCTTTCTATTGAAGATTCACTCACAGAATTCCAAGTGGGGTCTCTCATTTGGGTGCAGCAGTGAGCACGCTCAGTAAGGCATTAGGGGGACCTTCTTTGAGCCCAGCAGGCCTGTTTTGCTGAGCTTAGCACTGTGCCTCAGCAGTCTTTAGTTTCCACCAGGCTGGTGGGACAGTCCTATCTGTCCCATAGAATCTTTACAATTGAAAGTGATTGCATGTGGCACAGAACAAGGAAGGTCAGCTGTCAATGTCCAACCCAAGAGGACATCTTATGGGGGACACAGTGTGAACCCCTTCTCCCAGGCCCCTCCGGAGAGCTGTGAGAATGAGCAGGAGAGACCCAGACTCCACTCACTGTCTCTTTGTCAGAGGCTGCAGGGACAGGCACTTCTGTCACGCATCTGCACACAGGGCCATAGTACACAGAAGTATGAGCCAACTAGAGGCCTCTTCTTGCTCTGTCAACTCCCAGAAGGCAGGACAGGAATGTACTTCCTCAAGTGGGCACTTGGGACTTGGAACTTCTGAGATTTGCTTTTAAAACCCCACAAATAATGATAAGGCTGGCACTCACCAAACAGAGCCATCCTTTTTCCATTTTCTGTATGAGATGTTCCCCGGGGGGCACCTAGGACTGTCTCCACAAGTGTGTACTTCCCAAGGGTCTGTGACCTTCAGACCAGAATTATTTTCCTCTGAATTTGGCATTTAGGAGAAAGTAACTCACAGGAAACAATGCTGGAACAGGAGGAAGAAGCACAGAAAGACTGACACCTAGAGCCATCAGAAACAGCCAGTGCTTTGATTTTAGACTCGCGACATTCTGAACTCTGAGGAAATGAATCTCTCATTTTAAGTCATCTGTATTTGGCCCTTTTTATGACAACTCTGGGAAGCTCAAATAGGAGAGTATTTTAGTTCTGTTTCTCTAGGAACTCCATCCCCAGACACCTGCAAGTCACCTGTTGTACTTACTCTGAGCATCACTCGCCGTTATAACCCAACATAGTGCTGGTTTTCAGAATGCAAGGAACTCAATATTATTTATTAAACTCGGCACTTAATATTATTTATTAACCTATATTCCTGAGATAAAAAGGTAGACTCTTAGCTTCTAGAAAGCACGCTGATAAAATTTCTAAAAAGGCTGATGGAATATAAATATTTGGCTGAACCCAAGTAGATTTCAAGATTAATCTAAAAATCATCCATTCCCTGAGACCTGCAGTTTATTGAGGTTTTACCACCTCAGGCAACAACAAATGTGTCTAAAGTGCTTCAGTGTCTGCCATACGGTTGGGGTTGGCTCAGGTGTCATTTGTGGGGCCACCCTCAGAACTCAGGTACATATAAATGCCCCACCTCAGCACCATGCAGGCAGAAGCTTCCCAAAGAGCAGATAGGTGTTAAACAGCAAAGGCCTCTCCACAGCTAAGCTCAGGGAACATCATTATCACCCCAGAAGGAAGAAACATCAAGCATGTATGAGCCAGAGGAGAGCCAGAGGGGATGGAGGCAGACCAATCCCCTCACTAAAGAAACGTTGAAGACCCGCTCTTGGGGCCTCTGAGTGTGATCTCATTTTGAAATGAGGTAATCAAGCAAAAATGAGGTCATTAGGGCGTGCCCTAATCAAAGATGACTGTCCTTATTAAAAGGGGAAATTTGGGCATAGAGACACCCTGCTGAGGAGAGAGAGTCTGAAGATACACTGGGAATGCGGCCTGTGCTGGATAGTGGTCAACTTGACACACCCGGGTGGAAGAAGCCTTAACTTGGGAACTGCCTCCATTCGACTGACCAGTAGTCATGTCTGTGGGCAGTTTCTTGATTGTTGAGTGATGTGGGAGGGCCCAGGGCACTGTGGGCGGTACCACCCTTGGGCAAAGAGCAGGCTGAACATGGGTCAGGGGAGTAAGCCAGTAAGCAGCAGTCCTCCATGGCTGTGCTCCAGCTCCTGCCTCCAGGTTCCTATCCTGAATTCCTGCCTTGGGCTCCCTCAGTGATGAACTGTGACCCCAGGAGATATAAGCCAAGTAAACCCTTTCCCCCGGAAGTTGGTATTAGTCAGAGTATTTTGTCTTAACAATTGAAAGCAAACTAGAACACAGACACATGACCGGATGGATGGAAACCAAAGATCGCCAGCCAAAACAGAAGCTCTGAGAAGCAAGGCAAAGCTCACCTAAAGCAGTCAGACCAACACCCAGCACCCAGCACCTCAGCACCCAGCACTGTGGTTCTAGCCTTCCGGCTTCTAGAACTGGGAGATAATGAATCTCCTTCAGTTTAAGCCTCAATGGTCCTCTGTTAAAACAGCACTGGGAATCTGACACAGGTTATCTTAGCCTAGGTCCTGAAAGGTCTCCGATGGGGGCCAACAGGGACAGTGAGACAGATTGTTGAAGGTAAGGAGTTTATTTGAAAAGTTATTAGTACCACAGACATACAGTAGACACAGCATGGTGGGGCACTGAAGAGAAGAAATTAGGTCCCACTTGGCAGAAGAGGTGTTTCTTTACGCAGATGAGAAGATTTCAGAGCCCAAGCCTGCAGTCAGGTGCTCTGATTTCCAAGCAGGTGGTCGGGAAGGGGTGGGGAAGAGCTGCGTGGCCACTAGTACCCGCTTTTGATGTGAACTCACTCACTTTCCCTAGTGAGAAACCCTGGTGTCTGCCTTTAAGTCTCTTAGCTAGAGCTCCTTGTCTCGGTAGGGTGCCTGTCAGTACCTCAGAGAGGGGAGCAGCAGCACGATTGGGCCTGCCTGGCTACCAGATTCTATCTTCTTACTGGTTCTTCAGAAGGGGCTGAGAGCCAGGATACACGGGATGGTGGACTGGAGGGCCGAGATTACAGGAAACAGTGATAGTGGGTTAGAAAGTGAGAGAAGGCAGGCTGGAGAGATGGCTCAACTAAGAGTACTGACTGCTCTTACAGAGGACCTGGGTTCAATTCCCAGCGCCCACATGGCAGCTAACAACTGTCCATAGCTCCAGTTCCAGGGGATCCGATGCCCTCTTCCGACCTCTACATGCATCACATGACACGGGTGCTCTTGCACACATGCAGACAATACACTCATACACATAAAAAAATAAAATGATAAAGAAAGTGAGAGACGGAAGGTGGCCAGTAAGGGTGTGTCCTCGAGCCAGTGAAAGTCTACAGGAAACTGAGTGAAATGCTTCAAAGGAGGGGGCTGCGGGGGGGGCTGGAAGTCAGGCTAGAACATGCAGGGACCTTTACTCTGCAAAGGAGTTTGAGACATTCATGTACCAGCTCTCATGATAGCCGATGCTGTAGTTCACAGTGTGAGGCCCAGGCTGTAACCTTCTTGGCAGGAGGCAAGAAAGACACTTGGACCTCTTCCTTTGCTGTCAGACTGTTAAAACAATGCACCCTAAGGAAGTGGAATTTCGCTGTCATTGGGGGCAGAGGGAAGAAGGGACTGAAGCCTGGTACCAGGCAGAGGAGGAGCATTCCAGAAAGAAATGTCAAGTTTCGCACCATCTGACAATTTCTCAGACCACCTTGAAGCACTGGCCTCCTTTCCTCCAGGAACAAGGAGAATTATCTGCCTCCCTTAGGCATAAGGGAGCAGTGATGGGTGGGGCCGCACCTTGACCAGGGTTAGCTATACACATACCTCTTGCCTTCTGTTAAAACCTAAACTTCATCAGGTTGGAGTTAGTGGGGTGTCTCTGAATCTCTTGTTTGTTCTTCTTCCCACTGTGGGCACACTCAATAAACCACAGTCTGTTTCTCTCTATTGTCTGTCTGGTTGGTCTATTGAGGACGGATGGCTGAGCCTAGATGGTCAGGGCCATCATGGCCCAGGCTCTGACTCTAAACAGCCTCGTTGTTAGAACACAGGCCTGCACCTTTGAGCCTGACCCCATAGCTGAAAACATCTGGCCATGCCTCCCTGCAGCTCAATCTGAGAGCTAGCCTAACAGTAGCCCCTGATTTATGACCCAATCCAGTTCCTGGCTTCTCCCTGCTCTTTGTCCAAACACCATGCCGAAGTAAATCATGTGATGGGAAACTTCCTGCTACCTGTGAAAGGTTATGTAAGGGACAGGGTCACCGAGACATAATAAAGATGATGCACTTCCTGCTTCTTCTTGGTCTCTGACAGGAAGGCCTTATTTTTTGACTCCAACAAGGTCCCTTGGAAATGTGATTTATCAGCTTTCTCCTCTTTGTTTAAGCTGACCAATCCAAAATTAGGGGAGGAGAAACTACTAAAACCCAGATTCTCCTTGGGGAACATTGGATTTCCATGTCCTCTCTCCACCTGTGGAAAGCTTTATCTTTCTGTGTGAATGCGTGTATGTATGCGTGATTCTGTATCTATAAGAATGTGAGTCTCTATTTAATAAAAGTCTGTTTGACTGTTGCTCTCCGCTGGTCTTAGACTTTTCCTGCCTTTTAATTCTTTAATTGGTTAAGAAAACCAACCCATCGATACTCCTAGATGATAACAATGCCCACTCCAACAGTTATAAAACTCAGATTTTCCTTTAATGCAGGTATCAGTCCCAGACTCCTCAAAGGAGGCCACTGGGGGCTATAGCCTTGAGATGAAGGATGCTCTTTGAAGAGGCTCCTCTGCCTCACCCCCAATCATTCTAATGTAACTCCCAGAAGGAAATCATGTCAACTTCCTTTATGGGCTGACTTTACTATCTCATCTTTTATTATGCTTCTTCTGTCTGTTTTCATATTTGGTCACTCTCTTTCAAAGTTACCTTGGATCCCGGGAACAGAACAGGTCAGTAAGTATCCTTAAAACAAGGGACCAAAGCTATCCCGATGCAACAGTGAGCCTCACATGACAGATCACTCCAAATGAGGGTGGTTGTCTGGGACAGTAAAGCTTCGCAGTGGAGCAGCAGTAATAGCCTATGGAAACCAGATGAGTCCCCAGGACTGATAACAATAACTTCTCTAAAACCTGTGACCCAGGCTGAGAACATGGTCTCCCAGACAGGGCGACAGACCTCCTGTCCTGCCCCAATTCTTCATCTATTATATCTAGAAGAAACACATGCCCATGCTCAGAAGGCTTGGGGGGAGTCAAAGTACCCCTTTATCTGTCCTTCCCATGTGACCCCATTGGATAGATCTTCACTCTCTGTCCTTCACTGCCGCTTACTTGTTTTGTGGCTTCTGGGGATGAGTGACTGAGCCTAGTCTATGGGATGCCCAGAATCAGGACCTTTGTCCTAAAACTCCATTAACAACTAGACAAAGCCCTCACACAAGCAGGAGGCCCAGGGATGGACGGCTGTGAGCAGTTGATCTGGTAAATACTGGAGGGGCGAGGTCACAAGAGACGGATGGGGCACATTCAGAAAGCAGGAAAGTTAGAAGAAAGAGCGGGACTGGGCTCTGAAAGCAGCTGGGGCTGATAGCCTGGTGGAGGAGAGATGACCAGGCTGGAGGTCAGGTTTTAGAAAACACTGTGGCGTGTCGAGTAGTACATTATATATAGTATATATGTAGTTCATTAGAGAAGGAAAGACAAATGAGAGATGATTGCTGTGATCCTTTTGTGTCCTTGCTAGCTTTCCATTACTGTGATAAAGTACCGGCCAAAAGCAAGCCGGGGCAGAAAGGGTGGATGTTTCACCTCCCAGCTTACAGTCCAGCGTGGAGGGGAGCCAGGCAGGAACTCGCGGAGACAAGCACTGAAGCAGAGACCACAGAGGACCACTGCTTACTAGCTTGCTACCCTGGCCTACACTCAGCCTGCTTTCTTAAACAAGCCAGGCCTACCTGTTCAGGGCTAGCAGCACCCACCGTGAGCTGGGCCTTTCCACATCACTCCATGATCAAGAAAGTGCCTCACAGACATGGCCACAGGCCAATCAGACAGAGACACTTCCGAAAGGGAGGTTCTATTGTCCCTGGTGTGTCAAGT
Source organism: Eospalax fontanierii (assembly GCA_035773235.1). Lineage (NCBI taxonomy): Eukaryota > Metazoa > Chordata > Mammalia > Rodentia > Spalacidae > Eospalax > Eospalax fontanierii. Next base: position 8,039,426 of record CM069554.1, read on the forward strand.
TGAGAGTGGAAGCCAACCCACTCACTGCGTGATGAGGGAGAGCGGAGTTAAATGACACGGAGCTAGAGTCACCAGCAAAGGGTGACTTCAACTGAAGAATCTTCCAGATCAGATTGCCCCGTGGCCATGTCTGTGAGGCGTGTTTTGAAGACCAACATCTGAAGGCCCAGGTCACTGCGGGTGGTGTCAAGTCTAGGCAGGTGGGCCTGGACTGTATAAGAAAGTCAGCTGAGCAAGCCGGATAAAACAAGCCCATAAGCAGCCTCCCGCTGGGGTCTCTGCTTTGGCTTCACTCCAGTGTCTTCCCTGAGCTTCCCTCACAGAGGGACTGTTAACTTGTAAGATGAAATAAATCTTTTCCTCTGCACATTGGTTTTGGTTGGTGTTGAATCACAGCCACAGAAGCAAACTATGACCGAAGTGCAGGACTCTAGGGCCAGGGGATCCTGGGATGCATGGTTCAGAAGGAGCTGCCTGATGCGTCCCTCGATTCCCTCCCAAGTCCGAATTCCAGACAACTGAGAAACACAAGCCACTAGGAGTTGAGCAGATGGACTCTTCCAGAGCTTTCCCAGTTCTCACTCCGTCCAAAGCAAACATAGACCAGGCACCACAGGGCCTGAAAACCCCACTGGGGCTAGAAGCTGGGAAACTGTTTGCCAATCTGCGGCCTGTGTTCCAGATTGCTTCAAAAGAAGGGCCATCAACACGGCCTCATAAATAAATAAAAGAGCTAAATAATGCATTCTCTCCTAATGTGCCTCTAATTTCTTTGGCAATGATACAAAAATCACTAACATAAATCGCTCCACAGAAGACCCTTCAAGGGAATCACAGGGAGGAATGTGCTCTCATTAATTCCAGGTAAATCAGTAAGGCATGATGAGGGGCCTGTGGGGAAGGACCTACTCCTGCTCTTCAGTTTCCTGACCAGCACTCAGGGCTGTCTGTGACCCCAGGGCCTTTGCTTCTCCCTCCGCATCATTGAGAACAGTTAGTCTCCATGAGAGGCTGAGTCTGTCAGTTCTTTTGTTAGCGTAAGGCTGGCATCTGGGGCATGGCTCAGAGGGGTTGGGGGTAGGTGGTTGGGTTCCAGAAGCATTTCTGGGAGAAATCCAAACCTAGATTTAGCAGGCTCTGGGTAAAAGATGAACCTTATGTGAAGGTCACTCCGGTCACCTTGACTGGATTAAGAAGTAATTATGGGGTTAGGAAATTGCACTTCCTGGGGGATCTGTTGCGGGGGTGTTTCTAGACAGAATGAACAAATGTGGGAAACCTCTCCTTGATACAGGGTAGGGGCACCAGATTCTCTCTCTCTCTCTCTCTCTCTCTCTCTCTCTCTCTCTCTCTCTCTTTCTACCCACCATGAAACTATGATAGACTAATACCTCTTGTGCTAAATAACTTTAGTTGTCAACTTGACACCCTGGGAACAGGGAACCTCAACTGGAGAATTGCCTCTACCAGACTGACCTGTGGCAATGTCTGCAAGGCATTTTCTTGATTGCTGAGTGATGTGGGCCTGTAGGCAGAGGAACCCCTGGGCAGGTGGGCCTGGGTTGTGTAAGAAAGCAGGCTGACCACAGGCCAGAGGAGCAAGCCAGTAAGCAGTGTTCCCCCATGATCTGTGCTTCAGTTTCTGCCTTCAGGTTCCTTCCCTGAATTCCTGCCCTGGCTTCCCTCGCTAGGCTGTGAGTTGTAAGCTAAATAAACCCTTTCTTCTCCAAGTTGGCTTTGGTTGGTGTTTTTGTCACAGCAATAATAAAAGTAAGTAGGAAACCTCTGAAACCATGAGCCAAAATAAACCAGTTTGATTCTTTAAGGTGTTTTGTTGTCTGCTATTGGTGCCAGGTGTTGGCTAGCACGGCCAGGTCCCTCGGGGGCAGGGGTAAGGAGGCGCAGAGTCAACGACACAGACCCTGGGAGAAAACGGAGCCACGATCTCATTTAATCTTAGAAAGGAACAGGATTTATACATTTGTCAGGCTTAGGGGAGGTCTTTATCTAGTCATTTGTCGTGCTTCATTCTGGTAGGTCCTGAACACCTGACAATCCGAAGTTCATTGGTCTCATTGGTCCTGGATGGCTGCTAGCCTGGGAGCTTCCCAGGTTCGATCCCAGGAAGTGTCCCCTGTTCACACATGCTCAATATCGGTTCTGGCTTGTCCTAGGCCAGCAAGCTGGGAGCCTGCCTGACCTTGCCAGAATCATCCTACAGTGTTTGGTCGCAGCAATTAGAAAGTCTGACTAACACACCCAGCCTGGTCTAAGTCATGGTGTGCCCCCAGCTACCAACAGTCAGTTCATTCCCCAGGAGACACTACCTCAATTGTATTGGATGCGGTTCATGTTAAGAGTGGCTCCCATTGCAGCTATATCTTCTCCTGCTGTCTGCAGAAAAGAGCTCCTGGTATTCATGTCACAGAAAGCAGAAGCAGGACAGCACCCAGCCCCTCATTCATCGTTATGTTATTTGCCTTCTTTGTAACCTGTCAGCAATCTTCACTGAGGAAGCCTATTGGGAGAAGGACACAGGACTCACAGGGGCTTCAGAGAAAGGGTAGGTAGTTTCCAAAGCATACTACCAGATGACTAACGAGTGCTAAAATTAATAATAAATCAAGCATGGAGGCATGGTCAAGAAAGTGAGCCCACTCTTTAGTCCAAACCCTAGGCAGGAATTAAGCATGTTAGGCAGTTAGACCCACTCACCCCTCTGAACATGGAATCCTTTAAGAAGGATACACTCATTCCAAGCTTGACAGAGGAAGCAGAGCACTGCAGAGTAGGTGATGGAGCCCAGCTCGCCTTTCGGTGAAGCCAGACTCGAACACCTATGGCAGGACATCTTCCAGGGGGGAGCGTACCTGTGGATGCGGACACCAACACTGAGAGCTGAGTATCACTCTGCTTGGTCTCCACAGTAAGTCTTCAGAGAGATGGAGCCAGCAGCCGAGGCTTCCAGGTTGTCAAACAGCTGGAATGAACTCTAGTCTGACTCCCAAGCACACTCAGAGCTGGTCCTCCATCTAGCCATACACAGGACTTATTTTCTTAGAACAGCTCCGACTATCTGGACTCTATCCTGTGTCCCTTTGTTTTAATCATGGCCAGGGGGAATCCAGTGCATCTTGGTTTTTACCCAAGAAGCCTAGAGTTGATGGTCACCGGAGTGAGCCTCACTCTCCTACCCCAGGCTCACGGTACATGGAATCCTCACTACAAACAAGCCACAATAATGTGCCACTGAAATAAGTCGAGTGGTAGAATCTTAGTGGAAACGAAGGCTAACCAGTAAAACATATATTCATCCTCTCTGTCATCAGTCCTCAGCTTCTGACCACATATGTGGTCACCAAACACATGCTGCATGTCACATCATCGCCCACGTCAGAATGGTATGACTAATGTTTACCGAGTGCCAAGGGCTACCCAAATAATGTCACAACATTATCGCCTTTAGTTAGAACAATAGTCCTCTACAGTGTGTCCTGATATTATTTCCATTGTCCAGATGACATCTTAATCAAAGGAGGTCAGGACGGTGAGACCATTGGCAACATCGGGAATGTGTCGAGAAGGCATTTTCTTTCTTCTCACACACTGCCTGTGGCTGCTTTCCTCATGCAGACACATGGCTGAGTAGAGTTGATGGCAACTGCAAGGCTCATAAACGCTAAAATACTTCTGTCTGGCCCTTTACAGAAGCATCTGAAACCCTGGCTTCCATCCCATAGATCCGTGTCTTGGTCCCATCACAGGTCTGGAAAGCTGGCTGCAATTCCCCCCGACAGGCTCATTCTGGCTCAGGCTGCAGGGGTAATCCCCACCGGGAGCTTTGCAGCACACTACTGGCAAAGGGCTGCGAGGCATGACAAGTCATGTGCCCCTGTTTACAGCTGCTGTTCTGAAACAGCTCCAGCCATGCATTCGTGTCCTTACAGTGTGGAAAACCCGTTTGCCCCTAATGAGAGGTGGCAAGCGTTTGTAAATAGCAGCCTAGTCCTCAAACCTGACTATTTCTTCTGGCTACATGTAGTCTGTTCTTTACCCTTGACTCACCTTAGTCCATCCTCATTACCCAGGGTTGGTGACCCTGACAGGCACAGCGTGGGTTCTAGACCACCATCCAGGGTTGGCTCCATGACACAGCAGTGGCCTCTTTTCCTCCACGGATTATTCAGGAGTTTCTGCCTCAAAGATCCAGCATGCTGCAGTGAGCCTAGGACAAGTCAGCCACTAGGACTGGTAAATTATATTCTCATAAGCAAACTGTATTCTTATATAATCTCCTTCTAAGCTTAGACTACTTGGCAGTTTCCCTCTGTGTTACTAGTAAATGTCTTGAAATGCAGCCTGGTGATGTTTTACAACCCTGAGATGCTTTATTGCTCTGCGATGTCTTTACTGTCCTGAGATGTTTCATTACTCTGTAATATCTTGACGCTCCGTGATGCTTTCCTGCTAACTGTATCTAACCACTGACAAAGATGTGAGACTCAAAAAATGGAGACTTCACCGAATGGCCTAATGAGATTCCTGATCCTATTATTCTGACAAAAGTGCAAATCAAACATGACAGACACCAAAACTTTTTGCCTGTGATACCTAGTTTTTGTAAACTGCAGTGATTGCTTGACCAGCTAGCTCTTAGTCCTATTAGTCTGGCCTAGCTATAGATCAAAGGGCAGCAGATGTCCTGCCCCATGCCAGGATATCTACTGTGATGGCTGGATGAACAGAGGCAGGAATTTTAAGATAACATGGCCCGTCAGTGTAAAGAGACATAGGTGAAGGTACCAGTCACAAAATGAGCGCATGTACATAGCCTCAATTGTGTTTTGTTCTAGGCCAAGAAAATCTTGATGCTTTTGCTGCTCATTCTGGGCCCACACGCCTGTGAAAAATAAACAAGCTTTCCTGCCCCACTGAATGGCATGTTTGATCTCTCAACTGTTTGGTGTATTTTTCCATAACAGAACATTCCTGGTGGGATCCAGATGTCTGGGAGCCTCCAGTCCTTCTTATTCAGTAGCCATTATACCTACGTCTTAGGAAACACCACCTGTAAAGAAGGCCACAGGATGTGTTCTATCTGGGGTTAGTTCACTTTCCTCAGACTGCTTCCTGACTAGGTTGAGATATCGCTTTCCTTCCAAAGCCAGCTAAAATGTAATGGCCAGTGTAACAGAACTGGGAGCTCGAAATGTTAAGAGCTGTCCGGTCATGTGTCCATCCTCGTGGATATATGAATGTCGTCTCAGAGTGGGCTGGCAACAACTTCCTGCTCCTCTCTCTGTCTTACACAAGCTCTCTTGCTTCCCTGTCTTGGTGGGGATAAAAAGAGCTTCCATTGCTCTGAATAACCTGGGCTCTGGTACTCTGTTATATTAGAAATAAGTGCATTTAGGATGATGGGTTTGAGCACTGCTTACAGATCTCGGCATATCTTTGCCAGCTACAGATTCTTTTGGCAGAAGAATTATCTTGAAGCGTATTTGCTGCCTATTTCTTTGATTCCAGGCACATTTATGTAGCTCTAGGAAAACCTATAGCCGCCTCCTCCAGAGTTATTTATGTGCATAGTCTGCTCACATCAGACTTTGATGGCAGAGCCATTTCCTAGTCTTTTGTCGCTGAGCCATATATGGGAAACTGAGGCTCAAAGAGAGGAAATAAGTTTCCTGTCGAGTCACTGCTTGATTTGAATCCAGTTTTCTCAGCCTCCATAGCTGCCTACGTGGCCTCTGCTCATCACACAGAATCACCCATGTTCTGAGTTAAATCATACCAAAGACCTCATAAAGCTATTTCCATGGGCTCAAATGCAGTCCATTCCACATTCCCAAGAGCTTCAGAGCTCGGAGCACAAATCGCCCTATGCCTCTGCATTCAGAAGCTTGAATAAACTCTAGTGCAGCTTCTCAGGAACAGTGATGCCCACAGTGTGACTCCCCACCCCACTCCAATCTTCCTTTTCTAATTAGCGTATATTAATTGTACAGTGGGTTTCCTCACGTGGTACTTTGATTATATCAGCCCTCTGTTAGTCTTTCTCCTCTCTCTCTGCACTGCCCACTTCACTTATAGTCCTAGTTTGTTTTCCTTTTAGTTTCAGGTCCTTCCCTCCCACTTTGCATCTGCAGATGAGAGAAAACAAGCAGCACTTGTCTTTGTGTTTGACAATAATGACCAAGGGCTCTCCAAGGTGGCTCAGTGGTTAAGAGCACTTGCTGTCCTTAGGGGACCCAAGTTTGGTTCCCAGTACCCATAACTGCCTGCAACTCCAGCTGTAGGGAACCTGACACCTTCTTCAGGCCTCTGTGGACATCTGCAGGCGCGCACACACACACACACACACACACACACACACACACACTGCCAACTTAAAAACACGACTCTCACCTCAAAGTATAAAGAGACAGTGTATGCTGGAGTCAAATGTGAACAGCCATGCCCTGGACACACAGATTTAGATCACCCGGAATTCCACACTCATCCTGATAACAGTTTGGTGAAGTCTGTATAGTAATAGAACAAAGAAAGTCATAAATCAAGGCACTTTTCAAATACATTGGTAGAAGCATTAAACAGGTGGTTACAGCAGAAGCAAAATCTCAGCTATAGACTTCAGATGCGATTTGAGGATAGTCTTAGCCTTTTGCTTGGTGGAAGCGAGGGCTTTGTTAAATTAATACATTTCAAAATACAAGATACTAGGTCTGACACAGATGGGCAAGGAGCGGCTAGTTAGGGGTAGGGGCTAAAAGTGGCCCAAGAGAAACGGTAACTAGACTCTAGACCTGAAAAATTCCAAGCTCTCCACAATCCGTGGCATTCTAATAGGTGAATCAGCCTTTGCAAAGGTTCAGTTTGAAGGTGTCACTTCTTCCTGAGAACTTTTGCTCACAGCATAAATAAACCAAGTCTTAGAAATATGATGCCCAGTTCTATCCATTTTCCTGTCAATGACATAATCTCGTACGTCATGTCTGAACAAAACCACATTATATACGCATTCCACATTCTCTTCATCCAACCTTCTGCTGACGGGCACCTAGGTTGCTTCTGTGTCTTGCCTGTTGTGAATGTGTCCCAAGAAGCACGGTGTGATGCTGATTCTGACTCTTTTAGCTGTATCTTCAGGGGCTGTCTGAGGAACCTCCATACTGGTTTCTACAGTGACCACGCAAATTTCTGCCCTCTTCAGTGCTGAATGGAGGTGTCGCCCTGGCTCTCTAAAAGCTGTCGTTTGGTTTCTCCCTTGTGTCTGAAGGGAGAGCGAACTCGGCCTAGTTATCATTTGCATTTTCCTGATGCTTAATGATGGGGAACAATTTTCCATGTATTTATTGGCCATTTGTACTTCTCTTAAATTTTAATAAATATTTTATGTGTATTTGTGTTTTGCCTGCATGGATGTAAGGGCCCTGTGTTGGGCAGTGCCTAGGGAGGCCAGAAGAGGACGCTAGATCCTCTACAACTGGAGTTACTGACTTGTTAACTGTCGTGTGGATGCTGAGAACTGAACCTGGGTGGTCCTCAAGAGCAGCCAGCTCTTAACAGGCCGGGCCATCTCTCTGACCTCTGTACTTCTTTTTAAGTCACTGGACAGGTAAAACACCTTCTGAGAAAGCACAGTGCTCTCCAGAGAGCTGACCTTTTGTTCCAGTCACTCCTGAGGTCACCATAACCATCCTCCCTTATAGAACTTACTTTACTTGTGGTTATAAATATGGATCTCTCGTTCTGCAAAAGGCCTTTCTAAGGAGCCCAAGAGCCAAGCCTTTGAAGCCCAACCTACAAGACGGGAAAGTCGTCCTCACACCCTGCCCCTGCCGTCTGCTGCCTGTGCAGAGGCCTTTCTCTCCTCTTTTCTTCCTTTATGCTCTAAAACACTCACAGCTCACCTCTCTTCTGTACAAACTGGAATGAATGCCCCCTAGCTCTTTCTTTTGTACTTTGTCAGTAGAAAATCTGTTGTCCCCACTGTTGTCTGAGGCGTTTGTCTTCCATCCCTGCCCTCCTTCTCTCACCCCTTCCAACTTCTTTTCACCGCTTTATCCATTGCATTCCTCTGAAGACACGGTGTGCTTCTCAAATTCACTGAAGGTGTGACCCGACTTCTTAAATATTCAAGGTCTCACGGCCCTGAGGACCCAGGAGTTGACTTGTGGAGTGAAGACACTCCCCAGGGAATGTGCATTCTAACCAGGGCATCCCACCCACTGCCTCCCGCCCACTGCCAAGGCCTTGTCACGCTCACAGTCTCTTTCAGCCAGTTGCCCTGACTCTTCTCTAATTCCCACCTGGTTGGGGAGAAACAACATGTTGTGAGAAAGTGGCAGGTTCTCTCTTAAAGAGCATGTGAGAAGCACTTTTCACCCCAGTCCTTAGACGTGGCAGTTATAATTATACCTCGATTACCTGGAGGGACTGAAGTGTTCTTAGAGATCAAATTTAGCGCAGAAGCAAAGTGATTGCCAAGCATCCCCCAGTGACTGAAGTCACTGAGGAGAAAAAGGAAGGACAGCAGGCTCTGAGGGGGCCCCTCTTGAGTCCAGGGTGTGGCTCACCCCACTCAGAGATGAGAAGGAAAGAAAAGAGAAGAACTAAGGGAAAGAAAGAGGCAGGCAGAGTTGTCTGAGACCTAAGACTATGGAAACATTATCAGTGGGCCTTGGAAAACACTGAGTTATTTACCAGGTGGCTGCACATAAAATTCCAAACCAGTGGCTTCTCCCAAGTAACCCACACGAAGTGGCAGAACTAGGTGGCTGCAGATCACTGACCACCTGTCTGTCCTGTTAGACATCAGACAATCCAGCCCATCAATGGTACTTCCTGTCACAGAGAAACATGTGGCTGGAATGGACATTCTTTCTCACTACATCTGACTTATAGAGCTGTGAGACGGAGGACCCAACATGGACACAGAAGTGCGTTCTCATCTTCCAGAAGATCCATGAGCTCCTGCAACCTCTTCCCCACCTCCTGCAGAGGAGGCTGTGTAAATGGTTTGAGCCTCTTATTACAACTTGAGGGAGTACATCTCTCTGGGTTTTCCCTGTAGGCTGTTGTCTGCTCCAGCAACATCCTGCTCAGCTGCCAAACCAAGTAAAGAGGAGACATGTTTATGCAAATATGTTTGGAAGCAAAGCAGTCCCTGCCCAAGAGAAAAATCTGGGAAGCATTGGAACAAAGAACTTCTGAGGGAAAATGAGCAACTTTAGAATGAGTTTATCATTTACAAAGCCACCATATGCTTGGGGCTTTTTTGTAGTGTTTTAAGATTAAGTTAACATTAATTTAACATTAAAACAGGGATTTAATAAAGTCGGAAGAATAAATCAGGCCTTTGAATAATGTATCTGAAACTCTATGCTAATATGCGAAGCAAGGGACAATAGACACATTCAAGCAATAGCTCAAAAATATTTTTTGATAAGTTCACAAAAATATGAGGAAAAGATCTGGGAACAACTGTAACTCCTTTAATAAGAGGAAGTACCAAGATGCTAAAAATAACAGCCTTAAACTCAGAACCAGCTAATATGTGCTGATCATTATAACTACAAAATCATATCTGTAGTGATGTGTTAGCTTTTCCTCACTATGACCAAATACCTGAGACGTAACCTAAAAGGAGGGAATATTTATTTTGGCTCACAGTTTCAGAGGTTCTAGCTCATGGTCAACATGCTCCATCAACTTGGGCCCAAGGTGAGGCAGATACTTGTGGCAAAGGCATCCCACCTCATAGTGGTCAGAAACAGATTAGCATGAAAGAGCTATAGGGCCAGAGCCAGGGCCAGCCAGGTCAGGCTATGTCCATCAAAGTCACAGCCCTCCTGTTCCGTTTCCTCACCTAGGTCCCACCTCCCAAATGTCTATTGTTGTATGAACTTTCTCCTCTGACTGACAGAATGGAATGCCCGCACATGGAACGCAGCATAAAAATAACTTGACTGTCAGAAGAAGAAGCCATGGAGTCAGCTACCCCTCCCAACCAACCAGCGACCTGAATTATGTGTTGCAGAATGGACGAAGTGGCGAGCAGAGGAAGCTGGGAAAGAGACGGACAGGTGGCCCGTGGCACACAGTTCACCATCTTGAGGGGCTGCCGTGGATGGGCGTTCCTGGCAAAAACGTAGAATTCGTTGCCTGGCCTCAGTAGGAGGGTGCTGTTCTCCACTCCCCAGTAACTGCTCTGTAAGTAAGCCCAAATAAACGCTGTTTGCCCAAACTGTAATTTGGAGAAATCATACTTTGCTTGCTTTGTTGTTCCAGACGTAGAGAGGTGGGCGGAGCTGAACAGGCTCTTACTGTGGGGACAAAGCAGAGACCATTTCCATTCAGACCTCTTAAGATTTAATCGCCCGCCCTGCCACATTCCAGGCGCTCACATTTCAGCACGCATTCTAGCATCCATGGATGCCGAGGTCTGAATTGTCCAATACAAATAATCCCCGTGGGACAAACAGGTTTTGGATCAACCAATTCCAAGTTTGGACCAGCCCGCAGAGCCTCTCAGTTACTGAACTTATAAAAGCTGGCTATACCCTTAGCGGAGTGGCAGTTCCCGGATCTGCCCTTAGTTACTGCAGCCTGGCTAGCCACTAGATTCACTATGTTTGCCAAATTATATAAATATATTTTCCTTTTTGCATCATCATGGAGTCCTAGGGTTTGTTCTCGATTTCCGGACCTTAACACTTGCCTTACGGAAAGAAATTCTGAAGACAGCTATTGAAATTTTAAGTCCATCAGTTGGTTAAAAATATGATTAGGGTGCTGGAGAGATTGCTCAGTCACTAAGAGCATTGGCTTTTCTTCCATCCAGAGGACCTGGGTGTGGTTTCCAGGTTCTGTAACTCCAGTTTCAGGAGATTCAACTACCTTCTTCTGGCCTCTGCTGGCAGGGCATGGGTACATTTACTTACATGCAGGCAAAACCACACATACACATAAAAAATAACTAAAAAACAGTGAAGTCATTAAAAAACATGGTTAGATCAAAGCTCTCATGAGCTAACTGTCCTCTGGAAACACTCTCATATGCACAGACAAGGGTGTGCTTTATTAATCTCCTAGGTCAGAATCTCAGTCCATCAAGTTGGCAACCAAATTGATCATCCTAGTTGTACCCTGATGGTAACTGGGAATCAATAGAAATCCAACTTCTCTTCAACCAGTCAAAAGAGTAGTCACTTCCTCACCCTCAGTTGATTGTAATCAACCATTTACGGGCCACGCTTCATTTCACTAGGCTACAGTTGCCTCGAAATTGCCAGCAGAGGAGTTCCCACAAGAGAGTCCCCAGAACTACCTACCTCGGAGGAGGGGCTGGCCCAGACTCCAAAGAAAGAAATGCAATGTGTCAAAGTGATCTATTAGAGTAGACTGCCACTTATCCTGGCCTTGGATAGACAGAGAGAAGGAGCGTTCTGCTTTGTTTCACTGGCAGGAAGAGGGTTGGGATATGGAGTTTATATGAAGGCTTAATGGATACTGACTTAGGCCTTGGACTGCTTCTTTCAGTGCTTTGTGCGACAACTTAAACATCATTAACAGTGCCTGGGGATGTCTAAGGTCCCAGCATGGGCTCAATCCTATGGAGAAAATCTCAAGTAGGTGGCCCACAGAGTCCAGGAAGTGTGATTCTTTAAAGAATCAGGACACAGAAAGAACACGAAAGGGGTTAAGGAACCATGGTGTGTAGTTCTGACTGATTCTTGCAGCCTCACCTTCCCACCTGTCCATGATATTCCCTAGGTTGACCCACAGGGTTCTTTCCACTAATCTGCTATAAAATCCACAGCACTAGTAAATACAGGTGAGCTTTAGAAGACCTACAGCCACGTTTCCTGGAGGGCTTATCAACAGTTATCTTCCAAAGGCCTGATCCTGAAAAACCATTGCTTCATGTGGCCCATCAATTAGCTGTAATTGCTTTTATAAACAAAGAAGGGGTCGGTTAGTGTCAGCTTCTTTTTCTTCTACTTTGTCTGCAATATGCTTGTAATACTAGTTTGCAGAATGGCCTAGGTATTGATCGGAACTGCTGCCAGCCTACCTAGAGCCATTGGTAGTTTCACTGTAGATATATCAATATCTAAGCGATGCTTGCAGCTATGGAGATAAACTTTGAAGGGATAGCACCTTCTATGTGATATCAATAAAGACACCTGCAGACACAGACACAGCCAATAAATAATCATATCACGAAAATAAACAGACCTAGAGGGGGACCTGCATGGTAAGACACTAATGCTGAAGACACCACCTACTTTGGCCACAGGGTATCGAGAAATCAGTCTCAAACTGACCAAGAAACTTTCTTCCCACTGACTTGCTTTCATAATGCTAAAAGGTTCTATGCAGGCTGCTGGGAGAAAAGCGATCAATGGACTTACCCAGTGCTGGAATCTGCATACTGTCTCAAAAAAAAAAAAAAAAAAAACCAGTAACAACAACCACAGCAGCTACTACTACAAAAAAAGAAATAGAAAAGGTTACTGGTTGTTTTTTGTCAACTTGATGCAAACTAGAGTCACCTGGAAAGACGGGACCTCACCTGTGGAATTTCCTCCATCACACTGGTCTAGAGCCAGGTCTAACGGGCATTTTCTTGATTGATAACTGATGTAGGGGGGCCCAGCTCACTGTGGGTGGTCCCATTCCTGGGCAGGTGGGCCTGAGCTAGAAAGAAAGGTTGCTGAGCAAGCCAGGGAAAGAAAGGTTGCTGAGCAAGCCAGGGAAAACAAGTCAGTAAGCAGCTTTCCTCCGTGCAGCCTGGAGTTCCTGCCCTCCAGGTTCCTGCCTTGAGTTCCTGCACTGGCTTCCCTTGAGGATGCACCTTGGCTTGTAAGATGAAATAAACCCTTTCTGCCTCAAGTTGCTTTTGTTCATGATGTAACAGAAAGCTAACTCGAACAAATGCCAACCTATCAGGCAAGATATGCACAGTGGTGCAATAGTGACATTGTTGTTATTAGGTAAATAACCACATTCTGGTTGGATTTGAGGCCTCCTCCACAAAAGGAAGCACGAATCCTTATCAACAGCCCATAATGTGGGAGATCATAGGCCCTAGCATAGAAATTGCTATTGTTATTTTGCTAAATGGTCACGTTGCCAGATTGCATTCTAAATATTTGGGTTTAAGACTATACATTCAGGGATCACTTCAGTAGTTAGTGACTAAATATTTATGTTCTACCCATAGACCTACACTTCTCTCAACCTTGGATAGAGATGCTTCTTTTTGAGGTGGGTGGCAATCAGTGCTGAGATGCATAATTGGTCAAAATGCTGAGAATAAGAGTCTGAGTACTCAGCCATAAATGGGACATTTTCCTCAGTCCATCCTTCCGCCATCTCTAACACCAAGACTCATGGAATATGATGGAAGCATGGAGTGGAAAGAATATAAGAGCCAGAAGATGGGAAGAACGCTGTGAAATGCTGTCTTCTGGACATGACACGGCTATTGCACTCATGAACACACCAACTATGGTTGTCTGCGCCAAGACCCGCACCAGATCAATCCAGCCAAACTCTCATCATAGATGGGAGAGGTGTCCTCCGGGCTCTGCTCCACCCCATATTGAACAACTATTGGCAGTTGATAGATACTGAGGAGAGAGAGGATCTTTTTATAAATATGTTGCCACTGGTGAGTTGTCCATGCTCCACAGAGGGTCCCACATTTACACATTTATGGACAGCATTAATTAGACTTAGTGGGCTATCAAAACAAAAAGATGACCTGAAGTTGAGAGAGACTGTGCTGAGGGGATTTGGGAGTATAGAGGGGAAAATGGGTGACAGACATGATCGTGGTTCATTGCATACGTGTATGAAATTCTCAAGAATAAAGAAAGAGTAATGTTTAGAAAAGAAAGTCTTATTTTTTAGAAAAAGAAAGAAACAGAGCTACTTCCAGACCCTTCCAGATGGGTTTGTTGAGAGAGACATGATAGGTGACACAGATTCTAGACTACCGAAAGGAAGCCAAGCGTGCAGCCTCCAAGCTGCCTGAGTGAGACCAGGACCAGAATTTAGTACCACAGAGGCACTTGGGAGCATTTGAAATAATTCAGTATATTCCTGGCTTTCAAGATCAGTCTGGGTAAACCAGCTGTGTTAGATTTCAGTCAACACTGTGACAAATACCTAAAGAAAGAATTTGAGGGAAGATTGATTTGAGCTCCTGGCTTCAGAGATTTCAGCCCATAGTCTTTGGTCCTATTGATTCTGGGCCCAGAGTGAGGCAGGACATCACAGCAGAGGGAGCGCAGAGAGAAAGGAAGGGACTGGGGCCCAGATGCTGCCCCCAGTGACCACTTCCTCCAGATGGGCCCCACCTCTTAACAGCTCCAGAATAGTACCATCTGGAGACCAAATCTTCAACTCATGATTTTGTGGAAGTGGGGGTTGGAGGCTGGGGAGGGAGGTTGACAAACACCAGACATGTCCATAAGTATAACAGTGTGTTAGTGTTAGGAAGCTGGAAGCAGCCTACGTACCTGAATGTCTTTAGAGTGGTGTCTGCCCTCAACAGATCTCTGCCACCCAGGAGAGCATCTCTGATATAGCGGCAAGCCTCGCTGAACCACGTGACATTTGTGAACCCTGAGAAGTATCTCTCTTCATTGCACTTTTGGCTTTAGTGATCCATTTCCATTCGATAGCAGTATCCTCTTCTTACAAGAAAGCTCATTAAAACTCAAGCTGGTTGTCAACTTGAAACACCTCGCGAAGATGGAACCTCAACTGAGGCATTACCTCCCTCTGTTGGATTGACTTGTGGGCATGTCTGTGAGACATTTTCTTGTTTGTCGAGTGATGTTGGAGGGTCCAGTCAACTGAGGGCATTACTACCCCTGGGCAGGTGGTCCTGGGTTGTGTAAGAAAGCAGGCTGAGCACAGGCCAGAGAAACAAGCCAGTAAGCTGCATTCCTCCATAGTCTGTGCTTCAGTTTCTACCCCCAGGTTCCTGACCTGAGTTCTTACCTGACTTCCCTTGGGGATGGACTGTGATTGGGTTGGGTAAACTAAATAAACCCTGTCCTCCAGAAGTTGGTTTTGATCAGAATGTTTTACAGCAGCAATAGAAAGCAAACTGAAACAACTGGTTAAGACTCAGGAAGTAAGAAATTCAAAAGCTTCAGGAAGTCCCCCAAACTGAACAGACCTCCCAAAGTCTATCTAAGCAGTAGGGACTAGTGAAAGACATGCTCAGACCAGCCGAGTTGCCTGCAAGAGGCTCAGCTTCCAGGAAGAATTGTTCCCTGACCCGTTGAGCTGCCTGTAAGGTGTGCAGGGTACTCTAGGGCTCCCGCTTTCATGCATTTAAATCATTTCCGCTCCTGTAAGTAACTCCTCACTCACCCATATACCCATAAGTAACCACTCATCCATGCTCCTGTAAGTGACCTTTCACCATGGTACTGTAAGTAACCCAAATAAACCCTCTGGTTCACCAAGCTGAGCTTTGGTGGTATCTTTACTTTGGTCTGTCACCGGTTCCCCATTTGGCGTGAGTACCTGTGGAGAGGAGACATTTGTTCAAGTCTCTCCAGGAACAGTGTCAAACAACACCTTAGGAGACATGTCTAGAGAAAACTTACAGTATTTCCAGGATTACTTATGTCACAAGTCAGTACGTTTAGAGTACATGCCTCTTGTCTGCTACCAGGGATCTGGGAGTCAGTCCAGGAGGGGTATGCTCTCTGTCCTGGTGTGGGAGGAGCTTCAGGCTCCAGAGGGAGAGCCCCACATGGCAACACCACACAGCATCCTTTGTGATATACCACTATGGTGCTCATGAGTCTTCCTGGGTACTTCATCAATAAGGAAGATGTCGTCTCCAGGGAGGATGGGGGGCTCCCTCTTCAGGGGATGAAGGATATCAGTACCACCCAGTGGCCCCTCCCTCCCTCCTTCTCACATCCCACCTCAGGACAGGGAAGTGCACAATGGGAGCATTCCATACAAAAGTGAGTTCCAGGTTCAAGGCAACATCTGATTTCTGCCCCACTTGCCCAGTTTCTGCTAGGCTGCCCCCATCTACCAGAGCTCAGTAAACCAGCCTACCTCTCAGGCCGGGGGCCTCATTCAAGGAGCATAGTTTCTGCTTAAACCAAAGCCCACTCTCGGTGAGGGGAGCGCCTTCATGGCTACATTTGTTCCTGTGAGAGGCCATTTTTTCTAAGTTCCCTGTGGATTATAACGTAGATGAAACAAACACGTAATGACTTTTTATTTCCCCTGTCCATCTTGGAATAGGGAGCCTGAGAAATGTCTTCTGTCACCACTCGTAATGATTCTTGGGGTACTAGGTATTGCTTGCAAGCTCTGAAGACCGTAAGTCTGACTTGCATTTGTCAGGGGAAAGCTTGTAAGAGGCCACTCCCAGGGTCCATGCATGTGAGTACATATCGTGCCCCTCGCTCTTACAGAGTGGGCTGATAAAATCTGCTTCATGTGTTGACTGCTCTCTGCTTTGTTTCCAGTGGCTCCTGGCACTGGCTAAGGATGAGCCTCGATAGAATGTGTAAACTGCAGAAGAGCTAAGAACTCCGCTAGAGGAGGCCATAGAGTCATAAGTTCTTTAAAGTAACTAACTGGCCTTAAACTGGTAAGTCTGGCTTCACTCAGAGCTTTATCAATCCGTCACTCCAGGAAGTAAGGGAGGTTGTTTGTGGAAACAACTGTCTCCTTGAAGGTCTTGAGACACCAGCCTGCTCCCCTGTACAGGAAATCTTGAAAGAAGGGTTTAAATCATTCAAGGACACCCAACATATTCTACTTGGGCCCGAAGGGATAAAAACATTTCCCCTCCCCCCTTAGCTGCTAGAGGCTTCTTGCGTGGAGGACTCAAACTGGCTGCGTGCTTACAGTGAGATATACATTCCTCGCCTGTTGCAGGTCTGGCTCTGGTTCTTATTTCTTAACTCTAAATCTGCTCCTTTTTTCTCTCCTGTCTTTTGCTCCTTATTGGACACTGGTAGCCCAGTTGCTAAGCCAGTTTCTAAGTCATGTGAGTTGGCTTGTGACTTCACTCTGTACATCCAACACACCTCAGCTGTTTCTTCAAGGCTGACTACTGATGCCTTGCTCCGGTGACAGTATTTGCTTCTTTATTTCATAGGCATTGATTGTTCTGAGCTGCTCCATGGAACTCTTAATTTCAGCCCCACTGGTCATAAGCCTCAAATGTTTACTCATAGTTCCACCCCTACACAGCGCTCCATTTAGGAACTGTTAACCTTTTTCCTGTGAGTTATCCATAAGATCAGCCCTTACCTGGTTTTCCAGTGATCAGAACTAAGAGTTGGTGGGCACACCTTCTTCAAAATTACCATCCAAAATATTCCAATCTAAACACGCCTGTGTTCCGATGGCAGCTGGCTGATGGGTCACAGCAGTCCATCTGGGAAGCGGCCTCACGCTGGCATCATCTGTGTGCCAAGCATTGTTGAGTGAGTTCCCATCTCCTTTTATCTGATACGGTTTCTCTAAGGACAGTGTTGGGGCTGATTTTAAACCTATAGTTTATTTTTCAGGTTCAAACGGGGCCTGTAGTTCTACAGAAAGATGGCTTGACTCTTTCTGTTGGATTCTTTGGGAGATATGCATAACACTTAATCAGATACCATTTTGCATATCTGACATTCAGGACATGGGACTGGCACCCCTGTTTTAACTTCAATGATACATCTCTAGTGCAGCTTCCATTTATGACAAGAGCCTGTGTTTGTATATAGTAGATATGGTGTTGCTTGGGGTCCCTGAACTCTGGTCCTCAAGACTATGTAGCAAGCACTCTTAAATGCCGAGGCATTTCTCCAGTCCCTCATTTCTGGGTATGTCTGTGAGGATGCTTCTAATTAGATCCTGAGGGCTCTGACCAAATCAATGGATTCAACCTTCCATGAATTCATAATTGGATGGCATTAGTGGTAGGAAGTTAGAGTAGAACGAGGTTAGCCCCCAACTACATCTAGATTTGGCCACTTCCTGACTGCCATGATGTGGGCCGATCCTCCGTTCCTTCCTCACCAGGAAGGACCAACACCTTTGAAACTATTAGCTCAAACAATAGTGGTTTCTTTTATAGTGTTCTAAGGTATTTTAGCCACAATGATGTGAAAGTAACGGATGCCACACACACACACACACACACACACACACACAAGGTACCTGGTGTACAATTCCAAAGGGAGAGAGCTGAGACAACAGCGTGGAAGTGTCACTGTTTACATGGTAGAACGTCAGTGACAACAAAAGAGAGACGCTCCAAAATTGGTGATGAAGGAAATGAGAAAACAGCCAAGGAATCTGTCCTAGTTTGCTTTTCTGTTGCTGTGATCAAACACTGACCCAAACCAACTTGGGGAGGAAAGGGTTTCTTTGACTTAAAAGTTACAGTTCATTATTGAGGGAAGTCAGGCAGGAACTCAAGGCAGGAACCTGGAGGCCTGAACTGAAGCAGAAACCATGCAGGAATGCTACTTATTGACTTTTTTCCCCAGGTCAGCTACTTGTTTTATATAACCCTGGTCCACATGCCCAGGGATGATGGCCCTGCCTACAGTGGGCTGGGTCTTACTTCCTCAACTAGCGATTGAGAATGTCCATGGGCTGATATGTTGGAGGAACCTCCTCAGTCCTTCTTTCCAGGTCCTTCTAGGTTTCTATCAAGTTGACAAAAACTATCACATGACCCAAGAAGCAGCCATCAGTAATGTACACTAAAGACTGCAAGTGTGGGGCCTTCTGGAAACCAAGCGAGAAAGCTGTTAAGGGAGGAAATCACCCTCAAATTCTGCAAATATTTTAAATATTTTATTGATTTGTGTTTTCTGTGTATGAATGTTTTGCAGGAGTGTAGGTATGTGCATCTGTATGTACAATGCCCACAGAGGCCAGGCAAAGATGTTGGATCCCCTGGAACTAGTGTTATAGACAGTTGTTAGGTACCTTGTAGGTGCTAGGAACTGAATCCAGGTCCTCTGCAAGAGCAGCCAGTGCTCTTAACTGCTGAGCCAACTCCCCAGCCCTAAATGCTGCAAATATCTGAAAATTATTCCAGTACTGCAAAAAAGCCAGTGAGATGAAAACTGATGACTGACAGTCTGGTGGGTCACTGCATAGGTCCCTAGCAGTTTTAGTCTTGCTGTGGGAACAGAAGAACTGGAGACAGAATGTATCATGGCTGTTAGAGGATTGATGCTGCATCCTTAGGAAGGTGACCTGATTCTTGACCAGTCTCTTCCCCAAAACGCTGTAGTTTATGGTTTCATATTGATTTATGACGGGAGTCATAATTTAGCATTTTAGTTATGCTCTGCACAATGTTTCTCAGAAAGAATAAAATGGTCGTGGAAGTCTAAAACTCTACTACTAGAGAGGCTGTGGAAGAAAGATCATGAGTTTGAGACCAGCCAGGGCAACAAAGAGTGACCTTGACCCCCATCAAATCATAGAACGGTAGTTACAATACCCAAAACCAAGGTGTTTCCAAATAATCCTTTTATTTTTTTTATTTGCTATTTATTTATTTATTTTATTTTATTTTTTGAGACAGGATCTTCTTCTAGTCCTGGCTGGACTGGAACTCACTATGTAGACCAGGCTGGCATCAGATTGTTTCCAAAATGCTGGGATTAAAGGCATGTGGATTAATGTATTTAATTTATTTTTATTTTTCATGTGTATGAGTGTTTTGCTTGCATGTATATAAGTACACTGAATACGTGCAATGCCCATGGAGGTCAGAAGAGGGTGTCGGATCCCCTGGAACTGGTTGTTAGCTGGGAATTGAACCTGGGTCCTCTCCAAAAGCAGCCAGTGCTCTTAACCTCAGGCTCATGTCTCCTCTGAGCCCCTTCCAACCTAGCCTGAATAAGTGTTTACATGTAGTAATCAGGCATTCTAAACCGAATTTTTGATAACATAAAATGTGAACATTCGGTTTTTATGCTTTGCTCTCTTTTCAGTATTTTAAGAGCTCCGGTTCTAGGAATGGTGGAAACTTTTCAGGTTAGTAATCATAAGTTCTGGGAAAAAAATTGCAAAATATGGTCACTTGAGAGAGCAGGGAACAACCAAAGCATGAAGCATCTGGAAGGAATTTTCCAGAAAGAGAGAACATCCATATTTACCCAACTTTGCTACTGAGATGCAAGCAGTAAATTGCCGTCATGTTGTCTCAAGTCACAAAGAGCAGAGTCTGAAAGAGTCGTAGTACCTGGAAATTCAAGGAAGCAAGTCCTTTAAAGGAAGAAGCATCAGAAGAGAGGGCCTCAAGAGCTGTTATACACTGCCCTGCAACTCGTGTTTCATCCTCTCTACCCCAGTGGTAGAGATTCCAAGAACCACAAGAGGAAAGAAATGTTGAAATATTAATAATGGGCCAAGATGGTGGTAGGGAGTCGGACTGAGCAGGTTAGAGGGACTTGGTAATTACCTCAGGCTCTCCACTGGAACCCCAGCAGGATTGTACCTGAAAGCTTAAGATCCTGGAGAGATAGCTCAGTGGTTAAGAACTCTGGCTGCTCTTGCAGAGGACCCAGATTTGGTTTCTAGCACCACATTGAGGCTAACTATCTGTAACTCCAGTTCCAGGAGAGCCAACACCCTCTTCTGACCTCTGTGAACATTGCATGTACATGATGCACCTTATATACATCCAGGCAAAACACCCATCCACATAAAATACAAATTAACTAATTAATTAATTAGAAAATATTCTGTCCCAGATGGATGGGATACATCCCAAGTCTTAGAAACAACAATAAACCAGCCCTCTACCTACTCACCACTCTGCACCTGAGAAATTGTTACATAATCCCAGTCCATAGATCCAGAAAATAGGAGTGCCGTTCAAACATTTCCTGACAGCAAATCATAAAAATTTTACTTGAACACAATTCTTTGATAAGCATATCATTTTACTCTTTCTTAAACATGACAGCTATTTTGTAAACTAATGAGATGAATGTGCCTGTTGGTTTTTTTAACATAAGAATTTAAGTCTTCACTGAATATTTGATACTGCAGTATGTAGAGTGTCCTAGGTGGGTTTTTTTTTTTTTTTTGAGTTGATCGATATTTTGATTTTGCAATCAACAGTGCAGAGAATACTGTTTAGCATAAATATGTAGTGCAAAATGGCAAAAGTATGTTTAGGGCTGTTTTAGAAATGATTGGAAATTCTGTCCTAATCCCAAGTCAAAATTCGTTTCATGATTCTTTTTTAATGAAACTCAAGTCAGTGACTCAGACAAGAATTTTTAGAATCTAACATTCAAACATGATTCAACCCAATGATGTACTAATTTCTTATTTATAAGCTGAGAAACAATAGTGAAGAGATATTAAAAATAATCGAAAAAGACTTTGTTCCATACCTAAAACATTATGTTTCTATGACAGTAGAAAGCTTTGTATGTGCAGAAAACACTGCAACTTTTGACATGCAGTAACATAATTCTTCAGGCATAACGTCATACTTAAGAAACACAAGTCACTCAAGAATCACATAGTCAAGTAATACTACCTGGGGACTTTGTGAGTCCTTCAGAAGAAAGGGATATCCCAGATGCAATGCAAAGATACCAAAATCCTGAGCCAGGAAGAGGAATAAAGACCAAATCAGGAGTAATGTGATGTTGCTGTCCCAAGAGAACCAGGAAAAGGCAGGGAGGGACTGATGAGATTAGAGCTGGTGAGGCCGACTGATGATATGGGATGTTGTTCGTTATGTTAAGTATGTTACATTTTCCTCAGAGTGGCCATGAAGTATCAACAAAATGCTCCAAGCAGAAGAACATGGTCTTCGTCATTTTAATGTCACGTAGCTTCTGTGATGAGCCAGTCTGGAGAAAGTGATGACCAAGACCCACAGAACACCCAGATGCAGTAAGAAACTGAGCTTCTTGACCTTGAAAGGTTGAGGCTAACATGACTTCATCTGCGGCTGATTTTCACTGAAACTCTGCTTCATCCTTGAACTGTACACTAATGCTCCAAGACCCACAAGGAGAACTTGAATTGGTTTCATCGGATATTTTGTCACAGTGACAGAGGGTTAAAAGAACGGGATGGAAAACAGTATTTAAAACCTAGAGCAGGAAGAGGACAGGGGAGTTCTGATGACGACAAGTCATTCAGTCCAGCTCTGTGTATGAGAAATGACGGTCAAGAACAATGTCTGGAGAGGTCGACAGAGGCCACCTAGAGAGGTCTTCAGAGGCAGCCTAGAGAGTACTTACAAGCCTGCTAAGGCTGTGGGTTTCCCACGGGGGCGATGTGGAGCCCACAACACTATTTAAATAGAAGAGAGGCTTGATTTAATACTATTATTGTATAACCAAAGTGTCAGAGTTCCATTTTCAGCAGAAAAAATCTAAGGATCCTGTCAAATCCTTCTGTTGAAACCTGGCTGTATTACTCATTGGAAAATATATCACTGAGTGGCATGTCAGTTGGGAATCATCAGAGGTCAAACTCTAAGCAAAATCAGAACCCTAGAGACAAGGAGGGGATTTGCTTTAACAACTGGGAGCTTGGATGTAAACAGCACTTACCTCTAACATGTTTAGCACTTGCCTTTCTCTTGTTTGCCAAACTGGGTGATCTTGAATATTGAATTTTGTGGCTCTGTAGGGCACGTGGAAAATAGCCTATCTACGAGGCATTCGTACCAATCCCTACTTGCACCTACCCCTGACTCCATTTAAATTTGTTAGTCCAAATGGCCAGACGAAGTGTGAACTAAAAATAAACTACTCACTGTTATGAACCACCCCAAACCAGAGAACTTCAAGGAAGATTGATTGCCCATCTCAAATTTTGTTAAAGGTTAAAAAAAATACCTTAAAATTTAAAACCACAAACTAGCCTTCATACAGATTTATACTTCAAAATCAAAACACAGATTAAAAATATTTGCCCAACAATTTAACTTACATTGGTCATGTCCAGCTGTGAGATGGCATTGCTCATAATCAACGTAGTTCTTCTTTCCTTAGTTCATACTCTGGATCTGCCTAGAAATATGCTCCTGGGTGTCCACAGGATCAAGAGGAGCCATCACACCTGCTTTCCTCCTTTCGTTTTTACTCCATTTCTTCCCGGACAGCCATTCATCTTTGAGGTTCAGGTTGAATATTAATTTTCCTGTAAGTCTGAATTTGGGAATTCTTCTTGTGTCCCCACTTTACTGATTAGTATTGTAGTTGCACATTTGGAGGTCTGTATTCTCAGAGATTCAGGACAGTGCCTGACACCCAGTGGGTATGCATTGCTCTTTGTAACGAACAATTTCTAGAAGAGCAATACCATATCGACCATCAAAGACAGGACAGAAATGGCCATGAACACCCATGTTATAGGTGTGTTCATCAGAGGGAGATGCTGGGTGTCAGGTAAACACAGTGGTCAAGGGGCCTCAGGGGCCAGGCTCAGCAGAAACATCAAGTCTGGCAGTCATGACCCAATCCACCCAAGGAAGCCTGAAACTGAAGTGGGTAAAAATGGTAAATGGTTCACAGTACTCTTGTTTGTGAGTGAGTGTGAGGCACCCCATTGAGCCTCCCGGAAATTCCAAGTAAACTTTTACAGAGGACTGAGCTCAGAGTGAGCAGTGCAGAACCAAACATGTAATGCAGTTTGTCGCTCCATTGTATGTCTAGACGGCCAAGGCCTGAGGAAGCTATGTTTGTACTTGGAAGGATAAGATATCTGTTGACTTTCTTATACAGAAAAAAAACAAGTTAACAAAATATTAATTTCAAAGGATGAAAGTTGATATAACACAAAACCGCCTGTTGGTGATGTACTAACAAATGAGAAATGCCAAATACAGTTGCTTTTGCGCCTATTGGCCCTGCCCACAAGAAACATAGAGCGCTCAAAATCTTGGGATGGGTGGAGCTGCTGGCTTCCTGATACTTGTAAGCCCAGTGGTTCAGAGTTGGTCCTATATGAAGACCCAGCCCAAACCATTCTCAGGCTTATCTAGAACCCAAACTCTATTTTAGTTTTTAAACCTTCAATAGGACTGTGTTTCTTGCCTGCTGCAGAAGCAAAAGACTGAAGCCTGGGTCTGAGGAGGCAGAGCCTGGAGATAATGAGGCCAAACCAGAAGACCTTGAAGGTCAAGCCAGGGGTCCCAACTCTTTCTAAAGGCAGGACATAATTATCCCATAACCAAGTTCCCTGGAGTTTTCTGCCCGTTCTTCACTCAGTGGTCCCTGATGGAAGAACCATGTTCAATATCTGACATTTAAGAGCATTAGATAAGGGGTGAGGGTTGGGAGATATCTCAGTAGTGTGCTTACCTAGGTACAACCTAGATCCCTGACATTAGAACATCTGGTCCCCAATCCCTACCATGAGAGCATCTACATCAGGAACTTCGTCTAACCCCGCTCAGAAACATCCCCCTGCAGCTGCCTTCTAGGGCCCTTAAAAAACTGACCAGTTCCTACTTCCTCACACAACCTCCATTCCTACGGGGAGGTGGCTGCCCCTTGCTGTGCTAATAAACACAGTCCCGTCTGCTGAGATCAGGCCTGGTTCTTTCCTGTGGTCTTTGTTGCTGTTCCTTTCTGGAATTGTTATTCCTTTTCGTTCACCTACCACATGAAAGCCTCCCAGTTCAGTCCCTGGTGCTACACACACACACACACACACACACACACACACATACACACAGATAATGAGTGATCCCAACAGCACCACATGGGAGCAGGCCGTGTCCTGTTTAAAGGGAGCAGCACTTCTTATCTCCAGCTTCTTGCCTTGTGGAGTCACAGGCCCGGTTTTCTAAGATTCTTCGCTTTCAGGAAAGGTTAAAATGTCTAGATTTTTAAACATTGGTTCAAAGTGTTTTATAGCAAATTTTTTATTCTTCAGTAGTTTCATACATATATGACTAATTTTAGTCATTTTCAACCCCTGTCCTAATTAGCTTTCATTATCAACTTGAAATAGTCTAGAGTCCTCTCAGAGGAGGCCTTGGTGGAGGAACTGCCTAGATCAGATTGGCCTGTGGGCATGTCTGTGAGAGACTGTCTTATTCACTGATATAGGAGGGCCCAGCCCACTGCGAGCAGCACGGTCCCTAGGCAGGCAGTCCTGGACTGTGTGAAAAAGCCAGCCAGAGAGTGAACCAGCAAGCAGCTGGAACCTCCATAATTTCTGCCTCAAGTTCCTGCCTTGAGTTCCTGCCCTGAATTCCTTCAATAACAGACTGTGACCTGGAAGTGTAAGCCAAATATACTCTTTACTCTAGAAGTTGCTTTGGGTTAGAGGGTTGTTCTAGCACAGAAATAGAATAAAACTAGAACAACTCCCAATTCTCCTTTCCCATCCTCATCCCTTTCTTCCTTACTCACTGAAATCCTTCACAACAAACCTGTCTTCAAATCCTTCTTCACAACAAGTCTGTCTCCTATTTCATGCTTCCTTGTGTGTGTGCACGCGTGCGCACACGTGCGTGTGCGTGTGTGTGTGTGCTTTACTGGAATTTCTTGCCTTAAATTTTCAAACAGAGGATTATGAGGTCAGAAGATTCTGATTTCTGGTCTATCATCATGTCATGTGGCAATATCCTCTAAATTTAAGCATTTCCATCCCAGACAGAAGCTCATGAAGACCTAGGAAATTCTGAATAGAAAAATTGCATCCCAGAGGGAGGCTCCTTAAGACTATGGAAGTAAACAACTCACGGGAGCCTTGGGATGTCCTAGAAGCCTGCAAGATTCACAAGGCCCCTTCCTGCTTGAGGTTACATAGTCAGCAAGACCTGCTGGGTAGAGATGTTCCCATCTGTTGATCTGCCTGTAAGGCTCCAGGGATGCGAATTTGTGAGTCGGAACCCAGACTGGAGTAGGTTTATCAGTGATACAGCCCCTGTAAGTGATCCTCAACCCATCCTCTGTAAGTAGCTCCAGTAAATGCATTAGTTCACCATGCTGGACTTTGGTAGAATCATTCTTTTGTCTGTTGTCAGATCCCTAACTGGGGTGAATAGATGTTTGTTCAAGGAACATTATCCCAAGGAACAGTCACACAACTAGATGGAGGTCTCTAGTCTAATTAAGATTAGAGACTTCCATCAACTCATCCAGGATCCAACCCCAGCACCTTCAGAGATGAATCCTTTCATCACAGAACCCCCTTTTCCTTTCTTTCACCCCCAGTTAGTCTGGAAAGCCAATCAGTATAGAGTGTCTATAACAGAACCTAGTAGTTCACAGAATAAACTGTGCTCTGAAGAAGCAGATTGAAAGACACAGAGAAGAGAGACAACAATAGAACATTAATACAGGAAGGCTGCTTTGTCCAAGACTCGAGCTCCCACACTCCCGGAGAAGGACAATGTAGAAACAATATAAATCTACCTGGAATCGCAGCACAGCCTCCACCGAGCCGGTGCAGTGCGTGCCCTTGAACTGGAGACTCCACATTTGGTATCTGTTTACAAATTAGGCCACTGGACGTGCCCCAAAGCATTCATCTCTTTTACTACTCCCTTCAGTATGTATAATATTAGCAAACTGTCCCAATGGCTGGTAAATCATCTCTAATTCCTTTGGAACTCATCCTCATAATGTTAACCATGATGGATTCTTGTGGTATTTAAAGAACTAGATTGTCAATTAGCTTTTATGAGATACATCACAGTCATCGGCCTCATATCAGACCTCCTTTTCCAAAGAAGCAAGTTATTAAAATGTACAATAATTTGCTTTTATTATAATCTATCTAAAAGCCAAAGCTAGTCTCCAAAATAATTTAAAGTTTTAAGTTGCAATCTAAGAGACCTTTTCTTCAAAATGACTGCATAATGTAGTGCTACCATTCTTGCTTAATTATTTTGCAGAGTGTGAATTTCAGTTAATCGTTTCTTGCAAGGACCACATAACATAGGTGCTTCCTAATAGCCTCTCTGGGAATAGCTACTGTCCTTTTAGAAGCTAATTAATCAAGCCATGCTCATAAAAACTTAAGTAACTACCCACCAGGGGGACAGTCCCCTGGGGCCTCCTAGCACTTGGAAACCACTTGCCCACAGTGTTGACCTTGGCAGAGGGAAGGGCACGGAGTCGACTTGGCACAGCACCCACCAGGGACCAGTCATGCCATCCAGCATGGCCATTGGCTCAGGACAACCTGGAACTTTTAAACCTTATCTTTGCTGTCAATGCCCTTTAGAACTTAGCACTACCTATGGCTTGAGTTAGAGATGCAGGCTTCCATGGAAACTCAAGAAGGACCAAAAAATGCCCAGTTCGGTCTCAATTCAACAAACCCCTGTGAGTTGAACTTAATCATCATTTGTCAAGAACCTGAAGAAAACCCCAACAGGAAAGGACACTGCTCTGTTCTTCACTAATGTGGTGCCAACAGGTAAACCCAAGTTTATCTCTAGATGAGAGGGTATATGGTAAATTTACAGAGTTTTCTCTCTGCCTTGAGGGACATGCCTCCAAGAATGTGTTTGACAGCCAGCCAACCCATGACTTAAGGGGGAGGGTCTAGCGGGAAGCAGTGAAAGCTGGAAAGGAGATGCACTAGAGGCTCCGCGGGCCTCCGTCTTAGGTGTGTGTGCCGGAGGTCCAACGGACTTCTGATCAAAATGCTGGCTCCCCCTTATGAAATTTCTGTCTCTCTCCCCGGGGATGAATCATTTGAAAGTAACCCAGAATAAAACAGGTTTCTCTAATTGGACAGCATTATCCAATCGCTCAATCAGTTCAAACCTAGGGGGGTGGGGCTGAACACCGGGCCTCACTCCCTGAGGAGAATTCATAAGACAGAGGGTTTATAGCTTTGCCCTCAGAAGCTCCATATCAAAGTTACCTCACTGAAGTGTAACTCATAGAATCCCGTTATTGCATGTATCTTTCTTGCAGTCACCTATATATCCTGTCACAGTAAAAATCGTTCATCTCTGCATCTGCACTACCTTGCTTGGTGGTGAACACATTCGTTTAATGAACAAGAACAACAAGAAGATATCCTGAAATCACAGGTTAGACACTTTCCAAGACAATCCCTCCAATGATCATCCCTATGAGGGTGACATCATATATTTTCCTTTTCAGTGGTAAGCTAATGAAGATTTGGGGGTGGAGGGGATAGTTCAGTCAACAAAGGGCTTGCCACGCAAACATAAGGATCTGAGTTTGGATGCCCAGTCAGGCACAGCTGTTAAAAAAAAAAAAAGAAAAGAAAAGAAAAGAAATGAAATCCAGGCATTCCTGTAATCTCTGCACTAGGAAGGCAGAGACAGAAGTCCCAGAACTTGTGACTAGATAGTCCCCCTGCTCTGAGCTCTAGGTTCAGTGAGAGACCACGTCTCAAAAAATAAGGTGGAGAATAACAGAGAAAGAGACCCAACTTTGATTTCTGCCCTCATCCCCATCAAATTGAGGCAGGAGATGGGGATACAAAGTCTGCTCTAAATTTCTTCCTGAAGGCTGTGGTCCTTGAACTGACCCTTGAAGAACAGGGAGGACCTAAGCAGTCTCTCATCCAAAGAATACCCTGCAGAAATAGATGTCCCCGTCAGCACAGAACACCTGAGGAAAGCAAGTTGAAGAAAGATTTGTTAGAACTCATGACTGCAGAGGTTTCAGTCTGTGGATTTGGGGTTCCGTTGTCTCTGGGCCTGTGTTGAGGCAAAGCATCAGGTTCAGGTCTCCTAGGTTGAGAAGAGCTGTTCACCATATGGTGGCCAAGACGCAGGGTGAGAGAAAGAGAGAGCGAGGCAAGAGACAAGAGATCCCTTCAGGGACACGCCGACAGTGACCAGCTGGGCTGAAACTGCAAAGCACCACAGCAGGGAAGGACTGCGCGACCCGCGGATAGCTCGACCACGCTCTGCTCCTGGACTAAGGTCTGCTCCAAGACCCTCCGCGGTTGACCGAAGAATTCAAAGCAGCAGCTCCACTACAGCCGTCATCTCAACTCGCCAGGTCATCGACATGAGCTCAGCAGACGCAGAATCCATGCACAGAATGATCCTCACTACCACACACGGGCACATGCGTGTAGCATGACCGCCTTGGGGAAGAAAAATAGCTTATAGACAGCAACCTCTGGCCAACATCTCTGTGTTTGGTCTGCTTTAAGTTCATGTGTTGACAGTTGTTACTGATGGTCACCTCACACTGATTGTCTTGATCAATTCCCTTCCAGCCATGCTGGGACTCCCGGGTCAGTGTTAGAGAGAGGAGGAGCAGCTGAGGAGGGAGTGGAGGAAAGTGTGTCAAATGGAACAGGTGTACTGGCAGGGACGTGTCTGTCTGTTTGTGTATATAACAATTGATTTTCCCAGTTCACTAGAAAGAATCTAATGGAGAACTGAATCCTAAGTGTGTTACACGAGCTAAACACAAACAAGTCATTCTGATATGGGGGGAACCTCTCTGATCCACTGGTACTCTCACCCCCCTTTCCTAAGACTGGATTGAGTTAGGACTAGTATTATTTATTGAGGAGACCTTTCATTATGAAGCAGTCAAGGACCAGCTGCCTGAAATATATGCAAGATTTTAAAGTCTACATTCAAGGTTTAAAACCTCTGTGCTTATGAAAAATGTCCTACCTGGCCTCTCTCTGTCTCATTTGGGAGATTAAACGGTAGCTATATAGTTGGACTGCGATTCACTTGGCTCTGAAGAAGCTATTATCACTGAAATTCAAGACCCTTGATCTAAGGTGTCTTGGAAGACTATAGTGTGCTATATACTATCTGTTAGAGTGCCGAGTACAATGCAAAATGAGGCCTTGTATAGAGTTACAGGAGAAAGCCTTGTATGAAAAGAAATATAGTTGTCATAACAACTGATTCGAATGGGCTGTATGTAATTCCGGAAGTCTGAGGTGTGGGATGTCAATTAAAGGAACAGTTGGAATGCTCAGGACCGCAGTGAGCGGGGTGCTTTCTTCTGTTATGAAAATGTTTGTTTGTTTTTTTTTTCCTCATGAGGGAATGATGCAGAAGGGGCGGCAGCAGCCTCAGTCTGAGAGAAACAAGGACAGCAAAAGCCAGGGAGAGGCTCTGGATGGGAAGGACTCTGGAGAGACAGGATTTTCCAAGAGCGAAGAGAAGAATTTGTAAGGCCGTACTTCATCAGAGACTTGTCACGTGGAGTTACAGCATGCTGCTCAGTTAAAAAAAAAAAAATCTCGATGATCTTGCCGAGATTCTGACCCACCTTACCAACCTCTCAATTCTAATTGTGTACCTAAGAATATGCCAGTTGCCACAGGGCACTATTCAGCAAGCTACAGGCAGAGTACTCCTGAGAGACCTTCTTTTTCAGAATGTGTAGAGGACCCTCAATTTTTTTAATTTTTCAAAGAGCACCCCAAGAGATTCTTAGATACATGAAAGTCTGAAAATTACTGTCATATTGGACTTCAAAGCAAGCCTGAGTCCCTGCATTCATGAAGCATACATTCTGAAAGTGAAACATAATCCATGCTCAACAGCCTCGGGGTACCCAAAGACCCCAAAGACAATTACAGTCCAAACAGTCCTCCAGGAAACCTTCTTTGATCTTAACTTCTTCCCCTAGCCACAAGACTTTCTCTTTCATTAGTCAGTTACAGGTGGCATTGCAACACTCTCTGTTTTCTTTGTCTTTTCTTATTGATGGACTTACTCTCCTATAATTGAGGTTTCTTGAGAACAGGACTCAGGTCTGATTCATCTCTCTAGTTCATGAATGGGTCATAATGGGTAGTTTGTAAATGGAGGGAGGATGGGGCTCTCTAAAGGAACAGAACTTACAGAATGAATATGTATAATTTATTAATTATTTACAATTACTAAGTCTTTGTAGCCCCTCTCACCTTCATATCTATCTATCTATCTATCTATCTATCTATCTATCTATTAGATTAGTTTATGAGAGACAGGCAGATCTAGGTAAGTTTGAGGCCAGCCTGGTCTACCTAGTGAGTTCCAGGCCAGCCAGAGGGACATAGTGAAACCCAATCAAAACAAACAAACAAAAAATTTCACTTGAAATTGAAAAAATATGTTAAATGAAAATTAATATGAGAAGTAAGTGTAAAACACTAATAAAATTAGAAAGCATTGCTAAGAAAAATTGATGAGGTCGAAAACTAATGGAGAGATGGGCTATCTTCATGGACGGGAAGACTCAGTGCTATTAGGATAACAGTTATCTTCAGACTCATCTATAGAATCAAGGCAACACCAAATAAGCTCCAAGAGGGCCTTCTGGGAAATTAAACAAAAAAACTCTGATTTTAAATTTATTTGGTAATGCAAAAGACCAAGAATAACTAAAACATTCTCGAAAAATAAAATGTTAGAGGAAGACATATTCAACCTGACTTCGAGAACTATTATAACACGTAATAATTAGGAAAATGGAAAGAGAGGAATAGCATTTGGGGAATACAAATTAGACTTGATAGGCCCTTAGAAACAATAACGGAGAACAGGAAGTGGGCGTGGTAAGGTGGGGGATGAGGTGAGGGAGGGGATCTGAATGTGATTAAAGTCCATTATATAAAGTTATCAAAAATTCAATAAAAATATTTTAAAGGGAAATGGGAAAAACATATTTGGTAAAATAACAATCAAGTGCATCCATAGAATATAATTTAAAGGCTCAAAACAGACCCACACTTGTATAAATTATTTTTTGGCAAAGCTATGAAAGTTGTTAAATGAGCCAGAGGATACATCTAGCAACCAGAGTTCTCTTGTGTGGTTCGTGGAAGTAAAGACAATGGAGTGGGTTTGAAGACCAAACCTTTTGAGAAAGTTGATCACATGCCTTGTAGTGCAGAAATTCCCCCAAGCAGTTTTAGTGCAAGAGCAATGAAGAAGCATACTCACTAGAATCCTCATAACCTGTGTTTGTAGGGATTTTGTTCATAATAATCCAAACGGGAAATAGCCAGGTGTCCACCAGGAGGGGCAGATCATGGAGAATGAATGAATGAACAGGGCAGAATCTCAGAGGTATTTCATAGAGTGAGAAAATTCAGGTACATGCACCAAAAAATGCACAGTATGATTCCATTTCTGTGAAACTCTAAAACTGGCTAAACTTATTATAAAGAAATCAGCTGAGTGATTTTTCTGGAGGGAAGGAAGTGTTTAGAAAAGCCCACTAGACTTACCCAGGGTGTCAGGGATGGTGTCTGTGTTTTAAAATTTGTGTATTTGTTTCTCAGGGAAGTTCAAACTATTCGTTTAGGATCTGAGCACTTTATTGTTTGAATGTTGCTATATCACAATTCCTCATGAATATTTTCATTGAGCTTTTATGTATTTCATACAATAAATCTTAATGATATTTAGACTCCCACATACACACATCATAGCCCCCACCAGATTTCCATGGATTCTATAATATTTATTAAGTTCTATCCAGTCAAGCTTTTATACTCAGATGTCCCTCAGTGAAAGTTTATCAGATGAAGTCTAGTCAGTCTATCTAGAGTCACTCCCTTAAAGAAGATCAACTCTGCCTTACCCAACTACCCAGAAGTAATCAGTTGCCAACAGTTCCTCAGCTAAGGTTGGAGCCTGCTGCCCATTTCTCCAGTTCTATGCTGGGTCTTTGTCTATATCACAATTTTAAGTTCAAAAATTCTCCATTATTTATGGAAGAAAAGGCTCTAATGTGGTAGCAAACAGCCCATGAATCTTAATATAACCAGACTTCTTATTCAAAGTATAATACAAAGCCAGGACTAGTAGAACACACTTGCAATCTCAGCACTCAGGAGGATTAGGCAGGAGGATCATCATGAGTTTAAAAGCAGCCTGGACCATTGTAGTGAAAATCTGTTTCAAAATACAAAACAAAACAAAATGTATTCTGTGGTACTGGTTCTCAAAACACACTCCTTTGTGGTGAGGTGTTGGTGGTGACTAGACTTTCCAGGTCTGTCTTATCTCCTCATGATGCTTTGTCCAGTCTCCTTGGCAGAAGAGAGGCTGGTGGATCACACAGGGGTTTCAAACTAGTTCTGCCCAAATGTCACATCCCATTGGTCATCATCAGTCATGGGCCTGGCTAAATGCAGAGGGCTGGGGAACAAAGACGATGCCAGTGACAGACAGAATGACTTGATTCTGGGAAACAGAAAGCCTGTCACAACCTTCTTCTCAGGGATCCTTCCCTTCCGTTTTTGCAAACTATCTACCAGCTGAGTTTTTCATGTCTGTGTCCAGATCTGGCTGGAGTAAATGGGATTCCTGACTGACTTTCTTCTGAGGGAAGGAAACAGAATCATTCATTTCCCTCCTACAAACATTGTTGAGCTAATGCTTCCCGGGAGACACACACACAAAGAATCCTGTAAATCTACCCAAGAAACAGTTCATGGCAACAAAGCAGACCTGTGACATTAGCTGGAAAAGTCAGAGCAGACACCCATCCACGATCATCAGAAGGGAAACATGTGGGCTGCAGGGGTAACTCTGAGGGGCAGAAAGCAGCAAACAGCAGAGAAACCAGTCTATCCCCTAGTAAGTTATGATTGGGGATAATGGCTGTGCTGGACTTGTGCTGCAGAAAACTTGGCCATTATGAAGAAGACAAGAGCAGTTGGTTCATCTGGTCTAGAGGAACGGTTCCATTTGCCAAACATGTGTCTGTCCTTAAGATTCCGACTGTGTAGGGACTTCAGAAAAGGCTCACTCTAGCCACACAGAGAAATAAAAAAGGGAGGCGGGGGATAGAGCCTGTTTAGAAATTACCATCTGTGTTTGAAATTTGCACAGAAGGATTTGACTACCACAACAATTAGAAGAGAAAAATGTCTTTGGCAGATCAAACAGGTGAAATATCAGGGGCTCTATTTTTAAAACGCCTGGGAGATGCTGCTGATTAATTTTGGCTGAAATTTGGAAAGAAAAGAAGGCCATCTCTCTAAACCAACATGTGGAGTTTTCTGATCAGGTAAGCACCTTTAAAGTTCAGTTATACCAGGAGCAGTCAGAAATTAGATTATATAACCGATCCCACAAATTGCTCAAAGGTTACCCCTCACCCAGTAGTCAGGGACTGAGGTTGCACAATCACTAAGCCCAGCTCAGAGAGGAAACGCAGAGAATATTAATGCTCATGAAGAGTCTCCACGAACGTGAGAAGGAGGAAGAGCTTGATTTCAGACTGAGCTGAGAATGTGTGGCCTGCTATCATCAGTGCTGTTGATCTAGTGCCTACCTCCACTCATTCCAGAAAATTATAGGAGAGTGATTGTAGGGTACCAAGGATAGGCTGTCAGCTGTGAACCCGCTGATTGACGTGGCTTGTTTAAGTGTGTTCAACCAAAAACAATTTAGGGAGGCCAGGCCTACCTTTTCATCTTTGGGTGCCTGTAATTGGTACAGCCCATTTAGGCCCCTGATTGATGTGACAGTGAGAACTAGCCTGCTGTAGGTGAAACACAAACCAATTCCAGTTGGCTTAGGGGAGGCGGCTACCACGGCTCATGCCAGTAATCACTGCACAGAAGCAGGATGCTCCAGGCCAGCCGTGGATACATAGGAAAAGCTTTTTTCAAAATAAAATAAATTTTTAAAAGTTGACTTGGGGGACAAAAGACAGAGAATTCATGATAGTCTGTATACCTGTAAAGCGCAGGCACGGAGGGTCGGATCAGATGGACCCAATCTCTCCTGAACTCTTGGCTTTGAGGTTTTCTGTACAGTTTAATTTTCAGTTACTTGTAATATAAAGATGGTGCCCATGGTCCCTTGTCTGATTTCTTACTTTAAACATGTGATAGATAAATAAGAGTTCTTTTTCCAATAGACAGTCCACATTCCCAGCCTCAACTCTGTTCCGACTTGTGGCTCTACCTCGGGGGTGGAACAGTTACTGTGGGCCACAGCTATTATGTTGACTGGCCAGGTTAGGCTCACATGGAAGTCCTTAGCCCAGCTGCCACTGACTAACAAGATGTAGGGCTATGATTGGCCAAACCAGTCACATGTTTCACCTCTGCGCTGACTACTGCCCCTCCTGAGCTATTGATCTCGGGACCTGGGGAGGTAAATTGCAGAGAAAATTCCAGGTATTTATCAGAAGCAGAAGTGGACACTGGGCAATAAAAAAGAGATGCCTATCATCCACTACAACTAGAGCTACAAATTTGCTTTAATATTACTAAAAAGGGAGGAATTTCACATAAATTTAGGGTTCTGTAGAGGAACAGAACCAATAGGACGAATATACATGTATACATATGATTTATTAAATAATCTTACTTTGAAATAGCAAAAACAGTTGCCTCATACCTGAGAGGTCAAAAACTCAGTAGTCACTTAAGCCACTGGGCTGGGAGCCTCAGCAGTCCCAATTTGGCACTGAAAACTTGGAGGATTCCTGGAGAGTGGCTGGTCCTCAGCCAGTAATGGAAGCCTGGAAAAACATTTGGGGTGGGTCTTCCCAGATCAATTAAGGCAGTCAGGACAATTTTTCAGTTGAGGATATCTACTTAGGTGATTCTGATTGGTGGCAAGTTGATATTAAAACCAACCGTCATCATCCCACACTTAATTTTATATATTGTAGATTCTGAGGATTAGAAATAACATCAAAGGTCATATGATCAATTCAATATTCTGATAAACTACAGTTCAACATGACTTGATGAATGGGCGGGAAGAGATCCTGAAGTGTTCTGGGGTGAAGAAGCATGAGTACAATGAATTAGGAAGGAAGGAAAATATTTGCAGATATTCTTGTTTAATTACATAGGTTCCTCTTACGCTCTTTAAAATGTATTTGGACAGGACAGTTGCAGCCCAAGTAATGGCCCCATAGCCTACATCTAACACACTCTACCACCCATAACAAACACAAATTCTATAGCATGTCTGGAAATGACTGTTTAAAGAGTATTAGAGAAAGGGCTGCAGAGGTGGCTCCTCTTGCAGAGGACCCAGGTTCTGGTCCCAGAACCCACATGGTGGCTTACAACCATATGTAATGCCAGTTCTTGGGGATCTGACACCCTTTTCTGGTATGGGTGCACTTAATCAACTACATCCCCAACCCTTGCTTCTTTTCTTTATTCTTCTTTCCCTTTCTTCTTCCTCCTCCTCTTCCTCCTTCTCCCCACTTCCCTTCTTTATGTCCTGGGGCTCAAACACAGCATCTCATGCGTACTGGAGATCTAGTGGTAGATAATACCTTTACCCTGAGCTTCTTATTTATTTATTTATTTCAATTTTATGTGTATGAGTGTTTTGCCTACATGTAAGTGTACCCTGTACACTTCTGGATTCTGCAGAATCCAGAGGGAGGCATCAGATCCCCTGGAACTGGAGTTAAAAACAGTTGTTAATCACCATGTAAGTGCTAGGAGCCAAACCTGGGTCCTCTGTAATAGCAACCAGTGCTCTTCACAGCTGAGCCATCTCTCCAGACCCATTTCAGGTGCTTTTTAAAAAATCTCTCTGCTCTCTCTGGATCTCATGTATTCCAGGCTAGCTAGACGAGGGTCATCTTGAAATTCTGATCCCCATTCTCTACTTAAAAGGACTGAGACACATAGGTTCAGGGGCCATCTGAAGTAAAGACAAACCAAGAGAAAGTATCCAAAACTACTGAGGCTAAGAGAGAAACAAAAGATTCCTTTTTAAAGATTAGGGTTTCCTCGAGCTGTGGTAAGAGGGCCAATTGTCCAAGACATGATTTACAGTCTGTGAGGCCAAAGGAGAGGTGAAAGGTCAGATTGTAAGAATAACAGCTGAATTTATTTTTCTAAATCTGATGAAAACAGCAACTTCCTAAATGCAGAAATTTGGGAATATTCTTGAGAATAGTAATGAAAAAAGAACCATGTTTCAGCACCTAATGACCAAATTGTTGAAATCCAAAGAGAAAAATCTTTAACCGAGCCAATGGGTGGGCAAACTCGCGTTATGTGAAAAGACACAGCCAGAAAGACAGCTAACTTCTCATCTGAAATAATGGAGCACAGAGGACAACTGAATCGATCCTCTGAAGTCAGTGTAAAAAAGACCACTGTGAGGTCTACATCTGGTGAAAACATCTATCAAGAACAAAGGTGAGATAAAAACATGTGTAGCTCAGTGACGGGAGAAAATGTCACCACTAGACAATAAGTGGGGAAGAGAGACCACACCAGATGGAAATCCAGATCTGCCAGGAAGGGCGATAAACATGTGAGGGGAGACAGGAATCGTTTTCTTCCATTTACCCGTGAATGGGCCTTTCTGCTGCTTCTGAGTCTTACACATTGTCTGTCTGCCCAGTATTGCTTGGCCCCATGCTGTGATAAGATGACTAACACTTTGGAGATCTCACCACATGAGGGAATAAAAGATTGTACTGGAAGCTTCTCTGAGTGCTGGGGGCAGAACCACACCTCTTCAAGGGCAGCATGACACGAGAAGGTAGCAGTGTGTAAGGCCCACGCAAGACCCACCTGCACCACACCAGGTGCTCAGCGCTCACTCCACAGGCAAGGGCCTGAGGCTGGGGGGAGTGGTGAGGACTGAAGGATTTCCAGTGCAGATTAATGGGGCTATTCATTCAATAATCAACACAGATTGACAGCAACTGCGTGGTTCATTGCACTTTGGAGGTGAAGACATGAGACCTTCATAATCCTGTTCTCACAGAACTATAGGGAAATATCACAAATGAATTTAATGGGGTAACAATGTGAGAAAAAGAAAAATTATAATGACTTGTAAATGGTGAATGCTTACTGGGAACCATGCATGTGCCAGGTGGTTTTTAATGTATCAACTCATTTAACATTCAGGACACTCTCCTGTGAAGAACAACCATGGCATACCTAGCTTTACCAGTGAGGAAACACAGGCTCTCAAAGTCCTGGCAGACAGCAAGCAGTAGAGCCCAGGACCTTGAGAGAGGTACACAGTGCGATGGGCCCTGGGGATGTTGCCTGCTTCTTCCCAGACAGTCAAGCACACCTCTGTGCAGAAGAGGGTACCAGCACAGCCTTGGTGTCAGAGACGGCCTCCTATTCGGCATTCTGTAAAGAAGGAATAAGATTTCAGGAACATCAAAGCATCAAAGCAGGACTGTCATGTCCACAAGAACTGCTGGTGGAGGACACAGCAGGCTAAGCGCTCAACAGCACAGAGTCTCAGGCATGTGTCAGTCATGATCTCTAAAGAGAGTCCCGCTCAGCCTTCACGTGAGACTGGGTAGGTCCTAAGGAGAGCAGTGATGGATGGGAATGGAAACAGGATTCATCTTTTCCCTTGAGTGGAGCCACTGTGAATAAAAACACAAAGGCACTTTCCTCCCCTGCTGTGAAAAACAAGATCTGTGGGATTTGAATAAACTTATAAGCATCAGGCCTGGGTTGTCCAGGGCTTTCTTAGCCAGCAAAGATAACTTTAGTGAAGAAAGGGCTCCGGTCAGCAAATGACAGACTCTAGACCATCATTCTGATGGTTCTGAATACTGCTCACACCCATACGAAGCCACAATGCTAATTTTCGATCCCACTGCTTTCATGTACACAAATCCAGTCACCCAGAAGCCATCTGAGACCATTTTCCACATGACGGAAGCATCAATTCTTATCAGTATTGGTAACTTTAAGGCAAACAAAAGAATATTCCTGTCTCTTCCTCTACGTGTGCACATCCCTTCCTTACGGCCCTTCAGCCCCCATCTCTGTGTTGCAGGCTCCAGAGTGATTTGCTCGCTTCAGCTTCCTCTGCCACTAGCTTGGACCTGTTTGCTTTCAAATCAGACTTCCATACATATAAACTGATTTCCGTCTTCGGCCTCCAACACTGCAGGATAGTCTCTGATGTGACCCATGCGGCCCCTGGAGACCTCCCTCCTGCCTTCTCCCATGCCCGTCTGCCAGCAGTCAGGCACCCCTCCTCCTGTTAGCTCCCCATCAAGCGGTGTTGGGTCCCAGTGGCAAACACTGCAGGACACACTGTCCGCTTTGCCGAGAAAGGCTTTTCTCCTGGGTCCACCTAACGTGCTCAGCCTTGGTATCATCCTCTCTCAGAAGGCGGTCACAGTCACTCCCAGACCTAGACAGGCCCCTGGGTCTCTTCTTTGGGTGCCCCTGGTCCCAGGCTGAAAAACGTCACATCACATGCACAGTCTGGCGCAGACGCGGTGCTGCTGACGCTCAGTATTTCCTAGCTCTGTGATGC
Organism: Eospalax fontanierii; assembly: GCA_035773235.1. NCBI lineage: Eukaryota > Metazoa > Chordata > Mammalia > Rodentia > Spalacidae > Eospalax > Eospalax fontanierii. Next base: position 8,078,646 of record CM069554.1, read on the forward strand.
CTTCGGGCTCTGCTTTTCCCACCCACCCTGACTCATCCCTGTACCGCAACTCAACTTAGAGCAATCCCATCGTCACTTCTTGAACACCTCCCCAAGCTGACTCCTGCTGACATGATCTCCACATTCTGTTCCGTCTGTTCTAGTTTGATCTCTGTGGCGGTGATAAACTCCATGACCAAAAGCAACACAGAGAAGCACAGGGTTTATTTGGCTTATACTTCCAGGTCACAGTCCATCGTTGAGGGAAGTCGGAGCAGGAGTTCAAACAGGAACGGAAGCAGAAACTGTAGAGGAACACTGCTTATCGACTTACCCTCTGGCTCATGCTAAGCTTATGCAACCAGACCCTTCTGCTTAGTGACGGTGTTACCCACATGGACTGGGCACATCAATCATCAGTCAACCACATGCTAATCTGATCTGGGAAATTACTCAGTTAAGGTTCCCTCTTCCTAGATGTGTCACGTTGACGATTAAGAATTAACCAATATACAGTATATCCCCCTCCAGCCAGGCATAAGCTTCCCAAAAGCACACAGCATCTTTCAGCCTTTGCCGGTGAGCATTGCTGCCTGTGAGTGATGGCTAAAGAAGCATCCTCAGGAGCTGCAAGTCCCCTGTTCCAGTCAGGGAGAACTCTTCTGTGAGCCAGAAACTGTCCGGAGAACCATGGAAACAACTTCACATGAATTCTTGGACCAAGGTGAAGAGTGTGGCTTTTCTGGTCAGCTCAAATCAGCTCATCTCAGCTGAGTCTTGCTATGCCTTCTAAGGTGTCAGGAGCAGGGGTCCCTCCCACCTCACCCCCACCTCCTCACTGTACTCCCATTCTGAGACGAAAACAGCATGACCATGAAGTGACGTCACCAAGGGGACATCAAAGAAAAATAAATGTGTGGGGCATGAACAAGAACAACTACCCAACTACCGGCAACAAGGAGATCCTAGTTCAAAACACTGAAATGAAAGGAATAGTTTTCTTTATTCTTAGATTTCCCAGACGCTTTAAAATGTGATGTGACTAAGAGAACTCACACCTGTAGCGTTCTCTTGATTTATTGACAGAATCCTTTTCAGTGGGAAGAAGACGTTTCTTTGGATGGCATTTTACCAAATATACTCTAAGAATGTGGTTATAGACCATCCATACCAGACCCCAGCACGCCAATTATAGAAGATGCCCAGAGGGGCAAAAGCTGACTCGAGGGTGACTTCAAGACAGGTTGTTATCAGGAGTGCACAAATGGCGTACTGAGAGAATGTTATCTGAGAGGAGGCTAGAAAAGATCAGCATTCCCGGCATATATAACACCAAAGTACAGACCACAATAGAGCTCGGGAACTGCATGTCCTGTGTCAAGGGAGTGTAAGATGCTCTGGGATTCAGAGAGGGAGAGGAACGAGAACGGGACTTCAGGGGTTAAACCAGGATCTTTTAAACTAGACAAAGGGTTTAAGCTTAGTTATTATTTTGTTTCATTCATTTCTTTAATGGGAGATAACAATCATTTGTCCACTCCTTTAGCCAGTTATCCGACCAAAAAGGAGTGCCTGTGAGGTACCTTACTCCCATAGAGGGAAGATGGAGAATCTGGGGTGAATTCAAACAACACTGAACTCCAGTTGCTAGAAAGCTTTAAGCTCTACAGACCCATACAGCCCCCTCCAAGCCCAGGCTACTCCACCACAACCACTACCAGCACTCTTGTTCTTCATGGGCTGGGTGGGAGGAAAGGGGCCTCACACCTTCAAACATCCTTGGCCCTGGGCTGGACAGATAAAGCTACTATAGACTGTCACATCAGCTAGAGCAAAATTAATGACATGGATCATGGTCACAGAGGGATGCCTTGTTGAAATAATTGAAAGGAGACTTGCCTAGGAGAGAAAAATCCCAGAAAGACAGGAGTGAAAACAAAGCTCAAAGATAAATAGTACTGGCAGCAACAGCCATTAATGGCCTCAGCACAGGGATGTGGAGATGACAGGAACTCACAGCAGAAATGGCTGGTGATTTACAGAACGCACACCAGGAAGGCCCAGGCTGATGGTAGCGATGTGAATCATAAACCAGGCTGAGTTATCTGTCAAGGCGGGATGCTGTCTTTACAAAACCAATGTTAGAACAAAGATACTGGTAGTGGGCAAAGGACCTTCTCCAGCTACTGTGGAGAGATCCATCCGATGGTCAGCCATGGTGTTTCCATCACTCTCAAGTAAGCCTTAGAACGGACAATGAGGGAGGCAGAGAAGGGCAGAGACGGTGAGAGGCGAGTCTGTGAGGTTTGCACGTGAAATGCTCCCATAGGTTTCTGTATTTGAACACAGAGATCCTAGATGGTGGTGCTGTCTGGGAAGGCCGTGGAAACGTGGGGACAAGAGGAAGCTAGCTGGTGGAGGTGGGTCCCTGGAGACAAGTCCCTGAGGGTGATACTCATTTCTAGTTCCGCTCTCTCTTTCTGCTTCCTGATCTAAGATGTGAGGCCCCTCTGTCATACACAGTGGCTGCCATGGACTGACATGCTCCCACACATGCTTTCTCCCCACCATGATGGACTGATATCTTCCACAACCATAAGCCAGAATAAGTCTTTCTTCCTTTAATTTGCTTCTGCCAGGCATTTCATCACAGCAATGATCAAAGCAACTAACACAGGTCTCCATGTAGCCACTTGGAGCCAAAAGACTGAGTAAATGATGGCAGGAAGCACCGGCTGCTTCCGCCAAGCTGCAGCCCCCTGGAAAAGGGTCCACTTCTCCCATGTCTGTACCTGTGACAAAAGGACGTCGCCTCTCTCCTTGTGCTCAGCTTCACTGAGGGCGTGGGGAGTTTTGCCTGGAGATGAAGTGTTCAGATACTTGAGCCTGTTGATGATGGCATTCCACATAACAACTCTAATGAAACATGCCGTGTAAGCAAACCGTGTAAGCACACTGCAAGAAAACCCCAGGGAAGAAGGAATGGGACCCTAGAGGATCTAGACTCGGGTCTCGGGAAGAATGGTTGTTCAAGGGACCTGTGGTGGTTTGAATGAGAAATGTCTCCTACAGGCTTGGGTATTAGAACAATTATTCCCCAGACAGTGGTACCATCTGGGGAGGTTCTGGAACCTTTAGGAGATGCAGGGCACAGGATGCTGGAGGAGTATGTCACAAGGGTGGGTTTTGAGATTTGTAGCTTTGTCTTCTCTCTCTCTCTTTTTCTCTCTCCCTCCCTCTCTCTCTCCTTCCCACCATCCCTCTCTTCTGTGTGCAGATAAAATATGATCAACCAGCTTCCAACACCTGCTGCCATGCATGCCTTGCCCGCCAGGATGGAATCCAGAACCGTAAGCCAAAATAAAGTCTTCCTTTCATAAGCTGCTTTTGGTCATGGTTTTCTATTACAGAACAGGAAAGTAAGTAACACAGGACTCAAGAGTTCCCGGCACCATCCACTCCTCAGGCTTGCCTCCACTCCTTCTCTGGCCCAGGACGTTTCTCCACTTGGAGAAAAACAACCACTTCTGACTGTTCGGTCCTGAGCCTCAGTAGGCATTCATGGCAGGAGGTTTGCTCCAAGACTGCAGACCAGGTCTAACCTTAATATCCCCCAAAGGTATATACTGCCTCAGCAGCAAATTCTACTCAAATGAAGTCTCACACTGTGATTAGTGTGTTAGTTAGCTTTCTAGTGCTCTGATAAACACCATGACCAAAACCAGCTTGGCAGGGGTGTGGAAGGGGTATTATTTCAGCTTATAGTGCAGTTCTTCATCCAGGGAAGTCAGGCAGAAACTCAAGAAGGAACCAGGATGGATGCAGGAATGGAAGCACAGACCATGGAGCAACGCGGCTTACTGGCTTGTTCCTCTGTTCTGTGCTTAGCCTGCTTTCTTACACAACCTAGGACCACCTGCCCAGAGATGGCACCACCCACAGGGGGCTGGGCCCTCCCACATCTCTCAATGAAGAAAATACCCCACAGATGTGCCCACAAGCCAATCCCATAGAGAAAATTTCCCCGTTGTGGTTCTCTAGCCATTCCAAGTTGAAACTGAAGCTATCGGGCACAACTAGGAAACTTTCTGTCCACCCACCTTTGAACTAGAATCTCACTCAGACATGAATGGGCAAAGGCCAGGTCCATCATAGGTGTCCTTGGCATTGCATGGGAAAAGTGTCTTTGAACGTGGAGTTCAATGACTTTCAATGGAACTTTAATTTCAAAAAATATGTTGTGACTATTACTATGAATAATTATATACAGATGAGTACATTGCCTGCAGGTATGTAAGTGCACCCATGTTGTGCAATGCCCATAGAGCTCAGAAGATTCCTTGGAACTGGAGTTCTGGACAGTTGTTAGCGGCCATGTGGGTGTTAGGAATTGAACCCAGGTCCTCTGCAAGAGGCCCCCCTGCCAGATTTCATGTATTGTATTCTGTCATATATGTTAAGTCTGGTCAAGTATTTGTACCTAGAGGTCGTTTGGTACAAGTTCAACCACTGGAATCTACCTATCAGCCTATCTGGAATTCTTAAAGAATATTTACTCTCCGTCACCCAGCAGCAACCAGTTGCCAATAGTTCCTAGGCCAGGGCTGGGGCCTGCTGCTGACTGAATTCCCTCATTCTACGCTGGGTTTTTGTCTGATGAGTCAGCATGTGTCTTGTATGTGCTGTCCTCATTGCTACAAGTTTATATGAGCAAGTTTCCAGTGGCCTGAAAGCCTCTATTTGCTTATGTTCATGCACTAACCCTGGCTCTTAAAGTCCTGTCCCCTCTTCCACAATGGTCCTAAATACCACTGAAAAATACACATACAATAACTAAATATTAGTGCATATGCATACCTGAAAGGTATATCACAAGAACATAGTACCAGACAGGAGAAACCTCCCTTCAAGTTGTTGGTCAAAGTTATCCAACAGACTCCCAAAATAGCCGTTGATGACCTCCCAGAGCTTAAAGGTAAGACCCCACTGCTGAAGACAGGGCATATTTCAGATACAGTTCTTAGAGCAATGGAGCTGGAATTGACCTGGAAGCCTTCTCCCTGAAGACACGTTCTCATATAGAGAATACTACACAAGCTGCTAAGGGAGAAAATCAATCAATGGTCCAACCCAACCCTAAAGCTTATTAATCACAAGGATTGGCAAAGAAAACTACCTCTATTGGTAAAGTAATGGCACTGTTTTCTAGGGGTGATCAACAGCTATCCAACTGGACTTAAAGTCCTCTCACTGGGAGGAAACTCATGTGTGGCACTGTAAATATAACCAAATGCACGTGGCTGGAGAGGTCACAGATGCTAGAGAAAAGCCGATCTCTGTCTTATCTCTAGACAAATGAAATTTCTTGCCATATGCTAAATACGGAACTTTAATTTTTAAATTATTTGGGGGGGATGTATAGAGGACAACTGTGGGAATTCATTCTCTCCTTCTGCCATATGGGTCCTGGGAATATAACTCAGGTTGTCAGGCTTGGTAGCAGGTGCCTCTATTGGCTGAGCCCTCTTGTCTGCCCTCAATAGCACTTAATGGAAGAGCTCCTGTGTGTCTAACCCCTACCTCAAGCAAAGTTTGATGGCTTTGGAAGTTGATAACTTCTTCAAAAATTGCAGTTTGTTTTTAAACTTTTATTTATTTGTATTTTATGTGTCTGAGTACATCAGTATACCACATGCTTGAAATGCCCATGGAAGCTAGAAGAGGACATCAAATCCCCTGTAACTGGAGATATGGTCAATTGATAGTCACCATGTAGGTGCTGGGAACCAAGCCCAGGTCCTCTGCAAGAACAGCTCATGCTCTTAATCGGTGAGCCATTGTTCCAGCCATTTACTTATTTATATATTTACTTATTTATTTATGCGAGAACTCAAACCCAAGGCCTTCAGCATGCTAGGTAATTACTACCACTAAGCTGTACACTCAACCTGAAAAATTGTAGCTTAAGGGGCTGGAACAGTAGCCAAGCAGTACAGGATTTGTTTAGTGTGTACAGTGTCCTGGGTTTGATCTCCAGAACTTCAAAAATGAGGGGAAAATGTAGTCATGTGAGCTACAACCAACGTGGAGGCCTGTGATAACTGAGCCTTCCAAGTTTCATCTTCTGAACTCCAGCATCAGGGCGTGGCTATAGTTTTCTGGTTTCTAGTCTAGTGTTCTGTGTTCAACAGGGCTCAGAGGTCTCCTTCTCCTTTCTTCTTTATGTTTTTAATACTTTTGTTCAGTGACTAATTTATATGTAGTTACCCATTACATATAAATTCCAAAGAGAGCATTTGGAAGAAGGTTGTTTTCCCCCTGGCACACATACCCCGTGCAGGTCTGGCCCCTGCCAACTGTCACCCAGCCTATCACATTGAGCTGTGGGGATGGCAGGCGTGGTGGGGCAGGCTCTAGACCTCATGTGTGGTGGTTGGTGAACTGCTTGCATCTACTTCAACGGTTTTTCCCACACCTTTGTAGCACTGTGGGGTCCACTGCAGATTCCAAACCTCCTCATACAGACTGCATCCTGGAGCATTTGCTTTCCAAGGATGTCTAACAAGAGACTTTTCTCAGCTCAGAGTTAGTTGACTCTGATCCTGGCTCTTGTGTTCTCTCCCTCTCTCTCTCTCTCCCTCCCTCCCTCCTTCCCTCCCTCCCTCCCTCTTGATCTTGCTTGCTTGCACGCTCTCTCTCTCCAAGACAAGCAGTTATTCTCAGAAAACCTCCAGTTGTCCATTCCTCTCCACCTGGGTCCTGTGATTATAAAAAGGGCCTGAGAATTGGCAGCACAGGGACACACTGGTTCCTCACAGCCTAACTGTATCACCTGCTGTGTTGGACCAGAGGAATACTGCCTCTCCCCCATGCCAGCCCCCGAAGGACCTGCAAGAGGCTTCACGGCATCCACACAGCTATTGACAGTGGCGTAGAGGTCCTCCTAGAAACTCTCTCCCCCTGTAATTCAGGACTAAGACAGTAGCCAGTCCTTTGTTGTGTCACAAAAATGAGTACAACAGTGGGCTGGAGCCAGCTTGAAGGGACGGCCTGATATAAGCTAAATACAATGCCGTTTTCTTTAATGCAGGCCAGTAGCTGTCCCTCTTACACACTGAGTGCAGTATTCAGAGCAGGTTTGGAAGGCCAGACCTCACAGCAGGAGTCAGATAAATTTAGTCTCCAGATGAGTGTGTAGTCTAAGGCCTTGGGTCTTCTGATCCTGGGAACCGTAGGTATTGCCGCCCCAATTGACTCTGGAACTCTCAGGAGGACTATGGCACGTTTTCATCTGTCAAGGAGACAAGGGAATGAATATTCGTGCTTCTTCTTGGAAATCCTTCTCAGCTTGAGTGGTCTCCAGCAGATGGTCTAGACCCATGTAGGCTGCTCTGCCAAGTCAACGAGCCAAGACTAAGAGGCTGCAGAGTGTTCCACCCTAAACGGCACACCTGCATCACGCCTTCTTCTTACAAGGCTCGGAGATCACTGCAGAAGACCAGGGAGAAAGATTGTAAGTGCCAGAGGCGGTGGGTGAATGCAGAGAAACCGTGATTTCTGGAGACAGCAGGGCAGTGCCACATCTGAACCCACAGCACTCACTCGGGACAGCATGCACAAGACCTGTGTAAACCCATGGCAGACAAAACCCAGCATGGATGGGGGGGGGGGGCAAGAAGCACCAGCCCTCACACAGGAACTATTGGCAACCGATAGTTGCTTGGAGAGGGAAGAGTCAGTTTAGTTTTCTTTAAGGGTGCCACACCAAGCTGGTTGACCAGCATCCAGTGGACCCACAGTCCAGGCATTCAGTGAATACACATTAGACTCGATAAACCTTAAAAATAAATAAAGGGGACACACATTTATTCCCACATTGCTAGGAAGCACATTCCTAGAATCTGATGTAAATGGGGCTCAGTTGCAGGCAGGGCAGAGGTCTTCAGGAGAGGGGAGTAGCCAGTTGGTAAAGAGACTAAGGAAGAAACTCCTGGATCATATCAAAACTGTGAGCCGTCAAGATCCAGACATGATCCTTTTCTTTTCTTGTAGACCCTCCTTCCTCCCTAAAGAGCTACCCCTTGCTCAGCCCTGTTTCTGAATTAACATCTTGTGACTAATAGAATGTATTAGCTTAACAAAAGAAACAGTTCCCACCAATCTTAAAACCCAGAATGCCATCAGATGTCCCCTGAGGCCTGTAGCTGAGAGCTCCCTTTTACTGTGCCTGCTGATTTATGCTGTTCCCACCAATGCATTTGAAAAGTATCTTGATTTATGACTATTCTGTTCTGTTACTATAAAAACTTCGCGAAACTGCATCCACGCTGGAACATGGAATTCCAGGTAACCTGAATCTATGTTCCCAGGCCATTTTTGCCTCCAGAGTAAACTATCTCTTATCCCCTTTGGAAAAAAAAAAAAAAAAAAAAAAAGAAGAATATGAGGCAGGAAGAGAGGCCGTGGGGAGACAAAGGTGGATCTGAGAAGAAATGGGGGAGGGGAGGCCTGAGGATGCTCAAAATGCATTGTATGCAATTAAAAAAAATCGATTAAAAACTCTTATTTAAAAAGAATAAGCCGTGCCTTCTCCTTCATCTATGTTAGTATAAGATGGGGAGAAGTCTTTTTGTTGGAAGGATGTTAATTTCTCCACGAGCCTCCTTTCCTATCCATGATGGCACACAGATGAACTCCCTCTTCAGGCTGAAGGTTTACATGTCTCTCTCACCAGGAGAATGGGGCCAGGACCCAGGAAGCTGGGCCAATAGGCAAGGAAGAAGAAACAAGATGATGACTATTTCATCCAAGTCCCTGGGGTATAGGCTACACTTGGCAATTCCTGGCTCTCCCATTTTATAAGCCAAAATGGCCCCACTTCGGCTAAGTAATCTGTGAGAGTATTTTCCAGCTGTTTCTAGCTTGTTGTGTTAGTTACTTTTCACCTCACTGTGACAAGATACTCAGGAAAGGCAAATTAAGGAAGGAGAGGGTTATTTTTGGCTCTTGGTTTCAGAGAGAATAATCCATCATGGTGAAGAAGAAAAGGCAGAGGGGCTCCGGGGTAGTATTAGCATGCTGCTGAGCTCCTTGAGAGGCAGCCAGATTAGGAAGCAGAAACCAAACCAGGACCAGTGGTGGATGCCAGGCTGGACTACAACCCTTAAGGACTATCCCTAGTGAACCGTTTCTACCAGCCAGGTGTCTGGTTCCAAAGGATCCACCACCTCCTAAAACAGAGCTGCCAGATGGGAACTAATATTCAAATACATGAGGCACAGAGAGCACTTCACCTTAACGATAACACAGGTATAATGCCCAATGGTAAGCCTTTAAAGCATTCTTCTGGGGGCTGGAGTGATGATTCAGCATTTAAGAGCATTTACTGCTCTTGTAGAGGACCAGAGTTCAGTTCCCAGCACCCATGTTGGGTGGCTTACAGACACCTGTAACTCCAGCTCCAGGGGGTCCAATGCTTCTGGCTTCTACCTCCACAGGTACCTGCACTCACATACAAATACACACACACACACACACACACACCACGCACACACACACACATAAATCTTTTTAAAAACTAAGCCAGGCAGGGCAGTGTATCCTGCACTCCCAGCATTTGGGAGGCAAAGCTAGTCAGAACTCTGTGACTGAGGCGCTCCTGGTCTGCTAAGTTCTCAAGCTACCTGTGGCCATAGGGAGACCTTGTCTCAAATAAAAATAATAAAGTACTTTCAAAATCTTGAAATTCAGGAGCTGGAGAGATGACTCAGTAGTTAACAGATCACACTGCTCTTGCAGAGAACCTGTGTTCAGGTCCCAGCACCCATCTGGAGCAGCTCAGGACCACCTATCACTCCAATTCCAAGAGATCCAATGCCTCTGGATTGGACTCATAGGCACATACCCATATTCAGATACACATAATTAAGAATAATTTAAAAATTAAAACCTAAAAAATTCTTGAAATTCAGTATACTATGGTACACTTTTTAATTTCTGTCACAGAGAAACTAGCTAAACATAGCCATTCCCACTTTCCAGAACCCTTACATGTCACTCACTGGATGGTCGTAAAGCTCATATACCCAGTGTGGGCATCCTGCTGTGTCTAGGCTGCCAAGTAAGTCCATCCCCAACACAGCATTACCTGTCAATAAGGCCTTTGTAGCCCCCTTTTCTCCTCCATCCAGCCAACTAACAGACTCAAAGAACAAGTTTGTGCCTCTCTTCCTCCAGGGGCCACTAAATCAAAGTCAGGTCTCATGTCCTGTTAAATCAATATTCTCTTCTCTAGGATAAATTTCTAATTATTTATGCACCTGGAACACAATCATTTCTCATTTAAAACTAAATCAATAAATGGGTCCTTCAATGAGAGCCAATGAACAGAAATCCAGTTTTTTCCTTATCACAGTGCTGATTGTCTCCGGACTTTACGAAGGCGTCAGATTCAAGTCCCCAAGTCCCGGCTCCCAGCAGGTAACTCTCAGAGCACCAGGCACAAAGGGAGAGTAAAAGATTGTGAGGGAAAGCAGCCTGTGGTGGCACATGCCTATAATCCCAGCACTCAGAGGCGGAAACAGGACTGGAGAAGGTTGCATAGGGAGCTCAACGGGCCAGTCTAGGTTACACAGAGAGACCCTGACTCAAAGAAACAAGGGCTGGGCATACAGTTCCAAGGTAGAGCATGAGCCTAACATTCCCACAATCCTGGGTTCAAGTTCAATTGCCAAGACAGGAGGAAGGGAGGGAGGGAGGGAGGGAGGCAGAGAGGGAGGGAGGGAGGGAGAGAGAGAGAGACACCTGGTACCTCTCAGGGAAAAGCTTCACTGAAGAAAAGAAAGCCCCTCTGACACCCTCAGATGAAATGCCTGGCCACGCTGTTGAGCCTCTATCCTACATTCTGCTCCTGCAGTGCTGGATGCCGGTCTGGCTGTTTGATGAGCGCAGGCTATTGCAGAGGAAAGAAGGCAGCCACTCTCCAACCCCTACTCTCTCCTAACTCTCTGGTTTGGCTCAAAGGTTTTCATACTGGACTTCCTCATAGCAGGGTGCATCAACCTCTGTACCACTAACCAAAAGAAACTTGGGGGAGGAGAGGGTTTATTTCAGCCTATACTTCTAGGACACAGGCCATTACTGAGGAAAGTAAGGGCAGGAAGCATGGAGGAGTGATGTTCCGTGGCTCACTCTGAGTGATGTTCCATGGCTCACTCTGTGGCTAATGGGCAACTAACCTTATACGCTCAGGACAACCTGCCTAGGGATGGCGCTGTCCACAGTGGGCTGGGGACAATCTCTCACAGGCATGACTATAGGCCAGTCTGATGGAGACAGTTCAATTGCAATTCTCTGTTCCCAGAAGACTACGCTGTGTCAAGCTGACAAGAAAAAATAACCAGCACAGCCCCTAAGCAAGGTCAACACTTTTAGGGGCGACCTCCTGTATTTAAGCACCTTCAGTGTGCTTTCCCATTATTTTCTTTATTTTTTATTTTACATCTATCTATTTGTGTGTGTGTATGTATATATGTGGGGGGTGGCAGCGTAATAAGTGTACATATTCATGTCACTGGGCTGTGTCCTGTTCAGAGGTCAGAGAGCAACCCAAGGAATTCAGTTATCTCCTCCCACCACGTGGGTTCTGGGATTCTGACTCGGGTTAATCACCTAGCTTGGCCACAAGCACCTTTACCAGCTGAGCCATCTTGCCAGCTCCCTTCCATATTTGCAACTGAAGCTTTATGGTGGTAGCTGAGTCCACTCAGAGGCATTCCCGCTTGCTATTTTAACCTTGCAAATAAATCTGAGCTAAACCTGCCCAAAAATATGTCAACATTTTTCCTTCTTAAATTATGACCTTAAACTAATCACACTCAAGAACAGGTGCATCCCTAAGGTGCTTTCCTATATGAATACATACAGGCACCTGCACTTGCTTTGCTTGTGGAATACATGTCTTGGATATAATTCTAGTGTTCTTTTTTCCTGATTCAGGTAGTAAATCTTTCTCCACGTTTTTATTCCCTGTTTGTGCTCGTGTGGGTTCTGCACTCACAAGATGATAACCATTGCATTAGGGTACAGGTATACCTTCAACCATTCTACTCAGAATAATGCCAGCTGCTGGTGAGTGCCCAGGGTCTGAGGCCTTGGGGGAACTCTGGAGCATCCTGCCTAGTTTTCCACAATCGTTGCACTAATTCGAGATGGTCGAGTAAGGTCAAAGAAGCTAATATAAAGCTTTGCCCATTATGGGCAATCCAAAAGATGTCATGAACAATTAGAAGTGGAGCCAGAGGCACAAAGTTTCAAGGAGTCAAAGCAGAGGGGGCTGCAGGAAACTGCTCGGTGCTGCCAGTCTGTGTCCCCTGAAGGGCACTGCCTCCTCCCCCAGAGCCTTGTCTACAGAGATTGCCTCAAAGTAGAAGGGCAGGTAGTGGGAGTACAGAATTTTGGGCTCATCACTAATTAACCATGAGACACACAGACAAGTCATCTAGAAGCTTCTGGGCCTCGAGCTCTCAGCTGTTGACTAATGAAGCTGGTTTGATTAACGTGGTTTGACTAACCATCTTAATTCAATCGAACTTGATTATGTAACAGTTATGAATCTAGTGCCATCTTCTGAGATGTGTTTATTTGTTTGTTTGCTGTAGTTTTTTGAGACAGGGTCTCCCTGTAGACCCAACTGCCCTGGCACTCACTACATAGACCAGGCTAGCCTCTATCTCTTTTTCCCAAGTGCTGAGATTAAAGATGTGTGCCACCTTGCCTGGTGACTTCTAAGGGGTTTTGTGAGGGTGTTTCCGGAAACAATGGGATCACAAGGCACTGGCCTGATCAATGAATCAGCAGATAGGATTGCAGTAAGATGTTGTTGTTTGGAATTGGTGAAAGGAAGTTAGAGTTGTAGTCTAACTGGAGGAAGTAGGTCACTAGGGTCCCTGTTCTTTGGTTCCTGGCCACATGGTGCTCCTTCTCACATACACACACACACACACACATAACTTGCACACGCATGGAACCCTGTGTAACTGTGAGTCAAAAGAAATCATTCCTTCTTCAAGTTGTTTCAGTGAGTTCAGTTATCAGCAATGCAAAGGTAACTGGCACACTGGGCTGGAACAACTGCTCTCAGTCTGTGGCCCTCTAACTGTCTGGTGCCTGATGCCAGGCTTTGCAGTTGTTAGCCAAGAGTGAGTGGTACTAGGGCTGGAGAGATATCTCAGTGGGTAAGTGTACTGGATGTTCTTGCAGAAGACCTAGGTTCGAATCCCAGCATCCACATGGTAGCTAACAACTGTCTGTAACTCCATTCCAGGGGATCTGACTCCTTCTTTTGACTTTCATGGGCATCGTATGACAGGCAGGCAATACACTCATACACACAAAATAAAAATAAATAAATAAAAGAACGACAGGTACATCTGCTACATGGGTCTGAACCTAAGGTGAGGACTCTCCAGAAGATTCCAGAGCTAGCTCTGGGAGCAGCCCTGCTCCTGGGTGAGCTGCCGGGGCCTCAGGCTGGCCCACTGCTGGAACATGGAAAGGGCTATGAAGGGGCAAATGGAACTGTGATCCAAGCAAGACAGCAGGCTGGGCGGCTCCTTTCAGCTAACAGAATTAGAAAGAACACTGAGGGGCAGTGGGGAGAGAGCTCAAGGTTGAGGGGACTGCTGTTTGCGCATGAGGGTCTGATCCCCAGTACCAACCTAAAACCAGGGCACAGCAACACAGGCCTGCAGTCCCATGACTGCAACGAAAGGCAGAGACAAGAGGATATTCGGTCTAGACACAGAATGGGCAACAGGGTGTCCCAAAGAATACAGCAAAGTAGGAAGGCATCCGAAACTGATTTCTGACCTCCATGTGAATGCATGTGTGAACAAACCACACGGACACACCACACACAGGCACACTACACATGCATCGCACGGACATGCACCACACAGACACACAAACCACACACACATACTCCACATACACACAGACACACATACCAGGGACACACATACCACAGACACATATACCACATATACACACATACACATCCTACATACGCACACGCCACATATACCACACATTTATACACACTACACACACATTACATATACATATAAATACAAGACACACAACCTACATATACACATACTGAACACACATTCACATTATGCACATCACAGACACACTATGCACAGCACTTGTACACTACATAGACTACATGCACATTACATATACCATATACATACTACATATACCACATAAACACATTGGACACACAGCCCACATACACCCATCATATATGTACACAAGACATACTTAACACACCCCACATATACCTATATATATATACATGTGTGTGTGTATATATATATATATACTATACCTAAACATACACCTACAGAGACATATCCCACATACACACACCACATATACACATTCCACATTTATACACACTACATACACATACAGCACATCATATATACACACCACACACAAACATGCACACACATACATACCACACACATACACCACATAAACACATATCCCTCATACACACACCACAGTCATACACACACCACATATACTCATATACTCTCACACACACACTCAGTACATTCACACACACAAACATACACCTCATACACTCACACACTCTCATGTACACTCACAAAAAGATACACTCCCAAGATGCTTAGCAGGGTAAGTGGCAGAAACCGTAGCTCCATTTTAAAAACGGTCACCAAATGAGAATTCCCGAATGGAAAAAGAGATTTCCAAGACCAATTTATGGGCTGTTCAATAATGGCCTGATGAATGCTGCTCCGAGTGGTCATTAAAACAGCATGATTATGCTAAGCAGTCTGCGTAAAAAGAGAGAGAACTGAACGTACTTGTGACATGAACAGGTGGCTAATTGTGTTTAGATAATTTATGCCAAAACTCCCTGCAGGTCTCCCTCAGCTGGAATTACTATCTGCTGAGGGGTCCTGCCCATGATCTAACTTGATGGTTATTGTGGTTACTGAAAAAAAAAACAAAAAAAAAAAACCGGTAGAAGACAGGACAGGCCAAGTACACAGAGTCGGGCGGGGAAGTGGGCAAGGGGCAAAGACCGAAGCCATGGTTTCAGCTACAGCCAGGAGGCCTGGTCTTCAGCCAGGTTTTATTTGTTTATTTACTTATGTTAATTTGTGTGTGTGTGTGTGTGTGTGTGTGTTTGCACAAGTGCCATGGTGCTCACGTGAGGTCGTAGGATGGCTTTCGGAGCCGGCTCTCTCCTTCCACAGTAGGAATCGGGGGTAGAACTCGGGTTATCTGGCTTGCAGGGCCACAGGCCTCTCACAGTCGCTCTTCAGCTTTCAAAGCCAGCGTCTCCCCGTGGGTGTTCTAGGATTTTTAGTGCTGACTTCAAGTTCCTTTCTTAAAAAAATCACTGGACAAGGGGGATGCTCAGTGGGTAACGGAGCCTGCAGCTAAACCTGGGAATCTGAATTCCATCCTCAGGACCTGCATGACAGAAGGGGAGAAATGACTCCTGCAAGTTGTCCTCTGACGGCCACACGTGTGCCATGGCCCCCATCAATAAATAAATATAGAAACGCCTCTTTTATCAGTGTTTTCGAGATGCCTCCAGACTGCTGAAGTGTGCTATGTTTGTGATAAATTGTGAGGTCAGAGGTCAGTGTTGGATGTCTACTTTCTCTCCCTTCACACAGCAAGAATATTCTCACACTGATTTTACATAAGGAATATCATTTTGTTTTTATGTATACATGTTTACGTGTATGCATATGAAGGCCAGAGCATGGCCATGGGTGTAATCCTCGGTCATGTGGTCTGCCTCCTTTCTCACCGGGCTGGAGCTCAGCATTTAGGATAGACTGGCCAGGCAGCAAACTCCAGGAGTCTTCCCATCTCTGCCTTCCCAGCAGTGGAATTACAAGCACATACCACTATGCCAGGCCATCTTTATATGGGTTCTGGAGCTCAAACTCAGGTTCTTCTCTTGCAAGACAAGAGCTTCTCCACTTAAAATGTCACCCCAACCCCAGAGAGATATATTTCTTATCAAGAAAAGCTCATGGTGCTGGAGAAAAGGCTCAGCAGTTAAGAGCACTGGCTGTTCTTGCAGAGTACTCAGGGTTAGTCTCCAGCAGCCACATGGCATCTAACAATTGTTTATAACTCCTGTTACAGGAGATTCAGTACCTTCTTCTGGCCGACAAGGGCATTGTATGCTGCATGTGGTACACTTACATACATGTAGGCAAAACATACATTAAGATAAAAATAAATAAATAAATTTTTAAGCACATGAATTCATTTGTGTGGAAAATTCTATAACAACATACATGTATAAGAACTGTTGATTTGGGGCTAAGATTTGGATAATAATTCTGTTTTCCTTCTTTGTAGTTTTCTAAGCTTTCAAGATTGTCTGTGTTATTTATTTTTTGTTTTGTCTTTTGTTGTTGTTTTTTATGTGTATGAGTGTATTGCCTACATGTATGTAAGTGCACCCATGTCATGCAATGCCAGAGGAAGTCAGAAGGGAGTGTCAGATTCCGCTGGAACTGGAGTTATGGATACTGTGGGTACTGGGACTTGAACCTAGATCCTCTTCAAGAGTAGCCAGTGGTTTTAACCATTGAGCCACCTTTCCAATTCCAGTTGTTGTTTTGAGACAGAGTCTCACTGTGTAGTCCTGGTTGGCCTGGAACTCACTAGGTAGACCAAGTTGGCCTTGAATTCACAGAGCTCTGCCTGCCTCTGCCTTTCCAGTGCTGGGATTAAAGGGATAGTTTAGTATGTGTCACCTTTACTGTTTTTGTATTGGGAAAATGCTTAAGAGCTGAGTCTGGTGGTGCACACCTGTAATCCCTAAAAATGTGGGCTAGCCAGGCTACATAGTGAAATCCTGTCTCAAAATAAAACAAACAAAAAAAAGCATTGAATAAAATTCTTTCTCTAACCTTTTAACACTTCTGTCTCTCGTAGAACTATCCTTTCCCATAACTGTGAAGAGTTTTATTATCAAGCAAAGAAAAAAAAAGAATAGTTCTTAAATAATCTTGCACCTTCCGCTCTAAAGTCAATCAAAGATGAATTCCCCAGGCTTTCATTCAGAGCTCAAGAAATGAGGAGAAATTGCCCAGCGGTACAGAAGCCAAGATCTGCGTCCACCACATTTCCTGTTGGAAATTTTCATTTTCTTATTAATCCACCTTCCCTTTGTTTCCCCTGCCTCTCGGAAAGTATTAAATGGTCGGTATCTGTATCGTTCAGTCATCTTTCTCTGCCCCTCCCTCTGCTGGAGAGCCACCCCTTGCCTATCACTGTCACTCTATGCATTCTACCTGCTCTCTGGACTCAGCAGCCGATGGTGTTCTAGGGACCACCCCTCCATCCCCAGGAAGTCGATGATGAGGGCAACTGATTAATGCCGCCTTTTGTTTAAACACGTAGGATCCCACAGGCCTTAGCACAGAGGAACGGCTGCTCCTGAGGCAGAAGGGACCATGCTGGTATCAGGAAGGCACCCGCCCCCTCTCCCCCGCCTCCTCCCAGCACACTGTAATTTTAGTATTTGTAGCTTTTAAATTTTTCTTCTTATGGGTGTGAGCGCTTTGCTTACATGTAAGTGCACCCGTGATGTACGGACCCGCGGAGGTCCGCTGGAGCTGGAATTACAGGCAGTTGCTAGCTACCATGTGGACGCTGCTCTGCTCCTAACTGCTGAGCCATCTCTCCAGCTCCAGCATCTGAAATCTCCCACTTCCTTTGGCCATCCTCCTCCTGACTCATCACACTACAACCTCAGCAACTGAAATCTCACGACCATCCAAAGCCCCGCAATCCTTTTCTTTCTTGATCTCTCCGTGTCACTTCTGAGCTTTGGGACACCAGCTCCCAGAAGGAGCCTGTGCCTCAGAGCCCCCATTGTTTGGGATGCTGGAAATGACTGGAGAAAAATGGACTCCAAAGTTTGTTCTGTTTTCTCTCCATGATACCGAGTCACCAGTTGTGTGGCAACCCTAGGTAGCCCAACATGCACAACAACACTCACATCCTTGGAAGTTGCTTTTCCTTTTATTTTTTAAGTTTCATTATGTATGTTCACTGAACGGGGCATTGTGTTGCACAGGGATATTTCCCTGCAAGTCCGAATGCATGTTGGGTTTAGCCCCTGTGTCCTGCTTCCCTGATCCACCCTTCCCCTGCGCCCGGTTTATCTTCTACTTTTGTGTCTTATAGACAGGCATGACTTTCTGTGTCTATGAAATCTAGGAACCACAAATGTGAGGAAATGCTGCTTCTGTGTTTCTGAGGCTGACTTAATTCACTCAATGTGATTATCTCCAGTTGCTTCCATTTTACTGAAAATGCGAAAACGTCACTCACCAGTGGCTGAAAAGTTTCATTGTGTCTATTCAGCCATCTGCATTTTCTTCATCTGTCCTTCTACTGTGAGGCACCTAGGTTAGTTCTGTAACTTAGCTACTGTGACCGGTATTTTGATCAACACTTGTGTGTAAGTACGTCTCTAATATGTTGACTTCCTTCCTTCTAGTTCTTTGGGTAAATACCCTGGAGTGGTATGGCTGGGTCATGGGGTAGACCAATTTAGTGTTTTGAGAAACCTCCGTACTGAGATCCATAGATGCTGGAATAGTTTACAGTCCTACCAGCAGTCTATAAGGGTTCCCTTTCTCATCTTTGGTTCTTTATCTAATTATGATTGATTGATTGATTTAGACAGCATCTACAGTGTCCTAGACCAGCCTCACACTCCTTAAGTGTCTGAGGGCGACCTCACACTCCTTAAGTGGCTGAGGGAGACCTCACACTCCTTAAGTGGCTGAGGGTGACCTCACACTCAAGTGGCTGAGGGCGACCTCACACTCCTTAAGTGGCTGAGGGCGACCTCACACTTCTTAAGTGGCTGAGGGTGACCTCACACTCCTTATCCTGCTGGGATTGCAAGTATATGCCACAAGGCCTGGTGACCAAATACGGGGAGCAAACCCGGGGCCTTATGCACGGTAGGCAAAGACTCTACTAACTGTGCCATACCAACGAAAAGGAAAAACACATCAAATTTACACACTGCTCTCTGGGCAGTCAGGAAGGACAGTGAATGAGGGAGAAAAGGAGACTTCAATTGCATAGGTCATACTTTATTGTACTATAAATACAAATGAAGTCAAAGCTAATGATACGTCAATGTTTGTTAAATCTGAATGATTGGTTTTTAATATGTTCGCCATGTTGCATTTGAAATGGCAATGCAAAAATAACTCCAGCCTCAAAGGTTGATTCTTGAGTCAGATGAACGATCGCAGCCTGAGAACATGGGTTCAAGTTGATCTCATCGTATTCCACTGTGCAAACAATTTTGGGCCATTTTTATAGTAGTTACATAACTTGAGAAACAAAGATCCTTACTTCATAATAAGAGCGCCCAAGACTCAAGAATAGGAAAAGCAGGCAGTTTATTTTATAACTTTTCGAAGTCCAGCATCAGCACAGAAGGGCGGGAGTGCTGAGTGCAGAAAAGAGTTCTTAAGCACTAACACAAACAAACTCCTCCCTCCGGTTCTTGTTTAACTGAGTAATCAGGAGGGTATACTCTACATCCCAATCTGGGTCTCTTCTTTAATTCTATTGCTTACCTTTGTCTTTTTCTCAACAAAAACCATGTATGGGTTCTTCTGTATGTTTTATATCCTGTTTAAAAAAGTTTGTTGGGTACATGACCTTGTCAGATCTGTAGGTTATAAGCCCAGTTGTTAGTAATTTTCTTTTCTAAACATCTGGTTTGGGTAGGGGTATATCTTAGCACAGTGTGGTGGCAGATAACTAGATTAGCAGACTTTAGCAGTGTTTTATGTTTATCTATATTTGGCCCTAGGTTGGCTCCAGGCACTTTTGGTTTTGTTTGTCTACGTTTCTAGGGTTTTTTGCTTTTTTATTTTTGTTTTTTCTTTTAGACAGGATCTCACTCTAGCCGCAGTTAGAACTCGCCATGTAGACCAGGTTGGTTCAGATCTCACAAAGATCCACCTGTCTCTACTGGTACTTTTGAAAGTGAACTGTCAGATTTTATTTCTTACACAGAACAAAAGAAAGTCATAAATCAAGGCACTTTCTAAGAACAATGATGGGAACATCAGAAAGGCAGATGATGGCACAGTGGGGGCAATCTCTGTACATCTCAGACACAAGGATGTTAAAAGTCGGTCATAAAGGTAAGCAAGAATGGTGAAAAGTATCCCAAAATAACTTGGCTACTGAAGTGTCACATTCCAACTCTCCACAAGCACAAAGTTCTTCTCAAGCACCCTTACAGAATCTTGTGTCAATGTGGCTTTTTTCCTGGAAACTTCTCATGGAAACAATTAAAAATTTAATGATCATGAAAATGTTTTTTAAAAATCTATTACTGTACAAACCAGTAAACTGACAAAAGAAGTGAGTTTGTCTTTCCGATGATCAAAACCGTTGTGATTTTTTTTTTAAAAATTAGTGAGTACATATAACCAGAATGGGTTCTTATATTTTTTTCAGATGAACAAATATTGTGACTAAAATGCAGGAAACTGACCAATGACAAATATTGAATGTCTACTATTAACTAACAGGATCGATCAACTGAGGTTAGACAGAGATAAGTTAGGAGACATGCCTGCCCACATAAATGGTGGGATTTTTTAAGTTTGATGACTGACTGACTGATTTATTTTGTGAAGTGTTAGAAAAGGGTCTCTGAGCCTTTGCCCATGCTAGATGAATATTCTATCTGAACTACACACCCAGCCCTTTTTATTTTAGTTTTAAGACAGAATCTCACTAAGTTGCCCAGGCTGGCCTTAAACTCACTGTGTAGGCAAGGCTATCCTCATGCCTCAGTTTCTGAGCACTAAGATTGCTTTTGTGTCCTGCCAGACTCAATGCCATTTCCCACCTTCCGCTTAGTGGCATGTCATTATTGGTATCAAGTTCTGGGATTTCAATGTCAACTTTCCCCAGCCATATACTGAATATGCACTCAAATACACACACAGACATAAACACACAGACAAATATGCATTGAGATACACGTGCACACTCACACAAACATATGTAGACACATACACATACTACTTACACAGACACACATACACATACCACATACATACATATGTATTGAGATACACATCACATACATAATAAATACACACCACATACAGCACCACATACACACATGTACACATATGTATATATACACACACACATAGACTACATACACACACCATATGCACACATACATACATATATACATATATAGACTGCGCACTCACACATGAATATATACATAATACATATTACATGCATGGGGACGTGTGCATGCAATGCTGCAGATTGAACCCAGGGGTTCACACTTACTAGACAAGTCTTCTATCACTGAGCCCCACTCCAGTCCCCACACATACATTTTAACTTTGGAAAGCAGTCTGCAGGAGTGAACTGAAACTACTTCCTTTTTTCTGTCTTCGGAGTCTGAGAGGACAGGTTCACATTCTACAGAAGAGGCCACTATTCTGGCGAACAGTTCCGTGTCCCCTTCTCCCAGCTGTATGCTGAGCATGACCTCACTACCTCTGTGTGCTTAGTGTGACCTCATTGTCTCTGTGCACTTTCACAGATACAGGATTTCAGATCCTCTCACTTATTTATTTTCAACTGTGTCAAAGCTGTTGGTGACCCCAGGACATTCCTGCCTCTACCACACACATGGGCGTGTCCTACCACACTGGCCACTACTGCAGATCACAGTGTTTACAGCTGGGTAAGTCTGTTGAAGCCTTCCTTGCCCCCAGCAGCCTGTGTAGCACCCTCTGGTACTATGAAAGCTGCCAGCAGAGAAGAAACTCCCTGGTCAATATCAACTCGCTGTCTCCACGGCTTGTGACCGAAGTGTTTGCTGCCTTCAGCAGGATTCTACCATCAAGCTCTGGTGGGCAGCTTAGAACAATGGCCTCTGTATTATTTGGGGGGGTCTCTAGGACACCCTGACCAATAACTCCAGGGGAGGTATCCCATGCCTGGCACTGGGCTTTGTGTCTGGCAGCTTATGGTTTCAGGAGGAACATTATACGTTGGGTAGAGCAACTCCAATTAAACTCTTTTATCTGAATAAAAAGGTAGACAGCAGTAGGCATCGATCCTGGGAGGGATTACTGGCTCAGGATAAGTCCACTTCCCATACTTAAAGACATTCTGTCCCTATTTTACTTAAATTTATGCTGGGAATGGCCTTTCAAAATGATCTGTCTTTATATGACTTTCCGTCTCTGTTGGCTTGATAAAGTGTTCCTCTTCTTCCGCCCTGCAGTCCTAGAATAAACCTAATGTGGCTAAGGTTTGACTCTCTAGCTACATTTTCCAGACTTCTTTTAAGAGCACTGACTGCCTTTGCAGAGGACACGGTTTTGCTGCCAGCACCCACATGGCAGTAACAACCATCCCTAACTCCAGTTCCCTAGCCAGAAGAGGATCCAACGTCCTCTTCTGACCTCTGCGGGCATTGCTCGCATGTGGTGCACTTACATACATGCAGGCAAAGCACTCATACAGATAAAATAAAAATAAATACAAATTTTTTTAAAAGGAATTTGCATTTACTCAGTAAATGAGAATGATGTTCTGTGTCCCACGCCTCCGTGATATACAGGTCTTCATGTTAAATTTACACTGAATTCACTAAGTGAATTGTGAGGTTTCTATTCCTGCCTCCCTACACCCACCTCCCCAAAGGTGTGGACCACGTATGAGCAGCATTGGATCACATGGGAATTTGATAGAAATGCATCATCGAGGGAAGGAAGGGCCACACACCACCAGCATCTCAAGGTTCTCTGCCGTCACAAGAAGGCAGCAGTAACTTCTCTTTAAAAAGCCAGTCAAGCACACTAACATTTTGGGTTTGTGCTCATTGATATGCATTCAGGGTTTCTATTCCTTGAGTCAGTCCTGGCATTATATATTTTGATATGAAGTCTAACGTATCTTCACAGTCCCAGCCCTGTTGCTGGAGTTACCCTCTGTTAGTTTTGTGTCCTTGTTATCTTTTATCACAGGGAGGACTGGCGCTTGCCTCGTCTTCCAACTTGCTACCAAGGTCGCCAAAGCTTCATCTCTTTTCCTGGATTTTTCAAAGAACCAGCTTTTGGAGTCAGCTTGTATTAATCTGTCAGAACTAACTGACCAGGGAGGGGAGCTCCCAACAAGAGCATCACAACACATGCAAGCTGAACTTCCAGAGACCAGGATGCACACCGTGTTTCATTCTTAAATCAGTTTGGATGGACCTTTCTCCACCCAGGCTGCCTTTATGCATGGCTACCCACCTTCTAAAGGTCATGCGACGTCTCTGTAATGAGCACTGTGCCACTTTAGTCATATGACAATAATGCCCACAATCTCAAAATTAATGCTCACGATCTCATTTGAAACATTTTAAATGACTAACATGCAACCTTCACTAAAGGGAAAATTAATCTCTGAACTGTTCATGTATTGAGATCACACAGAGAATTCAGAATGTCCCCCACTCCAAGTAACCACAGGGGTACATCTTGAGGAAGAGCTAGGGTCCCTCGATATGACAGGAGCAGCCTGACCGCAAATTTTAGCCACGTACATATAGAAACTGACAGATTCCAGATATTCATCCTAGAAAGAATAATCTTGTGGAATGCACTGGCTCTGTTCCAAGGTTTTGTTTGCCGTTTCAAAAACGCATGAAAACCTACTCCTTCTATTCTTTCATTCCTTCCCTTTGCAAATATTCTAATCAGATAAGAATTTCAAAAGTCAGATGACTGAAGCTTTGCACTCACATTGAGCCAGGTTTAGGATAATTGCTGTGAATATAGAAAGTATAATTTGTATTTGGGGATTTTCAGCTCACTGATGGACCGGCCTTATGTTCATTACTTTGGTGTGGTTATTACAAAGGTACTCCTGACGCTCTTCAAAAAATTAATTTTAATCTTGTGCTGCAGACCACAGATTTCCGATCTATAGCAATCTATTTTAGAGGAATTCACTGCGGCATACACTTGCCTGAGCCATCTTCCTTTTGTGGTGTATTGAGGTCTCTTTTAAGTATCTGGACTCAAAACCATCTTAGCCTCATCTCCCTGGCAAGTACCATGTGGAGAACATTCTTAACCTCTAATAAACAGTGCTGAGTATTGAAAAGAGGAAGTAATCCCTGCCGTCCTACCTCCAAAAATTAGCAAGTCACCTACTTGATGGCATTTTTCACCCCTCCCAAACCCTGTAGCGCAACGTGAATAAGAGAGATGAGCCCAATGCAAGCAACAAGAGGGTGCCCATCTCATTTAAAAGGTTCAGAAATAAAACCCTGACAGACACTCAGACCTTACACAGGCAGAGAGATGTTCATTAGAAAACAAATAAGAGACTAAATTCAGTTTTTTAAGATCTTGAATTCATTATTGGTTTTCGCATTTTTCTGGGAATACAATCTAAATTTAAATCCTAAATAGCCTGTAATATGAGTTCCCTGTCCTAAAGTCATAGGAAATAAGACAAAGGCCTAATAAGTATTCCATCTTACTTAAACGTTAAGCCTGGTATTTAAAGAATACCCACTGGAAAATGTTCCTTGTAAATGACACTCAGAATTCACTCCATTGCCCCATTCAGCACTCAACATGGAGGCAGCCGAGTCTACTATAGTATGGCTTCTTCAGTTCAAGAACTTCAGGAAACTGGTGCCGAGGAATTGGCAGCAAATGGGTAATGTATGAGCTAGGCCAAGGAGATTCTGAAAAACAGGGATTTATTTTGGATTAATATATAAAATGCAATGCAATGCAAATGGAGTGAAAACACAGTTAGCCCTGGGAGAGTGAGGGACAATATCATATTCAGATAAACATATAAACTCATGTAGCTGATCTGGTGTCCGAACAGTAAGTGGATATATTTCTCATAAGCCAAGCTCCTCCCCCTGGTATCTAGGGTTTCTATAAACCAAGCCAAAAATCTGGTCCAGTCCTGTTCTATATACTTATCAGAGCAATCATGAGTGACCTGAATTGTCCAGCCTGTGTGGAACTAAGTCCTCTTCTAGAAACTTCCTGTGACTGGGATTCAACAGCATCTCCTGAAACTCTCCATATTGCTGAAGACATAAGCAGCCTGGCCAAGAGCAAGCAGCTCAAAGGACCTATGGTGCCAGTTTCCCGTGTTTGCCCTAAGTTATCAGGTAGATACGAATACAGCAGTGGTTTGACACTTCAGAAAAAAATATGAGCTATTTTAGGGTATCCTATCAGGGTGAGACGTGGTTTATGGAAAGTCAGTACGGCTCGGTAAGGAAGAGATGGTTTACGTTTCTTGGTTGTACAATTTTTTTGAGCACCAAGTTCCGTGTCCTTCATAAGTGAGCTTTTCATTCTTTGTCTCCACTGCCCAAACCAGGAACAGAATTGGCTATTTGGAAACCTAGAACTTTCCACACTACTTTTGTGTCCTACCAGTGATTACACTTCCTGATTGACCTCCAGAAGAACAGCCGCCTTCTTTCGGTGGTACCAATTCCTAGCTGGTCACATTAAAGTCTAGACCCTGATGCTCAGCTTCCTCTGGAGAGAATCCACTTAATCTAGTTGGCTGTTTCACAAGTACACAGGAAGATCCAGCACATCATTACTGGCCCACCTCCAAACAGTCAAGAGGAGGAGCCGGGATGCTCAACCAAGAGCAAGGCCCGCTCATCCGCAGAGGGCGTACCATGCCTGCGTCTCATTTCACTTGTGTAATTATGATCTATGCCAGGTCTCGTGTCTCGGCAGAGGCACAAGGAAGGAGAGGAAGAAGTTGGTAATTCTGATCCTCTCCTGTGTCCACATCCACCTCCTTACCACAAACTGCTGAGTGACTACAAATCCAACTGGGGGAAATACTTGACTGTAATCACGGCAGAAGCAAGCCCAGCAAGGGCATCTGCACAAAACACACTGTTCAATGCTCCCCGCCTGCCTTTTGATAGGGTGGCTGCAGGAGCCTTGGGGACAGAAAAGCCACCATGCTGGATAAAGGGACAGCAGAGAGGCAGTCCTGTCTAGCACACCATGTCCCACTAGTCCTTTTTTGTTTATGCTTTTCTGAGACAGGGTCTTGCTAGGTAGCCCAGGATGGCCTGGCTCACCAGCCACTTAAGGAATGGTATTAAATTATTCCCACGAAGGTCCAAGAAGCTTGGCCTGCAGAGGAGGCGGGGAACCAGCTAGCCAGTCTTGGAAAGCAATCTTTAAAGTTGCTAACACCTCTTCCAGGAGTCTTTCCCAAAGACTGCATTCAACATTATCGTATGGGTTGGGTCAGGTTACGGCAGGGGAGGAGCCAGGACCGGGAGGACTCTCATTAAGTTCCAGAAATAGAGGATGACCAGCTAACTTTACAGCATCTTAGCCGCCAAGTTTCGTAAAACCTGTATCTTTGACATAAAGCAGGAAATAAATACTTGGACAAGAAAGTAAACATGAAAGTCAATTCTAGATTTTGCTAATAACTTGTTCACCAGTCTGCAATTTTTAATTAGAATTAGCTGTCAAAGACATTGCACCTTTCAAGTCTGTGACTGAACTTAATGTTTAACAGTAACTTTATTAAACGAATGTGTGAAGTATTGAACTCAAGCTATTTCACATTAATGTCTGTAGATAGATTATTAACAATACTTAAATTTTTAAACTGTTCAACTTGGAAGCATACAAGGCTTTCTCTTAACTTTTCTGAGGTGACATAGACCACAAGAAGCTTGGGCCTTGAATCTAAGTCTGTGGCCAACAGCCACTGTACATCATTGAAACTCACAAATGGGTGCTTCAGGGCTGAAAAGTGCGGGCCGCTTCCTCATCCTGTGGGACACATCACAGCAGGCACCATGGCAAGGACAGTAACAGTCATTGGGTACACAATCAACATGGCCCAGACACCTGGCAAGACGACCTTTCAGATTTCTTTTTTCACTCCAAATCATATGGGGGGTACCTCATCTGGGACACTTCAACTGCAGCTGTCCAGTCAGTTTCCTTCCCCGCCCCATGGCACACAAACAGGAAGCTGACTCCTCTCCTAAGAGGTCTCCTAAAAGATCTGTTCTTGCTTTCTGGGATACTGGACAACTCGATTTTGATTTTCAACAAGGTTGGTGTACCGAGGAAGCATTCATGCTGGAAACAGACTGAGAGCTGAGAGACCACATTCTTGGCAGCATATGTGATGCCCATGATAGACGCTGCAGTTATTAAATAGGAGAAGCCTCAGTCAGCCTTGTTGCTCTCTTTAGAAGACTGGTCTATCTAAGCTTTCCAGCGACCGTGCTCAGAGAGGCCAGGCCTTGACACTTCTGTGGGAATACAGAACACAGTCAGTGAACACAAGGTGAACAGAAGGCAAAATAACAATTAGACAGGAGCATACCTTAGGAAAGATTACAGTCATAGGAAAAGGATTTAAATTCCAAAAGTGTGGTCTTAGAAATAGTCCAATGGGCAGTGCAATGCTAACAATGAATCCAAGTGAACCACTTACCATGTTAGTTTGGAACCACCAGGTAATGTTTACAAACTGAGACTTGCCTTGCTGGTGGAACACAGCTGATTTAGGGTATTTAATGTCTCGTTTTATCATGTTAAAAAGGCAAATGGGCTGGGCCTGGTGATGTCCACCTTTAATCCCGGCACTCAGGAGCAGAGGCACGCAAATCTCTGTGAGATTGAGGCCAGCCTGGTCTACACAGTGAGTTCCAGGTCAGTAGGGGGTACAGGGAGGCAAAAACAAAACAAAAACAAAAACAAAAAGGCAAATGGAACAATAAACAACAATATTCCAAAGTTTCTGAACACTGAACTAAGAACTACTAAACAACGATGTTAATTACTACCCACATTTTCTGGATCAGACAAGGCCTCAGAATTCACCTAGCCAACCTGGTTGGTGATCATTTGTTAAGGCACAGGCCTGCTTTAAACCCTTAATATGTACTTTCTGAAAGAACAGATAAAATTAATAAAATACTAGTTACAAGTAATAAATATTCCTTTTAAAGAAGATTTTTAGTTGTGATATCTGTGTGGTGTGTTTATGTGTGGTATATGTGTGTGGTATGTGTATGATGTGAATGTGTGTAACGTATACAGTGTGTATATATGTGGTGTGTATAGTGTGTGGTGTGTATATGGTGTGTGTATGTACTGTATATGGTGTATATATATGTGATGTGTATGGTGTATATGATGTGTGTGTATAACATACATCATGTGTATATGTGCAGTGTGTACATGTATGGTGTGTGTAGTATGTGTGTGTATTGTACATGGTATGTATATATGTGGTGTGTGTGTTGTGTTGTGTATGTGTGTGAGTGTGTGTGTATACAGTGTGATAGTGCACATAGGTGCTCAGGGAGGCCAGAAGAGCGTGTGAGAGCTCCTGGAACTGGAGTTACAGATGGTTGTAAGCTATCCTACATGGATGCTGGGAACCCAACTTGGGTCCTCAGGAAGAGTATTAAACACTCTTAAGCCAGGAGCCATTGCTCCAGTCCCACAAGTAACAAATGTTCTTTGGTCTAAGTATAATTTAGTTACAGAAATTTTAAGGATTTTCAGGTTAGCTTCTAGAATACAAATTACTATTAGTTGATCGCAAAGTCATAACGTTGACAGACAGAAAAGGACAAACATCAGAATAGGCAGCACTCAGAATAAAGCAGTCTGCAAAATAACTAAACATCTCAATTTAGCAGAGGAAAGGGGAAATCTTAATTCATCTTTTTCAGTGCGAAGCACCAACTTCTATAAAAAGACATTATCTTTCTTTTTTGTATTGTGGGCTCCTTGTGTCGGCCACTTCTGCTGTAGGTCATAAAACAGGCCAAATGTTGGTAATAAATGAACAAAAATTTACAAATAATTACTGTGTGTGTGTATTTTGGGAGCACATAGTTTTAAAAATAAAAAGAAGTGGTGTGTGCTTGTTCCTCTGCCATCTGCAAATGTCTGGTCAAGAAATGAATTTACCCGTGTAACCTTTAAGTTTCTTTTAGGAAGTAAATCTCTTTCCAATATATATGCTTGCTTTAGGTTTCCTTTTAGAAAAAAAGATGCTAAAAATTCCTCACTTTTAGAAAATGCATTGTTTCCAAAGGAAAGATTCTATAAAATACAATTTCATTATACTAACATGCAATTTTACCTTGGGCCTCAAGGTTGTCTGGTCCTAATATATTTCTTTAATTGTCAAATATTAAATACAGGAGGCTTCACCTCCTTTTCACATGATTTTTCAAGGTCAATTGCTTTATGAAAGTCACAAATACCCATGAACAAGGATGAGACCTATCAGAATTACTGGTATTTTCCTAACTAACCCTATCACGTCCATGGGAGACTAGGACACAGTGGCAACTTGAGATTCACAACTACAGCTTTGCAGAATCAAAATGAAATCACGGCTTACATTATTCCACCCAATGCCAACCTGACAGTGGACGCTGGTATCTGGAATCAAGCATGAATTATTTCTCCAGGGTATTTCCAGGAGATGTGTTCCCTACCTACAAATAAAGGAGCAGGGTTCACAGATTTACACCAAAAACATTATGAACTCCCAGTACCCTTAACAGAACACAAGGTCTCTAATAGCACTAGATAGAATGCCATCTCCTTCCAACGGTGACCAGGGAAATCTAGTTGTCTACTGTTGTGTGATACTATTCCTGGGAAGACTTGAAAAAGTCTCCTCACCAGTAGGGAGCCACAAGCAGACCAAAGAAAGGATGCCACCAAAGTCCAACTAGGTGAACCAATGCGCATTATTCGGGCTGCTTTCACGAGGGGTTACTTACAAGAGCAGAAACATCTCAAAGACAGCTGCATCACCAAAAAGGCCGGCAGGCAGCTCAGGAAATAGCAAGCCTGGATCTCACTGCACAGACTGAAGACAATTCAACAAGTTGGGAAGTATCTCTTTCCTGCAGCTCAGTCGGTCTGTTGAGCAGCGGGCTCTACTTGTCAGCCAGCCGCCCTTACTGCTTGTATTTCCTTGGGAGGGAGGGACCTAGTGTACTGGTCAGTTCCAGGGACTTCCTGAAGCCTCTGAGTTATTTACTCACTGAATTTAAGGAGCTTCCCTGCAGGATGGAATGTTTCAGCTCCCCTGAGAATGATGGTTTTCTGTCTTAATGAACTTCCCTCCAACATGAAGGCTTTCACTTGGAAGACATTGTTAGACAGCATCTATCCTTCTGTACATGGTACACTTTACTGGGCTACATTACCAAGTAACCTTTAGGACACTGCCATGTTGGAAAAAATAATTCTGTAAGTAATTTTCACAAGCTGTGTTAAGATGCTGGATTTAGTTCTAACCTTAAAATCAACTGCAGAAATATAACCTAAAGAGAAAATCTAAGTCATTTAAGTTGGCTTTTTTTTATTTTTTGAAGTTGTTTAAAGTGAGAAGATACACCTTGGAATGGGCTAACATACCCCTGTCCTGAGCAGTTTCTCCAAACCCCACTGCAAAAGTATCTTGTATCAATTATACACAAGATCTAAGATTATGGGTCACAGAAAAACAAAGGAGACATCCTATGCCCTTAAATTCAAGGTCAGAGTAATTACCAATTAAGAACAATACAGAGTCGAAAATGCCCTATGCTATAAAGACATAATGGAATCAGCAAAACCAAAATTTTATTGACCTGATCCTAAATTAATGTCAAATGGCTCCGTGAAACACCAGTAGGCAGAAAACAAGATTGAAGGATCTTCAAAGCTGCAGAGGAAGGTTGGGAGTGCGGACTCGTGCTTGTCATCCCAGCACTGGGCAGGCTGAGGCAGGAGGATCCGAGCTTGGGTCCAGTTTGGGATACATAGTGAGACCTTTTCAAAGAAGGAAGGAAGGAAAGAAGGAAGGAAGGGAGAGAGGGAGGGAGGGAGGGAGGGAGGGAGGGAGGGAGGGAGGGGAGGGGAGGGGAAAGGACGGAAGGAAGCCAAAAGGAAGCCGCAGATGCTGTTCTCCCATCAGGTACCCTTACCTGCAAAAAATAAGGCAGAGACAGATCCCGAGTTTGGGGACTGTCCTATGTTGCTCTTCGCTTGCTGTGATAAACACCAAGACCCTAAGGGAGAAGAGGGTTTACTTGGCTTACACTTCCAAGTCACAGTCCATCCATAAGGGAAGTCAGGGCAGGAACCTGCAGGAACTGAAGCAGAGACCTTGACGGAACACCGCTTCCCGGCATACTTCCTGTGGCTTGCTCGCTCAACTAGCTCTCGCACAGCCCAAACCCTCCTGCTAAGGAATGGCACTGCCCACAGTGGGCGTCCCTTGTGGACTCGGTCCACCTCCAGTTTTCTCTTACCTGGGAAACGGAACCTTATTCGACCTTCAGGATTAACTGAGATGGTGGAGTTCTTTGATCAGGTGCTGGAGCAGGCTGCAGATTTTTTCCCGGAAACTGCCCCCCACCCGGGGCTGTGTGATTGCCTTTCTTGTTTGTTTTGGGGGATGATTAGAGGTTGGGTTGTTGAGAGGAAGGACACTGAAAGGGATGGGAAGTGGATAGCTCAAATATTATAGATTCTATTTTTAGCATTTACAAGTATCAAACTGTACCAATGACCTAACACAACTTCTTCACATAAGTATCATGACATCCTTACAAAATTCACCTGTTTGGAAACTCATAGGAAGTAAAGGGAGTCTTGCCAAGAGGGCGAGCCTCAGAAGTCCCAGTTGTAGGAGGTGGGGGCTCGGATGGGAGGTGGGTCCGGGAGAGAAGCGAGACCAGGAAGGAGACAGGGCTGTCAAAGGGGAAGAGGGACCAGGAGGGCTGGGGCCAGCGAGGCGGGGGCAGGAGTCCGGCAAGGTCAGAAAGGAGATGGGTCCAAGGTTGAAAGTATGTTTTAAAAGGGAGGTGGGGTAGAAGGGATGGGGAGTCAGTGTCAGGAGATGGACAGGGTGAGAAGGGAAGTGAGACCAGGAAGAAGGGAGGGTCAGCAGGGAGGTGGGATCAGGATGGGAAGGGCCGTGTGGGAAGGGCTGCCAATCTGCCACTTCAGTCTGGATACAGGATGGCCACTGGCCAGGGAGGAGGGGGGACAGAGGAGGAGAGAGATGTTTCACGGTCCAGATTGTGATCTTTAAATTAGGCCAAAGGCTTCATCAGAAGGACCTAGGGATGAGAAAAGGTTCTACCAGTTTAACCAGGGAGAATGGTAGTTCCTAGAAATGTATCACCAGAGACAATGGAGTAACAATTATGTGCTCACTGTAATGATGTTTATCATCAACAACAAGAAGGCCAGGACCCGTGTGCAAGGCTCGCTAATGACTGTAGCTTATGAAGAACACACCATGTGTGGTGTCTTGCACTGTTCATTGTAATCAAGGACCCTATGAAGTAACAGCTACTTTAAGCAGCATTTATCAGTGAGGAATCAGAATCTTCAGCCCAGTGCTGAGGGCTGGATGTCCGGCAAGCAGTGAGGTGAGTTGGTCCCAAGTCTGTGCTCTGAACCAGTGGGTTTCCTCAAGTGAATTTTATGAAGGCGGGGTGGGAGGGAGCTGTTAAATCACTGTCACATTGTCACATACTGAGAAAGTTACTGACCTTTGACTTCTACTTCTGACAGATTATGCCAATAAGTGAGTGCCAGTTTGGTGCTCATATAACTGTAATCCCTATTACACTCACTGTCCTCTCTAAAAAGCCTTAATGCAAAGCCCTTAACAAACAGCTGAATCTAGGACAACTTAATAATACTCACTTTCAGTGTTATATGTTTATTATCCATATTGGTCTCCTATTCTTTACTATAGGGATGTACTTTGTTTTGTTATTATATATATTTAGCTTACAAATAAGTTCCTAATGTTCTTTCTGCAGCTGTGATAAAATACTGACCAAGAACAGTTTGGTGACCATATAGTTACTTTTCTGTGATAAAATATCATGACCAAGGCAAGTCATAGAAGGAAGAGTTCATTTGGCTTACGTTTCAGAGGGGTGAGAGTCCATAATGGCGGTAAGGCATGGCATCTTCAAGCAGGCACAGGAAGTAGAGAGAGAGGAAAACTGGAATTGGACAAGGCTAAAGCCCGCCCCCCCCACCAGTGACATGCTTTCTCCAGCATGGCCACACCTCCCAAAGATTCCCTGACCCTCCCTAAACAGTGCCACGAACTGGGAACCAAGTGTCCAAATACTTGGAGCCTCTGAAGGACATTCTCATTCCAATCACCACCCACCTTACAAAGTTACTGGGAGAAGAAAATGCCCTGGGATGGGCAGAGCCCATAGGAGGAAGCCTAGCACAGAGCCCCAGGAGGTGAGGAGAGGCTAGTCATGTCACTCCCTTTAGAAGCCCACCCCACCCTGCTCACGCATGACTGCTCCTCCCCAGCTGCACAGCACACGGACCCTTTCCCCTTTGACTCTTGCAAGGCTCAGACCTGACCATCCTTGTAGCCCCAGAAAAGGTGTTGTGCTGTCAACACTGGGTGCTGCTTCCTAGGGAGCCACCTGACCCATCTTGCCACACAGTCAGAAAGAAGTGAGCTTACCCCAGCAACAACAGAATCCAGAGAAACTGTAGAGTGACTCCCACAACTAGGCACAGTCTGAGTGCTTCACGTGAAATTACTTATTACATCCTACTGGGAGTAATAGAGGAAATAGAGAACAAACAAATGAAGGAAGGAAGGAAGGAAGGAAGGAATGAGCCTTCTGGAAGCCCTCACAACCTCCCAGTGGGCTAAGCAGAGCAGGAATGGTCATTTCCACACTGGAAAGATTCAATCCCAGTTCCATTGCTCACCAGTCATGCCCTGAGGCAAGTTCTGGAAACTGTGCCTTTGCTTTCTTCTATAAAATAAGGGTACCATCCACACCAAAGGGTCATTTTTTTTTCACTTTTATTTTATGTGTATGATCGCTATGTCTGCATGTGTGTAAGTGTCATGCAGTGCCCTTGGAGGACATGAGAGGATATTGGATCCCCTGGAACTGAAGTTACGGACAGCTGTTAGCCGCCATGTGGGTTCTGGGATTCGAACCTGGGTCTTCTACAAGAACAACCAGTGCTCTTCACTTCTGAGCCATCTGGCCAGTTCTCCCAAAGGGTTATTTTAATGATTAAACTGACTAATAGAAACCAGACCCGGTGATGCGCGCCTATGATCTCAACGCTTTGAAAGCTGAGGCAGGAAGGTCGGAAGTTAAACACCAGCCCAGGCAACATAGCATAGACACATCTTAATAAATAAACAGATACATGAATAAATGTGCTGGGTGTGATGGCACAGGCCTGTCATCCTCAGCACTCAGAAGAAGAGGGAGGCAGGAGTATCACAAGTTCAAGGGCAGCCTGTGTAGCTCGGTAAGATAAAGAAAGAGGGCTTAAGGTGTTGCTCAGTGGTGTCACATTTACCTAACACGTACGAGGTTGTAGGTTCAATCTCCAGTAAATAAATAAAGGGCTAATCAATATAAAGTGCCTGTCACACAGTAAGTGCTTGAAAAATGTCTTTCATCCTAAAATAACTCCATCTTCTAGATGAGCAAAAGAGACATTGAGAAGACAAACGGCCTACAGCAAGACACACCACGGATAAGTGAAGGACGGGGTTTGCTGGAGGTTCTGAGCCAGCACTGCAGAAGAAGGAAGACCCACATCCTCACGCCTTGTGTCTGTCCTATCTCAGAGGAAGGAGGCTCACAGGAGTGCCAGGCAGCCTGCGCTGGTGACCTCACCTCTGTTGGAAGTTGTCAGCTCTTAACTGAAGGGGCTGTTAGGGCTCATGCTTGAGCTAACTGTTCCCTTGAAGGCTGTGGACTCAGAGAAGCAAGGCTGCATACCCAACTCTGCCTCTTGCTAGCTGTGTGGCTGGGTAACCCTGAGCTTCATATCAAAATGTGAGATTAGTTATGAGGACTGATAAAACTTAAAAGAAACAATGTCTATGAAATACTTAGTACTGTGTTTGGGATACAAGAATTTTATAAGTGTTAAAGTTAATATTATATATTTATTATATCATATATTTATCTATATATAACTATATATATATATATATATATATATTTGTTGTTGTTTTTACACTAGGAGGAAAAAGTAGAAATGGTTGGCTAAGTTCTCAGTAACTAAGATGTCTGTAATATAAAGCGTTTATATGAGTAGAGGCTAGAGGAAACTGTTTTTTTTCTTAAACAAATGGGTGTTTTATTTAAAACAGAAGTCAGAGTTCATATACCAGAGACCTGTGGTTCTTTCTCCTCTATGTTCCATGTAGAGACCTGTAACCATAGACTATAAACCTCGGAAATAGCTGCTCGCATTTACAAGTTGTGACATTAACACTTAGATACTGTAACACATAGATACTATAACACAGAGATAGAAACAGACCATCTTGGGCTTCCAAGATCCTGAAACAATAAAACTATGCTCTTCAAGTCACTGCCTGTGCTGTAGCCTTGAGAGAAACTAACATGCATTCACTTTTCTTTAGAATCTGGTGTTCTGGCCACAGGAAGCCCTAGTCCACTCACAGAATACTCATGAGTGCCATCAGTCAGGAACAGTACTGGCTTAATGGTTTGAGTCCTTTGGTCATGGCCACTTCATTCAGCTATTTCCTGCTTGTCCACGGAGGCTTCTGGGCCTGGGCCACAAGCAGGCACAATGCTATAAGAAAGCTTGACCCACTGTCAAAAGTAGAAGGAGGCCCAGAGGCAGTGGACTCTTCTAGTCCCAAGAGCATGAGCAGCATTCCGTAACACTTTTGTCTAGACCATGGGACTGGGTGGCGAACAGAGCGCTAAGGTCGTGGTTAGGATTCCCTACATGCTGTTCTCTTCTCCCTGTGGTCCTGGATAAATGCAAAACTGGCGAGGCCCACCCTGGGAGACATAACTCCTTAGCCATTGTCATGTCACCTTGAGCCTACATAGAATGACAGCCGCTTTCCTGTGACAGGGCCCCACGCCTGTCTCCTGTTTCCACACAATTACCCAGGGAAATGCCTGGCTTCGCATCTCCAGTCCCAGTCTCTGTGACGGTTTCAGCCTCTCCCCTCAGCCCACGTCCCTTGCTTGAGCAGAGAGACGTAAAGACTGACAGCCACTGCAAGCGGCACAGACTGTCCCCAATTTAAGCCATTTTAAACACGTTTCTGTTCCACGAGCTGTATTTCCGTAATTCTGTGCCCCTACCTCTTTGAAAGATGGTAACCCTAGGGAGGGGAAGAAATTACCCAAGGAGGAGAAGTTCAGGCATGCTAATATTTTAATCGTTCGTTCCTTTAACGCATTAGTCACATTCATTAAGTATGATTAATTTTCAGGCTTTGTTGAAAATCATATCAGTTCGCCTATCAGCCACACATCCTCCCTTGCTAAGCAAGTTGCTGCAGCCGCACCAAAAACACCCGTTTTTTTACACCTGGATTGTATCATGTGTCCCCTGAAAACTGTGCCCAGTTAATTGAACTCATTTGTATAGAATGCTTGCTAGGAGCCTGGGCTCTTATGTCAGGCTACTCCTGTTTGAGCCAAATGCCACCACTTGCTGTCACAGTCATTTGGATATGTCATTGAAGTACCCCCCCAACAAGCTTCAGTGTCCTCGTTTGAAAACTTGGGTTTATTTATTCATTCATTCAAAAGATTTTTTCTTGCAATGTATGTTCCCACAGCTGACAATAAATGCAATGACAGATGTGTCCAGCCTTCGCCTTGCGTTCTAGCTGATGGGTGACAAGCACATCCAATATATCCGAGGGTGATTCCTGGTGAGGAAAGAAAGCAGAACAAAGGGGACAAGATGTTCTCACTTAGAGGGGACTCAGGAATCATCTACTGCAGCCATTCCCCAACTTACAGGTGGAAAGCCTGCACCTCAGGAGAAGTTCATTTCATATAGGTTCATTCATCAAAGAAATGTTGAGCACCTACAAGGAACCACATCCTCGCTAGGGACTGGGGATGGCCCACCTGACCTGGAGGAGCTCATGGTCTGAATTCGGCCAGAACTTGGACTTCCTTCCTTGGGAGAAGAGAGCCAGGAGGGACAAGAAGCAAGGGAGAGCACTGAGAGGAGGCTGCCCTGTCACAAATCACCTCACAGGCTCCCGGGTGACTGAGGGTGAAGAGTGGAAGGCCGTGAGAGGCACTTGGAACATGGCCCACTTTGTTCTCTGACAGCTACTGTCTCTGCTTGTTATGGCTTTCCGTCCTGCTTTCTGCAGCGTCGAAGGAGTGGAGGGGGGCGGGTATCTAGGAGAGCGTGTTTTATGGAGACTTGGACATATCCAGGAAGGGGATAAAATAAAAGTGTATGTCTCTGGTAACCCTTGAGCAGCCTGTAGAGGACAGAGTAGGTGTTAATGTGATCGTGTTCCCTTCCTGACACCCTCCTCCTAACCACCAAGGTTTCAGAACCCTGGACCGTCAGTCATCTTTTTCTCAGTCATGAACCTCTGGGCCCACACAGCTTAGACTTGCCTTGAAACCCCCATGGAAGCTTTGCCTGTCATCGGGAGATGCAGAGATCCTGAGACTCACCTGAATCTCATCTTCCTAAGAGTAACCTAATTGGCTCCCTTCTGGGGAGGATCGGGTGATGTCGCCAACATTTCTATTTTTTTATGCATTTTGTGTTAATATTACAAAATCTCTGACTGGGGACTGAATAAAGTAATGAGGTTCAGCTCAGGCTTTTGGAGGCTGAGAATGTACACTTGGGGAAGCCCCATCTGGTTTTAGCAGGGAGGTTGGCCTTACGTGCAGGGGAAGGCGTGTGAGAAAGGCCAGAGGCCTTTGAAGTATAAGTATTCATGGGAGATGCCAGCCTTAATAGTGCAGTCCATTCTCAAGGCTACTAATTGATTTCCACACAGGAAGGAAGCATTATGTTAAGAAAAACACGATCCATTTTAAGGACTTGATCACCCCTCAAGTGATCAAGTCCCATGACCTCAGTACTGTTATACTAGAAATTAGCATCAATGTGGGGTTTAAACCATAGTTCCCATGGCATGGGATGCAAGGAAGTGGGCCAGGAAGAAGTTCAACCCTACCCAGGACCCATGCAAGACCCTCACAAAAAGTCACAACCACCATTTCCAGGACATAATGGAGCTTAGGTAAAACAAAAGTGGGTTAAATTAAACCACCAATCATCTAGCATGGCTGCTGGAATCATGGATTCATAGGTTAAATAAGAATTTTTATTTGTACTTATTTCAAAATGGATGGACTCGGGGAAGCAGGTTGTCATGCACTTGGTATTGAATTTGTATCTCAAGGTAATAATGAGAAGCACCAGCCGTGCAGCCCAAGGGCCCTTTCAGTACCAAATCCTAAGAACACTTCTTCTAAGGGCACTGGGAATAAGTTAAGTTGCAAAATGTGCATTTAAAAAAAGATGAAAGTTAAAACATAATGTTGTAGAACCACTTAAGCTCATCCATGTACTGACTTTGTAAGTACAGTCTCCTATGTTTTCTTAGAGTCTTCTTTCACTAGAGGAGGAACTTTGTGCGGCATGTGGAACCACACAGCAGAGTAACGTCAAACTTCCAACTTCCTAAAACAAGCCCAGGGTGAATTATACCCCCCTTCCTGAGGCAAGGTGGTGGTAATTAAACCAGGTATCCTATAATGAGGTGTGCCGATTAATAAATTATCTGATTACCAGATGGGGTAAGTTTACCCACAATCAATACAGTTGCCTAAAAGCTCGGCATTAGAAATCGTGCAATAAAATATAACTGAAAGGTATTAGGAATTGGTCGTTTTAATTACAAGGAATGATTAATTGATCATTCAGAGAGTATTGATCTACAACTTATTTAATTCTTTGCAATTAAATTTGTCAAATTCGGGTCTGAATAACTGATAATTTGTCCTGACGATGCTAGAACTGGAAGAAGGGTGTGATGAGAGATGCGAGGCTGGAGAAGGGTCTGGTGGCTCTGCTCCTGAGCTGGATCTTCCCATCCCACCCTAACCCTTTGCTGCTTCTCTCCCGTGCATCTCTGGGCCTGGCTTCCATACAAACTCCACACAGCAGCCACTGTCTCTCATTACATATCTTCTTTCTCCATTTCCTCATGTTCATAAAATGAGTTATTTTCGTTTTATATGTGTGAGTGCTTTGCCTGAATGTACGTCAGTGCACCACATCTGTGCAGGGCCCACAGAAGGTCAGAAGAGGGCGTCACATCCCTTAGAACTGGAGTTATATGATGGCTGTTAGCTGCCCTGTGGGTGATGGGAATCAAACCCAGATCTTCTGCAAAAGCAGCCAGTGCTCTTAGCCACTGAGCCATCTCTCTAGCTCCTCGAAAGAGGATTTTTGTAAATGTGTATTTTATGAGTGTGTGTAGTGTGAACAAGAACAGTACATGGCACGGTCCCTGGCGATCCTCAGTGTGTGCTGATCAGGATTTTTCTACCATTGTTGTTTCCCATCTCCCGCCTCTGCCCTCCTGGGGGATGAATGGTTAATATCTTCACGTAGGTTCCAGTATTCCTGTATTCTCCTCTCTTTTCTCCATTAAATCAGCCCCTTAGGATGGGGCTAGAATTGTGGATCTTTTAGTTTCCTCTAGACAAGTATTGCTGTGCCACAGTTGTGTAAGGATGACTGAGGTCCTTCTAGTCAATCCACGTTGGCACACTATACACATTGACACAGCCCAGGAAATGTGTGCTGGTTGAAAGAATGTCATCAGTGGATGCTTACACTGCTTCCTGGGTTCCTGAGCGAGAGTGCTCTAGCCAGTGGAGACACGCAGGGGAGACACTAGCACAAAGGTTCTGTGTGGGGTGGTGGGACAGAGAGGGAGTGCCAGACAGACAGACTGCTCTGGGAATGAGAGGACAGGCAGGTGTAGGCAGTGCCACACAGATTCTGGTGTAGCAAGCCAGCATCTCAGCACTAGCAGATGCACCTTAGGAGGGCATTTGGTCCTTTATGAGCTCCTGCAGGGAGCAGCGCTCTCCAGAATGACTTAGGCATGAGACACTCTTGGGGCATCTGTTTTAGGGTACTGGGAGTGAATCTTTGCATTGGTCAAATTTCACTGTCCCCTCAGTTGAAAGCCCAGATGGCACTCTCCAGCCCATGCTCCTTTCCTGTAGCTTTGTCTCCTGATGAGGCCAAACGGCCAGCTAGACATCAGCCTCTTCCTTGTGCATGTATGTAATGATAACCCCAATCCAAGAGAGCAAGGTCTGACTTGTTGGTGACCCAGAGACACTTAGAGGCCAAAAAAAAAAAAAAAGAAAAAAGAAAAACCCTGGGCTTCCACCAAGGTGGGTAGAACCTGGAGACAGCAAAATTTCCCCTAGAGCTCTGTCCTACTGGCAGATGAGATCCACTCTCCAGCTGTCCCAAGAGGCCTGAGCAAGGATCCTTAGGGCATAGATTAAGCTCTCTTCAATTTGCATTCACATCCCAGAGTCTCTGAGCCCGCCAGCCCAGTGGTAAAATTGTGTTTGACACAAATCATCAGACAACTATGTGTGGAAGTGAATGTGTAAAGATGTTCATTATGGTAATGCTTAAATAGTGAAAAAAAATTATCCGCTATGCAGAGAGGGTTAGACCGGCATGTTCATAAAATAACTTCAGCATCATTTAAAATCGTAGCGTTTAGTGGCATAGTAAAAGATGTTTAATGTGTTAGTGGAAAGAGAAGGCAGTTTATAAAAATCAGGATGTATACGATCAAGTTTTCTTTCATATATTTGTCTTTTTCTGTTTCATTTTCTTTCTTTCTTTATCTATGTGTATGTGAGCATATGTGGAGGTTAGAGGACAGCCTGCTGTGGGAGTTGGCTCCCTCCCTCCACCACATGGGTCCCGGGGATGGAACTCGGGTCGTCAGGCTTGACTGCCATAGCCTTTGCCTGCTGAGCCATCCTGCCAGCCCTGTTTGGTTTTTGTTTTTGTTTCTATTTTTGAGAGTCTTGCTGTGTAGTTCAGGCTGGCTCTAAACTCAAGATTCTCCTGCTTCTGCCTCGGAGTGCTAGGATTGGTGGAACAAACTACCATGGCGGCTTGTTAAGTGACTTTTTGTGTGTATGTCTCTAATGGCTGTCTTTGCAACAAAATGACTGAGTACGGTGCACACCAAATGGTCATAAAGATTATCTTTTAACACTGGAATTATTAGCAAATATTCTTGACTTTCTTCTTTATATCTTTCTATATTGTCTGATCCCTTTAACATTATTTTTTTCTGGAAACTGTCTACAAATAAATAAACCTATGTCCCTTTGAGAAATGACCCAAGTCCCATCTGCATCTAAGTTGACAACAGCATAAGAAAAACAGAATAGGAAGGAATGGATCTGTGGATCAGGACCAGGTCTTAAGAGAGGATGCTTGGGGTTCTAACAGAGCTTCGACGCCCTGCTCCCCACTCTCCACTCCTCAGTCCATTGTACTCCTACATTTCTGGACACACTCTCTCCTCCTAGGAAGCCAAACTCAGCTCAGCCTCAGGGCCTTGAACCAGCTGTTCCTCACCCGTAGGCATCACACAGCTGAGCTGTCTTTTTCAGGAGGTCCTCAGGTTAAATTCCAACCCTCCTTGAGGTTTCCCACTGACAACTTAAGACTGGTCTTTGCTCTCAATCGGGGCATTCCTTTTCTTATTCATGTGCTTCGTTAGTCACTCTCTGAGTCAATAA
Source organism: Eospalax fontanierii (assembly GCA_035773235.1). Classification (NCBI taxonomy): domain Eukaryota; kingdom Metazoa; phylum Chordata; class Mammalia; order Rodentia; family Spalacidae; genus Eospalax; species Eospalax fontanierii. The sequence continues at coordinate 8,120,431 of CM069554.1, forward strand.
CGCTTACTTCTTTGTCTCCTTACTTAATGATCTTTGGAGCCACAACTGTGAGACCCAGGACATCTGCTGCAGCCAGATTAGCACCCTTAGGAACCTGCATGTGACTCTTGCCACCCCATGAACTCCAGAACAAGGACAATATTCAGCCATGTTTGACTGTAAAGCAAGCCAGCCCAGCTCTTGGTTTTTTAAAACTTCTCTTTGTTACCATTGTCCCCACAGTGCTTCTCAATGAGTAAATGGCGAGTGCAAGGTGGATAAATGATTAAAGACTTCTGAGCCTGCAGGCTCAGAAGGCAGGAGAGGGCTATTTCAGAAGGCATCAGTCCTAGGCCACGAAGCAGAGAGGAGAGACATCCACCTCCAGTTTGGGATGAGCCAGCAAGTCACCCCAAGGTGAATACCTCAAACAGCCAGGTCAAAGAGCTATACATCACCCCACCCTGGAGTAATGATAGCCAGGAGAAGTAACACCCTGCGAACTTGTTCTGTTAAGCTGTTTTTAAATGCGGATGGGGTAGGGAGGAATGACGCGCTCACTGCATAGTGGAATTTTATTTTTTATGACCAAGTTATCAATTGTAAGAGTTTCAAATGGAAACATCCCCATCACAATCTTATCTGTAGAAGCATGAATAACCAACTGTAGGCATTGTTATTTTGTCTTCTATGAACATTAGCTTTTCTGACGGTTCAGCTTGCTCACTGTCTTTTAACATGAGTTAAGAGGCAATTTGCATGAACACAAATGACGCAGTATCAATTCAATGGCATTATGAATTAATTAGCTACGATCCGCCATAACAAATTGGGGTAACACAACCAGGTTTTCCATCTCTTTTATTTATAGCTCACTCTTGCTACGTTATACCTTTTCAGATATTAAGTGTCGAACACACTTGCTTTTTACAAGGGTTAATTATCCAAGACAGGTTTATGGTACCTTATCTGAAGGCCACATATCCCACTTCTTTGGCATCTTGGATTTATGAATGTACAAACAGTGGACAGTTAATCAGTCAGATTGCCTCTCTTCCACATCCTGGCAGTTACCTTCTCCCTTGGTGTTCTGATAGCACTGAGCATCTCTGATCAAAGGTCTATCTCTGACTCTGGCGAGGCACCATCCTCCACAGCTTAGAATGCCCAGTGCCCATTGTCCTAAGTGGGCGTGAAGTGCAGAGGCCCAGGTGAGTGAGGCAGGTTGAACCAGCTGGATCCCTACATTGCTCCAGGTGAGCTCACTGTTAAGGGCTGCAGGCCAAGTCTGGCCTAGACCCATGGTTTCTTTGACTTCCTAAAGTGGTGAAAACCGGAATCTCACCTAATATCTTAAAATGTGGTTACTCCTCTCTCAGATTTCAGGTTTATCTCTGTACTATGGTTTAGATCTTAACTGAGTGTGTGCTGACATTTGGTCACAGGCAATGATGGGATACTGGGAGGGTGGAATTTTAAGGAAGTTAGGTCACTGGGGGCACACATTGGGACTCCGGCCCCTTCCTCTCTGTCTTTGGCTCCTGCCTACCATGAAGTGAACATTTTCCCCTCCCTCACTCCAGCTGCCATGTTCTGAGTTGCCATAGGCCCAAGGCAACTGGCCAAGTGATTGTGTCCTGAACCGTTTAAACCATGAGCTAAAATGAATCTCCCTTCCCTGGAAGCTGGTTACCTCAGATATTTTGCCTCAGTGATGGAAAGCTCATAACACACTTGAGGAACAGAAAGTGAAGGCAACAAGTTCTTCAGATAGCCCCTCACCTCCTTCCTCATGGTCACTCCCAGCTCCTCTTGTCCTCCAGAATCTGAGGTTGAGTTTCCTGATATTCGGCTCTTTTGAAATACTTATGTGTTCCCTGCTTGGCCTGTCATGGGAGATGTTAGGAGGGGGCAGGCGGTTCCTGCATCTCTGTGTGACCAGGCTATGCACTGTAGGGACAAAGCAGAGGCCATTTCTACTCAGACCTCTTAAGTTTTAATGGCCCATCCTGCTACATTCCGCCCTAACATTTCAGGGTACATTCTAGCGCCAAGCCAAGACTCCACGCATGGCAAGGTCTGAACTGTCCAATACAAATAATTCCCATGGGACAAACAGGTTTTGGACCAACCAATTCCAAGGTTGGACCAGCTGGCAGAGCCGGGCAGCTACTGAATCTATAAAAGCTGACTGCACCCTCAGGCTGGCGGCCGTTCCACGATCTGGCCTTAGGGACTGCAGCCCGGCTAGTCGCTAGATTAGCTTTGTTTGCCAAATTATATAAATATATTCTCCTTTTTGCATCATAGTGGAGTCGTGGGGTTTGTTCTCGATTCTCGGACCCTAACATGCACCAAGCACTGAGATGCCCAGAGAAGGCAGGACTCCAGCATGTACTACATCACCCACAGATGACTCTCATGATAAGCAGCAAGGAAGATGAGTACTCTGAGGAAACAAGCAGATGGTGCACGGTGTTGGGAGTGAAGGCTGCTCCCATTGGTTGATCAGTGAGGGCTTGCAATGTTTTAAATATAAAATGTCCTCCATAGGCATATATATTTATTGCTTGGTCCCCAATGGACATGACTATTTTAGAAGGTTCTAGAAAGTTCAGAAGTTGGAGTTTAGGTATAGGAAATAGGTCACTGGATGCCTTCAGGACCTTGGGGGCTTTATCTTGCCACAGCCCCTTCCTGTATCTTTTCTCTACTTTCTGTCTGCCAGAAGGTGAACAGCCTCTTCCTCCTCCACATTCTCCTCTCCACACATCCGACAGGTGGTAACACCTTAGCAGGGACTGGAGTGATGTGTCTTGTGAGATATTTCCTGGGAAGATATGAATAAACATCTATTCAACCCAGAGAGAGCACTCACAACAAACCAAAGGAACCATCCCACCTGCGAACCATCCCATCTGACCTAGCTTAAGGCGCCGCTGAGTTTATTGGTGTTATTTACAGAAGTGTGGGTTGTTTGAAGGCAGCAGCATCACGGAAAACCCTAGGCAGCATGTGTGGTAACTCAGGAAAATGGCATTCCTCCAGTTCCTTGACTGATTTACAAGAAGCTTGCCCAATCCCAGGGTTCCCTCTCATCAGTAATTATTACTGCACCTACAACCTTGGGGAGGGGCCTTATGAATCGTGTAGCTTTGGAGAGCTGTCTTGAGCCTTGTACATTCCGTTTACCTCCTGAGCCTTACACGTTTCATTTACTTCCTGGGCTTTAATGTGAAGCACTCTTCGCAGGAAGGAGCATTTCAGTTTCAAGACACCAGCTTCACAACAAGGTGGGCTAGGAGGAACCAGAGCATGTTAAGGAATGTGCTGAGGCAGAAATAAGGTTGGCTTTGAAAGAATAGGAAGGCTTTTAAATAATACATTTTATTCATTTATTTGGGGGAGAGGCTATGTACATAGAGGTCAGAGAGCAAATTGTGGGAATCAGTTCTTCCCTTTCACCTTGTGGATATGAGAGTCAAATTCAGGTTCTCAGGTTTGGCAGTAAACTCCTCTACCTGCTGGCCCAGGAAGGTGGGTTTTGATAGGGGTCCTTAGATGAGAGCAGAGAATATGTCAGGACCTAACAAGGCAGGTTTGAATCCCTCCAAGAGCAGAGCCTAGGTAGAGGTCTGTGTGTCAACTTGACTCAGGGTGTGATCCCAGAGAAATGCACTGGAGCGTGAAGCAATGAAACAAGACGGGAAGGACAGCACACAGGTACATTTAAAACAACGTTTTATAATATTTTATTTAATTTTATGTGTATGAGTGTATTGCCTGCATGCATGTAAGTGCACCCTCTCATGCAATGCCCAAGGTCAGAAGAGGGCATCAGATCCCCTGGAACTGGAGTTATGGATGGTTGTTAGCCACCAAATGGGTACTAGCCATCAAACCTGAGTCCTCTGCAAGAGCAGCCAGTGTTCTTAACCACTGAACCATCTCTCCAGTCCCCACACAGTTACATTATTGATTGGGTCACTATGTGGGCACTGGGCTCAGTCCTTTTGGGGGCTTCTGAGGAGCCTTTTGCATTGTGTTCAGAACCCTCAGTGTGGAAGGCAACCACTGGTTTCACACACATGCGCACACACACATACACACAGTCTCAATATCCCAGAATTTCTACGTTTGCTACTTGTAACTGCTGAGCACAATCCTAGCTGTCTAAGACCACAGGGTTAAAGATTTCAGAGCTCCAAGGACCATTCATTCTCCAAATATGTGGCCGGGACAAATGGTACTGGCCATGTGGTCATAGATAGTACTCAGCAGGCTGCTTAATCTGAGCCTTCATCTCCCCCCTGTCACTGGACTTCCACCTCCATCTTGCCCAGCAATCTATTATAGCCTTCCACAAGCACCCCCCCCCCCACTCACCCACACGAGATCAGGTGCAGATTGGGCTGCCTAACATACAGCAGGGAGATCCTGGGTAAACTCAAGTCCGACATCATTTGCAGCTTTTGCAATTCTAAAAATGGCAAATTTCCCATTTATATTAAATACGGGGCCATTCAAATATGAAAGAGGAGAGCCGACACAAATTATAACTGACGTGGTTACTGAATACACAGCTATTGATTCTGACAAGCTGGGCCGATTCACAGAGGCCCCTGCCTGTGGGCATGAAGAGCCAAGCCCGCTGTGGGGATGAAAGCCGGGTGAGAGTTGAGAAATCTGGACAGCTTCAACATTTCATTCTCCTTCAGGACCTAGTGATCAGAGGCCTTCAGAGGCGGGTCGGAGAGCAGAGAGAACACCACGACGGGGAATGGGGCCACCAATAGAGAGACACAGAGCTCCAGGGAGATGTTAAAAAAGACCACCAGTTAGAACATGTTTATACTGGAGTGAGACGACAGAGGAGAGAGGTGAGGGGATGGGAATGATAGAGGGGTCCGTCCCCTGTGTTAGCAGGAGGGAAGGCAGGTAGCTCAAGGCCAGGAGAAAAGAAGCTGGACTTGGTAGACAGACAGCGAGTGGGGCTTCCATGCACTGTTGCTGTACTGGGCCTTCCTGGCATTGCCTCATCCTCTTGCCCTGTCTCTTGTCGGGGTCACTGATGCAAAACAGTTTCACACCAGTTCTTAGCAGCATTGCATGGACACAGTCCTGTGCCTTCTGGCTTTTTAATTTTTTTTTTTTTTAATGTTTTGTTTCAGTGGTTTTGCCTGCCTGTATGTAAGTATACTTGTGTAATTGTAAATTTAGCTGGGGTTTCACTGTGGCTCGATCGGCGGGCACGCCCATGGAAGCACAAGCTGGATACAAGCAGAAGACATGCCTCTAAGGATTTGTTTGATGGAAACCAAGCCAATAGACTCAATCACTTTCCAACCAACCAGTGACTTGAGGGGGAGGGCATAAAGGGAAAAGCAGTGAATGCTGGGAGGAGAGGCATGCAAGGCTTGGTAGCAGTGGTCGCCATCTTGGGGGAGCACGCCAGAGGTCCACAGCACTTCTGATCAAAATGCTGTCCCCTATGCGAGATTGCTGTCTCCCTCCCCAGTGACCAGCTCTTTGTAATTTGTAAGTAGCCCCAATTTGTCTAATCGGAGAGTATACTCTGTTTCAGTCAGCCAATTTGGAACTCCAGGGGCGGGCTGAAAGCCTAGTCTCACTGCGAGAGGAAAGTTCTTAAGGCAATCATGGAGGCCAGAAGAGGGCATAGGATCTCTTGGAACTGGAATTACTTGATGGTTATTAACTACCATGTGGGTACTGGGAACTGAACCTAGGTCCTTTGCAAGAGCAGCCAGTGCTCTTAACTGTTGAGTCATCTCTCCACACCCTTCTGGCTTTAGAATCTCGATGCCGGGCCCAAAAGGAGGGCCGAGGGCGGTGGGGGGCGGGGGGAAGGGAGGAGTGGGGGTAATGATGATGATGATGATGAATTAATGAATGACCAATAGGCAGAAATTTCAGGTGTGAATATTCTACTTTATTATTTGTCATGCAGCATCCATGGAAGATTCATTCCAGGACCCACTAAGGATATGAAAACCCACATAGTATTTGCATAAAACCTTCACATATCCTCCCATGGATTTTAACTCATCTCTGAGTGACTTGAAATATTATTTCCCAAAATGCTCTGTAAATAGCTTCTATACTGTATTGTTTAGGGAATAAAGACAATTAAGGACTTGCATTTGGGGACTGGAGAGATGGCTGAGTTAAAAGCACTGGCTGCTTTTGCAGAGGACCTGGTTCAGTTTCCAGCACTCACATGCCAGCAAACAAGTGACTGTAACTCCAGTTCCAGGGGATCTGACGCCCTCTTCTAGACCTGTCAACTTGCCTGGATCTAGAATCACTTAGGAGATTGGTGAGGCACACCTCTGGGTGTGTCTGTGAGGGAGATTCCAGAGAGGAGAAGCCTCGGAGGAAAGATTCACCTTGGACATGGATGTGGGCAGCACCCTCACATTAAAGAGGAAAAGAAATACACCTGTGTGCAATGTTGCTGTCTTGAGACCAGTGCTGCATTTCTCTGGTCGAACACCTGCTCGCAATTACCCTGCCTGAAAGGTACCAGCAATGAAATTTGCTGTAAGAAGCATGTGAACCCCTCCCCTTAAATACCTGTTTCTATAAACACCTACAGAAGGAATTCCTCCTTGTTGGCCTCAGAATAGGTAAGCCTCTGCTGGTAGTCAGGTTGGCTATAATTTGAAATTACCAGTGTGGCAGCAGTTAAGATGTTACATGGGGAGACCTGTAAAAACTAGAAATTTCTGTAACTCCAGGCCCAGAACATCAGAGCACTAGCTCACCTCAGTCAGCTCTCCTGAATAAAGAAGTGAGTCCTCCAGTTCTCCAAGTGAGTGCTTGGTTTCTAGGCTGCCTGAGTTCCATAACAGTATCAGCTAGGGGTCAAGATGTTATGAAAGATGGGAGAAAGAAAGCCATCAGAGCACTGACATTACCTTCTCTATGCTTCATGTCCTCCAAGAAAAGAACAGTCTTTTCATGTGCTCTAGTCACGAGGATGTTTAAGCCGAAGGCCTAGGACCCTCTGAAACCATGAGTCAAGATAAATCCTTCTGCTGAGAAATGAAGGTGGTACCTGCCTTTCAAGACAGTGGGGTGCCCTGATTTCTTGTTCTCAAACCTGGGCGGACAGGAAACTCAGCTCAGCAACACCTTGAGCCTAGAAGGGGAAACAAGTCGCCATGTGACCTGTCACATACAGCAGCAGCAAGACAAGCAGAATAAAGTAATTTAAACAATTATTCTGCAATAGGGAAAACATCCAAAATAAGACAAGACTTAAACAAACTGTACCATTAATGGGCATTTTTGAGTTTGTGACTTTGTGGTCAGAGGTTGTTCTCAACTCCCACGAGAATGACCACAGCAAAGCAGAGGACAATGGAAGCCTTCTCAGATAAGGGAATTTACAGAGGCATACCCTGGAAACAACTCCTGACTACTGAGAGCAAAGTCAAGAACAGAGGGAGATTAGGGATTCATGAAAGGAGTGTGCCTCACAGAGAAAACAACTACCCAGGGAAAACATGTGAACTTGATGTTTTTAAATTAAGTGCACACCTCAACTGTGGGCACTTCATCAGGGAAGAAAAGAAAGAAGTGTTGATGGGTTCACAGTGTAGAGGTCAAGTCCCTAGCTGGCTGGAGGTTGGAAATTTCAGGGAAAGGAGTCTCTAGGAACAGAGAAACCACAGACGAGGCTAGCTTTGCCCTGTTAAAAATCATTGGTTAACCACCAAATTACACAAGCATAAGAGCGAACCCCAAGGTGTAAGAATAAATGCCAGCTTTAGGGAGGAAAGTACACAGGGCTCATTCTGTAGACAGGTGCTGGACAACCCAGGAAAATTAGTACTGGCTCTCTCTCACACACACAAACACACACTCAGACAAACACAATTCAGATTTCAAAAAAATACTTACTCGCTTGCTTGCTCACACACACACTACTCAGACAAACACAATTCAGATTTCATTAAAACCTACATTGTTCCGTTTTCAATTCAAAATTATTAAACATAGAAAGAAATAAAAGGCAAAACGAACATTCAGATGAAACTATATTTGTTCAGATGTTTCATCAGAGACTTTAAAGATAAACAGTCATACAGGCATGTAAACAATTAGAAGGAAAAAAATTCTTGGAATGTATCCTATAAGTGAATGAAGAAATAACAAATCTTCACCGAGAAATGGCAATTGATTTATTAAAAAGAAATCTCAGACCAAAAATATGCAGTAACTTTTTAAAAAGTCACTCGCTATGCTCAGGTGCATGTTTTAAACCAAGGGAAGTGTCAGTAAACATGGGAATGGATCAATAGAAATCTTACGAGAATGCAGCCCTGGACAGAAAAGTCTGGAGGAAGCCTTCAGTAAGCACTGAACTGTGCAGTGAAAAAATCATTTTCTTCTAAAAGCACCTGTCCTATTTGTACTCCGATAAACACATGGCCTCCCACCACCACTTCGAATTTCCCACAGAAAATGATTTTGCAATGTCAACAGGATGCAGCGGGTCACAGGACAGGAAAGGCCAGCTGGAGTAGTCTCTAGTGTCCCTAGGGCCTGCTGGCAGGAAGGCCATGTTCATCTGCATGTCCCGCAGAAACACAGATCTTGTACGAGTCTTTTTCAGGAGTTTGACTCTGATTGGAGAGCCTGGGTCAGGTGACAGGTAGACTAGGCGGCCCTAGCATCTGCAGAGTTGGGTAGTTGGTGAGTCAGCCGAGAGTTTTCCTAAGGGACCCCGAGATAAGCAGCAACTCTGAGCTTCCTTTTCCTGTGCTGGGATGAAGATGACTGGGCGGTGGGCACGGTGCCAAGTTCACAGCCTAGCTAAGCCTGATCTTCCAGAGAGTGGTCAGCTCAGGGTGGGAGATTGTTGGGGATCATATTCGTATACACGACTTGGAGCACACATGCTTTGTTTTTCCATTTATTTTCACAACAAATATGGATTGCTTTTGAGTATTTTTCTCTTGTGGTTTTTGAGCGATTAGGCGGTTTTGTCTTTTGTTACTGCTGTTTCTGTTTTGGTTTTGGCCTGGATTTCTGTGACAGTCTTGTTCTATAGCCCAGTCTGGTGTGGAAATCCGAAGCCGCCTACCTCAGCCTCCCAAGTTCTGAATTAGCCACGTGCACCACCATACCCACTTTCCTTTTAAAAACAGCTACTTAAGGCACAAACATGATTGGGAGGTTAGACTTTCTGTTTGGGGGAAATGTAATTTACTTTTGTGTGGGGGTGTTATGCCTGCATGTGTGAAAGTACACCTGTGCTCTGCAGTGCCCCTAGAGGTCTGAAGAAGGTGTTGGATTCCCCTAGGACTGGAGTTATGGGTGGTTATTAGCCCCCATGTGAATGCTGAGAGTTGAACAGGGGTCTTATGCAAGAGTTGCCAGTGCTTCTTAACCGCTGAGCTATCTCTCCAGCTCCAATAAAGGCACTTTAAGAATACATTGGTGGAAACCTCAGGTAAGTGGGTTAGAGTAAATGGGGGATTCTCTACAGACTTGGAAGCTGTCTGACCCAATTCTTAGCCTTTTGGCTGATTGGGGGCTAGATGTTTGTACATTCTGAATGATTTACCTACAGGCCAACAAAGCTGTTGGTCAGATACATAGGACTGCAGTAAGTGGTTATTAGGGGCCTAAAGATGGTCCAAGATAATATGGCTTCTGGACTTGTAACTTTCCAAATTCATTGCAATCACTGAAGTTCTGTTCAGCTAATCAGCCTTGTAGAAGGTTCAATGGATGGCACAGCTGCTTTCTGAGAACTTCTATTCACAATGCAAACAGGTTGCTAGTCTGTGGTAGTTTACAAGTGGGAGACCACACTGTTTATGCTTTGGTTCTGGGAACCACAGGAAAGTGACTGTGTTGTACCTGTCATTTGAGATGGTGTTTTTACACCTTTCAGAGTCACAGTCATGAGACATATGTTCCCACCTTTCCGAGTCTCAGCCTTGCCTCCCCAGAGGGAAAAGTCTCTCTACCTGGTACACCTCCAGGCTTCAACTGCTAAACAAATAGAAATAACGAGTAGAGCAGGGAAGCAAACTGAGGGACAGAGGCAATTAAAAGTAAATCAGGCATCTTGGAAAAAGTCATTTGCAGAAACAGTTGTGACCACAGCATGAAATATGGAGGAGATACATTAAAGCAGAAATTAATTTAATAAACATCTACCCTCATTCTTTTTAAGGGAGAGAATAGCATGAACACTTCATTAGGCAGAGTCGCAGCAGGGACATCATGAACTTTTTCAAAGAAGACTTTTAAATTAGAGAAAGTAGAGAGAGATGGGGGGGGCTGAATATGCAGCTTTAAATCTGGAGAAAGGAGGCTGGAGAGATGGCTCAGTGTAGAACACTGGCTGCTCTTGCAGAGGACCCGGTTCAATTCCCAGGACTCACATGGTGGCTACAAATTATCTGTAACTCCAATTCCAGGTGAATGCAGCATCTTCTGATCTCAGGTACTGCAGGACATGGGTACACTGACGCACATGCAAGCAATCTACTCACACACTAAAATAAAATAATAAAGTTAATGAATAAAATTGGAACAAGATGGTAAGATTACACACGATCCCCTAAGTTCCGTTTGTTTACTTCCCAGCGGGTCCACCGTGCTAGACCCAACCAGACGCTCATCTCGGATTCCAGATAATACCCTGTTCTGAATGGTGCCATCTCCTACCCTTGTAGTTGCTTTTGTTAGGTTTGTGGTTTGAGGTTAAAACATTTTCAGAAGGCTTGTGTGTCAAAGGTTTGGTCTTCAGTAGGCGTGGTTCAAAGGTGGAGCCACTGGGAGGTGACTGAGTCATAAGGGCTCTGACAGAATCAGCATATTAACCCAGTGATGAGTTCATAGCAGAATGGACTATTAGGAGGTACAATTAGAGAGCGAGGCGTAGTTGGAAGGAGGAGGTTCCTGGGGCGTACCTTGTCCCAAGTCCTTCCTGGTGTCCTGCACTTCCTGACTGTCGAGAGCTTCCCTCAACTGTACCCTGCCACCATGATATTTCAGCTTTGCCACAGGCCTAAAAGCAATGGACCGAAACTTCTGTAACTGTGAGCCAAAATAAATCTTTCCTCTTTGATTTACATCAGGTATTTTGTCACAGAAATGAGGAGATGACTGACACATTAGCTAAGCAGCCATGCCTCTGATGAAGGTGGCCATCTAGCCTCTCTGACGATCCAGGGCCTTGCCTGGAGTGCTAGAGATCAGGGAACAGCACAAACACCCCACAAGTTAAGTATTGGACATTTGATGGGTGTAGTAGTCCTGTTTTTCTGCTTTCTACACCCAATTTGTTCTTCAGGTAGCACCCCCACTTTGGTCAGGGAGCCACCCTCAATTGCAACAGATCTATGGCCCACTCCCAGCCCTCAGTTCAGAGGAGGCATGTGAATGAGGCCTATTAACTAACTCAGCACTCATTTGCAGTGCTGAGACAGAGGTCTCACCCACAGGACTGTGTGGTGCCGGAGGGAGAACTGGAGTTTAGGGTCATTTCAGTGGCTGCAGGATAAGATAAAGCCAGCATGTAAGAAAGTACCCAGAGGAACACAAGAAGGAAAGACAGCATCCTGGTCAGGCCACTCTTGAGGCCAAGCTCGTTTGTCTCACAGTATGGTTGGAATGTTGCAGTCACTTGATGTTTGCACACTGAGTTCCCACATGAGGCAGCCAGAGAATGGGAGAGAATACGGAAGAAGATAAAGGAGCGGGAAGGGAAGCTAAGAAAATACAAGCCGGCCTTGGTGCTGCTGGGAGTCACCAAGCTCGGGTTATGAGTTCAAGGACAGCCTGTGGAGAGCAAGGAAAGAGGGGAATGAAGGAGGAGAGAGAGAGAGAAAGAGAGACAGGTAAAAGGCAAAACAAAACGCAGGAGAAGGAAGAATGAATGGGTGGCCGAGCAGAGTAGGACTGACTTACTCCTGTGTCCAACCAACCTTCACTTCATGGAGTAAACAGAGTTCCCGCAGCAACTCTCCCCGCTCCACGCACAGAGCACACCGGCCGGGGAGCCACTGAATCCTGCACCTCCCCTCACTGTTTGCCACAACTGTAATCTTGAGAACCAGCTTTTAGAACTAACACAGTTCTTGCTGATTACAGACGTTTTAGATATATGCATAAAAGTAGAAAGAAATAGATAATTTCAGTATTCAGATACAAACATTATTAACATTTGATTGGTTTCCCTATTATAAAACTTAACAATTTTCTCATTTTTTTTTTTCTGTACTTGAGGAGGATTTTTAAAGTATTCTAAACTTTCTGTCTACTTACTGTTATTCCCTGGTTTTTTCAATTATTTCATATGCATTCCCCATATTGTTACATGTACCTCAGAAACAGCATTGGTATGTTTGATTTCCCCATTGTTAAATAGTTCTGAATCCCCTGCCTAGGGAGTGGGACCACCCACAGTGGGCTGAGTCTTCCTGAATCAAGTTCATGAACTTATTAAGACAACTACCCACAGAATGGTCCACAGGCAACCCAAGTACATCATCCCTCAGTGAGACTTTCTTCCAAGGTAATTCTACGTTAGATTTTATGATATTCAAACAAGTAGGTACACTCTAACTTAATTGTTTTGCCAACATTGGGTGTATTGTTTGCTCATAATGTTTAATGTATAATTTCAGAATACTCCAAGGAAAACATTTCTTGCACAAACCTTTATCTGTATATGTGATTATCTCAGAATAGATTTCCAGTTGTGGAATCTTAGAGTCAAAGGACAAGAATTTAGGTAGATGAATTTAGCAACTGAAAATACAGGAGGTTCATTTAAATTTTAATTTCAAATTATTTGTATTTGTTACCTGAAATTCAGATTTCACTGGGAGATCTGTATTTTATCTGGCAGCACTCCTACGACTGCTTTAAGGATTTCTGTGCATATTTTCAGTCCTTCGGGTTAGAAATAATGGGGAGGGAAGCGCTAGTGCTCAGATCTGTGTTTGGCATGTTCTGTTTTAAAGCTCTGTGCGTTTGTATGGTAACCCTCATATTGACCTCTTGGGGTTGAGATTACTCTTAGCCCTACATTACAAATGAAACTGCTAGAGGCTGGAGAGATGGCTCAGAGGTTAAGAGCACTCATTGCTCTTGCAGAGGACTCAGGTTCAATTCCAAGCACCCACATGGCAGCTAACAACGGTCTGTGTCCTCAGTTCCAAGGGAATTGGACTTCCTTTTCTGACCTCTGCGAGCTTGCACGACACAAGTATACTTACATATATGTAGGTAATACACTCATATACATAAAATAATAAGTAAAATGTTTAAAAAAACAAACAAGAGTGCTGGGTCAGTGAGGTTCAGTGAAATGGTAAAGACTTACACAACCAGAGCTTGGAGAGTGAGAGTTGAACTCAGTTTTCTCACTTCATTCCTGTCGCTGTGATAAAGCTGATTTTGGATACGATGTTTGTCATGACAATTGAAAATAAACTAGAACAGAACTTGGTACCAGAGAGTGGGCTATTGGTGTGATAGGCCTGACCCAGCTGTGTTTGGGGAAAATTGTGGAAGTATTTGGAACTTTGGACTGGAAAAGTCATTGAGTGCTTAGAGTTTAGTGAGCTATTGCTATAGAGCTTGGAACAGTTCTGCTGAAAGAGATGTAGAAAATGGAAGGCTGTATTGTAAAGCTTCCAAGCAAAGTAAAGGTTATCAGGGCTGTTTGGATGATAGTTTGAATTGAGAATCTGTGATTTCTGGTAGGCTGGGGCTGAAGTACCAGCTGCAGTTAAGAAGGGACCAGAACCACTGAAGTTAAACTTTTGCCTTACTGGGACAGTAGATGCTGGTTAGCTGGGGCTGAAAAATCAGCTCTGGGTAACAAGAGACCAGCATCATTGTGGCAAAATCTTCTGGAAAGTATTTCCTTAGGATCAGCACACAGAAGCTGTGGTCCAGAGGGCGCTGGAGCCTCCATCACAAGCTAGGTGAGTCTCCTGCATAATTCTAGTGTGTGAAAACATGAAGGAATCATAGAGAGCAGCTGAGGCCTGTACCCTGAGAGGCCTGGAACGGCCACTGGTGAAAGTTCAGCCTCAGTTGCCATGAAGACCCCAAGATTGAAAGGGTCACAGAGAGAAACTGAGGCTTTGCACCAGGAGAGGCCAGAAGAGCCCATTGGGGAAGATGCAGCCTCAGTTACTGTGGAGACCCCAAGATTGAAAGGGTCACAGAGAGAAACTGAGGCTTTGCACCAGGAGAGGCCAGAAGAGCCCATTGGGGAAGATGCAGCCTCAGTTACCGTGGAGACCCCAAGATTGAAAGGGTCACAGAGAGAATCTGAGGCTTTGCACCAGGAGAGGCCAGAAGAGCCCATTGGGGAAGATGCAGCCTCAGTTACCGTGGAGACCCCAGCTTTGTGGAGATGCCAGGACCATGGGATGACCTGAGCAGCAGCAGGTACGAAATGAAGCCGGCCTGAGCCTGTGATACGAGCTGTGCGTGCTGTGGATGGCAGAGCCAGAGAAGCCGAGCCGCTGAAACCCTCCGAAGCCCAGAAGATTGTGAGTGAATCCCAGATGTTCAGATGTCCCACATGTCCTGGAGCTCCTTTGCTGGACTGAGGTTTTGCTTAAGTGTGCCCAATTCTTCCCTTTTGAAATAAGACAGTATTTAACTTGTTTGGAATTTTTACAGGAGCCCAAGTTAAAAGACTTTTTAAAAAGAAACTTTGAACTTTTAAGTGTTTGGATTTTTTGAGGACTGTAGAACATTTAGTGTTGTATTGTCTGGTGTTGTAATATTAACATCATATCTTGGGGATAAGACATGAAAATGTTGTGGTTTAATAGTGATGTGTTAGTGTGTCAAGTTGACAAGGAGTCAGTTGTGCTGGATAGTTTTAGTGGTCAATGTGACACACCTGGTTGAAGGAGCCTCAGTTGGTGAATTGCCTCCACTGGACTGGCCTGTGGCAATATCTGTGAGGCACTCTCTTGATTGTTGAGTGATGTGGGAAGGCATAGCTCTCTGTGGGCGGTGCACCCTTGGGCAGGTGGTCCTGTATTGCTTAAGAAAACACAACAAGTTCAGCATGGGTCAGGGGAGCAAGCCAGTAAGCAGCATTCCTCCATGGTCTGCTTCCGCTTCTGCCTCTAGGTTCCTGCTTTGAGTTCCTAGCTTGGGCTCCGTCAGTGATGACGTAACCTGGGAGAAGTAAGCAAAGTAAGCGCGCTCCACAAGTTGATCCTGATCAGCGTGTTCTCTCACAACAACTGAAAACAAACTGGGATACTCATCTTCAGACCTCACTTCACCCTAGGCGGAAGAGCCCTGGTGGCCCCTGCCCACTTTGTGAGAGGCTGAGGAGAATGGCACCTTGCCTGTCGTGGAATCAGTCTGGGCCACCAGCCTGGGCCCCTCTTACTTTCTCGCCCTTGTCCTCATCCTCTCTCCATTTAGAGCCAAACCCCGCTGTTCCTCCTACACACTCCCACAGCTCTTATTCGACTGCGGACTGTGTTAGTCAAGTTTTCCATGTCTATGGCACATATTTGAGAGACTTAACTGAAATGGAAGAAAATTTTATTTGGGCTCATGATTTTAGAAGATTTAGTTCAAGATCAGCTGATCCACTGCTCTGTGCCCAGCATGAGGCAGAACATCATAGCAGTAAGAATGTGTAGCGAAGACTTCTCACCGGAGATGGCCCAGAAACAGACACAGTGGGACCAGGCAGAATAGCTACCCCCAAAGAACGTGCTCTAGCTATCTAATTCCTCTATCAGGTCAGCACCTCTACAAGTTTCTGCCACCTCTCTGTATGCATCCTTCCATGGGGTAGGTCAGAGCCCTCATGATCCCATGATCCAGCCCCTTCCCCAAGGCCCTGCCTCCAGACTCCACTCTGGAGACCAGGGCTTCAAGCTACCAGCTTTTAGGGGAGACATTTTATATAGCAACTTCGATAGGAAACATTGGGGTCCCTTCACATCTTTGCAGCCTTTGCCCACTCAGCAAGCACCCTTCCCCCACCCAGACCTATCTGCCTTAGAAAGGAGAAATTCCACGCAGGTATTTCCCAGTGTACCTAGCTCTATTTTTAAAATATCCACCAATGGGCCTAGAGAGATGACTAGGCGGTTAAGAGATGGCTACTCTTGTAGAAGACCCAGGTTCAGTTCCCAAGACTTACATGGCGTATGACAATCGTATGAAACTCCAGTTCCAGGGGATGTGACGTTCTCTTCTGGCCTTTGTGGGCATTGCATGCTTATGGTACACATGCATAGATTAAGACAAAACACTCATACAAAAATAAGTAAACCAAAAAACAATTAAATAGCCACCACTGAGGAGTTGTGGCCTGTTTTCCCTTCCTCCAGAGTTACCTCCCTCCCTTCTTTCCAGAGTGCTGATTCATCACCCAGCATAGGTTAGGGATGGATCCCAAGTCACTGTCTCCGCAGGATACCATCTACCCCTCTGGCCAGCCAGCGGGCAGGAAGGGCATCCAGCCAAGAGCCCCAGATGAGGAATAAGAGAGATGCCAGGCAGATGAGACCCAGGCAAAATGCTGTGAAGGCAAGGGCATGGCAGAGGTGTCACTGAGTGACAGACTTTGGCCTGTGCCGATGGACTGGAGCTGGGATAGGCGATAACCTCTCCAGTTAGGATTTATTAGTCCAGGAGCCAGCTAGAGAGCTAGGCTTGGGTCCAAAGCTTGTTAATTCTCGCAGTTTTGCCCCTCTGCATTAAAGAACTCTGTGGCCGAGGCCAAAAGGATCATGTTGTGAGTGAGGTTGGGGCTGACCTCTGGACTTTGGGGAACATCCCAGCCCTTGCTGTAACTGTCCCCAATTTAAGCATGATTTGCCCTGGTCCTCTTTGAAGTGATTCACAAAATGCAACTTTAAGGTTTTAAAACTGCTCATAAAAATGAATCAATCAGCTCAAGGCTGAAATAATTAGTTCCCTTTGCTAGGAAAGAATACATAGTGCTTCTTAATTATTGTACTGATTGTGTGAGAGGCTTTTAAATACAGCAGAGAGGCCTCCAAAGGCTCTGTCCTTCTACCTGCCTATAGGGGAGAGAACTTAATTAAAACAAAGAAAACATTAATATTTAATGTGTGATTTCTCCCCATATCCTTTCTACTTCTCAACCAATGACAGCTCCAAAATCCACCCCCCCCACAACAGAACACAATCCCTCGAGACCCGTGTTGGCAGACGGTGTTAACAAACAGCACTGCACAGCAACTCCGGCCGCCATGTCAAGGGGCCCTGGCTGCCTCCTGCGAGTGACACCATTCCTCAAACCCCGTGTTCCTGTCTCCAGTCCTGACTCCACCTCCTTTATTAGGGGTGAGCTTGAGGACAAGGGTACTACAGTCTTAATCAGCTTCAGGAGGATCAAGTGGATGGATTCGAGTGAACACCTTGCAGAGTACCCAGAACACTGACTGATGGTGTTATCCCCATGGCACCCTCAGACATTCAGGGCGGGGAGGGTGATTTTTCAGAAGTAACACCCCAGTGGGTGGCGAATTCCCCACTGCCCTGGCCCTTCAGCATTGACTTACATCCTGTTCCAGATAAAGAAGGTGGCTTCTATCTGTCAGGTTATTTTTTTTATTCCAAGATACAGAAAAGTCTGGATAAACTGAGCTAAGATGAGACTCAGTTACTGACATGTAAAGGAGGACTTTGGGCTCAGCTCGATCCAGGATCAATGTCATCTGAAGAGTCCTCTCTTTCACAGAGCCTTGATTCTCAAAGAACCAGAGATTATGAGGTTGTTCCTGAAGCTCCACCCTCATCTGAACTTATTCAGGGTGAACCCCCTGCCTTTGCCCAAGCCTCCCTGAGAACTGCTCAGCACATCTTATCCACCCAGGCAGAGTCACCTGCTCATCGCTGTGTCCTTGGAAATGGGAAGGACATCTGCAGGGTTCCTGCCTCAGAGTCCAGTGCAGGCTGGTGCCTCTGCAGTGGGCAGTGGATTGACCAGAAGCATGCTTACCTCAGCAGCATGCTTAAAGTAGAACAAAGATCAGATTGTCTGTCCTGAGAATAAGGAAATATGACTTCAGCTATCACACACTGGAGGCTCTGAGGCCCCAGCCCTCTGCGTGGAGAGTGTTTGAATTTGAACTCAGTATTAAAGACCAACAAATCTCCCATACAACATTCAGTTTCCCAGCTTTCTTGGGAAAATCAGGCCTCTGAACCAAGGGACCTGCCAGCCTCTGCGCTGGACTGTCTTCCCACAGTCGCCCACTGAACCAGCCAGTTCCCTTCTTTCAGCTATTCAGGATGCTGAGCTGGCTAGCATGAAGCCCTTTATTTAAACTGGCAGGCGCACAGCTAACTCCTCCTCATAGCTGGGCTGGGTCCAAGAAGGATGCTTTCTGCATCTCAGACACAGGTGGCCAGTAGGCCTGCAGGGACATGTCACATGCTACCGTCCGGAGAAGAACTGCGCGGGATCCACTGCTGAATAAGTGGCTCTCATGGTGGACATTAACCTTCGGCCTGAATCGAGGACCCAAGGCACTCAAGAGGCAGGTCCCTGGGAGTCCAGAGGATGAGTGGTAAAAGGCCTCCCTGGTTTTTCATAGCGAACCTCTGGCTCTCAAGGCTCAGGAATCATTGCAGAAGAGAGGGTGGGAAGATTTTAAGAGCCAGAGGTGGTGGATAAACAGTTTTTCAGACGGGAGGGCATCTGCTCATACGGACTCCCAGCAATGGTGACAGTGTGCACAGATCTTACATGTGCTCAAGCCAGACAAATCCCAGCATAAAAATCGGGAAGTGAGGAAGAAACCCCAACCCTAGCAGAGTTACTACTGGCCACTGACCACTGCTGGGGCGGCAGAGAGGGTCAGCTTTCTTCAAGGATGTGACACTAGGTTGGTTAACCAGGCTCCAGTGGATGGACCTCACACTACAGGGCATTTTACAGACAGAAATTAGATTTGATAGGCCTTAAATAAATATTTAAATCATTTAATATATATTACATGAAATCAAGCAGGAGGTAACAGGGAGGTACAGATAGAGGATCTAAATATGAGCTAAATATAGTACATGAAACTCTCAAAAAATTCAGTTTAAAAAGACCTCCCCAGGTTCCTATTCAGACGAGGCACCTGAGTGCTAGGACACTTCTCAGCTCTGCTCCAGCCGCCCCCCTCCTCCACCTTCCAGGCTCCCCCAAAGATCAAGGCGTTCTAACAATGTGGACCGCTGAGTCTGCTGGAAGTCACTCTAGATGTGGGCGGCCATCCCTGTCCACAGGCCCAGAGCAGAGCAGAATCCATTTACCTGTTGTGAGAAAGGCAGGGAACACAGGGACTTGGAAATTGGAGCTACACACAGCTTTGGGTCCTCCTCCTCCATGCACCCTGAATCTGTCCGTCCCTGTCTACCTCCTTTGCCCTCAGCCATGACTCAGACCCAGCCACTCTTTGTGGTTTGGTTTTATAGTCGAGGCTGGTCTTGAACTCACGTTCCTCCTTCCTCAGCCTCCCAGTGCTGGGATTGCAGGTGTGTGCCCCCTTGCGTAGCTCCATCCTTCTCCCCAGAGAGCCGCTCCTCTCCCTCTTGTCCTAGTGTACCGTCCCCAGTTTCTTATTTTATAGAGAAAAATTCCAAAATCTTTGGGCAACCTAAAAATCATTTTAGGTTGCTTTCTCCCCCTTCTGGGTGGGAGGTCGCTTCAGCTGCCCTGCTGTCCTGAAGCAGGGTTGGGTTGCCACCCATCCTGCCCCAGTGCCACAGGCACTCCACCCTGCCCCCAACCCCAATAAGGACAGGGCTTTCCACCAGGGTAGAAATTTCCTGCCTTCCAAAGGAAGGTGAGACGTTCCATCCTACATGAAAGCTGCTTTAGATCATTGAGTAAATAACCCAGTAATTTCAGAAGTCTCTGAAACTGACCAGATTCACTAGACCCTTCCTCCCCAAGCAAATATAATCCCTAAGAACTGCTTAGAGACTCTCTCAGACCAGCTGAACTTCCTGGAAGAGGCTCAGGCGGCTGGACTTCCAGGAAAGGACAGTCTCCTAGCTGTCTGAGAGTACAGTACACTCCAGGTTCCTGCTTTGGTGAGCTGTTACCCATGCTGGGATGGGCTTCTGTGACCCAGCTGTCTTTGAATCATTTCTGCTCCTGTAAGTAACCCCTCCCCCATATTTCTGTAAGTAGCCCCAATAAAACTCAGTGGTCTGTCATTGGTTCCCCATCTGGGGCAGGCATTTGTTTCCATCTTCCCAGATAGAGTGTCACACAACAGGTAAGCACCAAACGATGAATAAATGAAAGAAGACTGAAAACAGCCCCAGTCATCTGAACTGTTTACTAGTTGTTAAGGACAGCTATTTGGGAAACCTTATCCAGTCTATTTGAACATTGAACTGGGGTACAGGACTGCAGAGGAAAGGGGGAATGCTGGTTTTATTTTACAGTTTACTTAATTCACTCTCCTGCGGGGACTGGTTTAATTCATCTCCACGGCTGAGGCAGAAGGACTGAATTGAAATATTAACCTCAGAGGCAGTGCTGGAGCAGATAGCACAGCTCTGCCCGGGAGTGCAGAGCAGGAGATGAAAGGCAAAGAGAAAGCTTCCACGGGAGAATTAGAGGAAGGATAATAGAAGCCTTTCCTCTAATGGTTCATTTTCTTTCTCTTTAGTCCAGAGTGATAAAAGCAAATAAATTTGTGTTTAGAATCACAGACACAGTGCAAGGCTGTTATATAATGATATTATCCCGGTGAAACTTTGTCAGAAGTTCTAATGTCTAAGGCACGCAAAGTAGATTAAAATATCACAGTCGAGCAGCAGAGCCTGTCAGAATGACAGAATATTATTAAACCTGTGTATTTATCCCTTAATTTTCATCTCCACATGAGATCTCTGTGTGGTGCTGTTTCCACACAAAGCCGTCGGCCAGCCCTGTGACCAGCTGCATGATGGGAGGGAGGCTGCTGGGCCCAGCCGAGAAGTGCTCCCCAGCCAGCCTCGAACTTGAGCAGTCCAACCTAAGCGTCCACAAGTCCACAAAAGCAGAAGGGCTGCCTGCTGCCTGAGTGGCATCTAGCTAACCTCCCCCTCCTCCAGAGGGAGCTCATGAGCAGTAACAGTCGGAAAGAACCAAGGGGGAGGGGCTGGGATGCAGGGCCAGCGTGAGATCGGCTACTCTGTCTGGAGGGTGGGTGGCTGGAGGTGCTTCTTGGCCTCTGAGTCTCTGTCTCTCTGGACGGGTGCCCGTCACCACCACTGGGGCGTGTGTTCTCTGTGCCCTGGGCAGCTCAGCTTTACACACATTCTCTCTGCGGATCCTATAGCTGTTTCAGATAAGGGATTGGCCAGATTTTTACAGGTGAGGAAACTGAGGCACAGAAGCCACACAACTTGCTCAGGTCCTGTGGCAGTCCACGTTGTCTGCAGGTGGGACCACCCGTAGCTCTGCTTATTCTGTAGGGAAGCAAATCAGGGCATGGTCAGGGTAGGAAGGGCCCAGGTGATGTGGACACATGGGTATAGAAGACCCAAAGTTTAGAGCAGCAGGCAGACACCGAGTCCCAGGTGTCTGAGGCTTTGCATTTGTATACAACCACTGCAGAACGTCGCACAGGTGTGGGTGTGGGGCGGAGCAGGGCAAGGGACCTAAGGTTTGTGGTGTTTGAATTTATTGTGTATATGAACTTAAAAGGAGTGAAAACAAAATGGAAAAAATAGCTTAGCTAGAAGTGGAGGAGGACAGACTCAGTGTCCTTCCTGGAGTCTGCCTTTTTGCAGTCCTCAGACCTTGCCATCTAAGGAGGGGCCTATTCAGAGGCCTTTTCTGTCTACTGAGTGCCTGCACTCAGCTCTTCCAATGCAAACCCAGCCCCCCCCCCCTTCCAGACAGCCTTTCCTGACTTACGGTTCTGCCCTCCCTCTTCAGGTCTCCAGCCAAGAGCGTTTTCATTGCTACAGCCAAGACCTCAGGTCCTCACCAGCCACCCTCAGGTCAGTTCAGGGTGCACCATGCTCCATGCCGCCCTCCTCCGAGCAAAGGGTCATGCAGGAGAAAAGCTGATTAAGGCTAAAAGGGGCACTTGGGCCTATAGGAGCCAGTGCACTGTGCTCAGTGTGATTTCAAGAGGAGCTGGGCAGGGACTGGGGGCATGCTGAGTCTGGGGAGGGCTGAGGGCATCCTGAGGGGCTGGGGTGGGGACTCCAGAGGTATGCTGAGGGCTGGGGGAGGGGCTGGAGCATGCTGAGGGATGGGGGTCCGCAGTACATGCAGGGGGCTGGGGAGAGGACACTGGAAGTATGCTGAGAGCCAGGGCGCACCCGGGAGCATGCTAAGGGCTGGGGGAGGGACTGGGGGCATGCTGAGGACTGAAGTTCGGAGTCACCCTGGGAAGACCCAGAGTATGATACATGGGCCTCAGACAATGGAGAGCTACTTGAAAATGAAAACTACAATTTTACAGAAACAGCGTTTGGCATGAAAAGGAATCATTAGAAAGAGAACATAAATCATAACAAATACCAGTCGCACAGAAATCCAGGTTCCTTTTCAGATTTCTTCAGGCCTGGTTCCATCTGTGGTCACACAAACACACTTTCTGCAGCACCCTGCCCCCTTCCCACCTAGAGCATGGCTGAAGCCCAGCACTCCCAGAGGACCATGGCACCTGCTGCTTTCTTACCTTTGGAAATGGCTCAACTTGCAGGGGACCTGAGATGCCCAGTCACTTTGTGAAGAATAAAAATGACAGCTCCACAGAAACCACCAAGTTGTCAGCATAGTTGCTGTGACCCAGCCCAGCGCCCCACATGCCTTGTGAAAGGGACGCAGCTCAATGCTAGTCCAATTAGAGTCCCCAGTGCCAGAAGTAGCACTTGGCAGCAGGCATGACTGCATTGAAGCAGAGGATGGCAGACTGTGACCACAGCATTCAGGAGTGAGAGAAACTGGGGCAGGAGGATCATGAGATTCAGACCAGCCCAGGCTGCCTAATACCACACTGCATCAAAATTCCAAGGGTTCAGTGGAGCTCAGTAGTACAGTGCTTGCTCCACATTCCATGCACAGGGCTCTGGGTTTGAGTCTCAGCAACACACACACACACACACACACACACACACACACACACACACACACACAAAGAGAGTAGAATTGAAGGGAGGAGTAAAGGGACTGGAGAGATGGCTTAGTGGTTAAGAATACTTGCTGCCCTTCCAGAGGACCCAAGTTCAGTTCCCAGCACTCATGTTAGGTGACTTCTCACGTTTCAAAGAATCTGATGGTGCCTTAAGGCTTCTGGCCTCTGGGGGAACTGCATGCATGTGGTACACACATTCACATATAAATAAATAAAAATTTTAGAGAAAGGTTAGTTCCACACATCTACACACTGAAGCAAAGGGGACATGTTCAGTTTTATAAAAACAAGTAATATTTGGTGCTAAGGCAAGCGAAGGGATTTCAGGAAAAGACTAATTCCTTATGAAATTACTGCTTTATATGTATTGGAATGGCTAAAATTAAAATGCCAGCCATTGGCTGGAATATGCAGCCATCAGAACACTTACATAAGCCTAATGGGTGTGTAGGTTGTATAGTCACTGTGGGAAATAGATTTGTGATTCCTTAAAAGATGCTATATACTTACCCTCTAGCTTAATTAGTCTCGTTGAATATGTATCCAACAGAATTAGAAACAAAGGGTCTGGAGAGACGGCTCAGTGGTTAAGAGCACTGCCAACTCTTGCAGAGGACTGGGGTTCAGTTCCCAGCACCCACGTGACAGCTAACAACCATCCATAACTCCAATTCCAGGGGATCCAATGCCCCTTTCTGAACTCCTCAGACATCGCACAACACAGGTGCATTACATTCATGCAGGCAAAACACTCATGCACGTAAAGTAAGAATCAATAAAATATTTTTTTAAAAAAGAAATAAAAACAAATGCAAATACTTGCCTGGCAGCTCCAGTCCTGTTCATCTGGAAGTGGAGTGCCCCCATAGGCCTGTGCGTTTGAACACTTGGTCACCCCCTTACAACGCTGTCTGAGGAGACTGTGGAACCTTTGAAGCAGGAAGCATAGGGAAAGTGAGGGTTATAGCCTGACCTCGAGTCTGGCTGGTGCTCTGTCTGCCTCCTGGTTGGGGTCACGTGAGGAACTGCTGCTGTGAGCGTCTGCCCTTATGAACAAATCCACTCCAACTGCCTTGCCTTCCCCACCATGATGGACTGTATCCTGTCAGTAGTGAGCCAAACTCAGCCCTTCCTCCCTGAAGTTGCTTCTGCCAGATAGTTGGTTACAGGAGCAAGAAAAGTATTTGATACAAGTCCCAAACTGGTTGTGTGAGTATTTATCAATATATGAGTAAGTAAACACACTGTGGTATATCCATATGCTAGAATACTATTCATTGTGGTGTATCAGTATAACAGAATACTATTCACCAATGAAAAGTACAACGCTGCCAATATAGAAGAATCCCCCAATCATTATGCTGTTAAAAAGGCCAAACACAAAGAACACAGAGCAACTAAATTCACTTACCTGTAATTCTACATACCTGTAGAGTGAACCCAAATCCACCAGTGGCTGCTTGAGGTCAGGAGCTTGGCAAGATTGGCTGCAAGTAGGCTTTGCTAAAGTTTTAGGGGAGATGAAAATATCCCAATCAGGGGTATCATCATAAGGGGGAGTGTATTTGTCAGTACTTAGCAAGATAGAACACGAAGTTAATTTTAAATTTGAGCATTATATAATGAACAAATTAAAGTCTGAATTTGAGACATTTGATGCTGTACTGAGTCTCTAGCACTAGAATTTTCCAATACACTCCCCCAGTGATTCCAGAGTAAGACCAGGCTTGGCAAGGGGGTGGGATTAGCTTTTCGAAAGACCACTCAGTTCTTGTCACTGCCCGCCTCACTCTGACTGGCAGCCCTCTCTACTTGCCCAGACCTGTCCTCATGGGCACCGAGTTTCCCCTGCCTGTGCTGCTGTAGCTTCTCTGCAGGGTCAGTTGTCTGCCAGCATTCAGCACAGCCTCCTTGTCCTCTCCCTCTGTCCCATGCCCCTCCCTCGGTCCCTCCTTCTTCTGGTTCACAGTACTGGTGAGCTTGCAGAACACTCTCAGCTGCTTCTCTATTCTCCGACTCGCCCTCTCCTTGGTTTATAACCTCCTCAAGCGCAGGAGCTTTGAATACTGACTCATTCATGTCTGACCACTGCCATCCAAAATAGGTGCAGTAAGTGCTCACAAGCACCTCTCTTATTTGGTTCAAGAAGAGTTGTGAATAATCAAACCTGTGTTGCCATAATAATACGCAAAATACGGGTGGAGAATTCAGTCTTCACACCAGCACTTGCAATATAGGCACATGTTTACAATTCAAACACAGTGATGGCCTCTTGTGGATTTTGCCCCAAGTAAAACTTTCTGTCATTATTTAAAATCCAAGATTTTTTTTTTTATGTGGATGAGTGTTTCACTTGCCTGTAAG
Source organism: Eospalax fontanierii (assembly GCA_035773235.1). Classification (NCBI taxonomy): domain Eukaryota; kingdom Metazoa; phylum Chordata; class Mammalia; order Rodentia; family Spalacidae; genus Eospalax; species Eospalax fontanierii. The sequence goes on from CM069554.1 coordinate 8,145,933, forward strand.
TAAATGCATCTATGTCGTGCAATGCTCATGGAGGCTGGATGAGGGTATTGAATCCCCTGGAACCAGAGTTATGGACAGTTGTTAGCCACCATGTGGGTGCTGGGAATCGAATCCGGGTCCTGTACAAGAGCAGCCAGTGCTCTCAACTGTTGAGCCATATCTCCAGCTCCCTAAATCTGTGTTTTAAAGAGACTCCTGATGTTTCTCAGCTTATTTGACAGTGCAATCTTGTCCCTAGTAACTTTCCAGAGCCACAGCTTCCCACACAGAACTCTGGGAGCTCCTCAGGTCAAGTCTGGACTTCTGTAATGTTTTCACTTTTCTCTCAAGGCAGCTTCACAGGCTGGGGAGCCTCTGCCTGGTCTTCCCCAGTGTGGTCTGGAATCAGCTCCCAGAGTTTCCTTTTCAAGTCCTTGGTCTGCACCTCTTTGGTCTGGACTTCCATCATCTTCTAGGTTTGGTGGACTTGGTGCTGAGCGGAAGCAGTCATCTGGATCTGATGGTGGCACATTATAGTAAAATCAAAATGAAAGAGACAAGCAGACGGCTATCAGTAGTTCTGCCACGAACAAGGGCTCATACTGTGGTGGGCATTTGTTGACTGTGGAATGCATCTTGCATAGGGAAGCTGTAGTCCGTCAAATTCAGGGATCAGTTTGAATCTTCGATTTATTTGTGTGAGTGTGTGTGTGTGTGTGTGTGTGTGTGTGTTGTGGGTGTCTGAAGAGGCCAGAAGTGGGCATTGGATCCCCTAGAGCTAAAGTTACAGCAGCTGTCAGGCACCATGTGGGTTCTGGGAACTGAACCTGGGTCCTCCGAAAGAACAGCCTGTGCTCTTAACTGCAGAGCTGTCTCTCCCGTCCTACTTGAATCTTCTAAATGTGACTTTATCTCACTGCAATCAACAAGACTCACTTCCAGCACAAGACCCCTGAGGCTATGGAATGGCAGCTGGGTTTCTTGAGGCCTTGTGATTCTTTTCCAGGATTTTTCATACTGAGCACAGCAGTGCTTCCTACATCACCCCAGGATCTCTGAGACTGGATCCACCTCTTTCTTCTTGGCTCTCTTTTGGCAGTATCTGGCAAGGTGTTTGGTCTTCCCAGTCCAGTGCCAGACAGGTCACTCTTGCAAGAACTTAGGTATGGTGGGCGGGTGTGCTGGGGAGGAAGAAGCACTGAGTAGGGCGCGCTGTCCCTTCCTCTTGTAGCTTCTATCTGGACATTCTGGGCTCTCTTGTTCTCTCTCTCCCCCATCACACCCCACCCTCTCTAAGATTCCTCTCCCAGATTTCCTGCTCAGGAGGCCCCCTGGGGACTTCACATTTTTCTCACCAAAGCACAAGTTGTCAGCAGAGTTGCTGATGGAGATGTGGGTGACTGTGTCCCAGGTCTCCTCAGCCATGCGTCAGAGCAGCGGGCCCTGAAGACTCCAGTGCCCCATGCCTGCTCAGCACTAATTTGAGCTGTGACACCATTTTCCAAGCTGTCACCACCTCAGGCCACAGCAGAATCTCTCTTGGGGAATAGGAATGGTTGGTATTCAATTTCCCTCCTCCACTTCTCAAGAGCTGAGTTCCCAAGTTCAAAGGCATCTATCATGGTGAGTGATGGATTGTATTTCAGAGCAGGTTGGCAGCAGGCGGGAATTGGATTCAGAAACAACCGTCTGGCTTTTGCAACTGTGTGCCCTTTGCCCGCTCAGCATCACACTGGCTGTCACATAACCCAAGTGGCCACAGGAGTGGAACTGGCTTTAGCAATAGGCATCCTCTGTGCTGGAGAAGCAAAAGGTACCCAGAATCGAGAGCCCCCACCCACAATACTCATGCAGAGGGTCATGCTGAGCACAGAGACTTTTTTTGAGAATCTGCTTTCTGTTGAGTACTGGGAAGACAGAATAACAGAAACAAAACTTCCACACACACCCCATGGCACTGGCTTGCTCACTCCGTGATCTGTTGGGGGTTTGGATGCCTGCTTGACTTGAATATTGGAAACCTGCTTCTCGTGATAAAAAGGGCAGTGAATGATTTCTTCAGAGAGAAAACAGTATCAGGGGCCAGATCCCACGCATCGCCCTCTTAATGCTTAATGTGGGCATTGTACAAGTTAGAGCTTCCCTCTCAAAGGTTTTGTTCCTTCAGCCCCAGTTTGGGGGTCAGAATAGTCAGGTCCGTGGTGATCATGAGGTGTGACATCCTTGCACCATATACCCTGTCAGTGGCTATGATTTTAATGCAGTCACTCACTGGTTCTTGTCTGCAGGAGATCTGTCCTTGGCTCTCACAAGTTGGGTTCAGAATTGTTCCAGAGGCACACCAACTAAACATCCCAGCACGTCTGTGTGATCAGGAGCTTGGCACTCAGGCTGCAGTTATCCATGGAATGGGAGGACTGGATTGGGAGGCGGTCAGTCCAGTACCTGTTTCCAGTACACTCAGGAGGAGACTGTGTGCCTTCTGACTGCTCAGTCCAGAGCTAAGAGGTGACCCATCAACAGCAGCCAGTGGTGACAGCTGACAGGCTACACTATTGGCTCTCCTGTTCCCAGAAACACTTTAAGGTGACAGTCTCCAGGCATCAGAGCTTTGTGAATGTCAGACAGAAGAAATGGGAGGAGCAGAGCTGTGAGGCCCATTCATGGAGATAAGTAACTCTAAAACCAAAGCCAAAGCACTTGGAGAGATTCTTTGCCTTCTGCGAATTCTCATCTAGGTAGTCAAAGGAAGCAATTATTGAGGAAAAGTTCTTTTTTAAAGAGTAGGTCAACATCTATCTACACGGAGCTATGAGTGTGTATCGTTGTGCATGTGTCTAACAGACAGCGAATGGAAGAAAATGATGTAATCCACGCTGAATGCACACAGCACCTCGTCAGTTAGCACTGATGGACTGTCTGCTGTGTGCCAGACGCTGTTTGCAGTACCTTCATGTATGTTCCTCTCTTTAATTACCAGGGTATATCAATGTATGTAAAACACTTAATGATGTCCAGGATTGAGAATTGCTCTGTGGGAGGGTTCTCGTCACTGGTCACGTCCATCATCATTCCTAATTTCTGGGTTGGTAATGAAAGAAGGGGTGGGGGAGGGAAAGAGCGATCTCCTCCTGCTAGATATTGTAGTGGTCACTCAGTCACTCACCAAATCCTCTTTGCCTGAACTGGCAGGTCAGCACACAGGTTCCATAGTCTTTCAGAGGTCACAAAGTGAGACCGAGGAGAACTTGCCACTTTAGCAGGTGGACACAGTTCAGAACTCTCCCCTTAGGTTATTCATGCCTGGAACTCCAGTTGTCCAGTCATACCACACATCCTGTATCCTCTGAGCCTTGGAAAAGCCCAAAGATGCTGTGCTTGTGGACACACTGCAAGGACAGGGTGCTGAGAGGAGGCCAGGTCTGCTGAGAAAGGGCCGCAGGGATCTGGAATGTCCTGAGGTCTCACGTGTGGAAAGTCTGACCGCTGCCTGGGGGTATTACTGCCAAGCGATTGGCTGGTGAGGGCTGTGATGTGATGGGCGCCTCCATCAATGGATTCCTGGCTGGGTGGACTTCTGGAGGTGGGTGGGACGGTGGGAGGTAGAGCCTGGCTTGGAAGGGAAATCTGTTCCTGGACTCTTGCTTTCTCTCGTTTTTGCTTCCTCTCTGTCATTCAGTGAGCAGCTCTCCTCCACCACAGGGCCATGGTGTTTCTGTATGACCATGAGTCTTAAAGCGATGGAACCAGCTAAGTGAGGCCTGCAACCTAAAACCAAGAACCAACATAAATCTTTCCTTCCTTTTAAGTCTCATATCTGAGCTGTTTTGTCAGCAATGGCAAAGCGGTTAGCACCCATCCATGTTACTGTTTCTAGGTGCTTCTCTGGCTGAGGTGATATGGCCCAGTATGCTGCAGCCGTGGCTGGTTCTGGTTCTTGAGACCTCTTCCACCTGTCCCATGAAGGTTGCCGTTCTCACTGCTGGGAGTTCATCCAACTGGATAGCTCACCCTCCTGCTAGCCAGGAAAGAGAACCCACCCCAGAGAACCCCTGGGTGAAGGAAGGAGGGGCGTCACCTTGAATATGAAACCTGGGTCTGTGAGCTGGGGACTGCTTGAGTAAGCATTTCTCTAATGATCTCTGACTGTTAAAGTCAAAGGCAAACATTTGTTGCAAAAAGAAGCTTCTTTGATAAGTGGTATATGGTACACTTGTCTGCAAATATAAAGATCCATATTTAGCAAATGGTAAGAACTTTCATTTGTCTAAAGAAATGACAGAGATAGGGTTTTCTCCTTCGCGTCATGTGTTATATGGCTATAATTGCAATGTTACTCCTGAGTTCTCTCCCATTGAGAGGGCTTTCAGTCCAATTAGATAGCTGATTGGATTGATAGTTGATTACCCCCCAGACAGCAGTACCACTAATGCACCAGTAGAGGGAGCTTGCTGTGCCAGTCATTATGGTTTTAGGTTTTAAGGCTGGGTTGAACCACTGATTGATTTTCTCACTTAGCAGCTTGAATAATGTCCTCTAGAACTATGAGAGCTACTTTTCAGAGCAAAGGCTTCTAAGTCAGTTTCAGCTCCATTGGTCTAAGTCCTTGTTCGAAGCATGCCCTGTCTTCAGCAGAAGGGTCTTACTTTCAAGTTCTGGAAGCTAACCAGGAACTTTGGCAATAATAGCCTGTGTTATTTTGGGACCATGGTGGAAGAGGAGGCAGAAAGATTGTAAAAGGCAGGGTTGGTCCGTGAACTTAGGGAGACAGGCTTTCAGGCCACTGGAAGCTTGCGCATGTGCATTTGCAGCAATGTTGGCCTACAAGACTCGTGCGGACTCAACCAGACAAGGGCCCAAAGTGGAAGCCGGGAAATGGGGGAGGGGCAGCCTGGCTCTAGCCTGGGAACTGTTGGAGACTGATTACTGTTGGGTGAGGGAGAGTAGGCTTCCTTAAGATCTCTAGATGGGCTGACTAGACTACAGTAGATGAACTTGCACCAAAGGACATCTGGGTACAAATGCTTGACCAGATAGGATTTCACATGTGTGGTGGAATGCATGAGGTCTGGGGAGTCAGGGAGGATGGATGGGGAAGGGGTCTGTGTTGGACTGAGAACTGTTGTATGAAATGTACAAAAGCTCAATACAAATATTTTTTAAAGGGAAACATTGCAGCCCAGACTCATAAGCCTCATGTCATTATCCCATTGTACAGATGAGAAGTTAGTAAGTTCCCCCGAGGTAGTACTGTTGTCTGACAGCTGTGCCCAGGCCACCTGCCCCCAGTCTCCTGTCTGTCCACTGCCCTGCTTGGCCATGTAGACGTACAGCAGTCCCACCTCCCAGGTAGATCTCCTCTTCTGTGCCTCCATGTATATCCATGTCCCTGTGGCGGTGCCCCTCTGCAGGGGGACTCTGGGCAAGGCGTGCCACACACGTCACCCTCTGTGCCTCGGCCAGCCAGCCAACCAGCCATGTGATCCTCATTAGCTAACAGCGACATGGCCCGGGGTCAGCTCCCTGAAGCGGCCAGAGACAACTCCTTAGGGAGGCTCCAGCTGCACAACCAGACTTCCAAGCCAGTGATTCTGCTGCTTCTATGCCTGTGCCTGTATTAATTAACCATTCCTTTAATGCTGGCTCTGTCTACACGCATTATTATAATAGTCAATTCTGTTCTCCAAAGTAAGCTCATTTAAACCAGTGAGCTGATGGATTTTTTTTTTCTTGGCTAGATATTTTTTCCTTAAAATAGAATCAGTTTGAAGCTGGAGAGATGACTCAGTGGTTAAGAGTACTGGCTTCCCTTGCAGAGGACCAGCGTTTGGTTCCCAGCACTCACATGATAGTTAACAGCCATCCATAACTCCAGTTCCAGGGGATCTGACGTCCTCTTCTGGCCTTGATGGGATTGCACTTGTGGGGTGCACTTACATGCATGCAGGCAAAATACTCATACACATCAAATATAAATAAATAGTAGAATCAGTTTTAGGAATGGAGATTTCAATGATGACAAAATCCTGAAAGAAAAGCTTTCTTTCTTTCTCTCTCTCTCTCTCTCTCTCTCTCTCTCTCTCTCTCTCTCTCTCTCTTTAACACATTCCATGCAACTCCAGGCTGGAACTGTGGGGAGGGGGTGAACTGTTAACTGACACCAAAGGCTCCCAGTCTAATGTGGGAGAAAAGGGAGAGAAAAACCAACTGCACAGACATGCCACGCAGAGGAAAGGAAGCTCTTTGGTTCCATTTCACCCACAAGAATACAGAAAAACAATGGAAATGTGCCCATGTCACAAGGCATAAGAGGTCTGCTCACTTAGCAAAGTCACGTACCTTGGGCAGTGCGGGAGGGCCCCGGCTAGTGGGCAGCTGTCACTGTTGAGTGCTGAGGACAACCTGAGGGAAGCACTCTGCAGAGCCAAAAGGGGACCCAGATGAATACTGTCACAAAAATGCAGCAGCAGGCTCTGTCTTGCTGTTGAGTGAGTGGTTTTTAATTGCCACCTTCCTAAATCTGGCGTGTGCAATGACATGGATAAGGTTAGCCCAGCAATGAGCTTTCACTATCTACAAAGGAGGAGCTCTTTAATAGCCCTCGCGTGTCGGCAGAGTGTGACAGATTTAAACTAGGTAAAAGAATGGATTGTTTTCCAGGACTAATTAAACGATGGAACTGTTGATATTACCAATCACTCTCAGCTGTCTTTAAGGCGGCTCCCTGATGTTGCCTTTGAGACCCAACTGTGTTCTTCTGTAGGCTGCCGTGTAGTGCACAGACCTTGCACCAGTCCTGTCCAGCTCCTCTCTCAGACCCCAAGCTCCTCATGGGCTGTGAGACCACTGTTATGTTGCTCAGCATCTGTGCCTCTGTTTGCCTTCTGTGTATTGAGACTGACTCCTTATACCCTCTAAGAGTGAGATCAGCTTACAAAGTCATAGAAAGTGTTTATTAGCTAATGCTGTCACTATTATCGAAGTAACCATGACAAGCTGGGTTGCGTGTGATTTGCCTGTGGGACTGGTTATGTTGTGCTGATGGCTACAGTCACTGACTCATGCTATCATTAGCCTTGCTGCTTTTTGGAAGAGGCATGGAGCCCCAAAGTGGAGAAGGAGGGCCTTAGCCTGTGGGAGATCACATCACAGCTTGCAGCATATGCTCCTGAATATGTCCAGACTCATAGAAAGCAACTGGAATGTGGGAGTCGGGAAGATGAGGCGTCTCCACGCCCCCTTCTTCCGCACATGCTCCTCTGTGCACAGATGGGAATGCAGCTATACTAGTTACTTTAATCACTGTGGTCAAATTCCTGACAGAAACAACATAAAAGAGGAAGGATTTCTTTTGGCTCACAGTTTCAGTGAGCTTAATAGCTGGTTGTTTGGACCTAGGTACTTGGGAAGAACATTGTGTTGGTCAGGGTTCTCAAAAACAGAAATGACAAAATGAATATGTGGGGTGTTTGTGTGTGTGTTTAAAGAATGTCTTAGCTTACTTTGAAATAAGAACAACAGCTATATTACACATAAGAGGCTCAGAACCTGGCAGTTGCTTGGTCTTTGAGGCTGGGTAAAGGCTTCAGCAGCCAGAACTGTCCCACAGTAGCTGTCTCACACTGCTGAGGCTGAGACCCCAGTAATTACTTAGTCCATGGGATTAGGTGCCTCAGCCACCCAATCTGGTGCCCCAAAGCTGGAGGATTCTTGGAGAGCTGTTTCTCCTCACCCAGTGATGAGACCTGGAAACACTGGTTCTGATGTCAGCGAAGGAGTCAGCGAAGGAGTCAGCTGCAGCAACAGGACTCAGTTCAGCAATGGGAGGCAAGGCCAACAAAGGAAACGAAGAATCTTCCTTCTGCCTTGCTTCTTTTTTATCTGGGCTCCTACTGGATGGCGCTGCCCACATTTGGGGTGCCTCTTCCTACAACAGAGCAATTAAGTTAATTTCCCGTCTCTGGCTCCCAACTCGGTTGACTGTAATTTGTGGCAAGTTGACACTGAAACCATCCATCACAAGTGTGGCAGTGGTAGGAGCCATGGTGGTTTGACGCTGTTGCTGTTTACTTCCGGACAGACAGGAAATAGAGGAAGGAGACAGAGTGAAGTATAGCCCCAAAGGAACACGTCCAGTAACCTACTTCCTCCAACTAGGCTGCAGCACTTACCTTTCAATAACACTATTGTATTATGAATCCAGAACATCCAACCATTGGATCCAGTTGTCCCTGAAAAGATCCTTGAGCCTCACTCACCTACATATTTTTAATGTAGTCAAGGTTAACCATCACAATGGTGTCTCTCTTGCAGGTCACTGCTCCAGGGAGATCTCTTCCTCCAGGGCCTGGAGATATACCAAAGAGGAGAGTTCTGCATTTTACTTCCAAACAAGGCTCTCTCTTCTTGGAGTACTGCCTCCTTGATCCATCCTCAGTTTTCCAGACTAACTCCAGAAACTCCTGGACATGTGACTTCTTACAGGGAAGGTGGCTGGTCAGGAAGGGCCTCACTTAGCACCCATGGCAATCCTGTGCACTCTCTGGAGCAGAGCCTTTCACAGGTCCAGTTCAAGGTACGACCCAAGGCAATGCTTAAAGTGTTCATAAATCCATACATAAAACTAAGAGTCTTAAAGTTCTCGGAACTCAACCTCCAGCCTCAAAAGCAGTCCATTCCCTACACTAGAGTTTCCTGCAGTCTGACCCGGCCTCTCCACAGTGTCCCCATCCATTTCCTTCGCCAGCAGCTGGGTGTGATGAATAAGCATTGCACCGACTCTGCCATGCCGGGCTAGGAGTTCACAGAGCCTGTCCAATCACCTGGTAGAGAATTTGTCACTGTCAGGCCTGATGCTCCTTGTCTGGCCCAGCATCCCAGCTGACTTGTAGCCCACACCTGTTGGCAGAACTCCAGGGATGCATCCTCCCAGAAACCCTTTTGGAAAATAGGTCCTTTGACTAAGCTCCCAGGCACAGCTATACCTCGTGTCTCAGAGTGTGAGATGTACCTCAGAGCAGCATCCTGGCCCCACTCCCAGAGCCCATGGTTCTAGACTCCAGGACTGACCCGATCTGCATCTCTCTCTGGACTGTGAGGACACAGGGATGCAGATACATCAAGGGCCAAACGTTCCTTGATGCAGTCAACAGAGATCATTGGTACCAAGAAGCCAAAGAACAATCCAGAGCCAGGAAGCACACCAAGGACAGCTGGGGTGCTCAGAGAACAGCATCCTGAAAAGAAGAAATCCAGACCAATCAGACTAACAAAGACCGTTCATCCTAAGGAAGGTCTGAACTCCACGACCCCAACAGAAGGAACAGCCTATGCAAAAGCCTGGAGGCAGGAACAAGGTTGTCAAAATCTAAATGTGAAGAGATGCTGAGTGAGCAAAGCCTTGGAGGATTAGTGTCAAAGACTGGTTTATATAGGGCCTGGGAACCACAGAAAATAAATTCGGTTTTAGTGTGAGTGTGACTAGTGGAGGAACCGGGTGCAGAATACACAAAAACCTCTGGGCTAAAGGCTGGGTTGTGGGAGACCTGACTGACACAGGTCCCACAGTACAGTGGGGGGAATAGTTGTAAGGGTTGCAGACGTCGAAGTGGGATGACCACTCAAGAAGCCATGGCTGTGGGGCCTGGCAGGGCAGGGGAGCCTGAGCTAGAAGGCGAGACTCTATCTTAAAAATCCAAGGTCTGGGGCTATAGCTCAGTAGCAGAGTGCTTACCTAGCATGCACAGGGTCCTGGGTTCAATTCCCGACATCACGTACAAACCCACACACAAGATGTGGAAATCCTCTGGGAAATAGTGGTTCAAGCCAGATGTGGGGATGGAGAGAAACGGGCAGACTGGTGGGGGGATATAGAGAACGGGAGGAAGAAGGAGCAGGGGATGCTGCCGGGGGCCAATCAGCCACCAAGCCAGCCAGGGAGCTCGTCTGAGACCCACCCGCAGGGAGGTGATTTCTATGACATAACTGCACTGGTCCCCCGTGGCGGAAACCAGAGGACAGGCCTTCCTCCCCAGATAGGTGCTTCCCAGGTTGATCAAGCAGCGATGACATCTGTTTGAGGACCCCGGTGGGCAGTTCTTCTGCGTGATTTCAGGAAGCAGTAATCACCCCCTCCCATCTCTCTATTTTCAGGAAGTGTTTCAGTGGGCTGGTTCGCTCCAGGTAGCAGTGGGCTGATTTCCAGGCATTGTGAGAATACTGAACAGCCTTTGTGAACAGGAATTGATAGCCATGTCGGCAGTGACAATATTTACAGAATATGCTCTTACATTATACAGGGCAATGGAAAGAGGCTGTTGCTCTGTGCAACTGTGGGTGCAGCATGGGGCCTGGGGCTGCAGGGAACCGCTCCCCACGGCACTGTGCACACCTGAAGTGGAACTCCTGGCATACACAGTCTGCTGGATCCAAGGCTATGCATGGAGCGAGAGGAAAGAAGTCTGCCAGCTGGGTGGCTGCTGTGGGCATGCTCCTGACTCATGCTGTGGTTCGGATAGAGATGGTTCCATGGGCTGAAGGCTTAGTCCTCGCTGCTGGGTTCAGAAGTGGGGCTTTGGGCAAACACGGAATTGTGAGGGTGCCAGCCTCATCCAGTTGATAACTGAAGGATTGCAAAGGGGTGGAAATTGTGGAAAGTGAGGCCAAACTGCAGGAAGGAAGTGGCTGGGGTATGTGTGTGTGTGTGTGTGTGTGTGTGCGTGTGTGTGTGTGTGTGTGTGTTGTCCTTCCCCTCCCTCCCTCTCCCTTCTCTCTTCCTCCCAGCCATGAAGAAGCAGCTCTGATCCTCCACACCCTCCCCACATGAAGTTCCTGTCTTGTCACAGGAGCATGGAGCCAGCTGACCGTGGACGGAAGCTTCTGGAACATGAACCAAGATAAATCCTTCTTTCTTTAAATCATTCGAATCAAGTACTTGTCACCACAGTACAAATAAATTTTTCTTCTCTAAGAAGGACAACAGAAGAGGGGCTGGACTTGAACTTTAAGGTACAGACTCTGCAGCCTCCCTCCTTGGGAGCACGGCCTCAGTCCAGGTGGTTCCGACTTTCTCTGAAGGTCCCAGATTTAAGGGATCTGAGGGTTGGTACTGCCTCTATGTGTCAAGTTCCCCACTATTCGAAGCTGGATGCTTCATGGTGTCCCTGTGTAAGCTACAGATGGCTGTAAGCCTGGGCCTCGGTTGAGTAAGAGCAGAGAGGCAGGAAAAACAGTGTTCTGAGAAAGAAGAAAGGAAGGGAGGGAGGGAAGGAGGGAGGAAGGCAAGAAGGGCCTGGGGGAGGGAAAGAAGGAAGGAAATAATGGCAGAGGCTGGGGGAAGGGCCGTGGTGTGAGAGGCTGTGAGGAGGAATCCAATGCTCTGCAGTGAGATGGGCATAGAGGAGATACTCGCATGTTAAAAAAATGATCCTGAGGAGACCAGCAGCACAGGAAATCCCAACAGAGCTTGCTTGCATGCCACAGGCCCAGAGATGCAACTGTAGTCTCCAGGGTTCTGCAGTCAATGATGCGGGATGGCACCAGGCATTCAGAGATGGCAGGGTTGGTCAGAGTTGATGGAGCCAGCCCCAGGATCTCACTCTGGTATTTACATCCCCAGGAGAGAGGGCTCACCCTCCTCTCCAAGTCCAGAGAAAGATGTAGCTGTCCCACATGTCAGTCATCTCTACAACACCCTCACAGACACATCCAGAGGTGTGCTTTACTGATCACCTAGTCTCTCGATCCAGTCAAGTTCATGATGGAGATTAGCCGTCACAGGAGGGTGACCTTCCTCAAATGGGAGCCCACATGGAACACCTTCAAGAGACTACTGTCTGTGGCCTGCAGGATGGGATGGGGCAGGGGGCAGCCATGCACTGAGAGCAGAGTGTGGGAAGGGGCTGGTCAGTGTATGGTCCGGCACCTGCCTTCAGCACCTCCAGGAATGGACAGAGGGTGGGATCTTTGTCTCCCCCTTCTCTCACCTCTGCCCACTTTCACTGGCATCTCCCGTGGGGACAGTCATTGGTCCTCACTTTACATACTGTGAACTCCTAAAACACGCACCTTTAAGAAGGTCACCCTCCTGTGACGGCTAATCTCCATCATGAACTTGACTGGATCGAGAGACTAGGCGATCAGTAAAGCACACCTCTGGGTGTGTCTGTGAGGGTGTTATAGAGATGACTGACGTGGGACAGCTACCAAGGTGGAAAGACCTGCCCTGAATGTGGGCATCAGTAACAGTCCAGGGCTTTGCTGCAACAATGCTGGAAGACAAAAGAAGCCAGCCAGCAAGTGCGAGCTCTTTTTGTTCCTTGGCAGTCATTCTCTCTTCCTGCTTCCTGGATGCTGAGGCATCCAGCTCTTCCACCTCACCACAGGCCAGAAGCAGAGCACCCACCCAACTGTGCCATTGAAAGGGTGAGACAAAATAAATCTTTCCACTCTAAGTTGATTTTCTTGGGTATTTGTCACAGTGATGAAAAACATTTCCTACACTTCCCCCCCATGGCCTTGAAGGGAAGGCTGCAGAAGTCCCAACACCCAGCACCCCACCATTAGGGGTTTCTATTCATTCAAGCACCGGTCAGCTCTTCCGGAGGACATTTTCCCAGAGCTGCTGGAGCAACGCCTTGAACAGCTTGTTGGGGATCAAGGGCAGCCTGGCCAGCTTCAGAGGAGCTAGAGGGGACTGCCACAGGGTCTCCGTCATGCTGAGCAAGTGTGAGGAAGGAGCCACAGCCTGTGTCCAGGCACTCTGTGGGGGTAAAGTCCAGGTCAGTGTGGATCTGTAGGACCCCTTACTCTGACTGGGTGCCAGCTTCTCTCCCTTTCTGAATGGGATGTGGGATTTGAAATCATGGGTCTGATTAAGATCATCAAGACGCAGCAAGAAGTCTGTTGGTTCTGCTAATCTGTAGCGGTCTGTTTGGGCCTATTGTAAGGACTCTCGTCTGCCCAGGGCCTGGGGCCTTCCATCAGAACAGGATGAAACTAATCTGGGGCTACTTCTCTGCTGCTGAGCCACACGAATGAAGGCGGAGACTCTGCTCCCCGGAACCTGGGAACACTTGGGGTCACGTTTTCATTTTATATTGCTGTATAACAAATTGCCACCCAAACAGCCTACATTCGTGGTCTTGCATTTTCTCAGGCTGAAGTTGAGGTGTCAGAGAGCGGGGGTCTCATCTGGGACTTGACCCCTCCAAGTCCATTCAGCTTCCGGTCAGAAGTCAGCTCCCTGAGGTGCAGAACTGCCTGCTTTCTTGACAGCTGGTAGCTCCGGGCCACATCTGTTCTCCCACACATATCCCATTGCCAGTTCACAGTATCAATGTCCAGCAGGACTGTGTCCCATACATTAGCGTTCTTGGAAGGCTCTGCCTATGAACTCTAGACTCAGATTTAAAGAACTCATGCTAGGTCCAATGAAATCATCTCCATTTTGTTAACTCAGCTGCTCAATATAACTCAATTATGTCTATCTATATCTATATAATTGTGGTACTTGGAATTGAACCCAGGGGCTTTCTTCTTGTTGGGCAGGGCTCTGTTACTGAGTGATAGCCAATTTTGATTAGTAATCATAATCTCATTGTTTAGACATAGCGGAAGAATCAAGACACCTACTCCATCATTTTCACACACTCACAGTATCTGCCACACTCAAAGAGGCAAATCACACAATCTAAACAACAGGGACAGGAATCCTAGTGGTCACCCTCGAATAAGCAACCACAGGATCCCATCCAGAACCACAGCCACAGACATCCAGATGTGCCCTGGCTCCTGTGCACCTTGGCAGCTGGTACTACCCAGGCAGTCACTGACCCAGAAAAATCCTCTGGTGACCTTGTCAGTGACAGAAATCAGTGGAAAAGGTCCCTTTCCTTCCTGAAGTGGAGGTGATAACCTTGGTTAGCTGGCTTCTCTTTGGGGATTTAAGAAAGTCTGAGATGCATGTCTGTGTGTGGGCTATGCATGCGTGTGCACATGAGTACATGTGCATGTGTAGCATGTTTGAGCATGTGTTTATCATATGTGTGGACACGAATGCATGCGTGTGCACATGCCCACTCACATGTCTGAGTGAGCAGATAGAAGAACACAAGAACCAGATCCAGCAGGTCTGGCCAGGATCTGCTCAGCCATTGTAAAGGTATGTAGGAGGCACAGTGAAGTGCCTCCCATTCTCCTGATCTCTGGTCTCCACCTGCAACATGAAGAAAACATTAGATTGTCTCTAAGAACACATACATTGGTAAGGCTGCACCATCTGATGTGGAGAGCTTCAGGAACTTTCTTCGGCTTTTGTTTGATTGAATAATTTGTTCAGATACTTTGCACATAATATTAGTGAGGACCCTTCAGAGAAACAGAGGCAATGTTCAGTGTGTGTGTGTGTGTGAAGGAACTGTTCACAGTCATGGAAGCTGAATCCAGACCTGGAAATCTGATGGTGTCTGCTCCAGTCTAATAGAAGTCCAAAGGTGGCAAAGACAGATGCCTCAGCTTAAAGACAGATAGAGAGAAACAGTCCTTTCTTAATCAGCCTGCCATCCTATTGTGTTCAGCAGACAAGGCCCACCCCACTGGGGAGAGCAGTCTTCCTTACTGTGCGGACTCAAGGGTCATCTCACCCAGATGTGCGTTTCTATCAGGAGCACACCTAAGATGTTTAAACACATGTGGGCACCCGGTGGCCCAATCAAGTCAACACATAGAGTAAACTATCATGCATTATGGACATTTGGATGCATGAAAAGTACAACTTTTTTTGCCTTTTGAGACAAGGTCTCCCTGTAGTCGCAGCTGGCCTGGAACTCGCTACATGACCAGGCTGATTTTGGTCTTACGGGGATCTAACTGCCTCTGCTTCTCGACTGCTGGGATCAAAGGTGTGCACCACCACACCCAACTTTAAAAGCACATTTTAAAGTTTAATCAGTAAGGAAAATACTCAGTCACATTCACAAAGCCTATGATTGACAGGAAGGCAGCCCTTAATATGGAAGACACTATCATACCCTGTCCGAAGCGCTCCCAGCCTTCCTCTGTGTCTCTTGAATCATAACTCTAGGGTCTTCTGGTCTGAGACACTGCTCTCCATTTGAGGCAACCGGACATGATCTCACACCATAATGTATTGTAGCTTTTAACGGTTCGGCCAGACTTTCTGATTCAGCACATTTTAATCAATTTTATTTGCTAAGATCAGGGAGATGTGATCTGTAATAATCCCATCTGACCTCCCAAAGTCAGACTGATAAAAATATTAATGCCAGCTTCTTGCAGCCTCGAGGAGAGCAACGCCCAGCTTGACAAGTAAACAAATGGCTCAGAGCTGTCTGCAGGATGCTGATGAACCCGTATTAATGAACAGCCTCATCAGTGAAAGCTGCCTTCCAGGCAGAGCCACCACAGGCTGGAGATTCAGGCTTGGCTGCCTCCTCCCTAGTGGTCCTTGTCCACTGACAAGGCTGTGGTACCTCATTTAGATGCATGATGACTCAGCCTCCCAGGTGCTGTGTTCTCAGAGGTGCAAAGGGCCCAGCACAGCTCTTAGCCCCTTTATTCTTCCTGCCAAGGTGTCTGCCCCCTGCCCTCTCCCTGTCAGGTATTTCCAAGGCATCAGGCCCTCTACAAAGGTGAACCATTCCAAATAGGAATAAAGGCTCATTTCCAGGGCTCCAAGCCTTAAGACCCAGACCTTATTCATCTTAAGTGTTTGCTTGATCACTCTGTGTGCTCATGCAGTTCTTGATAGTCAGTTACCATATCAGACTGAGAGACTCATGGTGTGAGCTGTTTAGAATATGTGTCCTTTTCTGGTGTGTGTGTGTGTGTGTGTGTGTGTGTGTGTGTGTGTGTGAGTGCAGTGCCCAAGGAGGCCACAGGAGGGCTTTAGATCCCTGGAAATGAAGACACAAGTATACAAGTTTCGGTGAGCCACCTGACCAGGGTTCTGGGAACAATGCTAGGTCATCTCTCCAACCCCAGCTCTGAGTTTCTTAGTTCTAATTTGATGGGGCTCACTGCAGAGCTAAGTAAGTATTATCATCTTCACATCACAGATGTACGCTGTTTGTCCAGGGCTGTGCTACGGGGGCTGGGCTAGGGGTGATGTACTGGGGCCTCATGACACCCCACCCAAACTTCACTTCTCTGCCCCTAACCTAAGGCCACCCACATCTGGAACCTTCCATCTTGAGGAGAAGACAAACCAAACCTATGCCAGTGAGGAGCACATCTAGGGAGAACAGCTAGTGGCTCATACAGGGGCCCCAATGTCACTCTGGCCGCAAAAAGTGCTGTTACCCAGGGACTGTGCCTTGTGACACAGCAGCCTCCCTGCAAAGAGGCGTTCCAAGAAGACCCGCTGTGTCGCTGGATCAGTCTGTAGTCAGCCTGCACTGCCCCAGCCACTGGCTTTGCCCCTAAAGTCCCCTCTATGACCTAGTCATATGATATCAGCATTAGACAGAAAGCTCAGGGCAGTGGTCACATGGCCAGGGGCTGCTGCTTACTAAATTACTAAATCGTAATGCCTCACTGGCTTGGCTGCCCCATGTTGGCAGGAATGTCTGCATTTTTTTTGTTGTGTGTTTGTTTAGCAAAATTCACCACCAAAATAAAACACTCATCACCCTGATCCCCCAGAAACATGAGCAAGAAGCCAGAATCAAGTCTGTCCTCTGCGGAACTCTGCTGACTAGAGAGTGCGGGTAGACCATGAGAGATGATGGGTTGGCAAGGAACTGGCTCATAGCCCTGTGCACAGTAAACTCTAGCTTTCATCCGTGCTGTCGAGTGTGAAATGAAGCTGGTCCCTGGAGGCCGCCCCTCTTTCTGTGATGCAGCTCTCTCATGCAGCTGGTGTCCCCCGAGTTAGCGCACAGCACCCCTCAGCAGCTGGCACCTACTTTTGGTGATCTCACACTGTGTTCTCCACATCCACTTGATGGTTCCTCATCACTGTCAGCTAAGGCTGAAGTTGTATTGCCTCTTTCACAGCTCAAGCCAGTTGTGCTCTGCCCTTGTGTGCAAATCATGCCACTGTAAGAAGCCAGGAGCTGTGCACACCAGCCCTGGTCTCCACGGAGCTGATGATGTATCGTGTTTGCATTTCCTCCTGCTTGGCACCAAGCCTCACTCACCAGCTTCTCTCCCAAATTAGAAAGAGCCAAGACTTTGGTCCCTGGAGGTGACTTGGGACTCTGGACTCCTTAGCCCAGTTTTCTTCACCTCATAGTGACTCAGAAGATCTTCAGGCACTAAAAGATCTCTGAGAGGTAGCATGTGAACTCTGGAGCCTTGATGGTACATGAGGTCCCAGGACTTTAAGTGGGAGATGAAAAGATGAACTATAAACAAGGCTGCCTTTCCCACCAGCAGGATGACAGAGGTGAGCTTTGAAGGCTAGGTTTCCGTTGATTAAAGGAAACTGGGAATTATAACATTGATTACATACACTGTCATTCATACCTGCTACCTATCCAATTGCTTGTCTTCCTCTGTGGCCACATTAGTCCGGTAGGAAGTTCCATAATCACCTGACTTCATTTGTCAACTTGATACACCTGAGAAGAGGCAACCTCAACTGGGAAACTTCCTCCATCAGATTGGTGTGTGGGCATTTTCTTGATTGTTGAGTGGTGGGGGAGGACCCAGCACTTCATGGAGGGTGTGCCACCCCTGAGCAGATGGTCAGGCATTATATGAGAAAGCAGGTTGAGTATGGGCCAGAGGAGTGATCTGCTAAGCAGCGTTCCTCCACGGTCTGTGCTTCAGCTCCTGCCTCCAGGTTCCTGCTTGAGCTCCCGCCTTGGCTTCCCTCGGTGATGGACTGTCACTCAGTGTAAGATGCAGTCATCCCTTTCCTCCTCCTCCACTGTTTTTGGTCAGTGTTTTGGCACAGCAGCAGAGATGTGCTAGGACCGTCTCTCTCTGTTCCTCTCTGACTTCTCTCATCCCACCCTCTATCCTTTCTTCTGTTTTGCTTTAAAGAGTAGGTTTTATTACTGTTTGGACACAGTGAAGTTAGTCGATCAGGAGATAACTGTGTTTGGAAGAATGCTTTTCTGCTCACCGTTCACCACTGGAGAATTGCAGTATGTCACAGGGGGCCACCTGCCGAGGCATGGGGTGGGGGCAGTGAGATTCAGAAGGCACAGAGAGCAGGGGAACAGTAGCCAAGAGCCTTCACAATGGCTTCTGTAGGAGGGGCCACGCAAGGCCACAGAAGCCTCAGATCAGCTCATTTGAAGAATTTCCTCACATTCTGGGGCACAGAGACCATTTCTGATTGATTTGTTCCTAGTCCTAGAGTGATTAGGGCAGTCTAGGATCATTCGTGGTTAGGAATGCAAGAGTCTTGGGACAAAACTCCGCACAGAACTATTCATTTCCACACAGAAATGCAGAAAAAAAAATGCCTGGAAAATCAGACCGAGCAGCCCAGCCCTTCCTTGCTCTGAGAACCAGTGGGGGCTACAGCAGCCGTCCTTCAGAGGGACCTACACATTCCTCTTCAGCCTATGTCTTATGAACCAGACTCTCACAGGTGTCTGAGAACACTGATGCCTTGGAGGCTGGTCTGTTCATTGTCATTTTTATTTGATCGTCTCCAGGCCTAAATGTAGGAAACGGTTACTGAAAATGGTGAATAGGATCTGCCAGTTTGGGAAGACGCTCACCAGCTTCTTGGACCTTATGACACGCTCACCTTGCAAATGGCTCCTCCTGATCCAGTCACTCTGTGTTCTGTGGTGGCGCAGGCCCCCACATTTTATCCTAGAGCCTGAAGACAGATATTTCACTTTTGTGAAAATTCCTGGTCACTTTATTCAATATTTGGGGGTTGAGGGCAATATGAACAAGATTTAATTATTTGATAAGGGAAATATATGCACCTGGTTGAAAATTCAAAAACGGTAAAACAAAATTTTTAAAAGTTATAAAATAATATGATGTCACTGTGTTAGTCAGTTTTCCATTGTTGTGACAAAATGCCAAGAAAAGCCAACTTGAAGGATGGAAGGTTCAGTTTGGACCACATCTCCTATGTTTGTCAGTGATGGTCTGGCTCCATTGCTGTGGGCTTATAGTGAGGCCGAGCATCAAGGCACCGGAAATGTGGGAAGGGGGAAGGGGCTCACCTCATGATCGACAAGAAGCAAAGGGAGAGACAAAGAGGCCCAGGCTAGGAACCTTTCTAAGCACTCCCCCAGTGACCCACTTCCTCAGCTGAGACCTTACCTAAGAGGTGATTCAGCTGTGAACTCATCAACAAACTAACCTGTTAATGAAGCAAGCATGCTCCCAATCCAGTCACCTCTCAACAGAGCCACCAGCTGTGGACTGAGCCATCCACACATGTGCCTCTGAGGGACACTTCATGTGCAAATCCTGACAGATATCCAGATAAATGTTCTCCTGTCCATCCCATTCCTCTGACAAAATAAATAGCTGTCTGAGTGCCTATGCAGCCGGAAGCAACCTGCCACCTTTTCCGCGTCCTTCATTCCAATGGAGCATGCTCCTTCCCTTTGCACATTTACTTAAAACACAAGTTTGAGAATTTCCATGCAGTCCCATGGGGGTTCTTTCCTTCTTTGGGCACAAGACAATTCTCATGCATGGCTGTAC
This sequence comes from Eospalax fontanierii, assembly GCA_035773235.1. NCBI lineage: Eukaryota > Metazoa > Chordata > Mammalia > Rodentia > Spalacidae > Eospalax > Eospalax fontanierii. The sequence goes on from CM069554.1 coordinate 8,165,562, forward strand.
ACATTCAATTCTGGCAGACTTATAGGTTGTTTCTAGGTCACTGTCACAATCATAGCTACAACAGTGAGTAATCTAGTCATCTTACCAACTAGCAGCTCTCCTGAGGACCTCAGCCTGTACACATTCCCTCTGCCTTAGCATCAGGTGAGCCCTTCTCTGTGTCTCCGGAACAGCACTATGTAACACCTAGGCTTCCCATCAGATCAATGTGGAAACACACTGCCTTGTGTGTTCTCTAATGACCGTCGCAGACTAAAGAAAGAAAAATGGTTTAATCCATATCTCTCCCTATGGCGATGTTATAAAATTCGGGTCTGCAAGAGCCTAGCAAATTAGATGATGGTTTTTTATGTTGGTTGTCCTTTGAATTATTAGTGGTATTAATATAGTACAATATGCACATAATTAGCCAGGCTTCTGAATTCATTATATACACTTATTCTTGTTCCTTTTAATTACCCAGCAGTCTAGTTGGAGGTAGTCTGGTGATTCAAATGATGGCTAAATGTGTCAGATGATGACAAAACACACCAGCCCGGGAGAGTGGGGACAAGCAAAATCTAGAAATGCTGTAAGATTTCTTCATCCCATGAGACGCATGGCGCCTTTCCTATGTATTATTCATGTTAGAACCATGACACAAACAGAACGTGATTTATTGAGTATTTTAACACAGCCTCTTAATGCTATGCAATAAAGTGTATTTTAATATTTAATATAATCTGAATTTTGAAATTTTTTCAGGAAATTTTGTGGTTTAAAACTAAATTAAATACCGCAGGTGACAAATGAGTCTTTCTAAGCATCCCTGGAGGCAGGGAGATCTTTACAGAAAGACCAGACAGTAGACGCTGATTTGGGTATTGGTGTTGAGACTGTTGAGGTGCAGAGAGTCACGTGGCTATCACCTCCAGAGGGTGAGCTGGACATCTTCAAGGTCAAGGTCATGATCCCGGTTCCTAACTGGACCTCGTGACCATCAGAGTGAACAGCTCCTGTGCTTACCAAGTAGCCTCTGTTTTGCCAAAAATGATACACCCATTTCCTGTGAGGAAGGCAGATGCCTCCTGCCGGACAGATTCTCTTTTAGAGGTGAGCATGGCCCAAGCCACTCAGTGGTTGGTCTCCTAGTCATCCTGCTGTGATTTGGTAAATCGCAATCCTCAAAGCATTCTTGGATTTTCAGTCGCTTAGTGTAGGAAGTGTACCTGATACTCACGTCCTTGAACTCTTGGTCAGTTGGTGGCTCTGTTTGGAAGGAGCCATGGGATCTTTAGGAAGTGGGGGTGGGGGAGCAAGTCACTGGGAACAGGCTTTGAGAGGTCATGGCTTCATCTACTTCTAGTTTTCTCTCTGTTTCTTGCATGTGCTTGAAGGTGTGAGCTCTCAGCATCCTGCTCCTGCCGCCATGCCTGCCACTTTCTGCCATGCTGCCTGCCATGATGGACTCTCATCACTCTGGAACCATCAGCTAAAATAACCTCTTCCTACTATAAGCTGTCTTGGTCATGGTGTTTTATCACAGCAACAGAAAAGGAACCGATACACTTGGGTAACAGCTTCTTTCTTTCTCTCTACCCACGTCCGTCCTACTCTGAAAGGAGACCTTTGCTTGCTGGAGACCCCCAGTCCAGACTGACGCGAGTTGTCTTTCAGCACACAATGCCATGATGCAAAAGCCATGGAAAGGAATCGCAGGGTCTCACCTCAGCATATGTGCCCCAGATGCCCACACGTCATTTCTGATCTAAATTCATTGGCTATAGACCCGCCTAGACACAGGGCTGGATAAGAGCAGAGCTGCTGCAGTCACCAGGGGCAGTGGGAGGGCCTGGAGACACACAGCACTGACAATTGACATTTGATAATTATGCTTCCCTCTGCTTTTGTGTCGTGGGCAGAAGAGGTGGTCCAAAGAATCGCTCCCTTTGGGATTCATTTATCCCATAGAGGTGCCTGGTCCACACGCCAGAGCTTGTCCCTGCGGTTCAAACTCCCGGGCATTGTCCTTCCTTTCCAACCTCACATTCTCCCATGTCCTTCTAACAAAGGTCATCTATGCCAAAGTAACCAGAGTCACATTCTGTTTCTCATAACCGTAGAGTCCCAAGGTGTCCATGCGGACACAGATCAACAGGACTCAGTATGCTCCTGACTCCCCTCTCTAAGCTCTCCCATCTCCAAAGTTGCACAGTGGCACTGAGCAAGGAGGCTAGGCAGCCATTAAAATCTGTAGAGTGCACCCGTGATCCACTACATCCTGATGTTTGCTGAGGCATGTAGAGTCTGCTTGTAGAAATAGGACATCCACAACCACGTTGTTATTTAGTAGATGAACATTTGATTGACATCATCGAAGGGTGAATCTAAGGCGAGAACAGGAAACATAAGTATTGCATCTGAGCATCCCTGGGCTGCTGGTGCCCAGGCAGGGAGACCCTTCAGCCTCTCCACATTAAGCTGGTCTTCCTCCGTCATATACTTTCCACCTGAAAGACCTGTCCGCAACTAGGAAACTCCACACTCAGCTAAATCTGCCAGTGATTGATTCTGTTAGGTCACAATCCAATGAGAAGAAAAATCATAAACTGTCACTAAAAATGGGAGGCAAATCATTCCACTTAGGTCAGAATTTACATCTTAGCTCTAAAGGACACCTAGAATCTTCTCTCCCAAGGACTGACACTTGTATGTCAACTTGAAACATATTTCAGCTTGCAGGGGAAGCTGCTTCATATACACATGTACACAAATTTCTAAACATCAATCAAGAAAAATGACGCATTAGTCTTGAACATGAACAAATAATGAAAAATATAGATTTTTCCCTGCCTTGTCTGAGATGGATTGTCTACTGGAAGTTAATCACTCTATTAGTTAGCACAAATGGCACAAATCCCATTTTATTCTTTTTCCCTAGGTAAATGTGCCTTGCACGGACCATGACATCTTTTGCATTCACTCCTAAAACTGACAAGTTTTGTGAAACTTTATTTTTATTATTTGAATTAAGGTATGTCTAGAACAAGCAGGTCAACAAGACAGAAAGTGGCTCAGTAGCTACCAGAGGTTGGTGGGAGGAAGGACTGATATAGCTAAATGGAATATTTAAGGAAAATATAGATTTTTAAACCTTGTTTACTCCCTCTGTCTCTGTCAGCAAATTCTAGCTGACAAGTTTATGGTTAGAACCCTGGCACAGATAGCTAGAACTACTGGCCTTGTGTCCCAACAGAATTTCCTCAATTCTGTTTGTCTCAATGATCTTCAGAGGATTTCTTAACATTTGTTTTCTTTCTGAATTTATAATAATTTACCTATTTTTGTGATTAATATTTCCTCCTTTTAGGGTCCAGACTTTGAGACTTAAGTCCTCTGGACTAGGCTTCAGCCTAAATAAACCCGCATCTCATCTCCTGGTGTCATCCACCCTGCAACAGACAAGAAGGGTCTTCTAGTTTGTTTGCAATTACTGTGACAAAACACTCAGACCAATACCAACTTGGGGAGGAAAGGGTTTATTTAGCTTACAAGCATAGTCCATCATCAAGGGAAGCCAACACAGGAACTCAGGTCAGGAAGCTGGAGCACAGATCATGGAGGAATGCTCTTTACTGGCTTGCTCTCCTGGCCCATTCTCAGCCTGCTTTCTTATACAATACAGAACAACCTACCCAGAGAGGCACTGCCCACAGAGCACTGGGCCCTTCCACATCACTCACCAATCAGGAAGATGCTTCACAGACATGTCAACGGGCCAGCGCAATGGAGGTAATTCCCCAGTTGAGGCTCACTCTACCCAGGTGTGTCACGTTGATAACTAAAGCGATCCAGCACGAAGGCTTGTGATAGACAGATGGGATGGTGACAACATGACAGCTGGGTGATCAAGGGTTCTGGGATTACTGTAAATGTCGACACAACTTTGTGATTAGAGTAAAAAATATGGCTATGTACCTTTAAAAGAGCAAGATTTGTAATGTGTGAAATATATTTTAATAAATATGCCATTTAAGTCTGCCAAAGACCAAGTCTCCGAAGACCAAGAAAGAGTTGGAGGCCAGCATGGGATACATAGTGAGACCATATCTAAAACACAAAAATAATAAGTAAATAAATAGATGTTATTTTTTAAGTGATTAAGGTGCTAGAGAGATGGCTCAGCAGTTAAGAGCACTGGCTGGTCTTGCAGAGGACCAAGGTTTGGTCCTCAGCACCCACATAGTGACTAACAAACATCTGTAACTCCAATTCAAGGGAATCTGGTAGCCTCTTCTTGCTTCTTTAGGCGTTGAACAACATGGGTATACTCACATATATATACAGATGAAACACTCATACACATAAAATAAAAATACATATATCTTTAAAAAATGACTAAATGCAAAGGAAGAAAGAAAAGAAAGAAGAGAAAGAGGGGGAAGGAACTGGGGACAGGAAACAAGAAACCAGGCTCCTGGAAGTTTGAATATCAGAACGTAGTATAGATTCCAGTACGTTCCAGCACACTTTGCACAGATGGAGTCCGGTGCTTCTACCTTCACCTGAGACTCAGCCTCTAGTGCCGAAGACCGCTCTCAGGAGAGGCCCCAGATATCTTGGATTCTGGACAGGACAGCTCTGCTAGAGAGCACCCTGCTCCTCCAGAGGAGACAGTGAGAGGCCTCAGCGGACCCACCAGCTTCCCAGCCTTTTGTCTTTTGGTGAGAGTATGGCCTTTTCCTCTCCTCCTTTTTCTTTATCCAAATTCACCTTCTCCATACCTCTGATGACACCTATCTGACTTACCTTCACCCTGAACCTCAACATTCTCCAAAGTGGACCCCTTAAAGGATTCCTCCTAGAGGTGTCCTATAGAAGGCTGACAGACAGGAGGTAAAATCTGAATTTCCAAATAAGCAATGCACCTTTTAGAATAAATAGGGTAGCTTCCTTTGTGGCATTGACATTAAATATCATCAGATAGCAGTGAGGGAATGTGATCTGCACATGACTGTGGAATTTCTTCTATGTTTCCTTCTTAATGTTAGAAGTATTGCCTGCCTAACAATAAATCCTTTGGATATGTGTGAACTCAGTAAACTGTATTTTTTAAGCTCCTGGTTACTCTAAGAGATGTGGTGTGTGTGTGTGTGTGTGTGTTCTGCACATTTGTACATACTGATAATAGCATTGGGGAGGGCCAGGATCGATAAAAATTCAGAACTCTGATCCATAGGTCCTATTTTAAAACTACTGAACTCTCAGTCTTTTTTGCTGATTATTCCTTCCACTCAGACTTGGCTTTTAGGGGGCTGTTTGAAAGTGCTTAACTTCAATGCACATTGTATATGCTCATAACAAGAAGACAAGTCCCCATCTACCATTCTGTAGCTTAGAATGGGAAATTATACAACATTTGGAATCTACCCAAGAAAAAAATGCCGGGCTACAATTCCAGCCTGCTGGAGGCCACCACCATGTGCCTAGAATCATTAAACCATGTTTCCTTTTGTCACATTCAGCCCATCTCCTGCCCAGGCCAAACACGCTTTCTGGGAGAGGTCCGATCTGTGGTGCTGCACAAGGCTCACCTTTGGGCAGTGCAGGGTTTAATACCTAACCACCATCCTCAGATAGCCTCTCAACACTCATTACCACAGTCAGGTGTGCCAGCCAAGGTGACGGGATTTAAGATTGGACTAGTCACTTTCTCTTTTCCAGCACTGGTCTCTTTGTACATTGTCCATCAGCAGAATCTGGGAGGAAGAACTTTCTCTTACTACTGAAGCATCTATAAGAGGCGGAAAAGCATTAAGCACTTAAAAATAAGCTAAATTTGCCCTAGGTAAACAAGGGAGTTTTTGTGGAGGTCTTCCTGATTTCTGTTTGGTGCCTGCCCAGCTCCAAGTCTCAGGCCTGAAACCCACCTGTGACCGGCACATGCAAAGCTCCAAGTGATGGCAAGCCTTAGAGATGACAGGCTCATTTGGAGTGCCAGGTAAGCTTTCTGAAGTCCGAAGCCTGGGCCAGGGAGGGCTCCTTGGGGGAAGACGCCATCATTGAAGATCTCACTGAAAAGATTAAGTGGAACTCTTTCCCATGGGTGCCGGTTGGGGAGCAGGTGGGAGGCCGGGGTGGAGGGCTGAGGAGGCACGAGCCAAAGGAAAGGAGAGGGAGGTGCGATGGATCTGAAATGTCCTTCCAGTTCTTATATCAAAGGCTGGCTCATGAGCTTGTGGCACTATGGGGAAGTTAGAGGAAGTTTTAGGAGCTAGAATCTAGTGGGAGAAAGTAAGTTGGGGGAGGGTGCTGTTGATGAGTATATTGAAACCTCTCTCTCTCCCTGTGTGTGGTGTGTGTGTGTGTGTGTGTGTGTGTGTGTGTGTGTGTGTGGTGTGTCTTTCTTGGTCACCACAGGGTAAACAGCTTTGCTCTGCCACTTTGATGCTCAGTCTCACCACAGACCCAGACACAACAGAGACAAGTGACTATGGAGTGAAATTTTGAAAACGTGAGTTCAGATTAAGTTTTGGTGTTTGAAAGCTGATGTCTATGAGGCGGCTAGTCATATAGAGAAAACGTTCAGTAACAGGTTACTCAGAGGAAGGGGAAAGAGGGGGCTCACGGAGGAGGGAGGGACCAGCTCTCACACAATAAGTGATGGGTTAAAGTCCTTATTAACTCTCTTTGGGTCCCAGATGGAGTTTCTGGAAGCCGTTGTTCTTGTTAGGAATTCATTTAAGGGATGGCCCTTCTCGGGGCCATGACACGCTAACTGTGTGCGTCCTGATGAGGTAAAGCCAACAGTGGAGTTGCTCAGACAGTGCTGGGCTGGATGGAGCAGCCTGTTGAGCCATGGAAACAGGAGATCACGCTTGGGAAGCAGTGGGCAGTAGCCATCTGAGGAAGGGAGGCCAAAGCACTAAGGAACCGGTGGCTGTGCACAGGCCTGGGGACAAAGCAAGGCATGAAAGGAACATTGCAAAGCCTCATGGGAGCTAGCTACCTTGATGGATAAAGTGATGAGACTGAGGTCAATGTAGCTGCAGGATGATGATACCTGGACAGATGAGTTGTCCTGTTGTGTGCAACATTGTTGCTGACACAAAGTCCAGATTGTATCGACCTGAGATAATGCGAAAAATGCCTGTGATCAGACACATGTTCGACCCCTCCTCACATGAAAACATCTGCCCTGATGTGATTTGGACAATAAGGCTCCAGGCTGGAGTTCACTTCTTAGTGATTGCCATGGAGAAGGGAAGAGAAGCTCAGCATGTTCACATGGCCTCTGAGTGCCAGCATCAGGCACACCTGTCCCCTGCGGAGGGAAGAGCCTGATAGGACGCGTGTGTTACAAGAGATGAAATTCATGCTTCTGGTTGCCTAGGTGACTGCTTCCAAAGGGGCATCAGTCAGCTAACTGGCTGCCCAGACAAGACCTCAGAAAAAGAGAAAAAGGCGTTCACAACTATTGAAGACACCATGGTTGGACCCAATTCTATTTTTCATCTCAGGGACCATCAAGCCTGGTATAACCCTTTAGTTAGTGGGTACCAGATCCCAAATGTATAGCTGTCCCAGGTCAACATTAAAGCAGCCCCTTGGTCAGTCCAAGAGCAGAACACTCTTAACTAGTGGGTGGGACAATACACTTGCCCTTCAGATAGACAGAACATCACATGGTTCTAGAAGACTGATAAAGACCCAGAGCAAAGCCACTGGTAACCTTACACATTTTAGCTACTACAGATGAGCAAGAACCCAGTCCTCAATAGGTGGGGTATATAGTAAGCTATGTCCTCTCCGAGGAACTATGTCCAGCTGGATCAAATCCTGAATGTGAACTCAGAGACCTGGGACTGCCCCTGAGCTGTGTGACCTCACACACACCACTCATCCTCTCTGAGTTCCACTTTCCTCAGTTGTAAATTAGACCCAGCCATCCCCATCTGGCAGGATGGGGTATGAGGATGAAGCTTAATGAATGCACAACATCAAATGCAGGGTGTGATTCTACAAACAGTATTCGCTATGCGTGGGTTTTCCTGAGGAGACAGAAATACATATTTACCCCAGATGGGCCTTCAGTGGTCCAGAGACATGATCCCACTCAGGTCTAGCTCAGTGATGCACTGAGTTTGCTGTGAGTGCTTACGTAAAGAAGCAGGAGTGGACAGTTATTTACAGGAACATGAGTGACCGTCAGGAAGCTATATCAACAATGTGTGGTTAATGACTGGACGGATCATGACTCCCCAAAGCTACGTCCCTGGTCCCCATTCTGCTCAACCTTCACCTCCTGGACACTCTAGCAATGCCAAGACCTTGTAAAGCAGGAGGAACTAGTCAGGGGTGAAATCTCAAATGAGGATCTGATGACACCTTTCTTCCATTAAGAATGGTAGTAGCAGGCGAGCATGGTAGCTCACACCTTAAATTCCAGCATTCAGCGGGCAGAAGCGGGCAGGTCTCTGTGAGATGTTGGCCAGCCTAATCTACATAGTGAGTTCCAGGCCAGCTGGAGCTTCATGAGACTCTTTCTCCAAAAAAAAGTGTAGGGGGGGTGGGTCTAATATCATAAGGGTGTCCTATGGGTTTTCTGATTTGTTTATTTATTCATTTGTTTGTTTATTCACATGCCACAGCACACATGTGAATGTCAGAGGACCACTTGGGGCAACTGGTTATCTCCTTCCAACATGTGGGTCCTGAGAATTGAACTCTGGTCATCAGTCCTGATGGCAGGCTCCTTTACCTGCTGAGCCATCTTGCTGGCCCCTACTCTGATTTTAAGATGGCAAGGAATACATCACGTGTAGAGAACAGAGCTCCACGGCAGTAAGAAATTATAACGTCTTGCTTCAACCTGCGGCCCAGTTGAGGGAGCCTTCCAGCAGCGGCTGCCGTGGGGCACTGGAGGCGATAGTCAAGGGAACAGTAGAGCAAGCTGCTCAGGTGTGAGGGTGCTGAGGGGTCTCTAGAGACCAGGAAAGGTGGTGGTTTTAAGGTGTGCTGTTTTAAGGGGATGGGGAATGAGCTACAGAGCCACTTCCTGGATAAAATTAGTGAGTCCAGCAGGTCCCTGGCTGAGACAGACAACTTGTTCTGGGGGAAATTAAGTGTCAAATATGGTGCTATGGATTCCTTCAGGCACTCACTGACAGAGTTTTATAGTTGTTCCGGCCCTGGGTCCTCATTCCCCTGTCAAAACATTGGCTCTGCCACAGCTCCTAAGCAGCTCGGCACTGGGCAGTGCTGATGAGTAACATGTCTCCCCATGTCTGTTTGAAAAGATGGGACACCTCAGACCCTGGTTCTTTCTGAGTTTGGGGACAATAATGTGACACCAAAGTCATTTTTTCCCTGTCACACCAAGAGAACTTTATGGGTTTCGGGCCTGGAAAAGACTTTCCCCAGATGAATCAGTTTTCAGAGCTGAGATGTCTAATGCCACACTCCAGATGAGTGAGGAGATGTACAGGCAGATCCATCATTCCCGATGCTTGTCCCCACTGAATCAGGAAAGAAAGGGAGTAGGGCTAACAAGGCTCAGCCCTGTAAGCTGTTACAGACAGCACCTGAGTATCTGGACCAGTTTGAGCCCCTCAAAAGCACTTCCTGGTCAGGCAAAATGGCTCAGCAGGTAAAGCGCTCGCAGTCAAGCTAGTTCAATCCCTATGGCACATGCTAGAAGGAGAGAACTGACTTTCATACATATGTACATGATGGCATGTGAAACGATATACACACACATATACACACACTCTCTTTCACACTCTCACACACGCACAAATATAGATACACAAACACTCTCTCACACACACATACACACATATATATCACATACATACACACCATATCATACCCCATACCACACTAAAAAATATACACATACACCACACACACACTGCACCCACTCACACACACAAACACACCTTACACTGCACCTCCTCACTACACACCACACACTTATACACACACCACATACACCTACCACTCACATATAGACAAATACACATTACACACATATACCATACACACATACCACATACATATATACATACATATACCACACCACACATATCACATAACACACCACACACAAACACATATACCACATACAATAAATAAATAGATATCTATAGATAGACAGATAGATAGATAAAATGTAATCAGATTTTTTAAAACAGTACCTAAGATAGAGACTTGGTGCAGGAATTAAAAGGTGGGTGACCTCCAGGAAGAGGATAAGGGAACCCGAGGTGATTATGAGAGACTGTACTATGAACTGGCACCCTGTGAGCAAGTGGGTCTAACCCTGCTGAGACCTTCTGAGGAACTAGGTGGGACAGAGCCCAGAACCTGCTCTCGTGCTGTGTCCTGTGGGTAGAGGAACTGGCAGCTGCCTGCACAGAGCTCACTGCAACCACAGTGCTGATGGCAATCATGCCTGGCACATGGCTCAGGATGAAAGAATCATCTGCAGTCAGATCTGTGTGCCCAGGTATGCTACACACTCACCAAGGGCAGGTGGCAGAGTAAGACTCTGTCCAGGCTCACAACTTCTGGGAAAGTTTGGAGTAGACAGATGACCCCCAGGGCCCAGCCCAGCTACCCAAGTTAGGGTTGAATAACAAGAAAGATGCTATTTTTTAAAAAGAGCCAAAAAAGGGCTTTTGTGTCTCCATCGCTCTCAGGAAGAGGCCGAATTCTTCTAGGGGTAGGCGGCCTTTCTGTTTAGAAAAATGCTTTAGAGGATCTTTGTGCTTGTGAAAAATGCAAGCCCAGGCACCACGTGAAAAAGAGAGGGCAGCTCTGTCAACATAGGCATTTTTGTCTTGTTTGTTTGAAGGGGTCTCGGGAGGGGTCAAGAGAAGAGAGGGAACTCGGGAGGGAAAGGATGGATGCAGACACAAGCGGAATGGGCCAGATCTCGCTCCTAAAGACAGTCCCCATAGAGGAAGTGGGCACGGAGCTCAGAGGGCTGCAGTAGTTGATGAAATGCCCATTCCGAGGCAGTATCCATTCTGTGAGGTGCTTATATTAACTGTCTGATGCTCCCAGTCCGTGTGGACCAGCTCAGCCATTCATTACCAGTGCTTTGGGGGAATGAGGAACATTTGGGGTCACAAAGCGTCTGGCAAAAGGAATCTAAGGGAGGAAAGTTTTACTTCGGCTCATGGTTGCAGAGGATTTCAGTCCATCTTGGTGGGGAGTGGAGGGATGCAAGATGGGATTTGTGCTTGTAGGAATGTGGGACAGAGGAACTATTCACACATCCCAGGTGACCAGGAAGCAGCAAGCTAGACTACATGTGGAAGTCGCTATAAACTTCAAGGGCCTCTAGTCATGGCCTCCATCTGCCCGCTAAGACATACCTCCTAAATGTTCTACAACACCCACCCATCCCCAAGGTTTTACCACGGGGAAATCAGTTGTTCAAATGCATAAGTCTGTGAGGGACATTCTCCATTTAAGCCATAGCAGTCAGAGAACTATGAGGCCTTGAAAGACAATAAAACACTCAAGTCAGTGCCCATTCTGTGATATGCTGATATTAGACAACTTGTGTTCCTAGTCCATGTAAACCATCTCAGCCTCTTGTTATAAGGGTTTGGGGCTCAAAAACATTTGGGGTGATCTAAGGCAGAAGGCAGTCACCCTGGGACAAAGGATGGATGATGAGACTTCAGCAAGGTTCAGTCCCAGGGTACTGGGAGAAGCTCGGAGGACATGCTCCATCTCACAGTGGTCAGGCAAAGGTCTTAAATATGCTTTGCTTATTTTTCTCTTTCTTTTTTTATTCAATGCTAAGGGTTAACCCAGGGCTTCACCCATGTTCGGCGAGCACTATACCACTCAGTTGCAGCCCCAAAGCCCTCACCTTATTTATTTATTATTTATATATTTATTCGTGTGTTTATTTTGAAGCAGGTCTTCCCAAGTGACTCAGGCTGGTCCAGAACTCACTGTGTAGTCCAAGAAGACTGTGAAATCATGGTGCTCCTGCCTCAGCCTCTCCAGTAACTGGAATTGAAAGCCTGGGCCACCAGGCTTGAGCCAAACCTGCTTATTTAAAATTAATAAAATAAAATGACCCCATAAGCCTGAAGAACTTGAACTCCTTAGGTTATAATTTGAAACAATTTAGCCCACAGCTAATCACTGTCCAATGCTCCATGAAGTCAAGCAGTGGGAGATCAGAGGGAACCGAATGCCATCACGCCCTTGGTTGAGTCAATGTCTGGGATTTCCTAACTGCCAGCAGCCAATCTGGTCAAGCAAGACCTGGGGCTGCGGGCAGAAGATGGAGCTCAGCAAACTCCGACCAGAGAGATCATGAAAGACCCTCAGTGACTCTGAACTTACATGATGAAAAAAAAATATTGGTAGAAGCTGGGCATTGTGGCTCAGGCATTTAATTCCAGCACCCAGGAGGCAGAGGCAGATGGATCGCTGTGAGACTGAGGCCAGCCTGGCCTACATAGTGAGTTCTGGGCCAGATGTGGCTACAGGGAGACCCTGTTTCAACACCTACTTACCAAAAACCAATATTGAAAGAGAGAGAGAATGAACAGAAGATATTGTGTGGGCAAAGGAGGAAGAACACCATGTGAAATCCCCACAAGGGGGTTTTCTCATCCACCAGTAATGCAGTCAGAGGTCTTGAGAGAACCTGGGACCCACACAAGGAGTCCTAGAGAAGAGTTTAATGAAGGGACCACCAGCTTAGGGTGGAGTGCAACGAAGAGAGGAACAGCAAGGGCTTGTGACACATGAGTGACTCTTACTGTCTGAGATAAAAAGGGGGGACATGCAAGTGAGGAAAATCCACCAGAGGAGTCAGGGGTGGGAGGTTGTAGTGTAATATAATCCCTGTCGTACTGGGCGGGGCACAGGGATCAGGGAGTATGAACACCCCATCTCTCTCTCTGTCTAGTCAGTGCTACCGAGTGAACAAACCCAACCGGAAGTGAAAGTCGGGACCCTGGTCCAGGCAGTCCCAGGACTGTGAGAAGAGAGTGGGAGGGGCTTAAGAGAGCATCTAGCACACTGGCTAAGAAGTCAGCAGCTTCAGTTGCCCCTGGGCTCATGCACTAATGACTGCTCTGGGGTACGGGTGTGTCTGTCAGAGCTGCAGATTCAGAGAAGCCTGAACTGACCGTCCCAAGCTGTGACACCCTCTGCCTGAGGTCTACAGGAGTCCTGGTGACTCACAAGAACTCAAGACTCTTAGAAAACTGAGACCCGGAAAAGAAAACACACCATGTCTTGCACTATTCTGAACAGCCTAACAGCTGAGACCCAACAGTAGAATTTTAAAATCAGCTGAACACTCTATCGGATGCTGGCTGGGGGTATGCTCCAGGAACCAGTTTCATCAGCCACTAGTTTCATAGCAGACTGTGAGGCCCCCAGAGCAAACATACCTTCACTTGAGCTAGAAACTGACCAAGTGGTGATGTACGCACAGGTGATGGATTCAAAACGCAAAACCCACAGGGACATGAGAACAAGGCGGAACCCGCCAAGACTCTCCCAGCTGAGTCCTAGCCCCAACCTGAAGAGGGGTGGCTGTGGAGGATGAATTCCTCCTTGTGCTTTGTGCAGCTTGGCTTTCACGTCTGCTACAGACCTGGGGGAGCACCTGCAGGTGCAGGTGTCTTTGAGTGTGCAACGACCTAGGTACCTCCTGGGCTGTAGCCACATGAGGAAACACACCCAAGTGCTGGAGGGCATGTGAGCAGGACTCAGAGGAGGAATCCAAGGGGTTCTACCAGGAGGCTCACTGCCCAGGGTGGTTCAGGGTGGGGTTTACTCTGCTTCAAGTACCTTGGCCACAGTCAGGAAAGTGTCTAAGAGGCTCTGGTTCAGGTCCATGTCACTTACACAGTGAGCAAGGACTTAACTCGGAGTCTCATTTTTTCCCTAAAAACAAGGACTTCAAGTGTCTGCCTCACCTACCTCAGAGGATAATAGTGGACTTTAGGTGTGGAAGTTCCTGGATGTGACTTGTCAGGATGTATCTGGATTCCTTTGACCCACAGAATCTTCCCAGCCTACCACTGCCACCATTCCTCAGAAGATGCCGGAAGTTATTTGTTATAGACACAGTCATATTCCAGAAGTCACTGAAACACACACACACACAGAAGGCTGGGGTATAGGTCAGTAGCAGAGATGGGCCTAGCATGTGCAAAGGCCCTGGTTTCAATCCCCAGCACTAAAAGGAAAGAACAGAGGTGATCTGGGTGTGACGGCACATACCTATCATCCCAGCTCTCTGAGAGGCTGAGGCAGGAGGATTGTGAATTCAAGGCTGGAGGATTGTGAATTCAAGGCTGGAGGATTGTGAATTCAAGGCTGGAGGATTGTGAATTCAAGGCTGGCTGGGCTAGACAGTGAGACTACCTCCAAACAGTGAATACAGAAGTCATTCACACATTTGCTGAGTTAAAAAAGAACAGATGAACAAGGACCCAGACGCCTGGAAGACTCAGTCTCTTTATGGTCATGCACAACTCTTGGCTCTCACAATCTTTCTGCCCCCTCTTCCACAAAGGTATCTGATCTTGGGTAGGTGAGGTTTAATATAGAAGTCCTGTCCAGGGACCCACACTCTGCAGACTTCCTCTCTACACTTTGCGGGTTGTGGTCTTTTGTGCTCATTGCATGGGGAAGCTTTGCCGATGAGAGCTGAGAGATGCATTAGTGTTCTCTCTACACTTTGTCCCTCTGTGTTCTGTGAGTCTTAGGGGTAGAGGTTCCATTGTAGATGTGTCACTTGGGGTTGGGCATCTCACACTTATTCTCTGTGTGTGACCAGTTGCAGAACTTTGTAAAAGTCTCTGTCTGTTGCAAAAGAAGGTTCTTTGATGAGGGGTGACTAGTATACTTATCTGTAAATATAAGGATCCATATTTAGCATATTTTAAGAAATTGCATTTGTGTAGGGATGTGATAGAGTTAGGATTTTCTCTAAGATCTATGACCTCTCCAGCCATGTGTATTTGGCTATGTGCCACACATGAGTTCCCTCCCATTGAGCAGGCTTTAAGTCCAGCAACGGGGACAGCATGCACAAGACTTATGCAAACTCCACCAGACAAAACTCAGCGTAGAACTGGAGAAATGGGCAGGAGGCCACATCTACATCTACGGCAAGGAACTATTGGCAGCTGATCACTACAGGATGAGGGACAGTTGATCTTCTTTAAGGGAGTGCTTCTAGACAGGCTGAGCAGGCTCCGGTGGATGAACTCACACTGAGGGACATCTGGGTACAGAAACTTGACTCGGTAGGCCTTAACACATATGACAAAATGCATGAAGCTCTACGGGCAGGCTATAGGGGGCGAAGATAGAGAAGGGCGAAGATAAATATGATTAAGATGTATTATATGAAATGCATAAAAATTCAATAAAAATATATTTTTTAAAAAGAATAGATGTTAGGGAGGGAGAATCAGTTTTCTCTAGGAACTGGCTTCCTGATAGTTTATCTAATCCCAAGTGGGCAGCTCTAAACACATGTACACATGAACATCACTAAATGCATTCCATGTATGTATATTTATAAATGTTTGTATGCATACATAAAAATAAAGAAAAGGGCAAAAGATTGTGAGGGAGTGGCGGGACATCGGAGGAGCTGGAGGGGTCTAGGAGTGTAGAAATAATGCAAATACAATGCTCATATATGAAAGTCTTTAAAAATTTAAAAGGAAGGCATTATGAAGAGTAAGTTAACAAAAGAATAATAATCTGGGTCTAGAGAGATGGTTCAGCAGTAAGAACACTGACTATTCTTGCAGAGGACCCAGGTTTGGTTTCCAGTACCTAACATGGTGACTCACAACCACCCATAACTCTAATTCCAGGGCCTTAGACACCCTCTTCTGACCTCTGCAGGCATTGCATGTATGTGGTACATTTATATACATGCAGGTCAAACACTCATACACATCAAAAAAAACAATAAGTCCTTGGGAAAAGAATGAAAATTGAAAATGAAACTAAAAAATAAGTAAAAGAAACTAAGAATACAAAAAAAAAAAATGAATGAATCAGCAGAACGATCTAGAGCCACCAAATCACTTTTCCTATTCATGAAGATTAATGATGTCTACAGAGAGGGCCTCAGTGTCCAAAGACAGCACCCAACCAGGCTGGTTTACTAATATGTTCAGTATAAGGAAGACAGCAGAGTGTCAGTTAACCTACTGGATCCAGGTCCACCCCGTCCTCTCCTGGTGTGACTTCATTCTGCAGACTGGTCTATCTGGGACCACGCTGAGGGACTTCAGAGGTAAAAGCCACCTCCCAGAACACTGGGTGTATCGGAAAACTTTGACCAAAGTTGAGCACTGAGAAGTGTGTTTCATGAAGATCTGCTGTGGGAACCAGAGGCATTTAGCTGCTGGCTGCCAATACCCTGAGTGACTGGGAGCAGAATGCAGGCATTCCACACTTGTACTGACAGAAAAAAGCACATCCCAGGCCAGCGAAATCAGAGTTTCTTCCCAGATGCCGTGCTTCGGCATCTTGGCCACGAAACAAAACAAGACCCTGTGTATTTCTGTTTAGCTCTTTAGATGCGAGACCCAGCTGTACTAAACTGCAGATTTACTGTAGCTGGGCTGCGGATATTGCAACTACTTAAAATGAATTGTTACCAAAATGTTCAGAGAAAACCATAGATTAAGTGCATTGACTATGTTTCTTCTTTAAGTAATAGTTAAGGGTAGTAACAATGACGGAGCGGCGGAGCAGACATTTTCCCACCCATTATTAATAACAGCCTCTCAGCCGACTGATGGATGAGTACCCTGTGATCGAAGATGGGCAGCAGGAATCTGTTCCTGGGAGGGCTTGCACGATATTTGATTTGAGAGACGCCTGGCTGCTGATGGATGAGAAGGGTCTGGAAGGGACACAGCAGCACTGATGTAGGACAGTAAAAAGGAGAGTTCAAGTAGCCTCCTCGTTCCTGTTCTAATGTGCTCTCTGTTGCTGTGATAAACACCATGGCCAAAGGCAGCTTGGGGAGGAAGTTTCGTTGTGCTTATAGGTTAGTTCATTATCGAAGGAAGCCAAGGCAGGAACTGAAGAGAGACCACTGAGGAAGTCTGCTTGCTGGCTTACTCCCTGGCTTGCTCAGCTACCTTTCTTACATTGCCCAGGGCCATCTGCCCGGGGATGGCATTGCCCACCATGGACTGGACCTTCCTACATCAGGTAACAATTAAGAAAAAGCCTCACAGATGTGGCCACAGGCAAATTGATGGAGGAAATTCCTCAATGGAGGAAATTCCTCAATGGAGGTAATTCCTCAATGGAGGTTCCCCCTTCCCAGGTGTGTCAGGTTGACACCCGAGGCCATCTGTCACACTTACTTCCACATCTGAGAGAAAACACGCAATGCTTCTTAGTTCTTTTCACCTCGACTGATTTTGTATTTCTGCTAAAGTAAACAGTGCTACAATAAGTGAGGAGTACAAATGCCTCTGGTAAACTGACTTTAATTCTTCAAGGGATATGCCCAGAAATAGTGTGAATGGATCATGTTATAACTCAATATTTAGTTGTTTGAGGACCCTCCATATTGATTCCCACAATGGATGGACTAGTTTACAATCCCTCCAACAGAGAACAAGGGCTCATTTATCCCCAAATCCTTACCAGCATGTTTTCTTAATAATGGCCATACTGACTGGGTGAGGTAGAATCTCAGTGTGGATTTGATTTACATTTCCCTGATGGCTATGTATATTGAGCTTTTAATCATGTGTTTGTTTATTGACATCTTGAGCATTTTCTTATGAAAAGTATCTGCTAATTTCTATTGCCCATTTGTCAGTTGGACTATTGCTCTTTTGTTGTTTAAATTTTGGAGCTCTTTATATATTCTAGATACCAATCTCTTGTTGAATAAATGTTTGGTGAAGCTTTTCTCCCTTTTTGCATTCTCTCTCCACTCTGCCGATTGCTCCTTTTGCTGTGTAGAAGCATTTTGATTGGCTGAAACACCAGGTCAATTCTTGTTATTATTGCTTGTGATTACTATTCAGAAAGTCACTGGCTATGCCTCCACTTTGAAGGACTTCCTTTTCACTGACTAGGTCAAAAGTGATCCACTTGTTCACATTTCAATGACCAAACCATCTATTGTTACCTCCCCAAATTAATCACAGGGACATATGTCTAAGACAGAATAGATGTAGTCCCCTCCCTACCCACTGCTCCACCTCAGTCTTTCTGGGTGGGCTGATCTCCCCCACTCACCCTGGCCAGTCTCCTCTTTCACACTCAGTAATAATTCTCACTTTATGAAACCTGTGAGCAGCATTGATCCCAAACAGCTGTTGTCTCACCCTTCACATCTGTTCTGAGAGTCTGTGGTCCTGCCCTGGCTCTGTTCTGAGCATCTTCTCTCCCTATCAACCTATCTTGAAAATGTGGTGTTTGCTCAGGACAGGTCTTGACTCTACTCTTTTTCTCTCCCTAAGTGGTTAAATGCAGGTTAGTGCAGGTGTCTTATTATTTTTAATTATTTAAAAATTTTATTTATGTATGTGTGTGTAAATGAACCTGTGTCTCCAATGCCTGCAAAGGCCAGAAGAGTACGTCAGATCCCCTGGAGTTGGAGTTTTGAAGGATATCTGCCAAGTGGATGCTGGGAATCCAACCCAGGTCGTCTGCAAGAGCAGCCAGTGCTCTTAACGGCTGAGTCATCTCTCCAGCCCCAAGGGTAGAGATCCCTCCACACACTTCCATACTCAATTGCTAACTTGAGGTCACATAAAACGTCCAATAAGGGACTGGGGTCTCCTGTATCTGAGCCAATCATGCCTCATTTTATAAATCAGACCCCAAGGAGTCATATGTGCTGACGGCTCCCATTTACTCCAACTAAAGTGTAAACCATCCATACATCTTGCCAATTCAGCCTCCAAAATATGTCAAATCAATATTAAATCAGCAAAACTCCTGCTGTCTCCACTGCAGCTCACATGGCCTAGGGATATTTCCTGCCGCCCAGAGGCTCTGCTCCACATTTGTGCCTTTTCAACTCACCAGAAGCAGCTCCCAGGTTTCTCTTTAAAATATTAACTAAGGTCAGGGAGATGGTTTAGTGGTTAAGAGCACTGGCTGCTCTTGCTGAGGACTGGAGTTCAATTCCCAGTGTCCATGTGGCCACTAACAACCAGCAACCATCTGTAACTCTAGCTCCTTGGGATTCCCTCTTCTGACCTCCACAAGTATTGCGCAACATGGCTACACGTACAAACATGCAGGCAATAGACCCATACACATAAAATAAAAATAATAAATGAAATATTTTAAAATATAACATAAGGGCTGGGGAGATAGCATGTGGGTTAAAGCACTCAGATCCCCAGTGTAAGGTCTGGGTTGGAGAGACATAGCAAAGGGGCCAGAGACTCTGCTGGGAGCTAACAGGACCCGTTTATTAAGAGAAGACCAGATGGGGCTAGCTTCTCTGCACTCAGAATGGAGAAATGCTAGCTCCCTTGGGGGACTAGCCTCTCCAAAGAGATGGAAGAGACTAGTCCCATCTTGGGGCTCGGGCTCCGGGAACCAGGCTGGCCTGCCTGGCTTCAGATCTGGATGGAGAAGCTCCCTCAGGAAGAGTGTGAGAGGTTAACTCCCTCAGGAGAGCAAGAGGAGCCAAAAGCTTCTAGTCCTCTCATCCCCCTGCACCATGACATCTGATTGGTGTTTCAGGTAAACTTCTGGCCAGGAAGGAGTCCCTTTTTACAGTTGTTTGTGAATCCTGGGATGGGAATCTTATCTATTCAAGAAGTTGTAAAAGTCAGTTCTTTTCTCAGTTCCAGTCACATCTTACACCCAGCAGGGTGAACATGGTGGCCTCTCTGCAATTCCAGACTCAGAAAGCCAAGACAGATAATCCCCAGAGCATGCTGGCTAGCAAGACTATCAGTGAGCTCTGGGTTTGACTGAGAGACACTGCCTCAAGGAATAAGATAGAGGAGAGATTAATTGAGGATAATTCCTGATATCAATCTCTGGCCTCTGTATGTACCCACACATGGGCACTCACACACATACAAAAGCTTGCATACATACACGGGACACCACACGCACAAAAAATGGACAAGAAAATAGTAGTAATAAAGCTTAATTAATGAAGCTGAGCTTATTACTTCCTGTGCTGGTTCCCCCACCTCCACTTCCTGACCATGCCTGCCTGGCCCAAGACTCAAGCCTATAGCTTCAGCTAACCAGGCCTCTAGTGCATCTTTGCACACATCAGTCCCTCTTCCTCAGGGTGGGGTGGGGGACTCATCAAACTCAGCTCTCTTCTTTGGGAATAAGAGGTTCCTAACCATTATCAGGATCTCAGTCCAAACGTCTGCACAGGGGCATGAAACCTCATTGCAGTGTCTCCTGTACAGCCCGCAGAGCACACTTCCCAGCCGGATTCACTGTCTATCTACCCAGGCTCTTGTCATATGTGGCAGAGGTCCAGCCACCCTGCTCCACAGGAGAGTGTTGCAGTGAACAGCGGGCCCTAGCTGGCTCTCTAATTTGCAAAGTGGGTCTTGACTGACCCCTGTGATCCATCTGCTAACTCACATGGAGTCCCTCTGCCTTGATTCTTCCCAGGACTCGCTGCTCTGAGTTTGTTCCTACACTCATACCCCGTGTTAGCAGGATTCCTTTGGTGTCAGAACCACAGGGTTTTAAAGCTGGGATTTAAAAACTAGGGTTAAAAAAAAAACTGATATTAACAACAACAAAATTTCCATCTGCACTTAGGCGTTCTCCTCTTGACAAGCTAGTGACTGGTAGGGCAGCCTCTGGCATCTGGGCAGTTGTTTTAGTATATCAACCACACATCCACTCAGACAGATGGCAGTCAATCACACATCCACTCAGACAGATGACAGTCAATCACACATCCACTCAGACAGATGGCAGTCAATCACACATCCACTCAGACAGATGGCAGTCAATCACACATCCACTCAGACAGATGGCAGTCAATCACACATCCACTCAGACAGATGGCAGTCAATCACACATCCACTCAGACAGATGGCAGTCAATCACACATCCACTCAGACAGATGGCAGTCAATCACACATCCACTCAGACAGATGACAGTCAATCACACATCCACTCAGACAGATGGCAGTCAATCACACATCCACTCAGACAGATGGCAGTCAATCACACATCCACTCAGACAGATGGCAGTCAATCACACATCCACTCAGACAGATGGCAGTCAATCACACATCCACTCAGACAGATGGCAGTCAATCACACATCCACTCAGACAGATGGCAGTCAATCACACATCCACTCAGACAGATGGCAGTCAATCACACATCCACTCAGACAGATGGCAGTCAATCACACATCCACTCAGACAGATGGCAGTCAATCACACATCCACTCAGACAGATGGCAGTCAATCACACATCCACTCAGACAGATGGCAGTCAATCACACATCCAATCAGACAGATGGCAGTCAATCACACATCCACTCAGACAGATGACAGTCAATCACACATCCACTCAGACAGATGGCAGTCAATCACACATCCACTCAGACAGATGGCAGTCAATCACACATCCACTCAGACAGATGGCAGTCAATCACACATCCACTCAGACAGATGACAGTCAATCACACATCCACTCAGACAGATGGCAGTCAATCACACATCCACTCAGACAGATGGCAGTCAATCACACATCCACTCAGACAGATGGCAGTCAATCACACATCCACTCAGACAGATGACAGGTGCCCACAGTGATTCCCAGGTTTCCCCAGGTCTTCAGATATAGATGTAAAGTTGCCTCAGAAAAAGAGCCCCACACTGTGATGGGCAGAACACGCATGCACGGTGGTTACACATCTGTGATCGCAGCACTCGGGAGGCAGATGGTGGAGGGATGATTAATGCATTAATGCCTGAGGCTTTATTATTATCTCCAGAGAAAGAAAGAAAGAAAGAAAGAATCAAGCATATGAACAAACAGTGAGTTTCCTTTCTTGTTTGCTTTTGATTGATTGATTTTTGTGTGTGAGTGTATTGCATATATGTAAGTGTATTATGTATGTGCCTTGTCCATGCAGGCCAGAAGGGGCATTTGAACCCCTAGAACTCAAGTCATCATGGTGGGGGACGTGTGGTGGCAGAAGTGGCCAGAGCAGAAAGCCACGCAATCACATCTTCAAGCAGACACAGGAAGCAGACAGAGTTGCACGGAAGGTGGAGCAGACTATTGACTCTCAAAGCCCGCCTCCAAGGACGCGCTTCCTCCAGAAAGGCCATACTTCCTAAAGGTTCCATAGCCCTCCCTAAACAGTACCAAGAACTGGGCACCGAGTGTTCAAACACTTGGAGCCTATGTGGGACACCCTCATTCAAACCACCCCACCTCACGTTCCTTCCCATTCCCACTGTCAGCCGGGTCACTTGGTTTCTTTTCCTTAACACCCAATACCAGCCCCAGACATGCGCATATGTGTATCAGTTACTTTTTGTTGCTGTGAGAAAATGCCATGGCCAAAAGTGACTTATGAAAGAAAGTTTATATGAGCTTCCACTTCCAGAGGAAGAGTCTATAATGCAGAGGAGTCACGGCAGCCAGAGCAGGGAGCTGAGAGCTCACATCTTCAATCACAAACTCAAAGTAGAAAGAAGAACTGAAAATGGGGTGGAGTTATGACATGCTTCCTCCAGCAAGACTGCACCTCCTAAAGATTACATACCCTCCCCCAAATAGCACTGCCAGCTGAGGACAAGTGTCCAAAGTCTACGGGGGACATGTTTTCTCAAACCACCACAACATGTCTCTGACTTGCAGTCCCATCCCCTGTAGTTCACAACCCACAGCTTAATCTCTGAGCAGCTACACATTACCAACATTTTCAAGAGTAACTCCTGACTTGTGAAAATTCAGTGTCTACTTAATAACTACTTAAGACACTTTTCCCATAGCAGCTGGACAGGAGCCAGGAGTGCTAACTGGCCGAAGGCACATGGAGGAGCTGCTTACTAGGATCAGCTTTGCACTGCTCACAGTCACAGAGGAGTTTCCAGTGTCCTGGTCTTCCCTCATCCACCCCAGCTCAGGACCTCTGACATAAACCAATGACAGGAACTCGTTAGTGCTCCTCCACTCCAGATTTGTCAGCTCCCCGTCCCGCAAACAGACAGCGTGGGCTCCACCTCCCACTCTCCACTCACCGGAAATAGCCCTGGAGGACAAATAGCCTTCCCACTCAGAGCCTTGTTGGATGGGAACACCACTTCCAAACTATCTTGAGTAGATCACACCATCACGTCTAGCACAAGCCTCCGTCAAAGCTACCTAAGACCTAACCTGCAGCCCCACAGTGGAGATGTAAGAAGGAGGACCTTGCTCTGTCCTGTCGGACTCAAATAGGCCAAATAGGCTGCATCTGTGACAGACATTTCTCCCATCCCACGAGGGTAGAGACTGAACATGACTTCTATCCAGAAGAAATGAAGTAGTAAGAAAGAGTGGGGAGAGAGAGAGAGAGAAGATGAGAGATAGAGAAACAGAGCGGAAGCGGGAAGGTAATCCACACATCATTAAAGGAGCGTCTCTCCAGAAGTACCTAAAGTAAGGTGGACTTTGCCATTTCATGATCTGGTAAGTTTTTTGGAGGTATCTGTTTCTAAGAGGTCTTTCCCAACTCTGCCATGGGTTGCCTACCCATCCCCTTGACTCTGACACCTCCCATCATCCTGAGTCCCCAGACCCCTACCATCTTCTCTACTTACGTGAGCCTGGTGTTGCACATCTGACTTCCCATCACCCCCACTTTCCAAGAGCTCACTACACTTACAGTCAATGGATGTGGTACAACAGAGGCAGAACTAGAGCTGTGGAAAGGATACAGCTTTGTAACCCAGACTGGGTGGTCAGAAGCGGCTTCCTGGAGGTGATTGATGTTTAACTCCAGGCTGAGCGGCCAGGCTGGATGCATCATTCTGGAAGACCCTCCAGCCTCCTGTCCTCCATGTTGTCTGGAGTCAGCTGCTGTCCCTGGGTGGTTTCCTCTCAGCATCCTCAGCTGAGGTGTGCTATGGCTCACTTGACAGATGGGAAAGGTGACCTTGGGCTCAGGTGACATCCAAGCTCCGTGGACACCTGGTATGAGAGATGGGCATTCAGGCCACGCAGAAAGTCTCTCCCACCACACAGCTCCTTATTTTGCTTTTATTCCTAGAAATCTAAAATACACATTAGGATCACTGAATCAGCAACCATGGGTAGTGAGGGAAAATATGACCTTGACTTTGCTAAAACTCACTTTTTGTGAGCACTGATTTCATTGAAATGGCTCCCTAGTCTGCAACCACACTTACATCTTTTGGTTGTTGTTTGTTTCGGTACCAAGTTTCTCTGTGGAGTCCAGACTGGCCTGAACTTGTGATTCTTCAGCTTCAGTCTCCTGTGTTGAGATTACAGTAAGATGTGACTGAAGGAACCCCTTCCCCCTAGCAGTTCCAGGACAGACACCTTGGTGACGCCAGCCAGACTCTCCGAGCCCACAGAGATCTGAGAAAAGAACTGACTTTTACAACTTCTTGAATAGATAAGATTCCTGACCCAGAATTCACAAATGGCTGTAAAAATGAATTCCTTCCTGGCCAAAAGTTTACCTTAAACATCAATCAGATGTCATAGGGACCCTTCTCCCCATAAAAAGGCATACTGACCAGCTAGGCAGGGCTTATCTCTCTCTCCTGGAGAGTTAGCCTCTCACAGTCTCCCTGAAAGAGCTTCTCCATCCCCATCTGGAGCCAGGTATGCCAGCCTGGTCCCCAGCCCGAGCCCCCAAGATGAGGGGACTAGTCTCCGCATCTCTCCGGGGAGGCTAGCTCCAGGCCTAGTAGTTTCTCCACTCCTGGAAGAAAGCTAGTCCCCGCTGGTCTTCTGTCTTTCCCGGATTTGAGAAGCCAGTCCGGTGCTCGCACCCTTAATAAACTGGTCCTGTTAACTCCCAGAGAAATCTCTGGTCCATTTTCCTGCTGTGTCTCTCGAACCCAGACCTTATGCATACCACCAGGCCTAAGTCAGTATTCTTACATCTTTGTAAAAATTTTAATTTTAATTTGGTAAGAGGCAGCAGTCATAACTTTAGATGGATGATGAGCATAGAACAGAATCGTTGCCTTTGAACCTCAGAACTGGCGTAGATACTCTGTTCCTTGTTCTCCAATTCCTAGCTGGAATAAGCTATAGTTTTGGGTCCATCTTCATATCCAGGCCCATTAAATCCTTTCTATTTTCACCATCATAGACATTGCTACCTGGAACTTCCCTGTGCAAACTCTGAGGCAGCCCAAGCTCTGGAGGATGTGGATTTTAAATACCACAGAGGTCTCCAGGCTGCGGAAGAGGCTCACCCCAAGCATCCCCAGGCCTTTGCTCTCAAGAGCGTGACTCAGGGTTTTGCACACTGGGTCATGGGAGCAACACAGCGCCACCATCTTGCTTTGTACCTGTATTTCCCTGACAGGAAATGTGACTCCGCATGGTACCTGGATTATATTGATGATCGGGCTCCGGTTCTCAGAAACACCTTGCCTTACCTCTTCCTGACTTGCTGTTATTTGTCCTCTATCCCGAAAACCCACAAGGAGGATTTCTTTCCCTTTAAAACGATTTTCACTTTTACTTTTCACTTTTAATTATGTGTGTTTGTCTGTGGCCAGCAAGCTGTGCCCATGAGTGCAGTGCCCTCAGAAACCAGAAGAGGGCGTCAGACCCCCGGGAACTGGAGTTGCAGGCCATTACGAGTCACAAGACATGGATTCTGGGAATTGAACTGGAGTCCTCCACAAGAACAGCAAGCACACTTAACCAATTTCTCTTCTACACATAAGTAATGAGTTTTATCCATGACATTTCCACACAGGTGCACAATGTCAAACTCTCCCTTCTTTAGTGTCACTGTCAACCGCAATGCTGGTTATAGCTTCATAGTCATCTTGACATGATGGGAAAAGGACAGTCCTTTTCTTTTTCATGATTGTTTTGCCTTAATTCTTCAAGTAAATTTTAGAAGTGGTGGGACAAATTCCATATATTCTTGTACTAGACTTTTAAAATTGGAATTGCACTGGTTTTCTAAATTAATTGTGGGATGAAGTGCCTTCCCCTACCGCAGGGACAGCTGTTCCTCTTTACACATACTGCTGCTCTGCGGGCAGATTCTTGTTTCATGTGGCAACGCTTCCTCCTTCGTCTACCTGCCCTCTGCTTCCTCCTGCCCAGCCAGTCAGGATCATCATAGCTCTTCTTCCTATTGAAACCCTCCTCCTCTGTCTTCGGAGGGTTTCCAGCCCTCCCTTCTCCATCCATTTCATCTCTATGGGACATCAAAACACTCTCTCGTGCTTCCCACATGCCCTTGCATGGGATAAAGCTGGACACCCTTTGAGCCTGCTTACAAGACCTTCATCTTGTTCATACCTTAGTTCATACCCTCAGCAAACCACTCCCAAAAGCTACCTGATGGCTTCACTGTACCAGCACATGTAACTTCCAGAATCTTCCACCTTCAGTGAGACTGCCCCCTGGGAAGTACCCCTCCCTGCCACTTTCACTTTGCTTTCTATTACTATAGTAACAACTCTAATAACATCATTGCTGGCCCTGGCTCTGGCTGCCCCAGCAGGCTAGGTTGCCCTGCTCATCCTAGTGAGCCAATTAAAGAGATGAGTAATGGTAGAAAATAGAAAAAGGACATGCAACCAATGTGTACAACGGGAAGACGAACAGCTAGGGGCCCAGTGACTCCCCCACATTCATCTTTGGGGTGCTGACATGAGCTTTGAATTTAGAATTAGAATTCAGGTGGGGGGTTAGGGGTATGCATAACTCAGCAGTCTGATAGATTACTGTCTCAGCTCTGGTTCTCTGGGGTAGTTAAAAGTCCTTATTGCTGGAGGGCACAAGCTCCGGAAATGAAGGCTTGGGTTCCAGGACGCAGCCTCACCCTCATGGATTAGCGCCCTCATCTGAGAGTTGGTCTGTCTTGTGAGGCTCTGCTGTTCCTGAAATCCAAGATAACTGGTCTTAAGACTATAACTGGCACCTGTGGGGGTCTTTTGGGGGCAACAGTCAGATGCTTCTGTTAGTCTAACCTCTACACCTTTAGTCCTGAAGGGGGCTGAGGTAGTTTGGGTATCCCTGGATGCCAGACACACAGACACACACTCCTTGAGTGTCTAACATACCTATGTTAGTCATGTCCCAGCACCCAGCACACAGTGGTCGCTGATCTAGAGTGACTCCATAAATGTGGCGAACACCTGAAGAGGTGTCCTGTCTAAGAAGCACAAGCCCCAGGCTGGGGGGCGGGGGCGGGAATCAGCTGCATCTGTGTGCCTGAATGAACTCGCCATCCATCCCTCCTGCCCAGGATGGAGGAGAAGAGCTGACAGGACTGGAGGTGATGCCTGCCTGTGGAAGAAGAAGGCACACATAAAAATGCAAGTGTGGGCCCTTTCCCTCCCCCGGCTTTCCATCCCTCTCAGATTGATAAAAAGGAAAATGCGCTGGGGAGGACGGAGCCCCTCTGGGTAAGAAAGCAACAGCAGAGTGACAAATGCCATGTGGGTTTAAGCAAAGCCCCCCGTGGTTACAAACCCACAGGGAAATGAGGCTGACAAATGCACACCCCACCCTCTCCCAGCACTCTACTTCTTTGAAATAACTTTGGTTCTGAAAAGGGAGAGAGAAGGAAATAACTCAAAGATTTTTAAAAGCAAAGTTTCTGTCTGCAAACCAAATGGGCTGAATTTTTATAGGCTCCTTTGGAAGAGCATAAAAAATCTGATTGTGGAAAGCCTCCCTCGCCCAGGAGGCTGGGCAGAGGCAGGAAGGGACCACTCGAAGGCCGAGCTCCATTCCTTCCTCATCCCTCCAGAGCTTAGCCTGCTCTCAGGTTCCAGCCCAGGCACAGGGACACTGGAAGAGGGCAGTTCCCATCATTCCGAGGGTGATCTTCTGACCCATTAAATATGTCAGTCATCTTGGCACTCTGCACAAGGTCCATACACACCAGGCTCAGTTTTAAACCTTTTGCACATTTCCTCTTCCATCTGTTAAAAAAATAATCCAAGAAAATTGACTGAGATAGACTAAAGTATCTCCAGTGCATCTGTTGAGAAAACCCACATCTCCAGCTTCACTAGTCAATCATTTTCTCCTAGGACCACCCCTAGAGAGGGAGGTTTACCCTATGTTATGCTAAATAGATGGGCGGGATACTTAGTATGTTAATGAGGTAGTGAGTCTTTCTCCCGCCCCTCCACCCCACCCCACCCCCAGCAATCTCATCTTCCGATGCTGTATTCTCTAATTCTCAGCCCAGAGAGTGCAGTCACTGGCCCACTTAAATAAATATGGCTGATTCAGAACATCTGGAGTCTGAGTGGTCCTTCCTGTGAGGTCTGGGTGCGAGAGACACAGCAGACAAAGGGAGCAGACACTCTTCTGGGAGCTAACAAGACCGGTTTATTAAGAGAAGACCAGCTGGGACCAGCTTCGCCACACACCAAAGAGATGGGGAAGACTAGCCCCCTCATCTTGGGGCTCTGTCTCTGGGGAACCCAGCTGGCATGCCTGGCTCCAGATCAGGGTGGAGAAGCTCCCTCAGGGAGAGTGCGAGAGGCAACTCCTCAGGAGAGCAAGAGGAGCCAAAAGCCTCTAGTCCTGTAGCCCCTGGCTCCTTTATGGGAGAGGGTTTGGGAGTTCCCATGACATCTGATTGATGTTGAAGGTAAACTTCTGGCCGGGAAGCAATCCCTTTTTACAGCTGTTTGTGAATCCTGGCCTGGGAATCTTACCTATTCAAGAAGCTGTAAAAGTCAGTTCTTTTCTCAGATCTCAGTGGGCTCTGAGAGTCTGGTTGGAATCGCCAAGGTGTCTGTCCTGGAACTGCTGGGGGGGAAGTTGGGGGTCCTAGTCACGTCTTACGCTTCACAGACACCCGAATGCCATAACACATCCATAGAGCACTTCTGAGGGAAGCATTCACACCCCACCATCCCCCCATTTTACAGATATGGAAACCGAGGCAGAGCGAAGTTCAGGTTGCACAACTAGGAAGTGGAAGATCAAGCAGTCTGGCTCAAAGCCCATTGCAGTAGATGTTGTGGTGCTTTGCCTGCCTCCTTCTTACTGAACCACCGCACCGCCCTATGCCGCTGAGTGTGGGTTTGTGAACACTTCAGTGCTGTCCCTTTCTTGAGCATCCCACTGGCCCAGAGAGATGCCCAGAAGATATCTATCTGGGCCAGTGGGATGCTCAAGAAAGGGACAGCATTGAAGACTGTCTTCTAGGATGCTGGTTAAGATGTGAAGGCCCTGTCCTTTGCTAGATGGAAAGGTGGCTGGTGGCAGTCCTGCTTTGGAGGTCCTGGGGTGTGATAGGTGACTTCAGAAGAGACTGCATCTCAGCTGGGTTTCCTTACCAACATGCCTCCCTCATCCTCCCGTGGGCTTCTTTGGCGAGCAGCAGAGCACATCCTCCATAAAGCTCCTACACAAGAATCTTTATCCCTGGCCTTGCTTGAAAGAACCCAACCACACACCACATGGTTTGACTATCCAGCTGTGCTGTGTGTGCGCACACCAGTGCTCAACAGTGACGCTGTGTTAATGAGTATCATCTGGATTCTCGACAGGCATCCAAGGCTCCTTAGTTCACAGTGCAACTGACTCAGCCTTAATCAAGTCACCTGGGTGCAAGGGACACAAAGGCTACAAAGCCTCATAAAAGATTTCCCTCAGTACCTGGAGTAACCTAATGGGGACTCAGGACTGAGAGACAATAGAAATGTGTGTGTGTGTGTGTGTGTGTGTGTGTGTGTGTGTGTGTGTGTGTGTATTTGGATTTTGAAACAAGTTCCTCTGTAACTCAGGCTGGTGTCAGACTCACTATGTATTTGAGGTTGACCTTGAACTGTTGATCCTCTAGCTTCTACCCACTGAGTGCTAGAATTACAGGCTTGCTCCATTATGCCTGACAGGTCCCTCCTATAAACTCTCCATAGTTAAGATGCACTTGAGCTTCTGAGGGCCACATACTCTCCTGGGTTTCTTTGTTCTCCACCCCAGTGACAGACACCCACGCCCCTCCCAGTTCAATGCCGGCCACATGTTGAGGCAAGCACCTGCTAGAACCCAGAGGTTTCAGAACAGGGGGTCAGTGACCTACTGTCCTTTTCTCTTTGATCAAGTCTGTGCCGCAGAAATGAGAGCTCATCTATCCCCAGCCTCAGACTCCACTGGCCGTCCCTATGGCCCCATCACATACCCTAATGAATGCTATTCACTGAAAAAGACAAAGGAATCCCCACCTGGCACCTGCCTCTCTAATAAGAACCAGCTGAATCATTGGCAGGTTTTATATGAGAACAGTCTCCAGTGGGGAGATTTCAGGATACTTGTCCCAACGATGCTGTAAGAGGCTGGGAAGAAGCTGTTTGGAAAGAAAATCAATAGGATGAGGTGGGCTCATCTCCCAGAGAAAGGCCATGACTATGTCCACCGGGAACCACAGGTTCACTGGCTTGGGACAGACTGTCCTCAGGGCCTCTTGGGAATAGAGATGTTCTCCTAGGGAGACATAGGGCCAGTGGCACAAGGCATCAGGAATCTCACACTTCCATCCACAAACCCTGGGTTGCCTCTTTACAGAGAAGCTTGCTGAGGCATGGCCTCTGCTTAGCTCAGTGTTGGTGACAGTGGCCCAGAAGACCAGATGGGAGGTGAAGTTCAATCCTTACATGTGACTGAATGAGGGCCATCACTCTCTTCCTGGGTTTCTCTTGTGGTGGCATATGGAGAAATAAAGCTTTAAAATGTTTTTTGGTTGGTTTTGTTGTTGTTGTTGTTGTTGTTTTGAGCTTTAGAATAGGACCTCATACATCTCAGGCAAATGATCTACCACTGCGCTGGATGCTCAGATCCTCACAGGTGGATTCTAGGCAGGGGCTCTGCTTCTGAGCTACACCATCACAGTGTGTGAGGAAGGTGAGGTACCCCAAGAAAATGCATCAAAAGGAAAAGGTGTGGATGCTGCTGGGGGCGGGGGTGAGATAGATGCTCAGCACTGGGTACAGTGGGAGGCTGCTGCAGGGCTATCTCAGGAGACAAAGGTGCATTCCAGGGCATCAAGATCAGTTCTGCCACTGGGAGCCTGCGTAGACGCTAGGGGGCTGCTGAAAGATCGGTGGCACTGGGTTAGTCCCAGCAGGTCCCTTGTCCCCTGTGGGTTACTCCTGCCCCTTGGGCCTTAAATATGTCTAAATAGTGGAATTTCTACTGCTCATTCTGTTCACTTACTTCTTGGTACATTTTCAATTCTAGGGATAAGAATAGGTGGAATAAATGAGGAATGTGTCTGCATGTGTGTGTGTTCGTGCGTGTGTGTGTGTGTGTGTGGTATACTGTGTAGTGTGTGTATGTGTGTATATATGATATATGGTGTTTGGGAGAGTGTGTGGTATATAGTGTGTGCTGTGTGGTATATGTTGTGTATATATGTGTGGGGTGTGTGAGGTATATGATATGTTTCTGTATGTGTGTATAGTATTTGTATGGTATGTGTGAAGTATGTATGTGTGGTGTGTATGTGGTACTTGTATGGAGTATGTGGTATATGTCTGTGTGTATACATCTTTATATATGTGTGTACTGTAGTATGTGTATGGTATATGGTGTATGTGGCATGTCTGTGTGTGTGTTGTGTGGTATATGTTGTGTATATATGTATGGGGTGTGTGTGTATAGTATTTGTATGGTATGTGTGAGGTATGTGGTATGTGTATGTATATCTATGTATATCTGAGTATTTCTGGGTATATGTGTGTGGTGTCTGGTATGTGTATGTATGTGTGTGATGTGTGTTTATTTGTCTATGTATGTGTATATGTGTGCCTGTTGCAGTGTGTGGTGTGGACTGGGACAAGCAATTTGGGAAGAGCTGTGTGAAAGAGACTTTGAAGTTCAGGATGAAGAAGATCTGATTCAGAGCATTTGAGAAATGGGAAGGGGGAAGAGAAAGTGAGTGCAGGATAGCCCAGGCAGGACAGGGAAGCAGGTAGAGGCTCCTGAGCAAAGTGAACAGCAGACACTCCTTTGCTCAGACTGAAGTGGAGACCCAGGCAAGGGTACGACACACTACTGTGGAAAACTGGGGCTAGCCCAGTGCCCCAGTCTCTCAGCAGCCGCTCCGCAGGCCGTGCCTGAATCCCTCAGCAGTAAGTATGGAGAGCCCACCTCAGGCACCCACCAGCTGCTGACACAAATAGGAAATATAGATTCCCACCTTGGGGGAGCCCTCAGACAGTCCTCTGTGTGTGCTGTGGCGGCGGCTACTAAGTTGTGTTTATGGGAATCATTTTACCTGAAGGAGTCATAATTCACCCTTGATCAATAACCAATCAATCCACATGCTTTGCACATCACAAACTGTCCAGATCCTTCCACAGAAAGGAGAGGAAGGCAGTTTGCTTAGTGGGAAGAGATGACCAGACAGAAAGCTAATGCAACCACTTAGGCTGGTCATTACATAAGCTCTCCCCCTTTTTTTTTAAAGGGAAGCATCTCAGGCAATGATGCTGAGTCCATTAAAGTGGGGGAAAGGTTGTGTGTAGACTCGGGTTGATAGGACCAGTTAGAAAGGAGGCCCCAGGCAATTGAGAGCCTGCTGCCCAACACCTGCAACATAGGCAATCCAGAGTCCAGTGTGAATCCTGAGGCCCAGTGACACCCCGTGGCTCAAGGTTCTCAAAGCCAATAGTCAGGCTGAAAACTGAAACAGTGGCTCCCAGTACAGAAATCTACACACTCCAAGGGCCTCCGGACTTGAAGCATTTGCTTCATTCCAGGGCAAGCATGAGGCTGTTGTGGCGGGTTTTGAGATAATACATGCAGGTTCTGGGGAGGATGGCCTGAACCCTGAAGTGAGACCCATCTCCACCCACTTCACCAAGGAAAGTGCAGCCTTGACTCCCTAGATGGAGCAGGATTCTGTTGTGCAGAGTGCCCCTCAGGCCACTGCCCAGCTCCCTGGTCCTCAGTGGTATTCTGGGTCCAGCCGATGATGTTTCTGGAGACCCAGGCAGTTTTACTCCAGGAAGTTCTCCACATGCATCAGCTGAAGTCAGCCCTATCAGATGCCCCCGAGACTTGCCTGGAAGACAGCACTCTGAAAATGCCACATGCATTGCACACCCAGGACCATGTTTCCTCACTTCCCAGCAACCCCCAGAATGTCCCGTTTGGGACTGTTTGGAACTTCTCCAGGCTTCCTTGTAGAGCTGTTCAGCTCCACTGGGCATCCTACATGACTGCCTGGGCTAGAGGAGGCTGGACTCCTGCTCAGCTGGCCGTAAGAGAACAAGCTTCCTAATGCCCATGGCCCACCTGTGCCCCTTAGCAGATCTCTGAAGCCAGAAGCTCTGCTACCCCTGGACTTTAGTCCATATTAAAGACACATTATCATCTGAAGTCACTGATTATCTCAGAGCCAGCAAAGATGTCTGTGCCACCCTGGGCTCTCACTCCCTCTGGTCACCTGGCCACCGTGCCAGAATGCAGTCCTTGACCAGGATGAGAGATAAAGAAAGGAATCCAGGATGCTTGGAGTCATAGGAGTTCCAGGGCCCATGCTGAAGCCTCTGAGCATCCAAAGCTGACACCTCTTGTGCTGGCGTACTCAGTACAGCACGTGATGTGACCTGAAGAGTGAACATCCAAGACCACAGTGTACCAGGACTCTGGTCTTCTCCACTGCCAGAATTACATGAATGGAAACAGCTTTCCATTAACAACTCCTTTCTGGAGTTTTTCAAAAATTTTTTTTTTTGTTTTTTGGATTTGGTGAAAATTATATCCTTCTATTTAATTCTTAGCCAAGTCATCTTCTGTGTTGAGACCAAACAACACAAACCCGAACTCACCTTCCTAAATATCTCTCTCTCTCTCTCTCTCTCTCTCTCTCTCTCTCTCAGTGTGTGTGTGTGTGTGTATATATATGTGTGTGTGTCTCCTTGCACATGCCACCAATCATCAAGAAATCCCATAGCACTGGTTCCATTAGCAAACTGCTAAAGGTGACATATTGTATTTAAACAGTCTCCTGGGGAGTGACAGATGCCCAAATGTCTGCAATAAACAGACAAACTGCACCCAAGGGCAGAGAAGAGAAGGTCTCCTCACTGTCTGTATAAGGAGCGACATGAATGAACCTCACAGCCTCTGCACTAGAGTGGCCTCCGCTCTCCCCCAAGGGAGGCTTCACTTCTTTAGGGGTGTCTTGGGGACTTGGAAGCAATGATTTGCCCCAAATAGTCTTGGGACAGAAGGCAAAGGGTGAGTGTGGCCGGAGCAGTCAGCCCAATGGCACCTGTCTCTGGGCCTGCTTTCCCCGCTTTGACAGCAGTAGGGACAGCTGGGAGGCGACTAGTCAATGCTTTTCTGGTTAATTAAATAAATACACACTGTCTGTAACCTCCCTGTGAGTAGGTTTTCAGGTGAAAAATGCCAGTTGTCTTACATTTATGTGTCCGAACTATGCTTTTTCTCATCTTTTTTGTGAATTTGTGACTCAGCTTAAAGGCTCAGCGCCACAGGGACATAGAACCACTGATGGTTAGTGGTTAGTCAGTGATGATCAAGGGTGACCCTGCTTCCTAGAGTACGGCTCTCCTTCCCAGAGCCTGAGGACTGGGTGGGGCTGGAGGGGGGCACTTGGGGATTCTGGAGCAAGTGCTTTGTATGCTATGCAGCCTGCAGAGCCTGTCTGAAGCGCTCTGAATGTTTATGTCCCTTAAAATTTCATATGAAAGGAGAGTTGATCTTCCTGAAGGGAGAGACTCTAGATAAGCTGATTAGGTCCCAGGGGATGAACTTACACTGAGGGACATCTGGGCACACACTAACAAGACTCAATAGGCCTCAACAAGTCCAATGGAGGGACTACAAGAAGTGGAGGTGGGGCGTAGACATAGAGATGATTAAGATTGTGAGATGCCCAAAAATTCAACAAAAACATACATTTAAAAATTCATACTATGAAATTCCCAATGTGTAGTCACAAAGAGGTGGTGCCTCTGTGAGATGGGATTATTGTCAGTTTTAGTTACTTTTGTGTTGCTTTGGCCAAAATACCATCAGACTAACTGAAGGGAGGAAAGGTTTTTTATTTTTTTGGCTCATGGTTCCAAAGGATTCAGTTCACAGTTTCTTGGCAGAACAGGATGGTTGAGTCTGGGATGGAGGCGGATCATTCACATCGCCGCAGGCAGGAAGCCAAGAAAGGAAGCAGCTGGTGGCTGCTAGCTGTCCTCTTTCCCTCTGAGCCCCCTCCATGAGATGCAGCTTCCTCCACTCAGGGTGGGCTTCCCCCCTCAGTCAGTCTTCTCTGGACACACCCTTACAAACAATCCAAGAGGTGTGCCTCACTAATCGGGGTGTGCCTCACTAATCTGGGTGAGTGTCAGTCAAGTCAGAATCCAAAAATCCCCACAGATTTATTTTGAACACTTGGTTCTTAGCCCTGACATAGTTTTGGAGGCTGTATAGCCTTTAGGGTGTGCTGGTGGAAACAGGCCAATGGGGAAGGCTTTTGAGGGTTATACCTGCCCCTGATTCCAGTCTGCACACTCTGCTTCCTGACCCACATAAAACATGAACGGCCAGCGGACGCCCTGCTAACCGGCCTTCCCTCCCGCTCTGAAACTGTCCCTTTATCTTCTTCTGATTGGTATTTTGGTCTCAGTGACAAAGATTTAACTAATAGGAACTAGAGAAATGCCTGTCTTAAGAACACCAGTTGGTCCTGTAGAGGACCCAGGTTTGGTTCCCAGCCAGCACCCAAATGGTGGCTAACAACTGCCTCTAATTCCAGTTCCAGGGGATCTGACCGGGATCCTCTTCTGGCCTCTGCCAACATTACATGACACAGGTGTGCTTATATCTATGCAGACAAAACACTCATACACATTAAAAAAAAACCTTTTAAAGTAGTAATTTGATGGTGAAGATTAACTCTCACACAGGCCCCTTCTGCCAGTGATACCAGTCAGCACCATATGAGACACGGACACTCATCAGAGAAGCTTAATCTTGGACTTCCCAGTGACCAGAACTATGGTCAGTTTGCCTGGATTTAGAAGCACCTTGTCAGCACACCTCTAGGGATGTCTAGGAGGGCATTCCCAAAGAGTTTTAGTGAGAAGAAAGGACCAGCTACGAATGTGGACCTCTCTCTCCTATAGGCAGGAGCCCTGGACTGAATACCAAAGAAAGAAGGAGAAAGAAAGCTGAGGAGCAGGGTTCATCTCTCTCCTCTTCTTGGCCAGATGTAATGCCCAAAGAACGGACTCCCAGAGGCCACCAAGGAATCCAGAGTGTATTCAAAAACAAAGAGCCTTTGTTTGGGCTTAAGCTCAGATGCTTAGACCTCACCAACACAGTGGATCTGTGCTGAGAGCCCTGAGCTCAGGAAGGGTGAGCTTTTTATTGGGGTTGAAGCAAGGGGAGGGAGGGGGCTTCACATGATTGGCCATCCTTACAGTTAGGGTGTCTTGTCACATTGCAATTGGCCAGGGGAGCCCGTGTGCACCAAGCACACTTTAAATTGATCGGCAATGACCAAGGGGGTTCTCATTGATGGAGGCTGTCCTCAGAGCAATGGAATGTGCTGTCTGCTATCTTCAGGACCACAAGGTTCTGTTTTATTCCTTATAAGGTCTCAACATGCTCTTCCTTGCCTGACATGCCCGAGCTTGCCTAATCTATAGCCCTTTGGCTGCAACTGAAAACTTACAGCAAAAGTTGACAACATGGAGAAGTTAGCCTCTAGCCTTAAGATGGAGTCCAACTTAAAACGGAGTCACTCTAGCCAGTTCCCCCCAAAGACATCCCAGAACCAGCTGACCCACCCTCTTGTCACCACAGACAGAGCTGTCCTTCCCCTCCATGAGCCAAATAAACCTTCCTTTTAAGTTTCCCTTGTCAAGTGTTTTGTCACAGCAACAAGTTATTAATACAACAACTTAAGATGTTTGTTCCAACAGCCTCGATGGACTACAGGGCTGGGAGAGCATGTCCTGTAGGAAACCCGAGTGACACGTGGCTCCCAGCACAGAAATGCTGCCTGCTCCCACCTCTCCCTTCTACTGTTTAACGTTGACTCTCCACCAGGCCACAGGCATGTCCAAAGACAGGAGGACTTCAGTCAACAAATCCAGCAGTGTGGACCACAATGGTCTATATCCTCACTGTTTAGAAGGGAAAGGAAGGTTCCCGGTTAGGGCCACAAGCCTCAAACCTCTGAAGAGGGACCTCTCTATCCCTCACCCTCCTCACCTTTCAGTGTCTCTCTGCAAAGAGGGACTCATTCCTGGAGAATCCAGCAGTCTGGAGAATGTTTCGTTTCCCTTTTCTCTCCCACGGAAGCTGTAATTTCCTTCATGTCCGGAACACTGGAGGCCCAAGCCTTGTCCCTCTTGGGTAAAAGGTATTGGAAGATGCTGACAACAGGAGCATGGGCTGTATCTGGAGCCCCGAATGACATCATGAGGAGGCCTGTGCCAGCTATGAGTGAGCAGAAGCCTCCGAAGGAGCAAAGGGAAGGAACTGGGGTGCGGGGGGGAACTTTGTTAGAGAAAAATGAAGTCTGTTTATCTCCTGAGCCTGTCAACTGCTACAAGGTTTACGGGATCTATATGCATTTGTTTGGTTTTTGTGACTGTTTCTGTTTGTTTTGTTTTGTTTTGTTTTTGAGACACGGCCTCCCTGTAGCCTCAGCGGACTTGGAACTTGCTGTGTAGACCTGACTGGCCTCCATCTCACATAGATCCACCTGCCTCTGCCTCCTGAATGTTGGTATTAAAGGCATGTACCACCACTCCTAGCAGAATCTAGCTGCATTTAATACAATTCTTGTTTCTCTGCTAAACATAAAGTCTTAAGACTTTCCAAACTGATATATTAAAATTACCTTCAGAGGCCTGGAAAGATGGCTCAAAGGTTAAGAGTACTTGTTGCTCTTGCAGAGGACCCAGGTTCAGTTCCCAACACCCACCAGGCAGCTCCCAACTGCCTCTAACTCCAGTTCAGACATCTCCCACCTCTTCTGGCCCCTGGGGGTACTGCATGCATGAAGAAGGTGTACATACATACACACAGCCAAAACACACACATAAGTTAAATCTTTGAAAAAAATCCTCCTTACAAAATTCCCTTATTGAATTGTTTCTCTAAGCTCTGGCCTTGGCTCAAATGCAATAAGCCCCACCTTGAAGCCAGCACACTGAGAGGCTTTGGGAGGTGGGCCAAAAGCTGTACATTCGGGGGCTGGTGATACTGTAGCAGGTATTTGACAGCATTTGACAGCAATATGCTTTGGGAAAGCACACAGGCCCCCTAAAGTATGACTGCCAGGTCAAGCTTTATGCTTCTTCAGA
Organism: Eospalax fontanierii; assembly: GCA_035773235.1. NCBI lineage: Eukaryota > Metazoa > Chordata > Mammalia > Rodentia > Spalacidae > Eospalax > Eospalax fontanierii. Next base: position 8,204,083 of record CM069554.1, read on the forward strand.
AAGTAAGTGAAGAGAAACTAGGCCCGGTTCTGCAGCCCTGGGGAGGACCAGGTCATTACGGCATGTGCATATCTGGGTCCTGAAAGGCAAGTGTTTGGGCCTCATGTACCAACTCTTTCCTGGAAAGATGGATAGATGGATAGAAGATGGCCCAGGCACCCGGGCAGGCCTTGCTCCAACATCTGACTAGCTCCACACCGGAGTCCCAGTATGGATTCACAGAACCAGGTTATAACCCCAACTTTGCCTCTAATCTAAGTGTGATCTGAGCTACCGAGCCTGTTTAGTATACCTACCTGTGCGTGCAGAATAACAGAGAGACCGTGCAGGGTCCTTAGCTCCACCCACACCCCAAAGCCCTGCAGATCCACCATGTGTACAGTTCAGTCTTCAAGTCCTGGTCAGAGTGCCAGCGCAGCCCAACTTTCCAGTGCTTTGACAAGCAGATTGGATAATTGAAATCAAATAGCCATAGTAATAGTATTAGAAGCCCTCTACTGAGATTCACTTGGAGTCAAGCACTGTTGTCAGTGCTTTGCATAATTTATTCCAAAATCCTTTGAGCTTCTCCAGGTGAGTAATGAGAAGCCAGAGAACTGCCCCATGTAGGCTGTGTGCTGACAGAGCCCGGGTGAGATGCCTCAGCTCCCTCTGGCCCTGAGATTTGAAGCTTGGTTGGGATCCCGAGAGGCTGCAGTCACCAGGTCCATTTCATGGATGAGGCAGCAAGGACCTGGGAAAGTTAGGAGTCTGTCTGGGGCGACATATGCCCCGGAACCAGGGCTATCCTGCCCCCTACCTTGAAGTATCAGATGTGATTTCATAGTGTGCTATGCTGAGGGTCAACACTCCCTCCTTCCCCCAGACCTGCAACTTCTGCCAGTTTGCATCTGTTGCCTGTAATATCCTCTGAAACCCACGTGTCCATTTGGTTGGTTCTGCTCCAGTTTCTCAGATATTTACCCATTTGATTCTCTTCCCTAGGGTGTGGAGGTGTGTGGATGTTCTTTGACCCAAGGCCAAACCTTCTATTTTCAGAGGAGTTTCATTTCCCAACCTAGACCACCCCTTGCATCCTTCCTAGTATGATAATTATATAATAGAGGTGTGGCAAGCAGCCTCTTTCATCAGATGCCCCTGCAGAAATCTTGCATCCAGCCTGGATCTTGGAGCTGACCTGTGGCTGACCCTGTGTTCAGCCTTGCTGTTTGCCGTTGCCTGCTGCCTTTACATGCTCTGGAGGGAAGGCTTGCAGACAAAGAAACTGAAAGATGTGGTTCTGTCCACAATACTGAAAACAGAAAGAAAAATTTAAAAAGAACAAAGAAAAAAGAGAAAGAAAGTGAGTTCAATAATTTTTGCCAGGTGTTGCAATGAGAGAGAAAAGAGTACAGTCAGCTCCACTCCAGGCCAGAGGGCTTCATGCCCCGTCTCCAGACACCAGGTATGGCTGAATACATGTTGAGGACAACTGCTTTACCTGGACTCTCCCGGCATTATGGCTCAATGGTGCCTCTACGCATAGTCCCCATCTTAATAAACAAGCTCTGTTTCAAAATAGCATTTCAAGAGATCTTGAGGAAGCTCTCACAAATTTGTCTTCACTGAGTAAAGGTCTTTGTTCTATTTGTGTAAGTGAGGGCAATAAATACACAATGATACAGGACTTCATGGACTCTGTTCCCTCAGCAGAGTCCCTACTGGTCCTCCACTCCTGGGATTCCAATTAAGTGTTGTGTTTTTCTCTCATGCTGCTCAGTCCCTCTTCATGGAGTCTCTGAACCCCAGCCACACTGGATGTAGCAAAGACCAACTCTACGCTAGTCAGGTACAAATGGGGTGAGTAGAGAAAATGCCAGAAAAGAGTGTGAAGCAGAGGTGGTACGCACAGCACGGCATGCAAGGCAGGGTGACTTGGCCCCTACCAGAGAGCTGGTGCTGAGTGTCCTTCACTTTCTGAATGGCATGGAACTTCTAGAGGTCCCCGCCTCTAGGTCCAGAAGACCACAGCAGCCACCATCAGCAGCCCAGCCCACTGCCCTGCAGATAAATATCTGTCATGTGAGCTCTGTTCCCAGCACAGCTCCAAGAGAGAAAGTCAGACACCAGCAAGTACTTGTCTTGGTCCTTCCAGGAGGCTATGGTCAAGTTCAGGGTCAACACATAAGCCAAGCCACTTTGCCTGTGGCCTGGATTTACTTCCCCACATGAAACAAATGTCCCCCGTGGCAGCCTACACAGACCCATTTCTGATATGCTTCAGAGACTGTGTTATGGGCATATGCCTGGAGCAGTGGAGGGTTGGGGAACAGGCGGTTCTCCTCTGAACTTGCTTCCGTGCCCTGAGCACAGCAGTTTGGTTCTGTTTCCTTGAAACCAAATCTTCGTGCATGTGAAACAAAGCAGAGTCTCGGAAAAAACGTGTAGGCCGTGGTCACCTGCGGCCAACACACAACCCTGTGATGTGATGGAGAACTTCAAATAATGAAAATCCAAGGGTGAGCAGCAAAGACTTTTTATTCTTAAGTGAAAAAATTCAACTCCTTTGCTTCCCCTCCCTGCTCCCTTCCCAAGTCCACATGGCTATGTCTCGTCCCGTTGTCTTCAGATTCCAAGGACTGGACATGGTATCACAGACTCTGAGACAGGAACATTTGTTTTTGATATAGGATCTTGCTATGTAGCCCTGGAACTGGTGATCCTCTTCCCTTCGTCTCATGAGTTCTGGAACCACAAGTGGGCATAACCACTGACCAGCCCAAGTCATAGGCACTTTGTCTCCACATGGGTCACAGTTTGGGCTAATTATACTGAAAATTAAGTAGTTCTTTAAAAGGAACTTCTAGAAAGCAAGTATGGCTATCTTGATGTTATGTCTAAATGAGCACCTTTCTTACAACACAGAAAATCAAAAGACAGAAAACAGAAATAAAAGAAGTGTCTATGTGATGTGCTCAGTGCCCCCAGCATGCAAACCCCCTCCACATGTGTGCACACACAGAACTGCAGAATCTCTCTTCCCCTTTGATCGTAGAGATGATTTCCCCAACGTATTTTTAAGCTGGAGAGATTTCCTACAAGCTGGTGAAAAACGGCTCACTGCAGGAGGTCCAGTTATTGGCAGAAAGCCAGCAACCCAACTACTGGCAACTAGCTTGGGTAATGAGTCTCTTCCATGCAAATTGGCTCATTATTATCCATTTTTGTCAGCTCTCGGTGAGTCCTGATCTGTTCCCCTGTTCTGGCTCAGGTGAAAGCATGCGGTAAACAGGGACTACCAAACCCACCTTCTGTGCCAGATACACAAGACGTCACCCAGGGAAGAGGAAAGGGGAGAGGACTGCATCCAGCCATTAGAGTTTGGGATTTAAAGCTGGGGACAGAGAGATGTTAAGGAGACTTGTAATGAGGTGTTATAAAAACAGAGTTTGATTGAAAGAGCTTTCACGTCATGCAAATGAACACTTTGTCCCATGATTCATTGCTATCAGGAGAACTAAATTTGTACAGCCCAGAGGAGAAATGACTAATGGGAAACATAATAATTGTCAATTTATACCTGCAAAGAATTAATCAAGAGGCCCAGAGGAGGCGCCACTCGGCGGCCACTATAGGTGAATAAGCTGGAGAAGGCAGAGTGAGGAGAGGCCAGGGAAATTAGGCTAAATAGCAGGAAGGGCTGTCCTAATCCAGAAGTCCATTGGGCAGAGATATCATTCCTACAGCAGGAGGCCAGGTCGGGGATTAGCCGCAGACAATCCTGGAGGAAGGCAACCTGGGGAGTGACTCTGTAGAAATCACTGCATCTCAGGATACCTCCGAACAGTTCTCCATACCAGGACGCCTCAGGCAGCTCTGAGGCATCTCCTTCTCTTGTTCAGATAACACTTCCCCTACTAATTCAATTTAGCATAGTTTAGAGTTCTAAGAAGAGAGTAATCCGTGCATCCCTGCACCATCTGGAATGCAGAGTCTTCTTTCTCCCATCCAATGGGATGGCTAACCTCCATTACCAACTTGACTGGATTTAGAGTTACCTGAGAAATACACCTCTGGTCCAGTGTGTCTTAGGGATGTTTCTAGGGCGGATTAACAAGGAAGGAAGATGCCCTCTGAATGTGGGCTGCACCATCTCACGGCAGGTGGCCCAGATGCAGGGCAAAGCAGAAGGTCAAATTAGTGCCAGCGTTTCAGTCTTCTCTGTTTCTTGGTCCAGCACGGTCTAAGCCCCCTGTTCCTCTGCCATACCCACAAACCACCAGGCCCACCACCATGTCTTCCCTGCCGTAATGGGCTGTACCTCCAACTGTGAGGAAAATAATGCTTAACTTTGGTTGCTTCTGATTCCAGCTGTAAGAAAAGTAAAGAATACAGTCAGTCGATACTTACTGAGCACCTACTGTATGCCAGGGAGTGCTGTGAGCAAATATGTATTTAGCACCTACTGTATGTTAGGGGGCATGTCTGTGGTCATGAGCTTGGGTCGAGCAAGTGGCCGGCAGATGGTGCTGCATGGCCAGCGGGGCAGGACAAAGGTCACAGAATGCGTCTGACTCATGCTACCATAGAATTTCAGCTTCCAAAGCCCACAGGGGAATAGTTCTTGAAGTTGGATTCTCATTTTCCATTTTTCTGCCTGCTCTGATTGTCAAATGCTGAGAAAATGCGTAGCTCACAGGGTATCTTCTAGGACCATCATCCTGTACATGGATAGAACCTCTCACCTGCTAGATCTTGTAACTGTTAGGTAAATTCAAGATTTGTATTTGGGGATTTAAAAACAAAATGCATTTTAGAGAACAAGTAAACCCACTGAGGGAAGCAGGCAACAGGGCACATCTCTAGTTCAGGGTTTGAATAGTGGGCCTGTAACAAATCAGCTCCCTTTCCCATAAGGAATGGGATAAAGATGACTGGAAAGTTCTAGACGCCCCCAAACTTGACCTTTCTGGGGCCTCTCAGCTCAACAACTACATTCTCTCGATGTTTAGGTCTCTCAGTAAAGTTCTGGATTGACTGACAATGAACCAAAACTGAGAGACATGGCATCATTTCCAGTCCTCAGTATCTTCCCCCTGAGTGAGCTAAATGTGCCAGGCCTGTAACAGCAGACCTCTGTGGCTGGGCCAGCCTGCTGACAAGCCGTTTAGTTCGCCATGGTCCCCACTGCTCCCTTTAGGCTCACTATCGCCCTTTGTCACACCCTTGCTTGCTTGGCCCCACTTCTGTAGGGAATTAGGCTTGCAGTTTGTTTCTTCCTCCCTCACCCTGAGCTAAAGGACCAGAAATGCAAGGTGGCTAGCCTATGTTCACTCAGAAATGCCTCTATCCAGTTACAATTTAGCATTTTAATGTGGTGAATAATCTCAACAAATAGTCACTTAGAAACCATTTCTGTCTTTTGAAAAACGGCCATGAAAATATGTAATTTCTCTGCCTGCCTCCCCAGGCCCAGGCTCTGAGCTCTTCCTGTTTATTGGTGGCACAAAGTCGGTAAGTAACTCCAGTGGGTGTTTCCTCTCACTTATTTCCAAAGAAGTCTAGCGCTCAAGCTGTTTCTCCCATAATCTTGGCCACGGCAGGCTGAGAACCTCATCCGGCAGGGCACTGCCCGGCTTAGCTTGGGTTTCATGTATCTAACCCACACTTTCCCCTAGTTGATTTTGAAGCTGTACTTCTCACAAGCGATGCTTACATTTATATTAATATATATATATATATATATATATATATATATATATATATATATATTACAAGTTGTAATCAATCTTATTTGAAAGACTTGGAGCAGCAATGAAGTGCAGGAACATGCCAGAAGCTAAGATGATGGCCCCTGTCCCGGAGCTGGAGCAGGCAACTGGCCAATGTGTAACAAGGCAACATGCGGGCAGAGGTGCTCATTCAATGCACAGACACAGTGATGGCCGCTGAGGGCCTGCATTGCAGGAAGGAGGGCTGCAGGGTATATGGAGGCCAGGTTTCCATCCTCCAGGAGTCCCACAAATGAAAAGTCCACCTCACATAAGAAGCTGTGTCCTCTGATGTCACACCCCATGCAACTCCTGGGTCCCTGGATTTCTTCTCAGTGCTGCCAAGAGCCTCTTGTCAAGGACAAACTGTGGTTCTTCCAAATCTACACAGGGATGTTCAGCGGCGCTCAGACTCCCCAAGGAAAGCAGGCGAGTCTATACACAGTGACGGGTTGGTCAGTAGGAAGAATCTCCTCTGCATCTTTATCTCCTGTGGCCCATTCTGCAAATCCTTTCAAATGGGATCAGGAAGTTTCGCTCCAGGCACCCACAGGGGCACCCTCACCTGGTACATGTTACTGACTTCCTTCTCCTTCCTCCCTTCATGTCCCCAGTCCTGTTTCCTCCAAAACAAACTCATTGTGTCCATGTCCGGTTTTCTAGGGTCTGTTCTTTGCAAAACCACACAAAGACAGTCCCAGAGGAGGAGGGTCCAGACTTGGACCTAGAGCTGTGGGACCAGGAGGCATTGACCCCAGGAAAGACCCCGTAAGAGCAGAGGAAACTGAAGCAGTCCATTCCAGCAACACAGCTCACTTTGGCCAGACCGTGGGTTATATCATGAGCCAGGGAAAATGAGGGTGGTCTGAATCTCCCATTGGCTCCATGGCACACCATAAACATGGGCTTCATTTTGTAGATGATGATGTGCTTTGCGAAGGTAGTTGCGGAAGCAAGAAAGTGGTAGATGAGGGCTAAGGTCAAGGTTTTCTGGGAAAGGTGAGCTCAGCTTGGGCTGTTGCTTTTTTTCTGTCTGCCTGTTTCATTGCATTTATTTATTTATTTATTTATTTATTTATTTATTTATTTATGTGTATGTCTGTATGAGTATATGTCCATACAAGTACAGGTGCGTGCAGAGCCTAGAAGAGGGTGCTGTGTGTCTCCTTTCCCTCTCGACCTATTCTTTTGAGTCAGGGTCTCTCCCTGAACCTGGGGCTTACATTTTCTCAGCTACCCTGGAAGCCAGCAAGCCTCAGTGATCCTCCTATCTCTACCACTCCACCTTTGGGATGGGATTACAAACATTTGTAAGGATGCTCAGCTTGTTAAATGGGTTGTGGAGCAAGTGCTCTTAATTGCTGAGCCATCTCTCTAGCCCCTGTTTGTTTTAAGACAGGGCCTCTGTCACACAGACTTGTCTTTAACTCACTGTGTAGCTCAGACTAGCTTTGAATTCAGCCATCCTACAGCCTCCGCTCCCAAGTTCTAAGATTGTCAGGAGTGAACTCCCGCTTTTCAAGATGGACACTTTTTATCGTGTGTGTTAGACTTTGGGTATGATATATACTTTAGAGCAAAGCCGCCGGCTCATGGCCGTCAGGAAGTGGGAACAGAGAGACAGAGGAATGCAGAACTAGATAACCAGTTGCAGCCCTCACAGACCTCACAGACAAGCGACCTTCCTCCATCTATGCTCTACCCCTAAAGATTTCACCACCTATAATCAGTCATGCTAGGAACCTGACAGAGATCAATCCATTGATGAAGTCTGGGCCTGGTGATCAAACCACGTGTGTGGCAGCTTTGTCCTATGGTTGCCAGCACTGCACAGTCTCTGAAGGTGTGATTGGTAGTTTGAGCAGGCCCGGAAGGGTACCCCACACCACCCGCAGTGGCCTGCAGGGCTCTCTAAATCTCCTCAGCGATGTTCCACATGCTAGTTGTGGGATTGGAGTCACCTTCCTTGTCTAAGAAGTCAACAGAAAATCCAAGAGACCAGGAAAAAGTAATCCCCAATAAACAAACTCTCCTGAGAGTGGAGCCTTGTGAACAGCACAGTTGACACAGCAATGTGGCATGCTAAGTCATCACACATCCCAAGAGTAGAGAGACAAGGTAGGACAAAGATCATGGCATGCTCCTAACACACTCTGCCATGGGATTATAGCTTTCAAAGCCCTCACAGAAACTCCGCTTAAACTGGATGCTCATCTCCTCTCACAGCTCTGGTTCTCAAATACTGGAGGTGGGGGGCAGGGTGTCTTTGTTTTTCCATTGCTGTGACAAAACACTCTGACCAATACCAACGTGAAGAGGAAAGGGTTTATTCTGATTACGTCTCCTGGGTCACATTTCATCACAAAGGGAGTCCAAGGTGACAACTCCCGGGCAGGAACCTGGAGGCAGGAGCTGAAGCACAGGCCCTGGGAGAGCACCAATTGCTGGCTTGATCCCCTGGCCCAGGCTCAGCCTGCTTTCTTATACAATAGACAACAACTTTCCCAAGGGTGGCACCACCCACAGTGGACTGGGCCCTTCTGCAGCACTCAGCAATTAAGAAAATATCCCACAGATATGGCTACAGGCCAGTTCAGTGGAGGCTCCCTCAACCCAAGGGGTGTCAAGATGACACCAAAGCTATCCAGCACAGGGGGGAATGTGCAGAGGGCACCTTGAGGGACCATCATTCTTTTGATGGGCAGACCCTCTCAACCTGCTAGATCTCATATGTGTTCAGTAAGTTTAAGGTCTGTGTTGGGAAGATTGTTTTCAGAGTGAGAAATACACTAATAACTCTTCTTATTGCTTACTCTGCTCTGTCCTCTTAAATAAAGCCCAACATCCCTGAGCCATAGAAACAAATTTTAGGCAATCATAGTGGGAAATTTTGCAGTGATAGATGAATACAACAAAAAAATATTATATTTCAGTTGGGGCTGGTGGATAATATTTGTACTGGATGCCCACATTGTCAAGAAACCTCTGTCATGTTCTGCCCCCATTACAAGCTGAGTCCATTCACCTCCCTGATTTCCCCTCTCCTGGGTTATTTATGACTGAGGAGGAGGGAGGCAGAAAGTAGGAAAAAAACCCTCAACCTTGTGAGTCATTTGGAAGGGGGCGAAATCAGGCTGCCCCATTAACACCCACTCCCCTCCAGGGCCCTGCTTCGCTGCTGTGACTCAGAACTTTGATGGTGTCACCGTGATTTTGGTCTCCCATCTCTATGGCCCTCAATGCCTCTGAGTTCTATCAAGTGTCTCCACTCCCTCCTCCTCCTTCCCCACCCTCTTTTTAAGTATGGCTGGTTCAAGGCAGCCTCCTCTTCCTCCTACTAGGAAATCTCTAGTCCAGCTCCAAGCAGTGTGAGTGCTGGCTATGTGCTGGCCAATCCTTGTTTCATGTCTCCATTTACCCCTTGATACACACTGGGTGTACGCTGTATTTACTCGGGGTCAATAGAAGCCGAGGGTTCTATGGACAGTTTTCTCACGAGGCTCAGCCTCTGCCCTTGAGAAGCTAGACTGTCATGCAGGGAGATGAAGCTAGTTGCCACAGAGCCAGTCACCAAGAAAGTGAAATTCAGGTCTGCCCACACCCCACCCTGCTTAATCTGTACAATAGATCCTGTTACAGTTGGTAAGGCCCTCTTGGTAAAGGCTTGGTCTCCAGACTTTGGTGCTAGTAGGTGGGAGGGCCAGAAGTTAGGTCACTGGGCTATGCCCTTGAGGACCATATTGGTACTCTGGTTTCTCTCTTTCTTTCTCTCACTCTTATCTTCTCTCTCTCTCTCCCCTTTTTCTCCCTCTCCTCTTCTCTCTCTCATACACCTCCTGTCTCTCTCCCTCTTCTCTCTCCCTCCCTTCCTCTCTCCTGACTATCTTAAAGTGAGTAGTCTATTTCTTCTCTGTGCTTCAGTCATGATTTTCTGCCTCTCCTCAGGCCCCAAAGCAACACAGTCAAACAACCATAGACATTAAAACCTCCAAAACCAAGAACTGAAATAACCCTTCCCTCTTTACATACCGATCCCATTGTTCTGTCTCAGTGCAGTGGTGATTAACACAAATTTCCACCACTTGCCATTTAACCAGCAGCAGTTCAGACGGATCCTGTGCCCTTTCGTGCTCTCTCTGCTCTGTCACACCCAGCCAGCATGGCTCTGGCAGGAATCTATCAGCCTTCTCTGGACCAGGAATGGCCTCCCTGAAAGTAGAGTCTGTGTGTGCATCTTTCCCAGAACAGGGCTCAGGATATAGTGGTCGCTTGGTGCACATGGCTCGACAAAGCTCAGAATAAATAGCAGCTCAAAACTCCCAGCCTGATCCTTTGGGGCTGGAGTGAAGTCTCCCAGCACTCTAGACTATGACTGCAATCTTTCTTCTGGATCCCATGACTTCTCCAGTCTTCCATCCTCTCCCTCCCCTACTTAACTTTCAGAACGGAAGCTTGAGAGTCAACATCAGTGTGTGAGAAAGCAAAAGAAATTACAATCTTAAGGGCGACAGCCCAGAAATGCTGCGTTGAAAACTGCCTGGGGATTCAACTTCACAGCCTTGGCAAAGAAGATGCAAATATATATTCAAATTCAATGCAAATTCACTGGTGACTTTCCTGGCTCATACTGGCACCTGGTGAAGCTCGCTGTCTTTAGATGCCAGAGCCTACCCACAGTGCCTGTCCACAGCTGAGCTCCACGATGAAGAAGATCCCCAAATAAGAGCCGCCCTGGGAGGAGACCCCTGAGGACTTCTTGAGACACCACCTAGTGTCAGGTTTCCTGCAAGAGGGAGACATCTCCCTGTGAGCCCTGGGAGATGATGGCATCCTAGAGGCTTGGCATTCACTGCCGGCAGGGAGCAGACACCATGGTGTGCATCTCATAGAACAGAGGACAGGCAGACGGTACAAAAGTCTTGAGAAGAGGAAAAATTCTGATTGGCTTTGGATAGAAAAGGGTAAATGGAGGCAGAGCCTTTTCAAGTTTATCTAGGGCTCCGCTGAGGTCTCTGGAGTGCCTAGGGAACCTGCACATCTCTGTTGCAGATGGGAGAGATGAAGTTTAGTCCCAGCTCATGTGTGGCTGCACTCCAGTGGGCTGCATATGGGTGTATGGGGAGGCGGGAGCAGGCAGCGGGAGCTGTTTCAGTACCGTGGACAGCTCCCTGCGGGGCTACAGAGAAAGCTGGTGAGTTTATATTTAACGAGGTGTCCTGGGAACAGGAGCCAGACCAGAGTTCAGCCAGCAGGAGCAAGGACACAGTTCCAAAGCTGGTTTCAAATTTCTCATCCTCCTGCCTCTGCTTCCCAGGTGCTGGGATCAATCACAAGTGTGTGTCATCACATTTGACATTTTTAACACCACAGGCTGGATATGATTATCATTAGCAAGCACCAACTAGAGGCCAGGAGGCCAACCATTGATGCCGCCCTGTAAGTTAATCATTTCAGACATTCTCATGTCACAAAGAAACAAAAATTCAGTGTGGCTGAGGGACATGTCTGAGGTCACATTGCAAGGGAAGAGCTACCACAGACCTGCCCAGAGATTGCTGTGGGGCAATATGACATCCTACTTCCTCCGGGTTTCTATGCCTTCTTTAGAGTGCATGGGAAAGAAGTTTCCCCCTTTGACAACGAAAGGAAACTGTACTGTAACCCAGCAAGGCATCCGTGACTGTAAGGAGCCACTGAGCCGTCTCACAGGAGGAAGTACACCTTTCTGGTACAGCTAAATATTTGGTCATTTTCATGTCCACGGAGAGAAGGAAAAGGTAGAATGCCCCCCACTGACCTCAGTGCCTTTTGGAATGTATCATCAAACTCTCCTTGGCCTCCCAGAGACCCAGCACCGCCTCCGACACCTGCAGGCTTAGCAGTCCTCTCAAAGGAATCTTACTCATCTTCAGACTCCTACCTTCAGCCCAGGAGGAACGTTTGTTCTCTGCAGCGGCCTCAATCCCAGCTTTTCTCTGGCAGTAAATGCTCTGATACCTTCCTGCCACCCATGTGCACTGAGGAACTGAGCACACTGTGGACTCCACAACAGGTTCATGTCCAGGCAAAGTCCGGATTTCACTCTCCCCAGCCTGAGGTCACTGGCTCAGGATGGAGATATGGCACGCTGGACAATCAGAGGCAATGGGCTTCAATCTTCTAAGAAATTGGCAGCCCAGGTTCACCACAGAAAGCTAAAGAAATGCAAAATAGGCACCGTGGGTCCTGCTGACTCTGAGCCAGCACCCAGGCACCCTACAGTCTTGCATTCTGGACTTTCATGAATATGAATTAGTAAACCACCTTGCCTTGCAGAGCACCTCAGACCTCATTCTTGTCAAAGATAGGCAAAGCATCTCGACAAACTCCCCCTAGAGGAATTTGTTCTTGATGGCGCGTTCTGCATTCTAAATACAACTTTCTAGGCTCCATAAATCCTATGACTCCCATAGTACATTTCCAGGTCTGTTGTCTTGCCTATTAGTGTGAAGTCTGAGTCTTTGTTTCCTGGCCTGAGACCCAGCATGATGTCTTCTCTACACTGACCAAGGCAGCAAACCCAAGGCTTCTTACGTAAGGGAAGCTAAAAGGACTCCAGCTCAGGCCTCCTAAAGCTCGATTCTACTCCCGCCCCCGCGTGTGTGTGTGTGTGTGTGTGTGTGTCCGTGCTTTGAATAGTTTCAGTTGTCAACCTGACACACCTGGGAAGAAGGAACCTCAGATGGGGAATTTCCTCTATGGACTGGCCTGTGGGCACGCCTGTGAGGCATTTTCTTGATTGCTGAGTGATGTGGGAGGGCCCAGCTCGCTGTGTGTGGTGCTACCTTTGAGCAGGTGGGCCTGGGTTGTATAAGGAAGCAGGCTGAGCAGAGGCCAGAGGAGCAAGCCAGTAAGCACTGTTCCTTCATGGTTTCTGTTTCAGCTCCTGCCTCCAGGTTCCTGCCTTGAGTTCTTTCAAAGGTGGGCTATGATCAGGACATGAATAAACCCTTTCCTCTCCAAGTTGGTTTTGGTTAGGATTTCATCACAATAATAGAAATCAAACAAGGTCTAGGTCTCTCTCTCTCTCTCTTTCTCTCTCTCTCTTTCTCTCTTTCTAAAGAGAGTGAGAGAAAGTTAGGAAATGTGTACCTGATGATCCACTTACCATACAGTCAGAGCTACTGATCTCCAGCATTTCCTGACAGCTTCCATCACAAAGGATGAAATTAGATCCTATTATGATCTATTATGATAGAATACCAGTGAGCACCTTTGCATGTTCATTCAATTTAAAGAAAACCACTATGTAGATAACAATATAAACTGTTGACTAATTATGATAGACAAACAAGCCTCAACCCTGAAACCTACAAACAACTCTCGGTGCCTTGGGGAGTTTCCTGGGTGACTGACTTGACCTCTGAGAGACGCCGGTCCTTCACCAGTAAAATCCACCTGCCACCTGCTATACTCACTTCGAATAAACAGAAGAGCCTAGGCTCTGAATTGCTGAGGAGACCGTGCGATGACTTCCAGGCCCTGATGCTGGGCCATTACTAGAAACATCAAGGCTCAGCCACTGGAGAATTCTTACTAAACAAACTTGATGGCCTGCTTGGGATATGTACAAATGACTACAATTAGCTAACCTCTTGAAGTATTTACCTTTAGACTCCATTCATGTTATAAGGAGGACACACTTTCAAAACCTCTATGATGAAGGGCCATAGAGAGGGAGGAGACTGGAAAGGGGCAGAATATGTGCCCACACTCCACCTGAGGGACAGCCACGGGGCTCCAGGGACAAGTTATCAGGGGAGTGAGGACCAAAAAAGTCCAATATTTTTAGTAGAAAGCAGAAATGTTGGTTTTTACTGGGGTACATGAATTTTACAAAATAATGAGTTTGGGGGCTGGAGAGAAGGCTCAGCAGTTAGGCTACTGCTTTTGCAGGTGAGCCTAGTTTGGTTCCAAGCCACCACATCAGGCAGCCCACAACGGCCTGTAACTCCAGATGCAGGGGATCTGACACCCTCTTCTCCAAAAGCACTTGCACTCACACATGTATATACTCACACAAGAGACATACACATATATAATTAAAAATAATATAGATATTTTAAAAAGTAAATGGCTCGATTCTGAAATGTTCACATATGTATATAAAGTGCTTGGATCATATTCTCCCTCATTTACCCCTCCTAGCCTCGTTCCCACTGCTCTTCTTATTCTCAAATAGTCTCCCTTCTAATTTTCATGTTATTTTTTTTTTAATCTAGATTCCACCTATGATTGCGTAGGAAGCTAACAAACTCCATTTTTGATATCCTTCATTTTAACTTAGCCTTAGGTTTTGCTTCTTTTTAAGGATCAAACCGTTGAATCAGATGGACCTGTTGAGTCAGATAGACTAAGGACCAATCTAACAGTCCCATACATCCACTCTAACCATTATCCAATCCTAGCCTGAGTTTCCCAATACCTGTTTGGAAATCCCCTAACTGCGCTTCAAAGGCCTGTGAGCCACTGCCTTGGAGTTGCCATTTCTCTGAATGGTAGACCCCAGCATGCTGGTTGATTCTTGAGAATAAAACTGCTCTTGTCATTTGCACACTGTCTCAACTTCGCTCATTGCGGGCCGATCAATGGACCTGACAACTGAAAACATATTTGTTTCTCTGAGACTGGGTTATTTTTCTTAACATGATAATCTGCAGTTCCACCCGTTTTCCTGCAAATAACACGGTTTTGTTCTTCTTTATGGCTAAATAAAACTTCTCAGAATATATACACCATTTTTTCTTATCCGAGTTCATCCAACAGTGGGCACCCAGGCTGGCCCCATGACTCTGCTATGGTGAGTGGCATAGTAACATGGATGTGCAGGTACTGTGTGATGAGTGTTGACTTTTATCTGGACTCTCTTGTTGGTCATTTCTTTTGTTTTATTCACTTTTATGACAATTATTATTTAGAAAAATATTGTAAGAGCCAAAATACTGCATTATGATCTGAGTTTCACTCACAGCCTTCCTAATTCTGTTGAGAAATATTGTATAGTAGTCTGGCTTTGATCCCTTCTTAAAAATTTAGAGATCAAGTTGATTTAAAGCCAAAAATAAGAAACGAAGCAAATGACCCAACAAGCGTCGATTTGGATGGAGGCTTTACCTTACCAGACATGTGAGCGGGTGAGTTACCTCCCAGTTTTCAGGGCTGGCTGGGCTGGATTCAGGGTCCCTGACAGGCCCTGCCCCCGTCAGCTCTACAGAATCTCCAGGCTTCCAGAAAAGACCTGTGTGATGGAGACAGCCTGTCATAGATTTGCATGCCATCCCCAGGGGGAATTGAATGATTCTGTCAGTTTCTGTTTCTTGAATCTTACAAGCTCTGTAAATTAGGAGCAGCGTACACCCCGGCTGCCTTGTTCTGTGAACAAGGACTGCAAACTTCTTTGACTTCAGTCTGCCACTGGGGACAAAATATTAATGGAGGCCACATGCACTGACTTGTCCCCAGGCTCCTCACAGGCACATAGATGATCCATGCATAGTGCCTCTACCCTGGCACTATCAAACAGTCTTTTGGGTGGATAGGGCCCTTCAGTTTCTGTCCTCTTTTTATGGACTCATGTCTAAACTCTGGCCACAAGCATTTCCCTTTCAGTCTCTCAAGAGGAGGGAAGAGCGCATGTAGGGGGCTGGTCAGGGCATATTATCAGTGGGTGAGTGCTGGAGGGTATGCAGCTGAAGGTATGTGTCAGGCTGCTAAATAAGATTTTTATTCCTTTTCTAAGGGTCATCAAAAAAAAAAACTAACAGGGCTTGTGAAAGGCTTTTTATATTTTTGGAGGAAGGGTTCAAGAAGGACATTGAGACTGATTTTTGGGGAGTAAGGCATTTAATTAGAAATTATTCCCACCAAGGACAGACAGACAGGCAACAGCATGAAGCGGGCTCCCAGGAGAGACCAGGCCCCAGCACTGGAGGCAGACAGCAAGGAAGAGAGATGTTATCTCTGAAGAGAGCTGTCATCCCTCAAGGCAGGGCTCTCTGAGGATGGGGAGTCTGCATCCAGGCTCTCTGATTGCAGAGCAGGAGGCAGAGAGGTGTGTGAAGAAGCACACTTCACATATGGATCACACGCATACACACTGAGAGAGAGATTTCGGGTCCTCCACGCTGGGGAGAGTGTGGGACATCCTTACCCACTGTCCGGTCCTGGTGAATCCTGTTCTCTTCAAGAAATGGGGGCCTCTAGGCATGCCAGCTCTTCTAAGCACATGGTGGGATTGTACTTGATCTACCCCATGAGACTAACTCTGAGCAATCCTATGTGAATTGTCACCTCTGGGCAGGAAGTTGAGAATCTATGTGATTTAAACACATCACCATTGATGGTCCCTCCGCTGTAGTGAGTAGCCATCATTGCTTCAGATGCTGGGTTAGTCACCCTGGGTCGGAGAGGGCAATGCAGAACAGGGTCCTCACAATCCACAATGATGGGCAGCTTTAACAAGAAACACCCTGTTGTTATTTTAAACCAGGGAGATTTGCAGCTGCCCTGGGGATCTGGCTTATCCTGACTGACAGAAAAATCTATTTGGAAACCTCTATTCAGAATTTTAAATATGAATACCTTCAGCTCCCTGATTTCTTTCTTTTCTGGCTTTTTGAGCAATTTCTTCCAAACACCTTCATTGTCATATGTGTAAACTGATAAAAAAAAAAAAGTATATGAAGAGACGCATGTGTGCAAGAACTTTGAAAACACGGGGTGGTGGCAGGTGGGTGGGGTGGCACACGCCTTTGATTCCAGTACTCCAGAGGAGGCAGAGGCAGCAGAGCTCAGCAAGAGGAAGGCGAGCCTGGTTTGCATAGCGAGTTCGGTGGGGATAATCTCCATGTGTTTTAGCTTTCATGATTAACAAATCATGGAATGTGTACACTCTAGAAAAACACAGATAATCTAAAAGGAGAGCACATTCTTATTAACTAAGGAGAAACAATTCTCCAAACACATCATAAAGCACGAAAAGGCAACATGAAGAAAAAAATGCACCTTGACTTCCTTGTGTCCTGTTCTGTTTCTTTCATGAATGTTTGTGAGTTTCAGTATATAGATCTCTCATGTCCACAATTAAATTTCTTTTCTTTTCTTTTTAAGAGGACAGGATTTTTATTACATTTGTGTATGTGTGTCTGGGGGAGTATGCATGCCACAGCAAACATGTGGAGGTCATGGAATAACCTTCAGGAATTAGCTCTCTCTTCCTACCCTGTGGGTCCTGGGGAACAAACTCAATTCATCAGGCGTGGCAGCAAGCACAGCTCTGCCTACTGAGACAGATCACTGGTCCAGATTTATTTTATTTTAATAGTGATGATAAGTAGAGTTATTTACGTGACTTATTTTGTGGGTGGTTCATTCTTAGTGTCACAAAACACTACCGATTTGGGTGTGCTGGCTTTGGATTACACCACTCTGTTGAACCTGTTTATCTGCGCTCACAGGGTTTTTGGTGGAACCTTCAGGGTTGCCTTTCTCCTTAAAACCATGCCATCTGCCAAGCACACAATTCCACATCCTTCATGCTTGGAAACCCCATTTCTTTTTCTTGCCTAACTGCCCTGGCTAGGATTCACTCTTCCTAGTTAGATTCCCAGCCTATTCCTGAGGTCCTTCTGTAGCCTGCTTACACTTCCTAAGATGTCCCTAGGCAAACCTCTTCAGATGTACCACCGTTGACAGTCCTAGTTATTTCAGCTGAGCCCTTATAGAATTTATACAAGCTTGACCTGGGCGAAAAAAATGGAGAAATAGGGGCTGGAGAGATAGTTCAGCAGCACAGAGCACTGACTGCTCTTGCAAAGGACCTGCATTCTGTTCCTAGACCCACATGCAGCTAATAATTGTCTGTAACTCCAGTTCCAGGGGATCTGATGCCCTCTTCTGGCTTTGCTGGCCACGCACACACTTGGTGCACTTACAGACATGCAAACAAAAACACAAGTATACATAAAATAAACAAAAAAAATTTTAAGGGATGAGAAATAATCAGACTGTACTCTTCCTGTTCAAGGTTTCCTGTCTGATAGAGGAAACAGAAATGCAGCAAGTCTCCAGCACACAATCCCAGGTCACACTCTGCAAATGCACTCAGAGCCTCATTCCCAGGGAAGGAAGAAGAACTGCTTGGCTGAGCTGGGTACAGGAAGAGGAAAGATGTCTTAGGGGAAGAACCTCTCTGTCTTGGTGGGTGAAAACAAACTCCCTTGGAGGACGGAGTGTGGGAAGGAGAGTAGACAGAACATGTCTTCCAAGAGACACATCACCATGTAGTGCACGGAAATGAGGAGATCAATGTGGCAACAACCAGGAACCGGGACCAATGCTGGAGGCCGAGGGCAAGAGCTCACAGCTCTTACTGCACTGATGATAGATAATTCTCCAAGTTGCCATTATTAGGGCGCGGTGGAGCAAAGTTGCTCCTCTCATGGTGACCAGGAAGCAGAGAAGACAGAGAAAGGCAAGACAGAGCCCTCTAGGATCCACCCCACAATGACCTACATCTCCCAACCGGGCTTTACTCTGAAAGTTTCTGTCACATTCCAGAAATGCTGCATATTATGAATCCATCAGTGACTTCGGTGACTTATTAAATTAGTGCCTTCTGTGACAGGATCATCTCTGGAAATGCCACAGACACACCTAGAACTGTTTCCCAATCCAATTGGGGTGATAATTGAGATTAAGCATCCTGTGGCTAGCATCTAATCTTGAAACAAAGAGAAGTATTTTGCAGTCAATTTGACTTTACATATGTATGGACCACCTGCTTTCTGTTTCCTCATCTGGAAATCACTCTTACCTGACCTTCTTATTCCACCCACAAGCAAACTAGGACTTTTTAAAATTTAAATACTACTAAAAATGAAGCCATTTAGGGCTGGAGATGGCTTAGAGGTTAAGAGTGCTTCCTAGTCTTCCAGAGGACCCGGGTTCGGTTCCCAGTGCCCAGATGAGTGGCTCACAACTGCCTGTAACTGTAGCTCCAGGGGATCCAACACCATCTTCTAGCCTTTGCAGGCACACAGACTTACCTGGCATACATTCACACAGATGTACGCATACATACATAAATAAAACCAAACCTTTGTTTTAATGAAGTCACCCAGTGTGGCGGTTCATCCCTAAAAATCCCAGCACTTTGGGGGCAGAGGCCAGAAGATCAGGAGTTTAAGGCAGTCTCCATTACAAAGTGAGTTCAAAGCCAGCCCGGGATACTTGAGACTCAGCCTCAAAAAAACGAAAATGAAATAAAAACACCAACAAAAAGTGCAGTTCTGGTCAGCCTTTACTGCCAGTCATTTGACTTTCCCCCGTAAACACAGCCCCAGGCTGAGTGAAGCTCTTAACTCTGGCCCCACTTGGTCTTAACGCCATGAGGGAACACATTAAAGATCTCAGATTATTTTCCCCATAAGTCATTAGATAATATTTTCTGCTCTTAATGACTATTATGACAAGCAGCAAGTTGGTAATTGCAGCCATCTAAGGATATGCGCAGGACAGATTTGCAGGATTAATGACCGAAAAAAAGTAAAATTTAAGTAATGCCTCCCACTTGGCAATCATTTGAGCATGTGGGTTCAGTTGAATTTTCCTCTAGGGAGGGAAAGAAAGCAAAGAGGAGCAGCTGAGGTGGGAGGAGCTGAGGTGGGAGGAGCTGAGGTGGGAGGAGCTGAGGTGGGAGGAGCTGGGTAAACTATTCTGTCTCTCACTTCTCTCTCTCGCTTTCTCTCTGTTTCTCTCTTGCTCTCATTTCTTCTCTTGCTCTCTCTTTTCCTCTCTCTCTGTATTTGTCTCTGTTCCTCTCTCTCTCCATCCCTCTCTCTTTTCCTTTCTCCCTCTCTTCCCTCCCCCCTTCATCTTGACCCTCCTTCTTTCTGACCCTTTCGTCTCCCCGTCTCCCGATACTTTACACGTGGTATAGCTTCTTGCACAGTCTTCGTAAATAATAAGAGAGGGTGCTGGGGGTATGACCGAGTCCAGCAAGTTCCATGGAGTTGTATCTTCCCGGAGCCAGATGCTAAAGCCCTCATAAAAGCTGACCACTGCTATGAAAATGGCTTTTGGAACAGCCCTTGGAACAGCTTCTGTTCCTTCAGAGAAGCACCAGCATTTCGGTTTGTATTTGGAAGTCACTTTGTACATAAAACAAAGTTTCTAATGTGGAGTCAGCTTGGTCGGGCGGAGGCTGGCACAGCGAGAGGCTGGTACAGGTTAGCCTGGAGGAGGGAATGGGGGGCTTTGTTCCACCCTCTGGGTATGCCCACCCCTGAGTGGGGTCTCAGGTGGAATTACTCACTGCATTTATAAGTGATTTCCTTCCTCCTTTTGCCCCTCCCATCCTCTGACCCTTCTAAGCATAAATCAACTGCACATATGAAATAGCACCATTAGTCAAGTCCATGCCAAAGAACAGGGAGTTATCTTTCTGGCAGCCTCATCCACTGGGAGGGTTGTTTGATGAGAGAAGCACAGTTATCTGATATATTGTCAAAAAGACCCTCCATCCTGTCATGTCTCAACAAAGATAAGAAGAAACACAAGCTGGAGGTGGAAGGGAGCTACTGCCTAGATCAGGAGGGGCCTAGCTGTCTGGCAGGCATGGCAATAGGCCTGCTTTCCCACCTCTGTGGTCCATCTTCAGCAGAAGGTTCCCAGGATAAAGCTTAAGATAATGTCCTGAAGAACTGAACCCTGTGAATAGTACCACAAACTTTGGACCTACGGGTTTGGATTTAACGTTCCTTTTTAAAATACTGTGTGTGTGTGTGTGAGTGTGTGTGTATAAGTGCTTTACATGTATGTAAATGTACCATGTGCATGCCTGCTGCGTGTGTGTGTGTATAAGTGCTTTACATGTATGTAAATGTACCATGTGCATGCCTGCTGCCCAGGGAGGCCAGAAGAGGCTGGCAGGTTTCTGGAACTCGAGTTACAGGCAGTTGTGAGCTGCCATGTGGGCTCTGGGAACAGAACTCAGGTCTTTTGGAAGAGCCACAAGTGCTCTTAACCTCTGAGCCATCTCTCTAGTCCCAGATTTAACTTTTCTTGAAATGAAACGATCTTTAAAGATTATTCTAGTAGGACCCAAAAGGCACATGTTCTTTTTAAATTTTTTTTACTTTATTTGTTTTTATGTGTAGGCATATTTTGCCTGCGTGTACGGAAGTGCACCATCATGCAAACAGCACCGGAGGCCAGAAGAAGGCATTGGACCCCCTGGAACTGGAAGTTACTGGTGGTTGTTAGTCACCATATGAGAGCTGGGAACCAAGTCCGGATCCCCTGCAGGAGCAGCCAGTGCTCTTAACCACCGACACATGTCTCCAGACCCAAGGCATGTGATCTTGATTTTTAACTAAGTCGGACTAAGGGGCAATTACAGTGGTACATCACACTTCTGTGTGTCTGCCAGGGCATTTTCAGAGATGACTAACATGTAAAACTGACCTGGAATCTTCCTCCTTGAAGACTTGATCTCATAGTATCAGAGGAAACTATATAAGCCGCCAAAAGGGAAAACCAATCAATCAATGGTCCTACCCAGCTGTGAAGCCTAATAAACAACAATGACTGGCCCAGCAAACTATTGATGTTGGCAGAGTAGTGTGGCACTTTAGTCATGGGGGTAATCAGCAATTGTATAATTGGAATTAAGGCCTGTTCAATGGGAGGAAATTCATGCATGGTACTGTAAACATAGCCAAATACACATGGCTAGAAAGGGCAGAGATCCTAGAGAAAAGCCCATTTTGCCCCATTCCTAGACCAATGTAATTTCTAACATTATTCTGAATATGCATCTTCATATTTACAGACAAGTGTACCTTTCACCCCTCAGCAAAGAAGCTTCTTTTTTGCAAAAGATGAAGACTGTTACAGAGTTTCAGAACTGGTCAAACTCAGAGAATGAGATACAACCCTGAGTAATACATCTTCAATGCAACCTCCACACATAGGAGGAATGCTTCTTTCAACTCCTTATATAGCAGATGGCGATTAACACAGAAACCAACAACTGACCAATGGGTAGAAAACAAGAGACTGCAGAGTGTTTATCCCTGAATAAGACACCTATTTCAAACCCCTGTCTTCCAAGGGGAGAAGAAGAGGTGGAAAGATTACAAGGGTCGGAGGTGGTGGGTCACCAAAAGGCAACAGTCTTCCAGACAGCTGGCTAGTCACTCATATGAACTCACAGCAACAGCAATAGCATGCACAAGTCCCATTCCAGCTCAAACCACACAGAGTCCCAGCAAAGACGTGTGGAAGTAGGTAGGAACTTCTGGCAATTGATGGGTTGCCAGTAGGGAGAAAGACAGTGTCTTCCAGAGATGGAACTTTTGGTGGGCCCAGTGGGTGGACCCACACTGAAGGACACTTGGGATACATTAGATTTTGTGGAGCGAAGATGTGCATAAGGGTGGGGCTCTAAATACCATTAAACTATACAATATGAAGAGTCACAGAAATTCAATTAAAATGTATTTTTTAAATTGGACTTGGGAGCAGGTGTTTCAGGTCCCTAACTACAGTCAGACAAACAGGAAGGCTGTAAAATCACTCACTCGTTCTCTCCCTCCTGTACAGCCTGTGGCTTGGAGGCTGAGCCCCGGGATTCACTGTCACCTCCTCCAGGAAGTTGTCCTTACCATTAGCTCCTTGCTGGCATCGGTACAGACTGTCACGCATATTCACATCTGCTCCTGTTCTGTGTCTCCCAGGTCCACATCCACATGTTCCATTAGTGGCCACAGGTGGCAGACCTTGAGTCAAGGACCAGGAAGATGGAAGATAACATGCATCCTGCTGGCCATATTCACATGTGTCCTCCCTTGTCCTTCTGACACTCCAGATAGGCCGCACTCATATGTCTAGACTACACTCCCAGAGGATTCTGTGTGACTTGTACATTAACCAGCAGTTGTAGGCTCCATGTGAAATGGATCTCACAGGCATGTGTGTTACGACACTTGTCTCCCTGCTGATGGTGCAGTTTCTGGAGCTTCTAGAACCTTCAGAACATGGGCTCTACTGAGAGGAGTGGGTCACCAACTCTGGGTCTTTGAAGGTGTTTCCTAATTCTGGTTTCAGGCGGGGTCTCTGCTTCTCATTCCCCACTAGGAGGTGAGGATCCACAGCCACCTGCTCCTGAGGCCATGACAAGCCTTCCCCACTGTGATGGACATAACCCTTTGAACCTGGGATCCAAAGTTAACCTTTTCCTCCTTAAGCTGGTTCTGTGAAGTATTTGGTCAGTCATAGACATGAGAATGTAAGTAATAAACTGACTATGCTGGCTCCAGACTAAAATGAGAAAGGTTATCTCAAAAGCTAAGATGGAGTTCAGTTAAGGAAGATAACTGATGTCACACACACACACAGTCCTAGCTCACCTCCCAAGACAGACTAAGTCTCAGGGGAATGAAAAGCAGAACTAGCTCTCTTTCAAAGCCTCATTTACCTCTAACTGTCAACATTTAACCTATGTGAAGGCTCACAGATCTATCTCTCTCTCTCTCTCTCTCTCTCTCTCTCTCTCTCTCTCTCTCTCTCTCTGACTCGAACCTCAGAACCAAAAGTATTTTCTCCTGAGAGTGTTAGTTGAAAAAAGTATTTTAGCTTCAAACCTACCTGAACTAGGGATAAAAATTGGCACAATCAGGGCTGGAGAGAAGGCTCACTCAGTGGTTAAGAGCACAGGCTGCTCTTGCAGAGGACCCAGGTTCTGTTCCCAGAACCCACATAGCAGCTAACAAACACCCATAACTCCAATTCCAGGAAATCCGTTCTGGCCTCCATAGGCATTACGCGAACTTCGTGGTGCACGTACATACATGGAGGCAAAACACTCATATACGTTAAATAAAACTAAATTTAAAACTTTTTAAAGAGCTGGCACAAGCCATAGACAAGAATGATAAAAGTTACGGGAATAAGACAGGGCTTACAGATGGGCTCCAAAATACCCTGACATATTTATGCAAATAAATGGCCACACATGTGCTCTGGGTCAAGCACGTGCTCGGAAGGTCTTACAAGGAGTGTGTGCTCTTACTGACAGCTGACCCTGAGGCTCTGCCCAAGCAGGAAGCAAAGGCATGCAGAGCTGGGAGTAAGTAGACACCATAGCAGTCACATACAACAAAGCAACAAGTACCCGGCAGAAAGGGAGTTGGACTGCTGAAGTTGGTACAAGATGCTTTCCAGTTTCCAACAAAAATCACAAAACAGGCGAAGCAAGAAGAAATTTGTGCTGTCTGCACAGAAAAAATGTGCAGCCAACAGGGGCTTGAAAACTACCTGCCAGACTTAAGATGGAGGTTTGAAACCTGCTATTTTATTTATTTATTTTTATTTACCATGTTATGGGTGTTTTATATGCATGGTGCATCCATGTTGTGCAATGGCTGCAGAGGTCAGAAGAGGGTGTCGGATCCCCTGAACTGGAGTTACAGATGGTTGTTAGCTGCCATGTGGGTGCTGGGAACTGAAATTGGGTGCTCTGCAAGAACAGCCAGTGCTCTTAACCACTGAGCCCGATATATATTTTAAAGACAATTATTGATCTAAAAGTTAGTGTCATCATAGCTTTGCTTTGTAACTCTAGATTTTGTTTTCTAATAATTGAAGAAACTAGTATAACAACATATTATGTTTTATTTTGGGGATGTCCAATATACAGAAATGTGCAAGTACAAAAATTTTATTTTATCAAATTAATAACTGAAAGAGTGGAAATAGAACTCTTAGTCCAACAGAATTTTTTTTATGTTTTATTAATGTTAAACTGGTATAAATTCAACAGTATTACAGTATTATAACAACAGGCTAGTAAATGCAGTTCTCATAGTGTTCTAGTTTGTTTTCTGTTGCTATGATAAACACCATGACCAAATCAGTTTCGGGAGGAAAGGGCTTATTTCAGCTTACAGTATGATACTTCATTGAAGAAGCTAGGGCAAACATTCAAGCAGGAACTTGGAGGCAGGAACTGAAGCACAGACCATGGAGGAATGCTGCTTACTGGCTTTTTACCTTGACCTGTCCTCAGATTACTTTATTACACAACCCAGGACCACTTTCCCAGGGTGGCATCACCCACAGTGAGCCGGGCCCTCCTTCATCACTCAACAATCAAGAAAATACCTCACAGCCATGCCCACAGGCCAGTCTGATAGATACAATTCCACAGCTGAGGTTCCCCCTTCCCAGATGTGTCAAGTTGGCAACTGAAGCTATCCAGCGCACACAGTAGCCACAAAGAAATTATCTAAAGCATACACCCAAATGGATGTAGAAAAGGAATTTGAATATTTCAGTATAAAAGATTCACTAAGCCCTAGAGAGGACAGTAATTCCAGAAATTGGGACAAAAGCCAAAAGGCACTCAGGATAGTAGTTAATTGTCAGATGCTGAATGCTTTTAACTGTCATTACTTTAAATGCAAATGTATTAAACTCTCCAATCAAAGTGTATATATGCAAAATGTACAAAAGTGGCTATAACCGACCTGCACGCTGCCTACAAGACTGTGTCAGACCCAAAGACACAAATTGGCTGTAAGTAAAATGAGGACAAAAGATGTTCCATGCTACACAAAGCAAACTCAAACCAAAACGTTTCCCAAAGAAGAACATTGCATACTAACAAAGGCTCTAATGCACCAAGAAACATAGAGCTATCAAAATATACCACCAATAATACCTTCAAAATATATGAAGCAAAGATTGACAGGATTGAAGAAATTTAGAAATACGTCTTCCATAATAGTGTTTTCGGTACCCCACTCTTTCTAAAAATTTGGTTGATTAATTTTTATCTTGTAGTGCGTACAATGCTCACAGAAGCCAGAAGAAGGTGATGGATTCCCCTGGAGCTGGAACTGTAGATGGTTGTTAGTTACTATCTGGGTGCTGGGAACCAAACCCAGGTCCTCTGCAAGAGCAGCCAGAGGAGCCATCCATCTAGCTCCACTGAATACCTCATTCTTAATATTGGGTACGACAAACACAAGTCAAGTGAGGAAATGGGGTCTCAAGTCACAGTGGCCAACAGAGACATGAAACACGTCACTGACAGCACAGTGCACATTCATCCCAAGTACAGACAAAGCATTTCAAGGACAAACCATAAGTGTGGCCAAAAATTCTCAATATAATTTTGAAGGCAGAAACCACAGAAAATATCTTTTCCAACAAAGCAGGAAGAGTTTGGAGTCAGTAACAGGGAAAAGTAGAAATTTTACAGCTATAAATACTTGAACTAAAAAAGAGATCTCATATCAGCAACCTAATTTTACAACTTTAGGAATAAGAAAACAGAACAAACTAAACCCAAAGCTAGAAAAAGGAAGGAAATAATGAATATCAAAGCAGAAATCAGTTAAGTGGTAAATAGGAAAAAAAAAAGGAAAAACTAAAACAAAAGTTGGTTCTTTGAAAAAGCCCTACAATGAACAAACTTGTTAATAGATAGACTAAGAAAAATTAAAGACTTAAATGACTAAAGGTAGAAATAACAGAGATATTGCTATTGACTGTATAAATTAAAAAGGATTGAGAGCGGGTAAAATGGTTCAGTGGGTTAAGACCACTAGCTGTTCTTGCAGAGAACCTGGGTTTGGTTCCCATCACCCACATGGCAACTATCAACTGTCCACAATTCTAGTTCCATAGGCTATGATACCCTCTTCTGACCTCCAAGGGCGTTACCCAACACAGGTGCACATACATGCACGCAAGCAATACACTCACACACATAAAATAATAAATTAAAATATTCTTAAAGTAAAAATGATTATACAAGAATAACATAGACAATTGTACCTCTAAATGTATAATAACCTAAGTGAACTGGACAAATACCCTAAATCTTTGCCAATACTAAGCCATGAAGTAAGAGAAAAATCTGAACTGGCTTTTCATTAGTAAAATAACTGAGTCAGTCATTTTATAAAAGAATCACCCCCAAAAAGAACATCCTTGATAACCTGGTGATTTTACCTGTAAATCCTGTCAAGTGTTTAAAGGAAAACTAGCACCAATCCTTTTCTATATCTCACCCCTCCCAAAATTGTAGATATGAGTTTTCCTAATTCATTATATGAAGTCATTACCCTGTAAAGAGGAAGACTAAGGCATTTGCAGAAAACTCCAGATAATATCCCCAATGAACACTGATGAAAAAAAAACCCAATGAGATTATAGAAATCAGTTGTCATTATTTTCAAAGCATTATATCCCACGTCTAAGTGGGGCTTATTCCTGGATGGCAGGAAGAAACTGTGTGGATATAAGACCCTACATTAGGAAGGCGGAGGACGAGGAGGAAGAGGAGGAGGAGAACCATACGACAATTTCAAATGATGCAGAAGTGTTTATAAAATCCCTCATCTAACAGGAACGAAGGAAGGGAGGAAGGGAGGGAGGGAGGGAGGAAGAAAGGAATTATTAACAAAGTAAAAAGTTAACTCACAAAATGGGAGAAAATATTTACAAATATGTCCAATAAAAGATCAATATTTAGAGTATGTAGAGATCTTCTGAAATTAATAATGTTTTAAAATCAGTTCAGACATGTGCTGAGGACTTGAATAGGCATTTGACCACAGATGTTATGCAAGTGAACCAATAAGCCTGTGAAAAGATGCTGAGCATGATTAATCATTATTGACTTTACCGTACATGAAGGCACCTACTGCCAAAGCACAAAATTGGTTACAGTGCAGAGAAATCTGCACCCATCTATGACATAAGAAGGAATATGTGATGGAGTGGTCACTTCAGGGACAGAACAGTGTTTGTCATGTGTGACCAGCAACCCCACTTCTGAGGGATGAAAGCAAAGTCTCTAAGAGACAATAGCCATATCGGTCTTAGTCACAGAAGCTGAAGTAAGGGTCAGGCTTGGTGGCAAATGTCTGTAATCTCAGGACTCAGGAGCAAAAGCAAGAAGATCAGGAGTTCAAGGCCAGCTTCAGCTATGTAGAGAGCTTAAAGCCAGCATGGCTACCTAAGACCTTGGGGGGAGAGGAGAAAGGGGGAGGAGAGAGGGAGAGAAAGGTTAAAACACGCAGCCAATGGAGGCTGGAAGGTTGGCTCAGCAGTTTAAAAGCACTGGCTGCTCTTGCAGAGGACCCAGTTTCGATTCCCAGCACCCACATGGTGGCTAATAACCATCCATCACTCCAGCTCTAGGGGCTCCTACACCCACTTCTGACCTCCACAGGCACTGCACAATGTGGGTGCACTCATGTACGTGCAGTCAATGCACTTATACACAAAATAAAATATTAAATAAAATGTGCAGCTGCCATGTGTATGGACAGTGAATGAACAAACAGGATGGCCTGCACACAGATACCTTCCGTTACTATTACGAGTGCCCTAGGTAAAAAGCTTATAAAGAGAATAGGTTTATTTGGAGGATTGATTCTATGAATCTCTAGCTCCATCATTTTGGAGCCTGTGGTGAGGAGCCATCATGGCGGTAGGACATGGCAAGCACAATCACGTTGTGGCTGGAATGTGAAAGAGATGAAGAGGCAGGGCATGAGGCCCCAGTGACCCCTTCAAGTCCCTGCCCTCAATGGCCAGAAGACTTCTCAGTTGGCCACGCCTCTTAAAGCTCCCCATCACTTCACAATACTGCCTTTGGATGGCATTCTAGACCTCCAAACTCGAGCAACAGTGGACTATCACTCCACTTTAGAAAGGAAAACAATTCTGACATTTACTACAACATTAATGAACCTGGAGGAGGTTGTGCTGAATAAAATAACAGCAAGGGGACAAAATGACTCTACTTACAGGAAAAGTCAGAACTTTTATCTTAGGGTCAATCAACGGCTATCTAATTGGAGGAAACTCATGTGGTACTGTAATAATAGCCAAATACACGTGGCTGAAGAGGTCATAGATCTTAACGAAAACCCCAAGGCTGTCACATCCCTCGGCTAATATAACTTCTTACTAAATGCAAGATATGTATCCTTATATTCACAGTCAAGTATCTCAGTCACCATGCATCAAAGAAGCTTCTCTTGCACCAGATAGAGACTACTACAGAGTCCTACAGCTGGTCACACACAGACATCGTCTGTGAATTGCCCATGCCTAAGTGGCACACCTACAAAGCAACCTCTTCACCTGAGGCTCATGCAACAAATGGTAAAGAGGACACTAATGCACCCCTCAACTCTCATTAATGAAGCTCCCTCATGCAACAGAGGGCCAGTAACTCAAAAGGTCACAAGTGGCCAAAACATGGAGATTAGGAGCCTGCAGAATGAGGGTCCCTGGACAGGGCTTCTATACTAAGCTTCACTCACCCAAGGCTCAGAGACCACTTCGGAAGAGAGGGCAGAAAGATTGTAAGAGCCAGGGAGGAGGTGGGTGACTGTATAGAAATAGAATCCTACCACTTCTGGGACCCTGCTCATATGAACCTGCAGCAACAAAAACCCAGCGTGGAGCTGGGGAGATGGGCAGCAGCCCCCAAGCTTGCTGAAGAAATATTGGCAACTGATTACAATGGTGAGGATGGGCTAGTCTTCTTAAAGGGAGGGACTCCAGATAAGCTGAAATATTGGCAACTGATTACAATGGTGAGGATGGGCTAGTCTTCTTAAAGGGAGGGACTCCAGATAAGCTGAAATATTGGCAACTGATTACAATGGTGAGGATGAGCTAGTCTTCTTAAAGGGAGGGACTCCAGATAAGCTGAAATATTGGCAACTGATTACAATGGTGAGGATGGGCTAGTCTTCTTAAAGGGAGGGACTCCAGATAAGCTGAAATATTGGCAACTGATTACAATGGTGAGGATGAGCTAGTCTTCTTAAAGGGAGGGACTCCAGATAAGCTGAAATATTGGCAACTGATTACAATGGTGAGGATGGGCTAGTCTTCTTAAAGGGAGGGACTCCAGATAAGCTGAAATATTGGCAACTGATTACAATGGTGAGGATGAGCTAGTCTTCTTAAAGGGAGGGACTCCAGATAAGCTGAAATATTGGCAACTGATTACAATGGTGAGGATGGGCTAGTCTTCTTAAAGGGAGGGACTCCAGATAAGCTGAAATATTGGCAACTGATTACAATGGTGAGGATGAGCTAGTCTTCTTAAAGGGAGGGACTCCAGATAAGCTGAGGGTGGATGAACCTTTGCTGAGGATCACTTGGGGACACTAACCTGACACGATAGACCTCAACACGGACGAAGGAATGTATGGGTTCCAGTTGGGGGGCCACACGGGCTGTGAGAGTGGGGAGGAGCCTACAAAGATCATTAAGATTGACTGAGATGTTCTGTATGGTCAACATAAGATTGGTGTGAACTATATAACGATTCAATAAAAAATTAAAAAACATTATGCACATAAAACAATGTAAACTTTTACTTCAAAACATATGTAGGGATGTAAGTGTAGAGATGCTGTGTGGAAACAGAGTTGTTATCACAAGCTTGAAATGAGCTGAGTGTAAGCAAGGCGTTCTTTGGAGGTTTCATGGTGAGCACAAGGCAAAAATCTTTCGCAAAAGCATAAAACAAAAATAGAAAGAATTCGATGCATACCATGACAGAAAGCCATTAACCCACAGAGGAAGAGACAATAAAGGAAGAAGTAAGGTGTCCACAAACACTAACACTTAACAAAATGGCAGCAGTAAGGGCTCTACCTGCCAGTAATGACCTCAGATATAAATTGATTAAATTCTCCATTAACAAGACATAGAGTGACAAAATGGGCAAACTAAGAACCTGTAAGGTGCATGTCACCTTTAAGGGCACACATCACCTTTAAGGGCACACACAGACCACTGTAAAAGGGTAGGAAAGGATAGTCCACACATATATGAAATGATCAGAGACGGCTATATGGACATCAAAGAAAATGGACTTCAAGTCAAAAATTGTAAAAGGAAACAAAGAATGCTATCATATAACAATAAAGGGGTCAATTCATCAAGAAGATACAGAAATGTAAATATACATGTATTGAACTTTAGAATACATAACTCTATAAAACAAAGATGAAAAGGGACATAAGTGGTAAGAGACAGAGAGAGGAAAGAGAGAGAGAGAGAGAGAGAGAGAGAGAGAGAGAGAGAGAGTTCAATGTCTGATTTTCAGTGATGGAAAAATAGATTCTGAACAATATTTTAAACCACAAGGCCCAAGACACCGAACATTCCAGTTCTGGAGCAACAGAATGCATGTTCTTCTTTGGCCCTCACAAAGTGTCCTCCAAGATGGGTCATACACGAGCCATCTTAATAAGCCCTGTAAAATCTAAGAATTATATCAAGCAAACTTTCTGGTCACAAGGGTGTAAAACTCAAAACAAATGGCACAAAAGTTGTAAAATTCAAATAGACAAAATGAAACAAACACTTTCCAGAATACTGCACAAACTAATGCCTAAAAGTCACCTTGAAACAAATAAAAATGTAAAAAATATGAAAATCTGTTGACTGTAGAAAAACAGTTCTCTGGTTTATTGTAAAGACTTAATCACATTTTCTTACATGCTTATTTGTCTGTCTCTCTGTGTACCATGTGCATGCAGTGCCTGCAAAGGCCAGAAGAGGGCACCAGATCTTCTGGAACAGGATTTACAGGAGGTTGTTAGCTGCACTGTGGGTGCTGGGATCTGAATTTCGGTTTTCTGCAAGAGTAGCCAGTGCTATTAACCTCTGAAATATCCCTCCAGTTCACAGGAAATGCGGTTCTAAGAGGAATATATTTAGCAACAAATGCTCACCTCAGCCAAGATTTAAGAATTTCAAATAAACATTAATACTCACAATACCAGTAAAAGAAAAAACTAGGTCCAAAGTTAGCATAAGGAAAAGAAATAGAATGGAAGTACATAAATCAAGACCAGAAAAATGATCCAAAAGATTCAAAATGTACAAGTCACAAAATAAAGAAGAGACATTATAACTGATTCCAAAGACACACAAAGCATCATTAGAGATCAAAGAATTAGATAGTCTAGAGGAAATTGATAAATTCCTAGACACATGCGTTCTAGCCACATTGAACCATGAAGAAACAAAGGTTAGAAGAGACTGATAATGAATAAAGACACTGACTCAATAACACAGTTACCCATCAAAGAGAGCCCAGGGATCTGATAATTTCAGGACTCAATGTTAACAAACATATAAAGGACTAATATCCTCACAGTTTTAACATTTTTTTAAAGGAAGGGATATTCCTGAACCTTAAGAGACTAAATAACCCTGAGGCCAAAGCCAGACGTGGATTTTACAAGAGCAGAAAATTACAGCCAATAACATCAGTAACTGGGTATAAAAGTTCTCAAGATACTAGTAAGCCAGATTCAAGTGCATGTTGAAAGACGAGAGAGAGAGAAAGAGAGAGAGAGATTCAGAGTTCTTAAATTTCTTAAAGACAAATTCTCACTCATATTTTTAAAACTTCAACCTGTACAACAGTTTTCTGGGGTCTAATTTCTATGCACTGAGATGCAATTATTTAAGTGACAATTTCGTGAGTTTTAAGTAATCACCCACTGATGAAACCACAGCTATCATCAAAAACAGAAAGAACAGTTAGGGCCTGGGATGGTGACTCAGTGGTTCAGAGCACACTGGCTGCTGATATGTTTGATTCCCATCCCTTCTTGCTGGCTAACAACCATCTGTAATTCCAGTTCCATGGGTTCCAGTGCCCGCTTTTGGCCTCTGTAGACACTTCACACATGTGGTACACTTACAAACATGCAAGCAAAACACTCATACTCAGAACATTAAATAAATAAGCCAAGAACAGAGCAGTTCTATGACGCCAGAAAGCTCCCTTTTACCGCTTCCAGTCAGTGTTGGCCTCTGCCCGATTTCATATGAATGGACTGAGGCAAGGTGTAGCCTTTTCCGTCTATCTGCTTCCCACAAGTGTCTTACAGCACAAGGTCTGTGAAGTTCCTCCGTGCAGCAGGCTTTGTAATGAATTTACACTGTGTCTCTTTTCGAATCGCAAGGTCTATTGAATTAAACAGACTCCCATGTTAAGAGAGCCAGGAAGTTCAGGCATGTCTGTGATCCCAGCACTCAGGAGGCTGAGGCAGGAGGACTGTGAGTTTGAGGCCATCCTGGGCAACATAATGAAACTTCTGTTTAAAAAATAAATCTTAAATCGAGGCAATTAATATCAAATTCTGGATTATGTGTTAAAAAATAAGAACGTGCTTATGACCTGCATTTCGCAAGGTAGAGGCGGACAGTGACAGCATGCTACAGGCTGTGCTGCGCTCAAGACGGATGACTCACAACCACCTGTTACTCCAGCTCCAAGAGAGCCAATGTCCTTTTGTGACCTCCACAGGCACCCACATATACATTTCATGCACACACACACATATAAATAAATTAATCTTTAAAAAAAAAAAAAACTCCAGTGTCCAAATCCAAGGGAAATGGGTACCTCCAGCTCAGATAAAAAACTTCTGGCTTAAAACAGAAATTAATGACTAAGGTATTTTCTTGTGGGGGGATTGGATTCTTTTTTTTTTTTTTTGAAATAGGGTGTCCCTGTAGTCCCCAGCTGGCCCGAAACTCGTTCTGTAGATCAGGTTGGCCTCCATCTCACAGAGATCCATCTGCCTCTGCCTCCCGAGCGCTGGGATTAAAGGTGTGAGCCACCATATCCAGTCACTGCAGTATTTTCAGTGAACAACTCCCAAGGTAAGCATCACATTTGAAAGTGGGTTCGCTGCATTTTAAGCTAATTAGGTTAATAGAATGACATTTACAATATGAACTGTTTTTACATTACCTTGGAATTACAGAAATTATACAACCCAATGCTCAGTGGGATTAGATGGGAGTCTATATTTTTCTCCATAAGTCTTTGTTAAGTAACAAATGGAGCTGTAAAACTCTGTGATTTCCTGTAATGTTCTATTTCAATTTCTGAGTCCACAGGTACACAGGTAGCTGAGTGAATGAAGGCATTAGCTGATTACGGGAGGGCTCCCCCACATCTCCTTGAACCTTTCTTTACTCCAAGAGTAAGTCCAACCATATTAGCCAGAATCTTCCTCCTCCTCCTCTTACTCACACACCTGTCATCCCAGCAGTCAAGGGGATGAGGCAGGAGGATCATGATTTTGAGGCTAGCCTGGGCTATATAGTGAGATTCTGCCTCAAAAAATAAAAACAAGCAAATAAATAGAGTGGGTTCTAGTGTTTCCGGAACCTGTGTGCTGACAGCAGTTGGACCTTTATTGATAGTCTTAATACCACATCCACCCTCAACTTGTCTTGCAAGTAAGAATCTTCAAGGATCATGCAATCAAAGGTCACATCTCAGAACATGTCATGACCTCAAGAGTCCAAGCCACAGGCTTCAAAGCTAGGACTTCTAATAGGGACTCTGCCTGACCAACCCTTAATTAATGTCTCCACATGTATGGTCACTCACAGGGCCAGGATTTCAGAAGAAAATGCTGCTTAGCTGCTTAAAATAGAACAGCAGGGTGGTGTCTCCTAAGTGGCAAGGGGGCTCGGATCTGAGAGCAGGTGAGCGAGACTAGAAAGCAGCTCGGAGCATGAACTTGATCCTTTGCAGATGCTCTCTGGACAGAAAGGCAGCGGGCAGGGATAAGAGGAAAATCCTGAGCCCCAGAACCAACAGGTAGCTGGTCTGAGGAGCTGTTTTGAAAGTGAGCAGGAGATGACAGGTATGGGTGTAAGGGTGGGACATAAAGGCTTGTGAATGACAGGACAGCCCCACAGTCATGGGAGCCCAGTTCCAACCACAATGAGACCATGGGCTGTGACAAGACCACCATTCTTTCTAGGCTCCCAGCGATAGGGCACGCCATGTCTCAGACATAGGTCACTTATCTGCTCCACCAGACCCTATGGGGGTCTGAGACCACATTTCTTTATTCCCTACCATGAGCTCAGTCAACAAGAATCACAAATGGCTGGCTGGAAAGATGGATGCCTCAGTGTTTAAAAGCACAGGCTGCTTTGGCAGAGGACCAGGGTTTGGTTTCCAGCACCCACATGGAAGCTAACAACTGTCTGTAACTCTAGTTTCAGGAGATCCAGCCACTCTCTTCACTAGCATTGCATGCACAAGTACATTTATATACATGAAGGTAAAACAGTCATACATGTAAAATAAAAATGAAATCCTTTAAAAAGAATCACAAATGAGTATTTCTGGAACAACAGTCACAGATTTATGAGAAAGAATCACTCTAAGGTGCATTTTGGAGGTAAAAGAGGCAAAAAAATAATTAAGACAAATCACCAAAACAGCCATGTTGGAGTGGATGTTAAGTCCTAAAACTTCAATGAATAGTTTATGGCTTGGGACTTGGCTTGAGCACAGAACACCCAATTCAATGTGAATTTCAAGTTCACAGCAAGAGTTTTTACATATAGGGCCTGCTTAAACTAAGAAACCACCCACCGTTTACCTGAAGTTCAAATTTAACTGGGTGTCTTGTTTCATCCATCCTAACCAGTAAATCCCTCCTCTCCCCAACTGACCTGTTTCCAATTTCCTTACAAGTGGCCAGCACCCTGTCTGAGTGAGTGAGGACTGTCTGACATAGCCTGAGCTCAGAACAGGGCTCCGGGCGCTGCTGAGGTTGAGGGACGTGGCACGGGAGTAAGTGAGCTCTCCTTTCTCTGCCTTTTAGCTACTTCTGAACCTCCAACATTTCCTGTGGGCCATGCATCCCCTGTCTTGGTGAAACACATGTCTTCTAACCCTACCAGTTTTAACAGGCTGGAGTCCTGTGTAGGGAAGGTGAGATTTACAAGTGGCTTCCATCTTTCATTAATCTCATGACTTGTTTGCTCATACTTTCTTCCTCCTGCCCCGGGTCCGCTTTGGGCTATAAAACATCATCCCTGTTTCTCAGCTAGAAGGGAGCAGAGAAGGCGTGGCATACCCTTAGCTTAGAGCCCGCGTTTGAAAGGGCGGATCAGGGGAGGGAGATATTACTGACTTGGAGATCTGCCATAAAGTAGGAAGAAGCCCAGGAATCCTTCAGTCGGCTCACCCTTCTCCCTTTGGCCTGAGAGTAACTGTATCCACTGTTGGCTCTTCTCCTGCTGCGCCTGTGCCGTTCTGCTGCATCCAACATTCCACCTAACTGCGTGCATCGATAATCTTTTATTATGTCATCATGCATTTTAGTGTGTGATGGCTATTATGTTTTAGAGGCCCCCGTTTAGATTTATGGAGCGAAAGAGAAAAGCTTTTTTTAAAATGCAATCTAATTAATCTGAGTGCATGTGTATGCCTATTAAAATTCACCTGTCCAAGGTTTTCCATTTATCATGATTCTACTGAGAAAGGGGATGCCTCTGCATTTAATGTGAAGTGATGACCTATCATCAGGATGCTTTTAGTTATGGTGCACGTCGAATGGACAGCTCTGTGTGGCGACTCCTCCGTACCACTCTCACTATGGAATCAGACGTTGTCCTTTTGGGAGGAACACATGCCAAATACACAGAGACCTGATGGTGTGTGTAGACACGACAGCCCACGGAGCTCCAGGCAGGGAAAGGGAGCCGTCCTCTGCTTAGCTGGCAAGCGGACAGTCTCCCGATTGGAGATGCCACTGATCCTTGCGGCTACAGTTCCAAGCCCTTACCAGGCCCAGGAAGGCGCTGCCTTGGAGTCAGCAGGAGTCGGTGCTCAGCATTAGACATCAGGCAATGGGCACTTGGCCTGGGCTGCCTCGCCAGACCAAACCTGCAGCAGGCACTCCCTCTCTACTAAGGAAAAATCTCTTCATCAGTGAGTCCACACCCAGCCCGCACCCCTGTCCTATAACCAGAAATGAACTTGGTACCAGATGGAGCAAAACTACACAGATAACCCCAGGATGGGAGGCACTGTGCTCCAGGGGAGACTTTGAGATTCCAGGCCTGACTTCAGGGGTGCTCTCTATCTGACCACCCACAAAGAACCAGAGTGCTGAGCCCATCTGACAAGCACAGCAGGGTCTGGTGCCCAGTGCAATCAGCCGGAGCGGGCAGCTGCCTAGCTCCTATGGCAAGAGAGAAGCTTCGTGGGTGGGCAGCCTCACCACCTGTCTTCATCCCTTCTCCCATATGGGATCCAGATCTGCATCTTCAGCAGCTGCAACCTCAATAGTCTGCTCAAGGCTCCCCACACACCCAACTGAGCCCACTATGTCCGACTCCAATGAAGATCTCAGGTTCCTTTGAACTCTAGAAGCATTGGCTAGAGATGCAAGATGCCCTGACCTCAACTGTGACCCTCACCAAGGGTGGTCCAAGAGGAACGAGCACACAACTCCCAAATCAAAGAAAGTTCATGATAACTTCCACCCTGACCCCGAAACCCATGGGGAGAGTCAGGTTTGCTGAGAGGCTACTGAGGGATGCAAACTCCTCTTGGCTTCTGAAGTAAGGAGTCCAGATGGAAAAGACTTAGGCAATGTCAAGATTTTAAGTAACATGATCCTCAGAAGGTCTCTCAGTCCTTGTGTTTGCATCAAGGAGAAAACTAGCCGAGTGCTAGTGGGTCTTTTGCAGCTGTTAATGCTTGCTGAGTGTGAGGGGAAAAGACCATGTTCACGCAAGGAAAATAAGCAAATCATTTTCTAGACGTGTGCGTGCATGGGAAGTTCTGAAAGTGGCATGCATTGAGTAAAGTTCGAGAAACCTCAATCTGATGGAAAAAAAAATCACTTGTGAGCTTGGACCCACCCCTAGGACACGCTGACCAAGGTTGGCAAGCACTGGGGAGGGTGGAAGGTGAAGTCCCCTGCCTAAGCCCTGTGATAACTGAGCTGCACTGGCCTGTGGACAGAGGGAGGCTGCACAGGCTAAGGAAGCAGCTGTGGCCGCCAGCTCCGGCCAGTGCCTGGTCACTGCAAGGCAAATCAGTTAGTTAAGGTCCAGGTCTAATTCTTCCTAGAATTCAAGTCACAAAAATACCTACCGGATGGCTGGAGAAATGGCTCAGCAGTTAAGAGCATTTGGGGCTCTTGCAGAGGACCCAGGTCAGTTCCCAGTACCCACATGGCAGCCTACACCCATCCTTAACTCCAGTACCAGGGAATCCAATACCATCTTCTGGCCTCTGCAGACACTAGGCATGCATGTGGTGTGCTTACATACATGCAGGCAAAACACTCACCCACATAACAAAAATAAATCAATCTCATGACTGCTCTTGCAGAGGACCCAGGTTCAGTTCCCAGCACCCACATGGTGGCTAACAACAGTTCGTAGCTCCACTTCCAGGGCATTTGATGCCATCTTCTGGCCTTCACGGGTGTTGAACGCATGTGGTGTGCTTACACGCATGCAGAACACTCATACACATAAAATAGACATCACTCAATCAAAATTTGTTAATGACTATGATTCTTTACCATTATGAAAATGGAGGTGAATCACCACTCAGTCAGTTACACTTTAGCTCTGTGTCTTTGAAAGCTGACTGATCCTAGATCCTGAGCATCACATCAAAGCATTGTAGAAGCTCAGCGCATTTGACAGGAAGAGCCAGACTGAATCAGGCAGCACGCCTTGTTCATGTGCAAAGAATGACGAGTTCTATTCCTGACCATTGAGTTTTGATCGATTATTCCTCTTGCTCTTTAGCATGAAGGCTGGAACTTAAAAGTAAATATTTGTAGTCTTAAAATGAGATGTGACCCAAACCTCCAAATGCTTATTTTATTTTTTTCTTCTTTCTTTTTGAGACTTTTATTATATAAGCAAACTGGCCTTGAACTTGCTATCCTTCTGCCTCGGCCTGTGGAATCCAGGCTTGTACCACCACACCCAGCCCCTCCAACTGCTTTGCTGACTCTCTTCAAGGAGTCAGGAGCTGTCTACGTCTTTGCCCACCATCCTGTCTGCAAGCCTTCTTATCAACTGTGGCCCTGCTTGGCAGCAAAGCCTCTATCTTCTCCATTCTTCTCCAGATCTCAGAAGGGTGCCAAAAGGTGGTCCGTAAGCTCTGCCCAGGGAAGGTCTTAGGAAAGGCAAATGCCATCATTATTAATTCCCTGCTGTTGCCTGGGACGGAAGCCACCAGCACATCAATGGGAAAGCTTTGGCTCCAAATAAATAAACAAATGTCCTTTGGGCAGATGTCAGGCCAGCTCTGGCTGCTCAGAAACACGCTCACTGCAGCAGCAGGCCCAGCCCAGGAAGGTAAGGTGCTACAGGCCAGCCTGTATTTTCTGCTCCATCACAGCCAGCATCCTGAAACCTTGGCCACATTTGGAAATCCATCTCTCCAAACGGATGCAGACAGCTTAATGAAGCAATATTTATGGAGCTGATACCGTGGGGGACCGTTGCTCTTTTCTCCATCTTCTATTTTTAATATTTGATCTGGAAAACGTATTATTAAAGGAATATTTCAAGTCTGATTACTATTCTGTTCGACTGTGTGTGTTATTCATGCATGCTGGGTGTCAGGGGAAATTATGCCAACCTGTTTGGGAACTATATTATGTCACTCTTTCAACAAGCCCTTTGTTCTGGTATAAATGCCATTCACATGCAAGTCTGTGGGCCCCAGAGTCCCTTCAGCAGCCTTGCCTTAACTGCGGTAGCCTCTGCTCCCATGTGAGGCCCAGTGGACTCTTGTCCACTTTCCTTGGGAGAAATGTTCTCCCTGGATGTGGGGAAGTTGCCTTGATTATTGTTTTGCTTTGCTAGTCACTTTGTGGTTTATTGAGCTGAGAAGTGAGCAGATCCCATTGGTGTGGCCTGTCCTTGGCTGTAAGCCTGGGTCCAGCCTGAAGTTCACCTCCTGAAGTCTCTGTGGTTTCCTCTCCGCTCTTCCTTCTAGCTCCACCTTGAACCACCTGGGAAATCCACCTCCTTCAGGCTGGACAACAGGGCTTATTTCTGACTTGGGCATTCAAGGCCAGAGGGACACATGGCCTGAAGCTCTGTCTTTACAGAGGGGGACACAGAGGTCAGGCTGCAGGCTCAGCTCTTGCTGACACACTAAAAAAATGCAGTATAGCTTTCCACCAACTCAGCCACCACGAACTGCACTGATTTCGGTCAAATCTTTGCTCTTTGTTTTTCCTAGAGAGTAAATATTTTAATCTGCCTGGGCAATGTAACTCTGTTGTAACTATTGAGCTGTGCCATTTTAACACCCAAACCCTCATTGTACACACAGAGCTCTGTAAACTAAAGAGCATGACAGTGTTCCAATAAAACTTTATGTGAAAACAAAACAAAACAGGCAGTGAGTCAGATTCCTGCTTCAGACTTTCTTTGAATCAGGTACATATTTCAAACATAAAAACAATTCATTGTCCATGGTGGCACACACCTGTAATCCCAGCATTCAAGAGGCAGACGTGGAAAAATTTCCAGTGAAGGCCATCCTGGGTCACATAGCAAGACCCTGTTGAAAAAAGGAGGGGACGTTGGAGGGGGAGCAGAGTAGGCACGAATGAGAAAGGCTTAAATATTTTACCTTGATCAAAACAGAGGCTTAATTTGTGAGTTAATGTATTTTTCCCAAATACATTAAAAATACTTACATGTCATCCAGGTGTGGTGGCCCATGCCTGTAATCCTAGTACTTGGGAGGCAGAGGCAGGTGGATCTTTGTGAGAATGAGGCCAGCTAGCCCTTATAACAAGTTCCAGGCCAGGTGGGGCTACAGGGAGAACTTATCCAAAAATATTCAAACCACTCCTTTCCGTCCAAAAAACCTTAGCTGTCAGAATTTTTTAAGTTCTCTCACGTGCCTCTTCAATTCCTCTGGGAAATGCCAGGTTGGATGTCTGCAGGGTCAATGTGAAAACACCCAGCAGCCTGAACACTTAATTTCTCTCAGGTTTTATCAGATAATAAAGGGAGAAGTCAGTGAATCAAAGCTGTGTTCCCGGGCCTCTGTACCCCTGGCCTGACCTCAAGGCAGTGACAGACTCCTTCACCTGCCCTCTTTGCCCGGGGAGGCAGACAGAGCTGCCATCTTAGAACCCGCATTTTAGCGAGAGCACGTTCGCCAGGCAGAGCCAGACTGGGTCAGGCGGCACATCTTGTTCCTGTGCCAAGAACGGGTGAGAGCTAGCAGACATGGAACTGCAGAAAGATAAACGCAGCAGTGAAAACAAGCCGATGCGAGGATAGGGAACCGTGGCTCTTTAGACGTGACGAGGAACGGTCTCTGCGAACCGGGACTGAGAGGGTGAGAGAGTGGCAGAGTCACAAAAGGCGGGGCAGGAATGAGCCAGGCTGAAGAACGAGAACAGCACGTACAAAGGAAGTAGGTGAAGATAGTCCAGCCATGACAGACACAACAGTGTCCAGGAAAGCAGGAGGCAAGAGTCAGGAAGAATAGGGCTCAAAGAGAAGCTGTCGAGCCATCAGGCTGGTGCCCAGGTGAGGGAGATCAGGCCTGCACACCAGAGTCCCAGTCATGGCTGGCTCAGTCTTCCCACTTCCTCTGTAACTGTCAGAACAGTCACTCTTGACCCCAAGGGCTGTGGCTCCAACGCATCTGTCCCCAACTCCTTATACATCTGTGTTATTTTCCAGTCCTTGGGATAAAGATAAAGTTGCATGCCATCTCAGACCATCAACTCTGAGGGCATAGCTGGATAGCTAGTGAAATCCCCCCAGCAGCCGGCAGAGCCCGCCTAGTGAAGGTTTCAGCAAAGCTTAGGTCATCTCCTTTGGCATGAAGTCCAACTTAACACAGAGCTGCCATCTGAATGTGAGTTCCACTGACTTGCAGCTGCACAAATAGTTTTGATTTTCCCAACAGCTGCCACACTACAAAATTTAAATGCAAAATGGACAATACGCCAAAACAGATGTTCATGGAAATCCAATTAATTCCAAAGAGTTGCGGAAGGCTGCCAGGCTGGCTTCCTCAGTGCATTCACCAGCCGAGCTGTTTGCAGCTTTTCTTGGTGTGTCTGGGTGTGCCTTTATTACAGTTCACATCATTCCCTCGGCTTTCGTGCCAGAAAACCAAGTGCTGCAGAAATGAACACCGACCCATGACCTCCTTAACAGAGCCACGAGCTCCTTCCGAAGAGCTGAGGTATCCTACAGA
Organism: Eospalax fontanierii; assembly: GCA_035773235.1. Taxonomy (NCBI): domain Eukaryota; kingdom Metazoa; phylum Chordata; class Mammalia; order Rodentia; family Spalacidae; genus Eospalax; species Eospalax fontanierii. The sequence goes on from CM069554.1 coordinate 8,245,972, forward strand.
TAATCCCATTTATCTCCCTCAGCACATGACAAACACATCTACCCAGATGTGTACTCAAACCTACCTGATTTGCTTCTCTTTTGCAAAATGGAGGCATCAGGAGGGCCATGTGGGGATCCAGTGGGATGATGAGAGTCCCGTAGACCACGGAGCGTGTCCCTAGCAAAAATGAATGTGATCAGCAAGGGCTCCACAGTGACCATCCCACCCCCATCTGGCATTCCCTCTTTGGACTTCTCCCATCAAAAAGTTGAAGCCTGTGGAAATCACTTGCTAGGCCTTCCCCATGGTGAAAGATTAAAGGGAACACAAGCAACGAGCTCTATCCCCAAACTTATCATGGGAAGAAGTTCACAGATATGTTAGTAAGCTTTACATGGCTCTATTAAAACAACCTGAGAAGATCAACCTGAAGGCAGTAAGCTATATTTTGGTTCACAACTTTGGAAACTTCAGTCCGTGGTTGATCAGCTCCATGGGCTTAGATTGAGACAAGACACCTTGACAGAAGGGCATAGAAGAGCTGCTCACCTCACAATAGTCAGGGAGCAGAGAGAGACAAGGAAGAGGTCACTGACAAGATCAACCTTTCAATGGCAAGCCTACCTATCCCTGATATCACTGCCTTTGGGGAAAAAAGAACCACGTTTTGAGCATGCTAGCATCCCTAACTATGTAGCCTCAGGCTGGCCTGTCATCATGTAAGGACTCTAGAGACATACCCAAAGGTAGTCTGAGCGCACAAGTCTTGGCCTGCTTCCCATGGGTACATCATGATGGGATTGCCTAGCCCAGCTCATCCACAGTTACTCTCTGTCCAGGGCCTTCTACCGTCACAGTCTTGGGGATGGCCCATAGCTAGATGCTTGAACCTTTGGATCCTTGAGCAGGTTACTTAACACCTCTGATGTTGGAGGCCACTGACCTGTTTGAACTTGGCACATTTGGCACACCAGCAAAGTCACCACCAGCCAAGACTGTCTATGGTAGCAAAGCCAAATAGGCATATATGCATCCACAGGTTCTAAAGTGCAGTGCCCCTTGTGTATAGATTAGATGAAGAAGCTGAGCCTCATTCACACAGGTCGGTGAACATCTGCTCTATACTCTGTAAACAGGCCACATTTTGTTGCCAATAGCTTCCTGATCCCCTGCAGTGAAGCGTCTTTGATCTGCCTACATTTGGTTCCTGAATGCCTTGCTTAGAGTACCTCATCTATGCTAATAAAAGCATTTGGGACTTAGAGATTTGGGGCCTTTGTCCTATAGGACAGAGGGCTTCCTGGGCCCACCTTCTTAAAGTGTCTCCTGTGTCATGGTATACAGTGCTATACCTCTTCTGTATCTACCACAACGCAACCACACTAGACACCAACCACACTGAGTACTCTGGCCTCAGCTCCTTGTCCTTTATGGTGGGGGTCAAAGACAATGAGATTAGCTACCTGAGGCAAAAAGCAATGCTTGGCAAGTCAGCCAAGGTGGTGTCAGGCAGTTAGATCTGTTTGAACAGGCCCTGACTGAACAGATCCTCAGGAGCCACAGTCCTGCATTACCTGTTCACCACTTTCTTCCCAGCAGCTGCAGAGGGTCTGGTGCTCACTTATTGGTATGGTGCAACACAATTCACACTGGCAGTAGTGACCTTGACTCTTCTGGCTAAGCATGCTTTTCTTCTTGGCTGGCTCCTTTTCATCTTGCAAGTCCCAATTCAATATTACCCCCTCAAATATTCCTGCCCAGGACACGGATCTACAGCAGCCCACCCCTCCCCAGCCTCTCTCTAGCCTATCATCTAGTTTTATGGTCTTAATAAAAGTGCTTCCCACTAATGACTCCTTGTATGGTTTCTTGCTTCTGGGTTGGCACTGAACTCTGGGGGAGAAGTAGGTCCCCGACACTTGGGTCTACAGGAAATATCACCCCTATAATTCTTACATGAGTTTTCAGTCCCTGTAAATATGGCTTGAGTCACCCTAGGGTTGCTTTGGAAAGCACAGTTCGCTTGCTGAACTTCATCCCAAGCACACCTCACTGTCAAGGCCCTCTGTTTCCACGCTAACATCCATGATAGGCAGAAGGATCTTTAAAGGTTCTTTAAGAAAGGAATTCTCAGAACTGAAGAGCAGAGGAGACATAGTTCTACAAAAACTAGCTACATGTGCACAGAGATCCCACAGGATCTGCCTGTGTTTTCTCCTGCATCAGTCAGCATAGGCTGAGTCAAACTGCAGTAACAAACATCTCCAACATCTTCAGGATGTCTTAGGCCAGTGAAGGTTGCTCACTGTTTTTTGTTGCTATGGTAAACACCATGTCCAAGAGCAACTTTGGGTAGATATCCAAGAGCAACTTGGGAAGGAAAGGGTTTATTTGGCTTGCAGGTTATAATTCATCACCATGGGGTGCCAAGGCAGGAACCTGAAGTCAGGAACTGAAGCAGAAACTGTGGAGGAAGTCTGCTTACTGGCTTGCTTCTCCTGGCTTACTCAGCTTCCTTTCTTACACTGCTCAGGACCATCTGCCTAGGGATGGGATGGTCCACAGTGGTCTAGGCCCTCCTACCTCAATTAGTAATTAAGAAAATGCCCTACAGGCCAATTAATGAAGACAATTCCTCAGTTGAGGTTTCTTCTTCCCATGTTGAAGTTAACAACCAACATCTCCAAGGAACCTCCCTCACCAGATGCCATGGGGGCCCAGGAGGACTCATCTGAATCCTTCCTCAGGCCAGTGAAGGAGGACTGAGCACAGCTTGCCTGATGCAAAAAGAACTGAATTCTCCCAACAGTGTATATACATGTTGGAGTTTCAGGTTAGGAGGTAGAAAGACCATTGATAGCTTTTTATCTTGCCAAGTCGACAGTTATCGATAGTCACCATCATTTCACAACAGAAAAAGCAATGGAACAGCAAGAAGGCTAAAAAGAAGGTCTAATTTCGAGATAAAGGAAACACACGCTTTCAATTAAATAAGCATAGCTATGCAAAATATCATCCAAGTCTGCTTTCTCCCCTTCAATAAAAATCAGAGCAAAAGTCAGCACAGAGCTCCACCGACTCCTGAGAACAGGAGTCTCGCTCTAGACTGTAGGCAGAGGCTTTGCGACCAGAGGAAGAGTTCCCCCCTGGCCTGGAGGCAGCTGGTGTCAGCCATGAGCAGCTGTCGGAGGACCACAGGTGGAAGAGCAGATGCAGGCTTCCAAGGCTCTGGTTTCTGCTCGGAACCACCCAGGCCCCTCTCCAGTCACATCCCTGTTCCATCCTCCAGGAGCTGGGTTTACCGTGGGATAAAGATGCTCCAGTTTCTTCATCCCCTCCTGCGCTGGTCAGATTTCTTTTCGGTGTGACAAACCCGGCAGAAGCAGAGGAAGAAAGATCTATCCTGAGGTACAATTTCAGCAATTTCAGTCCAGAGGTAACTGGGTCCATTATTTCTGGGCTTGAGGTGAGGCTGACCATCCTGGTGCAATAACAGAGCTCCTCCTGACACAGAATTCAGGAAGCAGAGATGGGAAGGGAGGGGCAAGATATATGTCTCAAAGTCTAGTTCCCAGTGTCCTACTTTCCACAACTTTGACCGTTTCACCTCATCACAGTCTATTCAAATGTGGAATTCATCCATTCATTAGTCTGCTGAGTGGGACTGGCCCTTGGGATCCAATCATGCCTGGAAATGCCTTGACAGGTGCATCCAGAGGTAAGCTTTAATATTTAAGCCAAGCATCAAGCTTAGCCATCACAGTCCCTTCACACACCTCTTCCTTCCCTGTTCTGAGCTCCCTGGAATCTTCCAGATGGGGACCCCCACAGCCTTCTTCAAGAACAACAGGAGGAACTTACTTTAAAGAACTTCTCCCAAGTTCCTTCTCCTTGTTTATCTGCCCCTGATTAAAAGGCCATGAAAAACTGATTTGCCAAAGCCTTAGCAACCAGACGCAGTGGACATGTATGTAATTTAATGACAGTTCCAGACTCATTGCTCATGGCAACAGCTGTCCAAGGGCTGCCACTTTGATGACAGAGTAAAGACAACGAGCCCCTGCTCACACTATATGAACAGTCCCAAGTTCAGACTCCTGCTTCCCCCTTGTCCCAGGCTTGCTCTAGCCATGCAGGACTGGCGTCCGTGACTCTGTGTTCTAAAAGAGAAGCCAGTTGGAAGCGTCTTGCCAGGACCTGGGAAGGAAAACTGGGCATGACAGCTTTCATCTGTATTCCCGTTAGTTACTCTGCTGCTGCTGCCATAAAGCACCATGTCCAAGGCAGCTTATAGAAGGAAGAGTTTATCTGGCTTCTGGTTCCAGAGGGATGAGAGTCCATCATGGTGGGGAGGCATGGCAGGCGACTGCTGAAGTAGAAAGCTTAGAGATCTCATTGCCAAACCCAAGCAGGAAGATGTAAGAGGGCAAATTGAAAGTTCCAAGCCCTTCCAGAAACAGTGCCACTGGGGACAAAGTGTTCAAATACCTGAGTCTGGGGGATGGGGTGCGTTCTCATTCAAACCACCACAATGTCCATCTACTTAATGTAGGGAGACATTCTTGTGTTTTTCCGTGTATTTCGGCAGTGAGTTACAGGACCTCCACTCAGACTGGCTCAAGCAGTGATGGGACCATACTGGCTCATGCAAATGAAAAGGATGATGTGAGCATACTCAGCTGTACAGAAAGCTTCTGCTCTCTGTTTCTAGCACCATAAAACATCGGCTTGGACCAGCCGCCATCTCTGGTTGCAGACACTGTGGTGGGATCTGAAACATAAATATAAATAAAACATGACATCATTTCTCAAAGAGCTCACCACCTTGCAGAAAGCAAAACCCTCGGCAGGCAACAAGAGTGTCATGTATAAACCTGTGCACCGTGTTGCTTCTTGAGAGACTGGGGGGTTCACTATAAAGCACAGGCTCTATGCTCAACTTGTTTTTCTTTTGACTAAAGCATCCTCAAGGCTCTGGCCCACATATTTCTCCCAGCAGGGTGGTTAAGAGCCCAGGGTCCTGCCTTTTGACAGATCCGCACTTGGGTCCTCACTCTGCCATTTAGGAGGTCTGAGAACTCAGGAAGTGTGATGATTAATCTTGACTGTCAACTTGATGGTAATAAGAAATGCCTAGGGGATTAACGAGGCACATCTCTGAATGTGTCTGTGAGGGCATTTCAAGTGATAATTAGATCATGAGGACTCTGACCTATGAATGGATTAATCTCTTGATGGACTCAAAAGATGATAGCATTATTGGGCGGTGGTGAAACATCAGAGATGGAACTTTAAGAGGAAGTACGTCACCGCAGGCATGTCCTACTGAGTGCTGCATTGTCCTCTAATCTCCTCCTGTATTCCCTCCCTTCTGCCTCCTGTTCACCCCCAAATGAAGGACACCTCCTCTACACGCTCCTACTACCATGGTGTTCTGCCCAAGCCACCATGGGGTAAGCCCTCTGAAACCACAACCAAAGAAATCCTGCTTTGTCTAAGCTGTTTCTGTCAGTATTTAGTTACAGTGATGAAAAAGTAACTGATATAGAAAGGGAGCCATTTTCTCTGTGTCTCTATACACTGGGAGAGTGCAGCATCAATCCTCCGTCCTGAGGATTCCTGTGAGTATGTCCATGAAGCAGTTCATTCTGTGCCGACAATGAGATGCTATTGCTGTTTTCTTCTTTTGATGACTGCTGGATGGGTAGTGGGTATTTGCAGGCCCCTCCATGAGGGGAACACTTGACTTAGAATCTAGCACAAAGACAGGTAAAGATGTAGGCCGCCAAACAAGCCTCCCAAGTAAAAAATTCACTCGGGACAAGAAGGAACCTGTGTTTCTTAGTGACTGAGTCCAGAAGTCATAATGCTAAGGAAGGTGGTGGGGAGAGATGATTGAAACAAGCCTCAAAACAAGGTCTAGCATCAAAATGTGGAATTTTGAACCAAGGAGAGGTAAGTAAAGTGTTTGAGTAGGAGGATCACCTGGAGGCAGGAATTCATAGCCCACCCAAGGGATGTTGTGCAAAGATTATTAACATTGGGGCTAGAGACATGGCTCAGTGGTGAGTTCTCTTCCAGAGGACCCCAGTTCAATTCCCAGCACACATGTTGGGCAGGTTACAACTGTCTAGCTCCAGGATATCTGATGCCTTCTTTTGTTCTGGCCTCTATGGCATCCTCACATGCACATACTCACACACACATATGCACACACACAAATACACACAAGCACAAGACCACAAATAATAAAATAAAGTAAAGTCTTTAAAGACCACTAGCACAGTGCCAAGGGTAGTTTGTACCTGGAATGTTACTCACCAGGGAGAGAGAGAAGGAAAGGTGAAACCATCAAATTTCGCTATGGGACACCACAGACATCTCATTTACATATCTATGGGTACCACATTGCAGTGCTTTGAGAGTTTAACCAGAGTCTCAAGAAAGCATGTTGGAATCTATTTTTTCTGTGAGTCGCTCACTCTTCTAAAATACCACTTTCATCATGTACCTCACCAACAGGACAAAAGCTGACTCTCCTCAGCTAGCATCCAAGGCCCTCCACTGACTCTGGGTACAGCCTTCACAAAGAATGCGCCTTTCTCAGCTTCCTCAGCCACCTCTCTGGGCGACCTGGAGATGTCCCAGTCCTAACTTCCCCTAAGACTAGCAGAGCATTTAACACCTAGGCAAACCTTAGCAAATTTTTTTTATGATTTTGACTGAAAAATAATTGCATGTGTGTAATCACTTTAGGTTTTGGAAGATGGTCTCACTATATAGCCCAGACTGGCCTCAAACCTATAATCCTCCTGAACACTGGAATTACAGCTGTTCCCCAACAAGATCAACTAAACCATCTGAAATTTCGAATAAATAAATGTTTCCTCCTTTAAGTTACCATTTTGTCGGGTATTTGGTCAGAGCTATACAGAAGTATTTAACGTAGCTGTAGGAGAACTGTCTTGGCTCCATGAGAAAGCCATGCCTTTGAGATTTTTATCAACACCAAGCACCTGAAGCCAGTCCTTTAGTTGCATAATCCATTGCTTGAGAGCAATGTCCATGGATAATCAAGGTCACCTGAGATAAGGGACTAAAAAGAAGGTAGCCATTGTTGGAGTTTCACTGACTCCCCATCATGAGAACCTGGGGCTGGAATCCTCAGTTCAGACTCTTTTCTTGCTTGGCTAAGGGTAGTTTCACCCCTGGGAAGGTGGTCCTGGGTTGTATAAGAAAGAAGGGTGAACACAGGCCAGAGGAGCAAGCCAGTAAGCAGCGTTCCTCCAAGGTCTCTAATTTAGTTACTGTCTCCAGCTCCCTGCTTGAGGTCCTGCTCTGACTTTCCCTCAGTGAAGGACTCCACTATAAACTGAAAAAACCTTTCCTCCCCAAATCGATCAGTCTTTTATCACAGCAACAGAAACTAAGCCACAACATTGACACAGGAAGCATAAAGGGCTGTCCCAAGCATTTTCCACTTTGGACAGGTACCACAAAGAAGACCAGACTTCAACAAAAGAAGACGCAGACAAGAAAGCTTGGTGTGCTGGTACATGATAATCATCCCAGCACTCAGAATGCTCAGGCAAGAGGATCAGCAATTTGAGGTCAGCCTGGGCTATAAGTGAGGCACTATTTCAAAGAAACAAAGAGGAGGAAGAGGAGGAGGAGCAGGAAAGCAGAGGCAAAGAGAGATGGAAAAATGAAGACAGTAGTTGCTTTGCTGAGTCTCTCCTAGTGAGGCAGGCTGTGTGCCCAGCTCCACAGGTATCATTTTCGTGATTAAAGCAGCTTGGGCATTTTCTGTCCTCTGCCCCCAATTATCCCAAAGATGATTCTCACCTACTTCCCACAGCACTCTATAGTTTGGAGAATACCCACCAGAACAGAGATAAACTTCTGCAGAGACTTTTAGCAATTCTGCAATACTTACTTTATCTGCGGCCTCCCCAAAGACCCCAAGTTTCCCCCATGGCATGGTGCAAGGCTGAGGCAAGGAGACTCTCAGCCATCCCATAATGTAAAGCACTCAAGGGAACATTCAAGGGAGTGTCTCCTCCTTGGCCCTTTGATTACCCTGGACTTAACCGACAGCATATTTCACTGCCATTTGCAGAGCACATCTGTGTGAGCTTTCCGGTCAATAAACAGGCATCATTTATTTCTTGAGCCAGTATTTCTTTTGTATTTACTGTTTTGGCTTCGGTTTTGTCTCCTGTGTAAAACTCAGCTCAGGAGCTGGCCTTCTATTGCTCTTCCTAAGTCTGCTGACTCCATCCTCTTCCCATTCTTTTTTCTGTTATGCTCCTTTGTCACGCACCCGCTCTGTCATGCCCGGAGTTAACTCGCTCTGGGAATCCAGCCCCACTGGATCTGACTACTCAAATCTGCCTCCAGCCTGGCGTCCCTCTTTCTCCACTAATGGCTGTGGTTTGTGTATGAAGTGTTGTCCAGTGATGCTGACATCTTGCAGGATTAGTCCCTGGACAGTAGTGTCATTTTAGGAAGTTCTGGACATTTGTCGTGTTGGAACCTGGCTAGAGGAAGTAGGTCACTAGGGGTGGGCCCTGGGGGTATCTTGTTGCTGGCTCCTTGCGGTCTCAACTCTACTTCCTGTCCACCATGAAGCGAGCAAACTCTGCCCACATCCCAGTCACCATGGCTTCCTATCAAGCTCCAAAACCTCTCCACCTTTAGGTTATTCTCAGGAGTGTTGGTGACAAGCACACAGAGGTGATTAGCACACCATACCCCTTCCCTTTCTTTCTCTTCTAGGAGCAGCTCAAAGCAGGCAACCTGTGAAAAGGTAGCATAGCACATAGAACTCAAGGCATCTTCTTCCTCTGCAACTCATCTCTGACCGTCTTCACAGGAATGAGTCCAACCGGGACAGAGGCTTTTCATGCCAACTTGCCTCCAGCCTAACCCAGACATGCCCTGTCCCAGGCCTGGTTCAGAAATGCAGCCAGGCCTCCCTGCCCAAGCACCAACTGTGGAGACATGGGGCCGTCCTGGATCCTTCAATCCTTCAACTCCTCTGTAGTCACACACACACACACACACACACACACACGCACACACACACACTGTGGTAACTCCTTCAGGAGTCCTCTCACAATTCTGCTCAGAGAATCCAAGTGAACTGTCCTTTGCCCCTCCTTCCCACAAGGCTTCCACTAGGCCTTGAGGCCTCTTCTGGACTGATGTCAGAAAAGGGAAAGTTGGGATCTATGATGGTTCATTATGTTTGTACACTTGATTCGATTCAGAATCACCTGGGGATTAGTGAGGCATGTGTCTGATCTGATGTGTCCGTGAGGCTTTCTCCAGAGAACAGAAATTGGGGGGTGGGTGTCCCTACCCCGGAAGTAGATAACACCATGAGATGAAGCAAGGGAGAGGAGAAAGCCAGTCAAGCACACTGACGTTCTGTGTTCTGTTTTGGGGCCCTCCATGAAATGACCTCTGAAACCATGAGCCAAATGACTCTCTCCTCCCTCAAGGTGCATCTGTGATATATTTCAGTCATGACGAGGAAAGGTAACTAACCCAGGGCAGGTGCACTTACCGCTTATGCTTCTTTGTTCATCTACACAATGGTTTTAAATATACCCACAAATACTCTGAGCTTCAAAGGAGGACATCTAGCCCTCCTCCCCAAATGTAGGCTGTAGGTAATGGCACTTCTAAAATAATACTGTAGAATTACTTCTATTGGATTTCTGAGGCCTGATCATCTATTAGTAGAGAACTTCTACCTAGTTCTCTCTCTCCCTCTCAGTCTCCATGTGTGTCTCTATCTGTCTGTCTTTCTGGGCCAGGTTGCTTGCTTTGAGGGAAGTCAGCTGCCCGATCGAGAGGGCACTGATGGAGCCTCCAGGGACAGAGCAGGAGAGGAAGAGCTAAGTCTCCCACAAACACCCAGCACCAGCTGGTTGTGTGACAGAACCACCTTGGAGAACCATTTCCCATCTTTAGTTCCTGAGAGATCCTGAGCCAGAACTAGCCAGGCAAGCTTCAGCAAACTCCAAGGATAATAAATGTTGACAGTTGTTTTAAGCCATTAACTTTAAGGTCATGTGTTCTGCATCGAGATAATTAATACAAACGGGACCCTCCACTGCAGCTAAGTTCCTGGCGCGCATCTTTCTTTGCACATGGAATACAGGAGTCCTTTTGCTATGGCAGAGTTAGCTTCAGTAGGACACAGAGGTGAAGTTTAACTGCGTTGCTGCCCACTGACCTCAGTGTTTGTCAGTGCAGCGACATGGCTTTGGTCCCCATGGCCAAGGCACATCCACACGCTCACAGCCTTCAGCACTACAAAGTCTGGTAGGGCCTGAGTAGACATACTGGGCTTGTTCGGGATTCATGGTTACCAGCTACTAAACCTAGACATATCCTTGTCACCAGGTTCACTGATACCAACACCGAAGCAGGCCCAGACATCTTGTTGTAAAAGGATCAAGATCTGGGCTAGGCAGCCTGTGCTCAGAACCACCGCGAGGGGATTATGCTGGCAGCTGAGGGCTGTTGCCAATGCCACCTGTGGCTTCCCTGAGGCATGGCTGGGGCCAAGGTGCACAAAACTGCATCATTCCCCACTGACTCAGGCTCCAGTTGCCAAGAGCTCAGAGGAGGCAAGAGGGTTTGCATGTGTGCTGAGTCCAGGCCTCCAGCCAAGTGTGCTGGAGGCAGCCCAGCCTCCCATCCTCGTGGGTAATGATAGATCCATCATCTAAGCACTAAGCAGAGAGGCCAACACAGCCAGGGATGCCAGCCAGCTCTTGATGTGCCCTCATGGGCCTCCCATTATAAGAGGAAGGACATTCAAGTCAATTCAGTTTAGCAAACATTGTCTGACCATCTATTTCATGTGAGGCCCAGGAGCAGGGACTGGAGGAAAGAGGATGTTCAAGTAGCGCCTGCCTTCCAAAGCTCAACTCCAGTAAGAAATACAGGGTTGCCTAAGTTGTCCAAAATGTGGACAAGACTCAAGCAGAAATACTCACCATCCCTGCCTCTTCCAAGCACATAGTAACTGGGAAAAGGAACATTAAGAAAATTCTATGAGACAGTTTACCCCTGGCCTGACTCTGAAGAGGTTATAAAGAAAAGCTTTTAATGAGGATCCATGACAAGGGTTGCCATGGAGATGGAAGAGAACAGTATATACTTAAGGTCTGTGGCCATGACTCTGCAGGGCATTAGTTATCTAAGTCAGCAAGTACCATCATAATGCTGGGTAACAAACAACTCCAAGACAGCAGCAGCTGTACAAGCAAACATTTTTGTGCTTGCTCATGATCTATTGGCTATAGAAATGCCTGGCTTGGGCCAAAGTCAGAGGGGCAGGGAGATATGCCCTGTTCACACACAATAAGCTATGATAAGGGTGGAGTGGTAAAGAAACATCATGAAAAAATAATATGATCTTCCATGGCTCAGAACAAGACAAAGGAGAGGTAAAGTTCCTGAAAATAAGCTGTGACTACAAAGGCCATGTGACTGATTAGAATTTCAGTGAGATTGAAATGCTGCAAGTCCAGAGACAGATTATCTTGGGCCATCTCTCCACACCCCCTTAACAGCCATTCACTGCCCACCTGTGCATGTGACTGAGCATCCTTGTGTCCCTGTGACCATAAGACAAATCCTTTGAATTGTATGAATGAACTTTAACTTCTACCAACACAATAGGTAAGAAGGTCACCAGGTAGAAGGCCAAGCAGGAATGTTCTTCTTTTTCTGTAACCTGCCTGCCTGGTGTTTCGACCAATTTATTTGAAAAATGTCTTGATTTATGATTTTCTTTATTCTGTTACTCATTGGTTCTGTTATTCATGAAACTGCTGCGTTGTTGAAACATGGAATCTGTAGAGATCTGAATTTGTGTTTCCCAGTCACAGTCACTCATATTTGGCTTCATAATAAACTATCTCTTACATGCTCTGAAGTGAAAGTTCTGTTTGGTCTTGACAGAGATGAAACTGAAAACACAGAGGGAGATTTACATGGAAGAGACTAGCTGATGGTTCACTAAACGACTCCTACCCTCCTGGACACAAAAACCATACAGCATTTCCCAGTTTCCCTTGTAGCCTGTACCTGAATCTGACTCTTGGTGTCTGGTAGTGGTGATCTCTATTTCTAGGCCCAGGCCACTAAGCAACCCTACTCTTTCCTTGTTTTCTAGATAGAGACAGATAATCCACAGGCAAACTTGAGGCCCCAAATAATGGCAGAGCCACAATGTGGAAGGAGCCTGGGTCCCTGAAACACCGCTTGCAGAACAGTCACCTAGAAAGACCACTTGACCAACAGTACATACATTAAGATGTTCCAGATTTTGCAGGGAAAGTCATACTGTGTGGGGTTGATTGCTACAGAAGTTAATCTTACTATTGTTCCCATGTCACAGAAGCCCTTGATGTGTGGCTTAGTGGAGCACACATAGAACTGGAATCAGATGGACATGGATTGACACAGCCCTCTACTCTTTTTAACAGGATTGAGGCAGATTAGGCAGGCATGGGAGAAACAGAGGCCAATGACACAGTGGCTCAAGACTGATGCAACCACAGAGCTCTATTACAGCAGGGTGTCATGTGACCACTCAAGCAAGTGACACGAGACCACCCGAAGCCAGCTATGATCAACGTAGGCAACAGGAATCCCGTATTATTAACCTTACAAGGTTCTGCATCTAACACATGACACATCTAAGGACAGAAAAGGGAGCTGAACTCCACGCTGGGGGAACCCCAGCCCATCTGGGAATTCTTCACCTTTCCCCAGCGCACTGGATTGATCCCACTGGAAGTTACCCACAAAAGAAGCTGTCTGACATCCAGGAGCAGCGTTTTCATCTTAAGGATTCATCTCTGACTCCTGTCCTTGATCAAGAAAAGAACACAGAAGCACTGTGTCTCCGGAGACCCCAGTCTGCTCTCTCTGTCTCTGAGGCCTCCCCAGTCTCCGCCTACCTGAAACAAAGATGATCAGGAAGGTTAAGTCAGATGAAAGCTCCCTTCCTGGTGGGAAGAGGTGCTCACTTCCACTTCCAACTCTGCCTTTCGGTCTTTCTCCCAACGAGCAAGAACAAGCCTTGTTTGTCCAAGTGGTGTCTCCCGCTTCTGGGACAGAACAGGTATTCCCATAGTCGATAAATTTGGCGATGAAAAGAACAGGGAAGAGAAAGGAAGACAACTTCCTGTGAGGACAGTGGACTACACTGAGTGTTTACAAGTGTGTGTACATGGACCTCACAGACACACCAGCACATCACAGGCACGAGCACAGACAGTGGCACACATGCCTGAGCACACAAAAGTGTAAGCTACAAGATCAAACATATACATGCCTGCACAGACGCTCATAGGTGAGAATGCACACACACACACACACACACATTCACACACACACACATTCACACACACACACACACACACACGGCACAGCAAGCCCCCTTGGTCCTCTGACCGGTCCCTTGGGTCTCCAAGTGGCACCGGAACTGTCATTATGCATTATTTCATGCAGCTTCTTGGAAATGTATTGCTTTGCTCTTGACTATCAGCATTTTACTTAAGGCTGTTAAAAAGCCCTTCCCACCGACCCTAGCTATGTCTCTGTTCCGCACCCAGCCGTCCACAACGTGTTCCAGAGTGATGCAGTAACTCTCCGAAGAAGGGTAATGAAAGCAGAGTCTATCCTATCAGCACCGTTCTCCCTCCTCAACCTCAAGAACCCAGTCACTCCTGCTCAGAGTGCAATCACTCATTCATTCAACAAACGTGCTGGGGCAGCCAGGCCCCGGGCACTCTAGTACAGAGATGAAAGGCCAGTGTCAGGCCTGGGGACACACTCTGGAGGGAGTGATAAGACACCATCCCACGCTCCACATGAAAGATGTGAATTTTAAGAGAAACCTGAACAAGAACTTGCTCAACCCCGGGGTTGAATCTCAAATGTGGAATCGAAGGCCTCAGTGAGGGGCATATTCGTGAGCTGAAATCCAGTTGGCACTCCTGCCCTTCCACCCAGTCATGCTACCAGCTCTCCTAATGCAGGGCCTCCCCTGGACACTGCCCCTCCCCATGTTCCTCAGCCTGAGCTGCCCAGCCTGAGCCCTTCATGTGGCCTAGGGGCCAGTCACTCAGCTCACGACAACAGGGTGCCCCCTTCACCCTCCAGGGTGGTCTGGCCAGCCTTCTGCTGACTGTGAAGCTGGGTATTGATGGATTCAGACTTCTCCTACAGTCATGGCAATCTTGCAGGGATGGGAGCTCAGATCCTGCCTAGACACTCTGCCCCGGGGGCAGTCACTCACATGGTCAGTGCCACTCTTGTTTAGCACCTGTCTGGAGCCCTTTCTTCCCTGCAAAGAGGAACCAAGTTCACCCAGCAGAGGCGGAATACCAGGCCCCCAGCACCCATCCCACATTGCAAAGCCTCTCCCTCAGGACTGCCTCTGCCTGCCAAACCCCAGCAATTACTCAAGTTCAACAGACGCTTGTGCTAATGAAGTTGGACGTGCCTGAGTCCATTTAATGACATTTAATTATGTGCTGCTTCCCTGACAGGCTCGGGAAGATCTACATGGGCTGCTGACCCACAGAGCTGCACTGTATATATGTCTAGGTAGACCTCAGGCTGCTCTCTGGAAATTGTACTTTTGCCCAGGGCGAACTCTCTTTTAGGCAAGAGGAAATTGGAAATCCTACAGGAACAGTGTTCCTGGGATCCTGGGAGGAGTCTACCCATCTGGTCTCCTAACTCTACAATATGTACTGGGCACATATAGAGGTCTGACAGGTAGAATAAGACACTTGTACACTGGAACTGCCCAGCAATGCCCACGGAAGACAGGAGGACTTTGGGAGATGAGAAATAAAATCAGGGTTTGGTAGCTTTGGTCCAAAAAAGCCCTCATTTTTTCCAAGCCCTGAAACCTCACCTGCCTCCACTCTCCTGGGCATGTGTGGTATCAGTGCTTGGGTACCATATAGCAGATGCTCAGTTCTGTCTCCAAGGCAGTTTCTCCAATCTAGCATTCAGGAGCTAGCAGAGGTAAAATACCCTGGGTGTCGGCATCTCAGTGGTGCACAGAGCTGTGCACATTAGGCCGATTCATTTAGTGAGATAATGCACGGAACAGCCCATGGGCTCTTCAGAAAGAAGTCCCAAGTTCATCATTCAGATAGAATCCCACCCCTGGGCCCCAAAATAGCAGCCCACCCAAAACCTACCATGAATTTCCTGTTAGTCTTTGTTTTGTAACAAAAGGAAAAGGATAAAGAGGAATTAGAGGAAGAAAAGAAGGTGGGAGAAGAAAGGAGAGATAGAGAGAGATAAGAGCAGCCCTGTTCTGGAAGGTGACGAGAGGTCATGTGGCTTCATCCAGTCCCCAGAGCTCCGGCTGTTCCCCAGGCTGGTTCAGCGGCTGAGGACAGGATATTGTCTCCCATAGAAAAGCTCTCCAGGGTGACACTGGGTCTCCCCACCATCTGCTACGTCAATCATACTGAAAGAGCATGTGCAATTACTATTTTGTTTTTAAGAATTGCTTTTGCGCCACTATTGATCACCCAGCCGGGAGTTCTGCTTCCTTATTGCATCTAAGCCTATACATCAGAACTGAGTGCCTGCCGGGACACCGCCAACAGCGACGACGTGGCTCACCCCTCAGAGCCTGCCCCCTGCTGTGGCCCTTACCTGGCATGGTAGCTCTTTGAAAAGGGATACTTCGAAGGGGGAAAAAAAAGTCTTGACTTCTTCCCTAGAACACATCAGGGTTCCAGAATCCCCAGAAGGCATGGATGGAACCAAGAACGGAACTGAAACTAATTACAGCAATTTCTGAGACATCAGGACACTGCGGCTTGTGCTGGCATGCAATCAGACCACCTCCCGATAAAAGATGAACCCCAAGACCAACGAGGAACCCAGTGGTCAGAGACACCCTGCACCGGCCTCAGACGGCAGGAGCTGTTCACGACGCCCCTCTCGAGTCCCCACTCGTCCTCCAGCATGTCGCCACTGCCGCCGCCTAGGCCGTGGGAAGAGCTTAATTCAAGCATTCAGTGTGAAAAGCATGGACGGTGATGAAGAGGAGCCCCACGGGAAGAGGAAGTGACCAGGAAAGGGGCCACAGCCGGCATAGGGTGTGGCAAAGAGCAGGCTGCTGCAGAGGACGGCTCAGAGAAACAGGGGGCAGGCCTCAGCTGCCCCACGGGAGACGTGGTGAGGAGCTCGTAGACCTGCTCCAGCCAGTCCCGGGTCTGGAGTCGCTGCTCCGGTCAAGCTCTCCTGACTCCTGTTCCAGAGAAGACCTTTGAGACAGAGGACCACAGTGGGCACCGGGAGGTAGACGCCAAGCGTCTACAGCGTGCTGTGTGGTCAGCCCTGGGCAGGAGGTATCATACTATCTCCACCCCCAGGAGGGTCCCAGGAGGCACACGGAGGGTGGGGCAAGAGGCGTGTCCCATCACAATCTCCGTGGTTTGCCTATGACCACAGCACTAATCCGGTACCTGGAAGCCAGCCAATCTCTGGATATGGGTGGGCAGAAAACTATGTCTGCTGGCCCAGGCTGCTGTCATCCACAGGGGGCAGTAACAGCAAGCCTTGCCACCCCCAGTCCACACGCTTGCACCTCCCACATGCCAAACCTGTCTGCCGGGACACCGGAGACAGAGTAGGCAGAGAAACGTGCTTCTCACATGGGGAGGCAGAAGCAAGAGGCAGGGTGTTGCTCTTTCTGAGCCTCTTGGGTGATTCATACTCATCACACACAGAGCCCTGTGGGGAGGACCAGCAGTTCTTAGTCTCCTCTGCCTTTGATCTCAGCAGGCTGTGTTACTTGCTGCAACTCCACCCACCTCTCTGACTTCCAGATTCCCTATGGAGAAACCCCAATCCTGTCGAGCAAGCATGTTACAGGGCATGGGTACCCCACACGTGTTCTGCCGTGGTGGCCACAGACACCCACCTCGCCACTCAGTACCGGCGTGTCCTTAGGATCTTCCAGGCCTGTCAGTGTGTCCGGAGCAGAGGACTCAAAGCAGCCTTCTGCAGGCCTCTCCTTCCACCAGCCCTCTCATCCTGCAGAACAAAATAGGTTAAATAAAAAATCGCATGAGGAAGTGCCTGAAGACTGTGTAACTCGAGCACGGAGCCCTGCTTACTGGGCTCCTGTCTACACAGGCTGTCCCAGCATTCCTAAGTCGAGTCCCGAAAGACATGGTGTCTAGAGTGCCCAGCTCATCAACATACATAATCCTCCTCCTGCTCCTCCTCCTGCTCTTCCTCCTGTTCTTCCTCCTCTTCTTCCTCTTCCTCTTCCTCCTGCTTCTCTTGCTCCCTATAGAGAAACCTCCAAGACTTCTCCTAACTTTTGAAGCATGGGGACCCCAGGGCTGGGTCAGTAGGAACCCGCTTTCCTCAAACATCCTCCTTCCAGGACACTCCAGGCCCAGAACTTGATGGGAGAATCACAGACAGGGGTACTTGGGGTCAGGGGCATCTTGGTCCTCTTGCCCTTTCACCTCCATCACATTTGCCTTTGAACGGCCCCAGGTGGCCTTTTCTCAGAGGCCCCCCATTCATCAGGAAGTCCCTTACATGTCTCATCTGTTTGTTGAGCTGCGTAGTGGCCTCCATCTCCTCTGCTCTCTGCAGAGGCGGCTTTAGGGCAGACCTCCAGTCTCCCAGTGAGAGCTTCTGTCAGCTGGGTCACAGCGGCCTCTTTGCCCTGTAGGGGTCCTCAAGCAATGACAGGAATCAGAAGGTTGGCAGCTGGTTCCTGTGCTAAGTGAAAGCTTTTGCTTTCCCCTGCACTGTCATTCATAGCTTTCTTGTCCAGAAAGAGGATGAGCAACTTGGCCAGTGCCCTGGGGGGAGGAAGTAGTATACAGCTTGGCCCATTTCGCACAGCACTGGACACCTACTCCCTCCACAGGGTCCCCAGGATGGACCAACTGCATCTTCACCTCTCCTCCATGTGGCCCTGCGCCCCTCTTTGCTCTCAACCCAGCAGACCCCTCAAAAACCCAGTGACAGCCAAGCAAGTTACGATGAGTTCACTGAGTAGCTGAAATCTAGTCTGTCTACCCTCAGAACTGCCTAGTGCTCCCAGTCAGGCCCTGGGCAAGGGAGCAATCAGATCTATCCTACCTAATCCAGCTCCGTCCTGGCTGGCCTGCAGGTCAGATGCTTCTGCAGCTCTTGTCGGCTGGTAAGAGGACAACGATGCCCTCTCGCCCAGCCTCAAAGTCCCCAGGAGCAGGTGGGAACCAAACACCCCATCTGTGTTTCAGGCTCTGCAAAGCGCCAAGCAGGAGCATGCTTGGCTGAGCCAGAATGACATGAATGTGGCAGAAGACACAGCCTGGGGACACCTGGCTGTCCCCTACCCTGAGCTGCAGGATGGGGAGGCTCTTCCAGCCCAAGGCTGCCTAACTGGATCTACTTTCCTCATAGTACTGAACTCCATCTCAGGCTCAGCCACACTCACAGCAAGGAGTCACCAGCACTCAGCTTTCCTAGGATCCATGGGAAAGACACAGCAAGCAGTTCCTTGGCCACCTCATTACAAGACAGTTGACAAGTCTTATTAGATCAGAGAACATGACTGTGAGACTGGGATACCCAGTGCTGTTCACACTGCCCCGCAAGAGGCCCCTGTAGGCACCTCAGAGTGAAACTGGTGCCATGTTTTAAACAGCTGAAACTAAATGTCACACCATTCATGGAAAGACCTCAGCTTGAGAGCCAGGTGTAGCAATAATCTCAGCACTCAGGAGGGCTGAAATAGGAGGATTGCAAATTAGAGCTGAGATGGGATACACGGAAAGTCTGAGGCAAGCCTGGGCTTCGTAGTGAGACCCTATCCCAGAACAAAGAAGCAAACCACAGAATTCTACATACTCTATATAGCGAGGGGGTTCAGCAGCAAACCCCAATGGAAGGTCTCAGAGGACCTGCTGCCTCTCCCCACAGTGCCCTTGACTATGCAGAAGCCCCAGGAGACAGATGTAGTGTTGCTAATGCATTTGATTCCCCTGTGCAAGCGGGCAAAAGAGGTGTGCGTGGACTGAGTTGGGGAACTCCACCTGAGGGAAGGGAGTTCTCCCCAATGTTCCCAGTTCAGCAGAGGCAGGAAGCTAGACCTCAAGGACTCCCTGGGAATTCCTTTAGCTCTAGAGTTCAGCAGTGCTTGAGCCCAGCCCTACGGGGCCTGCCTCTTATGTGTCTTCACCATGTTTATAAGAAAACTGTGTAGGAAATAACAGGAATCAAGTGCTCTCTCCATGGGACGTGAGGCAGGCACTCCGTGTGCAGGGTCAGGGGTGGGGGAGCAGGCTCCCCCTGAGCAACCCTGACCACTGTGCCAGCTGGACGAATGCCAGGCAACCAGAAACAGGCTTACAAGGGGCATGCTTTTGAAGTGGGGTTCTAAGTGCACAGCTTTGCATATCCAGAGAGGGTAGAAGTCATTCTGGGTGAAAGCATGGTAGTTAGACATGCTCGCCACCTGCAGCATACTGAAAGGGGCCTCTAGGGGCAGAAATAGATGGGAGAGGAGAGAAGATGCGGGGAGCCTAGGCAGCGGACTGGAGTCAGAAGGAGGAGGGGGTATCTGACTGCCTCGAAACCCTCACTGGAAAAGAGCAGAGACGCAGAAAAGCAAGAATGCCGGGAGAGAGGCTGTAACCGGCACCCTGCACCCACAACGTGGCACCCAGCACCTGGCACCCAGCCCCCAGGCCTCAGCTGATGAGAGGGAGGCCCAAAGATCGAGAGTTTGAGGACAGCCTGGACTCTATAGGGAGAACCTATCTCATAAAACGAGGAGAGGAGGAGGAGGGGCGAAAGGTGGAAGAGGAGGAGGAGAGGGAGAAGGAGTAAGACCTGGGTCACAGGCTGGAGCCTGCTCAGAGAACAGGCCTTGACGCTGCCAACCATGGTACTAAAAGGCTCTCTACTGAGCGACCATGGGCCTCATGACCTAATGGGACTGACCTCTCCTCTCTGTCTGAACCCCCAGGAGGCTCTAGCATGGGACCGGAAGCCTGAACTGTCTCGGTGCCCTATGTATGCAGGTGGTTACTCTGCAGAATGAGGCACCCTGTGATTGCACCCGTGAGTCCAACCAGAGTGGCCCCCTGCTCTGGAGCAGAAGTGGGTGGGGCTAGGTCAGCTCTGACACAGGCCCATCTGCTGCATCTTGTTCCAGCTATCTGAATATTCCTGTCAACGAGCCTCAGTAACATTCCCGGATCATATGCCAAAAGAGAGAAATCTTTGGACTCGCAACCACAGGCTTAAATGCCTAATTAAGCTCATTCTTTGAACCAAACCATATTTGAGTGCATCTGTCAGCCCTCCTCCATCTCAGCCGCCACCACAGTGTGGTACGACAGCGATGATGGGGGCAGTGGAAGGGGCAGGGAGGTGGCCCAGCCTGGCAGACCAGCTCTGTACCTCCCCAGCCACTCATGATCTCAGATGCCTGGCTGGGCTCACAGGTCTCCACTCGTTCCTAGGGTTTTAGGGTCACCAAAATTACCTGCAGTCTCCTCCTTCTGGCATGAGCCCCCAGTCCATTCCTGGAGGCAGTACCTGCTTCCTTAGCTGTAGCATATGTGAGTGCCAGGCCTGCCTTGCTGGGAAGGGTCTCGTGGATAGCGTGGAGTCTATGTCCCTCATCCTGTACAGACAGATAAAGGTGCCTGTTCATGGCAGCTGTTTAGAATAGCCAGCCCACACTTCAAGTTGCCAGTTATTACCTACTGTCCAGAAAAAGGTCGACTTTGTGAGCTAGGAGACCATGCCATCTGTCTCTTCCCTGGACTCAGTTTCCCAAAGATGTTCCTGCATCTTCGTCTTCAGGACTGAGGTCACTCTCAAGAAGATCCGCCCTCTTCTACCAAAGTCGGGTCCCCACTCATGTCACAGGATTGTTTAGAGTGTGGCCTGGACTGAGGCCGCTGACCCTCCCTCTGCTAGAGGCCCAGGGACTAGATACACAGCCAGCTGACCTGACGAGTCCTCAGGAGAGGGCATGGAACTCTGGGTAGAAGCAGACATTCCTGTCCACTTCTTGACCATTCTTCTACCCTTATGGACCCAGACCCATTGCCCAAAAGTCTAGCCCTATCTCTACCACTCGCTATGCTCTGGATGTGAAGTCATCCTATATCCCACGGACCGGGCCACTCCTGCTCTATGCTTTACCCCTCCCTGTTCCAAAAACCACTTAGTCCCACTGCCTGGCTTCTCTCACCCATGAGCCACTGCTCTGCTTGAACACTCCCCTCCTCCACCCCGCATCTGGCTGCCCAAGTCCCCCATCCCCCACACGCCCCCCACCCTAACACTCATCTTAGGGCACTGTGACTCCTTAGTGGCATGCCTGTCACTCTGGCTGGCCTGTGATTCTACAGAGCATGAGCCTGAGCTAACCCAAGGATCCCCCAGTACATAGCTTTAGGCCAGGTATGGGCTAAGCACTTCACTGATACAGTGTGAATGAATGAATGAATGAATGCTAGAGCCAGCCCCCGCTTTCCATACCATGAACCAGGCAGCCAGGCCCCGGGCTGCGCCCCGCTGTCATGGTGGTGGCGGCGTCCACAGCGCTGAAGGCAAGGAAGACCCCCACAGACCATTCCCAGGGAAGCACTGGGCCCTCCCACCTCCTGCCGCTCCCTTCACTTGGCCTCCCTCTTCCATATCCAAATGTTTAAATTCTGTTTGGGGAACAATTAGCCTAACATATAGTCTAATGACATTTTGTCTCCTGTGGGCGGGTGGGGGACTGCACAGAGAACTTGGAAAATGATGACTGACGGGACTTTCTCAGGCTTTTCTTCTTTTTTTAAAATGGTGCTTTTTATGAACATTAAGCTGTCACAGACGAAAAGTCTCCTGCAGTCATCAGATCCAATTCTGGTCTCCTGTTCAAGAGGAAACTAAGGCCCGGGAGGAGAGGAGACCAGACCCAGGTACCTAGACTTGGAATCTGACACCTGTCATTTGCCTCCAGAGTGAGTCAGACCAGGCTCTCCTGGGGCCGTTTTAGAGCCAATGTGCAAGAAGAGTTCTGCAGTCTTTGGATTCTGTGACTGTTGAGACTTTATATTCTGGGAGTTAGCAATGGCAACAGAGTGAGGAGGAGATGCAGACCCCACCCAGAAAGCATCTTCCCACATCCCCGTCAAGCAGCAGCACAGCACACCAGGCCTCCACTGCACTGCCTTGCAGTGTCCGTGACTCGCAACCATCCACTTCCTCCATCTGAAGGAGATGCTGAGAATCTGCTTAAAGGCTACCCACTGCCTCCTGCTCCCACAAGGTCTCCTGCTTCCCTGGCCTGGATTTAGATGCTCACTCACCACTCTTCCGGCCCCAAATCCTGACCTGGACATAGACTGACTTGATTGCATGTGTCTGGGTTTATTTGCTGAGCACCTGTCCCCTGCAATAGCAAATCCCACCCACAGGAGCATTCTGTACTCTATCTTTGTTCAAGACACAGTGCAGCACATCCTTAATGCTCAATGCTGACTGCAGGGGCCACTGACCCTAGGCAACCAGAACGATACCCTTCAGCCTAGAAAACCAGTCTGATTTATGGATCTGTTGGTTTATTTCCCCTAAGAACTTAGGTGTCATTATTCTGGAAGTGAGATTCAGAGACAGAAGGCCACATATCAACAGAAGGTAGGGCTAGGACTGGACTCACAACACAGCCCTAAGGTATCTGGATATGCTTCCTCCAAAGGAAACTGCTTACTACAGATGCAGACATGACTCTTGGCCTTGAAATAAGAAGATCATTCCCCTTTCATCTGTAAGTGCTGCAAGAATCTAGAAAATCACTATATTCATCACCACGGCTCAGAAAAAAAATGTGTGGCTCAGTGATGGCCATGGATCACCATCACCTGCCCAGTGTGCCAAGGATCCTATGAGGAGAGTATGTTCGATGTGATACTTGAGCCCTCATTACAGAGCCACACTGTGTAGACAATTAGAGAAAGTTAGTCCCCCATGAGGAGAAGACCAGCCAGAGAAAGTACCTCCTGCATTTCAGCTTGCTCCCCAGGCCCCAGCAAGTGGCTCTGTTGGGAACCTGGCAGGTGACGTTTGTGCGCAGCACAGGCTCAGTGGACATGTAGCTGGCATGCGTGTCTCCCCAGAGGCCTGCTGCAGATATCCATGGCAGAGCCTCTGGCTGACAGGACATGGCCCTGACAACACTGACCAGCTGGGGGACCAGGGCTGGCTAGCTTCTAATTATGAGGAAATGCATGGCCTGACCTTCCTCCTCAAACTGTGCCCCCTGCAGGCCAGGCTGTGTTGGGTTAGTGTATCTAGATGCTCATAGGCCATTGTTTGGGAGGGGCCTCCTGACCAGAGGAGCTGCAGCCTCAGGCTGAGGGCAAGTGGAAAAGGTGATGGGCCTTGTGCGGGGAGCTGTGTAAAGGGCAACGGGCCTTGTGCTGGGGGCTGTGGAAGAGACCCCAGGCTCCGCAGGTAAATACCATAGTGGATGAGAGTTGAGTGGCTCTTGTGCCACAGTTGACGGCTGATCATTATCCAAGGTTTGTAGCTGTCAAATTCCATGGGCACTGGTCCCTTGAAGACAGAGACATAGATCTCCACAGAACATAGGAAAGAGAGGCCATCTGGAAGGCCCACGAGACTGTCTGTACGTGAGGCCCACAAAGCCCACAGGATGGAGTCTCAGCAACGGGACAGCTTCCTAGAAGAGGCAATACCTCACATGTGGATCTTGAAGGATGATTATGAGTCTATCTCCAAGCGCAGGATGAAAGAAAAATATTCCAGACAGATTCACAGAGCTTGGAAGCCTTCAACCCTCGTATTTCTGGTTTCAAACTGGTACCATACACACTGCTTTGTCGTTTTTGAGGAGACAGGATGCCATTCCAAGCTCAGCAAAGATCAGGGCAGTGACACATTTTGATGACATTCTGGTCAGGTCGGGATGCTCAAACAGTGTACAGAGACTCAGTGGATTAAAATCAACAGAAATTCATTCTCAACAGTTCTGAAGACTGCGGAAGCACAAAACCAAGCTTCCAGCAGATTTTGTGTCTGGTGAGGCCCTTCATCCTAGACTGTCATTTTCCAGCTAGACCCAGTCTCAACAGAAGGGGCGAGAGATATCTCCCAAGTCCTTCCTTGGAGATACCAGTCCATTTCTGAGGCTGCTTTCCAAGACCCCACCTTTGTAAACCATCATCTTGGGGTTGAAATGTCAACACGGGTGGAAGCTGTGCCACTCAGGAATCCCAGTTCCTTAGGAAGCTGAGGCAGGAGAATACCAAGTTCAAGGCCAGCTTAATCTCCTTAGTGAAATGCTGTCTCAAATTTTTAAAAGTGCTTTAAATGGAGCTCAGTGACAGAATGCGCACCCAGCGTGCGGAAAGCCATGGGATCTAGTCTCAGTGCCACAAAGAAACGGGTATGTGTCTCACTCACTAGGACAGCACTTTCTTAGCATATGTGAAGGCCTGGGTTCTGTCTCCATGATTACAGAAAGGAAAGAGAGTAACAGGCGGATAGGTAGAGGGACAAAATCAACATGAATTTGGAGGAGGTCCAAAACACTCAGAATGGCATGGGTCTGTCGGAGGTTCTGTCTAGAGGACATTGGATAGGAGAGAAGGTTTGAGAGACATTTTGAAACATAATCTACAGAATTTGGTGACCAGCTGGATATAAGGAAAGTAACCTCAGCTTTCCAAGCCTGAATTCTCATCTGTAAAATGGATGATAGAAACCATACCAGCATGGCGATATAAACTCCCATTCCCAGTACCGGGAAACCAGAGCATGGGAATAATCAGTTCAAAGTCAGTTTGAGCTATCTAATACGAACTTATCTCAAAAAAGAAAGAACATATAGATTCTACCTGCCATCCCTCTGCCCTGTATCCTCCGCAGGGTGTGCCAAGCTGCTGCTCGCTGCTGCAGTCTTCAAGCTGCTTGCAACTGCCACGTGCCTATCTCATTCCATGTGCTTCTCCAGACTCTCCTTCTACCAATCCAGACCCATAGGTGGTCACCTCCTGGAGGGGTTGAGGACTTCATGGCAAGACCATTCAGCTCAAGATGAGGCAGAAGCTAACCTTGAATGAGGGCCAGCTGTTCCTAAGGGGCCCCAGCTTGTAAAATGCTCCATGTACCCCACAGAAGGTGGGAAGGAACATCAAAACGTCAGAGAAGCTGTGGTAGGCAAGGGGACTCAGGGAAACAATCCTCTTTTGTCCACATTTTCTTTTCTTTCATGATGCTGGGGAGTGACTCTAAGTCGCAGCACAGGCTAGGCATGTGCTCTACCACTGACTGAGCTACATGCCTTAGCTCTTTTTTTCCTTTTTATTTTGAGCTCACTAAGTTGCCCAGACTGGCCTTGAACTTGGTATCTTTTTACTTCTTCCTCCCAAGTAGCTGAGATCACAGGCCTGGCTTATCCAAACCTTTTCTACTGTTAATCACTTTTAATAATTTTGAAATAATTTTTTAGGAAGTCCTACATTATGGGAAAAGTTTGATCTTGAATGACTGGGGTTTGGAGTTTGCCAACAGGAAAACCGCTTACTTGATCCTTGATCAACCCCAGGGGGTCCCAGGCATCCTCAATGCCTTCTAGGACTGACACTTCAGGGGGTTAAGATGCTGACGGTCCACCATTTGCCACAGTCTTCTTGCATCCTTCCCGTTCTTGTTGGGCCTCAAACCTAAAACAACATACAGAAAAAACGTGAGTGATGGGTTATGCTCTTTGTGTTGTCTGTGGCCTCTAACTCTCCATCTTTCCTGTGCTCAAATCCCACCTGCTGAGAAAACTGACATTTCCAAGCCACATGTACATTGGACTCTAACCGGGATCTGTCTGATAAAAATCAGCAAGCATCAGCCACCCAGGCCACGGACACTGGAGAGATATGCATTGAGAAGATGCGGGCCAGGGCCACATATCGCCGCTGACAATGGCACACTGGTCATGGGTGAACAGTGGGCAGGGACATACCACAGACGCACGGCGCACACAAAGACAAAGATGGGACCTGGTCGGCCGTCCACACCTGTAACCCCAGCACATGGGAGGCTAGGGTCACAAGTCTAAGGCTTGCCTAAGTTATATTTGAAGACTCTGTCACAAACAAGTTAGGACCTAGCAGTCTACCCTCAGGGACTGGAGGTTGACCATCTATGAATAGCATGCTGATGATGGATGTGACCCACAGAGGATCTGTGAATAGGAAGTCACAAGACAAGGGCAGGCAGCAATGGAAAATAACCCAGCCATTGGCACAACCAGAAAACTAGTGGCAGCTCAGGAAAGGGGTGGGAGAAGAGGTTTCTGAGTTCTATTCTGGATCCCTAATTATAACTGATTTTCTGGGTCTTGAACCAAAGGTTCCTCCAAGGTTCTCAGAATTCTGAAAGTCTGAAGTTGCACAGCCCACTGTTCCCTCTTCAGGTTCAGTCAAGCCCTCCCAGGAGCAGGTTTTGTGACTGTAGCCATGTTGGCTCTCAAGTGTCAGACAATGAGGTGAGCTTTCAAAGTTAGGAGGTACTGGTTCAGAAGCATGCATGGACACACACATGCACACGTATGTACACAATATACATGTGCACACATATGTGCATACACATGCATTCACACAGGCACATGCATGCATACATACATTCATGCATGCATATGCATGCACATGCACTCATGCATACACACATGCAAAGACATACATATGCACCCACACACACCATACATACACCCTCTCACGTACACACATAGATATGCACACACATGTACCCACACTTGAATGCATAGTCGCACCTGTGCATCCATGCAGGCATATACACATATATATGCATGCATAGACACACAGAGATTTGCATAAGCAGGCACTCATATAAACATACACATGCACACATACATTTGCACACACACATCCCCCTACATATCTTCACCATCCATGCACAAATGCACACACATCCCCATACATATACATATACACACATATATATACATATGCACATGCTTGCACTAATACAGGCACACCCATGCAGACATGTACATGCACACAGATATGCCCATGCACATATGCAGTGGTGTGCATTGTCCCTCATCAGTTGAGACAACATAGAGCCAGTGTGAAACGCAGCCAGCAGATGGGAGCCTGCTGAAATGCCAGCCAGAAGAAATAGCTCCGCATCAGAAACAGAATTCCAGTTTAGCAGAATTCCCCCTTCCTCCCCCTTCCTCAGTGAAAGCTCCTGCGGAGGCCTCCAGAGCCTCGGCAATCCCGGATGAACTATTTATTCTGGACTACCACCTCATTGTGCATGTTAAGTACAAAACGGAAAAAAAAAAATGCTTCAGATTGGGAAACAGGCCTGTGGTCCCAGATGGTGCCTGAACATGCATAAATTTGGTTGCTGGGTGAACAGATGGAAACTTGAAGGAATTTTTTTTTAAATCACATTCATCTGCCAGACCACTCCCAGGCTAGAGAAATGGAGTTTGTCACTTGACTGGAAGGAACTTGGTCTTCCAAGCCTGTGGGAGGGCGTGGAAATCATGCAGTCATTCAATGTTCAATGGTGAGACCAGCCAGGGCCTCAGACCTGTTGGTTTCTGCCACAAAGCACCTGGAAGGAGCTGTCCTTCTACCTCACCCTTCTCCTCCTTTGAGCAAGGGGAGAAGGATGTCCCCAGATTGCCATGGGAGTGGGAGTTGAATGAGGTACTATGCACACATTACCATCCGCAACAACACAGAGAAGTCACACACAGTTGTCTCTTGGCAGGAGCCTCATGTGCCAGGCAAAACTCAAAAAAGTCTGGATAGGACACTGAAGCATCGTGAAGCTTCCAGTGACTGGACCCGCAGGAGAAAGGCTGGAAAACGCAGGCGCTAGACCTGGCTCCTGCTGGAATCTCTCTTCTAGAAGACTTCCGGGGTAAAATGGGAGCAAGCGTTTCGAAGGTGCAATGGTTAGATTGACAGGTACCTGTGAGGAAGTGTTTCCAGAGGCTGAGTGTGGAAGACCCTCCCCTGAGCGTGGGTAACACAGTCCCTGATGCTGGATTAATGGGGGAAATGAGCTGGTGAGCTCAGGCATTCTCTTTCTCTGCATCCTGTCTGTGCTCCTCTGCTCCATCATGCCCTCCCCACCTTCACTGTCAAAACCCCTGAAACCAGGCCAGAATAAAACCTTTTCTCCCATTAAACCAGTTTTCTCAGGCATTTTGTCAAAGCGAGGAAAAACCCAACACAAAGTCAT
This sequence comes from Eospalax fontanierii, assembly GCA_035773235.1. Classification (NCBI taxonomy): domain Eukaryota; kingdom Metazoa; phylum Chordata; class Mammalia; order Rodentia; family Spalacidae; genus Eospalax; species Eospalax fontanierii. The sequence goes on from CM069554.1 coordinate 8,274,286, forward strand.
GCTGCTCACAGGTAGCCACAAAGAGCAAGGCCTGCGAGGCTGCACAAGAACGGCCATAGGGAGTCCCCACAAGACCTGAGGAAGAATGGGGACAGCTCACAGGGAAGGCCTGACCACCAGTCCCCAGTGAGGAAGCAGGACGACGCCTCTGTACACAGTTCCCAGTGAGTGTCACGAGCAAGCATGTAGAAGCTCTGCCCATGGTGCTCAGTGAGGAAGCAGGCAGAAGGCTCTGTTCACGGGACTCATGATTCTATGAATAATCAGGTAGAAGGCTCCATCCACTGTGATCCAGAGTCTCGTGAAGAAGCAGGTGGAAGGCTCTATCAACAGAACCCTGTGAGGAATCAAGCTGTCCTTCAGTTTGCGCTCCATGCTGGGAAGTGTACTTGTAGCAGAAGGATGCAAACCACGTCCTGATTCTTCACCCATCTCTGTTTGCAGGGACTAACCAGCCATTACCATGAGAGTTGGTCTCTGCCTCTCCAATCTTGTCTGCCTCCACTAGGTGGCCAATCTGGAGGGGGAGGCCATAGGGCAAAGCCAAGCAGGCCTGAGAAGACATGGATGTCTGCCTCTTCATTTGGATGCTGCAGAGTATCCTTAGAATGAACAAATAAGCACCATTCACAGAGTTAAATTATGGAAGCAGATGAAAAGATGTGACACCATGAAGACACGTGCACACACACACACACACACACACACACACACACACACAGGAGTACTATTCAGGCACAAAGAAGAAAGAAATTATGCCATTTATACGAACCAGAGCTCATCACGTTAAAGAAAATATTTCACAAATTCTGTCATTTGAAGAATATAGCTTTTCTTTCTTTTTTTTTTTAAGACATGGAAGTAAAGATTTGGGGAGAAGGGAACTAACAGAAAAGGGCCGAGAGACAAAAGAGGACATGAGGGGCCACTGTGACCAGAGTACATGACATACAGGAATGAAGGCATCAAACTGAATCTCAGTGTTTTGCACAACGAAGACACTAATAATACTCTAAATAAGCCAAAGACCGTGTTTCTCTGAGTCACGTGAGCTGCTCAAGCAAATGAATCATACCTTGGGGTCAGACTTGGAAGAAAGTCTTTCAAGCCAGCAAGCCATCCCTTAGGTGGCCACACACACACATGAGTGAGCGCTGCGGAGACCAGCTTGTGTCCGCAGAACTGCCAACTGACCCCAGCTGTGTGGGCCAGAGTGCATGTTTACAACTAGCTTAGGAGTTCAGTGGCATTCAGGGGTCTTTGTCACAAATGCTGCGGCCTTCTCTTTCCATACAATCTCTTTCTGCGTCAGTCTGACATATACATGTGATGTCATGCAGGTCATATTATGTTATATGTATGTGCTGGTCTCCACGGCCTTCTCTTTCCATACAATCTCTTTCTGTGGCAGTATGACATATGCATGTGATGTCATGCATGTCATACTATGTTATATGTATGTGCTGGTCTCCACGGCCTTCTCTTTCGATACAGTCTCTTTCTGTGGCAGTATGACATATACATGTGATGTCATGCAGGTCATACTACGTTATATGTATGTGCTGGTCTCCACGGCCTTCTCTTTCGATACAGTCTCTTTCTGTGGCAGTAGGACATATACATGTGATGTCACGCAGGTCATATTATGTTATATGTATGTGCTGGTCTCCACCCACAGTTCCTGGTTTAAAGCTCTCCCCTGAGGGCAAAATGTACAAACTAGAAAGCACCCCACAGGCATGTCATGGAAATGCTAATTTTTCCCCAGTCCTAGCCTTCTCTCTTGGAACGCTCGCATGGTAAAGAAATCCTCAGACCTACTCTTAAGTGATCATTGGTCTTCAAAGGTCATTTTAGAGGATTCTGCCCCATATCTTTGAGGGACGGATGTTACACAGAGAGGCCAGGAAAATGAAGTACACAGACAGACCTTACTGGGCTCCTCACCCAGCCTGTTAACAGCCATGTTTGCACAATGAAGTCAGCCATAAGACAAAGACTGGGGCTCTGAGGGCTTGGGGTAGCTGACAACATAGAAGTCCCTAGAGAATGGGGATCACAGCCTGGACAGGGTGTGTGGGCTCCACTTCTTCCCCAAACCTCACTCTGTGCATGTTATCTGTCTCCTTGGATCAAACCTAAGGATTGGGTTATGAGAGCCCCAATTTATTGCCAGCAGGTCAAAAGCAACAACCTGGGGCCAGGGTTGGCATCTGAAGAGGAAGTGAACTCTCCTGGGAACTGTATTCCACCTGTGAGGTTTGAGGCTCGAGTCAGAGGTGACTTGATTTGCCAATGCCCAGCCATTCTGCAGCTGCAGAACAAGTTGCTGTTTGCTGGGCAGGGAAACCCCACACATCTGGGATTGGTTGCAGTGCAACAAACAGAGGATAAACAAGTTGCTGAGCCAGGCCTAGTGATGCACGCCCTGGAATCCCTGAGGAGGCCGAGGCAGAAGAACAGCAAGTTCCAGGACAGCCTGTCATACAGAGTAAACAAGCAAATAAAAAGCAAGATACGTTGTGTTTTCTTAACCTTTTCCAAACCACGTCCGGTGCTCTGCCCAAGGGAAGGTGAGTGATGGATCTCAGCCCAAGGTGGGAGAAACTCAGAAACTGTCCATTTAAAGACAAGGAACTATTTCCTCCATCGTGCTCACACATAACTAAAGGACCAGAGCCCCAGGCATCTGCAGACCTTCAGCTGGAATAACTGGTTTCCTTGATGAATAATGCAGATGCTGTGGGTCTTATGACCGGAGTGGGTGGACAGCTCCCAGCCCTCCATTTCTAGACTAGCATCACAGATGAATGTGTGTGTGTGTGTGTGTGTGTGTGTGTGTGTGTGTGTGTGTGTGTGTGATGGTCACTGGAGATGGAGGAGGGGCAGCCCCAGCAGAATTCACCCTGGCTTTCCAAAAAACACTGCAACACCCAGCCACGCATAGTTCAGTACCAACCACTGCGACTCCAGGGCCCAGCAGGGCTCTGGCTGACATCAGCCCGGGTGGCTGGGGCAAAACATGATGAAGGACATGCGGCCTGTCATCAGAGTTTGAAGAGGCAGCCCAGTGGGAGAGGGGAGAATCTAAAGTCAGCGTCCAGGCTCTGAGGGTCCTACACCCCCATCTAAGACAGAGCTCAGTCCTTGATACTCATCCGAGGACTGCAGGAGGGTGTCCTAGATTCCAAGCACAAAAGCAGCTGTCTCCTGCCTGCCTGCTGTGCTTTGCACAGGGCACATTTCTTGTTTCATCTGAAAGTATTTCCTGGGGCACCTTGCCTTGCCTTTCATTAACTGTGAATGCTGCTTTCCTCCAGTTTCATTTAATTTTCCTTCTTTCACAATTTATGTAAAGCCTCTTTCTGAGTCACACACGCAGGGTGATTTCCCAGGTGTAGTTACTGGTCCAGAATACCTGCCTTTCCCTGACTTTTCCATCTAGCACATTCTACGCTTCCTTTAAGCCTGGCCCATCAGACATTATGAAATGGCCCTTGAGCTTTGAGGACCAGGGGAGAATGTTATTGCTTGGAGATGAAATGACCCCACAGGCTCACGTGTTCAGTGCTTGGTCTCCAACTGGTTGTAATAACTTTAGGAGGTGGGACCCAGCTAGACATTAAGGACAGAGCAGTGAAGGCTGAGAGTGGTCCCTGACCACTCTCACTCCCTGTGTCCCACCACGATTGTGACATGCACACAGGCCAAGAGACCACAGAACGAATCCTCCAAAACCACAAATCAAAAACAATTGAAAAACAACAAAAAACTGGCCCATATGTCACAACTATGGCTTAAAAGCCAGATCCTCTTCCCTGGATGAAGTTCTATCAGCACACAGCCATGCCCATTAGTTGTCCTGTCTATGGCTGCTTTGAGGTGACACCACAGGCAGAGATGATTTGGCTCTAAATATTTACCGTCTTGTTTAAGCCATTTGCAAAATCAGTGTTCGTTGAATCCTGCCTTCGACTACCAATCTCTCTCAGTGTATAGCAAGAGGCCTCTGCCCAAGGCACTGTGCTGGGTTAACAAGCACAGGAGTAGCTAGCTGAGTGGGTGGATAAGCAAGTGGGTGAGCAGGTAAGTGGGTAGGCAGGTGAGTGAGTGGGTGGAGAGAGAAGTTTCAGAGGCCACAGAGCTCAAGTCTAAAGCATCTGTGTTCTCCACGTTTCCCAGTGAAACTTCCTGTTGATCATCCACAGGCCCTGGATTTCAGGAAGACTTCTAGGCCTCAGAAAACGAGGACAGAACTGAGGAGCTGGTTCACTGAGGAAGAGTACTTTCCAGGCTTCAAAAAGTGGGGGCAGGACTAGGACTGGCGAGATGACTCGGTGGGTAAGAATGTTTGCTGTGTAAACAAGAGGACCTGAATTTGAATCTGATCATCCACTTACAAGCTGTACATGGCTGCCTCTGCCTGTGCCTGGAGTGTGGAGACGGACAGATCCCCAGGGTGCACTGGCTAGCCAGTCCTGCTGAAATGGCAAGCTTCAGGTTCATTGAGAGACCCTGTCTCAAAAAGTAATGTGGCAAGTGATCAAGGAGGACATTGGGTCCATGATGGCACACAGATACACACGCACACACACAGACTACACCTCCTACTCTACACCACTCACATACCATGCACATATCACATACAAACACACACACACATACATATATACACACACTGCACACACACAGACGACACCTCATACCCTACACCACTCACATACCATGCACATATCACATACAAACACAAACACATACCACACATACATATATACACACACGCACACACACAGACTACACCTCATACCCTACACCACTCACATACCATGCACATATCACATACAAACATGCACACACACCACACACACATATATACACACACGCACACACACAGACGACACCTCATACCCTACACCACTCACATACCATGCACATATCACATACAAACACACACACACATACATATATACACACACTGCACACACACAGACGACACCTCATACCCTACACCACTCACATACCATGCACATATCACATAAAAACACAAACACATACCACACATACATATATACACACACGCACACACACACAGACGACACCTCATACCCTACACCACTCACATACCATGCACATATCACATACAAATACAAACATACATACCACACACATACATATATACCACACACTGCACACACACAGACTACACCTCATACCCTACACCACTCACATACCATGCACATATCACATACAAACACACACACATACCACACACATACATATATACACACACTGCACACACACAGACGACACCTCATACCCCACACCACTCACATACCATGCACATATCACATACAAACACAAACACACACACATACCACACACATACATATATACCACACACTGCACACACATACACATGGCATACCCTATACCATACCATACACATACACACATAAACACACACATATATCACATATACACATACCTCTGAAACACCACAGATATATAGACACCATACACACAAACACACACATATACACCCCCACACACACACACACCACACAAGTGGAAGCAACCCTAGGAGAATGAACATTACCCTGCATCAATCTCAGCTTTTGGCTCCACCTATTCAGAAGACACCAGCTGCCGGCAGATGTTGTTGGTAGTGCCCACCTCCTTCTGCAGACACGGCCCCTCATCACCAGCTCTGTGCTCCGGAGTCCCGTGCTGCAGCCTGGGAAAGCTTCCCAGTCATTCCGGTTCATATCTACCCTTGGTTTCATGGGCATTTTCACCCCCAGTGAACACCAGCAGATAAATGCTCTCCTTGGGGCTAGAGCGGTGGCTCAGCAGTTAAGAGCACTGGCTGCTCTTGCAGAGGACCTGGGTTCAGTTCCTACGTCCCACATAGTGGTTAAAAATCATCTGCAACTCCAGTTCCAGGATCTAGGAGATCTCTAGGAGTAGGAGATCTAGGAGATCTCCCTCTTCTGGCCTCGAAGTCATTGAGTGAACATGGTACACCTGCATATACACACACACACAAATGTGTGTGTTTGTGTTTGTGTGTGTGTGTGTGCGCAAGCTAAACACTCATACACATGAAATAATACATTTAAGAAAACTATTATAAATGCCTCCCCTTCCATCTCAGGTGCTCAAGACAGATGCAGGTTCTGCACAGCTCTTCAGGGGGTCTGCAGGAGAAAAGAGCTGGGGTTCATGCCTCCCTTCCCCTTCCTGCCGCCGCACCACATCCCCAAACCCTTCACTTGCACACATGACACTGCCTGGATGGCAAAGACCCTATTTCCAAAATGGTTCCACTCAGGGCAGGAGCTAGAACTCCAGCCTCTCTTGGGGGCACATAATTCAATACTACAGTAGAACTGTTTCCTCCAGGTTTGACATGAGTTTCGCCATCATGGAGCAGAGCAGCTGTGGCCACCTGCAGGAGACCCTGGCCTGCAGTCATCTCAACAGAACAGACAGAACTTCACAGTGAGGCTTTGCCGTGATGAGCCTGGGGAGGGGAGGAAGGTCACGAGACCCTCACAAACCTTCCCAACTATGTATGGTTTATTTTTCAATATTTATTATTTATTTATTATGTGTATAAGTGTTTTGCCTGCATCTGTGTATCACATGTACATGCATGAAAGGCCTGCAGATGTCAGAAGAGGGCACCAGATCCCTTGGAACTGACGTTACAGCTGGCTGTTAGTTGCCATGTGGGTGCTGGAAACTGAACTCTGGTCCTCTGCAAGAGAAGCCGGTGCTCTTAACTGCTGAGTCATCTCTCCAGACCCCCTATAGGTTGTTTATATGACATAGAAGTTGACAGAGATGGGATTTTTTTGGTGGTATAGCCACCCATGAGTCATCCATGTTTCTGCACACAGTCCCAGTAAACCCTTTCATTCTCCAAGCTGGACTTGACATATTCTTTCTTGGGTCTGTCACTTCCCTCCCTACTTGAGATGGATAGATGTTTCTTTTATTTCCCCCCCTAGGAACATGATAAAACAAGTATACTACATCTGGTAAGCAGCTTTTCTTAAACTTCTAGGCTTATAAAACCTCTTTTATCTTTCTTCCAAAAGTACTACTCAGGACCAGCATGCCTCAGAAGGATGTGACTCTCCAGGAGGACAAAAGCTACATATGTGCCATCCAGTGTTGTACCCAGGGAAGGTATGTGTCTGGCATGGAGCTTGAACCAGCACGTGAACCGTGAACAGTGCAGGAAGAAGTCAGAGAAGCTCCCAGCAAGGGATGAGATAAATTGCACGCTTGTCATGGTCCTTTGAGAATGCAGAGGCCATATGAAACTGCAGGATTTGGATAACCAAGCATGAGGCGTTCCTGCTGGCCCCCATCCTTAGCCCTGTGTAGAGTCACCCTTGTCACAGCCAACCTGCTGGCCCACTTCCTTCCTGCTAGAGTGAACGGTTAGTCAGTCCTGACTTCCACAGTAGATCGTGCCAAGCCTCCCACTCAGCTTCCCACCCACTTCTGGACAAGGCTGGTAGAGACGTCCTAGAAAACCTACAGCATCTGTTATAGACAAAGATGGGGGACGAGGGGCTTTTCTCAGAAGCATATTGGCCAGAGGTCTTAGAGCCCGGAGAGATATTTCTCCAGATTGTGCTGAGTAAAGAGGCCTTGTCCACTGCTCACTCTTCCTGGCCTCAGAGACAGTCTGGCTCTCAAGCCTTCAGGACGGGTGTCAGCATCACCCCCAAAGACTCCAGTGAGTGTGAAGCTCTGGTTCTCAAACAACCCGTAAGGTGGGGAGACCTTCTAGAACCACCTTCCACAGGCCATAGGCCAGAGCCCCCTGCCAAATGGACAGGCTTCCTTGGGTGAACTCAATTGATCAGTCAGTCCTGAAATTTCCCATGAAGTCTTTTCAGACAGTGAGACCGATGTCATGCTGCAGGCTCTGTCGGGGAAGCCCAGAGAAAGGGAGATGGTGACTTTTACTTGTGAACAGGTCAGTTACCCCCAAGCCAGCCCTGTAAGGGCCATCCCCAGCATCCCCCCTCCAAAGGGAACCAATGTGTCCCCACCACCGTGACACATAAGACAAGAAAGTGACACTGGCAATCCCAGGAGCCCCCTTGGGGAGCTGTTAGGTGATGCCTTCCCAACCTGGAGCCTCCTCCAGCCAGTGTGACTGGCTCACTGCCTTGCTGCCTGGCACACAGCAGGAACTCAGCACAGGTTTGCCTGGCACTCAAGAGGTGCCCAGTAGGCATGTGTCCTAGATTCTGCTTCAGAAGGCTGCCACAGATGGACCTGCCAGCCAGGGGAAGAGAACAAACGACACAGGAAAGGCATTGTGGTGCTGGAATGAGTGCTCAGTCCTGGTCCAGCAGCAACCAGCAAACACGAAGCCTCCTCCCTTCCAATCACACTAAAAGGCAGCTAAAACCCCACCAGCTTACATTTGACATTTCAGTTTCTAATCCAACAAATCACCCATTATCCCCTGCCCCCCTTCTCTCCCCTCCCCTCCTGTCTCCTCTCTTCTCTTCCCCTCCTTACCTCCCCATCCCTTCCCTCTCTTCCTCTGCCCTTTTCTTCTCCCCTCTCTCAAAGTACTTTGACCCATGGGGGCCCCCACAAGTGGCAGCGTATCAGAGGTACCTGCCAAACATCTGGGGTCCCCGCCCTACTCAGACCCTGATTAGTAAGACCTGTCAGATGTTCATGCTCCCTCCGTACCACCAAGAGGTGGGGATACGGTGCTAGCCTCTCCTAAAGAGTTCTGATGATGAAAGTCTCGGGCAAAAGAGCCACAAAGCAGGAGATGTTAGAAGAAGGACCCCACCTGCCACTGGAAGGGCCAGTGGCCTCCGAGGGTAACACCTCAGCCCTGTCCTGGTCAGCAACAGAGCAGGTGCTGAGCATAGTTTGAGATGGGAGAGTGTGGTGTGGGAAAGTACTCTCTGGGCACAGCTCCCGTGTCTTCTCCTTCCCCGCCTCCCCACTTTTCCTGAGATAACTTCAAGCAAGCGTCTCTGTTTCTGTGACAAACCCCTCTGTCCAAAAAGCAACTTGGAGAGGACAAGTCATGGCAGCCAGGAAGCAGACAGAGGCAGGAAGAGTTAGGGCAAGACACACCCTTCAAAGCCACACCCCCAGTGACCCACACCCCGAGTGACCCGCAACGCATAGCCCCTACTAACCCATTCAGTCTGAACTCAGCAGATTGTTGATCCATTGATGAAGTGAGCACCTGTCAACCGTACAACCAGCTGGGGACCAAGCCTAGATTCTACACACACACACACACACACACACACTGTTCATGTTCATCTGCATGCACAAAGCCCATGCACTTGCATGGCCTCACATCAACGCATGTGCAGCCATGTGCACTCAGTTCACACATACAGATGCAGCTCACACACCACACATGCTTGTACACAACATTCCCACATTCGTGCCTTTTTGCACACATAGACACACATGCTGACTCAAGATGCAGAAATGAATACACATGGGCCCGATCCTACACAAACATCCAATGTCCACTCACAGAGATGCACACTTCTCCCTTGACCCTGTCTTCTCAGTCTAATAAATCTGCCTTTTAAGTTCCCAGATGGAAGGAAGACAGACATCATCAGACTCAGACCTTGGATGCCAAGACCCACCCTGGACCAGATTTTATGGCTAAGTTATAAACCTCTGGTCACGGGGTTGATGGTGGAAGTTCCCAAGCAATCTCTGCAGCAGAGAGAAGGAGGGGCCTGGGCCGGGCACTGGGGCATCTCCGATAGCTCATTACTCACAGGACTGCAGCAGCAGGGGACAGTGGATACCAGACCTAATGATTTTTCTATCCCTGTGTAAAATCCGTTACACATTTTCCTAATATCTGCTCTCGGTTTCCTACTAAATTAATGGAATTTCCATCCATAATGTATGGATTTCGTTTTCTGTTCTTGGTCTCCTAAATCAAGAAAGGATCCCAAGTGTCTCGCTTTCTCATTGCTGGGACCTGGTATGTCTCCACCCTGCCTTTTATGAACTCATTTCTTTATAAATCCTCATGTTTCAGATTCTTCCAGCATCATAAATGCTAGACTGTCTAAGAAGGGGGAGGCAGAAAGTCTCAGTCTCACTTCTAAAAGAAGGTGGAGTTCCCTGGCCCCCAGAAATACTGATGCAAAGTCTGGTGCATCCAGGGAGAAAGCTGTCTAATCTGAGGGCCAGTGGGCCTAAGGAGTAGAGAGGGGACATGAATTTCAGGGTGACCAGGACTCCTGGAGCTCTGCTTCTCAGGGCTAAATACAGCCCTCCTGGCTCTTCTTTTTAAGGTCCAGGGAAAGCACAGGCCGAATGTTTCAGCACTTTGGGGGGACTGGGCTAAGCAGTCCCTGGTGCAGATGTGGGGAGGGGTCTCTGAGGAGTGAGAGGACAGTGGGGCAGGTGGTATGGCTACTCAGAAGGTATCTGTCACACATGACATTCTCTTTGCCTGCAGCTTGGCCTGGAACAAGACGTGTTGACTCCAACCTTTCAGTTGGAGAAGAGAACAGGGGCGCCATAAGCTTGATCAGTCACAGCCAGTCAGAGCTGACCACCGCATGGAGCATCCCAATGCCCCAGGCTCTCCAGCCAGTAAACTTTCCCCGAGACACATTCCATCCACAGGGTTGCAGGCCATGAAGATATGGTCCCCAAGGAAGGCTTCCGCACTGCCCGCTGGCCCTGCTGCCCTAGCCCCCGTCCGTGACCTGGTCCTCTAGTCTTTCAGAGTAGGGGTCAAAGGCCAGCAGTAGTAAGCCCAATCTAGCTGCCAATGTGTGGTCTTCATCTTTTTTATTTTTAATTACTCAAATCTTCACCTACTTGAGAGCAGCCGGGACTTCTGTGTTCCTGGGGCAGGGCCACCGTCATCCCACTGTCATGTCTGGGGAAAGGGTTGGGGACTCTCCCACCCCCTGTGGAGGGAGTAGGTGTGATCAAGCCGCCTGTCCCCTCACCCTGGACTAGTCAGGCCTTAGTGTGAAGCCTTGCTGCTTCCTGCTTCACTAATCACTGGGCTTTGAGGCCTGGTGATGATGCCGAGGGCAACTAGGGTGGAGATGTCAACTCAAGAAACAGGACTCACATCTTAGACTGCAGACACACCCTTTCCTGTGGCCTCTGGACACTGTATAGACCATAGCCACAGCTAGTGTGGGAGGCTGGGAGCCACATCTCTAGTGTACTCTCATGGAGAAGGGGTTGGAGAGAGATGTCCATGAATGAGAACTTCTGTGCCCAGACCTCTGGCTCTTTACAGAGACATCTTGTCACCCCAAAAGTGCTTCTGAGAAGAATGACGCCAAATATGTATGTGTGAGTGTGTGCACTTATATTGAATAAGACCAACAGGAAAGTATATATTCAATGAGTAAAAGGAGCCTGAAGACCTGAGTTCAATCCCTGGGACCCACATTGTAGAAGGAAAGAAGGGACTCTTGCAAGTTGTTCTCTGACCTCTGAGCATGCACATACATGTACACACACATGAATAAAAATGAATAAATAAATAAGCCAGTCAAAGTGGCACAGGCCTTTAGTCCCCACACACGGGGGACAGAGGCGAACGAATCTATGAGATCAAGGTCAGCCTGATCTGCATAGTGAGTTCCAGGCTAGCTGCGGCTGCAGGGCAACCCAGGCTCAAAAACAAACAAACAAACAAACAAATAAATAAATAAATAAATGTTATAACATTAAAAAAAAACTTGGATAAAGTTAATTACCTAGATCAAAAATCCTAGGAGGAACCAGGGCTGGTGGCCCAGGCCTGTAACCCAGCTACTCAGGAGACTAAGGCAGGAGATTGTGGGTTCAAATCCAGCCTGGACCACAAGGTAAACTCAAGGTCATCCTGGACAACTTTGGAACACTTTATCTCAAAGTAAAAAAGGAAAAAGAAAGCTAGGGATATGGCTTAATATATAAGACTTACCTGGCTTCTTCAAGGCTCTGGGTGTTTTTTACAGTGGTAAAGTGTTACCAATTCCTCCATGCAGAGCAGACCATACATCAGGTCGGAAGAGGACTGGAGACTAGGCAGTGAGGCCTCGTCGTAGTGCTCATCGGTAGCCACACCGCTCTGGGTGGGCCCACTGTCCCCACTGCCTGCCCAGCGCCTCCCTCCAGGCTGCAGTCTCCCTGCCCGTTAACCGCCCTCCATGTGAGTCACACAAGAAACTAAAGGACTTATACACCCACATTTCTTTCTCAAAGTTTTGGAGGGGGAAGCCCAAGGTCAAAGCGCCTTCAGCAGAGTGACAGGTGAGACGCCTTCCTCATCTATAGGGACCTACCTTCTTCCTGAGTCCTCACATGGCAAAGGACCTGAGGGAATTCACTGAGCTCTCCTTAATAAGGGCACTAACCCCACTCATGAGGGCCGCCACACTGCAACATAATCGCCTCTCAAAAGCTCCATCTCCCAGAGCCATCACCCTGGGCATCAGGATCTTGATCTACAAATTTGGAAGACACAAACCTACAGCCAACAGCATTGTTTAAGAGAGACCAGCAATGGTCCTTTTAGAACCAACCCTCACTCTAGTACTTGAACCTGCCTGTTCACAGCCCTTTGAGCATCCCCTAAGAATGTCACCAGGCCCTAGAGCGCCATAGTCCCTCTAGGACACTGAATGCCAATGACCAGCTCAGTGCTTCGTGAGTAGTTACCCTAGCTCAGTCTGAGCAGTTGGCCCACTCTCCTGCACACCTTCACCCACCACGCAGCCTACTCGCCCCCCCCCCCTCCGCCGGGATGTACCTTGAGGCTCTCAGGGCACTTAGGCTACCTGTAGACACAACCTCTGCTCCATCGGACTCTGCCTCTCCCCACCGCTCTCACACCACTACCGTCACACTGCTCCTGGGGGTTCCTTTGAAAGGTCAGAGTCATGTCTACGAAGACCCTCAGCCCCTCTTTCTCTCAGTCTTGAGGCTCCTGTACCAGCTCCTGGTTCTCAACCAGGGGACCAAGTGAGAGCTGGCATTCTTGGGAGATTTCTTTTTCTGGAGATATGGTCTCACTCTATAGCCCAGACTGGCCTGGAAATCACTATCCTCCTTCCTCAGCCTCCTGAAAGGTGGGGTGACAGGCACAAGCAAGCTTTGGAGGCTTTTTCTTAAAAATCACAACTGAGGAATTAATACTGACATCTATTAAGGAGAGACCAAAGATGTTGACAAGCATCCTACGTGGCACAGGATGATCCCCAGCTCCAGTCTGCCACAAGGCACAGTGCTGTGGGCTAAAGTGCCAGAGCAAGCTTCCTGGGGCAGGGCTGGAGCTGTTTATGATCCGTGTAAAGGCCTGGGGTCAAGGAAGCCATGTGGTAATGTTGAGGCCATGGAGCCAGTGAGCAGAGGTCCAGGACCAGTCGTCATTGGATACTTACGGTCTTGCTGAGAGTTCAGAGGCCTACCAAGCCAGTGACATGTGTGTGACCCTCCAGTGTGGGGAGGACTAAGGGCTTCTAGGTCACAAGGCCTGCCCAGGGATACAGCTAGACAACAGCCTCCCAGGCCTGGGTGGAGGCAACTGTGCAACCTCTTCTGTTGTTCATAAAGTCTCTGGGCAAGATTCTGCTCCTCAGAGTCATCATGGCCTATAGTACTGTGTGCTGGGAGCAGAGGAAGAGAAGAAAGGAGAAGAAGCGGGAGCATCACCATCTCCGGCCTGACACTCATTTCCATTTCCCTGGTAAATATTCATTTATTGAGCACCTACGGTTTGCAGGCCTCTTTGCTTAGTTCCTTGAAGACAGAATGACGCTGCTTGTGTCATTTTTACAGTTTATTCATTTATTTCCTGTACGGGTGTTTTGCATGTGGTGCACACATGTCATGCAATGCCCTTAGAGGCCAGAAGAGGGCATAGGATTCCCCTGGAATTGGAGTTACAGACTGATGGTTGTTACTAACAAATGATGGCTAGCTGCCATGTAGATGCTGGAAACTGAACTTGGGTCCTCTGCAAGAGCAGCCAGTGCCTTTATCCAGGTGAGGAACAGCCCCATCTGTGGTGGTTTGAATGAGATGTCCTCCATAGGTTTCAAATATTTGAACTCTTGGTCTCCAGTTGGTTGTGCTATCTGGGGACAGTCATGAAGCCTTTAGGAGGTGTGGCCTTGCTAGGTAAAGCATGTCGTTGATAACGGACTTTGAGAGTATACAGCTTTCCCATTTTGTTTTTCTCTCTCTCCTGTGCCTGCTTAAAGATGTGCGCTCTTAGCTTTCTGTCAGGCTATCTCCTGTTGCAATGCTTTCCCACCGGGATGGACTCATCCCTCTGGAACCATAAGTCCAATAAACTTCTTTCTATAAGTTGCCTTGGTCATGGTACAGAAAAGTAACTAATATAATACCTGAGGAGGAAAAACTAAGTCAGCCCTTGGCTCAGGGACATTTCCTAAGACACGTGATTGCTGAGTGACACAGAACATTACGGCATCAGACACTGTCCCAAGCACGTTATGTGCATAAACTCATTTCATTCTTCCATCATCCCCATGGTGCACTTAAACTCAATTTAAAGACACGCACACAATATACTGAGCTACCAAGAGGTTGAGTGGCTTGTCCAAGGTCACACAGTTCTAAGGGATGGGCCTGGATCTGACCCAAAGTACCTGTCTCTGAAGCCTTGGCTCGGGAGTTTCATCTTGAAAATGGTACCTCAGGTTGACCCTGAGTATCTTCCAATGGTCCCCATTGCTATTTTAAAGAAGTGGTAGAATCTTTCTCTCCCACTACATCATGCTTGCCCACCATAATCTACTATGTCAATCACACATGCAAAACAGGGGTCCAAGTGACCATGGACTGAACCCAAAGTTCACCCAGTTTGCCTGAGTGACAGACAGTAGATGAGACCAGTGTGGGATAGGGTTCCCAGACAGAAATGCCCACTTACCAATGCTTCTGAGACAGAAGTTAGCTTTGGAGGAGAGCCTCCATGGCCTATTCTGCAACCACTTCTAGCAACGAGGTTCCCTGGGCTTGAGCCACGCATAAACAATCCCTGTGGTAGGTATCCAGCTCTGCCCACATGGTCCACCAGCAGGCCCCTGATGCTGCGTGTGCCCTGCTGGGTTCCAGCTCAACTACACCTGGGCCTGCTTTTTAAAAACCCACCTCAGCTCACACAGCCAGGGTACAGCTGGTCCCCTGCTCCTGAGGTGTATAGAGCCTCCCTTCATCCTCCCTCCTGGACTCGTAGGACATCCGTACCCCGACCCAGGTCTCCTAACGCTGGGGCCTCTCCCCCTCACAACATGCAAAGCAAGCCACTGCTTACAGGCCTCTCACAGCCTTAATAGCTCCGCCTGCAGAAAGGAAGCAAACTGATGGCCCTGTGCATCACTTTCATGATGCTTATGAGAGAGCCATAATTAATTTCCCAAATGCACACAGGACTCAAGGGATAGACTGGGTGCTGTTCACAGATTGCTCCGTGGAGTGGCGGCTTTAGGCAAATGAGGAGTGAGTAGTATTTGCCTTGTTAAGTACTGCCTGGTGCATTTTGGTCTCAATGATAGCATTTCCAAAGCAATTTCAGAAGCAGATTAGAGAAGTAACATTTTTAATCTTTAGCAAAAACCCAAGATGTAAGGGAGATTGTAATGTTGATTTTTTTTTTTTTTTTTTTTTTTTTTAGTGCTCTGATTTCTAGAGTTAGGGTAAAATGTGGCTCAAAATAAAACAACAATGTTACTTGCTGTATAAACAGCTTCATTATCTCCAATCGCTCAGCTGTGAATGAATGGCCACTACCTCAAGGGGCCAGGAAAGGGGGCCACCTATTGCTATGTTCCAAGGTGTGTGGAAGACCCCCCACAGGAACCTAGGCTCAGAGAGAAGTTGCTACCATAACCCGGTTGGGGATGTATCTTTCAAAGGTTGCAAACACTCTAGAGACAGTGGTTGTTTTCATGCAAAACATGGAAATTCAACTCAGTGGAGAGGGATGAGGAGACAAACTCAGAATGCACACTGAAAACAGGGGGAGGGGCGGGGAGGGGGTGAGGAGGTGGGGGGCTGTGGTGAATAGGGAGTAGGCAGGTGGCCCAAGTGATGTAGGTGCTGAGAGACAGATACTGAGTCAGTGGAGGCCAGCATCAGGAGAGCGGAGTGTGAGGTCAGGGGAACCCCAGCACTGGCCTGTCCACCTCCCTCCCACTGCATTCATGTTCAGCCAATGCCAGCACCACATATCCTCCCAGGAACAGTCTTTAGACAGATATGTGCTAGGCCAGTGCATAGAGAACAGTGGAGAGGGAGTCTGGATTGAACACAGTAGAGCCGACCATCAACCGACAATGAACAGAAGCTTCTGGATCAATTCTCAGTTTCCTGGTCCTCAGCCATTCACATGTGCTATGATCAACCTCAAAGTCAACAGGGAGTTTCCTCTCTGGATCTTTTAGGGGAACACAGGTCACAAGCTGTCCCTGACCTGTCTTGAGTTACAGGCAGTTCTGGGAGTCAGAGAGGCAAAATGTTGAATGGCCAGACCTGGACCACGTGCCCACGATGCACCCAGATGGAGAGGCCAGTCCCAAGGAGCCTTTCCCAGAGTCCATACCTTCGATTTCTAACTTGTAGAGACTGTTCCCAACTTGCTTGGGATGGGCAGGAGGCAGTGGTATGGCTCTGTGAGCTACTAGGATGCACGGGTACCTTTACGTGAAGTCTCCAACCTTAGCGTACCTTTAGAGTGTCCCTCCCTCTAAGTTCAGATAAGACTTGGTTTCTTTCTTTCTTTTTGTTTTTGGGTCTCCCTGTAGCCCCATCTGGCCTGGAACCCACCAGGAACACCAGGCTGCGCTTGCTCTCACAAAGGTCTGTCTGCCTCTCCCTTCCAAGTGCTGGGATTAAAAGCCTGTACAGCCACATCAGGCAAGCTAAAACTTTACGATGCAAACTGACCGTGCTCACGGGCATCACCGTCTGCCATTCTAACCTTCAAACATGTGCTCCATGCCCTTGAGCTAAGTTTGCTGGAAACTATACCTACCATCTTTATGACCTTGAACTGAGCATGCTCCAAAAGGCGCTGCGCTTTAAAGTACTTCTGCTTTCCTCGTCAGGCAGACGTGGCTCTAGACTTGTTCCTGCGCTCCCGGTGCCTGCTACAGGTGATAAACCTCTATTCTTGCCTTTGTATCTTGCAAGCTCGTGGCTTGTATCTTTCTGGGCATTGCTCTCATCAGGATGTGTGAATAGCTTTAGTGTGTATTAACTTGACACACCTGAGTGGAGGAGCCTCAGTGGGGAATTGCTCCCATTGAACTGGCCTGTGGTCTTGTCTATGGGGTATCTTCCTGATTGTTGAGTGCTGTGGGAGGGCCAGCCCACTGTGGGCCGTGCCACTCCTGGGCAGGTGGTCCTATATGGTATAAGAAAGCAGGCTGAACATGGGCTAGGTGAGCAAGCCAGCTTGGTTTGAACCCATACCTTCTGATCATTTCTTTCCTTTTTTTAAAGGATCATTTTTTCCTTTTTCAAAAAAGATTCATTTGTTATTTTCATTTTCATTTCACAGGGCCTGTGCTCCAGCTCCTGCCCCCAGGCTCCTGCCCTGAGTTCCTGCCGTGGACTCCCTGATGAACTCTGTGACCAGGAGATGTGAACAAAATAAACCTTCTCCTCCGCAAGTCGGTATTGGTCAGAGTGTTTTGTCACAGTGATTGAAGACAAACTAGGACAGGATGCAAACCCACTGCATTTGGTTGTAAGCTGCTGTCGAGAAAGGATAGGAGGAGACGGCGAGATGGCTCAGCTGTCAGGAGTGCTTACTGCTCTTGCAGAGGACTCTTGCAGAGGTTTGATTTCCAACACTCGCAATCCCAGCACCTACATGGCTGCTCACAAACATCTTGTAACCCTTGCTGCCCTCTGCTGGTCTCCAAGGAAACTGCACGCCTTCACAGGTGCACTCACATACAGGTGGGCAAAACACTCACACACATAAAATTAAATACATAAATCTTTTTTTAAAAAAAAGGAAAAAGATGATCCTTTTGAAAAAGGAAAGAAATGATCAAAAAATATGAGTTCAATATCAAGTTGAGCTGGTGTCTGGTCCAGGGCCGCTTGGGGCCTTCCTTGTAGGATGCAATATCTCAGTGGAGCTAGATACCCCATGGGGTGTTCCCCAAAATTCTACATCCTTGGAACATCTTTCTTGCTCTCTCTTAGAGCCAGGATTCGATGAAATTCATTTTGAAAAACGTTGAGTCATCCCTAGAATCCTTTCCAGACACTCAGTAAAAGAGTTTCCTGGGTCTGGAGAGATGGCTCAGGTGTTAAGAGCACTGGCCATTCTTACAGAGGAGCTGCGTTGGGTTCCCAAAACCAACATGGCGGCTAACAACTATGTAACTCCAGTTCCAAGCAATCCAACCTTCTCTTCTGGCCTCCACGGATAATATGCAACATGGGTGCACTTGGTTACAAGCTGGCAAAACACTCACACGCGTAACAATAAATAAATAAGTAAAATCCAAAACTATAAAAAAAGAAGCCACCTTGGTGGACCACACTTGTTATTTACGCACCATTCCAAATTAACAGGAAGCCAAAACTAAGCTAAGTCAGTCAAGTCAAATGTCACTCCACACATGGAGACCCAGCAGAGGCCTGGGTGGGTGTACTGAGTATGTCCCCAGATCCTCCCAAACAGTGTGCAATGATGAAGGAAGGGGCTCCCAGGGCTGAGAGAGATGCACATTATCCAGGGACACCTACTGATGTCAAAGGCCATCAACAGTAAACGTTTCCTGCTGTTAACTCCATAAGGCATCCTATTACCAAAATTGCAGCCGAATCTTAATTGTCTCCTTTCTCTTCCCACTATTATAAAAAAAATCATTTTAATGTATTTTTTTCGTCTTTATGCTTTTTGGTGAGTGGCACAGTTGTCTAATAGCTCATCTCCTCCGTGGAAAGAGATTCTCCTCACATGGTCACTCCTCCAGGAATGCGCTGGGGTTTTGTCCTCCACAGCAGACGCATTTTTCACAAATTAAGTGCTGGTGATATATGCCTACTCATCTGGTGTCATCATAAACAGCCTGGATCTATCTCCTGACACTCCCCAGGGATGCTGTTAAACGAACTGTGCTTCATCGGGCACCGTGCCTGGGTGAGTGTAGGTCTGGGTGGGCATGTGTTCTCACACACAGATGCCTCCTCAATGCAGTCCTACACAGATCTGCTTGGAAGGGTTTGAATTTTGCACCCAGGCTCCCACAGCTGCACTTTAGGGCTAAACATTGGTTTCCCTCTTATGACTTAGCAGAAGGGCCTGTGTTTGGTCCCTTCAGAACCCAGACATAGATATTCACCCAGTCTTGCGAATAAGCAGAGAATTTACCAGCCCACATCCTGCTCCCACCGGACCCATTTGCAAGATTCTCTATGTTTGGAAACCTTCTTGCTGCACAGTATTTCACTTCCTATCCATCATGGGTGTGATAGACAATCAGATCAGCATGTATGAAGAACAGAAGAGCAAGCCTAGCCTTTGGAGATGGGGCTCAAGGTCATTGGGGAGTGATCACTAGAAAGAGAGCAGAAACTCTTGGGGCTCACTTTTCCATTTTCTTAAATACCTCTGCAAAGAAGTGAGGATGGAGCTGGATGTACCAGGAAGGCTTGTGATACCAGCTGCCTTGGAGGCTGAGGCAGGAGGATTATGACTTCAAAGCCACTCTGCATTATGAAGTGAGATCAAGGCCAGTCTGAATAACTTAATAAAATCCAGTCTCAAAATAAATAAAATAAAATAAAAACGAAAGGGAGACAAGGATATGGCCAGTATAGAGCACTTGCCTACACGCACAAGATCCTAACACACTGGAAAATAGGTCAGACTGGCTTCAGTCCTATTTGAGCTATTTATTCCAAGGAGAGTCTAGAGGCTTAAAATCAGCCACATGGCTACTGTTGGGCCATCCTGCATGCCCCTCCCTCCCTAGAGAGAGGAAAGAGACTTGTATGCTCTGAAGAAGCCAGATACATCCTGAAAAGGTGCTTTCAGGAGACTGAAGCAGAGAGTAGTCAAACCCTAAGAGTATTTAGGAATCCCTGGTAGGGCTGGGGATGTGCCCTTCCCTCTTTTCTGGGCCTGCATAAGGAGACCTCAGTGGGAAGCGAGGCTGAGAGGTTGCCAAGGACACAGCAGGTCTTAGCTCACTTGGAACTTAAACTACAGCCTTCTGAAACAGGACCTCCAGCTGTCCCAATCCATAACCACTGACCTTGATCTTGGACAAGCGCCACCCATTTTATGATCTTCCACTCCTGACGTGGTCCAAAGGCTCTAAAATTTTGGTGGGCCGGAAGCTCAGAGTCAGCCTCAAGGGAGCCAGTAAGAAACCATGGCTACAACTTACCTGCCCACCTCAACAGCTCTCTCCCTCAGGCAGGGTTCACACCCAGGGAAGGTGGCACATTAGATACTTCACCTTTTGCGCCCACCTGGCCCCATATGCCAACACTTCCCCATGTCCCACAGCCCACCTAGTCCACTACTGCCAGTCCCCACAAGTCCTTCTAGGCATAAGGTGGGTGGATTTTTAGATACTGATGGATTTGCTAAAGACAATATGGACTTTTGAAGTTGGATCAAACACATTCTGCATTATGAAATAGCTATGAACATATGTTGACACGGGGTGGAAGGTTAAAGTCATGTGTTTGAGTCTCAAGTTGGCTAGGGCTACACTTGGCAGAGTTGAGAATCACCATGGAAATAAGACTCTTGTCTGAGCAAGTCTGGGAGGGATTTTCTGGATTAGGTTAACTGAAGTGGAAAGAGTCATCCTAAATGTGAGTGGTACCAGTCTGTGGATTGGAGTCCTGAACTAAACAGAAAGGAGACTGTGAGCTGAATTCTAGCATCACCTCCTTCAGCTTCCCGAGGCAGATGCAATGTGACCAGCTGCCTCCAGCGCCTGCTACGATCACTTTGCTGTCATGCTGGACTGTGCCCTGGAACTGTGTGCCAAATTAAACCCTTTTTTCTTTAAGTTGCATTGGTCAAGTATTTTGTCACACCAACAGGAAAAGTAAGACAGAAAATTGGTACCAAGAAATAGGATATTTGCTGTAAGAAACTTGACTGATGTGGTTTGAAAGCCTTTGAAGCTAGCTGCAGGAGAAACTTGAAAGAATTTGGAACTTTGGGTTAAAAACGCCCTAGAATACTATAAGCAAAATGTAATGAGCCATTGTGGTGGGAGTTTGGAGGACTGGAGCGTTGACCCAAGTGAAGACATTTGCCTGGCTCTGGAGGTCTCAGAGGGGGAACAAGCGCTCACCTGGGACCTGGGCTTGAGGTCTTCTGTGTGATATTCTGGCAAAGATTCTGGCTCCATTCTGCTCATGTCCCGAGAACTTGAGTGAAGCTGAATATAAGAGTAATGGATTAATTCGCTGAGTGGAGATTTCAAGACAGGACAGACTTCAGGCTGTCATAGACACTGCTTTTGTCCAGATCTATGGTAAGAAATAGCAAAAAGAGCAGGAGAAAGCAAAGCAGAAAGCTGGGGAGTGCAAGGTGACCAGGTGCCTCAGGGCCCTGCCTCCAGGCATCCCTGCCACCACGCACTGCACAGTGGAACAGTGAGCCAAAGTGAACTCTTTCATTTTAAAGCTGGTTTTGTTAGGGATTTTGCCTCAGGAGTGACACAAATAACTTACATACTCCTTTAAATTGTTTATGTCAGGCATTTTGTCACAGTGAGCGTTTGATGCCTTGATTCACTCTAAATGGTGTGTAGAATGCCTGTTCTGCCTCCCCACTTGACACACTGCCCTTAAGCCTAGAAAATAGTACAGTATGGAAAGTCCCAGACAGCAGGATGGACTCACATAGGGCAGCTTCTTTTCTTCCTCCTCCTCCCCCTCTTCCTCTTCCTCCTCTCCTGTTGTTGTTTTAAGACAGGGTCTCCCTGTAGCACCAGCTGCTCTGGAACTCACTCTGTAGATCAGGGCTGGGGTTAAAGGTGAGTGCTACCATACCCAGCTTTCTTTTTCCACTGATCAGCCTTTTTCACCAGGCAGGATCTGAGCCATTGCCATTAAGGTAGTCTTAGCTCTTGTACTGAGGTTACATGGGAGTCTAGGTCCTCACTCCACCACACACACACACACACACACACACACACACACATCAAACAACGATCAGCCCTACCTCACGCCAGTGTTTCAGAGGAGGTCTCCTGTCCTACCCCACCTGTACCGACACAGGAGACACTGACTGTGGAGGTCCTTAAAGGACTGACTGAGTAGGTCGGCCTTAGCACTGGGCTCCTGTTTCTACCCTCTTAAGGTCTCAGTCCTGGACTGAAGAGATGGGTCAGTGGTCAAGTGCACTGGCTGCTCTTGCAGAGGACCTGTATTTGATTCTCAGCACCCACACTGTGGCTAACAACCATCCATAACTACTCCACTTTCAGAGGATCTGGCCCTCTTCTGTCTTATGAGAACTGAAAGCATGTGATGTACAGGACAAATACTCATACACACAAAAAAAGAAGTTAAGGGTCTCATCCCCACAACATTTTAGAACTACAGAATGCATCAAAATTGCCCATGGAAACCTTTCCTCTATGCTGATCCATTTCTATGGATTAAGACCTTGACCTTACCACCTTACCCAGACACTCTTAGGCCCTCTCTGTCTTGGAGGCACTTGTCACTTCCTGTCATCCTCACCTAGGGCCATTCCTCATCTCTACACCTGTGATTACTCTGAGCTGTCCTCACAAAGCCCTTTCCTGCCTTCTCCAGCTGATGAATTCCTATTCGTTCCTTAAAGCTATCTGTTAGGGACAACTTGAAGCATAGTGAGAATGAACTGAAATGTTCTGTACACATAAGATCCCTTCAGACCGCAAAAGCTTTGAGTAGAGCAGAGAATGTGGCATTATCTCAGTGATCTTGGTGAAATGAAAAGATTTTTGCCAAAGTAGGTTAAAGAAAAATTCTGAAAATGAATTTCACCTGTCTTTTTCCTTAAAGATTTTATTTATTTTGTTATATGTGTAAAAGTGTTTGCCAGGCATATAAGTGCACATATGCATGCAGTACCCACAGAGACCAGAAGAGAGCATCAGGTCCCCTGAAACTGGAATTATAGATGGTTGCTGGCTGCCCTGTGGGTGCTGGGAATCAAATCAAGGGCAGCCAGTGCTCTTAACTGCTGAGCCATCTCTCCAGCCCCAGTCTCCCTTTAGCCTTTGCGTCACTGTGACAGAATATTTGACACAAACAACCGGAGGAATTGAGTTTTTATTTTGGCTCATGGTCTCAGAAGTTTCAGTCATCAGGCTAGGGAGGGCGTTCAGTGAAGAGCACGATGGTCAGAAGTGGATAGTGGCATACAAGAAGGAGCAGGACAGGATACAGCCTTCCACAGTTCACCTCCAAAAATCTATTTCCTCCAGCTCAGCCACACTTCCTGCCTTTCTTTACTTTCCTTTAATATCATCATACTATGAATCCATCGTGAGATTAAAGCATTCATTATATCAAAGCTCTCAGGATTTAATCATCTCTGGAAACTCCATCACAAAACACCTAGAATTCGATTGCTAATCTCCTAGATATCCCTCAGTTCAATCAAGTTAGATTAACTAGCATACATATCCACCAGAAAATTTAAAGCCCTACCTACAAGTATGGAAGTATGTTTCTATCGGTTAACACTGAACTAGGTACCTATTATCCTGGCAGCTCTCAGTCAGACCACAAGCTTACAAACTGTGAAGAACACACCTGGGTCACATGTGTGTGATAGACGGGGAAGGATGGCTGTCCTTGAACCGGGGCTTCAGGAAAGGCCTCGCCAAGGAGGTAGCATTTAAACTGAAACTAAACAAAAACATGGAGCCAACTGTGCAAAAATCCAGGCAGGAAGCAGAAAATGGCAGTGCCCAGCAGGGATGGGAGAGACTATGTTTAGAATTAGAGTGAATAGGCAGATAAGCAGATAGAATCAAAAGGGAGTCCTTGACGCAGGGAAGTGTCTTGGGTCTTAGGAGTGGCCATCCAGGGCCTAGTGTGATGCTTTCCCTGGTAGCTGAATTCCTGTCCACATTCTTGTTATGACTTTAAACAAGCCTCTCCTCTGAGTACTGGAATGGAGGAAGAGCCCTGCTGGATTCCCTTGCAGAAGCAGATGGTGAAGCCTGAATCAAGTGATGGCTGTGGATAGGTCTGCTACATCAAAATCATTGTGGGGACTCCAGTCAGGGCAAGACTTTCAGTCATGAATGCTGGCTCAAAATGCTGTTTGTTTTTATTTATTGAGACAGTCTCAGGTATCCAAGGCTAGCCTTAAACTTACTATATGGCTTTGAACTCCTCCCACTTCTACTGAGTGCTGGGATGTTGGGTGTGTGCCAGCACACCCAGTTCATGCATTGATGGGGGATAAAACATGCATTGATGGCTTCATACATGCTGAGCAAGCATTCTAGATAGGCACTCACCGCGTTGGTCAGGCTGGCCTTGAATTTGCTATGATCATCCTGTCTCATATGCATGGGATGATGGGCATTCTCCATCACACCTGGCTTCATAATATTTACTTTGTAAACATATTTTACATCCCCCACAAGGAGATGACAAGAGTGGGACTTGTTCTGGCACAGATGTCTGGGAGCAGTGACTTTTAATCTGCACTCTGGTACTCAACACAATGATCTCATTTAACTCATTGTTGTGATAAAACACCTCACAAAAGTGATTTATGGGAGGAAGGATTAATTTGGACTCATGGTTTCAGTCCATCATGATGAGGAAGACATGGTGTTTAGAATGTGAAACAAAGTTCCTCCTTAGTACCAAACTAGGAATCCAAGAATCACGACTGGGGCTAAAGAGGGGGGCTGGGCTATAACCCTTATCAATGTCCACTGGCCATCCCACAACCTTCCCAAACAGCACTACCAGTGGAGGACCACGTGTTCGAACATGTGAGTCCATGGAGACATTTCAACTCCGAACTCTAATGCCCATTTACAGTGAGAATAAATGGAAGGTAACATTGCTTGAGATGGGTCCAGGACACAGGAAAGTAAGAAACATACCCCCCATGGGGCTCGCATATTGGAATGCTTGGTCCCTAGATGGTGGCGCTGTTTGAGGGAGGTTTAGGAGATGTGGTCATGCAGGCAAAGTTATGTCCCTGGAGGGTGGGCTTTGAGAGCTCATAGCCTCATCCTAATTCCAGTTTGATCTGTTTGTCTGCTTCTCGCTTGCAGTTGGAGATGTCAGCTCTCAGCCTTTGACTCCCGCTGTCATGCCTGCTGATGGCTGCTATGCCTCCCCTACCCTGATGGACTCTTATCCCTCTGGAAACAAGCCCAAATAAACCCCTTCCGTAGGCTGTCTTTGGTCATGTTTTATCACAGCAACAGAAAAGTAACTAATACAGTAAGGACAGGGGGACTAACAGGCCTACCTGGAAACAGAGCACACAGCCGCAGGAACCCACCAAGGGAGGATGTCATTTGCCTCCCCCACCCCAAATGACCAAGCAATTACAAACATCTCTGTAGAGTCCCTCTTTCATTATCCAAGATGCACCACACTGGCTCCCAACAGTCCCCCAAACCACGCCAGTGGTCTCTTGGCAAGAACTGACAACATCAAACATGGAGTCAGGAAACGCGCAGTGAATCAACGTTAGTTAAAGGGATTGCGTAATGCCATGAATTTTTCAGTGGCAAAAACAGCCGAGAAGTTATTAAAAAATGCATGACTCTCATATTTGATTATAAGTCAAGAGCGGCCAAAAAGAGAGAGAGAGAGAGAAGTGAGGGTGGGGGTGGGGAGAAAGAAGGCACCAGCAGCCTTGCAGCCTTGCAGACCGGAATTAATGAGGTTGTTCCTAACGGTGAAGGAGTGACATGGTGATTAGTTAATTACCATTCAGCCGCCTGTAATTAATGCACAACTGGAATTGGTGTACAATGAATTAAGCCACCACAGCACGCTGATACCCACATGGAGCCCAGGACCCTGGTTACTGGCTGAGAATCTTGTTACCACAGTTTTACCATTGTGATTTCAATAGTGTCTCTCTCTGATGATGCGTTCTGTGACTAGTGGGAGCGTTGAGCTGAAGAGGGCTGGCTGATGAATCCCGGGATGCTGATGTTGGCATTTGGGGTAGGGTTCCCCCATGATGGGGTCTGCTCCCCCGCTGAGACTGGAGTCTGGACCCCAGCGGAGGATGTCAATCCTTTGCAGAAACCGAGGAGGAGGGATGTTGGAGAGATAGAGAGACTCGAGGGAGACAGGAAGGATGCTGAGAGGGAAGGCAAGGAGGTTTTCTCTGCTACTGAGAATAACTCTGTCCTCCCAGGCTCCACAGCACCCTGAACCTGCCCCCAAAGTCATACAGGGCACAGCTGTCTGCTCCTGTGATAGTCCACACACTTGCAATGTGTTCTCCAGCCAGCAGCTGGTGGGACTGATATGGTTGGGTGTGAAGTTCCCCTGCAGAGGCTCATGTACTGAAAGGTGGGTCTCCTCTCTCCTTTGAGGAGGTTCTAGAAACTTTGGTAAGTGGGACCTAGTTGGACAAATAGATGACTAAATGTAGGTGGGTCTTAAGATGTTATGATGTTATTTTTTTTTAGAGCTGAGGACCAAACCCAGGGCCTTTTGCTTGTTGAGCTAAATAACCCCAAGATGCTATTCTTGGCCCCTTGTAGTTGTATTTTCTGCTTCTAAGGACTGAATAGTAAGAAGCTGTCCTTCAAATAAACCTGTCCTCCCTTGTTTCTGTTATGTATTTGGTCAGCTTTAAGAAAAATAACTCATACAGTGTTCTTCCCAAAAGGAAACCCAGCCCATGTCTTAAAAGTTTCTTGGTTTTAAAACTCTCCTAAGGTCCTGAGTGTGGTGGCACAGCTGTTTAATCCCAGAACGTGGGAGGCAGAAGCAGGCACATCTCACAGAGTAGTCGGCCAGCCTGGTCTATATAGTGAGTTCCACCCAACTGGGGCTACAGGGAGACCCTGTCTCCTTAACAAAACAAAACTCTCCTAAAGATTTCCACTGTAATGGGGACATTTACTCTCCTTAGCAAGGAAATAAGGCCTGGGGCAAGCTGATGTCTACCACTTCCCTCCTCATCTCTCCCTCTGGTCCCCATGTATATAGCTTGGCCATATTGGTGTCCTTGTGTTTAAAAAATCTGCAACTCAGTTCTGCCCCAGGACCTTTGTATATGATGTTCCTGAGGCCTGGACCACTATTCCCCAACATATCCCCAGGGGCCATGTCTCAGTTCAAACACCTCAGAAAGTCTGTCCTGACTTTTCTACCTAAAGGCACCTCTCTCCCCCATTATCTTCCCTCAAGTGCCCCTGATTATTTCCTTCATGGTCTGTCTATAAGATCTGGGTATCTTTCTATAGGTATGCGATCCCTGTTGAGAGAGGCAAGGCCACCAAAGACCTAGACCTCTCTGTGGCGAAGGAAGCTTCCAGAGGTGTTTGCCTGAAGGGAGGTCCTTGTACTTCCCCTGTCCTATGCTGAGCCGTCCACACCTGTGGCTCCAGGGACGCCCTGGCTGAGGTTATAGCAGGAAAGATCCGGTTTAATGACCAGCTGTGGGCCACAGACTGGCCAGTGCCCAGGGCAGCTGAAGCCCCAGGCCCACACCAAAGGTTCCCGCCCTGAGGGCAGCACCAGTCCTCTCTTGTGCCTCCTCTGGCTCCAGACACTGCTGCGCCTTGGGCTTCCATGGCTGGGATCCTGCATGTTGACAGTGTGTGCTCCACCCCTCAGCCGGGGCGCCCACAGCCTGTCCAACATGGCCCTCAGGACTGCGTCCTCTGCTCTGAACCCCACTCACAGTACCTCAGGGCTCTCCACTGACACTTATCTTCCTGGTCATGCCAGTGAGGTCCCTGTGATTACAAAACAAGACCTAGTGACAACTAGGTCCAAAAAGGGGAACTTGCTGGCTCAGACTATGAAGTCCAAGGTAGCTTCAGGCACTGCTGGATCCAGGGCTTAGTGAGGACATCAGGACATCTCTCCTCCTCCCTGAACTGCTCTGTTCCCTCTCAACCAGAAGCTTCCTAAGCAGAAGAGCATCAACCATTTTTGTGCTAAGTCTCTGACTCAATATGGTGAAGTCGTCTTAGAACCCCATTTTAAAATTCACTCTATACGTGTTCATATAAAATAAACTATGCAAACATTAAATTAAAATGTAAAATATATATTTATGTACATTAATATATATGATAAAATATAGTATAGACAGTGTATTTATTACCTCTCTATAACTGTGACCAAAACACCTATTAGCGTTCTTTTTAAATTTTTATTATTTTTATTTTATGTGTTCGAGTGTGTTGCCTGCATGTATGTAAGTGCACCCATGTTGTGCAATGCCTGCAGAGGTCAGAAGACATCAGATCCGCTGGAACTGGAGGTACAGATGGTTGTTGACTGCCATGTGGGTGCTGGGAATCGAACCTGGATCCTCTCCGAGAGCAGTCAGTGCTCCTCTCTTCAGCCCCCAAACACCCATGAGAACCACTTAAAGGAGGAAGGATTTCTGCTGCTCAGGGTTTCCCAGGTGTTAGTCCATCAGGGTGAGCAGGACAGAGCAGAAGAAATCAGCTACAACACGGCAGTCAGGAAGCAGAGAGGGAATACAGGAAAGAACCAGGAAGACAGAGTCCAGTGAGCTATTTCCTCCCATATGGAGACACCTTCTACCTCTTTCCACCTTCCAATAATACCGGAATATTATGATCCAGTCCAATAAGGGATTAGACCATTGATTAGGTCAGAGCCTTCATGATGTAGTTAGTTCTGGAAATGCCATGAGCTTCACTAATCTAAGCATATTTGAGTCCAGTCAGGTTGACAATGAAGACTAACTGTCACAGACAGGAAACCAACTACCTGAGGAAATTCTGTTCACGAACACAGGCCAGGAACCCTGCTGTAGGAGTGGCTTCCAATCTCTCCATGACTACTGTTTTTTATTTTTTTTTATAGCAATACCTTAATACCCCAGGACTCATCATCACTGGACTAGCCTAGGTCACATGATGATTTCTGAGTCAATCACAGTGGTCAAGAGGATAGAATATGCTAATTGTGTAAGTGCATGTCATGTGCCTACATAGAGATAGGAGGTTAAGACAGGGTCCAAATTCCTCCCACCAAAGCGTTGGATGGGATAAGGAGGCATGGCCTCAAGGGATAGATGGACAGAATAGCAAATGTCCACTAGCTTGGACATCCACCCATTAGGAGGCAGAATGTCTCCCCAGAGACACAGAAAGGATCCGGCTGTAGACTGAAGAGCTCGACAGAGTGTGGCTGGAAACTCCCGTGTCCAAGATGGAGAATCACAAGAGTTAGATTTGAGACGCAGTTTTCCCAAGAACCAGCCCGCAACCTTGGGCAGGCCACCTGTGACGGCTGGTCTTGGTTGTAACATGAGTAGATTAGGAGGTGTGTAGGGATGATAAGACACACCTGCGTGTCTGTGGGGTTTCCGGATAGGACTGGCATGCGGAAGAGTGACTCAGGAGGGAAAATCCCACTCAGACTGCACCTTCTGCCAGGCAACCCAGATGGAGAAGACTGAGAGAAAAAGAAGCCTGTGCCCAGCATCTTCCTGTCTGTCACTGCTCGGTAATCCTCCTCTGACATCAGACTCCAGCTTCCCATCACCAGCCGTTCCCTGTGAAGTTTCCAGGGTTTCTGAACAAGCTTGGCTCTTTTGGGGACCTCCAGCTTTCTTGGACTAAGCAGCTACCTGGTTCTCTGCCCCTCCAGCACACAGATGGCCGCGGTTGGACTGCCCAGCCCCTACCGTGTGAGTCAATTTGAGAAATCCCATTATATATATTGATTTATATTATATTGATTCTGTTCCTCTAAAGAATTGTGTCTAATAGAGAGTTTTGATTCCAGCAACAAGAAAAGTAACTTTTGGGTCAGCAAAATGGCTCAGCAGGTAAAGGCACTTGCTGCCAGACCTGACAACTGAGTTCAGTCCCCAGGATTCACATGTTGGAAGGAGAGAATCTTCTCCTGAAAGGTTTCCTCTGACTTCCACATACTTAGGGTCTCCAATACCCTTGTGGGGGTGATCTAGCAGAAAGGCTGTATAAAGTTGGGGACTTTCTTCCTTCTCTTCAGACTTTAAAGAAGGACTTTGGGAGGAACTGGAGAGATGGCTCAGTCCTTAGCAGCGCTGGGTGCTCTTGCTGAGGACCCAGATTCAATCTCCAACACCCACATTGCAGCTAACAACGGCCGGTAACTCCAGTTCCAGGTGATCCAGCACCCTCTCTGGCCTTCACAGGCACTGCACAACAGGGGTGCACCTACCTCCGTGCAAGCAATATACTCATACATATAAAAGAAAAATAACAAATAAAGTAATTTTTAAAGGACTTTGGAGTCGTGATCCTGCAGAAGACAGGACTGCTCAGCCTATTAAATAGGATCAGAAGACCTGCCCAAGTCCCATGCTGACCGCTAAGCAGCTGTGTGATCTTGGACCAAGCTGCCCAGCCCCCTGCCCTCTTCCAAGCTTAGTTGTCTAAAAGTGGATGGAGTATACCCATCTTGACTATCCCCGATCAGCAGCTCAAGGGCTGGAGAGGAGGAAGTGCCCAAAGAATGGTCGCCTCAGGATGAGTCCTGGGTCCGGATGCGACAGATGAACAGCCTCCTGGGAGTGAATAACTCATGGAACTAGAGATGCAAGGATTTGGCCAAGGGATTCTGTCTTGCTGGAGGGACAGGAAGATGACCCCACAAAGACATGCTGTGGCCCAAAGGCCTGAACTCACTCATATGAGGGAGAAGTGCCAAGGGATTGGATCCTCTCCATTTGGTAAAGCACAGCCAGGCCCCTGCCGGGTGACTGCGCCACAGCACTAAGCTGGAGAGAGGCCTTCACAAGGTCCACTTCCAGTCTCTGGAGCTCCCAGGACAGTGATTGGACAGAGGCCTCTCATCCTTTCAGGGATCGGTGCCGTAGGCATGGGGCTCCATCTGAGCAATGGAGGACAGACTACAAGTATGCCCCTGAGATCTGAGAGTTCCAAAGGCTGAGCGCGGGGTTAGCGTTATCTCCAGGGTCTAGTGAGTGACAAGCCACAGGACCATGCAGACTGGAGACTTGAATTTTTTTAAAGATATAGATTATATCCAGGAAAGTATGCCAAATATCCAGTCAATTAATTTAACCTACAAACCCACTGTGGGACAACTCAGACCAAGACAGAATGGTTGGGGCTGGAGAGATGGCTCAGTGGTTAAGAGCACTGGTTGCTCTTGTAGAGGGCAGGGTTCATTCCCAGCAACCACATGGTGGCTAACAATCATTTGTAACTACAGTTCCTGGGAATTCAGCACCCTCTTCTGACCTCTATAGACACTGCACAACACAAGTACACTTATATACATGCAGGGAAAACACTTATACACATAAAAATAATTTTTAAAAATAGGGACTGTTTTAAGCACTTACAAGCTTCTTTTTTAAATAATTAATTTATTCATTTTTGTGTGTATGCCTGTTTCACTTGCATGTATGTGCCATATGCATGCAATATCTATAGAGGCCAGAGAGGGTGTCAGATCCCCTTGAACTGGAGTTAAGGATCATTGCTAGCTGCCATATGGGTGCTGGGAACTGAACCTGGGTCCTCTGCAAAAGCAGCCAGTGTTTTTAACTGCCGAGTCATTTCTCTGGCCCCCAAACTACAAGATTCTTGACTCTCTGCAATTCCAGAATCCACTCCAATCCCAAGCTAACATAGTATTTCAACTTCTACTATTGATTAGTTTCATCCGATTTTAAACTTTATGTAAGCGTTTCTCTCTTTTTGAGGTGGGTTTTCCTCCAGAGTTTATTTCTATTCATTCCAGATAAGACACCAATAAACAGACCAAAGAAAGATTCCATTCATGTCCATATTGCTGAGCTGGTGGGTTTACTGGGGTTGCTGCAGAAGTGTGGCTGAAACAGGCAGCTGCGTTATTGAAAAGCCCCCTCAGCCTAGGTAACAACTATCAATTAGCCTGCAATTTCCGATAGCAGCACCACTAAAGACCCACTTTTTCCGCAGCAGTGACTGTCATATAACCTTGGGAAGGGGGCCTTACGAGTCTTGTAAGTTTTGTGAGCCTCTCGAAACAAAGTTTCTTCTTAGTTTTATGCACAATTGGAATTTCCCTTCCCTCCAAGATGGAGTGTGTCAGCTTTAAGTAAACTACAGCTACCCAACATTGCGTTTTCCCAGCTTAAAGTTTCTGAGGTTAACCTGTGCTGACACAATTTGTTTATTCACGCACTTGTTGATAGGCCTCCAGCCGGTCTTCCACTTTGGGGCTGTTATACATGGAACTGCTATTGCCGTTTCCCAAAGTGTCTGAGATGCACTTTTGCACCCCGAGTCATGGAGAATGAGAATGCTCCACAGCCTCACCAACACTTGGTACTTTCATGCTGTTAAATTTTAGCTGTTCTGGTAGATGATACCACAGTATGTCTTATTTTGCATTTCCTGAGCATTAACGACTTTGAGCATCTTTTTAGGTGCTTATTGGCTATTTACAAATCTTCTCCTGTGAAATACTTTTCTAATCTTTTGCCCATTTTCTTTAGCTCCTGGTACTTTATTTGAATGAAAAAAACTTTTGATTTTTAAAAATTTTATATGTAGGAATGTTTTTGCCTGCATGTATGTAAATGTACCGTATGTGTACAAAGCACTTGGAGGTCAGAAGAGGACATCAGATTTCCTGGAACTGACCTTAGAGATGGTTGTTAGCTGCCATGTGGCTGCTGGGAACCAAACTCTATAGGAGCAGCCAGTGCTTTTAACCACTGAGTCATCTTTCCAGCCCCCTTCCTTTGATTTGTTTTGCTTTTGGTTTTGTTTTGAGGCAAGCTTTCCCTGTAGTCCCAGCTGACCTGGAACTTGCTATGTCAATCTGGCAGGCCTAGATCTTACAGAGATCCTGAGGAGAGTGAGGGTCGGAGCCCAAGGCAGGAATTGGGAGCAAGAACTGAAGCAGACAGCGTGGAGGAATCCTGCTTGCTGACTTGTTTCCCCCTGGCTGGCTCATTCACCTTCCTTTTATAGCCCAGGCCTCCCTACAAAGGGGTGGGTCCAGCCACAGATGCTGAGCCCTCCTGCGTCAACGGCCACTTAAGAAAATGCCACATAGACATGGCCATGAGTCAGGTCAATGGAAGAAATTCCTCGGCTCTGGATCTCTCTTCTCAGGTGTCTGTAGTTTGTGTCAAGTTGACAAAAAGCAACCAGCACAGCATCCTCCTGTCTGACTCCCAAGTTCTGGGATTACAGGTGTGCATCACTAAACCTAGCTTATAGGCATTCTTTATCTATCCCACATAGCAAGATCCCTGTCAGACACATTGATGATTTTATGAATATCTCCTCTCAGTCAATGACTTACCATTTCACCTTCTTTATGGTTCCCCTTAAAGAACAGAAGGTTTTAATTTTAATGAAGTTCAGTTGTTTATCATTTATTTTACGGCCATTGCTTCCACTTTCACTCTCAAGATGTTACCTAAAACACATTGCATCCGGTCAGCACTGACTGGGCCGCTTCTAGGAGCAAGCCGCCTGCCTACCAGGTGTTGCCGGGCGGTCCTCAAACTTCCATATGCAAAAGAGCCACCTAAGGGGTTACAGTGGCCGATTTCTTGATGGCCCCTGGGAATTGTGGATGGGAGGAATTTCCTTTGGCACTGCTAACGTCCTGCTCAGCAAGTCCTGCTGCCATGCAGGGTGGGAGGGCCAGGCACAGAACAAATCTATCCTGAATAAGCCTGCATACTGGCTGGCTCAGTGGCTCTTGACTGTCCTGAGTAAAGAGAGGTTGTGAAATGTGCAGTTTGAACCTCCCAGTGTTGTGGAGTCCTGTGTATCTTCTGCCCCATCCCTCCCTCCCTCCACTGCATAGTTGACAAGGTGAGAAGAGACTCCTGGAGACAGAAAACACCCACGCTCTGCACAGCTTCTGGAGTCCATAGACATGGGATGGGGGCCTTTACCTCTGCTCTTGTGGATCTCTGTATGCTGTAGTTTCTTCACCTTTAAAGCGGGAATAATAAAAATATATACTTACCGGGATCCCTGAAAGAATTAAGTGAGGCAATGCATGCTCAATAAATTTAGTTAGGTAGGATCCCACATGGCCCTCCAGCTTTCAACCATGATCTGTTGTCTCGGTAAGGAGTCCAGGAGGCTGCCCTGTCTTCAGCTTCATGGCAGTGTTAAGGATGGCCTGGTAGTTCAGACAACCCACCTTCAGCAGCCCTGCCTGCTGGCCTTCTGTCCCTCCATGGATTCTCACCAAAGTACCCTAGGACTGGACCGCGGCTCTGGCTCCTGTCACTCTAGAGCTCCTCGACACCAGGCCATGCTGCTCTCACACAGACATCCTGTCCTGTCTCTTCTCAGGCAGGGGATCTGTTCTCATTTGCACAGGTTCTGTTTCACTGATGGCTCCAGCTGCTGCCTGGCAGCAAATTCAGCCATGAGGTTTGTCCAATACAATAAAACAGCCGCCACCCCAAGACGGTAGCAAGAGGAAATAAGCATGTGTGTATGTTCTTTAGGTTTTAGGGAGCTTCTCCATTACTCTGCCCACCCATCGGGCACCTGCCCAAGGACCAGAGACCACATCAGAGAATCCTGCCCTGGCCTGCCCACAGCACAGGCTCTGGGTGTCTCCATCATCAGTAACATTCTGCTTCTGTGTGTGGAATGAATGGATTGAATAATGACACGTCCCCAAGTGATTCAGGCTCACTCATGCGTGCCTGCCTTCGATTTCCATTCAGCAAGGAGAAACAGCTACTGTTTTCAGTCAGTGTCTGTGAACAGAACTTTAGGGATTCCTTCGGCAGTCACTCCCCAGTCAGCAGGAGGGGCGGAGCTCTCCACCTGTGAGAGGCGCTCTTCTCACAAGCCTTCCATGGGCTCTTCTGCTTACTGCTCTCCACCTGGGCTTCTATTATTGCTTTACTGGACCCACATTCTGAATCTGTACTCTAGGCACCGAAAGATTAGAACCTGTTGCATCCCTGAGGTTCCACCTATATGAACAAGACTTTTTCTCTTGTCCCTTGGAAAGACAGACCCATGAGATCCCAGGCCAATCTCTGTGAAGGACAGCACCTTCACCTTGGTTCCTTACTGCACGCAGGGTCCTAAAGACAATCCTTAGTGGGAGATCCTCACACTCCACAAATCTCACTCGTGATCATTCATTCGATCATAGTGTCTGTCTGCCTGTCTGTCTGCCTGCCTGTCCATC
Source organism: Eospalax fontanierii (assembly GCA_035773235.1). Lineage (NCBI taxonomy): Eukaryota > Metazoa > Chordata > Mammalia > Rodentia > Spalacidae > Eospalax > Eospalax fontanierii. The sequence continues at coordinate 8,309,698 of CM069554.1, forward strand.
AATCATCTCCCTCTCAGGCCTCAGATAAAGCAAGTGGCTGAGTTTAGCTCTTGACTAAGCTGATGTTCCCCCAGTCTATATATTTGGGGATCTGGGTTCCATCTATCCATTGTCCTATCCTGGAGTCCAGAGGGCCCCCCGCAAAAAAAGAAAGATGTAATCTTAAACAATGCCTATACTGGTCATCTCCTGAAACATGTAAGGAATTTTTGTCCAATACCAAGTCCACTGTGCTAGGACTGAGCTTCTCCTGTGGACACTGGCCTATTTGAAGACTCAGTTGAGTCCTCAAAGTTCTTGCTCTCCTGAGCATCCAAAGACAGGCTGCATAGGAATCCCAAGAGGGTTAGGCTGGTCCCTCAGCAGACACCGCTGGTCCTTTCTTCCCAGGCTCTCTAGACAGAAGTCTGTCAATGAGGCGTCACAGGCTGGGAAGAACAACACGGAGATGACGCCACAACATCTCTCGCTCAGAGGCACACGGCGCCTCCTAGCAGAAGTCCCTCCTGAAACTTTTCCCACACATCAAATCACACCACAGTGTGCAATGCCCTTCATACCTCTTGGTCTGGGTCCTCACAAATCCTGCTTTCCAAGAGACAGGGGAGAAGGTGCTGTCAGCAGAGGTGAGCCTCAGAAAGGTGCTGGTCCTACTTATGTGGTCATTACCAAGACCTGAGCTGGCCTCATGGAGGAATTTCCCTCTAGGAAACCAGATGGAGCTTCATGTGCTCCCCTTGGTCTTATCTTCTGAGCACCAGGGATCTCAGCTGAGATGTGTCAGCTCTCAGTGGCAGAGTCAAGACCCAGGGAAAGGGACCCACTAGACAGGATTCCAGTGGCTGGCAGCATTTGCCTAGAATGCTGACCAGCTGCTGGCTGTCTTACTCTCCTGCTTCTCCAACTTCAGAAGCCATTAGATCACTGGAAGTATCATAAACAACCCTTATGTAAATTTGCCTGGCCCAAGAACCCTTAGGCTTAATCGTGTCTATTTATGATGTGGTTTTTGAAATGCCTTAGTGGTCACCACGCACATTTATAGGCAGAGCATGAGAACACAGCCACTGGTTAACAGTTGGCCAACACTTCCAACACAGACTTCATTTGAACATCATATGGTGCCAGCTAATAAGAAAAGCAGCCAAGCTTGGCACAGGTCTGTCTGTCATTCCAGCTACTAGGGAAGCTGAAGCACAAGGATCATAAGTTTAATGCCTGGGCTATATTGTAATTTCAAGGCCATTCCGGTCAACTTAGTAAGACTGTCTTAAAATAAAAAGTACCAAATAAAAAGTGTAGCTCAGCAATAAAGTATTTGTTTAGAGAGTTCATGAGACCCTGGGTTCAGATCCCTGGAGAGAGAGAGAGAGAGAGAGAGAGAGAGAGAGAGAGAGAGAGAGAGAAGAAAATATAGTGTTCACATGCATTCACGTACAATTCCAGCAATCACACACAGGGCTAAGTGCTTATTCAGAGAGTCATTACTCCATGGCTAGGTGAGGAAAATTGACCAAACCACTGGGGACTCCCCAAGGTCCACTGCTATAAGTCAGTTTTCCCAGATGTTCTCAGCAAGAGGTAACAGAATCCATAGAAAGACAATGTCACCTTTCAGGCAAACAAGAGAGACAGTATAATATTCACCCTATGCTGCAAAACCCTCACGGGAACTATAAGTGGAGGGAACAAAATTAACCACTAGAGCTCACTGGGTCCTTCCTCCATGCAGAGGCAGGATCCTAAGAATTTTGCATGTATTGTCTCAGTTAATCATTCTGTCTACACCATGAGTCAAACACTATTATGGTCTTGTTTTACTACTGTGGACATTGATACTCAGGTCTCCAAATTTGCTCAGTCACAGAACGAGTTAAGGGGCTAAGTCAGTTAGTCAGGCCTACTTGGTTTGAAATTTCACTCTGGCTGTGCAATGCCTCTGCAGGAGGCTCTGGAAAGGCAAAGGACTCAGCCTAGACTTACCTGAACGACACTAGGCAAAATGATCTCTCAGAAGATAAGCCCAAGGAAGCTCTGAGTGAGTCTGGCATCCACCAAGACCCTTGCGGCCTCCTTGGACTTGTGTATCTGAACATGAATGAAAATTCCATGTCTGCCCCTTGCCCAAAGAGAAAGGATCTCCCAACCGAAGCATTAGTTTTCCCCTCTGTGTTTTATAACGAAGAGCACAGTTAGAATGATCTCAAAACCTGACTTGGGCCCTCACTCTATTTTAGAAGACAAAGAAGAAATTCCATTTTCAATTCCCACCTGAGGCCAGCAGCCCCCTGCGGCCTCTTTTCTTATTCCCAGCACAGGTCTGAGGGTGCTAGCTGCTGGTTATGGCAGCAGTGTTGCCCAGCCCGCCTCAAAATACGGTGAGGATCAATGCCTCATGAAGACAGGCTGCTGTGGTTCATTCTGTGTGAATGGACTGGACTTCCAGGCTTACAGAGCGTGGGGCTCCCCCCGCCCTCCACAGGTGAGACAGCGCACCATTATGCAGTTGCTCCATCAATAAGAGCTCCAGGTAAACCTTCATGAGGCTTGCTTGAGAAATTAGGTATACAAATCCCATGATTAGAGATGCAGCACCCTGCCCTAATTTAGCTCTGAGAGCTCTCTGTGGGACCTCAGTCAATATTTGCTGAAAATTAAGTACCGTCCTTGTTATGATTCAGTGCAAACATTGCACACCATTCTACCAAGGTGTGCCCCAGGCTCAGGGGAGGGAATGCTAAATGAAGTTGTACAAGTGTGTCTATGGGTCAAAAGCATCTCCTGACACCTCTGCCAACTACCAGAACCTGGACTCCAGTCAGGCATTCTCATAGACACAAGGACTCTGCTCTGTCCCAGCGCACTTGGTAAATACTAGGCACAGGGACTAGCAAAATAAAATGGAGGTTATAGGCGGCAAACATGAAAGGAAATGGGAGGCTGGGGAGATGGCTTACTGTGTGAAGTGCTTGCCACACAGGCCTGAGGACCAGAGTTCAGATCCCCAGGAACCCATGTAACTTTCAGGTAGGCACATAGACACACCTCTAATTCCTCCCCTGTTGGGTGGAGATATGGCATCCCCAGAGTGAGCTGACTAGACAAACTAGTCATCTAGATGAGCTCTGGATTTGACTGAGAGACGCTGCCTTATCAAGTAACATGGGGAAGTCACTGAGGATGATTCCTGATATCAACCCCATGCCTCCACAAGCACACATGTGTATTCACACATATTGGCCCCCACACATGTAAGTGCACACACATACACATACTACACTATACACACATGCATGAAAAATGAAGGAAAAATTATAAAATTTACAAATATCCTAAAAAAAAACAAGATAAAGGGCTAGGGGAATAGGACTGGGAGCTAGTCTGGGGAAATAGGCTGGGAGACGGCCTGGGAGATGCTTAGTGGGTAAAGTGCATGCCTAGCAAGCATGAGGACAACCCATGTAAACTCTGGGTGAGAGTGAGAGGCTGCGTGTAATTTCAGCCCTCAGAGGCAGACAGGAATCAAGAAGGAGATGGAGAGGCATAGATGAATAGGAGGCTCAGTGGTGGCTGCAGTCCTTCAGCTATATGGCCTCTGATCTCAAAGCTGGGCACTGTATAGCCACTGAGAACAGAAGATTTTATGAACCACAGAGGGCACAGACCACTTTATTCTCAGGGGCAAGGTAAACGCTAAGTCCAGGATGAGAATGGGGAAGTCTGACCTTCAGGGATGTGTGTAGTGATGTCCAGCACACCACGGGGTATCCTTGGGCAAGATAAAGTGTGGCTGATGAGATGTTTATCAAGAATGGATAACATTAACATAAACTGGAGATCAACCACCCCAATGGGCAGTTTCGTGTCATGTCTGTCAAATAACTTCTGGAGAAAAGAGCCTGAGATATCACCAGAAATATAAACAACAACAGTTACCCTACTCTGAGCAACAGATTAACAAAAGTGCATATCTTTAGAGTGCTGCACAGTCAGAAATTCTAACCTCTATACCTATAGATCAGTGCAACTCTCAGACCTCATCAGAGTTTCTTTGTGTGGTGGATGGCAGTGAACACAGAGACTCACACCTGGAGAACTATGTAGTGCTTAGCCACAAACAAGGCATTTATATCACACTCCCTCTCCTCCCAAGGCTCAGGGATCATCCCAGAAGAGGTGGCAGAAAGATTATATGAGGCCGAGGCCAAGGAGATCTAGAGCCAGACAGTGTCTTCTGGACGTGACAGGACCGCTGCACTCGTGAGCACATAACAGTCACGGTTGCCTGCATAGGACCTGCACAAGATCAAGTCAGTCAGCAACGCAGCATGGAGACTCAGAAGGCCCCACAGCCAGCTGAAGAGCTCCTGACAGTGGATGGCTTCTGGAAGAGGGAGAGCTCTTTTTCTTTAAGGGTGTTCCAGTACACGGCCCCACACCTACACAAATTGGACTTGGGACACAAAGTGAGGAGAGTTGAGAAAGAGGCGGGAGTGGGTCTGGGAAGAGTTAGGGGGATGGGTGTGGGAAGTCTAGATCCTTCAACCTCCACCTGAACCACGATACATGAAGGTGAACCACTCAGATTTAACCAAGTTTAGCTCCAGTCACAGGTACGGTACGAGACACGGTGCCTTCATCTGAAGGAAATCAGCACACTATGCAGCTATTGACCTAGTGGATCTGGTCAAATCCCCATTGGAAAGAGAATCAGAGGCAGCTTCTACTAGAGCTAGTTAACTCTTCCTCTCACTGTCCCAGTACATCCCGAGATGACCTTGAACATTAAGCACTTCACAGAAAATCACACTGGTCGGAAATTGTCCTACAGAGGTTAAAAGACTCATTCTACGATTCCAGGGCCTGTCGCCACAGCCCTGCATGCGTGGGAAGGCTTTTCAAGTTCTAAAGCAGAAACTAAACTATCCCGACTCATTTAACAAACAATATTCTGCCTAGTCTAAAGAAAGAAGGTTATACTGCAGGTTCAGTGTAGATAGCAAACCAACCTGAAACTTGGATCATGTGACTCAGTAGATCCTATGATAACAGAAATAGGGTCTGTGAGCAGCTCCACAAGCAGTGGTGTGACACAGACACCTGACACCTCGGAGCAAACAATGCTACCTTCTGAAACAATATCCGTTATCTGAACATCAGCTCCTGGACTGTAAAAGCCACAGAAACTGGGTTCTGACCATTCCTGGGCAGTGTGAACTGTCTGTTGTCTTGCTGATTGTTCAACATCTGTCATGACTGGTTTTGGCTGTCAACCTGACACACCTGGGAAGAGGGACCCTCATGTGAAGAATTTCCTCTACAGGATATGGGAAGGGCCTGTAGACAGGTCTCTGAGGCGTTTTCTTCAATTGTTGATTAATGTGGGAGAGCCCAGCCCATTGTAAGTGGTGCCACCCTGCGAAGGTGGTCCTTGCTTGTATAAGAAATCAGTCTGAGCACAGGTCAGAGGAGCAAGTCAGTAAGCAGCGTCCCTCCACGTCCATGCTTCCGTTCCTGCCTCTAGGCTCCAACCCCGCTTCCCTCCATGATGAACTGGATGTGATCTGGATGTGTGAGATACAACAAACCCTTTCCTTGCCAAATTGGTTTTGGTCCTTGCAGAGAAGCAAACTAGGACAAAATGTATAGCTGGCCAGCAGAACCTTCCACACAGGTTGTCTTCAAGAACAACCAGACAAATTAATGCTGTTAATTATATCCAACCTTCTACCCTAGAAATATCAGTCTTCACCTTGGGAAGGGCAAATACATATCTGCCGCCTGCCTTTGCTCTTCCTGCTTATGTCCTGACAAGGAGAGCTCTTCAATGCAATGCATGACTTCTTGTCATTGAATTATATACAGCATTACCTTGAACCAAGTCACTTACCTTGTGACCAAAGGGGTCAGGCATGCACACAGTCCAAAAGCCTGCTGTGAATTCTATCACCTGGAATTCTATCGAGCTGCCAGCTTGACGGGTTAGTCTAGAGATGACAAGCTGAAAATCGTAGGTGAAAGATACCTTTGCTCTCAGGCCACTTTACAGCGTTTTCTCCTCTGTGGACAATACCCACGGACCCAATAACCAAGAGCTGAACTGGTCATGGCCCTGATAGTCATTGCTCAATGATTCTTGCCCCTGTACTCCAGTGTCAGAGGTCTTGTTTCTCTGAAGATGGGTGCTCTGTAGTAGGCACAGTAGAAGTCCCACTACATTAAAACAGGGGTGCTACTTGCCCTTTGCAGCTCCCTAATATAACTAGACCATCAGAGAAATAGTTATAGCAAAAGAAGATCCCACACATTCAATATTTTTTCATCATTGTGACCAAACACCTGACAGAAACAACTTGAGAAAGGAATTACTTATTTGGGCCAATGGTTTCAGAGGGCTCAGTCCACAGTCATTTGGTCCATGTATTGGGCAGAACATGTTGGTGGTGGGAGCATGTGCTAGAGGCTGGTCTTACTGGAGGACAGGAAGCAGAGAGAAAGGAATACGGGAACAGACAAGGCAAGATGGAGCCACAAGGCCAATGCCCCCAGTGACCTGCTTCCATCAAAGGCCCTACCTTCTACTTTTTACTACCTTCCCACAATGCCATTATTATGAATCCATCTATATGAAACTCCCTAAGCATTAATCCATTGGTTAGCACCTTCACTAATTGTTTCTGGAAACATCCCTCACAGGGACCTCATCTAGACATTTTTTAAAAATTTGTTTTTGTTTTTAATGTATGGATTCCAGCTGGGTTGGTTAAAGGGGGTGCTAGTGAGGAAGGGGGTACATAGATTATTAAGACTGAGATATTCTATGTGAAATACGTGATTTGATTAAAAAGTTTTTTAAATTAATATCATAAAAATGTATTTTAATTTTATGTGTATGAATATATTGCCTGCCTGTATGTAAGTGCACCCATGTTGTGCAGTTTTCACAGACACCGGAAGCGGGTGTCAGATCCCCTAGACCTGGAGTTATAGACAGACAACTGTTAGCCATCGTGTGGGTGCGGGATTCAAAGCTGGGTCTTCTGTAAGAATAACCAGTGCGCTTAACCACTGAGCCATCACGTCCCCAGTGCCACCCAGGCATTTGTTAATGCAATCAAGTTGATGATCAAGACTAACCATAACAAACCATCAGGAAACTACGGTTCAAGACTTATACATGGACCAAGGAAAATACATTTTAGGATATAGGGTTCTTACTGGGACATTTCTTGGTATCTATGTATGGCTATTCTCAATGGAAATTGTAGCAACCATTGCCTGAAAAGATGTGTTCAGACCCCCAGCAGGTGAAGGATGAGGCAATTCCTCCAGACAAGCTGCCAAGAGTCCCAGAAGAATAGGAAGGCTGAGAAAGGGCTTACTGCATATTCATATGGCCTCATGACCAACTACAGCAGTGAAGAGCATAACTGCCTGGTTTATCCTCTTCTAAGGATTTGTCCCCACTTGAAGCCCTTCATTCCTTTATTAAGTCCATGAGCATACAAAGTGGTGTGAGATGTGCCTGGTGCCCAACTCCACCAAGTTCCTTCATCCCAGCTTCGGGCTCCCACCCTAGTTACCTTTAACTGTCAGCTTAACACAGTCTGGAGTCATCTGAGAAGGGAGTCTCAAGTGAGAAATTGCCTTGATCACAATGATCTGTGGACAGGTTTGTGGGGTTGTCTCGATTGTTCATTGATGTGGGAGGGTCCAGTCCTCTAAAGGCTGCATCATTTCCTGCAAAGGTAGCTGTTTAAGAAAGCTAGTTAAAGGTGAGCCTGGAGCTGGCTGGCAAGCATCCTCCTTCTTTGGCTGTGAAGTGAGTTCCTTGATGGGAGGTAATGCTGTATGGAACAGCAAGTAGTCCTGCCTTCAGGTTCCTGCCCTGACTTCTCTCAATGACAATTCTGGTGGGAAACACTGATGTCACTCCCAGGGGCACCTTCTGGATGCCTCTGCTCCCTGCCCCACTTGCCAACTCTGCCTCTTTCTGGAAACACTCTCTCAAAAATCATATGTACCCCAGGACTTGTCCAGTGACTTTCCCTGAGATCTGGACAAAGAACGCTCTTGATCTTTGTGTGTTTCTTACTCTAAGGGAATGTGAATGGTTTCTGAGGAGGATAGAGAATACCGGAAGAGCAAACAGGTTGAAATCCAACAGGAAGGAAAGCTCTAGGGAAATTTCCTGCTGAGTAAGGAAATTCTACAGAGGCTGGAGCGCATTCCCACGTAAGCACATTCCCCCAAACAGTTCATAAATCCCAGAGGAGGCTTCATGGCCCAGCTAGTCTGAGAAAGCATGCACACCCAAAAGAGTTCTAATTCATCCTTCTCCATCACCTGAGGCCATAGTTGAGAGCAGACCACCACCATCATACAAACTGTGGTTAAGAGGGAGGAGGAGGCCCAAGTATCAGAGAGAGCAGAGGATGCCTCAGGCAAATAGGCTGCAAAGTCTCACAGGGAAAACCAGACAAGCACAAAGAAGAGAGATGAACAGAGCACCACAGAGACTGAGTCTGAGGTGACAACCGAGAAAGAGAGAATCACGGTAATTGCTCTAAATGAGAGAAAATTTTAGTAAGAACATGAATTCGATATAATTAAAATTCAAACATGTGATAACAAAACTACAGAATGAGATGAAAAAGGAAATGAGAAATTCTGGGAAATGAAAACAGAGCTCAGCTCTCATTATTACAGAGAAACCAAGCAGACACTATTGATAATCTAATTCCTGACCCAGGAAATGATGTAATAGGCAATGGACAATCAAACTGAATGCCTGTAAAATAGAAAGTGATACCATTACGGAAAGAGACGATCACAAGGGACAGTTTATCTTAAGAATAACTGGGCTTCCAAGGAGGAGACCCTCCAAAAGAAAAATACATATTCAAAGATATAATGCAAGAAATTTTTCCCGTATTGAAAAAAATGAATGACCTTGCCACAGATGTGTTTCACAAAACGTACACTGAAATCACAGCTCAAGGTATCTCCCACCCAGTTGTTTGTAGCCTTCATTTCTTTAATCTTTTCTAGTCTCCTCCCCCTTCCCCGTTAGACTTTCTTTCTTGTCGTTTATCTAACCTTGCTTCGCCTCCATTAACCCTTTCCTTCCTCCTTCTTCTTGCTCATTCATTTGCTATTTCTATATTTATCCTAAGCAATTTTTAAGGTTGTAACACCTCTTAGATCAGTGACACATGATGATTATTAATCAAATATGTGGGTGTGCATGTTGCTGTGTAAGAGAGAGGGGTGTGTGTGTGTGTGTGTGTGTTGGCATGTGCCCGTGAATGGGTGCACATAGAGGCCAGAGGAAGGTGTCAGCTGTCTTCCTCTAAAACTCTGCCATATTTCTTTGAGGCAAGGTCTCTCTCTGACGCTGGAGCTTGTGTGGCAGCCAGCAAGCCCCATTACTCCTCCAGTCTCCATCTTCTACAGCATCGGCGTTCCTGGTACACATGAAACCATGTGTGACTGGTCATGTGGATGCTGGGATCCAAACTCAAGTCCTCGTGGTGGGGTAGCAAGCACCATTTAGCCATCATTCTAGTCCTCCTCAATTTTAGGTGTGTTTATCTTGACCGAGCTGCTGCTGCTGCTGTGATAACATGTTCTCTTCACCGAGTAGCACTAAGGACTGTGCACATAAGCTTAGGATGCTTAGTAAGAGGTCGTCAAGCAAAACCAGAAGAGATATTTTTTTAAAAGGCAGGTGTGGGGTCGGACAGATGGCTCAGTGGGTAAGAGCACTGGCTGCTCTTGCAGAGGACCTAGGATTAGTTCCTAGCACCCACATAAAGGCTAACAACTGTCAGTAACTCCAGTTCCAGGGGATCTGACACCCTCCTCTGACCTCCAAGGCACTGCACAACACAGGTGCAGTTGCACATAGGCAGGCAATACACTCTTACACATAAAATAAAAATAATAAATAAAATATTTCTTAAAAAAAAAACAGATGTGCTGGGTGTCATGGTGAACACCTCTAATCCCAGGCAGAGGCAGGGGTACCTCTGTGAAATCAAGGCCAGCCTGGTCTACATAGCCAATTTCAGACCAGCTGAGTTTGCAGGAAGACCCTTCCAATAAATAAATAACAGCTGCCTAAATTGCATCACAGAAACACAAGAAATATGAAGAAGCACGTTTACATGACATCTCTGAAAGATCATAACTTTTCAATACCGATTTCAAAGATATACTCCAATAGATAAAATGTGGGATGAATTCGAGAGTTCACTACTAAAAGCAACCATTTACCTCATAGACAATACAAAGCAAGTAGGTAGATTCAATCCAGGATGTGGAGAGTTACATCAGTAATGCACAGGAAAAAGTCAGCAAAACGAATGAGGTAAACAAGAACAAGTCACCCACAAGGAAGAAAATTCAGCTGGAAAATGGGAATTTTGAAAAAAAGAAAAATCTTGAAGTGTTGGAAATGAAAAACCTCAAACAAAATTTTAGAAACCAGTGTAACTGTACTGTCAGTAGATTCAACTGAGTAGAAGAGAGAATGCCAGGAATGGAGGACAAGGTCAAGGAAATAATATGTTTGAGTCTGAATAATGAAAAATAACAGTGAATGTGACTAAAACATCTAAGAACTCTGACACAATGCTGAGATGTATATGACGAGACAAAGAAGCCAAAGGACTGAAGAAGGAGCTGAGATAAACACCAAAGGCATAAAGAATCTTCAATGAAATTTTAGTAAAATCTGTCAGTTCTAGAGAAGAAATGGGCTTCTAAACACAGAGGCATACAGAACTCCAAATAGATAAGACAGGACAAGAACCTTCTCTAGTGTAGATTATAGTCAAGATGTCAAAAGCACAACCAAAGACACCATATTAAAAACTGTAAGGGAAAAAATGCTAACTTATACACAAAGGCAAACAACATTTGAATAAAATCAGAGCCCTTGTCGGTAACCATAAGAGTCAGGAAAAACGTGCAATGATGTATTCCAACAAGCCCTTCAAGTAAATAACTGCCAACCAAAACTGCTGTATATAGCAAAGCTAAGTTTTAAAACTCACAATGAAGTAAGAACATTTTAAGGCAAGCACAAACTGAGGCACTTCTTGAAAACCAAGGTTGAACTCCAGGAGATCCTGAAGTACAGAATACTATCAAGAGAGAAAGAAATAGTCTCAATTACAAATAGAGCACAAATAGAACACATTTCATGAAAGGAATAGCAAACAAAGGAGATGTAGGTAGAAATCTATTATGTCCAACCAAATAAACTCCAAAATTAACAGGGGAGAAAGAAAAACAACAAATAATCCAACCACACAGGAAAACAACCAATAGGAATTGCTAATAGGAATTAGTAAACATCCCTCAATAACCATTTTAAATGCAAATGGCCTCTGACATACCAACTACCAGACATAGATGAGTTAACTATAGAATTTTACTCAGCTGTGAGGAAAAATAGAATTATGAAAATTTCATGTAAATGAATGGAACTGTAAAATGTATGGAGTAAGGCAATCCAGACCCAGAAAAACAAAACACCTTATGTTCTCTGTCATATGTGGATCCTAGCTTCAAATCTTTAGATTTGTGTGTTGAATTTGGAATACGTGTAGAAGCCAAGAAACTAGAGAGGGGACATTAGCCATAAAGAAGAACAAACTTCTGTAATTTCTAGGAAAATGGCTAGTGACCATCACGGAATTCGTCATGGAAAGCATGGGGCTTTGAATGAGAAATGTCCCCTATAGGCTCAGGTAGACCCAGTTTTTGGTGCTCTTTGGGGAGGTTATGGAACCTATAGAGAATGCAGCCTTGCTGGAGGAGGCACATCACTGGGGTGGGCCTTGACAGTGTGTAGCCTCATCCCACTTCCAGTTCACCCTCTGCTTCCTGTGTGTGCAGGTGAGATGTGATGTCTCTGCTTTCCCTACCATTGTGGAAATCTAGTAGTCTGGAACCATAAGTCAATAAATTTTTCCTTAAGTTGCTTTGACCATGGTATTTTATCACAGCAGCGATAGAGAACAAATAAAGTAAGCAAATACCAGAGTCAGATAGGCAACAGATTGTATGCAAAATCTCGAGGCAGTCGGGGGAGTCTGTCTGTGTGGTGTGTGGTAATGTGTATGCATGCATTTGGAGACCAGAGCATAATGTCAGGTGCCATCTTCAGCAACATTATCCACCCCTCTTGAGACAGGTGCTCTCACTGGACTGAAGCTTACCAATTAGGCTCAACTTGCTGACCAACTAGCCCAGAAATTCTCCTATCTCCCACTTCCCAGTGCTATTGGGATTACAAGTTTGTGTCCACAACACTCAGTATTTTTACATGGGTTCTGGAGATCAAATGCATGTTTGCAAGGTAAGCACTTTACCAACTGAACTATCTTTACAGCTGTAGGCAATTTTTTAGCCTTTCTTTATGGCCTATTTCTGCCTGTTTGAGGAGTTTACAATAAATACATATCATTTTTATAAAACCAATAGAATAATTTTCTGTCAAAATATTAAGCGATTAATTTCAGGTGGTAAAACTTCTGATGGTTTGGGGAAACTTTTTGTTTCTTATAATTCCATGCAATTTAAGCTTTAGTAACATTTAAAAATTCTAAGAATAATCACTTCTTGAATAAAAACAAAATTTATAAAATTGTATCATTTCCAAATTGGCAGAGGAGAATCAAAAAATGTTTTAATCATCAGAGAGGAAGTTAGAGGAATAGACAACCATACAAAGAAAACAAAAATATAAAAAGTACATCCAAATACCTCATGTTAATGTTACTTAACAGATTTAAGTTACAAATTAAAAGATGGAACCCAACAGATTGGATTTTTGTGACTCTAGCGGTTTGTTGTTCAATACAAGAAACACGCTAATACAAACCATCCTGGAAGGCTGAAGACAGGACTGGAAAAGGATATTGCTAGCCCAACCATCGTGGCTCAGGAGAGCAGCAGCACAGAAACAGAAGAGGACAGTAATTTCAGGAGCAGATACTATCGGACAATGCAGAAAGCGTTTACAGAGATAAAGAACCTTGAATGGAAAAGACTAAGCTAAGAATGTTTTGTACCTCACAGCAACAGAGCTTCAAAGACACATGAGGCAAAACTTAGAGAATTCAAGAAGAAATTGATAAACGTATAATCAGTGTAAGAGAGTAACTTACTCTATCAGAAACTACTCCTGCAGAAAAAATTACTTATGGTATAGAAATCTGTATGACACTGCAGCAGACTTGATCTTACAGATACATAGAGAATTGCGCAGTCAGCACAGAGAGGCATGCATTATTTTCAACAAACTAAGGAAAACTTGCAAATAAATAACCTTATAGGCAAATAGAACAAAGTCCAACAAGTTTCAAAAATTCCAATATCAACAAATACAGTATGTGCAGACCCCAATGAAATTAAATAATAAATTGATAAAAGAAAAATACATAGCATTTTTCTGACAATACTCCTAAACTACTCGTGTACTAAAAGTGAAAATTGGGCTGGGCATTGGCTCAGTAGTAGAGCCTTACCCAGGATACTGGGTTTGGACCTCAGAACCACAATAAATAAACAAATAATTAACTAAAGTCAAAGTATAATCACAAGAAGATTAATATTTAGGACTAAAGGCAAACGAGAGTTTTCTATATACAATAGTTGTGGGATAAACTGAATATAGTTCTTGATTTAAAAAAAATAGGAGAAGTCCCAGCCTTTGGGAGGCAGAGGCAGGAGGATCAGAACTTCAAGGTCATCTTCAGCTGCATAGTGAGTTCAAGGCTAGCCTGAACTATATGAGACCCTGTCACAAATATTTTATATACATATATATGTATATATATATATATATATGAAATTGGCATAAATGTTATGCAACTGAAGAACATTAAACTAAATATGTAAGAGTCTACCACATGGAACTGGCTTTGAAAACATGAAGGAGCCAGGGAGAGCAAATGAGACATGGCACTGGGTGAGGTCAGGAGAAGCCATCGGTGAAGGTAAAGCCTCAGTGTCACTGGAGGCCTCAGGATGTTGGAGATGATAGGTTGGTGGGATGACTATCAAGGACAGTAGCAGGTATGGAGTAGAGCCAGCCTGAGCCTATAAGACAAGCTGTGTGTGTGCTGTGGATGGCAGAGACAGAGAAGCAGTGCGGTCCAAGCCCTTTGGAAACCAGAAGGCTGTGAGTGAGTCCCATATGCTGTGCACTGAGCTACAAGAATTTGATTTATCCTGATGGATATTGGTTTTACTTTGATTTGATTGTAACTATGCCCTGGTTCTTCTCTCTTGAATTAACAAAGTATTTAATTTGCTTTTTATTTTACAGGAGCCCACAGTTAAAAGATGTTAGATTAGATTTTTAAAGAGATGTTAGACTTTTAAAATGTTGAAAAATTTAAAAGACTGTGGTACTTTTAAAGTTGGACTATTTTTTATATTATGATATGAACACGGGATCTTGGGGATAAGCAAGAAGGGAAAGGTTATGGTTTAAAGAGATATATGTGTGTGTCAAAGTTGACAAGGGTACACTGTGATGACTAATCGTGATCATCAACTTGACACACCTGGGAAGAGAGAACCTCAGCTGAGGAAGTTCCTCTATTAGAGTGGCCTGTGGGCATGGCTGTGAGGCATTTTCTTGATTGTTAATTGATGGGAGCCCACTGTGGGAGGTCCCATCCCCAGGCAGGGAAGTCTGGGTTGTATAAGAAAAGTAGCTGAGCATGAGCCAGAGAGGGAGAGAGAGAGAGAGAGAGAGAGCGCCAGCAAACGCCATTCCTCCATGGTCTCTGCTTCCATGTCTGCCTCCAGGTTCCTGCCTGAAGTTTTTGCCCTGACTTCCCTCAGTGATGAACTGTGTACTGCAAGTGTAAGATGAGATAAACCCTTTCCTCCCCAAGTTCATTTTGATTAGTGTTGCATCACAGCGATGGAGGAGCAAAGCAGGACATCCGGTAGGAAATCAGTGGAGAGTAAGGACTCTCACCAGTTTTCAGCTCCAGACTCCCTGGTAGAGGCAGAGCATCCACCTCAGGCACCTCAGCCCTCTCTTCCAGGATCAGCTCCAAGGCCCAGCACCAACTCTTTGACGATTTCATATACAAATCTTTAAGTACAAGAAGCTGGTATGCTGGTCATAGAAAAAGGGATGCAAAATTCTCTGGTGAGGCCATGGTGATGGTTAGTTTCGATGGCTAACTTACTTGGGTTGAGCTCACTTCCTGGCATGTTGGTGAGGGCATCTCCAGGGGTATCTAGAACATGGGTACTCTGCCCTCATGAATGGCTTCATCCAGTGATGGATTCAAATTTTGAATATACTGTTTGGAGGTAATGGCACTGTAAAAGGGAAGCCTGGGTAGCAGAAGGAGGCCATTGATGGCATGTCCTTAGGGGCTCTATCCTAGACCCTCCCTCTTATAGCTCATCCTGTCCCTGTCTACATGATATGAGTTATTCTACCTCTCCCTCCCACCATGATGGATAGACGCTTTGGAAACAATAAGATAAAACAAATCCTCACTCCTTTTAAATTGCTCTCTCAAGATATTTTGCTACTGATACACACACACACACACACACACACACACACATTCTAATGCAGGCAGCAACAGGGATTGCCATGGCATTTTACACAGAAACAAAACAAACACTACTATCAAGAGAAATATTTAATGCATCCAAGAGTCACTTATTTTAAAAGAACAGCAAAGTAGATATATATCACTAGAAGAAACACAAGAATTGTATAACAGCTGTCCTAGTTTGCTTTCTTTCTGTTGCTGTGATAAACACTATGACCAAAAAGCAACTTAGGAAAGGGTTTATTTCAGCTTACACTTTCAGGTTACAGTATGTCACTGAGTGAATATAGGACAGAAACTTAGGGCAGGAACCTGGAGTCCAGAATCATATGGGAATGTGGCTTACTGGCTTACTGGCTCACTCATAGAGATCCATTTGCCTCTTTCTCCAGTGCTGAGATTAAAGGCATGCACCACCACACCCAGCTTATCTAACTTTCTTATATAGGCCAGGATCTCCCACCTAGGGAAGGTGTGGTCCACATGGGGGCTGGACCCTCCCACATCAATCATCAATCAAGCCAGTCTCTTTCAGACATGGCCACAGGCCAATCTGATGGAGACAATTCTTCAATTGAAAGTTCCTCTTTCCAGGTGATTCTAGGCTTTTATCAAGCTAACAATTAAAATTAACCAGGACAAAAAGTGCTTTGGAAAGGCAGTATTTCTGAAAGAGCCAAGACTGATTAAGCCTAATGTAACATCTCTCCAACCCATTACACCTAAAAAAATCTGAACAAAATAGAATAAACAAGGACTTGAGAACAATTAACATCTCCAGAGTAACTACCACAGAAAAGAGCCAAGAGCCAAGTGCACAGGTCTGTAGCTCAGTTACTTGGGAAACTAAAGGCAGGTGAATCATAAGTTAAAGATCTTCCTGGGATATACAGTGAAAGCAAGACCACCCTGGACAACCCTCTCTCAAAAAGAAAGTAAAAAAAAAAAAAAAAATAGAAGGCTGAAGATAACGACTCTGAGGCAGAATACTTGTCTAGCATGTTTAAGGCCTCAGTTTCAATCCCCAATATGACAAGTAAATTCATGAATAAATAAGTGCAAAAAATTCATGTCAGAAAAAGAAGTCTTATATGCATCATGAAAAATATAATCTACCCTAAAAAAGGCAAACTGAATATCAGCAAAAAGTACCGCAAAACCATTTGACACGCCAAGATGGATGAGGGAATATCACGAGGTCTCATCTCAAGATGAAGAGCTACACAATCAACCAACGAATGCAGAGGGAGGGAGAATCAGTTTTCTCCCTGGACTTGCTCCCTGAGAGGTTATCTAATCCCAGATGGGCAGCCCTAAACACAGGTATACATGCGTACCACCAAATGGACCCAGTGCATTATATTTAAATAACTTATAGACATATATCACTGTAGGTGTGTATGTGTATCAGCAATAATAAAGAAGAAGACAAGAACTTGAGAGGGAACGAGGGGCAGGAGAGGAGCTGGTGAGAGACTGGGAGGGATGGAAAATGATGCAAAGACAAGACTCACATATGAAATTCTTTAAAATTAAACAATTAAAATAAAAACTCAGAACCCAAAACCATGGGGGAGGGGTCTGATCGAGATACAGTGCATGAAATTCTCGAAGAATCAATGCAAATAAAATTTCATGTATAAAATACAAAGGATAAAAAGCAGATAAGGGGCTAGAGACCCTTCATCTTATCAGCTGTGTAGAGCACCCACTGCTCTTACAGAGGACCTGGGTTCAGTCCCCAGCACCCACATGGTGGCTGAAAACAGTAGGTAACTCCAGTTCCTGGGGATCTGACACCCTGTTCTGGCCTCCACAGGAAGCAGGCGCCCACATGGCGCACATACACATATGCGGGCAATTTAGTCATTCACATAAAATTAAAATAACTCTTTTTTTTTGATAAAAAGCAGACAAGGAGGGACCCACCCTGTCTCATGGATCGGTTTGGGGGTCCTCAACACTTCCACACCCAAGAAAGGGAGAGAAAGGTGTTGTTGATAGGAATGTGGGTTAGGAATATATTTTCCTCATATTACTTCCTTTTGAATCATAACCAAGAAATTTAAGGAAAAACGGATGAAGGCAAGAGAAAAGTAAAGGCTAAATGGAAATTCGCTAAGATATGCAGAACGCCTGTCTTGCAGTGAGGTGTTATGGAGGGTCATATTCTTCTATTTACTTTTTTCTCATATTTTCTAAATTATCCCCAGTAAACATGGATGACTTTTATAAGCCGAACAAAAACAGTAAATACTCTTTTTTTTCAAAGCACCTTACTAAGCTGCTGTGATTTAAAACCCTGGCTGTAGAAGGGACATTGAGATTCCAGACACCCCAGCTGGCTCCCAGAGCACCTCATCCAAGACAGGTTTCTGGGGGAGCTGATAAGCAAAGGCTCAAATTTAAATTTCAGTATCAGCAGCACCAGCTCGGGCCTCAGGTCATGAAGGCTCCAGGAGCGTCAGTCCCGCTGCCAGCCTCCCCCGGGACAGGGCTGCAGCCACAGATAAAGGCCAGCAGCAATGTCACTGAAAGTCATTCTTCATAGCAAGGCCCCCTGGGTGCCAACAGAGACACGAACAGGTGTCCCTAAAGTGCCCAGTGGGAAGATGGGGCCCAACTGAGGCCATATGGGAGACATGTGGACATAGGAGGAAAGAGGACCCCACCCCCACCCCGCCACCCAATTCTGGTTTGTATTTCTTGTTGGCTGAGAGTCAAGAACTTCAACACAGCTGATGCAGTCAAAACCACTGAAGACTGACTGCAGAGAGACAGTCCTCCTGTGCTGAGAGAGATCTCCAACAGGACGGTTAAAGCAGACGGGGAAGCAGTGTGCCAAGGCCACAGTGCATCGACCTTTATCTGCTCTTCGTCTCTCATCCCCAAACCTGAACAATGCCCTTTACAAACCACCTTACAGTTTGGGTTACCAAAAGAAATTCTTTAAGTTGAGAAAAACAAGTGAATTACCTTATATTATTTTTTAAACTTACGAATGTGTTTGTAAATTGCAACCTTAGAACAATGTAATTTCAAAAGCCACAAAATCGTGTATAAAGCTGTTGTTAACGACTCCTCCACACCTCCTGTTCTACCAAGCCTAGAGAATTGGGTAAGAGTGCTTGCTAAGCTTGAGGGCTTGAGGTGAGATCCCAGAACCCACATAAAAATCCAAGTGTGGCGACTGGAGAGATGGTTCAGCAGTTAAGAGCACTGGCTGCTCTTGCAAAGGACCAGGGTTCAGTTCTCAGCACTCACACAATGGCTAAAAACTGTCCATAACTCCAGTTCCAGGGGATATGACACCCTCTTCTGTGCTCTGTGTGCAGAGTATGACATGGGTACACTTACATACATGCAGGTTATACACTCATACACATAAAATTATAAAAAAAATTTAAAAAAGAATGAAGAAAGGAAACTAAGTAGCAGACATGTTGATTCTCTCTTGTTCTCTCTCTCTCTCTCTCTCTCTCTCTCTCTCTCTCTCTCCTGCACTCACTCTCTGCTTTTAGTTATAGATATGACTAGTTGTTTTAAGTTCCTGTCACTTTGACTTCCCTACAGTGATAGACGGTAACAGGAAACTGTAAACTGAATAAACCTTTTTCCCCTTAAAGTCACTTTTGTCAGAATATTTTATCGCAGCAACAGAAATGAAACTAGGACACTCATACAAAATCCATCCCCCTTCTCTCCTCTCTCCTCTCACTTAAATTTAACATACTATTGCTACCTATTTTCTCCTGATTGAAGCAGTCTCACTGGCCAGGAGGCTAAGATTCAGGAAGTCAGCGATATTTACAAGGCTTATGGAGGCTCACAAGACCCCGCCCCATGTTATAGGCTCAGCAGCAATAGCTAGTGACAGGAGATTCTGAACAGTCCAGATGCAGGTTGTGCAGGAAGCACCACGAGTCATCAGCACACTGGGATGGGTCTTTTGGCTCAGCAGCTGCCTTTGAATCACCATGCTCCTTTAAGTAACCCCAATAAAGCCACTGGTTCACTCCACTAGACTTGGGTGGAATCATTTGTTTCTTTAGTCTGTTGTCTGTGCCCTATCCGGGATGAATAAACATTCGCCTCACAAATGATTACACTAGCTCTTTTCTGTTTTTCTAGTACTGGGGTTTGAACCTACAGCCTCAAGCATGCTAGCTAGGCAAGCTCTCTACATCGAGCTGCATTGCCAATCATTTTTTAAAACTTTAAAAGATGAGATAGGGTTCTATTAAGTCAATTTGCTCTGAAATTATTCTCTGTTGGCATAAGTCAGGATCTGAATGGACTGCTGGGGGAGGAACACCCAGTTCTGAAGTTGGCAGTGTCCAGCTGTGTCTCCTGCAGCTGGCGACATTATGTGTTTAAAACTTCACAAAGTTTACCTCCAACTACCTGTTCATTTATTTCTTTATGTATGTTTGAGACAAAGTCTTTCTCTGCACACCAGAACACTCGCCTCTGTCTCCACGTGCGAGATTCACAAGCAAGAGCTGCGGTCACAGGCATGTAATGCTCCTGTCTATATCCCTAAAGCAACTCTGTGGTAGTCTGAGTGTGGCTCAGTGTAGAGCGCCTGCCTAGAATCCACGGGGAGGGCTTGGAGGCATTACTCAATGGTAGAATGCTTACCAAAAGAAAGAAAAAATTAGGGCTATCAAATGATGGCCTGGAATAAACAAATTCCAGGAACTCTTATCAGCCTTACCTCCTTTTCACAGTGGAGACACTGGCCTTAAACCTGTTAATTGACTTGGACAGCGTCACCCAACTACACTTTGGGAAGAGTCACCCCACCAGGAGGCTATTTCAGGCCTTGCTCATGGCAGCAACAGCAGGCAAAGAGGAGAATTCATGCTGGGATGTGAAGGAAACTGGCACGATATGGGACCCCTGACCATGGACTGTCTGGTCTCCCAACCATCCGGTTCTGTATTGGAGACTTCCTCTTTCCCCCTGCCTGGCTGTTCAGACAAGCTACACAGATAAGTCCCAAGAGAAACAACAAGAATGGCCCCAAATTAAATCTCCCCTGCAGCCCCTGTCTTCCCTGCACAGCTGCCCCCCCCCCAACATCCCCTTGTAGCTATCTCCCCTGCCTAAGATTCTGAGCAGGCCCTAGGCCCCTTGCAGTAGTTTCTATCCCTCAAGAAGGTTGCTGCCCCATGCTGTGCTAAATAACCACAGTCTCCTTTGCTGAGATCAGGTGCGGTCTCTTTCTTTCTCTCCTATTGTTTCTGTGTTCTGGGATCCAAAGTCTAACAGGTTGGAGTGGAACACTGAAATCCCAAACCCAGGGAGAGAACTGAACACACAAATGTGCACAGGGCAGAGCCCTGGACCAGGAGCCTGGGCAGCCGGCTCTCCAGAGGGTCTGCTAAATCCCACTCAGGGGCCAGGCGTCCTGGTAAGAAAATCTACAGGATTCTTTGTGGGGCCCCATCCTCCCACCCTCTCCTTCTCAGGCTTAATTATTAGGCACTTAAAGTAACACACAGGAAGTTGAAGGACCTTGAAAGACCTAACTGAACAGCCGACAAAAGCACTGTGTTTTCCTTCATCATCTTCCTGATTGCTCTTAGCTGTAGTTCCAGGATACGAAGTACAGCGGCCATCTCTGCTACAGTCATCTTTTAATACCATCAGGGAAAACTCAGAATTGTCTGAGCAGCAGGGACTCTCTTAAGATCTAGGCAGGAGGCGGCCTCTGGGCAGCTTTTCCAACAAGTGGGGCAAGGCTCTAGGGGGCCCTGTGGGTGTCTGAACACTAGTGAAACTCTGAGCTCCCAGGAAGAAAACTAGACGGTTCTGGTTAATATCTGACTTTCTCCCATGAACTCGGAGACCTGCCGACCCTAAGACCATAGCCCAGCCCAGACCCACCAACCCCAAGCCCCATTCTAGCCCAGTCCTACCAAGAACAAACCTTCAGCCCAGCCCTGATACAAACAACTTCATCTTACCCCACTGGATAAGTTTCAGAGGAACTAGAACTCCATGCTTTGTTTATGCAAAAGTCTACATATTTTTTCAGAGCTGCAATGAATGTAAAAGGCTGTGATACTCCCTGGGAAAAGTAAACAAATATGCAGGTTGCACTTGGCCTTGGGGCTGGCTGGGTGTCTGTGCGCTGTGATGATCTTATGACTGTGTGCCACCAGTCATAACAAAAACACAGGTTGACTCTTTGTCGTGTCCTTTGTCCATGGCAGACACCTGTGCTAAAGACACTGGCTTGAGCCTATGGGAGACCATTATGAGGTACAGCTGCAGGCGCTTTAGGTGCCCCGGCCCAGCCAGGAATCAGCGGACACTGTGCTGGGATGGTCCATGCTTGTGGGCATCGACGCATCCAAGGGGTTGCCTAGGCTATCCATGCTGGCCACGACAGAGAATGATGTTTCTAAAGTGGGAGCTAGGCCAGGGTGGAGGGACAGTGCCTGCAGAGAAGCTGGCAACAGAAACCGGCATCACAGCAAGGACAAGGCCCCACCTGTGGTCTGTGAAAGGACAGTTCTAAGGGGCACCCAGCACAACACCTCAGAGGGGCCCAGCAAGAGAATGCACTGATGTTGCAGTTTGCAGTGCTGAAGATGGACTTCAGGCCATTATACATGCAGGGGCTCTACAGCCCAGCCATGCCCAGCCCTCACGGGGGAGTGTAGGCAGGGGCTCTACAGCCCAGCCATGCCCAGCCCTCACGGGGGAGTGTAGGCAGGGGCTCTACAGCCCAGCCATGCCCAGCCCTCACGGGGGAGTGTGGGCAGGGGCTCTACAGCCCAGCCATGCCCAGCCCTCATGGGGGAGTGTGGGCAGGGGCTCTACCACTGATCCACACCCCAACCCTCACGGGGGAGTGTAGGCAGGGGCTCTATCACTGATCCACACCTCAACCCTCATGGAGGGCGTGTAGGCAGGGGCTCTACCACTGATCCACACCCCAACCCTCACGGGGGAGTCTAGGCAGGGGCTCTACCACTGATCCACACCTCAACCCTCACGGGGGAGTCTAGGCAGGGGCTCTACCACTGATCCACACCTCAACCCTCATGGAGGGCGTGTAGGCAGGGGCTCTACCACTGATCCACACCCCAACCCTCACGGAGGGAGTCTAGGCAGGGGCTCTACCACTGATCCACACCCCAACCCTCACCAGGGGATTCTAGACACGTGCTCTACCACTGAGCCATGCCCTTAACCCCTCACTGGGGGATTCTAGGCAAGTGCTCTACCACTGAGCCACGCCCCAAGCCTCTCACTGGGGAGTTTCTAGGCAGGGCTCTACAGCTAAGCCATGCTGTCCCACACTAACAACATGTCCTTGCCTCTCCTAGCCCTCATCTGGTTCTCCTCCACCGTGGCTTCGTGTCATCAACCTCTCAGCTAGGTTGCCTGCACCTAAGTTCTCCAGTTTCTGTTTCCAGGGAACCTAAATCCAAATAGCACACAACAGAGCCACCTACACATCAAGTGTGTGGAGCACAATCCACAATAGCTGAGACACTGCGTCAGCCTGGGTTTCATTAACTGATGAATAGGTGAAGACAGGGTACTACATTTACACAGTGGAATCTTACTCCACTATAAAGAAGAACGAAGCTCTGCCATCGGCAAACGGATGAAAGCAGAGATTTTCATACTGAGCAAAATAAGCAACAGTAGAGAGACGGAGATAAAATTTTCTCGCCTATGCAGGATCTAGATTTAAAAATAGAAAAAAAAAAGACATGATAGAAGACTATTAGGGAGAGCTGGAAACCTGTGGGAGGAGAGAGGGGGACAAACAGTATGATGGAGGTAAATATGATCAAAGTACGTTGGGTGTTAAGGTACCATTAGAGGGGCTTAGCAGTTGAGAGCAATGACTGCTATTGCAGAAGACCCGATTCAGTTCCTAGTACTATCAGGGCTACCTATCATCCATAATTCCAGTTCCAGGGGTCTGACACCCTATTTTGACCTTCATGGGCATTGCATGCATACAAGCCAGCAAAACATACATACACACCAAAAGATTTTAAAGTAAAAAAAAAAAAAAAAAAAAAAAGCCATCGTGGAACCTGTTGTTTTAATATTGAAGAATAAAATCAACAGCCAATGACTAGTACAGGATCTCAGAGAGGTTAAACAGCTTCCCCAGGGCCACTCAGCTGATAAAAGACAGACTAGAACTGACACAGGGCTGGCCTCCTTCTCATCCTTCATCACTGTCCTATGGTAAGTCTTGCTAAGCTGCTGGCCAGTGCCTCCCTCCCACCGAATCTTCCAGAAGGAGGCATGCCAGGAACTGAGTCCACCTGTCAAGCACTGAGTGGGGCAGACAGACCTGCCCCAGGAAGAGGCCAGCCCGGGAGCCTACATGTGTGGGCTCCAGGTGGCCACCCAGGGAACATCCAGCCTTCATCTCCTTACACAGGGTCAGTTCAGCCAGGGGTGTCGAGCTCCTGGGGTGCACGAGGTCCCTGGGTCCTGAAGATCAGAGCTGGCAGGATAAAATGTAGGAAGCTGAGAAGGGGCCACCTCTCCTAAGTTCCCACCCAAGTTGCATCTACGGAAGGACCTGGGAGATGAAAGAGGCCGCCAGAGACCCCCGCACATTAGCGCCTATCTCAGTGCCCAGGAGGATGCAATCTGAGGTCACGTGTGTACAGTTTGTCTCTCCAAAAAATATGGGCTCTAGGAATCACTGGACCTGTGACATGCTCTTTACTGCCTTCCCAGAGCCTAGCTAGAGTCAGCTCTCCCACCCTCTGTGTGCCCTGAGACTCAGCTTCCCATGAACCCAACACTACTGTGGCATTGCTTGAGCTCTCCACAAGGGGATGGAGGGGGCGACAGGGAGAGGAGATGGGATTTTCCAGCATTGTAGCAGCCCAAGAGCTCCAGTGCTAATTGATAATCCCCATTTTAGAACTAAGAAAACTCAGAGAGGGTAGGTAACTTGCTGAAGTCACACAGCCTTAGGCTTTCTTACTGAAAGGCATGAGGAGTCACATGGTCTACACTTTCCCTGTGATTGCTTTCATTCTAGAAAAGCGATTTCACTCTACCAGAGGCTATGCTTTGAGAATGTGAGCAGATAAAATCACCATTCTTGAGCAAAATGTCAGTGCCCAGACTGAAAGGTAAGCACATTCCAGGAGAGCAAGGGGCCATCTGCCCAGGGTCCCAGGACATGCAGTATGGAGGAGCCAGCTACTCTGGAAATGGATACGCCAATGCTGTGCCCCAGGCAGGAGCCCTGGGTTAGACTGAAACCAGTTAACAAGGCAAACTCTGTAACACGCCTGGAAAAACCTCCACTGGGCCCCAGTTGTGGAGATCTGGGGTCCAAGAAGAGCATAGCCAGGGGCACCTGACCGGAGTCAAGAGTCACACACCAGGGTGGCCTCTGGGGCTGCCCCTTCTGCACAGGCCCAGCCTTGCAGCCTCAGAAAAGTCCTGGGAGAACAGATAAGCCCTCCGCGCTCCGTATCCCTTAGGGGCACAGACACAAACCCCACATCTCCACACCTGGCCACAGCAAAGTGATGCCGCTGTCAGCCACGCCTACACACACGCAGAAGGGGGCAGTGGCCTTCATGATATCCCCGCAGTGGAGACCCACTAAGGGACAGTCACGAGCCACCATGATCAGGACCCCAAATGCAATCACCACTCTCCTTCAGAAGGAGGCTGCTCTGCTTGTGCTCTGCATTCATCCTTCAGGTCTCTTATCCACCTTGAGACTCTGCATTCAGCCTGACATCCTTTGGGAGCCACACCAGTCCTTCCACGTTAACCTTCTCCCCCTGAGGACCAGGACACAGGAAGACCTTGTGCTGACCGCCCCTCTTCTCTTTCTGCTTGGGCTGTGTCTTGGTTGGTTTCTGCCATCAACTTGACACCCCAAGGGAGAGGAAACCTCCACTGGGGAATCTCCTCTATCAGACTGGCCTGCCATGTGTCCGTGGGGCATTCTTAGTTGTTGAGTGATGTGGGAGAGATGGCTCAGGCCATTGTGAGTTGTGTCACCCCTGAGCAGGTGGTCCTTATATGAAAGCAGGCAGAGCACAGATCAGAGGAGCAAGCCAGTATGCAGTATTCTTCCACGGCCTGTGCTTCAGCTCTTGCCTCCAAGCTCTTGCCTTGGCGTCCCTCCATGATGGACTGTCACTTGGAATTATAAAATGCAATAAAGTCTTTCCTCCCCGAGTTGTTGTTTGGTCCAAGTATTTTATCCCAGCAATAGAAAGCAAACTAGGACAAGGTACAGTCCTTTTTTCTTCTGCAGGCCTCAGCCTACACCATGCTGTCTGTGTGCTGGGCAAACACAGAGCACAAACCCCAGGCCCTGTTGGGATGGCTAGCACATCCATGAGCTCTCGGTGGGGCTCTGGACAAAGTGCTCCTTGGGTCCAGAGAGGACCTGTACTTCCCAGAACCTTCTATTCAGAGCCCAGAAACACAAGCAAGATGGTGTCTTGATTGGAAATATTTCCCACTGGGCTCTGGAGAAGGTAGAGAGCCACAGACCCAAGGAGCATTAAGAGAACGCTTGTAGGAATCATGTAACCAAAGGTTGGTTGTGGGGACATTGTTCATTAGTTTGTTTTTGTTTAGTGATGCAGGGGATTTAACACAAGGCTTTATGCATGCTAGGCAAGTGCTCTAGAACTGAGCTACATCCCACTAAGCTATAGCCTCAAAACTACAATATGATAGCTCAGAAGAATTAACCATAGAGGAGGCTGAAAGAAGGTTGTGTCTATGTGGCTTCCTACCAGTTTATATCTAGGAATGAAAAGTGATTCTTCCGCTCTGTGAGGCAGCACATGCCTGTAATTCCACTGCACAGGCAAGGAAAACACATGTGCCAGAATAGTTTGTGATGTGTACTAAAATATATTGCTGGTGGGAGGATAAACTGGTGCGGTCACTGTGGGAACCAGTGTGATGATTCCTTAAGAAAATAGAAACAGAACTACCATACAACCCAGGAGGAATGACTTTTAACCAGCTTTGTAACAAAGAAGTTAATCTTTTGATTTATTTACTTATTTATTTATTATTTTAATTTTATGTGTGTGAGTGTTTTGCCGGCGTGTGTATGTAAGTACACCACATGTGTGCAATGCCCTACAGAGGCCAGAAGAGGGTGCTGGATCCCCTGGAACTGGAATTAAGGATGTTTGTCATCTGCCATGGGAATGCTAGGAATCACACCCGGGTCCTCTAGAAGAACAGCAAGTGTTCTAACCACTGAGTCATATCTCAGCCCTCCAAAAGTTAATCTTATGTTTTGAGATTATTTAATACTACGCTGGATAGCTTTAGTTGTCAACTTAACACACCTAGGAAGGTGCCTCAATTGGGGAACTGCCTGCATTGAACTGACCTGTGGCCATATCTACGAGGCATTTTCTTGACTGTTGAGTGATGTGGCAGGACCCAGCCCACTGTGGGTGGTGTCAGCGCGGGGCAGATTCTTCTGTATTGTATAAGAAATCAGGCTGAGTGTGGGCCAGAAGAGCAAGCCAGTAAATAGTGCATCTGTATGGCCTGTGCTTCAGCTCCTGCCTCCATGTTCCTGGCCTGAGTTCTTACCTTGGGGTTCTCCAGTGAGGAACTGTGATCTAGGAGATATAAGCCAAATAAACTCCTCCCCAAGTTGGTACTGGTCAGAGTGTTTTGTCCCAGCGGTCTAAGGCAAGCTAGAATAAATACTATCTTTGCTTGTTTACAATATAAATGAGTTTATTAGGCCTCGGACTTTTCTTGAAACCTAAACACACAACTTTAATCCCTCATGATCCTTCCTTGTCCTTGACCCAGAAAAATGTGGTGTGTGTGTGTGTGTGTGTGTGTGCACATGTCTCAGTCCTAAAAGCATTAAATATTCCTTGGAAGCTCTGGATTATCCCATTTGTGCGAAAACAATAGATGGGATTAAACTCATAACATCTGTTTGTGGTTGTCTGTGCTGTCCTAGGTCAGCAGGGGTCAGAAAGAGAAAATCTTCCTGCTTTCCTGCCCCATCTCATATTGGATATACTGTTTCAACAAGCAGAGTGCAAGTTCTTTGTTTGGAGCACAGTTCTGGGAGTGATCTGAAAGAACAGGTTCTCAGAACAGTTTAGGCCCCATTCTTGGTTTAAATGGATGCTAAGAGCCAGGCTGTCTTTGTTTAGGGCATGACTGTAATTCAGCATCTCAGTAACACAACCCTGTCATACCAGAGATGCTCGTATATCCCTTCAAGGTGGCAAGTGACCCTTATGATCTCTCCACAGTGGAGACCTACGAAGGTTGCAGCCATGATCCTCAGGACCCAGTATGTAACCAATGACTTCGATTGGCCCACTTACACTCTGGCTTAATCCCCCACCCAAGGACTGTTCACCATGGCCAAGACAGAGAAGCAGCCTAGCAGTCTACCAACAGATATATGGGAAAAAGAAATGTGCTGTCTGTAGACAATGGAATTTCATTAGCCCTAAAGAATGAAATTATACCCAATGACGATTAACAAAAACCTACCCCAGGCCAACAGTCAGAGAAGAAGCTGCAGAATGCTCATTCCTGAATAGGGCACCTATGTCAAACTTCTGCTTCCCAAGACTCGGGGATCAGTGGCTGGGGCGTGTGGAGAATGTGGAGATTGTTTGAGCCAAAGGTGATGGATGACCACAAGGAAAGACAGTTTTTCAGACAGCCGGGCAGTTACTCATGTGAAATCACAGTAATGCTGACTGCAGCATGGACAAGACCCATGTAAGCTCAAGGGAGACAAAATCCTAGTACAGACACGGGGAAGAAGGCAGAAACCTGAACCTTAGCTGAGGTTACTGATAAAGGAGGAGCCGGGTTTGATTTTTTTTATTTTAAAGTTTTAAAAAATAATTTTATGTGTATGAATATATTGCTTGCATGTGTCTAAGTGCAGCCCTGTCATGTGATGCCTTGAGGAGGTTAGACAAGGAAGTCAGATCCCCTGGAACAGGGTGGTTGTTAGCTGTCATGTGAGTGCTGGGAACTGAAGCCAGGTCTTCTGTAAGAACAGCCAGTACTCTTAACTGCTGAACCATCTCTCCAGCTCCATAGAGCAAGTCAGTTTTATTTAAGAGTGAGATGCTGGGCAGGTTTACCAGGTGCCAATGGATAATGCTCCACACCGAAGGGCATTTGGAGACACAAATTTGACTCAACAGGCCTTAACATACATACACAGTCATACACACACACACACACACACACACACACACATACAAATACACAATAGAGTAAATGAAATCAGGTGGGTGTAGTAAGGAGATGCAGATAAAGGAGAGGTCCTAAATATGATCAAAATGTGTGAAATTTTGAAAAATTCAACTACAATCATTTTTTTAATGAATAAAATTGTGTCACTTTCAGGAAAATGGATGGAACTGGAGACCATCCTAGTAAGTGAAAGAAGCCAGACTCAGAAAAATATTGAATGCTTTCTTACATTCGTGGAACCTAGATTTAAAAAGTGGGACATTAAAGTTGAAGGGAGAAGGGGAAATTGAGAGAACGATGGAGCTGAATAGAATCACAGTACATGATACACGTGTATGAAAATGCCACAGCGGACCCCATTATTTTGTACACTGAGTACACGCTAATTTAAAAAGATATTTTAAGTGTTTATGGGGAGGTCGGAGTGTGCAGCCTAGGGCTCCTGCAGGAAGGACCTGTGGGGTTGAGTCAATACCATCCTGGGCACTGTTGCTCACTGCAGGACTTGACTCCCAGCTGGGCTAGCCTGGCTGTTCTGTATGCCATTTAGCAGACAACCCTGAGGCAAACAACAGAGCCTCCATATGAGTGGGAGAGACCCTGATTTATTTCCAAGGATGGGGACAATCGCGGAGGCGCTGCCGGAACTTTCAGGACAGCGGGGGGAAACGATTAACCATCAAGGTATTTCACTGACTGAGCCACCGAAGCTAGATTTACTGCTCCAGGAAGGACTGGAACGAGGGCTGTGATAAACTGAGGGCCGGGGGTGACTACAAAACAACAACAAAAGAGGGAGGAAAAGCTTGACATCAGGAGAGATTTGTGGAAATGGCTCAGAGGGGAAAAACTAGTTACACATACACTAAAATAATTCCCAGAACAAGTCCGGTAGAATCACAAACTCTAAGGAAAGCCAGTCTGGGGACTCCCACCCTCCCTGGGGCCTACACACTGTATCTACCTGCTGCCATCCTCCCTGCTAATCACCTCACAGCCCACCAAAGTGCTATCTCGGCCATTGCTCAGTCCCTTGGAATTCCCATAACCCTTTGCAACATCCAATCCCTGCCACCATCACATTCGATCCTGAGGAAGAAAAGATTTGCTTAGGCCCATTTTACAGATGGCTGAGGTAAGAAGAGACTGGTAGGCCAAGGTCTCACATCAGAGCTAACACCTCACCAGGAGCCTCCAAGTTTGGCATGAAGAGGCTCAGAGACATGAGGAAGATTCCAGAGAGGCCTGGGGTAGGGTGGGACCCCCCTCCCACAGTTCCAGGTACAGGTGATACAGGCCAGAGCAGGCTGGTGTAAACCAGCTCCAAAGACAGTGGGAGCAGGCAGGTGCTCACAAGTCTCTCCTGGACCAGCATCTACAAATTATGCACCTGTCCCCTCCTGGGTCCTGGGATCTCAGCCCAATGGGCTTGGAGAAGCAGGACAGCCCCCTTCCCTGGGCCTCTGTAGCAGGGACTCAGTGTCCTCCATGCTGAGAGTCTGAGGGCCGGGCTCCCTTCCACAGTGTCTGAATCTGCTGTCTCCCATCACAGGGCTTTGGGGGAAAAAGGACAGCCAAATTATGCTCTGGTTCCCCCAACACCATGGCCTGGAGCATCAGAGCTGCCATTCAGGCCACCTGGTCTGCTTTGGGCAGAGCAAGTTACCAAAAAGCAAAATGATCATAACACAGAAAACATGACTATGGATTGATAAATGGATTTCCTACAGGAAACACAGGAGATTCTCCAGCACCTATGATACATTTGCAAAAAAGTATTTCTGATCACAAAAAGCATTCATAACTCCTAAAGTTACGAAAATTGTACAGATCACATTCTTTTGACATAATATAAGAAAAATGGAAGTAAATAATAAATGCTTAATTAAAGAAACTAATCATTTAGGTTTCCAAATTTTTATTATTTTTATTTTTTGTGTATGACTGTATTGCATGCCTGTAAGTATGCCCAAGCTGTGCAATGCCTGTGGAGATCAGAAAAAAGTGTCAAATCCCCTGGAACTGGAGTAAGAGACGGTTGTTAGCTGCCATGTGGGTGCTGGGACTCAAACCCAGGTCCTCTGCAAAAGCAACCAGTGATCTTAACCATGGAGCCATCTCTTCAGCTCCTTATTTAGGTTTTTAATATTTATTTTTATCATTTTTAACTGTGTGTATGTATGTGTGCGTGTGTGTATGGGTGTGTGCACATGTGAGTGCAGTGCCTGCAAAGGGCCGAAGAGGGCATCTGATCCCCTGGAGCCAGGGGTAAAGGTGGTTGTGAGCAGCCTGACCTGAGAGCTGGAACCTGAATGTGAGTCCTCGGTAAGAGCTGTAAATGTTCTTATAGGTCGAGCCACCTCTTCCATCCCTTTGCTCCTTGCTCCTCCAGCTCCATCACTTGAGGGTTTTAATCTAATCAGTAAGGCACAAATCTACAAAATTCTAGAGTCAAACAGAGCTTACACACTCTGAAGACAAACACGCTACTCTCTTCATCAGATCTGAGTACATGGCTTCGTCCATCCAAATGCAGACACAGAGGAAAATTCATAGCCTCAGCTCGTGTCTGTAAGGTTCTGGGTTCAAGACCAGAGTCTCTGCTGGGAGCTAATAGGACCCGGTTTACTAAGAGAAGACCAGCTGGGACTAGCTTCTCCGCACTAGCCCTCGGGGGGCTAGCCTCCTCAAAGAGATGGGGGAGACTAGCCCCCTCATCTTGGGGCTGGGGCTCCAGGGGAAGCGGGCTGGCATGCCTGGCTCCAGATCAGGATGGAGAGAGAGAGAGAGAGAGAGAGAGAGAGAGAGAGAGAGAGAGAGAGAGAGACTTGCTCAGGGTGGGTGCAAACAGCTAACTCGCTAACTCCCTGGTCGAGTGAGTTAGCCCCGTGTAGCTGATCAGTAGGCAGGAATTCAAGAATTTGTAAAAGTCGGTCCCCTTTTTGCAGGTATTGTGAATTCTGGTTGTTTGCCTGGAGTTGCCAAGGTATCTTCTGGGAGGAGGAAGGATCCTTCAGTCACATCTTACAGTGTCCCTGCTGAGCAAGACAGAAATGAAATAAGCTGAGCATTCAGCTCAATACTTTAGGAGAAAGTAGATGAAGGACAGGAAACTTTCAGTGGAAGAGCAGGCTTCCGTATCACTTGCATCTTATTTTTGTTCACTTGGGAGATTTGAGGTTTTGTTTCTTAAGATGGAGTCTCTCTACGTAGCTTAGATTAGACCCATACTCAGTATGTAGTGCAGGCTGACCTTCAATTTGCAAGCCCTCGACTTCAGCTTCATGAGCTCGAGGACTGCACGTGTGTGCCACAACATTGGGCTTGTGTCTTAGTCTTAAAAGGAGAGACGCTCAGGATCTTCATTTACACATGAACAGCATGGGAAAAAAAGTAACAGGGTTGCCTAGAGTCTTTTGCACAAATTTTACAACCTAGTAAACCTTTAGAACCAATTAAAATGCATTGCTTAGACCAAAAAAAATAATAATATGTAAGACTGCTTCTTTTCTTTGTAAAAATATTTATTTATTCTTCGTGTAGTGTATGAGTGTTTTACCTGAGTGTATGCAAATATATCACATTGTGCAATGCCCGCCGAGGAGAGAAGATGGTGTTGGATCCCTTGGAACTGGAGGGTGGATAGCTTAAGCTGTCAGCTTGACATACCTAGGTATGGGGAACCTCAATTGAGGAATTATTCCCATTGGATTGGCCTGTGGCCATGTCTGAGGGGTATTTTCTTGATTGTTGAGTGATGTGGGAGGGCACAGCCCACTGTGAGTGGTGCCACCCCTGGGCAGTTTGTCTTATGTTGTATAAGAAAGCAGGCTGAGCCCAGGCCAGGGCAGTAAGTCAGTAAGTGATGTTCCTCCGTGATCTGTGCTTCTGTTTCTGCCTCCACGTTCCTGCCTTGAGTTTCCTCAGTGATGGACTCTACGGGAAGTCGAATAAACCCTTTCCTTCCCAAGTTGGTTTTGGTTAATGTTTTATCACAGCAACTGAAGGCAGACTATGACATGGAGTTATAGACAGTTCTTAGCTACCGTGTGTGATGGGAACTGAACCTGGGTCCTTTACAAGAACAGTCAGTGCCCTTAAACATTGAACCATTTCTCATGTCTCCTCTGTTACCCTGGCTGGCCTGAAAAGCTGTTTTTGTATGTAATACTTTTATTTGTTCATTGAGTAGTTCATACGTATATACAATGCATTTTGAACACATCTTCTCTGTGCTATCCTTTTCTAGCTCCTCCAGACCTGCAGTCATGTGACCCCCCCTCCCAAGTTCAGGTCCTTTGGTTCTATTATTTTATAACCACTGAGTTCAAGTAGTGCTGTCTGCACATGAGTGTGGGGTCATCCACTAGAACATAGGTAACCTACCAGTGGCCACATGTCCAAAGAAAAATGAGCAACATTGAATGGTTGCAGTTCATCTCCAAGATGAGAGTCGGAACAGAACTCAGGAATAAGGGCCACTAACCCTCATTTACAGTGACCCACTAACAGGAAACCAAGCTAGTCAGTAACACCCTAGGCTATCAAAACACTAGTATAAGGTCCCCTTGGCCCCCACTTCTGACTCAGCTATCAGATTCGAAAGCTAACATCCATGGATTTTTAGGACCCAAGTGGGTTATCTGAACAGGTGAAGAAGTGAAAATACAAAAGCTAATTCATGATAGAAACTTCTGGTAGTTGACTTTGGGTGCCACCCTGAGTGGATTCAGAACCACATAGAAAACTTACAAAGAAAAATTCAGGGTGTGAGCGATTGACCTACTGGTGGCTGAATTTCAATGAGAAGATTGAAGAGATAGACTTTCAGTGTGGGCTGCACCATCCAATGGCAGATGGCCTGGATAGGATGAAAATGTAGGAAGATGAGCTACTTTTCTCCTGACGTTGAACTTCAG
The DNA here is from genome assembly GCA_035773235.1 of Eospalax fontanierii. Classification (NCBI taxonomy): domain Eukaryota; kingdom Metazoa; phylum Chordata; class Mammalia; order Rodentia; family Spalacidae; genus Eospalax; species Eospalax fontanierii. Next base: position 8,343,473 of record CM069554.1, read on the forward strand.
GACGACAAAGTCCCCAGCCTTTGGATTCCTTAACCTGTTCCCCCTGGGTTCTCAAGCCCATGGCCTCAGACTGAACTGCACTGCCTGCATGCCATGGTGTCTAGGTTGCCAAAGGCTTGTTGGGGGCCTCAGCCTCTGTAATCCTATCAGTCAATTCCTCCTTCGTATGTCTACGTATTCATTCTATAGGTTTTGCCTCTCTGGGAGCCCTAATGCATAATTAATAATTAAATGTTAATTTTATTTGACAAAAAAAAAAGGTTAATAAACTGAAAATGGTGATTAAAGCAGAAGTCTGAATCAGGTCCTACAGATGGAAACTTTGGGGACACAGCACAGGGAAGACTTGAGCTGCAAAGAGCTCAACAGCTCATATGTCACCCCAGCCAAGGGCAGACCATGAAACTTGCTGGTCTTGCCCTTAGGAACACGGAGCAAGCTGCTCTCTCACACCCACAATCCCAGGCTGCATGACTGAGGACCAGAGTTACCTCTCATAGCTTCAGGAGAGACTGCAAATTCCCAAGGCACAAATGCCAGAGGTGGGCATATTTAGTCACTTTTCTGTGACTGTGATAAAGCACCAGGACCAAGGCAACTTGCAAAAGGAAGAGTTTATTGGGCTTAGGGTTCCAGAAGGCTGAGTCCATCACGTTGAGGAGACGTGGCAGAAAGCAGCAGGAGCAGAAAGCTGAGCACTTACATATCCAGGAAGCAGTGGGGACAAGCTAGACGTGGGAGGGGCAAGTGAACTCTCAAAGCCCACCCCCAGTGACGTACTTCCCACACCCAGTGACGTACTTCCTCCAGCAAGGCCATACCTCCTGAAAGTTCCGGACCCTCCTTACACAGCGCCACCACCAACAACAACAAGGGAAACAGTTGTTCAAATATTTGAGCTTATGGGGGATGCTTCTCAAGCAAACACCACAGTAGGGCTCTCATGGAACATTCCAGGAAGCCATGACTATGTTGGGCCTCTAATAGTGACCACTGAGAAATCATCCCTAGAGGCTGTGGATGCTGGAAAGATTTCGCACACATCAAGAAGAAAGGAAAAAACAATAACAGATGATAAGGGAGAAGAGGAAAGAGGAGGAGAAGGAAGACTGGAGAGGGAACGAGAGAAGGAAGGAGGGAGGGAGGGAGAGGAACAGCTTAACTCTTTAAGTGAAATTTCCACCACTTTTTAAATTTGTCTGCCAATTAAGTCTTAGAATCAATCACTGTCAACCTCAAGACCCTCTAAGTGGCTGTCATTTCACATGACCTGTGCTTGGTTCACAGCAATGACCTCTGTAGAGTATGTCTATTCCTGTCTTTGATTATAATTAATTTAGCGACTATTTTATTTTTAAAGTTCTATTGAGGTGTAATTTATTGACCACAAAATGCACTCAAAACTATGTAGTGGGAGGCTGGAGAGATTGCTCAGCAGTCAAGAATACTGACTGCTCTTGCAGAGGACCTGGGTTCTGTTCCCAACATCCACATGGTGGTTAACAACCATCTGTAACTCCAGTTCCATTGGATTTGATGCCATATTCTGGCCTCTGTGGACACAGCACACATGTGATGATCTTACATACATGCAGGCAAAGCACTCATAGACATAAAATTTTAACTTAAAAAAAAATTAAACAACAAAAATCCTCCTTGTACTGAACACAAAATAAGCAATTAGTTGTTAAGCAAAGTTTCTAGGAGCAAAAGACATTATAGCATTTAAGGACCTTCCAGAAGACATAGCTGACTGTGTGCCCAGGTTACAGACACTGCAGCAGCCGGAAGAGCCCCATTTCATTGCACAAATTATTTCTCTGAATGCTGCTGAAAGGGATTGCAGGCTATAATTAGAATAATGCCCTGCAGGATTACATTCACAAATGTAATTACATAATCGTTTAGAACTAAATGGCACCGTGAAAGGCATCATTGTGGGAGGAGTGGGGTGAGGGGAGGTTACCAGGCACTCCCGTGGAGCTGGGGAAGCAGAGACCACTTTCTGATGCCAGATTAGCCTAGAAATAGTTAGAGATGAATCTGAAGATAACTTAATTCCTTGGCAGGCTTGTCCCTGGCATCAGATGACCATACATTTGGTAGATACTGTGGACACTGAATGATGACCCAGGTTGGGATGTCAACCAGTGTCCACTAACCCTCCAGGAGCAAAATGGTGTGGGCTTGGGATCTGTCAGCAACTCATGTTTGTTACGTGGAAATCTGCCAGTGGCACATACGGTTGCAAGCCCTGTGAGCCAGCTACACCAGAAACATTCTTCCAAAGCCCGGGGAGCATCACTGATGAGGGAACTTCCAGGCATCATCTACTGAAGACACTGAAGGGCTTGAATTTTGCACAGGTGTACTACGTCACACCCAGGACCAGCGTGGTGACACTCCCCCAGAACGGTCATTCCCTGTTCTTCAGTGTGCTATACTTTCCAGAATTTTGTAGAATGTTGTGCATGCCTACGTGCACAACTGAGAAGGCATATCTGTGCCTCTAAGTGTCCTAAATTTGAGACCAGAAAACAAAATAAAATAAAAATAGCCTGTTAAGTAGACCACAGGTCCTGAAAGCCATGACGATAAATCACATTAATTTAGACCCCATTAATCTGAAGTATATACTAATCCCGTGGGCCTAGGAGGAAGCTTAGCTTTGAAGAAAGGAGTCTGCTTTCTAAGCAAAGGAGGATGCGGGAAGCCATAGGAAGTGTAACAGCCTCAGAAACAGAGGTCATTCCTTAAGAAAACCTGCTCAATAAGATAGGACTGCTTGAGAGTCCTAATCCCCAGCTCACCCTCTGCCTCAGCCATCAACCAACCTGCCTACTTGCAGTCCAGTATGGATCGGGGTCCCTCCCTCTGTCCAACCACTGATCCACAGAGAAGGGAAGGAACGAGCCGCATTGCACATCCAGCAGCCCAGCCTGGTTTCCAACCACCCACTTAGCACCCAGTTTTGCATCCCATGAGTACGGGCCTTTATCTTGGTTTTGCTTCTTAATGGGGCTTGTGGTAGTTTGAATAAGGGTCCCCCATAGTCTCCAAGTACTCTGATGCTCGATCCCCAGTTTATAGCACTGTTTAGGAAGAGCCACTGGAACTTTTAGGGTGTGTGGCCATGCTGGAGGAAGCCTGTTCAAAGCGATGTCCACTTCCTGTTGGCTCTCTGTGCTTCCTATGCCTGCTTGAAGATGTGAGTGCTCAGCTTTTGGCTGTTCCCTGCCATGCCTCTCCACCATGATGGACTCTTATCTCTCTGGAGGAAAAATAAACTCTTCCTTCTAGAAATTGCCCTGGTCATAGAGGCTTATCACAGAAAAAGAAAAGTGACTATTACACTGGGATTTGGGGCAAGCTTCTTAAAGGAGGAGTTTTCTTGTGTTCACCTGTATAATTCCAGTGAATTCTGGGCTTCCCCAACCCACAAAGCCTACATAAGATGGGCTAGAGGCTGAGTATGGTGGCAAATGCCCTTAATCCTGACATTCAGAGGGCAGAGGTGGGCAGATCTTTGTGAGTAGCAAGTTCCACGTCATCCAGGTCTGCATATTGAGACCCTGTCTCAAAAAAGACTGGTTCATAAAAGTCCAACCCTGTCTTCTATGTGAGTCTGCCATACCTCTCAGCAATCCTCACTGCAAGTGCTCACATGGCATACTGACCCTCTTCAGCACACATACCTACCAAACTTTGCTTAAAGGACACCTCTCAGGACTATGCCCAGTCTGTACTTCCCTGGGTAGCCTGGAGATGCAGTCCAGAGATGCAGCCCAATGCATTTCTAAGGTGTTATCCTGGGAACTCATTCAGGTATAGCCTGGATCACGACTTAAGACACAGAAAAGAATTTCAGGATGAGTCACTATGAAGCAAAATTGGAATTATGAGAAAGTTATGCCAAGCCTAGTGGCCCACATCTTTAATGCCAGCTACTCAGGAGGTTGAGGCAGGAGGACCACATATTCAAGTCCAATAGCAAAGCACTTGCCTATCATGCATGAGACCATAGATGCTATACCCAGGAGTGCAGAAGAAGAACGTTTGGGGAGGGGATTTAACAGAAAGGCAGTCATATACACTGAAGGAAAGCTTTGAGAGAGTCTCATTTAAGTATAAATATCTTAACAGTAAGTGTATGGTTTGGGTGGGTTTTGAAATTTTATGTTCAAGGGATATAAAAGATTCCACACAATATGTACTTTTTAACTAAGGAACTTTTCCTTAGTAAATGAGATTATAAGGGGCTTCTTGGTACATTGTACAGGTTTATTAGTCTGACATGATAAAACATCAATCAGTGCTGGACAAAAGGCTTAGTGGTTAAGAAGGCTTGCTGCTCTTCTACAGGACTGGGGTTCAATTCTTAGAATCCACATCAGGTGGCTCAAAACCACCTATTCCTGGGGTTCTAGGAATCCAATGCCCTATTCTGGCCTCTTTTAGTACCTTCACATACATGGCACGTGCTCAATACACACGGCACGTGCTCAATACACACACACGCACACACACACACGCACACACACACACACACAAATAAAAAATATTTTTAAAAGCAAAAAGCATAAGTCAGTCAAAGGAATTCCTACTCTCTGGAGGTCAGAGGAGGTCAGAACGCACTTTGACCTTTGTAAAGGTAGCTCATGATCTGTTTATGAGCTTCTCAGAAAGACAGGGTTACAGATGAGAAAGGAGCAAGGTTAAACTCAAAAGGCTGTGTCTGTTGTGACCTTAAACATGGTTTATTGCTATTTCAACATTTTTGTTAGAAGTATGTCTCAAAAAGTATGTATAAAATATCTTCACAGTGATTTTGTTGCTGTTAGTTATACTGACTTTGTCCTTTTCTGTTTTGTGTTTTCTGTCCTGGGAATTGAATCTAGAGCCTTGTGCATGCTAGGCAAAGGCCCACCATTAAGCTCTATCCGAAGCTTTCTTTGTAGCTTTTGCTTTTTAGACAGGATCTGGCTAAGTAAGTCAGGCTGGCCTTGACTTCAGCCCACAACTGGGATTTCCTGAGCAAGTTAGGAATTCCCCACTGTCAACCAGCAGGCAGGGCTGAGGGACTCCAAGTCCTGCCTATGTCCCCTAAACATTCCCTGCCTTTGATCCTGCCTTTAGCCAGTCCATGGCTGTGGGGCACAGATGCTCGCAGTGAGAGGCTGCAGCTTTCCCTCTGGACAGCACTGGGGCAGTAGTCTGTCAGGGTAGGGTGCCTCCAGGGTGCCGCCTAGGGAGGGAGAAGACTATGTTTCAAAGCTTCTGTGGCAAAACTCAGCCTTACACTCAGCATCTCAACCTGAAACCCATTCTCACCCTGTGTTCTCGATTTCTATGTTCTGTCCCTTTCTTCTATTTCTACTTGGAGCAGCCGTAACAACAGAGCACATTCCCCTCTGAGGAACACTAACTCCCTTCGTTCTATGGCTTTCCGGGTTACTACACCTCTTTCTCATGACCTTCCAGCCTGTAGGAAAATGACTCCTGAGAGGAAACGGGATTTTCCTGGCTGAGAAAGATTCATGACCCACCTGGATTCAGACTCTTCCTTCCTCAGGGGATGACTGGGCCACCGAATGCGTGAAAACCTCAGTCTGGAACCTTGGGATGCTCACCTTCACAGTGAAGCAGGGCAACAGGCCAGCCTTTCAGACATCCTCGAGAGAACTTGGGGAACGTGGCAGCCAGGAGTGTTCATGAAAGAAACCCCAACAGATGGTTCAATCCAGGCAAAGTACATGAAAAGAAGAAGCCTGCCTCAGCCTGGAAATGAGGGAAGGCAAAGAAGTGAGGAGAGGAGAGGGCAGGATGGAAAGATGGGAGGAGGGAGGGGAGGAGGGAAGAGAGGAGGGACGGGAGGAAAGAGGGGAGGAGAGGACAGAGGGGAGGGGAGGGGAGGAGGGAGGGGAGGAGGGAGGGGAGGAGGGAGGGAGGGGAGGGGAGGGGAGGATGGAGGGGAGGAGGAAGGGGAGGGGAGGATGGAGGGGAGGGGAGGAGGAGGAAGAGGAAGATGGATGGGAGGATATGGAGGGGCCAAATAATGTTCAAGCTAAAGAGAACCCCATGGAAAGGCAGCTTAAAGGGAAAGCCACGAGTGTTTCAAGCAGCCCTTAAAATAGAAAAATCAAGAGAAAAGTATCCTCCATCAGGCAGAATTTAAACAACATCACACTCCTGATTCTTAGTAAAAAAGAAAGAAAAAAAAGGATTACACAGAAAAGCAGAGCATCAAAATAAGAAAGAAAGGCTTGAAACTGAAAGGTCACGAAGATAAATAGAATACAAATCTTTTAAACTAGCACATATGGAACAGAACAAAGTAAGGAATTCAAGGAGGCTCTGTAGAAGAGGTCAGAGGGTAAGCACCATCCCAACCACCACCTAGCTCTACCCTAACCCCTCCCAAACACCACGTAGCTCCCCACCCATCCCTCCACCCAGCCCACGCTGGCTAAAACCACCCCTGAAATGGGCTAAAGTCAAATGGCCCACTTTAGGCATTTTTTCCTTTCTTCTTTAAAATTGAGAGCTTCTTTTGAGAATAATGCATGTTGGGGATGGGGAGGTGCTTGTTGTTAACATCTGAAGACTAGAGTTTGGGTTCCCAGCACCCACATAAATGCCATGGCACAAGCTGGCTAGTCGGCTAGGAGACTAGATGAATCACTGCGTTCTGGGTTCAAGTGAGATACTCTGCTTGATGTATAAAGTGGAAAGTAATCAAGGAGGACTCCTAGTGCTCAGCTAGAGCCTCCACACACAGCACACACAGCACACGCAGCACATGCAGCACACACAGCACACGCAGCATATGCAGTACACACAGCACAGCACACACAGCACAACACACACAGCACAGCACACACAGCACATCACACACAGCACATCACATACAGCACACCATACACAGCACACACAGCACATCACACCACACCACACACACCACACACAGCACCTGGACAGGCTGGAGTAGCCTGGAAGTGGGTCAGGACGGAAGCTATGTTCTGAATGTACAGCATATTTGAACAGTTGGTCCCAAGTTAAATGAGAAGGCAGAGGAGCCCAGCACCACCTGCTGGAGAGGAGGCATTTCAGGGTATAGTCACCTTCCAACATCAGCCTCTCTTGGAGAGCTGAGGATGAAAGTTTGACGAGCCTACAAGATGTTAGGTGCTTGTGCTTAGCAGATCATAGATGGGGAAAGAGAAAGGACATGATACTGGGGCAGTGCCAGGCAAACAGACATAATGAATGGGGCCTCGGGAAAGGCCCATCACTTGGGTGTCCAGTCCAGGAATCAAGAGAGGGGGTCCTGACATCTGGGACATGAGATCCATCACCAGGCAGAGAGAGGTTCTTCCTACCACCTAGACCTGGCACATCTCAAAAACACTCAAAGTAGATCCACATACTTCCCTACCCTAAAGTTCTTGCAGTTCTGAGGATTACATGCCTCAAACCTGGTCAGGTGAGTCCTCCCAGTGTCCTGGGCAGTGTCTGTTTTCAGTTCATTTCCTGTCTCCTTCAGCAAGGCTGCATCTCCTAGAGATTCCATAACTTCCCTGAACACCACCACTAATTAGGGCAAATTCTCAAATACCTGAGCCTTTGTGGGTCACTGAAATTAATACAACTGCCAGAGGTTCAAGGACAGGCATGACTTCAGCTGGTGACTTTTATTCCTACGATGTTTTTGCTGCTAGCATAGGAGAACTCTCTACCTGGAGAGCTAATGTGATTAAATGACATCTTTGTGGACAAAGTTGGCAGCCACATGTGGAGCGTACAAAGGAATTAAACACAGAGGAGCAACACAGTCCAAATGACAGCAGTAGAACTCCTGGATCAAGCCGTGACTGAATCCTCAGCCTTTTGGTTACTGAGTCACCTGGTCTATTCCTTGATGCAAATGGATTTTAATTCTCTACCACCTGCAGCCACATCATCCCATCCTGGCACTCCACAACCATTCACTTGGGACTGGGGGACTCCTATAACCTAGAGATGCTTCCTGTCAGGTGCACACTCATGGTCCTGACTCTCAGCCACACAATCCCCAAGAGTAACCCGAGAGTTAGGTGCGGTAGTTAAAACACAGGAGAGTCCTGAACTGATACATAGGACAGCCCTATGCTGAACAGGAGCCATTCCCACGTATCCAGACCACCCACACCATTCTCATCTTTTGGAGAAGCCAACCCTGCCTTAGGGACTGGAGATGCTTTACTCCAGGACAATTTCTGGGGTTTCATAAGGGAGGACCTTTGCCCACCTGAAATTTCTTGGTAGGAAAAGTTTTGGTGGAAAGTGGGAGAGGTTTGGGCCAAGCATCAGTTAATAAGAACTTTGGTCCTATGGAATACTGTGTGCTCAGCCTGTGAACTGCTCTTAGTGAAATGTTTTTCTGGCTAGAAGGTTCCAGAGGGTCCCAACATCCCCAGGAAGTGAGGTGACCTGCCTGGAAATCACAAAGAACTTACTGGAAGTACTAGGCCACTTTCAGCATCCCTTAGGAGCTCAAGGACAAGAGCTCTATGTGGCTCCTTACTGATCCCTAGCGGGCACAGTGCTGAGCAACAAAGGCATGTGCCTGAGTAGACAGAGGAATCCTCAGCCCTGACCCATGCTCTGTGGAGTGGACAGGTGCCTTGTTCCAGAGCAGCTTTTAAAGGATAGAGAGGAGGCACCATCTTGGCAGGGGCTGTGCAGTCTGCATCCGGTTAGAATCTCCTGACCTTCTAAGCGGCACTAAGTGCGTGCTGTCTGGGCTGATTTCCCCCAGTGTCTGCCTAACATGGCGTTTGTAGATTTCTCTGAACAGAACTGACAGAAGGAACAGGGTGAGGCTTCAGGGATGAGGAGCCGGGGGAGGGAACAGCCCTCTCTTGAGTTTCTTTGGTGTTTGGAGTCAGCCTGGTTCTCCAACTTTTATACTCTTCAGTGGGCTTTTCCAGATGTCCTGTGCAGCTCGCATAGTGTCACGAGCCCTTCTATTGAAATTTAGATCCTATCGTTTATGTCCAGACCTGGAGGTGACAAATCAAAGATGGGGTGGGGGTCTTGTGCAAGTAAATCCCTTTCTCCCCTGTCATCAACTTTGGGGCTCTGTGAATCCAACCAGGATGTCTTGAAAGACCTTCCACTGGGCCATGGGCCCTCTTGCTATCTCTGGTTTCACTATTCAGATGTTCAAGGTCTCATGGATTCTACCCTGCCTAACCTAAAGAAAGGAACATAAATTGGGTGTGCTAGGGCACCAATACTCAGGAAGCTAAAACAGGAAAGTGGCAACTTCTAGACCAGCTTATTACATGATGAGTTCAAGGTGAGCCTAGGATCCATAGTGAGACCCAGATGGAGATGTAGCTCAATGGTAGAATATTTGCCTTGCATGCACAAGGTGCTGAGTTCGAGTCCCAGCACTGAAAAACAAAAGCAGTTGTCATGGTTTGCTTGGGTTGTAAACCTGACACATTTGGGAAGAGAGAACCTCGACTGGGAAATTTCCTCTATCTGACTGGCCTGGGGTCATGTCTTTGAGGTGTTTCTTGATTACTGAGTGATGTGGATGGGCCCAGCCTACTGTGGGTGGTGCCACCCCTAGGCAGGTGGTCCTGGGTTGTGTAAGACAGCAGGCTGAGAACTGCCAGTAAACAGCGCTCCTCCATGGTCCCTGTCACTTGCAGTGTAAGATGCAATAAACTCAAGTTGGTTTCGGTCAGTGTTTTACCACAGCAATGTGATAAAGCAACGGAGCAGCAGTCAAGTTGGGTTGGGAGGGTGGGGTGTGGTACAATGGTAGAGTGCATGCTTGCACACGAGGTTCAATGCCCAAAACACCAAAGACAGTCGGAGTCATGTGGCTCTCAATACCAGATATTCCCTTGCCCCCTCGCAGATCCTGAGACAAAGAGAGGAAAAGAGATGCCTCCTCATTTTATCAGTAGAGAAACTGAGGCCCAAAGTAGGGCAAGAAGTTGCCAACCATCACAGAGAGCTCTGCCAGCACCAGCCTGTGGACTCTGGGCCCAGTTCTCTTCCTACCACACTGAGACAAGTCAGCCACTCAATCTCTTGCCTTCCTCCTAAAATTACTAATGTAACCAGTGTCCAAAGTACTAGAAACAAGAGACAAGATCACTGAAGAAAGAAACAGAGAGGGTTCTCTAACATTCTCCCTCACACACAGAATGCTACTTTGGATTATTTGTGGTTTTGCTTTTTTGTTTGTTGTGTTGTGTTTTTCCATATTGGGGTGGGCTCAGGGCTTTGTGGCTAGGCAAACCTTCAACCTCTGAGCTACATCCTTAGCCTTTATCTAAACTCTGACAAAGGGTCTCATTTAATTACCCAGGATGGCCTTGGACTCACTTTGAAGCCCAAACTTGAACTTGTAATCCTCCTGCCTCAGCATCTTATGTAGCTTCGATTACGAGCCTGTGTCTACCAGGTCCAGCCCCAATTTATCTTTTTTTTAAGTGACAGATCAAATTGTTTCTGATGTCTTCAGGAGCTGCATGTCAGGAGCTGATGCTAATGCGTTGTGAGAGACAGGCACAGTGGAACAAATGCAAAATCAATGCCATCTGTCTGTAGGAAACTGCTCGGGATTCCAGACACTGCAGAAGCCTGACGCAAGCAGATTTGGGAGTGGTGGCCCCTACAGAGGCAGAAGGCGAGGGGAAATGAAAAGATCCATTTCTGGTCATAAGAAATCCATTTCTTGATTGTTCAAACCCACATCAATGATTAGGCCATTTCCAAATGATTCTTCCTTCTTCACAATCCCCAGCCCAGCACAAGTTTCTAATACTGTCATCTGTGCTTGGCAGTAATGCAGCCTGTGGCTAGATAGCATCAGGGACTTCCTCAGTAAGAGATGTGGGGCTGAATATTAAGACAACTCAAAAGTCACTCAAAGGCCAGGGATTCTTAGCAAATGAGTTTGACCAATTTCCTCATTAGAAGCCAGGTCTGGGGACTCGAGTTACTTCTGTAAAGCTGTGACCAAAATATCTGGTGGCAGCAACTGAAGTAAGAAAGTGTGACTCTGGCCCACAGCTTCAGGGGACATTCAGTTCACTATGGGAGAGAGATCAGGGCAGCAGGCATGTGTGGCTCAGACTCCCCACATCCCAGAAGAGCTGGAAGCAGACAGAACAGCCACCGTCAGGGAGGTGAACATCTTTTGAAAACTACTTCTGGGGACTCATTTCAGCCACAGAGGCTCTTCCTAAAGGCTCCAGAGTCTTCACAATTCAAAACATGAGATCCAAATCATAACAGATGCCAAAGTCTCCCAGAATCCTCAGGCAGACAGCCTGCCAGGCTGAGGAAACTGGACAAGACAGTTCTGGAAGTCCAGGTCTTATGGTATACTAGGACTAGTGAGTCTACTCTCTGAGGACTCCAAAGGGCATGGAGCAGAGCTCAGAGCATGTTCACAATGCCCAGGGCCTCAGTCCTTCCAGCTCCAGCATCCTGAAAGACTCGTGAGCCCCCTGAAAGGCAGGCCCTGCTTCCCCATCTGGCATCAGGCCCATTGTGTGCATCTTGTATCCTTGGTCAACTCTCTCACACACATTGGCAAAATGCAAGGTCTGCTCAGAGGTGTATACGTGGGAACAAGGGACAGACTTGAAACCTGGAGAATGTGGGCCATGTGGTGATTCTTGCCACCACTGTGGATCACACTGGATCCGCTCCCCCTTCCTTCTGCAAGCATATAGAAGCCCTAAGAACTGCTAAGAGCTACTCTCACAACAGCCAAGCTGCCTGGAAGGGGCTCAGATCGGCTGAGCTGCTTTGAAAGGACATTCTCCAACCTGTTGAGCTGCCTGCAGGTTGTGCAGTAAGCTCCAGGTTTCCTGCTTCCGTGAGCTGTGAGCTGTCACCAAGTCATTTCTGCTCCCTCCACACATACTCCTGCAAGAAACCCCCAGTAAAACTCACTGGTTCACTAGGTCGAACTTCGGTGATGTGGTGGTTTGCATGAGACTGCCCCCATAGGCACCAAGTATTGGACATTTGGTTCCCCGCTGGTGGCACTGTGTGGGGAGGTTTTCAGGAGGCGTGACATGCTGGAGGAAGCGCATCACTGGCGGTTTCTTAAGCCTTGCCGGATGTATAGTTGCTCTCTGCGCCTGCGTGAAGATGTGACCACTGGGCTGGCTTTCTGCTCCTGCTGTCTCTGGCTGCCATGCCTCCCCAGTCATTATGGACTCTCCGCTGGAACCATAAACCAAATAAACTTTTCTTCTGTAAGTCACATCTTTCATAGTGTTTTCCCACAGCAACAGAACAGTAACTAACTGCTGGCGGCGTCCTTCCTTTGGCCTGTGGTTGGTTCCCTATGTGGGGTGAGTAGTCATGTGCTTACATCTCCCTGGGAATAGTGTCACTGCACAGCCCCTTGTCCCATTATGGCTTGAATGTGAAGTGTCCCCCACAGGCTCTTGCAGTTGAACGCCTGGGCCCTGGGGAAGGTCTGGTGCATGCTGGCAGATGTGGGTCGCTGGTGGGCAGGCCTTTGGGGGTTACAGCCTCTGCTGCCCTTCCAGTTCGGACTCTGCTTCCTGTCTGCCCCAGGAAGATGTGAGGAGCCCAAGGTATGTGCTCCCACCACTGTCAACTCTACCATGGCACATGCCTCATGATGGACTAAAACTGCTAAAAGCTTGAGCTGAAAGAAATCCATCCTCCCTGGCATTGCTTCTGCTGGAGATTTTGTCACAGGGACAAGTCAAGTAACTAATAGAGAATTTACCTTCAGTGACACTTGTTCAGCCTTACAAGGAACTGCAATAGCAAATAAGGAGGAAGTGATGAATGCAAGGGAACGATGTCCAGGACGGCACCTTGACCTCTGCCCCCGCAACCTCTATCCTGCACCCATCAGCCTCTTTCCTCCGAGGCTTCTTTGTAGTCAACAGTTGAGCTTGGGCTGGGTTACCTAGGTTTTAATACCCGATTTCCTGGCCACCTCCTATGTTGCACAGAGGTTGGTGAGCAAAGGGGAGACATGATGGGGCCACAGTGACCACTGTAGAGACCCATGTCCTGAGCAGGGCCCTCGGAACAGCACCGGATGACGCCAGGGACCCATCCAATCTCTGGGAGCAACCAGAGAAGTCTAGATAGGATGTGCCTGTTAACACTCTAATCCCTAGGCACTTCTGAGCTCTGGCAACCCTGACCTGACCCACACAGCCACACACGCAACAAGGTGCCTGGCCCTTCCCTAAATGACACTTGTGCACTCTCTACACTTTGACCAGCCCACACCCAACCACAGGAGTTGGTATTGTAGAGCCATTTCCTCTAGCATGACATGGTCATCAGCCATCACGGAACTGTGGTAGCTGACAGAAGACATCAGCGTACAGTCATGGCAATAGAATAAGTAGACCCGTATAGAGATAGCCTGGGCCATGGTAATGGAGATGTGGTTCTATCGTCTGAAGAGGCCAATGATGACACTCACCTGGAATTCATCAATTATTTCTAACCCCGTCCCAGCTGTCCATGGTCCTGGAAAGTTCTAGAGCATACGGGGGATGAAGGTTGACTGAGGGAGACAGCTTTCATGAGTCTTCACCCAGTGAGGCAGCTTCCGTGAGTCACAGATGCTCCAAATAATTCACTGGTTCACTATACTGGACTTGGGAGAATCATTACTTTGCACTATCATTGGTATCCTAGAAAAAGTCACACACAAAGGCAAAGCCTGGGACTGCAGAAGGAGTTTTGTTTGATTTCTTCCCTTCCCTCCCCACCCAACCTTATTTTCTAGTTTTTTTTTTTTTTTTTTTTTTTTTGGTAGTTCTTTTCTTCTTTGACACAAAGTCTTACTCTGTAGCCCAGGATAGCCTAGAACTTGCAATCCTCCTGCTTCAGCCTCTAAAGCAGCACTGGGTTTATAGGTGGGGCTCAGCCCATAGGGCACCTCTAAGCCACTGTGCAGAACAGGCCTGGAAACTGACCACCCACGGTGGAAGGAGACTGGATGTTCACCATCAGTCTCACTAGTCATCCACTCACGGCTGCTCCTGGGGATATGGTTTCCCATGACTCTCCAAGCTAGAGAGAGCCCCTGTGCAGGCAGGGCAGAGACACTGAGGAGAAAAGGTGCCTAGAGATGAGGCGACCATGAATATGCAGGATTCAGGCTGCAGGTTCCAAGCAGACCTTAAAGTTGTGAGACAAACCTCAGGTGACAGAGAAAAGATTCAGTACCCATGGACATGCCCTGGCATCATTCCAAAATGACCAAAAGTCAACAGAAGTCTCCTTCCAGCCCACGGTGAGTGTAAGATGCTGCAGGATCAAGTTGGTCTCTCAGAATATCTGTCCTAGAATAGAATCCACCCCCCAAGGTCCCAGCATATAACAGGGAGGGGCTCCAGCTCCATCTACTGTGTTAAATCAAGTCAGATAATTCTCTTGTCTGCATCATAAATTACTTTCTTCCAAGGAACGCATTAAGGTAAAATGTTGGGGGATTTTTAAAAAGAAAAAAAAATTTTTCTTGCTGGTATTATTTTTGATGAGCTAAATGGTGTTAGTTCTTCAACTGCAAAGGAGGGAGAACGTGCGCACAGAGCTGTGGGCAATTTTAATTTTCAACAATTGTGAGGTGAATAATACCTTCCGTGCTATAAATAGCTTGTGGTTTATATTCATTTGCCTAAAAGCCCGGCTCCAGACCTTGACGTTGAAGAATTAAAAGATGACTTGGGCCAGTTGGTACATATTATGCATGTCCAAGCACCGTGGCTGCGCCCATCATGTGTCCTGTGGCCCTCACGGGAAACAGTGAGTGGAAGAGGTTCAGCCCGTGTGTGGCATAGGGGGCCAAGATGCTCCCTGAAAATAAGTCCACTGGCCACAGCCCTTTCTGTTCCCCATCAAACATCCAAATGGCAGCAGGACCAGGAGGCTAGGGACGCCATAAACACAAAGCTCCCGGCTGCCCAGTACCAGGCAGCAGCTTGCAAAGACAGCTCTTCCTGATTTTGCCTTTGAGAAAGCTTTCCCTCCTATGTCTGCAGGACCAGGATGAAATCACCCAAGTCACAGAGGTGTCCAGTGCCAGCACATTCCTGCCTGAATCTTGGAGCCTACCCCGCAGTCTATCCCAGATTCCCAAGGACCCAGGTCCACAGGACACGCGGAACCTTTCTCAGACCGACCTCCCTCCACACACAGAGCAGACACTACTGAGAGAGACTCAAGCATCAGTCCAGTCCGGCCAGCCCTCACTGTCCAGCCTGCTCTGATCCATCTGCTGTTCTACTTCTGGCTCCAGACACTTCTCTTTGTCATGACTTGATCTGTCCCCACAGGCTCCTGTGTTGAGTGTTGGCCCCAAGCTGCTGGTGCAGTTTGGGTAGGTGAAAACTGGGAACAGGATGGGAACCCAGCAGGAAGAATTAGGTTACTGCATGTTTCTTGGGGAAGGGGTTCTCTCCCTGGCTCCTTTCTTTCTCTCTCTTGCCTCTTCAGCCATAACCTCCCACCATTATGTTTGGCTCAAGGGCATGAGACCAGGTCACCTTTGACAGAAATCTCTGACGCTAAACTCTTTGCCCCTTTAAGTTGCCTTTCTGCAGTATTTGGTCACAGAGACACAAAAGCCTGATAGTGTGGATTCTAATGCTCTGAGTAACTCCTCATCCAGACTATCTGTGACTGCTCAGCCTATCCAGTACTCCTCCACAGCAGCCAGGCTCTTTTCCTGTGACAGTCATCCAGTTACCTTTCTATCCCCACAGCCCCTCTCCAGCTTTTGGTCCATTAGAGACCTAGAGGTTGAGGCTGGTGATATTCAGTCACAGTGGGTGTCCACTCCCAGCAGCATGACTTCGTAATCATGGGCCTGACAGTCCCCTAGCTCTGGACCCATCCCAGCAGTTCTAAGACCCATAGCTCACCTCTAACACAGTGCTCACCTGCACCCTAAGGCCTTTGCACAGCCTTTTACCCTGTTTGTTCTCCTGTAATGTTCTCCTGTTTTCTACACATCTGTCCCCCAACTTTGCCATCCAGATTCGCAGACCTTAGGATGATGTTCCCTGGTACCGCTGCTAAAGTGCCCCCCAGTCATGCCCCAGCACACACACCCCCTTTTCAATTTTCTGTGTCTAATTTAGTGCTGATTTCCTTCGCTTTCTTTTTATCTACATGTTAATGAGCTGCTTTTTCTTCTGCAACATAAAGCCAAGACTAAACACAAGGTCGTGACTCCGAAAATGGTTGTCATCTGATGTCCTAGTTTATTTTCTATGACTGTGATAAACACTGACCAGAAACAACTTGGAGAGGAAAGAAAGGGTTTATTGTGTCTTACACTTCCAAGTGGCAGCCTGTCTTTGAAGGCAGCCAGGACGGGAACTCACGACAAGAACCTGGGGGCAGAAGCTGAAGCACAGACCATGGAAGAACACTGCTTACTGGCTTGCTCCTCTGGCCTGTGCTCAGCCTGCTTTCTTAGTCAAAACAGGACCACCTGCCCAGGAGTGGCACCACCCACAGTGGGCTGGGCTCTTCCATGTCACTTAGTAGCCAAGAATATGCCTCACAGACACGCCCCCAGCCCAGTCTGATTGAGGAGATTCCCCAAATGAGATTCCCTCTTCCCAGGAGTGTCAAGGTGACAATGGAAGCCAATGATGAAATCAACTTTACAGGCAGAGAAAATGGCAGCTGGAGTCAAGATGCCCAGAATAGCCATAGAGTCCACGGGCTCTGAATATGGGACTTGGAGTGATAGATGCAACTGGCCGACTATGTGGTCTTGGGCTTTGGGCGAGTTACTTGACTATTCTGATTCTGGGCGTGATTAGAGTGCATCCATTGGATGATGCTGGTGTGAGTGAGGTGTGCAGAGCCTGGAATAATGGTGAGTTAAGGACAAACCTTCATTTCCTACAGGTCAGAGCACAGGGCCAACCAAGAGCAAGATGAGACTGGGCTATGGGAGACCAGGTGGCCTTGCATGGTGGTCCCTGCATTGAGAGACAGCACAATCAGAGAGTTACCTCTAAGAAGGCAAAGGCCAAAGGGCTGGGGACAAATGCATTTTCCTAGTGTGGCCATCTCCCCAGCTCGCTTCTGCAGCCTGGAGAAGAGCATCTGACACACTGGAGAGACACGGCTCAGGCCATGGTATCCAAGGGGAACAGGTCTACAACTGCTTTCTTTCTGTTTTTAAGAGTTTGGGGAGCAGGATTCACTGTGAAGCCTAGCGGTCTTCCTGCTTCAGCCTCCAGAGCACTGAGAGTATAGGCCTCTGCCACCATGGCCTACTGCAGCTGGCAGCTTGTAGCTGCTGGCTCCTGGGTACCAGCAGGTTAGTGAGAAAGAAGACAGGCCCAGAAATCTAGACTCGTCCCCCAGTGGCCCTTTACCCTTGCATCCTCTGGCAGGCTGTGATAGAAAGCAGGAGGCCCTGAAGGGTGGGCTCCCTGTGGGCTGCAGTTTCAAGACCCAGCATCCCCTGCAGTTCCTGGGTCCCAGCCAGGGCGCTTCCGTCAGCCCCTGGGCTCTCAAGACACAGCCTGGATTGTCTGGGCTACTGAGCCACAGCTGAGCGGACAAGGCCCGGCTGTTCCTAGAGACAAGTGCTCAGCTTTCTTCCCACATGAAAAGGGAACCTGTGTCGCCTGCAGGAGTGAGAAGAAGGAAAAGGGGCCAGGGGAGCTGCAGGCAGGGCTGTAAACACCCTTGCAACTTGTCTCCACCCACAATGCCCTGGATGGCCAGGTGGGGCCAGGCGACGGAAGGTTTGGATGCTGAGCAAGTCACTCAGAGTCTACCTGTCACATGAAGGTCTCAGCCCTGAGGGAATCTGAGGCCAAGCCTTGGTCTTTGACCCCTGTGTGACCTTGGGCCAGTCTATCTCTGATGTGGCTGGAGGCTTGTCCGCTGCAAAAGTGGCACATGGAAATCCAGGTATGGTAGTGCACGCCTTTAATCCCAGCATACCAGGGGCAGAGGCAGACAGATCTCTGTGAGTTGGAGGCCAGCCTGGTGTACATAGTGTGTTCCAGGCCAGCTGGACAGGTATATCGTGTCTCAAAACCAAGCAATCAAAAGAGACAGATGGCGAATTTTCCTCCCAGCTTCAGAGAAAGGTACAGATCATTTCCTAGGAACGCCAGGAAGGCAAGACCCAGTAACACAAGGAAGTAAGACACAGTAAGCTGAGCTTCTGGCCCTTGCATACATGACCCTGCCTGAACTTACTGGTCCAGGGAATGACTTTTATGTATTTGTTCCCCCCAGGTCCCCTGGAGGGAAGGTACTGGGGTGGAGTTAAAACGGTCTGTCCCAGGAGAGCCTCATAAGCCTCAGTGTATTACCATAGGTAGTGGGGGGGGTGGAGGGAGAGGGAGGTAGGACCACTCCCCTGATGACTGCCAGGACTAAAAGATAGCTGAAGGCACTCCCTCATATGTGCTTGGAAAGAAAGCACCCCTTATTTACCTGTTTCTGCACAGCTCTATACCATCTGCTTTCTCTCTCTTTCCCTTCTCACTGTGTGTGTGTGTGTCTGTGTGTGTGATTCTTCAGGACCTCCCAGCCATCTCTTTCTATAGACTTCACTTCAGTCTCCACAATGAGATAAAAACAGAAAGACCTTCACGAACATCAGGCCCTTTGGCGCCCAGCATTGCAGCTTTGGATGTGTGGTACCTGTATCCTAAGAGGGCTAACTAAGTCCATGGCAGCAGAAAGAGAACGGATAGCAGGCCAAGGGAAAGCTGTCTATGGAGGAGCAAGGACTTTTAGAATAGGTTAGGGCCCATCAGGCTAAGACCTATTAAAATGGCATTCCTATTAGAGCTAGGGTAACTCAGTGGAAGAGTGCTTTACTGGCATGGACAAGGCCCTGAGTTCCACCCCAGCACTGCAGAAAGTGAACACACAGACTGGAGACGTAGCTGAGTGATAAGAGTATTTGACTAGCACGTGCAAGGCTCTGGGTTTCCTCCAGCACTGAAGGTAATACAGGGCTTAATTCAGCCAGGTGCAGCATAGACCTGTAATCTCAACTATTGGGAATCTTAAGTTCAGTACCTGCCTGGGCTCCAGAGCAAGTTCAAACTCAGTCTGGTTACCTTACTGAGATACTCTCCCAAAACAGAATGAGGATATAGCTTAATAGAATATTTGCCTAACAAGTATGAGGTCCTGGGTCTAATACCCAGTACCAAACAACAACAACAACAAGAACAGTGGCTACCTGCCTTGCTCAGGACCAAGTCCCGAGTTTCTGGTGACTCAGGCTAGAGTTCTCAGTCTATGCTCTATATTCCTTGGCCTGTGACTGCAGCCAGAGGGTCATGCATGGCAAGGACTGGGTCACCTTTCCATGTCTGAGGGGACCACGAGAGGCAGGCACACATGCACAGTAAGAGCCAGGTGCAGGCGAGGTTTATCAGCTCTGGGGAGAAGTACTTCATCATGCCTGCATCTCAGGTGAGTAGAAGAGCCTGCCACATCCTCCTGGAGACTGAAGGTGAAGGCTATTGTCTCCAGCCTTTCTCCTTCAAGAACTGCCATTAGTTGCGTTTTGATTGAGATGCTTCTGAGAGGTTTATTCATGTGACTACAGAGCCACCTTTAGGACAGGTGATGTCTGTGCCTGGTTCAAGAGTGCTCCCTCTCCGGGACCATCCCACCAGCTGTGAGTGCATAGAGGCTCCCTGGCTACCCAAGCAAGGCAGGACCCCTGCAAAGCCCAGTAAGCAAATCCCAGGACATGTTTTACCAAGAAGATGGAAGTCGTTAGCTCCCATTTTAATTTAACAAGCCCAATTTTATAAATAAGAGTGAATTTTCCCAGGCTATTATTTCTAATTATGCATTTACATCAATTCACATTATGCGGTTGATGAAATGTTAATACCAAAGGCAATTTTCTGCTGACGGGTGGCCGGGAGAAGAGCTTTCTTCACATTACAAGTCAATATTTTTGGAAATAATTACCCAGTTGCTCACCAGAGTCGGCACTGACTAACCCAGTGGCTGAGTCTGCACTGTCCCCAACTCGAGATGCTGTGAGAGAAAATGATTTTGCTGGAATGAAGGATGGAAAAGATGTCAGTCACACAGAGGGCGGGACTAGGGCAGCCTGTGATGCTATGGGACAGGCTTAAGCCTCTGCTCTGCACCATACCTGTATTCTCTGACTATCTCACTCCATAGCTTCAGAACTTCCTCTATTTCTACTGTGGGAGTGGTTTCAATTCTCTCCTAGGGTCAAGGTTAGGAACCTTAATGTGGAATGGGTTAAGTGCCCCGCAGGTTCAAGTGTTTGAAGACATGGTCCCTAGGTGGCAGCACTATTTGGGGAGGTTGTCCAAAATCTTTCGGACTACAGCCCAACTAGAAGAAGTGAGCATCTTGGGACAGCCTTGAAGGTGATGTCTACTCTATGTCTTCTCTCCTAAGATATGAACAAATCATACTAACACCTCTCTCCACTGTGGGCCACACATCTTTGGCTGCAGACTCTCTAACAATGAAACTGTGAGCCCCAATAAACCTTCTCCCCCTAAGCTGCTTCTGTCAGGCATTTTGTCACAGTCATGAGAGAAGTAACCAGCAAGTAAGTGCTTATAAGTCCTCACTGATTATTATGTATTAACTCAAGACACATACTGTAGATGTTCAATAAATACAGTGGTAATTACAGACAAGGAAGGAAAGAAATCATAGACTTTCTAGTGTATCATGCCGAGGGGTAAATGCTGGAGGCTATCCTTGGCCTTCATTTTCCTGAAGAACATGGCAGGCTCTCTCACTCACCCGAGACCCAGGCACGATGAGGTACTTCTACATGGAGCTGATAAACCTATCCTCCACCAGATTTTTACTGTGAATGTGTGTCTGGCCCTCCTAGACATGGAAAGTTGACTCAGTCCTTGCCAAGCAGCACCCTCTGGAGCATAGACTGTTGAGTCTAGCCTAAGTCACCAGGAATTCAGGACTTGAATCAGTGGATCAACCTAGGCCCAAATGACAATGCATCTTGGGATTGAATGGCACCCACAGCAACAGAACTGTGACAGAATCAGAGAAATCAGAGATGTCTGTCTGCAGGTACAGCCCAAGTCCAGAGAGAAATTTCTAGAAAGACCCACCTTTTAACAACAAGTGCATTCCTCCATCTGACCACTCATGAAGCTTCTTTTAAACAGGAGACACAGTGCCCGGTGACAGGGCAGTGGAGCGCAACACATCATCCTTTATAGCACAGAGGCCAGGGCTGTGGTGGTGGCTGAAGAGAAAAGGACAGAGCCGGAGACCTTACAAAGACAAAGCACAGCTTGTGGCAACAGGCCCAGGGGAGGGACGTAAAGGGGTCATCTGTTCCTCCTGCTGGCCTTGTGGGTGTCAGGCAACCCACTGAGACAAAGACAATGGTCAGTTTGGCAATGGGCCAGGTGTATTAGAGACCAGGTTTGCCAAGCTTGGTGGCACACGCCTGCAAATCTAATACTTGGGACTTGGAGGTCAGCCTGGTCTAAGGAGCAAGATTCTGTCTCAAAAATAATAAATAAATAAACAAATCCGAAAAGAAAAAGACCCCCCACCTCCACCCCTCCAAATAATGTTTGAAAGACAGATCTGTCCTTGCACTGAAGGATAGATCCTTCTGGTGCTTTCTCTCAAAGCCCAGAGTGCACCTGCAGACAGACACCCTGATTTGTCTGTACTCCCCAGCAATGAGTTCCTCCCCTTACATGTCTGCATGACCTTCACAGGCCTGAAAATCCACACTTTAGAGGACTTCAGCCTTCTAGGCAAAGGAGAGGACATAGCCTTGAAACTGCATCGGGGAGAGTGGACCCTCTTCTGTGTCTAGGGCAAGGCCTGGGTGGAGGTCCTCAGGTCGCCTGAGTCTAGGGTCCATTCTCCCCCAGAGGCTTCCCAGCACAGAAGAGCTGCTCTGAAAGAGCCAGTCTGAAAGGGGAGCTGGTCCAGGTGTG
Source organism: Eospalax fontanierii (assembly GCA_035773235.1). Taxonomy (NCBI): domain Eukaryota; kingdom Metazoa; phylum Chordata; class Mammalia; order Rodentia; family Spalacidae; genus Eospalax; species Eospalax fontanierii. The sequence goes on from CM069554.1 coordinate 8,365,486, forward strand.
TGATCTCAACAGTGAACTGACAACATTGGAAAGAGGAGAGGAACAGAGACAGGAGAGAGACAGAGGAAGGAAACGAGAGAGAGGACGGCCGGGAAGACTGGGCCTTTTCCCAGAGCACTCTCCTTCCCTGTTCTCTTTCAGCCCCAGCAGAGGCTCATGGGAGCCAGCTGCCTGGCTAGAAACTGCCTCCCTGTGCCTGAGTGTGCATACACCGGCCTGCTCACAGACCCACCCCACACGCATACAAGCAAGCCGCACACACGCGGTCCGGGTATTGCACATCTTCTATATACACCTGTGCTGTCTGTTCACACAGCTGTCACTCTGTCTATGCTGGCAAATGCTGTCTGCGGGCACACACACACACGCACACACACACACACACACACACAGAGGGCACCCTGTCTGAACACACCCTGCCCACATGAAACAGACATGCCATCTGTCTGCACACAGGAACTGCGCAGCCCCCCCATCACCACATACGTCCCCAGGGACCCGAGTCCTAGAGGTAAAAGCCTGTGGTAGAAGGCAAGGGATCCGTTTGGGGAGCATGTCTGCATCACATCCAGTTGCTTTGGAGGGAGAGTGTATGTGTAAGGGGATGCAGAGCCGCAGTGCTGTCACAGCCACCGCCTAGCGCTACCCAGGAGGTCAGTCTAGCAAAAGCTGTGACCCCTGTTAAGCCTCTAGGTTGACTCCATAAACACTCCACTCACTCCTCTTCCGGCTTTGTCCTCTGTCCTGTCATCGATGAGAAGACAGAAGCACACTTTCGGGCTGTCACTCTCACCAGCCCAAGGAGTTCCCCTACTCTCTCAAAGACCTCGACTCAAACCAAACTGAGATTGGTAGCTTTAGTGCGAGAAAGAATTTCAGGACAAGCCAGGGTGAGGCAGAGGTGAACATTTTATTCAAGATGTTTTAGTATAGAGTAAGGATAAGGGTTAGGAGAAAGAAAGGGTGATCAGAAAGAAAACAGAACGTACTTGAGGATGGATGCAGGTACCCCAAGACAGAGTCACCATGAACTGTGTTAGTGTTAACCACAGACACACAGACATCTCAGAATGTTGTTAACGTCTCTCTCCCCCCAAGAGAGTCACCATGAGCTGTATTAGTGTTAACTACAGACACACACAGACATCTCAGAATGTTGTTCACGTCTCTCCCCAAGAGAGTCACCATGAACTGTATTAGTGTTAACCACAGACACACACAGACATCTCAGAATGTTGTTAACGTCTCTCCCCTAGAGAGAGTCACCATGAACTGTGTTAGTGTTAACCACAGACACACACAGACATCTCAGAATGTTGTTAACGTCTCTCTCTCCCCTATCCAGGTTTCCTCCTTGAGAATTTTTTTTTGTTCATTTGCTTTTATCCGCTATGTGTGTGTTTTGCCTGCATGTGTGTACTTGCACCCTTGTAATGCAATGCCCTCGGAAGCCAGAAGAGGGCATCGGATCCCCTGGACCTGGAGTTACAGAAGTTGTGAGGCACCTTGTGGGTACTGGGAACCAAGCCTCAGTCCTCTGTAAGAGCAGCCAGTGCTCTTAATGGCTGAGCCCTCTCTCTAGCCCCCTTCCTCTCTTTTAATAAGAGACATTATGTGGCTCTGGAGATGCCTTTGTGGAATTGTAGCCTGAGAAGACCAGGAGTCATTAGAGTTATGAAAAGGATTTAGTACCTGCTCCTTCCCTGTGAGAGGAGTTTCTGGTGAAATTCCTAGAAAATTGCTGAGAAGGGAGAAAGGCCTTAAGCAGTTGTTAATTGTGCTGGAATTATTCTCTGCTGCGGAAAAGAAATGGATTCTTGGGAGAAAGGTTCCTCTCCAGTTTCATGGGCCCAGAATTTTTCCTGTTTTCCATACTGCCTCAATTTCTTCCCCCAGCCCCACATGAAGCCCCAGCTGGCCTTCTGCCCCCATCTTCTCATAGCCCAGCACAGGTGTACTCTGAAAGTCTTGTTTCATGAACAACCCTCTGCCGTAGGATCCTGTGAGGCAGCCTCTCCCTAGCAAGGAAGAGTGAGTTCTGAGCCCACTAGGACAGGATCTACAGTTCCTGCAGGCCAGGCTGAGGGCTGTACCAGGACACAGGTTATTCCAGATCACTCTCAGACAGGTGGTCCCTAAGGGCTTACCCAGTTGGGTTCCAGCTCTAGTTGTTACTACGCTAAGGTAGCACAATGCCAGTTGAAAATATGACATGACCCCTTGTACCTAGTATCCCCTGTTGCTGCCCTCTGAATCTGTAAAGACAGTGTGTCCCTTAGCCAGAGAAAGGACAGAGGCACAAGCCGGCATGGCCCAGGACTGGATTCTTCATGCACAGAAAATCTCATTCCATAGTGTTTTTTCCGCCAAAGGGGAAAATAACATTTGAAAAAATTATTGTGAAAAATTAAGTTAGATCTGACACATCAAAGATATTCTGCAGATAAAGCCAGGGCCTTTTGTGGCTGGCAATTGCAAAGCCTAAACTCCCAGGTTTCTTGGCCCAGCCAACAGATCCCAAGGGGCCCAGTGCTGAGTCCACTTGACTGTGCTCAGGGAGCAATGAAACTTGCCCCCAGGGCCGCAGAAGAGGAATGAAATCGCAGGAGCACCAGGTCAAGGCAGCCTCTCTCCTAAGGCAGGGTGACCTTTTGTCAACTTCGGATGGGAGCACAAATCTACCATCGCTCTAGATTGGCCTTGATTGGATCAAATCCCATCGGAAAATGGGGAGGGGGAGGCAATAAAACCTCCAGAATTGATATTAAACCACTGACATTTTGCAAACCGAGCAGCTCTGGCAGCTGCCAGTCTATAGCAGGAGGAAGTCTGAGGCGGTAAGTTAGGCGTGAAGGTCACAGCAGTGCCCGGAAGCCCTCCCAGGCCTGGACATCAGCACCAACGGAGCAGACGGCCAGAGTCCAGTACCTCAGACCAGGGCAGGAGCCCCTCGTGACTCCTGTCCCTGCTGGACCTTGTTTATGTATTTGCCCCTGAATATTCCAGGGCAGAAGTGAATTGATGTAGCCAGGCCCAGCAAGGTTCTGAAGCTAGAGATGATGTTAAATCGGAATTTGGGGCTGTTTCCTGCTACATACATCCCCATGGAGTGGAACAGACAGTATTGAGAATGAGATCAGGAAGGCCTAAGATTCTTTGAGAGAACATCCTGGGAACTCAGCAGGGGGATACACAATAGCCTTGGCTTCCTGCCACTCAGTACCCATTGAACACCTGCCCCAGGCAAGGTGTCTGGGTAAGTGTAAGGATGGACTGGGCACAACTCCCACACTGAAAAGGATCAGTGCTCTTTTGGGAACAGCTGTCTCTACTACGTAGGTGGGCAGTGAGCCTCCTCCTCATCTGCCAACTCCAGACACATGGACCCACACTGGCAACTACAGCTGGCCCTGTGCTGGTCTTGAGGGAAATTGTGAGGAGGCAGAAACTCTGCACACGGCTCAGGAAAGCCCAGGAATCCACCCAGGGGTGGATAAACCTGCCCATTCCCTCTCTGTCACCTCCTATACTAATGACAGAACACAAATCACCACACTTTCCTGTTGAATCCAGAGGTAGCCTCAGCGCTCTCAAGGCAGAGCTCCAGGAATCACCAGCCACTTGAAAGACATGGACTGAAAGAATAAAGCAGGACTGGGCCTTGGAGAATGAGAGACAAGCCTTCTGTGACGGCCATAACGGGACTCAGGAACAGGGACACACAAAAGTGGGGGGAAGAAAGCCTCAAAAAGACTTTCTGGCAGAGGAGTCCAGCTGGCTGGACTTTGCCTGGACACTGAATGCACAGCAGAGTTATCCATTGATGAAACATACTGGCCACGTGGGAAGGCCTACAGTTAGTCTTGAAGCTATGCCAACCTTGAAGCTTCTAGACCTTCTGCTTGAACTACAAGGGCCACATGGCCCAGGACAGTGTCAGTAGGATGGAGTGCCTGTCTGCTTTACCCTTCCTTCAGGACTATCACTGGGGCATGGAAAGGAGCCACTGATTGTCCCGGATAGAGAGCCTTCTCCTGTCTCAGCACCCTGAGGAATGCTCTGATCAGACAGACACTCCCAAGTGGTGGTCCAGAAATTTCCAGAAGGATGCCACAACCTTCGGGTCCTGGATCTGGAGCTGTCTTTAAGTATGACTGGCACCCCAGAGCCCTGCTCCTGGGGTCACCATGCTGGGGTCAGATGACCATAACCACGTAGGGTGCATCCACTCTGGTAATTCACACAGCTGTTGCCCAGATACCAGCTATCCTTGCTGTACCAGATCAAGACGGTTTCTACTGCCTTCCAACAAGAGGAAAAACTCAGTAACTGCCCCCGAGGAAAGGCCCCCTCGCAGCTCTGTCGCTAGGCTTGGACTTGCCCACCACTGACTCTCCAGCTCTGTGCCCCGAGCCCTGTGTCTACCCACGTTGGCTTCCTGACGTGAGGTCAACTCTTTGGAAGGTTGGTCAATGACGGGGAGACACGGCTGGCAGGAATGGGCACAGGTGGTGCACATCTGTCCCAGATGTCCCCAGTCTCCCACAGCATCTCAGTGGCGCACATCTGTCCCAGATGTCCCCAGTCTCCCACAGCATCTCACTCCCACCTTCCAACAGGATGGTGCCAAGGGTTGATCTCCCAGTGGCTGGAAAAGACATGGGCCTCAGAGCGCTGACCCCTCTAGCCTAGTCATGATCAGGCAGCTGTGTATTTTCCAATCACCATCCCCCATTAAGGTGAAGAAAGCACATGGGGAAATAACAGAGTTTATCTCAAACAGATCGATCGGCTCCATCTATCTGGCCCCAGCCTCTTAATTCTCCATAACGTCAAAGCAATTTTTGGTTAAGTACACAGCCTGCCCTCTACTAAATTAAACTAATAGATCTAGTGGGAAATAAAACCCCAAGTGTATTGAGAATATTAAAAATAAAAAAATTAACTCTCTGTGGGTCTGAAAGATTTATTTTGGCAAATGATTAAATAACACACACACACATATGTACACACACACACACACACACACACACACACACACAGAGGTGATACTATAATCATTAGGAGATGCTCAGCTCTCCTGGCTATCTCTTGTTAAGATTCTGCATCTCCTGACACCCAGGTTCAAGGTCCACCAGACAATAACTGCAATGGTTTTACCCCTGTCCTCCCACACCAAAGCCACCAGATGTGGCTTTACAGTGGACTGTCACTGAGCCTTCAGTCCTCACAGTCCTCCAGCTGTGCTGTGTTCTACAATGCTAATGGACCCTCTCTACAGAGGAAAACAGTGAAGCTTCAGGGGTAGAACATAAGGTCAGGGTCAGAATCCAGATCCAAGTGACTCCAGAATCCCTCATCCTACCCCACCCTGACATGACTGTCTCTTTATTTAATTGTACAAACAGCCTAGAACAAGAAGGCAAGACTTTGCTTGGATGATATTCATTAGAGATGAAGCAGTTTCCCCAACCAAATTCAGAGCCCCAAGGATCCAGGAAAGGTAAGGCGAGGCACTTGCTTTTCCAGTCTTGGACACCTAGCAACCCCAACTGTGAACAGGCCTGCCGGTGTCCCTGTCCGTACCTCACCCGACTCTGCAGGCCACTAGGGTCTCATTCCTGGTCAGAAGTCTAAGTCTGTCCTGTCTTCTCAACTCTGCCCATGACGCCATCACTCTGGACTCCTCTCTGTTCCAGTCACACCCCTGATCTCTTGATCCTGCATAATTGCGAAGCTGACACCCCCTGACTAAGAACCATGGAAGCCCATCTCCCTCCTGCTTTTCACTCAGGCTCAGTGTCTGTCAGGAAGCCTGCCCAGGTAGCCGCTAACTTTCCTTTCTCGATGGTCCCCTGCTAAGGCTGGGGTCACTCCACCAAGTGTAGATGGATCTTCCTTCCTTTCCTTCCCCTCCCTCCCTCCCTCCCTCCCTCCCTCCCTCCCTCCCTCCCTTCCTCCCTCCCTTCCTTCCTTTCTCTTATTTATTTATTATTTATTTATTTATTTATTTATTTATATTTTTGTCTTAACAAGGTCTCCCAGCAGCCACAGCTGGCCTGGATCTTCTATGGAGACCAGGCTGGCCTCTCTCTCACAGAGCTCTGCCAACCTGCCTCTGTCTCCAGAGTGCTGGGATTAAAGACTTGTACCACCACACCTAGCCTGTGTTGATCTGCTTTCCAACAGGCTCTCAGCCCTGACACGGGGCCTAGCCTTTGCAGCTCTGAGCTCTCTCTTCTTGGCACAGAACTTCACCAGGTATAATGGTGTAAGCCTGTGATTCCAGAATTCAGGAGGTTAGAGCAGAAGGAATGCAAGTTTAAGGATAGCCTTAGCTACACAGTGAGCATCTGACTCAAAACCAAAATCCTTGCATTAATTCTTGCCTCTTCCCCCTTCCTCTTAAATGCAGAGTCCTTGCATAGGGCATCCTGTGTGCCTTGCTGCCTGCAATGTCCCCAGCCCTGGGAAACCTACAGCGGGTGCTCACCAACAGGCCAGAGTGAATCGGGCCTTTCTGGAGCTTTTTCCTCTTTATTCCACTTCTCTAGACAGTTGCCAAGTCCAGTCACCCTGAGCTCTGATACACTCACAAAGAGCCTCAGACACACCCAATGAGGGCCTACTGACTCTGCAGTAAACACTGGTAGGCCAGACCCTGGGGTCTCACAGCTGTGGGTCCCCTCTGTAAACCAGCTGAGCCTACACTGAAAGTCAGGACGGCTTTGCAGAAAGTGCACAGATAAGACCAGGCAGGCTGTGTGACAGCCCCAGGTCTGGTGAGCATAGGAGGGCCTTTCTGGTTCCCATGCAATGGAGGGGCTGTCCCTCTCCTGGAATCTGGCACCCCGGGTTGCTCATGTATCTGGAGAAAAGAGGGCAAATAGAACCCAAAAGAAAAACCATATCACTTTCCCTCCTCCAGGCTCGGGAGCTTTTCTCACTCCTTCCCTATCTGTCAAGACTTGCTGACCCTGACCTGATGTGTGTCCTTGGAGAAGGTGCCCTTGGGGCCAGACTCCAAGACTTTAGTCCCCTGACACTAATGGCAAATGAATGACTACATTGGTCAAAATAAAAGGCCCCATAAATCTGATATTTTGCTTTAAGCTGCCGGGTACTCACAGTGTGCTGGGGTTATTGATAGAAAAGTTTATGGATGGGCTGCATCTTAAAATCAAAACACATTACCCCAAATCAATGTTGCTGCACGTGGAAGGGAAAGGACAGGAAAGGTCAGCCAAGACAAGACTATCGAAACCCCAACTCCAAGCCTGAACATTAAAAAAATAAGTAAACTTTGCAAGTGAATGCCAGGAGCCACATTTGCTAAAGGCTACGGTGAGAAGTGCTTTCACAAGGGTCTGGACAAACTTTGCAAAGAGCCCTATAGAGGGAATTTTGGGAGTCCAGTATCATCATCCCTAGAACAGCACTGGTAAAGCCTTTGTGCCCACTCACAGCACAGCAACAATAGGACAAATAAGGGCGAGTGTGCAGGCACATGGGCTAGGCCTTGAAGAAGCCAACCCTTAGACACCGTCAGTTCACAGGCCATTGTGGTACTCTAGGTACACAGGGACTCCAGAGCTGAAACTGCAGAGTCAGAGGAGGAATCTTGTCGCTCTCCACTGATGAGCAATCATGGTGGGAAACCAAATACTTGTGACCTGTTCTCACAGATCCATTACAGGAAACTGCTTCCCTCACACAAATAGGATGTTCACCAATTGGGCATGTGTGCAGGTGCTTGAGGAACACTTTCAGTGGGTAGGACTGAGTAGCTGTGTGTCCCCAGAGGGAAGGGAAGGTCCCCCTTGAGAGAAGCCACACTGTCTCAGTCTCTCCCTCTCTTTTTCCTTCCTCATCTTTCTACCACAAACGTCTACTTTAGAGACCCAGCACATCAGGACAGGTAAGGAGGAACCTGGCTCCCTTCTGGGAAGTGATGAACACAAGCAAGGTGGGGAGGGGGATCCCTGGAAACGCCAGCAAAGGGGAAAAGCGACCTTCCCAGTGTTCCCTAGGCATTCCTAGCACACTTACTGGGCCCAGTAATGGATAGGACACAACTGCCTGCTAAAGACAGTGAAGGCCCAGCTGTGCCCTCTAACCCAAAAGGGGCAGGCAAGCTCCTGGCCACACAGAGTTGACTCTGCCCCATCTCACCAACTCCATGCTGGAAAAGTCAAGTAAATAGGTTTAAAAAGGAACCCAAAGTGGTTGGGTGTTGTGGTGCCTGCCTTTAATACCAGCACTTAGGAGACAGGGGCAGGCAGATATCTGTGAGTCCGAGGCCAGCCTGGTCTATATAGTGAGTTCAAGGCCATCTGGAGATCCAGGGAGACCCTGATTCAAAAAGATAAAAAAAAAAAAAAAAAGGAACCCAAAGTTTGGGGCTGGGGCTGGAATGATGGCTCAATGGTCAGAGCACTGGCTGCTCTTACAGAGGACCCAGGTTCCATTTCTAGCACCCACACGGTGGCTGACAATCGTCCATAACTCCAGTTCCAGAGGATACCAATGCCCTCCTCTGATCTAAAAGGCATTGCATGACACAGGTGCACTTACACACATGCAGGTAATACACACATTCCTATACAAATAAAAATAATAAAAAATACAAAAAGGAACCTAAAGTAAGACAGATCAGGACTCAAGTCTTGATTGGCCACTTACTAGTTGTGTGACCTCAGAGAACTTCAACAAGCTCTCAGCTTCAACCACCACAATCATTACATGGGCTGAAATCACGTTGTCTAGCCCTGACTCTGTACTAGACCCCTTGGCTAAGGACCAGAGATGCTCCAGTGACCAAAGCAGACAAAACCTTGCAGACTTTAAGCAGGAGACACAGTGAGATACGAGGGATTTGTTGGAAGGTGGATATTGCAAAGGAAAGTGGAAGGGATAAATAAGAAGTGCTGGGGGTAGGAGCTAAAGACTTCAGGGTTAAATACGGCGTTGGAGGAGGGTCTCGTTGAGCAAGTGACTTCCTAACAAAAATCAGAACATGGGTGTTTGGGGGAGGGGTATCCAGGCCAGTCGGAATAGCAGATCCTGAGACAGGCCTATATTGTAGAAGAAAAGATCACATTGGAAGAGGAATGTGAGCCAGGGAAAAGAAAGGAGGAGGTGAAGGCAGAGACTGAGGATGTGATCATTTGACCTTGTGAGGTCACTGGTGCTTGCATTGAGTGTAAAGGGAACCACTGTGGGCTTTTGCGTGAGGGAAAAAAAATCTGCTTTCCATCTGAGAACGGACTCTCAACTGTCCCATTGAGAACAGATGCATGGAAAGTGTGCAGCCAGTGAATGCTTATGTGAAAAGGACATGGTGACACTCAGCTATTTTACTGCTGTTCATAATAATACCAACTCATGCCATAGACAGGAACACCTCATCCCTTGTGGGACGGGTGGAAAGAATCCACAAACTTCCAACCAAGTCTATCTGCAGGAATTACCCACCAGCAAGCCTGGTCACTAACCATCGGTCTGACTGGGTCTGGTATTGGGAGAGGAGCTCTTTGGCTGTCTCTCCAAACAGGCCAATGTACCATGGGCTAGCTCATGCCATCAGATCCCTGCTTGGAATCGGTCCCCATACACTGGGACTGTGTGGCTTCTCTCAAGGAGGACCTTCCCTCTGGGAACACACAGCTTCTAAGTCCTACCCACCGGAAGTGTTCCTCAAGCACCTGCACACATGCCCAATTGGTGAACATCCCATTTGTGCGAGGGAGCAGTTTCCAGTGATGGATCTGTAAGAACAGGTCACAAGGCTGCTCTCCCAGACTCCTACTATGGTCCTAAATCTCTGTAGCATGATGCAAGTCTGCCCCCTCCCTTCAAAAGCTGAGGATAGCAAGGGGCCCCACGGGGGTTTATATTCACAGGCCCAATACAGTTTCTAAGGAATGCCCAAGGAAACACTGTCCCCTGGGCTGAAATGGAGAAAGTGCTGGCAACTGTCACTCTGGGGACCCTGGAGAAATAGTCCATACATTCTCCTGTTCCTGGCAGGAGACAAAAGAGCATCAGTGACCAAAGCATGGAAATGACCCATTGGCCATAGCTGAGAAACAGGAGCGACAGAGGAAGGCACTGCCCAAGGCGCCTGCTGGTGAGGGCAAAGGTTAGGAAGAGCTAGCCACTTCTTCCTCTCTGGGATTGTGCCCCCCTCACCTTTGTGGGGGAGGGGACACAGGAAAATCATCTCCCATCTGAGCTTCTGTTGCGCTAGCCAGCTGACAACCCTCTGGCAGAGAAGGCAGGAGGCTGGAGAGCAGAGAACGCCCACACTAAGTTCATTGGGCTGCCCCATAGTAACCTCAGATTAGACCTAGGCAAAGACTGAGATTCTGCTGGCTGAGGAATCCCATGGGAAAAGGAAAAAGAGACCCAAGGAAAGCTATGGACTCATTAAGCCAAAGTGCCTGCTCTGAAACACCAGTCCACCCACATTCCCTTTAGGACAGACTGCACTCTTCAAAAACTAGACTGGGTGAGGACTAGGGAAGGCTCAGGGACACAGAGGATGCCAGAGCGAGGGGGATGGGCTCTGCAATTCCGCTGTGCCCTAGACCTCTGACTCCATCTCCAGCACCCCATTGCAGTGGTTACCAAGAGGACAATGATCCGCAAGGAGCTTTCGGGGACACAGGGACTGCCTCTCTCAGGCCAGGAAGCCCGCCCCCGCCTAGAAACCTCGGGAGCCCTGAGTCGTGCCCAGCGCTCCCCACCCCACCCCACCCGCGCCTCCTCTGCCGTCACTCACTGCCTGCTGGCTCGCTGGTGCGCTCCGCGCCACAGGCACCTGCTCGCCGGTGCTGGGCGCTCACTTCTCGGCTCACACACTGCATCGCCATCACCTGGCCTCGTCCCTGGCAGGACACAGCGTTGCGCCCTTTTCCCAGTCCCCTGGGCGGGCGCCCACCCACCGGCCATGGCCCGGGCTTGGGCCAAAGAGTGGAACTGCCTGTGGCCCAAACCTGGGTAAGGGGGCTTCGGAGAGGACAGGGGGAGGGGGAGGAGGCGGAGAACTGGCTGAGCGGCTGTCTCCAGGGATGGACACCTGGAAGAAGCCTGGGAGTTTGGGTGGGAGTGCACCCCTCTCCCAAGGAAGAGCGGAGTGGGGTGGGGCTGCACTGCAGGGGAAGAGACTGGTGGTCCCTCAGAGCAAAGCCTGTGGAGGGAAGGGGCGCACTTGGGGTGGGGGCGGGGAGGGTGGGGAGGGGAGGGCGGGGGTGAGGCCGCGGAGGAGGCGGCTCGGCGCCCAGCCACTGACCGCCCCCTCCCTTCTCCTCTCCTCCTCCTCCTCTCCCCCCTCCTCTCCCCGCCTCTCCTGGGCTGCGGGATCTCACGCCGGACCCGCTCTCCCGGCGCCGCTCTGGGTCGGACGCCAGGTCTGCGCGCCGCGGCTGAGCGCCCACTCGCCTTGCGGAGAGAGTCACCGAAGAAGCGGCGGGGGCGGCGGCGGGACCGGAGGAGGTGGCAGTCAGGAGCCGAACGGGAGACAGGGAGGCGGAGGCTCGGAGCTCCGAGGCGCACACTCCCTCCGTCCGCCCAGGATGGGTCTTGGCGCAGCACGGCCGCTGCCCGGGCCTCCGGGCCGAGAGTGAACTGCAGGTCCCCAGCACCGTGTGGACCCCCGGACAGAGCGAGGGACGCACCGACCGACCTCCGGTAGCCTCCGAGGCGAAACCTCGCCTCCTGCGCACCGGGCCAGCGGCCGGGAAACGGGGCTGATTGGTGGCCGCCGGCGGCCAGGGGACGGGGCGCCGCGCGGGGCCATGGCGGGCTCGGAGGCTTCCTAGCCCGAGCCGGAGCCGGAGCCGAACCCACGCTGCTGCCGCCGCCGCCTCTCCGCGCCGGGCCCCCGCCGCCGCCCCCCCGCGGGAGATGGAACAGCGGAGCCGGCTCTGCGCCCTCGGATACCTGCCGCCTCTGCTGCTGCTGCACACCCTTCTGCTCCTCGCCGCCGACGGTGAGCGCGGGAACTTGGTGGCCGCGGTGGGCTCGGGGATGCTTTGCTGCGGTCACGCGAGTCGGCCATCCTGACAGCCACCGTGGAGGGGAAGAGGAGCCTAGGGGCTGTAGGGTCTCCGGACACGCCAGTGTGCGGCCGAGGCTCGGAGGGGTAGGGGCGCGACAGCAGACCCCGGTCGCTGCAGAGGTGGCGTCTAGGAGGGTGTCTCTCCGCGGGGCTCTGGCCACGCAGAGGAGGCCTGCGGGGATCGAGAGTTGGCTCACCCCAGTCCGGCAAGGATGCAGAGGCCCGCAGGTCCCTGCACCCCGCACAACCGGGAGGGAAGCCGCCTGCAGCGAGTGGCGGGTCCCTGCTGCCGCCTTGCAGCTGCGCCCTGAACTTTGCTAGTGGCTCGGGCCATGGGCGACTGAGCAGCTTGGGGCAGTGAGGGAGTCGGGGGTTGGTTCGGAGGGTGGCCCAAGGCCAGTCAGAAGCCAGGTACTGACTGCCTCAGCTTTCGGGTTGTCCCAAGCCCCAGCCTCTTAGCTCTTCAGCTGGTCACGCCTCTCTCTCTCTCCCCCGCCCCAGCTACATTCACTGAAGTCCCCAAAGATGTAACCGTGCGGGAGGGGGACGATATCGAAATGCCCTGCGCATTCCGGGCCAGCGGAGCTACCTCCTATTCTCTGGAGATCCAGTGGTGGTACCTCAAGGAGCCTCCTCGGGAGCTGCTGCAGGAGCTGGCGCTCAGTGTGCCGGGCGCCCGGAGCAAGGTAACCTGCCGCCCACCGGGCACCGCACAGGAGCTTACCCACTCCCTCCAGGGTGCGGAGAGGGTTACCCCCGCAGGGCAACGCCCTATCCTGCAACCAGGCCCCCTCTTCTGTGTCCCCACAGCAACATCAAAATGGGCTGTGGTCGCCAGATCCTGTCTGTTCCCTACACTGATCGCGCAGACCTCCTAAATTAAACCTCACCTCGCCCAGTTTGCTAGCTTTGAGACTGCCCTCTGATGGGTACTGGCTTAGGTCACAAGATCATCTGGTTCCACCAGGCTCTCCCCGGTCACTCGAGATCCCCAGGGCTCAGGGCCAAGGAGTTCAGCTGCTCCGGGCTGCATTTACGTGGTACTGGCACTGAAAAGCCAGCAGGTCACCTCCAGCTTCCACAGGTTCAGAGGGGCTGTCCTCCTGTGGCTGGAAACCCACACTGGAGCGGGCGCGCACTCTCTTACCTACCATGCTCCTGTCTTCTGGCGAGCCTTCACACATACCAGGCAGTCAAGGCCTCAGTGATGATGGCCCTTCCATTCAGTTTTTCAGGGTCCCTAATTAAGTGGGAGATTCGGGGGAAGAGAGCAGAACATGAGGTTCCCCAGCAGCCTCCCTCCTCACCCCAGTGGCCATCCAACACTCCTACTCTCCAGAGAGTCTGTGTGCCGGTGCATCATGCTAGTCCCAAACCTGATTCTTTCTTGGTACACTCCTCGAATCCGGATGCTGCTGGTACACACCCCACCCCATGCGTTTCAGCTCCTAGCTCACCCACGCCGCATCCCCTTGCCAAAGACGGGTCCCAGTTTTTCCAGAGTCTAAATGCCACCAGCTTAAAATATCTCTCTCTCTCTCTCTCTCTCTCTCTCTCTCTCTCTCTCTCTCTCTCTCTCTCTCTGCCTTTTTGCATTTTAGGTAACAAATAAGGATGCAACTAAAATCAGCGTAAGTGTGGAGCCCTGCGTGGGCCGCGGGAGACCCCTTCTGGCCACTTTGCGCCAGGCAGCTTCCTCCCAGTTAGAGAGCCTTTACAGCCACAGGGTGCAGAGCTCTAATCAGGATGCATTGTTGGCTACTTGGCGTATCTGGGCGCCATCTGTCGCCCATAGAGAGATTGAATTCTCTTTTGTGTAAATCAAGGGTCCAAACCCGAGCCCCCCAACTCAACTGGACACTCGCCTGTAAAACTCTCTTGCCTCAGCACCTGGAACAGCCTGCTTCCTCTTTTCCTGGGCTGTCATTTCTTGCAACCTGAGGAGCAAGGCTTCCAATCCTTTCCTGCTCCTCCCTGCACCCAGGCTGGGCACCCCTGCAACACCCTCCACCCAGCCAATCTCCTCTGCGGGGTGCAGTGTTAGGCTTCTGAGGGACGGGCCATCTTACATTGGCTCAGAGTCCTGGGAGTCCTAAGCTGAATCTTGGAAGTAACAGGGCCTGAGGACCACGGGAGCCTCCTTCCAGGCCCTGTTCAGAAGTCAGGGCTGTCCAAGTGCCTGGTGAGAGCCACTGAACCCAGAGTCTCCATCAGACCCCCAGGGAAGAAGGGCTTCAGACTACCTCCTGAGGGAAAACAGGAATCTCCCAAGGGGTCTATCCTTTGGAAACCCAGGGCTGGCTGTGAATGGCAGGGTATGACAAGTGTATTTGTGCCCACCGAAGGAACGATGGCTTTCCCTAGGACACAGCTAGCCTCCCTGGGTTCTAGGTAAAAGCAAGCACAAATGCGGTACCTGGGGATGAGTAGAGGCCAGAGGTTTCTTAAAGGTCAGAGGGAGAACAGAAGAGGTGAGTTCTGAAGGGAAACCCCAAGCTAGTGTACACAAGCCAGCAGAGGTGATGGCGAGCTAGACATCCAACGCAGTGCACGTAGCAAAAAGATGCCCAGATAGAGCTAGGAGCACCATGACACTCAGGGAATATTGGGGTGCTCTGGCAAGACGGCTCAACGGCAGGGACGGGCTCAGACATCCTGGCCGGCCTCTAACCTCGCTGTCTTGCAGACCGTGCGTGTCCAGGGCAATGACATCTCGCACAGGCTCAGGCTGTCGGCGGTGCGATTGCAGGACGAAGGCGTGTACGAGTGCCGCGTGTCCGACTACAGCGACGACGACACCCAGGAGCACAAGGCCCAGGCGCTGCTGCGCGTGCTCTCGCGCTTCTCGCCGCCCAACATGCAGGCCGCGGAGGCCGTGTCCCACATCCAAAGCAGCGGCCCACGCCGCCACGGCGCGCCCAGCGCCGTCAGCTCCAACACCGCGGGCGCCGCGGGCCGCTCCACCTTGGAACCCGGCCGCAGCAGCGACAAGAGCCCGGCCCCCGGGAGCCCTCCCTCCAGACCCGGAGTCCCCCAGGCCGCCGCCGCCTCGGCGACCCACACAGCCATCACCGCCGTTCCAGCGGCCGCGGCTGCTTCGTCGGCGTCGCCGCCATCCGGCCAGGCGGTCCTTCTGCGCCAGAGGCACGGCTCCGGTAAGGGCAGGACCCCCCACCCGAGGGGTCGCGCCTGGGTGCGGAAGGATCCTGAGCGCCAGGCTCGGCTGGTGGTGCTGGGTGCAACTGCAGGTGCTTGTGTCTGGAGTGTGCTTTCTGGTGCGTCTTTCTGGTGTACTGCAGGTGCTTGTGTCTGGAGTGTGCTTTCTGGTGCGTCTTTCTGGTGTTCTCTAGGGCGGTTTCCCAGTCTTCTGAACTGTTGGAGCTTTCTGTCGGAATATTCGTGATTGTGGGGGCTGCTCTGCTGGCACTGTGGAGGCCGGGCTGTAAAGATGTCCTCTAGTGGGCTTTGAGAGCTTCTAGGAGCCCCAAGTTTGGAGAGAGTAATAATTCCCCGGTGGGAATAACGCCATGTAGACGGGCTGCTGTGATCCCCGCAGCTTGGCTCTCTTTGAACAGACTGCCCTAGAGGGAGGGTGCAGGCGGTTCGGCAGGTGCAGCCTCTGCTCACAGCGAATGGCGGGGATGCACCTAGGCAGGCGTGCCTCTGCACCCGGTTATAAATCACAGTTCCAGTCGCCCTTGGGGTTCTGAAAGGGAGGTTAAGGCGCGTACAGCACAGAGGTTGAGGCCTGTTTTCCTAGGGAGTGAAGATCCAGGGCCTGGGATGTGGACCAGAAAAATGAACTCTTTGGCCTTGCCACGAGGACCTGTCCTGGGACAGGCTGCACAGCAGTAGCGAGGGTTTGGGGTGCCCAGAAAGCCATGGCCATTACCACCTATCTGCCTCTCTTCAAAAGATACTCCCTGCTCCCACCATTTCAGATGGGACCATCGCTTCCAATGTTCAGGCCCAGTATCCGGTTTTAAGTGAATTCACTCCCTGCCTGAGCCCCTCCCTTCAGTCTTGTGTGTGATGCAGAGTTAAGGAAGAGAACTCTACTGGCAGCCCGGAGTCTAGGACAGTCACATGGAACGGGTGGGGTGGGGCACATGGTCATGCCCCCAGCCTCGTTGTTCTTAAAGTGCTCCCCCAAGGTGACTAGCTAAGGACACAGGCTTCTGGACTGTTCCTGCCTAATCCAAGGTGGTAGGCCTCACATCCTCATTCTCTCCTACCCTCTTGAACTCCTGCCCATGAACATTGCAAGCTGCTGATACATTTTGAGTGTGAATTCTGTTCCGTTTCTCGTTCAGTTACTTCCCCCTGTGAGAGCCTGCACTGTCTCCCCCAGGGGAGCCTGTTCAGTGTCTCTCTTATGGGAGTCTTCTGTGATTCCCTCCCACCTCCATGGGAGCTCCCTCTGCGTTGTCCCCATGAGAGCCCACATTGTATCCGAACCCCGCCCCCCCATGGGAGCCTGTGCTGTATCTTCTGCGCCTGTTTGGGAGCCTGCTCAGTGTCTCTCCCCTGGGAGCTTGCTCTGTGATCCCCTTCCCCCTGGGCGCTTGCTCTGTGTCTTCCCTGTGGGGAACCTACTGTGTCTCTACCAGACTGAGATGTGTCTCCCTCCTCTGTGGTTCAGAAGACTTTGCCCCTTTTAGTTCCACACAGAGACCTACAAGACTTTCTCCCAGGCCAGGGGAAGGCAAGTCAGCTCCAATCACCCACCAGCTTCCTTACCTAACTTAGAACATCCCCATTATCTGTATTAATTTAAGATAATACTAGGTGCTGTGACAAACCCCTAAATGTCAGTAGCTTGACACATTTCAAGTTTATTGTCATGTCTGCATCATGTCTTGTCCTGGAGTGGGGATAGGGTGGCACTTTTCAAACAGTCATTCAGAGGCCCTGGCTGACAGACAGACTAGCTTCAGCAACCAGCTCCCAGAGTCCCTCCAGGGAGCAACATATGGTGGCCTGTGAGGGAAGAGAGTTGGGAATGTCCCTCTTGATCCAGTTCCTAGAGAGAACAGAGCCCCGAGGCTGTATGTCATGTGTGGTGAACACTAAATGCACTTCTTTCCTGTGCATCTGGAATGGTTCCGAGGTATGCAGCATGTGGGAGAAACTGAGGAAAATGTCACTCAAACCTCTTTGTAGTGTTTCGTTTTCTCTGAGAAAAGTCTGTCAAGAATGGTGTTATGGTTTTGTAAGGACCAGGACTAGAGGCGGCGGACATCATATGACCTCATCCACTGACCACCATGTGGTTCAAATAGATGAAAGGGTTTGTGGGAAATACATTTGTTGGCTCAGCAAGTACTTTCCCGCTTCATCTTTCTGTACTAGGAGGGGGGACAAATCTTTTGAGGGAGCTGTCTGTAGTCTATAATGGGTTGTTAGGAAAGTGTCTACTGACAAACTGTGATTGGCCCAATTGCTCCTGGTTGGTGAAAAGGTCCTTTTGACCTGTCCTCTTGATCTATAGGAAGTGATGCTTGTGTGACAGACTGGAGTTAATCTCTGGACTGTTCCCCAGAGTAGCTGAGTGGTAAAACAATTGATCTGAAAGGCAGATGCCCAGGTAAGAGCCTTTGCTGCTTACTGGCTGTGTGACTTCAGGTGAATGGTTTGGTTTCTCTGTGCCGCCCGTAAAATGAACAGTGTGTTATTCAGAGTTTTCGTTGCTGTGACAAAGATTTGAGAGAAATAACTTAAAAGGAAGAATGATTTGGGGTCACGGTTTCAGAGACTTCAAACCATGGTCCGTTGCACTAGTGTTTCTGAGGCAGAGTATGTGATGGAGCAAAGCTGCCCATCTCACGGTGGGCAGGAGACAGTGCATGGAGGGAGCAGAGCCAGGTGTAACCTTCAAGGCACTGTCCCCCACCCCAACAACCTACTTTTAAAAGTTCCCATCACTTCCCAAAATGGCGCCACCAACTGAGCCCACAAGGAACACTTCCTACTCAGACTCCAGCAACAGGGATCCCTAACCTCAGGGAGCTCAGAATGGGAATTTCTATGCATCTGGACCACTGTCATCACTACGGCCTTGGTTGCTCTGGGTGAAGAGGAGGGAGGGGGGATGAATTCGCTGGCATCTGGGGAGCTACGGAAGGCCATGAGACATTAGTGGAACCAAGACTTTAGTCAAGGATGTGCCGTGTGCTAGAGATTCATGAGAGTGAACTTGTCCGTGCCCACAAAATGGCAATGAGGTCAAGGTCATTAGGTCATTCTTTCTTAAAGTTGGTCCTTTCCTAGCCAGAACCTGCCCCTTGAAAACTGACCTAACTTCCAAGCATAGCCAATCAGGCCTCTAGTCCCGGTGTTAGCCACAGGGGTCAAAAGTAGGGATATCCTGGGGTAGTCTTTCTCTTAGCAGAGTACCCATCCTTAGAGTGGATTGGATGGTCCCCCTCATCCCAAGAGATATAGAGTACTTGCATCAGAATTATGACAGCACAGTGCTCAAGGCTGTTGCAGCTGGTGAGGCTTTGGATGCCTGCTTATCACAGGGCCCTATGTCAATGCCAAATTGGTCAGGGTGGTGCCCAGCTGGAAACTCCGTTTGCCTGTCTTGTACTGGAAGGTGTTACACTGTCTTCCAGAATGCACAGCTGAGTTCCCTACAAGGCAAACAGGACAGTAGCAATGGATGAAGTGTGGTGGCTCCCAGTGGCTCCTTGCTGGCTCCTGCACAGGCTAGGAAGCAGGCACATAGATCTTAGACCAAAGTCCTGCTTTCTCTACAGCACGCCCCCCGCCCCGCAAGCCTGGAAGGTGGTCAAATGGAGTCTGGCCATGTTCCTTACTCTCTGCAGAAAGCTCTTGGGAGAGTCATTTTCCTTGGGTACCTGGATCTTCCACTTTGAGCCTGGAGAAGATCTCTAACCCACATATCTAACAGCCTTGATCCCAAGGAAAGAACAACTCATAGTGTTAGGGTCCATCTCACTGTGGACACCCAAGGCTATGCAAGCTACAGGCTGTGGGTGAGGGTGAAGCCTGTAGACTGCACGATGGGCATTAATAAATCTTCTTGAAGGACTGCCCTGAGCACCCTGCCAGTGCAGGGTCCTGTTAATCTCCCGGAGAGGTAGCTGGCTTTGGCAAGGCTCAGAACCTCCTGCAGCAGGAGCTGGTGAGAGACCAGAGAGGTTGCTCTGGGCCTGCCTCCCCACTCTTCCCAGCCCACAGTTCCCAGCCAGAGCAGCCCATTGCTCTTGGTTAACAGGCAACCATATTCACAATGTTTCTCAGTCAGGGTGCTGGCAGAGCAGATGGCACAGTCAAACAGAGTCACTGAGGGGTGTTGGCACACAGTATTTATAAAGATGAAGGCAGGATTAGGCTAGCCAGCAGAGGGAGGTTGCAGGTCCCCAGAGCCAGCAGAGAGGGAGCCCTAGGGTGCAGGAACAGGGGTGGAAGTGATTAGCAGAAGTCAGACAAAGGAGGCGGAGGACAGGGCTCCGGAATAGGAACCATTATTTTGGTGGAGGGACACACTTGACCTGAGGTGACCCAGCCAGGACCCCTTCCTGACTTCCATTTCACTAGCAGAGTCTCCTGTTAGCCAAACCCCTTTGAAAGCCAAGGACAAGGGCTCCTGGGGGAAGCAGCTGACAGAAGTCAGAGCTCAGGGCTCAGAGCATGGTGAACAGATGGGGGACCTAGGGAAAGGGTCACCGCAGCCCGGGAGGAAGACATCCTGGGTCTGTCAGTTCAACAGCATCAGATTGGCCCCAGCTGCCTCTACACACACACTTACTCCCAGAGGCCTTGAGATGCTTTTGTTTGTGAAGTGAGCCACCTCAGTGACGCCAGGCAAGAGTGAGGGGACAACTTGCTCGAACCTTCACCCCCTTAGCTACTCCCCAGCCAGGCAAGAAAACCCTTCCTATGCCCAGCATGGCCAAATATTTATTTACACTACAAGTTTATGTGTGTGAAAAGCTCATTCGTTTCATGTCTCATTTGTCAGGAGACATTTTGGTAGTTAGGCTTGAAAATAATCTTGGTCTAGAGGAAGCAAGGGAAGCCAGCAAGGGAGGCTGGGTTCCTTCCTCGGCACATGTGCAAATATGGCTCCTAGTAGCACTGATCCATGTCACAAGAGCTGGTTGGCAGAGAGAGAGAGAGAGAGAGAGAGAGAGAGAAATAGTTTTAATGGGGAAAGATGAGCCTGGCACAGCCTCAGAAAGAATACAGTTTATAACAGGATGGCTCTCATGCTGGCACGCGGTTCCCTTCTGTAGGGACTCTGGGATCAGACTGTGGTGTGTGAACCTCTCATTAGCCTCAGGGTTTCAGCTCCAAGGAGAGGCACCACCGTCCCTGCTGAGTGTGACTGAATGTGGCAGACTGCTGCCTGATCCCCGTAAGGAGAACTAACTGCTCCCAGTATTTCAATTAATAGTGAGAAGACAGCCAAAGCCATGGGTGTGATGGTGTTCCCTGTTAGAGAGGGTTTCTGTTGGGAACCGTGGAGGAGGTTCATCCTTGGGTATCACCATGGTAACAGTAAATGATGACCAAAAGGGGCTGTTCATGAGGTGAAAACACTTTGCTTCAATCTATGTCCTGCGTGGTGACATAGACTGGTGCTACGGTACCAGGGTGACCCTGGGGAAATGCAGTGTTTCAGACTCCCCAGCTGCATCAGCAAGGCCAGGAACCCTGGACCCAGGAGGACTCATAAACCGTCCCTTTAAATAGTCTGCTTTTCTCTGAAGCTCCAGTGTGACATGAATGTCATCATGAAATAGGAAATAGGCCTGGCAAAGGATGTCCTGAGAAGGGGATGTGGGGCTCACTGAACATCCTGAAGGAGAAAATGAAAAAAATTCATGAAGGGAGTGTCGGAGGCTCACGGCTGGCAAAGATGTCAGCATCTTCCTGCACATTGGCAAAGTCCAGTATTTATCAGCGACAGGAGATTAGATCCTTTCCTTCTCAGCCAGTCATTGGAGTTCTGTCCAGCCCAGCCTCATGTTTCTCACCAGTGTGAACCAGAAATGGCAGCCATAGACTATAGAAACAATCAGGAAGGGTTTCCTATATGCAGTGGGGTCCCAGGCTTGAAAGAGTTACCTTGGACTGATGTCTTCCTAGTTCAGTTCAGTGCCTGAGAGTTCTAGATCTTCGCTTAGTTCCCCACCCAGTTTCTCATGGACTGAGAAGGTTACAAGAAATGGCTTTGTCCTTTACACCTTACCGGAGTGGTCAGTTGGCCCACAGCCTAGCCGTTCTATCTCTGCATTAGAGAGCCCTGAGGAAGGCCTGTTGCCTTTGGATTCTAAAAGCCCCACAACGTGTGCCTGCCACACTCTCCTCTCCTATCCCCAGCTCTCCCTAACTCTGCCTGCCTCCCTTCCTCCCCTGGGAACACTGCTCCATCCCCAGCTTGTTGCTGGAGCCCAGACCCTTTCTTCTACTGGAGTGGTAGCTCCCAAGAGAAGAGCCGAGTGGCAGCCTTTCTAAATGTCACCAGGAGCCAAAGCCACTAAGGAGCTTCTCATTAAATACACCAGGCGCACATTTTTAAAGCTCTGAATATTAAGGATTCCCCAAGCATCCGCAGGGATAAGCGGGGTCAAGTGCTTCTGTAATATGATATTGATTAGTTCTGCTCAGTGTGGACAGTGGCAAGGGTTTGCCTGTGGTCTAAACCCCTGAGCTTTATGGGAGACACTAGCATGGTTTTAAGATATTTTTGCAGCACAGGAAAAAAAAAAGGTATTATCTTTTTTATTTCCCCATGTTTTGATGACTCTTCCTAGGTATCGCTTGCAAACTCATGTGTAGAGCAGTGAGAAGCCTCACTTTGTCTTATGTAAGGGCTGTGGGAAAGCACAGCCCAATTCTTGTTCTCCCTATTCCTCCTTAGGAAGGACCCTTGTCAGCATGGCCTGTGCTGGGAAATGTGTCTGCCTGCTTGTCAATAGCTTTGGTGCTTTTAAGAGAAGATGCTCATAAATATCAATGTGGATCACTCCGTTTGGCCTCCCCAGGTTAGGATTTGGATGCTGTTGAGCAGGGAGGCATGGAGCAGGCTACAAGAGGTGCTTGGCAACAGGAAGGCCCTCAGCAGCTGTCACAAGTGTGAGGCTCCGTGTGAGCACCTGGGCAAAGGCCTGTCCCCAAGACCATGTTCCAATGGAGACTGTTTGGGGCAAATATTGAATACTCGGTCCTGTCATTATCACTCTTTAGGGTGAAACGTTAAAGCTACTTTGGACTGGCTAAAATTGACTCTGGTTTTACAGATCAGTAAGTGGAGTTTCTTTGGTACTTGATGTCGGTTCAAAGTAAGAAGCGATATAGTGACTTATCTCAGCACTGTGATCCAATACCTGACAGGCCATTTAAGAGACAGAGGTTTATTTTGGTTCACAGTTTCAGAGGGTTCATTCAGTCATGGGGGAACCCGTGGCAGCTGGTGGCTCACTTTGAGATGACAGGAGTTTTTAACATGTTAATCACCAAGAAGCAGAAACCTCTCTCAGAAAATAAGACTGGGCTATCAGCCTCAGCGGCTCACCCCCAACCCAGACGCCTCCTCCAGCTATGCTTCCTGTCCCACAGGTTCCTTACCCCCTGGTCACTGACAACTGACAACCAAGTTAGGGACATTCACATTAAGCCATAACGGAAGCAGAAGTGGACATTTCAGGATCTCTCTCCCCATCCGTTCTGCTGCCTTGTGCTCAAGGCTCCTTCATCCAGCTCAGAAGTGGCCAGCCTGTCAGAGGAATGCCATGATGGAAATGCCACTCAGAAGTCCTTAATGGCTGATTGTTAACAGGACATGTCCTACAAGCCCCCAGTGTAGGTTAGTGAATGAGGCCAGGGATCAGTCAGTTCTCTGGTATGATTCCCATCCATTGGAAGACCCGAAGCATGAAGCCAAGAGATGCTAAGACTGCTCTGGAGGAAGAGTCGGCCTCTACCACTGCTTCCCATTTCATTGGTTCTGCTGACATTTTCATCGTTTCCCACTGCTGAGCTAGCTCACTTGTAGGCAAGTCTGGGTTGGAATGCTAACAAATCCTCCCTATTCCTGTCCAAGCCTCAGAGCTCCAGTCGCCTGGATTACAGCACACACCTTTTCCTACCACCCATTCCTCATAAGTGCCACTCTGCCCATCCCGTCCACCTGTGTTGGTTGGACTCGTGTGCCTCCATGGCTCCCGTGCGTGAATTCCCTCATCTGTTATCCAGTACGTGGAACCAGTTCCCAAGGTGGAGGGCAGTGGATGGGATCAGAGGAAGTCAGCCACGGATGCGTCTTAATTATTTTTCACAACTTAGTGGCCCAAATGCCTGACAGAAAAAAAAAAGGGAAAGATTAATTTTGGCTCCCAGTTTTGGAGGTTTTGGTCCATCGTGGTGAGGCAGGCATGGCAGACCAGGGAAGTTCCTCGTGATGGGTCGAGGAGCAGAGTAAAGGGCATTCTGGATCCCAGTTCTTCTTCCCTTCTCTCTTTATTCCATCCAGACCTTCAGTCCATGGGATGGGGCCACCCAGCTTCAGGGAGGACCTCGCTCCCCTAATTAGTCCCTTCTGGAAGCACCTTCAGAACATACCCAGTGACATGCCTCACTAATCTCCCAGGTGCAGTCAGGTTGACAGTGAAGATCAACCATTCCAAGACGTTGGCTGTTGGCTCTTGTCACTGGAAGTTTGTGTGGGAATGGCATTAAGCATCCATATCTTCCGTCCAGCTGAGCAGGGCACCCCAGGTAACCTTCATGGAGCTAATGGTGAGAAAGCAAAGTGGTGGAACTTCAGAACAGGAAGCATAGAGAGATTGCAAACGGCTCAGAGACCTGCTATTTTTGGACATTCTCACTGCTATTTTCAGGAGTGTGTAGGAATGGGCTGAGGGAGGTGGATACCACATCCTCATCCCTGCCTGGCCAGGGCAATTTGCCTGAGTCAGGAGCTTCTAGGTGAGCTAGGAAATCCTCCCCAGAGCCTCTCGAGTTCCACTGGCAGACTGAAACCCCGTGTTCTCATGTGCCCTGTAGGGCTGGCTGGGCCAAGGCAGCGGCTTGGGAAAGCTGCATGTGTGCCGCACCTCATTACTGCCTAGGCTGCCATCGGTGGGACTCTGTTGCAATGGTAGAAGGTGGGCCAAGGAGCAAGGAAGCCAAGCTGGGAGGAGAGGCTGGCCTGTGCAGCAGACTCCTGCACCCCTGAGGAAGATGGGAACAGAGAGAAGAGCCTGGGGGAGGCCTGGGTATTGGGAGGGGCACCTGGAGCCCCTGAGAGCAGCACAGACACTTTTATATAGGGTTGCAGCACACTCTTGCCTGGGGTGGACATGTCAGTGATAGAGCTCCAGGCCATTCTCACAGGCTCACGGCCTGCTTCAGGCTCTTTACTGTGTTCCTGTGGCCTGTTTTCAGACTCATATCTGCCCATCTTTCTCACTGTGGCAGCTGTGCCCAGTGATTTATTGCCAAGAAAGGTGACATGTGGGCTGCATATGAAACCAGGAGGCAGCCCCTCTTCCCTGCCCCACGCTTCCACATCGGTATCAAGCTACCTCTGTGTGCCTGAAGCCCACTGCGGACACCCAGGCCACTTCACTTCCTAGAGCTAGACAGTACTGGACAGAAAGCCTCTCCTTGTCCGATCATCACATCAGCTCTGGAAAGGAGGAAGTCCAGTGCTAATCTCTGCTCTTTATAGAAACTTGTATTACAAGTTGATTCTTGTACAAATGGCCATGTAGCCCAGAGGAAAGACCTGCAGAAAACCAGGGAAGAAAGCTGATGTAGTGACAAGGCTCCATTGGAGATGGGGATGGGGTTCCTGGCCTCCTGAGTCTGCTGTACCTTGGACCTCAGGATAGTGCAGAGGTAAGTGGGGGCTCTGCTCCTGGGAAGAGCTGTGATTCAGTGACCAGAGAGTGAACCAGGATTCACCTGCAACATTAGTAAGTCTGGAAAAAGTGAGGCCAGGGTAGCTGGTTGTTGGGAGAATGACTTCCAGGACCTGGTGACCAAAGGACTGGAATTCATCTTAAGCTTCTAGATGTTCCTTGACACAGCCTCATGGCTCCACAGCATTTCCCTCCCTGGAGTCAGACCCTAACTGAGCACCTGAGCCAGAGGGATATCCTCAGAGGGCATCACTTCTCTACTCCAGTACCCCATGTTCTTTAGGCCTGGAGCTAGTTTACTCACTCACTCACTGATTCATTCATTCACTCCTTAAACACATGTCTCAGGCATTTCTCATGCGTATGGACTGTTCTCCATCCTGTGACCATAATATGAATATAGCCAGTGAGGTCCCGAGAGGCTGACAAAGGAGAGACAGACCCACGCCTTGCAAGTGGAAATCTTTAGTCAAGGACACCATGTTAAAGGGAGACCTGTGGGCTTTGGCAGCTAAGAATAGGACGGGGGCATGAGCCTGAGGAAATGTTTGAGCCATGACCTCATGGAGGACAGTCAAAAGTAGGCTATGGAAGCCCCAGGTGAGAACCCTTCAGAAACGCAGAGATACAGAGTGTTCCTTGAAGGGAGGCTGGGTGGGAGGGGCTACACTGAGCTGACTGCTGGGTACCACTGCGGTGTGGGGACGCGGCACCAGCCCTGCTGAACTTTGAAGGCACCCAAAGAGGAGCCGTTTACGAAAGGCTTCTGAATTGTGGGCTGGAAGGGAGTTCAGCAACTCTCCCCTGGGAGATTTTCCTTTTCAAAGACACACAGTGCCCGTTGCGTACACAGTCAGTGCCTGACCCTGGACATTCAGAGATGGTTTGGGGATGGGAGTACTGGATTCGCTCCTGGAAGCTCAAGAGAGTCACAGAAGTCGAAAAGAGAGGTAGACATCTGCAGTTAGAGGGTGGTCTGGTATGCCCCCTGGCACCCCAGCAATTTGGGCATCAGAGGAATCCACCAGAGCCTAGAGAAAGAGGGAAAGGCAGGTCTGAGGGCCTGCATCACCCCTGACATTTTGGTTCCCTGTCCTTTCTCCATCCCCATCCTTCTTGGGTATGCGCTGAGCCTCTCTCCTGCATCCTAGCATGCCCTTGTCCCTCACTCGAAGCTTCCTAGAACTTGCTGACTCTTACCCAAGAAGCCCACACCATTATGACATGAACCAGCAGCTACTTGGCCACCTGGAGCCTGGAGTGGGCGTGCGGGGTGCAGCCTGGACACACACTAAAGGTTGAGAGCCCCAGGCAGCTTGCCTTCTCCACCTTTCCCTGCATCTTGGTACATTATTGACTGGCATCATAGCAGTCAGGGCTCAGTTACAACTGTAAGCCCAGCACTTGGAAGGCTGAGGCAGGAGGATCAAGAATTCAAAGCCGGGGTGGCTTCACGGTGAGAGGAAGGCTGGGGGAGAGGGAGAAAGTGATTTTTAGAAATTGAAGAGATCTTGCTTAAATGTTTCTTTCTGGGCTCTTGCATAGGGACTGGGAAGGAGCGGGAAGGGTTAGCCTGGAACATTCTAGAGTACCTTCCCTTTCTTCAGTCTAAACAACTCTACCTTTTTCCTGTTTTGTAGTTTACACGTTTGAAAATTACAGGACTAGATAGCACTCAAGGCTCATGTCTTTTCTGGCATTCCCCACACCCAGCAGCTGACTGCTATCTCAGTATTTGATGGCAGCCAGTTGATTGGGGAAGAATTTTCCACAGGGCTAGGAGATCTGCACAAGTCTGCGGTAGGCTACAGTGTGGTGATACAGGAATGGGGCTTGGCACCTTACCTCACACATACTAAGCACATGCTTAATATGGGCTGCTCATAGCTGTGGACTAACTTGGTGAGGAGGAGCCATTTTGTAGTTCAGTATTGGGATTAGTACTAGAGGGTGTGTGCCATAAGGTTCTGGATTTGTCTGGCTGGATCTCCATGCCAGGATATCCATCAGTCATTGCTACAAAAAAGACAAGAAGCATAACACACCAAAAAGGGCTGGAAGCTGCTTTTCCCTGAGCCCTGGTCCCTGGTCATGATCAGTTTATTACATATTATCATATTGAACTTGAGAGGCAAATGAGGCAGCAATCCATAGGAAGGGTCAAAGTTCCAGCCCTGAGATCCCCTCCCACCAGGAAAAGGAAACATTTATGTTGTCTAGAGAGACTAGAAATTTCCAGTAAAGGGGGATACTTTGTGCAAAAATTCCTCGGTAGGGTGGTACTGAGGGGAGTTAAAAGGCCTGACAGAAGTCAGTTTGGCCCTGCAGAGATGGCAAGAAGTCAAGAAGCATTCACTGGCTCAACAGGATCAAAACTGTAAGACTTCGTGAGGACAAGGGACTCTGGATTTCCTCTGAAGGCCATGGGTGGAGCAGGTAGGGTGAAACAAGCAGGATCCTTTGGAAATAAAGGATCCGGCCAAGATGTGGAGTGTAAGAGACAAGCATTGTACCCGGGGGAAGGACAAGTTGTGGACTAGTAGACAAGTGGATGTCTACATGAGTGTGGGGGGCAAATGGAATGAGAGAAGGATGTGTGAATGGTGGGTAAGAGATGAGACGGTTGTTGGGCTGGAGAGATGTCTCAGTAGTGACTAGTACAGGTTGCTCCGGCAGAGGACCCCAGTTCAGTTCCCGGCACGTACTTAACAGTTAAGAACCACCTGTAACTCCAGCTCCAAAGGATCTTTATGCCCTTTTCTGGCATCTGTGGGCCTTGCACACACAGGCGCACTTACGTACTTGTAGGCAAAACACTCATACTCGTCAAATAAAAATAATTGTAAAAGAGATGAGATGGTTGGGAGGAAGGGCGAGTAAATGAACTGATGGACGGGAAAGCGGGATGCAGAGTGCCGGCAGGTGGCTGCATGAGAAGACAGTTTGGTGGGTAGACGGATGGATGTTGTTCTATTTCACTTCCAATTCCTGTGACAAAACACTATGACCAATACCAACTTGGGGAGGAAAGGATTTATTTTATCTTATATTTCTTGGTCATAGTTCATCACTTGGAGAGCTCAAAATAGGAGCTCAGGGCAGAAACCTAGAGGCAGGAGCTGAAGCATAGGCAGAGGAACGCTACTTACTGGCTTGCTTCCTTGGCCCATGCTTAGCCTGCTTTCTTATGCAATTACCTCCCTAGGAGTGGGACCACCCACAGGGGGCTGGGCCCTCTAGCCCTCCCACATCACTCAACAATCAAGAAAATACCCCACAGACATGGCCATAAGTCAGTGCAATGGAGGCAGTTCCCCAAGTGAGGCTCTCTCAAGCCAGGTGTGCCAAGTTGACAGCTAAAATTATACAGCATAGATGAAAGTGTTGGCATAATGCAAGATGGGTCTAGCCAGGCCACCTGCCAGGAGGAATAGAGGAATGGCTCTCGTGGGTGTGGCACTCTGCTCTGGCTGGTCTGAGACCAGCTTCTGCCCAGCATCTGGAAAGAACCTGCCTACCTGGGGACAGACCACTATTGGCTGCAATCGGGATCCCACCCCATAAGGCCATTGGCTAACCAGACCTATAAGACCCTCTGCACTTTCTTAAATAAATGAGCTTGCAGTTGCATCTGTCTGCTTCTCACTCAGCTCCCGGAGTTTGTGTCTTAACTCTGTGCATACTCACCACCCCCACATGGGTTAGACCTGTAGGTCCCCCACGGCTGGCCCCGAGCACTGGGACCCCCAAAACGGAAGGATCAGAAACAGAAAGAAAAAATAAGTGGACTGCGAAAAGGTGGAAGGAGATTTGGAATGGGAAGAGGGGAGTGTACTGGCTTTTCCTTATTGCAGCAAAATATCTGACACAAGTGGTTCTTAAGGAAGAAAGATTCATTTTCATTCATGGCTTCCAAAGTTTCAGTCCACGGACAATGGGTTCTGCTACATGTGATCCCAATGTGAGGCAGGATACCACGGTGGGAGCATGTAGTGGAGCAGAGAAGAAAAAAGAATGAGGGCTGGATAATAGGCAGCCCCCAAAACCACATCCAAAGTTTTCCATTCCCCCTGAGTGATGCCATCAAATTAAGAATCTATCAGTAGATTAATTCAGTGATGCTGTCAGAGTCCTTGTGATCCAGTCTTCTCTCAAAGGATGGATGCAATATTTCATTAAAGAGACTAAGCCTTCTGCATGTGAGCATGTGGGGGAGAAACTGTAAATCTGGATTATAACAGTTGGGCAATGGGCAGGAGGAAGTTAAGGGGCTGTACGGGACTGTGCCTGGAAGAATGAGCGGTCTGGAAATAGATGGAAAGCTAGCGGAAGGACAGGCGGAAAGAAACGTGGGGTTAGGGACAGGAATGGAGGTTGACAGGGGTTAAATGGATCTCTGGATAAAGTCTATAGAGAAAATGGGTGCTTTGGGGCCCCATGAACCTCACAGGGTGGGTGGGCTGAGGGCCAGGGTGAACCTCACAGGGTGGGTGGGTTGGAGGTCAGGGTCAGTCTTGTAGAACAGACAGCTTGGGGCCCAGGGTTAGCCTCAACTGGGTAGGTTGGGGCCACCACCAAGCCTAGGAATTCCTGGTACCCAGCCCACACATTAGGAAGGATACACCATAGTGAGAATGGTCCCAGGCTGCTGTGTGCCCAGAATGCCACAGCAGCTCAGAGAGACAGATGCCTCTCTGTCGCTGGACAAAACAGTGGAATGGGCAGAGCTAGGGCATAGCCAGTCCCCATCCTGCCACGGCTTCCACAGCCCTCAGCCTTCTGTGACAGAAATAAAGGACCCTCTAGACTGGATACTTGGTGCTCTCTGGGGCACAGACTGGACCAGACCTATTGATGGTTGTCTATGTAAAAGTTATTGTAGATACATCTTTTCAGACGTTTTTATAAAAATCCAGTCTCCAGATGAGCAGATGAATAACCGTGCTCACATTAAAGATTAATGTAACAGAAATACACAGAGCAGTTTTCCATGTGATGCTGCCTTCTAAAGAGTCATCTTCCAACACATGATACGTTCTGAATAGATCCTCGGCTCCAATTTTATTTAATGAGTGCATGTTATAGAATTTTCAGAGCATTATCCCTGGGCAATTAAAATGCACTAACCATTTTGGCTAAATTTTATTTCTAAAGAAAAGTCTTCAGTGAGAAACAGAAGAAATTAGCCAAGTAGCAGAGGGGAGTGTAATGAGGAACAGGCCTGGTGGAACTGAGTGTGCTGGCTGCGGGGCCAGCTGCCCTCCGCTGTGCCTGGGGACCAAGCCCCATGCTACTCCTTGCCAGGCCGGGCCCTGAGGAGCAGTATGGGAAGCTGGGGCCATGACCTCTGCCATTTAGCATCCTATATCAGGCAAACACTGAGAACTCACGTTGTGCCTGATTCCAGGAACCTAGGACACACTGACTTACGGGGCATCAAAAATGTACCCAAACTGTGTTCCTTCGAACGCTGTACTGTTACCTACTGCCGGCTTCAGTTAGTTCTACTTCTAATAATTGGTTGCATTCTTATTTCTTTGCATATGGTAGTACTAGGGATCAAGGACTTAGCATATGTTGGGCAGGCACTCTACCCCCGAGCCACAACCCCAGCCCCTCACTGGGGGATTCTGGGCAGGGGCTCTACCCCCTGAGCCATGCCCCAGCTCCTTACTGGTGAGTTCTAGGCAGGTGTTCTACCCTCGAGCCACACCTTCAGCCCCTCACTGGGGGATTCTGCGCAGGTGCTGTATCCCTGAGTCACACCCGTAAACCTTCATTGGTAGATTCTAAGCAGGTGCCCTACCACTGAGCCCCAGCCCCAGCCCCTCACTGGCAGATTCTGAACAGGTTTTATACTATTGAACTGTACTCCCCTAGCCATCTGATAGCTAAAATATTTTATTTCCACATAGTAATTAATTTGAGGACATGATTCTACTGTTTTGACATATTTAAATACAATGTGACCCAAATAAGTGTGAAAATATATACACATTTACATATATGTGTGTGTATATATATATATATATATATAATTTGAAATACACCAAATCTGTAAATGCATTGCACACATAGATGTATCACTTTCTGTGGGAGGGACTTAGAGCAGCCTCTAAAACTACATATCACACAATAGAATTCAACTTTTTTTTGAGACAGGGTTTCCCTGTAGCCCCAGCTGGCCTGGAACTCACTCTATAGACCAGGCTGACCTTGATGGAGATCCAGCTGCTTATATAGTGCTGGGATTAAAGGTGTGAGCCACCACATCCAGCTTTAGAAATCAACATTTTATTTATTTTAATTTAAAAATTGTATATATTATTTTTATTTTATGTATATGAGTGAATTGCCTTTATGTATGTAAGTGCACCTATGCTGTGCAATGCCCACAAGAGACAGAAGAGGGCGTTGGATTCCCCTGGAACTGGAGTTACAGTTGTTAGCCTCTATGTGGGTGCTGGGAACTGAATCTGGCGCCCTCTTCAAGAGCAGCCAAGGAAGCTGGAATGAAAGAAAAAGGAAGATCAGATGCCGAAATGAGTTTGAGAAGAGCTTGTGAGAAATGTGTCCTGGATGGTTGGAAGGTTGGGTTACTGGGCCTGGATCCCTGAGGATAAGGGATTCCCCAGGTCCAGTGTCTCATGATCAAACACGGAAGAATGCCTGTGGAGCACCTGGTCACCAGTGCCTTGGGGACAGCCGGGAAGTCTGAGAGCATTCATCTCTTCATCCCACAAACACTGCATCGAGTAGCAAACATACCCAGGCTTTCCTGGAGGAAACAGAACTTGCTCAGCAGTCCCTGGGACAGGGGAGTCTAACCTGGGAAGTGAAGAGGATTCCTGGGAGGGGAAAAGGCAGGTGTGTGAGCCAGGATGGTAGCTTGGAGGAGGCTGTGCACCCAGGTGGGACTGGATGTAGTGAGAGAGGCAGTAGAGGAAAGTAAAACCTATCTTGGAAACACCTTATGGGACTCCAAGCAGGGCAGAGGAAGGTGGTGGTCTGCAGAGATTTGGAATATAAAGGGAAGGGTATCTGATGAAGATGACAGCATTCTCAAAGGTCTGGAAGCAAGAGAACTGAGTGCACACAACCAGCCTCCATGTCAGAGACTATGTGACACTTGAAGGAAGGAGAAGGCAGAGAACAGCTTCTCCTGGGTGGGGTCCAGAACAGCTTCCGGCAGGCCAGGGAGCCTGGAATAATTGATTCACTGGTACTACCAAATCACTGGCCATAACCCTCTGCCACCACCTCACAGCTGTACAGCTTTAGGCAAGTCACTTAACTGCACTGGGTCTAAACCTATGAAGGGGGAGAAAAAATGGGTTCCACTTTCTAAGGTCAAGTGAGAGAGAGTCAAATGAGAGAATTCTCACAAAGGGCTGAGTACATTTCCAGGAACTGAGATTCTTTTGGGTGCTTACTAGCACCCCATGGCCCCAAAGTTGTCAAATCTAAATGGAGTGCAGGTAGGTCTCTCAAGGTGAGGATTGGACCCTGTACTGAGGCGGACCAGCCTCTTGCTGGCAGCCACGTGACTGTTATAGAAAAGGGATCTGTCTGTTCCTGTCATTAAGTGACTCCATGAAAGGATCCTTTGGGGCAAGATGCATTTGAAAAGAAATAGGCTGGTAAAGAGCTAGCAATGGAGTTGGCCACGTGTGAAACTGTATTATATACATTCTGAAAATGCTACAAGGGCCAGGGCCTGCCTCAATGGTAGATCAGTTTCCTAGAATTCACCAGTTGTGGAACAAGAAGGCATGTATGTACAGTCGGACGCCTTTCTAGAATCCCCCAGTGAGGGGCTGGGGGTGTGGCTCAGTGGTAGAGCACCCACCTAGAATCCTCCAGTGAGGAGCTGGGGACGTGGCTCAGTGGTAGAGCACCTGCCTAGAATCCCCCAGTGAGAGGCTGGGGCGTGGCTCAGTGGTAGAGCCCCTGCCTAGAATCCCCCAGTGAGGGGCTGGGGCGTGGCTCAGTGGTAGAGCCCCTGCCTAGGGTCCTCCAGGGAGGGGCTGGGGCGTGGCTCAGTGGTAGAGCCCCTGCCTAGAATCCCCCAGTAAGGGGCTGGGAGCGTGGCTCAGTGGTAGAGCACCTGTCTAGAATCCCTTGGTGAGGGGCTGGGGGTGTGGCTCAGTGGTAGAGCACCTGAAACTGGTGCTTGGTTGGTGTGGAGCATCTCCCTAGCAACCCCCTGTGTTCTATCCCCAACAATGCAGAAAATATCAAACAAAACCCATTATTTTGTATGCTTTCATGCATCAATAAAAACAATGAAAACACTTATCATGAATGTTAAAATTCAGGAGGAAAATCTCCACTTTCTCAAGGTACATTTTCCAGATACATTCCAGGAGCAGGGCAGGGCGGGGCGAGCACTGGTGATAAACGAGGAAATGCTTCAGGAGGCCACTGCCACCCTCGGACTGTGGCAGAGGAAACGACCCACTGGGCAGCACAGTCTCTGCCCTGTTCTTCCGTATTAAGAGTTTGCATGGGTCCTGTCCTGTGTAAAAGGCTCCATGAATTGAACATTTGGTCCCCAGATGGTGGCTCCAAAGATAGGTGACGACAGGTGAGGGTGCTGGCCTCACCACTGGACTAACGCTCTGCTGAGTTCATGGCTCAGTGGAATGTTAGGAGGAGAAAGAGAAGGTGGAGCCTGTCTGAGGGAAGTGGGCCACTGGGGGGTGTGGCTTCAAAGTCTCTCCCTTACCCCTTCTCTCTTTCTGTTTCTCCCCCTTCATGGCCTTCTGTTATGATGTTCCTACCTCACCATGGCCTCCAAGCAATGGGCCGGCTGACCATCTGCCACCTCTCGTCCAAGTTGATTTGCTCAGAATTTTGTCACACTAATGAAAAGTGACTTGCGCAGTCTAAGAGCAGTGAGGTTCCTCCCATGGCCTAGAAACAGATCCCCATCTGGGCATCGTCCCAGCAGACATGCTCACAGGGAGGACAGGATGTCTGCAAAACCAGGAGCTCACTGTGTTGACCGGAGCTAGGGGCCCCATGGGCCTGGGTAGGATGAGTCAGCAGGGTGACACAGGGTGATGGCAGTGCAGGGCATAGGCCCACGTCCACCTGCAGTCCACGGCCCATACCCCACACTGGCCTTTTCTGTAAATGATCTGTTTTCTCTAAAACCTGACAGCATTGGTTAGCTCCTTGTGCCCCACTTACACATGAATTTTATGGCAGAAATGATTTCCACCCAAACAAACTCCCTTAGTGCTCAATTATTCTTCACCGACTCCCTTTGGATAAATATCTATGAAAAGGCTTTAATTAAAATGTCAACAGGGGAAGCAGCCTTGCGTGGTGCCATCTTCCCACTCAGCAGTGAGCTGGACTCGTACAGCATCCAGGGGGGTGCTGGGTGAGGGCCAGACCCACGTCGGGGGAGGAACCTGCTCCTGCCCTCTGCATAGCTGAGCTGGGACCCAGTGGCCTGGAAGCCAGCCTGGTGGGTCCTGTGCCAGAGCTGGCTTGGACACTGCAAACTTGGACACTGGCAGAGGGCAGGATATGAACGACTGAGGCTGCAGAGGGACCCGCTGCCCAGGGCAGGGGTGGTGGTCAGCAGCTCACTTGGACCCAGGTTGGGGGTCAGAAGGGACAAATACTGGGAGATTCCTACTGAGAAGGCCACAGAACCTCAGTAGGGAGTCGGGGAGGAAGGGCAGGTTTAGCATCTGCATGATATGCAGAGAAGGCGTGGTGTGTGACCTTGACCTTGACCTTGGCCAGGATGCCACCCACTCTTTGTTCTCTCTCCATGAGCCCCTGAAAACCCAAACACTTAATGGCACCGGGTCCTGAGAAGCCCAGTGAGCCACGGTGACTCTGCTGACATCTCAGAACAGGGCCTGGGACGGGAGGGTGGACAGGGCAAGTGCTGGGAGGCAGTGGGTAAAAGTCAGCTTCAGAGCCACCTTGGAAAGTCAGTCCTCTTTCCAGCCTGGAATGGATGTTCAAGTTCAAGGCCAGCCCCTGGGGCAGTCCTTTGACTCATTTTCAGAAGAAGGAGATAACAGAATTGAGCATCAGCCTTCAAAGGTCCCCAATCCAGGGCACTGGGTTTGCTTTCCTAACTTTTTTAGCCAAGAAGCCTTTGTTCAAAGGACAGGTTAGAATCTCATAAATGCACAAGGAGTAGGAGTGGCCATCAATAGAGGGGGCTCAGCCAGCAGACCCCCGCCCCCAGGGGTCCTCCAGGGAGCATAGCCAGAGGAACAACAGGATACTGGACAGTACCAACCCTTGGGCCATCTCTCCTGCTGTCCACACTCAACATGCACACATTCTGCACGGCTCTGCAGAGGGGGCAGAAACGGGCAAAGCCTGTGGTGCCAGCCTGTAAAATGAGTTCCAGCCTGCTAAGGCCACCAGGGCTGGAACCGGCTTGCTGACCACCTAAAAATAGCTGGACTTCACCTCCTCTTCTTAGGCCTGAGAAAAGAAAAACTGCAGGCTGGGAGCAACTGTGCAAAAAGGCACAGGCTGGGAGTGTGTCTGCAGCCGGCTTCCCCTGCCTTATCTAGCTCCCAGATCTCCATCACACCATGTCAGGTTCTAGCTGGCTGGGCCAGGAGCTCCTCAGTCTTGTGCCCAGACCAGACAGCCCAGGCCCCTGTGAGTTCAGGCCAAAGTGTGGGTGACCAGCTGCCACTCCACAGGTCCCTCTGTTAGTCAGGCTCCTGTCACTGTGACAAAGCAGCCGACACAGACAACTTAAAAGGAGGAATGTTTAGTTTGGCTTTGTTTCAGAGGGTTCTGCTCATAGTCCCTGGCTCCGTTGCTTTGGGCCTGTGGTGAGGCAGAAGATCATGGCAGGAATACGTGGGGGTACAAAGGTGCTCAACTCAGGGCCAGAAGTAAGAAGAAGGAGAGGAGGAGAGGGAGGGAGAGAGGGAGAAGGAGAGGGAGAAAGGGTGAGGGAAAGAAAGACCTAGTGATCTACTTGCTCCTGCTAGGCCCACTCAGAGTTTCCAGAACCTCCCCAAATGGCACCACCAGCTGGCAGCAGAGCTTTCATTCCATGAGCCTTCAGTGCAGTGAGCTCGGATCCCACCCCCGGGGCTTTGTTCACATCACAGGTTTGGTCTCTACACAGGGCCGGAGCATGGTTCTCAGAGGAAGTCTGGACATAGACATTAAATTGCTTCAACACTTCCATATGCTTCTCTGACAGGGTTTGGAATTTTTGTGTTGCTGGGTAAATGGAAGTGAAGAATTTCCCAGGAGGAAGCTGCTTAGAGAGAGAGAGAGAGAGAGAGAGAGAGAGAGAGAGAGAGACCATTGTATTCTTTCACGTTCTCTTGTTTGTAGTTTATTGTCCTCTCTCCTCTCTCCCCTCCCCTCCTCTTCCTTCTTCCTCTCAGGGTCTCCCCTGTGTAACCCAGGCTAGCCTGGAACTTGGAATGCTCCTTGGCCCCTAAGTGCTGGGATTACAGTCATGTGTCGCCATGCCTGACTCAGAGTCTCTTAAATGGCTCCAGTGTGTTTCTTATGCTACTTACCACCTAAGTGATAAAAATTAGTATCTCAGCCAATATCTTCATCTTGAGCCAAAGAGGCTTCGGTGTCATTAAGAACGACTGGCCAGGTGGCAGTACTCGTCTGAGGTGCGCTGAATCGGCCAGTCTGCACCCCCAGGCTTCCCACGCCTCCCAGGCAGCCTGATCTCCAGCCTCATCGTGACAAATAAGCTAGTGTGCACTCCTGCGCTACTCCTGGTTCTCCTCCTCGGGAAGGGAGGAAATAGATAAAGAGATTGTTAGCGTCGGATCAGCACAGCATGCCAGCTGCCTGCTCAGCCTCGTGCCCTAGGAGTGTCAGAAAAGAAGCTGCGCAAGGTGGGCCGGAGAGCCCTTCCCAGCTGAGCCTCATGCACCCTCCCAGCATCATCCAGCCCATGCCCTACCGAGTCAAGGTGAGTTAGCACTTGCCAGCCCAAACAGTGGTGAGCAATCCTGGCTGCCTCCAGCAGACAGTGGGGACAGAGTCTCAGGCCCAGACGCTGAGGAGGCCTGCAGCCCAGGGCCACACAACTGCTGATCTCCCTCAAAGAAGGAGGCCCTGGCTCAGAAAGGAGTGACCCCTGGGCAGCAGGACTTCTGATTCTAAGCTTGCTAGGATAAGGCATTGAACTGTACGCTCTTTCACCAGTATGCAAGAGTGCCTTAAAACCAGTGAATGACAAGACTTGGAAAAGATCCCTCTTGGGAGGACACCCTCAAAGTTAGTTCTTCTGCATCCTTGTTCAAAGCAGCAGCTACACTGACTGCTGTTTAAAAAACTGGTTTGTGGAGTTGGTCCTTTCTTTCCATCTTAATATGAGGTCTAGGAATTGAACTTGGGTCGCCGGGCTTCCAAAGCAATCGCCTCTGTGCTGTGAGCCATCTCAGCAACACTAAAAGTTTATTCATGTTATTTGTTTATTCATGTGATACTGAGCATCACATTTAGAGGCTTGGGCATGATGGGTAAGTGCTGTCCTACTGAGCTATAGTTCCAGACCAGATCTCACCATGTAGCCCAGGCTGGCCCAGAACTTATGATCCTCCTGTCTCAGCACATGCTAGAGACGGGAAAGTGAGCATTTTTATAGTCTGGCTCTATGGTATTGCTTGATCTGAACCCTAGCTTAGTGAGACAAGCCATGCACATATTAATTTTATGGCATATGATATGAGATACAAGACTCAGAGAGGTGAAAGGGGTTGTAGGGTTATACAGACAGGGCTAGGGCTTAGGTGCCAAGCTGTGGGCACCATGCACTCATCTACCATTTGGAGTCCCATACACCCTGATCTCCACCTTCCATAGGCAACACCTTTAGTAAGGACCTCTGTGCCCCGTCTGTTCCTGTCCCTACTGCCGTACTCCGGTCCAGCAGAGAGTATGAAGCTCCTGCTGCCCCACTCCAGTGCAGTATAGAGTATGAAACTCCAGTTTGCATATTTGCATACTGGGGACTGAACTCAGGGCTTCACATATGATGCTAGCCCAGGACTTCATGTATGATGCTAGCCAAGTGTTCTACCACTGAACTTTATCTGCAGCCTGCAAACTTTTTAAATGTGAGCAGCTGTGACTGATGACATTCTTGGGGGCAATTTAACTCTCCCCTCACCAATCCTATGCCCACAGGTCTGCCCAGCCAGCCCTCTTCCACCTGACTAACTCAAACATCTACTGGCATTTCTCCTCCTGCAGCCCATCTTGATGGTCTGGATTTCCCGTACACAAATGCATCGGCTTTTAGACACCCATGTGATTTTTTTCTGTCACCTGCGCCTGAGTGCTAGAGTTCTCGGGCCTTTAACAACTGGAGTTGCGGTATGGGAAGACCCCCAGGCTGTCTGGTCTCCTGAGCCCCATGTACCCAGGAGGCCACACTTTCCTCTAGCCAGGTTCCTAATTCTATGTGCCTTGAGCCTTATGGTGAATTCCACCCAGACCCCTGGCCACCCATCAACGGGGCCATCATGCATCTGTCTGCTCAGTGATCTGTGACTGTTAGAGAAAAATCAGGAGAATTAAGAGAACAGTGGCCAAGTCAGGTGAAAGAGAGAAAGTTTTATTTCAAGCCAGCAGACCGACACCAGGATCACTCTGTTCAAGTTTGTGGGGCATTTTGGACTCAATTTATACTTGAGGAATGTTAAGTAAAATGCAATAGCACATATGTGATAATTAAGCACGTGGTTTACTGGTAACACTGGTCAGAATGGTTATGGGAATGTAGCATTTTGGAAAACAGACTTCCATCCTGGCTAACTGCAGGGGGCGGGGAAGATTCCTGCTTACTACCTCTATCCTATTTCTTATCTTAGGGCCTGTAGTGGTCCAAGGTTCTTAGCAACCATCCAAAGGGCTTCATTACCATCACCTTGCAAGCACTTTGTGTTTTGGCCATCCATCAACTGGCCCAGAATGCATCCATCTTCTCAGCAGAGGAGGAGCATGGTGGAACACGGCTTTTGGAGTGATCTGCACTGCCAGTCCTCCTGTAGGCAATGTCCAGAGACAGAGCAGTCAGGCTGTAGGAGGGCAGGAGGGAGGCCTATCTGGACTGCTAAGATCAAAAAAGGAAGATTAGCCTGTCTGAATGAGGGTTTTAGGGTTATCAGCAGGGTCCCTGAGCTATGCACAGAAACAATGGCTCTGGAATGAGTGGGCAGGGGCACCCTACCCCTCTCTCACTCAGCAGTATGAGCCTGCTCCCTGTCCTCATACAGACCGCTAGCTGCATGGAGTTTCTGCCTGGAACTTGTGTTCAGTCCCTTTTATAACAGGGACTAGGAGGTGCAGATGAGTTCTGTAGTGTGGAGAGTTGGGGACCGCAGGAATGATTAGGGGGTAGGGCGAATGCTTTAGAAAGAAAAGAGTAACAGCCAGATTTAGCTATGGTACTTGTCAGTCTGCACATGGAGGAATCTAAGCTGCATACCACATACATCTGACAGTCACAACAGCTAAGATACAAACCAGCCTCAGTGCTCAAAACATGAACGGATGAAGAAAATGGGGTGCATATACACAGTGGAAGTTTATTCTGGTGAAATTAAGATATTTGCAAAGAAACAGATGGAACCGGAAACCGTAACATTCAGGAAAATAAGTGACTCGGAAAGTAAGGGGACGAGCAGCGGAGGAGACGAGGACGAGACGAGGTCATGGGGCGATGGTAAACATGTATGGAGGGTCCTCATAAAATCCGTTATTTGGGGGCTGGAGAGATGGCTCAGTGATTAAGAGCCCCACAGAGAACCGAGATTCAGATTCCAGCACCCACATGGAGGCTAACTACCATCAATTCCAGGGTCTCCAATGCCCTCTTTTAACCTCTTTTAATGGACATTGCATGACACAGGTGCACTTATATACAGGTAGGTAATACACTCATACACATAAAATCTACAAAATCTGATATTTTGTATGTTAAATAAATAAATGAATAGTTTAAAAAGACTAATAACAAAATTTTAAAAGGAAAGAAATGGCTGATAGCACTTCTGCCTAGAGAGGGAAAGTCACACATTCAGCCTCAGCATTGTCAGGAAAGTCCCCCACAACCTGATGAGGTGGGGGGTGGGGTGAGTGGCAGCAGCCCACGTGGGTAGCTTCCTGAAGTCTGTAAGGTTTGGGTTTGGGTTTGGGTTTGGTGTGAGACCAGCAGAAACATGGGAATTAACAGAACCAGGTTATTAAGGGCACCGGGCTAGCCTCCAAACTCAGGAGTGGAGCAGTTAGTCAGCTGCTTGCTTCTTTGTGGGGCGCGCGGGGGGGGGGGGGGGGGGTGTTAAAAGGGGGAAAGGTAATTAACAAAGCCAGGAATCTCCTCTTCTCAGGAAGCTTATCTTATCAAGTTCAGCCCCTTTTCACAGATGCTTGTGAATTCCAGAAGCTGAGCTGGAGTCCCCAAGGACGCCAGTCCTTTCTGCAGATGGTAGAGTCCCGGAACTGCTGGGGGGTTTCTTACCCAGTGACATCTTACAAAGTCCACACTTGCTTCCTGGTGTTGACCCAGGGAAGGGGTTTCCATGCCCTTCCTAGTCCAGCATTTCAACGCAACCAGCTGGGTATCCAGAGGAAAGGCCTCCGGGCAGTAGAGGGCTGCAGCCTGGGGCTGGAGACTGCTTCCAGGAATGTCCTGGACTCCACATCAGTAGGCAGCGACGTCCCCAGAGCACGGGCGCACCAGGAGCACTGCATGAGCGGCTTCTCCACCAGCTTCTCTCAGGCCCACTTTGCAGCGGAGAAGCCTGGGTGCGTGGGCAGGCTTTCGCTGACTGCACAGGAAGGCTTTGAAACATCTGGAGACCCAGAGAACAAGTGAGGAGCCTGGCAGCGGGCCAGAGGAGACATGATGAAGACGTGCATGGGGTTAGGGCCCAGAGGCAGACCAGACGCTCAGGCTAATGGTCGTAGTGGAGAAAAAGGTAGATGTGGTACAGGTAGTGCTGGGGCCGTTTCTGTAGGACCCTAGGCCAGCCCACACACTAGCCATGATTCCTGAGCTCCCCACTCCAAGGGCGACCTAACAGGTTATGGAAGGATGGTTCACGCACAGAACCATCAGACCACCTAAGACAGGCCTGGGGGGAAGCGGGGGGTTGCGGGGTGCTGAGCTGTGCCGTTTAGGAAGGAGGCTGGAGGGGTCACATGGACCTGAGAGCTATACACAGCCATGGCATTTTCATAGAGTAGGTAAGTCTGTGTCTGTGTCTGTGTCTAAGATATTTGGCAGAATTATGCTGGGGACAGGAAAGGCGACCATCTTTAGTAAACTGCAATCTAGCACATGTCTCTCAGGCCAGGGGACCTCTGGATGACCACAGTGGGCTTCTGAAATGTGAGTTCAAACACAAGCAACAGCTAAGTGCTCCACATTAAACAGACGCCTCTGGGCCGCCTCTGGCTGGGTGCTGTGGTCCAGAGGCCCTGGACAGCTGCCTTCTGCGGCGGCCTCTTGAGGACTCCAGGTTCTCCCCACGGACCAGGTTGACCAGGTCTGCTTTCTCTTCCCTGCAGGCACTGGCCCTGGCTACAGCGCAGACCCGCTGCTGTCTCTGCTTTTGCTAGTTCTGCATAAGTACTTGCACCCGTTGTTGGGGCACTGACAGCTGTGCACTGAGCCCTCAGCGGGCACCTCAGAGGAGAAGACAGTTCGTCACAGGGACACCGCAACCAAGGGAAGCATGAAGAAGCCCACACAGAAATACAGAAGTCATATTTTGGGGGAAGTAACAGAAATCTAGGAGATCTAAATCAATGCATCTAGTTTCCAAATGCGACGGAGTGCGGGCCGTGCGGTGTGCATGGGCTGCCGAGTTCTCCACAGCAACGTTTTTCTTTCTGACACTTTCTCTCCAAGTCTTCATTTTGCACGAACTGTTGAGCAGTTATCTTTAGGATAATATGTAAAAATGTTGGGTCAAAGCCTTTCTGACAAAGCAAAATATTTTTAGTAGATTATTGTGTTTAGGATTTTTTTTAATTTACATTTTCTTGGGGGGGAGCTTTTCTTTTTTTTATTAAATTATTTCTTTTGAGACATTTTGATTAAAAAGATACATCATAATTAAAATTCACTGTCAATAATATTTATTTTTAAATAAAGATTGGAACAAGGTCAGACACTTGTTTATACACTGTACTGTATATTGCTGAATAACAGTTGAATAAAAAAAATACAACTTTGAAATAACCTTTCTACAGCCATGTATGACTATTGAGCCTTGGTGTCCACTGCAGCCAGATGCTGCGACCTCCTCTTAGACACCAGCTGGATGTCCCTTAGCATGGAAGACAGCCCAGGGCACCTGGCTGGGCCACAGTGAGCAGACAAAAGCACCTGCCCAGCCTGCCAAAGGACAGAGGGCTTCCTGGAGGCAGAGCTGAATCCTGAAGGAAAAGTCACTGTAGAAGCAAGAGCCAGCCTTCCTCTCTGGTTACGTTCATTTGAGGGGCAGCTGCTCACTGTGAGCTTGTACGCCAGGCCCATTGCTGTTTCTGCCTTCACTCCTTATTTTGAAGGATTTTGCAGAAAATGCAGGCCTCCTACATTCTCTCTCTCTCTCTGTGCACCCAGAGGTTACTTTCAGCCTCTGAAATCTGTGGATATGGCAATGGATTACTAACATGTCCCGGGAGCCAGTCTTCGTTCCCTGACAGGATCCCATGGATTTGTTTAATACCTAGGTAGGTTTTTATGCCTGCTTTGTATTTTGGATTGTTTTGCTTTAGTTTTGAATTGGTTTATTTATTCAGTTGACTTGCTTGGTTTTTTTTTTCTTTAAGAACAAGTTTTATAGTATAGCCTACACTGACTTATAATTCACATGTAGTCCGGACTGACCTTGAATTTGTATTCCTCTTTTCTCTTGGC
Source organism: Eospalax fontanierii (assembly GCA_035773235.1). Classification (NCBI taxonomy): domain Eukaryota; kingdom Metazoa; phylum Chordata; class Mammalia; order Rodentia; family Spalacidae; genus Eospalax; species Eospalax fontanierii. Next base: position 8,408,357 of record CM069554.1, read on the forward strand.
CTCCTAACTATTGGGATTACAGATGTGAGCCACGACATCTGGCATCACCTGCAGTTTAAACATGTGAATGTCTGTATTGCTCACTGAATGTTTCTATTCTCCACTGATCCAGCCCAAGGTTTGATTATACTTCCTGGTATCAACTGGCAGATTGGGTCACAGCACCCACAGAAAAAACAGACTGATTCAAGGTTCTTGGTTGCTAATGCAAGGCTCTCTGGAGCAGTCCTCTCCAATATGATGGTTAGAAATATCCGAAGTAGTGAGGGCCTTAGTAGTGGACAGACAGAAACTTCCTTGCTGACCAGCACTGGGCCCTGAGTCTGATGAGGAATCAGCCTTATCTCTTTCAAGCCAGTGATTTTGCGAGCTGCTTATTACCGCATCAGAACCTAGCCTATCCTGACTGGTTCAGTATCCAGATGACTGTGTCGTTAAGAGGAAAGATGAACTGAACATTTGAAAAATTCCATGTGTGCTGAGGCGCTGGCACGGAACTGATGTCCTGGACTCCATGTGCAGAAAGCATCAGGACTGGTGTTCTTCGTGGGTGCATCAGGCTGTTTCACATTTCGTTTCGATTGATCAAATGAACTGTAAATTAATCATTTTGTCTGGTGGATAGTGAATCTGTACAGAAGGATCATTTTTCCTTTTTTTTTTTTTTTTTCAGTTAATGCAGTATTCCAGTGGGTTAATGTCACATTAAGTCCTTGCCCTCAGTGCTTCCAGGGAAAAAGGTGAATTCCAGATGCTAGGTTGAATGGAGATGTGTTAAAGAGAGATTGATATGCCTGATGACCCCAGAGGTGAGGGACCTGGGAACTGTCCTCCCATCACAAAGCCTGAGTGCTCTGCTTCCTGTCAAAGCTCCTGACCCTGGTGTGATGGGGCTGGGAAACAGACAGACAGACTTTGGAGGTACTGCACCCAGGCCGCTGCATGTTCTGTTTAGAGAGAGCAGCTCAGAGCAATGAATGCTTCATCCTCCAGCATAGAGAACACCCTGAGACACCCGGCTGAAGCCACTGAATCCTAAGAACTGGGTGACCAACAGCATCCAGAAGGAGAATGCCCAGCCTTCCACCTGGACCCCAACAATACATCGATGGAACTTGGACAGGAGTTGTGGTTGAGCAGGAAGCTAAATAAGCCCCCTGGCCCTGGGCCCTGCACTGTGGCTGCCAGCATCCCTGCTGGTCCAAGGCTCTGGACACAAAGGAAGGAGAAGGCACCTGCAGATTCACAATGCAGACCGAGGGCTCTTCATACACAGCGTCAGTGAAGTGGATGAGATGCATATCAATCTGGAGAGACCAGCACCTGCCCAAATGGGAAAACTGAACAGCGCTTACTGCCCAAACTGCCTTCTGCTTTGGATTTTGCTTTCAGCCCATGGCACACATAAGTGAGGTCCCAGGACAAGACAACCTACTTCTAAGTGAGAAGCACCGGGGTTGGGTGTTCTGGTCCTCCCCTGTGGGAAGGACTAGTCAGCATGGTGAGTGTACTGAGGCGGGCACTGGGGGGGGGGGGGGGGGTCACCATGCTCCAGACCTGGGGGAAGCTTCTCATTCCATAACCCTGATAATGGTTGCACCCAGGGAGGTAGCACCTGGGGGGCGGGGACAACCCACCCACATTCTCAGGAAGGGCCGGCATGAGGAGCATGGCCTTGGGGGACAAAATCTCTTCTGAGAGTCTGACAGGTGGTGACCAAGCACAGCGGCATTCTGAGTTTCAGTCCCATCCTGCTTAGTACATCTGTGCCATGTCCATGAACACATCTACACTGGATCTGTGCACACATGTGCACCATGTCTGTGGACACAGCTGCACTGTGTCCGTGCATACATCTGTACTCTGTCTGTACACATGCCTGCCCTCTGTTGATGTGTGCAGACATCTGTAGTGTCCATGAAAACATTCCATCACGTCTGTGCACACATCTGTACCAATGCAGTGCACACATCGCACTGTTTGTACATGCATCTGCACTATGTCAATGCACACAGCTGTACCATGTCTGTGTGAGTACATGCATCTGGCAGCTCCACTTTAAAACACTTCTGCCTTCTTCTAGTTGGGGGCACAGCTCAGGGAAATGCCAGCCAGTCTGGATACCCAGGCTTTGTACAGCCACACTGCTGACCATAGAGCTTCCTGCCAAGAGCTAGAAGAGCCCACCAAGTTCAGGAGAATATTGGCTCCCTGCTCAGCAGGGTCTAGGAATGCAGAGAGGCTTCCCCACTTAGTGGTTGAAGATACAGCATGGGGTGAGTCCTAGAAACACTATCAGGGTGAGTACTTCCAAGTGACAAAGACCCAGGGCCCAAAGCACGTTTCAAGTCAAAGACAGCACACATTCATTCTTAAAACTGAACACTCAGAATCACGGTGAGCCAAAGACTCTACGACTAAGTGATAAAATTCGCATGCATGTGCCAGAGAACATGTAAACAGACCCCATTGAAAGTCCCTTTATATAACAAGTGCTTGCGAGCAGGAGAGTGGGAGAATGTTATAGAATGTTCTCGGGCTGGAATGAGCCACAGACAGGGGGCCAAGCAGTGAGTCTCAGCATCTATTAGTAGAAAAAGAATGCCCCAAACACTCCATGCAGTAAATGCCCTTTAGATAAAATGTCAAAACAGTTCAGCCAAAGCCAATAGACAGATAACACATGATGGATGGAGGAAGGTTAGGTGGATAGAGAGTGTGCTGTTAGTTTTTGTCCACTAGACACACATCAGAAACACCTGAGAGAGGGAACGTCACAAACTGAGGGCTTTTCTCCACCATGTTGGCTTGTGGCCATGTCTATGAAGCATTTTCTTGATGACTGCTTAATGGTACAAGGGCCTAGTCTACTGTGGGCAGTACCATGCCCGGGCGGATGGGCCCGGGCTGTGTAAAAAAGTAACCAAGCAAGAAACTGATGCAAGGCAATAAGCAGCGTTCCTCCACGGTCGCAGCTTCAGTTCCTGCCTCCAGGTTCCTGCCCTGCTAGAGTGACCGCCTTGGCTTCGTTCCGTGATGTTCTGCGGTTGGGAGCTGTGAGATGAAAGAGACTCTTCCTCCCCGAGTTGTTCTTGTCTGTATCTTTTATCACAGCAGCCGAAAATCCAACTAGAATGGATATAGGTGGAGAGATGGTAGATAAGATGATATGCAGCAGCTAGACAGATGTTGATGGATGCATAGTTGGTAGAAGATAGATAATAAGCAGAGAGATACACAGACATGTAGATGATGGATACATATATAGATGATAGACAACTAGGGATAGATGGATAGATAGATAATTGATAGATGAGAGAGATCGGAGGTGATGGAAATAGAGATGATAGAACAGACAGGGACTGACAGTTTAAGAAAACATAGCTAGGGCCAGTGATAGGGCTCAGTGGGCAAAGACCAAGTCTGAGGACCTAAGGTTGACCCACATGTTTGAAGAAGAGAGCCCTACTCATGTGTCATGGCCTGTGTGAGTCACACACACACACACACACACACACACACACACACACACAGAGAGTAAATAAATAAATAAATAAACATAATTTAAACCTTTCATTAAAAAGTAAACACAGCTAAGATAGAATTGTCTTAAGAAGCAAGGGAATAGTGTGATGTGCGAGGAAAAGGGTGAAGGGAGCACCTATGTGGATGATGATAATTACCAAGATCACAGGCAGGTACTTACTCCATCATCAAAAACGAGCAACTGAACGAGCAAGGCTAGAGGCAGCCTTGATGCAGAGTGATGACATCAGCAGACCCTAAATAAGGACAATGATGAACCCGTTCTCTGCTGCGGACCTAAAACAGAAAAGACCACATTCTGACAGGGCCTCACAATAAACAAAACAAAGGAACAACCTCCCCCACCCATAAGACTGATCCACCCGACTCCATCTCCCACCCAGAGCTGAAAGCTGGCTGTTCTCATGTCACATCTCACTCAAGACATAGTCTGTTAGTCCTGAAATGGCTTTTTATTACTGCCTTATCACCTCAGGCACTCCTGCCCAGAATACACAGCAGCATGCGATCCACATTCCTACCTGGTAAGAGCTGGTAGGTTCCAGGCAACAGACGCCCCACAGCTGTAGCCCCCCTTCCTTGCAAGCCTTGCCACCCGGGCAGCCCTCCCACCCGCCTCAGGCAGGCACATGGTCTCTGAGCCCCCGTGGGCATGAAAGCTTGCATCTTGATCAGTCTCCATGCTGCCCTTGACCTCCACAGCCTTTGCCAGCCTTCCACGCTCAGAAAACATGGCAGCCAATCAAAGTGTTCCTCACAGAGGACTGGAGTCAAGGCAGGTTGAGGTTAATCCTCAGTCTTGAACCAGGTAATTGTGGTTTTCAAATAACGTGTATCCCGTTTTGCAGTTAAATCAGGTGGCAGCGGACCTGAGTTTCCTTTTCCTTGAAAGTGTTGCCTTTTTATTCTGTGTAACTTCTTTTTGTAAATTATAATATGCAAAATTTCTGTTTTGCTTTGGAGTGCAGTCAGCAGTCAGTGTATCTACAACACAGTCTGCTAACATACTCCCAGCTCTACAGCCAATGGGTTTTCATTTGCAGCTAAACATATTCTACTCCCTAAATACCAAAAGACTTGGCTGTGGTTGTGCAAGCTCCCCTGGCTTCCCTGTCTTGCTGGCCCTTGGGCCCTCTACAGGAAACCTCTGCCCTCCCATCACCGCCCCCTGCAGCTTCTCCAAGTCTGAAAGCTAATGAATGGGTACTTTGAACTAAGGCAGTCCACACTCACTTTTCAGAATGCTAATTCCCATAAAATGGGATGTCAGTTTTACAGGCAAGCCTCTCCTTTATCAGCAAAAACTGATTCCATTTGACTGATTAATTGTCCTTAGAGCTGTCAACAGCTTTCAGACTAGGGGTGATGGCTGGAGAGGAAGTGGCCTGGCAATGTTGTGATGTGGAGCACTCCCAGGCTGGGTAGCCAGGAGATTACAAATGCACAAATAATTAATTCAAATCAATACAGAGAGGGGTTCAGGCTGAGAGACATTCAATTATGTTATTCAAAGAGAAGATGCTGGTCTTCAGCTAGTCCCCTCCATGCAGCAAATAATAGAACATTTTTAATTTGTGCAGCAGGGATGTTAATCTTTTCCCGTGTAATCCAATCCTTGGGGAATGCCATAAATACGTGGCACTAAGAACGTGAGGCTCCCTGTGAGGGCTCTCAATCAGCCAGCCTGCCTCTCGTCGTGGACTTTTTATACCAGTCTTTCAATACTCAATTAGAAAATATATGATAGACTAATACATGATGATGGATGGAGGGTCAGACTGACAGATTGATTTATAAGTGGGGGATGGAAGGATGGTAGAGGTGAGTGGATTAATGGATGGGGTGGGTGGGGAGGGACGGGTTGGAGAGAATGGATAGAGGGTTGAAGAGGAAGAAGCGGAGATAGAAAATTTCAAATTTTGAGACATTCTCTCCCCACCTGAAAATGGTTAATGACCATTAGACCTTCCCTGAACCAAGGGCACAAATAAACCCAGGGTGCGATTCAGTCCTCAAAGGATTCACTCTAGAATTCCTTTAAATAGAAATCTCCTGTAACAAGTTTTAAATAGGAGCTGAGTCCCAGTTTCATTATACAAAGTAAAAGAAGCAAGCACAGGAATAAGATTTGAAAGTCTATACACCAAGGTGATAAAAATTTGTGGCTTGCGCTGGGAGTGTTGGTCAACAGCAGAGTGCACCCTGCATGAACAAGTCTGTGGGTTCCAGCCCAGCACCACAAAGGAGACAGTTATGTTTTCCAGGAAGACCTTAATGCCTGCTTGAGCTCCAACTATCCTATAACAAACATTTATTAGTTCTGCAGGAAGATAAAACAATAAAACGATTTTAGTTTAAGCAGGACAATTTACTCTCCAAATCTAAGATTCAGTTTGTAAGATGCAACTCTCTACCTTCTGTCAGAAAGCAACAACAACAACAAACCCTTCCCCTGTAAAAGAAACTGTTTAGAACAATGCTTTCTGGGTATTTGAGTGTGGGACCCGGGAGATCTCTTCACAGGGGAGGCTGAGGCTGATAATCTATCATACTCTGTCACCACCAAATATGGTGGTAGAAGTCGAGGGATGGAACCCACAGGGCCCATGACGTTGTGCAGAGCCTGGGCAGAACGCAGGCGTTCATTCCACACACACTGACTGTGACTGTGTGCAGGAGTGGCTGACTGCAGTAGACCCTCCCTCCCCAAAGGAGCTGCTAGTCTAACAAGAGGAATGAGCACCGCTAACTGGAGTTCCAGCTGAACTGCGGCGAACATGTAACGAGTTGAGAATGGAATTTATGGGGGCTAATTCACTGTGATGGGGTCCCTGGAGAGGGAAGATGAGAGCGCTTAGCAAGCGTGGAGTAGCTGAACTCAACTGGCATTTGATATGCACCATCAGAGGCTGCCTTCCTCTCCCTGTCTTGAGAATTCTGTTTGACACACAGGCAGCAGTCTCCCCCTGTGACCAGTGCTTTTGCGCAGGTGGCTGTCACTGGAACCGACAGTCTTATGGATTGCGTTCTGAGGTGTCTTGAAATGGGGAGACAAAACCCAGGGAGTCTTGGGTCTTGTCTGAGCCAAAGGCAGCCTGTGTAGGAGTGTCAGAACCAGATCAAGGACACGAATGAACTGCTGGACAAGGGCTGTAACACTCGGCAGATGCCCACTGTTGAGTCAGCAACCGAGAGTGGTGTACACGGAGTGGTTCCAGCAGTCCTGGGAAAGATGGTGCCATGTGAACCACAGGGCACCTGTCATGGTGGAGTCAGACGTGTGGGAAAGGTAAGCATGACATGGATCAAAAACAACGAGGAAAACTCTGAAATACATGCCAGCCATTCCCTCTGCCACAGACACCCACCCAAGACGACAGAAAAGGGCTGCTGCGTGGATTTCACAAACAACTAGAAAGACCAGGACTCCAGGACTGCATGTGTTGATTGCACAGGACACTAGAATTGGTCAAATAAATGAGATATTTGCCACTTCCTCCCTAAATTTGATGAGGCAGGGACTATGAAAATGATCTATCAAGCAGGAAACATTTCAGGAATTGTTTTTCTTTATTATGGAGATGGCACGGCGATACATGCAACAGCATATACTTTCTACAAAATAGAAATCAAAGAAAGAAATACATAAAACCACAGAGAATTCAGGAGACTTTGCCCTTGGTTGTTCTACGAATAAAGTTCTCAGTTACTTGATTTATTCCCTTGGCTTTTGGGAATCTGGGTGTGTTGGCATAAACTTCTAATCCCAGCACTTGGGAAGCTGAGGCAGGAGGATGGCCATGAATTCAAGGCCAGTCAGGGCTAAATAGCAAGATGAGAAGGGGAATTTCGCATGGAAGATCTTATGCAAACAACTCTGAGATAACAGCGACTCAGCCTGTCTGACCAGGAGCATCCACCGTGGTCTTACAATCTGCATGATTTAGACACTCAGGCCATGGGGATGGTCCCTTGGGGTGTGCTGAAGCTGCAGCACATGCTTTCTGTGCCATGTATGACATTCTCTCAGCCTTCTCTGACTGCGGTGTTGCTGGAACAGAAGCTTCCAGAACACTGACTGAAGTTCCTATATAGGAAGGAAAGATTATTCACGTGTACTTGGTGTCACTCTGATTCTCCACCCAGAGCCTCCTCTAAGCCATAATCTCTATCAGACAAAACGGGAGCTCAGTAAAATTACAGATGGTGCCTTGGGAGCCCCAAAGGTGAATGTCCCAATTCTCTGGCCATCAGGCAGAGCATTCTGGAAGGTTCTCTTGTCTGTTTCTCAGTGTGCAAATGAGTCCCAGCTGCCCACAGAAGTGACCTAGACAAGGCACATCAGCCTTTCCTGATTCCAGGCTTGGTAGAAGGTGCCTTTACCCACTTCAGAGTGGGTAAAGAGTTTGTTTGGTTCAGGTTCCCGAGGGTTAAGAGTCCATGATGTCCGGGGAGGCACAGCAGGAGGTAGGTGGAGCAGAAGGCCCATAGCTTACATCTTCACGCAGGCACAGGAAGGAGAAAGATGAGAGAGAGAGAGAGAGAGAGAGAGAGAGAGAGAGACTATGGACTCCCAAAACCCACCCCAGTGATATGCTTCCTGCAGCAAAACCAAAAGTTCTACAAACACCACCAACAACTGGCACCAAGTATTCAAATACTTGGTGCCTATGCTGGGCATTTTCATTCAAATCACCAAACCACTGAGCCATCTCACTTGCCCATAGCTACCCCTTTTAAAAAATATTTTGATTGATGTTTTATGTGTATGAATGTTATGTGTGCATGTATGTAAGTGCACTTATGTTGTGGAGTGCTCCCTGAGAACAAAAGAGGGCATTGAATTCCGAACTGGAGTCATGGCAGCTCTTAGACACTATGTGGGTGCTGGGATTCGAAGCTGAGTCTTCTGCAAGACCAGCCAGTGTTCATAACCACTGAGCCACCTATTCAGCCCCCCACTACTCCTTTTAATCACAGCCCCATCAATATTCTCTTTCTCAACCTGGGTCCCTTGCTCAGGGTTTTGTGCTCCCAATACAAGTCAGTCTCTCTCTCTTTCTCTCTCTCTCTCTCTCTCTGTCTCTCTATTCTCTCTCTCTCTGTCTCTCTCTCTCTCTCTCTCTCTCTCTCTCTCTCTCTCTCTCTCTCTCCTGTTACCATGGTTTTCCTTCCTAATCTAGTCATCCATGACAAAGGCACCAGACCATCCCTGCTGAGATGCCGGGCACCCATGTGGCCTGGCAGATGCCAGAGTCTGTGCCCATCCCACCATCCCAGCAACGTTTCTCAAGCGACTCTACGTACCTCATGGGAGGATCCTTGCTTCTTGCTCCTTGGGGTCTGGGCTCAGACCTGGGAACCTGCATCTCTGACAGACTCTCGGGTGGCACCAATGCAGCTGTGAGGACCCCACACTTGGTCACAGGACCCACTAACAAGGACATGCTTGTCCACTCTTCAGGCTCCCTAAGTAAGCTACCATCTCTCTCCTCACCCAATGAAAATCGTATTTGCTTAACAGCAAAGATTAAAAGGAAGACTTCTTTCTGGTTGAAATGTGATAAGGAGTGAGTTGTCAATGACATTTTGATGGGGCTTTTTTTACACAGGGACATTTAACACAGCCTACAAACCAAACCATTAAACTTGCAGCCAAGTAATTACTTTCAGCAAGTAATGATCAAATCAGATCAAATCAGATCCCAGCCCTGAGACTCATCCCATCTTCTGCCAGAGTGCGCAATAGGAACATCACTGATTAATTAAAAGCCATCGCTCTACATCTTGACACGGCACTTCTGGCTCAGCCACGTCAACTGGTCGTGTCAGAGTGGGCTGCTCAGGCCTGTGGATTTCGCTCCTGTCCATCCTCCCTTGGGATGGGCTCTGGACCACAGCCACACCCATGACTTTCATACTTGGACTCCCCTCACCAGCTGCTTTGTCCTGCCCTGTATTTGGCGTGGCCTCAACTGCCAGCATTGCCTGACTCTTGTTTCAGTGACTCTTCATGGGTGTGGCTGTTCATGTCCCTCAGAACCCAAGGGCTGGCAAATGGTAGCAGAGGATCCAACCGTTCCTTCGGTCCTCAGAAGCAAGGGTGGGGGTCCACGGAGGGCCACTGCACTGTGTTTTAGGGAAGGAAGCCCAGAGCAGCAGAGCCTTGGCATTGGTCATTCTGCATGCTATTGGGCGTAACCTTCTGTCCAACTACTGTATGTATCTCGTCTGGAAAAGCAAGCTTGCAACACCATCCAGACCCAGAACTGTGACCCAGACAGAGCCTGTGGCCCTCACTGAGTTTAATTTCCATGTAAGCTTGGACCCCAAGCCTGCAGCTTCCTTTGTGTTACTTACACTTCTCAGTAGCCACAGTGCAGCACCCCCCCCCAACACAGAAATGCAGCTTCTGAGAAGGGGTCCCTGTGCTCCTGGAGAGAGGCTCTTCCTCAGTTTAGCCCTTTGCCCAGGAGCAGTTCAAGTGAACTAATAGAATATAACTGACGTCACAGAAAAGTCTAGCCATGGCTGGTTTAGAGCAGAACCAACATTGTCAAGACTGATTCTCCCTCCATCTCCCCAGCTCCCCTTTTCTTGAAGCTAATGGCTTTCACAGGCCCCTTTTCTATGTGACTTCAGGCTCAGCTCCCACTGGTTTCGTAGCCAAGGCTACCTCTTTCCTTGAAGCTCCAGCTGAAGCCCTGGGTTTGACGCAATGGTATGTGTTGTGGCTTGTATCTGAAACGTCTCCTACAGATTAGTGTTCATATGCTTATTTCCCAACCAATGGTGCTATTTTAGGAGTGGTTGGAGCCTGGCGGGCACTTGAAGGTTATGCCTGGCTTGTAGTTTCACTGCTGCCCCGTCTGCTGTGGTGTGAGGAGCCTCTGCCAAACACTGCTGCTACCTTCAGTTCTACCGTTCCTTGCTCACCATGATAGACAGGGACCATGAGCCAAAAGAAGCCTTTGCTTTGATTGTGTAGCAACTTCCAGAGATACATTATTCCATTTTAAGAGGCAGCTCATTAAGACATAGGATGGTCTAAGGGGAGATGAGACCTTCCATCCTTCAGGAAAGCTTCTTAAACTCAGGAAGTAAACAAGTAAGGTTTCAGGAAGTCCCTGAAATAGACCAGGCCCCTCCCTCCCCAAGCAAATATAAGCCCTAAGGATGCTGAGAGATTCCCATTCTCAAGACGAGCTGAGCTGCTTGGAAGAGCCTCAAAACAACTACACTGCCTGGAAAGGACGCGCCAGCCTGTTGAGCCGCCCGCAGGTTGTGCAGTGAGCACCGGGTTTCCTGCTTTCCTCAGCTGTCACCCATGCCATGGTGATGCGATGCCGCTGTCCTAGAGTCATTTCTGCTCCCCTCGCCCACACTCCTGTAAGTAACTCCAGTGGAACTCACTGGTTCACCAAGTCGGATTTTGCTGGTGACCCTACTTTGGTCTGTCATTGATTCCTTATCTGAGACAAGTACATATATGTTCACACTGCCTCGGGAATAGTGTCACACAACACCTGCTCTAAGTCTTGATCACAGGCCTGGCCCACAACCTATTGAAAGGTTCCAGGTCAATGAGAAACCCTATCCAGATAAGCAAGCTAGGAGCTGGGGTAAGAACATCATTCTGCAAGCATGATCACCAGTACCCCCACATAAGAAGCTGGCACAGTTGTGTGTGCTATAACCCCAGCACTGGGGCAGAGACAGGCAGATCCTGAGAGCTCACTGGCAGGCCGGCTTACCAAAACTCCTGCTGAACAGGGAGTTTACACTTCATTGAGAGACTCTACCTCAACACAATAAGGCAGAGAGTAATAGAAGACATCTGATGTCCTGCTTTGGCCTATATGTGGGCACATCTGGACATGCACACTTGCATACTCACATGCATGCATCACATACAAACACACACACACACACGCACTCACATTTCAAGCTCACACATATATAGAACAAAAAATGCCCCACAAAATGTAAAAGCAATAAAAACTAAGAATGGTTGCCCGGAAAATGTCACTTTATTTGTCTTCAATATTATTCTCACAGAGAATTTCAAAGCGTTTTATAAATAACATTGTTTCTAAGCCACCCTGAGAAGAGAAAACTGAATTTCAATTTTTAAAAATTCTTTTTTTTGAAAGATTCAAACTGGTTGCATAACCTCCAGAGATAGAGTCATTGACAAATTGATTTTTGTACCTTTTACACTGTTGTTCCGACTTTTGGAAGATGCACATGTCACCGTAGCATCTGCGGTATTAGGGATCCCAGCTGGCCCCACAGCTTGTCCCTAAGTATCCGAATCCCAAAGGGTTTAAAACTGGAGGTGAAGGAAGAGACGCTTTGCTCCCAGAGGGCCCATGCCAAGGGCTGGATCCCCAGGGGTAAGGCCACGTACCCAGGATTCACAGGGCACTTACTGCCTAATTCAGGCTCCTCCATTATGGGGACACTGTGCCCATTCTGCATGAATTCTACTCCACGGACAAGAAACCAAGCCCCACCCAGGAAAGAGAAGATGGTGATGTCACTGGAAGACAGAGAAGCCAAGCCAGGCTCCATACACGCCAAGTCTGGGATAAATTAGCCCTCTCCACTCCACCCGGGCGGGGGAGCTGGTTTTGGCTTCTCATGAAATAGTCAAGCTATTACGGTAAACCAAACAATATGGCCATTTTGTTCATCAAAATGATTGAAAAACTGCAAATTTGCCATTTCTGTAAGTCAAATCCAATGAAGTATTAGCAATTTCTTAAGCCTCAGTCTAATACAAAACGCTTTGCAACTGATTCAGTAAAACACTGAAAACACCGTTCCATCACTACAATCTTTCAAATAAGAAAGACAAGTTAACCATAGAGGTACAAAGACACTAACTTAGAATCTGCAACATTACACTTTACAAGGCACTTGCCATACTGAACTCACTGGAACAGCGTTGGAGCTGGGAGCCCATGTCACGCTGAAGCCATGTCACACTGCAATCCCTGGGCTGACTACCATCACGTCAAAGAAATTGCAGGGAAACCCTTCATGGGGCAATTGCCATGGAAACCCTGTGCTCCAGAAATGAAGCTTTAATCCCTAGGCCCTTCCTGCATCACCTTAACCCACCAACCTGCTGCTCTGGTCCCAAGAGAGGGAAGAGGTAGACTTTATAAGGCAACTGTCATCCGGTCCTGCTGAGGGGGAGTGATGAAGGACAGTGCGCCTGTAGAATCACTCCTACTGCACAGTGGAAATTAACAATCAAGATACCACAAGGGAGAAGCTCTCCCTCTGCAACTCAGGGCAGAAAACTGCAGGCTGCAGAGAAGTGATGACTCATAACCCACAACTGTTCTCAGACAGTTCCTTCCTACATTAGGAAACAGAAATATGAGTGTTTATTCTTTCTCTGCATTGAACTCAATATTGAAACGAAGCGTTTTCAAGAAGGGGCCCCACAGAGTATCATCTTCCCTGTATCATTTCTAATTACATTATTGCTTAATTGCAGAGCAATAGAGTGTGTAATTCCAGAGCTGTGCAGCCTGGGGGGCCAGGAATGATTTGACTTTCCATGCAAAGCTCACAGTTGGAAAACTGACCTGGAGAGAGCAGCAAGGGTCCAGCCTCCCTGTCTAGCTGTCTTCCCGGAGATCTCATGTCTCCCCACATCTGCTGGGAAGCAGAGAACAAAGGCCCCTTGAATCATATCTCATGCTATTCCCACAGGAGAATAGCCTCATGAAGAGACTTGAAGTTCAGGCTCAATGTGTCAGGTAATTACCGTACGCCTGGCACTGAGTTCCATGAGCCAGTGGATTCAAAGATGAACCTGGCTTTGTACCCGGCTAGAGGAGAGCCAGTCTGGTGAGTGGAAAATGAGCATGTCAAAAAAGCCACATGTAAGACATGAAAGAAAATCTTTCCATGGCACCTGTACCTGAAGCATTAGGTTGCTGGAAGGCGAGGTGATGCCACGTGACCTACACAGGACCCTGCGCCAGTCAGCTCCCTCATGGTTGGCAGAACCTGGTGATCCAAAGTGGCTTCAGCCAAAAGAAAACTTATAGAGTTAGGTCCGCAACAACAAACTGTGGAGCTCTAGGCTCTTTTCTCCATTGATTGGCCTGCCTGATACATAGGTGGCTACATAAGACTGGCAAGTTGATGGCGGGCCCACAAGCTCAATAAAAGTTCTAGAGTTACGTCACTGTGACTCCAACTGGCCTGTACTGGATCTTGGTCTCATTTTGAAAGGCCTGGAGATAACACGTGTGTTTATCAGTTGACACTTTTCTGGGTGTGCATAGGCTTCAAGTGGGGTGAGGAATGCTCAGGTGAAAACTGGGGGGCAGATGCTGAAGACAGAGGAACAAGCACCCACTCTGAGAGATCTGTAAGGGTGCCCTCTGTGGCACGAGCCACAGGAAGACAGGTCCAGAAATGACAAACACAGAGATGAGGTGAGATGGCCTGAACTTGTGTTTGTCATGGAATTTCATCACGTGGGGCACTGTGAGGAAGCAGAAAGCCTGCGCCAGGCTCGGAAGATGAGAACGCCATTGTGGAAGCGCTGCCTTTCTCAGCGTGCCCGTGCTGAGCAAACGGCTTCCATCAGTGTCTCCTTGACCTTCAACTTGCAGCTCCTTCCGTTTTGCATCAAATGGGCCCCTAATTCCATCTCAAGAATTCAACTGGAACGAATTCCTTTATTAAATAAATATCATTTAGGGACTGACTGCCTTGGGCCCCGGGGGAAAAAAAAAAACACAGTTTTGCTTTAGCTCTGACCAATCTAGGTCAGTCAAACAGAATCCTCTGTTAATGCTTTTTTTTTTATAAAAAGGAAGTTGGGGCTCAGCGTCAATGGAGATGAGGAAGCTTCTTCACCAAAGGTACGAAATGGAGTCGGGGAACCACAGCAGACGCTGGCTGAAGAGGCGCCCACTGGTTCCCCAATCCTCTGCCAAGATGGCCCCCAGGAATAGGACATCCCTGTGCTCACAAGTGGGATCCAGCAGCATCTCCAGGGCAGACTCTGCCATCTCCACTACCTAGGCCTGACACAGTGAGGACCAAAGAGTCCCCGTCAGGGTGGCCAGCAGCTTCAAGAGGGAGGACAGAGACAAGGAGGTTTGAGGAACGTTTCCCACCCCTGTCTGTTAGCAAGAGACAGCTCTGCCAAAACTGGCTTCCAAAGTAGTGCCCAATGGTCGCTCGTGGCATTATCGCCAATAGAATATTTCAGAAGGGTAGCTCACAAACAGTACTGTGGCTTCCCTTTCTGCTCTGTTGAATCCTGACTCTGGAAGAAGCCAGCTGCCAGGTTGTGAAGATACTCAAAAAGCCACTCTGGAGCTAGGGATGCAATTAAGTGGTACAGCACTTGCACAGAATTCACAAGACCTCAAATTCCACCCACCCCAGCACCACACAAACACACACATGTGCACACACACACACACACACACACGAGGTACACTTGTCAAGGAACCAAGGCCCCCGCCCTCAGGCATGTGCATGGGTAATCTCTCGAGTAGATGTCCCCTTGAAGCCCTGAGATAGGAGATGCCTGGACTGAACACTACATGTCTATATGAGAAACTGAGTCACTTAGGAAAGCCACTCTCAAATTCCTGTACCACAGAAATGAAGACAGCGTATGTTCTGTAAGCCATATCATTTGGGCATGGTTATGCAGTAATAGATACTGAAGGGTTGCAGGCAGACAGGTCTGTCTCCTTGTTACCTGTCTAATGTTTATACGACGTTCTGTCAGTGTCCTGACCCCATGCAATATATGGGAGCTGCCTGAAGGCAGGAAGTCAGCTAGAATCACCCCCTATTTCTGCCTACAATGTCCCCAGTTCTCCACATACTGTAAATACCTGATGAACACTTAGAAGAAAAGATCTTGGAGAACCAGAGAAGGGGTCTTCATCAGGGAAGGATGTGCAATACTCTCTTCTAAAGACACAGAGTCACAAGGAATTCTCAGTCTAAACCAAAAAAGACAGCTTGCCAGAGGGGCAGTAACAGTTAAGGAATTTTAAAGGATGGACCTAAAGTGTCTGGGAAGTAGGGAAGAACAATCCAAGCTGCAGAGGCATCATATACAAAGCATCCAGTCAGGTGGGGACTGCAGCAGCTTGTCACGATTTCCAAAAGTGAGGCAGAGGCAATGTGGTTGGAGGATGTGGTGGGTGAGTCTGTCTCCTTTCTGTTCATCTTGTGGCCTCTGCTATGAATTATCTTTTCATGGATATTTATATAGTGAGCAGCCCTGGCAAATAAAAAGAGAGGTCTCTCCCTCTGCAGCAGAGGGCAGGTGTGCTGTCTGCCCTTTCAACAAAGAAAAGGCCACTGGTCAGAGAAGACCAGTCAGCAGCCAGAGCTTCATCACTTTGACAAATACCTTAGAAGACAACCTCAAGGAGGAAATATTTATTTATGTCTTATGGTTTAAGAGGTTTAACAGTCAACTGGTTCTGTTGTTTCTAGACCTGTAGAGTGGCCATACACCATGGCAGGAGGGTGTGGTGGGGCAGGGCTGTTTACCGACAGCAGCCCTGGGGTGAGGGGCAGAGGGGGGCAGTGGCCTGTGCCGGCTACCTGGCCTCTTCTTCCTCTTTGTTCTGTCTGGTTGCCAGCCTGGTAGGTGGTGCTGCTCACATTCAGGACAGGCCTTTCTCTCTATCAGTTAATTGTCTCTGAAAAAAACCCTCATAGACCCATCCAGAAGTGTATTTTACTGCTTTCCCAGGCATCTTTCCATTCAGTGACACTGGTTATCAAACTTAACCGTTACGTCGGAGAACAGGGGCAAGAAAACTTGTTACTGCTCTTGCTGTGGGAATAAAGCCCTTGAGCTTTATATATATATATATGGTGTGTGTGTGTGTGTGTGTGTGTGTGTGTGTGTGTAGTAGTCTTATATTTTCTGTCACTATCCATGAAACTGATAGATTAACCTCTTGACTAGTATGTAGGATATAATTCCAAACTCTTCACATCCTACTTAGAGATCTCTGAATTGCAGGTTCTACATACATGGTTATTGAACAAGAAACTGGCACATAGCATTGGCTGTGGATGAGTGTCACTAGGCCCATAGGAGCTTGTTATGGCAAACCACTGTTTATTGGGTTGCTTTGAGTACTTTCATCAAGACATGCAGAAATAACCAAATTCTTTCAATCTTTTCCAGCAGGAATTAAGAGTCTACATCAGGCGTGTCCAACCTGTGGACCACAGGCTGCACACATCCCAAGAAAGCCATGAATGCAACTCAACATGTTTATAGGTGACAACACTGTATCAAAAGCATGGCCATCCTTGATGGACAGAACAAGAGAAAGAAACCTGATACACCTAACCAAAACTAGAGACGAGAACCCAGGCCACTGCTTGGAGAGGCTATATAGTTTGAAGACCAGTTATGGTTTGGCTCTATGAAACGTCCCCCACCAACTCACAAATTAAAACCAAGGCACCAAGTTGGTGGCAATGTTCTGGGAATTCTGTGATCTTTAGCTGGAGAGGCCTAGCTAGAAGAATTGGGTCACTGGAGGAGGGTCCATTGGGGTGTCTTGTCCCTGGCTCCTCCCTGCTTTTCCTTTTCACTCATTGTCCAACACGATGTCAGGGCCTCCTCCTCCACACACTTCAGCTTCATGATGTTTGGTTAAGGCACATGGAGCCAAATGACTACGGACTGAACCCTTTGAAACCACGAACCCAAATTAATCCTTCCTCCTTAAAGTTCTTTCCACCGCAGATGTGAAAAGGTATCTAATAGAAGGGACAGCACACCTGTCCTCCTCCGAGAGCTAAGAGCTTCCTACCATGCCCATCGCTGTCTTCTGCAGACAAGCAGACTAAACCTCCTTGAAAGTATCTGTTGAGGTCTAAATGAAAATAACCCTCACAGGCTCATTTATTTGAACAGTTGGTCCCCAGTTGGGGGGTGCTGTTTGGGGAGGTTAGGAAACCTTTAAGATGTGTGGCCTAGCTGAAGGAAGTATGTCACTGGGGAGTGGGCTTTGAGAGTTTATAACCTTAACCCCCCCAGGTCGCTCTCTGTTTCCTGTGTGGCTGAGGTGGGAGTGCTCTGATTCTTGCTCTGGCTGCTCCCACGCCTTCCCCTCCATGGTGCACTCTGAGCAGCTGGAACATAAGCAAAAATAAAATCTCTGTGAGTTGCTTTTGGTCATGGCATCTGTGCCGGATAGCTTTGGTTCTCAACCTGACACATCTGAGAAGAGGGAAGAGTGAAGGAATTTTCCTCTAGCAGACTGGCTTGTGACCACGTCTGTGGAGCGTTTTCTTGGTTGGGTGAGGTGGGAAGGCCCAGTCCACTGTGGTTAGTGCCACGCTTGGTGCCACCCTTGGGTAGGTGGACCTGGGATGTATAAGAAAGCAAACTGAGCACAGGACAGGGGAGAAAGTTAGTAAGCAGCATTCCTGTCTCCAGATTCTTGCCTCCAGGTTTCTGTCTTGAGGTCCTGTTCTGGCCCCACTCCATGATGACATGGAGACTGCAAGGTGAAATAAACCCTTTATTCCTCAAGTTGGTTTTGTTAGTGTTTTATTATAGTAATAGAAAACTAAATAATACCAAGATATAGCATTGATGGGATGAGCCTGACTACATGTATCTGGGAGGATTGTGGAAGTTTTTGGAGCTTCGAGCAGGGAAAATGTTTGGAGCTCGGTGAAATATTCTAGAAGAACTTATAAGATGATGCTGAAAGAGGTATAGATGACGGAGGCCCAGCTTGTGAAGCAAAGACTATATCAGGGCTGTTTGTGTGATGTATTTTGAATAAAGAATTTTAGTGGCAAGACCTTTTGCACTTTACATGGATAATTGATGCTGGTGAGCTGGGGCTGAAAAATCAGCTGTGAATAACAAGAGAGCAACATCATTGAGTGAAATCTTCTGATGTCGAAGCTGTGGTCCAGAGGAGGCCAGGACTGCAGGACAAACTGGCATCAGAGCTTGGAAATGTGTAAGAGTGTCCCAGTGGGTGCTGGTGAAGAGGGCAAAAAAGGGGTCATGGAGAGAATACGAGACTTTGCACCGTGAGAGGCCAAGAGAGTCCACTGGTGAAAGTGCTGCCTCAGTTGCAAAGGAAACCCCAGCACTTTGGAGATGCCAGGACCATGGGGCAGCCACCAAGAGCAGCAGCAGGTGTGTAGCAGAGTCAGCCTGTGTCCATGAGACAATCTGTCTGTGCTGTGAATGGCAGAGCCAGAGAAGTGGAGCTGCCCAAGCCCTCTGGAGCCCAGAAGGTAGTGAGTGAATCCTAGTTGCCCAACATTAAGCTATACTGCAGAACTTTGGTTTTGCTTAAGTGTGCCCAGTTCTTCCCTCTTGAAGTAAGACAGTTTTAAAAATTCATTTTGAGTTTTACAGGAGCCCACAGTTAAAAGACTTTTAAAGAGATACTGGACTTTGAAAGCACTGGAATTTTTAAGGACTATGGAACTTTTAAAGCTGTGCTATGTTTTATATTATAATATTAATATTAACAAGATAAGAAATGGAAAGGCTGTAGTTTAATAATGATGTTTTTATGTGTCATGTTGACAAGGGATCAGTTATGCTGGTTGGATAGCTTCAGTCATCAATTTTGATATGCCTGGATAGAGGGAACCTTAACTGAGGAATTGTCTCCATTGGATTGGCCTGTGGCCATATCTGTGGGACATTTTCTTTATTGCCGAGTGATGTGGAGGGGCCCTGCCCTCTGTGGATAGTGCCACCCCTGGGCAGGTGGTTCTGTGTTTTATAAGAAAGCTCCCCTTAATGATGAACCATAAGTTGTAATGTGAAATTAAACCCTTTCCTCCCAAGCTGCTTTTGGTCAGTGTTTTTACCACAGCAATATAAAATAACTAGCAACAGAAAAGTAACTAATGCATAAGTTGGTACTGAGAAGTGGGGTGTTGTTATAAAGATGTGGATTCTTTTGGAAGTTTGGGCTAGAAAAGTAGTTGAATGCTCCAAGCAGAGCTTAATGGACTGTTCTAGCGGCATCCCAGAAGCTAGTGGTCTGAGAGTAATGTGGAAAATAGATGCCCTACTCATGAGATTTCAGAGGGCACTAAGTTCTTTATCAGCACCTGGGATAGAGGCCATTTGTGTAATGTTTTGGCAAAGAATCTGGTTGTTTCTGCCTTTCTTGAGAATTTACATGAGGTTATATTAAAAAATAATGGGCTAATTTCTCTGGTGGAGGATATTTTAAGACAACATAACATTTAATCTGTGCTATAGTCGTTATTGATTGCTCTTACTGTAGGTTTACAATGAAAAAGATCAAGTGGAACAGAAAAAGAAACAAAATGTACAATTTGGAGAAAAGAACAGTAGGAGGCTTAATGTTTTCCCCAAGGCATGTGCTGGAAAAGTGGCTGTAACTGTTAAGAAGATTATTGTCATCAAGGGACAGGCTTCGGGCTCCTGCAGTAGAACAATGGAAGGGCAAATTCAGGGCAAGACCCCACGCAGCTAAGCTTCCAGTTTGTGAAAGAGAGCCTAAGGAGTTGTGTGCACCTAGAAAGTAACAGCCTACAAATGCTGCTGTAATATGACCCAAGGGGACAAGTGTCAACTCCACACTAGCAATTGAACTTGGCCATATCATATATATTATACTGGCCTTGGAAGCATGAAAGATGTAAGAGTAAGAGGATCATGGGATGTTTTTCCATGGTTTCAGAGAGCCTCTGAGGCCAGGCAACACGTGGCAGGGAAGTCCCTGCAAGAAGGCCATGAGAGGTCATTTCATGATGCTGTGAAGATAAAGCCTGGGTTGTGGGTGGAGACCCCAAGATGTATCTGCTAAGGAGAGCTGTACACAGGGAGTGATGTATGTTGCAGGGTATAAAACAAGAGGAGTGGAACCATCTAAAGTAAACCCTTTGAAACTAAAACCACAGACGCCAGGCACAGAGCTCCAGGATTTGATGTTTTCCCTGCTGGGCTTTGGTCTTCATTGGTCCAGTATTTTCTCAATATGCTTCCATTCCTCCCTTTCGGAATGTTTTCCTAGCCATTGTATGTTAGAAGGTCATAGTTTGTTTTTTATTTTACAGGGGGTCCCATTAAGAGATTGCTTTGAGTATCCAAAGAGACTGGACTTTTGACCATTGTTCAGATTGTTAAAGACTATGGGGATTGTAAAGTTGAGCTAAATGCATTTTGCATCATGAGATGGCCATGAGCCTATCAGGATCAGGTTGAAATGTTATGGTTTACATGAACACTGTCCCCCACAGGCTCATGTGATTTGATCCCCAGTTGGTACTGCTGTTTGGAGAGGTCATAAAACCTTTAGGAGGAGTGTAAGGGGAGGACACCCATGGGAGCAAGCTTTGAGAGTTATAACTCCACTCCACTTCCGGTCCACTCCCTTGGCTCCCATACGCAGTTGAGATGTGATCTCTCGGTTTTCTACCACTTGCTGCCATGTCTTTCCCACCATAATGGTCTCTTATCTTCCTGGAACCAAAAGCCAAAATGAACTCTTCTATAAGTTGCTTTTAGTCATGGAGTTTGATTACAGCCATAAAAAAGTAACTAATATAGTATTTCAGTTGGCGATAACTAAAGTAGCATAGAGGGGAGCTTAAACAGCAGGCATTTATGCTCTTGCAATCGCAGAGGCTGGAAGTTCAAGGTCTGGGTAGCAACATGATACTCTCCGCTTCACAGCCATCAGCCTTCTCACTGTCCTCCATGGGGAGGACACTACAGTGTCAAAGTGTGCATACATACATATATGAACCAGAAAATAGAATCTGTACACTAATGAGTAACATAAATGAGAGATGTCTTAAAGCAAAATGGCAAAACTTTTCCCTTCAATGTCAGTGTACACAATGCATAACAACTCTGGTCTATTTAGCCCCCAAAATGCTGAGTTATTGTTTTTGTTATTAAAAATTAGTCCAAAGTGTATTGTATTGACTTGTTTCTCAAAGAAACAAAGTCACACAAATAACATCTACCTCCCCCCAATGCTCCACTAATGTCTTCTTTCTATATATTTCACTGGTTTATTTCACTGGCCTTAGAACCAAGCAGAGCAGAGAATGGCAGAGGTCCAGGATTCCATGGAGGCTGCTGTACATGGGAGTAGGCTGCAGTAACTGCCACACTGTTTCACTCCAGAAAGAAGAGAGAAGGATGGCAGAAACGGTGCCTCACAACTTTGACCCCAGCACTTGGGAAGCTGAGACAGAAAGACTGCCTACCAGTTCAAAGGCAGTTTGGGAAACCGAGGTGAATCACACACCTGCTTGAGTTATGGATTTCGAGCCCCATCTCAAAAAACAAGAGAGAAAACATCCATCCCAGAGGTAGCAAAGAATGGCAGAAGAATTGCAACCAGAATCTGAAAGAGGGAACGTCTGCAGCGAGGGGCATCCTTGCGCCTCTGCTGTTTACTTCAAAGCATCTGGACTCTGACAAGAGGAGCCTTGTTTCTGGAAGCTGACAGAAAGCAATATCCATGAGTTTAAGAATGCACAACCAAGGCTGGAGAGAAGCAGAGAATATCTTAAAATTTAAAAATAATAAATCAATCATTCATGTAATCATAGTAATACGACATTCAAAGTACTAAGAAACCCCACACAAGTGCATTTTGATACTGATTTTCCTTCTTTCAGATTTCCTGTACAGTGCTCAATCTTTTCAGCTTTAAAAATTCTTAAGATGATGCCAGGCATGGTGGTACATACCTTTAATCCCAGCCCTTGGGAAGCAGAGGCAGTCAGATCTCTGTGAGGTGAAGGCCAGCCTGGTCTACATAGAGAGTTCCAGGGAGGCTGAGTCTAGGGTGACCCTGTCCAAAAAAATTTCTAAACTGATAAGAACAGCAATTCTGTTGGCATATAAATTAAAAACAAAACTTTTATGTTGTGTGCATGGGTACAGGTTTAAGTATGCAGGTGGGGTTGCCCGTGTGGAGGCTAGAGTAGAATATAAGATGTCCTCGTCCAATGTTCTCCACCTTAGTGTCTTGAGATAGGATCTCGCCCGGAACTGGAAGCTCACCAGTTTGGCTAGTCTAGTTGTTTGGTGAGCGCTTGGGATCTGCCGGTCTCCACGTGGCCTTGCCTGGCTTTTACATGAGTGCTGAGGATTTGAATGCATTTCCTCATGCTTGCCCTACATGCATCTTGACCACCAAGCCATCTCCCTAGCCCTAAACAAAGCTTTATTATGTGCTTTTCCCTTTTTTTACAGAAGTGAAAGAGTAAGTCTAGGTGGATGTGAAGGTGAAGGATGTGAAGAAATATTCAGCCATATTCTAGGTACACTTGTGAACAAGAAAACTGTTCCTGTAGTAAAACTATGTGAAAGACATGTGCGTGAAGATATACTCATTCGTCATTCATCCCTTAGTGTGCCTATTGCTGTGCAGACAGGACCGTGTCAGTTTGAACAGTATGGAGAGAGTATTCATGAAGCTGAAGGAGGTAGGAACACTTTCGTTCATTCTGAATGCTTTCTGAAGCATGAAGATACTCACGCTGGCGAGAACACCTATGAACATAAGCAATGTGAGAAAGTCTACCAGACTCAGAGCTACATTCAAACACATGTAAAAGTTGACAATGGGGAGAAAACATACGTGTGTACGCAGCGTGGTAAAGCCTTCCTGAATCTCAGTGTCTTTCAGTGCCATGAAAAAATGCAAAGTGAAAAGAAGCCCTATGTATGTAAGCAAGGTGGAAAAACTTTTTCCAGTATGAGTAGCACTCTAAGACATGAACGAACTCATACTGGAGAGAAACTTTACAAATGCAAGAAATGTGATAAAGCCTTCAATTATTTGAGTAACTTTCATAACCATGAAAGGACTCACACAGGTGAAAAACCCTATGTATGTGAGCAGTGTGGGAAAGCCTTCACTTACTATAATTCCCTTCAACGACATAACCGATGTCACACTGGAGAGAAACCCTATGTGTGTAAAGTTTGTGATAAAGCCTTTACCAACCACAGTTCCTTTCACTATCATGAGAGGATTCACAGTGGTGAGAAGCCCTATGTCTGTGAGCAGTGTGGGAAAGGTTTCATTTCCTCCCGTTCCATTCGAATACATGAACAGACTCACACTGGAGAGAAGCCCTATAAATGTAATCAGTGTGGTAAAGTCTTTAGTGTTGACAGTTCTCTTCGACGCCATGCAAGAGTTCACAGTGGAGCAAAACCCTATGTGTGCAAGCAGTTCAGGAAAGCCTTCACTGCTCACAGCTCCCTTCAACGCCATGAAAGGATTCACAGTGGAGAGAAACCTTACACATGCAAACAGTGTGGAAAAGCCTTTTCTTCTTTGAGTCACTGTCAAAAACATGAACAAATTCACACTGGTGAGAAACCCTACCTATGTAAGCAGTGTGGAAAAGCCTTTAATACTTGTAGTTCCCTTAAAAAACATGAAAGGATACACTGGAGAGAATTCCTAAGACTAGATTCTACAAAGACCTCTATGCCACCTAACCTTTGGAGCAAACACAGTCATGTGTAGAGAAAGCAGTCATCTTGGTGGAATTCACGAACATAAGACGACATGCTCTGATGAGAAACCTTAAAGAGACTTTTACAAGTCCTCATTTTTCCCATATCTAAAAGTCTACTCAGCATCAAAAGTTATAAATGCATAAAACAAAGTTCTGAATTGTAACAAATTGTATTAAGAGTTCTATAAAGTTCCTCATTTAGTCAAATCCTCTATGTCATATGAAAAAATTGATGCAAACTACCCTATGTAGAATGCCCCAGAAATTATACAACCTGAAATATACATTCTGAAATTTTAAGCATAGATTAATTGGTCATTCAGTATTAAAATAGATTTCTAAGCTATTTCCCTTTTTAAATTAAGATTTATTGCTTTCTTTATGTGTCAATGTGTGGCTTTTCGCACATGAGTGCAGGTGCCCAAGGAAGCCAGAAGAGGGCATTGTATCCCTTGGAGCTAGAGTTACAGTCTGTTGTGAGCCACCTTACCTGAACATTGGGAACTGACTTTGGGTCCTCTGAAAGAGGAGTACTTGCTCTTAACCACTGAATCTTCCCTTCAGCTCCTGAGTATTTATTTCAGATTGTCACTAAACAATAATTGTTGAACCAATAATCTCCTAAGGTTTAAGCCAAATGTCTTCAGTTTCAAAATAATGACCTTTTAAATTAAATCATGTTCACTTTTCATATTTGGCCAAGTTGGACACATATGTAAATCGAAATCTATTTCTGATATGTGAGGCTTAATTTTTATTTTTAAAGTAACTAAGTATGGTGGCACACCCCTAATCTTGGCACTCAGGAGGCTGAGGAAGAAGCATTACCATGTCTTCAAGGCCACATAGAAAGTTCCAGGTCGCTCAGGGCTATAAGGGTGAGTGTCTCAAAAAGCAAAATAAAATGAAGTAATTATCATTAATTGGCTGCTGAAAAATGAGGTTTTGTTAGTTGTCTGAATTTCTCTACTGGCCTCGTGTGGAGCATCTCATCTGTATCTACATTTTTTAATTGCTTTCTTTTCTTGTTGCGTTGACAATACAAGAAAGAAAGGAAGGAGAGGATTGATTTTGGTTCACAGTTCCCCAGGCATCAGTCACTACAGCAGGGAAGTGATAACGGAGTGGAGCCATTTCCACTGCGGTGGTCATGGAAGTCTAATGTGTCATACAAGAAGAGTCCAGACGATGATAATACTCTCAAGGGCTTGCTCCCCAGCAGCCTACTTCCTTCCACATTGTACCACCTCCCAACAATACTTACTGTGAGCACATCAAAGAATTAGTCCACTCATTAAAACAGAACGTTCTTGATCCAGTTGTCTCTGCAGATGATAGTATAGATATACCCAAATGTATGATTTTCTACTACCTTTGACCTCTCAAATCTAGTTAAGTTAATAATGTAGATTAACCACCACGTAGTTTACAGATAAAATTGCATTTGAATGGAGATTTTGTATTTTTCACTTTCTGGTGTTTTCAAGGTTTTTGTATGATACAGTTTCTACACTGTTTGATCCAGTGTATCATTTGTCAAATGTTATCTTTATTTACTGAGTAGATACTTGAAAACATCCTGCAGTAGTAAAAAATTAGACAGAATTTACATTACTGCCAGTTTTTTCCTTTCAATTGAGTAGTTTTTAGTATGTGCTTACAAGAAATGATGGGGTTTACTCATGTTAATTTCACTGCCTGCCTATATTTGTCCTTCACTTATTCTAACAAAAAATACATCTTTTGGTAGAGGTGCCTCGCTGCCAGAGACCACAGGGACCGTGCCTTTTGTGAAATAATACATAAGGAACTGAACTAACACATCTGCCCACAAACCATAACTGACAATGTAGCTCGGCATCAAATCCATTCTTGATTGAACATCTGGCAGGACTGGTGTTTGCTTTAGCGGGATATGGCATGCCCCATCTATTTGATACACTGATGTGAATGCAATTCTATTTTTAATAACAATGGTTCTTGAAGGCTGAAATAACGAGGTGAAAGGACACTAATTAATGACATGTACCAGACAAACCCATTAGGGACGATGGGGGAATTTTGGTTATTTTACTGTTTCCGAATATACCGTTTACCAGCTTTAGAAACACAGGTACTGAATAATGTTTGAGTGTGTGTTGGCCGACCACAGTCACTGGGGATCATTTCCTTCTCATAGAACCTGCTCTTGCTGTGAATATGAAGCCAGCTCTAGTATTCTGAACCTATTTTTCCCTTCATAACATTATTTAAACACTTACATTTTTCCTTCAATGTGCATTACACAGTGTTCTCATATAAATACAGATGTTCTTCAGATTTGGCAGTATTTTGTTTTGATTAAGGTAATACAAAATGAAAATGAAAATGTAGGTTTTTCTTACATGAAAATGAGCTTCCTACACCTAACCTACTGAACTTCAAATCGGAGTGAAGATGAATTTCCGTATATTCAGATCACCTCCCTCAGCCTGTGGTCGGTCAAAATAAACTAACACAATGTCAACTTTAGAATATATTGAATATGTAATTTGTTGTTTATTGTATATTTTTGGTGTGTTCCTGTGCTTCTGAAAAGGTAGCAGACTGCTGTTCCTGGATATTACTTCCTAGCTTCATTAGAAAGTATACTGCGTATCACTTACCCAGTCTGGAAAATTATACTTTGAAAATAGAAGTCTTAGGGGGCCTGAAGAGATGGCTCAGCAATTAAGAGTACTGACTGCTCTTGCAGAAGACCTGGGTTCAACTCCCAGCACCCACGTGGAAACTAGCAGCCATCCAGAACTCCATTCCGAGGTATCCAACACCTTCTGACCTCCAAGGGCATTGCACAGCACAGGCATACTTACCTACATGCAGGCAATACACTAATACACTTAAAATAAAATATTTTTTAACATAGAAGTCATTTCCTATTCAATATATTTGTTTTCTCAGCATTTTAACATGAAAAAAGACATAAAACTGTCATGAATCAGTGATCATCCTTTTGTCAATTAAAAGTGTTAATACACTTCTTAGTGTGCTTTAAATACTCCTTAAATCTGCTCTATGAGTCCAACCAGGGCAGCAGGTTTAGGGAAATAGAAAGGAAACCTAGGAAGGGACGGCATCAGTTATGCTAATTTACTTGAAATGGAGCAGTGTGGAGGGGAGATGGCAGAGGCATCAAGATTAATATCAAAGGCTATGACAGAAGACGGGAAATTTTCCTGACTGCTGACTATGTGTAACAGAGCAGAGCTGTGCAGAAAGTGCAAGTTATGTGAAAGACCCATAAAAGGTCACAGTGTCCCAGCTGAGTCTCTTAGAACTTGGATCTGGGTCCCTGTCTGGCTTATTTCCAAGTTTATTTGCTTTTCTCCTTTAATAAATTGTCTCTTTTTCTATATTATCAACATGTCTTTAACCAAGTCATTGTTTGGAGACAAGAACCTAGACATTTCGGTGGATGCCCTTGAAACTCAGATCTGCACCCGTAACAGCTGGTTAGCAGCGAGCTAGGAGGTAAACACAGAATGCCTTCACACTCTTCCTGGACGAGCATCATCACAGCAGGATTCCCTCCTTGCAGTACTTGAAAATGGTTGACAGGTTTCCAGAAGGGGCTCGATTCATCCTCTCCTTTGTGTCCTGGGGCTTATGGCATCCTGCCACAGGGGTGAAGATTATACCTGAAACTTCTCTCCTGCTCTAAGGGAAATTGGTGGATCTTATGTAGAGGCAAAAGAAATGTGGATGTGCCACTAGCCACCCAGGCTAGGTAGAACCTTAAATTGAAGCAGCTGACCTGGAAGGTCTGCACCTTGAGACTGGGAGATGCAAATGGATCCACAGTGACTCCAGTCAAGCGTGGGAAATGTTCGCTGCCACTGATCCTCCCCTCCTGGACATGTGGGCCAAAGATAGTTGGGCTTCTGCATGTGCCACTGGCCTTAGGCAGGCAATGATGTCTCCAGGGATGGTGGTGTCCTTACAGAAGTGGGAGAAACATATCTCCAGCCCATCAGGTCACTTCTAGGATTGGGAGTGTTCTGGTTAGCCTTCTATTGCTGTGGTAAAAACACTGACCTAAAACAACCTGGGGAGGAAAGGCTTTATTTTATCTAAGTTCTCCCAGACCACAGCCCATCACTGAGGGAAGTCAAGGTGAGAACCTGGAACACAAACCACGGAGGGATTCTCTTACTGTCTTCTCCCCTGGCCTATGCTCGAGCCCATTCCTCTGCAAGAGCAGCAAGTGCTCTTAACTACTGAGTCATTTCTCCAGCCTCCCTCCCACTTTCTCAAAGCAGACCTGTCCACCAGTATTTGAGTGGGACTGAGTTGTGGGAGATGCTGAGCAAAATTACTCCAACTTGAGTTGAGTATAACATAGAGACAGAGTAGCTTTCCAGTATGTAGAAAGATTTAGGCTTGGTCTTCAGCACAAGAAGAAAATAAAAGGACAAAAAACTATATAATCAGTAAGCAGTAGATAAAAAATAAAAAATATGTACACAGTAAAAATAAAAAGGATAGAGTTGAGGTAATATAGCAGATTAGAACCCGCCTTCTAGTGGGTCCATGAATGAGAAGAGTCAGGGGAGCAAAGAAGAGTTTTTTCCAAAGAGACACAAACAGGAAGAGCAGTGAGAATTACCAACATTGTGATGACACAGAAAAAAATCATAGAGGAGAAAAGTTATGTAGGAGAAGGAAGAAACCACTTGGTAGCTCTAGTCGTGGCTCCATGGCAAAGTAACAGATCCCAGAGGCACATCCACAAGGCGAGCCAGGTTACCCTCATGAAAACAGTCTTAGCCAAAGGGCAAGCCCATAGTTTCTACAACCCTTCAATTCGGTGGAGGTATCTGAGTAGTAATAACTTCTGCATGGCAGCTCAGGACTTGAGAAGCCCATTTCATTTCCCCATGTCTCATACTGGTGTATCCAGGCACCACTGTGAGAGAGGTCCTAGTGTGTGAGGCTGAACTCGGAGGGAAGTAAACCAAGGCACAGTCGCGAGTCAGGTACACTGGGGATGCTCTTGTACAGTGTGTATGGGAGACTGTTACAGGAGACAGCTGAGACAGGGTGAGGTTTAAAATGCCATGATCAACAGTACAGGCAGCTGGAGGTTTGAACTGTGAAGGTGAGGGTGGTAAGTGGTCCCGCTGTCTATGGTGAGGACTGTTGGGCAGCAATTTTCTTCAAGGTTTTGACCCTTGGAGGGATGCTTAGTAAGATGCAGGATGCTAAAAGAGAGGTAAACAGTAGATGTGTAATGGAGCTAAACCACAGGATCTTCTAAAGAAAGGTAAACAATGAGATGTTTTGACCCCCTGAGGCGAAATACTCCATATTACAGGGAAGCTTGTTAAGCTGAGGAAGTAAGCAACTCAGGAGCATTGAGAAGTCATTGAAATTAACCAGATACACTAGGCGCCCTCCCTCCCGGAACATATATAATATTAGGGACTTTCACAAGGCTCCTCCCTCCCCAACCTTATATAAGCATTAAGGACTGCTGAGAGATGCTCTCAGACAAGACAAGCCACCTGGAAGAGTCAGAGCCCAGCCTGCCAAGCTTCCTATAGACAGACAAGCCAACCTACCTTGAAGAAGTTCAGACCAGCTGAGCTACCTGAAAAGAACACTCCAAACTGCTGAGCTGCCTGAAGGTTGTGTGTTGCCCACCAGGGTTCCTGGTCTTGGAGGCTGACACCCATGCTTGGGTGGCTTTGCTGATGTCTGAGTCGTTTCTGTTGCTGTAAGTAACTCCCTCACCCATGCTACTATAACCAACCCAGTCACTCAGGGCTTCACCAAGGTGGTCTTTGGTGGATCCTTAATTAGATCTGCCATTAGTTTCCTATCTGGGATGAGCAGAAGATTGTTCATGTTTCCCAGGAATAGTGTTACACAACAGGGAAAACATCCATTTCCCAAAGGTAACAGCAGAGAATGACAGAGCTATGCTTCTGCTCAGTGGTCTGCTCATCCCTGACAGCAGTCTCCCTGCCATGTGTTTTGCTTCTGGCAGCATTGAGAAAGCTACAGTTCAGGTCCACATGATGACCGTGTAGTCACAGCCTTTTCCCTCTCACGGGGTGCTTTTCTGTTAGGCAGCATCTGAAGGCACAATCCTGGCTCTCCGGTGCAGATTTCGTCACTCTTTTCTCGTTGGTGGAGACCAGTAACTTTACCAGTAACCAGAAAATATCCTCAAGTCCAAAATCTGCAGGAGATCAGCAATCAGACCATTCATCCCCTGGTCCTAAAACCCTGTACTCTGCTCAGTTGTCTTCCAGCTAGTCCTTAAGTCTCCAGTGTCTTTGATCTTGCTGCATAGGACTGTGCTCTACCAAAAAGACAGCATGAGCTGATGCCATCTTCCCATGTTCCAGAAGAAAGGTGGGGCAGCAGGAGTGAGCCAGAGCTCCCCGCCAACCACTATTCCCTAGCTGTCTTCAGAGGGGAGCACACACTCCTGCAAGTGAACCCTTACCTACTGCTCTGTAAGGAAGCCCAGATTTACTTACTGTTTCCCAGGAATGTAGTTTGTAGAAATCCTTAGTTGATATTTTTGTAGCGACAGAGAGATGAGGAAAGCAGATCCTGTTTCTGCCTTCCAGAAGGAATTTTCCCTACACCTCTAAAGATGCTATGCAGAGACACCAGTCACCTAACCTGGACTCAGTTGCCACAAAGGTTCAAAAATTCCTCCATGCCTGACAGGCTTCTGGACTTCTGAATTGACGCTGCTCCAGCACGTGGATGACTCTCTATTAGGCGCTGTTGACCCAGCCACCTGCCTTCAAGATACCCCATTCTTTAGACCCCAGGGTACCGTATCACCACAAAGAAAAAATAGAGACAAATTAATATTTAAACTTATCCAAATGTGCTTACTTACCCACAAATCACTAGACTGTCACTGGCAGTGACGTTTATTACCTCGGCCTAGCATAGGAAAATATGGGAACCATCGAAGTCGATTTTGTCTGTTTTGTTTGGAAAATCTTTCTATGTTATTTCTACATTAATGAATACACTTTCACTACAATTAGAAAATGCAATCAAGCAGTGTTTTATGATACAAGACAAAGCCCAAATATCCCTGTATGACACATAAAATTTTAGTCACAAATATTAGTCAGAAATAAAATACATTTTATTGCACAAAATAATGATAGGCGCACCGGAAAGACTCATTGGTTTTTCGCATGTTGCACTCAAAATATCAGATCTTTGCCCACACTGCCAGTATGAGTGGCAACAGGAGGTACAGTAATATACAGACTAAAATTAATAGCATAAGTACCATCTCCAGGGGTATAAATCGTATGGGTTCAGTGAGATCCCCATCAGCTGTAAGGTAAGATGTATCTCCGGAATCCAGAGCAGGAGGAGGCTGCGAGTTCAGGTTCTCACTTAAACCAGGAATCCTCTAGGCAGTGGGTGACAGGTGTTTCTCTGACCTTTAATGAAAATTCGAGGTGTGTTAGTTTTCATTGACATCTTTACTATTTACATATACTTTGATCATAGGTGTGCTGGCTTCATTATCTTGCTTTCAGTTCATGTAACATTTGTGTGCTCAGTTTAATTTTAGCACTACAAGAAACTGGCGTTTAAAAAGGTGTGTTCATTTCTGCTTGAGAAAATGCCCAGGGTTTTCAGGCCTCTGAGAAAGGGCCGTGTTTCATTCTAGGCCTTACTTTCCTCTACTGGCTAGGAAAATGAACTGACATGGACACAGTGTGTCTCTCTCACCCTGATGACCCAGATTTACATCCAAGACTCAGATTTAGAGAATGGGACATTGTGGGGCTTCAGGGACTAAAGGGGCCTCTCCCTTTCTGAACTAAGTCATTCCTTTCACCCTTGCCTTGCATAATTGAACACTCTTCTGGGCTCCTAGGATTTCAAAAGGGTGAAGCTGAACTTTGAGACATATGAACAAAGTGACCACTGCACAGATGCTGAGTCAGGCTCCTGAGTTGCAGGGAGGGATTCTGGAGAAGCCTTCTAAATTTCACACTCCTTATCCATGGAATTTTACACCTCAGGTGTAAAGATGGCCTAAAGATAATCATAGCTAGAAATTACTATATTCTATGGTTTACATGATGTCTTTATGTTAATTTATTGAGTAAAGTACCAATCAGAAATAAAAAATATGATGATTTATCAAGGAAAATTCAGATATGATCTCGATGGATTGTAATTAGTATGATGAAGCCACTAAGTCATGTGCACTTCTAAGGCACAAAAATAAAGGGAGGTCTTGACAATAAGCATAACGTACTCAACTATAACTATTAGTTTCCAATTGTAATACAATTTCAGTACCCAGTAATAGAGATCATATAAATGAAGTACAAGAACAGGTTTTGCATTGCAGTCCAAGCCCACTATCTCATGCTTGGAAAGCACCCCAATGTTAGGTGACATCTGCCACCCTCTAA
Source organism: Eospalax fontanierii (assembly GCA_035773235.1). NCBI lineage: Eukaryota > Metazoa > Chordata > Mammalia > Rodentia > Spalacidae > Eospalax > Eospalax fontanierii. The sequence goes on from CM069554.1 coordinate 8,440,900, forward strand.
ACACAGGTTCTTAAATTACCAACACCTAAATTCTAACAGTCAATCCCATTTTCAAGAATGAATGTATAATTCAAGCCATCTTAGTATACATTTATACGAGGCACCTTGAAAATGCTAAAATCTTTATCATAACAAACAACAAAAAGAGTTATAAGTTTAAATATTTACAAGGAGAAGGTAGATGAAGGCAAGATGGGCTGGAGAGATGGCTCAGCACTTAAGAGCACCATGGGTTCTTGCAGGGACTCAGATTCAATTCCCACCACCTAGATAGTAGCTAAGAACCATTCATAACTCCAGTGCCAGGGGATCTGGTGCCCTCTTTTGACCTGTGCAATCATTGCATGTCATGGGAGCACTTTCATACATGCAAGCAATACACACAGACAAAAAATAAAAATAGCAAATAAAATATTTTGGGGACTAGATAGACAACTTAGCAGTAAAGAGTGCTGGCTCCTTTTACAGAGGTACGGGGTTTGAGTTCCAGCATGTATAGGGTGGCTGGCCACCATCCCTACCTCCACTTCCAGGAGAATCTGAAGCTCTCCTGACCTTTGTGGGTACTGCATGATAGGGGCAAACCTACATTCAGGTAGGCAATATACTCATAAACATCAAAAATATACAAGTAATAAATTAAAAATTTTAATGATGCACATGTGTGTTTCAGGTACAGGATGAACCCTCTGCACAGGTACCAACTATTGAAGGATCCGCTGAGACATGGCTCAAAATAGACTGGATTCAATTCCTTAAAGGCAATTGGAAATCTAACTGCTAAAGCAATCTCTGGAATTTTGATGACTGATTTAGTTTACAGGAGAAACTAAATGTATCATTTCTTGACCATATTTCTCTTGTGTGGGTGGGATTTCAAAGAGCTGTCTACAAAGTAAGTATTTGCATCAATGATATGGAGAACAAACTATCAAGACTGGATGACAAAGCTGAAGAACTAGACCACTCAGGCAAAGAATACGAACTTATTTTTGAAGAACAAATCTACGCATCACAGGCATACAGAAAGGAAAAGAATCTCACGTCATTTATAGAATAAAACTTCCCAAAATCAAGGGCAGAAATACCTACAGAGATACAAGAAGCACACAGAAAGTCAATCAGATAGGATAGAAGAGGAACTCTTCTGTGCGTATCGTAGGAAAACACTCAAAGTACAGAGCAAAGAGAGAGAGTCCTGAAAGTTGCTAGAGAAAAACAACGAGTTACAAATAAAGTAAACCCCATCAGAATCACAGCTGACATTTCAATGCAAACTATGAAAGCCAAAAGAGCCTGGACCAAAGTATTCCCAATCCTAAATGACCACAGATGCCAACCCAGAATGCTTTAAAACCCATCAAATCCATCTATCATAGTGTCACAAGCAAGAAACATCTTCCATGAAGTGAAGAGGCTGAAAAAATTTCACGTCCAGTCATCCAGTCCAAGAGAGAATACTTATTTGAAGAAATACACAATGTTAAAGATAGGAATGACTGTATCCTAGAGCTACAGAAAGAAAACACATGAAGGTATAATTATGGAAACACAAAGTAGGACCACAAACAGAAATTAAAATGAAAGTAATCAATGCACATCTTTCAATAACAAGGAGTCTGAGAGGAGGCAACAGTAGGAGGCAGACGCCACCAAGAGGAAAATGGGGGAACTGCGGATCCCTAACTAGGAAGTGAGGAGGAGAGATACACAGGGAGCCATGGGTGTAAAGGAGAAGAAAATGTGACTCGAGAGGCCTCATCATATGTGGCAGAATGCATGAAATTCTGGGGGCTGTTCATGGAGAGCGTGCAGATAGGGTAGCAGGTTTCAATATGATTTAGATGTATTGTAGGAAATGCACAAAACATCAATAAAATATTCATTGAATAAAATTTCCACCCCTACTTGGAGAATATCCTAACATGAATATAATTCTCACTCTCATTTTATTCTCCCTGACTGCTAATTGAAAGAATAATTGAATGCATGAGATGACTATAATTAAATTATTCAAATGATTCTAATTGATCTTCATATTGACCGTACACTACGTGGATCTCAGGGTGAAACACTGCCAGACTGATGGTGCCGCAGTCTATGAGTGGGAAGAGAGTGCTAAGACAGACACTGACCAGCTACAATCCAAGGAAAGACTTGATTACTTTGTGTTCTTCTCATTTTCTAATCTAAACTATGAGTGCTAATGTAGGGTCATGAAATCCTTATAGGACCAGACAATGCTAACTAAAAGCAGCCCATTGGTAACGTTTTAAATGTCTTGTGATTTGTAGTGGAAGACTTCCGTATGTAAAGAAAATGGTGTGATGTTCTAAGCGCATATAAATGGAAAAATATACTAATTTTAATTTTCAATTCATCTGACTAGAAAAGACTGATGAAATGGGGGTGTCTGCCACAGGAAGGGAGACATGGAGATGAGGAGCACGTGATGTTATTTCCACTCTTCCGGAAATGCCTTCATTTCCTGGGAATCTAGAAGCTCATGTCCTCCACCGATCAGTGGTTCCTTATCTAGGTGTGGTGTCAGAACCTGGAGAAATATTTTTCGATATCTACATCCAGGTCTTCCTAGACTTACTGAATCAAGTACTGTGCCGTACAGCGCAGTGGGAACTACACCGGGAGCAGCATCACTTCTGTCCCCACCTCACACCCAGCCTTTCCCAGCCGTCTGTATTGCCTTACCACCAAAGAGCAAAAATTCAGAGTCACTGGCTGACAACACGATGCAATGCCCCTAGGCAGGGACACATGGGAAAGAGTCACCTCAAATACACCTTTATTTCATGGCATAAATGTGCAAAATACGCTCTCCTCCTCCCTGCGAGATGTTGGAGAGTTGAGAGTAGAATTTAGCCTCTACCTAAGTGACTGTTTTGCCAAAGAACACCAAGAGGAGGCTAAAAACGTCTAAAAGTTTACTCTAAATTACCTAGTGTGTTATGCATACTTTGGACCCTATGTATTGAATCAAAATCTAATACATCCTAATGATCACTTTAGAAAGAGAACCAATTGTCCTGTGTATTTGAACCCTAACCACAAAGGTTCCTTCTGCAAAGCAATCTTTTCTGAGCACTGAAGTCAGTTAAATGAACCTGTTCTCTCCATCAACAGAGACAAGTTGAAAACACAGGCTTAGTGACTGGTTGGAAGTTGGCGGGAGGGCTGGAGGCCAGAACCTCCCCAACCTCACTGTCTCAGTGAAGTTGACCAGTGCTATCTACTAGGGGTCGAGGACATGGACGACAGAGCACAATAATGGTCAGGAACCTTGGGGAGCAGACAAGGTCAGGATCATTGGTGTGAGACATGAAACCTGAAACACCCACAGGGTTTGTAAGACACAAGTGAGTCAGAACATTAGGTGGGGTTGGTGGCCTTAATCTGGAAAAGCATAAAGTTTGAGGGGCTTAAGAGGAGGCTCATCAGATACTATTTACACGTATGAAATCATAATGGAATAAAGCAAAGATACTGAATTTTAAACTCTTTAGCTAACTGTAAATGAGAAATAAAAGTACACTCATTTCTCAGTGTCAAATATTAATTTACATTGAGAATAATAAAACGAGGCTACTAAAATAATTTCACTGTTAAATAACAATAATTATAACAAAGATAGGACATTTGGAAGTTGGTAGAGATTCTCCAATTGCAACCATTATTAGCCTAATTAGACCAGAATATTTTTAATTTTAAAACTCTATTCTTTGTAGTTTGTGTATATGAGTGTAATGCCTGCACATATGTAGATGCACGTGTGCTGTGGAATGCTTGTGAGGAATGGAGAGGGCACTGGATCCCCTAGAACTAGAGTTAAAGACAGTTGTTAGTGGCTATATTGGGGTTCCGAGTCAAGCCTTGGTCCCCTGTAAGAGCAGCCAGTGTGTTTATCATGTGAGGATCCCTTCAGAGCCCAGAATTGAATGTTTTTAAGTGAAAATCATTGGATACAGTATGTATGACGTAATCCAATTTCTTGCTGCTCAAATTCTCACTCTGAGCCTGCTCCATGCTAGCACAGTGCTCTTAACACTGAGTGACATATTCAAATCCTAAGCAAAAGCGCAACAAGCATCAACTTCTAACTTCAAAATTCAATCTGATTCCTAAAAAGATTCATATATAAAGTGAAACACATTTACCCCAGCTGATATAAACCGTCTTCAACACATTTTTTTCATAACATACAGCATAATGGGGTTATATGCTCTACCAGTTACAGAGTCAATGTAGGTGACATCAAGGAATCCAATATTGGGACTAGGGAGAGGGCTCGGTGTGTGAAAGCACTTGCTGTGAGGGCCTGATGGCCGGAGTCAGTCCTCAGAACTCGAAGCTGTTAAAGACAACTGACTCTGGAAGAAAGGTTGTCTTCTGACCTTCACATGCACACCATGCATGTGTACTCATGCACGTGCCCACGTGCACACACATAACAATAAAATGAAGTATTTTAAAATATTGCCTACATGGATGTAGGTGCACCCATGTCATGTAATTCCCAAGGCTGTCAGAAGAGGGCTTTAGAATGCCTGGATCAGAAGTTAGGATGGGTTTTAGGTTCTGGGAACCTAATGGCCAAATAGGTTGTGGGAAATAAACCCAGGCTCTCTGCAAGAGCAGCCAGCGGAAAAAGATTTATTTTTGTTATTATTCATTGTGCGTGTGTGTGTGAAAAAATTAATTTTTTTACTTAAAAAAGAAAAAAAATTTAATATTTATTGCTAAATGGAGGACAATGTCAAATTTCATTTTAGATGGGAAGCTGAAACAGAAACATTTCTTAGACATTCACTTAAATGTTTAAACAAGATTTTACTTTATAAACAGTGTGTGTGTGTGTGTGTGTGTGTGTGTAAAGTGTAAAAAGTTACATGCCCATGGGGGTCGGTGGTATTGGATCTCCTGGAACTGGAGTCGAGGCGGTTGTGACACTCCCGATGGAGGTGCTCGGAGAAGAACTTTGTTCCTCCAGTAGAACAGCAAGTGCTCATAAACACCAAGCCCCTCCCCATTCCCTAACTTCCTTCATCTCCATAGATTCTATCATTTCCATCTCTCATCAGCAGGGATGAAGAAGAATGTGCCTGCCAGTAGACAGGTGGCTAAATCTGTATTGTTTTCAATTTCCTTGCTTATTGAAAATTTCTATTTCGCAGTTAAGTCCTGCCTTGGCTGGGACTTCCTTTGGTGACATACGGTAACTAATATTAATTTGGATACCAAATTTAATTAGGGCTAAAAGAAGAACATTTGTGTTGGATTTCAATATTTAAGGTCACTATAATGATTTCATTAGTTGTCAGAATTAAGTCCAATCTGGTTCTTTCTTTCCTAATGCTGTTGAGGTTAGATATTTCATGGTAACTAACTATCTGGTAATGGTTTGTCTGGGAGATCAGAAAATGGTGTACAACTTCTGTTTTCAAACACAACTATTTAAGATTAAAGCTGCCTTCCGTTTGCTTTATGCACACAAAAGGAGGAATTCTGAAACAGAAAGGAAGCCTGTTAGTTACTTTTCTTGTTGCTATGGCCAACTGCCTGACAAAAAGCACTTGAGGGAAGGAGGCTTTATTTTGGCTCCTGCTTTCTGGGAATTTCATTCCATCATGGTGGGGAAGGCAAGCAGAGTGGCTTGGTGTGTGGCGCCAGGCTGTTGTCACTCACTCACAGACAGCTGGAAATGGAACCAGAAGCAGATATGACCTTGAAGCTCCACCATTAGCAACCTTCTGCTAATGGGACCACATCACAATCTCCTAAATCATTGCCACTAGCTAGGAACCAAGTGTTCAGACACATGGGCTTATAAATGGTTTTCATTCTTAATGTTAAGATGCCTTTATTCAAAGTGTGAATCAGAGAGCTGGAGAGATGGCTCTTTGGTCAAAGCACATGCCACCAAGCCTGCTGACTTGGTTTCTATCCCTGGGGTCCATATGGTGGGATGAGAGACCTGCTTCCAACGAACTGTCCTCCGACCCTGACACCTCTGCACTGGCACACACACCCTGTCCTCCCCCAAAATATGTGAATAAAATGCAATTTAAAAACTCTGTAAAACCAGAATAAAATTTCAATAGCTTATCATTGAAGATTCAATATGTACTTTATGGATCATCATTACATGATGGATGATACTTTGTGCAATGAAGGCTTTGAGATGAGCAGAAAGTATGACACTTTGGAGATATGCATAACCTACCTATCTAATACAACCATTATCAACCTAATAAGATCTAAATATTGTTAAAGTAAATGTTATTATATATATAGTATGTTTGCAGTAAAGTGGATTCTTGCTGCTTCGGTGCTCACTCTCTGCCTGCTGCCTGCTAGCAAAGTGCCCTAAAAATGCATAACATACCCAATCCCTAAGCAAAAGTAAAAAAATAATCAATTATTTGAGTTTCTATGGGTATGGTGCATGCTGTAAGTTCCTATGAGAAAAGTCCAGAGAACCTGTAAGACTGTTTCCTGATGGTCGTGCACCTCCATGCAATCTCGGTCAGCGAAGAGACGAGGATAGAACCTGGAAAGGGGCCATGAGCCCCATCCTTGGCGGCGGAACTATTGGCAGCTGATTACTGCTGGATGAGGGAGAGCTGATCATGTTTAAGGGACAGACCGTACATAGAGAATCTAAGCTACAAACCCAAATTCTCTCAAGGGAGCATTTTTACCTCGTTATTAGAGCTGCTCTTTTCTTTTGTTGGAGGCCCAGCAACATAAGGACCAGGTATCTTGGAGAACCTTCAGAGTAGAAGGACAATAATGGGCAAGTTTGGTTATTTCAACAACTCAGGTAAAAGGTTAGTCATCTGCATATTAACAGGCATTTCTGCATTTACATAATTAACAGTTGGGTTGTGTTTTAAAGCGTTGGTTACCTCTGTAAGCATTAACATCTCAATCTATGACCGTTCATAAAGATTCACTTCTAGTTCCATAGAAAGGAGCAACAGTCTGCAGCTGGGGGAGAGAGTTCAGTAGATTGAATTGCTTGCTACACAAATGAATCCTCAGTACCCACATGAAAAGCTGCACGCACCTGTAACCTCATTGCTGTGTCTGGCAGAGAAAGGAAAATCACTTGTTGACTGTGCATCTAGCTCCGAGTTCAATAAGAGATTCTATCTCAAGTGAATAAAGTGGATGGTGATAAAGTTACATGGTATCGTTCTCTGGCCTCCATGCAAGCACACAGGCACCTACATCACACACACTCAGAGAGAGGAGAGAAAGAGAGAGAGACAGAGACAGAGATAGAGAGACAGAGACAGAGACAGAGACAGAGAGCCCATATTGACAGAGACTTAAAATGGTTTGTCTGCACAGACTGCCTCTCTTGAAGGCTCAACTGATATCCTCTAATGGAGTTGCTACTTGAATAGAAACAAATTCATTTTCTAAAGGAAGCCAAAAGATAGAATATACCTTCTCCACTGCCTCTCTGTTTAAAAACAAAATGGTTTATGCTCCTCCATTACCTACACTTGGGTAAAGGCTAAATGGTTTATCTCTGTAAATTGATAAGGGAATAGCTGATACCATAAGCATATCCACGCTACAGAGAGGCCTTTCAAAGGTTATAAATTACTTTAACATGTGTCTGTGCATGTGCATGCATGCATGTGTGAGCATGTGTGTGATGAGAATAACCCATGTACTTCCTCCTCAGCTTCCTTCTATACTTTTATTCTGTAAAATTCTCTCATTAGGACACGGGGCAAAGTAATTAATCTAGGCTTGTTTTCTGACAAGTCAGAGGGATAACCCCATCTCTGGCTCCCCAGTGATGGATTGACAAACATGAGGAACAATGCCTGGATTTTTACTTGGGTATTGAAATCAAACTTAATACCTTATGCTTATAGAAAATACAATTTAATAACTGAACTACTTTCCCCCAAACAATTTCAAACCTTTTAACAGAAACCTTGAAGTCTGTCCAGTTCTCCAATTATATATCAAAGCAGCAACATTTTCAGAATACTCTTGAATTTTTGATTGATATTCATATGCCCTTTCAGATACTTTTTACCATTCAGTGACCTCAATTTTACTATTATCATTTTCAAAGTACACATGATCCCCAATATTTTCATCACTTCCCTAAAAAAACCCATGGTGTTTCTCTTCAAACTCCACCTTCCACTGGTAACTCTTTCACATTCTTCTCTGTGGGTTAACTTGATAATTCAATGAGTAGCTTCTCACGATGGGCAACATTCACGCAATCGCTCATCATATCCAAACACTCACAAGCAGTAGGTGAATAATTAAGGAAGACTTGCAGTTTTAGAACAGGAAAACAGAAGTCCAAGTACCATTTCTGACTCTTCCTGTATACACATAGTTTCTTAAAATGTTTAAACTGCAGAGTCTGCAACAGAACTACAATTTGTCAGGGTATTAAATAGAAGTTGAAATATACTACGTCAATTGATTAGTCTCTGACATCATTTAACATCCTGAACTTCAACAAGCTTTTAATCTGTCCACAGGTGAAAATGAATACTTATATTAAACAACAACATTTTCCCACATAAAATATGGGAAGAGGTTAGCCCTCCACTAACAACAGAAAAATGCAAACACACACACACAAAATAACACACACCCAAGGATGGAGGATGGCGATTTATAGGCTTGGCCTCTGGCTACAAGAACAGATGGCTTTATTTTTTACACACTCAGTGGCATGACATTCCTGTTTCATTCATCCTGATTTCATTCATCCTCCCACACCAGTCAAACACCACACCCAATTCTCTGAAACACCACAGACTTTTCATTGAGTCCCGAGTTCCCTCCATGAGGGCAGGTGGTATACCTAGATACCTTCCTCTGTCGACATTCTCACTAGTCACCACTATTGTAGTCCTATCCTGGTTTCCTAAATCTTACTCCCAGACATTTCACAGCTCATCAAGCACTTCTGAGTCTCCCTGAGTGCTTAGATTTCACAGTCATGTGTCCAAGAAGAGAAGTTATGCATTAAAAAGGGGATGGAAATAAATAGATGCGCAGCTGAGCTTAAAGGAATCACTTTTCTGTCTAATACTGATAAACTTTGACTCTTTGAATATGAAGATAATGCAAGAATTGAGTCCATCTTAAAGGCTTATCATCATAGATGACACTCATCAAAGTCAAGCTTCCTATCTTGATGTTCTGAAAAATGTGTCATTTATTTTGAAATTGATAAAATCACACCTGGCCGTGGCCTCGTCCATCACAACATCACGATTTCCTAAAGATAAAGGAAAAAGAGATTCTGTAAGAACTTGACAAAAATAGGACACAGGAAGTTAAGGAGACTAGCAAGGGACACCAGGTTCAATCATTCCGTCTGGGATGAGACTCTGAGATGAGGAAGACAAGCGTCCAGTGACTAGAGACTCTTGGGGAGGCTATTCTCTTGACTACTCTAGATCAGAGACCCACATCCAGACAATGAATTCACTCCAAAGTCTTACTTCAATTCTCTGTATCTTTGCAGTGAAGAAAACGTGGAATGACGAAATTATGCCAGCACTGACAACTGAAGGTACACCACTGTGCGCAGCGAACGTGGCCCAAAATCAATCCCACTCTCAGGCTGACGCATTCTGGCATCCTCCCCAAAAGTGCTAGAAATTGACACCATCGAAGAAATTGCTCTTCTGGAGTGCCTAGAGATTCGTGATGTGGGGAGAATTCCTAACATCCCCACATGGAAAGACACAGAGACGTTCCTCCAGCGGGGAAGTTAAATTGTCTAGCTTTGAATGGAACTGCCCCATCCAAGTAAGCTCCAGAGGAGCTGAACTCCATTCCCAGCATCCACACTGTGGGTGGCTTGGTACATGCCCTAATCCCATCGCTTGGGGCTCGGGCTCCTCTAGCTTCTATTCACATGCACATACTGGCCCAATCTCCAGGGAATTCCTTTTGGAAAAATCAGAATTTAAAGATAAAAGTGTGTGCAGGGTGTAGCTACCACGAACAGCTATCGCTTAGAGTGGCAACAAAGACCCATGTTCAGTCCTTAGAGCATTGCCCAAATCAAGAAGAAATAATAGGACTAAACGTTGAAGACCAAGTCGCTAACCCTACTCTAAGGTATTAGGTGACGTAGTAGCCTTCACAGGGGAGTGGACTAAATTAGAAAATAACAGAGAACGTGAAAACGGTCCAAATGCAGAAGCTGTACTGAGCACAAATGCAGATGTCTCCAATTTGATTACTTGGGAAAGAAATCAAGAAAAGGATTAACTATTGTGCATTATGCCTGAGAACATGTTAGTTTTCAGAGAATTTGAGGTCTGTAATGATGACGATAAGAAAACTTCAATGCACGGAGAGCAAAAGCTGAAATCAAGAAAGATATTAGAGTCATACTCCAATGATTTACTTATAATCGCCAAAACAATAGACCACCTTCAGAAGCCTTTATTTTTTCTTAGTTTGAAAGGGTCATTTAGTATATTGCATGCCTATGTGAGGTAACCTGGAGTTTGCACGTGTAACACATGCACACTTGTTCTTCACAGAGGCCAAAGCACAGCACTGGAGACCCTACAGTGAAGTTAAGAAGCGAAGGTGAACCACACCCTGCGTGTTGACTATCTAACCTCCCCAGATCTACGAGAACAGCGAGAGCTCCTGACTCTCGAGGCATCCTTCCAACTCGCCCGAATGCTCTCCGTATTTCAAAAAGGCATGAGGGACGTCAGCGTCGAAAAGAAACCAACATTTGTCAGACAATATTGCGTCGGGCAACAGTTCGGGGACACAACTTCTTAAACCATTCTGCATTCCAAATGGGAACAAAGACGAGGAAAATAAGAAAGTGTTGTATGCGCATGGTCTCCACATCGGCCCTTTGGGAGGCAGAGTCTTTGACTAATTTCTATCAGGAGAAAGAGATGGTCTTGAATAACCGCCATTTGTAATTCTTACCGGGACGGCTCTGGACAGTCTCTTCAGCGAAGGTTCTGAGTCCTTCTGGGGGATGTCCTTCACTGTGAAGTAATTGAACAAGTGAACATTAATACTCCTATGAAAACCATGGAGGAAACGCTCTGAATGCTTTGTATTTGGTGTTCACAGTGCCCCTTTCATTACACACTGGAAATCACCCCTGAATATCTGCTTCAAATGTACTTGTGAGTGCTGTTTACTTTCCTTACAACTTCTACATTCCTCTGGTGAGGAGGAAATGGCAAGAAATTAGACCCTGATTAAAAGTATAAAGAGACAAAGACACAGCCATGCACATACAAACAAGAACACGCACACACACTCTCTTTCCTTCTCTCTGTCTCTATCAGAAACACACATGGGTGAGTGCACAGACACACACACACACACACACACATACATACTGCCCCTACACACACACACACACACACACACACACACACACATTCACTCACACTGGATGGGAAGGAGGGCTGTATTTCTTCCTCAAGCTGTGAGTCGCTGGTTGCACTGACCGATGACCGTGGCCATATGCAGTGAAAGTTGTTAGTATTCCTAACTGATTCCCACACTTATGCCTGCATAGCACCCTGACTCCTTCCCTGACATTTTCTCAGAACTTCATTGAGTCTTAGACACTCTGCCAAGTTTTGGGTCTGATTCACTGAAAAATTGATTCCTGCTCAGGCTGGCAACATTCTCACAGGCTACCACGCTCTTTTGAGATTTCAAACTTTTGCTTTTCAACGATTCATTCCTGAGTGGCCTCCGAACCCTAAACCTCTGTGTTCCAATACTCAACAAGCACCTCCGTGTGAGCTTGATTCTGTGAGAAGAGTGTGAATAAGCACCCTTCGTTTTAGCTCTCTTCTTGCAATTTGTGATAAAGGAGCAATTTCAACATGACCTAATAAATTTTGATTGATGCCTTGGCTGAATGAATGAGATGTGTCAAATTATACTGCAAAGCTGGACACAAGAAAACTAAGTACAGGGCAGGTTCTTTCCACTACCGATGTTCATACCTGCTCTAACATCTGCTGATCTAGGAGAAGTTTCAACAAAGTTAAGGACCCTGGGTTTGACATGACTCCTATCAGATCCTCCATGGACTCAATAGCTGAACTGTCCAGAAATGGCTGTGTATATATACCTCTCTGGCCAGGCAGGGAGAGTCAGTTTGTGTAAGTGTCTTCGTGACTATAGTTAGGAGCTTCATCTCTCATCTCAGAGGCCTGGACCTTTAGCAGTTAATACCTGACAGGAAAAGGACACGTACATGGGAACTTAAAAAAAGAAATGTTTCTTCACAAATATATTTCTTTCCACCTTTGCAATGACAAGACAGAGCAAGCATTTGGCACAGTATCAGGGACCTAGGTCAGAGCGTGAGAAACATGGACTAGTGTTCTACCTTTAAAAACCTTCCATCACTGGTTATATTTTCAGGTCTATGAATCTTACCTTGGTGAAGACTCCCGGGTGGTAGCATCGTCCTCAGACTCTAATAGAAAGACAAGAGGTATGTTCTAGCAACTACAGAATAATAACATCACACGTCAGACAGAGCCATCGACTAAAGGTTTGTGGGTACCCAATCTGTGGAGATACTTCTGGAGACGTCTGCAGGGCAATGTTCATTTGTCAGCAGTCTATTCACTGACAAACCTTCCTTCCACTCTCGGTGTGTTAGAAAGGCAAGGATGGCATATAAGTTAAGTACCCAAAAGTCAACTGTACAGAAGGACCGTGATCCAAAATGTATGATCTCAGAGGGTCAAAAAGTGCATCCAAAGAAGAATCCTCATCAGATGGATGATGTCAAAATACTAAGGTGCAACTCCAGCTGTTCATGCTGTCACTGAAATTGTTCCACTTAGGGGGAAAATCCCAAACACACGGAGGAGGATGTCTTGTGACTGTGTATGGCGTCATGGATCCAGACATGCTCATGGACAGCACAAACGTTTGGAAAGGGAACGGATGGTCAGTGTGCCCATAGTGCCTGTGGGTAACCAACGGAGGCACGTCCCTGAGCGCACAGAGCTGGCCTTTGGAAAACATATCCCGAAGGATTTTTGAAAAGCTAAGGGAATCAAGCAAGATTTCTTACATTTCAAAATCTCTTTGAGTGAACATGGATGAATTTGTGTATTGAGTAAGCATAAGGAAAGCGGTGGCAGAAATGCAGGTGGTGGGTGAGACACAACAGGGCACTTGCACATTTCAGTATACAGTGATCAGAATGTTGTGCACAGTACCTGAGTGTCCCTAATCCAGAGTAAACCATAGCATGGAGGGAAGATGTGGGCACGAAGCTTCAGCCCTAAGCAGGATGACCAGGTTCCAGGGCATGAACTTGCAACCAGGGACATGTGAGTTCACAAAGTTATCATATAGGATACAATGTGTGAATTACCATGCCCGGGGTTGGAAGTGTGACTATGGAGTGGAGAGAAAGAAGATGGGATGCTTGGTTTTGAACATGAACATATTCAACTACGCTAAACATCAAAAATGGAGCCACTGGGAGTAGTGGGGTGGCATTCCTGGAGAAGTGCTGAGCATCTGGACGGAGATTGGGAAGGGATTGTATCAAATTAATATACACTGTCAGAAATCTTCAGAGCATAAGGATCATAGAAAGTAAAAATTTAAAAAGAGAATTCATAAATGATATTCCTGCCATTCATTCTATAATTTCTTCCCTCTATTTTGAACTATAACTCCATAAATTGACTTGTGGTAGTAGCATCTGAGGTACATATCAGTAACCATACTCCCTCCCACTGGTCTCCAGGAACGTCTGACCCAGTGGTTCTGGTGGAAACACACGCAGAGATACACTGAAACGGGAAAGAATAGAATCGATTTACAAAGAATTTACCACATGCTTCCTATTTTGAGTGACATTACAAAATGGCTAAGGAGTTTCATTTGTTCCTGAGTGGATAAGTAGGATTTTGCACTGATTTCAAAATAAAATTTTCTCATGTGAAATATATGTGAACATGTTAGCCCTCCACTAGCACAACAGAATACAAACACACACACACACACACACACACACACACGCACAGATGGAGGAAGGAGATTCACAGGACAGGCATCTGGTGACAGAAACCAGTGATTGTATTATTTCCACACTCAATGGCATGGTACTTCTGTTTCATTCATGCTCCGTTTCATTCAAACTACTATGCCTGTCAACACTACAAAAACTTCTCTGAATAACCACAGACTTTTCCTTCAGTCCCAGGCTCCCACATGAGGGTGGGTGATAGACCCGGGAAAGAATTCTTCCCTACACACATTCCTCTCCCAGCACTTAGACAAGTCACCACAATTATGGTCCTATACTGTTTGTCTAAATCCTACTCTCAGATGTTTCATTGTTCATCACTCATTTCTGTGTCCTGCTGAGTCCTTAGATCTCACAGTCATGTGTCCAAGGATAGAAACCATGCACTGAAAATAGTGGATGGACATAAATAGATGCACAACTGAGCTGAAAAGAATCACTTTTCTTTGTAATATGTATACTCTTTGACTATGAAGATAGTGCAAGTCTTGAGTCCATTTTAATGGCTCATCTTCACAGGTGACAGACACTCTTCAAGGTCAGGCTTCCAATCTTGCTATTCTGCAAATTGTGTCATCTATTTTGAAGTTGATAAAATCGTACCTGGCCGATCCTTCATTCATCACAGTGTCATGTTTTTCTGAATATAAAGGAAAAAGAGGATGTGTAAGAACTCGACAAAAATAGGACATAGGAAATTAATGACAATGGCAACGGACATCAGGTCTAATTATTCAAAGTTGAATTTCTTTTCTCCCTTTTCAACTAAATCTTTCATATTTGACTTATGGTAGCACCATTTAGAGTATATTTCAGTGAGAATACTTATTTCCTCCAGTCTTGAACCACTTGTGTCGTGGTGGTTTAGGTGTTGGCACAGGAGGAGATGCACTGAAACGTGAAAGTATAGAATCAACTGCATACTCGTGACCAAATCGTCTACCACACTCTCTCAATACCTGCTCTCATGAATTCCTATTTCAAATGACATTGAAAAGTGACGAAGGAGTTTAATTTGATCTTCACTAGACAGACAGGATTTATCACAGTTTTTGCAACGTTTTTCATGTGCAAGAAATGGGAAGTTGTTATCTCTTTAATAACAATACATACATACAGAAACACACAGAGAGATGGAGGATGCTGATTCACAGGGGAGGCATCTTGCTACAGGAACTCCTGGTTGTATTATTTACACACTCAATGGCATGGCACTCCTGTTTCATTCATCCTCCCTTTCATTCATCCTCCCATACCTGTCAAATGCCACACCCACTATTCTGACATACAATAGACTATTCATTGAATTCCTTGTGTGCTCCCTGAGGGTGGGTGGTAGATCAGGGTAATGAGTGCTCCCTAGAAACGTCCTTCTGCCAACACTGGCACAAGTCACCTCCATTTTGGTCCTATTCTGTTTTTCACTATCCTACTCCCAGCCATTTCGTTGTTCATCCAGCATTTCTGTGTCCTGCTGAGTCCTTAGATCTACAGCCATGTGTCCAAGGAGGGAATTCCTACACTGAAAATACTGGAATAACAGAAACAGAACAACTTTTCCACCTCATGTTTATAGACTTTTGACTCTTGATAATGAATATATATCAATTCTTCAATCTACTATGCCTTCGTATTTTAATGTTTAACAAGCCTCTCCTCCATGAAATTCAGAATGCTTATTTCTCACAACCCGATGAATACACACTTTTGAGGGTAAAACCATACCTCCATCTCCATTCATTCCTGATCCCATATATGAACTCCAGGTTCTATGGCTTGCTGTGCTGAATCCTGTGCCAACAAGTTCATTTCCCTGGCTTATTTTTTTTAACTGCAGTGAACAGTTGGACATGGTTGTCCACTTTCTATAAAGGACCATGCACATTATATCACCCAGTGAGAGGATTTCTAACAAAGATGTGGGTAGCCTTGAACCTTATCCTTCTATCTCAGTCTTGACAGATGTTAACATGCTTCAATCGTACTAGCTCAATGGCCTGAATTCTAATTTTTTACATGTCTGTATGATGTGCTATGTGTAGTATAATTTTGTG
The DNA here is from genome assembly GCA_035773235.1 of Eospalax fontanierii. Taxonomy (NCBI): domain Eukaryota; kingdom Metazoa; phylum Chordata; class Mammalia; order Rodentia; family Spalacidae; genus Eospalax; species Eospalax fontanierii. The sequence goes on from CM069554.1 coordinate 8,457,037, forward strand.
TGTCTGTGTCCCTGATTGAGAGAGAGATAAACAGAGAAAGGACAGAAAAAAAACAGAGAGACATTTCAGGGGCATATGTGCCCACAGTACACGTGTGGAGATGAGGGAACAGACTTGATCGCTGTCCAAAAAGCCCAGGAAATGCTCCTGTCTCCTTCCTGCTGCACAGGGGTTCAAATACAGTGTGACATGCCTCTCTTTTAAATGCATACCATGGATCTGAACCCAAGTCCTCATTATTTGGCGAGCAATTTCCCCACGAAATCCTCTACACAGCCATTTAATATGCATTTACTATCCCAGGATCTGAATTCTACTACCGCCTTTTCCACATCAGTCATAAACCCCAATATGCTCCCCGCTGTTCCTTTCAAACCAATGCTGTTCCTCTTCAATGCCACTTTCTTCCGCGAACTCGCTCACAGTGTCCACTGTGGCTTAACTTGGTACTTGCATCACTCATGCGCTCCCCTGTCTTATTGCAACACTCACAGGCAGCAGGACAATGAAGAAGGAAGCCCAGCAACCTCAGAATTGGGGAGCAGGAGTCCGAGTCCCAGTTCTGCCACTCAAAAACGCATCCACACAGTTACTAAGATGTTTTTACTTCAGGGGCCCCAGTGCCACAATGGTTTTGGGAGGGTGCTCAACATAACTGATTAATTAATTGATTGATTAATCTCTAAGTTTCCTTAATATCCTGAAATTCTAGATGATTTCAGTCTGTCCAGAGAAAATTTATACTTTGCTGTCAGAAATGAAAAAAAGGAAAACGGAAGAAACAAACAATAAAGAGTAAAAGTCAAGCAAGCGGTGCCGTAATATAAAATCAGAGAGGAACTGTACCTTTCTCTACAAACCACTGCACGCACGTCTGCACCCTTCTCTTCTAAAAATTCTGCCATGTCCTCTTTTTGTTCATGTATGGCCAGTAAGAATGGTGTGAAGCCGCGCTGTAAAGAAAATCAGAGTTTGTAAAAGACATATTGCTCAACTAAACTTAAAATCTCCGCACAGACTAGGAACATAAATGCATGCTGTGAAGAGGAAATCCGAAGTGGGCGCTCTTCCTTCTTCCCGCCGCACGGCCCCACGCCGTTCCTGCCCTTTGCACACCCTCCCCTGCCCTGCGCTCCACCTGACCTCCACTCCTCTCCAAAACCCAATCTAAACTCGCTGCTTCCAAGAATCTTTGCCTCTGTGGAGTTTCCCCTTCAGTACCCAACCCTACAGCGTAGTACTAAAGGTTCACGCATTCCTGTGGAATGGATGAGCTCAGATGGTCATCTCTGAGCCAGAGTTTCTCCATCTCTACTTCCAAAAGTGCTGCACAGATGGCAAGAGAATCAGAATTTCAGGCTCAGTGTTAAAGAACTCCTTTGACTTGCTCCTCACTCGAGTAATACTTCCTTCTTATGAAAAACATGCACAGTTAAAGACGAGTTTCAGGGACATACTTTACTATTTTTCAATAATGTGAATGTTTCACCGGTTAGGAAAGGAAGTCCCGTGATTCTCTTCTCTTTATGGTGGCAGAAACCATATCCCACTGCTAGGTGCCCCTGCTCCAAATAGGCCCCAAAGGAAAAGGGTTCTGAATTAAAAGATAGAGGCTTCAACATAAGCCTGATTGCTTCTTATTTTAAGATGCAAGGTTTACATACTGGTAGTTAGAAATCTGAGTACAAGATTTTATTCTCACTGATAAGGAAAATCCATTCACAATACACAAACCTGCTACTTTATATTCATTCTCAATCTTGTCACATTTTAGTAACTAAACTTGTTAAGGTGGAACTAAATATATACCAGTCTATCAATTAAAATGAATATATAAATAAAAATTCTAATATTGACCTGCATGGGTTCTTTTTTTGAAAATCAAAGACAAGGAACTCCTTTTGTTAAGGGATAATGAAATCACAGTCTTGATTAGACTCAATTGTCATTAAATTTCCCATTTTCATGTGAATGTGAAATTTTATAGTATAGAATGATTTTTAAAGCATTAACTTTTAATGTGTAAATTTCAATCCTAATTCAAACTTTAACATGAATTATGAATTATATGTAATGATAAAGGATCTGTTAATGTACTCTTAGAAACCAATATAAACTCCAAATTATATTGTACCGTATGTGTACGCATGTTCATGTAGGCACACACGTGTGGGCAGAGTGCAACACATTGGCTATGGTTGCCAGAAATCTACCACACATGCTGTTCCTCAGGAGCTGTCCAACTTTTTTTTTAAAGATATAACACATTTTTTTCATGTGTATGTGTGCTTGGATTTCATGAGTGTATATGCAACATGTGAGCTCCTGGTACCCATGGAGGCGAGAAGAGGACACTGGAAACCTTGGAACTGGAGTTACAGGCAGTTTGTTTCCCAGTTAGGCACGGCTGGCCAGACAGGGGCCCAGGGTTCCTCCAGTCTCCACCTCTCCAGCAGTGGAATTACAAGGCTGCACTACCAGGTAGGGTTTATTTCCGAGGACTTCATTCAGGTCCTCATGTTACCTTGGAAACATTCTACCAACTGACCTGCCTCCCAGACCCACAAATTCTTATAGATTACTCTTATTCATCCTGAATTCTAGGAAATATTTGACTGTACACAGACACTGGAAACTCAAATACAGACAGAGGAAAAGTAAGTACACGAGGAAAAAGGCAGTCTATCCCTGGCACCCTGGAGCGGCATGGCCTCCCGTACATGGGGTGTCTTCTACACAGGATCAAAATGTCACGTGGACTCAGAGCTGATGGGATTTAATTCTTTAAGACCAAGGTTCTAGAGAAGTCTCCTGAAGTTTAATGTGAACTCAATTCATGGACGACACTAAGTCTGTATATGAGACACATTCATTCCACAGCACTAAACATCTACACTGTGTGGGTAGGTTGCCAAATAAATGTCTCTGTAGGAAGAAATATTGCCTATGGAGGCTTTTTCTTCTTTCAGTACCATGTGTTACTAAAATTTAAGTCACAAAATGAGACTTTCTTCAAGACATTCTCCTACAAAATCATTTTTAACCTATTTGTATCTAAATATCCAAACTTGTAATCAAATCAATGATTAGTTTAATGGAATGGCTGAATTTAAATTATTCAAAGGATTCCTACTGCTCTTCTTATTAATGGCATGGTTTGTGGTGTGTGAAACTGCCAAGCTGATAACACTAGGGCTACCTGATCTTGACAGATACAGTGTGTTAGAAGAAGATAAATGAAATGTAAGTAAATGCTAATGAACATGGGAGACTGGTAAATCTGATTCTTGAAGACTTAGGTTCTCTGGATCAGGGAATTCACACACTACACCTATCTAATCAGTGGTTTACATCCAGAGCAAATCTATCTTGAATGTAACAGAATTACCGAACCAGACTCTTCAGAGAAGAATCTTGATATGTAAGACAATTCTCTTTATCATTTGCGGATATGGGCAAAAGGAGAAAACAGAAGACACACTCACTCACAGAAAACTCAGTTCTATGTCCCAGAGTAGGGGGAGCACAGGGACAAGAGAACTCAGTTTATAACTCGACTGCAAAAATGCAAAACCAATTATTCCTCAGATGCTAGCAAAACATGTGGATTTATGAGCAAAATCGAGACACTTGTGTGGCTCTTTCTGAAAGAAAAGGACAGGATGGCAGCGAGCTCATTGGCCTTCCCTTTCATTTTCTACACAATCTGTACCTAGTCACTGCCAGGCTGTTGGCCTGAGAATCCTCCTAAATTGGATCTCAAGGCAGATTTACAATACAACACAAAAAAAGCCTTTCCCAAACTAAGAATTATTTCCTCTCAATTTAAAGAGCATTTCTTGTGTACACATAATCCTTAAAAAAAAGAGAAATAAACTATGTCTGCCTAGTATATACCTTCAATAACCAAATTTGCAAATTTGCCTGCACACCTGTGTTCACTACCTCTTTCTCATTTTCCCTGTTTTGGCCACATCTCTGAGAGATAGCTCACCTCAATATGACTTCTCAGCTGCAATAAGATTTCCATTTATCATAAAGTTTTCATTTTAATTAACTCATTTTCATTCTTTGTGCATTTCTCTCTCTCTCTCTCTCTCTCTCTCTCTCTCTCTCTCTCTCTCTCTCTCTGTGTGTGTGTGTGTGTGTGTGTGTTTGTGATATGTTTGATTCTGTCCCAAATCCTTTATTTTGTATTTAAAATAAAACCACATTCGGAGACAAATTTTGCTTCTTTTTGTTACTTTACATGAAGTACATCCAAACTGGAGGACGTGTAGAGAAATCATAAGAAAGACACTGTTGTCTGTGCTATGATTTGTCTGGAGATACATGCACGTGTAGAGAAATCGTAAGTAAGACACTGTTGTCTGTGCTATGATTTGTGTGGAGATACATGCACGTGTAGAGAAATCATAAGTGAGACACTGTTGTCTGTGCTATGATTTGTGTGGAGATACATGCACGTGCAGAGAAATCATAAGTGAGACACTGTTGTCTGTGCTATGATTTGTCTGGAGATACATGCACGTGTAGAGAAATCATAAGTAAGACACTGTTGTCTGTGCAGGATTCGCAATCCTTCTCTTCAGAGGATTATTCTATCACAAAAAACTTTACTACAACCTTTTATGTTCACTGTAGAAATCACAGGCAAGGAAAGGGAAAACCATAGTTTCAAGTGGTTCCACTGTCAAAACCAACCCAACGTTTGCTAAAAACGAGATCACAAACTATTATCTTACTAAATGAATCCAGAGTTTACTTCTTGGTGTCAAGGAAACATAACTGGAATCAAGAAAAATCGTTATGAGAAATCTGGCAAAACCAGAGATGAAATAGTAAACTTGTAAATGACAATAAAGTGTAGACCTCAAGTGTCTGAAAGGAAGGAATTCTCTTTTATTTTGCATACGCTTTGGGCCAACTTAAGCCCACAGTCTTGTTGATTTGTGTGTAATTAAATTAGCTTAGTATATAAAAACATCTAAGAGGAATGTAATTTTGTTACTTAAACCATTTTAAAGTGGTCAATAAAGTGCTCTAAAAGAGATATCACAATGACTGGGACATCAGCTGGCTCTGCCTCTCATGAAGAAGGGCTGTGTATGGACTCCTCCAAGCTGTGCAGATTCCCAAAACCTGGAAGTCTGAGGCAGGAAGAAAACCCAACAGCACTGGGAAAGCTGGGTTTAAGCTACACTCTACCATGAATTATTTTGTGATCCAAAAATACGTCTAAGGTAGGGGAAATGGCTCAGTGGGTAAAAGTGGTAGTGTCCCAACACGACTGAGTCTGATCGCTCAGAACACATGGTAAAGCTGGACCCAGTAACGATCCACCCTGCGTCTGAACCCAACTCTGGAAAGATAGAGCTCCTCCCATGTGCTCCTTGCCTGTCCCCAACTGCCCCTCCTCCTCCTGTCCTTAGCCCTCTCAGATCCTGTTACCTCTTCCTCCTGTCTGTCTGATCCACGTGACACTCCTGAGACGTGAGGAGACGGTCCACCATATGAATGGCACCTTCGATGGCAGCCTGGTGGAGCCAGCCCATGGGAACATAACTTGAGACGGAAATTCTCGCCGTTCATGACTACGACACCCTAAACACCGCAAGGCCCTACGTAAGTGGATAGGCCGTGTGGTGGACCGGATGACACCGTCAATCTCATCGCTGTAGTTGGGGTCCTGCATGTTGAGTGCCTGGGCAGGGCCGGTAGGCCCCACCACCTTCTCCCCCCTCCCTCCCTTATCCCTCTGCTTTTTTTTTTTTGTCAAACACTAGAACTTTGACCTAAAGTCAACTAAATCTCTCCAAACTGGTCGCCAAAACACTAGAGCCTCCAACCAAGAAGCCTCTGGTTCAGCAACTGATCTGAGAGGGCTTTGTCACCTAGCAAAACCCTAAACAATGCTTTGCCAGGTCACTGCCTCTTGGAGTTCCATTAATCCAAGATTCTGTGACCTAAGCACTCCTGCCCACACCAGACACCAACGACAGGAGACTGACCACTGGCACTCAGCACACACTTGCAAAGCTCTGCCTGTCTATCACAGCTTCAGAGCAGATGCTCCTTGCCTGGACAAGTCATGGCAAGGTTGCTTCCCACTCCTGCGGCTCTTGCCAGGACTGCACGTGGTTACATCATAACCAACCTCATTCTTTGTAGAAATGTCCATATTATTGATATTGGATTCTTTATACTATAAGCTACATTTGAATCAGAAAACTACTTTGGGTATCATTCTCTATGAGGGAAAATATTTTCCTCTTTCATTGTTGCTGAATCCAAGCTTTGCTCTTAAAAAAGGACAACTCAGCTCTTGGGTGTGAGGCAGGAGGATTATCAGTTCAAGGCTACCCTGGGATACACAGTGGGATCCTTTTTCAAAAGTTAATATGTCCAGCATGGTGACACACACCTTTAATCCCAATACTCAGGAGGCAGACACACGAAGATCTGGGTGAAATCAAGCCGAGCCTGATTGATCTACATACCAAACACTAGTGCAGATGTGGCTACAGGGAGACCTCTGTCTCAGAAAATCTGCAAACAAAAAAGCCAAACCCAACATCACCAACAAAAGCACACAGAAATTAAAATAACAAAATTTAAACAGCAAAGCAGAAGGAAGTTGGCATGCATAAGGAGGTGAATAAATAATGATACAATAATCATTTCCAGGTGGAGTGGTAGCGCACACCTGAAATTCCAGAAGGCGGCAGAGGCAAGAAGCTTGTCCTGAGACAGAGGCCTGACAGGCACCGTACCAGGAAGGAAAGGAGACACAGAGGGCAGAGGGGCTGTGGACACAACCACCCATTTCGGGGTCATCCTTGAATACATAGAAACTTGGGGACTAGACTCAACAAAAACATCTGTGAAATGGAGGGAGGGATGGAGTGAGGGAGAAAAGAGAGAGGAAGAGAGAGAGACAGAAGAAAAGATGAAAACAAAAAGGAGACTGAGAAGGAGAAAATGCAGTAAAGACTACGCCGCTATTAGATCATTTTTTTTAATCATCTCTCAGGGAGGGATGAGCCAGGCTGGAAATTCTGTGTAGGACACTTCCGGGATTTTTGAGGAAGGGAAGGAGTAAGTGATGGGATTCAGCACGCATTCCATGATTGAGCTACATCTCTAACCATGTGTGTTTTCTTTAACTTTGCACTGGGAGATATAAGATACAAAGCAGTTAGAGTGATGACAATACAGACATTTCATACACCTTAATTTCATCTCTCTCTTTTTTTGATACAGGGTCTCAACTATGTAGCACTGACTGACCTGGAATGAACTGTGTAGACTAGTCTGGTCTCCAACTCACAGAGTACCGCCAGATTCCAGGTGAAGATACATGACGGGAGATGGGACACAGAACCGAATCCGGGGGTTCTCATCTAGTAATGCTTTCTGCTCCCCTTTTCCCTCCACACCAGTAGATTACGTGCAGCCACCCTGTCAGCTCAGACAATGTTCTTCCATGAGATCATCCGCCACCTCTGGCCCTTAAAATCTTTCTGACCTTTCTTTGACAATAAGGCCTGAACTTTTAGAGAAGTTGTGAGAAAAGGTTTCCACTTTGGAGCTGAGCACTCCAAAGTCTTTTATTCTCCCCATACTAACTGTTAGAGTGTGAGAAGTGGGAACAAACTCCAGAACTCCAACTTGATGCAAAAAGAAAAGTCTATTTATTTACATAATTTAGCAAACAAAGCGATTCCAGTGGTTAGCCATGCCACAGTCCCTAAAGCCAGATCCAGAAACTGCACTCCGAGGTGCAGCCCACGTTTAAATGTTCCGTGGCGGTGGGCTTTGCTGGCTAGTTTAACCTTGGTATTAGATGGTCCAGAACCTGTCTATGCCTTGGGGATTATTTGTATTGGACAACTCAGTCCTTGTCGTCCATAGGGTCTGGGCTTAGCACCGGAATGCATGCTGAAGTGTTAGCAACCAGAATGTTGCAGGGAGGGGCAAGGCGATTAAAACTCAAGAGGTCTGAGTTTGCTTTGTCCCTACACAAACCACCTGTGGGGCTGAGTGTTAATCACCATCTGTACCAAAAAGAAGCTTCTCTCTGGAGAGTTGAGAGATGTACTCATCTACAGATATTACAATGAATCAGAGGAGTCAACTGTAAACTGTCTAGCCATAGGTTCTTGGCCCACAAAAACAGTGTCATGTAAAGGCTCCACGTTGTAAAGCAAACCTTGAATCCAGTCATAGAGTGGTTGGCTGCTCTCATAACATTTTTGCCACTATTGCACTAGTTAGCATATCATGCCTAGCCGGCGATTACTGTAGCTCACAGTGCTCCTATCTGAGAAAGGATGATTGTTTTTCTCTCTCCTGATAGCATGCACAGCCCCTCCTCACACTATGAAAATTAGTCGGGAGAGATGAAGCTTCCAGATTGCCACAAGCTTGATTTGTCCTCGTCTCCTGTGAACGTGGTGCAGTGACGTCAGCAGTGAGCACGCACCATCAGGTTCCTCAGAGAATCTCTCTCCACACTGAACACTGACTCCTCATCCTGAGTGGTCTCAACTGTGTCACTCAACTCTGTGTGTTCATGGTCTCCACTCAGTCTTCTATTCCTATCTTCTTTGAGTTCCTGAAAAATATGTACCTTGAAACCTTTCTCTTACACATCAGCTAGGTTGCATTTCTTAGGAAACACAAGAATGTGTGCAGTAACTTCTGCAAAATACACTGTCTTGATAATTAATGGTATGTTACTCCAACAGGATCTAGGCATCTAGAGTTCTGTCTATGATGGTGTTTCTTGTATGGACAGTTGATCTTGTCTTTGTTGAATGGCTGTTACTGTCTTGGTTTGCTGTCATGACAACTTATTAGGTTCTGGTCTAGCTGAGTTGGTTGTGTTGTTGTGTGAATGGGGTCTAGGAAGTATTCACAGGTGTGTACAAAAGGGCACAATTTCTATACCTGAGATTCTAATACAGACACCATATGATCCTGGATGAGCAGGGTGGGTCAGGGGTCCACAGGGTGAGCAAGCTGCCGGATGGTTTAGTGCGAATTTTCATGGGCTAAACAGAGGTCTGTCTTGGGTCATATTGTATAAACTGTACAATCCCAGCTCTGCCTGGGAGTATAGGAATGACTGCAAGGGCAGATGAGGTTCTATAGATGTGAGCAACTTGGTGAATTGTGAAGGTTGTGCATCCTGAGAGCCATGACTGGGAGGGGCATTGGGGCTGTGGGAAGAGAATCCTAGGGCCTGAGAACTCGCAAGTCTGTAGAGGGGACAAAAGGGTGAAGGACACTAGCTAGACCCAAGACAGGTGATGGCAGACTGAGAATGCTGGGGCTGGACAGTTTACAGGTCTGAGAGGTACACAGAACGAGAGCATGTAGAGGGAAGACTGGAATGGGGAACTCACAGGTGAGGGGGTGTGGTGCATCTAAGTGCACAGACCAAGCCAGCCTGAGAACGGGAATAGCAGACAGGGGATCTGGGGTGTGGAAATCAGAGTTGTTGTACCCATGAGAAATAAGCAGTCAAATTATCCCTGTTTGCAGATGACGTGATATTATACCTAGCAGATGTGAAAAATTCCACCAGAAAACTCATAGAATGATTAAGACTTTCAGTAAAGTGGAAGGATACAAAATTAATCTACAAAAATCAATAGCCTTTTTATACCCCAATGACAAGCAATTGGCAAAAGGGCACAAGACGATCCTCCCATTGACAATAGCCTCAAAGAAAGAAACTCAGAATAAAACTGATCAAAGTCATTAAAGATTTCTACAATTAAAAAATTGAATCTTTAAAGAAAGGGATTGGTGAGAAAAGCAGGAGATGGAAAGCCCTCCCACACACATGGATTCGCTGAACTAATACTGTGAAAAAGAAAATGCTATCTAAAGCAATATATAAATTCTATGCAATCTTACTCAAAATCCCCACGACATTCTTCACAGGATTAGAACCTAAACATTCTAAAATCATATAGAAACGTGAAAGTCCCTGGATAGCCAAAGCAACCCAAAACAGAAAGAGAAATGCAGAGGGGATTACTATACCAGATATCAAACTAAATTCCAGAGCTATATTCATCAAAACAGCATGGTACTGGCACAAACATAGCCCCGTAGACCAATGGAATATAACTCAAGACTCAAACGTGAGCAAACCCATTTTCAACAACCTGATATTTGACAAAGCAGTCAAGAACACTCACTAGAGGAAAGATAACATCTTCAGCAAATGGTCCTGGCAAAAGTAGATCTCCACGTAAAGAAGAATGAAACCAGACCCTTACCTTTCAACTTGAACAAAAAGTCAACTCCAAATGCATCAAAGACCACAATTTGAAACCTCAAATTCTGAAACTGTTAGAAGAAAACTCTGACAGTAATGCACAGGGAATTTTTGCAGAAAATGACTTCCTAAATCAGATATCAGTTGCTCAGGCATAAACCAGAAGGGGACCTCCAGTCAACTAAAAAGCTTCTGTATGGCAAAACAAACAATCAAGAAAGTGAAGAGGTAAAAAATCCCAGTGAATGAGAGAAAATCTTTATGGTCGACACATCGGACAGAGGCATCCACAATCTATAGAAAACTCAAGAAACAAAGAATCAAGAGAACAAGTGACCCAATGAAATATATGATAAGGATTGGTACAGAGAGTTCTCAAAAAGAGAAATAAAAATGGCTAAGAAACATCTTTAAAAGTTTTCAGCACCGTTAATGATTAGGGAAATGCAAAGTTAAACCACTTTAAGAATTCATCCTACCCCAGTGACACTGGCGAAGACCAAGAGAATAAATCATACCAAATGCTGGAGAGGATGTGGAGAAAGGGAATGCCCATTCACTGCAGATGGGACTACAAATTCAGGCAACCTGCTTGGGAAGCAATATGGGGAACTCTTAAAAAAGCACTCAGAATGAATCTACCATTTGACCCGGTTGTACTAACTCCTTCGCGTGTACGCCAAGGACCCGTCCTAAATGAAGAGACAAACATTCATGTTTGTTGCTGGTCTTTTCACAACAGCTAAGAGAAGCAATCTAAGTTTTCCTCAACTGATCTGTGGATACGGAGAATCTGGTGCATCTGCACAATGCAGTGCTAGTCGGTGTAAAGAAAGACCTAATCATGACTTCTGCAGGCAAATGGATGGAAGTTGAAACGCTAATGCTAAGTGAAGTAGCACTGACTCAGAGAAACAAGGGATGCGTGTTCCCTCTCACTGTGGATCCTAGCACCAAACCCTTATGTGTGACTATTCATCCTGATGAAACTGCAAGAACCAGGAAAACTGGACAGGAACCAGTGAGGAAAGGGAAAGAAAGAATTTTAGAGAGAAGAGTTGGAGACAGGTTTCTAAGGAAGAAATAACTGGAAGGGGGATTTAAATGGAGAGGGAAGTGATATACAAGAAATACTGAGATAAAGGGAAAGAGGGAGCTTAACAAAGGTGGAACCAAAGAGACCGGTATTATCAAGAGAACTGTGGAAATGGGGACACTTTACATAGGGTAAGCACAGAAGGAATGTTAGACAGGGACAGACGTGTCGGGGTAGTGGATAAATTAGCCCAGCTGCTATAAAGCACCTGAGGGAATCACATCGGTCTAACAATCCTGCCGGGGACCAAGTGACCTCTGTCTTGCCCTTTTGCAAATGTAACATCCTGACATTTGTTGATACCAATTATGTTAATCAGTTTCTTAAGTGCCTCTTAGAGTTTCTTATTGTTTAGCAAACAAGGTCCCCCACCCGTAGCTGCCCTTGGCTACACATGGCCTTGGCTCCTGGATCTTCCAGGGATTTGTCTCCTAGCAACCTTGGCCACCATGCCCCATTTAGTCCCTGCCTGCCCTTTTAGTATTCACACAACCTTATGGTGGGCTTTTGTCTCTGTTAATTACCACATTCCTGTATGGGTACCTGACTCCCCAGAATTATAAATACCGCCTAGAAGAATAAAGATTTGCCGATTTGATCAGGAGACTGTCTTGTTGGCCCTCTGTGTCCTTTTTGTCTCTTTCATCCCAGGTTTCTGAGGACTCGTGCTCTGCTGAGGTCAGCCGGCTGGGGCACAATCCAATGGCAAATTCTACATACAGTATCTCTCCCTGAGCCCTGGTTCACAGTTGAGGCTTGTAATCATAGCCAAATACATATGACTGAAGAGGTCATAGACCTTAGAGAAATCCCCATCACTGTTAAATCCCTAGACAAATGTAACTTCTTTCTAAGGAAAAATATGTGCCCGTGTATATAAAGTCAAGTATCCAAGTCACCACCCATCAAAGAAGTTTCTGCTGCAGGATGGTTTCAGAGGAGGTGAACGTTCCATCCTGCAGGGAAACTTGTTAAGCTCAGAAAGTAAACAACTCATAGCTTCAGGATGTCCATGAAATTAACCTGGTTCAATAGTTTCCTCCCTCCCCAAGACTGATTAGAAACTCTCAGACAAGCCAAGTTGCCCGGAAGAAGTGAGGTACCTGCAAGATTCAGACTAACTGAACTTTCCAGAAGAGACTCGGAACATAATTTTGAGCCCTCTGCAGACTGTACATCACAGGATTTAAACAGGCAGCTAATAAAGGGAGGTGCATAAGGAAAGGAGAGTCAATACCCAAGATTCTCTGTGTGTGTGTGTGTGTGTGTGTGTGTGTGTGCATCTCATCCCTTGTATACCTTCTGCAGCTCTCTCCTCTCTCAGAACCACTCCTTTACTTAGTCCTCAGTCTTCCATACCTTCCGATATGCCCCCATTCTTGGGTCTTGTACTGCTTTGTTTTAAACCGAGGCTTGAGTGCAAATCCTGTGAATGCTCATAGCTTTATGACATTTAACTTGTAGGCACTTCATTAACTTCATAGAGCCTTAGTTCCTATCTATAAAATGCACCAAGTAGCCAGGCATGATGGTGCATGCCTCTGGTCCCAGAACTAGGGAGCCTGAGGCAGGCATCTCTTTAAGTTAAAGGTCAGACTGGTCTACATAGTGAGTTCCAGGCCAGCTGGGGCTACAGGGAGACCCTGTCTCAAAAAGAAAACAAAAAGACTAAAGAAAATACCCTTTCTTCTTCTTCTTGTGAAAGAATCTTACTGTGTAGCACCAGCTGCCTTGGGCTCACCATGTAACTCAGGGTAACCTTCAGCTCACTGTAATCCTATTGTCACAGTCTCCTGAGTGGTAGAATTACAGGTATGATTCACCATACTTGGCTTAAAAAATAAATTTCTGCCCTCTGTGGCCTCATTTATAGAAAGAGCTTGATGGAGCTGAGTGGGAGGTGCATGTCTGTAGTCATAACATCGGGAGGCTACGGCAGGGGAATCAGGAATTGGAGGTCACATAGTAAGTCTGAGATCAGCCTTGCTTACGTAAAACCCTGTCTCAGCTGACCGAAAAAGGAAAACGAGCACTGTGTACCAGTTCTCATTGCCACAGTCTATACAGTGCCACTGCCATCAGTGATTGGTGTTGTTAGTAGCAGGACTCCTTGTGCTGGTGAGAAAGAACTTGACATGCTGGGTGTAGAGCCATGTTTCTGGCATGTGCTACCTGTGTACTCAGTGTCTGCCCTTAGGAGAAGTATGTGCACCTTTTCCACAGTCCACAATCTGCAGCCCAGCTGTGAGCTCAGCATGGCTCCTGCTCTCAGCCTCCAGCAGCTCTCTGCAGCCCCTCATGGCTAGTGCCTATCATATCAAGATGGGGCGCCACCACGCTGTCCATACTTCCTGACCAGAACCAGATTTCCACTTCTGTGGTTCCCTTGTGGGTATTTTTGAGGAGAAAGGGCTAAAGGCAGAGCTGCCAGTGAGAGTCCTGCTGAGAGGGCCATGCACCCTGATGGCAAAGCTCAGATAGCTGCATCCCGCAGGTCTGGGAAAGAATCAAAAGATGGAGAAAAAACAAAAATCAAGACAACCGAGAAGCATAAGCAGGCAAGAACTAATGTCAAGGCAGAAGAGAAGCCAGTCGTTCCAGAGATGAACACAAAGAGGAAACAACTGAACTCAGCCAGGACAGCTTTAAAAAGCCAAGAACTCACCTGGGCATGCGCATGTCAGAGTCAGTGCATGTCTTTCATTCACTGGGTAAGAAGAGTGACAAAATACTGGGCTGTCTTCTTCCCGTGTTGTGGAAATCCCTGGCAACATCACAGAGCGGAAGCCGTGCCCACGGGCAGCCATCATTTCACAACTGGATATCTCGCCTGAGGGGGAAGGCAGATAAAACCCAAGGCACAGCTCAGAACCCAGAGAGCACTGCTGAAAAGGAACTCCATCTGAAGATAACATATCCCTACCAGGGAAGGTTAAGTTAGCACCTCTGCCTTTCCCTTCCCAGGACGAGCCTCAAGTGTGACCTGTTTCTAGATCAGTAACCCTAGCTTCACTCAGGCCTCCTGTAGCTTACCCTGCCTGGCCTCACTCAGCTCAGCCTCTCACAGTCAATCTATCTCAACAAGCTTCAGCCAGCACATCTGGGTCCTGAGGAATCCGTTCTCACATTTTCTAACAGTGCCCCAGTCCTGGTGTGACCAATCTCATCCAGTCCAATCCTGTCCCTCAACTGACTGCTTCCAGGGTCGCATCCTACAAAACATCATCTTGTACATCCTGCCAGAAGAAACCTGTTTCTGCTGCACTGAGCAGGGACCTGTCACCTCCCAAGCCTCAATCACTGTATCTCCGGTAGACTTCACCACCAACCAAGTCCATGAAGGAATTTCTGGACCAGCAATACCACATCCCATCACAAAAGCCAGAAGCCAAATGTGGAAGCCAAGAAGAGATGGCTCAAAGAGAGCATAAGAAGGCTGCCAAGTACACTGCTTTGGGAAACTGCAACTTTTCCTTCAGAGGAAGAGATGTGTGTGGGACCCCTGGGACCCCTTTATAACCCAGTAACTGCTCTCTTCGTTTCTGTAAAAAATGCTTGGCTATAGGACGTCAGAAAATGAATAAATTTAACTCCATCTTGTTCTTTGTTCCTTCTAAGCAGTCACAAGGCCACAAGATTAAATAAGGCTAAAACAAAAACTAGCAAAAGGTTTGAATAATAATCAACACATTCCTTTGCCCTGAAGGCAGCACCCACCAAAAAGAAACCTCCAAACTTCTATTGACCAATTTTGCCATATAGTTCATTACAACCAATTAATTTAAAATATGCTTGGCGTGCGGGCTCCTATAACCAAACAGAATATAACACTGTTATTCCCCACCTTCCTTTATATCAAACTTATAAAAGACTCCTAACCTCTCTGCTCGGGGCTCCCAGAACAGATCCACTGTGTTGGTGAGGTCTGGGGGACCAAGCTTAAGCTTGAATAAAGGCTCTTTGTTTTTTTGCATACGCTCCGGGCTCCGTGGTGGTTCTTGAGGAGCCGTTCTCTGGGCATAAGAATGTGGAAATTTCCCTTTATCATGACTATGCAATGTAAGTGCTACCAAGACTGTGGGAACAAAGTGGTTCTTCAAACTGATATGGAAAGATATACAGAGATCCATGCACAGAGGTATATATAGACAGATGGCGATATGAGAATATGAGGAATACAAGTTAATATGTAAAAAAATGTAAAATTTGTAGGAAAATGTATATAAATAAGATTTTTGTAATCTTCAATATTTTGAAGAGTTAATAAAATTGACTAGAGCAATTTAACTCATTTATTTCACTGTTGAGTAATACACTCTTTTTTAAAAATATGTGCAAATACATAGATATGTGTAGACAAATGTACATACATAAAATTTCTATAATTTTAAATATTTTGAAGAGTTAATAAAATTGACTAGAGTAATGTAATTCATTTATTTCATGGTTGAGAGATATAGAGACTGTTTTTCCTAAAACTTTGATATTATAAGTTTGATTCAAATCAGTTTCTCATATAAAAAAACCTCAGAAAATATGTACATACATAAGTAATTATGTAGATATGTAGGAAAATCTACAGAAATATGTAGAAAAATATGAATCGACAATTCTGTATTCTAAATATTTGGAAGACTTAAAAATTGACTATGCTAATATGTTTCAGTTATTTCAATGGTGAAATCATTTGCGGTTTTTCTCATAACGCTTTTAATTTATATTTCAAAGAAATATCTCATACAAAATAAGTATCGGGAAATATTTGTGTGGTATTTAAGCAATTAATAAAGTGATTTACTTGCATTCAAACTCCTCCTCCGTACTTTGGTCTTCATTGCCCCGCTCATTGTTCATGGCATTTCTTATTAAAGTTCCTGCTGGACACTGATCACAGCCCCCTTTCCTCACCCTTTGTGTTGTCACCTCTTGACCCACCCCTTAGTAATCATTGTTCCTCTGCACAGCTCTAATTCTAATTTCATGGAACATACACAGGAAGTCCCAAGACATCCTGTAAGTATGTATAGTCTATCAACCACATAAGAGAGAAAACATGTAAGTTATGTGATTTTCTGAGGCTGGATTAATTTGATTAATATGATTATCTCCAGTTGCATCTATTTTTACAAACAGAATAACTTTTTTCATTATGGCTGAAAGTATTTCCATTATGTAGACACGACACATTGTCCTCATCCATTTCTCTCTTAGACAGAGAACCAAGCTTGGCTCCATTTCCTAGCTCTTCTGATCAATGCTACAATCAACACTGATGTGCAAGTATCTCCCTAGCATGTCCATTCCTTTGGAACAGTATGTCAGGGTCATGATATAGACCTAGGTCTGCCTTTCTGGGGAAGCTTCGTACTGATAGCTATAGAGGCCTGAACAGCATACAATCCTAACAGTAGTATACAGAGCTTTCTTCTTATGAACATCTTTACCAGCACTTGTTTTCTTACTGACTGCCATCCTGACCAAACTGATGTCATTTTATGTAGTTTTAATTGAAATAATCTAATTGCTCTGACTGTGAACATTTCTGTATTATGTTTGGATCTGAATTTCATCTTTGACAACTGTTTTCATTCACCCATTTGCAAACTGTGCTGATTTATTTTGTATGGATGAGATTTCTTTTAGTTCATCTTCTAGTGTAGATTATAGCCCTTAGGTGCAGTTGGCAAAGGTTTCTCCCACGTGCCACAGGCTATGACTCGAACTGACTGCTTCCTTTGCTGTGGAAAGCTTTTTACTTTCCAGCCCTCACATAGTCAGCTGTTGCTGGGATTTCCTGACTGACGGGACTCTATTCATTCCTTGCCAGTTCTTTTACACTGTAACTCTCTTAGTGGGTATACATAAATCATTACATGACTTCTGTGTCTATACTTGGACATCTCTTGTTTTGTCCATCTTACCAAAGCAAGAAGAAATGTGGTAATGTCTGCTATTCCTACTTAAAAACTACAATCAAGCCATGCATACTAGGTGATTTGTCCACCTCTCGGCTGCATGTCCAGTTCAATAGAATTTTTTACACACAGATATTTACATTGTGTTGTTGTGGATAGAACACTGCAGTGAAAATGTTCAGAATTCACAGAAATCCTGAGATGTCCTTGTCCTTCACCTCACAGAATTCTCTTGCCTGCCACTTGTCTGTCCATAAAGCTGCTGTGCTGGTAATTTTAAAAAAACAGTATTTTTCTTAATTCTTTAGAATTTCATATCACTTATTCTTAACATATTAACTCCCTCTCCTTAGTACTCCACTCTACCTCTCTTCCCACCCAATTTGGGATCCTGCTACACAGCCGACCGAAGATTAATATCCAGAATATACAAAAAATTTAAAAAAAAAAAAAAAAAAAACAAGAAACAAGAGAATAAATGATCCATTAAAAAAGATGGGCTAGAGACCTGAGCAGAGAGTACTCAAATGAGGAAATAAAAATGGCTAAGAAACACCCTAAAAATCACTCACCATCCTTAGTAATTAGAGAAATGCAGATCAAAATCACTTTAAGATTTTCTCTTACGGTAGTCAGACTGGCTGAGGATACATTTGTTGTTGAGTTTCAAGATTCTTGAGTTCCAATGTTAAGTCGTTTATTTGTGCTTTTTCTGTTTTTTAATGTAGACATTTAGAACTATAAACTTCCCTCTTATAGGGCTGCTTTTAAAGTGCCTCAGAAGTTTTGTTGGGTTGTATTGGCCTTTTCATTTAATTTATCCTTTGACCCATTCATCATTCAGGAGTGTGTTTTTTAGTCTCTGTAAGTTCATGAAATTAGTAGGGATTTTTCTGGTGTTGATTTGTAAGCTTTATTGCATTGTGGTCTGATAGACTGCATGGAATTATATCAATGTTTTTGTATTTGTTGAAGTTTGTTTTGTGCACCAGTATGAGATTGATTTGGGGGGAAGTTCTAAGGGGTGCTGAATAGAATGTATATTATTTGGTGCTAGGGTTGAATACTTGGTATGTCTGTTGGAACCACTTCATGCATGGTATTATTTAATTCAGATGTCTCTCTATTTATTCTCTGTCTGGTTGACCTGTCTAATGGAGAAAGGGAGTATTGAAGTCCCCTACTATTAGTGAGTTGGGATTAATCTGTGTCTTAAAGTCTTGTAGTACAGATTTTATGAAGTTGGTGCACCAGAGTTTTGTGTGTATGTATTCAAGTACATGTATTCTCTCTTATTTGAGGATCTTAGCACCAGTCCTGTGTATGTATCTATCCTGATATAACATCAGGAGTCAGGAAAATGGAAAGGAAGCGTGAAGGTGAAGGTGAAGAAAGAGGTATTGTGTGTCCCATTATCCAAGACAGGAGTAACAGGAAACAGATCTTACCATGGGGAAAATGGAGGAAATGGCCTATTCAATTGAGAAGGAAGGAAGGAAGACATACAAGAAACCATGGGGCTGAAAGAGAAGGAACTCAAGGGGGGAATGATCACAGATAGTTTTTATCAAGGGGATATAATGGTAATTAAACCGGGGAGGAAGGAGAGACATTAGACAGGAAGAGAGAATGGAGAGATAAATAAAGTTTAGGTGGCTTGAAAACAGCAGAGGGAAACGTATTAACTCAACCTCCCCACCCCTGAAAAATACACATACAGTATCTGAACATGAGTAGCTGTGTATATCTGAAGACTACTTAATAAGAAACACAGTGTCATACAGGAGAAACCTTCCCTTTGAGTTGTTGGTCAGGGTAGTTCAAGAGACTCCCAAAATAATACAGACTGCTTCACAGCTCTTGATTATCTCCTAACACTTGAAGGTAAGACTCTATGGCTGAAGACAGGACATATTTCTGACACAGGACCTGGGGCAATGAAGCTGGAACTGACCTGGAGTCCTTCTCTCTGAAGACTAGGTCTCATAGTTCTAGGGATTCTATGCAAGCTGCTAAGGGACAGAAAACCAATTAAATGTCAAACTGCAGCTTCAAAACCTAACAACCACAGCGATGGCTGACACGACAAACGATGGCAGTGCAATAATGGCACATTTATATAGTGACTAATCAATGGCTATCTAATAAGATTCAGTCCCTCTCAATAGGGGGGAACTCATGAATGGTACTTCAAACACAGTCAAATATACATGGCTGGAGAGGTCATAAATCCCAGAGAAAACTATCTCCATCATATTTCTAGACAAATGAAATTTCTTCCTGTTATGCTAATAATGGATCATTTTATTTACAGGCAAGCACACTACATATCACTCATCAAAGAAGCTTCTTTTCTCAATAGATGGAGGCTATTACAGAGTTCCACAACTGGTCAGACACAGAGAACACATATTGGATTAATATCCAGGCCTAAATGAAACATCTACAGGAGAAACTCTACCCCTAAGACTCATTGAACACAGTAGAAAGGGGTGTAGAGAGAATACTGATACATCCCTTAACTCTCAACAGCGAAGCTTCCTCATAGAACATGGCATGATGCACACAGAAGGTCTCAACTGGCTAAGGTTTAGAGAATAAGAAAGTGTACAGTTCACATCCCTGAATAGATCTCACCCATCCTCAGCTCAAGGACGATTGCAGAACAGGGGATGGAAAGATTGTGAGAGCCAGGGTTGGCTCATCAACATAAGGAAACAAGTTTTCAGGCCTCTGGGAACTTACAAGAATGCTGATAGCATGTACAAGATCCACACCAACTCAATCAGACAAAAACCTAGCACAACGGGGAGAAACAGGCAGCAGGCTCCAACCCTAGCTAAGGAAATACTGGTAAATGATTAAGAGGTGGTGAGAGAGAGAGAGTATATCTTCTTTAAGGGAGTGACTAGGTAGGCTGACTAGTCTCCAGTGGATGATATGCACGGAGGGTCATCTGGATACAAGTATACATATATGACAGAATATCTGAAATTTAGGGGAAACTCTGGGGAGCATGGAGGAGGAGGGTGTTTAAATTTGATTAAGATGCGTTATATCAAAGTCACAAAAACCTAATAAAATTAATTTATCAGTCAAAAATAAAACAATTCTGAATTCTAAATATTTTGAAGAGGTAACCAAATGGCTACAGAAATGTAATTAATTTCAGTGATGAATTTATTTGTTCTTTTTTCATAACTTTAACACTAATAATTTGTTTCACAGAAATATCATACATGAAAAAAACTCAGGAAATACTTGTTATATATAATCAGTTAATAATATGATATACTCCTCAGCACTTTAATGTTCATTATCTCTATTTGTTCATGGTGAGATTTATTAAAATAGCTACTGAATAATGACAGCAATCCTCTCTTCCCTTTCTCTGGCCCTCCCTTTGACACCTCTCTCCCAGCCCTTACTCACCATTATTCTGTGGCACAGGTTTGATTCTAATTAAATGGAGCATACACACACAGAGTTCCTGTACAAAAATATGTGCCAAGAACCACACCTGAGAGAAAATATGTGAGGACACCAAACACAAAAAAGTGGGTGAGGTAGAAAACATGTTGGAGTTTTCTATTTGGAGTGGGTTTTTCAAGACACATCATTGCCACTGTATACCTTGTTGGATAAATTAGTTTGTGGGGATGGGGAGAAGTATTTGGGAGTTGATATCTGGAAGGGGAAGGGATCTAAGGGTGCCTACCTGGTGTTGATCCTGTCAACGGTGCATAAAGAGGGGTTTCTGATTGGGCTCAAGCCTGCATCTAAAGCTTCCACTATTACTCTGATTTGGAGTCTGGGTTGTGGTAGAGCTAAAAAGACTGTCCTGAAAGCAGAGGGATCACTGACTGAGCTTGGAATGAGGCTCTGGGACTGGGTATTTACCTACTCGTGTTTCTAGGTTCAGGTGGAGTCATGTACACACCTTGGGTTATTGGCACTGGTAGAGGGTTGTTGTTCCCACAATTAATTTTTCCAGCCTGTTTTGATCAAGTAAAGTCTCCCTTTCTCCTTCAGTTATGATAGTTTCTCTGGCTAGAGTAATACTGGCCAGGAGGTGTCTTTAAGACGTTGCATTACATCATTCAAAGCACTCGTGGTTTTTAGAGTTACTGTTCAGAAACCTGCTGCTCCACTGTGGGGCCTGACTCCACATGTCGCTTGGTGTCTGTCTCTTGCAGCTCTCAGTGGACTCTCTTTATTCTGTATACTCCTTTGACTATAATATATGGTGGGGAGCTTTTCTTCTGGACTTATTTGGTGTTCTACAGGTGAGTTGTACAAAATTAGACATTACTTTCTTCACATTTGAGAAACACTGTTATTTTTTTAAATATATATTCTATGATTTTAGCATGAAATTCTGTTTTTTTAATCTACAAAAGATTCACACATTTGATATTATCATAGGACTTCCAATATCTTAGAATGTTATGTTTCTACCTTAAGTTTAATGTGTGATTTTCATTCCCCAAATGTTCTAATTACTCTCCCTGATATAATGTTCATAATTGATCCAATCTATTGCATAACTTGCTATACAAGTCATATCCCATCCCATCACAACAGCACAGAGGCCAGAGAGGGAAGCCATGAAGAAGCAGGCTCAAGAAGAGTGGGAGAAGGTTGCCAAATATACTGCCTTGAAGAAAATGTAATTTTTCCTTCAGAGGGAAGAAGACATGGAAATTTCTCACTATTATGGCTATGCAATGTAAGAGATACCAAGACTGTAGGAACAAAGTAGTTCTCCACAAAGATATGGAGAGAAAGATACATGTGCATTGTATACATAGAGATACAAAGATGTATAAATATGATACACATATTTAGATAAGTAGATAAACATGTAGATTAAAAGTTCTGTAATCTAAAATATTTTGAAGGATAATACAATTAACTAAATGAATAGCTCGGGACATTGTTGATTAGTATAGACTTTGTGTTTTGGTTAAAACTTTGATATTATTTAAGTTTTGAAGAAGTAGCTCATATAAAAGAACTCAAAATGCTTGGTTACATAAGTAAATATGTAGATATGTAGGTAAATAGACATATGTAGAAAATATGAATAGACAAGAATTCTGTAGTCTAAATATTTTGAAGACAAAAATTGACTATAGTAATATATTTTAGTTATTTCTTTGGTGAGTTCATTTGTTGTTTTTCTCATAATTTAGATACTATTTTATGCCTAAAGAAATATCTCATATGACATAAAAGTCAGGAAATATCTGTGTGGTATTTAAACAATTAATAAAATGATTTACTTGCTTTAAAATTTCTCCTCTGGACTTTGGTCCTCATTGTCCCATGCATTGTTCATGGCCTTTTTAATTAAAGTACCTACTGGTCGCTGACCATAACACCCTCTTTCCTGACCCTCCCTGCTGTCACCTCTCACCCCACCCCTTAATTATCATTGTTCCTCTGCACAGCTGTGATTCCAGTTCATGGAACATATCCATACAGAACTTCTTGTGTATGTACGTAATCTACAAGCACATACGAGAGAAAACATAAAAGCTGTTTGACATTCTGAGACTAATTTAATTCCCGTTCCAGGTATCTGTGGGAAATGGAAGACACAGGTGCACTCACATACAGGGAAAACACACATATACATAACATTAAAATAGATAAACAAATACAGTTGGTTGAAGAGGTCATACATCTTAGAGAAATCCCCAAGGCTGTCCCATCCCTAGGCTAATGTGACCTTTTACTAAGTGTAAATATATATTCAAATATTTACAGTCAACTATCCCAGTTATCACTCATCAAAGAAGCTTCTTTTACACCAGATAGAGACTATCACAGAGCACCAAAACTGGTCACACACAGACCTTGTGATTTGCCCAAGGCTAAGAAATACACCTACAATACAACCTCCACACCAAGGCAACACAGAACAAGGGGTAAAGAGGATGTTAATGAATCTCTCAACTCTATTAATAAATCTCCCCCATGCAAGAGAGGGCCAGGAACACAAAAGGTCACAAATGGCCAAAGTATGGAGATTGGGAGTCTGCAGAGTACGGGTCCCTGGCCAGAACTATATTAAGAAGCTTCACTTACCCATGACTCAGGTACCACTTCAGAAGAGGGGGCAGAAAGATTGTAAGAACCAGGGAGAAGGTATGTGACCATATGGAAATAGAATCGTACAAGCTTCTGGCACCCTGCTCATATGAATTTACAGAAATGGTGTCAGCATGCTCAAGAGCCATGCAAACTCAAGCAGGCAAAAATCCAGCATGGAACTGATAAAATGGGCAGCAGACCCCAGTCTCGGGGAAACATTGGCAACTGATAACTCTTGGGTTAGGAAGACCCAATCTTAAAGTGAGGGTCTCTGGATAAGACTTAGTAGACCCCAGTGGATAAACTTGTATGGAGGATTGTCCATGAACATTAACTTGACACACTAGGCTTTAACACAAATGAGCGAGTGAATGACTTCTGCAGGGAAGGTGTAGGAGTGAAGCTGTATAAAAGTGATTGAGATTGGTTGAAATGTTCTATATGAAATACACAATTCAATTTAAAAAATAAATAACAAAACTATGAAATTCAGAAGAATGATGCATACAGAACACTATGTAGTCAGGACCAGTAAAGAAACTATGTCACATAATAGTCAAAGCTAAATATACAGAACAAAGAAAACATTGAAAGATCATAGAGAAAAAGATCCAATCACAGATAAAGGAAGAACATCAGAATAACAGTGAATTTTCAACAGAGTGATGAAAGTCAAAAAGGCTTGGATCCATGACCTGCAAGTCATGAAAGCACACAGATTCCAGCCCAGACTGCTACTATATCTAGTAAAACTATCTCTTATAGTGAAAGGAGAAAGAAAAGCTTTCCATGATACAAACAAACTCATGAAATGAATGCCCAGGAAACCAACTCTATAGAGAATACTCAATGGAATACTTCAGTCTGAAGAAATTATACAGTCAAAAGAGGTCATACAGAATAAATAAGTTATCTCAGAATACTTAACCAAAAGAGGTGTAAAGAAAATAACACTACAACACCAACATACCAGGAATTAATAAACACTGGTAATGGCCCTCAATATTAATTGTTTCAACTCCCCAGTAAAAAGATATAACTAACAGACTGGAAAACAGGATCCATTAATATGCTATCTCCAGGAAGCACACCTCACACCTCACTGTCACTGTTGGACATCATCTTAGGATAAAAGAATGGAAAAAACCTATTCAAAGCAAACAGAACTAACAAACAAGCAAGTGCCGCTATTCTATAAAATACTCTGACAAAACTGATTTCCAACTAAAAGCAATCAGAAGAGGAGAAAGGTCACTTCATTCTCATTAAATAAAATACACCAAAGGATATTACAGTGCTAAACATATATATACCACTTGTACTGGCACACAATTTCATAAAAGAAACTCTATCAGATCTAAAATCACATAATGACTCCAACACAGTAAGACTGGCTGACTATACTGTCACCAACAGAGAGATCTATCAGAAAAAAAAAAAACCTAAACAGGAAAAAATAGCAGCATATTAAAACAAAAAACAAGTCTCTACAAATATTGGAAATTTTTTTGATCTGGTATTCTGTATAACCACAAAGGAAAGAGTTAGATAGAAAAAATAATAATAAAGGGAAAAGTACACCAGCTCACGGAAGCTACACAGCAGACTAATGAGTGAAAATTGGATCAAGAGAAATAAACAGGGAAATTCACACAAAGATCAAAATACAATGTACCAAAATATATAGGACACAATGAAGGCAGTCCTAGGGGAAACTTTATAGCATGAAGTCTCTCACCAGAAAATTAGTAACATGTCATCAAAGTAAATTAATAACATACCTGAAGGTCTTAGAAAACCAAGACAAACAACACCTAAAAAGACTAGACTGGAAGAAATAAATATAAACAAAGTAGAAATTCAAATTATAGAAACAAAGAAAATAATGCAAAGAATCAAAAGAAAAAAGTTGGTTACTTGAAAATATTAACAAATTGTGGTGCAAACATTGGTGGTGATCTGAATACTATCAAAATATAATATTTGAAATACCAAAAATACAATAAAATGGAAAAATTACAACAATAATATAAAAAAGAATACAAATTCCAGCAGGTCCTAGGATAGGGTTAGATTCATAGACAGGGACTGAATATGATCAGGATATACTGTATGAAATTCTCAAAGTATCAACAAAGATACTTTTTAAAGAGAGACTGTGGAGTGCCCAGTCCTAATGGGACAGGTATGCAACAACCCAACCTAGGGCTTGGAATTCATTAAGAAAGGTGAGGCAGAAAGATTGTCAGAGTCACAGACAGTGGGAAATTGTTTTCTAGACACAGCAGGGCAGCTGCACACATACTCACAGAGGTGGTGACGGGATGAAAAAGACCAGGGCAACCTTAGGCCAGAGAAAATCTGGGCATGAAGGGAGGTGAGGGCATGAAGCTCAGAAGCTACTGACAATTGACAATTAATTTTCCTTATTTCTATGACTGCTAGTAGGTTAACCACACAAAAGAGAATGATCCCACACCCAAGAATTTTGGGGAAAAAGAAAGGGGACTCAATGGTTTTTTATTTTTAATTGAGAGGACTCAAAATTGGGTGGGAAGGGAGGTAAAGTCAATTCAAGAGGAGTGAGGAGAGGGTGTGAATATGACCAGAATAAATATATGAAATTGTAAAAGCATTAATAAAAATATTAGTTGTAAAAAAACTACCAACACAGCAGCTTTATGTATAGACAGGTAGTGGGTAAAAAAGAGAACTTTGTAAGGTTGAAGATGGCATTCCAGGATTTCTACGAATTCTGAATTTTTCCTTGCACTGATCTGTCCACAACTACACAATGTAAACATCCGTGTGTAAAAAACATTCTCTTGAACTGGACATGCAAGCGAGAGGAGGATGGCTCACCTAGCGTGCATGAGCCCCATGGCTGAAACTGCCATCCCTCACATGACTGTTTGAGGATCAATTTAACTGGCTTGAATGTGTTTTCTAGTAGGAATAGTAGACATTACATGCTTTCTTCTTGCTTTGGTAAGAAGGCAAGACAAGAAATGTCCAAATACAGACACAGGAGGCACAAAACAATCCAGGTACTCCTGCTAATGAGAGAGACAACATAAAAGGAAACTAGAAGAGATGTTTAAGATTGGTGGAGCATTTGTTAAAAAAAAAAAAAAAAAAAAAACAAGCATTTTCTAGACAAAGTAGTCACACCAAACTGTGAGGCTGGTACTTCCCTTTTACAATCAAACACAATGTAAAAATCTTCTTTTCCTCTAACCAAAACCAATGTGAACCCCTAAAGTTTCCTTCCCTTACTTCCCACCACTCCATTTCCCTGGCCTTAGAACCAGTGAAAGCAGAGCAGAGAATGCCAGAGGTCCAGGATTCCATGAAGGCTGCTGCACATGAGAGGAACCTGCAGTAACTGCCACACTGATTCACTCTGGAAAGAAAAGAGAAGGCAGGCAGATAAGGTGGCTCACAACTTTGATACCAGCTCTGGAGAGGCTAAGACAGGAGAACTGTCCATGGGATCAAGTACAGCTTGAGATACATAGTGAATCACAGACCAGCATGAGCTACAGACTTATACCCAATCTCAAAAACAAGAAGAGAAAATGCATCCCAGAAGTATTAAAGTGGGCAGAACTGCAACCCAAGTCCAATAGAGGAAAAGGCTAGAGTCAGGGCATCTTCACACCTCTCTGCTGTTTGCTTCAAATGGCAGAATCCACTTTCAAAACATCTGGACACTGGTGAGAAGAGCCGTTTCTAGAAGCTGAAAACAAGTAATATCCATGAGTTTAAGAATGTAAAACTGCTTTGAAAACCTCTATCCCATGTTCCTAGGAGGTCCTTGTATCATGATGGTGCTGGGGAATCTCAAGCAGAGTCTTTCTTTCCATGCCAAAAGTGCTTACCATGTGCCAGAGAGCCTAAACTATGGCTCCTGCTGTAAGAGCTCACTATCTAAAACTTGCAAGTGTGTCTAATCCATGACTCATGGGCTGAATTTGGCCAAGGATGGCTATGCATGAATGCATGAGGTTCAACACAAAACGGAAACAAGTGTATGAGATTTTCTTTTTGGTAGCTTGATTGTGTGCTTACTGATATTGAATTTTGTGGAAAACAACATTGTGTTTGTGTTTCAATGTCTGATTGCTGGCCATACCTAAATTATGAAGAAGAATCTTGCCAAACCACTTGTATTTTTTCCCAATAATAGGACTCAGCTTTCCTTCGTAGTGAGTTTCAAAATGTGTTATTGTCCCAATATCCATGTTCCCCTAAAACTGATAAATTGAATCCTCACAATCCTCACTCTCAAAGTCATGGTGATATATACTGGGCTCCTTAGCAAGTGATTAAATCATGGCTCTCCTCATGAATGGGATTATTACCCATTCCAGATAACAATGCAGTAGGTACTCAACTGACACAAACTGCCCACACTTTTGATGTTGACCTATTTTGCCTGTAATAACTGTAATAAATAAAATTCTGGTACTGGAGAGATGGTTCAGTGGTTAAGAATACTGATTGCTCTTCCAGATGACCCAGGTTTGATCTGATTCCCAGTACCCACAGGGTGGCTAACAACCTACCATAACTCCAGTTCCAGGGGAATCCAAAGCCCTCTTCTGACCTCCTCAGTAACTGCACAACATTGGTGCACTTACATACCTGCAAGCAATACGCTCACACAAATAAAATAAAAATAATAAATAAAATATTTTAAAAAGAAAAAAATTCTAAAATCACTATCAAGGAAAGTTGAGCCCTATTTACAAGCCACTCAATCTAAGGCATTTGTTAGAACAGACATCTGATCTCTGTGGGCACTGCACAACACAGCTGCACTTATAAACATGCAGGCAATATATTCAAACACATACAATAAAAAATAATAAAATTTTTAAAAAGAAAAATATGGAAAAAAACAAAAACAAAAGCACAGAGGCCAGAGTGGGAAGCCATGAAGAGTCAGCCTCCAAGAGAGCGAAAAAAGGCTGCTAGGTTAGGGAAACTGCAGTTTTCCTTCAGTGGAAAAAGGACATAGAAATTTCTCACTATTATGGCTATATGCAGTGTAAGAGAACAACAACATACAGACATGGAGAGATATATGCACAGTTGTATATACAGAGATACAGATACATGTAAATATGAGATGTGTAAGTTGATATGTAAATAAATACATAGATACGTGTAGATTGATAAAATTTCTGTAATCTTAAATATTTTGAAGAGTTAGTAAAATTGACTAGAGTAATGTAACTTAGTTATTTCCTTGTTGAATAATATAGAAAGTTCTGTTTTTCTTAAAACTTTGATATTATTGATTTGTTTCAAATAAGTATCTCATATAAAAGAACTCAGAAAATATGTAGATAAGTAAGTATATAGATATGTAAGGCATTATACAGATATACATAGAAAAATTTGAACAGACAATTCTGGATTCTAAATATTTGGAAGACTTAAAAAAACTTACTATGCTATTATTTTTCAGTTATTTCACTGGTGTGATCAATTGTTGTTTCATAATGTGGATTTTTAATTTAAGTTTCAAAGAAATATCTCATATGAAATGATACAACAGAAAGATTTGTGTGGTATTTAAACAATTAATAAAATTATTTACTCACATTAAAATTCCTCCTCTGGACTTTAGTTTTCATTGCCCAATACGTTGTTCACGGCATTTTTCAGTAAACATTGACCACAAGCCCCTCTTTCCATGACTCCCCCTTTTGTCACCTCTTGTCCCAACCCTTAGTAGTTATTGTTCCTCTGCACAGCTTTGATTCTAATTCCATGGAAGAGACAGGGCTTCTGATATGCATATATATAATCTATCAACCACAGGAGAGAGAAAAATTATAATTTCATGATCTTTCTGATAGTGACTTAATTTGCTTAATATGACTATATCTAATTGCATCTGAATTTTTGCAAACAGCATAACTATCCAAATTATGGTTGAAAATATTTTCACTGTGTACAGATACCACATTTTCTTAATCTATTCCTCTGATAGACACTAAGTCTGGTTCCATTTCCAGCTATTATCTTTTTAATATAGTATTTAATATTTTTATTTTGTGTATATGAGTGTATTGCCTGCATGTATGTAAGTACAATCATGTCATGCAGTGCCCATGGAGGTCAAAAGAGGAACTGAATATATGAGTGGGTGTTAGCTGCAATGTGGGTACTAGGAATTAAAACTGGGTCCTCTGCAAGAACATCCAGTGCTCTTAACCATGTGAGCCATCTCTCTAGCCCCTTCCGAGCTATTCTTAAGAATACTGCAATCAATCCTGATGTGCAAGAATCTCTCTCTAACATGTTGAGAACTTTGGAATGGAATAGCATAGTCATCATGTAGACCTAGTTTTGGTTTTTTGATGAACCTTCATACTGATATTTATAGAGCCCTGAACACTTTACATTCCTATCAGTAGTGTACAGAGTTTCCTTGCTGTGTACATATTTGAAAACACTGCTGTTGTTCACTTACTGCCTGCCATCCTGACTGAACCAATGCAATTTCATGAAGTTATAACTGAAATACTTTCATTTCTCTGAATTTCAACAATCTCCACTAATGGAACCAGATCCAGTGTGACCAAGCCACCTAGTCCTGCACTGTCTTTCAGTTCACTGCTTTGAGACCTACACTGTGCAAAACATAATCTTACAAATACCTCCATAAGGGAGGCCTGTTTCTGATGCTCTGACCAAGGACAAGGACCTGCCAAGCCTCAATCCCAGTATCTCCTGCGGGACTTCAGCCACCAATCAATTCCATGGAGGAAAGTCAACATTCCTGGGCCAGACATACCACACCCCATCACAAACAGCACTCAGGCCAGAAGAAGCAGCCATGAAGAGCCAGGCTCAATGAGAACACGAGAACACTTCCAAGTACACTGCTTTGGGGAAACTGCAGTTTTTCCTTCAGAGGGAAAAAATATGGAAATTTCTCACTTTTATGGCTCTGCAATGTAAGAGGTAACAAGACTGTGGGAACAAAGTAGTTCTTCACACAGACATGGATAGATATAGAAAGATACATGCACAGTTGTACACATAGAGATACAAATATATGTAAATATGATATGTTTGACATGTAAATAAATATATAGATACATGCAGATAAATATATAAATAAAATTTCTGTATTCTTAAATATTTTGATGAGTTAATAAAATTGACTAGAGTAATGTAACACAGTTATTCCATTGTTGAATAATATAGAGATCTGTTATATTTCTTAAAACTTTGATATTATTAAGTTTCAAAGAAGTAGCTCATATAAAAGAACTCAGAAACTATATAGACACATAAGTAAACACAGATATATATTTAGGCAATATATAGATATGTGTAGAAATATGAATAGCCAACATTCCTGCATTCTAAATCTTTGGGAGACTTTAAAAGAATTGACTATGCTAATGTATTTCAGTTATTTCAATAGTGATTTCATCTCTGGTTTTCCTCAGAACTTAGATATTGTTAATTTAATTTTCAAAGAAATATCTCATATGAAATAAAACTCCACAAATATTTGTGTAATATATAAGCAATTAATAAAATGATTTAGTTGCCTTAAACTTACTCTGCTGGACTTTGGTCTTCAGTGCCCCATTCATTGTTCATAGCATTTTTCATTAAAGTACCTACTGGACACTGACCACAACCTCCTTTCCTTGAACCTCCCTTTTGTCACCTGTCACCCCACCCCTTAGTTATCAGTATTTCACTGCTTTGATTCTGACATCATCAAATATATACACAGGAGTTCCTCTATGCATGTTCTATCAATCACATGAGAAAGCATATAAGATACTTGATTTTCTGAGACTGGCTTAATTTGATTAATATGATTATATTCAGTTACATCTATATTTTTACAAACAGAATAACTGTCATCATTGTACTTGAAAACACTGTGTATGTTCATCCATTTTCCTCATCCATTCCTCTGTGAGACACTAAGCTTGGTTCTATTTCATAGCTCTTCTGATCAAATGCTACAATCAACACTGATGTGCAAAACTATCTCTAACATATTGAGTCCTTTGGAATGGTATAGAAGGGTCATGATGTAGACCTAGGTCTGTCTTTCTGAGAAAGCTCCGTGCTGATATCTATAGAGGCCTGAGTAGCTTACAATCCCACCATGTATACAGAGTTGTCTTCTTGTGGACATCTTTACCAGCATTTGTTTTTGTTTTCTTAATGACTGCCATTCTGAAACTCTGGCCAAGAACATATCACCTGCCAAGCCTCAATCCCAGTATCTCCCGCAAGACTTCAGCCACCAGCCAATTCCGTGGAGGAAAGTTTTAACAGAAATACTCTAATTCCTATGAGTTTCAATATTTCTATATGGTTTTGGCATCACTATTTCATGTCTGAGAACTGTTTATCATTTGCCCATTTATAGACTGTGTTGCTTTACTTTATATGGTTCAGGAATTTTAGTTCATCCTCTCGTCTAGATCATAATCCTTAGGTACAGCTAGCAAAGATTTCCCCCATTCTGTAGGCTGTGCCTTCAACTGACTGTCTCCTTTGCGGTACAGAAGCTTTTTGCTTTCCTCATGTCCCATTGTCAGTTTTTGCCAGTATTTCCTGAGTGACTGGACTCCTCTTCACTCCTTGTCAATTACTATACATTGAATTGCTTTCAAGATTCCACATATTATAGTCAGGGCTTTGACACATTTGCCATTGACTTTGTACCAGGTGATAAACAGGAATCTGGTTCTTTTCTTCTCCATGTGGAGATCCATTTCTCCCAGTACCATTTCTTGAAGAGTCTGGATTTGATCCAAGCTATTTTGTATATTGTTCTGAAAAATCAGGTGGCCATATGTGTGTGGGTATATAACTGAAATCCAATTCAATGTATTCATAGACAAGTCTGTTTTGTGCCAGTACGAGGTTCTTTTTGTCAGTATATCTCTGAATCATACTTGATATGAACTTGATAACAAGTATTCTGATTCATCCAGCATTTTACTTTCAAGCATTTTCAAAAGCAGCTCAGGACTGCTTATGCTATTTTGTGCATATGAATGTTAAAATCGTTTTTCTACTTCAAGAAGAATGCATTTGAATTTTATTGTGCATTTCATTCATAGTGTAGATTGATTTTGGTAGTGTAGCCATCTTCACAACATGAATTCTTCCAAATGTGTTGATGGCATAGGCTTTGAGTCTCTACTATCTCCCACAGAGCTTTGTTAGCTCTATAAAATAAATTCTTTTAGCCTGTACTGATCATGGAAAGATAGTCTTTCCCCTGAAGTTATGACAAATAGTTCTCTGGCTACAGCAATATAGGTTAGCAGTTGTTATATTTCATGGAACAAATTACATTATTCAAAGCCCTCTGGCTCTTATATTCTCTATTGAGAAATCTACTCTCCTGCAGGGTCTGTCTCCACACATCAGTTGGGGTGTCTCTCTTGTAGTTATCATTATCCTCTCTATGATCTGTATATTCATTCCTCTAACAAAAACATGTTGTGCAGAAGTTCTATTCCAGTTTATCTGGTGCTTTAAATGCCATCTTACAAGATGAGACTTTTATTTCTTTAGATGTGGGAAATGTTCTGCTATTAATTTATTAAAAGATGCTCCATGGCTTTAGGATGTAATAACTCTCTTTTTCTATGCAAATGATCCATAGTTTGGGTATTCTCATAGTGCCTCAAACTCTGAAATTTCCTGTTGATACCTTGTTTTAAATTTTTGTCACTGTCCATAAGCTGAAAGTACTCTACCTTCAGTTCAAGTCTTGATTTTGGACTCTCCCCTCATCCAGTGTACTGTTTTAGCTTTCTGGGTGAGGCAGGAGGAGAAGCTTTCAAATTTAATTACTGAAATGCTATTTAAAGAACTTCATGAAATTTTCCAGTACTTTTAAGTACTGAATTGCACTATCATGTCCACTAGTAATTTTTTTAATAATATTTAGATTATCTTTGGATCTTTTTCGAAATTTGTCTGTGTGCTCTTTAATTTCTTTGCACATATTTATAAGCATTCTTTGAATTCTTTGTCTGGGATTTCACCTAAATCACTGTCATTAGAAAATATTAATATGGGATTGGATGTTTATAAAAGAATCATGTTGCTGTGGTTTTTCATGTTTCTCTTATTATTCATGATGAATCATTCACCTGGCCATTTTAAGTGCCGGTTTTCTTTCAGTGGATCTGTTTGAAATATTTAACAGGGGATAAATTTTTGGAGGATCTGGGTCACCTTTCTTTGTAGACTGGTATAAGGTGCACTAGAATCAGTCCACAGCACTACACTGATAGCAAAATCACTGTTAGGACTAGAGAGATGGCTCCGCATTTTAAGAGCACTGACTGCTCTTTGCAGAGTACCAGGGTTCAACTCCAAGCACACACATGGTGGCTAACAAGCATTTGAAACTCCAGTCACAGGAGAATTTGATGCCTGCTTCTCATCTTTGGGGGTAGGTTATAAGGGGTGCACTTATATACATGTAAGGAATGCTCTCATACACAAAAAAACTAGAAATAATAATTTTTAATTGGAAAAAAGCAATTACTAACAAAGAGTAGAAATACAATGAATAATAATAGTTAAAACAAAAAAATCCTTATAGTCCACTTTAGGAAGCAAGGGAACTCTGATAGGACCATGTGTTTTAAATTATTGCTTCCTGTGGTATGAGAGGAAAAGACAAAAGTAGAAGAAATACAAGTCACTAGACCTGACTTCAGGTAGGAAAAGAAGAGGAGGGAACAGTATACAGAAGGGGAAAACAGAGGCAATGAAAGGGTGGGGAAATGAGGCAGTCTGTCCTAAAAGTAAAATCAAATGAGAGAAGTTAAAAAAATGCAACCAAGTAACCTATAAGATCACCAGGTCATATACAAGAAGACTTCACAAAGACTCTTTCAGAAATACTGTTAAAGGAAAAGGGAAAGGAGAGCAAAAGAAGGACAGTCATTGAGAGAGAGGGACAGGGACAGGGACAAGGAGACAGAGCATGAGAAAGAATGACAAACTTCCCAATGAGACCTGTGCAAACATCTCTTTGCCCAAGATGGGATGCCAGACATCAGAGAAGAGTAAGTATGAATCCAACGTCCACCTTATGAATCAATGTGATATTGGACTTCTCTACAGAGCATTGGTAAGATCATACTTTAGGAACTATGAGTGAGCCAAAAACACTTCATCTATGCAAAGACTAAGGTAATAGATAGGGACCTTATGGAAGATCGCTCATGTAGTCTTATATTGTATTTTTTACTGAATTTTTGTATTTCAAACAATACATCTTATCATATTTAGACTTCCTTCCCTATCTGCATTCCCACTGATAGCCTGGCAACAGGGTTTCAAGCATTCTATTATAAGTGTTAAAGCCTATCAAATCATGTTTGTGAACCCAGAAGTACTTTCGTATGAGTTTATCCACTGGAGCCTGATCAGCTTATCTAGCATCATTCCCTTAAAAGAGACTGACTGTCCCTCACACAGCAGCAATCAATTGTCAATAGTTCCTCAGCTAAGGTTGGGACCTCCTTCCCATTTCTCCAACTCTATGCTGGGTTTTTGTCCGACTGAGTTGACATGGGTCTTGTACATGCTGTTACCATTGCTGTAAGTTCACATTAGCAAGTTCACAGAGGCCTGGAAGGCTACATTTCCTTATGTTCATTTACTAACCTTGGCTCTTACAATCTTGTTGCCCCCTCTTCTGCAATGGTCCCTGAACCCTGGGTGGGTGATATTTAATATAAGTCCTATTCAGTAATACATGCTCTGCAGTCTCTTATTCACTGGACTTTGGACAGTAGTGACTTTCAGTGTTTACACCCTCTGCTGCTTGAGTATACTTTTCTGGCGAGGGTTGAGAGATGCATCAGTACTCTCTCTAACCCCTAGTTCAATATGTTCCATGAGCCTTAAGTGTCAAGGTTCCACTGTAGATGTGGCACTTAGGGCTGAGCATCAGACAGACACATATTCTCTCTGTGTGTTACCAATTAGAAAAAATTTTAATTGTCTCTATCTGTTGCAAAAAAGAAGCTTCTTTGATGAGTGGTGACTGGTATACTTGTCTGAATATATAAGGATACATATTTAGCAAACCGTTAGAAATTAAATTTTTCTGAGGGTGTGACAGATGGAGAGTTTTCTCTAGGTTCTATGACCTGGAGACAGCCATGTATATTTGGTTATATTTACAATGCCACATATGAGCTCCCTTCCATTGATGGGTTTTATTTTAAATCCAATTAGATAGCTATTGATTATCCCCAAGATTAAAAGTGTCACCACGGCACCACTAGTTTACTGTGCCATTGTTGTGGTTATTAGGCATTAAAGCTGGGTTGCAACATTGATTTTTCTCCCTTAGGAGCTTGCATAGTGTCCTCTAAAACTATGAGAGCTAATCTCAGGGAGGAGGCTGCCAGATCAGTTCCAGCTCCATTGTTCTAAGTCCTGTATTGAAGTATATCCTGTCCTCATCAATAGGGTCTTACCTTCAACTTCTGGGAGGAAATCGAAGGCTGTGGCAATGGCCTTTTGGGAGCCTTCTGAACTATCCTAACCAGCAACTGAAATGGATGTTTTTCCTGTCTGACACTGTTTTTTATTACATAGCCTTCAACTATACACTCATATACAGATACCATATGTGTATTTCTCAGGTTGCAAGCATCCTTGTGCCTAAGACCTGTGAATTCTATCAGCCTGAGCTATCAAATAACCTGTTCACCTAGCAACAGCCCAACTCACCCTGCTATTCCAGGATCATGAGAAATTAAACTTGAAACTTCAACTCAAAAGTTGAACCTCTACCTAGCATACCTGAAACAACTTCTTTGACCACATTTTCACATAAACATAAAGTGGCCCCAAAAATGAACACCAAGAACTATTCCTGGACCATAGCCTGACAACTTGGTGAGACAGTAAACAAAGATATAAACAAACACTCAAAAAAAAAGAAACCATCAAGATATCTACCCATACGAGAAACACTACCAATGACACAAGGTCAGATACCTAGGCATCATATAAAAAAATCAAACAACATAAATAACCAAGATATATCTCTTCCAGAAATTAGCACCTCCAATAATGTTTCCTGAGAATGGCACCATATGGATGCACAAGACAATAATTTCAAAATAGTATTATAAATACATGCAAGTAATTCAAAGAAAGAATGAATAAAAGAATGAATGAAGACCACAAATACACAAAGTTGAGTAAAATAACCAAAACAATTCAAAACATGAAATTAGAACAAAGGAAAGAGATAGAATCTATGAAGAAAAGCCAAACTGAAATAAAACTTGAAATTAAAACCTAAGAAAATTTTTTTTAACTTAGAGGAAAGAAGCAAAAAGGAAGTGAAGGAAATGGAACAGAACAAAATATCTTGAAAACAAGTTTGGGGAAATAGGTCAATCTAAGAAAACGTTAAATCTAAAATAACCCAGGAACAGGATAGGTAAGATTTCTGGGGCACTGTAAAAAGACCAAACTTCTGAATCACAGGATAAGAAGGAGAAGAACTCTAGGTAAAAGGCACAGAAAATATTTTTAATAAAATCATAGAAGTTCTCAAATTTTTGAGAAATATGTATTGAGATACAAAAGCATGCAGAATACCTAATAGATAGGACCAGAAAAGAAACTGTGCATGTCATATAACAGTCAAAACACTAACAATTCAGAACAAAGAAAAGCAGTGAGAAAGATCAAGTCACATATAAAAGTAGAAACATAAGAATGACAGCTGATTTTCAGTGGAGTCTATGAAAGCCAGAAGGGCATGGAGCATCCTAAATTTTACATAACCACAAATAAATAGATGATACAAACCATTATAAAGAAATGGAGAAAAGTGTACAAATCATAGAAGCTAAACAACACACTAATAAAAGAAAATTGAAGAGGGAAATTTGCATATCAAAATCTATATGACACACTGAGGCAGGCCAAAGAGGAAAGTTTATAGTCTTAAGTGCCCACACTAGATTATTAGAAACATCACATATAAATAAATTAGTGATGCACCTTGGAAAACCAAGAACAAACAACACCTAAAAAGACAGGATGAATACAGATACATAACATCGAGGCCAAAATTAATGAAACAGAAATTAAGAAAACAATGCAAAGAATCAATGAAAGAAAGAGTTGCTTTTTCAAAAAGATTAACAAGTTTGACAAAACTTTACCCAAATTAATTAAAAGAGAGGACCTAAATTAACAAACTCAGAGATGAAAAGGGAAACATTACAACAGGCTCAAAGAAAAAAAAACTTAATCCTAAATACATACTTTGAAAAAAATCTATATTCCACAATGGGTGTGGTGGCACACACCTTTAATCCAAGCACTTGGGAAGCAAAGAAAGACAGGATTCTATGAGATCGAGTACAGCCAGGTCTACAAAAGGAGTACCAGGCCAATTTGGACTACAGGAAGACCCTGTCTCAAAAAGACCAAAAAAAATACAAACAAAAACCAAACATGGGACTGGAGAGATGGCTCAGCAATTAAGAACATTAACTGCTCCTGCAGAGGACCCAGGTTTAATTTCCAGCACCCATATGGCAGCTAACAACTGTCAGTAACTTCAGTTCCAGGGGATCCAACCCCTCTTCTGACCTCCTCAGGCATTCCACAACATGAGTACACTTAAACACATGCAGGCAATACACTTATCCACATAATAATAATACTTTTTAAAACATAAAAAAATAAAATCTCCCAATTAAAAAGAACCAAAGACCAGATGGATACAGCACAGATTTCTACAAAACTGTCAG
Source organism: Eospalax fontanierii (assembly GCA_035773235.1). NCBI lineage: Eukaryota > Metazoa > Chordata > Mammalia > Rodentia > Spalacidae > Eospalax > Eospalax fontanierii. Next base: position 8,495,263 of record CM069554.1, read on the forward strand.
AAAACAACACTAATGCTCTTCAATTACATCAAAATTAGAAATGAAGGAACACTGTCCAATTCTTCTTTTGAAGTTGCGAGTATTGCTCTAATACGAAAACCACACAAAGATCAGGCCAGTCCCACTGATGAACATAGATGTAAAACTTCCCAATAATGTACTTAGAAATCAAATGAAAGAATACATCAAAAAGATTAGCAGTCAGACATGAGGCCACTTGTCATTAATCCTAGCACTCACGAGGCAGAGGAACATGAATTTCTGTAAGATCAAGACTAGGATGATCCAAATAGTGAATTCCAGGTGGGCTAGCACTGAAGAGACACTGTCAAAAAAAAAAGTTAACTTCTTCTAGACTTGAGCACAGGCTAGATTTTACTCTTAGCACGCCAGATCCCTAGACTACTCTCTTAGTCAAGACCCATGCACTGACCCTGAATCCTGTACTCGGACCAGTTCAATTTTCCAGTCTAGTTTGTTAGAACCTTCACAGGCTGTCCTCACTTACATTCCTGTGACCTGCCCATCTCCTTTGGTTGACACCTAACCATAACCGCCTTGAATTTCTGTGAGCAGCCTACTTCACTGGTAAATCTGATCCTGCCCAACACCTTTCCACTCCCCTCCCACCGGAGCAACTCCAGTGTCCCCCTGCCCTATGTCCTGTCCTTATTCTAGACTTAAGTACAGGCTCACTCCAGCTCTTAGCACCCTGGATCTCTACACTTATTTCTTAGTCCAGGCCTACCCACTGCATCTTGAACCCTGGACTCAAAACAGCTCAATAGAATAGTCATTTCATATCTGGAGTAAAGGGGCATATTACAATATTACAATACAATACCCATTTCCTCTAGCTCTTACATTCTTTACATACATACACACACACACACACACACACACACACACACACACACACACACACAGCTTCCACAATGTTCTCTGAACTGTGAAAGGGGTGTAACGTGCAGGACTCTCCCTTTCCCAACTATTGGGCCTCTATGCCACAACAAGAGGCACTGATTGCCAGCACCCTAACCAGTTATGATTCTCTCAAACAGGAACCATTGCCCACTGTAAGTCATGGTCCTCCGAAACCAAGGTAGACAGCAGCAACATAAGAATAGTAATATAGCAGCACTGTCTATGGACATAAGCACAAAGTTTTAGGAGGCAACTAGACAGAGACCCATTAATTCCATTCAACAAAGTATTGCAAGTACTTTTCTCCACTGAAGCCTAGGACTTCCCGGCCACATGTTTTTGTCCTGGCTTACCATACCAGATGTGAATTCCCACCTGTGGGCTGAATCTTCAATCCTTTCAGAAGGTTATTCACTGAGCATATAACAGCTGTGTCTCTCTTATAATTGTGGGAGAATCATGACTGCCATTTTGATAGTGTAATACACAGGATCCACAGTGATGTAGGACTATTGGTGACAATCCAACAATTCTCCCTCAGTAGTCTGTAGAGATTCTTCCAGCACTGCACAAGCCAGCCAGCAGGGAGGGTACTTCTACTTCAGTTCCATGCTGATTTTTCCATGTCCTGCAACAAAGCATGTGCTGTCTAGTTCCAGCAAGCAACCAACAACAGTAACAACAGCCACCATGATCTGCAGAGATTTCTCTGGCTAACAACTCACAGGGAGCTGGCCTTCCCTTGCACTTGGATTAACAGTCATATAGCTTCTGGGAGTTCCTTTTTCTACTCATGCAGGATAATTTCTTTTCAATTCTTTGGAGTCAGTGAGATGGGTCAGCAAGTAAAGGTAACTGCTACCAAGCCTGAGGACCTAAGTTCCATCCCCTAGAACCCAAACGGTACAAAGAGAGAAGTCCTTCAAGTTGTCCTCTAACCTCCACATGTGCATCACTGCATGTGTGCATACACACACACACACACACACACACACACAAATAAATGAATAAATGTAGAATAATCCATTTCTTTAACTACTATATTTTACTATTCTTCTAAATACTTTTCAAAGTCTATAGACATGTAGAGGTTGGCATTATACTAGCCACCTAATGAAACCTTTTTACACAAAGCAAACAGGTTCTCTGAAGGCCTACCACTGTCCATTCCAAACAACTGTGATTTGTTCTTGGGAGTCATCAGCTAAAGGACTACTAAATAGGAATATTAGCAATGTCCAGTACAGCTTGGAAAGATCTCATCATTTATCCCAACTATTTCCTTAAGAAGGGAATGCTAGATAGACTGGTGCAGCAGGAAGGCACTTACCTTAGGGCGGTCTCTGTATCTACATTCCCCATGTTCCCTTTTCCTCCTCATCTTGGGGTACTGATATGGGGTCACCATTTCTCTTCCCACCCCTTATAGATCTGATGTATACAGTTCAAGCTACCCAGTCTGATCCAAATCCAAAGGGGAACAAGGCCATGCTCCAGCCTCACCTTAGAACCAGCTCCCATCGTAGGACAGGTGTCAGGTCAGCACAGCGGCTGCAGCAGCTACTGTTTACTCTCCCTTGTTATCTGTCAGCTGTGAGGGAGCTCAGGAAACAATCTCCACACAAAGTACACATTTCTGCAAGGACAGGCTCTCTGACACAGATCTAGTTTGTACTTTTTTTCCTACATGCTCCTAGCCATAAGAACCAGTAAGCTAACACCTCTAGCTCATCCTCTCTCTTATTCAATTTACCTACCTAATGAAAAGGTAACATGAAGGACAGCATACACGTGTCTGTCCTGTAAGTTCCTGCTGGCAGGCACCTCAGCCTTGGCTGCATGTCTTATAATGCATGTCGGCAGTCACACAACCCCAGACAGCTTACCAGCAGCTTTGTCGCATACACGCTACTTTCAGTAACTGCAATGCAGGCTACAGGAAGGGTGTCCACCTACTCATTCAGTGGACCCCATACATCAAGTGGGCACAACACTACATATCACACAGAGGATCTCTCTCTCTCTCTCTCTCACACACACACACACATACACACACCACACACACCACACACATGTACACACCACACACACATGCACATACACATACATACAGAGAGAGACAGACAGACAGACAGAAACAGAAAAACAGACAGGAAAACACAAAGAGATTGCAGATACAGAGACCAAAACAGAGAGACAGACAAGGAGACAGAGAGAGATTACAGAGACAGACAGAAACAGAGAGAAACATACAGACAGGGAGACAGAGAGATTGATTCTGATGGTAGACCTCCAAAAGTCCTAAACCGTAAAGTAATTCCAGCTTTGCAAACAAGCTCATTCAGGACCCCCATAAACGTCAACCATAAGCTTCTGAAAATAGACCCTTACCAAGGAAGAATGCGGGCCCTAAATCCTCTGCCCAACTCCCATGAGTATATTTATATACACAAAGGTACTTAAGTTTCCCTGCTGTTTGGCCCCAGTGGCTATTGAAGATTCCTCCTGGTCAGTAGTCACCCCTCGTGTACTAATAAAGGTCAGTTTGGATTGCTGCGCTTGGTTGCTTTTCTACCAGGGGCTCTTTCAACTCCTAATTCCTAACAGATCCCACCTCCAGATGGATCTTATTACCCTTAGTAAGGCCCATGTAAACACACCCATAACCACAAGACCCACTACCACATGGGACATTGGGAAAGATGACCATAATAGGATTGTTCCCAAGGATGTTCCACCCACAGACAGTTTAGCCTCAGTTGTACACCTCATTATCAAAAGCAATGGGCATGGAATTACAACTCCAAAACTCTTAAAAGTTTTTATTACATTTATTTATATCTGTGTATGGACATGTCACAGTGCACATGTGGAGATGAGAGAGCAGCTGGAAGAATTTGGGTCTCTCCTTCTATTATATGGGTCCCAGAGACTGAACTCAGTCAGGTCATCATAGATAGGCCACTACTCACTCAAACTAAAGTTAGGATTCCACTGAAGTCCAAGTTGGTGAACCAATGGGTTTACTGGGTTTGCTTACAAAGTGTGAGTGTGAGGTTACTTATAGGAAGATTGGTGACCCTAAAGCACGCCAAGTCCCACCCATCATGGAAGGTGCATCACAGGGTCTTGTTTCATTTAGACCCAACTATAATGTCTGCTGTCTTCAAGAAGCATACCTCAAGGCTGGAGAGATGATCCAGTGGTTAAGAGCACCAGCTGCTCCTCCAGAGGATCTGGGTTTAGTTCCCAGCACCCAGATCAGATGGTTTACAATCAACTGTTACAATATAACTCCAGGTCTAGGAAATCCTATGCCTTATTCTAGCTTCTGCGGGCACCTGACACACTTAGTGCACATACAGACATTCAAGCATACACATATACACATAAATTTAAAACTGACAATATAAATCTTAAAAAAAAATAAAGAACCAATCAGGGTGGCACATGCCTTTAATTCCAGCACCCAGTAGACAGATGCAGATGAATCTCTGTGAGTTCAAGGCCAGCTTGGTCTACATAGTAAGTTCCAGGTCATCTGGGGCTACAGGGAGACCCTGTCTCAAAAAGTCCAAAATAAAAAAAGAAAGAAAGGAAAGAAGGGAAGAAAGGAAGAAGGAAGGAAGAAGAAGAAAGAAGGAAGGAAGGAAAGAAGGAAGGTAGGTCCCTGGCAAAGAGAAAGCCTTAGTGTAAAGAGATGGAATTGGGAAAAGGCATTCTAAACAAATGAAAAAGGGGAAAGGTCGCTTTAGCTATACTACTAGCTGGCAAATAGACATCAAACAAAATTAGCAAGATCATCTCATACTGACTAAGGTAGCAATCCATCAAAAAGATAAAGCAATTCTTTACATACACATCAAACACTGGCATACTCAGTTTCATAAAACAAACACTTCTAGATATAAAGACACAAATTTACTTCAACACCCCATGCTCACCAAGAGAACAGTCATCCAAAAACACAAATCAGCAACCATCAGAGTCAAGTGACATTACAGATCAAATAGACTTAACAGAAATCTACTAAATATTCTACCCAAGCCTGCTGAATGCACATTCTTCTTCCAGTAGCCCATGGAACATATACTAAAATAGATCATATTTTAGGACACAAATCAAATCCTGAAAATTCAAGAAAAAAATCATTTCTTGTATTATCTGATCATACTGTACTAAAATTAGAAACAAAAACAAAAGAATCTACAGAAAATAAACAAATTGATGGAGTCTGAAGAGCATACAGATGAATGAATGGATGAGTCATTCAATCATGCATGAATGGGTCATCAAAGATATCAGAGGAAATATTTTTACGTAGTAGAAGCAGCTAGCTTTGGGCACAGGCCCGCTCTTGCTCTTAGCACCCCAGATCTCTGGACTACACTGTTAGTCCAGACTCACCCGCTGTATCCTGATCCCCCATACTCAAACCAGCTCAGTTTTGTTAGGGCTTTCACAGGCTGGCCCTGCCCCAATTTGCCTTTGCATTCCTGAGACCAGTCTTCTCTCTTGACAGTGCCTGCACCCAACTTGCCTTCAATTTCAGAGACCAGTCTTCTTCCCTGGTAAATATAGTCCTGCCCACTGCATCTCTACCCCACTACTGCCTCAAGAATGCCAAACCCCACCTCCACATGTCCCATTCTCCTCCTAGCCTTAGGCATAGGCACACTTTTACTCTTAGTCCCCCAGATCCCTGGATGAACCTCTTACCTCTGTCTGACTGTAAACTCTACAAATCACTTCCTGGCCATCCCCTACATTGATACTGTCACCAACTGTCCCACTGCTGCAGTACTAGATTCTGTGCCATTTAGCAGGGGTCCAGACCATTGCAGACTGCCTTAAAAAGCCTGAATTCAGCCTCTGCCTAGCAATTTTCCCAAACTGTGCAGTGACTGCTGGCTAGAGGGACTCAGATCTTAAGACAGAGTCTGACAGCATCTGATCTCATCTAACCTGTGCCTTTGAGGGAACTCCTGACCAACTAGACTGGAGCCATCAGGTTCCACAAATACAAAATCAAAAGAAAGAACCTGAAGCCTTGACAAACCAGCTTATACAAAAAGAGAAAACAATCAAGTCACATCACCTTTATGAACAAAATCAAACTTCAACTCAAAAAAGGAAGGATTGAGTCTCACATCAGATTCACGAACAACAAAAGAAATAAACATATCAAGATCACAACAAAAAAAAGAATATGAAAATTCCAATTAATATGTTGATACCAAACATCATCAATCCTACAGAAGTGTCCCACAATGAGAGCTCCTCAGAGATAACCCAGGACACAGACGTTAAAAGAACAATCATAAACACAATCAATTCAATAAATTTAAGAACATACAAACAAATCAAAGAACTAAAAGAAGATAGAAACAAACTTCTGACTGAATTAACAAAAGAGATAGAAATATTAAAAAAAAAACTCAGGCTGATGAACAAGGAAGTGAAAAACACAATAAGCCAATTAGAAATAACAGGAGAAAGCCTCACCAATAAGATGAATGAAAGGGGAAACACAATATCAATACTGGATGATAAAGCTGAGGAACTGAACCGCTCAAGAAGAGATTATGAAAAATGTTTTAAAATACAGGAATGGAATATGCAGGAAATGAGGAACATCATGAAAAGACCAATTACACATCAGAGTCATAGAGGAATGACAAGAATCTCAGGGTAACAGTATTAACCAGATTGGACAAGAAAATTTCCCAAAAATCGAAGAAAGACATTCCCATACAAATACAAGAAACACATACAATACCAAATAGACAGGACCAAAAAAGAAACTCCCCACAGTGTGACACAGTAAAAACACTAATCATACAGAACAAACAGCGAATACTGAAACCTGCAGAAGATAAACAAGTCACATATAAAGGAAAATCCATCAGAATTACAGCTGACTTTTTAATGCAAACTCTGGAAGCTAGAATACCAAAGTATTCCCACTCCTAAATGACCATAGATACCAATGTAGAGTACTTTACTCAGCAAAAATGTCTATTATACATGAAGGGGAGAAAGAAAAACCTTCCATGACATGAACAGGCTGAAAGAATTCATGTTCACAAAACCACCCCATCACAGAATACTTGAATCAATACAAAGAGCTGAAGAAAAGAACAACTACACTCAAGGGGCATCAGAAAGAAACTACATGAAAGTATAAGTGGAGAACCACAAAATTAGACCAAGAATGCAGACAAAATTAAAATGACAAGAAACAAGACTATTCAATAATAAATTTAAATATCAATGGACTGAACTCCTCAGTCAAAGACACAGGCTAGTTAAGTGGATCAAGAAATAAATTCATCATTTTGTTGTCTGCAAAGAACCCATCTCTATTCAAGGACTGGCACTACCTTAAAGTGGAAGGATATAAAAAAATATTCCAAGCAAATGGCACTAAGAAACAAACAGGAGTTGCCATTCTAACATCTGGCAAAACAGATTTCAAACTAAAACTAATCAGAAGCAAAAAAGAGGGTTGCTTCATTCTGAACAAAGGAACAATTAACCAACAATAGATTACAATCATGAACATACATGCACCAAACTCTGGTGCACCCAATGTGATAAAAACAGTACTGCAGCACTTGAAAACACAGATTAATCCCAATTCACTAATAGTAGGGGGCTTCAGTACCCCAATGTCTCCATTGCACAAGTGAGCCAGATGGAGAAAAAAAGATATCTGAATTAAACAATACCATACCTCAAATGGCCCTTACAGACATCTCCCAAACATTCTACCCAAAGCACCAAAGAATACACAGTCTATTTAGTTCCCCATGGAACTTTCTCCAAAATCAACAATCCAAAACAAACCTCAACAAATACCAAAAAACGAAATAAATGAAGTAGTTCCATGAATTCTATCTGACCACAATGCAATAAAGCTTTACATCAACACTGGAAGAAGCACTAGTAACGTCATGAACTCATGGAGACTAGACAACACACTCCAGAATGATGAATGAGTCAAAGGAGAAATTAAGAAGAGATAAAATATTCCTGGAATTAAATGAAAATGGCAATACATCCCAACAAAACCTCTGGGACACGTTAAAACCTATCCTAAGAGAAAAGCTTAGAATTCTCAGTGGCTATATTAAAAAATTAGAAAGAGCACAAAAATGACCTAACAACTCAAAAATCTTGAAAGCCAACAACACATGAAGCCCAAGTCCACCAGACAGAAGAAATAAAAAACTAAGACCTATATCCTTAATGGACATAGATACAAAAATTCTCAAAAAAGTACTTGCAAACTTCACACAGACACACATCAAAAAGATCATCCACCATGGTAAAGTTAGGTTTATTCTAGAGATGCAGGGGAGTTTGAATGTACATAAGTCAATAAATGTCATAAAGCATATAAATATACTCAAAGACAAAAATCATCTGGTCATCTCAATAGATGGAGAAAAGATGTTTGACAAAATTCAACATGCATTTATGCTAAAAGTCCCAGAGGAAATTGGACTGGAGGGAGTATACCTCAACATAATTAAAGGTATACACACAAAAATCACAGCCAACATCATTATAAATGGAGAAAAACTGGAAGCAATCCATTAAAATCAGGAAACATACAAGGCTGTCCGCTATCTCCACTCCTTCTTAACATACTCATGAAACTTGCTAGAGAGATAAGACAAGGAAGTTAAAGGATTACTCACTGGAAAAGAAGTCAAATGATCCCTTTTTGCAGTTGACATGATAATTCTGCCCAAGAGATGCCAAATATTCCACCAGAAAACTCCTAGAAATGATTAACACTTTCAGGAAATGGGTAGATTACAAAATTAATCTATAAAAATCTGTAGCCCTTTTATACACCAATAAGAAGCAATTGGAGAAAGAATACAAGGAGACCCTCTCATTCACAAGTCTCAAAAAAAATCTCAGAATAAACCTGACCAAAGACATTAAAAATCTCAGCAATGAAAATTTTAGATATCTAAAGAAAGAGATTGATGAGGACACCAGAAGATGGAAGGACTGCCTGTGCTCATGGAATGGAAAAATTAATATTGTGTAAATGACCACCCTACCAAAAGCAATATATAGATTCAATGCAATCCCAATCAAATTACCTCATGACATTCTTCACAGTATTATATTTTTAAAAACCATGCTAAAATTCATATGAAGTCATAAAAGATCCCAGATTGAAAAAAGCAACCCTGAGCACAAAGATCAATGCAGGGGGGAATGTTATATCAGATTTCAAACTATATTACAGAGCTATAGTCACAAAAACAACATGGTACTGGCACAAAAATAGATGTGTAGACCAATGGAACATAATGGAAGACTCAAAAATAAATACATGGAATTTCAGCCACCTGATTTTTGACAAAGAGGCCAAGAACACTCCGTGGAGGAAAGATAACATCTTCAGCAAATGGTGCTGGCTAGTTTCATGCAAGAATGAAACTAGACCCTTATCCTTCACCTTTCACAAAAGTCAACTCCAAATGGTATAAAGACCACAATGTGAAACCTGAAACTAAAACTGTGAGAAGAAAACTTTGACAGTAACCTACAAAATATGGAGGTAGGAAAGGACTTTCTAAATCAGACAGCAGTTCTCAGGAATTAAGGCCAATTAGCAACAAGTAGGACCACACTAAACTGAAACAACCAAAGGAGTGGAGAGAAAACCCACAGACTGGAAGAAAATCTTAACCAGGAACACATCTGACATAGGTTTAACATCCAGAATATATAGAGAGCTCAAAAAACAAAATATCAAGAAAACAAGTGACCCAACAAAAATATGGGCCAAGGATTTGAGCAGGGAATTCTCAAAAGAAGAAAAAAAGATGGACAAGAAAAATCTTTGAAAGTGCTCAACATCATTACTAATTAAAACCACTTTAAACATTCCATCTTACCTCCATCAGATTCACTACGATGAAGGGAACATGGATGTGGGGAAAGAGAATGCTCATTCACTTCTGGTCAGATTGTAAAATCATGCAACTCCTATGGAAAGTGTTGTGGAGAACTCTTAAAGAACTAAAAATGAAAATACCACTTGACCTGGTTATGCCACTCCTTGGCATATACCCAAAGGACTCATCCTACTGCAGAGATACTTGTACATGCATGTTTGTTGCTGCTCTTTTCATCCATAGCTCAGACATGGAAGGAACCTAAGTGTCCTTCAACTGATGAGTACATAATGAAAATGTGGTACATTTACACAATGGAGTTCTACTCAGCAGTAAAGCAAGATGAAATCATGAAATGGATGGAACTAGAAACTGTTATGCTATGTGAGGTAACACAGAATCAGAAAAACTAATGATGTATGTCCTCCCTCATTTGTGGATCCTAGCACCAAATCCTTATATGTGAGTGTACATCCTAATGTAACTGCAGGAATTAGGAAAGTGGAAAAGAACTAGGGAGGTAAAGGGAAAGAAGGAACCTGAGAAATAAGAACAGTAAGAGACAGGTGTTACTAAGGGAGAAATAGATGACAGGGGTGTATTTAAATGGGAGGGGGAGGGCTATACACAACTACAGGGATAAAAGGAAAGAAGGAGCTCAAGAGAGGTGGGACCATAGAAGACTGGTACTGTCAAGGGAGAAATGGGGAAAATGGGACACTTTAAATGGGGAAGGCATGGAGGGAGGGCTAGACAGGTGAAGGGAGAGAGACATAGAAAGAGAAAGAGGAGAGATAAATAATGCCTAGCCAGTATAAAACACCACAGGGAATCTATTAGTCTAAGAACTTAGTGACAAATTCCTCTACATGTGCAGAGCTGAAGGCTACAGAACAAGAAACAGTGTCAGAGAGAAGAAACCTTCTGTTCAGTTGTTGGCCAGGGTCATCTAAGAGACTCCCAAAGTTACACAGGTTATTGCCACACCTTTGATTGCCTTCCAGAACTTGAAGTTAAGACCCTATTGCTGAAAACCAAACATACTTCTGAGAGGGTATTTGGAGCAATCGGACTGGAACTGACCTGGAAGCAACTTCCCCTGAAGGCTAGCTCTCATAGCTCCGGAGAGCACAGTGCAGCCAAGGGAGAACATCAATCAATGTCCCCACATCAGCTTTCTAACCAAACAACCACATCAATGACCAGCATAGCATCTGACACTGCTGCAGTAGTGACACTTTTATCTGGGGGCCAATCGGCACCTACCTAATTGGGTTTAGAGCCCACTCAATGGGAGGAAACTTATGTGTGGTAGTGTAAACGTAGCCAATACATATGAGGTCATAAATCTTAGAGAAATCCCCAAGGTTGCCACATCCCTATGCTAATGTAACCTCTTACTAGGTGCAAAATATGTATCCTTATATTACAGTCAAGTATCCTAGTCACCACTCATCAAAAAAGCTTTGCTGCACCAGACAGAGACTACTACAGAGTACCACAGCTGGTCACACACAGACAGTGACTGTGGAATGTTCATGCCTGAGTGGCATGTCTACAATGCAACTACTACACCCACGGCTCATGGAACATGGAACAAGAAGTAAAGAGGACACTAATGAATCTCTCAGCTCCCTCATGCAACAGAGGGCCAGGAACACAAAAGGTCACAAATGACCAAAGCATGCATTAGGAATTCGCAGAGTGTGGGTCTCTGGACAGGGCTCCTATATTGTTTCACTCACCCAAGGCTCAGGGGCCACTGTGGAAGAGCGGGCAGCAAGAGTCAGTGAGGACGTGGGTCACCACATGGAAACAGAATCCTACAAGCTCCAGGGACCCTGTTCATTAAGAACCTACAGCGATGGTCTCAGCATTCTCAAGACCCACACAAGCTCAGGCAGACAAAAGCCCAGCGTGGAGCTGGGGAAATGAGCGGCAGACCCCAATCTTTGCTGAAGGAATGTTGCCAACAGATTGCTGTTGGGTGAGGATGACCTGAAGTGAGGGACTCCAGATAGGCTGAACAGACTCCAGTCACTGAACCTGCACTGATGAGCTTTTGCAGACACTAACTTGACATAATAGACCTTAACACAGATGAAAGAATGTATGGATTCCAGTTGGGGCACAACTGGGGGGAATATAAAGGTTCTGCTGGGGAAGGGAATGTAAAGATGATGAAGACTGACTGAGGTATTCTGGATGAAATATACAATTCAATAAAAAATAAAATAATTAATGAAAGCAATTCTAAAAAGGAAACTTTCATCTAGAAACGCCCACATTTTTAAAATGCTTATGATGTTCATTTCATGTGTATGAATGTATTGCCTGCATGTGTGTAAGTGCACCCATGCCATGCAATGTCCACGGAGGTCAGAAGGCATCAGATCCCCTGGAACTGGAGTTACAGATGGTTGTCAGCCACCATGTCGATGCTGGGACTCAAACCCGGGTCCTCTGCAAAAGTAGTCAGTACTCTTAACCTGCTGAGCCATCTCTGCAGCCCCTGTGCATTGGCTTACAAATAATAATGCATTTTAAGGACTTAGAAAAGCAAAAGCAAGCGCCCGGTGTGGTAGCACCTGCCTGTGATCCCAGACTTTGGACACGGAAGCAGAAGGATCAGAAGAATGAGGGCATCCTCAGCTACGTGACAAGTTCAAGGCCAGCCTGGGCTATGCTGAGAATAGGAAACCCTACAGACTGCTCATGGAAATGTAAATCTTTCCAGTCTGTACGGATATCATGTATGGAGGTTCCTCAAAAAGCAAAACCAAAAACATGTCTATCATACGATCCAGCTATACCATTCCTGGGTATTTATCCAACAGACTCCAAGGCAACATATTGCAGACACTTGTATGTCAAGTTGATTATAACACCATTCCCTATTCCTAGCTAAGAACTAACCTAGGTGTCTAACAAACAGACGGACAAGAAAAATGTGACATATATACACACAGTATAAATATTTTCAGCCTTAAAGAAGAATGACATGTCAAAAATTTACAGAAAAATGGATGCAACTGGAGGTAATTCTATTAAGCAACTTAAGCCACTCTCAAAAGACATAAGTTTTCCTTTCATTTCTGGCTCCAAGATTTTATATAGTCACATAAGCGTTTATACACATACATGATATGAAAGTAGAAGTGAAATCATCTAGAGGCCAATGGGAAGAAACAGGAAGGAGTTGAGGAGGACAGGGAGAGCAGAGGGATGAGGGGGAAATTGTCAATGCACAATGAAAACCTGATGAAAATTTACAGTATAATATGGATAAAAACAAAATCCATCCACGTAGGGAAGAATTTTTTTTGGTCTTTTTGAGACAGGGTTTCCCCGTAGCCTCAGCTGGCCTGGAACTCACTATGTGGACCAGACTGGCCTTGAACTCATAGAGATCCACCTGCCTCTGCCTCCCAAATGCTAGGGCTAAAGGTGTGCGCCACCACACCCAGCTAGCAAAGAACTGTATAATCTCATACTTTCTCCACCTAAAATGGTTTAATAAAGAGGAGGAGGAAGAGAGGGAGGATGAGGAGAAGAAGGAGGAGGAGGAGAAGAAGGAGGAGGAGGAGGGAGTAAAGCCCGTGGATTGGAAAAATTAATATTGTGAAAACTGTGGATATATAAGAGAAAGAAACCTACAGCTTCACTAAAATTCTCACGGAGATTCCAATGACATTCTTCACAGAAATAAAGAAAACAAGCCCACAATTTATATGGAAGCATAAAAGACAGAGGATAGGTCAGAGGAAAAGGAACATCACCTTTCTCTGGAGTCAGTGGGGAGAGGCCCAGGCACTCCTCACCCATCCTCTAAGGAGAGCCATGGGCATAGAACAGCCAAGATGGAGAAAATCAAGAGAAGACAGAAAAACGGGAAGACAGTATGGATAGCAGCGGCAGGAGCCCCTAGCCAGTGCGGAGAGGACTTCTTAGATGCCACAAGAGCTGACGGGGAAGAGGAGAGAGGTCCCATCACTGAAAGGTTCTCCTCAGAAAGGGTTCCAGCATCTCAGAGGAAGGGGAAGAGAGCAGCACAGGGAGAGGTAGAGACACGACAGGGAAGAACACAGGACAAGCATGCGCACAGGTTCCCGAGACACCACGAGACGAGCCAAAGCCGCAGCCAAAGACAAGGAGAACCCGCCAACTCCTTCAAGGAGACGTCCAGGGACAGAGGCCTGAAGCTCAGCAAGACCAAGCTGAAGAAACTCAGAGATCACAGAGCTAAGAAAAGGTGACCTGTGAAGATGAGCAACAGGAAGGACAAGCTCCAGCCACCCAGAGGCCAGGCCAGAAAGACACCAGACTCACAGGAAGTTCCTAGGACACAGCAACCCACAAGATGAGTTTCAAGAGGACACAGTTCCAGAAGGACCTGGGGATCCAGGAGTGGCACAGGGAACAAAGGCACATTAGAGAGATGAAAGGAGAGAGCGCAGGTCTGATGACCCCAAGCTCTAGGAGGAAAAGGCCACTGAAGACGCAAGAGCCTGGAACCCTTCCTTTAAAGAAATCCCTGAGGCAGGACCCTCCATTCGAAGACAGAAGCTCAAGGAATCAACTCCCATGTTGCCCACTGCAGAAAGCAGGTACAAAGACTGGCTAGCAGGACCACTTGTGAAGGGGGCATCAATGACCAGCTTCACCCCAGGCTGAGCAGGTCCAGCCCACGCTCATCCCTCATCTCGGTGGTGTCTGGCCTAGCTATGAGGTAGTGCACATGCCCAAGGCCAGGTCTTGCGGTGCCAACAATCACTGTGACCTGGTGTTCAGCTGTGCAGACTACCAACCCCAGTATCACCAAGGATTGTTTTGCACGGACCTGCCCTGCAGCTGAGCGGGCCCACTCCTTCACTCTGCTAGCCAGTGCCTCTGAAAACCCTGTCCGAGAGCCTCTCGGGTCCCTGAGTCTGCTGGTCTACAAAAACATTCCCAGACACCTTGAAACATTTCTGCCCTGCAAAGTCCCTGCATACCACCCCCAGGCCCTTCAGTGCTCATGAGCCTCTTGTCCCTGTCTCTCCAGTCTCCTGCCCTTTGCCAGTCACTGAGAGAAGCCCGGAAAAGGTCAAAGTCAGCAGGGCAAATCCCATGGCCATCCTTGCCGCAGAAGCCCCCACGCTGCTCGAGCCAAGCTGGAGGGGTTTTTTCTTTGTCTTTTCTTTTCTTTTTATTTTTTTGAGACAAACTCTCACTGTGTACTCCTGGCTGGCCTGGAACTCACTATGTAGACCAGACTGGTCTGGAATTCACAGAGATCCAGAAATATGCCTGCCTTGCCTCCAGACTGCTGGGATTAAAGAAAGGTGCTTCCCACCACACCCAGCTGCTGGAGTCCCATTTGACACTCCCATAAGTACCCCTAGATGCTTCCCCTGAGCCCAAAAGGTCACCACTGTTCCTGAGGTAGTGACTCTGAGGCCTCAGGAGAACATTCCCAGACAGCAGTTACGCCCTGTCTGTCCTCAGGCAGGGGGAGTCAGTGCCCTGGCAACTGAGATGGACTTGGACTTTAGGGCCTTTCTCACTGCCAGAGTCCCTCTCCAGGTCAAAGAAACTCGAGACTTTGAGGCAAAACAGTGGAGAGCAGTCCTCCTCCCCAGAATAGTCAGCAGTGGCGACGGCGTCTCTCCATCAGCTCCGGAGAAAGCTTCACCATGGCTCCCCACCCAGTCATCCCTCAGAGAAGCCAAAGTTAGAAGCAATTCTAGAATTTACAGAGGAAGCAGAAACCCTGGCAGATGAGAGGCCCCGAGGACTCAGACTCTACTTTGGTGCCAGCACCTAGTCCACCTGAAAAGCATCCCCTGGGGCAGAGATGAGACCAAGGCTACTCCACTACTCCCTGCTGTGCACCCAATGTCCCTATCATGGATGGCTTGACACAGACACACAGCAGTGCCAAGGCCATCTGTGCTGCCACCCCAAGTGGAAGGGCTTCCAGACAGCATCTAGCTGGAAGCCACAGAGCCCACGGCCACACCAAAGCTCTCAAGAGCCCCAATCTGCATAGGATTAGGAATCCAGTCAGATGCCGGCCAGCCGGAGCACATCCCTGCAGAGAAAAACCCCGGCATCTGCCCTAACCGTCACAGCCAAGGACACCTGTCTAGGTAAAGAGAGCCAGGCCCAACACTCCCACAAGCCCTGCTACCAGGGCTCCAGTCAGCAGCTGCAACAGCTGAACACGTCCACACAGCAGACACAAGAGGTGATGCAGCAGACGCTAGGCCACCATGGCAGAAGCCATGAAGCTGGACGACATCAAGCCCTGACACAGCGGCAGTCCAAGATGTCAAGATGTACTTTATGCACCTTCAGATCAGAAAGACTGAAGAGAAACTCAGTATCCTCTCCTGCATCACACCACAGGCACCCCAGTGCTATGCCAAGTAGTACATCACCCATGTGGGTCCTACCTCCTGGACAGTGAGCTGCGCTCTCCCATGATCCCGCTCCCTCCCCTTCTGGTGGAGCCTCTGAAGGAACTGTTAGGCAGGAGGAGGCTTATGAAGAAGGCTGCTAGAGAAGCATACACTGGCAGGGAGAATCTGATTGTAGGCTGTGAGCAGATCCTTCGGGTTCACTGCCGGGCAGACAGGACTATGGCCAGTCAGCCAGGGCCCTTCCGCACACACTGCTCCTGCGCTCCATCTACAGCATGCCTCCGGAAAGCCAAGGTGGTGGAAACACTGCAGTGAGAGCATTACTTCAGTGCCTGCCAGTTCATCTCCTGGTGGACAATATGACCACGTGAAGATGTGCGAAGATGTGCCTGCTGATGACGGCAGCACAAGGCCACAGCCCTCAGCAATGCAGAGAATCAAACGCAGACTAGAAGTCCAACCCTGTATGTGAATGGCATCCCATGCTTCTACACACCCACGATGACTTTGTGCTCCCTACAGGAAGTCTATAGGACACAAGTGCCACAAGAGTTTGTGAGACGGTGAATCTAGCAGTAGAGGAGGGAGCACCTTGCCCATCAGGAGGGAGGAACCCAAAGACTGCCCCTAGCCAGGTCTTCTACCACAGAAAGCACAAGACCCACATTGCAAAGCCCTGCTAGCCTTAGAACAGAGTCCACAGTAGTGGACACGGCAGCTCTGTCTCAACCACACCCGTCAATGGCAAGACACACTGCATTTTTTAATCCTTCATTCCACTCTGACTAACCAAAGGAAAATAGACTAAGGCATCCACCTTGCACAACAAGGGCCCTCCAAGTCATCCCACCATGGTACTTGGGACAGGGGACACTGAGTGCTGCTGAGGACATGGTGCCAGAAACCTGGACACAGGGACACATGAAAGATGCCAAAAATGTTTTTAATGGTGTCAAATCCATGTATTTTGGATACTTCTCCATTCATCTTGAGCATTTTGCTTCTCTTTCTGAGAACATAATTTAAAACACTACAGAGTCAATAATCCTGTACAGTATGTCCACAAAGCTATAGCTTTATATACATTTACATTTTTGATGCCTTCTAGATGATTTATTTTGCAACCCATTACTGAAGAACTGTAAATAATTTATGTCGTATGACATCACTCTCAGTTTTGTGAAGCAAAAGAAACGAAAAAAAAACGTGTTTATGAAACCCATCTCTACGTACAATGAATAAAATAAAAATACAAACAAAAAAGAGCCATGTCTGCTGGCAAATATGCTCCCTGCTGCCACAGCAACACAAATATTATGGGAGCAACCAAGTGCTCTCTAATTAGATTTAAGGTCCACTTCAAAGGATGGAGCCCATAACTGACATTAATACCAGGGTTAGGAACCTGAAGTTAGACAGGTCACAGGATATAGAGAAGAGCCCAATACTAGTAGTCTATTAAATAGTTCTATGTTTTGAGACAGGGTCTTCTGTAGCTCCAGCTGGCCTGGCACTCGCCATGCGGACCAGGCTGACCTCGATCTCGGAGCTCTGCCTGCTTCCACCTCCTGAGTGCTGAGCCTAAAGCTGAGTGCCGCCTGTTCAGCGAATGGTTACATCAAACAAACTCCTAGTGACTCACAGCTACGCTCATAGAGTAATGCAGTAATGTGTCTCTCAGCTCTCACCAGAGAAGTTTCCTTATACAGAAGATGTTGTTAACACAGAAACCCACAACTGGCCAATGTGCAGAGAACAGGAGCCTGCAGAGTGCTTTTCTATGAATAGGACACCTATAGCAAACTTCCCAAGGCTCAGAGATCATTGCAAAAAAGGGGGAACAAAGGTAGCCAGAGGTGGTGGATGACCACAAGGAAACAGAGTTTTCCAGACGGCTACTTATATGAACTCACAGCAAAGGTGACAGCATGAGCAAGTCCTATGTAAGCTCAAGTCAGACAAAACCCCAGCATACACATGGGGAAGTAGGTAAGAAACCCCAACCCAACCAAAGGATCTTTTGGCAACCAGTAGAAGGGGGAGAGACAGTCTCTTTTAAGGATGGAACTCTTGGTATATTAACCAGGCTCCAGGGATAGACCCTCACTGAAGGACATTTGAAGACACAAATTAGACTGTAAAGGCATTATATGTATTTTTACATATATATTACAGTACATTGAATTGGGCGAGCAGTAAGGAGAGATGTGGACTGGAGAGGGGATCTAAATACCATCAAATTATACTATATAAAAATGGAAATTTTTCAATTAAAAATGTTTTAAGAAGAGACATATCTGAGATGAGTAACACATATAAAAGTTCATGGCTTCAAGGCTCCAGTCCAGGGTCAAAGTCTACTGCTTTGAGCCTCTGGTGGGTGTGCTCAGTAGCAGAAACAGGAAGCACATGGCAGAGCAAATTGCTCACTTCATTAGCCTCAAAGCAAGAAAAGACAGAAAGGTCCAGGGTCCTACAATCCACTTTATAGCCTAACTCCCCTCTCCAGGGCCCCACATGCTACCTCCATCAAGGATCAAGCATTTAACATGTCAGCCTTTGAGTCATGCACAAGAATCAGACCACAGCAACAGGAGTTCGGCCTTCCCCATCTGTCATCCTGCCAGCTGTCAAACACCACACCTGTTTGCACACTGTATTTCTCATGACAAAACACACACACACACACACACACACACACACACACACACACACTAAGCAGCATTAAGAACCACAGTCAGGAGGCTGGAGAGATGCCTCAGTAGTTAAGAGCACTGGCTGCTCTTGCAGAGGATCTGGCCTTGGTTCCTAACATCCATATGGCAGCTAACAACTGTCCATTAACTCCAGTTCCAGGGGATCTGACATCCTCTTCTGACGTCCACAGACATTGCAAGATATCAGTGCACTTACACACATGCAGGCAAAAGACTCATACACATAAAATAAATGTAATATTTTTAAAGAGAACCGCAATCGATCAGCCCTCAAACTAAAACCCTGTTTCCGCCTTTGCTGTTAAGCTATTTTTGACTCTTTCTATATTTGATACAGTCAACTGTCATTTTTCAACTTAAAGTTTTCTCACAATAGTGACAAAATACAGGGCTTCGGAATGAAAAGGAACACTGGATGGAAGGAGGCAGTTCTTATCTGGAGCAGACTGGGCAGAGGCTGTACCAGCTCTGCACTGTCATTTTCCTGTTGTCAAAGGACATTGTGTGGTAATGGGAACATTTAAACCTCTGTCTTCAGCAGCCCGCTGCCAGGTGCGATTTCCCAATTCATTATCCATTGACTAGGTTGGTAAAATAAAAACCCCTGGACATCCTTTAAGGGTGTGTCTGTCCTGGATCTCACCCCATGACCCATCTAGCAGCTTTATCCCTTCCAATTAGCACCCAGAATATGGTCAACAAGGCGTAATTTTTTTCTGATCAATGTTCTTGATCGATGACCTAATTAAAAAAGAAGGAAGGGCCTCTCTGCCCATCACAGTGAATTTGTGGACTGCTCTCATAAACCTCTGGACTAGGTGTCCACTGGGGATTCAGCAATAAGAACAGATCATCTTGCCAGTACAGTGAGAAATTCATCCAGGAAGAGTTTGCATATGGGGAGGACAGGGAGAAGCAGGTGCTTCTGCAAGAACAGAGTTTGGGACAGACACAAGCAGAACTCAGCAAGACCTTCTCAGCCAGGCAGAGCAAAGTGGCCATTTCACGGAAGTGGCAATCAAGTGGGCACTCCACGCTGTTCTTCTTCCTGCAACAGTTTACTAGGATCCTTGGTGGGAAGGATACCAGTGGATAATGAGAGCAAACAAGCCACTGTTCTCTAGTTACATTCAACTGAGATAAGTCGAGCTCCCTGGGGCTCTGTCCAAGTCAGATGAAATTATAACTCCAGGCACAGAATGAAGGAAAAAGTGGAATCGGCCATGCATGTGGTCAGTCTGAGCCACCATCTGCTCCTCCCAAGCCTTGATCTCTACAGACTCCCAGGCCCTACCCCCATTCTGACTCAGGCAAGCTCTCAGCCAGGGTAGGGATTTACCCTTTACCAGAGTGACACAGCAGATTTTATCCATCACCCTCTCCAGGGCTGTTGGCATTTCAAAACAAGACCCTGAAGAAAGTCAGGGATGTTTAGCCCAGAACAACTCTCCACTGTTTGGATCTCAGTCCCTACAGCTCCCTGGAGCAAGAGCTTGCTTGTCACTACACTGATAGGGACAGGGGATCTGGCATTTTATGGTGACCCTGGAATCACATCACTCAGGAAGCTACCAGAGCATGGGCCAGTGCCTCTCGGCCACTCCTACAATCTTTCACAGACACGGTCTTCACGCCCTCTTGTGGCAGTACCGTGGGTACTGCGACTGTGAAGGACGGCACCGGAATCTCTTCCCTGAGAATCCACGACCCCTGACATCCCTTCCGCCTTTAACCCACACAAGTACGTTTCACTTGGTGACCAGGAAGGAACACTGCAATCCAGCAGTTCCAACTGCAGATGGTGTCAATAAATGTCACCATGTAGACACTAAATGTCAAATAAATACTCTCACTTGGTAGCAATTTTGCTAAGTAACCAGCCCCTTCTGTCTCCGTTTCTACCTCTGCTACAGAAAAGGACATTTGTACCTCAAATTCATGAGCTCATGGCCATATATCACTGCTCAATGATGTATTATTTACTCTGCAGATATGGGTTGTCTCTCTTGGACAATAACAAGGTCACTGGGCAGAAAATTCTTACAAGGGAAAGGGAAAACGGGCACACTGAAAAATAAGTAAAAATATGAATAAATAAAACACAGAATGAAAAATCAACCTCTAGCCTTCCTCAGAGCAGCCCGGTCTTGGAACCAGCTACAACTGACTCATGCATCCTGCCCTCAGGGATGGCTTGCCACCTGTCATTCAACCTCCTTGACAAGTCATCAATTTATGAATGTCATGTATAATCAGGCCTCTTCTAATTTCTCCATCTTATTTAAGCCACTTCGCTCTGCTGACATCTGCTCTGGAGGTGTTAATCAAACCCAGCTACACTATTTACAGAAATCCTGACCTGTCCCCATCTTCTAGTCACAAGGACTGCTGTGATCCTTTGAAGTAGCAAGTAAACCAGATTTTTAACAAGCATGCAGGAAAATCACTCTCCCACCTGCAGGAGACATGTTCCATTCCTGATGTTTTACTACCATCTACTGGCTCACCAAGGTATGCTTCTGCAGACCCTGGCAGCTTTGATATCTAATGGTCCACCAGCTAGCAGAGGGGGCCATATGTGAACTAATAAATGATAAGTGCCAGTATACCCTATCATACTCTAAATGAATATTAGGGCCAGTTTTCCATTGCCATGAAATCTGGTTCTACAGAATGTCAGACGCAGGGTAGTAGACCCTTATATACCTGGCAGTAGTCAGATTGAGACAAGAAGACCACTTCATCCCAAGAGTCTAGACCAGTCTGGACAACATAGTGAGACCCTGTCTCGAAAAAAATAAAATACAGAAGAAAAAACTACATATCTGCATATGTATGGATTTATATAGAAAACAAGGCTTTCCATGCTTTTTGTCTGTTTGTCTACATTTTATTTTTTAAGAGAGGGTCCTCACAATATATCCCACTGGCCTCAATCTCATAGAGATCATCCTGCCTCTGCCACCCAAGTACTGGGAGTAAAGGCATTCACACCCAGCCCTGCATTTTCTTATGACACACGTTATGGTTTCAGTCTGAAATGTCCCCCACACGTTCACATTTGGGAACCTGTTCCATCGATCATGGTGGGTGCTATTTGAGAAGCTGGTGGAACTTTAGGGAGTGCAGCCTCCCCGGCAGGAACAGGTTACTGGGGATGCTCATTGCAAGGTCATAGCCCAGCCCTACTTCTGGCCACTCTTTGCTCCCTGTCAGCAGTCACTGCCACACATGGCTGCCACCACAGACCGAGCCACTCCACCCTTCCCTCCCTGCTGACAGATATATTAAGCCAGAGCTAACTTTCCCTTCCTAGTTTCTGCCAGGTATTCTGTCACGGTGGCAAGAAAGGGACCGGTGAGTTGGCTCAGAGGATAAAGGTTGGTTCACTTGCCACCAAGCCTGGTGATCTGAGTTTGATCCCTGAGACCCACATAGAGAAAGAGAACAGACTCCCACAAGTTGTCCTCTGACCTCCACACATATGCCACAACACATGCATACCCACACACATACACACAATGTTTTTCAAAAGAAAACTAATATAAGGTATGTCCTGATTTTCAGATACGTGTTTCATTCTGGAGTTTCTATATGAACTTTTTCTTTGGTCTTCAGTATAACAGCCTGAACTGTCTAAAGACAGCAAACAGAAGAAACCTGTACAAATACAGCAAAATGGTAATGCAGAAGCATACAGGGGTTTGCTGTAGTTGCTCCATTTTTCTGTACACTTTGAGTTTAAAACTTTATCCTGTGTATGGGGGTCTGTGTATATGAATGCAGGCACACAAGTGCCATGGCGTGCATGTGGAAGTCACAGTCAATCTCACCTTTCACCACTGGCTCTGGGGATGGGACTCAGGTGGTCGGGTGGCATAACGCTTTACCTACTGTGCCATTTCACCGACGCAACTTCAAGTTTGTCATAGTAAGCTGCTGGAGGTGAGGGAGCACACCACAATACCTCTGAACTCTGGAGTCACAGTGGACCTTTCACAAAGTCACTAGTGTAAATATATATATATATAAACCCATGACTGGAAGTTTATCATTGGTAGCTATATAAAAAAGAATTAAGGTATAGTTTTCAACAAATGAAATTTAGAAAGTAAACAAAAAGTATCTCTTATATTCTCACATATTTTTTTAAAAACTTTAGATGAAGCCAGGTGTGGTGGCCCACACCTTCAGTCCCAGCACTCGGGAGGCAGAGGCAGACCAATCTCTGTGAGTTCAAAGTCAGCCTAGTCTACCTAAAGAGTTCTAGGCCAGCTAGGGCCTCAGGGAGATCCTGACTCAATAAGACAAAAAAATCCCTAAAACCTTTAGATGTATTCCTATAAATCACTTTCCTTTATAAACCTGGCTTTATTTCCTAGTATTTTATAACCCTCGTAAAAATTGTGACTCTAACCCATTGTATTAGTCACGTAAGTACAGCTCACCTGAAAACATTCTTTTAAAAATGCAGAGCTGGGGGCCAGATGTGGTACATGCCTTTAGTCCCTGTACTTGGGAGGCAGAGACAGGCAAATCTTTGTGAGTTTTAGACCAGTCTGCTCCACACTGAATTCCAGGCCAGCAAGCATTACAGGGGCACCTGTCTCAAAAAAAAAAAAAAAAAAACCTGGGGACCCATCTCCTAGAAGAAGCCAATAAATCTGAATGTAAAGATTTGTTTGGTATGTCTGTCTATCCATCTGTCTGTGCACATGCATGTAATGCCCACAGAGACCAGAAAACAATGTCAAATCCCCTGGAGATGGAGTGACAGATAACTGCGAGCCCTTCATTGTTCCAGGAACCAAACTCTGGTCCTCTGCAAAAGCAGACACTGCTCTTACCTGCTGAGCCATCTCTCCACATCTGGAATCTGAATTTTTGAAATCTATCCTGTAATTATATTTTTCCTTTATTTTTTGAGACAAGCCATCAGTACATGGCCCAGGACAGCCTCAAACTCTCAGTCCTCCTGGCCCAGCCTCCTCACTGCTAGGACTACAGAAGGACATCAAGTCACTCTGTGGTCAATTTCATGTACCAAGTAAATCAGCAGACACTTCATGTACTTAGTCCATTACTGTCAAATATTGTTTCCTGCAGTTTCCCATTATAAACAACAATCACAAACATTCTAATAGATATCTCTCTTCACACAAATATTTTCTGAGGGTAATAAAGTGGTTTGTTTGCTTTTTAAGTAGTCAACCTGGGCATGGTGGTTAACACCTTTTATCCCATTATGTGGGTAGCAGAGGCAGGCAGATTTCTATGAGATCGAGGTCAGCCTGGTCTACATAGTGAGTTCCAGATCAGCTGGGGGCACAGGGAGACCCTGTCTCAAAAAAACTAATAATAATAATTAATAATAATTTTAAGGCCAAGATTTTGATGAGCAGATAACCAAAGTAACTATAGCCCTGGAGTGGCCGTTACCCTATCATTGTCTGGGAATCGTAGGGGAGGTTGGTAAGGGTATTAAATCTCTAACTCTAAAAAAAGAAATTGCAAAAGAAGTTGGCCTTCTTTTCTAAACCTATAATCAAAGAATTCACCTTCTAAATGTTACTTTTCAGTCTACAACCCAGAAAATTGCCCCTGTATTTTGTGGGTGTTTTTGTTTTGTTTTGTTTTGTTTTGAGGGAGGGGTGTTGTTTTATCTTTTCCTTTTGCAGTATTAGGGATCAAACCCAGGGCCTCAACATAGTAGGCAAGTGTTCAAGCACTAAGATATCCCTAACCCATTGTTGTCTCAGGGAAACATAGTTCAGTGGTACAGCACATGAGTTAGTCCCTGGATTTGATGGATCCACAGCATCATAAATACATACACATACACACACACACACACACACACACACACACACACATTCACATATGTCTAATAACACAGTAACTACAGTTAATACTGATATATACCTGAAAAAAAATGCTTAAATGTTAAATGTCTTGTCATAAAATATTAGGGCATTGGGTTAATTCGCTTAATTTAGCCATTTCACAATGTATGCACAATATATCATGAATATATACAATTCTTGTCAATTGAAAAGTAATCAAAAAACAAAGTTCACATTGAGTCGTTGACACATTATCAGTCCCCAAGGGTACTTTCTCAAACTCAGTCCTGGAGATTCTTGTCTAAAAGTTGCAGGTCTCTGCAACACATTTTGTCTGTACTGTTGTTGCCTCTGAATTCCAGTCTCTCTCTCTCTCTCTCCTCTCTCTCTCTCTCTCTCTCTCTCCTCTCTCTCTCTCTCTCTCCTCTCTCTTTTTCTCTCTTTCTCTTTCTCTCTCTCTGCTCACTTGTTCTTGCTCTTGCTATCTCTTGTTCTGTGTCTGTCTCTTGTTCTCTTGGATTGCAATGAAGCCCAGGCTGGCCTCAAACTCCAATTCAGGTGTCCAATCCAGTACTGCTTAAGATAAAGTGTCACACAATTATGACCCAAAGAAGTCCTAAACGCTACACTTCTCAAACTAGGATATGTTATCGTATGCCAAAGTTCTGTGAGAATTGTTTCCTCCTCTTCAAGACTTTACACGGTACTCAGAATTTAAAACCACTAACTGGTACAGGGACCATAATACTGCTTTCTCTTTGGTCAGCAAGCTAGACCCAGCATTCAGCAACGATTAAGGGCAGTGTCTGAGCCAGTCAACCTGGGAGGTCTGAGCCAAGCCTTAAGAGTCACACTTGGACCTTTCCTCGTGGCAGTAACAATGTTTTTGTCTTTTATCATACTAATAGAAACAAATATTCAGAGCCTCAAGAACGTTTTCTAAGGTGGGTGTGGTAACACAGGTCTGTTATTCCTGAAGAGGCTGAGACATCAGGGGGATTATACATTCTAGACTGTACCTGACTACTCTGCAAGTTCAAACACAGTGTGAACTACAAGCTCCCCCTTGTCTCCAGGGTAAAAGGTAAACATTAAAAGGCAAGCTTTCTAAGACCATGAAAGCCAGCTAACCTATACTTGCTTTACTCACTGGAAAGCAGCCTCTGAAAGGACGTCATAGAAGTACTTAGTGGCAGAAACACAACTAGATGCCCAGTCCATCTCACTGCCTCAAATTGATCCTTGCAAAAATGCGATTAGTAAACCTGGCATTTGGGTGACAGAGACAGGTAGAGAGTTACAGTTTCAAGGCCAGCTTGGTCTACAAAGTGAGTTCTAATACTTCCTTGGCGACCTAGCATGACACAAGTCTTTAAAGAAAAGGAATCCCAAAGACTGGAAAGCCACCGACGCCACCGCCGCGGCCCCACTCCGTCCTCCCTAGTTCCCAACCCCGCTCCGGTCCTATGTAAGCCAGTTCGCCTCGCTCTACACCATAAGCCCTGACCCCAAACATGGCTGCTCCGGCCTGTGGTGAGGGAGGGGGTAAACGCCAGCTGAGGAGGAGAAAACAGACACCACCGGTCACAGCATGAGCATGCGCAGCTCGCCGCTAAGGCAGCTGCGGAGTTGATACCAACGCGCATGGGCCGCCGAGGCTGACGCGCGTCAGTGACGTCACGCGAAGCGCCGTAGCTGAGCTCTGAAGCCCTCCGGCGCGCAGCAGCTACTAGGAGCTAGGAATACCAGGAACTCTTTATGTAGAAACTTAACGGAGAAGGACTCCTGGTGGCTGAAAACTGCTGAACCACGTGAAGAAAGGAAAGGAATGAGTGACGCCTGAGGGATACGTCATCAGGACGCGTCGGAAGCGGCCGGACAATGAAGGGTAAGCCGGATTGACAGACATGGAATTGTCCCAGTTGAGGATGTAAAAGGGTCTAGAACTTGACACTAGTTTGTGAAGTGAGGCAGGGATACCTGTAGCTACAGAGTCCCAGGAGGACCGCCCGCCAGGGGTTTGCGTCTGTAAAAGAAATAGAAGGACTGGAGCGATGGCTCAGCGGATAAGAGCACTGACGGCTTGCGGAGGACCGGGTTCAGTTCCCAGCACCCCCATGGCAGCTTGCTGTCTGTAACTCCAGTTCCAGGGATCCGACGCCTTCTTCTGACCACCGTGGGCATTATATGACACGGGTGCTCTTACATACATGCAGCCAAAACATGCCTACACATTAAACAAAAATCATAAAATCTTTTTCAAAAAGAAAAGAAACAGAGACCTAGAGAGCGGGTTGGCCCGACTCGGTGTCGGAGCTAGGAGTAGAGGTCAGAGCCGATGTAGGCGGCCCTCGGAGGCCTCTCGGTGCACCTAGAGTTGGGGGTTAGGTGGGACGGTACCTTGTGGCCGGCCCTTCCCATTGCCTGACTGGACAACTGCAGTCAAGAGCCCGCTTCCTTCTGCCACCTTGCTTTCCCACCCTTGCTGCCGAGAAGTATCACAGCCCTACGACTTAGGTATTTCAGCAGAGAAGGGATGTGGCAAGAAAGGGAAGTAAGCGATGGGGCAGTTATAAGCGGGGAGTGTGAACATGATACAGAAAATGGACTGGAGAGATGGCTTAGCAGTTAACAGCATTGACTGCTCTTGCAGAGGACCCACCCAGCTTCGGTTCCCAGCACCCAGGTGGCAGCTAACAGGGGATCCAACACTTCTGCTCTCTGCGAGCGTAGCACTCACGTGGTGCACTTACATACAAGCAAAACACTCATAACACATATAATCAATTGAGGAAAAAAAAAAAAAGAATGGACCTCTGATTGATTTCCACCCCAGCCAGTTCCTTCTTATCACATATATCAAGTGCCTGGATGAATGTATGTATATACATTATATGTGTGAGTGTGTATATATGTAGTCTTTACTCAACTGCTTGGCAAATAATGAGTGCTCAATAGCTATTACCTGTGTGTTGTTAGAAAAACTTCCAGCTCTGATGCTAGGCATCCAGGGCAGGTAAAGTTATTCTTGGGTCCCAGGCCTTGCAAATATGCCCATGCACAGGAGAACAAAATGATTCTTTTTTTGTTGTTTTTTTAAGGAGGGATTACTGTGCATGGTTGCGCATGCCTTTTGTGTCTGCACTCAGGAGGCAGATGCAAGTGGATCTCTATGAGATCGAGGCCAGCCTGGTCTACCTGATGAGTTCCTAGCTAGCTGGGGATACAGGGAGACCATGTCTCAAGAACGAAAAAAAAAGACAGGATCTCAGTAGGTAATCTTGTCTGAAGTAGAACTCACTATATCCCACAGAGATCCACCTGCCTCTGCCTCCTGAATGCTGGGATTAAGGGCGTGTGCCACCACACTCAGGGTGTAGTATGAACTACATTTTCTGGTCCTTTGACCTGCCTTTTCACACTCACCTCCATACTTTGCCCTAATGCCACCACTATGGTTTTCTTCAAACAAATAAGAAACAGGAATATGGATGTTTTTACAGTTTTTGATATCACACTGATCACAGAGTTTAGAGAAAGACTACTGTATTTTATTTGATCCAAACACCTCCCAATATCTTGGATACTAAAAATGTGAAAAGTCTATTTTAAACCTCTTTTTGTCAGCAAAATGTACTGTTTCCAACCATTTACACCCTAGACCACAATATCAGCTAACTTTAAGTAAGGGACTTCACTAGACTCAAGCATAATTATAGCTTGTGGTGTTTTAAATCAGAACAACTCTAGGTGTGATCTAATGGCCTGTCATTTGGCCCAGAGCTATAGCATCTGGGAACCTGTTAGAAATGCAGAGTCTGGAGTAAGGACCAAACCCCTCGTTGTAATAAGATCCCAGCAGGTCTCATTAAGCTTGAGAAGCACTTTTTAAGCCACAATCTTGGAACTTCTGGGGTAAAACTGGCGAGAGAGAAGACTAAGAATTATCCAGGATGGGCTTGCTGCTGTGTGTCTATAATCCCAGCATCTGACACTTGGGAGTTTGAGACCACCCTGGTTGGGCCACATAGCAAGTACCAAGCCACTGGGGATACAAAGTAAGACTCTGTTTCAAAGAGGCATCCAGCAGGACTGGAGGTTATTAGGTAGAGGATGTGCCTCGCATGCATAAATCCCTGGGTTCAATCCCCAGCTCTACAAAGTGGAATAGAAGAACTATCCAATAAAGCTGTGCTTTTCATACTAGCCCAGTCTCTCGCCTCTGAAGAAGCATAGTTACTGTCATAGTTAGAGAAGACTTGAGTGTTGTGCACATCAGGAAGTTGTCATTTCTTCTTCTTTCTTCTTTCTTGAATCTCCCAGGTGTGGTCTACCGAGCTTTTTCTCCAAAAGAGGCCAAAGAACATGAGGTGCAGGTACAGTCCTTCGCAGCAGTGTGGGGGCGAAGAGGTGATGGCAGAGGAGGCTCAGTATCCTCTGAGCCACCAAGACTGCTTTAGCTGTCCTTCCCACTTCTTCCGTCATCTTTCCAGTCCACCTTGGGCTCTGTCAAGGTCTGCTGTGCTCATGTCTCCATATGCCAGCCTCCTGCCGTGGAAATACCTGGCCTCCTTGGTTTGTGTGTTCTGGGGGGGAACAGCAGGCCTTGCCCACCTAAAACCTGTCTAGACCCTGCTTTTGCACCCTGTTCAGTACTCACCATGGTTCCTGAGTGGAACTCACAGATTTGATGTCCGCTTCAGCTTGCTTTGTCAGTTGGGCAGAAGCCTCACTTGTGGCTCATAATAAGAGCCTATCCTTGAAGTCAAGATTTTTAAACACCTATAAACCCTTAATTTGCTTTTCTGTGAAAGAGAAACTACATATGTATTTAAATAAATCAAATAATTGTCCTGATATTAACAATAGATTAATTTTTAGCACTCTCTGCCTTGAACTACCTTAGAGAGTATGTGTATGCTGCCTTTTCACCCCCTGCTTTTGTAGTATGTTTGACTACATTTTATGTATGACTGATACATACAGTAAGCTAAAGCTGGAGGTTAGCCTCGGGGTTATGTTTACTGTGTACTTCTTGCAAAAGGGCCCAACAAATAGCCCAGTCAAGATGCAGGGCCTCACTGCCCAGGGTTGCAGCAGATGAGGGCTGAGGCACCCACTGTCCAATGAGGAATAGACTGTTGCAGTTCCAGCTTGGGAGGTAATGACACTGGAGTGTTTTCAGGATTGCACACAGTTGTGAAGTAATTTTACCCAGGCCTCCTTAAGAGGCCGTGTTCGTTCATAGTAATGACACTGGTTGACACTGCTGTGTGCTGTTGGAGAGAGTCAGTGGGGGCCTGAGATGAACTTCACACTTTCTGCCTCCGAGTGGTGCTAGATCAGCTCTCAGAGAACAGCCACACAAAGTCCACAGGACTGAAAACACAAGGACAGAAGACTGTGACACTGGAAGTGTCTGAATTCCTCCTCACAGGGCTGGACCCACCGAGACCCTAGAGCTCCCTTCTGCTTTGAACTGGTTTGTGGTCATGACTGAGTAAATAACCTTTTTCGTGCATTTCTCAAGCTTCCTCCTCCACAAGAATTAGACAAGTTCCAGTAACAAAGATGGGGTTTTTTTGTTTGTTTTTCTTTATTACTATTATTATTAATTTTATTTTATGTGTATGCGTATATTGCCTGCATGTGTCGTGAAATGCCCACAGAGGTCAGAAGAGGGCATCTGGTTCTCCTGCTGTCTGGGACCAGAGCAGTGAGCCACACCATCATGTCTCCAAGCAGCTGCCAGGAGCCCAGCGGGCAGAGGCCTTCGTGCAGGCCTTCCTGAAACGGAGCATGCCCCACATGAGCCAGCAGGCCTGTGAGGACCACCTGCAACGCAAGGCTGTGATCCTGGAGTACTTCACTCGTCAGAAACGGAAGGAGAGAAGGACGAAATCTAAAGGCCTCTCAGCCAGGCAGAGGAGAGACCTCCGGCTCTTTGACATTGAACCAGAGCAACAGAGGTACGCCCCTTTTCCTGGCTTCCCCGCTCACCATTGCCTAGTCTTCCTGGTCACTGGTCAGCCTGTCCCACTTAAGCTCAGAGGCCTCTCCTCTGTATGCCACAAGGGGGCAGCCTTCCCTTAGCAATTCTCCAGCCCCTGGCCTTGGCTTCTCTAGCCTGGTTTGGTGAGACTCAGGACTCTATAATCATTTTGCTCCTGGCCTAGCCTTACCACTGCTATAAGTTAGTATGTTGCCCATGGCAACAGGCTGTTTGTCTTTCAACTTTCTAGAAAAGAGGAACTGATATTCCTTAATGTGTATCCTCTGTAGCTTTTAATATCACTAGACAAATCACTGAGAGGTGACTGCCAAGGAAAGGTCCTACCTACACGTTTGGGAAGTTTCTGAACGGACTTCCTCTCAAGAATCAGCTGGGCATGGGGAAAGCAAAAGCTGCTGCTTGCCTGCCCCCGGTCTGGTTCACTGGACCCTCTGCCCGTCCCAGAGCCGCCTCACTGGACCCCTTCAGGTGCAGCTTGTTTTAGATTTGGGCTCACTGTTTCTCAGCCCACGGCTTTGTGTGAGTGGAGTCCCCATGAGGCACCCAGACAAATGATAATGACTTCCACCTGCCCCTTCCCTTCCTCCATCCTCATCTTCCAGGTCTGTGAGGTTATGGAAGGTTCTACCTGACAACCTTCACCTCCTAAGGGTTCGGCCTCCTATGACAAAACCTCACAGTGGCAGTGACTGAAATAGAACTGAAGTTCATTTCTCCTATGGAAAGAAGTGTGGGTGAGCAGCTCCAGGGTGCTGCAGTGGACGGTCCCACAGCCACCAGGCCAGGCTGTGCGTCATCACTGTGCATCATCACTGTGCTCCTCCTACTCTGAGTCACTGCTGCAGCTCAGCTTTCGTGGCCATATCTGGCCAGCAGAAAAGATGATGAGACAAGAACTGCCCCTGTGCTTCTCGTTCTCAGAAATTTAGCCTTGAAAAAGGTTCTACTGGGGAGGAAATTGAGGTTTGAGAGAGGAAGGTACTTGGCCTTAGTCATGTCAGCAGGGCATCTAGGCCTTACGTCCAGGCCCTAGTACTCCCACATCCACCTTCTCAGCGTCAAGCTCAGCTCTGTTGTTTGAACATTGTAACCCCAAGCTCGTGTCTTACTTTCCACTTGCTTCTGACTGTGGCAGATACAGCCTTTTCCTCCCTCTGCATGAACTCTGGAAGCAGTACATCCGGGACCTGTGCAGTGGGCTCAAGCCAGACACGTGAGTTCTGTTCACAAAGCCTGATGAGCACAGATACCAAGTTCTGGAGCATTCGAAGCACAGCTGGCTGCGGGTGTTCATGAGCCGGTCTGCTTTGCTCCTGGCTCTCTCGTGTATAGACTGAAGCTCTCTTCACCTCCTAGGCAACTGCAGATGATTCAGGCCAAGCTCCTGAAGGCAGACCTTCACGGCGCTGTCATCTCAGGTAATTCTCTAGACTTCAGACTGTTGCTTCCCCACTGTAAGGCTCTGGCAGCTCCCATCCAGATAGAGTAGAGCTCTTCAGCTCCCTTGAGCCGGCCACTTCTGTGGCTTACACATCAGGTGCCTGTGCGGGGCTCCTTCCCTCAGCCAGGGGTTCCCCTGCATACCCATGTCTTGACTCCAGCTGTCACTCGGGTCTCGTTGCTGACGTCACTTCCTGAGGCTCTACCAGCGCTAAATCCCTCCATTCCTGTTATTCTGTCCGGTTTCTTCAGAGCATTTAGCACTTCAGAATGTAGAATTGGGGCCTGGAGAGAGAGCTCAGCAGTAAGAACACTGACTGCTCTTGCAGAGGATGTGGGTTCAATGCCCAGCATCCACATGGGGGCTAAGAACCACCTGTAACTTCAGTTCCAGGTTATCCAACACCCTCTTCTGACCTCCACAGGCTTTGCTTAGTACAGGTGCATTTAGATACATTCAGGAAAAACACTCATATACATATTTTTTTTTTAATTTTTTAAAAGAAATAGGATTACCCATGGTTGCTACACACTGTCCCTCATGAGGGCCTCAGCCCCACAGAACCAGGATCCAGGCTGTCTCATTCGGTGCCATGTCCCAACACCCACCTAGCACAGTGTGGCACATAGTGTGCACAGTGTATGATGACTCCATAGGTGAGGAAGGACCTGCTTGCTGCCTGTGCGGCGGCTCAAGCACCTCATTGTCTAGGCTTGTGCTAGGGGGCTTTGAAGCAGGACTGTCATTCCATACAAAGTTCAGAAGGCCATGACAGATGGTCTGCCCCTGACATGTGCTCCATCAGATCAGCCAGACTGGGCTTGTCTCCAGAACAGCTGCTCAAGACCCCAGTGGCCATGGGCCCTTCAGCGGACACCACTAAGACCAGGCTAAGACTGCAGAGCCCAGGACAAGGGTTGGAAACCTGGCCTGCTGCTGGCTTGGTTCCTGCCCAGCTGCAGAGCCTCTGCACTCTGGGTTCCTTCTTCCTCTGCTAGCTAAGGTGGGGGCTGAGAACCACGGCCTGACTGCCTGTGACTGCCACCACCACACAGCCTGGCCCTCCAACTGTCTTTCTCCTTTGCAGTCACAAAGTCCAAGTGTCCGTCCTATGTGGGAGTCACAGGAATCCTCTTGCAGGAGACCAAGCACGTTTTCAAGATCATCACCAAAGAAGACCGCCTGAAAGGTGCGTGCCGTCCCCGGGGTGGGAGCTGTGTCACCTGGGTGCTCTGTGACCACGTATCCCTTTCCTGTGGCCTGTAGAATCATCCGGGCAGCAGCTCCTTATCATAACCCAGCCTGCAGAGACCTTGCCTCTGTGGCTCTCTAGGAGGCATCAGTGAGCCCAGCCCGGGCCTGTGCAGAGTTCAGGGCACAAGATAGCTGCATGGCTGTGCCTTGGACTAGGTCTTTTGAGGGGCCTCTACCTGCCAAGGTCACCCCTCCCAAATGAGTCAAAATAAGCAGGAGGAACCAAGTGGCCTGTTCCTGGAGTCCTGAGAACTGCAGGCTTGCTGGCAGCACTCCGAGCTCTGTCATGGTTGGTGCTGCTCCAGAAGGCACACTGGGTCTTCTGGGATGCACCTCACCTTGCCCACAAACCTGGAGACTCAAACAACAGTTGGAGAGTGCCCTCATTCATTCCTTCATTCATTCATTCCCGTATTGGTGCTGGGGACTGAGCCCAGGGCCTCTTGTGCTCAGCATGTGCTCTGCCCCGAGCTGCCCCATGGGCCTTTGCTTTTGGACTTCATGTTTCCTGGCTCCTTTCGTTTTCCTGAGCAGTCTTCCTGCATTGTAAGCCTCAGGGAGTGGTGTGGAAGCTTCCCCACTGAGCATGAATCCGAGAACCGGAGCAGAGCAGCTCGGGAAAGCCAGCTTTGCCAGGGCTGTGGGGGCCCCTGTTCAGGGATTCGGCTACTCGCCTCAGAACCTAGAAATTAGGTGTTGAGTTATATTTAGAATGTAATCAGCTGGCCTTACTTAGATCAGAGCAAGTCTACCTGGGCAGCTCCCCTCGTGGGCCCCCTCCCTTGCTCCCCAATTCTTGCTCATTAATTTTTTTAATCCAACCTGAATAATGTTCTACATAAAACTGTATGTACTGTGCCTGGGTTTACCTCACCGTTTTTCCCTCCCGTCCCTCTTCTCTTTCAGTTATCCCCAAGCTAAACTGTGTGTTCACCATAGAACTTGATGACTTCATTTCCTACATTTATGGAAGCAAATTCCAGCTTCGGTCAAGTGAGCGATCCGCCAAGAAGTTCAAAGCAAAGGGAACAATTGACCTGTGAACTTTTGATCTGGAGGCAGATGTTCGTGGCAGCTGAGAACTGGAAGCACCAACACTCAGCTTTCAGTGAGAGCGTGTGGCTGTGGACCAGAGAAAGCCGTGGCTAGAGGACACTGACAGTGCTGGGGGACGCTGCTGGTGGAGACTGGCTAGGCGGTCTTAATTTAGTACTAGTTCCAGGGGAGGGAGAGGCCGGCAGAAAACACCAGGACTGACCTGGCCGACTTGAAGAGTGAGGCCATCAAGTTCTGTCTTTTATGGTTTTCTGTTTCCTGAATGTTCTATGATGAATCATTTACTCAGAAAATAAAACACACTGAAATCATAAACAGGCTCAAACAGAAACATTCCTGTAGCTCAGCTGGGTTCAGAAGGAGCCA
The DNA here is from genome assembly GCA_035773235.1 of Eospalax fontanierii. NCBI lineage: Eukaryota > Metazoa > Chordata > Mammalia > Rodentia > Spalacidae > Eospalax > Eospalax fontanierii. Next base: position 8,530,208 of record CM069554.1, read on the forward strand.
CCATGTGGCCCACTCACCCCACGGCCACCTTCCATCTCTCACCGCCTTTCCCGGTGCTGTGCAGCACAGAAGCCTTCCTGGCACAGCAGGGACGCGGCAGTCCTGGCAGCCTGGCTTCCCCGCGGGTGCGCACTCAGACTCCACGCTGGAAGAGGTGGGTGGAGGAGAAGTGAACCTGGCGTTCTTTATAGAACAGGACAGAAGTCCTGTGCGTATACCCCAGGTCTCACAGGGACCCGCAGCCAGATCTGAGTTGTCAGGATGTCCTGAGAGCTCCCCCAACCCCCTGACCCGCATGATAACACAGGGTCGTTGTCATCCTAGTGCAGAGCACACATGCCCTCAGACTGGCCGTGATTGTGGCGTCACAGACTGGGAGAGAAGACCTGAGGTCTGAGCTAGGGAGCCTAGCTTTCCCACCAGGGGAGTCACAGGGAGGAAAGACTCCTAAGATGTACGTGAGTTCCTTACTTGCCTGGATGTCCATTCAGGGACACTGTCCACAGTGTGGAGTTGCTCCCAGTCTTCCAGCTTCCGGAACTCCATAGATGCTTAACTTTCTGAACATGTCTGCTCATACCGACCCGTGTGGTAGAAAAGGCGCCCGACGTTGTGTAAATACACAGTTACTTCCCAGAAAAGTTGCTAGGACCACTTGTCAAGTAAAATCTGTTTTTCATTTGGCTCAGACTCAAGTTTCATTGAGTAGCTAACAACTTCTCTCTCCCTCTCCCAAAGGCAGATTTGGTGTGCTGCTCACTTGGGAGAGAGCCCCCGCTGGGAGCCTGTGTCAGAGATGTGCTGTTGTCCCCGAGATCCACACTGTCCTCATGGGGGAACTGGTTCTGATGAAGCTGCACTGACTACTGCACTGAGCCTGGCTAGCCAAGTCCCCACTGACTGACTCCAGGCTTCATGGAGGAGGGATGTGGTCCTTGGCAGTCTCACTTTCCTGTCTCCACAGTGCAGGACTGTAGTAAAGATTGTCCACCTGTATGTGACAACCAGCTCTGCCATATGTAAACTATGCTACAGAAACTTGGACCCCAGAGAGGCCCAGGGAAAGAGCAGTTGACACTGCAGGAAAGGACGTGGGCTGCAGGGCCAGCAGACCCTTATCGCTCTCCAGTAGATGCCGTGCTTGGACTGTCAGCCAGCTCAACCTAATTGCTAGACGCGAAGTTCCATTTCCCTGGAGTTCATAAGTTTGTCACTCAGGAACATCAAGTCAGCACGTCAGCACCCCACAGTATCCAGAGTGGTGTGGTTGCGAACAGCCAGACTCCTCCCTCCCCTTACCATCTGGGCCAGGCACAGTCTGGTTGAAGGAGATGTGTAGGGTGGCATTGGTTAATGTCAACTTGACTGCATTGAGAAGTCCTTAGAAAAGCACACGTTTTAGTGTGTCTGTGAGGGATTTCCAGAGAGGATTAGCTAAGGTTTAATCCACCCTGAATGCAGAAGGTGCCATCCCCCAGGGGCAGGACATGGCTGGAACAAAGAAAGATCTTGTTGTGACATGCTCACTCTCTGCTGCCTGCCTGCCATGATGTGTTGTTCCAGTACACCCTCCATGCTGTGACCATGAGCAAAGTAACGCCTCAAGTCGTTTATGTCACGTGCTTTGTTACTGGGCAGAGTTGGGATATGGGAGTGTAGTCACACCCAGGTTCAGAGCAGGGGCCTACAGAACCATCATGGCGTATCCAGGAAATCCAAGGAAGGTTGTAAGCAGGAGGGGAAGAGAGGAGAGAAGGGCATGGGACCACCAGTCTCACGCAGGAGATACCTGAGCCTGAACCAAGTTCACTAGTGTTTAGGAAGAGATGATAGGAACTTCTAGAAATAATAACACAGAAAGTAAAATTCTGACCAAGTGATCGCCAACTCCTGGAATCTTTTGTTTCTTTGAGTCACCATCTGTCAAATGGGGCCACTTCACCCCATGAAGACTCCCTAGAATGGGCTCTGTGACTTCCTACATCAACATCGGCGGGTGATGCTGGGCCCTTACGGCTGCCCTTAGCCCTCCTGAGTCAGACTACAGGAGTGGGATGCCAGCTGCTTCCACACTCACTGAGATTTAAGGCAGTCGAATCCAGATGGCATCTAAAGTCTCTTCCAGCCATGACATCTGGAGGGTGATTTAAGATTTCAGACTCTTGGTCCAGTATTTTCTGGATGCTGGAAAAAAAATCATCACACCACAGGCCTCTCAGGTTTGAAGAGTAAACATGAACATTCCTCCAAAAAGCCATAAGTTATGGTAAAAAGCTCACTTTCTAGACAATGACTTTAGCCTTAATTTAGTTTGCATTTCTTAGCTATAATGCCTCATTAAGACATTGTTAAATGTCTATAATATTAGTTTAATAGAGGGGGTTCTAGTAGAACCATATTGGAATTGTCCATTTAATTAACGTCATGGGCCTTTAATGGATTTCTTAAATAGACACCATTAACAAGAGTGCTAGACAAATTAAAATTAGAGTCAATAACATTCTTGGTAATTTTTCCTGAGCTGTGAAGGACGAGCACTGCTAAGTAGGCAGGTGCAGAGATGGACTGCACAAGAGGAGGGATGGAGGTGTGGGGAACCCAGAAGAGGAGGGGCGGAGCCGTGGGAAACCCAGAAGAGGAGGGGCGGGGCCGTGGGAAACCCAGAAATGGAGGGATGGAGCTGTGGGAAAATCCGGGTGGACAGGCCTCTACAGGTTTGTCATTCGTGTTTTGGGTGGTTTTACATAAGGAAGATGTTCTCTAGCAACAAAAGCAGTGCTCAGGAGCAAAGACCCTCCAGACAATATTTTATCTCCTCCAGGTGGAGAGGGACGTGAAAGGGGAGGAGGAGGGGGGGGGGGGAGACGTTATGACGTTGGGCCGTGGATCCGGCACGGTGGAATAGCTGGGATAGGGCAGGTTGGTGAGGATGGTGGAGAGAATGAGCTGAGATGGATGAAATGGAAAACACCGCATTGCGTGCGTTTCCTCTTCCGCTCCACTGAACATCTCAGTCAAACAACGCGTCTTCCCAAAGCCGACGACCGTCACTCTCTCCATCTTCATGTCATTTGGCCTCGTCAGCATTTCACCTGAGTAGCTATTCCTCCCCGAGGAACTCGTCCATATCTCCACCTTGCCGACCTTCTCCACCTCCCTGGTCACTCCTTAGAATTCTTTGATTCATAGTCCAGACTCAATATTCGGTTTCCCTGAGCCTCAGCTTTGAACTTCCACAGCCCCCGGTGAGTGGTCACATCCAGAACTCCAGATATGCCTACAGCTCTTGAAACCAGACAGAGGTGTAACTTTGTTTGTCTTCCTCCCTGCCCCCGCCCCGGTAGCCTATAAACTCCTTAAAAACAAAAGCTTTCTTTTAATCACTCTGGATCCTTAATTATCTAGAGCAAACCTGACCTGTGGTAGAGCTCACAGAATGTTAGTATGATAGCTCTACCCTTGATCTCTTCACTTGGGTATGTGGCAGGCCACTCACAGAACTGCCGAATGGTTTCCTGGTCTCTAACTCAGGTACCAGGCAGACCCAGGAGCCCTTGCTGCTTCTCCTTTGTTCATGCCTCCGCCCAGTCTCTCATCAAGTCCTGCTGGGTCTCATGACCTGCTCACAAAGGAACCTGGCCCCCCACTCCTCCTAGCTCATCTCCTGGTACTTCCAACTCCGGCTTCATCCAGCCTACCCCACCATCCACCCAGACGTAGAGCCCAACCCCTGTGGCTTCCCTGCCTCCACACTTGAGCACACACACAATCAAGGTGACCTTTGGAATTTGAATAAGACTGTGCCACCCTTCTGCTTAAAACCCACAAATGACTCCCCCTGTGTTGGTCAAGTCAGTCTCCTGCCCAGCATTAGCCAGGCCCTCTCTGAGCCAGCTTGGCTCTGCCCCCCAGTGCTCGGTCCTGTCTACTCTAGACCTCTCAAATGTGCCTCACACTGGTTGCAATTACCATTCATTCTTTGCGAGACCTTCTTCCCCTAGTCTATCGAACCCATGTCCGCATCTGCCTCTGTGGTTAGCTCTCTGCTGATGGAAGGTTCCCTCTTGGAGTACACACAACTCCTCCATCAACCTCTACCATTTCACCCCATCTCACATTGCCCACAGCCCTTCTCAGTGCCTACCTTGATCTTCTATGCTGGGTTATTATCTTGAGTGCCACGACTTTGCCTACCTTGTGGTCCATGGAGCTATCATAGCCCTCATGTGCTTAGAACCCCGCTATGCGTTCAGCAGGCCCTGGGTGTGAGAGCACACTCCTGTAACCTCTACAGACGGGAGGTGACACAGAAGGGTCATAAATTCCAGGCCAACCTGAGCTAGACAGAGAGACTCCTCTCAAAAACATGAGACCTCAGTGTTACCTCGATGGGGGCCAATCCTTCCAAACATGCTCAAAACCCCAGTTCCATCTTCATCCCTGGAAGAGAAAAATGTTCATAAGTTTTTCTTACTTCTGCAGGAATCATGGCTCATACCAGTACACCCATCACTTGGGAGACTGAGGTAGAAGGACTGCTGTGAGTTCAAAGTCAACCTAGGATACACAGTTCCAGACCAGCCTGGGCTACAGTGTGAGACCCTGTCTCAAAAACACACACCAACATCTGTGTGTGTATTGTTGCCTATTAAAAAAAAAATGAGCCTAGGGTGTGGCTGTAAGGACAAGCAGGTGGTGGCGCACACAGCAGCCATCACGACAGCTGTGACGCCATCAGAAATCCCCTGTGGCTTGTCCTGGGCATCCTGAAATCCAGCCATCCCACCCTCTACACTAGCAGGCACTCCACCCAGTGAGTCCCCAGGTACCAAAATTGCATTGCATCATCAGGCCCTGCCCCTCCTGGGCCTCCACTCCACAAGTAGCTGGAACGCATGGCCAGTGTCTCTCCACCCTTTCAGTTCCACACTTTAAAGCACAAAGGGCGCAGGCGGGAGCATGTGCTGCCCTCTTCAAGAGTCAGGAAATCAAAAGTCCAACTCACTCTCAGCTCAGTTCCAACAAAAACAGGTCAGAAGGAACGGGGAGTTCAATAATCCACACACATTCAAATGTACTTTTAGCCAAAAGAGAGGGAGAGAGAAATGATGTCACAGGTCCTGCTGCCAATGGCAGAGAGCTCGCCTTGCAGGGAACACGAGGCAGAAGGGCTGTGGCTGTGCTCGGTCTGCCCAAGGCTCTGTGACCACACACAGGTCATACTGGTGGGCCGCGAGCCACACTGCCTCGCGTGACCTGTTGTACATCTCCTCCTGATACCACATGCGTAGTGGCCGCATGAACTGCAGTGACAGGAGTACTTACACCACTGCAATTTGCACACACATAAGTGGGTTTCATTCAGTCTTTCCAAGCACGCCGCTGTTTGGACCACAGGGAGTTGCTCCACTCATAGCAGAGCAGTAATGATGCGTGTTGCATAGCAAGCTATGGACAGATGCCTTCTTCCCAGGCCTGCTTGCTTGAGATCATCACAAGCATTGATTATTGATGCTCCACAAGAAAGGAGGGGCCAGGAGAGTCAGCCACACCTCCCAACCAACCAGTTGGCCCTAGTTATATGTAGGAGAAGGGAAGTTATATGTAGGTGAAAGAAGCCACAAGGAGACTCTTTTACCATTTTGTGAGGCCATTTGGTGGGGAAGTCATGATCCATGCCTGGACGGAGACTTCCCGGTGTGGCCTTGGGGATTAGTGGGGAGCATCTATACTCCTGTAAGTAAACCCTCACCCACTGCCCTGTAAGTAAGTTCAATAAACTCACTGGTTCCCCAGACTGCAGTTTGGGAAACTGTACCTTGGCTTGTCGTAGGGACCAAGGGAGAAAAGGCCTGGACATCGTTTGCATCTCCCAGAAGGAATTTTGACTACAATGCCCAGCCTGCCCCTGAAGCCCCAGCTTCTGCAGTGGCCCTCCTGCTTATGATGGAAGCCTGAAGAGTTAAACCTAGCCCCAAGAAGGAGGCAACTCTGGGGCGCAGGGGCTAGAGACACCTGTGCCTGTGCTGGCTGCAAGCATAGAAAATTTCATGACATATGACATGAACTCACAGCAGCTGCAGTTACCTGAACAAGACCTGCAGGAGATCAAGCTGGCCGAAATTCCAGCATGGAGGCAGGAGCCTCTCCCCTTACCGAGGAGCTATTGGAAACTCCTGGGGGGAGGGAGAATCATTCTTTTTTTTTTAGGGTATTGCTAATTAGTAGGTTTCCCATGCTCCGCTGAACATTTCAATGCTCGTGTATAGATGAACAGCGCTGTTTGGGCTTAGTGGGTTACCAAAAGAAGAGGAAAGAGGAGGAGAAAAGATGATAAAATTGGAAGGGAGACATGTTGGAGGGAGCTGGAGGAAAGAAATGGGGGATATCATCATATTTCATGTATGAAATTCTCAAGAAATAAGAAAAATTATCTTTAAGGCAGAGAATTGCAAACTTAATATTTGTGTTTCCTCTGTGAGTGTCTGCTACACTTCTGTGTGCTTTGTATCTGAAATGTCCTCCCCAGGCTCCTGTTGGGAACACTTAGTCCCCAGCTGATGACGTTATTTTGAAGACTGTGGGGCCTGTAGGAGGAGCGGCCTGGATGGAAGGTCACTAACGGACAGTCTTTGAAGGTTATACCTGTTCCTAGGTCCAGCCTGCTCTCTCTGCTGTCATCTGCCTCACCTTGAACAAGAGAATGCCTCACGTTCCTGCCACCACACGCGTGGCTGCTCCTTCACGCCTTCCTTGCCCCGGTGGACCGAACTTTCTGAAACTGTGAGCCAAAACAAGTCGGCCCCTGCTTAAGTTGATTCTGTCAAGTATTTTATAACCACAATGAAAAAAGTAATCAATACTTTAATCAAAAACATGTCAGCCAGGCCAGATAGCTCGGGCCTATAATCCTATCTACTTAGGAGGCTGAGTTGGGTGGATGATGAGTCAAGACCAGAGCCCTGGACTCTAAGAGAGCTCAAGGCCAGCCTGGACAACTAGACCCCGTTTCCTAAAAGTAAAAAGAGATCTGGGATTACAGGTAGTGGGGAGAGCTGCAACCTAGTGTGTGCCAGGCCCTTGGTACAGTCTTCAACACTGCAAAAATAAATACATACATACATACATACATACATACATACATACATACATAAATAAATAAATGCCATTCACAGAAGAACCATTAATATTAAGCCTATTAAGTGCTTGGTAGGTATCTGAATTCATTTAAGCATTTTCTTGGCAACTTTTTCCCTTGTGACAATTACAGATTTAGGCGCTAGAGAGATTGCTCAGCAGTTTAGAGCCCTTGTTGTCCTTGTAGAGGACCCAGGTTCGGGTCCCAGCATCCACGTGGTAGTTAACCATCATCCATAATTCCAGCTCCAGAAAATATGTCACCCTCCTCTGGCCTCCATAGGCATTGCACACATGCGGTGCAACCTACCTACACACAGGCAAAATACTCATACACATAAAATAAAATTTTTAAAAGTAATTGTAGATTTTAAAGCATTAGGAAAAACTCAAGTCCAAAGGAATGCAGTATGTCACAAAATTCACAATTTTATGATCTCCTGCCACCTCTCAAAATATCGGCTTTTTCTCTACCCTGGAGATGTGGTTGCTTCACATCTGCTGGTCCCCACCCAGAGGAGGTCCCGGATTTAGTGAGTGAGGCAGTGAATGTGGTGATGGGGCCATGGGACTTTGGGGTGGGACAAGGAGGAGACAGGGAGCAGACAGGACGTATGTCCTGACAATTGCACCAACCCCGGGGAGGCAGGCATGGAAAATGACTGTGGTAGGGCTGAGGGGTGGGGGGAGACTGAGGTCCAGCTGGAGGCTTCATGCTATGGGCAGGCTGGCAGGATTCCAGGGCAAAGTGGGCAAGAGTGGAGGGGTGGACGAGAGAGGCCAGGACAAGACAAGGGCTTGCATCGAGACACGCAGAAACACAGGGTTTTCTTCATTGTTGTTTGTTTGTTTGCAATACAGAGGGCTGAACCCTCCGTCGTAAGCCTGCCAGACAAGCACCACACCAGTGAGCTGTACTCCCAGCTCCATTTAGCTTTCTGCTTGCTTGTTTTTATTTGGTTGGTTGATTGATTGATTGGCTTTTTTGAGACAGGGTCTCCTTGTAGCCCAGGCTGGCCTGGAAGTCACTTTATAGACCAGGCATACCTGGAACTTAATATACAGACCAGTCTGATCTGGAACTTGCTATATAGACCAGGCTAGTCTGGAACTTGCTGTGTAGCCCAGGCTAACTGGAAACTCAGGATCCCCTTGCCTAAGCCTCCCAAGTGGTAGGAATAAAGTTATATACTACAAGCAACTCAGAAACAGTCATGAGACACACACCTGGCAAGCACCCTAAGCACAAGGCCTCTCTGCCTCTTTGGGGCTCCATCTACTCACAACCAGGTGGCCCACTAGGGGGACAGTCCTGCAGCCAAGGTCTCAGAAGAAAGGGAGTGTTCAGAACAAGGCTGCTTGGGTCCAAGAATGAGGAACAAGGTAAGTATGCCTTGGGAGTGGGGATGGCCATCAGAGAGCTCTATTATTGCCTGTCTTAATTTCATTTTTAAAATAAACTCCATGAGTGAAACCCAGTGGATAAAGTTCCTGGGTGTCAGTCACCTCAGAGTTCCAGGTCTACAACACCCTCATTCAAACCCAGGACCAGGCGCTTTCCAAAGCTCTCTCCTCCATAGTGAATTCCAGGTGGAACCTCCGAACAGCCCTAAGAATTAGGCACCAGTGGCCCGTTTTCTACTTAAGGACATAGATTCATCTACCCAGAACCACACAGCCAGTGAGCAGATCCTGTGGCTGAGCCCTTCTCCCACAGATCAGCTGTGCCTCCGGAACTTGAGACAGGTACCCTCCCCTAAATTTAAAGCCCATTGACAAGAAGAGAACAAGACTATTTTCTGCACGGCAGGAACCCCTGCCAGCTTGGGGCTCCTGCCTCTGTTTGCTGCAGGATTTAGAGACTGCAATAACGATCGAACACCCTATTATCCGGCTGCCTAATTAACGTAAATGATAGTTACAGTCCGCTCACCGAGGCTTATATTCCTCTGCGGAGGCCCTGCCAGCCGCCTGGGTCCCATTCCAGGGGCTTTTTATAGTGGCCCCTCTCCGCTGTGTTGAGTAAGAGGAAAGTATGGCTCTAAATAAAGAAGACAGAGGGGCTGGCAGGCTCCAGAAGTTGGGTAGCTGAAGCTACGTGGTGGGGCGGAACCACACTGGCTCTTCCTTTGCGGATGGAGGGTTCAGCTGCTCCTCAGAACCCACATGGCCACATTCCTAGATTTCCCTTAGGGGGAAACAACAGAGATGCCCCCCACCCCACCCCGCGCGCGCACGCACAAACACACACACACACACACACACACACACACATGCATGCACGCACACACACGGTTTTGGCACATCCGGAAAATCCCACCTGGTCTGCAAGGCTCACTATCATCCTCTTGCTCCTCCTCCTGCCTGACTCCCTTCTGTCCTTTGACTCAGAGGAGGAGCCCCTATGACTATGTCTGCCAGGAGCTTCCCTGGTTCTAGCACAGTCTTGGGCCAATCAAAGCGGCTGGTCACCTGACTCCAGCCCGACCTCCCTCAGCTTGCTTCCAGGCATGAGCCTGTGACGCCTTCTTGCTCTTGTTTGGGCTTTTGCCTGTTCAGGCTGCTGTCACAAAAGGACCACGGACCTGATGGCTTATAAAAGTCTTCTCACAGCTCTGGATGCTGGTGTCAACTCAAAACACAGCTCTCACCTCAAAGGGGTTAAGAGAGAGTTTATTCTGGAGCCAAATATGAGTGTCCATGGCCCGGGAACTCAGATTTAGGTTACCCCAAATTCCATGTTCCAACGTGGTAACCATTGCATGAAGTTTTTATGGTAACAGAACAAAGAATGCCATAAATCAAGACACTTTTCAAATATATTAGTGGAGACATCAGAGAGGCAGGTTATAGCAAACTGGGGAGAATTTTGCGATAAGCTTTAGATGCTTTCCGAGAGGCCCTTGGTTGAGTAGAAGCTGGTGGTCTGCTGTTAATACACTCCAAAAGGTTTTTTATCAGTTAATCACAGGATGTTAGGTCAGAAACAGAGGTGCACAAGGAGTGACTACTTAGGAGACTAAAGATAGCCCAAGATGAATTTAATTAGGCTCTGGACCTGTAATGTTCCAAACTCTCCACAACTTGCAAGTTCTAATCAGTTGATCATCCTTGCAGAAGGTTCAGTTCCAAGATACAAAGAACTTTTGTTCACACTGGGATGTGCAAGGTCAAAGTTTACTAAGGGGCCATTCTTTAAGACAGCTGTCCTCATAGGTCAGGGGGCAGGGTAGTCTCTGGGACCTCTTTCATTAGGGCACTAATCCCATTCCAAGGGCTCCACCCTCATGAGCTAGCTGCTCCTGCTCTCCCTGCCATGGCATATTGAAATCCCCTGAAACCCTGAGCCAAAATAAATCCTTCCTCCCTTAAATGTTTCGGTCAGGTATTCTTGTCACCATGATGTGAAGGTGATTAACATACCATCTCTTTGGGGGGTTGGTTTCAACATGTGAACTTTGAGGAGACACAAATATTCAGTTTTCATCAGTCTGTCTAGCCCCTGTCAGCATCCATGAGAAATGGATGCTGGGTATCACCATATATACAGACCTTCCCAACCTCCCTAACTCAGCCTGTCCCCTTTCCTCTTGGAAGTTGACTTCCATGGTGTCCTAGTTCGCCTCTGTTGCTGTGATAAACACCGTGACCAAAAGCAACTTGGGGTGGAGGGATGACTGGAGAGATGGCTCAGTGGTTAAAAGCACTGGTTGCTCTTGCACAAGACTTGGGCTCAGTTCCCAGCACCCACATGATGGCGAATAACTGTCCATAACTCCGGTTCCAGGAGATCTGATACCCTCTTCTGACCTCCACAGGCATTGCACACATCAATGCACTTACACACATGTAGGCAAAACACTCATACACATACCAATAAATATTTTTAAATTAAAACTAACATTTTTAAAAAGAAAACCAATGACTGGGAATATGTTTCAGTGCTAAAGCACTTGTCTAGCATGTTCAAGGCTCTGAGTTCAACCATCAGCACAGAAAAAGAAGGGGAGGACAGTGGGAAGGAGAAAGAAAACAGGGCCAAGCATAAAGTAGGTGCTCATTAAATATTAACAGCGGAAGGAACAAAGACAGAGCAGTGCTCTGAGCCAGCTCTCCAGCCCAAATAATACAAAATTTTTAATAGAAGGGAAAAACAATAGAATAGCATAGAATAAAAGATGTATGGCGACAATAGTAATAAAAAGTAATAAATATATATATATATATATATATATATATATATATATATATATACTTGAACTGGAAATCTTTCTGCCTTCTGCAGGTCCATATCACCACACCCAGCTCCCCTCACTCCTGAAGAAGGGAACAGGTGTGACCTACCCAGAGACTATGCAGCAGGTTGCCCCTGAGTCAGCCCACTTGAGTTGGAACATTTTGAAGCATTCCCTGCCCATAACAGTTCCCAGTTAACAGGGGTGGGTGGGCCACAGGAAGTGTTTTGACTGAGATTTGGATGGAAGCAAGACAGGGGCTGGCTGTCTTGGTACCTGTAAGAGCAGTGCAGGGAGAAAGTACCCTGCAGCTCATGCTGGTGTGTGTCGGCTGGCTTGCAGATGCCGGTGAGGAACAGCCATGGTCCCATGGTCCAGGAGCCTCAGAAGCGACAGGAGACCTGGCAGGGCCTCGGACGTTGTCCTAGTTAACTTTAATTGTCAGCTTGACACAGCCTAGAGTCATCTGAGAGAAAGGCTTCATGGAAGAACAGCCTAGATCAGATTGGCCTATGGGCATGTTTATAGGGGCCAGACTCAATCATTAATTGATGCAGGAGGGCCCAGCCCACTGTGGGTGGCACCATTCCTAGGCAAGTGGTCCTGGGCTATAAAAGAAAGCTAAGTATGCTGAGTATGGTGGCACATGCCTTGAATCCCAGTGCTGAGGCAAAGGCAAGAGGATCTTTGTGAGATCAAGGACAGCTTGGTCTACATAGCAAGTTCCAGACCAGCTGGAGCTACAACAAAGAGACCCTGTCTCAAAGAAAGAAAGAAAGAAAGAAAAAGGAAGGAAGGAAGGAAGGAAGGAAGGAAGGAAGGAAGGAAGGAAGGAAGGAAGGAAAATAAGAAGGAAAAAAGAAACCTAAGCATGAGCCTGTGGATGAGCCAGCAAGCAGTGTTCCTCCACGGTTTCTGCCTCGTATTCCTGCTTGACTTCCTGCCCTGACTTCCCACCATGGCTTCCCTCAGTGATGGAGTGTGACTTTGAATCACAAGCCAAATAAACTCTTTCCTCTCCTAAGTTGCTTTGGGTCTGAGTGTTTTATCAAAGCCACAATAATCAAAACAGAATAAGCACATTGTCACTGGTCTACTGTAGAGCACAGGCCATTCCCAGAACCAGTTGTAGCTAGTGGATGAGGTGTCCAAAGCAGCTAGATCCACACCACTTATCTATCCCTAAGGCCATGGTGGGGCCAGGCCCCTCTGAGTCCGAGAAATGACAGAGACGTGGTTCCCTGAAGTAAACAGTTGTTTCTGCCTGAAAGGAGAAAGGATGCTGGGTAGGCCAAGACAGGAGGCAAAGGTGTCTGCAGCTCTGGAGTGCCTGGCTTTAGTGAGGCTTATGGGAGGTGATGTAACTATTACATCAATTCCACAATTGGAAAGGGAGGAACAAGATCAGGAGAAAGAAAATGTCTGATCTTGGATTCATTCAGAAAAAGTCCCAGACACAAGGATTTCAACACAAGTCCTTTATTTTGGAAGTGAATATAGATGCTAAAATGGAGAAGTGAAACCAGAAAAGGCTCCAAGAAAGGGAGTATATCAAGGCACTTACCACAGGCCACTAGACGTAGACCGCACCAAGTGTTCTGGGACAGTGTGTGACACACCCACGACAGCAATCCCACCACAGCAATACCACCAGATAGGAAGAGCCGGCGTATCCACCACTGACAGCTGGTAAGGTTGACCCGGAAGGTGCTGACTCCCTGGAGCCACACACAGGTGCTCCGGAACCCAGGAGGATGTCCTAAGGTAAGAAGATGCAGAGGTGGCTGTTGGACTCCAGTTTACAGCAAGTAAACTGAGTATAATATCTCCGCCAACAGAGTGGGCACTGGGTGCTCCCTAAGCGTCCTTCAAACCTGAGCAAATGCCAACATCCAGATGCACACAGGAGCTTCAGGAACCTGCCATCTGCTGGCAAGATGAGATAGCTGGGATTTGAACCCAGGTTTCTCGTGTTGAAGCCACTCCTTCCTCCACAAACCATACATGAGCAGGACAGCTCTAGGCCACTGCCAAGAGAGGCCAAGTGGCCAAATCAGAGCAGCTGCCATTGATACTGATGGCCTCACTCTGAGTCCGGGCACCCTGTGGATGTCCAAAGTGATCAGCAGACCTTCCTCTGTGTGACGTCAGCCATCTGTAATCTCTTCTCCTGGATGTTTTTCTACAGATGCTGATGAATGACCCTTAAGCTTCCTGGACCAAGCTGCCCCTTTCTGAAGTAGCTCAAGATCTCTGCTCTTGATTGCACTGTTTCAAGAGCTGCTTTTGGCCACTTGGCTCTTATTCCTGAAGTGATGGTCGGGAGGCGGAGGAAGTAAATTGTGAGGGGAAGTGTTGGGCTCAGTCTGCCACAGAAACTGCAATCCCAGCAGGCAAGACTTCCGGCAATCAGAACCCTAACAGCAGAGACGAGAGCAGTGTTTTCTTTTCAGTACAATGAACAAGTTATCCTTAGTTTGTTCGCCAACATAAGCCAGTCTCATTCCTACGTAACCTGGGCTGGCCATGTAAAGATTTGTCACTTTTCTTCAGTGATTGTAGTTCATCCCAGGAACAACACTATTCCCAGAAGTCTCGTGTCCAATTTTTAGTATGAGAAAATGTGATGTGAGTTGAAGAATTTATATTACATGTGATTTTTAAGAAGTCCTCGCTTCTCGAGCAAGACCCACGCGCATCATGGGTGAAGGCATAATTGCCAAGGTGGAAAGGAAAGACTTGCCTGGCAGCTGATAGTCTTGGTCTGTATTGCTAGTTTAACTCTGAAAAAAAGTACAACCTAACATGAAAACGAAGCCCTTTTAAAATGTATCTTTTTGTTTGTATTTTCTGTGAGGGTTTTGCTTTGCCTGCATGTAAGTGCACTATGTGAGTGCAATGTCCTCAGAGGCCAGAAGAGGGCATCAGAAACCCTGGAACTGGGCTTAGTCACTTGTCTCTTATTAAAATAAAGCAATGGGGGGCTGGAGAGATGGCCTAGGGGTTAAGAGCACTGGATACTCTTACAGAGGACCCAGGTTTGATTCCCAGCACCTATATGGTGACTAACAACCATCCATAACTCCAGTTCCAGGGGATACAAAACCCTCTTCTGACCTCCAAGAGCACTGCAGCACACAGGTACATTTTCACACATGCAGGCAATACACTCACATACACAAAATAAAAGTAATAAAATAAAATATGATGAATAAAGCAAAACACCAACCAGGAAGGCAAACAAAACTTACTGCCCTACATGAGAGAAAAGACAACACACAATGTAAGGCAGAGATTACATATATATGGATATATGTATATCTTTAGCAATACATTTTGATCTGGTTGTATTTTTTAATTTTTCACAAATCAGGATGAGAGATGACTCAGCAGTTAAGAACACTGTCTATTTTGGCAGAAGACCTGAGTTCCGTTCCCAGCACCCACATGGTGGCTAACAACCATCTCTAACTCCAGTTCCAGGGTCTCCAATGCCCTCTTTTAACCCCCATAGACATTGCATGACACAGGTGCACTTATATACAGGCAGGTAATACACTCATAAACATAAAATCTACAAAATCTGTTATTTTGTATGTTAATTAAATAAATGAATAGTTTAAAAGTACCAATAACAAAATTTTAAAAGGAAAGAAATGACTGATAGCACTTCTGCCTAGAGAGGGAAAAAGTCACACATTCAGGCTCAGCATTGTCAGGAAAGTCCCCCACAACCTGATGAGGTGGGGGGTGGGGTGAGTGGCAGCAGCCCACGTGGGCAGCTTCCTGAAGTCTGTAAGGTTTGGCTTTGGGTTTGGGTTTGGCGTGAGACCAGCAGAAACATGGGAATTAACAGGACCAGGTTATTAAGGGCACCGGGCTAGCCTCCAAACTCAGGAGTGGAGCAGTTAGTCAGCTGCTTGCTTCTTTGTGGGGCGCGCGGGGGGGGGGGGGGGTGTTAAAAGGGGGAAAGGTAATTAACAAAGCCAGGAATCTCCTCTTCTCAGGAAGCTTATCTTATCAAGTTCAGCCCCTTTTCACAGATGCTTGTGAATTCCAGAAGCTGAGCTGGAGTCCCCAAGGACGCCAGTCCTTTCTGCAGATGGTAGAGTCCCGGAACTGCTGGGGGGTTTCTTACCCAGTGACATCTTACAAAGTCCACACTTGCTTCCTGGTGTTGACCCAGGGAAGGGGTTTCCATGCCCTTCCTAGTCTAGCATTTCAACGCAACCAGCTGGGTATCCAGAGGAAAGGCCTCCGGGCAGTAGAGGGCTGCAGCCTGGGGCTGGAGACTGCTTCCAGGAATGTCCTGGACTCCACATCAGTAGGCAGCGACGTCCCCAGAGCACGGGCGCACCAGGAGCACTGCATGAGCGGCTTCTCCACCAGCTTCTCTCAGGCCCACTTTGCAGCGGAGAAGCCTGGGTGCGTGGGCAGGCTTTCGCTGACTGCACAGGAAGGCTTTGAAACATCTGGAGACCCAGAGAACAAGTGAGGAGCCTGGCAGCGGGCCAGAGGAGACATGATGAAGACGTGCATGGGGTTAGGGCCCAGAGGCAGACCAGACTAACTAGCTCAGGCTAATAGTCGTAGTGGAGAAAAAGGTAGATGTGGTACAGGTAGTGCTGGGGCCGTTTCTGTAGGACCCTAGGCCAGCCCACACACTAGCCATGATTCCTGAGCTCCCCACTCCAAGGGCGACCTAACAGGTTATGGAAGGATGGTTCACGCACAGAACCATCAGACCACCTAAGACAGGCCTGGGGGGAAGCGGGGGGTTGCGGGGTGCTGAGCTGTGCCGTTTAGGAAGGAGGCTGGAGGGGTCACATGGACCTGAGAGCTATACACAGCCATGGCATTTTCATAGAGTAGGTAAGTCTGTGTCTGTGTCTGTGTCTAAGATATTTGGCAGAATTATGCTGGGGACAGGAAAGGCGACCATCTTTAGTAAACTGCAATCTAGCACATGTCTCTCAGGCCAGGGGACCTCTGGATGACCACAGTGGGCTTCTGAAATGTGAGTTCAAATACAAGCAACAGCTAAGTGCTCCACATTAAACAGACGCCTCTGGGCCGCCTCTGGCTGGGTGCTGTGGTCCAGAGGCCCTGGACAGCTGCCTTCTGCGGCGGCCTCTTGAGGACTCCAGGTTCTCCCCACGGACCAGGTTGACCAGGTCTGCTTTCTCTTCCCTGCAGGCACTGGCCCTGGCTACAGCGCAGACCCGCTGCTGTCTCTGCTTTTGCTAGTTCTGCATAAGTACTTGCACCCGTTGTTGGGGCACTGACAGCTGTGCACTGAGCCCTCAGCTGGCACCTCAGAGAAGACAGTTCGTCACAGGGACACCGCAACCAAGGGAAGCATGAAGAAGCCCACGCAGAAACAAATAAGTCATATTTTGGGGAAGTAACAGAAATCTAGGAGATCTAAATCAATGCATCTAGTTTCCAAATGCGACGGAGTGCGGGCCGTGCGGTGTGCATGGGCTGCGGAGTTCTCCACAGCAACGTTTTTCTTTCTGACACTTTCTCTCCAAGTCTTCATTTTGCACGAACTGTTGAGCAGTTATCTTTAGGATAATATGTAAAAATGTTGGGTCAAAGCCTTTCTGACAAAGCAAAATATTTTTAGTAGATTATTGTGTTTAGGATTTTTTTTAATTTACATTTTCTTGGGGGGGCGCTTTTCATTTTTTATTAAATTATTTCTTTTGAGACATTTTGATTAAAAAGATACATCATAATTAAAATTCACTGTCAATAATATTTATTTTTAAATAAAGATTGGAACAAGGTCAGACACTTGTTTATACACTGTACTGTATATTGCTGAATAACAGTTAAATAAAAAAAATACAACTTTGAAATAACCTTTCTACAGCCATGTATGACTATTGAGCCTTGGTGTCCACTGCAGCCAGATGCTGCGACCTCCTCTTAGACACCAGCTGGATGTCCCTTAGCATGGAAGACAGCCCAGGGCACCTGGCTGGGCCACAGTGAGCAGACAAAAGCACCTGCCCAGCCTGCCAAAGGACAGAGGGCTTCCTGGAGGCAGAGCTGAATCCTGAAGGAAAAGTCACTGTAGAAGCAAGAGCCAGCCTTCCTCTCTGGAAGTTCATTTGAGGGGCAGCTGCTCACTGTGAGCTTGTACGCCAGGCCCATTGCTGTTTCTGCCTTCACTCCTCATTGAAGAAGGATTTTGCAGAAAACGCAGGCCTCCTGCATTTCTCTCTCTCTCTCTCTCTCTCTCTCTCTCTCTCTCTCTCTCTCTCTCTCTCTCTCTCTCTCCTCTCTCTCTCTCTCTCGCACCCAGAGGTTA
This sequence comes from Eospalax fontanierii, assembly GCA_035773235.1. Lineage (NCBI taxonomy): Eukaryota > Metazoa > Chordata > Mammalia > Rodentia > Spalacidae > Eospalax > Eospalax fontanierii. The sequence goes on from CM069554.1 coordinate 8,547,899, forward strand.
CTTTCAGCCTCTGAAATCTGTGGATATGGTAACGGATTACTAACATGTCCTGGGAGCCAGTCTTCGTTCCCTGACAGGATCCCGTGGATTTGTTTAATACCTACATAGGTTTTTATGCCTGGTGTGTATTTTGGATTGTTTTGCTTTAGTTTTGAATTGGTTTATTTATTCAGTTGACTTGCTTGTTTTTTTTTTTTTTTTAAAGAACAAGTCTTACAGTATAGCCTACACTGACTTATAATTCACATGTAGTCCAGACTGACCTTGAATTTGTATTCCTCTTTTTTCTTGGCCTCCTAACTATTGGGATTACAGATGCGAGCCACCACATCCAGCGTCACCTGTAGTTTAAACGTGGATGTCAGTATTGCTCACTGAATGTTTCTGTTCTCCACTGATCCAGCACAAGTTTTGATTATACTTCCTAGTATCAACTGGCAGATTGGGTCACAGCACCCACAGAAAAAACAGACTGATTCAAGGTATTTGGTTGCTAATACAAGGCTCTCTGGAGCAGTCCTCTCCAATATGATGGTTAGAAAAGCCTCTGGCAGAGCAGTCACTAGGTGGAATATCTCTAGGCCCAAAACATGTTGTTTTCACATTATCTCATGTTGCTCTGATGGAGTACTAAGCCAAGCAACTGAATGCATAACAAAACAGAGCTACAAAACTTTAAACCTAGCCAGAACCTTCACCACTAAAACAAAGCCTTAACTCTAACCTAACCCTTAATTGGCAAGCGTAACTCAACTCCATCATCCTGCAGCCCCAATCCTATCACTAAACTTAAAACTCAGTCTACCATAAATATCTAAACCTAACCCTAATCCCAAAACTCCTGACAAATGTGACCCTAACACTAAACCAAACCCTAAGTACTCACCCCAAACCCTTAACTCTAAACACAAAATGCTAACACCACATTTAATAAGACAAATTAGCTGGAGATGGCTCAGCAGTTAAGAGCACTTACTGCTCTTGAAGAGGACAAAGATTCGGTTCCCAACACTCACAGAGCAGCTAACCACAGCCTGTAGGTCCAGTTCCAAGGGACTCGGGGTCCTCTTTTGACCTCCATGGGCACTGCATGACACGGGTACACTTATATACATGCAGATAACACCCTCATACACATACATAACAACTTTAAAAGGTATTTCTATGAATGAGCATATTGCCTGCATATATGTAAGTGTACCTGTCGTGCAATGCCCAAGGAAGTCAGATGTCAGCTCCCTCAGAATTGGAGTTACAGAGTTGTTAGCTGTCATATGGGTGCTGGGAATCAAACCCTAAGCCATCTCTCTAGCTCCCATATAAATTATTTTTAAAAACCCATATCAGTACATTCTACCACCCCTCCCAGAAAGCTTCCCCTGCACCCACTCATGGTCATTTACTAGTTTTCTTGACCTCTCTGAATTTTCAAATTGAAACATGCATATTTAAGATTTCAATGCTAGTATCTAGCTATGAGAGAGAATGTTTAACATTTTTCCGAGTCTAGGTTATCTTACTCATGATCATTTTTCCAGTTCTACCTATTTACCTGTGATTTTCAAAATTTTAAGAGCTGAATAATATTCCACTGTGTATATTTATGTGTATGTATATATACATATATATATATCTTTATTATCCATTAATTGATGGACATCCAGATTGTTTCCAATTTATAGCTATTATGAAAAGGGCAACAATGAGCATGGATGAACAGGCATTTCTGTAGTATGCTATATAGTCTTTTGTGTATATGCACAAGAGTGGTATGGCTGGATCATATGGTAGATCAATTTGATTCCCATAATGACCACACAAGTTTGCATTCCTACCAGCAGTGGATAAGAGCTGCCCTTCCTCATCAGCATCTGTCATTGTTTATTTTTTGGATCTTTGCCATTCTGAGAGGTGTAAGATGAAATCTCAAAATGGTTTTAATCTGCATTTCCCTGATGACTAAAGGCATTAAACATTTTTAAACTGTTTCTCAGCCACTTGTTTCAACTTTAGAGAACTCCCTGTTCAGCTCCTTTCTCCACTTTTTAATTAGGTTATTTCTTTTTATGTTAATTTTTTGAGTTCTTTGTATATTCTAGATATTAACCCTTTGTCAGAGGTATAGCTGGTAAAGATTTTTTTTCTCACTGAGCTGCTTCTTCACTCAAATAATGATGTCTTTTACTCACAGAAGCTTTTTAGTTTCATATGGTCCCATCTGTCAGTTGTTAGAACTGAGTCCTGTACAGAAAGCTTTCTTGTCTTTAGTTCCAGTGTACTCACTACTTTATCCTGTACCTGATTCATGCTAGGAAGTCTTATGCTGAAGTACTTGATTCATCTGGAGTTAGGTTTTCTGCTTGGTAAGAACTAAACATGGTGAATGTCCACAAGGAAACCAAATTTTTCAGTTAGTCTAGTCACTCATATGAACTCCCAGCAGCAGTGAAAGCTCGCACAAGTCCCACACAAGCTCAAACCAGAAAAAAAAAAAAAAAAATCCAGAACAAACATGAGGAAGTGGGTAAGAAGCTTCAACCCCATCTAAGAAAATTGTGATAACAGAAGGCTGCTGGGAGTGGTGGACAATTTCTTTCAAGCATGAGACTCTTGTTATGTTAACCTACACTGAAGGACATTTATAGATAGTAATTAGCCTCTATTTGCTTTATTATTTATATAAAATAGAGTACATTAGGTTAGGTAGAGAGCAATAAAGGAAGGTGGGAATTGGAGAGAGTATCTAAATACCATCAAATTATAATGTATGAAAAACTGCAAAACTTCTGTTTAAAAACAAAAAAATCTTTGAGGCAAAATTAGGAAATAAAAACATAAAGCACATTACCTAGTTCATAAGTATTTGATAAACACTGATTAAAAAAACAAACCCTAATAAACCTAATCCTAATACACCTCAGTCCCAGCAAACTCCTAACACTAAAATCCTAAGCATAACCCTAACTCTCTTAACCCTTACCCAGTTTTCCTAAGATTCTAACCCTAAACTTCTTACACTAACACCCTAATCCTAAATGTAATCCCTAAAACAAAACTCTAAAATCTGTTCAAGTTATCCTTCTCTTACCATAACAAAATGCCTAGCAAGAAGCAATTTAAGGAAGGGTCTATTTTATCTGATAGCTTGAAGGGAAGGAAGTCCTTTAATAGTAGGGAGAGCGTGGAAGATGGCCACATCATAGAGTACCAGGAAGTAGAGGTGAATTCTGCTGTTCAGCTGGGATTCTATTATTTAGCATGGGAATCCAGACCACAGAAAGGTACCACCCCTACTTGGGGCATGTACTCCCACAATAGTTAACCGTGCCTAAAGAACAGCTTAAAGACAGGCCCAGAGAGATCTGTTTCCAGGGTATTCTAAATCCAATCAAGATGACAATGGAGATTAGCCATCACATGAACCTGAACCTCAATCTTAACCCTTTAACTCTAACCTTAGTCCCTAAACCTAACCCAATCCAAATTCTAAATCTAACTTCCCACCAAGTCTGGTCCGCAAACCACTAGAATAAAGGAAAACCACCAGTAATAAACATACAGAAAGAAAATTTATGTGGGAGAGCTTCACAACACACTTTATTCCTTATCTGTTCGCTATCATAAAATAACTAGCAAAGGCATTTATCAAAGCATTTCTTGGTATGGTTTAAGGTGATATAGTTCATCAGAGCCAGAAAGGCAATGTAATGTGACAGTGGCTCCAAGGTAATGGAATTGTGTGCCTGTGATTCCACATCTTAGTGCTGCCCAAGGGTAGGGAAAGGTATGGAAGAATCCTGTCATGGATGTAATCCTGAAGGGCTGCTTTCCAGATACTTATTTCCTCCAACTAGGCCCCACCAACCAAAGGTTCATCAAGTCCCCAAAATGGTGTCAGCAGCTGGAGACGACCTAACTAATGAAAAAAATGAGACTCCTTTTGTGCAATAATTTCTAATGCAAGCCTGGGTACACAGGTTATGAAATGGATATACAAATCAAACATTTACTAAGAAGTTAAAGAAATCTATTTGAAAAATATTCTTTGGTAAATACATAATTTTATCAGTTATTAATCATAAAAGTAAACTTTATATGCTAATGAGGACATGCTTGTTTGTGACAGGGATTAAATCTTAGATGAATATTTGACAATGTATCATGTAGAAAACTTGTGTGTTTTAGACTTAATATATATTTTGATTTTATAACTACCAATGGAGAGCATCAACACACAAAAATTAGTACAAGACCATTTTATAAGTTATTAAAAATGCTTTCTTTATTGCAACCCAATATCCATTAAGCAATATTTTTATGAAATAGAAATCACTAACGCAGACAATTTTTAAAACTAAACTTTAAAATACAATACAAAGAGATAAGCTACTTTGGTACTTACATGTTGATGAGTAACAGTAGGAAAATAGAAAAGTCTGTCTTCCACAATTAAATCATTGCTTGCATAAGAACAGAAAACTTTGGATACAGAGCACTTCAATCTGGACATTCCATCAATCCTGTATGAGGTGAGGTGCTTCAGACAGCTGTCCACTGGCACTGTGTGATACAATACGTGCAGTGTATACGATGTACGTTCAGAACACAGGCTGACTGAATTTAAGTCACATGATGCAACACAAGGGAACACTACCAGAACCCTCTCAAAATCAAAACACACCTCAGTTTGAATTTTTGATCACTGTTCAAAATCATTCAACCTGACAATTTTTTTGAAATCCCAGTTATGCAACCTAATAGAAGAACTACAGATTAAACACCTGTGTTCAAGTATATGAGCTTGTAGGGGAGAATTTCTAATCCAACCAAATATATGCTGGCCCTGGCCCCTTGGGCTTATGGCAATCTGATAATGTAATCACTCCAACTTCAAGCCTCTAGTCTTAAATTGTATGAGGAATATAAAAAACTCAATAGAATCAATAAAAGGATCAGCAGAAGCTATTAAAGACCAAAAATGGTCCTTTAAAAGTTTGAAAGCATAAACCAAAATACTAAAAGTTTTCCATTAACAGAAAAATCACATAGTATATTATGTGCTTACAACAAATCTACAATGAAAAAACAAAGGCTCCACCCTGTATTTATTTCAGAAAAGTGTGACCCTCTAAAGACCCCTCCAACTAGTCCTTCATTAGAGATTACTGAAGAAAGCACTGTCATAAGTTCAAACATGTTGTTGCTGAAGATTTTCTATTGAGACATATGTGGAGGTGGAATGTAACAGTTCACTGTGACCCAGGTTATTCCAGGCTAATGGCTGGTGTCATCCTAAGATTCTTTGTCTCTTTCTCTAGACAGGGTCTCAGGATGTAACCTCCTGTCTCAGTGTCCCTAACGATACCATCGTATTTTTCATACCACACACAATTTAAAAACTTTAAATCAAAAATTTTAAATGCAAAAATTACAGAATAACAATATAAGAAATAGTTTTAAACAATTGTAAAATGGATATTTTTAAGCAAGATATTACATAAATCAAAAGTATTAAAATACTACAGACTGCAAAGTTAAACAGTTATAAGCAAATTCATTAAGAAAATAGTATTATAAGCTAAGCCTACAGTATTTATAAAATTTAGAATAGTTATGTCCTAGGACATTATATTCACTAAACAATCACTGACAGAGCAAGATCTAGTCCTGAAAACTCCATTCACATTGTGTTTTTCATACATATAGCATTTACCTTTATATCAGATCTTTTCTGTCTGATACATACTTATTGGTACCACTATGTAAAATATGCAGAAAGACAAAATATTATAGCTTACTGGAATCTTGAAGTTATGGGTTATAACACAAACCTAGCTTAAGTGTGTGGCAGGCTATTCTATGAGTGTACACTATGATCTTAACACAATTAGAAAATTGTCTCTACAGACCATCAAGTATTTCCATTGTCAGGGATGTAGTTATATACAGAAAAATTTCACCTTAATGTTTCCCTACAAAAGAAACAAATATTCATCATCTAGAGACCTCATTTCTATTGAGTGATACTGGAAATTAAGCATAGAGCCTCACACATAGCAGATCAATGCTAAAACAATGACTTACATAGCAAGCTTTCTTCCAATATTTATTAAGACAGGGCCCAAGTTGCCCGGAAGGCCCTGAACTTACTTTTCTCCTGCCCAAGCCACTACAGTACCTAGGATTACAGGCTTGCATTATTTTGTGCCCCTGGGATGTTCTTCAAATACAAAAGATTAGAAAATGCAATACATTTATAACAATTTATATAACATTTATAACAATTCATTCATGTTGTCAAACTTGGTCATTTGCATTTATGTATATTTCAATATACATAAACTTGAGGGATTTTCTTCTAGTGAGTTATAACTTTACTGTGGTTAGAATACAACCTTTCCTTTCCAAACAGCAACAGTTCCAATCCAATGTCTTTTTCTGCATGGACTATCTTCAAAGCACATTATCATGTTTGAGTGGATACTGGAGAAATGAAGACATTCTTTCAAAGGGATTACGCCAGTATTTTTTGTCTCCAAATGGAACTGAAGGTCTTAAAACATTTCTTATATTAATAAAACTTTTCTTCACGGAGTCCGTTCAAATCAAAACAACCCTGAAATTTCACCATTTGTTTTATATTCATTAGATCTTTACCCTAGTACTTCAATAGGGAAGAGTAAAGTTCTTACACATTGTTTACACTCATAGTTTTTCCTTCAGCATGAGTTTTTAGATGTCTTCGAAGGGAACGGTGACACGTGAAGGATTTGCCACAATCTTTACATTCATAGGGTTTCTCTCCAGTGTGAGTTCTTTCATGAATTTGAAGTAAATAGGGATAAATGAAGGACTTACCACATTGTTTACATTCATAGAGTTTTCCCCCAGCATGAGCTATTTTATGCCTTTGAAGAGAACTATGACTTATCAAAGCTTTACCACATTGTTTACACTCATAGGGCTTTTCTCCAGTATGAATTTTTTCATGCATTTGAAGAGAACTGTGACTTCGAAAGGCTTTATCACATTGCTTACATTCATAAGGTTTTTCCCCAGTGTGAGTTCTTTCGTGCATTTGAAGGAAACAGGGATAAAGAAAGGCTTTACCACATATATTACATTTACAGAGTTTCTCTCCAGTATGAGATCTCTCATGCATTTGAAGGTAACATGGATAAATGAAGGACTTACCACACTGCTTACATTCATAGGGCTTCTCTCCAGCATGAATTCTTTCATGTCTTCGAAGGGAACTCTGACTTCTGAAGGCCTTCCCACATTGCTTACATTCATAGGGTTTTTCTCCAGTGTGAGTTCTTTCATGTAACTGAAGGGAACTTGAACAACTGAGAATTTTACCACACTGCTTACATTCATAAAAACCACTATGAGTTTTTTCATGTATTCTTAGATAACCAGCACTTTTAAAAGTTTTACCACATTGTTCACACTCATAGGGTTTTTCACCAGTATGTGTTCTTTCATGTGCTTGAAGGAGACTGTGACATCTGAAGGTTTTACCACACTGTTTACAATCATAATGTTTTTCTCTAGTGTGGGCTCTTTCATGTAATTGAAGGGAACTGTTAGCTTTGAATCGCTTACCACACTGCTTACATTCATAGGGTTTTTCTCCACTATGAAATTTTTCATGCCTTTGAAGGAAAGAGGCACAAATAAAAGCTTTGCTGCATATCTTACATTTATAGGGTTTTTCTCCAGTATGAGATTTTTCATGTTTTTCAAGTAAATAATGATAAACAAAAGACTTACCACATTGTTTACATTCATAGGGTTTTCCTTCAGTATGAGTTTTTTCATGCACCTGAAGATTACTGAGACGTCTAAAGGCTTTGGCACACTGTTTACACTTATAAGAATTTTCTCCAGAATGAGCTCTTTCATGTACTTGAAGGGAACTGGAAGAACTGAGAGTTTTACCGCACTGTTTACATTCATACAAACCACTATGAGTTTTTTCATGTATCCGAAGATTACTGAGACTTTTGAAGGCTTTACTGCATTGTTTACAAGCATAAGGTTTTTCACTAGTATGAGTCCTTTGATGTACCCGAAGCAAGCTGTGATATCTAAAGGCTTTACCACATTGTTTACATTCATGAGGTTTTTCACCAGTATGAATTATTTCATGTACTCGAAGACGGCTGAGACCTCTGAACGCTTTACCACATTGTTTACATTCATATGGCTTTTCTCCAGTATGAGTTCTTTCATGTAGCTGAAGAGAACTTGGACAACTGAGAGTTTTACCACACTGTTTACATTCATAGGGTTTTTCTTCAGTATGAGTCCTTTCATGTACTCGAAGATAACTGAAACCCCTAAAGGCTTTGCCACATTGTTTACACACATAGGGTTTTTCTCCAGTATGAGTTCTTTTATGTAACAGAAGGGCACTGGAACAACTGAGACTTTTACCACACATTTTACATTCATAGGGTTTTTCTTCAGTATGACTTCCTTCATGTATGCGAAGATAACTGAGACTTCGAAAGGCCTTACCACATTGTTTACATTTGTAAGGTTTTTCACCAGTGTGTGTTCTTATATGGACTTGAAGTAAACACGGATAAATGAAGGATTTACCACATTGTTTACAGTCATAGGGTTTTTCCCCAGCATGAGTTACTTTATGTCTTTGATAAGAACTGTAATCTTTGAAGTCTTTACCACACTGCTTACATGCAAAGGGTTTTTCTCCACAATGAGTCCTTTCATGTCTTTGAAGGAAAGAGGGACATAGAAAGGCTTTATTACATACCTTACATTTATAGGGTTTCTCCCCACTATGAGATTTTTCATGTAACTGAAGAGAACTCTGACCTCTGAAAGCTTTACCACATTGTTTACATTCATAGGGCTTTTCCCCAGTATGTGTTCTTTCATGTCTTCGAAGGAAGGAGGGACACAAAAAAGCCTTACTACATATTTTACATTTATATGGTTTCTCCCCAGTGTGAGACCTTGCATGTAATCGAAGAGAACTGTGACCTCTGAAAGTTTTACCACATTGTTTACATACATATGGTTTTTCTCCAGTATGAGTTCTTTCATGCCTTTGCAGGAAAGAGGAACAACGAAAGGCTTTACTACATATTTTACATTTGTAGGGTTTTTCTCCAGTATGAGATCTTTCATGGGTTTGAAGTAAATAGGGATAAATGAAGGATTTGCCACATTGTTGACATTCATAGGGTTTTTTCCCAGCATGAGCTATTTTATGTCTTTGAAGAGAACTGTGACTTCTCAGAGCTTTACCACACTGTTTACATTCATAGGGTATTTCTCCAGTATGAATTCTTTCATGGACTCGAAGATTACTGAGACTTCTGAAAGTTTTAGCACATTGTTTACATTTATAGGGTTTTTCTCCTGTATGAGTTCTTTTGTGTCTTTGTAGGAAAGAGGAACAAAGAAAGGCTTTACTACATATTTTACATTTATAGGGTTTCTCTCCAGAATGATACCGTTCATGCATTTTAAGTAAATATGGATAAATGAATGATTTACCACACTGTTTGCATTCATATGGTTTTTCTCCAGCATGAATCATTTCATGTCTTTGCAGGGAACTGTGACCCTGGAAAGCTTTACTACATTGTTTACATTCATAATATTTTTCTCCATTATGAGTGCCACTGTGAAATGGAAGGTAAGTGAAAGAGTTGAGAGTGTTATTACTACATAATTTATATTCAGAGTTTTCTTCAGTATGACTTCCTCTATGTGTGGAAAGTGAACTGCAACAAATGAAGGCTGTTCCATATTGCTTGTGTTCACAGAGCTGTTCTCCACTGTGACTTTGCTGATGTATTCTATACAAACTTGGAAAACTAAAGGGTTTTGAATATACCTCATATTCACAAGGTCCATTTATGCAATAAGTTCCAAGGTATCTTTGAATATTTGTTAGACAATTAGAGTTAAACTGCTTCTTTCCATATTCTTCAAGCTCATATTGTGTGTATCCAGAGTGAGTTATGATGAGCCTATTAAAGGATAAACAACAGATGGAAAACTTTCCCATACAATTACATTCCCACAGTTTAACTGCAGTAGAAAATTTTGGACTCCTCTTGAGATTTGGTACCCAGAAGGTTTCTCCAAATCAATCACCTCCTGTATGATTTATGCTCAGACTATCTACTATGTAACTTTTGTAAAAAAAAAAACAACAAAAAAACAACAACAACAACAACAAAAAAAGCACATTACTAACAGTTGCTTTATTAATGACTGCTTATATGTAAGCCTTGGACTTACACTATTCCCCAAATCAGGCAAACTGTATGCCTTTTACAGTATCTAAATGTTCTCATTCTAAATGGACTGATGATTGTGCAATATGAGTCTCAGAGCTATAGTCAAAACAGCAAATGTCATACATCCATTTTCTCAGTACTATTTTCAAGTGAACTGTTTTGCAAATCTGGACAGCTTTCTTACATGGAATTACTTTTTAAATTTTTATGTGCATGAGTGTTTTGGCTGCATATACATAAAAGTACCATGTGCAAATAATGCCTGCAGAGACCAGAAGAGGGTAACTGGATCCCTTGGGACTGGAGTTACACATGGTTGCTAGCCTGTGTGTGGGTGCTGGGAATGGAACCAGGGTCCTCTGCAAGAGCAACCATTGAGCTATCTCTCCAGTCCCAGCATTACATTATTTTCATGAAATTTTTCTAATGGTGAATAAATTTAAAGTTGCATCTACTTTATTTACTTGTCCATAAATTTTTATACCAAGACTTTTTTCTGAAAAGACATTTTCTTCTACTTTTACATATAATTTACCTTATATTTCTCTCAGAATGTTTGTATGGGTCTTCAATGGTCTGGTAGTTCCATCCAATTCCTAAAATGTAGACCCAGAAAAATTATTACAAATTATTAGAAAGTACAAAAAAAAAAAAAATACTAGTTTTTAAACTCAGTGCACTCACGCCTCATTTATCCACCAATTCTTCCTTTTCTATACGTTGAATCACAAGCAAGGAACACTTGTCTAATTGACAAAGTGAAGGAAGGTTAAGATTCTTACCTGTAGAAGCAAGGTTACTGCATATTTCCAACATCACATCAATATACAGATTCTTCTGAGAAGGATTTAGCAATGACCACTCTTCCTGGCTGAAGTTCATAGCTACATCCTCAAAGGTCACTGAGTCCTAAAACATTTAGTATATATGAATAACAGAATGGGTTAGACAAAAGCACTATGGACCTATAGTCAAAAAATAAGAAGATAGTCGCTTAATTTTGTAGTCTTCAAATATTTATTCCACGACAAAGAAGGTTGACAGCTAGAACTGACCTACTCAGAAAGGAAATATCAGAGTAGGCACACTCTTACCATTACTGTGTCCAGGGAGTGAGATGCGTTGTTGAGTCACCCCAATATCTAATTCTAGTGGATCTCTAGAACCTGTGATAACAAAGTCCTACTGAATGACATACAGAAGAGGTAACATTGGCAATCCAGGGGCTGCTCTTCTTTATAAATTCCACTGCAAAAAGTTTGACCTTTACTGGTATCAGAGAATCTAAAATTCTGGGAGACATTGCACCAACGTTAATTCCCTTAATCTAAATGATCTGTGGACACATTATGGCATTTTAATGAACTCTGGTTCACTTTTTGAATATTCTAGACACAGTGGTACTGAGAGACTGAATCCCCCAGAATATTCAAGGCGAAGAGTCTATTGAGTTTCAAACAGATGTCACAACTTGTTAAATGGGGAACTGCACCCTTGCTATGTGATTAGGTCAACTGAAGGCATTAGATGTGTGAAAGCAGTTTACGCTAGGCCAAATTTAATCAGGCAGTAAATACGAAAGATAAGTAGTAACGATCCTAAAAGAACAATTTTAAAAATATTTTTATACATTTCTTGCTTGATGATTTCATACATTCACCTCTCTCATGCACCCCCGAGTCTCGCACTAACAAAATATTTTAAAATATTCATTCAGTAAATGTCAAAGCAAAATGCAATAATCACATGGCACACGTTTTAATAAACTAGCAGTGAGTTTTATGTGCTCATAGTCCCAGAAATTAGGGAGACTGCTATGCAGGACCGCTTGATCCAGGAGTTCAAAGTCTACATATAAACCAGCAAGACCCTAACCCAGGAGAAAGAGAAGGGAAGGAGGAAGTCAGGGTCAGCAGAACCAGAAATTAGGGAGATTGCTATGCAGGACCACTTGACCCAGGAGTTCAAAGTCTACCTATAAAACCAGCAAGACCCTAACCCAGGAGAAAGAGAAGGGGAGGAGGAGGGAGTCAGGGTCACCAGAACACCACCTCTACTGAATCCACCTTTATAAAAATCATATAAATCTCAAATACAGAGTTTTTGATAGTCAACAAAATCTCCATTTCTAAACCTACCAGTAACACAAGTGCCTAGCAATTAAAAGTTTTATAATAGTGTCACACCCTGACTAACATAGATGAAGGACTCTTAAACTATACTATAGACATAAAAGGCCAAAAATAAAATCAAAGTCCCACCGTTTAACATGATGCCATTTGGAGGCTAATCTTTTAGTAACTCGTTACACAAATGGCCATTCTACAAAAATAAAAAATTTACTATCTAAACTTTACTGCTCAGAAAAAGAACTTCCATTCCTTCTCAGGATTCCAAAGAACTTGCCTGCTGTTTCCATGAAGTAATTCAATAAATTCCTTGCCCCACTGTAGTTTATAATTATAAAATGCCACTTTTCTTGCTTCTGAAATCACCTCACCCTCTACCAATGATGCTTTCTCGAACCACTCAGTACCACCCCACAGGAGGGTATAAGATAGGCCTGGCACTTGCAACCTGGTCAATAGTCCATGGCTCAGGAGCTTACAGACCTTAAAGAGGAACTTACTACTACAGATTTCTAGATATGCTGTACCTGTAGATCAATGCTGTCCCCAACCATGGCCAGAGAAGAGGGGCAAAACAACTCACAAATCTCGGAAAATCCCTGAAACTTAACTTTCACCACTTCACTGGATAGAAGCCTCACGTTCATTAATAGTAAGTCTTGAAACCCAGAAGGTCCAGACCAGAAGGTGAAAGGAATAGATGACAGGCTTGACACTTGGCTCCAGAAATTTCACATTGTCTTCTAATTTCAAGAAATCTAAGAGTTCCATCTAAAGGCCATTCTACTCAGGGTAAGGGAATTAACCCACCTCTGGGATGAACAAACCATTTCTGTTTTACCAACTATGAAATTTCAGCCATGAATGTACAAAGATGTCTAGCTATAAGCATCCGGTGGAGCCATGTCCAAAATCTAAATTCAAGGGTTACTGGAAAAACTGTCCTTCTCCCTTACATGGGGATAGGCCATTCTGTAACAAAACCCCCATGTTCAGGTCAAACTTGAAACCTAACAAATGTTTTTGGTCTTAGGTTATAAGAACAGCAGTTCTCCCCTGAGGACTGACAGGACCCTGGGGTTGCACAGGCCCCCATGTTTGCCATCCTGTGGATAAGCCTCGTATAACACTGTATGTGGCAAAGACCATGACTACATATGAACACATAAACTGCATTATCTTCTCTGATTACCTTTTCTGGTTTAACACTTTGGTCCCCAGGCCTTCTCACTGAAATGAATCTTAAGTCTCAACCAGGCCACTTTATATCTCATGCTATACTTAGTATGACACCTTTTCATTCATTTTAGGTCCTATCTAGCTGCCCACTTCCTCTAGGTAGGTACATCACATCCAAATTCCAGGCCCATTTACAATATTTGGAGGCTCCAGAGGCCCTTATGGAGTTCTTAACAGAGAACCGCGTGTCTAACAAAGGCCTGAGATGATCTATGGACTCAAATACCCTCCCAACAATATCTACAACAGATCCCTATAGCACAGAACAAGTCACCCCTGAAGAATGGGGTACCTTACCCCTAAAACTCACTAATATCTGTTCCTGTCCTAATAGCTCTTTAAGTATTCAAATAACTTTCCTTGAAGGTTCAAATACTCTTTAAAACCTGGAGATCTGAAGGACTTGCACCTGCTCACTGACTGTTGGTAACTGCAGTTATGCTCACACAACTCTGCCTCCCAGTTCTTATTTGCCTTTGAATGCAAAGACACTGCACTCAGGTTATTCAACAACCTACTAAGAATGTCTTATATCAGGGATTCTGGGAAAGCAGCCACTTCTTTAGATAAGCCCTAGCCAAAGACTTTTCTTCCTTTAAATTTGCTCAGGCTGGAGATACGGTGTTCAGACGTAGAGCGCTTACAAACATGCAAAAGAACTTGGGTTTGATCCTCACTACCACAAAAAATTAAGTAAATAAATTATAAATTTCCATTTGGGAGTAACATCTCTTACTACATTCCAGGATTTATTAGAATCTATAGCTCAGACAAACTTGCCTCACATCAGAACACTGTTCTAACTCATCAGAAATTGGTTTCATGTAGATACAAGTTTTTCTTTTCAAAAGCACTGAGCTTTCTACAAATTATTCAGTTCCTGAGGCAAGGACAGAATGGCAAGGGCCTCCTTCTACCTACAAAGACTTCAGCCAAAAAGCAACTAGGAACCATCTTGAGCATGGCAGTGTTTGCAAAATCTGGATTCCGCATATTAGTCATAATGGCTGACTTTATGAGACTTTAGGGGACTGAGAGAATATTAGATTGGAGTTTTGAGATAACATGGAATCTGAACCTCCTAAAACAGGCTCCAACCTGTGCTCCAACATTAGCTCTCTCTGACCATATTGTATGAACCCTTTCCTCTGTGTACACAAATGAAGGGAAACAACATGGAGAGTGTTAACCCATCCCCAGGACCCTCTCAGCACCCAACTGCTTATTTTTCCAAGTCATTAGACCTCGTATCCTAGGGCTGTCCTCCCATTTTTCTTTGACTGAAGGCCTCCAAATTAACCCTGGAAGCAAGTATGACTGCTTCCATGCCCCACACTATCCTTCAAAGTCTTAACTTCAACTTCAGGGTCTTCCATCGAATCTCAGATAACAGAATCAACAAATATCCAATTTTAAGACTTACTATAAAACCTTATCAAACTCTAAATACCACCACCTTACCACCAAATCTTAACCTTAAGGCTCTTCTACAGCATTCCTGTGGAGAAAACTGATCTCACCTGCTGTGCTACATCAGTACTATAAGATCACCCATTTTCTCAACCTGAGATTACCCACTTCACCAATGGTAGTAGTTTTATGGTGCCAGAACAAATCTGGAGGTATAAAATAAGTTTCTTGGAGACCATAGAATCTGGGTGCCATCTAGGTAATTCCATGACATCCCACAAAAAGCAGAAACAATTAGCAATAGTAGGGCTCTCCAAGTAGGACAGGAATGAGACTTAGCATTACACAGATGGGCCTATGCTCTCCATGCGACCCACATCAAAGCAGCCATCCAGAAAGAAAGACAGAGGTCCCCTCACTGCCTTTATTACATAATTAAACATGTCCCTGAGACTTGGGCCCTGATAAAAGCTACCTGACTTTCAGTTCAGGTGGTCTTAATATATCACAAAGTCTACCAAAAGCCCATTCCAACATGTGCTAGGGTAACAACAGGCTAAACAGATAGATCACTTCCACTCCAAGTTGCCTAATTTCCAATCTCATTCTCCCCACATCCAAAATACACCCCTCTCAAAACCCATTAGCTTCACAGATTCACCAGAGGAATGGTTAGAAAACTGAGAAGTAGTTCCCACTCCCTGGATTTTCCCAATGGGAGATGTTAAAATACTTTAAAATTTATTCTTTGAAATTTTATGGACATATACAATGTATTTTGAACATATCCATCCTCCACGACCTCCCTCCAACTCCCCCTGAGTCCCCTCCTACCCCAATTAATAACCCATAGTCCAACTGGTGCTGACCATATGAGCATGGGTGTGAGGCCATCAACTGAGGCATGGACAACCTATGCCCACATGGAAAGGTAAGCACCTCCCCACACACATAACATCAACTGCCAATAGCTCCTCTGCTAAGAATGGGACTTAGGGGACCCATTTTGACTGTCTTGATCTTGTGCAGACAACCATAGCTATTGCAAGTTGATACATGCAAGAGACATGTCATTCCCAGAAGACACCACTTTATACCATTCTACAACTCTTTTCTTCATACTCTGTCTCTTTCTGCCCGTCTTCTCTGATGTTACCTGAACCTGGGATTAGAGGATGATAGAGCTGATCCATCTCTGGCTGAACAGTCATTTATTTTCAGCACTCTGAAGTGTCTGCACTGACTACTACCCCACTGCAAAAAGCAGCTTCTCTAACCAAGGTTGAAAGCAGCAGAAATCTATACATATCAAGTCATGCACATCTTAACTAAGCATCTCTATGCAGGAATTTCCCAAACTTTGCCCTAATCTCTTGTCAGGCCAATCGTGAAGACGTCCTCAGACCTTGTTCCTTTCTACAACCCATGCAGGTAAGAGAAGTATACTAGGGCAAGACTGGAGATAGATTTCACTGACATACTCACATGCACAAGGCTCTAACAGATACTTTTACCAGATGAATGGAAGCATTCCCATTTTAGAGAGAGCCTCCAAAGTCACCACTCTCCCCTTGGAACATAATATTCTTGAATTCAGACTGCCCATCCTTATGGTCTGATAGCAGCTTTCATTTCCAGTATCACTGAATGACTGAATCTTCAAAATCATGTATTATCTTTATACTGCTTGGCTATTTTGTGCCCAATTTATTCTTTTTCTGGAATGAGCATCCATTTACTTTTCTACCTAGACAGTATACATGTCTTAATTCCTCAGGGACTCTCTTCTAACAGAGAACTAATGCCATTTGCTTTCACCTGATAACTGGACAAGCCCCTGCACCATTACCTTAATAGCTCCTGACAGCCACGTGACCCTTTAATAACCAATCTCTCTTAGCTGACGAGAGGATTGACTGGGTAAAGGCACGTGCTAACACAGACACAGACATACATACACACACACACACACACACACACACACACACAGAGACAAATATATTAAAAGAAAGCAAACAAAAGAACAACCGCTCTCTGTATCCCTTTTAGAGCTCTCCCAGAGTTTTCACTGAAACTCCGTCTACTGGAATTAGACATTACAGTGGGTATGGTGGACTTGGATTGACCACTTATGCATATAATATATTGGCTGATTAGTCATCAGACTAGACCACATCTCAGGACTCTTCAAGACAAGGTTGATTCTCCTGTTACAGTGGCACTCCAAAACCATTGTGTCCTCAGCATGTTTATGGAATCCCAGAAGGTACTGTGTGGCCCCAGGAGAATGCTTTGTTTATGTCAATCATAACATATTACAGCCAAAAGGCTGACAAAAGATATCAGATATAAGAGCAAGCCTCTCAGGGACTGGCTCTTACGGAAAGACAAAAGGGGCTGCCTTCTTTGTTAGGGAGTTAAGGTCATGGTTAGGGTAAGGGAGACCCTTGCTTATCTAACCTTCTGGTACAACTGGTACCTGCAGATAATAGGCCATTAAGTTCCAGATAGCAATGTCTCCAAGATATCAACCATTACTGTCAACAGATGCCAGCCTCTCACCACCAGAAAACTTCTGATCTCCATATATGATGTAAGTTTAATCAGACTTTTAACCTCTTGTAACAGCTACCCCCTCCCCTCAAAAATTTCTCTCAAGCCCTCTCTGCCTATATTCCTACGATAGATCTGTGGTAGATCAACAATACCAACAAGGGTTCCCTGTTGCTCCCACTCAGCTGAAGCAACTCCGGAAGATACAGAAACAACTCTAAGTTCGAAGAGGAGTAAGAGTATTTATTGAAAGAGAGAACGTGCTTAGAGGTTTTTTTTGGGGGGGGGTGGAGGGGACGAGCTTATTCTTGAGCCAAATGAGTTAACACATGTCCGGGTAACATACATTTAGGCTGCCCTGAAAGACATGTACCAAGGTGAACATAGATACATGAGATTTCATTAGCCACAAAGCATAATAAGTCATAAATCAAGGCAGTTACCAAAGACAGTGGTGAGGGTAACAGGTGGATGGGCTACAGCACAGTAGAAGAGCTGTTAAAGGTACAATATGCTATCTGATTACATTCATAGTTTTTAAACTGGAAGAAGCCAGTGATCTACTAAGAAAACATGGCCTTGACAGTCACAAGAAAATTAGAGCAGACACAGAAGTGAGCAAAGAATGACTTTCAAAGGGACTAAAATTAGTCCCAAGATAATCTGGCTCTGGTCTGCAATAATTTAAATCTCTACAATCTCGGATTTCAGTCATTTGGCCTTGTAGATCTAGTAAAGTTTTAGTTTTTCTTTTTTTCTAGGAACCTGTTTCTATAGTTACCCATTTGTCCAAGCAGCACATTTTGTGCATGTGGAAGTCAAATGTTTTAGGGCAGTTCTTCCCTAGGGTCTGATAAATATGGGGCCTGAGAAGACAGCAAGGAAAGCAGCCTACATTTGAGAGAAAGAGTTGGGAAAGCCATTAAAGAATCCTTAGATTATATAATTTATGATTTAGATACGATTTGCCTTTTTCCCACCCTCTGTGACAGATACAGCACTTACATGTGACATTATATAAATGTTTAGCCAGGCATGGTGGCACATGCCTGTAATCCCCAGCATTTGGGAGACAGAGGCAGGCAGATCTCTGCACGTTCCAGGCCAGTCTGGTCTACACAGCAAGCTCCAAGCCAAGTGGGGCTACACGAAGACCCTATCTCACAAAGAAAAGAAAACAGAAATATGTTTGAAAGTCAAATAAACAAGAAAATACTGTGGCCTTAAAGAAACCAAGGTAAGTGCAGGAAGCAGTCATTTAGACTAACCTCTCAATCATACTTGACTGAACACATGATTTCCCATGTCTATAGTTATGTGCATTCTATAAAATATTTTATTTGTTTTTAGTACTTAAATAATTAATAATCTTCTAATCTTCATTTTCTTTCTGGTCAGTATGACTCAATTCCATAGCTGTAACTCCAAATCAACTGGATAGATCTGACTTTAGGAAAGACTGGTCTTTAATGCCTGGACTGCTATAACTTGTATTTGTTATTAATAATTTTATTTGTTATTATTTTAGTATTATACAGAGTTCCTGCTTAGGGAAGGAAATAGTCACATTAAAGAAGAATTTAGACAAAAATATATCTTAAAGATTTTTAAATTCATTTTTAAAATTTTATGTGTAGGAGTGTATCGCCTGCATGTGATAAGTGCACCCGTGTCCTGCAAAGCCTGAGGAGGTCACAAGAGGACAACGGATTCCTCACAACTATTAGCCACTATATGGGTACTCGGAATTGAACCCAGGTCCTCAGAAAGAGCAGCCAGTGCTCTTAACTGCTAAGCCATCTCTCCAGCCCCTAAAAATACATCTTAAAGTGATACTATATTGTTAACAAAATTGTCTTTTCCTTATGTACCAATATTTGTGACAAAGACAGAAACAAAACACCAGACTTGTCTTTTGAAATTGGGATTCCAGTAAACATATGTAATTTTATGGGCATAACCAAAGATTATTTTCTCATTTCATAATTAGAAATAGAAATGAAACTCAAATATGAATCCTTCTGTAATACTGGCCATTTATTTCTCATTAGCAAAACACAAATGCTGTTTTACATATACACACATGTGTGTGTACATACACATATAAATACCCAAACACACAAATATATACCCAGAGAGAAATGTCAGGCTTGGTGGCAAGTGCCTTTACCCAGGTAAGCCATTTCATCAGTCCAGTAATTCTTTGTAATATAAGAACAAATAAGTCAGGTGGGTGTGGTAGTATACACCTTTAGTTCCAGCACTTGGGAGGCAGAGACAGGCAGATTTCTGTGAGTTCAAGGTCAGTCTGGTCTACATGGTGAGCTCAGGCCAACAGGAGCTATAGGGAGATGTTGTCTCAAAGAACAAGGAAGGCAAAGGAACTAACAAATTCAAATATTAAAATTAAGGGAATCGAAACAAAAAACAGAACAGAAATCTGCAATGCAAAACAATTTTTATTCCTAGTAAAAGTGAACATATGATTTATAATGGGAAAATAGCAACAGAAAAAAAATTTATAAAAGACACTGAAAGATCATATATAAAAATAAAGCCTAACTACTTGGTAATAAGGAAAAAGACAAACAAAACATCAAGTTAGGGACAGGGTTCTCAAAGGAAACCCCAAGTGTTGATGACCACACCAAACAAAATATGATGGATGTAGGTGCTTCATGGAGCTGGAAGCCAAATTATTTCCCACAATTTAAATGTTAAAATTATGACAGGAAGCTGGGTGAGGTGGCACACAGTTATAATCTCAAAACTCTAAACAGTGACACAACAGAATATCAAGCTTAGCCCTAGTACATGGTGAGTGAGTCAGTCAGTCACTCTCTCCCTGTCTCTCTCAAATTATATTTTACTTATTTTGTCTGTATTTGGGAGGGGAAAAGGGCAAGTGAAGATCAGAGAACAACAGAAATTGTGTAAGCAAACAAAATGCCCCTAGCCAGGTGAAACTTACAGACAACACATACAGTACATCATCTGAAGGCCGGGGGGAAACTGGAGTGAAAATCTTTTCAGAATATATTTTAAGAATCATGCTGTTAACCAGGCATGGTGGCACATGCCCTTAAAAATTTCAGGTCCATCTATGTGAGATCAAGTCCAGCCTGGAGATCAAGTTCTAGGCTACCTGGGGCTATAGGGAGACACTGTCTAAAAACCAAACAACAAAAAGAATTAAGGTATCCAAAAGCACTCATCATGTGCACATAATACACACAACACACACACACCTCATACACAAAACATCTGAGTATGCTGTGAAATTAACAAAGACCTGTACATGCCTTGGTAGGAAAGAACACATTTTTTAAAAAGATGTGAAAAGATCCTCCGCCCTGGCTTATCTCCAGGACTGGTTCAGCAGGAAGTCAAGGCTGAAGCATCTTTCAATAGCCTGGCTATGTGTTCAAAGAAGGCCGTAGCATACAGCCATCCAGAAAACATAAAAATGAGGTTTTCCTTTCTTTTTTTAACTGCTGGTATTCAAGGGAAAGAAGCCTGAACACAAGCTAAAGCAAAGTGGTTTACAGTGGGTATATACAAGTACTAGAATCTCTAGAAAAAATACTTTGGAAAGGTTACTGTGGTGGTTTAAATGAGAGACATTCCCACAAAGGCTTCTGTATTTGAACTCTTGGTCCCCAGTTGGTAGCACTCCTTGGGAGATTATGGAACCTTTGGAAGTTAGGGCATTGCTGGAGGAAATATGTCACCGGGAGCTCCCACGTCCTGTTCTCTCTCTGCTTCCTGACTTCCAGAATAGTCTCATGCTCTTTCTGCCATGCCTTTCCCACCATGATGGACTGCATCTGCTCTGAAGTGTAAGCTAACTCAAACCTCCTTCTCACTCTTGCTCACCGTATTTTGTGAGAGCAACAGAAAAGAAACATAGTCACTAAGCAAATGGCAAACTCTACCCTACAACAACCAAGAATAGCAAACAATGGACAAGAGAGGAAATGATTCGCAGCTTTACTCCATTATAACACTTAAATGTTCATTATCAACAACAAAAGATACCAAGAAAATAGATAAATGGAAACATGTGGCTCATGATTTAAAAAAAAAAAAAAAAAAAATTGGCTTTAGAAAAATCACCTTTGAAAAACTTCACTGACTAGACACTCCAAAACAATGGTAATAAATTCTATGTATCACAGCCCCTCAAGCAGGTGAAATATATGAGGAAAAAAACTATTGGACTGCAAATAGAGGTGTCTCACTGAACTACTAGAATAGAATCTACCAGAACCTGAGGAGGATGTGGAAAGAAGGGATGGAAAGAGGGGATTACTGGCTAAGGAACACAGCTGGAGAGAGGGCAAGTAACTCGCAATGACTTGTAGAACAGCAGTATAACTACCGTTGACAAGAATCATTTAAACATTGTAAAGCAGTAAGTGGAGAGGATTCAGAAAAGTTTCTAAAACACTCTAAAGTAACAGATATGCCCACTGCACTGACCCACTCGGTATATACTACATACGTGCTTTGAAATGTCACAATCCACATGTATAATTCTAGTTCTCCAGAGGCTGGCACAGGAAAATCTAGAGTTCAAGGCCAGGTTAGACTATGTAGTGAATTCAAGCCAGCCTCCTCTAAATAATAAGACCCTGTCTCAGAAAACAAAACAAGCAGGGTTGATGGCTCAGCAGTTAGGTCTTGCAAAGAACCTGGGTTTGGTTCCCAGCACTCACATGGCAGCTTACAACCATGTGTACCTCCAGTTCCAGGGGATCCAATGCCCACTTCTAGCCTCCACGGGCACCAGACACACACATAGTTAACATACATATACGCAGGCAAAAGACTTATACACATAAACTAAAAGCAAATAAATCTTAAAAAGAGAAAACAAAACAAGAAAAAGTTACATTGAACCCCATAAATAAGTACAGTTATGACCAATCAGTTGGTGGGGTTCTTTTGTTCTACCCAGATAGAGAGCATGGCTAAGGAGAAGCTTTTTAAATTTATTACATTTCTTATGAGTGAGGTATGTGTGTCTGTGGTTGTGTATGTCATAGTATGTGGAGATCACAGAACCACCACTTTGACATAGGGCTTAATAAGCCTGCTATTTCTAGCAGAATCACTACCAGTATCATCTCCTAGATCCTTTCAACAATAGGATTTCTTTATTACTTCATAATCCATAAAAATGGGATAATGAGTTCTAAGTCAGCTTTTCTTACATTAGAGCAACAGGCTCTTATTTAACCAGGAAAAAGCTTCTAGCCAAATATCTCATGTGATCCCTAACCTGACTTAGCTCCTCCCTTTCCTAGGTCTGCTGGTGACTACTATTCTATTACTCCTTTTATCCTGGGAGTTAAACATGATAACCTGCTATATCTCAATAGACTTTAGCAAATGAACCTTCAGATGGTGAGTGTGCAAGATGGCTCCTCAAGTGAAGGCACTAGCTTCCAAGCCTGACCATCTGTGTTTGACTCATAGGACCCACATAGAAGGTGAGAATCAACTTTAAGTTATCTTTTGACCTCTACACACACATACAAATAAATAAATGTAACTTAAAAAATATTTTTAAGACAGGGACATACTTGCTAGATAGACTAGGCTGAGAGGTCCACCTGCCTGGAATTAAAAGCCTGAATCATTCCGACCCCTTTTTAAAGATTATTATTATTATTATTATTATTATTATTATGTGTTTGTGTCTGTGGATGCCCCTGGAGGCTCAAAGAGGATGTCAGTTCCCTAGGGTCTCAATTACAGGTAGTTGTGAGCTGGCTAATGCAGGTACTAGGAACCAAACTAAGGTCCTCTTGAAGGACAGCAAGTGTTCTTAACCACTGAGCCACCTCTCTAGCCCTTTAATTTTTTTTTTTTTTTTAAAGAAGGGAGAGCATGAACACAGTACCCCACTACCACAAATCATGCAGTTGAGTTTCCTGCATTTGGGGGAATCCAAGTGCAATGGATGAGCCTTGTCTTGGGAAAACCACCTTCCTGATCATGGTATCTCCCTTGCCTGGTAAGTATAGACCTTTAAATTTTTTAAATATTTTGTTATTTTTATTTTATGTGTATAAGTGTATTGCCTGCATGTATGTAAGTACACCCCTGTGGAGGTCAGAAGAGGGCTGTTGGATCCCCTGGAAATGGAGTTACAGATGATTGTTAGCTGCCATGTGGGTGCTGGGAACTGACCCCAGGTCCTCTGCAAGAGCAGCCAGGTTCTTAATTTGTGAGTCAGCTCACCAGCCCAACCCATAATTTTTTTTTTAACTCAAGATAATTTTACAAATGGAACCTGTTATGCTGTTCTGGAAATACCCTTCTGCCCCCATTCCTATCATGGACCTCCAGACTGACCCTCCCTGTGTTGTTTCCAACTGCTAGCCCTTTCTGCTTTCTGTTATCCCCAGCCAGCACAAAGCAGTCAGGTTACCTCATCCTGTAAGGCAGTAAGTGATTCTGCCCTGGAAGGAGGAATGAGATAGGAGTTAAGCTTCCCGTAGGCAGTAAGGGGAGAGTTGATGGTAGAGCATGATAGAAGGAGTGGCTAATGGTGGAGCAGCCCTGACCTCCTAGCAGCATAAGTCACATGGATTCCTGGTTCAGCTCACTAAGCACAAAAATGACCAGTTCCAATAAAAATCTCAACAGTCTGTGTCCATTTTGCACTATAAAAACTATAAAAGACCACTGAGTGGGGCAACACAGCAGTATTCCTTTCTTGAGACTCCTGCCACTCTTGGGAATTCTATCCCACTTTTCCTTAATAAATCTGTACTTACTCTGCTCACTCTTTGCCCATCATCACTTACACTTCTTTGGTGTGAGACAAATCTGAATACTAGCTCTGAGTAGCTTTCCTAGCTCACTAGGTCCACCAAGAGCCAAGAAAGGCTCTGTCACTGTCAAAAAACTCACATCAAAACTGTAAAGAGGAAATTAATGGAGAAAACCAACCCCAAAACATGGTTCTTCAAAACGATTAATAAAATCAATATGCTTAAGATAAAAAGACAAAAATTACTGACTAAAGAGTGATCATCATTACCAGGAAAATTAAAAGTACCATAAGGAAACTCAATGACAATAAATTTGATAACTTAGATGAAATTAACAAATTCTTCCAAAAAATTTTAAAAAACAGAATTGACCATAGCAACAAATGGAATAAGTCATGTGATCATAATAACTGCAAAAAAACAAAATCTATACTGTACAATAAAGGCGTAAGGCGAGCTATTAAGACTGAGAAGAAAGTCCAGCATTGCAGTGCACACCTTTAGTCCCAGCACTCAGGAGGCAAAGGAAAGGAGATCTCTGTGATTTCCAGGCCAGCTGGGACTATAGGGGGATCTCATCTCAAAAACACCCAAAACAACAAGTTAGGAGAGGTGGCCCACGCCTTTAGTCCCAGCACTTGGAAGGCAGAGGCAGACATCGCGTGAGTTCAAGGCCAGTCTGGTCTACAAAGCGAGTTCCTGGTCAGCTGGGGGTACAGGGAGACCCTCTCTCAAAAACAAAACAAAACAAAACCAATAACAAAAAAACACAATACAATAATCAAAACACTGTACTATTATTTCACAGAGATGAACTTTAATAAAGCCCGAAAATAAATGTACAACATTCAACCTATTTCTGACAAAGGAGCAATGGAAACCCATAAAAGTATTAATAAACGTTACCAGACCACCTTGACATCCATATGCAAACATACTAACCACACAAAGACTTCACGACTTCACAACTCCAAATATTAACTCCCTGTGGATCCTAAACCCAAACATGAAAAGAAGTGCATAACTTCCAGAAGATAATAAACTAAACCACGATTCACAGCCACCCTTCCCCACCCTTGCGGAACCAAGAGCCGGACCCGCGCACCGCAATGACGTCACGGGCACGGAAGCTTTCCCTGAGGCTGGCAGAGCCTCTGGCAAGGCAATCTGCGCAGACGCGTCCCATGGGGTTGAGTTGCCCAGAAGCGGCCAGGCTGGGTCCGGGGTCGCCTCGCCGATCGCACACGACGTGGGCTGGGCTGCCGGACTGCCCTACCCGACCCCAGCTCGGGGAGGACCCACCACAGCCTGCTCCGGCGGCTCCACGGCCGCTCCTCCCGTCCAGGGACAGCCGGCCCCACGCTCACCATGGCCCGGCTTCCGGGTTCGCCCGCAATCTCCGCACAGCTCCCGGCAGCGGCGCTCAGGGCGCAGCACACGCACCCACGCGGAGCGGAACCTGCAGCATGGCGGCCGGAAAGATCCCGCCTTTTGCCGCCTGTCGGCGCTCCTGATTAGACGACCTGCAAGGAAGCCCTGATTGGCTACTGAGGTCTGAGTGACAGGAGCAGCTCCCACTGGAAGGGAGCGGCGCTGAAGGGACACAGGACAGCAACAGTCCCTCCCAGCCCTAGCTTTAGCTCCAATCACAGACCTGGCTCAGGTAAAGAGGGATTTACATTTAAGCAAAACTTGTTCCTACTTCACAGAGCTCGGTATGCACTTCCTGTTCTTCCTCCTGGGCACAGGCTGGCCAGTAGGCACAGTGTACAATCGAGTGATCGCCTTTCCGCACAGCAGGAATTTCATTGAGTCATACTAAGTACTGAATATACCTTACCCCTCAAGCTGCACGTTTCAACCAAAAAATATGCTAAGCCCCGGCACTGCCTCAAGCTTGTGACCGGTACTTAGGAGGTAGAGGCAGGAAGCTTAAGACCAGCCCAGGTCACGTGAGACCTTGTATTAAAACAAACCAACAAATAAAAACATGGCAGATATTACCAAAAGAGAAAACTATTACTGCAAGGAAAATAGAGAGTTTAGAAAGAAATAGTAGCTATAAGAGCAGAAATTCAGGAAGCAGGGATTTTTTTTTAAAAGGACCATCAATGATATCCAAAATTGATTTAAAAAAAAAACTTCACTACATTTATTTGTCTACTTACTTATTTGAGAGAAGGAGCTACGTGTGTGCCACAGTGTGTATGCGGAGGTCAGAGGACAACTTTCAAGAACTGGTTCTCGCTACCGTGTTGGTCCTAGAATTGAACTTGGGACTTAAAGCTCGGCAGGAAGCACCTTTACTAGTTGATCCATTTGACTACCCAAAAGTTGATTTTTTTTTTAAGGAAAAAAATTGATAACAGTTACGTATATTGAGTTTTTTAAAAAGAGGAGCTGGGTATGGTGGCACATGCCTTTAATCTCCGTACTTGGAGAGGCAGAGGCAAGCATATTTTTGTGAGATGGATGCCAGCCTTGTCTACATAACAAGTTCTAGGCCAGCTAGGGCTACAAGGAGACCCTGTTTCAAAATAAGAAAAGAAATAAAAATGAGTGGAAACACGAATTACTAAATTTAGAAATGAAAGTATAGCTGAGTGTGGTGGTACTGTGCTGTAATCCCAGTCCTTGGGAGCCTGCAGCAGGAGGATCAAAGTTGCAAGGCCTAGCAGGCCTACAACCTGGGTTCAAGGCAGCAAGGTGAGACCCCCATCTCAAAAAAATGCAAAAAGGCTCATGGTGGTGTACTCTTTTAATCTCAACACTTGAGAAACAGGGGCCAGAGGATCTCTGTGAGATCAAGGACAGCCTGGTCTATATAGTGTGTTTTAGGCCAGCTGGGGCAGGAGATCTTGTCTCAAATATAAGGCTCAGTGATGGAATACTTGCCTACCATGTTTCAGGCCAGTAGGCTGAATCTGCAGTACCCACCTCAGAAATGAAGGTAGAAGCATTACCACTAATATTACAGAAGTAAAATGGACTAAGGCTGAAGAACTGGCTTAGTGAGTAAGAGCAAATACTGCCCTTCCAGAGGACTCTAGTTCAGTTCCTGGCACGCGCGTTGGGAAGTTAACATTGACAGTAACTCCAGCTCCAGATGATATGATGTCTTCTTGTAAAATATTTTTTGATTATTTTTAATTTTTTTGTGTATGAGTGTATTGCCTGCATGTAAGTAAGTATTGCACCCATGTTGTACAGTACCTGTAGAGGTCAAAAGAGGTCTTTTCCCTAGAACTGGAGTTATGGACAGTTGATGGTCACCATATGGGTGCTAAGATTTCAACCTGTATCCTCTACAAAAGTAGCCAGTACTATTTACCACTGAGTCATCTCTCCAGCCCCCATATGATCTGATGCCATCTTTTGGACCCTTGGGCATCTCTACTCACACATGCACATACACACACAAAAATCAATCCTTTTAAAAGAAGAAGTAGAATAGAATAGACTGCTACAACAGCAAATTGGAGAATCTAGATGAAACAAATACATTTCTTGAAATAACAATGCACTAAAACTGAGCAAAGAAGAAATGGAAAAATCTGTTTAGAACTAAATCAGAAGGTAGAATCTATAGCCAAAATGTCCAGTTTGAATGCCAAAGCCACCATCACATGGCTTTGTTGGTAAAATTTACCACATTTAAGGAAGAATTAGCAACAATCCTTCACAAACTCTTCCAAACAACTGATAAAGTTGTTTGGAACATTTAAGAAATGAGACCACCATCACTCTGATTCAAAGTCAGACAATGACAGTACAAGAAACAGAAACTACAGAGACTTGTCCTTTAAGAATTTGAAGCGTTGCTGGGTGTGGTAATGCATGCCTTTAATCCCAGCACTCAGGCGGCAGAAGCAAGCAGATTTCTGTGTGTTCCAGGCCCACTACTGCTTTAAGGAGACCCCATCTCAAAAACAAAACAAACAGACCAAGAAAACCCAAACCAACTAAACAAACAAAAACCCCAAAAAACAAAAACAGGGCTGGAGAAATAGCTCAGCAGTTAAGAGCACTGCCTGCTCCTACAGAAGACTCAGGTTCAAATCCAAGCACCCACATGGCCACTAATAAATGTTGTAACTCCAGTTCCAGGGGATATGATGTCTTCTTCTGGCCTCTGCAGGCACTGCATGACACAAGTGCACTTACATTCACGCAGGAATAACACTCATACACATACTATAAATAATTTTTTAAAAAAGAATTTGAAGCATAAATCCTTAACAAAATACTAGCAAATGGCATAAGCAGCCTATTAAAACAATCACAGGGGCTAGAGAGATGGCTCAGCTGTCAGGAACAATTGCTCCTCTTCCAGAAGACTAGATTTGGTTCCCCGCACCCATGTCTGGTGGCTCACAATCAGTACTCCAGTCCCAGGAGATCTGACATCCTCTTCTGACCTCCACTGGCACTGCACACGTGTGGTGTACTTATATACACATATATGCTGGATTTCAAAAGGGAAGTCAAGGATGTTCTAAAGAGAGGAATATTTTAAGAGAAGGTGAACCCAGCAGGAAGCTCCTTTAGCTCGGGAAGTAAACAACTCAGTAGCTTCAGGAAGTCCCTGAAATTGACCAGATTCACTAAACCCTTCCCTATCTAAGCATATATAAGCCCTAAACCCTACTGAGAGACATTCTCGAAGACCCAAGCTGCCTGAAGAAGACAGAGACCAGCTGAGCTGCTGGAAATAAATAAGATTTTGGTGATGTCCTTACTCTGGTCTGTTGTTGATTCCCTGTCTGGGTGAGTAGACATTTACTCATGTCTCCCTAGGAAAGTATCACACAACATGTCCTTAAAATTTATTTATGCATATTTTTACCACAAAATGCTTCAAAAAAAACTTTTAAAGGACACAAATCAAATTAATAGAGATGAAAACTATGTCTTGGATTTTTTAAATTTATCTTTCTTTTAAGTGTGTGAGTGTTTGTCCTGCACACGTATAAGTGTGCACACGCATAAGTGTGATGCCACGGTGGCCAGAAGAGTGTTGTTGAATTTCCCTAGAACTGGTGATAGACAGCTTTTAGCTACCGTGTGGGTGCTGGGAACCAAACCCAGGGCCTCTGTAAGAGCAGCCAGTGCTCTTAAGTGCTGAGCCACCTCTCCAGCCCTGCTATGTCTTGGATTTTTAGAACTGGAGCAAATATAAGTGTTGTAGATGGCTCAGAGGTTAAGAGTACTGGTGGTTTGTGCAAAGGTCCTGGGTTTGGTTCCCAGCACCCACATGGCAGCTGACAGTCTTCTGAAGCTCCAATTCCAACACCCTCTTGTGACCTCTGCAGGCATTGCATACATAGGTGCATTTATATACATGCAGGCAAAACACACACATAAAATAAAAAGAGGAAAATTTTAAAAATGAGAGCCAGGCATGGTGGTGCACTCCTTTAGTCCCAGCACTTGGGAGGCAGAGGTAAGTGGTTCTCTGTGAGTTCAAGGCCAGCCTGGACTACATAGCGAGTTCCAGACCAGCTGGAGCTTCAGGGAGACCCTGTCTCAAAAAGACCAAAAAATTTTTTTAAGTGAAACACACAGAAAATGGAAAAAATGAACAGAACATCAATGAACTACACAGGAGGACAACTCCAAGTGGCCAAGTATGTGTAACTGGACTCCATGCAAAGAGAAGAAAAACCTGAACAAGGGATGTTCCTAAAATTTTGAAACTAAGTGAAATGCATAATCCCACAGAACCAAAAGTCACAGAAAGATTCATGAAAAAAAAATCTAGACAAAAACCCACCATTATCAACTTACAGTACAGGAAAGAGAAAGAAGAAAAAACCGGACATTCACTACAAAGACGGAAAGCCACAACGCAGAACATACTCATCAGAAGTAAGAAGCCAAAAGAACAGCAGCCTTGAAGATCTGAAAGAACAAGCGTGTCAACAAAGAAGCCAATACCCATCAAAGAACAGCCAGAAGTCTGGTATCTCCTCAAATATCTCCCCGGTTGTGACTGTACAGAAAAAGGTGCACCTTAAGTCTAGAGTAGCTTTCATGGCTGGGATGCGGTCACCCACCTCCTCTGAGGTACAGGTGATGGCCTGTGATGAGTAGAGGATCATAGGAGTTAGGAGGGAGCCCCGTGCTACCTAAATGGGACAGAAGTGACTGGTTAGGTTGTAAAGGGCATTGGGATCCCATCTCATACCCATTAGAATGGTGCTCATAAGCACATACACGCAGTAAATGCTGATAAGGATGCTGGAGGGGGGCTTTCATGCCGTTGATGGAGTCACTGTGGGAATCAACATGGGTATTCCCCCAAAAGAGAGTAGAATTGTCATAAATGTGCTCCAAGGTATCAGTCCTGGGTACATACCTGGCGAGATCTGAGTCAACATGCAGGAAGGATGCCTACACATCTACAGCTCTAGTCAAATATTCAAGTTGATCAACACAGGTGTCCATTAAAAGATGGCTAAATTTTTAATAAATTTGTCATATATACATAATGGACAGAAGAATGAAACTATATCATTTGCAGAAAAATTGGGGGAAACCAGGGGTCGTACTATTAGGAAAAACAAGCCAGACTTAGAAAGACAAGTATCAAACATTTTATCTCATATGTAGAATCTAGATTTAAAATAAAAACTAAGCCACAATTCCAGCTACTCAGACAACTACATCAGGAGAATTTTAAGTTTGAGGCTAGCCTGGGCCACTTACTAAGACCCTATCTCAAAATTAAAAGTAAAAGAAGAATGAGCACATAGGACCATGGTACATACAGGACTTGCTTAGAATGTTCAAGACTCTAGTTTAGAAACCCAAAACATCAACACTTGCCAGGTGTGGTGGCACACACCTTAATCCCAGCACTAGGGTGTCAGAGGCAGGTGAATCTCTGAGTTCAGGGCCAGGCTGGTACACATAGTGAGTTCCAGACCAGCTGGGGCTACCTTGTCTAAAAGACAACAACAACAAAACTGGAGCTAGAGAGATGGCTCAGTGGTTAAGAACACTCGCTGTTCTTGCAGAAGACCCCAGTTCGAATCCCAGCATCTGCACGGTGGCTAGTAACTGTCTGTAACTCCAGTTCCAGGGTATCCAACGCACTTTTCTGTCCTCCACAGGTGCTACACGACACGGATGCACTTACATATATACAGGCATAACACCCATACATAAATTAAATTAAATTTAAAAAATTTAAAACCAAAACACTTATGAAAAACTATACAGTTTTGTTGGATAAGGCAAGACAATTAGACCTTGCAAAAGACATATAAAAGAGAATTGTAAAATTGTATTTTAGAATTGTGTTTATTAGGGATTTGCATTTAAAGATGTTCCCAGGCAGACCTAGTGGTGCAGACCTGTAATATCAGCTTCTTGGGAAACAGAGGTGAGAAGACTGCAAGTTCAAGGTCTCCCAGAATTATATTGTAGGACCCTCACTCAAATAAAAAGCCATTAAAACCTCCTTGTCAGCTCACCCCTCCCTAACTGGAAAGTCCCAAAAGTCATAAGGGCTATGTCAGCATCTCCTGTCACAAGAGCCATGTCAACAACTCGTGGTAGGTGAGATAATGTCTGGGATACTAACAGAAAAAGCCCCTTTTCTAGTAAAAATAGACTTCTGGTTAAAACATTTGTCAAGTCAACATTTTGTAATGTGTCACAATGCTTGTGGCATTACTGAGAAAAAGGTTGGACAATGTAAAAGTTGTAACTTTTTGTAACCCTGGTTTGTGCCAATCTATACCCTGTATGTCAATATATGATAATCTTGTGGTTTTTTGCTATAAGAGCTTGGTCCGAGCAGGGCCAGGGGGGCTTGGCTTCCCGAGGCCAAGTCACCCACTTGCACAAGTGAAATAAACTCCTCATGCTGTGTGCATCTGACGGTCTGGATTCTTGGGACTGACACTCAGGCAGCCTGAAGGGGTTCGAGTCCCTTGGCTGAGAGTGGGAGTGGGGCGAGGCTCCCCAGCGTTGGGCTCTCAGGTGGCCTTAGAAGGGGTTTGAGTCCCCTGGGCTGAGTGAGAACCAACAATATATTGTGAGTTCAACGATACCTAGGAAAGTAAGTGAGGCCCTATCTCAAAATGCACAGGGCCTTGTGGGCTGGAGAGATGCCTCAGTGGTTAAGAGCACTGGCTGCTCTTGTAGTGGACCCAGGTTCAATTTCCAGCACCCACATGGCAGCTAACAACCATTCCTAACTCCATTTCCAAGGGAATCCAATACCCTCTTCTGACCTCTGTGGCTTTTGCACTGCCAGATCACAAAACTAGCAAGGCACTCACAATTAGCTTCCTACAGCAACGGAGGAAGAGATTTTCCACAAGAATTCTCAGCTCCTAGGTGCTTCTGTAGTAAACTACAAACTCTGGTCTGATCTGGGAGCCAAAAAAAAAAAAAAAAAAAAGTGGCTGTAGCTTAGTAGCTAGGGTACTTGTGCTAGTACACAAGAATGTCTAGGTTTGTTCCTCAGAACCACGCAGTCAGGGTGTGGTGACACATACCTGTAATCCCAGCATTGGGGATATAGAGGCTAGCAGACCAAGAGTTCAAGGCAATCTCTGACTATGCAGAGAGCTCAAGGAGAGCCTAGTAGCCATAAGACCCACTCTCTAAATAAATGAATGAATGGATAGATGGATGGATGAATGAATGAAACAATACCACCAAGTTCATAAGGTAAGGTCTGTGAAATCAAATAAGAGCATACACAGGCTGAGTGTGGTGGCACACAAGTTTAATTCCAGTACTTGGGAGGCAGAGGCAGGTGGATCTCTGAATTAGAAGCCAGCCAGAGCTATATAGTAAGACCATGTCTCAAAAACAAGACAATTAGACTGGAGAGACAAATCAGTGGTTAAGAGCACCAGTTGCTCTTCTAGAGGACCCAGGTTCAGTTCCCAGCACCCATGTAGCAGCTAACCACGATCCGTAACTTCCGCTCCACGGGCCTCTGATGCCCTCTTCTGATGTCCGCAGGCATTGCACAGCACAGGTGCCACAGGCAAAATGCTTGTTCACATAAAATAGATGAATAAATTAAGACACCTTTTTAAAAGTCTTATGTTACAAATATAGTATTTATTCAACTAATCCCTGAGGGAGGGAAAATAATTTTTATTTATCATTCTAATATCACATCTCTTATTCTTGTAACTTGGTTATATCCTTGTTAACAGTATAGTAAAATATCAATATCCATATTTATTGAAAGTATTTGTCTTTTTATGAGAATTTACATGTAAAGCTACATATTAATTTTTTACCAAATTAATTTGTAGCAAAATAAAAGTTACACTGACTACGTGGATAATTTACTGTTCCAAGTACTACTGAAGTACACTTAAAACTCAGCTGTCAGATATTTGAGCTTAGTTTTAATTCTGTAACTACAAATAAGGCACCCCCCCATTTCAATGAAATGTTTATCTAATACAATGAAAAACCCCAGTGTAGATTTTGTTTGTTTGTTGTTTTGAGATAGATAGGCTCTCACTACGTAGCTCTGGCTGGCCTACAAACAAGAATCAGGACAAATAGCTACTATAGAGTCAAGAAAAGGCATAAGCCAGTGTGACCATAAAGGTCATTGAACAGAACTCTGAAATGCTATCAGTCTCATCTTTGAGAGATCATACTTGCTGTTCAAACTGAAGAGAATAATCAGAAATATTAAAGTAACACATGCCAGGAAACTGTTTACAACCCCAGTGTTCTTTTAAAAATAGTCCATGGTGGCCTGGTTTTGTGGCACCACAATTGGAAGTTCTCCCAGCTCCTGACTGATCTCCCCCAGCATCTGAGCAGTTGTGTTGGTTGTTTTACTGAGAACACAGGCCATTTTTGCAACTTTCTTCCTGTATGCCTGTAACAAGTCCAGGAAGGGGAAACAGGAAGGCTGACATCACAGCCTTCAGTGGTAGAATCAAGAAGCTGAAGATGATCATCTCAGCCTGATGGGAGACAGCTCAGAAACCTGGCAGTTATTATCTTTTGGAATTAGCAGTACCAGGACAATTTGTCCAAGTCCACAGGCCCCAACATATGAGCAGGTAAAGCCGGATAGGTGTGGTTCTCTCAGAAAAAAGCCCAGCCCAGGGAGGGGGCATTGGGGGGATTTACTTTTAAATGGGATATGGTTAAAGCTAGTGTTAGAATAAGATGGTAGCGAACTGCAGTTAAAGCAAAGACAATGAGAGCAAAGGAAAGGCAACGGGAAAATCCACAGACGCTCGTGAGACATATTTATCCTGTGTGCCAATACTACCATGTGCAATATTTTGATAAACAAGATGAATCACACCTAACATTATTAAGTTCCTCCTGAGGAGACCAGGAACAGATAGATCCTCCTATAGAAGTTTTCTGTAGCTCATATTGAGTCAAATGCAACTATATATTAGAATCCCGCCCTTTAGAGACAGTAGGTTCTATCAGGGGAATTGTGACATTAACAGCTCTGTAAATGATGTCTGCATCTCCCTGCTTTATCCTAGCACATGCATATACACTAGTATCTTTAATCTCTAAAGCATCCTTGAAGACACTGAAGTCAGTATTATTTCTGGCTAACTGATCAGAGGCATCTTCTGCCAACTTCTCAAACCACCATTCCCCTGACTGAAAACGTCTTTCCCATTTTTGTACAAAACAACAGACCCTAAAGGATAGAAAAAATTCACTTGAGACTCCCTGCTTCTGCAGAGACACAAGTATGTCCCTTACCCAACACTTCACCATACCCTGGTTGCCACAAATCATGACTTCTTATACCGTATCAGCACTGGAAGTGGAGTCTGACCTTGCAGTTCCTGCACTCAATGGCATTCTATTGCACTGGTCCCAGCTTCTGCTAGAATTTCAAAATTTAAAGTATGTAAAGCTCTAGGTAGTCTGTTTTTCAGTGTGTCTGGAATGCCCAATATTCCCTTTTTGTTTTTGTAAATATTGTTTAAAGTAGCACGTTTTCTTTCCATGGTCACTTGTCCTCTGGAATTATAAGTTATACCTGTCTTATGAACTACGCCAAAGGAGGCAAAAAAAAAAAAGTGTTACAAACTGAGTGCATGATAAGCAGCTGCATTATCAGTTTTAATATCTTTCGGTATACCTAAAATAGCAAATGCCTGTTATAAATAATCAATCATGAGTGTTAACTTTTCCTCGCGGAAGTGTGTGGTCTAGGAGGCAGAAGAGGAAGTATCCACAGTAACGTGAATATACTTAAGACATCCAAATTCGGGGAAATAGTAAGATCCATCTGCCATAGCACTAGAGAGCACCAAGAGGTAAAGGGGAAGATGTAAGATATATATTTAGAACACTGATCACAATCAAAGACAATCTCCTGGGCTAGAGATAGCGGACTGTGGGAACACAGCTGCAAAAATAGAGTGGGCACATGAGTCACAGAATGCCACTGATAGGCTTCAGAAGGAATTCAGACAGGCATCACCAATGAATCAGCTTGTCAGTTTCTTGTAGTCAATGGCCCAGGTAAAGATGAATGTGCTTGGATGTGGGTGACAAAGAAGGGATGAAGGTCTCTTTGACGGATTATATTTGAACCTGTGAAGAGCTGTAAAATCAGTTTAGTGTCAGGAGGTACAATGGTGTTTCCAGTAATGAAATCATATGATCAGCACAGGGAGAGTCAGAAATAATATTAACAGGATCATGAATGTCTCTGAGGACATGAGATATGGCATATAGTACTTTTTAGTGAACAGAATTAAATGGGCTAGCAAGAACTTTAAAAGTGGGTCATCTATAAGCAATGTTTGTAGGAGAGGCATCAGTAAAATATGTAAGTGCCGAATGGACTTGGACAGGTGACTCATCATAGTTATAGGACATTTTGAGATGCCCCATAGTTCCCTGGGACTTAGTTGACCTTGGAGGACAGGTAGCAAAATATTGTACCTTTAAGTCAGATCAGTATAAGCCTCCAAATATGGTTATTAAACATCCTAGAAGGTTAGTAACACCAGTCTGGTACTTTTAATTACTGTGTAACATGTAAAGTTTGAACAAAAATCCTTAAGTCAGTTTTTATACGTATTAATAAGAACTAATTTAAATACAGGTCTGATTGAACTTTATAACCTTAAAAAATTTTAAAGACTCTTTTATTACAAACAAAAGTAGTCTCTTTTCTTTACTTGCCCCCCACGTTTTGATTTATGGTCTTTTAGAAGGAAGAGGGAGGAATTACATCACATACCTATAGACAGGAAAATCAGTTGATCAGGATCTTAACCAAGCTCACCAAATAGACTGTATCCATCTGTACAGGAAGGCAAAACCAAGCTCCTCTTGTTATGGGCAAATTCTCTTGTTATGGGCAATGTGTTCTAATGACAACCCAAAACATATATCTTAAGTGTCATTTTTAAAAAGTCCCTAAAGTAATACTTGAAAAATATAAAGAAACATGTGCTGGGCGTGGTGGTGCACACCTTTAATCCTAGCACTCTGGAGGCAGAGGCAGGCAAATCTGAGTTCAAGGCCAGCCTGGTAATATAATGAGTTCTAGGCCAGCTAGGGCTACAAGGAGACCCCCACCTCAAAAAAACAAAAAATAATGGAGAGAAAAGCACAAAGGACATTTGTCAGTAGTTATAAGAAACCCCAGTACTTGTCTGCATCCATCCAATCACCTGTTACTGGGTGTGGTACAGGCCAGAGGAG
Organism: Eospalax fontanierii; assembly: GCA_035773235.1. Taxonomy (NCBI): domain Eukaryota; kingdom Metazoa; phylum Chordata; class Mammalia; order Rodentia; family Spalacidae; genus Eospalax; species Eospalax fontanierii. The sequence goes on from CM069554.1 coordinate 8,584,997, forward strand.
CAGACTAAAAGTTATTTATTTATTGCAGGATGCAGCAATTCTCATAATAATAATCTGTATCTCTGTAGCACTTGGCTACCAAGGATACGGTGCTTGTTTTAACTAATTTAGCTCATTTCAGCCTGTCTCTTTGTTGAATAGTATCCCCGTAGAGAGAAACAGGGAAATTATCCTTAGTTTTGGTTACAAAGACGGTCACAGTAACTGAAGGTCTTAACCAAGGCTATAAGCTCAAGGGAGAAAGCTGACAATTAAAATATTTTTAATGTTAGTTGCTCATGGTAGAGCATGCCTTTAGTCCCAGCAATTGGGAGGCAGTGCAAGGGGGATCTCTGTGAGTTCAAGGCCAGCCTGGTCTACATAGTGAGTCCTGGGCCTGCCAAGGGTATACAGAGAGACTCTGTCTCAAAAAGACCAAAAGAACCACATTTTTTAAAAAAGTGTTTTCCCATAAGAAAGAGTTGCGCAAGTGTAAACTCATTATGCAGACTATCCCAGGCAGTGTTCCATCTGCATCGACCAAAGGTGTGTGCTACCATCCTGGCTCTCAAAAACTTTTCAGCAAAAATTTTGTCCTACCTACATATATTTTCCTAATGTTTCTAAAAATATTCAGTCCTCTTAATCTTCATTCATAAAATCTTTCTTTACTAAGATATTTCCATTTCTTTTCACCTTTTCATTTCCTTTTTTAATACCATGAGACAATAACATTCATAAACAAATTTTTTACCCATTGTGAGAATTCATTTTTGGGAGTACTAAGTAATTAATGTTTCCCTTTTTTTGTTTTTGATAATAGCTGTGGTTTAAGTGTAAAAATGTATTGAGTCTATAGTCTCAGCTTTTACTTAAAGATTTAAAAAGAAACTCACTTTTTAAGATATTGTATAGATAGCCCCTTATCAATAACTTTGCTTTGTTTCAAGTTTAGTATTTTTAGTTTTAAAACTTTCTTTTTAATTTTTCATTTGCTTAGTTTTATTTTATGGGTCTTAGTGTTATGCTTGTGTGTGTAAGTACACCCGTGACAAGCAGTGCCTAAGGAGGACGGAAGATGGCTGGATCTCCCGAACTGAAGTTACAGACTGCTGTTAACCTCCACGGGGTGCTGGAATGTGGACCCGGGTCTTTTGCAAGAACAGCCAGTGCTCTAACCACTGAGACATTTCTGTAGCTCCTAGTTTTAAAACTTGTACAAACAGGTAAGAAGTGGAACTGTGTTTTTCTTTCTTTTTTCTTTAACTTTTTAAAAATTTTCTAAGGTAATTAATCAATCATCCATAGGTCTAAACAAGATTATGAGGAAGTCACTTATAACCTGTTTTGTTGAAATTAATCAAATTGAAAGACTTCGGAAATGTAAGTTATGGATTAAGAATTAAATTAGTAATATTAAACATCATACATTACAAATACAATTTAATATAAGCACATTTTAAAACTAATTTTTGTCATTAAAAATAAATATGGAGTCTAAATTTACTTTTGGAGACTTTTCTTCTGTCCCCCTACAGACATATCAGGATTTATTTTTGAACCAAGCCAATGAAGTCAAGATTAAGGCCAAAGTCCTACTTGAGAAGTGTTGATAAATCTATATTTTTTGGAGGCCACTTGAGAACAGGGACTGTCCCCATGTTAAGTGACCTTATTCCCAGGAGGGAAAGTAATAGTAAAATGTATCCTATTTTTTAGTTGATTTTTATGTTGTTTATCCCAGGGTCAAACATTAATAAACAACCAGGTCCAGTTTGGGGCTCTGGTCTAAGGCTGGGAAAGGCTTTTTTAACATTTAACATTTTTTAACATTAGGTCAGTTGGAAAAAGCATAATAGCCTATGGACCACACTACATCAACAAACATCAAAGCCATTCCCCTATTAATCCCCAGACTAAGGAATCTTATCTAAGAGTAAATTCTAGCATAGCAATCCAGGCCATTAGCAGTTGCTATATGGAATGTTTGGGCAAAGGAGAAAGGGAATGCTAGTTGCCCTTTGGCAGACCCTGGCTGCTGGAACTCTGTGTTCCTGGTGTCACAGTCTACTAGACGGCAACAAGTCAGGGAGTCCACAGACAAGGGACAGAGTAGAGTCCAACTCTTCTATCCTTGAGACAAGACAAGACAGAACAACACTGACAGGACTAGTCTTTTAGGACATTGTATTAGACTCAAAGGAAGTATTTAATGACTAACACAACAATTAAGCCATGCATTCAAACAAAACCAAATCTCAACTAGAACTAGAACTAGAAAACTGAATTTGGAGTGAAATTTTTTTGTTATCCTTCCCTTTCTATAAAATCCTTTGATTGACTGCCTTTAAAGGAACAGGTGTCTGTAAGTAGAGCAGTCAAAGTTATAAGATTAAATAGAAACTAAATATTTAAAGGGATACATTTTTCTATCTGTGTGCTTGTTTAAATGCTCACAGCATTCATTTCCCTGCATTTGTTTGCAGGGCCCCAAGGCTGGGCCCTGATAGGAGTTTCCTGAAGTTACATTACTAATAAGATTGTCATCTTGGTCAAATTTAGAACAGCAATGATTAGTCCCAAGTATTTCCTCTTTACATCTGGGGCATATTCTTGGGGAAATTAGGCCAGCCTTTCCCTGGCTTTTTCAACAATTTTTTTTAAGTGCCCAGTTTTTTTCTCATCCAAAGCATTTTACACCTTTTGTTTCGCCCTGAACCATCATAAGAAGGGGAATCAATGTCATCTCAAGCTCAAATGTAATCTTTTAAAGTCCTATGAGCAGCCCTGGCAGAACACAACACCAACTGGCACTTAGCATTAGCATCATTTAAAAGTCAAAAGAACTATTTTTTTTTATTTAGACTTTTTGGTCTTTTTGAGATAGGGTCTAACTGTAATCCCAGCTGACCTAGAACTCACCACGTAGACCAAGCTGGCCTTGAACTCTGCCTGCCTCTGCCTCTAGAGTGCTGGAATTAAAGGCATGTACCACCATGCCCAGCTTAAGGCCACAATTTTTAACAGCATATCCTGGACATCAGCACAGGAAACAGTTTTTTATAACTTGTCCTGTAATTTAACAATAAAATCAACTTAGGGTTCATGAGTTCCCTGTTCTATTTTGTTGCATGGGACAGCCGTCTTTCTAAGCAGAGAAACTCACTCCCACCCTTCAACACAGCGTGCTCTAATTTGTCCAATAGCCTGGTCATCATTTCTTAACTGATTTTTCAAAATGAATGCAGTCTCCCTGGCCCCTAAACTATTGAGCTGTAATCAGAACAGATGGGATAGCACTTTGATTAGTGCAAACTCCTGGTTTTTTTTTTTAATTGCAAAAGTTTCAGATAATCCTCTAGCCAAAATGCCTTAGTTTCAGTTTGTCCCATTCTTATTTTTTGGTATCCCTGGCGTCTTGGAAGTGCACCCGGGGTACTATTTCCCAGTAGCTTACCTCTCCAACAAACTAAGGGTCTCTGCTTTGAAGTTCAGGTCTTTGATCCAGAGCCACGTGTGGCCGCCAGGGGACAGCCACGGAACTAAGTGGATTATCACCCACACCAGTGCCAAAAGCACAGGCAGCTCAGCTTTTATTCTCACACTCGTTAGAGCTACTGCTGAAATTTTACAGAACAGTGAACAAAAACATTGCGGCTAGAATGTAACAGTTCAGCAAAATATAACGAGCAAGGTAACATTATCTCCATAGTATGCCTTCAAGGGAGATCCGCGTTTCCTGAGAAACTAGGGAAAAACAGGCATTCTGGATATCTCCTCGGCGAGCATTCTTACATAAATTTTCTCGAGACAAGGCTTTCCAGGCATAGATGCTCAAGGTTCGGCTTAATTTATCAAACATATTTTTAAAGCCATAGGAACAGTATTTCACAGCCCCTTCAATAGGCCTTATTATTTATATAAAATAGAGTATATTAAATTTGAGGGGGGGGATACAGGGAGATGGAGATAGAGGAGGAGATATAAATACCATCAAATTATACTGTAATTATACTGTATGAGAAATGAACATTTTCAACTAAAAAAAGAAAAAGGACTCACATATCTCTAGCCTGCTTCTGGTGCTGTATATATAACAGTCCTGAGGTACATAGGGCATCACAGGTTGCAAGTTGAGTTTTCTAAGGAAATAGAAGGAATAGTAGGTATATGCATATACGTGTTTGTCTATATGTGTATATAGAGAAATATTTTCATGTAATAAATTAGGATATATTGGACTGGCTTGTACAATATGTCTTGATATAAAAATGAATGCCTAGAGAGAAAGAGAACCAATCCCATAAGTGGAATTCTTGCTAGTCTTGATCTAGAGCTAAAACCACTGAAGATTTCTAGAATCTCTGCTACTGAGACCACATTGAAAGGCTAGAATCAGGTGTCACAGTGGATAACAGCAAGGAGCAATGCATTCAGACAGAAGAGAGCTTACAGGTATGCAGATTACTTTCCTCCAACGTCCTCCCAGCCCAAAGGAAGGTGCCTCTCATATCTAGGTCAGGCCCCCAAGTAACTTTCCCACATGTCGGTCCTACCTGGGAACATATCTATAGTGCCTTGCATCAGTCTTAGACATCACTTAGTTGTTGACAGCCAACTCGATCATATAAGAGAACGGCCAAGAAGCACGAGTATATGAGTATATTAGGATGTGTGTCTTCTTATAAAGTCACTAGAATTTAGTCTTTGGAGCTTCAGTCTGATGAACTCATCTAATACTAATCCACTCACACAGATGCTACAACTCAAATTCTCCCCATTTGTATTCCAAAATAGGGAGTATAATTCAAACCATGAGGCCTTAGCCACTCACTTACAACTTATGAAATCTATAGAAGACAATTTTTAAAAAGATTTTTCATGATAAATGATTGCTAGATATGAGCTCAGATATCAGAAAAAAAGTGCTGGGCATGGTGGGGCACCTTTAAACCAAGCACTGAAGAGACAGAGGCAGGCAGACTTCTGTGAGCTCAATGCCAGTCTGTTCTGTGTATTGAGTTTCAAGTCAGCCAAGGCTACATAGTGAGACTCTTTTTCAAGAACAAATTAACTAATATCAGAAAAAGTGATAATCCTGATGGGGGAGTTGTCCAAGGCTGGGTTCCATAGGGGAATCTCAGGAGAAAGCCAATGGGCCAGAGATTCACTAGTGAGGGCTGTTATGAGCCATTCGAGGAAAGAGAAAAAAATGCTACTCACTTGGGCAGACGGAGACATAACCCTGGCATGCAGGACCAATAGGGCTGAGGCCACCAGGGATGGTTAGTTTTAATTGTTAATCTGAAACAATCTAGAATAACCCGGGAAGAGTCCCAGTGAAGGACTGTCCAGATCAGGTTGGTCTGGTAAGGGAATATCTTGATTACATGTCTCTGCTTTTTGCTTTCACTCTTTACCATCATATTTTACTTTTACTATCTATAGGGCCTTCTTTCTCTCCTGAATCTTGTGTTCATGCACACTTAATGACTTTGCTTCAAGTACCTGCAGCTAAAAATGTAATCAAAGCAAATTTACGAACTTTTAGAGACTAGCTCATCAAGAGAAAAAAGAGAAACTTCCAAGTATACCACCTCCAATTGAACCTCATATATATCCTCCACCTAACTGACCTATCTTCCACCTAGCTCAATCCTCAGCCCCAAGACGGATAACCCAAGATTTGATTACACTACAAAAAATGTCATAAGATTAAACTTTTCTAAACTATAAGAGGAATTTTTGTTTGTCCAGATGTTAATGACAAAAAAGTTTACAACGGTCAGAAGAAAATAATAAATACTGCTCCTCATGATTTTGATGAGGATTAAAGACATCAATCAATGTCTTTTTTCATCTAAAACTATAACTACAGGATTAACTCATAACATTTTAGCATCTCCGTGCTTTCTTTTCTGCCTTTCTTGTTTACAAAGAGACTCTCACTTCAAGGTCATTTTGATAATGTAAAATGTAAATTTTTTCTTTCAACTCTCAAGTTCAGGATCTGAGAGCACTGGAAGAAAAGATGTAAAAGTACAAGAAGAGGAAAGGTTTGCTTGAGACTTGTCACAGAAAAACGCTGGGTAATTAAAGGTATGTGTACAGGTAACGTGCCATGTGTGTAACTTGGATTAAATGCTTATTTAGGGAAACAAAATAAGAAACGATAAGTAAATGTGAGGGAGAACTATGAGAAGGATGTAAAACTGGGAGCATTTTTAATAGGGAAGGATTTATACATGAAAAGTTATATTTCCAGTATGCAGATGAAAAACTGAAAGCCTATGCAAGTGATGAAGGTCTGAGTGAGTCCATGGTACTAACAAACAGTACCTAGGCACGATAGAAAACTGTTAGAAGGATGTAAGAGTGGAAATATTTTAATAAAGGAAAATTTATATATATAGATTAAGATGGTTGGATATTTCCAGAATGGAAAAGAAAAATTGAAAGTCTATGCAGATCTGAGATAAAACTGAGAGATGAGAAATATGAAGGTCAAAGTTCAATCAAACTCAAAACAGGGGAATTATTGATCTACTCTTTTTTTTTTTTCAGAATTTATTTTTGCCTGGCATGGTGTGTAAAACCTTAATCCCAGTGCTTAGGAGGCAGAGGCAGGCGGATCTCTGTGAAATCAAGGCCAGCCTGGTCTACACAGTGAGATCCAGGCCACCTGGGGATATAGGGAGACTCTGTCTCAAAAAGACCAAGAAAAATTTATTTTATGTGTATGAGTTTGGGGATTATTTTGCGTGTTGTGTGTGTGTGTGTATCTATCATGTGTGTACAATGCCCACAAAGGCATAAAGTGCATCTCATCTATAACACCTAGAACTGGTGTTATAGATGGTTGTCAGCCACCATGTGGGTGCTGGGAACTGAACCTGGGTCCTCTTGAGGAACAGTAAGTGCTCTAACTGTTGAGCCATCTCTCTAGCCCCCAAGTTATTGATCCACTCCCAATGACAATTACAAGGACTGGCTTAAGAACAAAATATATCTAAAACTTTTGTCTCTGTGTTAACTTTGAGAAACTCATGTCTTCCTTATAACCCTCAAGGATAAGAAATGACGAAACAAGCTTACTTATCACTCAAAAAACAAATGCAGAAGCAAAACAGGGAAATAAGAGATTGACACTCAGAAACAACTTATCAAAGCAAATTGTACTTTTAATTTGAAAGTTATACTTCAAATTTAGTGAAATTGTTCCCTTCAACCTCCCACCCAAATTTTGTAAAAAAAAGCAGCATAGGAAACAAAACATTTCACCCAAACCCATGATTTTATATGTGAAAATAGAAAAGACGGCTTGATCAATAGCTGACTCTTGTTTCTCTCATCAACCAGAACCCAGCCTGACTGGTAAAGCAGTACTATGAGTTCATTCCAGAAGACAACCTGACAATAGAAGAAACCTCCTGAATTTCAAGCACATGATGATAACTCCTCAGTCTGAGATGAACTACCACAAGAGAGAACATGAATATCATCAACAAATTCAACTTCCAACTCACCAACAGAACTTGAGGACAGCAAAAACCTAGCCAGCACAGCTAGAAGTTCGAGAACACTGTTGCTGTCCTGCCTGGGCCACCTCCTCCCAGAAGTGCCTCCGTTAATAAAACAACTAGGGAAGAACTGTGGGAACATGAGTTTGGAAGACAAGAATGCCAAGAGAAATGTGGACCGTGGTGGTCCACCTCATGTGGGGAGGGCAACAAGGACTCCATCAGGAACAAGGCTCAGGGACATTTTATGTGATATTTTAGCCAAGAATATAGTTAAAATTTGCATATGTCCTGACAACTTGAGTGACATTGAATTTAAAGTTAATGTGCTAATTTGTTTGATAAAGGAAAAATATCAAGATGGGAGCGCATTCAGTCTGGGCTTGGCTACTTTTTTTTTTTTTTTAACTTTTTATGTATATGGGTGTCTTGCTTGCCTGTATGTAAGTATATCATGTGTATGCTCTCGGAGTTCAGAAGAGGGTTTCAGATCCACTAGAACTTCAATTAGCAATGATTATTAAGCTATCATGTGAGTGCTGGGAACCAACTCTTGGTCACCTGAAAGAGCAGCCATCTCTCCAGCCCCAGCTTGGCTGCTTTTCACTGTACTTATCCAGATCTATAGTGAAAAAGTAAAAAGTCAGGGAGATAGAGCTAAAAGATGGACAGACAGTTGGTGGAGGAAAAAGAGAGCAAAAGAAAAAAAGAAAAAGTAAATCTTTACAACCAAGACTCATGCTTAAAAAAAAAAAAAAAGAGGCTGTAATTGTTAAAGACAGTTTACTCTGTACTGAAGCAATAGGCAACATCCCCTACTATAAAATCCACCCATCAAAGACTCCAACTTCTAAAACTTCATTGTTATTGAAAAGGATACAGTATGAACCAACAATGCAGGTAAAGGGATTCTCTGCTCCTTGAAAACAATTGCTGACAGAAGTGTTTCTCTAGAATTACCACAGCACTGATAAGACTGTGGTCCAAGCAGCCAGACTACATCTTGTGCTCTGTATCAAGGGTATTACTAAAGTGATTCAAAGGAAGAGCTAGACAGATGGAAGAGGCATTCTGTGGTTGACATTATAACTTTTTTTTGTTACAGGGACAAAATATTTAACAAAGTAACAAGAGTTTTCCTGGCCTGGTGGTGCATGACTTTAATCCCAGCACTGGGGAAGCAGAGGGAGGTGGATTTGTGAGTTCAGCCTGTTCTATATAGCAAGTTCCAGGCCAGCTGGGGGCTACAGGGAGACTCTATCTCAAAAAGACCAAAAAAAAAGGAACAAGAGTTTATTTGATCTAGTTTGAGGGTATAGTCCACCATAGCAAGGAAGACATGGCAGCAGGAGCAGAAGGCAGCTGGTCACATTGCATCCACAGCTGGAGGGCAGCCACCAATGAATGGTGGGCTCAACTTGCTTTATCCTGAGCCCTGGTGCATAGAATGACACCCACTCATATTTAAGGTGTGTTGTCCCACTTCACATAACTTAATCTAAAAACTTCCTTACAGAAATGACCAGAAGTTGGTTTTCAGGGTGACTGTAAATTCCATCTAGTTTGAAAGATGAAAGAAATATCATGATGAAATATTAGGTTTCAACATGCATGGAAGGCTCAAGACATGGACTGCCAATCCAGTGTTACCACTTAATTTATTCTTCAGTTTGTGTATCGATGGTGTAGTTTTCAAAAACGGGCAAATGTTTAGTGAAGAGATCTGAGGGGTTTTTGTTTGTTGCTATGAATAGAACAAAACTGGGGACACAACCTAAGAACAGGCCCCTGTGTCCCTGTGTATTCTAGACATTCGCCTCGAGCATCTGGAAGGGAAGTAATGGCTTACGTTGACTGTAAAGACCTGAGGTAGATAGAGGAGGTGCAAGTGACATCAGAGTGCTCAGGTTGTGTTATATCCCTTAACTTAAATGTAGCTGAAGGAGTTTCCTCATTTCCTTCTGCTGAGGGTAATAACTGCTGATGCAGATTTGACATTCAAGTGGAATGGATCAATTCCAGGATGTTCAGTTGTAGACTGAGCCATCCCTCTTCATTTTCTACAACAATATTCATATCCAGGGCTACATGCATTACAATTCCATTGTTATACATTAAAGCTATGATTACTCTCTGAAGATTAACTAAAACAAAAAAGAATGATGCTAAACATCACCTGAAATCAGAGACTGGTCCTGCAAGCACCGTCATGCTCCTGAGGCTTATTTCACTTCTAGAAACATTATCCATGGCACGGCTCCCCCAATGCATAGTAACTTAATGATGTAAAATAGAGAAAAACTTAGAAGGTCATAAAATGTACAATAAAATATAAAATGTTGTACAGTGTGTTTTAGCTAAGTGCTATCATAAACGTCCAAAGGATGACAGACTGTACTCTAGCTACTGCCCAGCCAGCTGCCCCTTAGAACACTAAACTCCACTGTGTTGGATTAAAAGAGTCAAAGGATTAACAACTTTAATGTTTATAAAAGTAAGACGCAATGGGGCATGGTGGTGCATGCCTTTAAACCCAGCACTCAAGATGCAGAAGCAGGCAGATGTCTGTGAGGTCGAGGCCAGTCTGGTCCATATAGTAATCTCCAGGCTAGCTGGGACTACAAGAAAACGCTGTCTCAAAATAAAAATAAAAACTAAAAATAAAGAAATGAGTCACTTCTTTCAAAAAATAATTTTTTATAACTTTAGTATAAGTATACAGTATCTATAAGCCTATACTAGTGTAGTTCTGGGCCACAGTGTGGCACTTGCTGAATCACTAAGTACAACATGTAGGTCTGAAAGTCCTGCTCTTGTTAAGTGCCCATCAGAGGTCTCAGATTCATCTTTTCACCACACACTTACTCATATTTCCATCAGTCCTTTTGTATCTTTGATAAACAAAGGCCTGTCAACATTACTACAGCAACTACTACTCAGCAAAATGTATTCCAGGTATTTAAAGTTTAGAACGGATACACCTAGCACACATAATCTAGGCTACATGAGTACACTCTATGATCTCCACACACCGTGACAATGCATAGCCATGCACTGCTACAAGTATCCCCCTTGTTAACTGTGTGGGTATACTTAAGAAAATTCTCATTTCAACAGTTCCTTTCACAGGAAAAGGAAACTCATAGTCTAGGAATCTTCTTAGTTTTTGTTTTGTGTATGTTTTTGATTGGCACTATTCTAAAGAGATTACCTTTTAAAGATAATTAAATCCTCTGCTGGTGCTCTCCTAAATCAATAACAACTATATATTTGAACATTACTGTTGACAATAATGCTGAACGAGATCAATGGGAAAGACAACTGGTTTATAAGCAAGAAAACTATCTCACAAATGTACACTAGAATGTCCACATAGCACAATTAATTCTCCCAGTCACTACAGTGCTTCCTCTTGCCCTTTACAATAATCAACATCAGAGAAGAATCTTTGCATTTTTGATGATGTTGTTATGTGACAGTGAATCTCGTGGATGCTATTGCAATGATCTAGAATCAGGCTACATTTCCAGCACTTATTTATTTGTACACTGAGACTTGGCTACACTAAGTTTTGAAGCAGGCCTTGAACTTTCAATACTCCTATCTCAGCCAGTGGAGTAACACCCGATTACAAGACCACATGACCAAACCCAACGGGGACCTTCTTTAAAAGCGAAGAACTGGTTATTATAATACATTCACAGCTTGTAGAACATTTCATTCATATGAAAATTTGAGCATTATCTATTAATTTTCATCTCCATGATGAAATGTATAGAATTTCCTTCTAATGAGTTTTGACACGAATTTATTATAGCTGTAAAGTTTTTTAAAAAGTATTTCTCTATATTTTTAACCCTGAGAGTTTCAATCCACCATACATTCTTTAGACGGTCTATGTCCATTATGATTCATCATTAATACTGGGCAGATGTGACAGAAGGTATGTGCATGTTCTGTTCATTCAAAGGGTTTTTCTACACTGTGAGGGTGTTTTTTGTCTTATCAAATGGCACTGAAGATATTACGTTTCTTTCCTCCATAGTACTTGTCTATCGTGAGCTCACTTCAATAATCCCAAACAACAAAAATGAAAGCTTCATTTTTAATATTCACAAAAATTTTATTCCATTAAGTTTTCTATATATTTGAAAGGAATAGGAAAACCTGAAAGTTTTCACATTATTTACATTCACAAGGGTTTTCTGCTCCCATTACATTTTTTGATGCCTTAGGAAAAAAACATTTTTGTTACAGTAAGAGTTATTTCATACAATGAAGGTATTTACATTAAAATATTCACAGTATTTCTCATGAATGAATTCCTCTGTGTAATTAAGAAAATTGTAACATGCAATGTCTTTACCATTGCTAACATTCATAGGATTTTTTCACAATGTGAGTTTTTTCGTGTATCTGAAAAGAACTGTGACATCTAATGGTTTTACCACCTTATTTACAGACATTGGCCTTGTCCACAGTATGAGATCATTCATATGTTTTAAGAAGGATAAATGAAGCACTTACCACAATGTTTACAATCATGAGGGCTTTCCCCAGTATGAGTTATTTTGTTTTTGAAGGGAATGGTGATTTCTGAAGATTTCGCCACACTGTTTATAGACACAGGGTTTTTCCCAGTATGAGACTTTCATGCATTTTAAGTAAAGGATAAATAAAAGACTTACCATGCTGTTTACATAGTTTCCCCCAGTGTGAGTTATTTTATGTTTGGGAAAAGAATTGTTACTTGTGAAGGCTTTACCATATCATTACAAGCATAGGTTTTTTCTTCAGTATGAGAACTTTCATGCATTTTAAGTACAGAAGGATAAAGGACCTACTGCATTATTTACATACATAACGTCTGAAGGCTTGCCCACCTTCTTTAAATTCATAGTGTGCTTCACCAGTATAAGTTTCTTCATGCCTTTGAAGAAGGATAAATGAAGGACTTACCACATTGTTTACAGTTATAGGACTTATGTCCTGTTTGAACTCTTTCATGAGTTTCAAGACAATGGGAAGAAGTCCATTCTTTCCAAAATCTTTATGTTCATGACAGATTTCTACACTGTGAATCCTTTCATGTGTGCAAAATGAAGGACAAAGAGGGGATTTTTTTCACATTACATGCCTATACTGACATTGTTGAAAAAGAATCCAGCAAAGTCCCCTCTGGGTAAACTTCAAAGCCACATCCTCAGGTCATTGGGTCCTGAATATTCCATATGTGTAAGAAAATGGGTGAAACTGACAACATGAAGAATCTATATTCAACTAAGACATTTATTCGGTGTTCTGCAAACATTTATTCCAAGACAGCAGTTCTACATCTAGTATTAAGCAACTTCAACAGGGCACAGCAGAACAGGATCACTCCACTCATTATTGGGCCCAAGGTTAGGGTCTGCTGCTCAACCACCCCAATTCCTTTCTAAAGAACATTTGTATTTACCTGTTGTGGTGGTTTGAATAAACCCCGCCCCCAACTCCTGTATTTGAAGACTCGGTCCCTAGGTAGTAGCGGGGCTGCTTGGAGAAATTAAGGAAATTTTAGTACATGGAGCCTTGAAGTAGTAATCACATCACAAGGACCAAGCTTTGAGAGTTTATAGCCTTGTCCCACTTTCAGTGCTGTCTCTCACTGTGTCCACTTAAAATGTGGTCTTTCAGATTCCTGCTCCTGCCATCATGCCTTTCCCTATGGACATCAAGCATTCTAGATCCAGAAGTCAAAAATAAACTCTTCCTTCAGTTGCTTTTAGTCAGGGAATTTTATCATAGCCACAGAAAAGTAACAGATAGGCTTGTCCTAACAAAGTTAGGACAATACAGTATCACCGACAATACAGTACAGAGAGTGCTGCCATCGGAAGTCATGATGCTGCCTGTCCTTAGAAATTCCTGCTAATGCTTGGGCTCTGCTGTCATAAGGGAACGTAAGACTCTTGGAGAGACTTCATAAGAATTACTAAGAGTAATACATTCTGCCTAAATGGCTTTTGGAGACATTATAGCATTGCCTGAATATCTATGATTCTGCTGAAGTCCTGGTCTCTTCTACCATCACAGAGCCATCTAGAACATAAGCCCTCCAAAGCAATGTGGGGAGTAAGTCTAATCAGCTTCCCTAGTAGACATTATTTCACACAAATCACAGCCTAGTAAATGGGGTTTGAGCACAACCTGTGTGATAACAACCATTAGAAGGATTTATAACCTAAATGAAGGTTATTCCAGCTCATTTTTAATGAAGAAGTAAATATGATAGTTGATTGATACATGATTCCAGGAAAATGATTTTTTAACTTCCATGAATTTTCATTGAACTGTCTGAATTCAGTAATATCAATTCAGAATGGAAAGTGACAAAAAACTGAGAATAGTGAAAACAATACTGCACAAGAAATAGTATGCATACTGATACAATATGACAAAAACTGCCTAAAATGTAAATGATCAAGACAGAATATGATCAGGGAAAAAATACACAGATCAAAAGAACAGGAAAACCAGAAATGAAACCACAAAACTATAGACAATTGATTTTCACAAAAGAGCAGAGGAAACCTGATGAGGAAACCATGGTCTTCTCACAAATGCTACTAAGCTTCGTGGGCACCCAATGCATAGAAAATTAATTGTAGAATTTACAACTCTCGCAAAACTAACTCACAGAGCATCCTAACCCTAGCTGAAATGCAAAGTGCAGAACGTGCAGAGGTAACCAGAGGAGCCGACCTTCTGGAAAGCTGGATGGCAGCAGTCAGGGTTTATGCATTTTGGGGGATGGACCCCTGTGGCTTATTAAGACTCCTGCTGGCCAACTGGTATTGGTCAAACACAACCCAGAAAGGGCTGTTTGTTGAGACAGCTTATTTCCTAAGATAGCTGGTACTGCTTGAGCTAGCAATTCCAGGAAAAGCCACAAGCTTTTCAGAAAAACCCTGAGTAGCATCCTATAGCTTTATCTACTTTCTCCAACACCCACCCAGCCTCCTCCACACTCAGCCCCCCAAGGCTGCTGCCCCTCAAGTCCTGTTCTGTTGAAGGTCTGGCACTGGTGTTTTTCCAACTCCACTCTCTCCTCTCTAAAATCTAACACTTTCCAAAAGGAAGACCTGGAAGGTTACACTGAACAATGAGTACCCAACACCAAAGCTTCTCAGCAGCACTGGGCCTGCTGAGCAGGCTGCGGAGCTGAGGTCCAAGGCACCTCAGGGACTCAAGAGACAGCTACCAGCCCAGCCACCAACCTCCACCCAAGCCTCCAGAAGAGTTCACTACATACAGCTCAGGTGGCTCCAGTGGCTGGGCCTCCTGTTGGGGGACAGCCAGCCAGATGCTCACCTTGCTTCTGGTAGTAGCTGATCCTGAAGGACACCCAGCCCAGAGTCCCTGATTGACTAACAAGGCTGGAGTGACAAGCAAAGTCCCTTTAGTGACTAAATGGAGCTGAAATGAAAGGGTTAGCACAGCACCCTCCCTGGTCTGGCTTTGGCCACTAGAGTACCTGCCTGGAGATTTGCATTCAAGCAGAACTTACTTCTGGCCTCTCAGACCTCCCACCTGAACTCCCTTGTCTTGATCTCAGAGATCTGCCTTTCTCTGCCACCACCTCTAGCTGCCCCAGTGCTGGGACCAAAAACAGGTGCCAACATTAATACACTTAATGATAACACAGTACACACTATGTGCAAGTGAGAGTATCCCCCTTGTTAATTGTGTGGCTATACTTAGAGAAGTCTCATTTCAGGCATTACTTTCAGAGGAAAAGGAAACTCATATTCTAGGAATCTACATTTTCACTTTTTTGGTTTTTTTTGGTCTTTTTGAGACAGGGTCTCCCTTTAGTCAAAGCTACCCTAGAACACAATATGTAGACGAGGCTGGCCTCGATCTCAGAGATCCACTTGCCTCCCCCTCCCAAGTGATGGGATAAAGGCCTGGTTCATCACCCTAAGCAAAAGATTACCTTTTAAGAGATTAAATCCTCTGATAACTCCTTAAACTGATAACAATTATATATACTTGAACATCACTGTTGGCAATATATGATGAATGGGATCATTGGGAAACCAAACTGGTTTAGAAGAAAGAAAAGTATCTCATAATTGTGCATCAGAATGTCCACATAACACAATCAATTTTCCCAATCATTGTAATGCTTCCCCTGCCCCTACTGATAATCAACATCACAGAAAGGAAACTTTGCTTTTCTGTATTGGTGGTTATGTGATACTGACAGACATCATGCATACTAGACCAGTGATCTAAAACCAGGCTACCTCTCCAGCACTCTTCTACTTTTACATGGAGACATGGCTACACTAAGTACCAAGGTGGTCTGGACCTTTCAATACTAGCTCAGCTGCCGGAGTGGCAATGATTACAGGCCAGCATGACCAAACCCAACAGGAACCTTCTCTGAAAGCCAAGGACTGGTTATTACAACACACTCACAGCTTATAAATTTCATTCATGTGAAAATTATCCATTAATTTGCATCAACATGCTTGAATTTGTAGGTTTTCATTCCAATAAGATTTTTCACATGAATTTATTATACTTGTAAGGTTACAAAGCATATTTATTTTTCAAACAGTTTCAATGCACTGTACATCTTAGGTCTATGTCCATTATGAATCATCATGTAATAGTGAGTGGATGTGACAGAAAGTATGTGTACTTTGTTCATTCAAAATTTCCCTACAAAATGAGGTTTGGTTTTGTTTCTCCCCATCAAATGGCGCTGAAGGTCTTAACCACAGGACCTTTCTCCAGTGAGCTTTCCAATGATCTCAAATAACAAAAAGAGTTTGCTTCGTAATTTTTAATTTTCACAAAAATTTGTCTAATTTTTCCAGACATTTGAAGGAAACAAAAAAAGAGAAAGTTTTCACATTATTTATATTCACAGAGTTTTTCTGCTTCCATCACATTTTAAAAGATGATTTGGTATGGTTTTAGTGCCCACAAAGGCTGGGAGATGGGGAATGGAACCATCATAGGATGCTGGGAATTGAACATAGAACCTCTGGAAGAAGAGCAAGGGCTTCCAACCTCTAAGCTATGTCTCCAGCCCCAGCCCATCATACTTTTTGATGCCTTAGGAAATGTACAGTTTGGGTCCAGAAGGAGTTATTTCATACAATTAAGAAATAAAGCACATTCTATATTCACAGCATTTCTCATGTATGAATTCTTCTGTATAATTAAAGAAAACTGAAATATGCAAAGTTTTATCATTGATTTTTAAAAATATCTTATTATTTTTATTTTATGTGTACAAGTCTATTCCTTGAACATAGGTAGTCACACCCAAGTCGTGCAATGCCCATAAAGGTCAGAAGTGGGTGCTGGATCCCTTAGAACTTGAGTTAAGGATGGTTGTTAGCCACCATATAGGTGTTAGGAATTCTGGGTTCTCTGCAAAAGCAGTCAATGCTTTTAATTTCTGAACAATCTCTCCAGCTCCAAGCTTTAACAACTGTTAACATTCACCAGGTTTAGATAACATTGATAACATTTATGGGGTTTGAAAGGATGTATGACATCTAATGAATTTACATTATTTAGAATGATAAAAGTTTTGTGACCAATGAGTACTTTTCATCTTTTTTCCGTTAAGTAGGGATAAATGAAAGACTTACAACATTGTTTACATTCCTGAGTCTTTCCTCCCTGTATGAGTTCTTTTATGTCTTTGAAATACATGGTGATTTCTGAAGACCTTACCACACTGTTTACAGGCATAGTGTTTTTCACCAGAATGAGATCTTTCATGCTTTTGAAGTATAGAGGGATAAATGAAAGACTTGCCACACTGCTTACATTCATGAGTCTTTCCCCCAGTATGAGTTATTTTATGTCTTAGAAAAAAATGGTAATTTCTGAAGACCTCATCACATTGTTTACAGGCATAGTGCTTTTTAACAGAATGAGATCTTTCATGTTTTTTAAGTATAGACGGATAAATGAAAGACTTGCCACACTGCTTACAATCATGAGTTTTTCCCCCAGTATGAGTTATTTTATGTCTTAGAAACAAATCATGATTTCTAAAGACCTCATCACATTGTTTACAGCTATAGTGTTTTTCCCTAGAATGCGATTTTTCATGCTTTTTAAGTGCAGAAGGAAAAGTAAAAGACTTGCCACATTGCTTACATTCATAAGGCTTTTCCCGACCATGAGTTATTTTATGTCCTTTAAGAGAAAGGCGACTTCTGAAAGTTTTCCCACATTTTTTACAAGTATAGAGATTTTCCTTAGTATGAACACTTTCATGCTTTTTAAGTAAAAAGGGATAAATGAAAGACTTACCACACTGTTTACATTCAGAAGACTTTGACCCAGTATGTGACATTTTATGTCTTTGTAGGGTATGACGACTTCTGAAGGCCTCACCACACTGTTTGCAGGAATACGGTTTTTCACCAGTATGAGCAATTTCATGTGATTTAAGTAAATAGGGATAAAGAAAAGACTTACCACATTGTTTACATTCATAAGGCCTTTCCCCAGTATGATTCATTTTATGTCTTTGAAGTGACTGTTGACTTCTGTAGGCTTTACCACATTGTTTACAGGCATAGGGTCTTTCTTCAGCATGACATCTTTCATGACTTTTAAGTTCATATGAGAAAAGGAAAGACTTCCCACATTGTTTACATTCATAAGGCTTTTCCCCGGTATGCATTATTTTGTGTCTCTGAAGGGAATAACGACTTCTGAAGACATCACCGCACTGTTTGCAGGAATAGGGTTTAACCCCAGTATGAGTTATTTCATGCATTTTAAGTGAATAGGAATAACGGAAGTCTTTAGTGCATATGTTACATTTATAAGGTTTCCCTCCAGTGTGAGATGCTTCATGTACTTTAAGTAAACAGGAAGAAACGAAAGACTTAATACATAGTTTACATTTAAATGCTTTGTCTCCATTATTCATTCTTCCACGTACTTGAAGACCACTGAGATGTCGCAAAGCTTTCCCTCGTTCTTTACATCCACAGTGTTCTTCATCAGTATGAGTTCTTTCACGCATTGAGGTAAAGAAGAAAAAAAATGTAAGATTTATCACATCGTTTACATTTGTACGACTTTTCTCCTGTATGAATTCTTTCCTGGTTTTCAATAACATGGGAGGAAGTTCATGCTTGGCCAACTTTTTTTGTTTCTGACATATTTCTACAGTGAGTTCTTCCATGTGGGAAAAATGAAGGACAAAGGTTTTTCACTTTCCTTCTATTCATAGCATTTTCCTCCACAGTTAAGTTTTTGATGTATTTTGAATGAACTGGGACAAGACAAGGATGGTAGACAAGCCTCATAACTACAATGTCTATACACACTGTAGATCTCCACCTATGTGGACATACTTGTGACAGAATTTATGGTTTTCAACACTGTTTACATTTATATTGTATCTTTCCATTTCTTGCCCCATCATATTTTTACTCTAATACCAGACAGAGAATCAATATGTAGCCTTGGAGGGCCTTGAACTTAGTATTCAAACCATGCTGACCTTGTACTCATAAAGATCTATCTGCCTCTGCCTTCCCGGTGTTGGGATTAAAAGGCTGCAAAACTACACCCAAAAATTTTTGTAGTCAGATCAAAATGCAGTTTCCAGGTGACAATTTTCCTACACTAACTACTTTCTCTATGTACTTTCATATAGTCTTTCCATCATGTACCTTCTATGAAAACAAAAAAAAAGCACATTAGTTGTGCTGCTGGTGAGTTTTTGACAACCTGAAACAAATTAGAGTTATCTGGGAGGAGGGAAGCTCACTTCAGGAAATAACTTCCAAGCTTGTCTGTGGGGCATTTTCTTGATTGATAATTGTTGTATGAGGGCTCAGTCACCTATGTGGGGGTGCTACCTCTGGGTAGGTACATCCACTTATATAAGAAAAGTGGGGGGCTGGAGAGATGTCTTAGGGGTTAAGACAACTAGAACCTGAGTTCGAATCCCAGCATCCACATGGCAAGTAACTATCATCCATAACTTCAGTTCTATGGGATGACACTCTCCTCTGGCTTCTGCAGGCATTTCCCAACATGGGTGCACTTACACACATGCACAATACTCACACACATAAAAGAAAAATAGATACAAATCTTTAAAAAAACAAAGAAAAGTAACTGAGCAAGCCAGAGGAAGCAAGCCAGTAAGCAGCATTCCTCATGGCCTCTGCTTCAGTTTTCACCTCCCAAGTTCATGCCCCAGCTTTCCTCAAGAATGTACTGCAACCTGTGAGCAGAAATAAATTCTTTACTGCCAAGTTGCTTTTATTCATGGTGTTTATCAAGGCAATAGAGAAATCAAACTACAACAGTTGCTTTATGGACTCTTTTCTAGCTGGATTTGGATCTACAATATTCTAAAATAAGAGAAACTGTACGCCTTCTTGTATATTTGATTGGGCTGAAACTAAATGGGTTGGTGATTCTGTGATATGTCACCACAGGATGACTGTGAAATGAGAAATATTTTTTTTAATATTTTATCTATTATTTTACTTTTATGTGTATGAATGTATTGCCTGCATGTGTGTAAGTGCACCTGTGTTGTGCAATGCTCTCAAAGGTCAGAAGAGATTATTGGGTTCCCCTGGAACTGGAGTAACAGATAACTACAAGCCACCATGTGGGTTCTGGAAATTGAACCAAGTCCTCTAATGGAACAGTCAGTGTTATTAACCATTGAACCATCTCTTGAGCCCCAAGGAGCAATATTTATATACAGTATTCCATAAAAGAGTCTCCAAGTGAAATACTTTCCAGACATTAAATCACTTTCTTGCACTGAGTAATATATAATTTGTCAAAATTTTCAAAGGACTAATTAATTTAAATTTGTGCTTATTTACATGCTGTGCTCATTTTCCAATTTTTGTAAGACACTAAGATTACCTAATAAGACATTGGCTTCCACTTGTACATGCAAATTACCTTAGAGTTCTCCAAGGAGTCTTGCATTGGTTATCAATATTTTGGTCTTCCCATTTGCTTCCTAAAATACAGGCACCGAAAAATAATTATAAATTACTAGAATTTATATAAAATATATTTCTATTTTCAATGTACAGGGGAGAAATTTTTTTTTAACAAATTCTTTCCAACAGGTCAAAATGGAGAAGGGCATCTCTAACTCTCATACTATAATGACGAAGTGAAGGAATGATGACATTCTTACCTATGCAAGCGAGATTCCTGTAGGTTTCCAGCATTACATCTCTGTACAGATGCTTCTGAGAAGAATCTAGCAAAGCCCACTCTTCTTGGGTGAAGCTCACAGTCACATCTTCAATGGTCACTGGGTCCTAAACATTCCACACATGTAAGAGAATAACACATGTAAGTGAAACTGACATCAAACAGAATCCAAACTCAACTTACATGTTAATCCTGTAGTCCACAAACATTTATTACATGACTCAGCAGTTTTTACATCTAATCTGGAGCAACTTCAATAGGACACAGCAGAATAGGACCACTCCATTCGTTATTGAGCCAAGGGAATGGGATATGCTGCTCACCCACCACATGTCCAATACATGTTTGGTAGTTTGAAAACCTGGTCCACAGTTGGTTGTGCTGCCTTGAGGAACTAAGGAACTTTTAGGACATGGAGACCTGCTGGGAGAAATACATCACTGAGACGAACTTTTGAGTTTAAATCTAACCCCATTTCCAGTGCTCTCTTTCTTGCTCTTCCTCGCTCATTACTGTTGTGGTCAAAATGTAACCTCTCAGTTTCCTGCTCCTGCCAACATGACTTCCTACCATTATGGACATCTAGCCCTCTGGAACCCTAAGTCAAAATAAAGTCTTCCTTAAGTTGCTTTTGGTCATATTTTATCACAGCAACAGAGATTTAACAAAGTTCTATCACCTATGGTAAAGAGAGAATTGGCATCAAAGTTATGAGACTACCTGTACAAATTTCTACCTGTAATGTCTAAGCTTTGCTAGCATGAAAGAATGAAGGATACAGGAAGCAACTCCATGAAATGAGAAAAGGGATTTACTCTGCCTCAATGACTTTTGGAAATATTATGGCATTGTCTGAACATCTACAATGTTCCTGAAAGTCTTAGACTCTTCTACAGTCACAGACACTAGAAGCTCAGCCCTCTAAACACTGTGAGCAATTGAGATTACTAAGCTTCCTTGGTGGATATTATTTCACTGAAGTCACAATGTGGTAAATGGTATTTGAGCACATTGTGTGATTAAAACTAGAGAAACATGTAGAAAGAAGCCTGAATGCAGGCTTACTGCAAGACATTTTTAATAGAGTAGTAAATATGAGTTATGAAGACAAAATCATTCCAACAAAATGATTTTAACAAAGTAATTTAGCAATTGCCCATGACTATTTGTTGCCCTAAAGACATACACTACTTTTCAAAGACACCTACAGCCCAACTCCTCATGATCCATGGTGCCTGTTATGCATTGGGTATGAAATATCTCCCACTGGTTCACATGCTTCAACACCTATTCTCTCAGTTGTGATATTTAATGTGGAAGACTTTGGGACTTTGGACTAGAAAAGTGGTTCAATGCTACAAGCAAAGCTGATGGAGGTAATCTAGTAGGATCCTGGAAGACAAAAGTCCTGTGGGTCCTATAGAGAATAGAGGCTCACTCAGGAGGTTTCAGAGGGGAACAAAGACTCTATTAGCAATGGGTCTAGCAGCCATTTGTGTGATATTTTGACAAAGAATCTGCTGCATTGTGTTGGTTTCTGAGAACCCGTGTGAGATTGAATTAAAAAGTGATTGGTGATGGTGGTTTGAATGAGAAACATACCCGATAGGCCCAGGTTCTCGAACACTTCCTCCTGCTTTGTAGCTCTGGTTTTGGAGGCTATGGAGTCTTTAAAGTCACTGCATGACTGGAGTAAGTATATGTCACTGGAGATGGCCCACTTATAGTTCACTTTGGTTCCTGTTTGGTGAGTAATGTGATCAGGCAACTTCCAGCTCTTACCACCTGTTCCCATGTCTTCTTTGCCATTATGTACAGCCCTTTGGAACTGGGTGTTAAACTCATTCTTTTGTGGTTTGCTTTTGGTTGCGGTCCTTTTATCATAGCAACAAAAAGTAACTAATACATGAACTAATGTATTTTAAAATGTTTTCTTTTACATTTTTTATGTGTATGTATGTTTTGACTGCATGTATGAAAGGGAACCCATTTCATGAAATGCCAGAATAGGGCATTTGGATCTCCTGGAACTGGCATAAGAGATGCTTGTGAGACTTCATGTGAGTGCTGGGAACTGAAACTGGGTCCTCTGCAAGAGCTGCAAAAGCTCTTAACTTCTGAGTCATCTCTCCAGTCATCATGAACTAATTTCTGACAGGAAATTTCAAGACACTCTAACATGAGTTCAGGTTGATTATTATTTATTACTTTCATCAAACCAAAAATGAGAAACAGGAAGAAATGAAGCAAAAGAAAAAATGCACATTGGAGAGGAAAAAAGCAATAGCAGTCTTAAGGATGGTGTCAAGAACTGTGCTAAAAAGAGACTCTAATTCATAAAGAGACTAGTGCCATGAAAGACCAGCCTCTGGTTCTGTACTGGAACAACAGGAAAATGCCCTGAGGTGCTCCTCACTCTTGCAACTTTCCTAGTACCACATGGCTAACACTGTCAAGCTTGGTTGCCAGCTTGGGAAGGACACTGACTCATTTTGACCACATTACTAGCATCTTTTGTATGCTGAAATACATGCTTTCTAGGTGCAGGCAACTCCTTAGGTTTTCTTGGTTCACAAGGTGGAAGATTAGAGAGGTAGTGTCTTGTCCATTGTTCCACTGCAGTGGAATGGAATTAATCTCTTTAACAGTCAGGGCATCTGTATTAGCACATTCTTTGGTTGTAGCATTAAGCTCTTTTTCTCTCCAAACTACATTTTCTATTTCTTTCTGCCCTTCTTTCACCATAGACCTACACAAGAGTTATCAGTAATAGGCACACCACAGATTAGACCTTATGTTGTCTTGAAACTTCCTCCAACAATAATTAGTACATTACTTTTTTACTTAGCCTCAAGCAAGTTGTTAGGACACAGGGAGAAGGCAGCAAGTTTCTTTGCCACAATATCATATGAATCGCCTATAGCCAAGTTGCTACTATGGATTCCATCTGAAACCTCAGGAGCTGAGTTATGTTCCCCATTAGGCTTCCAGGCTCCTCCTAGAATGGCCCACTAAGCTCTGCCTACAGCATTCCACTGCTGTTTGGTCCAAAGTTCCAAAGTCCTTCCTCTTCTTCCAATACAACAGGGTCTGGTATTTTACAACAGAACTGGTACTGTTCTTATTAGCCCTGATAATTTTTGTATTAGTCACTTTTTGTTACTGTAATAGAGCACCAGGACCAAAAGGGACACATACAAAAAAGAAGTCATTGTGGTTTACAGTTGCTGAGAGAAAGTCGAAAATGGTCAGACATGGTAGCAGGCAGCCAGAGCAGGAACCTCACTGCCCACATCTTCAACCACAAACACAAAGCAGAGAGCAAACTGAAAGCCGAGCAGCAAGTCTATAAAAGTTCAAAGCCTGCCCCCAGTGATATACTTCTAACAAGGCTACACTGTCTGCAGGGCTACCAAACGGGAGTCAAGATTTCAAATACTTGAGCTGATGGGAGGCATTTCTGATTCAAAAGGCCACCTCCAACCTGATGGACTCCAACCCTCTGGAACCATAAACCAAAAATAAATGTTATCCAAGGTGAAGTTCCTGTTGGTCAGTGTTCTATCATAACAACAGAAAACCAATTAGAACAGAAATAGGTACTGAGAGTAGGGTGCTACTGTCATGCTCCATGTGGCTGTCCATGCTTTTGGGCTATTGTGATGGAAGAAAACTGCTCACTGGCTCACTTGTCCCGATTTCTTCTACAGCCCAGGCTCACCTGCCTAGGAATGGTGACCTGCATGGTGGGCGGAGCTCTCCCACCATCAATCAACAATCCAGAGAATTCCTCACATAGCTCCTTCAATCTGTTGCCAATCTGTTCCAGGTAACCCCTCAATTCAGCTCCCTCACAAAATTCAAAGGTTTGTCAAGTAGACAGCTGAAGCTAAATGGGGAGTCAACATAATCCCAATGAGAATGCAAAAACATAAACAACAGAACTTACTTTAAAGATAATAGCGAAAGGGAAAGAAAAAAAACCAGAATAGGCAAGAAATAGTATATGTAATCGCCATTCTATATGACTAAAACTTTCTAAAACTTGTAAATGATCAAGACGGTGTACTATTGGGAATAAAATGCATGGTTCTACTGGACAGGGCAATCAAAAATAAAACCACAAAAATGTAGACAATTGATTTTGACAAAAGAACAGAGGAAACTCGATGAGGAAACCACGGTCTTCTCACAAATGCTACTAGGCTTCATGGACACCCAAGCACAGAAAGTAATTACAGAATTTACAACTTTCACAAAGTGATCCTAATCCTCCTTGAAACGCGAAGTTCAGACCCTTTGGAGGTAATCAGAGGAACCGATCCTCAGGAAGGCTAGATGGCAGTTCTCAGGGTTTATGTTCTACAAGGAATAGCCCCGGTGGCACAAAGTTGGTTAAGAATCCACACTACTAGCCCGGGGGGTGGTGAAGAACGCCTTTAATCCCAGGATTAGGGTGGCAGAGGAAGTGGATCTCTGAGAGTTCAAGGCCAGCCTGGTCTAACAGGGAGTTCCAGGAAAGCTGGGACGACAGGGAGACTCTGTCTCCAAAATAAAGACGCCCCCAACCTCCAAAAAAATTCACACTACTGAACCGCATCCCCGTTCCAGCAGTCCTTTCCAAAAGCAGGAGCTGGGGCGCACGCTGACAGTGACGTAAGCAACACGGAAGATTCCCCGGAAACACCCGCCACGCGGGGCGCAGCTGCCCACAGGCCGCTGGACTTTGGGGGTGCAGGTCACCTCAAGAACCGCGCAGGACGACGCGGCCCAGCCTCCGCCCTCCCCAAACTCGCGCGGAGGATCACCGCGGCCCAGCCCGCTCCGGGGTCTCCAGCGGCCGCGCCTGCCGCCGGGGACCGCAGCCCGCACGCTCACCATGGCCCGGGTCGGGGCTCGCGCGCGCTCTCCGCAGATCCAGGCAGTCTCGCTACAGCGCGGTCTAGCGCCCAGGTAGCGTCTCCCTCAAACTGCAGCTAGGAAGCGGGAAATACCGCCCCTTTCCCCCCGCCCCCGGCGAGTTGCTACTTCTAATTGGACAGCCTCCCGGAGGCTCCGATTGGCTAGAGATGCCTGAGTGACAGGCGCAGTGCCCTTTGACGCTGAGTGGAGACGAAGTGATTGGGTTTCAGTATCCAATCCCAGTCTTGCTTCTGCCGCAAGCTCCGGCGGGCCTAAAGGTAGAAGTTTCGCATTCTAGCAGAATATATTCCCGGCCTCTGTGCTCCAGCCTTCTTCCAGTCAGTAGGCACTTCCGGTCCTTCCTCTAAGTCGCAGAGTCCGTAGTGTGAGCCTCCATTACAGTCTAAAGGAATGATGCCTTTGCCTCAGGTTTGGAAGGGCGCCCAGCCCAAGCCAGGTCTAATTCCAATAGCACCTGATGTCCAGGTATCAGGAATTTCAGTAAAGTACACCGGGGATTGATTGCTCACACCTTATCTCTCAGTCTGCACTGTTTTAATCAAAGAAGTAACACCAAACCGTGAGTGATGGGTCAAGCCTGTGAACCCAGTTCTTAGAAGGTATAGACAGGAAGACAGTTCAGGGTCGCCTAAAAGAGACTTCTGTCTTAAAACAACAAATAAGTAGCAAGGTGGGCGTGGCGGCACACACCTTTGATCTCCATACTCAGGAAGCCAGAGGCAGGAAGATTTCTGAGATCTTGGATAGGTGAGTGCCGCGAGCACACTCTCATCTTAGGAGAGGAGGAACTGCTAGGAGACATTATGCATTTCACGAATCACACGGTTTATTAAACACATCATAACACACATCCTAAATCACACAACATCTCCAAAATTACTATTATAATTATATCAGAGTCCGTGGCATCAGTGCCATTACCAGAGTCCAACGAAATAGTCGGGTCCCGGTTCAGGAACGCTGGGCGACGTGACTCCAGGCTGTGGCCGTCACAGGTTCGCGGTTCGCGGCGTGGTGTTCCTCTGTCTTGCGGGTGTCCGAGATGGTCTGCACGGAGGCCGGAGGAAGATGCTCTGACTCGGGAACGGAAGGGCACCAGTGCTCCTGGTCCGTTCAGGCTGGCTTCCACCGTTCGGGCTGGTGGAAGGAAGGCTCTGGGCTACAAGGTGAGGCGCTACTGCTCTCTAACCGAGACTCAAGAGCTTCTAAGGTCCGTGTTCTCCACCACTGCTTATATACCATTTTTATCTCACATCCTAGGGTTCACACATCTGTTCAATTACCTCATAGCTACTTTATCTAGTCCTCCGCACTGGGGATGCTCTTTACCTCATGCGAGGGACTAGATGTGGCAATCACGAGGACTTCTTCTTATCTATCACTGCACACGTGAGGGTTTCATGCAGACATTCTCTGCTCCACCCAACCTGTCAGCTTGAAGCATGTGCTGGCAGGTTAAAGTGAAACTAAGAACGCTGGTATTACATTCTTTTTACTTATGATTTTTATAGTGAGTTCATAGCACAATAAGTTCACAACAAAGTCACAGCAAACTTAAGACTGGTCCATTTTACATGCTAGTAACAGTGAGGCTACAAGGAGATTCTGTTAAAAAAAAAAAGAAGAAGAAGAAGAAACAAAGAAAGAAAGGACGATAAGAAAAAGATAAAAAGAAAGTTTAGGAATGGATTAAAGGTGACAATCATCAAATAGATGTTTGGGAAAAAAGGACATTGATGGATAATAAATTTTTAGTTTAAAGATAAACATAGTTAAGATAGCCTTAGATATATTGAATTTTTAAAAGAAAATCGAAATAGGTGGTTTCAGAGATGAAAGTAGAATTGGATGTGGTGCGGCAGCACTGTAATCCCAGGCCTGGGAAGGCTGAGGTGCAAAGATTCCAAAGTCCTATCAGGTCTACAGTCTGCATTCATGACCAACTTGGAAACTGTCTCCGAAACATTAAATAATGACTCAGTGGTGAAATGCTTGCCTAGCATATTGGAAGAACTGTTCAAATGCCAGCACCTCATACTCCAAAACGAATATAGATATTATTACCAATCTTACAGAAATAGAATGGATTAGAAGAATAGCAGATTGGTTAGCCTAAACGATATGAAAATAATTTGAGAAATACACAATCTCTTGAAACTGATCATGAAAATAGAAAATCTGATTAGAGACATATCTACTGAGAAGATGGAATCCATAATCAAAGGCCTCAGGGGTAAAAGGTCATCACCACATGTTTTCATTAATAAAATTTATCACATATTTAAGAAAAATTAGCAATCCTTTATAAACTCCTCCAAACAACTGAACAGGAACCTTTTGATTCATTCCATGGAAGCACTCTCACTGTGCTAAAATGCCAGTCAGCGACACTAAGAATAGGAAACACAGAATTATCTTGCAAAAATATTGATAAATCACTCTTTGACAGACTATTAGTTAATAAAATAGGCAGAATATTAGAATAATAAATGTTCTATTAATCTCCAAGATGAAACATTTTTAAGGTTGTTTACTGTAATATACAATTCAAAAATTATTTATTTGTATTTTATGTGTATGAGTGTTTTGTGCAAATGTATGCAAATGCAACTGTGGGTGCAATGCATGAGAAACTCAGAAGAGGAAATGGGATCCCCTGGAACTGGAGTTATAGACAGTAGTGAGCCACCATGTGAGTGCTGGGAACCAAATCTGGATCCTCTGCAAGAAGAGCCATTGCTCTTAACCCTGAGCTATCTCATCAGCCCTTATATAATGTTAACAGAAAGAAGAAAACCCTTATGATCATGTCTACTGATTTATGCAAATAATTTGACAAAATTCTCAAGTTGGCATTAACTTTAATTTTAAAAAAATTATTGAATGTGTTTGAGCACATGCCCTGGAGTTCATGTGGAGGTCACTTGTCCCACCATGTGTGTCCCAGGGATAGAAGTCAGATAGGTGGGCTTGATAGCACATGTCTTTACCCACTGACCCATTTCCTCAGCCCACTTTTGTGATTATACACTACACACAATTGATGGATACAGACTTTCTGTTTGAAATGAGAATTTTCCAGGCATGGTGGCACACACCATGCTCTTGAGAAGAAAGTATAAATATGAGAAGGTCCAGGCCAGCTACACAGTACCTAAAAACAAATAAAGAAAAGGGAAGGAAAAAAGAAGTTTGGGGAAAAAGAAATCAATAATGATTACACAGCTGGGGGTTGGAGGGTGGCACAGGCCTTTAATCCCAGCACTCAGGAGGCAGAAGCAGGCAGATCTCTGTTGGTTCAAGGCCAGCCTGGTCTACATCTTGAGTTCCAGGCCAACTGTGGCTACAGAGAGACCCTGTTTCAAAAAAAGCAATAAAATAAAAAATTTTTAATGGTTACATGACATTAGTACTGCACTTAAAATGTTAAAATGGAACTGTGAGATGGCCTATCAGAAAAGGGACTTGGTGTGAGGCATGATGACCTGCATTTGATCCCCAGAACTCACAACATAGAAGGGAGAACAGAATCCAACAAGACCTCAACACATGCACCTTCGTGTGTGTGTGTGTGCGTGCACACACCCCCTCACTGCCCCACACAATAGATAAATCACATTTTTAAATTAAAAAAATTAATGCAAACATCATAGGATTACCTTTTATAAAATGGGCAAATAGATGACATCTAACCTTACAACCCCAAACTACAAAGTCACTGAACCAAGTGCTCTTGTGACCTGGGCATCTGACCTTGAGTCTTAGAAATATGGTTATTCCTGAGAATTAACATATCAAAGCCCTCAAAGAGCATGAATCTTCATTGAGAACAATGAACTTTGAAAAGAATTGCATGACCTTCCACGTATAAAATGTTTTAAGCCTAGAGATGAAAGGGCAAAATTATCTGATAAGGGTGAATCAAAGTTAGTAGTTACCCAAAACTGATGCTGGTGATACAATTCTGAATAAATATGTGGGTGAGGCCTGACACAACATTACAGTTCTAAGAGTTATCTGGGGGAATGGGTATACTCCAAGTTTGGGTCCACTTTTAAAACTAAAGAGTCAGGTTGTTTTATTCCAGTATTAACTGTAGTGTGGCATGGTATCACTGCAGAATATAATAAACGTATACATGTTATGTCAAATATTCAAAACAAAAACAACAATAAGGGAAAAAAAACCACATAAAGTAAGTTAATAGGAATGAAAAGAACTGTGCTCAGGATTTTAAATTAAAAACCAGTGGATGTAATTTTTAAAAAGGTCTGAAATTGCAGATTAAATTTATTTTTAAAAACCTTAAAGTTCTAGCAATTGAATTAATCAAAACTGAAAGACCCAATTTGTGGTAGTTTAAATGAGAAATGTCCCCCACAGGCTCACATTTCTGAACAGTTGCTTGGGCCCTAGTTGGTGCACTATTGATATGTTGGTGATTTACATGATATTAACATATCTGTTGTTTCTTCATTTGTAAAACAAGGGTAACACCAACCCCATAGAATTACTATAAGAATTAGAAACATGATCTATCTAAGGTAGCTATTGCTGTGACTTGAACACACTAAAAATTATCCAGCTATATGTAAGACATGACTGAAAGGAAATTCCCCAGCAGTTCAGGACTCAGGAAGACTGTCAGAAACCTGGGGCCCGAATTTTCAAATATCCATGAGAAGAGGCTGAATTTACAACTCCTCCCAGATAAATCTGGATCTGCCAACTCCTGCAAAAAGGGACTGACTTTTACAGCTTCTAGGTCAGATAAGATTCCTGAAAGGGGGATTCCTTCCTGGCCAAAAGTTTACAATCTTCACTTAAACATCAATCAGATGCCATGGAGACTCCCCTCCCCATAAAAGGCCTACTGACCAGCTAGCCACGGGCTAGTATTTTCTCCACTCCCGAATGTGGAGAAAGCTAGTCCTGGCTGTTCTCTCTTTCCCAACTGGAGAAGCCAGTCCTGTGCCCTTAATAAACCAGTCCTGTTAACTCCTGGAGGAATCTCTGGTCCATTTTCTGCTGCATTTCACGAAGCAAAAAAACCTTACACTATAGTTACAATCATAAGCAATGATTTGTCACATAGCCTTCATTTGTTCTTCTGAAAGCACACCCTTTTGTAGAGCTACAATGAGCTTTGACTACATTTTTTTCATGTACTGCTAGGAACAAAGATTCACGCTATTACTTGCTCATAACCCAGGAAAAAAATGAATATTTCATGAGCCAGTGCTTTTCTATATTGAATGGGTAGAGCTGACCTACACAGATTTCTATACACACTTAATAACTAACCTAAACACCGAAGTCTTAGGTGTTATCAGCATGTTGGAGAAACATGATAATACTTATGTGACTAAAAATATAATTACCAGCTATCATATTGATGCTTAGATGAAATAAAGTTAGAAAATTAGGCATTAAACAATCTTTTTCCATACAAATTAAATAGGAAAATATATTTGTAACTGGGGAGTAGATCAGTGGTGGAGTGCTCACCTAGCATACATGAGTTACTGGGTTCAACCTTCAGTGTTGAAAAAAATAAAAATAAAAATGAAACATAACTGGAAGGTAAAAAAGGTAGCTATAAATATTCATATAATCGATACATTAGGAAAGAATCAAACAATCCTGTAGTTTATAGCCCTGCATGCAGATAAGCAAATCATTTACTCACTAAGAAACTATTCTGATTCTTAAAAAACAATATATCATATCAATTGTTGCATGAATTCTGAAAAAGTCAATGAAAATGTAGATTGGACACACATATGATGTCTCTTGGAGCAGTTCTTCATCTACCTCTGGTATTAAAGGAAAATCAAAGACTATTCCAAAATAAATCACTTTTCTTGAAATAATGTCTCTAAGAGAGCATGAACTGCCCTGCAGTCTTTAAAGAAAAGCTTAAAATCAGTAAAAGGCCCCTCACCTCATTACCTTTATGTATATTTGTTCCTTCACTTGGGAGCGAATTGTAGAAGGAAAGCCATGGTTATAAAAGCAGGCATGGCAAATGATGTTCCATAACTTTAAATTAATTTTTCTATCTGGGCATGGTGGCACACACCTTCAGTCTTAGTATTTGGGAGGGAGAGGCAGGTGGAGCTCTGTGAAAGAGAGGCCAGCCTGGTCTACATATCCAGTTGCAGATTAGCTCAGGCTATAAGGAAATCCTTTCTCAAAAAAACCCCAAAATTTTTTATTGCATTTTATTTATTTTGTTGTGTGCATGGGTATGAGTGCATGGCATGTGTGGGGGCCAGACGACAACTTCTGAGTCAGGCTCCCCTTCTATCCTGTGGTTCCCAGAACGGAACTCGGGTTATCTGCCATGGCAGAAGGCACCTTCATCTCTGCACCATCTTTCCAGCCCTAAATTTGTTTGCTTGTGTGTGTGTGTGTGTGTGTGTGTGTGTGTGTGTGTACCAGCTGGCACACTAGAAAGCACAAGTCCAAAGGCATTTATGGCAATGCATACATGTAGAGGTCAGAGGACAATTTCAGAAATCATTTCTAAACTTCCATGCTGTGTTTGAGGCAAGATCTCTCTCAATTCTCTTCTCCCTAGGTTAACTGCTACTATGGGAATACAGTCCCTGGCAGGTGAATTACTACTCTGGGATGTAATCCCTGGCAGGTGAATTACTACTGTGGGAATGTCACAACTGTTCTCACACTTTAATTTAAGCAAGAAAGGGCCAGAATATTCCTTGCCCAGGTCTGTAAAAGACAAATCAGGAGAATCCAACTAGAGAATCTTTTCTCTTTCTGATAATGCCTCTTCAGGAGAACTTCTCTGACAGTCTCAGACAGAATCATCTCCATGGCCACAGGCCATAATAATGTCTAGGACCACAGCTAATCAAGGGAAAAAAATAGCTGAGTTACAAATAAACACAGGAATGACTATAAGAATTAAGTTAAACTCACATGAAACCTCACAAAATAGAAATAGTTATGTTCTTACTATAGAGTATTGTATGCATAAAGGCAAAGATGAACATTATACATACACAGAAATGAAGAAATCAGAGATTCCAATCCCCTGAGGACTGTATTTATAAACAAGCAACTGTGTCATACTACTGACCTTCTGTATTAGTCAAAATTCACAGAAGACATAAAATAAATATATATATGGCTTTATTAGATTAGCTTGCAAGATAGAGTCGGTGTAGTCCAACAATGGCTATATGACACTGGGAAGGCTGAGAATCCAGTCGTTGGTCAGTCCATGAGGCTGGAGTCTCAGCAGTCTGGCACTGAAGGCCTGATGGATTCCGGGAGATCTGCTAGTCTTCAGTCTATGTTGGAACCTAAGAAGCTGGTCACAGCAGCAAGATGAACTCACCAATGAGAAAGAAGGCAAGAGGCAAAAGACAAAACCTCCCTTCTTTCACAGCCTTTTTTATGGGCTGCCATCAGAAGGTAACACCCACATTTAGGGTGGGTTCCAGCTTCAAATGATTCAATCAAGATCTCTCTTATTTCTGCTAATCCCAGCTCTAGCCAAGTTGATACCCAGGATTAGCCATTGCAAGGCTGCAAGTGCTTGCCTGTGTGGAAGGAACAAATAACTTCTATCAGGTGACTATCCAATAATACAGCTTCCTACACTGTGAGATTATTCACTAGTTCTCCTAAGCAAATTTCCCCTAACTAGTAGATGACACCTAGAGTCATTCAGAGTTATTAGTCAGTCACCAAGGGCCTGTGGTATGCTGGGAACTCAGTGGAGAATGGGGGAACTTGCTGCTCTTACTCTGCAAGAGGTGCAAACCCCAAATAAGTAGATAAAATGCTGTGAAGGGATAAATTCAGAAAACGAAGGAATCGGGTGGTGATGGAGACAGGAATGCAGGGATGATTCTGATGCCATTCCATGCATCACTGTTGTCAGAGGAATTTTCAATATACAAAAAGTATGTACAAATATTTGTAACCAGTGTCAGGCACTAAGTGGAATTTGTTTGGTTTGTGTTTAGGGTTTTGTTGTGTTGTTGATATAATTGGTGGGTTGCTCCCCAATTTCTTCTTTTCCTGATGGAGATAGGACCTGTGCATGCTAGGCAAGTGCTCTCCACTGAGCTACATTCCCAATCCTGTTAGAGACTATTTTAAGAAGTCAAATTTGGGGGCTGGGAGATGACTCTGCAGTTAAGAGCACTGGTTGCTTTTGCAGGGGACCAAGGTTTGATTCTCAGAACCCACACAACAGCTAATCAAACATGCTTAACTCCAGTCCCAAGGGATTCAACACCCACTTCTGGCCTCCACAGGCATGGCATGACACAGGAGAAATTATATACATGCAGGCAAAACACTCATACACATTCAAAAAAAGTTAAATTTCACAAAATAAGCTGGAAAATTAGCTCAGTTGGTAGAGGATTTGTATTACATGAAGACCTGGGTTCAATCACTAGGTGCACAAAATCTGGGAGTGGTGGTACATGTCTGTAAGCCTGGCACTGTCTCAAAAAAGAAAAAGAACCAATAGTGTAAAAAAAAAAAAAAAACAACAACAACAAAACATGGCTGGGAGGTCACAGGCTCTAGGGGGAACATGTCAAACTGCTTTCTAAGTATTTATGTTTATTTCCATGGATTAGTGTTGTTCTCAGCCTTGGTGAGAGACACTTCTGTTTCCAGTGGCTGATGGTTAATGCAGAGACTCAAACTAGTTAGAGTGATGAGAATAAGTGACTGTTAAGCGATGACTTGAATGGGAAATCTATGTCACCTACACCCTCCAAAGATCAGGGAATGTCATGGCAGAGGGGCAGAAAGAATGTTAGAGCAGGAGGATGGGGAGGATGCTGTGAAATGCTGTCTTTTGGACATGCCATGGCCACTGCACTCAAGAACAGAAGCTACGGTTACCCGAACTAGATTGAGCCAGTCAACATTCCATCGTGGCTAGGGGAGCTGCACAAGAGCTCCTGTCTCTCCCTAAGTTGATGTGTGGAGGGGAGGGGGTGTGATTTTGTTCAGTAATAGTGCCACTAGTAAAATATACATGTTCCAGCAAAAAATCCCCAACCAATAACTCATGCAAGCAACCCTGATTAAACTCAGTGGATCATGGACAAGTGGGAAGACTCAGCTGGCAAAAGGGCTTTCCCCAAAAACTAAGTTTGGTCCCTGGATCTGCATGATAGAAGAGAATGGACTCCCACAAGTTCTCTTTTGACTTCCACATGTTCTTACTCTGTCTCTGTCTCTCTCTCCTCCCCGTCCTCCTCCTCCTCCTCCTTCTCCTCCTCCTCCTTCTCCTCCTCCTCCTCCTCCTCTTCCTCCTCCTTCTTCTTCCTGTCTCTCTCTTCTTCCTGTCTCTTCTTCCTCTCTCCTCTCTCCTAAATAAAATGTAATAAAAACTTAAAGTAAGTAAATAAACTCAGCACATCACATACACAAGAAGAACGTCAAAGTAGGACTTGGGAAGAAGTGATTTGGCTGGATGGGAGGGGATGGAAGAGGGAACTGGAAGGGGGAAATGACAAAATACATTATGTATATATTTGAAATTATGAAATAATAAACTTAAAATGAGCACAGCTTGATGGCATACTCCTTTAATCGCAGCACTTAGATGGCAAAGGCAGGTGGCTTTCTGTGAGTTCAAGGCTAGCTTCATCTATATAGAAAGTTCCAGGCCAGCCAGGGTTGCATAGCAAAATCGTGTCTCAAAAAAAAAAATAAAATAAAATAAAAAATCACATGATTATCTCAACAGATGCAGAAAGGCCTTTGACAAAAACCAGTATGTCTTTGTGATAGAAACCCTGGAAGGATTTGAACTGAAGGGAACACACCTCAGCATAATTAAGGCTATCTATATATGACAAACCCACAGCCACCATCATTCTAAATGGAGAAAATCTCAAAGTATTCCCATTAGAATCAGGAACCAGACAAGGCTTTCCACTATCACCATTCCTTTTCAAAATAGTGCTTGAAACTCTTGCTAGAGCAACAAGACAAGAGAAGGAAATTAAAGGGGTACTAATTTGAAAAGGAGACATCAAATTATTCCTCTTTACAGATAATATGTTACTATACATAACAGATTCCAAAAATTCTATCAGAAACCTTCTAGAAATGATCAACACATACAACAAAGTGGCAGAACATAAAAAAGCAATTTACCAAAATCACTAGCCTTTATATGCCAAGAACAAGGAGTCAGAGAAAGTGATCATGGAAATGGAAAAACTGCTATTCACTGCAGCCTCAAAACATATCTAGGAATAAACCTAACCAAAGACATTAAAGGCTTCTACAATGAAAACTTTAAATCTCTGAAGAGAGTGAAGAAGATATTAGAAGATGGAAAGACCTTTGTGTTAGTATATAGGTAGAATTAATATTGTGAAATTGACCAGCCTATCAAAAGCAATTTGCAGATTCAATGAAATTCAAACTAAAATCCCCATGACATTTTACACAGAAATAGAAAAAAAAAATCCTAAAATTCATATGGAACCACAAAAGAAAGACTGCAGATAGCCAAAACAATTCTGAGCAAAAAGAGCAATGCTGGAGGGATTACCACACTTCAGACTATATTACAGAGATATAGTAATAAAAACATCATGGTATTGACATAAAAACAGACATGTAGATAAATGGAACAAAACAGAAAACCCAAATATGAATGTATGCAGCTAAAGTCACCTGATAGATGCTAAGAGTATACACTGGAGGAAAAGACAGTATGTTCAAAAAATACTTCTGGGAAAACTGGATCTCCACATGTAGAATGATGAAACTGGACCTATCACCCTATATAAAACCAATTGCAAATGGATCAAAGACCTCAATGTGAAACATGAAATGCCGAAACTGTTAGAAGAAAATATAGGCAGTACCATACAAGATACAGGTGCAGGAAAGAGCTTTCTAAATTAGACTTTGCTTGCTTGGCAATTAAGGTAAAAAACTGACAAATGGGACCTCATGAAACCGAGAAGTATCTCTGTATTGTTAAAGAAACAACAAATCAAGTGAAAAGGAAGCCTACAGAGTGGGAGAAAACTGTTGCCAGATAGACATGTGAAAGATTAATCTCCAGAATACACAAAGAGCTCAAAAAACAAACAATCAAGAAAACATATGACCCAACTAAAAAAGGGGCTACAGATCTGAAGAGAGTTGTCAAAAGAAGAAATAAAAAGACTAAGAAATACCTTAAAAAGTGCTCAACATCCTTAGCAATTAAGAAAATGCAAATTAAAGCCACTTTAGGATTTCATCTTACCCAGTCAGAATGGCTAAGACCAAGGAAACATGACAAATGCAAATTAAGACTGGAGATCCTATGAGACTTAAGACTCCTCTAAGGAAGCCCACCCTGTGCTTCCTCCAGCAAGGCCACGCCTTCTAAGACTGGAAACCAGTGCCACCAACTGGGGACAAAAATGTCTAAGTGCTTGGACCCTGTGGTGGACATTCTCATTCAAATCACCACATCCACTAAACCAGAAAATCTGAAAGAAGTAATAACTTCCTACCTATGTGTGGCCTACCAACATTAACTCACAATGACATAAATAAGCAGGCCTATAACAACCATTGAGATAGAGTAATTTAAAATCTATCAACTAAAAAGAGCTCAGAACCAGATGGATACAGTACAGAATTCTACCAAACCTTCAAATAAGAACTAATATCAATACTCCCCAAATTAGTCCATAATATAGAAAATGAAGGAACACTCCCAAATACCTTCTATGAAGCCAGTATTGCTCTAATACAAAAACTGGGCAAAGACTCAACCATAAAAGAAAATTATAGGGGGCTAGAGAAATGGCTCAGTAGTTAAGAGGACTGCCTGCTCTTGCAGAGGACTCAGGTTTGATTCCCGGCACCTACATGGCGGATAACAACCATCTCTACCTCCAGTTCCAGGGGATCTGACACTCTCTTCTGACCTGTGTGGGCACTGCATTACACGGGTGCACTTATACACATGCAGGCAATACATTTATACACATAAAATTAAAATAACAAATAAATAAGACATTAAAAAATTAAAGACCAATCTCTCTGATGAACATAAACAAAAAAATTCTCAATAAAACAGAAACCAATTGCAAGAACATATCAAAAATATTATCCACCATGATCAAGTTAACTTCATCTCATAGATGCAGAGATGGTTAAACATGCATGAAACAATAAATGAAATCCACCAGGTGAATAGACTCAAGGACAGAAACCACATGATCATCATATTAGATGCAGAAAAGGCCTCTGACAAAATCCATTCATGATAAAAGTCATAGAGAACCTAGGCATACAGAAGGTATATCTCAACATAATAAAGGCAATATACAACAAGCCCAGAGACAACATCACTAAATGGAGAAAAACTGAAAGCATTCCCCTTAAACTTAGGAAGAAGAAAAAGATGTTTACTCTCTCCATTCCTGTTCATGAGAAAAACTGAAAGCATTCCCCTTAAACTCAGGAAGAAGAAAAAGATGTTTACTCTCTCCATTCCTGTTCATGTAGTACTTGAAGTCTTAGCTAGAGCAATAAGACAAATGAAGGAGATAAAGGGGACACAAATTGGAAAGGAAGAAGTAAAGAATATTTGCACATGATTCTATACATAGACGATCCTAAAGACTCCACCAGAAAATTCCTAGAGATGATAAATATATTGAGAAAATGCACAAGATACAAAATTAACACCACAAAATCAGTAGCTTTAGTATACACCACCAACAAACATACCAACAAAGAAATCTAGGAAATGATTCCATTTACAATAGCCTCAAAAATCCATAAAATATCTTGGAACAAATCTAACAAAGGAAGTGAAAGACTTGTATAATGAAAACTTAAAAACACTGAAGAAGATATCAGAAGATGGAAAGACCTCCCATGTTCATGGATCAATAGGATTAATATGAAACTGGCCAGCCTACCAAAAGTAGTCTACAAATTAAATGCAATACCCATTAAAATACCAACACAATTCTTCACAGAAATTGAAAATATAATGTCAAATTTCCTATGAAAACACACAAAAAAACAAAAACAAAAAACAACCAAGGTAGCCAATTAATCCCATACAATAAAATAATTGCTCAAATAAAATAAATGCATTACCATCCCAAATCTCAAATTAGACTGCAGAGCTATAGCAATAAAAATAGAATGGAATGGACATAAAAATAGACAAGTTGATCAGCAGAATATAATTGAGAACACAGATTTAAACACAATTAATTTATAGTCACCTGATTTTTGACAAAGTGCCAAAAATACACACTGGAGAAAGACAGCGTGTTCAACAAATGGTGCTGGCCAAACTGGATAAGAGCACATAGAAGAATGAGACTAGATTCCTATCTCTTACCATGCACAAAGCTCAACTCCAAATAGATCAAGGACCTCAACATAAAATGTGGTACACTGAAACAGACAGATGAGAAATTAAGGAATACATCAGAACTTATAGGCACAAGAAAGGATTTTCTGAACAGGACTCTTAAAATGCAAGCATTAAGTCCAACAACTGATAAATGGAAACAACACAAAACTAAAATGCTTCTGTACACCAAAGGACAACATCATTCAACTGAAGAGGCAACCTACAGAACGAGAAAAAAAAAATCTTTGCCAGCTATACCTCTGACAGAGGATTAGTATATTGCATATACAAAGAACTCAAAAAAATAAACATCAAACAAACAACTTATTGCTGAAGATACTACATACATTAGCTATAGAACAAACAAGGTGAAATCAAGCTGGTGCTGACTTCAGAGGCTCATCTCGACTGGCTAGCTTTCACAGTGCTAAAACTATGTAAGCTACTGGAAGGGATATGGAGTCATCATCCTTACCCAGTTGTGAATTCTGTGAATTACAATAACAAATGGCTTGGCAAGATATGCCCACCAGTACAATAGTAGCAGAAATATTATGGAGTAACTAACCATTCTTTAATTGGATTTAAGATCTACTTCCTAGGACATAGTCCATACCAACATTGATATCAGGCTTTGGAACTCAAGGCTAAACAGGACATAGGGGAAAATCTAACATTAGTTTTCTACTAAATAAGTTATCATATTAAAGTGATTCTTAATGACTTGTTAGACCCATAGATAAATAAATCTCTCAACTCTCACCAGATAAGTTTCCTTGAACAACAGATAGGGATTAACAAAGAAACCCACAACTTGCCAATGTGAAGAGAACAAGAGGCTACAGAGTGCTTATCCTTGAACAGGCTACTTGTGTCAAACTTCTATTACCCAAGGCTCAGGGATCATTTCAGAAGATGGGGGCAGAACGAGTCTAAGAGCCAGAGTTTGTGGATGAGGAAACAGTTTTCCACGCAGCTGGTCAGTTACTCAAATGAACTCACAGCAACCGTGATAGCGTGCACAAGTCCCATGCAAGCTCAAACCAGAAAAATTCCCAGCATAGACATGAAGAAGCGGGTAAGAAACTCCAACCTCATCTAAGGAAATTGTGGCAATAGATGGCTGCTGGGAGGGGCAGAAAAAGTCTCTTTAATTATGGAACTCTTGGTAGGTTCACTAGGCTCTAATGGATGGACAGTTTAGATTCTATAGGTTCATATATATATATATATATATATATATATATTACATTAAATTGGGTGGGGTTAGGTGAAGGCTAATAAGGGGAATAAGGTAAGGGGAAGGGATCTAAATACCATCAAATTATATTGTATGAACACGGCAAAAATTCAATTTAAAAAAAGAAAAAAAAATCTGAGGTTTTGTTGTTTTGTTTTGCTATGAATGGAAGAGCAGGACTGGAGGTACAATCTAACAAGGAGGCTGTGCTATTCTAGACATTGACTTAAAACATGTAATGGCTTAAAACAGTAATGGCTTATGTTGATTGTAAAGACTTGGGATAGGTAGAGGAGGTGACATCAGAGGACTCAGGTTATGTCCTCTCAGTGCTGTGTATGTTCCTCATATAAATGAAGGTGAACAGGTTGTCTAATGTCTTCCTATTGGAGTTCATAAATGTCAATACAGGGAGCTGGAAAGATGGCTCAACAGTTGAAAGCACTGACTGTTCTTGCAGAGAACCTGGGTTTGATTCCCAGCACTCAAATGGCACCTAACAACCATCTTTAACTTCAGTTCTGGTGTATCCAATGTCCTCTCCTGATCTCCTTGGACATTGCACAACACAGTACACTTGCCAATATGCAAGCAATACACTCATATACATAAAAAAACAGTATTTTTAAAAACTGAATGTGGGGCAGGGGGCTGGAGAGGTGGCTCATTGGCTAAGAATACTGGTTGTTCTTGCAGAAGACCCAGGTTTGAATCCCAGCACCTAAATAGCAGCTAACAATTGTCTATAACTCCATTCTCATGGGACCTAACCCCCTCTTCTGTCTTCTGAGGGCACTGCAGGACACGGGTACACTTAACACATATGCAGGCATAATTACTCATACACATAAAATAAAAATAAATACAAATTTTAAAAAATGAATGTAGATACAGGTTTAGCAGTAGGCACTCAAGTAACATGGATCAATTTTAGGGTGTTCAGTTGTAGAACCACCTCTCAATTCCTAGAGAAATACCAAAGCATGGCATCACAATAATTACTATTCAAGTGTTATAAATTACTGTTGTGCTTATTTTCTGAAGATTAAATAAACCAAAAAGAAATGGTGCTAAACATCACCTGAAACCACTGAGACTGGTTCTGCAAGCACTGACTGTCAGTGAGTACCACATTCCTGAAGTTTGTTTTGCGTTTAGAAATATTATCCATGGCTTCCCCAGTGCATGGTAATTTAGCGATGTAAAATAGAGATGAACTGATAGAAAGGAATATACATTTTTAATTCATGTGTACAATGAATTTGAGCTAAGTATTAGCACAAATATTCAAAGGCTGGCAGGCTGTATCCCTGCTACTGCCCAGCCAGCTGCCCCCTATTACACTGAACTCCACTGTGTTGAATTAACAGAGCAAAAGAATTAAAAATTTTAATGTTTATAAAGGTAAGAAGCATCTAGGCATGGTATGACATGCCTTTAATACCAGAACTCTGTAGGCAGAGACAGGTGGGTCTCTGTGAGTTTGAAGCTATCCTGGTCTACATAGCAAGTTTCAGACCAGCTGGTACTGCAGGGAGTCCCTGTCTCAAAAGAACAATGCAAAAAAAGTAATAAGCCAGTTATTTCATTAAAAAATAGTTTTGTAAGTTCAGTATAAGTCTGCAGTATTTATAAAGTCATAGGGTACATAAGCTCTATACCTTCACATTTGCTGAATCAATCAGAGAAACATGTAGTTCTGAAAGTTCTCCTCATGGTAAATGCCCCTAAAAAGTGTAACACTCTTCACAATATTCTTACACATATTTGCACCAATCCTTTTGTATTTCTGATATGCAAAAGCTCATAAACATTACTATTGCAATTACTACTCAGTAAATGTACTATTGACACTTGAAGTTTAGAATAGAACATACCATATAGTTCAGCTGTGTACTAGGTTATGAGTACCCTTTTTGTTATTGTTGTTTTTGAGACAGGGTCCTGTTGGCCTAAAAACTCACTATGTTGATCAGGCTGGCCTCAATCTCACACAGATCTTCCTGTCTCTGCCTCCCGAGTGAGGGAACTAAGGGCATGTGCCACCATACCCAGGATAAGTACACTTTATGATCTCTAGACACTATATTATCTACATTATATTCTAGCCATGTGCAACTACAACTATCCCCTTGTTATTACACATAGAGAAGTCTAATTCCATGCAATTCCATGCATTCCTTTTGGAAGAAAAGGAAACTCATATTCTAGGAATCATTTTATTTTTTACTTTTCAAAAGAGATTTTTTTTCTTTTTTTGGTCTTTTTGAGACTGGATTTCCCTGTAGCCACAGCTGGCCTAGAACCGATTAAGTAGGCCAAGCCTAGATCTCACACAGAAATCTCCCCACTCTACCTCCTCAGTGCTGAGATTAAAGGCATGTGTCACCATGCCTGGCAAGATATTACCTTCTAAAGAGATTAGATTCTCTGCTGCTGATTCCTTTAAATTGGTAACAACCACAGGCTGTTGGCAATATATGCTGAATGGGATCAGTGGGAAACAAAGTAGTTTACAAGCAAGAAAAGGATCTCATAAATGTGTATGAGAATGTCCTCAATTCTTCCAATGCTTGTGATTCTTCCCCTACCCTTACCAATAATCAACATCACAGGTTATATGGTACTGACAGATATCTTACATACTAGACCAATGATCTAAAAGGCTACATTTTCAGCCCTCTTCTACTTTTACATTGGGCTACACTAAGTTGCCCAAGGAGACTACCTCAGAACTCCTACCTCAGCTGCTGGAGTAGCAGTGATTACAGGCCGCCATGACCAAGTCCAACAGGGACTTCTCTGAAAGCCAAAGACTGGTTATTACAACACTCACACTCACAACTTATAAATTTCATTTATGTGAAAATTATCCATTAATTTACATCAACATGCTTGAATTTGTAGGTTTTCATTCCAATAAGATTTTCCACATGAATTTATTATACTTGTAAGGTTACAAAGCATATTTATTTTTCAAACAGTTTCAATGCACTGCACATTCTTAGGTCTATGTCCATTATGAATCATCATGTAATAGTGGGTGGATGTGACAGAAAGTATGTGCACTTTGTTCATTCAAAGTTTCCCTACAAAATGAGGTTTGGTTTTGTTTCTCCCCATCAAATGGTGCTAAAGGTCTTAACCATAGGACCTTTCTCTAGTGAGCTCTCCAATGATCTCAAAGAACAAACAGTCTGCCTCATAATTTTTAATTTTCACAAAAATTTGTTTCATTAGTTTTGCCAGACACTTGACGGAAATAGGGCTTGTCTGCTTCCATCACATTTTTTTAAATGATTTATTTTTATTTGTACAAAGTGTTTTGACTTTCTGTATGTATACTGGTAATGGGTTTAGTGCCCAAAAAGGCTGGAGATGGGGATAGAATGGACATGTGGGTACTGGGAATTAAACACAGAGCCTCTGGAAGAACAGCAAGGGCTTTCAGTCTCTAAGTCACATCTCCAGCTTCATCCCATCATATTTTTTGATGCCTTAGGAAATGTACAGTTTGGATCCAGTAGGAGTTATTTCATGCAATGAAGGAATGAATCACATTCTATATTCACAGTATTTATCATGTATGAATTTTTCTATGTAACTGAAGA
This sequence comes from Eospalax fontanierii, assembly GCA_035773235.1. NCBI lineage: Eukaryota > Metazoa > Chordata > Mammalia > Rodentia > Spalacidae > Eospalax > Eospalax fontanierii. The sequence continues at coordinate 8,628,902 of CM069554.1, forward strand.
AAACTGTAATATTCAAAGCTTTACCATTATTCACATTCATGGAGTTTAGATAACATTGATAACATTTATGGGGTTTGAAAGGATCTGTGACATCTAATGGATTTACCACATTATTTAAAATGGTAAGGTTTTGTAACCAATATGGATAAATTCATGCTCAGGAAAGGCTTTACCACATTATTTACAAGCATGGAATTTTCCCCCAGTATGGGATTTTTCATGCTTTTTCAGTAAGTAAGGATAAATGAAAGACTTACCACATTGTTTACATTCATGAAGCTCTTCCCCAGTATGCATTATTTTATGTCTTTGAAACAAATGGCGATTTCTGAAGGCTTCACCACATTGTTTACAAGCATAGCAATTTTCCCCAATATGAGATCTTTCATGTATTTTAAGTGCAGGAGGATAAATGAAAGACTTCCCACACTGCTTACATTCACAAGGTTTTTCCCCACTATGATTTATCTTATGTTTTTGAACAGAACTTCTACTTCTGAAAGTTTCACCACATTGTCTACAGGCATAGTGTTTTCTCCCAGTATGAGATCTTTCATGTATTTTAAGTGCAGAAGGATAAGTGAAAGATTTCTCACACTGCTTACATGCATAAGGTTTTTCCAAACTATGATTTATTTTATGTCTTTGAATGGAACTTCTACTTCTGAAAGTCTCACCACACTGTTTACAGGCATATGGCTTTTCCCCAGTATGATATTTTTCATGTTTTTTAAGTACAAAGGGATAAATGAAAGACTTGCCACACTGCTTACATTTGTGGGGCTTTTCCCCATATGAGTTATTTTATGTCCTTTAAGAGAATAGCGACTTTTGAAGGTTTTCCCATACTGTTTACAAGCATAGAGATTTTCCCCAGTATGAATTCTTTCATGCTTTTTAAGTAAAAAGGGATAAATGAAAGACTTACCACACTGTTTACATTCAGAAGGCTTTGACCCAGTATGTGACATTTTGTCTTTGTAGGGTATGACGACTTCTGAAGGGCTCACCACCTTGTTTACAGGCATATGGTTTTTCACCAGTATGAGCACTTTCATGTGTTTTAAGTAAACAAGGTTAAAGAAAAGACTTACCACATTGTTTACATTCATAAGGCCTTTCCCAAGTATGATTCATTTTATGTCCTTTTAGGGAATGTTTACTTATAAAGTATTTACCACATTGTTTACAGGCATAGGGCTTTTCTCCAGCATGACATTTTTCATGAGTTTTAAGTGCATACAAGAAAAGACTTCCCACATTGTTTACATTCATAAGGTCTTTCCCCAGTATATATTATGTCTTTGAAGGGAATGACTTCTGAAGGTCTCACTGCATTGTTTCTAAGAATAGGGTTTTCTTTCAGTATGAGACACTTCATGAATTTGAAGTGAATAGGAATAACTGATATGTTTAGTGCAAATATTACATTTATACATTTTCCTCCAGTGTGAGATGTTTCATGCACTTTAAGTTAACAGGGAGAAATAAAAGACTTAACACATAGTTTATATTTAAATGCTTTTTCTCCATTATGGATTCTTTCATGTACTTGAAGACCACCGAGATGGAAGGCTTTCCCACATTCTTTACATCCAGAGTACTCTTCAGCAGTATGATTCTTTCATGGAATTGAAGTAAACAAGAAAAAAAAATGAAAGATTTATCACATTGTTTACATTTATAAGACTTTTTCCTCTATGAATTCTTTCATGATTTACAGGAAAGTGGGGAGAAGTCCATTTTGTGTCAAAGTCTTTCTTTCCATGACAGATTTCCATACTCAGAGTTTTTTCATGTGGGAAAAATGAAGGACAAACAGAAGGATTTTCACATTCCTTGTGCTCATAGCATTTCTCTCCATAGTTAGTTTTTTGATGTATTTCAAATGAACTGGGGAAAGATAAGGATTTTAGACACATCTCCTAATTTCAATGTCTATACACAATGAAGATTTCCACATATCTTTGCATACTTGTGACAAAATTTGTCTTGTTTACATTTAGATTGCATTTTTCCATTGTTCTTATGCCAACATGTTTTTACTTCATGCCAGACAAAGAATCAATATATAGCTCTGGATGGCATTATACTCACAAAGATCTGCCTTTCTCTCCCTCCCCAGCACAGGGATTAAAAAGGCTGTTTAACCACACACAGTTCCAATAGGAATTTTTGTAGTCATATTAAGACATCGTATCCAGGTGATGATTTCCCCACACTGACCACCTTTTCTATGGACTTTAATACAGTCTTTCCACCATGCACCTTCTGTGAAAGTAAAAACAAGCATATTAGTTGCTGTGATGGTGAGTTTTTGCCAACTCAACACAAACTAAAGTCATCTGGGAGGAGGGATGCTCAATTCTCAAAGGAATTGACTTTCAGACTTGCTTGTGAGGCATCTTCTTGATTGTTTTTTGGTGTAGGAGGGTCCAACCACCTGTGGGTGCTACTACATTTGGACAGGTACTTCCAGTTTATACAAAAAAAGTGGCTGAAGGGTCGAAGAGATATCTGAGTGGTTAAGAACAGTGGAAGTGGTGCTTTAATCCCAACACCCACATGGCAGCTAAGAACTATCCATAACTCCATTTCCAGGGGATCCAACACTCTCCTTTGGTTTGCAGGCATTGTCCAACACAGGTGCAATACGTACATACAGGCATAACATTCATACATATAAAATAAAAATGAATTAAAGTAAAATTTTTTTAAAAAGAAGGAAAAGTAGCTGAGAAAGCCAGTGGAGACAAACCAGTAAGGAGCATTCCTCCACAGCCACAACCTCAGTTCTCTCACCTCCAGGTTCATGCCCTGCTTTTCTCAAGGATGGACTGCAACTTATAAGCAGAAATAACCCTATTCCTGCTCACGTTTCTTCTAGTTGTGGTGTTTATCAAAGCAACAGAGAAACCAGACCACAATAACTGTATTATGGACTCCTTTTTAGTAGGATTTTTACGTACAATTTTCCAAAATAAGAAAAACTGTGTACCTTCTTAAAACTAAATGGATTGGGGCTGGAGAGATGACAGCAGTAAGAGCACTGGCTGCTCTTACAGAGGGACCCAAGTTCAATTCCCAGCACCTACGTGGAGGCTAAGAATCATTTATAACTGCAGTTCCAAGGGAATCCAAGGCCCTCTTCTGACCTCCAAGGGCATTGCACGACATGGGTGCACTTATACACATGCAGGCAATACTCTCATACAAAAAATATATATATATATATATATATACATATATATATTTATATATATGTATATATATATATATATATATATATATATATATAACCAACCTAAACGGACTGGTGATTCTGTGACACGGCTCCTACAGAGTAATTTTGAAAAGAGCAATATTTATATATACTACTCTATACAAGAGCCTCCAAGTGAAATGCTTTCTAGACATTAAATCATTTTCTTGCACTAATATATGTAATCAAAAATTTCAAATGACAGATAAATTTAAATTTGTGCTTATTTCATTCTGTGCTTGTTCTTCAATTTTTGTAACACACTAAGATTACCTAATGGACACTGGCTTCCACTTGTACATGCAAATTACCTTAGAGCTCTCCAAGGAATCTTGCATTGGTTTTCAACGTTTTGGTTTTCCCAACTGTTTCCTAAATATAGGCACAGAAAAATCATTATAAATTACTAGACTTTACATAAAATTTATTTTCTAGCTTCAATGTAGTGTAGAAGTTTTTTTTTTTTTTTTTTTTTACCAATTCTTTCTTTCCAACACATCAAATGGAGAAGGGCATCTCTAACACCTGTACCATAATGACGAAGCAAAGGAATGATGACATTCTTACCTTACACAATCGAGATTCCTGTAGGTTTCCAGCATTACATCTCTGTACAGATGCTTCTGAGAAGAATCCAGCAAAGCCCACTCTTCCTGGGTGAAGTCCATAGTCACATCTTCAATGGTCCCTGAGTCCTAAACATTCCACATATTTAAAGGAATAATACATGAAAGTGAAACTGACAGCAAACAGAATCCAAACTCATCTTACATGTAATTCTGTAGTCTGCAAACATATATTACATGACATAGAAGTTTTACATCTAATCTGGTGCAACTTCAATAGGACAGAGCTGAATAGGGTAAGCTGATAGACCATCCCAATTTCTTATCTAGAGAAGATGTGCAATACTTGTTCTGGTGGTTTGAATAACTTGGTGTATTTGAAGACTTGGTTCCCAGTTGACAGTGTTGTAAACTAAGTTGCCTGGTGTAAACTAAGGAACTTTTAGGATATGGAGCCTTGCTAGAAGAAATATATTACTGAGGACCAAGTTTTGGGAGTTTATACCTTGCTCCCAGAACATTTCCAGTGTTCTTTCTCTCTCTCATCTCTATCTCTATCTCTTTCTCATTACTGTTGTGGTCAAGATGTAATCTCTCAGCTTCCTGGTCCTGCCACCATGACTTCCTACTATTATGGACATCTGGCCCCCTGGAACCCAAAGTCAAAGCAAACTCTTCTTGGGGCTGGAGAGATGGCTCAGTGGTTAAGAGCACTGGCTGCTCTTGCAGAGGACCCGGGTGTGATTCCCTACACCTACGTGGCAGCTAATAACTGTCCATAACTCCAGTTCAAATGGCAGCTAAAAACTGTCCATAACTCCAGTTCCAGGGAATCTGATAACCTTTTCTGACCTCTGTGGACACTGAATGACATGGGTACACTTACACACATGCAAGCAATACACTCATACACATAAAATAAAAATAAATAAAATATTTTAAATAAACAAATAAACTCTTCCTTAAGTTGTCTTTGTCATGATATTTTATCACAGCAACAGAGATCACCTATGGTACAGAGAGAAGCATGAGGCTGCTGGTCTGTACAAATTTCAAAAGTTTAAGCTTTGCTGGCATGAGGGAATGAAGGACACTGGAAGTGAGTCCATAAAAACAAATGAAAAGAGTTGATTTATTCTGCCTAAATGACTTTTGGAAGCATTACAGCATTGTCTGGACATCTACAATCTTTCTGAAAATCTTAGTCTTTTCTATAATCACAGAGAAATCTTGAAGTTCAGTTCTCCAAACACTGTGAGCAAATAGTCTAATAAGTTTCCTTGATGGATGTTATTCACATAAGTCACCACTGAGTAAATGGTATCCAAGCACATTCCATGTGATTACAACCTGAGAAGCATGTAGAAGTCTGAAATGCAGGTTACTTCAAGACATTTTTAATGGAGTAGTAAACATGATAGTTAATCAAGGCATAATGATCCTAACATGTTGCAGGCGATCCCTTGATATGGAGCCTCTTGGGGGAGGGGGCAAGTAGGCGCGGAGTCAATGACACAGACACCACACAGATACCGGGAGCCAACTGAGAGACAGTGAAGCATCTGGCTGCAGGTTTTTTTATTGCGGAACATGGGCTTGCTTTTAAGAAAAGAAGGAGCAGAGTCACAAAAACACCACTGCCTCAAATTCGATTTATTTAAAATAATCCCACAAATGTCAAAGAGACTTTTTAGTAGTGTTGCATGAATTGGTCTTCCGCCTGCCAAAACGGACTGGCATTCATCTGCACTTGCCTGCTTGGATCAGTATAAACAAACTTGACCGTTGGTGCTCAGTAGAAAGGGAGGAGCCACGAGTTGGCTACCCCTCCCAACCAACAAGTGACCAGAGTCATGGGGGAGGACCAGTTGTACATGGGGGAGGGACCAAGGTGTGAGCAGAACAAGCTGGGAGGAGACTAGCCCCTTTGCCACACTGTGGGGCTGGCGGCAGCTCACGGGCTCCCCACAGAAATGTAGGATTTGTTCCCCCAGGAGCCCATTGCTCTGTAAGTAATCCCAAACAAACTCTGGTTTCCCAAACTACTTTGGCGAAATTATACCTCACTTTGTCATTAGGGACCTAGAGAGGAGAGGAGGCTGGATGTGGCTCTCAACTCTCTGAAAGAATTTCAGAAACACAGAGTCACAAATAAATCTTTTCAACCTTATTTGGAATCACTGCTGTTTTGCAATAGTCAACAATACCGTGGAACAATAAGGTAATATCAGTCCTAACTTATATCAAGTGTTTGCAAATTACTAGGTAAAGAGAAGGCCAAAAATATAAGAAAATTTCTGTAATTTAGCAATCAGGCTCGATAATTTGCCACCTGACCATAAAGACAAGCGACACTTTAAAAAGAAACTCCCCGTGATTCATGGTGCCTGTTATGCTCTTTGAATGTGAAATATCTCCAACATGTTCACATGTTTCAACACCTACTCGCTCAGTTGTGATATCTCATAGGAAGGCTGTAGAGTCTTTAGCAAGTAGTGCTATTGGTATCAAATCCCAGATCTTGACATGTTATAGCCCAGAGTAGTACTCACTCTCTGCTTCCTGTTTGTAGGTGTGATGTGATCAGCTAGCTCACTACTGTGTTATGCCATCACCACTATGAAAGAATGTATCTCTTCAAACTGTCAGCTAAAATAAGCCTTTCCTCTCTTGCTTCTTGTCAGGTGTTCTGTACAGTGATGAAAAAATTAAATTAATACACTCCCCATAAACAACAGCCTCTACCAAGAAAATCAGCTCACGCTGTAAACTTTACTATCCAACAAGATCAAAAGATGTCCCTGTGGTGTTTCAAATGAGAAATGTCCCCCAAAGCTCCAAGTATTTGAACACTTACTCAATACCATTGATGGCAATGTTTGAAGAGGTTATGGAGCCTTTAGGAGGCAGATTCTTGCTGGAGGAAGTACATGACTGGGGACAGGCTTTCACAGTTCACAGAAAGGCCCCACTTCCAGTTCCCTCTCCTTCCTGTTCTAGCCACTTGTTGCCATGCCTCCCCCACCATTATGGGGGTTTCCCTTAGGAACCATAAGCCAAAATAAACTCTTTCTCTCATGAGATGCTTTTAGTCATGGTATTTGATCACAGCAACCAAAAGTTATTACTATAGAAGCTGCCATCAGACAGTGCATGTTGTGAAGAATCTGACCATGCTTTTTGGAAGAATGTGGAAGACTTTGGGACTTTGGACTAGACTAGTGGTTCAATGCTGTAAGCAAAGCTGATGGAAGTGTTCTAATAGGAGCCTGGAGTCCTGAGAGTTGTATGGAGAGTAGAAGCTCAACTCAGAAGGTTTTAGAGGGGAACGAGGACTCTATTAGCAATAGGTCTAGCAGCCATTTGTGTGATATTTTGACAAAGAATCTGGCTGCATTGTGCTAGCAGCCATTTGTGTGATATTTTGACAAAGAATCTGGCTGCATTGTGCTGGTTTCCTGAGAACCTGTGTGAGGTTGTTAAAAAGTGATTGATGGTGGTGGTTTCATGAGAAATATCCCCCATAGGCTCAGGTATTTCAACCCTCTGTCCTCACTTTTGAGCACTGTTTATGGAGGCTATGGAATCTTTTAGAGTCACTGCATTACTGGAGTAAGTATGTCACTGGAGATGGGCTTTGAGTACTTATTGCCTTGGCCCACTTACAGTTCACTCTAGCTCCTGTTTGCTGAGTAATATGATCAGGCAGCTTCCAGCTCTTACCACCTATTGCCATGATTTCTTTGCCATTATGTACAACCCCGTGAAACTGGGTGTGAAAATAAATTCATTCTCTGTGGGTTGCTTTTGGTTGTGGTACTTTATTATAGCAACAAAAAATAACTAATATATGAACTAACTCCCTTTTAAAAATATTTTTTATTTTTATTTTATGAGTATGAGTATATTTCCTGCATGTAAGTGCACCTGTGTTGTGCAGTTTCCTGTGTTGTGCAATTTCCACAGAGGTCCAAAGAAGGTGTCGGATCCCCTGGAACTGGAGTTACCAATGGTTGTTACATGCTATGTGGGTACTGGGACTCGAACCCAGGCCCTGTGCAAGAGCATGCAGTGCTTAGTTGCTGAGCCATCTCTCCAACCCCTTGAACTAATTTATTAAAAAATTTTTTTAAATTTCATCTTTATGTGTTATTAGTGTTTTGACTGCATGTATGAAAGGACACCCTTATCATGAAATGCCCACATAGGCCTGAATAGGGCACTGTATCTCCTGGAACTGGAATAACGGATGTTTGTGAACCTCCATGTGAGTGTGGGAACTAAACCTGGGTCCTCTGCAAGACTTTTCAGTACTCTTAATCCCTGAGCCATCTCTCCAGCCAACATGGATTAATTTCTGACAGGAAATTTCAAGTGAGCATAACATTGGATCTGTGGGTTGATTATTACTGATTACTTTTATCAAATCAAAAATGAAAAAGAGGAAGAAATGGGGTAAAAGAAAAAAATGTACACTGGAGAGGAAAAGGGCAATAGCAGACTTAAGGATGGTGTCAAGAACTGTGCTAAAAAGAGACTCTAATTCATAAAGAGACTAGTGCCATTAAAGACCAACCTCTGGTTCTGTACTGGAACAACAGGAAAGTGCCCTAAGGTGCTCCTCACTCTTGCAACTTTGCCGAGTTACCTGGCAGCTTGAGATGGATCCTCACTCCTTTTGACCACACTATTAGCATCTTCTGTATGCTGTTCTGTATGTTTTCTTGGTTCACAAGGCGGAAGATTAGAGAGGTAGTGTCTTGTCCATTGTTCCACTGCAGTGGAATGGAACTAATCTCTTTAACAGTCAGGGCATCTGTTTTAGCACACTCCTTGGTTGTAGCATTAAGCTCTTTTTCTCTCCAAACTACATTTTCTATTTCTTTCTGCCCTTCTTTCACCATAGACCTACATAAGAGTTATCAGTAATAGGCACACCACAGATTAGACCTTATGTTGTCTTGAAACTTCCTCCAACAATAATTAGTACATTACTTTTTTACTTAGCCTCAAGCAAGTTTTTAGGACACAGGGAGAAGGCAGCAAGTTTCTTTGCCACAATATCATATGAATAGCCTCTAGCCGAGTTGCTATGGATTCCATCTGAAACCTCAGGAGCTGAGTTATGTTCCCCATTAGGCTTCCAGGCTCCTCCTAGAATGGCCCACTAAGCTCTGCCTACAGCATTCCACTGCTTTTTAGTTCAAACTTCCAAACTCCTTCCTCTTCCTCCAAAACAACATGGTTACGCTTCTTCCAACAAGGCTACACTGCTTAGAGGTTCCGTGACCTCCCCAAATGCAGGGCCACCAAATGGGAGCCAAGATTTCAAATACTTGAGCTGATGGGAGGCATTTCTGATTCAAAAGGCCACCTCCAACCTGATGGACTCTAACCCTCTGGAACCTAAAACAAAAATAAATGAAATTCCTGTTGGTCAGTGTTCTATCATAACAACAGAAAACCAATTAGAACAGAAATAGGTACTGAGAGTAGGGTGCTACTGTAATGTTCTATGTGGCTGTCCATGCTTTTGGGCTATTGTGATGGAAGAAAACTGCTCACTGGCTCACCTGCCTAGGAATGGTGACCTGCACGGTGGGCGGAGCTCTCCCACCATCAATCAACAATCCAGACAATTCCTCACATAGCTCCCTCAATCTGTTGCCAATCTGTTCCAGGTAACCCCTCAATTCAGCTCCCTCACAAAATTCAAAGCTTTGTTAAGTAGACAGCTGAAGCTAAATGGGGAGTCAACATAATCCCAATGAGAATGCAAAAACATAAACAACAGAACTTACTTTAAAGATAATAGCGAAAGGGAAAGAAAAAAAACCAGAATAGGCAAGAAATAGTATATGTAATCGCCATTCTATATGACTAAAACTTTCTAAAACTTGTAAATGATCAAGACGGTGTACTACTGGGAATAAAATGCATGGTTCTACTGGACAGGGCAATCAAAAATAAAACCACAAAAATGTAGACAATTGATTTTGACAAAAGAACAGAGGAAACTCGATGAGGAAACCACGGTCTTCTCACAAATGCTACTAGACTTCATGGACACTCAAGCATAGAAAGTAATAGAATTTACAACTCACAAAACTAACTCACAGAGCATCCTAACCCTAACTGAAATGCCAAGTGCAGAACGTGCGGAGGGAACCAGAGGAGCCGACCTCCGGGAAGGCTGGATGGCAGCTGTCAGGGTTTATGCGCTGCGGGGGATGGACCCCGTGGCGCGCAGCCTGTTAATCCACTGCGGAACCGCATCCCCGTTCCGGCAGTCCTTTCCAAAAGCAGGAGCTGGGGCGCACGCTGACAGTGACGTAAGCAACACGGAAGATTCCCCGGAAACACCCGCCACGCGGGGCGCAGCTGCCCACAGGCCGCTGGACTTTGGGGGTGCAGGTCACCTCAAGAACCGCGCAGGACGACGCGGCCCAGCCTCCGCCCTCCCCAAACTCGCGCGGAGGATCACCGCGGCCCAGCCCGCTCCGGGGTCTCCAGCGGCCGCGCCTGCCGCCGGGGACCGCAGCCCGCACGCTCACTATGGCCCGGGTCGGGGCTCGCCCGCGCTCTCCGCAGATCCAGGCAGTCTCGCTACAGCGCGGTCTAGCGCCCAGGTAGCGTCTCCCTCAAACTGCAGCTAGGAAGCGGGAAATACCGCCCCTTTCCCCCCGCCCCCGGCGAGTTGCTACTTCTAATTGGACAGCCTCCCGGAGGCTCCGATTGGCTACAGATGCCTGAGTGACAGGCGCAGTGCCCTTTGACGCTGAGTGGAGACGAAGTGATTGGGTATTCTCCCCTTGTCTGGTTGCCTCAAGCTCCTAAGTGGGCAAAGAGCAGAAGTTTTGTATTCTTGCTGAACTTATTTCTGGCCTCAGGGCTCCGAACTTCTTCCACTTTGTGTCCTAGAGGAAGCACGGGAAGTGCTTGCCGAGCCCCTATTTTACACCTTCATTACATAATGTCTAAAGGAATGATGCCTTTGCCTCAGGTTTGGAAGGGCGCCCAGCCCAAGCCTGGTCTAATTCCAATAGAACCTGATGTCCAGGGATCAGAGTTTCTGTAAAGCACACCAGGGATTGATTGTTTACACCTATCTCTCAGTCTGCACAGTTTCAGCCAAATAAATAGCACTAAGCCCTTACTGATGGGTCAAGCCTGTGAATTCAGTTCTTAGGTGATATAGACACGAAGACGAGGAGTTCAAGGCCTATCTGTGCTGCATAAGACTTCCAACTTAAACAAACAAACAAACAAAAAACAAGTAGACAGGCATGGTGGCACAAGCTTTTAACCCTAGCATTCCATAGCAGAGGCAGGCAGATTTTTGTCAGATCCAGGACAGCCTGGTCTACATAGCAACTTCCAGTTTAACTGGGGCTACAGGGAGACCTTGTCATCCCCAAGAAAAAAAGCCAAAACAAAATAAACAAAATCCTAAAACACATTAAAAAATGAAAATTATTAATGAATAGAAAAATGAAGTTTAGAAAGAAAGATTAAAGAAGACATCCATCAAATAGGTGTTTTGAAAAAAAACGACACTGATGATACCAAATGTTGGTTATTTTAAAGATAAATGTAATTAACAGAGTCTTAAATATATTGAATTCTAAAATGAAAAGGAACTCAAATGGGTAGTTTCAGAATTGAACATAGACTTGGATGTGGTGGGCAGCATTGTAATCCCTGCCCTGGGAAGGCAGAGGCACAAGGATCTCAACGTCAAGCCCTAGCTGAGCTACTGACTGCATTCTAGGTCGACCTGAAGAAGGTCTTGGGCTGGAGAGATGCCTCAGTGGTCAAAAGCACTTGTTGCTATTGCAAAGGACCTAGATTTGATTCCATGCAGGTATTTCCTGGGGAATTGGACACTGTCCTCTGACCTCTGCAGGCATCACAGGACACACGTTCTATTATACACATGGAGGTAGTACATTCATACACACAAAATAAAAATAATAAAAAAAAAATAACTCAGTGGTGGAATGCTTGTCTAGCATGTGAGAGGCCCAGATCCAGGGTTCAGACACCAGTACTGTAATCTTCCATGCTGAAAGAAATACAGACATTATTACCAATCTTATAGAAAGAAAATGGATTAGAAGAAGAGCAAACCAGATAACCTAGATGAAATGAAAAGACTGAGAAATATAGTATTCTAAAACTGAATCATGAAAACACAAATTCCGATGAGGAATAAAGCACTGAGAAGATGGACTCCAGAATCAAAAGCCCTCAAGGGTAAGAGGTCATCATACAATACAATTCATTAATAAAATTTATCACATATTTTAGAAGTGTTAACAATCCTTCACAAACTCTTCCAAAGAACTGAACAGAATTTTTAAATTCATTCCATGAAACCACCCTCATTTTGATAAATAGCCAGACCATGTCACTAAGAAAAGGAAACTACAGGGAATTGTCCTGTAAGAATATAGAGGCATAAATCTTTGACAAAAATATTAGTGTACAAAATCAGAATAATATTACAATCATTATAAAGGGTCAGTTAATTCCTAGAATGAAACTTTTTAAAGTAGTTTACTCTTCTATATAATGTTCATAGAAAGAAGAAAGTATGCATGATCAGGTCTGTTGATATAAAAAATACTGACATTCTCAAGTTGTCATTAATGTTAATTTTACAATTTAATTTTATGGGGGCTTAGCTCAGTGGCCAATAACACTTGCTGCACTTCCAGAGAACCCCAGATTTATTTCCAGCACCCACATGGCAGCTAATACCTGCCCATAACTCCAGTTCCAGGGGATCCCACACACTCTTTTGGCCTCTGCAGGCATTACGCACATGTGGTGCATTTACAAACATGCAGGCAAAACACTCATGCACATAAAATAAAAATAATATGTCTTCATTGTACGTTATGTGGGTGTGCATGTACACACATGCCATGGCATTCATGTGGAAGTCACTTGCTGGGGTCAGTTCTCCTTACACCACATGTATTTCAGGTATGGAACTCAGATGGGCAGGCTTGATAGCACCTGCCTTTCTTTACCCATTCACTCCTCACCACAGTCCATCTTTGTCATTATACAGTGAACATGATTGATAGATACAGATTTTCTGCTTGAAATTGATGAAAATTTTGTAGGCATTGTGGCACACACCTATAACTCCAGATCTTGAAGACAAATGACAAATATCAGAACGTCCAAGTCAGCTAAACCATACCTAAAAACAAATGAAATAAAAAAAGTATATAAGTTTGGCAAAGAAGAAAGCATTTATCGTTATATGATATAAGGAATGGAACGACTAATACTGGGTATTTAACTTTAAATGTTAAAATGGGAATGTTGAGATGGGTTAGCAGAAAAGGCACTTGGTGTCAAGCCTAATGACCTGAGGTTGATCCCCACAACCTACAAGATTAAAGGAGAAAATAATCCCACAAATGCTGCTCTGACATTCACATATATATCTTGGTGGAGGCACACACACACACACACACACATACACACACACACAAAAAAAAAATCCTATTTTTTAAGTTAAAAAATTAAAGAATGTGAAAATGATACATTTATATATGTATATTTTACTCCAAAAGCTTTCAAACAAACAAACAAAGAAAAAACTAAGAAAAAAACCACAGGAAATAAATTATTAGGGATAAAACCATCTATGTCCCGGATATTAAATAAAAAGCAATAGGTGTAATGAAAAGGTATCAGAAATTACAGATTTAAAAAAAAACCTAAGTTCTAGCTACTGAAATTATCCAAAATGAAAGACCCCATTGTGGAAGTTTGAATGAGAACTGTCCTCCCCTAGGCTTACATATCCAAACACTTGGTCTGTAGTTGGTGCACTGATTCAGGGAAGTCATGAAACCTTCAGGATATGCAGCCTTCCTGAAGGAAATATGTCACTTTGAGAATTCACAACTTTGCCCCATGTCCAAATCTCTCTGCTTCCTCCTGCTGGGTGGAGATGTGAGCTCTCAGCTCTTCTCCAGCTGTCATGCCAGCCACTTGCCACCATGCCTCCCTGCCACAATGGACTCAGCCCTCTGGAGCTATAATTCAAACTCTTCCTTCTTTAAGTTGCCTTGGTCATGGTCTTTTATCACAACAACAGAAAAGTAACGAACATTCCAATGAAGAAAATGACCAGAACATCAGTGAGCTGCATATGAGGCCAAATACACACGTCAGAGTATGTGTAACCGGACTCTTTGAAAGAGGTACAGATGAGAAAATCATTTGAATGAATATTTGTTGCCTTCTTTTTCCAAGTGAAGTGAAAATGATCAATCTTGAGATTCACAAAACACAAAAATCTACAAACAGGTTTATGGGAAAAAATATACCAAGTTACATCAATTTGCTTCAAAAGAGGAAGAAAGAAATTCCAACTAAACTGAGGAAAAATGACACAAAAACTACAGAAAAGCAAAGACACAACTTGGAACAGACTCAGCAGAAGGAATGTAAACCAGAAGACAGTGTGCCAACATGCTTAGAGAACTGGGAAAATGCCAGGAGCGGGGGGGGGGGGGGGGGGAGAGCTTTTAGCTCCTGAACCTGAGAGGCAGAGGCAGCGAGGCAGTAGTCTCTGCAAGATCGGGGTCGGTGTGGTCTACATATTGAGTTCCAAAATAACCAGGACTGCACAGTGAGGCTGTCTCAAAAAGAAAATAATTGTACCCTACGAAGTATGACTTTGCCAAAATGCAGTTTAGGAAACCAATGAGTTTATTGGGCTTACTTACAGAACAATGGGTGAGGGTCTACTCAAAGGAATGTGGGTACTCCCCTCCTAAGGCTGCACTGGAACTTCTCCATCCTAGTATGAATAGTGACTTCCCCATAGCCACACAAAATGGTGAGAGAGCCTTCCCTCTGTTTCCTCAGTTTACAGACCCTTAGCCCCTCGCACCCCTGCAGATAGGACAGACTGATTGCTTGAGAAGTGTGGTATATTCTCCCTGCCCCTCCTTTCTTGAGGGGTATAACAGTCAACAAGCTTAGCTGTGATGATCCTAGGTTAACAAGTGCAACCAAGCATGGGAAGATGGCATCTGTCCTTGATCTATCTGTCAGAGGACAGTCCTATGCAAGACAGCTTTGTTGATTTTTTAGGAATGGCTGTTCACATGATTCTGTGCCTGCGGAAAGACAACCTGATTTCTTATTTCTCTGTGATAGGGTGAGACAGTCTCTCGGTGTTTAACCTTGGCAGGCCTGTAAATTACAGTGATCTTACTGCCTCTGCTTCCTTCCTTGAAGGCTGGGAGCAAATGAACAAGGAGAAGGGGGATGTGTAAGTGTGAGGATTGGGCAGGACTGGAAGACTCAGGTTAGAGGAAGTGACCAGGCTATGGTAATGCCTCACTCCTTAATCCACTTTTATAGGGCATCTAGTAATTTTGAGACAGGTTTCCTTTTCAGTGGCCTAGAATTTGTCAAGTAGGCTAGGCTACCTGGCCAGCTAGCCCCAGGGCTCCACTAGACTCTGCCTCCTCGGTGCTGGAATCACAAGCATGTACTGCCTTGTCCCGCTGTTTTTCCTTATAGTCTGGTGATGTGACCCAATTCCTCATTTTTACCTTACTGACTTAACTATCCCACCAGTCCCAGAAACCACATTACTTCCGACTTCTTTTTTCTCTCTTCTTCCGGTTCCTCCCTCTTCTTCTTAAACAAAATAGTCATATTTCATTGAAACACAGGCAAAGCAGGTCCTGGAGACATTTCTGTATTCTTACTGACAAATTTAACTGTCTTAAATATTGTTTTCTATTGCAACATGTACTTAGAAACTGTGTTTAATAACCTCTCATTTGTTCCCACAAGACAACCAAAAGCAGAGTGACAGCCTGGCAGTGCTGTCTTCATTTTGTGTTTGTCCCGTTCCCTTGTGTTAATTCTGCATACAAGCATGTTGAGAAGCGGGTAGGGAAATCCAAAGGAGTGTTTTGGGGTCCAGAAAAATAGAGAAATCAGATACCAATTGCAAACTGGTTCTTGAGAAATACCTAAAGCAGACGCATGAAGCATACTAGTTCAGGAGGATGAAGACAGCTGCAAATGGAGGAAAGCCACTGTCTATCCACAACAAGCAGAGATCAGATTTTACATTCTCACTTTACATCTGTGTGTGGTCAAAGGGCCTCTCCATTTGCAGTCTTCGGACAAAGCTTGCATGGTAGCCATGGTCACTGCAGAACAGTCTGAACCTATGCACAAGAGTGAGGAGACGGAATGACCAGTTGTCTGACCTTCCAGCTCACAAGCTATAGGGACTCAGGGCCAGTGCAGAGCGTGTACCCTCACTGTCAGGGAAGGGGGGCGACACAAACGCATCTTTATTTTGTCCAAGAAATGAAAAACAGAAAGACTATAATATATGGTAATTTTTTTCTAAACAAGAAGACAGACATCTACATAACTACTTAATTACTCTTAGATCATGACCAATGTTACTCCTCAGGACAGAGACATTAGCAAATGTAGTGACACCATACTGGTATGTGTGAGAGGGGGATAGCTTCTGACTGATTGGATATTCTACCAGTAGTTGCTTTACAATTCTTTTTATTTATTTATTATTTTTTTATGTATATGAATGTATTGTTTGTATGTAGGTAGATGCACCCATGTCGTGTAATGCCTATGGAGGTCAGAAGAGGGTATCAGATCCCCTGGAACTAGAGTTAGGATGGTTGTAAGCCGCCATGTGGATGCTGGGAATTAAAGCCAGGTCCTTTGCAAGAGCAGCCAGTACTCTTAAGTCCTGAGCCATCTCTGTAGCCCCTACCAGCAATTTCTTTAACTAATATCCAATCTGATCAGTCCTGGGCACAATTTTAAAGCAAAATGATGAGTCCAGAATGTAAGCTTGGGAAAATTATCTCCTTGGACACTATAGCTGCAATTTGATAAATAAAAAGATAAAATCAGAGATTCTGTTTGGAAATGGCCACCCATGTCTTTAGTGTGTTCTGTCCTTTTCCTAATGGCCTCTTTCTCGCCTAGTGCTGTGTTTTAATTCTTAGCACTTTCCAGCTCTATGTAATATGGACTCATCCTGAAGCTGTTTTTTGAAGTGAACTCAATTATCTGGGCTTCACCTGAGCGAATGTCTCTGAATGAATTCCTCAGGCAACTACAGGCAACAGCATGGAGCTGTGTCTCCTGTTCTTGTAACTGAACAGAATGGACTCACATTTTGGTGAGTGAAAAGCCAAAATAAACACAGACAGCACACAAAAGAATGGAGAAAAATTTATTACCTTTAGTAAGAGAGCAGAGCATGAGAATAATTTCCAAACGAAAGTTGTCACCAAACAAAGAAAATGTGAGGAACTGACTAGGGAAGCCTATGCATATTCATACTGGGGAGAGGGGTCCCTTGAGGAGGGTACATCCCTGCATATGCCCAGTTTGTGCCATAAAGTTTTGGCTGAAAATAAAGAAAAGGAAATCTTGAAACTCTGTTAACATAGGAATCTATTCTGAAGGTGCCTACTTTGCTTAGACGTTAACATTCTACTTCTTGATAACACTGACATCTTTGGGAGCTTATCCAGAAGATATATATATATTTGAGGTGTGAATGTAAGGGAAGAACAGGATATACAGGAAAACGCCACAGTGAGCTCCACCATTTTGCTCCATGAACACATATGAATAATAAAAAAGAAACCCACTATTGTGCATAATGCATGCACACAGCTGATCTTTTCTTAAGAAGTGGCTATCTGTCACGGGGGCGGGGCATGCATTCAAAGCAGCTGGTATACTTCAGTGTGCCCATCCAGTCAAGCCTGCTTACCTTCAGGGCCCTGAGAAGGGTAGGTTGGTACAGCCTTTACAATTTTTATGCAAAAAAAAGAAAAACCAGAAAAGGTGTCTTGGATGGTCTCAGGCAGCTCCTTCCAGAGGGGGAGAGGGGCTTTTTATTTCTAGGCAGCTGCAGGCATCTTTTCAGCTCATGTCTCATTGCAGGGGCTATTTTGATTTAATTAGTTTTCATTTGGTTTGGTTTCGTTATTTTGAAGCTGGGTGGCCTTGAACTCTCAGAAATCTGCCTGCCTCTGCCTCCCCAGTGCTGGGATTAAAGGTGTACAGCATCATGCCTGGCCAGGGCCTACTTTGGATGGCCATCGTGGTAGGAATCCATTTTTTAACTGGAATCCTTGAACAGAAGCAGCTCAAAGTGTCGAGCATTTAACATATCATAATAGGCTTTCCTACAATACAGCTTCTAACAAAACTAGGCTCTCCCATACCCTGAACAAAGGACTTATCACCCCTGACTAAAGGAGTGTTTACCTTTATACCAAGAATGTTAGAAAAGCACCAAAGTCCACCTGGGGTGTGTGCCCAGGCAGGCTTGGAGAGGTTTGTGCTGTGAGACCTTAAAACCATATGAGACTGACTAAAAAAAAAAAAAAACATAGCCATAGAGCCTATGGTGCTTCTATGTCTGTGATCAGATCAAACGTGCTTTTTTTTTTTTTACTAACGAGTAGAAAATCATTGCGAAAGTGTTGAAGGCACTCACTCTGTGAGATCAAGGCCAGCCTGGTCTACATAATGAATTCCAAGCCAGTGGGATCTCCCTGCTGTCTGAAGAAACAAAACAAAACAAAACCCCAAACAAATAAAAATAAAATAAAAGAATATGTAAACCAGCCATGGTGGCACACACCTTTAATCCCAGCATTGAAGAGGTAGAGGCAGATGGATCTCTGTGAGTTCAAGGCCAGCTTGGTCTACACAGAGGGTTCCAGGTCAGCTGGGACTACAGGGAGACCCTGTCTCAAAAAGACTGGAAAAAAAAATCCAGATTATTTCCCAAGCAACAGGGATTTCTTCAGACTACTTATAGACACAGTTAAAACAAGAACCAACCACATAGTGTCATGACTGCTTACTTACTGTGGTGGTTTGAATGAAAATGTCCCCTATAGGCTGTAAGTACTGGGATATTTTGTGCCCAATGGTGCTGATTTAGGAGGTCTTAGAAGGTATGACCATGCTGGAGGAAGCACATCACTGGGGGCGGGCTTAGAGAGTTCTTAAACCTTGCTGGATCTCCATTCACTCCCTGCTTCCTGTGCCTGCCTAAAGATGTGAGTGCTTAGCTTCTGGGTCTACTCTAGTCACCCTGCCACCAAGCCTCCCTGCCATGATGGACTCTTGCTCCTTTGGAATCAGAACCGTAAGCTAAATAAACTTTTCCTTTTGTAAGTTCCCTTGGTCAGTGTTTCTATCACAGCAACAGAAAGCAAACTAATATACTTACATATACTGTTTTTGTTTTTATTTTGAGACAGGGTCTCACTATATACCTCTGGCTAGCCTTGGACTCACTATGTAGACCAGGTTGGCTTCAAACTCAATGAGATCTGCTTGCCTCTGTATCCTAAGTGCAGGGATTAAAGGCATGTTCCACCAAAGTTGGATTAATCATTGTTTTTTAATTTTTAAATTTTTTATTATTTTTATTTTATGTATGTATGAGTGTACTGCCTATATGTATGTAAGTGCACCTGTGTTGTGCAATCCCTGCACAGGTCAGAGGAAGGTGTTGGATTCCCCTGGAACTGGAGTTATGAATAGTTGTGGGTGCTGGGAATCAAATCCAGTCTTATGTAAGAACAGCCAGCGCTCTTAACTCCTGAGTCATCTCTCCAGTCCATTTTTTTAATTTTGAAAAATTAGTTACACTATAAACTAAAAGGAATTTAGGCTACACTGACAGTTTTAATTTATATGATCATTTACTGGTACCCCAATATCGTGCTATATATGCATTATAAAAACATAAACTCATGTAAACAATATAAACATGTATCCAAAAATAAAGGTATATTTTAAAATATTTATTTATTATTTTTATTTTACATGTATGAATGTATTGCCTACATGTGTGTAAGTGCACCTATGTCATCCAATGCACACAGAGGTCAGAAGAGGGCATTGGAGTTATAGACAGGTGCTAGCTGTCACATAATTGCTGGTCAAACCTGATCCTCTGCAAGAGTAGCCAGTTCTCTTAACTGCTGAGCCATTGCTCCAGCTCCCAAGTAGATATTTTTTTAATTACCAAAGATTTTGTATCACTTGCCAGTTTTATTTTGCACTGTTGATGAGATCATTCTTTTATTATAGTATTAGTAATCCTTAATATAAAATCTAGGGTGCTGGAGAGATGGCTCAGTGGTTAGGAGTAATGGTTGCTCTTGCAGAGGACCAATTCTATTCCCAGCATCCATAGTGGCTAACAACTGTCCAAACTCCAGTTCCAGGGGATCCGATGCCCTCTTCTGACCCCTGCAGGCATTGCATGATATGGGTGCACATACATACATGTAGGCAATACATTCATACACATAAAAAATAAAAATAATAAATACAATATTAAAAAAAAAATCTGTACTTTTTTTTTTGAGACAGGGTTTCTCTGTAGCTGGAGCTATGGTCCCCTCCTATGAGCCAGAGTTGTGGTCCCTTCCTGTGAAACTGGAGTTGTGATATTGTTCCATGAACCTGGAGTTGTGGTCTCCTCCCATGAGCTGGAGTTGTGGTCCTCTCCTATGAGCCTGGAGCTGAGGTCCACAACCTGAGCCATTGTTCTACACTCCTCTGGTGGTGGGCCGATGGTGGAGCAGATTGGAGGATGGGGTCTTCTTGATGTTGGGCAGCAGTTCCAGCTTTCTCTGAGTGCCTGCCCTCTACAGAGTCCCCTCCCCTGAGGTCCCAGGTTGTGCAAGGCAGTGGTTTTACCTCTATGTTGGATTTATCCTGAGGACAGGGGCGGTTTCTCTTGGGCTAGTCTTGGGAGAACTGATTCTCTAGAATGGACTTCCTATCTCCCTTGATAGCCAGCTATGGTGTTGAATCCACACATGGTCCTTTTTATCCAGGCCTTGACATTGAACCTCTCCCATTCTCAGGCACCAAGAGGTTTTCCATCATCTTTCTATTACTCTTCTACAGCACCAGTTACTTTTACCTGTGCTCTACAGAAAATGGAAAACACCAAATTGAACTTCTGCAGAGAAATATCGCAGTTTGGGAAGGTAAAAATTTTTCTGAAGTACTTTAATAAACAGACTAAAACTGACATGTCTCTCAAAATATGTAAATCCATAATTCTATATGTATACTATAGTTTTTCAGTGATATTTATTGACAAAACTGTACTGCTAAGCTTCAGCACTACTGTGAAATTTTACTGTTGCTGTAATGTGAGTTTGGCATTTATTCCCCGTCCAAATTCTCCAACTTATTCAAAATTTTTCATTGTAATCATGTTATTTATTTTTAATATTTTATTTTGTATGTAAATGAATGCAACGCATACTTGCATGCGTGTAAGTATACCCATGTGGTGCAATGCCAATGGAGGTCAGAAGAGGACATTGAATTGCGTGGAACTGGAGTTGTAGATGGTTGTTTACCTCCATGTAAGTGCTGAGAACCAAACCCAGGTCCTCTGCAAGAGCAACCAGTGTTCTTAACTGCTGAGCCATCTCTCCAGCCCCATCATGCTATTTTTTTAAAGCAATGCTAATTAAAATATTCTTTTTAGAAAAAAAAAACATGACTTTTAATATAAAGTAGAAAACCTTTGATTTTAAAGAAACCGAACCTAATCTGATGTTTGTTCTTTTGAGATGGGGTCTCACTATGTAGCCCTGGCTGGCCTGGAACTCACTATGTTGACTTTGAGCTGATAGAGGTCAGCCTGCCTCTGCATCCAGAGTACTGGGATTGGAGTTGTGTTCCACCATGTCCAGCCCTTAATCTGACTTTTGATAAGACTTTAAATAGGTTGAACAGACACCAACAGCTTGGATTAAATGACTTTATCCCCTTTAGTTTAAATTGGAAAAGAAACCTGTTTTTGAAGGAAGGGAACACAGGCAATAATTTTTATATCTTAATCTTATAAATTAAAAAAACTTATATCATGGCTGGAGAGCTGGCTTAGTGGTTAAGAACAGCTCTGAGCAATCATATGGCAACCAACCATCCATAACTCCATTCCTAGGGGATCCAATGCCCATTTATGGCCTCTGAGGACACTGAACATATGGGTGCATTTGCACACATTCAGAGAAAATATTCACACATAATAAAAATAAATTTTACATTAAAATTTTTTAATGTAAGATATTGGTTATTATCTTAAGACTTAGTAAAATAGCCATATTAATTGTATACAGAATAAGCACTTTTATCTAGCTTAAATTTTTTTCACATTGCATGTATCTGGAGGTCGGATGACTGAATGGCATAATGCAGTGTGGGCCTTAGCCAGGTCACCTGCTATGAGGAATAGAGGAATGGCTTCTGTGGGCATGGTGCTCCGCTCTGGCCTGGCCAGCTTCTGCCCAGCATCTGGAAAGAACCTGCACTGAGATGATCTACCTGGGGACAGATTACTATCAGCTGCAGTCAGGACCCCACCCCATAAGGCGATTGGCTAACTAGACCTATAAGACCCCTTGCACTTCCTTGAATAAACTGAGTTTGCAGCAGCTCGCCCACCTGCCTGCTTTTCACCCAGCTCCTGGTGTCTGTTTGTTGACCTGGTGCCTACTCACCGCCCCCACGGCGGAGACCCTTCCTCCCCCTCAGGCTGGCTTCAAATGCAGGGGACCCTAACAGATGACAATATCCAGGAGTCACTTCTGTAGGTTCTAGTGATTGAACTCAGGTCATCAGGCTTGTTGGCAAGCACATTTACATGCAGAACCACCTTGCTGGTCATAGTTTTTAATGTTACTGATTGTTGGGGTTGTGTCTTCTGTAACATACACACCGAAAAGGAAATTTAACATAAAAATTCATCATTTTGCATGTTTGACTACATTGCTTCAAGAAAAAAATGCACTCTTGGTGGATATACATCTGTAATAATGTCACCTACATTCATAGAAATATGATTCAAGAACAGAAACTTGATTCTGTCTGTGTTGGAAATTGGAAACCTCCTACAAAAAACATAAAATGGAAATAAATAATTTGCATGCCTGTGGAGTATGTTATACATGTTTCAAAATTTTTCTTAAGAATTAAAAATATGTCATTGGTCTTTTGTATGCTTGTTATTCTAATCAACTTCATCTGCTTATTTTGGTTTTTTAAAGTAAATATAAAAAAGATAAATTGCTGAGCATGGTGGCAAATGCCTTTGTGTGTTCAAGGACAGCCTGGTCTATATAGTTAGTTTCAGGCTATCAGGGGCTATAGGAAGACCCTGTCCCCCAAAAATATGTAAATTTACATTTCCTGGAGACATAGTGGGCATTATCTGGGGAAGAAAGGGAACCCGCCAGAAAGGAGCAGGGAGGGATGAGGAAGGTGATGTAGGTGGGGAATGAATGAGAATAAAGTATAATGACACATATGTATGGCAATGCCATAAGGAAACCCACTACTGAGGCAAGATGGAAAGATAGAAAGTCATGAGACATAGGGTGGGAAAGGAGGCCTTCAGCCTGGAGTCTGGTTGAAACTTCTCAGTAGCTAAAAAGCAAGAATTTCGTAACACAATTACCATTTACTCTGAAGGTTATCAATACAGAGAAAATATACCTTTTATTTATAGATATTTTATTTATATTTATTATTTTAATTGTATGTGTATAAGTGTATTGCCTGGATGTATGTAAGAGCACCCATGTTGTGCAATGCCCACAGAGACGATAAGAGGGCACTGGATTCCCCTAGAACTGTAGTTATACACAGTTGTTAGCCACCATATGGATGCTGGGATTGGAACCTGGGTCTTAGGCAAGAACAGCCAGTGTTCTTAACTGCTGACTCATCTCTCCAGTCACATATACTATATTTTCAAATGAACTAGCAAAAGGCACTCCATTTTCTCTAGCTGGTTACATTTTGTGCCTGACTGCATTTTGTGCTTTATTCAGCCTCTCCCTGGCACACTTAGCCAGGCAGAACCACCTCAGGCCACACACCTGAGGCTGGGAGCAGAGGAAATTATTTTCTAGATGAAAACTGAAAACTTCTTTGTTAACTGACCTGCCCCTTACTTGCAACTGATATGACTTAATTGTGGCTTTTAGCTTTATAAATGTTGCTCCGCTTCTCGCTGAGATCAAGACTTCTTTCTGACAATGGCTTCTCTCAACTCCTGGCTTTTTTGCTTTAAAAAAAAGGACTCTTTGGGAGTCTCTTAGACTACCCTGGCCAACAACTTGAAGGGAGGTATCTCCTGTCAGACACTGCTTGTTATTACATAGCCTTCAGCTATGTAATTTCTCATGTAGAGAAATTATATGTGTAATTTTCCCATATGGTTTTTAACTAATATGTTTCCCTCTGGTTTTTTATACCAGCTAGGCATTATTTATCTCTCTTCTCTCTCTTCCTGTATAACCCTTTATCCTCCTTTCCCAGTTCAAGTATCACCACTTTCCCCATTTCACCTTTGCTAATACCTGTCTCCTATGCAGCAGCTCTCTTGAACTATTGACATAGCCTTTGATTGACTACAAAAGCTTGAAGGTAAGACCCTGTTGCTGAAGACAAGACATACTTTAGACACAGGGCTTGGAACAATACAGCTGGAACTGACCTGGAAGCCACTACCATGAAAGGCTAGTTCTCAGAGCTTTGGAGAACACTATGCAAGCTGATAAGGGAGAACATCAATTGATGGTTCAGCCCCAGCTTTAAGACCTAATAAGCACAACAGTGACCAACACAGCAAACTATATTGGGGCAGTAGTGACACTTTATCTTGGGGGTAATCAAGAACTACCTAATTGGACTTAAAGCCCACTCAATGGGAGGGAACTCATGTGTGGTAGTAAGTGTAGCCAAATACACATAGCTGGAGAGGTCATAGATCTTAGAGAAAACTCCAAGGCTGTTACATCCCTAGACAAACGTAATTTTTAATATGTCCTAAAAATGCATCCTATATTTACATAAAGCATGCCAGTCACCACACATCAAAGAACCTTCTTTTGCAACAGCCAGAGACTTTTACAAAGTTCCACAACTGGTCACACACAGAGAATAAGTATCTATGAAATGCCCAACCCTAAGTGACACATATACAATGTAACCTCTGCATCTAAGGCTTATGGAACCTAGGGGAACAATGGGTAGAGAGAAATTAATTCATCTTTCAACTCTTATCAATGAAGCTCCATCATGCAACAGAGGGTAATGAACACAAGAGCCAAAGCATAGAGAATAAGAGTCTTCAGAGTGTGGGTCCTTGGACAGGACTCCCAAAATAAAATTCACTCACCTAGGGCTCAGGGACCATTGTGGAAATGGGAGCAGAAAGATTGTAAGAGCCACAGAGGAGGTGCATGACCACATGGATACAGAGTCTTACAGACTCCTGGGACCTTTCGAATATGAACTTATAGCAATGGTCACAAGACCCATGCAAACACGAGCTAACAAAACCCAGCATAGAAATGGCAGCAGGCCCATTCTTAACCAAAGAACTCTTTGGCAGATGATTAGTGCTGGTTGAGGAAGACCTGATCTTCTTTAAGGGAATGACTAGACACCAGTGGATGTATGTGCGCTCAAGGACATCAGGGGATACTAACTTGACTTCACAGGTCTTAACATAAATGACAGAATGCATGAAATCTGGGGGGAATATGGGAGGTCCCAAAGGAGAAGGGGGTATGAAGATGAGTAAGATGTGTATATGAGATATACAAAAATTCAATAAAAAATTAAATTAAAAGTAAAAACTTTTAAAAAATGACTCTTGATTCAACCAACACTGTATGACACTTCCTTGTGAAACCAGTGTGTACAACAACAAAAATAGCAAAGAGCTAGGCTTAAAACTTGAATGTACATGATTTTGAGTAGATCCTAGATATTCTTTCCCTAAACATTTTCTGGGACTCTCAGACAAGGTTGTTAACATTGTTTGCAGTAAAGATATCCTACCTTCTTGCATCACTGTGATCTACACTTTAATTATCAATTGAAATTCTGCCAAGTGCTCCCAAGGAACCACTTGGTAATCTCATTTATGCTCCTTACTCACCCTTTGAAGATGACAGTTTCAAAACAGGGCTGGAGAGATGGCTCAGCAGTTAAGAGGCCTGGCTTTTCTTACAGAGTACCCAGGTTTGTTTCCCAGCACCCACATGGAGGCTAATGACAGTCTATAACTCTAGTTCCCAGGTATCTGATGCCCTCTTCTGACCTCCACAGGCATTGTACAACATTGGTGCACTAGCACGCAGATAATACACTCATATACATAAAATAAAAATAATAAGTAAATTGAAAAAAAATGAAGTTGTGTGAATTTTGGGGAGCTCACACGTCTGCTCTCGGCTGTCACTTTCTTTCCGTGTACCGCTTTCCTTCTCATAGCTGTCCTACTTAAACTCCGTATTCAAATTATCTTCATTCGTTTATATTTATTTATTTACTGCCACACCTGTGGAGTCAGATGACAACTTGCCAGAGCTGGTTCTCTCTACTATGTGGGACCCAGGGATTAAATTCAGGTTGTCAGGCTTGCTAGCAGGTGCTAAACCATCTCACTGGCCCTAAAATTAAGTTGGAACATAAACTCAACTTCATAGTGGCTTGCCTGGAAATTCTGTTGCATCTCAAAATCATGAATCTTGGTTTGGCCTGTGTTGAAGTCCATAAAAGTTTAGAGAAACTTTTTGGGGTGAAGCAACTGACAGAGTGAAGCTATGTCTCCTGCCTCTGCCCCTCCTCCCACTGACATTACTGTTTATACAACCAGAATTTTATTTTAAAACATCTACAAGCCAGTACTTGTGTTTCATTCCTATAATCCCAGCACTGGGAAGGTGTAGGCAAGATTACTAGGACAGGAGTTTGAAGCTATACTCCAAGAGGAGTTGCATAGGGAGCTCAAAACTAGTCTAGGCTATTTAAGACATGATAGCAAAGAAACCAAGAAAATTTTCTCATAGTAATCGATTTAGTAGCTGTTCTTAGGGGTAGACTGAAGGTATTGTAATCTGAAGAGGTGTTGTGTAGCAATTTCCTCAGAGACAAAAACTCCATCTTGGAGGGAAGCTCCTTAAGACCCTGAATGTCTAAAGGAAGGTGAAACATTCCATGGTGCAGAGTCACTCAGGAAGTAATCAGTTAAAAGCCTTAGGAAGTCCTAGAAATGATCAGATACACTAACTCCTCTCTCCTCAAGCTTGTATTAAAATCTCAGACCAGCTGAACTGTCTGCAAGAGACACTTTACAACCTATTGAACTGCCTGCCAATTGTTTAGTGAGCTCCAAGTTTCCAGGTTTCCAGACCTGCTATCCGTTCTTTTGGTGATGCAACTGTTTTTGAGTCATTCCTCCTGCTATAAGTAGCCCCTTATTCATATTCCTATAAGTAAAACCAATAAGCTCATTGGTTCACCAATTGAACTTTGGTGGTATACTTTGGTCTGTCACAGGTTCCCTGTTTGGAGTAAGTAGACTTTTGTTCATGTCTCCCCAGAAATAGTGTCACAACAAAATGGAGGTTTTTAAAAATTTATTTTATGTATGAGTGTTTTGCCTGCCTGTGTACCATGTTTATTCGATGGCCTTGGAGACCAGAAGAGGGGGTTGCACTGGATTTCCTGGAACTGGAGTTACAGACTGTTGTTAGCCACCATGTGGATGCTGGGAACCATATGCAGGGCCTCTGCAAGAGTAGCCAGTGCTCTTAACAACTAAGTCATCACTTCAAAACCCATTTTTTGTTGTTTTGGTTTTTTGAGGCAGGGTCTCACTGTGCAGCCCTGGCTGACACATCATGTAGATGATGCTGGCTTCAGACTCCAATCCACCTGCCCGACTCATGAGTATATGTATATATATATGTATATATATATACATATATATATATATGTGTATATATATATATATATATATATATATATATGCTTTTTTTTCAATCAGGTCAGCTTCACTTCTTTTTTTTCTTCACTTTTTGGTCCTAAAGGATTGCTTCCTATTTCAAAGCTCAGGCTTGCTGGCTCAAAATAGCAGAATTGGAAAATTTTACGGTTATTTTTAAAAACTTTGTCTTCATATTATTTTCATTTGTGAATAAGAAACATTTATCAATCACAAGCTGATATGAGCTTTGGTGGAAGGTTAAATTCAAATGTTCAGTTAGGGCTAGGTTTCTTCCCCAGGCTGCCTTAAAATATCACAAGCAAGAACTTACCATTCCTTGTCATACAGTGGTTAAGAGCATTGGCCGCTCGGTTCCCAGCACCTACATGGGGTGGTTCACAAATGGGGAGGTTCACAACTGCCTGCAGCTCCATGCCATCCCAGGCCCTCTTCAGCACTCCATCTCCCACCTACAAGAGTCTGAGGGAGGGAAAGCCCTGTCCAATTGGACGCACGGTCGTAGTTCTGTCCAATCAGACTCACTGACAGTAGGGGGCGGGGTAGCCTCCATCTTTGGAGTTGTCCCTTGCAATCTCTCCGGTAAGGGATTATCTCTCTTGTCCTCTCGCTTTGTTACTCGCTGCTGCGGGGACCATAATGAAGACACGGATGTCCAGGAAGTCGGAAATGGTGAGCGTGCGGCGTCCCGACAGAGAGGGAAACCGGAAATAGTGAGCGCCTGGCGTCCCGACCGGGAGGAAGACCAGAAATGGTGAGCCGGGAGCCCTGACAGAGAGGGGAGCAAGAAATGGTGAGCTCGGTGTCCTGACTGGGAGGGAACCCGTGTCCGCTGCCCCCTTCTCTGCGCCCTGCGGCTGAGGTCCGTTCCGCGGCTTCCCGAGCCCGGCTCGCGGCCTGACCCTGCCGGGTGTCTTCGCCCCCGCCGCAGCCTCTCTGCGGGCTTCCCGGCTCGGCGGCTGGGAGGCTGGGAGGGCGCAGCGGGCGCTGGCGGAGCCGGGCAGCGGGGTTCTCGGCCCCTCATCCCCGATCGCCGCTCGCGAAGGGCATTAGGCCAGGCTCCTCGCCGCCCGCTGCAGCAGAGGGACTGTGGTCAGCCCTCCCCGGGGCCGCCGCCCGCCCCTGCGGCTTCCCGGACCCTCCGCCCCACTGTCCTGGCCGGGCCTCTGCCCTGGGGGCGCCTGTGGGTTTGTGAGTCTGTCCATCTGAGTCCCTGTGATCTTTGAATCTGTCTATCAGGAAAGATGAAGCAAGACACTGGGAATGTTCGGGAAGCAGGTTTTATTTAGGCTGCAGCCTGGTCCCCAGGACTCAAGTCTCAAAGTCTGGACCCCGAAAGGAGGGAACTTTTGCATTATTATATACTTTGAGTTGTGGGTTACAATATTTTGTTTGGTTGGCTAACGGCAAAAAGTTGACATTTTTGCAAAATGTGTAAAAAGTTCCCAAAAGGTCCCTGTGTCAGATCGACAGTAGGGGAAGGAAGCCTTTGTTAAGAGGGAGAAACCACAGGAACGGTGGCTCTTAGCTAGTTATGCCAGCGTTTAACCACAAGCCTGTCAGCTGAACTTTGCTGACAAGAAACAGGGAGAGAGAAGATTCAATTTCTTGTTTTTTCTTAATTTTTCTATTATGTTCTTTATATCAATTGACTGACTCTAGGTGTGTGAGCACCATCCCCCTTTGACTCTGTGACTATCCCATCTTTTCGTGGGTTTCTTCACTACCAGTTCCCCTTGAGGAGTTTCCTTGAAGCATTGGGGCCACTAGGACATAGATAGGAATCCAGATTATGGCTGTGACCCTGATTACTTCACCTCTCTTGTCTATTTCCCCTGTGTGTATTTGGATGGTGGTGTTACTGGGGATGGAACCTAGGAGTTCTTCATGCAAGCAAGAGATCTACCACTGACATTCCTTAGTGGTTGGTCAGTTGAAGTTTTACTCTTTTCTTTGAGACAAGGTCTCACTCTGTAGATGAGGCTAGTCTTGAATTTGTGATTCCCCTCCCTCAGTATCCCAAAAGTGGGTTTACAGGCCTTCACCATCAAGGCAAACTCCAGTTCTTTGTGGAAATGAAGACAGGAGCCCAGAGTAGGCACTGGCAGATGCCCAGGAATCAGCTGTCCTTCTGCTTCTCCTGTTCTACCTTGGCACCATTGGGTTTAAGGGAGGTCAAGGAGTACTCAGAAACTCCAAATCTGTCCTTGAAGTATCTCTGCACCCAGCCAGTGTCCTTGGAGTTCAAGGTGGTGCCAGGGGAATCCAAGTTGCATGCAGTAAAAGAGAGAGATGTGGTAGAGATCCTGAGAGACAGAAGGCAATAAAGACAGACTAGCAAGCCACAATTAAGCAGGTAAGAGGAGGTTGGAAGTCTGACTCCTGGTCCCCCACCTTCACACAGAAGAGAGGCTGGCACTTGGAAAACAGGCCCAGCTTTGTGGGGACATCATTTCAGAAGCACAGAAGCTGTGGAGTAGGAAGAGGCAGCTTGCTTCTGTTCCTACCCTGGGCATAGCCCAGAAAGTAGACTTTCTAGCGTTCATCTTGAGATAGGAGTACTGTTGGGTCAGGGTAGAGTCCTGGCCTTTGACTCCCAGGAGAAGAGTGGAAGGCTTTGCAGACTGAGGATTGCAACCCAGTCTTTCTCTATAGTCAGTTGTGAGGGAGAAGAGAGATTTGAGGAGATCTGAAGGTCTGAAGGTATAACCACAGCCTGTGGAAAGATGAGAAAGGTAAAAAAGGCTGGGAATGTGGCTCAGTGTGGAAAAGTGCTTGCCACACAAATGTGAGGACCTGAGTTCAAACCCCAGAACCCGTGTTAAAGCTGGACACACGGTGTGAGCCTCTAATCCCTATGCTGCTATGGAGAGATGATAGGCATAAGCAGCAGAATCTCCAAAGCTGACAGGCTAGCTAGCTTGTCATAGACTAGAGAAAGCAACAAAGGAGACTTTCTCAAGGAAGAATATGAGGATTGACACCCAAGGCTGTTTGCTTATTTCCACATATACTCCCACAGTCAGATACATACAATTCATATACATATTCATATACAGACATACACATAAAGGAAGGGAAAATTGTGCTGGTGAAATGACCTAATTGGTAAATGGCTTGCCACACAAGCATGAGGATCAGAATTTCATTTCTAGACTCTGTTTGAAAAATGCTGGCCAACTCTTGTCTACTCTTCAGGGTGTTGTCCTCATCTCAGCTTCTGGTCTTCCAGATCTCACATGTCAGAATTGCCTAGAACCAGATACTCAAAGTAGTCAGGGAGTGTCTAGTAAATATCATCTCCTGGATCAACAGTGGGTGGGATGTGCAACCTCTTGGGCGCAGCTGGATGACCTGTAGCTGGGAGAAATGTCCTTTTGTATTCTCATCTAAGAAACACTTCCATTGTTTCTCTTTCAGCATTGTGACTGAGTTATGTTACAGTGAACATGGATATAAAGTTCTGGTTTCATTTTGTTGCTGTGACAAATACCATGACCCAAAGCAACTTGAGGGAAGGGTTTATTTCAGCTTACATTTCTAGGTCATAGTCTGTCATTGAAGGAAGTCAGGACAGGAACTGCTTGCTGGCTCAGTCTTCTGGTTGGCTTTCAGCTAGCTTTAAGTTTTGGTTTTTTGTTTGTTTCTTATTTTTATTTTATGTGTAGGAGTGTTTTGCCTCCACTTATGTAAGTGTACCTGTGCTGTACAGTGCCTGCAGAGGCCAAAGAGGGCATTATATCCCCTGGAACTGGAGTTAGAGATAATTGCTAGCTGCCATGTGGGTGCTGGGAACTGAACCCACATCCTCTGCAAGAGCAGCCAGTGTTCTTAACCACTCCACCCCTCACTCTTAGCTAGCTTTTTTATTCAGTCCAGGACCTCCAGCCTAGGGATGGCACTTCCCACAGTGGACTGAGCTATCCCACATCCATGAGGAATCAAGACAGTTTCTTGCAGACCTGACTAGAGACCAATCTAACCTGGGCAGTCCCCAGTTGAGACTCCCCCAGAAGAACTCCGGACTGTGTCAAATTGACTGCTGAAGCTAAGTAGGACAAGTAAATACCAACCACAGGGGCTGAAGAGATGGCTCTTGCAGAAGATCCAGGTTCTATTCCTAATATCCACATGGTATTCAACAATTGTCTGTAACTCCAGTTCCAAGGAATCTGATAACCTCTTCTGATCTATATGGGCATTGCATGACACTAAGTGTACTTACATACATGCAAGCAATATACTCATACACATAAAATAAATATTACAAAACAGATACCAACAATGATGATTGCTCAATCAGATGATGCTTTTTATTACCTATTATTTTGGTTTGTATGTCTATACATGATGTTTGTGTGGGTGTACCATAGCCTCTGAGTTGAGTTCAAAGGACAACTTCTGTAAAATCCATTCTTTCCCACCTTTATATAGGTTTCAGATATTGAACTCAGGTCATCAGGCTTGCTGAGACATCTCAGGGGATCCTATGTTTAAATATTTAAAGAACTGATTTGTTACTTTATAAAATGGCTATACTAGTTTTACACTCCCTTTTTAAAAGTTTTAATTATTTTTCAATTTCATATATGTATATATTGTACTTTGATCATATTCTCCCCATTATTCTTTTTCCCTTTCTCATCCCACCAAACCTTTTCTTCACAGAAAAATCCCCCAAGTGTGTTTGGGGAGGGGGGTGAACCCACTACATTTAATTAGGGGTTTTCTTCATAGGCATGAGTGGGGAAGGGGGTTATTCGCTTGAACAAGGGCACCTTATCCTTGCCCCTCCCAACAACTGTTTGGTGATTTTTCTTCTTTCTTTTTTTTGGGGGGGGAGCTTTTTGAGACAAGGGTCTCCCTGTAGCCCCAGCTGGCCTGGAATTCATTGTGTGAACAGGCTGGCCTTGATCTCACAGAGATCCACCTGCCTCTGCCTCCCAAGTGCTGAAGTTAAAGGTGTGCACTATCTTGCCCACCTTTCCTTCAGCAACTGTTAACTGCCTATAGCTCATCAGGGAGCTGGGAGGCTTTTGTTCCCCTTCTCCATCCATGATAGAATGTGTATGGGTCTAGTCTTGTGTATATGGCGCTGCAGCTGTGAATCCATTGGTGCGATAGCCCTTCCATATCCAGAAGACAGCATTGCACAGCACTCTGGCGCTTCTTCCTATACTCTGGCTCTACACTCTGTTCTATATCCTCTTTTGTGGTGTTTCCTGAGTCTTGGAGGGGGTATTACAGATGTCCTCTGTAGGACTGGGCAGCCAAAAATCACTTATCTTCAGCACTCTCACCAGTTGAGTCTCTGCATTAACTTGTGCTCAGTGCAGTCTTTTTTAGATGAAGGCTGAGAGCAGAACTAACCTAATGGTGCAGGGATTGGAGTGAGAACTATTCCCCATGGGCTCATACAAATTGAACCCCAACCCTGTTGTTGGCACTGTCTGGGGAAATGTTATAGAACCTTTAGGAACGTTGCACGAAGTGCATCACTTGGGGTAGACTTTGAGGGAGAGCCTTTCCCTTCTAATTCGATGATCTCTCTGCTTCTTGTTGTGGATGAAGCTAAACGCTAGCAGCCTGCCACCTTCTCTGCTGAACTCTTGCTATGGAACCATAAGCTCAAATGAATTCTCCTTCCTTCTGTAAGTGGCCTTGGTCATGGTATTTTTATCACAGTAACAAATACAATGAATATAAACATAATTTTATAGTTCCACTTTTTCTTTTTTTAAAGCAGAGTGTCACTATGTAGCTCCAGCTGGCCTGGAACTCACTATATAGACCAATCTGGCCTTGATCTTCCTGCCTCTGCCTCACAAGTGTTGGGACTAAAGTTGTGTGCCACCTCCCTCAGCTTTAATTTTAGGTTTAACAAAATACTGGGATTTACCTTTTGCTGTAACCTTGCCCTCTCAAATAAATACTTTTAATTTCTCCTTTAAAAAATTATATATATATATATATATATATATAATCTCCATCCCTTTTCAAAGCTGTGCTGTGACAGTCGGAAGTCTGTCGGGTAGCTACTGGGAGAGAGCACAAAAGTGTTCTATGAATAGACGGAGCCCTGTGGATTGTTTTTTTCCCCCATTTTTGTCCATTCTTCTTGGGGATTTCAGACTATGGAAGTGGTTATATGCCTACTTAAAACCATTTATTTTTCTGAAATCTAGGAGATTTGCCTGTGCCCAGATCCCTTTATTCCTAGAGCTGAGGGTTTAGCTATATACCCTCAGATCAACTATATCAGAGCTGAGACACTTAGTGCATGGTCAGACGTTAGTGGACCTGGAGATACCAGTGGCTTGAGCCTAGACATTAGATTTTGTTTGTATTGTAATTATTTAGAAACCTTTTTTAATCGAATATTCTTGAATCCCTGAATTAACACAGGTAAGATATTTATATTAACTTTTATTTCTCCCATATAGAAATCAAGTGGCACCTTTTTTTATATGACATGGTCTTAGTTTCCTTCCTGTTGTGATAAAATATCCTGACAAAACTAACTTAGGTAAGAACTGGAGAGATGGCTCAGAAGTTAGGAGCACTGGCTACTTTTCTAGAGAAACTGGGTTCAATTCCTAGCATCTATACAGTGACTCACAACCATCTGTAACCCCAGGGGATCTGATGCCCTCATCTGGCCTCCACAGGCATTGCATGCATGTGGTGCACTTATATACACGGAGACAAAACGCTTGTACACATTTAAAAAAAAGAAATTTTAGGAAAAAAGGGTTTATTTCAGCTTAAAGTTCAAGGGCACAGTCCATCAATGCAGGGAAGTCATAGCAGCAGGACCTTGAGACAGATAAATGATCACATTGCATCGATAGTTAAGACACAGAGAGCAAGGAATGCATGTATGCTCAGTTCCCTCTTTTTCCTAAAACTCAGGACCCAGCCCATGAAATGGTGTCACCTACAGTGGGCAGGTCCTTCCATCTCAGTAACCTTATTAAGAAAATTGCTCATAAGACAGCCTACTCTAGACAGTCTGTCATTGAGAGTCCCTTCCCTGCTGATTCTACATCCCTCCAAGTTGACAGTGGAAATTGTTAAATACAGAGGAGAGTGAACTCACATTTTCTGCTCCTAAGGTTGAGGACTTGTTTTGAAATGAAGTGTGTCATTACAGGGGTCTGTATCATTTGAGGACATAGCTGTGGATTTCACCTGGCATGAGTGGCAGGATCTGGATGCAGCTCAGAAGACCCTCTACAGGGATGTGATGTTGGAGAACTATAGCAGCCTGGTGTTCTTGGGTGAGTCTGTCCTGTAACTCTTGGTACGAGTTTTGTTCTTGGTTGGTAATTATAGGAATTCTTGTTAACTTTTAATGGTAACTGACAGTATATTTGTACATTTGAATGCAGGGCACTTACAGTGTTTAGTGATCAGATGAAAGTAACTCTTAAATTTAAGCAGCTCGACGTTACTTGTAAACATCACTTCAGCTCTCTCCACCCTTCTTTCCCATATACCTTTGCTATTTACTAGTAACCAGTTTTTACTAGTAACCCTCTACTTCTGTGAGGTCTCATTAGCTTGTAAATAGGATGATTCAGGGTTTGGGGGCGGGGGGTTCACAGGAGTGTTGTGACATAAATTATTTATGTCTTTGGTTTTCTTGGGCAGACAAAAGAAACATCTGTCCAGAAGTATGGGTGAGTAGATAGTGCAAAGAAAGATTTCATCAGTCTTATATTTAAATTTTGATGTACTTCTAATTGGTTTCTCTTTATGATAAGAAAGGGGCATAGTGGTTTTTTTGAGACATATTCCCATAGGCTCACATATTTAAACATTTGGTCCCCAGTTAGTGGCACTGTTTGGAAAGCTTATGGAACCTTTAGGAGGTAGAGCCTTGCTGGAGGAAGTACATCACTGGGGGGCTTAGTGTTTTTAGCCTTGCCCTACTTCTAGTTCACTCTCTGCTTTGTGTTTGCAGTTAAAGATGTCATCTCTCTGCTTTTTGCTCTAGTTACCTGCTGCCCATGCCCGCCACCCCCACTATTATGGGCTCCCCTGGAATCATAGGCCAAAATACACTCTTCCATAAGTTGCTTATGTTTATGTTATT
Organism: Eospalax fontanierii; assembly: GCA_035773235.1. Classification (NCBI taxonomy): domain Eukaryota; kingdom Metazoa; phylum Chordata; class Mammalia; order Rodentia; family Spalacidae; genus Eospalax; species Eospalax fontanierii. The sequence goes on from CM069554.1 coordinate 8,664,739, forward strand.
TTATCACCGCAACGGAAAAGTAACTAATACAAGTAGTTTGTTACCTAACGTTCCTTAGCCAGTTGGCTATCCATGTTTCTCAACACAATTTATAGATTAGATCTTCTCTCTTGAAGATGTACTTGAATGAAGCCTTTGTTGAAAATCAGGTGACTGAATGTATTTATCAGCTTTCCATTCATCTCTGACAAAATGAATTAAATAACCTAAAAGGAGGAAAGTTTAGGTTGTATCATGGTTTTCAGTCATTAATTACATAGCCATGCTCCTTTGATCCAGTGGCAAAAAAGGTCATGGCAAGGAGCACATTATGTTGCAAAGCTGTTTACCTCATTGCAGTCCAGAAAGAAAGAGGAGGACTGATAATTACAATATCCCAAATCTCTAGGGCATTTCACCAGTGACCTCATGTTCTCTCTGGGTTCTATAGCTACCCTTATTGCAGACTGGTAATGAAGACTTCTTCTAAAGTCTTAGTCTTTAGAAGACATTTTAGATACAAAGTATAACACTGAACATGGAGGCTTTTATACTTAGGTTATCCATTTATCCCATTTATGTATGTGTCTCTCTTTATGCTAGTACCTTGCTGTTGAGGTTACTATCTGTTTATTATGTGCTGTTATTGCATGGACTTCAGGTTTCTTCCTTTTGATCAGGGTTACTTTGACAATTAGGGAGTCTTGGTGCTTACATGTGTTATTTGAGGTATCCTTTAGGACAGTGTTCTAATTCTCAAGAATATCATAGGTATGAAAATGATCTGTAAATTACTTTGTAGTATAGATATTTAACAATTTTATATATCCCTGGTTAGCTTTGAACTCAATATGTAGCTAAACCTGACCTTAAAAGTCCTAGTAGTCCCATTGCCTTGGCATTCTGGATCCTGACATCTTTCCATTGGTTGGATAGATTCTGTCTTGTATTACTTCTCTTAGCATTTTGTCATTTTCAGTGTACTTAACCTTTCACTCCCATAGTTAGTATAAAATAAAATTTTGGGACTGGTGAGATAGCTCAGTGTATAAAGGTGCTTGCTTCCAAGACATGATTACCAGAGTTTGTTCCCCTGGACCCATATGATGGAAGGCGAGAACTAACTGCTGCAAGTAGTACTCCAGCCTCTATATAGCTGATACAGGATGAACAATCCTAAATGTGCATGCACATGCGCACACACACACACCTGCACGCACTAACTAAATAAGCAAATACATAAATAAATACATGTAATAAAAATTTAATAAAGTAGATTGTGGTTATAGCTAAATGGTGAAGCATTGGCAAAATATATACAAATAAATGGTAAAACTGAGTGTTTTAAAAATGTTTGGACATTGTGAGCCACCTTATGATTTTCTGAAAGAGCAGCAAACTCTCTTAATTGTTGAGGTAACTCTCCAACCCCTTGACTGATTTTTTTTCTTTAATCACTATCCCCTGTGTAATTTGTTTTTAAATATCTTATGTGTTTTAAATTTCATTGTGTTTTCTCTTTTCTTTATTTCTGTTTACTTAAAGTTTCCTGAATCATTATTTTGGGTATTTATTCACTTTTTCTTGAATCATTATTTTGGGTATTAATGCCACTTGAAGGTACTATTCCAATTAGTGAAGAATGTGACTGTAAACTCTCTTTAATGTAAGTTTCTAATTCACTGATGAAAGCCCAGTTCCTGAGTTAGAAACACTGTTGTCTCTCATCAGTGGGCATGTTATTTCTCACCTACAGGACACTGCATGGCCAAACCGGAGTTGATCTACAAGTTGGAGCATGGATTTGGGCCATGGAGCATAGCAGAAGCCTCAACTCAGAGCTGTCCAGGTCAGTGAATGCATACTAAGCAAGGGAGGCCAGCAGTTCATCAGATGTTGGTGATGTTGAGTTCTTCTTATCAGTTTTTATCCAAACCCAGTCCTGATGACTAATTCTCATGAATTAAGCCCTTGACTTTTGCAGTTTCTGGAGCGGATTAGCCATATCAGCTCATCTTCTTGTTTTTGTTTTAATTTTTTCTGAAATCTGTTTTCCTTTTATGCAAATAAGCAAGTTCTTAACTGAATGCTGCCCTGTTGGTGACACATAATCTTGATGAATCCAGCAGTCAGCCAGCATATGGCACCAACTGATAAGGAACGCACAGAAAAATTGCAGTAGACTCTAGCTACAGACAAAGCACCCTCACCTGCCTGCAAAAGAGTCCAATAGTAGAGAACACAGATACAATGTTTTTACAAATGACTGTTTTCCTTTTTTTTTCAATGGGTGAATGGGAAGGTCTTTTTGAGGCAGGGCCTCTAGTAGTCAGAGCTGGCCTGGGATTCGCTCTGTAGACAAGGCTGGCCTGGATCTCACAGAGCTCCACCTGCCTCTGCCTCCCGAGTGCTGGGATTAAAGGCTTATGCCGCTGTGCCTAGCTGCATTCATTAATTTTTATCTGAAATTTATTCTCCATTTATTCACATATTCTTCCTATGATTACTGATGGTGTATCACTTGTTTTTATTTTTATTTATGCATTTATTGTGTGTGTGTGTGTGTGTGTGTGCGCGCACGCTTTCATGTTTGCCTGTCTGTGCACATGCCGCAGTGCACATGTGGAAGTCAGAGAACAACTTATAGGGATTGGTTCTCTTTCTACTAGATGGATCCTGAGAATTGAACTCAGGTCATCATGCTGGCAGCATGCTTCTTTATCCACTGAGCCATCTTACAGGCTCTGTTTTGGGTTTTATTTTATGTATGTATGTGGTTTATTTTAGTGATGTTGCTGTTATGGAGTTTGCTTTCTTTTCTCTTAGTAGTGATGAGGATTAAGGCTATAGATAAAGGCTGCTGACTGAAGTGACCTTTTACATAAAACAGGAAGAGCTATCCATTCCCATACCTGTACAGATGGCAATCTGGAAACTCAGTAATTATGGCAAAAGAGCAGGCAAAAGTGACAGCTCTTCCACAACATAACTCCAGTACCAAAATTTAATAACTGAGTTGTCAAATCTGGTGGCTAGGTTGATCATAGGCCTTAGTGAGAAAGGTACTGCTGCTATTATTTTGCTAAATAGACATCATATTGCCCTCTAAATAGATGATTGCTGATGTCAGCTTTGGTCAGAGAAGCTTGATTTTGCGATGGATGTTGGTTTCTGTAGAGACTTACAACTGACCAAAGTGCTAGGAATAAATGACTATGGATTGCTCCACTTAAACTAAGAACATTTCCTCTAATATAAGTAATAATACAGGCAGTTCACTCTTTTTCTTCACTCCTGTTAAAATAGATGTAAATTTCATAGCCAGAGCAGTAAGGCAAGTGAAAGAAATCAAGGATACAATTTGGAAAAGAAATGTGATAATTGTAGAAGACCATAAAGGCTCCTCTTAAGTATTCTTAAATCTGATAAACAATTTCTACAAATTACAGGTTATATTATCAACATATAAAATCAGTAGCCCACCTGCCTTTCCTCCCCTCCTTCCCTCTTTCCTTCCCTTTTGTGCTAAGAATCAGATCTAGGGTGTTACATACACCAGCCAAGCACTGTAATAATGACCTATAACTTCAACCCATTCAGTAACTTTTTTTGAAGCTCAATCTCATGTAACCCAGGATAATCGTAAATTCATTATGTAGCTGAGGACTACCTTGAGTTTCTGAGAAATGTGCCACCACACCTAGTTTTATGCAGTACTAGAAACTGAAACTGGGCCTCTGTGTATGCTGGGCAAGCACTCTGTCAGCCAAACTTCATCCTTAACTCCTAGTAGATTTTGTGCATAAGAATAATAAATACAGAGGCTGGGTGTTGTGCCACACATCTTTAATCCCAGCACTTGGGAGGCAGAGGCAGGCAGATCTCTGTCAGTTCAAGGCCAGCCTGGTCTATATAGCCAGTTCCAGAACAGCTGAGGTTACAGGGAAAAAAAAAAGTAAGCATGGTAAGAAGGATTTCAGGAAAATGATGCCTTAAAATATGTTTGCCAGTTACTCAGTCAATATAGGAATAAATTTGAGAATATATGAAGTAGGAACTTGTACACACCATTGGTGATAATGTTGAATTGACTAGCTACTATGGAGTTTTTTGTTCAGAAATGAAAAGTAGAACTGTTGTATGGTGAGACCAAGGATATAATAGCTGTACCTGCAATTCAGTGCTTACTAAGGCATTATTCACAATAACCAAGGAAATTCCTTTGTGCCCTTCATCGGGTTCATTAGTAAGGATTTGATGTATTTCAAATGTATTATTATTACTCCAGAAAGAAAAATTAGGTAATGATGTTTACATTTCAGGACTGTGGATGGAAGTGCACTTTATCATGATAAAGCAAGTTAGAACCACCATGAAAAAAATACCACATTTTTTCTCATACACTTGAATATAGATTTAGAGCATATTCAGTAAAATTGGGCATATTCAGTTAATGAACCAGCTGTAGGCAGAGGCATGAATAAATATTATGTTGTTCATTAATTTATAGTGCAAGTGTCCCATAAAAATTTGCGTGTGAACTTCTTAGCTCTCTTCAGGAAAGTGGAATTACCTAATAAACTTTTTGTGGCTGTTTCATTTTTGATAAAAGTATTTGCTTATCCCTATCTCAGAAGGCATATGGGTCCAATAGGTGAATGGGAAATGTAGGACAGTCAGATTATAGAATTTGGGGGAAGCTATCTTCTGCTTTTGAAGGAAGATAATTTGCTTAAAAAAACTCATGGAGCAGTATATTTTTTTTCTTCTCAGGGTGAAATAAACAAATTTAAATACATATGTATGGGAATCATTTTCCTAACCTATATTCCTGCTTACTCAAGAGAATATTGACTGTGATAAATGTAGCTAAGAAGAAAGTCTTCCAATTTCACATGTAAAAGAGGTGTGATGTAGAAAGTAATTATATGTTATAGTTATTATAATAGAAAAATGGAACAGTTAGGTAAAAATTGCCATATAGAAACCTACAACTAGGAAGTAGGTAAATAATTTATCTTCACGTTTGAATAGAGTAAAACAAAGTAACAAAGAAACATGAATTATGTAGTATATACTAGTATCATTTGTTATATTTGTTCATGAAGAACTAAAATGTGTATACTTATAAGTCAGTATTATTTTGCAGTTTCCATGAGGATAGAGATACATGTTATGTTTTAATTGCATAAAAACAATTTAAGAGTTCTTCATAGATAGGAATATTTATAATGTCATTTTAGATGTTCATGAAGTAACTGCCTCTATTGAGACTGGCCAGGAGAATGACAAGAGACATTTATGTCAAGTTGAAATCACCACTAGCAAGACATCAAATGAAGAAATTGTTGAAGTAAGTGAAACATTTAATGTGAGCTCTGAAAATATTTCAACTCTAAGCAATGATTGGAAATTATTCAGGAATTTTTCTTCAAAAATTTAACTTTGGCCAACAAGATAGTTCTCCATGTAAAAGGTACTTGCTGCCAAGTCTGACCATCTGAATTTCATCCTCAGTTCTAATATGGTGGAAGAAGAGAACATTTTCTGAATGTTTTCTTCTGATTTCCACACATGCACTGATACATGCATGCATACAAACTCAGAAATGTAGTTTAGAAAATGGAAATACTTAACTCAGTACTGGGGAGATTGCTCAGTCAGTAAAATGCTTGATGACCTGAGTTTAGATCCTTAGCACCTATATATAGTTTGTTGTGGCAGTATGCACCTATAATCCAGTACTACAGAGATGGAGAGATTAGAATCCCCTGGGTTTGCTGGCAATCCTATCTCTAAATTAGCAAGCTTCAGGTTCAATGAAAGATTGTTTCAGAAAATTAGGGTAATGATTGAGGAAGACACATGTAACATCAGTCTTTGAGCACTACAGACATACATACACATGTGCATATGTATCTAGTCACATATGTACACGAACATACATGAACTTGTGTATACACACACAGAAGAATGCACATTCTATATTGTGTGATTATTAAGATGCCATCTGGGAAACAACTTGATATAAGGTATCTGAAAAATCACTCTGACATCCTAAACATCTTATTCATCAGAACAGCAATAAGAGGTGACAGTAGTATTTTCAATAAATTTGACCGTGGATACAGTTTTAAACAAAGTCAATATTATTTACACATGAATTTTCATATTAAAGAGGTCTCTGGTAAACTCACTAAATATCTATATATATGAAAAAATACATATAATCACACAAGAAATTGATCAGCTAAGGAGACAAAACATTGAATGTGTGTTGAGTAATTTTTTTTAAGAAAAGTAAACTCAGTAAATGGCAAAGTACATATAGGAGACAAATATGAATGATTTTATGAGGATTTTTTTCAGTAAGAATTGATTCCAAACCAACAGCAGAAAGTACATACTATAAAAAAACCCTGTGGCTAAAAGAATATAACCAATTTCTCTATCTCAAGGCAAAACTAAAGGTGGCACAGAAAATCCACCAAAGGACAAAATCCTATGAAGGATGTATGAAGGTGTTTTGTCAGAAATCACAGAACATAAGGAATCAGATGTCTGATACATGTAAGAAAAGTTTCAATTTTAAGTCAGCTAAATGTCAGAGCCTTCTTAGAGAGGAGACACCCTGGAAGTCACACCTCGCTGAACACCAGAAAAATCATACAGGTGAAAAACCATATGAAAGTAAAGAATGTGGGAATGCTTCCTACAGTAAGTCTCAGCTTTCTCAACGTCAGACCACTCATATGGGTGAGAAACCCTATGAATGTATGGAATGTGGGAAATATTTCTACTACAAGTCACAGATCACTGAACATCAGAGAAGTCATACAGGTGAGAAGCCTTATGAATGTACAGAATGTGGAAGATCTTTCAGCTACAAGTCACATCTCACGGTACATCAGAGAACTCATACAGGTGAGAAGCCACATGAATGTTTAGAATGTAGGAAAGTTTTTTACTACAAGTCACAACTCATTCGACATCAGAGAAGTCATACAGGAGGAAAGCCTTATGAATGTACAAAGTGTGGGAAATCTTTCTACTGCAACTCACACCTCACTCTACATCAGAGAATTCATGTAAGCGAGAAGCCCTATGGATGTACAGAATGTGGGAAAGCTTTCTCTTTCAATGCATGCCTCATTCGACACCAGAGAACTCATACAGATGAGAAGCCATATGAATGTACACAATGCACAAAAGCTTTCTATTTCAAGAAACAACTTACTCACCATCAAAAGACCCATACTGATGAGAAACGCTTTGAATGTAAGCAATGTGGAAAAGGATTCTACTGGAAGTCCAACCTCACTGTGCATCAGAAAACTCATACAGGTGAGAAGCCCTTTGAATGTAAACAGTGTGGAAAAGCATTCTATTGCAAGTCCAACCTCACTGTGCATCAGAGGACTCATACAGGTGAAAAGCCTTATGAATGTACAGAATGCACAAAAGCATTCTACTCCAAGACACAACTTACTCTACATCAGAGAACCCATACAGGTGAGAAGCCATATGAATGTAAGCAATGTGGAAAAGCATTCTACAGCAAGTCTGGGCTGACTGCACATCAGAGAACTCATACAGGTGAGAAACCCTATGAATGCAAACAGTGTGAAAAAGCATTCTACAACCAGTATGAGCTCACTGAGCATCATCGAACTCATACAGGTGAGAAGCCCTATCACTGTACAGAATGCAGAAAAGATTTCTATCGCAAGAAACATCTCACTCTACATCAAAAAACTCATACTGTGGAGAAATCCTATAGATGTACAGAATGTGGGAAAGCTTTCTCCTGGATGTCACATCTCGTTCAACATCAGAGAATTCATACAGGTGAGAAGCCTTATTCATGTGCACAATGCAGGAAAGCTTACTACTTCAAGAAACACCTTACCCAACATCAGAAAACTCATACAAGGGAGAAATCATTGAATGTAACTAATTCAGGAAAGCATTTTGCAGCAAAATCCACCTCCCTATGTATCAGAGAACTCATATAAAGGAGAAACCTTAAGAGTACCATTTTTAGAATTTTTTTTCTCTCATGGCTCACGTCACTCTAAATCAGAATACTTACAGATTAGAAAGCCTAAGAATGTAAAGAATGCATGCTATAGCAAGTCCATCCTCAGTTGTCATCAGAAAAGGCATATAATTGAGACTTACGAATGTAAAAAGTACATGAAAACTTTCTACCATGAGCCAGCAGTTACTCAGCATCAGTGAACACATACAGCTATAAAGCTTCTGTCTGTAAAGATTGTTGGAAAACGGTACTCGTTGCTTTCTTTACCAAAAGAAGCTATATATGTGAAAATCTAGTGAATTTTAGAGTTGTAGAAAAGCTTCATCATATCTCAGTTGATATCATTACACAAGTGAGTAAGACTTCGAATGCAAAGAACACAGTAAGGTTTTCTAACAAAGCACCATCAGTTTACAGGTGCAGAGCTTTATGAAAGTAAATAAAACAGGTACTTTTGAAGCAGAAGACTCTCATATGTGAGATCCCGGGTACAGCAAAATTTTAATGAGGTATGTTACCACAGTCTTTCAATGCCACCCCTTTTGTAGTCTTGTTCTGCAGGTTTACTGAGCTTTAGCAACATAGTTTGACATAAGAAAAGAAGCAGTGAAACATTCTTGAAGTATACTGAGTCAGGTAATGATAGCTGAACCCCATGTGTGAACACATAAGAATACAGAGTACTGAAACCTTTTAATTGAACTTGAAATTCAGCTGTTACCAGAAACCCAACAGAGCTGATGTAAAAGAAGAATACAATGTGGGAAATATGCTGCTGTATTTCAACTGACTTTATTACAAAAATTCATAAGGATTATAAAAACGACATTCAGCCATACTCCCACATTGCCAGTCACCAAATAGGAAAATAAGAACACATTGGAAGTTTAAAAGTTGGATTTGAAATGTGGCTCAGTGGTGTGTGCTTGTAAAACTTGTGCTGTATATCTGCATGTCATCTTGATTTTAATCATTTATATATATATGATCAGTTGTGGATTAAATCAGTTATAGAAAACTTTCTGCAATTTTAGAATGCCTCATTGAACATCAACATTTGAATGTATTTGGTCAAATAAAGTTTTGTAATTGTTTGTCTTTGAGACAAGGTTTTATTGTAGATTGCTTCTTTGTCACTGTGATAAAACACTGACCAAAACCAACTTGGGGAAGAAAGGGTTTATTTCATCTTAAAACTCTCATGCTACACTGAGGGAAGTCAGACAGGAACTGATTGAGAGAACTTTGTTTCCTTGTACATAGATAATGTACACTTTGTATAAAAATATGGTGATAGAGTTTGGAATGTGCCTTAGTAAGAGGGTATATGCCTTTTTTATGTATACTTTGTAATTATAATCCCCAGCACACATGAAAGTATAGAGAAAATTTATTGTTTTAATTATCTTTTTTAAACTGCCCAAAAGCCTAACAGAAATAACATGGGTGGGAATATTTGTTTTGGTCATTGTGTCAGGCAATGTCATTTGTGATAATGTGATCTGCAGGCCCATGACTAATATATCACAGTGTCAGGAGACTATGGCAGTTGACTTTCCTTATAATGTGAAAGACAGGAAGCATAAAACAAAGAGAAGGTATCAGATTAATTCTTCAAAGCCAAACCCTAGTGACCTTGACAAACTAAACTGCACCTCCTAATGCTCAAATTGCCTCCTCAAATAGTTCCACAGTTTGAGTATCAAACCTTCCAAATAAGCCTTTGATGGTCAAATCAAAATTGCTATAATGTTCCCACATTAAGTGTAATTGTATCCCATTTTTATCCATTTTTATCTTGTTAATTATAAATGTATTACATATTCTGTTAGGTTTTTGTAGTGTGTATAATTATATGGTTATTGTTACAAAATTGCCATTAGATACAGCTGTCAGTATGACAACTGTATATGTTTTACAAACCACAAATCCATTCAGTAAGATTTCACCTCAGCTGGTCTGAGAAACCTTTGTCACAGTCACAGTTGCTTAGATAAAACTCCATTCCAACCATGGGAATGTCTGCAGCTGTCATGCCCACTGTTCCACTTATAGCTTTGCTAGACTATTCTTTGACCACTACAGATACCATGTAAGCTTCAAGATTTTGCTTTGACCATGACAGCTGCATATTTTGTATAAATGACTCCTTTTAACCATACAGCTAAATCTATATATACCTGCTCCTGGACTCCTCAGTCTGATGTGAGAATATCAGCTGTTACCTGTAACCACCATTGGCAGCTGGGCTCAGCTTTATCTGAAGCACTCTTCGCACTCCACAGGTCAGTTCACAAGACTTGGCCCTCTTTTATCTTAGGATCTAGTGCAGCTTTATCCTCATGGCATTATTTCCTTGAAATGGTTGCAGAACCAGCAGACAATTCTTCAGGTAGAATATACTTAAAGACTTCCAAATAGTGAAGAATGTAGAGCTGAGTAGTTGTGGTGTTAAGAAGTCAAGACTGAATTGCCAAGGTAGACGCAGAGGTGTAAGCCCCAGGCTGGCCAGGTCTCAGAGGATGTCAGTAAAGGGTAGGAAGGCAGGTAGATTTAGGATGCAGGAAGAAGTAGTGGAAGGCTGAGGGAGCCCAGGGGAGTTCCTAGGGGGAGACTGTGAGAACTGGAAGGATTTTAATAACACATAAAACTTGTGGAAAGGGAAAGAGCAGCCAGGCAATATAAGTAAAATGGGCTGGGCCAACTGTAGATTCTTGGAGGCTGTAGGTGGAGATGAGGAGGCTTCTGCTTTCTAGGGAGTTGGCTGCATTGTGGTCCCTAGAGTCTACAGCTCTGAAGCAGGATGACCCATTGGGCCTTTGATCTTCTTAAGTCAATGGCCTATGAAAAGTTGGGCAACACTGTAAAGTTTGGTTCAGCACAAGACCCAGCAGAAATGGACAAGAGACTCCAGCAGAGAAGTTAACAGGACCAGTTTATTAAGGGCATGGGACTAGCCTCCAAACTTGGGAGTGGAGGAACTAGCATCTCCTTGCTTTTCTGGTGGGCTTTTTAAAGGGAGGGAAGCTAAGTGATGTGTATGGATCGGATTGATGCTCCAGGGAGGTAATTAACACATGGTTTCAGGAAGCTCCTCTGGCCAGAAAGCTTATCTTGTCAGGAAGCTTATCTTATTTGGTGTTAGGGGGCAGCAGTCAGTCCCTTTTTATGGATGCTTATGAATTCTGGAAGTTTAGCTGGAATCACCAACATGTCTGTCGGTCCCTTCTGCAGATGGCAGAGTCCTGGAATTGCTGGGGAATTTCTTCAGTGACATCTTACCCATGCCCTTATTGCTTTCCCCTTCCGTCTCTCTTTGCCCATGGGATATACCAGTGATCAAAGTCTCCAGATGAGGGCAGAGAGGTATTTCTGGTGTGTGTGTGTGTGTGTGTGTGTGTGTGTGTGTGTGTGTGTGTGTGCATGCCCTCGTACGTGTACTTCAGTTTCTCATCCCTAAAGCTCATGTGTTCCTCTGCATATCTGCAATCTCACAATCTTACCTTCTGAGTGCCTACCAAACATGTAATGTACATGCTCATAGCCCTGTTCCTATGTGGTTGTACTGATGCTTATATCCAAACATGCACGTTCACCCTGAAGCAGTGTGACACCATAAGCAGTATGCCCTTTTGGTAGTTCTTGGGGTCCTAGTCATGACCCAGCACACCTGCCCATGGTCTGACTTTAAAGTACAGTGTAGAGTTGCCCAAGTATATTTGAGTGTGCAGATGGAGTCGCTGAGGCTGGGCTTGATTCTTTATAGCATAGCCCCACTTCCTGTTAACCTTCTGATTCCTGACTCTGGATACAAGATGAGCAGCTGCCTCCTACTCTTGTTTCTGTGCCATTCCAGTCACGGTGGACTGTGTCTCTTAAAACTAAAAACCAAAATAAACCCTTTCTTAAATTACATCTTGTCAGGTCTTTTGTTAGAGCAAGAAAAGTAATACAGGGCTTTATAGGAATGGCCTGTATCAAGAAAAACAGGTTATACTGTAAATTTTAATTCTCAACTGGATGACGTGCTATCCTTCTAGCTGTACAGATACAGACTTGCTGATCCAAGAGACCTGTGATTAACCAGGCTTTCACCACTCCAAGACAATGGATTTCCTCCTTCCACAATTGGTTTTGGTTAATGAAGTCTTCAGGAAGGTCCAGCCTGTCCAACCATACTCAACCCCAGCATCATAGGTGGCTCCAAAGTGAAGCTGGGTTTTACTTTTGTGAGGCAGAAATCCAATATTTTTCATGTAATGCCTCAGCTGTAGTTCCATGTGGATGAATTCGAGGTTTGTCACACTCTAAGGAATTTCCCTAGACCTTGTGTTCCATTTCCAAAGCTTCCCTTTTTTTCTCTCTCTTTTCAGGTCAGTCTTGAGGTAACCCTCCAAAAATCCCATTCTATAACTCGTCTAGTGTGGGAGAACTCTGTCAAGGGAAGACTAGCAGACAGATTTCACTCACATACAAGGGGATCTACTAGTTATTTAATCCCTCCCCCAGATGGACAGAAACATTCCCTACCAAAGCAGAGAAGGCCTCACTGGTAACCGTTGTCTTCTTAGAACTTAGTCCTTGTTTCAGATTCCTCCAGTCCTTACCATCTAATAACAGCTCAGTTTTCATTTCCTGTATCACTAAAGGAAGAACTCTTCAAATTAAATATTGTCTCCATACTGCCTGATATTATCAATCTTGTGGAAAGATAGATCAAATCTACATCTTAAAAGCTCTCAAACCAAACTCATACTTGAGACTCAAGTTTTGGTCTACTCTCCCAGTCACACCTTAAAATTTTTCAGCATATGTTATACATCACAATGAGTTTCATTATGACATTTTCATATATGTACTTAGCATATTTCAATCATACAGCTCCATTACCATTTTTGCCCCCCTCCTATCCCTTTGAGCCCCTTCCTGCTCCCAGCTACCCATCCTTCTACTCTGTGTTTGTGTTCCAATGAGTTTCATTCAAGTCCATGGAACCCAAATGGTAGAAGAAGGGGAGGACAGACTCCTCAAAGTTATCCTCTGACCTCCCCATAATGTTCTGTGGCTCCCTCTTTCTCATTGTATTTCTCTCACACACAGAAACACAGAATAAATACATTTTGGAAGAAAATGTGTAATACCCATGTCATGTCCAGAAGTCATGGCTCCACACCACTATCCTCTGGGTGTTACATTCTTTTGAACCCTTCTTTGTCATTGTACCCCTTAAACTTGGGTGGGGTGATATAGATGTTTTATTAATGCTAAGTATTCAAAGGTTGCTAGCAACACTCTGATCAGTTATAGGAATGTTTGTGATTTCTGCTGATCACTGAAAAAAATAAGCTGTTCTGAACAAGCCTGACAGCACTAATCTGTGGGCATAAACATAATTATCTAAAAAGCAATTTGATGGGTACATAGCTATTTAGCACAACAAGAGCAGTAACCACTAGGGCCTATGACCTCCCCAGCCACAGGCTTTTGTCTGGGTTTACAGTGCCAAATGTGAGTTGTCTCCCACAGAGTGGGCCTCAAATTCAATCGGAGACTAGTTGGTTACTGCCATATAAGATTTTTAACTATTTTACCATTGGTACATCTTGCTTGACCACTAGATAGTATTACATGCAGTACTTACAACATGCAGATAGGACTATGAGGTATGCCAGGAGGGAAGAAGCTCCTAGCTCAGTTTGAGCTTGATTTTTCTATGTCCTATGACTAGAGCATGTTTTGTCAGTGATAGGGTTTTACCACCTAGTTCTGATGGCATTCACACTTTTAAGATCCTAATCATTCCCAAGTCTAAAACTCATCTTAGCCTTTTCAAAGTCCTCTAAATTAGACTCTTTGTCTATGGACAACTCGTATTAGATACAGAAACTCAAAGCATGTTCCCAGTGTATCATGTCATTGGGACAGAATCAAGGCCACCACTGACTACTCTTAGACCCAGGCATGAACTCAGAGTTTCCAGATTGCCACTCACATTAACCCAGAGGTTTAAGTCTATCTTAAAACCATTTCACAGGATAAAATGACCACTGGAAGCTGTATGGACCCTGCCTAATCAAATCCTATTCACATGTCCAACTGTATTCAATTAAAAGGTTTGTTACCATGGGTTCATCTGTCTACCCTCGAAGTTTAAGCTGCCTTCCTCATTGAGCCTCTTAGCCTCTATTTCCTCTTATAACAAGACCCAAGTGTACTCTTCCTTTCTGGGTTCTGTGACATACTTTTACACATTCTTCTTAACACTCTGACATCCTATACAACTCAGCCCATTTCAGGAATCCATATGGACCTCTTCCTCCAAGTAGACCTCTTAAAATATTCTTAAACCGGGATCAACGGTTCCTGAGTTATTGCCCATGTCATTAATCCATTCCTATAACTTGTCCAACCTAGTGGCATGCCAATTGTGAAAACATTGATGGGTTCCTATGAAGATCCTAGAGTTTCTCATCTTGATTACTCTTGCCACACTCCTTACCTGACTTTATAAATCAAACTACAGTGCCCTTTTTAACCATTATGACTGTCATTATCCAGCTGTTCTGTACCCTAACAATAAAGCCAACACCCCTTATCACTTTTTCCAAAAGACCCATAATGTCCTCAAATACTATTCAATTCTTGTGGAGGACTGCTGATTTGCCTGCCTCAACTCCTAGTTGGAGTGACACTGATTACCTAAGCACTATTCAAGTAAACCCAATTAACAGGCTACCTTGATAGCACATCTCCAATGGAACCCCCATCTTGCCAGGCATATTCCTACTTCTAACACTCTCTGGCTGGATATAAAAACAAATATTGCTTACTTATGTCTCCTCATTTCTCACTGGAGGGTTCAGTCTTGTCAAATGTTGACCTTTTAAGCCAGGCCCCCATTTGTATCAAGGCCACCAGTCACAGGGAATAGTCCATTCTCATAATGTAACTTATGCTTTCGCTAACCCTTCACCATTCTATTAGGACAAAGAGAGTATCTTTCTAAAACACCCTTAATTGCAGCACAGCATATAAGTCAAGGCATGTAGTATCAGTAAGCCTGATAAGTAAAAACTGAATTCCATTAAGGTCCATCTACTTGGAAAAATTTGTACCTCTTACCAAGAAATATTAAAATTCCTTCCCACTCCAATAACCAGCAAGATTCTCCTAATAGACTCTAAATTGTTGTATCTGTGCTGGGAAAATGAGACAGTTTTTGCACCTCAACACCAAATCTCTCAACTTTAATCCTTCCTTGGAGTGCTTTTGGCTTCCTGCTGTTTCTTTTGTGTCTAGTCATGCTCCTTTTCTTGAATGATTAGCCATATACTTTTCTACTTAGACTTTGCCACATACCTTAACTCCTAAGGGATCCTTTTATGCAAACCAATGCCTTTTACTGTCTTCTGGCTAACTGTAGACTGGTATCTGCACCAGTTTAGTTACCAATGGAAAAATAAATAACTTAAAGTAAAGGAGCAATTCTCAAAGACTTTGCATTTCTATATAAGGTTTATTAATGAGTCAGCAGGCACTATGGGCAAGTAGGAAAGAATCACCAGGAGTGTAAAACCTGGGTATATTAGCCCACATCAGATAACCTGAATGCTGCAAAAACAGGAAGTCTGTGAGTCTCACACTAGCCTAGGAAAAACCAGAAGACCCTACTTTTCATTTTTATAATTTTGAGGCAGGGTCTCACTGTGTAGCTGTGGCTAGCCTCAAACTCATAGAAATCCTCTTGCCTCTACCTCTCAGATCCTGGAATTAAAGGTGTGTGCCACCATGCCTGGCTTCCTATTTTTTAAAAAACAATAATAGGGAAAGGCAGTCTTCTAATTGGAAAAATGCATTGCATTTGCTGCTGTGCTGGATGATATTTAAATTTTTGCAATTTCAAATGTGAAAGACATAATACTTTTGGGAGCTAAAGGCAAATGTTTTGAGGATATAATAGGCATAATTTTTTTCTTTTGAGATGGTTTCATTATGTAGACCTGGTTGGATTGGAACTTGCAGAGATCTGCCTGCCTCTGCCTTCTGAGTGCCAGGATTAAAGTTGTGTGCTATGAAATCTGCCTGGGATTCTTTTTAAAAGAGGAAAAATTAGATCATAAGGGAACTAACCACTTCAAATATTAAAACTGATATAACACCCTAAAAAAGCCCAAACAAGCAGAAGACTAATTTAAAATACTTGGAATATGAAGGGATTTGTGTGCAGAGTCAACTGAACACATATGCTTTATGACTAGAAAATAACCAACATAAAGCATATATACAAGTTTAAAAGATGAAAACCATATATGAAAATGATCTCATCTTAGTGATAATGAGGAAATAACAAAACATCAATTAAATGGGTTCTCACATTGACTGAAAGGACAAAAATTTGTCAATCTCATGATAACCATAGCACATCAGACAACTTATAAATGAATGAGTCTATCCACATATATAACATGATGATTATGGTCCCTTAAGATGACTACAGTTGATGATATCTAATTGAACACAGTTGACTATATGATGAGTACAAGGGCAGCCTGGGCAAAATAGCATGAACTTGTAACCAGAAACCAAAACAAACAGTTTCATTGTTCCTTATAAATATGTACACTTGGGACAATTCAGCTGGCTAGGATCCTTTGGTTTTATGTGGATCCATACCTATGGCAGCCTTTGTAACTCTTGGCATTTGATAACAATGAGAGTGGTAGGCAGCAGGCAGAAGGAGCAGGTGGTACCTTATGGTTTACAGATAGCAGGACACTAAACTTGAAAGTATTGATGTTCTTGTCCTGGCCTGGATAGAACTTCAACTTTTACATTTGCAATGCCGCTTTGAGAAATTTTTACTCTACTCTGGTTATATAAGTATCTGAAATAAGTATATAAACCAAAGATTGACTAATACTAAATTAGAAAAAAATTAATTTAAAAGTATTTGACACACATATGATTTTACTATTAAAGGTGAAAGCAAATTTGTATTCTAATGAGATGAATGTGCTTATTTACATTAAAAATTAAAGCTTGGCTGAGTGTTTGATGTCACAGGGCACAGAACATTTTCAGTGCTTTTCAGAGTTGATGGTTTGATTTTAAATTCCTCATTGATGAGAATACTGCTTCAAAAATAAAAATCTTTAATAAAAATAAACTGTAGAATTGTTTAAGGCCATTTCAGAAATTGTTGGAAATTCGTTCACAATCCTGGGGCAAATTCATGTAATAATTCCTTTATGAAGCTCATGTTATTAACTCAAAGAGCAGTTTTTGTTTTATTTCTGAAGCAGAGGCTCACTCTGTAGCTCAGGCTGGCTTGGAAATCTATGTGGTCCAGGCTGCTCTCAAACTCCTCCTGCCTTATAGCTTCCGAGGTGCTGGGATGATGGGTGTGAAGCAGCATGCCTAGCTCAAAGAGATTTTTTTAAAGATTTATTTTATTTTGATTGATTGAGAAAGAGAGACAGAGACAGAGACATAGAGAGAGAGAACATTAATGCAGGTCCCTGAGGAGGCCAGAGCAGTCAGATCTCCTGGGGCTGAAGTTATAGGTGATTTTGAGTTTCTTGAACTCTGGTCTTCTGCTAGATCAGCAAGCAATCTTAACCACTTAAGCCATCTCTCCAGCTCCTCAAAGAGAATCTTTAAATCACTTAGCACAATACAATGCAAAGGTATACTAACATTATACGTACATGCTAAGGAATAGCAGCACAAAAATATTAAAGATTATTAATAATAAGAATATCACTAAGATCTTTGTTTTCTAAGATTAAGCCATTATGCTTCTATAAGAGAAACTTGATTTACAGTGAAAACATTGCAGTTTACAACATAATAGTCTCAATTCTGAAAGAAGGTGTGTCCGTAGCACTTGTTGCTATTGTGTAGTACTAATTGTGTAGTACACAGTGCAAAGGTCCCATTCTGTGCTCACAACCAAAGCTGCTGTGATGTCACTCAATGCAGCACCTGCAAACACTGCCATAAACCCCTCAGATTCATTGTGTGTTTGATTTTGAATTTTTGGTAATTTCATGTTCAAAAATCTTTTACTATTTCCCAATTCTTCACAACTCCTTATATTATGTTAGCCCATATGGGGTTATAACTCACAGTTTAAGTTGTGAAAAGGTACAAGGATTCTTGGCTTTACAAGATTACATTCTTGTATAATACTAGGAAATCAGAATTCCTTAACCCGTGGGAGTATCTGTCAAGGTATCAGATTTTCTCACCCTCTGACAGCAGCCAGTGTTACACCTCTTAAGCCCTAGGGTGTCTGAGATATCCCTTTCCCTAAAGACTTTAAAGCTCTTGAACTTTGCCAGACGCCAGGGCCTGTAGATTTTCTTCTCTGTTTTTTTTTAAGATTTGAATATTTCATATGTATATGTGTGTGCCTGAGTAAATGTGTCTACAACAAATATGCAGGTGACTGTGGAGACTGGAGGAGCGTATCAGATTCCCTGAAGCCAAAGTTAACTGCTGAGCCATTTCTCCAGCCCCTCTTCCCTGGGTCTTTACAGACATTGATCCTTCTTCAGCCTCAGCTCTGTCCTCTTTCTTCTTCCTCCATCCTCCCTGTTTCTGGCCTTCCTGCTTCCTCAAACCACCTTCCTGACTGTTCATCTGTCAAGCAATGGGACACTCCACTTTTGCCTCCCTACTGCATAGCTATCGATGCCATTCTGCTGTCTCTACTGCTTTGTTATTCATTGTACTAATTCAGCCTGCACTACTAAATTAGACAAAACCACTTGAAAGAAGCTTTTTACCTGGCCTAATGTTGCAACACCAAGTGAGACAGCCCAGGACAGTATCTCCCAATCCACTCACAAGTCAGTTGAATGATTGGCTTCTATCAGCAGAGGAGGGGTGTTTGCACCAATTACAGCAGCTTCTTAGGCAAATGAAGGCTGTTTTTGGACCAATCATAGTGTTCTTTCTTTAGCAGCACCGGTCTTATCAGTCCCTCTGATAGGTTACCAGAAGTGTTCTCCCTCTGGTCTGGACAGAAATGGTTACAAGGTTATCTAGACTGTAGATCCTAGAGTTTGTTGAGGCCCCTGAAAGCAAAAAGTCCAACAAAAACTTTGATTACAGGGAATGGAGTGAAGGTCATAGAGTGCAGCCTATAATGCATATGGTCCTGGGTTACATCTCCAGGACCAAATAAATTGGATATGATGGTGCATACCTGTAACTTCACCAATCAGGATGTGGAGGTGGGAGAATCAAAGGTTCAAGGAAATCATCAGATATAAAGTTTGAAGCAAACCTGAGCTAGAGACCTTTTCTCAACAAAAACAAAGCAAAAGTAAAACCTGTTTGAAACATTTCTAGGTGAACCTGCACCTTCAGGACCCAGAACAATCAGCTGCAGTCATCTCAAGACATCAATGAAGTGTTTAAAACCACTAGCTTGGCATAAAGGTAATTCATCCTGAGGTTTGACTGACAGTCCTTTTGCTCAAGGCAGCCAGAGTAGCACTTATACAAAATGAACTAAAAACCTATTTAGTAGGATGCTCAAGAATGAATACCATGTTAATGCTCTCTTCAAGTGACAGAATACATCTAACCCATATTGAGACAGGAAACGGGCAAGGACTTCTGAGGTTGCTGTCAAGTGCCTCCCTAAGCAGTCCTCAAATCACCAGGGAGAGGATGTTTCCTGGATACCATTGTCTCTGCTATAGATTCCAGCTAATAGCCATGATTTTCCCAGAATCCTTTATTCCAGCACTGACTGACTCTTTTGCTGTTGTCACTCCTGACTCTTTAATAAGATCTAGGCCAGTTGTCCTCTCCTCAATCAAACTCACCCAGGGTGCCTCTGGAGTCTGGAGAGCATCCTTTTGATGTGTTACTGCTCTTCCATCTTCAGTGGGTACAGTTGGTAGGTGAGAATATAAGGCTACATCAAAAGCACACAGGACAGCATCAATAAATGACACTTGGACATAAGCCTAACAACATTATCTAACATATACTTCCTCTTCAAATGATAGGGTTGGGGAGGGAGGGAACTGCCCACCCAAAGAAAGCTCCTCAGTCATGGTAACATGGAGATTCTGTATGCATGACATAAGGGCCTCACAGTGCCCTGTGTTTATTGCCACCCTGCTCTGGCACAAGAGGGAGTTTGCATATGAAAGTAGACAGTATCTCTGATAGACTTGGTTCTTCCTGTTAAATGGCGACATTTTGCTATAGCCTGTTTTAGGTGTTAGTCCATTTTTTAAAAAAAGAAAGATCAGGTGATGGAGAGATGTCTCAGCAGTTAAGAGCACTGACTGCTCTTACAGAGGACCTGGGTTCAATTCCCAGCACTCACATGATGGCTAACAACCATCTGTAACTCCAGTTCTAGGGGATCCAACACTGTTTTCTGACCTCTGCAGGCGATACACTCACACACACAAAATAAAATTTTTTTAAAAAAATCAAAGAATAGTAGACAAGGTGAGGGAGAGATGGAGAAAAACTGTGTAAGACAAAATTACAAAAGTAAGATGTGCTGGGCTTGGTGGTGCACATCTTTAATCCCAGCACTCAGGAAACAGAGACAGGCTGATCTCTGTGAGTTCAAGGCCAGCCAGGTTTACATACTGAGTTCCAGGCCAGCTAGGGCTACAGGGAGACCCTGTCTCAAGAAGACAAAATAAACAAAAGATGTAGTACAATATTTTGGAAAAGAAAGCTGCTGAAAACACTACATGCTAACGCATGTATGATACACAACTGGGGTCAACAAGAGAAATAAGGCAGAAGCCATAGGTCTATACCAAGAGCCTTACACTAGACTGCTGAATAGTTCGGATCTATTGCTTTAGCTGACAGCCTTCTTTGATGGTAACAGGACAGGTGATGATATGCCTGGAGACCCCACAGTCCCTAGGGCCTTGCTTGGTGTGCACATAGGTAACATTCTTATCCTCACACGGCGGCAGGAGGTGCAAAATGATGTCTAAGGACTCAAAGTCTGCCACCATCACAGTGAACTCAAGAGATGCTCCTGTTGAGGGTTTAGGTGGCTTCACTGGCTCCTTTCTGAAGTTGATTATAGTTACATGACTGCTGAAAAAAGTCCAGGAGTTTCTTGCTGAGGTGGACATCTGTGAAGGGTTAGGCCTCCAGATTAACACCAGTCTCCATCATGGCTAAGATCTTAGAACAGCCCACCTCAAAGTGGCCAAACACTGCACAGAAAAAGCCAATAACTGCCCATTAAACAGTCAAATTGACCCAATGTTCCTGCTCCTTTAAAAGAAAATGAGCACCAATAGGAGTATTTAGAATTGCAATTTCAAAGAATTTACCATTAATAGTACTGATGATCTTAACAGAGCTTTAGCAATGCTTAACACATGCCCGCTATCCCCAGGAAGAGGTAGATCCTGTTATCTGTCTGAGTCATCTATCTGTGTCAGTAACATTTTAAAAACTTTCTTAAACTTAAAAAAAATTATATAATATCCTACTATTTATAACATTGTTTTTAGCATCCCCAACAATACATCATGGCAAGAAAATGGCATGAGCCATAAGACTGCTAATAACCTGGTGTCTTACCATGTCTTACACCATGGTGTCTCATGCTGTAATCTCAGCACTTCTGAGGTGGAGACAGGTGGACCATGAGTTCTGTTAGATCATGGCCTGATGCTTTAAGACCAGATTTGCAGTCTAGAGAAGTCTAGCTGGGCTTCTCCCTGCTGTTCTGGCCCATCTCCTACAGACAGAACAAGAATGTAGAAACAAATCACTTCTTCATTTCTGCTGCCCTGATGCCCACTCAAAACTGGTTCCAAATTATGGCCAAGCTTCCCACCCCCTGGAAAGT
Organism: Eospalax fontanierii; assembly: GCA_035773235.1. NCBI lineage: Eukaryota > Metazoa > Chordata > Mammalia > Rodentia > Spalacidae > Eospalax > Eospalax fontanierii. Next base: position 8,686,620 of record CM069554.1, read on the forward strand.
TGTAAAAGTGAAGTCTTCCTTCTTCTGGTGCACTCTCTCTCACTGGCATGTTCTCTTGATCTTTCTCTCCTTCCTCTCCCCATCAAATCCCCTCATGCTGTTCATGGCAGTATCTCTACCACTCATTTACCTTAAGCTAACTTTCTTGTTGTTTCTATAATCTTTTCTCACAGCTATGTCACACTGCCCCTGGGATAATGAGCTGTCTTTCATAATACTCTCACCGTAGGACTTAACCATGGTTCTCAAGGTAACATAGTGACCACCCCCTCCTAATAAAGCTCATTTTCTAAAGGATAATTTTGTGTCATCTCCTTTCACTAACTGCATTATTGTGCTTTTCTCCTTAACAAGTTACATATGAGCTTGGGCAGTATAGCTAGTTCCAGGCAAGCTGGGCCTCAAATCTCCACCCAGTCTAGACCTCTGCTAGGTTTTAGAGAGGGACCACATGGCAGCTAACAACTGTCTGTAACTCCAGTTCCAGGGGATTAGATGCCCTCTGCTGACTGCCTCAGGGATTGCATGACATGGGTGTACTTACATACACACAGGCATACTCATAAAATAAAATTAAAATGTAGAAATGAAAACTCATTTAATCTTCCACTTCAGGAAACTGGAGAAATAAGAGAGAAAACCTAAATTAGGCACAGGACAATAACAATAATCAAATTTTGTGAAAGTTTGTGTCAGCTGAAAGAAGACATCCATAGTGATTCTCACTCTCCCAGTCCTGTGATGCCTGTCTGTGTTCACATCCCTGACACAGCTTTCCTCCCTCAGCACCAGCAAACACTAAAAAGTGAAAATTTTTGCAAAGTGTTTTCTAAATCAAGATGACGTATCATGGTATAAAGTATGAGTATGAAATTCTAGATTATTCCATATCAAAATGTCTTAGAGGATTTTGATTAAAATGACTGTAGCACTACAATGGAATTCAATGGGAAAAGAGCATCAGCACAGTTTTTTTGTTTTGGTGAACACAATTCTTCAGCTAAAAAGATCTCAATATGTTCTTTCAGAATAAAGAATACCGTTCAGGTGCTGTGGTGGCTCACACCCGAAATCCCACCACTTGGGAGGCTACGGTAGGAGGATTCTTGTGAGTTTAAGGCCAGCTTGGACTATATAGTGAGTTCCAGGGAACCCTGGGCTATAGTGTCAGACCCTGTCAAAAAAAAAGCCTGGCATGATAGCACATAGGAGGCAAACCTCTCTGAGGCTAAGTTCCAGGCCAACTGGAACTACAAAGACAACCTGTCTCAAAAAACTAAAAAGATTATATTAAGTAGAAAAGTTTTGTACATAAAAGAACGTTCACTAAGTAGTGAGTGTTATCTATGTTATGGCAAATGGTGAGAGAGAAAAACTGTTCATCTGGTTTCTCGTGTTCTCTCTGTAAACCATTCCCCACTCTGTTCTAATACAATACAGACATCTTCCAAGTGTGGATCTTTATGTTTAAATGTACATCCCTTCCTCAATGACCGTTGGGAGCCACCAAGCCTCAGGTAAGGCAGGAAAAGCAAGACCAGCCCCCCTGATGCCCAGATTCAAAGTAAATTTGAATTATAACTTTTAAGTTGATGTCTTGTGACTTGGGCCAGGAAGCTAGGTCATGTGGACAACTTCGCTCTCATGTCCCGAGGAAAAAAAATCCCTGAGTCAAACATCCTTTGTTCTTTGACTTGAAGGCTCTTTCTTTTCAGGCTCCCCATCATGCTATAGACAGCAGCTGTCCTGATGAAGCTCCGCGTCAGCCAAAGGCTTGCTCTCAGCCTTAGTACCCTATTGTGCAGTCTGCAGTGTCATGTATATAACGTTATCTGTGGGGTAATTCATTTCAGCTCCTTCCTACTAACATTTTATTTATTTTGAGACAGGGTCTCACTATGTAGCACCGGCTGGCCTGAAACTCAATATGTTGACCAGGCTGGCCTTGAACTAGACGACCCACCTGCTTCTCTGCCCCACCAATGCTGGAATTAAAGGTGTGCGCCACCACAGATGGCTTTACTAACATGTTTTTCCCTTTATAACAACCGTACCAAATGGATCAAATGTCCGTCCCCTTCAGCAGGGAACATCTCCGAAGTGGAGCCCCTGACCACAGAGCGCCCTGCAGGCAGGTGGATGAAAACCACCAGGGACTTAGCTCAGGAGCCAGGTCCCGCGTCCACCCCTTGGTCTCGCCGGCGCCCTCCCGAGGGTCTGGAAGGCCAGGCGAACCTGCCTTCCTCCTGCCTGTAAAGCCGGTGGTACCCCTGTTCTTGGAAACTCCTGAAACGTGTGACACAATTCCAGCCTCAGCCGGATCATTCTCCTTTCCTCCTACCTAGTGTGTAGTGTCTCTCTCTCTTTTATATGTACATCATTCAATCCGCAGCCCTCTGCCGATTCGGACTCCGCCAATGAATGAAGCCAGGACATTTACAGATTAGTATAGCCAATGTAATTATTAATTAATTAATTTTATTGTCTTTTGTTCGTTTGTTTTGGGAAAGGGTTTCCCTATAGCCCCAGCTGTCCTGGAACTCGCTGTGTAAGCTAGATTGGCCTCGATCTCAAAGAAATGTACTTGCCTCCCAAGTGTTGTGATTAGAGGCATATACCACCACATGCAGCTATTAATTTATTAATTTATGGTAGTGTTTGTTTTTTTTTTCGCATCTGGTGTAAGGGTTTTTAAGACTTATTTGTTCTATAAATGACACTTTCTAGAAAGGAAGTTGAAGTGAATTGTGCTGTAATTTGCTGAGCTTTGTGCCCTAAAATTATAGAAAGGTGCAGAAGGTAGTCAGACTTTATAATTTCAGAATTCCAAGTAGGACTTTTAAATTCCTAAACTTTGAAGCCAGGCAAGTTGGCACATGACTGTAACGCCAGTGTTGAGGAGACTGAGCCAAGAAGATGGAGAGTTCAAGGTCAACCTGAGATCCATAGCAAGATCCTATTTCATCCCGAACACAGTATTTATTTAGTTTATTTTTAATAATTTAATTTATTTTTAATTACACACATTTTTGTTTGTGTGTGGTTATGTGCATGTGGGTGCAGATACTTTGGGAGACCAGAAGAGAGTATTGGTTTCCCCAGAGTTGTAGTTATAGGCAGTTGTGATTGCTGGGAACTGAACTTGAGTTCTCTGCAAGAGCAGTACTTGTTCTTAGCCACTGAGCCATCTCTGCAGCTCCCCCTTTTACTTTTTAAAATATGTAAATATGTCTCAGTAGTAACCCAGTCTTGTGCCAAGTTCACAGTCCTCAGGCCTCCACCTTCTAAGTACTGATGTTACAAGTACATGCCACCACACCTGGCTCTGTTGACGGTTCTAATAGACAACTGTTCTAATCCTTCATGTGGGAACAAAGTACTATCCTTTTCCGCCAAAGGTGCCTGTTCTGTGCTGGACATTGGCTTCTCAGTAGGCGCAGCTCTCTTAAGGATGCTAGGGCCCGTATGACTTGTATTACTTTGGATGTTCTATTTTCCAGTTGTCGTCTGTAGTTTGTCTTTTTTTCCTCAGTTTAATTGAAGAAATGTTCTTTCTTCCTGTTGTAAAACAAACTGATGAATACCTTGATGTATTTTCTTCAAAAAGCTGCTTGTGGATTTTGTGCTTTGTGGACCTTTGGGTTTATAATTTTCGCTTATATGGCAACACACTTTATTCAGATGATTTTCTCATCTTTTACCTCTTTCAAAGAGTCCTGTTACACATACTCCACCATGTGTGGGTGACCTCACATGCAGCTCCCTTAGGTTCTCTTCATCTTCATCAGTTTTCTTTGTGTTTTAAAGGTTGTTTTTATCTGCAATTTCTGACCTGTTTCCTTACGTGCATTGCTTTTTAATTTAAAATTTTTAAACATGGATATTTTACACTCCTATTTGTTTAGTCTTTTTTGTTATTTATTTTTTGTTTTGAAGCATTTGTTGTAAAACATACCTGTGTAAATTCACATTTTAACATTCTTTAAACTATAAAAAATTTAGAAATATTTTGTGTATGTATGTGGTAGGTCGGGGACCACTTGAGGAATTCTGTTCTCCTTCCACCTTGTGAATTCTGGGGACCCACCTTAGGTCATGAGGCCTGGCACTAAGTGCCTTTACCCACTATAACATCTCCCTGGTCCTCATTTCTCCATTTGAACATTTTAAGTGCAGTACTCAGTAGTAGTACTTACATTCCTACTTCCCACCTTCTTATTCCCCCAACTTTTTATCTTTTGTCCTCTCACCATTTTTTTTCTTTCGAGACAGGGTCTTCCTGTAGCCCCAGCTGGCCTTGAATTTTCAGAAATCTGCCTGTCCCTGCTTCCTGGGTGTTGGGATTAAAGACTCTTCTTTTGTTTTTAGACATGGTTTTAGTATGTAGGCCCAGCTGGCCTGGAACTTATCATCCTTGTGCTTTGCACTCAAGGGCTGAAATTATAGGTATGTACACCCATGCCTGGAAAATTCTCATCGTTTCAAACAGAATGTCTGTATCCGTCAACTGTGTGTAGTGCATAATGGCAAAAGTGGGCTGGGAAATGAATTAGTGGGTAAAGGCGCCTGCTGCCAAGCGTGCCTATCTGAGTTCCGTCCCTGGGACACGTGTGATAGGAGGAAAAAACCGACTCCAGCAAGTGACCTCCACATGAACACCATACACTCATACACTAAATATTTTTAAAGGTTTATTTTTAATGTGCGTACAGGTGCAGTGCCTGAAGAGACCAGAAGAGGGCACCAGATCCCCTGGAATTGGAATTGCAGAGGTGTGAGCCACCTGATCATATGTGAGAACAGCAAGTGTTCCTAACTACTGAGCCATCTCTCCAGCTCCTAAATATTTTTTTAATAAAAAAAGCTATGACCAAAGTGAGAATTTCATAAATTATTGTATATCAATAGGCCTGATTATGAAGTTTTCTGCTTTCTACTAACATTTGGTATAATAATCTACATTTTAACATAACATTTTTGATCCCTGGGACTTTAGTGTGCCCATTTAAAGTTGCACTCTAGCGACCCTATGCCCAGGAGGAAGAACGGTACATTCCTATGAGTGGAAGACCTAGGAGCGAGCTCTGGAGGCCAGAAACAAATTCAGATTAAATGCAGATCTCCTCCTGCAGCTGGGTCAGAGTCCTGTAGCCCTGGCCGAAGCCAGTACTGTGAATGGATGTGTGGGTCCTACCGGTTCAGTTTCACTCCCTCCCTCCTTTAGAAGTCCCTCCTGTCACTCAGGTACCATGAGTCAATCGCGGCCTGTGGGCGGGCTCTCCGGTGCCACAGGCCACCGGGCTTATTCGTTTCACTTAGGGCCTGAGGGAGGCTCTGTGTGGCTTACGTGCAGAGCAGTGAGGAGGCAACGGGGGAGCAAGGCCACGGTGAGCGTGGGTCCGGCTGTCCCCAGCAGGAGGAGCGGTCTGAGCGGGCTGTGCTGGGTCCTCCCGGGGGCTGGGGCGGAGCCCCTAGCCAGCCAAGTGAGGGATCTGATCTCTGGATCCTGGGCCCCTGGGCACCTCCCAACATGTAGCTTAGAGCTGGGGAAGGGGATGTGGGAGGAGTCCCATGCTCTCTCCTATATTGGAAACTTCCCTCTTGGGGACATCTTTACACTTTGCGAGCGCACTAATCCTTTTGGGGTCTGCTAGAATGAGGATGTAACTTAGTAGAGTGTGTTCTTTGCCTGCACAATGCCCTGAAATCATCCCCGCAGCACATAAATCTGAAGTGGTGACATTTACTTATCTAGCTGTTCTGAAAGTGGACTCGTTTTCTGGGTTATCTTTCACAAATTCTGCATTTCCATTAGATTTCGGATGCACTTTACTTGATTCTGTCGAAGTTGTAATTTCTGTTAGTTGTTTTTTGGTGTGTAGATACCCAGGTAGTCTAGTAGCTTATTTTGAGACGCCCATAGTTTCCTCGTTTAATTTCCCCTGCTCTTTTGACCCCCCTGGTCTCAATTGAACAGGTTCTTATGGTTTTATTTCTGGATTTTATGTACTGTTGGCCTATATGTTTTTTCCCAAATAGTGCACTGTTTTGATTATTGTGACTTTATAGGAAGTTTTGAAGTCATGTAGTGTCAAACTGTATACTGTTTCTTCTGCAGTATTGTGTTCAGTATTACTGGTTTTTTGCCCCCTCCCCGTTTACCTTTACAGTCAGTGTAAGACTTAGAAGGACAGAGAAATAATAAAATTTAGGTAAAGATCAGAACCTTTAGATGACTGAACAGAGGATTAGTTCTCAAAGGTGACGCAGTTTCGCCTCAGACCAGCAAGCTGTGCAAAGGTGGGAGCGGTTAAGGAGAACTTTATATTACTAGAAACAAAGAAGGCATACATAGCTGTCAAGGCTAGGCTGGGGTGTCCTTGGGTCCCCTTCCTGGATTTGCAGAACACGGAAGCCCTTTTCAACTCAAATAGCTAGCTGAATGGGGTGCAGGGATGGCAGAAAGACATCCTGGCAAGAGATGTGGGTTGTCTGGCTCACTGAAGCTGTGGCATTCCACCAGGCTGGGGATAGGGACTGACTAACCATCTACAGTGGGGCTAGAGTGAGACGTTTGTCTCAAGGAACTTTTGGTTTCTATCAGTCAGTTCTGTTATTGATAAGTTTTTTTGCAGTTTTTAAACCTGGGATTATGTGGCCTATCTTAGGTAGTTTCAGTTCACACTTCCTCATATGACTCTAGGCTCTGTCAAGTTGACAACTGAGACGTACTAGAACTGACTCTGTACATTGAAAACTGACTTCTTTTTTTGAAACATGGTCTTCTGGTAGCCCCAGCTGGCCTGGAACTTACTATGTAGACCAAGCTGGCCTTGAACCCACAGAGATCCACCTGTGTCTGCCTTCTGAGTGCTGGAATTAAAGCCAGCCTGACTTCTTTTTTTTAAGCATTTATCTATATATTTTTATTTTATGAGTATTTTGCCTAGTTGGTAAGTACATCAGTGCATGCAATGCCTGTGGAGGCCAGAAGAGGGCGCTGGACACGCTGGAATTGGAGTTATGATTAGTTGTAAGTTGTCATGTGGATGCTGGGAACCAAAGCCAGATCCTTTGCAAGAATAGCCAGTACTCTTAACCACTGAGCCATCTCTCCAGCCCTAAGAACTTACTTAATGATGGATTCTTTACTATAATCATGGAACATTTCTCCATTTAATTTTTAAAATATTTTAGAAATTTATATTTTTGTCTATAGATATGTTACATTTATTTGTATTTCTGTGGTGCTTTATAAACAGGGTGGTGTTGTAAATCTTACATTCTATAGTTCATTGCTGATACACAGGAAAATGGTCCAATTTTGTATATGAATCTCATATTCTACAGTTTCCTATATTACATTCTTAGTTTCTTGACTTTTTCTTGTTTCCCTTGATTTCCATTCAGCAAAGACAATGTTACTTTTTGTCTTCCCAATCTGTATAGCAGTAGCTCTCTTGAGCCCTTTTTAAAATGTATTTTGTAATTATTGACATGATCTTACAATTTTGGATATGGTGAATTATGTTGCTTGTTTTTGGAGATTGAACCCAGGTTCTTCCACATGAATAGCATATGTTCTGTTTCTAAGCTTCACCTATATCCTAAATTTTCAATTTTTAGTAGCTGTACATAGCTGCATTAATTCCCTGTTTGATATAGCTTTAAAAAAAAAAAAAAAAAACAGGATCTCCTTCTGCACGCCTGGCTAGCCTGGAATTTCATATGTAGCCCAGTCTGTCTTCAGACCTAGAGCATTTCAATGTATCACCCTCCTGATTTCTAGACTTGTAGGCATGTGCCACCAAATTTACCTCTAGTTAAATTAGGGAGTATTTACCTTTCTTCAAGCCACTGGAAAAATTGTATCAAGTCTTACCTGTTTTGGAAGAACTTCCTAGTGACATCATCTGGGCATTGTTTGCCCTTTTCTGGATTGATAAATTATTAATTCAGTTTCTTTAATACATATATGCCTGTTCATACTATTTATCTCTGTTTGCCTTTTGGTAGATTATTCATCTAAAAGAATTTGTTCAGTTCATCTAAGTTGCTTAATGTGTGGTGTGTGTGTGTCTGTGTGTATGTATGTCTGTGTGTGTCTGCATGTCAGTGCAGGTGCCCTCTGAGGCCAAAGATGTTGAGATTTCCCAGGAGCTGGACTTAATTGGGAGTTAATAGTTAATTGTGAGCCGCCAGTGGTTTCCGTGGTTGCTGGAAATTAAACTTGGGTCCTCTGGAGGAGCAACACGTGCCTTTCACTGCTGAGTCATTTCTCCAGCCCAAACAGTGTTTTTTGGGTTTTTGTTTGGTTTTTGTTTTTCCTTTTTGTTTTGTTTAAGTTTTGCAGGTTTTGAAAGTGTATTCTTTCACACTTTCATATATATACATGTGTGTATACCGTTATCTGGTCTTTACTTTCTATTATCCCTTTCCCCCTCCCACATGAGCATGGGTTTGGGTTATTGATAAAGAGCCACTTACTAGTGGCTATACCAATGGGAAATATAAATTTCTGGGGAGGAGAAATCCATCAATGTGTGGATTGACTACTATGTGAGTTTATTGGGCATATATACAAGGCATGGCTAAGGAGGTGCTTACAAGTATGTTAGCTACTCCTAACAGTCGCATCACTGCAAAGTCCAACCCATCGTGGGCAACAAGTTCATGGGCACTGTATCATGGAGTCCTCTTTTCAGTTCCCTTTCCACTGTCTATATACTGTAGCATCTCTCAAAATCCGCTGCAACTGGGGGAGGACAGGAAGCAATACTGGCTAGAATCCTAAATGACGTTCTCATTGTCCTCCCTGCCATGCCCATCCATGACCATAGATCTAGCTCCCTCTGTGTTGTTTTGCTCAAGTTAGTTGCCATGGCTACCAGAACAAAACATTCTCTACTCCAGAATGGCAGACAGGGAGGAAAAGCCATATTACATCCCCTTGTTGCAGCCCTCTGAGTGCTAGGATGACAAGTGTGAGCCAGCATGCCTGGCTGGTTTCTGCTGATATTTTTGAAGAGTCCGTTTTGGTTGATTTTTCATTTCTCTGCATTTTAGTTTAGAGAGTGCATTTTACTTTAATCTTCCCTCACACACTGATTGTGCTTCACGCCATGGATTTTCATAAGTTGTATTTTGAATTAATTTTTTTAAGTATTTCCATTTTTCTTTAGATCTCTTTTTGACCATGTGTTGTTAGAACTTTGCGATTTAATCTCTAATTATTTGGAGGTTGTCAACCCGTTTTTTGTTAGGTTACAGACCCACTTGCTGTAGCCCTGTCTCCCCCAAATCAGCCCAGGCCTCGCTGCAGCTTCTGCCTCTTCAGATAGAGAGCTGACAGGTAGCACCTGCTGTGACCCTCTCAGAGTTGAGTTCTCGCCCTCCCCTTTGCAGCTGTGGGCAAGGCAAGCCCTCCTGATGCCCAGACCCAAGACACTTGAACTACAGCTGTACCCTTATCTAATACCTTCCTCCATGGCTTCTGGCACTTAGGCTCGCTAACCCTCCTCCTGAAAACCTTTAAGTCAGAAACTCCCTTTGTTCTTCAGAACTGAAGGCTTTTCTCCCCCTTCAGGACCTCATCACACTGCCTGTGCTTTGATGCTAAACCTCTCCTAATAAAGCTCTTTTCTGGGGCAGCGTGTCTCATCTTCCTTTCTCCCAAACCCGTAATGCCTTCTTGTTTTATTTATCATTTCTATTTTATTCACATTCTGTTCTCAGAGTGCACTTTTGTATGATCACTCAGAAGGTTGTTTATCTTGGTGAACATTTTATCACATGATCTTGGGAAGAATGTATGATTTGCTTTAGTTGATTGAAGTATAAATATAAAATATAGCTATTAATGTGAATTCAGTGCAATTAAATTATGAAGCTTTCTGTTTAAGCTCTACTTGTTCACTGATTTTTTTCTGCCTCCTTCATGTGTCAGCGACCAAGGTATGTTAGTGTCTCTAACTGTAATTGTGATTTTTGCCTGTCTTCCTTCCTCCCTCTATCCTCACTCTGACTCCTTTTTGAAGCATCTCTGTGACCCCTGTTGCCTAAGCTAAAGCCCTACTCCTTTACCTCTGTCTTATAGAATAAGTCACAGCAATTTAGCATGTTCCTCAAGGTGCAAGACCTTTCCCTCCCTGGAACTTTGTAACTCTAGTAGTCAAGAATTAACTGCTTGTAGAAGGCTGGCCTCAAATTCACGGCATTCCTCATTCCCCAGCCTCTTGAGTACCTGGATTACAGCAGGAAGCCACCATGCTCAGCTCTGTTTTTTTTTAGTTTCTTTGAGACGGGATGTCCTGTGGGCTGGCCTGCCTTTATCTGTCTTTGAAACTAAGAGAGATGAACTCCTGATATTCTTGAGTCCTTCACCCAAGGTTCGAGATTACAGGACTGTGCCATCACACTTGGCTCTGCTTCTAAAAAAATAGGCGGGGCTTTCTCCCTTGTGTTCTATCCACTTTTCCTGGGAGGTGTGAACAAATGTCTCTTTACTCTAGATAGGGCACCAACCACGAACAAAGTAGCAGTTGCACCAAATTTCAAGTTGGTGAACCAATGAGTTTATTGGGCCTAGTTACAGAGTATGGGTGAGGGGTTACTTACAGGAGCGTGGGTGACTCCACAGGCAGATGCATCACCCCAGATGCCAACCCCATTGTGCATGCTAACCTCATGGAAGCTGTGTCAGGAAGTCCCATCTTTCAGTAAAAAGTTAACTTTTTACTTAGACACTGTAGCTCTCCCAAGATCTCTTGCAACTAGGGGACGGCAGAGGGAGTAATGGCTTGAATTCTGGGTGAGGGTCCTGTGGCCTTCCCTTCCTTCCCTTTCTAGAGAGTGACAACAGCTCCATTACCACTGTCAGAGTGGTACTGGCTACTATACCACGGTATGTTGTGCTTAGAGGAAAAAGCACCTTCGTTGTTGCTGAGGATCTAATCTAGCCCCCTCCACATGCTAGACAAGTGCTCTGTTCTTGAGTCTTTGCCTCCAACCCCAAATAGCTTTTCATCTGAGTGTGGGAATTGTTAGAAAATTCAGAACTTCCAGATAACCTAGTCCTAATTAGGTAGGGCAAATAAAGGGGTAGAAATACAGCCAGCCTTGCTGCCCCTACGGGCCAAGTCAGTTGACTGTGGGTCACACATTAACCAAGCACCTCTCTCCTACCATCTCTGTGACCCTGTCACCTAAGATAAAGCCCCACTCCCTTACCTCTGTCTGGTAGAATAAGTCCCATACTAATTTAGCCTGATTCCTCAGGGTGCGAAACCTTTCCTAGAAATCTTTTAAGAGTGGACATCTTGTTCTGTCTGGTGGGACTGATGCCTCTTCCGATTCTCTCTCTACTGCCTTAACATTGTTAGAGTTCTTACCGAAGGACTGTTCCACTTAGTACCCTTCTATCCACCCTACTCCCACAAACCTATTTGAGTTGGTGCAAAGGGTTTGAGGCAGTGTGTCATTCTGTAGCCCAGCTTGCCTGAAACTCTCTATATGCCCAGGCTGGGCTAGAATTCCTGATCCTCCTGTCTCCTCCTCCTAAGCGCCGGGTTACAGCTGTGAGACTGGTTCTTTGTAGTCTTAAGGCCGCTGTCTTGCCATAGCATATTGCTGGGGACTCTAAAACAGTATTAAACGGTGTAGTGAACATTGGTTTAATGTTTAAAGGTTTAATTTTTAAAAATTTTATTGACACAGTAACTCAGATAGATGACAGGGATCCTCCTCTGCCTGGAGTCCGGGGCATGTGTTAAATATTGCTAATAGACTGCTAAGATCGCAAGAACTCTCATTGGTAAGTTCTTTGAAGTTCTTATTCTGAATACTCCTGTTGATGCTCGTTCTCCTGTGAAGGAGCGGAGTTATTGGGGAATTTTCACTCCCTCATTAACAGCTCTTCCTTGCTGCCCTGGATTCTTGAACAAAAAAACTGTCAGTCAAACCTCTAGCCAGACGTCACTTAAGGCAAAATGAGAATTGTCCTGAACTGTCTAACTCAGGTGTGGCCTCTGCATTCAACAGTACTTATTGGTCAAGCCCACTGGTGGAGTGGCAAGTTGTCTTATGGGGTAACCAACACTTTCTGTTTGAATTTGAGGCCTGCTTCACAGGAGGGAATTCACACCTGGTACCTTAAACCTGGTCAGAGGCCTCTGGCTAGGGAGCCTTGGTGGGGATTTGCTAAATGGACATGAGGTGCCTATCAAATTGCTTTCTAAATACCTATGTTCGTGCTCACAGATTAGTGCTTCTGTCAGCCTTGTTCAGAGAAGCTTGTTTTTGCAGTAGTTAGCAGAAACTACAGGACTTATAACTGCTCAAAGTGCTGAGAATTATTGACCCGGTCCAAACTGGGACACATGTATTACCGTGTTCCAGGCTCTGGGAACACCAAGGGAGAAGGTGTCAGAACTGTGTGGCAGAGAAAAGAAGGAGAGCAGTGTGTAGATCTGGTATTGATGTGACCATCGGACTCTCAAAATGTGTGTGCGTTTGTGTTTGCATGTGCACATACCTGTGCACACTGACACAGACATACCATAGCAAACATGTAGAGGTCAGAGGACATCTTTGGGAGTTGGTTCTTTCTTTCCACCATGTGGGCTTGGGGGTTGAACTCAAGTTGCCAGGCCTGTATGGCAAATGCCTATATCTGCTGAGACATCTTTCTGGCCTGGCTGTTGTACTCTTGAACTTACGGCAGTTGTAATGAGCCATCAAGATGCTTCAGCAGGTAAAAGTGCTTGCTGCTAAGCCTGACAACCTGAGTATCATCTCCATAACCAACGTTGGAAGGAGATGACCAACTCTCCACATATTTACCATGGCATGCACCCTTCCTCAACATGTGTACTCATAAATAGATAAATGTAATAAAAAACAACTTTTTAAAAGCATTTGTCGTTTCCTGGACCAGCTCTACACAAGTTTGGGTATAACCTAGGGCCTGACTTCTCTCTGAGGATTCATATACAGTTAATGGTTAATAGAAGACGAAGAGACGTTTTCTTCAGTGGTATAGCTACTGGTAAAGTTCCCATGATCATGTAGTCAAACCCTTCCAATACTCCTTGTAAGTAAACCAAATGAAATTCATTGGGTCACACACAAGCACATGCACAGGCACACGCACACATGCACACACATGCACAAAGACGTTATAAAAGTAGAAAGATGGCTACTTGGGATTAGGAAAGTGGTCAGCTGGAGTTGGAGGAGGACAAAAAAAAGTAATGGAGCGATGTGTGTGATTAAAATACATTATATACATATATGAAAATGTCATAATGAAACCCATTATAATGTAGAGTTAACATGATAATAAACTGTATTTTTTAAAGTGTAATTGGGATGAGAGTGGACCAAGACTGATGATTCTCATATGTAAGATTGGTGAGAAAGCTTTTAAGATGCAGATTTTACCCTGTCAATCTTTCCACAAGGTTGAGGGTGCCAAGCTGTGTGCAGACAACACTTAAGACTTCTTTCAGTGATGCTGGAAGTGAAAGAAAGCTGTGGGGTGAAGAGAGGAATGATATGTTTCAAGAGAAGAGTGGTTACCCATGAGGCTCTCTGCTTTAGTGGGGAATGATTCTGCTCATCTGGTGAATGTGTCAAGTATGTAGTAGATATTTGATACCCTTGTATAGAGTCATGTGAGTGAAATTTTGGCAAAGTTCCCTTTCACTGTAGGGGCTATAAAAGTTATTCTGAGGATCTGCCTCTCCCAGGATTGGCCTGGCAACAGGGGAAACTTTGAAAATGAACCACAAGATCTACGGAAATTCCCATGCCTATGAATAGAGGCTCAGTTAAAATTTGGGGAACTCTGGACCCCAAAATGTGTACTGTGATATGTTTTGTTGAGGATCTTCCTTTGGGAGTATACAGGAAGCAATAGTTTGTTTCCCAGACTTTGTAAGCATTGTGTAGAGGTGTGGGTATGATATGAAGCCTTTTAGGTTTCAGAGGGAATATATTATGAATATCGAAAGTGTGATCAGAAACTAAAGCAGATTAAAGCAGAAGCTGAATTTCCTGTTTAGTTCTTTGATGGGCTTGAGAAATGTTGAAATTAAAAAAAAAAAGTTTGCAAATTGTAACCTGATTTAAAAGCCCCTTGCCTGCAAGTTGGGCCCAAATCTCAGAGCTTATTAATCTTGGATATCACGTGTAATGTGGAGGGCTCTGTTATATGGGTGCAAGGGCATGGGTTATGCAGAAAGAATAGGGAAACCTCTGTAAATGTTTAGGGAGGCCGAGGTTCTCCAACCACACACACGAGAGACCGCAGTGTTGCTCCCCCAGGGGAGGCGTTTGCCATCTGGCTTTGGGAACTCATGGCCAAAATGTCCTAGTTGGCCACAGTGATAACATAAGAGATTCATTTGTCCTGAAGCTGGTGTAATTCGCTTACAATGAGCACAGTGCCCTCTAGGAGGCCTTGAGTTTTCTGAGATCTGTATAAAATGGGAAATTGCTGAAGTTATGTCATGAGCCTGCAATTTGTCCTTTTCATCTTAAGTGTTCTCTCTTCCCTAAGCTCTTAACACCTCCTCTTGATTATTAAGGACTTAAAGGTCATGTCCATTAAACGGAGGAAAGATCTCTTCTGGGTTTTTGAAGCTATTGTCTAGTATCTCATAAGAGTTGACTTGTAAATTATACATCTAGGATGAATTCTCTGTGTTGACTCCCCCAGTCTAGATTAGTCTACATAGGCATGTTTCAGCTAGTTGAATTTGAAAAAGAGGGCATTGCAAGCCTTTAATTCCCGCATTCAGCAGGCAGAGGAGAGGCAGGTGGATATCTGTGAGATCCAGTTAAATCAAAACCAGATGTGGATCAGTCATGCAGGGAAAAGGAAGACTCATTTCTTGGAGAGGTGAAAGCCTGGTCACCCACAAGTCTCTCAGATCAGCAAGTCCATGTTTCTGTGGCTTAGGACATGTATTAGTTTATATTGCTGTGATAAAACCCCATTACCAAAACTAACTTATGGAAGACTTTATTGTGACTTAGGTTTCCAAAGGGATAGTCCATAATGGCAGGGGAGGCATGACCAAAGGTGGCCAGATCAGGAAGCTAAGAGATTTCACCTTAACTTCACAAAGGAAGCCGAGAGAGTGAACAGGATGCCCCAAGTGACATACTTCCTCTATCAAGACTGTACCTCTCAAAGGTTCCCTAACTTCTCCAAATACTGTCACAAGCTAGGGATCAAGTGTTCTCATATTTGAACCTATAGGGGATATTTCATTCAAACCTCACATTCAACTCTCTGGCCTTCAGAGGCTTATAGCCATATCATAATGCAAAGTGCCATTAGTCCAACTTTTAATCCCCATAGTCTTTCACTTTCTTAATGTTCAAAAGTCACTTCTGAGACTCAAGGCAGTCTTTTACTATGAGATTAAATTAGATACTTCTAAC
The DNA here is from genome assembly GCA_035773235.1 of Eospalax fontanierii. Classification (NCBI taxonomy): domain Eukaryota; kingdom Metazoa; phylum Chordata; class Mammalia; order Rodentia; family Spalacidae; genus Eospalax; species Eospalax fontanierii. Next base: position 8,702,070 of record CM069554.1, read on the forward strand.
ATACAATGGCACAGACTATACATTTCCATTTCAAAAGAGAAGAATGGGGCACAATTAGGAAACACTGGACCAAAGCAAGACTTAAACCCAGTAGCGAAAATACCGAATCCTGTAGCTCCATAGTCCATGCCTGGGAATTTAATTTGAAAGGGCTTAAATGGCTCATCTCTTCCCACTTTGCTTCCTGTAGCATCTCTCCAGCTGATCTCACCCCGTATGGAGGTCTTCTTGGTGGGTGTCTAACAGCTTTGGCATCTCCAACATCTTGGGGTTTTCATAACCCAAGTTTCACTGTCACAGCCTCACACAGGCCTGTCAGGGCCTTCTCATAGCAACTCCCAGCACTGCCTGACCTCAAAGAGGAAGAAGCCACGTCTCCCTCACTCTTGCATCTTTGATGCTTCTACTATGAGGATGGCAGTGCCAGTTTCACTTGCCAGCTTAGGATGGACTCTTCCCTACTTGGACTACATCAGGAAAAAGCAACCCCTAAGGCTTTCGGAAGCTTAGCTTGGGTGTGGTCTTGCCCTGAGTGTATCTTTCCCATAGTTCTAACGCAGAGCAGGAGGCTTCTTAATTGGGTTAATCTCTGTAACAACTGCAGCCTCTCTTCCAGAACATGCTTTGGCTCCAACATTAAGTCTACTAGTACTTTCTTTCTCACCAAACTGTACTATTTTGGTTTTTTTTTCTGCCTCACTTGCTCTTTTTCAGTGTAGACCAGCAAAAGGATTATCAGTAATAGCCATGCTACAGACTCAATAGACTGTTATCTTGAAATTTCCTCTCCCAAAGAACTTTTTAATCTAGCCTCAGGAAAGTTCTTAGGACAGGAGCAGAAGGCAGCCAGATTCTATCAAAATATCACATGAATGGCCATTAGCCCAGTTTCTAATAAAGACCTTACTCTCCCTTGAAATGTCTTGAGCCCAGTCTCCACAGTCCACATTACTCTGGTCCTAGCAGAACAGCCCATTAGGTTCTGCTTAGAGCATTCAATCACTTTTCTAGTACAATGTTCCAAAGTTTTCCATATTCCTCCGAAAATCATGGTCAGGTTCTTCACAGCAACAGCCTATTCTCTGACAGCTTTTTCTTTTTTTTTTTTTTTAATTTAAATTTTCTTTTCTGTGATAAAATATCATGAACAAAAGCAAATTCTGGAAGAAAGATTTTATTTTGGCTTAAGTTTCTAGAAGGAGAGTTCATAGTGGCTAGTGAGACGTGGTAGCAGGTGGCAAGAACAGGAAGCAGCAGAGCAAACTGAAAGTGGAGCAAGGCTACAGATTATATAGCCTCTCTCTCTCTGTCTCTGTCTCTCTCTGTATATGTGTGTGAGTGTGTATGTGTGTGTGAGTGTTTGAGTTTGAGTATTTTGCCTGCAGGTACACAAGTTCATCCATGTCATGCAGTGTCCAAGAGAGGCCAGAAGAGAGTGTTGGATCCCCTGGAACCGGATTTACTGTCTGGTTGTTAGGTTGCTGGGAACCAAACCTAGGTCCTCTGTAAGAGCAGCCAGTGCTCTTACTGCTGAGCCGTCTCTTGACCTCCAAGGTTATAAAATCTTAAAGCCTGCCTCAGTGATGTATTTCCTGTACCTCCTAAAGGTTCCATAAGTTCTCCAGTCTGTGTAACCAACTGGGAACCAGTGTTCAGGTACTTATGCCTCTGGGAGACATTTCTCATTGAAACCACCACAGGTGAATTTTTTTTTTTTTGAGAGAGGGTCTCTCTGTAGCCCCAGCTGGAACTTACTATGTAGACGAGATGGCCTTGATCTCACAGAGATCCACCTGCCTCTGCCTCCTGAGTGCTGGGATTAAAGGCATGTGCCACCATGCCTGGCACGATTTTTTTTTTCAATGCAATAAATTTTACAGTATATTCTCCTTTTCTTAGTATAGATTATTCTTTTCTGGTACTGTATTAATTTCTTTTCTCCTTGCTGTGACAAATGCCTGACAAGAAACAAGGTAGGAAGGGGATATTTTGGCTTACAGTTTGACAGGATACAGTCCTTCATGGTGGTGATGGCATGGTACAGTAGTGCGCTAGTCAGAGTACATCTCAAGTCAGGAAGCAGAGAGTAAATAGGAAGTAAGGCCAGGCTCTAACATCTCAAGGTCCGGGGAGGCTCTGCCTGCTAAAGACTTTGCAACCTTCCTGAGGAGCACCACCAACTGGGAGTAAGTGTTGAGGCACATGAACCTGTGGAGGACATTTCACATTTAGATCTTAACAGGCACCATGGGTCATTAGGAACTGGGCTCCAGGTGGCTTCGTAGAGTGTCATTTCTCACTAGGAGCCAGGTGGCAAATGATCGTGCCCTGATTGCTAGATTATGAAAATTTTATTTTATTTTTGCTCTTCTGTTGACCTCATACTTTGAAAGCAGTTGATATAAATTAGAGAAGACATTACCTTATTGTTCATAGGATGTTGGCAATTGCAATACAGTTGTTTATTCCAAGCAAGTTTGGAAAGAGTTGTTTGTGAGTACTAAGACATCTCTTTGACATTCATGGGATTATTTTAGATGCAATATAATTTGAATAGCTAAAATGTTTGTGGCTCTGACTTTGCTCCTTTTTTTTCTTCATCCTGACTCTCCCTTTCTCCCTTCCCCTCCAATGATGGAAACCTTGCTACGTATGCATACAGATTCTGCCTTCAAATTCCTAAAAGAAAGTCATTTATTAGTTATTCCTTTTGGAATTGACATTACTTAGTGAAAATTCATGGAAATTCAAAAATCATTTTGTTAGAATCATTATGTATTAATCAACTATCATATTTACTATATTAAAAACGACCTTCAGAAACCTGCATTCAGGCTTCTAAATACTCATGGTTGTGATCACACAGGATGTGCTCAGACCCCATTTAATAGGTTATGACTTGTGTGAAATAGGGCCCCCAGGGAAGCTGAGTAGACTCCTTGCCTACAGTTTTGGATGTTAATCTTCTAGATACCTCTGTGATTGTAGAACAAGCTAAGACTTTCAGAGGGCTCATAGGTGTTTGGCAGTGTTGTAACATTTCATAAATCATTTAAGGCTGAGTGCATTACTTTTCTCACTTATTTTCATGGGGTCTCTCCCACAGTCTTACAGCCCCTTAGACCAGCAAAGTTTAAATATTATGAGCAGAAATTTCTAAGTTTGGGCAGACTCACTACTTCTGATGGGAATGCTCTCTGCACCATACTGTAGGTGACAGAACTTTGTTAGGACAAGCATGCCAGTTACTTTTCTGTTATGTGATAAAATACCATGAACAAAGGCCACTAAAGGAAGTGTTTATTCTGACTAATGGCTCCAGAGGGCTAGCTGGCCATAACAGTGGGGAAGGCATGACAGCAGGAGCAGGAAACTGAAGGATCAAACCTCAGTCACACACAGGAAACAGAGAGCACTGGTGTTAGTGTGAGGTTGTAGACTCTCTAGAAAGGAAAAGGGGTGATCCAGCAGCATTAGTGGTTTCCTCAGCTGAGCAATATGCAGAGTGATCCTTTTCTGCTGTGTCCTATTGAAATTGCTCTATACTAGATGTAGAACTGCTGTGTCATGGGATAAATGTTTGCAGAATACCGAATTATGTATTAGTTGACTATGGATTCTTCGTTCTGTCAGTTTGATCCTTTCTCTTGTGTATGTGGGATGTTTAGGATCCAGCGACCTTTAAGGATGTGGCTGAGACCTTCACCTAGGAAGTGGGCTTTACTGGATTCTTCTTAGTACCTGGAGGTGGCAGTGAAACAGAGGCCATGGAGGACTACTGCTTGCTGGTTGACTTCCTCTGGCTTGCTCAGCTACTTTTCTTATATAGCCCAGGCCACCTGCCCAGGGTTGGCAACACCCACAGTGGGCTGGACCCTGCTACATCAATTAGCAATCAAGAAAATGCCCTACAGATTTGTTTGATGGAAGAAATTTCTCAATTCAGGTTCCCTCTTCCCATCTGACTGTGGATTGTGTCAAGCTGATAAAAACTGACTAGCACAATTGACTCCTGTCAAATTGACACAAGCACATCACTATTAAATCATAACCCTTCCTTTTTTATTCTCAAGATCTCATGTTAATATCATTTTAAAACAGTTCAAATGTTAAAACTCCCACAGTCTTAAAAATTTTTTCCAATGATTTAAAAGTCCAAGTTCTCTTTAAAACTCCAACATCTCCTAAGTGTGGCTTCCTATAAAATCTAAAATAAGTTACAGTGAAATCTAAAATAAGTCTTGTTTCAAGAGGGAAGAACCATAGCAAACATATAATCAGATCAAAACAAACCCAAATCCAGCTATAAAGAGCTCAGAGCTCTTTATATATAAAGAGCATCTGGGACTTGCTCATTTTCTTGTGGGTTCCAATGGGCTTGGATAGTTGCATCTTTTTGGCTTTCCCATTCACAGCACACTAGGTTGTTCAGTGATCTCGGTCTGGCTTTACTTTACATCTATTACTATTCTTGGTTGGCATCCCCTGGTCCTGGCATCTCAAAATCCCATGCTCTTCACTTCAGCTGAGACTGTACTTTCACCAATGGCCTCCTGACCTCTCTTTAGAGGGTGTGACCCTGCTGAACAGTGGCAATCCTCAACTTCTCTCCATGACCCTCCAGTCCTATGGTTTCAACTGCAACTAAAGCTGCCCCTTCACCAGTGGCCTCTCCTGCCACTCATAGTACAAAGCCCCAGTTTTCTCCATGACCCCTTCAGTCCTACACCTTTCTTCTACCAAAACCAGTACTATATGATAGACTCTTGCACATTACCAAGTTTGGCTCCAAGCTTGGCTGTAGCCTTGGCTCCCCTGGACCACAGCTTTTGTGTACTGCTCCTGAGGAAATACTTTCCAGATTTCACTCAGTGATATTTTCAGCCCCAGCTAACCAGCATCATTTGTCCCATTAAAGCAAAGGTTTCAGTTCAGTGGTGCTGGTCTCCTGTTAATCACAACCGATTCCTTAGCTCCACTGGAACTGAAACCATAGATTGTTTTCTAAGTATTTTATTATTTTTATTTTATGTGTATGAGTATATTGCCTGCATGTGTGTAACTGCACCCGGGTCATGCACTGCCAGTGGAGGTCAGAAGCAGGCATTGGATCTCCTGGGAGTTATGGACAATTGTTAGCCACCATGTGGGTGCTGGAAATCAAACCCGGGTTCTCTAGCACAGCAGCCAGTGCTCTTAACTGCTGAGCCACCTCTCCATCCTCTGAAACTATAGATTCTTAATTCAAAGTATTACATGAACACCTCCAATGGAGACTTGGATGGACCTTCTCAAACTCCTCTCTGAAACTTCCTTCACAAGCCAGGCCTCTGTCCTCTGCATTGCTCTCAGCATTATCTTCCAAGCTTCCAAAGCAGCAGCTCATTTAGCTGTGAGGATTCCCAGTCAGTTCAGAGTTCCAAACACTTCAGCAATCCTTCCATGAAACAGCATGTTTATGTCCATCACAGCAACAAATCTCTTCTCTGGTACCAGTTTCTGCACCAGCTTGGTTTCTCTGTTGCTGTGATAAAGGGCATGACTAAAAGCAACAAAGGGAGGAAGTGGTTTATTTCAGCTTATAAGTTAGAATCTATCGTTTGAGGGAAGCCAAAGCCGAGCCCACGGAGGAGTACTGCTTATTGGCTGACTTCCTCTGGCTTGCTCAGCTGCTTTTCTTATATAGCCCAAGCCCACTTGCCCAGGGTTGGCAACACCCACAGTGGGGTGAGCCCTGCTACATTAATTGGCAATCAAGAAAATGCCCTACAGGCTAGTCTGATGGATGCATTTCCTCAGTTGAGGTCCCTCCTCCCAGATGACTCTAGGCTGAATCAGGTTGACAAAAACTAGCACAGCAACTAATGTGCTTGTCATTGTTTACATAGAAGGTACATAGTGGACAGACTATGAAAAGTACAGAAGGTAGTCTGAAGAGCTCTTTACCCAGACACCAAATCACAATATGAGTATAAAAAATTCCTACAGGAGTAAAAGCATGTTAGCATGAGAAAGACTGAAAGATAATGATAATGTAAACAGGGTTGAAAAACCATTAATTCTGTCACAAATATGCAAACATATATGGAAATCTGCACTGTGTGTAGCCATTATAAATATGAGATATGTGTTAACTTCTTATCTTTTCCTAGTTTGTTTGAAAATCTTCAAAAAACTAATCATGGAGAAAAAGATTATGAATGCAAGGAACAGGAAAAAGCCTCTGTTGATGGTCCATTTTGCATATATGAAATAACTCCCAGCATAGAAATCCATCATGAATGTAAGCAATTTGGTAAAGTATAGACTTCTTCCTATTTTCTTGAAAGTTATGAAAGAGTTTATACATTTAAAAAGCCCTGTAAATGTAAAGAATGTGGGAAACCTTCAAACGTCTCAGTGATCTTCATGTACATGAAAGAAACAAAACGCTATAAATGTAAAGTCTGTGTTAAATCTTTAATTTCTCCCTATTTACTTAAAGTGCATGAAGCATCTAACACTGGAGAAAAACTTTATAAATGTAAGGTATGCAGTAAGAACTTCAGTTATTCCTGTTTACTTAGAATACTCGAAAGACCTCATATTGAGGAAAAACCCTACATCTGTGAACAGTGTGGTGAGTTCTTCAGAAGTCGGAACTTCCCTTCAAAGACATAAAATAACTCACACTGGGAAAAAGCCTTTTGAATGTAAGCAGTGTGCTAAGTCTCTCATTTATCCTTCCTCACGTCAACGAAATAAGACAACTCGCACGGGGGGATAACTTTATGAATGTAACCATTGTGGTAAAGTCTTCCTATGTCAGGGATCCCTTCAATTACATGAAAGACTTCATACTAGAGAAAAACCGTATGAGTGCAAGCAGTGTGGCAAAACTTTAGATTTCCAGGAACCATTCGATTCCATAAAACAGCTCATAGTGAAGAAACAAGCATAAAAACGTGAGCAATGTGGTAAAGCCTTTAAACCTCACTGTTCCCTTCAAGTACATGAAAGTTCTCATAGTGGGATTGTAAACAGTGTAGTCAGTGCTTCAGTTACCAGTATTCATTCCAAATACATGAAAGAACTCACACTGGTGAAAAACCATATGAATGTAAACAAGGTGCTGACTCCTTCATTCACCCCTCTTCAAATGCGTGAAAGAACTCACACTGGTGAAAAACCATATGAATGTAAACACGGTGCTGACTCCTTCATTCACCCCTCTTCAAATGCGTGAAAGAACTCACAAAGGTAAAAAAAAAAAAAAAAACCATATGAATGTAAACAGTGCGGGAAAGCTTTCAAATGTTACAGTTCCTTCTAGAGACATGAAAAATGCATGATGAGCAAAAGCCGTATGAGTGTAAATAATGTGATAGGTCTATCCCTCTTCACTTCAGAAACATGCATGAAAGATCTCATATTGGTAGGGAAAAAAAAAAAACTATTATTCTAAACAATGTGGTAAAGCCATTAAATGTAACAGTTCCCTTTAAGTACATGAAAAAACTCACATTGTAGAGAAACTCCATGAATGTTAACAATGGTAAAGCCTTTGCGCATTACAGTTCTCTTCAATTGCAAAGAGGAATTCACACATGAGAAACAGTATGTAAAAACGTGGCAAATTTTTTCATTGTATGAAATGACTTCTACTGGAAAAAAAACTGTACTATTTCCTAAGGCATCAAAAAATGTGATGAGAGCAGAAAACCCTGTAAATGTAATGATAAAACCTTCAGATTTTCCTACTTCCTTCAATAAATGGAAAAATTCATGCAGCAAACTTTCTGTGAATATTAAAAATAGTAAAACCTTTTTCTGTGGTTATTTGAGGTATTTGAAGAGCTCACTAGGGAAAAGTCTTATTGATGAAAGAACAATGTTAAGACCTTAACACTATCTGATTTGAAAAAAAACCTTCATTTTATAAGAAAACCCTTTGAGTGAACAGAATGTGCATATACTTTCACATCTACTCAATGTTGCATTATGATTCATAATGGACATAGACTTTCTAAGAATGCACAGCAGATTGAAACTCTAAGACTTTGGATTATAAAGGGTTTTTAGGAGGCTGGAGAGATGGCTCGGCAGTTAAAAACACTGGCTGCTTTTGCAGAGGACCTGGGTTTGATTCCCTGACCCCCCATGGCAGGCTCACAACCACCCATAACTCCAGTTCCAGGGAATTCCACACTGTCTTTTGACCTCTGCAGGCACTGCATGACATTCATGCATTTACACTCATGCAGGCAATACACTCAAACACATAAAAATAAGAAATAAAATATTTTAAAAATTTTTTAACTTTACAACTATAAAATATTTATGTGAAAACTCTTCTTAGAAGTAAAGCCTATAAATTTTACCATGTTGATACAAGTTAATGGATAACGTGCAAATTTTCACATGAATGAAATGTTCTACAAGCTATAAATAAATGTATTAGTACTAAGCAGTCCTTTACTCTTTTTTTTTTTTTTTTACATTTTACTTTTTAATTTTATTATGTGTATGAGTATATTGCCTGCACGTAGGTAGTTGCACCCACGTCATACAATGCCCTTGGAGGTCAGAAGAGTAGCCCCTGGAACTGGAGTTACAGACTGTCGTTAGCCTCCGTGTGGGTGCTAGGAATCAAACCTGGGTCCTCTGCAAGAGCAACCAGTGCTCTTACCTGTTAGAGGCCATCGCTTTGCTGACCTCATTGCGGTTCGCGCTTTGCTGACCTCATCCTGACTTTCGTTAATTTCCCTTCTTCTGACTCCCCTATTTCTCCCTGCGGCTTTGTTTTTGATATAAGTTGAATCATTAACCTTACTGTCTTACTGAAGGTGAAGGGGTGTTTTTCTGAGTCTTGATGTCTGTGCTTTACATGTTAAACTTAATAAAGAGTATTCTAATCAGTAGACTCCTGCCTTTACTTTTAAAGAAGGTCCCTGTTGGGCTTGGTCGTGCAGGCCTGTGATCACTGCTATTTCAGTGGCTGAGGTAGGAGTAGTGCAAGTTTGAGGCCTGCTCTGGCAACTTAGTGTAACCCTGTTGGCTAGCATGGGTGCCAGGTGTTGGCTAACAAGGCCGGGTCCCTTGGGGGCAGGGGTAAGGAGGCGCGGAGTCAACGTCACAGACCCTGGGAGACAGTGGAGCCACGATCTCATTTAATTTTAGAAAGGAACAGGATTAATACTTTTGTCAGGCTTAGGGGAGGTCTTTATCTAGTCATTTGATGTGTTTCATTCTAGTAGGTCCTGAACACCTGACTATCCGAAGTTCATTGCTCTCATTGGTCCTGGATGGCTGCTAGCCTGGGAGCTGCCCAGGTTCGATCCCAGGCATGCTCAATATTGGTTCTAGTTTGTTCTAGGCCAGCAGGCCGGGAGCCTGCCTGACCTTGCCAGAATCATCCTACATAACCCTGTCTCAAAATAAAAAATAGAAGGGTGCAAGAGATGTAACCCGGGTTTAGATCATTGATCTGAGCATGCCAGAGGTCTGATGTTGGACTCCAGTTGGACAGAGAACCCCATGCATTGAAGACTCATAGTCTAAATAAAATACTTTGAAATAATGAGGAGGCTGGGGATCCCAGAATTGAGAGGAACTGAGATGATGATGTCTACATCCAGCCCCAGGTTTTTATTAGCAAAACTATAGCTGTGGGATGTGACTGAGAGAGGAACCTCCCAGTTCAGGGACTCAGGAAGACTGACAGAGACCTAGGACCTAAATTTACAGACATGCATAAGAATCCCCATGAATCCGGACTCTACAAACAGCTGTAAAAAGGAACTGACTTGAACAGGTAAGATTCCTGACCCAAAATTCACAAACAGCTGTAAAAAATTGGATTCCTTCCTGGCCAAAGGTTTACCTTAAACATCAATCAAATGTCATAGGAACCCCTTCCCATAAAAAGCCCTACTGACCAGCTAGCCATGGCCTAGTATTTTCTCCATTCCCAGGAGAAAGCTAGTCCCAGTTGATCTTCCCTCCTTCCTGACTGGGAAATCAGTTCTACGCCCTAATAAACAGGCTCTGTTAACTCCTAGCACTCTGGTCTATTTCTGTTATGTCTCTTGAACCAAAGAAAAAAAAACCTTACAGAAGCCAGGTATGCAGTAAGCAAGGAGGAAGTGTTACAGATCACTGAATTTACAGAGGATAACAAGGAATTTATGAGTTACAGATAACAAGGAACTTAAGGGTTACATAGTCAGGCAAACGGAGTTAATGAGACATGCTGGGTAAGCAAGTCTTCAGTGAACTTCTGTGTTCAGGGCTCAAAGAAGTGTCCTTTGTGCAGGACATGTCTCCCTGAAATCTGGTGTGCTGAGAATCAGAAAGTGCAGGTAACATCAGAAGCAGTTCTTAATGTCACTGACACTCTGAAGTTCAGTACCACATACACAACATCAGAAAAGGAAAGATTCCTCTCTGTGGTGTTGATTATTAGTATGAGCCGGAAACATATTGATTGAGAGAACTGTGTTATGTGGACATTCCAACACACATTTGTGAGATTTTTGTTCTTGCCTATAGACCAATTGTGCTTCCCCCTGATCCCATTCAGCATATATTACACAGTGATGACATGTGTAAAAACAAATTCGGACTTAGACTGTTTTCTGCTGTATGGTTTGTGAGTGACTCTTCATAATTTCTGTCTTCATATTCAGAATCTTATGTTTGTCATAAAATGTTTTGATCATCTCATTATTTCTCTGAATTATCAGTATTTCACTAAGATTTCTTAGGATCATTATTTTGAGATCTCCAGACGTTGATAAATTTCTTTCAGATCAGTATCTTTTCCTTTAGACACGTTGTGTTCTTTGGAGGTGACTTCCTTCCTTTTTATGTTTCCTGTGTTAGACTGATACCATATGATACCTTTTCCTATCACATAGTAGCTGATGAAAACAAAAATCAAAGAAAACTTCGGAGTTAAATTGCACCATAGATTGAATCAAGTTAATACTCAGGTAAAGAGCAGTTCATCCAACAAAAGCAGAATATAGTTTCTCAGTATACCATGAAACATTCTCTAAAATAAGTCACAGACTATCAAGAAAGTTAATACATATTAAAATGAATTGTTTTATTGTATCAGACCACAATGGAATAAAGCTAAAGAAACAGTACATAGAAGATGAAAAATACTCTTGATCTTTCGATAGAGGGAGGAGGCTCAGCCCCAGAAATGCCTGAGGAAGAAAGGCAGGTGGGTGGGACACATTCTGCCTGAAAGTCTGGTAGCAGACAGCTTGAGGGAAAGCAATTGGGGACTCTTATTTATTGGTGTTATTGGCGTGGCAGTGGAGGCTGTGTATGCTGTGGCTACACTGTTTCTCATGCCGACCCTCCAAAAAACTTGTTAGCCTTTTGTACCAGCAACTGCAAAGCAGATTGAAAATGTTACGCAGATGCCGCAATGCAGGAGAGGACCCCTGGTGGACACTGGCAGTAGTGATGGACGCATCACTGCGACAAAAGAAGGCTTCAAGGCTGTTGGTTATGAACCAAATCTATGGCTATTTAGATATGCCAGGTACCACCATGCTTGATGAGAAGACATGCAAGTCTCTGCCAGGTTTTATGTTTCAGATCTGTGAAAGGTCACAGTGCTCAAACATTATTTTTGGTATGCCCCAAATGATGCCACAGTTAGAGAGGAAACTTGAACTTGAACTTGAAGATGAGAGTCATTTCCTGTGGGTTCCTTTTCCCACACCAGACTCCACATAACTGGAAAGGGGATAGACACATGAGCCTTTTAGAGGACCCCGGAAAAAGAGCATCCCTACTGGGTCATTCAAACAGAAGTTTTACTAAGAGTGAAAAAAAAAAAGGTAGAAAATTATAGTCTTGAAAAATCAGTGTATACTTCAAGAAGTCAGGGAGGAAATTAAGTTTCCCTCACTCAACAAAAATTAAAACATAATCAATTAGAAACTTTGAAATGCAGCAAATTTATAACAGTTTATCATAATTATATAGGCATTGAAAATCAGAGGCCTAGCAAGGTATGGTGGCACTTGCCTTTAGTCTCAGCACTCAGGAGGCAGAGTCAGGCTAATCTCTGTGAGACTGAGTCCAGCTCGGTCTACATAGCAAGATCCAGGTCAGCTGGGGCTATAGGGAGACCCTGTCTCAAACAAGCAAACAAATCAAAGGCCTGGCAAGAATGCTCAGTGGTTGTAAAGGTATTTGCCATCAAGCCTGATAACCTGAGTTCAATCCCTGGAACCCACAAAGTAGAAAGAAATGGCTACTGCAAGTTTTCCTCAATCTCCACACATGTACTGTGATAACACTTGTACTCATGCACGGGTGCACACACACAAAGTTTTTTTAAAAGTAAAAGTAACAAGAAAGAGTTTATTTGGGACTGTACTTTGAGGGGAGCATGCATTTGCACATTGTGTTGACTGGGAGAGACAGTCAGTGTTGGTGTTCAGATCATTTTTTTCCTTTTTATTTGGTCTGGGTCCCCAGCCCATGCGATGGTACCACCCACACTCAGGTTTGATCTTCCCATCTCAGTTAAACTTTCCCAGAAATACCCTCGTAGGCTGCCCCAGACTTGTGTTGCCACAGTGATTCTAAATCCTGTCAACTAGCTGTTAAAGACTGACCATAAGAGCTCCATCTCTCGTGATGTTGACACCATTTTAAAGTTTAACAATCCAACCCTGGCCCTTACGGTCTCATTTTTTATGTCATAATGTAAAATGCATTTGGTCCATATCTAAATATCTATAGACTTTTACCATCTAAAACACAGTTCAAAAGCCTAATACCCAAAGTGTTTCTCAAAGAAATTTTTTTGTTTTGTTTCTGTTTTTTTGAGATAGGGAATGCCCTATAATCCCAGCTGGTCTGGAGCTCACTATGTATACCAGGCTGACTTTGAACTCACTGAGATCCATGTGTCTTCCTCCCTAGTGCTGGGATTAAAGGCATGTGCCACTAGGCCTAGCTATTCAAAGAAATTTTTATTATTTTATGTGTGTAAGTGTCTTGGGTGCATATGTAAGTGCATCTGTGCATGCAGTGCCTGAGGAGGCCAGAAGAGGGTGTAGGATCCCCTGGAACTGGAGTTATAGATGGTACTTAGCTGCCATGTGGGTGCTGGGATACAAACCAGGGTCCTCTGCAAGAGCAGCCAGTGCTCTTCATCGCTGAGTCATCTCTCCAGCAGCTCAAAGGAAATTTTAACAGTGAGGTAGTTTAAAATAAAATTATGTACTTCTAGTATACAATGGCACAGAGTAAAATTTTCCATCACTGAAAGCAAGAATGAGGGAACAGCAAAGACAGATGAGCTCCAAGCAGGACCAAAGTCCAACAGAGTAAACATCATACCCTCATCCCACTTTCAGTTCTCTCTCTCTCTCTCTCTCTCTCTCTCTCTCTCTCTCTCTCTCTCTTTCTCTTTCTCTCGTGTGTGTGTGTGTGTGTGTGTGTGTGTGTGTGTGTGTGTGTGTGTTTGAAGATTCGAGCTCATAAGCTTCCTATTCCAGCTGCCTGCTGCCCTGCCTACCTGCCATCCCTCTGGAACAATAAGACAAAATAAGCTTTCTTCCATAAGCTGCGTTTTTGTCGTGGTATTTTATCACAGCAAAAGAAAAGTAACTAATACAAGATCAAAGCGAGACCAACACCTGCAAGGTAAAATAAACGTCAGCCCCTGAAGTTCCATGTCTGGTACGTGGGGTTTGTGAAAGAATCATCTGGGTTCCACAGGTCTCAGTTCGGCTCATCTCTAGACCAATGCTGTCTTAGGCAAGTTCCATTCCATTCCTTCAGCTTTCTATGACAAATTGCCAATTGTCTTGGAATGCCCAGCACCCTGGACTCTAGTGCGACTTAGGTCTGACATTTGCAGCTTTGTGCAATGACGTCTCAGGGCTTCATTGCAAGGTATCTCATCCAGACACATATTACCTGCTATGAGCAACTTCTTAGACCCTTAGTGCCAGCCTTCATGAGTGCTATCATGCACCTCTTACGCTTAAAAAACTGCCACATTGGTGACCCTGCCAAATTCTGTGTTCCCTTGGAACATGGATATAGACAGTTTAAGGCTTTTTCAAGAATTTCATCCCTCAGGGCTTAAGAGCACTAGCTGCTCTTGCAGAGGATCTGAGTTCAGTTCACAGCACCCACATGGTGGCTAACAACCATCCCTAACTCCAGTTCCAGAGGACCCTATGCCCTCTTCTGACCTTCATGTATGACGTGGGTGCAATGGCCATGTCCAGAAGACAGCATTTCACAGTGTCCTCCCCATCCTCCTGCTCTTACATTCTTTCTGCCCCTCCTCTGTGACATTCCCTGGGCTTTGGAGGGTGTGGGTAACATACATGTCCCATTCAGGTTCATTGCTTGACAGTCACTTATTCTCAGCACTCTGACTAGTTTGAGTCTCTGCATTAACCATCAGCTTCTGGAAACAAGTGTCTCTGACCAAGGCTGAGAACAACACTAACCCATGGGAATAAACATAAATATTTAGAGAGCAGTTTGACAACATGTTCCCTCTAGTGCCTGTGACCTTCCCAGCCATGGGTTTCAGACAGGCTTATAGTACTGTGTTTTTTCTTTTCTTTTTTTTTTTTTTTCACTTTTTCCTTTTTGAGACAGTGCTGGAATCGCTGGCATGTTCTGCCGAACCCAGTTTATTTGATGCTGGAGATTGAACCCAGAGCCTTATGCAATAGAGGCAAGCCCTCTACCAACTGAGGTACACCCCCAGTCCCAGTGTGTGAAATTTGGCTTCTTTTTTTGGAATTTTAAAAATATATCTTTTATTTATTTATTTTTTTAATTTTATGTTTATGAGTGTGTTGCCTGCATGTGTGTAAGTGCAGTCTTGTTGTAGAATGCCCTCAGAGTCAGAAGAAGGTGTCAGATTCCCCTGGAGCTGGAGTTGAGGACTGTTGTTTGCCACCATGTGGGTGCTGGGAATTGAACACAGGTCCTCTGCAAGACTAGCTGGTGCTCTTAACTGCTGTGCCATCTCTCCAGCCCCAAAATTTGGCTTTTTTTTCGGGGGGGGGGGTATCTTTTTGAGACAGGGTCTTCCCTTAACCTCAGCTGACTTGGAACTCACAGAGTCCACCTTCCTCTGAGTTCTGGAATTAAAGGTGAACACCACCATGTCCAGCAAAATTTGGCTTCTTAAAACAATGTCTAGTAAGGTGGCGATGTACCTCAGTGTTGAGAAATAGAAAAACAGGGATCAACCCACACGTGATAGCAACAACCAAAAAAAAAAAAGAGACCAAAAAGCTTTGTGAACACAAAGCTAACAAACTCTACAACTCTACTTAGTGCCAATGTTTACAAATGTTTGTACATAATTTGTATACATTGAAAATGATAATATATTTCTATAATTCTTTTTTTCATGTAGATTATCCGCTGTGCTGCTCTTCCAATCCATTCTGTTTCTGTAATATTGGTTATGATGTCTATATTCATTTGGAGGGTGTACGGTCCTGCCTCTCGAATCACCAAGGAGCCATTTTTAATGTTTTTGTTTGAGACAGTCTCCAAGTTGGCCTTGAAAGCATCCTGTAGCCCTGCTAGACTTGACCTTGGATCCTTGTACTACTCGGTCTTCCCAGGGCTGGGATTACAGTGCTGCACCACCACATGCAACTCTACTTTCATTCTGAAATTACCTTTTTGAATCCCCTTTCTTTGTAAACTTCAATATAGCTAAGGCTACACTAATTAGGTTTATCTTTGAAATAACGAACATTCGGTATCAGTGTCCTTCATCCCCGAACACCCGTTTGATGACTGCCTCCTTTAGTCTCTATTTCTCTCTAAACTTCACCTATTCCATACAGCAGTAATCTTTGTTTTCTTTCGGCGTGATTTAGAGTCGTCTGTTATTGTAAAGATGGAAGTTTCATGTAGCCCAGGATGGTCTTGAATTCCTGATCTTCCTGCTTGAACTTCCTTAGTGTTTTAATCATTGGCTTGAGCCAGGACTCAGGCCTTGGTGCTATTTTGGGGTGAAATCGTGCAACCTGAGAGATAAGATGTGAGCAATCCTCGGTATGTTTTACTGAAAGTCCTGATTCTTGGACATCATAGCCTGTTCGATTTAGACTTGGTGTGGGCTGCGCAACCGGGAGGCAAGGGGATCACTCCTTTTGACCTTGTGTGTAATGGTTGCACACTCGGGACTCTGTGCTCTAGGGGAAGACCGTCTGCCTACTGAGAGGAAGAAGACTGGCGCTCTGGGAGTTCTGTTTAAATGCAAATACCTCGGCAGCTTGGCCTCCCAGCCAAAAGCCAGGACGCGGAGTGCCAAACAAACCCTTCCAGCTGTATTCAGCCCCTCAGGGTACTCGGGCCTCGCTACCCAATCAGGGACTCCGGGAGAGCTGTCCAATCAGAAACAGCAGCTACGAAGAGGGCGGTACTTCCCGCCCGGCAGCGACAGCTTCTGATGGACTCCGGGTCTGGTCTGCTGAGTTCACCAGCTTTGCTGCCTGGAGCCTTGAGAAGAGCGCGGCCAGCCCGGCCATGGTGAGCGCGGGGCCGGGTGTCCCCAGACCGGAGGAGCGGGCTCTGGAGCCGCCAGAGCGAGGCGGCTGTGGATCGTTCCGGCGACCTTGGGAAGAGGGTGGTGGCTGGGCCAGCGCTGTTCTATGCCAGCCCTGGCTCGGTGGCGTCTGGGCAGTCCCGCCCCGCGAGCCCCAAGGTGCCGGGAGTGTTGTTTACATCGCTGTCAGCGTGCGCCCCCAGCTCCTGCTTTTGGAAAGGACTGCCGGAACGAGGATGCGATTTACAGGCTCTGTTCCCTGGGGTCCACCCCCTGCAGCGCATAAACCCTGACTGCTGCCATCCAGCCTTCCAGAGAGTCGGTTCCTTAGGGTACCTCGTACGTTCTGCATTCTCATTTCAGTCGGGATGCACTTTCAGTTAGTTTTGTGAAAGTTGTAAATTCTGCAGTTGCTTTTCTGTGCATGAATGCCCATGAAGTCTGCTAGCATTTGTGAGAAGACCATGGTTTCCTCATCGAGTTTCCTCTGCTCTTTTGTCAATTTTTATGCTTTTTCTTACTAGTTTTCCTGTTCTGTCAATCAGTGTATTTTTTTTCCCCAAAGAATACACTCTCCTGATGATTTATTTTTTAAGAAAGTTTTGGTCACAGATTGTCACATGCATACTGTGTCTTGTGCACTACTCTGCCCCCCTCCCCCACATTCCATGTTACTGTTATAATCAGTCTTGTTATTGGTTAATATTTTGGATTTTCAATGGGATTATGTTGACTGTCCTAGTTAGTATCAGCTGTCAACTTGACAAGGCTTAGGTCATGTGAGGGAGGCTCTGAATTGAGGGATTGCTGAGATCAGGTTGACTTGGGCCTCCTATGTGAGAAATTATTTTGATTGTTGATTGATGTGGGAAGGCCCAGTCCAATGTGGATAGCAGCATCCCTAGACAGATGGACCTGGACCACATAAGGAAGTGAGCTAAGTAGTAAGCAAGTAGGCCAGTAAGCAGTGTTCCTTCAACAAAATAGTCCACAAGCATAGAAAGCCACACAGTCAGGTCATCACAGCAACACCCGACTCTCAGTACCTGTTTCTGTTCTAGTTGTTTTTCTGTTGTTATGATAAGAACAAAACTTCAGGGAGGGAAGGGTTTACTTTGAGTTCTGGTTCCAGAGGGATAGAGTCCATTATGGCAGATGTGGTACTTTGGATCAGAAATGTTTCGCAGAGGCTCAAGGATTTGAACACTCGGTTCCCTGTTGGCACGGCCTCGGGAGGTCATGGAACTTTAGGAGGTGTAGTCCCGTTGGAGGAAGCATGTCACTGGGGCCTTTGGATGTTTAAACCCTTGCTGTACTTCCAGTGTTCTGTCTGCTGTGTGTTTGTAGCTGAGGATGTGATCAGTGAACTTCCTGTTCCTCTCACCCGCTACATTTCTTCCTCACCATTATGGACGTCCCTCTGCAACCATAAACCACAACAAACTCTTTTTTTTCCATAAGTCTCCTTTGGTCATGGTGTTCTACCACAGCAACAAACAGTGGCTGATCCAGAAATTGATAACAGGACAATGGCAATGATACCAGTTGTGCCAGACCATATTGTTTGGGGGAAATATGAAAGACTTTGGAACTTTTGGCTACAAAAGCAGTGGAATGCTGTAAGCAGAGGTTAATGGCCGTTCTAGTAGGATCCTGGTCACTCTAGGAGTAATGGGGGCAGTAGCTCTGCTCATGAGGTTTCAGATGGAATCCATAACAGCAACTGGGCTAGGGGCCATTCATATGATATTCTGGCTACCTTCTCCCCGTGCCCTAAGAACTTGCTTGAGGCTAAATTAAAAAGTAATGGACTAATTTCTTGGTGGAAAAAAATTCAAGACATCATAATATCTAGTCTGTAGCATGTGTATTACTAATAAGTCTTATGCAGGCCTCTAGTGAAACTGAAACAGAAAGAAATACAAAATGCAGTTTGGAGAGAAAAGAGCAGTAGGAAGCTTTATATTATAGCCAAGGAGTGTGCTAAAGGAGAGGCTGTACTTGTTAAGGAGATTAGCACCATTAAGGAGAGATGCTGTGCTCTGTAGCAGAGCTATGCAAACGGTGTCCTCAGTGGTAACCCACCCACCCAAGCCAACAGCTTGTTAAAGGAGAAAGCCTATGAGTTGTTTCCTCCTAGAAAGCAATCACTTGAACATACACAAGCCACTTTCAATGTAGTCAAAGGGAACGAGGGCCGTCCCAAGCTGCCGCTGGATGTGTACTGCACGTATGGTACTGCAGAAGGGGCAGCACTGTGGGACACCCCAGTGCACATTTCCCTACTGCTCCAGTGCAGACCAACAGTCCTGTCTTTAATGGCACTAATCTCTGTAACGATTTCGGACTACTTTCAGCACATCTCGACTCCATCCTTGGCTTCATATTTCCCTTTCCTTCTCCTTTCTTCCTTACTTCATCTTCTATTTCATTTAGGATCTCATGAAAGTAACCCATAAGAATCATCACACACGCTCCGTGTAATGCTTTCTTGAAATTTCCTGTCATGTAATTTGTCCGTGTATTAGTCTCTTTTTGTTGCCTTGGTAAAATATCACAGCCCAAAGCAACTTACAGAAGAGTTTATTTTGTCTTCTAGTTCCAGAGGGGAGTCCGTCATGGCAAAGAAGTCACGGCAACATGCAGAGGACCCAGGTTCGATTCCTAGCACCCACATAGCAGCTAACAATTATCAGTAACTCTATTTCCAGGGGCTCTGATACCCTCCTCTGACCTCTATGGGCATTGCACAATACGTGTGCACCTATCCACATGCGGGCAATACACTCATACACACAAAATAAAAATAATAAATAAGAGCAACCAGTGTTCTTAACCACTGAACCATCTCTCCAGCCCCTTGGGTATATCTTGAATATGCCCAAAGCAAGGACTGTAAGGATATCATCTGGAGCTGGGTTCAGGGAAGATGAACTACTTTAAGAGAATCTCCCAAGGCCCATCTGTTGCCTCTCTTGCAATTAAAGATCCATGAGAGTGTGGATAAAAGGAACCTAGGGGTCCAGAGGTATAGCAAATGCAACCTGGTTCGTTAGTGATGGAATGGAATGGAGGGGAGAAATTTTGCGGTCCTGGAATGTATATCCCAGCCAGGTTTTGTTGCAACAGAAAATAAGATGTTTCCCTCATGCCAGCAAACCTTAAATGTTCCGAGCAGGAACTTCTAAGGGGAGTCGGCCTCATGACTTCTGGTGTGAATGCTCTCTGCACTGTGGGCGACAGGACTTGTTATGACCAGTGTATCAGTTACTTTCCTGTTGCTGTTTATAAAATACTATGACCAAAAGCCATTGAAGGAAGAGTTTATTTTAACTAACAGTTCTGGAGGGCTAGATGTCCATAAGGGTGGGGAAGGCACGGTGGCAGGATCAGGAAGCTGAGAGATCACGTCCAACTGCACACAGGAGAGAGACAGAGAAACACTGGAAGTGAGGCGAGGAATGAAGTCTCAAGCTCAGCCCCGCTGATATACCTCCTCCAGCAAGGCTCCGTGTCCCAGGTGTTACGTAACTGCCTCAGGCTGTGGGACCAACTTGGGAATAAGTGATCAAATACAGGACCCTGTGGACAATATTTTTATTCAAACCACATCAACAGGTTAATACAAATGCTCTCCAGATAGAGAAACTGGGGTGGTCAAGCAGCGTACTCCAGTCTTCGGGCACAGTGGTGAGTGGAGAGATCCTATTCTCCTGTGTCCTATTGAAGTTGTTCAGTGCTAGATGGAGAACCACTGTGTCATGGAATAAATGTTTACAGGCTACAGTATTATGTGTTATTTGAGTATGGACTCTTCATGTTGTCAGTTTCATTCTCTTACATATGTGAGATGTTTAGGACCCAGTGACCTTTGAAGATGTGGCTGTGAACTTCACCCAGGAAGAGTGGGCCTTGCTGGATTCTTCTCAGAAGCATCTGTACAGAGATGTAATGCTGGAAACCTACAGGAACCTCACTTGTGTAGGTAAGAATGTCATCATTCCGGCAAGTGTTCTTTAGCACATGTTAGTGATGCTCTTCTCTGTGTTGATGTGTGGACAAGGAAGAAGTTGTCTAAAAAAAAAAAATAATAAGGAATTCCTATAATGCATATTGTGCTAGAAAATAAGTTTATGTAAATTCTAGTAATTTAGAATAATTTTAGGAATTATTTTTCCTATATTTTAGGAAACAAATGGGAACACCAAAACATTGAAAACCAATCCAGGGATCCTCAGGGGAATTTAAGGTAATTTGCATGTATAAGTGGAAGCAAATATTCCATAAGGTAATCTTAGTGTGTTATGAAGGTTGAAGATCAAGCAAAGGAAGTCAGTAAGCACAGCTTTACATTTGAAAAAGTTGATAATTTCTATTGTATGCTGTTCAGAAAGTGATCCAGTGTCTGGAAAAACATTTCACTTAGAAACAATTGTATGGAATACCGTATACAAATCTTGCTCCTTTCCAAGAAACTCTGTAGGAGCCATATCATTGAATCACCTGTTTGATTTTAAACCATTTCGGTATACCAGAGAGCATATGCTTTCTCCTGTTTGGAATAATGTATGTCCAAATCCAACTAAAGAGGAGTAACGAAATCACCTGTTCTAGTCTGATATCGGTTGCATTGATAAACACTGTGACTAAAGGCAACTTGGGCAGGGAAGGGCTTATTTCTGGTTACCAGCTGCAGTGTGTCTTGAGGGAAGCCAAGGCATGAACCTGAAGGTAGGAAGTGAAACAGAGGCCATGGAGGAGTGCTGCTTACTAGCTTGCTTCCTCTGGGTTGCTCGGCTACTTTTCTTATGCAGCCCAGGCCCACGTGCCCAGGAGTTGGTATCACCCTCAGTGGTCTGGGCCCTCCTACATCATTTAACTATCAAGAAACTGCCCCACTGACCAGTCTGTGAGGAGATTCCCTCTTCCCAGATGAGTCTAGTTTGGGTCAAGTTGACCAAAACTATCCAGCACAGCAACTACTGCGCTTGTCATTGTTTTCATAGCAGGTACATGATGGACAGATGTATGAAAGTACAGAAGGTAGGCAATGTGAAGCAATCATCACCAAGAAACCACATCTTTAATAGGACTACATAAATTTCTTCTGGGACTGGCATGGTTGTGGTACCTCTCTATACTAAGACTCTGAAGGCAGAGACTGGAGAATCTTTGTGAATTTTAGGCCAGTGTGGTCTAAATACCAAGTTCCAGGCCAGCGTGGACTATATAGCGAGACCCTGTCTCCTACTTAAGTAAAAACATGTTGACATAAGAACAATGGGAAGCGGCTGGAGAGTTGGCTCAGTGGTTAAGAGCACTGGCTGCTCTTGTAGAGGACCCGGGTTCAGTTCTCAGCACCCACATTGTTGCTAACAACCATCTGTAACTACAGTTCCAGGGAATCTGACACCCTCTTCTGACCTCCGTGGGCACTGCACGACATGGGTGCACTTACTCACATGCAGGCAACACACCAATACACTCATAAACAGAAATAAAAAAGGTGAACAGTATTGCTATAAATTCCATCACAAGTATGCAAGGATATATAGAAGTGTACAATGTATATAGACAATTCAAATATGAGGTATATCTAAAATCCTTATCTTTCCACAGTTCATTTGATAGAGAAAGATGCTATGAACACAAGGAATGTGGGAAACCATCTGTTTGTCCGTCTTCATTTTGTGCACATGAAACAATTCACAGTGTAGAAATCTGTCATGATCATAAACAATTTGGCAAAGTGCAGGCTTCTTCCCTTTTTCTTGAAATTCATACAGGAAAAAAGCTATATAAACATAAACAATGCGATAAGTCCTTCATTTATTCATCTTCAGTTCAAATGCATGAAAGAACTCAAACTGGTGAAGAGCACTATGCATGTAAAGAATGTGGGCAAGCCTTCCAACGTCTCAGTGAACTTCAAGTACATGAAAGAATCCATAGTGGGAAAAAATTATATGAATGTAAACTGTGTCTTAAGTCTTTCATTTATCCCTGTTTACTTAAAGTACATGAAGCATCTCATACTGGAGAGAAACCGTATAAATGTCAAATATGCACTAAAGACTTTATTTATCCCTGTTTTCTTAAAATCCATGAAAGATCTCATGATATAGAAAAACCTTATTCCTGTAACGAATGTGGTAAAGCTTTCAAAAGTGGCAGTTGCCTTAAAAAACATAAGATAATTCATACTGTGGAGAAACCCTATTCTTGTAAACAATGTGGTGGTGCCTTCAGAAGTCGCAATACCCTTCTAAGACATACAATAAGTCATACTGGGGAAAAGCCTTATGAATGTGAACAATGTGGTAAGTCTTTCCTTTACCCATACACACTTAAAACCCATGAAAGATCTCCTACTGGAGGAAAACCCTATAAATGTGAACAATGTGGCAAAGACTTCCGAAGTAGCAATTCACTTCAGAGACATAAAGCAACTCATACTGGAGAAAAACCTTATGAATGTAAACAATGTGGCAAGTCTTTCCTTTATCCCTCTTTACTTAAAACACATGAACAATCTCATACTGGGGAAAAACCTTATCCATGTGAGCGGTGTGGGAAAGCCTTTAAACATAGCAATTCCCTTCACAAACATAAAATAAGTCATACTGGAGATAAACCCTAAGCCTGTAAACAGTGTGGTAAGTCTTTGATTTATTCCTCTGTATTTGAAACACATGAAAGATGTCCTGCTATAGAAAACCCTATGCCTGTAAACAACATGGTACCTCCTTCAGAACTCTCCATTCCTTTCAAAGACATAAAGTAACTCATACTGGGGAAAACCTTATGAATGTAAACACTGTGGTAAGTCTTTCATTTATCCCTCTTTACTTAAAATGCATGTTCCAGTTACAGTTCTCATAAGTTACACAGACGAATTCATAGATGACAAATACTCTGAATATAATAATATAGAAATTCCATCATTATATGAAATAACTTTTACTGTATATTTCCAGAGGTATCAAAAATTATGACAGGAAGAAGGAAAAAAAAAACCTGTGGATGTATTATGTGAATACTTTCATGTTTTCCCATGTCTTTCAAATGTATGGAAAAAAATCATGGGATAAAATTTTTGTGAATATTAAAAATTATTAAGCCTTCTGTATTGTTTTTGTTTGGGATCATTGAAGAACTCACTAAAGAAAAGCCCTAAGAATCACATTAAGATCTACAGTGCCATTTTGTTTGAAAAAGAAAGAAAAAGAACCCTCATTTTGTAGGAAAACCCTTTGAATGAACAAAATGTGCACATGCTTTCTGTCACATCCACTCAGTGTTGCATGATGATTCATAATGGACATAAACCTTCTAAGAATGAATCCGCCTTGAAATTAGCAGGCTGTAATATAAAGAAATGTTTTTTAACTTTATAATAAATTTGTGTGAAAAACCTCATTAAAAGGAAATTCTATAAATTTAAGCCAATTGACACAAATTAATGGATAATGGTCAAATTTTTCCATGAATGAAATGTTCTACAAGCTGTGACACAGCACATGACTACGTGATAAAAGTGCCCCGCAATTAGAATAACTTTATGATAGAAGTGACTTTTTTTTTTTTTTTGTCTTTTTGAGACAGGGTCTCCCTGTAGTCCCAGCTGGTTTAGAACTCACTATGTAGACCAGGCTGGCCTTGAACTCACAGAGATCTACCTGCCTCTGTCTCCTAAGTGTTGGAATTAAAGGCATGCACTACCATGCTCGGCTGAAGTGGCTTATTTTATAAACATTAAAATTTTTAATTCTTTTGTTTTTTTAATCTAACACGTGGAGTTAGTATTCCAAGGGGCACTGCCTAGGCTTAACAGAAGATCAGCCTGTAGTCCTTTGGATGTTTGTGATAATACTAGGTTAAAACACATTATACAACTGCATAAAAACTTTTATAGTCTTTCTTACAAATTTTTCTCTATTTTACATCACTGAATTACCAGGCATCAGGGAAGCCATGGATAACATTTCTAAAAGTGATTGTGCTTCTGGAACATGACACTGACAGTGCTTGTAGGGCCAGTCTCGGAGATCTTAAGTGATGTTTAGCGTCATTCCCTTTTGTTTTAATTAATCTTCAGTAATGACAATTGTAGTGTGTGACACTTGAATAGTAATTAATGTTGCCCCATGTATGAATATTGTGGTAGAAAGTGAAGAGAGATGGCTCAGTCCCCAACTGGACACCCTGACATTGACCCATGTCACTTGAGTACCTGTTATGTTGACTGTTAATTACCCTCAGTAAAAGGAAAGTAGAAATCCTCTTCACTTTCATTAAAATTAAGGATGCTTAATACAGCACTAAGAGAGGACACAGTCTGCTCGCTCTGATCTTACTTGCACCTCCTTGATCCATCCCAGGTCTTACGATCAACGTAAACCATAACTTTCCTTCTACATGTTTGAGGTGAATGTCTAAAATAGCAGTGTCTACCAAGCACGGTGTCCTTGTGACAATGTGTTCCCCCTGCTGCACTTCAATTCACAACAAAATTATTAAAATAAAATAAAATGAAACCACACTGTCAATACATAAAACTAAAAAATAAATGGTAACACTGGATTGGCAATCCATTTCTAGAGCTAAGAACGTTGCAAACTAATGTATCATTCTCAGACTTAATATTGACAACTAGATGGAATTTACAATCACCGTGGAAACAAACTTCTGGTATTTCTGTGCAGGAGTCTTTAGATTAGGTCATACGAAATGGGAAGTCACTCCTAAATGGTGTCAGACTATGCACTGGCGCCCAGGAGAAAGCTAGCTGAGCACCATTATTCATTGCTCTCTGCTCTCTGATTATTCACACCATGTGACCAGCGGCCTTAAGCTCCTGCCGCCTTGGTTTCTTGCCATGATGGACTGTATTCTGAAAGTAGGTCAAATAAAATTATGTTACTTTTATCAGGCATTTTGTCACTGTAACAAAAAAAGTGACTGGTAAAAATCAACCTAGGATCCCTTCTTCCGTCTGTCCACCTGTTCCTGTGATTTGCTTTGGAAGTGCCATTGATACAGAACTCAAGATGTGGCCAGGCCTCTTGGACCACAGCTTCTCTGTTGGGACCATGGAGAAAAACTTTCTTCATAGGTTGCTTTGAAGAAATAATGAAATCCTTCACCTGCATTTCCAAGTCATGATGTCTCCTTTTCAGTAACTTTGGGATTTCAGCAAGTTGAAGCTTTTGATGGTGAATATTTATACAAAAATAGATATTTTTTAAAAATAGAAGCAGTTGCCGTGTGTAGTGTCATATGTTTTTAATCCTAGCAGTCTGGAGACCGAGGCAGGTGGGTTTCTGGGAAACCAAGATCAGCCTTGTCAACATAAGATGGTCCAGACCAGCTGGGCTACCAAGATACTCTCTCTTTCTAAAAAACAAACAAAGAAAACCCTCAATAAATTAATAAACAAACCAAAAAGGCAAAGTAAAAGAAAGAAACAAACAGAAACACAGAGTATCCTAGAACCACAGTAAATCTTTCTTGTTGGGTTGAGTTGAGGTCCCCTCCCTGTAGCAAATTACACTGACGGAGGAGGTGCACTTTGTAGCTCCTGTTCAAACATGTGAAATGAGATTGGTAGATAGGTAGTGTCCCAGGAGGGTTTGAAATTACCTTTGGGGCTGAGTTTCTGCATGGTCACCTGTAGGTGTCAGGCTTTCCTTGGCCCTTCCTAAAATGTTGGGTTTGGAAAATTTCTAGCAATGTTTGTTCCACCCATGCTTGTGGGGCACGATGCAGGATGGGCCTTAGCCAGGTCACGTGCTGTGAGGAATAGAGGAATGGCTCCTGTGGGCGTGGCACTCTGCTCTGGCTAGTCGTGAGACCAGCTTCTGCCCAGCATCTGGAAAGAACCTCCCTACCTGGGGACAGACTACTATTGGCTGCATTTAGGACCCCACCCCATAAGGCCATTGGCTAATCAGACCTATAAGACCCTTTGCACTTCCTTGAATAAATGGTGCTTGCAGCAGCTTGCCACCGCCCGCTTCCCACTCAGCACCCGGAGTCTCCGTGTTGATTCCACACCTACTCACCCCCCCCCCCCCACAGCAGAGACCTTTCATCCCCTCGGGCTGGCCCCGAGCACAGGGATCCCCAACACATACTAGATAGTCACTGCTTAAGTCCAAGGTACTGATGTAACCACACATACTATTATTTACCTCTTTGTCTTTTCCCTGGGTCACACGTCCATCGCGGGGCTCTGGCTGCCTCCCCTAGCCTGCACTTCCACAGTCTCAGATCTGGCAGTCTGCGTGTCATGATGATGAGGTGGTGACTTCACTGAGCTCTGTAGAATGCTTCTCGGCTGCCACTCTGTCACTGGCCCTGGCTATGCTCGGATGCTTCCTTCTCAGGATGTCCCTGTATGGCGCCCACAGGCGCTCCCATGTCAGGACTATAAGAGACGGTAGAGAGACATCAAGACTGGTAGAGAGACGGGAAAGCCTTCTCTACCTGTGCTACGTGCAGCAGGCAAGCACGTATGAGTGAAACAGCTCAGAACGGACCAACGCTGGAGCAGGTATGTGCTGTGTAAATGACCTATGAAGACACGTGGGACTCCTGGACTAGAGCTTTTAAGCCTGTGTCTCTTCCTAGCTCAGTCCATACCCGTCCTTGGGAGTGCCTTTCTCTTTCTTAATAACCTGCCTCCATTTCTGTTAGCTTACCATGGTTCTCTGGTACAATTCTTGTCCTTGGACACAATTACCTGGAAATCTCTGTGGGTGTCCCCCAGACTCTGATCTGCCCCATGACATTTTGAGTTTCTTTATCTTGTGAACCAAGGCAGCCCTGATCGCCATCAGATAGATGCTTGTCCCCTGCCCAGAAGCACATGTTCACAGTGGACTCGCCTCAGCTTGATGCTCCTGTGGTATAAAGGGAAAAAGGAGGAGCACCTGCCTACCAGTTGCTTCTGATGTTCGTCTGAGCTGTGCACAAGGTACACGGATGGGCCTGAGTTCAAGTCTGCTTCTGCCTACTTCTTGTGAGATATTTCCCCTAGATTATGTCCTTCATTTACATATATTCTTTTTAATTAAATTTATTTTATACGTCTGAGTCTTCTGCCTGCATGTATGTAAATGCACCACATACACGCTGTACCTACTGATGTTAGAACATGACATCAGATCCTCTGGAACTGGAATTACCTATGGTTGCTAACCACTATGTGGGTGTTGGGAACCAAACATGGGTCCTCTGCAAGAGCATCCAGTGCTCTTAACCACTGGTCCATCTCTCTAGCCACTATATTCTTTCTCTCTCCCACTCTTCTTTCTTTCTCTCCCCCCCTCTCTCTTTGACTTTTTGAGACGGGGTCTCTCTGTAACCCCAGCTGGCCTGGAACTCACTATAGATATCAGTCTGGGCCAAATCTCGTAGAGATCTGCCTGCCTCTGCCTCCCAGTGCTGGGATTAAAGTGCCACTGTGCCCAGTGTTATTTCTTGTAAGAAAGGAAATTACTGTTTATTTCTCTGACTGCTTTCTTTCACTGGGGTCACACAGAGGGGCTTCTATCCTCAATCTTATGTAGAACTTCAACTCCTTTTTTTTTTCAAACTGCTATACTATTATTGTTTCATAATATAGATTTTAAAGCATATGGTGTAGATTGCACATGGTGGTATATGCTCTTAATCCCAGCGCAGGGGAGACAGATGCAGGCAGATCTGATCCATAGTGAGTTCAAGGCCAGCTGGGGCTATAGGGAGACCCAATCTCAGAAAGACCAAAAGAGAAAATCCAAAACAAAACAACAAAAGAAAGAAAACAAGCAAACAAAAATAAAGTATGTGGTGTGCATGGTCCACTAGAATCTTAATCCTCTTTATTTCTTTTCCATTTGTGTCTAATACAGAAGTTAGTATGTTCCAGCATAGATATGATTTTTTCCATTAGAAAATTCTGTGCAGTCAGTGGGAGAATTAGGACTTCTGTCTTTAGCGTGAGAGTATTCAGTCTCTGGTCACTTGACTCCATTGCTTCTGTTCCACACATGGGGAGATGGACCATGGAGGACAGCATGAAGTACACAAGGTGGTCCCTCAGGGCACACAGCAGGCAGGAATCTAAAGCTAATATCGTGTGTGTGTGTGTGTGTGTGTGTGCGTGTGTGTGTACATGGATGCCCATGGAGGCCAGAAGAGGATGTTGGATCTCCTGAGTTCAGTTACAGGCAGTTTTGAGCTGCCTGATATGAATGCTAAGAACTGACCTCAGGTCCTCTGCTGACACATTTCTCTGGCCCCTTATTTAAAATATCTTTATTGATAAAGAATATTGACTCTGTAGGCAACTGTCATGGCAAACTTTGTTCATTGTTCCGGGATTTTTTACTCAGCTGTGAAGAGACTTTCTCTGCATTGCTAACTCTAGGCTTGTGAGAGACATCAGCCAGGATGAGACGCTCTTTCCTTCCCAAGGCTCCTTAATTTTTCCCATTCTATACTGTCTCAGTTTCCCACTTTGATTTCTTACTCTTCGTGGTTATGTATGGCTGAAGACCCAGTTTCTGAAATTTCTTCACTGATAAATGGGGATGTAGACCCTGACTTACCAAGTCTCAACCTGCTTGACCTAAAGGAAACATGAGAAAGTCCAAGTTTGGATACTGAAGAGTCATCATTTTGAAATCAAAAGCAGAGTTCTCCAGTGTGGAGGAGGCTTTCTAGCCTCAGGTGAGGTTAACTTGGGTGCCAAATGCTCACCATCACAAGATTTCCACTAAGTTATGTATGTCTCCACTGAGCCAGTGACCTGTGATTTTGCTTCATAACTGGGACTAGGAGTAGACAGATTGTATCTCAGTGTTGGTAGAGTTAAAAGGCTGAAGTTCACAGAGCATAGGGAGGCTGAATTTTTTGAAGAGTTTTATTTTAGATTAGATGGGAACTTAAAAGTAAGCAAGCGGAGCTCTAGTGTCCGTAAAGAAAGTCAGAGTCCCCATCTATGGGCTAAAAGGGCTTTTCTAGGTTGAGGCCTGGGAGGTGATCTGGTCACAGAGCTAGCCCACCCACAGGGTCTTCCTGCACCTCAGTTTTGGTCCATCCTAGTGCATAGCTTCTAGGCAATTGTTGCTTATCAGGTTGTGTAAAAGAAGAAAGATGACAGGAAACCAAAGCAGGAACAGGGGACCGCAACACTGCATTTTCTGGCCTTTGGCCTGTTCAGAACCAAGGACACTTGTGGCCTCTGTCCACTGACAAGAATAAGAACCACGGGGTATGGTGGCATACACCTATAATCCCAGCACTTAGAAACAGAAGAAGGTGGATCTCTTGTGAAATCAAGGCCAGCCTCATCTGCATAGGGAGTTCCAGGACAGCTGGGACTACAATGAGAATAATAATCAAGACAGAATAAACTGTTGGTAAAGTACCTGCCAACACCAACACGAGGACCCGAGTTCAGATCCCTGGCACACAAGCAGAAGCTAGATGCGGTCCCGCACTTACGTAACTAACCCCAGTTCTTGGGAGGAGTGGAGACAGGTAGATCTCTAAAGCTGCCAAAGCAGTCCAGGTGATCAGAGAACTCTGAATCCTCTTAGAGGTCCAGTCTCCAAGGTTAAGGTGGAGAGCAATAGTAGAAAATACCTGTTGTCAAACTGTGGTCAGACACAGGTTTAATTTGGAGCATGTAAATCTTGGAGGTGTAAGGACACATTGCCCAGTGGTCAGGTCTGCAAACACAAGTCTATACTTGAACAATTGCACAGGCTTTCTCACTGCTATTGTTGCAGTATCAAAGGCCATTTAGTTTATCAACCTTTCCAGTTTCTGAGTACAATTCCCTTGGGTTTAAAAAGCATGTTGATGGTGTAAACAATGTGGCGAGACAAAAGAGAACAATTAGAACAAAGAATCAGATACAGCAAGGTGGGGCTTCAGAGGTGCCTCAGCAGAAGAGCCCGTGCTGCTCCTGCGGAGAACCTGAGTTCACTTCAGTTCACTTTGCAGCAGTCATGTAGGGTGGCTCACAACTGCCCGGAACTCCAGCTCCTGGGCGCCTGCACTCACATGAGCTGCACAGTCAACACAGAGAGTTAAAAATAAAGTACATCTTTTAAAAAATTCAGTGAGGCTGTAATCACCGAGAAAACATGAAGATGTTAACAGTTTTGCTTAGCAAAGGAATCAGGTAACAGGTTTGCTTAACAGCAGAAAAAGATGAGTTGTAAATAATACGCTCACCTCACCGTAGATCCTGTGTGGAGAAGTGTGAAATTCTTGTCATTTCTTTCTAGAGAGACTTGTTCTGGAAGCTCCCCTAAGGTCCAAGACACAAAAAAGTAGAGGAAGAATTATTACCTGCAGCAGGCCAGTAGAGCATGGGAACAATTTCCTGACTGTAAAATGTTGGGATTATGAGTCACAGAAAGAAGTAGGTTTTTTTTAGTTAATCTTTTTTAACATTCCTCATGAATGTAAATTTGTACTATTTGACTGTTTATTGGTGTAAAATCTTGTCATGTATAAAAATTAAAAAGATCCCAAATTTTTAAAGTTTTGCTTAAATGACCAAAAAGTCCAAATATAAATGAAAGTTATAGCTGCTGATAGACTTGTAAATGGAACTTATCTTTGATTCAAGAAACTGAGATGACTTTTTTCCCTGTTTGTGAAATTTTTAATTCTTTTAATAATTTATAGGTATAACGAACCATGTGCTTAATGCTAAGGAGGTGCTAGAGAGAATGGATTAGTGGTTAAGAGTACTTGCTCTGCAACCATAAGGACCTGCGTCCAGAACCCAGCACCAAAGTGACAAATACTTGTAAGTCCAGAACCAAGGAAAGTAGCAACATCTTTTGACCTCTCACTATGCAAGGGAATATGTACCCACATACACATGCACACGATTGTGTAAGTGTATATACACACACATACACAGATACAATTTTTCTTTAAGTTTCTACAGAGGAAGGAGTTACTAACCTGAACTAGACATCACTGGTCTGTCCACAACAGCCGTTGATTAGGCATTTGGGTCCCCACAGTTCCCGTGGCTGGCTAGTTTTCTTCCAGAGATCCCTAGATAGCTCTGAGTATCCTGTACTGCACCTCAGTTCTTTAGGATGTCCTGGATAAGTCTCCAAAGAAGGTGTCAGTGACATCAAGGAGGGTATTAATGACTAAGCAAAGCAAGTATCTTCAGGGACAGAGTCCTGTGTTAATACACTTTCAAGAATTCCTTTCCTTTATTTGCATCTAAGACTGATGTGTTGGAATATACTCTTCCCAAAGTGTCCCTCTATATTAATATGTATGAGTTCCCCTAATAAGTGCCACACCTTTTCTTTGTTTGGGGAGAGCATTGCTTTGGAAATTGTTCCCATTGCTCTGCTTGCCTCCTGCAGGTAATAAATCTTTCTCCACTTTTTTGTGTCTTGGGTGTTTATTTTGGTTTTGCACTCACCAAAACATGAGCCCATTGTGTTCAGGTACAAGAAGAGGAGACACAGCTCCATGGTGCTGCCTGTAGCTACCTGAGGTCTCATTCAGAGACCTTAACTCTGGTGAAATGAAGATTCTTGACTTCACTTCACAAAAGTACTTTGGAATCTGTCATTATTAAAGAGAACTGGAATTTTTAAAAGAATTTTTCATACAAATGTAAGCATGGCACCAGGGGTAAAGGAGGCGACTGGGACAAGGACAGGACACGCTGCAGACGTGGCGCCCTCTAAAGGACAGGACACACTGCAGACGTGGCGCCCTCTAAAGGACAGGACACGCTGCAGACGTGGCGCCCTCTAAAGGACAGGACACGCTGCAGACGTGGCGCCCTCTAAAGGACAGGACACGCTGCAGACGTGGCGCCCTCTAAAGGACAGGACACGCTGCAGACGTGGCGCCCTCTAAAGAGAGTCTCTGGTTTTATTTTTCGTATGTCAAACCAGAACTATCATGTCCAAGGAAATACCTTTCTAAAACTAACTTTCTGAAAGCTTATGGTTTATGATTTTGTTTAAAAACTATGTCTAGGAGCCAGATGTGATGGTGCATGCCTTTAATAGCACTCAGGAGGCAGAGGCAGGAGAATCACTGGTAGATTCATACCAGCCTGATCTACATAGTGAATTCCAGGCCTGCTAGGACTATAGGGAACAGGGAGACCTTGGCTCAAAAAAACAAGACAGTACCAACCCTCACCTCCCTGCAAAAAATATGTGCCTAGGACTGATCAGATCTGATTTGATCTGATTGAAAGACAGTGCTCGCAGAATGCCCCATCAATCATAAACTACTCAGCTCTCTCTCTCTCTCTCTCGCTCGCTCTCTCTCTCTCTCTCTCTCTGTCTCACACACACACACACACACACACACACTCACACACACACACACAAAGCAGTGTATATAACCAGTATGGCCAGTAAGAGGTCACTAGATTTGTTAACATCTCTGTTCTAAGGAGTAACATTGGTAATGACCTATGTACCATCTGCTTTATTCCTGTTTAGAAAAAAAAAAAATCACCATATACTATATTCTTTCTATTCTTCAATCGCTGAGGAAAATGAAGAGGTATTTATGTTGCCCCCTTCCCTGACAGTGAGGGTACGCACTCTGCTCTGGCCCTGAGTCCCTATAGACTGTGAGATAGAAGGCCAGAAAGGCTATAATCCCATAGCTTCAGACTGCTCAGCAGCAATAGTGGCTACCATACAAGCTTTGTCTGAAGACCACAAATCGGAGGCCCTTTGGCCACACAGAGATGTAAAATGAGAATTTAAAGTCTGACTCTGCCTGCCGTGGATAGACAGGGGCTTTCCTTTACAGCTATCTTCATTCTCCTTTATATTTCTACTTTGCAGAATTTCTCAAGAATCAGTCTGCAGTGGGTATCTGCCCCACTCTACGTTTCTGGACACTAAAACTTCCTTTCAATTGACCTACAACCAAAATTCTGTCATTTGGAAACCAAGCTTATAGGATTTACAAAAACCATCTTAAGGTTTGCTTAGGTATACAAGTGATTTGAATTGCTTCCAATGCATCGTATATATATATATATATGTAATATATATATATATATATGCAACATATAAATATGATTAGAATTTAGATTTAACACACTCTACAATATATTTGGGACAAAGCTTCTCTCTTTATTGTCAGCTTTTAAGGAGGATGTGATAATTTGGGTAGACAATTCTTGAGTGAGTAACATGTGGAGTAAACAGAAAGGGAAAAGACAAACCCAAAATAAAGGCAGCACTGCCAGGCTTTCATTCTGTTTTGTTTAGGTTTTGTAAGTATAAATGAGGGGTTAATATTTTTTAGTAAAGATAGTTTCTAAGTGACACAATAGGAAAACATTTAACAAATAGCTAAATTTCATTGTAAGAATACAGAAATATTTGGAGGACATATTTTGACTGTGTTTCAGATATACCTCCCTGGGTTTTCTTTCTTTTTTCCTTTTTTGTCTTTTTGAGACAGAGTCTCCTTAAAGACCCAGCTGGCCTGGAACTCACTATGTAAACAAGGCTGGCCTTGATCTCACAGAGATCTGCTTGCCTCTGCCTCCTGAACGCTGGGATTAAAGACTTGAGCCACCACTCCCCACTCCTCCTTGGATTTCAGTGGAATATAGTTATTTTGGTTAAGGAAAAAGAGGATGAGGATGAAGAAAAAGAAGTAGGAAGTAATGTGTTTGGGGGACTGGTGGAATAGTTCAGTCAGTAAAGTCAGCATGAGGACCTGGGTTACATGCCCAGACTGTATGGAAAAGAGCTGCATGAAGCAGTACATGCTCGTGAGTCCAGCACTGAGGAGGCAGAGCCAAGAGGAGCCCTGTGGCTAGCTGGCCAGGCAGCCTAGCCTACTTGGCAAATTCCAGGCCATCAAGAGAACCTGTCTCAAAATTACCGGATGCCCTGTAAAATAGGATGAAGGAATGAGGCTAGACCATAGCTTGGTCTCTCCCCTGAAACCAGACCCCTCTAGTCCTGCCCAGTCCCCGACACTTGCTCATCCCGCCCATACATACCTCTCCTTGCTCCACTGTGCCCAGCCTTCAAGGAAGGAAGCAGAGGCAGAAAGATCACTGCAATCTGCAGGCCTGTGGGACTCTGTACCGAGAAGCTGTCTCATCCCCTCACAGAAAATAAGAAATCAGATAATCTTTCTTCATAAACACAGAACCATGAGAACAGTCATTCCTAAAATGTCTACAAAGTGGCACATCTTGGGGAGCCTGGCAGGTCACAGGTTACAAAAGCAGATACGTGAATAAGGACATGCATTTTGTCCTTGATAAGTCAGACTGCCTGGTTAAATCAGGCATGACTCCAGATTCAGGAGAGAGTTGTGGGGCACAGCACACGAGGAGTCTGTCCTCTGGAAACTCGGAGGAAAGAGCTTTATGGCAGAAGTCTACAAGCATCAATTGCACAGTTATTCATAGAATTTGAGCGTGACAAAATGAGAAACAGGTAGTATAGGGCAACCCAGGGTTCTAAGAAGGAAGCAGAGCAGGGGGGAAAGTCTTAAAGAATTATGAACAGACAAGACTCTCAGGAAAATGGTTTCACAGGACACTGATTGGTGAATGAACTATGTTGAAAAAAGAAGGTAAAAATAGAACATGACTGGCCCTGAATTGCTGGGCTGAGACCTTGTATTTTACTTGGGGGATTTTTTAGAGGTGTTGATAGTTAAGCTGAGGAAGGTATGTCCCTTAGGTGTGCCTAGGAATATTATGCTGGACATATAATGTAGCACAGCTCTGGGCATGGAAGATGCTACAAACAAGGAGCTAGGAGCTAGAGACATGGCTCAGTGGTTAAGAGCACAGGTGCTCTTGCAGAGTATCCAGGTTCCATTCCCAGCCTCCATATGAGGGCTAACCATCAGTAACTCTAGCTCCAGGGGAATCTGAAATCTACTGCCTTCATTTGACCTCCATGAGCATTCAGGACATCAGTGCACCTATCAACATGCAGGCAATACATTCATACACATAAAATAAAGATACCAAATAAAAAATATTTTTTAAATGGGAGGAGGAGACAGACGGGCATGGTGGCATACACCTTTAACCCCGCACTCACACGGCAAGGCGGTGGGGGGGGACGGGGAGGCAGGGGCTAGAGAGATTGCGTTAATGATTCACAACTGTCTTTAACTCCAGTTTTAGGGGATTCTAACACCCTCTTCTGGCTTGCACAGGCTCCCATACACACGTGGCATACACTCACACAGGTATATATACATGTAAATAAAATAAAAATAAATCTTAAAAAAGAAACAAGTAGTTTTCCACTGAAATGGTCTGAAGGCGAATCCTTGATGCCCTGCGCTGTGGTAGCTACTGCAGTGTTAGGAAGGAGAGAGACTGAAGCAGCATGTGGAGGTAGAAAGTGGAGAAAGAGATCAGTGATGTAGTTATTTGGTCAATCCCTGCAGCAGCTCAAAACCAAACTATGCTCAGTGTTCATGAAGCTGACAGTGAGCTGGCACTGTGGACTGCACTGCAGAAAAACTCAAGTCTGTAGTAGTATATCCCCTAAGAGAACCAAAAGCTGGGAGTGGAGCCCCTGCCTGTCATCCCAGCAAGCAGGAGGCTAAGACACAAGGATCCTGGGTACCAAGCAGAAGGATTAAACTAAGTAAAAAGTAAAATGAGACATAACTGAACTAGAACTTCTGAGGCTAGACATACTTAAATTTTTCTTGTTTGGTAAAGTTAACTATGAAGAATAAATCTTGTTTTGATAAATGACTGAAAAACCAAGTTAGTGTTAGAAATACAAAAGTGGCCAGGCATGGGAGTGTACAACTTTAATCTCAGCACCTACAGATCTCTGTGAGATACAGATGGACTTTGTCTACACATGAAGTTCTGGGCCAACGTTGGCTACAAGGAGACCCTGTCTTAAAAAAACAAGAACAAAATCAACAAACACAACAGAATAAAGGAACTACTAATGTGGACAGATCGATCTTAGGCTTAATATTGTTATATTCTACAACACAGTACTTTTACTCAAAGTAGCACAGTCCAGTATTAGCTGAAGCTACAGTTAACCTGCTATTTGGTTCTCCTTGTTGTCTTTCAAGGTAATTCTACCATAGTTCAAAAGAAACTGTAAAGTCTTATTTATTTTATATTTTCTTTTAACAACATGTTATTTATTTTTATTTTAAAAGTTTTTTTAATATATAAAAATATGTTCAAGTATTTGTGGGGCTGGAGAGATCTTTCAGCAGTTAAAAGCACTGGCTACTTTGCAGAGGACCCAGGTTTGATTTTCAACACACATATGGTGGCTAACAATCATCTATAACTCTAGTTCCAGGGGAATCTCATGCTCTCTTCTGACCTTTGCAGGCATTGCCCCACACAGGAATATTTACCTATATGCGGGCAATATACTCATACGCATAAAATAAAAATAATAAATAATAAAAAAGTTCTTGAAAACAGCAATAAATTCCTATAATTCATTTTCTGTCTCTAGGTTATCCAATTTGCTGTTCCTCTAATCCAGTCTATTCCTGTAAGATTGGGATAATGTTATTATTCGTTTTGGGGGTCTGGGGTACTGGTGTCTGAACTCAGATCCTCTCACATGCTAAGCAAGCACTCTACCACTGAGTCACTTTTTAATGCTTTTATTTGAGACCCTCTCCAGGTTGACCTTGAATACAGCCTGTGTAGCCCTGCTAGGACTTGACCTTGGGATCTTTGCATCTCAGCCTTCCCGGAGCCGGGATTACAGTGCACCACCACATTCAACTCTGTTTTCATTCTGAAACTTAGCTGTTTGAATCCTTTTTCTTTTTTAAACTCAGTGTAGCTAATGCCATGTTAATTATGTTTATTTTTAAAATAACCAACATTTGGTATCAGTGTCCTTTTTACCCCCTAAACATTTATTTGATGAATGTCTCCTTTAATCTCTATTTCTTTCCCAAACTTCACTTTTTCTATACTTTAGTAATTTTGTTTACCTCTCAGTTTGTTTTGGAGTTGTTTGTTTATGGTTGTAAAGACAGAAATCTCAAATAGCCCAGAGTGGCCTTAAACTCCTGATCTCCCTGCATTTAAATTTGTAATCATGGGCTTGGGCTCAGTGTTAATCTCTTGGGCTGAAACTATTAGTTTGAGAGAGAAGGTTTCTGGGTGTGCTTTACTGATATTCCTGATCTCTGGTCATCAGGTTCTATTCAAATTAGACCTGACATGGATTCGAGGCCCTTCCAACAGGGAGGCAACGTATGTAGTGGTCGCACACTAGGATCTCTGTGCACTAGAGGAAGAACGGGAAGCGAGAAAACTACAGCTCGAGGAGGCCAGAATTTAGTTCCGTTTAAATCTCCCAGCAGCCTTGCAACTTCTCAACTTAAAAGCCAGGACTGGGCGTGGCTGTGCTGACGCAATCTTTCCAGCTCCATTCAGACCCTAAGGCCATGCGCCTGTCACTCAGGACATGCTACCCAATCAGGGGCTCCGGGCGGGCTGTCCAATCAGGACCAGCGACTCGGAGCGAAAGGGCGGTATTTCCAGTTTGTAAGCTACCGTTTCGGACCCAGTCTCAACCTGACATATGTGTCGCTTCGCGAGCACCGCTTCCGGCAACCTAGAGGCGAGCACGGCGAGCCGGAAGCCGGGCCGTGGTGAGCGTGGGGCCGGCTGTCCCAGGCGGTGAGGAGCGGCCTCTCCAGCGGTCAGAGCGGGCCGTGTCTCCACCGACCCTCCCGGCGGCCTTGGCGGGAGGGCGGTGGTGGCTGAGGGTGCTGCTACCTTGTGCGGTCCCTGAGGTGACTGGTCCTCCGCTCCGCAGCCTCTGGGCAGCTCCGCCCCGCGTGCCCGTTTCTACCGGGGAATCTTCCGCGTTGCTTACGTCACTGTCAGCGTGCGCCCCAGCTCCTGCTTTTGGAAAGGACTGCTGGAACGGGGATGCGGTTCCGCAGTGGATTAACAGGCTGTGCGCCACGGGGTCCATCCCCCGCAGCGCATAAACCCTGACAGCTGCCATCCAGCCTTCCCGGAGGTCGGCTCCTCTGGTTACCTCCGCACGTTCTGCACTTGGCATTTCAGTTAGGGTTAGGATGCTCTGTGAGTTAGTTCTGTAGAAGTTGTAAATTTTGTAATTACTTTCTATTCGTGGGCGTCCAGATAGTCTAGTAGCATTTGTGAGAAGCTATGTTATGTTAAAAACTCAGTTGCCTACATTTTTGTGATTTTATTTCTGATTTTCCTGTTCTGTGTATTTTTTTTCTCACCCAAATAGTATTCTGCCTTTATCATTCAAAATTTTCAGAAGTCTTAGTTATATAGTGCCAATAGGTATACTGTTTCCTGTGCACCCTTTCCGTATTACCTTTACAATCAGTTCTGATAGTGGTTAAGTTTTTTTGATTTTCATTGGGATTATGAAAATTATGAAGTCAACTCTCCCGTTGACTTCAGCTGTCATCTTGACAAAGCTTAAACTCATGTAGGGAGACTGAATTGAGGGATTCCCCAGATCAGATTGGCCTGAACTTCCTAAGTGAAGAATTGTCTTGATTGTTGATCCGTGTGGGAGCGCCTAGTCCACTGTGGGAGCCAGTGAGTGGACCAGTGAGCAGCATTCTTCCAACACAGTGGTCCACAAGCCTAGAAAGCCACAGGATCAGGTCATCACAGCAAACCTCATTCTTGGTACCTCTTTCTGTTCTAGTTGCTCTTCTGTTAGGATAAAACACTCTGACCAATAACAGCTTCGGGGAGGAAAAAGTTTACGTTGACTTATGGTTCTAGAGTGATGGAATTCATCAAGTCAGAGGAGGAATGAAACAGGAATGTCCCCAGTTGGTTGCACTGCTTGGGGAGATCAGGGAACCTTTAGGAGATGTAGACTTGGAGGAAGCAAATCACTGGGGGTTTTGTTTATAGCCTTGCTGTACTTCCAGTGTTCTCTCTGCTTTGTGTTTGTAGTTGAGGATGTGATC
Organism: Eospalax fontanierii; assembly: GCA_035773235.1. Lineage (NCBI taxonomy): Eukaryota > Metazoa > Chordata > Mammalia > Rodentia > Spalacidae > Eospalax > Eospalax fontanierii. Next base: position 8,741,611 of record CM069554.1, read on the forward strand.
AGTGAACTTCCTTCTCCATTTTTTTCCTCACCATTAAGGACTTCACCTCTGTGACCATAAATGAGCTCTTTTTTCCTTAAGTCTGATTTTCTTCATAGTGTTTTACCACTGCAAAAATGGAATAAAACAGAAGTTGGTAGCAGGACAATAGGAATGATACTACTTGTCTTGTGAAGAACAGAGCATGTTGTTTTGGAGAAATATGGAAGTCTTTGGAACTCTGGGTTAAAATAGCAGTTGAATGTTGTAAGCAGAGCTTAATAATAATGATAGTCCTTGTTCTCTGAAACCCAATGAGCTGAGTCTCCACTCTGTATTACTCCCAGCACTACTGTTTTCCAGGCTCCTACTAGAACAGCTTGTTAAGCTCTGCTTACAGCACTCTACCACTTTTCTAGTCCAAAGTTCCTGTGTCTTCCACATTTCTCAAGAAAACATGGTCAGATTGTTCACTGCAACAACCCATTCTCTGGTAGCCACTGCTACTTTTTGTTGCTCTGTTAAAAATCAATGACCAAAGTAGCTTATGGAACAAAGAGTTTCTTTTGTTTATGCCTCCAGAGGGGAGCCCATAATGGGAGCAGAGGCATGGCAGGAGGTGGCAAGACCAGAAAGAGAGCAGGAACTGGAAGTGGGACACAGCTGTGAACTCTGAAATCCTGTCCCTAGTGCTGTACTTCCTGCAGCAAGGGTCCACTTCCTCAAGGTTCCATAACCTCCCCAAGTAGTGTCATCAAATGTTTGGACCAAGTGCTCAAATTCTTGAGTCTTTGGAGGGGTATTTCTCATTGAAAGCACCAGAAGCACATCTTTATCTTGTTAAGTAGTTAATTTTACAGTGTGAGCTGATTTTCTCTTTCAGGATATTCTTTGCAGGCACTGTACTAATTTATGTTCTCATAGCTGTGACAAATGCCTGGCAGGAAACAAAAAAGGAAATGACACAGTCCTTCATGGCAATGATGGATGGTACAGGAATGAACAGTTCACATTGTATCCACAGTCAGGAAGCAAAGCCTGAGCAGAGTGATGCTAGACTGGAAGATCTCAAGGTCTGGGGGTTTGATACAGATGGCTTTAGGCCTAAAGGCTCTAAAACCTTTCCATGGATCACTACCATTTGGGGAGTGAGTGATGAAACAAACACATGAACTTGTGGGTGATATTTCACATTCAGACTTTATAAGAGGCACCATGGGCCATTAGGAATTAATCTCTACTGGGGCTGGCAAGATGGCTCAGTGGTTAAGAGCACTGGCTGCTCTTGCAGAGGACTTAGGTTTGAGTCCCAGCACCCACGTGGCAATTAACAACTGCCTGTAACTCCAGTTACAGGGGTCCGATGCCCTCTTCTGACCTCCCTGGGCGTTGCACAACACGGGTGCACTTTCAGACATGCAGGCCATATACTCATTTCCGTAAAATATTGAAAGGAATAGGTCTGTGGGTGTCTTTGTACTGTCCTCTGTCTCTAGGGTTTAGGCAGCAAATGATCATGCCCTGACGGCTAAATTATGGAAATTTTCTTTTGGCATTCTGTTTACCTCATAAGTTTGAAGAGTTGTTTGTGATTGCTAAAATGTCTCTTTGACATTCCTGGGATCGTTGTAAATAAATACAAGCGGAAGAGGTGACATTTTGTTGTTCCTCCATCTGTTCTTTCTGTCTTTACTCTGCCTTTCCCCTTCTTTCTAAACATGGGAGTCTTGCTATGTATGCATATATTTTCTGGCTACAAACTCTCCTAAAAGACCTTTGTCAATGGCAGTTGTGACGCATGCCTTTAATCCAAACACCTGGGAGGCAGAGACAAGTGGATCTTTGTGAGTTTAAAGCCAACCTGGTCTACATAGTGAGTCTCAGGCCAGCTGGGGCTTTAGGAAGAGCTCATCTCAAAAAAAAAAAAAAAAAAAATTTGTCATCTTTGTCATTCTGATTGCCATTATTCAATGAAAATTCATGGAAATTCAAAAATCTTGTTAGAATCATGATGTATTGATCAGCCATCACATTTACTACTTAATTAAAAATAGCCTGGAGTAACCTGCAGACTTCTGCAGACTTCTCTGATCATAATCATCCATTTAATAAGCTCTAACTTGCGTGAAATAGTGTCCACCAGGCAAGCTGATTAGAATTATTGCCTATGGGGCTTTGGAGGGCTGATCTAGGTATCCTTGTGATTGCAGAAGACACTTTCAGAAGGATCATAGATGTTCAGACAATGCCATAACGTTTCTAAAAGCCATTTAGGCGGAGTGCATTACTTTCCCCATTTATTTTCATGGAATCTCTCCGAGAGTCTTACATTCCCTTATGCCAGCAAAGCTTAAATGTTAGGAGCAGGAATTTCTTTTTTCTTTTTTTCTTTTTACTTTAATTTGTTTTAGGTGTATGAGTCTTTAACCTGCAAGTCAAAAGTGGAACTAGAACTGGAGTTACAGACAGTTATTAGCTGCCATGTGGGTGCTGAGAACCAAACCTGGGTCTTCTGCAAGCGCAGTCTGTGCTGTTTACTGCTAGGCCATCTCTCCAGCCCCATGATCAAGAATTTCCAAGGACAGGCAGGCTTATGACTTCAGATGCGAATGCTCTCTCTACTGTAGGTGGTAGAACTTGTTACGACCAGTATATCAGTTGCTTTGATAAATAATGATGGCCAAAAGCCACTGCGAGAGGAAGAGTTTATTCTCACTCATGGTTCCAGAAGGCTAAAGTGCTGGAGAAGGCATGGTGGGAGGGGCAGGAAGCTGAGAGGTCACCTCTTAACTGCAAACAGTCAGGAGAGAGAGCGAGAGCACTGACCAGAAGCTGAGCAAGGTACACCTCCCAGAGTCAGCCCCAGGGATGTACTTTCTCCAGTCTGGTAACAAGTGATCAAATATCCGAGCCTGTGGAGGACATGTTTTATTCAAACCACAACAACAGGTGTAATACAGATGTTCTCTGGATAGGAAAATTTGAGTGGTCGAATGTCCAGCAGCATATCCTACTCCCTGGGTCCCAATAATGAGCAGAGAGAGCCTATTTTGCTCACATTGTTCAGTACTAGGTGTGGAACTGCTGTGTCATGGAATAAATGTTTATAGGCTACAGAATTAGTGTTAGTCAAGTATGGACTCTTTGTGCTGTCAGTTTCATCCATTGTCTTACACATGTGGGATGTTTAGGACCCAGTGACCTTTGAGGATGTGGCTGTGAACTTCACCCAGGAAGAGTGGGCTTTGCTGGATTCTTCTCAGAAGCATCTGTATAGAGATGTAATGCTGGAAACCTATAGGAACCTCATTTGTGTAGGTAAGAATGTCATTATTCCTTCACTTCGTCATTATGGTGCTAGAGATGCCCTTCTCCATTTTGACATGTGAGAAAGGTAGAATTTGTTAAAAAATTAAAGATTCCCACAATGTACATTGAAGCTAGAAAATAAGTTTTATGTAAATTCTAGTAACTTGTAATTTTTCTGGGCCTATATTTTAGGAAACAAATGGGAAGACCGAAACATTGAAAACCAATGCAAGACTCCTTGGAGAGCTCTAAGGTAATTTGCATGTACAAGTGGAAGCAAATGTCCAATAACGTAGTCTTAGTGTGTTATAAAAATTAAAGATCAAGCAGAGGAAGAAAATAAGCACAACTTTAAATTCATTCATCATTTGGAAAATTTGATAATTTATATGTTGTTGAGTTGGGAAAGCGATTCAGTGCTGGACATTTTACCTGGAAACAGTTGTTACATATGGAATGCCATATGTAAATGTTGCAGTTTTCACAATAGCTCTGAATTCTTAAGCACCAAACTGTTTAGTTTTAACCATTTAGATATACAGAAAGTATACAGTTTCTCTTATTTGGAACAATATGTACATCCAAGCCCAACTAAGAAGGCATCACTAAAGCAACTGTTTTAGTTTGGTATCACTATTGCTTTGATAGATGCCATGACTAAAATAAACTTGGGCAGGAAAGGGGTTATTTCAGGTGTGACTTGCAGTGCGTCCCTGAGGGAAGCCAAGGCACCAGCCTAGAGGTAAGAACTGAAGCAGGGCCCTGGAGGAGTGCTGCTCACTGGCTCACTTCTCTGGATTGCTCAGCTACTTTTCTTATATAAACTAGGTGCTGCCACCCAGGAGTTGCAACACCCATATGGAGTGGGACTTTCTACATCAATTAGCAATCAAGAAAGTGCCCCATGTTGAGAGGAAATTCATCAACTGAGGTTCCCTCTTCCCAGGTGACTCGAGTTTGTGTCAGCTTGTCAGTACTCTCCAGCACAGCAAATAATGTGCTGGGCATTGTTTCCTTAGAAGGTGCACAGTGGACAGACTGTATAAAAGTACATAGAGAAGACGGTCAGTGTAGGGAAATCATCACCCAGAAACTGCATCTTACTATGACTACAAAAATTCCTTCTGGGGCAGGCATGGTTATGCTCCCCTTTAATCCCAGCACTCTGAAGGCAGAGACAGGTGGATTTTTCTGAATTCAAGGCCAGCCTAGTCTAATTAGCAAGTTTCAGGCCATCAGAGGTATATAGGGGACCCTGTCTCGAACCAGAGTAAAAGCATGATGATATAAGAAAGACTGAAACATGCACTATAAAGGTAAACAGTGTTGAAACTGTCATAATTATATCAATCATGGAAATATATAATGTGTACAGACATTATAAATATGAGGTGTATCTAATAGAGTCCTGATCTTTCCACAGTTCATTTGAAATGCATCAGAAAACGAACTGTGGAGAAAAGTGCTATGAACACAAGGAATGTGGGAAGCCATCGGTTTGTCCTTCATTTTGCATGCCTGAAAGAACTTCCAGTGTAGCAATCTGTCACAAACGTAAACAGGTTGACAAACCATGGACTTCTTTTGATTTTCTTGAAAGTCACAAAAGAATTCATAAAGGAGAAAAGCCTTATAAATGTAAACAGTGTGGTAAATCCTTCATTTATTTTTCTTTACTTCAAATGCATGAAAGAACTCATACTGGTGAAAAGCGCATTGAATGTAAAGAATGTGGGAAAGCCTTCAGACGTCTGAGCAATCTTCAAGTACATGAAAGAAAGCATAGTGGGAAAAAACTCTATAAATGTAAAGTCTGTGTTAAGTCTTTCATTTCTCCCTATTTACTTAAAGCGCATGAAGCATCTCACACTGCAGAGAAACCTTATAAATGTAAGATATGCACAAAAGACTTTCCTTATCGCTGCTTACTTGAAGTCCATGAAAGATCTCATGATTCAGAAAAATCCTATGCCTGTAATCAATGTGGTAAAGCTTTCAAAAGTCGAAATTCCCTTCAAAACCATAAAATAACTCACATTGTGGAGAAACCCTATTCACGCAAGCAGTGCAGTGAGGCCTTCAGAAGTCGCAATACCCTTTTAAGACATAAAATAACTCATACTGGGGAGAAGCCTTATGAATGTAAACGGTGTGGTAAGTCTTTCATTTATCCTTCTTTACTTAAAACACATGAAAGATCTCATACTGGGGAAAAACGCTTTGTCTGTAAACAGTGTGGTGAGGCCTTCTTTAGTCGCCATTCCCTTCTAAGGCATAAAATAACTCACACTGGGGAAAAGCCTTATGAGTGTAAGCAGTGTGGTAAGTCTTTCCTTTATCCCAGTGCACTTAAAACTCATGAAAGATTTCATACTGGGGAGAAACCCTATGCTTGTAAACAATGTGGTAAAACCTTTAGAACTCGCTACTCACTTCAAAAACATAAAATAACTCACATTGGGGAAAATCCCTATGCCTGTAAACAGTGTGGTAAGTCTTTCATTTATCCTTCTATGCTTAAAATGCATGAAAGATGCCATACTGGGGGCAAACCCTATATCTGTAAACAATGTGGTAAAGCCTTCAGAAGTCGCCATTCCCTTCAAAAACATAAAATAACTCACACTGGGGAAAAGCCTCATGAATGTGAACAATGTGGTAAGTCTTTCCTTTACCCCAGTGCACTTAAAACTCATGAAAGGTCTCATACTGGGGAAAATCCCTACAAATGTGAACAATGTGGGAAAGACTTTGGAAGTAGCCATTCCCTTCAAAGACATAAAATAACTCATACTGGGGAGAAGCCTTATAAATGTAAACAGTGTGTTAAGTCTTTCCTTTATCCCTCTTTACTTAAAACACATGAAAGATCTCATACTGGGGAAAAACCCTATAAATGTGAACAGTGTGGAAAAGCCTTTAGAAATATCTATTCCCTTCCCAATCATAAAATAACTCATACTGGGGAAAAACCCTATGCCTGTAAACAGTGTGGTGAGGCCTTCAGATATCACCATTCCCTTCAGAGACATAAAATTACTCACACTGGAGAAAAACCCCATGAATGTAAACACTGCGGCAAATCTTTCATTTATCCCTCTTTACTTAAAATGCACGAGCGATCTCATATTTGGGAAAAGGCCTCTGCCGGTCAATAATGTGGGAGAGTCTTCTAAATGTGAAAGAACTCATATTGGTGACAATACCCTATCATTCTAAACAATGTGGTAAAGCCATTAGATGTCACAAATAAAAATCTCATACTGTGGAAACTCGTCATGATTGTTAACAGTGGTTTTTTCATGTTCTTTTCAGTTACACAGAGGAAAATTCACACATGAGAAATACTCTGACTATAATAATGTGGTAAATTCTGTCATTCTATGAAATACCTATTATTGGAGCAAAATTGTTTATTTCCTAAGGCATCAAAAATGTGTTGAGCAGAAGAATCCTAGGAATGTAAATAATGTGAAAACTTTCTCATTTTCCTGTCCTTCAAGAGTATGAATAAATTCATTGTAATAAAATTTTTCTGAATGTTAAAAATGCTGAAGCCTTCTTAAACGTTTGGGATCATTGAATAACATACTAGAGAAAAGTCCCGTCAATGAAAGAAACATTAAGACTTTTAGTGCTATTTTATATGAAAAAAAAACACCTTCATTGTGTAGGAAAACCCTTTGAATGGACAAAACATGCACATGCTTTCTGTCACATCCACCCAGTGTTGCATGATAGTTCATAACAGATATGGTCCTTCTAAGAATGCACGCTGGATTGAAACTCTAGCAGTTCTTACAAGAATGGAATTCTATAAATTTAGGCCTATTGATGCAAATTAATGAATGATGGTCAAATTTTCCCATGGATGAAACATACTACAAGCTGTGTTGTATTGTACCAAGCAGTCCTTGACTTTTAAGGAAGGTCCCTGTTGGGCTGGGTCACGCAGGCCTGTAGTCATTGCTGCTCCAATTGTTGAGGTAGGAATATTCACAGTTCAAGGCCTGCTTGGACAACTTAATGGAGCCGTATCAATTATTTACCTCTTTGTCTTTCCCCTGGGTCACACGTCCATCGCGGGGCTCTGGCTGCCTCCCCTAGCCTGCACTTCCACAGTCTCACGTAGTTTCAGATCTGGCAGTCTGCGTGTCATGATGATGAGGTGGTGACTTCACTGAGCTCTGTAGAATGCTTCTCGGCTGCCACTCTGTCACTGGCCCTGGCTATGCTCGGATGCTTCCTTCTCAGGATGTCCCTGTATGGTGCCCACAGGCGCTCCCATGTCAGGACTGTAAGAGACGGTAGAGAGACATCAAAACTGGTAGAGAGACTGGAAAGCCTTCTCTACCTGTGCTACGTGCAGCAGGCAAGCACGTATGAGTGAGACAGCTCAGAACGGACCAATGATGGAGCAGGTATGTGCTGTGTAAATGACCATAAAGGGACTTGGGACACTTGGACCAGAGCTTTTGAGCGGATACGTTTGTCAGCTTATTTAGACCATGCCCATCATTGGGAGCACCCCCCTTTCTTAATAAACTGTCTCCATTTCTATTTCTTTACATTTCCCTGCTGGAATTCTTTGTTCTGGGACACAATTACCTGGAAATCTCTGTGGGTGTCGCCCAGACTTTGATTTCACCGTCAACATCTGAGTTTCTATGTCTAATGCCATTTTTCAGCCTTGATCTCCAACAGATGCTAGTGCACAGGTATGTACGCTGCACATACATATGCACGCACACATTTATGAATTTTTAAATGATTCTGTAGAGGAATCCATTACCAACCTGAGCTGGGTATCAATGGCTGGCTACTACAGCCATTAACCAGATATTGGGCCCTCCACAGTTCCACTGGCTATCTTTCTCCCAGAGATCCTGGATAGTTTTGGCATTGCATCTCCATGGTTTAGAAAGTTCTGGATAAGGCCCCAAAGAAGGTGTCAGTGGCATCAAAAAGGAGAAAGCAAAACAGGTACCTTCAGGACCAGATTCCTGTGTTAACATACTTTCAAGATTTCCATTCCATTATCTTTAATTAAAACTTTATGCTTTAGTCAGGTACACAGACTCCAGAGGCTTAGCCAGACAGATCTCTATGGGATTGATGTCAGCCCAGCCTGGTCTACATGGTGAGTTTCTGGCCTGCAACCCTGACTCAAAAAGACCAAAAAAAAAAAAAAAAAAAAAAAAAAAAAAAAAAAAAAAATTAAAAATACCACCAACAAAGAAACTTACTTTATGGTTGAAACCAGGCTTGTGTTGAAATGAATACACTTCTAATAAGTGCCACACCTGCTTGTATGTAAGTGTACCCATGTTGCGCAATGCCTGTGGAGATCAGAAGAGGACATTGGATCCCTAGAACTGGAGTTACAGACAGTTGCCAGCTGCTGTGTGGGTGCTGGGAACTGAACCCAGGTCCTCTGGACGAGCAGCCAGTGCTCTTAACCACTGAGTTGTCTCTCCAGTCCCCATTTTCTGTTTTTGTTTTGGAGACAGGGTCTCCCTGTAGCTACAACTGGCCTGGAACTATGTAGACCAGGCTGGTCTTGGTCTCACAGACATCCCTCTGCCCTGCCCCAGTGATGAGATTAAAGGCATGGGCCACCATGCCTAGATGTGAAAGTAATGCTTTTTAGTAAAGCCATTTTTTAAGTACCTCTTACAATAGGCAAATATGTAACAAATAGTTAAATTTGACAGCAACAGTACAGAAGTGTCTTGAGAACTTGCTTTGCCTATGTCTCAGATATATCTACGTAGTTCTTCCACAGTTATTTTATTTAAGAAGAAGAGCCATTTGCCTGTTTTTGAGCTATGCCCTAGCTTAAGGGCTAAACAGACAACAGTGGAGGAAGTGCTGTGGGAGCAGGGTGCTTTGATATGCAAGAATCTTGTGACTCCTGAATGGGAGTCTGCCTTGAGCCCAAGGCTGAGGACCCATTGTTAGTAGATGTGAGTGGCTTGAATATTTTCACATATGTAAATGCATCTTTGTTTTTGCTTGAACTCCTGATGGTGGTATTGTTCCTCATACGTTTGTAAGACTATAACTACATTGTGTATAATAAAGTCGTGGCCTCAGTATTGACTGAGCACCCTCCCGAAAACCATCTTTCTCTCTCTCTCTCTCTTCATTTCTCAACCCTAACTCCCCAATTCAGGTACAGTTCGATTTGTGCCGGCAGGCTCCGGCAGAAGAGGATAAGGAAGAAGTGCTGGTGCGCTTTTTATGTTACTGGTGGAATAACTTAGTCAGTATATGAGCACCTGGGTTGCTCACCAGACTCTAAGGAAAAAACAAAAGCTCCAGTGGGGGTACCTGATTGTAATTCCAACAGTAAGGAGGCAGAGTCAGGGGGAGCCCTGAGGCTAGCTGGCCATGCAGCCTAGCCTACTCAGCAAATTCCAGGCCACTGAGAAGAAAACCTACCTCAAAATTACTGAGTACCTTATAAATTTATAAAGGAGTAAGGCTGGGCCATAACTTGGTCTCTCTCCTGAAACCAGATACTCCCTTTGGCTCTCCCCTCACGTGCCCATCCTCCCACAGCTCACCTAGCTCCTTTGCTCCCAGCCTTCATGGAAGGAAGCAGAGGCAGGAAGAGCTCTGCAGTTTGCACGTCCACCAGGACTATGTAGAGAGATGTTTGCTGTTTGAAGCTGGAGGATTTTTCTGCGAACTGTCAATCACACTAGAAAGGAAAATGAAGCCAAATGAGCAGGAGTTTCTTGGGCTACAAATACTTGAATTTTACTTCCTTGGTAAAGTTTTCAATGTGCTACAAATCTTGTCTTGGTACATGAATGAAAAACAGAGTTAGTCTTAGAATACTAATGTGGGCAGGTTAGTCTTTGGCCTTTGTCATATGCTACAAGATAGTGTTTTACTCCAAGTAACCTTATCCAGTGTGGACCAGCTTCGCTGTGCTAGTGGTTAGACTTTACCTGCCCTTTGGTTCTTGTAGTTCTCTTTCAAAGTAATCTTATTGTTCTGAAAAAAATTGTTAAATTTTATTTAACAATTTTTTTAAAAACACATTTTATTCTGCTCATTTCATTTTTACTTTTTTTTTGTTGTTTGTTTGTTTTTTGTAAGAGGGTCTTACAATGTAGCCGTGGCTGGCCTTGAACTCAGCCTTGTACTCATAGGTATCTACCTGCCTCTGCCTCACCAGTCCTGGGATTAAAGATACGTGTCACAATTCTTGGCTTGTTTTAAATATGTAAATTCTCTGATAACTTCATATATGTATCTAGTGTATGGTGTTCATTTTCATCTTCCATCTCCTCCCATCCTGCCAAACCCCTTTGTCCAAGTTCTTCTACCTCCACACGTTGTCATGTATGTGATCCACGGAGGTGATTTACTTACATATTTCAAATTTTTTATTACAGTTTAGTGCGTGTGTGTGTGTGTGTGTGTGTGTGTGTGATACAGAGCACATGTGGGAGTCGGAGAACAGCTGTGGGATTCTGTTCTCTTCTTCTATCACATGGATCTGGGGATCAAACCCAGGCTTGGGGAGAGCCCCTTTCCCCACTGAGCCTTTGCCCTGCTCCATGACCCGCTGAGTTAGTCGGATTGCTTGCATGAGTGTTGGTGGGGCTTCTTTACTGGAGCATGTGCGTGCTGCTAGTGGCTCTTCATTGAAAACCTGACACTCCCCCACCAACCTTAGCCAGTAGCTCCTCAGAGAGAGACGGAGCCTCTCATGCAGCTCCCCAAGCCGTGATGGAATGTTGACTGGCTCAGTCTAGTGCGGGTAAGCGTAGCTTCTGAGTTCATGAGCGCAGTGGCCATGGCATGTCTAGAAGACAGCATTTCACAGTGTCCTCCCCATTCTGCTGTTACATTCTTCCTGCCCCTTTTGTGATGTTCCATGAGCTTTGGAGGGTGTGGGTGACATAGATTTCCCATTCAGGTCATCACTTAACAGTCACTTATTCTCAGCACTCTGACTAGTTTGAGTCTGTGCATTAACCACCAGTCACTGGAAAAAGAAGTGTGTCTCACCAAGGCTGAGAACAACACTAATTCATGGGAATAGACATAAATATTTAGAATAAATATTTAGGGAGCTTTGACCTTGACATGTTCCCCCTAGAGCCTGTGAACTTCCCAGAAGCCATGGGTTTTAGACAAGGTTTACAGTACTATTCTCTCTCTGTTCTCTCTCTCTCTCTGTCTCTCTCCCTCTCTCTCCCTCCCTCCCTCCCTCCCTCTCTCTCCTCTTTCTTTCTCTCTCTCCTTTTCCTTTTCCGAGACAGTGCTGGGATTACAGGCATGTACCTGTATTATGAGATATGATGCTGGAGATTGAACCCAGAGAGTCATGCAATTGAGGCAAGCGTCTACCAACTGAGTTATAGTCCCAGTCCCAGTTTGTGAACTTTGGCCTCTTTGGCCTCTTAAAACAGTGTCTAGCAGGGTTGGCAGCGGCGGAGCCCTGACTAGCACGCTCAAGCCCTGCTTTCCATCTCTGCAGGAAAAGAAGGAAACAGAGGAGCAGCCCCACCAAAGATATCAAAACGCACCCCTCCACACAAAGCTAACTCAGCACTAAGTGCCACTGTTTAAAGTATTTGTTTATAGTTTTTAAACATTGAAAGCAATCCACTGGCAACAGTAATATATTTCTATAATTCTTTTCATTTCATGTAGGTTATCTGATTTGCTATTCTTTCACTCCACTGTATTTATGTAAGCTTGGAAATAATATGTATCTTCATTTTGGGAGTAGAAATTCCTGATTTTCCCGCCTGGACCTCCCGAGTGTCGTAATCATTGGCTTGGGTCACCACTTAGGACTTGGTGTGTTTTGGCTGAAACTGTGCAACCTGAGAGATAAAGTCTGCGCAATCTCTGGGGGGCTTTACTGGCACTCCTGATCTCTGGTCATCAGGTCCTATTAGATTGGACCTGGCGCAGGCTAGGTGCCCTTCTAACCGTGAGGCACTAGGTACTCTGCGCCCTAGAAGAAGAATGGGAAACGCCCACTAAGTGGAAGAAGGCTGGAGTTCTGGGAGGCCAGAAACAAGTTAGGTTTAAATGCAAATCTCCCGGCAGTTTGGCTACACAACAGCTCCAAGCAAAAGCCAAGATGCGGAGCGGATGTGCTAACTCCTATCAGCTCCATTCTATGCCTAAGGCTACTGCTCCTGTCACTCATTCCCCGCTATCCAATAAGGGGCCACAGGTGGGCTGTCCAATCAGGGGGAAGCAAGGGAGGTGATATTTTCCACTTAGGATCTACAGCTTCTGCCAGAGGCTCCAGCTGCCACGTACACTGCACTGCGAGCTTCCTGCGTAGAACTGTGAGGAGAGCCCGGCGAGCCTGGAAACCCGGCCATGGTGAGCGTGGGGCCGGCTGTCCCCGGACGGGAGGAGCGGCCGTGGAGCCGCCGGAGTGGGCTGTGAGGCTGAAGTTCTGTCCGCAGCCTGCCCCTTCTCCTTTCATCTTCAGTTTTCTCCTGCTCCAGCTCTTAACTCCTCTTCCTTATTCCTTGAAGGCCTTTTCACTGAAGTGGGAAACATCTCTTCAGTTTTTAAATTTTTTGTGTATGAGAATTTTGCCTTCACGTGTATACCTGCAACCATGTGATGCAGTACCCTCAGAGGCCAGAAGAGGGTGTCAAATCCCCTGGAATTAGAGTTCCTGCTATTGAGAACTACCCGTGTCGGTAGTGGGAAGCTGGCTAGACTTGCTGCCCGCCGTGCTTCGGAAGGCTGATCTAAATATCATTGTGACTGTGGAACAGGCTAAGACTTTCAGAAGGATCATAGATGTTCAGACAATGCCATGTTTCTAAAAGTCATTTAGGCAGAGTAAATTATTCTCATTAATTTTCATGGGGTCTCTCCTAGAATCTTACATTCTCTATGACAGTAAAGCTTAAATGTTATGAGCAGAATTATTTTCATTTTTAAAAATCATTTACATTTTGATTCTTTTAGTTTCATGTAATATATATGAGTGTTTTGCCTGAATGTATGTAAGTGCAGTTATGTATGCAATGCCTATGGAAATCAGAAGAGGTTGTCAGATCCCCTGGAACTGGATTTATGGACAGTTCTTAGCTGCCATGTAAATGTTAGGAACTGAACTTGGGTCCTCTACAAGAGCAACCAGTGCTCTTAACCTGTTCTCCAGCCCCATGAACAGGAATTTCTAAGGACAGGCAGACTCATGATTTCTGATGTGAATGCTCTCCATACTGTAGGTGACAGGACTTGTTATGACCAGTGTATCAGTTATTTTTTTGTTGCTGTGATAAAATATCATGACCAAAAGCCACTGCAGAAGGAAGTTGATTTTGACTAATGGTTCCAGAGGGCTAGATGTCCACAACGGTGCGGAATGCAAAGTGGCGGGGTCAGGAAGCTGAGCGATCACATCTTAACAGCAGTGAGGAGAGAGAGAGAGAGCGCAAGAGCGCACTGACTGGAAGTGGAGAGCAAGGTACACCTCCCAAAGCTCAGCCCCAGTGACGTACTTCCTCCAATAAGGCTCCATATCCTAAAATTTCCATAATTTCCTCAGACTGTCCAGCCTGGTAACAAGTGCTCAAATATCTGAGCCTGTGGAGGATATTTTTTTTTATTCAGACCACAACAAGTATAATACAGATGTTCTCTGGATAGAAGAATTTTAGTGGTCGAATGTCCACTTGTAGTCCCTCAGCCCAGTAATGAGCAGAGAGATCTTATTTTGCTCACAGTGTTTAGTACTAGGTGTGGAACTGCTGTGTCATGGAATAAATGTTTATAGGCTACAGAATTAGTGTTAGTGTTAGTCGAGTATGGAGTCTTCATACTATCAGTTTCATCTATTGTCTTACATATGTGGGATACTTAGGACCCAGTGACCTTTGAGGATGTGGCTGTGAACTTCACTCAGGAAGAGTGGGCCTTGCTGGATTCTTCTCAGAAGCGTCTGTACAGAGATGTGATGCTGGAAACCTATAGTAACTTTGCTTGTATAGGTAAGAATGTCATCATGTCTTCATTAGAGTGCAAGTGTTCATGGTGCCCCTTCTCTATTTTGACAAATGAAAAGGAAGAATTTGTTAAAAAGCAAAGAATTCCCACAATGTACAATGAATCTAGAAAATAAGTTTTATATAGATTCTAGTAATTTGTACTAATTTTTCTGGGCCTATATTTCAGGAAACGAATGGGAAGGTCAGAGCATTGAAAACCAACCCAAGAATCCTCAGAGAAATCTAAGGTAATTTGCATGTATAAGTGGAAGCAAAAGTCCCGTGAAGTAATCTTAGTGTGTTAAGAAAATTGAAGACCAGGCAAAATACAAGTTCGAATTTGTTCATCCTTTGAAAAAAATTGATAATTTATATTGTGTGTTGTTGAGCTCAAGAAAGTGATTCAGTGTCTGAGAAACCTTTCACTTGGAAACAGTGGTATGGAATACTGTACATAAATGTTGCACTGTTCACAATAACTCTGTAGGAGCCATATCACAGAATCACCAATTCGTTTAGTTTTAAACCATTCAGATAAACTATAAGGTGTACAGTTTCTCCTATTTGGAATAATATGTGTCTTAATCCAACTAAAAAGGAGTCACTAAAGCAAGTGTTTTGGTTTTGTATCTGTTGCTTTGATAAACGCCAGGACTAAAAGCAACTTGGGCAGGAAAGGGTTTATCTCAGGTTCCAAGTGGCAGTGCATCCTTGAGGGAAGCCAAAGTGTGAATTTGGAGGTAGAAACTAAAGTAGAGCTCCTGGAGGAGTGCTGCTTAACTGGCTCATGTTCTCTTGCTTGATGAACTGCTTTTCTTACATAAGCCTCTGCCCAGGGTGGGCACTGCCCATATCAATTAGCAATCAAGACAACGCCCCACAGGCCAGTCTGGGAGGAAATTCCTGAATTGAGGTTCCCTCTTCCCAGATGACTGTAGTTTGTGTCAAGTTCCCAAATCAAACGAGCACCCAAACTAATGTGCTTGACATTGTTCTCGTAGAAGGTACATTGTGGAAAGACTATGAAAGTACATGCATAAGGCTCCCAGTGTGGAGAAATCATCACCCCAAATCAACAGTACAAAATTCCTTTTGTGACCAGCTGTGGTTATGTGCCCCTTTAATCTTAGCCCTCAGGAGGTGGAGGCAGGCAGATCTTTGTGACTTCAAGCCAGCCTGGTCTAAATAGGAAGTTTCAGGACAGCCAGAGGTATATAGAGAGACCTTGTCTTAAACTGGAGTAAAATCATGTTGCTATGAGGAAGGCATCAACATGCAATATAAATGTAAACAGTGTTGAAAAACCATAAATTCAATCTTAAATATGCAGATACATGGTAATGTACAATGTGTACAGACATTATAGATATGAGGTATGTCTAAAATGCTTTCTTTTCACAGTTCATTTGAAATACATCAAAAATCTAACTGTGGAGAAAAATGGTCTGAACACAGGGAATGTGGAAATCCCTCTGTTTGTCTTTCTTCATTTTACACACATGAAACACCTAACAGTGTAGAAATCTGTCATGAACATAAAGAACTTGGCAGACCATACACATCTTCCCATTTTCTTGAAAGTCAAGAAAAAATTCATCCAGAAGAAAATCCTTGTAAATATAAACAACATGATATGTCTTTTCTTTATTCTTCTTTACATCAAATGCATGAAAGAACTCGTACTGGCAAGGAGCACTATGAATGTAAAGAACGTGGGAAAACCTTCCGACATCTCAGTGATCTTCAAGTGCATGAACAAAAACATAATGGGAAAAGACTATATACTTGTAAACTATGTGTTAAGTCTTTTTTTTCTTACTATTTGCTGAAAGTGCATGAAGCATCTCATACTGGAGAGAAGCCTTATAAATGTCAGATATGCACTAAAGACTTTATTTATCCCTGCTTTCTTAAAATCCATGAAAGATCTCATGATATGGAAAAACCTTATTCCTGTAACGAATGTGGTAAAGCTTTCAAAAGTCATGATTCCCTTCAAAAACACAAAATAACTCATACTGTAGAAAAACCCTATTCCTGTAAACAGTGTGGTGAAGCCTTTAGGTGTGACTATTCCCTTCAAAAACATAAAATAACTCACATTGGGCAGAATCCTTATCCCTGTAAACAGTGTGGTAAGTCTTTCATTTATCCTTCTTTGCTTAAAGCCCATGAAAGATGTCACACTGGGGGAAAACACTTTGTCTGTAAACAGTGTGGTGAGGCCTTCAGAAGCCGCCATTCCCTTCAAGGACATAAAATAACACATACTGGAGAAAAGCCTTATGAATGTAAACTCTGTGGTAAGTCTTTCCTTTATCCCAGTGCACTTAAAACTCATGAAAGATTTCATACTGGGGAAAGACCCTATAAATGTGAACAGTGTGGGAAAGACTTCACAAGAAGCAATTCCCTCCAAAGACATAAAATGACTCATACTGGACAAAAGCCTTATGAATGTAAGCAATGCGGTAAGTGTTTCCTTTATCCCTCTTCATTTAAAACACATGAAAGATCTCATGGTGGGGAAAAACCCTATGCCTGTAAAGAATGTGGTGAGGTCTTCAGAAGTCACCATTCCCTTCAGAAACATAAAGTAGCTCATACTGGGGGAAAGCTTATGCATGTGACCAATGTGGTAAGTCTTTCCTTTATTCCAGTACACTTAAAAATCATCAAAAATCTCATACTATGGGAAAAAATCCTATAAATGTGAACAATGTGGTAAAGACTTTGGAAGTAGCCATTCCCTTCAAAGATGTAAATTAACTCATACCTGGGAAAAGCCTTATAAATGTAAACAGTGTGTTAAGTCTTTCCTTTATCCCTGTTTACTTAAAACACGTGAACAATCTGATATTGGGGAAAAGCCCTATACATGTGGACAGTGGTCAAAGCTAGAGAAACATCAGTTCCTACCCAATCATAAAATAACTCATCCTGGGGAAAAGCCTTATGAATGTCAACAACAGTCATAAGTTTTTGTTTATCCCTCATTACTTAAAATGTATGAATGACCTCATACTGAGCAAAGCCCATGGCTTTAAATAATGGGGAAGAGTCCTCTAAGTCCTCTAAGTGAAAGAACTCATATTGGTGACAAAACCCTATTATTGTACACCATGTGTTAAAGCCATTAGATGTCACAGCTTCCTTCAAGTGCATGAAAAACTTACATTTTGGAAAAAAACCCATGAATGTTAACAATGGTGAAGATTTTCCATGTTATTATTTCTTCAATTATACAGAGGAATTCATCCATGAGAATTACTGTGATTAAAATAATGTGGTAAATTCTTTCATAATATGAAATAGCTCCTAATGGAGCAAAACTGTGTATTTCCTAAGGCACCCAAAAATGTGACAGGTGCAGAAAAACCCTATGAATGTAAACAATGTGAAAACTTTCAGATTTTCCTGAGTCCTTCACCTGTATGGATACATTCATTGTAATAAAGTCTTTGTGAATGTTAAACATGAGGAAGCCTCTTTTATTGTTGTTTGGAATCACTGAAGAGTTCAGTAGAGAAAAATCCTATCAAAGAAATGTTGAGACCCTCAGTGCCATTTCATACGAATAAAACAGAGAAACCTCACTTTGTAGGAACCCCATTTGGATGAACAAAATGTGTAATGCTTTCTGTTACATCCCCCAGTGTTGCCTGATGGTTCGTAATGAACATAGACTCTATGAATACACACTGCATTGAAACTAGCAGTTTGTAATATAAAGAAATTGTTTTTTAACTTTATAATGAATTCATGTGAAAAAATCTCATTAGAAGAAAATTCTATAAATTTAAGCCAGTTGACACAAATTAATGGTTGATGGTCAAGTTTTCCCATGAATGAAATGTTCTACAAGGTGTGATGTATTATACCAGGCAGTCCTTGACTTTTAAAGAAGATCTCTGTTGAACTGGGCCACACAGGCCTGTAGTCCTTGCTACTCCAGTTGTTGAGGTAGGAATATGGACAGTTCAAGGCCTGCTTGGACAACTTAGTGGAGCTGTATCTCAGTGTGAAAGGTAGAAGAGTGCTTGAAATGTAGCCTGGTTTTAGACCATTGTCTTGCATGTAAGAGGTCTGGCATTCAATACCACATACTACCAACATCAGAAAAGCAAAGCTGCCCCTCTATGATGCTGATTATTGGTATTGACAGAAGGAAGCATTTTGTTGATTATGAGCATTTATTGTTTAATGTGGCTATTCTAATGCTCATTTGTGATATACCTGTCTTAGCAGTTGTGTTTCCCATTGATCATAGTCAGCATATATTTCCAACAGTGATGTTCCAATACATGGCTGTTATTGATTTAGGGCTTTCATCAAGAGGATTTAATCGTTGTAGAAGGTAATCTCTAGAAAGATGCCAATCAAAACATATAGCAATAAAAAGATTCCTAGATAAGACTAGACTAGATCTCACAGAGATCCACTTGCCTCTGTCTCCCAAGCACTTGAACTAAAGGCATATGCCACCAAGCCTGGCTTCACTTGCTTTTTTTCATCCAACACAGTGCAGTTTAGTATCCTGTCTAGTCAGTAACAGTTCTGTGGACATTTGTAGTAATACTTAGCAAACACACACTGAACAGCTGCAGAAAAAGCTTTATATACTTTCCTATAATTTTTCTCTTTTATATTATTGAAATATCATGCATTGGGAAAGCCATGGCTAACATTTCTGAAAAAGAAACAAGCTTCTGGAGCATGTCACTGACAGTGCTTGCAGGACTGGTCCTGGTGATCTCAAGTGATGGCTATTGTCACTCGTTTTTGTTTCATTTAATTTTCAGAAATTAATCACAATGTTAATGTATAACATTTGAATAGTAATTCATGTTGCTCTGTGTATGAATATTATTGTAGAAATTGAAGAGGATGCTCAGTCCACAACTGAACACCTGACACTGATCCATACCATTTCAGTTCCTGCTCTCAAAATTGTATTGACATTTATTACCCTCAATGAAAGGAAATCAGATGTCCTCTTCAACTTTAATTTAAGGAAGATAACACAGCAGTAAAAGGACCCAGCCTGGGCACTCTGATGCCACATACACCTCCTCTGTCCACCTCAGGTCTTTACAGTCAACATAAGCTGTTACATTCCCTTCCATTCCCAGAAGATAAAATGAAATGAAATGAAATGAAACCACATATCATTTGAATATCTGTTTTTGAAAGCCACACCATCAATATGCAAACTGAAGAATAAACTTAAATGGTAACACTAGACTGACCATCCACCTCTAGAGCTCTGTGAGCATGTTGCAAACTAATGTATCATCCTTATACTTAATCTTGCCAACTAGATGGAACTTACAATCACCATGGAAACAAACTTCTGTTATTTCTGCGAGGGAGTCTTTAGGTTACGTCATATGAAGTGGGAAGTCTAAATGGTTCCATTCTCTGCACTGGCGTCCAGGAGAAAGCTAGCTGAGCACCGTTATTCGTTATTCGTTGCTCTCTGCTCTCTGACTTTTCATACGGCATGACCAGCGACCTTATTTTTGATCCTGCCGCCTTATTTTCTTGCCATGATGGATTGTGCTCTCAAAGTAGGTCAAATAAATCTTTGTTATTTTCATGTATTTTGTCATTGCAAGAAAAAAGATAAGTGATAAAAATCGACCTAGGATCCCTTCTTCCGTCTGTCCACCTGTTCCTGTGATTTACTTTGGTAGTGCCTTTGATACAGAACTCAAGATGTAGCCAGGCCTCTTGGACCACATCCTTACTACCTTTTCTGTTGGAAAAGGAGAAGCACTTTCTTTAGAAGTTGCTTTCAAGGAGCAGTAACTCTCTTTACCCGCATTTTCAGGTCATGATGTCTCCTTTTCAATAACTTTGGGCTTTCAACAAGTTGGAGCCTTTGATGGGTAGATATTTATGCAAGAGTACGTATTTTTGAAAAATAAAATAAAAGCAAAGTCACTGGGTGTAGTGGTCCATACCTTTAATCCTAGCACTCAAGAGTCAGAGGTAGGCAGAACTCTGTGAGACTGAGACCAGCTCCATCTTCATGGGTGGCTCCAGAGAAACCCTGTCCCAAAACAAACAAAAAAACTAAAACAAAACAAAACTTGTAAAAGCAAAGTGAAATAAAAGTAAAATGGAAAAACCATATAGGCACAGTATTTCTTCTTTGTGATGAGTTGTCCTTCCCTGTGATCTCTCATGTAGCAAACTGTACTGATGGAGGAGGTGCACTTTGTAGCCCTAGTTCAAACACGTGAAACTGGATTGTAGGTACGCAGTGTTCCAGCAGCGTTAGAAACTGCCTTTTAGGTCGAGTTTCTGCATAGTCAGGCTTTCCACAGCCCTTATCCCACAATGTTGGTTTGGGGACATTTCTAGCAATTTTTGTTCCCCACGTACTAGATGGTCACACCTCAACTCAAAGTCCAAGGTGTAAGGTTCAGGGTTCGAGAGACGCAGCAGACAGAAGGGACCAGACTCCGCTGGCAGCTAACAGGGCCCGGCTTTATTGAGAGAAGACCAGATGGGACTAGCTCCTCCGCACCCACGAGTGGAGAAACGCTAGCCCCTTGGGGGCTAGCCTCCCCGAAGAGATGGGGGAGGCTAGCCCCCTCACCCCCATCTTGGGGCTGGGGCTCTGGGGAACCGGGGTGGCGTGAGTCTGAGTCTCAAAAGCCCAGTGCAGCGCCCGCAGCCCGCCAGCAGCAGCAGCACGTTGTCCAAGTCCTCAAAGCCTTTAAAAAACCTTTAGCCACCTCCTGGCTTTTAGGGGAGGGGGGTTGCCATGACATCTGATTGATATTTAAGGCAAGCTTCTGGCCAGGAAGTAGTCCTTTTCCAGAGCTGTTTGTGAATTCCTTGCTTATCTGCCAAGGAATTTGGGATCTGGAGTGGTTTGCAAGGCTTAGATAAGCTCTGGCTCCAGGTTTCTTCCAGAGTCCGAAACTGTTGGGGGTTTCATTCACACCTTACACAAGGTACTGATGTTAACCCCGACTTCCTATTATTTACCTCTCTGTCTTTCCCCTGGGTCACTCCCCTAGCCTGCACAGTCTCATGTCGTCTCAGATCTGGCAGTCTGCGTGTCATGATAATGAGGTGGTGACTTCACTGAGTTCTGTAGAATGCTTCTCGGCTGCCACACTGTCACTGCCCCTGCCTATGCTTGGATGCTTCCTTCTCAGGACGTCCCTGTATGGCACCCACAGGAACATCTGTGGAGTCTTCAAGATTGGGAGAGTAGACTGGAAACCCTTTTCCACCTGGGCTACGTGCAACAAGTAGAACATGTATGTGAAACAGCTCAGAATGGACCAACACTTGAGCAGGTTTGTGATATGTAAATAACCATAAAGGGACATAGGACTCCTGGACCAGAGCTTTTGAGTAGATGCTATTTCCCAGCTCATTTACTGTACACGAATCTTTGGTTCTAACACAGTTTCCCTGTAGCCCCACCAGACCTGGAACTCTCTGTAGACCAAGATGGGCTGGATTCTCACAGGGATGTGCCTGCCTCTGCCTCCTGAGTTCTGGGACAAAAGGTGTGTGCCACGAGGCCTAGCCACATACATCTTTACAAGTGCTTTTCTCTGTCTTAATGAACTGTCTCCATTTCTATTGCCTTACCATGTTTCTCTGGTGCAATTCTTTGTCCTGGAACGCAGTTACTTGGAAATCTCTGTAGGTGTCCCCAGACTCTGCTCTGCACCTTCGACATCTGAGTTTCTGTGTCTTGTGCCACTTTTCAGCCTTGATTTCCAGCAGGTGCTAGTGCTCTGCCCACAAAGTCACATGTTCCTAGTAGAGTCTCTCTCCTCAGCTTGATGCTCCTGTGGTTCCTGTGGCGTCAAGGAAAGAGGGGGAGCCTGCTTAGCTGTGGTTTCTGACCTTCCCAGGTGGCACAGGCTCAGAGCTGCTCCCGCCTACTTCTTTAGCGAGAGCTCACCTGGTTTATGCCCTTCATTTAAAGACATTATTTCTTGTAAGAATATAGATTGTTGTTTATTTCCCTGTTTTCTTTCACCGGGGTTCCACAGGCGGGCTTCTGATCTGCTAATTACCTAGAGCTCAATTTCCCATTATTTCACACTACTACGCTGTTATTATTTTGTAGTATAGATTTTTAACTTCTTCGGTGTGTATTTTGTACTATAAGCCTTGCAATTTTCCTTTCTCTTCTGTTTGCATCAAATACGAACGTTAGTGTATTCCAGTTTGGACATGGTTTTTCCTTTAGAATATTCATGCGGTTGGTGGCATAATGAGGATTTCCAGTTCTGGCTTCAGGGTTTTCAGTGTCTGGTCATTTCACTCCGTTGGTTCAGTTCCACACATGGTGAGGCAGAACGACACGGAGGAGAGGTTGTGGTAAGTTGGCCCCTCTGGGCGCACAGGAGGCAGAAGTCTAAAGTGAATGCTTATGCTGTATGGATGGATGCTGTGGTCATGTCCCACGTTGATCAGCAAGCTATGGGATCATCCTTTCTGGAGTTTATTCCTTTTGAAGCAGAGTTGGAGTTTATTAAGAAATATTTTGATATAGACTGAAGCGTGGACATTAAGGTAGAGAGAAGGAGTACTTAGCAGAAGGATAGTACACATCTAAGACACGGGCATCGGTTTCACAAGAGACAGCCACATTTAAGTGTCTTAACAGTAGCCATGAGTACAACTTTAAACTTTTGAAGTTATATCATGCAAAGGACCTTTTTCAAGATTCCTTCCTTCCTTCCTTCCTTCCTTCCTTCCTTCCTTCCTTCCTTCCTTCCTTCCTTCCTTCCTTCCTTCCTTCCTTCCTAATTAGACAGGAGGGTGATTCCTGAAGAGCACAGGATAGAATTACAAACTGAAAAGTTAAGCCATAGGTCACAACAGACAAAGGAGTCCTTACTACGTATGTCAGTGCAGTTAAATAATACAAGTTGTCTGTAAACAAATTTTGTCATCCGAGAGTCTGGGAAACGTGCAGGTTTGCATCTGAGAAAGAAGTAAACTCAAGAGTCAAACATGCTTAGATCTTAAGCATGGCTTTCTTCTGTTTTGACATTCTTATTCAAAATATCTTTATTTAAAAAAAGGACAGTGACCCCATGTAGAAAACTCTCATGGCAAACTTTTTAAATTGTTCTGGAAATTTTTATTCTTAATTGAAAAGAGACTTTTTCTGCAGTTTTTGACTCTTAGCAGGTAACGAACTTCCGTTGGGATGAGAAGACCTTTCCTTCCCATAGCTCCTTAATTTTCCTATCTCTCTTTTTTTATTTATTACACTTATTTTTTGACAGAGTACCACTGGATGACCTAGAACTTGCTATGTAGACAAGGCTAGCCTTGAACTCTCAGAAATCTACTTGCCTCTGCCTACCATACTAGGTATTTAATACTAGGATTAAATACCTGAGCCACCTTGCCCATCAATTTTTTCCTGTCCTTCTATACTGTCTCAATTTCCCACTCTGGGGTTTTGATTCCAAAGTCTTCAGAGTTGTATATGGCTAAAGATCCAATTTCTGAAATATCACTGATAAACAGGGATGTAGACCCTGCCTGACCAAGCACTGACAGTCTCAACTTCCTTCACCTAGGGAGAACATTAGAAAGTCCAAGTTTAGAAACTGGAGAATTGTCCCTTTCAAATAGGCTAAAGCAGACTCCTTGAGTGTGAGGGAGGCTTTCTGGTTTAACCCAGAACTTAGGGTACGAGATGCTCATGGCCACACAAAATTTCCTCTGAGGAAGTGACCTGTGATTTTTTGCATTTAGGGCCTAGGATGGTCAGATTGGGTCTCCGTTAAAGACACTGTTGGTAGAATTTGAAGACTGAATTACAAAGACCAGATAGAGGCTGAGTTTTTAGAAAGGAGCTTTATTCTAGATTAGGAGGAAACTACAGAAAGCAAGCAAGTAGAGCTCCTGTACTGTTGTAAAGAAAGCCGGAGTTCCCATCTCTGAGCTAAAAGGGCTTTTCTAGGTTGAGGCCTGGAGGTGATCTGGTCACAGAGCTAGCCCACCCACACGGTGTTCCAGCACTCAGTTTTGGTCTGTCCCAGTGTATATCTTCCAGGCAGTGGTTGCTCCTTAGGTTGTGTAAAAGGAAAGGAAAGAACAGGAAATCAGGGCAGGAACAGGAGCCCCTAACACCACTGGATACGAAAGGTAAGAATCAGAACTGCTTATATTTGAGGTTCCTGTCCCTAAAACTATCTGGCCCACTTCTATCTCTTATTTCTATTAGTTTGGTTGCAATCTGGAACAGAGAATACCATTACTTAGGACATCAAGCCACATGAACAATAAAGTGTACAGTGAATGTTACAGACAATTGGAGTACCCAAATAGTCAGGCCTTTTCTACTACACGGTACATGAGAACCAATGTGTCAGTTGATCACGAAAAATAAAGGTATTATAAGAGAAAGAATCTCAATGTTGGCGAAATAGCCAGATTGGCAAGGTCCCTGACACACCAACATGAGGACCTGAATTCAGGTCCTGGCACACATTTAGAAGCTGGATATGGTCCTGTATTTCTGTAACCTTTATACTTTTAGGAGTGAAGAAAAGTAGGTCCCCAGAGCTTGATGGTAAACCAGTACTGCCAATCAGCAAGCTCTGCTCTGTAAGAGACAGCTCTCTCCAAAGTTAAAGTTGAGAGCAATAGAAGATACCTGTTGTCAAACTCTGGCTTCCATAACATGCATGCACATTGCACAAGCACTCTGATACACATGTGCACACAAATATGCTACATATACATAAATTAAGGTTGAATCAGACATAAGGATTGCCTGAATATGTAAATCGTGCAGGCCTAAGGGCAGAGCGCCCAGTGGTCAGCTCTGCATTCACAGGTGGACACTTGGATAATTGTACAGGCTTCCCGTGTGCTACTGTTGCAGTATCCAAGGTCATTCAGGTTCATAAGCCGGTGTTCCTGTAATCTGGGAGCGTGATTCCTTTGGGTGTAGAAAGAATGTTGATGGTATAAATAGAATGGAGCAGGACACAGGAAAGTTATAACAAGGAATAGGCTTGTGGAATACATTAAAATACTGTGCATAGAGATGGAAAGATGGCTCAGTGGTCAAGAATGATTAGATAAAATTAAATTTACAAAGTACCATGAGGCTGTAATCGTTGAGCATATATGATTGTGTCTTAAGTCTCTTTCAAATGAATAAGAAGTAAGCTGAAATTGCTATGGAGTTTGAGACCACCAGGAAAAGACCAGCAGACTCAATTAAGAGTCTAGTCAAATTTATTTAACCTGCAGCTGGCTAGAGTCTCTCTGTCAGATCCGAGAACTGCAGCAGTCAGGGACGGGGGAGTGAGGGTTTTAAAGGCCAAAACCACATTTGCTGCACTTGCTCAGGGTGCCCTGGAGCAAGCTGGTTACAGAGGGGAAGAACAGCTATTAGTCATATCATAACAATTCTTACTTAACCCTGTGGTCAGGGATTTTGAGCAACTGGAAGATTGCAGAGGAGGCTGCAGACTTCAGGAAAAAGGGAAGGGGTGAGACCTCCTAGAAACTGTTTTCCAGCCTTGAGCTGGAAATAAGTTGCGGCTGAGTTTCAAGATGGTTACCTTGCATATAAAGGAGTCACTCTAGTCATCACAAAATGCAAATTCAGGATATACCTACTGATAGATTTATAGTTGGAACATATCTTTGATTTAAGAAATTGAGATGGCTTTTTTTCTTGTTTTTGAAATCTAATCCTTTGAAAAATTTGTAGGTGTAACCAACCTTGTGTTCAAGATGCTGTGGAGGGGCTAGAGAGATGGCTCAGTGTTTAAGAATGCAACTATGAGGACCTGAGTCCAATTCACAGCTCCACAATTAAGCTGAATATCTTCCAAATGCCTTTAACTCTAGTTCCTAAGGAACTGATACCATCTTCTGGCCTCTGTGCATGCACAGGCACACACACCCCCAACCCCACACACATAAGCATGCACGTGTGCACACACACAATTTATTGGTTTGTTTGCTTTGGTCTTTTTGAGACAAGGTCTCCCTATAGCCCCATCTGGCCTGAAACTCTCTATGTAGACCAGACTGGCCTTGAACTCATGGAGATTCTTCTGTCTCTGCCTCCCAAGTGCTAGGAATGAAAGTGTGCACCACAACAGTGGTCTAACAATTTTTTTTTTTTAGATTTCTACAAAGCAGTAAGTTATGCACATTAACGAGATGTCACTGGTCTGTTAACCAGGTATTAGGCGGCTCCACAGTGCCAGTGGCTAACTTTCTTCCACAGATCCCTGGACAGCTGTGAGTATGTCATATTGTCTCTCAGTACTTTACAGTGTCCTGGATATGCTCCCAAAGAAGGTATCAGTGGATTGAAGGAGAAAGTAAAAGCAGGCACCGTCAGGGCCAGATTCCATGTTCACGTACCTTCAAGACTTCCATTCCTGCCAGAGCCTGCCGGCAGAAATCGAACTGTACCTGAATTGGGGAGTTAGGATTGAGAAATAAAGAGAGAGAGAGAAAGATTTTCAGAAGGACTCTCAGTCAATACTGAGGCCTAGACTTTATTATTCTCAATGTAGTTATACTCTTATAACTGTATGAGGAACAATACCACCGTCAGAAGTTCAAGCAAAAACAAACATGCATTTATATATGTGAAATTATCCAAGCCACTCACATCTACTAACAATGGGTCCTCAGCCTTGGGCTCAAGGCAGACTCCCATACAGGAGTCACAAGATTCTTGCATATCAAAGCATCCTACTCGCACAGCACTTCTGTGACTGATCTCTGTTTAGCCCTAAGCTAGGGCATAGCTCAAAACAGGCAAATGGCTCCCGACACATTCCATTATGTTCAGCTAAAGCTTTATGTTTCAGGGGCTGGAGAGATGATAGATGGTTAAGATCACTGGGTGCTCTTGCAGAGGACCTTGGTTCGATTCCCAGCACCCACATGGCAACTAACAACCATTAGTAACTCCAGTTCCAGGGGATCGGAAGCTGCCTTCTGACCTCCAGGGGTACTGCATGACATGGGAACACTTATACACATGCAGCCAATATACTCATGCACAGAAAATAAATAAATAAATGAAATAGTCTCTGAAACTTTATGGTTCAAACCAGGCATGCATGGGAATGTGCCCTCCTTTAAATACCAGCACCTCCCCATATGAATAGGTCCTCAGCCTTCCTTTGTTTGGGAGAGCTTTGCTTGCTTACTGCAGGTAATAAATTTTTCTCCACTCTTTTATGTCTTGGCTGTGACTTTTTTATATGTTTTTTTGTTTTGTTTTGTACTCACCAAATATGTGAGCCTATTGGTTTCTGTTAGAAGAACAGCAGACACAGCTCCATGCTGCTCTCTGTAGCTGCTGCAGAATTCATTCAGACACCTTAACTCTGGTGAAGCCCAGGTTCTTGACTTCACTGAACAAAAGAACTTCAAAATGAGTCAGTATTATATAGAACTGGGATTTGATACGCAGTTTTCTTGTACTCAAGCATGGGCATCTGGAGAGAAAGAAGCAGTTAGGGACAGGACAGCACACACTTGAAGACAGCTTCTAAGGAGAGTGTCTGGCTTTATTTTTATATATAAAATTGCAACTATTGTATCGAAGGAAATAGATTTCCAAACTTTCATTCTAGACACTTAAAAGTTTTCTTTCAAAACTGTGCCTAGGACTAATCAGATTGGCTCTCAATTAAAGGCACTGCTGGTAGAATGTCCCCAACACACACACACACACACACACACACACACACAGACACACACACACACAGAGACACACACACGCATAGACATACACACACACGCACAGACACACACACAGACACACACACACACAGACACACACACCCACAGACACACACACACAGACACACACACAGACACACACGCACAGACACACACACACAGACACATGCACACACACACACACACAGAGACACACACACACAGAGACACACACAGAGAGACACACACACAGACACACACACACAGACACACAGACACACACACAGACACACACACCCACAGACACACACACAGACACAGACACACAGACACACACAGAGACACACACTCACAGACACACACACAGACACACGCACAGACACATGCACACACACACACACAGACACACACACACAGAGACACACACACAGACACACACACAGAGAGACACACACACAGACACACACGCACAGACACACACACGCACAGACACACACACACAGACACACACACACAGACACACACACAGAGACACACACACAGACACACACACAGACACACACACAGACACACACGCACACACACACAGAGACACACACACAGACACAGACACACAGACACACACACACAGACACACACACAGACACACAGAGACACAGACACACAGAGACACACACACAGAGACACACACACACCCCCACACACAGACACACACACAGACACACACACACACACAGACACACACACACACACACACGAGACATGCACTAGTCGGATGTCACCAGACTCACTAAGGTTGCTTTTCTAGGGAGTAATCATCAGTAAGGACTTAAGAATAATTCTGTAGATGTCTGTATACCATCTTCTCTATTCTTAGAAAAAAATATACTGTAATATATGAAAATGTACTATAAACTTTGTTTTTCAATCCTTGAGCAAAGTAAAGACGTGTTTGTGTCAGCCCCGTTACCTGACAGTGAGGATACACGCTCTGCACTGGCCCTGGGTCTCTATGGACTGTGAGCTGGAAGGTCAGACAACTGGTCGTTCCATCTCGTCACTGTTGTGTGTTAGGGTCAGACTGCTCTGCAGTGACTGTGGCTACCATGCAAGCTTTGTCTGAAGACCCCAAATGTGGAGGCCCTTTGGCCACACGCAGATGTGAAATGAGAATTTAAAATCTGATCTCCACCTGCTGTGGCTGGATGATGACTTTCCTGAATTTGCAGTTATCTTCATCCTCCTTGAACTAGTTGTCTTCATGCTTCTGCTTTAAGGAATTTCTCAAGAACCAGCCTGAGGTGGGGATCTAATTAGTCTGTTCTTACAGATCCCCCAAACACTCCATAGGATTGATCTACAACCAAAACCTTGTCAATATACTTACATACAGAGGTAAACAGGTAACACAAAGGGACGGGACAAACACAAATGCCAGGCTGTCACTCTGCTTTTGATGGTCTTGTGAGTTCAAATGAGAGATTAATGCTTTTTAGCAAAGAGGGTTGCTAAGAACCTGTACAATAGGCAAATATTTAACAACTAGTTAAATTTGTTGGCAAAAGTACAGAAATATCTGGAGAACATGGCATTCCCTGTGTCTCAGATATACACATCTGGTTTTTCAAAGGAATATAGTCACTTTGTTAAAGAAGAAGGAAGAAAGGATGAAGAAAAAGAAGAGTTGCCAGATGTGGTGGTGCACACATTTAATCCCAGCACTTGGGAGGCAGAGGCAGGGGGATCTTCAAGAGTTCAAGGCCAGCCTGGTCTACATAATAAGTTCCAGGCCAGCTGAGGCGACAGGGAAACCCTGTCTCAAAAAAACCAAAAACAAACAAAAGGATTTTTAATAAAGAAGTATTGATTTTTAAAATTTTTATTTATCATTTTTATTTTTTATGTGTCTGAGTATATTGCTTGCATGTATGTAAGTGCACCCTTATCATGCAATGCCCACAGGGGTCAGAAGAGTGCACTGAATTTTCCTGGAACTGGAGTTATGGATGGTAGTTAGCCACTATATGGGTGCTGGGAATTGAATGCAGGTCTTCTGCAAGAACAGTCACTGTTTTTAACTGCTGAGCCATGTCCTGGCTCTGCAGAAGTATTGTGTTTTTTCTGTTATTGGTGGGGTAGCTTAGTCAGTTTGGTAAGCATGAGGGCTTGGGTTACAGCACCAGATTCTAAGGGAGGCGGGAAGCTCTCATGGGGTACCTAATTGAAATCCCTACTCCGAGGAGGCAGAGTCAACAGGAGCCTTCAGGCCATAGAGAACTCGTCTCAAAATTACTGACGGATGGAGTGAGGCTGGACCAAAGCTTGGTCACTCTCCTGAAGCCAGACCACTCCACTCCAGCCCCGCCCATTCCCACACGTGCCCATCCTCCCATAGCTCGCCTGGCTCTTTCGCTCCCAGCCTTCAAGGAAGGACGCAGAGGCAGGAAGAGCTCTGCAGTTTGCACACCTGCCTGGGCTCTATAGAGAGATGCCGCCTCACAGCCTCAGAAAAGTAAGATCAATTTGAAGTTGCAGGATTTTTCTGCGAACTGCCATTCACACTAAAAAGGAAAATGAGGCCAAACTTAGCAGGAGTTTCTTGGGCCACAAATACTTGAATTTTACTTGCTTGGTAAAGTTTTCAATGTGCTACAAATCTTGTCTTGGTACATGGATGAAATACAGAGTTAGAGTTAGGAATACTAATGTGCACAGGTCAGTCTTTGCCTTTGGTCATGTACTGCAAGTCAGTGCTTCTACTCTTAAGGAGCCTTGTCCAGTGTGGACCGGCTTCGCTGTGCTAGTGGTTAGACTTTACCTGCCCTTTGGTTCTTTTAGTTCTCAAAGTAATCCTACTGTTTTGAAAAAAATTGTAAATTTTAATTTATTTTGTATTATTTTAAAAAACTTTTATTCTATTTCATTTTAAAATTTTGTTTTGAGAGAGGGTCTCACAATGTAGTCCTGGCTGGCCTGGAACTTGCTATATAGACCACGCTGGCCTTTAACTTATAGGTATCCACCTGCCTCTGCCTTGTGAGTGCTGGGATTAAAAACATCTCCCATAATTCCTGGCTTATTTTGATTTTTATATTCTGTGGTAATTTCACTTGGGCATCTAATGTATTTTGTTCCTTTTCTCCCTCCTGGTACCCCTTCCATCCCCTTCTGCCAAACAAACCCCTTCCTCCCAAGTCCTACTTTCATGTTCTTTTTGTGTATGTGATCCACTGGGTTTACTTTACCTATTTATTTCAAATTTTAGTAAATATCTGTGTGTGTGTGTGTGTGTGTGTGTGTGTGTGTGTGTGTGTGTGTGTGTGATACAGAGCACATGTGGGAGTCAGAGGACAGCTGTGGGATTCTGTTCTCTTCTTCTATCACATGGATCCTGGGGATCAAACTCAGGCTTGGGGAGAGCCCCTTTCCCCACTGAGCCTTCGCCCTGCTCTATGACCCGCTGAGTTAGTCGGGTTGCTTGCATGAGTGTTGGTGGGGGCTTCTTTACTGGAACATGTGCGTGCTGCTAGTGGCTCTTCACTGAAAACCTGACACTCCCCCACCAACCAACCGTTAACCTCCAGTAGCTCCTTGGGGAGGGTGGAGCCTCTTGTGTGGCTCCCCTAGCCATGGTGGAATGTTGACAGACTCAATCTAGTGCAGGTAACCATAGCTGCTCCGAGTTCATGGGTGCCCTTGTCTAGCATATGCAGCTCCAACATAAAGGAACAAACGGGAGAGGAGCCCCACATAGTGACAACAAAAACCCAAACAGCGAATTCATTGATTCACAAATTTCATACAATGTGTTTTGATCATATTCAGACCCTGCCCCACCCCCACCCTCACCTTTACTTGCTCCCTCTACCCCGTACATATTTTCTATACATTGAAAACATACTATAGTAATATACGGAATGGCACTGGAACCATCCCTGCATTCCCACCCCATTCCCTCCTGATTCCTTCCCAGAGATGATCCTTTCACAGCATTGTATCTTCTTATTTGGGGTGTGTTCCTCTTGCAGAGTAAGAGCAGCAAGTTTCCCCATTCTCCATTGAGTTCTCAGCATACCACAAGCCCTTGGTGACTGGCTAATAAGGAGTCTGTGACCTGCTCTGGGTGTCATCTACTAGTTAGAAGAAATGTATTAGGAGAATCCGGGAATAATCTCACTGCATAGCAAGCTGCATTACTGGATAGAAGTTATTGCTTCCACACAAGCCAGCACTTGCTTCCTAGGAAGGCCAGGAGTGCGTCTCAGCTACTTGTTTATAAATATGGTCCTCAGGGGATTGGAGTTGCCTTGATTTATTCATTTCTGTGAGTGGATAATGTTCGTTTTTGTCTTTATGCATACAGTACTCTACAGTAAGAACATAAGTATTTCTATCTTGTGAGGTTCCATGTGAGTTTAATTCAACTCTTACAGTCATTCCTGAGTTTACTTAATGACAGTAACTCTTATTTTTTTCCCTTCAGTAGCTGTGGTCCTAGACATCATGATGGCCTGTGACCATAGAGATGAGTCTGTCAGAGAGACTGCTGTCAGAGAAGCTCTCCTGAAGAAGCATCATCAGAAAGAGGAAAGATTCTCCAGTCGGGTTCTCCTGGTTCAGTTCTTTACAAATACAGGCAAGAAATATTCTGACCTTTTCTTGTTTAAATGAAAGTGTGAGGAATGTTGTGGCATCTGATTTTTGTTAGCATTTCTCCAACAGCATTTTATAATGTTATAGTTAATATGTTAGAAGATGATTTTCCACATAATTATGATATTTCTTTTCTCTTAGAAATAGCTTTCTGTCTTTGTTTTTTTTTTTAAGATCCAGCTTCCCTGAGTAGAACAGGCTGGGCTGGGGCTGGGGTCTTCCTGCCTCGGCCTTCTTGGTGCTGGAATGACAGGCTTGAGCAACCATACCTGCTATGGTGTGCGCTGGTGCTCGGCTAGCTCGTACTGTGGCAGCATCATTTGAGAAATCACTTGGATAAAACAAAACAAAACAAAACATTGTTTTAAAAATAACATAAATTTCCTTTTATGTAATGTTTAAACATAATTGGTATTGTTTATAGTAAATAATTTCTGCTTTATTTGGATTCAAGCTTTCTTACATAATTCACTCAAGAGGCAAAAATTATTTCTGAGTCTCAGGTGGGAAATGGGTAGCAGACTTCTGATGCTTTTTCGGCACCAGAATATGCTATCTGTGTTGGGCGTAAGCGTGTTTTGGACTGGTTTCTGATTTCCTTGTTCTCTATATCATTTGTGGAGTTTTGATGACAGAGCCCCTCTCATACCTAAGATGGTCCAGTCATTGTCTTTAACTTTCTCAGCCCATTGACGATGGTTCTGACCCAGGGGTCCAGCCTCCATTTCTACACTCTTTATAAGGGATATGGTCCTGGGAAGACAAGTGTCTTGTAGCCATAGCTGTCAGTCTCTTAGGACTGGATCACTGAAGAGAACTACCCTCAGCAGTTATAGAACTCTGCCATCTGCAGAAAGGACTGATAGATACCTTGGCAACTCCAACTAAACTCTCAGAATTCAAAAGCATCTATAAGAAGGGACTGACTGCAGCCCCTTAACATCGATAAGCTTCCTGACAAGATAAACTTCCTGGCCAGATAAGATTCCCCAAATCATGTGTTAACTACCTGCCCCGAACACAAATCAGATCAATACATATCACTTGGTTTCCCTCCCTTTAAAAATCCCACCAAAAAGCAAGAAGCTGCTAGCTGCTCCATTCCCGAGCTTGGAGGCTAGCCCTGTGCCCTTAATAAACTGGTCTTATTACCACTGATGCCGGAGTCTCTCGTCATTTCTGCTGGGTCTCACACTTAACCAAACCCAAACCCAAACCTTACAACTAAGGGCACCTGCCGCTCCTTACTCTCGTCTGTCTAGTCAGGAATCTATCACTAGGGTTTTGCTTGTGTCTTTAGCACTGTGGTGACTGGAGCTGGGAGTCCCTGGTGCAGAGAGGTCAGAGCAGTTTATGATGTCATTGCTGCCTCTAACCACTGCTGTCACCTACAACTTAGGAGGATTCAGTGATGAAGGGTGGGGTATGGGACACCCTGCCCATTGTTCTCTTCTTTGTCTCTGAGAAGCTTGTGGTATTTTTACAGAAAGTCAGGGGAAGCAGAGTGGGAGTTTATTCACGCAGGTGGGGTGGCCCAGATCATTCAGTAACAGTGCCAGACCCGACTAAAATCTGGAGGAAAGTTTTTCATCAAATCATGTGTGAGGAATACAAGCAAAAGGCAAATAGCACATATGTAATAAATAGGCAAGTGATTACAGGAAACACGGTCACAGAGGTTACAGGAATGTGGCAGTTTGGAGATTCAAGACTCCAACCTTGGGAAACTGCAGGGGGCAGTTTACCTCCTCCCATTCTTATTTCTTATCTTGGGGCTTTTCTAGGTCCAGAGTTCTTAGCAACCATTCAAAGTCCTTAGCAACCATCCTAAAGGTTCCATTACCATCACATTGCAAGAGCTTTTAGCAACCT
The DNA here is from genome assembly GCA_035773235.1 of Eospalax fontanierii. Classification (NCBI taxonomy): domain Eukaryota; kingdom Metazoa; phylum Chordata; class Mammalia; order Rodentia; family Spalacidae; genus Eospalax; species Eospalax fontanierii. The sequence goes on from CM069554.1 coordinate 8,776,131, forward strand.
TTTGTCTTCCACCACAGTATGAGCTGATTTTTATGCCTCTGCTTTTGCAATGAATGCACCATCATTTTTCATTTCATTTGTTTCATCTGGAGGGGGAGGTGGTCTGTTAACCTTTATTTCTTTTCAGTCATCTGCTTCCTTCTCCAAGAGCATGGACCTTTGATTCAGGCATAGTGGCACATAACTTTAATCCCAGCACTCAGAAGGCAGAGTCAAGGGGAATCTGCGTGATATCAAGGCCACCTTGGTCTAAGTAGGGAGTTCCGGGCCCACTGGGACTACAGAGAGACATATTTTAAAAAAAACAGTAGAATTGTTTCTAAAGGTTTGAGATGTACAAGCTCCTCCAAGGAGTCCATCTTCCTGCATTTCCTTCAGTTGCCTGACTCCAGAAGTTCATAACAGAGTTGCCTGTAGGTTCCTCACCGTGACTGTCAATATTCTGCCCCACACAGTTGACCTCACATGCGGTTCACTGATATTCTGTTCATTTTCTTCATTGATGTATTAGTTATCTTTCTGTTGTGATAAAACACCATGACCCAGGCAACTTATAGAAGGGTTTATTTGGCTTACAGTTCCGGAGGGATAAGAGTCCCTCATGGCAGGGGGCATGGCAGCAGGAGGTAAAGGTGGGAGCTCACATCTTCACCCACCGTGAGCAAGCAGAGACACAAGTAGAAGAGGGCAACGCCATGAGTTCTCAGAGTGGCACTCTTCCTCCGTCAAGGCCGCACCTCCCATAGGTTCTAGACGTCCCCCAAATAGTGCGTGTACCGGGTACCAAGTCCTCAGCTCTGTGAGCCCATGGTGGATATTTCTCATGCAAACCACCACAATTGGAACTTTCATTTTTTTGTGATTTCAATTGCTAGAACTTTATGTTTCATTTTTTAATCTGCAATTTCTGATCTGTTTTCATTATATTTTTTGGTTTAAACTCCAGGAGATAGTTTTCATCCCTATTACCATATTTCTTTTTTTTTTTCTTAGCAGTGTTTTTTGTTTTCAAACTCTTCTGGTAAAATATATGTGTATAAATTTATAATTTTCACATGCTTTAATTTTTTGTAAATTTAAAATTGTGATTTATTGTGTGTGTTTCTATATGCACATACTCCAAGGTGCTGTGTAGAGGTCATGTATCCATTACTGCTTTCTTGTCCAAACTTTTATTTTTCCTTCCCTTTTCTTTAGTTTTAGTACATAGTCCAGGCTGACCCAGACCTTTTCACTCTTGTGCTTGGTCCTCAAGGCCAAGGTATAGTCTACTGTTAGAGTGGCAAATAGACCCAGAAAATCAACTGGGATAGACTAAAGAATCTCAGGTCTATCTGTTGAAAAACCCACCTTTCCAGTTCCACTAGTCAATCATCTCAGCAAAGGACCACTCTTAGGGAGGCAGGTTCACCTTAAGCTATGCTAACCAGCTTCGGGGAATGCTTAGTGTTAATGAGGTTGTGAACTTTTCCTGCTGGGAATCCCATTTCCCGGTGCTGTACTCTCTAATTCTTGACCCAGAGAGTGCAGTCACTGGCCCAGCTGAATAAATTTGGCTGATTTGGAACATCTGGAGTCTGAGTGCTCCTTCCCAGGAGTCTTGGTGCCATATCAGACACAAAAAAATAAAAAAATAATAAATATTTTTTAAAAAGGAAAAAGTATACATTGGTGAGGAAAAGAACACTAGGAAGTTTAAGGATGTACTGATGATATATGTTGAAAAAGAGGCTGTAATTGTTAAAGTGATTAGTGCAATTAAAGACAAGTCTTTGGCTTTGGGGTGGAACAATATGAAAATGTGCCCTGTGGAGCCCCTAACTCATACATATTTCCCAGTACCACAAGGACAACACTGCCAAGTTGCCTGGCAGCTTTCGATGGACTGTCACTCCTTTTGGCCACATTAGAAGCGGCTTTTGGATGTTGAAACAATTGCTTCTAGGAGCAAAGAACTCCTAAGGCTTTCCCCTTTCAGAAGTTGGAAACTCAGCTGGGTGGAGTCCTGCCCTGTTCAGAAACCTCCGGAGCGCTGGCCCCCACGCCCGGCCCAGATCTTGCCCTTTCAACACCTCTCCTCAGCTGTAACATTAAGCTTCCTAGTGCTGTCTTTCTCTCCAAACTACATATTCTATTTCTATGCTATTTTCACCATAGATCTGCACAAGATTTGTGAGTAATACCCATGCCACAGACTAGACATTATGCTGTCTTGAAATTTCTTCCACCAAGAAATTAGTCCATGACCTTTTTTATTTAGCCTCAAGCAAGTTTTTAGGACACAGGGAGAAGGCAGCACAATTCTTTGCCAAAATATCACATGAATGGCCTCTAGCCCAGTCGCTAATGTGTTGGTCCCATCTGAAACCTCATGAACCAGGCTGTCCCCTTTCCTGTCAGTACTAGTGTCTTCAGGGTCCTACTAGAATGGCCTATTAAATTTACAGCATTCAACTTTTTTTTTTTTTTTAAATCTGAAGTTCCAAAGTCTTTCATATTTTCCCCCAAAGTATAAGGTCTAGTTCTTCAGGGCAGAACTGGCACAACTCATATTGACCTGGTACCAACTTTTGTATCAGTCACTTTTTACTTTTGTGATAAGAACACCATGACTAAAAGAGACTTATAGAAAATAGTTCATTTTGGATGGCAGTTCCAGAAGGAAGTCCATAATGGTAAGAAAGAAATGGCAGCAGGTGGCTGGAGCAGGAAGCTCACTGATCACATCTTCAACTACAAATGCAAAGCAGAGAGCAAAGTAGAAGTGAGGCAAGGCTATAAACATCCAAAGCCTGCCCCTCCAAAGTGATATGCTTCCTCCAAAAAGACTACACCTCCTAAACATTCCATGACTTCCCCAGTGCTGGGCCACCAACTGGAGACCAAGCATTCAAATACTCCTGATTCAAACCACCATAGCCTCCAGGGTGGATTCCATCCCTCTGGAATTATAAGCCCAAATAAATCCTTTCTGTCCTCCCTTAAGTTGCTGTTGGTCAGAGTGTTTTATCACAACAGAAGCACTAGAACAGAAATAGGTATTGAGAGGTGGGTGTTGCTGTGATGACCTAACCACATGGTTTTCAATGCATTGAATTATTTTGTCCGAGGAACTACTTGGTGGTCTGCTCATTAGCTTACTTCCTTATACAGCCCAGGCCCACAAACCTAGAGATGGTGCAACCCACAGTAGGCCCAGCCCTCCCACAACAATCAACAACCAAGACAATTCCTGACTTAGGAGGCTGAAGTCAGTCTGATCCAGGTAATCCCTCAGTTCAGCTTCCCTTACAGGATTCTAAACCTTGTAAAGTTCACAGCTGAAGCTAGGGAGACAACATAATTCCAATGAAAATCCATAAAACTTAATAACAAACCTGATTGTAAAGACAATATAAAAATGGAAAAACCCCAGAATACTGAACACACTTCTGCACAAGAAACATACATATTGTCCCTATGTGACTAAAACTTTCTTTATAAACTCAATGATTAAGATAGTGTACTATTTAAGAACAAATACGCAGATGAATAGAACAGGAACACCAGAATAAAAATAAATAAATAAATACACAAAAATGTAGGCAACTTATTTTGACAAAAGGGCAGAGGAAACTCGATGAGGAAATCATAGTCTTCTCACAAATGCTACTAGACTTCATGGACATCCAAGCACAGAAAAGTAATCACAGAATTTACAACTCTCACAAAACTAACTCACAGTGCATCCTGACCCTAGCTGAAATGCCAAGAGCCTGGCGCAGAGCCTGTTAATCCACTGCTGAACCGCATCCCCGTTCCGGCAGTCCTTTCCAAAAGCAGGAGCTGGGGCGCACGCTGACAGTGACGTAAGCAGCACGGAAGATTCCCCGGTAGCAACGGGCACGCGGGGCGGAGCTGCCCAGAGGCGTCTCAACGGGGGGCCAGGTCTTCTCAGAGACCACACAGGAAAGCTCCGGCCCAGCCACAATCCTCCCACCAGGCTGTCAGGCGGCTCCACCAGCCGCTCCTCCCAGTATGAAGACAGCAGGCCCCTCGTTCACCTCGGAGAGGCTTCCAGACTCTCCCCACCGCTCAGGACCTCACAACGGAACGGGAACCTAGGCAGTGATTGCCTCAGAAACTTCAGCTCAGCAGCTGGAAAGAATCGTCCCCTCCCTCCGGACAGCTTGTCCTGAGGCCCTGATTGGCTAGCGCGGCCTGAGTGACAGGAGTAGTGCCCTTAGGGACTGAATGGAGTTGAAGCAGCACAAGTGGCCCAGCAAACTAGACTAGCATACAAGCCCAACTGTTTCTGGCCTCTCAGTGCTCCAACCTTCTCCCACTCTGCAGACACTTTCCACTCTTCCTCCAGGGCACAGAGCCCCCTAGTGTGCGACCCTATTACACCATTACACTCTATTACTAAAGGAATGACGCCTTTGCCTCGGTTTGGAAGGGCGCCCAGCCCAAGCCCGGTCGAATTCCAATAGGACCTGATGTCCAGAGATCAGGAGTTTCAGTAAAGCACACTGCGGATGTCGCGCACAACTTTTCAATCTGCACAGTTTCAGCCAAAGAAATAACACCAAGCCTCACCTGTGAACCTAGTTCTTAGGAGGTATAAATAGGAAGATCAGGAGTTCAAGGTCATTCTGGGCTGGACAAGACACAAATAAAAATCCTGAAGGGAGCCAGAAGGAAAAAAAAAATTATGAAGGAATGAAAAAAGTGAAGCTTAACAAAGAAAAAGAGACTAAAGGAGACATCCATCAAATAGCTGTTTGGAGAAAATAAGGACAGTGATGATACTAACGTCAGTTATTTTAAAGACAAATATAATTAGCACAGCCTTGAATATATATTGAATTTTAAAATGAAAAGGGACTCAAATGGGTAGTTTCAGAAATGAAAGTGGAGCACTGTAATCCCAGGCCAGAAAAGGTTGAGGCAGAAGGATCCCAAGGTCAAGTCCCAGCAGGGCTTGGGACTCAAGACCAACCTGGAGGCTATCTCAAATAAAAACATTAAAAGTGGATTAGTGATAGAATGCTTGCTAGCATGTGAGAGACCCAGGGTGCAGATGCCATTATTCTGTATCCCGAGAATGAACATAAATATTATTACCAATCTTATAGAAATAGAAGGAAATAGAACGAACTAGAAGAAAAGCAAAAATATTTGAGAAAGACACAATCGAAAACTGAATCATGAAAACAGAAAACCTGATTCAAAATATAACTACCGAATAGGTGGAATTTATACTCAAAAGCTCCTACGAATGAAAGTTCATCACCACATAATGTCATTAATAACATTGATCCCATATTTAAGAAGAATTAGCAAGCCTTCACAAACTCCTCCAACTGAACAGGAACACTTGTTAATTCATTCCATGAAACTACTCTCACCTTGATAAAAGACCATACAGGAGAACGAAGAAGAGGAAGCACAGGGAACTGTCTTGTAAGAAGACTGATGCACAAATCCTCCAAAAAACATCAGTAAATAAAAGAGGCAGGACATTACAATCATTATAAAGGTTCTACTAATTCCCAGAGGCAAGAATGTGCAGGTTTTGTTAAGATTTATTTTTATTTTATCTGTATGTTCACATGCCTGCACATATGTACATACATCACATACATTATTAGGTCCAATGATATACAAAAATAATTTTATGAAATTCTCATTTTTTCAATCGTTTTAATTAAAAAATGTATCGTATGTGTATGTACATACGCATGCCATGGCATACATGTGGTGGTCAATTTGCTGTGGCTGGTTTTCTCCTGTTGTCCAGGGATAGAACTCAGATGGGCAGGTGACTTTACTCATTCACCCATCTCCCCAGTCCAGCTTTCTTTCTCATTATAGACTACACACAGACATTTTGTTGGAAATGCTGGAAATTTTTCAGTCATGGGGGATACATCTGTAATCCCAGCCTTTGTGACAAATCATGAATCACGAGGATCAGAGGTCCAGGCTGGGTAATCTGTACCTAAAAACAAGTGAAATAAAGAAAAGGGCAGGAAAAATGTTTGGGGAAGAAGGAAGCAGTTATGGTTAAATGACATGAGGAATGTACCTACTACTACCGAGCACTGTAAATGTTAAAATGGGAATGTTGAGATGGCTTAGCAGAAAAGGCACTTAGTGCCAGGCCTGATGACCTGAGGTTGAACCCCCCTACAATCCACAAGGTGGAAGGAGAATCTCACAGGTGGTACTCTGACTCCACACATGCACCTTGGTGTGTGCACGCACACACAATAAATCCCATTTTTAACTTTACAAAAAAATTTAAAGACTGTGAAAATGATAAGTTCATACACACACACGTGTGTACACACACATGTATGTTACCACAAATGCTTCAAAACAAACAAACAAAAAACCAACAGTAAGAAAAAAACACATGAAATAATGGAGATTAAAAACAGCTATGCCCAAGTCTTAAATAAAAAAGCACAGATATAACAAAAATGGGTCAGAAACTGCAGATTCAAAACAAACAAATAAACAAACCTTAAAATTCTGTAATTGAAATAACTGAAAATGAAAGACCCGTTTTTGGTAGTTCCTGTTGGGGGCTGAAGATGTGAGCTCTCAGCTCTTCTCCTGTCGCCATGCCTGCCACTTGCTACCTTGCCTCCCTGTCATGTTGGACTCTTAGCCCTTTGGACCTATAAGCCAAAATAAACTCTTAATTCTATAAGTCGCCTTGGTCATGGTCTTTTATCACAGCAACAGAAAAGTAACTAACAGTCCAATGAAGAAAATGACCAGAATATCAGTGAGCTGCATGTGAGGCACAATATGTGTAATTGGACTCTTTGAAAGGGGTAAAGATGAGAAAATCACTTGAATCAAGGATGTTGACAATTTTTTCAAGTGAAGTGAAAATGATCAAACTTGAGATCCATGAGGCACAAAAGTCCACAAACAGGTTTATGAAAAAATACATCTAGGTACATCATTAATTTTCCTCCAAACAGGAAAAAGAAATTTCAGCTAAAGTGAGGAAAACCTACAGAAAAGCAAAGACACAACTGGGAACAGACTCAGCAGATGTCATGCAAACCAGGGTAACAACATGCTTAAAGAGCTGGAGAAGGGGCTGGAGAGGTGACTCGGTGGTTAAGAGCGTCGTCTGCTCTTGTAGAGGAAGGTAGTTAACGGCCACCTGTAACTCCAGTTCCAGGGGAATCAAATGCCCTCTTCTGACCTCCATGGGCAATGCACACAACATAGGTACACTTACATATATGCAGGCAACATACTCATACACATTAAAAATAATAAATAAAATTTTTTTTTACAAAAGAGCTGAAGAAAAGTCAGGCAGGATGGCTTAAGTCTTTAATCTCAGGACTCAGGAAGTTAGAGGCTAGTGAATCTTTGTGAGATGGAGGTCAGCCTGGTCTACATTTGGAGTTCCAAGACATCTGGGGCTACAGGAAGACCTTGTCTCAAAAAACAAAAAAAACAAAAATAAAGACCCGGATAAAAGAAAATAGGCTTTAGAGCTTTTCCTTAATCACTATCTGAATATATATATATATACAGATATATATATATATATATATATATATATTCTTCCTTTTTACATCTTCCAATTATATTTCATTTTTTGTTTTTTTTTACAGCACTGAAGGTTTAATCCAGGGACTCATGCATGCTAGGCAAGCACTCCACTACTGATCTACTCCTCCACCACAAAGATATTTTCCTCTTCAATTTGTATGAAAAAGGTGTGTTTAAGCCTGGCATAGTGGTCCATGCCTTTAATCCCAGCACTTGGGAGGCAAAGACAGGCAGATCTCTGTGAAACTGAAGCCAGTCTGGTCTACATAGCAAGTTCCGGACCAGCAGGAGCTACTTCGTTAGAGACCCTGTCTCAAAACGAAACAGAACTGTGTTCTGAAAAAGTCGAGGAAAATATGGACGAGACAGTTCTGACACCCTTCGGAGCAGTTCTCCATCCACCCTTGGCATTAAAGGACAGGCAAAGGCTATTCCAGAATAAAGCACTTGCCTTGAAATAATATCTCCAGGCAGAGCCTGAAATGTCCTATGTTCGTTCAAGAAAAGCACCAAATTAGGTGAAAGGCCCCTCTTTACGTGTGTGTATTCCCTCACATCATGAGAAAATAGCACAAGGTGACCAAGAATGTAGGGGTGGTTCTGATGCCATTCCATGTATCACTGTTGTCAAAGGACTGTTTATAACGTACAAAATACGCACAAAAATTTGTAAACGGTAACACTAAGTAGATTTGTTGGTTTTGCTGTTTGGGTTTCTTTGTTGTATAATTGCTCTCCTCTCCGTCTCTCCCCTCCCCCCACCCCTGCCTGATAGTTTCTGGTTTTTGCTGGAGATGGACTCTAGTGCTTTTGTATGCCAGGCAAGTGATGAATCACTGAGCTATGCAGCAGCCCTGCTAGAGATTGTTTTAAGAAGTCAAATTTCCCAAACTGGAGCTGGAGATACAGCTCAGTTAGTAGAGGGCCTGTCTCTCTTGAAGTCTTGGGTTCAATCTTCAGCAACAAATGAACTAGGAGTAACATGAGTGCATGCCTGTAACCATCCATAACTCCAGTTACAGGGGATCTGGCACCTTCTTCTGACCTCTTTGGACATTGTATGCACAGGTACACTTACATACATGGCAGGAAGTATACTCATACATAAAATAAAAATAATCACTATTTTTTAAAACCCATGGCTGGGAAGGCCCTAAGCACTGGGGAGAACATGTTGTCAAACTACTCTCTAAATATTTATGTTTACTCCCATGGATTAGTTTTGTTCTCAGCCTTGGTGAGAAACACTTGTTTCCTGTAGCTGATGGTTAATGCAGAGACTCAAATTAGAGTGCTGAGAATAAGTGACTGTTAAGTGATGACCTGAATGGGAAATCTATGTCACCCACACCCTCCAAAGCTCATGGAACATCACAAAAGGGGCAGGAAGAATGTAAGAGCAGAATGGGGAGGACACTGTGGAATGCTGTCTTCTGGACATGCCATGGCCACTGCGCTCATGAACTCAGAAGCTACGCTTACCCGCACTAGACTGAGTCAGTCAACATTCCATCACGGCTTGGGGAGCTGCATGAGAGGCTCTGTCTCTCTCTGAGGAGCTACTGGCTAAGGTCGGTGGGGGAGTGTCAGGTTTTCAGTGAAGAGCCACTAGCAGCACGCACATGCTCCAGTAAAGAAGCCCCACCAACACTCATGCAAGCAACCCGACTAACTCAGCGGGTCATGGAGCAGGGCAAAGGCTCAGTGGGGAAAGGGGCTCTCCCCAAGCCTGGGTTTGATCCCCAGATCCATGTGATAGAAGAAGAGAACAGAATCCCACAGCTGTCCTCTGACTCCCACATGTGTTCTGTATCACACACACACACACGCACTAAAGAAAATGTAACAAAGTTTTAAAATAAATAATAAACCCAATGGATCATATACACAACAAAGACATAAACCAGAAAGACTTGGGAAGAAGGCATTTGGCAGGATGGGAGGGGATGAAAGCGGTAACTAGGGGATGAAAATGAACAAATTCAATATATGCATATATTAAATTATCAAAGAATTTAAAAATTCAAAAGAAGCAGTGTGATACTGCATGCCTTTAATTATAGCACTTGTGAGTTAAAAGCAGGTGGTTTTCTGTGAGTTCAAGGCCAGTGTGGACTACACAGCAAATTCTAGGTCAACCAGTGAGATCCTGTATAAAAAAGAATTAAAAATTAAACTATATAACATTTTAAAAAGAAAATTAAAAATAAATAAAAATTCACTACTGGAGCCCACTGGCAGAATCAAACTGTACCTGAAGCGGGGAGTGAGGATATTGAGAGGGAGGGAGGGAGGGAGGGAGGGAGGGAGGGAGAGAGAGAGAGAGAGAGAGAGAGGGGATAGACTCAGGAGGGCTGTCAGTCAATACTGAGGCCCAACTTAATTTTGTTCAAAGTATTTATAAGCACTATCCAGAGCATAGGAATTCAGGCAGGAAGTCAAATTAGAGACAATGTTGACATTTGCACAGAACAACAAATGTTATCCTGTAAAACCTACATCCTTTCCCAAAGGTCATGGACCTCTCAGACTCATCCTTGTGCTAAAAGCATATCTCCTCTGAGATTTGGGGCATAAACAACAAAATGGCTCCAAGGCAGGAAGGCAGGAAGGAGAGCTTGTAAACATCAAAATGGCTCACCACAATTCACAAAAATCTTTTTTTCATAACTATGATAAGTTTACTTTGAAAGACACCTAGAAGAACCAAATAGCAAGTAAGCTTTAGCACTAGTACAAGGAAGACAGTTCACTCTGGAGTGTGTTACTTTGAGAAAAAGCACTGTGTTATAGAATATGACCATCTCAAAATCAAACACTCATTTGTCTCTTTTGTAGTCCTAATACTAACTTGGTTTTCCAGTCATTTATCAAGATTTGTAGCACATAGCCAATAGCCCATGGTCAGCTAAATTTATGGTTTCATTTTCATTTTTCATGTGAATAAAATTTCCCAGAAAAAAAACAAGCATCTTCAAACCAAAACTTTTGCATGGCTGATTAGAATGTCAATGATTATAGAGCATTTAGAATGCTGCAGGTCTAGAACCTAATTATAGTTTATCTTGGGCTATGTTTAGCCCCATAAATAGACATTATTTGCCTCCATTAGTGTCTGACCAAACATTCTGTGACTAACAGATAAAAATCTTTTGAGATTAGCAAACCACCAGCTTCTACCAACTCAAGGGCTAAGAAACCTATCAGACTAGTATCTAAGACCTATAACTGAATTCTCTCAGTTTGCAATATCTGCCTCTCTGATGCTTTCATAAATGTATTTGAAAAGTCTCATGATTTATGACTTTCCTCATTCTGTTATTACAAAAATTTTCATGAAACTTTTGGAATTTAGGGTGGCCTAAGTTTGTGTTCCCAGGACATAGTCACTCATATTTGATTCAAGTATAAAACTCTCTTACCCTCCTTGAAGTCTTTTCACCAACTGTTTAAGAGTTGTGGTTGGCAGTCCAGGCTGAACTCAAGTCCACTGACAGTCCTGTCTTAACCTCCAGGATTGCTCTCAGTGTATGGTTCTCTTAAGAAATCCACTACTACAGACTCCATGTTTTTCTGCAGTACAGTTCCAGCTCACTGTCAGGCTCATGACCATTGGACATGGTTTTGGTTTTGAGCTGCTGCAGGGACTGGTCAAATAGCTTCGTCACTGTTCTCGTTCTCCACTTCCTACCTCCACATGATGCATCACTTTCTCTCCTTCCTAACATTGCTGTAGCTACCACAGCGCAGGCCGCCAAGGATTCCCACTCTGACTACTTCAGTAGAAGAGCTGGACTTGTTTGTTTCTATAAGATTTTGAATTTTTTTATTTTTTTAAATTTTATGTGTATAAGTATATTCCTTGCATGTTTCATAAGTGTACCTGTGCCACACAATGCCCTTGGAAGTCAGAAGTAAGTGTTGGATCCCCTAGAACTGTAGTTATGGACAGCTGTCAGCCACCATGTAGGTGTCGGGACTGAACCCAGGTCCTCTACAAGAACAGCCAGCGCTTTTAACTGCTGAGCCATCTGTCTCCAGCCCTTATAAAATTTATTTTTATTTTATGAAAGTGTATGTATGAGTGCTTGTGGGAGTAGACACTTTGTATGTTGGGGGAAGGGTATCCACACAGGCTATAATACAGTTTAGATCTCCTGAATCGAGTTAAGACAGTTGTGAGACAATCAGTGTGGGTGCTGGGAACTGAACAGCATATGGTCTAACCACTAAGCCATCTCTCCAGCCCCTTATTAGAGATGTTTTCCTAATTCACAGCTCGTCCTACAATCTGTGTCCAGGTTTATCTTTTCTAAGCACACCTCAACGTCACACTACTCCCTGGTTTAACCTTCATGACTGCTGAAAGGTCCCCAAATAAAGTGCAAAGTCTCAACAATTCAGGGCTGGTCATAATATACATTTACCATCTTTTCCCAACACAATTTGAATTGTCCAATCTTGTCCTGTAGAACTTTCTTGAGAGTCTTGCCTATTCATAATTCTACAGACTTTTTCTCTTGCTCAGCTTCCTTCTCAGAACCCTGCCTTTCCATTATCTTACCTGTTTCTTGTTCACTCATTCTCAAATTCTACGAATAACTGCACAAATAATGTTTGTAAAATTCTGGCACGAAGTTCTTTCCTCCAAGTGCTGTCGCCCTCACCACTCTCCTGATTCTGGAGTCAGATTTAACCTGACAGTCTCCACACTTTTCAAGAATAAAAACCTCGTCTTTATTCATATGCCTGCTCCCTGAGACCCAGAGCTGTGCAGACATTTTAGCAATTGCTGTTCCCATGATTGTCTGTGAACAACGACAACCTGTTTTCTTAATTTTTCCTGAGGGGTGAGACAGCAGCTTCCTACTTACCTGGCTGGCCTGTGTTAAGAAATTTAGTTTCAACACTCTCCCATGTAAATGTTAGAAATTGGAAGTCTCAGGTGAAGGATAAATGTCGCAGCTTGGAAAGCCCCAGCTAAATTGAGAAACCCCAGGAACTGTGTAAAACTCCAACCCCTAATCCAGTGACTGTGCTGTCTGGGAAAACATTGTCAACACTCATTGTCCCAGACCTTAACACCAGAAAACCCTCAAACTGTAAAAGAACAAGTCTACAAAAAAGTATTCGATCTTTCCTCCTTCAGAGCTCCATAAAAGCTGACTAACTGGGCTTCAGTGGCCCAGTTTCACTCTCTCAGAGAAACAGTGGTCCTTTGTTGCTTAGTAAAGAACAATGTGCTCCTGAGGTCCATCTCATTTTTCATTTTCACACCGCCCTGGCCAATCCAGATCCAACATAGGAAAGAAAAACAGCCAACCTCACAGGATCCATATCGGCCTTTATTAGTCCATGAGGGATGACCACTGACCAGTGGAAGTCTGCAGTAGCCACAAGGATCAAACAACAGGGGAACTTAAGTACTTTTATGTAGGTACAGAGCCATGGGGATTGAGTAGAGAATTTTCAAGGCCTGCATTCTTTTCCGATAGGTAAGGGTTTGGGGAGGTCTTCCTTGCAGAACCTTGTGGTTGGGGTTTACAGGGTCCTGAATGGGCTTGTTTGCAAAGCAAAGATTGCTTTACGGTTGGGGCATTAATGGAGGTCTCCCTCGTCCTGCAACATGCAGTAATCTTCCAGACTACTTATTTTGTTGAAGGCTGGAAGCAAAAGAACAGGGAGAGCTGAGGGAGCGACATGTGTGTGGGGACGGGGCTTGTGTATGGTTTCAGGGGAGAGACAGTCTCACTCCTCATCCAATTTTATAGGGCCCCCAGTAATTTTTTTCTTTTCTATTTATTTATTTTTTTGAGACAAGCGCTCCCTGTAGGCCCAGCTGACCTGGAATTTAACCAGGCTGGCCGGTTTCACAGAGATCTGCTCCCTCTGTCTCCCGAGTGCTGGGACTAAAGGCGTGCCCCACCATGCTTGGCTAGCACCCAGGTTCTCCTCTCAGTGCCCTGGAATTTGCCTGGTAGGCCCAGCTGCCTGGCCAGCTAGCCCCGGGGCCCCTCCTGACTCTGCCTCCTCTGTGCTGGAATCATAATTAGGTACCCCTAAGTTGATTTTTCTTAGTTTTCTGGTGATGTCCTCATGCTTACTTTACTGACTAAGCTACCCCATCGGTCCCAGAAAACACAACAGTTCTTACTTCTTTTTCCTCGTCCTCTTCCTTCTTAAACAAAATAATTATATTCCATTGAAAAATCAGGGAGGTAGAGCTGAAACACAGGTAAAACATGTCCTCCAGCCATTTCTGTACTCTTACGAACAAAGTTAACTATTTGTGAAATAAAAGTCTTTAAAGCAGAAACAGAAAGAAGACTAGTTTAAGAAGGATGAAGATAGCTGCAAAGTAAAGGAAAGCCACTGTCTGTCCACAGCAGGCAGAAATCAGATTTTAAGTTCTCATTGCACATCTCTGTGTGGCCAAAGGGCCTCCCCATTTGTAGTGTTCAGACAAAGGTAGCCACGGTTACCTCAGAGCAGTCTGACTCTATCCACTCCAGGATTTGAAATGAACTACAGTCTCTCTGGCCTTCCATCTCCCAATCGAGAGACTCAGGGCCAGTGCAGAATGTGTAGCCTCATTATCAGGAAAAGGAGGGCAACATAAACACGTTTTTATTTTGTTTAATGCTTGAAAAACAGAAAGATTATGGTATACGGTGGTTTTTTTTCTAAACAGGCAGAGCAGATGGTATATGGGCATCTACACAACCACTTTATTACTCTATGGTCATTACCAATGTTACTCCTTAGAACAGAGATGTTAGCAAATCTAGTGTGCTGGATAGTCTTAGTTGTCAACTTGACATACCTGGGTTGAGGGAGCCTCAATTGGGGAGTTGCCTCCATTGGACTGGCCTGTGTGGCTCATATTTTCTTGATTGTTGAGTGTTGCAGGAGGTGCCAGCCCAGGGCAGGTTGTTGTCTGTTGTATAAGAAAGCAGGCTGAGCATGGGTCAGAGGGGCAAGCCATTAGCAGCGTTCCTCCACAGCCTGTGCTTCAGCTCCTGCCTTCAGGTTCCTGCCCTGAGTTCCTTCCTTGGGCTCCCTCAGTGATGAACTGTGTAACCCAGGAGATGTTAGCAAAACAAACCCTTTCCTCCCCAATGTTGGTCATAGTGTTTCATCACAGCAATGGAGAAGCAAACTAGGACATCTAGTGACATCATACTTGTATGTGTGTGTTGGGTAGTTGACTGAAAAGGCATTTTACCAGCAGTGCCTTTAACTAAGATCCAATTTGAACAATCTTAGGCACAGTTTTGAAGCAACATCATAAGGAGCCAGAACATAAGCTTTGGAAAACTATTCCTTGCACAGGACAGTTGCAATTATATATATAAAATCAGGGTGTCTTTGGAAGTGGACACCCAGGTCCACTGTCCTAAACCTAAAGACTGTCCTTTTGTTCCCTAGTGTTCATGCTTAAATCTCTATGAAAACTTAACAAATTCCATTTCTACATAATACTGATTCATCCTGAAGTTCTTTTGTGCAATAAAGTCAAGAAACTGAGCTTCACCTGAGTGACGGTCTCTGAAGGCAGCTACAGGCAGCAGTATGGAGTTGTGTCTCCTGTTCTTATAACTGAACACAGTGGGCTCATGTCTTGTTGAGTGCAAAGCCAAAATAAACACAGCCAAGGAATAAGAGTGTGGAAAAATTTATTACCTGTAGCAAGCAAGCAGAGCATGGGAATAATTTACAAAACAATACTCTCCCCAAACAAAGGGTCATGGGTAAAGGAGCACATTCAATTAGAGAAGGTTAAATGGGGTGGGGAATGGGAGGGCAGGTAGAGAAGGGAGTGTCGGGAGGGATAAGTAACACTAAGACCTTTAGAAAAAGCCATATGGAAACTCACAACTATACAGGCTTCATAAAGTATAGACATATACACCATAAAAAGAGATTAAAAGGAATTATCATCCTATAACAGGGAAATATTGCCCTTTCTAGACATCATAGGCTAATGAAAAAGAAACAACAAAAAAACCCGTCAAGGGCAGTGATGGATTTCCTCTCTAGAAGCGGTTGATCAGGTCCCATAAACCTTCAAACAATACCAACCACTTCCTCTACTCTTGGCTACCCACCAGACTAGACAGTAAGAACCTATTGCTGAAGACACTACATACATGAGCTGTAAAAGAAACAAGCACAAATCAAGCTGGAGCTGACTTCAAAGCCTCATCGCTAGTGGCTAGTGTTCATAGTGCTGGAAGGTGCTATACAAGATTCTGGAAGGAAAAAATAGGCATCATCCTTACCCGGCTGTGAATCCTATGAACTACAATAACCACCTTAGCAAGATATGCCACTGGCGTAATAGCGGCACAAATACTATGTAAGAAACAACTCTTTAATTGAATTTAAGTCTGCTTTCTAGGATGGAGTCCATACTTGATAGTGATACCAGACTTAAGAATCCGAGGCTAAACAGGTCACAGGACATAGGCAGAATCCAATACTAGTTTCCTACTAATTAGTTATCATATTGAAGTGACTCTTAATGACTTATTGTTATTCTGGCAGATCTCAACTCTCACCAGATAAGTTTCCTTATGCAACTAGATAGTGATTAGCATAGAAACCCACAACTGGCCAATGTGCATTCATTATTCCTGAATAGGACATCTATATCAAATTTCTGTCTTCCAAGGCTCAGGGATCATTTCAGAAGAGAGAGCAGAATGATTTTAAGAACCAGAGGTGGTGAATGACCACAAAGAAACAGTTTCCCAGGCAGTAACTCATATGAACTTATAGCAATAGGGAAAGCATGTACAAGTCCCATGCAACTCAAACCAGAGAAAATCCCAGCATACATATGAGGAAAAGTTCCATTTAAGGAAACTTTGAAAACAGATTGACTGCTGGGAGGGGCACAGATAGTCTCCTACAGGAATGGGACTCTTGGTAGGTAAACCAGGCTCAGTGGAGGGACCCAAAGTGAAGGACATTTGGAGACATTAAATTAGGTGGGGGCAGTAAGAGAAGGTGGGGATAGGATCCGAATACCACTAAATTATACTGTATGAAAATTGCTAAAATTCAATGAAAAACAAAGCTAAAAAAGAAAGATCTGAAGGGGTTTAGTTTTGCTATGAATGGAAGAGCAAGACTGGAGGTACAATCTAACAAGGAACCTGTGCTATTCTAGACATTGACTTAAAACATTTAGAAAGAAAATGATGGCTTATGTTGATTGTAAAGACTTGGAATGGGTAGAGGAGGTGCAAGTGACATCAGAGGACTCAGGCTATGTCCTCTCAGTGCTGTGTATGTTCCCTCATATAAATGAGGGTGAAGAAGTTTCCCAATCTCCTCCTATTGGGGGCAGTAGGTACTCAAGCGACATGGATCAATTTCAGGGTGTTTAGTTGTAGAACCACCTCACAATTTCTAGAAGACTATTAATGCATGAGATCACAATACTTACTAATCAAGTGTTATAAGTTACTGTTGTGCTTATTTTCTGCAGATTAAATAAACCAAAAAGGAATGGTGCTAAACATCACCTGAAACCACTGAGACTGGTCCTGCAAGCACTGTTGGTACCACGTTCCTGAAGCTTGTTTCACTTTCAGTAATATTATCCATGGCTTCCCCAAAGCATGGTAGTGATGTAAGGTAGAGATAAACTTGTAGAAAAGAATATAAATGTTTTTATTCAGTTGAACAATGAGTCTGACCTAAGTATCACCACAAATGTCCAAAGGACTACAGGCTGTATTCTACTGTGTTGGATTAAAAGAGCAAAAAGATTAGAATTTTTAATGTTTATAAAGGTAATAAGCAGCCAGGCACGGTGACAAATGCCTTTAATACAAGAACTCTGCAGGCAGAGGCAGGTGAATCTCTGTGAGTTTGAGACCAGTCTGGTCTACATAGCAAGTTTCAGACCAGCTGGGCCTGGCCACAGGGAGACCCTTTCTCAAAAAACAAAGAAAAAAACAAAAAAAAGAATAAGGCAGTTATTTCAAACTTTGGTCTAAGTTCACAGTATTTATAGAGTACATTAGGATCATAATGCCCTACATCTTCACATTTGCTGAGAAATATGTAGTTCTGAAAGTCCCGCTCATGGCAAGTGCCCCTCATAGGTGTAACAGTTCACAATACTCTCACGTATTAGCACTAGTCCTTTTGTATCTTTGATACGCAAAGGCTTATCAGTATTGCTACTGTAATTACCATTCAGTAAATACACCACAGACATTTGAAGTCTGGAATAGAATCTAGCTACACTCTGAGTACACTTCATGATCCCACACACTATATTCCCTAGCTATATGCCAGGGTAAGTATTCCCTTGCTAATTGTGTGGCTATATTGAGAGAATTCTCATTTCAAGTTTTCCTTTAGTTGTCAACTTGACACACCTGGGTTGAGGGAGCCTCAGTTGGGGAATTGCTTCCATTGAACTGGCCTGTGGCCATGTCTGTGGGGTATTTTCTGGATTGTTAAATGGTGTGGGAGGGCTCAGCCTACTGCGGGCAGTGCCACCCTGGGCAGGTTGTTTTGTGTTGTATAAGAAAGCAGGCTGAGCATGGGCCAGAGGAGCAAGCCAGTGAGCAGCATTCCTCCATGGCCCGTGCTTTAGCTCCCGCCTCCAGGTTCCTGCCCTGAACTCCTACCTTGGGCTCCTTAATTGATGAACTGTGACCTGGGAGATGTAAGCTACATATACCCTTTCTTTTCCAAGTTGGTACAGGTGAGAGTGTTTTGTCACAGCAATTGAAAGCAAACTAGAACATCATCTTTCTAAAGAGATAGCCTTTCAAAGAGATTAAATCCTCTGCTGATGACTCTCCTAAGTTGATTAACAATCATACACTTGAACCACTGTTGGCAATACATGCTGAATGAGATCAGTGGGAAACAAAACTGCTTTACAAGCAAGAAAAGTATCTCACAAACGTGCATTAGAATGTCCATAGAACACCATCAGTTTTCCCAGTCACCATAGTGTCTCCCCTGCCCTTACCAATCAACATCACAGAAAGAAACCTTTGCTTTTCTGGTATTGGTGGTTATGTGGTACTGACAGACACCTTGCATATTAGACCAGTTCTCTAAAACCAGGCTACCTCTCAAGCATTCTTCAACTTTTACAATGAGACATGGCTACACTAAGTACCAAGGAGCCTGGAACTTTCAGTACTCCTACCTCAGCTGCTGGAGTAGCAGTGATTACAGGCCGCCATGACCAAGACCAACAGGGACTTCTCTGAGAGCCAAAGACTGGTTATCACAACACATTCACAGCTTATATAAAATTTCATTTATGTGAAAATGTGAGCATTATCCATTAATTTGCATCAACATGCTTGAATTTGTAGGTTTTCATTCCACTAAGATTTTTCACATGAATTTATTTTACTTGTAAGGTTACAAAGCATATTTATTCTTCAAACAGCCAGAGTTTCAATGCACTGTGCATTCTTAGCTCTATGTCCACTATGAATCACCATGTAATAGTGGGTGGATGTGACAGAAAGTATGTGCACTTTGTTCATTCAAAGGGTTTTCCTACAACATAAGTTTTTTTTCTCCATATCACCTACCACTGAAGGTCTTAATGTGACTTTTCTCTAGTGAGTTTCCCAATGATCCCAACAACAAAAGGCTTCAACATTTTTAATATTCAGAAAAATTTGTCTCATTGATGTTTGTAGTCTTTTGAAGGAAATAGGAAAACCTGAAAGTTTTCATGTTATTTAAATCCACAAGGTTTTTCTGCTCCCATCACATTTTAAAAACTGATTTGTTTATTTTTATTTGAACAAGGGTCTTGATTTCCTGTATGTACATACATTAGTATGTATGCAGTGTCCATAAAGGCCAGGAGAGGGGGATAGAACCACTATGTGGGTACTGGGAATTGAACATGGATCACCTGGAAGAACAGGAAGTGATCCAAACCCTAAGTCACCTCTCCAGCCCCATCCTATATATATATATATTCTAGTTATAATAATAATCATTATTATTATTATTATATATACATACACATACACACTTTTTTTGTCTTTTTGAATTGGTCTCTTGTAGCCCCAGCTGGCAGGCAACACACTGGCCTTGATCCGACAGCGATATTTCTACCCCTGCCTCTCCAGTTCTGGGATTAAAGGCGTGCACTATACCCAGTCCACCATATTTTTAAAAAATATTTTATTATTTTTACATTATGTATATGCATGTATATAAGTGCACCCATGTTATGCAATGCCCATGAAAGACAGACGAGAGCGTTGTACCCCGTGGAACTAGAGTTACAGACAGCTGTTAGCTGCCATGTGGGTGTTGGGATTCAAACTTGGGTCTTTTGCAAGAACACCCCATAACCACTGAGCCATCTCTCCAGGCTCCTAGCCCCTCATATTTTTTGATGCCTTAGGAAATACAGGTTGGCTCCAGTAGGAGTTATTTCATTGAACAAAGGAATTTACCACATTATTATGTTCATAGCATTTCTCATGTATGAATTCTTCCATGTGATTAAAGAAAACTGTAATATGCAAAAGATTTACCATTGTTACTGTTCATGGGGTTACCCTCAATGTATTTTCATGCATTTGAAGGGATCTATGACATCTAATGGATTTCTCACATTATTTAGACTATTAAGGTTCTGTGACCAATATGAGTTCTTTCATGCTCAGAAAAGCATGAAAAACCTTTACCACATTATTTACAAGCACGGGCTTTCTCCCAGTGTGAATTTCTTCATACTAAGAAAAGGCTTTACCACATTATTTACAAGCACGGGCTTTTCCCCCAGTATGAGATCTTTCATGCTTTTTAAGGACAGAGAGATAAATGAAAGACTTACCACACTGTTTACATTCATGAGGCTTTTCCCCAGTATGAGTTATTTTATGTCTTTGAAGGGAATGGTGATACCTGAAGGCCTCACCACACTGTTTACAGGTATATGGTTTATCCCCAGTATGAGAAGTTTCATGCATTTTAAGTAAAGAGGGATAAATGAAATACTTACCACACTGTTTACATTCATAAGGTTTTTGCCCACTATGAACTACTTTATGTTTTTGAAGGGAATGATGATTTCTGAAGGCTTCACCACATTGTTCACAGGCATAAGGTTTTTCCCCAGTATGGGTTCTTTCATGCCTTTTAAGTACAGAGGGATAAATAAAAGACTTACCACACTGCTTACATTCATGAGGCTTTTCCCCAGTATGAGTTATTTTATGTCCTTTAAGAGAATGGTGACTTCTGAAGGCTTTCCCACACTGTTTACAAGCATAGAGTTTTTCCACAGTATGAAATTTTTCATGCTTTTTAAGTAAAAAGGGATAAACGAAAGACTTGCCACACCATTTACATTCAGAAGGTTTTGATCCAGTATGAGATATTTTATGTCTTTGCAGGGTATGGCGACTTCTGAAGGCTTCACCACATTGTTTACAGGCGAACGGTTTTTCCCCAGTATGAGATATTTCATGTGCTTTAAGTAGAGAGGGATAAAGAAAACACTTACCACACTGTTTACATTCATAAGGCCTTTCCCCAGTATGGGATATTTTATGTCCTTTAAAGGAATGGCGGCTTCTGAAGGTTTCACCACATTGTTTACAAGAATAGGGTTTTTCCCCAGTATGAGATATTTCATGCATTCTAAGCGAAGAGGGATAAATGAAGTCTTTAGTGCATATGTTACATTTATAAGGTTTCCCTCCAGTGTGAGATGCTTCGTGCACTTTAAGTAAATAGGGAGAAATGAAAGACTTAACACATAGTCTACATTCATACAGTTTCTCCCCACTAAGGATTCTTTCATGTACTTGAAGATCACTGAGCTGTCTGAAGGCTTGTCCATGTTCTTTACATCCAGAGCGCTCTTCAGCAATTTGAGTTCTTTCGTGCATTTGAAGTAAAGAAGGAAAAATGAAGGCTTTATCACATTGTTTACATTTATAGGACTCTTCTCCTGTATGAATTCTTTCATGATTTTCAAGACAATGGGAAGAAGTCCATGCTTTGCCAAATTCTTTCTGTTCATGACAGATTCCTACACTGTGAGTCTTTTCATGTGTGCAAAATGAAGAAGGACAAACAGAGGGTTTTCCACATTCCTTGTGTTCACAATATTTTTCTCCACAGTTAGGTTTTGGATGTATTTCAAAAGAACTGGGAAAAGATAAGGATTTTAGACATGCCTCATAATCACAACGTCTATACACATGGTAGATTTCCACCTATCTGGGCATACTGGAGAACTTAGGGTTTTCAACACTTCTTACATTTAGACTGCATCTTTCCATCTTTCTTATCTTTCTTCTGCCAATATGTTTTTACTCCAGTATCAGACAGAGTCTCACTATTTAGCCCTGGATGGTCTGGAACGTACTATTTAGACCAGTCTGGCATTGTACGCACAAAGATCTACCTTTCTCTGCTATCTGAGTGCTGGGATTAAAGACCTCAAAAACAACACCCAGCTTCCCAGTAGGAATTTTTGTCCTCATATTAAGACGTGGTTTCTGGCTGGTGATTTCTGCACACTGATCACCACCTGTGTGCTCAGTCTGTTCATCCTGCATCTTCTATGAAAACAATAACAAGCACATTCATTGCTGTGCTAGTTAGTTTCTGTCAACTTGACATAGACTCAAGTTATCTTGGAGGAGGAAAGCTCAATTCAGGAACTGACCTATTTTTCTTGATTGCTAATTGGCTTAGGAGGGCCCATGCCCCTGTGGTTGTTGCTTCTGGCTGAGCAAGTCAGAGGAATCGAGCCAGTAAGCAGAATTCCATGGTCTCTGCTTCAATTCTCACCCGCAGATTCATGCCCTGGTTTTCCTCAAGGATGAACTAGAACTTGCAACCTCAAATAACCCCTTTCCTGCCCAAGTTGCTTTTAGTTATGATGTTTACCAAAGCAATGGAGAAACCAAACTAGAACAGTTGCTTTAGGGACCCCTTTTTAGTTGCATTTAGACTTATATTATTCCAAAATAACATACTGTTTCTCTACTGTACACCTTCTGATTAATCTGATTAGGTTAAAAGTAAATGGATTGGTGATTCTGTGATATGGCTCCTACAGAGTGATTTTGAAAGGATCAATATTTACGTATTCTATTCCACACAAAAGTTGTCAAGTGAAATGTACCCATGCATTGAATAAAAATTTTCAAATGATAAATTTAAATTTGTGCTTATTTCATCCTGTTCTTGTTCTTCAATTTTTCTAACACACTAAGATTACCTAATGGACACTGGCTTCCACTTGTACATGCAAATTACCTTAGAGTTCTCCAAGGATTCCTGGCTTGGTTTTCAATGTTTTGGTCTTCCCATTTGTTTCCTAAAATGTAGGCACAGGAAAGGCATTATATACAATGGATTTTCTACCTTCAATGTACAGTGTAGGAGTTCTTTTTCCTTTTAACAAATTCTTTCCAACACGTCAAAAAACAGAGAAGAGCATCCCTAACATTCATACTAAAATGACTAAGGGAAAGAATGATGACATTCTTACCTACACAAGCGACATTCCTATAGGTTTCCAGCATTACATCTCTGTACAGACACTTCTGAGAAGTATCCAGCAAAGCCCACTCTTCATGGGTGAAGTTCACAGCCACATCCTCAAAGGTCACTGGGTCCTAAACAGTCCACATATTTAAGAGAATAATATGTAAAAGTGAAACTGACAGCATGCAGAATCTAAACTCAACTAACATGTAATTCTGTAGTCTACAAATATCATTACACGACACAGCAGTTTTACATCTAATCTGGAGCAACTTCAATAGAACACAGCAGAATAGGATCACTCCACTCGTTACTGGGTCAATGGACTAGGATATGCTGCTTATCTAGAGAACATTTGCATTACCTGTAGTGGCAGTTTGAATAACTTGGTGTATTTGAAGACTTGGTCCCTGTTGGCAGTGTTACCTGGGGAAAGCTAAGGAACTTTCAGGATATGGAGCCTTTGTTGAAAGAAGTACATCACTGAGGCTGAGTTTTGAGAATTTATACCTTGCCCCATTTTCAGTGCTGTCTCTTCTCTCGCATGCTGGCTCTCTCTCATTATTTCTGTGGTCAAGATGTGATCTCTCAGCTTCCTGTTCCTGCCACCATGACTTCTCCATCATTGTGGACATCTAGCCCTCTGGAACCCTAAGTCAAAATTAAGTCTTCCTTTTGTTACTTTGGCCATGGTCTTTCATCAGAGCAACAGAGATTTAACTGATACACTGGTCATAACAAAGTTCTATCACCTACTGTAGAAAGAGAATTGACAACAGAAGTCATGAAGCTAACTGTCCATACAAATTTCTGCTCATAAAGTTTAAGCTTTGCTGGCATAAGAGAAATAAAGATACTGGGACAGTGCCTGGAGAGAAGGCTCGGGAGTAAAAAGCACTGGCTGCTCCTGTAAAGGACTAGCACCCACGTGGTGGCTACGAACCATCTTCTGGGGATGGTTCAAGGGGAGCCAACACCCTCTTCTGATCTTCTTGGGCACTGCACGACATGGGTACACCTCCATACACGCAAACAATACACTCATACACATAAGATGAAAATAATAAATAAATATTTTAAAAAGATCCTAGAAGAGATCCCATGGAAATAAAAGAGAAGAGCAATATACTCTGCCTAAATGACGTTTGGAAACAGATGGCATTGTCTGAGCATCTATGATCCTTCTGAAAGTCTCAGTCTCTTCTATAATCACAAAGACATCTAGAAGATCAGCTCTCCACAAACACTATGGGCAATAAGTCTAAGAAGATGCCTTGGTGGACATTAGTTCACACAAAGCACAATTGATTAAAAGGCGTCTGAGCACATCCTGTGTGATTATAACCAGAGAAGTATGTAGAGGCCTGAATGTAGGTTACTCCAGGTCATTTTTAATGGAGTAGTAAATACAATAGTTAATTAGGACATAATCATTCTAACAAAATGATTTTTTAATTTTCTAGAATTTTCACAGAGTAATGCCAACACAGAATGGTAGGAGTAAAATGGTGACTGTTGTTTTTTAGGAGTTTGAAGCAAGAAAATGTATGCATACATAAAGACACTCTCATCTTTGGAAAGAGAGAAGGGGCAAGGGCAATCCAAGACAGGAAGAAGAGGAGTAAAGCCGAGAGAACGTCCCTTTCTAGGTAGATTTATTAAAATAATCCTACAAGTGTCAAAGAGACGTTTCGGTAGTCACAGATTCTTCAAACTTATTTGAAATCACTATTTTCTTGCAACTGTCAACATCCTGGGAACAACAAGGTAGTATCTGCCCTAACTTACATCAAGTGCTTTCAAATTACTAGGTAAGCAAAAGGCCAACAATAAAATTTCTATAAGTTAGCAATCAGGGCATGATCATTTGCTGCCTGACTTCTAGCAACACATGACACTTTACAAAGACACCCTTAGCTCAACTCCTCATGATCCGTGGTCCCTCTTATGGTTTGAGTGTGAAATATCTCCCACATGTTCACATGTGTCAACAATTACTCTCCAGGTTGTGATATTGCATAGGAAGGTTACAGAGCCTTTAGGAGGTGGTGCCAACTGTATCAAACCTCGGACCTTGACATGTTATAGTCCGGAGTAGTACTCAGTCTCTGCTTCCCGGCTATAGGTACAGTGTGATCAGCTCACTACTGTGCTATGCCATCACCACTATGAAGAACCGCGTCTTCACTGTCAGCTAAAATAAGCCCTTCCTCTCTTGCTTCTGGTCAGGTGTTCTGTCACAGCGATGAAAATATAAAATAATGCACTCCCCATAAAGAATAGCCTCTACCAAGAAAATCAGCTTATGCTGTAAACTTTACCAATTAACAAGATCAAAGATGTCCCTGTGGTATTTCAAATGAGAAATGTCCCCCAAAGTCCCAAGTATTTGAACACTGGGTCAACACTGATGATGGCACTGTTTGAAGAGGTTATGGAGCCTTTAGGAGGGGGATCCTTGCTGGAGGAAGTACATGACTGGGGACAGGCTTTCAGAGTTCACAGACAGGCCCCACTTCCAGTTCCCTCTCTCTCCTTCCTGCTCTACCCACGTGTTGCCATGCCTCCCCACCATGATGGACTCCCCTCAGGAACCATGAGGCCAAACAAACTTTCTCCCGTGAGATGCTTTTCGTCATGGTATTTGATCACAGCAGCCAAAAGGCACTACTACAGAAGCTGCTATCAGACAGTGCATGTTGTGAAGAATCTGACCATGCTTTTTGGAAGAATGTGGAAGACTCTGGCACTTTGGACTAGAAAAGTGGTTCGATGCTACAAGCAAAGCTGATGGAGGTGTTCTACTAAGAGCCTGGAAGACAGATGTCCGGAGAGTCATGTGGAGACGCTCGACTCAGGAGGTGTCAGAGGGGAAGGAGGACTCTATTAGCAACTGGAAGTAGCAGTCATTTGTCTGATATTTTCACGAAGAATCTGGCTGCATTCTGCTGTTTTCCTGAGAACTTGTGTGATGTTGAATTAAAAACTGATCAATTGTGGTGGTTTAAATGAGAAATGTCCCCCGTAGGCTGAGGAACTTGACACTTACGCCCCACTTTGTGGCACTGTTTATGGAGGCTATGGAATCTTTAGAGCTACTGCATTACTAGAGTAAGCATGTCACTGGGGACGGATGGGCTTTGAGTGCTTATTGTCTTGGCCCACTTACAGGTCCTCTGGTCCTCTTAAGCTGATGTCATGTGATCAGGCAGCTTCCAGCTCTTACCATCTGTTGCCATGTCTTTGCCATTATGAACTGTCCTCTGGAATAAACTTACTCTTCTGTAGGTTGTTTTCAGTTGTGGTACTTTAGTACAGCAACAAAAAGTAACAGATATATGAACTAATTTCTTTCTAAAGAAATGTTTATTTACTTTTATTTTTATGTGTACAAGTGTTTTGATTGCATGTATGAAAGTGCACCCATGTCATGAAATGCCCATGGAGACTGCAATGGGGCATTGGATCCCCTAGAACTGGAGTAACAAATGCTTGTGAACCTCCATGTGAGTGCTGGGAATCAAACCTGGGTCCCCTGCAAGAGCTGTCATTGCTCTTAACTGCTAAGCCATCTTTCCACCCACCATGGACTAATTTCTGACAGGAAATTTCAAGCAGCATAACATTGAGCCTGTGGAATGATTATTCCTGACTAATGAGATCCAAAATGAAAAAAAAGGCTGAAGTGGGACAAGAAGAATTAAAAATGCACATTGGAGAGGAAAAGAGCAATAGCAGCTTAAAGATAGCTTTAAGACATGTGCTGAAAAGAGGCTATAATTCATCAAGAGACTAGTGCCATTAAAGACCAGCCTCTGGTTCTGCACTGGAACAATAAGAAAATGTGCCCTGAGATGCTCTTCACTCTTGCATCTTTCCTCGTTATCACATGGACAACACTGCCGAGTTGCCTGGCAGCTTGGGATGGATCCTCACCTCACTCTTTTTGACCATATTAACAGCACCTTTTGAAAGTTGAAATAATTGCAGACAACTCCTTAGGCTTACTTCTTTCACAAGGTAGAAGATTAGCTAGCTGGGGAGTGTCTATTCCACTGTTTCACCAAGGCGGGTGGTCCCTCATAAGGGCGCTTATCTCCTTAACAATCAGACCCCCTGCTTTAGCACACACCTTGGTTGTAACATTAAGCTTCTTAGTGCTCTTTTTCTGTCCAAAGTACATGTTTATTCCTTGCTGCTCTACTTTCAGCAGAAGACTTATCAGTAATAGGTACACCACAGACTAGACCCTCTGTTGTCTCGAAGCTTCCTGCATCAATATTAGTTCATTACCTTTCCTTTTCTTTTAATTTTTTATATGTAGAGTATACTGCTTGCATGAATGTAAGTAGTGCAGTTCTGCCCAGGGAGGTCCGAAGAGGGCATCTGATCCTATGGCACTGGAGTTTCAGGCAGCTGCTAACTGCCATGTGGGTGCTGCGAACCGAACCCAGGTCCTTTGCAAGAGCAGTCAGTGGCCCCTAGCCTATTAGTTTTTAATTTAGCCTCACTTTAAGTAAGTTCTTAGGCCACAGGGAAGAGGCAGCAGAATTTTTTGCCAAAATAGCATACGAACAGCCTCTAGCCCAGCTGTTAATGCTGATTCCATCTGAAACCTCAGGAGCCAGGCTAATGTCCCCAATCCTCCCAGTACTGCTGTCTTCCAGGCTCCTATAAAATGGCCCATTAAGCTCTGCTTACAGCATTTCACTGCTTTTTTATTCCAAAGTTCCAAAGTCCTTCATATTTCTCCATCAACAACATGATCTGGTATTTTACAACAGAGCTGTCTCTATAGCCCTGATAATAACTTCTGTATTAGTCACTTTTTGTTGTTGTGAAAGAGCACCATGACCAAACGAAATTTATACAAAATGAAATCATTGTGGTTTACAGTTGCAGAGGGGAATTCCAAAATAGAAAGAAATGATAGCAGGCAGCCAGAGCAGGAAGCTCACTGATCACATCTTCAACTACAAACACAAAGAAGAGAGCAAACTGGAAGCCAAGCAACAAGGCTAAAATCGTCCAAAGCCTGCCCCCCCAGTGATACCCTTCTTCCAACAAGGCTACACTGCCTAGAGGTTCCATAACCTCCACAAACACTGCCGCTAAATGGGAGCCAAGTGTTCAAATGCCTATGGGAGATATTTCTGATTCAAACCACATTTGACACAATGGACCCATCCCTCTGGAACCATCAGTCAAAATAAATGCTTTCCTTCCTGAAGTTGCTATTGGTTTTTGACCATAACAGAAAAGCAACCAAAACAGAAACAGGTACTCAGTGTGGGGTGTTGCTGTGATGATCTGACCATGTGGCTTCCTATGCTTTGTGACTACTGGTTTGGAAGAACGCTGCTTACTGGCCCATTCACTGGCTCACTTAGCTAGCTTTTGTATGCAACCCAAGCCCACCTGCCTAGGGATGGTACCATCCACAGTGGGCTGGGCCCTACCACATCAATCAACAATCAGGACAATTCCTCACATAGTTCCCCCAAGCCAATCTGATGCTGGCAAGCTCTCAATTCAGCCTCCCTCACAGGACTCTAAGAAGGTTTGTCAAATAGAAAGCTGAAGCGAGGTGGGGAGTCAACATAATCCCAATGAGAATCCAAATCATAAACAAAACCAGAATTGATTGTAAAGGTAATATGGAAAAGACCCTGAATATGCAGTACACTGCTACAAAAGACCGAGTAAACATATACCATATGACGAAAACTTTAAAATTTTAAATGATCAAGATAGTGTATTATTTGGGAGAAAATACACAGATTCACAATACAAGGAAGATCAAAACTAAAACCACAAAAATATAGCCGATTAATTTTTGACAAAAGAGCAGAGGAAACTCAATGAGAAAACCATGGTCTTCTCACAAATGCTACTAGGCTGCCTGGGCACCCAAGCATAGAAAAGTAATTACAGAATTTACAACTCACAAAACTAACTCACAGAGCATCCTAACCCTAACTGAAATGCCAAGTGCAGAACGTGCGGAGGGAACCAGAGGAGCCGACCTCCGGGAAGGCTGGATGGCAGCTGTCAGGGTTTATGCGCTTCGGGGGATGGACCCCGTGGCGCACAGCCTGTTAATCCACTGCGGAACCGCATCCCCGTTCTGGCAGTCCTTTCCAAAAGCAGGAGCTGGGGCGCACGCTGACAGTGACGTAAGCAACACGGAAGATTCCCCGGAAACACCCGCCACGCGGGGCGCAGCTGCCCACAGGCCGCTGGACTTTGGGGGTGCAGGTCACCTCAAGAACCGCGCAGGACGACGCGGCCCAGCCTCCGCCCTCCCCAAACTCGCGCGGAGGATCACCGCGGCCCAGCCCGCTCCGGGGTCTCCAGCGGCCGCGCCTGCCGCCGGGGACCGCAGCCCGCACGCTCACCATGGCCCAGGTCGGGGCTCGCCCGCGCTCTCCGCAGATCCAGGCAGTCTCGCTACAGCGCGGTCTAGCGCCCAGGTAGCGTCTCCCTCAAACTGCAGCTAGGAAGCGGGAAATACCGCCCCTTTCCTCCCGCCCCCGGCGAGTTGCTACTTCTAATTGGACAGCCGCCCGGGGGTCCCGATTGGCTAGAGATCCCTGAGTGACAGGCGCAGTGCCCTCTGACACTGAGTGGAGACGAAGTGATTGGGTCTCAGTATCCACTAATCCTGCTTCTTCCTCAATCTCGGATTCGGGCCAGGGGCCAGAAGTTTTGCAGTCTCACACAAGTTGTTTCTTGTCCCGGTTCTCCAACCTTCTCCACTCTGCAGGCACTTCCTGTTCTTCCTCTAAGTTCCAGAGTCCCTAGTGTGAGCCTCCATGACTGTGTAAAGGAATGATGCCTTTGCCTCAGGTTTGGAAGGGCGCCCAGCCCAAGCCAGGTCTAATTCCCATAGACCGGGGAGTGCTTACACTTATCTCTCAGGCTGCACAGTTTCAGTCAAAGAAATAACACCAGGCCCCGAGTGATGGGTCAAGCCTGTGAACCCCGTTCCTAAGAGGTATAGACAGGAAGATGAGTTCAACGCCAATCTGGTTTGCATGATACTTCGAATTAAAAAAAAAAACACGTAGTCAGGATGGTGGCACACGCCTTAAATCCTCGCACTCGGTCGCAGAGGCAGGTGGATTTCTGTTAGATCCAGGACAGCCTGGTCTACATAGCAAGTTCCAGTCCACCTGGGAATACGGGGGGGGGGGGGGTACAGGGAGACCCCCACAAAGAAAGAAAACATTAAAAACACTCCAATAGAAAACCAAAATTATTAATGAATCACAAAATTGAGTTTAGAAGGAGAGATTAAAGGAGTCATCATCAGACAGGTATTTAGGGAAAAAAGGACACTGATGATACCAAATGTTGGTTATTTTAAAGATAAACATAATTATCATAGCCTTAGATATATGAATTTAAAAAAGAAAAGGGATTCAAATAGCTAGTTTCAGAAACAAAAGTACAGTTGGATGCGGTGGTGCAATCCCAGCCCTAGGAAGACTGATGTGGTGGTCTTGGAGTGGGGATCCAATTAGGCTCAGAGACAGACGTGTAGCAAACACGTAGCAAAGCAAGGAATTTGTTAGATTGCAATCGGCCTACTTACTCTCCACAGGAGTACGAGAGGAAAGCGACCCTGGGCTGAAGTGTCAGTGTTTTTATAAGTCTTTCATGACTCCCTGCAAGCAAGCAAGCAATCTTGAACAAAAGCAGAAATATGTGGTTACCCACTGAGCATTAACTTATGGTGGAAAGATTATCAGATTCCATGATATAGGGGTCGGTTAGTTTCGGGGCTGGTCAGTCTCACAGATCATGGTCAACCAGCTCTGACCAGCCTCTATGGTCTACTGATTAGAATACCCTTTGTTAATTTAACTTGAAGAACACAGACATCAAGACTCAGAAAAACACCCCTTTACCTTTAGTAAGAACAATTAAGATTCATGATTCATTTTATATCAAAAACAAAGCTACAGGGAAATTAGGGGAGTCAGAAATAGGGACATAACAGAAGTCAGAGTGAGGTCAGCAAGGTGCCCGCCTCTAACAGCTGAGGCACAAAGATACCAGGGTCAACTCCTAGCAAGGCTACACTTTGCATTCAAGGCCAACCTGAAGAAGGTCTCATTAAAAACATTCCAAAATAAATCAGTGGTAGAATGCTTGCCTAGTTTGTGAGAGGCCCAGGCCCAGGGATCAGAGTCTGGTATTCTCTATGTCAAAAAATAAATAAATAGACATTATATCCAATCTTACAGAAAGATAATGCATTAGAAGAACAGCAAACCGGATAACCTAGATGAAAAGACTGAGAAATACAGTCTCCTAAAACTGAACCATGAAAACAGAAATTCTGATGAGAAATAGAGCACTGAGAAGATGGACTCCAGAATCAAAAGCCCTCAAGGGTAAAAGATCATCATCACATGGCTTCATAAGTAAAATGTAATCACATATTTAAGGAGAACTTGCAATCTTTCACAATAACTGAATTTCATGAAACCATCTTCACTTTGATAAAAAGCCAGACCATGGCACTCAGAAAAGGAAACTATGGGCCATTAATGGTCCTATAAGAATATGGTGCATAAATATTACTGTACAGAATTGGCAGAATAGTACAATCATTGCAAAGGTTCGGTTAATTTCTAGAATGAAACTTTGAAAAAAGTAGCTTACTGTACGAATAATGTTCTTAGATGAAGAAAAGACACAGTATTAGTTCTACTGATATAAAAATAATTTCACATTCTCAAGTTGTCATTAATTTCAGTTTTAAAATTGAATTTTGTGTGTGTGCATGTACACACATGCTTTGGCATTCATATGGAGGTCACTTGCTGAAGCCGGTTCTCCTCCCATCAAATATGTTTCAGGTATGGGGCTCAGATGGGCAGGCTCGGTAGCACATGCCTTTCTTTACCCACTTTCCCTCTCCCAGCCCACCTTTGTCACTGTACTTTCTGTTTTAAAACGATGAAGAATTTTCAGGCATTGTGGCATACACCTATAATCCCATTTTGAAGACAAAAGACAAAGATTAGAAGGTCCAGGCCAGCTAAAACATGCCTAAAAACAAACAAAATAAAGAGAAAAAGAAGAAGAAAAAGTTTGGGGAAGAAGAAAGCAGTAATGGTTTCATGACCTTAGGGATGTAATGACTAATGTAATGTAAAGAGCACTGCACTTTAAATGTTAAAACTCACAAGACAGAAGAACAGAATCCCACAATGGTACTCTGACCTCTACATATGCACCTTGGTGCATATGCATGTGCACACACACATATGCATAAAGAATAAATCACATTTTAAGTTGAAATTTAAAGGATATGAAAATGATAAGTTTATACATGTATATTTTACCTCAGAAGATCAAAAAAAATACTAAGAAAAACCATATAAAATAAATTATTAGGGATAAAAACAACAATGTCTGGGATACTAAATAAAAAGAAATGGATGTGATAAAATCTGCTCAGAAATTGCAAATTAAAAAAAAAAATACGGGCTGGAGAGACGGCTCAGTACTCAAGAGCACCGGCTGCTCTTGCAAAGGACCTGGGTTCGATTCCCAGCACCCACATGACAACTAACAATTGCCCATGACTCCAGTTCCAAGGGAATTGCATGTCCTCTTCTAACTTCTGAGAGCACTTCCCGACATGGGTGTATTTACACACATGCAGGCAATATACTCTTACACATAAAAAAAAAGTAAAAAAAATTTTTTAAGTTAAATTTCTAGTAATTGAAATCATCAAAATGAAAGACCCATTTATGGTGATTTGAATGAGTAATGTTTCCTATCTGCTCACATATTTGAACACTATTTTCATTAAGATTTATTTTTATTTTATATATATGTATGTGTGAATGCCTGTGAGAGTATACGTCATGTGTGGGTGGATACCTGCACAAACCTTAAGAAAATGTCTGATCCCCTGAAACTGAAGTTATAAGTGATTATAAGTCAGCCAATGTGGGTGCTGGGAACTGAATTTGGGTCCCAGAAAGATCAGTATAAGCTCCATCTAAGCCATTTCTCCAGTCCTGTTTCTAGTATCTTCCTAAATCACAGTCACCGCACATTCTATGTCCAGCACAGTCTTCCCTCACCATACCTCAGGGTCATACCTCACCCCTGCTTAACCACCAAGACCTCTAAAAGAATACCCCATCCCAAGGAAAATGCACTGAATCAGCCCGGCAATTCAGGGTTGGTCACTGTAAAGTTTGGGTTTGGGTTTGGTTTGGTTTGGGGTGAAACCCAGCGGAAACAAACAGGGGAGTCTGGCATGGGTGTTAACAGGGCTAGTTTATTAAGGGCATGGGCTAGCCTCCCAGCTGGGGAATGGAGAAGCTAGCTCCCTTTCTTAGTGGACTTTTTGAAGGCAGAGGGGGAGGGAATTAACAAAAACCAGCCTATAATTGGTGTCAGGAAGCTTATCTTGTCAGGAAGCTTATCCTATCAGTGTTAAGGAGCTGCAGTCCCTTTACACAGAAGCTTGTGAATTCTGGAAGTTAGGCTGGAGTCCTGAGTCCTGGAACTGCTGGGAGGGTGGTTCTCTTCAGTCGCATCTTACAGTCATCTTCACTTTCTTTTGCCAGCGTAGCTTGACCTCTCTAATCTGCGTCCTGTGGAACTGATTTTCCTGAGAGTCTTGTCTGTTCATAATTCTTTAGACTTTCCCTCCTGCTCTGCTTCCTTCTTAGAACCCTGGGTTGCCCTATACTACCTGTTTCTCATTCTGTCACGCTCAGATTCTATGAAAAACTGTACAGTTGATGCTTGTAGTCTTCTGCCATAAAGCTCTTTCCTCCGAGTTTCCAGAGGACAGACTCCTGTGCTGTGCCCCACAGCTCAATCCTGATTTTGGAGTCATGCCTGATTTAACCTGACAGTTTCCATACTTATCAAGGACAAAAAGCCCATCTTTATTCACATTTCTGCTTTTGTAACCTGTGACCTGTCAGACCCCCTGAGACCCCAGGGAGCTCTGCAGACTTCTGAAGGAATTGCTGTTCAGAGGATTGTGTGTCTGTATAGAAAGACAACCTGATTTCTTAGGATTTTTTGGTAATAGGGTGAGATAGCCTCTCTGTACATAGCTCTGGCACCTCTGCTTCCTTCCTTGGAGGCTGAGAGCTAAGAAACAAGGAGAACTCGGGGAGCATGCAAACATGGGGACTGGACAAGACCAGAGGGCTTGGATTCCAGGAAGTGACCAGGCTATGGTAAGCCTTCCACCTTGATTCAGTTTTATAGGGCATTCAGTATTTTGAGACAGGTTCTCTTTTTGGTGGCCTGGAATTTGCCAAGTAGGCTAGGTTACCTGGCCATTTAGCCCCAAGGCTCCTCCTGACTCTACCTCCATAGTGCCGGAATCACAAGCACATGCTGCCTTATCCGAGTATTTTTTCCTTACAGTCTAGTGATGTAACTGCTGCAATCAGTGAGCACGCCGTCATCGATGGTGGTGTTAGTAATAAGGATACCGAGGCCAATACGCTTTTCACAAATGTCTGAAGTTTACTAACAAGAATTCATAACACATAACAAGTCACATAACTTTACACTCACCAAACCGTGAGGGTGTACAGGCTATCGGCAGGAGACAGACAGGCATGTTCATGAGCAAGGTTCCTCCTGAAGCCCAAAAATGCTGGGTCGGGGGAGTCGGAAGAAGGCACCACAGGTCCAGGAGGTCTGGACAGTCTTTGAGAGCAGACAGGCTTGTGCAGACTCAGCTAAGGTGCCAGATGATCAGTCGTCACCAGAGCCAGAGCCAGAGCCACATAGTGGCCTTCAAAAACCTCTTGTGCCAATGGGTAGATCAGCCAAGGTCTTGGTGCGTGTGTTGGGAGCACAGCGTTCCTGAGGGCCCTCTGCTAGCAGCCTCTTTGTATTTCCATTTTGGCATCCTTGGTGATGAGTGTTACCAGTGGGCACAGGGTTCACTAATTAGCATATGAGATAAACAAGTGCTTCAAAACAACTTTATCAGAGCAACATTAGGGTTGGCTCATTAGCATAAGAAGTCAGCATGCATCAGAGGTAAACAAATACAATCCAACTTTCATTTTCAACATGCTCATTATGGTGACCCAAGTCCCATCTTTACTTTACTAAGCTAGCCCACCAGGCCCAGACACACATTACTCCGTACTTCTTTTTCTTCCTTCTCTTGCTCTTTTACCTCCTTCCTCTTCTTCAATGAAATAACTACAGTCTGTTGAAACACAGGCAGAACATTTCCTGGAGACATTTCTGTACTCTTACCGATAGGCTTAACTATTTAAAATATTTTTCTATTGCAACAGGTACTTAGAAACTGTCTTTAATGACCTTTCATTTGCCCTCACAAGACAAAAGCAGAGTGACAGCTTGGCAGTAATGGTCCCGTTCCCTAGTGTTACCTAGTGAACTCTGCCTACAAGCATGTGGACAAGGTTTTAGTTGCAGGTCAATACAAAGGAGGGGTTTGGGGTCTATCGAAATAGAGTAATCAGATACCCACCGCGGGCTGGTTCTTGAGTAACATCTAAAGCAGAAGCATGAAGACTAGTTCAGGAGGACGAAGACAGCTGCAAATTCAGGAACCATACTGTCTATTCACAGCAGGCAGAGATCAGATTTTAAATTCTTGTTTCACATCTCTGTGTGACCAAAGGGCCTCCCCATTTGCAATCTTCACCTAAAGCTTGTATGGTAACCATGGTTACCTCAGAGTAGTCTGTACCTATGCACAAGAGCAAGGGAGATGAATTACAGACTCTTTGGTCTCCCGTCTCACAATCCACAGCGACTCGGGGTCAGTGCAGAGCATGTACCCTCACTGTCAGGGACGGGCGCAACACAAACACATCTTTGTTTTGTGCAATGATTGAAAAGCAGGATGACTATAGTACATGGTAGTTTTTGTTTTCTAAATAGGAATAGAGTAGATGTCATACAGGAATCTACACAGCTATCTCTTCCTCTTAGGTTTTTATGGGTGTTACTCCTTAGTATTAGTAAATCTAGTGACATCATACTGGTGTGTGTGAGAGAATAGTTTCTTCTTAAAAACACTTTATTGGGGTCTGGCAGAGGACCTAAGTTCAACTTCCAGCACCCATATGGCAGCTGAAAACTGTCTCATACGCAAAAAATATTTTTAAAATATTTTAATGTAATTAATTAATTTATTTATTATGTGTATTGCCTGCATGTATGTAAGTGAACGTGTATCATGCAATGCCCACTGAGATCAGAAGAGGGTGCTGGATCTGCTGGAACTGGTGTTACAGTTAGTAGTGAGCTGCCATGTGGACACTGGAAACTGAACCCAGGTCCCGTGCAAGAGCAACCAGTGCCTGTAACTGCTGAGCCATCTCTCCAGCCCTGAGAATAATCTCTGACTGATGGGACATTCTACCAGCACTTTCTTTCAACTTTAAAGATCAGATTTATTTGGAGGAAAAACAAAAACCCACAACCCAAAGGATGGAACTTCCCATCTCAAGACTGTAACAGGCAGGGAACCAGAACAACTCCATTTTGTAATGTGTCTCCATCCTGCTTTGTGAAATCTGACTGCTGTGTGAACTTTGTTTCTATTGTTCTCTTGTACAAGAAAGGCCCCAAAATTTCAAAAACAAGCAAAATGTCACAATCTTGGACAAACAGATCTGCTAACCTCAGGCAAACAGAAATTTCTGACAACGGCTAATAGCAACTTCTACTTCTGTGAGACATGCTTGCTTACTCGCTTGAGATGTGCAGGAACTTTGGGTTGGTCGGTCTGAAACCAGCCTGAAAGCACCCATGTTTATGGATAAAAGCTGAACTCTAAAGACAGGCGGGGCTGCTTTTTGGCATTCCATCTCTTCTAGTCCAGAGACAGCCTGGCCGTAATAAAGCCTTTTTGCCTTGCATTCGTTCGTGTGCGGTGATCTCTGTTTTTCAGCCTACAACAAAGACATCTCCCAAGTAATGTCTATAGATTACATATCATTTTCATAGAATATATTTTTACCAAATTTCACATGAGTTCAGGAATGGGACATAAGTCAACCCCTGCTTTTATTTTAATAGAAGAGCGAAACAGGAGAGCAGGACAAAGCAGCTTTTTAAATGGAATTAATTTTTAAGGAAAATAGACATGAAATTGGGAAAATACCTTTTCACTGTCTACAACCAACATTTTTTAAAAAGTCCTATTGAATCTTGGGTACCTCTCTAAAAGCCCACTTCCTAGCTACTAGTCAGTCAAATCCACCGCTTAAGTGCTCTGCTCCGCCCGCCGCTGCGGGACTCTAAATCAACACTGGCGCACAGAGGGCGGGACCTAATTTAGGGTCTGTAAATAAGACCAAACTGTCACTTGTCTGCAGGAACCCCAACTGCAGGCAGTGAGGACACTTGCCGTCTTCAGAGCCGATCCTACCAGGTACACATCAAAACAGACATGCCAAGATATCATTCTGCAAGAGAAGCCAGGATCATGTTAAACAGTTCTTTCGTTAGCCTTTATTCTGAAGGGAAGCCAAGAAACCAACCCTTATAAGCAGAAACCCAGACACCGGCTAGGTCACATCAGTCCAAGCACTGGTATGGCGTTTCAGTGACGCAAACATAAAACCTTACAATAAAATTAAAAACCACCCCCAGTCAAAGTTGCAGAAAGGCCTCTCGTTCAGCTGTCCCTTTTTCTGCACCCTTATTCACCACCAAAGTCCATTAACTGAAATAGTCTGATCTACAAAGGGGTCAAGGCAGCACGAGCAGGTACGGACAGAGGGAAGGAATAGGAACCAGACACTGACATCACAGAGCTGGTTTGCTTGAGAGCAGTGATTCCTCAGGCCACAAGAAGTTTTCAAAAGAACGTGAATATACTTGAACATTTAGAAAGGACAGTGTTTAGATGGGGCAAAACCAGGATGCACAAGATTGGAATTTCCCATGATCCCTAAGTACTTCCTCCTCTAGGAGACTGTCAGTCACCATTCGTGTGTTTATTGGCTCTCACACCATTTCCTTCACAACCTGGTGTAAAAGAATCTGCTCCTGCACAAAGATTTTCAAACCACAATTGAGTATCCCATTCATTTTGGTCCCCAAGCAGTACTATCTGTTAGTGGCCTACAGATTCACTTCCAATGACTCTCTTGGGGGGTAAAAAATAAAAAATTCTCCCAGGGCTGGCCCCAGTAGGTTAGAATGAAAATAAATGGATTGGCAGCCTCCTGAAGACTAAATCTACCTTTCCAAAGATGGGAAATTTATTCAGATGTTTGGGAATTCATGATGCCACTGTGGATAAGAATTAAAGTTAGAAATCTCACTCCTCATTGTCCAGCTATCTGACCTGGTCTCACTGTCACAGTCATTTCTGTGCCAGCAGCTTCTTAACTAACATCCAATCTGGTCAGGTCTAAGCAAAATTTTGTAGCAAAATGATAAAGAATCCAGAATGGAAGTTTAGGAAAATTATTGCCTTGGACAAAATAGTTGCAATTTTATATATAAAAAATAAAATGAGACACTGTCTTTATAAGTGGACACCCACATCTTTAGTGCATTCTGTCCTTTTCCCAATGGCTCCTCTCTGAGAGCTCGTGCTTAAATTTGTATGAAAATGTCTTAACAAATTCCAGTTCTACATAATATGGACTCATCCTGAAGTTCTTCTATGCAACGAAGTCAAGAATCTGGTCTTCACCTGAGTGTTCAGTCTCTGCATGAATTCCTCAGGCTTCTACAGGCA
Source organism: Eospalax fontanierii (assembly GCA_035773235.1). Taxonomy (NCBI): domain Eukaryota; kingdom Metazoa; phylum Chordata; class Mammalia; order Rodentia; family Spalacidae; genus Eospalax; species Eospalax fontanierii. The sequence continues at coordinate 8,814,970 of CM069554.1, forward strand.
GCAGCATGGAGCTGTGTCTATTGTTCTTATAACTGGATACAATGGGCTGATGTTTTGGTGAATGCAAAGCAAAAATAAATATGGCCAAAACATAAAAGAGTGGTGAAAAAATTATAACCTGTAGCAAGCAGGCTAAGCAGGGAAATAATGTCCAAAGGAATGCTCTCCCCAAAGAAAGGGTGAGCAACTTATTAGAGAAGCCTACACAATGCCTTCTTTAGGAGCTTATCCAGGAGATCCTAAAGCACTGAGGTACAATATGGCATGCTCAGTGCTATTGGGGGATCTCTGGATTTGTCACTTTAAAGAAACTTACATAGTCATATATACTCAATGATTATAACCTCACAGTATTTTAACACATTCCACAATCAGATTCACTGTGGTTATTGATCTCTGTGTAAGTCAAGATATAAATTAAGATAATAGATATTGATAGATCTGTAAATAGAACTTAACTTTGCTTTAAGAAAGGGAGATTGAGATGGCTTTTCTTTCTTGTTTGCCACAATCTGTTTATACAGTTAACCTTCTTTTTAAATCAAAGGGAGTCAAGCATGGTGGTATGGGTGTGTCATCCCAGCACTCTGGAGGCAGAGGCAGGTGGATCTTTGTGAGTTCAAGGCTGGCCTTGTCTTCATAGTCAGATCTAGGGTAGCCAGAAATACACAGTGAGACCATGTCTCAACAAAACAAAACAATGGAATCACACTCCTAAATGCAAAAGGTTAGACAATATAAATAGTTAACTTACAAACCTGAAAGGCTTTAGGTACTGCAAGAACAGACCAGTGGAAACGTATGCAATTATTCAAGTATAGACTTGTGTACACAAACCTAACAACTGGGACAATGTGTCTTTAGTGCTCCAAGATTTACATACTCAAACTTATATATGGTTCTATCTTAATTTGTATGTGTGTGGTATTTTGTGTTCACATGTGTGGGTGCTAATGCAATGTGTGTATGTAGGACAGAGTTGGACAACAGGTATCGTCTATTGCTTTCCACCTTAACTTTGGAGAGAGGGTCTCTTACAGTTCAGAGCTCACTGATGGGCAGTACTAACTTGCCATCGAGTTCTGGGGACTTACCTTTCTTTACGCCTAACAAGTACAAAGGTTACAGAAATACAGGACCATATCGAGATTCTAAATGTGTGCAGGACCTGAATTCAGGTCCTCGTGCTTATATGTCAGGAACTTTACCAACTTGGCCATTTTCCCAACACTGAGATTCTTTGTCTTATAATACGTTTATTTTTTGTGATCAGCTGACACCTTGGTTCTACCGTGCAGTAGAAAAGGCCTGGCTATTTGGGGCACTAGTCCTCCGATGGCCTGTTCACGTGGTTTGATGTCCTGAGTAATGATATCTTCTGTGATAGACAGCAACCAAAGTAAGAACAGGAGACAGAAATGGACGAGGCAGTTTTAGGGACAGGAACCTATAAAAAGCAGTTCTGATTCTTGTCCTTGGCCAGAATCCACAAATGTCCTTGGTTCTGTCCTGACCAAAGCCAGAAAACCCAGTGGTTTTGGAGGGTCCTGTTCCTGCCCTGTTTTCCTGTTCTTTCTTCTCCTTTTATACAACCTAAGGAGTAACCACTGCTTGGAAGTTGTGCACTAGGACAGACCAAAACTGAGGTGTAGAGCACCCTGTGCGTAGGCTAGCTCTGTGACCAGCTTACCTTCCAGTCCTCAATTTAGAAAGCCCTTTTAGTGCAGAGATGGGGAATCACTGCTTCCTTACTTTCCCTTAAGTAACCTTTTAACCTGGAATAAACTCCTCAGTAAAAACTCAGCATATATACATATACATATATATATATGTATATATATATATATATATATATATATCATACACATATATATTACTTTAAAATCTGTGCTAAGCCTGGCATGGTTGCACACACCTTTAACTCCAGCACTTGGGAAGCAGAGGTGGGCAGATCTCCATGAGATTGAGGCCAGCCTGATCCACATAACAACGTCCAGGTCAGCTGAGGTTATAGGGAGACAGAGTCTCACAAAAACAAAATAAAATAAACAAAATTTATAGTATAGAATAATAATAACATGGTAGTATAAAACATAGATAAGTGGAGCTCTAGGGAAGGCTGCATATTAGAAGCCCTTCTGTGTGACCCCAGGGAGAGAAAACAGTCAGGACCATGAACAAAAATCTCCATTCTTATGAGCAATAATATCTATAAATGAAAGAAATGAGCCTGGAGATATCCCCAAGTGGTAGTCAGGAGCAGCCTGAACCAGTTCCCAGCAGCACTGTATGTGATGTGCAGACCGAGATCACAAGACATAGCTAGGGAGCTGTTTCTCCTTTTCCCTTGATACCAGTCAGCCACCTGTCGAACCTCCATGGAGGTTCATGGCTGTTTTCCTTCTTCCCTCCATTCACCTCAACAGAGCTGCTGAGATTTATAAAGAGGTTTAAAAAGAAAACATTTCTTTCCTGGACTTTTGCTAAACTTTTAGCTTTTTTTTTTCATTGTAATAAAATGTGTAAATTGCAAAAGAGCTATAAGATCCATCAGAGGAGGCCATAAAATCATAAAATCCTTAAAATAGTCAAGAAGCGAGTCTTATTAATTGGTCACTTGCTGGAAGAAAGAAAATTGTGGAGCCAGCCTGACTCCATTAGGACCTTGAAATAGTTGCCTAATCTTAGTCAGCTGTACTTAACAACTTTCATATAAAACAAAAAGAAAACCCAAAATCAACCAAGGCCTGAGATACCTAGAGTGACTCTTTTTTGGGCAAGGTAACCCTCTTGAAACTCAGTCACAACTTATTCCTAGCTCAAGGGTAGAAAACAGTTTAGAGGAAGTCTGACCTTTTCCAGAATTCTGCAGCGCAGTCTTCTATTGCTCAAAAGCCTTGACCACACAGTTAAGTAAGGATTGTTATGAACTGTGATCAGCTTGCTCTAGGGCACCCTGACATTTTTTCACAGTGCAGCTTGGGCTAGATGTGAGCTCTCAGAGCAACAGCCCAAGGATGTGTGCACTCGACATAGCTTCCCATTTTTTTCTACTTTCTTCATGAGCTTCTTTACCAGCAACAGCTTGTAAACCTGTTTTAAGAGAAATTATTTTACATTTTGACATCTTTTATGTGGTGTATTTACTAATTCCTAAAAGTAACAGCTTTGAATTCTTACATTGACTTCTATAATATTTTTGTCAGTTTCTACAGCTTTTCTGGCCATATGCCTCCAAGACTAGCCAGGTACAGAGCAAGCTGGCACTTTGTGATGGCCAGACCTGGGAAACTCATGTGAATTTGCAATACTCCAGGGCCAAACCTTACAAGAGACATGTTGCTACCAGGACATGACTGCAACATTTGGAGATATAAAGGAATTTCCTGCTTGGGTGGGAGGCTTAAGATGTGGCCTTCACTGCTCTTAATTCCTGTCCTTTCTCCATTGTGATCTCAAGCCTGTTTTTGCTGAAATAGAGTATTTCCCTCTCTGATATTCAGTTGCTCCAAGCTTGCTTTTGTTCCTGTCCCTTCAGGCCCTGGACACCTTTGCTTTTCACTTTATAGTTACAATGTCCTGGACAGACTATCCAAGGTCTTTGGGAAATAGGCAAATTCAAATGTAGAATGGAAAAGTCCTTCTGCAAAACACATTACTCGTTAATAACAAAACTACAAAAACAAAGTACAGCCCAGAATCCTCAGTTAAAAGCGCATAAAGGAAACTCCATGAGGCTACCAGCAAGTTTTTCAGCAGAAATATTCAAGCCCAGAAGAGTATGAAAGAAAAGGACACCCTTTTCTGTGTCCACCAAGTATGTTGCATAGCAAAAAGGAATAAATGTGATGATAGAATGTGAGGAAATTCATCATCATCCCAGAACTGTATATAAGCAATGTGTAAGGTTTTCCTACTATAGAAACAAAAGGATAAGAGTTCTTGTGAAAATACCTGAATAGGGGCTGGAGAGACGGGTCAGTAGTTAGGAGCACTGGCTACTCTTGCAGAGGACCTGGGTTCAGTTCCAGCACCCACATGATGGCTAACAACTATAACTTCAGTTCCAGCCTCTTTTGATCTCCATGGGCATTGCATGACACAGGTTCACTTACACATGAGCAGGTAATACATTCATACACATAAAATAAAATAATAACAAAGAAAAAATTTTGAAGAAACCCGAAACCAAAGAAACAAAAATACCAAGGGCCAGTGACGTGGCTCAGGAGATAAAAATACTTGCCTGGAAAGCCTAAAGGTCTGAGTTCATCCCCTGGAACCCATGCAAATGTGCCAGAAAGGATCTGGCTCCAGAAAGTTGTCCTCTGACCTCCACACAAGTGCCACAGCATGTGTCCTTACAAAGAAACACGCACACACACCTACACACCCACAAAGAAATGAACATATTCACATGGACATATACAAATAAATAAAATTTTAAAAATTTCAAAACCCTGAAGGATGGGCTAGGTGAGGTAACAGTTTAGTAACAGAGGACATTCTTCACGATGTATCATATATAAGCCACAGGCAAATAAGCAATAAATTAAAAAATATAAAATGATTTCATAAATTGGTTAAGATTATTTTAATGGCAAACACTGGTTGTGGAACCAGACTCACCGAGAATGCAACTCTGGGTACAACTCTGAGGCATTTTCTTGGTTAGTTTAATGGAGTTGGTAGACCCACTCTAACGGTGAACAGCACCATTTCCAGGAGTGTGTCCTGGATTGCATCAGAAGTATAGCAAGCTAGCTGAGAACCAGTGTTCAGCGCTCTCTGCTACCTGCGCATGCAGTGCGAACAGCTGCCTTTCCAAGCTTCTGTTGCCATTAATTTCCCACCACAATGAACTGTAACTTCAAGTTGGGGGCTCCAGATATATCTTTTCTTCCTTAAATTGCTTTGGGCAGAGTATTCTATCACAGCAAGACGTGTAGTGACAAATAAATGAGAACTAGGTGGTATTGCTATGATAAACCTGACCATATGGTTTTTAGAACTGGAAATGTTTTATGAGAGGGATGTGGAAACATCTGTATTTTGGGCTTGCAGGTGGCAGTATTCAATGGGCCATTTTGGTGGCAGGTAGGAAGACAAGAATGATGAGATAAATGTGGACTGTGAAAATCTGCCATGGGGTTTTAGAGGGGAATGAGGGTTCCACGAGGGACATTGACTGTGATATTCTGACCAAGAATCTGGTTTCCACTTACCTGGGTCCTAAAAGCTTGAGTGATCATGAATTGAAAGTTAATACACTATTTGTTTAAGAAATGGAATATCAAGACGGGATGAGCGTTCAGTCTGCGGCTGTGGGTGGGTCTCCAGCTCCTGCAGGGCTGTTGTGCTCCAGCCATGCCAGAGAATGGAGAACAATCCAACAGGGCCTCAGGTGGCCCAGAGTGCAGTGGGAGGAGTCCCCCCATGGGATACTACGTAGGTGGGTAGTTCTGTTATCAAAACTAAGGCAGGGGTTTATATACGGAGGCCTTTCTGACTGTTACAGAAGGCGGGAAAGTTAAAGGTCTTTAGGGAAGGTTGTAGGGCTGATGTGGAAATTCAGGAAGGAGGAAACGAAACCCAAAAACCTGGTTCTGGTCTGGGGTGAGGGAAAAGAAGATTCATATCTACAGTGATTTCCTGGGGCCAGGTTATCACATCAGGCAGAGCAGAGCAGAGTCCTACCATCCCTTCAGGGTAGCCGGAGTTGCTTGCCTTACTCAATACCCAGACCCCCACATGCGGCTTGGCTACTTTTTAGTGTACTTATCCAAGTCCATAGTGAAAAAGTAAGGCATAAAGTTAGTAGAGGAAAAAGAGAGCCTATAAAAAGTTAAAGTATACAAAACAAGACTCATGCTAAAACAGAGGCTGTTAACTGTTGAAGAGAAACAGTCTGCTCAGCACTGGGACAACAGGAAATATTCCCAGGGCCAAAATCTTCCCATCAAAGGTTCCAGCTTGTGAAACTGCAAAGTTATGGAGGAGGGGGACAGAATGAACTGAAAACGCAGGATAAAGGGTTCACTGCTCCTTAGCAACATCTGGGGGAAGTGTTCTGCAGGTTTACCTCGGGGACGTTGAGAAGGATAGGCCCCGCCAGGCCCGGCACTTCACCGCTTGAGCACTGTTATTAAAGGCACTATCAGGGTGATGTACAGGAAGAGGTGGATAGATGCAAGAGATCCTGAGGTTGGTTTCATTAATCACTTTTTTTTCATTACAGGGACAAAATACTGGACCAAAGTATGTAGTAGTAAATACAGTAGTAATGCTGACCTAGCTTGTGGGTACCGTCCATGCTGGTAAGGAAGACATGGCAGCAGAAGACAGCTGGTCACATTGCATCCACAGTCAGAGAGCAGAGAGTGATGGATGGGTCCTGGTCCCAGTGTGTAGAATGACACCACTTCACATAACCCAATCTAAAAACTCCTTCACAGAAATGACCAGAAGTTTTTTCCTATTGTGATGGTAACTCCCATCTAGTTGGCAAGATGAAATATCACGATGAAACTTTGGTTTTCAACATGCTTAGGGAACTCTAGAGTGGGGTTGCCAATTCCGCGTCAGCATTTAATTTATTCTTCCGTCTGTGTACTGAGGGTGTGACTTTCAAAGATGGGCAAATATTCACTCAGAAGAACTCAGGGGATTTCTTCCTTTGTTTTGTACTAGGAATGGAAGAGTGGGATGGGGGATGCAGTCTACAAGGATCCCTGTGCTATTCCAGACACTCTTCTCAAGCATTTGGAAGAAGAGCAACGGCTTACATTGACTGTAAAGAACTGGGGTGGATAGAAGAGGTGCAAATATCAGAGCGCTCAGACTGCATCCTCTCAGTCTGTTATGTTCCTTAATTTAAATGAAGGTGAAGAGGTTTCATTTCCTTCTACTGAGGGTAATACTGATACAGGTTTGACAGCAGGGACTTGAGTGGCATGGATCGATATCAGGGTGTTTAACTGTAGACTGAGCCACGGTTCTTCAACTTCTACAATAGTAGTGATGTACGTACGGGTCTACAACATTTACTATCCAAGTGTTATAGGTATTAAAGTACTGACTACTTTCTGAAGATAAGACAAAAGGAACAGTGCCAAACATCACCTGAGATCACTGAGACTAGTATTGTTGCTACCGTGTTCTAGATGCTCACTTCATTTTTAGAAATGTCAGGAATAGCTTCCCTAATGAATTAGTAATTTAATCATGTAAAATAGAGAAAAACTGAGAGGGAAGGAATATAAAACTTTGTACACAGTTGTACAAGGTGGTTTCGCTAAGCACTCTCACAAACACTGAAAGGACTGGAGGCGTCACTCCTGTTGCTGCCTAAGTAGCTGCCCAGTCGAACACTAAACTCCAACGTGTTGGAACACAAAATGTTTATAAAAAGTAATATGCAGCTGGACATGGTGGTACACACCTTCATTCCCAACACTCAGGAGGCAAAGGCAGGCAGATCTCTTTGAGACCTGGGCCAGCCTGGTCTGCATAGCAAGTTGGCAAGTTTCAGGCCAGCTGGGGCTGAGGGGAGACCGTGTCCCAAACAAATGAAAACAAAACAAAAAGTAATAAGCCAATACTTTAATAAAATATTTTTATACATTTCGTGTAAATTTACAGTATTTACATTCTATAGTAGTTAGGCCCTACAACTTTACACTTGCTTATGGCGAGTACCTCAGAAGCGTAATAGTTATCCTTTCACCTCATCCTTCCACATCTTCACCACACCCTTCCATATCTTCACACCAATCCTTTTGAATCTTTGATATGCAAAGGCTTATCAGCATTACTACTGTATTTACTATTCAGAAAAACAGACTTTTGTGAAGTTTAGAATAGAATATATCATATAATCTATTATATTGTTTACAATATATTATTGTTTACATTTATACAGTTTTTCATCACAATGAGTTGTTTATGGAATTAAAGGGATCTTAAAAATCTGAAGGTTTTGCCAGTTTACATTCATGTGGTTTGTCTCCAGCATGAATTATTTTATGCATCTGATATGAAGCCTGATAGCTGAAAGCTTTCCCATGTTGTTTATAGGCATAGGAGTTTTTTGTTTTTGTTTTTGTTTTGTTTTTTGAGACAGCGTTTCCATGTAACCCCAGCTGTCCTGGAACTCGCTATGTAGACCAGGGTGGCCTTGAACTCACAGAGATCCTCCTGCCTTTGCCTCTGCTTGGATTAAAGGTGTGTGCTATCATGTCCCCCCACCCCCCGTTTTTAAAGAAATGTGAATTCTTTCATACATTTGAAGAAGGGTAAATCAAAGACTTACGACATTGTTTACAGGTATATGATCTTCCCTAGAATGATACCTTTTATGCATTGCAATAGGGAGAAAAGAAGTGTTTACATATTATTTAGATGCATAGGGATTTTTTTTTTGCCAGAATGAGACCTTTCATGCACTTTAAGTGAATAGGAACAAATGTAGGCTTTCCCACATTGTTTACAGGCATAGGGTTTTTCCCCAGTATGGGATCTTTCATGCGTTTTAAGTAAACAGGGATAAATGAATGCCTTACCACACTGTTTACAGGCATAGGGTTTTTCTCCAGTATGAGTTATTTTATGCTTTTGAAGGGCGCTGCTCCTTAGGAAGGCTTTGCCACATTGTTTACAAGTATAGGGTCTTTCCCCAGTATGAGATCTTTCGTGCTTTTTACGTTCAGAGGGATATGTGAAAGCCTTGCTACAGTATTTACATTCATGAGGCTTTTTCCCAGTATGAGTTATTCTATGTTTTTTAAGGGAATAGCAATTTTTGAAGTGTTCACCACACTGTTTACAGGCATACGGTTTTTCCACAGTATGAGAACTTTCATGAGTTTTAAGTAGAGATGGATAAATGAAAGCCTTACCACATTGTTTACAGGTATAGGGATTTTCTGCAATATGAGTTATTTTATGTTTTTGAAGGGAATTGCTACTTCTGAAGGCTTCACCACACTGTTTACAGGCATAGGGTTTTTCCAAGGTATGAAATTTTTCATGCATTTTAAGTACAGAGGAACAAGTGAAAGACTTACCACATTGTTTACATTCATAAGCCTTTTCTCTAGTATGAGTTATTTTATGTTGTAGAAGGGAATGGTGACTATTCAAAGCTTTACCACACTGGTTACAGGCATAGGGTTTTTCCCCAGTATGGGATCTTTCATGCGTTTTAAGTAAACAGGGATAAATGAATGCCTTACCACACTGTTTACAAGCATAGGGTTTTTCTCCAGTATGAGTTCTTTTATGCTTTTGAAGGGCGCTGCTCCTTAGGAAGGCTTTGCCACATTGTTTACAAGTATAGGATTTTTTCCCAGTATGTGATCTGTCATGCATTTTAAGTAAAAGGGGATTAATAAAGTCTTTAGTGCATATCTTACATTTGTAAGACTTTTGTTCAGTATGAGATGCTTCATGGACTTTAAGTGCATAGGAAGAAATGAAAGACTTCATACATAGTTTACATTCATACAGTTTTCCTCCACTATGGGTTCTTTCATGGACTTGAAGAGTTCTGAGATGTCGGAAGGTTTTCCCACATTCTTCACATTCATAGAGCTTTTCACCACTATGAGTTCTTTCAGGCCTTTGAAGTAAAGAACAAGAAATGTAAACACATTGTCACATTTATAGGACCTGCCCCCTCTATAAATTCATGACTAGTAAGAAAATGGGAAGTCAATGCTTTACCAAATAGTTTATGTTCATGACAGGTTTCTACGCTGGGAGTTATTTCATGTGTGCAAAATGAAGAAGGACAAACAGAGTTTTCCTTGTGTTCAGTTAGTTTTTGGATATATTTCAAATGAACTGGGAAAAGGACTTTACACATACCTCATAATTATAATGTCTATGCACATTGTAGATTTCCATGTATCTTTGCATTCTTGTGACAGAATTTATAGTTTTTCGACAGTGTTTACAATTATGCATGTTTCCATCTTTCTTATGTCAACATGGTTTTGCTCCAATAAGAGATAGGGTCTCACTACATAGCTCTGATTAGCTTGGAACTTGTCATTTAGAGCAGGCTGGCCTTGAACTGACAAAAATTCACCCGCCTCCGCCTCCCCAGTGCTGAGATCAAAGATGTGCAGAATGGCACCCAGCTCCAATAGGAATTTTTGTACTCAGATTAGGATGTGGTTTGTGGGTGATGAGTTCTCCACACTGACCATCTTCTGCCTATAACTTCATACAGTCTTTCTGAGAACAACATGACAAGCATATTAGTTCCTGTGCTAGTTAGTTCTTGTCAAATTAGAGTCATCTACAAAGAGAGAAGCCCAGCTTAAGAACTTCCTCTAAGTTTGGCTTGTGGGGCATCTTTATTATTGTTAATTCACGTTGGAGTGGCCTTGGCTTCCCTCAAGGATGAACTGCAACGTGTAATCTGAAATAAACGATTTCCTGACCAAGTTGCTTTTAGTCCTGGTGTTTACAAAAGCAATACAGAAACCAAACTAGAACAGTTGCTTTAGTGACTGCTTTTTAGATATGGACATACATTATTCCAAAATAAGAGAAACTGCATATTTTCTGGTGTATCTGAATGGATTACAATGAGAGTTATGGGTGATTCTGTGCTATGGTTCTTACCAAGCTATTTTGAATGGAGCAACATATCTATGGGATTTCATACAACCATCTCCTAGTGAAATGTCTTCCAGACACTGAATCATTTACTCGCACTGAACGATGTGGAATATAAATTACCAAATTTTTAGAATGTTAAAAATTTAAATTTGTGGGCTGGAGAGATGCCTCAATGACTAAGAGCATTGGCTGCTCTTGCAGAGGACCTAGTTTGATTCCTAGTACCCACGTGGCAGCTAACAACTGTCCATAAGTCCAGTTCCAGAGGATCTGCCCTCTTCTCCCCTTCATGGGCATTGCATAACATGGTGCACTTACACACATGCAGGCAATACACTCATATACATAAAATAAATTAATATAAGAAAATAAGTTTGTGCATATTTACTTTCTCTGCTAGATCTTCAATTTTCATAACACACTAAGACTACCCTCATGGGACATCCACATCTGCATGCAAATTACCTTAGATTCCTCTGAGGATTCCTGGATTCATTTTCAATGTTTTGGTCTTTCCATTTGTTACCTAAAATATAGGCCCAGAAAAATTCTATAAATTTGTGGAATTTACATAAAACATAGCGTCTAGCTTCAGTGACCAAATTCTTCCTTTCCCACATGTCAAAACAGAGAAGGGCATCTCTAACACTCACGAGCCGGTTACTAAGTAAAGCAACGATGACATTCTTACCTACACAAGCGAGGTTTCTATAGGTTTCCAGCATTACATCTCTGTACAGACACTTCTGAGAAGAATCCAGCAAAGCCCACTCTTCCTTGGTGAAGTTCACAGCCACATCCTCAAAGGTCACTGGGTCCTAAACATCCCACATATGTAAAATGGTTAAAATTAACAGCACGAAGAGCCCACACTTAACTAAGACATAATTCTGTAGTCTGTAAACATTCCATGACACAGTAGTTTGATATCTAGTACTGAGCAATTTCAATAGGACTCAGCAGAATAGGACCACTTCACTCATTACTGGGCCCAGGACTAGGGTATGCTGCTCGACCACTCCGATTTCTCTTTCCAGGGAGAATTTGTATCACCTGTTGTGGTGGACTGAATAAAAATGCCCCACAGGCTAGCGTATTTGAGCACTAGTCTCAAGTAGGCTGTGCTGCTTTCGGAACATTATGGAACTTTTAGGACATGGTGCCTTGCTGGAGGAAGCCGGAGGGGCAGAGGTTTGGGAGGCTATAGCTAGTCCCACTTTCATTGCTCTCTCTTCCACTTTCACTTTCTCTCAACTCCTTACAGTGTGCATTTAAGATGTGATCGCTCAGCTTCCAGCTCCTGCTGCCATGACTTCTCCATCATTATGGACCACTAGCCCTCTGGAACCATTAGTCAAAATAAACGCTTCCTTCAGTGGTGTTTGGTCATGGTATTTTACCACAGCAACAGGAAAGGAACGGATACATTCGTCTTTAAAGTTCTATCACCTACAGTACAGAGAGCACTGACGTCAGAAATCACGAGTCTGCCTGTCCTTAAAAATTCCTGCTCATAACATTTAAGCTCTGCTGGCATGAGGGAATATGAGACTGTGGGAGAGACCCCCTGAAAATAACTGAGAAGAGCAATTCACTCCGCCTAAATGCCTTTTGAAAACATATGGCATTGTCTGAACACCTATGATCCTTCTGAAAGTCTTAGTCTCTTGTAATATCATACAGATATCTAGAAGATCAGCCCTCCGAAACCACTGTGGGCAATACATCTGATCAGTTTCCCTGGTGCACACTGTTTCACAGAAGTCTCAGCTTATTAAATGGGGTTTGAGCACATCTTGTGTGATTAGAAACAGAATGAAGGTGACTTCAGGCTATTTTTAATGGAATAGCGAATATGATATTTAATCAATACATAACGCTTCTAACAAAACGAATTTTGAGTTTCCATGAATTTTCATTCAGTGGTGTCAACTGAGAATTGAAGAGTTAAAAAGATGACAAATGTCTCCTACGAGTTTGAAGCTAGAAAAAATTTGCATACAAATGCATACATACACACGTCTGTATGCATACATATCAAGAATCCTACGTTCGGAGAGAGGGAACGGGGAAGAAAGCAGTAAATACGGGAAGAAAAGAATGAGTAAAGTCAACATCACCAAAATATCATCCCTTCAATTAAATTTATTTAAAATAACCCCATGAATGTCAAGGAGATGCTTTAGTAGTTGTAAACAACTCCAAACTAATTTGGACTAACAACTACCTTACAATTGTCAACATCCTGTGAATACTAATGTAATCTTCCCTAACTTAAACCAAGTGCTTTCAAATATGAGGTAAACAAAAGGTCAAAATAAAGGAAAATTTCCATAATTTAGCAATCAGGGCATGAAAATTTGCTGCCTGACCCTAGAGACAGACAAGACTTTAAAAAAACATCTAAACTCCAATTCCTAATGATCTGCTAAGGTTTGAATGTGAAATATCGTGCATGGTTCATGTGTTTCCACACTCTGCAGCTGGGTTTGATCCTTGTGAAGGTTTTACAGCCTTCAGGAGGTAAAGCTATCTTTATGAAACCTCCACACCTCGGTATGTTACAGCCCAGTCACAGTTCTGCTCAGACTCGTCTGCTTCCTGACTGTGGATACACTGTGACCTGCTCATTCCTGAACCATCCAGCACCAACAAGAAAGCCTGTATTATTTCAAACTGTAACTAAAATAAGCCATTCCTCTCTTGTTTGCTGCTAGTCAAATTGTCACACCATGGAGATCAACACCTAAAAACAATCAAACACATACAACACACTCTAGCATATTAATAAGTTCAAAAGCAAAAAACACATTATTATATTAATAGTTACAAAACTAATTTTAACAATCAGACTGGAGAGATGGCTCTGTGGTTCAGAGAGCTGGCTGCCCTTGCCGAGGTCCTGGGCTCAGTCACCAACCCATGTACATATAACAGCTAACAAGTTTCCTTAACCCAAGTTCTACAGAATCCAAAAGTCTCTTCTGGCCTCTGTGGGTTCTACGTGCATGTGATGCACATACATACATGCAGGCAAAACATTCATACACACAAAAATTTTCCAAAAGGTTCAAAATAATTATATTGAAAGAGAAGGGTAGGAAGAAATTATTGAGATTGTAGGACAAAAATAACATTGTCTGTGTGAACAGGATGAAATACCCTTTTAATTCCAGCACTCTGGAGACAAAGGCAGATCTCCGTGAGTTCAAGGCCAGTCTGGTCTAAATAGTGAGTTACAGGCCAGGCTACATAGTGAGGCCCTGTCTCAAAAAGCCAAAAAATTGTGAGTGTGTGTCTGTCTACATATATATATAGACACACACACACTAATACTACTACTAATAATGATGACGACAACATTGTCTTGCCTGACTGGAAATTCTGAGGATCAAGAAACATACTAAGACTAATAATAATGACCATTATTAATCCTACTACTACTACTACTACTACTAATGACAATGCTGTCTTTGCTGACTGGAAATTCTGAGAATCAAGAAAGAGTAAAGAAACTCATAAAATAGTACATCAACTTATATAAGATTACTACACAAAAATTCTATCATTTTCCTCTATGTTAGCAAGGAATTACTAGACATGAAATTAACAACAAGGGCCTGTTTATATGGAACCTCTCAATGTGAAGTACAGAGTGAATGTCTTAATGAGCCTTAGCTGTCAGCTTGACAAAGCCTACAGTAACGTGAGGGAGTAAAATAAAGGAACTGTCTAATTAGATTGGTCTGTAGTCAGGTCTATGAGAGACTGTTTTGACTGATGACTGATGTAGGAGGGTCCATCCCACTGGGGTGGCACCATCCCTAGGCAGGTGGCCCAGGACTGTAAAAGGAAGCTAAATGAGCATGTCAGGAAATGAGCCAGTAAACAGCATGGTTTCTGCTTCATTTCATGGCCGTAACTTACTTCAATGATGGACTGTGACCTGAAAGTACAAGCTAATATAACTCTCTCCTCTCCAAAGGTCTGTTGGTCATGCAGTTTATCGTAGCAACAAGACAGCAAACTACAACAGATATTAGTACTGGGAATGGGGCACTGATGTAATGAACTTGATCATGTGGCCTCTGTCTTTGAGAGTATTATGTACAAGGCTTTGGAATTTAGGGTTGGAAAAGACTTTGATTACTGTAAGCAGTGTATAATGGACTGCTGTAGGGGTATCTCAGAACACAGTACTGCTGAGAAAAAGCAGACAGTGAAGGCATAGCTCATGAGTTTTCACAAGGGAATGAGGACTCTATCAGCAATTGGACTTAAGGACATTTATATCATATTTTGGAATAGAACCTGGCTGCATTCTGCTGGTGTCCTGAGAACGTGTGTTATGGGTTAAAAAGTAATGAACTGTGGTGATTCAGATGATAAATGTCCCCCATAGGCTTAGGAATTTGAACACTTGGTCCCCACTTTGTGGCACTGTTTGAGGGCTGAGTGGTTACTGCCTTGCCCCACTTACAGTTCACTCTGGTTCCTGTTGTGCCAATGTAATGTGAGCAGGCAGCGTCCAGTTCTGACCACTTGTTGTCCTGCCTTCTTTGCCATTACGGACTCCCCTCTGGAAAAGGAAGCCAAATAAACTCTTTCTTTTGTAATTTGTTTTTGGTTGTGGTATTTTATCAGAACAACAAAACGTGACTAATACATAGCCTATGTTCTTGACATATGAAATTTCAAGAGAGGGTAACATTGATGATGTGGGATGATTATTGATTACTTTTATCCGGTCCAAAATAAAGAGGAAGAAGTGAGGCATTAAGAAAAAAAAAAGTGTACTTTGGATAGAAAAAGAGCACTAGGAAGCTTAAATAAGAAACATATATGTTGTTTCAACATATGCTGAAAAAGGAGCTGTAATTTTTGAAGAGATTAAAGACCATTAAAGCCAAGACTCTGGTTCTGAACTAGAACAACAGGAAAATGTGCCATCAAGTGCCCCTAACTCATATATCTTTCCGAGGACCACAACACTGCCTCGCAGCTTGGGATAGACCCTCACTCCTTTTGACCACATTAGAAGTAGCTTTTGTATGTTGAAATAATGGCTTCTAGGAGCAAACGACTCCTTAGACTTTCTCAGTTCAGAAATTAGATGCTTGGCTGGGAGGGGTTTAGCCTTGAGGACATGCTTCCAATTGTTGCACAGCAAAACAGGTAGTCTCTCTTAGGGGCCTAACGGGAGCAATTGCATCCTATCTTTTAGCTTCTCCTTGACTGAAACATTACCCGTCCTAATGCTTTTTTCTCTCTCCAAATTACATTGTGCAGTTCTTTCTGCCCCAATTTCAGTGCAGACATGCATAAGATTTATCAGTAATAAGAATGCCACAGACTAGACACTATGCCGTCTTGTAATTTCCTCCGTGAAGAATGAGTACATTACTTTTTAATGTAGACTGAAGCAAGTTCTTAGGACACAGGGAGAAGGCAGCATGATTCTTTGCCAAAATATCACACGAACGTCCTCTAGCTCAGTCCGATATTAATCTCCACTGAAACCTCAGGTACTAGCCTTCTGTCCACATTACACCCACTACTGTCTTCCAGGATCCTACTAGTATGGCTCATTAAGCTCTGCTTACAGCATTCAACTGCTTTTTTGGTTCAAAGTTCCAAAATCTTTTATATTCCTCCAAAAACAACACAGTCTGGTTCTTCACAGTAGAACTGGAACTGCTCTATTGTATTGTCCAGAAAACAACTTCTGGATTAGTCACTTTTTATTTCTATGATAGCGCATCATAACCAAAAGAGACATAGAAAAGAGTTCATTTTGGATGGCAGTTCCAGAGGGAAGTCCACAATGGTAAGAAATGGTAGCAGGCCGACAGAGCAGGGAGCTCACTGATCACATCTTCAACTACAAACACAAAGCAGGGAGCAAATTGGAAGTGGGCACAGCTATACCCATTCAAAGCCTTACTCCGACAAGGCTACACCACCTAAAGTCCCATGACTTACCCAAGCAGAGCCACCAAACGGAAATCAAGTGTTCAAATACTTGAGCCTATGTGGAACATTTCTGATTCAAACCACCACATCCTTCATGAAGGACTCCAACACTATGGAATCATAAGCCAAATAAACCCTCTCCTCCCTGAAGTTGCTGTTGGTCAAAGTGTTTTATTACAACAGAAAAACACCTAGAACAGAAATAGATACTGAGAGTGGGGTGTTGCTGTGATGCCCTGACCCTGTGGCCTTCTATGTTTGGGGACTATTTTGTTTGAGGATCTCTGCTTACTAGCCTACTTACAGGCTCACTTTGTTTGCTTCTTTATACAGTCCAGGCCCACAAGTCTAGAGATGGTGCCACCCACAGCGGACTGGGCCCTCCTACACCAATCAGCGTTCAAGACAATTCTCATATAGGCAGGATCAAGCCAATCTGATCCAGGCAATCCCTCAATTAAGCCTCCCTCCCATGACTCTCAGCCTTGTCAAGTTGACAGCTGAAGCTAAGTAGGGCAGAGGACAGAATTCCAGTGAAAATCCCTCCACCCCCAAATGCAACCAATAACAGAATTGACTGTAAAAGTAATACTGGAAGAGGAAAGAAAAAAAAATGAACACACTACTGCACAAGAAACAATATACATATTGACAGTATATGGCTAAAACTGTCTTTAAAATCTAAATGATCAAGATAGAGTACTATTTGGGAAAAAATACACAGGTCAACAGAACAGGAAAATCAGAAATGAAACCACGAAAATGCAGTCAATTTAATTTTGACAAGAGCAGAGGAAACTCAATTGAAGAAGCCATGGTCTTCTCACAAATGCTACCAGACTATGGTACACGCATAGGAAAGTAATTGCAGATGTACAACTTTCACAAAACTAACTCAAAGTGCATCCTAATCCTAACCATGAAATGCGAAGTGCAGGACGTATGGAAGCAGGGGAGCCGACCTTCGGGTTTATGTGCTGCGGAGGATGGACCCCATGGCACCGACCTGTTAATCCACGCTACTGAAACCGCATCCCCATTCCAAAATCGGGAGTGGGAGCGCACGGAGAACGATGACGGACGCTCCCACCGCAGCACCCGGCACGCGGGGCGGAGCTGCCAAGACACCACTTAGCCACGGCCCCGGGAGCCTCGGGAACAGACATAACCGCCCCTGGCCCGATCGCCGCCTCCGCGGGGAAGGATCCGCAGCGACGTGGCCAACAATAACGTTACCAACGCGGAAGCTCCCCAGCAGCACAGGGGAAGCGGGCGTCCGGGACCCGGCAGGTCTCAACGCCCTCCCGCAAGTTCCTGGGAGGATCCGCAGCGACACCGCCAGCCCTCTGCCCGGGCTCCCCGGCCGCTCCTCCCGCCTCGGACAGCCGGGCCCACGCTCACCATGCCCGGCTTCCGGGTTCGCCCGCGCTCCGCACAGCAGCCCCAGCGGCGCTCAACGCAGATCTCCCTCGCCCCGGAGGTAACTCAAACTGCTGACGGACGGCAAGCATACCCGCCTCCCTCCTAGCAGCTGCTTCTGATTGGACAGTCTCCAGGAGGATGGCTGATTGGCCAGCGGGTCCTGAGTGACAGGTGTAGTGCCCATAGGGACTGAATGGAGCTGAAATACTAAGGTTGGCACATCCACTCCCAGCCCAGGCTTTTGCTTCCAGTGCCTAAGTGGAGTTCCCAGGAGATTTCCATTTAAGCAGAACTTGTTTCAGACCTCAGGGAACTCCAACCTTCTAATACTCAGCAGGCACTTCCTGTTCTTCCTCTAAGGCAAGGCGTCGCTAGTCTACAACTCCGTTACAAGGATCCTTCACACCTTCTCAGGTTGCACACTTTCAGCCAAAAAATAACACTAAGTCCAGAGTGATTGCCCCAAGCCAGTGATTACATCACTACGATACAGGGAGGATGTTCAGGAGTTCGAGATATTCTGAGCTTTGTGAGAATTCTGTCTTTACAACAACAAAGAACTCTTACACGACAAAAGTAAAGCAAAACTAATTGTTACGGTGTCGAGATCGCCGGGAAAAGACCACAACGCACGGAGACCAAATTCAGATTCAAAGCTTTATTCAAAGTCGCTTGGACTACAGCCCATAGCTCGGGAGAAGGGACTGCAGTGCTTTAGGGGCAGTGAATCAACTCTTTAAAGTTAAAAAAAAAAAAAAATCTACAGGAAGGGATTTTCCAGGTGGGGTTATTGATTACACAGAGCAAGCCATGGCTAATCATCTTGTGACAGTCACACAAATCATCCCTTGATCATTA
Organism: Eospalax fontanierii; assembly: GCA_035773235.1. Lineage (NCBI taxonomy): Eukaryota > Metazoa > Chordata > Mammalia > Rodentia > Spalacidae > Eospalax > Eospalax fontanierii. The sequence continues at coordinate 8,833,852 of CM069554.1, forward strand.
CACAATGATAGGGTAAAGGGCAGAGGGGTTTGGGAGGCGGAATGGAGTAATGGAGTAAACAGGACATTTTCCGTTAGCCCTGATAGTAGTTGCAATAGATATTTACAATGCTCGGATGGTGACACGATTATCTGTGATTGACTAGTTACTGGGAACAGACCCTTGGGGAGGATGATTATGGTGCCTACATGTAGAATCTGCAGGAGCAGGGTCCCAAGTCCATACTGGACCTGGAGGTAGGGGAGCTTCTAAGATGGAGTTCATCTGGTCACAACACTATCAATGTATGAAAAAACTGAAGTTTAGAGAGAGAGATTAAAAGACACACCCATCAAATAGGTGTGTGAAAAAAAGGACACTGATAACAAATGTTGGTTAAAGGTAAACATAATTACCATAGCCTTGGCTACAGGGGACAGGAAACCCTGGCACAGAGTTAACACCTGCAGCAGTGTTTAGCAGATTTCATATAACAACGCAGGCGCCTTTCTCTTAGTGGTAGAGACTTCTTTTCCATGGAGAAGCATCTCTGTCCTTATTGTATACTTTTATCTCTAATAAAGTATATATTGCAGGTCTGGATCTGTTTTTTATTTCTTAACTCTAAACTCCATTCCTTTTTCCTCTCCTAAATCTAATAAAATCTAATCTAAATCTCAAATAAAAACAGTAGAAATGGTTCAGTGGTGGTGGAACGCTTACCTAGCCCGACAGAGGCCAGGGTTCAGATGGCAGTCTGCCGCACCTCCCAAAATGAATACAGATATTGTTACCAATCTTACAGACACAGAACGGGTTAGCATAGCAAATTAGATAACCTAGATGAACTGAAAACAATTTGAGAAACACACAAAGATCTCAAATTGAATCACAAAAATAGAAAATCTGGTTGGAAATATTAACACTGAGAAGATGGAATCCATAATCCAAAACCCTCAAAGATAAAAGGTCTTCATCACTTGTATTCATAAATAAAAATTATCACATATTTAAGAAGAATTAGCAATCCTTCACAAAATTCCAAACAACTGAATAGAAATTTTTCATTTATTCCATGAAATCACCTTCACCCTTGGTAACAAACCAGACAGTGACACTAAGTAAAGGAAATCACAAGGAATTGTTCTGTAATAATATTCATGTGTAAATCCTTGACAAAATAGTGGTAAATAAAATGGGCAGAAAACCACAATCATTAAAAAGTTTGTGTTAATCCCCAGGATGCAAGAATTTTTTTTAAGTAGTTTACTACACGAGATTGTTACTAGTAGGAAGAAAACACACATGATCATGTCTACTGATGTGCAAATAATAATTTGATGAAATTCCCAATTTCTCATTCATTTTAATTTTTAAAAATTAATGTGTGTGTACACACATCCCTGCCGTGGCATTCGTGTGGAGGTCACTTGCTGGAGTTGATTTTCTCCTCCCACCGTGTGTGTGCCAGGAACAGAACTCAGAATGGCAGACTTCAGCAGGCACTGTTCCTACTCCCATCTCTTTGGCCTACTTCTGTCATTACTCATAAACACAATGGATGGATACAGACTTTCTCTTTAAAATTATAAAAATGTTTTGGGCATGGTAGCCCATACCTATAATTGCAGACCTTGAGGACAAAGCACAAGTGTGAAAAGGTCCATGTCAGCCTGAACTATGTACTAGAACTGTGCCTAAAAACAAAGGAAAGTAAAGGAAAAAAATAAAATGAAAGTCTGAACAAGAAAGCAGTAATGGGTATGTGTATTAGGAATGTATCTACTATTACTGAGCACTGCACTTAAAATGTTTAAGTGGGAATTAGTGGAAAATGTACTTTGTGCCAGGCTCGATGACCTGAGCTTGATTTCCACAACCCAGGAGGTGGAGACCAAGCCCAGCAAGTAGAGCTTTGACCTCCGCAATGTTCCTTGGTACAGAAACACACACGAGAAATCACAATTTTAAATTTACAAAAATCAAAGCATGTGAAAATTGTAAGTTTATACACATATATTTTACCAAAAAAGCTTGAAAACAAACAAAAAACAAAACAATGCTAAGAAAAAAAACATGAAATATGGTAATAGGGATGAAAACTATCTCCTGGAGTTTAAACCAAAAAATATAATGAAAACAGATCAGAAATTGCAGATTAAAAAACGAAACATAAAGTTCTAGCAACTGAAATCACAAAAAAAATGAAAGTCCCAATTCTGGTGGTTTGCATGAGAAATATCCACCATGGGCTCACAGAGCTGAGGACTTGGTACCCGGTACACGCACTATTTGGGGGACGTCTAGAACCTATGGGAGGTGCGGCCTTGACGGAGGAAGAGTGCCACTCTGAGAACTCATGGCGTTGCCCTCTTCTACTTGTGTCTCTGCTTGCTCACGGTGGGTGAAGATGTGAGCTCCCACCTTTACCTCCTGCTGCCATGCCCCCTGCCATGAGGGACTCTTATCCCTCCGGAACTGTAAGCCAAATAAACCCTTCTATAAGTTGCCTGGGTCATGGTGTTTTGTCACAACAGAAAGATAACTAATACACCAATGAAGAAAATGAACAGAATATCAGTGAACAGCATGTGAGGTCAACTGCATGGGGCAGAATACTGTCAAGCATGGTGAGGAACCTAAAGGCAGCTCTGTGATGATGTTATGGTGCCAAGGCCCCTGGGAAGGACCATTCAGACTCAGGTATTCCAAGTCAGCCAAATGTATTCGACTGGGCCAGGGACTGTACTCTCTGGGCCCAGAATTAGAGAGCATGGTACTGGGACGTGGGATTCACTACCTCATCCACTCACTAGGTATTCTGCCCATCTATATTTAGCTTAACTTAAGATGAACCTGCCTCCCTAGGGATGGTCCTATGACCAAATGATTGACCAGTGAGTGAAACTGGAAAGTTGGGTTTTCCTAACAGATAGACTAGAGATTGTTTAGTTTATCCCAGTTAATTTTATGGCGGTATTTGCCACTCAAATGTTTGTGAGAGTGTTTTGCCTACAAGTATATAAACACACCTATGTCAAGCAATGCCTGTGGAGGGGAGAAGAGGGTGTTGGATCCCGTGGAACTGAAGTTACAGATGTTGTTAGCCCCCATGTGGGTGCTGGGAACTGAACCTGGGTTCTCTACAAGAGCAGCCCTCTCTCCAGTTCCCACATTTTCTCCTCTATGCTTTACTTCTTCCTCTTTTTATTTTGGATCTGATAAAAGTAATGAGTAATAATCATTCCACAGAGTCAATGTTAGGCTGTCTTGAAATTTCATGTATCAAGAAATTAATCCATGGGAGCTGGAGAGGTGGCTCAGTGGTTAAAAGCATCTCATACTCTTACAGAAGACTCAGATTCAGTTCCCAGCACCCAAATGATGGCTCAAAACCATTTTAAGTCCAGTTTCAGGGGATCCAATGCTGTCTTCTGGCATTGCATGACATGGGTACATTTACATACCAAAGCGACTTATATAGAAGAGAGTTTATTTTGGCTACTGTTCCAGAGGGGAGTCCAGAAGGTGGCATGGCAACAGGCCACCAGAGCTGGAAGCTGGCTGATCACATTACATCAGCACAATGGAAACAGAGTGAACTGTAAGGTGGGCAAGGCAGGAACCACTCAGATTCTACCCATGGCGACATACGTACTCCAGTAATACTGCACTTCCTAAAGATTCCACAGTCTTCTCACACAGTGCCCTAAATGAAGAGCAAATGTTCAAATACTCGAGTCTGTGGGGGACATTTATCATTCAACCCACTAAAATCCATTACTTCTTAATTTAGCTTCTTCACACAAATTCTCAGAATGCAGTAGAATGCAGCCAGGTTCTTTGCCAAAGTATCACACAATGATCTTTAGCCCAGTTACCAGGAGAGTATTTTCCTTGTGAGATCTCATGAGCTGTGCCTCCACTGTCTGTGTTTTCTCAGAAGAACTGTTTTCTAAGCCCCTCTGGAACAGTCCATTCAGCTCTACTTCCAGCAATCAGAGGCATTTCCAACCCTAAATTCCAAAATCTTACACATAATAGTCTAAAGGCTTAAAAGCCACATGATTAGATTCATCATGGCAACGCCCCACTCCAGTACCAATTTCTGCCCTAGTTTGTTTTTCTGTTGTTATGATAAACAGCATGATGCAAAGACACCTGGAGAATAAAGAACTCATTAATCCTACACTTTCAGGTCAAAGCCCATCACTGAAGTAAATTGGGACAGAAATCATGGAAGAGTGCTATTTACTGGCTTTTTTGCTGGCTCACTCACTGAGCTTTTTTTTACAGTCCAAGACCACTTGCCTGGGGATATTGACACAGTAGATCACATTGAGAGCTGCCATTTAAACAGGCTGGTATTGTTAATTTCATGTCCAATAGTTCATTGCTGTCACACAGGAAAAGGATGAAATTGTGTGTATATCTTATAGTCTACAAGTTTGATGTATTATTTTATTAGTTACTTTACTTTTTCTTGGTCCTCCTGATTTCCAGTCAGCAAAAACTACGTTAATATCATTATTACTCTGGTTTTGTTTGTTTGGTCTTTTGAGAGACAGTATTACTATGGCACCCTGGTTGGCATGGAACTCACCATGTAGACCAGATTGGCTTGAAATGCACAGAAATCCACGTCCTTCTTCCTCCCAAGTGCTTGAATAAGATGAGTGCTCCCCCACACCTGGCCTGACAGTGTTATTTTCTTCTTAACAGTTTCAATATGATTATTTTTGAAACTTTTATTTTTTGTGTATGAGTATTTAGCTTACATGTACTGTTATAGGGTGCCAATCAGAAGTCACCACACTCGAAAGAAAGGCCAGGTAGATTTTATTTTGGCCGGGCTGACTCTGAACTCTGGGTGGGTGAATTATCAGAGGAACAGCATGGATTCATTGTAGTATCTAGCTTTTATACGCAAGTACAAGGTGTGGAAAAGTCAGTTTCAAAAATATCCAATCCCCAAACCCCCTCCTGCACCCACAGAAGCAGATGTTTGCATTTTAGCCTCTGCCTTTGCTCCCAATTAAGACATCCTGGTATTATATCCAATCTTGAAGTCCCTGAGAAAGTGTCAAGCACAGAGTTCCCTTTAAGTTTAGCTTACTCAAAAACAGGATGTCACTGATGTAAGATGGAGTCTTTCTGGTTTGGTTAGGGACACAGATGTGGTCCTTAACAATGGTTATTTGCTTAAGGTGTTTGCATAAGACAAGATAATCTTCTTCCACACAAGATGTCACATAAGATTAGATACCCTTCTTTCACACGAGACGTTTGCATAAGGTTAGATACCAAATGGGAGGCAGTATCAAGTTCTCACACCCCAGTCTGGTGGGAGGCGGGGAAAATGAGGCCACTCTGTTACAGTATGCAAGTATACCACATCCATGCAATGCCTCCTATGGCCACAAGAGGGCATTGAGTCCTGTGGAACTGGAGTTAAGGATCCTTAGCTTCTTTATAGATGCTGGGAACCAAACACATGTCTTCTGCAAGAGCAGGCAGTGCTTTACCCGCTGTGCCGTCTCTCCCATTTGATCATCTTTATGTTTGTAATTATTAATATGATCATATGATTTGCTATTTAATTTGAAGATATGATGGAGTATGTTTGTTGCTTGATTGCTTTTAGATGTTGGAAATAGAACTCGTTCTTTCACATGGTTAGTACATCTCCTGCTGAAAAGCTTTTGATATTTTGACCTTTGAATATCCTTACGTGATTACACTAATCCCTCCTTAGATATGGTAGATAATTTGTTGTTTTTTTGAAACAGAGTCATGTCTGGAAGATATCATTTCACAGCATTCCATCCCATCTGCTGTCTCTTACATCCTCTCTTCCCTTTCTTCTGCAATGATCTCTGAGCCATGAAATGGTGTTCACTTGATTTCTCTGCTGCTGTGATATAACACTGGCCAAACACAACTTGGAGAAAAAAAGGATTTATTTCATCTTACAATTGTATAACTGTTAGCTCTTCTTGGGGCTCGGTCTCTGGGGAACCATGCTGGTGTGCCCGGCTCAGGATCAGGATGGAGAAGCTCCCTCAGGGAGAGTACGAAGACCTAACCCCTCAGGAGAGTGAAATGAGCCAAATGCCTCTAGCCCTCTAGCCCCCTCCCTCTAGATGGTCAGTAGGCCCTTTATAGGAGGGGTTGGGGTTCCCATGACATATGATTGATGTTTAAGGCAAACTTCTGGCCAGGAATCAGTCCCTTTTTACAGCTGTTTGTGAATCCTGGCTTGGGAAGTTTTACAACTTCTATTCAAGAAGTTGTAAAAGTCAGTTCCTTTCTCAGATCTCAGTGGGCTGTGAGAGTCTGGCTGGAGTCACCAAGGTGTCTGTTCTGGAACTGCTGGGGGGGGGGGTCCTCCAGTCACATCTTACAGTGGCTATTTGCCATTTTAACCCCCCTCCTCAGAGATGAGTAATCATGTAGCTGTTGACAGCTCTTTTTTGTTTTTGCAGTCACAGTTGTCCAGAAACTCACTATGTAAGTCAGGCTGGCCTCAATCTCACAGAAATCCATCTGTCTCTGCCTTTTGAGCGGTGGGATTAAAGGCATGCTCCACTACATTGGGTTCTTGACTGCTCTTTTACCATTGTTTCCTCCATGGGTAGCCTGCTAATAACAGTTGGGTTTCATGTCATGTTCTAGATGCAAGGAAGTGTGTGGCCTACCTGCTTAACTGGCTTATTAGCATATGCCGCACCATCCCAGGCACATGGTAAATATCAAATAAAGGACCTGTCCTTATGCATACAGCAGTTGGTTACGATGATATATAACTGTCTTTCTACATTGGGTCAAACACCATAGTGAACCCTCTAGATTTCTTAAAGTAGGGGATCTTGGCCTCATGATCTTAGTTTGTATTCACTTTGGAAGAGATCAGACATGAGGATTGGGACACACATCCTGATGGTGCCAAGGTCCCCAGTTGTCATTTTGTGAAGGGAAGGAATGAGACGGGGTGGCATTTAGCAGTTCCCTGAGTGATCTACACAGTACTAAAGGTGTGTGCCATCACGCGTGTTGTTATAACTTAGTGTTGAATGGAGAGGTGTACTCTTGTGTCAGGCATTCCTAAAATGGCCAGGTTTGGTTGAAACAGAAACTGAAGCATTTCTTTTTGAGAGTCAGTATCAGTTTTAGACCAGTCGTTATTAACTATGTTGCATGGAGGAGTAACAGGGAATAAAGAGCATGAGCCCCATTTTGGATCCAAAGAGTGTGCAGGCTAAATCCAAAGTCAAATTCTTTCTGTCTCCTTTGTTGTGATGTGATAGGACAGCCTCAATGCAAAAAAATGCACACTCAAACCAAAGACAAAGATTCAAATAACACATTTCATGTACCCCTATGTAGGGAAAGAGGTCTCCTCACTGCACATGGTATCTAGAATTAATAAGCTCTGGGATCTGGGCCCTACTTGAAGGCAACGGGCTTTCAAATAAGGTTACAATTATGCACTGCAAGCCTTATCAAAAAGACCATTTCATTTTTCTCTAGCCTATCAAACTAAGCACTGGGAGGTCCTCTTTCAAAAAGAGAAGAAATGGCTCAGCAGTTAAGAGCACTGGCTACTCTTCCAGAGGGCTCAGGTTTGGTTTCTAGCATCAGTAGATGGCTACAAACTGTCTATAACTCCAGTTCCAGGGGATTCAGTGTCCTCTTCTGGCCTCCACAGACATTGCATAGATGCTTGCACTGACCCGGAGGCAAAACATTAATACACATAAAACCAAAAATACATTCTAGAAAATAACATACAAATGGTCACTATCCCAGTTGCTAAGTACGTCCTTCTTCCCGTCTGAAGCCTCATGAGCTGAGCATCCACTCTCCACGTGACTCTCAGCACTACTTTTCTAGGCTGCTACTAGAACAGCTTGATCAGCTTTGCTTACAGCTTCCAACCACTTCTCTAGTCCAAAGTTCCAAAATATTCCACATTCCTCAAAAACATGATCAGATTCTTCACAGCATCAACCCCTTCTCTGGTAGTAGATTCTTCTAAAAAACATTCTATTTATTATTTTTATTTCACGTTTATAAGTGTATTTCTTGCATGAGTAAGTGCACCATGTCAGGCAATGCCCACAGAAGTCAGAAGAGGGCATCGGATTCCCCGGAACTGGAGTTACAGACAGTTCTTAGCTGCCCTGAGGGTGCTGGGCATTGAACCCCAGTCCTCTGCAAGAGCAGGCATTGTTCATAACTCCTGAGCTGCCCCTCTTGTATGTCGGGAGCCATTTGCCTGTTTTGAGCTATGCCCTAGCTTAAGGCTAAACAGAGATCAGTCACAGAAGTGCTGTGGGAGCAGGATGCTTTGATGTGCAAGAATCTTGTGACTCCTGAATGGGAGTCTGCCTTGAGCCCAAGGTTGAGGACCCATTGTTAGTAGATGTGAGTGGTTTGAATAATTTCACATATGTAAATGCATGTTTGTTTTTGCTTGAACTTCTGATGGTGGTATTGTTCTTCATACAGTTGTAAGAGTATAACTACATTGAGAAGAATAAAGTGGAGGCCTCAGTATTGACTGAGAGTCCTCCTGAATATATCTTTTCTCTCTCTCTCTCTTTATTTCTCAATCCTAACTCCCCAGTTGAGGTACAGATCGATTTCTGCCGGCGGGCCCCGGCACTTGTAGAAGCAGATTCTGTATTAGTTATTTTTGTTGCTGTGATAAATACCATGACCAAAAGCAACATGGGCTTGTAGAGATGTCTCAGTAGTAAGAGTTCTGGTTGCTCTTGCAGCGGACTCGGGATTGGTTCACAGTACCCACAGGGCAGCTAATAACCATCCATAACTCTAGTTTTATGGGATTTTATGCCCATTTCTGTCCTCTGCAGTCATTGAATGCATGAGTATGATTGCCTATGTGCAGGAAAACACTCATACATATAAAATAAAAGTAAATAATTTTTTAAATGTTTAAATAAAGAAAGCAGAAACTCAAGGTTTATTTTGGCTTGGAGTTCAAGAGGGAAGTCCACAGTGGTGATGGAGACAGGGCAGCAGGTGGCCTGAGGAGGAAGGAGAGGGAGCTGGAAGTGGAACTTGTCTATGAAACACGAAAGCCTGTCCCCAGTGATGTACTTCCTTCAACAAAGGCTTCACCTCCTAAACGTTCTTCCATAACCTCTCCAAATAGGACCATCTACTCTAGGGACCAAGTATTTGAATACTTGAGCCTTTGGGAAGCATTTCTCATTTGAAGCAGCACAGGGACATCTTTTTGTCTTTTTCAGTAATAAACCTTACAGCGTAAGCTGATTTTCTTATAAGAGGCTGTTCTTTACAGGGAGTCTGGTAATCTGTTTTCTCATTGCTATAACAAAACTCCATGCACAAAATGAGAAAGGAAGAGCTGCTTCAGTAGGTGGCCAACAACTGTCTATAACTCCAGTTCCAGGGGATTCAGTCTGAGGGGATAAAGTCATTCCTGGTGATGATGAATGGCATAGGAATGATGTGGTTACATTCTATCCACAGTCAAGAAGCAGAGACTGAGTAGGACACAGGCTGGGCTACAACATGTCAAGGTCTGGGGATTTGATACAGATGGCTCTATCTCCTAAAAGCTCTACAACCTTCCCAAGGATCGCCACCAGCTGGGGAATGTTGAAACACATGAACCTGTGGGTGACGTTTGACATTCAAATCATACCAGGCGTCATGGGTCATTAAGACTGGTCTACAGATGTTTTTGTAAAGTGTCTGCTGTTTCTAGGGGTCACACAACAAATGATCAGGCCCTGATTATAAAATTATGGAAATTTATTTTTGACCTTTTTCACCTCATCATTTGAAAGCACATGATATAAGCTGAGGAAGACTTTACCTTGTTGTTGACAGGATGTTGGTAATTTTAAGTTATTATTTGAAGGTAATTTGGAAAGAGTTGCCTGAGAGCACAAATAATTCTCTTTGATATTTATGGGATTACTTTAAATGCATCTAATTTGGAAAGGTGAACTTGGTCGCTCTGGCTTTACTTCTTCTTTTCTTCCTGATTTTACTCTTCATTTCCCGCTTTGCTCTCTTCAACGCAGGAGTCTCGCTATGTCTGCATACATTTCTGCCTTCAAACACCTAAAAGAATTAGTTTTCTTTTTACGTATTTGATTCTTAGGTGACATTACTGAATGAAAATTCATCGAAATTTAAAGATTATTTTGTTAGAATCATCATGTATTGTTCAAATATCATATTTACTACTCCATTAAAAGTGGCCTGGAGTGACCTGCATTCAGAATTCTACATATGTCTCTGCTTATAATCACACAGGATGTGCTCAGATACCACTTAGTAAGCTGTGACCTTTGTCAAATAGTGTCCACCAGGGAAACTGATTAGATATATTGTCCACAGTGCTTTGGAGGACTGAGCTTCTAGCTGTGTATGTGATTGTAGAAGAGACCGAGACTTTCAGAAGGATCATAGATGTTCAGACACTGGTATATGTCTCCACAAGTCCATTAGGCAGAGTAAATTGCTCTTCTCGCTTATTTTCATGGGGTTTCTCCGAGAATCTGACGTCTCTCATGCCACCATGGCTGAAACCTCATCACTTCTGGTATCAGTGCTCTCTGTACTGTGATTGACAACTTTGTGATGACCAGTTCCTTTTCTGTTGCAGGAGTAGACAGCTGAGAGACCACACCTTACCACACAGTGTAAGGAAAGCAAGAAAGAGAACTGAAAGTGGGGCAAGCCTGTAAACTCTCAAAGCTCAGCACCAGTGACGTATTTACTCGGCAAGCCTCCATGTCCTGAAAGGTCTATAATTTCTTCAAACAGCACTGCCAATTGGGAACCGAGTTCAAATGTGGCACCCTGATGCCTTTTTATCTTAACCACCACACGACACATAGTACCACCACAAGTACAAATACTTTCTAAGTAGAGAAAATAGGGTGGCCGAGCAGCATATCCTTGTCCCTGGGCCCAATAATGGGTGGAGTGGTCCATTCCTTCTGAGGCCTATTGAGGTTGCTCAATACTAGATGCAGACTGAAGAATTATGTGTCTAGTACAGAATCTCTCTGTTAACAGTTTCACCGATTTTCTTAAGGATGTGGAATGTTTAGGACCCAGTGACCTTTGAGAAGGTGGCTGTGAATTTCACCCAGGAAGAGTGGACTTTGCTGGATCCTTCCCAAAAGTGTCTGTACAGAGATATAATGCTGGAAACCTATAGGGACCTCACTTGTGTAGGTAAGAATGATGATTCCTTCACTTAGTCATTAGAGCATGAGTGTTAATGATGCCCTTCTCTGTTCTGACATGTGAGAAAAGTAGAATTGTTTTTTAACATATTTTATTTATTATTTTTAGTTTATGTGTATGGTGTATGAGTATATTGCTTACATCTGTGTATGTGCATGTGTGTCACACAATGCCCATGGAGGTCAGAAGATGGCCTTGTATCCTCAGGAACTGGGGTTATGGATGGTTGTTAGTTGCCAGGTGGATGCTGGGAATCAAACCTGGGTCCTCTGCAAGAGTAGCCAGTGCTCTTAACCACTGAGTCATCTCTCCAGCCCCAGAGTTTGTTGAATAAATAAGGAATTCCTACAATGTACAGTGAAGTGAGATAATATATTTTATGTAAATTCTCCAGTAATTTATTTTTAAATATTTTATCAATTTTTTAATTTTATGTGTTTGAATGTATTGCCTGCATGTATGTAAATGCACTTGTACTGTGCAATGTCTATGGAGGTTAGAAGACGGCGTCAGATAACTGGAGTTACTGATGGTTGTTAGCCACCATGTGGATGTTGAGAATAGAACCTGAGTCCTCTTCAAGAGGATAACTACTTAACCACCTCCCCAACCCTATATTTCAGTAATTTATAATAAATTTTCTGGGCATATACATATATATGTATATATTAAATGGGTTTATATATCAGGAAACAAAAAGGAAGGCCAAAACTTTGAAAACTCATCCAAGAATCCTGAGAGAAATCTAACATAATTTACATGCAGATGTGTAAGTGAATGTCTATGCGGTGAAGTAATCTTAGTGTGTAATGAAAGTTGAAGATCTAGTAGAGGGAGTAAATAAGCACAAATTTAAATTCTTATCATTGAAGAAATTGGTAATTTATATTATATGTCATTTGGTGCGAACAAATGATTCAGTGTCTGGAAAACATTCCACATGGGAACAGTTGTATGGAACACCATATGTAAATACTGCTCCTTTCATAATAGCTCTGTAGGAGCCATATCACTGAATCACCAATCCACTGAGTTTTGATATACAAGTTTCTCTTATTTTGGAATAATAGATGTCCAATTCCAACTAAAAAAGAGTTACTAAAGCAGTTCTAATTTCGTTTCCCTATTGCTTTGACAAACACCAGGACTAAAATGATTTGGAGAGGAAAGGTTCATTTCAGTTTACAAGTGGCAGTCCAGCCTTGAAGAGAGCCAAAGCAGGAAACTGAAGCAGAGGGTGTGGAGCTGCTCACTGGCTTACTCACTGGCTAAGCTACTTTTCATATATAGATATGGTAGGCACACTTTGATAGGGCAGCACGGTCCAGAGTAGGCTAAGCCCTCCCATATCATTTAGCAGTCAAAGAAATGCCCCACAGGCCAGTGTGAGAGGAAATCCCTCAATTGAGGTTTCCTCTTCCCAGATGACTCTAGTTTGGGTCAAGTCGATAAAAACTCACCAGCACAGCAACTCATGTGTTTGCCATTGTTTTCATAGAAGGTACTTGGTGGACAGAGTGTATTAAACAGACATACAGGCGCTTAATATGCGGAAATCATCACCCAGAAACCACATGCCAATATGAGTACAAAAATTCCTTCTGGGACCAGGTGTGGTTATGCATGTCTTTAATCACAGTGCTTGGGTGGTAGACATACATGGATCTTTGTCAATTCAAGATCAGACTGGACTAAATAACAAGTTCTAGGCCAACCGGAGGTATACCGTGAGACTATGTAGCCTACTAGAGTCAAAGCACGTTGGCATAAGAAAGATGGAATCATGCAATATAAATGCATGCAATATTGAAGAACCATAAATTCTGTCAAAGTATGCATAGATATGGGGAAATCTACAAGGTAGTTTAAACAATATAAACATGAGATATGTTTAAACTTCTCATCTTTTCCTAATTCATTTGAAATACATGAAAACACTAATTGGAGAAAAATGCTGTGAACACAAGGAATGCAGAAAACTGTTGGTCCTTCTTCATTTTGCACACATGAAAAAACTCCCAGTATAGAAACCTGTCATGAGTGTAAGGAATTTCTCAAACTATGCATTTCTTCCCCTTTTCTTGAAAGTTATGAATGAATTAATAAAGGAAAAAAAGCACTATAATGTAAACAATGTGGTAAGTCCTTCATAGATTCTTTACTTTAAAGGCACGAAAAAACTCATACTGGTGAAAAGTTTTATGAATGTAAAGACTGTGGGAAAGTCTTCAGATCTCTCAGTGATCTTTCAAGAACATGAAAGAATTCATAGTGGAGAAAAACTATATGAATGTAAACTATGTGTGAAGTCTTCATTTTTCCCTGTTTATTTAAAGTGCATGAAGCAGTGCAGGAAGCATCGCAATACTGGAGGGAAACCTTATAAATGCACGATATGAACTAAAGACTTCATTATCTCTCTTTTCTTAAAATGCATGAAAGATTTCATATTTGGGGAAAATCTATGCCTATAACCAGTGTGGTAAATCTTGGAAAAGTCTCAATTCCCCTCGAAAACATAAAATAACTCATACTGTGGAAAAACCTTGTTCCTATAAACAGTGTGGTGAGGGCTTCAGAAACTGCCATTTCTTTCTAAGACAGGAAGTAACTCATAGTGAGGAATTGCCTTATGAATGTAAACAATGTGATGTCTTTCCTTTATCCTTCTGCACTCAAAAAGCATGAAAGATCTCATACTGGGGACAGATCTTATGCTTGTAATCAATGTGGTAAAGTCTTCAAAAGTAGCATTTTCATTCAAAAACATCAGATAACTCATACTGGGGAAAAGCCTTCTGAATATAAAGAATGTTTTAAGTCTTTCATTTATCCTCTTTGCTTAAAAAGAATAGAAGATTTCGTTCCAGGGCTTGGGGGGAGGTAACCCATGCTTACAAGTAATGTGATAAAACCTTCTTTTCTCCTTATTTACTTAAAACAAATAAAGAGTTCATTCTGAGGACAAATCAATAAGCCTGTAAATAATGTGGTCTTTCATTTTTCTGACTTTACTTCAAAATAGGTTATTTTGTAAAAAATCCTATTCATGTAAAAAATGTGCAGAAACTTTCAGCTATCAGACATCCCTTCAGTTACATAAAAGAATTCATACTCTAGAAAAATGATATAATGTAAACAGTATTGCAAAACTTTCAAACTTCTAGGAGTTTCTTAATTCCTTAGAACAACTCATTGTAAAGAAAAAAACTATATAAATGTGAGCAACGTAGTAAAGATTTTAAATCTTACCCTTCCCCCCTAGGTACAATGAAAGCATGCATATTGGAAAGCATGCATGTGTTTCCAATGAATGGAAACACTGTATTAGGTGCTTTAACTATTCCTATTTATTCCAAAGACATGAAAGAACTCACTGTGGTTAAAAAAACAACAACATATAAATATAAACACTGTTGTTAAAACCTTTAGATCCCACCATTCCCTTAGAGTACATGAAAAACACATGTAAATTTGAGCCCAAGATAAAGGTTTTGGATGTTAATGTTCCATTGAGAGCCACAAACTCATGCTGTAGGAAAGCTTAATCAAGTTAAATAATATAGTAAGTCCTCTGTTTATTCATCTTTACATCGAATGCATGAAAATCTCACATTGGAGTAAAAGGCTATGAATGCAAACTGTGTGGTAAAGCCTTTAAATCTCCCAGTTCCTTTTAGAAACATAGGAAGGTTCATACAGGCATAAAGCCTATTAATATATACAATGTGATAAGTCCTTCATTTATCCCTATTTCAAATTCATGAAAGAACTCACATTGGCAAAAAAAAACAAAAAAAGCGCGCTATAATTGTAAACAATATGGTAAAGCCTACTGGAGCAAAACTGTGTATTTCCGAAGGGATTAAAGACTGTGACAGGAGCAGATATTCCCTGTGAATGTAAATAATGTGAAAACTTTCAGGTTTTCCTTATGAATGCATTGAAAAATTCATGAGACAAAATTTTGGGAATATTAAAAATGGAGGAGCTTTCTGTTTTGTTGTTGTTAATTTGGATCATTGAAAACTCACTGGAGAAAAGTCATATCAATGAAAGAAACATGTTGAAAGCTTCAGTGCCACTGAATACAGAAAAACCCCTCTTTCTGTATAGAAACTTGGCAGAATATAGACTCACTGAAGAGATGTTCTTCTAGGATTTCATTCTAACAAGAGTTTTCATGTGAATTTGTTATACTTGTAAAGCTGTAAAATTTTTCTTTATGTTCCAAACTGTGAGTTTCAATCCACTGTGCATTCTTAGAAGGTCTATGTCCATTATGAATCATCTTGTAACTCCGGGTGGATGTAATGGAAAGTAAAATTGCACATTCTGTTCATTCAACAGCCCCACCAAAAATCAAAGTCTAGATAATTCCAGTCTGCCCTTCTAGGCCAATACGTGTCAAATATGTAGAACTTTGAAAGATCTTAGTCACAGTGCCTACTCCTGAGACCTGTATGTTTTGAGGGGTTTCAAGCCAAGGTATAAATATCTGAAATAAGATAGCACCATTTCAAATGATGGATATTAGAAAAACCTAAGGAAATCATCTTGAAAGCATAAACAGAGGGCCAGTACTAAAAGAAGCCTAGCAGTAGTCTATTTGATAGCATTGTTCTTTTTGTTTTTTAAATAAGTTGGGAAGTATGAAAATATTTACATATGATTTTAGGGAAAACCTGTTTAGAATTTTATTTTGTAGAACACTGAAGAAAAGTTACAAAAATCTTTATTTTTGTTTACAATTACCAAATGATTTTTTATTATGGATATACTATTTAAAGAATTTCTAATAAACATTTTAGATTATAAATAATTAATTTTGTTGTAGTGATGACCCATAACTGTACAGAGCAATGATACTAAATGATTACAAAAAAGTGTAAAGAATAAAAGTATTAGGATTTTTTTTAACAGTAACTGGTTTAAGTGTGAAAGTTTATCAAGAGTATGTAAAAGATATTGTAAAGACAGTTCCTTATTAATAACTGTTATTTTTTAAAATTTAGTATTTTTAGTTTTCAAACTCTTTACAAACAGGAAAAAAGTGGTAACACTTTTAACTTTTCCAAATTTAACCTGCTTTGTTGAAATTAAAGCAAAATGAAAGTTTTTTTGAGATGAAAGTTACTAATCAAGAATTACATTAGCAATATCAAACATTATAAATTACAAATGTAATTTAATATAAGCACATTTTAAAAGAAATTTTTGTCATTAAAGATAAATGTAGAGTGTAAATTTCCTGTTTGGGGCTCCCTTTTGTCCCCTTACAGACATCAGGATTTGTCGTGGGAAACAAGCCAATGAAGCTGATGAAGACAGAATTAAGGCCAAGGCCCTTTTTGAATATATCTTTGAATACATATTTGGAGGCCAAGTGAGAACGGGAACATTCCCCATGTGAAGTGACCTTATTCCTGGGAGAGGAAATGATAGTACAACGTATGCTTAGGATGATGTCATACGCCCCTCTGCCAGCTCAAAAGGGCTGACTGGAGAAGGTGGGCGTTTGTAATGCTGGCTACAAAAGGCTCTTTGACTTATCTTATTTTTAAGTTGGTTCTTTCATATTGTTTATCCCAGGCTCAAACATTAAGAAGTAACCTGGCTCAGTTTGGGGCTCTGGTCATGGTCTGGGAAAGGTTTTCTAACATCTGGGCATGCAACTACTAAGTCATTTGGGAAAAGCACATTAGCTTGTGGTTCATGCTAATACACAAAACCCAAAACTATTTGTCTGTTTTCTCCCAACTAAGGAATCTTATCTAAGCACAAATTCCAGCACAGAAATGTGGGCCCCCAGCAATTACTGCAGGGAATGCTCGGGCAGGGGAAGAGAGTGCCCGTTGCCATTTGGAGGGCCCTGGCTGCTAGAGCTCTATGTCCTCGGTGTCACAGTCTACTGTGGGCAGAGATTTGTAGAGGGCAACAGGTTAAGGAATTCATGGACAAAGGAGAGAGGAGAACTCAGCTTAGCTGTCCCTGAGACAGGTAACAAAAAGCCAGGACAGGACAATACTGGCAGGTCCAGTCCTTTCGTACATTATTTTAGACACAGAGGAAGTATTTAATCCCTCACACAACGTAGCCGGCCACGCATTCAAACAAAATCAAATCTCAACCTTTCATGAGAGACAGAACTAGAAAACAGAATCTAGAGGCAGATTCCTTGCTATCATCCCACTCTTCCTATAAACTCTTTTAATCACCTGCCTTTAAAGGAGCAGACATTTGTCAAGGTTGAGTAGCCAAAGTTGCAAGGTTATGTAGAGAACAAACATTTAAAGGATAATTTTGCCCTGTCTGTGTGCTGGTTTAAATGCCCTCAGAATATCTTTCCATTGCTGTGTATTCAGCATGCCTTAAAGAGGCAGGCAGTGAAAATATTTATCTATATATTCACAAAACTCATAAAATTTCTTTCTTTCTATTCTAACTCCTGATGCTTTAAGCATCATGTGAAACAAACGTATGTAATCTTCCCATTTCCTTTACTCTTGTCCCGTGGTTACCCCGGCATCCTAGAGTGGGCCTCTCCCTTGTTTACCAGGGCTCCATTCTTCTCCAGTGGTTTTTCCATTATTCCCTATGCTTTGGTTGGGTCCCTGTCAGGTCCCTGTTCTGGTGCCACATGTAACCCCTGCTACCTCGTAGCCCCCCGGCTTTATCAAAGCCGAAAAACAGATTAGAGCAGGAAACCCTCAGCATTTGTCCACTCAGGAGCATTTTCACCACCCTATTGAGAGTTTTTATTGAAAGTTCTGTGTTTGAAGATCACACAGAATTAACTTATGATAAGCGTTCAAGTAGTGCAAAACACATAGGAAGTTTTCCATCATAACAATGAAAAGCAAGCACTGCGCACGCAACACTGACCCTGTAACAGACCTCCTTTGATGTATGAGGAACCGGTGTGTGGGGAGGAGGCGCTCCACCTGCCCTGGCGTTCCAAGGAGGCTTGTCTTCAAGCCTCTAGATCAACAAGGTACAAAGAAGTCTGTTGACTCTTACCAAGCCAAGTCAAGTGACAGGAACCTGTCAGCTGTTAGTGAGCAAAACACTACAGTCCTTAAAGGACAAGGAACATCACTACAGCTGTGTCTTTCTCCTTCTTAATAAACTGTCTCCATTCCTATTAAGTTACCATGTTTCCCTGGTGCCATTCTTTGTCCTGGGACACAATTACCTGGAAATCTCTGTGGGTGTCCCACAGATTTGATCTGTACCTGTAATGCCCGAGTTTTTGTATCTTGTGCCACTCTTCAGTCTTGATCTCAGCAGGTGTCAAGTCCCCTGCCCACAAAGTCACATCTTCACAATACAGTCCCCATAACTTACTCTCCCGTGGCTCCTATTGAGTCAAGGAAAAAAGGAGGAGCACCTGCTTCTGACGTTTGTCTGAGCTGGGCACAAGTTGCAGCTGGGGAGAAGTTCAAGGCTACTCCTGCCTACTTCTTTGGAGAGAGTTCCCCTACATTACGTCTTGTGTTTAGAGATGTTATTTCTTGTGAGAATGGAGATTATGGTTTATTTTCCTGTTTTATTTCTTATCTGCAGTCTTACCTAGAACTCCAATTTACTATTTTTCGTATAACTATGCTATTATTCAATTATAAAGATTTTAAACTACATTTTGTGATTGCTATCTCAGAATATTACAATCTTTATTTCTTTTTCATTTGTGTCAAATACAGAAACCAGTGTGTTCCAGTTTAGATATAGTTTTTCCACAGGAAAATTCTGTGCAGTCAGTGGGAGAACTACGAACTTCCTTCCACCTTTGGTTTCAGAGTTTTCAGTCCATGGTCATTTCATTCTGTTCCTTCAGTTCCACATGTAGTGAGGCAGAACATCTTGGAGGAGAGCACGTGGTAAGCAAGGTGCTTACCAGGTAGCAAGGTGCTTACCCCTGTGTCAGGGGACACAGGGAGCAGAAACTTAAAGCTAGTGTTGTTTATACTGTGTATACTGTATTTTTTATACTGGTTGCTTGTGGTCATGAGCCACATTGATTAGTAAGCTGTGTGATCTTCAAAACATTTGCTTCTTTGGATTTTATTTCTTTTGAAGTGGAGTTGGAGTTTACTAAGACAAATTTTCATTACTGATTTAAGCACAGACATTAAGGGGGAGAGAAAAGTGTCCTTAGGAAAAAGTACACATCCAAGACATAGGTGTAGATTTCACCACAGAGAATAACACTTAAATGTCTTAACAATAGCCATATATGCAATTTTAGGCTTCTGAATTTACATTTTGCAAAGTGTCTCTAAGGTTTTTTTTTTTTTAAGCTTAATTCTGGTAACTGTGATCATAGAATGGTTTCTGATGTACACTGGACAGAATTACAGACTGAAAACCTAAGATCATAGGTCACATGATCCTAAGTAGATCACAATGGAGCTAAGGAATATGTCCTGCCTATAAAGAAACTTCATAATCTGAGAGTCTCTGAAACTTACAGGTTTGTAGCTGAGAAAATAGCTAAACTGAACAGTCAAATATCCTTAGATATTAAGCATGGCTTAACCTTATGTTTTGTCAACCTTATTTGAAATATATTTATTTTAAAAGAATACTGACTGTGTAGGTAGCTCTTATGGTAAACTTTGCTAATCGTTCTTGGATTTTTTACTCAACTATAAAGAGACTATTTCCACAAATTTTATTTATTTATTTATTTAATTTTATGTGTATGAGTTTTTTTTCCTACATGTATGTAAGTACACTTGTGTCATGCAATACCTATGGAGGTGGGAGGAAGGTATCAGATCCTATGAAAATGGAGTTAAAGAGGATTGTTAACTGGCATGCTAGTGCTGGGAATCGAACCCAGGTCCTCTGCAATGGCAGCCTGTGCTCTTAATTGCTGAGCCACCTCTCCAGTTCCTGTTTCTGTAATTTTTGACTCTCATCATGTGAGAAACTTCAACTAGCATGAGAAGCTCTTTCCTTCTCAAATCCCCTTAATTTCCCCTGTCTTTTTATACTGTCTCAATTTCCCATTCTGAGATTTTGATTCCATAATCTTCATAGTTGTATATGACTGAAGACCCATTTCTGAAACCTTCACTGATGAACAGGATTGCAGACTGTGCCTGAGCAAGGACTGACAGTTTCAACATATTTGGTGATCATGAACTAAGGTGATTATGAGAAACTCCAAACTTGGATATTGGAGGATCATAATTTTGAAGCAGGATCCTTGACTGTGAGAGAGGCTTTTTAGACTCAGGTGGGTTTAACTCAGAACTTAGGGGGCCAGATACTAACGTTCATAGAAAATTTCCACTGAGTCAGTGGACTATGATTTTGCTTCTTAACTGCCTAGGAGTGGACAGATTGTATTTCAGTTAAAGACGCTGCTGGTAGAGTTAGCAGAATGAATTTCCAGACCTCAGGCAGGCTGAAACTTTAGAAAGGAGTTTATAGCTTAGGAGAGAATTTAAGAAAAAGCAGACAAGTGAATTCCTGTATAGCTGTAGAGCCAGATGAAGAGTCTCCATCTGTGTGCTACAGGGGCTATATAGGTTGAGGCCTGGGAGGTAAGCTGGTCACAGAGCTAGTCCTCCCACAAGGTGTTCTTGCACCTCGGTTTTGGTCTGTCCCAGTGTGCTGGATAGCTTTGTCAACTTGACACACCTGGGTTGAGGGAACTTTATGTGGGGAATTTTCTCTATTGGACTCTCCTGAGGCCATGACTCTGGGGTATTTTCTTGACTGTTGAATCATGTGGGAGGGCCTATTATTAAAATTTCCCTTCGGGAGTGACAGACCAACTTAACCTGCCTCTCTCTCCAGGCCTTGCAACAAACACACAGATTTCTCCAGTCACAGTTAGGCAAATTCTAGCTAGTTTACTTGGGCTTACTAACAGAGCAATGGGTAAGGGGTTACTTACAGAACACGGGAGCCCACCCTCCACTCCGCAAGTTACATTAGTAAATCCAGGAGCCTTGGATCTCATCACTTCCCGGTTAACAGATCCAAGAGGCCCATGGGGGAGGGGAAAAAGGACCTGCCTCTTGGCTCCCCCTGTTTAAATACTTTTAGCCCCTCCTCTTCTAGGCCAATGGACAGGGTGGGTGAGGCATAGGACTTTCCCAGCTCTTCATCTTTCTGCTCAAGGTGATCCTGGGTGATAGCACTCTGGGAGGGGTGTTTGTCCACAGCTCATCAGGCTTTTCCCTCAGAGAATCGATCCACTTTACAGGACCCATGGTGGGCAATGTCATCCCTGGGCAGGTTGTTGTATATAGTATAAGAAAGCAGGCTGAGCATGAGGAAGAGGAGCAAGCTAGTAAGCCACATTCCTTCATGATCTGTGCTTCAACTCCCGCCTCCGGGTTCCTGCCCAGAGTTCCTACCTTGGGTTCCCTCAGGGATGAACTGTGATCTGTGAGATGCAAGTCAAATAACCCTTTCCCCTCCAAGTTGGTATTGGTCAAAGTAGTTTATCACAGCACTAGAAGGTAAGCTAGAACAGAAATTGGTACCAGAGAGCAGGGTAGTGCTGTGACAGACCTGACCTTGGCGTTTTGGGGAGCATTGTGAAAGTGTTTGGTTTAGAAAAGTTTGTTGCTGTGGAGCTTGGAACAGCTATGCTGAAAGAGTCGTAGAGGCCAGGGACAAGAATCGAAACTTGGTTTTTTTGTTTGTTTGTTTTTTTTTTTTTTTGAAGTTCCTATCCTTAAAATTGCCTGGCAAATTTTCTTTTCCTACCCTTATCAATTTAGTTGCAATCTAGAACAGAGGATATTATTACTCAGGACCTCAAACCATATGAACAATCAAGTATACATCAGAATGTTATGCCTGATCATAAAAATAGTGTCCCAAATATCCAGACCTCTCTCCATTATGAGGTACATGAGAATCATGATGTCAATTGATCATTAAAAACAATGGAATTACAATAGAATAGAATCTAGGTGTTGTGCAGATGCATAATTTGGTAAAGAACCTGTGACACAAGCATGAGGACCTGAGTCACAATGTCCCGAAATTCAGTTCCACAGGACACAGATTGGTGAGTTCCAGCTATACTGGGAAAAGAAGGTGAAGGTACATTATGACCAGTCTCAAATTGCTGAGCTGAAAGGTTGCATTTTCCTTGGGGTACCTTTAGGGTACTTGATGGTTAAGCTGGGGAGGGGCATGACTGGAGTGTGACTATGAGATGTGCTTAGGGAAAATTGTGTTGGTCATAGAATGTAGGGTGTCTATAGGTTAGGAAGACATTAGAAATAAGGAACTGGAGAGATGGATACTGCTCTTCCAGAGGTCCCAAGTTCAGCTTCCAGCATCCAAATTGGTTGACTTACCATCATGTGTAACTCCAGTTTCAGGGGATATGATACCCTCTTCTGACCTGCATGTGCACCTCCATACACACATGTACCCTAGCCTCACACAGACGCACATACACATAAATAAAATGAAAATAAATCTTAGAAAAGGAAAGAAAGAAATAAGTTGAGGAACTGGAGAGATGGCTCAGAGGTTAAGAACACTGACTGCCCTTGCAGAGAGCGAGGGTTCAATTCCTAGCACCCATATGGCAGCTAGCAATCATCTGTGACTAACTCCAGTTCCAGGGGATCTGATGCCCTCTTCTGACCTCTGCAGGCATTACATGACATGTGTGTATTTAGATTCATGCAAGTAATATACTCATACACATTTAAAAAAAAGAAAGTTAGTTCAGCTGTTCCACTGAAATGGTCTGAGCAAGAATCCTTGACACCCTGCGCTGTGGTTGCTACCTCAGTGTTAGGAGGGAGAGAGACTGAAGCAGCATGTGGAGGCAGAAAGTGGAGAAAGAGAACAGTGATGTAGTTATTTGGCCAGTCCCTGCAGCAGCTCAAAACTGAACCATGTGCCCAGTGATCATGAGGCTGACAGTGAGCTGGCACTGTGCACTGCACTGCAGAAAAACATGGAGTCTGTGGTAGTGGATCCCTTAAAAGAACCATAAGTGGGGAGTGGAACTCCTGCCTGTCATCTCAGGAGGTTAAGACAGGATGGTCAGTGGACTTTGAGTTCAGCCTGGCAAAACTGTTAAAAAAACTAACTAAAAAGGAAAATACACTTTACTGGCATTTCTAACATTAGAAATACTTGAATTTTACTTGCTTGGTAAAATTAGCTATGTGCTATAAATCTTGACTCGGTACATGACTAAAGAACCAAGTTAGTGTTAGGAAATACTAATGTGACCATTCATGATGGCCCACACCTTAAATCACAACACCTGAAAGGCAGAAGCAAGGGAATCTCTGCGAGACTGAGGTCAACAATCTACACAGGGAGTTCCAGAATAGCTGGGGTATAGGGAGACCTTGTCTCAACAAAACAAAACAAAACAAGAACTGGACCCTCTGCAAGCTTAGATGTATAAGCCTACAGTCTACCCCTCTCTGTCTTCAGTGGCCTGACTCCAGAAGTTCATAACAGAGTTGGCTACAGGCTTGTCACTGCTGGTTCGACCGGCCAGGGATGATGAACATTCTGCCATGTGTAACTACATGCATCTCAGATGCAGATCGTTGATGTTCTGTTCATTTTCCTCATTGGTATGTTAGTTACTTTTCTGTTGTTGTGATTAAATATGACCAAGGCAACTTATAGAAAGATATCCCCCAAACTGTGCATGAACTAGGGACAAAGTATTCAGGTATGTGAGCCTATGGGGGATAGTTTTCATTCAAACCATCACGAATGGGTCTTCCATTTTTGATGATTTCAATTACTAGATTGTTTAAGGTTCGTTTTGGGTTTTGTTTTGTTTTTAATTTGAAACTTCCGGCCCATTTTAATTACATCCATTGCCTTTTCATTTAAAATTTGGGACATAAGTATTTTCATCCCTATTAATTTATTTCATGTATGTTTTTCTTACTGTTGTTTTTTGTGTTGAAGCATTTCTGATAAAATATACGTGTAAAGATGCATCATTTGGGGGCTGAGAGAGATGGTTCAGCAGTTAAGGGCACTGGCTGCTCTTGCAGAGGACCTGAGTTTGATTCCATCCCTAATTCCAGCTCCAGGGGACCTGATATCCTCTTCTGTCCTTCATGGGCATCGCACACCTGGTGCACTTAAATACATGCAGGCAAAACACTTATAAAGAAATTAATGCTTTAAAGTATCATTTTCATATTTTTTTTGTAAATTAAAAAATGTGATTTATCATGAGTATATGCACGTCAGAGTACTACTTATGGAACTCTGTTCTTCCACCTTGTGGGTTGTGGGGATCAACCTCAGGTCATTAGGCCTAGCACCAGTCCCTTTTCTGCTAAGCCATCCCACAGGTTCATTTAACATTTTAAGTGCAGTTCTCTGTAGTAGGAGGTACATTGCTAATGTCATGTACCCATTACTGCTTTCATGTACCCCAAACATTTTAATTTTATTTTTTCTTCCATGTTCTTTATTTTGTTTGTTTTTAGCTATGGTTTCAGTATGTAATCCAGGCTGGATGGGACCTTTTGACCCCTGTGCTTTCTCTTCAAGGGCTGGGATGATGGGTGTGTGCCACTATGTCTGAAAGTTTTTCCTAATTTCAAATAGTCTGTATTCATTAACTATGTTTAGTTAGTAATGACAAAAGTGGACTGGGGAGATGGGTGAGTAGGTAAATGTGCTTGCTACCAAGTCTGCTCATCTGAGTTTTGTCCCTGGGACACAAATGGTGGAAGGAAAAAGTCAACTCCAGCAAGTGACATCCACATGAAAGTCATGGTGCAAGTGTGTGTGTGTGTATGTGTGTATGTGTGTGTATGTTTATGTATAGACACAATAAATTTTTTAAATTAAAATGAATGGCAAATTTAGAATTTCATCAAAATTATTTTTCTATATCAGTAGGCCTGATTCTGTATGTTTTCTTCATTCGGTTAACTTTATATAATGTAGTAAAGTACTTTAAAAATACTTTCTTCCGTTTTGGGAATTATGAGAACCTTTATAATGATCACAGTGTTCTGCCTACTTTATAATATCTTGTGAAGGATTTATGCATTGGAATTCTTACAGCAAAATTCTCTGTTTTTCTTGGTGCCCCTGTCTGCTTTTTATGAAGGTGAGAGTGGTTTCATGGAATTAATTAACGGGTGTTTCTGTTCAGTTGTTTGGAAGAGTTTGTGAAGGAATCCTAGTTCTTAAATATGTGATAAATTTTATCACTGAAGCCAGGTAGTGATGAACTTTTATCCTTGGAGGCTTTCCATTATGGATTCTACCTATTCAGTAGTTATATTTCTAATCAGTTTTTCTGTTTGCATTATTCAGTTTTAGGAGATTGTATTTCTCAAATTTCTTTTAATTTCATCTAGGCTATCCAGTTTGCTGTTGTTTTTCTAGTCCATTCTATTTCTGTAAGATTGATAATCATATCTACGTTCATTCGTGGGCTATAGGATACTGGTGTCTGAGTCCTGGGTTTCTCACAGGCTAGGCAAGCATTCTATCACTGAGTCTTTTTAAAATGTTTTTTGTTGTTGTTTTTGAGACAGGGTCTCTCTGTAGCGGGGCTGACCTGGAACTCACTGTGTAGACCAGGCTGGCCTTGAACTCACAGAGATCTGCCTGCCTCTGCCTCCCAAGTGCTGAGATTAAAAGTGTGCAACACCACACACAGCACTGAGTCATTTTTTAATGATTTTATTTGAGATAGTCTCCAGGTTGGCCTTGAATGAAATCTGTAGCCCTGGTGGGATCCTCGTGTCTCAGTCTTCCCAGTGCTGAGATTACAGTGCTGACCACCACATCCAACTCTACTTTTTTCTTTTCTGAAATTAGCTATTTGAGTCCCCTTTAAAAAAATTCAGTATAGAAGGCTATGTTGATGCTTATTTTAAAAATAACCAATATTTGGTATCATCAGTGTCCTTTATTCAAACATTTATTGATGAGTGTTTCTTTTACTCTCTGTTTCTTTCTAAACTTTCTATACATTAATAATTGTACTTTTCTTTTGGCGTGTTTTAAAGCTGTTGCAAAGATGGGAGTTTCATGCTGCTCAGAATGGCCTTAAACTCTGCTCTTCCTGCTTGTACCTCCTGAGTGCTGGGAATCTCAGGCCAGGACCACCACCCAGGGCTTATTTCTTTGGCTTAAATTGTGCAGCCTGAGAGATAAAGTCTGAGAAATCCCTGATGTGCTTTACTGAAACTCCTGATGCCTGACCGACAGATCCAGTTAGAATTAGCCCTGGCATGGGCAGGGCTCCTTTCCAAGTCAGAGGCAATGGCATCACTCTTTTAGACTTTGTGTAGAATGGAGACGTACACTGCGGACACTGTAACCTAGAGAAAGGCGAAGGCAGGAGCTCTGAGAGATTAGAAATAAGTTCTCTTTCGACGCAAATCCTCCAGCATCTGGGCCGCTGGGAGTAGATGCGGTGTCCGGACCATTTCAGCTCCCTTCAATCCTTCTGGGCACTGCTCCTGTCACTCAGGCCTCGCTAGCCAATTAGGGTCTCTGCGCGCTGTCCAATCAGGCTAGCAGAGGAGGGAGGGAGTGCTAGTTC
This sequence comes from Eospalax fontanierii, assembly GCA_035773235.1. Lineage (NCBI taxonomy): Eukaryota > Metazoa > Chordata > Mammalia > Rodentia > Spalacidae > Eospalax > Eospalax fontanierii. Next base: position 8,860,634 of record CM069554.1, read on the forward strand.
TTTCCACCGGCCTTGCAGCCCGTTCTGAGGGACTGTCTCCTTGCATATTTGTGCTGAGTTGTGAGCCTCACCCTTGGGAGCACGGAGGAACCCGGAAGCCGGGCCATGGTGAACTCCAGACAGGAGAAGCAGCTGCTGGAGCCGCCAGAGCGGGTCGTGCTGGGTCCTTCCCTTGTGGGGAGGGTGGTGGCTGGGCTGGCAGCTGTCCCTTGTCGTCTCTGAGGTGAGTTGAGGCTGCTCGGTGCCCTGTGGGCAGCTCCGCCCCCCTTGCCTTGTGCTGCTGGAGGAGCTTACGTTACTGTTCAGCGTGCGCGCCCAGCCCCTGCTTCTGGGAAGGACTGCTGGAACCGGGATGCGGTTCAGGGTCTGTGTGGTGGAGTTCATCCCCTGCAGTGCACAAAGGCTCCTCAGGTTATCTTCCACATGGTCTGCACTTTGCATTTCAGTTAGGTTTAGGGTGCACTGTGAGTTAATCTTGTGAAAGTTGTAAATTCTTTTATTTTCTATGTGTGGATGCCCACGTAGTCTAATTGAGAAGACCATGATTTCCTCTGCTCTTTTGTCTAATTCATCTGTAGACATTTTTTGCGACTTATTTCTAGTTTTCCCATTCTATGGATATGTATTTTTTTTTCCCCAAATACAAGATAGTACACTATCTTGGCCATTTAAGTTAAAAAAATAAAGTTTTAGTCCTAGTCTCAATATGAATACTATTTTCTGTTCAATATTATGATCATTACTCTTTTTTTTTTCTCCCGTTTCCATATTACCTTTACAATCAGTTCTGTTATTGGTTAAGGTTTTGAATTTTGGGATTAGGCCGACTGCCCTACATAGCTTCAGCTGTCAACTTGACAAGGCTTAGAGTCCTGTGAGAGAAGCTGAATTGACGGATTTCCTGGATCGAATTGGCCCCATCCTCCTATGTGAGGACTGGTCTTGAGGGCCCAGTCCACTGTGGGCACCATCCCTAGGCAGGTGGGCCTGGGCTGTATAAGGAAGAGAGCTGGTGCACCAGTGAGAGGGCCAGTAAGCAGCTTTCCTCCAACAAAATAGTGCAAAAGCATAGAAAGCCACATGGTCAGGTCATTACAGTAACACCCACCCGGGTCTCAGTACCTATTTCTGTTCTGGTTTCTTTTCTGTGATAATAAAACACTCTGACCAAAAGCGGCTTTGGGTAGGAAAGGGTTTATTTTGATTTGTGGTTCCAGAAGGAATCCTTCATGGTAGATGTGGTGAGCTGAATCAGAAATGTTTCCCATAGGCTCAAGTATTTGAACACGTGGTCACCAGTTGGTGGCCCAGCTTGGGGAGGTCATGGATGTACCCTTGTTGGAGGAAGCGTATCACAGGGGTGGGGGTGGGGTGAGGGGGTGGGATTGGAGGGGCAGGCCTTGTTTATAGTGTCGCTGAACTTCCAGTGTTCTGGGTGCTGTGTGTTTGTAGTTGAAGACGTGATCAGTGAGGTTCCTGCTCCTCCCACCATTTCTTCCTTACCATTATGACCGTCACCTCGGCAACCAACCATAAACCACATGATTTCTTTTTGCCTGTCTTTTTTTTTTTAAAAAAAAATTGTTCTGCTGCCTGTATGTGTATTAGTGCACCTGTGTCATGCAAGGCTCATGGAGGTCAGAAGAAAGTGTCAAATCCCCTAGAACTGGAGTTACAGATGGTTGTTAGTCTCCATGTGGGTCCTGGGAATCGGATCCATGTGCTCTTAACCACTGAACCATCTCTCCGGCCCCAACTAAGTCTTCTTTGTTCATGGTGCTCTATCACAGGAACAAACAGTGACCAATACAGATGTTGGTAACAGGACTATAGGAGCAGTACCAGTTCTGCCATGAAGAACTAGATCATGTTTTTTTTTTGTTTGTTTGTTTTTAGGAATATGAAAGACTTTGGAATTTTGAACTTAAAAAAGCAATTGAATATTGTAAGCAGAGTTTAATGGGCCATTTTATAGGAGCCTGAAAGGCAGTAGTATTGGGAGTGGTGGGGACAGTAGCCTGGCTTATGAGGTTTCAGATTCGATTCATAGTAGCACCTGTTGTAGAGATCATTCATGTGATATTTTGGCAAAGAATTTGGCTGCCTTCTCCCTGTGTCCCAAGAACTTCCGTGAGCCAAAATTAAAAGTAATGGACTCATTTCTTGGTGAAGAAAATTCCAAGACCACTTAACATCTAGTCTGTGATGTGTTTATTCCTGATAATTCTTATGCAGGTGTATGATGACACTGGAACAGAAAGAAACACAAAATGTAATCTGGAGAGAAAAAGCACTGGTAAGCTTAATGTTTCAAGCAAGGGGTGTACTGAAAGAGAGGCTGTGATAAGATTAGCATCCTTAAGAGAGACTTCCTGCTCTGCTGTGAAACAATGGGAATGATGCCCTCAGAGCAAGACCCTAGCCAGCTGAGCTTCCACTTTGTGAAAGGAGAAAGCCTAAGGGGCTGTCTGCTCCTTAAAAGCAATTATTTCAACATAGGAAAGCTGTTGCCAGGCTGGGTGTATATTAATCCCTTACTGTTGCTGTGATAAACTAGGATACCCGAAAACAACTTACAGAAGAGGTTTCTTTGGCTTAAACTTGCAGAAAGGGGAGTCCATAGTGGCAAAGAAGGCATGTAGGTGACCAGAGCTAGAAGCTTTTTCATCACAAATGATTCAGAAAACAGAGTGAACTGTATGTAGAGCAAGGAAATAACCACTCAAAGCCCATCTGTCATTGACATACTCCAGTAATGTTGCACTTCTAAAAGGTCTCCCATAGTCTCCTCAAACAGTGCCACAAAATAGGGCCTGAGCCTATGAGGGTCATTGCTTATTCAAACTACAATCTATTACCTTTTAATTCAGTCTCATACAAGTTCTTAGGACAGTAGCAGAATGCAGCCAGGTTCTTGGCTAAAATATCACACAAATGGCCTTTAACCCAGTTGATCATAGAGTCCTGTTTCCTTGTGACACCTCATAGCTGTACCACCACTGTCTTCTTTTTCTCAGCAGTATTATCTTCCAAGCTTCCTCTAGAACACTGTGTTTATATATGTATGTATGTGTAGATCTATATCTCTATATTTTTGTATTACTTTGATCATATTCCCGCATAATCCTATTTCATCCCTTTCCCCGCCTACTTTTAGCCCTTGTTCCCAATGTAAGATGTGACTGAAAGAAAACCCCAACGATTTCAGAACTCAGGAAGACTGACAGAAACCTGGGACCGGAATTTACAAACATGCATGAGAAGAGGCCGACTTTTACAACTTCTCCCCTTGAATCCAGGCTCTGCAAATAGCTGTAAAAAGGAATGGACTTGAACAGATAAGATTCCTGACCCAAAATTCACAAACAGCTGTAAAAAAATATGGATTCCTTCCTGGCCAAAAGTTTACCTTGAACATCAATCAGATGTCATGGGAACCCCTTCCACATAAAAGCCCTACTAGTCACAGGCTATTATTTTCTCCACTCCTGGGAAAAAGCTAGTTCCAGCTGATCTTCCCTCCTGTCCTACTGGGAAGTCAGTCCTGTGCCCTGTTGACTCCCAGTGCTTTGGTCCATCTCTGTTACCTCTAGTGAACCAAAAAACCGTACACCCAATAGATCCTCCTCGTATGTTAATGTCTCTTTGTTTGTACATGTGTGTGGTTCATTTCATTTTATCAGGATTGCTTCTATTAGCATAGGTTGGGGTTCTTTACATGATTAAGGTCAACTTACTAGTGGCTACACCAGGAAGGAATATGAATTATCCTCCCCCAGAAACCATTACATACCTATAGCTTCATAGAGGGAGGTAGAACCTTATGAGCACCTCTCTCACCCATGATGAAATGTTGACGCACCCAGTCTTGAACAGGTGAGGAATAGGCATTGCTGTAAGTTCATGGTTATAACAGACAGGTCATATCTGGAAGATAGCATTTCACAGCATTCTTCCCATCTGCCGGCTCTTACATTCTCTCTTCTTCTTCTTTGCAATGTTCGCTGAGCTAAGGGATGGGTGTTCCTTTGGTTTCTCTGTTGCTGTGATGTAACGCTGATCAAAATTTGGGAAGGAAAGAGTTTGTTCCATCTTAAAACTCCTAGGTCACAGTCCATCACTGAAGAACTTTGGGCAAAAACTCAAAGCAGGAACCTTGAGGCAGGAACTTAAGAAGGCTCCATGGAGGAGTGCTATTTACTGACTTGTTACCCTTGGCTCACTCAGCTAATTTTATATACTACATATAAATGACTTAAAAAGTCATTTATCTTGGTGAGTATTTGATGTGATCTTGGAAAGAATGTGTAGTTAGTATTGTTGATTGAAATATAAATATTAATAGAATTAAATGCAGTTCAAGTATAAATCTTTACACTTACACTGTTATTAATTTTTCTCAGTGCAAGAGGTATATTGATGTTACTAATGATATCTGTGATTTTTGCTTCTCTCCTTTTCTCCCTCCATCACTCTGTTCTTATTTTGAAATATTATCTGGCAGTATTAGTTTGTTGATGGGTATGTTGAAATGGTATAATTGTGAACTGGTTTGAAAGTCTATTGCTCTGCTTATCAGTTCTGGATATCCTGTCCCCCCTGCATATGGGTACTGTGGGCATGGGTAACCAGAAGAAAGAGAGTGAATCTCTGTAAGTGTCTCGGCCTGAGTGTGAATCTTGGGTTGCAGTTCTCCAACCACCAGCACACCCAAGGAAGAGAGACTTCTACTCCCAGTGGCCCTCCAGTTTGCTGAATCAGCATGGCCCTAGTGGAGGCTTTTGCTATGCTTTGGGCACTCGTGGCCAAAGTGTCCTAGTTTGCTGCAGTGACAGAATGAGAGGTTCATTTGTCCTAAAGCTGGGTTAACTTCCTTATACTGAGCACGGAGACTTCTAGAAGGAAGTGTTGAGTTTTCTGAGATGTGTATGGAATTGGAAATTGCTGGAGTTATGTCAGGAGCCTGTGATTTCTACCTTTCAGCTTCAGTTTTTTCCTGCTCTAGCTGTTAACACCTCCTCGTGGTTATTAATGACTTGAAGGCCATGCTTATTAAAGTGGGGAAAGATCTCTTCTTTTTTTTTAAATTAGTTAATTAATTTTTTCCTTGCATGTATTTAAGTCCTCAACAGAGGACAGGAAAGGGCATTGGAACCCTAACTGTAGTTAATTACAATCTTGTAGGTGTGTGGAACTGAACCTGGGTCTTCTGGAACAGCTGTAAGTGCTCTTACCTGCTTAGCCATCTCTCCAGCCCCTTTCTGTTTTCTTAAGATTTTGTCCAGTATTCCAAAAGGCTTGATTTATAAATTATATAGCCAGGCTAGCTGGTTTGTATTGACTCTCCCTGTCCAGATTAGGTGTGTATTTCAGCTAGCTTAGTTTGGAAAAAGAGCAAGGGTCTAAGAAATTCCCTGTTTTCTTCCATAACTTGTTATAATTAATGGATTTGATACTGGTCTCTTTAACTCCACAGAGATCAGTAATCCTGTAGTCTTGACTGTTCCTTTTCTTACTTTTTAAAAATTTGTTTATTATTTTTATTTTATGTGTATGAGTGTATTGCCTGCATGTACTGAGGTATACTCATGTCATGCAGTGCCCACAGAGGTCAGAAGAGGGCGTCAGACCCCCTGGAATTAGAGTTATGAGCAATTATTAGTCACCATGAGGGTACTAGGAATCAAATCCAGGTTCTCTGCAAGAGCAGCCAGTGCTCTTAACTGCTGAGCCGTCTCTCCAACCCTCATTCTTTTTTAAAAAATATTTTATTTATTTTATTTTATGGGTATGAATGTTTTGCCTGCATGTACGTAAATGTACCACATACATGCTATGCCCACAGAGGCCAGAAGAGGGTGTCCAGGAGCAGGAAGCTGAGAAATCACAACTTAAATGGAAAGAGAGAGAGAGAAAAAAAAACTGGGAACTGGGCAAGGTATAAATACTCAAAGCTTAGCTCCAGTGATGTACTTCTTCCTACGAAGCTCCATGTCCTAAAAGTTCCATAATTTCCCCAAGCGGCACTGCCAGCTGGGCATCAAGTATTCAAATACGTGTGCCTATGGAGGATATTTTGTGTTCAAACCACCAAAACAGGCAATACAAATGCCCTCTAAAAAGAGAAATTGGTTGGTGGAGGGACCCAGTACTGAGCACAGTGATTAGTTCTCCTGTATGCTGTTGCAGTTGGTTGCTCAATACCGGATAGAGAACTACTGTGTTATAGAATAAATATTTGCAGAGTACAGAATTTTGTTAGTTGAGTATAGATTCTTGGTGCTGTCAATTTCACTCATTTTCTTACACATGTGGGATGTTTAGGATCCAGTGACCTTTGAGGATGTGGCTGTGAACTTCACCCAGGAAGAGTGGGCTTTGCTGGATTCTTCTCAGAAGCATCTGTACAGAGATGTAATGCTGGGAACCTACAGGAACCTTGCTTGTGTAGGTCAGAGTGTCATCATTCCTTTATTCAGTCATTGGGGCATGAGTCTTAGTGTTGCCCTTTTCTGTTTTGACATGTAGGAAAGGAAGAATTTTTTTTTTTTAAATGAGGAATTCATACAGTGTGCATTGAAGGTTAGAAAATGTTTTATGTAAATTTCAGTAAATTATAATAATTTTTCTGGGCTTATATTTTAGGAAACAAATGGGAAGACCAAAACATTAAAAACCAGTTCAAGAATTTTCAGAGAAATCTAAGGCAATTTGCATTCAGATGTGGAAGTGAATGCCCTATGAGGTAATCTTTGTGTTTTATGAAAATTGAAAATCTAGGAGAAGGCATAAATAAGCACAAATTTAAATCTGTTCATCATTTGAAAAATATGCTAATTTATATTGTTCTGTGCAAGAAAGTGACATTTCACTTGGAACGAGTTGTATGTAATACCATATAGAAATGTTGCTCCTTTCACAAAAGCTCTGGAGGAGCCGTAGCCCATAATCACCAATCCATTTAGTTTAATTTAGTTTAGTTTTTAAAAATGTATTTATTTATTTTTAGACAAATTCTCGTTGTTCCAACTGACCTGGAACTCTCTGTGTAAACCCGACTGGCCTTGATCTTGTACAGATCCCCCTGCCTCTGCCTCCTGAATGGTGGAATTAAAGGCATGCACCACCATGCCCAGCCTTAATCCATTTAGTTTTAAACCATTCAGATATACCAGAAGGTGTACAGTTTCTCTTATTTTCGAATAATGTACATCCAGATTCAAATAAAAAGGAGTCACTAAAGCAACAGTTCTAGTTTTATTTCTTTATTACTTTGATAACACCATGCCTAAGAGCAACTTGGGCAGGGAACAGTTTATTATTCAGCTTATAAGTTGCAATCCAAACTTGAGGGAAGCCAAGGAATGAACCTGGAGTTAGGAACTGAAGCAGAGACCATGGAGGTATCCTTACTGGCTTGCTTCTCTGGCTTGCTCAGCCACTTTTCTTATACAAGATAAATATACCTGCTGAGGGTCGGTACTGTCCAAGGTAGGCTGGGCCCACCTACAACAATTAGCAGTCAAGAGAATGCCCCACAGGCCAGTCTGAGGAGGAAATTCCTCAACTGAGATTCCTTCCCAGATGATTCTAGGTTGAGTCAGGTTGACAAAAACCAATCAGCTCAGCAACTAATGTGCTTGTCAATGTTTTCATAGGAGGTGAATGGTGGAAAGATTGTGTGAAAATACAGAAGGTGGTCAGTGTGGAGAAATTTCCTCCCAGAATCCATATCCTAATCTGAGTACAAATACTCCTACCGGTGGCGTGGGTGCATATGCCTTTAATTGAAATGCTTTGGGAGCAGTGGCACATTTTTCTTTGTCAGTTCAAGGCCAGGCTAGTCTAACCAGCAGGTTTCAGGCCAGCTGTTATATAATGAAACCGTATCTCTAGTGGAGTAAAAACTTGTTGGTGGGAGAAAGATGGAAACTATAAAGGTAAACGGTTGAAAAGTTCGGCCACAAGGATGCAAAGATATGTAGACATTCACAACATGCATAGTCATTACAAATATGAGATATGTCAACCGTATATTTTCCCAGTTCAATCGAAGTACATCGTAAAGCTAACTGTGGAGGAAAGTGCTACGAACACAAGGAATGTGGAAAATCTGTTTGTCCTGCATTTTCTGCACATGAAAGACTCTCAGTGTAGAAACCTGCCATGAATGTAAACAGTCTGGTAAATTATGGACTTCTTCCCATTTTCTTGAAAGTCATGAAAGAATTCATACAGAAGAAAAGCCTTATACATGTAAACAAAGTGGTGAGTCCTTCATTTATCCTTCTTTACATCAAATGCATGAAAGAACTCATACTGATGAAAAGCTCTGTGAATGTAAAGAATGTAGACAAGCCTTTGGATGTCTCAGAGATTGTCAAGTACATGAAAGAATCCATAGTGGAGAAAAGCTATGTAAATGTGAACTATGTATCAAGTCTTTCATTTCTCCCTATTTACTTAAAGTGCATGAAGCATCTCATACTGGAGAGAAAGCTTATAAATGTAAGAAATGCAGTAAAGACTTCATTTATCCCTCTTTACTTAAAATACATGACAGATCTCACACTGGGAAAAACTCTATGCCTGTAACCAGTGTGGTAAAGCTTTCAAAAGTCATAGTCCCCTTCAAAACCATAAAATAACTCATACTGTGGAAAAACCATGTTCCTGTAAACAGTGTGATGAAGCCTTCAGAAGTCGACATTCCCTTCTAAGACATAAAATAACTCATACTGGGGAGAAATCTTATGAATGTGAACAGTGTGGTAAGTCTTTTATTTATCCATCTTTACTTAAAACACATAAACAGTCTTATACTGGGGAAAGACCTTATGTCTGTAAACAATGTGATAAAGCCTTCAGAAATTCCAGTTCCCTTCAAAAACATAAAATAACTAATTCTCTGGAAAAACCTTATACCTGTAAGCAATGTGGTGAGGCCTTCAGAAATCGCCAGTCCCTTCAAAGACATAAAATAACTGATACTGGGGAAAAGCCTTATGAATGTAAACAATGTGGTAAGTCTTTTATTTATCCTTCTGTACTTAAAATTCATGAATGATCTCATACCAAGGAAAAACCCTATGCTTGTAAACAATGTACTAAAGCCTTCAGAAGTAGCAATTCCCTTCAAAAACATAAAACAACTCATACTGGGGAAAGACCCTACACCTGTAAGCAATGTGGCAAGTCTTTCATTTATCCCTCTTTACTTAAAATGCATGAAATATGTCATACTGGGGAAAAACCGTATGCTTGTAGACATTGTGGTAAAGCCTTCTTTTCTCCCTGTTTACTTAAAACACATGAATGATCTCATTCTGAGGAAAAACTGTATGCTTGTAAACAATGTGGTAAGGCTTTCATTTATCCCTCTTCACTTAAAACACATGAAAGCTCTCATTCTGGGGAAAAACCCTATGCCTGTAAGCAATGTGGGAAAGCTTTCATTTATCCTTCTTTACTTCAAATGCATGAAATAACTCATATTTGTAAAAAAAACACTATGCATGTAAACAGTGTGGTAAAGCCTTCAGCTACCAGGCATCCCTTCAGTTACATAAAAGAATCCATACTGGAGAAAAACCATACGAATGTAAACAGTGTGGTAAAGCCTTCAGATTTCTAGGATCCCTTCAATTCCATTAAACGACTCATTGTAAAGAAAAACCATATAAATGTAAACAGTGTAGTAAAGTCTTTAAATCTCACTCTTTCCTTCAAGTACATGAAAGAACTCATAGTCGGGAAAAACCCTATGAATGTAAACAGTGTGGCAGATGCTTCGACTATTCCTGGTTACTCCAAGAACATGAAAGAGCTCACACAGATCAAAAACCTTATGAATGTATAGAAAACTTCATGGGACTAGATTTTTGTGAATATTAAATATAGTGAAGACTTCTCTTTTTTTGTTTTTATTTTTAATCATTGAGGACTCACTGATGAAAGAAAGACATTGAGCTTCAGCACCATTTAATAGGGGAAACCCCTCATCTTGTAGGAAAACCTTTTGAATGAGCAAAATGCAAATCTTTTCTGTCTCATCCACCCAGTGTTGCATGATGATTCATAACAGACATAGACCTTCTAAGAATACACAGTAGATTGAAACTCTAGCAGTTTAAAAATATAAAGAAAAACAATTTAACTTTACAACTATAATAAATTCATGTGAAAACTCTTACTATAAGGAAATCCTGTAAGTTTCAGCAAGTTGATGGAAATTAACAGATAATGCTCCAACTTTCACATGAACGTATTATGGTGCCAAGGCCCCTGGGAAGGACTACTCAGACTCCAGAAGTTCTGAATCAGCCGAATTTATTAACTGGCCAGCAGCTGCACTCTCTGGGCCAGGATCTAGAGAACACGGCACCTGGAGATGGGATTCTGGTCAGGAAAAGTTCACTGTCTCATTAACACACTAGGTATTCTGCCTGTCTATTTAGCATAACAGGATAAACCTACCTTCCTAAGGGTGGTCCTGTGAACAAGCAATTGCCCAGTGAAACTGGAAAGATGGGTCTTACAACAGATAGACTAGAGATTTTACAGTCTTGACCAGTTACTCTTATGGGGCTATTTGCTACTCTAACAAATGAAGTGTTATGCAAGTTGTGACTGTATTGTCCTAAGACATTTGCCTTCTACATTAATTACTATATGTCTTGCTGTGATAAAATACTCTGCCCAAAGCAATTTAAGGGAGAAAGATATATTTTGGCTCACAGTTTCCTAATCACTTTCCCAAAGGTCCTGATACCATCACCACGGGAGCTGTGACATCAGCAAGTGAATTTGGGAAGAGGAACAAAAACAGTGTAGCTGTATCACTCACCCTCTAAAGTGCTTGGTCTTGCAGTTGCTTCTTTACATGGTCTGTAAGTCACTGCCATTATCATGTAACATCTGCCTGCTACATCATTACAGCCATATTTAGCATACAGAACAGTCTGCTCTATGGTAGACATTTAGTGAGAGTTTGTTAATTATTTGAATTAAAACTTTTTTTTACATTGTGTGTGTGTGTGTGTGTGTGTGTTTGCATGATGCGTGTGAAGGCTATACAGTGTGTTGAGGACTGATGACAGTTATTGGCAGATGGTTTTATCCTCTGATCATATGGGTCCTAGTAACCAAATTTAGGTTGTCAGTAAAGAACCTTTACTCATTGAGCCACCTCACCTTTACCCAGAGTCATCTCACTGGCCCTTAATTGCATTTTTCAAGGTTATGTCCCTCGAGTCACGCTGTTAGTGCATCTCACATAAAAATGTCTACCTGGATGTCAGCAAGAGCTGAGATATATTTAACACATGTAGGGTCACTTTTATACTAGCAGAGGTCACCCCTTAGAAATTAAGGTCTTATTCCCTCTGTTGTGAACTTATTGGGGGATGACCTTATCCAAGAGAGACTGATTGATGTGGAATACATAGGCCCTGCCCTTTGCCCTGTTTAACACAACTCTGAAGGACTTTCTTAGCTTTCAGCTCCCTGTGGGGTGGTGCTTGAGGTTTGTTGCCTGTTCATGTTATAAAGTAGCTTCATAAAAGCAACATGAGGAAGAAAGGATGAATCTTAGCTCAAAATTACAAGTTACTATTCATCATAACATGCCAGACACACTGGCAGGATGTTGAGAAAACTGGTTACCTTATGTCCCTGGTCAGACAGAAAGAGCAGTGGTTGCATTCATGATTATTAGGGCTCAGCTCACTTTCTTTACTGTTACAGAATCCTGTATGCCCTGCCCAGGGAATGCTGCCACCCAAAGTGGGCAGGTCTTTCCTCCTCAGTTAGTATAAGCAAGTTAATCCCTCACAGGGACAACTTGACTTAGACAGTCCTTTATTGAACTTCCAGGTTATTCTAGATTGAGTCAAGTTGACAATTAACTATACCATCAAGGGCTGGAGAGACGACTCAATACTTAAGAGCACGTGTTCTTCCTCCAGAGGACCTGGGTTTGGTTCCCAGCATCCACACAGCAGCTAGCACCATGAGTAGCTCCAGTTCCTGGGGATCCGATGCCCTCTTCTTGCCAGTGCAGGGACAAGAGCTTCGAAACACTGCTGGGTTTTCTACCCCCTGGCAGTGATAGAACCAAGAACATTTGTAGCTTGGGCCAACAGTAAGAATCAGAACTGCTCACTTTTCAGGTCTCTGAGCCTAAAATTACCTGTTCAGTTTCTGTCTCCTGTCCTTATCAATTTGGTTGGAATCGGGAACAGAGGATATCATTACTCAGAACATCAAACCACATGAATAGTCAAGTATACAACAGAATATTCTTCCTAATCATAAGATTTGTGTCCAAAATATCCAGGCTTTTTTTCCATTATGAGGTACAAGAGAACCACAGTGACAGCTGATCATTAAAAATAAAAGTATTACAAGAGAATGGGATCTAGGTGTTGGGGAGGTGGATAAATTGTTAAAGAACCTGCCACACAAGCGTGAATACCAGAGTTCAGATCCCTGGCAGTCATGCAGAAGCTGGACACGGTCTTGCATTTCTCTAACTCTAGTGCATGGGAGGAGTGGAGACAGATCCCCAGAGCTTGCTAGCAAGTCAGTCTAGCCAACTAGCCAGCTCTGTGTTTTATAAAGACCCTGTTTCCAAAGTTAAGGTGCAGAGCACTAGTTGATGATACCTGGTGTCAAACTCTGGCCTCCATACACGTGGATACACAAATATGCTATACACATGTATGTTAAGGTGTAGAATCAGACATAGGTTTCCTGGAGTATGTGAATCTCGGAGGCTTAAGGACACATTGCACAGGTTTCTACTGTACTGTTGTTGTAGTATCAAAAGCCATTAAGGTTTGTAAGGCAACTGTTCATATTATGTAGCCTTTTCAGTTTGGGAGTTCAATTCCCTTAGGTTTAAAAAGAATGTTGATGGTATAAACAGAATGTGGCGAAACAGAAGAGAATAATTCAAGAATGAATCAGATGGTGGAATTGATCACAATACCGTGAGGTGGAGAAATGGCTCAGTTATTAAGAGCCTGTACTGCTCTTGCAGAAAACCTGAGTTCCATTCCCAGAAACCACATGGTGGCTTACACCTGTCTGTAACTCGAGCACTAAGAGATCTTATGTCCTTTTCTCCCCTATACTCACAGACACACACACACACACACACACACACACACCTAGTTAAAAATATAATAAATCTTTAAAAATACTGTGATGTTGTAATCATTGAGTATATGTGATGATGTTAAAAGTTTAAAGTGATCAAGAAGTATGTCAAATTATAAATTAAGGTTATAGCTTCTGACAGATTTGTAAGTGGTAATTACCTTTGATAAAAAATTGAGATAACCTTTCTTGTTTGTGAAATTTCTAATCTTTTGAAGAATTTGTAGATATAATCAATATTCCATTGAGGTTACTATGGAGGGCTAGAGAGATGGCTCAGTAGTTAAGAGTGCTTGCTATGCAGTCATGAGGGCCTGAGTTCAGATTACAGCACCTATGTGATAAACTTCGTGTTCTGCAAATGCTTGGAACTCCCATTCGGAGGGAACTGATACCATCCTCTGGCTCCTCTGTATGCTCAGGCACATTTACCCATACACACAATCATGCCCACATGATTGTACACACACACACACACACACACAATTTTTTAAAAAAAGTTTTTATAGAGGCATCAGTTACTGTAGGAATGTAGGAATAACTTTTATACTATGGACATAATCAGGACTAAAGACTTCTACCTAACTGTCTTAGTTTGCTCCCAACTGCTGTGCAAAACACTGACCAGTATCAACTTGGAGAGGGGTTTATTTGGTTCACATCTCCCAGGTCACAGTTCATCACTGAGGGAGCCCAATGTAGGATCTCAGAGCAGGAACCTGGACACAGTACCTGAAACACAGGCCATGGAGGAACGCTGCTTACTGGCTTGTTCCTCTAGCCCATGCTCAGCCTGCTTTCTTATACAACACACAAACTGCCCACTGGTGGTACCGCCCACAGTGCCCTGGGTCCTCCCACATCACTCACCATCCAGAAAACACTCCACAGACATGGCCACAGGCCATTCTAATAGAGGCAATTCCCCAACTGAGGCTCCCTAAACCCAGGTGTGTCAAGTTGACAACTAAAGCCATCCAGCACAATTGACCCCTTCTCAACTTGACACACAAACACATCATTATTAAACCACAACTTTTCCATTTCTTGTCCCTAAGATATGGTGTTAACAATATCACAACATAAGACAGTACAACCTTAAAAGTCCTGCAGTTCTTAAAATCCAACACTTAAAAGTTCACAGTCTCCTAAAAATCTCTCACTACCTTTGTCTGAAGCCTCAACAGAATATAAAGAGAGTTTAAAGTCTGATCTCTGTGCCTGTTGTGGATAGACAAAGGCTTGCCTTTTTCTTTGTAGTTATCATCATCCTTCTTGAACTAGTCTTGGGGTTCTGCTCTATGGAATTTCTCGTGGAACAAAGTTTGGTGTGATGGCACACACCTTTGACCCCAGCACTCAGAGACAGAGGCAAACAAACAGCTGAGACTACAGGCCACGCTGTGTTGGAGCTGAGTATGTAGCCCTGGTCAAACTCCACTTCTTGGCAATCCTCCTGCTGCAACTTCTGAAATGCTGTGATTACCAAAATCACCTTAATTAGTACATCCATCCTATCAGATAGTTGCCATTTTCTGTGTATGGCAAGACTACTTAAGATGTACATAACACTCGTAACACTTTCAAGTAGGTGGTATATAATTAACTCCTAGTCATCATGTTGTAATTAAAGCCCTCAAAATTTCCAAGCTGTTTCAAACTGAATTTTAGAAACTCACTCCCATTTTAAACATGTAGGAAAACTGGATAGAGATCATAAAACAATAGTTCCAGCCACTGGACAGCAGGCAGCACAGTCTGTGACTTCTGAGCAGAGAAGCCAATTAGGAAAGTCCCATGCTTGCCTGAGCTTGTTGCCTAGAAACTGTTTGCAGTGTATACCACAGGAAGGGCCTAGCAGAGAGGGTCAGGGGTCAGAATCAAAGCAATGTGCAGGTAGTTAGGAAGTGTTCTGAACTCAGTGAAGGTGAAAACAGTACAGGCAACAATAGAATCTGAGAGGTGAAGGTGTGGTTCTGATAGGTGGTTTTCATTAATACGGAAACGGAGCATCACCAGCTGTTATAAGCTCTCAGGGTAGCTAATGCAGTACTTAGCAGTTTCTGCTCGTGAGCTTTATTTAAGCACCCAACTTAAGAGAATGCGGGGAAAATTCAAACAGAAATGAATAAGATGAAAACAGTAACAAATCAGACCAAATCTGGCTTTGTGGAAAGGTCAATAAAATTAATTTTACAGCCATTTTAATACAGGAAGTCAGAGTCCCACAAACTACCATTTATCAAAAATTTTCAGCTGTATGTGGTGGCACATGACTTTAATCGCAGCATTTAGGAGGCAGAGGCAGGTGGATCTATGTGAGTTTGATGCCAGCTTGATCTACAGAGTGAATTCCAGGCCAGCTTGGGTTACATAGTGAGACCCAGTCTCAGAGAAGGAGGAGGAATGGGAGTCTGGCTGAGGTAGTGCACACATGTACTATTAACACTCAGGAATAAGGAAGGACGACTGCTACAAATTCCAGGCCAGCCAGGACCACATAAGACTCTAAGAAAACAAAACCCCCTAAAGATAAGACCCCCAAAATTTAATAAATAAAATAAATTGTCTCTATTCACAGAATTATGTCAGTAGCAGCTATGAAACACAATACAAAGCTGTGGAACATGTGGAGGTTAGCAGGTCGCAGGCTACAAAATCAATGATTTTTTTTCTCTTTTAGCAATTAATAATCAGATATTGAAATTAAAAATATCAGTTTTGATAGCTTCAACCTATTCTTTAGGAATACATATTTTAAAAGGTACAAGTTGTGAGTGGTGGGGAGTTGACAGCAATAGGCAATTCAATCTTGTGTTGCTTATTTTACTTTGGTCTCTGGGAGTTCCTATACACACACACACACACACACACACACACACACACACACACACACAACTTACTTTATTGGCTGTCCCAGTCTTTTACATTTTCCTCATTCTCAAGAGTTCCCATTTGACCTTCTTTTTCTACTCTCTCTACCCCTTACTTTTTATATTTTCTGTCTTCTTATCCCTCTTTCTCTGTAGATTTCTGTGGACCTGTCTTTTCCTTCCATAGGCCCTCTCAGCTCCATGTCCCCCTCTGTGTCTTATTAGTTTATTACTGTGTGTGTCACAGGGCATGTGTAGAGGTCAGCAGATAACTTTGTGGAGTTGATTCTCTCCTTTCACTGTTATGTGGGTTCCAGGTATTGAACTCAGGTTGCCAGGCTTGCAAGTAAGTGCCTTCACCTATTGAGCCATCTCATTAGCTCCTACGACCTGTTTGTCTCATTTGCAATGGCCTAGATTGCTGATTTAGGTATCGTTTTTCTCCAGTGAATTCCTTTCTTTACACAATGGTTTAATGTTTTGCTTTCAACAAGTCTTCTTTTTAGGGGACATGCAGGTAGAGGTCCAGAACATCACAGGTAATTTAGTTTTAGCTATAATTTTTAGGGTCTGTGTATTGAACTGACTTCAACTCCTAAACCCCAGCTGACAGTTGTGTTTCTTTACAACATCGGCTTCTGTCTACCTACAGATTCAAGTTTCTTATCAGTTTTATGGAACCTGAAGATTTTCTTTTTCTCTTGAACTTGACTATATTTTATTTATTTATTTTTGCCTTTTTGAGACAGGGTCTCCCTGTAGCATATCCTGGAACTCACTATGTAGACCAGGCTGGCCTTGAACTCACAGAGATCCACTTGCCTCTGCCTCCCAAGTGCTGGGTTTAAAGGCATGTACCATCATGCCTGGTAAACTTGACTATATTTTATTTATTTATTTTTATTTTATGCATATGAGTGTATTGCCTGCATGTATATAAGTGCACCCATGTCATGCAGTGTCTGAGGAGGACAGAAGAGGGCGTTGGATCCCCTGGAACTGTCCTTATGGAAGGTTGTTAGCCACCATATGGGTGCGGGAATTGAATCCAGGTCCTCGGCAAGAACATCGAGTGCTCTTAACTTCTGTTCCATCTCCAGCCCCTTAACTATATTTTAAATGTTTTACTTTATTTAATATTTCCATATATGTGTATGTACATGTGTTGGCAGTTTGGGATTGTTGTTTTTGGATTTTAGGGGAACAATTTTGAACAGTCAAAATCTTGTGTAAGGATTTTTGAAGAGCATTAGGCATATAAACTATATGCAACTTTGTTTTTCTAGGCCTATTATTTTCACAGCTATTATAAAGTATGATTGTGGACCCCTCACATTGCCCTGCAAATAGAAGCTCAACATATAGTTGTTAAATGGGTCTCTAAATGGTACTTTATTATCTGGAGGTTTAGTACACTGTAAATGTTTTAAGATGGGGTCTCAAAACGCTTGGCCTCAAACTCCTGGTGTAGCTGAGGAAGACCCTGATTCTCCTGCTTCCACTCCTGAGTTTGGAGGCTAGCCCCATGTCCCTTAATAAACTAGTCCCCCCACATCTATGCCAGAGTCTCTCATTTGTTTCTGCTGGGAAGTATCTTTCCAAGTACACTTTCACCCAAAACTTTATGGTATAAACTGAGCATGTCAGTCCATCATTTTAGCATTTTACATTTGTTGCTGTATGATGTGGAGCTAATAAGCATACCCCCAAGTGTCTCCACTTTTAAAATTGTGCCTTATGTTCAGAAGTGTACTTGTTAACTGAGCATGCTTAGGAATGAACTCAACCTCTATATGACCTTGAAGGAGAGCTTTGCTTTGGAAATGACTCCTGTGTTCTCCTTGTCGAGTGCAGGCGATCAATCTATCTCCACTCTTAGGTCTTGGCTGTGTTTGCCTCATCTTCTCAGTCACCAGGAACTGAACTACTGTGTTCAGTTACAATAGACTCTTCATTTAAAACAATTTAGATTTATTTATTTTTATTTTATGAGTGTTTTGCATACATATATGTAAGCGCAGCAAAGTATATAATTCCTGCCGAGGTCAGAAGAGGGCATCTGAAGGCAGAAGAGGAACTGGAGCAATGGAGAGTTGCTGGCTGCTATGTCATCTCTCCAGTCTCTACAGTAGACTCTTAAAAAGCATTATCACGTCAGTGAAATGGCTCAGTGGGTAAACGCGTTTGCTGCCAAGACTGATGACCTGAATTCAATTCCTGGAACTCACATGATAGAAAGAAAGAACTGAGTCCTGCAAGTTGTGTGCTTAAAAAAATTTTTTTTTAAACATTCTGATATCTCTCTAAGTACTCATGGTAACAATTAAACTGTACTTTTCACTATTAGTCATTTTTCAACAAATTGACCTGCATTTCATGGGGAAAATTCTTAGAGGAATGGAGACATCCAGAATTCTGGAAGGAGAAAGGCCTATCACTGCCTCATGGTTCTGGCTTCTTCGCCCCTCCTGTCAGGGTTCTCGCTGGTATCTGGGCCTACCAGGTAAAAAGTAGTTCCAGTTCCATTCCCTTAGTGTGTCCGCAGTAGAAGAACAAGAGGTTTTCTTTGCATCATAAAAGCATTGCTAATATTCAGTACTTGTGTCAAATGACTGGAGTATTAGACTATAAGTTATATTTTCTGAAACTGGAAAATAAAAGATGATTCTCTTAAAACAAGCTGGCATTTGTATCTCTATTGTATCATTTCATTTAGGCTTGTTAGCCTAAAACTTTGGCTTTCCAATTGCGATCATTTTCGTTTGTTTTGTGTTGGGGATCTAGCCCAAAGTTTTCCTCATGCTCAGCACTCAGGCTTCCCTGAGCTACACCCTCAGCCCCAGTTGGTTGCTATAGACACATCTAATTGTGTCAGACATTCATGGTGTGATAAAGTACCTAACAAAATCAACTCATGGAGGAAGGATTTCTTTCGGCTTCTGGTTTGAGGGTCTAGTTCATCATGGTGAAGGCATCGGGGGTGGGCAGGAGCTGGTCACATTACATTTGCAGTCAGGAAGCAGAGAGCTGAATACTGATCTCTCTCTCTCTCTCTCTCTCTCTCTCTCTCTCTCTCTCTCTCTCTCTCTCTTTCTCTTTCAACAGGGTCTCACTATGTAACCTTGGCTGGCCTGGAACTCAAAGAGATCCATTTGCTTCTGCCTTCCAAGTGTTGGGATTAAAGGCTTGTGCCACCATGCCAGAACCGAGACTGATTTTTTAAAAATATCTTTTCTGACTTTTAAAACCTTTATCCAGTACAGGATGGATGGATGCAAACTGCACAAACTTCTGCTCAAGATTTGAGTTAAAAGGGAAACAGTACCAAGCTGGCCTTCCAGAGTATCCTATGGTAGTCATTAAATGAAAGGATACCTGAAACTGCCTGGAGATGAAAGGCCTCTCTTCTACACTTGAGGTAGCGTCACAGACTTTTTCTAGAACACTTCCATGTATTTGTGTGCTTGCCCACGATTGTAAACGTGTTGACCTTCAGCAAGAAAAGGAGGAACTGGTAGAGTCAGCTACCCCTCCCAACCAACCAGTGGCCTGAGTTGTACATGGAGGAGGGACTAATGGTATGTGTGGAGGAAGCCAGGGAGAGGTGTGTGTATGTGTTCGTACGCTTGCCATGTTGTGCCTGTGGAGGTCACAGGACAGTTTGCAAGAGTTAGTTCTCTCCTTTCACCATCTGGGTCCTCACAATCAAACTCAGGTCATCAAGCTGGGTGGCATGTGACTTTATCCACTAAGCCATGTTGTGTGACACTATTCCTGGGAGATGTGAACAAACTCCCATCTCACTTTAGATAGGGTATCAACCAAAGACCAAAGGAAGGATACTATCAAAGTCCAACTTGCTGAACCAATTGAGGTTACTTACAGTATAATAAAGAGTTACAGGAGCAGAAATTAGACAGCTGCAGCACCAAAAGCCCACCCCATGCGTGACAGCTAAGGAAAGCAGAAACCTGGAGTTCACTGCACAACCTTCAGGTAGTTCAACAGGTTGAAGCTGTCTTTTCCAGGCAGCTTGCATGGCCTCTGCTTCTTCCAGAAAATTCTGCCGGTCTGAGAGTCCCTAAGCAGTCCTTAATACTTATATGTTTGGGGAGGAAGGGTTGCAAGAGCGAAGGAGTCATTGGTTCTTCCGCCTCAGTTTCAGAGAGCCTTCAAGAACAGGCAATGTGCAGCAGGGACGTCCCTGCACAAAGAAGGCCCTGACAGGCCATTGTGTGAAGCTATGAAGGTGAAGCCTGGTTGCCAGTGGAGACTCCAAGAAGATGGTGAAGACGCTAGAGACATGAGACACTTGCCAAGTAGAGTTGCCTACAGGGAGTGGTACCAGCCCAAGAGAGTGATGCATGTTGCATACTGCAAAGCTGGAGGGGCTGAGCCATCTAAGCCCTTTGGAAGTAAAGTCCCAGAAGTCAGACATGGAGCTGCTGGATTTGGTGTTTGCCTTACTGGTTTTTGGTCTTGTTTTAGTCCAGTATTTCTTCAGTATGTCCCCATTCTTCCTTTTGGGAATGGGAATATGTTTTCAGTTCCATTGTATGTTGAAGGATGTAAACTGTCTTTTGATTTCACATGAGCTTACAGTTAAGAGATTGCCTTGAGTCCCAGAAAAGACTCTGGACTCTAGATTCTTGAACAGTGCGTGAGGGACTTTTGAAGGTGGACTGAATGCATTTTGCATTTTATATGGTCATGGGTTCATGGGGACCAGGAAGTGGAATATGGTGGTTTGAATGCAAAATTTCCTCATAGGTTCCAAGTATTTGGACATTTTTGTCTCCAGCTGGTGGTGCTGATTTGGGAAGACTTTGGGGGTGGGCTCTGAGGGTTCTTAAGTTTTATGGATTTTCAGTCACTCTCTGCTTCCTGTGCCTGCTTGAATATGTGATCTCTAGGCTTTCTTCTCTAGCCACCTTCTGCCGCTATGCCTCCCCAGCCATTATGGATTCTTACCACTTTGGAACTGTAAGCCAAATAAACATTTCCTGCTAAAAGGTCCCTTGGTCATGGGACCTCTTAATACAACAACTGAAAAGTAACTAATCGTGGTGAATACTAGTCCTAGTGAATTTGGTTCATTTCAGGGACATCATGAAGCTATTACGTTGTTTACTTCCTGAGTCATAACAAGCTTCTCTGTAGTATGGAATGTTTCACCTCCCCTTAGAACAGCCTGTGTCTTAAGAAGCTTCCTTCCAAGATGGAAGTTTTTATCTCTCAGGAAAGTGTTCCACAACAAGCCATCTCACTGGCCCAGGCAGTCACTTCTTAAGAAAATATTAATAATGCATATAAATTATGAAAAACAGTGAGTTTCTTTTTATTATTCATGTACATTCATGATACACAATGGCGGACCTCACTATGACATTTTCATACAGATATACCCTGTATTTTGCTCATATTCACTCCCTATTACACTCTCCTATCTCCCCTTTCTCCCCCCAGTGATCCCCTTCTTCCCAAATATCCCATTCTGCTTTCATGTCATGTATTTGTGTGGGTGGCATGCACATGCACATGTGTGTATGGATGTGTGCATGTGTGTGTGTGTGTGTGTGTGTGTATTGGGGAGGATGCTAGAGATTGTACTCAGGGTCTTATGCCTATAAGGTAAGCACTCTATTGCTAAGCTATGTCCTCAACCCTATTCATACTTTATATTTTGAGACAGGGTCTCACTAACTTGTCCAAGCTGTCTTTGAACTCAATCTCTAGCCCTGTGTCGCGAGTCTTAGACCTAACCCAGATTGGTTAGGGAAAGGGAACTTTAGAGACCAGGTATCAAGGTATAACAGATTTATTAATTGAAATTGGCAACACACCCACAGCCATCCCGATAGCTGTCCCAGAATGGACAGTAGTTGTGACCACCACAGACGGCTCCAGGAGCTTCCGAGGCTGCTCAGCACAGCAGGTGGGGCTGTCCATGGGTTCCCCAGCTGCTTCAGCAGGTAGGGCTGTTTTGCAGATTCCTAGGAGATTCAAGTGGCTGCGGAACAGCTCCAGTGACAGGCTCTCAGGTAACAGGCTCGCAGGTACAGCTCACGGATCTCATTCCATGCGAGTTGCATGTCCCTCAGTGACGTGGTCCCTTTCTGGCCGTCACTTTCGGCTAGTCTGGTCTGTTCCAACGGGTCTTTAGACAGGGGAATGTTCTCTATTTATAAACTAATTATCTATTACATGATCATCTATTACATGCTCATACTTATGAAACTATAGGTTTACAACTTACAGACTATTTATGAAACTATGGGTTTACAACTTATAGACTACTTATTGCATGCTCCTTACACCCAGGCAGGCCTTGAACCTGCAATTTTCCTGACTAGCTGTGACTATAGTTTATGCTACCAGGTATAGCTCTGATTTTAAACATAAATTGCACCAATGAGACAAAGTATGTTGATATTTGCCTTTGTGAGTGCAGCTTATTTTGTTTAACAGGAGGAATTTCAGTCCCATCCATTTTCCCTGCAAATGACATAATTTTTTTTTATTTTTCAATTTTCTCTTTAGTTTATTCTTTAAATTTACATTTATGTCTTTGTGTGGTGGGTACATACTTGTGACAGTCAGAGGACAACTTTCAGGTAAATACCTGGTTCTCTCCACAATGTGGGTCTCAAAAATCAAACTAAAGTCATCAGGCTTGGTGGCAAGTACCTTCACCTGCAGAGCCATCTCACTAGTCCTCCTTTACAGCAGAGTAAAACTCCATTATGTATATATACCACAGTTTAAGTTTATTCACCCATTAATGGACATTGAAGCAGATTCTGTAAGTTTGCTATTTTAGAGCTCCAATCAACATGGATGTGCGGGCATCTTTGCTGTATGCTTAGATTTCTTAAGGTATCTTCCCAGAAATGAGATACCTGGAACATACAGATGGTAATTCTACTTTTGGTTTTTTAAGGAACTTCCATGTTGATTTCCACAGTGGTTGCACCAGTGTATATTCCCACCAGCATTGTGAAAGTAACCCTCACCCTGCCTCTTCACCAGCATTTGTTGTCATGTTTGCTTGACAAGAGCTCCTGAATGTCCAAGAGATGGAATCTCAATGCTCATTGTACTTCTGAATTCAGTCAGCCACTTCTGTCTCTTGTTGCTACAGACAATACAGGATCTCTCCCAACACCTGCACCCCTCTGCCCACCACCTCTCATCATCTCCTGTCATACCACCCAGATGGGTAGTGGCATCTGAGCCCTGAAAACTTGTTACCCTACTCAAGACCTAGACTGTAGATGGTATCTCTCCTGTGGCCTCTGAAGGTATGGACTCCTTCCACTACCTTTGTGTACAGCCTGGATAGCCTTGAAAATGCATACACACCTATGCAATTGTTCAGAACAGGGCTACCAGCCTCATCTTTGTGCTTTTTTGCAGGTACTGGCCTGCTCTTGGTCTCCCTGTGACCAGGGTGGGAAGAGGCTGATCTTTGTTCCAGGAGAAATACCTGATAAAGTTACTCCCTGAAGGCCTCTCACACAGTCATGCTCCAGATGGGGTCACTGCCAGACTATGACTCTCCACTGGGTCACCAGGGATGTGTCAGGTGGATTTGAAGCTCAGTTCCCTCAAGTCTCCTGGGAGAGCCAGGTGGCAAATGCTCAGTACCAACAGCTACGACTCAGGCTTTGACAGTCTCAGTAAAGTATTTCCATCTAAGTCTAGTTGGATAATTCACCATACACAGATTTTGTATACTAGGGACAAACTTCATGAACTAGGTGTGGAACTTGGTGGTGAGCACTTGTCTATCACATCCTGGGTCCATCCTCTTTATCACCGCCCCAAAGGGGTGCAACTTACATGAGGTGTCACATAAGTGTTTGTAAGGACTCACTACTCAAGTTTTATTTTATTCCCCTTAGGTGTTCTGTGGCTGGGGGCTGTGATTAACATTTTCTGAAACTGTCAAACCATTCATTGACGTTCTTGTTCCATCTTACATCACCAGTAAGTGTGAGTTCTATTTGCTCCATGTCCTTATCCACATTTGACAGCCAGGCTTTGCAATTTGAGACTCCAAGTTAAGAAGTTTGAATTCTTAAATTTGAGGCTGGACATGGTGGCATATGACTGCAATGCTAGCACTAGGGAAACTGAGGAAGGAAGGTCAGCCTGGAAAGTGACTACTGAATGCAAGACAGTAGTGCTAGCTCTGCCAGACGGGAGCAAAATCTGATTAAAATGCCTATCTCCCAGTACCTGGCCGGTTCAATACTTGAGGCAGAACCCAGGCAGGAGGGGCTGTGTCACTCCACTTCCTTTAGCTCCACTCTCAGTAAAAGTTACTCCTGTCATTCCGGCCTCACTAGCCAATCAGAGCCCTAGATCTAACTGTCCAATCAGGAGCTCCGATGGGTGGCGGGAGGCGGGTTCTTTCCGCCATGCTGTGGGGTCCGCTCTGCTGTGGCGGCGGGTCCTGCGCCTTGAGCGCCGCTGCGGGGAGCTGTGCGGTGAGCGCGGGCGAACCCGGAAGCCGGGCCATGGTGAGCGTGCGGCCCGCTGTCCCCAGACGGGAGGAGTCGCCACTGGAGCCGTCAGAGCGGGGTCCTCCGCGGGTTGGGCGGGGCGGGGCTGGCTTGGACCTGTGTGCGCCCGGAGCGAGCATGGGAAGTGTGGGCCTTGTCTTCGCAAAGCGCGCCGCCCTCCTGTGGAGGCGTCCGTGTTGATGACGTCACGGTGCGACATGTGCGCTCGCACTCTGGAGATGCCTTCAGTTTGGAGGAAGAATGCGTGTTTTGAGATGCAAAGTCTTCTGGTTTCTCTGGGTTACTGTCTAGAAGCTCTGAATTTTGCTGTTCACTTTTAGGCCAAGAATCGACCTACCATGAAATTTATAAAGTAATGTAGTCCAGTAACGTTTATTGACGAGACCATACTTAATAGTTTCCTTACGCCTTTGTCATGATCATTTGACTATTTTTGCGATTTATTTCTCTTGATCTGGCTATTCTTTCGAAAATTGTATGTAGTATTGATTATTGTAGTTTATGGGAAGTCTTAAAATCAGATAATGCCAATCTGTATACTGTTTCTTTTGAAGTATTGTGTTCAAGATTCTGTTTTTTTCCCTTTCAGTGTAACCTTTAGAATCAGTTCTGGTATTGATAGACTGTTAGAATTTTTATTGGGATTCTTTAGAATGTATAGTTGAAATTGAGAAATGACATCTCAATATTGAAACTTCCCTTCCAGGGGCGTAGAATTGTATATGGCCCTGCTGCTGGTTACACAGACAAAAACCAGGATTTGAATCTTCTTACATTTTAAAAATTACGTTTACTGGTTTATTGTGTGTGGGTGTGGATACAGTGACATGCCATGCATGTGGAAGTCAGACTTCTTGGGGTGTCCCTTCTCTTTCCACCATGGGGGACCCAAGGATCAAGCTCAGGTCATCAGATTGCCCATAATTGCCTTTATCTGCGGGGCCATCTCACTGGCCAGAGGAATTAGATGTTTAAGCTGTCATATTCATAGAACCAACAGTCTAAGAAGATAACGGATTAGCACCCTAAAAAAGTATGTTTTCCAGGCTAGAGAGAGGTGGCTCAGTGATTAAGAACACCTGATACTTTTCCAGAGAACATGAATTCAGTTCCCTGTACCCAATTTAGGTGACACACAACTGCCAGCTCCAAGGGATCCAACACCCTCTTCTGGCCTCTTTGGGCATCACATTGGAGCACATCATCTATAACATATTCCTCCACCAAGGAGGAAAAGAAATAAGAAAGTTGGGTTGGTTTCTTTAAGGCTGGCAAGGCTTTGGAGCCCGGAAATAAGAAAGGACAGACCATATTTGTTTTAATGTCAGATACAGTCTCATGAACTGTTTAAACTTTAAGTTTAATCAGTTGAGCATTGTCTGAAATGGTTATGTCTCCCTAACAAATAATGTATTTCAGCCCTATTTTTTAGGGCTGCTTTCCTAACTTTTGCTTAGTCTCTTACCTCTTGTTATTACCCCTAATAGTCTGAAATGTTGGATTTAAGGCTTTTACCATAAGTTAAGCCAGATGTTTCGTTTTTAGGACTCCTACCATCAGAAGCATTACAAAGGTGGTCATACAGACATATTTTGTAGGGTTGTACAGATATATCTTATTGCCACAAGTTGGTGGGAGAGAAAAACAACACCATGAGTCTGGTGAGTTTTGGGAGCAGATACACAGTGAGTGTTCCCAAGCCTCAGCAGTCTTCCTGCACCCTCTTCTGTGCTGTTCCCAGACACTGGTGAGCATGCCATCTTCCCACACAGTAGGAGCCACCCTTGCGGTATCTTGAGATGTCACACAGCATATGAAATAAGTCACATTATTTTCCCCTTGACAGATTTAGACAAATTTTAATGCATCCTGAGAAACTAACATATTTTCTAGTAGGGGAGATATTTGCTAATCTCAAGGTAAACTTTGTTTTTTAGTCCTAACAGGTTGCCAGTTATAGATACCAAATAAGTCATAAACTTTTAATATCATAGATTTTTAAAAAATACTTTGAAGTAAAGTATAATTTTGTAGACTTTTAAGGAATATATAACCCCCACAAGGCATGATGCAAAGGTCTGCTCAGCAATTGTCCAGTGTCTATGTGTCTCCTTGTCTATCCGTGTCGCCTTCCCACCCCCACCCCAGGCGCAGGTCATATTTTTCATCAAGTACATCCATACATTTCTTGGTTAAAAAGTGTGAAATCTTCCTGAATGGACAAAGGACTAGCCATTATTAAGAACACAAACATAGTGTATAATTTAAGTAAGTTTCAAATCTGTTTGAATGCCTGTTGATCCTAGGCTCATCCCTGGAAATCATCAGAGCCTATATAATTCTAGAGCACCGTTAGTCTTCAGAGGGAGCAAGATACTCTTTCTTGTAAGGGTCATCATAGTCCAATGAGTACATTTTTCCATTTTCATGTTTGAACTAAGTGTTTTGTGAACTGAGTGAACTTTGTGTTTTGAGGTCCATCCTCCCATACACACACATAAGGGAGAGAGGGACAATTCCACTTCCAATGGCCCTCCCATTTGTGGTATTGACATGGCCCTGCAGGAGACTTACAGTCATGTGGCTTCAGGCACTCCTGATTGAAATGTCCTGGTTGGCCACTATGATAACATGAGAGGCTCTTTTGTCTTGAAGTTAGATTAATCCCCTTAAATTGAACACCATGGCCTCTGGAAGGAAGCTTTGGGATTTCTGACATGTGCAGGAAATGGGAAATTGCTGACCATGTCTTGAGCCTGCAGTTTGTCCCTCTTACTCTTTAACCCCCTCTAGCTTTCAACACCTCTGAATTATTAATGACCTTGAAGGCCATGTCCAGTAACATGGGAGGGACATCTCCATTCTGAGTTTTGAAACTTTGATACTCTGGAGAGGCTTGACTTATAAAATGTATAGCCAGGATGGCTTGGCCATCTTGGCTGTCAGGGTCCAGATGAGTATACATGTACATGTTTTACCTAGCTGAAATTGAAAAAGAGCAAGGTTCTTTGAAACTTCCTTTGTTTTGCCCAATAACTTGTTATAGCTAACAGTTTTGATAATGGCCTTTTTGATTCTTCAGAGACGAGTAATCATGTAGTTCTGATGGCTCTTTTCCCTATTCTCTCCTACATGGGTAGCCTGATAATACCAATTGGGTTTCTTATCACGTACTATATGCAGGGGAGGTTGGCTTGCCTGTTTAACTGGTAAATAAACATGGACCTCATTAACCTAGGCATCTGGTAAACACCAGAAATAGGACATGTCTTCGAGCATATGGCAGTTGGTTAGGATGCTATAACTGTCTTTTCAGTATAGGTGAAAGGCCCCAACACCCCCCCCCCCCCATTTCTTAAGGAAGGTACAGGGATCTTGGTTAAATGACCTAATTTGGATTTGATTTGAGACAAGTCAGACATGACCAAAGGGAGATGCACTCTGATGGTGCTGATTCCCTAGTAGTCACCTTAAGAGAAGAGAAGATGGCTTTTTGTAGTTCTTTGAGTGATTTCTATGTACTTCCTAAGTGAGTGTAGGTGGGAGAATGTTTCTGGGTTAAGGGGGAGGAGCTATTGAAGATAGCTTTATATGTGGAAAGGAAGGATGAGAAAAGAAGTAGAAAAGAAGGACTAGCAGAGTTATCAAGTCGAGGGGAGGCTCATGGTAGACCGGCAGGGAAGGTTAAGTGTGTTTGGATTTGTCCAAAGGAATGTTTGTCAAGGATGTAATCTGGGGCTGGGTAATCCCAGGAAAATGGAATAGTTTAAGAGCATCTGCTAAGGTACATACAATGTCTCTCCTGTACAAGACCATGAAAGCTTGAATATAAGGAAGCTAGGAATCCTGAATTACAATAAAACAGAGCTAATTTCTGGATGATATTATTTCCTGTAAAATGGAGGCATGTTTACAAGGGTCAGGTTCTGCTGCAAACGAAAGTAAGTTGTTTATTCAAGAGTCAGGATCAAATTTAGACATGTCGGTTTGACTGTATTGCACAGCATGACGGCCATCCTAGGGCCTAACTGTGCAGGGTGAACCCAAAGGGCATCCATAGAGGGTGACAAACCTTTGCATTTATCCTCAAGGGACTAGAGAGAACTTTAAGCTGGGCCAGTTCATGAGAAATGGTGGATTTCTAGCTGCCTATGGTGGTGCAGACCTTTAATCCCGTGGATCAGGAGGCAGAGGCAGGCAGATCTATATGAATTTGATCTCCATAGCTCATTCCAGGACCAGGGTCACATAGTGAGACCTTGTGTTTAAAAACAAACAAACAAACAAACAAAAAACTGGCTCACAAAATTCAAACCCAGTTTCACTTTGGAGCCATCTATGATGCTAGGAACAGTGTCTAGTGGTCAGACTGAACCTGTCTGCATGGGAGATTCACTAACCCAAGCTGGCTATGGATCAGTCATCATGTAGGGAAAGCAGTTGCTGTCTTGGCGAGATAGAGAGGTGAAAATCTGGTCATGTGTAAGTCTCTTGGATCACCAAGTTTATATGTATATGGCTGGGACTACATCTTGTCCTCTTTTTGAGGATTAAAT
The DNA here is from genome assembly GCA_035773235.1 of Eospalax fontanierii. Classification (NCBI taxonomy): domain Eukaryota; kingdom Metazoa; phylum Chordata; class Mammalia; order Rodentia; family Spalacidae; genus Eospalax; species Eospalax fontanierii. Next base: position 8,889,752 of record CM069554.1, read on the forward strand.
TTTACAGTGTAAGCTGTTGTTCTTACTACAAGCTATTCTTGGAAGGCACTGTGTTTTTACTTTTCTCATTGCTATGACGGTATACCTACTAAGAAGCAGCATAAGGGAGGAAAGGTTCATTTAGACTTACAATTTAAGGTAATCCAGTTCATCATGGCAGGATGGCATGACAGCAGGAATAGGAGTCAGGTGATTATATCCACAGTTAGGAAGCAAAGAGTGAAACATGAAGTGGAAATGGGCTATAAAATCTCGGGGCCTGGGGGTGGGAGGAAGATAAGTAAAGGCAGAGGTGTAGGTAATGAGAATGCATTTTATATAAAAGGAAAAATTTAAGTGGTGATATTTTGTTGACTCTGGCTTCATTCTCCCTTCCTGGGTCATCCCTTTTCTCCCCCTTTTGCCTCCTTCCCTCCCTCTCTTCCTTCTATTCCTCCCCAAATGGGAATGGTGCAGTGTTGTGTATGGTGACATCAGACTCCTGAAAGCACTTGGCATCTTTTCAGTTATTGTATTCTAATTTGATAGTACTCAGTGAAAATTCAAATTTTATTCTGGTAGGATATCGATCAGTTCTCATATTTGCTACTTGATTAAATTTGGCCTGGAATAAACTACTTTCAGGTTTCTGAATGCTTCTTGGGATGCAGTAAAACCTCATTTAACAAGTTGTGGCTTGTGTGAAATAGTTTTTGCCATGAAAGTTCATTAGACTCATTGCCCACAGAGTTTGAAAGAGGAAACTAATCCTCTAGATACTTCTGTCAGTATGGAAGAGGCTAAGAGACTTTCAGAATGATGGCAGAAGTTCAGGAATGCCATGATTTCATAAACCATTTAGGTTGAGTGATTTACTGTTCTCACTTCTGCTCATGGGATGTCTTCCAGAATTTTATATTCTCTTATGCCAGTGCTGCTAAACTTTGTTAGCAGGAATTTCTAAGAACAAGTAGCCTTAATCGCTCTGATCTTAAGTGATCTTCTGTACTTCAATTGATAGAATTTTGTTACGACAGATACTAGAGATCCACTCTAGAATGAAAAAGTGGAGTGTGGTTGCATATCCTAATCCTTACACCTGATAATGAGAGGAATGTTCCTGTTCTGCTGTATTCATAATCTCTCTCCCTATGCCTCTCTTCCTTTCTTTCCCTCTCTCCCCCTTCCTCTTTGTCCCTCTCTTTCCTCCTCCTCTCTCCCTCCCCAACCCCCTGGTCTCTTGTCAAGCATGTGAGTGTGTGTGTATGTGTGTGTTTGTAGGGATCAGAGGATAACCTTCAAATGTCAACTTTTGTTTTGCCACCTTGTTTGAGATCTCCTTGCTGCTGCACAAGCCAGGCTTGTATTTCAGGGGGTTTACCAACTGAGCCATCTTTCCAGCCCCTGCTGTATCCTTTTGAAATATTCAGTGCTAAACAGAACTGCTATGCTATGGAATAAATGTTTGAACACCAGAATTATGTGAACATATTGTCTATTCATAGTGCTGTAAATTTGTCCCAGTCTCTTAATAAAATATGTGGAATATTTTAGGATTCAGTGACCTTTGAGGATGTAGCTGTGAATTTCACCCAGGAAGAATGGGCTTTGCTAGATTCTTGTCAGAAGCGTCTGTACAGAGATGTAATGCTGGAAACGTACAGGAACCTCACTTCTGTAGGTAAGAGTGCCATCATTCCCTCATGGAGTTATGAAAGAACAAGAATATTTTGGTTGCCAATGCTCTTCTGCATTTTAGAATGAAGCTATGGAAATGAAGCTATAAGATTGATAATTTTTATGTAATTTATAATGATTTTTCTGGGTCTGCGTTGTAGGAAAACAACGGGAAGACCAGGATATTGAAAACCAGTATAAAAATCCTAGAAGAAATCTAAGGTAATTTTCATGTACAAATTGAGACAAATGTCCCATCAGATAATTGTAATGTAGTATGAAAATTTATGAAAAAGAAAACAAGTACAACTTTAAGTTTATTCATTAGAAAGTTTTCATCAAGTTTATATTACATGTAATTCAATGAGAGAAAGCTGTTCAGTGTTTCAAAAAAAAATTCACTTGGAAACAGTTCTAAAGAATAGCATACATTAATGTTGCTGCTATCAAAATATGCCCTTGGAAGCCATATCACATAATCACAAATCCTTTTAGTTTCAAACCAATTAGATATACTAAAAATGTTCACTTTCTCTTATTTTTGAAACAGTGTATGTCCACAACCAACTAATAAGCAAACAGTAAAGCAACTATTACTAATCTGATTGTCATTGTTTTTATGGAAGGTACATGGTGAAGAGACTGTCTGAAAGTACAGAAGGTGATCAATTTGGAGAAACCTTCACTCAGACACCAAATCCCAATATGAATACAAAAATTTCTACTTTGGTTAAAACATATGAACAGGAAGAAGATGGAAAAATAAAATATGAACAGTGTTGGAAAACCGTAAAGTCTGTCACAAGTGTTCAGAGATACATGGATATCAACAATGAATATGAGGAATTTTTAAAATCCTTTGGTTTTCCTGGTGACACTCACAGTGAAAAAACTTGCTATAAATATAAGGAATATGGAAAAGCCTCTGTTTGCCCCAGTTCATTTTGCATACATGAAAAAACTCACAATGTAGAAATCTGTCAAAAATATAAACAATTTGGTAAAGCTCTGAGTTTTTACAATTGTCTGAAAAGTCATGAAAGAACTCATACAGGAAAGAAGCCTGTTGACTGTAATCTATGGAGTAGCCCTTTTGTTTATCCTTCTTTACTTCAAATGCACGAAGAAACACATACTGGTGAAAAACTTTATGAATGTAAAAAATGTGGAAAATCCTTCAGACATTCCAGTGATCTCCAAGTACATGAAAAAACTCACAACGGAGAAAAACCCTATGAATGTAAACAGTGTTTTAAATCTTTTACTTATCCCTGCTTACTTAAAATGCATGAAACATCTCATAATAGGGAAAAAATCTATGTGTGTGAACAATGTGGTAAATCCTTCAGATGTCAGAATTCCCTTCAGAGACATAAACTAATTCATGCTGGGAAAAATGCATATGAATGTAAACAGTGTGACAGGTCCTTCATTTATCCTTGTTTACTACAAATACATGAAAGAACTCACACTGGTGAAAAACCATATGAGTGTAAGCAATGTAGTAAAGCCTTCAGACGTCTCAGTGGTCTTCAAGTACATGAAAGAACTCATACTGGAGAAAACCCCTATGCATGTAAGCAATGTGGTAATACCTTCAGAAGTCACAATTCTCTTCAAAGGCATAAAATAACTCATACTGGTAAAAGTATCTGTGAGTGTAAACAATGTGGTAAATCCTTCATTTATCCATCTTTACTTCAAATGCATGAAAGAACTCACACTGGTGAAAAGCCTTATTTGTGTAAACAGTGCGGTAAAGCCTTCATACGTCTCAGTGGTCTTCGAGTGCATGAAAGAACTCACACTGGAGAAAAGCCCTTTGCATGTAAACAATGCAGTAAAGCCTTCAGAAGTAATACTTCTCTTCAAAGACATAAAATAACTCATACTGGGGAGAACCCTTATGAATGTAAACATTGTGGCAAAGCGTTCATATGTCAGGGATCCCTTCAATTACACAAAAGAACTCATACTGGAGAAAAACCATATGAATGTGAGCAGTGTGGTAAATCTTTCAGATTTCTAGGGTCCCTTCAATTCCATAAAAGTATTCATACTGGTGAAAAACCATATAAATGTGAACAATGTGATAAAGCTTTCAGAGCTCAAAACTGCCTTCAAAGACATAAACTAATTCATGCTGTAGAAAAGCCTTATGAATGTAAACAATGTGGTAAAGCCTTCAGAAGTCAAAGTTCCTTTCAGAGACATAAACAAGTTCATCCTGGGGAAAAGCCCTATGAATGTAAACAGTGTGATAAGTCCTTCATTTATCACTATTTACTCCAAATACATGAAATAACTCACACTGGTGAAAAACCCTATGAATGCAAACAATGTGGTAAAACCTTCAAAGATCACAGTTCCTTTCGAATACATGAAAAAATTCATGCTGGAGAAAAGCCCTATGAGTGTAAACAATGTGGTAAGTCCTTCATTTTTCCCTCTTTACTTCAAATGCATGAAAGAACACATACTGGTGAAAAACCCTATGAATGTAAACATTGTTGTAAAGCTTTTAGATCACAGACTTCCCTTCGGGTACATGAAAGAACTCATACTGGGGAAAAACCCTATGAATGTAAACAATGTGGTAAAGCCTTCAGAGGGCACACTTCCTTCCGGAGACATGAAAAAGTTCATGCTGGAGAAAAGCCCTATGAATGTAAACAGTGTAGAAAGTCTTTCATTTATCCTTCTTTACTTCAAAGGCATGAAAGGACTCATACAAATGAAAAACCATATAATTGTAAACAATGTGGTAAGGCCTTTAGAGCTCCCAGTTCCCTTCGAGTACATGAAAAAGCTCATACTGGGCAAAAAAAGTCCTATGAATGTGAACAATATGGTAAAGCGTTTAGATATCACAGTTCTTTTCAATTACAAAGAGAAACTCATACTTAAGGAAAAACATCATAAATGTAAAAATGTGGTAAAGCCTTCAGAAATCACTGTCTGAAATAAACTAGAGCAAACTGCATGTTGCCTAAGAGATCAAAAAATGATGGAAGGAGAAAAGTCCCATGAATGTTTAAAAAAAATTCAGATTTTCTGTTTTTCTTCAGCTGTATACAAAAATTTGTGAGTCAAAATTTCTATGAATGTTAAAAATGGTGAGGCCTTCATTTCTTTTTCTGTTTTGAGATCATTAAAAGGACTCTTTAGAAAAGTTGTGTTGGTGAAACAAATGTCTCCATACTTTCATTGTCATTTCAAAAACATGAAAAAACTCATCTTTAAGAAAAACCTTTTGAATGAATGGACTATGTGGGCACTTTTCTTTATGTCGTATCCACCCAGTGTTACCTGGTAATTCATAATGAATATGAATGGATACTAGCTTGAAACTAGTACTTTTTATCATGTGAAGAAAGATTTTTTTAGTTACAATAATTTCAATAAATTTATGTGAGACCTCTTACTAGAAGTTAAGTTGTGACAGTACTGTCTTAACCTGTTGTTGGTATTTAAAGAGGGTGCCTGTCAAGATTTATTGTTGTAGGCCTATAATCACTGCTATGCTGGTGGCTGAGTTAGGATTATAATTTTAAGACCTACCTGGGAAAATTAGTATAAACCTGTCTCAAAATAAAAAGCAGAGCTGAACTGAGGATGTAGCTGAATTGCAAAGCACATGTCTGGCATGTAAGACGTCACAGGCTCCATCTCCTATAATACCAACATCAAAGAAATAAAGATTTTCACATTAAAAATCCCTGGGGCTACAGGGAAACCTTGTCTCAAAAACAAAACAAAAATGTTACCATTTCTTTTAAAGGGAGCCTTTAAGATGAGAATTCTCTTAAGAATATCTCTTAAGAGAGATATTTCCAGGGGTATATGTCTACACAGTGTTATATTGTATGAAGTATACAGAGTGTGCTCACTATATCTTAGTACATATCTAGATTATATCATGCACCCTATTGTTCCTAAACTCTAAATTTCTATAATAAGTTGTGCTGAATAGTGTTGGCAGTGTAAATGATGATAAGAAATTTGTATCAAAGCAAAGAATTGTTGTAATATATATATATAAGGGTATTATATAAAGATAAGACCTGTATCTATGAAGGTACTCACCATGCCTGGAACTCCTGGACTTCCATGTTGATGTTGGCAATTCAGATATAGGATGTAACTACAGTACTGTAAACTATAAATACTGTGAACTTAGCTTATACTAAATATTTTAAAAATATTTTTCTTGACCAAAATGGCTTATTTTATTAACAATAAAGGTTTTAATTATTTTAACTGAAAATTTTTTTTTATTATTGTGTATGTGTGTCTTTGTGTATGATGTATGTGAGGAGTACTTGTGTGCTATGGAACAGTTGTGGGGGGTCAGTGGTTTTAGAGTTGGTTCTCTCATCTATTTATGTGAGTTTTGTTAATTAAACTCAGGTGACCAGGCTTGCAAGCTTTTTTATCCACTGAACCATCTCAATGTCCTTTTTTCTTTCTTTCTTTTCCTTTTTTGCAGAAAGTAGTTTAATATTGTAAGGGACTGTTGGCAGGACAATAACAGAATTACAGCCTGTATTTGAACTTTTATGATATTAGTAAACTTAAAACTCATGTTGTATAACTACATAAAAATATTTTAGATTATTTTCTATGTTTCATTAAATTACCATGCATTGGGGAAGCCAAATAAAATAATATTTCTACATGTGAAAATTAGCTTCAGGAGCATGGCACTGACAAGCCTTTCATGACCAGATTCAGTGTGCTTAAGGCTGATGCCTAACACCATTCAGTTTTGCTTCATTTAACCTTCAGGAATGAAATACAACTTTGAACCTAGAACACTTAATCAGTAATGTGGCCCTGTGTATCAATTTTGTCAAAATTAGAGGTGGATTGGTCAGTCCACAGCTGAACACTCTGACATCAGTCTATAACTCCTGAATGACTACCATCAAATTTGTAACATGACATTAACCTCAACAGGAGATCTCTTCGCCTTCATTTATGTTGAGGAGCACAACACAGCAGTAAGGGAACACAGCCTGGGTACTCTGATGTAACCTATAGCTCCATCTATATAGGTCCTCACAAGCAACATAAATTACTATTCACCATCCAAATCCTCCAGGAAAATGTCTAGAGTACCACCTGGGTCCAGTTAGATTGTGTCTCCAGTAACTTCTCGAGGAAAAGAGAAAGGGGGGGGGGGATTGACATATGAAAGTCTTAAAGATCAGAGAAGACTGCAACTAATTGTACTGTGTGATTAAAAACTCTGATCAAAAGCAACCTGGGGAGGAAAGGTTTCCTTTATTTGGCTTATAAGTCCATCGTTGAGAGACGCTAGGACAGGAGATCAAATCAGGAACCTGGGATCAGCGACTGAAACGTAGACCATGGAGTAATGATGCTTGCTGCCTTGTTTCCTCTGGTTTGGTCAGCTACCTTTCTTATACAACTCAGGCCTGCCTGCTTAGAGTTCACATCAGACGCAGCAGGCTGGGCCCTTGTGCATTAATAAGCGGTTATGAAGATGCCTCACAGACATGGCCACAGGTGACTATGATGGAAGAAATTCCTCAGCTGAGATTCTGTCTTCCCAGGTATGTCTAGGTTTATGTGAAGTTGACAAAAAACTAGCCAGAACAATCCATCCCTTGCCAACTTTGACACACAGCATTACTTTAAACCATAACCTTTTCTTTTATTTTCTTTTGTCCCCAAAAGCTCATGTCAATATCACAACATAAAATATAGCACAACTTTAAACCCCAAACACTTAAAAACCCCAAACTCAGCCCCTCCAGTCTTATTTTAAATAGTCTTTAAATAAACAGTCTTTAAAATATTCAACTCTTGGGGCTAGAGACTCTTGCAGAAGACCCGGGTTTGAATCCCAGCACCCAGATGTCAGTTAACCACTTGTAATTCTAGTTCTAGGGGGATCCGAGACCCTCTTCTGTCCTCTAAGGGCACTGCATGACATAGGTACACTTACATGTAGGCATAACACTCATACACATAAAATAAAAATAATTTAAAAATTTAACACTTTGAAAGTCTAAGGATTCTAAAAATCACTACATACACTAAAAAATAAAGTAGGAGCTGGAAGGATGGCTCAACAGTTAAGAGCACTTGCTGTTCAATCATGAGGACCAACATTCAGTTCCTAGCACCAATATCAGGCAGCTTATAAACACCTGTAACTCCAGCTTTAAGGGATCTGACACCCTATACTCATGTAGACACATATACACAGGCGTGTGCACAAGCACACAGTTTTTTTAACTATTATTTTTATTTTATGTGTATGAGTGTATCACTTGCATGTAGGTAGGTGTACCCGTGTTGTGCAGTGCTGGCGGAGGTCAAAAGAAGGTGTCAGATCCCCTGGAACTGGAGTTAAGGATAGCTAGCCGTCATGAGGGTGCTGAGAATCAAACTTGGGTCCTCTGCAAGAGCAGTCAGTGCTCTTAACCACTGAGCCATCTCTCTAGCCCCAAATTTTAAAATTTTTAAATAAAATAAAATCATAAGTATAATTTAAATAGGTTTATGTAGTTGGTATCACCATTCACTTTCTTAGAGTTATAACAACAGAAAATATTAGTAACCCACTGTTCATATTTTATAATAACCTCATATCAAAGTTTCATGTATTATCATGGGATTTCTCAGAGTTTAGTGCACAGTTATGCACTGAATCTCCAAAAATTATGGGTGATATTTCCCAAGCTTACGCAGCAGCAGAACAGTTCTTTGACAGAATCTCCTTAGGTCTGTTATTCTGGGAAAAAAAGACAAGGGAATATTATGGAGTAGATGTAATAACTTTGACATTTTCAGCAAAATCTAAAATGATGAACTTTTAAAAATTATGTATCTTTATTTGATGTGTATGAGTGTTTTGCCTACATAAGTGCATCACATTCATGCAATGCCCACCAAGGCTAGAAGAGGGTGTCAGACCCCCTGGAACTGGAGTTACGAATGGTTGTTAGCTGCAGTGTGGGTGCTGGAACCTGAGTCCTCTGGAAGAAAAGCAAGTGTTCTTAACCACTGAGCCATCTCTCCCGCCCCTGCAATGATGACCTTTCAAAGACATGAAACCAAACTGAGGTACTTTTTAGGACACATTCTCCATCTGCCCTTTAGATTATAAACTCCTTTGAGCACTGAATATAAAGTTGTTTAATATTCTCCCAGAAAGAACGTATCCAAAAATTTTTCCAGTTTCTTGGGTTCTATGATTCCAAAGCCCCAAGGAAGCCATTATCGTGTCTATTTGTATTTAAGATTTATTATTTAACTGTGTGTTTCTGAACATGTCTGTTGTATGTGCACTCATGTGTGGGTGCCTGCGGAGGCCAAAAGAGGGTGTCAGATCCCCTGAAGTTTGAGTTACAGGCTGTAGTGAGCCACCTGTCACGGGTGCTGGCAATCAAACATCAGTCCTCTGCAAGGGCAGCATGCCCTCAACCACTGAGGCATATATCCAGCCCCCGTTTATTTTCTTTTATTTGTCCTAATTGTAGGTAAGCTAATCTATTTTTATTTACTGTTTTTTAAAATTATTTATTTATTTATTTGTGTTTTATGTGTACAAGCGTTTTGTCTGCATATATGTAAGTGAACCATGTCATGCAATGGCAATGCATCCAGAAGAGGGCATCAGATCCCCTGGAACTGGAGTTATAGATGGTTCTTAGCCATCATATGGGTGCTGGGAACCAAATCCAGGACCTCTGCAAGAGCAGTCAGCCCTTTTAACTGTTGAGCCATCTCTCTAGCCCCTCCATCCCCTCCAGCCTGATTTTAAATTAATTTTCAAATAATGTCACATTATCTACAGCATCATTAATATTCCAATTCAAAAGATACAACCCAGGATCCCTTTGTTCAAAGTCAATGAAAAACCTACACACGATTCACTATGAGGTATTCTTTACTCAGGGTCAACGAAGCTGACTCACAGGGAAGATATTTAATAATTAGTTACCAAGAAAACAGCTATGAGAAGCTGACATGATGTCTCAGCAGGAAAAGGCTTCGGCTGCCAGCCCTGATGACCTGAGTGCATTTCATGGAGCCCAAACGGTGGAGAGAATCAAGTCTTGTGAGTTGTCCTCTGACCTCCATGCATGCTTTGAGCCTTACATACAACATAAATAGTAAAAAATAAAGGAAAACAGTGGGAACCATCAGCAGGAGTTGCAGTTGATTTTCATAATTGTTTTTTGTGACAGCCCTGGCTAGTCTGGACTATGCACACCAGGCTGGCCTCAAACTCAGAGATCCACTGTCTCAGCCTCCTGAGTGCTAGAGAAGGCATATGCCAACATGCCCAGCCTTGATTTTCATATTTTTAATATGTACATATATTATTAAAAAACATGTTTTAAAATTAGTTTTAACAATATTAAATCAAGAGTCTGGAGAGATGGCTCAGAAGTTAAGAGCACTGGCTGCTCTTGCAGAGGACCCAGGTTCTGTTTTGTGCATCCACATGGTGGCTAACAACCATCCATAACTACAGTTCCAAGTGATCTGACATCCTCTTTGGTCTCTGCAGGCTCTGAATACACATGATGCACTTACATACTTTCAGGCAAAACACTCATACACATAGAATAAAAATGAATGAGACAGAACAGCAAAAACAATATGAAATCAAGATTTTGAGACCTAGTCTCACTGTATTTTCTAGGCTGCCTCAGACTCCTGAGTTCGAGGGATTATGTTGCTTCAAGCTCCCAAATAGTTATTTTAGACTAGTTATCCACCCAGAAGTTCAAGCAATTTTTTTTTCCTTTAATTTTTTTTCTGGTGCTTTGAGACAATGTCTTACTACATAGTCCTGGCTGGTCTGATACTCATTATTTAGTTCAGGCTGGCCTTGAACTCTTGATAATCCTGTTTCAGCTTCTCTAGTGCTAGAATTACATGATGAGTCACTACCCATCACATTTAGCAGCAGCTACTATAAAAAAAATCTGCATTAAAATGTCAGGGTAAATAGGCAAGGCTGGCTAGCCAAAGAACCCCAGGGAGCCTTCTGTCTCCCGCTCCCTCCACCACACCTCAGCATTTTATGTGGGTTCTGGGAGTGGCAGAAAGTGCTGATGTTTGCAAGGCAGGGACTTTGCTTGACTGAGCTATCTCCCAAGATCCTCTAGTAGTGTTTCATTTTTTTATTCTTTTATGTTTTATTTTTTAATTCTATGTGTACGAGTGTTATGCCTGCATGTATATAGTGCACCTGCCTGCTGAGGACAGAGGAGGGCACTGGATCCCCTGGAACTGGAGTTATAAACCGTTAGTTGTCATGTGGGTGCTGGGATTTGAACCTGAGTCTTCTGTAGGAACAGCCAATGTTTTTAACTGCTGAACCCACTCTGGTAGTATTTTAAAGGGATAATACTTTTTGACAGATATAAGCTTGATAATGTAATCTGTGTGCTAGAAAAAGTTCTGGGTCTTTGTAAGACGTCACTGAAGAAAAACACCCCAGCAGTTCCAGGACTGCCATCTGCAGAAGGGACATCTTGGCGACTCCAGTTAAATTTCCAGAATTCATAAGCATCCATAAAAAAGGGACTGACTGCAGGCCCCTAACACCAATAAGGTAAGCTTCCTGACAAGATAAGCTCCCTGCCCAGATAAGCTTCCTGAAACCATGTGTTTCAGGACATTCATTGGATCCATACATATCACTTGGCTTCCCTCCCTTTAAAAAGCCCACCAGGAAAGCAAGAGGTGCTAGCTTCTCCACTCCCAAGTTGGAGGCTAGCCCCATGCCCTTCATAAATGGGTCCTATTAGCAACAATTTCTTGGTCATTTCTGCTGGATCTTGCTCTGAACCAAACCTAAACCCAAATCTTATATATGTTGCGGAAACCTGGGAGTGAGGATCCTAGTATCTCCCCAGGACTGAGGCATGGTAGACTCTGATGGGATTGGCTGCCTGCTGCCGGCTCCTACCACCATCCAGCTGATTCTGTCATGGGATGTAGTTCTATCATGGGATGGAGAGGTACTGGTTCCCTCTGCCCCTCTCTCCAATCTCTCTCTCTCTCTCTCTCTCTCTCTCTCTCTCTCTCTCTCTCTCTCTCTCAGGTCTCTCTCTCAGGTCTCTCTTTCCTCTCTGTTCACCAATATGCAATCAGTCATTCCTGGACCATTCATTTGACCAAAATCCCTCTGGTTGCCATTACTATTGAGTTCCAGCGTTATTGAGTGGGTCCATGCCCACCTGAGAGGTAGACCTGCCTCCCATCGCTCTCAAATCTGACCCTCCCACCTGAACTCATAGGAGCACAGCTGTCTGCCCAGCCTACTAACAGGTTTTCCGATGCCTGTAGAGACCAGTGACTCCTTTGATCTTTCAGCCTATTACCTACATAGGCGATGACAGGTCTCTTGTCTTGAGGTCATATTGGTGGTCTATGTAAACCTCTGGGACCTCGGCAGGTTCACTAAGGAGAACTCTCTCTCTCCCTCTCTCTCACATACTCCCTCCAAATGCAGCCTCACCCAGGACCTGTCTGCTCGCCTCCCCAATGCTCTCAATTCCTCCCTCTCTTCTCTCCATTCACCAGCTTGAAACTGGTCACTCTGGACTGTTCATTTTGGCCACGAGGCTCCGCAGTCACCATGACTGTTGAATTCCAGCATGATTACTGAGTGGGTCCATGCCCACCTGGGAGGTGAACCTGTTTTCCCATCACTCTCAGATCTGTGACCCTCCCTGCTGCATGTCCCTTCCCAAACTCATAGTCTAGATCAAACGTAACAAACACCTAAACTTCTGCCGGTGACATCTATTTCTGGGAACTGCAGTGACCGCTTGATTGATTCCTAGCCCAATTAGCCTGGCCTAGCTATAGATCAAACGATGGGAGATGTCCTGACCCACACTTAGGATATCTACTTTGTAAGCTATGATGACAAAGTGAACTCGGGAAGATGTTTTTCTACAGTAGCATGACCTATCATGAAAAGAGGACATAGGGCCCAGGTGTCAGCCATGAAATGATGACATAAAAAGGCCTATATAACCTCCACTATGCTTCTGTCCAGGGCCCAGGAAATCTTAAAGCTTTCGTTGTTAATCCAGGGACCTAATGTGTGTGAAAGAATAAACAAATTTTCCAACTCTCTCATGGGTGAGTGCTTGAGCTCTTATCAGTTTGAAGAATTTCTCCATAATAGTCTTAAAAAGCATTCTTTCTTTCCTATTTATTTCTAAATATTTCTATTTCCATGCAAACTGTACTTTTCATTACTGCTCACTTGTCCAGAGATTGACATGAATTTCATGAGGAAAATTCCCATTGGAGGTGAAGCATCCACTGTTTTGGTGTGGGAACGGGATGTCTTGAAAGATGTATCACTGTGTTTGGGATTCTGCCTCCTGTGCTCCTCCTTTCAGCATCCACCGAGGTCCCATACCTACCAGGTAAAAAGTGGTTGCAGTCTCTGTTCCCTTCATCATGTATTCAATGGAAGAACAAGAGTCTTCCTTTGTGGACTGGAGAGATGGCAGTCATGAGCACTGGCTGTTCTTGCAGAAGACCCAAGTTTGAATCCCAGCACCCACATAGGGCCTAACAACTGTCCATAATTCTAGTCCCAGGGGATCCAATGCCCTCTTCTGTCCTCTGATGGCACTGCATGGCATGGGTGCACTTACATACATGTAGGCATAATATATAAAATAATAAAAATTAATTTTAAAAGTTTTCCTTTATGTCACAAAAGCCCTCTCTCATTGCTAATATTCAGTTATTATGCCAAAATGCTTTGAATATTAGAGTATATTTTTTTTCCTTGAAACTGAAACATAAAACATCTTTCAAAATAACTTTTCATTTGTATATTTATATGAAGTTTGGTAGCTTAAGAAAGAGCTTTAGTGCATGTGCGTTTGTGTGTGTGCGCTGAGATCCAGTCACAAGCTTCCTCATGCTCAGCACCCACTCTTCCCTGAGCTACACTCCTAGCCCTGGCTAGTTGTTGTACTCTGGTGGTATATGATACTGGTTATTGTGAGAAAATACCTACAAAAGCAACTTGAGAAGAAAGGAATGGTTCCTTTGGGATCTCGGCTATTGAGAAGATGGCCTAAGATATGATGGTAGGAGCATGAGGTGCCCGCTCACATTAGTGAGCAGAGAGATGATTACTGGTGCTCAGCTTGCTTTCTTCTTTTTATTCAGTTTGGGGTCCCAAGAAATGGAACAATGCCACCCACATCCAGTGCCAGTCTAAGTCTCCTGATTTAAACCTTCCTGGGGGAGCCAGGAAGGAGGCTCAGCAGGTAAAGATAGTTACTATTCAAGCCTGGTGACGTGCATTCAATTTAGGAACCCCTCCCCACCGGGCAGCCTCACAGTGACAAGAACAAGGGCTGGAGGTGGGTGCACAACACTGCCACCTGTATTCTAAGAATATGTTGCTTGTTGGCCCCGAAGATTCTTCTGTAATTCAGGAATAGAGTAGTTCCAAGGAAAGAGGACAGCAAACAGGGAAAAAAAGTACATGCGCATATAATTTCTTTTCTTTTTTACATTTATTTATTTAATTTTTAAAATTTATGTGTGCATGTATGGGTACTTATGCCCACACACTTATGCCACATCTGGCATGTGAAGGTCAGTGGACAAATTTGCAGAGTTGGTTCTTTACTTCCATTATGTGGGTTCCAAGGATCAAACTCAGGTTGTCAGGTTTGGTATGCAGTGCTTCTATCTGCTGAACCATTTTGTCAGCCCCACATATTTTGTCAATTGACAGATTTTTAAAAATTTTTAAGATTTCTGTTTTTATTATGATTTATTTTTATTTTTAATTACATGTATGTGTGTGGGCCTATGGAGGTATGTGCATGAGAGGACAGAGGGATTGGCTCTCCTGAAGCTGGAGTTACAGGTGACTGCGAGCTGTTTGATGTGGGTGCTAGGAATTGAGCTCAGGTCTTCTGCAAGAGCAATGCATGCTTTTAAATGCTAAGTCATCTCTCCCATCCCTGACTGAAAGATTTTAATTGCATATAATTATATGGGGTCTACACCAATGCAGTGTAGATCATTAAATCACGTGTCTTCACATGTTATGCTAGAAATACAAATCCACCAGATACCACTTACATCTAAAATTTTTGAATTAGAATGATGGCTACCAGAGGCTCAAGGAAGAGAGGGCAGAGGAAGGGTAAGTTGTTCAAGTAAGGTTAGAAACTTTCAGATGGGCTTGAGGAATCACTTTGCTGCTCTTGCAAAGGACAGGAGTTTGGGTCCTAGAACCCACACATGACAGGTGTTGAAAAGAATAAATAGAACTCTAGTTCTCGTAGAAACTAAAACAATTACATTTTTTTTAAAGGTGGAGAGTGACAAAGACACATCATTCTCTGGCCTCTGTACTTACATGCACAGACACACACAAACCATATACATGTGCACACACAAAAGCAAATGTTAATAAAGAGATAAGAGTCCAACCTTGGCCACTCCCAGAGAGGGAAGCCAGGGCTAGAAGATGGGCAGTGAGAAAAGAAAACAGAGCAGGAGGCCTGGCATGAAGGAAAGTTCTACCCACCAGGGAAGAAATCAGCATGGAGTGGGTGGGCAGAGGGTGCACTTGACATTATTACCAAGACCCTATCTTTTAGTTTATATCTTCCTTCTGACCACGTAAGTGGTGAAAAATTAACATTTTAATTAAGGGCAGTTGTGACTTTTTAAAAATACTATTTTTTATTTTTAAAATTGTGTGTGTATGTATGTGTATGTGAGTGTGGTTTGTTCAGAGTTAAAGGCTGTGGGAACTAAACTCAGGTCCTCTGTAAGAGTAGTATGTACCCTTAACCACTGAGCCATCTCTCCAGTTCCTACGCTGTGACTCTTTAAGGGTTACTCTAAACTCATAAAGAATCCCTTTGTCTCATTTTTTTTTCCTTTATCAGTCATCCTGTCTGCAAAGACGGGTCAGGGTCTTGCTGACCAGTCATTTTTCCACGGAAGCGCAGGGGACATGTGTGTGTGCACTCAAGTACCACTGCATGCTTCTGGAAGTGACAGAACTGGTAGAGTAGGTTCTTCCTTCCACCATGTAGTAGGTCCTGGGGATCAAACTCAGCTTTTTAGTCTGCGTGGCAGGCGCCTGTTCTTGCTAAGCCATCTTGCCAGTCTGGCCTTAGGAATTTTAATAACCTTCATTTATCAAAGTAACCATCTTTAAGTTTCATCCTTCATAATCCCTGTGCAACTTACTGACCTTCAGAGATGTTCTTAAACCTTCTATTTTTTCCTTTTTGGTCTTTTTGAGACAGAGTCTCCCTATTTAGCCACAGCTAGCCTGGAACTCACTATGTAAACCTGATTGTCCTTGAACTCAAGAGATCCATCTGCCTCTGTCTTCCAAGTGCTGGGACTAAAGGCATGCACCACCAAGCCCAGCTAAACCTCCTATTTTGACTTCATCTTTTCGTTTTGGAAAAATCCAGCCATTTTACATTAGAATAAAATCTTATATTACTATCCAAAAATTCTTTCTTGGCCAGGGTGTGGTGGCATAAGCCTTTAGCCCCAGCACTCAGTAGGGAGAGGCAAGGTGGATCTCTTTGAGATCAACGCTAGCCTGATCTACATAGTGAGCAAATTTCAGGCCAGCTGGGACCACAGGGAGACTCTCTCTCAAAAAACAACAAAAAAAACCCCACAAAAACACATTTATCTAAATATTCTTTCTAAACCTTTCTCACCAAAATTATAACCTCATATTTACATCCTTATTATTCTTTCCCGCTTACTAATACCTTTTTTTCCTTCCTCAATATCCGGAAGTATAGTAATATAACAAATATATGAACTTACTGAAAGCTATATGTCTGAAACTGGGACTGGCTAACCATCATATCAGCTCCTCCTGTCAGTCAGACTTTAGTAGCCAATCAGAGCGTCCTGGAAAGACCGACCAATCGGGAGCGCCTACGGGCGGCCGGAGGCGGGCTTATTCCATCCACCATGTTGAGGGTTCTGCTCTCCGGTTGAGCGAGGCTCGGCTTGTGCTGCGTCGGGAGCGCCACTGCGGGCAGCTGTGCGGAGAGCGCGGGAAACCCGGAAGCCGGGCCATGGTGAGCGTGGGGCCGGCT
The DNA here is from genome assembly GCA_035773235.1 of Eospalax fontanierii. NCBI lineage: Eukaryota > Metazoa > Chordata > Mammalia > Rodentia > Spalacidae > Eospalax > Eospalax fontanierii. Next base: position 8,906,542 of record CM069554.1, read on the forward strand.
GTCCCCAAACGGGAGGAGCGGCCTCTGCTGGGTCCTCCCCGGGCGGGGCTGGGGCGGGGCCGGGGCGGGGCGATTTGGGCCACGGCGGGTTAGACTCTGGGTCGCTCAGTCCCGCACTCAGAGTCTGCGCATGCTCTCGGCAGGAGCAGAGCTCCTGAATCGGTGACGTCTTTGTGCAGTGTGTGCGCAGCAGCAGCGACTTTGGTGCACTGGTAGGCAAGTTGCTCAGCTAAAGGCCGTCTAGTTTTTCTGGGTTATCGTCTAGACGTTCTGCACTTCTCATTTAACATAAACTCATTGGCTTTATTTTTGTGGGTTTATTTCTGGTTTTTATATTCCGCGTATTGATTTCTTATAAAGTGGTGCGCAAAATTGTCAGACGTCAGGATCGGATATGTATGTACTGTCTATGCTTCGGTATTGTATTAAACATTCCTTTGAAAAATGTGTGTCAGTATTTGTGTGTGTCTGCCGCGCTCGCCGCCCTAGGAACCCGGAAGAGATCATTGGATCCCCTGGAACTGGACTTACAGGTGGTTGTGAGTTGCTTGGATGTGTCTGGGAACCGAACTCAGGCCCTAAGCAAGAGTTCTTAACTGCGCAACTAACTGTCCAGCTCCGTTTTGTTTTGTTTTGTTTTATAGAGAGGATCAGATTTCCTGTGTCCTAGACTGGCCTCAAACTCACCATTAGCAGAGAATGTCCTTGAGCTTTTCTTAATCCCTGTTTAATGCCTTAGAGTGCTGGGGTTAAGGGTGTATGTCCTCAAATTTAGGTTTTTGGCTTCAGGGTAGGGAAGCATTCTCTACCAACCGTTCTATATTCATAATCCTCTGTGTTAATCATTCTGGGTGTGTCTTTATATATCCTTTAAAATCAACTTTCTTTTATTGTCAGTGTAATTTGGGATTTTAAAATCGAGATTATGTTGAATCTGTAGTTCAGATTGAGAACTAATACTGTAATTTTATGGTTTCTGCTCCATGACCATGGGCTATCTGTTCATTTATTGAGTTCTTTGACTTTTTTTTCTCATTTGAAATTTTCAGTGTTTGTCTGCAGATCTGTAGATAAATGTATATGTATATCTTCCTGTCTCCTTTCGTCCTTAGAGCTGTGTTAGCTGTGTGGTGTTTTAAATTTCACATCCAGATGTTCATTTGCTGATGATATAATAAACTGATGGATGTTTGTGAATTAATCTTTGTGACTCTTGTTAATCTTGTTATACTATCTTATTATTTCCTTATGTTTCTGTTGGCTCTTGGGATTTTCTGTGGCCAAAGACGATTTTTTTCTTCTCAGTCTCCATCACTCCTCTCTCCCATTTCTTTGTAATTATTAGTATGATCTTATGATTTTTGTTATTTCTTAATATGGTGGATTCCATTGCTTTTTTTTTTTTTTTTCTTTCCTTGTTTGGTAGGGTTTAAATCCAGGCCTTTGTATGCTAAGCATGTGATCTGCCAAGGAGCTTTACTCTTACATTGAGTTTTGAACCTTGAAGTTTGGATTGGCTTTCTTTACCTGCATCAATTCCAACTTGGTTGTGGTGATTAATTTTATTTTAGTTTTTTAGACAGGCTGTCACTTTGCAGTCGGGCTAGCTTCAAACTTCTGGAAATCCTTCTGCCTTAACCTCCTCAGTGCTAGGATTAGAAGCATGACCCACCACACCCAAGTTTTGATATATTTGTTTTTTTGAGACAAGGTCTCCCTGTAGCTACAGCTGGCCTGGAACCTCCTATGTCTCACAGAGATCCGTCTCTGCCTCCTGAGTGTTGGCATTAAAGGTTTGTGCCACCATACTCAGTTTGGTATATTATTTTTAAAATACACTTTTAAGATTCAATTTACTAATGTTTGTTGAGGAATTTGTATTTTCCCCCTCTCCCGAAGTCTAGTTTTTATGATAGGACAAATGTTGACCTCATATTTTGAATTAGTTGTATAGAGAGTGGGTATGAAACTTTAACTTTTCAAAAGTTATGAGCGAGATCATCTGGATCTTGTCTTTTTTGGACAGTTACTGGTTACTGATTCCATCCACCTTACTTGGTCTTATTTTAGTTTTAATTATGTGTATGTATTTGTGTATCTTTGTATGGTTTTGTACATGTGTGTGTCAGTGCCCTCAGAGGACAGAGGCATGGATCCACTGGAACTGGGGTTACTGGAGATTGTGAGCTACCTTATGTGGGTGCTGGGATCTCAACTCCTCTGCAAGAGTACTAGTTACTCCTAACTGATAAATCGTATCTCTAGTTTCACCAAGTAAACTTTTTTTTAATTAAAAAAATTTTTTATTTTATGTGTATCAATGTATTGCCTGCATGCAGATAGGTGCACCTGTGTCGTGCAGTGCTCATGGAGGTCAGAAGAGGGTGTCAAATCCCCTGGAACTGGAGTTACAGATGGTTGTTAGCCACCATGTTGGTTATGGGAATGGAAACCAGGTCCTCTGCAAGAACAGCCAGTGCTCTTAACTGCTGAGCCATCTCTCTAGCCCCATAGACTTTTTTTTAAAAAACAAAAGCAGTTCTAGGGTACCTATCATAGTGGAACTTAGATCTATTTTTTAAAAACCTTATTTTAGATATGTGAGTTTTAAAAAATGTATTTTATAATATGTACATGATTGTTTTGCCTGCATGTAAGTGTACCACATACATGTAGTGCCCTTGAATACTAGAAGAGTGTGTTGGATCCCATGGAACTGGAGCTAAAAATGGTTGAAAGCTTCCATGTGGATGTTGGGAACTGAACCTGATCCTCTGCAAGAGCAGCTAGTGCTCTTAACTGTGGATCCCTATCAGAATATACATGCATGTGTGTATATGTATAAAATATTTCAAAATGTTTTTATGTGTGTGATGTATTGCCTGCATGTACATAATGTGCACCCATGTTGTGTAGTGCCCAAGGAGGGTGAAGGATCCTCTGGAACCGGAGTTTTGGATGGTTTTTGCCATCATGTGGGTGCTGGGATTCAAGCCCAGATCCTCTGTAGGTGCAGTCAGTGCTCCTAACCACTGAACAATCTCTCCAGTCCCACAAGTTAAAGCCTTTTAAAACCTGTATAAATCCCCTACAAATTAAGCATAACGCTTTAGTTTTTACCTCTACAAAAAATTAGTTGGCTAGGGCTCCCAAGATAGCTCAGCAAGCCTGGCAACCTGAGTTTGATCCCTGGAAGCTATGTAATAGAGGAAGGAGGGAATCAACTTCACATTGTTGTTCTCTGGCCTCAACATAGTGGTACCCCTGTCATACACATGCATAGTAGTAACGTAGTTATCTACATATGAACAGTCTTCATAATTTTCTTTTGGGAAGGATTTCTTTTTTGTTTTGAGATATTGTAGAACCCATAGTAGGTTTAGGAAATAATAGATAAGGGACTGTATGTACTTGTGCTATGAAAATTAGTTGATATGAAACTGAAAAGCAAGGTTTAATCTCTTCTACATTTCAGATGCCAATGGCATTGTGAAATGGAAGGGTGTTTGTAAAATAGGTCAGAAGATAATGGGGGAGACATGGAAGTACTCTGAAGAAGAAAACTGTTTTCTAAGTCACATTAAAGCCTATCATTTGCTGTGGTAAGTTAAGTTGTTACTGATAATCACAGCAGTTCCTTTATTAAGTGTTATGTCTGATAGTGCCAATTGAACTGCCTGTACTTGAAGCCGCATACCTTTGTGAAACTGGAGCTGTATTTCACAAATGTTGAGAGTGTGCATATTATTTTGTTTGTCACTAGAACATGACGTCATCTACAAAATTCCTGGAGAATAACTACAATCGAGTTCACACCAAAAAAAAAAAAAATCACAAAAAATATAAAAGTAAGTTTATAGTTTTGTGGTAGGCAGCATTCATAACTATTCTGGACTTGCATGCAGCCTGTGAGATGCAGGTTGGACACTCTTGGCTTAGCGATTAAGTCAGGACCTTTTTTTTTTTTTTTTTTTCCTGAAAATGTGTTTGTTGCATGGACTTGTCCTCCACCTGGTAAACTGGACCGTGTTTGGTTGCATCCGCTTGCTTGGATCGGCACAAACAAACTTGACTGTTGGAGCTCTAGAGGAAGGGAGGGGCAGAGAGAGTCAGTCATACCTTCCAACACTGCAGTGGCCTGCATTGAATGTGGAGGAAGGACTGAGGGTCTGAGCAGAGGGAGCTGGGTGAGACTAGCCCCTTCGCCATCTTGGGAAGCTGCCAGGAGGCCACAGGGTCCCTGCTGAGATGTAGAATTTGATGATTGTGAAGTAGGGTAGCCTCACTCCCGACCCCCTCCTGTAAGTAGGACCCTCACCCATTGCTCTGTAAGTAAGCCCATCTGATTTTCCACAGTGTAGTTTGGCGAAGTTATACCTTGCTTCATCGTTATGGGTCTAGGGAGGAGGATACGCCTCCCTGAAAGAATTTTAGCAACAATGTTCTTTCCTAGGAATGCACAGTTATTCTCAATTTTCCAGTGTACATGTGTGGTTTTGAATTCCTTAATCTCAAAGATATTTTCACTTCAGTATTTTCTCCCTGTTTTTAGGTGAACTGTTGTATGTTTTATCTGTCACCTATTATTTCAGGGGTCTGTAGACATTTTACTTCTACTTAGCCAAATTTTCAATCAATTCCTGAAATTCTTCCATATTCTGACTTAGGTGAAAGAGAAAAGAGCTTCGTTTTTGGCCCTTGAGTAGCACTCGGGTGGCAGCATTTGCAGATAACACCTGCTCTACTATTTCTAACCCTTTTACTGAAAGCAAAGCAGGCATTTGAAGCGGCTAACTCATAAACTAATGCACCCTCAAAGTAAATGCCCTTCGCTGACTTTCAGCTAAGACTTTTTGGAGAAAGTGTGCCTAGATAGAGGTGCTACTGTCAGTAATCTTTATGATACAAACTTGGCATGCACAGGTTTGACCACCTGTGCACTATTACTTTATCTGAACATGTCCCAAATGTGTGCATAATCTTTCCTTCTTGAACTATCCTGCTTAGGAATGTACTCCTTAACTGAGAATCCTTATAATATGCCTCTCCTGAAAGTGCTTTCCTATGTGAAATTGTATAAACTTTAGATTGAAAGAAAATGGAATTCCCATTCTTCCTTTGGTGGAGGAAGGTTGCTATTTTGGGAATAGTGCCTGTTCTCTTCTTATCTGCTGCAGGTAATAAATCTTTCTCTGCTCTTTTAGTTCTTGGCTGTGCATATCTTGACTCTGCATGCACTAAGATGGGAGTCCATTTTATTTGGGCACATAAAAAAGTAACTGGGCTCTCTTACCAAGTTACTGTTGTGTAACAATTTCTTCCAAGATAAAAATCTTCCATCTTGAAGTAATGCTCCTTAAGACACAAAATGTTCTAAGAGGAAGTGAAACATTCCATTCTTAGGGAATCCCCTTAAGCTCAGACAACAACTCAAATGCTTTAAGAAGTCCTCAAAGGGAACAGATTAACTAGGCCCCTCCCTCCCTAAGCAATATAAGCCCTAAAGACTGCTGAGACACTCTTTCAGACCAGCCAAGCTGCCTAGAAAAAGCTCACATTTGCCCTGCCTCCTGTAAGTAGCAGGGACCATCGGACTACCTGGAAGACTTGGACCAGAGGAGCTAGCTAGAATAGACTCTCCAACCCGCTGAGCTGCTTGCAGGTTGTGCAATGAGCTCCAGGTTTCCTGCTTTCCTGAGCTGTCACTCATGTGGGGTTAGACTTCTGGTAATGCAGTTGTCTGAGTCATTTCTGCTCCTGTAAGTAACTCCTCATCCACACTCCTCTAAGTAACCCCAATAAAATTACATATGAATTTCAGCCTCAGATTTTTGTAAGGTAAATTTTTGTGATTTTGCTGATAACTCAGCCTAATTATTGTGAACATGATGTGATTTTCCATTTGCTTAAATCTTCCAATTTCCATAAATTTTGTAATTTTTAGAGTTTATCTTTTATATTTCATTTGTCAAATATATTCCTATGAAAGTATACTTGGATTGGATATATTTTTTCAGTTGCATCTGTATTTCATTGTATGAAATATGTTTCGTACATATGAAACTTTGTTTCGGGGGGTCTTATTTTATTCTAATGACCTTGGTGTGCATATCTTCATCTTGGTGCTTCCAAGTTACGCAGCTATAGTGCTGCTATAAACCTTGTGCCTATTTTGTGTGTGCCTACATTTTACACTATTTTGTGTAAAACCATATTTAGGAATTTAAATTTTCCATAGGATAGCATTTTGGAACACAAATGATTGTGGTGTGTTTATTAATGTGTGGCAACTTTACTTATTTTTTGGCCTCATATGTCTGCAATATAATTTGAAAATTCTTCATTTATGTTATGCACTGCAAACCATCACACTATTGTTTACAAGTTTTTTGAAGATTTATTTGTTTTTTATGTGATGAGTGCTTTGCCTGCATGTGTACATGTGTACCATGTGTAAGGCTTGTGCTTCTGGAGGTCAGAAGAGGGTGTTGGATCCTCTGTAACTGGAGTTACAGACAGTTGTAAGCTGCCATGTGGGTGCAGGGTAACAAATCGGCACTCTGCAAGAACATCAAGTGCTCTTAACCACTGAGATACCCTTCCCGCCCCAGGTGTTCAGAAGACGTTGACAGTTGCTGTGCATTTGTGCTGGAAGGTTTAAGATGTTTATAAAGGCATAATTTGAAGAGATGGCATTCTGATGACACTGACTTTACTTCCTGCCTTCACTTCTCTCCCAGCCTCTTTCCCCCCAACCCACGAGATGGATGTCTTGCTATGTTAAACAGACTGACATGTAATGCCTGGGCTCAAGTGATCCTTAGATTTCAATCTGCTGAGTAGATGGGACTATAGACTCGTGTCAGCATACCTGGCTGCTTTGAGTTCTTTGTAAAATTATGAGCTTACTTACTCCATTTTGACATTTACCCAACAGATACTTTTAAATCATTCTGTAAGATTATTAAATATTAATCATCTATTATGTTCAATACTGGATTTAATTTAGCCTGGCCTACACTGCTTTTCAGACTTCTAAATGTTTTCTCTCAGGGTAGTCACATCGCATAGGCTCAGTTTTCTATTTAGGAAGTTTTGACAACATGCGTGAAATTATCATCTACTAGGGAAACTTGATAGACTAATGAGCCCAGAGTAATTAGGGTGCTGCTAATCTCTCTGTGTTTGGAACTTTTAGAAGGCTAACAGAAGCTCAGAAAAAATACCATAATGTTTGCATTAATAATTTATGTTGAGTGAACTACTTTTATTCTTCCTGTTTGTGGAATCTCAGGGTTCTTCATAGGAGTAAAGCCCAAACTTTGTGAACATGAATTTTCTAAGGAAAAGTAGCCCTTTGACTGCTGATGTTCAGTTGCTCATGTATATCATGTGGTAGAACTTCGTTAGCATGGGTTTTAAAGATTGCTTTAAATTGACCTAGCAGCAAATTCTACTCTTTTGGCACCGTAATAGATAACTATTCCTACTATGGTGTTTCCTTTCTGAATAACTTTATGAAGGTAAGTGTTTGGAGAACACAGAATTATGTGAATGCCTTATCAATTGAGTGTTGTTACTCTTACCAGTTCTCTTATACATGGGATATTTTAGGAATTGGTGGCCTTTGAAGATGTGGCAGTGAACTTTTCCCAGGAAGAGTGGGTTTTACTGGAACCTTCTCAGAAGAACCTGTACAGAGATGTGATGTTGGAAATCTGTAGGACCCTTGCTTTTATAGGTAAGAATGTCATCATTCTTTTGCTTAGTCAGTTGGAGAACATCTATGACTGCTGTCCTGTGATTTGTAATGTAGAAAGGGATGAATGTGGTTAATATATCAGGCATGGTTACAATGTACATTTAACTTAGAAAGTGATCATTTTTCTATAATTTCTAATAACTTTTATGTGTGATATTTTAGGAAATAAAAGGAAAGACCAAAACACTGAAGAACAATTTAAGCATTCTGAGAAAAATCTAAGGTAATTTGCATGAATAAATGTATTAAGATGTTATGAAAATTTATAAGCAAACAAGTCAAAAACAAATTTAAGTTTATTCATTTTTAGAAATTTACCAAAAAGATGTACTTTGGTGTAAGAAAGCTGTTCAGTTTTTGCAAAGCAATTCATTTGGAAATCAATACCAAAAAACTACAAATGCAAATGTTGATTTGATATTAGTTATGTGCAAACTGTTTAGAGGCTCATAAATCCACTTAATTTTAAACCATTGATATGGGGAGCATTATAGGTTCAAGACACTGATATGTAGTAATCTTTCATTAGTAAAGCGATTGTTAATGTCCTTGTCAATTTTTACAGAAGTTACATGGTAGAAATACTTTATGGAGTAAAGAGTTTGGAGAAACATTTACATGGCTACCAAATCTCACTAGGAATATGAAAATTTATATGAGAGTAAAACCATGCGAATGGTGTGTGTGGAAAAGTTTTCATATGTCATTTATCCTTTAATAGGCACATCATATCTCACTCTGGATTTATACCTTCTGAGCCTGAGGAATATAATAAGAAGCAATATATATATGATCACTGTGGGAAAACCTTAAATTCTCTCACAAGTCTTCAAAGATACATTGGAAAACACCCTGGGAGTGGACAGTATGGATGTGAGGTATGTTCAGATTCCTCTGGCTTTTCCACCTCATTCAGACTACATCAGCAAACTCGTAGTGAAGAACAACCCTGTGAATATAATCAGTGTGGAACATCCTTCATTTGTTCTGATTTATTTTGCACATATGGAAAAACTCATAATATAGAAGCATGCTATGAATGTAATGAATATGATAAAGCTATCTGTTGTTCCAGTTTTCTACAGAGACATGAACATGCTTCTCCTGGAGAAGCACATTATGAACACAAACAGGGTGATAAACCCTTTAGACATCACGGATCTCTTCAATTGCATGAAGTTCCTTGTACTGGAGAAAGCCCCCTTGAGTATAATAAGCAGTGTGGCAACATTCTCAGTTCTTCCTATTCTCTTCAATTTCAGAAGAAACCTCATAACACAGAAAACCCTTATGAATGTAAACAATGTGATAAAGCTTTCACATTCCATAGTTATGAAGGACGTGAAAGAGCTTGTACTGGAGGAAGGCCCTATGTATGTGAGCAGTGTGGCAAATCATTCCAAGAGCACAGTTCTCTTCAGAGACAGGAAAGAATTCCTGCTGAGGAAAAACCCTATGAATGTAAACAGTGTGGCAAGTCTTTCATTTATCCCTGTTTACTTAAAATACATGAAAGATCACATGCTGGAGAGAAATCCTTTAAGTGTAAGATGTGTAGTAAAGCCTTTCTATGTCCTTCTTTCCTTCAAAGACACAAAAAAACTCATATTGGAAAAAAACCCTTTGCATGTAAACAGTGTGGCAAATATTTCCGAGACTACAGTTCCCTTCAAAGACATAAAAGAAGTCATGCTGGGGGCAAACCCTATGAGTGTAAACAATGTGGCAAAGCCTTCAGAAGCCTCAGTTATCTTCATATACATGAAGAGACTCATACTGAAGAAAAACCCTATCAGTGTAAACAATGTGGCAAAATTCTCAGTTGTTCAAGTTCTCTACAATTACATGAAAGAACACATACTGGAGAAAAACCTTATTCATGTAAACAATGTGGTAAATCTTTCAGGGGTTTTGGTTATCTTCGAATTCATGAAAAGACTCATAATGAAGAAAACCCTTATGAATGTAAACAGTGTGGTAAAACTCTGAGCTGCTCAAGTTCCCTTCAATTACATGAAAGAACCCATACAGGAGAAAAACCATATGAGTGTAAACAATGTGGTAAAGCCTTCAGAGGTCTTAGTCGTCTTCGTATACATGAAATAACTCATACTGGTAAAAAGCCCCATGAGTGTAAACAATGTGGCAAAGCTTTCATCTATCATAGTTTACTTCGAGTACATGAAAGAACTCATACTGGTGAGAAACCCTACGAATGTAAACAGTGCAATAAAGCTTTCAGAAGTCTTAGTAATCTTAGAGCACATGAAAGAACTCATAGTGGTTTCTATGAATGTAAACTGTGTGGTAAAACTCTCAGTTCTTCCAGTTCTCTTCAATTACATGAAAGAATTCATACTGGAGAAAAACCCTATCAATGTAAGCAATGTGACAAAGCCTTCATACGTCTCAATAATCTTCGAGTACATGAAAGAGCTCATACTGGGGAAAAGCCTTATGAATGTAAACAGTGTGGTAAAGCCTTCACAAGTCTCAGTTGTCTTCGAGTACATGAAGGAATTCATACTGAAAGAAAACCCTATGAATGTAAACAATGTAGTAAGTCTTTTATCTCTCGTTGTTTACTTCAAATGCATGGATGGTCTCATACTGGAGAGAAACCCTATAAATGTAAGACATGCCATAAAGCCTTTCGTTGTCCCTCCTTTCTTCAAAGACATCAAAGAACTCACACTGGAGAAAAACCTTATGTATGCAAACAGTGTGATAAAAACTTTAGCAGTCACAGTGCCCTTCGATTACATGAAAGGACTCATTCAGGGGAAAAACCTTATGAATGTAAACAATGTGGAAAAGCCTTCAAGGGTCTTTCTTGTCTTCAAAGACACGAAAGAACCCATACTGGAGAAAAACCCTATGAATGTAAACAATGTGGTAGAGCTTTCAGATGTCCCAGTTTACTTCAAGAACATGAAAGAACACATACTGGAGAAAAACCCCATGAATGTAAACAATGTGGTAAAACCTTCAGATGTCTTGGTTATTTTCGAATACATGAAAGAACTCATAGTGGTATTTATGACTGTAAGCAGTGTGGTAAAATCCTCAGTTGTTCCAGTTCTCTTCAGTTACATGAAAGAACTCACACTGGAGAAAAGCCCTATGAATGTAAGCAGTGTGGTAAGACCTTCAGAGGCCAAAGTTCCCTTCGAAGGCATGAAAGAATTCATTCTGGAGAAAAACCTTACAGTTGTAAGCAGTGTGGTAAGTCCTTTATTTATCCATGTTTTCTTCAGACCCATGAAAGGTCTCATACTGGAGAGAAACTCTATAAATGTAATATATGTAGTAAAGCCTTCCTTTATCCTAGTTTGCTTCAAATCCATGAAAGATCTCATACTGGTGAGAAGCCCTATGAATGCAAACAATGTGATAAAGCCTTCCGACGCCACAGTTCCCTTCAAGTGCATGAAAAAACTCATGCTGAAGAAAAATACCCATGAATGTAAACCACGTGCAGAAACTTCTAAAGCATCCTTCAAATGTATAGAAGGACTATTGGGAGGAAAATCCAGTGAAAATAAAACAAATAGTAAAGCATTCAGTAGGTGTGTGTGTGTTTGATAATATAGAAAAAACTTGTGGGAGGAAAATCCCTCTGCATAGGAATACCTTCAATCTATTCAATTATATTTAAGAATCAATTCTGTATGAAAACCCTGTCAACTAATAGAATGCATCGAAACCTTCATTTCTTGCACATCCACTCAAAGACACTTGATTGTTCACAGTAGAGAGACCTTTGTTTGACTCTTCTGGGGAGACATGAACAAACATCTGCTGACCCCATGTAGGACACCAGTGATCAACATGGATGACTGAAAAGCAGCCTGTATCTCCCAGCATGGGTGCCAACTCATTACAGCTGCATGCTTGGAGCTCCCTGCTCTATTTCCAGCCACCTCAGGTGATGGGAGACGCTCCCAACCCAGCAGCCATTAATGCTTATATAACTGAGACTTGTGTTTGTTTACCACCTGGATTCTTAAGGGTATCCCTCTATTGTAGACTGTTTCAGTTGTACAGTAGTCTGAAATCATTTGTTCAAGAAAACAGAAAAGGCTTTGTCCTTTTAAAATTAAGAGTAGGATTATTCCTGATTACTTATTTTTTTGCAATGTTCTTTTCTGTTTCACTTACCTCATTATTAGGTTTTTTCTTTTTCCTGAGCTAGTAAAATTGACAATGAAAGACTGCAGGAGAGATTTTTGGTAAGTAGCGCTGTGTTCAAATTCTTGTCCTGATCACTTCCATGATCCTAACATTCCTAAGACTTCATTTTTAAAACAGTGAGTGGTAACACCAACTGTATCAAATTGTTACAAATTAGAAATATGTGAGGGTAGGGATAGGACATTCTACAGGAGGGAATGCTTCAGTTCAGAGGAAATAGCCACACAGTACCTTCTAGAAATGGACACTGGATTGGAAAGTAAAGTGTTTTTCATTTACCAACTACAATAAAAGTCACATAATAACTCCCAATGGAAGAAATTTAAGTTTATTGAAGTCCCAAATGAAACTGTAATATGGAAATTTTATAATATGAATGAGGTATTTTGCTAGTTACAAATATATTCTGTTTACCAGCAATTGGCATTTAAATAAGTCCCCAGGTGGGTCAGGTGGTGAGAACTTCTAATTCCTGCTACTCTGATGACTAAGGCAGGAAGGTGGAGAGCTCAGGGCCTGCCTGGAAATTTATTGAGACCCTGTCTCACCGTGAATTAGAAGAGGATTGGCAGATAGCACGGTTTGGTATGTATGAGATCCTAGTACTGACAGTACCCACCATCAAGGAAAATAGGTTTCTAGAGTATGAGTTTCAATATCTTTTGCAAAGAACCATTGAGGTAAGAATTCTGTAGGTATAACTATGTGTCTTAATGGAAATATTTGGTGGTATATGTATTGCTAGTCAGTTTCAATAACTGTATGTGGTTCATACTGGACTCACAGTGTAGCCTACTGAGAAACATAGACCACACGGCCCAGCCTATTGCTTCAATTTTTTAGACGCCTGCAGTATATATGATACTGTGTATTTTATAATGGATGTGATAACAGGCAGAAGTATGTATCAAACAAAGCATTTAGTATAAGTATTTGAAAGGATCTGGTATAAAGGGGATTACTGCATCTGTGAGGGACACCTACTGTGACTCTGGTTTTCAGAAACAGATGCTGCTCTGGGTGTCTGTGAGTAAATGTGAAGACCTAGGGTGCTACTGTACACCACTCCAAACTTTATAAACACTTAGATTATACTACATGTGTGGAAATACTTGTCAACATTTCAAAGCTTAAAACTTAATCCTTTTATTTTTTGTATTAGTATTTTTCAAAATATACTTTAGAGCCATTTAAAACGTTTCTTTATATTTTTATTCCATATCTTTCATATTTTACATTGAAGTTTAAATTTTGTACTTTTTGAAGAAATAAGATGATATATGACTTACAAGCTTGAGGCAGTACATGGTACATTTGTGGCCAGCCTGTGTTAAATGGTGAGCAGTCTTACGAGAGAAAAGACAGCCTCTGACAACCCTGGATTAGGATCATTTGTTCCTCTTCTACATCTATCACACATGCAAACTGCCTGTAATATCCCTTGTAAAGGGCCTGTTTGAGGATCTTGAGAAAGTGTCCATTATGATAGTTTCTTTGTTTATTTTTCATTATAGATTTATTACAGGTAGGTAATACACCATGGACATTTCTTTATTAATGGAAACATTTAGTAATTGAAGCCTATGTTTTCATTTTTAAAGGAGTTTTAATTTCTACAATAGCTTTTTCCTTTATTTTTATTTTTTGAAACAAGGTCTCACTGGATGGCCTGTAATTTGTAGACCAGGCTAGCTTCAGAGATACACCTGCCTCTGCCTCCTGATTGCTGGAATTAAAGCCCACCCCCAGCCCCAAGCCCTGCACTTGACCCTATATTTGGAAACAGTGAAAGGTTTTAACCAACACGCACTGGGCAAAAATTAATTCAGCATCAAGTGTGTAGTGACTCTGAGGCATTTCTGGAGGTGCTTACCTATGTTGCATCGCATAGCTTGACTGAAGGTCCAATTCAATCTCTCCTTCCTTCTCTTCTTTTGTTTTCTTTTGTTGTGTAAGAGAGTTTGCCTGCATGTATGTAAGTGCACCAAAGCTTTGCAGTGCTCGTGGAGGTCAGAAGAGGGAGTTGGGTCTCCTGGAATGGGGATCATGGTTGGTTTGCTAGCCCTCATGCGAGTGCTGGGAATCAAGCCCAGTCCTCTGCAAGAGCAGCCAGTGCTCTTAACCACTCCGTGGCCTCTCCAGCCCTGAAGACCTAATTCTAAACATAAAACATACCCTGCACATGCTCTCACATCACTCAACATCACTGACCAGCTGTCTGAAGTACCTTCGTGCAGGTTCAAGACATATTTTATATTACAAATGGCAGTGTTTTTACCCTGTATCCAAACTTTTCTGCTGTCTTCAATAAAAAGTTTAAATTATGGAATTGATATTCTCCTACTGTTCATCAACATGTAGGTACTGTCAATACTTACATATAAGTATTGGTAGGGTTAGTGTTTGGGCCTATGGTTAAGGTTTTGGTTTAGATTTAGGGTTAGGGTTGTTCTGGTTAATGTTAGGGTTAGTTCTAAGAGTTAAAATCCAGAGTTTGCAGGTTAAACTTAGAACAGTGGTCTAGGTTTGGGGTTAGGGTTAGAGTGTTATAGTTAATCTTGATTGTCACCTTGATTGAACTTGATTGGAATTAGAGTCATTAAATTTCCGGGAATGGCTATGAGGAATTTTCTAGACTAGGTTAACTGAGGTGGGAAGACCCACTCTGAATTGGATGGTGCCATTCTGTGGTTGAAGTCTGAGCCTGAAGACGAGGAGAGAGCAGTGCACCAGTATTCATGTCTCTGTATCTCCTCCTTGTGAATGTGACGTGACCAGTTGCCTCAGATTTCTGCCACGTTGCCCTTCCCTTTGTGATGGACTTCAGCTCAAAATGTAAGACCAAATTAACCTTCCTTCCTCTGATTGCTTCTTGTTGGGTTGTTCATAGCAGTACCAAAAAACGGAGCTATTGCTGTGATAATCCTGTGTGGTTCTTAGGCCTTGGAGGTGTTTTCAGGAAGAATCTGGGAGAGTTTGGAACTTTGGATGAGAAAATCCCTAGAATGCCGTAACTAGAGCTTAGTGGACTATTCTCGCATGAGCTTGGAAGACTAGAATGCTGAGGGAAATTCTGACAGTGGAGTCCTGGCTAGTGAGGCTTTAGAGGGAAACAAGGACTCTGTCAAAAACTGGGCTTAAAGTCATTTAATTTATATTCTGTCAGAGTCTGACTACGTTCTACTGATGTTTTATGAATTGGAGTGAGGACAAATTCAAATTAATTAATGAACTGATTTGTTTGATGGAAAAAAATGTCACAACAGGACAGCATTTAGGCTCTTGAATGGCTACTGATGGCTGCCTATATTCAGAGAAAGAGAGTGGGAGAGGGAAGGACAGGTCCAAGAGAACTAGAACAAAAAGATATAAAAAAATTTGTCAAGGAAAGGAATGTGAGCAAGTTTAAAGTTTCTGACAAGGAGCATGCTGAGAAACGTAATTGATAGTGATTAGTTTCATTAAAGAGTTCCTGGCTATACACTGAGACAATAGGAAAGGTACCCTTAGCAATACCTCATCCATCTGGTGAAAATGTAAGAGTTCCTTTGAAAGGGGAGAGCCTACTAAACTAAAAGTGATACCGTAGGGGTCCTGGCTTGAAAGCAGTTGCCTAGTGTACACAGACACTAATGCAGCTGTGTTCCGTCCCAAGCTGGGAGCAGAACTTGGCAGCGTCAGCAACTTGGTACAGCTTTTGCAGGCATGGAAGACACAAGATTGAGGAGGTCATAGAGTCTTCTGTCGTCATTTCAATGAGAAGCCGAGGTCAAGCAGGTTTGGATTCTCTGCATGAAGCCAGGAAGATCCAACTTAAGTTCTAATAGAGACACCGGGTTTTTAGAGATACTGGGACCATGGGATGGATCTCTGAAGAGGAAAGCTACAGGCTTGGAATTGAGCTGGCTCAAGGAGAGAGGCAATGTGAGTGGTAGAGCTGGAAGTCAGAGCTCCTCAAGCCTTTGGAGCTTGGATGATTCGAATCATCATGAGTTCTAGATACTGTCCTTGGACTTGTAAGATTTGGTGGTCGCCTTCCTGGGTTTTAGTATTTCTTTGATTTGATATTCTGATGCCCCCACACACCCCCTTTTTGGAATGGGAATGTTTACTCCGTGCCATTGTATGTTAGACATTTGTAATTCGTTTTTTGATATTGTAGGAGCTCAGTCAAAAGAGTGCCCCAGTTTAAGAAGGTGCTGGTCACATCATATTCCCAAAGAAGTATAGAGAGGTGAATGCTGGCGCTCAGCTCGCTTGCTCCAGTTATTCGGTACTGGACTCTAGCCGTGTATTGGTGTCACCCGCATCTAGGGTGTGTTTTCAGGCCTCAGTTAACACAATCTAGAAATCTCTGACAGACAATCCTGAAGATTTGTTTCCAGGGTGATTCTAAATCCCTTCAAGACTAACCATCAGAATTCCAAACTTAAATCCCTTTTAAGCTATAGCCTACCTACTGTCCACTTTAGGTTAATGGCCATCTCATAGTACAGAATGTGTTTTTTTTCCAACTTCAAAATCCCCATAGTCGTTATCAGTTCCAAATATGTTCAGAACAGCATTCATCTTGCTCTACTTCTTGATTTGGGAGTGTAATGTGACTAACTGTCTTACCTGCCACTGTGCCTTCTGTACTGTGATGTGCCTCCCCTCCGACCATTTTGTAAACCAAAATAAACCTTTGTTCTCTTAAATTAGTTCTTGTCAGGTATCTGATCGTAGCAAGAAAAAAAAAGTCATCGATACAGTTAGGGTTAGGGTTAAGGTAAATTTTAGGATTAGGGCGTTAGAGTATGACTAGGATTTGGGGTTAATTTTAGAAGTTTAGGATTAGGTTTAGGGATTAATTGGTGGCCTCATGCTTTGGACTAATGTTGTGTTAACAATTAGTATGGGGCCAGATGTGGTGCACATTTCTTTAATCTCAGAACTCAGGAGGCAGAGGTAGGAGGATCTCTGTGAGACTGAGTCCAGCCTGGTCTACAAAGTGACTTTCAAGCCAGTTGCGGCTGTAGGGAGACCCTGTCTCAAAACAACAACATGGTAAGGGCTGGAGAGATGGCTCAGCAGTAAAGAACACTGGTTGTTCTTGCAGAAGACCTGGGTTAAAATCCTGCCACCCACTTGGCAGCTAACAACCAACTGTAACTCCAGTTCCAGGGGATCCAGTGCCTTCTGTCTTCTGCAGACACTGCAAGACACAGGTACACTTACACTCATGTAGGCGTAATACATACATAAAATAAAAATAAATTTTTAAAAATTAAAAAAAAACAATGCTGATCTTGGTTTTAGTGAATCTACAAATGAGGATATTTTATCCTTTTATTAATCATGTTTTTGTTATAATTCTTTGCTTTCCCAGACTTCCTGCTTTACTTAAGCCAAGTCTGCATGTTAAAAAAATTTATATTTTTCACTACTTTTGGAAAAAAAAAAAAAACATCTAGGGGTGCAGGTTCAGAGATGGCTCAATGGGTAAGGTGCTTGCAGTGCAATCCTGGGGACCTGAGTTTAGATTCCCAGGACCCACATACCTGCTGGATGGGGTAGCATGTGTCTGTCCCAGGTCTTGGGGTGGGGGACAGTACAGGTGGATTCTTGAGTTCTGTGTTGGCCATCAGTCTAGTCAAAACAGTGAGCCCCAGGTTCAGTGAAAGCATCTCAAAAAAGGGGGAAAGTAATAGTGGAAGACTTCCAGCATTGAGATCTGGCCTACACATATACACATGCCCATGTACTCACATGCATACAGCACACACACACTAATTTTGCAGCATAATTTGTATAAAAATTTGAGTTTTCGGAGTGGCATAGGTGTATTTTGAATCTTCCAAATGGACCTCATTTGGCATACTTCCAGTTTTAAATCCAAACTCTTAAGTTCCCAAAACAAACTTCTTCCTACCAAGAAGAAAGAAATATTATTAACTAGGCCCAACCATTTGGTTTACTGTTTGTATTAGTAGTAAAATATTGAGATACAGCAAGTTAAAGCTTCTAAAACAAACCCCTATGACATACTTAAACTTCTCACTACTTTGTGAAACTTTTAATACCATTGTTATCAAAAAATCTGGATTAACCCTTTTTATCTAAATTATGCCAAACAAAACAATCTCCAATGACAACATTCATGTTCTATACCCTAAGAGCTCATGTTTGTTGAAGTTGTAAGATGTCCTATAGTACAGTTAACCAGGATTTTTAAAATTAAATTCATATTTTGCAATAATAGGACAAATAACGACAAGAAGTCTGTGACGTGCTAAACACCTTTATGGGACAGAAATCCTCTTTACTCCTTTAATGACTTTGTGCCAGGGACAGTCATGACCTACAGGTGTAGGTAGGGCTATTTGGGAGGTGCCTTATAGGGTATACTGGAGTGTGGGAGGACGGTACATGGGCAGCGGGAGAAGCAACCGGCAAAGACTTGATCAGATGTACTCTCGTTTTTCGCAGGCACCGGGTTGGGCCTCCTGTAAGGCGAGAGAAGGAACCTGGAAGTGTGACTATGCTAGTTATCTGTAACGGATGGCGCCCTGCTTTCCTCCTGTCTACACGTAAAGCCCGCATTTAGATCTGGGAGATGGTAGACTTCACTCCCCTTGGAAGCATAGTTGGAGCAACTACATCCAACTTTACTCTCAACCTAGTAGATCGCATTATAGAGTAGTAGGGCCGTGGGGGGATAGGAGTGGGAGGAGCGAGAACCCTGCGGAGCCGTGGATTGGCCGCAGCGAACGTCTGTCTCAGTCTATACCGTCCACTTCCGGTGGAGGTCTAGCCACTGGCAGGCAGAGGGAGGAGCTGAGCAACCCCAAGGTCCAGATCTGTGGAGGCGCGGCTTGGGAGCGTGCAGCAGACGTTCTGCAGACCTCACAGAACAGCGGTCCGCAAGGTCTCTTGCTGGCCCTGTAGGCGGAGGACGAAAGCATCTATCCGCAGCAGGCCGGGTCCCATGTACCCCTTGGGGACGGGTGTTGGGGGCCCGGAGATGAGCCCTCGGCGCGGTCTACCTCCACCCCCTCTGCACCTGGTCCCCTGGGTGCCTTCCAGTACTTCAATGTCCCCTCGCGGGAATCGGAGTGAGATGAGCCCTCCACCCCAAACTCACTTTCTTTCCTCCTGGGGAGACATGTAGCCCCTCTCTTGCTCCCACCCCAGTTAGTGCACAACCCCGCTGTGCTCTGCTACCTGCAGGCATGCCGCGTTCCTCAGCCCTGGGGCGGGGGCTGCGTGAGGGGGATGGGACTGAACGGAACTCCCGTCTCAGGTCCAGTGAGAAGGGAAGGCAGGTCGTGTCCCCAGCCTGCTGTGAAGTGCTCTGTGACAAGTAGGGTAAGGGGACGGATGACCCTCTCTGGAACATACTCCTCCCGCAGACCAATTAGAAAGCTTTCCCAGTCCATGTGGAATGTCCTCCTATGGCAGGAAAGAAAAAGGGAAACTATGTCCCCCTCACGCTGGAGTGTCTTTGTGATGCAAACCCAGGAGAAAGAAAATGATGTCCCTACTGCCCTTTCACAGGTTCAGTAGGAAGATGGCGATCTGGTTCACCATGCTCTGTAAATTGCTAGCCCCAATAGAATAAGGATGACCATGTACCTGTAGGACCCTCATTTTCTTTTAAAGCCAGGAACCTTAGCTAGGACCCTTACTTTAGACATTAAAACCTCCTTGTCAGCTCTTCAGCTTACAACATCTCCTGTCACAAGATGTGCCAACGGTTACAAAAAGTTATGTCAACAACTCGTGGTATGTGAGATAATGTCTGTGGAAATTACAGGAAAAGCCCCAACATTATAAAAATAAAATATTTGTCAAGTTGTGGTATTACTGAGAAAAAGGTTGGACTATGTAAAAGTGTTTTTGTAACCCTGGTCTGTGCCAATCTATACCCTGTATGTTAACATATGATAATTGTGTGGTTTTTCGCTATAAAAGCTTGGCCTGAGCAGGGCTAGGGGGGCTTGGCATTCCGAGGCTAAGTCGCCCACTCGCGCGAGTGCAATAAAATTCCTCATGCTGTTTGCATCTGACGGTCTGGATTCTTGGGACTGACACTCACATCGCCTAAAGGGGTTTGAGTCCCCTAGGTGGTGAGTGGGAGAGGGGCGAGGCTCCCCGAGGTTGGGCTCTCAGGCAGTCCCTTGGGCTGAGAGTGAAAACCAACATACCTAACTCTCTGGATTGTCTTAATACATAGAACAGAAGAATGACAGTGACTCCAGTCCTCTCTTCAGTGTGTCCAACTCAGGCTAGAGAGATAGGTCTGAACATGTCCCTGTGGGGTGTCCTCCTGTGGTTGCTGAACATAAAAAGAAAGTGTGACATTGATCTTAGCCCTCTAGCTTTTTTCTGTAGCAGGCAATGGAACAAGAAGAGTAGCTATGTCCCCAGGCTTCTGTGGCATGTCCTGTGGGCAGTCCAAGAAGTTCACCTAAAGGTGATCATGTCTGCAGGCCTCCATGTTTACCTACAAATCCTGTAAACTTGTATTTCTCTGAGAGACAGGCTTTGGCTTTAAGGTTAGGATGGTATCACTATTAAAGTAATTCAAATATTTTATCTTACCATGAAATTTCCCATGTCTTATTTAACAGTTTTGTATATTTTATAGTTTAGGAAAGCTTAGGTTTGTTTTTAAGATGATGCTAGGCTACAAAAAGAGTCTGTGGTTGGCACTGTGTTAGTGGATCTAGCAATGCTCAGGACTGGTGGACTGTTTTATGTTGCAATAAAGGTTGCCACACCCATGGAAGGGCAAGGTGAAAAGTTCATTTCATGGCCTGGCTCCCTCTGGGTTCGGATACCCAGGAAGAAGCAACAGGCTCAGTTTAGTAAGGTTTTTATAGCACTCTGGAGGGAGTTTCCAGTGACTTTGAAATGAGCCAATCAGGGATCATAACTGCATATGCAAGCAGGCAAAGAGGACAGAAGCAAGACTTGGTGTTTAGCTGCGGCAGGCCATTAATTATAAAACAATTACAGAACATTCTATGGGTTTTGTGGTCAGCTAGTTTCTGGGGGGCCTGCCAAGTGCAGGGACAAGGGAACAACAAGAACACATACAAGTTCATACAGTGGTCAGCAAAATGGGTGCAACTCTAACCATGGCAACCAGGTGCATGCTGATCAGGTTGCTAGGTTCCTTTAACAATTTACATTGTACAAGATCAAGCCAAGCAGAAAGTACTGAAACAAATCTGGCATCAGTAGGTACAGGTGTTCTTAGAGCATTATATTCTTTTAGAATTGTTTGTGATAAGTTTAGATTTCAGTTTCCCAGAATGGGGTCTGGGAAAATAGAGCTCCACTCAGGTCAGCTTTGAATTATCATGGAGTTTTATCTAGCACTCTGATTAATAGCAATCCTGTAGCATTTAACACTGACCACAGCATTCCTTGAATTGATGACTCTTTCCTTCTATTGGCAAGAAGAGAGTGACCAAATATTTACTTTTTTTACTTGGATTAGGAAGATCATAGTGTTGTAATACAGAATTTTGTTTTATTAGGAACTGATGTGCCAGCAGAGACAGGATCTAGTTTGTTGCAACTTTTCTTCGACTAGTATGTTTAAGCCTTTTATCTCAAGTCATACTTTGTTCTTAATTAAGTTTATTTAAGCATTATTAAAACATTTTTGGATACATTTATTTGTGTGTGTATGCGTGTATGCATGTGTGTAGGCATACATACCATGGCACATGTGTAGATGTCAAAGGACAACTTGTAGAAATTGGTTCTCTTCTTTTATCATGTGGGTCCCTGGGATCAAGCTCAGGTTGCCAGGCTTGTGCAGTAAGTACCTTTACCTGCTGAGCCATCTTGTAACCATAAACACTATTTTTAGCAATCAGTGAGAAAGATAAAACACAATCTGGCTTTCATAATGAAGCAGCAGAGATGTGTTCATCTTTTAAATGTCTTGCCTGTTTCTTTGCAGAGAACGGTGTGTGGAACAGTATCATATGGATCTCCTCCCAACATGAAGGTCATCCTCTCTGTGTGCAGATTCCAGGGTTATGGTGCCTATTTTCTGCCACATTGCCCAGTTTTGAGAAGCTGATGAGTTGTGTATCAGCTCTGATTAGAAACTTGAGAATTGGATGTCCTTGTGAACATAGATTCAGCTTGCATGATGCCTGTATCTAACTGTGTTAGAAGGAAGTAAAGAGAGCCAGGCATGGTGGTACATGCCTTTGATCCCAGCAGTCCGGAGGTGGAAGTGGTAGATCTTTGATGAGTTTAAGGCCAGCCTACAGTGCAAGTTCCAGGACAGCCAAGGTTAAAAAGTGAGACCCTGTCTCAAACAAAATGAAAAACATAAAGAAAAAGGAAGTAAAGAATGATTTCTAACCATCCTTAGCTGAGAAATGATTGGCAGCTGATTACTGCTGGTGAGAACCAGTTGATCTTCTTTAAGGGAGTGACTGTAGATAGGCTGAGCAGACTCCCGTGGATGAGCTTGCCCTGAGGGACATCAGGGTACACATACTTGTCTACTAACTAGAATTGTCCATGAATATAGGTGAAACAAAAATTAATTGATTTTTTTTGAAAACAGATCTTGCCTCAAGTTTAATTATAAAAACAGCACAGGACAGCAGCCTTCTGAAAATGTAGTAAAGGGGAGGGGTTCACACCAGTCCATCTCTCTTCACATTGGTAGGCAGAGGCCTCTTACTCAGAGACCTTCACAGGGGCCTGGGCATCTTTAGGAACCTCCAGCCTGAGCTGGAGCTCCATCCTCAGCCTTGGTTTGGGCCTTGGCCTTTGGTTGGTATAGCCTGAGACTTTTGGCCATGTGTCCACTTCTCAAGCTTGTATGGGTGATGAGAGCAAGTTGGCAGAGCTTGCTGTTGGATCCCTTTGGCATCTTGGGTTTAGCCTCTTTAGACTTCACAAGGGTTTTGAAGGTCTCAGACATGCGTGTATGGTCTTTGCATTGTTTGCCTGCGTCTTCTTCAGGCCGTTCTTGTGCTTCTTGGTAAACCATGTTCCTCAGGAACTTGGGGTCAACTCCCTTAAGAGAGTCATATCTCTGTTACCACGGTTTCTTGGTGCCATTTATCTGTCATTTTGGGGATTGGTTGTGTGTGCTGTTGTTCTTGGACTTGACCATGTCTGCATGGTAACCTGTAGCTCCCAAGACACCTCTAGTTTCTTAAATGTGTATGTGTGTGTGTGTGCTTGTGCAATTTTATGTGTACCATGTCCATGCAGGAGCCCAGAAGATGGTATTGGATTCCTCCAGACTCAAATTACAGATTATGAGCCTCCATATTCTAAGAACTGAACCATAGTCCTCTGTAAGAGCAGTAGGCTCTTAACTACTGAACCATTTCTCCAGCCCTAGCTGGAATGAATTAATAAAAAAAAATTTTTAAATCTTTTTTTGACTCAGACTCTCGCTAAAAATCTAGGGTGGCCTTGAGTTCTCAGTTACAGCTCCTTAGTCTCCCATTTTCTGGAATTACAGGTGTGTGCTACCGTGTCCGACTCAGGTAGGTTTAATTTATGCATATAAATATGATTTCAGGTGGACCTCTTTTTTTTCTAATACATTTTAGAAGTACAAACAAATGCCTACAGCATTAATCTGTGTACCTAGTGTAATACCAGTCAGCAGTATAAGGCCTTGTCATTCTGTAGTGATTTGTAAATAAATCACTGAAGACTCATCTTATTAATTTTATTAACTTATATGTGATTCTTTGTTACTAGGATACATTGTGATACACTATACTCTTTTGAATGTCATGCTTTACCCTTTTATAAAGTAAATATTGTACTTTCAAACTTTTTAATAGGTGCTGTGTACACTGTCCACTCATTAGTAAGAAGAGTTGATGGTACCGAAGGTATTGTGGACACAGCACCAGAAAAGAAAGATAGTCAAATAAAGAAACGGCATGGGCATCTCCTCATGGCAGGAGGGAGTAGTTATTCTCTGTTAATGGTTTAAAATTCTTTCCTGGGAAGTATCTTTTTACGTGCTTGAATCTTCTCTTTTTAAAATTCTGTATCTGCAATAATTTAGACACACTATATATAGCGATTAAAGTAAGAAGTTTTAAAAACATTTTCTTTTTGGCTTTTGAGACATGGTCTCACTTTGTAAGGCAGGCTGGCCTGGAACTCATAGTCATCCTCCTGCATCAGCTTCCCAAAATCCAAGTGCTAGGATTATAAGTTAAGTATCACCATCCCTTCTTAGAATATTCTTTTCATATCTGGTACTGAGAATGGAACCCAGAGCTTCGCACATGTTAGTCAAGCACACGACCACTAAGCTAATTCTCTAGCTTAATGAAAATTTTTAATAAGGAAAATGTTTAGTCACTATATTAGTATTTACTTGGTATTAGTGAAGAAACATAAAGAGGCTGTCTTTTCTTTATTATATTTGAACCATGGAATTATAAAATTTTATTCAACTTCTAGTTTTGTAGGCTTTTAATCCTTTTGCTGTCCCATATCAACTTAGATATGTATTAAGCAGACTGTGTTGTGTAAGGGGTCGTGTAGGCATTATAGAATGTTGCATTTTTGTTATTTTTGGATTTTTAAAGATTTATTTGTGTCTATGAGAGTATTCATAGGACAGAAGAGGGCTTAGAGTTCTTGGAACTGGAGTTAACCGGTGCTTGCAGGGCACCTGGCTTGTGCCTGGGTGCTGGGGTCCAACCTTCACTTTATGATTGCATAGCATGTGCTCTTGCACAGCCATCTGTTGGCCTTGTTTTTTCAGGGTTTTTTTTTTTTTTTTTTTGAAAGAGGGTCTTGCTTTATAGCCTTTGCTAGCCTGCAACTCACTATGTACCTCTGGCCCACCTTTAACTGATAGTTGTGGGAACCAACGCCTTTACACTATAACAAATTTGAGAGCCTTCAGGTAGTGAAAGCAAGGTAATTTTCTTTTTATTTCTGCAGAATCAGGAGCCAGCCTAAATAAAAAATGACTGATTCACTATCTGAACACCAAAAAGAGGTTTTTATAGCCTTGAATGTAAGTCCTTACACTCTGCTCCTCATTGACTGAGTACCTTATAACCTTATGCTGAAAATGGACCATTATGTTTATTTCTAACAAAATGATTCTCTTGCTTCTGTCTCCCAAGTGCTGGGATTATAGGTATGTGGCACCATGCCTGGTTTTGATTCATTTTTGGACTAGAAGACTTTTTCTCTTAGGATAGATGATCTTGTTATCTGAGCCAAAAATGATGGTGTGGTTTGGCAATATTCTTTATAGAGACAGTCTTTTAGTTATTTAAAAGCAGAGAATTTTAGAAGTATTGATAGAAATCAGAAGATGATGGTGTTTAGATATACACACACACAGGGGGCAGAGAATGTTACTGCTTTTCCAATGTAATACATAATAAGGACTGAAATTATGATTTAAGTGGCCCTGAGACTCAGTGCAATCTGGGGAGGACTTAGATGTGACACTTAGTTCCCATACAGAGCATGACTGTTTATAGGCAGGGTCCTAATAATGAGTGCTTTCTGCTAAAGCAGAGTAAACTATAAATTATAGCTTCTTTTTTTCATTTTGTTTGGACAGGATCTTACTCTGTTGCCTAGCTGGCCTGGAACTCTGTATGAGTATGCCAGCTTAGGGCAATCCTCCTGCCTCAACATCCTGAGTGCTAGAATGACAAGCATGTGCTATTACACCTAAGTGAGTGGTAGGCTTTTGTCTACTGTGTTATAGTTAAGTGTTTTTGAAGAGGCATGTGTGTGAAAAAAAAATGGCTGTATATAATACAGTTATACAATGAGCAGAAGACCAATATTGATGTGTTAGTTGATTATAAATGCCGAGCATTGTGCCTAGTCCTTGATATATACTCTTTGGTTTCATGCTCTCAACTGTTTTCCTTATTGACAATGCTAGGGATGAAAGCCACAGGCCTGGCATATGCCTATAAGCTCTTTGATACTTTCACAATGGTTTTAAAAGATAATAATGTTTTCAATTTAAATGACTGGGAAGCTTCAGCTTAGATAAGCTAAGTGATAGAAATCTCTTAAGAGCCTCCACTGAGGGTCTAGAGAGATGGCTCAGCAGTTAAGAGCACTGACTGCTCTTCCAGAGGACCCAGGTTCAATTCCCAGAACCTACATGGCAGCTAACAAATAATTGTCTGTAACTCCAGGTCCAGAGAAATCTGACATTCTCTTCTGACCTCCACGGGCATTGAATGACATGGGTACTCTTACACACATGCAGGCAATACAATCAAACACATAAAACAAAACAAAATAAGATAATCCTAACTGATGACTTAATAGAATATTACATGTTCAGATAGCTAGCAAAGGGAAAAATGAATACTGAGTTTAGGAAGGCGTGCTTGAGATCTTAGATGACATGAAGTGATTCAGAAGTGCATGGCTGCCAGCTGTGCTCTTCCATGAAGGGATCAGTGTACTTCTGCAATTCATCCCTAATGAAAAAGAACATAGTATGTTTATATAAAAAATCCTAAGCAGTCTGCACAGCTTTGGAACTCATGGAATTTAGCAGGTCACTGGTTACAAAATAAATCCTCTTTCCTCTCCTCAGAGGATTGAAATTGAAATTGAAAATACCATTTATGATAGCACCAAACTATTCTTTAGGAATAAACCTAAAAAAAAAAAAATCCACATTCTGAGTGCTGGGAAGTTGACAGCAGGAGATTCAGTCCTGGGTTGCTCTGCTTTGGTCTGAGTGTTCCCTCAACATGAAGCCCCTACGTACATAAAGGAAATTCCTCATGTGTTTTTCAGGTAGACTCACCCAGTTCTTTACAGTCCTTCTCCCTGTAGAGTTCCTGTTTGACCTCCCCCTCAATCTCCATATCACTTAAATTTGTCTGTTTCCTGTCTTCTATCCTTGTTTCTTCTGTGTGATTTCTATAGATCTGTCTTTTCTTCCACAGCCTGTCTAATGTCTCCTGTTAGCTACGTTCTCAATGGCCAGGAGGATTGTTTACTTAGGTAATGTTTTCCAGAGTGAATTCAGTTCTTTGTACAAAAGTTTAATGTTTTGCTTTCAACTGTTTTTTCTTTTTTCTTCTTCTTCTTCTTTGGCACCAGAGTTTAGGACTTGTAATTTGTCCTAAAGTCACTGAAGCAAAAATCATGATAAAACATTGTTTTATAACCCACAGTGCAAAAAAACAAAAGACAAAACCAAAAACTATTTGTAGGAAAAAATGGTTTTGTAAATGGAATGAAATAATATCAATTTAAAACTTACAGATAAGGGTCAGCTCTGGCACTCATGTCCTTAAAAAGTTTCTATGAACATATAGTCAAAACCAACAGGATATCTCTGTTGAAATGTAATCTATATAGATTCCAAGTAGCACACAGATCTAAAAAATATGGAACTTTTCATGAATTTGCGTATCATCCTTGCACAGGGGCTGTGCTAATCTCTGTATCATTCCAGTTCTAGGATATGTGTTGCCAACGGGAATGCTCAAATATTTTTTGTTGTTGTTTTGGTCTTTTTTTATGATAGGGTCTCCCTGTAGCCCTAGCTGTCCTAGAACTTGCTATGTAGACCAGGCTAGCCTTGAAGTCACAGAGCTCTGCCTGCCTTTGCCTCCCAAGTGCTGGGATTAAAAGCATGTGCTACAACACCTGGCTCAACTATTTTCTTTTGAGGGTGTGGAGGTTCCTTTAGTACACAGGTAATTTAATTTTAGATGCCATGAGTATTGCCTGTGTCTTGCCTTAACTTCTGCCTCCCAAGCACCAGTTGACAGAGTGTTTTTCTGAAATAGTGGGAAATGTTGGCTTCTGCATTTCATCGTTTTTATGGACCATGAAAAATTTCTTTTTCACTCATGAACTTCACTATATTTAACCTATTTTACTTTAATATTTCATATACAGAATGGTGAGAGATGGCTCAGTGTTTAAGAGTACTTACTACTCTTCTAGAGGACCTAGGTTTAGTTCTCAGTACCCACAGAGCAGCTGACACCTGTCCTTGACTCTAGTTAACCAGTTTCTGAAACTGAAAAATAAATCATCATTCTTCAAAAACAACTTTCCATTTGTATCGGTATAAGAAATTTGTTATTTTGGGAGCTTTATTTTTAGACAGGCTATTATTTATTTTGATACTGGGAATCCCTCCAGGACCTTGCACATGCGCAGCCTCTACTCTGCTCTAAGCTCACCCCATTCCTCTTTAATTTATGTTAGATACTTTCTAATTATATTAGCTATATGTTGCTATGACACAATATGTGACAAAAGCAATATAAGAAATGTTTTATCCTCAGAGTTTGAGGGTACAGTCCACCATGATGGGGAGGCATGGTGTCTGGAGCGTGCGGAGCCGGAGCGCTCATACTGCACCCGCGGTCAGGAGGCAGAATGGTGAGTACAATCATTCAGTTTCCTTACTCTGCATTCAGTCTGCGACCCCAGCCCTAGGAGATGGCTCAGCCAGCAAATGCACCTGCCACCAAGCCTGCAGATCTGAGCTGGATCTCCAGGACCCACACGGCGGAAGGGAAGAACTGACTCACAGTTTGTCCGATCTCCACACCCAGGCTGGGCCCGTGCACTACTCCCACAGGCTCTCCCTCGTGCACACAAAGTAAATTAAATATGAAAGAGACCTGGTTTTCCTTTTTGTGGTGGTGGTTGTTTTATGGTTTCTCTGAGACAGTCTCGCTGTGCAACCTTGGCTAGCCTAGAACTTGGAGTCATTCTGCTGCCTGAGTCTGCCAAGTGCTAGGATTACAGGCATTCATTCCCATGCCTAGTTTTTTTGAATAGCAGAGGCTGGATAGATGGCTCCGTGGTTAAGAGTGCTTTCTGCCGCTGCAGAAGACCAGAGCTCGGGTCCCACAAAGTCCTCACCTTTGTCTATATCTTGAAGCGTACTTTGTACTTTTTCCTCTAGCACTTTTAAAGTTTCAGGTCTTGAGTCCTTGATCCACTTGGAGCTGGATGTTTGTGCAGGCTGAGAAACAACAATCTAGTTTCATTCTTCTACTTGTAGATAGCCAGTTTCCTAACACCATTTGTAGAAGATGCTGTCATTTCTCGAATATATATTTTGGCAATTTCATCAAAAAGGAAGTTGCTAAGGTTGCACGGCCCTGCCTCTAGGTCTTTTGTTCTAGTTCATTGATCTACATGTCTGTTTTGTGCCTTAGGTGTGCCATGTCCTTGCCTACTCATATCTCTACTTTTACTCCTGGGGTAGAGCACTCAGGATTGAATCAGCGCCTCCAGCATGCTAAGCGAGCACCCCACCACTGAACCTTTATTTTTAAAAAAAGGTTTTATTTAAAAAAGGGCCCCACTAAATCGTCCCGGACGGCCTTGAACCCAGTCTGTAGCCCTGAAAGACTGCTGTTACTTGTCTGCCATCACCTCCCTGTGGCTGTGAGCACAGTATTTCACCAGTACACCTAGCTCTTTCCATTTCTGAAACTAGCAATTTAAGTCCCTTCTCTTCGTAATAGTCAGTTTATCTAAGGGTATATGAATTGTACTTATTATTATTTTTTAATGAACTTTTAGAATTTTTTTTTTTTAGACAGGGATCTCACCATGGAGCCCTGGCTGGCCTGGAACTCTCAATGTAGACTGGGCAGGCCTTGAACTCACGGAAATTCACCTGTCTCTGCCTCTGGAGTGCTGGGATTAGAGGGGTGCGCCACTAGGCCCAGCCAAATCATAGGTGCTCTTTATTTTGGCTTATTTCATGGATCCCAGCTTTGATATTTACTATTCCTTTCTAAAATCCTTTTTTTTTCCATGCATTAATTTTGTTCTCTTAGGTATGTGTTTAATGTTTTGAGACAAGGTCTTGGTAAGCGGAATACGTTGGCATTCAACCACTGTTCCTCCAGGAAGACGTCCTGGCCCACTGTGAGTTCAGCTTTTTTTTTTTTTTTTTTTTTTTTTCTGAAAATATGGAGCCTGAGAGATAAGCTGTGAGCAATCCTTGGCATGCATTACTGAAATGTCTGATCCCTGGAGGACATTAGACCCTGTTCCAGTTTGACCTGGGTGGGTTGGGAGCCGAGACAACTCCATTGGACATTGAGTGTGTATTGGACTGTACTCACTTGTCAGCCTGTACCCAGGAGGAAGAACAGGAAGTACCCACTGAGTGCAAAGAGGCAGCAGCGCCCCGTCTCTGAAGTAGAAGCAAGTTCTGATTAAACGTAACCTCCCCTCAGCCTGGCCAGGGCTGCACTGTGTTCTGAAGCCAAGGCTGGGAGCGCCTTGTGGCTGACTGGGTTGCTTCTGCTCTGCTCCTCCCCTAAGGGAGCTGCTCCTATCACTCGGGACTCGCTAGCCAATCAGGGTTCCGGAGCGGGCCATCCTTGCACGGTGTGGGGAGGCTGACATTTTCCTGCCACGTTGCTCCAGGGCTGTTCCCAGACTGGGAAGAGTGGTGGGTGGAGCCGCCTGTGCGGGCTCGGGTGGGGCTGAGCCTGCTACTAGATCCAGCTTTGACCTGGGCCTCGCCCTGAGGCTTCTGGGCAGGGCCGTTTTCCTGCTGAGCCCCAGGAGCTGGAGAACCAGAAGCTTCAGTTGGCTTCTCTACTGGGTTCGCGTTTTGAAGTTTGCATTTCATATTTAGTGTGCATTTCATATTTAGGGTTAGGATGAGCTTTAAATTAGTTTTGTGAAGTTTATAATCTCTCCCTCTAACTTCTTTGTGCATAGAAGACCATACTTTTTGTGTTTTTGCTCCTTTGTAAAAGATCAGTTGACCGTATTTTTGTACTTTTATTTCTGGATTTTCTGTTCGGTTGAGCTGTTCTGTTTGTTCTTTTCCAAATACTATACTTTTTTAAAAACAATATCTGGATTATTGTACTATGGGAAGTCAGGTTACTGTTTGTTCTTCAGTATTGTGTGGACCATTCTAGGTTTTTTTCTTTGCTATGTAACCTTTAGAATCAATTTTCTGTTGATTTTTAGAATTTTAATTGTATTTGACTCCGCAGTTCAAACTGAGTACTGACAGTATTGAGGCTTTCATCCATGATGAAAAAGTATGTTTTGAGTTCCTCGATTTTTAAAATTAGAAATGCAGAGTTTTTGCCTATAGACATTTGCTCCAGTTATATGTATTTCTGTCTCCTTTTATATATGGTGCTTTGTAAGCAGTGTGTTTAAGTTTTCATCCAGATGTTCACTGTTCATATATAGGCAAATGGTGGACTTTTGTAGATTAATCTTGTAGTTTTTACAAATTTGCTGTTATTAGTTCCTTGAGTTCATGTTGGTTCTTGGATTTGCTGTAGGGAAAGACACTTTTACGTTTTTCTTCTCAATCTTAGTAGCTATCCTCTCCTCTTGCAATTCAGGCTTTGGGTTTTTGTTTTGTTTGTTTTTTTTTTTTTTTTGCATTTATTAGTATGAGCATAATATTGTTATTTAACTTTAACTTATTGATATGGTAGAGTCTGATTATGTATGTATTTGCTTTTGAGGCAAGGTCTCACTATGTAGCACTGATTGACTTGGAACCTGCTATGTAGATCAGGCTGACATGGAACTAACTCACAGAGATCCACCACCCCTGCCTCCCCAAGTGCTGGGTTACAAATGTAATCCACCATGCCCTGTTCCGTTGATTTTTAATTTTGCTTTGGTTGCTAGTTATTAAACCCAGATCCTTGCACATGCTAAGCATGTAATTTACCTCTGAGCTTCTTTACCGACAGTCTGAGCTTTGATGTTTGGATTGATCTCTTATACCTTCATTAGTTCCAGCATGATTGTGATATGTAACTTCTTTTTTTTGCTGTTTTTTTCAGATAGTCTCTCAGCCCAGCTGGCCTGGAACTTACTGTGTAGCCCTGACTTTCTTTGAACTTGTGGCATTCATCCTTCTTCAGCCTTCCAAGTGCTTGGATTACATGTATGAGATATCACACAGGTTTTGGGTTATTATTTTTTAAATACACTTTAAGATTCAATTTGCTCATATTGTTGATATTTATATCTGTCAGTGTGTAGCATTTCCCGCCCCCCCCTTTGGGTGGTATGGGAGTAGTGATGAGGATTAGTTAGGAAATGTTTGCTTTTCTAGAAGACAATTGTATAGAATTGGTGCCAATTCTTAACTGCTTTGAAGGATTTATGAGTAAGGTCAGCAGTTCTGTCTGTCATTTCTGACAGTTATTAGTTGTTAATTCAGCTTCTTTAATACACACAGTCCTGCTTATACTGTTTATTTTGTGTGCCTTTTGGCAGATTGCTTATTTCAAAGAATTTGTTCATCTAAGCTAAATAAATTTGATACTGGTTTGTACTTTAATTTTGGTATGTTCTTAGAACATTCTTTTATATTTATGACTTGAAAATTGGCTTATCTTGGTGAATATCCCATGTGATCTTGAGAAGAGTGAATATATTGTATATAGTCTTTGTTCTTTATCACATTAAGCTCTGTCACTTTTTTTGGTCATAGTGTAGTTCTCTAGGAATTCTAAAACAATATTAAGTATAAGGTCTGGGTTTGAGAGATGCAAGACAAATGGGCAAGAGTTAATAGGACTAGTTTATTAAGGGCACAAGACTGGCTTCCCCAGTCAGGAAAGAGAAAAGACCATCTAGGGCTAGCTTCTCTGCACTTGGGAGTGGAGAAATGCTAGCCCTCCTGGGGCTAGCCTCCCCAAGGAAATGGTAGAGACTAGCCCTGTCATCTTGGGGGCTCGGGCTAGGGAACCAGGCTGGTGTGCCTGGCTCCAGATTAGGATGGAGAAGCTCCCTCAGGGAGAGTGTGAGGGGCCGACTCTCCGGGCAAGAGAGATAAGCCATTATTAGCTCTGCATAGCTGGTCAGTAGGCCCTTTATGGGGAGGGGGTTTCCATGACATCTGATTGATCCATGACATCTAATTGATGTTTAAGGTAAACTTTTGGCCAGGAAGGAATCCATTTTTACAGCTGTTTTGTGAATTCTAGTCAGAAATCTTATGTATTCAAGAAGTTGTAAAAGTCTGTTCCTTTCTCAGATCTCAATGGGCTCGGGGAGTCTGGCTGGAGTCACCAAGGTGTCTGTCCTGGGACTGCTGGGGGAGGTTTCCTTCAGTCACATCTTACATTAAGCTGTAGAAGACAGAGGAGAGTCAACATGAACACATTTCAGACAAGTCTTACTGGACCTTTGATTTCACAAGCCTAGTAAACTCTAGGTGACTACAGCGATTTCCAGCATGAGAGTTTGTTGTGCTGCCCTCTGGCTTTTTAGCTGACTGGAAGACACAGTTTGCTGCTTCTCCTCGTGTGGCAACATTAGGCGGCAACATTCTTTTGAGTGGTCTTGTGTAGTGCCGTCTGAGTGGGGATAGAGAAGCAGCAGGACACCATCGTGGCAGAGATAACTGAGTAGTAGGCAGACTGGACGCGTGACAGCAGAAGAGACACCTAAACGGTTGAATGCAGCAGCAAAGGCAAGAACAAGAGGGTCGGTGGGAGCAGAAGACCGCGGGCGAAGGCTGCAGACGGGTGGAAGCCTGTGCAGAGCCAGGGAAGAGAAACCGCAAGCGCGGTTGCTAGAACAGTTCCAGAGAGCTAGCAAACCTTTAGGGCAGGGTATCTTAGACTGCACATGCTTTGGAGGTTTAACAGTAGATGCCAACCGGAAGTGAGGAATGCCGGTGCTTTAGCCCACTAGAGACCCTACTGCCAGCTGCTGCCACAAGCCAGGAGGTCCAGACGTCTTCGGCCTACACCGGTTGTATTATTTGCAGAGTAAAAGTCCTAGTACCCTAAGCCACAGCTTCTTAAACTATAGGTTGTAACCACAGTAACTGAACTTTTATTAGTTGGTAGCAAAAGGTTTCTGAATGCTTAGCAACCAAGAATTAATTTTAAATAAACTGAATGAAGTAATTATTCACGTTGCGTCAAACCACCTTGTTTCTGAACACAGCTTTGTGTCCTGTGCACTGCATGTGCCGCCGTGCCCCGCAGCCAGTGCCAGCAAACACTGGATCAAATACCTGGGCTCAGAGTTGTGACTATTATATATTATCAGTTGCAGTATTTTTTACCGTGCCTTCAAAAGTTTCTCTTCTTATGGAAATATTGGTTTAATTAAGGAAAACAAATTTTTCTGTGTCTCCACTGTCTTTAATGTGTAAGTGCCAGACTGACTGGCACATCTTTGAATTGTATTGTGTTTTAAAATATGATTTTTAAAAATTGCTATTGGAATTGCAACTTGTTGGACTTGTGCTATATAGAAATTTTTATGTATATATAATTGGCCTGGAACTCGGTATGGAGACGGAGACCAGGCTGGCCTGGAACTCGGTATG
The DNA here is from genome assembly GCA_035773235.1 of Eospalax fontanierii. Taxonomy (NCBI): domain Eukaryota; kingdom Metazoa; phylum Chordata; class Mammalia; order Rodentia; family Spalacidae; genus Eospalax; species Eospalax fontanierii. The sequence continues at coordinate 8,940,828 of CM069554.1, forward strand.
GAGACGGAGACCAGGCTGGCCTCCACCTCAGATCCACCCACCTCTGCCTCCCAAGCAGTGGGATTAAAAGTGTGTACCACTGTGCCCGACTAGAAATTGTTTAATAAGGGCTGACAAAATGACTTAGCAAGTAAAATAATCTGACAACCTGAACCTACCTGATCACTGAATCTCATGGTGGAAGGAGAGAACCAACTCCTGAAAGTTGTCTTGTGATCCCCACATGTGCATCAAGCGCACATACAATGCTGGTAAAATTGTAAAAATTATTTAATAAGCTTTGGTTTCAGATTGGGATGAAGTGACATTCTCAGCATGTCTGTTATAAAATAAAGATACTGATCATCTGAAAAATGTTGCTTCTCTAGATCCTGTATTGTCAGATATTCAACAGATTTATTTATGTAAAAAACAATCACATCCATCTCAGTAGTAGAAAGTTTTTTTTCATCTTTAATAAATGGCAAAATCATATTTTCAAAATAATTGTTTTCAAGTGGATTTCTTTATGATGTATTATCAATAACTTCAATTTTTATACTGTTTTATATAGCTGAGGTCACATAACAGTTTATCTGTCAAAAAGGAGAATTCAGCATTGTGTGCCTTTTTCTAGGGAGATGCATCCACTTAGACCACTGGAGACAACCAAAGAAACCAAGTCTAGTGTTGTGAACCAGTGAGTTTATTGAGGTTACTTTCAGGAACTTGGGTGGCTCACAGGCAGTGGCACTAGTGAGAAGTGAGACTAAGCATGGGTGAGAACTCAAAAACTGCATCCCTGGAGCTCCTTGCAGTACTTGGAGGCAGCTTGACTGGGTGGACTTTCTTCTCTGTAGCAGTTGTTTACTGCCTGTATAATCCTGAGGAGGGCCTTGTTTTGTTTACTTTCCAAGTCTTTAGGAGCCTTTCTCCAGGAGCGAATGTTGTAAGGAGGAGGAAATTGCTACAGTCCATTCCACCCCTTTCTCTCTTAGTTACGCCCCAACCCCCAGTATTCACTGAGCCTTAGAGGAGGTGTTATAAATAACTGATTATTTTCCTCAATTTTTGGCTGAACATAGGGCCACTGTGCTATAGGAATAGTCCCTTAGCCTAAGAAATTTGACTGGTTATGTGTCTCTGAAGTACATCTCTCACTGAAAAAAAAAAAAACTCTAGGTTTTTTTTTTTTCCTTTTTTTTTTAAAGAAAGAAAAATCAAATAAAAGACAGACTGGAGAGATGGCTCAGCAGTTAAGAGCACTAATTCTGGTGTCTGGGGATTAAAGATGTGCCCCACCACACCTGGCTTGATTACGATTTTTTAATTGATATTTAAATATAAAGATACACTTGAAATAGTAACACATGCCTTTAATATCAACAGTCAGAAAGAAGAGGCAGGCAGATCTCTGTGAGTATGAGAATAACCTGATCCACATAGCGAGTTCCAGGTCAGACAGAACTACACAGTAAAGCGTTGTCTTTAAAAAAAAAATACATTAAAGGCTACACAAAACCCCAAAGTTTGGCACACTCAAATTTCTGGTGGCCTTAAAGTGACACCCTCTTCTGGCCTTGGTGGTAGCTGCACACATATGGCACACACTCACACAAACATATACACATAAATTTAAAAAATATATTTTATTATTTTTATTTTATGTGTAAGAGTGCATTGCCTGCATGTATGTAAGCGTACCCATGTCATGAAGTGCTGTCAGAGGGCAGAAGAGAGCTGAATGCTCCTGGAACTGGAGTTACAGTCTATTGTTAACTACCATGGGGTGCTAGGAATTGAACCTGGGTCCTCTGCAAAAACAGACAGAGCTTTTAACTGCTAAGTCATCTCTCCAGCCCCCATACATGAATTTTTTTAATCTAAAAAAATTTAAAAAGAGAAAGGTGACTTTTAGTAAATGTCTGTTACCTTCTGCTTTAGTTACTTTTCTGTCGCTGTGATAAACACTGACCAAAGCAAAAATTTATTTGTACTTATGGTTCCAGGTTCCAGAAGGATTAGAGTCTGTCATGGTGGGATGACCAGAATAGGAGCAGTGCTCATGTCTTCAAGCAGACATAGTAAATAGTTATTGGAAATCCTGCAAGGTTTAAGAACTCTCTAACCCTGCCTCAAGTGACGAGAAGCTTCACACTTTGTAAGACCTCCCAAAACAGCACCACCAGCTGGGGACAAAATATCCAAATAATTGGAGCCTATCGGTGACAGTCTCATTCAAAGCACTACACCTTCTGATAAATAGATACTGGGGTATATGAGCCATCTCTATAAAGGGAGACATGCATTACTATTTGGAACTTGTATACGTGATAACAAAAACTCAGAATTGATTACAAAATCTTTCTATAAAGAACTACTAGGAGATGAAGAACTAAGAAAAATGGAGGGAAAACCAGGAAATTTTGCCATTTGGAATAAAGACACTACAGTGAAGACTCCCTTCAGCCTAGAGGAAATGGACTCTTATCAGATACTGAATTAAAAATAGTTTAATGACATTTGTTTGTTTTGGACATGTGGGGAGAGTGTGCTTGATAGAGGTCAGAGAACAACTCTTGTGAATTTTGTGAATCTGTTCTCTCTTTCCATGACATGGATCCTGGGTATCAACTTATGTTGTCAGGCTTTACTTGGAGTGCCTTTACTGCTGAGGCATCTCACGGCCTACCTCTCGGTACTTTCTAACCACATTCCTGCCAAACTTTAGGAAATAAACTCTTGGATTCATATTTGTTACCTCAGACTTAAGTCAGTTGCTTCTGATAACACAAATAGACACGGACTCCAGAAAAGCAGCATTACATCATCTTCAATGGTATTGACAATTGTGTTTCCCAAGTACCTGGCCACAAAACCCCCTGACAATATTTCTACCAACTTCCACTTTTTATATTTCTTAGGTAGTTTTACATTTAGATATCTTATAAAATAATTATGTTTGGTACATTCTTCAATGATGAAAATATTAATAATCATGGTTTTAGTGATGTTACCAATACAGATGATTTTATGTTCTTTATGAACTGTGGTTTTGCTGTAACTGGCTGCTTACTCATGTTTCTTTCCTTACCTAAACTAAATCTTCATGGTTAAAAAGATTCAAGGTTTTTTTTTTTTCTCACTATCTTTGTGAAAAAGTCAGATAAAACTCCCTCATCGTTTTTTAAATTTTATTTATTTAGTCATTTGCTTTGGTTTTTATTTTGAGAGAGCATCTCTTTTTGGCCTCAGTTGGCCTGGACTCACTATGTAGACCATGCTGGCTTTATAGTCACAGAAATCTGCCTGACTTTTCCTGATGAGCGCTGGGACAAAGGCATGCACCACCATGTTCACCTAATGTAGTATATTTTAAATAATAATAACTTGGTTTTTAATTTAATAGGGACTTATTTTGAATCTCCAAAAAGAACTCCATTTGAGGGTTCCTGTATTGTAAATCCAAACTTAGATCCCAAACCAAGTAAACTTCCTAGTAACAAAAAAGAAAGAACCAATGTTTTTTTTTTTTTTTTTTTTTTTTTTTTTTGTCTTTTTGAGACAGGATCTCCCTATAGCCCCAGCTGACCTGATACTATCTAGATCAGGTTGGCCTTGAATTCACAAGGATTCACCTGCCTCTGCCTCTGGTGTCTGGGGATCAAAAGTGTGCTCCACCACGCCTGGCTTGATTAAGATTTTTTAATTGATATTTAAATATAAAGATACACTTGAAATAGTAACACATGCCTTTAATATCAACAGTCAGAAAGAAGAGGCAGGCAGATCTCTGTGAGTATGAGAATAACCTGATCCACATAGCGAGTTCCAGGTCAGACAGAACTACACAGTAAAGCGTTGTCTTTAAAAAAAAAATACATTAAAGGCTACACAAAACCCCAAAGTTTGGCACACTCAAATTTCTGGTGGCCTTAAAGTAACTTCAATTCACTGACTTAGTAAAAATACAAAAACAAACAAAAAAATTGGGTTGAGTCTTCTTATCCAAAGTACTTTTTTAATTTTTTTTTTTTTTTTTTGAGACAGGGTTTCTCTGTAGCCTCAGCTAGCCTGGAACTGCAAATTACTTTTGGATAGAGTATATGTGGCCTGTGAGGACTTCATCGGGGAGTGGTGCTGGATACCTCACTGATTCCTGGAATCCACTAAACAGGTTGGAGAGATGGCTCAGCAATTAAGATCACTGGCGGCTCTTGCAGAGGTCCCAGATTCAGTTTCCAGCATCTAAATGATGGCTAACTGTCTATAACTCCAGTGCCAGGGGATCTGTCACCCTCATCTTGCAACTGCAGGCATTATATGACACAAGTTCACTTATATACATGCAGGGAGAACACTCATACACATAAAAATAAATCCATCAAAAATATTAGAGGTTGGGGAAAGATGGCTACATAATTGTCTTTGATTTACACACACACACACACACACAAATCACATATGCACAAGAATAAATAAATATATTAAATTTATTATTTAAATTTATCAAACCAATGACATCATTCATGGTGCTTTATACTTTAAGAGCCCATATTTCTTGATTAAATGAGTATTTAAGGCATCTATAATAAGCCAGGATTACAAAAATTAGACAGTGTTCCTACTTTGTTCATGAAAAGTTAATGGATAATATTACTAAATGGCTCCTGTTACAGTCCCTTTCTCTTTTCTCATTTTAAGATAAGCAAAATTTGGTTATCTCCACAAAACTAATGAATCTTGATTTCTCAGAAGTCTGACCTCTTGTTCTAATACTGATCTCTGTCAGTAATAATATTTGGGAAAATAAATTTTGTTATAAAAAAGTTTAAAGTGATAATACATTGGCTGAGTGTAGTAGTGCTTACATTTAATCTCAGCATTTGGGAGGCAGAGGCAGGTGGATCTCTATGAGTCTGAGACCAGCCTGATCTACATAGCAAGTTCTAGAATAGCCAGGGTTACATAGTGAGACCCTTTCTCTAAAATAAAATAATAAAATAAAATAAACAAATGAAAGTGATAATATGTTGTTATCTGATTACTTCCATAATGTAAGTTTCCATTTACTTCCTCAGACTAAAATCTATTGTAATGTAAAAATAAGAAGACAAACAAAATAGTCATGAGTAAGTGTTACTATAATTTAGATGTTGAAAACCAATCTTCCAAAAATTTAAACCCAGTCATTCCTCATGCTGTGTTTAAAACTATAAAAATCAAACTGGCCAAAAAGAAAACTGGATATGAGGCATAATAAATTATTTCAAGTCCTCCAAACATTAAATAAAGTATTTCATAGAGTACAAATAGCTGTAGACACAGGGAGAAATGTATTCAGTCTACTTAAGGAATATGATTTGAAATGTATCCAATCTAGTTAAAGAATATGATGTTTAATTGGTTAAAATGCCTTCCTCCTCTTCAGCTTTCTTTTTTGTTTTTGCTGTATATGTGTGTCTGTGTATGTTTGCTACGCATGTGTGTGTGTGTGTGTGTGTGTAAAGAGGATGTCAGTTTCCATGAAGCTGGAGTTATAGGCATTTGTGGACCACCTGAAGTAGGTGCTGAGAAGTGAACTCCAGTCCACTAGAAAAACAAGTGCTCTTAACTGATGAGTCATCTCTCTAGCCCCTATTTTTTTTCGTTTTAAAAAATACTTGTATTAATTCTTCATGAATTTCACACAATGTATTTGGATCATATTAAACCTCCCACAAAGTTCTTACAATTTTTTAAAAAATGTATTTATTTTATGTGCATGAGTGTTTTGCCTGCATGTTACGTTAAGTGCTCCCACGCCTGCAATACCTGCAGAGGCTGGAATACGGTCTTGGTACCCCTGGAACTAGAGTCACAGTTGTTAGCCACCATGTGGAGACTGGAAACTGAACCCAGGTCCTCTGCAAGAGCAACCAGTGCTCCTAACCACCTAGTGATCTCTCCATCCCCCCAGCACCCCACATTTCTTTAGATCAACTGTTTCTCTCTGCTGAAGACTGCTTTGCTTTCTAATCAGCCTCATCGTTATCAGATCCTAGGAATAAGCCTTCCTAGCACCATCAAACATAAACTATTTGGCCTCCATATGAGCCAACTGTGACACTTGGCTAACAGGGGAACAGTGTGTTCCCCTGTTGTTCCTGAGAAAAAACTACGTGTGGTAACGATTCTACAAGCCTGATTAACTGATTAGAACATCTGTGTATCTGGAGAGCTGGAATGTTGAAGGTCTCCAGCCAAATTATTTTTCGCCATCTTTTGTCCCTTTAATAGCCACTTATGGCCCATCTTTGCATTTGTGGGCAATATCCTTGTGACTATGAGGTAAAATCCTTCTTTGATTTACAAGCAGATGCCGAGCTTCCACTAATTCATAGGCTCCAGTTGCCACCAGATAACATCTAAGGCCCATAATACAGATTTCCTGTATTTGTGTGTATCTGATGTCTCCACCACTGTAGATGTCTGTCTTAGCATCCATTACAAAGAACTGAATTAGACGAGGGAACCCTTGGCTTGTATCTGCTCAAGAGTGCCTCTTGGCAGGCTTTTTACCAGGAAGATCAGCTCATACATGATGCTAAATGCCTAAGCAGTGCAAAACACATAGAAATTTTAGTATCACATTAGTCAGGAGATGTCTAGGTTTGACCCAAGATGCCGCTAAACACGAAGGAGAAGCTCCCGTAGTTTGTGTTTAGAAGCATATTTGCACAAAATGATAACCTTACTTCCGGCAGCCCTGCCCCCAGCATTCCTGGGGAGCCAGTACTTGATGGAGTCTAAAACTGATTGTTAACCCTATGTGCACCAAGTGCCCTAGTCCGTAGGACCAAAAGAAGCTGCTACATACCAACGTATTTTTTCAAGTGCCTTGATGCACACTTTCTGTTACTTTAAAAACCTTCATGAGCAGCAGTTGACATGGCTCAGTAGTTGAGAGCACTGGCTGCTCTTACAGAGGACCTGGGCTCATTTTCCAGCACTCCAACCTGTCAGGCTGACGATGTGTGTTTGCTCCTCATCGGAAGAGTTACATGTTTCTGATGGGAACTCAAGTTTGTCTTGTGAGATCTTTGGAGTGATCTCTCTCTTTGCAACCCGGAACTTATTTCTGTTTCTTTTCTTAAAAATCATCTTCTTTAGTATCGTTGGTTTTATTTTATTCCCCGTTTCATGGGTTGATGCTCTAATTTCGATTATTTCTTCCTAAAATTCTTTTTTCCATGTGAACAAAAAACATTTGTTCTGGGCTGGCATGATGACGCAGTCGTTAAAGGAAGGCTGACAACCAAAACGACAAGAAAATGTGTTCCCATTTTCATGTTATCTAATTAGTAAGTTTGCGGTTTGGGATGCTGTTTCCTGTAGCCCAGGTGGCCTTGAATGGATCATTCAAGCGCTGTCATGGCAGGCACTCCTTGGCGTGTGTTAGTTTTTGGCTGAAAATGCTGGCCTGAGAGATAAGATGTGTGCGTCCTTCACATGTCTTGCTGGAATTCCTGTTCCTGGAGGACATCAGACCCTCTTGCAATTTGACCTGGGCTAGTCTGGTGCCCTTAGAGCTGTTGGCAGATCACTCCGTTGGACACTGTGCATACACTATTCATCCCCTGCGCAGGAGGAAGAACAGGAAGTGCCTACCGAGGGCAAGAAGACCTCAGTGCCAGCTGTGTGAGGAAGGAGCCTAAATGCAAATCTCCCGGAGCTGGACCAACACTGTCGGGAGGAGCTGAAGGCTGAGCTCTTTAGTACTGTGCTCCTCCCCTCAGTTCACCCCTAAGGAGGGCTGACTTATCCGTCACTCAGGCCTCACTAGTCAATCAGGGCCTCTGGGTGGGCCACCGGTAGGTCAGGACGCAGGTGGAGGAGGGGTGGGAGTCGCTCTGGGTCTCTGTGCTGCGCGGTGAGCGCTGCGGGCGGGCTGAGCCGCCTGAGTGGGGTGTGCTGGACCCGGGGGTAGAGAGGGGTGGCCAAAATGTGGACAGCTGCCTCCTCTAGGGTGGAGTCTGAGTAGAGCGGGTGAGGACCGAGGCTGCCGCTCCCTTAGGGAAAGTGTTGTTGTGTCACAGTGCGGCTTGCTGTCGCCTAGGCGATGCTGTCCACTGGAAGGCAAGCCTGAGAGGGTCTACCTAGGTGGCAGGCTGCAGTGGGAATGGCTGGACAAAACCACAGGGTAAAGCAAAAGTCAGCTAGAACAAAATGTAATTAGTTTTGCCATTTCAGTCATGATGTTTATCACAGCAACATAAACTAATTTTTTTCCTTCCTCTTCTATAATTTTTGGAATCACGTGTTTTGACCTACATGGATGCTGGGAATCCTTTCTTAACTGCTGAGCCATCTCTCTAGCCTCTGAGGCCTTCTTTGACCATGCTGCCTGGCAATCTCCCGCTTTAGCTTTCCCTCCCTGCTGGACTGAGCCTGCAGATAAGGCAGAGTATGAGGATCTCATGTCATTTCTGAATGTGTGTTCTTCTCTGGGCACACACAGATTTCTCCATTCCCCAGTATTCTTTGGTGCTTTGAATACTTTTATTTTAAAGGGGATTTTTCACTTCAATTTTTCCTCCTGGACTTTAGGTGTAATGTAGTATACAAGTCAACTGTCATCTGTTACTTACCTAACAATGTTTTCAATCAATTCCTGCCAATTTTCCACTGTAATAGACCTGTGACCTGGGTGAAATTAAGAAGAAAACCTTTAGTCCTTGGGGTAGACCCCAGGCAGACAGATGGTAACACACATGCAGATAAAATCTGCAGATAAAATCTCTTCTTTTTCTAGAACTGCTTACCTGGTTATAAAGCAAACACTTGTAGGGGCAGACTCCTGTACTAAAGGGTCAGTGGCATTTTTTCTTTTCAGCTGAAATTCTTTTGAGAAACCTCAGTACACCTAGAGGTATTCCTTTATGTAATGTGTGTGTGTGTGTGTGTGTGTGTGTGTGTACATGGGTATGTGCATGCTGTATAGAATCCAGAAATCAATAGCCAATGTTTTCCTTGATCGCTTCTCCACTTTTAGTGTTTTTGTTGTTGTTGTTGTTTGCAACAGGATTATTCACTGCTAGACCTGCCAATTAACTTAAAGATCTATCCATTTCTGTGCTCCCTCCCCACATACCGAGAACACAGAAACACACCACCATAGCCTGCTTTTATATTGTGCTCAGACTGCATTTGAACTCCGATCTTTACTGCCCCCATCTCTCTGTACTCTCTGATATGAATGAGACAACTGAAGACGGCCTAATGCAGAAAGGGGCCTTATGAATGTAAACAATGTGCAAGTTAGTTTATCTTTCTTTACTCCAAGTACATGCAAAACTATGACCCTAAACTGAGCGTACTGAGAATGCTCAGAAACGTTCCTGTTGCTGAAGTGCTTTCCTACGTGAACACTTACACATGTCAGTATTGAAAAGATTCAATTCACATGCTTTCTATAAGAAGGGCATTGCTGCAGAAAGAATGCCTGTGCTCGTTCTCTGCTGCAGGTATTCTTTTTTCACTTCTGCATTTATTTACTGTGTGGCTTTGGCTCTGCATTCACTAAGACTGGAATTCTTTTTATTTGCTTAGAGAACCAGTAACATATCGATCCCCTACCAAGGACCTGGGCTTCTATCTGTAGTCTGGTAGCAGGTTGCTTAGGGGCTGGGACAATGACAGGTACTCTCCCAGGGGCTACTGTGCTGTGTTCCACGGTTCCCTGCCTTCTTCCCTCATATTAATTTCTGGTCTTCCGTGTTTCAGCGGATTGACGTTTTGGAGAACTCACGCTTCCACTTTGCTGACCTCGTTTATCCTGGACTCACTCAGTTGATGTAAATACCTTTCTTTGTGCGCTGTTACCATACTATGACTTTTCCCCTTTGGTGCTGGTGATTGAACCTAGGGTCTTGTTCATGTGTAGCTGGTGCTCTCCCACAAAACTATATCAACGTCTTGAGGGATATTTTTTTTTTTAATATTTTTGTTCAGTTTTTGAAAGAATTGTTTTGAATTGAGTTTTGAAATTGAGAAGTCTGAGTTGTCTTACTTGGTTCTTTCCCAGGATTGTTCTAGAATTCAGAGTGTCTTGTCATTCCATATAAATTCAAGCCATAGTTTTTCAAATTTTATAAGATATCCCACTGAGATTCCATAAGTTGAAAGTGAGTGCTAGAGTGTTTAGGGTATATCGCCAGCTTACTGATGCTGAGCCTAGTGGTCCAGTATGATGTTCTGGTTCCTTAAGTCTTCAGGCACTTTCTACAAGGTTTATAGTTTTCAGAGTAAAACTTTTGTATCCCTTTTGGTGAATTTCTTTCTATGTATTGATTCTGTGGTGCTAGCTTGAATAGATTTGCTGTCTTAATTGCATTTTCAAGTAGTGTGTATGCATAGAAGCAAAATTTTGCATTTTTTGTTCCATTTATTTTTTGAATACATCTTCATTTTGTTTGATTACTGCTATAAATCTGTGTCTGCTTTTATGTATGACTACATTTTCCTTTGGATAAAGCTACAGTTAGGGGTTGGAGAGATGGCCCAGCAGTTAAGAGTTACCTGCTGTTCATCTGAGGGACCCATATCTGGCAGCTCAGAACTGTCTGTATCTCCAGCTTCAGAGGACTCATCTCCGTCTTCTGCCTCTGACGCTTCTTGTACCTGTAACTCATGTGCATACTCACACATACATACAAATACACATACAAAAAAGTTTAAATCTTTAAAACTTTGAGAATTGTGGCAAACCGCTTTTGCCATATTGAAGAAGTTGAGAAAATTCACTCTGAAAATTAATTGGATGTGAGTGATTTTTGTTTCTTTGTTTATTTGCTACACTTTGGCCAGTTGTGGCCTTCTCTATTCATCACCCTATGTTGCATGAGGAACCTTCACTGATGAAAGTTGAGAGATACATTGGTATTCTATCTACCGCTTGTTCCACTGTGCTCTGTGAGCCTTAGGTGTACAGGTTCCATTGTAGATGTATTACATCAGGTCAGGCATCTCACAGACACTTGTTTTCTGGGTGTGACCAGTTATGGAACTCTAATAATCTCTGCTGCAAAAGAAGCTTCTTTGATGAGTGGTGACTGGTATATTTGTATGTAAACATAAGGATCCATATTTAGCATACAGTAAGAAATTGCACTTATCTAGGGATGTGACAGATGTAGGTTTTCCTCTAAGATCTATGACCTCTCTAGCCGTGTGTATTTTGCTATGTTTACATTGCCACACATGAATTCCCTCCACTGAGTGGGCTTAAATCCAATCAGATAGCTGTTGATTATCCCCAAGGTAAATGCTTCACTAATGTACCAATATAGTTTCCTGTGTTCGTCATCCTTGTGGTTATTTAGCTTTAAAGCTAAGGTTGGACCACTGATTGATATTATCCCTTAGTGGATTGCATAGTGTCCTCCAAAACTATGAGAACTAGTATTCAGGGAGGAGGCTTCCACGTCAGTTCCAGCTCTATTACTTCACTTCCTGTGTCTTACATATGTCCTATCTTCAGCAATAGGCTCTTCAAGTTCTAGGAGGTAATCATAATCAAAGGCTATGGCAAAAGCCTGTGTCATTTGAGATTCTCTTGAACTACCCTGATCAAAAACTTGAAGGGAGATTTACTCCGTCTGGCATTGTCTCTTGTTGTATTGCTAGCTGTCTGCAGTACAGTGCAGTATAGTATGTGCATTTTCGAGCATATTTTTGAGCTAATACATTTCCTTCTCGTTTCTCAACTTAACAAGCTCATTTGAAATGAGAGGAGAAAGCCTCACCAACAGAATGAATGAAATGGAAAACAAAACAGTTTTACACATGTCACTTGTTAAATGAGGAACAGATCCCGTCTGATTACACCCAAACAAACCATTCAGATTCCTGAAAGCAGTTTACTCCAGGACAAATTTTCTGAAGCAGCAGATGTGATCCACCTGTCTTGAACTCCCATGCACAAGGATTACAAATATGTACCACCATGCCCACCTTGGCCACGGGTTCTGGGGACTGAACTCACTTCTTCATTCTTCCAAGGCAAGCAGTTCAGTGAGTTATCTCTTCAGACTTACTTTTCCTGTCTTTGGGGACCCTCCATAACGTCTTCCCTGCTGACTCACTCAGTTATATCCACACCAGCAGTATGTAAAAAAGTTCCCTACTTCTCACACACTGCCAACATTTGCTATTTCGTTTTCATCATATCAATTCTTACTAGAGTGAGATGTAATCTCAGTGCAGTTGCTGTATGCAACATACATCTCTCCCTTGGGCTGGTGCCACTCCCTGCATGCAGCTCTCTATAGCAGATGCGTCACAGCTCTGGTGTTTTGAGCATCTTCTTGAGGTCTCCACTGCCACCCAATCTTCACCTTCACGGCTTCGCTCAGTCAGTGGGCTATCAGGGCTCTTGTCCTTTCACGGTCTTCTTCATGCAGGGGCAGTCCTGCTGCACGCTGCCTGGACTCCACAGCTCCCTGACACCATGGAAGAAGAACTGATGACTCCTTCACTCTTGCATCTTTCATGCCTCTAAAGACAGCACTAGGTGACTGAGACTGTCAAGTCTGACTGCAAGTTTGGGATAGACCACTGGTCTACTTCATCCACACTCACAGATTTTCTCTGCTGTGGTTTTCTAGGAGTAGAAAACTCCTGCACCATTTTCCTTTCACAAGTTTCAAGTTTAGCTGGGTGTGGTCTTTTCCCAGAGGCATACTTTCTATTGTTTAAATACAGATCTCTAAGCCTCTCCTTATTCAATCTAATCTCTTTATCAAAGGGAGCCTCTCCCTTCAGCACAGGCCTTTACACCAACTTTTAAAAGAAGATTTTATTATTTTTATTTTATGTGTATGAGTGTGTGGCCTGCATGTACATAGATGTACCAGTATCTTGCAATGCCTGTGGAGGTCAGAAGAGGGTGTTGCATTCTCCTGAAACTGGAGTTCAGATCTTTGTTAGCCTCTGGGTGGGTGCTGAGAATCAAACTCAGTTTCTCTGCCAGAGAATCCAGTGCTCTTAACTGCTGAGCCATCTCTCCAGCCCCTTTTTTGCTCCAACTTTAATCTTCCTAGTGTGCTTCTTTTTAAAAATTTTTAAATTCTTTTTAAATATTTATTTGTATGTGCATGAGTATATTGCCTGCATGTACGTAAGTGCACCTGTGTTGTGCAAAGCCCGTGGAGGTCAGAGGGTGGCATCAGATCCCCTGGAACTGGAGTTACAGACAGTTGTTAGCTTCCATGGAGGGCTGGGAACTGAACCTGGGTCCTTTGCAAGAGCAGTCAGTACTCTTAACCCCTGAGCTGTCTTTCCAGTCCCAAATTTTATTATTTTTATTTTATGTGTATGATTGTAATGCCTGTATTATGTAAGTGCACCTATGTGCAGTCAGATGAAGGTGTTGGATCCCTTGGCACTGGAGTTACAGACTGTTGTTAGCCACCATTTGAGTGCTGGGAACTCAACCTGAGTTCTCTGCAAGAGAAACCACTGCTCTTAACGGTTAAGCCATTTCTCTAGTCCCTAGTGTTATGTGTTGCAATAAAGGTCTCCACACTGATGGAAGGGCAAGGTGAAAAGTTCATTTTACGGATGGGCTCCCTCTGGGTTCGGATAACCAGGGAGAAGCAACAGGCTCAGTTTAGTAAGGTTTTTATAGCACTCTGAAGGGAGTTTCCAATGACTTTGAAATGAGCCAATCGGGGATCAACACAACTGCATATGCAAGCAGGCAAAGAGGATAGAAGCAAGACTTGGCATTTAGCTGTGACAGGCCATTAATTATAAAACAATTGCAGAACATTCTATGGGTTTTGTGGTCAGCTAGTTTCTGGAGGGCCTGCTGAGTGCAGGGACAAGGGAACAACAAGTACACATACAAGTTCGTACAATGGTCAGCAAAATGGGTGCAACTCTAACCATGGCAACCAGGTGTTTGGTGACCAGGTTGCTGGGTTCCTTTAACAATTTACATTGTACAAGAGCAAGCCAAGCAGAAAGTACTGAAACAAATCTGGCATCAGTAGGTACAGGTGTTCTTAGAGCATTATATTCTTTTGGAATTGTTTGTGATAAGTTTAGGTTTTGGTTTCCCAGAATGAGGTCTGGGAAAACAGAACTTTGCTTGGGTCAGCTTTGAATTATCATGGAGTTTTGTCTAGCACTCTGGTTAATAGCAATCTTGTAGCATTTAACTCCTAGTACTCTTTTACAATACATATCTTGTATTTTTTTTCCTGCCCCACTTTTTCTTTTTCACTGTAGATCTGCCTAATATTCAGCTAAGAGCCATGTCATCATTTCTATGCTTGGTTGTCTTTAAATTTTCTCCATCAAAGAAATTAGTCCATTAGTTTTCAACTTAGCCTCAGGCAAGCTTTTAGGCTCTGGGCAGACTCCAGCCAGAATCTTTGCCAAAATAGCCCAATTGCTGCTTAAGTTCTTATTTCCCTCTGGTTTATATTGTTTACAGCATTATTTTCTTCCAGGTTCCTACTGGAATGATCAATTAAGCCATGCTTATAGTTATCAACCACTTTTCTAGCCCAAAGTTCCATAATCTTCCACATTCTTCAAAACCTCATACGGTCAGGTTCTTCACAGCCAGTAGCCCTCTCTCTGGTATCAACTTCCGAATTAGTTACTTTTCTGTTGTTATGATAAAACACTGTGACCAGCAGAATTTATAAGAAGAGTTTATTTGAGTTTACAGTTCCAGGTCCCTGAGGCTTTAGAGTCTATCATGGTGAGGAAGCATGATAAGGTGGCTATAGCTGAAGCAGATAGCTAAGCACTCACATCTTTAAACAAACACAGGAAACAGAGCATGACTGGAAATCTAGCAAGGCTTAAGAACTGTCTAAGCCCACCCCTAGTGACGTGCTTCCTCCAGCAAGACCACGCATTCTAAAACTTCCCAAACCACCACCAATTTGGAAAAAAATGTCCAAATACTTGGACCTATGGGGGCCAATTTCATTCAGACTGTCACAAGTTCTTGACTATTTGCCATTGCTAATGTCCCCTGATCTTTGTGTGAATCTCCCTACATTATTGAAATTGTTGTCATTTCATTGACTGTCTTTACGCTTTTATCTTGTGTGACTTCCAGGTCCACGTTTGTAAATCTCCTCCGTTAGTGGTGTCCGTAGAGTCCACAATCTCTGAAAGTACGCAGGTGTCATTTTTTTTTAATTTCATAGAGTAGTAGAAAAATTCATTCCTTGGATCTGATATAGATCTGACCAAGTATTTAGGAACCAGTTTTCAGGAGAGAAGAGTAGTTGGCAAAGACATTAAGGATGAAAACCCTGGATACCATGAAATCTACTGCCCATTAAGATCTCGAGTTGGGGATTGGAGAGCTGGCTCATCAATTAAGAGCACTGGCTGTTCTTGCTGGGGCCCCAGGTTCAATACCCAGAACACACCTGTTTGCTAACAATGACCTACAACTCCAGTTCCAGGGGATCTGTTGCCCTCTTTTGGCCTCCCTGAGGATTCCATTCAGGGATGCATTTATATGTAGGCAGAACTCGCATACACATAAAATTAAAACAAATTAAAATAAAATTTAGAAAGACCTGAGTCTGGGTATAGTGGTGCCTGCCTTTAATCTCAGCACTCAGGAGACAGAGGCAGGCAGATCTCTGGGAGATCCAGGCCAGTCTTCCCTACATAGTGAGTGCCGGACCAGCTGAGACTACAGGGAGACCCTGCCTTTAAAAAATAATATTAATAAAGATCTGGGTCTTAGTTTTTTCTTCCCTATATTTTTTAAACTTTTAATTAATTTATTTTATATCTGAGTGTTATACCTGCATGTATGTAAGTGCACCTATGTCATGCAGTACCCGTGGAGTACAGAAGAGTGTGTCTGATCCTCTGGAGCTGCAGAGACAGGTGTTAGCTAACACATAGGTGCTGGTATTTGAAACAAGTCTGCTGTAAGAGCAGCTAGTGCTCGTAACAGCTGGGTCAGTTCTCCAGCCCCTCTTCTCTATGTTTCAATATAGTATTTACATGTAACATATATGGAGGGGTACTACACTTAAAGTTAAAATCTCAAGAACTCTGTATGGTTCAAATAAATAATGGCAGCAAATGAGGGATGCAGAAATGTATAATTTTACCTGTATTTACATTTAGTGTTTGTGTTTGCACATGCCAAGGACAGTTTACAGAAGTTCATGAATTCCTTCCACCATGTGGGTTCTGGAGATACATCTCAAATTGTCTAGGTTGGATGCAAGGGCCTTCATCAGGTGAGCCATGTTAGTGGCCTGAATCAGGCACTATAGCCAATGAAGTTTCACTATACTGAATATATGTTTCTCTATGTCTACCATTATTTGTATTTCACAGAATATATTGCTTGATGTTTGGAGTATTTGAAACAATTATTCTGAAATTCTTTTTTGCCAGTTTGATTTTATATCTACAGTCTTAGTAGTAACCAGCTTTAATTATGGGAAAGGTTGGTCTTGAATATATGAATTCTTATCATGTCAACTGGCTGATAATAGTTTGATGTGTTATTAGTTTAATATTGTGTCAGAATATCAATAATCCACTTTGTGGAAGCAAATGGAGAATCACATTACCAAAGAAGTTAGTACATTATTACTTTGAGTTCCATCCTAAGAGAATCACCTCTTTTCAGTGTACTAAATGGAATTTGTAATGTTGGTAGAAAAAAAGTTAAACTTGTCAGGTACTAAGATTCTGTAGGTTTTGTAGGCATACTTTTCTCAGAATTATCTTTGCATTTGTACTGAATTCGGCTTGTTCTAAAGTCCTAGTCTGTTGCCTACACTTCAAGTAAGGTCTCTTGTCTTTAGCACTTGGCCAGTTTTGATGAATCTTACCTTCAAGGCTACTGTACTAGGAGTCAGATTTTTTTCTGTAATTTGTAAGAGTCAAAACAAATCCTTTGTTATCTCTAACAAGAAGGATAGCGTTTACATAACTGTAAAGTTTTCAGAAATCTCAGTATGTCATATGACTTTTAGAGTGTTTACTTTATCTTATCATTTTAATACTAACAGAATCATAGCAATTCTACTGTTTATATGTATTAATATTTTTGTAAGAAAAAGCTTATTTCATTTGGATCTATTATTTTAATTTAAAATAGAGATACATCCAATGGAAGTATTAGAATAAGTCATTGTCAGCTTAACAAGTTGATTTATTCTTTCCAAACTGTAGTGAATAATGATACTTATGTTACAAAGTGAAAAAGAAAACTGAATTTTAAAAAACTTTAATTACATTTATTTACCATTTCTCTCTCTCTCTCTCTCTTTCCTTGTTCTTTTAGGTGGGAGCCTCACCAGAGGTGAAACATCCCTGCCCAGGACCCTTAACCACTGTGAACTCTGCTGCTGCTCTAATGGGACTTTCCCAGTCAGCTTCAGGAGGGTGTCCGTAAGCCTCTGTTTTGATGATGCTCCCTTTCTGCTGTTATTTGTTCTTTCACTTGGAAGCCTTACCTGAGGGGACTTGCTGATCTGCCCAGGACTCTTCATGGGGAACACCAGATGACTAACCTCAGTGAGGCTTCCCCAGAAGATTTCTGATGGAATTTTAAGCACTCGTTTTGATAATTTGCTATTCATCCATCCATTTACCTACCTACTTACCTACTATTTGCACACCTATCAATTTCTTGCCATCTATACCTTTACTTCTGTTTGCTATAGAGTTAATCAACTTCATCCATTCAACTAAAAGTCTGACTGTCAAAGATAATTTTCTGGACTACACAGAACATGTTGCTAAGATCCCTCCCTTCCTCCCCTGGTCCTGCAACAAATAAGATGCAAATTTCCCAATTCACAGTTAGGCAAATTCTAGCAAATTTACTTGGGCTTAGTGACAGAGCAGTGGGTAAGGGGTTACTTACAGCTGAATGGGCGCCCTCCTCCCCTCCACAAGTTACACCAGTATGTCCACAACCAGGCTTGGATCTTGTGACTTCCGGTGGTCAGATCCAAAATGGCAAGGAGGGGAAGACAAAAGGGCCCACCTCATGGCACCCTCAGCTTACATGTCTTTCGCCCCTCCCTGTCTTACATCCAAGGCCAATGGGCTGGTTGGGAGGGGTGTAGGACTTTTCCAGCTCGTTTTTCTTATGCAAGGTAGTCCGGGGTAAGTACCACCCAGCCTGACAGGGAGGTGTTTGTTTACAGTTCCTTCACTGGGTTTGTCCCTCAGAGAATTAATCCACTCTACAGAAAGAATACTTGGTCAAAATAACTTATAAGTCATACTAAAATTTTAATACTTCCACATATATCCTTCTAAAAATAAACATATGATGACTGGGGCATGCCAAAAATAGTCATCTTTCTGAGTGTGGTAGCATAATCATTTAGTCTCAGCATTCGGGAGAACGACGACAAAGAGCTACAAGGGAAATAAAAATTGTTAATACTTGAGAGGTGGATTAATATAATCACTAACTCTGAGAACAGTTAGCAGTTTTTCTTTGAAAAAGAAAGTTTTTCTTTTTGCCAGGCGTGGTGGCACACAACTTTAATTCCAGCACTCAGGAGGCAGAGGCAGGTGGATCTCTAGCAGTTCCAGGCAAGCAGGGTCTACAGGGAGACCCTGTCTCAAAAAGACACACACACATACACACACACACACATGTTCACTTTGTATTTATACACTTTGCTTGGCTTAGATAGTGGAGGTGTGTTAGAGAACAGATAACTAACAAAATGAACACTGAGAAAACAAATATAAAAATAAATAGAATGATCTGGAATGAAAAAAGATAGTCAAAGAAATAGGATTCTAACAACCAATCAGTCTAAGTCAATGGGCAATTGAACAAACCAAGGGAGGACTAAGACCCATAAAGAAATAATTATTAATTATTATAATTAATTATAATTATAACAATTATAAATAATTAATAATTGCACCAACTGAGGAGCAATGTTGAATGGTTGGACACAAGGGTCCCAAGCTGGTACCTGACACTCATGTGGATGATTACACTAGTGAAAGCAGATTGTTCTTGAGGCACCACATTTAAGTACAAAAACTATTGATTAAAAATTATACTTCAAGGCTATATACTTCAAGGTTTAATGGCCAAAAAGCACATTTTGCTCTTGCAGGTAATGCTAATTTGGTTCCCGGCACCCAAATTCTAGCTAACAACTCTGGATAATGCCAGTTCCAGTGGTCCAACGCCCTCTTCTGGCATCCATAGGTATTGCACACACAGGTTTATTTGCATATCCACAGGCAAAACATTTATAAACATTAAAACAAACAAACAAAAAAACCCCATCACAACGAACAAAAACCCTCCTCACCTCTTAGGGACTATGAGATGCTTTCGTTACTCCCTTCACCGCTGTAGCAAAGGGAAGAAGGGTTACAAGAAATGGGTTTATCCTGGTGTACATTTTCAGGCGATGCATTCCATCGTGTTATGGTGGGAGCAGTGGAGTCCAGCTGTTCACAATGCATCTGTTAGCAGGAATCAGAGCAAACAGGAATTGGGGCCTCAGTGACCCACCTCCTCTAGACTCGATTTCCTAAAGATTCTACAAGATTCAAAAACAACATCACAAGCCTGGGAACAAGTTTTCAAACATGTAACTATGGGTCACATTTCGTATTTAAACCACAATATGACATTAATTCTAGAATCAAATGTGAAACAGCGTGGCCCAGGAACTCAGATTTAATTTACCTCAAACTACATATGCCCAGGTTATTACAGTAATATGACTTTCCTTCTTTTCTATAATAATAGAACAAAGTTATATGTCAAGGCACTTTTAAATACATTAGTGGTAATATCCAGTAGGCATATACATCAAATGGGGAGATCTCTATAACAGAATCCAGATGCTACATGATGACATTATTAGTCTTTTGATGGGTAAACAGAAGGAGAGAAACATTGGCTGTGATCACCCAAAGAACCTTGTGGACCTCAGGAATATGTTACTTAGTGTCGGAGTTCAGGTTGGAGTCCCCTTCCTTTTGGGATTCCCTGGGTCATTTGCAAATGAAAGGGTCTTGTAAGTAGGATGAGAAACCCTGTATAAATGGTACATCCAACTGTTTGTTTTGATCATTTAGAAATCTTATTGAAATATGATATTGTAATTAAGGTGACATTAAATGGCCTTAAGTCTTCTAGTTCAGCTTCCGTTGTAGCAGGAAGGAACTGAAGGAAAAAAAGACAACACACTTCTCTTTATCATGATGGAATTGTCAGCGTGTCATTCCTCAACCTCAACAGTTAAGGATCGATCCAGACAAGTGGATATTTGAACAGGATTACAAGGGTGATTCTCTTGGAATTCTAAAACAGAAGTATGGACGAAGAAGGTAGAAGTCCTTAGGGAAACAAGAGTTCCCTTTAGGGACATCCCTCTGAGAGATCTCTGGACCCTACCATGTGTCCCACAGCCCATTCTCATTCACAGCTTGGGCTTGGGTTTCCAGGCGTTTCTAGCACTTAGGTGGGAACCGATGCTACTTAGTCTGGAGTGACTTCTACAGGTGACGCCCTGTATTAAAACGCTGAGTGTCTAACCTCAGAATGATATGACCTTGCAGGCTTTAGCACCTCTTCCTAGAAGAAATAGGATGTTAGTGATGTGCCTCAGTGCAGTAAATATTATTAGGGTGGGTTTTTATTTAGTTTTTGGCAAAATTTGGTACCATACCCATTTATTACAAACACAGTAAATTTACACATAATTTGAATACCAGTGGTTGTAGTGATTATGTCTTCTGTAGGTTTCACAGTAAAAAAGTAAACCTAACACAAAAATTTCTGACATACACTTTTATGATTGACAGCTTTAGCAAATGTCTCACACCCAGTACCTGCACAGTAAGAATACATCTAGAAAAGAATTCCACAGCAACTGTTTAAAAAGGAGACATTTTAGCATGCAGTTTAGTAACAGCTGACCAATAATAAAGCAGTTGTAATTGGATGTCAATTTAAGTAACTGTATATTTTTTGTATGCATGCAGTCCTTCATGTCTGTGAGTGTGGAATGCATGTGTCAAGGTCCTTATTGGTAGTCAGAGGACACCCTCAGGTGTCATTCTTCATCATCTATCTTGTTTTAATTAGGGTCTCTGTATTTCTCCACTGTGTACACATATGGCCTATGTGCGTCCAGGTCTTCTCCCTCCTACAGGATCGAGGTATGCTGCATTGTGTGTGTGCACTACTGTGTCTGAATTTATGTGGATTCAAACTCTCAAGTTATCACACCATGTCATGAGCTCTTTACCTACTGAGCTGTCTCTCCAGCCTAAATGTTTTTAGGATGTTCTCAACATAAAGACTCAGAAAGGGCAGATTTCACTCTAATGAATAACACTGAGTTGTTCTAAACATGGATAAGGTCTTTACTGACCCAAAGGATATGAAAGTCAATGTCAGAAAATATTTATATCCTTGAGGAAAAGTAATTTTGGTAAAATTTTAAGAAACTTTTATTGAACTCTGCCCTTTGTAGATTACATAATAGCAGTCAGTTGCTTACATTTGCCTCCTGAGTTTTTATACACAAATAGCAGGTAGGCCTGTGGCTTATTTCAAGGACACAAGTGATTGAAATGGTCAACAGAATCATTCAATGTCTTAGTTTTATATTCTTTGTGTGGTTCATTTCTTCTTTGATTTTCTGTAAGATGGACTTTCATTTAATCCACAGAAACAAGTTTCAGAGCCATAACTCTAGGGTCAGTAAATTCCTGAGAGGTGTTGGAGCTCACGGGAGTTCAACACATTCTGGTTATTCAGTTAACCTTGAGAGGACACCTCTCAGGGCCAGATCTTATCTTTTCATTACATGTAAGAGAAAAGGTCTTTACTAATTCTGGAATTTGAGGGACTGAGGGTGAAAATGACAGCTCTTAAGATTTCAGTTTCCCAATCAACAGTGTATACGACACAAATCTCTTTAGAAAAGTAACTGAATAACAATTAAGCCAGAGAACAAAGCCTCTACATGGAAAGAAAATTAATCATTTTTTCCTAGGATTTGAAGACTTACCTGCGATGCTTTGGTGGCCATCTGTAGTGGTTTGAATGTCGATCCCACCATTAAATCTTGGGCAGTATTATCCTTCAAGCTCAGTCATCACTGGAGTTGAAGGCCCATCTTCACATTAGAGAATGTGATAATGTCCCTCACCAGTGACTCCACTTATTTGCAGGTGGCAGGAAGATCCGATTTTCTTTCAGAATTCCATTAATGCTAGTCTTTTCCATTGGTTTATATGTCCTAGTTTGCTTTCATTTTCTGTGACAAAAACACTCTGATCAAAACCAACTTGGGGAAGAAAAGGTTTATTTAGCTTACATCTCCCAGGTTGTAGTTCATCACTGAGGGAGCACACGGCAAGAGCTCAGGGAAGGAACCTGGAGGCAAGGGCTGAAGGACAGGCCATAGAGGAACACTGCTTACTGACTTGCTCCTTTAACCTGTGCTCAGCCTGCTTTTGTATACAATACATAGCAACATGCCCGGGGTGGTACCGCCCACAGTGGGCTGGGTTCTCCCACATCACTCAACAATCCAGAAAATACCCCACAGACATGACCACAGGTCAGTCTAATGGAGGCAATTCCCCAGTTGAGGCTTTTTCAACCTAGGTGTGTCAAGGTGATAGCCAAACTTATTCAGCACAATTGACCCCTTGTCAATCTGACACATAAACACATCACTATTAAACCACAATCTTTCCATTTCTTGTACTTAAGGTATAATGTTAATATTAATATCACAACATTAAGACAGTACAATCTTAAAAGCCCTATAGCCCTTAAAAAATACACACTTTAAAAAAGTTCATTCAGTCTCTTTTTAAAAGTCTCTTAACTACTGGCTCCTGTAAAATCCAAAACAAGCACTGTCTTATTTCAAAGGGAAGAACTGGACACTCCTAAGCAAAACCCAAGTCCAGCAAAGTAGTTCAAGGCTGGATATCTGGGATTCACTCACGATCTTCCGGGCTCCAGTTTCAGCAGCTGCACTTCTGTGGCTCTGCCGCCACAGCACACACAGCTTGTCTCGCAGGCCCAGGCCGGCTCCATTCCACACCTACTGCTGCCCTTGATGGTCATCGCATGGCCCTGGCATCTCCAAATAGAAGGGGTCTCCATGGAAACTGAGGCCGCACCTTCACCAGTGGTCCCTTCTGGCCTCTTGGTGCAAAACCTCCGATTCTGTCCATGACTCTTGCAATCCTGGGGTCTTCACTTCAACCGAGGGTGCACTTTCACCAATGGCCTTCCTGGCCTCTCAGAGTGCCAAGCCTCATCTGCTCTCTGTGACCCCTTCATGTGTTCAATACCAGAACCACACAGGAGACTCTTAGACATTACCAACTCCTGCTTCCAACTTGAGATGGAGGCTCAGGCCTCCTGTGGTCCATGGCTTCTGTGTCCCGATCCAGAGGAAATACTTCCTAGAAGATTTTGCCACAGTGATACTGGCTCTTGGTATTTCCAGCTGATTTTTCAACCCCAGCTAACCAGCATCAATTGTCTTAGTAAAACAAAGGTTTTACTTCAGGTTCTGCTTTTTTCTTAATTAACAACTGATTCTTCAGTCCCAGCTGACCAGAAACCAGATTCTCAATTCAAAATATCATACAAACAGCCCCAATAGTCTCTACTTCCCTTTGAAGCTTCACAAATCAGGCTTCCATTAGCTATAACTCTTAGCATCACTGTTCCAAACCCCACAGCAACAAACTCAATGGCTTTTCCAGTCCAAGGTTCTAAACACTTCCACAATCCTCCCCAAAACACCAAGGTCAGGCCTGTCACAGCAATATGCCATGATCCCAGTACCAATTTCTGTTCTAGTTTACCTTCAATTGATTTGGACATAATACTCTGACCAATACCAACTTGGGGAGGAAAGGATTTATTTGGCTTACATCTCCCAGGTCACAGTTCATCTGAGGGAACCCAAGGTAGGAACTTTGGGCAGGAGCCTGGAAGGCAGGAGTTGGAGCACAAGCCATGGTGGAGTGGTGCTTACTGGCTTACTCGCCTGGCCCATGCCCAGCCTGCCCTCCCATATAATACAAGCTGGCCAGGGATGGCCCTACAAATAGTGGGTTGAACCCTCCCACATCACTCAGCAATCAAGAAAAAAGCCCCAAACATATGGCCACAGGCCAGTTCAATGGAGGCAATTCCCCAACTGAGGCTCCCTTGACCCAACTGGTCAAACACAGAAAATGTGTGTCTGTGAAATGCCCAGACCTAAGTGACACATCTACAACGAAACCATTATACCTAAGGTGCACAAAACACAGAGGAACAGGTGGAAGAGATATATTACTGCATCTCTCAACTCTCACCAGCAAAGCTTCCTCATGCAACAGAGGGTGACTAACAGAAAGGTAACATTGGCTAAAACGTAGTAAAGGAGAATGTAGAATGCCTCCCTGGATAGGACACCTATATTACTAAACCTCTGCCACCCAGGGCTCAAGGACCACTGCAGAAGAGGGGGTGGAAAGACTGGAAGAGCCAGGGTTGGTGGATGAACACAAGGAAATGGCTTTCCAGGCTTCTGTAAACTTCCTCATATAAAATTACAGCAATGGTGATAGCATGCACACAATCCATGTAAATGCAAACCAGAGAAAATCTGCACAAATATGGGGAAAGAAGCCTAACATTAGCTGAGCAACTACTGGCAACTGATCACTGCTGGTGTGTGGGGGAGGGTTGGTCATATTTAAGGTAGTGATGCTACCAGGCTTCAGTGGATGAACTAACACTGAGGGACATCTGAGAACACAAACTTGACTTGACAGGCTTCAACATAAATGACAAAATTCATGAAATCTGCTGGGGGTCAGAGAGGGGAAGGGGTTTAAATATGATTAAGATGTATGAACTGCACAAAAATTCAATAAAACATATATATTGTAAGTAATTTAGATGTCAGCACAGGAGATGTTAACACTCCTGGAGATATTTTTATGCTCACGATAAAATTAAACTAATCAGTGTGCTTGAAATTTAAGTTCGTTTATAACACACACTTAGAAATTGTTTTTGTTAAAAGGAATTTATTTCTCTGGTGCAGAATAAGTGGTGCATCCGATCAAATGCAGAGAATTCTATAGCCTTCAGAAAAACTCAGCCAACGAAAGACCACCATCCATCAATTCTGCTTCTCTACAACACACCCTTTTACCAGAAACTGCAACAAAGAATGCTGTAAAGAACAGAAGCTCCAGAATGTGTGTGCGCCATGAGAGCGGATCCAGTAGATTAGCTCCCAGTGGGACTGCTAGTCCAGCATG
Organism: Eospalax fontanierii; assembly: GCA_035773235.1. NCBI lineage: Eukaryota > Metazoa > Chordata > Mammalia > Rodentia > Spalacidae > Eospalax > Eospalax fontanierii. Next base: position 8,966,151 of record CM069554.1, read on the forward strand.
TCTACGGGCAGCACCGAGGGGACACCCCAGAAGCTGCTCAGTCCACACAGCAGGATGCCTTCACACTTCCATTCTGACAGATCTGGGAAGTTCCAACACTGTTGCTATTCAGTCCATGTTGGAAGGCCAGTTAAGCTGCAGTCTATCACTGTTTAGTAGTAACAGAGACAGCGACAGCAATAATAGGCACATTCAGCACAAAACACATGCAGGCAGGAAACATGACCTTTTCCTTAGACATGTTTATTTAAGTGCCAATCACATGTTTTGCTTGTTCTCAACTGAAGCCCAGCTCTAGATGTTATGGCAAGATACAGACATAAGCCAATCTGTCCCTAGATTATGGGCAAACACACCATATAGAATGCATGCCAAGCACTGACAGGTACAAATACATCCCCCAGAAATGTGGACACTGCCACAGGCCTCTTGCAAGCATTTCCAGGCAAATGAAGAACAAGTCAAGCGGTCAACAAGTATTTAACCCAACACACTGGTGTGTAATTGACCATGACAAGGCCACTCATTTCAGAAACACTGATGTACAGACCTCAACTAAAAGAAATCAAGTGTAAAATAATGTTCCCCTATCTCAGATGCCTCCTGGGGCTAGGTTTTTTTAAATGGGTTATATATAGCCAGGTGTGTTGGCACATTCCTTCAACACCAGCAGTTGGGAGGCAGAGGCAGGTGATTATCTGTCCCACAAACTATGAAGGCTATTGCTAGTACTATTGGTTACTAGATGGTAAGCCACTATTGGTGAAGACATCATATGCTTGGGCTGAAGGACATGCAGAAATGATGCTGGAATCAGGTGGAAGCTTCTTCCATACTGGCTGGCTTGTATTGTGCCAGATTGCTGGGGGAGAATTGTCACCAACAGCCCTAATCAGCTATAAACCCCAGCAGGGCATGTCTACTGGTCCAATAGTGGCACAAAAGTGAGATTTCTCTGGCACAGGGGCTGAATGTTAGTCATATTTATATGTACTCCACATCCCCAAGAATCTAAAACCATTACGAAAAAATGTAAGTGTCAGGGGAAGGGATGGACTGTTGTCCAACAATTTTCCCTCAAAAAGAGGCATCAGACTCAAGAAGAAAACAAGTTCTAGAAATTGAAAATTTACAAGATTCCCAGGGCCACTTCACAAGGTTACAGAAGCAGTGAAAAGAAGAAATTCCCCACATAACCAAGCTGCCTCCCAGTCGTGTAGAGGTCTCCAGGACTGCAGCTCCCACGAGTCGTCACTGAGGCTGACAGGCTTTCTGGCGATGGCGCTGACTGTGACTGTCCACGCTTGTTTCCGTAACCCCAACAAAATCATTGGTCCACCTAACTGGACTTTGGTAGAATTACTTTTTTGTAGATTCCTATCTCAGGTGAGTAGACATTTGCTCATGTCTCCCCAGGAAAACCTCAGACAACACTGTTGCTGTTGGGAACTGTGATGGCTCAATCTGTGCCGCCCATTGTTTATATTCTTAGAAGTTTTAAGTGAGTTCTTAGCCATAACTGAAGTGAACTCATATATGAACCATTAATAACACTTTTTACATTTCTAAGAATTTTCTCTCATGAGTTAGTTGACAACGAAAGTTTCAAACTGTGGTGTGAAATTGCTCTACCATGTAATTTCAGGAAGTTTAACAACTAGAGGCATTGTTCACATTCACAGGGTTCTTGGACACAATTACTTTCCTCTTGTAATGAATGATGAAATGTAAAGGCTTTCCACATTGTTTACACTCACAGGGATTTTCTGCAGTACTTTTTTTTCATGTAATTTAAGATAAACATAGCATATAAAGGATTTGTCACATTGCTCTCATCCACTGGGTTTTGGTCAAGTATGAAATTTTCATGTAAATGAAGGTAACTGTAACATCTAAAGGGTTTTTTTAAAAAAATATTCACATATTTGTCTAGTATGAATTTTTCATGTCTTTGAAGATGACTATCATGTTTAAAGGCTTTACACTGTGTTCGGAGTCATGATATTCCTTCATTATGCATTTTTTCATGTGTTTTAAAAAAAGTTTACAATCATAGTTTTACTAAAATATGAATTCTTTCACGTAAAGATGATTGTGCCTTTGAAAGGCTTTTCCAAACTGTTCATATTCACATATTTGTCTAGTATGAATTTTTCACGTCTTTGAAGATGACTATCATGTTTAAAGGCTTTACACTGTGTTCGTATTCATATGATATTCCTTCATTATGCATTTTTTCATGTGTTTTAAGATTACTGTTCTGTGTACTGGCTTCACCACCTTGCACAGATTCATAAGGCTTTTCTCCTGTATGAAGTTTTTCATGTCTTTGAAGATGACTATGACGTGTAAAGCCTCTCCCACACTGTTTACATTTATAGGGTTTATCTCCAGTATGAATTTTTTCATGTAACAGAAGATAACGTTGACATCTAAAGGCTTTTCCACACTGTGTACATTCAAATGGTTTTTCTCCAGTATGAATTTTTTTATGTAATTGAAGATCCTTACGCCATCTAAAGGCTTTCCCACATTGTGTACATTCATGGGGTTTTTCTCCAGTATGAATTTTTTCATGTAACTGAAGATAACTGTGCCATCTAAAGGCTTTTCCACATTGTGTACACTCAAAGGGTCTTTCGCCAGTATGAATTTTTTCATGTCTTTGAAGATCACTGTGACATCTAAAGGCTTTACCGCACTGTTTACATTCATGCGGTTTTTCTCCAGTATGAATACTTTCATGCAATTTAAGATTATTGTGACGTCTAAAAGCTTTTCCACATTTTTTACATTCATAAGGTTTTTCTCCAGTATGAATTTTTTCATGTAATTGAAGACAACTTTGACGTCTAAAGGCTTTCCCACATTGTGTACATTCATAGGGTTTTTCTCCAGTATGAATTTTTTCATGTCTTTGAAGATGACTGTGACATCTAAAGGATTTACCACACTGTTGACATTCATAGGGTTTTTCTCCAGAGTGAATTTTTTTGTGTAATTGGAGACTACTATAGATTCTAAAGGTCTTTCCACATTGTGTACATTCATAGGGTTTTTGTCCAGTATGAATTTTTTCATGTCTTTGAAGATGACTATGACATCTAAAGGCTTTACCACATTGTTTACAATCATAGGGTTTTTCTCCAGTATGAATTTTCTCATGTGACTGAAGATGACTATGACATCTAAAGGCTTTACCACATTGTTGACATCCATAGGGTTTTTCTCCAGTATGAATTTTCTTATGTAATTGGAGACTACTACAGAGTCTAAAGGTCTTACTACATTGTGTACATTCATATGGTTTTTCTCCAGTATGAATTTTTTCATGTCTTTGAAGATGACTATGACATTTAAAGGCTTTCCCACATTGTTTACAACCATAAGGTCTTTCTCCAGTATGAATTTTCTCATGTGATAGAAGATGACTGTGACATCTAAAGGCTTTCCCACATTGTTTACAATCATAGGGCTTTTCTCCTGTATGAATTTTTTCATGTAACTGAAGACAACTGTGAAGTCTAAAGGCTTTACCACATTGGTTACATTCATAAGGTTTCTCTCCAGTATGAATTTTTTTATGTAACTGAAAACTACTGCAGAGTCTAAAGGCTTTCCCACATTGTGTACACTTATAGGGTTTTTCTCCAGTATGAATTTTTTCATGTCTTTGAAGATCACTGTGACGCCTAAAGCCTTTACCACAATGTTCACATTTATAGGGTTTTTCTCCAGTATGAATTTTTTCATGTAATTGAAGACAACTGTGATATCTAAAGGCTTTCCCACAGTGTTTACATGCATAGGGTTTCTCACCAGTATGAATTTTTTCATGCCTTTGAAGATGACTTTGACGTCTAAAGGCTTTCCCACATTGTTTACATGCATAGGGTTTCTCTTCAGTATGCTTTCTTTCATGGCTTTGAAGATTCCTACGCTGATTAAAGGCTTTCCCACATTGTTTACATTCATAGGCCTTCTTTCCAGTATGTGATCTTTCATGTCTCTGAAGCTGACTTTCACATCCAAAGGCTTTACCACAATGTTTACATTCAAATGATATTCCTTCACTATGAATTTTTTCATGTTTTTGAAGATGACTGTGCTGTGTAAAGGTTTTACCACAATGCTTACAACCATAGGGTTTCTGTCTAGTATGTTTTCTTTCATGTTTCTGGAGACGATTAAAATGTGTAAAGGTTTTATGACAGTGTTCACATTCATATGGTATTCCTCCAGTATGACTTTTTTCATGTAAAAGTAAAGGACTAAGAAATCTAAAGGCTTTCCCACACTGTTTACATACATAAGGTTTTTCGTCACTATGAATTCCTTCATGTTCATGAAGAGAAGGGGAAGAACTCAGAGGTTTACCATCTATATTACATTGATTATCTTTTCTTTCAGTTTGAGTTCCTTCGCATGTGTGAAGTGAACTGTCATAAACAGAGGCCTTTCTATAGTCTTTGCATTGATAGAGTTCTTTTGTACTGTGTGTTTCTTGATGTATTACCAATGAACTTGGAAGGTCAAAATAATCTAAACATGCCTTATATTCCAAAGGTCCATTCACGGTGTGAGTTCTCAAAGAGCTTGTGAGGGAGTTAGAGTTCTGTGGCTTGTTTCCATGTTCTTCAAGCTCAGATGGTTTATATTGAGAGTAAGAGGCAGGATCGTTATTAAAGGGTAAAACCTTTCCACACACATTGCTTTCACGTGGTGTTACTTCACTCGAAATTTTCATGCTCACATCGGCATTTGCTATCCAGGTGAAAGTTTCTTCATCCTGAAGATCCTCTTTATGCACGTAGAGTGTCTCAAACACAGAACTTCTGTAAAATGACAAGTATATTAGTAAACTGATTTATTACTGTTTGTTACAAGGTATAGGTCATACACTGCTCCGAAAAGCAGGTATATGTTTTGAGTGGTTCTGAAAGGACAGAGTGCCGAAGGCACACTCGTGTCAGTACTGGGCACAGGACATAACTGAATGGTTTGAAACTAAGTAAAATGAAAGTTCTAGGGGCTGGAGAGATGGCTCAGCAGTTAAGAGCACTGTGGCTCTTGCAGGAAAACCGGGAGGGGTTCCCAGCACCCACATGGCAGCTAACGACCCTTCTTAACCCCAGTTCCAGGGGATCCGACACCCTCTTCTGACCTTTGTTGGCACAAGTGTACTTAAATTCGTGCAGGCCATACACTCACACACATAAAACAAAAATGACAATCTGGTTCCCACAATGTCAATAAAAAGAGTGACATTTGTTAACATGACTTCCTAGTAGTGTTTGCACATGAAAAGCCCTTTCAAACACTGAATACCAGTCTTAAATTGAGGTACATGTTACATTTCCTAATGATAAAAATACATAGTTGTCCTCATTTCTTTTGTTTATTCATTCATAAATGCTCACATTAAATACTTTCAATGGGGGCTGGAGAGATGGCTCAGCAGTTAAGAGCATTGACTACTCCTGCAGGGAACCTGCGTTTGAATCCCAGCACCCACATGGCGGCCAACAACGGTCTATTCCTACAGTTCCAGGGGATCTGATGCCCTCTTCTGATTGTGGGCATTGCATGACACAGCTGCATTTACATACATGCAGGCAATATACTCATACACAAAATCAAATTAATAAATTAAAAAAATATATATTTTACAAAAGACCTTCAGTGGGGGACTGGAGAGATGGCTCAGCTATTTTAAGCATAGTTGCTGTTCTTACAGAGAACCAAAGTTTGGTTGTCAGCATCCAAGTCAGGCAGCACACAACCTCTTGCAATTCCAGCTCCGTGAGTCTAACACCCTCTTCTGGCCTCTCTGCACACATGCATGCAGGTTTCCAAACACACACACATACATGCACACACGCATGCATGCGCAAATAAATAACAACAAAAAAATCTTTTAAAAATTGCTTCAATGGAACTTTGCTTCTACTTCTTAAAATTACCTTAGATTTTTTCCAGAAATTTTATAATGGTCTTCAATGATCTCATCTTCACATTTGTTTCCTACAATGTAGTCAAAAAAAATTATGAGAATTAGAAATTACTGAAAAATTAATTTGTAGCTTTAGTGTATATGAAGCATACCTGATTTATACACCACGTTCTTCTTTTTTAGTATTGCAAATCACAGAAGCACATCAATACCAAGAAATGCTTATTTCTTAATATACTAAGGAAGGTAAGATGACATTTTTACCTATAAAACTGAAGTTCCTGCAGGTTTCCAGCATCACATCTCTGTAGAGATTCTTCTGAGAAGGATCCAGCAAAGCCCATTCTTCCTCAGTGAAGTTCACGGCAACATCTTCAAATGTCAAAGAATCCTAAATATTCCACAGACTCAATTGATAACATGTTCATACAATCCTATGCTATTCACACATTTTGCTCCATACATAGAAATTCTAATGCAAGCTTTGAGTGGTTCTGAAAGGAAGGAGCACTCGAGGGACACTCCTCTCACTACTGGGCACAGGACACAGGATGTGCTGCTGCTCTGTCCCAATTCTCTTTCTACGGCACATCAACTTCCTGTCTTAAAAAAGTCCCACCCCGCGGACCTGATATACAGAGTAGAGGTATACTACCATTCGAGATCCTGTTTGTCCTTAGAAACTCATGCTCAAAGTGTTTACATTTTAATGACGTGAGGAAATTTAATGTTTTGGTACCTATTACATGAACATAAATGATAAGTCACCTAGCTTAAAGAAAAGTCTATTAATCTATTGAAAACTGACAGAGGTAACTACAGGATCAGTCCGCAGGCCCCCAAAGAACAATAGGAATTAAGTGTGATGAGCTTCCTGGTGGCTGCGATTTCACACATGCTGTCACAGCTTGTTAAATGGGGAAATGAGTGTTCTCTGTGTGCTTACAGAAGAAATCATTTATAAGCTATAAGTAGTTTATTCAAGAACAATTTTAATCAAATAACAAATATGATACATGACCCATATTCAAAGATGCTAAAACAACTTTAAAAACATTTTGAGTATGTATAAAGGGGACATGTATTTCAGAATGAACTCAGCGTAATCAGTTACACTGACATGTGTGTATAGTCACAGCTGTGTCAGAGAATGAGCTAGAAGGTTCACTTAAGTCCAGGAGTCCAAATCAGCCTATGCAACATAGCAAACCACTCATCTTAGGAAGGGAAGGGAAGATGGTTTGGAATGAGGACAGGAAGCAGTGCATGCTCACCAGAGTTCATGGTTTCATTTTATACTACTAGAGAAAAATACACGAATCTCCAAACTAGACATTTTTGCAGTGAGCAAAAATTATTTTTCAAAATGACTAGGAGCAGCAACTGTCAAAGTCAAAGAACAACATAGTGATGTTTTGCCTAACACACTTCAAAGACTTCCAAGCAATAAGTCAAAGATAAGAAGCCAAAATTAATTGCCACACTTTAAAAATCAGGTCACAGAGTCTAGGGAGATGGCTCCACATAAGCTTGATGGCCTGAATTTGATCCCAGAAATGCACATAAAGATCGAAAACAGTGAATACACTGCAAAAAGTTGTCCCCTGACATGCACACATTCACATATATACACATTAAAAAAATAACAAAAATTTAAAACTTAAAAAAAAACAGGCCATCAATATTTGCAGCCCAACTCTTAGTGAATCATTCATCGTCAAGTTAATGACTAATGGTGCCCTATAAGACAAGCACTCTTAAAGCAAAGATGTTAAGCTCTTCAATTTCAGCCTTAATAAAAATGACATGGTCTACAGCAGTATGCCAGATACAGACTTCTGATGTGAGAACATCACAGTTGGCCATGCCTTCACTTTCTGAAAGGACTTCTCTGCAAGACCAATAAAAAGCTAGTGCCCTTGTGAACATTACTTCCAGATCAGTTCAGATTATCATCATACAATCAACAGGTGGCTCCAAAATAAAACTGGGTTTTATTTTCATGAGGCAGAAATTCACTGTTCTAAATGGGATGCCATGACTTATGTTGAGTCAAGTTCTTTTAATATAACAGAGAGATCTGTCACCTCTACACCTGCCTTTTCAATTGGTACTGTACATAACTGAGACCTAGGATGGAGCTTGTATCCTCCATATTATTGGTACTGCACATAACTGAGACCTAGGATGGATCTTGTATCTTCCATATTATTGGTACTGTACATAACTGAGACCTAGGATGGATCTTGTATCCTCCATATTCTGGCCCATCAGATAAAAGCTAACTTTTCAAGAAAGACTATAAAAACCAGAAGGGCTTGGAACAACATTGAACAAATCATGAAAGAACACAGATAACCAGCGCAGACTACTGTATCTAGTCAAATTACCAGTTGTAATCTCAGGAGAAAGAAAAACATTCCATGACAAAAACAGATTTAAATAATTTATGGTCATGAAGCCAGTTCCTTAGAGAAGACTTCAGTCAAAAGAGAAGATTAAACAGGCCCAAGATGGCATACAAAGGGGCCGGACAGGTGGCTCAGCAGTTAAGACTGCTGGCTGACTGTTCTTCCAGAAAGCATGGGTTTGGTTCTCAGCACCCACATGGCAGCTAACAGCGATCTGAAACTCCAGTTCCAGGGGATCTGATGCCCATTCGTGCCTTCCATAGGCACTGCATGTCATGGGTCCATATACGTACATGCAGGCAATATGCTAACACACATAAAAAATGAAAACAACAAAATATTTTTAAAAAGAGAGTACAAAGAATAAACAATTCCAGAACAATGAACCAGAACAGGTCTAAGAAAACAATGCTATGGCACCAACATAAAAGGAATTACAAAGTACTTAGTAACAACTCTCCAAATTAATGATCTTAACTCCACAGTAAAAATACACAGATAAATCAATTTGATCAGAAAACAGTATTTGATCAATTTCCCACCTCCAAGAAACACGTCTCACCAATAACTACTGATACCACATTAGAGTAAAAAGGATGGAAAAAGGTATTCTAAGCAAATGGAACTAAGAAACAAAAGAAAACTTCAAACTACAGCAAGTCAGGAGAGGCAAGGAAGGACGTTTCATAGTCATTTAAAGGAAAAATCCAACAAGAAGGTATTATAATCCTAAACACATAATACAAACACAGGGCCCCCAATTTCATAAAAGAAACTCTATTAGATTTAAAATCGTATGTTGACTGCAACACAGTGATAATGGGTGACTTTAATATTCCACTGTCAGCAATAGAAAGGTCAGCCAGATAAAAACTAAATGAAGAAATCCTGGATTTACATGACATCATAAATCAAATGGCCCTAAGAAACATTTACAGAACACTCCACACAAATGTCAAAGAATATACTATAGTTCAAAGAATTGTCTACAAAATAGACCACATATTAGGACACAAATTTCAGAAAATATCATCTTGTATTCTGTTTGATCACAAAAGAATAAAGCCAGATAACAACAGAGACAGGAAAAAGTACACAAACTAATAGAAACTAAACAACACACTGCTGAATAAAATTGGATCAAGATAGATACTGAAAAAAGAATTTTAAAAATTCCTTGAATAAAAATGAAAACACAACATACGGAAATGCATAGGACACAATAAAGGCAGTCCTAAGAAGAAATTTATAGCACTAAGTACCAACCTCAGAAAACTAGAGACATAGCATACAAATAACGTAATTAGGAACCTCTGAAGGAACCTTGGAAAACCAAGGACAAACAACACCTAAAAAGAGTAGCTGCATAGAGGTAATTAAAATCAAGGTGGAAATGAACGAAACAGAAACAAAGAAAATACAAAGAATCAATGAAATGAAAAGTTGGTTCTTTGAAAAGATTAACAAGGTTGACAAACTTTTAATTAAATAAACTAAAAGAAAGAGAATATCCCAACTAATAAACTCAAAGATGAAATTGGAAACATTACACCAGGCACTGAGGAAAGTCAGAAAACCATAAAGGCATACTTAAAAATCTATATTCCACAAAACTAGAAAATCTAAAAGAAATGGATAAATTTCTAGGTATGTACAGTCTACCGAAGTTAAATTCAAAAGACATAAATAATTTAAACAGACCCATAACAACCAATAAGATGGATGTAGTAATTAAGAATTTTCCAAGGAAAAGAGCCAAGCACCAGATGTTTGTAGCATGGAATTCTACCAAACCTTCAAAGAAGAACTAAAACCAATACAACTGAGATGTATCACTCTGATACCAAAAGCAGATAAACACTAAACAAAAAAGAAAATTATAGGCTAATCTGTCTGATAAACACAAAAACTCTCAATACAATCCTGGCACAACGAATGCCTGCATGTGTGTTAGTGTACTCGTGTCATACAATGCCCATGGAGATCAGAGGAGAAAGTCAGATCCCCTAGAACTGGAGTTATGGATAGCTGTTAGCCACCATGTGGGTGTTGGGACTCAAACCCAGGTCCTCTGCAAGAGCAGTCACTGCTCTTAACCACTGAGCCATCTCTCTAGCCCCCTATTTTGCAGTTTTTTTAAATGAAATAAGCGATCTATTTATCTTTAATTATATATCATCAATGAAAAGTTTTTTAATTGAATTTTTCAAATTTTGTGCAGTATGTTTTGATCATATTTAGACCTCCTCCCCGTGTGCACCTCCCTTTTACCCTTCCATGTCCAGTTTCATACACTCCAATATATATTTTTTTCCACAGTTTAAAGGTCTATGGAGTCAAATTTGTGTCTCCATGTGTCCATTACTGAAGCTGGTTTACCTACCCAGAATCAGTACTTAAAAAAAACTGATTCTTCACTTCCCAGCAGCAAACGGTTCCTCAGCTAGGGGTGGGGATTCCTATCCACTTCCCCACTTCTATGCTGAGATTTCATCTGACTTAAGTTTATGTGGGATTTGTGCATGCTGTTACCACTGTGCTGAAATCCTGTGAGTCACTGCCCAGCTGTCTGGAAAACTGTTCTTGTGGTCTTCTTCCACCCCTGGCTCTTACAACCTTTCAGGTCTATATTGCATAATGATCCCTGAGCCTTGGGTGACCAAAGTTTGATACAGGTGTCCTATTCAGGAATAAGCAGTCTACATAGCCTCTTATTCCTCTGCATGTTGACCAATTGTGGGTGTCCATAATCTGCTACAAGAGGAGGCTTCACTGATGAGAGCTCAGAGATGCATTAATCTATGAGTATGAAAATAAGATATTAGGAATTGGTGTAATACTGTATTTATTTGGTAGAATATTACTGGGCTCTCCCCTGTGGCCTATGGCCTGCCTAAGCACAGGTTCCTATGCCTATGTGTCAGCACTCTGGAAATGGAGGAAGGCGCATCACTGTGACCTCAAGGACACAATGGTAAACATATATATTTGTAGGTATATTACTAAAACTGATAAACCTACAGCCAAGAAAAACACAAAAATTACTTATTAGAGGGCCCATCACTGAGATGGATATTAAAAATACCATGTCACTGCTGTGACCAAACACCTAACAAGAGACTTTAAGGCATAACAAATGAAAACTATAGTTTAGCTTCTGTTTTAAGAAGGGATACAGCTCATGTGGGTGGGAAAGCATGGCTAGCTGTTTACACAGCTCAGCAGTCAGAAAGCAGGCCTTAAGAGGAGCAGAGGAATATCCATTAGATTGGACTACTGGAATGAAACAGTCTCTGGACCTCCTAATGCAGGCACTCGCCTCACCTGCAGATTTAGCTCTCTCTGACCATAAAGAAACCCTGTCCTCACAGGCTCCTCATGATGTCACTGGACAGACTGTCAAGAACACAATGAATACCAGGATAAGCACAGGCCCGAGCTTTTTGGGATCGCTGCTTCACATTAATCCAGAGGATCAGGTCAACCTTAAAAGCCTTCTACAGGGAAAAAGACTACTCTGAAGCGGTTTGGACCCAGCATTATCAAGTCAAGTTCAAATTCCTAATTGCAATCAGGCTTCAAGGCCCAACTCCATTAAGGGGGGTGAGAAGGGACACAGGCAGACAGGGAAAGTCCACACAGCTTCCTTAAACGGGAACAAATCGTTCCCAGGGTCTAGACACTGTGGTGGAGACTGACAGGAAGAAAAGCCAACTGGGGGTGGACATCCAAGCAGGATTAATAAAGAGAAAGGGAAGATTCAGTGACCTTTCAAGACCCTGGACCCTGTTTGGTAGACTCCAGCTCTGGGAACCCTCCCTTTCCAAAAGGGAGCTTTTTCTTTCATTCTAGAAAGCTGTTTCTGTTGTTTTTCTATGCTTTTGTTTTCCGTATTCTCAGTCAGTCCTTTGCCTTCATGAACGAACTTGCCTGATCCCTTGATGACCACCTCAACCTGTTAGACCATCTGAGTTCATCTGGCTTCCTACAGAAGAAGCTCATGAGCACGACTCCTGGGAGCCTCCTGGAGATCTCTATGTATTTTCTGATGAGAAGCGGGTAAAACCCACCCTCACAAATCTGCAGACCCTAATGGATATCTAAGACCCTCTCACCTTTCTAGGATCTATCACATAAATTTAAATCTTATCTGGTGTTTCTTTTTCCCAGTCCATGTCCTACAGAAACCATATCCCACTTCAGGGAATTCATCCTGACCCTGCTCTTCTGGGGAGATCTCTGAAAATCTTCTTGGACCAAGGTTAAACTTTCCTAAAAGTTACAACCCATGTCTTTACTCCAGTTGCAAAGGCTGCCTACCTGCTCTCAGGATGATGCTGACAATATCTCTGGACTCTGTTCTGGGTCTGGGCATCTTAACTTCCTGACACTATTGTCACACTGCTTACCTGCCATGTTAAATCCCATTATTGTCACTTTTAACCACTCTACATCCTGTTAGTCCTGATCCTGCCTGAAACATAATTGCACCAGTTATCCAAGAGTACACCACTGAACCCTCATGGAGGACTGTAGAGTTGACTGATCTCACAACCCAATTGGACTGGTGATGTCTATCCAGCTCTTAGGCTAGAGAGCTAGGTCAGCAGTTAAGAGCACATGTTGCTCTTTCAGAGGACCAAGATTCTGTTTCCAGCATACTCATGGTGGCTAATGACCATCCATAACCCAGTTCCAGGGGATTCAATGTCCTCTTCTGGCTTACATGGGCATTGCATTCACATGGTACACTTACATACATTTGGACAAAACACCCGTACACATAAAATAAAAATAAACAGAATATCTTTTAATGGACTCAATTAACAGCCATCCCCCCCCAGAATCATTAAAATTGACCCTATCTTGCTGCACTTATCACTCTTGAAAATACACATGGACAAACATAACCACAGATTCGGCTTCCTTGTATATCCTCACTCTTCAGTTGAAAGCGGTTCTATCAGATGCTGGCTACAAAACCAGGTTTCTGTTTCTATTAAAGCCACAAGCTGTTCCCATGGGGACATGCAACCTCACTCTTCTGTTTGTAGGACAAAAAAGAGCATTACTGTCTCTAATGAACCCAATTCCAGACAAACTACTAAGCTCACAGGTGGTTTACTTCCAGCACATCTAATAAAATGCTAAATAAACCCTCAATCTCAGGTCCAAGAAAATGGCTCACCTGTAAAATGCTTGTCACATAGCATAAGGACATAAAACTGAGTCCCAAGGACTAAGTAAAGAGCTGGTTACAATCGGCGCACACTTTTAATCCCAACAGAGGAAGGCAGATCCCTGTGAGTTCAAGGTCAGCCTGGTGTACATAGCAAGTTCCAGGTCAGCTGAGACTACAGGGAGACCCTGTCTCAAAAAGACCGAAAAAAAAAAAAAAAAAAAAAAAGAAAGAAAAAGCTGGTCACAGTGCACATGCCTCCAATCACAGTGGTGCGGAGATGGAGAGCATAGGGTGTCTGGGGTCTGAGCCAACTGCTGACCTCCTTTGTGCAGTGAGAGACCCTTTCTCAAAACCCACATAAAGTTGGAAGGAGAGAACTGACTCCACAAAGTTGTCCTCAGGCCTCCACACATGGGTCACAGCAAAAGTGAGCCCCTCCACACACATGATATATACACAAATACCTAACAGTAATAAATAAAATTTCTAAATTCAAAAAATAAGGAGGAAAGTGCCATACTGAATTACTCACTGTTGACCTCTCAACTCCACAAAAGCACATGGACACCTTCACACATACCTGCATTCAGAAGAACACAGGCACATGCACAAACACACAATCTCAATTCAATCAACTCTGAGAATCTGCCTGTGCTGAACTATCACCCTGGAAAGGACACACCATTCTCAGAAAGCTCTTCAAATTCCCTCCCACTCCAACAAACAACAGAGTCCTAGTAGACCACAAAGAGTTCAACTGGTAGCAAGAACTGAAACAGCCTGGCCTATACAACAACCCTGCCCAGGGTCTGATCTCTTCTCTGCAGAGGTTTTGGTTCCCAATTTCTTCATATCTCAACTTACTCCTTTCTAAGAATGACTCCCTTCCTGCCTAGATGTGGGCACAATGCCAGAATTTCCCAGATCCCCACTTCCAGTGGGAACATCAGTCCTCTATTAGTTGACCTCCACATGCACCACAGCCTTTGTCACACCCAACATCTGTTTCCCCTAGTAATCATTAAGCCCTTTATAAGATCTCACCTAAGAGTTCTGCTCACCTGACACAATTCCTAAGGTACAGAGGGCATCATGTAATGTGGGCACAGGAGTGGGTGGACATAGACTGGCATCTTATGCTTATTCAACCTTGTTACCCTAGTTAGCCACAGGAGTATAACATATTTCAGGACCCACATGGCTCTTAATACTCCAGTTAATCTTCTTTCTGTAGGACTCAAAACCCACTGTGCCTCTGTTAAATGTAACAATAAAGAGACAATAAAGCAACAATCACAAAAAGGGAAGCTGACACAATTCCCTTCAAGAATGAGGATTATGAGGAGAAAGGATTTTGGGACCATGACCGGACCTAGAGCATTAGACAGAAAATGATAGAATACATGGGAGAGGTCAAACATGAATGGAGCCCTAAGGAGAAGAAAAAGCTTCCCTCTAAAACCTGGAGAACGGACTGTGTATGGCTTTTATAGATGACCTAAGTTCGAGTCTCATCAGCCACATGAGGCCACTCACAAAAATATGTAACTCCAGATTCAGGGGGATCTCTTAGCCTCCGACCATCGTGGACATCTGCACTCACGGATGCACAAACACACATACAGACACACGTATAATTTAAAATTTTTAAAAAATCCCTGCATCTGGAGAGCAGCTTCATTTAGAATAAGATAGGAAGACAAAGAGTGATAGCCCTAAATAAAGGGAAGGCAGTGGGAGGCTAGAGGAACCTCTTCAAGGAAAGACGACACAGCCATCCTCAGAGAACATTCACAGAAAGACCCATTAAGCAATCAAGAACGAAGGAAACAGCAGACATTTAAGTTTCACATCATGTGGTTTAGTTCAACATAACTTAGAGGACAAAGAGCATGCAGGAGTCAGGTTCCATAATTTAAGAGCTGTCACGTCAGAGCACAGACTGCTTCCTAACTCTGTCCAGAGAGAGCAGCGGGGAGCTGCAGCACTCAAGGTTTATTTCAGCAGGAAAGAAAGCAAACGTGCAGTAAGGACACACTGCAGAGTGGAGGCGCACAGAGCCGAGGGGCAGCTGCAAGGGGCTTCCTCTATTGGGCAGACTAGTCAGTCCTGAGCCACATTTCTCCTCCCTTTGCCCGGCCCTGGGGCCAGAGTGATCCCTTTCCTGGAATAGTCACAGGCTTATTTTGAATAATATTTTACCCAAAATTCAATGTTAGATTAGATGGAAGAATATGAAGAGAGCTGTCAAACGTCCAAGGACCACGTCTGCATATGCTCCTCAGGGAGGAGCTTCATGGGGGTCATGGAACCTGCCCAGACTGGCTGCTGTCTTTTCTCCCACCCCGTCCTTCCTCTTCCCTAGACTGCTTGCCCAGATGCAGGTCCTCCTCTTCCTTTCCTTTCCATGTTCCCGACCCTGACTTTTAGACTACCGCTCATTTACCCCCAACCCTTGTCCACACAGCACCAAAACCACAGCTTGACTGCTACAGCTCCTTGCTGCTCAAGCGCTCGGGTCATCACCGACACTGCAGCTCCGGCGCAGGCGGAGCCCCGCTCAGCGCCCGGCGCAGAAGCAGCTGCAGCAGGAAACGCCACAGGCGGCCGCCGGGAACCCGGGCGCCGGGACCGCTCAGGACGGGGGTCCTGCTGTCGCCCCGCCCGCGGAGGACCCAGCACAGCCCGCGCCCGGGCTCCACGCGCGCTCCTCCCGCCTGGGGACAGCCGGGCCCACGCTCACCATGGCCGGGCTTCCGCGTTCGCCGCGCTCTCCGCACAGCTCCCCGCAGCGGCGCTCACCGCGCAGCACTCGTGGCGGATCCTTCTGCCACGGAGCAGACCACCCAAGTCAGAACCAGCAACATGGCGGCTGGATGGAGCCCGCCTCCTGTCTCCAGTCCTGATTGGGCTTCACGGCCGGAAGTTCTGGTGGGCTAAGGCCACCCCTGATGCCTAAGTGACAGAAAGGCCTAAAATGATGGAGAATCACATCTCTTCCAAGCCCTGGCTTCCTCTCCAGGACAAACCCTGCCCAGCTCCAGGAGACTGACATCCAAGTATTGCTCCCGGCCTGGCAGAGCAACTACTGGTGTGTTGAGCAACTCTGTAGACATTATGTTCTTCCTCCTGGGCACAGGGTCACTCATACACACGTCAATTACACATTCAATGTCCTATAACATTGTACCCTTGCCTCAGATTTAGGCACCCAGTGCATGGTCGGTGACATCAGTGTTGGACCTAAAGTCTGATGTCCTCCAGGGACCTAGATTTTCCACTCAGGCACACTAAGGATTGCAATAGAACCCAGGCCTGCTCTTTAAGAGGCTGGTCTCTCTAAGAGGCCAGATCTCACAGCCTGAGGACACCAGGCCATGGTGAGGACACCAGGCCATGCTGAGACATTTAATGGCCTAAAATGGGTAAAGATTTTCATTTCACTGTTTGTCTGCTGGTGCTTGACCTTTGCCCAGTCCCTCCTAGCAGCACACCCAGAAAGGAGTGACCTTGCCAGTTCCAAAAACTCGCCCGACCACACCTGTTGTGATGTTCCATCTGGGAGGGGCATGTGCAAATAGCTAACCCCTAGGTCTGTTATTGTTAGGAATGTGCACACCGGAAACTGTGAAATGCTTAATTCTTATTGGATGTTGCAAATTATAACCAGTCCCCGCTGCCAGACCTTATAAAAGCTTCTTTCTAAGTATGATTAGGGTTTGCTATAAGTGGCCCCGACTGGTCGGAAATAAAATACCTTGCTATTCCATCCACGTGGTGTTGGCTTTTTATCTCAACTCATTACAAGACACAGTTAAGAAACTGTGCTGTGGTTTCATAGCTTTAGAGTCCTACTCAGTACCTGGCTCCTCCATTCTCATCACTTAAGCTGTCCCAAGCTAAGTCACATGGTGTGGGACTTCCTGCTACCCTATGAAAAGATTTTTTTTTAAAGAAAAGAAAGATATATTTCTTTCATTCTGGGAAGTTCTCTGAAGTCTCTGCTGAACCACTCGCTCTCTCCACACATATGTAACACCTCTCTTGTGCAGCAAACTGCGGTAGATTAAGTTATCCCTCCGAATGAAGCTCCTTGCCAGGTTTTAAAGAGAAGCCTCTCCTTCCTTTTAAGGCTCCATTCAGGGTTGCCGCTTTGTACTCTGTTCCTTTCTAATGCAGCCCCACCTTAAGAGTCAACTATTGTCTGAAGGACCTTCCTCCTATTAATTCTAATTCCTGAGGGGTAATTTTGTATTAGTTGTTTTCACTAATTAATAACCATGTCTCTGTTCATTTTCTTCTGTATCTAACAGGTTGCTCACCCTTTAACATTCAGACTGGACATTTTAAACCAAAGAAAAAACACTTGAGAAACTCTTGGTGTTGTTCTGGTGTAGCCCCAGAACTCTGCGCATAAGCAGCAGGACCAGGATTTCTTGATGACCAATGCTACTGTTGCTAAAATTCCTTCTGGAAGGCTCACAAACAACATGTGGCCCCCTCCTCCCTTTGGCCCTAACACAAAGGGAGGTATGGGTGGAAAAACAGAGAGTTTATTGGGCTTACTGACACAGCAATGGGTGAGGGGTTACTTAGGAGAGTGTGGGTGCTCCTCTCCTAATGCAGCACTGGAAAGTCTCCATCCAGGTACAGATCGTGACTTCCCAGCAGTCATACAAAACAGCAAGAGAGTGACTCCCTATGACTTCCTGCTCTTATATACCCCTAGTCCCTCCCCTTGTGCAATTAGGGCCAAGTGTTTGGCTGGGAGGTGTAGCTAACTCTCCCTGTCCCTCCTATCTTGTGAAGCATCAACAGTCAAGTCTGTGGTGATCCTAGGTGAGTGAGTATAACCACATTCTTGGGAATATGACATCTGTCCATAGTCTGCCATTTGGAGGACAGTCTTATGCAACAGCTATATGGTGTGCTTGAGGCCAGCCTGGGCTACATGAAATTCTCTCTCAAGTAAATCAAATGTATAACACATGTCCAATGGGGGGAAAATGATTAATGTTTATTAAATGTACACTGTATAAAAAGATTGCAGCAGTGATTCCTGAAAACAATAAAATGAAAACAAAATCACTCTAATGCAAAAGTTCAGTTTTTTCAAGGATAAAACTAATCAATAAACACTTAGTATTTTGAATGTAACAATTCATGCAGACTTTGGAAGGGTAGGCCATTAAGAATGTAGCACAGCCGTTAAGTTCAGAGCCTGAGTCCTGGCAGCCTTTAAATCCAGTTCAGTCATCCATCCCCAGTAAGCTAGTTAAACAAGCAAATAATCATGGAAAGCAAAAAAGACATTTATTCAATGAAGCCACACTGGGCAGAGAAGCAAAGAGGACCAGTGAACCCCAAATTCTTTTTTTGGGTGCTGACGAGAAGTTAAGGTTTAAATAGAAGGCAATAGGAATGCACGACTGGGCAATGCTAGTCAAGGAGTGGTGTGTAAGGGTATGTCCAGAGATGCTGAACTGAGATAGAAAGATCTACCCCGAACGATGGTGGCTACATACACTAAGCTCTGTTCCAGCCTGACTTGAAAAGAGCATAACAGCAGACTGAATTTAAAAGCAGCAGAATCATGTAATTTGCAAAAGACATTTCAAAAATAGAGCATTCATGTTGTAATATTTTACTACTGATGGCTTTCATCCAGACCTATGGTAATACAGAGAAGTAAGTGGGCCCCAAAATATGAAATTATACATTTTTGTAAGAAGTGGAATGATAGTAAATGTAGAATTAGTTTCCAGGTGGGTTTGAAAGAGATTACCACCATTAGGGAGTAAATTCCCAGTTTCAGAGGAACAACATGAAAGTTGGCATGAGGATAAGACCCCACCAAATACAGGATTCTAAATTATAAAAATATAAAATCACTTGAAAAGACAAAGCCTGAATAGAAATGCCAACACAGGTGTTTCCTGCTTCAAAACAGCATATTCAGAAACTCTTTCTAAAGTAGCTGAAGAGAAGCCATCTTATCATAAGCCAGCCTTGACTACATTTTGTGCCTGCTCAGGCATTTTTCAGCCACTAACCTCCCACAGCCACATATTCAGTGCTTTCCATGATATTGACTATAGCCTAAAAGTATGACCAAAATACCTTCAGGATGTAAAATCACAACAAAATATAGCAAAACTAATTAATATAATCAAACATTGGTTTGATACTAGAATTTCAAAAATCTGTAAACATTAATTGCTCAGTACTCCCAGAAAGTAAATCCTCACAATGGAAGGTAAATTTGTTTATGAATGTTATAATGTCTCAGGATATTTAAAAAGCAAATGAAAATGTGAAAAAATAGTGAAAGGATATGGATAGATATATTTTAATGAAGAAAGACTTATGTAAGAATATTAAGATGGCTGGATGTTCCCAGAATAGAAGGGATAATAAGAATGTTTGATCAAGTGGTGAAGGTCTGAGTAGGTTTATTAAAACTGACTAAATAAAGAAATGCAAAATAGAAAACTGCTATAAATGTTTGGACTACAAGCAAATGCCTGCTAAGGACACCAAATTTAGAGACATTAGAAGAATACAGAGATTTTAGATAAAGAAAAAAATGATTTGTTTTGTGAGATAGGAAAATTTTTTTGCAAAGAATTAGTTTGAGAGCCAGGATAGTGACATATACTTTTAGTCCCTGTAGATGTGATCTGCTTGGGATGGTTTGCATGATGAGTTTACAGCTATGCTGTTCTTTCTTATGGGAGAATATTTAAAAATTGTTAATTGTCAGTTTTCTCCCTTTAGATAATGACCTTGTCTAGGACTTAAAGTTATTGTGAAGTTATTCCTTGTAGCTGAGACAAAAGATAACTTGCAGGTTCATCTCTACATGGATATCATTCAACAAAGAGAGAGAGTGAAAATAAGCTAAATTACTAAAAGCAAACACTGTGTCCTTGCTAGCCATGAACTACAGAGCTACAGAGTTGTCTTGATAATTGCTGTTGTAGCTAAAAATACCTTTCAGTCTACTCTTCTGGCTTGTACCACACACTCATTTATAGCCTAAGACTTGATGAAGGCAGACAAGTATAGGGGTTACCTGATTTGGGAAATTTTTCTTTCCATCAAAGAACAAAAAATACAAAACCTATGAAATGTGCTTTAGATTGTCATTAGAACATAGGGTGCTTTCTTTTGCATACAACATGATAATTTTGCTTAAAAGGAGCTAGATTTTACATCTCTGTACCAGACAGGTATAGTCCAGAAGGAGAAAGTAAAATCAGTAAGTTTGGTTTGGCCCCCAATGAGTCAATTTTCCTGTCTATATGCATGTGATATAATCCCCTGCTCCTCCTTCTGAAACACAATAAATCAGAATACAGGGGATTGGGAAGGAAGGGAGGCTGATTTTGTTTTTAATAGGAAGACCTTCTTAAAATTTGTTAGGTCAAAGTTCAGTCAGACCTCTACTTAAGTTAGTTCTTGTTAAAAATTATAAAAACTGGCTTAAACATTTTTTTGTCCTAGTTATCTACATGTTACATGGTAATCAAAAGTACCAGACTGATGCTACCAACCTTCTTGGATATCTAATAACCATGCACAGAGGCCTGTACTAATCTGATCAGAGGGACTTAAAGCAACAATGTTTTGCTCCCTGCCTCCAAGGTCAACTAATCCTAGAAGACTATGGGTCATCTCAAAATGTCCTGTAATTGTGATGAGTCACGAGGCCTCTTATTCAAGGAGGCCATGGAGACCTTACCAGATGGACTCTAACCAGTGTCTAGTCCACAAAGAAGAGAATCAACACAAGTTAAAGTTTCATCAATGCATTCAAGTAGAAATAAGGTGTTTGACTTTTGTCCTCAAATAGGTAGAACCAATGAAAGAAAGGCCAAAGGAACCAGAAGATAGCCCAAAAGCCCAAGTGACTCCTGAGGACTAGATCTTCAACTAACCTTAAGAATAAAAAGAAAATTAATTTTGGCCACCTACATGGTCTTAAACACCCCATAGGAAAGTATAACCAAAATTAAAACAATTGATATGTTTCTTTAATAGTCCAATGGGTTATACTTTGCATTCATTAGATTTAAGTTCATATAGAATGTTATTTAGACAACTATTTATCTCTAATGATTTTGTAGTCAATAGAAAAATCCTGCTTAAATGTAAGACTTCAAATCTTGGCCAGGTACTGCCATGTCATAACAAAACACATGATTAATGATAGGAAATAACATCAGCATCATTAAATTCAAACAAAATCAGTATTATTTATCATTTAGGAATGTAGCAAGTGAAATAGTAAATATCAGAAAGCCATTGTTTTTCATGTGTCTTAAGAATTTTCCCGTGGTGAGGCAGGGCGTTCGCCTTGCCCCTCTGGGTCCAGTTGGCTGAGCAAGCGAACAGAAGTTTGCTTTTTAATTAGAAAAATTAGAGTTTATTGGGGTTAGTTACAAAGGATTAATCAATGGGATCAGGGACAGCAATTTCGTATGGGAGGACCAGCATTTTGATCAGAAGTTCTGTGGATCTGTGGTGTGCCTGGCCAAGATGGCGACCTGCACAGCTATGTTGCACACCTCTCCTCCCAGCATTCAATGTTTTTCCCTCAAGTCCTCACCCTCAAGTCACTCGTTGGTGGGAAAGTGCTTGAATCTATTGGTTTCATTTCCATCAAGCAAATTCTTAGAGGTGTGTCTTGCCGCTGCTTGTATCCAGCTCCTGCCTCCGTGGGTGTGTCCATCAATGGGCATAGCTATCAAGCCAGAGTGAAACCTCAGCTAAATTTACTCTACAACATGTAATATAGTCTTAATAAAACCTTACATTTATCACTTTCGTATATTTAGAATGTTTTGAAAGAAAAACTATTTTGTTTCCTCTGACAATTACACAATTGAGATTAAAATGTTAATATGCATTTATTTAGAACCTGTTTTGGAAGGAAATTCTTATCTATCATCTATCTATATACGTAGCAGTAAATTTTATTGCTTCATAAAATATTTCTTATGATTTACATGGTGTTTTCTATAAACAATTAGAATTTAAAGTTTTTGTGACATACCTAATAGACTCAAAAATATTGTTTAACAGGTTTTAAGATGTTCAGAGTACCCAAATTTTTGAGGCAGTATAGATTTCTCAGGCCTTTTAATATATCGGCAAAATTTATGAATCTGCACATGTACATTTAAATTTGGCATGCTAAGAATGAAAAGAAAAAGAAAACAGTCTTATCACACAATTTAAGAAAGAATGAAGAAAACAGAAAAGGCCAAAGTGGGCACAGTTTCTTAAAAATTGTTTTTACGCAAAGAACACACGAAAGCAATTATCATAGAAGCACATGACACAATTATGTGAAATCTAGGTGCACCCCACACTAAGGGAAGTTAGAAAGCTTTTATCTCTTGCTCTTTGAGATGTAAGAAAGACTTGGTGGCCGAAAGGAACAAAAGGTAAAGTTTGCCATGTAGACTTAGGGTAATATTTCTTTCTCTTTTTAAGAGCTAAATAACTGAGTTTGTTGGAAATAAAATCAGAGATCCAAATACCCCATCAGTAGTACTACACAAAGAACATAGTGGCAACACAAAAGAAACTCAGAAAGGCAGATTTTACTTTTGCAGTAAGGGTGCATTGTATGGTCAGTCAAAAGCTTTTAGGCTTTTATCCCTAAAGCAAGAGTGCCTGTCTTTCCCCCAAAAGCTCCTCACTGGTTAGTTTACAAGAAGGGAGAAGAGCTCCGTTGCTCCAGGCTGTCAGGCTTAGGAGAGCTTCAGGGCCTCTCCTTAAACAAAAGTCTTACAGGGTGTGGAGTGATTAAAAGATTTGAATTCCTTGTCATAAACCAAGTTCTAAGTTTCACAGGGTTTGAAAGAAAAGACTGATATTTAATATTTCTTACAGAGGGAGATTCCTTTACATATGAAACCAGCAGAGTTTCCCTTGTCTAAGCTATTAGCAGAACTTACATCAGAGACAACAGGAAGGACAGGAAAAAAAAAACATTTTAAAACTTCAGCTTATGAATAAATACGGTTTAAACTAAGTTAT
Organism: Eospalax fontanierii; assembly: GCA_035773235.1. Classification (NCBI taxonomy): domain Eukaryota; kingdom Metazoa; phylum Chordata; class Mammalia; order Rodentia; family Spalacidae; genus Eospalax; species Eospalax fontanierii. The sequence continues at coordinate 8,989,747 of CM069554.1, forward strand.
TCTGAACATATTGCAATTACCTAATTTTGTCTCGAGAAGTTTTCTTGAGGCAAAAGACTGGCTTAGGCCATCATGGGGATCATGATGTACCACAGAAAAGTCATGTGCTGTTGTCTGATCCAGATAACAGCTATGGATGAGTCTAGGGAATTTTTAAGTGGGTCTCTGACCAGAAAAAGAGAAGAAAAGAAACCCAAAGTTCTTAGTGTAAGATGTGACTGAAGGACCCTCCTCGAAAACAGAACCTTACACTTAACAGGTAGATCGTACAAGAGACAGATGGGAAACTCACCAACAATGCCTCATGATGGATCTCACCAGAGGCACCCAGAAACTTCAAGAGTGACTGAGACATAGATGCCACCTGGTGGTGGGTGCCACAGGAGCCTGAGGAGTTCTCCTAAGTTTTAGAGATCTTAACTCAATCCAAACCAGAATTTGTGGCTTCAATTGATGAAAGGACTAGCTAGGATAATAGTCATTTTAGTGCAGGCTTCAACATGAGCGTTAAAAGCAAAGGAGTTGCTCAAGGGGTTAAAATATGAGATATATCGAGTGAGTAGAGTTTCCAAAAGGAAAGTGGAATTTCTTAAAACAGGACTGTAAGGAACATGTAATAAGCAATTAGTTTATAAGTTGTAAACCCATAGTTTCATAAGCATGTAATAGACAAATAATTAGTTTAAATCCATAGTTTCATAAGTTAGAATCCTATAGCTGAACATTTGCTGACAGGGCCCTCAGAGCTTGGGGCTCTAGAGCACTCACCTTCTTGGAAAAGCCTCTGGACAGGCTCTTGGCCGATAGGGCCTCAGAGCGCCCCTCCTATCGAATCTCCCAGTTGGCCTTCCCCACTGGGAGCTCAGGGGCTCCTCCCCTGCATCAGACTTCACAGCTACACCCCCTGCTTAGAGCCCAATATCAGACCCCACAGTCACACACGTCATTAGTTGGGATAAGAGCGGGCAGTGTATGATGTCATCTGGTACCTGATTGGCTAGTGTGAGCCACACTACCTAGGAGCTATAAATTCTGGGGCCAAAGGCTGTACGGTGTAAGCTCATTCACAAGAATTCCCGCGAGAGTGTTCCCCTGTTTGGAGACCTGTCAGACCAGACCAGTGGAAAGTGATGTGGTGAAAGGGATCATGCATTGAGGGTCATGGCGGGCATCACGTCCTGCTGTGTGGGAGCTGACAACCACGACTGCCAATTATTCTGGGACAGGTATTGGGATGGCTGTGTGATGATTGGTAAGTCGATTTCAATTAATAATTAATAAAATCTGTTGTACCTGGATGCCTGGTCTCTAAAGTTCCCTTTCCCTAATCAGACTTTGGTTAGGTCTTAACCTCGTGACAAGGACATAGTCTATTTGCATACAGTTCTTTGCTATAAGAAATAACGGATGAAGGGTAATGAGATAGGAAGACTAGTCTTAGAATTCATCGTTAGTTCTGATATAGCCTCTAAAAATTTTAATGTCTTAATTGTAATATTTTCCTTTATTCACATATAGTTTTTAGGGAACTCTTATTATTATAAATTACTATTTTTGTAATTTCCTTTGCTTTTTCAGATGATTTCACATTTCAATTAAAGCAGACTGCCTATGTGATTTTTTTTTTTTTTTGGTGTTTTTGAAAGAGGGTCTCTCTGTGGCCTCTGCTGGCCTGAAACTCACTTTGTAGACCAGGCTGGCCTCAATCTCACAGATATTCACCTGCTGTGGTGAGGCACCTCAAGACTGGCCATAGCTATGCCATGTTCTAGCTAACCCAGTAGTTAAGTAGTTAAAGCTGAAAGCAGTTTACTCAAAGTATGGGAATGGGAAAGTTTGACAAAGATATGAGTTTGAGCAAAGGTCAACATGTACCTGGTTATCATGGCTAATGGCAGATCTATGGCTTCTGTAATTTCTGCTTGGCTTGCTCTTGTACTATAGGAATTTTTAGAGGGACTCACCAACTCTACGGCTTAAAGAACCAAATCAGAATAAACAAACAGATGGTTGAGCAAGCCAAAGAAGGTATGAGGCAGTCCCAGAAAGGATTCACCACAATGCATCTGAGGAGACAATATGAGATAGTTGAACTTAGTTGGTCCATGCTTGTTGGAGACTGAGATGGCTTCTTTTAGAATGAATTGAGCCTGGGGATTTTATGCTACAATAAGTTTTACTGCTAAAGGAGGAGATGCTGAACACAGCAGTCTCATAACTCCTGCTGGGTGGAACATGCCTGTCAAGGGGGAAGAAGTTAGCTGGGTTAAAAGCCTACTATCCTCTTTGTTCTTAGAAAAGGCTTCTTTTGGTTGGAACACATCCTACACACCTTGATTTTTGACTGCCACAAAAATCCCCTTCTCCAAGTGAACTGTGACCACAAAGTTTTACAACACCTTGTGTGATTAACATCTCAAATACTATTTACATCTTTCTTATATCTGATTATGTTGTCAAACCTCTTTGACTGTTTACTTATAAGACATGTTTTTCTGTTTACTTATGTTAAGCCAGTTTACTTCTCTACTTAACTGCTCAGAGCCCCACTTTTTCTTTCCATATATAAACTTTTTAACCAAACAATAAAGGGCTTTCTGTGAGAGACACAAGTCCTAGAGTCTGACTCTGTGCCTTCGACTTCACTTCCTAGAATGGGATCCCCTGCATCTTGAGTGGGACCCCGTCCCCGACATGCTGATACATTGCTTCCATTCATGTGACTCCTTTGATGAAAAGTGAACCATTCCTGGGGCCCCACATTGTGGCATGGTAAATGTCAATGCAAAAGCATAGCATTCACCTCAAAGGGGATAAGAGATAGTTTATTCAGGTCCCAAATATAAGTGACCATGTCCTGGGAGAAAGTAAGTAGGAGGATACAGCAAAAGAGAAGTCTCATCCATCGGCTTCAGGTGCTATCTGATGACATTCCTTAGTCCTTTGATTGGTAGGAATTATTTTTTTGTTATGTTAGTACATTCTGCTAGTTATAAGAATGTGAAGTCGGACAGAGGTGGACAAGGAGTGGGTAAATATGGGTAAATGTGGGCCTAGATAAAATATAAATTGGCCTTGGATCTGCAACATTCCAAACTCTCCAAGGTTGTTGAAGTGCTAACGAGTTGGTCAGCCTTTCAGGAAGTTTAGTCCAAGATGCGGGACTTTTTTCTGGGAACTTTTCATTCACAATAGGAACACAATACTTTTTGAAATTTCTTTTGCAAATTACACAAATCTATTAATTTTTTAATTCAGCCTGTTCATCTTCAGGACATAGATAGACTACACCTGGATTCTTTGCTATACTATAACACCAATTTCTTGGATTCTAATTAACAAAAGATTCCTTGTTATATTCTGGAACTTTCTGAGACAAGATTTCCCTCCCTGCATTTCTTCAGGCATTCTGATCTTGGAAACTCCCAAGAAAATGACCCTTTAAACTGTGTTCAAAACTGTCAGGCTTCTTTACTCAATAGTCCCATTTTCTTCTACATTCTTGTCATAAATCCTCATGCTCAGATTTCTCATAGTAAACATCAAGACCCCAAATGCTCAGTTTTCTATAGTAAAGACCTTACACTTAGTACCAGTTTTCAATTTTATTTACTGTTTCATTGCTGTGATAAAATAACTGACAAAAGAAAGCTGCAGAAGGAAGGATCCATTTTAGCTCAGAGTTTGAGGGTATAATCTGTTACGGTGAGGAAGGCATGGCGGTTAGAGGGTCTTCACCTCGTGGGTCTCCATCTCCATGGGCGGCTGGTGCGCACCAGCCATCCCAGAGAGCAGAGGGCGAACTAACGAACAGAGCCTCAGGCGGCCCAGAGTGTGATGGGAAAGAACTCCTGGGAGACTGTGTCAGTGAACAGCTCATTTATTGAAATCAAGCAGGCGTCTGGAGGGAAAGTCCAAGGTGGAGTTTTTCTTAGGCATGAAGATCGAGAGGCTGATGTGGAATTGGAAATGAAACCCAAGACCTGGCTTTGGTCTTCAGTGATCTTTATGGGGCCTAGGTCATAGCCTCAAGGCAGAGCAGAACAGACACCTTCTGTTCCTTCAGGGTCTCCAGGGTCATGCTGCCTGCTCAATGCCTTTACGTCATGTCCAGGCCCAGGTTACCTGTACTAACAGGAACACAAGGGAGCCAATCACATTGCTTCTCCACCAAAAAAGTGGGAATAGGTAAATGCTAGTGCTTAGTAAATTTTCTCCTTCCAAGTAATTCTGGGCCAGACCCTAGTTAGTGTGTGTGGCCATCCACCTTCATTCAGGGTGGGTCTTCCTACCTCAGTCCATCCTCTCTGAAGATGCTCTTACAGGCCACTCCTTCACCAGCACCGCCCAGTCACGTATCCCTATCGCCCTTTATTTAAATCTTAACTTCATATCAGGACCCAGAAAAAGCACTGGGCTGAGAGGGTCACTGGTCCTCTTTGCTTCTCTGCATAATGTGGCTTCATTGAATAAATCTTTTTTCACTTTCCATGATCATTTGCTTGTTTAGCTAGATTACTGAGGATGAATGGATGAACTGGCTTTAAGGGCTGCCAGGACTCAGGTTCTGAGTCTAATAACTCTGAGGAATTCTTAATGGCCTACCCTCCCAAAATTTCCATGAATTATTAGAGTCAAAATATCTAAAGGTTTTTCAATTACCTTTATCTTTTCCAGAACTGAACTTTTGCTAAGTGATATCCTTTTTCCATTTCATTATTTCAGGAATCACTCTGTAATCTTTATATAAAGTGTTCATTTAACATTAATCATTTTGTTCCCATCGGGCATGTGTTATATTTCATTAACTTGGGAGAGGGTCTCATGTAGCCAAGGCTGGCCTCAAACACACTGTATAGCAATGGCTGATCTTAAGATTCTGGTCCTGCTTCTTATGTTGTTAGAAAATGTTGGATCGGTATTAACCAGGCCTATGTGAAAATGAAAGATAAGAGACCACCCTTAAGAGCAGATTGTTCTTTATTAAGAACAGTGGAAGTGGCTACAGTTTCTCTGGGATTAAGTAGCGCCCGCGTGGGCACAGTTGGTGCTGCTGCTTACAAGGGTTGGGAGATTGGGGAAAGAGGATGGATATTTCATGGTTCAATGTAAGTGCCAGTGACATGGTTTGGAAGTGTGAGACAACAGGGACTGTTACTCGTTTTCCCAGATAACACTGACTCTGGGTTGGGGGCTTTACACAGTTCCTGGCTTGGAAATTAGATCAGATCTGAGGTTTACCTAAGGTTTATTTAACTGGTCTTGGGAAATTTGGAAGTTAGCTCAGGGTCCTTTCAAATCCAGGCATTTTTCCTTCATTCCAGACCCTGAGGACAAATAAATAAAAGGAGTGTTGTTTCTCTCTTAACTGCTTCAATCTGAGGAATGTCCTCATAGGACGGCGTTGTTCAGGGTCCATTGGAAGAGGAATTCTTCTGGTGGCACAGGCCAGGAACATAACCTTGATTTGATCTCCAGTAGGACCTTGGACAGTCATACAGGTTGCTTAGTCAGGAGATTCTGTAAGAGTCTTTGGAGACAGTTGATACAGCATAGTACGATGGTTTAGAGTCATAGTGGGCTTATTTCTCTTGGCTACAGATAGGTAGTTCAGTGTTGAATTAGCCTAAGATTTGAAGTCTTAGATTTAAGTAGCATTTTCCTTAACAACAAAATCATTAGTGAGACATAAGTTTCTAAATAATACTTTATATGAATTTAAGATTAATGTCTGGGGAATGTAATCCCTTGGATGCTTAAAGAAATATACCAATCAGTTTATTCCTTGGTTATACTTCCCTGTTTGCTGTTTAAAACCATGCAGTTGGCCCTAATTAATTAATTAACTGATTAATTATTGTTTGACTGTCAAGATCAGTTGAGGATCTAGTCCTCAGGGGTCATTTGAGATTTTGGGGAGCCCCTGGCTCCTTTGGACTTCCTTTTACCACTTACATCTATGTGAGGATAAGTCAGGGGCCTTGTTAGGCCATGGTTCTATTTGGAAGAAGTTTTTTTGTGTGTGTATTGACTACCTCTTTGTAAACTAGACACTGGCTAGAGCCTATCTAGTGGGGTCTCCATAGCCTCCATGAACAACTTGATTCATCACAGTTATAGGACATTTTCAGAGATGCCCCATAGTCCTCTAGGACTTAATTGATCTTAGAGGGCAAGGGGCAAAAAAATTAAGACCCTCTGATCAGATTAATATAGACCTTTAAGTATGATTATTAAACCACCAAGTACTGGTCTAGTACTTTTATTCACTGTGTAGATAAAGCTTGAACAAAAACTCAAGCATTCTTGAATAAACCTTGGCTGGGACATATGTTTTGTTTTTTAACCCAGCCTTTATAATTATTGAGAAGAATTGGTTTAAGTAGAGATTTAACTGAACTTTGACCTTAGAAAATTTCAAATTACTTTGAAGGGCTGTCCAGATAATGTGGCAAGAGTGGAATTTTTAACATTGTAGATTGCCACAAGGGAATCTAATGAGCTTTCATGACCTAAGTCAGAGAGAGAAGAGCGTTAACATCACAGATTAAGTAGGCATAGCCCAGCAAAGGGATTTTACAACAGTTCTCTTTGGTCTATCTCAAAGGAAGGCTGTTCTGTTACAAACAGAAGCAGTCTCCTGTCTTCCTCAGCTCACATATCCTGATTTATAAGCTTTCAGAAGTAAATGGGAGTGAGAGGGGGAGAGTAACATCACATCCCTATAGACAGGAAATCAGCCAATCAGGATCCAAACCAAGGTCATCAAAACCATTTTACTGGGACTATACCCATCCGGTTCAGGTGGGCAATACCTACTTCCTTTTGAGCTAAATTATTTCGTTATGGGCAAAAGAAAGCACCCTATGTCCTAATGACAAGATACCCCAAAGTACATTTTATAAATTTCAAATAATATAATTTCAAAATACAGAGAAACATAAAGGACATTTCCAGTAGCTACAGGAAGCACCAACACTGCTCTGCATCTCTTCTAGCTGAGGCTGTAACTGTGTGTGCAGCACAAGCCAGAGGAGCAGACTGAGAGATTTAATTATTATAATAACAACTCTGTTTCTCTATAAACCTGCTCAGACATTCAATAAACTTGCTCGTTCTCTTAGTTCTTCTATTCCGGAAACTCCAGTCATTTTAATCTCCATACACAAATCTTCCTTTACTAAAATATCTTCATTTTCATATCCTTCTACCATCTTTTTTAACCTTTTATTTCCTTTATTAATACCATGAGCTATAATAACATTTACAAACAAATTTACCATTTGTTGTGGGGATTTTACTAAGCAGTTAATATTTACCCCTTCAAAAATATGCACAGAAGTAAGTGATCTTTCTTAATCCTTGAATAAAGAGTTTAGCATCTCAAGGGAGCAATTATCCTTAGAATAAATTGCTTCGGGGTTAGAGTAGTCATTTCTCAAAATTCACTTGCAGCCTTAAGTAACAGAAACCATGTTGTAATAACCAGGGTTGGGACTGGAGAGATGATTCAGCAGTTAAGAGGACTGGTTGCTCTTGCAAAGACCTGGATTTGTTATCACCCACATGGCAGCCATCTATAACTCCAGTTTCAGGAGATCTGACACCCTCTTCTGACCTCCATGGGCATTTCATGACATGGGTGCACCCACCTACATGCAGGAAATACACTTATACACATAAAATAAAAATAAGAAATAAAATATTTTTAAAAATAAATAACCATAATTGAAACAAGGATCAAAGAGACAACATTTTGACCAGAAAAAAAATATTTTGGGGCTAATTTAACAATTTTAGTTTACTTGAAAACTTACTTATAAGTTTGATACCAAATAAATTATGTTTTTAAAAACATAAGTTCACAACAGTCTGTTCTACATAGTTCCAGGCCAGCTACAGAAAGACCCTGTTCTAAGAAGACCAACAAAACAAAACAAAAAACCCAAAACAAAAAGCAACAACAAAACCCCCTGAAAACCTAAAAAACCCTTAAGTTCACATCAACCCATAGACTATACATATATATACAATTTTAAGACAAATTTTAGATTTTTGTAAGTAGTCTTTGTTGAGATTCTATTTCCTGTTATTCTCATTGTGAAATGGAAACTTAACATAAAGATCTCCAGGAAACTTATACAGTCATTATTTTCCTTGTATCTCAACCTTAATGAAAACTCTATATTTAACAGTTTTATATTAAGGACACTTGAAAAAGAAATAATTTTGCCATCTCTGACCATTATACAACTGAAATAAAAATTTTATATAATATGTACTAATTTAGTAACTATTTTGAAAGAAAATCCTAATATATTTTATGATTTTAATGAGTGTTGTTTTGTATAAACAATTAGCATTTAAAAGTTTTGTGAATCACTTAATAGACATAGTGTTCAATAGACTTTAAGATGTTCAGGTTCCCCAAGTTCATGAGGCCTTTGAATACATCATCAAAATACCCACATTAATAAATCTGAACACGTGTATTTTAATTAAGCATATCAAAAATAAAAATAAAACCAATAATTCTGTACATAATAAAAAGAATGAGAAAGAAAAAAACCCGGAAGTGGCCACTGTTTGTTTAAAAATTGTTTTGACAGAACAACAGAAGATAATTATCATAGACACACATGGCACAATTACATGAGATATCAAGTAAACATGAAAACACCATAGTCATATACGATACAATTATGTGAAATCTCAAGCAACACATGAAAATGATTATCATAGACACATGTGACATCATTATATGAAAACTAGGTACACCCCAAACACGACAGTCTATAAGTTTGATTATGCTGATCTTTTGCAAGTAGGCATAGCTAAAGTCATGAAGAAGATAACTGTTTGGCTCAGAAGAGAGTGCTTATTTTACTAAAAGAACATGGAATCCAAATTACACACAAAAGATAATGTAATACATTAGTTTATCTGTGTACACACTGGGGCTTTGTAGGGTCCTAAGTGAACTTGATAGAAAACACCATTTAGAGAATTTAGGTTTTGAATGAGGGTAGTCAGTACACACAGAGCAAACACTATCAGTGTAGTCAGTACATTATCAAACTGATGTTTACAATAAAGCTCATGAGGGTGACAGTGAAGGCAATGTGAAAATGAAAGATGAGAGACCAGCCTTAGGAGCAGCCTGTTCTTTATTAACAACAATGAAGGTGGCCACAGTTTCTCTGGGATTTGAAACTGCACCTTCTCAGGCACAGTTGGTGGGCTGCATGTAAGGGTTGGGGAATTGGGAAAGGGAGAAGTGAGTAGGGGTATTTTCATTGTTTGATATAAGTGCCAGTGACATGGTTTGGAAGTGTGAGAAAACAGGGACTGTTATTTGTTTTCCCAGATAACACTGACTCTGGGTTGGGGGCTTTACACAGTTCCTGGCTTGGAAATTAGCTCAAATCTGAGGTTTACCTCAGGTTTACTTAACTGGTATGGGGAAATTTGGAAGTTAGCTCAGGTCCTCTTAAGTCCAGACATTTATCCTTCAATGCTCCCTGAGTTCTGGGGTTACACAGGTGCAATGCCAATAACTTGTCATGTGTTACTTCTTTGGATTAAATTGTCCTGCCTAAGTGTTCGGAGGTGAGCAACCTGTCAGATACAGAAGAAAATGTGCAGAGGCATGGTCAGTAGTTTGTGTAGACAGCTAACACAAAATTACCTGTCAAGAATTATACTTATTAGGAGAAAGGGCCTTCAGAAAACTATTGATTTGAGTTGGGACAGCATCAGAATGTATGCCAGAGGCAAATACGAATGGAGCCTTAAAGGAAAGGAGAGACTTCCCTTTAAAACCTGGAAAGGAGCTTCATTAAGAGAGACAACTTAAGTTAAGGAAGTTTGCTGCCGGAGAGAGGTGACCCAGAGAAGACTTCAGAAAAATTCCCAGAACAAGAGAAACACATCTAATTTTTTATCCTTTCAGCGAGTAGCAGCGAGTTCCATACCATGTGGTTCAGTTTGGTATAGCCTAGGTGCTGAGGAGAATAGAGGAGCCAGGTACTGAGAAGCTTACCCAGCGGTAGGCATAGAGGAGTGCCACAGTCATGGTGGAATTAATTAATTAGTAATTAGCCAGCAGTTGAAAGAGGGTGTGAGCCCAAAATAACTGTCAACCTGAGAGGCAGGGGCATCATGCCAGGGGCAAAGCAGTAACTGTGACATAACAGAGGCTGGTCCCACAGTTACACGTAGTGGCATGTCAGTTAACAAGGAAGTTTTCAGTTAAAAACTTTATACGTTTCAGTTAGGAAAAACAACTTCCCCAGGGTTGCAGAAATAATGGCTCCCTGGAGCTGCAGATGTTGTTTTAACTGGCGGAATGTTAAGCTTCCCAGTATTGTAGGAACAATGTATTCCCGGAAACTGCATGTGCAGCCTTGGTGGGGACCATTCCGCCTAAGGAGCTGTGGTTAGCATGTCCAGGTCCTAAACAATGTGTGTGTTGGGGGAGTGGGGAGCAGAAGCTGGGTGAAGAAAATGGGAGTCAGTTTGGGCTTTTCACCATAAATTAGGAGTTATGAGAGCACAGACAGCTTCTGAACTGAGTGTCTCAGCAGAAGAGTGGAGGGTAGGGGCTGCATCGCCTGGTGTCCTCAGGCTGTGAGATCTGGCCGCTTAGAAAGACCAGCCTCTTAAAGAGCAGGCCTGGGTTCTAACACAGTCCTTAGTGGGCCTGACTGGAAAATTCAGATCCCTGGAGGACATCGGACTTTAGGTCCAACCGTGATGTCCCTTATTGTAGGCTGGTGCATTTCTGTCTGAGGTGAGGAGACAGTAGCATAGGATACTGAATACGTAACTGACTGCGTAGGGGCAACCCTAAGGCCAGGAGGAAGAATAGGAAGTGTCTGTTGAGATTCTCAGCAGCTGCTCTGCCAGGCCAGGAGCGAGTCTGCTCCTGGAGAGAAAGCCAGGGCTAGAAGGCGCTCAGCTTTCCCACCTTTTCACCAGTTCCTGTCACTCAGGCTCAGAGGTGGCCAAAGCCATTCAAGGCACCCGGGTTGGCTGTTCAGTCCCGAGCACAATGGCCGCGGGAGACGGGCTCTTTCCTGTTGGGGTGCTCCGAGCTTGCACTGCGGGTTCTGAACAGCAGCCACGGGAGGCCCTAGTGCTGCGGGGAGCTGGGCCGGGAGCTCGGCGAACCCGGAAGCCGGGCCATGGTGACAGGAGGAGCGGCCGGGGAGCCCGGGGAGCGGGCTGTGCTGGGTCCTCCCCGGTCCAAGCGACAAGGTTCCCTGCGGCCCCCTGCGGCATTTCCTGCTGCAGCTGCTTCTGCGCCCGGCACTGAGCGGGAGGCTCCGCCGCGCGGGCAGCTTCAGTGTCGCTGACTGTCCAGAGTGTGATCGTGCTTTTGTTGCTGTGTGGACAGGGATTACGGTAATGCACATTAGAGTCTGAAAGTCAAAGTGGGAACACTGGGGAAGGAAAGGAAGAAGGCCTGCAGCTGGGTAGGAGATAGGCTAGCTGTCTAGGGAAGAGGGAGGACGGGGTGGGGGGAAAGTCAGCAGCCAGTCTGGGCAGGTCCATGACCCCATGAAGCTCCTCCCTGAGGATCACGTGCTGACACCTTTTCCGTTTCCTCTAGTAATCTGATCTGTCTATGAATCTTGACAACTCTCTTCATTTTCTTGTATCTAATTGTACCAATGATTTTCGGGTAAAAAGTTCTTCAAACTAAGCCATCGACTATTCCAGGAAAGGGACCACTCGGCCCCAGGGCCGGGCAAGGGGAGGAGAAATGTGGCTCAGGACTGACAGTAGAGGAAGCCCGTTGCAGCTGCCCCTCGGCTCTGTGCGCCTCCACTCTGCAGTGTGTCCTTACTCCACGTTTGCTTTCTCTCCTGAAATAAACGTTGAGTGCTGTAGCTCCCTGCTGCTCTCTCTGGACAGAGTTAAGAAGCAGTCTGTGCTGCGACTTGGCAGCTCTTAAATTATGGAACCTGACTCCTGCATGCACTTTGTCCTCTAAGTTATGTTGATCTAAATCACATGATGTGAAACTTAAAAGTCTGGTATTTTCTTTGTTCTGGGGATTCCTTGGGATTTTTTTTTTTTTCCTGTGAATGTCCTCTGAGGATTGCTTGTGGTTTTTCCTTGAAGAAGCTCCCCTGCTCCCTTCCTCCTCCTTCTCCTCTCCTCCTCTTCCTTCTCCCCACCTTCTGTCATCTCACTTATTCTTACTCTAAATAAAGCTCCCTTCCAGGTTGTGGGTTTCATTTTTAAGATTTATTTTAGTTTTGATTATACGGGTGGGTATGTATATGTATTGGCACATGACTGCAGGTGTCCATGATGGTCAGAGCATAAGAGATCTCCCTGTCGTGCAGTTACATATTGTTGTGAGTGGCCTCATGTGGCTGCTGGAAATTGAACTTAGGTCATCTGTAAAAGCTTAACGACTAAGCCTTCTCTCCAGTTCCCTCTCCAGGTTTTAAAGGGAAGCCTTTCCTTCTCCTTAAGGCACCCAGGCATCATGTTTGGCCTCTCCTGTATATCATACCATTTTCTGTCTAATGCTCTGCCCCGCCATCTCTAGGTCTGATGATGGTCTCAAAGCCTTTTCTTCTCATAAACCTCATTTCTGAAGAGAATTCTGTGAGCTTCACTTTCTTTCATTGTTACATTTAACAGAGGCACAATACTTTTTGATTCCTACAGCAGGAGGATGTGGCCAGCATCTGATGAAACTGATTTAAATGAAGAGTGAGGAGATGCAAGGAAGCTGAATTTGGGGTTATGTTTGTCCATGAGTGTTTTGAGGGGTGATAAGTGCAGCAAGATAGTGGTGCATTGGATATGGTTTTGGGAGGACAACTGTTGAGTCTGTTAAAAATATCTTACTTTTATGTGTATGAGTGTTTTGTCTGAATGTATATAAGTGTACCGTGTGTGTGCAATGCCCACAGAGGCCAGAAGAAGATATTGGATCCCCTGTAATTAGAGTTACGGATGACTGTTAGTCACCCAGGATGTAATGGGAACTGATCCTTGGTTCTCAAGAGCAACATGTGCGCTTAACTGATTACCCATCTCTCCAACTCTAGAGTCCACTTTAATGGAATGGCGGAATAGACATTGCCAGTCCAGTTAGGTTGTAAGAGCATTCAGATCTGCAGTCCTCCATGAGGGTTCAGTGTGGTGCTGAAGAAATCACAGACAAGGTGGTAAGATTATGTTTCAGGAAGGATCAGGAATAAGAGGGATTTAACATGGCAGGTAAGGAGTGTGACAGTAGTGATCCGTGAATTAAATCAGCCAGACCCAGGACAGAGTCCAGAGATATTGTCAGCATTGTCCTGAGAGCAGGTAGGCAGCCTTTGCAAGTGGAGTAATGATATGGGTTGTAACTTTTAGGAAAGTTTAACCTTAGTCTAGGAATAGTTTCAGAGGTGTCCCTGTAGGAACAGGGTGACGGTGAATTCCCTGAAGTGAGTTGTGGTGTTTGTAGGACATGGAGTAGATAAAAGAAACACCATATAAAATTTAAATTTATGTGATAGATCCCAGAAAGGTGAGAAGGTCTTGGCTATTCATTAGGGTCTGGAGATTCATGAGGGTGGATTTAAGCTGATTCTCATCAGAAAGTAGATGGAGGTCTCCAGGAGGCTCCCAGGAGTAGTGCTCATGAACTTCTGTAGGAGGCCAGATGAACCCATAGTGAATGAGTTGATTGTCAAGGGAACAGGCAAGTTCATTCAAGAGACAGGCAAAGGATTGACTTGCCTTGAAGAGACAAAAAAAAAAAAAGTAAGACAGCAACAGAAACAGCTTTACTGAAGGAAGCAAACAGCTCCTTTTTGGAAAGGGAGGGGTCCCAGAGCTGGGAGCCCACTGAGCAGGCCCTGGGTCCAGGGTCGTATATGGTCACTGGTTCCTCCCTTTCTCTATCTCCTTATTGGTCCTGCATGGATGTCCACCCCCAGTGGGTTCTTCTTTCCTGCCACTCTCCATTGCAGTGTCTTCTGGGAACAAGTTGTTGCCATCTTAAGGAAGCTGCTCTCACTTTCCCTATCTGCCTGTGTCCCTTCTCACTGTCCCTCAATGGAAATGGGCCCTGCAGCCTGATTGCAATTAGAGATATGAACTTGACTTGATAATGCTGTGTCCTAAGAGCTTCAAGTGGTCTTTTTTTTCCTGTAGAAAGGAGACTTTCAAGATTGACCAAATCCTCTGTGTTAATGTGAAGGGCTGATCCCTAAAAGGTGAGATTTGGTTTGGGCCTGTGCTTATTCTGGTAGTCTGTACTGTCTTGATGGTCTGTCCCAGTGACACCATTGACATTGAGCCTGTAAGGACAGGGTTTCTTTATGGTCAGAGAGAGCTAAACCTGCAGGAGAGGTGAGTGCCTGCTTCAGGAGGTCCAGAGACTGTGTCATCCCGATGGTCTAGTCTAATGGATCTTCCTCTGCTCCCCTTAAGGTCTGCTTTCTGACTGCTGAGCCGTGTAAACAGCTAGCTACTTACTGTTTCTTGAATTTATCAGGTTATGACCCAGCTGAATTGTGCTTGGTGTTCAGTCTTGGAGCTTCTTAACGTTGATGTATGTGTGAATGGAGTGTAAGAAATGGTCTCAGTTCAGCTAGGGATATGTACAGCTTTTGAGTCTGAGGTTCCAGGACTGACTCCTTAGAGTTTTGGAGTGGCAGGGTTGGGGTGGAGGGTGGCTGCCAAATGAGCATTTTGCTAACAGGTAAGGCTGGGGGAGCTGAGAGGTCTGGAGCGTGCAGGAATCTCAGCCACCTGAGGAGACCTGAGAGCTGAAATGGTGTGTAAGAAGGTCCTGAGGTAGGGATCTCACCACGTCTGCTGGGGAACTTGGGGTGTGCATGTATCCCAGTGACTCAAGCAGGCCTGAGAGGTGAGATGGCAGGGTGGAAGGAGATCTTGAGTTCAGAAACTCACCAGGCAGGCAGTGGGGGACCACAGTTCTAAGATGCACACAAATCCAAGTGACCAGAGCAGCCACAGAATATATTTTGGCACTTCCTGTTTTGGAGTTCCGATGAAGGAAAGGGGTGAACAGGGTGGCGCATGCTTTGAATAGCAGCGCTCAGGAAGGAAAGGTACCCGAGTGTCTGTGAGTTTGAGGCCAGCTTGGTCTACCCATTGAGTTCCAGACCATCCAGAGCCACATAGTGAGACCCTGTCTAAAAACAGGATGTAACATGGCATGGACAGTTCTGCTTTTGCTGCTAGAGTAGGTCAAATCATCATTTTTCTGCAGTATGCACCCCTTCCCATAGTGCATCTGATTTGAATAATTTGCACAGCCATTTATGCACAGATGCAAAATGGTACATAGAGATTCTGTATAAAAGTTCAGCTGATGCCACAGTTGTTCCTTATTGGTCATACATCCAAAACCAGTTCAGGCTGGAAGGACTAAGTTGTGAACTTGGATGCATTGGGAATACATTTGAAAACAAAGTGTCATAGTTTGATGGTCATTAAAGGGAGGAGAAAGTAACTCCCTTGTTAGAAAAATCCCAGCTGACTAGACTATTCCCTGTGCTCCCCTGCCTTGTGCCTTGAATTTTAGTAAACTGCCTTTTCATTTCACTGTTTTTGAAGTATTTATGTGTCTCTTAAGATCTCTTTTTTAACCATATATTCTTAAATCTTTGTGATGTAATCTCCAGTTATTTCGAGATTGTCCAAAGGTTTCTGTTCTTTTATTTCTCTTTTAATTTTGGTGTAATGTTAGTCTATACTTTTGTATGTAAACTAGTCTTTTATATTTATGACACAGAAGGTGGTTTTTCTTGCTGAATATTCTGTGTGATTTGGGGAAGAAAGTACACACAGATTCATTGGGTGATATTCTGCAATAAATTCTGTTAAATGATAAGGTTTCAAGTTAAACTATATGATTATTGATCTACTTTTGTCATTTGATGATATTATGTTACTGACATTTCTGTCTGTAGTTGTGAGGTTTACAACCCTACCCTCCTTTTTTTGAGGGAAGTTCTTACATTGTAGTTTGAATGGTTGGACCAGAACCCCACGATGTACCCCAATGCTGGCCTTGAGTTCCTGGCAATCAGTCCTCCTGCTTCAGCATCACAAGTTCTGAGGTTACAGGTGTGTGAGCCAGTACACCCAGTGCTGTATGTCTGTCTTTTGGTCTGTCCAGATGTTCATCTATCCATCTATCTGTGTATCATTCTATCATTTATTTAAAAATTATTTTGCTCATGTTCTGACAGGGCTTCGTGGGGTCTGCATTGGTGGTGACTGTCTATGAGGCTGAGAACGAGCTTGAACTCCAATCCTCCCGCCTCTAAATATCAAGTCCTGGTATGCAGGATGCCCCCACCCCCACTGGCTCTGTTTCCTCAAAACTAGTTTGGGTTTTTTTTTTTTCTTTCAGTAGTGAAAACTAGGACTTGGGTGTGTTAGGAAGTGATATGCCACTGAGCCTGTAATTACAGCTGAATATTTTTATATTGTTTTTTGAGAGACTGGTAGTTGTGGGCTTAAAGGCTGTCACTTTGTAACCCAGGCTGACCTGGAACTCATGATCCTCCCGCCTCCATCCTTCATGTGCTGGGATCACCCGTGTAAATCACTAATTCTGGCTCCTTGTAATCTCACAGTTTTGCTGCTCTCTTGTTATAATGTATTGCAAGAGATTCTAAAACATTATCAAGGAGCAGAGTATATATTACAGATAGCCTTATTGTGTCCTTTTTTATTTTTATTTTTTTAAAAACCCTTAAATGTTAAGTGCACATGCAGGGGACTCAGCTTTCCCTGGGGCTCTGGGCATGTGCTAAGCATTGGTAAAGCACTGCTAAAATCACCAGTAATGTGAATGTGAGTTCTTTGAAGTTCTCATGAACACTCCTGATCCTCATTTTCTTATAGTCATGAAGAGATGTTGGGGCAATTTGACTCCCTAATTAGCACTTGTTAGACTCTCCCTCGATGACCTGCATGCCTTGACCCTAAGTACTATAAATTTTCCAGCCAGACCTCCCTTATGACAAAACTGTTATTTTGAATCTTCCTCGAGAAAATTCAGTCATGACAGCAGCAGATGGCTCTAGTCCTGAAGGTGCAGCCTGAGCCTCTGCTGCTCAGCTTTGATTAGGATTTTTGCTGCCACAAGCCTTGGTAAACTGTAAACGCACAAGCTTCCATCTCGTGCATCCCTGGTGGCCTGTCAGAGGCACTGTTGTGACTGGTGCTGCTAGAGGCTGTGCTGTGAGTGGTGCCAACAGAAGCTTCCCCTGCAAAGGACGGCCGCTGTGACTGGTGCAGACACTCCTGTGTGACTGCGTCAGCAGGCCGTCAGCTCGCTCGGTGAGCCCGCTGGGAGGCGCTGTCCTGCGCTGTCCCACTTGGTGCTGCAGCATTTGGTCCAGCACAGGCTGCTTTGGGTGGTCTTGTCCTGTCACAGTCCCTGCAGACCGTGAACATGAGAAAAACACCGGCGGGGACGCAGAGCATCTGTGCGAAGCGAGCAGTGGGCAGGATGAGCTACTGCACAGCTGGAGAGGCGACACAGCTGGAGAGATCAGAGAGCTGGCGCTGCTGCTGACGGAGCAGAGCTGTGAAGAGCCGAGAAGAGAAGCCACAGGCCTTTGTTTCTGGCAGACTTCAAGAAAGATGCCAAGACTTTCACCCAAAGGGTCTTAGACAACCCAGGCCTGGGAAGTGTTGAAGAGGGTGCTGTCAAAGGATGAAGAATCCCAATACCTTGGCCCATCAAATGCCAGTTGTTGCCAAGGAATCCTGATGTTCTTGCCCTACATAAAAATGTAACAGAGAGCTACGATTCCTGGAATCCTAGTCCAAAGCTAAAACAGTGTGTCATAACCCATATGGAATTGCATAACTCAGATATAGGATGTCCTGAAAAAAACTGGACAGTAATAAAAGGTTTCTGAATGTGCTGTGAGCATACATTCATAATCAAACACGAATGTAAATTATCACAGGTTTCACCGTGGTGTGGCTGTGTGGATCATGGCAGCCTTGGTTGTGAATACAGAATGTGAGCGCTTTGCACTCAGCCTGCCATCGAACTCCGCAACTCTACAGATGCATGAAACACTTCCGGTCAGATTTAACTAATGTATGTTATTAGTTAAAATATATAATGGTTTCCTTGTATAAGCATAATGGCTAAAAAATGGGAAACACAGACAATATTTTCCTACTGCCATTCTTTAGCATATAAATTTCAACTTTGTATATCTTTGGTTTGTATTATATATATTAGATTATTTTGTTTTAAGTAGTCTCTTTGAAGCTGGGCTTGGTGGTGCATGTCTTTAATCCCAGCACACAGGAGGTAGACTCAGGTGGATCTCTGCATGGTCGAGGCCAGCATGGTTCACAGAGTGAGTTTCAGTCCACCTAGGGCCACTGGGAGAACCTGTCTCAAAACATAAAAAGAAAAAAAAAGAGGAAAGAAAGAAAGAAAAATAACAACAAAACAAACTCTTTGACCTGTGTGTGGCAGCTTTATCTCAACACCCAAGAGATAGAGGGAGGTTAAATGTTGCAAGTTTGATGCTTCCCTAGAGAGCTCTAGGCTAGCCTGGGCTACATACAGTTAGATCTCGCCTCCAAAAAAATTTATGATTTTAACTCTTGAGAGTTTTATAAGAAAGAATTATCGATTGAAATTAGGATGGAATTTACAGCAGTGTGTGAGATGGCTCTAAACATACTTCTATGAGTTGTGCTGCATATTTAACCTATGCAAATGATGTACTCATTATAGACAGTTCAAAGTCAAAATATCTTTCACATATGAAAAACTTTGACAGTCCTGTGCATCTTGCACTATCAGATTCTCAGCCAAGATTCAAATAAGCACATCTAGCTCAATGTGTGCAAATTTGCTTTCATCTTTAAGTACCCATGGGATTACGCATGTACCAAAGATGTTTTTCAAAACCAATGCATTCTGTACCAAATGTTAAATTTCCTCATATCTTCAAAACTTAAAACATGTCAGCAGTAATTTATAAGACAGGCAGGCTAATTTGTCTCTGTTCTGTACATCAGGCAATCAGACTTTCTTGAGAGAGGAAGTAGACATGTGCTATAGAAAGAGAATTGAGGCAGAGCAGCAGTGTGTACCCCATGCTCTGTGCCCCGTAGTGAGAGGAGTGTCCATCCAGAATTCTTTCCTTTGAGAACCACTCAAAGCTTACATTAGCTTCTGTGTCATGGAACAAAATGTGTAGATAGCACAGAGTTAGGTAAACATATTATCAATTGAGTCTATGGCATGTTTAGGATTCTGTGACATTTGAAGATGTCGCCGTGAACTTCACCCAGGAAGAGTGGCTTTGCTGGATCCTTCTCAGAAGATTCTCTACAGAGATGGGATCCCGGAAACCTTCAAGAACCTCACTTTTAAAAAACATATTTTTATGCATATGAATGTATTGCGTGCATGTATGTAATGTTGTACAATGCCCATGGAGGTCAGAAGAGAACATAGGATTCCACTGGAACTGGAGTTAAGGACCGTTGTTAACCACCGTGTGAATGCTAAGAATTGAACTTAGGTCAGTCTCTTAATTGCTGAGCTGTCTCTCAAGCCCAGAATTTCACTTTTATTGATAAGAATATCATCTTACCTTAGTATACTAAGGAACAAGCATTTCTTGGTATTGATACTCTTCTGTGATTTGGAATATTGAAATTGAAAATTGTGATGTATAAATCAGGCATGGTTCATATACACTAAAGCTAGAAACTACTTTTTCAGTAATTTCTAATTCATCATAAATTTCTTATGTTTCAGGAAGCGAATGTAAAGATGAGAATTATAAAAGTTCTGGGGAAAAAAACTATGAAAACGTCGAAGCAAAATTTCTTGAAAGAATTTTTTAAAGTTTTATTGTAGTATTTATGTGTATGTGTGTCTGTCTGTGTGTGTGTTTGCAAACCTGTGTACATGTGCACAAGGAAATCAGAAGAGGGTGTTGGACTCATGGTGCTGGAATTACAGGAAGTTGTGAGTTACCGTTCTTGGGTGCTGGCAACCAAGTGCTGGTCCTCTGGAAGAGCAGCAGCTGTGCTTAACAGCCGAGCTGCCTTTTCAGCCCCCACTGAAGGCATCTTAATTTATGACAAAATACACAGAAGAAATAAGTACAACTTCATTTTTTATTATTATTAGGAAATGTAACATGCACCTCTGTTTAGGCATTTCATGTGCAAACAGTACTAGGAACTTACATTAACAAATTTCATTCTTTTTTTTCATTGCTTTGTGTAAATCATATTGTAGAATTATCATTTTATTTAGTTTCAAACCATTTAGATATGACAGAAGACATTTATTTTACCTGATTTTGGGAAGAAGGTATAGGTCATACCTTGTAATAAACAGTAATAAACTTTTACTAATATACTTGTTGTTTTTACAGAAGTTCCATGTTTGAGACACTCTGTGAGCATAAAGAACATCAAGACACTCCGTGAGCATAAAGAACATCATCGTGATGGAGAACCTTTCACTTGGATAGCAAATCCCAATGTGAGCGTGAAAATTTCTAGTGACCTGGCACCATGTAAAAGCAATGTATGTGGAAAAGGTTTCCACGTGTCATTCCCCCTTTACCTCTCCCTCTCAGGACTAACTGTATGAGCGTGAGGAGCATGGGAACAAGCCACAGAACTCTCACTCCCTCACAAGCTGTCAAAGATACATGAGAACCCACACTGTGAATGGACCTTTGGAATATAAGACAGGTATAATTATTTTGATTTTTCCAGTTTGTTGGTAATAATACATCAAGAAACACACAGTACAAAGAAAAAATCTATCTATAGGAATATAAAAAGTATAAAAAGGCCTCTGTTTATGACAGTTCACATATCTGAAGGGACTCAAAGTGTAGGAAAGCATTATTACTGTTGATGTGTCACTTAAGGCTGGGCATCTCACAGACAGGCATTCTCTGTATCTGTCCAGTTGTGGAATTCTGAAATAGTTTCCATCTGCTGTAAAAAGAAACTTCTTTGATGAATGGTGAGAGGTACACTTGTCTGTACATGCAAGGATCCATGTTTAGCTTAGAGTAGGAAATTATGTTTGACAGGGATGTGACGGACACAGATGTAAGTTTTTCTCTAGGACCTATGAGCTCTCCAGTCTTATGGACTTGGCTGTATTTACAATACTGCACAGGAATTTTCTCACATTCAGTGGGCTTCAAGTCCAATTAGATAGCTGTTGATTTCTCCCAAGATAAAAGCCATTTCTGCACCAATAAAGATAGTTTGCTATGGTTATTAGGCTTTAAAGCTGGGGTTCGAATGTTGATTAATTTTCTCCCTTAGCAGCTTGTATAGTACCCTCTGAAACTATGAGATTTGGTTTTCAGGGAGGAGGCTTCCTGATCAGTTCCAGCTCTTTTGCTCCAAGTTCTGTCTGAAGTATGTCCTGTCTTCAGCAGTACGGTTATAACCTTCAAATTCTGGGAGGCAATCAAGGGCTGTGGCAATATCTTGTGTTGTTTTGGGAGTCTCTTGGACTACCTTGACCAAAACCTTGAAGGGAGGTTTCTACTGTCTGGTCCTGATTTTTTTTTTTAATTTTTAACATTTATTTTTATTTTACATGTATTGGTGTTTTGCCTGCATGTATGTAATGTACCCATGTTGTGCAATGTCTGGGTGTGTCAGAAGAGGGTGTTGCATCCCCTGGAACTGAAGTTACAGATGGTTGTTAGCTGCCAGGTGGGCTCTGGTAACTGAATTTGGGTTATCTGTAAGAGAAGCCGGTTTTCTTGACTCATGAACAATCTCTTCAATCCACGTGATATTTTGTCTTTATTACACCATTTCTATAAGCAAATCAAGTATTTTCTATATTTTAAAACTAAGCTAGAGGAAAGTAAAATATCAAGTAAGGGCAGAGGGGCTGGAAAGATGGCTCAGCAGTTAAGAGTGCTGATTGCTCTTGTAGAGGACCGAGGTTCATTTCCCAGCACCCACATACGTGGTGGTAGCTAACAATCATTTGTAACTGCAGTTCCAGGGGATGCAACACCAGCTTGTGACATTTGCAGGCATTGCATGGCATGGGTGTTCTGACATAATACAGGCAGTACACACATACACATAAAGAATAAAAATAACAATAAATATTTCAAGTAAGAGTAGAAATACAGAAAGTTATAGACATTATATATATATATATATATATATATATATATAAAAGATGATTAAAGAGAAAATTGAATTTTGTATGGTAGTATTTTCCTAATATACAGATTGTTCCAAATGGAAACAGAAAAAAGTGGTGACAAATCCAGAAAGCTTCCAGCTGTTACGACAGGTCTGCAGAAGTTACAAAGAGGTTTAGGAGAAAGAAAAGAAAAGATTATGGTATGTAGAGGCTTATATTTATCCTAGAAAATGTACGCAATTAAGCCAATGCTTTGACTAAACAATGTACTGCATTTTAAAATTTTGTCTTTTGGGGTTTCTGGCAAAATAATGCCAAAACGCCTAGCAAATATAGTAAGTACAACAACAAGCCCAACTGATAACTTGAGCCTCCAAAATTATTTTTCTTGACTGATTGGTGTCTGCTAGGCCACAGAAACCCCAAGATGAAGAGAAGTTTCAAGAGGGAGAGTGATGACCACAGGTGTAATATAAAACAGTGAAAAAGAGTACCGATAATGGAATTAAAGAGCTCAGGCTCCTCATCCTGAAATAAGTGAAGTCACTGGTGAGGGCCATTGTCAAATTGCCTAATATGGATGGGCTTTTGGCTTCAGTAATAGCTTAGCTTGAAGGATAACGCTATCCAAGATCTGGTGGTGGGATCCCCACTCAAACAGCTACAGATGGTGACCCAAGTGCCTCAGTTAACTCTTAGCATCATAGGCAAAATGTTTAGTTTTCTTTTCCACATGGAGGCTTTGTTCTTTGTCTTAATCATTAACTCATTACTTTTCTAAACAGATTTGTGCAGCACTCACTGTCGATGGGAAAACAGAAACCTAAAAACTGTCATTTTTAGCCTTAGTCCCCCAAATTAGCCTTAGTCCCCAAATTCCAGAAGTAGAATAAACCCTTTTCCTTATGTGTAATCAAACGATAAGCTCTCACACTGTGAGATGCACTTTAAAAGTTCCAGCTAGACTTTAAAACCAAATAGTCAGAACGTGTCCTAGTTTCAACACCTTACAGGAATTACTGACACTACAGTCATGGCTCTGAAACTTGCTTTTGAGGATTAAAGGAAAGTCCATTTTACAGAAAATCAGAGAAGAAATGGACCACACAAAGAAAATAAAACTAAGACATTGAATATGATTCTGTTGACCACTCCAATCATTTGTGTCCATGAAATAAAAAGTGAAAGGGCTACCTGCTATCCATTTGTAAAGATACAGGAGGTGAACATAAGCGATTGACTGCTATTACACAACTGTGTACAAAGGACAGAGTCCAATAACAGGAGAATAAACTTTACTGAAATTCCTCCTTCTACATGATATATTTCTGACATTGTCTTGTATGTCCTTTGGGTCAATAGAGACCTTATCCATGTTTAAAATAACTGAATGTTATTCACTAGAGTAAAATATGCTCTTTTTGCATCTTCACAATGTCTAGAACATCCTAAAAACATTTGAGCTAGAGGGATGGCTCAGTAGGTAAAGAGCTCATGACAGGACTTTGAACACTTGAGAGTCTGAATCCACATAAACTCACACAGCAGCGAACACGTGTAATGCCAGCATACCTATGATGCTGTAGGAGGAAGACTAAAGAAAACCTGGAAGCCCATAGGCCACATAGCCTGTGGTACACAGTGGAGAAACACAGAGACTCTGGTTGAAACAAGGTAGACGGTAAGGAATGACACCTGAGTGACATCCAATAGGTATCTTGATGCATGCATGCCACACTCACAGACATGAAGGATGGCATGCACACAAACATATACAGTTACTTAAATTGACATTCAATTATGATTGCTTCATTGTTGGTCAAATGTTGATAAATAGTGCATGCTAAAATTTCTCCTATTTAATTGATTACTAGTAATTCTTTTCTGGATGTGTTCTTACTGTACAGGTAGTGGATGTGAGACATTTGCTAAAGGTGTGAATCATGTAAATGCATGTCCGAGATTTCTGACTTAGGTTTACTTTTTGCTGTGAAACATAATCACTGCAATCACTGACATTTAAAATATGTGTAAACTTACTCTTCGTGTAATAAATGGTTATGGTTCAAGTCTTACCAGAAACTAACTAGATAAAAAGTCACCCTAATATTGGCTGCATTGAGAGACATCACTTACATCTTATCACTTCTGGGCAGTGATTATACATTAGAAATTGGAGGTTGCTAAAGCCTGCTAGGTCATACAACTCTGAGGTCACTCAATGTTTTAATACAGGGCATCACCTGTAGATGTCACTCCAAATTAAGTGGGTTTAGTCCAACCCAAGTGCTAGAAACACCTGGAAACCCAAAGCTAACTTGTGGATGAGAATGCACCGAGGCACACATGGTAGGGTCCGTAGATCTCTCAGGGGGATGTCTCTAGGGGAACTCTCGTATTCCTAAGGACTTCTCCAGTCTTTTTCCGTACCCTTGTAATCCTGTTTGAATATCCTCTTAACCCTTAACTATCGAAGGTGGGACTTGATACATTGACAGTTTGATCATAATAAATTAAAGAAGATTTGTGGGTTTTTTTTTTCAATTCTTTCTGGATACAAAAGAAGTTGATCTAAAAGTCTGATCACCATTTAATGACACATTAATTACAATTATCATATTTCAATAAAAATTTCTGAAAGTTCAAGACAAGCAGTTAGAGGTTCCATTTATACAGGATTTTTAATTCCACTTATAAGATCCTGTAATTTGCAAATAAGCCCTGAAAACCCAAAAGGAAGGGGACTCCAACCTGAATTCTGATACTAAGTAATCTACTCCTGAGGTCCACATAGTTCTTTGGAGAATCACAGCCAGTCTTCTTCCTCCTACCATTCAGCTATCAAAAGACTAACAGTGTCATCAAATAGTATCTGCATTCTGTAACAGAGGTCTCCCTGTGTTGGCGCAATATCCCTACCTGATGTTACCACCAATGTATTTAAAATTTTAATTAAATTTTAAATTAAAAATTTAAAAATGGCACTATATGCCAAGGCTAAGCATCCAACCTCTCTTTCCCACTTCATTCACTTTTATGTCGTGGGATAAACAATAGTAACTGCTATTGGAAGTGTTTCACATTCTTGCTGTTTTTAGGAGCACGATGTTTTTAGTCTTGGATTGTTTTGCTGTTCTTGTCCTTTCCTGTGACAGACTTGGGGATAGGCATCCTCAGACAATGGCCCTTGGAGGGCACCTTGGGAATTTGGTGCTTTAGCCAGAAATGGTGCAGAGTGGGGAATATCCCCGCTTCCAGAGCCAGCCTTAAACTCAAATAGCACTCAGTACAATTTCCAACGTAATGTAGATTCCACAAGGGAGATAGCTCAGCAATTAAGAGCACTTCAGTTCCCTTAACCCACATAACTGCTCACAACCTGCTGTGACTCCATTTCCAGGGGATTCAGCATTCTCTTTTGACTTGTTGGTACGAGGCATTCATATGGTGCACATATACCATGCATGCAAACACTCATATACATAAAATAAAAAATTTAAATAAAAGTGTAAAGACTGGAGAAATGGCTCAGAGTTTAAGAGCACTGGCTGCTCTAGCAGAGGATCCTAGTGTGGTTCCCAGGACTCACTGGTAGCTGACAACCACCCATAATTCCAGTTCCAGGGGATGTGTGAGGCCCTCTCGTGGTGTCTGCAAGCATTGCATAAACACAGTGCACATATATACATATGTTTCCAAGCCCTCATACACATAAAGTAAAAATAAATCAAAAAATTTAAATTAAGAGTAAAATTACATCAAACCTGGGTAAGGTCAAACTTTAAATTTGGGGGGGGGATTCTTAGGGTCAAAGTTATATATTCTGAGGTAGAACTGGTGCCTTCCTGATTTCCCCTTTACAGAAATAATGCTTCTAACTATTGTTCTGTTCATAGTAAGATCTACATAAGGTTTTGCCACTCTTCAGAATGTAGGCAATGGCCTCTACCGGGTTTCTGTCTACATCCAAGACTACCAAACGTTGGGAGATCATCTCTTAAATTTGTACTTCTCACCACTGTACTAACTACTCAGAACACATTCACATGGACTTCAGAAAAGATGAGTGACATGCATCTTCAGTTATATCACGAACTGCAACACAATTTCCCTCATCTTCTTTTTAAGAAAGCCACAAACAAGCGTGATACTATGTCCATATATTATTCAATAAAACATTGGTTTTGTTGTGATTGTTAACCCTACCTTACCTGAATCAAGGTTTCATATTTGGGAAAGTAAGATGGCTCAGTGGGTGAAGGCACTTGACCCCAACCTTGGTGACCTTAATTCAATCCCTGGGACCCACATGATGGAAGGAGAGAAGACTTCCATAAATTGTTCTCTGACCTCCCAGCACACACACACACACACACATACACACACAGCCCCCAGAGAGAGAGAGAAAGAGAGAGAGAGAGTGAAAGAGAGAGAGAAAGAAGGAGAGAAATAGAAAGTGAAACAATAAATGTAATAAACATTTTTTTTAAAATTATTTTTCTTTTCCACTTACTTTGTAAAATTGTGTCATTATTCAGTACAATGACTTATTCTAAAACTTCCAAAATGTGGTGCTTTCTGAGGGAAAGTGGGACTGGAGGACAGGTGTTAGGGTTGTAAGAGAGAAAATAGGGACAGAAGGGATCCAAAGACTTGTGCATATGAGGATGTTTATTGTAATTTACATCATCATCTTTTTATTTAGTTCAGCAAGCCCCTCACCCCAGATCCTCCAAAGCGTTACCTCAGCAACTGATCAGACATAAATAATTCTCTGTTTAACTATTCTAAAACAGCAACAAGAACCGTGTATGCCAGCATGAATACAGACTGCTTCAGATTTGGAACAAACCAGATAACATATTCTTGTAATAAAGCAATGGGTAGGTAGCTGTGCGGAGTGTCTCAAGGGATGAGCAGCAGCTGCTTTCAGGCTTGGCCTGAAAATAGCTTTCCATTCCCTTCACTCCTGTTTTCAAGAGCACGAAGGTCAAAACCTTCAGCCTGCTCAGTAAGCTGCAGTGTCTCGAGATGAGCTCCAACACAAAAGGAACTACACTTTGGGGTTATCTCTATTTTAAGTTCAAATTCTACATAAAAATTATAGTTAGTCCTACAAAAATATTAATCAGTACAAACAACTGGATTGCCATGATTCTGTTAATATTAAAAACAATAAAATACAACAAATACTCTAAAAAGCCATATGATTCAGAGAACCTTAAAGTTGGTAATAAAGATTTTGTTTGTCTCTTCTTATCAAAATTACCTGAAAAATTCTGACTTCTAGTGCAGTAGCATTGATGATAGATTCATCAAAAGTGGCCAAGTGTTAAATATAAGAGACCTTACATGAAGTGTAGGCAACAGACTAGGACTTTTGGAATGAGCTGAATTTAGTGCAAATAAAAAGATAATTCTGAGGGAAGCGTGACTGCAATACCAATAATATCTTAGTATCTGACAAATTTAAGGTCTTGTTCTACCAATATTGCAAATTCTATTTGGTACATTGAAAAGAGGTGATTCTTAGCTGGATGTGGTGGTGCTGGCCTTTCATCTCAGCACTTGGGAAGCAGAGGCAGGCAGATCTCTGTGAGTTCCAGGCCATCCTGGTCACTGTAGTGAGTTCTAGGTCAAGCTACTGCTATAGGAGACCCTGTCTCAAAAAGACAAAATTTTAAGAAAGGAAAAGAAAAGAGGTGATTCTGTTAGGAAGGATCTCACAATGATAGTGATTGTTGTCTGATTTCCTTTGTAATGTGACTCTCCATTTACTTCCCCAGAGCGAAACCTCACATAATATCAAACTAATAATGCACATCCAATTATTATCCACCAGCTCACATAAGATCTCATTTATTAGAGACCCGTGTTTCCCAAAATTAAAGCTGGCCACTCCTAAGAGTGCAGCTGTAAAATCAAATTGACCAGAAAAATAAAAAAGAATTTCATAATAATAAAGTGTTTCAAGTACTTCAGACATTAAATGAAATATTCTGTGAGGTTCAAATAATAGTACGTATGGAGGAACACATACTCCGTTTAGTTGAAGAACGTGAAGCTTCTATGATTAAAATCCCTGATTCAGGTCAATAAGATGGCTCACCTGATATGTGTCCTTGGATCCAACCTGGAAACTTGAGATGCATCTCCAGAACCCATATGGAGAAAGGAGAGCATCAACTTTTGTAAGTTGTCCTTGGGCCTCCACAAATGCAACTTAGCAAGTGCACACACAGACACTAAATGGAAACCCATGTCAAAACTAAAATTTCTGCACCACTTATTTCTGTCTTTGAGCTGTGTGGTGGTTTTGATTATTTTAACTTCAAGTGTGGTGACCCCACAAAAGTAAGGTCATAAAATGTCAAATGTAAACACTATATTAAAATATAGGGAATACAAAAATTGGACCCAGATCTTTTTTTTTTCTGAGACAGGGTCTCCCTGTAGTCCCAGATGTCCTGTAACTTGATACGTAGGCCAAACTAGCCTCAGTCTCACAGAGATCTGCCTGACTCTGACTCTTCAGTGCTGGTATTAAAAGCATGTGCTACCACACCCTGTCTCAGATCTTTTAAAAATTTATTTTATTTTCATGTGTTTGAGAGTTTGGCCTGTATGCAAATACACGCATACTTTCAATGCCTAGGGAGGCCAAAAGAAGGCAATAGATCACCTCATACTGGCGTTGTAGATGGTCCTTAGCCAACATGGTGCTGGAAGCTGAACCCCAGTCCTCTGCACAAGCAGCCAGTGCTGTTAATTGCTGACTCATCTCTCTAGCCCCCTAGACTCAAATCTTAAGGGCAAGTAGATTTCATGATATTCACAAGTTTCTTTCTTAACGTCGTTGCCGACTACTTTTAATTCCTGAAATCTGTGTTCCTGAATACTTGGTCTGATCTGGATGAGCTTTTCTACTACTGTCAGAAATTTAAAAAAAATGTAACCCTTGCATACTATTGGAAATTATGAGATCTATGGGCATCACCAATGGAGGAAATTTATAAAACATGGACACAGAAGAAGTCATACAAGATAAGAGCATAATAGATAGCTAATGAATTGATAACAGACAATTTCTATAGTCCAGGAAGAGTCCCATTGAGATCAGAGGGTATTATGAAATCCACATAGAGAAGACCCCAGAAGAATCCCCCCACTTCCTACCACTGTTTAAAACTAATTATACCGAACAGAGTATAGAAAAGAGAAGCACCAACCTACTTATCACTGGAAACCAATCAGAATAAGAGCAGATTTCTCAACAGACATTCTAAAGGCCAAGAGGGTAAGGAAAAATGTATTTCAAGCTCTGAAATCAGCTGCAGAACTCTATCCAATAATTCTATATTTTACGAGTAAAGAAGAAAACACGACCTTCCATGTCCACTAATTCAAGACTACCCACACACTTCAAGGAATTCTACACATTGAAGAGAAAGATGAATAAATACATTCATGAGGACAGAGAAAAGACCAAGCCATACTAGCACAAATAGCCTAATCGACAAATTGGACAAGGATCTAAACAAAGAGTTCTCAAACATGAAATCCAAATGTCTGAAGAATATCTTTTTTAATATTCAACATCAAGGAAAGGCAAATTAAAACAAATTTGAGAGTTCATCTTACCCCAGGCATTGTGTGCCAGTGGCTGGGGGTGGAAAAGCACCAGCGGTCTTACACGGC
The DNA here is from genome assembly GCA_035773235.1 of Eospalax fontanierii. Lineage (NCBI taxonomy): Eukaryota > Metazoa > Chordata > Mammalia > Rodentia > Spalacidae > Eospalax > Eospalax fontanierii. The sequence goes on from CM069554.1 coordinate 9,019,640, forward strand.
TGTGAATACTGCCAGCCACAAAAAAAATGCTTGGCAAGTTGTGCCCACATGTGCAATACCTGCATGAATGTTGTGGGGGCAACCGGCCACCCTCACGCACTCCAAGGGAGAAAACTCATGCCTTGTACTGTAAGCTCAGGGAACAAATCACCTGATGGTGGCTGCAGATTTGTTGCTACTGCTTTGAGGTTCTCTGTCACCTCTGTGGATCCATCAATTTATGGGTTTACTAATGACCTCATTCACTCCTTGTGACCTGTAAGATGCGGTGGGATAAACTACTTCAAGGTTGCATTAGGAGCTACACATTCATACATTTTTTTATTGTGTCTCAAAATACAAGTTATCCAGTACACTGAAGGACACCTGAACACCCACCCCTTGACCCAAGGAAAGTTGCCAAGAGTTTTCTGCTTTATTCCTGTGCTGGATAGCTTCAGTTGTCAACGTGACGCTGCTGGGAAAAGGAAACCTCAATTGGATAATTGCTTCTACAGAATTGGCCTGTGGGCATGTTTGTGAGACATTTTCTTGACTGTTGAATTATGTGAAAGGGCACAACCCACTGTGGGTGGTCCTGAGTTGTATAAGAAAGCAAGCTGAGCACAGACCAGAGGAGCAGGCCTGTAAGCAGTGTTCCTCCAGGGTCTGTGCTTCAGTTCCTGCCTCCAGGGTCCTGCCCTTAGTTCCTGTTCTGGCTTCCCTCAAGTATAAATTCTGATCAGAATGTGTACTGAACACTCACACCAAAATCAGAAACCCTTTGTATAGTTCTACAGATCCTATTGTGAAGAAAGCCATAAAGATTTACTCACATGACTCTCATCTGGATTTCACAGCAGTCTTTCTTCATTGAGTTATCTCATATAGAACAGAACTCTAATTCTTATGAGGAGTTGAATGGAGATGCCATGGAGGGCCTACTTTTATCCCCGTGAATAGGTGTGAAAGACCTCTTCCTTATCACCAGCTACCTCAACCCACATCTAGGAGCAGTGTATGAAGCTGAATCCAGGTTCTTGAAGCACAGATGTCCAAACAGATGTTGTACTGGGCTATAGGGTTGTATGAGGCAGCTTCACTGGGGCATTATCCTGTAGGACAGCATCCAGGACCTATGAACTACTTGACAGAAGACATCCTGAACAACTTTAAAACAAGGGAGTGTATATATGTAAATGCACCCATGTCATGCAGTGTCCACAGAGGACAGAAGAAGGCTTCAGGTCCCCTGGAACTGGAGTTACAGATGGTTGTTAGCTGCCATGTGGGTGCTGGGATTTGAACCTGGGACTTCTGCAAAAACAGCCCATGCTTTTAATTGCTGAATGAATTGTCCTTGCAGTCCCCTGGTTTTTCTTTAAAATTTTTTTATTGAGTTTTGGTACATTTTGTATAATAGATATTAATGTAATTTAGACCCTTCCCCATCTGCGGTCACTCTGTCCTCCCTCCCCACTGAATTTCATGCACTCTGTCATATATGCTATGTCTTATCCATTTCAGCCTTTGTACCCAGATGTCCCTTAGTGCAAGTTCATCGACTGCAGTCTAGTTGATCGATGTAGAGTCAATCCATTAAAGAAGAGCTGCTCTCCCTCATCCCACAGTAATAAGTTGCCAACACTTCTGTGGTTAGGGTCAGGGCCTTCTGCCCATTTCCCTCGTTCTATGATGGGTTTTACCCATGATGGGCTTTTGAACTGGCATGGGTCTTGTGCATGCTGTCACTATTGCTGAAGGTTCATATGAGCAAGTCCCTAGAGGCATGAAAGCCTCCTTTCCTTATCTTCAGGTACCAACCTTGGCTCTTACAATCTTTCTGCAATGGTCCCTGAGCCATGGCTGGGTGAGGTTTAATATAGGCATCCTATCCTGGTACACACACTCTGTGGTCTTTTATGCTCTAAAATATGGCCTTCTGTGGCCTTCTGTGTGCATCACAGTCTGTTGTATGAGGCAGCTTTACTGGTGAGAGCTGAGGGATATATTAATATTCTTTCTACCTCCTATTCCTGTATGTTCCCTGAGCCTTAGATGTCATGATTCCACTGTAGATGTGTCATTTTTGAGCTGGGCACCTCTCGGACTTATATTCTCTGTGTGTGACCATTTGTGGAACTCTGTAATAGCCTCTGTCTGTTGCCAAAAGAAACTTCTTTGCTAAGTGCTATATGGTAAACTGGTCTGTAAATATGAGGCTCCATATTTAACATACAAAAGAAAGTACATTTATCTAGAGATATGAAAAAGATAGAGTCTTCTCTAGGACCTATGATCTATCCAGACATGTGTATTTGGCTTTACTTGCAGTGACACCCAAGAGTTCCTCCCATTGAGAGGGATTTAGATACCTTTTGGTTACCTCTTGGAGCAAAGACACGATTGCACCAATAGAAATAGTTTGCTATGCCAGCTGCTGTGGTTACTAGGTTTTACAACTGGATTGAACCATTGATTGATTTTCCCCCTTAGCAGATTGCATAACATCCTCTAGAATTATGAGAGCTAGTCTTCAGGGAGAAGGCCTCCAGGACAATTCCAGCTCCATTGCACCAAGTCTTGTGTCAGAAGAATGTCCTGCCTTCAACAATAAGGTCTTACCTTCAAGTTCTTGGAGGTAATCAAGGGCTGTGGTAATAGCCTGTGTAATTTTGGACTTCGCATGGTCAACAACTCTAAGGGGATTTTCTTCTGTCTGACACTGTTTCCTGTTATATAGCCTTCAGTTAAACACATGGACTTGTGTAGAGTTAGTGTAGTGTAATTTTTCAGTAGGTTTTTGAACTAATACATTTCCCTCTGGTTTTGCACACCAGCTATTATTTACCTCTCCTTTTCTCTCATTGTCTAACCCTCCCTCCTCCTTTCCCAGTTAGGATACTCACATTTGCCCCATTTCGCCCTTGATATAACTCCTCTCTTGAGCTCCTTCTTCCCGTTTATCCCCATAGTTACTTGTATCAACCTTCCTCTCCCCTCCCATTTAGACACCATCATTTTCCCCTTGGCAACACCTGTCTCCTTCTGTTCTCTCTCAGGACCTCTTTAAGAGGGCAAAGTGGCCCTGGCTAGTTAGCAGCACTCCAGAAGGCTCAGATGGGTAGTGCCAAGGTTCAAGGAAAGGCGATGTGAGATGGAAGTGCTGGTCCCTATTAGTCAGCAGAGAAGCCTAAGCTCCTGAGCTGCAGATGGTCCCAGAGCAGGGGGATGGGCTTGGCGAGATTTGGGGAGCTTACCCCACAAAGGACCGAGTCAGGCATGAGTCAGGCACTCTCTGGCAGTCTCCTAAGGTCTCGGCCCCTCAGGAGTTCATTTCTCTAATTTTCTTATAGAAGTGGGAACTTAATGTTTCAGTTTTACTAGGACTCTCACAGAAAGCTATATAATTTTGAAAGATGAATCTTTACCTTGCTTGCTACCACAACAGGGATCTTCACCCCATCAGGACAAACTTCTGAATTACTCCATTTTGTGAGTCATTTACATGTAACATTTCCTCCTGCATCGTTGCTCATTTCAGAAATACTGCCAGGGTGTTCTCCTCCCTAAGTTCTCCTCCGGCCCCCTAGTTCTGAGTTAAACCCACCTGAGTCTAAAAAGCCTCTCTCACAGTCAAGGATCCTGCTTCAAAATTGTGATCCTCCAATATCCAAGTTTGGAGTTTCTCATAATCACCTTAGTTCATGATCACCAAATATGTTGAAACTGTCAGTCCTTGCTCAGGCACAGTCTGCAATCCTGTTCATCAGTGAAGGTTTCAGAAATGGGTCTTCAGTCATATACAACTATGAAGATTATGGAATCAAAATCTCAGAATGGGAAATTGAGACAGTATAAAAAAACAGGGGAAATTAAGGGGATTTGAGAAGGAAAGAGCTTCTCATGCTAGTTGAAGTTTCTCACATGATGAGAGTCAAAAATTGCAGAAACAAGAACTGGAGAGGTGGCTCAGCAATTAAGAGCACAGGCTACCATTGCAGAGGACCTGGGTTCAATTCCCAGCACTAGCATGCCAGTTAACAATCCTCTTTAACTCCACATTCAGAGGATCTGATACCTTCCTCTGAGCTCCATAGGTATTGCATGACACAAGTGTACTTACATACATGTAGGAAAAAAAACTCATATACATAAAATTAATTAAATTAAATAAATAAAATTTGCAGAAATAGTCTCTGTAGAGTTGAGTAGAAAATCCAAGAACGATTAGCAAAGTTTACCATAAGAGCTACCTACACAGTCAGTATTCTTTCAAAATAGATATATTTCAAATAAGGTTGACAAAACCTTAATGGTTAAGCCATGCTTAACATTTAAGGATATTTGACTTCAGTTTAGGTATTTTTTCTCAGCTACAAACCTGTAAGTTTCAGAGACTCTCAGATTATGAAGTCTTTTTATAGGCAGGACACATTCCTTAGCTCCATTGTGATCTACTTATTAAGGATTTCTTTGTCCAATGTGACCTATGGTCTTAGGTTTTCAGTCTGTAATTCTGTCCAGTGCACATCAGAAACCATTCTATGATCACAGTTACTAAAATTAAGCTAAAAAAAAGCCCTTAGAGACACTTTGCAAAATGTAAATTCAGAAGCCTAAAATTGCATAAATGGCTATTGTTAAGACATTTAAGTGTTATTCTCTGTGGTGAAATCTACACCTATGTCTTGGATGTGTACTTTTTCCTAAGGACACTTTTCTCTCCCCCTTAATGTCTGTGCTTAAATCAGTAATAAAAATTTGCCTTAGTAAACTCCAACTCCACTTCAAAAGAAATAAAATCCAAAGAAGCAAATGTTTTGAAGATCACACAGCTTACTAATCAATGTGGCTCATGACCACAAGCAACCAGTATAAAAAATACAGTATACACAGTATAAACAACACTAGCTTTAAGTTTCTGCTCCCTGTGTCCCCTGAGGAGCCACGTTACTTACCACGTGCTCTCCTCCAAGATGTTCTGCCTCACTACATGTGGAACTGAAGGAACAGAATGAAATGACCATGGACTGAAAACTCTGAAACCAAAGGTAGAAGGAAGTTTGTAGTTCTCCCACTGACTGCACAGGATTTTCCCGTGGAAAAACTATATCTAAACTGGAACAAACTGGTTTCGGTATTTGACACAAATGAAAAAGAAATAAAGATTGTAATATTTTGAGATAGCAATCACAAAATGTAGTTTAAAATCTTTATCGTTGAATAATAATAGCATAGTTACACGAAAAATAGTAAATTAGAGTTCTAGGTAAGATTGCAGATAAGAAATAAAACAGGAAAATAAACCATAATCTCCATTCTCACAAGAAATAACATCTCTAAACACAAGACGTAATGTAGGGGAACTCTCTCCAAAGAAGTAGGCAGGAGTAGCCTTGAACTTCTGCCCAGCTGCAACTTGTGCCCAGCTCAGACAAACGTCAGAAGCAGGTGCTCCTCCTTTTTCCCTTGACTAAATAGGAGCCACGGGAGAGCAAGTTATAGAGACTGTACTGTGAAGATGTGACTTTGTGGGCAGGGGACTTGGCACATGCTGAGATCAAGACTGAAGAGTGGCACAAGATACAAAAACTCGGGCATTACTGGTACAGATCAAATCTGTGGGACACCCACAGAGATTTCCAGGTAATTGCGTCCCAGGACAAAGAATGGCACCAGGGAAAACATGGTAACTTAATAGGAATGGAGACAGTTTATTAAGAAGGAGAAAGACACAGCTGTAGTGATGTTCCTTGTCCTTTAAGGACTGTAGTGTTTTGCTCACTAACAGCTAACAGGTTCCTGTCACTTGACTTGGCTTGGTAAGAGTCAACAGACTTCTTTGTACCTTGTTGATCTAGAGGCTTGAAGACAAGCCTCCTTGGAATGCCAGGGCAGGTGGAGCGCCCCCTCCCCACACACCGGTTCCTCATACATCAAAGGAGGTCTGTTACAGGGCCAGTGTTGGGTGCGCAGTGCTTGCTTTTCATTGTTATGATGGAAAAATTCCTATGTGTTTTGCACTACTTGAACGCTTATCATAAGTTAATTCTGTGTGATCTTCAAACACAGAACTTCCAATAAAAGCACTCAAGAGGGCGGTGAAAATGCTCCTGAGTGGACAAATGCTGAGGGTTTCCTGCTCTAATCTGTTTTTCGGCTTTGATAAAGCTGGGGGGCTACGAGGTAGCAGGGGTTACATGTGGCACCAGAACAGGGACCTGACAGGGACCCAACCAAAGCATAGGGAATAATGGAAAAACCACTGGAGAAGAATGGAGCCTTGGTAAACAAGGGAGAGGCCCACTCTAGGATGCCGGGGTAACCACGGGACAAGAGTAAAGGAAATGGGAAGATTACATACGTTTGTTTCACATGATGCTTAAAGCATCAGGAGTTAGAATAGAAAGAAAGAAATTTTATGAGTTTTGTGAATATATAGATAAATATTTTCACTGCCTGCCTCTTTAAGGCATGATGAATACACAGCAATGGAAAGATATTCTGAGGGCATTTAAACCAGCACACAGACAGGGCAAAATTATCCTTTAAATGTTTGTTCTCTACATAACCTTGCAACTTTGGCTACTCAACCTTGACAAATGTCTGCTCCTTTAAAGGCAGGTGATTAAAAGAGTTTATAGGAAGAGTGGGATGATTGCAAGGAATCTGCCTCTAGATTCTGTTTTCTAGTTCTGTCTCTCATGAAAGGTTGAGATTTGATTTTGTTTGAATGCGTGGCCGGCTACGTTGTGTGAGGGATTAAATACTTCCTCTGCGTCTAAAATAATGTACGAAAGGACCTGCCAGTATTGTCCTGTCCTGGCTTTTTGTTACCTGTCTCAGGGACAGCTAAGCTGAGTTCTCCTCTCTCCTTTGTCCATGAATTCCTTAACCTGTTGCCCTCTACAAATCTCTGCCCACAGTAGACTGTGACACCGAGGACATAGAGCTCTAGCAGCCAGGGTCCTCCAAATGGCAACGGGCACTCTCTTCCCCTGCCCGAGCATTCCCTGCAGTAATTGCTGGGGGCCCACATTTCTGTGCTGGAATTTGTGCTTAGATAAGATTCCTTAGTTGGGAGAAAACAGACAAATAGTTTTGGGTTTTGTGTATTAGCATGAACCACAAGCTAATGTGCTTTTCCCAAATGACTTAGTAGTTGCATGCCCAGATGTTAGAAAACCTTTCCCAGACCATGACCAGAGCCCCAAACTGAGCCAGGTTACTTCTTAATGTTTGAGCCTGGGATAAACAATATGAAAGAACCAACTTAAAAATAAAATAAGTCAAAGAGCCTTTTGTAGCCAGCATTACAAACGCCCACCTTCTCCAGTCAGCCCTTTTGAGCTGGCAGAGGGGCGTATGACATCATCCTAAGCATACGTTGTACTATCATTTCCTCTCCCAGGAATAAGGTCACTTCACATGGGGAACGTTCCCGTTCTCACTTGGCCTCCAAATATGTATTCAAAGATATATTCAAAAAGGGCCTTGGCCTTAATTCTGTCTTCATCAGCTTCATTGGCTTGGTTCCCACAACAAATCCTGATGTCTGTAAGGGGACAAAAGGGAGCCCCAAACAGGAAATTTACACTCTACATTTATCTTTAATGACAAAAATTTCGTTTAAAATGTGCTTATATTAAATTACATTTGTAATTTATAATGTTTGATATTGCTAATGTAATTCTTGATTAGTAACTTTCATCTCAAAAAAACCTTCATTTTGCTTTAATTTCAACAAAGCAGGTTAAATTTGGAAAAGTTAAAAGTGTTACCACTTTTTTCCTGTTTGTAAAGAGTTTGAAAACTAAAAATACTAAATTTTAAAAAATAACAGTTATTAATAAGGAACTGTCTTTACAATATCTTTTACATACTCTTGATAAACTTTCACACTTAAACCAGTTACTGTTAAAAAAAATCCTAATACTTTTATTCTTTACACTTTTTTGTAATCATTTAGTATCATTGCTCTGTACAGTTATGGGTCATCACTACAACAAAATTAATTATTTATAATCTAAAATGTTTATTAGAAATTCTTTAAATAGTATATCCATAATAAAAAATCATTTGGTAATTGTAAACAAAAATAAAGATTTTTGTAACTTTTCTTCAGTGTTCTACAAAATAAAATTCTAAACAGGTTTTCCCTAAAATCATATGTAAATATTTTCATACTTCCCAACTTATTTAAAAAACAAAAAGAACAATGCTATCAAATAGACTACTGCTAGGCTTCTTTTAGTACTGGCCCTCCGTTTATGCTTTCAAGATGATTTCCTTAGGTTTTTCTAATATCCATCATTTGAAATGGTGCTATCTTATTTCAGATATTTATACCTTGGCTTGAAACCCCTCAAAACATACAGGTCTCAGGAGTAGGCACTGTGACTAAGATCTTTCAAAGTTCTACATATTTGACATGTATTGGCCTAGAAGGGCAGACTGGAATTATCTAGACTTTGATTTTTGATGGGGCTGTTGAATGAACAGAATGTGCAATTTTACTTTCCATTACATCCACCCGGAGTTACAAGATGATTCATAATGGACATAGACCTTCTAAGAATGCACAGTGGATTGAAACTCACAGTTTGGAACATAAAGAAAAATTTTACAGCTTTACAAGTATAACAAATTCACATGAAAACTCTTGTTAGAATGAAATCCTAGAAGAACATCTCTTCAGTGAGTCTATATTCTGCCAAGTTTCTATACAGAAAGAGGGGTTTTTCTGTATTCAGTGGCACTGAAGTTTTCAACATGTTTCTTTCATTGATATGACTTTTCTCCAGTGAGTTTTCAATGATCCAAATTAACAACAACAAAACAGAAAGCTCCTCCATTTTTAATATTCCCAAAATTTTGTCTCATGAATTTTTCAATGCATTCATAAGGAAAACCTGAAAGTTTTCACATTATTTACATTCACAGGGAATATCTGCTCCTGTCACAGTCTTTAATCCTTTCGGAAATACACAGTTTTGCTCCAGTAGGCTTTACCATATTGTTTACAATTATAGCGCGCTTTTTTTTTTTTTTTTGCCAATGTGAGTTCTTTCATGAATTTGAAATAGGGATAAATGAAGGACTTATCACATCGTATATATTAATAGGCTTTATGCCTGTATGAACCTTCCTATGTTTCTAAAAGGAACTGGGAGATTTAAAGGCTTTACCACACTGTTTGCATTCATAGCCTTTTACTCCAATGTGAGATTTTCATGCATTCGATGTAAAGATGAATAAACAGAAGACTTACTATATTATTTAACTTGATTAAGCTTTTCTACAGCATGAGTTTGTGGATCTCAATGGAACATTAACATCCAAAAGCTTTATCTTGGGCTCAAATTTACATGTGTTTTTCATGTACTCTAAGGGAATGGTGGGATCTAAAGGTTTTAACAACAGTGTTTATATTTATATATATATATTTTTAACCACAGTGAGTTCTTTCATGTCTTTGGAATAAATAGGAATAGTTAAAGCACCTAATACAGTGTTTCCATTCATTGGAAACACATGCATGCTTTCCAATATGCATGCTTTCATTGTACCTAGGGGGAAGGGTAAGATTTAAAATCTTTACTACGTTGCTCACATTTATATAGTTTTTTTCTTTACAATGAGTTGTTCTAAGGAATTAAGAAACTCCTAGAAGTTTGAAAGTTTTGCAACACTGTTTACATTATATCATTTTTCTTGAGTATGAATTCTTTTATGTAACTGAAGGGATGTCTGATAGCTGAAAGTTTCTGCACATTTTTTACATGAATAGGGTTTTTTACAAAATAACCTATTTTGAAGTAAAGTCAGAAAAATGAAAGACCACATTATTTACAGGCTTATTGATTTGTCCTCAGAATGAACTCTTTATTTGTTTTAAGTAAATAAGGAGAAAAGAAGGTTTTATCACATTACTTGTAAGCATGGGTTACCTCCCCCCAAGCCCTGGAACGAAATCTTCTATTCTTTTTAAGCAAAGAGGATAAATGAAAGACTTAAAACATTCTTTATATTCAGAAGGCTTTTCCCCAGTATGAGTTATCTGATGTTTTTGAATGAAAATGCTACTTTTGAAGACTTTACCACATTGATTACAAGCATAAGATCTGTCCCCAGTATGAGATCTTTCATGCTTTTTGAGTGCAGAAGGATAAAGGAAAGACATCACATTGTTTACATTCATAAGGCAATTCGTCAGTATGAGTTACTTCCTGTCTTAGAAAGAAATGGCAGTTTCTGAAGCCCTCACCACACTGTTTATAGGAACAAGGTTTTTCCACAGTATGAGTTATTTTATGTTTTCGAGGGGAATTGAGACTTTCCCAAGCTTTACCACACTGGTTATAGGCATAGATTTTCCCCAAATATGAAATCTTTCATGCATTTTAAGTAAAGAGAGATAATGAAGTCTTTAGTTCATATCGTGCATTTGTAAGGTTTCCCTCCAGTATTGTGATGCTTCCTGCACTGCTTCATGCACTTTAAATAAACAGGGAAAAATGAAGACTTCACACATAGTTTACATTCATATAGTTTTTCTCCACTATGAATTCTTTCATGTTCTTGAAAGATCACTGAGAGATCTGAAGACTTTCCCACAGTCTTTACATTCATAAAACTTTTCACCAGTATGAGTTTTTTCGTGCCTTTAAAGTAAAGAATCTATGAAGGACTTACCACATTGTTTACATTATAGTGCTTTTTTTCCTTTATTAATTCATTCATAACTTTCAAGAAAAGGGGAAGAAATCCATAGTTTGAGAAATTCCTTACACTCATGACAGGTTTCTATACTGGGAGTTTTTTCATGTGTGCAAAATGAAGAAGGACCAACAGTTTTCTGCATTCCTTGTGTTCACAGCATTTTTCTCCAATTAGTGTTTTCATGTATTTCAAATGAATTAGGAAAAGATAAGAAGTTTAAACATATCTCATGTTTATAATGTTTAAACTACCTTGTAGATTTCCCCATATCTATGCATACTTTGACAGAATTTATGGTTCTTCAATATTGCATGCATTTATATTGCATGATTTCATCTTTCTTATGCCAACGTGCTTTGACTCCAGTAGGCTACATAGTCTCACAGTATACCTCTGGTTGGCCTAGAACTTGCTATTTAGTCCAGTCTGATCTTGAATTGACAAAGATCCATGTATGTCTACCACCCAAGCACTGTGATTAAAGATATGCATAACCACACCTGGTCCCAGAAGGAATTTTTGTACTCATATTGGGATGTGGTTTCTGGGTGATGATTTCCGCATACTAAGCACCTGTATGTACGTTTAATACACTCTGTCCACCAAGTACCTTCTATGAAAATAATGGGAAACACATGAGTTGCTGTGCTGGTGAGTTTTTATCGACTTGACCCAAACTAGAGTCATCTGGGTAGAGGAAACCTCAATTGAGGGATTTCCTCTCACACTGGCCTGTGGGGCATTTCTTTGACTGCTAAATGATATGGGAGGGCTTAGCCTACTCTGGACCGTGCTGCCCTATCAAAGTGTGCCTACCATATCTATATATGAAAAGTAGCTTAGCCAGTGAGTAAGCCAGTGAGCAGCTCCACACCCTCTGCTTCAGTTTCCTGCTTTGGCTCTCTTCAAGGCTGGACTGCCACTTGTAAACTGAAATGAACCTTTCCTCTCCAAATCATTTTAGTCCTGGTGTTTGTCAAAGCAATAGGGAAACGAAATTAGAACTGCTTTAGTAACTCTTTTTTAGTTGGAATTGGACATCTATTATTCCAAAATAAGAGAAACTTGTATATCAAAACTCAGTGGATTGGTGATTCAGTGATATGGCTCCTACAGAGCTATTATGAAAGGAGCAGTATTTACATATGGTGTTCCATACAACTGTTCCCATGTGGAATGTTTTCCAGACACTGAATCATTTGTTCACACCAAATGACATATAATATAAATTACCAATTTCTTCTAATGATAAGAATTTAAATTTGTGCTTATTTACTCCCTCTACTAGATCTTCAACTTTCATTACACACTAAGATTACTTCACCACATAGGCATTCACTTACACATCTGCATGTAAATTATGTTAGATTTCTCTCAGGATTCTTGGATGAGTTTTCAAAGTTTTGGCCTTCCTTTTTGTTTCCTGATATATAAACCCATTTAATATATACATATATATGTATGTGCCCAGAAAATTTATTATAAATTACTGAAATATAGGGTTGGGGAGGTGGTTAAGTAGTTATCCTCTTGAAGAGGACTCAGGTTCTATTCTCAACATCCACATGGTGGCTAACAACCATCTGTAACTCCAGTTATCTGACGCCGTCTTCTAACCTCCATAGACATTGCACAGTACAAGTGCATTTACATACATGCAGGCAATACATTCAAACACATAAAATTAAAAAATAAATAAAATATTTAAAAATAAATTACTGGGGAATTTACATAAAATATATTATCTCACTTCACTGTACACTGTAGGAATTCCATATTTATTCAACAAATTCTGGGGCTGGAGAGATGACTCAGTGGTTAAGAGCACTGGCTACTCTTGCAGAGGACCCAGGTTTGATTCCCAGCATCCACCTGGCAACTAACAACCATCCATAACCCCAGTTCCTGAGGATACAAGGCCATCTTCTGACCTCCATGGGCATTGTGTGACACACATGCACATACACAGATGTAAGCAATATACTCATACACCATACACATAAACTAAAAATAATAAATAAAATATGTTAAAAAACAATTCTACTTTTCTCACATGTCAGAACAGAGCAGGGCATCATTAACACTCATGTTCTAATGACTAAGTGAAGGAATCATCATTCTTACCTACACAAGTGAGGTCCCTATAGGTTTCCAGCATTATATCTCTGTACAGACACTTTTGGGAAGGATCCAGCAAAGTCCACTCTTCCTGGGTGAAATTCACAGCCACCTTCTCAAAGGTCACTGGGTCCTAAACATTCCACATCCTTAAGAAAATCGGTGAAACTGTTAACAGAGAGATTCTGTACTAGACACATAATTCTTCAGTCTGCATCTAGTATTGAGCAACTTCAATAGGCCTCAGAAGGAATGGACCACTCCACCCATTATTGGGCCCAGGGACAAGGATATGCTGCTCGGCCACCCTATTTTCTCTACTTAGAAAGTATTTGTACTTGTGGTGGTACTATGTGTCGTGTGGTGGTTAAGATAAAAAGGCATCAGGGTGCCACATTTGAACTCGGTTCCCAATTGGCAGTGCTGTTTGAAGAAATTATAGACCTTTTAGGACATGGAGGCTTGCCGAGTAAATACGTCACTGGTGCTGAGCTTTGAGAGTTTACAGGCTTGCCCCACTTTCAGTTCTCTTTCTTGCTTTCCTTACACTGTGTGGTAAGGTGTGGTCTCTCAGCTGTCTACTCCTGCAACAGAAAAGGAACTGGTCATCACAAAGTTGTCAATCACAGTACAGAGAGCACTGATACCAGAAGTGATGAGGTTTCAGCCATGGTGGCATGAGAGACGTCAGATTCTCGGAGAAACCCCATGAAAATAAGCGAGAAGAGCAATTTACTCTGCCTAATGGACTTGTGGAGACATATACCAGTGTCTGAACATCTATGATCCTTCTGAAAGTCTCGGTCTCTTCTACAATCACATACACAGCTAGAAGCTCAGTCCTCCAAAGCACTGTGGACAATATATCTAATCAGTTTCCCTGGTGGACACTATTTGACAAAGGTCACAGCTTACTAAGTGGTATCTGAGCACATCCTGTGTGATTATAAGCAGAGACATATGTAGAATTCTGAATGCAGGTCACTCCAGGCCACTTTTAATGGAGTAGTAAATATGATATTTGAACAATACATGATGATTCTAACAAAATAATCTTTAAATTTCGATGAATTTTCATTCAGTAATGTCACCTAAGAATCAAATACGTAAAAAGAAAACTAATTCTTTTAGGTGTTTGAAGGCAGAAATGTATGCAGACATAGCGAGACTCCTGCGTTGAAGAGAGCAAAGCGGGAAATGAAGAGTAAAATCAGGAAGAAAAGAAGAAGTAAAGCCAGAGCGACCAAGTTCACCTTTCCAAATTAGATGCATTTAAAGTAATCCCATAAATATCAAAGAGAATTATTTGTGCTCTCAGGCAACTCTTTCCAAATTACCTTCAAATAATAACTTAAAATTACCAACATCCTGTCAACAACAAGGTAAAGTCTTCCTCAGCTTATATCATGTGCTTTCAAATGATGAGGTGAAAAAGGTCAAAAATAAATTTCCATAATTTTATAATCAGGGCCTGATCATTTGTTGTGTGACCCCTAGAAACAGCAGACACTTTACAAAAACATCTGTAGACCAGTCTTAATGACCCATGACGCCTGGTATGATTTGAATGTCAAACGTCACCCACAGGTTCATGTGTTTCAACATTCCCCAGTTGGTGGCGATCCTTGGGAAGGTTGTAGAGCTTTTAGGAGATAGAGCCATCTGTATCAAATCCCCAGACCTTGACATGTTGTAGCCCAGCCTGTGTCCTACTCAGTCTCTGCTTCTTGACTGTGGATAGAATGTGACCACATCATTCCTATGCCATTCATCATCACCAGGAATGACTTTATCCCCTCAGACTGAATCCCCTGGAACTGGAGTTATAGACAGTTGTTGGCCACCTACTGAAGCAGCTCTTCCTTTCTCATTTTGTGCATGGAGTTTTGTTATAGCAATGAGAAAACAGATTACCAGACTCCCTGTAAAGAACAGCCTCTTATAAGAAAATCAGCTTACGCTGTAAGGTTTATTACTGAAAAAGACAAAAAGATGTCCCTGTGCTGCTTCAAATGAGAAATGCTTCCCAAAGGCTCAAGTATTCAAATACTTGGTCCCTAGAGTAGATGGTCCTATTTGGAGAGGTTATGGAAGAACGTTTAGGAGGTGAAGCCTTTGTTGAAGGAAGTACATCACTGGGGACAGGCTTTCGTGTTTCATAGACAAGTTCCACTTCCAGCTCCCTCTCCTTCCTCCTCAGGCCACCTGCTGCCCTGTCTCCATCACCACTGTGGACTTCCCTCTTGAACTCCAAGCCAAAATAAACCTTGAGTTTCTGCTTTCTTTATTTAAACATTTAAAAAATTATTTACTTTTATTTTATATGTATGAGTGTTTTCCTGCACATAGGCAATCATACTCATGCATTCAATGACTGCAGAGGACAGAAATGGGCATAAAATCCCATAAAACTAGAGTTATGGATGGTTATTAGCTGCCCTGTGGGTACTGTGAACCAATCCCGAGTCCGCTGCAAGAGCAACCAGAACTCTTACTACTGAGACATCTCTACAAGCCCATGTTGCTTTTGGTCATGGTATTTATCACAGCAACAAAAATAACTAATACAGAATCTGCTTCTACAAGTGCCGGGGCCCGCCGGCAGAAATCGATCTGTACCTCAACTGGGGAGTTAGGATTGAGAAATAAAGAGAGAGAGAGAGAAAAGATATATTCAGGAGGACTCTCAGTCAATACTGAGGCCTCCACTTTATTCTTCTCAATGTAGTTATACTCTTACAACTGTATGAAGAACAATACCACCATCAGAAGTTCAAGCAAAAACAAACATGCATTTACATATGTGAAATTATTCAAACCACTCACATCTACTAACAATGGGTCCTCAACCTTGGGCTCAAGGCAGACTCCCATTCAGGAGTCACAAGATTCTTGCACATCAAAGCATCCTGCTCCCACAGCACTTCTGTGACTGATCTCTGTTTAGCCTTAAGCTAGGGCATAGCTCAAAACAGGCAAATGGCTCCCGACATACAAGAGGGGCAGCTCAGGAGTTATGAACAATGCCTGCTCTTGCAGAGGACTGGGGTTCAATGCCCAGCACCCTCAGGGCAGCTAAGAACTGTCTGTAACTCCAGTTCCGGGGAATCCGATGCCCTCTTCTGACTTCTGTGGGCATTGCCTGACATGGTGCACTTACTCATGCAAGAAATACACTTATAAACGTGAAATAAAAATAATAAATAGAATGTTTTTTAGAAGAATCTACTACCAGAGAAGGGGTTGATGCTGTGAAGAATCTGATCATGTTTTTGAGGAATGTGGAATATTTTGGAACTTTGGACTAGAGAAGTGGTTGGAAGCTGTAAGCAAAGCTGATCAAGCTGTTCTAGTAGCAGCCTAGAAAAGTAGTGCTGAGAGTCACGTGGAGAGTGGATGCTCAGCTCATGAGGCTTCAGACGGGAAGAAGGACGTACTTAGCAACTGGGATAGTGACCATTTGTATGTTATTTTCTAGAATGTATTTTTGGTTTTATGTGTATTAATGTTTTGCCTCCGGGTCAGTGCAAGCATCTATGCAATGTCTGTGGAGGCCAGAAGAGGACACTGAATCCCCTGGAACTGGAGTTATAGACAGTTTGTAGCCATCTACTGATGCTAGAAACCAAACCTGAGCCCTCTGGAAGAGTAGACAGTGCTCTTAACTGCTGAGCCATTTCTTCTCTTTTTGAAAGAGGACCTCCCAGTGCTTAGTTTGATAGGCTAGAGAAAAATGAAATGGTCTTTTTGATAAGGCTTGCAGTGCATAATTGTAACCTTATTTGAAAGCCCGTTGCCTTCAAGTAGGGCCCAGATCCCAGAGCTTATTAATTCTAGATACCATGTGCAGTGAGGAGACCTCTTTCCCTACATAGGGGTACATGAAATGTGTTATTTGAATCTTTGTCTTTGGTTTGAGTGTGCATTTTTTTGCATTGAGGCTGTCCTATCACATCACAACAAAGGAGACAGAAAGAATTTGACTTTGGATTTAGCCTGCACACTCTTTGGATCCAAAATGGGGCTCATGCTCTTTATTCCCTGTTACTCCTCCATGCAACATAGTTAATAACGACTGGTCTAAAACTGATACTGACTCTCAAAAAGAAATGCTTCAGTTTCTGTTTCAACCAAACCTGGCCATTTTAGGAATGCCTGACACAAGAGTACACCTCTCCATTCAACACTAAGTTATAACAACACGCGTGATGGCACACACCTTTAGTACTGTGTAGATCACTCAGGGAACTGCTAAATGCCACCCCGTCTCATTCCTTCCCTTCACAAAATGACAACTGGGGACCTTGGCACCATCAGGATGTGTGTCCCAATCCTCATGTCTGATCTCTTCCAAAGTGAATACAAACTAAGATCATGAGGCCAAGATCCCCTACTTTAAGAAATCTAGAGGGTTCACTATGGTGTTTGACCCAATGTAGAAAGACAGTTATATATCATCGTAACCAACTGCTGTATGCATAAGGACAGGTCCTTTATTTGATATTTACCATGTGCCTGGGATGGTGCGGCATATGCTAATAAGCCAGTTAAGCAGGTAGGCCACACACTTCCTTGCATCTAGAACATGACATGAAACCCAACTGTTATTAGCAGGCTACCCATGGAGGAAACAATGGTAAAAGAGCAGTCAAGAACCCAATGTAGTGGAGCATGCCTTTAATCCCACCGCTCAAAAGGCAGAGACAGATGGATTTCTGTGAGATTGAGGCCAGCCTGACTTACATAGTGAGTTTCTGGACAACTGTGACTGCAAAAACAAAAAAGAGCTGTCAACAGCTACATGATTACTCATCTCTGAGGAGGGGGGTTAAAATGGCAAATAGCCACTGTAAGATGTGACTGGAGGACCCCCCCCCCCAGCAGTTCCAGAACAGACACCTTGGTGACTCCAGCCAGACTCTCACAGCCCACTGAGATCTGAGAAAGGAACTGACTTTTACAACTTCTTGAATAGAAGTTGTAAAACTTCCCAAGCCAGGATTCACAAACAGCTGTAAAAAGGGACTGATTCCTGGCCAGAAGTTTGCCTTAAACATCAATCATATGTCATGGGAACCCCAACCCCTCCTATAAAGGGCCTACTGACCATCTAGAGGGAGGGGGCTAGAGGGCTAGAGGCATTTGGCTCATTTCACTCTCCTGAGGGGTTAGGTCTTCGTACTCTCCCTGAGGGAGCTTCTCCATCCTGATCCTGAGCCGGGCACACCAGCATGGTTCCCCAGAGACCGAGCCCCAAGAAGAGCTAACAGTTATACAATTGTAAGATGAAATAAATCCTTTTTTTCTCCAAGTTGTGTTTGGCCAGTGTTATATCACAGCAGCAGAGAAATCAAGTGAACACCATTTCATGGCTCAGAGATCATTGCAGAAGAAAGGGAAGAGAGGATGTAAGAGACAGCAGATGGGATGGAATGCTGTGAAATGATATCTTCCAGACATGACTCTGTTTCAAAAAAACAACAAATTATCTACCATATCTAAGGAGGGATTAGTGTAATCACGTAAGGATATTCAAAGGTCAAAATATCAAAAGCTTTTCAGCAGGAGATGTACTAACCATGTGAAAGAACGAGTTCTATTTCCAACATCTAAAAGCAATCAAGCAACAAACATACTCCATCATATCTTCAAATTAAATAGCAAATCATATGATCATATTAATAATTACAAACATAAAGATGATCAAATGGGAGAGACGGCACAGCGGGTAAAGCACTGCCTGCTCTTGCAGAAGACATGTGTTTGGTTCCCAGCATCTATAAAGAAGCTAAGGATCCTTAACTCCAGTTCCACAGGACTCAATGCCCTCTTGTGGCCATAGGAGGCATTGCATGGATGTGGTATACTTGCATACTGTAACAGAGTGGCCTCATTTTCCCCGCCTCCCACCAGACTGGGGTGTGAGAACTTGATACTGCCTCCCATTTGGTATCTAACCTTATGCAAACGTCTCGTGTGAAAGAAGGGTATCTAATCTTATGTGACATCTTGTGTGGAAGAAGATTATCTTGTCTTATGCAAACACCTTAAGCAAATAACCATTGTTAAGGACCACATCTGTGTCCCTAACCAAACCAGAAAGACTCCATCTTACATCAGTGACATCCTGTTTTTGAGTAAGCTAAACTTAAAGGGAACTCTGTGCTTGACACTTTCTCAGGGACTTCAAGATTGGATATAATACCAGGATGTCTTAATTGGGAGCAAAGGCAGAGGCTAAAATGCAAACATCTGCTTCTGTGGGCGCAGGAGGGGGTTTGGGGATTGGATATTTTTGAAACTGACTTTTCCACACCTTGTACTTGCGTATAAAAGCTAGATACTACAATGAATCCATGCTGTTCCTCTGATAATTCACCCACCCAGAGTTCAGAGTCAGCCCGGCCAAAATAAAATCTACCTGGCCTTTCTTTCGAGTGTGGTGACTTCTGATTGGCACCCTATAACAGTACATGTAAGCTAAATACTCATACACAAAAAATAAAAGTTTCAAAAATAATCATATTGAAACTGTTAAGAAGAAAATAACACTGTCAGGCCAGGTGTGGGGGAGCACTCATCTTATTCAAGCACTTGGGAGGAAGAAGGACGTGGATTTCTGTGCATTTCAAGCCAATCTGGTCTACATGGTGAGTTCCATGCCAACCAGGGTGCCATAGTAATACTGTCTCTCAAAAGACCAAACAAACAAAACCAGAGTAATAATGATATTAACGTAGTTTTTGCTGACTGGAAATCAGGAGGACCAAGAAAAAGTAAAGTAACTAATAAAATAATACATCAAACTTGTAGACTATAAGATATACACACAATTTCATCCTTTTCCTGTGTGACAGCAATGAACTATTGGACATGAAATTAACAATACCAGCCTGTTTAAATGGCAGCTCTCAATGTGATCTACTGTGTCAATATCCCCAGGCAAGTGGTCTTGGACTGTAAAAAAAAGCTCAGTGAGTGAGCCAGCAAAAAAGCCAGTAAATAGCACTCTTCCATGATTTCTGTCCCAATTTACTTCAGTGATGGGCTTTGACCTGAAAGTGTAGGATTAATGAGTTCTTTATTCTCCAGGTGTCTTTGCATCATGCTGTTTATCATAACAACAGAAAAACAAACTAGGGCAGAAATTGGTACTGGAGTGGGGCGTTGCCATGATGAATCTAATCATGTGGCTTTTAAGCCTTTAGACTATTATGTGTAAGATTTTGGAATTTAGGGTTGGAAATGCCTCTGATTGCTGGAAGTAGAGCTGAATGGACTGTTCCAGAGGGGCTTAGAAAACAGTTCTTCTGAGAAAACACAGACAGTGGAGGCACAGCTCATGAGATCTCACAAGGAAAATACTCTCCTGGTAACTGGGCTAAAGATCATTGTGTGATACTTTGGCAAAGAACCTGGCTGCATTCTACTGCATTCTGAGAATTTGTGTGAAGAAGCTAAATTAAGAAGTAATGGATTTTAGTGGGTTGAATGATAAATGTCCCCCACAGACTCGAGTATTTGAACATTTGCTCTTCATTTAGGGCACTGTGTGAGAAGACTGTGGAATCTTTAGGAAGTGCAGTATTACTGGAGTACGTATGTCGCCATGGGTAGAATCTGAGTGGTTCCTGCCTTGCCCACCTTACAGTTCACTCTGTTTCCATTGTGCTGATGTAATGTGATCAGCCAGCTTCCAGCTCTGGTGGCCTGTTGCCATGCCACCTTCTGGACTCCCCTCTGGAACAGTAGCCAAAATAAACTCTCTTCTATATAAGTCGCTTTGGTATGTAAATGTACCCATGTCATGCAATGCCAGAAGACAGCATTGGATCCCCTGAAACTGGACTTAAAATGGTTTTGAGCCATCATTTGGGTGCTGGGAACTGAATCTGAGTCTTCTGTAAGAGTATGAGATGCTTTTAACCACTGAGCCACCTCTCCAGCTCCCATGGATTAATTTCTTGATACATGAAATTTCAAGACAGCCTAACATTGACTCTGTGGAATGATTATTACTCATTACTTTTATCAGATCCAAAATAAAAAGAGGAAGAAGTAAAGCATAGAGGAGAAAATGTGGGAACTGGAGAGAGGGCTGCTCTTGTAGAGAACCCAGGTTCAGTTCCCAGCACCCACATGGGGGCTAACAACATCTGTAACTTCAGTTCCACGGGATCCAACACCCTCTTCTCCCCTCCACAGGCATTGCTTGACATAGGTGTGTTTATATACTTGTAGGCAAAACACTCTCACAAACATTTGAGTGGCAAATACCGCCATAAAATTAACTGGGATAAACTAAACAATCTCTAGTCTATCTGTTAGGAAAACCCAACTTTCCAGTTTCACTCACTGGTCAATCATTTGGTCATAGGACCATCCCTAGGGAGGCAGGTTCATCTTAAGTTAAGCTAAATATAGATGGGCAGAATACCTAGTGAGTGGATGAGGTAGTGAATCCCACGTCCCAGTACCATGCTCTCTAATTCTGGGCCCAGAGGGTACAGTCCCTGGCCGAGTCAAATACATTTGGCTGACTTGGAATATCTGAGTCTGAATGGTCCTTCCCAGGGGCCTTGGCACCATAACATCATCACAGAGCTGCCTTTAGGTTCCTCACCATGCTTGACAGTATTCTGCCCCATGCAGTTGACCTCACATGCGGCTCACTGATATTCTGTTCATTTTCTTCATTGGTGTATTAGTTATCTTTCTGTTGTGACAAAACACCATGACCCAGGCAACTTATAGAAGGGTTTATTTGGCTTACAGTTCCGGAGGGATAAGAGTCCCTCATGGCAGGGGGCATGGCAGCAGGAGGTAAAGGTGGGAGCTCACATCTTCACCCACCGTGAGCAAGCAGAGACACAAGTAGAAGAGGGCAACGCCATGAGTTCTCAGAGTGGCACTCTTCCTCCGTCAAGGCCGCACCTCCCATAGGTTCTAGACGTCCCCCAAATAGTGCGTGTACCGGGTACCAAGTCCTCAGCTCTGTGAGCCCATGGTGGATATTTCTCATGCAAACCACCAGAATTGGGACTTTCATTTTTTTGTGATTTCAGTTGCTAGAACTTTATGTTTCATTTTTTAATCTGCAATTTCTAATCTGTTTTCATTACATTTTTTGGTTTAAACTCCAGGAGATAGTTTTCATCCCTATTACCATATTTCATGTTTTTTTTCTTAGCATTGTTTTGTTTTTTGTTTGTTTTCAAGCTTTTTTGGTAAAATATATGTGTATAAACTTACAATTTTCACATGCTTTAATTTTTGTAAATTTAAAATTGTGATTTCTCGTGTGTGTTTCTGTACCAAGGAACATTGCGGAGGTCAAAGCTCTGCTTGCTGGGCTTGGGCTCCACCTCCTGGGTTGTGGAAATCAAGCTCAGGTCATCGAGCCTGGCACAAAGTACATTTTCCTCTAATTCCCACTTAAACATTTTAAGTGCAGTGCTCAGTAATAGTAGATACATTCCTAATACACGTACCCATTACTGCTTTCTTGTTCAGACTTTCATTTTATTTTTTTCCTTTACTTTCCTTTGTTTTTAGGCACAGTTCTAGTACATAGTTCAGGCTGACATGGACCTTTTCACACTTGTGCTTTGTCCTCAAGGTCTGCAATTATAGGTATGGGCTACCATGCCCAAAACATTTTTATAATTTTAAAGAGAAAGTCTGTATCCATCCATTGTGTTTATGAGTAATGACAGAAGTAGGCCAAAGAGATGGGAGTAGGAACAGTGCCTGCTGAAGTCTGCCGTTCTGAGTTCTGTTCCTGGCACACACACGGTGGGAGGAGAAAATCAACTCCAGCAAGTGACCTCCACACAAATGCCACGGCAGGGATGTGTGTACACACACATTAATTTTTAAAAATTAAAATGAATGAGAAATTGGGAATTTCATCAAATTATTATTTGCACATCAGTAGACATGATCATGTGTGTTTTCTTCCTACTAGCAACAATCTCGTGTAGTAAACTACTTAAAAAAAATTCTTGCATCCTGGGGATTAACACAAACTTTTTAATGATTGTGGTTTTCTGCCCATTTTATTTACCACTATTTTGTCAAGGATTTACACATGAATATTATTACAGAACAATTCCTTGTGATTTCCTTTACTTAGTGTCACTGTCTGGTTTGTTACCAAGGGTGAAGGTGATTTCATGGAATAAATGAAAAATTTCTATTCAGTTGTTTGGAATTTTGTGAAGGATTGCTAATTCTTCTTAAATATGTGATAATTTTTATTTATGAATACAAGTGATGAAGACCTTTTATCTTTGAGGGTTTTGGATTATGGATTCCATCTTCTCAGTGTTAATATTTCCAACCAGATTTTCTATTTTTGTGATTCAATTTGAGATCTTTGTGTGTTTCTCAAATTGTTTTCAGTTCATCTAGGTTATCTAATTTGCTATGCTAACCCGTTCTGTGTCTGTAAGATTGGTAACAATATCTGTATTCATTTTGGGAGGTGCGGCAGACTGCCATCTGAACCCTGGCCTCTGTCGGGCTAGGTAAGCGTTCCACCACCACTGAACCATTTCTACTGTTTTTATTTGAGATTTAGATTAGATTTTATTAGATTTAGGAGAGGAAAAAGGAATGGAGTTTAGAGTTAAGAAATAAAAAACAGATCCAGACCTGCAATATATACTTTATTAGAGATAAAAGTATACAATAAGGACAGAGATGCTTCTCCATGGAAAAGAAGTCTCTACCACTAAGAGAAAGGCGCCTGCGTTGTTATATGAAATCTGCTAAACACTGCTGCAGGTGTTAACTCTGTGCCAGGGTTTCCTGTCCCCTGTAGCCAAGGCTATGGTAATTATGTTTACCTTTAACCAACATTTGTTATCAGTGTCCTTTTTTTCACACACCTATTTGATGGGTGTGTCTTTTAATCTCTCTCTCTAAACTTCAGTTTTTTCATACATTGATAGTGTTGTGACCAGATGAACTCCATCTTAGAAGCTCCCCTACCCCCAGGTCCAGTATGGACTTGGGACCCTGCTCCTGCAGATTCTACATGTAGGCACCATAATCATCCTCCCCAAGGGTCTGTTCCCAGTAACTAGTCAATCACAGATAATCGTGTCACCATCCGAGCATTGTAAATATCTATTGCAACTACTATCAGGGCTAACGGAAAATGTCCTGTTTACTCCATTACTCCATTCCACCTCCCAAACCCCTCTGCCCTTTACCCTATCATTGTGTAATGATCAAGGGATGATTTGTGTGACTGTCACAAGATGATTAGCCATGGCTTGCTCTGTGTAATCAATAACCCCACCTGGAAAATCCCTTCCTGTAGATTTTTTTTTTTTAACTTTAAAGAGTTGATTCACTGCCCCTAAAGCACTGCAGTCCCTTCTCCCGAGCTATGGGCTGTAGTCCAAGCGACTTTGAATAAAGCTTTGAATCTGAATTTGGTCTCCGTGCGTTGTGGTCTTTTCCCGGCGGTCTCGACACCGTAACAATTAGTTTTGCTTTACTTTTGTCGTGTAAGAGTTCTTTGTTGTTGTAAAGACAGAATTCTCACAAAGCTCAGAATATCTCGAACTCCTGAACATCCTCCCTGTATCGTAGTGATGTAATCACTGGCTTGGGGCAATCACTCTGGACTTAGTGTTATTTTTTGGCTGAAAGTGTGCAACCTGAGAAGGTGTGAAGGATCCTTGTAACGGAGTTGTAGACTAGCGACGCCTTGCCTTAGAGGAAGAACAGGAAGTGCCTGCTGAGTATTAGAAGGTTGGAGTTCCCTGAGGTCTGAAACAAGTTCTGCTTAAATGGAAATCTCCTGGGAACTCCACTTAGGCACTGGAAGCAAAAGCCTGGGCTGGGAGTGGATGTGCCAACCTTAGTATTTCAGCTCCATTCAGTCCCTATGGGCACTACACCTGTCACACAGGACAGCTGGCCAATCAGCCATCCTCCTGGAGACTGTCCAATCAGAAGCAGCTGCTAGGAGGGAGGCGGGTATGCTTGCCGTCCGTCAGCAGTTTGAGTTACCTCCGGGGCGAGGGAGATCTGCGTTGAGCGCCGCTGGGGCTGCTGTGCGGAGCGCGGGCGAACCCGGAAGCCGGGCATGGTGAGCGTGGGCCCGGCTGTCCGAGGCGGGAGGAGCGGCCGGGGAGCCCCGGCAGAGGGCTGGCGGTGTCGCTGCGGATCCTCCCAGGAACTTGCGGGAGGGCGTTGAGACCTGCCGGGTCCCGGACGCCCGCTTCCCCTGTGCTGCTGGGGAGCTTCCGCGTTGGTAACGTTATTGTTGGCCACGTCGCTGCGGATCCTTCCCCGCGGAGGCGGCGATCGGGCCAGGGGCGGTTTTGTCTGTTCCCGAGGCTCCCGGGGCCGTGGCTAAGTGGTGTCTTGGCAGCTCCGCCCCGCGTGCCGGGTGCTGCGGTGGGAGCTTCCGTCATCGTTCACCGTGCGCTCCCACTCCCGATTTTGGAATGGGGATGCGGTTTCAGTAGCGTGGATTAACAGGTCGGTGCCATGGGGTCCATCCTCCGCAGCACATAAACCCGAAGGTCGGCTCCCCTGCTTCCATACGTCCTGCACTTCGCATTTCATGGTTAGGATTAGGATGCACTTTGAGTTAGTTTTGTGAAAGTTGTACATCTGCAATTACTTTCCTATGCGTGTACCATAGTCTGGTAGCATTTGTGAGAAGACCATGGCTTCTTCAATTGAGTTTCCTCTGCTCTTGTCAAAATTAAATTGACTGCATTTTCGTGGTTTCATTTCTGATTTTCCTGTTCTGTTGACCTGTGTATTTTTTCCCAAATAGTACTCTATCTTGATCATTTAGATTTTAAAGACAGTTTTAGCCATATACTGTCAATATGTATATTGTTTCTTGTGCAGTAGTGTGTTCATTTTTTTTTCTTTCCTCTTCCAGTATTACTTTTACAGTCAATTCTGTTATTGGTTGCATTTGGGGGTGGAGGGATTTTCACTGGAATTCTGTCCTCTGCCCTACTTAGCTTCAGCTGTCAACTTGACAAGGCTGAGAGTCATGGGAGGGAGGCTTAATTGAGGGATTGCCTGGATCAGATTGGCTTGATCCTGCCTATATGAGAATTGTCTTGAACGCTGATTGGTGTAGGAGGGCCCAGTCCGCTGTGGGCGGCACCATCTCTAGACTTGTGGGCCTGGACTGTATAAAGAAGCAAACAAAGTGAGCCTGTAAGTAGGCTAGTAAGCAGAGATCCTCAAACAAAATAGTCCCCAAACATAGAAGGCCACAGGGTCAGGGCATCACAGCAACACCCCACTCTCAGTATCTATTTCTGTTCTAGGTGTTTTTCTGTTGTAATAAAACACTTTGACCAACAGCAACTTCAGGGAGGAGAGGGTTTATTTGGCTTATGATTCCATAGTGTTGGAGTCCTTCATGAAGGATGTGGTGGTTTGAATCAGAAATGTTCCACATAGGCTCAAGTATTTGAACACTTGATCTCCGTTTGGTGGCTCTGCTTGGGTAAGTCATGGGACTTTAGGTGGTGTAGCCTTGTTGGAGTAAGGCTTTGAATGGGTATAGCTGTGCCCACTTCCAATTTGCTCCCTGCTTTGTGTTTGTAGTTGAAGATGTGATCAGTGAGCTCCCTGCTCTGTCGGCCTGCTACCATTTCTTACCATTGTGGACTTCCCTCTGGAACTGCCATCCAAAATGAACTCTTTTCTATGTCTCTTTTGGTTATGATGCGCTATCATAGAAATAAAAAGTGACTAATCCAGAAGTTGTTTTCTGGACAATACAATAGAACAGTTCCAGTTCTGCTGTGAAGAACCAGACTGTGTTGTTTTTGGAGGAATATAAAAGATTTTGGAACTTTGAACCAAAAAAGCAGTTGAATGCTGTAAGCAGAGCTTAATGAGCCATACTAGTAGGATCCTGGAAGACAGTAGTGGGTGTAATGTGGACAGAAGGCTAGTACCTGAGGTTTCAGTGGAGATTAATATCGGACTGGGCTAGAGGACGTTCGTGTGATATTTTGGCAAAGAATCATGCTGCCTTCTCCCTGTGTCCTAAGAACTTGCTTCAGTCTACATTAAAAGTAATGTACTCATTCTTCACGGAGGAAATTACAAGACGGCATAGTGTCTAGTGTGTGGCATTCTTATTACTGATAAATCTTATGCATGTCTGCACTGAAATTGGGGCAGAAAGAACTGCACAATGTAATTTGGAGAGAGAAAAAAGCATTAGGACGGGTAATGTTTCAGTCAAGGAGAAGCTAAAAGATAGGATGCAATTGCTCCCGTTAGGCCCCTAAGAGAGACTACCTGTTTTGCTGTGCAACAATTGGAAGCATGTCCTCAAGGCTAAACCCCTCCCAGCCAAGCATCTAATTTCTGAACTGAGAAAGTCTAAGGAGTTGTTTGCTCCTAGAAGCCATTATTTCAACATACAAAAGCTGCTTCTAATGTGGTCAAAAGGAGTGAGGGTCTATCCCAAGCTGCGAGGCAGTGTTGTGGTCCTCGGAAAGATATATGAGTTAGGGGCACTTGATGGCACATTTTCCTGTTGTTCTAGTTCAGAACCAGAGTCTTGGCTTTAATGGTCTTTAATCTCTTCAAAAATTACAGCTCCTTTTTCAGCATATTTTGAAACAACATATATGTTTCTTATTTAAGCTTCCTAGTGCTCTTTTTCTATCCAAAGTACACTTTTTTTTTTCTTAATGCCTCACTTCTTCCTCTTTATTTTGGACCGGATAAAAGTAATCAATAATCATCCCACATCATCAATGTTACCCTCTCTTGAAATTTCATATGTCAAGAACATAGGCTATGTATTAGTCACGTTTTGTTGTTCTGATAAAATACCACAACCAAAAACAAATTACAAAAGAAAGAGTTTATTTGGCTTCCTTTTCCAGAGGGGAGTCCGTAATGGCAAAGAAGGCAGGACAACAAGTGGTCAGAACTGGACGCTGCCTGCTCACATTACATTGGCACAACAGGAACCAGAGTGAACTGTAAGTGGGGCAAGGCAGTAACCACTCAGCCCTCAAACAGTGCCACAAAGTGGGGACCAAGTGTTCAAATTCCTAAGCCTATGGGGGACATTTATCATCTGAATCACCACAGTTCATTACTTTTTAACCCATAACACACGTTCTCAGGACACCAGCAGAATGCAGCCAGGTTCTATTCCAAAATATGATATAAATGTCCTTAAGTCCAATTGCTGATAGAGTCCTCATTCCCTTGTGAAAACTCATGAGCTATGCCTTCACTGTCTGCTTTTTCTCAGCAGTACTGTGTTCTGAGATACCCCTACAGCAGTCCATTATACACTGCTTACAGTAATCAAAGTCTTTTCCAACCCTAAATTCCAAAGCCTTGTACATAATACTCTCAAAGACAGAGGCCACATGATCAAGTTCATTACATCAGTGCCCCATTCCCAGTACTAATATCTGTTGTAGTTTGCTGTCTTGTTGCTACGATAAACTGCATGACCAACAGACCTTTGGAGAGGAGAGAGTTATATTAGCTTGTACTTTCAGGTCACAGTCCATCATTGAAGTAAGTTAGGGCCATGAAATGAAGCAGAAACCATGCTGTTTACTGGCTCATTTCCTGACATGCTCATTTAGCTTCCTTTTACAGTCCTGGGCCACCTGCCTAGGGATGGTGCCACCCCAGTGGGATGGACCCTCCTACATCAGTCATCAGTCAAAACAGTCTCTCATAGACCTGACTACAGACCAATCTAATTAGACAGTTCCTTTATTTTACTCCCTCATGTTACTGTAGGCTTTGTCAAGCTGACAGCTAAGGCTCATTAAGACATTCACTCTGTACTTCACATTGAGAGGTTCCATATAAACAGGCCCTTGTTGTTAATTTCATGTCTAGTAATTCCTTGCTAACATAGAGGAAAATGATAGAATTTTTGTGTAGTAATCTTATATAAGTTGATGTACTATTTTATGAGTTTCTTTACTCTTTCTTGATTCTCAGAATTTCCAGTCAGCAAAGACAGCATTGTCATTAGTAGTAGTAGCAGTAGTAGTAGGATTAATAATGGTCATTATTATTAGTCTTAGTATGTTTCTTGATCCTCAGAATTTCCAGTCAGGCAAGACAATGTTGTCATCATCATTATTAGTAGTAGTATTAGTGTGTGTGTGTGTCTATATATATATATGTAGACAGACACACACTCACAATTTTTTGGCTTTTTGAGACAGGGTCTCACTATGTAGCCTGGCCTGTAACTCACTATTTAGACCAGACTGGCCTTGAACTCACGGAGATCTGCCTTTGTCTCCAGAGTGCTGGAATTAAAAGGGTATTTCATCCTGTTCACACAGACAATGTTATTTTTGTCCTACAATCTCAATAATTTCTTCCTACCTTTCTCTTTCAATATAATTATTTTGAACCTTTTGGAAAATTTTTGTGTGTATGAATGTTTTGCCTGCATGTATGTATGTGCATCACATGCACGTAGAACCCACAGAGGCCAGAAGAGACTTTTGGATTCTGTAGAACTGGGGTTAAGGAAACTTGTTAGCTGTTATATGTACATGGGTTGGTGACTGAGCCCAGGACCTCGGCAAGGGCAGCCAGCTCTCTGAACCACAGAGCCATCTCTCCAGTCTGATTGTTAAAATTAGTTTTGTAATTATTAATATAATAGTGTGTTTTTTGCTTTTGAACTTATTAATATGCTAGAGTGTGTTGTATGTGTTTGATTGTTTTTAGGTGTTGATCTCCATGGTGTGACAATTTGACTAGCAGCAAACAAGAGAGGAATGGCTTATTTTAGTTCCAGTTTGAAATTATACAGGCTTTCTTGTTGGTGCTGGATGGTTCAGGAATGAGCAGGTCACAGTGTATCCACAGTCAGGAAGCAGACTGGAGTCTGAGCAGAACTGTGACTGGGCTGTAACATACCGAGGTGTGGAGGTTTCATAAAGATAGCTTTACCTCCTGAAGGCTCTAAAACCTTCAGAAGGATCAAACCCAGCTGCAGAGTGTGGAAACACATGAACCATGCAGGATATTTCACATTCAAACCATAGCAGGTCATTAGGAATTGGGGTTTAGATGTTTTTTTAAAGTCTTGTCTGTCTCTAGGGGTCAGGCAGCAAATTTTCATGCCCTGATTGCTAAATTATGGAAATTTTCCTTTATTTTGACCTTTTGTTTGCCTCACATTTGAAAGCACTTGGTTTAAGTTAGGGAAGATTACATTAGTCACAGGATGTTGACAATTGTAAGGTAGTTGTTAGTCCAAATTAGTTTGGAGTTGTTTACAACTACTAAAGCATCTCCTTGACATTCATGGGGTTATTTTAAATAAATTTAATTGAAGGGATGATATTTTGGTGATGTTGACTTTACTCGTTCTTTTCTTCCCGTATTTACTGCTTTCTCCCCCGTTCCCTCTCTCCAAAGGTAGGATTCTTGAAATGTTTGCATACAGACGTCTGTATGTATGCATTTGTATGCATATTTTTTCTAGCTTCAAACTCGTAGGAGACATTTGTCATCTTTTTAACTCTTCAATTCTCAGTTGACACCACTGAATGAAAATTCATGGAAACTCAAAATTCGTTTTGTTAGAAGCGTTATGTATTGATTAAATATCATATTCGCTATTCCATTAAAAATGGCCTGAAGTCACCTTCATTCTGTTTCTAATCACACAAGATGTGCTCAAACCCCATTTAATAAGCTGAGACTTCTGTGAAACAGTGTGCACCAGGGAAACTGATCAGATGTATTGCCCACAGTGGTTTCGGAGGGCTGATCTTCTAGATATCTGTATGATATTACAAGAGACTAAGACTTTCAGAAGGATCATAGGTGTTCAGACAATGCCATAGGTTTTCAAAAGGCATTTAGGCGCAGTGAATTGCTCTTCTCAGTTATTTTCAGGGGGTCTCTCCCACAGTCTCATATTCCCTCATGCCAGCAGAGCCTAAATGTTATGAGCAGGAATTTTTAAGGACAGGCAGACTCATGATTTCTGACGTCAGTGCTCTCTGTACTGTAGGTGATAGAATTTAAAGACGAATGTATCTGTTCCTTTCCTGTTGCTGTGGTAAAATACCATGACCAAACACCACTGAAGGAAGCGTTTATTTTGACTAATGGTTCCAGAGGGCTAGTGGTCCATAATGATGGAGAAGTCATGGCAGCAGGAGCTGGAAGCTGAGCGATCACATCTTAAATGCACACTGTAAGGAGTTGAGAGAAAGTGAAAGTGGAAGAGAGAGCAATGAAAGTGGGACTAGCTATAGCCTCCCAAACCTCTGCCCCTCCGGCTTCCTCCAGCAAGGCACCATGTCCTAAAAGTTCCATAATGTTCCGAAAGCAGCACAGCCTACTTGAGACTAGTGCTCAAATACGCTAGCCTGTGGGGCATTTTTATTCAGTCCACCACAACAGGTGATACAAATTCTCCCTGGAAAGAGAAACTGGAGTGGTCGAGCAGCATACCCTAGTCCTGGGCCCAGTAATGAGTGAAGTGGTCCTATTCTGCTGAGTCCTATTGAAATTGCTCAGTACTAGATATCAAACTACTGTGTCATGGAATGTTTACAGACTACAGAATTATGTCTTAGTTAAGTGTGGGCTCTTCGTGTTGTTAATTTTAACCATTTTACATATGTGGGATGTTTAGGACCCAGTGACCTTTGAGGATGTGGCTGTGAACTTCACCAAGGAAGAGTGGGCTTTGCTGGATTCTTCTCAGAAGTGTCTGTACAGAGATGTAATGCTGGAAACCTATAGAAATCTGGCTTGTGTAGGTAAGAATGTCATCGTTGCTTTACTTAGTCACCGGCTCGTGAGTGTTAGAGATGCCCTTCTCTGTTTTGACATGTGGGAAAGGAAGAATTTGGTCACTGAAGCTAGACGCTATGTTTTATGTAAATTCCACAAATTTATAGAATTTTTCTGGGCCTATATTTTAGGTAACAAATGGAAAGACCAAAACATTGAAAATGAATCCAGGAATCCTCAGAGGAATCTAAGGTAATTTGCATGCAGATGTGGAAACAAATGTCCCATGAGGGTAGTCTTAGTGTGTTATGAAAATTGAAGATCTAGCAGATCTAGCAGAAAGTAAATATGCACAAACTTATTTTCTTATATTAAGTTATTTTACGTATATGAGTGTACTGCCTGCATGTGTGTAAGTGCACCATGTTATGCAGTGCCCATGAAGGGGAGAAGAGGGCAGATCCTCGGGAACTGGACTTATGGACAGTTGTTAGCTGCCACGTGGGTACTAGGAATCAAACGTAGGTCCTCTGCAAGAGCAGCCAATGCTCTTAGTCATTGAGGCATCTCTCCAGGCCACAAATTTAAAATTTTAACATTCTAAAAATTTGGTAATTTATATTCCACATCGTTCAGTGCGAGTAAATGATTCAGTGTCTGGAAGACATTTCACTAGGAGATGGTTGTATGGAATCCCATAGATATGTTGCTCCATTCAAAATAGCTTGGTAAGAACCATAGCACAGAATCACCCATAACTCTCATTGTAATCCGTTCAGATATACCAGAAAATATGCAGTTTCTCTTATTTTGGAATAATGTATGTCCATATCTAAAAAGCAGTCACTAAAGCAACTGTTCTAGTTTGGTTTCTGTATTGCTTTTGTAAACACCAGGAAAAAAAGCAACTTGGTCAGGAAATCGTTTATTTCAGATTACACATTGCAGTTCATCCTTGAGGGAAGCCAAGGCCACTCCAACGTGAATTAACAATAATAAAGATGCCCCACAAGCCAAACTTAGAGGAAGTTCTTAAGCTGGGCTTCTCTCTTTGTAGATGACTCTAATTTGACAAGAATTAACTAGCACAGGAACTAATATGCTTGTCATGTTGTTCTCAGAAAGACTGTATGAAGTTATAGGCAGAAGACGGTCAGTGTGGAGAACTCATCACCCAGAAACCACATCCTAATCTGAGTACAAAATTCCTATTAGAGCTGGGTACCATTCTGCACATCTTTGATCTCTGCACTGGGGAGGCGGAGGCGGGTGAATTTTTGTCAGTTCAAGGCTAGCCTGCTCTAAATGGCAAGTTCCAAGCTAATCAGAGCTATGTAGTGAGACCCTATCTCTTATTGGAGCAAAACCATGTTGACATAAGAAAGATGGAAACATGCAGTATAATTGTAAACACTGTCGAAAAACTATAAATTCTGTCACAAGAATGCAAAGATACATGGAAATCTACAATGTGCATAGACATTATAATTATGAGGTATGTCTAAAGTCCTTTTCCCAGTTCATTTGAAATATATCCAAAAACTAACTGAACACAAGGAAAACTCTGTTTGTCCTTCTTCATTTTGCACACATGAAATAACTCCCAGCGTAGAAACCTGTCATGAACATAAACTATTTGGTAAAGCATTGACTTCCCATTTTCTTACTAGTCATGAATTTATAGAGGGGGCAGGTCCTATAAATGTGACAATGTGTTTACATTTCTTGTTCTTTACTTCAAAGGCCTGAAAGAACTCATAGTGGTGAAAAGCTCTATGAATGTGAAGAATGTGGGAAAACCTTCCGACATCTCAGAACTCTTCAAGTCCATGAAAGAACCCATAGTGGAGGAAAACTGTATGAATGTAAACTATGTATGAAGTCTTTCGTTTCTTCCTATGCACTTAAAGTCCATGAAGCATCTCATACTGAACAAAAGTCTTACAAATGTAAGATATGCACTAAAGACTTTATTAATCCCCTTTTACTTAAAATGCATGACAGATCACATACTGTGGAAAAACCCTATGCCTGTAACCAGTGTGGTAAAGCTTTGAATAGTCACCGTTCCCTTCTAGGACATAAAATAACTCATACTAGAGAAAAGACTTATGAATGTAAACAATGTGGTAAGTCTTTCACTTGTTCCTCTGTACTTAAAATGCATGAAAAATTTCATACCTTGGAAAAACCCTATGCCTGTAAACAGTGTGGTGAAGCCTTCAGAAGTAGCAATTCCCTTCAAAAACATAAAATAACTCATATTGCAGAAAATCCCTATACCTGTAAACAATGTGGTAAGGCTTTCATTTATCCATCTCTACTTAAAACTCATGAAAGTTCTCACATTGTGGAAAAACCGTATGCCTGTAAACAGTGTGGTGAACACTTCAAAAATCGCTATTCCCTTGAAAAACATAGAATAACTCATACTGGGAAAAAGCCTCATGAATGTAAATACTGTAGCAAGGCTTTCACATATCCCTCTGAACGTAAAAAGCATGAAAGATCTCATACTGGGGAAAGACCCTATACTTGTAAACAATGTGGCAAAGCCTTCCTAAGGAGCAACTCCCTTCAAAAGCATAAAAGAACTCATACTGGAGAAAAACCCTATGCTTGTAAACAGTGTGGTAAGGCATTCATTTATCCCTGTTTACTTAAAACGCATGAAAGATCTCATACTGGGGAAAAACCTTATGCCTGTAAACAATGTGGTAAAGCCTTCATTTGTTCCTATTCACTTAAAGTGCATGAAAGGTCTCATTCTGGCAAAAAAAAAATCCCTATGCATCTAAGTAATATGTAAAGACTTATTTTCTCCCTATTGCAATGCATAAAAGGTATCATTCTAGGGAAAATCATATGCCTGTAAACAATGTGGTAAGTCTTTGGTTTACCCTTCTTCAAATGTATGAAGGAACTCACATCTATTTGAAAAGGGAGGGACGTGATAGCGCACACCTTTAATCCCAGCAGAGGCAAAGGCAGGAGGATCTCTGTGAGTTCAAGGTCAGCCTGGTCTATTTAGCAAGTTCCAAGACAGCTGGGGTTATACTTTTTGTCTCAAAAAACAAAAACAAAAACAAAAACAAAAAACTCCTATGCATATAAACAACATGGGAAAGCTTTCAGGTATCAGGTTTCATATCAGATGCGTAAAATAATTCATGCTGGAGACAAACCACATGAATGTAAACTGGCAAAACCTTCAGATTTCTTAGATCCCTTTAATTCCATAAACAACTCATTGTAATGAAAAACTGTATAAATGTAAACAATAATAGATTATATGGTATATTCCATTCTAAACTTCCCAGAAGTCTGTTTTTCTGAGTAGTAAATACAGTAGTAATGCTGATAAGCCTTTGCATATCAAAGATTCAAAATGATTGGTGTGAAGATGTGGAAGGGTGTGGTGAAAGGATGACTATTACACCTCTGGGGTACTCACCAGGAGCGCAACTCAGACCTACATGTTGTTCTGAATGATTCAGCAAGTATAAAGTTGTAGGGCTTAACTGCATTACTATAGAATGTAAATACTGTAAATTTATACTAAATGTATAAAAATATTAAAGTATTGGCTTATTACTTTTTGTTTTCATTTGTTTGGGACATAGTCTCCCCTTAGGCCCAGCTGGCCTGTAACTTGCCAACTTGCTATGCAGACCAGGCTGGCCCGGATCTCAAAGAGATCTGCCTGCCTTTGCCTCCTGAGTGTTGGGATTAAAGGTGTGTGCCACAATGTCCAGCTACATATTACTTTTTATAAACAATTTTTATTCCAACACGTTGGAGTTTAGTGTTCGACTGGGCAGCTACCTAGGCAGCAACAGGAGTGACGCCTCCAGTCCTTTCAATGTTTGTGAGAGTGCTTAGCGAAACCACCTTGTACAACTGTGTACAAAGTTTTATATTCCTTCCCTCTAGTTTTTCTCTATTTTACATCATTAAATTACTGATTCATTGGGGAAGCTATTTCTGACATTTCTAAAAGTGAAGTGAGCATCAGGAACATGGTAGCAGCAGTACTAGTCTCAGTGATCTCAGGTGATGTTTGGCACTGTTCCTTTTGTCTTATCTTCAGAAAGTAGTCAGTACTTTAATACCTATAACACTTGGATAGTAAATGTTGTAGACCTGTACATCACTACTATTGTAGAAGTTGAAGAACCGTGGCTCAGTCTACAGTTAAACACTCTGATATCGATCCATGCCACTCAAGTCCCTGCTGTCAAACCTGTATCAGTATTACCCTCAGTAGAAGGAAATGAAACCTCTTCACCTTCATTTAAATTAAGGAACATAACAGACTGAGAGGATGCAGTCTGAGCGCTCTGATGTTATTTGCACCTCTTCTATCCACCCCAGTTCTTTACAGTCAATGTAAGCCATTGCTCTTCTTCCAAATGCTTGAGAAGAGTGTCTGGAATAGCACAGGGATCCTTGGAGACTGCATCCCCCATCCCACTCTTCCATTCCTAGTACAAAACAAAGGAAGAAATCCCCTGAGTTCTTCTGAGTGAATATTTGCCCATCTTTGAAAGTCACACCCTCAGTACACAAACGGAAGAATAAATTAAATGCTGACGCGGAATTGGCAACCCCACTCTAGAGTTCCCTAAGCATGTTGAAAACCAAAGTTTCATCGTGATATTTCATCTTGCCAACTAGATGGGAGTTACCATCACAATAGGAAAAAACTTCTGGTCATTTCTGTGAAGGAGTTTTTAGATTGGGTTATGTGAAGTGGTGTCATTCTACACACTGGGACCAGGACCCATCCATCACTCTCTGCTCTCTGACTGTGGATGCAATGTGACCAGCTGTCTTCTGCTGCCATGTCTTCCTTACCAGCATGGACGGTACCCACAAGCTAGGTCAGCATTACTACTGTATTTACTACTACATACTTTGGTCCAGTATTTTGTCCCTGTAATGAAAAAAAAGTGATTAATGAAAACAACCTCAGGATCTCTTGCATCTATCCACCTCTTCCTGTACATCACCCTGATAGTGCCTTTAATAACAGTGCTCAAGCGGTGAAGTGCCGGGCCTGGCGGGGCCTATCCTTCTCAACGTCCCCGAGGTAAACCTGCAGAACACTTCCCCCAGATGTTGCTAAGGAGCAGTGAACCCTTTATCCTGCGTTTTCAGTTCATTCTGTCCCCCTCCTCCATAACTTTGCAGTTTCACAAGCTGGAACCTTTGATGGGAAGATTTTGGCCCTGGGAATATTTCCTGTTGTCCCAGTGCTGAGCAGACTGTTTCTCTTCAACAGTTAACAGCCTCTGTTTTAGCATGAGTCTTGTTTTGTATACTTTAACTTTTTATAGGCTCTCTTTTTCCTCTACTAACTTTATGCCTTACTTTTTCACTATGGACTTGGATAAGTACACTAAAAAGTAGCCAAGCCGCATGTGGGGGTCTGGGTATTGAGTAAGGCAAGCAACTCCGGCTACCCTGAAGGGATGGTAGGACTCTGGTCTGCTCTGCCTGATGTGATAACCTGGCCCCAGGAAATCACTGTAGATATGAATCTTCTTTTCCCTCACCCCAGACCAGAACCAGGTTTTTGGGTTTCGTTTCCTCATTCCTGAATTTCCACATCAGCCCTACAACCTAAAGGCCCCACCTTTAACATTCCCGCCTTCTGTAACAGTCAGAAAGGCCTCCGTATATAAACCCCTGCCTTAGTTTTGATAACAGAACTACCCACCTACGTAGTATCCCATGGGGGGACTCCTCCCACTGCACTCTGGGCCACCTGAGGCCCTGTTGGATTGTTCTCCATTTTCCGGCATGGCTGGAGCACAACAGCCCACAGCCGCAGACTGACCGCTCATCCCATCTTGATATTCCCTTTCTTAAACAAATAGTGTATTAACTTTCAATTCATGATCACTCAAGTTTTTAGGACCCAGGTAAGAGGAAACCAGATTCTTGGTCAGAATATCACAATCAATGTCCCTGGTGGAACCCTGGTTCCCCTCGAAAACCTCATGGCCGATTTTCACAGTCCACATTTATCTTGGCGTTGTTGTCTTCCAACCTGCCACCAAAATGGCCCATTGAATACTGCCACCTGCAAGTCCAAAATACAGATGTTTCCACAGTCCTCTCATAAAACATTTCCAGTGCTAAAAACCATGTGGTCAGGTTTATCATAGCAATACCACCTAGTTCTCATTTATTTGTCACTACACGTCTTGCTGTGATAGAATACTCTGCCCAAAGCAATTTAAGGAAGAAAGGATATATCTGGAGCCCCCAACTTGAAGTTACAGTTCATTGTAGTGGGAAATTAATGGCAACAGAAGCTTGGAAAGGCAGCTGTTCGCACTGCATGCGCAGGTAGCAGAGAGCGCTGAACACTGGTTCTCAGCTAGCTTGCTATACTTCTGATGCAATCCAGGACACACTCCTGGAAATGGTGCTGTTCACCATTAGAGTGGGTCTACCCAACTCCATTAAACTAACCAAGAAAATGCCTCAGAGTTGTACCCAGAGTTGCATTCTCTGTGAGTCTGGTTCCACAACCAGTGTTTGCCATTAAAATAATCTTAACCAATTTATGAAATCATTTTATATTTTTTAATTTATTGCTTATTTGCCTGTGGCTTATATATGATACATCGTGAAGAATGTCCTCTATTATTAAACTGTTACCTCACCTAGCCCATCCTTCAGGGTTTTGAAATTTTTAAAATTTTATTTATTTGTATATGTCCATGTGAATATGTTCATTTCTTTGTGGGTGTGTAGGTGTGTGTGTGTGTTTCTTTGTAAGGACACATGCTGTGGCACTTGTGTGGAGGTCAGAGGACAACTTTCTGGAGCCAGATCCTTTCTGGCACATTTGCATGGGTTCCAGGGGATGAACTCAGACCTTTAGGCTTTCCAGGTAAGTATTTTTATCTCCTGAGCCACGTCACTGGCCCTTGGTATTTTTGTTTCTTTGGTTTCGGGTTTCTTCAAAATTTTTTCTTTGTTATTATTTTATTTTATGTGTATGAATGTATTACCTGCTCATGTGTAAGTGAACCTGTGTCATGCAATGCCCATGGAGGTCAAAAGAGGCTGGAACTGAAGTTATAGTTGTTAGCCATCATGTGGGTGCTGGAACTGAACCCAGGTCCTCTGTAAGAGTAGCCAGTGCTCCTAACTACTGACCCGTCTCTCCAGCCTCTATTCAGGTATTTTCACAAGAACTCTTATCCTTTTGTTTCTATAGTAGGAAAACCTTACACATTGCTTATATACAGTTCTGGGATGATGATGAATTTCCTCACATTCTATGATCACATTTATTCCTTTTTGCTATGCAACACACTTGGTGGACACAGAAAAGGGTGTCCTTTTCTTTTATACTCTTCTGGGCTTGAATATTTCTGCTGAAAAACTTGCCTGTAGCCTCATGGAGTTTCCTTTATACGCTTTTAACTGAGGATTCTGGGCTGTACTTTGTTTTTGTAGTTTTGTCATTATGAGTAATGTGTTTTTCCATTCTACATCTGAATTTGCCTCTTTTCCTGAAGACCTTGGATATTTTATTTAAAGGGGTTTCAGAGCAATTTCTCCTTTTCCTTTTGGAATTCCTGTTTCATAAGGATTTGTCATTTAACGATGTCCGTTATGTCTTGTAAACCATTATTCTTTAAATTATTTTTTTATTCTTAACTTTTCACTGGATTATTGGAAAAGACTTTTCCTGAATTTAAGAAATTCACTCTTTGGACTGGAGAGAAGGCTTAGCTGTTACTCTTGTAGAGGACCCAGGTTTGAATCCCAGCACCCACTGATAGCTAACAACTGTTTGTAACTTCAGTTCTAGGGGAATTCAATGCCCTCTTTTGACCTCCCTGGACATTGCATGACACAGGTGCACTTATGTTCTTGCGGTCAATGCACACATACACATAAAGTTTAAAAAATAATAATAAATTAAATATTGAAAGAAAAGAAATTCACTCTTGTCCTTTTTGCAGGCACAGTGGCCCATGTGTTTAATCCCAGCACTGGGGAGGCAGAGGCAAGCAGACCTCTGAGATCAAGGCCAGCCTGGTCTATATAGCAAGTTCCAGGTTAGCTGGGGCTACAGAGAGACCCTGTCTTAAAACAAAACAAAAATCAACAACAGCAAAACAGAAAAAAAATGAAACTCCTCTTTTTAGATGTATTTTTATTTTATGTGTATGAGTTTTGCCCCATGTATCTAAGTGCACCCGTGCTGTGCATTGCCCGAGGAGGCCAGAAGAGGATGTCTGATTTACTAGAACTAGAGCCATTGACGGTTATTAGCTACCACGTCGGGCCTGGTTACCTAAAGCCATGTCCTCTGCAAGAGCAGTCGGTGTTCCTAACCAGTGAGCCATCTCTTTAGCCCCAAGAAATTAACTCTTTTTGATATGTTCTATTTTGTAATCTTACAATTTTGCATTTTGTTTCCTTAGAGAATAGGGAGGTAATTCATTTAGTAAAGTGGTAACCCTGCAAGCCTGAGGACCTAAATTCAAATTGCCAGCAACAATGTACAAAGCCAGGCACAGCAGTGCTTGCCTGTAATTATGCAGTTCCTGGGTAGGCAGAGGCAAGATGATCCCCAGTCACTGTTTGCCTTCAAGTCAGCACAAATTTGAGAACTCTAGGTTCAGTGAGAAAACCATCATTAAAAAAATAAGATACAGAACTGACTGAAGAAGACACTTTGTGTGTACCTCTAGCCTCCATTCATGCAGTACATATACACACATAGTTTTTTCTTGGCCATGGAGTTGGGTCATTGCATAAAGTGATTGCCCATGCAAGTGTTCGGACCAGAGTTTGGATCCCTAAAGCCTACATAAAAGCTGGTGTGCCAGTCATCCCAGCATGAGGGGTAGATACTGAGAATCTCTAGTACAAACTAGGTAGCCAGACTAGCCAGTTGGTGAGCCCTGGGTGCTCTATCTTGAAATATAATGTAGAGGGCAATCAAGTAAGACACCTAACATTAACCTCTAGTCTCTGGACAGATGCATATGCATCCTCCCCCTGATTAGGAAAAGTAACGTTCTTATAACTAACTGTATTTTTGTATAATGTCCTGGTAAGCTTAGGCCCTTTAAAGTTGCCTTTGTTTTAACTGGGTAGATACCTTGAAATACAACCTTGGAATGCTCAGAGACGTTGTATTGCTCTGTGGTGTTCTCAACTCTGGGATATTTGTTACTCTGTGATGCTATCCACTCACTATGTCTAACTGTTGATAAAGATGTAAAACTAGAAGAATGGAAAGTTCACCAAATAGTTTAATGAGGCACCTGGTCCATTTAGTTCAAGAAAAGTGTAGAACAAACGTGTCAGAAATCAGAAGCTCTGATGATGATATCTGGTTTTGTAAACTGGAATGGCCTTTTGAATACGTCCTAGCCCAATTAGCCTGGCCTAGTTGTAGAT
The DNA here is from genome assembly GCA_035773235.1 of Eospalax fontanierii. Taxonomy (NCBI): domain Eukaryota; kingdom Metazoa; phylum Chordata; class Mammalia; order Rodentia; family Spalacidae; genus Eospalax; species Eospalax fontanierii. The sequence goes on from CM069554.1 coordinate 9,060,668, forward strand.
CAAAAGTAGGAGATGTCATGACCCACAACCTACGATATCTACTTTGAAAACTATGCTGGTTGAGTGAACTCAGGAAGGAATTTCCCGAGATACCATGGCCTATCATGAAAAGAAACATAGGGTCCAGGTGCCAACTAGAAAATGATGATGTAAAATTGACTATATAATTCTCAATTGTACTTCAGATCAGGGACCCCAAAAGAATCTTTCTTTCTTCTGGGACCTTATGCATGAGTATGTTTTTCCAACTTGACTCTCTCCTAGGTGAATGCTTAGTCTCTTTGCTGTTCAAAGAATTGTTCATAATACCCGTACCTCCGTGTACCTGCATACATACACACATATAGACACTCACACTCTACACAATACACACATGCCATTTTTTATCCACTTAAGGTGTTTTCTGTTCCATGGTTTGTGATTCTTTTCATGATTTCTGTCTTCATGTGGAAAATCTCATTTGTATTGTAAATTGTTTGATCATCTCATTTTATTTTTTGTGTATGTTATCAACATTTCACTAATTTCTTAGGATCATTATTTTGAGCCCGTCTCTAGACATAACATAAATTTCTTTCAGATCAGTTTCTATTCCCTCAGAGTTGCCATGTTCTGTGCAGGTGATGTCCTTCATTTTCATATTTCCTGTGTCCCTGCTTTAATATCTGCACACTTGGTATAGCAGTTGCCTTTTCCTGTTTTGCATAATAGCTTATGAAAACAAAAATCAAAGAAAATTTGCCTAGAGCTAAACTGTACCGCAGATTGAATGGAGTTAACACACATCTAAAGAACCATTTATCCAGCAAATGCAGAATACAAATGCTCTGTAACCTATGAACCATTCTCTAAAATAGGTCACATTTTAGACTACCAAGAAGTCAATACATATTAAAAATAAATTATTTATCAGATCATAATGGAATAAAACTAGAAATGTAGAGAGATGTCGGAATAACTTTTACAAAATGGACAGAATCTGACTAATGGCTTTTATTTAACCTTCAACCATAAAGCTATTGTTTATAATGTAAGCAAGTTCACTGAGCCATGTACTCTTGTGACCTGAGTACCTGACCTCAATCTTTCAGAACCTCAATCTTCACTCCACCCAAGATAGCACATCAAAGTGCTGAACACTGTTCATATTGGAAACATTGAAAACTGAGAAGAATGCTTGACACTGTGATTAGGAGATGTTTTAGGCCTAGGGATGAAAAGATAAGTCTGTCAGATATAACAACAGTGGATCCAAGGTTGGGTGGTTCCCTAAATTGATACTGGAAAATATAGATATGGGTTAAGCCTGGCTCTGGAGGAGAGTTCCAGGAGATAACTATAGTTTCCAATGAGAAGCTTTGAAATGCATTGAGTTTATACCAGTTTATCAAAATTAATACAGACATTATAAAATCATGAAGAGGCTTGGCAAGAATGCTCAGTGGGTAACGGTGCTTGCCACAAGCCTGACCACTGGAGTACAATCCCTGGGACCCATGAGGTGGAAGGAGAGAAGTGACTAGTGCAAGTTTACCTCTGACCGCCACACATGTAGTGTGGCAAGCACATGCACTCATGCACACGTGCAAACACACATAATTTTTTTTAAGAAAAAAAGGAACTTGGAGAAGGAAAAGTTTATTTGGGCTTATTCTTTGAGGGGACACAATTTATCAAAGTTGATTTCAGGAGTTTGAGCCTATTTGTCACATTGTGTTGACCAGGAGAGACGATCAGTGTTGGTGTTCAGATCTTTTTTCCCTCTTTTATTTGGTCTGGGTCCCTAGCTCATGCGATGGTACCACCCACATTCAAGGTTGATCTTTCCACCTCAGTTAAACCTTCCCAGAAATACCCTCACAGGCTGCCCCAGACTTGTGTTGCCACAGTGATTCTAAATCCTGTCATGTAGCTGTTAAAGATTAACCATAACAGCTCCATCCCTGTCAGATTGGCACCCAAACACATCTCCTTAAGTAAAACATTCCAGTCAGGCATGGTAGCCCTTGCCTTTAATCCCAGCACTTGGAAAGCAGAGGCAGGTGGATCTCTGAGATCAAGGCCAGGCTGGTCTATATTGTGAGTTCCAGACCAGCTGGCACTCCAGGGAGACCTTGACTCAAAAGAGACAAAACAAAAAATATGTCTAACATTCCAGCCCTGGTCCGTACAGTCTTATTTTTATGCCATAATGCAAAATGCATTTAGTCCATCTCTAAGTACCCATAGACATATCCTTATCAACACTGTTCAGGAGCCTAACGTCCTGTGTTTTCTAATTCTCCAGGAAATTTTTAGCTGTGAGCCAGTATTAAATAAAATACAGTTACATACATCTAATATACAATGGCACAGAGTAGAAATGCTCATGACAAAAGGCAGGAATTGGGGCAAAGCAAAGAAGGAGGTGTCTAAAATGGTCTAAACCCATAGTCTAAACACCCTCTTCTATGGCTACATTACCCTGGTCCTCTCACCAACCTTTGTACTTCCACCGTAGTTCCCTCTGTGTCTGCACAACATCCTGTGAGATCGTAAGTAACACTATGTGACCTTTCTGCTGATCTCCTCATCCCACAGTCCTGATGTCATTCAGAGTAACATCCAAATTCTGGCGCTGACTTTCTAGGCCTTTCCATAACTACTGCTTCACTCCTGGGCCTCTTACTCGAAAATTCCTTCCTTCTGGCATCCTGTTCCCGGTACTCACTAGTCAGTTACCGTTCCTCACAGACCCCACACTAACCCTCAGGTCAAGGCCCTGTACTGCTGCTCTACCTGCCTGGGAATCCATATCTCCACCCTGGTCCCTGTGTGCAGTTCCACTTCCCTTCTGTTCCAAGGTGATCTTCGGTGTTTCTGTTTGGGCTGTTCTGGCAAAGTACAGTAAACTGGATTGTTTATAAACAACAGAAACTCATGATACTAGTGTGGTTGAGGGTTCAGCCCTGGGTCACAGACATCTGTCTGCAGGTGGTGGAGAATTGAAGGAACTCTTTGAGAATCTCATTAACACACATTTCCCACTTAAGAGATTATTCGTATTTTCTTTTCTCCCCCCCCCTTCTTCTTCCTCTCTCTCTCTCTCTCTCTCTCTCTCTCTCTCTCTCTCTCTCTCTCTCCTCTCTCTCCTCTCTCCTCTCTCTCCCTTCTCCCTTTTCTCTATGGGATCTCACTATGCCTGGCCTGGACTTTGCCATGTAGACCAGGCTGTCCTCAAACTTGAGGCAAATCATCCTGCCTCTGCCTCTCAAGTGCTGGTATTATAGGCAAGAACTGCTGTGCCTGGCTGATTTTTTTTTTTCATAATTTCTGTATAAACATTTGGAGAGTTGTGCTTCTGCGGTTATTTAATTTGTTGCATTTTTTTCATATCAGTTCTATTCCGTCAGTTAAAGTGTTTGCAGTGTTCAAATGGAACTAGGTTAGAGTAGGGATGCAGTGTTGGTCCTCCCCAGTAGATCAGGGGTGTAGCTTAGTGGCTAAATCCTCATTCTATATGTTCAGGTTACTGAGGATGATCTCTAATACTTCAAGAATTAAATATTGACTGAAGAAAAAATTCCAACTGCTACACAGACCCAATATGCAAGTTATCATAATAATCTGTTAAAAAAAATAGTATCTCCTGGGACTGGAGAGATGGCTCAGCAGGTAAGAGCACTGGCTGCTTTTGCAGAGGATGCAGGTTCAGTTTCCAGCACCCACATGACAGCTCACAACTGCCTGTAACTCCAATTGTAGGGGATCTAATACCCTCTTCTGACCTCTGTGGGCCCTGTATGCATATTGTGCACTGACATACATGCACACAAAACACACACATAAAATAATTTTAGAAAGAAAATTGTGAACAATAAAAAATTGTTGCCTCTTTACTTTCAATAGTATTTAGGAGAGAAATAAACAAGGATAGTATTATGTGCACTCACATATAAGTTACTAAGCTTAGAAATGAAAAAGTAATAGGCCGAATAAGGTTATTAAAATTATGGAAAGCTAATGTTATGGGAAAATAGGGATGGAGAAGAGAGAAGAGGAAACAAGGAAGGGAAGAGAGAAAAAGAAATGTGTGTCGGGTGACTGTTAGTGCATAATGGAATGGGTACAGACACAAAAAGAACCATCCTAAAACCTAATTGAACAACACAAAGCCTAAGCTGAGAACCAAAAGAAATAGATCTGCCATAGTGGACACTTTTTAAAAATAAAAATAAAAGCAAAGTGATGTGTCTGTCGCAAATGGGGGTAAGTGCCGTTTTGGAGCTCCAGTTCAAATCTGAAAAATAAGATTTGTAGGTGGGCAGTGTCCCAGCAAATTTGAGATATTCCTTTTGGACTGTTTCAGCACAGTCACCGGTAGGAGTCGGGTTTTCCCAGTCCCCAACCAGGGAGATTGCTTTTGGGAAATTTCTACCAAACAAAATTCTACAAGAGCTAGATGGTCACATCTGTCTTGCTTGAGTCCAGAGCACTGATGTAACTGCACCCACGCTATTATTTACCCTTTTTGGTTGTGTTTTTTGCATGAAATATTCATCTTCCCAGGGCTGCCTGTCCTTTGCATGCACATCCACAGTCTCATGTAGTTTCAGATCAGGCCATCTGCATATAATGAGGATGAGGTTGTGGTATGACTTCACTGGGTTCTATACTTCTCAACTGCCACTCTGTCCCTGCCCATGGCTATGCTGGGATTCTTCCTTCTCAGGATAGCCCTTGTATGGTGCCCACAGGAATTCCAGTGGCAGGACTGTAAGAGATGTGGAAAGAGGCATCAAGATTGATAGAGAAAAGACTGGAACCCCTTCTCCACCTGGGCTACATGCAACAAGCAGAGTGTAAGGGCAAAGCTCAGAATGAGCCAACACTAGAGCAAGTGTATGCTACGTAAATCACCCATAAAGGACAGGAGACTCCTAGCCCAGCACTTTTGAGCAGATTCCTTTTCCCAGCTCACCTCATGCATGCCCAATAGGAGTGCCTCTAAAAAAAGATAGTTATGTATTTTTATTTTATGCAAATGTTTGTTTATATATGTGTATGTGCATGCAATGCCTGTAGGGGCCAGAAGAGGATATCAGAGCCTGGATCTGGAGTTACAGTAGTTTTGAGTGGCCCTTATGGGTACTGGGAACTGAACCCAGGTGCACTGTGCAAGAGAAGCCTGTGCTGTTAACAACTCAGCCATTTCTCCAGTCCCACATTTCTCTTTCTTAAAAACCAGTCTCCTTTTCTGTTACCTTACCATGTTTCCCTGGTGCAGTTCTTGGGACACAGTCAGAAATGTCTGTAGGTGCCTGCAGACTAATCTGTACCAGTGATACCTGAGTTTCTGTACTCTGTGCCACTTTTCAGCATTGATCTCAGCAGTTGTATGAGTGTATGGCCCTAAGACCACTGGAAAAACCAGATGTTCCAAATCAGCCAAAGATTTAATTGGCATCGACTGTACTCCCTGGGTTGAGGATTAGCGAGCACAGCATGCAGAGGTGGAATTGCAGTCACGAAAAACTCCCTACCTCATTAACATATTCGGTATTCTGCTCATCTATTTAGCATAACTTAGGGTGAAACTGTCTCCCTAGGGGTGGCCCTTTGACCAAATGATTGACTAGTGAAACTGGAAAGGAGGGTTTCTCAAAGGATACACTGGAGATTGCTTAGTCTAATCCAGTTAATTTTCTGGGGCTATTTACCACTCTAACGTTCCCTCTCTGAGAGGTAACCCTAAAATCTTTTAGGGATTAAATAAGAACTCTCAAATGCTTTTGATATTTTTGGCCTTTGGCACAGAGTAGACTGCTAAAAATCACTAGAACATTTGGGCTTTTAGCCAAGAAAGAAACTACTTTTCTTTGGGGTCTTTTTACTCTAAACTGTCTTGTTCATTTTTACTTTTAATTTTTATTATATGATTATAATATAATATAAAATGTAACATTTTTATTATTTTCTGAACATGTTACCCTAATTGCCAATAGGGAATTGGGGCACTGACTTCTACCATGCTGAATAAGGGCAGAGTGTGGCAATTGGGGCGCCCCTTCAGTGGGTCTAAAATTGCATAACTGTTAGCTCTAGGACTCCTAATGGAGTCAGGCTGGCTCCATAGTTTTCTTTCTTCCAGCAAGTAACCAATTAATAAGACTCGCTTCTTGACTAGTTTAAGGATTTTATGAATTTTTATGGCCTCCTCTAATGGATCTTATAGCTCTTTTGCAATTTACACATTTTATTACATTGAAAAAAAAAAGCTAAAAGGCTTAGCAAAAGTTGAGGAAAGAAATGTTTTCTTTTTAAACCTGTTTTTCCTTTGTCCAGTAGACAAGCAGTTTTCAGTTTCAAATGCACTGGGGCAAAATAGGTAAAGGAAGGAGTTTCAGGACAATTTTATTAGAATCTTCAGGACAGGCAAGCTATAAATCTCAGCAGCTGTCTTGAGGTGAATGGAGGGAAGAAGGAAAACAGCCATGAACCTCCATGGAGGTTCGACAGGTGGCTGACCGGTATCAAGGGAAAAGGAGAAACAGCTCCCTAGCTATGTCTTGTGATCTCTGTCTGCACATCACATACAGTGCTGCTGGGAACTGGTTCAGGCTGCTCCTGACTACCACTTGGGGATATCTCACCAGGCTCATTTCTTTCATTTATAGATATTATTGCTCATAAGAATGGAGATTCTTGTTCATGGTCCTGTTTTTCTCTCACTGGGGTCACACAGAAGGGCTTCTAATATGCAGCCTTCCCTAAAGCTCCACTTATCTATGTGTATACTACTATGCTATTATTATTCTATACCATAGATTTTGTTTATTTTATTTTGTTTTTGTGAGACTCTGTATCCCTATGACCTCAGCTGACTTGGACCTTGTTATGTGGATCAGGCTGGCCTCAATCTCATGGAGATCTGCCCACCTCTGCTTCCGAAGCGCTGGAGTTAAAGGTGTGTGCAACCATGCCAGGCTTAGTACAGATTTTTACTGAGGAGTTTATTCCAGGTTAAGGGAAAGTAAGGAATAGTGATTCCCCATCTCTGCACTAAAAGGGCTTTTCTAAGTTGAGGACTGGAAGGTAAGCTGGTCACAGAGCTAGCCTATGCACAGGGTGCTCTAAACCTCAGTTTTGGTCTGTCCTAGTGCAAAACTTCCAAGCAGTGGTTACTCCTTAGGTTGTATAAAAGGAGAAGAAAAAACAGGAAAACAGGGCAGGAACAGGAGCCTCCAAAACCACTGGCTTTTCTGGCCTCTGGTCAGGACAGAACCAAGGACATTTGTGGATTCTGGCCAAGGACAAGAATCAGAACTGCTTTTTATAGGTTTCTGTCCCTAAAATTGCCTCATCCATTTCTGTCTTCTATTCTCACATTGGTTGCACTCTGCAACAGAAGATATCATTACTCAGGACATCAAACCACGTGAACAGGCCATCAGAGGACTAGTGCCCCAAATAGCCAGGCCTTTTCTACTGCACGGTATATGAGAACCAAGGTGTCAGTTGATCACAAAAAATAAAGGTATTATAACAGAAAGAATCTTAGTGTTGGGAAAATGGCCAAGTTGGTAAAGTTCCTGACATATAACCATGAAGACCTGAATTCAGGTCCTGCACACATTTAGAAGCTCGATATGGTCCTGTATTTCTGTAACCTTTGTACTGGTTAGGCCTGAAGAAAGGTTAGGCCCCAGAACTCAATGGCAAGTTAGTATTGCCAATCAGTGAGCTCCAATCTGTAAGAGACCCTCTCTCCAAAGTTAAGGTAGAAAGCAATAGAAGATACCAGTTGTCAAACTCTGTCCTACATACACACATTGCATTAGCACCCACACATGTGAACACAAAATACCACACAAATACAAATTAAGATAGAATCATACATAGGTTTGTGTATACAAGTCTATATAATTGCAGACATTTCTACTGTGCTGTTCTTGCAGTACCAAAGGCCTTTAAGTTTTGTAAGGAAAGTATAGTATCTAAACTTTTGCATTTAGGAGTGTGATTCCCTTGTTTTGTTTTGTTGAGACTGGTCTCACTGTGTATTTCTGGCTGGCCTAGATCTGATTATGAAGACCAGGCCAGCCTTGAACTCACAAAGATCCATCTGCCTCTGCCTCCAGAGTGCTGGGATGACATACCCATACCACCATGCTTGACTCCCTTTGGTTTAAAAAGAAAGTTGATAGTATAAACAGATTGTGGCAAATAAGAAAGAAAAGCCATCTCAATTTCCATTTCTTAAAGTTAAGTTCTATTTACAGACCTATCAAAATCTATTATCTTAATTTATATCTTGACTTACACAGAGAGCAATTACCACAGTGAATATGATTGTGGAATGTGTTAAAATACTGTGAGGTTATAATCATTGAGTATATATGACTATGTAAGTTTCTTTAAAGTGACAAATCCAGAGATCCCCCAATAGCACTGAGCATGCCATATTGTACCTCAGTGCTTTAGAATCTCCTGGATAAGCTCCTAAAGAAGGTGTCATGTAGGCTTCTCTAATAAGTTGCTCATCCTTTCTTTGGGGAGAGCATTCCTTTGGAAATTATTCCCCTGCTTGGCCTGCCTGCTACAGATTATAATTTTTTCACCACTCTTTTATGTTTTGGCCATATTTATTTTTGCTTTGCATTCACCAACACATGAGCCCATTGTATCCAGTTATAAGAACAATAGACACAGCTCCATGCTGCTGCCTGTAGAAGCCTGAGGAATTCATGCAGAGACTGAACACTCAGGTGAAGCCAAGATTCTTGACTTCATTGCACAAAAGAACTTCAGGATGAATCCATATTATGTAGAACTGGAACTTGTTAAGATATTTTCATACAAATTTAAAGACGTGCTCTCAGAGAGAAGGAGACATTGGGAAAGGGACAGAACGCACTAAAGATGTGGGTTACAAAGAGAGTCTCTGATTTTATTTTTTATATATAAAATTGCAACTATTGTGTCCAAGGCAATAATTTTCCTAAACTTCCATTCTGGATTCTTTATCATTTTGCTACAAAATTGTGCCTAGAACTGATCAGTTTGGATATTAGTTAAGAAGCTGCTGGCATAGAAATGACTGTGACAGTGAGACCAGGTCAGATGGTTGGACAAGGAGGAGTGAGATTTCTAACTTTAATTCTTATCCACAGTGGCATCATGAATTCCCAAACATCTGAATAAATTTCCCATCTTTGGAAAGGTAGATTTAGTCTTCAGGAGGCTGCCAATCCATTTATTTTCATTCTAACCTACTGGGGCCAGCCCTGGGAGAATTTTTTATTTTTTACCCCCCAAGAGAGTTGTTGGAAGTGAATCTGTAGGCCACTAACAGATAGTACTGCTTGGGGACCAAAATGAATGGGATACTCAATTGTGGTTTGAAAATCTTTGTGCAGAAGTAGATTCTTTTACACCAGGTTGTGAAGGAAATGGTGTGAGAGCCAATAAACACACGAATGGTGACTGACAGTCTCTTGGAGGAGGAAGTACTTAGGGATCATGGGAAATTCCAATCTTGTGCATCCTGGTTTTGCCCCATCTAAACACTGTCCTTTCTAAATGTTCAAGTATATTCACGTTCTTTTGAAAACTTCTTGTGGCCTGAGGAATCACTGCTCTCAAGCGAACCAGCTCTGTGATGTCAGTGTCTGGTTCCTATTCCTTCCCTCTGTCCGTACCTGCTCGTGCTGCCTTGACCCCTTTGTAGATCAGACTATTTCAGTTAATGGACTTTGGTGGTGAATAAGGGTGCAGAAGAAGGGACAGCTGAACGAGAGGCTGTTCTGCAACTTTTATTGTAAGGTTTTTATGTTTGCTTCACTGAAACCCCGTGCCAATGCTCAGACTGATGTGACCTAGCCCGTGTCTGGGTTTCTGCTTATAAGGGTTGGTTTCTTGGCTTCCCTTCAGAATAAAGGCTAACAAAAGACCTGTTTAACATGATCCTGGCTTCTCTTGCAGAATGATATCTTGGCATGTCTGTTTTGATGTGTACCTGGTAGGATCGGCTCTGAAGACGGCAAGTGTCCTCACTGCCTGCAGTTGGGGTTCCTGCAGACAAGTGACAGTTTGGTCTTATTTACAGACCCTAAATTAGGTCCCGCCCTCTGTGCACCAGTGTTGATTTAGAGTCCCACAGCGGCGGGCGGAGCAGAGCACTTAAGCGGTGGACTTGACTGAGTAGTAGCTAGCAAGTGGGCTTTTAGAGGGGTACCCAAGATTCAATAGGACTTTTTAAAAAATGTTGGTTGTAGACAGTGAAAAGGTATTTTCCCAATTTCATGTCTATTTTCCTTAAAAAATAATTGCATTTAAAAAGCTGCTTTGTCCTGCTCTCCTGTTTCGCTCTTCTATTAAAATAAAAGCAGGGGTTGACTTATGTCCCATTCCTAAACTCATGTAAAATTTGATAAAAATATCTTCTATGAAAATGATATGTATGTAATCTATAGACATTACTTGGGAGATGTCTTTGTTGTAAGCTGAAAAACAGAGATCACCGCACACGAACGAATGCAAGGCAAAAAGGCTTTATTACGGCCAGGCTGTCTCTGGACTAGAAGAGATGGAATGCCAAAAAGCAGCCCCGCCTGTCTTTAGAGTTCAGCTTTTATCGGTAAACACGGGTGCTTTCAGGCTGGTTTCAGACCGACCAACCCAAAGTTCCTGCACATCTCAAGCGAGTAAGCAAGCATGTCTCACAGAAGTAGAAGTTGCGACTAGCCGTTGTCAGAAATTTCTGTTTACCTGAGGTTAGCACATCTGTTTGTTCAAGATTGTGACATTTTGCTTGTTTTTGACATTTTTGGGCCTTTCTTGTACAAGAGAACAATAGAAACAAAGTTCACACAGCAGTCAGATTTCACAAAGCAAGATGGAGACACATTACAAAATGGAGTTGTTCTGGTTCCCTGCCTGTTACAGTCTTGAGATGGGAAGTTCCATCCTTTGGGTTGTGGGTTTTTGTTTTTCCTCCAAATAAATCTGATCTTTAAAGTTGAAAGAAAGTGCTGGTAGAATGTCCCATCAGTCAGAGATTATTCTCAGGGCTGGAGAGATGGCTCAGCAGTTACAGGCACTGGTTGCTCTTGCACGGGACCTGGGTTCAGTTTCCAGTGTCCACATGGCAGCTCACTACTAACTGTAACACCAGTTCCAGCAGATCCAGCACCCTCTTCTGATCTCAGTGGGCATTGCATGACACACGTTCACTTACATACATGCAGGCAATACACATAATAAATAAATTAATTATATTAAAATATTTTTAAAATGTTATTTTTTTTGTGTATGAGACAGTTTTCACCTGCCATATGGATGCTGGAAATTGAACTTAGGTCCTCTGCCAGACCCCAATAAAGCATTTTTCAACAGAAACTATTCTCTCACACACACCAGTATGATGTCACTAGATTTGCTAATACTAAGGAGTAAACACCCATAAAAACCTAAGAGGAAGAGATAGCTGTGTAGATTCCTGTATGACATCTACTCTATTCCTGTTTAGAAAACAAAAACTACCATGTACTATAGTCATTCTGTTTTTCAATCATTGAACAAAACGAAGATGTGTTTGTGTCGCCCCTACCCCTGACAGTGAGGGTACATGCTCTGCACTGACCCTGAGTCGCTATGGATTGTGAGACGGGAGACCAAAGAGTCTATAATTCATCTCCTCCACTCTTGTGCATAGGTACAGACTACTCTGAGGTAACCATGGTTACCATACCAGCTTTAGGTGAAGATTGCAAATAGGGAGGCCCTTTGGTCACACAGAGATGTGAAACAAGAATTTAAAATCTGATCTCTGCCTGCTGTGAATAGACAGTGTGGTTCCTGAATTTGCAGCTGTCTTCATCCTCCTGAACTAGACTTCATGCTTCTGCTTTAGATGTTACTCAAGAACCAGCCCGCGGTGGGTATCTGATTACTCTATTTCGGTAGACCCCAAACCCCTCCTTTGTATTGACCTGCAACTAAAACCTTGTCCACATGCTTGTAGGCAGAGTTCACTAGGTAACACTAGGGAACGGGACCATTACTGCCAAGCTGTCACTCTGCTTTTGTCTTGTGAGGGCAAATGAAAGGTCATTAAAGACAGTTTCTAAGTACCTGTTGCAATAGAAAAATATTTTAAATAGTTAAGCCTATCGGTAAGAGTACAGAAATGTCTCGAGGAAATGTTCTGCCTGTGTTTCAACAGACTGTAGTTATTTCATTGAAGAAGAGGAAGGAGGTAAAAGAGCAAGAGAAGGAAGAAAAAGAAGTACGGAGTAATGTGTGTCTGGGCCTGGTGGGCTAGCCTAGTAAAGTAAAGATGGGACTTGGGTCACCATAATGAGCATGTTGAAAATGAAAGTTGGATTGTATTTGTTTACCTCTGATGCATGCTGACTTCTTATGCTAATGAGCCAACCCTAATGTTGCTCTGATAAAGTTGTTTTGAAGCACTTGTTTATCTCATATGCTAATTAGTGAACCCTGTGCCCACTGGTAACACTCATCACCAAGGATGCCAAAATGGAAATACAAAGAGGCTGCTAGCAGAGGGCTCTCAGGAACGCTGTGCTCCCAACACATGCTCCAAGACCTTGGATGATTTACCCATTGGCATAAGAGGTTTTTGAAGGCCATTATGTGGCTCTGGCTCTGGCTCTGGTGACGACTGATCATCTGGCACCTTAGCTGAGTCTGCACAAGCCTGTCTGCTCTCAAAGACTGTCCAGACCTCCTGGACCTGTGGTGCCTTCTTCCCACTCCCCCTGACCCAGCATTTTTGGGCTTCAGGAGGAACCTTGCTCATGAACATGCCTGTCTGTCTCCTGCCGATAGCCTGTACACCCTCATGGTTTGGTGAGTGTAAAGTTATGATGTGTGACTTGTTATGTGTTATGAATTCTTATTAGTAAACTTCAGGCATTTGTGAAAAGCGTATTGGCCTCGGTATCCTTATTGCTAACACCACCATCAATGACGGCGTGCTCACTGATTGCAGCAGTTACATCACCAGACTGTAAGGTAAAAAATAGTCAGATAAGGCAGCATGTACTTGTGATTCCGGCACTACGGAGGTAGAGTCAGGAGGAGCCTTGGGGCTAAATGGCCAGGTAACCTAGCCTACTTGGCAAATTCCAGGCCACCAAAAAGAGAACCTGTCTCAAAATACTGAATGCCCTATAAAACTGAATCAAGGTGGAAGGCTTACCATAGCCTGGTCACTTCCTGGAATCCAAGCCCTCTGGTCTTGTCCAGATCCCACGTTTGCATGCTCCCCCAGTTCTCCTTGTTTCTTCGCTCTCAGCCTCCAAGGAAGGAAGCAGAGGCATAGAGATCACAGCGTTTCACAGGCCAGCCTGCCAGAGCTATGTACAGAGAAGCTGTCTCACCCTATTACCAAAAAAAACCCAAGAAACCAGGTTATCTTTCTATACAGACACACAATCCTGTGAACAGCAATTCCTGAAGAGGTCTGCACAGCTCCCTGGGGCTCTCAGGTCACAGGTTACAAAAGCAGAAATGTGAATAAAGATGGGCTTTTTGTCCTTGATAAGTATGGAAACTGTCAGATTACATCAGGCATGACTCCAGAATGAGGAGAGAGTTGCGGGGCACAGCACACGAGGATTCTGTCCTCTGGAAACTCAGAGGAAAGAGCTTTATGGCAGAAGTCTACAAGCATCAATTGTACAGTTTTTCATAGAATCTGAGCGTGAGACACCTCTGCTCTTTTGTCAAAAATTAATCAGCTATATTTTTGTGGTTTTAGTTTTGGTCTTCCTTGTATTGTGAATCTGTGTATTTTCTCCCAAATAATACACTATCTTGATCATTTAAAATTTTTAAAGTTTTCGTCATATGGTATATGTTTACTCGGTCTTTTGCAGCACTATACTGCATATTCAGGGTCTTTTCCATATTACCTTTACAATCAATTCTGGTTTTGTTTATGATTTGGATTCTCATTGGGATTATGTTGACTCCCCACCTCGCTTCAGCTTTCTATTTGACAAACCTTCTTAGAGTCCTGTGAGGGAGGCTGAATTGAGAGCTTGCCAGGATCAGATTGGCTTGGGGGAACTATGTGAGGAATTGTCCTGATTGTTGATTGATGTGGTAGGGCCCAGCCCACTGTGGATGGTACCATCCCTAGGCAGGTGGGCTTGGGTTGCATACAAAAGCTAGCTAAGTGAGCCAGTGAATGGGCCAGTAAGCAGCGTTCTTCCAAACCAGTAGTCACAAAGCATAGGAAGCCACATGGTCAGATCATCACAGCAACACCCCACACTGAGTACCTGTTTCTGTTTTGGTTGCTTTTCTGTTATGGTCAAAAACCAATAGCAACTTCAGGAAGGAAAGCATTTATTTTGACTGATGGTTCCAGAGGGATGGGTCCATTGTGTCAAATGTGGTTTGAATCAGAAATATCTCCCATAGGCATTTGAACACTTGGCTCCCATTTAGCGGCAGTGTTTGTGGAGGTTATGGAACCTCTAGGCAGTGTAGCCTTGTTGGAAGAAGGGTATCACTGGGGGGCAGGCTTTGGACGATTTTAGCCTTGTTGCTTGGCTTCCAGTTTGCTCTCTTCTTTGTGTTTGTAGTTGAAGATGTGATCAGTGAGCTTCCTGCTCTGGCTGCCTGCTATCATTTCTTTCTATTTTGGAATTCCCCTCTGCAACTGTAAACCACAATGATTTCATTTTGTATAAATTTCGTTTGGTCATGGTGCTCTTTCACAACAACAAAAAGTGACTAATACAGAAGTTATTATCAGGGCTATAGAGACAACTCTGTTGTAAAATACCAGATCATGTTGTTGATGGAGAAATATGAAGGACTTTGGAACTTTGGACTAAAAAAAGCAGTGAAATGCTGTAAGCAGAGCTTAACGGGCCATTTTGTAGGAGCCTGGAAGACAGCAGTACTGGGAGGATTGGGGACATTAGCCTGGCTCCTGAGGTTTCAGATGGGATCAGCATTAACAGCTGGGCTAGAGGCTGTTCGAATGCTATTTTGGCAAAAAATTCTGCTGCCTCTTCCATGTGGCCTAAGAACTTACTTAAAGTGAGGCTAAATTAAAAACTAATAGGCTAGGGGCCACTGACTGCTCTTGCAAAGGACCTGGGTTCGGTTCGCAGCACCCACATGGCAGTTAGCAGCTGCCTGAAACTCCAGTGCCATAGGATCAGATGCCCTCTTCGGACCTCCCTGGGCAGAACTGCACTACTTACATTCATGCAAGCAGTATACTCTACATATAAAAAATTAAAAGAAAAGGAAAGGTAATGAACTAATATTGATGCAGGAAGCTTCGAGACAACAGAGGGTCTAGTCTGTGGTGTACCTATTACTGATAAGTCTTCTGCTGAAAGTAGAGCAGCAAGGAATAAACATGTACTTTGGACAGAAAAAGAGCACTAAGAAGCTTAATGTTACAACCAAGGAGTGTGCTAAAGCAGGGGCTCTGATTGTTAAGGAGATAAGCGCCCTTATGAGGGACCACCCGCCTTGGTGAAACAGTGGAATAGACACTCCCCAGCTAGCTAATCTTCTACCTTGTGAAAGAAGTAAGCCTAAGGAGTTGTCTGCAATTATTTCAACTTTCAAAAGATGCTGTTAATATGGTCAAAAAGAGTGAGGTGAGGATCCATCCCAAGCTGCCAGGCAACTCGGCAGTGTTGTCCATGTGATAACGAGGAAAGATGCAAGAGTGAAGAGCATCTCAGGGCACATTTTCTTATTGTTCCAGTGCAGAACCAGAGGCTGGTCTTTAATGGCACTAGTCTCTTGATGAATTATAGCCTCTTTTCAGCACATGTCTTAAAGCTATCTTTAAGCTGCTATTAATCTTTTCCTCTCCAATGTGCATTTTTAATTCTTCTTGTCCCACTTCAGCCTTTTTTTCATTTTGGATCTCATTAGTCAGGAATAATCATTCCACAGGCTCAATGTTATGCTGCTTGAAATTTCCTGTCAGAAATTAGTCCATGGTGGGTGGAAAGATGGCTTAGCAGTTAAGAGCAATGACAGCTCTTGCAGGGGACCGAGGTTTGATTCCCAGCACTCACATGGAGGTTCACAAGCATTTGTTACTCCAGTTCTAGGGGATCCAATGCCCCATTGCAGTCTCCATGGGCGTTTCATGACATGGGTGCACTTTCATACATGCAATCAAAACACTTGTACACATAAAAATAAAAGTAAATAAACATTTCTTTAGAAAGAAATTAGTTCATATATCTGTTACTTTTTGTTGCTGTACTAAAGTACCACAACTGAAAACAACCTACAGAAGAGTAAGTTTATTCCAGAGGACAGTTCATAATGGCAAAGACATGGCAACAGATGGTAAGAGCTCGAAGCTGCCTGATCACATGACATCAGCTTAAGAGGACCAGAGGACCTGTAAGTGGGCCAAGACAATAAGCACTCAAAGCCCATCCGTCCCCAGTGACATACTTACTCTAGTAATGCAGTAGCTCTAAAGATTCCATAGCCTCCATAAAGAGTGCCACAAAGTGGGGCGTAAGTGTCAAGTTCCTCAGCCTACGGGGGACATTTCTCATTTAAACCACCACAATTGATCAGTTTTTAATTCAACATCACACAAGTTCTCAGGAAAACAGCAGAATGCAGCCAGATTCTTCGTGAAAATATCACACAAATGACTGCTAGACCAGTTGCTAATAGAGTCCTCCTTCCCCTCTGACACCTCCTGAGTCGAGCGTCTCCACATGACTCTCCGGACATCTGTCTTCCAGGCTCTTACTAGAACACCTCCATCAGCTTTGCTTGTAGCATCGAACCACTTTTCTAGTCTAAAGTGCCAGAGTCTTCCACATTCTTCCAAAAAGCATGGTCAGATTCTTCACAACATGCAGTGTCTGATAGCAGCTTCTGTAGTAGTGCCTTTTGGCTGCTGTGATCAAATACCATGACGAAAAGCATCTCACGGGAGAAAGTTTGTTTGGCCTCATGGTTCCTGAGGGGAGTCCATCATGGTGGGGAGGCATGGCAACACGTGGGTAGAGCAGGAAGGAGAGAGAGGGAACTGGAAGTGGGGCCTGTCTGTGAACTCTGAAAGCCTGTCCCCAGTCATGTACTTCTTCCAGCAAGGATCCACCTCCTAAAGGCTCCATAACCTCTTCAAACAGTGCCATCATCAGTGTTGACCCAGTGTTCAAATACTTGGGACTTTGGGGGACATTTCTCATTTGAAACACCACAGGGACATCTTTGATCTTGTTAATTGGTAAAGTTTAGAGCATAAGCTGATTTTCTTGGTAGAGGCTATTCTTTATGGGGAGTGCATTATTTTATATTTTCATCGCTGTGACAGAACACCTGACCAGAAGCAAGAGAGGAAGGGCTTATTTTAGCTGACAGTGAAGACTCGGTTCTTCATAGTGGTGATGGCATAGCACAGTAGTGAGCTGATCACACTGTACCTATAGCCAGGAAGCAGAGACTGAGTACTACTCCAGACTATAACATGTCAAGGTCCGAGGTTTGATACAGTTGGCACCACCTCCTAAAGGCTCTGTAACCTTCCTATGCAATATCACAACCTGGAGAGTAATTGTTGACACATGTGAACATGTGGGAGATATTTCACACTCAAACCATAAGAGGGACCACGGATCATGAGGAGTTGAGCTAAGGGTGTCTTTGTAAAGTGTCATGTGTTGCTAGAAGTCAGGCAGCAAATGATCATGCGCTGATTGCTAACTTATAGAAATTTTATTGTTGGCCTTTTGCTTACCTAGTAATTTGAAAGCACTTGATGTAAGTTAGGGCAGATACTACCTTGTTGTTCCCAGGATGTTGACAGTTGCAAGAAAATAGTGATTTCAAATAAGTTTGAAGAATCTGTGACTACCGAAACGTCTCTTTGACACTTGTAGGATTATTTTAATAAATCTACCTAGAAAGGGACGTTCTCTCGGCTTTACTCCTCTTCTTCCTGTCTTGGATTGCCCTTGCCCCTTCTCTCTTTCCAAAGATGAGAGTGTCTTTATGTATGCATACATTTTCTTGCTTCAAACTCCTAAAAAACAACAGTCACCATTTTACTCCTACCATTCTGTGTTGGCATTACTCTGTGAAAATTCTAGAAAATTAAAAAATCATTTTGTTAGAATGATTATGTCCTAATTAACTATTGTATTTACTACTCCATTAAAAATGACCTGGAGTAACCTACATTCAGGCCTCTACATACTTCTCTGGTTATAATCACACAGGATGTGCTCAGACGCCTTTTAATCAATTGTGCTTTGTGTGAACTAATGTCCACCAAGGCAGCTTCTTGGACTTATTGCCCATAGTGTTTGGAGAGCTGATCTTCTAGATGTCTTTGTGATTATAGAAGAGACTGAGACTTTCAGAAGGATCATAGATGCTCAGACAATGCCATCTGTTTCCAAACGTCATTTAGGCAGAGTATATTGCTCTTCTCTTTTATTTCCATGGGATCTCTTCTAGGATCTTTTTAAAATATTTATTTATTATTTTCATTTTATGTGTATGAGTGTATTGTTTGCGTGTATGGAGGTGTACCCATGTCGTGCAGTGCCCAAGAAGATCAGAAGAGGGTGTTGGCTCCCCTTGAACCATCCCCAGAAGATGGTTCGTAGCCACCACGTGGGTGCTAGTCCTTTACAGGAGCAGCCAGTGCTTTTTACTCCCGAGCCTTCTCTCCAGGCACTGTCCCAGTATCTTTATTTCTCTTATGCCAGCAAAGCTTAAACTTTATGAGCAGAAATTTGTATGGACAGTTAGCTTCATGACTTCTGTTGTCAATTCTCTTTCTACAGTAGGTGATAGAACTTTGTTATGACCAGTGTATCAGTTAAATCTCTGTTGCTCTGATGAAAGACCATGGCCAAAGTAACAAAAGGAAGACTTAATTTTGACTTAGGGTTCCAGAGGGCTAGATGTCCACAATGATGGAGAAGTCATGGTGGCAGGAACAGGAAGCTGAGAGATCACATCTTGACCACAGAAATAATGAGAGAGAGCAAGCATGCGAGAGAAGAGACAGCACTGAAAATGGAGCAAGGTATAAATTGTCAAAACTCAGCCTCAGTGATGTACTTCTTTCAACAAAGGCTCCATATCCTGAAAGTTCCTTAGCTTTCCCCAGGTAACACTGCCAACAGGGACCAAGTCTTCAAATACACCAAGTTATTCAAACTGCCACTACAGGTAATGCAAATGTTCTCTAGATAAGCAGCATATCCTAGTCCATTGACCCAGTAACGAGTGGAGTGATCCTATTCTGCTGTGTTCTATTGAAGTTGCTCCAGATTAGATGTAAAACTGCTGTGTCGTGTAATGATATCTGTAGACTACAGAATTACATGTTAGTTGAGTTTAGATTCTGCATGCTGTCAGTTTCACTTTCACATATTATTCTCTTAAATATGTGGACTGTTTAGGACCCAGTGACCTTTGAGGATGTGGCTGTGACCTTCACCCATGAAGAGTGGGCTTTGCTGGATACTTCTCAGAAGTGTCTGTACAGAGATGTAATGCTGGAAACCTATAGGAATGTCGCTTGTGTAGGTAAGAATGTCATCATTCCTTCCCTTAGTCATTATAGTATGAATGTTAGGGATACTCTTCTCTGTTTTTTGACGTGCTGGAAAGAATCTGGTAAAAGCAAAAAGAACTCCTACACTGTACATTGAAGGTAGAAAATACATTGTATATAATACCTTT
Source organism: Eospalax fontanierii (assembly GCA_035773235.1). Classification (NCBI taxonomy): domain Eukaryota; kingdom Metazoa; phylum Chordata; class Mammalia; order Rodentia; family Spalacidae; genus Eospalax; species Eospalax fontanierii. The sequence goes on from CM069554.1 coordinate 9,080,390, forward strand.
CCTGTGCCTACATTTTAGGAAACAAATGGGAAGACCAAAACATTGAAAACCAAGCCAGGAATCCTTGAAGAACTCTAAGGTAATTTGCATGTACAAGTGGAAGCCAGTGTCCATTAGGTAATCTTAGTGTGTTACAAAAATTGAAGAACAAGCACAGGATGAAATAAGCACAAATTTAAATTTATCATTTGAAAATTTTGATTCAATGCATGGGTACATTTCACTTGGCAACTTTTGTGTGGAATAGAATATGTAAATATTGATCCTTTCAAAATCACTCTGTAGAAGCCATATCACAGAATCACCAATCCATTTACTTTTAACCTAATCAAATACATCAGAAGGTGTACAGTAGAGAAACTGTATGTTATTTTGGAATAACATAGGTCTAAATCCAACTAAAAAGGGGTCCCTAAAGCAGCTGTTCTAGTTTGGTTTCTCCATTGCTTTGGTAAACATCATAACTAAAAGCAACCTGGGTAGGAAAGGGGTTATTTGAGGTTGCAAGTTCTAGTTCATCCTTGAGGAAAACCAGGGCATGAATCTGCGGGTGAGAACTAAAGCAGAGACCATTGAATGCTGCTTCCTCTGACTTGCTCAGCCAGAAGCAACAACCACAGGGGGATGGGCCCTCCTAAGCCAATTAGCAATCAAGAAAAATAGGTCAGTTCCTGAATTGAGCTTTCCTCCTCCAAGATAACTTGAGTCTATGTCAAGTTGACAGAAACTAACTAGCACAGCAATGAATGTGCTTGTTATTGTTTTCATAGAAGATGCAGGATGAACAGACTGAGCACACAGGTGGTGATCAGTGTGCAGAAATCACCACCCAGAAACCACATCTTAATATGAGGACAAAAATTCCTACTGGGAAGCTGGGTGTTGTTTTTGAGGTCTTTAATCCCAGCACTCAGATAGCAGAGAAAGGTAGATCTTTGTGCGTACAATGCCAGACTGGTCTAAATAGTACGTTCCAGACCATCCAGGGCTAAATAGTGAGACTCTGTCTGATACTGGAGTAAAAACATATTGGCAGAAGAAAGATAAGAAAGATGGAAAGATGCAGTCTAAATGTAAGAAGTGTTGAAAACCCTAAGTTCTCCAGTATGCCCAGATAGGTGGAAATCTACCATGTGTATAGACGTTGTGATTATGAGGCATGTCTAAAATCCTTATCTTTTCCCAGTTCTTTTGAAATACATCCAAAACCTAACTGTGGAGAAAAATATTGTGAACACAAGGAATGTGGAAAACCCTCTGTTTGTCCTTCTTCATTTTGCACAGCTGAAAAGACTCACAGTGTAGGAATCTGTCATGAACAGAAAGAATTTGGCAAAGCATGGACTTCTTCCCATTGTCTTGAAAATCATGAAAGAATTCATACAGGAGAAGAGTCCTATAAATGTAAACAATGTGATAAAGCCTTCATTTTTCCTTCTTTACTTCAAATGCATGAAAGAACTCAAATTGCTGAAGAGCGCTCTGGATGTAGAGAACGTGTGCAAGCCTTCAGACAGCTCAGTGATCTTCAAGTACATGAAAGAATCCTTAGTGGGGAGAAACTGTATGAATGTAGACTATGTGTTAAGTCTTTCATTTCTCCCTATTTACTTAAAGTGCACGAAGCATCTCACACTGGAGGGAAACCTTATAAATGTAACATATGCACTAAAGACTTCATTTATCCCTCTTCGCTTAGAATGCATGAAATATCTCATACTGGGGAAAAACCCTATTCCTGTAAACAATGTGGTGAAACCTTCAGAAGCCGCCATTCCTTTAAAGGACATAAAATATCCCATACTGGGGAAAGGCCTTATGAATGTAAACAGTGTGGTAAGTGTTTTCTTTATCCCTCTCTACTTAAAGCACATGAAATTTCTCATACTGGGGAAAAACCGTTCGCCTGTAAACAATGTGGTGAAGCCTTCAGAAGTCGCCATACCCTGCAAAGACATAAAATATCTCATACTGGATCAAAACCTTCTGAATGTAAATGGTGTGGCAAGTCTTTCGTTTATCCCTTTTTACTTAAAAAGCATGAAAAATTTCATACTGTGGAAAAACTCTATGCTTGTAAACAGTGTGGGAAAGCCTTCAGAAGTCACCATTCTCTTAAAGGACATAAAATAACTCATACTGGGGAAAAGCCTCATGAATGTAAGCAGTGTGGTAAGTCTTTTATTTATCCCTCTGTACTTAAAAGGCATGAAAGAACCCATACTGGGGAAAAACCTTATGCCTGTGAACAATGTGGTGAAGCCTTCAGAAATCATCATTCCCTTCAAAAACATAAAGTAGTTCATAGTGGGCAAAAACCTTATGAATGTAAACAGTGTGGTAAGTATTTCATTTATCCCTCTTTACTTAAAATGCATGAAACTTCTCATACTGGGGATAAACCATATACCTGTAAACAGTGTGGTGAGGCCTTCAGATATCACCATTCCCTTCAAAGACATAAAATAACTCATACTGGGGAAAAGCCTCATGAATGTAAACAGTGTGGTAAGTCTTTCATTTATCTCTCTGTACTTAAAAAGCATGAAAGATCTCATACTGGGGGAAAAGCCCGTGCTTGTAAATAATGTGGTAAAGCCTTTTCTTAGTATGAAGAAATTCACACTGGGAGAAAGCCCGTGCTTGTAAATAATGTGGTAAAGGTTTTTCATGCTTTTCTGAGCATGAAAGAACTCATATTGGTCACAGAACCTTAATAGTCTAAATAATGTGAGAAATCCATTAGATGTCATAGATCCCTTCAAATGCATGAAAATACATTGAGGGTAACCCCATGAACAGTAACAATGGTAAATCTTTTGCATATTACAGTTTTCTTTAATCACATGGAAGAATTCATACATGAGAAATGCTATGAACATAATAATGTGGTAAATTCCTTTGTTCAATGAAATAACTCCTACTGGAGCCAACCTATATTTCCTAAGGCATCAAAAAATATGAGGGGCTAGGAGCCTGGAGAGATGGCTCAGTGGTTATGGGGTGTTCTTGCAAGAGACCCGAGTTTGAATCCCAACACCCACATGACAGGTAACAGCTGTCTGTATCTCTAGTTCCACGGGGTACAACGCTCTCGTCTGTCTTTCATGGGCATTGCATAACATGGGTGCACTTATATACATGCATATACATAATGTAAAAATAATAAAATATTTTTAAAAAATATGGTGGACTGGGTATAGTGCACGCCTTTAATCCCAGAACTGGAGAGGCAGGGGTAGAAAGATCGCTGTTGGATCAAGGCCACTGTGTTGCCTGCCAGCTGGGGCTACAAGAGACCAATTCAAAAAGACAAAAAAAGTGTGTATGTGTATGTATATATATAATAATAATAATGATTATTATTATAACTAGAATATATATATATAGAGGATGGGGCTGGAGAGGTGACTTAGGGTTTGGATCACTTCCTATTCTTCCAGGTGATCCATGTTCAATTCCCAGTACGCACATGGTGGTTCTATCCCCCTCTCCTGGCCTTTATGGACACTGCATACATACCAATGTATGTACATACAGGAAATCAAGACCCTTGTTTAAATAAAAATAAACAAATCAGTTTTTAAAATGTGATGGGAGCAGAAAAACCTTGTGGATTTAAATAACATGAAAACTTTCAGGTTTTCCTATTTCCTTCAAAAGACTACAAACATTAATGAGACAAATTTTTCTGAATATTAAAAATGTTGAAGCCTTTTGTTGTTGGGATCATTGGGAAACTCACTAGAGAAAAGTCACATTAAGACCTTCAGTGCTAGGTGATGTGGAGAAAAAAACCTTATTTTGTAGGAAAACCCTTTGAATGAACAAAGTGCACATACTTTCTGTCACATCCACCCACTATTACATGGTGATTCATAGTGGACATAGAGCTAAGAATGCACAGTGCATTGAAACTCTAGCTGTTTGAAGAATAAATATGCTTTGTAACCTTACAAGTAAAATAAATTCATGTGAAAAATCTTAGTGGAATGAAAACCTACAAATTCAAGCATGTTGATGCAAATTAATGGATAATGCTCACATTTTCACATAAATGAAATTCTATATAAGCTGTGAATGTGTTGTGATAACCAGTCTTTGGCTCTCAGAGAAGTCCCGTTGGTCTTGGTCATGGCGGCCTGCAATCACTGCTATTCCAGCAGCTGAGGTAGGAGTACTGAAAGTTCCAGGTTCCTTGGTACTTAGTGTAGCCATGTCTCATTGTAAAAGTTGAAGAATGCTTGAGAGGTAGCCTGGTTTTAGAGAACTGGTCTAATATGCAAGGTGTCTGTCAGTACCACATAACCACCAATACCAGAAAAGCAAAGGTTTCTTTCTGTGATGTTGATTGGTAAGGGCAGGGGAGACACTATGGTGACTGGGAAAACTGATGGTGTTCTATGGACATTCTAATGCACGTTTGTGAGATACTTTTCTTGCTTGTAAAGCAGTTTTGTTTCCCACTGATCTCATTCAGCATGTATTGCCAACAGTGGTTCAAGTGTATGATTGTTAATCAACTTAGGAGAGTCATCAGCAGAGGATTTAATCTCTTTGAAAGGCTATCTCTTTAGAAAGATGATGTTCTAGTTTGCTTTCAATTGCTGTGACAAAACACTCTCACCTGTACCAACTTGGAAAAGAAAGGGTATATGTAGCTTACATCTCCCAGGTCACAGTTCATCAATTAAGGAGCCCAAGGTAGGAGTTCAGGGCAGGAACCTGGAGGCGGGAGCTAAAGCACGGGCCATGGAGGAATGCTGCTTATTGGCTTGCTCCTCTGGCCCATGCTAAGCCTACTTTCTTATACAATACAAAAAAACCTGCCCAGGGTGGCACTGCCCGCAGTAGGCTGAGCCCTCCCACACCATTTAACAATCCAGAAAATACCCCACAGACATGGCCACAGGCCAGTTCAATGGAAGCAATTCCCCAACTGAGGCTCCCTCAACCCAGGTGTGTCAAGTTGACAACTAAAGCTGTCCAGCACAGATATCAATCAAAAATATACAGAAGTAACCAGGAAGTAGCTGGGCATGGTAATCCCAGCACTCAGGATGCAAAGGCAAGTGGATATCTGTGACTTCAAGGTCAGCTGGGGCAACAGGGAGACTGTGTCTCAAAAAGACCAAAAAAAAAAAAAAAAAAAAAAGAAGAAAAAAAAATATATATGTAAAAGATTCCTAGAATATGAGTTTCCTTTTCTTCTAAAAGGAAACGAAATGAGAATTCTCTCAATATAGCCACACAATTAACAAGGGAATACTTGCCCTGGCGTCTAGCTAGGGATCATGAAGTGTACTCAGAGTGTAGCTAGATTCTATGATATATTCTATTCCAGACTTCAAATGTCTGTTGTGTATTTACTGAGTGGTAATTACAGTAGCAATACTGATAAGCCTTTGCATATCAAAGATACAAAAGGACTGGTGCTAATACGTGAGAGTGTTGTGAACTGTTACACCTATGAGGGGCACTTACCATGAGCAGGACTTCCAGAATACATATTTCTCAGCAAATGTGAAGATGTAGGGCATTATGATCCTAATGTACTCTATAAATACTGTGAACTTAGACCAAAGTTTGAAATGACTGCCTTATTCCTTTTTTTTGTTTTTTTCTTTGTTTTTTGAGAAAGGGTCTCCCTGTGGCCAGGCCCAGCTGGTCTGAAACTTGCTATGTAGACCAGACTGGTCTCAAACTCACAGAGATTCACCTGCCTCTGCCTGCAGAGTTCTTGTATTAAAGGCATTTGTCACCGTGCCTGGCTGCTTATTACCTTTATAAACATTAAAAATTCTAATCTTTTTGCTCTTTTAATCCAACACAGTAGAATACAGCCTGTAGTCCTTTGGACATTTGTGGTGATACTTAGGTCAGACTCATTGTTCAACTGAATAAAAACATTTATATTCTTTTCTACAAGTTTATCTCTACCTTACATCACTACCATGCTTTGGGGAAGCCATGGATAATATTACTGAAAGTGAAACAAGCTTCAGGAACGTGGTACCAACAGTGCTTGCAGGACCAGTCTCAGTGGTTTCAGGTGATGTTTAGCACCATTCCTTTTTGGTTTATTTAGTCTTCAGAAAATAAGCACAACAGTAACTTATAACAGTTGAGTAGTAAGTAAGTAGTAGTAAGTGTTGTGATCCCATGCATTAATAGTCTCCTAGAAATTGCGAGGTGGTTCTACAACTAAACACCCTGAAATTGATCCATGTCGCTTGAGTACCTACTGCCGAACCTGTATCGATGTTTACTACCCCCAGTAGGAGGAGATTGGGAAACTTCTTCACCTTCATTTATATGAGGGAACATACACAGCAGTGAGAGGACATAGCCTGAGTCCTCTGATGTCACTTGCACCTCCTCTACCCATTCCAAGTCTTTACAATCAACATAAGCCATCATTTCCTTTCTAAATGTTTTAAGTCAATGTCTAGAATAGCACAGGTTCCTTGTTAGATTGTACCTCCAGTCCTGCTCTTCCATTCATAGCAAAACTAAACCCCTTCAGATCTTTCTTTTTCAGCTTTGTTTTTCATTGAATTTTAGTAATTTTCATACAGTATAACTTAGTGGTATTCGGATCCTATCCCCACCTTCTCTTACTGCCCCCACCTGATTTAATGTCTCCAAATGGCCTTCACTTTGGGTCCCTCCACTGAGCCTGGTTTACCTACCAAGAGTCCCATTCCTGCAGGAGACTATCTGTGCCCCTCCCAGCAGTCATCTGTTTTCACAGTTTCCTTAAATGGGGTTGGAGGTGAGTTCTTACCCACCTCCTCATATGTATGCTGGGATTTTCTCTGGTTTGAGTTGCATGGGACTTGTACATGCTCTCCCTATTGCTGTAAGTTCATACTAGTCCTGGTTATGTCCGCAGTGTAAAAGTTATTCCTACAGTAACTGATTCCTCTATAAAAACTTTTTTTAAAATTGTGTCTGTGTGTGTGTCTGTGTGTGTGTGTGTACAATCATGTGGGCATGCATGTGTGTATGGGTAAATGTGCCTGAGCATACACAGAAGCCAGAAGATGGTATCAGTTCCCTCCGAATGGGAGTTCCAAGCATTTGCAGAACACGAAGTTTATCACACAGGTGCTGTAATCTGAACTCAGGCCCTCATGACTGCATAGCAAGCACTCTTAACTACTGAGCCATCTCTCTAGCCCTCCATAGTAACCTCAATGGAATATTGATTATATCTACAAATTCTTCAAAAGATTAGAAATTTCACAAACAAGAAAGGTTATCTCAATTTTTTATCAAAGGTAATTACCACTTACAAATCTGTCAGAAGCTATAACCTTAATTTATAATTTGACATACTTCTTGATCACTTTAAACTTTTAACATCATCACATATACTCAATGATTACAACATCACAGTATTTTTAAAGATTTATTATATTTTTAACTAGGTGTGTGTGTGTGTGTGTGTGTGTGTGTGTGTGTGTGTGTGTGTCTGTGAGTATAGGGGAGAAGAGGACATAAGATCTCTTAGTGCTTGAGTTACAGACAGGTGTAAGCCACCATATGGTTTCTGGGAATGGAACTCAGGTTTTCTGCAAGAGCAGTACAGGCTCTTAATAACTGAGCCATTTCTCCACCTCACAGTATTGTGATCAATTCCACCATCTGATTCATTCTTGAATTATTCTCTTCTGTTTTGCCACATTCTATTTATACCATCAACATTCTTTTTAAACCTAAGGGAATTGCACTCCCAAACTGAAAAGGCTACATAATATGAACAGTTGCCTTACAAACCTTAATGGCTTTTGATACTACAACAACAGCACAGTAGAAACCTGTGCAATGTGTCCTTAAGCCTCCGAGATTCACATACTCCAGGAAACCTATGTCTGATTCTACACCTTAACATACGTGTGTATAGCATATTTGTGTATCCACGTGTATGGAGGCCAGAGTTTGACACCAGGTATCATCAACTAGTGCTCTTCACCTTAACTTTGGAAACAGGGTCTTTATAAAACACAGAGCTGGCTAGTTGGCTAGACTGACTTGCTAGCAAGCTCTGGGGATCTGTCTCCACTCCTCCCATGCACTAGAGTTAGAGAAATGCAAGACCGTGTCCAGCTTCTGCATGACTGCCAGGGATCTGAACTCTGGTATTCACGCTTGTGTGGCAGGTTCTTTAACAATTTATCCACCTCCCCAACACCTAGATCCCATTCTCTTGTAATACTTTTATTTTTAATGATCAGCTGTCACTGTGGTTCTCTTGTACCTCATAATGGAAAAAAGCCTGGATATTTTGGACACAAATCTTATGATTAGGAAGAATATTCTGTTGTATACTTGACTATTCATGTGGTTTGATGTTCTGAGTAATGATATCCTCTGTTCCCGATTCCAACCAAATTGATAAGGACAGGAGACAGAAACTGAACAGGTAATTTTAGGCTCAGAGACCTGAAAAGTGAGCAGTTCTGATTCTTACCGTTGGCCCAAAGCTACAAATGTTCTTGGTTCTATTTCGAAGCTCTTGTCCCTGCACTCGCAAGAAGAGGGCATCAGATCCCCAGGAACTGGAGCTACTCATGGTGCTAGCTGCCGTGTGGATGCTGGGAACCAAACCCAGGTCCTCTGGAGGAAGAACACGTGCTCTTAAGTATTGAGTTGTCTCTCCAGCCCTTGATGGTATAGTTAATTGTCAACTTGACTCAATCTAGAATAACCTGGAAGTTCAATAAAGGACTGTCTAAGTCAAGTTGTCCCTGTGAAGGATTATCTTGCTTATACTAACTGAGGAAGAAAGACCTGCCCACTTTGGGTGGCAGCATTCCCTGGGCAGGGCATACAGGATTCTGTAAGAGGAAAGAAAGTGAGCTGAGCCCTAATAATCATGAATGCAACCACTGCTCTTTCTGTCTGACCAGGGATATAAGGTAACCAGTTTTCTCAACATCCTGCCAGTGTGTCTGGCATGTTATGATGAATAGTAACTTGTAATTTTGAGCTAAGATTCATCCTTTCTTCCTCATGTTGCTTTTATGAAGCTACTTTATAACATGAACAGGCAACAAACCTCAAGCACCACCCCACAGGGAGCTGAAAGCTAAGAAAGTCCTTCAGAGTTGTGTTAAACAGGGCAAAGGGCAGGGCCTATGTATTCCACATCAATCAGTCTCTCTTGGATAAGGTGATCCCCCCATAAGCTCACAACAGAGGGAATAAGACCTTAATTTTTAAGGGGTGACCTCTGCTAGTATAATATTGACCCTACATGTATTAAATATATCTCAGCTCTTGCTGTCATCCAGGTAGACATTTTTATGTGAGATGCACTAACAGTGTGACTTAAGGGACATGACCTTGAAAAATGCGATTTAGGGCCAGTGAGATGACTCTGGGTAAAGGTGAGGTGGCTCAATGAGTAAAGGTTTTTGCCACCATACCCGACAACCTAAATTTGGTTCCTAGGACCCATATGATCAAAGGATAAAACCGTCTGCCAACAACTGTCATCAGTCCTCATCACACTGTATAGCCTTCACATGCATCATGCAAACACACACACACACACAAAATGTAAAAAGTTTTAATTCAACTAATTAACAAACTCTCACTAAATGTCTACCATAGGGCAGACTGTTCTGTATGCTAAATATGGCTGTAATGATGTAGCAGGCAGATGTTACATGATAATGGCAGTGACTTACAGACCATGTAAAGAAGCAACTGCAAGACCAAGCACTTTAGAGGGTGAGTGATACAGCTACAATATTTTTGTTCCTCTTCCCAAATTCACTTTCTGATGTCACAACTCCCATGGTGATGCTATCAGTTGGTAGGACCTTTGGGAAAGTGATTAGGAAACTGTGAGCCAAAATATATCTTTCTCCCTTAAATTGCTTTGGGCAGAGTATTTTATCACAGCAAGACATATAGTAACTAATGTAGAAGGCAAATGTCTTAGGACAATACAGTCACAACTTGCATAACACTTCATTTGTTAGAGTAGCAAATAGCCCCATAAGAGTAACTGGTCAAGACTGTAAAATCTCTAGTCTGTCTGTTGTAAGACCCACCTTTCTAGTTTCACTGGGCAATTGCTTATTCACAGGACCACCCTTAGGAAGGTAGGTTTATCCTGTTATGCTAAATAGATAGGCGGAATACCTAGTGTGTTAATAAGACCGTGAACTTTTCCTGACCAGAATCCCATCTCCAGGGGCCATGTTCTCTAGATCCTGGCCCAGAGAGTGCAGCTGCTGGCCAGTTAATAAATTTGGCTGATTCAGAACTTCTGGAGTCTGAGTACTCCCTCCCAGGGGCCTTGGCACCATAATACGTTCATGTGAAAGTTGGAGCATTATCTGTTAATTTCCATCAACTTGCTGAAACTTACAGCATTTCCTTATAGTAAGAGTTTTCACATGAATTTATTATAGTTGTAAAGTTAAATTTTTTTTTGTTTATATGTTTAAACTGCTAGAGTTTCAATCCATTGTGTATTCTTAGAATGTCTATGTCTGTTATGAATCATCATGCAACACTGGGTGGATGAGACAGAAAATATTTGCATTTTGCTCATTCAAAAGATTTTCCTTAAAAATGAGGGGTTTTCCCCTATTAAATGGCGCTGAAGCTCAATGTATTTCTTTCATCAGTGAGTCCTCAATGATTAAAAATAAAAACAGCAAAAGAGAAGTCTTTACTATATTTAGTATTCTCAAAAATCTAGTCCCACGAAGTTTTCCATACATTTGAGGAAAATAAGAAAATCTGAAAGTTTTTAACATTATTTGCATTTATGTGGTTTTTCTGCTCTGGACATGTTTTTCATACCTTAGGAAATGCACAGTTTTGCTCCAGTAGAAGTTATTTCATACAGTGAAGGAATTTACCACATAATTATATTTACAGTATTTCTCATGTATGAATTCCTCTATGGAATTGAAGAGGGCTGTGACATGCAAAAGCTTTAGCATTATTAATATCATGGAGTTTTTCAACAATGTGAGTTTCTTCATGTACTTGAAGGGACCTGGGATATCGAATGGCTTTCACATTGTTTGGATTGATAGTGTTTTGCCACCAGTATGAGTTTTTTCACGTGTATGAAGTAGAGAGATAAGTGAAAGATTAACCACATTGTTTACATTTATATTGCTTTTGCCCAGCATTGAATTTGTCATGTTTCTGCAAGAAACTGTAAAGTTTGAAACCTTTCCCACATTGTTTAAATCAAAATCATTTTTCATAAATTTGAAATAAAGGGGATAAATGCAAGATTTGCCCCACTGTTTACATTGATTGGGGCTTTTGTACAGCCAGAATGAATTTGTGTCTTTGAAAGGAACTCTGAGGTCAGAAGTCTATTGTTCACTGTTCACATCTATAGAATTCTACCCCAATATGAACTTTTTTCAGGTACTTGAAAGGAAGTGTGAGATTCAAAGGCTTTATCACTTTAGAGTTTTTCAACAGTATGAGTTCTTTCATGAATTTGAAGTGAAGAGGGATAAATGAAGGACTTACCACATTATATACATTAATAGGGCTTTACACCTGTATGGACTTTTCTAGGTTTTATAAAGGAACTGTGAGATTTAAAGGCTTTTCCACACTGTTTACATTCATGGGTTTTTCCACCAGTGTGGATTTTCATGCGTCTGAAGTAAAGATAGATAGAGGATTTACTATATTATTTACATTCATTGGGCTTTTCTACAGCATGAATTTACACTTCTGAAAGGAACTTTAACACCTGAAAGCTTTAATATAGGCTCAGATTTATAAGGCTTTTCCACTATATGTGTTCTTTCATGTACTTGGAGGGAATGAGATCTAAAGGCTTTACCACAGTGTTTACATTCATCTGGTTTTTCACCAGTGTAAGTTCTTTCATGTCTTTGGAGTAAAGAGGGATAAATGAAGGATTTACCACACTGCTTACATTCATAAGGCTTTCTCCCAGTGTGAGTTATTTTATGTCTTTGGAAAGAATTGTGACTTCTGAAGGCTTTACCACACTGTTTACAGGCATAGGGTTTTTCTTCAGTATGAGATCTTTCATGCATTTTGAGTAAAGAGGGATAAATGAAGTCTTTATTACATATCTTACATTCACAGGGTTTTTCAACATCATGAATTTTTCTATGGCTCCTAAAGGAACTCTCGTATCTCAAGGCTTTACCACATTGTTTACATTCCTAAGGTTTTTGACCTGTATGAGCTCTTTCATGTTCTTGGAGTAAACAGGAATAGTTGAAGCATCTGCCACACTGTTTACATTCATAGGGTTTTCCCCCACTATGAGTTCTTTCATGTACTTGAAGGGAACAGTGAGATTTAAAGACTTTACTACACTGTTTACATTTATATAGTTTTTCTTTATAATGAATTGTTTTATGGAATTGGAGGGATCCTAGAAATCTGAAGGCTTTACCACACTGTTTACATTCGTATGGTTTTTCTCCAGTATGGATTCTTTTATGTAACTGAAGGGATGCCTGGTAGCTGAAGGCTTTACCACACTGTTTACATGCATAGGGTTTTTTACAAATATGAGTTATTTCATGCTCGATTAGCTTCTTATATAGCCCATAATTTGCTTCTCGTAGACATTCTTCCCATAGTGGGATGGCTTCTCCTATATCAATAGCAACCAAGAAAATAGCCCATAGATTTGTCTGCTGGTCAATCTGATCTAGAAAATTCCAGAACTGAGGTTCCCTCTTCCAAAAAGACTCCAGTTTGTGCCAAGTTGACAATAAATATGAGTAAACATTTTACCTGCTTTATTGATCAAATTCTTTCCCTTCTGTATTCTGAATCAGAGAAAGCATTGACAGCTATGAAGCACTTGTTCTCTAATTGAATAAGTCAAGGAATGACATCCTTACCTCTAGAAACAAGGATCCTACGGATTTCCAACTTCACATTTCTGTAGTGGTTCCTTTTAGAAGGTTCTACCAAAGCCCACTCTTCATGGGTGAAGTTCACAGTCACATCCTCAAAGGTCACCAAGTCCTAGAGTTCCCTATGTATGTGTATGAGGAAGTGGGTGAGAGTGACAACACTGAGTCTACACGCCACTGACAAGATGTTCATGCAATGTTCAAACATTCTATTCTCCGTCCTGGTTACTTTCTATTGCTGTGAGAAAACCTTCTGACCAAAGACAATTGTGGAAGAAAGGGTTTGCTTCCTCTCACAACTCCCAGTGATGGTCCATCTTTTGGGGAAATCAGCCAGGAGCCAAGGGCAGTAACCTAATGGCAACACCATGGTCTCTGCATCAGCTCCTGCCTGCAAGTTCCTGCCTTGACTTTCTGCCTTGGCTTTCCTCAGTGATGGAGTAACTGGGACTTGTAAGCCACATAAACCCTTCTTCCTCATGTTCCCATGTTGCTTTTGATCATGGTGTTTATCACAGCAATAGAAATCAAACTAATATAGTCTCCAGACATTTATTTTGTGATGTGGCAGTTCTATAGCTAGCATTCAGATAGTTCTAAAGGAAACAGCAGAGTAAGACAATGCACTTGTTCCTGGACTCAAAGCATAGGTTGCCAGGTCATCTCAGTTTCTAAAGAGCATCTCGAGAGGCTGTCAAAACAAAGCTTTACACTTGATATTAAGATGAGAGTTAAAATGAGCAGTCAGGTTGCTTGCCTTAGAAATTCTTTCTCACATGGCCTGCAATTATAGCTTTCACCATTCTCAAAGTCCAAGCTGTCCTTAATACGTGAACCTCCTTATAACTTTATAAGGACTTTTTCACCTAAGAGCTATTCAGGTGAGACTTGTCCTCATGAACCGGACCTCGTGACGAGAGTGGGCACTGGAGTAGATAGATGTGGACTGCCCTTCTGTGTCTTACTGCAAAATGTCATCCAAAGCTGGATATGGCATGCCTTTAATCCCAGTACTTGGAGGGCAGAGGCAGTCATATTGTGATTTCCAGTCCAGCCTGGACTACACAGCAAGTTCCAGGCCATCCAGGACTATATTGTGAGACATTGTCTCAAAAATAGGTCATCTAATTAGTCATTGGCATATACGACATTTCAGGGGGTTATGATGACCAGATTGATCCTCTTAATGCAGTACTACTCTAAAACCACTGTGGCTGTGACATTTTCCTAGCAGTCAAAATGGGTACCTATTTGGCCCTGGAAGAAGAATGCTGCATCTATACCAATTAATCAGGGGCAGTACTTGATATAACTAAACAATGGAGGAGCAGCTACTAACTTTCTTGGTTTCTATGGCTCCTGGATCTGTTCATAGGTTTCAGCCTGTCTTTCTGGCTCTTGCTTAACTTTCTAGCACTATAGCTATCCTCCAGCTTGCAGGCCATTTAGCTCGAAATGGCATCATCTCAGGGATATCAACCACTATAATCAACATGGATGTCTATCTCCCACCACCCAAGACCTCTCAATCTCTAAATGACATCAATCTGCATTTCAATCTCTTCCAGTAGCCATTCTCTCCTCCTGAAATGCCTCTTGAGCCTACTGCATCTCACTGTCATCCAATTCTGCAGATCAAAGCTACCAGCTATTGCCCACTCACACTCATATTGAGTCCTGAAGCCACTCCAGAAACAGATACTGAGAAGGAGAACCTGGTGTTCAAGTTCTGTCTTGACACATGGGGAGATCCTGTCTCAAACAAAAACAAAGAAACAAAGGTTAGTCACACCCCTTAATTTGGGGGGTCAATTTTCTCAACCTTGTCTTATGTGGCAAAAGTGTTTCTTGGATGGGATAAGTCTCATTTTTTTTAAAGTTTTTTTTTTATGTATGTGTATTTGTGTGTATATGTGAGTATGAATATTTTGTAGGGGCCTTCAGTGGTCAGAAGAAAGTGACAGGTCCTCTAAAGCTTGAACTACAGACAGTCCTGTGCTGTCTGATAATGGATATTGGGAACAGAACTCTCGTCCCTTAGAAGAACTGCAAGTGGTTCTTAACTGCTGAACCATCTCTCAACCCCTTCAAACATCGTTTTATCCAAAGGAAGATGTATGCACACATAAAAAAACAGGCACAGAGAGACTTGTGACAATATTATGTGTAAATTAGAAGCAACCAAAATGAAGATGTGTTCACCAAAATAAATGGAACAAAATATCGAAAACTGTGCTTCTATACATATACACTACTTGAAAGGCAATTAAGAAAACAAGTCTATTCAAGTTAGCACCCACACAATAAACACAGAGGAATAAGTTCACCAAAAGGGATACTCAAGTTTTACTCTCAAAACTATAAACCTTGTAGAGAGACTCTGAAGACTTAAGTAACCAAGAACATCATACTGGACCGCTGGGGTTAATATCAGTAAGATGGCAATATGCCCTAAATACTCACTTTCATATCTATGGAATCTCAGTGGAATGCCTTATAAAATTTGAAAAAGGGAGGCTGAAATTCATATGGAATGGCAAGGACACTCTGTATTCTAGAACAATCCTGGGAAAGAGCCAAGTAGGACAGCTCAGACTTCCCAATTTCAAAACTCTATTTAAAATAATAATTCTTAAAATTATACACAGCTGGGAATGTAGCACTGTGGAAGAACTAACCACACATGGACAAGGCCTCCTAGGTTCAGTCACCAGCACCGAAGCGGGGAAAGGATCATAACAGTATACGAGTATGAGTCCAGGAAAAACAAGCTCAGCAAAGTGGAAGCTTGAGTTCTCCAAACAACAGTCACTGCGCAGAAACATGGAAAACCAGAAACTGATGTGAGGGAAGAAGGCAGGTAACAGTGAAACACAGCGCAGAGGCTCCTGGGAGAGTACCTGTCAGTGTCCCAACCCCTAACCAGCTTGGCACCAGACTACAGATAGAAGCCCAGGTCCTCGATAGAGGACCAGTTACTGGTTCTGTAACCAAATAAAAAGAGTTCCCATCTTGATGAGTACAGAGCCAAGACAGCACAGGAAGTCAGTGTAGGCATAGAAAAACATTACCTGCAACAGAGAAAGACAGCATTGGGCAACATTTCCAGAACAATGCCCAACCTCTAGAAAGCATGAGAATTTTATTTCTTTAATATTGAAACATATGAGTTTTCAGGAACAGTTCTGAGTATTCTCAGCACATTGCTGAGCATGTTCAGTGTAAGGTAAGAGTTCAAGAAGGAAAGAAAGCACATGCAGTAGTGAGCTCAGATTCACAGAGCACACCTGCAAGTGTTCAAAATGGCACACAAGAATACTGTTGGTCATGCTTCAGTTATAACTATGGAGTGGACACCAGGGGGCACTCTCCAAGATTTCCAGGTTCTTTATTCCCAGTACAATAAAATGGACTTAGAACATGTGGATTGTGATGGAAATAGACAATTTATTAAGACTGAAAATGACAGTCTCAAGTGTAGGAGTGTACTACGGAGCTGGGTTAGGAAAGAGGCTCAAGAGCAGCAGATCATGAGTGTAATGACTCTTTCTAAGTCATTTTATATGGCATCTGCCTTCTCCTGAGACTGGGCTTTTCTTGTGCATACACTGTCTCCCATGTGTAGACCTGGCTGGGAGGGGATTCCAGGCTTCTTGCCACCTGGATTTTTTCAAATATAAATCCTGACTCCTTTCTCTGTCTGTTTCTTTCTCTCTCCTCTCCTCTCTGTCTCTGTCTCTCTCTGCCTCTCTTAGATAGGGTCTCACTATGTAGCCCTAGCTGGCCTAAACTTGCTACTATGTAGAGCAGGCTGGCCCCTAATTCAACCAGATCCAGTTGCCTCTCCCTCCTGCATGCTAGCATAAAAGGCATGCACTCCTATTAGGCCAAGGTTCATTTTTCTCTAGGCATTATTCACCTATGTTAATTTTACCAACATCTGGGGTTTCAGAAATCTTTGAAGGGACTTCATGGGGGATGATTAATTTTCTGTTAACTTATTCCATGCTAATGAAGGTATGTGTTGTCCCCGACTAGAAGAGATCAGAAAACTTCTTACTTTATTAATTGGAGTGACTTTTTAAAAATCATGTATCATAAGTAATTCAATTTGACAGTATATACCCTGGAAGACACACATTTTAGAAGTTTCAAAATACAGGATCTAAGTATGCGTAACCAATGACCCCATGATGGGTGAGAACCAGGAAAGTCATGGCTGTTTGTCTCAGGAGAGTCATGCGTCTATAGCTTGTTCTCAGGAGTGTGATCCCTTTGATTGTTAAGGCATGAAAACAGACCCTATGTAAACCCTGATGCTGGAGTGTCCACATCTATAATCCTGACATTCCTGTAGTGACGTAGGAGATAGCAAGTACATAACAAAGTGACCTTCTCTCAAACAACAGAGAATGTGGGGAATGGCATCAGGGGTTGTCCTCTGACTTCCACATGCACCCTGAAGGGAATAAATAAAGGCTGTGAGGGCCCAACAAAGTTTTAGACATTGTGCCACTGTGGTCTTCTGGGATGACTTAAGATAGCTGCTATCCGATGTCAGGGGAACCATGACTAAGTAGTAAAGGTGACTCATCATATACCCAATTCTGGCAAGAAGGCACCTCTGTGTGATTTGCACAGTCATGTGCTCTCCCAGAATAAAGTATGCCCCTTTCCAGCAGCTCTGTGACTCTTCTTTAACCTCCTGACTCCTTACCACCCCCTCCATCTCTAGCCACTGAGCTCAGCTCTCCCACCCCGATACACACAAGTAAAAAAAAATTACTCAAGGAAAGCTGAAAATAGAGATGAGTCATCCATCTTTTCAATCCCTGGAATCACAAACCTAGCCAGATCACTCCCCAGATGAGGGAAGTTATCTATAAGGGGAAAACTGCATCCTGGAGCAGGAATAATCATCTAAGAAGTCATCCATTCACTAAAGCAATAAGAACGTCTCAAGAACATCTTGTAGAATACAAACCAAGAAGACAGCCATGGAGAGCATACCCTGACCACGCTTGCTTAAATTATGGGGATCGGTTGTTCCTTGCCCCGTTTATTTGTTTAAACTTAAAGGTCATGGTGCTATCTGAAAGAATTAGAGTAACTAAATGCCTCTAGATGTCTTCCCAAATTGTGCATGGTCCTCTATTTGTCTCTCAGCATTACTCTGTCTCTTGAATTAGTAAATTATGACACATGTCCAAGCTTATAGCCTGTCAGGGCTGCAGGAACTAAGGCTTTTATTGTAAAACGGTTATACTATGAGCTAAAATGAATTTTGGACCCATTTAACAGTTACAATCAATTTGAAGCCATGTAAACAACAAAAAAAACCCACAAGCATATATACATGTAATATAAGCACATGAAAAGGTAGGTTTGAAAGAGCAAAAAATCTTCAAATATTTCATATCACTTGTCAGTTTTAAGTTAAACTGTTAATCTATTTTCTCTGCAGCATTAAACAATCCTTACTCTAAACTTTTTACTTTTAAAGCATGACTGTACTATGAGTATCTGATTTTAGGTCTCAGAGACACGGAGCTTAGCCTGATCATTGATAAGGTTCTAAAAAGGTAGAACAGACACCAACCTCTCATTGTTGTTTTATTTTAAATTGGTCATAAGAATAGTTAAGAACTTATGTGTTTTTTTAAAGAGTAGAGCACAGATAAATAGGCAATAGTTTTTATACTCCAATGTCACAATTGAATATTAAAATATATTTTAAAATGGGAATAGAGAGATAGTTAGGTGATTAAGAGTGCTGGCTGCTCTTGGCAGCAGATACAGGGTTGGTTCCCAGCACCAACATGGCAGCTAAAAACCACCGGTAACTCTACTTCCAGGGAATCTAATGCCCTTGTCTTGCCTCTGTGGACACTGTACAACACAAGTGCACTAACATATATGCAGGCAGGCAAAGCACACACATCTATAAAATAAAAATACTTTTAGAGCTATCCTTCTATGTAAAATACTAGTTTTTCTCTTAAATTTAATAACCTAGCCATTTTCAGATTCTGAAGAGAGATCCTTTATAGAGATTGTATCTTCTGTAACTTTGATTATAAAAAAGAAAATTTACATAAAGATCTTTTTAAAAAAATCTTTTTGAAACAGAGTCTCCCTGTAGCACCAGCTGACCTGGAACTCACTATGTAGACCGGCCTTGAAGTCACAAACATTCATCTGCTTCTGCCTCCCAAGTGCTGGTGTGTGCCACCACGCCTGGCTTTACATAAAGATTTTTACAAAAACATATTCATCGTTTTATATATATCGTCACCTTAATTAAAATCTTGCACTTATCATTTGTATATTAGGAATATTCCCCCCAAATCCATAGCAATTCATCAAATAATTCAATAAACATTATTTTGAGGTATTATGATGAACACAAAACATCTATGTGCCCTATTGTTTGTTGTTACCATGAATTTTTGTATTAAAGTGCATTAAACATTCTTAACCACTGCTGAGCCATTTCTCTAGCCCCTGAAATAAAAATTTAATTTTCTTTTCCTTCAGAACTTGTTTTGGAGGTAAGTCCTTATCAAAACCAATGTACTTGGTATAAAATTTAGTACCTTATGAAACTTTTATGACTCTGGTGAATGTTAATGTGGTTTCATATAAACACGTAGCATTTTAAGGTCCTAGGAATCATTTCATAGATCAAAAAAATACTATTTTTATGTCTTAAGAAATTAAGAGCATCTAAGTTTATATGGCAGCATGCGTTCACACATCTAGACATACATATTTTAAGTGCGTATGACAAGAAAACTTATTTAGCACATTTAAAAATATGAATATTTAAAATTTTTGTAATTATTGTGTGTGTGTGAAAATATGTGGAAGTCAGAGGATAACTTTATAGAGTTGGTTCTCTCTTTCCATCTTTATGTGGATTCTGGGAATCAAATTCAGGTTTCTAGATTTGTGCAATAAGTGTCTAAAGCACTGAGCATTCTTGCTGACTCAAAATAAGCAATAAAAATTAAAAATAGAAATGATGACAATAAATAAAAACAATGAAGTGGTCAGAGATTTTGCTACTTGATTATTTAGGGTAATTCTAGGGACACAATGATTTTTGCTCCCTGCTGCATTAGACATAGAATGATATGTTAATAATCATATGAAAGCAATTATGAACATACATGACACAGTTACATTACCATAGTAAAAGGCGTTCTCTATTTTTGAGGGGAAGCTTAGCACTTCGGAGATTAGGAAGGTTGTATTTTATTTTTGTCTGCTAATCTGTATTGTTGAGTATCTTCAGTACTTTTCTGGGAACTGGAACAGTACCCTTTGCCCCCAAGAGTCAACCAATCCCTTACATTCGTGCTCCCTGTCTATCTCATTCTATAAAGTTGGAATGCAGGTCCCTGCTATGACAATCTCTAGGATAATTTCTTTTATTTTGGAGGAATAAGGTATCCTAAGATACTTTTTTAAAAAGCCAATCTATTAGACTGCTAGTTTTGAGAGAAGAGACTTGCTGGTGTTCTTGACTCCACCACTAGCTTCAAACCAACACCAATCAGCATTCAGGTTGAAAGTACAAATTTGGGGGGCTTTTTCCTTTGAACCTCATGTTCAAGGGATGTCTTGTTATCTCCACATTGACAGAAATAGGACAGTCTATGGTAAACAGACACAGAGAATTTGAGACTAGTTAATGGATAATGAGGCAGAAGTAAATACAGCATTGAGGGAGGAAAGTAACCAAGAGTCTGGGAGGAGGGAAGTGAATCGTCTGCCCCAGATCGCTTGTTTCCAGCTATGGGCTCAGGCGATTAGCCTCTGGACAGTGTTCAGTCTGGATTCCCACACTGCCAGCCTGTGTCACCACTGACATTTTACCCTTTAAGTTTTGGGTCTATTGAGATGATGTCTAGACTTCAAATCTCTATCTCTATAAGGGGTTGGCCCTGGTGGGATAGACGAGAATGTGGAGGCAACTGGTGGGAATGGCAGGCAAACCCAACAGGCATTGTGACACTTTTGGGCAATGGAAATGACATCTGGTCTCCTACTTAAGGGAACTGTCTTGGGTTTGAGGAGGACACAGAGCTGCCAATAGTCCTTGGATTAGAGACTGTCCGAGCCTACCATTCCCATTATCCCAGCAGAACTGGGGGAAGATGAGAAGGGGGAAAAACAGAATTAAAGAAGATTAAGGGGCTGGAGCAAGGGTTCAGTGGTAAGATTGCTTGCTGTTCTTCTAGAAGACCTAAGTCTGGTTCCCAGCATCCACATCAGGTGGCTCACAACTGCCTGTAGCTCCAGCTCCAAGGGATATGATGCCCTTTTCTGGTCTCTTCTGGAACCTGTGTGTATGTATCATACGTTCACACACTGAGAAAACATATCCACATGAATTTTAAAAAATAAATATTTAAAAAAACACACTGAAAAAAGGAAGATTAGAGGTGAGCAAGTTTATGGCAACAGTTCAGTAAAGCCTGGAAGTGCGGTGTTTCTCAGGGAACTCAGTGGTGATGTGGATCCCTGAACAGCCATGTGGTCATGGTCTTTATTAGCACCAACATGGCTGTCCCTATATTTGATTACCCACGTGGCCACCAGGCATCTCTGCCTGAGCACAAGCTCAATTACCCAAATAGTATCAGAGTGTGGGGGAGTGGTAGCTGCACATTTCATGTGTCTGGCCTGTTGGAGGAATGCAAGCCTGCCAGTTCACAGTGCTGGCTTGGCAGCTGCCAGCCAAGACATGCACTTCTTTCCTCGGTCAATGTCCAATAGGAGAGGAGAGTTCAGTCACGTACATGGTCTCTGAATGAAAGGCATGATAAGTCATAAAAGGGAAAGTGAGCAAGGGAGAGCTTGAATCTATCTCTCTGTGATTGGCCGCACTGATTGTCAACCTGACAGCATCTAGAATCACCCAGCAGACAAGGCTTTGGCAGACCTGTGAGGGATTATCTAGGTGAGGTCAGCTTGATAAGGTTTAATAAGGTGACAAGGCACATCCTGAGTGTGGGTGTCACCATTCCTGTGAGCTGGGGTCATGGACTACATACGTAGAAGAAAGTGAGGGGAGCGCAAGTAGTCAGCTCCCTCTGCTTCCCGACTGCCAGTGCAGTGTGACCAGTGGGCTTGCCACCCCTGCCGCCTGCTTTCCCAACCAACAGAGAATATATCTTCCTGGCACATACACCAGAATATGACTCTTCTGACTTAAGTTTCCTTCTGGTCATGTATTTAGTCACAGCAACCAAATAACTAATACACTCCCATTCTATCACCAAGTCTCTGGTTGGAGCTCATCCAGCATTCCAAGAGCCCAGGAGAAGTGAAAAGTATAAACAAAAGAAAGGGAGAAATAACATACACACTGCTTCCAGGCTGGTGGCACCAACTGTGATACGGATCAGAGTCCAGAGGCCACTCCCTGAGATTTCCAGGCTGTATTCCAGAACAGCAATTGGACCTGGGACACATGGACAGTGATGGAAATTTTATTAAGAAAGAAAAATACACTGATAAGCATAGTTCCAGGCTGGTGAGATAGAAGGGGAAAGTGGCCTAGTAACACCATGTTTTGAGTGCCATAATCTTATAGGTAATTTCACACAATATTAGCTTTTCCCTAAGACCATGGGGCTTTTCCTTTGAATGCTGTCTCTTACATGTAGCTCTGTTAGGGAGACCTTCTTCATGAAGGTCTGTCTCATATGCTAATTTTGACTGCTCTTTCTTAGGCTCTGTTCAGTGTATCACTCTGTAGACAGATGGGCAGGAGAGGGTCAGTAAAGTGCGTACCAAACAAGCATGAAGATCTGAGTGAGAATCCAGTCTGAGCACAAAGTAAAAGTTGGCGGGGGAGGCATGTGTTTCTGTATTCTCAGCGCTGGGGGAGGGGGCAGAGAACAGGTGGATTCTTTAAGTTCACTGGCCAGGCAGCCTAGCAGCATTGAAGAATTCCAGGTTCAGTTAATAACACTGTTTCCAAAAATAAAACAGTGGAGAAGTGATCAAGGCAAACACTGGATATTGACTTCTGGCCTCCACACAGTGTACACATAACCATGTATAAACACCAACAAAGAGAGAAAAGGGGGGGGGAGGAGAGAGAAATTACATAAAGGGACACTTCTAAGTATGTGAAGATTTCCCAAAAAATTTTAGTTGAAAAAAAAGGGCACTTTGATCCATTAATACTGGAATTTGCCCCTACAAATGTCTGCTTTATAACCAGATAGGAAGCTCTGGACAGAGATCTTTAAAAAATTTTTTTATTTATTATTATTTTTAAAAATCTTATGTGCTTTAGTGTATTGCTTGCTGTATGTAAGTGTACCCATGTTGTGCAATGCCCATAGAGGTCAGAAGAGGGCTCAGATCCCCAGGAACTAGAGTTATAGATGGTTATTAGTCTCCATGTGGGTGCTTGGAACTGAACCCAGGTCCTCTGCAAGAGCAGTCAGTGCTCTTAACCACTGATCCATCTCTCTAGCCCCCAGAATAGAGATCTTATCTGCAAATCACTGCATGTGTGTTACTATGTGTCTGCCTGGGGGCTACCCAAAGTTCTAAACAAGATACTCTTCTATATTTCACATAGGTCCCAAGTCAATCACCATGGAAAAACTGGTAGAACTGATTGAAAATATTGTTAGGTAAGCAATAGATCACAACTGCCCTATAAAACAGACTACACATAAAAGTCCAGGAGAAAAAGTTGGAGTAAAAATTCCCTTTAGGGATTAAAGTATTCAAAACACCAAAGAATACTGGGGAATGGAGAAAGGTCTTTGGCTGCTTAGGAGAAAACACATGTTCAAAAAAGACATGGGCTTTTCAAAATCAGCCCTGGATTATCTATAAGGATCAATTCAGCAGGAAGTGAAGGCTAAAGCAGAGGTTATATTGCCTGGCTGTGTATTAGAAGGCCCCCCGGAGAGGGGGGGTACAGAGATGGCTCAGCAGTGAAGAACAGATACTGTTCTTGGAAACAACATGAATTAGATTCCCAGGACCTGTGTAGGGTGGTTCACAGTTGACTGCAATTCTAGCTCCAGGGAAATACAATGACCTCTTCAGCACTTCATAGGCACTGCACTCACATGCACAAATCTACTCAGAGACATACACACACAAACAAAATTAAGCTGGACATGGTAGCACACATTTAATTCAAGTGCTCAAGATGTAGAGGGATGTGGATGTCTGTGAGTTCAGGGCCAGCCTGGTCTACATAGTGAGACCCTTGCTTTTTAAAAAAAGCCACTCAGGGATGGTTCAGCAGTTAAGAGCACTGGCTATTTTACAGAGGACCTGGGTTTGATTCCCAGCACCCACATGGTGGCTAACAACCATCTGTAATTCCAGATGCCCTCTTCTGACCTCTGTGGGCATTACACAACACTGGTGTACTTAAATACGTGCAAGCAATACACTCACACACATAAAATAAAAATAATGAATAAAATATTTTTTAAAAAGCCACCCATAAAACCTAGATGAGATCACATTTTTCTTTTTCATAGTTCAGCTCCCAGTATTCAAAGAACTCTGTCAAAACAATGACTGAACTGCAATCTAAAAAACATGCATTACTGTGGGTATGTACAAATAACAGAATCTCTGGAACGATTAGTTTGCAAAGGTCACTATAACAAATGGGAAAGTACAGCTTACAACATACAAGAACAGATAACACTGAAGAAGAGAAAGTGATTTCCAGAGTTCCTCCATTACAATATTCAAACGTTCATTTTCTTAATGGCAAAGAATCACACGAAATATAAAACAGAAAAATATGGCACATGGATAAAAAAATTTTTGAGATAAATCATGTTTGAAAAACCTCACTTACTAGACACTTTAAATCAACCATGTTAAACACTTTAGACACAATACTTAAAACAAGTCAAAGCATGTGCTGCCAAAAATTATAGAAGTGTAAGTTTAAAAAAAAAATAGTTTGCTTTCTGTTTCTGTGATAAACACCATGACCACCTGCCTAAGGCTGGCCCTGCCCACAGTGGGATAGTACTTCATGCATCAATGACCAATTCAGGTAATGATTCATAGACATGGACACAGGTCAATCTGATGGAGGAAATTCCTCAGTTGAGGTTCCTTCTTCCCAAGTATGTCCCAGTTTGTGTCAAGTTGACAAAAACTATGACACCTATTGAAATAGAGACTAGCATAGTGTTACCAGAACCTGACAAGGATGTGGAGAGGGATGGAGAGAGGATTAAGAAGGTACAGGAATATAGTTGGCTTAGAGGAATAACATGTAATGATTATAGCATAGTACAATTAGGTTGACAATAATAACTGATTACAGTGAAATACCTAAGTTATAGGATTTAGAATGTTTTCATTCAGTTGTCACCAAAGTGACAGGACAAGTGCACTAGTCCACTCATTACACACTGTACATGCATTCCATGCCACAGCTGGTCATGGTGGCACATACCTGTAATCTTAGCACTCCAGAAGCTGAGACAGGAGGACTAAGAGTTTGAGGCCATGCTAGACTATATAGTGAGGCCAAAGAGACATGAGCTACATAGCTAGTCCCTCAGAAAACACAACAAAAAAGTCACACTCCACCACATTAATATGTACAGTTGTTATCAATCAGCTGTTAAATTTTTTAAAAAGATTTATTTTATATGTATGAGTGCATTGCCTGTAAGTGCACCTGTGTCATGCAATGCCTGAAGAGGTCAGAAGAGGGCATCAGATCCCCTGGGCCTGGAGTTATGATGGTTGTTAGCCACCATGTGGGTGCTGAAATTTGAACCCAGGTCCTTTGCAAGCTAGTACTCTTAACCACTGAGCCATCTCTCCAGGCCCCAGCTGTTAAAAATTTAAAGAACAAATTATCATACTACTAATAAAAAAGAGCCCATGGTGGAAAGCGAGATCCCACTCTCAAAAATTGTTTCCTCACCTCCGTATGTGTGTCATGGTACATACATATCTACATGCATACACACACACAATAATAATATATAGAACTTTTAAGTATTTTATGTATATGATTGTTTTGCCTACATATATGTAAGTGTACTATCTGTGTGCAATGTGCAATGTCCAACAAGGCCAGAATAGGGTGTCCAATCCCTTGGAACTGGAGATAAGGACAATTGTTAGCTGCCACGTAGGTGCTGGGAACTGAACCAGGTCCTCTTCCTGAGCAACCAGTGAGCCATCTCTCCAGCCCCCAAGAAAATAGTTTTTAATAGAGATGTAGTCTATGATCATAGACAGTACGTTCAATATTAAGATTTTCAATTACAGATTCAACCAAAAATAAAAATCCTAGCAAGTATATTATAAGTAACAGATAAAAGATTCCGAAAAAGGAAAAAACAACAAAAAACTGTCTAGTACTACAGAAGAACTTGGATACACCTTGATACTATATAACTTATGATTCCCATAAAACAAATAATTAAGGTAGTGTATGATTTGGTAAAGAATAAACAGATGAATAATACAGAAAACTCAGAAATAAAACCACAAAAATCTAGTCTATTGATCACTGACAGCAGAGCCAAGAGAACTCAATGGGAAAGTATGGTTTCCTCAACAAATATTACTGGTCCACCGGAGCCTCTTGTCTACACACAGAGAAATTAACAGGACAGATTTTGGTAATTTTAAAAATTAATTTAAGGTCCTTTCCAGACATGAAATGGCACTCAAAAACTCAGAACAGCAGTGGCTATCCGCACGAAACCCGACAACATTCTGTCCTGGATGGGGCAGGAGCTAACTCAGGAGGCCCCAGTCCTCCATAAGGTGCTACTGGGAATTCATGGTTGCTGCAAGGAGTAACTTTCTTCAGTGCTGTGGCCACTAGTAATATGATCAGTGTCCGGTAAGTTAACTCCCAATCATGCTCCTGCATGTAATCCTAATGTAAACTCAGTGGGACACACACACACACATTGAAACCAGGACAGGTTGAGAAGGGATTCTGCGAGAAGGGATAGGGGAATCACAGAGGGTTATGTGGGATAAAAATGAACAAATTTTTATACATTTGAAACTGTCAAATAATAAAATAAACATTAAAGAACATGTACTCACAATTATAATTTTTATAAGTGGATTCTAAACGTAAGACAACATGCACCTTGAAATCTCTACAGCCTTTAACTTCGTAACCTGTCTTTCAGCGCAACAACTGCACCACCTAGACGCGCGCACGCCGCACTGTGACGTCACCAACACCTTCTCTACCGGAGGCGCATCCTCCCTCCCGCACCCGCGCTGCTCAGAGCCCACGCGCCGGGTGGTAGCAGTGGGCGCGGAGTGGCAGCAACGGACGGGCCCCGCTCTCCCTACCTGACCACAGGTCCAGGCTGGGTCCATGCCGGGTCGGCTGTCGGTCCATCCCGCGCGTGCCCCGGGGAGGATCCACCGCGGGCGGCTCTGGCGACTCCACCGGCCGCTCCTCCCCGTCTGCGGACAGCCTGCCCCCACATGCTCTGCGCGAGCGTTCCAGGCCCGCGCTCTGCCCACGGCGCTCACGGCGCAGCGAAGACGCTCCTCGCGCGGCGCACAGGCCCACGCACGATTCCATCAGCCGCTGAGCAGAACCTGCGGCGCTATGGTCTGGGAGAACCTGCGTCCTCCCCCGCTGGCGCTCCTTCATGGACGGCCCACCCAGAGAGGCCTCAGAGCAGGAGCATTCGCCCTTAGGGAGAGTGAACTGAAGGAACAAGTACTACACAGCCCTGGCTTCTACCTAGGGCAGTGTTGACTCAGCTCCAGGAGATTTGCCTTTAGGCAAAACTTCATCACACAGCTGGCGCTGCTGTCTTCTTGCTCTCAGGTCTTCTTGCTCTTCTTGTGAGCCCCTGTGGGTTGTGATTTTTAGCAGAGATGCAGATAAAAAACAGATTTTTTTGACTGTAAAGTCAAGTACAGTAGACCTTTGTTTTACAATTTTAAAGTGTAAGATAAATAAGATGAAGCTGTTTACTGATCAGTACGCACTACACTTCTCCTCTTCTTCCTCCTGTGCTGGGGTGACTAGTGTCAGTACTCAGAAAATGATCTGTTCAAGGCCTGCCTGGGCTGCAGGAGAGACCGTACCAAATCAACAGACTTATAAATTAGATAAATAACGTGAAAATGGGAACACTTTTTTTGGGGGGGGGGGTGAGTTGCTTGTTAGCCTTTAAACGACTGTATCATCTATCACGCTAGCCCAAAACAAATGTTTTGATGCATAGAAAAGTGGATTTTAGGAGGAAATAATCGAAATTAGAGCAATAATCCATGAAAAAGGGAATCAAATAAAACCAACGGTTTTAAAAAAGATGATTTTTAAGAAAAGAAACATACTTGATACACCCTTAGGTCTATGTTAGCAACAACCGTTTGGCAAAGAAAGAGATCACTCCAAAGTATCTTGGCAAGGCAAACTTTACTTTTGATCACAAGAGTAAAAGTCTTACAAGAATAAAGGAGCAAACGTTATTGTTAACGTGACCTTCTCTTTTTGTCCCAGATATGAAAGAGAGCTTGGCTATCTTCATTTCTTAAGGTTCAGCTCAACAATCTAACCCTTGTGGCTAATTGTAACGAACTTCCTCTTTTATTTTAGCGACAAATGTCTTTGTCACAGCCTAGCCAGAGTCTAAAAGTCATAAAAGAAAGAGAGGCATTGTGGAGGAGTGTGATGGCTAATGTTGGTTATCAGCTTGACTGGATCTGGAATTAAACAAGACTTAATTGATCAGATTATTTGAAGCCTGAAGACACACCTTAACCTTGGGCGACACCTAGTGGCAACTCATATAAAAAACACTGCAAAGGGAGTTTTTGCTTCTTGAGCCTACTTGACTTTGCTCTCGCTGTATAGTTTATTTTGCTGCTGTGGCATTTATTTTCAGATATTAGAACCAACTTCTTCACATTCCAACGTAGACTGAAGAGCAGCAGATCTCCAGGAATCCTCCAGGTCTTCAGCA
This sequence comes from Eospalax fontanierii, assembly GCA_035773235.1. NCBI lineage: Eukaryota > Metazoa > Chordata > Mammalia > Rodentia > Spalacidae > Eospalax > Eospalax fontanierii. Next base: position 9,109,281 of record CM069554.1, read on the forward strand.
TCAGATTGGGACTGCTGAGACAGTCAGCCTCGTGGCCTGAGCAACAGCTGGATTCTCAGTCTCTCCAGGGTGGCACAGCCACTGTTGGACTCTACATAGTCACTTCTTCAGTTCTGTTCCTTTAGAGAACCCTGACTAATACAGTGAGCAAGCAAACTCTGTTAACCAAGCAGAAGCTTCCCCACAATGTATCAGACTTACAAATGGGGGACAGGTTGGGCACAGTGGCACTCTTTTAATCCTAGGACTGGGGAGGCAGAGGCAGGGAGATCTCTGTGAGATTGAGGCCAGTCTGGTCTGCATTGCTGGGGCTACACAGAAACCTTGTTTCATGAAAGAAGAAAAGGTTTTTAAAAGAAGAGACAGGAATGAATTTTGCAAGTTACAAGGGACATTTTAAGAAACATCAAAGTAAATGTTGGTCCTATAACTAGGGCACTGGAAAGACCAGTACATAGTTTCAAAATGTTTGACAGTAAAGATTTCAGTTTTTATACTGACTTTAAAAAGACTCAAGTGGGTGTCCTAGTGGAGTCCTGTAATCCTAGCACTTGGAAGTCTGAGGCCAGAGAAAAGCTCAAGTCTTAGCAGGGCTACAGACTGGGTTCAAGGCCATCTGAGGCAAGTTAGTGAGATCCTGTGTCAAAATACAACAACCCCCCCAATACACCAATCAAAAAGCCTCAGTGAAAGAATGCTTTCCCAGTATGTGGGTGGCTTTAAGTTTAAAAGTTTAATCCCAGTGGCCCTCCAACCCAATCAAAGTAGAGATATTACTAACGCTCTTACAGAACTAGAATGGATTAGAAGAGAATACTACAACGGAAAACTGGATAACATCCGGGAGACTGACAGAGTTTTAGAAATATACAATCTACAAAACCGAATCATGAAGAAATTGAAAACATGATTGGAAACAACTAACGAGTCAGTGAGATGTCCCAGTGGGTAGATGTCCCAGTGGATAAAAGCCCTTACCCCCTGCCTGACCACTTGAGTTGGATCCCTCAGACCCACATGGTGGAAGGAGGAGGAGAGAATCAACTCTCCCACGTCATCCTCTGGGCAGACAGCAATCTCAGTTCCCTGTATGGCTTTTACCCACAGCAACTTAGTCCATACTTGGTGATGCTCCACAGAAAGACTTCAGGATCTGTGTCTCTCAAGGGTCTTAGGTAACTCAACCTAAAAGGCAGAAAGACAAGGGAAACAGGAGTCCTCAGTGCATTGGTCAGGGTTCGCTACAGGAATCCAATTAGTATAATGAATATATATTATGAAAAGGGATTTATTAGATGAGTTAGCACAGAAGGACTAGTGAATCCAAGAATGTCCAGCTGTACAGAGGAGAGGCTCAGAACCTAGTAGCTTCATAGTACTAGGGCTGGGTGCCTCAGTAATCCAAATCTCATGCTGAAAGCTTGAAAGACTCTGGAGAGAGACTGGTCTTTAGTTCATATTCAGGAAGGCTGCAGAAGCTGCATTATGATGTCATAAAGGATGGCTGTAGCAGCAGCACCAGAGTGGATGGACTGACCAGCAAGAAGCAAAGATGGGTAAAAGCAGCACTGAATTTGCTCAGACCCCAATTCTGGGCAACCACTAGGACGTGCTGCTTACTCCGGGAATGTGTTCCGTTCAGTTGACCCTTCCTGGAAATGTCCTCCCCAACCCTCTCAGAGCTGTGTCTTAGTAGATTCTACATACAATCAAGTTGGCCAACAAGGTTAATCAGCACACTCTGTGACAGAAACAGTAAGATATTGTTCTTCACTGATGTTAAATACTGCTGTACTACAGCAGCTCTCCAGGTTGATTCCTCCTGCCCATTTTGATCTGTGTCTTTTTCCCACCAAGTCACTCTTCTCTTCCTCTGCCCTGTTTCACCCAAGTAGAAATAATCATTCTACTCTGACTCTAATTCCATTCATTCAGTTATGTTCATATACTCTGCGTGTGTGTGTGTGTGTGTGTGTGTGTGTGTAGCAGTGCAATGCCCTCAGAGGTCATATGACAGTGTTAAATCCTCGGGAGCTGGAGTTACAGGTGGCTGTAAACTATCTGACATGGGTCATTGTAAGCTACCAACTCAGATTCTCTGCAAGAACAAGAAGTACTCTTAACTGCCTAGATTTAGATTCCATGTACAAGGAAGTCAGTGAGAGTTGTCTTTCTGAGGTGTTACTATGGGAAGTCACATGATTTAATCATCCCCAAATGTTAATATTTCCTGGGAAGATGTGAACCAACATATTCACTCTAGATAGGGTAGAGCTCCAACACACCAAAGTCACAATTCCACCAGAGTCCAACTTGGTGAACCACTGAGTTTATTGGGCAGCTTGTAGAGCATGAGTGAGGGGTTGCCTGTATGGATGATGACCTCACAGAAGCTGCATGTACTGGTTTGAATCAGAAGTGTCCCCCATAGGCTCAGATATATGAGCTCGGTCCCTAGTTGGTCACACTGTATGGAGGCCATGGAGTCTTTCTGGGGAGGAAGTATGCTACTGAGGGGAAGTTTTAATAGATCATGGCCTGGCCCCATTTCCAGTTTCCTTTCTTCGCTTCATGTTTGTGATCACAATTGGGACCTTTCATCTTGCTCTTGATGCCATGCCTCCTGCCATCTCTGATCCCTCTTGAACCATAAGGCAAAACAAAGTCCTTCCATAAGGTGCTTCTGGTCATGGTGTTTTATCACAGCAGCAGAAAGTAACTAATATATTGGATCACTGAAGATCCCTGAAAGACTTGCATATATCCCCACTCATTGGAAAGCTCCTTCTCTCTAGTAGCTGCTGCTGATTGTACAACCTTGGGAATAGGCCTTCTGAGTCGTCTGAGTTTCAGGAACTTTCTGAGCCTCGTAAGTTTGTTTTAGTCTTAAGGAGCCTCCCTCCAGAAGAGGATGTCTCTATTCAGAGAAAATACTGTACTCCACCCATTTCTCTAGCTCTTAAATTATTTTCCTGTTTTGTAGTTCTTTTATTCAATTTTTGTGTATTTCATACAGAACATCTTAATTATCTTTATAGACCCTTCCCCACTGGCACCCTCCTATAGACGACCCTGCTCCTGGAATACATACATTCTGTCATTTGTGTTATGGTTTAGCAAGTCAAGTTAGTATACCTAGTTTTCCCTCAGTGCAGGTTCATTCACTGAGGTCTAGTCAGCTTATGTAGAGTCCCTCCCTTTAAGATCAGCTCTTCCCCATCCAGCAGTAATAAGCTGTCAATAGTTCTTCAAATGAGATTGGGACCTACTGCACAGTTCCACAGTTATGCACTAGGTTTTTGTATGCTTGAGTTTGCTTGGGTCTTGTGCATGCTGACACTGTTGTTCATATGAGCAAGGTCCCAGGAATCTATAGGACTCTATTTCAGTATGGTCATGCACCTCCTCCCTGGCTGTTAGCAATCTTTCTGTCCCCTCTTCTACAATGGTCCCTGAGCCCTGGGTGAGTGGAGTTTAATATGTGAGTTCTGTCCAAGGATCCGCATTCTGCAGACTACTATTCCCTATGCTTTGGCCATTTGTGACCTTTTATGTTCCCGGCCCTCTGTTGTATGAGGGAGCTTCATTGATGAGAACTTAGAGAAGCATTGGTGTTCTCTTTATCCCTTGTTCTATGTTCTGAGAGCCTTAGGTGAAGAGATTGCATTGTAGATATGCCACTTAGGCTTGGGAAATTCATAGATAATCTGTGTGTGACCAGCTGTGGAAGGCTGTAGTAATCTCCATCTGCTACAAAAGAAGCTTCTTTGATGAGTAGTGACTGGCATAATTGTCTGCAAATAAAAGGATCCATATTTTGCACATAGTAAAAAGTTGCATTAGCCTAGGAATGAGACAGCCTTGGGGTTTTCTCTAAGATCTATGACCTCTCCAGCTATGTGTATTTGGCTATGTGAGTTTCCTCCCACTGAGTGGGCTTTAAGTCCAGCTAAGTAGTTGTTGATCACCCACCCCCAAGATAAAAGTGCCACTACTGCACCAATGTTATTTTCTGTGCTGGTCCTTGAGTGTGGTTATTAGGCCTTAAAGCTGGGGTTGGACCATTGATTTATGTTTTCCCTTAGCAGCTTGTGTAGTGCTCTCTAGAGCGATGGGCCAGCTCTTAAACTACTTTCACAAATCTGCTGTTATGTTTTCTGAGCCTTGGGAGGGACGATATAGATGTTTGTGATCATTGCTTTTCATTTATGATTGAGTATTAAGTCATTATGCCACCGCAACAGTCACTTCCTCTCAGGAGCTTGACCTCTTATGAGTACACCTACCATTTAAAAAATGAAGTTTTCCCTACATGACCAACCTTGGAATAGACAGCGGCAGTAATCTATGAACATAAACACAAATGTTAAGAAGGTAATTTGACAGACATATGACATCCATTTAACAAAACAATGGCAGCAGCCTCTCTACTGGGACCTGTGACTTCCCCAGCTCTGACTTTTCCCCTTCTGTACAGTACTGAATGTGAATTCCTTTCTGTGGAGAGACTTTAATCCAATTGTATACAAAAAATAGTGTGCCATCATCTCACTGGCTGTCACATCCTATCTGGTATTTGTTAGTGTAATGGTATGGTCCATAGCTAAGTAGGACTGTTGGCAATCGTTCTTGCCCAGCAGCCTTGGGTGGTGCCTTATGTCATGACAAAGCCAGCCATTAGAGAAGGAGCATCCAGCTCAGTCTCAGCCTTGTTTTTCTGTTCTGCTACCAAAGTGTGATCATCTTCAGCAGTAAAATCTTGCCATCTAGTTTTGACATACAATCAACAGCCATGTCAGGGAAAATAGTCTTTTCCATTTTGGAGGTATCATGGGCCTCCTTGGCCAATAACTCATCGGGAGGAAATGGACCCCTAGCATTGGGATATTTCTCTCTCTCTCTCTCATCTCCAGACTTTCAGAGGGGGTCTCTTATGTAGCAGCGGCCATGTATATCAGGCTGGCCTCAGACACAGAACTCCACATACCTGTGCCTCCCAAGTGTTAGGATTAGAACCAAGCACTCAGTCTTTTTTTTTAAGATTTGTTTTCGTTTTAATTGTGTGTGTGCTTTCTGTCTATGTCTGTGTGTCTGAGTATCTATAAGTCTGTGCATGTGAATTTAGGGGACTGCAGAGGGCAGAAACATCAGATCCCACAGGAACTGGTTACAAGCAGTTGTGTGTCACTTCACATGGGTGCTAGGAATCAAACTCAGGTTCTTTAAAAGTGCAATACCCACTCTTAACCACTGAGTCATTTCTCAAGCTGCAGCCCCCAGATTTTCATTTAAGAACCTTATAACTTTTGGACATTCCTTTTCTCGCCCATGTAATGAATCCTTTCTACAGAGGTAGGCAGGATATCTGAAAGTCAGCCAAGATCCACACCAAACAAGTGTCAGTCAGTTTCAGGAGTCAGCAACCAAGGCGATATAAAGAAAAAAAAATAAAATCATTATTAATGTCCAACAAAACATGAAAATATTCCACTGTTTGTATTGATTGTTTGAGGACAGCCGTATGGATGGAAAGCATTATTTTATCTGGTTTTCAATAATCCACAGTCACTTTTTTTCATCATCCTTTGGCTCTGCCATGGAGCTGCCATGAATCTTCTCACTCCCAGACTGATGAGGTCAGTGGGCCTGGCTCAAATGGGGGAGAGAGAAGTACAAAATGGTGACCTGAGATCAAGTCTTGGAACTTACCTAGTAGAAGAGAAGAGATTCAAGAAAGTTGTCCTCTGATCTCCAGAGATATGTGTGCCATATTTCAATATACACATATGCACAAATTAAATAACAAAATAAATGAATAACTAAATGTAATTTAAAAAAAAATAATAATTTAAGTAATTTAAAATAATTTAATTTAAAAATCTCAATGCTGGTAGCAGTGGTTTCTTCTGGGTTCTCCAGGGAAAATCTATTCTCTGACATTTTTTAGACCTAAAGGTGGCCTCCATTCCTTGAGCCAAGGTCATTTTCTAGGAGCACTAAAAGCTTTTGTGTCTTTCAAAAATGTATTTTTTGTATGGTGTGCCGATCTCCTCATACTAAGACCCCTGTGAGGACACTGGTCTCCCCTGGAACTGTAGTTAAGGACTGCAGCCACCATGTGGGTGCTGGGAATGGAACCAGGGTCCTCTGCAAGAGCAGTCAGTGCTCTTAACCACTGAGCTGTCTCTCCAGCATCTGTTTTTTGTTTGTTTTGAAACAGGATCTCATTCTATCTGACTGGCCAGGAACACAATGTAGACCAGGCTAACCTGGAACTCACAGAAAACTGCCCGCCTCTGAATCCAGAGTGTTGAGATTAAACGTGTGGGCCACCATGCCTTAAAAACTTTCTGAAACCTTTTACAACAGGCTTTAACTTTCTAGTTTTTTCCTCATCTTTCATTTTCTATGTTGGACCAATCTTTTACCTTAGAATAAAATCATAATTTTACCATACAAAATTATTTCTATCTAAATTACTTTTTTTCCTTTAAATCTATAACTTCCATATATCTTTTATTTGATTATTTTCTTTCTTCTTAAAAATGTAGAAAAACCTTTTTAAAAATAAAAATATTTCAGATGAAAGCCCAGGAAGCTGTTTTGTAAACACAGACAACATGTACATTGTAGCTTAAATACAAATACACGTTAATTCTCTTCCCAACCAATTTAAATTAGCTACTTGTTAAAGATTTGTTTTATTATAACAGGCATTGCCCTTGCTTAAAAGCATTCACTTTTCATGTGAATCCACAAGACAACCAAAAGCCAAAATCAAAGATGGCATTTCTCTCTCCACTCTGCTTTAATCACTTTTTCTTTAGGGACACCTGTACCAATGTAGTCAACATGATAATTATTTAATGATCTATTTTATTCATATTTAAAATGGAAAGCACACAGAGAAGTTGTTCTCACAAATGCATTGTTAAAAGAGCTGAATCTAAATCATATTTCTGATGAAATTAAACACATTAGAATCATTTGAACGCACCTCACCAATTTTTAATCTCTAAGTAGGCTAATGGAAATGACATGGTTTTGGTGGGTTTTTTTTTCAGCCAGGGATTTTAAAAATTAGAACTTCCTAGACTTGGCCAAGACCTTGAAAACTTGTTTTTCAAGAAGAGCAGTAGTAGCCGGGTGTGAAAGAGAACACAGGCTGACTGGAAGTCTGCCCTATATAGAAATATCATAGTTGTAAATTTAAAAATCGATCTAATATGTTTACACTCACATATATACACACAGAAGCATCTGAAATTAGACATTCAGAGAATACTAATTACATGCAAGTGTAAAGAAGGTAAATTGCAGTGGTTGCACATTTTTGTTATTTTTCAGAGATCATTGAGTTTTGTCCTACATAGATGCAATTAATAAGGGGCTGGAGAGCTGGCCCAGCAGTTGAGAGTGCTCTTGAAGATGTTCTGATTTCAATTCCCAGGACTCACATCAGGTGGCACACAACCACCACCAGTAAATCCAATTCTAAAGAATCAGATCCCCTCTGTCCTTCATGGGCACATACAAGTAGAGATAAAAAAAATTTTTTGAAAAGCAACTACATAAAAATTATCACGGATATATATGTATAATCCTAACCAGAGTGTACTTCTTAGTCAAAAAAAGTAGAAAGGTAACATCTTCATGTCTTCAAGATGGAAGACATGCCTAATGAAGGTTGTACTGAGAAATTACATGACTGTTCTAGTTTCATTCTCTTGCTGTGATAAAACATACTGAGTGAAAGCAACTTTGCGGAAGGAAAGGGTTTATTTGGCTGACATTTTCAGGTCACAGTTCATTGAGGAAATTCAATGCAGGAACTCAAATTGAGAATCTGGATGTGGGAACCATGAAGGAATGATGCTTATCAGCTCTCACTCAGAATCATGCTTAACTAGCTTTTTTTTTATTGAACCCAGGACCATCTTCCTAAGGATGGTATCGCCCACAGTGGAATAGGCCCTCCTACATCAACAATTGAGACACTGCCCACCACATGCCTGCAGGCTGATCTGATCTAGGAAATCCCTTAATTTTGGCTTTTCTTTCAGGTGACTCTAGGTTGTGTCAAATTGGCAAGTAAAGCTAACTAGGACACTAATCATAACGCTAAATGCTAGGACCAAATCCAAATCCTATATTTTACAACAACCCCTAATTTAAAAGCCTAATCTTAACATCTAACCTCATCTCTATCTACCAGTAATACTAACCCCTAAATGTGAAACCTAAATTTAAGGCTAAACCTAACATTAAACCTAAACCTTGATCCTAACAATAACATTAACCCCAACATAACCCTAACCTTAATCCATGACAAATACCACAAATGATATCTCTAACAGTTAAATCATCACCGTAAAGTCAATGAACAAATATAATCTTCATAACCCTAATCCAAGCAACCCTAACCCATTCCAAACACTAAGTTCTAATGCTAACTCTGATCCTATCCCCCAAAATGACCCTAACCCTGTAACCTAAACTCTAACCCCAATTCCTAAACCTAAATCTAAATCTCTAATCTAACACTAACCTTCTAATGCTATCCCGTAAACCCAACCTAACCTGACGCTAACCTCCTAATCTCAACTCTAAACACTAACAAAAACATAGCCCTACACTTAACTTTATCAGTTACTTTTCTTATTGCTGTGATAAAATATCTGGCAGGAAGCCATTTAAAAGAGAAGAGTACCCTGAGGGAAGTACACCTTCATAGATAAATCTAGAGTCTTTTTTTTAGTGTTTCTAAATCCTATCAAATGTACAATTGAGATTAACCGTTACACTAACCTTAATCCTAACTCTAAAATATAATGCTTCTTGCTAACTTAAACTCTTGACGCTGAGCATGACCTCACTCTTACTCTATGTTTTTCCCTTTTTTTTTTTTTTTTTTTTTTTAAATTTTTTGACACAGGCTCTTCCTATAGCCTCAGTTGTCCTGGAACACCCCATGAAGACCAGGCTGGCCTTGATCTCACATAGATCCACCTACTTCAGCCTGCCAAGTGATGGAATTAAAGGCATGTGCCAGTATGCCTGGCTTACTCTTTAAAAAAAAATATGTGTGCATCTGTACGTGTACATGAGTGCAAGTTGCCACAGAGGCTACAGACAAGGATCCCCGTGGAACTGGAGTTATAGGTGTTGTTAACCAACCGAAGTGGAACAGACTCCAAACCATCAGACACAGTATTAAGGAAACACATTAGAGTGTCACTTCCACAGAGCTTATGGTCTGACAGTGTTCATTCGTTTTGTAATAATTCTTAATGTCCTTACTGAGTGCCTGCTTCTATGTATATAAAAGTCTGTCTTGGAAAGACTTTTTAGTGTAGTGATTTCTTTGCTCTTTTAGGTATTGTTTAGAAAATCTTTCTTGTTAAAGGTGCCCCAATACTCCTGGAGTCTTAAACCATTCCAGGAGTAAGCTATCAATGATTTGCCATGTTTTTTTTTTTTTTCCTTCAGTTTGGTTCTGTTTCACTAGAACATAAGGGCATCCTGTGTTTTCATCCATCATCAGTGCTAACTCTGTGGCCATGGACACGTTTACTACATGGATGAGGAAAAGCGTCAGAGAAACCCAGCAGATGCCTTGTGCTCCTGTGAGGGAGAGGATTACCACTGCGACCAGCACAGTGATGCCTGTGGAGTTTTCACTGCTGCTGTTGGGAGTGCTGCCTGTTGCGGCTGCTCACATCTGGCCACGGGACTGGCTATGTGAGGACCTGGCATCTCCACTGCTGAACAATTTGCTCTACCTGCCTTACGCTCTTTATCATGTCTGCCAACGGTTTTTATTCTCAAACACTTGTGCGTTTATTCCCCACAATTGTGAATTTATTCCCGTCCTCTGTTCTCACAATCGTTTCCATGCTGTGGTCACTGGGTTTAATATACTCACTTGTGTTTTGATGATGTTTGGGGGTTTTGTCAGGTGTGTGGATTTGCACATGTGTGAACCACAGAAGTCTGAACTAAGTATCCTTAAACCTGTTAAGAAAATACTCTTGGCCTCTGTAATAAGTTTGGTATAGACAGTTTGCGGGGTGTGTGTGTGTGTGTGTGTGTGTGTGCGCACGCGCGCACGTGTCTATGGTTACTGGTATAATATAAACCGTAATGAGATCTTGCATGTAATTGGTAATAGGGATTGGACTTGATTCTCAGCACCACGAGGGCGTGTGAGAGTTTTGGAGCCCGAAGCAGGTTGGGAGTTATCAATAACAAGAACAAAGGGTATAGGGTTCTGACTGAATCCCTTGGGAGTGCTCTTGCTGAAGGCAGCTCTTTGACTTGAAATCATCAGGACAATGAAGGATGAGGCACTAATCAGATACTGAGCATGATCAGATGTCAGCGATAGCCAACAAAGACTCAGGTTAAAGTTGGAAAATGTAGAGACTGTCAGAGAAGCTCCTACTTAGAAAGCTACTTGTAAATGTGGGTGGGCATCTTCCCCTGCTAGCGGGGCTAATCTTTTGTAGGGTGGAAAGTAGTGGCTTCAGATGTCCCAAGTACTTCAGAAATTGCGGCCACTGAAGGGAAACTCTGCTCTCCACTCTCACCAGCTCCAGGAACAAGTCATCCTCAGCAGGAGGCCCTCTCCTCTCATGCGCTATAAAACTGGGCAGAGAAAAGTTGATCTGTAATTTTGGAGATTCGTGTCTAGGCAAAGTTGCTCACTATGGAAAAGACTTGGATACCCAGTAAAATATTTTCTCTAAAATTAAAAAGAAAAAGGTTAAGGAAAAAAAATTTTCATGGGACCCTTAAGAGATGCCTCAATGGTTAAGAGTTCTGGCTGCTCTTGCAGAGGACACAGGTTTGATCCTAGCACCCACATGGTGGCTAACAACAGTCCATAACTCCAGTTCCAGGGGATCCAATGCCCTCTTCTGACCCCCGTGGGCAATGCACGACATGGGTACACTTACACACATGCAGGCAATACATTCATATACATGAAAATAATAATGAAACATTTTTTAAAAAATAAAAAATTCATAAAATAGAGTAATGTACTTGCTTCTATAACCATAATACAAAATGTATTTTCAATATTTTATAGATGATGTAACTTTTGCAAGCACAAATTCTGGGACCAGAAAAGTTATAATATTTTCTACTTTTCTGTACAGGAGAAGAAGTGCATAGTAAAATATTCTGTCTTTAGGTTAAACTGTAAGGATTTCTTCATACATAATAAGGGATGTCATAGGATAGTTCCACATATTATCTACAGGAAAATTCTTGTGGGTACTTCATAATAAATCTGGTGGGGTAGCAGTTTACTACACATTTTGACTGGTTTCGATTTTCTGATTGCTGTCTGATTTTACGTTACTATAAAAGGCTATATGGATCTTTGACAGATCATAGTATACAGAACTTTGCTCTCTTGTAAAAGCAAATGAACCTTGAGAGTAAATTCATTGAGTTCAAAGTTATGTTAAGCCTTTTGTGCATATTATTAAGGGACTCTCCAGACACATAAAGGGGGACACTCTTACCAGTTATGCTAACCAGTATTATTTCCTCCCAGTTCACTTTTTTAAACTGTCCTGACTTTGTGCACACAAATGGTGTCTCATTGAGTGTATTTGTGTTTCTGGTGCTTTTAGCTGTATTGACTATGTTGTGTATATGGCAAGCATTAAATATTTTTGCATGTGACAGGTTTAAAATGAAATGAACAACTTTTAGGTAGATAAGATACAGCAACACTGACCTTTCCTTCCCCCCTCATTGCTCTTGCACTGTTCTTGACACAGAGAAAATGTGCTGAAAGTTTGCTGGATTTAGGAAGAATGTATGGCTTTGAATGACTGTGGTTAAGTAACAGGAGTTAAGGCTGGAATTCACAGTGAGCACAGCTGGCAACTCAGAAGGGCCTGACCTGAGTTACTGGAAAAGAGGTGCAATAGTGATGAGCACAGAGACCAATCAGATTACTTTAGGACAGATCTACATTTGGGGGCAATACCATGAGATTCTTCATGCGTACAATATCCTTGGTATTATTGAAGGAATATAATGAGTGCATAATGGATACATAAATGAAAAACAATGTGTTTGTATGACATTTAAAAGAACTAAAATGAACTTCAGTGTAATTAAAATACAGATTGGGGCTGGAGAGATGACTCAGTGGTTAAAAGTTCTTGCTGCTCTTTCAGAGGACTAGAGTTTGGTTTTCAGCACCCACAATGAATGGTTCACAATCACCTGTAAGTCTGGTCCACAGGGCCTGACACTCTCTTATGACCTCTACAGGAATCTGCACACACATGCCCATGCACACACAGACATACACTGTTGGAGACCACTGCTTGCCCTGTTTGAGCTCTGCAGAAAGCATGCATGACTACATGTGCACAGTTGACATTAGCTGAGAGTGTCTATGATGGCAGAGCCAGATAAGCATGTGTGCAGACACGGGCCACAATTGTTTCCTGAGCTCCTGCAGAAAAATGTCCTTTGTTCTTCCTACACTTTGTTCTTGAATACATTCCTGGAGAACCCCATCCCTATGAAAAAACCCTAGGAAATTAGAGACACAGTGCTCTTTATTCTACAGAACAGAGAATCTCCGGGTCCCCCAGCTTTCTTTAATATGAAATTGACTTGTGTGGGATCTTTTATTATTGGGTCCCTCTTTGTGTCTACTACTACCCAGCCACACAGGACACAGTAGAGTGGTGGCCGACTATGGGGCAAGAAGAGAAGATCTGCAGAGAGCAGGGAAAATGAAATGGCAAAAGGAAACTATAGACAGTGAACAGGTAGCCTGAGGCTCCTACAAGTCAAGATGAGTAGCAAGTATAAAATCTAAGCAAACCAGGATAACAATGAGGCAGGATCAGTCTCAAGAAATTAAACATTACATTGAATTTCTTAAATCCATATTAAAGCTGATTAGGAATTGGGTGTTAAAATCTGAAATAGAGGAATTGTTAAAAGCTGTGGTGAAACATGACACATGGTTCCCAGCAAAGGTCCTATAGACCCAGAATACTAGGACTTAGAAGGAAAAAAGTCTGAAGTGGGTGCATCAATCTGGGGCTTCCCTTTCTGTTTCTGTTTTTTTCTGTGTGGATATCAGTAAATGGGTTTTGGAAGTTTTGTGGGAAGATTAGAATAAGCTTATGCCTTTGGATTCCCCTCAAATAGCCTTTTCATTAATAATAACCGAGATAAATTGCCTCATAGGAATGCTTCAATATGAAGGCTCTCAAGATTCGCCATGATAATGGAAATTAGGACAAGGCATTAGTTTCCTCCTTGGAATTGGGATGTAATAGCTATATATACCCTTGGTGGAAGGGTTCGATTTCTAAATTCAGGCCTGGTTTAATGTTAAAGTAAAAAAAAAAAAAAAAAAAAGGAAAGAAATAGCTTCTAATGGAAAGTATCAGTATAAGAGAGGGGATACTTAAGCTTTTCAAATTGTCTGACAGACATAAACTGCTTATGACTGGCCATCCCAAATATAGGTAGGGAGAAAATCAGGTTAGCCAATAGTAAAGGCAAATAATTTTGTTGGCTTGAGTCTCCTTGACTGTAAGTGATAACTGTCACCTCCCCATGATCTTATAAAATTTAGAGATAACAGAGAACGCTACTTCAAAATTAAGTGTTCTGACTTTGGTCAGTTCTCACTCCCAAGGTAAAAACCAGTAAATTATTATAGAACTCATTTGAAAATATCTATATATGTTATAAGGAAAATAGAAACCTGTTGAATCGTTAGGTTCCATTTGAAAGGGAAACAAAGGCCTTTGTGTATATTGGCAAATTGTTCTGTACTGTTTAAACTCACTGAGAAGCTGGCTGTGAAGATGGGATTTGGCACGGTCAGTTCAAGTCCAAGCATGGGTCTGGCTCAAAATTTCCTCTCAAAGCTCCTGGAACAGGCTGGCCTCCTGAATCAGTGAACAGGCATAGGACAAGGGAACATTTATACTGAAGGCAACATGCCTTTGAGAACAACTAGGAGATGAAATAGTTCCAACAGAAGTTACTATTACTTATTTCATGATATAAAGATGTTTACAGTAACGGCAGTTTATGAGGTGCTCTGTTTTACTACTAACAATGTACTTGGGTGGAAACCTCTCTAAGTACTACAGTTTCAGCAAAAGAGAAATGGAGCCAGGCATGAACTTGCCGTTTCCTAAAAAGGTAAAAGAGACAGGTCAAGCCCCTCCTCAGTCCTTGCATAATAAAAAGAAATATACTTATCACTTTAGTTGTAATAGAAACATTTTTAAAGCCCTCCATAAATTTATGGAAACACTTTCCAGCAATGTTTTGTATTAGTGTATACATTTTTCCAAATATAATTATGCTTTATTCTCACTTTGCCAAGAAATTCCATCTTTTGTTTAATTGGCACAATTGATTAATTCACTTTGATAAAATTAAACATTGATTTATCATTTAAGAATTTTGGAGAAGTAGACATTTCCTGGTATCCCCATCCAAAAATTTCTCACAGATGTTAAATGTATTTACTAATAGATATCTTATAAGAAACTACAGAATTCATGTTCCTGGATAGAACTCCTATGTCAAACCTCACGCACCCATGGCTCAGGGATCATTATGAAGGAGGGGCCAGAAAGACTGTGAGAACCAGGGTTGGTGCATGAACGCAAGGAAACAGAGGCTTTCAAGTCTGTGGGAACTTGTTCATAAAAATATACAGCCATGGTGACAGCATACATAAGACCCATGCCAACTCGGACAAAAACCTAGCATAGAACTGCTGAAATGGGCAGCAGGCCCCAACCTTAGCCAAGGAACTCTTGGCAACTGATTACTGAAGAGTGAGGGAGAGTGGGTCTTGTTTAAAGAATGACTCTAGATTGGCTGACAAGACGCCAGTGGATGAACTTGCACCGCCACACATGTGGCACACGAGGCACATGCTTGACCAGGTAGCCCTTAACCTATATGACAGAGTGCATGAAATTCGGTGGGGTTGGCTTTGGGAGTGTCTGGATGTGGAATGGGGTCTAAATTTAACCAAGATCTATTATAGGAAAATGCTCAAAAATTCAATTCAATAAAAATTATATATTTTAAGTCTCATGATAGTAAAATAATAAATGTTTTAAAATATAAGAAAAGGATATAAAAATAAAAATACTTTAGTAAAAATTTATAAAGTTCAAAATGACTGAATACTTTCAAAACAAAAATCTAAAAAGCATTTCTGTATGTTATAAAGTTTTAAGTAAGGTATTTTAGATACATAGAAGTTAAAACTTAAAGATGATTATATATAATCTCCAAATTTCTAGTCAAGCTTCAGTTAAATCTCTATTTAAATTAATGGTGCTATTGAGCTATTCTTATTAATATTTATGACAGATTTAAAAATAAAATTTATGTTTGATCAAGGTTTATTTAAGAGAATTTAGGTTTCCCTAAATATTACACAGTCTTTAAAAATACCAAACTGATGTCACTGGATGGATAATAACCATATCTGGATTTCACTCTCCTACTGTTTCTCAGAACTATCACATTATTGTTGAGTTAGAAGATTGTCTTTAAATATTGGCCATTTATGTGCCTATTTTCAATAATTAGACATCTATGTAATATTCCTAATTGAAAACTTCTCACTCAAGGCCTGATCAATAGCAGAATCTTCTGTTAATGTTGGGTAAATAAAACAATCCACCTTATTAGGAAACATTTACTAATATATATTTCATTATATGGACACTATCTTAATGTCCTCTATTAAAAACATAAGTCTAATTGTTTTAAAAAATATACAAGATTCATTAAAAAACCTTTACTTACAGCTAATCCCAGACAAAATGTACAACTACATTGGAAATATTGTCAGTCCTTCCTTTATTCATTCCGCCTCATAAATAGTCATTGTATGTTCCAAATAATAATAATAGCATTAAATTCTCTTTTTAAAAATATTTTTTATTTTTATTTTTTGTGTATGAGTGTATAGTCTTTATGTTTGTAAGTGCACCTGTGTCCTGCAATGCCCATGGAAGTCAGAAGAGGGCGTTGGATTTCCCTGGAACTGGAATTACAGACAGTTGTTATCTGCCATGTAAGTGCTGGGAATCAAACCCGGGTCCTCTGTAAAAGTAGCCAGTGCTCTTAACTGCTGAACCTTCTCTCCAGCCCTTTTAATTCTCTTCAATAACTTTAAGCAATATCACTTGGCTTCAGTCTTCCCTGAGAATTCCAAATATGGCTTTTTCTCACCTATTTCCTCTTAAAGGAGATACTAACAATGCCTCTTGCATTACAACTATTACAGTTAAAAGCTGAATTTAAAACAAAGACAACTTTCTCTTAGATATTTAAATTTACCTGTTTGTTTACTTTTGATCTCTCCTTTCTCTTACAACTGCAATTGAACAGTTAACCCACTCTTTAATTTTAAAATTGTTATTTCTTCCCAATATACCTATGCCAAAAAGTATTTCTACCCAAATCAACAAAAATTAATTACTCCTTCAACAGGACTAAAGCCACACTATACAACTTTCTGGACAAGACCCTGATATTAATCATCCTTCATATCTCAAGATGATTTCACCTTCCTTTTATAACCCTCAGAAAAATGGCAGATAATTTTTACTGGGTTTGGAGGACAAGCTTCCTTTTACTTCTCTCCATATGGAATTCCAGTACTTCATATTTTCTCCCATAAATCCCGTTCCTAAAACATTAACACTTTTTCTCAAGTAGAACCACTACATCAGTCCCCCTCATCAATCACTGCATGGTATTAAAATATCTCACTTTCTTGTAACCCCTAAAGCAACCATCACCCAAAGGGCAATATTTTTGACTGAAATTTCTGCTGTTTATACAAAATAGTATTCATTAAGATAATAAGCTAATTTTAGAAAGTTATAAATCTAATGTTATATACAAAGATTTTAATTATAGATTACTTCTAAAACAAGTTCTAAAGAAATATATGTATTAATTCCAGCACTTGGATTTTAAAAACAAATTATATTTTTGAGATTTAAAAAAAAGTTAATATCTGATTGTTCTGGGTCCAACTTGCCAATACTGAATGTTTTGTGAATGTTGCGTTCAGCCTGCAGGACCGGATGGCCTCACTCTTGTCCTTTTCTCGCTTGATCCTTCAGTAAAAATGAGCTCTTTGCCAGCTGCCCTGTTCTCTTTTTAATGTTTCTTTTTAGGTTTATTTATTTTTATTTTATGTGTGTGAGTGCTTTGTCTGCATGTATATACATGTACCACATGCATGCCTGGTGCTCCAGAGGCCAGAAGAGGATGTCAGATCCCTTGGAACTGGAGTATACACATGGTTGTGACTTGACATGTAGGAGCTGGGTCCTCTTCAAGGTCAGCAAGCACTCTTAACTGCTGAGCCATTTTCCAGGTCCTCCTCTTTCAGCTCTTAATGGAGCTTTTGCAATTATTGTGGCTACATAGTAAGATTTTGGCTCTGTATTTTCTCTACAGCTTTTTCTTGCTAAAATAGTATGCTGTAACTCACTGAAATCTTTGTTATCTTAGATCTTGCTGGAATGTAATGCTCTATAATGCTGAAACCAAGAAAATGTAAAAAAAAAATCTAAGTATTAATAAAATCTGCCTAAGTTCAGCAGTAAACAAAAGGTTATAATTCTATATCATAATCAGAGGTTATTGTTGGTTGTTCCATTATGTTATAAAACTAATTAGGATTTAACTTTTTAAAGAAATTGATAAATATATTTCTTCTCTTGGTCTTTCTCATGATATTGAGGAAATACTTTGTATGGTCTGATAAGATTTTATCCTAAGATTGTGATATATATATATATATATCACATATATATATATGCAAGAACATTAAATTTGGGGAGGAGGAGCAGTAGGTGAAGATGTGGACGGGGAGTGGCTCTAAATATCATCAAATGATGTATGAAATTGCAAATTTTCAATAAAAAGAGATTAATAAAAAGGATTTTATCCTAAGATAAAATGATTGGATGTTTCCACATAAAAAATAAAGATGAGACCAAAACCAAGAAACTTTAGCATGTTGCAGTAGGTCTGAATAAAGCACGGAGCATTTACCTGTAGAGGTCTGTGCTTAAAGATGGCATGATGACTGCCAGTGGTTAGAATTCCTATCATTAAAATGCATTCTCCTATGCTCACTTTGGCAGTACCTGCAGCAAAACTGGATGATACAGATTTGCATAATGCCTGTGAAGGATGGCATATAAGTTCGTGAAGCAGTCCGTGTATTTATTACAAACAACAATAATCAAAGAAGAGGACAAAAAAATTGAGAATGATTGTGAAGGGGCATGGGAAGAGCTGGAAGGGGACTCAAGAGGCAAAAATAGTGCAAATTCAATACTCAGAAGAAATTTTCAAAAAAATTAAAAAGTCATTACATATATAAAACTAGAACCTGGTCTTCTATGTCAGTAAGGTGTTTTTCTGATTATGAAAAGTCAAGGTTCACTTTAAAATATTTTGATACAGAAAGAAAATTGAAAACCAAAAGGTTTCTATGCCTGGTGGTGCAAGCCTTTAATTCCAGCATTTGGGAGGCAGAGGGAGGTAGAACTATGTGAGTTTAAGGCCATCCTGGGCTACATAGTGAGTGAGTTCCAGATCAGCCAGGGTTATATTTTTTTAAAACCTGTCGATATGTAATTTTTTATTACATTTATATTCATTTATTTATTTTTATTTATGAGTGCACACCCACACGCATGATCATGTACATGACATGCATGCAGAGGTTGGAGAAGAACTTGCAGGGGTCAGTTCTTTCTATGATGTGTGTTTTGGGATTGGTGTCAAGTCACCCAGCTTTGTTACAATTGTCTTGATCTGCTGAGTGATCTCACAAGCACATAAAAATATTTTAAGTGACTCATTTTCATGTGTTTTTAGCACACAAATATTCTACGTATCTATGCTTAAAAATATGTAGAGCTGAACATCTGAACTTTATATATTATGTAAAAGTTTTCAGTTTTGATAACAGCTTAATTTAATGTATTGAAGGCTTAGGATGTCTGATGTCTCTAGACTAGAATTATTCCCAGGTTGATGCTGATGTCTTTTTAGAAACATCTGCAGCAAGCTCTTCTTTTCCAAACTTTGTTTCTTAAAATGTTCATTGTACATGTTTGTGTTTTCAATTATGCTTGTAAAACTTTTCTATTGGCATTCTACAGAAGTATAATTTATAACAAAAGAACCCGAGTGGTTTTCTTTTAGCTTCTAGAATGTCTTCTACAGGAAAGACAGGATCAAACTTGGAATGGACTCTAACTGGAATGGATATGAGTCATTCCTTCTAATTCTCTGAGACAGAAAAAATAGTTCAGAAAGGAGAAGTTCTTATTAAAAATGAAGTCATGCTGGACATGGTGACACAAACTTGAAATCCACACTTAGGAGAGCAGTGCAAGGGAATTGTGAGTTTGAGACCTGCCTGGGTTTCTAAACAAGATCCTGTGTGAAAACCGATAACAAAGAAGGACTCACGTGTGCTATTCTTTTCCAAAGTAATTAAAGCTTAGGTGTCTTATACTGGATCATGTGTCTTATACTTTTTAGGATATTTGCTTCAGGAACAGGTATATTTCAGGAGTTTCACACCCAATCCAACATATCACCCCAAATCTCTCAAAACTGTGATTTAAAAACATAGAGAAAGGAATTATAACTGCTACATCTGGACAGAAGATGTGGGTATCTCACCTGTGAAAGTGTATGTTCTTTTCAGAGAACATACTACAAATTGTTTATAGATGGCAAAAAGGCCATGGCAGACATAAAATGGTCACTGTTATAAAAGGGATGATTTCTTCACTTTTTGTCCATGTTTCCTTACCTCCTATTTCTGAAGCCTCACAAGCACTTGGGAACCCTTCCCTGGTTTCCTACGTTTATCCTTCTGGCACACCTGCTTGCCCAGGCCTACGTTTTACTCCAGGGTGCATAACCTTGTGCCAGAGAATTCTCTGCCAGTAAGACCTCTGAACAATGTAATTAATGAATGCACATTGTCAGAACAGCGCCTTTCATATGAAACAAGTGTCAGGGACATAAGAGCTGCTTCTGACAGTGGGGTATAATAGATTGTTGTGAGGGACAATTCTGTAATCCATGGTGTAGAAAGGAATATACAAGGACATATTAGAGACACTGTTAACGTCTTGGTTTTTCTGAGTTAACTCTCAAGCCAGACTACAGTGCTCACATCATCAGACACTAACCAGACTCAGCTTTGCAAAATATGCCAGAGTCTAAATGTCTAATGAGAGAGAAGTTAAAAGGGTGGTAATGATAAAGTCAGAAAAGAGGGTGACCACCTTATCAAAGGAACAGAACTATGCTCCAGAGTGAGTGACTCATTGGCCCTGGTGATATATGGCTTTTGAAAATATTTTGTTTGTTATTTTTCTTTTATGTGTATGAGTGGATTGCCTGCATGTATATAAGTGCACTCATGTCATGTAGTGCCCTCAAAGGTCAGAAGAGGGTACTGCATCCCCTGGAACTGATGTTATGAATGGTTGTTAGCTACCATGAAGGTGCTGGGAACCAAACCTGGGTCTTCTGCAAGAGCAGTCAGCACTCTTAATTGCTGAGCCTTCTCTCCAGCTCTGTTCTTTGGTTTCATTATTTTTAGTTAAAAAATATTCCTGTGCATGTTTGTGTGTCTCTGTGACTGTATGGCATGTGTATGCAGAGGTCAGAACATGGGTACCAATCTCCTGGTGCTGGTGTGGTAGGCAGTTGTAAGCACCCTGACACAGATACTGGAAGCGTAGCTAGCACTCTTAACAGCTGAGCCATGTCTACAGTCCTGATCATTGGTTTTAAAACTCGCCAGGACTGGATCCCTCGATTAAGGAATTGTCTTGATTATTTTAATTTATGTAGGAAAACACACCAAATGTGGGTGGCATCATCTGTTAGAGGCCTGGATGAGAAGTATAGGGAAGGAAAAAATTACTAACCTCTGCTTGCCTGACCTTCCCTCTCACTGTGAAGCTAATTTACCCTGTTGCTGATGGTGAATCATTAACTGATATTAAAACCAAATTTTTCTGGGCTTTCAGCAAAGTCTGAGGACCAGCAGGTCTCCAGCAACTTTCCAGGTTCAGTGCTAGGTTGGAACTATAGAGACACCCAGCCTAATGCACTGAACAACTATCAGTTTCTCAACCTCTCAGGTGTGAGACAGTTATTGTTGGGCTATGTTATTCATATTGCATTGACCATATTGCATAAAAGAAGTTTAATAAATCCATATGTTTATGTATCTTATATATCTTAAATATATTATTATATATCCTAAATATCACATATATTCTTTGGTCCAGTTTCTCTAGAGACCCTGAGCAATAAAACCTTTTTAATAAAACCTGTTGAGTATTAGATGAAATGAAAGTAGGGTTTTGCTAGGGTTTCATTAGTTACTTTCTGAGTTTCTATGACAAAATGCTTTATTAAAGCTATTTAAGAATGAAAGGGTTTGTTTTGGCCCAAAGTTTGAGGGAAGAGTCCATCATGGTAACAAAGGAATGATGACATGGTGGGTCTAATTGAGTGGTAGGCATCTGGTAACATAACACCTGCAGTGAGGACACTGGGAAAGATGAATGCTGGTGCTGAGATTGCTGTATTTAATCAACCAAAGACTTCATTCAATGGAATGATGTGACCCATATTCAGGGTATGTCTTCCCACCTCAAAGCTAATCCCTCTGTATAATCTCTCTTACACAAGCCCTGCAGTGTGTCTACTAGAAAGATTTTACATCCCATCAAGTTGAAATTAAGACTAAACATCAAAAACCCACAACTTTTAAACTATAACATTTCATCCTTGGGCCTTAAAGGTGAATGTTCACCTGATAATGAAAATTACATTGAATTTTACAAGTACTCAAGTCGTGATCAGTTCCTACTGATCTAGAATCTCTCCTGAGAGTCAAGGCAGTCTGATAACTGTGAGGCCCTGTAAATTAAAAACAGGTTACTTATGTCTAGTATATGATGCCATACTGTCTATGTTGGCATTACAAAATAAAGAAAAGGAGGCGAGGCGTATCATGGAAATTCTGAGCCAAAGCTAGACCTCACTTGCATGAAAAACACCACATCCTGCAGCTACCTTTCTGCCACATGAGGCTTGTATTGCAATCTTCCGACCCCAACAGCATGAGGCAACTCTGTCAACTACAGCACACTTGGCCTTTCTCTTCATCCAGCTGTAGTTACTGGCAATAGCTTTCATTGGTGGGCAGTCCCAAATTCTGGTATCTTGAGCTTCCTGCAGTATCCATTGCAAATAATGTTTCACCTATACAGCTGCAGGTAGTGTCCTTTCCAGATCTCACTCCCAAGTAGTTGTCCTTGTTGCGCATTGCCAGTATAGAATACATTTTTTGGAACTTCGATACAAGACATCATGATAGGGCCGAGGAAAAGGACTGAACCTCTTCGAATTTCCCTTGCCAATTACATGAGTCTTCATATGTTCAAGACATAGACAGAATGCACCTGAATTCCTTGTTATAACATGACAGCAATGGCTTGCATTCTAGGTAACTAAAGAATCCTTGTTATATTCTGAAACTTCATGATGGAAGCCTTCCCTTACTGCATTTCTCCAGGTATTCTGATCTTTGAAATGCCCAACAAAGCTCCATTAAGCTCTGTTTAAAACATTCTAGGGGGATGGAGAGATGGTTCAGCGGTAAAGAACATTGGCTTCTCTTGCAGAGGATAGGGGTTAGGTTCCTAGTACCCACATGGTGGCTGCAACCATCTGTAACTCTAGTCACAGGGAATCTGACATCCTCTTCTGAACCAGGCATTGCACGACAAAGTTATACTTACAAACATCCAGGCAACACACTCATACACATTAAATAAAAATAATAGATGAACTATTTTAAAACTTTCTAAGGCTTCTGTCATCCAAAGCACAAAGTTCTTCTACATTCTTGCCACAAATCAATTCTGAGATCTTTATGCTCAGGCTTCTCACAAGAAAGACCCTACTTGCTAGCACCAATTTCTATTTGATTTACTTTTTCATTGCTGTGGCAAAACTACTGACAAAAGCAAGTGACAGAGGGAAGGCCTCATTTTAGCTCCTAGTTTGAGGGTCTAGTCTGCTAGGTGAGGAAGGCATGGTGGTGATGCTGTGCTGGGAGGAGCACGAGGGGGCCAGTCACATTGCTTCTCCAGTTAGGAAGCAGGGACAGAGAAAACATCAGTGCTTAGTAAAATTTCTCCTTTTAAGTCAGACTGGGACAGAGCCTAGTGTATGCGGCCATCCTCGTTCAGCGCGAGTCTCCCTACTTCAGTTCATCCTCTCTGGAAATGCCCTTACAGACCACTCCTTGACTAGCTCTGCCACGTCATGTATTTCTATTGCCCTCTATGCAAAGCACACTTCATGGCAGGGCCCAGAAAAAGGACTTGGGGTCACTGGTCCTCTTTGCTTTTTCTGTATGATGTGGCTTCATTGAATAAATCTCGTTTTTGCTTTTCATGATTATTGGTTTGTTTAACTAGCCTGTTGAGGACGAGTGGCTGAATTGACTTGTTAGGGCTGCCAGGACACAGACTCTGAGCCTAACAATTCTGGGAAATTCTTAATGGCCTACTCTCTCAAAGTCTCCATGAATATTACAGCCCAAATAGCAAAGGGTTTATTCATTATGTTTATCTCTTCAAAAACTGAACTTTTGCTGAGAGTAATGTCCTTTGCATTCATTTCATTCTTTAAAGAATCACTTCTGCAATCTTTTTATAAAGTGTACATTTAACAAACATTAATCATTTTGTTCTTACTGGGTGTGTTTATGCACTTCATTTACTTGGAAGAGGGTCTCATGTAGCCCAGGCAGCCCTCAAGCACACTATGTAGTAATGGCTGACCTTGAAATCTTAATCCTGCTGTTTATGCACTCTAGAGTTCTGGGGTGACACATGTACAATACCAACAGCTTGTTATATGTTATTCCTTTGGATTAAAATGTCCAGCCTGAGTGTTAAGGGATGATCAACCTGTTAGATACGGAAGAAAATAAGAAGAGTCATTGTTATTAGTTTGTAAAGACACAACATGAAATTACCCGTCAGGAATTAGACTTATTAGGAGAAAGGACCTTTATAAAATAACTGACTGTTGAGGTGGGATAGCATTAGACAGCACTGTCCAAGGCAAACATGAATGAAGCCTTAAAGGGAGGAGGTTTCCTTTAAAACCTGAAAGGAGCTTCATTAACAGGGACATCTTAACCTAAGGGAAGTTTGCTGCAGAAGTGGTGCGTGCGTGCGTGCGTGTGTGCGTGTGTGTGTGTGTGTAAGGGAGAGTGGCCCAGAGGAGACTTCAGAAAAACTTCCAGAACAATAGAAAACTTCCATAACAAAAGAAATATGTCAGGCTTTCATATTTTCTCAAAGGTGGCAAAAAGTTCTACACCATGAGAATTTAGCCTGGGACAGCCTATGTGATGATAAGAACGAAAGAGCCAGATACCAGGTAGGACCATAAATTAGAAGTTGTGAAATCACAGCACAGACAGCTTCTTAACTGTGTCTCAGCAAAAGAACTGCAGGAGTGAAGTGGGGGTAGCGAGGCCTGGTTTTTTTCAGGTCATGAAATGTGGCCTGTTAGGAAGACCAGCTTCTTAAAGAGCAAGCCTGGGTTCTAACACAATCCTAAATGTGCCTGAGGGGAAAATCCAGATCCATGGAGGATTCTCGATCAACACTAATGTCACCTACAGTGGGCTGAGTGCCTCTCTAAGTCCGAGGAAAGAGGACATGAGTGATATACGATATTGTCTGTGTAATTGACTGTGTATAGGTGCCATGCTATGACCCGGAGGAAGAACAGGAAGCGTACAGTGAGTCCCTCAAGGCAGCAGTAGCTGTTCTGCCAGGCCAGGAGCAAATTCTGCTTGGATGCCAAACTCCCAGGAGTTAGGCAGGGTGTTCTGGAGTGGAAACCCGGGCTAGGAAGATAGGTGCTTCTCCATCATTTTAGCACTTCCTGTCATTTTGGCGTCAGTGGTGACTCTAGCCAATTAGGGCTTTCGGCCATGCGCCCCATCAGGAGCGCTGATGGGAGGAGGGAGGCGGTTCTATTCGGCCGCCATATTGCGGGTTCTATTGCGGGCTCCGCTTGGTGGCTGAGGGATTCCCCCCGAGTGCTGCGCCTGGAACGCCGCTGCCGGGAGCTGTGCGACAGCGCGGGCGAACCCGGAAGCCCGGCCATGGTGAGCGTGGGCCCGGCTGTCCCCAGGCGGGAGGAGCGCGCGTGGAGCCCGGGCGCGGGCTGTGCTGGGTCCTCCGCGGGCGGGGCGACAGCAGGACCCCCGTCCCGAGCGGTCCCGGCGCCCAGGTTCCCTGCGGCCGCCTGTGGCGTTTCCTGCTGCAGCTGCTTCTGCGCCGGGCGCTGAGCGGGGCTCCGCCTGCGCCGGAGCTGCAGTGTCGGTGACTGACCGGAGCGCTGATCGTGCTTTTGGTGCTGTGTAGACAAGGGTTACGATGAAGGAACGTCAGAGTCTGAAAGTCAAGGTTGGGAACAATGGGGAAGGAAGAGAGTTTGCAGCTGGGTAGGAGATATGTAAGCTGTCTAGGGAAGAGGAAGGACAGTGTCGGGGTAGGAGAGCAGCCAATTTGGCCAGGTTCCATGACCCTATGACGCTCCTCCCTGAGGAACACGGGCAGACACTTTTTCCGTTTCCCTTAGTTAAGTTTATCCGTGTATGGACGTTGACAGCTCTCTTCATATACTTGCGTCTACTGCCTCTAGTTGTAACACTTATTTTGGGGTAAAATGTTCTTCAAAACAAGCTTCTGAATATTCCAGAAAAGGGACCTACTCTGGACCCAGTGCAGGACAGTGGGGAGAGAAACGAGGCTCAGGACTGATTAGTCTGCACAGTAGAGGAAGCCCCTTGCAGCTGCCCCTCGGCTCTGTGCGCCTCCACTCTGCAGTGTGTCTTTACTTTCCACGTTTGCTTTCTCTCCTGCTGAAATGAACCTTGAGTGCTGCAGCTCCCTGCTGCTTTCTGAACAAAGTTAAAGAAGCAGTCTGTGCTGTGACTTCACAGCTCTTAAGTTATGGTACTTGGCTCCTGCATGCTCTTTGTTGTGTTATTTATGTTGAATTAAATCACATGATATATAACTTCAGATCAGCCTCTGGAAATTTAGGAAAGTCTGATATTCCCTTTGTTCTTGGGATAGCTCAAGGAATTTTTCTGTGAATGTCCTCAGAGGATTGTTGTGTGGACTTTCATTGAAGAGGCTCCTCTGGCCTCCCACCACCATCCCTTTCATTGAGGTTCTCTCTTTCTCTCTCTCTCTCTCTCTCTCTCTCTCTCTCTCTCTCTCTCTCTCTCATCTATCTCACCTATTCTTACTCTAAATGAAGCTCATTTCCTGGTTGTGGATTTTTTTTTTAAACATTTATTTTTTGTTTTCATGTATGCTCACTTAAGTGCAGATGTCCCCAGTGGTCAGAGGTTAATAGATCCCTGTGGATCTGGAGTTACATATTGTCATGAGTGATCTTGTGTGGCTGTTGGGTATCGAACTCAGGTCGTCTATTAGAGCAGTACCCATTCTTAACCACTGAGCCATCTCTCTAATCCCCTCTCCAGGGTTTTTCTTATTAAATTTATGTATTTTTATTTCATGTGTATGAATGTTTTGCCTGCATGTGTATAAGTGCACCTATGTCTTGCAAAGCCCGCAGAGACCAGAAGAGGGCGTCAGATCCCCTGCACCTGGAGTTAGCCACCCTTTGAGTGTTAGGAATACAAACCCAGGTCCTATGTGGGAGCAACCAGTGCTCTTAACCACTGAGCCACCCTCTCCAGGTTTAAAGGGAAAGCTTTCTGTTTTTCCTTTTCCTTAAGCTTCCCTGCCCCATCCTGTGTGGCATCTCCCATATATTCTGTCTAATGTTCTTCCTCCCTCTAGGTCCAATAATGGTACCAAAGCCTTTTTGTCTCATAAACCTCGTTCCTGTTGTGTCAGCTTTCTTTTTTCTGACTGGCCACTGTTGCTTTATTTTCTCTTTATTGTTAAATTTAGCGGAGACACAGTGGTTTTAGAGTCCTACAGCAAGAGGATATCCCAGTCACAGCATTGATGCTGAGCCTGTAAGCAAAGGGTTTATTTGTGGTTAGAGAGAGCTAAATCTGCAGGAGAGGTGAGTGCCTGCTTTAAGAGGCCCAGAGACTATGTCATTCCAGTGGTCTAATCTAATGGATTGTTCTCTGCTTCTCTTCAGGCCTGCTTTCTTTCATTTATTTATATATATTTTTGGTCTGTTTGAGACAGCATCTACCTGTAACCCCAGCTGGCCTTGAACTCATAGAAATTCCTTTGCCGCTGCCTCCTGACTCCTGGGACTAAAGAGGTGTGTCACCATGACTGGCTTTAAGGCCTGCTTTCTGATTGCTGAGGTATGTAAACCGCTAGCCATGCTTCCCCACCCAGATGGACTATATCCCTTCTTAAAATAGAAACCAAAATACATCCTTCATCTGTTTGTCTTTTATGTTTTTTGTTAGGTGTTTTGTCTTAGCAATATTAAATATAACTACCACATGATACTTTTAATATCCATCTTAATGCTGGGTGCTCTAATAAGTAATTTTTGCTTTTTCTTTACTGTATGTTTATCATTTTTATATATACATTCATACATATATACACACACATACATTCGTATAGATGTATGTGTGTGTGTGTTTACCAGTCTGGCCTTTAGGTCAAGGTGATGCTCCTTCCTCCGTTTCCAGAGTGCTGACATTACAAGTCGGAGCCGCTGTGTCTGGGGTTTCTTGTTGTTTTGCAGAATCAGTGTTGTGATCATTAGTGTTGTCTGTTGACTTCCTGTCTGTAATTTCATTTTCCAGTTGTCATTTCCTGTGCATTTTTCCATTTTCTAATGTGCAA
The DNA here is from genome assembly GCA_035773235.1 of Eospalax fontanierii. Taxonomy (NCBI): domain Eukaryota; kingdom Metazoa; phylum Chordata; class Mammalia; order Rodentia; family Spalacidae; genus Eospalax; species Eospalax fontanierii. The sequence continues at coordinate 9,137,288 of CM069554.1, forward strand.
GATTGACTGACATTTGCTGTCTTCGTTTCTGCCGCTCCCATTCATGCTTGAATTTTCTTCCCAGCACTGTTTATGTGAGGCCCGTCAGGGCCTGAGCTGAGTGCCTTTGAGTTCTTGGCCTCTTATTCCAGAATGAAATAAAAACCCACACAGATTGTAAAGTAGGGAGGAAACTATTCAAAAGCATAGAAATAGTATAGATGAGAAAGAGATCTGCTGTAAGAAAGCAGCAGGCCACATGGGTCAGAAAGAAAAGGGTTCTGAATATATGTGTACATGTGAATGTGCTATAATTTTGTTTATTGATTACAAAATTTCATGCAATTTTTTCAATATATATTTTTAATTGAAATTTTGTGTATTTCATACATCTTAATCATATTTAGGTGTCTGTAACACCTATAGCCCCCCCACCAGATTTCATGTGTTTGTTATATATTTTAAGGCCATAAGGTCATATATTTTAAGTCAAGTTTGTGTTCCCAGATAATCCTCACTGTGAGTTCATTTGCTGGAGCCTGTTCAGTCTATCTAGTGTCATTCTCTTAAAGGCGATCTCTCCCTCATCCCTAATTAATCGGTTGCCGGTAGTTCCTCTGCTAAGGTTGGGGCATGCTGCCCATTTTCCCAGTTCTATGCTGGGTTTTTGTCTGATTGAGTTTGCCTGGGTCTTGTGCATGCTGTCACCATTGTTGGAATTTCATACGAACAAGTTCCCAGAAGCCTGGCAGACTTTTGTTTCCTTATGGTCATGCATCGCTCCTGGCGCTTACAATCTTTCCATTCCCTCTTCTGAAATGATCCCTGAATCCTGGGCGAGTGAGTGTTAATACAGGAGTCCCAACCAGGAACCAACACACTCTGCAGTCTTTTATTCTCTATCTTTTAGCCAGTTGTGGCCTTCTGTGTTCAACACCCTTTGTTGCATGAGAAAGCTTTGCTGGTGAGAGTTGAGAGATGCAGTTAGTATTCTCTCAACCCGCTGTTCCACTGTGTTCTCTGAGGCATAGGTGTAGAGATTCCATTATAGATGTGTGTTAGAGAGAATAAACACTTATTCTCTCTGTGAGACTAGTTATAGAATTCTGTAATAGTCTCCAACTGTATACTTGTCTGTAAATAAAAATAAGGATCCGTATTTAATATATGTTTAGGGATGTGACAGATAATAGAATTTTCTCTGGACTACATGAGTTCCCTCCCATTAAATGGGCTCTTAAGTCCGATTATGTAGCTGTTGATTACCCCTAAGATAAAAGTGCCACTACTGCACTAATAGACAGTTTGTTGTGCTGGTCATTGTTTTGGTAATTAGATTCAAAGCTGGGCTTGAACCGTTAACTGATTTTGTGCTTTAGCAGCTTGCATACTATCCTCTAAAACTATGAGAGCTAGTCTTCAGGGAAGAGCCTTCCAGGTCATTTCCAGCTCCATTGCTCCATAACCCATGTTTGAAGTATGTCCTGTATTCAGCAATAGTCTTACCTTAAAGTTCTGGGAGGTAATCAAAGGCTGTGGTATTTGTATTATTTGGGGAGTCTCTTGGACTACCCCGACAAACACCTCAAATGGATGTTTCTTCTGTCTGACACTGTGTTTCTTTATAGCCTTCAACTCTACACATACAGTTTTTTAGAAATCTCATTCAGAACCCCTACCTTCTTGTAGTCCAGTCACACTACTTTCTCCCCAGTTTCATATCCTCCATTTTTCATTTATTCATTATTCATTTATCCTGTTATTCATTTAATTTTATTTTTTTAAAGGAAGTTAGTGATCTATTTGACTTTATATATCATCTTTAACAGGTTTTTTTTCTCTTTTTAATTGAATTTTTGCAAATTCCATACAATATGTTTTGATCATAGTTAGGGCCCCATTATGAGCACCTTCCCCTTATCACACTGTGCTTGATTTCATATACTCTTTATATATATATATATATATATATATACATATATATATATATATAATTTTTCTTTATTTTGAAGGTCTATTATGTCTAACATTTCCTTGTGTCCAAGGTGTCCTCTGATTAGTTTACCTACCCAGAGTCAGTATTTTAAAGAAGTGGACTCTTCCTTTCCCAGAAGCTAATGGTTGCCAATATTTCCTCAGCTAGTGTTGGTATTTCTTCCTCACTTCTTGGTCCCATGCTGGGATTGTGTCTGGGTTAATCTTATTTGGGACTTGTGCATTGGTCATTACTGCTACTGCCCAACTTTCTGGAAAACTCTGTTTCTTTATGGCCATGTACTACCTACCATCTCTAGCTCTTACAATCTTTCAGGCCTTTAAAATTTTTTTTGGTAGTATTTATCTTCTGAAATTTTATTTCACTTTTATATGTATGGGTAGATAAGCAATTTTTAATGTATATTTTTACTGAGTTTTGGCATTTCCTAGAATAGATCTTAATCGAATCTAGAACCTCTCCCTCACTCTGTCCGTACTCCCATGTGTCCACACACAGCAGATTTTTATATGCATTCTGTCATATATGTTAAGCCCTATCCAGTCAAGCATCTGCACCCAGACATCCTTCGGTGCAAGTTCATCCCCTGGAGTGTAGTCTATCTAGAACCTCTCTAGAGTTGCTCCCTGAGGGAAGATCTACTCTCCCTCACTCTACAGTGTTTACTTACTTGCTGAGGTTGCAACCTGCCCCCCATTTTCCCTGTTCTGTGCTGGGTTTTTCTCTGACTGAGTCATGGGTTTTGTGCATGCTGTTACCCTTGCTGCAAGTCCAATAAAAAGATGGGCTAAGGACCTGAACATAAAGTCTCAGGTGAAGAAATAAAAATGACTAAGAAATCCCTTAGAAAGTGTTCATTGTCCTTAGTAATTAGAGAAATGCAAATCAGAAACACTTTAAAATTTCATCTTACTCCAGTCACACTGGCTCAGGTTAAGAGAACCAAAGTCACCAAATGCTGGTGAGGCTGTGGGAAAAGGGGAACATTCACTGCTGCTGGGTTTGCAAAGTTGGGTAGCCGCTATGAAAGCAGTGTGGAGAACTCTTAAAAACTGAAATGAGTCTACCATATGATTCGGTACACCATTCCTTGACATATACCCCACAGCCTCATCCTACTGTACAGATACTGTTACATCCATTTTTGTTGCTGCTCTTTTCACAGTAGCTAAGAAATGTTCCTCAACTGACAAATGGATAATGAAGATGTGGTATTTATATAATAGAGTTCTATTCAGCAGTAAAGAAAGATGAAATTATGAAATTTGCAGGTAAATGAATGCAACTAGAAACTTATACTAAGTGAAGTAACACAGACTCAAGAAAACAAGCACTGTATGTTCTCTCTCATTTGTGGGTCCTAGCACCAGATCCGTATATGTGAGTATATATCCTGATGTAACACAGAAGACAGGAAGATGAGAAGGAACCATGGAGATAAAGGAAGAGAAGGGATAGTTGGAAACATGTTACCAAGGGGGAAATGGGGAAAATGGGAGTGCACAGTTGTGAAAGGAGGAGGGAAGAGTACAAAGGAACGGTGGGGATAATGGGAGAGATGCAGCTCAGGAGAGAGTAGACAGTGCACAGTAAGAGACAGATATCAACAAGGGGGACATGGGGCCTCTTTAACTGGGGAGGAGAAGGGAGGTTAGACAGGGAGAGAAAAAGGAGCGATAAAGCTTAGATGGTGTGAAAACCCAGAGGGAAATGTATTAGCTCAAAAACCTACTGAAAATACACATGCACTGTCTGAACATGAGTGCATATGTAAAGCTGAAGGCTGTATATCAAGGAACACAGCGCCAGACAGAAGAAACATCCCTTTGAGTTGTTGGCCAGGGTAGCCCAAGAGACACTCAAAATAACACAGGGTATTGACATAACCCTTGAATACCATCCAGAACTTGAAGGTAAGACTCAGTGTTGAAGACAGGACATACTTTGGACACAGGACTTGAAGCGATAGAGCTGGAACTGACCTGGAAGCCTTCTCCCTGAAGACTAGCTCTCATAGTTCTACAGGATACTATGTAAACTGCTAAGGGAGAAAAATCAGTCAGTGGTCCAATCCAGCTGTAAAGCCTAATGACCCCAGTGACTGGCACAGCAAGCTATCTTTATTGTGTAGCAGTGACACTTTGTATCTAGTAGGTCATCAATAGCTATCTAATTGAACTTAAAGCCCTCTCAGTGGGAGGGAATTCATGGGTGACATTGTAAATACAGTCAAAAACATTACTGTAGAGGTCATAGTTCCTAGAGAAAACCCCATCTCTGTCATATCTAAACAAGTGAAATTTCTTACAGTGTGCTAAATATGAATCTTTATGTTTTCAGGCTTTTCTTGCCTAATGAAACCTGAGCCTTTGGAGGCCAAAGTTTGATATAGGTATCCTATTCAGGGATAAACAGTCTGCAACATTATCTGCATGTTGACCAGTTGTGGGTCTCTGTGTTAATCACCATCTGCTACATGAGGAAGCTTCACTGATGAGAACTCAGAGATGCATGAATCTCTGAATATGAAAATAAGTTATTAGGAGTTGGTTTAATACTATGTTCATGTAGCAGAATATATTACTAGGCTCTCCACAGTGGCCTGTGACATATCTAAACACAGGTTCTCAGCCTGACTTCAGTATCAGATATGGGCTCCATATTGTGATGTGGACCTCAAATCCGGTAAGAAAGCAGTTGGTTATTCCCATAACATTTGCACCATCGTTGCACCAGTAGGCATATCTTGACAGACCAGTTGTTACAGCACACAAGATTTATGCTGGGGCAAAGTTGGTGATCACACCTCTCTTCTGGCAGCATACATGGCACCTGCCAGCATTTTGAAAGCTAGTCAGTAGAGATGAATCTTTCATGTCAATACCACCTTGATTTTTCCTTGTTTGCTCTACAACTTATGTATATAGTATCTTTTCAGCAATAGGGTCTTGCTGTCCATTTCTGGTGAATATCCAAGAGCAGGGGCAATTGTCAGTGTTTGAGGATCATTCGGATCCCCTGGTTAATAGCTTCAAAAGAGAGAGCCCATTCCTGGCATTGGACTTTTATCTTTTCTAGCCTGCATAATCTTGTAGGGGTTATAGGGAAATTCTTTTTAATCTCTTTTATATTATATATGTATATATTCTTTAAGAAAAGTTTTGTAATGCTATATTGCAAGTTTCCATATGACCTGGCTTTTGTTTTGTTTTGTTTTGTTTTTTGAGACAGGGTCACCCTGTAGGCCCAGCTGTCCTGGCACTAACTATGTTAACCAGGCTGGACACAGAGCTCCACCTGTCCCTGATCCACCGCCACCTGAGTGCTAGCATTAAAGGCTCGCTCCACCATGCCTCACCATATGACTTTTTCTAAAGGACATTAGTGTTGGTTTTCCCTCCCTGCGCCCTCCTGTGCTGCCCTCCCACTCCCTGCCCTCTTTAACCCTTCCTGACCCATTGTTCCCCTGTCTCATACCATTTACTGGTTTCCTAGTCTCTGTGGATTTGTCAGTTGAAACACAGACATAACTAAGGATCCAGTATTCTCTTATGAGAAAGAACACGGGGCCTTTGTCTTTCTTGGTTTAGGTTACCTCACTCAGGATGATTGTTTCCAGTTCCATCCATTTCCTGTGAATTTCATATTTCTTAACAGCTCAATAATTTATGCAGAAATGTTCAGAATTTCATTGTCCATTCATCAGTTGATAGGCAGCTATGTTGTTTCCATTTCATGGTTAATTTTTCATGGTTATTGTGAATAGAGGAGCAATGTATGTGGATTAACAGGTATCTCTGTAGTAGGATATAGAGTTCTTTGGGTATATTCTCAAGAGTGGTATGGCTCAATCATGTGGGAGATGTAGTTTTAGCTTTTTGAGAAATCTCTACATTGATTTCTCTCGTGGCTCTACCTGTTTGCACTACCTACCAGCATTTGTCATCATTTGTGTTTTGGATTTTAACCATTCTGGGTGGGGAAGATGGAATGTCAAAGTCGATTTAATTTGTATTTTCCTGATGGCTAAAAATTTTGAACAATTTAAAAATATTTCTCAGCTATTTCTGTTTAATCTTTTGAGAACTCCCTGTTCAGTTCCTTGCCCCAATTTTTAATTAGATTGTTTGGGTTTTGGTATTTAGTTTTTTGAGGTTCGTATATTATATTTATCATATTATATTATATTATATTATTTGTATTAAAATCTCCTGGTGGAGTCCTTAGGGAATTTTATGTATAGAATCATCATCTGTAAATAAGGATCCTTGAACTTCCTCCTTTCCAGTTTGTATCCCATCTTCATTTGTGTTGCTCTAGTTAAGACTTCAAGTAGTATATTGGATAGGAATAGAGAGAGGACATCCTTATCTTGTTCCTGTCTTTAATGGGAATGCTTTTGATGTTAGTATGATGTTGGTGGTGGGCCTGTTGTATATTGCCTTTGTGTTCAGATTTGATTCCTGCATCCCTAGATTCTTATGACTTTTATCACAAAAGGCTGTTGGATTTTGCCAAGGGCATTTTCTGCAGGTAACATTAAGAACTTGTGGTTTCTGTCTTTGAGTCTATGTGTTCTGGCATCTGGTGTGCCAGTATTTTATTGAGAGTTTTTGCATCTTGTTTATCAGATTATTCTATAATTTTCTTTTTCTGATGGGCCTTTCTTTGGTTTGGGCATCAGAGTAATACTGGCTTTATGGTAAGAATTTGGGGAGAGCTCCTTCCTTTTCTATTTTCTGGAACAATCTCAGGTGTATTGGGATTAGTTCTTTTTTGAAGATTTGGTAGAATTTTGTGCTACAAAGATCTGGTACCTGGCTCTTTTTACTTGGTAATTTTTTGGTCAGGGTTTCTGTAGTCCCAACCTACCTGAAAGTCACTGTGTGGAGCATACTGGCCTCAGTCTCACAGAGATCCACCTGTCTCTGCCTCCCAATGACTGAGATGAAAGGTGTGTGCACCCCGCAGAAAATTTTAGTTGCTACTGTGTCTATCTTGTTGGTTGTAATGAGTCTATTAAATTATTTATGTCATTTTGATTTCACTTCAGTAGACTGAACATATATATAAATGTATCCATTTCTTTTAGATTTTCCAATTTTGTGGAATATAGATTTTTAAGTATGTCCTTATGGTTTTCTGATTTTCCTTGGTGCCTGGTGTAATGTTTCCACTTTCATTTCTGAGTTTATTAATTTGTGTCCTCTCTTTCTTTTGGTTAATTTGGTTAAAATTTTGTCAATCTTGTTAATCTTTTCAAAGAACCAACTCTTCATTTCATTGATTATTTTCTGTTTCTGTTTCATTGATTTAAGCCTTGATTTGAACTATCTCTTCCCACCTCCTCTTTTTAGGCGTTGTTTGTTCTTGGTTTTCCAATTTCTTCACAGTTTCCTAATTAAGTTGTTTATATGAGATGGCTCTGATTTTCTAATGTAGGCACTTAGTGCTATAAATTTTCCCCTTGGGACTGCCTTCATTGTGTTTTGGTTGTGAACATGGAGTGTGAGTACTTTGCATTGAACTCTTTAACTCTAATAGAGACTACAGGAAGCACTTCCAGTCAAATCTAGGCTATTATGTATTTTAGTTAAAATATACAATGGTTTCATTGTACAAACATAATGGTTAGAATATGGGGATATAGATGATATTTTCCTATTGGCATTCTCTAGCATGTAAATTTCAAATTAGTATTTCAAACTAGTCTCAGGATTGTATTATGTTAGAATATTTTGTTTTACAATCCTCATGGTGGTGCTTGCCTTTAACACCAGAACTAGGAAGCAGAGGCGAGCCGATCTCTGTAAGATGGAGGCCAGACTGGTGTACAGAGTGAGTTCCAGGCCAGCTGGGGCTGCAGCGAGATCCTGTCTCAAACAAACAAACAATTAAACCATGTCCTTGAGCTGGTTATAATGAGTGATACCTTAATCTCAACTCCCAAAAGGCAGAGGCAGGAGAAATGCTGCAAGTTTAAGGCTACCCTTGGCTTTGTAGAGACCTTCAGGCCAGCCTCCAAAAAAATTAGGATTTGAATTCTTGAGTATTACTTAAAAAAAAACTGTTGAGTGAACTTTTGCTTGAAATTAGGGTAGAATTTCCAGTAGTCTTTGAAATGGCCCTGAACATACTTCCGTGATTTTTACTACATATTTATTCAAAGTGATGTTCTCAGTGTAGACAATCTTAAAATCAAAATGTCTTCAACTCTGCAAGACATTGACACTGCTGTAATCCTGCACTATCCAATTCTCAGGCAAGACTCAAGTAAGCACATCAACCTCATTGATGTTCAGATTTGCTTTCATTGTTAAGAACCCATGACATCACACATGTTCCAAAGAAGTTTTTCAGAATGAATTTCCTTATGATTTATTATCAGTAATGCTTGATTTATATACTTATATGCCTGATGTTGATTAAAATTTCACAGACAAAAATTATTTGCAAGTGGAGAGAGTTTAAGAAGCTCTGTCCTTCCCAGAAACAGCAGCTGTAATTGTTGTAGATTTATGGATCCTGCTCCTATAATCACACACATAAGGAAAGTGACTGGGTGAGGGCTATGCAGGGCTACTTGAGGTGCTGTCTCTAATCTGTGGCCCTGGACCCAACACTGATCTTAGAGCAACTGATACAGGTTCAGATGTCTATAGCTGCAGGGCTTTGGGTAAAGGTGCTTAGGAAACAATTCCAGTAGTTGTGAGGTGAGTCACTGAACAGGGCGGAGGCTGAGCATACAGCACAGGCATAGCTCTCGCTAGCTGTATACTCCCTCATCATTACACCTAAAGCACTTGTCAAAGGGGGCTCCTCATTACCTCGCTTAGTTATCCTATCCTCCCTCTCTGAAAAAGTTTCCTATCATAGTGGTAAACTCTTTAGTGTCTTACAGATTTACAAAAGCATCTGAAAGACATACAGGGGATCCGCACAGAATGATGGGACATCAAATCACACAGGGTTTATGGACTGGACACAGTTGTAAAATTCTTGGTAGTATTATGGTTGGGCAAAATGTATATGACACTCTTCCACATTATTGAGAAAAATTCTATAACACCTTGTACTTGCACATGTTAAACAGCTATTGGATTTCTGGGGTTTTAGTTGGTTTTTATATCCCTGCCTCCCTAGGCCCTTCCTCAACATAAATTGATAAAGAAGAATGCCCTGTGGATTTGGGATTAAAAAGCTGATGAAGTATTTGAGCAGTGTAAGGCATGGCTTAACAAGTGTCTGCCTTTTTACACCTTTGTCCCTTTGTGGTAGAAGTCACCAGAAGCACAGAAGGATCCTAATAGGGACTTAGAGGACATTGCAGAAAAATGACCAGGAAAAAAAAATCTCATAGCCTGAGGAAGGGATGGAGTATTGCATAGGTATTTGGTCTAAATTAATATTTTCTCAGGAAGGGAATAAATCTATAACATGTAAAAAGTAACCTCAAGAGGCTGGAGAGATCATTCAGCAGTTCAGAGCTCTTGCTGCTCATCTAGAAAAACCAGAGTTCAGTTTCCAGTTAGCCATGTCTGGAGCTCTAGATCCAGAGACTCTGGCATTCTCTTCTGGCCTCTAGGGGAGCCAAATACTCAGGCATATGCTCAGACCCATACACATATACATAGAAATAAAATACTTTGTTACAATAAGCCCAGGAGGCTCAGGAATCTCCAGAAACAAGATTCACAGTGCCTCTTTGCCAACTTATCACACACACACACACACACACACACACACACACATTAACATAAATACTAACAAATACAGATGTTGATTATGTAGCTCAGAATTTCCCCAGATATGTTCAGGAACCTTTACAAATGGAGCTTTGGTGAGCCATCACACATGCTAAGGGAGGTTTTCAGTGATACGTCTGTCTTTCTGTAACCCCTGGTCCTGTAAGTAACCCATCAGCCATTCTTCTGTAAGTAACTACAGTAAATTAACTCATTTAGTAATCTAGACTTTGGTAGAATCATTTCTTTTGAGTGTCTTTGCCTTCTTTGGTATGAATGAGATGGTACCATCTACTCATGAAAAGGTCTAAGTTTAAAATTTATGAGCCCTTCTCATAGGTCAGGGAATGGACGGTGCAATATCCATCATTGGTCCCAATTAATTATGTGTAGTGCCAATTGAAAAAATAGTAGTATAGTTGTGACAGATCTCCCAGTTAGGTGAACAAACTTGACTCTACACTCGAAGCCGCATCCCTTTTAGAACATTGGATTTCTGCCTCATGAAAGTGAAGCCGAGTTTCATTCTGGGTCTCTGGATCATAATCTGACCTGATAGCGGTGATGTTCGCAAAGGCTTTGTAGAGGTCTTGTGGAGAAGTCTGGGGAAGTGAAGGAAGTGATTTTCTCAGATCATTGCCGGTATCTGGCATCCTGCTGCAGTTCATGTCGTTTTGTTAAGACTGAAATTGAAAACTTGTTTGTTTTAAGAGGCCTCACTTTCCGGGGCACCACTGGTTCTTAGGAATTAGTTTGAAGTTGCGTGTGCAATATGTCATGGGTCACTAAGGTTCAGGCGGCAAATGTTGATTCCTGTTTTTTTTTTTTTTTATTTAAAAATTTTTATTACCGTGTGTATAATGTGTATGGCTGCTTATGCATGCCACAGTTGTCAGTGGATAATTTTTTCTTGTGTGTTCTCTCTTTTGACCTTTATATAGGTTTCTGGGATCAAAATCATGTCATCAAGCTTATGTGGCAAGCCCTTTACCTGCGTGGCAATGTCCCTAGACTCTGTGACCTGATTTTTAAAGTGTGGCAATTAATTTTGGCCTTTTGTCTTTGACTTATTCTTTGGAAGTCTTTGAAGTGTCATGAAAAGCATGACTGTGTTGTTCTTTGATTTTGATGGTTCCTTGGCTGCCTCTAGTCAGTTTCAAAAAAATAATTTTTAACCAAAATTTTATCATCATCATTATTATTATTAGTAGTAGTAGTAGTAGTAGTCTTTTTTTGAGATAGAGTCTCCCTGTAGTCCCAGATGGCTTGGAACTTGCTTTGCAGCTTTTTAGAACCGGCTACTCTTGATCCGACAGAGATTGGCCTGCCTCTGCCTCCCTAGCACTGGGATTAAAGATAGGCGCCATCACACGCAGCTTTATTACTATTTTTAATTATGTTTACATGTGTGTGGGCTTGTGTGTGTGAGTGCAGTGCCCACACATTCCCTTGAGGTAGAGTTACAGGTCTCTTGGTGTCCTGACATGGATGCTGGGAACTGAACTCAGGTCTGCTGGAAGAGCAGTACATGCTCCTAACCACTGAATCATCTCTTCAGCTTTCAAAATAAAATTTTTGTTCACTATAATGATATCTGCTTTGGAGATTCATGAATTTTTCTCTAATACTGTAAAACGATACCATGGGTTTTGGTGGCCTTGCACTACTTCCTGCCCTTCCCCACTCCGATCCTTCCTCCCTCCTTCTCTTTTTCACGAGATGGATATTGCCGTGTTGCCGTCTTGCATAGCCTGACATGGAATTCTGGGCTCAAGTGAACCATTTATTTCTTTATTTATTTGACACTGCTGTGACTGTACATATACTGTGTCAACAATACTGACTACAGCAGTTTCTTTCTGAAGCACGTCACCTATACCTGTTATTCTCATTTGACTTTACTCATAAAATTTAAAAAGTAATGATTTTATGATCTTTAAATATTGATCATATGGGGCTGGAGAGATGACTTAATGGCTAAGAGTACTGGCTGCTCTTGCAGAGGACCGGGGTTCGATTCCCTGCACCCACATGGCAACTAACAACTGTCTGTAACTCCAGTTCCAGGGGATCTGATGCCCTCTTCTGACCTCCATGGGCGTTACACAACATGGGCACACTTACATACATTGAAGCAACACACACATACATATAAAAAAGAAAGGAAGGAAGGGAGGGAGGGAGGGAGGGAAGGAGGAAGGGAGGGACAGACGGAAATAAAGAAAGAAAGAAAGAAGAAAGAAAGAAAGAAAAAGAAAGAAAGAAAGAAAGAAAAATAGAAAAATAGAAAGAAAGAAGAAAGGGCTGGTGAGATGGTTCAGTGGGTTAAGACCTGGCTGCCAAGTTCAGTTGATGTGAATTTGATCTCTCCTGAACCCAAGTGGAAGGAGAGCACCAACTTCCCAAGTTGTGTTGACCACAAACATGAACACCAACATGTGTGCACACAAACAATAAATAAATGTAATAAAATATACTGATCATGCATTGTATTTGCTATTTGATTAAAATTGTGCTTGAGTAAGGTACTTATAGTATATGAATTATTTCTTCTGTAAGCACATAGAATGGGTTCATTTACCCATTTAACAAGTTGTGACAGCATATGTTGAATTGTGCCCACCAGGGAAGCATGTTTCACTCAATGCTTATTATTTGAGGATCTGGGAACCCAGGGCTAATCCTCTAGTTGTCCCTGTGAATCTGGAAGAGATGAATGGATTGTGAGAATGTGAATGGTTCATAATGCACCATAGAATTTGTACAAATCATTTCTGCTAGTTGATTTGTTATTTATGTTCATGCAGTTAGTACCAAAATGTTAAATTTCCTCACATCATCAAAACAAACATTGTTAGCAGAAATTTCTAAAGACAAACAGGCTCTTGCATGCTAAATTACCTCTGTTCTCTACATCAGGTGGTTGAACTTTCTGTTGTTGTTTTTTCAAGACATGGTCTCCTTGTAGCACCAACTGCCCTGAAACTCCCTATGTAGACCAGGCTGGCCTCTATCTCACAGAGATCTACCTGCCTCTTTCTCAAGTGCTGGGATTAAAGGTATGTGCTACCATGCCAGGCAGTGGTCAGACTTTCTTAAGACAGGAAGTTAGACATGCCCTGTAGAAAGAGAATTAGGGAAGAGCAGCAGCACACCCTATGTCTTATGCCCAGTGGTGAGGGGAGTGTCCCTCCAGCGTTCTTTCCTCTCAGAACCACCCAAAGCTTGCATTAGAGATTCTGTGTCACGGAGCAAAATGTGTGCATGGTACAGGATTGTATGAACATGTTATCAATAGAGTTTATGGAATATTTAGGATTCTGTGACATTTGAGGATGTTGCCGTGAACTTCAGCCAGGAAGAGTGGGCTTTGCTGGATCCTGTTCAGAAGAATCTCTACAGAGATGTGATGCTGGAAACCTGCAGGAACTTTACTTTTATAGGTAAGAATACCATCTTACCTCCCTTAATATATTAAGGAATAAGCATTTCTTGGTATTGATGCTCTTCTGTGATTTGGAATATGGTATATAAATCAGGCATGATTCATACACACTAAAGCTCCAAACTAAGTTTTTAATAACTCCTAATACATCAAAATTTTCTTTGACTACATTTTAGGAAGGAAATGTGAAGTTGAGAATATTGAAGACCATTATAAAAGTTCTGGAAAAAATCTAAGGTAATTTGAAAAAGTGGAAGCAAAGTTCCTTTGAAGGAATTTTTTAAAGATTCATTTATTATTTATTTGTGCATGTATGTGTGTGTGTGTGTGTGTGTGTCTTTGCAAATTGGCATCAAGGAGTCCAGAAGAGGATGGTGGAATCATGGAGCTAGAATTAACAAGAGGTTGTGAGCTACCCCACTTGGGTGCTAGCAACTGACCTCCGGTCTTCTGAAAAAGCAGAAATTGTGCTTAACAGCCGAGCCATCTTTTCAATCCCCATTGAAGGTATTGTATGTGAGCATATATGAGTAAGTCAACAGAAGAAATAGGCACAACTATTTATTGTTTAATTTTTAGGAATTGTAACACATACCACAATTTAAGAACCCTATTGAGTGTTTGCAGGGCAGTTCACATGCAGACAGTATTAGGGTTTCATGTTAACAAATGTCACTCTTTTTATCATTGCCCTGTGGGAATCATATGGTAGAATTACCAATGTATTTTGTTTCTGACTCTTCATATATGGCAGAAGACATATACTTGGTTTTTGGAACAATGTATGACCTACACGTTGTGATAAACAGTAATAAATTGACTTTTACTAATATACTTGTTGTTTTTACAGAAATTCTGTGTTTGAGAGACTCTGTGAGCATAAAGAAGATCTTCATGACATAGGAACTTTGACTTGGATAACCAATGCTAGTATCAGCTTAAAAATTTCGAATTATTTAGCACCATGTGAAAGCAATGTGTGTGGAAAAGTTTCCATGTGTCATTCACCCTTTAATAACCATCCAACCTCTCGCTCTCAGTACAAGACATATGAGCATGAAGAATACAGAAATAAGCCAGAGAACTCTAACTCTCTCATAAACTGTCCAAGAAATATGAGAACTCATATTGAGAATGGACCTTTTGAATGTTTAAATTATTTTGATTTTCCAAGTTCTGTTGTAGCACATCAAGAGTCAGACAGTGCCAAAAAACTTTATCAATACAGAAAATACAGAAAAGCCTCTGGTTGTGGCAGTTCACTTCAGACATTTGGAGGAACTCAAACTGTAAGAAAATATTATCAATGTAATATATGTGGGAAACCTCTGAGTTCTTCCTCTTCTCTTCGAGGACATGAAAGAATTCATAGTGGTGAAAAACCCTATGAATGTAAACAATGTGGGAAAGCCTTTAGATTTCTTAGTTCTTTACATTTACATGAAAAGATTCATACTGGTGAAAAACCCTATGAATGTCCACAATGTGGTAAGACATTTAGACACTATAGTAGTCTTCAATTACACAAAAAAGTTCATAGTGGAGAAAAACCCTATGAATGTCAACAGTGTTGTAAAGCTTTTACTGATCACAGTAATCTTCAAAGACATGAAAAAGTTCATAGTGGAGGAATACCACATCAGTGTGAACACTGTGGTAAAGCCTTTAGACATGATAGTCATCTTCAACGACATGAAAGAACACATACTGGAGAGAAACCCTATGAATGTAAACAATGTGATAAAACCTTTACTGATCATAGTAATCTTCAAAGACATGAAAAATTTCATAGTGGAGGAATACTACATGAATGCAAACATTGTGGTAAAGCCTTTAAACATGATAGTCAGCTTCAAAGGCATGAAAGAACACATACTGGTGAGAAACCCTATGAATGTAAGCAATGTGGGAAAGCCTTCAAACAACACAGTAATCTTCAAAGACATGAAAAAACACATACCGGAGAGAAACCGTATGCATGTGAGCAATGTGGTAAAGCCTTTAGACGGTTCAGTCATCTCCAATTACATGAAAAAATTCATACTGGAGAAAAACCATATGAATGTAAACAATGTGGGAAAGCCTTTAGACGTCACAGTAATCTTAAATTGCATGAAAATATTCATACTGGAGAAAAACCATTTGAATGTAAACAGTGTGGTAAGGCCTTTACATTTCCTGGTTCTTTACAGTTACATGAAAAAAGTCATACTGGAGAAAAACCATATGAATGTAAACTATGTGTTAAAGCCTTTAGACGTCACAGTGATCTTCAAAGACATGAAAAAACCCATACTAGAGAAAAACCTTATGAATGTGAAAAGTGTGGTAAAGCCTTTACACATCATAGTCATCTTGAAAGACATGAAAAAATTCATACTGCAGTAAAGCCCCATGAATGTAAACATTGTGGTAAAGCTTTTAGACGTCAGAGCCGTCTTCAATTACATGAAAAAATTCATACTGGAGAAAAACCATACGAATGTAAACATTGTGGGAAAGGCTTTAGATGTCAGCGTTATCTTCAGTTACATGAAAAAATTCATACTGGAGAGAAACCCTATGAATGTAAGCAATGTGGTAAAGCCTTTAGGCATTACAGTAATGTTAAATTACATGAAAAAATTCATACTGGAGAAAAGCCTTATGAATGTAAACAATGTGGTAAAGCCTTTACGGATCACAGTAATCTTCAAAGACATGAAAAAATTCATACTGGAGAAAAGCCTTATGAATGCAAACAATGTGGTAAGGCCTTTAGATGTTACAGTGATCTTCAAAGACATGAAAAAATTCATACTAGAGAAAAACCTTATGAATGTAAACAATGTGGAAAAGCCTTTAGATGTCATAGTTATCTTCAGTTACATGAAAAAATTCATACAGGAGAAAAACCATATGAATGTAAACAGTGTGGTAAAGCCTTTAGACATTACAGCAATCTTAAGTTACATGAAAAAATTCATACTGAAGAAAAAGCCTATGAATGTAAACAGTGTTGTAAAGCCTTTAGACGATACAGTAATCTTCAAAGACATGAAAAAATTCACACTGGAGAAAAACCCTATGAATGCAAACAATGCGGTAAAGCCTTCAGATGTCACAGCGATGTTCAAAGACATGAAAAAATTCATACAAGACAAGCCCCTGTGAATATGAACAGTGTGGAAAAACCTTTAGATGTCACAGTCATCTTTAATTACATGAAAGAATTCATATTTTAGTAAAACTGAATTTACACAATGCAATAAAGCCTTCAGATATCACAGTTACCTTCATTTACATGAAAAAATTCATACTGGACCAAAACCCAATGAATGAAAGCAATGTGGTAAATCCTACTTATAGTACATTTATCTTAAATTTCATGAAAAATTCATACCGGAGAAAACCTCAGTGCAAAGAATGTGGAAACCTTGACATTTCATAATCCCTTACAATTACAAGAGGAAATCAGTTGTGTCAAAGAACTCTGTGGATGTGAACAATGCCTGTAGTTGTTAAACTTCCTAAATACATGGTAGAGCAGTTTCGTACTTCAGTGTTCTTTCAATGTCAAGTAAGTCATGGGAGAAAATTCTTAGAATTGTAAGATCCAAGTGTTGTTAATGTTTTATATGAGTTCACTTCAGTTACGAATAAGAACGTACTCTCAAACCTCAATGGGCGAGGACTGAGCTGTCACAGTTCCCAACAGCTGCAGTGTTGTCTGAGATTTTTCCTGCAGTGATGTAAGCAAGTGCCTACTCACCTGAGATAGGAAAGGAATAACACAAAAAGGTAATTCTACCAAAGTCCAGTTAGGTGGACCAACAATTTTTGGGGGGGTTACTGACAGGGACATGGACAATCACAGACAGCTGCATCACCAAAAAGCCCATCAAGCTTAAGCGAAGACTTGGAAGCTGCAGTCCTGGAGATCTCTGCACAACTGGCAGGCAACTTCGTTAGTTGGGGAATTTCTCTTTTTTCACAATTGTTTACTCCTGCTATAACCTTGTGAAGTGGTCTTGGGAATCTTATAAATTTGAGCTTTCTAGGACTTACTGCTTACTACTTGGGTCTCATGGTTCCTTTTGAGAGGAAATTGCTTGACAATACTCCACCTCTTCTGGCTCTTACATTGTTTGGTAATGCTTTTAGACAGTTCGGTGCATGGGGGGGGGGAAGGTGAGGGGTGTAAATGTCCACTGATGGCTAACATTAGCCCACTGTGCCAGAGGAGTACTCTTTCTCAGAATCTTCATCATTGGTTCTGTGTCTTTTTCATATACCGTCCCTTGCGAAAGGAAGTTTCCTTCGATGGATTGCAGTTGACAATAGCAGTGATCTATTGGCATGAACTTTGAAATGTTGAGAAGGCAATTTTAGATCACACACATCACATCTATGTAACAAAATAGCAGTTGCTTTCCTACTGGGGCCTATGACCTTTCCTGCCACAAGCTTTGCTCTTGGCTTATACAAATTTTCTCCTGGGGAGTGGGCTGTAAACCCAATCTGAAAGCTCTGTGTTGAACTCAAACAGTAGTTGTGTTGCTGTTGCACCAAGAGGCATATTCTTTTGGTTCTGTTCACACAGGGTTTATAGCTGAGCAGGACTGTTGGTGACAATTCTCCCCCAGCAATCTGCATTGCACCTGTTAGAATCCTAGTCAGCCAGTATGGAGGAAGCTTCCGTCTGATTCCAGCATCATTCCTCCATGTCCTGCAACCTGAGCATGTGCTGTCTTCAGTAATAGTGGCTTGCCATTTGGTTTCCACATGTAACCAATGGTACTGGCAATAGCCTTCATGGTTTGTGGGACAGATACCCACCTCTGCCTCCCAAGTTTTGATATTAAAGGTTCGTGCCAACACACCTGGAAACTAATAAGCCATTGAAAGAATTAACCTAGCCTCATGGGTTTATGAGGTAGGGGGACATGCTTTTGCAACTGGTTTCCTTTAGTTGAGGTTTGTGCATCAGTGTTGGTGGAATGAGTAGCCTTGTCATGGTCAATTTTCCATGGATACCTGTGTGTGACATTGAGCTGTGTGAAACCCTTTCCCTCTTCCTCACTTGCATGGAAATGCTTGTAAGAGGCCTGTGGCGGTGTCCACACTTGTGAGGGCATATTTGCCTTTGTCACTCATAGACATAGATAATATATGGTGTGTTTGCCGGTACTTAGGGGACCAATTGACTTATGTATGTGTTCTATCATAATCTCTAGAGCCAGGCTTTGGTTGAGAAGAGTCAGAACATGTGATTTGCACCTAAATAAAGATGTCTGAAGAAAAATCTAGTTTTCCAATTTTCATTGTTTTCTTTCTGCTGAGTATGCCCACTCCTGTGGCAGCTGCTACAATCCACCTGTTATACACTGCAGATTCATTGGGCTTGCAACAGGCTAAATAGCAACTCTAGGATTTTCCAGGTCTTCTGTCAGAATGGATGTGCTGAGGCATCTATCTGTGTGGAATGAACAGCTTTTGGGGTATCCTCTAAGTCCTGAACATAGACATGCTGGACTAGCAATCCCACTGTGAGCTAATCCGCTGGGTCCACTGTCATGGCGCACACACATTCTGGTGCTTCTGTTCTCTACCACATTTTTTGTTGCATAGTTTCCGGTCGCAGGATCTTCCATTGGCTAAGTTCCGTAGGATGCACAATTTTCTGCGTATAATCTGGTTGGATACATTATTCTCTGCCCCAGAGAAATAAATTCCTTTTTAACAAAAATATTTTCTAAGTGTTTGTTATAAAGGGACTTAAATTTCAAAAAACTGGTTAGTTTCATTTTATTGTGAAAACAACATTGTCTCCAAGACAGTTTTGCTTGTGTTCACCATACATTTTTTAAAATTTTTAAATATTTTATGTGCATTTGTGTTTTGCCTGCATGTATTTAAGTGCACCCATGTTGGGCAATACCTGCGGAAGTCGGAAGAGGGTGTTGTAGCTCCTGGTACTGGGTTTACAGATGGTTGTTTGCTGCCGTGCGGGGGCTGGGAACTAAACCGAGGTCTTCTGCAAGAGTAACCAGTGCTTTTAACCACTGAGCCATTTCTCCATCCACACATGCAATCTTTTTTCTGTTTTCATTGGAACATTACTATTTTGTTGTCAAATCAAGTATTTTCCTCATTTTAAAAAGCAAGAGTGAAGTAACCTACCAAGTATGGTTAAAAATAAAGTTAAAGACATGATATAGGTAGATGATAGATAGATCATAGATAGTTGGATTACATATGGTAAAGAGGATGAAAGAGAAAAGACTCCTGCTTTTTTAGATACAATTGAATTTTGTCCTAATATATGGATTGGTCCAAAATGGAAACTGGGAAAAATGATGACAAAACAGTAAGCTTCCGGCTGTTACTCCAGGTCTGGAATTTCAAAGGGGTTTATGAGACATGAGAGACAAGATTGCAGTATGTAAAGGATCCTAGGAAATGTGGACTATTACTAGGTAGTTATTTCACTAATCTGTCTACTCTAGGCTCACTTTTAAATATTCCTTTTTGGGCTTTGTGACAAGGTAAGGCAGTTCAAAATGCCCAGCACATAAAGCCCACTTGATAACTTGATCAGTGTCTGTTAGGTCATAGAAACCCAAAGAAGAGAAGTTTCAAGAGGGGGAGTGATGACCATAGGTGTAATACAAACCAGTGGAAAAGAATATTGTTAATGAAATTCTAAAGGAAAATAAGCTTCCTTATCCCCTGCAAATGAAGTTGCTGGCGAGGGACCTTGTAAAATTCTCTAATGTGAGGATGGGCCTTCAACTGCAGTTGCAGATGAGCTTGAAGATAAACGATGCCCAGGGTTTGGAGATGGGATCCCCACTCAACAGTTACAGATAAACACCAAAACACCTCAGGTAACCCTTGACATCATAGGTAAAATGATTAATTTTGTATTCATATGGAGACGTTGTCCTCTGTCTTAATAATCAACCAGTTCCTTTTCTAAACAGATTTGTGTAGCATACACTGTTGTTGGGAAAACAAAAGCCTTAGAGCTGTCATTTTCAGCCTTAGCCTTCTAAATTTCAGAATTAGTAAAAACCCTTTTTCTTCTCTCTAATAGAAAGGTAAGATCTGGCACGGAGAGTGTTCCCTAAAAGTTCCAGCTAGACTTCATAACAGAGTAGCCAGATTGTGTCTTAACTTCAACACTTCACAGGAGTTTACTAAGGCTACAGTCATGGTTCTGAAACCTGTTTCTGAAGATTAAATCAAAGTTCATCGTTCAGAAAATCAAAGAAGAAACGGATCACAGAAAATATAAAACTAAGACATTGAATATGATTTTGTCATATTCCGTCATTTGTGTCCTTGAAAAAAGCCTCAAAGGTCTACCTGCTATTCACTAAAACAGGGGGTGGGAGTTGGAGCTACGGCTCAGTGGTTAAGAGCACTGGCTGCTCTTACAGACCTTGGTTAAATTCCCAGCACCCACACGATGACTAAAAACTATCTGTAACTCCAGTCCCAGGAGAATACTACACCCTTTTCTGACCTCCGTGGGCACTGCACAACATGAGTGCACTTATATACATCCGGGTAATCCATTCATATGCACAAAATAAAAATAAATAAATGCTGGAAGTAAACAAGCATTGACTGCCAATACATACTCATATACAAAGGACAAAGCCAATAAAAAAGATTTTTTTAATTTACTAAAATTCTCCTAAAGGATATAAATATTTTCTGACAATGACTGACATCCTTTGGGTCAAAAAAGTCCTTATTCATGCTTAAAACAACTCAGTGTTAATTCACGAGAGTGCCCTTTCTGAGTCTTTACAATGTCAAGAACATCCTAAAAACATCTGGGCTGGAGAGAAAACCCAGTAGATAAAGAGCTCATTACACGGGTTTGAACACTTGAGAGTTTGAATCCACGTAAATTCAGACAGCAGTGCACACACGCAATGCCAGCATACCTACAATGCTGTAGGAGGGAGACAGACCTGGATGCACATAGGCCACATAGCCTGTGGTACACTGTGGAGAAATACGGAGACTCTGGTTGAAACAAGGTAGAAGGTGAGGAATGACAACTGAGGGTGTCCTCTGATCTCCAGGACGCACCTTAACACATGCATATACCACACTCAGAGACGTGAAGGTAATATTTTTACTTAAATTGATATTCAATTACAACTGCTTTATTGTTGGTCAAGTGTTACTAGATACTCCCATGCTAAAATTTCTCCCATTTGATTGATTGCTATGGGATTTTCCAGGAGTGTTCTTAGTGTACAGGTAGTGGGTGTGAGATGTTTCCTAAGGTGGTGATTCATGTAAGTGTGTTATGTCACAGATTTTCATGTTGGTTTTACTCTTCACTGTGAAACTTTCAGATATATTTGCCACAAGCAGCGGCTTTCAAAATGTACATAAGCTTACTCTGTATGTAATAAATGGGTATTGTATTAATCTTACCTAAAACTAACTCTAAATTCAAAAATCATTTTGGCTGCATCTAGGCACATTACTAATACCTTATCTCTTTAGAAATTCCTGGCAGAGATCATATATTGGAACTGGTAGGATGCTAAAGCCTGCTAGGTCATAATATTCCAACATCAGACACAAACTTTTACTACAGGATTTCACCTATAGAAATCATTACAAATTAAGTGGCGTCAGTTTCCACCCAAGTGCTAAAGACACCTAGAACCCAAGCCCAGGTTGTGAATGAGGATACTCTCAGGAACACAGGGTAGTGCCCAGAAATCTCTCAGAAAGATTCCTCTAGGCAAATGCTTGCATTTCTCATGATCTCTACTTTCTGTGTGGATACATTTCTCCTGTTTTTGCAATTCCATGTGAAGCACCTTCCTAAACCTGTTCAAATCTCCACTTGGCTGTGTCCTTAACCGTTGAGAATGAGGAATGAAACTTTGATGAATTGACCATGGCAACTTAAAGAGATAGTGCCTTGTCTTTTTTTCCACAGTCCCTTCTAACCACAATGGAATGTGAACCGGAAGAGTAATGGCCACTTAATGACACCCTAATTACATCATATTTTAATGAGATTTATTTTCTAAAACAAAAGGCAAGCAATCGGAGATTCCACTTTTACGGGGTTTCTCATTCTGCTTACAAGACACTTTCACTTACAAATGAGTCATGGAAACCCAAAAGGAAGGGGACTCCCACCTGAACTCTGACACTAAATAATCTGCTCCTGGGATCCACATGGCCCTTGGGGGATCACAGGCAATGTTCAAAAGACGATCATTGTCTTCATTAGCATCTAAATTGTGTTACAGAGATCCTCCCACTTTGATGTAATATCCCTACCTGTGTTAAAAAGTGCCTTGACATATGACTATTCTGTTACTACAGAAAGTGAGAAAAGTCATAGTACTGTAATGAACGGAAATATGTGCTTTGAGGTGATCACATTTGGTTCTAGAATTAATGTTATATTGTGCTTTGCATATAAAATGTCACCCCCAAATTTCATGTGTGAACACTTGGTCCCAGGCTTGTGACATTTTTGAATATTGTGAAATCTTCAGGAAATGGAGTCTTGATAGAGGACATGGGTCACTGGAGACGAGTCTTGAGGTTTTATAGTGAGCCCAAATTCCTATTTGGCTCTGAGTCCTGCTGACAGATGCAGTGTGCACAGCTGGACTCCAATACTCTCACCATGCCTTCCCCACCACGATGGAATGCATCCCATGAAAATGTACGTCGACAAACCCTACTTTTCCTACAACACTTCCTCCCTGTATTTTGCTGCAGCAGTGAGAAGATTAACTAAAGCATCTCATTATTCTCTTTGAGGTTATAAGGTTTTTTGTTGGTGGTGATGATTATTTTTAAAAGAATATTTTTTAATGTTTTGCCTGCTTGTATTTAAGTACACCCATGCATACAATGCCTGTGGAAGCCAGAAGAGGGCGTTGTCTTCCCTGGAGGTTGTTGGCCTCTATTTGGGTGCTGGAAAATGAATGCAAGTGTTTTGCAAGAGCAACGTGTGTTCTTAACCACTGAGCTATCTCTCCAGCCCCGAAATATAATTTTATCAAGAATTTTGTGCCAAAATGTGGTGCCCCAAGGACAACCTGCTTCCACTAGTGTAATCATCTACATCAGTGTCAGGTACCAACCTTCGGCCCTTGTGGCCAGCCATTCAGCACTGCCTCCTCAGGTGAGCTTGTTGACTCTGACAAACCATAGTCAAAGAATAAATGGCAAGAAATCAATAGGTATGCAAGTAGTGGGTATGTAGGTAGAAACGTAAATGGATAGATAGATAGCAAGTTATCCAAATGAATGTTCAAAATTCCATCAGAAACTACTGGGGAAGCCTCACTGAGGTAGTCAGCTGGCGCTCCCATGAAGAGTCCTGGGTAGAACAGCAAGTCCCCGAATGTGAAGCTTCCAAGTGGAGGAACAAATAACAGCAGAAAGCGAGTCTCAAGTCAGAGGCTTAGAGACACCCACCTGAAACTGCCTGGGAAAGTCCCATTAGAGCAGCAGCAGAGTTCACAGTGGTTAAGGGTCCTTGGAAGGGAAGTACTCTGGTGAGGCTCCCATGTAGAAGAATAAGCAGCATGAGAGGGAAAGAGAAGGAGGCGGGGATAGACTGAGAATGAAGTCAGGTGCTCGCAACACCCAGCATTAGGTGACTGCGGAGGCCGAGGCACTGGCAGGAGTTCCAGTTGAGCTTTCTCTCCGTG
Source organism: Eospalax fontanierii (assembly GCA_035773235.1). NCBI lineage: Eukaryota > Metazoa > Chordata > Mammalia > Rodentia > Spalacidae > Eospalax > Eospalax fontanierii. The sequence goes on from CM069554.1 coordinate 9,161,153, forward strand.
GATGAGCATCCGGTGTCTAAGCATCCAGCTTCTCTTTCCCACTTCGTGCACTTTTATGTGACGGGATAAACAACAGTAGCCACTCTTGGAAGTGGTTTACCTTCTTGCTATTTTCAAGAACACAATGTTTTTAGTCTTCGGTTGTTTTGCTGTTCTTGTCCCCTCCGGTCACAGACTTGGGGGAAGGCATCCTTAAACAATGGACCTTAGAGGGTACTTTGAGACTAATTTGCTTGAGCCTGAAATGTTGGAGAGTGGCGAGTATTTACTGTTAACCTGTACATTACTACATCTTTCAACTCTCAACAGAGAAGCTTCTCACAGCAGATGACAATTAGCACAGAAGTCAGAGTCAGACTTCTTTGAATATAATGCCAGGTAGGTGAACTAGGCTTCATGGGCTTGGACCCACACCTAGGAAAGAGCACGTGGCGCATCCAAATTAGACTTCCTGCTTCCTTAGAAAATAATAATAGAGAACATGGGTCAAAGTGGGACGGAGTACGGAGGGACTGCAGATGGAGGAGGGCGTCTGATTATGATGAATGTATGAAATTCGGAATAAATCAATTTTTGAAAAACAGGCTCAGATTTGCATATTGGATGTATCATTTTCCTGTCCCCAGGAAACATACTTTAACTTCAGTGATACACACCACCTCAGGGTAAAAGGATCCAAAAGGGGGTTTAAGGAAATTGAACTGAGAAACATGCAGGCGTGGCTATTTTAATATCAGACAAAATAGACCTTAAACCAAAATTAGTCAGAGGAGGTAAAGATCACTTCACACTCATTAAGGGAACACTCCATCAAGATGTCACAGTTCTAAATCTAAGTTCACCAAAAATAGATGCATTCAATTTCATAAAACATATACTCCTAGATATAAGGCCATAGATTAACCTCAAGAAAGTAACATGCAAAATTCATTACCCCATTCTCATCAATCATCTGGAAAAAGAACAGCAAAAACATTGGAGTTAAATGAAACCCTAAAGCAAGCACAGGCCAAGACACCTCCATAGTATTCTGGTGCAAGCGCACCCCACAGACATCTACCTGGCATTATACTCAAAGAAGTCTGACTCTCCCTCTTCTAGAAGCTCTCTATTGCCAGTACTTCCTCGGGCAGGGAACTCTTGCCCTTGCCTGCCTTTCCCACATCGTTGGGTTTATGTTTTGCTTGGGCTTGTGCCGGTCTTATGCATGGTGTCACAAGCAGTGTGGATTCATATGTACAGTTGCATTGCTATGTCTAGAAAACAATTTATTTGCATTTATCCACCACTTCTGGCTCCAACAATCTTTCTGCCCCTCTTCTGTAATGAGCCCTGAACTTTGGGAGAAGGAGGTGTGATATAAGTGTCCCATTTAGAGCTAAGCACTGTACAATTTTTTATTTTCCACACTTTGACCAATTGTGGGCCTCTGTGTTAATTGTCATCTGCTGTGAGAAGCTTCTCTGTTGAGAGTTGAAAGATGTAGTAATGTACAGGTTAACAGTAAATACTCGCCACTCTCCAGCATTTCATCAATCATCTGGAAAAAGAACAGCAAAAACACTGGAGTTAAATGAAACCCTAAAGAAAGTGCACGCCACAGACACCTACGTAGTATTCTGGTGTGATGTTGAAGAGTTCTCATTCTCAGCAGCTCATCCAACTGTCTCCAAAATAAACAGTTGTTGTAAAAATTTCTTTCTGTGAGGCACAAGTGGGATCCAGCCCTACCCTCCTCTCTAAGTTCAGAATGACAAAGCCAAGTATGACATCCCCAAATTACAGTTTGGGAAACCAGAGTTTATTTGGGCTTGTTTACAGAGCAAATAGCGGGGAGGGAGGTTCCTCTCCTGAGGCCATACAGCAAATTCTCCATTTCCTCTGGGTCCTAGTGAGCTGCTGCCCGCTGTCCAAGGTGGTGAAAGGTCTGGTTTCTTTCAGCTTCCTCCACTCACACATAGTTCCTCCACAATACACAACTCCAGTCATTGGTTGGTTGGGAGGGGTAGCTGATGCTACCAGCTTCTGAGTTCCTATGGAGCACCGGCAGTCAAGCTTGTTGGTGCCGTGGTTGAATACAAAATCCATCTTGCCAGTCAGAGGAAAGAATGCATACATCAACAATAAATTTGGTCTCTTTTGGACACAAAATAAGGCTCAACAAGTACAGGAAAACTGGAGCATCTATAGTCTGTCTATCCATAATGGAATTTAACTATCAACAGAAAGAGAAATTCTAGCAAACACACAAACCCATGAAGATTAAACAACACAGTAATGAGTGATGAGGAGCACTGAAAACTTTAAGAAGGAAAAAAATCTCAGAATTGAGTGGCAATGACAACACATCATATCTAAATACATGTGACCCAAGGAGTCTATGAGACAGGAGTCCTAAGAAGAAGGTGTATGGCCCTTCGTGCGCATATAAAAAAAATTAAAGAGATCTCAAATACATGTTTTAGTGATGCAACCTAAGATCTTGGGGAAAAATGCAATGAGCCAAACCTAAAAGCAGCAGACAGGGAGAAACAAAAAAGACCAAAGTAGAAATTAGGAAATACAAATGAAAAATCGACACAAAGATTCAACAAAGCAAAGAACCGGCATTTTTAAAAGATAGACAGAATTGACACACCCTTAGCCAAGGTAACCGAAATAAAGAAGACCCAGAATTAGTAAAATTAGAGATGAAATGGAAGTAATTACAACAGATATCAATGAAACACAGAAAATCATAAAGGACATACTTTTAAAACCTATATCCCGCAAAATTGGAAAATCTCGAAAGTATGAATTTCTAGATGTATGTGACCTATGAAAGTCAAAACAAGATTAAATAAATTATTTAAGCAGATCTATAAACAGCAATGAGACTGAAGCAGAAATAAGATGCTTCACAAAGAAAAGCCCAAGACCAGATGAATTCACTGCACAATTGTGCCACACTGTCAACGACTAACAGTGGTACTATTAAAATTATTCCATAAAAATAGAAAAGAAAGAAATAATTCCAAACTCTTTTTGTAGCCAAAGGCAAAGCCTAATAAAGACAGCAGAAGAAAAGACAGTTTCAGACTGTAACTGGTGAATTTAGGGACGAAAATCTCAAAATTCTGGCAAGCTGAATGCAAAATCATATTAGAGAAGATAGTCCAGGTGTGGCGGTTCATGTCTTAAATCTGTAAACTCAGGAGGCAGATGTAATTCTGTGAGTTCAATGCCAGGCAAGGCTACATAGTGAGACACTTTCTCAAAAAGAAGAAAAGGAAGAAGAGAAGAAGGAGGAGAAGGAGGAGGAGAAGGAGGAAGGGGAGGAGGAGGAGGGAGAAAGAGGAGGAGGAAGAGGTGATGATGATGATCACGATCAAGTTGACTCCATTCCAGAAATTCAGGGACAATTCAACATATTTGAAACAATAAGTGTGATTAATTACATAAATGGACCCAAAATGGAAATCACAAAATTATCTTAATAGATACAGAAAAGGCCTTTGACAAAATTGAATAAATCCTCATTGATAAAGTTTATAGAGCATTAGCATATCTCACTAAAGATGTCCAGCAACTGCTGAATGGACAACAAATATGGAATATACATGATGAAATTTTATCCAGGTTTAAAGAAAAATGAAATTATGAAATTTGTAGGTGAATAGATGAAACTGGAAAAAAAATACTGAATGAGGTTACCCTCATCTAGAAAGACAAACACAGCAATGTTCTCTTTCATATTCACATGCAAGCTTCCACTCTTTTTTCATGTGTACGAGTGTTCTGCCTGCATGTCTACACAGGCACCTGAAGGGCCTGTGGAGGTCAGAAGGGTAGCAGAGCCTCTGTACCTGGAGTTATGGACCGTTAGATGTTTTCCTTTTCACTCATTCTGCTTGAGTTTTCTCTCCTGCTGATTCCAATTGGCTTACTGAGCTTTTCAATTCCATGTTCCTGTCCGCACGGGTTTCCTTCAGTATTTCTCTTTTGCTGAATTCATGTTTGAAATCATGATTGTTTTGGGTATTTCATTAAGCCACATATTCATATATTTTTGAGCTTCCATCACAAGTTTATGCCTATTCTGAGTTCTTTAAGTTGTTTGTGTTTTCTATAAAATCTTTGATCATCTTTATGATTGCTCTTTTAAATTTTGTGTCCTGGAGTTCCTTAAAGTGGTTCTTATTGTAGTTCACACTGTAGGACTAGTGTTGGGGACATATTCTGTTGGTTTTTATGTTACTTCTGTTTTTGCACTGCTGTTTGGGTCTATGAATGTTCTCTGTTGTTATGTGTGTGACAGGAACTTCTATTCTGCTTCTGTTTAATTGAATATCGGTTCTGTTTATACTGTAGCCTGGTTACAGAGTCCTAGTTGGGCAAGTCTGTCTGGCAGATCAAGAGCCAGGGAAGATGGGGGTAAGTCCACGTGAGGAGGGACTTAGCAAGCTATGCAGCGTGTTTAGTCTGGGTTAGGAAGATACTCCAGAGATATGAGGCAGTGGAATTGGAATTGGACTGTGTCCAAGGCTGGGAGAGAACAGGGTGGGGATGGGTGACAGGCATGGAATCGAGGCTAGGTGGGTAGAATCTGACATACCAGACACCTAGGTGGGCAGGTCTGTCCTGCAGACCAGGAGCTAGAAAAGATGGGGGTGGGGACCACTTGAGGAGGGACTTAACAATCTGTGCTAGGGGTTTAGCTAGTCTGGGTTAGGAAGCTACTCCAGAGATCAGAGACAGAGCTTTAGCCACCCAAGAAGTTTTAAAGTGCCTAAGACTCTCGCATACAAAGTTCATTAAACTTTTACCAGAATCAGAACTTAATATCTGGGGGTAATCTGAGACTGTTCCTGCCCATGGTCACTCATATCTTGCTGCAGAATACACTATCTCTTATTTTTGTTCAGGAGAGACCAGGATTTTTGCATGGATAGGCGGAGTTAAGTCCCAGAACCATACTGGCTCAAAATTGCCTGTAATTCCAGCTCTATGATATCCAACAACCTCATACACCTGCATGCATCTTCACCCACATGCACACACACATGCATATATGCAGATAAATAACGAAGCAAATCTTTAAAAGAATTACCACCCACGAGTCTACTTATCCTTTGAAATTCCTTCTCACAAAGTTTAGGTTTGCTGGGATGAGGGAGTTTAACATTCTGGGAGAGTCCACAAACATAATTTACAAGATCTGTTTGCTCATAATATTATACAAATATTATGGCAAATTTTGAACTCTTTTCTAGTTTTGGATGTTTTTAAATGGGCCTAAACTTGCAGAAACACTTAGAGCATCAGCCTTTCCAGAACACTGTGGACAATGTGTTCAGTGAGTTTCCCTGCAGACAGTATTTCACACAGGTTGTCATTTGTGAAATGGGGAACTGAGCCCATCCTATCTGATCTAACACAAAGTGTTAGATCCTGGGAAGTAGTTTATTCCAGGACAAAGTTGGTGAAGGAGCAAATGTGATCACCTGTCTAGAACGGCCATGCACAGGAAGAGAAATGTGAATCACCAGGGCTGGAAAGATGGCTCAGTGGTTAAGAGGACTGGCTACTCTTAAAGAGGATCTAGATTCGACTCAAAGCATCCAAGTGGTGGCTAACATCCATCTGTAATTCCAGTTCCAGGGGAGTCTGGTGCCATCTTCTGACCTCCACGTGAATTGCACAACATGGGTGCACTTACAAGCAATACGCTCATATATGTAAAATTTTTCTAAAAAGAAACATGAACGACCATGTCCACATTTGGCCCTGGGTTCTGGGAAAGAACTCAAGTTGTCACTCTTCCAAGCAAGCCCTTCAGTGAGTTATCTCCTTGGACCTATTTTACTTTCTTTGCGTGTCGTCCAAAACGTCTTCTGTGATGACTGGAGCAATTCACATTCGCACCAGCAGGGTGTAAAAGTTCCCTTTTCACACACACGTCAGCATTTGCTGTTTTGTTTTTATCAGGAAATTAATTATTTCTGGAGTGAGATATCATCTCAGTGCAGCTTTAATTCCATTTTCCTGATGACTAGCAATGCTGGACATTGTTTCATAAGTTTATCGTCCATCTGTGACTCATTTCTGAAACTTACTCTTTTCAATATGCTACTTATTCATTTGAGGTGTTTGTTGTTCAGATATTTAGTGTTCTGAGTTCTTTAATGTAGATATGAATACCTTTTAGATGCACAGATACCTATGAATATTGCTCATCAGACGACGTCCTCCACTCGATAGTTTGCTTTCCTGCGTAAAAGCTTTCAATTTCATAAAAATCTCATTTCTCAAGTTTTAACATGTCACTTTCATCTGATTTTTCTTTGCTCATGTCTCGTGTTGATCACCTGTGTACTGGCACGTGTGTGGTGTTAAAGTCACCCATAATGATTTTATTGCAGTGAGTCTGTGCCTCTTTATCCATTTGTACTTAGGAAGCTGGGTGTGCTGATGTTTTATGCACACGTGTAGAATTCTACTGTCCATTAATATGGACGGTTCCCTTAATATGCTAAGATTATTTGTATTTCTTCTGGTGTATTCAAACTTGACTTCTATTTTACTAAATATCAGTATATCCACATCTGCTTGATTTCTAATAGGATGTGCTTAGTGTACCTTTGAGAATTTTTTCACTTCAAGCATATGATTCTTTTTACAGTTAGGTGTGTTATTTCAAATTTGTAAAAAGGTGTTATATTCTGGTGGGACAACTGAAAGTATGATGACGTGGAGTTAATATTAAAAGGTATCTATGAACTCTTGACATTTGATTTCTAATGCTTGGCTGTCTTAACACTCACTCACTTGGTTGCTGGGCTACTTCGGCTTCCTTCGCTTCCTGTGACCCCACGGGTGCAGTCAATCATCTTTTTCTGCAGTATGGACAATTCTTTGAAATATGTTTTGCTGTCTTAGGTTAATGGCCATGGAAAGTGGCTGTTCCTCCATTAGTCATGAAGTATAGAATTACTGGATAGAATTATGGGGCTGATTTCACAGTGAAAAAAGAAACTGTTCCTTACTTTCCTGGCCTTTAGACAGTTGAGCAATCTGCCCTATTCTGACGTTTCCCATCATAAGCATGTTGGTGATTCCCCCTCACCCCTCTGTGTTATCCTTTGATATGGAAAGTTCATTTTTAATTGTAATAGGAAATGGGGAGGTTCTTGTACCTTCTTGTCTATTTGGCAGTCATGACACCCATTGATCTTGATGGAACTCTCTGCAGATCAAGGAAATTGCTATTTCCTAGAATGTCTTGTATGCTTTATCTTGTAGGACTTTGTAAAGTATTCTCTGAGGGAGAAGTCGGACTACTGCGGACAAACACCCCCTCCCAGGCTGGGTGGTATTTACCGAGGACTACCTTGCTCAGAGGAAAGACAAGGAACTGGGAAAGTCCTATGCCCCTCCCAACCAGTCCACTGGCTTCGATGTAAGAAGGGGAGGAGCTAAAGCCATTTAAACTGAGGGCGTCATGAGGCGGGCTTTTTGATTCTTACATTCCTGGTCATTGTGGATCAGACCACAGGACCACTGGGAAGTCGGGAGATCCAAGCCTCATTGTGGATTTATTAATGTAACTCATGGAGGGGTGGGAGGGCACCCATGTTCTGTAAGGAACCCGCGACCCAATGATCTGTTACTGAGCCCCTGTATATTAGCAAGAATTTGCCCAACTGTGAATTGGGAAATTTGAGTTGCTTTGCTGTAGGACCTGGGGAGGTATGGACTAAACATAGCCCTTTCCAAGAGGACTTTGAGCTACAGACTTTTTCTATGCCCATGTCCTGTGAACTGTTAGTGGTGACTATAGACCTCATAATTTCTCAAAGTTACAAGGGTCAATATTTTTTTTATTTTATTTTCCACAGTAGGAGAGAAGCTCATTGCTTCGATGTGAAGGAAATCAGATTAAGTATTCAGGAAAAGTCTTCTTGAGAGAAAAGGAGTTGGCAAAGAAATGAAGGAAGAAAGTCCTGGATTTCATGAAATCCACTGGCCATCAACTCTGGGTCTAGGGGGCTCGTGAGACAGCTCAGCAATCAGGAGCGTTGGCTGTTCTTACAGAGGACGGAAGTTCATTTCCCAGCACCCATATGGTGACTCAGTCATCTGTGTCTGCAGGTCCAGAGGTTCTATTGCCCTCTTTTGTTGTCCCTCAGCAATGCACACATGGGTACTTTCTTACGCAGGAAAAACTCTCATACGCATTTTTTAAAAATTTCTTGAGACAATGTCTTCCTGATGTCCCAGCTGGCTTGGAACTCACTATGTAGATCAGGATGGACTTAATTTCACAGAGTACCTCCTGTCTCTGCCTCCCAAGTGCCAGGATTAAAGGCATATGTCATCATGCCTGGTCTTAAACCTTCAAAAAATTTGTTTCATCAGGTGAGCCATCGTATTGGACTACATCTGACATTTGAACCTCTGAAGTGTCACATTGTTTATCTATATTGAGGAAATATTACTCCAGATCTATCATTATTTGTACTCACAGAACATGTCACTTGATGTTTGGAGTTCTTGAAATAATTTTTTATTCTGAAATTATTTTTTTCCAGTTTGATTTTTATAGCTGCAGTCTTAGGAATGGTCAGCTTTAATCTGGGAAGGATTGGTATGTAATGAGTTCTTATCATTTGAACAACGGAAAATAATTTGATGTGTGTTATAAACTTGATATTTTCTCAGATTTTACAATGCAGAATTAAAAAGAGTCACATCACAAAGGAAATCATGTAACAATGAACTATCATTTTGAGCTCCTTCTTAACAGAACCACCATTTTTCAGTATATCAAACAGTACCTGTAATGGTAATAGAAAAGAAGGAAGACTTGCCAGACACTAAGATGCTGTAGGTTTTCCAGACATGCTTTCCTCAGAATTATCTTTTTATTTGTAGTGAATTCAGTTTGTTCTCAAAGTCCAAGTCTGTTCCTACTTTTCAACTAGGTCTCTTTATTTAGCACATGGATGATTTGATACATTTTTCATCAGTGTTACTGCACTTGGAGTTAGAATCCTTTGTGTAATTTTGATAACAAATCAAATCAAATATTTGACATTGCTAACAAGGAGAAATGAAGTTAACCTAACTTTTTAGTTTTTAAAATTTTGTCATGTTTAATGTCAATACAATCATAGTAACACAAGAGTTTGTACTCTGTAATATTTTTGAAGGACTGAACTCATTTGGTTTTGGATCTTGAGTGTGAATTTAGAAGAGATATCCCTAATGTGGAGGTCCTTTGGGGAGAATTAGAATATGTTATTATAAATGGAAGAACTTGAATTTTCTTTCCAAACTGTACTGAATAATCACAGAATTTTATTAGAAAGGGAGTGAAAAAAAATCTTCCAAACAACTTTTAGTACATTTGATTCTCTTTCTCTCTCTTCATTTGTGTGTTTGTGTGTGTGTGTGTGTGTGTGTGTGTGAGGGTGCACATGCTTAGGAGCACACAATGAGAGGTCAGGGGCACATTGGGGAAGCTGCTTCTCTCCTTCCAACATGTGGGACCCAGAGACTGAATACAGAGAGTTTAATGTTCTAGCAGCTCATGAGATGACTGAGATTCACGTCACACATCTTTTATAAAGTCTATGCATGTGCTGAGAAGTTAGCACAAGTGTGCAGTGAGAAGTACAAATTTAAGGGGTGAGTTCCTGATGTTTGATACAAATAGCTCCTGAAAGGAGTTAGAAACACCTGATACAGGCCGTTACATGGAAGCCAAAGAGTTGTGGAACTTTTTCTTTAAATCTTACTGAAAGCAGATCAAAGGTTTAGAAATCCTTATTTCTGTAAAGAGAAAATCAGGTGGGCACGAGTTATACCTCAGGACATGTAATTTTGAACTAATAATTTTCACAAACATTTAGAATTGAACTTCAGCCAAGATTTGTGCAATGAAGTCATAATTTAATTTTTAAATTATTATTGTGTCTGAGTGTTTGGCCTGCATCCATGAAATTGCAGTATGAACATGCAGTGCCAGCAGTGACCAGGAGAGGGCACAAAATCTCCTGGAACTGGAGTTAAGTATATTTGTAAGCTTCCAGTGGGTTCTGGGCACCATCCACTGTGCTCTGCATGAGCAGTCAGTACTCTTCTGAGCCATTTCTTTGGTCTCTGTACTCTTAATCTAAATCTATTTTTATTTTATTTGTGAACGTCTGTCTGCATGGTATGTGTGCACCATGTGAGTGTCTGCTGCCACCAATAGAGAACATTGCATCCCCTGGAACGGAGTGACAGCAGGTAGTGAGCTGTCATGTGGCCATGGGAACTAAAACTGGCTTCTCTGGAGGAGCAGTAATGCTCTTCACTGCTGAGCCATCTCTCTAATGCCCTTGTGGAATCGGCGTTACATAGGAAATCACACAATGCTATTTGAGCTGAAAGGCTGGCTTTGGAAGTGGGGATACTTCACAGTCTCCACCATTTCAGACCCAAGCAAGTCTTAAAATGCCCTCTAAGGTCCACTGGTTGAGGATGCCGCCGTTCCCCAAGTCTGTAGTAGAAAGGGACGGGAACAGCAAAATAACTCAAACTAAAAACATTGTTCCTGAAAATAACAGAAAGACAAACCACTTTCAACAGTGGATTCTATTGTTTATGGCATGACATGAAAGTGCGTGAAGCGGGAAAAACAAGCGGGATGCTTAGCCATGGGAAGCTCATCCACTGAGAAAATCTCAACTGGAAACCCCTTTGCGTGCCTCAGCTTCGCAGTCACCTTATGCTGGGTGTGGTGAGCACCTGACTTGATTCTCCCCCACCTCTCTCTCTATTGGTTCTTTTAATTGGGAGCCTCACCCGAAGTAACACTTCCTTATGCAGGACCCTTAACCACTGTGAACTCTGCAGGCTGCTCTAATGGGCAGTGAGTTTCAGGTGGGTGTCTGTAAGCCTCTGGCTTGGTGACGCTCCCTTTCTGCTGTTATTTATTCTGTCACTTGTAGCCTCACCTGAGGAGACTTGATCATCTGCCCAGGACTCTTGATTAGGAACCCCAGCTGATTTGCCACAGGGAGGCTTCCCCGGTAGAGTTCTGATGGAAATTTTGGCACCCATTTTGACAATGTGCTATCCATCCAGCCATCTGGCCCTCCCGGCCTACCTACTACTTGCATGCCAATCCATCAGTCTCTGACATTTAGTCTGTTTCTTTGGTTTGCTATATAGTTAATAAACTCACTCATTCAAAACTAAAAGTACAGGTATCATAGATAAATTTCAGGACTACATAGAACACTTGGTCAAGATAACAAACTTGAACAAACCTTATTTCAAGCACCAATAGCAATTGTAAATCATACTAAACTTTTAATCCTTCCACACATACAATTCTAAAATACACACAGGATGATTTAGCCATGCCAAAATAGACATCTTGGCTGGTGTGGTTGCCTCCTGGTTCCAGCACTCAGGAGGCAGCCCCAGGAAGATCTCAGACTTCCAGCCAGGGTGGTCTGCAGAGCAAGTTCCAAGCCAGCCAAGGTCACATAGTGAGACCCCGTCTTAAGCAGCAACAAAAGAACTTACAAGGAAAAAAAGAGAAAACTTCTTAATACTTGAATGGTGGATTAATATGTTCATTAACCGTAAGACCATGGAACAGTTTTACTTTTAATCATTTTCTTTCGCCTTTTGGGCATTATGACTTCCCCAGAGCTGGGGCAAGAGAGCCTCCTTACAGCTTCCTCTGCTTATATACTTAGTCCCTCCCCATGTGCAACTAGGGCCGAGTGGTTGCACCAAGGGACGCCCTAAAGATATGTATAGTGAGGAAGCCATGGGGCAGTGTCTCCTGCCATTCTGTGTGTCTGGGGGAAAGTCACCATTCACACTTGGGAGGTTCCAGTGTGGCCTTAGGAGAGGAGCACCCCTATTCCTGTACGTCAACTCTCAGCCACAGCTCTGCAAGCCCAATAAACTAACTGGTATCCCAGACTGTGTTTAGCAGAATCAAGCCTGTTTATCCTAGGGACCTAGGGACGGGGGAGTAAGGTTGTTTATACCTCCCAGAAGGAATTTCAACCACACATATCCAAACCACAATGTAACCTTAATTCTAGAACCAAATGTGAGTGAGCATGCTCAAGGAACAGATTTAGCTTACCTCAAATCACATATGCCCAACTCATTACAGTAGCGTGAACTTTCCTCCCTTTCTGTAGTAATAGAATAAAGTTGTATTCCAAGGCAGTATATACTGATGGTAACATCACAGACATATTACATATCAACGTGGGGAGAAGTCTAACAGAATACAGGTGCTATTTGATGCTACATTAGTCTTTTGGTATGTGAAGAGAAGGGTAAGGAACCATGGCTGTGACCCCCAATAGCCACGTAGATGTCAGGAATAGATCATTTAGTGTCAAGAGTTCAGGTTGAGTCCCAAATTTCCTTTTGGGTTTTCCTGGATCATTTGTAAAGGAAAGGGTCATGTAAGTAGGACAAGAAGCCACGTAAAAATGGTACCTTCAACTGCTTGACACATCATTTAAAAACAAATCTTTATTGAAATACGTTATTTTAATAAGTGTGTCATTAAAGGGCCGTCACTCTTTTTGTTCAAACATTTTGTCTAAAAGGAACTGAAGACACAAGACAAGGCACTACCTCTTTACATTACCACAGTCAAATCCTCAAGGTTTCCATCCTCATTCTCAGTGGTTAAGGACACAGTCAAGAGGAGGTCTGAACAGGATTAAGGTGGAATTCTGAAGAAAGCAGAAACAGTATTGACAAAGATACAGGTTCCCAGAGATATAAGAGATGCCCTAGAGACATCCCTCTGTGACCTCTGGATCCTACCATGTGTCTCCGAGAGCATCATCAACCACAAGATGGGTATGGGTAGCCAGGCGTCTCTAGCACTTGATTGGGGACTGATGTCAGTTAATGTGGAATGACTTCTACAGGGGAAGCTCTGCAGTTAAAGTCTGAATGTCTGACCTCAGAACTGCATGACCTAGCAGGCTTCAGAATCCTACCAGCTGCAATATATCATCTCTGTTCAGAATATCTAAAGAGATAAGGTGTTAGAGATTTGTTGAGTTACAGCCAATATAAGATGGTTTTCTATTCAGATTTAGTTTGGGTCATAATAATAATATCCCACCCATTTATTACACAGAGTAGGTTTACACACATTTTGAAGGTCACTGCTTATGGTAAATACATCTTGGAAATTTCATGGGGAAAAGTAAACCCGAAAATGATCATCTCTGACATTACACACTTACCTGACTCACAACTTTAGCTAAGATCTCACACTCACTATACATATACAAGGCACACTTCTGGAAAACAGATCCATAGCCATCAGTCAAATAGGAGAAATTTTAGCATGCACTACCTAGTAACATTTGCTCAGAAATCTATTTGTAATTGTCAGTTTAAGGAACCTTATATTTTTGTGTGCATGCTCACATTCATGTCTACGAGTGTGGGATGCATGTGCAAAGGTGCTTGTTGAAGGTCAGGGAGAACCTCAAGTGTCATTCCTCACTCCGACCTTGTTTGCCCCAGGCTCTCTGTATTTCCCACTGAGTACAGCACGCTCTACAGCCTATGGACTCCACGTGTTCTGCTTCTGCCTCCTCCAGGAACACAGGTATGCTTGATGGGTATGTGCACTGCTGTGTCTGAGTTCATGTGGATTCAGACTCTCGGGATTTTAAACACATGACATGAGCTCTTTCATAAGCCCATCTTTCAAGCTCAGATACTTTTAGGAAGCTTCTGACATTTTAAAGACCCAGAAAGGGGCAGATTTCACTCTACTGAATAACACCGAGCAATTTTAGACAAGCTTCAGTGCTTTGCTGACCGAAAGAATATGCAAGTAAATGCCAGAAAATACTTGTACCCTTGAGAAGAAAAAAATTTTTGACAAAATTTTATCCTTTTATTGGAGGCTGTTCTTTGTACCCGAAACAACAGAATGTGTGTGCGCCACCTAAGGGCTCCCACTGCAAGATCTCGGGGACCGTTACTTTTATGCTCAGCCTTCGCTGCAGTTGAAGGACCATCCTCACAGTAAGTAATTTGACAATACCCCTCAGTAGTGACCACTTATTTAAGGGGTGAGGGTGTAGCCTGTATTTCCTTTAGAATTCCATTAACAGTTCTTTTCTGTACACTGCGTCTATGGTAATCACTCCCCCTCTTGAACCTTCTCTTCAGATTTGGGTTACTGTGACCTGCAGAGACTGATCATTCAAGGAAAGTAATTTTGCAGGGTCCAGTTATCAACTGGACTCGCTTTTCAACTTATATTTGCCAGGCTGCTTTGGACTGTTTTGTTTTCTCAAATGTTCCAAGAGGCAAAATAGAAAATGATGCCTAGAGTAGTCTGATTAGGAAAAAAACAAAAACAAAAACCTAGTATAATCTATATTACCTACCATGAGTACGATCCTTACATACTGTAAACTTCACTTTTCTCTCTTGTAAACCACTTTGTGACTTCCACACACATGCAGTGTCAACTGGAAGCTTTCTGGATTTGTTTCTACTATTTCCTATTTCCAGTTTGAAACAATCCATATATTAGCACAAAACCACCAAAGAAAATTCATTTGTATCTAGATGTGATAGTCTTTTATCCTTAATCATCCAGCTCCAGGGGATCCAGTACCTGCTTCTGACTCTTGCAGGCCCTGCACAACATGCATGCACACATACAGAGAAAACACCAATACACATACAATAAAAATGAATTTTTAAAAACCTCTATGTGAACGCAAGCAAACATAACTGTCCTGGAGATATTTTTATTTTCACAATGAAATTAAATGAATCAGTTTGTTTGAAATTTAAGTCCCTTTATAACACACACTTAGAAATTGTATTTGTTAAAAGAAATTTATCTCTCTGGTGCAGTATATCTGGTGTACCAGATCAAATGCAGAGAACTGTGTATCTTACAAGAAAACTTGGACAATGGAAAGATCACCATCCATCAACACTTTTGCAACAACCCACTCTGTTACCAGAATCTATGCAACAAAGGATGCTGTGGAGGAACAGAAACAGAATGTGTGTGTGCCATGACAGTGGACCCAGTAGATTAGCTCACAGTGGGACTGCTAGTCCAGCCTATCTACGTACAGGACCCAGAGGACACCCCAGAAGCTGCTCAGTCCACAGATGCCTCAGCACTTCCAATCTGGCAAAAAAGACTGGAAATTTCCTGGCTTTGCTTCTATTTAGTCCATGCTGGGAGACCAATGGATCTAGTCCATCAGCGGAGGGCTGTAGTAGCAATAGCAGCAGCCACAGGAGATGCCACACTCAGCACAGAGAAGACAACACACTCAGGCAGGAAACACAGCTGTTTCTGCAGACAGCTTTACTTAGATGCCAGTCACATGTTTTTCCTACCCACAACCAAAGCCTGGCTCTAGATATTTTGACAGGGCACATATGTAAGCACATTAGTTCCTTAAGTGCTGGCAGACAAAATACTACCTATGCCAATCAGTGACAGAGGCAAATATGCCCTCTAGGTGTGGACACAGCCTCTCACAAGCATTACCAGGCAAGTGAGGGACAGGTGAAGCTGCAAACAAGGATTTCATCCAGCTCCATTCTACATAATTGACCATGACAAGGCTACTCACTTCACAGTGATGCACACACACCAAGTAAAAGTAATCATGTGCATAAATACACTCCCTGACTTCACAGTCCAATTGGGGCTAGGTTGTTTTAACGTATTAGGAGCCAGGTGTGCTTGGACAGTTCTTTAACATCAGCACTCGGAGGCAGAGCTGATGAATGTCGGTCCCACAACCATGAATGCTATTGCCACTATCATTGGTGACATGCTGAGAATACCTGGTAAGCCATTATTACTGAATACAGTACATGCTCAGGTTACAGGACATGGAGAGTAGATGCTCTAATATGATGGAAGCTTCCTCCATACTGACTGCTTGTATGGTGCCAGGTGTAAAGCAGATTGCTGGGGAGAACTGGCACCGACGGTCCTGATAATCTATAAACCCTGTGTGTCCAGAACCGACAGGACAGGCAGAATATGCCTCCCAGTGCAATAGTTACACAACTACTGTTTGAGTACAACAAACAGCTTTTAGATTGGACTTACAGCCCACTCGACAGGATAACATTTGTGTCTGACATTATAAGCCTGGAATAAAACTTGTGATCAGTGAGGTCATAGGCCCTAATAGGGAAGGAATTGCTAGCATTTTATTAGGTGGATGTGATGTGACTCTCCAATAGCCTTCTCAACATTTCAGTTCACACCTGTGGATCACTGCTCTTGTCAGCTGTAATCCAACATGGAAGGAACCTTCCTTTCACAATGGCTGGAACACCACAGACACTCAGAACCGGCGATGAAGACCCTCAGAAAAAGTGAGTCCTGCTCCAGCACAGTGGGCCCATGTCAACCATGGACAGACATCTATATCCACCCTCCCCGCCCGCAAGGATCTAAAAGAAATTTAAGAAATTTAAGAGGCAGAGGAAGGGGTGGTCTGTTGTGGAGAAATATCCTCTGATTTCACAGTCTCCATGAAGGGAGCATGAGAATCAAGAAGTAAACAGGGTCAGGAAAGTACAAATCTACAAGATTCTCAAGTCTGCCCCAAAAGATTACAGAAGCAGTAAACAATTTTATAAAGAAGAAATTCCCCAACTAAGCACGCTGTATGTTCATGAGTCATCGCTTGGGCTGAATGGGTTTTTGCAGATGCAGCTGTCTGTGATGATCCATGCTCCTGGAAGTAATTGCAGGTTCACTCATTTGGACTTTGATAGAATTACTATTCCATGTCATTTGTTTCCTATCTCAGGTGAGTGGATATTTGCTCAGGAATCCCTAGGAACAATCTCATGCAACGCTGTTGCTGCTGAGAACTGTGACAGGTTGATCCTTTCCCTTGTTGCTTATACTCTTAGAAGTCTGAGTGAGTTCTGATCTGTAACTAAAGTGAACTCAAATAAAACATTAACAACACTTGGGTTTTTACATTTCTAGGAAGTTTCTTCCAGGAGTTATTTGGCTTTGACAGAGCACTGAGCTTTGAAACTGCTCTATCCTTGTATTGACAGATTTTAACAACTAGAGGCCTTGTTCACTCACACAAGGTTCTTTGCCATGATTCAATTCGCCTTGTAACTATACTGTGCTGTGAAATGTAATACTCTCCACATTCTTTGCACTGTCAGGGTTTACCTCCGGATTGAATCTTCTCATGTAAGTTAAGATAAATGTACCATATGTAGGATTTACATTGCTTTTAGTCATTGGGTTTTGGCCTAAAGTGAATTTTCCCGGAAAAGAAGGTAACTGTGAGATTTAAAGGCTTACTACACTGTTCCCTTCATAGGTTTACGAAAATATGAATTTTCTCAAGTAAAGATGGCTGGGATGTCTAAAGGCGTCTCCACACTGCTCCTATTCACAGTTTTGTCTAGTATGAATTGTCGTGTCTGTGGTCATCACTGTGACATCTTTACCATTGTTTCCATTCATGTGGTTTGTCTCCAGTATGAATTTTTCACGTAACTGAAGATACCTGTGACATCTAAAGGCTTTTCCCACATTGTTTGTTTTTAGGCTTAGGGTTTCTCTCCACTATGTGCTGTCACATGTCTTTGAACGCAATTATTACATCTAATGCCTTTATCTAATTACATCTAATGCCTTTATGTTTCCTGGCACAGGGTTTCTTTGCAGTATGAATTGTTTCATGTTCTTCAAGGTATCTGTAGAGTGTAACGGCTTTACCACATTCTGTACAGTCATACAGTTTCTATCCCGTATGGGTTTTTTCATGTTTTTGAAGATCCCTCTTAAATTTATAGGCTTTACCACACTGTCTACATTTATTCAATTTTTCTCCAATATGAACTGTTTCATGGCTTTGAAGATGATGCTTCAATCTAAAGATTTTACCACATTGTTTACATCCATATGGTTTTTCTCCGGTATGAATTTGCTCATGGCTTTGAAGATGAAACTGACTTAAAAAGGCTTTACCACACTGTTTACATTTATGCAATTCTTCTCCAGTATGAATTTTTTCATGCATTTTAAGAGAATACTTCAATCTAAAGAATTTACCACATTGTTTGCATTCATATGGTTTTCCTCCAGTATGAGTTTTTTCATGGCTTTGAAGATGAAACTGACATATAAAGGCTTTACCACACTGTTTACATTTATATGGTTTTTCTCCAGTATGAAGTCTTTCATGTAACTGAAGATAACTCTGACATCTAAAGGCTTTTCCACATTGTTTACATTCATGTGGTTTCTCTCCAGTATGAATTTTCTCATGGCGTTGCAGCTTAAATAGACATAGAAAGGCTTTTCCACATTGTTTACATTCATATGGTTTATCTCCAGTATGAATTTTTTCATGGTGTTGCAGATTAGATGGATATACAAAGGTTTTACCACACTGTTTACATTCATATGGTTTATCTCCAGTATGAATTTTTTCATGACGTTGCAGATTAGACGAATATGCAAAGGCTTTACCACAATGTTTACATTCATATGGTTTTTCGCCAGTGTGAATTCTTTCATGTACCTGAAGATAACTCTGACATCTAAAGGCTTTTCCACAATGTGTACAATCATATGGTTTTTCTCCAGTATGAATTCTTTCATGCTCCCGACGGTGACCGTATTGTTTAAAGGCTTTTCCACAATGTTTACAAGCATAGAGTTTTTCAACACTAAGGATTGTTTCATGTCCTCGAAGAGAAGTGGAAGGAATCAAGTGCTTTCCTACAGTTTCAGTTCCTCCAGATGTGTGAAGTGAACTGCCATAAGCAGGGGCCTTTCTAGGTTCTTTGTATTGGTGGAGGTTTTTTGCATTGTGAGTTTCTTGATCTTTTACCAACAAATGTTGGAGATCAAAAGAATTTAAACATGTCTTGTATTCAATAGGTCCATCCAGAGTGTGAGTTCTGATGTGTCTTTGACAGCTTGTGAGGGAGTGAGAGTTAATGGGCTTATTTCCATTTTCCTCATGTTCATATGACTTGTACTGAGAGTGAGAGGGAGGATGGTTATTAAAGGGGGAATGACACATGGAAACATTTCCATACACATTGCTTTCGTATGGTGTTAGGTCACTAGAAATTTTCATGATCATATTGGCTTTGGCTATCCAAGTGAAACTTTCTCCATCCTGATGATTTTCTTGATGCTCAGAGAATGTCTTGAACATTGAGCTTCTGTAAAAACGACAAACATATTAGCAAAAGTCAATTTACTAGCATTTATTACAAAGTGTAGGTCACATACTATTCACAAAATTATATAATTCTATGTCTTCTGCCACATCTCCATGGCTAGAGAGTCAATACATTGATAATTAGTTCTATAATATAGTTCCCACAAGCTATAATAAAATAGTGACATTTTTAATGTATGTTCCTAGTACTGTTTTCACATTAAATATCCTGTAAAAACACAGAGGTTTGAAGACAAAGACAGACACAAAAAGAGACACAATAGAATAAATTAAAATCTTTTAAAAATGTCTTCAGAGAATGTTTCCTTTGACATTTTACAATTACCTTAGATATTTTCCAGAATTTTGACAATAGTGTTTAATATTCTCATCTTCACATCTCTTTCCTAAAATGTGGTCAAAGACAAGTTTAATGAATTAGAAATGACTGAAAACTTAGTTTGTAGCTTTAGTGTACATGAACCATGCCTGACATATACAGCGCACTCTTCCCTTTCCAAACTCCCAATCACAAAGGAGTATCAATTTACGTAAACGCTTGTCCTCACTACACTAAGGGAAGGTAAGAAAATATTTTTACCTATAAAAGTGAGGTTCCTGCAGGTTTCCAGCATCACATCTCTGTACAGATTCTTCTGAGAAGGATCTAGCAAGGTCCACTCTTCCTGGGTGAAGTTCACCGCAACATCCTCAAATGTCACAGAATCCTAAACATACCATGACTCCATTGATAACATGTATGCACAATCATGTACTATCCACACGTTTCTGTTTCGTGACAGAGAAATTCTAATGCAACCTTTGAGCTGTTCTGAAAGGGAGGAGCACTGCAGGGACGCTCCTCTCACTACTGGGCACAGGACACAGGATGTGCTGCTGCTCCGCCCCAACTGTTATTCTACAGCACATATCTACTTCCTGTCTTAAGAAAGTCTGGCAGAACAGAGGGCAATCAGTATCCAACAACCTGCTTGTCCTTAGAAATTCCTGCTCACAATTATTAACTTTCCATGGCATGAGGAAATTTAACATTTGGTACAGACAGCTTAAAAATAAATGATAAATCACCTAGCATATGTGACCTATACAAAGTCTACAGTATGTGATGAAATGTTGTCTTCGAAAGGTCTATTGATTTAGCCAAGATTCACAGAGATAACTAGTTAACCAGCTCCTGTGATGCCAAATAATAACAGACATTGTGTGTAATGACTTATCCTGTTGGGAAGTATTCACACATGCTGTCACACCTCCTTCAATGTGGAAATTAGCCTATTTTATGTGCTCTCAGAAGAAATAACATATGCTATGACTAGTTTACACAAGTACAATTTACAAAAATTATGCTTGTATTTTTTTCTTATTTAATTGGTATGAGTACAGTGCCTGCATTTATTACATGCAGCTGTATTGCACAATGCCTTCGGAGTTCAGCAGATGGCTTTAGATTCCCTGGTCTGGAGTTACCAATGAAAGCTAGTAGCTGTGAGGGTGCTGGGACTCAAATCCAGGTCCTCTGCAAGAGCAGACAGTGCTCTTAACCTCTGAGCCATGTCTCCAGCCCATGTATAGTTTTAATCAAATAACAAATATGATACACAAGCACTATGTAAAGATACTATAACAATAGTGTTTAAAGTTTTAGCAAATATACATATAAATATATTAAGTAGAGGAAGGTGACATTATACTTCAGAAAGAACTCAATATAGGCAGTCATGTTTATGTGTGTACACAGCTGTGACAGAGAATGAGACAGAGGTTCACATGATTTCAGTTCTTCAAGTCAGGTTATGAAGAAAAGAGGGAGGAAGAAAGGATTGGAATGAGGAAAGGCAGGTGGCAAGGGCACGAAAGTTCATGCTCTCTCTGTATACTCTTGGAGAAAAATTCATGAATCAGGACACCACACAATTTTGTACTCAACAAAACACTGATTAGGATCAGCAAGTGTCTACCAGTTGTCAAACTCAAAGAACAACAAAGTCACGTTTGGCCTAACATTGTTAAAGATTTCCAAAAATTAAAGACAAAGTAACAAAATTACTTTGCTGACCATTAAAACTCAGTGGTCAGATTCCAGGGATATAGCTCAGCAAGTAAAGGCCTTGGCACACAAGCTTGATGACCTGACTCTGATACCTGAAACCCACAACAATTTCAAGACAGAACAGAAAACAAAAGGCTGCTCCCCTGATAACTGTGACATGCAAATTCATGTACATAACATTACACAAAAATAAAAATTTACAACTGAATAAAAATCAGGCCAAAACATTTGCAGCCTGTCCCTTAGTGATCATGATAAAACACATCATCAAACTAATTCCTAACCAACAATGGTGCGTTATAAGACAAGCACTTTTAGAACAACGTAGAATCTCCATCTTCAGTCTTAACAAAATGACATGAACTGCAGTTATAAGCCGGATATAGACACTTATCTGAGAAAAATCACTGTTGGTGAGGCCTTCACTTCCCCAGAAGACTTTTCAACAAGGCCAATAGAAAGCTAGTGCCTTTGTGAACATCACCCCACATCCATCCAGTTTACTATCCAGAGTCCCCATTGGTGCCTCCAGAATGAAACTGGGTTTCACTTTCATCAGGCAGAACTGCATAATCTAAATGGGATGCCATGGGTAAGAGTGTTGACAAAATTTCCTTCCACATAACTGGAGATCCGTCACACCTGCACCTGCCATTTCCCCGGCACTACATGTACACGGAACCTACAATGGGTCTCACACCCTCAATGCCCTGATCTTGGAGGATTCAAAATTTCTCCAAATTAGAACTTTCTCATGGGCACATGGTTCCATGTATTCAGACCAGAGAGTATGACACTGAAAGGAAATAATAATTCTACCAAAGTCTAATTTCATGAATTGACTGGAGAAGAACAGGTAAAGTGTGACAGGACCACGTCTAAAGGAAAGACAGCTGTATCATTGAAAACCCTCCACAGAATGAGTAAAAGCTCCATCTAGAAAGGTTCTTGCACAACTACTGAGGAGGTTCAAGGCTACAGAGTCAACATCTTCTGTATTTGATAGTGTTGATATGCTAATCTTTATAAGCATATATAATGTTGGTGAGGAGCATTGTGCACCTTGTTAAGGAGATTCCTGAGCCTCCTAAGTGTACTTTTACAAAGAACATTATTTTTCTTTACTTGTATATATATATATGGCTCTGGGAGAATGCCTTGTGTATTTAGTTCCCTCAGAGGCCAGAGGAGAAAGTCAGATTCTCTGCAAGTGGAGTTACAAGCAGTTGTAAGCCCCAGGCATGGTTCCTAGAAACTTAACTCTGGTTCTCTAGATGAGCAGCAAGTGCTCTCAACTGCTGAGCCATCCCTCCAGCCTCCTAAGTTTACTTAAAGTTTCATAAACCTCTCTATTCCGTTCATAAGAAAATGATAATTTAGAAGAAATAGCAAGGAAACACTTAATCCCTACCTTGGGCTCTTGGTTTTTTGTTGTTCTCTTTTTCTTGTTTTTGGTCATTTTTCTAACATGTCCTCTGAGCTCCTGTTTGCATCCTTCTGTGCTCTGGAGATACTTTATGAATTTTTTCCTCTGACTGGGAAGACCACACATTCATCCACAGCACAAACAAACTTCACTGCTGGGGCTCCGTACTAAGAGAGAAGCTGAGAGTAAAAGCTGCCCCTCCCAACCAACCAGTGACCTGAATTGCAAATGTGGGAGGGACTAAGATGTGAGTGTAGGAAGCTGGGAGGAGACTGGCCCCTTTGCCATGTTGGATGGCTGGCAGCAGCTCACCAGGTCCCAGAGGAAATGGAAAACTTGCTGTATGATCTCAGTAGAGGAACCTCCCTCCCCCGCTAATTGCTCTGTAAGTAAGCTCAAAGAAACTCTGTTTTCCCAAACTGAAGTTGGCAAAATCATATTTGGCTTGGTCACTCTGGACCTAGAGAGGAGGCGGCTGGACGCGTAGCATCTTCCTCAGTGGACGGGGCTGGATGTGATTGGTACCTTACAGGACGAAATTTTCATGACAGGTGACTTCTAACACAAAGGGACAAAGATGTAACAGGGTAAACACTTATCCTGCCAGGCACACAAGTAATCTGTTTCAATGAAATCCTGATTAAAATACCAACACAATTCTACAGAGAAATTGACAAAATAAACCCAAAATTTATTCAGAAGCACACAAAAACTAGTATAGAAAAAACAATCCTGATAAAAGAACTGCTGGAGACATGACCACCCCTGATCTCAAATAATACCATGCAGCTATAGTCAAAAAACAAATGGCGCTAGCTTAAAAACAGACACACTGATCAATGAAATAGAAGTGAGAACCCAGGTTTGAGTCCACACATTTACAACTTGATTTTTGATAAAGGGACCCAAAACATACACAGTGGAGAAAAGACAACATGTGCAAGAAATGGAGCTAGTCAACCTAGTTTGCTACATAGAGAAAAATGAAACTAGATTCTTATCTCTCACCATGCACAAACCTAACTACAGATCATCAAATCAGTCAACATAAGACCCAATACACTGAAAATTATAGAGAAGAAAGTTGGGAACCAGAACTAGCAGGCACAGGAAAAGACGACACTCCTACAGCACAGGCATTAAGTCGACAGTTGACAAACAGGAACTCATAAAACAAAAAGTCTTCTGTAAAGGCAAAAGACACCATCATTGAGACTGAAGAGGCAAACTCCAGAATGGAAAGAAAACCTTTCTCAGGCATATGGCAGACACAGGGTTCATATCTACAATATGTGAAGAACTTAAAAACTAAACATCTAGAAAAAACAACAAAGTAATTAAAAATTGAGACAAAGAATTGAACAGATAGTTCCCAAAGATGAAACACAAATGGCTGAGAAATACTGAGAATATGTTCAATAACCATCAGGGAAATCCACATTGAAACAACCTTGACATTGCATCTTATCCAGTTAGAATGGCTAAGATCCAAAACACTAAGGATGGCAATCTCTGGGAAGGATGCGGGGATAGGGCAGCACTTACTCACTGTTGGGTGACTGCAGACTGCTGTCCCCACTATGAAATTACTGTGGAGAATCCTCAAAACCTCAGAATACATCTCCCACATGATCCAGGCACACCACTCTTGGAACTCTACCCAAAGCACTCCAGATCCCACTACACAGATACTTGTTCAAACATGTTCACTGCTGCTCTAGTCACAGTAACCAGAAAAGTGAAACAATCCAGATTCTTATCAACTGATGAAAAGACATTTAAAGTATGGAACATTTACACATATTTAGTTCTTAAGAACAAAGAATTTTTGAAATTCACAGTGAAATGGATGAACCTGGAAACGATCATCCTGAGTGAGGTTACTGAAAACAAGATAAAGGCCCCATGTTCTCTCTTGTAAGTGGACACCAGCTTTGCATCATTACATACACGTGTTTCAAGTGGAGAATCCACAGATCCCAGGAAACTAGTAAGTGGCCATGGGAAAGAAGAATCCTGCAGTAGGAAGGGTTAAAGGGATGGGCTGGGAGGGCAGCACAGAGGAGGAGGCAGGAGAGGGATAACTAACACTGAGTTCTTCAGAGGAAGTCACAGGGCCAGGCATTTTCGTGCAGACCTTTAACCACAGCACTTGGAATGTGGGGAGGGGCAGGGACAGGTGGATCTCTGTGAGACTGTGGCAAGCCTAGTATACAGAATGACTATAGTCAAAAAAAAAAAAGTCATATGTAAACTTACCACTATAGAATATTCCTAAGTGCTCTCTGTCTGTCTCTCTCTCTAGCTATATAAAATATAAAGAGATTAAAGGAATTTCCCAATAACAGGTAGATATCACCTCTACTAGACAACATAGGCTAGAAAGAAAAAGTCCAGTGCCATGAATGAACTCATTTGTTTCTTAATATTTTACTTATTGTTTTATGTGGATGAGCATTCCGCATGCATGTACGCAAGTGCACCTGTGTCTTGCAGTGTCCACAGAGGTGAGATGAGGGTGCTGGATCCCCTGAAAGTGTAGTTAGGCATTGTTGCTAACTTCCATGTATGTGCTGGGAAGTGAAGCCAAGTCCTCTGAAAGGAAAGACAATGCTCTTAACCACTGAGCTATCTCTCCAGTCCCCTTTGTAAAATGTTTATTTTTATGGAATATTTACGGATGTCATACAATATAGTTAACCGTATTTAGACACTTCCATAGCTGCAACCGTTAACTGCTGGGAGGGGAAGAATCAGTCTCTGGAAAGTAGTGACTCTGCATAGACAAACCAGCCTTCAGTGGATGGACACATGGAAACAACTTTGACTCCACAGGCCTTTAAATAAAGTGTAGCATGTGTAAAATAACGTAGACTCTGTGAAATGCGGCAAGGACGGGGAAGGGAAGGTGCGCACAGAGGAGGGACCCGCACATGATGAAATATACTGTATGGAATCTGTGAAACCTCAATCTGAAAAAACTTATTGATCATGTGTCATCAACGTTAAGGCAATCACTTCCTTCCTTGAAAAATGATCCCCCCAAAGTAAATGAATAAATAAAGGACAGGTAACAATGGAGGATGTGCAATCGGGGAGAGGTGTGGAGGAGCTGCAGGAATGTAGGGGTTCTAAATGTGATCAAAAAATACCTGAGCAAACACGTGAAATTCTGGAATAAACAAAATTATAATAATTATAATAAACCCACAATATACATGTATATACAAATATGTATATTTGTGTGTATCTATCTAACACACAGATACATACATATATACATGGTCCTTCAGTTCTTTCTGACTCATGTGGCCTGCTGCTTTCTTAGGGTGCACTGCTTTCTCTTCTATTCTGTTCCATTTCCTTTGAATAGTTTCTTCCCTACTTTGCAACCTTGTGGGATTTGTTTAATTCTGGAATAAGAGTCCAAGAACTCAACCACACTCAGCTCAGGCCCTGACGGCCCTCACATAAGCAGTACTGGGAAGAAAATTCAAGCATGAATGGGAATGGTAGAAACAAAGAGAGCAAATATCAGTCACTTGCCCTCCCACATTAGAAAATGGAGAAAGGCACAGGAAATGACAAGCGGAAAATGAAATCACAGACAGAAAGTCAATAGACAATAACAACCATCACAACACTGATTCTGCAAAACGTCAATAAAAACCCCAGGCACAGCGGCTCATACTTGTAATCTCAGCACTCTGGAAATGGAGGAAGGAACATCACCATGACCTCAAGTACAGACTGGTAAACACACACACACACACACACACACACACACACACACACACACACACAATATGGACATATATATGTATGCATATGCATACAAGCATGTATGTACATTACTAAAACCGAGGCACCTATATAAAGGACCCAAAGACTCCTTATTACAAGGCCCACCATTAAATCGGATATTGAAAGTACCAGGAAGTGTTAGTCTCCATGCTGTGACCAAACACCTGACAAGAAAGTTAAAATGATAACAGATGAAAGATGCACTTTGATTTATATTTTAAGAATCAATACAGCCCATTCTTAAAGCATGATAGGCTGTTAACACAGCTCAGCAATCTGAAAGCAGGCCTCAAGAGGAGCAGAGTCATATTCATTAGATTAGACCATTTGGATAACACAGTCTCTGGGAGTCCTAAAGCAGGCACTCACCTCTCCTGCAGTTTTAGCTCTCTCTGACCATAAAGAAACCCTGTCCTTATAGGTTCATTATTAAGGCAGTCACTGGGACAGACAGGCAAGCCCATCATGACTACTACAATAAGCACAGGTCCAAGTCTATCATCAGATTTTGGGGGATCATTCCTTCCCATTAACCCAAGGAATTAGATCAATCTTAAAAGCCTCGTACAGGAAAAAAGACCACTTGAAGCTGTTTGGACCTCACATTGTTAAGTCAAGTTCACATCTCTAACTGCAATCAAGCTGGAACTCCCATTTCTATTAAGGGAAGAGGGGACACAGGCAGATAGAGCAAGTCAGAGCAGGTTCCTTAAGACGGCAACCGCTTGTTCCCAGGAGACACTGTGGAAGAGAGTGGCAGGAAAGAAGAGCCCACTGGGGGTGGACATCCAAGCAGACCAACACTGAGAAAAGGAGAGGAAGATGCATGGACTGTGATCACTTGACTCCCTGTTCCAGCAGCTCTCCCTTTCTAAAAGGGAGCTGTTTACTTCTGATGTTTCTGCAGATTTTTTTCATGTTCTGGTGTTCTGACTATCCCTATCAGGCAGTCCTTTGACTGATGAATGAACCTGTTCTTCTGTTTGACAACCATCCCAACATGCTAACAGGGCTTCAGCTGGCCTCAGCGAGAAGTTCATGAGCACTACTCCTGTGAACCTCTTGGAGGTCTCCTTTTACTCTCTGAGGAGAAGCAGGTGAAATTCACCCTCACAAATCTGCAGACTCTAATGAATATTCAAGAACTTCTTACCTTTCTAGGATCTATCACATAAATTCAAATTTCATATGGTATTTCTTTTATCCACTCCATGCCCGACAGAATACAACCGACTTAGGAGATTCATCCTGACCCTGTTACTCCATAGAGACCTCTGAAACTCTTCCTGGACCAAGGTTAAAGTTTCTAAAAGTTACAACCCACATCGTTACTCCAGTTGAAAAGGCTGCCTACCCACTGACATATCTCTGGACTCTGTCCTGGGTCTGGGTTCCTTTTCTTTCTTGTTCCTATTGTCACACCCCTTACTTGCTATGATAAAATGCCATTATTGTGTCATTTGTAACCATTCGATATCCTGCTACTCCTAATCCTGCTGAAACAGAATCTTACCACCCTGTCCAAGAGTCTCTGATCTCTTCCGACACCAAACTGAACCCTCATAGAGGACTGCAGAGTTGACTGCTCTTACATCCAAACAGGACTGGTGATGTCTACCAGCGATTCCATAAAAATGGACTCTAGAGCTGGAGAGATGGGTCCACACTTAAGAACACATGGTGCTCTTCCCGAAGACAAAGGTTCAGTTCCAACATAGACACGGGGGTTAATATCAATCTAGAACTCCAGTTCCAGGGAATCCTATGTTCTCTTCTGGTTTCCAGGGCATTACACACACATGGTACACTTACATACATGCAGAGAAAACATTCATACATAAATTAAAAATAAATAATATTCTTAAAGGACTCAATTAACATTCACGCTCCCAGAACCATTACAATGAACCCCTATTTTGCTGCACTTTTCGCTTTCAACACACACACGGAAAAACATAACCACGAATTTAGCTTTCTTGCAACTGACAGCAGTTGGATCAGATGTTGGTTATATAAGCCAGGCATCCATTTATCATAAAGCCACAGGACATAAGGAAAAGGCTGTTTCCATGGAGACTCTTCAATCAGGTACCATCACTTTTCTGTTAGGAAGATAATAAAGAACATCTCTTCCTCTAATGAAAGCAGTTTCAAGACAAAACACAAAGCTCACAGGTGGTTTACTTTCAACATTACGGATAAAACACTAACTAAAACTTCAATTTGAGGTCTGAGGAAATGGCAGGCCTGTAAAGTACTTGTCAAATAAGCATAAGAATAAGAAACTGGATCCCCAGGACTAAGTCAAAAGCTGATCATAGTGCATATGTCTCTAATACCTTTCAGAGGAGATGTAGATATAGGACGCCTAAGGTACGTTGGACATCTGCTCTAAAGGAATTGGTGAACTCTTGTTAAGTGAGACAGCCTGTCTTGATAAAGAAGGTGGAGGGGGCATCGAGTTGCTCAGTGGGCAAAAGCACTTTCCTGGAAAGCCCTGAAAAATAGTTTAAATCACGAAACCCACAGAAAATGAAAAAGGAGAACTGACTTGACAAAGGTGTCGTCAGGCCTCCACACAAGAATCATGGCAAATGTGAGCCCCTCCACACACGTCATAGACACACATATCTAATAATAAAAAAATAAAATTCTAAAGTAAAAAATAAGGAGGAATGTAAAATGGAATCAATTAAAATCGACTCTGTCCTCCAAAAACATGTGGAGACATCCACACATACATATGTTCAGACAAGCAGATGCACAGACACAAACACCTGTAATGAAAAATACAATAAAACTTAATTTAAAAACACACAACCTGGAGAGCAATTTCATTTACAGTAAGAATAAGTGAGAGGGAGAAAGAGAGAGAGAGAGAGAGAGAGTCACAGTCCAATGAAAGGGATGGTGGTGAGAGGCCAGAGGAGTCTGTACAAGGAAAGATCACCCAGCAATCCTCACAGGACATTCACAGAAAACTCCCGAGCAATCCAAAGAACAGAGGCTACCAGACACTTAACTTTCACAACACCCGATTTAGTGCATCATAGCTTACAGGACAAGGAGCATGCAGGAGTCACGTTCATAATTTAAGGGTTGTCAAGTCACAGCACAGACTGCTTAACTCTGTCCAGAGAGAGAAGCAGGGAGCTGTAGCACTCAAGGCTCATTTCAGGAGAGAAAGCAAACCTGGAAAGTAAGGACACAGTGCAGAGTGGAGGAGCACAGAGCGGAGGACAGCACCATGTGGCTTCCTCTACCATGCAGACTCAGTTCTGGTCCACATTCTCCTCCACTCCCCAGCCCTGGGTCCAGTGGTCCCTTTCCTGGAAGGATCACAATTTTACAAGATTTTACCCAACATTCAGTGCTAAATTAGATGAGAGAATAGGTAGAGAGTTGTCAATTCTACAGACAGACATGCTTACTAGCGGAAACAGAAAAGGTATCTGCACGGGTTCCTCAGGGAGGAGCTTCCCAGGAAACCTGTCCAGAATGGCTGTTGTTTTCCCACCACCCTGTATGTCCTCTTCCCTAGACAGCTAGCCTGTGTCCTAGCCAGCTGCAAACCCTCTCCATTTCCTTCCCAGGTGGTCCAACTTGACTTGAAGGACAGCCACACCCGCAGGAAAGCCAAACAACACAAGCCTCCCACCATGATGTTTTTCTGTGGTCCCTGCTTTGCCATTATCAACTAGCCACACCTTTGTTCTGCTCAAGCATGTCCAAGAAAAAGAACTCAAGGACACCTTAACTCACACTCCAGAGTTGTGTATGCTGTCTTGTTTCTAACCATATAAAATCTATAATAATCTTTCATCCTTTGCACAACTTTTGTTCTTGTGGGAGGATTGTGCCACTTTGCTGAATAAATGCCATTCAGTCTGCTGTAAGACCTGCCTTTAGTCCTTTATCTAAACTTTTTTCTCTCTCTGCACCTCAAAATCTAACAACTTTTAGACGCTAATGTTCACTTACCCCTAACCCTTGTCCACACTGCAACAAAAGCACGATCAGCACTCTGGACAGTGACTGACACTGAAGCTGTCTGTGCAGGGGGAGCCTCCCGCTCAGTGCCTGGCACAGAATCAGCTGCAGAAGGAAATGCCACATGTGGCCGCCAGGTCCGCACCGGTAGGTAGTGATTAACCACAAAATCTCGCTTTTGTGCTGGGCTTTGCTTGCCTTCAGCAGGTCATGAAAGACCTATAAAACGACCCTGCTGCTTCAATTCAGGTCCGCTTTCCTCTCGTATCCCCTTAGAGAGTAAGGAGGCCCAATTGCAATTGTAATAAATTTCTTCCCTTGCTACACGTCTGTCTCTGAGCCTAATTGGATCCTGACCCTGAGACAAAAAGGGACATGTCAGCCTTTTTTTTTTTTTTATCCTTTCAGGCAGTAAGAGGAAGTTCCACACCATGTGGTTCAGTGTGGTGTAGCCTATGTGATGAGGAAATGGAGTAGTCATGTACTGAGTAGGACCACTGCTGTACCCAGTGTGACCTCCAACAAGAAACTTTGCACATACATCCCACATTCATAGAGATGAATGTGTGCATGCTCACAAAAGTATAAGGTTACATATAAGGTTACATAAATTGACAATTGCAGCGTCCATGAGTCATCACTTGGGCTGAATGCGCTTTTTGCAGATGCAGCTTGCTGTCTGTGATGGTCCATGCTCCTGGAACTTATTGCTGGTTCACTTATTTGGACTTGGTTAGAATTACTTTTTCATGTCATTAGTTTCCTGTCTCAGATGAGTGGATATTTGCTCAGGTATCACCGGGAACAATCTCCTGCAATGCTGTTGCTGCTGGGAACTGTGACAGTTTGATCCTTTCCCCTGTTGTTTATATTCTTAGAGGTTTGAGAGTCAGTTCTTATCCATAACTGCAGTGAACTCAAATAAAACATCAATACACATGGATTTTTACATTTCTAGGAATTTTCTCCCATGAGTTAATTGACTTTGACAGAGCACTGTGCTGTGAAACTGCTCTGTCCTTGTATTAAGGGATTTTAACAACTAGAGGCCTTGTTCACTCACACAATGTTCTTTACCATGATTCAATTCGCCCTGTAACTATACTGTGCTGTGAAATGTAATACTCTCCACAGTCTTTGCACTGACAGGGTTTACCTCCTGATTGAATCTTCTCATATAAGTTAAGATAAATGTACCATATGTAGGATTTACATTGCTTTCGTTCATTGGGTATTGGTCTAATTTGAATTTTCCCAGAAAGGAAGATAACTGTGAGATTTAAAGACTTTACCACACTGTTTCCCTTCATAGCTTTATGGAAATACGAATTCTTTCAAGCAAAAATAGCTGTGATGTCTAAAGGCTTCTCCACACTGTTCCTATTCACAGGGTTTTGTCTACTATGAACTTGTCATGTCTGTGACCATCACTATGACAACTTTACCATTGTTTCCATTCATATGGTTTTTCTCCAGTATGAATTTTTCATGTAACTGAAGATACCTGTGACATCTAAAGGCTTTCTGACATTGTTTTCATCCATAGGGTTTCTCTCCAGTATGTGTTGTTACATGTCTTTGAAGGCAATTATTATATCTAATGGCTTGACCACACTGGTTTCCTGGCATCGGGTTTCTTTGCAGTATGAATTTTTTCATGTTCTTGACGGTATCTGTAGAGTGTAACAGCTTTACTACATTCTACACAATCATAGAGTTTCTATCCTGTATTGGTTTTTTCATGTCTTTGAAGATGTCTGTTAAATCTACAGGCTTTACCACACTGTCTACATTCATAAAATTTTTCTACAGTATGAGTTGTTTCATGGCTTTGAAGATGATGCTTCAATCCAAAGGCTTTACCACATTGTTTACATTCATATGGTTTTTCTCCGGTATGAATTTTTTCATGGCGTTGCAGATTAGATGAATATACAAAGGCTTTACCACATTGTTTACATTCATATGGTTTTTCTCCGGTATGAATTTTTTCATGGCGTTGCAGATTAGATGGATATACAAAGGCTTTACCACATTGTTTACATTCATATGGTTTTTCTCCAGTATGAATTCTTTCATGTATTTGAACGTGACTGTATTGTGTAAAGGCTTTACCACACTGCTTACATTCATGTGGTTTTTCTCCAGTATGAATTCTTTCATGTACTTGGACGTGCCTGTATTGTGTAAAGGCTTTACCACATTGTTTACATTCATATGGTTTTTCTCCGGTATGAATTCTTTCATGTATTTGAAGGTTACTGTATCGAAGAAAGGCTTTACCACATTCTTTACATGAGTAGGGTTTCTCTCCGCTGTGTGTTTGTTCATGACGTTGAAGATCACTATTATATCTAAAGGCTTTACCACATTGTTTACAGGCATATGGTTTTACTCCAGTATGACTTTTCTTATGTAACTGAAAGGATGTAAAAAATCTGCAAGCTTTACCACACTGTTTACCTTCATACGGTTTTTTGTCACCATGAATTCTTTCATGACGTCGGAGAGAAGTAGAAGAACTCAGATGTTTCCCACGTATATTACACTGATAATGCTTTCTTACAGTTTCATTTCTTCCAGATGTGTGAAGTGAGCTGCCAAAGTCAGAGGACTTTCTAGGTTCTCTGTATGGATGGAGGTTTTGTGAGCTATCTGATTCTTGGTGTATTACCAACAAACGTTGGAAATCAAAAGAATTTAAAAATTTCTTATTTTCAGAAGGTGCATTCACATTGGGAGTTTTCATATATCTTTGACAGTCTGTGAGAGTGTCAGAGTACTCTGGCTTGTTTCCATAGACTTCATGCTCATATGATTTGTACTGACAGTGAGAGGTAGGACAGTTGTTAAAGGTTGAATGACACATGGAAATCTTTCCACATACTTTGTTTTCACAAGGGGTTAGGTCACTAGAAATTTTCATGATCATATTGGCATTTGCTATGCAATTGAAAGTTTCTCCATCCTGATGATCTTCTTTTTGCACACAGAATGTCTCAAATTTGGAACTTCTGGAAAAATGACAAGGATATTCATAAAAGTCAGTTTACTACTATTACAAATTATGTCACATACTGCTCCTCAAATAGAGCCTATGTCTTCTGTCAAATCTGTATTGTTGGAAACTAAATACACTGATAATTCTACTATATGGTTCTCACAGGGCTATGATAAAAAGAGTGATATTTGTCAATGTGAATTCATTGCAGTGTTTGCATGTGAAATGCCCTGTAAAATTTGAATAGGATTTTAAATTGAGGTATATGTTACATTGCTTAGTGATTAAAAAAAAACAAAGTGGAACTTATTCTTTATTCATAAATGCTCACATAAAAACACCTTCAATGGGAGGCTGGAGAGCTGGCTCAGCTGTTAAGCACAGTTGCTGCTCTTCCAGACAATCAGTGTTTGGGTGACATCACCCATGAGAGGTAGCTCTCAACACCTTGTAATTCCAGCTCCATGAATCCAATATCTGACCTCCTTGTAAGCATGCACACAGGTTTGTAAAGATGGAAAGACAGGAAGACAGGCAGAAAGACACATGCACAAACACCCACACATGCACATAAATAAAAAATATCAATCTTCTAAGAATTTCTTCAAATAAGCTTTCTACTGTTTCAAATTACCTTGGAATTTTTCCAGAACGTTTATAATGGTCTTTAATACTCTCATCTTCACAACTGTTTCCTAAAATTTAGTAGAAGAAAATTGTGATGAATTAGAAATAACTGAAAACTTAGTTTGTAGCTTTAGCATACATGAATCATGCCTGATTCATACAGCATGTTCTTCCCTTTCAGTATTTCAAATCCCAGAAGTGCATCAATATCAAGAAACACTTGCTCCTCAATATACTAAGGGAAGGTAACATGATATTCTTACCTATAGCTGTGAGGTTCCTGCACGTTTCCAGCATCACATCTCTGTAGAGATTCTTCTGAGAAGGATCCAGCAAAGCCCACTCTTCTAGGGTGAAGTTCACAGCAACATCTTCAAATGTCAAAGAATCCTAAATATTCCACAGACTCAATTGACAATACGTTCATACAATCTTGTGCTATTCACACATTTTGCTCCATACACAGAAGCTCTAATGCAAGCTTGAGTGGTTCTGAAAGGAATGAGCACTGGAGGGACGCTCCTCTCACTACTGCGCACAGGACACAGGATGTGCTGCTTCTCTGCTCCCATTCCCTTTCTATAACACATGTGTACTTTCTGTCTTAAGAAAGTCTGACCACCTGATGTACATAACAGAAAGCAATTAGCATGCAGGAGTCTGCTTGTCATTAGAAATTCCTGCTCACGATGTTTAAGTGTTGACCACCGGAGAAAATTTAACATTTGCTACAACTGCATGAGCATAAATGACACATCACTTAGCATAAATGACATACAAACTCTATGGTATTTTGTGAACGGTTCTCATTCTGAAAGTTCATAAATCCACTCAAAACTTACAGAGGTAACCAGAGGATCCGCCCCTTTAACCCCAACTAATAAGAGACATTGAAAGGAATGAATTTCCCTGCTGAGCATAAATTCACATATGCTGTCACAATTTGTTAAGTGGGGAAATGAACCCATTCTATGTGCTGATGGAAGAAATAATGTATAGACTGCTAGAAGTACTTTACTCAAGCCCAATTTACAATTGCTTCTTATTTTTATTTTGTATGTATGAGTGTATGTAAGTACATTTGTGTTGTACAATGCCCTAGAGGTCACAAGAGGGCGCTGGATTTCCTGGAACTGAAGTTCCTGAAAACTGTTAGCCACCATGCATGTGAAACTGGGTTTCACATTCACAAGGCAGAACTCAACTACTCTAAATGGGAAGTC
The DNA here is from genome assembly GCA_035773235.1 of Eospalax fontanierii. Taxonomy (NCBI): domain Eukaryota; kingdom Metazoa; phylum Chordata; class Mammalia; order Rodentia; family Spalacidae; genus Eospalax; species Eospalax fontanierii. The sequence goes on from CM069554.1 coordinate 9,196,542, forward strand.
AAGTCTTAGAATGTTGAAAAAAGTTCCTTTTACATAACTGGCAGTTATGTCACGTGTACACCTGCCTTTTTTATTGATAGCACACATAATTGGGACTTCTGACGGGACTTTCACCCTCCATACCTTGACCGGGGGAAGGACTGAAAACCTCTGTAAATTGAACCTCAGACCTTTTCATGGGCAGGTGGTGCCCTGTCTATGAAAGCATGAGTATGACACTCAAAAGCTATGATTCTACCAAAGCCGAGTTTAGTGAATTGACTGCAGTTACTTACAGAAGAATGGGTACGGGGTTACTCACAGGACCATGGCTGACAGAAAGACATTTAAAACATTGAAAAATCCTTAACCTGGGAAATTCAGTAAAATACACAAAACCCACATAGTGGTGGAAGGAGAGAACTGACTCGCCAAAGTTGTTCTCAGTCTCCACACATGCGTCATGGCAAATATGAGCCCCAACAAAGAGGTGAAATATACACACATACATAATACCAATAAAGAAAATTTCTGAATTCAAAAAATAAGGAGGAAAGTGGCAGAGGGCATCAATCACTGTCGAGCTCAGGCCTCCAAATCCGCATGGAGACCTTCACACATACCTGCATTCAGATGAACAGACACACACACAAAAGCACAATCTCAATTCAGTCTACTCTGAGAATCTGCTGTGCTGAACTATCACCCTGGAAAGAACACACCATTCTCAGAAAGCTCTTCAAATTCCATCCCACTCAACAAAGATCAGAGTCCTACTAGACCACAAAGAGTTCAACTGGTAGCGAGAAATGAAACAGCCTGGGCTCCACAACAACCCTGCTCAGAGTCTGATCCCTGCTCTGCAGTGGTTTTGGTTCCCCATTTCTTTCCTATCTCAACTCGCTCCTTTTTAGGAAGAACTCCTTTCCTGTATAGATGTGGGCACTTGCCAGAATATCCCAGGTCCCCACTTCCTATGGAGACGTCACTCCTCTCTCTATCAGCTAACTGGACCTCCACATGCACCATGGCCTTCCTAACAGCCCACATCCATGTTTCCCCTAATAATCAGCAAGACCTTTATAAGATCTCACCTAAGAGCTCTGCTCACCTGACCCCATTCCTGTGGTACAGACGGCATCATGTGCATGTGGGCACAGGAGTCGGTGGACACAGATTGGCACCTTGAGCTGATCCTATCTTGTCAGCTGAGTTAGCCACAGAGTATAACATATCTCAGAGACCCACATAACTTTCACATCACATCAACAGAACTTACAGTACAGAGACCGAGTGCTACAGACAAGTGTCATAATTTTAAGAGCAATCAAGTCACAGCATACACTGGTTCTTAACTGTGGAGAGAGCAGCAGGGAGCTGCAGCCCTCAAGGTTTATTTCAGCAGGAGAGAAAGCAAACGTGGAAAGGAAGGACACACTGCAGAGTGGAGGCGCACAGAGCCGAGGGGCAGCTGCAAGGATCTTCCTCTACTATGGAGACTAGTCAGTCCTGCTCCACATTTCTCTCCCCATTGTCCCACCCTGGGACAAGAGCCGTCCCTTTCCTGGAACAACTGGAGGCTATTTTGAAACATTTTACCCCAAATTCAGGGAGGAGCTTCATAGGGGTCATGAACCTGCCCAGACTGGCTGCTGTCTTTCCCGACCCGGTCCTTCCTCTTCCCTAGACAGCTAGCCTATCTCCTTCCCAGCTGCAAGTCCTCTTCCTTTCCTTGCCCGGTGTTTCCAACCTTTAATGTAGTGCCCAAAGGCCAGACGACTCATGCTTCCTGCCGAGATGTTTCTCTGTTGTACCTTCTTAGCTGTTAAAAGCCAAAATAGTTTCTTTGTTCAGCTCAAGCAGCTCCAGGAAACGATCCCAAGGACGCAGTAAGTCAGACTCCAGAGCTGTGTATGCTCTCTTTATTTCCACCTATATAAAATCTACAACAATCTTTCATCCTTTGCACAATTTACATTCTTGTGGGAGGATTGTGCCACCTTGCTGAATAAATGCCATTCAGTCTGCTATAAGATCTGGCTTTAGTCTTTCTGTAATTTTCTTTGTTTCTCCGCATCTCAAAATCTAACAACTTTTAGATGCTAATGTTCATTCACCCTAACCCTTGTCCACACAGCACCAAAAGCACTATCAACAATCTGGACAGTCATCAACACTGAACCTGCCTGCGCAGACGGGGCCTCCCTCAGTTCCAGGTGCAGAAGCAGCTGCAGCAGGAAATTCCACAGGCGGCCACGTCGGGAACCTGGTCCCTGGGACAGCACAGGACACTGCAGCCTGGGGAGGATCTAGCACAGTCTCTTCAAGGGACTCCACATCCACTCCTTCCATCTGGGGAAAACCGGGCGCACGCTCACCGTGGCCGGGATTCCGGGATCCCCCATGCTCTCCGCACAACTCCTTGCAGTCCTGCTCCTGGAGCAGCACACATGCTGCATCCTTCAGGTATGAAGGCAAAGGTGGGGGGTACAACCTTCAACATGCGGTGGGATGGAGCCCGCCTTCCGCCTCTACTTGGGGCTCCTGAATGGACACATGGCCGGGAGCTCTGATTGGTTAGGGTCACCTTTGATGCCAAAGCAGTAGGCGGGGCTAAAATGATAGAGAAGCAATCTGGAGTCTCTCTGAACAGCCCTACTCCGGCCTGGTTATATTTCAAGGTCTCCCTGGGAGGCTTGCTGCTCTTTTGGGGAAGAGCTCCCATTTCAGACTCTTACAATACCTTCTCAAATGGCCAAGACTTTTGCAATAGTTGAAAATGACCTGTCTTTTCCAAGGCAGAAGGAATTTGTAGGTTTCTTAGCAAGGAAGCTTATGTGTTTTTTTTGTAAGTTCATAACTTTGGTAGTGATTTCCTTTCATTTCTTATGATAGTTCTGGAAAGGTGGTTTGCTAAGGTAACAAAAGCATCGGTGGGAAGTGAGGCCCATGTTCTATTATTCCGTGTCCAGTTCCTCTTCCAGCTCTTTCATAGATTCAGAATTCAATAAGAGATGACTCTTATGACGCTCAAAGTTCTCAGGACGAATACCTGAGCGCTATCTAAATGCTTCAGTTGAGGCTCCCTCTTCCCAGGTAACTCTAGGTTTCTGTCAACCGGAGAATGGAAGCAAAATAGGACAGAAAAGAAGAGGTATGTGGACTGACATCTCAAATTTGCAAAGGATTTGTGTTAGTTCCATTTTTCACTGCTGTGATCAAACACCTAAGAAGAAGAAATGCAGTGGAGGAAGGGTTTACAACTTACAGTTTGAGGTATATAGCTAATATCCTGTGAACGTCCAAGTGTAAGGAACGTGAACCAGTCCCTGGTCACATTCTGGACATGGTGGGGTACAGAGAGAGGACAGGAATTGTAATCTGCATAGATAGCTGAAGGGTTGCTCTCAGTAACATTTAATTCAAGATAATCTTCACCTCAAGATTGGTTGGATGTGTCCTCCATAGGTTCATGCCCATCCCATAATGTAAAATGCATGTATTACAACTTCAACTGGCTCCAGAATCTTTAACAATTCCAATGGTGTGAAGAACTCTGAAGTCTGTTCTGAGATTCAAGATAATCTCTTCCAAACAATTTACATGCTTCAATGATGCAGACTAAACATTTCCATCGCAATATGAAGGAACAAGTTTGTGGGAATGAAATATAGGGCCAAAGCTATAATGAAACCCAGCATAGAATACCTTAAATCAGTTACTTTCATCCCCAGTATCTGAGGCTTATGAAGGAATCACGGGCACTCCAATGTTCTCAAGCCATCCTATTCCCCCCGGTGTGCTGCATGCCAGACACACAGCCTCTCAGTAGTTTGAGATTCACCCCATGTCTGTAGCTCACCTTGACATATGTTCAACACTCAGGGCAACTCTCAGTAATGCAATTTCCACTGAGACCTAGGTTTCACTTTCATAACTTCATACAGGGCCTCCTAGGGCTTTCCTGCAGGGCCTCCAACCATGATGCACAGTGTTTGACTTCAGCACCTCTGAAGCCTTGGTGTAGGATTTCTTGTCTCTATATTATGTACAGCATTCCAGAGTCATGGGAATCATTTTGCTTAGCGCAGCTTGAGATGAAACAGTCACCCTGCACCACACTTACATTGCCTTCTCTCTGTTAAGACCATTGTTTTCTAGAAGAAAAACGCTTCAGTGGCATTCTCAGTTGAGCCTCCCTCCTCTCACATGAAGATGCATGTTCACAAGTTGGAGCCTGTGATGGCCGGGCTCTGGGGATTCAGGGCTCCTTTCCCATTGTCCTAGTGCTCATCCCTTTAAAAGCTACAGCAGCTTCCTCAGCATATCCTTGTTCACAACTCAAAATTCATCCTGTTCCTTGTCAAGTGGCACATTTTTCATATTTTCCGTCCCTTTGGTGCGCTCTCACACTATCAGAACGGACAAGAGCAGTGATAGTAACAATGGCGCAGCCTGATGCCATCATGTCTGCACATTTCCTGCACCACACAAGTAGTGTGATACAGTTTACATAGTCACACTCACATCCCAAGGTCTCTGGCAGGAAGTATCAATATTATTTGCCAGTATGATATAGGCATGGAACCTATTCGAATTCCTTACAGTTTCCAGTTTTTCTCTGAAACCTTATCAATTGGTGCTCAGGGACCATATTCATCTGGCAATTTTCTCTTGGGCATTTGTCTGGGGTGTTTTTCACAAGGCTTCTCCCCCCTCAAACAAGTGTCAGATGGCTTGACTGTGGCACCTGGTCATTTTGTGTACCTGTAATCTGCACAGAGCTTCTGCCTTGGCATATCACTTTTCTGCTTCTTGAAGAGACCTGACTGCTTCTCCACATTTATCACTAGCCAACAAAATCTGACCATGGTGACTGTGAGCACAAGCTGTGTAGAAGCCCGTTTTCAAGTGAAGGCATTTTCTCCACTTAGCAGATCATAGAGGCTCCAAACTGGATGAACTATGATCTGCTTTTTAATGGAATTTGCCTGTTTCAACAATCAGTCCAGAAGCATGTTCAATTGCTCTGGCAAGGGTTACTTCTTGGGCCTCACACTGGCACTGGATGGCGTATGCATCCATGAGCCATTCCTCTGTATTCCTTCCTTCTGCGGCATAAGAAGTTTGAGGATATGACTTTCCTTTAAAGTTTAGAAATACCAGCGGCAAGTTCTAGGCTTCCATGGACTTCTTGCTTCATCAGTCATGTTTTCCTTTCTAGCTGGTCTTGAAGCGTACTTGGTAAACCAGAACTACATTAAATCCCAAGGAAATTAATTCAAGAACAGCATCAAGCTGGACACCAGGAACCTTCCATTGAAATGTACCAGTCCACTTGCAATTTTGAAAGTATCATAGTTTGCTTTCCTGGGTAATGTCATTGTACAATGGACTGTTACTCCTTTCTCCACGAGAGTAATAGTCCGTTTTAATTCTCTCTGTCGCCTTTTAGTGAACAATATTCTGGAAATGACCTTGTTCCACCTGTTCATGACCATGTAGTTTCCAGTTATGGTTATATTATCTCCTCTTCTGTCATCTTCCTCTTGACTATCTCAATTAAACATTCTAAATCTTTTTCCACAAAGTCTGTTTCCCTAAATTATGAATACAGCCATTATACATTTAGTTACATATATGTTTGGTATGATGTCTGTCTTTTGGGTGATACACTGAAGTGGAATAACACACGTAGCTCTAAACTGTTTAGACTGGCTTTGGTAAGGGCTGGAGATGCAGTGCAATGGTAGAGCACCCATCTACACTGCTGTTCATGGTGGAAATTTTCTGATTTAGTATAATGGGAAAATCTCAAAGTTCTAGGATCTCTGTGCAAACATGCTATTGGTGTTACAAACTTATAGAACTCTGACAGAATTAAAGATCTCACTGTTCTTTCTTAACTGGTTGAAATACTACATAAAGGCTGCCAATAAAGCTTAGAGGACAAAAGTCTTCCCACCAAATCTGAAGGCATGGGTTCAGTCCCTGGAACCCACATGAAGAATGAAATCAACTTCTGAGAGTTGTCCTCTAAGTTTCACATGCTTGATGTGACAGGTTCACATGTGTATGTAAAATAACATGCTTTTAATATACTGATTTCCGTTATTTCTTAGCTAGTTGTTTAATTGTGTTTAGTTACTGGCTCTTGCAGTGTTTTTAAGGTTATTTTTGCAGGACATTTCTTTAACATGACCCTTAGAATTTTCAACTCTAAGGTCACATGCTACAAAAATACTCTTTGATTTACCAAAGGTCAGTGTGTTTAATTTATTGGTTAACTTGGAGACAACCTGGGTGGAGATGTAAAAGTAACAAAAAGGATCTCAGTGACTGGGATTCACACATGGAGCCAGAGAATTTCTACTGCTATTCCAATTTTAATACAATTTAAAATTATTTCTAATAAAATGTATTTTAAAATGGCTCCTGAGTGGCCTTATTCTGACTGAATGAAAGATATGGATTGGCACACTGCTCCTAACATAAATGAAAGGAATTTTCGGTCAGTTTCTGAAACCAATACTAATAATGTGAAAATGACCATCCTACTAAAAGCAATCTACAGATTCAACAAAATCCCCATAAAAGCCAAACTAATTCTTCACAGAAATGAAAACAATAATCTCAAATTTCATATGAAATGCAACAAAATAACCATATATGCACACACACACATACACATGCACGCACACTGAAAATAGCCAACATAATCCTGAAAAATGAAAGAAGAGCTAGAAGCATCGCCATCTCTGTTTTTAAATTATACTGCAGAGCTATAATAATAAAAACAGCACAGTAATATAATAAAATCAGATATAATTGAAGACCCGCAATTAAGTCCATGTCTTTCAAGGCACCAGTCTTTGGACAAAGAGGCAATATATATATATATATATATATCTGAAAAAAGACAACATGTTCAACAAATGGTTCTGGCAAACTGGACCCCCATGTAAGGAAAAGTTAACTAGTTCCCTATATCTCACATGTCACAAATCTCAACTCCAGATGGATCAAGGACCTCAATATGAGACCTGATATCCTGACCATGATAGGGGAGAAAGTCAGGAACACACTGAGCACACAGGCACAGGAGAGGATTTTCTGAAGAGGACTCTGATAGCACAGGCCTTAAGACAACAATGGACAAATGGGACCTTGTGAAAATATGAAAACTTCTTTACAGCAAAGGATACCATCATTTCAAGTGAAGAGGGAACATATAGAATGGAAAACATCTTTATTATCTATATATTTGACAGTGTTAGTATCTAGAATATTCAAATAAAAATACTAAATATCAACGCACAAGCAACTCCATTAAAACTTGGGACAAGAATCTAAACCAAGAGTGCTCAAAATATGAAAAGCAAATGTATGGAAAAATTTTAATGTTCATCATCCCTAACTATCAGAGAAAAACAAATCAGAATGACTCTGAGATTTCATCTTACCCAGTCAGAGGGGCGAAGACACAGAAAACCATCAGGGACAAATGCTATTGAAGACATGGGGAAAGGAAACAGTTATTCACTCCCAGCGAGAGTCATACCTCCTGCAGCCACGATAGAAGTCAGTGTGGAGATTCCACAGTGAGCTAGAAACAGGTCTACCACATGACCCTGCCATATCACTCTTGGGCACACATTCAAATAACTAAATGTTACGACAGAGATTCCTACATATCCATGTTCATTGTTGCTCTACTGACAATAGCCAGAAAATGGAAACAACCCTAGATGTCTATCAACTGACGAATAGTGAAATATAGAGCAATTACACAATGGATTTTTATTCAGCTGTTAAGAAAACCAAAATTAGGGGCTGGAGAGATGTTTAAGACCACTGGCTGCTATGCAGAGGAGCCAGGTTGTATTCAGCCCCGGCTGAGGAGCCACCCTGCAGCAGCTTGCGCCACCTGGGCAGGTGCCACTCAAGAAGGAGGTTTTAAATCAAAGATGGGAAAACCTGCCTTCCCCACAGCCAATTGCCCACAAGGTGTCTTCGGAAAGGCTTGGTCAATGGCCTTGCCTCGGCTCTGAAATGGGGTGTGGTGGTCAGGCCCTCATGTAATTTCACTGGGTGGAACCAAGAAGGGAGGGTCAGCACAGGCTTCAGGACCATGTGGCGAGGTGTGCTTTCCTATGGAGGTAGGGAAGACAAACACAGGAAAAGGGAAGGCGGGGGTCACTTGCGCACCCGCGGACGACCATCAGCACACAGAACACAGAGGCCTACTCACTGACAACCAGGGAGGGGGCGTTTCACCAATGGGGGATGTAGCACAGAGAGTTCCTGTTCAGGTACCAGATGTTGGGGTCCCTCTGGTCGGAGCAGAGGGGGACACAGGGTCTCTGCCACGACGGGGGTGATACACGGTGGTGAGAGGCGCGGAGTTAAGACACAAACTCTGGAAGCTGGGTGGAAGCAGCGGATAGCTAGCTGTTGCAATCTTGTTTATTCATGGAAATGCAAGGAGTCTTATAGGTTTGGTTAGTCAACTGCCTTATGGGGTGCAGTCCAGATTGTGGCCACTCCTGTTCTGTCTGTTAGGCAGGTCATTCAGGCTCAGGGCCAAAGCTAGTGCCACGCCTAGCCTGGGGCAGAGCACTCCATCTACAGGCGCCCCCTCCCCATGCCTCATGGCAGGCTGCCTGGCCAAGGCCCACAATTCAGTATACCATACAGTTTACATTCATATGGTTTCTCTCCAATATGAATTTTTCATGTCTTTGAAGATAACGTTGGCATCTAAGGGCTCTGCCACATTTTTTACATTCTACGGTTTTACTCCAGTATGCATTCGTTCATGTAACAGTAAGGAACTAGGAAACGTAAAGACCTGACCACATTGTTACATTCATATGGTTTCTCTCCAGCATGTGTTTTTTCATGTCTTTGAAGGTTCTGTTGACATCTAAAGGCTTTACAACATTGTTTACATTCATGTGGTTTATTTCCAGTATGAATATTTTCATGTAACTGAAGATAAGGTTGACATGTATGTGTTTTTTCATGTCTTTGAAGAAGACTATGACATCTAAACGCTTTACCGCATTATTTACATACATAGGGTTTATCCCCAGTATGAACTTTTTCATGTAACTGAAGATGAATATTACATATACATGATTTACCACAGTGCTTACATTCATACAGCTTTTCTCCAGGATTTCTAAGTTTATGTAACAGGAAGGAACTAGGAAATGTAAGGGCTTTACCACATTCTTTACATTCACAAGGTTTTTTTCCCATATGACTTTTTTCATGTATCTGAAGATAACATTGACATCTAAAGGCTTTGCCATATTGTCTACATTTATCTGGTTTTTGTCCAGTATGAATTTTTTCACGTAATTCAAGGTAACTGTATCGTGTTGTGCAGTGCCCTCGGAGGTCAGCAGATGGCATTGGATTCCCTAGATCTGGAGTTACCAATGATAGTTAGTAGTCATGTGTATGCAGGGAATCAAATCCAAGTCCTCTGCAGAGGTAGACATTGTTCTTAACCTCTGAGTCATCTTTCAAGCTCATGTAGAATTTTAATCAAATAACAAATATGATACACAATCAATATTTAATGATCCTAAAACCATACTTTTCAAATTTTTTAGGTGATGTCATATGCAAATAAAGTAAGTATAAAGGTGACAATGTGCTTCCCAAAGAATTCAGTGCAGTCAGTCACATTGACATGTGTGGTACATAGCTGTGTCAGAGAAGGTTCACATGAGTTCAGAGATCCAAGTCCTGCTATTCAACACAGTAAAACACCCACCTTAGGAAGAAAAGGGGAAGGGAAAAGGATTGCAATGGGGAAAACAGGGAGCAAGGCAACCAAATTTCACGATTTCTTTTATACTATTAGAGCAAAGTTCAAGAATCACCAAACCACACAATTTTGTACTGAACAAAACACTGGCCAGGATCAGCAAGTGTTTAGTAACTTTCAAAGTCAAAGAACAACAAAGTAATGTTTTTCCTAACAGACTGCAAGGACTTCCAAAAATAAGGTAAAGACAAAGGGACAAAATTAATTGCTAAACTTTAAACTTCAGGTGTCAAGAGTCCAGGGAGATGGTTCAGTAGATAAAGGACTTAGTACACAAGCTTGGTGACCTGAATCTGTTCCCTGGAAGCCACAAAAATTACAAAAGACAGAACAGAAAATAAACAGCAGTTCCCCTACAATTGTGACACGCACATATCCACATACATACACAATAAACACAAAATAATATTTTACAACTTAATAACAATCAGGCCATCAATATTTGCACCCTGACCCTTAGTGACCATGACATAGCGCACACGTATCTCCAAACTAATTCCTGAACAACAATGGTGTCTTATAAGACAAGCACTCTTAAAATAAGTTAAAAGCTTCCATTTCATTCTTAACAAAATGACCTGAACTGCAGCACTATCCCAGATATGGACTCAGATCCGAGAAAAATAACAGTTGACCAGGCATTCACTTCCCCAGAAGACCTTTCCAAAAGAACAATACAAAGCTAGTGCCTTTGTGAATATAGGCCCCAGATCAGTCCGTTTACTATCCAGAGTCCCAAAAGGTGTATCCAAAGTGATTTTTGACACAGGGACCCAAAACACACACTAGAGAAAAGGCAGCATGTCAAGAAATGATACTAGTCAAACTGGATTGCTACATAGAGAAAAATGAAACTAGAGCCCTCTCACCATGCACAAACCTAACTCCAAGTCTATCAAGTGATTCAACAAAAGACCTGATATCCTGAGTGTTATAGAGGAGAAAGTAGAGAATACACCAGAACTAATAGGCAGAGGAAAGGACTTTCTGAAAGACTCATATAGCATAGGCATTAAGGCAACGATTAACAAATGGGAACTCATGAAACAAAAGGGCTTCTGTATAGCAAAAGATAACATCCATTGAGTGAAGAGGCAACCTCCAGAATGGGAAAAAATATTTCTCAGGTATATGTCTGACACAGGGTTCATATCTACGATATCTAACGAACTTAAAAAATTAAACAAACAAACGAAAAAAAAAAAAGCACCATCAACTTAATTAAAAATCAGGGCAAAGAATTGAACAGATAGTTCCTAAAGATGAAATACTAATGGCTGAGAAATATTTAGAATTTGTTCAACATTTTTAACCATCAAGGAAATGCAAATTAAAATAACTCTGACATTTCATCTTATTCAAGTCACAACAACTGAGATTCAAAACAGAAATGAGGACAAATGCTGGCAGGGACGTGAGGAAGGAGTAACACTTCCTCACTGTTGGTGTGAGTGCAAACTGTTGTCCCCAGTATGGAAATCACTGTGAAGATTACTCAAAAAGCTTAAGTACATCTCCCACACGATCCAGTCACACCGCTATTGGAACTCCACCCAAAGCACTCCATATCCCAGTACGCAGATACTTGTTCAAACATGTTCACTGCTGCTCTATACACAATAACCAGAAAACTTAATCTAGATTCCTATCAACAGATGAAAAGACAATGAAGGTATAGAATATTTACACCTGGAATATTTAGTTCTGAAGAAAAAAGAAATTCAGAAACTCACCATTAAATGGATGAACCTAGAAACAATCATCCTGACTGAGGTAACTGAAAACAAGAAACACAAACGTCCCATGATCTCTTTCATAAGTGGACACTAGCTTTACATCATTGCATACACGTTTCAACCAGAGAATCCATGGATTCCAGGAAACTAGTACATGGCCATGGGAAAGAAGAATCATGGAGTAGGAGGGTTAAAGGGATGGGATGGGAGGGCAGCACAGAGGAAGAGGCAGGAGAGGGATAACTAACACTGAGTCCTTCAGAGGAAGTCACAGAGCCAGGCATGTTGGTGCAGACATTTAATCACAGCACTTGAGGGAGGGGGAAAGACAGGGAGATCTCTGTGAGACTGTGGCAAGCCTCGTCTACATAATGACTGCAGGCCAGCTGGGGCTCCAGGGAGACCCCGTTTCAAAAACACAATTTTAAAGAAATGTCACATGGAAACATACTACTATAGAATATTCTTGAACTATATCCATATATAATAAAAGACATTAAAGGAGCCACCGAAAAACAGGGAGATATCTCTTCTACTAGACCACATAGGCTAGAAACAAAAAGTCCAATGCCAGGAATGGACTACCTGTTTTTTTTTTTAATATTTTATTTACTGTTTTGTTTTATGTGTGTGAGTGTATTGTGTGCATGTATGCAGGTGCACCTGTGTCTGGCAGTGCCCACAGAGGGGGAAGAGGGTGTTGGATGCCCTGAAAGTATAGTTAGGAGTTGTTGATAGCTACCATGTATGTGCTGGGAAGTGAAGTCAGGTTCTCTTTAAGGGCAGAAAATGCTCTTAACCACTGAGCCATCTCTCCAGTCCCCTTTTTAATAGGTATATTTTTATTGAATACTTGTAGATTTCATACTATATGTTTAACTATAAGTTTAACCATATTTAGACACTCTACCATAGCTGCAACACCCCATAGCTTGCCCTCAGGATTTTGTGCAGTCTGTCATATATGTTAAGGCCTATCAAGTTAAGTTTCTAGACCCAGATATCCTTCGATTTGAGTTCATTCACTGGAGCCTAGTCATCCTATCTAGCGTCAATCCACTAAAGATCTATTCTCCTTCACCAAGCAGTGATCATCTGTCAACAGTTCTTTGCTAAGGTTGTGGTCTCCTGCCCATTCCCACTTCTATGCTGGTTTCTGTCTGATTGAGTTTCTTGGGTCTCGTGCATGCTCTCACCATTGCAGCAGGCTCATATGAACACGTCCCCAGGAACCTGTGAGACACTGTCCGTTACAGTCATGTGCCTCCTATGATCTCCCTCCCTCCCCCAGCAATAGTGACTTTTAAAATAGGAGTCCTCCCCAGGGACACAAGACTCCCTGTTTTGAACCTGCTGACCAGGTTCCCATGGACACTCAGACAACACCGACAAATCCTCTGATCTTGGTTTCCCACCAGAACTTCACAGTAAGACCCTATTGCTGAGGACACTACATACACATGTTGTGGAACAGAGAGAAATCAAACTGGCACTCACTTCAAAGCTTCATCACTACTGACCAGCTTTAAGAGTGCTGAAAGATGCAATGCATGCTACTAAAAAAGAGAGGATTGACCATAAACTTGACTTGCTGTGAATCCTGTGTGCTACAAGAACTGGCCTAGCCAGGTATGCCCTGCGGTAGAACGGTACCACAAGTGTTATGTGAGTAAACAACCACTTCTGGGTTTGATTTGGAGTCCACTTCACAAGATGGAGCCCATACCTGACACTGACACCAGGTGAGGCAGTCTGTGGCTAGCTAGGTCACAGGACATCCAGGTGAGCTTACTAATATGATTTGCCTAAATAAAAATAGTACTAAACTAATTCCTAATGATTTATTGTTCTCAGTTCTCATCAGTGAAGCTTTCTTATGTTGCAGATTGTGACTAAAATGGAGACCCACACTGGTCAATGTGCAGAGAACAAGAGGTTTGTCCTGAAATACTATACCTGTATCAATCTTTGGACTCCCAAGGTTCAGGGATCATTGTGCAAGACAGGCCTGAAAGGTACTAAGAGCCAGAAGTGGTAGGTGACCACATGGAAAGTTTTCCAGACAGTTAGGCAGCCACTCACATGATCTCACTGCAGTGGTGACAGCCTGCACAAGTTCACAAGTCAGCTTAAGCCAAATTCCCAGCATAGAAGACGGGAAGTGGATAGGAAACCCCAACCCTAGCTGACGAACTACTGGCAACCATTAACTGCTGGGAGGGGAAGAATCAGTCTTTGAAAGTAGTGACTGAGTGGACTGACACATGGGGACACAAGTTTCACTCCACAGGCCTTTAAATAATGAGGAAAATGTATAACGGAATGTGTGGACTGGGGCAAGGAGGGGAGGGAGAAGGTGCACATAGGGGAGGGACCCATATACGATGAAAATATAGTGTATAGAATGTGTAGAAATTAAATTTGTAGAAACCTCTTATTGACGATGTATAATCAAAGTTAAGGAGATCACTTACTTCCTTAAAAAAAAACTCAACCAAAATTAAATGAATAAATAAAGGATAGGTAACAATGGAGGACATGAAATCAGGAAGGGAGTAGTGTGGAGGGCAGAGAAGGGGAGGCTTTGAATGTGATCAAAACAAATGAAATTCTGGACTCAATACACAAAATTACAATACGCATATATACATATTCTCTACATGTATGTATACAGATGGCTCTGAGTTCTTTCTGACTCACGTGGCCTAATGCTTTCTTGTGGTTAATTTTTCTCTCATCTATACCATTCCTTTGCTTTTGAATAGTTTCTTCCCTACTTTGCAATCTGTGTGGGATTTATTTCATTCTGGAATAAGAGGCCAAGAACGCGGACACACTCGGCTCAGGCCCTGACAGCCTTAACGTAAGCAGTGTTCGCAAAATATTCAAGCATGAATTGGACTAGCAGAAATGAAGAGAGCAAATGTCAGTCACTTGCCCTCCCACATTAGCAAATGGAGAAAGCACAGGAAAATGACAACTGGAAAATGAATTCACAGACAGGAAATCAACAGACAACACGAACAACCACAACACTGATTCTGCAAACTGTCAATAAAAACCCCAGGCACAGCGGCTCATACTCATAATCTCAGCACTCTAGAAACGGAGGATGAAGCATCACGGTGACCTCAAGGACAGAGTGGTAAACACAAACATATATGCACATATGTGTATGTAAGTATGTATTTATATATATACATGTATGTATGCACACGTATATTAGTAAAACTGATAAACCTACAGTAAAGAAGACACAACAATTACTTATTAGAAAGCGCATCATTAAAGGTATGAAAAGTGCCAGGACACAGGTATTTTTCTCTTGCTGTGACCAAACACCTAACAACACACTTCAAAGGATAACAGATGAAGGATGTATTTTTGGCTTATACTGTAGGTGTGCCCTTCTAGGTGTGGAAGCATGGTTAGCTCTTTACATAGTTCAGCAATCAGAAAGCAGGCCTTAAGAGGATCAGAGCAAGATCCATTAGACTAGACAACAGGGATGACATAGTCTCTTGGTCTCCTAAAGCAGACACTCACCGCTCCTGAAGTTTCAGCTCTCTCTGACTACAAATAAACCCGTTCCTTACAGAGTCATAGTCAATGCTGTCACTGGGACAGACTGTCAAGAACATAATGACTACCAGGATAAGCACAGGCCCAAGTCTAAGCTCAGCTTTTTGGGATCACTGCTTTACATTAACCCACGGGATCAGGTCAATCTTAAAAGCCTCCTACAGGAAAAGACCACTTGAAGCTATTTTGACCTGACATTATGAGGTCAAGTTCAAATCCCTAATTTCAATCAGGCTGTAGGGCTCATTTCCATTGAGGGGAGTGAGAAGGGACACAGGCAGACGGGAAAAGTCAGAGCAGCTTCCTTAAGATGCAACAACTTGTTCCCAGGAGACACTGTGGGGGAGAGTGACAGGAAAGAAGAGCCCACTGGGGGTGGACATCCAAGCAGGACCAATAAGGAGAAAGAAAGGATCCAGTGACGTATAAGACTCTCTTCAGTAGACTCCCAGCTTGAGGACCCCTCACATTCCAAAAGGGAGCTGTTTGCAGTTTCTGTTCCTATGTCCATGTTCTGGTTTTCTGTGTCTCCCAGTAAATCCTTTACCTGTCTCATGAATGAAATTGCCTAGTCCCTTGATAACTACCCAAAACTGATACACCATAGGTTCATCTGTTCTCCTCCAGAAGTTCATGAGCACAACTCCTGGGAGCCTCTGGGACATCGCCATCTACTCTCTGATGAGAATCAAGTGAAATCCAATATCACAGACCTCCAAAACCTAATGATATCCAAGACCCACTCTCCTTTCTGGTATCAATCTCATAAATTTTAATTTTATATGGTGTTTCCTTTTATCCTTTCCATGTCTTACAATACACAACCCACTTCAGGGAATTCATCCTGACCCTGTTACTCCAGGGAGACCTCTGAAACTACTCCTGGACCAATGTTAAAGTTCCCTAAAAGTTACAAGCCACATTTTTACTCGAGTTGCAAAGGCTGCCCAGCTGCTCTCAGGATAATGCTGACATATCTCTGAACTGTCTTGGGTCTGGACATCTTCACTTTCTGAAGTATTCATCATACTTCTTCGCTGCTATGTTAAAATACCATTATTGTGTCATTTTTAATCATTTGACATGCTGATCCTGCCTGAAACATCGTCTGACTACCTTGTCCAAGAGTCTATGATCTCTTCAGAAACCACAACTGAACCCTCATGGAGGACTGCAGATTTGAGTGCTAATCCTAATTGGACTGGCGGTGTCTACCCAGCCATTCCATGAAGATGAACTCTAGGGCTGGAGAGATGGGTAAGCAGTTAAGAGCACGTGGTGCTGTTTCAGAGGTCCAGGGTTGAGTTTCCAGCATGTACATGGTGGTTAACTCCACTTCCAGGGAACACAGTGTCCTATTCTGGCCTCCATTGGAACTGCACAAACTTGGTGCACATACATAAGTGCAGAGAAAGCATTCATACACATAAATAAATGTTTTAAATGGATTAAATTAAGTCATCCCACAGAACCATTCCCAATGCCCCCCTATCTTGCTTGACTTATCACTCTTCAAAACACTCCTGGACAAACATAAGCATGGATTCAGCTTCCTTGCATCTCCTCACTCTTACCTTCATGGAAGTTTGATCAGATGCTGGCCACAGAAGCCAGGCTTCCATTTATATTAAATCCACAAGCCATAAGGAAATGGCTGTTCCCACAGGGACCCTTTAATCATGCACCTTCACTCTTCTGTTGGTAAGATAAGAAAGAACATCTCTACCTCTAATGATCCAATTCCAAGACACAATACAAAGTTCACAGCTGGTCAGCGCATCTGTAAAATGCTAAATAAAACCTTAATCTAGTTATGAGGAAATGGCTCACCTGTAAAGTGCTTGTCACACAAGCATAAGGACAAGTAACTGTATCCCCAGGACAAAGTAAAAAGCTGCTCACAGTGCACAGGCCCCCAATCCCAGCAGAGTAGGTGGAGACTACAGGATGTCTGGGGCCCGCTGGGCTGACAATCTAAGAGAATTGGTAAACTACTTCTTCAGTGAGAAATCCTGCTTTGATAAAGAAGGTTGTGGGGGCATTGAGATGGCTCAGTGGGTAAAAGCACTTCCTGGCAAATCTGGAAAATTCAGTAAAATCCACAAAATCCACATAAAGGTAGAAGGAGAGAACTAACTCCACAAAGTTGTCCTCAGGATTCCACACATGGGTCATGGCAAATGTGAACCCCTCCACACACGATATACACACGCATATGTAACAATAATAAATAAAATTTCTAAATTCAAAACTGAGGAAACTGGAAAATGGCATCATTCACTGTCGATCTCTGACCTCCAAGAATATGAGAACACCTTCACACATACCTGCATTCAGATGAACACAGGCACATGCACAAACACACGATCTCAATTTAATCCACTCTGAGAATCTGCCTGTGCTGAACTATCACCCTGGAAAGAACACACCATTCTCAGAAAGCTCTTCAAATTCCCTCCCACTCCAACAGACGACAAAGTCCTAGTAGACCACTGAGAGTTCAACTGGTAGCAAGAACTGAAACAGCCTGGGCTCCACATCAACACTGCCCAGAGTCTGATCCCTTCTTTGCAGAGGTTTTCGTTCTCCATGTCTTTCCTATTTTAACTCACTCCTTTTAGGTCCCCACTTCTCACTTCTCTATCAGTAACTTGACCTACAGAGGGACAATATACAGGAGAGGCCACACATGCTGGGGATCTTACGGAAAAGAAAAGCTTCTCTCTAAAATCTGGAGAGGGAGATTTGGCCTCAGTGGTTAAGAGTATGTACCAGTCTCACAGATGACCTGTGTTCAACTCCAAACAGCCACTTGAGTGCTTGAATCACTCACAGCAATTCTTAACTCCGCCTCCAAGGGAATCATTTGTCCTCTGACCACTGCGGACACCTCCACTCATGTGTGCACACACATACATACATCTACATATGATGGAAAAGAAATCTTTACCAAAAAAATCCACATACTGGACGGGAGCTTCATTTAGAATAAGAAAAAGTGAAACAGGGAAGGGAGGGTGGGAGGCAGGGGGAGGGGCAGGGAGGAAGAGGAAGGGAGAGTTCCAATGAGGGGGATGGAGGGGGGAGGCCAAAGGAGCTTCTTCAAAGAAAGACCACACAGCACCAAAAGCACGATCAGCGCTCAGGACAGACACGGACACTGAAGCTGCCCGCGCCGGCGGAGCCTCCCGCTCAGTGCCCGGCACAGAAGCAGCTGCAGCAAGAAATGCCACAGACGGCGCCGGGACCGCACAGGACGCCGGTCCGGCTGCCTGCCCCGCCCGGGGGGACCCAGCACAGCCCGCTCCCCGGGCTCCACGGCCGCTCCTCTAGTCTGAGGACAGCCGGGAACACGCTCACCATGGCCCGGCTTCCGGCTTCGCCCGCGCTGTCGCACAGCTCTCCGCAGCGGCGCTCACCCCTCAGCACTCTCAGCGCAGCCGTCAGCCACGTTTCCGAGCCGGCAACGCGGAACCCAGAACATGGCGCGGGATAGAACCCGCCTGCCTACTCCAATCAGAGCTCCTGATTGGGCAGCACGCCCTGAAGCCCTGATTGGCTAGTGCAACCCCTGAGGCCTGAGTGACAGGAGGAGTTAAAATGATGTGGGAGCACTTCCTAGCCTTGCCTTTCTATTAGTGCACAGAGCTTGCCCAACTCCCAGGAGCCTGGAATTCTCGCAGAATTTGCTTGATCTGTCAGAGCAGGAATTGCTGTCAGAGCAGGTATTGCTGCAAAGCAGGTATTGATGGGGACCCTCACATACACAGTCAATGTTCTAGGTCATTGTCCTCTTATCTCAGGTGTAGAAAGACACTCAGCCACAAAGGTGAAATTAGTGTTGAGTCTAGAGTCTGATAACCTTGAAGGTTCTGGAATTTCTACGGAGGCACATTAATTTTGTCTTAGAACCCAGGCCTGCTCCTCTTTGCAGCTCTTTCTAAGAGGCCTGAAGAGTCCCGGCCACACTGTACCTACACTGCACTCCTGTCGCTCTTTGCGGAGATACAGTCAGGAAGCTGTCCATGCTGTGCTTTCACAACTTCTAATTTATGGCGAAATGGCCAAACTGACTCCATTTTTCCCCCAGCTTTCTCCCCCTCCTCATCACCCCATGCATGTCCCCTGAAGGCTGAACTTGCACCAGTTCCAGAGAGTACATTGTTTCTACAATGCTGAGAAACTTACATTCAGCCAGGCAGAATAACATGAGCAGTTCCTGGGAAATAGTTTTTCTGCAATTCTGAGAAATATATATAGATGTTGGGGGGAGTTGTTATTGTTATTTTCTGCTAAATGACATGTTGTAGTTAAGGCTTTGAGTTCAGTGTCTGAGCGGATTTAATCCCAGGTAAATGAGCACTCTCAAATATATCAAGAGTGGAACAAACTGCATAGGCCATCTGAGAACGTCCAATTGTGCATTTTCCATAGGGGTTCCCAATACATATCTTTAAGTTGTCTTGGACCCTCCGCACGTGCACCTTGGCATGTGCGCACAAAACACTAACAGTAAATTCATGTAAAACTATAAACTTCTGTATCCTGCATTTCCTGCCTTCACTTATTTGAGCAGTACAGTGTTCTTGATGACTTTTGGTGTGGTACCACTAGATGTATATCAAATGTAAATGATATATTAAAATATAGGGAGGAAAAAAATTAGACCCCAATTTTTTTTTTTTTTTTGAGATGGGGCTCCCTGTAGTCCCAGCTGACTTGGAAGATCAGACTTCCTTCAGTCTCACAGAGGTCATCTTGCCTCTGCCTGTGCTTCTCCCTCCCAAGTGCTGGGATTAAATATATGTGACACCACACCCAGTCTCGTATCTCTTAAAAATTTATTTTAATTTCGTTTTCTTTTATGTGTATGTGATTTTTTCCTATATACATACACCCACGTGTACGTTGCCAGGGGTGCCCAAAAGAGGAACTGGAGGTATAGATGGCTGTGAGCCACCTGTGGGTGCTGGGAAATGAGCTTGCGTCCTCTCCAAGAGCAATCAGTGTTCTTAATTGCTGATCCATCTCTCCAACCCCTTTGACTCAGATCTGGATGAGTAGATATCAGGATGTGCAGGGGTTTCTTCCTGAGTGTCTTTGCCAACTACTTATCTCTCCCATCAATCAAGGGGCATTATGAATGAAACATAGAGAAGAACCTAAAGGACGCTAAAAGAAGCTCCTCATTTCTTATTATGGTTAAGACCAAATTTACAGAACAAATAATATTGAACAGAGAGAGAAGCATGAACTGACTCCCATGGGAAATCCATTGGAAGAAGAGCAGATACCTCAGGAGACATTCTCAAGGCCAAGAGGGTAAGGAATAATTTATTTCAAGCTCTGAAATCAGCTGCAGAACTCTATCCAGTAATTCTGTACTTCATGACTAAAAGAGAAAGGTCAACCTTCCATGGCCACTAATCTAAGACTACACAACATACTTGAGGAGCTCCACATATTGAAGGGAGATGCTTAAATAGTTCCATGAGGACACAAGAAACCTAAGGGAGCCACATTAGGCCAGTAAATAAGTGAATGTTAAGACATGACCAAGCATTAGAAAACAAATGTCATGAGTTCCTATACATGTCTTAATATTAACTCCTTCCTATCATGCTGTCAATTCTCCAGTCAGAATACACCAAGTGTTTTAAAAACTTAAAACAACACATGCTTGGCAAAGAATCGTATGCTTAAAATCAAAGAACTTTAAAAGGTGTGCCTAGCATACAGTACTAAAAAGTAAGCAGGTGTGGATATAGTGATATCTAATAAAATAGACTTCAAGCCTGAATTCATCAGAAGAAAAAAGGTTTTTCCAAAAAATATTTTTAATTTATTGTTTTTATTTTATGTGTATGCATGTACTGCCTGCATGAAGGGAGGTGCATCTGTATCATCCATGCCTGCAGAGGACAGAAAAGGGTGTGGGATCCTCTGGAACTGGAGTTACAGTTAGCTGTCTTGTTTGAGTGCTGGGATTTGAATCTGGATCTTCTACAAGAACAGTCAGTGTTCTTAACCATTGAGCCATCTCTCTGGTCCCTAGAAATATAGATTTTTTTTTATGTTAAGAAAACAATGTCTACAGAGGAGAGTAGATTTTTACACATGTGCATCAGCCATCAGCACCCCAAATTTCATAGAAACTAAGAGATAAAGAAACACAGATTGACTGCAGTATAATTATCACATTTGACTTTAATACCACACTCTTGCTAATAGACAGGCAGTCAACACAAAACAACACCAAAGTAATATCAAATGTAAATGACATATATAAAGAGTTGAGAAATGAGATTTTATGAAATTAAAAGCTTTTGTACAGGAAAGGAAAGAATTGAGTAGAGGTCGACTTATAAATGAGGATGATTCATAGCAAGCTATGCATCTAAAAGAGTATTCATATCTACAGTAGAGAACTTAGAACACTCAATGTCTGAGAAAAAACACCCCAAATGAATAAGTAAATATTGAAATGAATTTCAGAAGTAAATTACAGATGGCCAAGAAACAATTGAAACGATGTCCAGCATTGTTAGTCATCAGGAAAATGCAAATTAAAGCTGCTTTGAGATTATATCTCACTCCAGAAATATTTGATGTCATTATGAAAGAAAACAGCAAAGGCTGACAAGTGTGTGCAAAGAAGGGAACTTTCACACTCTGCTGGTGGGAATGGAAATTGGCCCAGTCAGCAGGGAAGACATTGTGGAGGACGCTCAGAGAAAGTAAAGTAGTTCTCAGGAGATAACAGAAATGCTTCCTTGAAAGCTTGACAACTTTAGTTCATTCCCAGAAGCCACTGCCCAGTGTGGATTCTGAGCTTCCTGTTTCCATCCTTGTCCTGGGAGTTCAAGACAGGGGAGCACGTTTGCTACTTCAGCGACATTGTCTGGCAATAAACTGCTTCGGGGAGTCGAATGCTTCCTGTGGGTGTAATCAGATGCGCTGGGCTCTGTCCTAAAATTTTTTTCTGAGAGTCAAGAGTCAACCACTGTCCTCTCTAGGTCCAGGGCTACAAAGCCACGCATACTTTCGCCAAATTATAGTTTGTGAAAGTATAATGGAAATAAGAAGACACGGCAGATGGCTGGTAAAAGACCTTGCAATGTTATGGTAATTAAGAACTTCTGAGCAAGAGAAGCTCTGAGACTGGAGACAGATATGGGGAAGGCAGAGGAGTGTTTCCCTCTGTCCCCTCGGTTACTCTGATAGAAGTTTGGTTTCCCAAAGCTGCTACAGTCCTGCAATATGTTACCCGAAAATTACCATGTATGTGCTATATATCATTTGCTTTCATTCCTCAGGTGAGTATATATGGCCCTCAAAACTGATGCAAGGGGCTGAATCCTTTATGAAAGGATCTGTGTGTCAGTCCCGATAGCAGATTAAACTCCCCCACTCCTCACCTGACTTTGGCTGCTGGCCTCTGATTTTTCGGTAACATTTCTGGAGACCCCCGAGAGATCAAGTCACAGTACCCGTCCTTGGTAATAGAGGCTCCCAGACCCTGTACCCCCACAGTCCCTGGAACAGAGAACTGTGCACCCCGAAAAATTTCCTCTCTGGGTCTCCTTCCAGGAGGCCAGAGAGCTCTGGACTGGAAGCTGTCATCAGGTGGGGCGAGACAGAGATCCAGAATGGATGTCCAGATCACGTAAAAGAAGGGTCCCCTATGGTAGACACGTAGCCGCCACTGCGGGCTGATGCCGGTAGAAGGTTGCGTACAAAGTCTTGATGTGATTCTATGATGGCACTGGCCTCGAATCAGGAAGGAAAGGGGCTAGATTAAACCTCAAGGTGATTCTGAGTTGCTGGCCACATTTAGGTAAAACAGGAATCAGGCAGGAAAGGGAACGATTAAACTTTGATGTGATTCCGTGGTGCTGGCTCCATCTGGATAGAACAGAAATTTAATGGGAATAACTAGGCTATTATGACATTAAGATAAAACCCTCCAAATTAAAAACGTTTTGTGAGTCAGGTGGTTTGAAATCAGGCCATGCTGAGGAAAAATCCCTGTATCCGGATGGAGGCTACTTAAATCCTAAAACCCAGCCTCATACCTACCAGAACAGAAGAGAGAACTGCCCCATTGCTAGAAAGAGATTATAGAGGAAGTGTTCTTCTCTCATCCGGATTTAAAAGATAAGTGCCTGTTTAAATTAGGCCATCCTAATCAAAGTCCTTGATTACTGCGTTTCGGAATCACTTACTTTGTGTGTAATTATGTTACATGTGTCTATAATAATTGTTTTCATGTATTGCTTGAGATTTCGTGTAATTATGTCATGTGTCTGTAAGTTTTCTCATGTGTTGAGATCTCACCTAATTCTGCCTTGTATGTCTATGACAATGTCTTCATATGCTGCTTCTATCAAAACTGGCCGTTTTAGTTTCTCTTTTTCATTTTTCTATTGTGCACAAAATTACTAATTTTATTTTTTTTTAATTTTGGCATGCCCAGTTAAAATACACATGTGCAGATTTATAAATATGGATATTTTGATGATGCATTGAAAGGCCTTATACACTTGGGTATTCTAAAGAACTTAAAATTTATTGAACAATGTCTCTAAGTCTATTAAGTGCTTCACAGAACTTTAAAGTGCTATTTGTTTATGCAGAACAATATAAGATGTGACTGAAATCCCCAACAGTTTGAAATTCAGGAAGATGGGAAGAAACCTGGAGCTGAAGTTTACAAACATGCATGAGAAAAGACTGACTTTTACAACTTCTCCTCAGAAATCCAGGTCCTGCAAATAGCTACAAATAGCGCAGATAAGACCCCAGGCCTCAAATTCACAAAGGACACTGGACTTCCTTAACAGATAAGGTTCTGGACTCAAAAATTCACAAACAGCTGTAAAACTGGACTACTTCCTGCTCAGAAGCTTGCCTTAAACATCAGTCAGATGTCCTGGCAATACTAAATCTTCTCCCCTAAAAGCCAGGAGGGGGCTGAGGGTTTTTAAAGGCTTTAAGGCTTTGAGGACTAGGACTTAGACACCGAGTAAAAGAATGTCATGTAGAGAATAATTCTTTATTATAGATTGTTAATATTTTGAGCACAAGACTAGTGTTTCCTCTCCATTGTTATCTGATACATTTAAGAGTTTTCCTTCTCTATCAAAATCCTTAAACTTATACATCTAATGCTCACAGAACCTAGTGAAAGTTGGGGTGAAGAGAATACGAATGCATCTCTCAACTCTCACTAGGAAAGCTTCCTCATGCGATAGAGTGTGATGAACACAGAAGGCCACAACTGGCCAAAATGTAGAAAATAAGAGACTGCAGAGTGCAATTCCCTGGACAGAACGATACTAAACCTCACCGACCTAGGGCACAGACCACTGCAAAAGAGGGAATGGAAAGATTGTAAAGAGCCAGGATTCATGCACGACCATAAGGAAGCAGAACGTTCCAGGATTCAGGGAACTTGGTCATATGAACTTGCAGCAACGGTGACAGCCTATACAAGACACAAACTTAGACAAAAACCCAGGACAGAACTGGGAACATGGTCAGGGGGCTTTAACCTCAGCCAAAAATCTGTTGATGGATGGCAACTGCTATGTGAGGGAGAGGTGATCTTCTACAAGGGAGTGACTCTAGATAATCTGACCAGTGAATGAACTCACTCTATGTGTACACAGTATTGACTAGACAGGCCTTAACCTGTCTGAGAGAATGCAGCAAATCTGGCAGTGGGGTGTGAACTGATGCAGAGGGGAAGAGAGCATAGATATGATTAAGGCCTATTGTGTGAGATGCACAAATTTGATCAAAATCATACATTGAAATAATATATAAGTGCATATGTGTGCTCACAGATATGATGTATTTGCTCCTAAAGGTGGTTTTAACTGTTATCTCTGGAGTAGAGAGACTGTAGAGATGGCTTAGTGGTTTAGTGCACTTGTTGCTCTTTCAGAGGACCTGGTTTCAGTTCCAGGAGTCCGTGTGAGGTGTTCACTACCCCGCACCTCCTGCTCCAGCAATGCTCTGGCCTCTGAGCACCTGCATTCATGAACACATCCCCACGCAGATCACATGCATACACACTATTAACAGTAGTCAGAAAAATCATTTCTGAAACAGTAAATATTTCAGTCATAAATTTTCGTTCCTTGCACCACACGGTGTTGAGATGTGCATGACAATAAATATGTGGGAACTGATGATATGAAAAATTGCTTATATTGGTGTTCTGTCCTTTTTTGCACCATGCTTCAGTTCTCAAGTACATACTTTCTGTTTTATTATTCACAACATATATAGCTTTTTATTTATGTACATGTGTATGTCTGAATATGTTCACATGCTTGCAATTGTTCCCAAGGACCATAAGAGAGTATTTAATGCCTTGGACACGAGTTACAGGCCATTGTGAGTCACTCAGTGTCAGTGCTGAGAATCAAGCTTCAATCATCTGCAAGAGCAGCCAGCACTCTGCACTCCTGAGCCGTCCCTCCTGCCCCTACTTTCCATATTTTGACAACCTGACCCCATTTCAGGCTCTTTAGACATCATAAAATATACTGCTTTATTTATGTCATCCTGAACAAGATTCATTTCACCCGTAGTCCACGTTTAACAAGACCAAGGCTGTTGTGCAGAATATCTGTGTATATTTCCTCATTATGTAACCCCATAGGTCTCTATGGTTAGGATGATTGCATCTCTACTGCACTAATTCCGTTCATGACAAACATTGTTCACACTCATGGCCACATATGAATTTTAGGACAGCAGGGCATCTAACTTTCTGAGTCCTGTTACTAAGCCATACTCTACATTTGAATCCTTGCATTGTTTTTGAACCTAACAAACATTCAGAGCATTTGCTTAGTGTTAAGAGCAATAAAATAACAGTGAAAGCATGAATGTACAAGCATGTCTTCAAAGTGAACTAATGTAGTTTCAGAGTTGCAGAGATGGCACTAAAGAATCCTGTCCTAATCAGTAAAAAGCCCTCTGCAAGTCTCTAATTCTCTGCATGTTGGCCATTTCGTGGGTCTCTGTGTTGATTTCTCTCTGTTGTATGAGGAAGTTTCCCTGATGAGAGATGAGGGATACATTATTTCACAGGTCTAACAATAAGTCATTTCAAATCAGTTTAATAATTTGTGTATTTAGTAAAATAATAGCGACAGTCTCCACCCTATGGCCTGTGATCTGTCTAGCCTCAGGTTTCCTTGCCTGCTCTCAGTGTCAGGAATGGGTATCCATTTTGTAAAGGAGACCAAAAATCCAATGTTATTTGGATGATTACCCTCCTAATACTTGTGCCACTATCGCACCAGTAGGAATATCCTGCCATGCCAAGATGTTGTAGCTTGCAGGTATCACAGCTGGGAAATAATTGGTTTTCTCTTTGAGTAGCATGCACAACAACTTCCAGCACTCTGAAAGCTAGCCAGTAGAGATGAAGCCTTGAGATCACTCCTAGCTTGATTTCTCCTTGTTGGCTCTACAACCCATGTATGTAGTGTCTTCAGAAAGAGGGCCTTACTGTCAGTTTCCATTGGGTAATAAAGAGCAGGGGAAATTTCCAGTATTGTATGAGGTGCTTTAGGACCCATAGTCAACAGCATTAAAAAAGGGAATCTATTCTTGATATACAGGTTTTTCTTTGCTATAGTATTTTCTACCCTTGGTGTTCAGTTGGAATTGTGTCTCTTGAGACTGGGAAACTCAAAAGGTTCAGGAATCACTGGGGAAGAGGGAAAAGAAAGATTGTAAGAGCCAGAGGCAGTAGATGAGTACAAGGACCAGAGTATTCCAGACACCTGGGCAGTTGATCATATGAACCCACTGCAAGCATGTCAGCATGCACCAATCCCATGTAAACTCAAGCCAAACAGAATTGCAGCATTGGAACTGGGGATGTGGGAAGGAGGTCACAGCCCTAGGTGAGGAACTGATGACCCTGGGTGAGGGAGAATCAGTTTTTTATGAGGGTGTGGTGAGCAGGCTTCAGTGGATCATACCACACAACAGAGCAAGAGCAACTGGGCAACGATTTCACTGAAGAGGCATAGAGACAAAGATGATGATGATAGATAAATAGATTCATAGATATATAGACAGATAGATAGCTAGATGAGAAAGACAGAGATGATAGACAGATAGATAGATGATAGATGATAAATAGATATGATTTCAGAGTACATTGACTTAGGTGTGGTGAAAATGTGGGGAGGGGCCTAAATATAAACAAAATGTATTCCATGAAACACACACAAAATCATTAAAAATTTTCAAAGAGGAAAAATGAAAATTGTGCACTGAAGGACATGATGGCTTTGGGATGGAAGCCATGATGTAAAGAATGAACTCAGCCCAGCGCTGGGCTTCCTTTAGTCTCCCGCTTCCTCTCTTCTTGTGATACGCCTGCGGATGAAAATTCCAGCTCTCCTCTTAAGGATCATAAGACTTTATCCCGGAGGCAAATATGAGTGACCATTGCTAGAAACACAGATTTAAGGTATCCAGCATCAACTTTGTATATGGTAAAATTTTAATGTAACTTTTATAATAACTATACAAAAGAATGTCATAAATCAAGGCATTAAAAACAGTTTGATGGGAATATAGGGTAGGCAAGTTTTAGCAAACTGGAGAAATGTCAGCTAGAGAAATATGAAGTTGTATAAGGACATTCTTAGCCTTTGGTTTGTTGGAAGCTACCAGTCTATTAGAACATTTTAAAATGATTTAATTTTTAAGAGATGGTCAGATCAGACATGACAGTGGGCAATGAATCACTATTAGTGGGGAAACAGTAGCCCAAGACTAACTCTAGACCTACAACATACCAACCCTCTATGATCATAGAACATTTTAAACTCACAAAGCAGATTTTATTTTGCAAAAAAAACTGTGTTGCATGGTCAATCAGATCCAGCAAATACACAGCACCAGAAGCTTGACAGAATTCTATTCCTAACACAAAGTTCTGTGTCCTTTCCCAGTGGCCGGGGTCCAGTATCACAGTCTTCCTCAGCATCTTTCCAGGTTGGCTACTTATAAGAAGCAGAGCAAAGGGAGGGTTGGAGAGCTATTGGCCCCAGGCCATCAGGTTCTAGGCAACAAGGCCTTACAATCAACAAAAATCTTACAGGGTATGGAGGAATTAAGCTTAGAATTCCTGGTCATAAGCCAAGCTTTATAGGATTTGGAAGAAAAGAGTAAGATTTTATTTTTCTTCCAAATCCCACCTCTTCTTTTCTTTTTATAGTGGCATGTTTCACTTAATTTCTGTCATTTTCTTACAATGTAGTTTGATAACATTTAGATCCCCATCCCCATCACCACCAGTGCCCACTGTCCAATATAATGTACATGTATATCATCCTGTGGAGCTTGATTTAAGTCCCCAAATGTGCTTCAATTTTATTCCATTCACTGGACATCACAAATGGATACATGTGTGGTGGTAATTCACGCAGATGTTCTAACCAATTCTACCAATGAAGTATAGGAAAGAACTCTGTTCTTCTAGCCTTGGCCACAGGCCTGCTCTTGCTCTTAGCACCTGAGATCTGTAGACTACTCCCTAAGTTCGGGTCCACCCACTGTACCCTCAATCCCAAACTCAGAACAGCTCAATTTTTCAGTCCAGTTTGTTAGAACCTTCAAAGGTTGTCCCTCCCCCAACATGCCTTGGATTCCTCAGACCAGCATTCCTCTGTGGTAAATCTGATCCTGCCCACGGCTAATTCATTCCCCTCCTGCCTCAGCAACTCTAAACTCACTCACCCCACATCCCATTTTCCATCTAGCCTGGGCACAGACACAGTCTTATTCTTAGCCCACGAGATCTCTGCACAACCCTCTTACCTCTGTAGGGCTGTGAACTTTCCAAATCACTTCGTGTCCTTCCCTCTACATTGGTACATTTGTCACCACTCCCACTGCTGCAAGGCTAGACATCTCTGCCCTTCTGTAGGGCCCAGACCTTTTAAAACTAACTGCTTGAGAAAGCCTGAATTCAGCCTCTGCCTAGCAATTTTCTCAAAAGGAGCTGTGCCTGCTGATTAGATGGACCCAGACCTTAAGGGAGAGCCTGAGGACACCTGATCTCACCTAATCTGTGCCTCTGAGGGAACTCTAGAGTAGCTAGACTAGAGCCATCTGGTCCCTCAAATATAAAATCAAAGGAGAGAACCTGAAGTCTTGCCCAACCAGCTTTACAAACCCAATAAGAATACAACCAAGTCACATCAAGTACACAAACAGAATTAGACTTCAACTCAACAAAAGAAGGATTGAGTCTCACATCAGAATCACAAATAACAAAAGAAATACAAAACCCAAGATCACAACAAAAATAATAACATGAAAAACTCACAAAATATGTCCTCAACAAACATCACCAGTCCTCCAAAAGAGTTCTAGAATGAGAACCCCATAGAAATAATGCAGAACCCAGAGCTTAAAAGAACAATCATAAACATCAAACAATCAAAGAATTCAATGAATTTAAAGAACACAAAAATGAACAAATCAAAGAACTAAAAGAAGATACAGATAAACAAAAGGGAAAGAAATATTAAAGAAAACTCAGGCTGAAATAAAGAAGGAAGTGAATTACTCAGTAAGCAAATTTAAATGACGGGGAGAAAACCTCACCAATAATAGGAATGAAATGTGAAGCCGAGTATCAAGACAGGATGATAAAGGTGAAGAATTGGAGCACTCCACAAAGATTATATACTTTTCTCCAAAAAGGAATGGAATATACAGAAAGTGAGGGAAACCATGAAAAAAATGAAATCCACGCATCATAGGCATAGAGGAAGAAGCAGAAGCTGAGGATCATAGTACTGACCAGCTCTTCAACCAGAATGTAAAAGAAAATTTCCCAAAATAAAGGAAGCAAAGTCCCCTACAAATAGAGAAGGCACACAAAACACCAAATAGACAGGACAAGAAAAGAAACTCCATACAGCATATCATAGTAAAAACTTGAAGTGTACTGAACAGAGAAAGAATTCTGAAAGCTTCAAAAGAAAAACAAAAAGCCACATATAGATGAAAACCCACCAGAATTACAGATGACTTTTCAGAAACTCAGAAGAACCTGGACCAAAGTAGTCTCAGTTGTAAATGTCCATAGATGCCAGCCTAGAATACTTTACCCCACAATAATGTCTATTATAGTTTAAGGAGACAGAAAAATGTTCTGTGACATGAATTTGCTGAAAGAATTAATGTCCACAAAATCAGCCCTTCAGAGAATACTTGAAGCAATACAAAGAGCTGAAGAAAGTAATGACTATACCCAGGGGGACACAGAACTAAACTAAATGAAGCTGTAACTGGGGAATCAATGTTAGACCAAAGAAACAAAATGAATTTAAAGTGATGGGAACCAATCCACATCTTACAATAATAGCTTTAAATATCACCGAACTGAACTTCCAAGTCAAAATGGATGAAGAAACAAAATTCATCCTCTGTTGTCTGCAAGAAACCCATCTCACCTTCAAGAACAGGCACTACCTTAATGTGAAAGGAAGGAAAAAAATATTCCAAGCAAAAGGTACTAAGAAACAATCAATAGTTATTATTCTATCTGACAAAAGTGACTTCAAACTAAAACTAATCAGAAAAGATAAAGAAGATGACTTCATTCTGAACAAAGGAATGACTAACTAAGAAGATCATGAACATATATGCACCAATCTCTGGGCCACCAACTTCATAAAAAAATACTACAGGACTTTAAGACACATAATAATCACACCTCACTAATAATAGAGGATGGCAATAGCCCACTGTCTACATTAGACACGTAAATGGGACAGATAATAAACAGGAACATCTGAATTAAAAATACCATACATCAAATGGCCCCAACAGACATCTACTGAATATTCCATGCAAGCACCAAAGAATTCATATTCTGTTCAGCACATCATGCAACGTTCTCCAGAATCAAGCACATGCTGGGGCACAAAACAAACCCCAACAAACACAAAATTATTTAAACAATTCCAAGAATTCTATCACATCACAATGCAATAAAACTTAAAACTAACACAGAAGGAACTCTAGTAACTTCACAAATTCATGGAGACTACAGAACACATGACTGAATGATGAATGTTTCAAAGGAGAAATTAAGAAAGAAATAAAATTCTTCTTGGAATTAAATGAAAAGTACAGTACACCCCAACAAAACCTCTGAGACACTTTAAAAGCAGTCATAAGGGGTGAGTTTAAAACTCTCACTGCCTACATTAGAAAATCAGAAGGAAAACAAATAAACGATCCAACAAAATGGAAATCAAGAATCTTGAAAGTCAAAACAACTGAAAACCAGACCAACCACACAAGAAGAAATACCTAATATCAGACATAATTTAATGAAAAAGAAAACAATGTTAACTTAATGAATCCAAGAACGGATACTTTGAATACATGAATAAGAGAGACAGACCGTTGGCCCTGTTAATCAAAAGAAATAAAATAATCAACAGAATCAGAGTTGAAAGGGAAACATCACAATAGACAACAAAATGATAAAGAATATTACAAAAGAATAGTTTGAATACCTACATGCTAATAAATTTTAAACTTTAAAAAGAACGAATGCCACAGTCCTTCATTATCTCCAAGAATGTGAAGTCAAGACACTATTGCTGAACACAGGACATACTTTGGAGACTGAATTTGGAGCAGTGCAGCTGGAACTGACTTGGAAGCCACTTCCACTGAGTACTAGCACCCACAGCTCTGGACAGCATAATGCAAGTAGCGAAGAGAGAAAATCAATTGATCGCTCAACACCAGCTTCATTGCCAAATATCCACAGCAATGACTGCCACAGAATTTGACACTGGTGCAGTAGTGGCACTTTTTACTGGGGGGAGAAAGTCAATGGCTAGCTAATTGATCTTAGAGCCCATTCAAGAGGAGGAAATTGAGGTGTGGTACTGTAATCATAACCAAATATACATGGCTGATCTTTTCATATATCCTAGAGAAATCCCCAAAGCTGTCAAATTCCTAGGCCAATGTAAATTACTAAGTGTAAAATACATATCCTTATATTTACAATCAATAATCCCAGTCACCACTCATCAAAGAAGTTTCATTGTCACCAGATGGAGACTAATACAGAGTTACACAGCAGGTCACACACAAACATTGTGCCCATGTCTAAGCGGCACATCTACAATGCAACCTTAACACCCACAGTTTACACGACATTCAACAAGAGGTTAAGAAGTCACCAATGAATCTCTCAACTGTCATTAATGAAGCTCCCACATGCAACAAAAGGCCAGTAACACAAAAGGTCACAAATAAGTAAATAATGGAGATTAGAAATCTGTAGATTGTGGGGCTCTGGACAGGACTCTTCTATTAAGTTTCACTCACCCTTGGTTCATGGACCATTGTAGAATCGCTGTCAGAAAGACTGTAAGAGCCCGTGAGGAAGTGTGTGACCACATGGAAATAGAATCGTATAAGGCACCTGGTTCATATGAACCTACAGCAATGGTTTCAGCATGCTCAGGATCCATGCAAACTCAAAAGACAAAAATCCACCATGGAACTGGGTAAATGGGTAGAACACTTCATCCTTTGCTTAAGAAATGTTGGCAACTGACTACTGTTGGGTGAGCATGAGCTAGTCCCCTAAAGTGAGGGATTCTGGGTAGCCTGACTAGACCTCGGTGGATGAACCTGCACTGAGGTCATTTGGGAACATTAATGACACAATAGACTTTAACACACATGAAAGAATGTCTGGATTCCAGTTGGGGGCCTATGGGAGGTGCCAATAGATAAAGGGTTATTAAGATTGCTTGAGATGTTCCCTATGAAACACACAATTTTGCATTAAAATAACTTTTAAAAATTTTAGAAAGGCACTCATAAAATAATCCAATAAGTGGTTGGACAGATTATGTATTGACAGAAACAAGCAATGGAACTGTGTTAGATCTTGCCAATTTGATCCAGTAAATAAATGTATATAATCAAGATTCAGTGTTTCTGGTGCAAACGATAACTTCTTGTGATGGAGGAGCAGTTCTTCTACTCATCCAGTAAGTGTACGTTTTCCTGGAACAAAGCAAATGAAGGACTCACTGGTGGTATTTCAGTAAGTAGCTGCTCATTGAAAGAGTACTCGAGATATTACTTATATTGGTTTAACATAGAAAACAGGGAATGGAAATGTTTTGAATAAAAGAGAAAAATAAACTATCTTCAATGTGTCATATGAGAAAGGAGAGAAAACAGTTGTGGTCCATAAGCAAGACCAACAGTATTAATTGAAAATTACTTCCTGTATAGCATTCTTTATTTGGTGTCCTATCAAAAGTGTGTATTTTGGCTCAATGAGCCCCTTGAAATGCACTGTGAAAGTTCTGGGAATAAAGAGGACACTCTGAAGCTAGGCTTGTGAGAGTTTCCATTTCTCTCTAGACATGGATTATTGTGTGACGGGTCTAGATTATCAGTGTGGATAATCAGTGTGCCAACACTCACTGAAGGTGCAGACCCCCAAATATGTGACTTCTTTATTTTATGAAGGAAGGACCCCTGAGGAAGACTCTGGCAGGCACAGTCCCGAGTCTCTCTGTCCTCACAGGTGAGGATCTTGTTCTCTTTGTGAAGCAGAGACACTCCCATAGTCAAGGCCAGTGACCATGGTCTCAGCTACTTCCTGCTCATCTCTTCACCTCTTGTCTCTGCTCCTTACTCTTAATTGGACTTCCAAAGACAACCACCTACATGCTCTGTCAGATCATGTTTAGAGTTCCCTTTGCTCTCGCTATTTCCAGTCTCTTAAGCAAAATTATGACTATATTCCAGAATTTAATGTGAACATGCAGTGAAGAAAGATGAGGTGGCATCTGGTGTTAGGGGTGTCTGACTTCATTTTCCCTGTCTGCACCTTTGTCTAACCATATTTAGCTTCTGGATGGGACCCAACGAGGATGTACACTCAGAATATAGTCACAGTATCTTTATGTGCGCCAATGGCTTATTCCCTGCCATGTACCTGGTCTTGGGATGCCTGAGCACCCTGGCTATGCTGAGCTTCAGTGTGGCTTCCTCGTCTTGAGACATCAGTGGGTGAGGTTTAATGCAGGAGTTCTGTCCAGGGACACCCTGCAGTCTCTAGTTCTTTAAAACTGGCAAGTTGTGGCCTTCTGTGTGCATCACATATCATTGTATAAGAAATCTTCACTTGTTACAGTTGAAGGATGTATTCATTTTTTTCTCTAGGCCTCATTCTGCTATGTTCCACGAGTCTTAAGTATAGAGGTTTTACTGTAGATGTGTCACCTACGATTGCGTATCCCTCAGACCTATATTCTCTGTGTCTGACCAGTTGTGGGATTCTGCAGTATTATTCATTTATCACAAAAAGAAGCTTCTGTAATAAGTGGTGTATCGTATACTTGTCTGTAAATATAAGGATCTATATTTAGCATATGGTAAGAAATTACATTTGTTTAGCGACATGGCAGATATATGGTCTTCTCTAAGATGTATGACATCTCCAACTATTGACTGTGTTTACTGTTCCATCCATGAGTTCACTCCCACTGAGAGGGCTTTAGTCCTGTTAGACAGATGTTGATCACCACACATAGCAGTGCCACTACTACAGTAATAGTATTATGAGGTGCCCAGACATTACGGTTATTAGTCTTTAGGACTGGGTTAGACCATTGTTTAATTTTCTCCCTTAACTTCTTTCATGTTATCATCTAACAGTCTTAGAGCTAAACTGCAGATAAAAAGGCTTCCGGGTTAGTTTCTGCCCCATTGCTCCAAGTCCTGTGTCTGAAGCATGTCCTGTCTTCAGCAGTAGAGTCTTATCTTCTATTTCTTGGAGATAACCAAGAGCTCTGGTAATAGCCTGTGCCATTTTGGTTGTCTCTTGGACCACTGTCACCGACCATTCAAAGGGAGGTCTCTTCTGTCTGGTAATGTGTTGCTTTCTATACACCCCCAGGCATACATGTGTACTAATGGTCAGACACTCTACATGCATTTCTCAGGGGGTTCATTTTCCCTCTGTCTTCCCCAGACACCCAAGACCTATTCATCTGTACTCTCTCTTCCTTCAACCTGACCTCGCCACCCTCCCAAGTCCCAGATCCCCCATTATCCCCACCATCACCCCAATAACACGCTCCTTCCGATGGCTGCCTCATGTCCTTCCCTTCTCTCCTCGCAGCCAAATATTTCCTATTTCCCACTGACCCGATAACATCTGCTATTCCCCTCCTTCGGATTCTTTCTTTCCTTTAACTCTACGTGTTCTTTCTATTTTCCTGTTTCCTGGTGCTACATCGGGATATACACCACATATAACGATTGCCATTTCAATCTGCAAATGATGGGGAACATACATTGCTTGCTTTTCAGCATTTTTGTTACTTTACTTAGTATAATACTCACATTCCTTCCTTTTACCTGTAAATATAATAATTTCATTTTTCCTTATTGCTGAGTAGATCCCCATTGTGTAACTGTACCACATTTTCATCATTCCCTCTGGGGTTGACGCGGGGTTGACGGACATTTAGGTTGTTTCCATTTCTTAGCTTTTGTGAAGAGAGTAGAAAAATCTTAGATGTACAGGTATCTCCACAGTTGGATGAGTCCTGAGGGTGTATGCCAAGAAGTGGTATAACTGGATCGAATAGTAGACTCATTAGTTTCTTGAGAATTCACCACACTGCTCTCCGTAGTGGTTACATGACTTTGCATTCCCACCAGTTCGTGAACGAGCGTTCTTCTTCCTCCACAGCCTCCCCAGCATTTGGTGCCTTTCATTCTCTTGTTCTTCATCAATCTGACTTGTGTAAATTAGAATCCTGTGGATTGTATCTGCATTTCTCCAATTATTAAGAATGTTCAGCAGTTTTGAAGGTGTTTCTTAGCCGTTTTTATTTCTTCACTTGAGAAATCTCTGTTCAGTCCATTTTTTAGTCAGTTTTTTAATTTTATTGTTTCTTTCTTTTTTGAGTTCTTTGTATATACTGAATACTAATCCTCTGTTGGATGTGTAGCTGGTAGAGATGTGTGCCCTCTCAGTTGGTTTCCTCTTTCCATTCTTGGTTGTTTCTTTTCTGGTACAGAAGCTTTGTGGTTTAATGAGGTCCCATTTATTCATTGTTGGCCTTAATGCCTGAGCAACTGATGTCCGATTTAGAAAGCCTGTTTCTTTGTCTATATCGTGGAGCATCCTTCCTTTGTTTTCTTCTAGCAGTTACAGAATTTCATTTTTTATATTGAAGTCTTTGGTGCATTTGGTTTTAACTTTTGTGCAGGGAGAAAGATAAGTGTTCATTTTCATTCTTTTACTGGTAGAAATCCAGTTTTGTCAGCACCTTTTGTTGAAGGTGCTGTCTTTTCTCAATTTGTGTGTTCTTGGCACCTTGTCAAACATCAGATGGCTGAAATGTCATTTCTAATATTTGGATCTTCTACTGTGTTCCATTGAACTTGATTGTCTATTTTTGTGCCAGAAAAGCTCTGTAATAGAGTCTGAGATCTAAAATAGTAATACACACAGCACTATTATTTTTGTCTAACAATGTGCTGTACAGCTGTGGTGTTTTGTGATTCCACATGAATTTCAGGATGCTTGTTTTTGTCAGACTCTGAGAAATGCTGTGGGTATTTTGATTGGTATTGCATTGAATCTATTGATTACTTTTGGTAAGATGGTCATTTTCACAATATTGATTTTACCAATCCATGAGCCAAGTCTTTCCATCTCCTAGTGTCTTCCTCTATCTCTTTCTTTAAAACTTTGAAATAGTCACTGTAGAGCCTTTGATGTCTTTGGTTAGGTTTATTTCTAAAAATATTTTTGAGGTTAGTGTGAATGGGATGGTTTCCATGTATGCCATTTCTGAATTTGGGGGCCATTTCTGAATATGCAAGGCTACTGATTTCTTAAATTCAATGTTGTAATCTGCTACTTTAATGAAAGTATTAATCATTTCTAACATTTTTCTTTTGGAATTTTTTGAACTTCTGCATGATATCATATTCTTTGAAAATAGTAATAATTGGACATCTCTTTTCCAACGATCACTCTTTTAATATCCCTCTCTTGTCTTGTTGTTTTTGGGAGAGTATCAATAATTATAATGAAAGGAAATGGAGCTTATGGATTACCTTGTCTGGTTCCTGGTTTTAATAAGAATGCTTTCAGTTTTTCTCCATTTAGAAAGATAATGGCTGTGCGTTTGTCATATATAGCTTTAATTATGTTAAGATCTGCTCCCTCCAGACCAATTCCTTCTAGAACATTTAACTGAATGTATGCTGGATTTTGTCAAGGAACTATTTACATCTATTAAGATGACCGTGTGATTTTGTCTTTAAGTCTACTTATATGTTTTATTACATATATTGACTTATGTATTTGAACCATCTCTGCATCTCTGGAATAAAACCTACTTGTCCACTGTGGATGAACTTTTAGATGTGTGTTTATATGCAGTTTGCATATTGTTGAGTATCTTTTCATCTATGTTTATTATGTACATAGACCTACAGGTTTCTTTTTTATTGTATCTTTACTTGATTTTTGGTATTAGACTGTTACAGCCTTCATAGTAGTTTAGAAGTTTTCCCTCTGTTTCCATCTTTTTGAATAATCATAGGAGTTTTGGAATTTTCTGTTTCTTCCTTTTGAGTAATTTAAGCAGGATTGGCTGTAGATCCTTTGGGAAGTTCCCATAAAATTCTGCTGTGAATCCATCTGAGTCTGGACATTTTTTATTTGGGAGGTGTTATATTACCGTTTTAATTTCCTTATTTGTTATGGGTCTTAGTTTTGATTTCTTATTGGTTTAATTTGGTGGTAAATACCTTTAGAAATTCATCCATTTCTCTTGCATTTTTGAAGTTTAATTGTGCATAGAATTTTAAGGCATTCTCTTACAATGTTCTGGACTTTTTTGGTTTCTCCTGTGATGTTTTCAATGTCATTTCTGTTTGTGTGAATTTGGATTTCCTTTTTTTCTTTTAGTTAAATGGGTTAATATTTTGGGTAACTTTAAAGTTTCAAAGAATCAAGTCCTAAATTCGTTGATTTTTTTTTTTTTGCAGTTTTCTTTCTAGTTCATCAATTTGTCCTCTGATTTTTGTTATTTCTTCTTTTCTAATATATTTGGGGTTGCTTTCCTTTCTTTCGAAGTCTTGAGTTGTACTATAAAGTCATTTACATGTGCTTTCTGATTCTTTTACTGTTTATGAGTGTATTGTTTGCCCGTGTGTAAGAACACTCGTATCATGCAATACCCAAAGAGGTCTGATGAAGGAGTCAAATCCCTTGTGTCTGAAGGTATGGATAGTTGTTAGACACCAAATAGATACTGGGAATCAAACCCAGGTCCTCTGCAAGAGCATCCAGGGCTCTTATCCACGGAGCCATTTCTCAATTTCATGCTCTGATTTTTTAATTTTGGCACTAAAGCTATAAACCTCTTAGAATGGCTTTTAAGGTGTCCCAGAGGGTTTTTTTGTGTGTTTGTATTCTCATTTTTATTTAGTTTCAGGTATACTTTCATTTCTTTCCAAATTTCTTTGAACTATCATCATTCAAGAGTGTGTTCTTTAATCTCCTTGAGTTTGTGTAGTTACAAGAGCTTCTTTTCTGTTGTCTCTAATCTTCACTGAACTGTTTTCTGATAGAATGCATGAAAATATTACAATTTTTTTGTTCAGATTTGTTTTGTGTGCCAGAATTTGGTCGGTTTTAGAAAAATTTGCATGAACTGCTGAATAGAAATCATATTGTTGGCACTTGGGTGGAATTTTCAGTAGTTATTTGTTAGGCATGATTTAAGTTGCCCTTTAATTCAGATGTCTCTGTTAGTGTTTGTCCAGTTGATCCATCTATTGGAGATAATTGGTTATTTAAATCACTTAATATTACTGAGTTGAGGTTAACCTGCATTTTAATAATTCTGGAGTACTTTTTAAAAATTGAATGTATTAGAGTTTACTGCATGTATATTCATGATTGTACTATCTTATTGATTGGTTGTTCCTTTGATTAGAATGGAGAGACACTCTTTATCTCTTCTAATTGTAATCTGAAATTTATTTTGTCAGATATTAGACTTGAAACGCTTACTTCCTTTTTATAATATTCCAATTTCCTTGGAATATTTTTTCCACCCTTTCTCCATAACGTAGTGTCTATCCTTGAGATTGAGATTACTTTTTTGAAGAAAAAAATGGTGGATATTTTTGTGATCCATTTCAGCAGTCTGTGATGTTTGACAGGGGGTTGAAGCCACTGAATATGTGTTATTACTGAAGATGTGTATGATATACTGTCATTTTAATTTCTTTGTTTGTGATCTTAGTTTGTGTTTCTGTTACTATAGGTTTTATTATTTTCTTGCTATAGCCCCTTCAGTATACTCATTCTTATCTTCAGACCTTTTGTATATATTCAAGTATTCTCTGTAGGGTTGGGCTGGTTTGGTAGATATTGAATTCCATCAGTCTATTTATGTTTTGAAAAATTTCAGAGTTCTCTTGAACCATGATAGATAGTTTTGCCAGATAAACTATTCAGGGTTGGTATGCATGGTTGTTTACAGCTGGAAATACTTTGGTCCAGGCTCTTCTGGCTTTCATAATTTGCACTGAAAAGTCAGATGTAATTCTAATGAGTTTTCCTTTATATGTAACTTGTTGATATTTTTTAACAGCTTTCAGTCCCCTCTCTTTGTTTTATACACTTGATGTTCTTACTATGCCATTTTGTGGGAGGTTCCTTTTTTGGTCATGTATAATTCATGTTCTATGAACTTTCTTTTATATATTACTTGTCGTTTTTCTCTAACCAGCTTTCAGTACTCTCTCTTTGTTCTGTACATTTAAGGATGTTACTATGATATTCTGTGAGAAGTATCTGTCCTGGTCATGTCTAATAACTGTTCTATCTGCTTCTTGAACCTGTCTCTCTCTCCATTTGTGTGTATGTGTGTGTGTGTGTGTGTGTGTGTTTATGTGTGCGTGCACACTTAGGAGCACACAATGAAAGGTCAGGGGTGCAATGGGAAAGCTGCTTCTCTCCTTCTACCGTTTGGGTCCCAGAGAGTGAATCAAGGTCACCGAGGTTGGAGGAGAGTGGCTTCACACATTATCATCTCACTGGCCCAAAGTTGAATCTTCCTAAACATGAAGCCTTGGATCTTTAGGTAGGGAGTGTGACTAGACAGGTACAGTAAAGAGTGTTTTTGTTGCTAATGTGAGGACAAAATATCACCTTGTATGTGGCTCTCTTCAAAACATGGAGAGTTAAATGTTCTAGCAGGTCATGAGGTGACTGAGATGCACGTCACACATATTTTCTAAAGTCCATATGTATGGTAAAAAGTTAGCACAAGTGTGCAGTGAGAAGTACAAATTTAAGGGCTGAGCTCCTGAAGTTTGACAGAACTAGCTCCTGAAAGGAGTTAGAAATTCCTGATATGGGCTGTTACATGCAAGGCAAAGAGTTGGAGAACTTTCCCTTGAAATCTTACTAAAAGTAGACCAAAGATTTAGAAATCCTTATTTCTGTAAAGAGAAAATTAGGTGGGCATAAGTTATACCATAGGACATATAATATTGACGTAAGAATTTTATCAAATTTTAGAGTTTTTAAAGTTGTACTTCAGTCAGGATTTGTGGAGCTAACTCATAATTTAATTTTTATATTTATTATTATATGTCTGAGTGTGACCTCCATCCATGAAATTGCAGGATGAGCATGCAATGCCTGCAGGGACCAGGAGAGGGCACCAAATCTCCTGGAACTGGAGTTAAGTATATTTGTAAGCTTCCAGTGTGTTCTGGGAACCATCCACTGTCCTCTGCATGAGCAGTCAGTACTCTTCTGAGCCATTTCTTTGGCCCCTGTACTCTTAATCTAAATTTATGTTTATTCTTTGTGTGTCTGTCTGCATGGTATGTGTGCACCATGTGAGTGTCTGCTGCCACCAATAGAGAACATTGCATCCCCTGGAATGGAGTGACAGCAGGTAGTGAGCTATCATGTGGCCATGGGAACTGAAACTGGCTTCTCTGGAGGAGCAGTAATGCTCGTCACTGCTGAGCCATCTCTCTAATGCCCTGTGGAATCTGTGTTACACAGGAACTCGCACCCTGGTATTTGAGTTGAAAGGCTGGTTTTGGAAGTGGAGATACTCCACTTTCCACCACTTCAGACCCAAACGAGCTAGTCTTCAAATGCCCTCTAAGACCCATTGGTTGAGGATGCCCTCCGTCCCCATCTCTGTAGCAGCAAAAGAAATCAAGACTAAAAACATTGAAAATAACAAAAAGACAAACCACTTTCAACAGTGGATTCTATTGTTTATGCCATGACATGAAAGTGGGTGATCTGGGAAAGAGAAACGGGATGCTCAGCCATGGGAAGCTCATCCACTGAGAAAATCTCAACTGGAAACTCCTGCAAGTGCCTCAGGTCCTCATTCACTTTATGCTGGGTGTGGTGAGCACTGCTTGACTCTCCCCCACCTCTCTCTTTATAGGTTCTTTTAATTGCTAGCCTCACCCGAAGTAACAGTTCCTTATGTAGGACCCTTAACCACTGTGAATTCTGCGGGCTGCTCTAATGGTACTTTCCCAGTGAGATTCAGGTGGGTCTCTGAAGCCTCTGGCTTGGTGATGCTCCCTTTCTGCTGATATTTATTCTGTCACTTGGAAGCCTCACCTGAGGGGACTTGCTGATCTGTCTGGGACTCTTGATCAGAAACACCAGCTGATTTGCCACTGGAGGCTTCCCCAGTAGAGTTCTGATGGAAATTTTGCACCCATTTTGATAATGTGCAAAGATGCATCCAGCCATCTGTCCCTCCATCCATCTACCTACCTACTACTTGAATGCCAATCCATCAGTCTCTGACATCTAGTCTGTTTCTTTGGTTTGCTATATAGTTAATAAAGTCACTCATTCAAAACTAAAAGTACATATGTCATAGATAATTTTCTGGACTACACAGAACACTTGGTCAAGTTAACAAACATGAACAAACCTTATTTGAAGCATCAGCAGCAGTTATAATTCATACAGAACTTTTCATACTTGCGCACATACAATTCTAAATACATATGATGATTGAGCCATACCAGAAATAGACATCTTGGCCTGGTGTGGTTGCACAAGTTTTTAATTCCAGAATTTGGGAGGCAGCCTCGGGAAGGTCTCAGACTTCCAGACTGGTTGGTCTGCATAGTGAGTTCCAATTCAGCCACAGTCACATAGTGAGACCCTGTCTTAAACAGCAACAAAGAAATTAACAAGGAAAAGAAAGAAAACTTCTTAATACTTGAATGGTGGATTAACATATTCATAACCACAAGACCATGTAACAGTTTTCCTTTGAATCACTTTCTTTCACCTTCTGTTGATTAGATATTTGAGGCATAGGAGAAAGCAGATAATTAACAAAATGAACACCAAGAAAACATGATCCATAAGCAAAAGTGATACTCAGAGAAATAGGATTTATGCTGGTCAGCTTCAGTTGTCATCTTGACACATATGGGTAGAGGTAACTTCAATTGAAGAATTTCCTCCATTGGATTAACCTGTGCACATGTCTGTGGGACAATTTCTTCATTATTGAGTGATGTGGGAGGGATAGTTTACTGCAGGGTGTGCCAATCCTGGGATGTTTGTCTTGTGATGTGTCAGAAAGTAGGATGAGCACAGGCCGGAAAGCAAGTCAGTAAACATTGTTCCTCCACAGTCTGTCTTTAGTTCCTACCTCCAGAATTCTACCGAGTTCCTGATTTGTCTTCATTGATGACAGACTGTCAGATAAACCCTTTCCCCTCTAAGTTGGGTCTGGTCTGTCTTTGTACCACAGCAATAGAAAGTAACTAGGACGGGATTCTAGGAACCAGCTCCTTCTAAAACAATAGCAATCAACCAAACCAGGGGAGGCCTAAGTCCCATAAAGAACTAGTCAACATCCACCTGAGGAAGCTATGCAGAACAGCTGGGCACACTAATGAAAGCAGATTGTCCTCACGACAGCACAATTGGGAACAAATCTATTGATAAAAATTATACTTAACAGTGAGAGAGCTGGTTCAGTGGTAAACAAAACATGCTGCTTTAGCAGAGGACCTGGATTTGGTTCCTAGCACCCAATTGGCAGCTAACAATTGTCCATAAGGCCAGTTTCAGGGGATCTGACACAATCTTCTGGCATCCAAAGACACCGCATGCATGGATGCATTTATTTACATGGAGGTGAAACATTCATAAATATTAAAACAAACAAAAATCTCACCACCACCATCATCAACAAGAAACCGTTTAACCTCAAAGGGAATATGAGATGATCAGTCTTCTCACTGGTGCACCAAAATGCCTGGGAAGAAATGTGAGAAAAGAGGGTTTGTCTGACGTACATTTTCAGGGGATGCATTTCACCATGGTGGGGAAAGCATGGTGAGAGTAGTGGAGTCCAGCTGTGCACACTGCACCTGTCAACAGGGATCGAAAGCACTACCTGACTTCCCCCATGAGTTTCAATTATGGCATCTGAGGATGAGCCATGTACTATCGATCTAATCTGGGCTCTCTTGCCTTCGGGGCTCCTAGCTGTAAGAAGTGGCCGGTTAACACCTTATCTCTTTTTCACTTTTATGCAAATTACTGGGCAAAGCTGAGGCCAGTACTGAACAGGACAGCCTCATGACCCTTTCACCCTGCTATTCCTCTGTTACACCCTCTGTCCCTATCTGCGCTGTGACTCAACCTGGAACAGATCAGTTATTACCCATAGGAGAGGCCAGGATGCCTCCGCAGCTGCCCCACTCCCATGGCCTATAAAGTCGGCTATAGATTTTCG
Source organism: Eospalax fontanierii (assembly GCA_035773235.1). Lineage (NCBI taxonomy): Eukaryota > Metazoa > Chordata > Mammalia > Rodentia > Spalacidae > Eospalax > Eospalax fontanierii. The sequence goes on from CM069554.1 coordinate 9,240,587, forward strand.
TCTGTTCTCACATCATCTCCATACACCCATGGTGGAACCTATTGATGAAACAGGCGAGCCACTCCATACCACCTAAAACTGGACTCCATCTTAGGATTTCCTGCACATCATTCTCTTAGGTGACGTTTCTTAGTTCCACACCTCACTTCACACTGCACTACCCACACCACTGCCACTATCCCACCAGCCCGATGGGGATAGCCCACCATGTCAAAATTTCTTCTCTAAACATGCTGCCCTTGGTTTCTTTCCCCACATCACAGAAAACATCACTGCTGTTCTGAAAGTGATCCTCTGTTTTGTCCTATTCTGCCAACTATTGCAATTGTACTTAACATCCTATTGGGAAGCTCACACAACGTGCACCCTCCTCCTCCTTACAGGAGTGTGAGTGCTCCCCCACTAAGGCTTTCTAGGAATTCTCCATCCACACTGGATGATGACTTCCCCAGAGCTGGGCAAGAGAGCCTCCTTACGGCTTCCTCTGCTTATATACTTAGTCCCTCCCCATGTGCAACTAGGGCCAAGTGGTTGCACCAAGGGACACCCTAAAGATATGTGTATCGAGGAAACCATGGATCAGTGTCTTCTGCCATTTTGTGTCCTGGGGAAAGTCACCATGCACACTTGGGAGTTTCCAGTGTGGCCTTAGGAGAGGAGCACCCCATTCCTGTAAGTCAACCCTCAGCACAGCTCTGTGAGCCCAATATGCTCACGGGTATCCAGACTGCATTTAGCAGAATCAAGCCTGTTTGTCGTAGGGACCTAGGGAAGGAGGAATAAGGTTGTTTATACATCCCAGAAGGAATTTCACCCACACATATCCAAACCACAATGTAACCTTAATTCTAGAACCAAATGTGAGTGAGTATGCTCAAGGAACACAGATTTAGCTTACCTCAAATCACATACGCCCAACTCACTACAGTAACGTGAACTTTCCTCCCTTCCCTAGTAATAGAATAAAGTTACATTCCACGGCACTATGAAATATATTTGTGGTAACATCACAGAGACATACTACATATCAATGTGGGGAGATGTCTGTGACAGAATACAAGTGCTATTTGATGGTATATCAGTCTTTTGGTATGTGAAAAGAATGAGGAACCATGGGTGCGAATCCTCAATGGCCACCTAGATATCAGGAATATATTACTTAGTGTCCAGAGTCCAAGTGTAGTTTCCTTCCTTTGGGGTTTTCCCGGATCATTTAGAAAGGAAAGGGTCATGTCAAGTAGGACAAGAAGCCATGTATAAATGGTACTTTCAACTGCTTGTCTTGTCATTTAAAAACAAATCTTCAATGAAATACAGTGTTGTAATGGGTGTGCCATTAAGTGGCCATCACTCTTCCTCTTCAAATAATATTTTGTTTAAGTGGAACTGATGACAGAACACAAGGCACTAACTCTGTACATTGCCATGGTTAAACCCTCAAGATTTCGTTCCTCATTCTCAGTGGTTAAAGATACAGTCAAGAGGAGCTTTGAACAGGATTAAGATGGAATTCTAAAGAAAGCAGGAGCTGAACTGACAAAGATGCAGGTTCCTAGAGATATAAGACATCCCCTAGAGATATCGCTCTGAGAGACCTCTGGATCCTCCATGTGTCTCTGAGAGCATCATCAACAAGATGGTTATGGGTAGCCAGGCGTTTCTAGTACTAGATTGGGGACTAATGTGGCTTAATGTGGAATGACTTCTACAGGGGAAGCTCTGCAGTTAAAGTTTGAATGTCTGACCTCAGAACTGCATGACATAGCAGGCTTTACCAGTTGCCATATATCATCTCTGTTCAGAAAAATCTAAAGAGATAAGCTGTTAGTGATTTCTTGAATTACAGCCAATATAAGAGGGTTTCCTATTCAGATTTAGTGTGAGCCAGAACAATAATAAAACCACACCCATTTATTACACAGAGTAAGCTTATACACATTTTGAAGGTCACTGCTTACGGCAAATACATCTTGAAGATTCATGGGGAAAAGTAAACTGAAAATGATCATTTCTGACCTTACACACTTATCTGACTCAGAAGTTTAGCTAAGATCTCACACCCACTATACATATACAAAGCACACTCCTGGAACACAGATCCATAGCCATCAGTCACATATGAGAAACTTTAGCATGCACTATTTAGGATTTAGTAACATTTGTCCAGTAAGCTATTTGTAATTGTCAATTGAAGTAATCTTATATTTTTGTGTGCATGCAAACATTCATGTCTACATGTATATGCAGAGGTAATTGTTGGAGGTCAGGGACAACCTCAAGGGTCATTCCTCACCTCAGACCTTGTTTAGACCAGGCTCTCTGTATTTGCCACTAAGTACAGCAAGCTCTACAGTCTATGGACTCCACGTGTCTGTTTCTGCCTCCTAAAGGAACACAGGTATGTTTGATGGGTATGTGCAATGCTGTGTCTGAGTTCATGTAGATTCACTATCAGGATTTTAAACACATGTCATCAGCTCTTAAGGCCATCTCTCAAGTCTACATACTGTCAGGATAATTCTGGCATTTTAAAGACCGAGAAAGGGGCAGATTTCACTCTAGTGAATAGCACCGAGTAATTTTAGACAATCTTCAGTGCTTTGCTGACTGAAAAGATATGCAAGTAAATGCCAGAAAATATTACGATCCTTTAGAAGAAAAAAATTAGTAAAATGTTATTATTCTTTTAATGGAACCTGACCTTTTTTCATGAAACAATAGAATGAGTATGTGCCATCTAAGGGGCTCCCACTGCCATATCTTGGGCACCATTATATTTTATGCTCAGCCTTCCCTGGAGTTGAAGGACCATCCTCACATTAATTAATTTGACAATATTCCTCAGTAGTGACCACTTATTTTCAAGGGGTGGGGGTGGAGCCTCTATTTCTTTAAGAATCCCATTAACAGTTCTTTTCCGTTCACTGCATGTATGGTAATTACTCCTCCTCTTGAAACTTCTCTTCATATTTGGGTTACTGTGACCTGGTAGAGACTGATCAGTCAAAGAAAATAATCTTGCAGTCTCAAGTTATCATCTGGGCTCATTTTTCATCTTATATTTGCCAGGCTGTTTTGGACTGTCTTATTTTCACAAATGTTCCAAGAGGCAAAATAGAAAAGTGATGCCTAGAGTACTCTGACTAGTTAAAAAAAAAAGTTTCTCGTAATAATCTCTATTTCCTATGATGAGTATGATCCTTACATACCGTCCTTCAGTTTTCTCTCTTGTAAACCACTTTGTGCTTTCCACACACATGCAGTGTCAGCCAGAAGCTTTCTGGATTGCTTTATTATTTCCTATTTCCAGTTTGGAACAATCCATATATCAGAACAAAACCAGCATACAAAATTTATTTGTATCTAAACATAATAGTCTTTTATCCTTAATCATCCAGCTCCAGGTGACCCAATACCTGCTTCTGACCTGTGCAGGCCCTGCACAACATGGGTACATTTACATCCATACAGATAAAACACCAATACACATACAATAAAAATGAATTTTTAAAAACTTCTATGTGAACACAAGCAAAACATAACTGTCCTGGAGATATTTTAATTTTCACAATGAAATTGACATATCGTCTTCTTTGAGCTTTAAGTTCCTTTGTAGCCAACAGAAGTTATATTTGTTTAAAAAAATTATCTCTCTGGTTCAGTTTATCTGGTGTACCAGAATTATGCAGAGAATTATGTATCTTACAGAAAAATCCAGACAATGGAAGATCACCATCCATCAATTCTCTTTCACCATAAGCCACCGTTACCAGAATCTATGCAACAAAGAATGCTGTGGAGGAACAGAAACACTAGAATGTGCCAGGACAGCGGGTCCGGTAGATTAGCTCACAGTGGGATGACTAGTCCAGCATGTCTATGTGCAGGACCGAAGGGACACCCCAGAAGCTGCTCAGTCCACACAGATAGATGCCTCAGCTCTTCCATTCTGGCAGACACGACTGGAAATTTCCTGGCTTTGCTTCTATTTAGTCCATGCTGGAAGACCAATGGATCTAGTCCATCAGCGGAGGAGTGTAGTAGCGACAGCAGCAGCCACAGGAGACGCCACACTCAGCACAGAGAAGACAACACACGCGGGCAGGAAACACAGCTGTTTCCACAGATAGCTTTACTTTGGTGCCAGTCACATGTTTTTCCTACCCACAACCAAAGCCTGGCTCTAGGTATTTTGACAGGGCACATATGTAAACACATTAGTCCCTTAAGTACTGGCAAACACACACTATACTACCTATGCCAATCAGTGACAGAGGCAAATATGCCCTCTAGGTGTGGACACGGCCTCTCATAAGCATTACCAGGCAAGTGAGGGACAGGTGAAGCTGCAAACAAGGATTTCATCCAACTCCAGTATATACGTAATTGACCATGACACGGCTACTCATTTCTCAGTGATGCACACACGCCAACTAAACGTAATTGGGTGTAACATCTCAGGGTTGCAGTGTCCATGAGTCATTGCTTGGGCTAAATAGGCTTTTTGCAGATGCAGCTGTCTGTGACGGTCCACGCTCCTGGAAGTATTTGCTGGCCCACTTAATCTGGACTTTGATAGAATTTCTTTTCTATGTCATTAGTGTCCTATCTCGGGTGAGTGGACATTTGTTCGGGTGTCCCCGGGAACAATCTCCCCCAACACTGTTGCTGCTCGGAACTGTGAAAGTTTGATCTTTTCCCCTGTTGTTTATATTCGTAGAAGTTTGACAGTGAGTTTTGATCCATAACTGAAGTGAACTCAAATAAAACATTAACAACACTTGCATTTGTACATTTCAAGGAATTTTCTCCCATGAGTTATTTGACCTTGACAGAGCACTGTGCTGTGAAGCCGCTCTATCCTTGTAGGTTCTTTGCCATGATTCAGTTCCCCTTGTAACTGTTCTGTACTGTGAAATGTAATACTCTCCGCATTCGGTGCACTGACTATGTTTACCTCCAGATGGAATCTTCTCATGTAACTAAGATAAATGTAGCATATGCAGGATTTACATTGCTTTCATTCATTGGGTTTTAATCTAATGTAAACTTTCCCTGAAAGGCAGATAACTGTAAGATTAAAAGGCTTTACCACAATGTTTCCCTTCATACGTTTATGAAAATATGAATTTTATCAAGTAAAGATGGCTGTGATGTCTAAAGGCTTCTCCACACTGCTCCTATTCACAGGGTTTGGTTTAGTATCAACTTGTCAACTCTGTGGTCATCACTGTGACATCTTTATCATCGTTTCCATTCATGTGGTTTTTCTCCAGTATGATACCTGTGACATCTAAAGGGTTTCCCACATTGTTTTCATCCACAGGGTTTCTCTCCAATATGTGTTGTTACATGACTTTAAAGACAATTAAACATCTAATCACACTGTTTCCTGGCACAGGGTTTCTTTGCAGTAGGACTTGTTTCATGTTCTTGAAGGTATCTGTAGAGTGTAACGGCTTTACCACATTCTGTACAATCATACAGTTTCTATCCCATATGGGTTTTTTCATGTCTTTGAAGATCCCTGTTAAATCTATACGTTTTACCACACTGTCTACATTCATACAATTTTTCTCCAGTATGAATTTTTTCATGGTTTTGAAGATAATACTTCAATCTAAAGGCTTTACCACATTGTTTGCATTCATATGGTTTTTCTCCAGTATGACTTCTTTCATGTACCTGAAAATAACTGTGATTTACAAAGGTTTTACCACATTCTTTACATTCGTATATATTTTCTCCAGTATGTGTTCATTTATGCAACGTGAAGGAACTAGAAGATGTAAAGGCTTTATCACATTGTTTACATTCATATGGTTTTTGACCACTATGAATTCTTTCGTGTAACTGAAGATAATACCAAAGTCTAAAGGCTTTTCCACATTGTTTACAATTATATGGTTGTTCTCCAGTATGTATTTTTTTCATGGTGTTGCAACTTAGACGGACATACAAAGATTTTACCACACTGTTTACATTTATAATGATTTTCTCCAGTATGAATTCTTTCATGTAACCGAAGATAACTCTGACATCTAAAAGCTTATCCACATTGTTTACAGTGATATGGTTTTTCACCAGTATGAATTCTTTTGTGTAATTGAAGATAATACCGACTTCTAAAGGTTTTTCCACATTCTTTACAATTATATGGTTTCTCTCCAGCATGAATTCTTTCATGTAACTGAAGATAATTCTGACATCTAAACGCTTTTCCACATTGTTTACATTCATATGGTTTTTCACCAGTATGAGTTCTTTCATGTAACTGAAGATAACTCTGGTATATAAAGGCTTTTCCACATTGTTTACAAGCATATGGTTTTCTCCAGTATGAATTCTTTCATGTTCTTGAAGGTGACTGTATCGTTTAAAGGGTTTTCCACACTGTTTACATTCATAGTTTTTCAACACTACGGATTCTTTCATGTTCTCGAGGAGAAATGGAAGGAGCCAAATGCTTTCCTACAGTTTGAGTTCCTCCAGATGTGTGAAGTGACCTGCCATAAGCAGAGGCCTTTCTAGGTTCTTTGTATTGGTGGAGGTTTCTTGTGTTGTGAGTTTCTTGATCTTTTACCAACAAATGTTCGAGATCAAAAGAATTTAAACATGTCTTATATTCAAAAGGTCCATCCACAGTTTGAGTTCTCATACATCTTTGACAGTTTGTGACAGAGTTACAGTTTGCTGGCTTATTTCCATATTCCTCATGTTCATATGATTTGTACTGAGAGCGAGAGGTAGCACAGGTTATTAAAGGGGGAATGACGCATGGAAACCTTTCCACACACATTAATTTCATATGGAGTTAGGTCACCAGAAATGTTCATGATCATAGTGGCATTTGTTATCCAAGTGAATGTTTCTCTATGGTGATGATCTTCTTCATGCTCAGAGAATGTCTCAAACATTGAACTTCTGTTAAAAAGACAAACATATTAGGAAAAGTAAATTTACTAGCATTTATTACAATGTGTAGCTCCCATACTCTTCCCAAAATTAGGTAATTCTATGTCTTCTGGCAAATCTCCGTGGGTAGAAACTCAATACATTGATAATTAGTTCCATAATATAGTTCCCACAGAGCTATACTAAAATAGTGACATTTTTAATGTATGTTCCTAGTACGCTTTCACATTAAATATCCTGCACAAGCACACAGATTTGAAAACACAGACAGACACACACAGAGACTCACTAGAATAAATTAAAATCTTTTTAAAAATGACCTCAGAGAATGTTTCCTTCTACTTTTTTGAATTACCTTATATGTTTTCCAACATTTTGACAATCATTTCTAATATTTTCAATTTCACATCTCTTTCCTAAAATGTGGTCAAAGAAAAGTTTAATGAATTAGAAATTACTGAAAACTTAGTTTGTAGCTTTAGAGTGACCCATTCCTGATTTATGTATTTAACTCTTCCCTTTCCATATCAAAATCAGAAAAGAACATCAATTTATGTAAATGCTTGTTCCTCAAACACTAAGGGAAGGTAAGAAAATATTTTTACCTATAAAAGTGAGGTTCCTGCAGGTTTCCAGCATGACATCTCTATACAGATTCTTCTGAGAAGGATTCAGCAATGTCCACTCTTCCTGGGTGAAGTTCACCACGACATCCTCAAATGTCACAGAATCCTAAACATTCCAGAGACTCCATTGATAACATGTTCGTACATTCATGTTCTAGCCACACATTTCTCATCCATGACAGAGAAATTCTAATGCAAGCTTTGAGTGGTTCTGAAAGGAAAGAGCACTGGAGGGACCCTCTTCTCACTATTGGGCACAGGACACAGGATGTGCTGCTGCTCCACCCCAATTGTCATTCTACAGTACATATCTACTATCTGTCTTAAGAAAGTCTGGCAGAAGAGAGAGCAATTAGCATCCAAGGGCCTGCTTGTCCTTAGAAATTCCAGCTCACAATTTTTAACTTTTTATGGCATGAGGAAATTTTTCATTTGGAACAGACACCATGAAAATAAATAATAAACATGACCTATACACACTCTATGGTATATTATGAAACGTTTTCTTCCAAAGGTCTTCTGATTTAGTCAAAATTCACAGAGATAACTACTAAATCATATCCTGTGACCCCACATAATAACAGATATTGTGTATAATGACTTATCCTGGTGGGCAGAATCCACACATATTGTCATACTTTCTTAACAGCAGACAGTGCTCTTAACCTCTGCTTATGTTTCCAGCCCTTGTAAAGTTGGAATCAAATAACAAATATGACACATATTCAATATTTAAAGACTCTGTAACAACAGTGTTTAAAATTTCTAGGAAATGTCATGTATGAATATTTTAAATAGAGAAAGGTGAGAATGTACTTCAGAAAGAACTCAGTATAGGCAGTCATGTTGACATGTGTACACAGCTGTGACAGTGAATGAGACAGAGGGTTCACATGATTTCCAAACTTCAAGTCATGCTATGAAACCTAGCAAAACGCCCATCCTAGGAAAAAGGAAGGAAAAGGATTGGAATGAGGAAAGGGAGGAGGCAAGAACACGAAAGTTCATTCGTTCTCTTTATACTCATGAAGAAAAATTCATGAATCAGGACAGCATACAATTTTGTACTCAAGGAAACAGTGATTAAGATCAGCAAGTGTCTACCAGCTGTGAAACTCAAAGAACAACAAGGTTATGTTTTGCTTAATACTTTCAAGGACTTCCAAAAATTAAAGACAAAGGGACAAAATTTATTGCCAACCATTAAAATTGTGGGGTCACATTCCACAGATATAGCTCAGCAGGTAAAGTCCTTGGCACACAAACTTGATGACCTGAATCTGATTCCTGAAACTCTGAAAAAATTCAAAAGACAGAACAGAAAAAAAAGGCTGTTCCCTTGACAATTGTAACATACAATCTCATGTACAGACATTATACACAAAATATCAAATTAAAACCGAACAAAAATCAGGCCAAAACATTTACAGCGTGTCCCTTGGTGACCATGATAATCTACCCACACATCTTCAAACTAATTTCTAACTGACAATGGTTAATTATAAGACAAGCACTTTTAGAACAATTTAGAATCTCCATTTCACTCTTAACAAAATAGTATGAAGTGCAGCCTTAAGCCGGGTAGGGACATTTATCTGAGCAAAATCACTGTTGGCCAGGCCTTCCCTTCCCCAGAAGACTTTTCAACAATACCAATGGAAATCTAGTGCCTTTGTGAACAACACCCCACATTCATCCAGTGTACTATACAGAGTCCCCATTGGTGCCTCCAGAATGAAACTGGGTTTCACTTTCATCAGGCAGAACTGCATTAATCTAAATGCGATGCCATGGGTAAGAGTTTTGACAACATTTCCTTCCACATAACTGGAGATCTGTCACACCTGCACCTGCATTTCCCCGGCACTACATGTACATGGAACCTACGATGGTTCTCGCACCCTCAATGCCCTGATCTTGGAGAAGGATTCAAAATTTCTCCAAATTAGAACGTTTTCTTGGGCAGGTGGTTCCATGTGTATTCATAACAGAGTATGACACTCAAAAGAAATAATTCTACCAAGGTCTAATTTTGTGAATAGACTGCAGAAGATCGGGTAAAGGATGACAGGGTAATGTTTGCTAGGAAGACAGTTGTGTCTCTGAAAACCCTCGACAGAGTAATGGCTCACAGAAGCTCCATCTTGAAAGGTTCCTGAACAACTACTGGGGAACCTCAAGGCGACCGAGTCATTATGTTCTGTATTTGATAGAGTTGATATGATAACCTTAATATGCATACATTAGTTGGTGAGGAACTCTGTTGAACCTTGTTAAGAAGATTCCTGAGCCTCCTAAGTGTACTTTTACAAAGAACATTATTTTTCTTTACTTGTATGTATATGGCTCTGGTAGAATACCTTGTGTATTTACTTCTCTCAGAGGCCAGAAGAGAAAGTCAGATTCTTTGCAAGTGGAGTTACAAGCAGTTGTAAGCCCCAGATATGATTCCTGGAATCTGAAATAGATGAGCAGCAAGTGCTCTCAACTCCTGAGCCAACTCTCCAGTCTCCCAGGTTTACTAAAGTTTTATAACTCTCTATTCCCTTCTCCACACACACACTGGAGAACAGACAATATGTTCAAGAAATGGAGCTAGTCAACCTGGATTTCAATCAAGAGAAGAAAGAAACTAGATTCTTATCTCTCACCATGCACAAACCTAAATCCAGATCATGAAATAATTCAACATAAGACCTGATACACTGAATATTATAGAGGAGAAAGTAGGAAATATACCAGAAGTAACAGGCACAGAAAAAGACTTTCAGAAGGAGACTCCTAGTGCACAGAGGAGACTCCTACTGCATAGGCATTAAGTCCACAACTGACAAACAGGAACTCATAAAACAAAAAGGCTTCTGAATGGTAAAAGACTCCATAATTCGAGTGAGGAGTCCACCTCAAGACTAGGAAGAAAATCTTTCTCAGGCTTATGGCAGACACAGGGTTCATACCTACAATATGTGAAGAACTTAAAAACTAAACATCTAGAAAACAACAACAAAGTAATTAAAAATTGGTACAAAGAATTGAACAGATAGTTCCCAAAGATGAAACACAAATGGCTGCAAAATTCTGAAAAGTTGTTCAACATCTTTGACCATCAGGGAAATTGTCATTAAAACTGAAATTGTCATTGACGTTGCATCTTATTCCAGTTAGAATGGCTAAGATCCAAAAACTAAAGATGGCAATCTCTAGCAAGGATGTGGGGAAAGGCCAGCACTTACTCACTGTTGGGTGACTGCAGACTGCTGTCCCCACTATGAAATTACTGTGGAGAATCCCCCAAACCTCAGAATACATCTCGCACAAGATCCAGGCACACTACGCTTGGAACTCAACCCAAAGTGCTCCAGATGCCACTACACAGATACTTATTCACACATGTTCACTGCTGCTGTAGTCACAGTAACCAGAAAACTGAAACAATCCAGATTCCTATCAACTGATGAAAAGACATTGAAAGTATGGAACATTTATACTTATTTAGTTCTTAAGAACAAAGAAATTTTGAAATTCACAGTGAAATGGATGAACCTGGAAACAATCATCCTGAGTGAGGTTACTGAAAACAAGACAAAGGCCCCATGTTCTCTCTCATAAGTGGACACCAGCTTTGCATCATTAGATACACATGTTTCAAGTGGAGAATTCAAGATCCCAGGAAAGTAGTAAGTGGCCATGGGAAGGAAGATTCATGGAGTAGGAGGGTTAAAGGGATGGGATGGGAGGGCAGCACAGAGGAGGAGGCAGGAGAGAGATAACTAACACTGAGTCCTTCAGAGGAAGTCACAGAGCCAGGCATGTTGGTGCAGACCTTTAATCACAGCACTTGGAATGTGGGGGAGGAGCAGGGACAGGTGGATCTCTGTGAGACTGTGGCAAGCCTAGTCTACATAATGACTGCAGGCCAGCTGGAGCTACAAGTAGACCCTGTCTCAAAAAAAACAATTTCAAAAAATGTCATATTGAAGCCTTCCACTATAGATTATTTTTAAGCTCTCTCTCTTTCTCTCTCTCTCTCTCTCTCTCTCTATATATATATATATATATATATATATACACATATATACATACATATTTAAGAGATTAAGGGAACTATCCAACAACAGGTAGATATCACCTCTACTAGACACGATAGGCTAGAAAGAAAAAGTCCAGTGCCAGGAATGAACTCATTGTTTGTTTTTTAATATTTTATTTATTATTTTATGTGTGTGATCATTCCTCATGTATGTATGCAAGTTCACTGTGTCTCACAGTGCCCACAGATGTGAGAAGAGTGTGTAGGATCCCCTGAAAGTGTAGTTAGGCATTGTTGCTAACTTCCATGTATGTGCTGGGAAGTGAAAGTGGGTCCTCCAAATGGAAATGCAGTGCTCTTAACCACTGAGCTATCTTTCCAGTGTCCTTTTTTAAAATGTATATTTTTATGGAATATTTGTGGCTATCATACAATACAGTTTAACCATATTTGGACACTCTCCATAGTTGCAACAAGGGAAAGAATCAGCCTCTGGAAAGTAGTGACTGTGCTAGACAAATCGGCCTTCAATGAATGGACACAAGGAAACACAAGTTTGACTCCAAAGGTCTTTAAATAATTTGGAACATTTGTAAAATAATGTGGACTCTGTGAAATGCGGCAAGGATGGGAAGGGAAGGTGCACACAGAGGAGGGACCCGCAAATGATGAAATATAGTGTACGGAATCTGTGAAATCTGAGTCTGAAAAAACTTCTTATTCACGATGTGTCATCAAAGTTAAGGAAATCACTTACTTTTGTAAAAAAAATCCCCACAAAGTAAATGAATAAATAAAGGACAGGTAACAATGGAGAACATGAAATCGGGAGAGGTGTGGAGGAGCTGCAGGCAGGAGAGGTTCAAATGTGATCAAAAAATACCTGAGCAAACTCGTGAAATTCTAGAATAAAAAAATTATAATAATTATAACAAACTCACTATATACATAAACAAATACATATATTGTGTATATCTATCTATCACCTAGATACGTACGTATATACATGGTCCTTGGGTTCTTTCTGACTCATGTAGCCTGCTGCTTTCTTATGGTGAATTGCTCTCTCTTCTATTCTGTTCCTTTTCGTTTGAGTAGTTTCTTCTCTCCTTTGCGATCCCTGTGGGATTTATTTCATTCTGGAATAAGAGGCCAAGAACTTGATGGCACTCAGCCCAGGCTCTGACGGGCCTCACATAAGAAATGCTGGGAAGAAAATTCAAGCATGATGGGGAATGGCAGAAACGAAGAGAGCAAATGTCAGTCACTTGACCTCTAACATTAGAAAATGGAGAAAGACACAGGAAATGGAAACTGGAAAAAGAAATTACGGACAGGAAGTCAATAGACAACACCAACCATCACAACACTAGTTCCGCAAAACATCAATAGAAACCCCTGGCACAGCTGCTCATACTTGTAATCTCAGCACTCTGGAAACAGAGTAAGGACTATCACCGTGACCTCAAGGACAGACTGGTAAACACACACATACACACACACACACACACATATAAATATATGCATATGCATACAAGTATGTATGTACATTAGTAAAACTGAGGCATCTATAGACAGGACTCAAAGGCTTATTAGAGACCCACCATTAAAGCAGATATTGAAAGTTCCAGGAAGTGTTTTCTCCATGCTGTGACCAAACACCTGACAAGAAACTTAAAAGGATAAGAGATGAAAGATGCATTTTGATTGATATTTTAAGAATGGACACTCTTAAAGTCCATTCTTAAAGCATGGTTAGCTGTTTACACAGCTCAGCAATCAGAAAGCAGGCCTCAAGAGGAGCAGAGGAATATCCACTAGATTAGACCATCGGGATGACACAGTTTCTGGGCCTCCTAAAGCAGGCACTCACCTCTCCTGCTGTTTTAGCTCTCTCTGACCATAAAGAAACCCTGTCCTTACAGGTTCATCATCAAGGCAGTCACTGGGAAAGACTGTCAAGCCCATCATGACTACCAGGATAAGTACAGGTCCAAGTCTAACATCAGCTTTTGGGGAATCATTCCTTCACATTAACCCAAGGAATCAGATCAATCTTAAAAGCCTCCTACAGGACAAAAGACCACTTGAAGCTCTTTGACTCTAACGTTAAGTTCACATCTCTAATTGCAGTCAAGCTGCAAGGCCCATTTCAATTAAGGAAAGAAGGGACACAGGAAGATAGAGCAAGTCAGAGCAGGTTCCGTAAGATGGCAACACTTGTTTCCAGGAGAATCTGTGGGGGAGAGTGACAGGAAAGAAGAGCCCACTGCAGGTGGACATCCAAGCAGGACCAACATTGAGAAAAGGACAGGAAGATGCACGGACTGTGATCACTGGACTCCCTGTTCCAGCAGTCCTCCCTTTCCAAAAGGGAGCGGTTTGCTTCCTCCAATAAAGCTGTTTCTTCAGCTTTTTTCATACTCTGGTGTTCTGACTCTCCCTATCAGTCAATTTTTGACTGATGAGTAAATCCTTTGACTAATGAGTCGGTGTTTGACTGATGAATGAACCTGTTCTTCCCTTTGATAACTATCCCAACATGTTAGACCAGGGCTTCAGCTGGCCTCTGCAAGAAGTTCATGAGAACTACTCCTGTGAACTTCTTGGAGATCTCCTTTTAAAGACTGAGGAGAAGCAGTTGAAATTCATCATCAAAAATCTGCAGACCTTAATGAATATTCAAGAACTTTTCACCTTCCAGGATCTATCACATAAATTCAAATTTCACACGGTGTTTCTTTTATCCACTCCATGTCCGACGGAATACAACCGACTTAGGAGATTCATCCTGACCCTGTTACTCCATAGAGACCTCTGAAACTCTTCCTGGACCAAGGTTAAAGTTTCGTAAAAGTTAAACCCCACATCCTTACTCCAGTTGCAAAGGCTGCCTACCTGCTGACATATCCCTGGACTCTATTCTGGGTCTGGGTTTCTTGTCTTTCTCATTCCTATGGTCACACCCCTTGCTTGCCATGGTAAAATGCCAGTATTGTGTCATTTATAACCATTCAATATCCTGTTACTCCTAATCCGGCCTCAAACAGAATATTACCACCCTGTCCAAGAGTCTATGATCTCACAACTGAACCCTCATAGAGGACTGCAGAGTTGACTGCTCTTACATCCAAACAGGACTGGTGATGTCTACCAGCCATTCCATGAAAATGGACTCTAGAGCTGGAGAGATGGGTCCACAGTTAAGAACACAGGGTGCTCTTTCATGTTCAGTTCCAACATAGACTTGGGTGTTAACATCAATCTAGAACTCTGGTTCCAGAGAAACCTATGTCCTCTTCTGGTTTCCAGTGGCATTACACACACATGGTACACTTACATATGTGCAGAGAAAACATTCATACACGTAAATTAAAAATAAATAATGTTCCTAACGGACTCAACATTCACACTTCCAGAATAATTACAATGAACCCCTATCTTGCTGCACACTTACCGCCCTTCAAAACACACATGGACAAACATAACCAACAACAGCTGGCTCAGGTGTTGGACACATAAGTCAGGCATCCATTTATACTAAAGCCACAAGACATAAGGAAAAGGCTGTTTCCATGGAGACCCTTCAGTCAGGTACCTTCACTTTTCTATTAGGAGGACAATAAAGAACATCTCTTCCTCTAATAAAAGCAATTTCAAGACAAATTACAAAGCTCACAGGTGGTTTACTTTCAATTTGAGGTCTGAGGAAATGGCTTGCATGTAAATTATTTGTCACATAAGAATAAAAATAAGGAACTGGATCCCCAGGACTAAGTCAAAAGCTGGTCACAGTGCACATGACTCTTATCCCTTGGAGAGGAAGTAGAGATATAGGATTCCTAAGGCAGGCCGGACATCTGGTCTAAAGGAATTGGTGAACTCTTGTTCAGTGAGATAGCCTGTCTTGATAAAGAAGGTGGAGGGGACATCGAGTTGCTCAGTGGGCAAAAGCACTTTCCTGGCAAAACCTGAAAAGTAGTTTAAATCACGAAACCCACAGAAAATGGAAAAGAAGAACTGACTTGACAAAGTTGTTGTCAGGCCTCCACACAAGCATCATGCCAAATGTG
The DNA here is from genome assembly GCA_035773235.1 of Eospalax fontanierii. Classification (NCBI taxonomy): domain Eukaryota; kingdom Metazoa; phylum Chordata; class Mammalia; order Rodentia; family Spalacidae; genus Eospalax; species Eospalax fontanierii. The sequence goes on from CM069554.1 coordinate 9,256,231, forward strand.
AACCCGTCCACACACATCATAGACACACATATCTAATAGTAAAAAAATAAATTTCTAAAGTAAAAAATAAGGAAGAATAGAAAATGGAATCAATTAAAATCGACCCCTGTCCTCCAAAAAAATGTGGACACATTCACTCATACGTGCATTCAGACAAATACGTGCTCAGGCACAAACACGTATAATGAAAAATACCATAAATCGTATTTTAAAAACACACAACCTGGAGAGGAGCTTCACTTGCAGTAAGAATAAGTGAGATGGGGTGGGGGAGAGGGAGAGAGAGAGAGAGAGAGAGAGAGAGAGAGAGAGAGAGGCTGTCCAATGAAAGGGATGGTGGTGAGAGGCCAGAGAAGTCTGTACAAAGAAAGATCACCCAGCAGTCCTCACAGGACACTCACAGAAAACTCCCGAGCAATCCCAAGAACAGAGGCTACCAGACACTTAACTTTCATAACACCGGATTTAGGGCATCATAGCTTACAGGACAAGGAGCATGCAGGAGTCTAGTTCATAAGAGAGAAATACGGAGCTGTAGCACTCAAGGTTTATTTCAGGGGAGAAAGCAAACGTGGAAAGTAAGGACACACTACAGAGTGGAGGGTGCACAGCAGAGCCGAGGGAGTGCCAACTGGCTTCCTGTACCACGCAGAGTTAGTTCTGTCCACATTCTCCTCCCCTTGCCCCCCTTTCTTGAAACAATCAAAATTTTACCCAAAATTCAGTGTTAAATTAGGTGCAAGAACATGGAGAGTTGTCAGTCCCACAGACAAGCAAACTTACTAGGGGAAATAGAAAAGGTGTCTGCATGGGTTCCTCAGGGAGGAGCTTCCCAGGGAACCTGCCCAGAATGGCTGTTGTTTCCCACCACCCTGTATGTCCTCTTCCCTAGACAGCTAGCCTGTTTCCTAGTCAGCTGCAAACGCTCTCCATTTCTTTCCTAATGGTCCAAATTGACTTGAAGGAGAGCCACACCCCTAGGAAAGCCAAACAACAGATGCCTCCAGCAGTGATGTTTCTCTGTGGTCCCTGCTTTGCGGTTATCAACCAGCCACACCTTTGTTTTGCTCAAGCATCTCCAAGAAAAAGAACCCAAGAACACCTTAAACTCAGACTCCAGAGCTATGCATGCTCTCTTATTTCCAACCATATAAAATATAGGGCAATCTTTCATATTTTTCCCAACTTTCATACTTGTGGGAGGATTGTGTCACTCCGCTGAATAAACACCATTCAGTCTGCTGTAAGATCTGGATTTAGAAGTGTTATTTAAACTTGTTTTCTTTCTCTGCACCTCCAAATCTAACAACCTTTAGACCCTAATGTTCACTCCCCCAAACCCTTGTCCACAAAACACCAAAAGCACGATTAGGCGCTCTTTTCAGTCACCAACACTGAAGCGGCCCGCGCAGGCAGAGGCTCCCGCTCAGTGCCCGGCGCAAAAGCAGCTGCATCAGGAAATGCCACAGACGACGCCGGGAACCTTGGTGCCGGGACAGCACAGCACGCCAGTCCTGCTACCGCCAAGACCCGGGAAGACCCAGCACAGCCCCGCCCGGAACTCCGTGGCCGCTCCTCCCGTCTGGGGACAGCCGGGAACACGCTTACCATGTCCTTGTTTCCGGGTTCCCCGCGCTCTCCACACAGCTCCTCGCAGTGCTGATCAAGGAGCAACCTATGTGGAACATCCTGCAGGTATGGAGCCAAACACGAACAGTAAAACTCGTAACATGGTGCAGGATAGAGCCCGCCTTCAGCCTCCACTCGGTGCTCCTGATTGGGCAGCACGACCAGGAGCCCTGATTTGTTAGGGTCTCAGATGAGGCCAAAGTGGCTGGGCGCTAAACTGATGGAGAAGCACTTATCTCTTCCCAGCCCTGGCTTCCTCTTCAGGCACAGACCCTGTCCTACTGCAGAGAGACTGACTTCCAAGCTCTGCTCCTGGCCTGGCACAGCAGCTGCTGCAGTCTTGAGAAAGTCACTAGACACTTCCTGTTCGTCCTCCCGGGTAAAGGGTCGCTGAGTCAGTCAATCACACATTCAGTGTCAGATGTCTTTGTCCTCTTGCCTCACGTGCTGAAAGTCATCCAGCTCACCCTAGGTGACATTAGTGTTGAGTGTAGTGTCTGCTCCACATCAGGGATCTAGATTTTTCACTCTGGCACATTCAGGGTTCCGTTAGAACTCAGACCTGCTCTTTAACAAGCTGGTCTTTCTAAGATGCCACATCACACAGCCTAAAGAAACCAGGCAGCTCTGTCCCCACAATTTCACTCCAGCTCTTTTCCTGAAACACAGTAAAAAGAAGTCCTGTGCTGTGCATTCAGAACTTCTCCCTTACAAATTTCCAGACTGACTCCACTTTGTCACCCCTCCCCTCAGCCCTGCTATGAATAGCCACGCAGGTCCCATGCAGGTTGAACCTGCTGGGCTCTCTAGGGCTACATTGTTTAACAATAGAAGGCATTCTGCCACACTGAGCTACATCTGTCTCTCCAGGGAGTCATGTTTCTGCATTTCTGAGAAACGTGTTTTTCTTACCTAAAACTTAGATCCTTTGTTAGCTGAAAACTTCGTTGTTAATTGATCTGGCACTGTTATAGTTTAATTATGGGACCTGCCTGTGTTATGGTGCAACTATGATTACAAGGTTTGACCCTGGCATGATGTCATTGTGGTTTTCTGTTTATAAACCCTGTTCTCCTCCTCCTCAGGATCAACAATTCTTTGGGGCTTAAGCCCACTGTCCACCAAAGGCTTATTACTAATTAAAGGACTCTTATTGGCACCTTTGCTATGTGGCTTTCCTGTGTGCCACACACAGGGTACAGCAGTGATCCTACTCAGTACATGACGGCTCTATTTCCTCATCACATAGACTACACCACAGGAAACCACATGGTGTGGAACTTCCTAGTACCGACTCAAAGGATAAAAAAAAAAAGTCAGACATGCTTCTTTTGTTTGGGAAATTTCTCTGATGTCTCCTCTGGCCTCCTCCCCACAGTCCTCTTTTCTGTAGGAAACTTCCCTTAGATTCAGTTATCCTCTTAATGAAGCCCCTTTCCATGCAAAATAGTACCCAATATATTTATATCCTTGCGTTGCAGGCATATGGATAAACTGCCAGCTTTAAACGGCCCATGCAGTAGCTTAGTATGGACGCTAGTTGAGCGTCCATGTAGTAGCTTAGAAGGGTTGTGTTTGTGGCAAGGTAGGTCTTCTTGAATATACCTTGTGAGCTATTGTTGGGGAGGGTTTTCAAAAATATTGTCTCCCCAAACAGATAATTTTTTTCAGTTGCCCAATGAATTAAATTATGTTTGTGTTCCAGAAGAGACAATTGTGCACTTGGGGCTATAATTGAATTCTCATTTGGACAAAACCAAAGATGGCTCTGGGAGCTGAGATTACAACCCTTTCATTGCCTGTTGTCCTTTTCTTGCTGTCCCCCCATCTGTTCGGCCTGAACCAGGAGGTCAGCGATAGAACTCGAATAATGAACAGGGCAGTTTCTCTCAGGACATGTGTTTTAGAATCTTCTGGGATTTTAATGATAGCTAATTGTTTAGTCAAATGCTGAGCATCCAGCAATTCTGAGACTATTTCAAATAGGTTGATCGGAGAAAGTGAGAAACCCTCTGTCTCTACAGCATGCCATAGTCGTGCACCACTCCAAATGCATAGAGACTGTCTGTGTAGATGTTAGCTGTTTTCTTTTCTGCTACATTCCTGTCCTTCCACCTCAGGGGTTTGTCTCCTGGATCTAGCTGGTCCTCAGTTTTCTGTGGACCAGGAAGACAGTCAAACATCTATTGTAACTGCTTACCATAGACCCCAGCCCTTGGGTTAAATTCGGTAATATCCTGTTTTTCCTCTTAGGAACAGTGTAAGGAATTTTTAATCATTGAAGACCCTCACCCTTTGTCTCCTAAATATGTAATGGTCTTGTAATGGCTACCCATAAACTTGTCCTGCTTCTGTAGGACCTGCTTAATCTCAAGGGCCAAGGGAGGGAGCAAAGCCCTTAATTCTGAACACCTGGAAATTCCACAGAAGTGAAGCAGCCCTATTTTTTGTCTTTGTATATCCAAACTCTCCCTTCCCCAGCTGCTGCAGCCTTCAGACCCCAAAGAGAGAATAGAGTCAGCTGCAGATTAATAAATTCAGCTGATTGAAACAGAAAAGTCTGGTGGTCCTTTCCCTGCTGGTCCCAACCTACAGAACAATTTGCCTAAAAGGTGGTTATGCGCAGTGGAGAAAATAATAGCATTTGACCTTCATTTTCACTCTGAACAAGAGAGCTATAAACATGATGGGATTTCTAGAGGTAAAGTAGCCCTGATCTACCAGGACCTTCTCTTCATCAGTGTTAATAATTTTCTCCATTGCTCTTCAGGTGTCCGAAGGAGAAAATGGAAAACTCTCTGAATTCTGGATTTTGTTTCAATGTCTTCCCGGGTGGCCTGCTGCTCTTTTTGGGAGAGCACCCATTTCAGATTCTTACAATACCTTCTCAAATTGCCAGGACATTTGCCATAGTTGAAAATGTCCTTGTCTTTCCAAGGCAGAATGAATTGTACGTGTTGCAATGGCCTAGGAAAATCGGATAGACTTTCATTTTGCTGTCTGTCCAGACTTTAAGTCCATTTGTGCTTGACCTTTGCCCGCCCCCTCCTAGGAGCACGCCAGAAAGGAGTCACCTCCCCAGTTCCAAGAACTGGCCCAACCTCAACCTCCCCACCCAGTGTTCTAATCTGACAGGGACATGTGCAAATGGCTAACCTCCTGGTCTGTTGCTGTTAGGAATGAGCACCTGTGGGAAATCTAATCTTGTGCAATGCTTGATTCTTAGTGGATGTTTCAAATTGTAACCAGTCACTGCTTTAGAAACCCTATGAAAGCTTCTTTCCAAGCATGAATCGGGAACCTTCTCTGAGTCAGGAACCCCGGTAAGCTGAATAAAGTACCTCACTAAATTCATCCAAGTGATGCTGGAAATCTAATTTCGACCCATAACATGTTTTTTAGTGGGGGAGCTTAAATGTTTTCCATGTAAGCTCATAGTTTTGCATATATAGAGATTCAGAATTTGGTTACTATCAGCAACATCAGGGAGCTACAACCACGTGGATCCCCAGCCCCTGGGAGCCCTGACATCTTTGTGGGCACATACATTCATATGCAGGAACCCATACACAGACATGCACACACAGAAAAAGACAATCATTTTAATAAAAAGCTCACATGCTGTTGTTATCATACATTTCAATACAGCAATTTTTACAATATTCCTAGAATAGCTTCTCTGGTATTAAGAAATTCTGAGTCTACTATTCTAATAGTTCTGAAATAAACCATACAGAACAAGATGGAAGTTACCCTGCAAACAAAGCCTCAGAAGGAAGGAAAATAAGGGAGAATGAACAGAAAGCACTTTGTGCCTGAGGTCAAACAAGCCGTAACCTGGGAACACAAACAAACTGCAGCAGTGAAAGTTCTGAAGAGAAAGTGATGGGCGTGCTGAGGGATGGGAAGGAGAAGCCCCACAGGAAATCACCGGACCAAAGGCATGGAGTTACCAAAGTAAGAAACCACAGAGAAACCCTGTTCTTGTCCCTTTTGGAAATACTTCTAAACACAGCTGGAAATTCCAGAAGATAACTGTACCATGATGGACTTTGGAATACATCATCAGAATACTACCGATTGTGCTCGGCATCATCCCACAGATGAGGGAGCAAGAAAGGAACTGGATCTTCACTCTGTGCTTTATTCAGAAGACCAGGAGTCTGAGAAGGCCGTGATTTAACATCATGAGAAAAGCATCCTTCCTGTTTTGTGAAGTAATTGAATTGTGCCATCATTCATTCTGTAGACTCATTGACCATCCAATGTGAACTCAACATCAGTGGTTTGAGTGAGGAAGAGAAGCCTTGAATTTGTTGACAGATGGTAAGTCTGTTTTCTACTCAAGAACCCCCTGCAACTGAACAACTGCAGCTTTCCACCTGTTTTCTGGCAAGACCCTGAAGGGAAAATTTCACAGTGGGCAGAAATTTGGCAAGTACTCATGATCCTATATTTTCATTGGCAGGTCCAATGGCCACTGTATTGTCACATACTGTTGTGTACTGATGTACCTCATTGCCTAAATGGCCCATGAAGAAAAAGACCAAGGTGGCAGGAATTGATCTTAGACATAGGCTCAGTAAAATGGACATTCATTCACCAAGGCTGACCTGTACACATGTACTGGCAAGTGCTAACTTGTTTGACTAGATTGTTGGGACATGGAGAAGACCACGAATGAAGAATAGGTGATTTCCTAATTTGCTTTTCAGTTGTGATTAAAAAAAAAAAAACTGATGAAAATCTACAGGTGGGAATAAGCGTTTATTCAGTTGACAGGCTACGGACCACTACCTGTCAATGAGGCCAATCCACAACTAATGATAGGAACGTAGAAGCATAAACTGAAACAGAATACAATGAAGGATTGCTGCTTGCTGGACTGCTTCCCATCGCTTGCTCAGCATTCTTTATACATATCCCAGGCTCCTATCTGTAAAGATGGCACTGCCCACAGTGGGCTGGATCCTTCCACACGAATTAATAATAAAGAACACACCTCACAGAATGGCCGGAGGAAAATCCGATCTGGGAAAATCTTCAGTTGAGTTTGCCTCTTCCCACTTAACTCTAGGACTGTGTCAAGGGAGAGCAGAAGCAAAATAGGACAGGTAGGAAGAGGTTTGTGGATTGATGCCCCAAATTTCCAAAAGATTTGGGTTAGTTCCATTTCTCATTGCTGTGACCAAATACCTAACCACAAGACATGCAGGGGAAGAAGGGTTTACAACTTACAGTTTGAGGGATATAACTACTATCCTGTGAAAGTCCAAGGCCAAGGAATATGAAGCACTCCCTGGTCACATTCTAGCCATGGTGGGGTGCAGAGAGAGGACAGGAATTATAACCTGCATAGAAAGCTGAAGAATTGCTCTCAGTAACACTTATCTTCAAGATAGTCTTCACTTCAAGGTTTGTTGGCTTGGCTTGATGGTGTGCTCTCATCTGAGGACCATGTTTTCAAACATATGAGCTTAAGGAAGCATTTTCATTCAAACCCATAACAATTCAAATATGTCCTCCACAGTTTCCTGTCCATCCTATGCACAAAATGCATGTATTACAACTCTCATTGGCTCCAGAATCTTTCATAATTCAAATGCTGTTCAGAATTTTGAAGTCTGTTTTGAGATTCAAGATAATCTATTCAAAACAATTTACATGTTTCAATGATGCAGACTAAACCTGTCCATTGCAATATGAAGGAACAAGTTCATGGGAATGAAATATAGAGCCAAAGCTATAATGAAACCCCAAAGAATGTCATCCTATATGATGTGCCATCCAGCTGTTCTTGTGTTGGACCTTGAAAAATAACCAAAGGACAAGGTCCTTAATTACTCATGTAGGAGAGAAAGCAACTCAGTCACAGTGCTCACAGGGACACTGTGGGCAGCTGAGGTCTAGTGAGGAAGTCCTCACTTTAAGTTCCAATAGCTGAAGAAGGGTAGAAAGAGACGAGATGAATCCATGTCTATTTGGTGAACTCAGGGCCCAAAGATGCTGAGAGAAGGAGACCTGCTTATGAAACTCTAGATGGATCAATTCAGAGTAAGTGCACAGATTGGGAGGGGACACTCACATTTTCTTTGTCTGTGATAGATAGAGGCAAGTAGGGAGAAGACAGAGAAGTGTCCTGGGTCTCAGAGTCTTATTATGTCCATAAATGCTCATAAGATGTGAAATATTCTAACGATGGAATGAAAATCTCTCCTACAATTCAACTGTTGCTTAAGACGCTTCCAGTCTGAAACTATTAGTTATACCAAGTCTCTTCCTCACAATCCCTCTGAGATTCTTCAACCTTCGACCTTTCCTTTGACTCTTCTGATCCTGTCCTGAGTGACAGTGGTCATATTCCCTCTCTCTATCAGATTGCCTCCAAGGACACATCTCTGACCCATGATCTCTTTAATGTTTCATTTCATCTCACTAGGGTAGGACAGATCATTGCAGAAGGTCCAAAAAGAGCTCAATGTCTCTCAAACCTGACAGGAACAGTGTGTGCACTACATTTGTGAAAATATTCACAAGTGTTTTTGCAACACAACAACATTGCCAATATCATTATGGACTTGGTATTTAGTTTGATTCTGAATGACTGAGAAATGTATAGTTTCATGCATGGAACTATTTTGTGACAAGGCCGCTGTGGGTTACAAACTCAAACTAGAAATGTGTCAATCATGAAACAAATTTCATGCACATATCATGGGATTACTGTTTTTTTGGGGGGTGGGGGGTTGAGTTTCAGGGTTGGGGGGCCTTTTTGAGTCAGGTTCTCCTTACTGTAACCCCAGGTAGCCTCAAACCCCTGACTTGTACCATGCTGACCTTGAACTCAGGGAAATGCTCCTGCTCTGCCTCCTGAGTGCTGGGATTAAAGGCATGCACAACCACGCCTGCTCTTTTTTATAATTATTATTTCAATCAAATTGATGAGATTTCTGGTTGCAACATTTTATTCAAACCATGAACCCTTCCAAATATCCAGAACACACTTATCTCCAGTCATTTAAATCTGATAATCTTGATTGCTCATCTTTTTATCAGTGAAGAATTGTCCACCCACTGCTTCTCTGTCTTTATTCAAATGATCTTCATCACTCCAGATGCAAATATAATCTTAAAGTCTCAGAAGTCACTGAACTTTCTCTGATTTTCCCACATTCTGCACTTAGTCTGCACTGAGAGTTGCAATTCTCGACTCAGAAAAAGACATTCAGAGTAAAGACTGTTTTCTGGGACTCCTTGCCCATAGAACCAGATTGCCCATCAGACAGCTGAGTACATGGCATACAGGAAAACTCGCCACCTCCTTTTTCGATTTCCCATCTGTCAAAGAACTGGCAACAATTTAAAGGAGAACAAGAAAGAAAAATTATTTGAATTTTAGAAAGATTTACTGTATTCAATAGTATGTCTCTTGAGAAATACACTTTGTTCTTTTCATTACACACTATTCATTTTAGAGAGTCATTAGGACTATGACTTTTGCAATAAACCTCTTTCCTCCACCACATAGTTCCCATGTTCTGTCTCCATCATGTATTTAGCATGCAGAATTTTCTCTTTCCAAGTCTACATCTTCTCAACTACATTCAAGTCAGCATGAAGACACAAATTTGGACACCTTTGTTCTCTGTATGTTTGCCCTGTTTTTGACACAGAGCGGGTGCTCAAAAGCCCATATTTTGTTTAAGTGGTCTGTTTGTCTTTGAGAGCTGTGATGAATAGAATTAACTCTCAACTTGACACAATGTAGAATCACGTGAGAAGAGGGACTGACTAGATCAACTTCGCCTGTGTTCATGTATGTGGCAGATTGTATTGATTTTATGAACTGATGTGGGTACATCTATCCTGTTGAGGGTGGGAAAATTCCCTGGGCTTGGATTCCTAGACTAAGAGGAAAGAAAGCAAGTGAATCACAGTAAGCACCCATGCATTTATTCCCTTTCTTTTTAAAAAAAATATTTTATTTTCTATTATCATTATGTTTTTATATCTTAAGTATATAAGTGTATTGCCTCATGTAGGTAGGTGCACTTGAGTTGTGCAGTGTCCACAGAGTTCAGAAGAGGGCATCAGATCCTGTGGATCTGGAGTTACAGGTGGTTGTTAGCCTTTATGTGGTTGCTGAGAATTGAAACCAAGTACTCTGCAGGAGCATCCAGTTCTCTTAACCACTGAGCCCCGTCTCCCTCCCTTTGCTCTCTTTCTCTTCTTGACTGTAGATGTAATTTGTTTCAAGCACTTCACATCTTGACTTTCACACAGTGATGGACTGTCATCTTGTGGAATTGTGAGCTAAAAGAAACTGTGTTTCCCTATGATGGTCTTTTTATCAGAGGAAAATAAACATGTATTAGGACTCAGAAGTGGGGCCGTTTCTGGAATTAAACCTGACTATATGGTTCTCATACTACTTGAAGTGTTTTGTGAGTATAATGTGGGACATTTGATTCACTGGGTGACAAATGTTATTGAATGCTGGAGCAGGGCTTAATGTGCTGTTTAGTGGGAACTTAGAAGAAGGTTATGATGAGAGAACATGGAGTAGGAGGCACATATCATGAGGTTCCAAAGAAGGAAGACACTATCGGAGGTCAGAGAAGCACAGATTCTGTGGTATTTTGGCCAAGTAAGTGGCCTTATTCTGTCTGTATCCTAAGAACCTGCATGAACTTGGCTTAAGAGATGATGACCTTTGGTACTAAGAAAATACTGTGAATCCTAAAAAGACCAGAAGAACTAACAAGAATCTTCCTGCACTGTCCTGGGACAATGGGAAAAAGTACTGCGGTCAAGAATGTATCCATCAGTGCTTCCATTTCCTTAGATACTAGTTAGTTTTAAAGGGAAAAATTCTTAAGCTTTAAAGACACTCTGTTACTGAAAATCGCTGCCTGAGAACGTGTTTCCAGGGTCGGCACACAGTGTAGGGTGGAGCAGTGCTGCAAGGGGCCAGGCTAAGTCTCGTGATGTCGTCCAACTCCACAGTGTTCTGAGTGTTGGTCACATGGTGCTGGTTGTGAAGACCAACGTGCAAGACTGAGAGGACCATGGAGAATGGAGAGAGGCTGGTGTTTATCTACAATATTTAAAAAATATATTCATTATTTTTATTTTATGTCTTTGACTGTTTTGCCTATGCATGGAGTTTCAGGACAGCATGTGCATGCAATACACATAGAAGCCAGAAGAGGGTGCTGGATCCCCTGCAACTTCAGTTGTCAAAGGCAATGTGGGTGCTGGGCTCAAATCTGGATCCTCTGGAGGAACAGCAAGTATTCTTCACCACTGAACCATCTCTCTAGCCCTTGAATTTTCTTTTCTTTCTTCCGTTCTTTTCATCTTGTTTTTTTCTTTTTTTTTTTTTTCGTCTCTCTTTTTTTGAGATGTTGCTCTCTGGCCTGAAACTCATCAGGTAGAACAGGTTAGCCTTGAACTCACAGAGGTCCCCTTGCCTCTGACTCCTGAATGCTGGGACTAAAGGCCTTCAACAGCATTCCCCTGTACCACGTTTTAAATCCACCAATATGTTGATAAGCACCTATAATTTGGGTTTGTGAATTGTACTCAGTGAATATGAGCACACAGGTGTCTCTCATGACTACGTTTCTTGAGTCCTGTACAGGGATTCAAAAAACTCTTGAACTTACAATGCATATAATCGCACAGGAGAAAACTTACTTTCTCCAATTTTTATTGCTGTTATTTCTTTGTGTATATGCTGAAAATATGATTCTTAACCATGTTGTGGCCATTGGCATTTTGTTTTCTTTGTAATGGGAAAGACATTGAAATAGTTTTCCTCATATCTACAGTCATGCTCATAGAAAGGGGCAACACAGAGAAAGATGAGTTTCTTCTATTAGCTCATGAGTTCCTGGAGGAAGACCGAAGATGCACAAGCTTCATGTCTCTCCTCGGTATGAGACCTTCCACCTGATCACATGGCTTCTGTAAAGAGGAACCAGAGAGAAGATTCCACCCACTTCCACAAGTCAAGCCTCAGCTCTTAAAGGATTCACAAACTCTCCAGCTGGGAACCAAGTGTCCAATGAGCATGGGAGGGAAATTTCATATTCAAACCATGGCAAATGGTCATGCTTTTACTATCAAATATGATGTTAATTATGAAGGCCACAATCATTGGCAAATGATTACAGGTTCTGACATGAGTAACTTACACTTTGTTATAAGATAGGCTCAAACTATTTATTTCTATAAACTCCTAGTTTTAGGAATTTTATTGATAATGCCCAGTTCTTATATACTAAGAAAAGTACTGACTGATCATGGTGTGCAGTGTTTTTACGGAACTATTCAGAAATTCAGGAATACTGCATTTTAGCATTCATTATAAAGCCACTGGCTAGAAGTCTTGTGTTTAGTGCCTTCCGTCTTGATTTGGTGTTTGGCCTAATTTTTTAGATTGGTGTTTTAACATACAAAAATTCAAAATAACATGTCAAGTTATGTTTCTAAAGAAGCAAATGTTCTTATCAGTTCAGTATGTGAAAAACATATTTGACATACTGAGGATTTAAACTTTTCTTCAGCAAATACTTACTGGAAAATTTCAACACCAAAAAACACTTTATATATATATATATATATACATATACATATATGTATATATATATATATACATATATATATTATACTTTTATTTTCTCTACATTTCTGTGATAAAGCATCATGACCAGATGATTTGTATAGAAGACAGAGTTCATTTTGACCCCTGTTACAGAGGGATTCTAATCCATCACAGCAGGAAGGCATGGCAGCCAGCAGCAGGCACATCCACAGAAGTCACAAGTTGAGAGCTCAAGTGTTCAAGTGGTCAAGATAAGCATAGTAAGCTGGAAGTGTGCAAAACTGTGAACTCTCAAATCGCACCAAGAGGCACACATACTCAGATACTAGTTATAATATGTCCATGAACTTATTGGAAGTTTTACTTTAAAATTTTTTTATTTAATTATTCTTTTTATTATATATATGAGTTTTTACCTTCACATGTATCATACAATGTCCTTGGAGTCAGAAGAGGGTTTGGATTCTCCTGGAACTAGTGTTGTGGCCCGTTGTTAGCAACCATGTAGGTGGTGGGAATCGAAACTTGGTCCACTGCAAGAGCTGTCAGTACTCTACCCACTGAGCCATCACGAGTTTCAAATTATTGGGGTTTAATGGTACTGAATTTTTCTTAAATGGAACAGTGAAGAGAAAGGAATGGAAAGAAGGAAGGATGGGTGTGGAGCAGAGAGAATGTTAACAGAATGAAGCATGGACAAGACTATGAGGACGCTGATAGAGGCTGAGAGAGCAGAGAGATGAGGGAAAAGTACAGTGTGAGGGAGGACTCATTCTGCTGCTTCCACTCCAGTGTTTGTGTTCATTCTCCTGCTTAACAGACTGAAAATTGGGAAACCAATACTTTCTCTTTTCCTGTCTGCCCAACCCAGGAGAAACTGACTTGCTGTCCTTCAGAGCCGTCATTCCGCATGAGGATTCAGTGGCTCATCTGCTGAATGAATGCTTCCTCACCAGACCTGTGCTTCCTCTCTTCTTCCTCTCAATTTACTCTGTTCTTCATGTCTGCAATCCCACTCAGTCACTCAATTACTATTTAGTAAAATCCTGCCTCAAATGTTGTGCACGAGAGGAAAAGGAATGAACTTGTCTTAACATGGCTGAGCACTAGTAGGCATAATGTTGGAAAATTTCTAGATCACTTTATGATACACTAATTACTAATGTATGCTATGGTAACTTACCAGGAGCTCAGATTCTTGAACAATTCTTGGTTACACTAGAAAACTCAAAGCATAGAACATTGTCCCTCTGATGGCCTTAGGTGCTATGGTAGGAGAAAGAATAGCTCCTTTCTAACCTGGGCATGACTGTCAAAACATCTACAACCCACATTCCTCTGCGTTCACACTACAGATATCTGAGCATTCAGGAGACAGCAAAGAGAAGATGCTTTGACTTCCTGTCATTACCATGATTCCCACACACGTCTCTCAGTAATTCCAAAATCTTCGTATGTTTTAAATCTCTAAAATCTGAAATAAAAACTGTATTGAATTCAGGCTGTGCCTATGAGGAGCATCTCTACCAAGGGCCAAATGAAGGCTGTGGATATTGCTGCTTATCCAGAATGCATTCCAGACACGATTTACATAGAGAAAATTCAAACTGTATTGTTAACTCCCTTACATGTTTTTGGTTTTCTGAAGAGTGGGGAGAGGGTCTCCCTTTTTAACCCCAGCTGGTCTGCAACTCACGTTGTAGATGAGGCTGCTTTCAGTCTTACCAGGATCAGCCTGATTCTGCATCCCAAATACTCAGATTAGATGTATGAGTCACAAACTTCACTTTTTGACTGTTAATGTCAAAAGTTATTTAACATCTTCTTTGAGGATAACTTGACACAGGTCAAACATACCCACTTGTGTCCAAATCCAGGAAGTTTTTCTGAACTTTCTTTCAGATATACTTGTTCATGGTTTAGTGCTGAAGCCTTTTTTCTCCCTAATCAACCTGTAGTTTATAGAGTAACACTCCCATACGGTACTGCTTCCTGAATCCCAGTACAGCTGAGTGCAGACACTCTCTATCCTCAAGGATCTATGTTCAGACACTCTTGTCTCCTAATTCCTGAACCCTACCCTCTTCTCTTGTCTGCCCAGAAGTGACTGTCCCCCTGGACAATGGGAATAAATTAAATGGAACATTAATTTATTTGTTTTGGGGTTTTTGAGATAGGGGGTACCTGCAACCCACCTGTGCTGGAACTCACTATGGAAAACAATGGCCACAGTCTCACAGAGATGTGGCTGCCTGTGCCTCCTGAGTACTAGGATGAAAGGTGTGCATCGCCCTGTCCAGTTTCACCAGAATATTGAAGAGGGTAAAATATTTCTCAGAACTTGAGACTTGGTCTAAGAAAACACTTACAGCAATGATATAGGTGTAACGTGGTCATAGAATTATCACTGTACCTGCGTTCCATGAATAGCAGCCAGGATCACACACTGTAGAAAGAAAGATTATCGGAACATGGAATGGGATCTGCCTTACTACTCAGAAAACTAATACCTAGAACACTGAACAATGTGAGTGTGAAATGCAGACACACACCCACCAGGAATTTCAATCCCAGAAATGACCACGTGCTGTCTTTTTCTCTGTGAGAGTGGCACAATGTGTACTCAACTTGCCATGGAGAGTGGCACCATATCTGGGGCTGAGTTTTCTTCTCTACCGATGGCAGACTACATCCTCCATAGCTGCTGCATCCTTGTTGACCTTGTTGAGTGGGAGCCTGTGTTACTGATTTCAGTCTTTGGAGATGCCAAGATGAGCCAGAGACAAGAGGGGACTGGAGGAACAACAAGGAAATATTGGGACAAGTTTCAGACCTCAACTACCTGAATAAACACCCTATCTTTCAGGGATATTTCTGCCATTTGAGGCTTTTATTGGCATCTTCTGACCCCAACAGCATGGGGCAGCTCTGTCCACTCCAGCACACATGGCCTTTCTCTTCATCCAGCTCCAGTCACTGACAACAGCTTTCAGTGGAGACACTCCCAAGTCCTGGATCTTGATCTCCCTGCAGTGTCCACTGCAGTGATTGCTTCACCTACACAGCTACAAGCACGGTCCTTTCGGATCTCACTGCTGGCAATAGTGCCTGTCCTGCACTGCCAGGATATGACGCGCTCTTGGAAGTTTGGAACTTTGCTACAAGAGACCAGGACTCCTCATTGTTGCAGCCTTCATTCCAATGTTGCATTGGCACATTATCTGTCTACAGTTATAGTGAGATTTATTTTCTCATTAAATTAAAGAACTGAAAGATAAGAAAAATCTCAAAACAATAGAGATTGTGGAAACAGATTTATTGTGAGACAGTCACATTCATGTACATAAAAAATCAAACATAATATGTAAGAATTACTTTTTGTTATTATTTGTTTCTTGGGTTTTATTTTATTTTTTTCGTCTTTTTGAGTCAGGTTTATGCTGCAGTCCCAGGTGCCCTGGAACACTCTATGTAGACCAGGCTGGCTTAGAACTCACAGACACCCACCTGCCTTGCTTCCAGAGTACTGGGATTAAAGGAATAACATTTTAATGGACATAATCTGGACTAAAGACCTTTAATTAATACCAACAAAACCAGACACTTTAGTCTGATGACAGGGTGAATCCTTTGCAACTTCAGTTTGGTAGGCCACCCAAAAAAGATAAGTGAATATCACTTGGATTAAGCTATCAAAGTGCTGGAAGAATGCACACATTCAGTTATACAGAAGGGAGTTTGTTAAATCAGGTGATCTCGCATGAATCTAATACTGGAGTGAAAAGGCCCGATGGTTCACTGAGAGGAGGATGGAGGGGAATTTAAACTTCCACACTGACGCTGCAGAAACCTTTGGGAATAAACACATGAGTGCAGCCTGACCCATCATCAGAGTTCTGAGAGACAGCTGAGGGAATGAATGGCCACTGGGTTGAGGCCCAGTCTCCAAAACGTTAAGAGTTAAGAAGCTGGGTTGGTGAGTTAGCTCATCTGATAAAAAATGACACACTTGCCTAGGTCCAAGGTTCAGTTCCCTACAGTCATGTGGCAATTCACAACCATCCTAAAACCAGTTCCCACGGAACTGATGCCCTCTTCTGACCACCCTGAGAACTGTATGACACAGGTGCACTTACATATATGCAGACAACAACATAAATTAAACTAAAAATAATAAATAGAATATTTTTAAAGAGTTGTGAAGGCAAAGTTCCCAGAAGAATTCTGCATCTTGAGCTGATTAGCACTTCAATGACTATGGATTGTTGCAAGTCTAGAGTATATTTACAACTCATCTTAAGGTATGGCTAGCCCCATAAATAGCTACTTTTCCCCAACTTTCTCTCTGAGTAACATTCCTTGAGTAACAGAATACATTAACTTAAAAAAGAATGTTCCTTCAATCAAAAGGCTAACAATGCTGTCATTTAGAACTGGAGACCTATTGTAGAATTCCTGCCCTTTGCCGTCGCCAGTCTACTGAATGCCCCACCCATGTATGCCACAAGTACCTTAGTTTGTCATTTTTATTTCCTCTGTTACTATAAAAACTTCCAAAAACTGTCATCATGTTAGCACATGGCATTTGGGGAAACTTAAATCTCTGTTCCCAGGATGTCAGTCATATTTGCCTACAAAATAATCCATATCTTTGATACTCTTGTGGTGATAGCTGTTTACTTCATCAATAGTTCCTGGTGATTAACACAGGGCTCCTCCCACATAATGTGGGGGAATGATAGGTGCCAGGACTCCCTGGTATTCCACTGTTCAGTATTGTCTCCCTGAGTAGCTTCCTTTCAAAGTTTTTGCCTTCACGTTTCCATTATTGCTTGTTTCAGAATCATTTTATTTCTAATTGGTTTCTTTTCACTGTTGTTGCTTTCTAGACTTTTGTAGGCATTTTGTTTTTTTTTGTTTTGGTCTGTAGTGGTTTTGTAGTTGTTTTTGAATTTAATTGGCTTTGTCTCCAGACAGTCCTTCAATCCCTAACTGTGTATTTTCTGTGCCTTCCTCTGTCTATTTCAACCTTACTGTCTTTTAATATAGGAATTTTATGAGCACCTGAGCATAATGATGCCAAAGATAAGAGACTCTTTTTCCCTTCCTCATAATATGGTTGAGGTTTCAAAGGCAACTCCCATAAACATACAACTTCACAGAGAAACTCATCAAACACACCCTGTTGCTGGGTCAGAAGGACCTTTATTGGCTGAGTCAGGGAGACACAAATAAGCATTAATATTTCATTGTCTTGATTCCTCTCCCCTTTATGTAATTGTGCAGGATAACCCTGAGATTCTGTGGGAGAAGACAGTCTATGGGAGAAAGCTGAGAAAAAAAAAAAGTGGCACAAAAATCAATCCAAATTCCAGATATTCCCCGGCTAGCATAGGAAGGCTTGCAATTTCTCAGCAGGAAGAATGAAAAAAAACGGGGGGGGGGGATAATTTCCTAAAATGGAGGAAGAGTTTAAAGATAAACCACCATCTGGCACCGCAGCTGACTTTATATAAGATAAGTGTGAGCTTTCAACTTGCACATATTTGCTAAAATGGGGAGATCTAACCACAGATAACTTGCCTTTAGGATTCCCTCATTCGGAAAGGTTGATTTTCCAAAATTAGTATCTTTATGTGAAAAAGTAGAAGTCTTAGGCAATAGGACAAAAATTCATGAATGGGCTGTCCATTTTAGTTGGAATTTAGAAGCATCTAAGAAAGTACATGATATAATTGCTAACTTACAGAAAATCAATAAGAGACTTTTAGAAACAGTTTCAGAATTAGAGGAGGATTTAAATGATTCTCTATGGACAGGAGATTCATAGAAGATATTACAGATTGTTTCAAAACTAAAGGTCAATGTGGAAACACACTCTTTCTCTAACCCTTTGCTCCCACCTGTTAGAACTCGTGATGAAAAGTCGATGTGATAAGAAGTAGAAACAGAGCTCACCAGATGCAGATGGTTGAGCAGGTATGAAGGACACAACCTTCCCAAGGGAATGGAGGCTGTGTGTAGGGCTGGGAGAGATCTGGGAATTATAGGTGAATCCAGAAAACCCCAGAAAGGGGATCCTGCTTTCCCAGAAGCTGAGAAAATGAGTCTCATGTCTTTCACGGGATTTGGGATGGAGAGATGGGAGTTCTGATAGCAGAACCCGGGATCTTCCACAGGAATGGAACCAGACCCTCAAGGAAGCTGATAAGGTAGAAGGTGTCTAGGCTGCAGACCCTGTTTCCTGAGACAGATGTGTCTCCATCCTGGCAAGGATAGGCAGGATTGGAGAAGGATGGTCAGTTCATTACTCATTTCAAAGCTGATTTTCCTTCGCCTTTTTCTACATTTGCCTCCTCTATCAGAAGCCCATAATAACCACATTTGCACAACTGCCTCTTCAAGAATACAACCATAATTTAATTCATTGGGCACCAGAAGAAACGATCTCTTGCAGGAGACAACACTATTGGAAGCCCTCCACTTCAATAGCTCTCATGGTCTATTCAAGACATCCTCTGTGCTCCAAATACAACCCAGGTAAATAAGTTCAGAGGACACAAGGACATTTTTCTCTCCTAAACTGGTCATTTGCAACCTGGCTTTTTATCATCATGCAACAAAACATTATAAATATATTTTCAAACTAAATTGCAATGAAAGGGACATAATTAAGAGGGATAATGTAACCTAAGGGAAGTTTCGAAGAGAAGAGTATTCTGGGCAGGGAAAGCCCAGAGAAGTCCTCAGAGAAAGTACAGCACAAAAGAAATAAGTCTGACTTCAGGGGTTAGCATGAGTTCTACACCATGTGTTTTCATCTAGTATCACCTATGAGATAAGGAGAATGAAGGAGCCAGGTACTGAGTAGGATCACTATTGGATCCGTTGGGAATCATAGAGGATAGCCACATAGCGATGGTCACATTAAGAGTCCTTTAGTCAGTAATTGACTTTGGGGGAGACCATGTTCAATCTCAACAGAACTGCTGATCCTGAGGAGAGGCAGAACAGGGCTTATAAAGCTTAAAACCATAGTTACATTATGCCAGGGTGAAGTCAGTAAGCACAGCTGCACTGTCACAGAGGCAGGGCCTGTGGGTGTGAGTGAATCCAACTTATCCCCTCCTCAATTTTGCATTCTTAACCTAGGCTGGCTTGATCTAGTAAATCTCTCCTCTATCTCCCTTTAGGGTTCTATTCTGAGAAATAGCTACTAACAATGGCACCACCCAGATGATGTAACTACAAATCTTGCTCTGCTCAACAGGAACTAGCATGACTGTTAGAGCAAGACCCTGTTTATCTATGATACCTGAAAGTGTTACCTGTACAGTTTAACCAGGTCACATAAAGTTGCCTGACTGCAAATACCTTGTGATGACTGAGGGTTTTTGATTTTAGAAAAAGGATCCCCACCCCCACCTCTCACCCCCGTCCCCATCATTTACTGCATTCAAAATTCTCAAACTTGGGATGTAGTCACTACAGCTAATAAATTTTACCAATTTGAAATTTGACTGGGTGTTCTTTTCCCAGTGGTCCTGGCACTGTAACAGTTCCATAGCAACACAACAACAGTGGAAGGTCAGTTAAGAAGGACATTTTTAGCTAATAAAAGGATTCGGACTTTTACTTAAGAAAAACCAGTTTTTGAGGGCTGCAGGAACATTGACTCCCTGGAGCTGTAGTTGATGCTCTGCCTGGTTGAATGTGTTGTCTTGTAAAACTATGCACTTCCTGAAACCCCAGCAGGTTCAACCTCTATGGGACCTGCTTGAGACCTGCATGGCAGGGCAGAGGGGAGGGGGCAAACTGGAGTCAGATTGGCCATTTCACCTGTAAATTAGAAGTTCTGAATACACAGCACACTCAGCTTCTTAACTGTGCCTCAGGAAAGGAGCAGAAGTTATGGAGTTGTGGGGACAGAAGGGCCTGGTTTCTTCAGGCTCTGAGATGTGGCATCATAGAAAGTCCAGCTTGTTAAGGAGCAGGCATGCATTCTAATACAATCCTAAAAGAGCCTGAGTGGAAAATGCAGATCCCTGGAGGGCAGCAGACACTAGGCTTAACACTAATGTCACCTATGGAGAGCTGGATGACTTTCTACGTCTGAGGTAAGAGGACAATGACGTCGGACACTTAACGTGTACTTGACCGAGCGACCCTATGCCAGGGAGGATGAAGAGGAAGTGGCTATTGAGTTGTTCAATACGGCAGTCGCTGCTGTGCCAGGCCAGGAGCAGAGCTTGGAAGCCAGTCTGCACTTGGACAGGGTCTGTGCCTGGAGCGGAAGCCAGGGCTAGAAGAGATGTGCTTCTCCAGCTACCTCCTGCTACTCAGTCATCATGGGTGACGCTAACCATTCAGGGGTCCCAGCCATCCTGCTCAATCAGGAGCAGGGACTGGAGGTGGAGCGGGGGTGGGGGGGTCCAGCACGTGCCATGTTGAGGGTTCTCTTCCGCGGTGGCCCCGGGAAGAACAGATGCACCATCAGTCCTCCGCTGTGAACGACGCTGCAGGGAGCTGTTTGGAGGTGAAGTGGGAAGTCAGGCCATGGTGAGTGTGGAGTCCGCTGACCCCAGAAGTGAAGAGCGGCCGTGGAGCGGGCTGTGCTGGTTCCTGCTGGTCTGTTCCGGCTTTGGCCCTGCATCCTGTGCGCTTCTGGGTACCAGGTTCCTGCCGGGCCGCCTGGTGCAGCTGCTTCTGGCGGAAGGAAACTAAGAGGGCTTGGGACTGGGGAGGAGATAGGCAAGCTGTCTAGGGAAGAGTGTCAGGAGCATGTATATGAATATAGGAATAGTATAAGAGTGTGAAAATACGAAGAACTTAATGTGTGAAGTGAAAGTGTGTTATTATAAGACATAAACTCATGGAGTAACTCGTGTGTGAGTTAAGATAAATAAGTAACCATGACAACCTGAACTGACGCACGAGCTAATGAGATAAACATACCGAGTTGTAATGATGTAATGGGAACCAGGCTATGGCGCAAGTAAAGAGATAAACACCTAGTGCCTGTTAATCTAAGAATGACATAATGCCGGATTCAGAACACTATAAAACCAGAGGAGACTCGGCGCACTCCAGAGCTTCCTACCAGGGATTCTCCTCAGTGTGGCGGTCTCTCGCTGGCTGGAATCATCGGGCAGCTGCAGCAGGAGATCCAGGAGTGTCTCTCTCTGGACCTGTTCGACCAGACGTGGCAACCCAAGCAAGGAAGACAGAGCCGGTCCCACTGACTTCGGACTTCCTCCTGAGCTTCTTCCTGTGCGTCGAGATTCCCCGAGTTGTGTTTTGAGGTCTTGTGTTTGTGTGAATCCCCTGCAATAAACCCTTGCTTGTTTGCACATTCACATACTGGTCTGAGTCTCTTTACATCCTCTCTGGATGTGCGGACTTGATAAAGAGGAAGGACGGTGCGGAGGGAAACAGCAGCCAGTGCAGACACCTTTCCAGTTTACCCTACTAACTTTATCTGTCTATGGAAGTTGACACCTCCCGCCATGTTCTTACATCCAATTTAACTCAGTATTTTGGACAAAATGTTCTTCAAACTAAGCCTCCGACCGTTCCAGGAAAGGGAACACTCTGGTTTCAGAGCAAGGGGAGAAATGGGGCTCAGGACTGACAGGTCTGCACAGTAGAGGAAGCCCCTTGCAGCTGCCCCTCTGCTCTGTGCGCCTCCACTCTGCAGTGTGTCCTTACTGCACGTTTGCTTTCTCTCCTACTGAAATAAACCTTGAGTGCTGCAGCTCCCCGCTGCTCTCTCTGGACAGTTAAGAAACAGTCTGTGCTGTGACTTGGTAGCTCTTAAACTATGATATTTGACTGCTGCATGCTCTTCGTCCTGTAAGCTGTGATGTACTAAGTCCAGTGTTGTGAAACTTAGTGCCTGGTATTTATTTTGCTGTTGGGATTGCTGGAATTTTTATGTGAACGTCCTCTGAGGATTGATGTGTAGACTTTCCTTAAAGAGGCTCCTCTGGTCACCCACCACCTTCCCCTTCATTGGCTCTTTCTCTATCCTTCTCTCTATCTCTAATGTGACTTATTCTAAGTGAAGGTTTTCTTGAGGTTGTGGATTTTTGAAGGTTTTATATATATATGTATATATACACACACACACACACACACACACACACACACACATATATATATATATATATATATACACCTGTGTGTCTGTGTGTGTGCAGTCATGAGTGTAGGTGTTCACTTGGTCAGAGGATAAGAGATTCCCTTGCAGCTGGAGTTACATATTGCTGTGAGTGGTAGGAATCAAACTCATGGCCTGTGGTAACCACTGAGCCATCTGTCCAGTCGCCTCTCCAGGTTTTAATGGGAGGGCGTATCTTCTTACGGTAGCCATCATGTCCAGCCTCTCTCATATATTGTATATTTTCTATGTAATGTACTTTCTCACACCATCTGATCTTGTTCCCAAAGCCCTTTCTCCTCATAAACCTCATTCCTGAAGGGAATTGTGTCAGCTTTGCTCTTACCTCCTGAACACTGTTGCAGTATCTTCCTTTTATTGTTACATGTAATAGAGACACATCGGATTTTCGAGTCCTACAGGAATAGGATGAACTTGGTCATTAAGGAATGTGTGGGTCCCTGAGATAGGCTATTCTCCAATGACTAACTTGGCTGACAGTAAAGGATAAACACAAGTGTCCACCCACTCCTGTGCCCACATTACATGATGCCCGCTGTGCCATAAGAATGCCGTCAGGTGAGCAGAGCTCTTAGATCAGTTCTTACAAAGGGCACACTGATTACTAAGGGGAAGGTGGATGCTGAATACTTGTGAAGAAGGCCACGGTGCACTTGTTAGTCCAGTTAGATGGTAGAGTAGTGATTTCCCCATGGCAAATGCAGACCTGGGAAGGGCTGTCATGTGTCCACATCTAGGCAGAAAATGACCCAATCCCCTGTGTATGTATTTACCATTTTGTCCTTGAGGTCATGATGATCCTCCTTCCCCTTTTACAGAGTGCTGAGATTACAAGTAGGAGCTGTTGTGCCCGGGGGTGTTATTGATGTTTTGCACAGACCCAGTGTTCTGACGATTGGTGTTGTCTATTGACTTCCTGTCTGTAATTTTATTTTCCAGTTCTCATTTCCTGTACTTTTCTCCATTTTCTAATGTGGGAGGTCAAGTGACTGACATTTGCTTTCTTCGATTCTGCCATTCCCATTCATGCTTGAATTTTCTTTAAAGCACTGCTTATGTTAGGGCCATCAGGGCCTAAGCTGAATGTGTCTAAGTTCTTGGCCTTTTATTCCAGAATAAAATAAATCCCACACAGACTGCAAAGTAGGGAGGAAACTATTCAGTCATAAAAGAACAGATGAGAAAGAAATTCAGTGTAAGAAACAGCAGGCCATATGAGTCACAATGGACATGTATAATGTTTATTGATTCCAGAAGTTCATGCTTTTTTGATCAAACGTCTTTTTGATCACATTCATTAGCCTACAGTCTTCCAGGCCGTCCATGCTAATCCCTTCCCAACATCATGTCTTCTATTATTACCTTTCCTTTACATATTCATTTAATTATTTTTTATAAAGGAAAAAGTGATTAATTATAAATCATCATTAAAAGCTTTGCATAACTGAATTTCTCAAATTCTTACAATATATTTTGTTCATATTTAGGCCTTTTCCCCCTCTGAGCACCTCCCCATCACCTCACTGTGCTCGATTTCACACAGTCCAGTATACACTTTTTTCCACAGTTTAAAGTCCTACACAGTCAAACTTGTGTCCCCATGTGTCCGTCCTCTGAAGGCTGGTTTGGATACCCAGAGTCACTACTTGAAGACTGATTCTTCCCCTCTCAGCAGCTAATGCTTCCTCAGCTAGATTTGGGGTTTCCTATTCACTTCCCATCTTCTATGCTGGGATTTTTACTCAGTTAAGCCAAAGTGGGGACTTGTGCATGCGTCCCCACTTCTGTGAGATAAGATGGGTGGTGGCCTAGCTGTCCGGAAAACCTTCTATGTGGTTCTCTACCACCTCAGACTCTGAGAACAATCCAGGTCTGTCTTGCATAATGATCCCTGAGCCTTGGGAGGCCAAACTTTAATACATTTGGACTATTCTGGGATAAGCAGTCTGCAGTTTTTTACTCTCTGCATATTGGTCAGTTGTGGGTCTCTCTTTTCGTCACCATCTGATACAAATGTCCCATATTTTCACTGTCTTCTCATCAGTGCATACATATCAAGATTGTTTCCATTTCCTGGCTTGTATGAACAGTGCAGCAGTGAACATGGTTGAACAGGGATCTCTGTAGTGGAATATAGATTTGCTGGGAATAGTCTCAAGAGTGATATGATTGGATCTCGTGGGAGTTGTATTTTTCTGTTTCTGAGGAATCTTCTCAATGATTTCTCTAGTTGGCTGCACCATTTTGTGTTCCCAGCAGCCGGGAATAAGTGTCACCCTTTCCCCACCTCCGTGCCGGTATTTGTCCTCATTTGTTTTGAATCTTAGCTATTATGACTGGGGTGACATGAAACATGTACTTGTTTTGATTTGCATTTCCCTGAGGGTTCAAGATGTTGAACAATGTCTCAGTATTTCTCAGTCAGTTGTGTTTCATCTTTGGGAACTATTGGTTCAATTCTTTGCCTCAAGTTTTGATCTTTTTTTTTTTTTTTTTTTTTTATGTTTAGATTTTGTGGCTCTTTAAAATAGTCTAGATATGAACCCTGATTCAGATATATAGGTGGTAAAGAGTCTTCTGGAGGTTGCCTGTTCGCTTGAATGATAGAGTCTTTTGCTATGCAGAAACTTTTTTGTTTCATGAAGTACAGTTTTTCAACTGCGGACTTAATGCCTCTGCCATAGGAGTCTTGTTCAGAAAGTCCTTTCCTGTGCCTGGTAATTCCAGTGGATTCCCTACTTTTGCCTTTATAAGATTCTGGCTATTAGGACGTTGATTGATTTGGAATTTTAATGGAGATAAGACCGAATTTATAGATTGCTTGTAGGCCAAGCTGAACAAGTGTCTCCCCTGTTACCCCTTTTTTCCTTGTGTTAGAAGTCACAGAGCATAGATGGATACACATAGGGGCTCAGAGGCTCTGTCAGAAAAGTGAACAACAACAAAGGTCTTCAAGGCCTGAGGCATGGTTGGAGTGTTCTGTAGGTATTTCTTCTGTATTAGTATTTTCTCATGAAGGAATAGAGAGGTTTATGAAACTTAGAAAGTATGCTTAGGAGGCTGGAGAGATGGCTCTGCAGTTGAAAACACTTGCTGCTCATCTAGAGAACCAGAGTTCAGGTTCCAGGAACCATGTCTAGGTCTCACAGCTCCTTGTAACTTCCATTCCATAGAATCTCACATGTCTTCTGGTCTCTGAGGGAACTAAATACACAAGGCATTCACTCAGAGTCATGCACATACTCATAAAGAAAAATTATGCACTTTTTAATGTAACATTAGATGCTCAGTAATCTTCTGAAGCAATGTTCACAGTGCCCTCACCAACATTATATATACATGTAAAGATTAACATAAACACTAATGAATGCTTAAGATGCTGACTCTCTGACAATGAAGTTTCACAGTATTTCTTCAGGAACCTTTGTAGATGGAGTCATTTTGTGAGCCATTACTCCTTCTGTGGAGGGTTCTCAATGGTACAGCTTTTTTTTTTTTTTTCTGTCAGCCATGGTCTGGAAAGGACTCACCCATTCCTCTGCAGTAAACCCACTAAACTAGACTGTGGTAGATTCGTTTCTTGTGAGGGTCTTTCTCTGGTATGAATAGACCTGGTACCACCTGACTATGAAAAGGTCTGAGGTTCAAATTTATACAGATTTTACGTCCTTCCCCTAGATCAGGGTATGGAGGATCCAAGACTCATCACATGGCCCAATTATGTGTACAGCTAATGAAAAAGGTATGTGTATGTGTGATACAACTGCCAGTTATGTGAAAAGAACTTTTCTCAGCACTCCAAACCATGGCATCCCATTTAGCACAATGGATTTCTGCCTCATGAAAGTGAAACCCAGTTTCATTTTGGATTCACCTACAGGATAACGTAGACTGATCTGGAGGTGACATTCACAAAGGCAGTAGGTTTGTAGCGATTTTGTGGAAACGACTTGGGGGGAGCAAAAACCTGGCCATCTGTGATTTCTTTCTGATCAGTGTCCATATCTGACATACTGCTGCTGCAATACATGATATTTTGTTAAGACGGATATTGGAGATGGGAACTTATATTAGTAGCATTTATCTTATAGATCACCATTGTTTGTAAGTATATATTCGAAGGTAGCTTTGAATTATGTCATGGGTCACTAAGGATCAGGTTGCAAATGATGACACCGGAGTTCTAAAATAAAATTGTGTCTATAATTTGTATGTATATGACCTTGTTCATGTCACAATTGTCTGGGGAACAATTTTTTCTTTCTTGTACTCTGTTTTCTGCTTTTTTGCGGGTTCTGGGAACAAATTCAGATCATCACATTTGTGTGACAAGTACTTTGCCTACTGAGGCAACTCCCTGGACCCTTGTAGAGTGAATGTAGCTGGAATTTCTTTCTGTTTGCATGGCTGGACACTGGCTGGGCATGCCTACATCGAAATATAGCTATTCTTCCCCTCAGCGGAAAACCACGCCTCAGGATTATATTGACAGGAAGAAAACCAATAGATTTGACCATTCTCCAATCAATCAGGGACATGAGTAGGTGGGCAGTGGAAAAAAAGGAATTAGGAAATGTTGAGGAGCCATGCTGTAGCTTGGAGGTCGGGGTGTAATTCTTGTGCTCAATATACTGGACTCTCCCCTTTAAGGGATCCCTCTTCCTGGTGAACAATCCTTTGTAAGCACTAAATCTTCTAATTGGAGAGTAGTTCCCGGTTTCCTTCCACGGAATCAGAATTGCAGGGGCGGGTCCAAACCCCATGTCTCATGCTGGAGAATCCTCAGGAGAATTCTGTGACCTGAGTTTCAAAGTGGCCATCATTTTTGACTCTTTGTATTTACTTTGGTTTTGGAAGTCTTTGAAATCAGTTAGCGAAAAATCACTGTGTTTTACTTTGACTTTGAAAGTTGCTTGACTCTTGTGGAGCCTAGTCAATTTTTCCTTCAGTACAAAATTGTCTGTTGTGATTCATGGATGTTTCCCTTAATAGCATAAAATGAAATCATGAATTTTGTTAACCCTTCCTGCCCTTCCCCGCTCCCATCCCTTTGTCCTCCCTCTTTTCTTTCTCAGATAGGTGTTTGCTGTGTTGCATAGGCTGACCCGGAGTCCTGGGTCAAGTGAACTTCTGCCTCATTCTCTGATGCAGCTGTGACTCTACCAACATGTCACCATGACTGACTGCATTCAATTCCTTTATACTTACTTTCTTCAGATATGACATTACGTAAAAAATTTCAGAAAGTACTGAGGTAGGATCTTAAAATATTGTTTGTGTGTCATATTTGTTCTTTGATTAAAATTGTACTTGATGATATGGAGACATGGCTCAGTGGTTAAGAGCACTGATTATTCTTGTAGAGGATCCGCTATTAGAAAGAAAATCATCTGTATGAAGAAAACATTGCAGTAAAAGTATAAAATTTAAACAAAATTCTTTCGTATAAAGGATATAATTATTTTCTGACATTGACTTGCATTTCCTTTGGGTCAAAAAAGCACTTATCAGTGTCTAAAATTACTCAATGTTATTCACTAGAGTAAATTCTACACTTTCTAGGCCATTACAATGTCAAGAACATCCTCAAAACATTTGTTGTAGAGATGAGTTGGTATTTAATAGTTCAAGACATGTTTGAAAATTTGAGACGAGTCTAGATAAACTCAGACACAGCAGAGCACAGAGCCAACTCCAACATGCCTAGGATGGTGTAGGATGGAAAAGGAGAAGAATACCTTGATGCCCTGGTCCATATAACCTGATGCACACACTCGAGAAATAGAAAGATCCTTGTTTAAAGAAGGTAGGTGAAGAATGACACCTGAGCTTATCTGTGCTCTGACCAACGAGCATGTTGATACATGCATACCACACTTCTAAACATGAGTGCATGCACATGACAATGTATGGTTCCTTATATTGATATTCAATTACAAAAGGGTTTTAGTCAAATGTTATTTAATAGTGCATGCTAAAATTTCTTGTATGTGATTTATTGCTATGTATTATTTTCCAGGTTGTTCTTTCTGTGCATACAGTGTGTCGCTCTCTCTCCTGGCAGAGCGAAAGGCACCAGCAGGCACACCCCCTCACCAGGTCCTCTGTCTCCCAGCCAGCAGGAGGGAACTGCGAGGGGGATCCGGCACAGGCTCGTGTCCCACTTCCCTTGGATTGCCCCAGCCCCCTCCCCGCGGTAGGAGAGGGCCTTCACAGGGATCAAAGGGATGTCAGGTGCTGTGGCCTTCCCATTCTCAGCCTTCTGGCCCGCAGAAAACAATCAGGCACGACCGGGGCTCGTCCATCCAACCAAAGAAGTGAGCAGCTAGCCAGCTCTTATGATGATATAGCTTTATTAAAGTAACTTCTTCAATGGTAACGCAGGGAGCGGTTTACTAAACTTATCAGACACATTACAAAGGTTTAGAGTTACAGGTATTAGCATACAGCAGGACATTTCTCCCAATCATTTTACTGGTCACTCTGATGATGCTTTTACTTTACATAGAGGCTACTACTATCACATGCTGTTCACGAGGTAAAAGGTAATTTTCCTCCCATGGCACTTAAGACCCTAGTTCACCTAATCACCATGGTATGTGTGGTATGTGCCTATCTCTTCTGGCTGGTTTTTGTTTTAGCTCCTCTCAGCGCCATCTTGCCCAGGCCACAAGGTGCCAGCCGGACAATTAGGATTTCTTAAGGCCCAACAACAGTGGGTGTGAGACATTTGCAAAGGCTGTGTGTTAAGTTTCTGATGTGAGAGATATTCATTTTGGGTTTCCTATTCACAGTGAAACTCATAGAAATTATCCTTACTCTAAGCAATGCTGTTGAAAACGTGTGTAAGCTCACACTGTATGTAATGAACAGGTATATTATTAATCTCACCTAAATTAACTATTAATGTAGAACTGTCCCTTATATTGACTGCATCTCAGCACATCACTAACATCTCATCTCTATAAATTCTAGGCAGAGATAATATATTGGAACTGGCAGGAGGCCAAAGTCTGCTAAATCATACAATCCTGAGGTCAGACCCTAAAAGTTTTACTGCAGAGCTTCTTCTGTAGAAGTCACTCCAAAGCAAGTGACATCAGTTCCCAAGTGCTAAAGACTCCTGGGAGCTCTCGTTTCCCTTAAGAACCTGCATCAAATTTGCTGAAACATTTCTGGCCTTCTTTCAGAATTCCAGTGCAAGGAACATCTTATTCTTGTTCAAATCTCTCCTTTCTATATCCATAACCATTGAGAATGAGGAATGAAACCTTTATGAGTTTCCATGGCAACTTAAAGAGTCATGCCTTGTCCTTTTCTATAATTCCTTCTAGTCACAATAGCATTTGAGTAGGACAGGAAGAGTGAGGGACACCTAATGACACCCTAATTAAAACAACATATTTCAATTAATATTTATTTTCTAAAACACAAGGAAAGCAGTTGGAGATACCATTTATGCAGGGCTTCTATCCTACTAACAAATGTTGAAGGAATCCGAAAAAGGAAGGAAACCCCACCTTGATCTCTCACATTAAATAATCTATTACTGGGTTCTATGTGGCTCTCTGGGAGTTCATAGCCAATGTTCCTCCCCTTTGTTCAGCCATGAAAAGCCTAATGTCATCCAAATAGCATCTGAATCCTGTTACAGAGATCTCCCCACACTGAAACATAAAGCCTAATGTCATCCAAATAGCATCTGAATCCTGTTACAGAGATCTCCCCACACTGAAACATATGTTTCCATGATGTTACCACCAATGTATTAAATAGTGCTTTGACATTAAATTATTCTTTCACCACAGAAAGAATGAGAAGTCTTGCGACTGTAATGACTTGGGCATATGTGGTTCGAGGCAAGCTAAATCCATGTTCCCTGTCCATCCTCAGCATTACACAGAGAGTAATGTGACCCAGATGCTACAGCATGCGGAAGGCTTCATTGAATTTGTCTTGTAGATTCCTGGTCAGGAAAACCACACAAAAGTTCACTTTGGCCAGGGTGCTCAGGCATCCCAGGATCAAGTAAAGGGCAATGAGTGAGCCCTATATATATGGTGAAGATGTAACCACATTCTGAGTGTGCATGCTGGCAAGCTCCCCATCCACATTCCAAAAAGAGTTGGACAAGGTTGCAGTAATGGATGGTGAACTTAGGAAGCCCTCAGAGCAGCACCTATCTTATTCTTCTCTGACACGTATCATTAAATGCCAGATCACAGTCATAGTTTAGCTAAGAAAGGGAAATAGCCAGACTAAACAGATCTCCAACCTTGTATGACAGAAGAAGCAGGTGGCTGTGTTTGGAAGGCCAATGCAGAGTAAAGAGCAGAGACAAAAGGCATGGAGATGAGCAGAATGTGCTGAGGACATGGTTACTGACCTTGACTATGGGGATGTCTCTGCTTCAGAAAGAGAACAAGAATCCCAGCTGAGTACAGTGATACTCAGGACTCTGCCTGCCAGAGTTGGTCTGACATTGGGGGTGGGGGACTGTACCTTTACTGACTTCTGGCATACTTCACAGATTTCTCCATGTTTAGAGAGAAATGCCAAGTGTCACAATCCAGCTTCAGTGCTTCTCTTCGATGCAGATGCTGCACCTACCTCAATGGGATAATTGAGCCAAATCGCTCCCTTATATGGCACACCAAGTACAAGAATGTTACAGGGTGGAAATCTCAATGAATATTTTTGGTCTTCTGTATGGACCACGAATGCTTTCTCTCCTTTCTTATGTGATACATTTCTGAGAGTATATTTTTATCTCCTAGAAAAAGCACTTCACCTCCTATATTTCCAAGTTGCACTTCTGGAAGGAATTACCTAGGTATTCTTTCAAAGAACAAGTACTTACTGAGAAACAAGCAGTGATTCCTTCATTTGCTTAGTCCAGGTAAATGCATATTATGGGTGAGTTGAAGAAATTCTCCTGTACTATAGGAAGTTATAATTTCCGCAAGAAACACTGGAATCTTGGTCGCATCAAGATCAATGTAGTGGATCAAATTAGAAATATCCAACATCATTCCATTAGTGTTTCTCTCCATGTATGTATTCTAGCCAACCACTTATTAAAATTATAATTTTATGAATGCTTTTCTATATTTTATTGTCAGAATATTTTAGAGCATCTACCCATCATGAGAGTATTTAAACATTTGTGATGCAGTAAATCTCCAAATTTTAAATTTCACTGATGACTTGCTCATGAATGAGATTTAAGTATAGTTTGGTGAGGATTTTTCCTTGAATACTGGTACAGTTATGTACGATTGTTATTCCATTAATTGACCTGAATTTTCACATTTAAGTAGTATCAATAGAAAAATAATTCCACTAATATTTCTGGCCTCCAAATAAAATCTTGCTTTTAATTGCTTAGCTGGTAACTGAGCACTGGTCAGCACCTCCAGCACAGGCCTGATGGAAGTCATCACGTGAACACTCTTCTCTCATTCCCATTTTTAACACTGAACCACAAACAGTGGTGCTGGGCTTAGGATTCTGTAAAGAGAACTTCCTTTTATTCTTGAATTAAAATTTGTTTCTGTTGGGGCTTGAGAGCTAAGTCAGCAGTTGAGAATTCTGACTGCTCTTGCAGAGATCCCAGGTTTCATTCGTGGTAACAAATTGTTGAGTTAACTTAAGTTCCAGAGGATCCAATTCACTCTACTCTATATTACATGACGTAGGTACCTGGATGCATGTACACTAAACACTTATAGACATAAAATAAAAATCTAAAGACAGATTTATTTCTGGTTCTCATCCGGTCTCCTTGGGTCTTGGCCCCATCCTGTTCAGACTGCTGGAGAGCCCCTGACTAGCTCAGAGAGATACCCAGATCATTTTCAAGTAAGCTACCCTCTCGGGCAAACATAGGTTTTCTAATGAATGAGAGATTTTGATATGTGTAAGGAAAGAATTTTGTTTGAAAGTTTCTATTCTTCATTTTTTTTCTTCAGCAGAAGATAAAGAATGAACTACTCAAATCATTGCCAAATTATTAACAGCAATGAGAGGAAAACCGATCCCTGATAAAAATGTCCTCATCATTCTTCTGCCATAAAACAAGAAGGAGAATTTTTTTTCTGAGTGAATAAATCCTTCCTTAGAACACATTAACCTGTAACTTACTACCTAGAGTTCAAAAGAGATCCCGTTGACATATACCCTCATAACACAAACACAAAAACAAGCACTTTCTCTAGATCCCTGACAACAAAATAAAGTACGATTTCAACAAGCTACAGTTTGAGAAACCAGTTTATTTGGTTACATACACAGCAATTAGTAGATGGGGAAGGCCCTACTGAGGCCATACTGCAAATTCTACATTTCTGTGGGGACTCCATGAGCTGCTGCCAGTCACCAAATAGTACAACGGGGCCAGTCTCCTCCCAGCTTCTTCCACTCACACTTTATTCCCTCCCAAAGGTACAACTCAGGTCACTGGCTGGTTGGGAGGGCTAGCTAACACTCTCCTTCCCTCCCTTTTGACAAAGCCCCAGCAGTCCATCAAGCAGGTGAAGCTGAATGCCCAGTCCATTTTGGCAGCCTTTGGCTACTGGAGGACCAGTTCAGTACACAATTCCCAAGTACAAACCATATGACTATAGAACCACTAAATACCTGTGAAAAAAGAAATTCACTAACTAAACAAGCTGCATGCCATTTGTGTAGAAATTAGCAAGACTGTAGCATCCATGAGTTGGCACTTAAGCTAGAAGGGTTTTATTCACTGATGGATCTGTGATTGTTCATACTCCTTTAAGAAACCCCAATAAAACAGTCACTTCACTTACTTGGACTTTAGTAGAATCACCTTTTTGTGGTATTGTGTTCTTATCTCTGTTGAGTAGACATTTGCTCAGGCATCCCA
The DNA here is from genome assembly GCA_035773235.1 of Eospalax fontanierii. NCBI lineage: Eukaryota > Metazoa > Chordata > Mammalia > Rodentia > Spalacidae > Eospalax > Eospalax fontanierii. The sequence goes on from CM069554.1 coordinate 9,289,537, forward strand.
AAGAAAAGGCTCACACAACACTATTACAGTTGGGAACTGTGACAACTCAGGCCTTACCCCTGTTTTTTAGATTCTCAGAGGTTGGAGAGTGCAATCTCATCCACATTTGAAGTGAATTCATATAAAATATTAACAACATTTGAATTTTACATTTTCCAGAATTTTCTACCATGAGTTATTTCATTTTGAAAAGAGCACTGTGCTTTGAACCTGCTCTACCATGTATTTAGGGTGTTTTAACAACTAGAGGCCTTGTTTACACATACAGGGTTCTTTGCCAGAATTCGATTCCTCTTCTAACTTCATGATACTCTGAAACGTAAAGGTTTCCACATTCTTTGCCTTCATAGGGTTATCCTCCTTTATGAATCTTTTCATGTAATTTAAGAGTACCGTATGGAGGATTTACATCGCTTTCTTTCACTGGGTTTTGGTCTAATGTGAATTTTCATACAAACAAAGATGACTGTGATGTCCAAATGGTTTTTCACACTGTTCTTATTCACAGATTTTGTCTAGTATGAACTTGTCATGTGTGAATATCACTGACTTCTGCTGTCTTGAGCACATTGCCTACATTCACAGGGATCTTTTCCATGTAACTCAAGAGATCTGTGACAACTAGAGGCTTTATCACATTATTTCATACAGTTGTTCCCAAGTATGAACTTTTTCATGTACATGAAGGTGACTGGACTATCTAAAGGCTTTGTCCACAGTTTACATGCATAGGGTTTCTCTTCTGTCTGTGTTTATTTGTCTATGAAGGTAACAATTACATCTGAAGATTTGACCACACTGCTTACATTCATATGTCTTTTTCTTCATCAGGAATTTTTTCATGTACTTGAAGGTGACTGGATCACAGAAAGGCTTTACCACATTCTTTACAGGCACAGGGTTTCTTTTCACTATGCATTTATATCATAAGGCTTGACCACATTCTTTCATTCAAATGGTTTTTTTCCAGTATGAGTCCTTTCATGCAGTGAGAGGAAATAGAAAATGTAAAGGCCTTACTACATTTTTTAATTCATATGGTTTTCCTCCAGCATGAAATTTTTCATGTAAATGATGCCTTTGAATTGTACATTGTACAATTCTCATTGTACATTAATATTGTTTTTCTCCAGAATGAATTCTTTCATGTGATTGAAGGTGACTCCTCCGTGTAAAGGCTTTACCACATTCTTTACATGCATAGGGTTTCTCTCCAGTATGAATTCTTTCATGTAATTGAAGATAACTGTGACATCTAAAGGCTTTACCACAGTGTTTACATGCATAGGGTTTCTCTCCAGTATGTATTCTTTCATGTTCTTGAAGGTTACTCTTCCATGTAAAGGCATTACCACATTCTTTACATTCATATGGCTTTTCTCCAGTATGAATACTTTCATGTAACTTTAAGGAGGAAGAATATATAAAGGCCTTACCACATTGCTTACATTTATATGACTTTTCTCCAGTATGAATGCTTTCATGTACTTTAAGGTAACTCCTCCATATAAAGGATTTACCGCATTCTTTACATGCATGGGGTTTCTTTTCAATATGAATTCTTCCATGTATTTGAAGATAACTGTGACATCTAAAGGCTTTACCACAGTGTTTACATTCATATGGGTTTTCTCCAGTATGAATGTATTCATGTGCTTGAAGGTGAGTCCTCCGTGTAAAGGCTTTACCACATTCTTTACATGCATAGGGTTTCTCTCCAGTATGAATGCTTTCATGTTCTTGAAGGTGATTCCTCCATGTAAAGGCTTTACCGCATTCTTTACATGCATAGGGTTTCTCTCCAGTGTGTGTCTTTTTATGTCTTTGAAGATGAGTACTATATGTAAAGGTTTTACCACATTGCTTACATTCATATGGTTTTTCTCCAGTATGAATTCTTTCATGTGATTGAAGATAACTGTGACATCTAAAGGTTTTACCACATTGCTTACATTCATATGGCTTTTCTCCAGTATGAATGCTTTCATGTGCTTGAAGGCTCCTCTTCTGTGTAAAGGCTTTACCACATTCTTTACATGCATAGGGTTTCTCTCCAGTGTGTGTTTGTTTATGTCTTTGAAGAACAGTATTATATCTAAAGGCTTTACCACATTGCTTACATTCATATGGCTTTTCTCCAGTATGAATGCTTTCATGTACTTGAAGGTTACTCTTCCGTGTAAAGGCTTTACTGCATTCTTTACATGCGTAGGATTTCTCTCCAGTCTGTGTTTTTTCATGACATTGAAGATCACTATTATATCTAAAGGTTTTACCACTTTGTTTACTTGCATATGGTTTTTCTGCAGTATGACTTTTTTCATGTAACTGAAAGGAAGTCAAAGATCTATAAACTTTACTACACTGTTTACACTCATAGTGTTTATCATCAATATGGATTCTTTCATGACTTCGGAGAGAAGTAGAAGAACTCAGATGTTTCCCACATATATTACATTGATAATGTTTTCTTATAGTTTCAGTTCTTCCAGATGTGTGAAGTAAACTGCCAAAGTTAGTGGAGTTTTTAGATTCTTTGCATAGATTGATGATTTCTGCACTGTCTGTTTCTTGATGTATTACCAACAAATGTTGGAAATCAAAAGAATTTAAAAATGTCTTATTTTCAGAAGGTCCATTCACATTGGGAGTTTTCATATATCTTTGACAGTCTGTGAGAGTGTCAGAGTACTCTGGCTTGTTTCCATAGACTTCATGCTCATATGATTTGTACTGACAGTGAGAGGTAGGATGGTTGTTAAAGGTTGAATGACACCTGGAAATCTTTCCACATACTTTGTTTTCACATGGGGTTAGGTCACTAGAAATTTTCATGATCATATTGGCATTTGTTTTGCAACTGAAAGTTCCTTCATCCTGATGATCTTCTTTTTGCTCACAGAATGTCTCAAATATGGAAATTCTGGAAAAATGACAAGGATATTTGTAAAAGTCAATTTACTACTATCACAAAGTATATGTCACACACTGCTCCCAAATTAGGTAAAACTATGTCTTCTGTCAAATCTGTATTGTTGGAAACTAAATACACTGATAACTCTACTTTATGGTTCTCACAGGGTTATGATAAACACAGTGATGTGTGTCAATGTGAGTTCCTTGTAGTGTTTGCATGTGAAATGCCCAGGAAACATTGAATAGGATACTTAAATTGACGTATACATTACATTGCATACTGATTAAATAAAACAACGTGGTGCTTATCCTTTATTCATAAACACTCACTTAAAAATACCCTCAATGGGAGGCTGGAGAGCTGGTTCAGCTGTTAAGTGCACTTGCTGCTCTTAGAGACAGTCAGTGTTTGTGTGACATCACCCATGAGAGGTAGCTCTGAAAACCTTTTAATTCCAGCTCCAAGGGCCCAGCACCTGACTTCCTTGTGCAAATGCACACAGGTTTGTAAAGATGGAATGTCAGGTAGACAGACCGAAAGACATATGTACACACAAACACACCCCCACACATGCACATAAATAAAAAATATCAATCTTTTAAGAATTCTTCCAAACAAACTTTCTACTGTTTTCAAATTACCTTGAAATTTTTCCAGAACGTCTATAATGGTCTTTAATCCTCTCATCTTCACAACTGTTTCCTAAAGTTAGTAGGAGAAAATTGAGATGAATTGTAAATAAGTGAAAACTTAGTTTTAGCTTTAGCGTCTATGACTCATGCCTGATTTATGCAGCACGTTCTTCCCTGTCAGTATTTCAAATCATAGAAGAGCATCAATTCCAAGGAACACTTGCTCCTCAGTATACTAAGTTAAGGAAGATGATATTCTTACCTATAGCAGTGAGGTTCCTGCATGTTTCCAGCATCACATCTCTGTAGAGATCCTTCTGAGAAGGACCCAGCAAAGACCACTCTTCTTGGGTGAAGTTCACGTCAACATCTTCAATTGTCACAGAATCCTAAATATTCCACAGACACACTTGATAACATGGTCATACAATCCTACGCTATTCACACATTTTGCTCCATACATAGAAACTCTACTGCAAGCTTGAGTGGTTCTGAAAGGAAGGAGCACTGGAGGGACGCTCCTCTCACTGCTGGGACAGGACACAGGATGTGCTGCTTCTCTGCCCCATTCTCTTCCTATAGCGCAGGTCTACTTTCTGTCTTAAGAAAGTCTGACCACCTGATGTACAGAACAGAAAGCAATTAGCATGCAAGAGTCTGCCTGTCCTTAGAAATTTCTGATCATGATGTTTAAGTGTTGACCACAGGAGTAAATTTAACATTTGCTACAACTGCATGAGGATAAATGACACACCACCTAGTGCAAATAATAAACAAACTCCATGGTATTTTAATGAACCTTTCTCATTCTGAAAGTCTTTCGATGCACTGAAAACTCACACAGGTAACCAGAGGATCACCCCTGGACCCTAACTAATAAGAGACATTGAAAGTAATGAATTTCCCTGCTGAGCATAAATTCACATATGCTGTCACAATTTGTTAAGTGGAGAAATGAACCCATTCTATGTGCTTATGGAAGAAATAATGTACACACTGCTAGAAGTGCTTTACTCACGACCAATTTAAAATTTCGTCTTATACTACCCACATATAAGTAAGTACACCTGTGTTGTGCAATGACATAAAGGTCACAGGGTGTTGGATTTCCAGGAAATGGAGTTACTGATAATATTAGCCACCGTGTGTGTGCTGGGAATAAAACCTGGGTCCCCTGCAAGAGTAGACATTATTCTTGCCAGTTAGCCAACTCTCTAGCCACAGAAGCACAATTTTAATTAAATAACAAATATGACTCACAGTTAATATTTAAAGATCCTAAAACAATACTTTAAAATTTTTTAGGTATTATCAAATGAGAGGTGGCATGTGCTTCAGAAACAACTTAGTCTCAATGACATGTCACAGCTGCATCAGAGAAAGAGACAGAAGGTCACATGAGCACAGGAGTCCAAATCAGCCTATGCTATGAAGCAGAACACTGACCCAGGAAGAAAAGAGGCAGGAAAAAGATTGGAATGGGGAAGGACAGGAAGCAGGGTCACCAGAATTCAGGACTGTATTTTGTACTATTAAGAGAAAAATTCACGAATCACCACAGCACTGATTCAGTACACTATTTGTACTGAATAAAACGCTGACCTAGGATCAGCACGTGTCTAAAAGCTGTGCACATCGAAGAACAACAAAGTGATGTATTGTCTAACACACTTTGAGGATTACCAAAAATTAAAGACAGAGGATCAAAATTGATTGCCACACTTTAAAAGTCAAGTCACAGGTTCCTGGGACACGGCTTGCTAGGTCAAGGGTTTGCCCCATAAGCTTGATCACCTCAAGTTGATCCCTTGAACAAACACACAGGTCAAAACAGAGAAAAGAGAAATTTGCTCCATTGACAATTGAGGCAGGCACACACCCATATACATCCACATGCACACAGTAATATTTTAAAACTTAGAAAAAATCATCAAAATTTGAAGCCTGACCTTTAGTGAACTGTGACATAGTTCATAGACATCTACAAACTAATTCCTAATGACCAATGGTGCCCTAAGATAAGCACTCCCAAAACATGCTAGAATCTACTACTTCTGTCTTAACAAAATGACATGATCTGCAGCAGGATCCCAGAAATGATCAGAGTGAAACCACAGGTGGTCAGACCTACACTTCCCCAGAAGACTTTTCCACAAACCCAATACAAAGCTACTGGTTTTGTGAACATCACCTCCAGATCAGTCCAGCTTGCCATCCAGAGACCCAGTAGGTGACTCCAAAATAAAACTAGATTTCATATTGATGAGCAGAATTCCACTGCTCAACATGCTTAGGGTGTTGAAAAAAGTTCCTTTTACATAACTGGCAGTTATGTCACATGTACACCTGCCCTTTTTATTGATACAACACATAATTGGGACCTATGATGGGTCTTGCACTCTCTATAGTCTGACGTCCATAGACTTCCATAGACTGACATCCATAGACTTCATGCTCATATGATTTGTACTGACAGTGAGAGGTAGGATGGTTGTTAAAGGTTGAATGACACATGGAAATCTTTCCACATACTTTGTTTTCACATGGGGTTAGATCACTAGAAATTTTCATGATCATATTGGCATTTGCTTTGCAATTGAAAGTTTCTCCATCCTGATGATCTTCTTTTTGCACACAGAATGTCTCAAACATGGAACTTCTGGAAAAATGACAAGGATATTCATAAAAGTCAGTTTACTACTATTACGAATTATGTCACATACTGCTCCTCAAATAGAGCCTATGTCTTCTGTCAAATCTGTATTGTTGGAAACTAAATACACTGATAATTCTACTCTATGGTTCTCACAGGGCTATGATAAAAAGAGTGATGTTTGTCAATGTGAATTCATTGCAGTGTTTACATGTGAAATGCCCTGTAAAACTTGAATAGGATTCTTAAATTGAGGTATATGTTACATTGCTTAGTGATTAAAAAAAAACAAAGTGGAGCTTATTCTTTATTCATAAATGCTCACATAAAAACACCTTCAATGGGAGGCTGGAGAGCTGGCTCAGCTCTTAAGCACAGTTGCTGCTCTTCCAGACAATCAGTGTTTGGGTGACATCACCCATGAGAGGTAGCTCTCAACAACTTGTAATTCCAGCTCCATGAATCCAACATCTGCCCTCCTTGTAAGCATGCACACAGGTTTGTAAAGACGGAAAGACAGGAAGACAGGCAGAAAGACACATGCACAAACACCCACACATGCACATAAATAAAAACTATCAATCTTTTAAGAATTTCTTCAAATAAGCTTTCTACTGTTTTCAAATTACCTTGGAATTTTTCCAGAACGTTTATAATGGTCTTTAATATTCTCATCTTCACAACTGTTTCCTAAAATTTAGTAGAAGAAAATTGTGATGAATTAGAAATAACTGAAAACTTAGTTTGTAGCTTTAGCATACATGAATCATGCCTGATTCATACAGCATGTTCTTCCCTTTCAGTATTTCAAATCCCAGAAGTGCATCAATATCAAGAAACACTTGCTCCTCAATATACTAAGGGAAGGTAACATGATATTCTTACCTATAGTAGTGAGGTTCCTGCATGTTTCCAGCATCACATCTCTGTAGAGATTCTTCTGAGAAGGATCCAGCAAAGCCCACTCTTCTAGGGTGAAGTTCACAGCAACATCTTCAAATGTCAAAGAATCCTAAATATTCCACAGACTCAACTGACAATACGTTCATACAATCTTGTGCTATTCACACATTTTGCTCCATACACAGAAGCTCTAATGCAAGCTTGAGTGGTTCTGAAAGGAATGAGCACTGGAGGAACGCTCCTCTCACTACTGCGCACAGGACACAGGATGTGCTGCTTCTCTGCTCCCATTCCCTTTCTATAACACATGTGTACTTTCTGTCTTAAGAAAGTCTGACCACCTGATGTACATAACAGAAAGCAATTAGCATGCAGGAGTCTGCTTGTCATTAGAAATTCCTGCTCACGATGTTTAAGTGTTGACCACCGGAGAAAATTTAACATTTGCTACAACTGCATGAGCATAAATGACACATCACCTAGTGTAAATAACATACAAACTCTATGGTATTTTGTGAACGGTTCTCATTCTGAAAGTTCATAAATCCACTCAAAACTTACAGAGGTAACCAGATGATCCGCCCCTTTAACCCCAACTAATAAGAGACATTGAAAGGAATGAATTTCCCTGCTGAGCATAAATTCACATATGCTGTCACAATTTGTTAAGTGGGGAAATGAACCCATTCTATGTGCTGATGGAAGAAATAATGTATACACTGCTAGAAGTACTTTACTCAAGCCCAATTTACAATTGCTTCTTATTTTTATTTTGTATGTATGAGTGTATGTAAGTACATTTGTGTTGTACAATGCCCTAGAGGTCACAAGAGGGCGCTGGATTTCCTGGAACTGAAGTTACTGAAAACTGTTAGCCACCATGCATGTGAAACTGGGTTTCACATTCACAAGGCAGAACTCAACTACTCTAAATGGGAAGTCATGTCTTAGAATGTTGAAAAAAGTTCCTTTTACATAACTGGCAGTTATGTCACGTGTACACCTGCCGTTTTCATTGATAGCACACACAATTGGGACTTCTGATGGAACTTTCACCCTCCATACCTTGACCGGGGGAAGGAATGAAAACCTCTGTAAATTGAACCTCAGACCTTTTCATGGGCAGATGGTGCCCTGTCTATGAAAGCACAAATATGACACTCAAAAGATATGATTCTACCGAAGTCGAGTTTAGTGAGTTGACTGCAGTTACTTACAGAAGAGTGGGTGACAGGTTACTCACAGGACCATGGCTGACAGAGAGACATTTAAAACATTGAAAAATCCTTAACCATGTGTAGCAACTCACAGTAGCTCCACTTAGAAAGCTTCCTGAACAACTGCTGAGGAAATTCAAGGCAAGAGACTCTGCACCTTCTGTATTTGTTAATGTTGATTTTTTAATTGTTACATGTATGTGTATAATGGCACTGTGAACCTTGTTTCAGGAGATTACAGAGTCTCCTAACTTTACATTATAAAGCAGATTATTTTTCTTTATGTTTCTGTGCATGGCTCTGAGTGAATGCCTTGTGTATTTAGTTCCCACAGAGGCCAGAAGAGGACATGAGAATCTCTGAACTGGAGTTACAAGCAGCTGTGAGTCCCAGACTTGGCTGCTGGAAACTGAACTCTGGTCCCTAGATGAGCAGCAGGTGCTCTGAGCTTTCTCTCCAGCCTCTTAAGTTTACTTTTTCAGTTTTGTACACTTCTCTGTTTCTTTCATGAGGAAATATTAATTTAGAAAAAATATCTATGAACCACTCAATCACTACTGCAGATTTTTTTTTCCTGGTCTTTCTTCCAACATGTCCTCTGAGGCCGTATTTGTATCCTCTCTGCTGTGGTGACATCTAACACAAAGTTCAGCCCATCCTAAAAGCAATCCATCGATTCAATGCAACCTTGATTAAAATTCCAACAAATTCATCATAGAAATTGATAAATAACCTCATTTTGTTAAGAAACTCCCAACCCCCAAAACTATCCAGAAGCACCCAAATCTTGCACAACAATAAAAGAACTGCTGACAGTTCTGAGACATTACCATTCCTAATTCCAACAATACCACAGAGCAACTGTACTAAAAACAGATGGCACTAGCATAATTGAACAGATAGTTCCCAAAGATTAAACCCAACTGGCTGAGAAATAATTAGATATTATTCTAGATCTTAAACCAGCAGGGAAATGCAAATGAAGAGAACTTTTCCATTCCAGAATAGCTAATATCCAAAACACAAATGATGACAAAAGCGGGCAAGGATGTTGGTGCAAGTGAAAATCGGTGCAGCATTTGTGTAAAATATCAGGGAGATTCCCTACAAAGCTAAAAGTACATTACCCAATGGACTCTACATCTTACCTCAGAAATAGTTGTTCAACCACGTTCACTGCTGCTCTATTTACAATAGGCAGGAAACGGAAACAATCTGGATGTCTACCAATGCTGAATAGACAATGAAAGCTCAGAACATTTACAGAGAATTCTTGAGCTCTTAAGAGAAATTATGAAACTCACAGTTAAATGGCTAGAACTGTAAACAATCATCAAGTGAGGCAACAGAAAACCAGAAATCAAAAGCCCCATGCTCTCTCTCATAAGTGGACACTAGGGCTGCATCATTACATACACATGTTTCAACTGGAGAATTCACAGATCCCAGGAAACTAGTAAATGGTCATGGGCAAGAAGAATCACGGAGTAGGAGGGTTAAAGGGATGGGCTGGGAGGGCAGCACAGAGGAGGAGGCAGGAGAGGGATAACTAACACTGAGTCCTTCAGAGAAAGTCACAGACCAGGCATGTTGGTGCAGACCTTTAATCACAGCACTTGGGAGGTTGCATGTACAGCAGGTGTGGAGGAACGGGTGGATCTCTGCAAGATTGCGGCCAGTCTAGTCTATGGAGAGGCTCCAGCTCACCCAGGGCTACTAAGATATCCTTTTTCAAAACCAATTACAAAACAAACCACTCACATGGAAACCTACCCCCACAGGATCTTCTTAAAGTATATGAATCTACAAGATAGAGACTAAAAGGACTTACCCCACATCACGGAGACAAAGCTCCTATTAGACACCATGGGATAGAAAAGAAAAAGTCTAATGCCAGAAACGGACTCCCTATTTGGCTGTTAATATTTTACTATTTTCGCTTTATTTTATGTGTATGAGTGTACTGTGTGCATGTATGTAAATGTACCTGTGTCTTGCACCACACACAGAGGTCAGAAGTGGGTATTGGTTCCCTTGAAACTAGAGTTACGAATTGCTCTTAGCCTCCACGCATGTGTTAGGAACAGAGCCCAGGTCCTCTGAAAGAGCTGACAGTGGTCTTAACCACTGTGCCATCTCTCCAATCCCCTTTTTCAAATGCATATTTTTACTGAAATATTGTGGATTTTATATGTCTTAATCATATTTATACCCACTCTGATATCTGCACCCTCCATAGCCTGCTCACAAGACTTTATGCAGTCATACATGTTAAGAGATATCAACTCAAGTTTATATATCCAGATGTCTCTCGCTGCGAGTTCATCCACTGGAGCCAAATAGGAGTATCTAGCATCACTCCATTAAAGAAAACCAATTCTTGTCCCTCAACAAACAGTGATCAGTACTGCCTCAGCTGAAGTTCAGGCCTCCTGCCCATTTCCCCAGTTCTATGCTGGTTTTTGTCTGATTTGAGTCTCATGGTCTTGTGAATTGTGTCACATTGCTGTAAGTTCATATAAACTACTTCCCAGCAGACTGCAAGATTTTGAATCCTGATAGTCACATACCACACATCCTCTTTCAGTCTTTCTGGGAACTGTCATATAATAAATTTTATATGGTAGATTATTTATCCACTCCATATCCCACAAAAAACCACCACTCACGATAAGGAATTCATCCTGACCCTGATACTCCAGGAAGACCTCAAACTAGTCTTTGGACAAGGTTACATTTTCCTAAAAGTTACAACCTACATCTTTATGAAAGTTGCAAAGGCTGCCTACCTGCTCTCAGGACAATGCTGACAATATCTCTGGAATCTGTATTGCATCTGGGTATCTTAACTTCCTAACACTGCTTACCTGTCAGGGTAAATCCCATTATTGTCACTTTTCACCACTCCACATCCTGTTACTCCTGATCCTGCCTGAATCATAATCTTACCATGTTGTCCAAGAGTCTATGATCTCTTCAGACATCACAACTGAACCTTCATGGAGGACTGCAGGATTGACTCTTAATGAGATTGGTGACGTCTACCAACCAGTCCATGAAAATGAACTCTAGGGCTGAGAGATGGGTCAGTGGTTATGAGCGCTGGTGCTGTTTCAGAGGACCACAGTTCAGTTGCCAGCATACACACTGGTAGTGCCTAACAATCATCTGTAACTCCAGTTCCAGGGGATTTGTTGTCTTCTTCTGCCTCCATGGTCATTGCACACACATGCTGAGTACACTTCCATACATGCAGAGAGAACATTCATACACATAAAATAAAAATACATAATTCTTAAAATGCTCTCAATTACTATTTCCAATGAACCCCTTTCTTGATACACTATCACCCTACAGAGCACTCATGGACAAATTCAGCTTCCTTGCATGTCCTCACTGCTCAGTTGATACCAGTGTCATGAGATGCTGGCCATATAAGCCAGGCTTCCATTTATACTAAGGCCACTCACATATCTCTGGACTCTATTCTTAGTCTGGGTTTCTTGTCTTTCTCATTCCTATGGTCACAACCCTTATTTGCCACAGTAAAATGTCATTATTGTGTCATTTATAACCATTCAATATCCTGTTACTCCTAATCCGGCCTCAAACAGAATATTACCACCCTGTCCAAGAGTCTATGATCTCACAACTGAACCCTCATAGAGGACTGCAGAGTTGACTGCTCTTACATCCAAACAGGACTGGTGATGTCTACCAGCCATTCCATGAAAATGGACTCTAGAGCTGGAGAGATGGGTCGACAGTTAAGAACACAGGGTGCTCTATCATGTTCAGTTCCAATATAGACTTGGGTGTTAACACCAATCTAGAACTCTAGTTCCAGGGAATTCTACGTCTTTTTCTGGTTTCCAGTAACATTACACACACATGGCACACTTACATACATGGAGAGAAAACTTTCATACACGTAAATTAAAAATAAATAATGTTCTTAACGGAATCAACATTCACATTTCCAGAATAATTACAATGAACCCCTATCTTGCTGCACACTTACTGCCCTTCAAAACACACATGGACAAACATAGCCAACAACAGCTGGCTCAGATGTTGGACACATAAGCCAGGCATCCATTTACACTAAAGCCACAGGAAATAAGGAAAAGGCTGTTTCCATGGAGAACCTTCAATCAGGTACCATCATTTTCTGTTACGAAGACAATAAAGAACATCTCTTCCTCTAATGAAAGCAATGTCAAAACAAATTACAAACCTCACAGGTGGTTTACTTTCAATTTGAGGTCTGAGGAAATGGCTTGCCTGTAAAGTATTTGTCACATAAGCATAAGAATAAGAAACTGGATCCCCAGGACTAAGTCAAAACTTGGTCACAGTGCACATGACTCTTATCCCTTGGAGAGGAAGTCGAGATATAGGATTCCTAAGGCAGGCCGGACATCTGGTATAAAGGAAGTGGTGAACTCTTGTTCAGTGAGACAGCCTGTCTTGAGAAAGAAGGTGGAGGGGACATCGAGTTGCTCAGTGGGCAAAAGCACTTTCCTGGCAAGCCTGAAAAGTAGTTTAAATCTGGAAACCCACAGAAAATGGAAAAGGAGAACTGACTTCAAAGCTGTCGTCAGGCATCCACACAAGCATCATGGAAAATGTGAACCCCCCCCACACACATCATATACACTCATATCTAATACTAAAAAAATAAAATAAAATTCAAAGTAAAAAATATGGAGGAATGGAAAATGGAATCAATTAAAACCGACCTCTGTCCTCCAAAAAAACGTGGACACATTCACCCATACCTGCATTCAGACAAATACATGCACAGGCACAATCAATCAACTGTAATGAAAAATATAATAAATCCTATTTTTAAAATACACATCCTGGAGAGGAGCTTCATTTACAGTAAGAATAAGTGAGATGGGTTGGAGGAGAGAGAGAGAGAGAGAAAGAGAGAGAGAGAGAGAGAGAGACCAATGAGAGGGATGGTGTTGAGAGGCCAGAGGAATCTCTACAAGGAAAGACCACACAGCAGTCCTCACAGAACATTCACATAAAAATCCCAAGCAATCCCAAGAACAGAGGCTACCAGACACTTAACTTTCATAACACCCGATTTAGTGCATCATAGCTTACAGGACAAGGAGCATGCAGGAGTCTAGTTCATAAGAGAGAAATACGGAGCTGTAGCACTCAAGGTTTATTTCAGGGGAGAAAGCAAACGTGGAAAGTAAGGTCACACTACAGAGTGGAGGGTGCACAGCAGAGCCGAGGGAGTGCCAACTGGCTTCCTGTACCACGCAGAGTTAGTTCTGGTCCACATTCTCCTCCCCTTGCTCCCCTTTCTTGAAACAAGCAAAATTTTACCCAAAATTCAGTGTTAAATTAGGCACAAGAATATGGAGAGTTGTCAGTCCCACAGACAAGCAAACTTACTAGGGGAAATAGAAAAGGTGTCTGCACGGGTTCCTCAGGGAGGAGCTTCCCAGGGAACCTGCCCAGAATGGCTGTTGTTTCCCACCACCCTGTATGTCCTCTTCCCTAGACAGCTAGCCTGTTTCCTAGTCAGCTGCAAACGCTCTCCATTTCTTTCCTAATGGTCCAAATTGACTTGAAGGAGAGCCACACCAGCGGGAAAGCCAAACAACCCATGCCTCTTGCTGTGATGTTTCTCTGTGGTCCCTGCTTTGCGATTATCAACCAGCCACACTTTTGTTCTTCTCAGCATCTCCATGAAAATGAAACCAAGGACACCTTAACTCAGACTCCAGAGCTGTTTGCTCTCTTATTTCCAACCATATAAAATCCAGGACAATTTTTCATATTTTCCACAACTTTCATTCTTGTGGAAGGATTGTCACCTGCTGAATAAACACCAATCAGTCTGTTGTAAGATCTGGATTTAGAAGTTTCATTTAAACTTCTTTTCTTTCCCTGCACCTCAAAATCTAACAACTTTTAGACGATAATGTTCACTCCCCAAACCCTTGTCCACACAACACCAAAGGTACGATCAGGCTCTCTGGTCATCACCGACACTGAAGCGGCCCGCGCAGGCAGAGGCTCCTGCTCAGTGCCCGGCGCAGAAGCAGCTGCAGCAGGAAATGCCACAGGCGGCCGCGCCTGGAACCTGGGTGCCGGGACAGCACAGGACACGGGTCCTGCTACTCTCAAGTCCGGGGAAGACCCAGCACAGGCCCCACCCGAAGCTCCACGGCCGCTCCTCCCGTCTGGGGACAGCCGGGAACACGCTTACCATGTCCTTGGTTCCGGGTTCCCGCGCTCTCCACACAGCTCCTCGCAGTGCTGATCAAGGAGCAACCTATGTGGAACATCCTGCAGGTATGGAGCCAAACACACGCGGTAGAACTCGCAACATGGCGCAGGATAGAGCCCGCCTTCAGCCTCCTGTCGGTGCTCCTGATTGGGCAGCACGACCAGGAGCCCTGATTGGTTACGGTCTCCAAAGAGGCCCAAGTAGCCAGGGACTAATCTGATGGAGAAGCACTTATCTCTTCCCAGCCCTGGCTTCCTCTTCAGGCACAGACCCTGTCCAACTGCAGGGAGACTGACTTCCAAGCTCTGCTCCTGGCCTGGCACAGCAGCTGCTGCAGTTCTTGATAAATTCACTAGACACTTCCTGTTCCTCCTCCTGGGTAAAGAGTCACTCAATCACATATTCAGTGTCAGATGTCTTTGTTCTCTTGCCTCACGTGCTGAAAGTCACCCAGCTCACCCTAAGTGACATTTGTGTTGAGTCTAGTGTCTGCTCCACATCAGGGATCTGAATCTTTCACTCAGGCACATTCAGGATTGTTAGAACCCAGAACTGCTCTTTAACAAGCTGGTCTTTCTAAGATGCCACATCTCACAGCCCAAAGAAACCAGGCAGCTTCGTCCCCACAACTCCACTCGAGCTCTTTTCCTGAGACACAGTTAAAAAACGTCCTGTGCTGTGCATTTAGGATTTCTAATTTACAAATTTACAAACTGACTCCATTTTGCCCACTCCCCTAGGCCCAGCTAAGACTAGCCATGCAGGTCCCATGCAGGTTGAACCTGCTGGGCTTTCTGGGACAAAATTGTTTTACAATAGAAGGCATTCCCCAAGACTGAGCAACATCTGAATCTCCAGGGAATTATGTTTCTGCAATTCCGAGAAACGTGTTTTTCTTACCTAAAACTTAGAAGCTTTTGTTAGCTGAAAACCTCGTTGTTAATTGATCTGCCATTGTTATGGTTTAATTATGGGACCTGCCTGTGTTACGGTGCAACTCTGATTGCAGGCTTTGTCCCTGGCAATATGTCCCTGTGGTTTTTGGTTTATAAACCCTGTTCTCTTTCTCCTCAGGATCAACAATTCTTTGGGGCTTAAGCCCACTCTCCCCCGAAAGCTTATTGCTAATTAACTGACTCTAATTGCCACCTCTGCTATGTGGCTTTCCTGTGTGCCTCACACTGGGTACAGCTGTAGTTCTACTAAGAACATGACGGCTCCATTTCCTCATCACATAGGCTACACCACACTGAACGACACGGTGTGAAACTTCCTAGTACTGCCTCAAAAGATAAAAAATAAAACATCAGACATGCTTTTTTTGTTTGGGAAATTTCTCTGGTGTCTCCTCTAGGCCTCCTCCCCACAGTCCTCTTTAGTGTAGGATAGTCCCCTTAAGTTCAGTTATCCTCTTAATGAAGCCCGTTTCCATGCAAAATAGTACCCCAATATATTTATATTCTTTTGTTGCAGACATATGGATAAAGTCTAAGTCCCAGCTTTAAATGGCGCATGCAGTAAAGGGAAATGTCCTTGCATCCCATGAAGTGCCTTACAAGGATTTTGTTTGGGGCAAGGTAGGTCTTCTGGAATATACCTTGTGAGCTATTGTTGGGGAGGGTTTTCAAAAATATTGTTTACACAATTTTTTTCAGTCACCCAATGAATTAAATTACATATGTATTCCAAAAGAGACAATTGTGCACTTGGGCCTGTAAAGGGCTTCTCATGTTTAAACAATCAAAGATGACTCTGGGCGCTGAAATTACAACCCTTTTGCTGCCTGTTGTCCTTTCCTTGCTGTCCCCCATCTGTTTAGCCTGAACCAGGAGGTGAGCAATAGAACTTGAATAATGAACAGGGCAGTTTCTCTCAGGACATGTGTTTTAGAATCTCCTGGGGTTTTAATGATGACTAATTCTTTAGTCAAATGCTGAGCATCCAGCAATTCTGAGATTGACTATTTCAGATAGGTTGATCGGAGAAAGTGAGAAACCTTTCTCTACAGCATGACATAGTCGTGCACCACTAAAAATCCATAGACTGTCTGTGTAGATGTTAGCTGTTTTCATTTCTGCTAAATTTCTCTATCTCCACCTCAGCACTTTGTCTCCTGGAACTAGCTGGTCCTCAGTTTTCTGTGGACCACTGAGACATTAAAACATCTATTGTATCTGCTTGCCATAGACCACAGCCCTTAGGCTAAATTAAGTAATATTCTGTTTTTCCTCTTAGTAACAGTGCAAGGAAATTTTAATCACTGAAGACCCCTCAGCCTTGTCCACTAAGTATGTAATGGTATTGTAATGGCTACCCATAAACTTGTCCTGCTTCTGTAGGACCTGCTTAATCTCAAGGGCCAAGGGAGAGAGCCAAACCCTTAACTCTGAACTCCTGGAAATTCCACAGAAGTGAAGCAGCTATATTTTTTGCCTTTATATATCCAACCTCTCCCTTCCCCAGCTGCTGCAGCCTTCTGACCTGACACAGAGACTGTAGCCAGCTGCAGATTAATAAATTCAGCTGATTGAATCTCAGAGTAAGTCTGGTGGTCCTTCTCTGGTGGTCCCAAATGCCATAACAAATTTCTCTAAACAGTTATGGGCAGGTGTGAAAATTCTAGCATTTGACTTTCATTTTCAGTCTGAGCAAGAGAGCTCTAAAGACGGTGGGATTTCTAGAGATAACGTAGCCCTGATCTACCAGGGCCTTTAGTTCCTCAGTGTTAGTAATTTTCTCTATTTTTTTTAAGGTGTCAGGAAGGAGAAAATTGATAACTCTCTGATTCTCTCTGAACAGACATTCTGGCCTGATTTTTGTTTCAATGTCTCCCTGGGTGGCCTGCTGCTCTTTTGGGGAGAGCACCTGTTTCACATTCCTACAATATCTTTTCAAATGGCCAGGAGTTTTGCAATAGTTAAAAATGTCCTTGTCTTTTCCAAGGCAAAATGAATTTGTAGGTCTTTTAATGGCCTAGGAAAATAGGATAAAGTCTTTCATTTTGCTGTCTGTGCAGACCTTTAGTCCACTTATGCTTGACCTTTGCCCACCCCGTCCTAGCAGCACAGCCAGAAAGGAGTCATCTCCCCAGTCCACAGAACTGGCCCAACCCCCCCCCCATCATGTTCTAATCAGGGAGGGAGATGGGCAAATGGCTCACTTCCTGGTCTGTTTTTGTTAGGCAAGTGCACGTGTGGGAACTTTTAAACTTGTGAAATTCTTGTTCCTTAGTGGATGTTTCAAATTGTAGCCAGTCACTTCTTTAGAATCCCTATAAAAGCTTCTTTCCAAGCATGACAGACTTCCTTCTCTGGAGTCAGGCAGAATGGTAAGCCAAATAAAGTTCCTCGCTACTTCACCCGAGTGGTGCTGGGAACCTTATTTTGACTCATAACAGGTTGCTCAGCGAGGGAGCTAAAGTGTGTTTCGGGTAAGCTCATAGTTTTGGTAGTGATTTCATTTTCATTTCTTATGATGGTTCTGGAAAGCTGGCGTGGAAGGTAAAGAGAGCATCTGTGGTTAACAAGGTCCAGGTTCCATCATTCGGTGACCAGTTTGTCTTCCAGCTCCTTCATAGATTCAGGATTCAATAAGGGAAGATTCTTTTATGGTCCTCGGTTTTCCGAGGAAAAATACCCGAGTGCTGTTTAAATGCTTCAGAAAATCTGACATAGAATTCAGGTGCAGGTGCCCATGGCCTTACCTTCCACTGCTCTATTTTACTCCACTCTATAAAGAAGAAATAACTTTGGTTTCACAGCACAGTAGGGGTTTCCTAACTCACAGCAGGCATTTTTACCATTAGCATGTATTTTATTAAAGTCCTCAGGGGGTTCCTCCATCTGCCAAGTGAAACCTTTCCTCTGCTTTTCCTCCTGAAGCCAGTAACTGAATTAATTGCTTAAAATCAGAAAATCCTGGTTCATGTGTCAGCGGGGTGATCTGAAGTTCTTTAGCAAATGGTAGAATTCCCTGATATGGGTCAGGGAACCCATAATTGAAGATTTCAACTGATTTTCTGTCCAGGGAGTGGAAACAGTATCTGGATCCCTTCTCTGCCTGGGTTTTATTTTAAATGGAAATATATATTTTGGGGTTTTAGTATAGAAATTTTTTCCCCTTGAGATACGGTAAAATTCCTTTGGAAATTATTACTGTCCCCTCAGGAAATGCTCAGTAATATTTCTGCACGTCCAGGGAGAAAGGAGGAGGGGAGGGGGAGGAAGCTTAAGGTCTTCTGACAGAGGAAGCAAAGCTGGAGAGGACAGTTAGGAGCAGAGGGTGGAGAAAGCTTCAGCATTCATCCCTAGTTTGGACACAGTCTCTGAGATTTTCTTCTCAATCTCCTGCCCTTCAATGTCTTTAATCCTGATACTGTTTCTCAAAGTCTCTTATTCATTTCCTGTTAGTAATTTCATGGTTTCTTTCTTAGATGCTTGTAGATTCCAGTTAAAACAGGCTGCCCACACATTATTTTTCATTCCATTTCTAGCACTTCAAGTTTTGTGTGTAAAAATACCCATTTTGGAGCATCAAATCTTTGCTTCACCGAATCATACTTGCAGGTTATTTTTGGTTAGATCTCAGCAACTTTCCAAATACTTGCAAACTGATAGTCCATAATTACCATACATAAAGTCGGCTGGAGGACCAAATGGTGCTTTATCTTTAAACACTTTAATTTCAGAAAATTGCTTCCCTTATTTCTCATTCCTCTGAAATTTTTTAAGTTTTCTGTGCCAGAAGGGCGAGGTGAATTTTGGATCTGTTTTTCTGCTGCTTTTGGGATGGACTTGCTGAGCTGTCACTCTGAAACCACCTCCCTGTGGCTCTCGGGGTTGTCCTGCACATTCACAGAAATGAGGTGCATCAAGACACTGGGACATAAATCCCTTACGTGTGCCTTTCTGACTGAGCTTCTGAGCCAGGAATGGGGATGTTTGCTGGTTTCCTTGTGAAGCTGTTTCAAGTCATAGGGTGTTTCCCATGATACCTCCACATGTTACACTGCAGGGAGCAAGTGCCTCTTCTCTTCAGCATCTCTATTATCCAATGCACATAAAATTCCCAAACCACAAGGGAGCAAGGACAAAAGAAACAGGAGAAGGCACAGAAAAATGCAGAAATGGGTATTGTAATGTCTGGAAACAAAGGCCAAGTAATTCAAAACATCAAAAACAAACAAAACCAAGTCAGACGAAACAGAATCCAAACTGCCTTGAAAAGGTCTAGGAGACAGCAATACAGAAAACAAATCAATTAAAAATAAAATTCATCTTCGATTTGGGAGATGACTGAAAGATAAAAACACTGGTTGCTCTTGCAGAGGACCTGGGTTCAAATGTCATCTGATACCATTGACAGACCTCCATAGACCCTGCAAAACATGAGTACATCCACATACATGTAGGCAATACAGTCATACACGTAAAATAATAAAATTATGTTTTTTAAAAAAATCTGGGTTAGGTGGCCAATACCTTTAATCCTGGTTCTTAGCAGGCAAATCTCTGGGAGTTTGAGGACAGCCTGATCTATATAGAGAGTTCCAGGCCAGCTGGGGCTATAGGGAAACCATGTCTCTGAAAAAAAAAAAAAAAAAAGAAAGGATGTTTTTAAACTAACAAAATGGACTCTTTACAGCAAACACTTTGAAACAGGAAATAAATAAGTTTCTAAACCGTTATGGAGTTCAATACCACAGGGAAGAAGAATACCAGACTCAATCCAAACTCCAGTCAGCCAAATTTATTAAGTTGCAGCTGTCTACAGTCTGTCCATCAGGTCTCGGTGCCATAGTCCCAAAAGAGGTTTTGGCTTTTAAGGGAAAACAGTACAATTTCATTCCTGTGCAATTTCCAGATGTCAAGAGTTAGGGGTTTCACTTGCCTGTCTTTCTGCGCATCAGCAGGTTACAGAGGCTGAAAAAGCTGTAATGAATCATTCAGTGACAGCTGACATTCAGAGGGCCAGTGTGAAAAAGGGCTTCAGTGTTCAGGGTTTCATTACCTTGTCACAAAAGAATAAAACAGGACATTACTTTAGTCAGTCTTAAGAGCACAAGACATGCCCTTCCAATAGGCAGTTACAATGCCCATATGCCCGAACAATTATCATATCAACTACATTCAAGTCACCATGAAGACACAAATTTGTACACCCTTGTTCTCTGTGTGCTTGCACTATTTTGACACAGAGCAGGTGCTCACAAGTATATTTTTGTTTAATTGGACTGTTTGTCTTTGAGAACTGTGATGAATAGTATTAACTCTCAGCTTGACACTATGTGGAATCACGTGAGAAGAGGGACTGTTATTGACTACATGAACTGATGAGGGAACACCTATCCCATTGAGGATGGGAACACTCCCTGGGTTGGGTTACTAGCCTAAAAGGAAAGGAAGAAAATGAATCACAACTAAGCACCCAAGCATTTATTCTCCTTCTCTTTTTAAAAAATATTTTATTTTGTGTTATCATTATGATTTTATATTTTAAGTGTATGAGTGTATTGTCTCATGTGGGTAGGTGCACTTGGGTCATGCAGTGTCCACAGAGCTCAGAAGAGGGAATCAGATCCCCTGGAACTGGAGTTACAAGTGATTTTTACCCATGATGTGGGTGCTGAGAATTGAAACCAGGTCCTTTGCAAGAGCATCCAGTGCTCTTAACCACTGAGCCATCTCTCCCTCCCTTGATTCTCCTTCTCCTGTTGACTGTAGATGCAAGTAGTTGTTTCAAGCACTTCACGTCTTGACTTTCCCACAGTGATGGACTGTAATCTTCATGGATTTGTAACCTGAAAGAAATTCTTTTTCCCTAATTTTCCCTCTCATGGTATTTTTATCAGAGGAAAATATCATGTATTCGGACTCAGAAGTTGGGACATTTCCGGAATAAACCTAACTATATGGTTCTCATACTACTTGACTTGTGAGTATAATATGGGACATTTGATTCAATGGGCTACAGAACACATTGAATGCTGGAGCAGAGCTTAATGTGTTGTTTAGTGGGAACTTAGAAGAAGGTTATGATGAGAGAACATGGACTAGGAGGCACAGATCATGAGGACGCAGAGGGGAAGGAAGACACTATTGGGAACTCAGAGAAGCACAGATGCTGTGGAATTTTGGCCAAGTAAGTGGCCTTATTCTTCCTGTGTCCAAAAACCTGCATGAACTTGGCTTAAGAGATGATGATTGGAACTAAGAAAGCACCTGCGAATCCAAAAGAGACCAGAAGCACCAACAGGAATCTTCCTGCAGTGTCCTGGGATAATGGGAAAAAGTACTGAGGTCAAGAATGAATCCATCAGTGCTTCCATTTCCTTCAATATGAGTTATTTTAAAGGGGGAAAAATGCTTAAGCTTTAAAGAGAGTCTGCTACTCAAAATAGCTGCCCGAGAATGTTTCCCCAGGGTGTGCACACAGTGTATGTGAGTGCAGTGATGCAAGGGGGCAGGCTAAGTCTTGTGATGCAGCAGAACTTCACAATGTCCTAAGAGATGGCCACTTGGTACTAGTTTTGAAGACCAAGAGCAAGAGTGAGAGGACCATGTAGAGGAGCTGCTGAGTATGTATCTACAATATTTAAACTATATGTTCTTTACTTTTATTTTATGTGTATGAGTGTTTTGCCTAAACGTGCAGTTTGAGTGCACCATGTGAATGCAATGCCCATAGAAGCCAGAAGAGGGTGCTGGATCCCCTGCAACTTCAGTTCTCAAGGGCATTGTGGGTGCTGGGACTCATATCTGGGAACTCTGCAGGAACAGCAAAAAGTACAGTGAAAGGGAGGATTTATTCTGTTCTTTACAATCCAGTATTTGTGCTCATTCTCCTGCTTAGTAGACTGAAAACTGGGAAAACAATAGTTTCTCTTGAAAGGAACAATATTGGAATTCTTAAATTGAACCGTGGATTGCCTCCTTCTTGTTCTAGGCTAGACAAGAAATGGGATACTGCTCTTTAACTCAATGAATATTATGATAGACTAAGATCTGAAAATGAGGCCCCACTGGAGATATCTTGACACCTTACAGAATGCTAAACTGACTAGGAACATAAGGACATCAGAAAACTTAGCTGACCCAACAAATGGACCCCAAACTGAGAACCAAGTGTTAGTGCATGTGAACAGTGTCTTTTGGAATTCCCTAAGATACTAACATAAACCTCAAAGATTTCAGTAAAATATTCAGAGCATAAAATGGACTGGAGAGGTGGCCCCACATTGAAGAATGCTTGCTTATCTCACAGAGGACTGGAGCTATGTTCCCAGAACCCAAGTCTGGTGGCTCAAAATTACTTGTAATTCCAGCTCTATGATCTCCAACAATCTCATACACCTTCACACGTCTACATACATATGAACAAACACATACGTATACAGAGCCCAATAAATAAGTAAATTTCTGGAAGGCCAGAGCAGCATCCAGCCCTCTCTCTAGATCCCTGACAACAAAGTGATGTATGATTTCAACAAACTACAATTTGGGAAACGAGTTTATTTGGCTTACTTACAGAGCAATTAGTGGATGGGGGAGGTCCTACTGAGGCCATACTGCAAATTCTACATTTCTGTGGGGACCCCGTGAGCTGGCACCAGTCACCTGATGGGGCCAGTGCAATGGGGCCAGTCTCTCCAGCTTCTTCCACTCACACTTTATTCCGTCCTCAAGGTACAACTCAGGTCACTGGCTGGTTGGGAAGGCCAGCTAACTCTCTCCATCCCTCCCTTTTGACAAAGCCCCAGCAGTCCATCAGGCAGGTGCAGCTGAATGCCCAGTCCATTTTGGCACGCATTGGCTATTGGAGGACCAATTCAGTACACAATTCCCAAGGCCAAACCACTAAACACCCACGAAAAAAATTTCACCAACTAAACAAGCTGCATGCCATTTGTATAGAAATTACCAGGATTGTCGCTTCCATGAGTTATCACTTAGGCTGGATGGGTTTTATTCACTGATGGATCTGTGATTGTCCATGCTTCTGTAAGTAACCCCAATAAAACAGTCACTTCACTTACTTGGACTTTAGTAGAATTACTTTTTTTGTGGTATTAGCTTCTTATCTCAGGTGAGTCAACATTTGCTCAGGTATCCCAAAGAAAAGGCTCGCACAACACTACTACAGTTGGGAACTGTGACACTCAGGCCTTACCCCTGTTTTTTAGATTCTTGGAGGTTGGAGAGTGCAGTCTTCTCCAGATTTGAAGTGAATTCATATAAAATATTAACAACATTTTGATTTTACATTTCTCAGAATTTTCTACCATGAGTTATTTCATTTTGAAAAGAGTGCTGTGCTTTGAACCTGCTCTACCATGTATTTAGGGAGTTTTAACAACTAGAGGCCTTGTTCACATGAATAGTGTTCTTTGACAGAATTCAATTCCTGTTGTAACTCTACGATGAAATGTAAAGGCTCTGAAGTGTAAAGGTTTCCACATTCTTTGCCTTCACGGGATTTTCCTCCAGTATGAATCTTTTCATGTAATTTTAGTGTACCATATATAGGATGTACATTGCTTTCTTTCATTGGGTTTTGGTCTAATGTGAATTTTCATACAAACGAAGATGACTGTGATATCATAAGGCTTTATTACCCTACATTCATGTTTACTCAAGTACGAAATCTTTCATGTAAAGATGACTGTGACATCTAAGTGGTTCTCCTCACTGATCCTATTCACAGGTTTTTGTCTAGTATGAACTTGTCATGTCTGAATATCACTGACATCTAATGTCCTGACCACATTGCTTATATTCATAGGGTTCTTTTCCATGTAACTGAAGAGACCTGTGAGAACCAGAGGCTTTATCACATTTTTTCATATAGTTGTTCTCAAGTAAGAACATTTTCATGTACATGAAGGTGACTGGACTATCTAAAGGCTTTTTTTTACACTGTTTACATGCCTAGGGTTTCTCTTCTCTGCGTGTTTCTTCATGTCTTTGAAGGTAACGATTACATCTGAATGTTTTCCCACACTGCTTACATTCATATGTCTTTTTTGCCAGCATTTATGTTCTTGAAGGTGACTGGATCACGGAAAAGCCTTACCACATTGTTTACATGCACAGGGTTTCTCTTCACTATGTGTTTTTTTTATTTTCATGCCTTTGAAGATTACTGTTATATCATAAGTCTTGACCACATTCTTTACATTCAAATGTTTTTTCTCCATGATTAGTCCTTTCATGCACTAAGGAACTAGAAAATGTAAAGGCCTTACTACATTTTTTACGTTCAGATAATTTTCCTCCAGTATGAAATTTTTCATGTAAATGGTGATGTTGCTTCAAAAGGCTTTATCTCATTGTTCACATTCATAGTGTTTTTCTCCAGTATGTCTTCTTTCATGTAACTTTAAGGATCTTGAATATATAAAGGCCTTACCACATTGCTTACATTCATACGGATTTTCTCCAGAATGAAGACTTTCACGTTCTTGAAGGTAACAGTACTGTGCAACTTCCATCCCAATAATGACCACATGCTGTCCTTTTCTCCACGAGAGTGGCGCAATGTGCATTCAACTTGCCGTGGGGAGTGGTGATCTATCTGGGCCTAGGGATTTTCTCTGCTTTTGGCAGACTACATCCTCCATAGCTGCTGAATCCTTGTTAGCCTTGCTGAGTGGAGCCTGTGTTACTGATTTCAGTGTTTGGAGATGCCATGACGGTGGAACATATCCCAAAGTGAGCCAGAGACATGAGGGGACTCTCACCCCATTGAGAGGCTCTGTGTACTTCCTGAGGCAGACTTGGTGTGGATAGGATTGCCTGAGAGCAATGGAATGCAGATGATTCCATCATAATTTCAGAGGTAATGGAGGAAAACTATTTGATTTCAGGTTTTCCTCCTAGGAAAATTTGTAGCTTTGGCCATATAATTCTTTCCTGTGAACTTTTTCCTTACTTTGGAATTGAAATGTTTAGTTTGTGTCACTGAAGCATGTAACTTGTTTTGAAGAGATTATTTTGAATCTAAGAAGACACTTAAAACTTCTGAACAGTGTTTGAATTATTAAAGCCCTTTGAAGTGTCACACATGCATTTTACATTATGGGATGGACATGAACCTATGGAGGCCACATGGA
The DNA here is from genome assembly GCA_035773235.1 of Eospalax fontanierii. Classification (NCBI taxonomy): domain Eukaryota; kingdom Metazoa; phylum Chordata; class Mammalia; order Rodentia; family Spalacidae; genus Eospalax; species Eospalax fontanierii. The sequence goes on from CM069554.1 coordinate 9,315,228, forward strand.
AGTATGTGGTTTGAATGAAAAATGTTTTCTCAAGCTCATGCATTTGAAAAGTTGGTCTTTGGAAGAGAGCAGACCTTGAAGTGAAGCAAACCTTGAATGAAGATGACCTTGAGGATTCGTGCTACTGAGAGAGTAAACCTTGAGGTGCTTCTGACAGATCATAATTCCTGTCCTCTCTCTGCTCCCGATCATGCACAGAACGTGACAGCTAGTACTTTGTAGTCTTTACACTGGTCTTCCACACGATAACAGCTATGTCTGTACTGCAGTAAACCCTTCCTCCACTGCATTTCTTCTGGTCAGGTTTTTGAACACAGAAATGAGAAGTGTAAATTTGCATAGTTGGGGATGTCAATCCACATACATCTTCTCACCTGTTATATTTTGTTTCCAGTTCCTTGACACAAACTTAGAGTTACCTGGGAAGAGGTACCCTGATGGGAAGAATTTTCCAGATCAGGTATGCTATTAATTGCTAATTCATGTGGAAGGCCCCAAACCATTGTGGACAGTACTCTGGGATATGTAGAAAGATAGCTGAGCAAGCGATGGGAAGCAATGCACCAGCTGTGATACTCCACTGTTCTCTGCTTCAGTTGATGTCACTATGTTTCTAATTTTAGTTGTGGATTGGCCTCTTATGGCTGATAATGTCCTCTAGCCTGCAAACTAAGTAAGCCCTTTACTCTCCCAAGTTGATTTTCATCAGTTTTGTTGTTTATAAATCACAGCAAAGGAAAGGAAACAGGAATCATCAGCTCTACAGCTGTGTTTTTTACATCTCCCAACAATCTAACCAAACCTTTTATCACTCAGTTCCTTCCCTGCTCACTCGTCTTTGTGATGATGGGCAGCACAATCTGCAGTATTCTCATTATGTATTATTCTGAAGACCATCAAGATACATCTAGCTTCTGCAATCTCAAGTAATTTATTGAGATCTAAGTTGTTCCAACAGGTACAAGGACAGGACTTCTCTGTGGTTCTTTACTTTGTGAAGCTCCCAACCTTTAGTCAAAGGATTTAACCTGGGGTGACCTTATTAATTACTACTTCAATAATTGAGGAGAGTTTGGAATGTTACAGGTCTAGAGTCTATTTACAACTTATCTTAAGCCATGAATAGCCCCATAAGTATCTTGCCCACCTCTCTTTCTGAGTATCAGAATGTATTTACTTAACAAAGAAAAGAGTTCCTAAAAGGCTAAAAATGTCATCATTTACCACTAGAGACCTATTGTAGAATTTCCACCCTTTAATATCAACAGCCTACTGAATGCACCCACCCATGTATGTGACAAGCATCTTAATTTGTCATTTTTTTTCCTCTGTTACTATAAAAACTTACTAAAACTCTTGCCATGTTAGCACACGGTATTTGGGAAAACCTAAATCTGTGTTCCAAGGGCTATGTCAGTCATATTTGGCTACAGAAAAATCCATATCTTTGATACCCTTGAGGTGATAGCTGTTTACTTCATCTACAGTTCCTGGTGACCAACATGGGGCACCCCAAAAGTGTGGGAGGGATCTACTTTTCAAAGAAGGAAATCACCTTAATAGGTGCCAGGTCTCCATTGTATTCCACTGTTCAGTATTGTCTCCTTAGTAGCATTTGGTGACTGTATTGGGTGAGATAAAAAGCCAACACCACATGGATGGAATAGCAAGGTATATTATTTCCAACAGGCCAGGGCTGCTTATAGGGAACACTAATCATATGTAGAAAGAGGCTTTTATAGGGTCTTAGCCGCAGGAACTGCTTACAATTTGCAACATCCAATAAAAATGAAGCATTTCACACAAAGTCTCCCATGTGCACATTCCTAACAAAAACCAACTAGGGGGTTATCTATTTGCACATGTCCCTCTCTTCCACATGTCCCTAGGGTGTGACCAGGATAATTTTGGAAAGCTCAAGTTCACTCCTTTCTGGGTGTGTCTCTAGGAAGGGTTGGACAAAGGTCAAGCTTTGAAGTCTAGACAAACTACAAATGACAGTCTTGATCCCATTTTCCTAGACCATTACAGTGATTTCCTGTTGGGGTCCAGACCTCCCTGCTTTAGTCAACAGTTCATTGCTTTTTTTTCTGAGCCGGTGTCTTGGTCCTATGAATTTAGATGCTTGCTCATTTCCTTTAAAAGTGTTTGCTCTGAGGTTCCCATTATTGCTTGCTTCAGAACCATTTTATATCTAACTGGTGTCTTTTCACTCTTGCTGCTTTCTTGTCTTTTGAAGGCATTTTGATTTCTCTGTTGTGTTTTTTTTGTTGTTTTTATGAATTTAATTGGCCTTTGTCTCCAGACGTTCCTCCAGTCCCCAACTCTGCATTATTCTGTGTCTTCCTCTGTTTATTTCAAGTTTGCTGTCTTTTAGTTTTATGAGCACCTGGACATAATGATGCCGAAGATAAGAGGCACTAGTTCCCTTACTCATAATCCCATTGAGGGGTCAAAGGGAACACCCCTGGACATGCAACCACTTCATATTGAAACCCATCAAACATACCTTGTCACTGGGTCAGACGGACCTTTATTGCTCAGTCAGGAAGACTCACATATGGAATTGATATCTCAGTGTCTTGAGTCCACTCACATTTATAAGTGACGGTTTTACCACACTGCTTTCATTCATGTCTTTTCTTCCAGCATGAATTTTTTCATTTACTTGAAGGTGACTAGACCACAGAAAGGCTTTACTGCATTGTTTACATGCACAGGGTTTCTGTTCACTATCCTTTTTTTTTTCCAATGCCTTTGAAGATGATTCATATCATACTTCTTGACCACATTCTTTTCAATCAAACATTTTTTCTCCAGTATGAGTCCTTTCATGCAGTGTAAGAAACTAGAAAATGTAAAGGCCTTACTAAACTTTTTACATTCGTTTTCCTCCAGTATGAAATTTTTCATGTAAATGATGATGTTGCTTCAAAAGGCTTTAATCTCATTGTTTACATTCATATTGTTTTTCTCCAGTAAGAGGAAGGAATGTAAGAGTAAGGAATTGGGAAATGTAAAGCCTTTAGCACATTGTTTACATTCATATGTTTTTTTCTCCAGTATGAATTCTTTCATTTAAACGTAAGGATCTAGGATATATAAAGGCTTTACCGCATTGCTTACATTCATATGGTTTTTCTACACTATTAATTTTTTCATGTGATTGAAGATAACTGTGACATCTAAAGGCCTTACCACATTGTTTACATTCATATGACTTTTCTCCAGAATGAATTCTTTCATGTACTTAAAGGTTGTTTTTCTGTGTAAAGGATTTACCACATTCTTTCCATGCATAGGGTTTCTCCCCAGTGTGTGTTTTTTTATGCCTTTGAAGATCACTATTATATCTAAAGCTTTTACCACATTGCTTACATGCATATGGTTTTTCTCAGTATGACTTTTCTTGTGTAACTGAAAGGAAGTAAAAATCTGTAAGCTTTACCAGACTGTTTACATTCATAGGAATTTTCACCACTGTGGATTCTTTCATGACGTCGGAGAGGAGAAGAGCTCAGATATTTCTCCCATATATTACACTGATAATGCTTTCTTACACTTTCAGTTCTTCCAGATGTGTGAAGTGAGCTGCCAAAGTCAGAGGACTTTTTAGATTCTTTGTATGGATGGAGGATTTTTGCACTGTCTCTTTTTTGTGTATTATCAATAAATGCTGGAAATCAAAATAATTTGAAAATGTTTCATTTTCAGAAGGTCCATTCCCACTGGGAGTTTTCATGTACCTTTGACAGTTTGTGAGAGTGTCAGAGAACTGTGGATTCTTTCCACAGTCTTCATTCGCACATGATTTGTACTGACTGTGAGAGGTAGGACAGTTTTTAAAGGTTGAATGACACGCAGAGATCTTATCACATACTTTGTTTTCACATGGGGTTAGGTCACTAGAAATTTTCATGATCATATTGGCATTTGCTACACAAATGAAAGTTTCTCCATCCCGATGATCTTCTTTTTCCTCACAGGATGTCAAATATGGAACTTCTGCAAAAATGACAAGGATATTGGTAAAAGTCACTTTACTACTATTACAAGGTATATGTCACATACTGCTCCCCAAATTAGGTAAAAGTATATGTCTTCCGTCAAATCTCTATGGTTGGAAAATAAATACACTGATAATTCTACCATATGGTTCTAACACAGTTATGATAAAAAGAATAATATTTGTCACTGTGAGATCCTTGCAGTGTTTGCATGTGAAATGCCCTGCAAACATTGAATTGGATTCTTAAGGTATATGTCACATTGTTTAGTGATTAAAAAAAAAAGCAAAGTTGTCCTTATCATTTATTCATGAATGCTCATATAAAAATACATTTAATATGAGGAGAGTTGACTCATCTGCTAAGCACAGTTGCTGATCTTCCAAATGACCAAAGTTTGGATGACATCACCGATGAGAGGTAGCTCCCAAAATCTTGTAATTCCAGCTCCATGAGTCCAGCTTATGACTTCCTTGTGCATACGCACAGAGATTTGTAAAGATACGAAGACAGGGAGACAGATCAAAGGACACAGGTTCACACAAAATCCCCCCAACACATGCACATAAATAAAAAATATCAATCTTTTAGGAATTCTTCCAAACTTTCTACTGTTTTCAAATTACCTTGGAATTTTTCCAGAACGTTTATAATGGTCTTTAATACTCTCATCTTCACAACTGTTTCCTAAAGTTAGTAGAAGAAAATTTGATGAATTGGAAATAACTGAAAACTTAGTTTTTAGCTTTAGCGTATATGAATTATGCCTGGTTTATACAGGACATTCTTCCTTTTCAGTCTTTCAAATCATAGAAACACATCAATACAAAGAAACACTTGCTCCTCAATATTCTAAGGGAAGGTAAGATGATATTCATACCTATAGCAGTGAGGTTCCTGCATGTTTCCAGCATCACAAGTCTGTAGAGATTCTTCTGAGAAGGATCCAGTAAAACCCACTCTTCTTGGGTGAAGTTCACGGCGACATCTTCAAATGTCAAAGAATCCTAAACATTCCACAGACTCGCTTGATAACATGATCATACAATCCTATGCTATGCACACATTTTGTTCCATACACAGATGCTCCAATGCAAGCTTGAGTGGTTCTGAAAGGAAGGAGCACTGGAGGGACGCTCCTCTCACTACTGGGCACAGGGCATAATGTGCTGCTTCTCTGCCCCATTCTCTTTCTATAGCGCAGGTCTACTTTCTGTCTTAAGAAAGTCTGACCACCTGATGTACATAACAGAAAACAACTAGCATGAAAGAGTCTGCCTGTCCTTAGAAATTTCTGCTCATGATGTTTAAGGGTAGACCACAGGAGAAAATTAAAACTTTCCTACACCTGCATGAGCATAAATGACACATCACCTATCATTAAAGACATATAAGGTCTATGGTGTCTTATGAACGGTTCTCATTCTGAAAGTATATCATTTCAGTCAAAACTCACAGAGGTAACCAGAGGATCAGCCCCTGTAACCCCAACTAATAAAAGGCTTTGAGAGTAATGGATTTTCCTGCTGAGAATAAATTCACATATGCTGTCACAATTTGTTAAGTGGAGAAATGAACCCATTCTATGTATTTATAAAAGTAATAATGTATACATTGCTAGAACTAGTTTATTCAAGCCTAATTTAAAATTTCTTCATATATTTATTTTGTATGTATGAGTGTACTGCCAGCACATATGTAAGTACACCTCTGTTGTGCAATGCCCTAGAGGTCACATGAGGGCATTGGATTTCCTTGACCTGGAGTTACTGATAATGTTATCCACCATGAGTATACTAGAATTAGAACCTGGGTCTCCTGCAAGAGCAGACATTGCTATTACCACTGAGCCACCTCTCCAGTCACTCAAGGATAATTTTAATTAAATAATAAATATGATTCACTGTTAATATTTAAAGATCCTAAAAGAATACTTTTAAAATATTTTAGGTACTGTCAAATGAGAAAGGCGGCATGTGCTTCAGAAAGAACTCAACGTAGTCAGTCACAATGACATGTCACAGCTGCATCCCAGAAAGAGACAGAAGGTCACATGAGCACAGGAGTCCAAGTCAGCCTATGCTATGTAGCTGAACACCCAGGAAGAAAAGCGGCAGGAAAAGATTGGAATGGGAAGGTCAGGAAGCTGGGTCACCAGAATTCAGGATTTCATTTTGTATTATTAAGAGAAAAATTCATGAATCATCACAGCAGACAATTTGTATTGAATAAAACACTGACTAGGATCAGCACATGTCTAAAAGTTGCCCAGGATGAAGTACAATGGAGTGATGTTCTGTCTAACACACTTCAAGGACTTACAAAAATTAAAGACAGAGAGTTGAAATTAATTGCCACACTTCAAAAGTCAGATTACAGGTTCCTGGGACACCGCAGTAGGTAAAGGGTTTGCTCCATAAGCTTGATGACCTCAAGTTGGTCCCTTGAACAAACAAACAGGTCAAAAGAGAAAATAGCTCTGTTGACAACTGAGACATGCACACACTCATAAACATTCATATGCACACAGTTGTATTTTAAAACTTATAAAAAATCATCAACATTTGATTCCTGAACCTTAGTGAACTGTGACATAATGCATGCATATCTACAAACTAATTCCTAATGGCCAATGGTGCCCTATAAGATAAGCACTCTTAAAACATACTAGAATCTACTATTTCAGTCTTAACAAAATGAACATGAACTGCAGCAGGATCCCAGAAATGATCTGAGAGAAACCACAGGTGGTCAGACCTACACTTCCCCAGAAGACTTTTCCACAAAACCAATACAAAGCTAGTGCCTTTGGGAACATCACCTCCAGATGAGTCCAGCTTGCCATCCAGAGACCCAGTAGATGGCTCCAAACTGAAACTGGGTTTCACGTTCACCAGGCAGAAATCCAAAGCTCTACATGGGAAGTCATGTCTTAAAGTACTGAAAAAAGTTCCTTTACATGACTGGCAGTTATGTCACATGTACACCTGCCTTTTTTATTGATACTACACATAATTGGGACCTATGACGGGTCTTGCACCCTCCATACTCTGGCCGGGGGGAAGGACTCAAAACCTCTGTAAATTGAACCTCAGACCTTTTCATGGGAAGATGGTGCCCTGTCTATCAAAGCAGGAATATGACACTCAAAAGATGTGATTCTACCGAAGTCGAATTTAGTGAGTTGACTGCAGTTACTTACAGAAGAATGGCTGAGGGTTACTCATAGGACCATGGCTGAAAGAAAGACACTTATAACATTGAAAACCCCCTTACTATGTGCAGCAACTCACAGAAGCTCCTCCTAGGAAGCTTCCTGAACAACTACTGGGGAATTTCAAGGCCAGAGACGCCCCACCTTCAGTATTTGTTAGTGTTGATATGTCAATCATTACATGTAAATATAATGGCACTGTGAACCTTGTTTCAGGAGATTACAGAGTCTCCTAACTTTACATTAAAAAGCACATTTTTATGTGTTTCTGCATGGCTCTGAGTGAATGCCTTGTGTATTTACTTCCCTCAGAAGCCAGAAGAGGACAGAAGAGTCTCTGAACTGGAGTTAAAAGCAGCTGTGAGTCCCAGATCTGGCTTTCGAAACAGAAATCTGGTTCCGAGATGAGTAGCAGGTGCTCTGAGCTTTCTCTCCAGCCTCTTAAATTTAGTTTTTAAGTTTATCCACTTCTTTATTTCTTTCATGAGAAAATATTATTTAGAAGAACTATCTATGAAATAATCTCTACTGAAGATTTTTTTTTTCCTGGCCCCTTTTCCTACATGTCCTCCGAGGCCCTATTTGTATCCTCTCTGCTGTGGTGACATGTAACACAAAGTTCAGCCTATCCTAAAAGCAATCCATTGATCCAATGCAATCCTGATTAAAATTTCAACAAATTTATCATAGAAATTGAGAAATAATCTCGTTTTATTAAGAAGCCCATGCTCAAAGAACAAACAAACAAACAAACAAAAAACTATCCAGAAGCACCCAAATTTTGCACAACAATAACAGAGCTGCTGGAGACATTACTATTCCTGAATTCTAACAATACCACAGAGCAACTGTACTAAAAACAGATGGCACTAGCCTGATTGAACAGATAGTTCCCAAAGAAGAAACCCAACTGGCTGAGAAATATTTAGACATTATTCAACATCTGTAGCCAGTAGGGAAATGCAAATGAAGAGAACTTTTCCATTCCAGAATAGCTAATATCCAAAACACAAATGATGACAATAGCAGGCAAGGATGTTGGTGCAAGTCAAAATAGGGGCAGAGTCAATGTAAATTATTGGAGAAATTCCCTAAAGAGCTAAAAGTACCTTACCCAATGGACTGCACATCTTACCTCACAAATAGCTGTCCAAACATGTTAACTGCTGCTCTATTTACAATGGCCAGGAAACGGAAAAAATCTAGATGTCTACCAACTGCTTTCTCTTTTGTAACGGATGAGGCTTCCATTAGAACTTCTATCCACTGACATGGACTCCCTCTTTTGAAATAGTTCCCTGAGGTTCCATGGAATAGAAAAGAAAAAGTCTGATGCCAGAAATGGATTCCCTATTTGGATTTTAATATTTTGCTATTTTCATTTTATTTTATGAGTATGATCATATGGTGTGCATGTATGTATCTGCACCTGTGTCTTGCACCACACACAGAGGTCAGAAGAGTTTATTGGATCCCTTGAAAGTACAGTTATGAATGGCTCTTAGCCTTCATGAATGTGCTGTGAACAGAACCCGGGTTCTCTAAAATAGCAGACAGAGCACTTAACCACTCCACTCTATCTCCAATCCCCTTTTACAAATGCGTATTTTTACTGAAGTATTGTGGATTTCACACGTCTTAATCACATTTAGACCCACTCCCGTCTCTGCACCCTCCATGCCCTCCCCCAAGATTTTATGCATTCGGTCAATTATGTTAAGAGATATCATATGAACTTTATGTACTCAGATGACCCTCGCTGAGAGTGCATCCACTGGAGCCAAATAGGGGTATCTAGCATCACTCCCTTCAAGAAAACCTATTCTCCTCCCTCAAAAAGCAGTGATCAGCTGCCAATACTGCCTCAGCTGAGGTTCAGGCCTCCTGCCCATTTCTCCAGTTCTTTGCTGGTTTTTACCTGATTTGAGTGTCTGGTCTTGTGAATTCTGTCACACTGCTATAAGTTCATATGAGTAGTTTCCAGCAGACTGCAAGACTCTCATTCCTGATAGTCACAGACCAAATGTCCTCTTTCAATCTTTTTGCTTCCTCTTCTTCAATGGATAAGGTTTCCTATAGAAGTCCTATCCAGGGACATGGACTCCCTCTTTTGAAAAAGTGTTCACTGGGGTTCCACAAATCCACAAACAACACTGACAATTGCCCCTGCTCCTGGCTCCTTACCAGAACATAGGAGTAAGACCCTATTGCTGAACACACTACATACACAGGTTCCCATGGAACAAACCAGGAGAAATGAAGTCACTATAAACTTCAAAGCTTCATCTCTACTGACTCTCTTGTCATGGTGCTGGAAGGCACTGTGCATGCTACCAGAAGAGAGGACTGATCATCGACTTTACCTGCTGTGAATCCTGTGTGCTATACGAACTAGCAACATATGCACAGTGGTAAAATGGTGCCACAACTGCCTCTGGAGTCACCAACCACTTTCTAACTGGGTTTCAGGTCCACTTCACAAAATGGAGCTGACATTGATATCTGGTGTAGAAATCTGGGAATAATTAGGTCACAAGACACTGGGGAGAGCATACTAATATTATTATTGTCAATGAACATAGTATTAAACCAACTCCTAATGACTTTTTGTTATACTCATAGATTACTACATGTCTCAGCTCTCATCAGTGAAACGTCCTCGTGTAACAGATGGTGATTAAACAGACACCCACAACAGGCCAATGTGCAGAGAATAGGAGGCAGAGCACTGCTTATCCCTGAAGAGGACACGTGTATCAAGTTCAGCATACCATGGCTTGGCTCAGGGATCATTATGCAAGAGTACTGAAAGGGGCAAAAAAGCCACAGAGGGTACATGACTACATGGAAAGAGCTTTCCTGGCTGCTGGGCAGCTGTTTCTATGACCTCACAGTGGTGGTGACAGCATACACAAGTCCCATAGAAGTCTAAGGCAGACAGAATCCAAAACCTCAGACTTAGTTGAGGAAGTATTGGCAAACATTCCCTACTGTGAGGAGTAGACTCAGTTTTTTTAAAGCAGTGAGTCTGGGTATGCAAAGGGGCCTTCAGTAATGGACATATGGGCACACAACTTTGACTCAATATGTCTTTTAACTGTGGAAAAATTATATAGTCAAGTGTGTGCACTGCACAAAGGGGAGGTTGTCTACATATGGTCAAAGTCTATTGTATGGAGTGGAGGCGCACAGAGCCCAGGGGCAGCTGCAAGGGACTTCCTCTACTGTGAAGACTAGTCAGTCTTGCTCTATATTTCTATCCCCATTGTCCCGACCTGAGACAAGAGCCGTTCCTTTCCTGGAAAACTGGAGGCTAATTTTGATACATTTTGCCCCCAAATCAGTGTTAAGTTAGATGCAAGAATATGAAGAGAGCAGTCAACATCCACATTAGATCAACTCAGTACGGAAAATAGAAAAGGAGTCTGGAAGTGATCCTTAGGGAGGAACTTCATAGGGGTCATGGAACCTGCCCAGACTGGCTGCTGTCTTTTCCCCGACCCCGTCCTTCCTCTTCCCTAGACAGCTAGCCTAAGTTCTCTTCCTTTCCTTCCCCAGTGTTCCCGACCTTTAATGGAGTGCCTAAAAGCCAGGCCACTCATGCTTCCTGCCAAGGTGTTTCTCTGTTGTACCTTCTTAGCTGTTAAAAGCTAAAACAGCTTCTTTCTTCTGCTCAAGCAGCTCCAGGAAACGTTCCCAGGGACACCGTAACTCAGAACCCAGAGCTGTGTATGTTCTCGTATTTCCGCCTATATAAAATCTAGAACAATCTTTCATCTCTTGCACAACTTACGTTCTTGTGGTAGGATTGTGTCACCTCGCTGAATAAACGCGGTTCAGGATGCTGTAAGATCTGGCTTTAGTATTTATCTAATTTTTCCCCCTTCTCTGCATCTCAAAACCTACCAACTTTTAGATGCTAATGTTCGCTTACCCCTAACACTTGTCCACACAGAACCAAAGCTCTGGACAGTGACCGATACTGAAGCTGCTAGTGCAGGCGGAGCCTCCCTCTCAGTCCCAATGCAGAAGCAGCTGCAACAAGAAAGGCCACAGGCGGCCGCACCAGGAACCTGATCGCTGGGACCACACAGGATGCAGGACCCGCTGCCTGCAGGCCCCGCCGGGGGAGGACCCAGCACAACCCCCGCCGGGCTTCATGGCCGCTTGTATCATAGGGGTAAGACCGAGCTCACGCTCACCATGGCCCGGGTTCCAGGTTCACCAGCGCTCTCCGGCTTCCGGCGCAGCACACGTGGCGCATCCTTCCGGTGTGGAGCCAAAGCTGGGGAGAAGAACCCCCAACATGGAGGTGGGATAGAGCCTTCCTTCTGCCTCTACTCGGGACTTCTGATTGGCCGGCAGACCTGATTGGTTAGGGTCACCGTGATGCTTAAGTACTAGGTGGGGCTAAAGTGATAGAGAAGCACTTATCTCTCAGCTCTGCCTTCCTCTCCAGACACAAACCCTGTCCAACTGCTGGGAGACTGGTATCCACGTTCTGTTCCCGGCCTGGCACAACAGCAACTGCAGTCTTGAACAATTCACTAGACACTTCCTGTTCATCCTCCAGGCATGGCATCGCTCAATCACACATTCAATGTCAGATGTCATTGTCCTCCTAACCTCAGATGTAGAATGTCATGCAGCTCAACAGATGTTACATTAGTGTTGAGTCTAGTGTCTGCTGCCCTCCAGGAATCTGGATTTTCCTCTCAGGCACATTCAGGATTTTGTTAGAACCTATGCCTGCAGTTTAACAAGCTGGTCTTGTCTCCATTTCTCCTGAGGGGTCAACAAGAAGAAATAGAAAACAATCTGGATTCACTCTGGACAGTCCTATTCTGGCCTGATTTTTCTTTCAAGTTATGCCTGGGAAAGCTGCTGCTCTTTTTGGAAGAGCACACATTTCAGGCTCTTACGATACCTTTTCAAATGGCCAGGACTTTTGCTGTAGTTGAAATTGACCTTCCAAGGCAGCAGGAATCTGTAGGATTCTCAGCAAGGGAGCTGGCTTGTTTTTCTTGAAAGCTCATAGTTTTGGTAGGGATTTCCTTTCATATCTTATGATAGTTCTGGAAAGGTGGTTTGGTAAGGTAACAAGAGCATCTGTGGGAAGCGAGGCCCCGGTTCTATTATTCTGTGACCCGTTCCTCTTCCAGCTCTTTCATAGATTCAGAATTCAAGAAAGATGAGTCTTATGATGCTCAAAGTTCTCAGGAGGAATACCTGAGTGCTATTTAATATTTTGTCATTCTGACATAGAAGTCAGTTGGAGTTGTCGGTGGCCTTAGTTTTGATTGTTCTATTTTGCCCGGTCAATGAAGTGGAAATAATTTCGGTATCAGAAAAGCAGGACTTTCCTAACTCACAACAGGCATGTATTTGATTAAAGTCCACTGGAGGGAGGAAACCATTCTCCTGTTTTTCCTTCTGAAGCCAGTAATTTAATTAATTGCTTTAAATCCGAAAACCCTGGTTCATATGTCAATAGAGTGATCTGAAATTCTTTTGCAAATCCTAGAATTCCTTGATATGTGTCAGGGAACCCATAATTAATGATTCTACTGACTTTCTGTCCTGGGAGTGAAAACAGCATCTGGAAATCTTCTCCCTCTGGGTTTTAAATTAAAAGGAACTATATATTTTTGGGTTTTAATATCAAATTTTTTTCCTCTTGAGATTTGCTAAAGTTCCTTTGGGAATTGTTATTGTCCCCTCAAGAAATAGTAGGTAACATTTCTCCATCTCCAGGGAGAAAGCAGGAGGGGAGGGGGATGATCACAGAGGAAGCTGAAGGTCTTCTGATAGAGGAGGCAAAGCTGGAGAGGACAGTTAGGAGCAGAGGGTGGAGAGAGGTTCTTCAGCATTCATCTCTAGTTTGGACACAGTCTCTGAGATTCTCTTATTAATCACGGTCCTTCAATATCCTTCTTTAATTCTGGTTCTGTTGCTAAAGTTCTCTTACTCACTTCCTGTCAGTAATTCCATGATTTTTTTTCTGATGCTTCTAAATTGGAGTTAAAATAGGCTGCCCAGTCAGCATTTTTAACACACTTCAATTTTGTGTGTTAAAATACCCATTTTGGAGACTCAAAGTTTCCCTATTCAGCACATCATACTTGCAGGTTATCTTTGGTTATTTTTTAAAAATAAATAAAACAATTAGAAATAAAATCCATCTTGTTTTGGGGAGATGGCTCAAAGGTAGGAACACTGGTTGCTCTTGCAGAGGACTTGTGTTCAATTGCCACACCTCTGCAGACTCTACATAACATGAATACAGTCACACACATGCAGGCAATGCACTCATGTACATAAAATAAAAAACAGTAAGATATTAAAAAATATAAAGCTGAGCGAGGGCGCCAGTGACTTCAGTTCTGGTACTTGGGAGGCAGATCTCTATGATTAGAGATCAGCCTGGTCTACATAGAGAGTTCAGATGGCTGGGGTTAAAGGGAAAACCTGTCTTCAAAAAGAACAAAAAGAAAAAGAAGAAAGAAAATATTTTCAGTGAGACAAAATGGACTCTTTAGAGCAAACACTTGAAAGCCGTTAACAAGCAAGCAGATAAGTATGTAAACCATTACAGAGTTCAAGAGCACAAGGAAGAAAACCACCAGACTGAATCCAAGTCAAGTCAGTCAAATTTATTAAGTTGTACCTGGCTACAGCGTCTCCATCAGGTTTGAGAGCTGTAGTCCCAAGATGAAGGAGGTTTGGGCTTTTAAGGGCAAACACCAAAATTGCTTCGTGCCTATGGAATTTCCAGATGTAAGTAGTTAGGGGCTTCACTTCCCTGTCCTTCTAGGGATAAGCAGGTCACAGAAGCAGAACAAGATATAATGAATCATTCAACGACAGCTGATGGTCAGAGGACAAGGCGAAAATGGGCTTCAGTGTTCAGGATTTCATTACCTTGTGACAAAAGAGAAAAACAGGACATTACCTAAGTCAGTCTTAAGAGCACATGACAAGCAGTTGCAATAGGCAGTTCCAATGCCCTATGCCCAAACAAGTATCTTAGAACAAACTCCTGAGAGACAGGGAGAGGGGTTACTGGAATTTAGGACAGCCTTAGGTCAAACTTGCCTGAGGCTAGTTGGCAGAAGAGGGAACGAGAAGGAGTCACTCAAGCACAAAACAAATAAGATCCTGAAAACCGGCTCAGAAAAAAACAAAAGGACCAGTGAGGAATCAAGGGAGGTCTAGACCCCAGAAAGAAATCAGCAATTGCCACTCCAGGAGACAATACCAGATGGTGGGTTGCAAAGGAGCCCTGACTGGTACCTGGCACCAATCCAATTTCCTTAAGTGAAAAGTAGATTGTTCTGTTTGGGCGCCATGTTGGACATCAAGAAATGATGATGAAAGAAACAGTCATAATGCAAAGGAACCAAAGAGATAGTTTATTCTGGAGCCAAATATGAGTGGCCATGGCCCAGGAATACTAATTCAGGTTTTGCCACATGTTCCAATGTGGTAACAGTTTCAGGAAGTTTTTGTAGCAACAGAACGAAGAAAATTCATAACTCAAGAGACGTGTCACATGCATGGGATCCATTCACTACACAGGTCATAGAATAATGAAGGGAATTCTACTACAGGTCTCTGATGCAATCTGTGGGAACTATCAATGAATATTTATTCGGAACACAGGTAGGTAAGGAGTGGGTACTTTTGAGCCTAAACATGACTAAAAATACCTTGTAAATATACTCTGAATCTGAAACATTCCAAACTCTCCACTGTGATTGAAGTGCTAATCACTTGGTGAGCCTTCCAGAAAGTTCAGTTCCACATGCAGGATTTTTCTGGGACCTTTTCCTTCACAACTCTTAAAAAGTTTTTAAGAGGTAACCTTAATCCAGAGGACACCCATTCCTCAGATGTCTCTCAGAACTATGCTAATGGCCCAGGCTGCATTCACACGTCTAGTCGCAAATGTTTCTTTAGCACAAATGAAATTCCACTCTATCTTACTGCCAGAGCTTTTCATCCCTAGCATATCATTCCTACAAGATCGAGAGTTCTTTCCAACCTGCGCTGATTCCAGTGAGTGGATGTCTGTAGTCCCAAACTGTCATATGTTGCTTCTCGAGGTTTCCCACCTTCATTCATTAACTCTTGGAGTGCATACAAAGCTGAGTCGCTCTGTCATCAGACCCATGTACGTGGTTTTGCTGGTGTTAATTAAAGGTCATTAGTCCCGATTATATTCATGAATAAAAGTTATTCCTACATGTTTGTATGTGTGATTCTTTATGTGTGTGGATGTATCACGAGACGTAATCTAACCCAAGGAAGGTTAGGGAAAGAAACATGGAGACCAGGTATCAAGGTCTCCATTATTGATTAAAAACTAATTAAAAACAGATTCATTCAACACATTCTCACGCAGTCTTTGATACCTGTCCCAAAATAGAGGTAGTCGTGGTCACCGGCTATGACTGGATGTTCCAGTGCTCCAAGTGGTTCCTGAACTCATGGAGGCCTCTACAGCTGACCCAATAGGTGGTTCTGTGGCTCCAGTAGTTCCGGGAAGGCTACAACTGGCCTGGCTGGTCTGGCTACTTCCGTGGCTCAGTGGGTGGCCCAGCCTTTGGTTCCATGGCAGGTATGCAGGTGTGGCTGGTGAACTAGCTTCAAGCCAGAGCTCTGCTGGCCTCAAGGCATGACCCTTTCTTTACATGGTGACATGTCCTAGCCTAGACTGACGGAACTTCAGACAAGGGGAATCCAGGCTCTGGATTCTTGTTGTCATCTAGCCTTTGGCCTTAAGCTTTATTAGGAATTTGGCAGTGTGCCCCCACCAGCCTATCAGCTTCCAGATGACTTCCATCACTGTCCTGCTCTTATCACAGCTCTAGGCCTGTGTGACCAGAGGTCTGATATGAAAGGGAGCCCCTGGGCTCTAGGCAGGGCATCCATCTATAAGATCTGATACTATGGACACTCTGTCCACTGGGCGTTTGGCCTGAGTTTTTCCAAGAAGAAAAGGGGCATTCTAAGTCTATCTGCAGGTGCCTGGCTTTGCTAAGAAATTGCTCTCCTCCAATCACCTAGAGCTTGACCAGAGGCCTTCCCAAGAAACTGGGGCACTTCTGGGGCTTTTCCACCCAGCACTCGCTGGAGGCTTTGAACTTATCTCCAATAAGGAGAATGCTCTGAGGGGCCCGCTTAGTTACAGGCTTCTAATTTATGAAACTGGGCTGCAACTTCTAATTTACAGAATCTTAATTTAGGAGATTATATTATGGGTTTAAAATGTTACTGCGTATATGCTAACTGTCTATTACTTATATGCTAGATTGTCTATTATGCACTTTATACTTATAACACTATGGGCTTACATTGTTACATTTTACAAACTAGTAAACCTATAATTGTACGGGTTTGCAACTTACAGACTTAATTACTTAGCATCTGTTTCTTATACTTCTGAATTTAAACTAATTATTTATCTAATACATAAAATTATACTCATAAACTTATGGGGTTTACATTATTACAGATTACAAACTAATTATTTAATACATGTTGCTTACAGGATATGACTGGCTTTCAATTAAAGTCTATTCGATTGTCCACTCTCTGCTGGTCTGTGTTTTCTCTTGCTCTTTAATTCTTTAATTGACTGAGGAAACATACCCGACTGCAAGCCCTAGAGAGAAATGTGCCAATGGCAACACTGGGAATGGAGGAGGCAGCCGTGAGGAAAGCATGGTCTCTTGCGGTAGAGAACCAAATGGGGTTACATCCTGGCAGTGCACAACAAGGACAGCTCCTGGGAAAGAGATTGGAAAAGGGCCTGTGGCTATGTAGGGGAAGCACGAATTGCAAGAACTTAAAGACGGTAGGATACTCATTAGGATTTGTGAGTGTTCACTGATGAAAGCTGTTCTCAGTGACTGCAGCTGGATGAAGAGAAAGGCCATGTGTGTGTAGCTAACACACCTGCCACATGCTGTTGTGGAAAAGACTGCAATACAAGCCTCACTTATCAGAAATGTCCCTGAAAGATGGGGTGTTATTCACGTGTTGAGGTCCAGCTTTATCTTAGTATTTCCTTGTGATGCCTCCAGCCAAAGAGCTAAATCTACAGAAGTATCAAGTGGAAGAAGGACAAGAGTGACGATGTCCAGTCGTGCAGGCTGGAGCCACGATTCACTGCTGGGAGCAGTACTGGCAGGACGGCCTCCACCATCTGCGTGTTAATTTGAATATATCTCAAAATCATGATTTGTTTTTAAATTCAGGGGCTGACTTAGCAGTTAAGAGCCCGCACTGCAGTTGCAGACATCCAGACTTTGGTTACTCTCAGCATCATCGGGGATCTGACAAACACCTGGACCTCCAGCCCCAGGGGCCGCACACATTCATATGCAGGTATCCATACACAGACATGCATGTGCACACAGAGAAAGAAAATCATTTTTTGAGTTTCTGGGTTTTGGGGGACCTTTTTGAGACAGGGTCTCCTTACTGTAGCCGCAGGTAGCCTTGAACTCCTTGCTTATACCAGGCTGATCTTGAACTCAGAGAAATCCCCCTCTGTCTACCTCCTGAGTGCTGGGATTAAAGGCATGCACAACCACACTTGGTCCTTTTTATTATTATTTTTATCAACATGATGAGATTTCTGGTTGCAAACATTTTATTCAAACAATGAACCTTTCCAAGTATCCAGAAGGCACTTACCTCCTCCAGCGAGTTTGATCTGAAATTCTTGATGGCTCATCTTTTTATCAGTGAAGA
Source organism: Eospalax fontanierii (assembly GCA_035773235.1). Lineage (NCBI taxonomy): Eukaryota > Metazoa > Chordata > Mammalia > Rodentia > Spalacidae > Eospalax > Eospalax fontanierii. The sequence continues at coordinate 9,333,210 of CM069554.1, forward strand.
ATTGTCCACCCAATGCTTCTCTGGCATGGCTTCCTTTGAATCACTTTGACCTAGTCATGACTGTGGGCACATACAACACATACAATGGTGTGTGTTCAATCTTCCATAGTGTCCAGGAGATGATTCTTTAACACGTTCAAAGGCCAGAAATTAGAAGTAGAGAAGCATTGGGATTTTCTCCTTGTCAGATTATGTCTCTTACTTTGAATGATATGTACATGAATGATATCATGAAGGTTTCCCTCTTAAGGTGTTCTACAGGTTCTAAGCTAAGTAGTAACTTTCTCCAAAAATACTAGAGGTTATGTGTAGTTCCATAGTTGAGGAGGCAAATCTCCATCATGTATTTAAGTGGTCACCAAGAAAAAGGATCTGTTAGCAAGGAGGATATCAGATGGTTCACAATTCATACTTTATAATAAAAGTGTGTCAACATCCTGCCCCTCTAGTACCTATGGAAAAAAATTAAATAATTTCACAAGAGGATTCTGAAGGGCACCATCAAATGCCGTGGCTCTTTATGTACCTATATACAGCAAAGTACTGCAGTGAACACTCTGCGTGAGTCTGATCTGCAGTCACACTTTGTATTGACTTCCAGAGTTTGCAAGCAGATATTCAAGGAACAGAGAAGAAACAGGCATAGGGTCATGAGTGTGCTCTGAAGCCCCTAATTTCATGCCAAATTGCATTATTTATTGTGAGGGGCTTGAGCAATGCTCTCTCAAACCCCACAGATTACAATCATGATATTTTAGTTCACAGCTTTTCCTTTAGTCCACTGCTCCAGACACCAGTGTAAAAGATGCATCATGAAGAAGGGATGACAGACAATCAGGAGCTTTTCTTGATCCAAAGATTCTGTTATATCCTAGGCAATGCTTCAGAACACACTGATGTGTCTCCTTTAGCTGCACATTTCCTGAAAATCAACCAACATAACAACTGTGTGAGGACCAGCTGAGTCTAGATGAAATATAGTAAGCACCCATGCATTTATTCTCTTTCTTTTTTAAAAAATAATTAATTTTTATTATCATTATGATTCTATATTTAAGTGTAAGAGTGTATTTTCTCATGTAGGTAGGTGCACTTGGGTCATGCAGTGTCCACAGAACTCAGAAGAGGGCATCAGATCCCCTGGACCTGGAGTTACAGGTGGGTGTTAGCTGGCCTAGGACTCACTTTGTAAATGAGGATGCTTTCTGTCTCATAAGAGTCAACCTGCTTCTGCATCACAAATGCTGGGATTAGAAGTATGAGTCACCAACTTGACTTTTTAAGGAAATAACTTTTAATGTCAAAAGTTTTTAATATTTACTTTGAGAATAACTTGATGCAGGTCAAACATATCCACTTGTTTCCAAATCCAGGAACTTTTTCTGAACTTTCTTTCAGATATACTTGTTCATGGTTTAGTGCTGAAGCCATTTTTCTCCCTAATCAACCTGAACTTTATAGAGTAACACTCCCATATAGAACTGCTTCCCGAATCCAAGCAGAGCTGAGCTCAGACAATCTCTATCCTCAGGGATCTATGTTCAGACACTCTTGTCTCCTAATTCCTGAACACTACCCTCTTCTCTCATGTGCCCAGAAGTAACTGTAACCCTGGACTTTAGGAATAAATTAAATGGAATATTTATTTGTTTGTTTTTGGGTTTTTGAGATAGGGGGTACCTGCAACCCACCTGGGCTATAACTCACTATGGAAAACAACGGCCACAGTCTCACAGAGATGTGGCTGCCTCTGCCTCCTGAGTACTAGGATGAAAGGTGTGCATCGCCCTGTTCAGTTTTCCAGAATATTGAAGAGGGTAAAGAATTTCTCAGAACTTGAGACTTGGTCTAGAATACACATACAGAAATGGTACAGGTATGACGTGGTCATAGAATTAGTGCTGTACCTGTGTCCCATGAATAGCAGCAAGGATCACACACTGTAGAATGAAAGATTCTCGGAAACTGGAATGGGATCTGCCTGGTTACTCAGTAAACTAATACCTAGAATACTGTACAACGTGAGTGTAAAATGCAGACAAACACCCAACAGGAATTTCCATTCCAGTAACCACCACGTGCTGTCTTTTTCTCTGTGAGAGTGGCACAATGGTATTTAACTTGCCATGGGGAGTGGCACCATATCTGGGGCTGAGATTTCTTTTCTGCTGATGGCAGACTACATCCTCCATTGCTGCTGCACCCTTATTGACCTTGCTGAGTGGGAGCCCGTGTTACTAACTTCAGTTTTTGGAGATGCCAGGATGGTGAAATACATGCCAAGGTGAGCCAGAAACAGGAGGGGACTGGAGGCATAAGAAAGAAATATTGGGACAAGGTTAGACCTCAACTACCTGAATAGCACCCCATTTTCAGCTACATTTCTGCCATTTCAGCTTGCATTGGCATCTTCTGACCACAACAGCATGGGGCAGCTCTGTCCACTCCAGCACACATGGCCTTTCTCCTCATCCAGCTCCAGTCACCGACAACAGCATTCAGCGGAGACACTCCCAAATCCTGGATTTGATCTCCCTGCGGTGTCCACTGCAGTGAGTGCTTCACCTACACAGCTACAAGCACGGTCCTTTTCGGATCTCACTGCCGGCAGTAGAGCCTGTCCTGCACTGCCGGGATATGACGCGCTCTTGTAACTTTGGAACTTTGCTGCAAGAGACCATGACCTCCTCACTGCTGCATCCTTCATTCCAGTGTTCCATTGGCACATTATCTGTCCAGGGTTATGGTCATGTTTGTTTTCTCAGTCAATTAAAGAACTGAAAGATGTGAAAAATCTCAAAACAGCAGAGTGTGTGCACACAGATTTATTGAGAGATAGTCACATTCATATACATAAAAAAACAAACATAACATTGTAAGAATGACTTTTTTGTTGTTTGTTTCTGTTTTTGTGGGGGGGAGTTGTTTTTGGACTTTTTGAGTCAGGTTTGCACTGCCATTCCAGTAGCCTTGAACCCTCTATGAGGACCAGGCTGGCCTTGAACTCACAGAAAACCACCTGTCTCTGCTTCCAGAGTACTGTGATTAAAGGGTCTTAGCACCACATTTTAATGCTGATAATCTGGACTAATGACCTTTTAATTAATACCAGAAAAAACAGGAACTTTGGTCTGATCACTGGTTGAATCCTTGGCAATGTCAAGTAAGTCAGCCAAAGGTAATTACAGAATATCACTTGAATTAACACATCACCATGCTGGAAAAATGCACATTCAATTGTAAAGAGAAAAGGTTGGAAAAACCTAGATCTCGCTTGAATAATATTCTATCAATGAAAAGCCCTGATGGTCTACTGAGATAAGGATGAAGGAGAATTTAAACTTTGCACTTCCACATTGAAGCTGCAGAAAACTTTTGGAATAAACACGTGAGTGTGGACTGACCCATCATGAAATTTCTGAGAGACAGCTGAGGGAATGAATGGTCACTGGCTTCAGGCCCCTTCTCAAAAATTTAAGAGTTGTGAAGCTGGGCTGGAGAAATAGCTCAGCTGGTAAAAGCAATGACGCTCTTGCAGAGGTCCCAGGTTCAGTTCCCCTCAGTCATACATTAGCAGACAGCCATCTTAGTTTCAGTCCAGTTTCAATGGAAGTGATGCCCTCTTCTGACTGCCCTGAGAATTGCAAGACACAGGTGTACCTACATGTATGCAGACAAAACACTAATAAACTAAAAATAAGACATGAAATATTTTTAAAAGAGTTATGAAGATAAAGTTCCCAGAAAAATTCTGTAAGGTGACCTGATGAGCACTTCAATGAATGTGGGGAGTTTTGAAAGTTGCAGGTCTAGAGTCTATTTACAAATTATCTTAAGTCATGAATAGCCCCACAAATAGCTATTCCTTGCACACCTCTCTTTCTGAGTGACAGAATGCATTAACTTAACAAAGAAAGAGTTCCTTCAGTCAAAAGGCTAAAAACCTCATCATTTAGCACTAGGGATCTATTGTAGAATTCCCACCCTTTCCCATGACCAGCCTTCTGAATGCACCCACCCATGCATGTGACAAGTAATTTAATTTGTCACTTTTCTTTCCTCTGTTACTCTAACTTATCAAAACTCTTATCATGTTAGCACATGGTATTCAGGAAAACATAAATCTGTGTTCCCAGACTATGTCAGTCATATTTGGCTACAGAAAAATACAAAACTTTGATACCCTTGAGCTAACAGGTGTTTTTACTTCATCCATAGTTCCTGGTGACCAACATGGGGCTCCCCTCAGAAAAAATGGGGGGAATCCACTTTTCACAGAAGGAAGTCGTCTTGATAGGTGCCAGGGCTCCATTTTATTCCACTGTTCAGTATCGTCTCCCTTAGTAGCGTTTGGTGATTTCTTCCTGGGGTCCAGACCTCCCTGGATTAGTCGACTGTCTATTGCTTTTTTCTGAGTTGGTGTCCAGGTCCTATGTGTTTAGATGCTTGCTCGCTTCCTTTCAACGTGTTTGTTCTCAGCTTCCCATTATTGCTTGCTTCAGGATCATTTTATTTCTAATTTGTTTCTTTTCACTGTAGCTCCTTTTTAGACTTTTGAAGGCTTTTTGGTTTTTCTTAGATCTGTTGTGTTTTGTTGTTGTTGATTTTGAACTTAATTTGTCTTTGTCTCCAGACACTCCTCCAATCCCCAACTGCCCATTATTCTGTGCCTTCTTCTGTTTATTTCAAATTTGCTGTCTTTTAGCTTAGGAATTTTATGAGCACCTGAATATAATGATGCAGAAGATAATAGGCAGTTGTTCCCTTCTTCATAATCCCATTGAGGGGTCAAGGGGAACTCCTCTGGATGCCGAGGACCAAGTGACCTCTGTCTTGCCCTTTTGCAAATGTAACATCCTGACATTTGTTGATACCAATTATGTTAATCAGTTTCTTAAGTGCCTCTTAGAGTTTCTTATTGTTTAGCAAACAAGGTCCCCCACCCGTAGCTGCCCTTGGCTACACATGCCCTTGGCTCCTGGATCTTCCAGGGATTTGTCTCCTAGCAACCTTGGCTACCACACTCCATCTAGCCCCTGCCTGCCCTTTTAGTATTCACATAACCTTATGGTGGGCTTTTGTCTCTGTTAATCACCACATTCCTGTATGGGTGCCTGACTCCCCAAGATTATATATACCCCCTAGAAGAATAAAGATTTGCCGATTTGATCAGGAGACTGTCTTGTTGGCCTTCCTTGTGTTCCTCTTGTCTCTTTCATCCCAGGTTTCTGAGGACTCGTGCTCTGCTGAGGCCAGCCGGCCGGGGCACCTGGACATGCAATGATGTCATATAGAAACCCATCAAACATACCCTGTGGCTGGGTCAGAAGGAACTTTATTGGCTCAATCAGGAAGACTCACATAGGGAGTTGATATCTCAATGTTGTGAGTCCCCTCACATTTCTGTAAGTGTGCAGTGTAGCCCTGAGACTCAGTGGGAGAAGACAGTCTAAGGGTGGAAGGACAAAGTCCATCCCAGAACCAGCACAATAATCAATCCAAATTACATATTCACATACTAGCACAAGAAGGGATGCAATTTCTCAGAAGCAGGGATGGAAAACAAGGAGTGGGGACAATTTCCTAAAAAGGAGGAAGACTTTAAAGATAAACCACCATCCGGCACTGCAGCTGACTTTATGATATAGCAGAACCAGGGATCTTCCACAAGGTAAGGAACCAGATCCTCAAGGAACCTGTTAAGGAAGCAGTCTTCTTTTGATAAGGAAGCAGATGTCTAGGCTAGGACCCTGTTTCCTGAGATAGATGATGTGTCTCCATCTTGACATGGAGAGGCAGGATGGAAGAAGGATGGTCAGTTCATTCAGTCATTTCAAAAGCTGATTTTCCTTCACCTTTTTCTAAAATTGCCTCCTCTATCAGAAGCCCCTATTTGCACAATTGCCTCTTCTGGAATACACACATAATTTAATTCATTGGGCTCCAGAAAAAAATGACCTGTTGCTGTAGACAACACTTATTGGAAGCCCTCCAAAACAATAGCTCACACAGTCCATTCAAGATATCCTGCTCCAAATACAACCCAGGAAAATCAGTTCAGAACACACAAGGACATTTTCCTCTCCTGAATAGGCCATTTAAAACCTGGCAGTTTATCATTATGCAACACAACATTATAAATATATTTTCATACTAAATGGCATAGAAATGCACTTAGTTATGATGGATAATGTAATTGAAGGGAAGTTTCCAAAAGATGAGAAGTCTGTGTGGGGAGGGCCCAGAGAAGTCCTCAGAGAAACTCCCAGTGCAAAAGAAGTAAATCTGATTTCAGGGGGTAGCAGGAGTTCCACAGCATGTGTTTCAGTCTAGTGTTGCCTATGAGATGGAGGAGCCAGGTACTGACAAACGACCAGTATTCCATCCTTTGGAAGCATGGAGGATAGCCACCTGGTGATGGTCACATTAACAGTCCTTTAAACAGTAATTGCCTTTGGGGAGAGCAGGTTCAATCCGAAAAGAATTGCTGATCCTGAGGAGAGGCAGAGCAGGGCTTATACAGCTTAAATCCACAATTATATTATGTCAGGGCAAAATCAGTAAGCATAGCCGCACTGTAACAGAGGCAGGGCCTGTGGGTGTGAGTGACTCCAACTTATTCTCCCCTCAGTTTTGCATTCTTGAACTAGGCTGGCTTGGCCTAGTAAATCTCTCCTTTTTCTTCCTTAAGGGCTCTATTCTGAGAAATAGCTACCCACAATGGCGCTGCCCAGATGCTGTAACTACAAATCTTGCTCTGCTCAACAGGAACTAGCATGGCCGTTAATGCAACTCCGTGTTTATCTACCATACATAAAACTGTTACATGTACAGTTTAACCAGGTACCATAAAGTTGCCTGACTGCAAATACCTAGTGATGACTTAGGGTTTTTGATTTTAAAATCCAGATCCCCACCCATGTCCCCATCAGCTCCTGAATTCCCAATTCTCAAACTTAGGATGTACTCAGTAGAGCTAATAAATTTTACCACTTTGAAATTTGTCTGAGTGGTCTTTTCCCAGTGGTCCTGGTGCCATAACGGTCCCATAGTCACACAATACCAGTGGAGGTCAGCTAACAAGGACGTTTTTAGCTAACAAAAAGATTTGAACTTTTACTTAAGAAAAACCAGTTTCTGAGGATTGCAGGAACATTGACTCCCTGGAGCTGTAGTTGATTGTATTGTCTTGCAAAATAATGTACTTCCTGAAACCCCAGCAGGTTCAACCTGCATGGGACCTGCTTGAGACATGCATGGCAGGGCGGAGGGGAGGGGGCAACATGGAGTCAGATGGGCTGTTTTACCTGTAAATTAGAAGTTCTGAATGCACAGCACAGTCAACTTCTTAACTGTGTCTCAGGAAATCAGCAGAAGTTGTGGTGTTGTAGCGATAGGAGGGCCTGGTTTCTTCAGGATGTAAGATGTGGCATCATAGAAAGACCAGCTTGTTAAAGAGTAGGCCTGGGTTCTGACACAATCCTAAATGAGCCTGAGTGGAAAATGCAGGTCCCTGGAGGGCAGCAGACACTAAGCTCCACACTAATGTCACCTATGGAGGACTGGATGCTTTTCTACATCTGAGGTGAGAGGACAATGACTTCTGTCACTTAATGTGTAATTGACTGAGCGCGATCCTATGCCAGAGAGGATGAAGAGGAAGTGGCTACTGAGTTGCTCAATACTGCAGTAGCTGCTGTGCCAAGCCTGGAGCAGAGCTTGGAAGCCAGTCTGCAGTTGGACAGGGTCTGTGCCATGCTAGGAAGAGATATGCTTCTCCCTCATTTTAGCGCCTCCTGCAACTCAGACATCATGGGTGACGCTAACCAATGAGGGCTCGCAGCCATCCTGCACAATCAGGAGCACCGACTGGAGGTGGAGCCGGGGCGGGCTCCATCCGGCGCCGTGTTGTGAGTTCTACTCTGCTGGCTTGGCTCCAGGATGAACGGGTGCAGCGCTAGTCCTCCACGGGGCGCGACGCTGCCTGGAGCTGTTTGCAGACCGCGGGTGAACGGGGAAGCCCGGCCATGGTGAGTGCGGAGTCCGATGACCCCAGAGGGGAGGAGCGGCCATGCAGCGGGCTGTGCTGGTTCCTGCCGGTCTGTGCCGGCTTTGGCCCTGCATCCTGTGCGCTTCTGGGTAGGAGATTCCCGTCCCGGCCGGCTGTGGCGTTTCCTGCTGCAGCTGCTTCTGGGGGAAGGAAACTAAGAGGGCTTGGGGCTGGGGAGGAGATAGGCAAGCTGTCTAGGGAAAAGGAGGACGGTGCGGAGGGAAACAGCAGTGAGTGCAGACACCTGTCCGGTTTCCCCTACTAACTTATCTGTCTATGGAAGTTGACACCTCCCTCCATGGTCTTACATCCAATTTAACACAGTGTTTTGGATAAAATGTTCTTCAAACAAGCCTCTGACTATTCCAGGAAAGGGAACACTCCTGACCCAGGACCCGGCAAGGGGAGCAGAAATGAGGTTCAGGACTAACTAGTCTGCATAATAGAGGAACCCCTTGCAGCTGCCCCAGGGCTCTGTGCGCCTCCACTCTGCAGTGTGTCCTTACTTTCCACGTTTGCTTTCTCTCCTGCTGAAATAAACCTTGAGTGCTACAGCTCCTCGCTGCTCTCTGGACAGAGTTAAGAAGCAGTCTGTGCTGTGACTTGGTAGCTCTTAAATTATAATATTTGTCTGCTGCATGCGCTTTGTCCTGTAACTGTGATGTGATAAGTAGGGTGATGTTTCTTTTCTTGTTGGGATTGCTGGGATTTTTCTGCGAATGTCCTCTGAGGATTGCTGTGTAGTCTTTCCTTGAAGAGGCTACTCTGGTCACCCACCCCCATCCCTTTCATTCTCATTCTCTCTCACTCTGTCTCTCTCTCTCTTTCTCTCTCCTTTTTATCATTTATTCTTATTCTAAATGAAGGTTCTCTCCAGGTTGTGGGGGCTTTTGAAGGTTTTCTTATACATATGTGTGTATGTCTGCGTGCACTCATGCGTGTAGATGTTAACTTGGTCAGAGCATAAGAGATCCCCTGGGAGCTACGGTTACATATTGCTGTGAGTGGCTTCATATGGCTCGTGGGAATCAAACTCTTGTCCTATGCTAACCATTGAGCCATCTCATCTGTCCAGTCCCCTCTCCAGGTTTTAAAAGGAAGCCTTTCCTTCTCAAGGCCCGCATCATGTCCAGCCTCTCTCATATATTGTGCATTTTCTATCTGATGTACTTTCTCACACCATCTGATCATGTTCCCAAAACCCTTTCTCCTCCTTAACCTCATTCCTGTATGGAATTGTGTCAGCTTCACTCTTACTGACTGACCATTGTTGCTCTTCCTTTTACTGTTACGTGTAACAGAGGCACAGTGGTTTTGGAGTCCTACAGGAATAGGGTGAACTTGGTCGTTAAGGAATTTGTGGGTCCTTGAGATAGACTATATTTCAAGGACTAAATTGGAGGCAGTAAAGGATAAACCCAAGTTTCCACCCTCTCCTGTGCCGACATTACATGATGCCCATTGTACCATAGGAATGGTGTCAGGTAAGCAGAGCTCTTAGATCAGATCTTATAAAGGGCATACTGATTATTAAGGGAAAGGTGGATGTTGGGTGTGATGAAGGCCACGGCGCACTTGTTGGTCCAGTTAGCTGAAAGAGTAGTGATTTCCGCATTTGAAGCGCAGACCTGAAAAGGGCTGGCATTTGCCCACACCTAGGTAGACAATGACCTGATCCCCTGGGTTAAAGTGAAGGAATTTTCCCCAAAAAATCCTATGGTTAGACTTGGTCTTATCTTATTCTGGGAGCCTTTATTGATATCACAGTCTGTCCCACTGGCAGCATTGATGAGGAGTCTGTAAGAACAGAGTTTATGTGTGGTCAGAGAGGGCTAAAACTGCACGAGACGTGAGTGCCTGCTTTAGGCACTGTGTCATCTCAGTGCTCTAATATAGTGACCTTCCTCTGCTCCTCTGCTACTTTTTGATTTCTGAGCTGTGCAGACAGCTAGCCATGCTTCCCCACTCACATGGATCATGTATACATCTGTATACATATAACATAATTCAAAATATATCCTTCATCTATTATCCTTTCCAGTTTCTTGTCAGTTGTTTGGTGACAGCAAAGAGAAAGACATTATTTCTTTGTACTTTTAATACCCATTTTAATGATGCACTGTCTGGAATTAATTATGTGAATTCTTGGTTGTGTGTTTATCAGTTTTTTAAATATATATTCATGCATACATATACACACATACATTCATAGAGATGTATGTATGTATGTATATATGTATGTATGTGTTTACCAGTCTGTACTTGAGGTCACTGTGATGCTCCTTCCTCCGTTTCCAGAGTGCTGAGGTTACAAGTATGAGCCACTGTGCCTGGGGTTTTTATTGATGTTTTGCAGAACCAGTGTTGTGAAGGTTGGTGTTGTCTGTTGACTTCCTGTCTGTGATTTCATTTTCGAGTTATCATTTTCCTTTGCATTTCTCCATTTTCTAATGTGGAAGGTCAAGTGACTGACATTTGCTCTCTTTGTTTCTGCCATTCCCATTCATGCTTGATATTTCTTCCCAGCACTACTTATGTTAGGGCTGTCAGGGCCTGAGGTGAGTATGTCGAGTTCTTGGCCTCTTATTCCAGAATGAAATAAATTCCACACAGATTGCAAAGTAAGGAGGAAATTATTCAGTCATAAAGATACAGTATAATTGAGAAAGAAATTCACCGTCAGAAAGCAGCAGGCCACATAAGTCAGAATGATCGTATATAATGTTTATTGATTCCAGAAGTTCATGCTTTTTTGATCAACCATCTTTTTGATCACATTCATTATCCCACAGACCTCCAGGCCTTCCATGCTAATCCCTTCCCAATATCATGTCTTCCATTATTACCTTTCTTTTATATATTCATTTAATTTTTATTTTTTATAAAGGAAAAAGTGATTACTTTAATTATAAATAATCAATAAAAGCTTTTCACAACAGAATTTCTCAAATTCTTACAGTGTATTTGGTTCATATTTAGGCCCTTTCCCCTCTGAGAACCTCCCCATTACCTCACTGTGCTCGATTTCACACCCTCCAGTATATATTTTTTTCCCCACACTCTAAAGTCCTACACAGTCAAACTTGTGTCCCAATGTTTCCATCCTCTGAAGGCTGGTTTGGATACCCAGAGTCACTCCTTGAAGAAGACTGATTCTTCCCCTCTCAGCAGCTAGTGCTTGTCAATGCTTCCTCAGCTAGGTTTGGGGTTTCCTATCCACTTCCACTCTTCTATGCTGAGATTTTTTTCTCAGTTAAGCCTACGTGGGGACTTGTGCATTTGGTAACCAGTGCTGTGAGATCAGATGGGTAGTTGCCCAGCTGTCTGGAAAACTTTGCATGCGGTCCTCTACCACCTCTGACTCTGAGAACCATCCAGGTCTGTCTTGCATAATGATCCCTGAGCCTTGGAGGCTAAACGTTGATCCAGGTGGACTATTCTGGGATAAGAAGTCTCCAGCCTCTCATTCTCTGCACATTGGTCAGTTAGAGTCTTTCTTTTAGTCACCACCTGATACATATGTTCCATGTTTTCACTGTCTTCTCATCAGTTTATAGATATCTAACTTGTTTCCATTTCCTGGCTTTTGTGAACGGTGCAGCAGTGAACGTGGTTGAACAGGCATCTCTGTACTGAGATAGAGAGTTCTTTGGGAATAGTCTCAAGAGTGATATGACTGGATCCCGTGGGAGTTGTATTTTTCCCTTTCTGAGGAATCTTCTGAATGATTTCTCTAGTAGGCTGCACCATGTTGTGCTCCCAGCAGCCGTGAATAAGTGTGACCTTTCCCCACATCCGTGCCGGTATTTGACCTCATTTGTGTTTTGGACCTTAGTCATTTTGACTGGGGTAAGATGGAACATGTAGTCGTTTTAATTTACATTTCTGTGATGGTTCAAGATGTTGAAGAATGTCTCAGTATTTCTCAGTCAGTTGTGTTTCCTCTTTTGGAACTGTTGGTCCAATTCTTTGCCTCAAGTTTTAATTGGATTGTTTTTTTTTTTATGTTTAGATTTTGTAGTTTTTTAAATATTCTGGATATGAACCCTGAGTCAGACATACAGCTGGTAAAGAGTGCTGGCATTCTGGAGGTTGCCTCTTCACTCCAATGATAGAGTCTTTTGCTATACAGAAACCTTTTGCTTCATGAGGCACAGGCTGTCAGCGGTGGAGTTAATGCCAGCGCCACAGGAGTCATGTGCAGAAAGTCCATTCCTGCACCTTGTAACTCCAGTGGATTCTCTACTTTTCCTCTATAAGATTCTGGCTGTCAGGACTTTGAGTAATTTGGAATTTTAATCGAGATTACACCAAATTTGTAGATTGCTTGTATTCCAGGCTGAACAAGTGTTCTCTGTTACCCCTTGTCCCTTTGTGTTAGAAGTCACCAGAGCTTGGATGGATACAAACAGGGGCTCAGAGGCTCTGTCAGAAAAGTGAACAACAACAACAAATATCATCAAGGCCTGAGGTAAGGTTGGAGTATTCTGTAGGTATTTCTTCAGAAACTTCTGTTCCAAAGAATCTCACATTGTCTTCTGGCCTCTGAGGGAACTAAATACACAAAGCATTCACTCAGAGTCATGTACATACTCATAAAGAAAAATTATGCATTTTTGAATGTAACAAAAGGATGCTCCGTAATCTTGTGAAGCAGGGTTCACAGTGCCCTGACAAACATTATATAAACATGTAAAGATTAACATATAAACATCAACAAATGCTTAAGATGCTGACTCTCTGATAATGAAGTTTCCCAGTATTTGCTCAGGAATCTTTTAGACAGTCATTTTGTGAGCCATTACTTCTTCTGAGGAGGATTTTCAGTGATACAGCTGTCTTTCTGCCAGCCATGGTCTGGTCATGCCTCACCCATTCTTCTGCACTAAATTCACTAAATTACCCTTTCGTAGATTCGTTTCTTTTAGTGTCATCCTCTCGTATGAATAGACCTGGTACCACCTGACTATAAAATGGTTTGAGGTTGAATTTATACAGATATTGAGTCCTTCCCCTAGATCAGGTATGGAGGATGCAGGGTCATCATAGGTCCCAGTTGTGTGTAGAGCTAATGAAACAGGCATGTGTATGTGTGCTATAACTGCCAGTTATGTGAAAGGAACTTTTCTCAACAATCTAACCCATTTAACACAATGGATTTCTGCCTCATGAATGTGAAACCCAGTTTCATTTTGGAGCCACCTACAAGGTAAGCTGGACTAACCTGCAGGTGACGTTCACAAAGCAATAGCTTTGTAGTTTTTTTGTGGAAAAGTCTTTGGGGTGGAGCAAAGACCCAGCAATCTGTGATTTCTGTCAGGTCAGTGTCCATATCTGGCATACTGCGGCTGCAGTACAAGTCATTTTGTTAAAACTGATATTGGAAATGGTAACTTGTTTGATACTGTTTATCTTATAGGGCACCAATGGTTGTAAGTAATTAATTTCAGGGTAGCTTTGAATTATGTCATGGGTCACTAAGGATCAGGCTGCAAATGATGATGACCTCAGTTTTAAAATATAATTGTGTCTATAATTTGTATGTATATGACTTTGTTCATGTCACAAATGTCTGGGGTATAACTTTTTGTTCTTTTACTCTGCTTTCTGCTTTTTGCGGGTTCTGGGAACAAAATCAGATCATCATGTTTGTGTGACAAGCCCTTTCGCTACCGAGCCAGCTCCCTGGACTCTTGGAGAATGAATGTAGCTGGAATTTCTCTGTGTTTGGATGGCTGGACACTGGCTGAACATCCCTAGATCAAAATATAACTATTCTTCCTGTCAGTGGAAGACCTGGCTGGAGGATTATATTGACAGGAAGGGAACCAATAGATTCGACCTCTGTCTAATCAATCAGGGACTTGAGTAGGTGGGCAGTGGAAAAAGAGGAAGCAGCAAATGCTGAAGAGCCATGCTGTGGCTTGGAGGTCGGAGTGTAATTCTTCTGCTCAATATGCTGGACTCTCCTCTAAAAGGGGTCCCTCTTCCTGGTGACCCATCCTTTGTAAGTAAACCCCTAATTCTTCTAAATGGAGCACAGTTCCCTGTTTCGTTCCACTCAACTGGAATTAGAGGGGTGGGGCCAAACCCCGTACCTCATTCTGGTGAAAACTCAGGACAACTCTGTGATCTGATTTTCAGAATGTAGCCATTAATTTAGACTCTCTGTATTTACTTTGGTTTTGGAAGTCTTTGAAGTGAGTTAGCGAAAAATCACTATGATGTACTTTGAATTTGACAGTTCCTAGACCCTTGTGGAGCCTAGTGACTTTTTTACTCAGTACAAAATTGTCTGGTGTGGTTATTCATGAATGTTTTTCTTACTAGTATAAAATGAAATCAGGAATTTTGTTAACCCTTCCCTCCCTTCCCCCCTCCGATCCCTTTGTCCTCCCTCTTTTCTTTCTTGGATATGTGTTTGCTATGATGCATAGGCTGACCTGGAGTCCTGGGGTCATGTGAGCTTCTGTCTCATTCCCTGATATAGCTGTGACTCTACCAACATGTCACCATGACCGACTGCATTGAGTTCCTTTATACTTAGTTTATTCGGATATTACATTACCTAAAAAAATTTAGAAAGTACTGTTGTAGGGTCTTTAAATATAGTTTGTGTGTCATTTTTATTGTTTGATTAAAATTTTGCTTCGGGACATAGAGAGATGGCTCAGTGGTAAAGAGCACTGACTATTCTTGCAGAGGACCTGTGTTCAATTACCAGCACCCACATGGTGTCTAACAATCATTGGTGACTTCAGTTCCAGGAAATCCAACACTCTTTCTGAACTCTGAGGGCATTGCACAAGAGGACGACACTGACATACATGCAGGCAGTAGCCTCATCCAGAAAATAAACATAATCAGTAAAATATTTTTTACTTGTTGTTAAGTAAACTACTTACAGCATATAAGTTTTTTCTTCTGTAAGAACAGTGAATGGGTCATTCCCCCATTTAACACACATGGTGACAGTGTGTGTGAATTTGTGCCCTCCAGGTAAGCTCATTGCACTCAACATCTGTTATCATTTGGGGGCACAGTGGTCGATCCACTAGTTATCTCTGTGAGTTTGAGTAGATTAGTAGACTTTCAGAATGAGAACCCATTCCTAATGTATCATAAAATCTATATTAAGTCCTGTATGGAATGTCATTAATTATTTTTGTTCATGCACTCAGTACTAAATGTTAAATATTCCCACACCATCAAAACTTCAACATCATGAGCAGGAATTTCTTGCAGGCTCTTGCATGCTAATTGCCCTCTGTTTTGTACCTCAGGTTGTCAGTCTTTCATCAGCCAGGAAGTAGACATGTGCTGTAGAAAGAGAATTGGGGCAAAGCAGCAGCACATCCTGTGTCCTGTGCCCAGTAGTGAGAGGAGTGTCCCTCTAGCTCTATTTCCTTTCAGTCTATGTAAAGCTCGCATTAGAACTTCTGTGTATGGAACAAAATATGTCAGTAGCACAGGGTTGTATGAACATGTTACCAATTGAATCTGTGAACTATTTAGGATTCTGTGACATTTGAGGATGTTGCTGTGAAATTCACCCAGGAAGAGTGGGCTTTGCTGGATCCTTCTCAGAAGAATCTCTACAGAGAGGTGATGTTAGAAAACTGCAGGAACCTCACTGCTATAGGTAAGACTATCACCTTACCTTCCTTTATTATTCAGGGCAACAAATGTTTCTTAATTCTGTGATTTGCAATATTGAAATGTAAAAATGTGATGTATAAATCAGGCATGGTTTATGTATATTAAAGCTATAAACTAGTTTTCAATAACTTGTAATTCATCAAAACTTTTTTCAACTACATTTTAGGAAACAGTTTTGAAGATGCAAATATTAAAGACCATTATAAAAGTTCTGGACAAAATGTAAGGTAATTTATAAACAGTAGAAGGAATATTTCTTTGAAAGACTTTTTCTAGGCTTCATATTTATTTTATTATTTATGTTTGTGTTCATGTATGTGTGTGTGTGTCTGTCTTTGCAAATCTGTGTGCATGTGTATAAGGAGGTCAGAAGGAGTTGGTGGACTCAGAGCTGGAATTACAGGAGGTTGTGTGGTACCTTTCTTGGGTGCTAACAACCAAATGCTGGTCCTCTGAAAGAGCCGCAGCTGTGCTTAACAGCGGAGCCACCTTTCCAGCCTCCCATTAAAATTATTCTTATGTGAGCATTTATGAATTAGTAAGCAATAAGCACAAGTTTTTTTTATCATTAGGAAATATCTCATATTTCTATGTTTAAGAATCCTACTCAGTGCTTGCAGGTATTTAACATGCAGACAGTACTAGGAACTCAGGTTAAGAAATGTCAATCTTCTCATAACCCTGTGGGAACCATAGAGTAGAATATCAATTGAATTTAGTTTCCAACCATTCAGACTTTGTAGAAGATATATGCGTTACCTAATTTTGGGAACAGTATGTGGCCTACACTTTGTAATACTAGCAAATTGACTCTTACTAATGTACTTGTCATTTTTATAGAAGTTCCATGTTTGAGTCATTCTGTGAGAATAAACATCATCAGGATGGAGGAACTTTCACTTGGATAGCAAATGCCAGTATGATCAAGAAAATTTCTAGTGACCTAACAGCATGTGAAAGCAATGTTTGTGGAAATGTTTCCCTGTGTCATTCACCCTTCAATAGTCATCTTGCTAAGCGTACTCAGTACAAGCCATATGAGCGTGAGGAATATGGAAACAGCCCAGAGAACTCTCACTCCCTCACAAGCTGTGAAACAGACAGTGCAACAAACCTCCACCAATACAAAGAATCTAGAAAGGCCTCTGCTTATGGTAGTTTACTTCACTCATCTGGAAGAACTCAAACTGTAAGAAAGCATTATCAATGTAATGTATGTGGGAAACGTCTGAGTTCTTCCACTTCTCTCCGAGGACATGAAAGAATTCACAGTGTTGAACAATTCTATGCTTGTAAAGAATGTGGTAAAGCTTTTACACTATACAGTTACCTTCATGTACATGAAAAAATTCATGCTAGGGAAAAACCATATGAATGTAAACAATGTGGAAAAGCTTTTACACGATACACACACCTTCAAGAACATAAAAGAATTCACACTGGAGAGAAACCCTATGGATGTAAAGAATGTGGTAAAGCCTTTAGTAGTAAGAGTGATCTTAGGAGGCATGAAAAAACACACACTGGAGAGAAACCCTATGCATGTACAAAATGTGGTAAAGCCTTTACACGGTACAGTCAGGTTCAAGCACATGAAACAATTCATACTGGAGAGAAACCCTATGCTTGTAAACAATGTGGTAAAGCTTTTATCAGGAAGAGTCATCTTTGGAGGCATGAAAAAACACACTCTGCAGAGAAACCCTATGGATGTAAAGAATGTGGTAAAGCCTTTACACAGTACAGTCAGGTTCAAGTACATGAAAGAATTCATACAAGAGAGAAACCCTATGCTTGTAAACAATGTGGGAAAGCTTTTATCAGTAAGAGTAACCTTCGGAGGCATGAAAAAACACACACTGGAGAGAATTGCTATGCTTGTAAAGAATGTGGTCATGTCTTTAGATCAAGAGCCATCTTTATTTACATGAAAAAAGTCATACTGTCCAGGACGGATTCTAGCTGACAGTAGCAGTGATCTGTAGCATGAACTGAAATGTTGAGAATGAAATTTGTGAGGCACATCCTATCCACCCCTCCAGTAAGTTTTATTTTTGGCTTATTGTCACGCCCGCCTCGTCCAGCAAGGAAGACGTGACCCCGGACTCTTCCAAAAGCAGTTTATTCAGGAACCTTGAACAACCTTTTGGCTTCTTAACTTTTTAACTTTTTCTTCTCTCTCCTTACTGCTTCTCCTTCTCCTCCCGGGGAAAGCCCGCCACAGAGTTAAATTCCCTCCTGCCAGCCAACCCCAAACTACCATGTGGTGAAAGCAGATAGGCGCACACATGCGGAAGCAGGGCCAGACCTCAGCCACAGCCAATTATGGAGCCGTTTGCTCCAGAGAGCGCCCACCTCAGGATGGTGGGGGGCGGGAGCAGGTGCCATCTTTAAGATGCAGCAATCCACGGCTCTCTACATCTCCCCCTTTTATTTTATATAACATAGCAGAAACGGGCGAAGATAGAGGTCTGATCCCTGGTGTGCACAATTGGGATTATGTCCTGGAGACACCCACAGATTCATCACCTGCGGTGACCCAGACCCATCCCGTACCAATTTTCCCAGGGGAAGGAGCTAAGGGTACCACCTTCATGCAACCAGACATGTCTTCCAAGGAAACGCTTAAACACCAGCAGGCGAAAACTTGTGCAGTGCTTAGCCTCGCATCCCATCCTCATAACTCCTTCATGGCAATTAGCCATGCTTGGGGGGACTGTCCAGCTTTAATGGCTGTAAAGGCTTGAATGATCATAGCTGCATTCTGCTTTTGTGTGGCTCTAATCTTACATATACACCACAGGCAGACCAGGGAGGCCATAATCAGGAGACCTGCTAACACTCCCATTCCCGCCCACTCTTTCAGATGGTTCATAGCAATTCTTTTAGGGTGTCTTTAAAATTAAATGTCCAGTTCGGCATTGGCTTTGGAAACACCGACAGGATTCCCCATCTCGGTTTCATTTTTCCTAGTTGGCTCATCAGGGCTGGAAGCAGGGGTATCATCATGCTGACTTTTGAGCTGAATTCTTCTAACCAGGCGTTCAGGTACCCATACTGGATCTTGTTGGTCCTGTGGAAAAATACAAACAGATCCTCGTGCCCATGTCAGCACGGGGTCAGGCCCATGCCAGAGGCCCGTTAATACGTCTTTTCACTTAGCCATCCCTTTTGCAGGGCCATGATGGTCCTGATGTCTATCCTCTGCTGAGCGGCCTTGAGCATCCAAATTCAAAAAATTTATAGTAAACAAGGCTAGGGAAAGTTTCTCCCTTGGGGTGCGGCCGTGGCCTACTCCCCCTTTTTGTTTTTGAGTTTTTAGCTGTTGGGGCTTGCCCCATGCAGCCCAGGCCTCTAAGCAATGAGTTATAACATTGCGTTGTTTCTTTTTTTGTTAACGGTGTAGCGTGTAGAATACCTGAACAGGTATTCACAGACACATGAACATATTTTTGGTTTCCAAACTCTGAAATATGTGTCACATCCATCTGCCAAACTTTTAAAGGGAGCAAACCGCGTGGGTTAACTCCAATCCTAGGTGGATGGTGAAAAGTTACACATTGAGAACAATTTAGCACCACCTGTCGAGCATCTGCTCGAGACAGGTGAAATTTTTGTTGTAAGGCTCGGGCATTCACATGAAACCTGTTATGAAAACATTTTGCCCTTTCTATAGTGGAGCTTAAAAATATACATTTCATTCTGGTCCATAAATCTACTTTATCATTCCCTGTACTCAAAGGTCCTGGCAGGCCTGTATGAGCCCTAATATGTTGGATAAAAAACAAGCCTGTCTTTGCCAAATTAAAGTCTGTAATTGTTGAAAAAGCTGACAGACCGGACTAGAGTTTTTAATTGGTCCGGCCACTTCCAAAACTTTTACTGTATTAACGGCATAAGCTGAATCAGATATTAAATTAAAGGCAAAAGTACAATTTTTAAATACTTTTATAATTATGTTTAACTCAATTAACTGTGGGGAGCCAGGCTGAAACTGTCGCATCATTGGCTCCTGTTCACAAAAACATTGTCTTTTAAATTTAAGATAATTTTATAAGTATTTTTAGGAATAGTAGAAGGAATAGGTAATCCAGGTTGCAGCTATTTAAGAATTGTAAATTGTATTAGTGACTTTTTATTGGTGTGAGAAAATACAGAATTCCGTGAGCTAATTTTGCTATAAACATGTTACATGATAAAATGAATAACCATCTCTGTTAAAATTAGTTTATTGCTCAGTTACTCTTAACAGCATAATGTTCTCTGGGGTTGCTTTGCACAGGGTCAGGTGGCCAGCCTCACCCTTTGCAAACAGGATTGAATCTGAAGCAAAATGGCCAGTCCCGCTCCAGAGTCAACCTCTCAGTGTTATCAATATGATTTACACATAGACACAAAAATGTCTGTATCCCTTTAACTCAGAGTTTGCATGGGACAGAAAAGCTGCTGAGTTCAGTAACTAGCAACTAAACAAATGAGATGTGGGTGGGAATTGAGCTCACAGTCTTCTTTTGTAAAGGAAAGCGCCCTAGGGCAAGGTGTGGAGAAAATTAAGAAAACCTGAGGTTTTAAGGCTTTAGTCTCCTTGACCATGAGCATTTTTAAAGATAGAGATTTAACCACGCCTTGTAAATGGTGAAAAATTTTCCTCTCTCAGATATCTAGCTGTTTTTTTTTTTTTTTTTTCCTCTTCTCTTTTTCTTTGGGATTTAAAGACTATGGAATAACTGCTTGATTTTAAATTACACAAAAGCTGGCTCCTCCAGCCCAGTGGAAGGTTTAGTTTTACCTTTTAGGTTGTTTGGGGCGCTGCCCTGTGGCTTGATTAGTGGCAGCTTGTTCATTAGTATACTTTATTAAGAATGACTTTCAATCTAAGTACTGCCCCGGGCTCAGACATGCGCGAGTCAGCCCCGCCCAGTCTTAAAGATGGCGCTGGAGCGTCGGGCCCATACCTGGCTGTTGCCGGCAGTTCAGAACGGGACGGGAGCGGCGCGCGCGCATCCCCGTGCGCGCGCCTGGACCCTGTGGACGTTACTCCGCGATGAGTAGGAGGGCGGCCGCGGTGAGGCTTGAAGCCTAAGGCGCGGTTTTTTGTTTTGTTTTGTTTTTTTGTTTTTTAAAGCTGTACATTTTCCCCAGATGAAACTTCTTTTGTGCTTGGAAAAGTGAAGCACAACTGTGAGTCTTACGGACACTGCGAAACACGGTGCAATGGTATCGTATTTCTCCAAGAATCTCTCCAAAGTGCTTTTCTTAAGCTTTAAATTTTTAGAACGAAGTAGCTCATTTAGAGCCAAAAAAATTGGGTGGGAACTAGTATTTCCCGTAACATTTTTTTGGGTACCTCTTGTACATTCTCTACAAAAATAGGCAAAAATAAGGTACCAGAACACAAAACTAATGCCCATTCCTATAGCAACAATCATATAAAAATCCATTTTTACTTTCGGTTCACTATAACCTCCCAGCTGTCCCCGCTCCATCTACAGAGGGAGCAAAGCACCCCGCTTTGTTGCGGCCCCCCAATTTACTTGAGGACTTAGCTAAGTACCCGCTCTTAACGCGGATCCCCAAATTTAATTGAGGACTTTTCCACTTTTGTCGTGGATCCTCATCTTACCTGAGGACTTTTCCAGTGCACTGCCCTGACTGCAAAAGGTTCTGAGTCCCTCGATGAGTTCTTCTCCCCGCACGGGCCACCACTTGTCGCGCCCACCTGGTCCAGCAAGGAAGACGCGACCCCGGACTCTTCCAAAAGCAGTTTATTCAGGAACCTTGAACAACCTTTTGGCTTCTTAACTTTTTAACTTTTTCTTCCCTCTCCTTACTGCTTCTCCTTCTCCTCCCGGGGAAAGCCCACCACAGAGTTAAATTCCCTCCTGCCAGCCAACCCCAAACTACCACGTGGTGAAAGCAGATAGGCGCACACATGCGGAAGCAGGGCCAGACCTCAGCCACAGCCAATTATGGAGCCGTTTGCTCCAGAGAGCGCCCACCTCGGGATGGTGGGGGGCGGGAGCAGGCGCCATCTTTAAGACGCAGCAATCCGCGGCTCTCTACAGCTTATAACGTCAGACAGAAATTTTCCCCTGTGGAGTGGGCTGTCGTCCCAATCTGAAAGCTGTTTGTTATACTTGGACAGTAGTTGTGCCACTGTTTCCTCAGGAGGCATATTCTGCCTGTCTTTTTGGTACTGGTGCCCACAGGATTTCTAGCTGGTGATAATTCTTTCACCATAATCTTCAGGGCACCTGGCAAATTGCAAGCCAGCCAGTACGGAGAGAGCTTCCAACCGATTCCAGCATCATGTCTCCACGTTCTGCACCCCAAGCTGTGATGTCTTCAGCAGTTGTGGCTTTCCATGTAGTTTCAGTATGTAACCAGCTGTAATGTCATAGTTTGTGAGACAGACATTCACCTGCCTGTGTTTCCCAAGGGCTGGTTTTACATGTTTCCAGCAACACACCTGGCTGCTAATAACCCATTAAAGCAACGAACCTGGCCCCCATCCATTTGTGAAGTGGCAGGAAGTGCTTTTGTACCTGATTTCCATTAGTTGTCATCTGTGCATCTGTGTGTGAAATGAGTAGCTTGTCACAGTCAGTTACATAACATGGAGTTGGGTGAAGTACCTGTGTGCAGCTTCACCTGTTCCTCAGTTGGCTCAAAATGTTTGTGAGAGACAGTGTCCACACTTATGAGGGTATATTTGCATCTGTCACTGATGAGCATAATGTGTGGTGTGTTTGCCAGCACTTAAGACATTATTGGCATACAAATGTGTCCTGTTAAAATATCTAGAACCAGGCTTTGATTGTGAACAGGAAACCCATGTGATTGGCTGCTAAACAAAGAAAATATGGAGTTTCCTGCCTTCATGTGTTCTTTTTCCTGCCCAGTGTGCCGACTCCTGTGGCTGCTCCTGTTGCTGCTGCAATCGTGCAGTGATTGACTGCACCTCCATTGGCTTTCCAATACTGACTAAATAGCAATAGTGTTGGAACTTCCCAGATCTTCTCTGTCAGAATGCCTCTGCAGAGGCATCCTGCTGTGTGGACTGAGCAGCTTCTGGGGTGTCCTCTCTGTTCTGCACATAGACATGATGGACTAGCATTCCCACTCAGAGCTATTCTGGAACCACTCTCACATACTGGTGC
The DNA here is from genome assembly GCA_035773235.1 of Eospalax fontanierii. Lineage (NCBI taxonomy): Eukaryota > Metazoa > Chordata > Mammalia > Rodentia > Spalacidae > Eospalax > Eospalax fontanierii. The sequence continues at coordinate 9,356,079 of CM069554.1, forward strand.
TTCATTTCTCTCCAGCAATCTTTGTAGCATTGTTGCAGATAACAAGATGGGTTGTAGAGAAGCATAACTGACAGCTGGTGATCTTCCATTGGCTGGGTCTTCCTGTACGAAGAACAGGACTCTGCACTTTATCTGGTGCACCACATATACTGCACCAGAGAAATAAATTTGTTTTAACAGAAACAGCTTCCAAGTGTATGTTATTAAGGAACTTATATTCAAACAAACTGCTTAGTTAAATTTTATTTGATTAATAATTTTATTTTTATTTGTGTGTATAAGTATATTGCCTGCACGTATGTAGATGCATCTGCGTTGTGCTATGTCCATAGAGGACCAAAGAGGGCATCAGATCCCCTGACACTGGAGGAAAGAATAGTTATTAGCCATGATGCAGGTCCTGTGAACGGAACTTAGGTCTTTGCAAGAGAAGCCAGTTCTCTTAAATGCTGAGTCATCTCTCTGGATCAGTTTCATTTCATTGATAAGATAAAAGTTCTCCAGAATGGGTAACAGGTTTTGCTTGTGCTCACATACATATTTTTTAAATGTACTTTTCTTTTACTTGGGTGGTATTGTGCCTATACGTATGTAAGGGCACCCATATTCTGCAGGGCCTGCAGAGGTCAGAGGAGGGTGTTAGATCCCCTGGAACTGGATGGTTAAGGGGAAAACACTATGTATTCTTAGATCAAATTGAATGTTTTCCTAGAATATGCATTATTCCAAAATTGAAACAGGGAAACTGTGATAACAAAGTCATACAGCTTCTGGCTCTTACTGCATTTCTCCAGAAGTTACTGTGAGGTTTAGAAGAGGTAAAAGGGAAGACTGCAGCATGTAAGGATCATTCCTAGGATTCATCCTAGGAAATACAGATTATTACTAGGTACGTATTTCACTCATCAGTCTACTCCAGGCATCACTTATAATTTTGGCTCTTGGAACATTTGGCAAAATGAGACCATCCAGAAAGCCAGACAAATACAGGTACAACAAAAAATCCCGTTGAAAATTCCAACCATCATAATTATTTTCCTTGACTGATCCATATCTGGTAAGTCAAGAATTGAAAAATGAAGAGAAGGTTCAAGACGGGAGAGGAAGGGTGGCGACCATACGTGTAATATAGCAGTGGAGAAGGAGTGCTGTTATGGAATTCTAAAAGAAACATAGACTGTCCCCATCTCTCACTGCAGAGGGACATTGTGAATTTCTTTAATGTGAGGATGTGCCTTCATCTCCAGTGATGACTGAGTATGAAGGATAGTGTTGCTCAAGATTTGGTGGTAGGATCCCCACACACACTGTGACAGAAAGCCTCCAGAGCATCCCAGGTACCTGTTGATATCACAGGTAAAGTGATTTTCTTTGCATATTAGACAGATGTGCTCTCTCTAAATAATTAAGCGCTTCTTTCCTAAACATGCTTGTATAGCATTCATTTGTGGGAAAACTGAAGCCTATGAGCTGTTATTTTGAGCCTTAAGTCTCCCAAAATTTCAGAGTTAGTAAAACCATTTATATTTAATGAAGAATAAGTTCTGGCCTGAGAGGTATCCCCTTAAAGTCCTAGCTAGACTAAATAACTGAATAGAAAGAATGTGTCCTAGCTTAGTACCTTACAGGAGTTCATGTCTCTGAAAACTTTTCTGAGGATTAAGTGTAATTCCAGCTCACAGAAAATTGGAAAAGAAATGGATCACACAAAGAAAATAAAACTAAGATATTGAACATGACTATTGATCATTCCGATCGCTTGTGTCCTTGAAAACGAAATTCATATGTTTACCTGCTTTTAGTCTATAAAATGCAGAATATAAACATAATCCATTGACTGCTATTACAAAGAAAATCTTGTATGAAGGAAAGACTGCAGGAAAAGGATAACATTTTACCAAAATTCTTCTTTTTCAGGGGTATAATTATTTTCTGGCATTGATTTGCCTTCCCTTTGGGTCAACAAAGCACTTATCAGTCTATAACCACTCAGTGTTATTAATCATTAGAGTAAATTATGCGCTTTCTGGGCATTTACAATGTCAAGAACATCCTAAAAACATTTGAGCTGGAGAAATGGATCAGTGTTTAAGAGTTCAAGACACATGTTTGAAAACATCAGACCTGAATCTACATGAACTCAGACAGAGCAGTCCACACAGCCAACCCCAACATGCCTACGATGGTGTAGGAAAGGGAAGCAAAAGAATACCTGGACGCCCTGGTCTGTATAACCTCGTGCACACACTCAAGAAATAGAAAGAGCCTGGTTTAAAGAAGGTGGAAGGTGAGGAATGACACCTGAGCTTGTCTGTGCTCTGACCAACGAGCATGTTCATATATGCATACCACACTCCTAAACATGACTGAATGATTGCATACAACAGTGAATGGTTTCTTACATTAAGTTTCAGTTACAAGAGGTTTAATAGTCAAATGTTATTTTTAGTTCGTGTTAAAACTTCTTTTGTGACTGGCTGCTAGTAATTCTTTTGGAGGAGTGTTCTTAGTGTACTTATAGTGGGTGTGAGATCTTTGCTAAGCTGTGTGTTAAGTGTCTGATGCCAGAGATTTTCATTTTGGGTTTACTTTTCACAGTGAACTCAGGAGATACATTTGCCTTAAGCAATGACATGCACAATGTGTGTGCGCTCATTCACTGTATAGTAAATGGGTATGGTACTAACCTCGCCGAGCTAAGTGTAAACAGAAAACTCTCCCTTATGTCGGCTGCCTCTGAGCACATCACCAACACCGTATCTCTACAAATTCTCAGCAGAGGTCGTATATTGGAACTGTAGGAGGCGAGGGCCTGCCAGGTCATACAGTTCTGAGGTCAGACACTGAAACTTTCACTGCAGAGCTTCTCCTGTAAAAGTTATTGCAAATTAGATGACATCAGTTCCAAACCAATTGCTAAAGGCACCTGGGTGCTCTCGTTTCAGTCAGTAAGCTGTATCATCTTTGTCAACACATTTCCTGCATTCTTTCAGAATTCAGGGGAAGGACCATCTTACTCTTGTTGAGATCTCCCCTTGGCTACATCCTGAAGCACTGAGAATGTGGAATCAAAATTTGATGATTTTCCCATGGCAGCTTAAAGAGGTAGTGCCTTGTCTTTTTCTACAATTCCTTCTAGTCACAATAGAATTTCAGTAGGAAGAGTGATGGCCACATAAATACAGCCTAATGATAACAAACTATTTCAATAAAGATTTGTTTTCTAAAAGACCAGACAAGGAGTTGGAGGCACCATTTATATCAGGCTTCTATCCCACTTACAGATAAGCAAGGGAAATGCAAAAGGACGGAAATCCCTGCTTGAACCCTGACACTAAATGATCTTTTACTGAGGTCTATGTGCCTCTCTGTGAGATCCCGGCCAATGTTCTTCCCCTTCTGTTCATCCATCAGAAGACCAATAACATCATCAAATAGCATCTGAGTTCTGTTACAGACATCTCTTCACACTGGTATGTAATATGCTTCCAAGATGTTACCATGAATATATTTAATAGTTCTTTTGCATATAACATTATTCTGTTCCCACAGAAGGGGAGGAAAAGTCATGCTACTGTAATGACTGGGACATATGTGGTTTGAGGTAAGCTAAATCCCTGGCCTTCATCACTCACATTTGGTTCCAGAATAAATGTTATATTGTGGTTTGAATATGTGTAGCTAAATTCCTTGTGAATGGTGTAAATGTTGCCCCCTCCTCCATTGGTCCTTACCAACGATGGACGCTTGATTTTGCCAAACTGCAGCCTGAGAAATCTTTGAGTTTATTCGATTTACTTACAAAGCAGTATGTGAGGGAGCGTTGACTTGCAGGAATTTGGTTGCTCTCTTCCTAATTCTGAACTGGCCAGTACTCTTTCAAGCATGGTTGGTGACTTTCCCAGAGCTGCACAAAATGCAAGAGATTCTCTCCAGTTTACATATCCTTGATGAAACTATGGCTGACTGGTTGATTGGGAGTTGTGGTTGACTCTCCCTGCCTATATTTTCTTGCAGAGTGGAACAGTCAAGAAGCTTAGCTCTGATGATCCTAGGCAAGGAGGTGATCCCCACCTTGGGAAGAAGGCATCGGTCCACGGTCTGAGAGCACAGTCCTATGCAACAATATGGAACATCACCCATATTTTCATGTGTGTGCACACTTGGTCCCAGTCTTGCGGCCTTGTTTATTAGTATTGTTGAATCTTCCAGGAATGGAGTCTGGATGGAGGAGGTGGGTCATTGGCAACGGGTCTTCAGTTTTTATAGAGAGCATAAATTCATTTTTGCTCTCTGATTCCCCCTGACAGATGCAATGTGAACAGCTGGACTCCACTAGTCTCACTAGGCCTTCCGTACCAAGATGGAACGTATCCCCTGAGAATGTTCACTAGAATGAACTCTAATGACATTCTTCTTCCACTAGTCTGCATAGTCTCCTCAGGTGGATATGGATTAATTCATTGTGGAACTAGGACCTCCCTTGATTTGGTTGATTGTCATTGGTTTAGACTCAGCTGCTTGTTGGAAACCTGTCCTGGTTACTATCTATTGCTATGGTAAAATCCTTACGAAAATCACGTTGGAAAGGAAAGGGTTTCTTTGGCTTTCAGCACAGTCCTTCATCAAAGGAAGACAAGTCAGGAACCCTGGGCAGAATCCTGGGGGCAAGAGCTGGAGTCCAGTCCATGGAGGAACGATGCTTACTGGCTTGCTCCCCTGACCCAAGCTCAGCCTGCTTTCTTATCCATCACAGGACCAACTGCCCAGGAGTGGCACAGCCCACCATGGACTAGCCGTCCCTCATCACTCCACAATAAAAACATTGCCACAGATATGGCCACAGGCCAATCCAATGGAGGAAACTCTTCACTTAGGTTTCCTCTTCCAGGGTGTGCCACATAGGCTACTGAAGCTTCCAGCAGAAATACTAGATTTCAATAGCAGTTTTGGTTCCAGATCATTGTTGTTTTTTTCCCCCTCGGTGTTCATCTTTTTTTTAAATCATCTGCTCTCTACCTCACCTCCAATATCTAATCCAAGGTATGTGAAAGAAAATGATTAAAAAGAAAAACTGCTCCTTGGCCTCAGGGTTAATGATTTTATTAATCCACCAGTCAATTAGTAACAGGTTCTCTTTTTCATTCTAATTTTTTGTTGTTGTTGTTTGATATTGATCCTCACTCTGTGACTCAGGCTCTCTTGGAACTTGCTATGTAGAAAATGTTGAATGCAACTCAGGGGTCTGCCAGAGTCTGCTTCCCAAGTGCTGGGATTAATTGCTTGTGTCACCACACCCGCCGAGTTTAGTATTTTGGGCAGGGCTCAATCATATATGTATTTTTAGAAGTGTGTGGGGGAAGTATTAAAGTTTTAGTGTGATATGTAACTGCTATTTATGTTGGACAGAAGGTTTGTTTCAGTTTCTTATGTTGACCAAGTGTTCTGTGAGCCCCCAAAATATCTATGACACCTATATTTTAATTCTGAATGAGTGAGCTTACTAACTATATAGCAAACCAAAGTAACAGACTAGATGTCAGAATATTGGTAGATAGGCATGCAAGCAGTAGGTGGGTAGATAGATGAATGCATGGATGGATAACAGGTTATCAAAATGTATGCTCAAAACTCCTTAGGAATCTACTGGGGAATCCTCACTGAAGCATGTCAGCTGATGTTTCTGATGAAGAGTACTGGTCAGAACAGCAAGTGCCCTCATGGGAGGCTCCCAAGTAAAAGAATGAACAACAGCAGAACAGAGCGTCATCAAGTCAGAGGCTTACAGACATCTACCTGGAACTGATCGGAAAAGGCCCATTAGAGCAGCTCGCAGAGTTCACAGTGGTTAAGGGATGCATCACTTGCGGTGAGGCTCTGAATTAAAAGAACAAGTAGCAACGGGGGGGGGGGGAGGGAGAGAGAGAGAGAGAGAGAGAGAATGCAGTCGGATGTTCACTACACCCAGCATAAGGTGACTGGGGAGGTTGAGGCACAGCAGGAGTTGCCAGTTGAGCATTCTGTCAGTGGATGAGCTTCCCATGTCTACGCAAAGCATTCAGCTTCTCTTTCCCACTTCGTGCACTTCTATGTGATGGGATACACAATAGTTAGCGCTGTTGGAAATGGTTCACGGTCTTGCTATTTTCAGGAACATGATGATTTCAGATTTTTGCTGTTCTCCCTTTGTCACATACTTAGGGGTTGGGCATCCTGAAACAATGGACCTTAGAGGAATTTTTTTGACTAACTTCCTTGGGTTTGAAATGATGGAAGGTGGACAGTGTCCCACCTTGAAGACAACCATTCAGCTCAGATAGTACAGTATGCTTTCCTATGTGATGTAGATCCCAGGAGTGCATGAGAGAGATGGCTCAGCAGTTAAGAGCATCCTTATGCCAGGATGTCAGACTAGGCTTGGCACTGTCAAGAGTCTCTCCTGAGGCACAACATGACAGGCTAGCTGAGGTGCCACGTGGTGTGCCGAGTATGGCGCTGGATGGGGCGTCTCCTGGCGCACCGCAGGAGTGCAGCCTGGGGCGTGTACAAACTCCAAGAATCGGATGCCTCCCAGCTGCTCTTGCACTACCGCCATACTCGCGCCTAGCAGCGTGGACCTACTGGGACTTCCCAGAAAAGAGTAGCCAAATATCGTCCTTCCCCGATTGCCAGGGACCAGAAACTCTGCGAGACAAATAGCCACTGCTCAATGGCGATAGACAGCAGTCTCAGACATCCACAGTACCAACGCTGATCACTCCTCTAACTCTCCCCACTTCTCGGGAACCCAGGTGGGCAATCAGGAGAGGTGGGGGTACGGGGATGGGGGATGGGTATGTGTCCTTTCGGTGCGCAGCAATAGCAGCGTGAGCTGTCCCCGCAGAACCCAGAGAACCCATCTGGCCCGGATACACAGGTGAGCCCAGGGTGCAGCAAAACCGAAACCACATCAGGACACAAGGAAACCTGAAGAAAAATGACTCATATTCTGCCCTCTTGCATTGTCTCAGTCGGACAGAGCGGGCAGGGCACGCACAGCGGACCGGACAGCACAGCAGGCATGTAGCGGGCTGCATGGCGGCCTGCAGCACCGGCTGGAGGGCCAGCTTGTACCAGGCAGGTGGGCCGCAGTTGACACCTGCTGGGCCGCCTGCTGGAGGGCTGCCTGGGGCGCCGGGCCCTGGGGTGCAAACCGGATCGCTGGTGGGGGCAGGGGCCTAACAAGATCACCTATTTTTTTGCCAAGGATTTCCCCAGCTGTCTCTGCAAGCTACAAGTGATTGGAGAGCCCCACCTTCCCTGCAAGCTTTACCCTCCAGATCCACCTCATGGCAGCCCTCACCTCACTTTACTCCCCAGTTTCTGAGGGGAGGGCCTTGTGCGAGGATGCCAGACTAGGAGTGGCGCTGTCAACAGTCTCTGCTGAGAGGACACCATGATGGGACAGATGGGGCCAACTAGGATGGCTGGGGCCTGGAGGCCTTACCTAGTCTTTGCACGCACCCTCCTTGATCCACCTCATGGTAGCTCTACACTGCTCGTTGCTCCCCAGTTTCTGAGGGGGATGTAGAAGCCTAGGAGTAGGTCTGCGCCTTGTGCCATGATGGCAGACTAGGCATGGGGCTGTGCAGAGTCTGTCCTGAGAGCAAAACATGATGGATGTGGAGCCTGATGGGCAACAGGATTTAAATTAATAGCATATTGGTGGCATAAACCTGAACATTAAGCTTCTCTTTAGAGTTAGAGTGGTATAAATGCTCCCTGTTTTAAGTCCTAGATCCTGTCAAAGGCCAAAAGTTGTTCCCAAGTATTTCTAAAAAATGGTCTAAGAAGTACTGCTGTTAATTCTTGTGCTCAGTAGATTATGACTTGTTATGAGAGATGTGATGTACCCTGTGTTGAAAGAGATTTAGGGGCAGGTATGTGGGCCGTGCCTATAGTTCCAGGACAGGGACGGCTGAAGTAGGAGAATCACAATAAGTGAGGCCAGTCCGGACTACTTGTATATTCCAGGCACTCTGAGGCCATCTCAAAAACAAACAAGGAAATAAACAGAAAACTGGTGTTCTCACAAGCATGCTAACTGACCCAATCTTATTCTACTCTGTTGATTAGTTTCTTTGTATCATCAAAATTGTTATTTGACAGACTGTAATCAAATACTTAGAAACTACAGATGATTTACTGCAATGGGGAAGTTAACAAAATTTTTTAAGTTTTTAAAATAGGATGGCCCATCAGCGGCCAGGCATGGACGGAGAAGGGGTTCAGGGAGTTGTACTCCTAACTGCTGAACTAGTTCCCACCAGTTCCAGGGGGAATCCTTGCCTTTAGCTGTGCACCTTCCAGGAGTCCTAGCAGGGTCAGTAATTATCCCAATCAAATGGTCACATGGTGGCTCTGGTGAAATTCAGTGGGTAATGAATCTGGAAAAGGACAGGTAGGGAGAGTGTACAGGAAATAGGGGTTGAAGAAAAATCAAAGGTGAGAGACAGAGTAATCAGAGCACATTGGATAACATGTATGAAATTGTGGAAGAACTAAATTAATGAAAAATCATTATTGTGTGAGAGGTTGTGACCATGGATGAATGCTGAAAGTGTGATGACCAAGAAATGGAAAACACAGCATCATGTGAACGGAGTCAAGACTTTGAGTACTGAGTCTCACTCAGCATCCTGGAAATATGTGAGTGTTTTAGGAGTCTGTGATCTTTGAGGATATTAACTTCACCATGGAGGAATGGGCTTTGTTGAATCCTTTCCAAAAGAAGCCGCACAGATGTGATGCAGGAAGTCTTCGAGAAGCTAGATGCCATACGTAAGAATGAGTTCATTCCACCATACCTTCAGTGAGAGAAAAAAGGTATCCTGCTCATCACTGCAGACCACGGTTTGGAATATGGAAAGGGATGATTGCATGAATAAAGAAGGCAAAGTCACATTATACCAAGAACCTACCCAGACTCTACTCATTTTCTTCAATATTATGGTAAGTCACAATGATTAGTCTGGATAGACATTTTAGGAAAAAATACGAAGACCACAGCATTGAAGATGACTACAAAAATTCCATAAGAAATATAAGATTAGTTATATAACAGAAGTATGCAGTATTGCTCAAAAAGCTTCAGTTGGGAGGCAAATTTAAAGGAAACCAGTAGATAAGTAAGCCCAAGTTCAGATTAACTTAATCTGAGAAAATGTCTTCTGAATAATATTCACATGAATTATGCACTTCTGAAACATCCAAAACTCAGTATAAAGAACACTTAAGTACAGAGTACACTTAGATGTTACACAGATACTCAGCCTGGTAATGTGTGGATGTTACCCAGTTTTTCAGTATGTTAGTACAAGAGGGTCATGAATTCGTGGCCTACATGGACAATATACAGTATTATAATGTCTCAAGAATATATGATTAAATAAGTGTGATGGGCATTCAGTGTTTATAAAATACTTAAGTTGTAAACAATACTCAGAAACTCTCTCTGACCCATTCATAGGCGTCTACATCTGTCATCACAACATTCAGAATAGTGAGTCAGGATCATCATTAGTTGAAAGCAATCCCAGGTCATATAGTGGGACTCTCTTATGAAGAAAACCAAACAACAGGTGCTTGGACAGATAGCTTAATGGCTAAATCCAGGTTTGGTTCCCAGAACCCACAAGGTAGCTAACAACTATCTGTAACTCCAGTTACAGGAGATCTGATGCCCTCTTCTAGCCTCTGCTAGCATTGCATGTACACGGTACATTTATATACATGCAGGCAAAACACTCATACACACAAAATAAAAGTGAATTAATTTATTTTAAAGGTTGGAGAGATTTCTCTGGTTAAGAACACTGGCCACTCTTACAAAGGACCCAGGTTCAGGTCGCAGTACCCACACGGCAGCTCACAACTGTTCATGACTCCAGTTTGAGGGAATCTCATAGACTTTCCAGCTCTCCGTGGGCATTGTGTGCATGTGGTGCACTTATGAACATGCAGACAAGATATTCATACACATAACATAAAGAAAAATTAAAGTTAAAACAGCAGAGAAAAGGAAAAAATTCAAACAAGAACAACCCCTCCAATCCCAGAATGTCACTCTTTTGATTACAGCTCATTTGCAGTCATTCTAAAGATCATGCAGTTCATTAATATTAAACATTCAAAATGTAAAAACCTCTGTTCCCTGGAAAATAATAAATAGAACCTTACTGTGTGCTTTTCATGTTTGACAGAAATGAAGCAGTCAGAAGTAGTCTTTATGAGTGTAAGAAGGTAGTCGGTGTAAGGAAATTTAAATTTCAGACTGGACACAGTGCATACAAGTATTAGGAAAATACAGTGAATGTTCACGATTCTGGAAAAGCCTTCGGTGGACATATAGTCATTTTGAAATAAATAAGAAAATCTGGACTATTTAGAAGACTTGTCTGCTCAAGCAGTAGGTGAAGAAAGGCTTCTTCAAGCATCTTGCAGATATTGAAAGACGCCATAGTGCACAATGGAGATTCGCCTTATGCTTGTAAGGTCTACGGTAAAGCCTTTGCTTCTAAAGGGCATATATTAAAATAAAGAATACTGAAGACATGCTTTCTGAAAGTAAGCACTTCCTTTGGATGCTGTGAAATAATTCCTAGTGGAGATAAATCCTATTTGTAAATAGTGTGGTTAGGAATTCCCAGCATGCAGTTCCTTGCAGTGCCAGGAAAGAATTCACAATGGAGAGAAACCCTCCATTTGTAAGCCATGTAGGAAGGCCTTCATTCTGAGCACAACGTCCGTGCAAAGACATGAGAGTTCACACTGGATTGAAACCATGGGAGGGTTTCACTATGTGGTAAAGTCTTTGCTGATCATAGTTCCCTTGGATGCCATGAAAAAACTTCACACTGGAGAGAAAGTCAGTAATTGTAAATTATGTGAGAAAACCTTTCCTTCTCCTGATTGGATTCTCAGACATATCAAACTAACTGTGAAGTAAAAGTCCATGCATGTAAGCAATGTGGGAAAGATTTCTTTGATCACACTTCAGTTCAATACCACGAAAGGGTTCACACACAAAAGAGACCCTGTTTATGTAAGCTACGTGGCGAAGCATATCGTTGCAGTTCTCTTTGAAATGATGAAAGGACTCAACATTGGAAAGGATTATGTAAAATATGTGATAAAGCCTTTTAGTTCCCACTGATACCAAAAAAAGTGTTCACAGTGGAGAGAAATCTTATGTGGGAAAGCAGTGTGGCAAAGCCTTCACTTCTGATTCCTTTCAAAGCAATCAAAGAACGCAGAGTGGAGAGAGACTTATGTGTGTAAGCAGTGTGGGAAAAGCATTTGCATGCTGCAGTTACTTATGAAGGCAGGAAAGGACTCACAGTGGAGAAAAACCCTTAATACGTAAGTACTGTGGCAAAGCCTTCGCGGAACACTTTCGATGCCATGAAGTGGTTCACAGTGAAGAAAACCTCAACAGTGTGTGAAGTCTGAAGAAGCATTCACTCTTTTCTTCCTTACAGTGCCATGAAAGAGTCACAGTGCACACAAAGCATGTGGAAGTAAGTTTTAATTTCATTCATAGACATGAAAGGAGTCTCAGTGTAAAGGATCTTCAAATGTAGAAGATGGGAAGGCCCCATTATCCCAGAATGTTTGATGGAAACAGCACAAGGCATAGTGAAGGAAGTTCATGCCAGTATAAATCATGAGACCACCTCTCGTCATCTCACCTCAGTTTCACAGATATAAAAACAACCTGTATGGGAAGTCTTGATTAGAAGACATGCAAACCCCTCCTTCCTGCAGTGTTCAGACACATCATGGCTCAATACTTTGTAAAACATGAAAATGAAGAAAAAAGTTGTATTTGTATTCAATTCAAAGTTCTCTTTAAACATACTATAAATTTAAAGAGTTCTATGAATATAAGTAATATGTAATGCAAAATAATTTGTTCAGAGTTCACCAGCAGCAATACAGCTTGAAGTAAAGTTATTAATGTCTTGTGTTTGTCAGTGGCTTATTTATAGAATGGATCTCTGGACTATATGTTTTTCATTTCATTCTTGAAAATAATATTTAGATGAAATAATTCTGTAAGGTTTGTTTTAGCAATAATATGAGTTTTATATATAATCTCATTTAAATTTAAATCACATGACATGCTTTCATCCTTTCTCTTTTTAAAAATCATTAAAATTTTTTTTATTGAATCATTGTGTGTTTCATTCAGAATTATCTCAATCAGTCTTAGTCATCTTTATATCCTTTCCCCGTCGGCACTCCCCTCCCGCCCGCCAGCCCCCTACCTGGAATCCATGTGTTCTTTCATCTGTGTTAAGACCCAGATTCAAATCTCAGCTCCCACATAGCAGTTAACAATCATTTACAACTCCAGTTCCAGAGGAATCCGAGGCCCTCTTCTGGCCTCCAGAGTTACTGCATGACAGCATGACACGGGTGCACTTACAATACATGTAGGCATAGCACTCATACATATAAAAATAAATTAATAGAAAAATTATTTAAAAATAAAATTAGGGGCTGAAGAGATGGCTCAGTGGTTAAGAGCACTAATTACTCTTGTAGAGGACCCAGATTTGATTCCCAGCACCCACGTGATGACTGACAATGACTGACAGATGCTCTCTTCTGATCTCCCCAGGCATTATGTGATATGGGTGGACTTACAGACAGTACACTCATGCACATAAAGATAAATAATAAATAAAATTAAATTTTAAAAAGGAACTGGGATGTGGTTTGCATGCCTTTAATCCCAGTACTCTGGAGGTAGAAGCAGGCAGATGTCTGCAGATTTGGGACTAGCTGGGTCTACGTAGTGATTTCCAGGCCAGGCAGGGGTACACATTGAGAACCCGTCTGAAAAAAGAAAACAAAAAACAAAAAAAACCTTGTGGTTTACCAAGCCTTCAATCCTAGCACTCAGGAGACAGCAGCAGGTAGATAAGTCTGAGGTCAAGACCAGCCTCGTCTACATAGTGAGCTGCAGTGAGAGGGGAAGCAGGGAGACGCTGTCTCAAAAAGAAAAAGTAAACAAAGAAAGGAAAGAAGAGCAGAAAGAGGACAGGCAGTTAGGAGAGGTGACTGAAAGCAGCACGCGCTCTTAACTGCCAAGCTATCTCTCCAACCCTGTCACCATGGTTCTTGTGGGATTTTATTAGTAAGAAGTATACGTTCTCCCTATAGACCATTATATTATGAAGAAAAGTGCCTCGAAGATAGTATGATCACGTGGTTATGTACTTCAAGGTGCTTGTTTTTCTAGGAGACTTTCTTAGCTTCTCCATTTGTCATGAAAGCCCAAGTTTGAGCAGTAAGTGTTTATTGATATAAATATCTAGACAATAAGTTAGTTTCCAGACAGCGTATTGGAATGGAATATTTCTAGGAAAAGTAACTAAACTTGAGTTAATAGGAATGAAAATCTCTCATCCTTCACGCTTTTGAGGTTTTGCTGTACTCATCAGTGCCGTCAGTAGTCACTTAACATACAGTGTAAGATGTAGTGAAATACACAGTGCCCAAGGTGTGTTGGTGGTTTCAACTTGCAGCTTCTACTGAGACCTCTCCATACTCGGTAAGTCTGCATCTTCATCTGCACAACAACCACTAACTTCTTCCTTTACGTAATTACAGTCATTTGCCATCTGCCTTTCCCATTGGCTTTAGTTTCTATTAGTTTCTTCATGCCAACAAGCAGCACCCTCAGTATGCTTTCCGCCTGCCAGTCTGAAATCCCCTCCCCATTGTTGAGCTTTATCCATTCCCAGATAACCAGCGGGTAGTTGGGGTTACAAGCATACACAGCTGGGCTTTTGTGATGTGATTTGTCCCAAGAACAGAGTGCGATGACTCCCGGTCATGTGAGGATAAGGCAGCAAGTTCTCTACATGTAAGTCATAGAAATGGACATGTAGCATTGGGAATAAAAGCAGTTAAAGTACCAGTCTTGGTAGGTCGTGGTCTCTTGTGCAGCCTGGGAGTTTCATTATTCTGCCTGTAAGTGTGTTGATGTTTTCCTCTTTTAGTATTGTTTCTTTTTGTGGTCTTTGTTTTTGCGTGGGGAGCATGTGGCAGTCAGGGATGGGTGTGGGGAGCACTGGCACAAGCAAGCACCATAACACACTCTGTTCATTAGAGGAGAGAAAGAGGGAAGTGGGAAGAAACAGCACAAGGAAAGACACAAACTCCCATGTGTTTCCTTCCTGTCACCACAACTGAAACAGCCACCATGAGAATCACTTCAGTAACAGAACCCGAGGAGAGCCCACCACCTAAAAAGGGGTTCTACGCCTACTATAGAAGTGACCTTAGAGGATGCACCCCAAGTACTCTGGAATACACAGCAAGAGAAGGTCGCTTCTCAGGAATGCCTTCACCTAGAACTGTAAGATATCACCACCCATCAACAGAAGTGAGGGGCTGAGCACTGAAACACAGTAAATGCTACAGAACAGAGTGTCCAACAGGTGAAGTGGCTCAGCTGCCAAAGTCCTTGCAGCTAAGTCTGTTGAGCTCTCACTCCCCGGGACCATTGGACCTGAACTCTCATTCCCCAGGACCACAGTAGAAAGAGAGAAGCAACTCTCCCTTTGTTCTTTCATTTTCACACATGCACTGTAGTATGCAAGTCCCCCACCCCTGACTCAATAGATACATGTAAGAACAGCAAAAAAACAAAAGATTCACTTCCTACAGTTCATAATTACATACCAACAGATTAAAAACGTATTCACATAGATAAACTGTTACATTGAGAAATATAAAAATGATTTTAAAAAATGAATTCATTTCAAGAAGGTATAAAAAACCCTGCAGAAAAAGTTAAACATATCAGAGCAGACTATGCATCAGAAATTGAATAAGGGATTTCAGGAAATTTGGAGGAAAACCACCTTATTCCTTGGAAATGGAAACATCCCTTAGTTAGACAAAAGATTTAATTGAGGGCCGGCAAAAGGGCTCAGTGTGGCTGCGGAGGCTAGAGACCTGAGGACAGTCCCTGGGGCCTCATATGGTAGAAGAAGAGAACTGAGTTTGGAGAGTTTTCTCATGACCTCCATGTGCACACATGGCATGAACATATGTACACACACAATAAATTAATGTAATAAAAATTTTAATTTAGTCAGAATTCTCACCAGTAGTCAGTCAAGCAGAACATAGACCATCCATAATAGAAGACATGTTATAAAAACATCCAGGCAGAAAGAAAGCAAAAAATAAATACAATGTACAAGACCCATGGGGAGTATTTAAAGCTCCCACCCCACCCTAAAGGGCTGGGATATACCACTAGCATGTAGTATGTTCCGAGTTCAGTCCCCAGCTTTAGGACTGAAGGAATGGAGGATGGATGGGAAGAGAAGAGAAGATCTAACATGTAATTGGAATAAATAATGTAAGAAAAGCTGTTTCTGAAGATATAAAAACCCTATTTAGTGACATTATAGCAAAAATTCTCCCACATTTTGGGAAAAATGTAGATCTCCAGCTTCAGGGGACAGTTTCATAACTAAAAAGAAGCTAATTCAAAATTACCTCTTTAGTACATATTACAGCAAAATTATAGAAGTACAAAGTAAAATTAAATTCCGCAGAAGAGCAGGGTGTGGTAGGATACACCTACAATTGCAGAATGGGGGGAGGGGCAGAATAGCTGTATTCAAGCCAGCCTGGACTCCCACAAATGAAGACTGGCCTGAGTTACATACTAAAAGGCTGTGTCAACCAAGGCCTGAGGATGCATCGATAGAACACTTGCCTGTCTTTTGTAATGCTCAGGGGTCAGTCCCATCACTGCAAAAGAGAAATGTCTGGCAGAAGTTTTAAGTCTTATCTACAGGAAAACTACTTAAGCTAACAGTAAACCTCTCAACAGAAACTCCAGAGGCTACTACAGATGAGACAAAAGATCTCAAATCCTGTGTGGGGCAAGAACAGCAAACCAAGACTGCTAAATGTCCAGAGATTAAGCTTCAGATTCAAAGGGCATACAAACACGTTCCACAGGAAATTTGAGGGACTTAGTGCACACTGGAGCAGAAGTAGAGAAGATGCTGAACGGATCATGCATCTAGAATACAAATAGACATATTCATGACCACATGCGAAAAAATATATCCAATAGATGCACAAATTTGAAATAGGAGAGAATCAAACAAATATGAAAGAATTAAAAATAAACTGTTAAACGTCTGAGATGAAGAGAAGAGCACGAAAAGCACTTGGTTGTTGCGCTGTTTTAGCTGGGGAGACATGAACAAACATCTGTTATCCCCAAATAGGATACTGGTAACAGATCCAAGAAATGACTTTGAACTTCCAGGTTTGACTTGTTGGACTAATGAGTTTATTGAGCTTACTTCCAGGAGCATGAGTGAGGAGCTAGTTACATGAGCATGGCTGTCTCACACATAGCTGTATCCGAGAAAACCCGTCCCATCATGGGTAATGATGCCACGGAAACTGCATCGAGGAGTGCTGCCTTCAGTTAACCTTTCCCCTCTAGACTGTAGCATTTCTCCCAGTGCAGGCAGGGGCAGCAGGGACGAATGGCTAACATCCGGGTGAGTATCTCTTGACTCTCACCACCTCCTCCTCTTGGGGAATATTAATAACACCATAATTATAACAGATCTTGCGATTACTTATATTACTTTTCTCATTTCGTTGCCTTGAGAAGTGGTCAAGGTTGTTTGCTCCATAATGGTGATGGAATGGTTATATTATGCCATAGGGAAAAAGCTATGAAGTATTTAAAATCAAAAAGAAGTTTTAAGAATAAAAGAAAAACGGGATCAGGCGCATACCTTTTGATAATAACTGTGGTCGTTTGAATCAGAAATGTCCCCTGGAGCCTCGGGTATTTGAACACTTGGTCCCCAGTTAGTGGCTATATTTGGGGTGGGTTCTAGAGCCTTTAGAAGGTAAGAGCTTGCTCCAGGAAGTACATCAGTTGGGGTGGGCTCTGAGAGTTTATAGCCTCACCCCACTTCGAATTTACTGTCTGTTTCCTGTTTGTGGTTGAATATGTGAGCGCTCAGCCTTCTCCTCTGGCCCTTGCTGCCGTTCTTCCCCTGTCATTGTGGGCTCTGCCTCTGGGGCCGCAAACCCAAATATACTCTTCCTTTGATAATTTGCCCTTGTCCATGGTCTTCTGTCAAAGCAACCAGATTCTGGTATGAAGGGCTCCTATCCCTTCCTGAGTCCCATAATTCCCTGTCTCTATCCTACCTCAGTAAGTTTAGCACAAAAGGAGAAAGTGAAAAGTGAAGAGCATGCGAGAGACAGAGGAACAAGATGGCATGGCTCTGATGTGGCTTTTTATGGGGAAGAAGGGTGGAAAGACCAGTCTGGGGTAGAAGAGGGACGAGGAGACAGTACTTGAACTGTTTCATGTGCTCCCACTTAGCCTTTCCTGGGCATGGGTACTCTGAGATGTGATTCCACTGGGTTGGCTGATTCCCAGAACAGTTCAGGCCCTAATTATAGGTCTCTTCTCAGGGTGGACACTGGCTGAGACACTGGGAGGATTTGCTGAGAGATTCAGTACGTTTCTTGTTTGAAGTTACCTTGCACTGACTCCAGTTGTCATAATTTGTTGAAAATGTTCATCTAAAGGATACAGTCTTCTGTCCTTTGCTGTGATTTGTTTTCTGTGACTTCTCACCCCTCAGAGGGGAGAGTCCTTTTATATCATTTGAAGCGTTTTCATTTTCGGGCAGCTATTTTTGATCATTCCATTGGTATTGTCTGGATTGCTGGAGAGCATTAATCAGCTTTGTGCTGTAGTTACAGATGCCTGAGGAGAAAGAACTTAGAGGTTGAAAGGTTTGTTTTGGCTTATCCTTTCAGAAGTCTCAGTCTGTGGTCTGCTTTACAGGGAGGCAGAGCATCATGATGTCAGAGGGGCTGCTCAGCTCCCAGAGGCTGGAAGGGAAGCAGAAAGTGAGGAGCCTAGCATCAGACACACACTTCCACTCCGTGCTCCTGTGACCTACTTCCTCTGACTAGGCGCCATGTCTTATGCTTTCCATGCCCAGTAATCTATTCACTTATTTTGGGGTTTTTTTGTTTGCTTTTTTGGTTCTTTTTGTTTAGTTTGGCTTTTGAGACAGATTCTCACTGTGGAGGCCAGCAGGTCCGAAAATCAAAGATCTGCCTGCCTCTGCCTCCTGAGTGCTGAGATTAAAGGTGTGAGCTACCACACCCTGCAGGACTGATGAAATTTTATAGACAGTAAGAAGTGACATTTTGGACTTACTGAGTTCCTTCTATAAAATGTGCCATCATTCCCATGATTTCATTGTCCTTTGAGATTCTCCAGTAAAAACAGGAATGTTTCTAATTACCCTCCAGAAGTCTTTTTATGTATGTAACTGTGGTTAGTTTGAAAGAAGCCCAGCATAACCACGTTGAAATTTTCTCATACTGCAATCACAATAGATATGCTGAATATTGGAAATAATGTGTTGTGAGAGACAATGGTAAATATCAGACCAGCTTAGTAAAGTTTCATCATCCAGTGCCTGGCGTGGTGGCACACACCTTTAATCCCAGCATACCGGAGGCAGAGGCAGGTGGACCTCTTTCATAATGAGGCCGGTCTGGTCTATAATCAAGTTCTAGGCAAGCTGGGGCTATAGGGAGACCTTATCTCAAAAATATCAAAAGAAAACAATGGGATGGGGGATTCATCATCCAGACAGTACTTTGGGCTCATCAATTGGTCTCCCTCTAATCAACATGGTAGAAAATTTCAAGCATTCAGAGGGAGAGTAGGAGCTGAGCAAATCACATGTGCTGTATAGAACTATATGGGAACACTAGTTAGAGTCAGTCTGCTCAGATCTGCAACAATAGTAGTATCTAGACACCATCAAAGGTTAAAGTTTGGTTTCAGTCATTTCTAAGAATATATAGACTCAGGATAGCTGGTGTTAACTCATACACTAAGTAGCCAGACTTGTCTTAAGAGGTATTAAAGTCCATGTATACCAAGAACATTGTACGATCCAGTAGCATAATTTGGTGTTCTTGTCTGTTATTTCTTCAAAGAATTCTTCCAATCCATTACGGGCATTTCTGGGTAAGAGGGAGTAATTAGGTGTTTTGGCCTTTGGAGAACAACGTACTACGTCGACATCCTATGAACTGAATCTTGATTACAGTGCTGTCAATTTCATTCTTTCTCCAACTGATGTTTTAGGAATATCTGACTTTTGAGGATGCAGCTGTGAACTTTACCCTGGAGGAATGGGGTTTCTTTGATATGTCCCAGAAGCAGCTCTATACAGACGTGTTGCAGGAGGCCTTCAAGAATCTGGTTGCTGTAGGTAAGGGTGAGGCTATTTCCTTATTTAGCCAGTGAACAATGTCTTGCTCGCCTATGGAAAGGGCAGATTTGGTGAGTGTGCTAGATATAGCTGTGCTAAACTGAGATCTACCTAGAATCTAATATTACAGATAGAGTTGCTAATGATTTTTCTGAGTCTACTTTTCAGGACAAACAGAGGAAGGCCAAAAGATTGAAGATGATAAAGATACTAGGAGAAATCTAACGTAATTTTTCCTCCCAGATAACAGAGATGTTGAGCAGGAATTTGGCAATGACTAGAACTTTAAACAGTGGGAACATGTGGGACTGGAGAGACCAGCTCAGTGGTTAAGAGCACTGGCTGCTCTTGAAGAGGACTTGAGTTTGAATCTCAGCACCCACAGAGCTAGTAACAACCGTTTGTAACTCCAGTTCCAGGGGATCCAACATCCTTTTCTGACCTCCGCACACATTGCTCTACACAGGTGCACTTATATACATGCAGGTGATACCCATACACATAAAAGAAAAAGAAGAAGTAAAACATTTTCAGAAAGCAAATAAGGATCTGGACAGATGGCTCAGTGGTTAAGAGCACTGGCTCCTCCTGCAGAGGACACCGGTTTGATTCCTAGCGCCACATGACAGTTAACAACCATCTGTAACTCCAGTTCCAGAGGATCCAACACCTTCTTCTGGCCTCTATGGGGTATTGCATGCATGTGGTGCACTTACATACATGCAGGCAAAGCACTCATATGCATAATTTTTTTTAATTAAGAAAAGAAAGAAAGAAAGACCAACCAGCCAGGCATGGTGGTGTACACCTTTAATCCCAGCACTCAGGAGGCAGAAGGCAAGCAGATATCTGTAAGATCAAGACCAGCTTGGTCTACATAGGAAGTTCTAGCTGAGGCCACAGAGAGACCCTGTCTCAAAAAGACAAAAAAAAAAAAAAACAAAGAGGAACATGAACCAATAAGCCCAACTTCAAACTAATTTAATCTTTGGGCTGGAGAGATGGCTCTGTGGGTAAGAACACTGACTACTCTTGCAAGGGATCTGGGTTCAGTTCCCAGCACCCATATGGTGGCTAACAAATTTTAACTCCAATTCCAGGGCATTTGATGCCTTCTTCTTGCCTCCATCCATGGTCATTGCACAAACAGGTGCACTTAGACATATGTAGATACTCATACACATAAAATAAAAATAAATAAAAATTTGAAAATAATTTCATCTTAAATAATTGTATTGAAAACTTCATAGGGAAT
The DNA here is from genome assembly GCA_035773235.1 of Eospalax fontanierii. Lineage (NCBI taxonomy): Eukaryota > Metazoa > Chordata > Mammalia > Rodentia > Spalacidae > Eospalax > Eospalax fontanierii. Next base: position 9,376,695 of record CM069554.1, read on the forward strand.
GATTGAGAATACACAGACTTTCTTCCATGTATAAAGTTATTTAAGATGATGTGGGCTGGGTTGTTAAGAATACTTACAGCATGAACTTAAAAACCTAGTTCAGAATCCCCAGCACCCATGTTTTTAAAAATGTTGGGTGTGGTTGAGTATCAGTAGTAAGTCCATCATTGTTGGGGAGTGGAGACAGGAGAATCACTGTGGCTTGCTGGCAGCCAGGCTGGCTGGAGGGTCAAGAAGGGGGAACGTGAGTTCCAAGTTCAGTGAGAGATCCCTGTTTCAAGGGGATAAAATGGAGAATGATAAGGGAGGACATTCAGTACATCCAGGGATTTCTGGCCTCCACATGCACAGACCCCCACCTGTACACATTTAGCACATACCATACAAATACACAAATAAGGGCCAGCAAGAGGGCTCAGTGGGTAAAGTTGCTTGCCACCAAACCTGATGACCTGAGTTTAATCCTCAGAATCCATGTGATGGAAGGATAGAGCTGGCTCCCACAAGTTGTCCTCTGATGTCTGTATATGTACAGTGGCACACATGCACTCACATGCTCACATCCCCCTTGCCACAATAAATAAATAAGTGTAGGGGACTGGAGAAATGGCTCAGGAGTTAAGAGGATGTATTGCTCCTACTGAAGACCTCAATTCAGTTTCCAGCACTCACATCAGGCAGCTCACAACCACCTGTAACTCCAGTTCCGAGTGATCCAAGCCTCTGGCCTCCATGGATACCTGAACTCATGTGCATACACCCACATACAGACGCATATACACACAGACATAATTGAAAGTGAATATTATTTAATTTAATAATACACAGACATATAGAATTAATTTCCTTTGGTCTTTTTGAGATAGGATGTCCCTGTAGCCCAAGCTGTCCTGGAATTCATTATATAGACCAGGCTGGCCTTAAACTCATAGAGATCTGTCTGCTTCGGCCTCCCAAGTGCTGGAATTAAAGTTGTGTGCATGTTCTCCTCAGTAATAATAAATAACTTTCAAAATGAAAGAACTGCATGATTAAACTGGCTCTTGTTTTAAAATATCACAGCAAGAAGCATGACTCTACCTCAGAAATAAATACTGAAAAATAAATATAGTAGTGAGCTAGGCATTCAGGGTTTGCAAAATAGTTTTCTTGTCTAAGTATTAAGAACCAGTAGCTTGATATTAACTGTCCTGGAGATGCCCTGCAGAAGTTTTCTTGTTTAAGCATTAAGAACTGGTATCTTGCTGTAAGCTGTCCTCTGATGTTCTGAAGAATGTTCAACCCGTTTTTATTCACATATTCCAACAGTGCAAATTGTGAACAATTCTCCTGGTAAATCACTTATAAACAAAGCTTCAGTAATGTGCTTTCACTTTTTACAGAAGTGAAGTGATAGAGATATTGTACGATCCTGATGAAGGTGTTCAGTGTGAAGAAATCCTCAGCTGGTTTCCAGACACTGCTGTGAACAAGGAAACTCCCCATGGAGTAAAATTGTGTGAAAATCGTCTGTCTGATGACATTCTCATTGGTCTTCCACCCCTAAATGTGTCCATCCCTGTTCAAACAGGATCCAAACCACATGATTATGAGATATATGAAGATGGTCTTTATAAATTTAGGGACTGTGGGAAAGGCTTCATTTATCCTGAATGCTTTCTAAGACATGAAGCTACTCACACTGTAGAGAAACCCTATAAATATCAGCAATGTGGAAAAGCCTTTTCTTCTTCAAGTAAGGTCCGAAGACATGAACGAACTCACACTGGTGAGAAACCTTACATCTGCAACCATTGTGGGAAAGCCTTCCCCAGTCGTGGTTCCCTTCGACACCATGACAGGATTCACAGTAGAGAGAAACCCTTCGTGTGTAAGTATTGTGGGAAAGCATTCACTGGTCAGAGCTCCCTTCCATGACATGAAAGGATTCACAGTGGAGAGAAGCCCTATGTGTGTAAGTACTGTGGGAAATGTTTCATTTCATCCAGTACCTGTTGGGTACATGAACAGACTCACACTGGAGAGAAACTCTATGTATGTAACCTGTGTAATAAAGCTGTCACTACTCGTACTTCCCTTCGAAATCATGAAAGAATTCACAGTGGTGAGAAACCTTATGTCTGTGGACAGTGTGGGAAAGGCTTCATCTCGTCTGGTACCTTTCAAATACATGAACAAATTCACACTAGAGAGAAGCCCTATAAATTTAAGGAATGTGGGAAAGCCTTCACTATACAGAGTTCCCTTCAATGTCATAAAAGGATTCACACCAGGGAAAAACTTTATGACTGTAAGGAGTGTGGGAAAGCCTTTAGTGGTTACAGTTCCCTTCGACGCCATGAAAGGATTCACAGTGGAGAGAAACCCTATGCATGTAAGCAATGTGGGAAAGCCATTCCTGCTTTGGGTGACTGTCAAAGACATGAACAAATTCACACTGGAGAGAAACCCTACATATGTAAGCAGTGTGGGAAAGCCTTCACTCGTTGTGGATCTCTTAAGATACATGAAAAGAATCACACTAGACAGAACTGTTGAGATCAAAAGTGGAAAGACCTCCTTGTCACATGACCTTCTATCAAAAACTTGACAGTGCCTAGGGAATAGGACTAGTATCAATGTAAAGTTTATGAGTATGCCTCTGGTTGTCTTCATTAAATTAACAATCATAAAAGAACAAATTATGATAAGAAGCTTGAACAAACTTGGTACAGAAGAGATGTGCTCAAGACTTCAGTTGACCCATTCCTAAGAATGCACTCATTATAAAACATGCAAATATACAGAAACATAACAAAGTTGTTGTTTGTAAGAAATACTTTTGAATTTCTGTGACAATTCTTCAGGTAGTAGAATACTGTCATTATACATTATGAAAAACTCAATGCAAAGTAATTTATGTAGACTATTCAGAAATTGCATAATCTGAAGGAAATGTTCTAAAATTATAAGTGTATTGTACCTATTAATTGTTTATTATTAAAATAGATCTCTGGACTATTTGTTTCTAATTTTAACTTTTGTAAATAAATGGTGGCATGGCATAATTTTCTACAGTGTGTTTAAACAATGGGACAGAAGTAATAGTATCTTTTAAGCACGTTTCCTCTACATTCATATTGGACCATGTTGTATCCATATGTAAATCCAAATGTCTTCAAATATGCTAGAAGGCTTAATTTTTAGGGACTTTAAAAATAACTGTGTGAATAGATTTCATATTTTATATTTATAGTACATCTTTCATTAAGATACTTCTTACATTGTGGTGACCAAAACCTCACAGAAGCAACTTAAAGGAAGGAAGTAATTTGGGCTCAGTTTCAGAGGTGTCATTCCATGGTGACAGACACATAGGTCATAATGGGCAGAGCAGTTCACATCACGGTGAACACAAAGGCATTTAGGGTGCTGTGCAGTAAGAAGCAAGTTCAAGATTATTCCCACGGACATATGCTCTAGGGATACATGTCCTTCATCCAAATCCCACCTCCTGCATTTCACCATCTCCCAATAATATATCTTATTAGGCTGATGCAAAGTAATTGTCACATTGTTGAAACTTGCTGTTTGATATTGGAGTGCATTCTTAATATGTGGTTATGTTATACATCATTTAATGTGTAGTTTTTATGTTATTTTTTTCCTCTGCTAATGACATTATTTCCTGTTTGTACTATGGAAATGATGTTAGAAAGGAAGCAAATTTGAGTGTGAGGGGGCTAATCTTGGTTATCAACACCTGAGAAGAAGGGACCTCAATTGAAAACTATCCTCTGTCAGTTAGGCCTGTGGGCATGTCTGGGAGAGACTTTCTTGATGCTAACTGATACAGGCCTGAGGTGTATAAGAAAGGCACCTGAACAGGAGCCTGGGAGTGGGCCAATAAACAGCATTCCTCAAGATCCTGATTTCAGTCCCTACCCTGGCTTCTCTCCATCATGGACTGTGTCTTAAGAATGTAAGCTAAATAAACTCTTCCTCTCCAGGGTGCTTTCAGTCATGGTGTTTATCACGGCAATAGAAAAGTAACTAGGACAGAGTGATTTTCTTACTCGAGTTTAAAATGAGTCACAATCCAACAGGGACAATTCACAGTGTCAGTGGGCCTTTGGCCCAGAAACAGTAAATATACAGTGCAGTGGGGGTTCAAGAACTTTGTAAAGGGGATGAGAGCCTTAAAGACGAGGAGCAGCGAGGCTGTACTTTGGAAGTTGACAGAGACCAATTGAGAGCAGTTGTTGAAGCTGATCCACTTACAACTACATGAGGCTACTGATGTCCACCTAATTAGCCTGGGCAGCTTGGTCCTCATGAAGAATTCCTTAGTAGTCTCCCTGGATCCCTCCAATATAAAATCAAAAGAGAGAACCTGAAACCTAGACTAACTTTTCATACCCAATCAGAAAGTAACAAAACTACATCGGTAATACAACCAGAATCAAACTCAACAAAGGCAGGTTGGAATTTCATATGAGAAACACAAGCAACAAGAGAAATCCATATACCAAAACCACAATAACAACAAAAAAAGAAAAACTAAAATAATATGTCTCCACCATGTGTCTCCACCAAACACCACCAGTCCCCTGGAAGAGGTCTACAATGAGAACTCCCTTGAGGCACCCCAGGATGCAGTATTTAAAAGAACAATCATACCTCTGACTGAATTCGTGAAAGGGGTAGAAATAGTGAAGAAAACTGAGGTTGACATGAAGAAGGAAGTGAAAACCGCAATAGCCAACTGGAAAAGACAGGAGAAAGCCTCATCAACAGAATGAATGAAATGAAAAACGGATATTAACACTGGACAGTAAAGTTGAAGAACTGGGCTGATCAGGCAAAGAATATGAAAAAAAAAAACCTAAAACCACAGAATGGAATATGCAAGGAATGCGGGACACCAAGAAAAGACCAAATTTATGCATCACAGGCACAGAGGAAGGAGAAGAATTCCAGGTTAATGGAATTGAGCAGATCTTTAACAGGGATCTACAGAACATTCCATCCAAGCAGCAAAGAATACACTTTCTATCAACAGTCAATGGAAGTTTCTCTAAAATTGACCACATACTGGGGCACAAAACCAACCTCAACAAAGGCAAAGAAAAGAAAAGAAAAAGAAACATCAATAATTGCATGCATTCTATCAGATCACAATGCAATAAAGCTTAAAATCAACACTGCCGGGGACCAAGTGACCTCTGTGTTGCCCTTTGGCAAATGTAACATCCTGACATTTGTTGATACCAATTATGTTAATCAGTTTCTTAAGTGCCTCTTAGAGCTTCTTATTGTTTAGCAAACAAGGTCCCCCACCCGTAGCTGCCCTTGGCTACGCATGGCCTTGGCTCCTGGATCTTCCAGGGATTTGTCTCCTAGCAACCTTGGCCACCACACCCCATCTAGCCCCTGCCTGCCCTTTTAGTATTTACATAACCTGATGGTGGGCTTTTGTCTCTGTTAATCACCACATTCCTGTATGGGTGCCTGACTCCCCAAGATTATAAATACCCCCTAGAAGAATAAAGATTTGCCGATTTGATCAGGAGACTGTCTTGTCGGCCCTCCTTGTGTTCCTTTTGTCTCTTTCATCCCAGGTCTCTGAGGACTCGTGCTCTGCTGAGGCCAGCCGGCCTCGGCAACTGGCGCCACAATGTCGGGCTCGACCACCCTTCGACTCCTGTGAACACTGTCCACAGTGTAGAGCTTTTGCTACAGAGATTTTTCTCTTCAAGGTGCCCTCCCGAGCATTGCTACAGAGATTTTTCTCTTCAAGGTGCCTTCCCGAGCTTTTGCTACAGAGATTTTTCTCTTCAAGGTGCCTTCCCGAGCTTTTGCTACAGAGATTTTTCTCTTCAAGGTGCCCTCCCGAGCATTGCTACAGAGATTTTTCTCTTCAAGGTGCCTTCCCGAGCTTTTGCTACAGAGATTTTTCTCTTCAAGGCGCCCTCCCGAGCTTTTGCTACAGAGATTTTTCTCTTCAAGGTGCCTTCCCGAGCTTTTGCTACAGAGATTTTTCTCTTCAAGGTGCCCTCCCGAGCTTTTGCTACAGAGATTTTTCTCTTCAAGGTACCTTCCCGAGCTTTTGCTACAGAGATTTTTCTCTTCAAGGTGCCTTCCCGAGCTTTCGCTACAGAGATTTTTCTCTTCAAGGTGCCCTCCCGAGCATTGCTACAGAGATTTTTCTCTTCAAGGTGCCTTCCCGAGCTTTTGCTACAGAGATTTTTCTCTTCAAGGTGCCCTCCCGAGCATTGCTACAGAGATTTTTCTCTTCAAGGTACCTTCCCGAGCTTTTGCTACAGAGATTTTTCTCTTCAAGGTGCCCTCCCGAGCATTGCTACAGAGATTTTTCTCTTCAAGGTGCCTTCCCGAGCTTTTGCTAGAGATTTTTCTCTTCAAGGTGCTCTCCCGAGCATTGCTACAGAGATTTTTCTCTTCAAGGCGCCCTCCCGAGCTTTTGCTACAGAGATTTTTCTCTTCAAGGTGCCTTCCCGAGCTTTTGCTACAGAGATTTTTCTCTTCAAGGTGCCCTCCCGAGCATTGCTACAGAGATTTTTCTCTTCAAGGTGCCTTCCCGAGCTTTTGCTACAGAGATTTTTCTCTTCAAGGCGCCCTCCCGAGCTTTTGCTACAGAGATTTTTCTCTTCAAGGTGCCTTCCCGAGCTTTTGCTACAGAGATTTTTCTCTTCAAGGTGCCCTCCCGAGCATTGCTACAGAGATTTTTCTCTTCAAGGTGCCCTCCCGAGCTTTGCTACAGAGATTCTTCTCTTCAAGGCACCTTCCCGGTTTGTTACGGACGGTGAATGGTGAGTTTTGTCATGGGACAAAAAACAAGTAAGCATTACTTGCTTGTTATGGGCCTCAAAGAGGCCCTCAAGGTACAAGGAGTAAAAATTAAAAAAAAAAAAAAAGAAGGCATCATTCAGGAGTGTGTTGTTTAGTCTTTGTGAGTTCGTGGATTAATAAGGCTTCTTTCAGTGTTGATTTAAAGTTTTATTGCATTGAGGTCTAAGAGAATGCACAGAGTTGTTTCAGTGTTTTTGGATTTGTTGAGGTTTATTTTGTGCCCCAGTATGTGGTCATTTTGGGGAAAGTTCCAACAGGTACGAAATAGAATATGTATTCTTTGGTATTTGGATGAGATATTCAGTAGATGTTCATTCAATAGACAGTATTCTTTAATTAAGATGTCTCTCTGTTTATTCCCTTTCCAGTTAAACTGGCTAATGGAACTTAAATGTCTGGTAGAATTTTGCTGGGAATTCATTTGGGTCTCAGTTTTTATCATTTGGAAGGTTATTGTATTATTGTTTCAATTTCCTTATGTTGTGGGTTGTCAGGAAGTATTTTTTGGTTTATGTTCTGAGGTAAAACATTCCAACCTGCCTAGAAGCTCCTTCAGAGCTGCAGGTGAGGGAGTGAGCTCTGTCAGAGCTTGTTGCTTCAGGGCAAGTTAAAGTTGTAAATACCTTGCCTCTAGAGTTAAAAAACATTCAAAAGGCATTCTATTCTTTCGGCTTCTCGCCACTAGCATTTCCCTAGTTGTAAAGATGGCTAGCCTTAGAGTTTTCATGTCTGTCTTTTGTTCCTGTCTCTTGTGATTTGACAACATCCGGATTTTGTCATTTGTCTGTGTCAGTTTTGTCTTAAATGTTGTGACTGTCTTATGGCCAGAGTGAGTTAAATGTCAAATTGCCACTACTTTAAAGGTAAAATCAAGCAGTTATTCAAGAGTCTTTGGATCCCAAAGAAAAAGAGGAGAGAGAGGAGGATTTACAGGGTGTGGTTGAATGGAAGCTGTTAAATCTCTGATAGAGGAGGATTTTTCCACCATTTATTGTCCAGCAGGGCCCTAGGCTGAGCTAAAGATAAGATACTTAAAAAATGTGGCATTTACAGGGTGTAGTTAAATCTCTGTCCTACAACAGCTCAAGGTTGAGCAGGCCTTTTCTTTTGTTAATTACTCTGGGTTAAATCATGTAAATTTCACCAGCTCCACACCTTGCCCTTGCTTTCAGAAACAACTCAGCCCCTTTGTAGCTTGTAGTTTCTGCCCTAAGGAAAGGGCTCAATGATAACATGCTTACTTAGCGTTTTCAAGGTTATGGGACTCATTCTTGCCCAAAAACTCTATGCTTGCATTTAAACAATACAAGCACAACTGATCTTTTTCTAAACTGTTGTGCACCTAATGATTTTTGTACTATGGTATTTTGCTACACAGCAAAAGTAAATGCAACAAAATTAAAATGTATATTTTTATCCCTGCTAGTAATTACGAAACTCAACAGCTCTTCTGTCCCATGCGAAGCACTGAGCTTAATAGTAATAAATCTTTGTATGTAAGTTTTTAATAACATGGAGAGATTGACTCTAAAGCTGGATTGGCCCCCCAGCCTTAGATTCAATTCTACTTGTTATGGGATAAGGCTGGCCACCTTAACCTATAAAAAGTGAAAGAAAAAACAATACAGCCTCAGTGCAAAGGACATTGTGCTGTTGATGATAACTGAGGGATAAATTAATTTTAACAGATTATTATTCATCTTCCTCCTATACTTTAAATGTTAATACATCTCATAGTCCCAAGACAACTGCTCGTCTAACTAGAGCTAAACATGATAAGTTTTTGTAAACAAAAAAGTCATATACCATACAATATAAAATATTTAACTGGGTGCCTTTTAAAAGTAAAAAAGTAATTTCTATTATATACTATGTGCTTGTCCGTAATTGTGGCCAATGTCCTTACTAAGAGAAAGGAAACCATGTGGTCAGGTCTCCATATCTTAAGTGTGTAATTTCACCAATATGGCGACAGTCACATGGCCTGACTGCCACTCTAGACAAAACTTTTCAAAATGGCGTTGACCTACTGGATCTTGCCGCCATCTTAATCCAGCCACATGGCATAATTCAAGATGGCCACACCCAGAAATTTACTGGTTCTGGAGAACTCCAGGAGATCATGTTAATCTAAAAATCTCCTAAACCACAGGCAGTTAATCACATGTCCTAATCCTATTGCAAGTTGTTTTTGTTTTGGTTTTCATTTTAAATTCTTGATAAAATCATAAAAAAGCAAAGGCTTCTTACATGAACTTTTATATACATTTACTAGTTTTTACAAGAAATTATTTTAAAATTTGATATTTATTTATATAACATCTTTATCAATTTTTAAAGGAAATTAATTTGGATTTTAACATCTTTATCTGGTATATTTACTGATTTCTAAATATAACTGTTTAAAAGTTTACATGGTTTTAAAGAGAACTTAAAAAGGTTTTTCTAGCCATAAGCCTCCAAGACTAACTAGGTGCAAAGTGAACTAATGCATTGTAATGACTAAACCTAGACAGCTCATGTAAATTTACAGTTCTACAGTACCAAACTGTGGGGCCCTGGCCTCCCTTACATGCCTTTTTCCCTGTTAAATTCCCGGCCAGGAACTAGCTTCAGTTTGTCAACTGGAGTTGCTCAGAGGAAAATTTGACCTTTAGATGCGTAGCTGCAAATGCTAACCAGGTGTGGTCTAAACCAGGTGTGATCTAAACCAGGTGTGGTCACACACTCGGATACTCCCTGGGGGCCTGAACCTTTATCACTACACCAAACTTTACACGATACCAGAAAACAACTACACCTTTGGAAAAAAAAAAAAAGTAACGGGTAAAAAATATGATACAGCCTTCACTGGTTTTATTTCCTGCCTTTTTACATTGTGATTCAAAGTCTATTCTTCTAAAATAGAGTACTTCCCTCTCTAATGTTTAGTTACTTCAAGCTTGCTTTTCCATGTCCTTGAGCATCACTGCTTTTCACCTTTTAGTTACAATGTCCTACACGGACTAAAAAAAAATTTTTTTTTAATCAACTCTTTCCAGGTTCCTTTAGGTGTCATTGTTTTCTGTGTTCTTTATTGAGTGTTTAGTTCAGGTTTACATGGTAAATTGTAATATGGTTTTTCTAATTCAGACAAATTAAAAACTTTCTTTTAAAAGAAAGTACCCTGTTACCAGCAGTCTTGCCTCTTGTTTAACTAAGTAAAAGGTTTATGGAGTTACATCCTAAAAACAAACCAATGCCTCTTTTAAGTAAATAATATTGATAGATCATTATGTACTATTTAACAAAAAAATAAACAAAACAGCCTCAAAGTAAAGCCATTCTACTAAATTAAATAAAGTAAAAAAATATTTTATAAAATAAAATGTTATTAAAATAATGTTACACAGCATTCCTGAGTCAAATAACTGCCATCCTCATGACTTCAGCTGTGTCTATTTAAAAGGGTTTATCAACTATATGTAATTTTTCCCTAATCATAAGTGATCTCCTACATTTAAAAAAAAATTACCTACAGATCACCTTATACCTGTAAACTTTAATATAATCAAACATTGGTTTAATACTAAAGCCTTAAAAAAGGAAGTAAAACATTACATAGTACTCCCAGTAAAATAATTCTAATGTTATTGCATATTATGGTATTAGTGGTTTAAATGGTCTAAACAACAAACATATGTTTGGTTTTTATATTAAAGTATTAATTAATAATAATTCTACCTTTTCCAATGCTTTGCTATGTTAGACTTGCCCCAAGGAGTAAAATCCTCACAATCCACAGGGACAAGCTATCATGGAGCACAATTACCAAGACATTGGAGCACAATTATGAAAACAAAAAGGGGGAATAGAGAGCCTGTGACCCCACGTTCAGCTCCAACTGGCATTGTTTAAACTCTTCAAAGAACCTAAATTTGTCAAATGTTGGAGTAAATAAGAACAGCAACCAGAAGTACATGCCTCTGTGCTCCCTATGGATGAGCCACAACCTTTTGGATTCTGGCAAAAAAAATTTTTTTTAATATTACAAGACCAAAGACCAAATAAATCTATTAAAAGAAAAAGAAAAAATCTAACCCCTTAGCCCAGGAGGCAAGAACCCCCTGAGGCCTATGTTTTCCTTTCACAGGTTGCCACAGCTGCCAAAATCCTGCTATGAATGATGGTGTTCAACATGTAATTGGACAGGACAAATATCCAACATCCACCAACAGGCTGCAGCCCAATGGAGAGTCAAGTCTGGCATCACCTTGAATAGCCAGCCAGACAACTGCCTTCAGAGCACTGGACACTTGGTGGCCTGACCTACTTGGCCAGAGGGAACTGGGACATTGGTGCCTGGGACAATTGTGGGGGGACAAAATGCCTAAACCCCCGGGAAGCTAAGACAATGTATAAATACAGGCCTAACACCATGTATTATTGCAGACCTCTTTCAGGGAAAAAATGATTCCTATGTGTTAATAATAGTACTGTACAAAAACCAACAATTAGTTATGTCTAACAAACTTATGGGATTTATCAAGGCCCTTCTATTGGATTTTTATTGTTTATCAGCTTTGGATTCTTGGTATTTAACAGAGTCATGACCTTTGTATGACAGCAGCTTGACTCCATGGCATCAAAACCCATTTAATTATATAATTATAGACCAAGATCTTGGATTGCCCTATATATACGTGCATATAAAAAAGCTCAGGGGCTTCCCCGCACCTCATGAGCAAAAGGCTGCCATTACTTGAGAGTGTCAGACAAAATACTGCAAAGAGAATATCCATAACTGGATATGTCGGGGTCTCTTAAAGACATGCCTAACTGCAAGGAGGTTCATGTCGAAAGAATAATAACTCAAAACCTCTCCCCAGCAAAAGACATGATTGCCTACAACAGGCCATGGGGGTTAGGTCTCTGTCTTTCTCTCCAGCTGCAGCCATTACCGCCTCTCAGGGACCAAGCTTGGATCTTTTTAATTCTAGTAAAAGGGTGGAGATGCTGGGGACCAAGTGACCTCTGTGTTGCCCTTTGGCAAATGTAACATCCTGACATTTGTTGATACCAATTATGTTAATCAGTTTCTTAAGTGCCTCTTAGAGCTTCTTATTGTTTAGCAAACAAGGTCCCCCACCCGTAGCTGCCCTTGGCTACGCATGGCCTTGGCTCCTGGATCTTCCAGGGATTTGTCTCCTAGCAACCTTGGCCACCACACCCCATCTAGCCCCTGCCTGCCCTTTTAGTATTTACATAACCTGATGGTGGGCTTTTGTCTCTGTTAATCACCACATTCCTGTATGGGTGCCTGACTCCCCAAGATTATAAATACCCCCTAGAAGAATAAAGATTTGCCGATTTGATCAGGAGACTGTCTTGTCGGCCCTCCTTGTGTTCCTTTTGTCTCTTTCATCCCAGGTCTCTGAGGACTCGTGCACTGTTGAGGCCAGCCGGCCTCGGCACAACACCACCAAAAGAAGTTCTCATGGAGATGAATGAACACACTGCTGAATGCTGAATGGGTCAAAGAAGAAATTAAGCAAGAAATAAAAGTATTCCTGGAACTAAATGACAATGATACCTCTGGGACACTTAAGACGCAATTGTAAGAGTGATGTTTATAGCTCTAAATGCCTACAGTAAAAAATCAGAAAGCCCAAATAAATGACTTAACAATATAATTTAAGACTCTGGGAAGGTCAGAACAAACCAAACCCAAATCCAGAAGAATGAAACAGAAACAAAGAAAACAATACAAAGAATCAATGAACCTAAGAGCTGGTTCTTTGAAAAGATAAACAACATAGACAGACCCTTAGCTAAGGTAACCAAAAGACAGAAAGAGTAATTCCAAATCAACAAAAACAGAGATGAAAGGGGAAGTAATATAGCAGACACCAGAAGATCCGGATCATAAGGGAATACTAAAAACCCATACTCTATTAAACCTGAAAACATGAAAGAAATGAATTTCTAAATTCACAAAAACGACCAAAGCTAAATGAAGATGACATCAACAGCTTAAACAGACACATAATGAATAAGGAAACTGACACAGCAATACAAACTTCCCAACTAAAAATGCACAAAGCCCAGACGGAATCACAGAAAATTCCACCAGACATTTAAAAAAGATATATAACCAATACTACTTAAATTATTAAAAAAGATAGAAACAGTATTGATTGTAAATCTTCTTTCAAGAAAATAAAGGCCCCAATAAAAAGACAGATCTGAGCAGAGTTCTCAAATAAAGAAATAAAAATAGGTAAGAAATGCCCTAAAGAGTGCATAATATCCTCAGTAATTAGGTTCCATCTCACCCCAGTCAGACTAATATAGAGAACAAAAGAGTCCAAACGCTGGAGAACTCTCAAAAATTAAAAATGAGTCTACCATATGATCTGGTTATACGACTCCCTGGCATAGTCACAAAGGACTCATCCTACTGTAGGGATAGCTGTGCATCATGTGTGTTGCTGCTCTCTGCACAGTAGCTATGAAATGGAAACAACTGAAACGTCCTGCAACTGATGAATAATGAAATTATGGGTCCATGTCCACAATGGAGATCTACTCAGCAGTAAGAAATAATGGAATTATGAACTCTGCAGGTAAATGGATGGAACTGGAGGTTGTTATGCTAAGGGAAGTAACTCAGACTCAGAAAAGCAAGTGATGCATGTCTTCCCTTATTTGAGGATCCTAGCATCAGTCTCTTAGACGTGAGTATATATCCTGATGTAAGAACAGGAGCGAGGAAAAGGAAACACAGAGGTAAAAGGAAAGAAAGAGCCTGGAAGAGGGGGACAGTGGGGAAGAGATGTTACCCAGGGGGAGGTGGAAAGTGGGAGTGCTCATCTGGGAGGGGAGAAGAGAGGAGGGACATGCAACAGGCCATGGTGGTGGGGTGGGTGTAACTCAGGAGGGGGGGTTACGGTGGGGGTGGGTGTCATGAGGGAAGGTGGGGTGATGGGGGTGCTTGGAAGAGGGAGGGAGGAGGGGATTAACGAGGGGAGAGGAGGGATGAGAGGAGCTTAGGGGGCTAGGGAAGCCAGAGGGAAATGTGCTGACTAGGGGACCCCTTGAGAAGCGCACATGCAGTGTCTGAACATGTGCACACCCAGGGACTGTACGGCCTGGAGCACAGTGCCAGACAGGAGAGACCTCCCTTCGAGTGGTCGGTCAGAGAACTCCAGGAGACTCCCAAATAACATGGGCCATTGCCAGAGCTCTTGGTTATCTCCCAGAATATGAAGACAAGACCCTACTGCTGAAGACGGGACACACTTCAGACCCAAGACTTGGCGCAGTGGAGCAGAAACTGATCTGAAGTCTTTGACCTGCAGTTTAGCGCTCATAGACCTAGAGGATACTATGCAAGCTGCCAAGGGGAGAAAATCAATCAGTGCTCAAACCCAGCCCTAAAGCCTAATAACCACAATGACTGGCACAGCAAACTGCAACTATTAGCGCAGTAGTGCACTGTTCTGAGAGGTAATCAACAGCTGCTTAATTGAACTTAAAGCTCTCTCAACGGGAGTGAATTCATGGGTGACGCTGTAAACACAGACAAAATACACATGGCTTGAGAGGTCATAGATCCTGGAGAAAACCCTATTCTCAGTCATGTCTCTAGACAAATGAAATTTCTTACTATATGCTTAATATGGATCCTTATATTTAGAGACAAGTATACCGTATACCACTCATCCAAAAAGCTTCTTCTTGCAACAGATGGAGGCTACTGCAGAGTTCCACAACGGAGGATGTATGTCAGAGATGACATATGCTAGGTGACACATTACAGTGGAACCTCTACACCTAAGACTCACGGAACACAGAGGAACAGGGGTGGGAGAGTACTCGTGCATCCCTCCACTCTCACCAGAGAAGCTTCCTCACATAACAGAGTGTGACGTTCCCGGAAGGCCATAACTGGCAGGTTTTAAAGAGTCAGTGACTGCGGAGTGTGTGTTCTGGACAGGTCTCCATATTAAACCTCCCCCACCCACTGCTCAGGGCCATTGTAGAAGAGGAGTTGGACAGACTGGAAGAGCCAGGGGTGCTCCGTGAACACAGGGAAACAGAGGCTTTCAGGCCACTAGAAGCTTGTACGCGTCAACTTGCAGCAATGCTGGCATCAAGCACAAGACCCATGTCAACGTATCAGACATGGGCCAGAGTCCGGTGAGGGAGATGGGTGGCTGGCCAGCCCTAGCCTGGGAACTGCTGGACACTGATGACCACCGGGTGAGGGAGAGCAGACCTTACGATCACTAGATGTGCTCACTAGTGTCATGTGGATCAATCCGTGGAAGGACATCTGGGTTCAAATGCTTGGGGAGATAGGACTTACCGCGTATGGTGGAATGCATGAGGTCAGCTGGGGGCGGGGCATAGACAGGGAACGAAGAACTGTTGTATGAAATGTACAAAGGCTCAATAAAAAAATTAAGAAAAAACTATTCAAAAAAAATGGTAGCTGGAGAGATGGCTCAGCAGTTAAGAACACCGGCTGTTCTTCAGAGGACCTGGGTTTGATTCCCAGCATCCACAAGGCAGCTATCAACTGTCCATAACTCCAATTCCAGGAGATTTGACCCCCTCTTCTGATCTCCACAGGCATTGTACAACATGGGTGCGTTTACATGCATGCAGGTATAACACTCATACACATAAATTAAAAATATATTATTTTTTAAATGTCAGTTAGAAAATAACACATTTTGTGTTCTTTGTGTTAAAATTCATAGAAAATTTGTCTTCTGTAAAGGACTTTCTGGAACTAAAATTGTAACATCACATGTAAGTGATATATGTTCTGATATCACATATAATACACAAGTGAAGGGACTGGAAGAAATTAAGGGCTCTAGGCCAGAATGCTCTTACTATTACAGAAGACATTTTCAGATACAATTATTGTTATATATGTGTAGTTTTCAACATTGCTATGCATACAGTGGAAAAACTTCAGTTTTTATTTGAAATATCTAGTCTTTCAGATGTTCAGAAGTACACAGAGTACACTAACAGCAGAAGTAACAAGACATTTGGTTTCAGGCTGCTCAGGTTCCGGTGCTCCCTCAGTGTGATCTATTATCCCTGTTCTCTGAGACTACGCTTCTCCCTTCACAAGTCTGAGAGAATTCAGGAGACATTTCTACCTTATCTTCTCAATACCAGCATTTAATTAGTAAACCACCCATTGTGTCTGCAAGGAATGGAAACTTTGGGGAAGGTAATCACATTTTTATATCATGTGTATGTCTGTATGACTGTGTAAGTATATGTCATATGTGTGTGGGTAGCCATGGAGGCCAGAAGAGGGTATCCCTGGAGGCTAGAGTTACAGGCAGTTGTGAGCAACCTAATGTGGATGCTGTGACTCAAACTTAGTTCCTCTAGAATGTCAAGTGATTTTATCCCTGCAGCCATCTTTCCAGCACCCATTGGGGAAAGAATCTTAATGTGAGTTTTCTTTCTTTAAAAAAGGTATTTACTGATTTGGAAAAATGGCAACTAAAGCACTAAAAGTAATCAGATATTTGCTTTCAGACAAATGGTTGATAATCATGATGCAAATTATAAAGGGGGAAGCAACATTTATATGAGGAGCAATCTAAAGCTTGAGGGATTTGCTGCAGGCTCTCTTTTTATGGCTTGAATGTAGTTGGCCTCCCGTGAAACACAGATGGAATTTCAACCTCCGCTAGGAGACTTTAAGAGGTGAGAGGATTGGGTGGGACCTTTAAGAGAAGATGAGGGCTCAGCCCTCATGAACAGAATAAGGTGTTCATTTGATTTACGCATTAATGAGCTGCTGCTGCCCTCAGTGAGTTTGGTATAAAAGCTAGTCTCAGCAGGTCTCAGTTCTTTGGCAGACTCCAAGAAAGTCATGAACAGATGGTCCTCCTCACCTGGGATTAAAAACTTCAGACAGAGAACAGACTGAGATAGGAAGAGTTAACAGGAGAACATACAAGCCAGCATTCCTCATATATTCAAAAAATTCTGGGCAATTTGATCTGTTTCCAGGAGAAAGGAAAGATCAGGCACCCAAACATTATAGTTCCTTCCTGCAAGAACCCCACACAGGAATCAGATCCTGCCTGACACTGCTGCCATTACCGCACATTCTGGGGAGAGCGGGACAGTGGGGCAAAGCTGTGCAGAGAGGTCTCTAGTTCAGAATATAAGTTTCTCGGCAGGGTAGGACAGGAGGATTCCAACTGCTGGCCCAATCCCAGACAAAGGGAACAGAAGGAACCAAGAGTAACCAGGCTCTTCAGCATGCACCCCTGGCCCTTGCAGCTCGAAGCACAGGTAGAGGCTAGGCTGCCTGGGTTCTGGCATACTCCAGATTCTCAAAATGGCAAAGGAGAACATTTCCAAGGTTAAAGAGAGACTCTTTTTCCGATAGCAATGTGGTTGGTCAATTTGAACAGCTTGTCCCAATGAATCTTATTGGTTAATGAGCCAGGACCTGCCTCTTTGACCTCTGAGTGACAGCAGAAACAATCCCTTCCATGCAGAGGGAATAACAGATTCTACCCACAGTCCTTAGCAGGTTAGACTCTCTTATTTGGTATTCAGTGGGTCCAGATGGACGTATAACTGAATTTAAGTAATACTTGTTCCTGGCTTCTGAACTAGGACTGAGTTCTTCTTCTTGGTGGGTAATTCCTGCTTCTGCTTGCTGGAAATGGGATCAGGAGTCTGCTGAGTGAATTCTAGACTATGTTTCATGAAGACAATCACTGATCCTGTGTAAGGCCAGGCCAGCTGTAGTAGGAGAATCTGATGGCAGCTGGCTTCACCGATATGGCTTTCTTTTGCTTTATTGCTCACTCAATTCATTTTCAGGCAATTAAGTATGTAGAACGTGCAAACATGAAGAACCCAATTATATGTCACAAAGTACAAAGGGATTAATATAGAAGAAAACTAACCCTTTAACTAGCCCAGCCACCCAGTTTGCTTCATTTAAGGTCACAAGAAATTATCTTCAGAAGGGTAAACATGTTCCTACCTCGGCAGTGAGACTGACTGTTACTCAAGAAGAACAACTGAGGGTTTAACTTTGGAAGTTCATCAAGCCCTGCCGCTCTTCCTCCAAGAGTGAACGCACTCCCTCCTTCCACACTTCCATATTCACCAGTGGGGACACTCTCCCCAAGAATCACTTTAAATTCTCACCTGAGAAGCATCAAATTCATACTTTCTCCAGGAAATGCTCAAAATGAATTTCTCCGAAAGCCTGACACTCAAAGATTTTAATTCCTATATGGAAATAACACCATGACCCCAACAATTCTGTGCACACCACAAGCAATTCTGCCCAGAAAACGACTCAAAAACAGTGAGAGTTAGCACAAGAGAAAGGACAGGACTCCTGTCTTCCTTTCCGGTGTCCTGTGGCTTCTCACTGACACTTCTTCACTGCTCTGAAGGACACACACAGCAGAAGGCAGCTGACCAGGAGGGGAATTTTATTGCTCTCTCACAGGGTGAAGATGGGATCTAGCTTGACGTTATGGGCCTCAGTCCCTTTGTGTTACAGGTATACCTGCTTTTACTAACAGAGATGAACTCACAGAGACACAGTCTTAACCCTGATGTCTGCACAAGGAGCCAACGGGGTCTGGCACTTCTGCTTATCTATTTAATAAAAAAGGGAATCCCAAGATACCCGTTATGGATTCAAATATTGGTACGTTTGAGAAGGCAAGAACATCAGCACACGAGTGTTTTCACCTTCATTCTTAGGTGAGATCACTAATCACATGTGAAGCCATTCCCACTGCCTCACTGACCTGCTGACTTCAGACTTCCTGGCCCTCACTGACTATGTGCTGTGTTGCCCAGGGATCTGAACATCTACTGCACGCATCAGACGTGGTCTCTCCGTCCTGATTCTACCAGGGATGCAGTACCTCCGTTCTAATTTGCATAGAAGTAGCTTCACCTTTTAATCACTATCTTTATGTGTGCATGTATGTGTGTGAGCATGCATTTGGGTACATATGTCTCTGTGTGCATATACATGTTGTAATCAAACTTCTAGATTAGCTGCCTTCTTCAGTCTCCATCTTTGTTTTTTTTTTGAGACAAGGTCTCTCTATGAACCCAGAGCTCACCAATTTGGCTAGGTTGGCTAGCCAGCGAGCTTTGGTATCTCCCTGTCTACAACTCCTCAGTCCCTGGATTATAGATATGCACCACTGTGCCTGGTTTTTTACATGATGGGTGCTGGGAATCTGAACTCAGGTCCTCATGAAAGCACATTACTGACCAAACCATCTCCTCAGCCTCTCAAGCAACTGTGTGTGTTTGTTTGTTTGAGACCCTCTCCTTGTAGCCACAGCTGGCCTGGAACTTGTGACATAGAACACACTGGCCTTGATCTCACAGAAATCCTGCATCTGCCTCCCAAATGCTGGGATTAAGGGTGTGCATCACCATGCCCAGCACAAGTACTTTAAAATTATTACTATTATTATTATTATTATTATTATTATTATTATTATGTGCTTGTATGTAGGAAAGATGACAGTTCCTCGAAGTCAGTTCTCTCCTGCCAGCTTGTAGGGAATTAAACACAGATCATCAGGCCTGCTCACAAGCACCTGTTGAGGCCTCTTGCAAGTCCTCAAGCACTTTTAACTATCCCCTTACTGAGCTCACAGCTTTTTCTGCCATCACATGTAAAGGATTCAGGAAAGGAATCTTCAAAAAAAAGTTTCTCATCATAAAATATATTTTGGGAGCTTTTTCTGTACTAACACCTCTTCTATTAAAAGTTGTATTAGGGGATGAAGAGATGGCTGAGCAGGGAAGAGCACTTACTGCTTTTGTAGAGGACATGGCAGCTCACAACCATCTGCAACTCCAGTTTCAGGGGATCTGATCTCTCTCCTGGCCTCTGCAGGCTCCTATACACACACGGTTCACATAAACTCACACACGCACACATAGATAACATTAACAACAATTTTTTTATGGTTCATCAGCCTCACTACCTGAATTCCATCTCTGGAACTCACATAAAGGTGTAAGGAAAGAAATGTCTCCACCAAGTTGTCCTTGGACCTCCATACCCATGAATGGACACCCACACACTTGTAACATGCACCTGCACAATAATAATTTGAATAAAATTTATTTTAAAAGCTTTTTTAGGAGCACTATTGCCTTATTCAAATTCAAAACTGGTGAAATCAAGTGAAACTTTGCTTATTGATAAGCAGATGGTGGTAAAGCTCTGAAGAATGACTACAAACATCCACACACTGTGTAGAACATATTGTCAGCAAGACTTTACCAAGGAAACATAAATCAGCTCAGAGAAGAAATCTGCTTTACCCTCTGTTATTAACATTTCTCTTTGGGAAAGGCAGACCAACTTAACCTGCCTCTCTCCCTGCCTTGCAACCCAAAAAGTCTCCCCAGGCCTTGCAAGAAACACAAATTTCTCCACCTACAGTTAAACAGATTCTAGCTACTTTACTTGGGCTTACTAACAGAGCAATGGGTAAGGAGTTACTAACAGAACACGGGCGCCCACCCTTCCCTCCGCAAGTTCCATTAGTAAATCCACGCGGCTGGGATTCTCCAACTTCCTGGTGAACAGATCCAAATGGCCCATTGGGGAGGGGAGAACAGGACCGGCCTCCTGGAGCCCCCAGTTTAAATACTTTTAGCCCCTCCTCTTCTCACATCCAAGGCCAATAGACAGGGTGGGTGGGGCATAGGACTTTCCCAGCTACTCGTCTTTCTGCTCAAGGTGGTCCTGGGTGATGCCACTATGGGAGGGGTGTTTGTCCACCCTTTCCCTCGGAGAATCAATCCACTTTACACCCTGAATTCACAAGGACCCCACATCCAGAAAGCTAACCCTGTATCTCAACTTAGAGATCCTATAATTGCCTAGTGTGCAGCAACTCTTAGGGATCGAGGGAAGCCTGCATACCCAGAAAATTTGATTCTGGGTCCTCCAAGCACCTCTTCTCCCTCTCTTCACTGTGTGACGTTTACCTCCTCCACAGGATCAATTCGCATAAGTGAACAAATAATCCATCGAAGGTAGAGCCTTGTGGTGTCATTTTCTGACATTGCAACTCACTCTAAAAGGGTATTCCTATTAAACACTAACAGATTTTCCAGTGTCAACTGGATATCCCTCGGTTCAATTCAGGCACTACCCAGACTTAGTAAAGTTCTGACACGTTCAGGGTAGTCTAATCACAGTGTTTTCAGTGCTGGTTCAAAGCACCTGTTTGTTCTGTCTGGATGCCAATTTCTACTCAGAAACGATGGAGGGATGGCACTCAGTCACTTAATTAGTATGAATTTTAATATTGTGCAAGACCTCAAAACAGCAGTATTGAAACAGGAGGGGGTCTTATTGAGAAGGGAGAGCGCCCCCTAGTGGGTTAGAATTTAAGAATGGACCAAACAGAAGCTTTAGGATGATCTTATTGGAATCTAAAGAAAAATCTTCAAGGCAGGCAAGCTGGGATCTCAGCAGCTGCCTGGAGGAGGAGAATGGAGGGAGAAGAAAAGAAGCCAAAAAGTCCTGCAGGTTTAGAGTCTGCAAGAGGGTCAGACACGTGGCGGACTGGCAGCCACACGGCTGGGAGAAGAAGCTTTAGAGAAAAAGTAGAGAAATGCAAGATGCTAGGGCAGCCCAAATCCTTAGAGAAAGCATGTTTAGAAAAGGGACATGAAGAAGAGAAGGAAAGATTACTCTTTTTCTGGAGAATTCATCCGGCAGACTTATGGAGAGCTACATGTCTGTGGCTGGGTCCAGAACTGCACTGGGAGGCGGGATTCCAGGCAGGAAAAGTTCACCGCCCATCTATTTAGTATTGTTAGACCCCACTCTCAGCCCGGGGACTAGAACCCCAGTGGGCCGCCTGGGTGACTAACGTCGGGGAGCCTCAAGCCCACTGACCTCACTCAGCCCAGGGGACTCGAACCCCTGTAGGCTGCCTGAGAGTCAGTCCCAAGAATCCAGACCGTCAGATGCAAAATGCAAGAAGTAGGTTTATTTCACTTGCGCAAGTGGGAGACTCAGTCTCGTTCATGAGACTGAGCCCCCCTGACTCCTGCCAGGCCAGGTTTTTATAGTAAAGTTCCACAGAATAGTTATACATTGACATGTATTTTAACAGACAGTTCACAGACAAGATATTTGCTTACAGATCAAGGTTACAGAAGGGTCAGCTTCTCCATACATTACTTTGCAGTTCACAGGAGATAGACTTTTGCACAATTTATGAATAAGATAATGGAGAAATCTTCCTACAATTTATGGATGAGATAATGGAGAAACCTGCCCATAATTTATGGATGGGATAATGGAGACTCTTCCTGTGGAATGTTAAGCCCACAGGCTTTATCTTGCATACCAAGGGATGTTTACATAACTCTCGAATTCCTTGGGTCTCTTCTTAGTTGTTTTTCTAATTAAGGGGGAGGGGGGAGGCCGAACTCGTATCACCGAGTGCCTCATAAAACAAAATGTCTCACATTCCTCCCTTTTTCTTTGTACCTGATTATAATCTTATAATCATGGTTAACACTTGTATCTTTTTGCTTCAGCGTATGGTATTGCTGAGTGAGTACTAAGGACTGCCAAATGATCTTTTACAAACTGAGTTAGTCTATTATCTATTTGGCCTTTGATAGGCTGCTGAAGGACACAAGGACAGTTTTTGGTCTTTTGGGGTCTTTTTACCCTGAACTGTCTAGCCACATTTTACCTTTTATTTTTATCGTATTACTCTCTGAAGAGGTCACCCTAATTGCCAATAGGGAATTGGGGCGCAGACCGCTCTGGCTTCTTCAAGCTGAATAGGGTCGTAGATTGTGGCAATATGGGTACCCCTTCAGTGGGTCTATTTATAAGACCCCTATTAGTTGTAGGAAAGAGAAAGTCCTTAACTGGCCCCTGGAAGATGAAATTAAAATAATCATAACAAGGAAGAGCTCAAATGTCCAATTTAAAGTCCATTAGAATTTTTTGCTTAAGGATTTTCATCTTCTGGGTTTCTCTGTGTTTTCCTTTCTGACTGTCAAGGCTGAACTTCAGAGTCTTGAAGTCAGGATTTGTTTCCAGGCACCTTGATAGCTGGAGTAGCTAGAATCGGGGTGAATTTCCTCCCAAATAGCTTCTAGACAGGGAGAGAAAAGAAATCATTTAATTTTGGCGTTAGAACAATGGTGGGCTTGCCTTTCTTGGCCACAGGTATGTACTGCAGTGTTGAGGTAGGCCAAGAATTGAAGTCTCACTTCTGAGTGGCATTTTGTTATTAAGAACAAAATCATTAGTGAATAACATTTTATATAATTTTTTTATAGTCTTAAAGAGGCATACTAATTACTTTAATTTTTTGGTTATACTTTCCTTTTGGGTGTTTAAGATCATATAATTTGGCCCAAATAAACCAATTTAGTTTGATTCTTAAGGTCAGTTGAGTATCTATTCCTCAGGGGGATCACATGGGCTTGAGAGGAGCCCCTGGCTCCATAAGCCTTGTTTTACCAGTTCCATCTATGTGAAGATAAGTCAGAAGGTCTTGTTAGACCATAGCTTCACTTTGAAGCAAATCAAGGAAACGTTTTCCTGTGCTGACCCTCCTCTTTGCAGACTGGACACTGGTTCAAGTCCTTCTAGTGAAGCCTCCACGAACTCCCTGAACAGGAGGACAGGTGACTCATCACATTTACAGGACATTATTAGAGATGCCCCATAGTCCCCTGGAACTTAGTTGACCTTGGAGGGCAAGAGACAAAAAATTGTCTCTTTAAGTCCCTTAAACCAGATTAGAGGCCTTTAAATATGGTGGTTAGACGCCCAAGAAGGTTAGTTTCACCAATACTGAACTATTAATTACTGTATGTTATGTAGCTAAAGCTTGGACAAAGGTCAAACATATATTTGTTCTTCAGACCATCCGAGCCATCACCCCATAAATTTTAAGATTTACATACATAAGTCTTTTATTTTTTATACATTACAACACATTGTTTCAGACCTTTAATCACTTGCATAGACTTTTTTACTTTTTCCTTTTTAATCTGGAACTATCCAGTTATTATAATTTTTTTACATAGATTTTTAATAAAATATTTTTATTTTTATATTTTTTAATACCTCCGTTTATTTTTTTATTTTCTTTCTTAGTACCATGAGATGTAATAACATTAAAATTTTTTTTCCTGGGTGGACTAAGCAATGTTTATTCCATTTCTAAGGCTCTAGTATCAAACCAATGTTTGATCATATTAAAGTTCACCCTGTGGAATGAATGACTTTACACCTACAGATGGGTGAGGTGTTACAAACAGGTATACAGGTAACCTGAGAGCAGATGTACTGTAGTCTTTAGCATGGATGTTGATTTTTCTATAACCTCATGCATTAAGTTTTTTTCTGTTAGTCTTTTTAAAAATTTTTTCCCAAATGCAGGAGACCATTTGTGACTAGGGCAAAATTACATACAGCTGGCTGGGAAGAGTAGCTGGATACTCAGGTGGGGGGTCCAGCTTACTCCTCCTTCACTTGAAGAATACAACCGTTAGCAAACCCAACTGTGATGAACTTCTGTAAGTAGGCACAGCTGAAGTCACGAGCATGGCACTTACTCAGGAGTGCTGTGCAGCATCATCTTAACAAAGAACATGGGATGTAAATTACACATAAGATAATGTACATTTTACTTTATAAGTTTCTGGAAAAACCTTATAGAGTGAGTTGGTCTACTATAACCTTGCTTTAGGTCTTGAGAATGTAGATACTAGATAGAGAGAAGCAATTGGTACATAGTAATACCTTATCAACTTGAGCTTAGAATTTTCAGCATAAATTATTAACTGAGGAAGAGGTTCCTAACTCAGCAGAAGTATGAATGCCTAAATTCTAGAGCTGATCCACCTAGTTTAAAAAACAGTGTCACAATCTCTTAATCATCTTGCCTTCCGTCAACATGTAGAGACAGCCAAGTACAATTACTAGGCAAATAAGCCATGGAGGATGTACAAGCCAATTGCGGGCATCTTAGAGCTCCTGTACAGCTGGTGTGCAGGGCACAGCTCTTCCAAGAGTCCTCCACTGTGTCTCAACTACTTGCCAAAAGAACAGGCACTCTGTCTCTGGAATTCTCCCCATGCTTTTAGTTATGGAGCAAGGACAAGCTGATACTATTTAAGATTGGGACACTTCTGTCCATTGAAGCCATAAGGTGTCATTTACTGTATATCTAGACCAGGTCTGAATGCAGAAAGACATCGGTTTTTCTTTCTCAAGGTCTGTGGATTACATCAAGGAGATTCTAATGGGCAAGGATACAGCCAAGGTGAGCCTTTGCTGAAGACAAGTGGCTACCTATCTGGGAGGCAAAAGAAGACATTTTGGAACGTCTTTCAAACTCTTTTTTTTTTTTGCCTCCTTCTCTAGAGCATTCTCCAGAGATTCTTTGATCCTTTTTTCAAAAGTTATAACTTGTCTGTTTAAATTTTATTTTTTAATTATGAGAGTCAAGACCATAAAAAGGCTCTCAGTCTGTCTGAATTAGAAAATTTATATTATCATTATACATAATTTTGAATTAAGTACCCATAATCTGGACAATAAGGAACACAGCTATCTATGGCCTTATAGCTAGAAAGTGAAAAGCAGACGTGCTCAGGACATTAAGGGGTAAGCACAAAAACAAGCTTGGAGCAAGTAAGCATCAGAGAGGGAAATACCCTATTTTAGAAAGAAAACCAGACCTTGGATACCAGTGTAAAAAGGCAGGAATTAACACCAGTGAAGGCTGCATCTTACACCTTTTATTTAAGTTATTTATTTCTCTTTACCTCCCATTGCTGTAGCTGTTTCCTGGTAGCAGCTTGTCTCATGTAATATTTCCTTGGCCCTGGAGTTCTGTAATTTACATAAGCTTCCCAGGTGTGGCCATCACAAAGCTCCAGCTTACTTTGTACTAGCTTTGTACCTAGTTAGTCTTTGAAGTTCATGGCTAGAAAAACTTTAGATTTTTTTTTTTTAAACTGATAGATATATTACGTAAAACAATGTAAGATTTTAAAATACATTTAGAAATCAGCAAACATAACATATAAAAATGTTAAAATTTAAAATAATTACCCATAAAACATGTAAATGTCATGTAAACAATATCAGAACCAAAATGATTTTAAAATACCTAAGACAAATAATTTTTATTAAAAACAGACCAAACTGATATTAATTGCTGATATCGTCTCCTAATTTGACATGAAAATGCACTGACATTGTCGTAAAAGACTGTTTTAGACTCTCTTGCTTTTTTATGATCTGATCAAGAATTTAAAATATAAACCAAAAACCCTTTTTAGAAAGCACCCGGTTAAAGTAGTACCCTCAGATACATAGACCCCAGATTAGAGAGCAAAGCAAAAGAATTCATGGTCTCAAACCAAGGATGGGAGTCCATGTACCTTACCACAGCGCAAAGGTGAATGTGAAGCAGTGCCCTCTGGATATCTTCATTTCTAGATACTATTTATTGCTGGGGAAATAACTCAAAAGAAAGCAGCAGAAGGAATGAGAAGTTATGTCCAGTACAAAGGTACTTGGGCTGTTGCTCTGAGAGCACATGTCTCCCCAGAGCACCGTGTGGGGCTTTTCTTGTTTACTAAGATTTTAAATGCTTAGATCTATTCAAAAAACAGCTATTTCCGGACCACATTCTCTAAGCACTGTTTGTTTTGTGTTTACCAGTGACTGAGGTCCAAATCCCAGGCCCCTCTGACTGTTCTTCCCATACAAGTGCAGAGAACCAGGGTGGAGAAAAAGCCCAAGTTAAGAAATGGCTTTTAAAACTTTTTTTCTAAAAGGCAAGACATTTACAGCTTCCATATGCCCTGAAGCCATAACAAACTAGATAATGGAACTCACAGATTACCTGCTTAGTAGTCTAACTCAGTACACATAGAAAAATCGCCACATGGCCACCAAATAAGTTATTAAAATTTTGGGGATCCCTTCATATTTGTCAAACTGAAACAGGGTGAAATGAGAGCATCCTCTAGGGGGTTCTTAGTCTTATTCATACAAGAATTTAAGAATGAACCCAATCGGAAGCTTTGCAGAAAAATCCTCAAGACAGGCAAGCTGGGGATCTCAGCAGCCGCCTGGAGAAAAGTTGGTCACTATACATTTTAAAGTAGTGATATTTTGACACTTTAGGACTCACTCTGGCTCACGAGGAAGCAATCATAACACTTAAGACAAAACCAAAACACACAGACCGTAACACAAGCCAGATTATTGCCAAGTCACAGAAACAGGATCTGACACAGGAACCAAAAAATTGACACGAAAACTCTAGGCTGGCCATTTTTACATATGTTTGGTGCTTACAGGCGACTGAGGTTTGGTCTCTATCCACTCACGTTGGGCGCCATTCGAAGCGGCAGTAAACCTGCCATCTCCCTTTTCGGACTTCCACGGACAGCACTTCCACGGACAGGTTTCCAGCCAACGTTCACCTGCCCAGATGCCAGCCACTCAGGACAGCTGCTGCTCTCCTGGCATCCTCTGCACCCAATCCCATCAAAGTGCCTGAGAATCTGCCCATCCTATTGGCTGCTTTCAAACTTATGACATCATTCTCCCTCCAAACCTACCAGCACCTGGTAGAATCTTGGGGTTTCCATGGAGCTTCCTGTAAACAAATTTGGATATGCAACTGACAAGTGACCAGTAGGCACTGTCTGATACTGGACACACATACTCCTCAGTGAACAGCTCAGAAAACACCAATCATTTATCCACCTCAGCAGTAGAGTGGATTACTAAAAATTCACCACTGACAATGTCAAGTAAGGAAAGAAACCTTGGAAAGATGTTTTCATAATATGTTCTTATAAATTTATCAGAAATTTAAAGAATTATAATAACCAAGACAAACTGGAACTAGAAATCTTGAGGTACGGTTTCTCATTTGGCTTTCATATTCATTGTCTGTGAATTTGGGCAGATCATTCCCTCTACCACCAAGTGTTTCTTCATCTGTCTCAGGAGGAAAACAAACTGTAGGGACTTGGCTCTGTACTGTGGGGTCTAAACTGGTATGTGTAGACATAATAAAAGTACAGACTAGTTGAGAGAGCTTGTTTCAAAAGAAACGGTGAAAAAAACTAGGTGTGTAAATTCTCGGAGGATAGAACATGGTGCTTCTTCTAGTAGGCTCTACCTGAACTAAGATTTTCACACTAGTATTTCAGTTTTATTGTTGTATAAAAATTATTCACACCAGTATTGTGGGATATGTTGATCATTTAAGGACTCTGGAGGTGGAGATAAGGGGATCCCCTGTTCTAGGTCAACCTATGTTTTATGAGACATTCTCTATCTTCAGATTTTCTCCTCTCTCTCTCTCCCTCTCCCCCCTCTCTCTTTAAATGACAGAAAAACACACAAGTACATATAAATTACAGAAAATTAAATAGTCCCATGTTTTGGAGTGCACTCTTTAATTACAAGAGAAAAGAATTAGAGACAGAAAATCAAGGGGTCAGGGCTCCAAGAAGGCAGTTATTCCAGAGGATAAAAGTCTGGGACTGTTTCCATGCAAGCCAACAGGAAAATGAGGGATAAAATAAATTACAATCTAAATGATGAAAATAAAAGAATAAAACAAATAAAGACTACAGAGCAGTTCCTAAGTCAATACAGAGGTAATTTGGAACTCAGGGATGCAGACAGCTACAGATTTTAAATTAACACACAAAGGCACAGAGGGAAAGCCACTTGGGGCACAGACAGTAAGATTTCTGGAAAGCACACATGGAGGCAATGGGAGGCAAACTGAGGCTGGCATGGACTCTTTCTAGACCACTAACATGGCACATACGTCTCATGGTTCAGGCTTTTCTCTGATATATATTGAAGTACAGCTGATTCCCAACAGATTTAAATATGGACTTTTAAAAAACAAGTTAGACATTCTTCGCTAAGTGAGGTGGTTCATGCTTTTAATCACAGTACTTGTGATGTTGAAGCAAGATGATGGAATTTAGTTCAAGGTCAGCTTGGGCTACATAGTGAGTTCCAGATTAGAGTACACAGTTAAATCTTTTCTGAAAAAAGTATACTAAGTTTTCTTCCAATAAAATATCTCAAGGAATGTGTTACAGAGTATACTGGAATAAGATGATAGTGATTTGTTTCACTCTGATTTCTGAAACTGACAAAATTAAAAGTAATCTTACAGGCACCGAGGACATTAGTCAAATGAATCAATAGTAACGGTGTCAGCGTGCAAAAGGATTGTGTAAACTGAGGAGAGCGCAGCTGTGGGAGGCACTACAAAGACGACTGAGATGTTTCGTGCGAAAATCACAGAAATTCAATACCCAATTTTTGAAAAGTAATAGCAGAACCTATCCTGCATAAGAAGTTGGTTTTCAGTAAACATTAGTTTATTTCCTTATAATATATATTTTGTAATAGATAGGACATATTAATATTGATTCAGGGTTTCTAGGTCTAAGAATAAAAAGAAAGGTCTACCTCAAAAAATATACATTCTGGGCTGAAGAGATGGCTAATCTTTTCAGAACACTGACTGTTCTTCAAGTGGATGCATGTTTCCTTTCCCAGCACCTCCTGGCAGCTAACAACCATCTCTAACTCACATTTCAGGAATCGGATGCTCCCTTCAAGCCTCTGGAGGCGTTGTATGAGCCAGGTGTGCTTAGAAACATGTATGAAACACATTCATATGCATGAAATAGATAAACAAACTAAGAAATAACTTTTAATAAACCAGTTGAAGGCCACACCTATAATTTGAATTTTATCTGATCCCATTCCTGCATTGCTTTCTGGGAAATTCTGGGCTGAACAGGCACTGGGGGGCACATGTGCAAGGCCCTGGATTAAACCTGAAGCATCAGAGTCAACCTAAAGAACCTTTCTAATACTGTTCTAACTCTGATGGTGGGATGAAAACAGACAATTTCCTGATTGCTGACAATGAAGATATACTAGGTTTTAAAGATAACCAGAAACATACCAGAATTGCAGGAAGTCATGCTTCAGATTTTAATACCAGTACTCGAGAGGCCAAGAAGAAAAAGTATCTGTGAACTTAGATCAGCCTGCTCTACACAGTGACTTCCTAGGAAGGCAGAGCTATTTAGTGACACCCTATCTCCAAACACCAAAGCAAACACCAGAACAATGAGAATATCCTTGAACTGTTCTTTACACCTGTCATAGAGATATGGTACTTCTAGGGAAAACAGTTCTTCTAGGGAAACTACCATCTGCTAGATACTGGGTGACATTATACAAATACACAATACTGGAGGTCCTACGCACTCAGTCCCCACTGTGATTTACTTTCATTGCAGGAAAGATCCTTCTACTTGCCCAAGCTGACACTTGCCCAGTCCTCCTGCCTCGGCATTCCAAGTGCTGTAGAAGACTTGCTCTGAGTCATCTACAGAGTTTCTGGAAATATGTGTCTACACTAGTGACGGGTATTCCTGCACTCACATTATTGCACTGTGTGGCCTCTCTTGTACATTGTTCTGTCAGAATGTACTGGATAAATATATATGCAGAATTAAGCCTTGCTGGCTATCATGAATGAATGCCACCTACGAGGAAGGCTGAGGTAAGAGGATTGAAATATAGAGCCTACCCTGAAAAAATTGCCAATACTCTAACTCAAAAATAATATGTATTTTTAATATTTTTGGTAAACAAGATGTGACCCAAAAACAAGGTGTGTCTTGCAACTAAGTATGCTAGGCAAATCACAAAATAAACATTGGTCTGCATAATGATCTGCGTGATACCAGGATCACAGACATGTGACACTGTCTTGCTAGAAGTAATTTGCTATGGATCTAAGTCAAATTTGGGGTTTTGCTTATTACTGCTGTTCTGCTTATTAGCAGCAACAACAAAAATAGAAAAGGTGGATTTTTCAATATTGCATAATGACACAGACATCGATAACAACCTACTATGACTTTAACCTAGCTGTATATCTGAATTCTCTTCATATTGAACTATTCTCTTTCATGGAGAGGTGCTGGGATTCATCAACGCTGATCTTTCAGAATATGTAACACCTTCCTGCACATACTAATACAGACTTGGGGTATGTCAAGGAATACAGGTCCCACTGGCCTCATATCTGCACAACCTAGATTAACACTGTCCTCGCTTATCTAGGATGTTCCATCTCACCCACGTTGTCTTCCTCCTCTTGCTTCCACAGACAGTTTCCAAGATGCAGCTCTGCTTCAGAGAGCAGATGCCCTGCAGCTCTGTCTTCCTGTGCTGAGCAGAGCCACGCCCGTGGCACGAAGTGTGTGCAGCTTCTCCGCAGTCTGAAGCCCAGCTCTGAGCTCACCATGGCTCCTGCCCTCAGACTCCGGCAGCTCTTTGCAGTCCCTCATGGCTGGTGCCTATGTTTACAAATATAGTGGCAAGAACACGCTGTCTGCGTTTCCTGAACAGAGGCACATCTGCACCTCAGTAGACTCGTATGCAGGTGTTTCTGAGTGGGATCTCACAGGAAGTACTAACTGTAGGTTAGATGTCCTTGGTCAATTCACCGTCCCCATCACTGACCAGGGCATCACAGTTTCTTGCATGTCTGTGACAGCGCACTGTAATCAAGTTTCAGAGAAGAAAACCATATCCCTCTGTATCCAGTACTGTCTGCCAGCATTGATCAGGGCACAGCATATCAGAGGACAGGTCAAGGACACAAACAGTCACATAACTACCATGAAGGCAGCCAGCTCCATTACCACCATCACAACAACTTAGAGCCTCTGTGTGCTGGTGACCTCGTGTCTTGCCGGCAGTACTATGGCTCTGTGTCGAGCATGGGGAGGAGAGCCTCTGCCCTGCAACCAGAGCTGGTCACAGGGCTAAAAAAGTTTCAGCCCACAGATGTCCAACCACATGTCTACACTTCTGCAAGCTACAACCAAACGCCTGCAGAGCACTCAAAGCCTCTGGAAGCATATGAGACCCCACAGGAACACCAAGACCCATCACTTCCTTTAGCAACTGCGAACGTTCCCCAGTCTCTGTGCTGCTGGAATGCTGAGAGCCAAAAGCAGACGCCTGTGTCTAACAACATCAGCTTGGGAAACAATAGCCTGAGTATGGAGGAACAACGGAGACTTGAAAACGGGGTTGAGTCCATCACTGACTTTGCAGACATCAATACGCTAGTGGCAGATATTCACCTTCCCCACCTGCTCAAGTCCCTTACAGATGTACCCCAATTCCAAGGTCCCATCCTGCTTGATGGAGCTCCTCCTCTGGGCAACATCCAACACCATGGCCCAGCAAGCCTAGGAGAAGGGAAAGACTTCAAAAGCAGTTCTCTGGACAATAATAGGCCACCTGAGAACACAGGCAATCACACTGGTCGCTCGGCTCAGAAAGCTGCATCCAGCAGGTCTGGCAAAGCTGATGGTCGCAGGCAAGGAAAGCCCAAAAGAGCAACGGAAAATAACAGGAAAGACAAAGAGGACAAGCAGGCAGGGACCAGAGACAAGAAAGAAGAGAAGCCAGCCCCTGCCCAAAGAAAGAGGAAGGAGAACCCATCAGAGTTCAACAAGGAGAATCACAAGAAGCCGAGAACACACCTGGGCGTGCACATACTGCAGTCCGTGCAGGTCTTCCACGCACTGGGGAAGAAGCTGGAGAAGAAAGCACGGTTATCCGGATTCAGTGTTGTGCAGAACACTGGCAGCACCACAGCGCTGAGGCCCTGCCCAGCCATCACATCACAGCTGGATATCCCACATGAGGGGAAAGTTCCTGAGAAAACTAAAGGCACAGCCCAGGACCCAGACAGCACTGCTGGAAAGGAGTGTCCAATTCCATTCCAGGACCAGCAGCCCGCATCGGGGAAGTTCAAGACAGTGCCTCTGCCTTTCCTACCCCTCGACAAGCCTCAAGTGAGACTGGCTTCTCGAAGGCCACTGTCACGGGCTGCAGGCACATTCACTACAGCTTCTCCTGCCCGGGATGACAACAGCTCAGTTCAGCCTCCCACAGTCAATCCATCTCAACCAGCTCCTGCCGGCACAACAGTGATGGGTCCCCAGAAACCACCTAAGACAATATCTGCCAGTGCCACCAGACCCGGTGTGAGGAACCCCACCCTTTCCAGCTCTGTCCATCACTTGGCTGCTTCCAGGCCTGCTCCATACAAAATACCATCTTACAAGTCCCTCCAGAAGAAGCCTGGCCCTGGTGATCAGAGCAAGGACCGAGAACCTCCAAAGTCTCAATCCCAATGTATCCTGCAGGACTTCAGCCAGCAACCAATTCCATGGAGGAAGGTCACCATTCCTGGACCAGTGATATCCCATCCCATCACAACTGCACAGAGGCCAGAGCGGGAAGCCATGAAGAGGCAGGCTCAACAAGAGCGGGAGAAGACTGCCAAGGACAGTGCTCTGAGGAAACTGAAGGTTTTCCTTCAGAAGGAAGAAGACATGGAAATTTCTCACTATTATGGCTATGCCGTGTAAGATCTGCATAGACTGTGGGGGGAAAAGTGGTTCTCCACATAGAAACAAAGCATTATAGAGAGATGCATGTAGACTGAATACATAAGGAGAGATTTATAAATATGAGTCACTGATTTAAATATGTAGCAAAGTAGAAAAATATGTATATTAGATATATGAAAATTTTCTATTAGCTTAAATATTTATACAATTTAATAATAGATAACTCAGTTATTCCATTGTTGAGTAATATAGATTTTTTTTTCTTAAACCTTGATATTAACTTAATTTTCAAATGAATCTGACATAAAAAAGAACTAAAACCTGTAGATTCGTAAGCAAATATGTAGATGTTTAGATAAGTATATAGATATATGTAGAGAACTATAAACAGACAGTAAGTCTATGTAATATTTGCAAAAGGTAGAAAGTTGGCCATAGTGATGTATTTTGTTCCTTCTCTGGTGAGTTGATTTGTTTTTTTTTTTTCATAATTTAGATGTTCTTAATTTGAGCTTCAAAAAAATCTCATATTTTTTCTGGATATATTTGAGTAGCATTTAAACAGTTAATAAAAATCATTTCTCCGTTGGACTTTGGTTTTCATTGCCCCATTCATTGTTCAGGGCATTTCTCATTAAAGTTCCTACTGGACACTGAGCTCAAACCCGGCCCCCCCATCCTGACCCTCACTATTGTCACCTTCTGCCCTGTCCCTTAGTCATGACTGTTCCTCTGCAAATCTGTCATTCTACTGTCAAGGAACAGGACTTTGTCTTTATTTATAATCTAGTAACCACATGGGAAAAAAAGATGTTTTCCTTACTTAGACTGGCTCAATTGGGCTAATATGATTATATTCAGTTGCATCTGTATTTTAACAAACTGCGTAACTCGTCATTATGACAGAAAATATTTCCGTTGATTATAAGGACCACCTTAATCTCCTCCATTTTTCCTATAGACACTAAGCTTGCTTCCATTTCCTAGTTATTCCAGGATTAGACCCTAAGCTTGGTTACTGTGGGAACAGACATTACACTGGCTTCCATTTCCTAACTACTCATCACTGATGTAAACGAATCTCTCTAAATTGTTGAGTCCTTCAGAAGAGTGAAGCAGAGTCATGGTGGAGACCTAGTTCTGCTTTTATGAGGACACTTCATAATTTTATCTATGGAGGACTGAATAGCTTACCTTCAAATCAATAGTACAGAGGGTTTCCCTGTTGGGAACATCTACACCAGCATTTGTTGTTTCCTTACTGACTGCCATCTCACTGAACTGATGTAATTTTGTCCTGATTTTAATTGAAATATTCTAACTCCTCTGTCGGCATTACTATGTAGGGGTTTTTGACATTTATAATTTTTCCATGACACCTGCTTTTCATTACAAACTGGGTGCTTTACCTTCTATTGTACTTCATGTAAAGCCACACTGTAATCCTCAGACGCATCTATCAAAGGTTTCTCTCATATTCCCTTGGCTGGGCTTTCACTTGGCTGTTCCCTTTCCTGTCAGAAGCCGTTTGACTGTGCTGCCATCACACTGTCTATTGTTGCCAGTTCCTGACGGACTGAATTCTCATTCCTTCCCTGTCAACCCATGAACTGTTTTCAATTTTCCCTGTAATACTCTCAGAGTTCTAGGTATTACACTTAGGTCTCTCATATATTTGTCACTGACAGCAGGATGATAGAGAGGAATCTAGCTTCTCTCTTCTGCTTCTGGATATCCATTTTTCCAAGCAGGATTTCTTGAACATCTGGCCTTTCTCCACAGTATTCTGAGCTTTCTTCTGAAAGATTGGGTGGCCATATATGCGTAGATATATAAATAAAATCAGTTCAGGCCATTCAAAGACGTATCTGTTTTGTTTCAGTACTATGATATTTTTGTCATTATGGCTCTGAATCAGGACTTGATATCAAGTATGTCGATTCCTCCAGCATTCTTATTTCTATTCAGGATTTCTTATGCTTGTGGGATATTTTTTGCTGTCAAATGAATGTTAAAAACATGTTTTCTACTCCCTGAAAAATGCAAACGAAATTTGCAAGGAAGCTAATTAAAACTGCATATTGATGTTGGAGATGTATCCATTTTCACACTCTGAATAATTCTTAATAGAAAAGATACACACTAGCAAACTGGAAGAGTCAACAGAATCCACCGATTTCCTCTCTCCACAAAACACATCTCACTATCAATGATGGGTACTACCTTAGGCTAAAAGAATAGAAAGATCTATTCCAAGCAAACAAAACTAACAAACAAGCGGGTGTGGCTATTCTAATATTTAAGAAATTAGAATTCAAACCAAAAGTGGTCAGAAGATATAGGGAAGGCCACTTCAGAGTCATTAAACATACCAACAAAAGATATAACAGTTCTGAAAATCTATGCAAACCCAATCAAAAGTCCCATGGCATTTCTTACAGAATTTTTAAAAAATCCTAAAATTCACATGGAACCCCAAATGCCGCGGACCGTCCCTCTTGGAGACCGGACACCGAGGGAGAGCAGGGGTGAAGGCTTAGGAGAATTAGGATTCGGCGAATGACAGACAGACACAACTCAGGTTGAGGTTTGAATCTGCTGCAATTTTACTGAAGCTTCATCTGAGGTTTTATAGGGTTACAGAAGGAAATTGGCAGGATAACAGTTTAAGCAATACAAAACATTGAATTTTGGTCACTATACAATTTGTAGATTGTCACATTATATTCTTAAGGTTTTTTGATATATGTTTTGTGGTTACAGCCAACTGAGCTCAATCCAAAGGTCACAGTGCCTTGTTCCATAGAATTATGTCTGGCACTGCCTGCCCACAAGTTTGTGGTGACTGGTTAATAATGAAACTCTCATGAGAAAGTTTTTACCAGTATGACAGAGAATCGGGCACTTGTGAGACCCTAGCTTTTATTCTTTCATAAGCCCATTGTTTTGTCCGTATAAGCATTTTTACTAATCCTTCCATGGTGGGTTCTAAATCTTTCAAGGTTTTATTCTTTTCATGCTTGGGAACTAAGCACCACGGGGGTCGACTTCAGGCTAAACGTTCCATGAAGGGGAGTGTGTGCCACATACGTTTCTGGCCATCGTAATTTACCTATCAATGTCCACCTTCATAATATGCTCTTGCATAAGATAGGGGATCTAAGTAAACACCAGTTTTAGGGGTCCATTTCGGTGGAGTCCACCAACCACTCTTAAGTTTATACTGTAAGTACCCTAAAAAATACCTAGTGGGGATTGCCAATTTCTGTAATTCCTTTTCTCTAGAAACTCTATTATGTTTATTTCCAATTAATATTTCTAGTTTTACTTTCTCTGGTTCATCGTCTTTTTTTCTGTATCATGAACTCTTTCCGCTTAAGCTAATCCATAAAAGCCCCAACCCCCTTTTCAGGTTTTTCTTTCTATTCTTTTGTTACTTAAACCAAGGCTTGCATGACTGGGGGAGCTCTTTGTACAGCTTCCATTGAAATTATTGATTCATTAAGGACATTTTCTGCTTTGGCCAGAGGTAAGAGATTACAGGAAAGCAAAATAATAAAAAGCACAAAAAGCAAGAAGAAAACAATAGTCCAGGTAAGAAAGCATCATATCGTTCTGGGTATTGATGTTCCAGGTCGTAAAGCACGAGCTGACTGCCAGGGAACAGCCGGGGGCAAAGCTCCGAGAAGCACGTGTCCCTCCTTCCACTGCCTTTACCACTGGCCTGTCATGGCTACACAGTGGCTTTTGCTGTGGCTGCTGCACCCAAAGACACTGGATAGCAGACATAACCCTGAGCACAAAGAGCAATGAATGTTATACCAGATTTCAATCTATATTACAGAGCTATAGTCACAAAAACACCAGGGTACTGTCAAAAAATAGACCCGTAAAACCAATGAAATATAATGGAAGACTCAAACATAAATACATGCTGTTTCAGGCACCTGATATTTGACAGAGGGGCCAATGCTCATTGGAGAAAAGATAGCAACTTCAGCAAATGGTGCTGGCAAAACTGGATCTCCACATGCACAAGAATGAAAATAGACTCTTGTTTTGATCTTGTACAAAAGTCAACTCCAAGTGATTCAGAGACCTCAATGTGAAACCTGAAACTCTCTCAAACTGTTAGAAAAAAATGTTGGCACTAACCTATAAGATGTAGGTGTAGGAAGGGACTTTCTAAGTAAGACAGCAGCTGCTCAGGAATTAAGGTCAATAATCAACAAGTGATACCTCATTAAACAAAATGTTTCTATACAGCAAAAGAAACAACCAAGGAAGTAAACAGAAAATCCACAGAATGTGAGAAACCCTTCACCAGTGTCACATCTGACGGAAGTTTAAGATCTAGAATATATAAAGAACTGAAAAAAGCAAAGAATCAAGAAAACAAGTGACCTGATTAAAATAGGGGCTAAGGATCTGACAAAGAGTTCTTGAAAGAAGAAATAAAGTTGGCAGAGAAACATCTTAAAAAGTGTTCAACATTGTTATCAATTGGGGAAATACAAATTAAAACAACTTTAAGATTTTATCTTACCCCAGTCAGACTCGCTAAGATCAAGAAAACAAATGATATCAAATGCCAGAGAGGATGTGGGGAAAGTGGAATGCTCATTTACTGCTGGTGGGATTGTGAACCCATGTAACCCCTACATAAAGAAATGAGAAGAACTCTAAAAAACTAAAAATGAGTCCACCGCTCGACTCGGTTACACCACTCATTGGCATATAACCCAGCACTCACCCTATTGCACAGTTATGTGCATCCATGTGTACATGTGCAAACATGTACATCCATGTTTGTTGCTTCTCTTTTCACAATAGCTAAGGGATGGTAACTAAGAGTCATTCAACTGATGAATAAA
Organism: Eospalax fontanierii; assembly: GCA_035773235.1. Lineage (NCBI taxonomy): Eukaryota > Metazoa > Chordata > Mammalia > Rodentia > Spalacidae > Eospalax > Eospalax fontanierii. Next base: position 9,414,968 of record CM069554.1, read on the forward strand.
TAATGAAAATGTGGTACAGTTTCACCATCGAGTTCTACGTAGCAGCAAAAACGGCAAAATCATGACATTTTCATGTAAATGGATAAAACTAGAAACTGTTATGCTATCCGAAAAACAAATGACATATGTTACCTCTTATTTGTGGGTCCTAGAACCAAACCCTTACATGTGTGTATGTATCCTGATGTAACTGAAGGAACCAGGAAAATGGAAAGGAACCAGGGAAGCAAAGGGAAAGAAAGAACCTAAATGAGAAGAATAACAGGAGATGGGTGCTATTAAGGGAGAAGTAAATAGAGCAGGGGTATTAAATGGAAGGGGGAGGGAGGGTTATACAAGAAACTACAGAGATAAAGTGGGGGGAAGAGCTCAAGAGACGTGGGGCCATAGGAAACTGGCATTATCAAGGGATAAATGGGGAAAATGGGGACACTTTAAATGAGGAAGGCATTGATGCAAGGTTAGATGGGAAGAGAGAGCGAGAGAGAGAGAGAGAGAGAGAGAGAGAGAGAGAGAGAGAGAGAAATAATGCATAACTACTGTAAAACAACAGAGGGAATCATACGATTCTAAAAACCTAGTGACAAACTCTACACACAGTATCGCTAATGAACCCATGTGCATAGCTGAAGGCTACACAAAAAGAAATACTGACATAAAACCAATGAAAACCAACCCCCCACTCTCCACCCTGCCCGAAGCTGCTCACTCACCAGAGCCACTAGCGAAGTTCAGGGCGCAGCTGCAAGGTGGCAGCAGGGACCCGCCACTCGCTGCAGGCAACTTCCCTCCCTCCCTCCAGGTTGCACGAGGTGCAGTGACCTGCGGGGCTCAGCATCCTTGCCAACTGGGGTGAGCCAACTCTCGATCCCCACAGGCCTCCTCTGCGTGGCCAGAGCCCCGCAGAGTGACTCCCTCGTGGACGCCAACTCTGCAGCGACCCAGGACTGCTGTCGCGCCCCTACCCCTCCGAGCCTCGGCCGCACACTGGCGTGTCCGGAGACCCTACAGCCCCTAGGCTCCTCTTCCCCGTCCACGGTGGCTGTCAGGCTGGCTGACTCGCGTGGCCGCAGCAAAGCATCCCCGACCCCACCCACCGCGGCCACCAAGTTCCTGCACTCACCATCCCCGGCGAGGAGCAAAAGGGCGTGCAGCAGCAGCGGCGGGGCCGGGGATCCAAGGGCTCAGAGCCGGCTCTAAAGAATCAAATTAAGTTGGTTTATTTGGGCCAAAGTATATGATCTTAAACACCCAAAAGGAAAGTATACCCCAAAAATTAAAGTGATTAGTATGCTTCTTTAAGACTATAAGGGATTACACTTCCCAAACATTAGGTTTAAGTTTATATAAGATGTTATTTACACTATTTCTCACTAATGATTTTGTTCTTAATAAGAAAAATGCCACTCAGATGTAAGACTTCAATTCTTGGCCTACCTCAACGCTGCAGTGCACACCTGTGGCCAAGAAAGGCAAGGCCACCATTGTTCTAACCCGCAAATTAAATGATTTCTTTTCTCTCCCTGTCTGGAAGCCATTTGGGAGGGGACTCACCCTGATTCTAGCCACTCCAGCTATCAAGGTGCCTGAAAAGAAATCCTGACTTCAAGACCCTCACGTTCAGCCTTGGCAGTCAAAAAGACAAACAAAGAGGAACCCAAAGATGGAAGCCTTTAACAGTCCTTAAGCAAGAAATTCTAATGGACTTTGAATTGGACATTTGAACTCTTCCCTGTTATGACTATTTTAATTTCGTCTTCCGGGGACCAGTCAAGGACTTTCTTTTCTCCCTACAGCTAACAGTCTTGCAATTCGGGAGTCTTTTAGGTAGACTCACTGAAGGGGTACCCCTATTGCCACAGTCTACGACCCTATTCAGCCTCGAAGAAGCCAGAGCGGTCAGCGCCCCAATTCCCTATTGGCAATTACGGTGACCTCTTCAGAGGGTTGTGTGATGAGAATAGGAGGTAGAATTTGGCTAGGCAGTTTAGGGTAAAAAGACCCCAAAGAGCAGAAACTGTCCTTGTGTCCTTCAGCAGCCTACTCTGTATCAAAGGTCAAATCTGTCCAAGGTATTTGGGGGCTCTTATCTAATTCCTAAAAGGTTTTAGGGTTACCTTTTCAATAGAAAAACGTTAGAGAACGAATAGCTAACTGAGAGACTCTAAATTCTCACTTATACCTTTCATAGACTCAAGAATGAACTCAAAACCCATTATTCCCCCCCTGGTTTGCCGATCTCCTCATGGCAGGGCTCCTCCCTTTATTGGGCCCTTATATACCTCCCCATTTTACATAGAAAACAAGGGGGAGATGTGGGGATCTGGTTACTGAGCAAGGCAAGCAACTCTTGATCCCCTAAAGGGATGGCGGGTGTTTGACCTGCTCTGCCTGTGTGATAACCTGGCCCTAGGAAGCTAGTATAGATACGAATCTTCCTTTCCCCCACCCCAGACCAGATCCAGGTTTTTGGCTTTCGCTTCCTCGTTCCTGAACTTCCACAACCTTCCCGCCTTTACCCCAACACCCCACCTTTCTCGCCTTCTCTAACGGTCAGGAAGGCCTCCCTATATAAGCCCCTGCATTGGCTCTAGTAACCGAACTACCCACCGACGTAGTCTCCCGGGAGGGAACTCCTCCCGCCGCACTCTGAGCCAACCGAGGTCCCGTTCGATCATCCTCCATTCTCTGGCATGGCTGGAGCACAACAGCCTTGCTGGAGATGGAGACCGCACCCACAAATGGCGCCCAACCTGAGTGGATATAGACCAACAATCACGACTGAACAAGGGACAGTCCAGGATGCGCCGAAGAAGGTGAGTGCTCCCCGTGAGGAACATCGGCTTCACCTGGCCATGCCACTCTGAGGACAGGCACAGTTTCTTTCTAAATTCTGTCTTTTCTATCAAGCTGCAGGTGTGGGACTGAGATCCAGTAGTTGGAGCTTGTTACACCTCAGGGCAGGTTAAAGCTTTATTGTCTGTGTCCGTTTTGGTTTTGTCTTAAATGTTGTGACTGCTTCCTCATGGGCCAGGGTGAGTCCGAAAATGTCAAAATGTCGCTGCTTTTAAATGTAGAGTGACTAACTTTCCTAAATGCGTTTTTCTAGCTTGTTATATAAAAATGTAATTGCCTCTCTACAGGGGAAAAAAAGGTTTTAAAAGTTATTTCTTTCCTTAGACTTTTTCTCCACCATGGTTCTCTTTCTCTTCATGGATTGGGGAACAGAGCCCGTTAGAGGGCCTGAACTTTGGACCTCAGTCACCATGGTCCCAAGACAACTGCCTTTCTAATTAGATCTAAGCATTTTAAGTTTTCATGAACAGGAGAGTCATATACCATGCTGTAGAGAACATTTAACTGGGTGCCTTTTAAAAGTAAAAAAGAGGTTTCTATTATATACCGTGTGCTTGTTCGTGATCATGGCCTGTGCCCTTACTAGGAGAGAGGAAACCCTGTGGTCTGGTTTCCATATCTTACGTGTGTACTTTCATCAATATGGTGGCAGTCACATGGCCTGACTGACACCTGGGACAAAAATTTTCAAAATGGCGTTGACCTGCTCGACCTTGCCGCCATCTTAATCCAGCCACATGGCTTAATCCAAAATGGCCACACCCAGGAATTTACTGGTTCTCAAATTAAAATAGACACAATATCAACATTTTAATATCATTTTTGTCTGTTTCTAATGAAAGGTATTTAAAATTTTAACTTTTAGTATGGTGTTTGCTGGTTTTTAAATGACTGTTTTTACATTGTCTTATGCATTTACTGGTTTTTACAAGGAACTATTTTAAATTCTGATATTTGTTTATATAACATCTTTATCTGTTCTTAAAGGAAATTAATTTGGTTTGTAACATCTTTATATGGTATATTTGTGGATCTCTAAATGTAACTATTTAAAATCTTACCTTGTTTTGCATAATGCCCGTTCGATCGTCCTCTATTCTCTGGCATGGCTGGAGCACAACAGCCTTGCTGGAGATGGAGACTGCACCCACAATTTTTTAATGCACATGTGTCGAAAGGGGAGCAAGGAAAGGAAAAGGGGAAGTTCTGCACTGGATGCTTGGTGCGCCCTTCAGGGTTCGTATAACAGGCCTAGAAGTCCCTGACCTGCTGGCCTTGACAGGTTGAGTGTGTTGAGGGGGAAGATGAGGGGCTGTCAGGGACTGGCCATGACTCTGTGAGCCTTCTAGCTGAGTTCCTGGGAGGCTGGATGTGTGGGAGTGCACAGGCTCAGAGGGCACTTGCCCCCGCTGGGGTTTCCCTCTCCAGCAGCCCGGGATCCTGCTCCCCTGGTTGGCTAGGCTGAGGGGGGCTCCAGGTGAGCTACCGTGAGCAACTTCCCGTGCCATTGCTGCTGTGGGACTTAAGTGGACCTCATCTTATGCCCACTGTCCTCCCTACTCTGGCTCCCTGGCAACTCTGTGTGGCTCCAGGTCTGGCTGTGGGAATCGGGCTCCGCCCATGCTCCTCCAGGTCGGCAGGAGGGAGTAGGAGGCGGGTCCATCTGTAGGTGCCGCCAGGTGGCCTGACCCAGCCTTCCGCCCTGACTCCAGGGGCTAGGAGTTGCAGGTGCGGGCCGTAAGCTACCATACCGGGAGGCTGCTGAGCCCAGCGTGGCCCAGCCCATCCCGGCCCTGCTCTGCTGAGGCTGAGGCTGGGGCTGAGGCTGAGGCTGCAAGGGGTACCGGAAAGCCTCTCCCACACCCAGAAGTTGGAGAATCAGCCCCAGGGCACCCCGAAGACCAGCACAGCAGGTAAGTGTTGCGGACCGCGGACTATGAGCAGGGCGAATTGGCAGTTCCTGCCTCCCAGATGCCTTCCCTGCCAGGTGGAGGTGGCAGGAGGTGGAAAGCAGGTACCTCTGGCTCCTGAGGTGAAACGCATTCCTTTTCCTCTGGTGGACAAGGCTGAGGTGACAGCGGTACACACTCCCGAGGTCCCTTCCTTCCCAAGGCCATTTGGGAATCTTCAGTAGTGTCCTCTTGGGTAATGAGTGTACCATGCATTTTCCTGGCTGTGAGTTCTTCTGCGTGTCCTGCTTTCCATTGCTTTCTAGGAACTGGGCTCGTTGGTTGGTGTTTCCGGTTCTATGTATGGGAATACGGTACCCTGAGATGGTAGTTCAAATGACAGTATAGATGGAGGAGTTCTAGGACCTCCTGTGAGACGGCCTTGGTCATGTCATGTTGATAGTCCCCCCCCCCCCGGGTACCTTATGTAGAGGCCCTGGGTCCTGAGATCTGGGATGAAGAGCGGGCAGCGCCGTGCCCACCGCTCCCAACAGCCAAGCACAATGACTGCAGGAAAATGCAAACCAAGTGTCTGCACTTGGAAACTGTCAGGAGACAGCCGACCCTTGCAGGGCCCAGAGAGAGCGGTAGTGAGTCCCAGTGCTTGACTGTGTCTACTCCTGATGCAGCACAGCCTAGCCTCAGGTTGGTTCTGGAAAGCGGTCAGATCATCTCTGTACATATCCACTCTTGCTGTGATCTGCCTCCTGCTTGGCTTTGAAAGCGTGCCTCGAGTTGAGTGGACATTTTCAGCCCTAGTGGTATTTGTTCTTGGTCCAGGGACGAAAGACTAGGAGAATGACATCGGGGTGAGAAGCTGTCATGAGCGCCCCCCTCCCACCTACAGACGGCGATTGTCTCCTTTTCTACAGGGCGAATTGCAGCTTGGTGTTGTCCTTGGCTTTTGTTTCCCAGGGCTGGGGACATTGCCGGCAGGAAGGTACACAGGATGCCCTATGCAAGGACTCTGCATTTAAGAAGAAGGGGGAAGAGGCAAGAATTAATGCAAGGATTTTGGTTTTGAGTCAGATGCTCACTATGTAGCTAAGGCTATCCTTAAACTTGCATTCCTTCTGCTCTAACCTCCTGAATTCTGGAATCACAGGCTCATACCATTACACCTGGTGAAGTTCTGTGCCAAGAAGAGAGAGCTCAGAGCTGCAAAGGCTAGGCCCCGTGTCAGGTCTGAGAGCCTGTTGGAAAGCAGATCAACACAGGCTAGGTGTGGTGGTACAAGTCTTTAATCCCAGCACTCTGGAGACAAAGGCAGGTTGGCAGAGCTCTGTGAGAGAGAGGCCAGCCTGGTCTCCATAGGAAGTTCCAGGCCAGCTGTGGCTGCTGGGAGACCTTGTTAAGACAAAAATATAAATAAATAAATAAATAAATAAATAAATAAATAAGAGGAAGTTAGGAAGGGAGGGGAAGGAAGGTCCGTCGACACTTGGTGGAGTGACCCCAGCCTTAGCAGGGGACCATCGAGAAAGGAAAGTTAGCGGCTACCTGGGCAGGCTTCCTGACAGACACTGAGCCTGAGTGAAGAGCAGGACGGAGATGGGTTTCCACGGTTCTTAGTCAGGGGGTGTCAGCTTCGCAATTATGCAGGATCAAGAGATCAAGGGTGTGACTGGAACAGAGAGGAGTCCAGAGTGATGGCGTCATGGGCAGAGCTGAAAAGACAGGACAGACTTAGAGTTGTGACCAGGAGTGGCCTGCGGAGTGGGATGAGGTATGGACAGGGACACCGGCAGGCCTGTTCACAGTTGGGGTTGCTAGGTGTCCAAGACTGGAAAAGCAAGTGCCTCACCCTACCTCTTCCGGATCCTTGGGGCTCTGAATTTGGTTGGGGAAACTACTTCATCTCTAATGAATATCATCCAAGCAAAGTCTTGCCTTCTTGTGCTAGGCTGTTTGCACAATTAAATAAAGACAGTCATGTCAGGGTGGGGTAGGGTGAGGGATTCTGGAGTCACTTGGATCTGGATTCTGACCCTGACCTTATGTTCTACCTCTGAAGCTTCACTGTTTCCTCTGTAGAGAGGGTCCATTAGCATTGTAGAACACAGCACAGCTGGAGGACTGTGAGGACTGAAGGCTCAGCGACAGTCCACTGTAAAGCCACATCTGCAGGCTTTGGTGTGGTGAGGGCAGGGGGTAAAACCATTGCAGTTATTGTCTGGTGGACCTTGAACCCGGGTGTCGGGAGATGCAGAACCTTAACAAGAGATAGCCAGGAGAGCTGAGCATCTCCTAATGATTATAGTATCACCTCTGTGTGTGTGTGTGTTATTTAAGCATTTGCCAAAATACATCTTTCAGACCCACAGAGAGTTAATTTTTTTATTTTTAATATTCTCAATATTAATAAACCCCAATAAATAAAACTTGGGGTTTTATTTACCACTAGATCTATTAGTTTAATTTAGTAGAGGGCAGGCTGTGTACTTAACCAAAAATTGCTTTGACGTTATGGAGAACTAAGAGGCTGGGGCCAGATAGATGGAGCCGATTGATCTGTTTGAGGTAAACTCTGTTATTTCCCCATGTGCTTTCTTCACCTTAATGGGGGATGGTGATTGGAAAATACACAGCTGCCTGATCATGACTAGGCTAGAGGGGTCAGCGCTCTGAGGCCTATGTCTTTTCCAGCCACTGGGAGATCAACCCTTGGCACCATCCTGTTGGAAGGTGGGAGTGAGATGCTGTGGGAGACTGGGGACATGTGAGACAGATGTGCACCACTGAGATGCTGTGGGAGACTGGGGACATCTGGGACAGATGTGCGCCACTGAGATGCTGTGGGAGACTGGGGACATCTGGGACAGATGTGCACCACCTGTGCCCATTCCTGCCAGCCGTGTCTCCCCGTCATTGACCAACCTTCCAAAGAGTTGACCTCACGTCAGGAAGCCAACGTGGGTAGACACAGGGCTCGGGGCACAGAGCTGGAGAGTCAGTGGTGGGCAAGTCCAAGCCCAGCGACAGAGCTGCCAGGGGGCCTTTCCTCAGGGGCAGTTACTGAGTTTTTCCTCTTGTTAGAAGGCAGTAGAAACCATCTTGATCTGGTACAGCAAGGATAGCTGGTATCTGGGCAACAGCTGTGTGAATTACCAGGGTGGATGCACCCTACGTGGTTATGGTCATCTGTCCCCAGCATGGTGACCCCAGGAGCAGGGCTCTGGGGTGCCAGTCACACTTAAAGACAGCTCCAGATCCAGGACCCCAAGGTTGTGGCATCCTTCTGGAATTTTCTGGACCACCACTTGGGAATGTCTGATCAGAGCATTCCTCAGGGTGCTGAGACAGGAGAAGACTCTCTATCCAGGACAATCAGTGGCTCCTTTCCATGCCCCAGTGATAGTCCTGAAGGAAGGGTAAAGCAGACAGACACTCCATCCTACTGACACTGTCCTGGGCCATGTGGCCCTTGCAGTTCAAGCAGAAGGTCTAGAAGCTTCAAGGTTGGCATAGCTTCAAGACTAATTGTAGGCCTTCCTGCGTGGCCAGTATGTTTCATCAGTGGATAACTCTGCTGCACATTCAGTGTCCTGGCCAAGTCCAACCAGCTGGACTCCTCTGCCAGAAAGTCTTCTTGGTGCTTTCTTCCTCCCACTTTTGTGTGTCCCTGTTCCCGAGTCCCATTATGGCCCTCACAGGAGGCTTGTCTCTCATTCTCCAAGGCCCAGTCCTGCTTTATTCTTTCAGTCCATCTCTTTCAAGCGGCTGGCGATTCCTGGAGCTCTGCCTTGAGAGCGCTGAGGCTACCTCTGGATTCAGCAGGAAAGAGTGGTGATTTGTGTTCTGTCATTAGTGTAGGAGGTGACAGAGGGAGTGGGCAGGTTTTTCCAACCTGGGTGGATTCCTGGGCTTTCCTGAGCCATGTGCAGAGTTTCTGTCTCCTCACAATTTCCCTCAAGACCAGCACAGGGCCAGCTGTAGTTGCCAGTGTGGGTCCATGTGTCTGGAGTTGGCAGATGAGGAAGAGGCTCACTGCCCACCCACGTAGTAGAGACAGCTGTTCCCAAAAGAGCACTGATCCTTTTCAGTATGGGAGTTGTGCCCAGTCCATCCTTAGACTTACCCAGACACCTTGCCTGGGGCAGGTGTTCAATGGGTGCTGAGTGGCAGGAAGCCAAGGCCATTGTGTATCCCCCTGCTGAGTTCCCAGGATGTTCTCTCAAAGAATCTTAGGCCTTCCTGATCTCATTCTCAATACTGCCTGTTCCACTCCATGGGGATGTATGTAGCAGGAAACAGCCCCAAATTCCCATTTAACATCATCTCTAGCTTCAGAACCTTGCTGGGCCTGGCTACATCAGTTCACCTCCGCCCTGGAATATTCAGGGGCAAATACATAAACAAGGTCCAGGAGGGACAGGAGTCACGAGGGACTTCTGCCCTGGTATAAGGTACTGGACTCTGGCTGTCTGCTCCATTGGTGCTGACGTCCAGGCCTGGGAGGGCTTCCGGGCACTGCTGTGACCTTCTCGCCTGACTTACCGCCTCAGACTTCCTCCTGCTATAGACTGGCAGCTGCCAGACCTGCTCGGTTTGCAAAATGTCAGTGGTTTAATATCAATTCTGGAGGTTTTATTTTATTTAGTCCCGAATATCAATTTCTGATGGGATTTGATCCAATCATGGCCAATCTAGAGCGATGGTAGATTTGTGCTCCCATCCGAAGCTGACAAAAGGTCACCCTGCCTTAGGAGAGAGGCTGCCTTGACCTGGTACTCTTGCGATTTCATTCCTCTTCTGCGGCCCTGGGGGCAAGTTGCAGTCTTTCCTGAGCACAGTCAAGTGGACTCAGCACTGGGCCCCTTGGAATCTGTTGGCTGGGCCAAGAAACCTGGGAGGTTAAGCTTTGCAATTGTCAGCCACAAAAGGCCCTGGCTTTATCTGCAGAATATCTTTGATGTGTCAGATCTAACTTAATTTTTCACAATAATTTTTTCAAATGTTATTTTTCCCTTTGGCGGAAAAAAACACTATGGAATGAGATTTTCTGTGGATGAAGAGTCCAGTCCTGGGCCATGCTGGCTTGTGCCTCTGTCCTCTCTCTGGCTAAGGGACACACTGTCTTTACAGATTCAGAGAGCAGCAACAGGGGATACTAGGTACAAGGGGTCATGTCATATTTTCAACTGGCATTGTGCTACCTTAGCGTAGTAACAACTAGAGCTGGAACCCAACTGGGTAAGCCCTTAGGGACCACCTGTCTGAGAGTGATCTGGAATAACCTGTGTCCTGGTACAGCCCTCAGCCTGGCCTGCAGGAACTGTAGATCCTGTCCTAGTGGGCTCAGAACTCACTCTTCCTTGCTAGGGAGAAGCTGGCTCACGGGATCCTACGGCAGGGGGTTGTTCATGAAACAAGACTTTCAGAGTACACCTGTGCTGGGCTATGAGCAGCTGGGGGCAGAAGGCCAGCTGGGGCTTCATGTGGGACTGGGGGGAAGAAATTGAGGCAGGATGGAAAACAGGAAAAATTCTGGGCTAATGAAACTGGAGAGGAACCTTTCTCCCAAGAATCCATTTCTTCTCCGCAGCAGAGAATAATTCCAGCACAATTAACACCTGCTTAAGGCCTTTCTCCCTTCTCAGCAATTTTCTAGGAATTTCACCAGAAACTCCTCTCACAGGGAAGGAGCAGGTACTAAATCCTTTTCATAACTCTAATGACTCCTGGTCTTCTCAGGCTACAATTCCACAAAGGCATCTCCAGAGCCACATAATGTCTCTTATTAAAAGAGAGGAAAGGGGCTAGAGAGAGGGCTCAGCCATTAAGAGCACTGGCTGCTCTTACAGAGGACTGAGGCTTGGTTCCCAGTACCCACAAGGTGCCTCACAACTTCTGTAACTCCAGGTCCAGGGGATCCGATGCCCTCTTCTGGCTTCCGAGGGCATTGCATTACAAGGGTGCAAGTACACACATGCAGGCAAAACACACACATAGCGGATAAAAGCAAATGAACAAAAAAAATTCTCAAGGAGGAAAGCTGAATAGGGGAGAGACTTTAACAACATTCTGAGATGTCTGTGTATCTGTGGTTAACACTAATACAGTTCATGGTGACTCTCTCTAGGGGAGAGACGTTAACATTCTGAGATGTCTGTGTGTGTCTGTGGTTCACACTAACACAGCTCATGGTGACTCTCTCTTGGGGTACCTGTGTATCTGTCCTCAAGTACGTTCTGTTTTCTTTCTGATCACCCTTTCTTTCTCCTAACCCTTATCCTTACTCTATACTAAAACATCTTGAACAAAATGTTCACCTCTGCCTCACCCTGGCTTGTCCTGAAATTCTTTCTCGCACTAAAGCTACCAATCTCAGTTTGGTTTGAGTCTAGGTCTTTGAGAGACTAGGGGAACTCCTTGGGCTGGTGAGAGTGACAGCCTGAAAGTGTGCTTCTGTCTTCTCATCGATGACAGGATGGAGGACAAAGCGGGAAGAGGAGTGAGTGGAGTGTTTATGGAGTCAACCTAGAGGCTTAGTAGGGGTCACAGCTTTTGCTAGACTGAGCTCCTGGGTAGCGCTAGGCGGTGGCTGTGACAGCACCGCGGCTCTGCATCCCCTTACACATACACTCTCCCTCCAAAGCAACTGGATGTGATGCAGACATGCTCCCCAAACGGATGCCTTGCCTTCTACCACAGGCTTTTACCTCTAGGACTCGGGTCCCTGGGGACGTATGTGGTGGTGGTGGGGGGCTGCGCAGTTCCTGTGTGCAGACGGATGGCATGTCTGTTTCATGTGGGCAGAGTGTGTTCAGACAGGGTGCCCTCTGTGTGTGTGTGTGTGTGTGCGTGCGCGCGCGCGCGTGCGCCCACAGACAGCATTTGCGAGCATAGAGTGACAGCTGTGTGAATAGACAGCACAGGTATTTATAAAAGATGTGCAAATACCCAGACTGCGTGTGTGCGGCTTCCTTGTATGTGTGTGTGGGTGGGTCTGTGAGCAGGCCGGTGTATGCACACTCAGGCACAGGGAGGCAGTTTCCAGCCAAGCACCTGGCTCCGATGAGCCTCTGCTGGGGCTGAAAGAGAACAGGAAAGGAGAGTGCTCTGGGAAAAGGCCCAGTCTTCCCGGCCATCCTCTCTCTCGTTTCTTTCCTCTGTCTCTCTCCTGTCTCTGTTCCTCTCCTCTTTCCAATGTTGTCAGTTCGCTGTTGAGATCACACACCTGGACCAGCTCCCCTTTCAGACCAGCTCTGTCAGTCCAGCTCTTCCGTGCTGGGCAGCCTCTGGGGGAGAATGGATTGTGACCCTAGACTCAGGTGACCTGAGGACCTCCACCAGGCCTTGCCCTAGACAGAGAAGAGGGTCCACTCTCCCCCATTCAGTTTCAGGGCTATGTCCTCTCCTTTGCCTAGAAGGCTGAAGTCCTCTAAAGTGTGGATTTTCAGTCCTGTGAAGGTCACGCAGACATGTAAGGGGAGGAACTCATTGCTGGGGAGTACAGACAAATCAGAGTGTCTGTCTGCAGGTGCACTCTGGGCTTTGAGAGAAAGCACCAGAAGGATCTATCCTTCAGTGCAAGGATAGATCTGTCTTTCAAATATTATTTGGAGGGGTGGAGGTGGGGGTGTCTTTTTCTTTTCTGATTTGTTTATTTATTTATTATTTTTGAGACAGAATCTTGCTCCCTAGCTCAGGCTGGCCTCGAAGTCATGAATCCTAAGTATTAGGATTGCAGGTGTGTGCCACCAAGCTTGGCAAACCTGGTCTCTAACACACCTGGCCCATTGCCAAACTGACCATTTTCTTTGTCTCAGTGGGTTGCCTGACACCCACAAGGCCAGCAGGAGGAACAGATGTCCCCTTTATGTTCCTCCCCTGGGCCTGTTGCCACAAGCTGTGCTTTGTCTTTGTAAGGTCTCCAGCTCTGTCCTTTTCTCTTCAGCCACCACCTTAGCCCTGGCCTCTGTGCTATAAAGGATGATGCCTTGGGTTCCACTGCCCTGTCACTGGGCACTGTGTCTCCTATTTAAAACAAGCTTTATGAGTGGTCAGATGGAGGAATGCACTTGCTGTTAAAAAGTGGGTCTTTCTGGAAATTTCTCTCTGGACTTGGGCTGTACCTGAAGACAGACATCTCTGATTTCTCTGATTCTGCCACAATTCTGTTGCTGTGGATGCCATTCAATCCCAAGATGCATTGTCATTTGGGGCCAGGTTGATCCATTGATTCAAGTCCTGAATTCCTGGTTACTCGGGCTAGACTTAACAGTCTATGCTCCAGAGGGTGCTGCTTGGCAAGGACTGAGTCAACTTTCCATGTCTATGAGGGCCAAACACACATTCACAGTAAGAACCTGGTGGAGGATAGGTTTATCAGCTCCATGTAGAAGTACCTCATAGTGCCTGGGTCTCAGGTGAGTGAGAGAGCCTGCCATGTTCTTCACGAAAATGAAGGCCAAGGATAGTCTCCAGCATTTACCCCTCAGCATGGTACACTAGAAAGTCTATGATTTCTTCCCTTCCTTGTCTGTAATTACCACTGTATTTATTGAACATCTACAGTATGTGTCTTGAGTTAATACATAATAATCAGTGAGGACTTATAAGCACTTACTTGCTGGTTACTTCTCTCATGACTGTGACAAAATGCCTGACAGAAGCAGCTTAAGAGAAGAAGGTTTATTGGGGCTCACAGTTTCATTGTCAGATAGTCTGCAGCCAAAGATGTGTGGCCCACAGTGGAGAAAGGTGTTAGTATGATTTGTTCATATCTTGGGAGAGAAGACATAGAGTAGACATCACCTTCAAGGTTGTCCCAAGACGCTCACTTCTTCTAATTGGGCCGTAGTCCAAAAGATTTGGATAACCTCCCTAAATAGTGCTGCCACCTAGGGACCATGTCTTCAAACACTTGAACCTGCAGGGCACTTAACCCATTCCACATTAAGGTTCCTAACCTTGACCCTAGGAGAGAATTGAAACCACTCCCACAGTAGAAACAGAGGAAGTTCTGAAGCTATGGAGTGAGATAGAGAATACAGGTATGGTGCAAAGCAGAGGCTTAAGCCTGTCCCATAGCATCACAGGCTGCCCTAGTCCCGCCCTCTGTGTGACTGACATCTCTTCCATCCTTCATTCCAGCAAAATCATTTTCTCTCGAAGCATCTTGAGTTGGGGACAGTGCAGACTCAGCCACTGCCGACTCTGGTGAGCAACTGGGTAATTATTTCCAAAAATATTGACTTGTAATGTGAAGAAAGCTCTTCTCCCGGCCACCCGTCAGCAGAAAATTGCCTTTGGTATTAACATTTTATCAACCGCATAATGTGAATTGATGTAAATGCATAATTAGAAATAATAGCCTGGGAGAATTCACTCTTATTTATAAAATTGGGCTTGTTAAATTAAGATGGGAGCTAACGACTTCCATCTTCTTGGTAAAACATGTCCTGGGATTTGCTTACTGGGCTTTGCAGGGGTCCTGCCTTGCTTGGGTAGCCAGGGAGCCTCTATGCACTCACAGCTGGTGGGATGGTCCCGGAGAGGGAGCACTCTTGAAGCAGGCACAGACATCACCTGTCCTAAAGGTGGCTCTGTAGTCACATGAATAAACCTCTCAGAAGCATCTCAATCAAAACGCAACTAATGGCAGTTCTTGAAGGAGAAAGGCTGGAGACAATAGCCTTCACCTTCAGTCTCCAGGAGGACATGGCAGGCTCTCCTACTCAGCTGAGATCCAGGCATGATGAAGTACTTCTCCCCGGAGCTGATAAACCTCGCCTGCACCTGGTTCTTACTGTGCATGTGTGCCTGCCTCTCGTGGTCCCCTCAGACACGGAAAGGTGACCCAGTCCTTGCCATGCATGACCCTCTGGCTACAGTCACAGGCCAAGGGATATAGAGCATAGACTGACAGCTCTAGCCTGAGTCACCAGAAATTCGGGACTTGGTCCTGAGCTGCCGCGCCTGCACGGCCCTGGATCCGAGTCTGCGAGGGACGTCGGGATTAAAGAAGACACAGCACGCTCTTGGTCTGGATGGTAAAAGACTCTTTATTCCTTTTCTCTCTCCCCCTTATATACTCCCTAGCATAAGAGGGAGGAAGTTGGCAGGAAGGAACTCAAGGATGAGGTCTGGGGTTCAAGATAGGGTCAGGGCATTCTCAGCCTGTGAGGCGGAACTTCCTGGGCTCAGTCTGGTAAACAACTCTGGGAGCTGAGGTGAACAAAACAGGATGTTCACGAAACAAGTTCCTGCTCAGTAACAGAGGGGGTTGTGTTGAGAGACCTTTTTCCCCACACTGAGCAAGGCAGGTAGCCACTGTTCTTGTTGTTGTTGTTGTTTGGTACTGGGTGTTATGCTGCGATCACCCTCCAACCAGCAGAGGAAGAAAGACCACACCGAGGATTCTTCTTGATCACACTTTATTGGAGAGCCTCTTGATTATAAGAACGATGATGGCGAGGGGCAAGGGGCGAGCATTTGCGGCTGCTTATATAGCCTAGGGGACTACGAGGCACCCATGGATTGGCTGCAGACAGCTGACCGTAGGTAGGCGCCACGGGATAGGCTCAGGACAGGTCACATTGCACGCATGCGCATTCCCAAGGCCGGGTTGGCGCCAAGGCACTGCCTAATATGGAGTTGTTTACCTCCGTACTGCCAGGAAGCCGGCGCCATCTTGTAATGGCGTTTGTCCTTGCTCCCTGCAGTTCCCCCTTCCTTTTATAAAATAACCAGTGAAACCCCAAGAGTAGCGCAAAGACTCCCGATCTGGTCCTTACCTCATTATGTGCTGACCGATCAAGGGAGAAACATGGGCTTCTGGCCTCCCCTTACTGCGTGCAATGGGACTAACCCCCGGAGTGTGCAAAGGCGGAGACCAGATCCAGGGAACCCTCTTCCTGCCCATCCTCATGCAGTGGGATGCTTAATGCCCTGAGGGTGCAAGGGCCAGGGAAGGGTTAAGGCGACTACTCAGTTTTTTAGGGCCGCTAGCCATACTTGGGGGGAGGCTCCAACTTCCAATGCAGCCAGTGCCTGGGAAATAATGACCTTGTCCCTCCTTACCTGGGCTCAAATCCTGCAAATCAACCAAAGGCACAACACACATCCCCCAATGCTAAGAGCCACAAACATGCCCACTCCTACCCACTCCTTAAAATAAGAAAATACAGATGAAAACCAAGAAGCAAACCCAGTTGCCAAACTTGGATCAACCCGGGTAGAATTAATGGCAATAACAGCTCTTCGAAGCTCATCCAGATTAACATCAAAATTATCACTCCAATTACGAACTAAATAATTAGAAAGCTGTCTGGACAAATTTGCTGCTTTAGTCATATTATCATATGGAACACTGGTAACACATAAAGCTTGAAACTTCCACTCGCACCCTAATTGGGCAACCTGCCATAAAACATCAATTTGATCTTGTACCAAATCCATTCTCTGATTTAATATCATAATCCCTCCTTTTAATCTAGAATTTAATGAAACTTGTGAATCTATAGCCTTGGCAGTACTTTCAGCCATACTATTTAACGTGTGGGCCGTTTGTACGGTTTGATTTAAAGCTATTCCTGCTGCAGTGGCAGCGGCAGTAGCCGCAACTATGGCAGTGACTACAGCAGTAGTAATCCCAAAGTCTCTCTTGGGGCGAAAAAGTGTCAGGGTACCAGGAACCTCCACGGGTACCGGAACCCAGCGGGGTATTCTAAGCACTAAAGCATTCTGCCATCTATTAATATTCCAGCATTGCTCAAAAGCACATGTTTCATTAGTACAATTACTAAAAGATTCATTACTTAAAACAAACAAAAAGGGTGAATATACACAAACTAAAGTCTTGCCATAAGTCTTATTTTTTCCAAACCCTATATGAAAATTAACTGCAACTGCACCTCCCGTTGTATTACAGGCTTTCCACCATTGTCCGTCCTCTGGTGATGATGTTGGTGAAGTATCCTTATCTTCCCATGTAGTACTATTTATAGTAATGTTGCTATAGGCTACAGACCCCCCCCTTGCAAGAGAACAAAAGGTGTCATATCCGTACAGCTTCCATTAACACCACATAACAACCATTTTGTAAAAGGATGATACCTAGCATCATGTAACAAAAAGCCCTCAGTCCATGTGTGGGGGTTTGGAGCCTGGCCACGCATGTCCGGTGAAAAGGTAAAAAACCGACCCCTGTCTGCCCAATTAACAGAGGTGGACTGACACTCAGTCCATGGCCAGAGGTCCTGCTCATACGCACCCCAGCAATGTGGAGCAAGGCGAGGTTGATATAATGTTTCATTGTTGGGAGACCAGCCGGTAACATTTGGCAGGGTTCCATTAAGCCAAACCGCTGTGTCAGTGTAAGACTGAACGATACTCTGCCTCTGCCCGTCTTTGCTCGTAGTGATGGTAGGGTCTCCATTAATTTTTCTAAAGTTTACATCTTTAAACCAGGCAAAACTTTGTACACTTAATAACATACAAGAACTACGGGGCATATTAAGGGTAAAGCATAAGGCACCGGCCTCAGAAAAGCTGCGAAAACTCTGTAGGAACTGTTCCTTATTATCATCTGGAAGAATTGGCAATCCCAGTTCCTTTTCTGTTGTAAAAAAGTGGGGAAAAACTGGCGAATCATGGCGAACTGGAATGGGTATGGGAAATACAGACAGAAACCCCCAGCGCTGTTCTCCTCTACTAGGTGTCCAACGCTGGAGCAGAATCATCATCACCAGAAGCCTCCACATTCCCTTGCTCGGCGGCATCTTTTTCCTCTTGGCTGTCTTCTGAGGAAGGCTGAAGCACTCTCACCAATCTACTGGGAACCCAATGAGGCGATTCGCAGTCCTGGGGAAAAACACAAACAGCTCCCCTGGATCTTCATATAACAAGATCCGGTCCCTTCCATTTATTATTTAAGACATCCTTCCACATGACCATTTCGTGGGACGGTGAGGCTTCCCATTGGCTATGTCTGTCTGCTGCAGACCGGTCATGGGCATCCAGAATTAAGAAATTAAGTGTGAAGAGGGCTAGAGAGACCCTCTCTTTGGGGGTCGCATCTTCCGCGATACCCCTTTTTTGTTTAAATAGGATGGCCTTCAAAGTCTTATTAGCTCGCTCCACTATGCCCTGGCCTTGCGGATTGTAAGGAAGGCCAGTAGTGTGAGCGACTTGCATTAAGGCACAGAAGGCCTGGAAACCTGAAAAGGAATATGCCGGGCCATTGTCTGTTTTCAGGCAATGTGGCTTCCCCCAAGCTGCCCAAGCTTCTAGACAATGAACTTTAGCATGAGTTACCTTTTCTCCTGCCAAAGGTGTAGCAAAAATTATGCCCGAACAGGTGTCTACTGATACATGGACATATTTTAATTTCCCAAATTCAGGAACATGAGTCACATCCATTTGCCGTAGATCCCCAGGGCGGAGGCCACGAGGATTGACCCCCACATGGGGGGCTGGCAAAAACGTCACACAGGATTGACATGATTTAACAATGTTGCGAGCCTCCTGTCTAGTAAGGGCAAACTTTTGCCTCAAAGTATTAGCAGGCACGTGGTACAGTTTATGAAACTCAATTGCCAAGGATTTGGGATCACTTAGGGAAAGCATGGCTACTCTTGTGGCTTTATCCACAAGATCATTGGCTTGTGCCAGGGGGCCAGGCAATAATGAATGTGCACGGATATGGGCAACAAAAAAGGAATGTGCACGTTGTAATATTAAAGATTGAAGTTGTACCAGGATAGAGGAAACTGTACTTGCGGGCTGTACAAAAGCGGCAACTTCCAATGCATTGACCGCATTGGCTACATATTGAGAATCTGTAAACAAATTAAATGGACCAGAAAAGGTCTGAAAAACTTCCAAAACAATCATACACTCAACAATTTGAGGAGAATCGGGCCGAAACATGCGAACTACCGGCTCAAAACCTTGCACCAAATAAGCTCCATGGCCTGACTTTGATCCATCAGTAAATATAGTAGGGGCATTCTCAATGGGGTTAAAAGCAGTGACCTTTGGAAAATACACCAAATTATGTTCAACAAAAGTCAAAATAGGGCTTTTGGGATAATGATTATCTATTTCATTAGGAAAAGCACATAGCAAAATGCTCCATTCATCTACTGTGGCTGCTAATACTTCTACCTGTTCTTTGGTATAAGGAATAACAAGTTTATCAGGCAGCTTTGCAAAATGCATCAAGCAATACTTAAACCCCAAAACAGCTTGTCGAGCAACCAGCTGTGGAAAATACTGTAGGGTACGGGCTCCCAAAGTATTTCCATGAAGCCACAATAATGGTCCTTCTTGCCAAATTACGCCCATGGGAACATCCTTAGTTTTCAAAATGCATAATAAAAGTGGCTTAAGGGGTTCAAACCGATCGAGTTGAGCCTCACCAAGGGCTTGTTCAATTTTGCGCAAGGCCTCATGAGCGGCTGGTGTTAGAACACGAGGGGAGGTAACCTCCGGGTCGCCCTCAAGAATGGAAAAGAGTGGAAGTAAGTCTGACCGAAGTATGCGAAGAAACCCTCGCAGCCAATTAATATCTCCCAACAATTTTTGGAAATCATGTAGGGAGTGCAACTGAGAAGTGCGGATACATATTTTTTGAGGCCTAACTGAACCTAAACTAACAATTGATCCCAAAAATGTAATTGTATCCGTTTGTTGAACCTTTTCTGGTGCTATAATTAATCCCTTTTGTTCCAATGCCTTTACTGTTTGTGCAAAAGAATCATGCAAAACAACTAATGAGGGCATGGTCAACAAAACATCATCCATGTAGTGAATTATACGAAGGAAGGGAAATCTATGCCGTATCGGGGCTAAGGCAGAATTTACAAATAATTGACACATAGTAGGGCTATTGGCCATGCCTTGAGGCAAAACCTTCCACTGAAAACGGGCATCAGGCTGTTCATGATTAATGGAGGGAAGGGTAAATGCAAAACGCTCCCTATCTTGAGGGCAAAGGGGTATAGAGAAGAAACAATCCTTAATATCCAACACCATTATGGGCCAACCCTTGGGCAGGGCAGAGAGGGCCGGCAGGCCTCTCTGAACCGGTCCCAATACTTGCATTTGCATATTAACTGCTCTCAAATCATGAAGTAGTCTCCATTTACCAGAGCGTTTCTTTATGACAAAAACAGGAGTGTTCCAGGGGGAGACAGAAGATTCCAAATGACCTGACTCTACTTCTTGTTGGACTAATTTATGGGCTGCCTCCAATTTTTCTTGTGATAGGGACCACTGGGGGACCCATACAGGTTTATCGGTTAGCCATGGTATGGGCACCTGGGTGTTACTGGAAGCACTATTTTCAGCGACCCCTAAGAAAAACCCAGCCCACTGCGGTCTGTCTTTTGTACAGGAACAATGGGATCGGGTCATCCTTGAAGGAACTTTCCCAACCCTTGCTCTGGAACAAACCCTTGAATTTTCATCATATTTTTGCTGGCCTGTGAATAATCATTGGTTAGGCGCAGACGCATCTGAGACTGAACATCTCGTCCCCATAGATTAATGGGAACTTCTAGGACAAAGGGTTGTACTTTGCCTTTCTGTCCCTCCTCGGTGACCCATGTTAATTCTTTTGCACTAATTTGTGGAGACTTGGCATACCCCAGACCTTGTAATGTTTGAGAAGAGCATTGAAGGGGCCAATTTTTTGGCCAGGAGCTCATCTGGATGATGCTTCTATCTGCTCCCGTATCGAGCAACCCGGAGAACTTTTTCCCCTCTATTACCAGATGTAAAATGGGCCTTTGATTTAATTCCATGGAAAGACAGGCCAAATCCACGCCTGAAGACCCAAATTCCCTTTTTTCTCTATCCACTGGGACAGCAGGAAAACGGGAATGTAGGGAGGGTAAAACTAGCAATTGGGCAATACAATCTCCAGGGGCAATGGAAACAACTCCGTAAGGAGAATGACAAAGGACTCTAAGTATACCTTGATAATCTGGGTCAACGACCCCAGGAAAGACCACCAATCCCTTTAGAGTAGATGACGATCGTTCCAGAAGGAGGCCAACCGTATCCTTCTCCAAAGGCCCACAAACATCCGTGTCGAGGGCCTGGATTCCCGCCTCAGGGGTTAAGACCAATCCGGAGGTGGCACAGAGGTCCAGCCCTGCGGAACCTGAGGTGACTCTGCGGACGGGGAGGAGGGGGGCGGTCCTAGGGTCGGGACTGGTGTCTGAAGCGCCCCAAATATTTGCGGGCCCTGGGGTCGGGGGCCCTTCATCCCGTTTTTTTGACTCTTAACCTTGTTGTAATGGCGGGATAGGCAGTCCATTAATGTCCCTCACTGACCTGCACTCATTCGCCCAATGTTTGCCCTTTTTGCATCTCGGACAAGTGCCTGGAGGCCGCTGGTGGCGGGCCTCCCGTGTAGGGGGGGCCTCCGCTTGGGGGCACTGGCGCTTGAAATGGCCAGTTTGCCCGCATTTAAAGCATCCCTTTCCTGATAAGGCTTGGCGAGGCCTGGTAGCAGCAAGAACTGCGGCCGCTAAGCCCGCATTGGACAAGGGGCCACCAACCTCTCGGCATGCCTTAATCCAGGCATCAATTCCCTTTTTTCTAACAGGGTTTATTGCTCTTTGACATTCTCTTGTACTTTGCTCATATATTAACTGGAGTACAAAAGGCATGGTATGGTCTGCCATACCGATAGTTTTCTCAGCTGCATCCATTACTCGGGCGGCAAAATCTGCAAACGGTTCGATCGAGCCCTGGATGATTTTTGTCAAATGCCCTGTCACCTCTCCCTTATTAGGAATAGCCCTCCAGGCTCGGTAATGAATCTCATTAACCTGCTGGTACACCTCTGCTGCATAATTTACTTGGTCGGTCGTGTGTGGGCCGAGGCCTAGAAGCATATCCGCTGTCCAATTGGGATAGCCTTCCTGAAAATTTTTTCTGGTTTGTACCTGTGCATTATCAGTAACCAGTGATTTAAATTCAAGAAACTGGCCCCTCGTGAGACAGGCTTTAGCCAGTTCTATCCAGTCTGTAGGGGTGAGGGGAACAGAAATAATTCTCCGAAGCAGTGCTACTGAGTAGTCAGCGCCCGGTCCAAAGTCCTTAACTGCCTGTACTAAATCCTTGAGTTGTTTATAGGGTACTGGCTCATATCTCCTTTGCTGGGTTATTGGGTCTTCAAAGACTGGAAAAGCAGAAGCCAAGCGTGACCAGGCTTTTGCTTGAATGAAATGGCACCTATCCTCGAGCGGCGCATAGGGTGGCGGCGCCATAGGCTCCACCCCCTGCTTCCGCTTTCTTATTAAGGTGTCAGTCCCTCCCCTCACGGGAGGGTGCCCATGCCGCTCCTCGTAAGGAGTGGCAACTTCCTCTTGATCCTCCTCAGAAATTTCTTCCTCCCGTTCTTTTGAAAAAGTTTTTTTTCTATGTATTTTTTCAGAATCAGAATCAGTCTCATCATCCGTACTTTGCACAGACAAATGTGCAAATTCCTTCAAGGAAGGGTATATATGGGTAGAGGGTGAGAGTGATTCATCCCCCGTAGGGGAGCGATCAGCCTCACCTGTTTCCCTGAGCTCATCTTGTAAACTTTTGCATTTTTTACTTTCCTTTTTCCTAGGCCTTACTTGTATTTCCCCACTTCTGTCTGATTCAGAAAGACTGTCCTGATGTCTTGCTAGAGCCTTTCGTCCCTCTTTAAGAAGTTCAACATGGCTGCCCTTGCTCAGACACGAATGAATCAGCCGCCAAAACGGCAGAGTGCCCTTACCTAAGCGTCCTTCCTGCTTAGCTGCCTCCAAATCTTTACCTAACTTTTCCCAGGTGGGAAGAGAGAGATCCCCTGACACCGCAAACCATGGTGCCGCAGCATCCAGGTCTTTAACAATTTTTTTTATGGTGGTAGTAGAGACTTTGATATCCCTGTGTTTAAGGAGTTCCTTAATTGGAGATACAAAGTCTCCAGCAGGGAGGCCCGCACTATGTGCACTTCCCATGGTGAATTGGAAACCAAGGAAAGGACCAAAAGACCTTGCTATCTACCAAGGAATTACTTTTGGTTTCTGTTGCGAAGCTAGACCTTTTCGCAACAGTGGCACACTTTATCTGGCTCGTCACAATGAAGGCAGCGGCAACACAGGACAACTATAAACACCCACACGAAAAGGACAAAAGCATGAATCAGAACAAGCTCCACATCAGACAGTACCATACCTGGGGATGACTTACCGACGTCTTCCTCTCCGTGTGTCAAGTTCTGGATCCTCTTCGGCCCCTCGCCAGGTAGCCTTACAGCACCCGGCGTCCCGGGTTTCGGCACCACTTGCGGCGATCACCCTCCAACCAGCAGAGGAAGAAAGACCACACCGAGGATTCTTCTTGATCACACTTTATTGGAGAGCCTCTTGATTATAGGAACAATGATGGCGAGGGGCAAGGGGCGAGCATTTGCGGCTGCTTATATAGCCTAGGGGACTACGAGGCACCCATGGATTGGCTGCAGACAGCTGACCGTAGGTAGGCGCCACGGGATAGGCTCAGGACGGGTCACATTGCATGCATGCGCATTCCCAAGGCCGGGTTGCTGCCAAGGCACTGCCTAATATGGAGTTGTTTACCTCCGTACTGCCAGGAAGCCAGCGCCATCTTGTAATGGCGTTTGTCCTTGCTCCCTGCAGTGTTAGACCCAGGACCTCATACTTGTTAGGCAAATATTCTATTAAGCTATATCCCCATTCTGTTTTGGGAGAGTATCTCAGAAAGGTAACCAGACTGAGTTTGAACTTGCTCTGGAGCCCAGGCAGGTACTGAACTTAAGATTCCCAGTAGCTGAGATTACAGGTCTATGCTACACCTGGCTGGATTAAGCCCTGTATTACCTTCAGTGCTGGACGAAACCCAGAGCCTTGCACGTGCTAGTCAAATACTCTTATCACTCAGCTATGTCTCCAGTCTGTGTGTTCACTTTCTGCAGTGCTGGGGTGGAACTCAGGGCCTTGTCCATGCCAGTAAAGCACTCTTCCACTGAGTTACCCTAGCTCTAATAGGAATGCCATTTTAATAGGTCTTAGCCTGATGGGCCCTAACCTATTCTAAAAGTCCTTGCTCCTCCATAGACAGCTTTCCCGTGGCCTGCTGTCCGTCCTCTTTCTGCTGCCATGGACTTAGTTAGCCCTCTTAGGATACAGGTACCACACATCCAAAGCTGCAATGCTGGGCTCCAAAGGGCCTGATGTTTCTGAAGGGCTTTCTGTTTTTATCTCATTGTGGAGACTGAAGTGAAGTCTATAGAAAGAGATGGCTGGCTGTTCTCGGAGGTCCTGAAGAATCACACACACAGACACACACAGTGAGAGGGGAGAGAGAGAGAAAGCAGATGGTATAGAGCTGTGCAGAAAAAGGTAAATAGGGGTGCTTTCTTTCCAAGCACATATGAGGGAGTGCCTTCAGCTATCTTTTAGTCCTGGCAGTCATCAGGGGAGTGGTCCTACCCCCCGCCGCTACCTATGGTAATACACTGAGGCTTATGAGGCTCTCCTGGGGCAGACCGTTTTAACTCCACCCCAGTACCTTCCCTCCAGGGGACCTGGGGGGAACAAATACATAAAAATCATTCCCTGGACCAGTAAGTTCAGGCAGGGTGATGTATGCGAGGGCCAGCAGCTCAGCTTCCTGTGTCTTACTTCCTTGTGTTGCTGGGCCTTGCCTTCCTGGCGTTCCTAGGAAATGATCTGTACCTTTCTCTGAAGCTGATTCTGCATGAGGCCAGGAGGAAAATTCTCCATCCGTCTCTTGTTTGCTTGGTTTTGAGACACGATCTACCTGTCCAGCTGGCCTGGAACACGCTGTGTACACCAGGCCAGCCTCCAACTCCCAGAGATCTGTCTGCCTCTGCCCCTGGTGTGCTGGGACTAAAGGCGTGCACTACCGCACCTGGTTCCCTGTGCCACTTTTGCAGTGGACACGCCTCCAGCCACATCAGAGATGGACTGGCCCAAGGTCACACAGGGGGCAAAGACCAAGGCTTGGCCTCAGATTCCCTCGGGGCTGAGACCTTCATGGGACAGGTAGACTCTGAGTGACTTGCTCAGCATCCAAACCTTCTGTCGCCTGGCCCCACCTGGCCATCCAGGGCATTGTGGGTGGAGACAAGTTGCAAGGGTGTTTACAGCCCTACCTGCAGCTCCCCTGGCCCCTTTTCCCTGTTCTCACTCCTGCAGGCGACACAGGTTCCCTTTTCATGTGGGAAGAAAGCTGAACATTTGCTTTGCCTGTAAAACTGATTTCATCATTGGCTTCCATTGTCACCTTGACACTCCTGGGAAGAGGGAATCTCATTTGGGGAATCTCCTCAATCAGACTGGCCTGGCTATTCTTGGCTACTAAGTGACATGGAAGAGCCCAGCCCACTGTGGGTGGTGCCACTCCTGGGCAAGTGGTCCTGTGTTGACTAAGAAAGCAGGCTGAGCACAGGCCAGAGGAGCAAGCCAGTAAGCAGTGTTCTTCCATGGTCTGTGCTTCAGCTTCTGCCCCCAGGTTCTTGTCGTGAGTTCCCGTCCTGGCTGCCTTCAAGACAGGCTGTCACTGGCTGTCACTTTCCTCTCCAAGTTGTTTCTGGTCAGTGTTTATCACAGTCATAGAAAATAAACTAGGACATCAGATGACAACCGTTTTCGGAGTCACGACCTTGTGTTTTTAGTCTTGGCTTTATGTTGCAGAAGAAAAAGCAGCTCATTAACATGTAGATAAAAAGAAAGCAAAGGAAATCAGCACTAAATTAGACACAGAAAATTGAAAAGGGGGTGTGTGTGCTGGGGCATGACTGGGGGGCACTTTAGCAGCAGTACCAGGGAACATCATCCTAAGGTCTGCGAATCTGAATGGCAAAGTTGGGGGACAGATGTGTAGAAAACAGGAGAACATTACAGGAAGAGGGAAAGGCTGTGCAAAGGCCCTAGGGTGCAGGTGAGCACTGTGTCAGAAGTGAGCTATGGGTCTTAGAACTGCTGGGATGGATCCAGAGCTAGGGGACTGTCAGGCCCATGATCACGAAGTCATGCTGCCGGGAGTGGACATCCACTGTGACTGAATATCACCAGCCTCAACCTCTAGGTCTCTAATGGACCAAGAGCTGGAGAGGGGCTGTGGGGATAGAAAGGTAACTGGATGACTGTCACAGGAAAAGAGCCTGGCTGCTGTGGAGGAGTACTGGATAGGCTGAGCAGTCACAGATAGTCTGGATGAGGAGTTACTCAGAGCATTAGAATCCACACTATCAGGCTTTTGTGTCTCTGTGACCAAATACTGCAGAAAGGCAACTTAAAGGGGCAAAGAGTTTAGTGTCAGAGATTTCTGTCGAAGGTGACCTGGTCTCATGCCCTTGAGCCAAACATAATGGTGGGAGGGTATGGCTGAAGAGGCAAGAGAGAGAAAGAAAGGAGCCAGGGAGAGAACCCCTCCCCCAAGAAACATGCAGTAACCTAATTCTTCCTGCTGGGTTCCCATCCTGTTCCCAGTTTTCACCTACCCAAACTACACCAGCAGCTTGGGGCCAACACTCAACACAGGAGCCTGTGGGGACAGATCAAGTCATGACAAAGAGAAGTGTCTGGAGCGAGAAGTAAGACAGCAGATGGATCAGAGCAGGCTGGACAGTGAGGGTTGGCCAGACCGGACTGATGCTTGAGTGTCTCTCACTAGTGTCTGCTCTGTGTGGAGGGAGGTCGGTTCTGAGAATGGTTCCGCGTGTCCTGTGGACCTGGGTCCTTGGGAATCTGGGATAGACTGCGGGGTAGGCTCCAAGCTTCAGGCAGGAATGTGCTGGCACTGGACACCTCTGTGACTTGGGTGATTTCATCCTGGTCCTGCAGACATAGGAAGGAAAGCTTTCTCAAAGACAAAATCAGGAAGAGCTGTCTTTGCAAGATGCTGCCTGGTACTGGGCAGCCGGGAGCTTTGTGTTTATGGTGTCCCTAGCCTGCTGGTCCTGCTGCCATTTGGATGTTTGATGGGGAACAGAAAGGGCTGTGGCCAGTGGACTCATTTTCAGGGAGCATCTTGGCCCCCTATGCCACACACGGGCTGAACCTCTTCCATTCACTGTTTCCCGTGAGGGCCACAGGACACATGCTGGTCACAGCCACAGTGCTTGGACATGCATAATATGTACCAACTGGCCCAAGTCATCTTTTAATTCTTCAACGTCAAAGTCTGGAGCCGGGCTTTTAGGCAAATGAATATAAACCACAAGCTATTTATAGCACAGAAGGGATTATTCACCTCACAATTGTTGAAAATTAAAATTGTCCACAGCTCTGTGCACACGTTCTCCCTCCTTTGCAGTTGAAGAACTAACACCATTTAGCTCATCAAAAATAATACCAGCAAGAAAAATGTTTTTTTTTTTTTTTTAAATCCCCCAACATTTTACCTTAATGCGTTCCTTGGAAGAAAGTAATTTATGATGCAGACAAGATAATTATCTGACTTGATTTAACACAGTAGATGGAGCTGGGGCCCCTCCCTGTTATATGCTGGGACCTTGTGGGGGGTGGATTCTATTCTAGGACAGATATTCTGAGAGACCAACTTGACCCTGCAGCATCTTACACTCACCGTGGACTGGAAGGAGACTTCTGTTGACTTTTGGTCATTTTGGAATGACGCCGGGGCATCTCCATGGGTACTGAATCTTGTCTCTGTCACCTGAGGTTTGTCTCACAACTTTAAGGTCTGCTTGGAACCTGCAGCCTGAATCCTGCATAATTCATGGTCGCCTCATCTCTAGGCATCTTTTCTCCTCAGTGTCTCTGCCCTGCCTGCACAGGGGCTCTCTCTAGCTTGGAGAGTCATGGGAAACCATATCCCCAGGAGCAGCCCTGAGTGGATGACTAGTGAGACTGATGGTGAACATCCAGTCTCCTTCCACCGTGGGTGGTCAGTTCCCAGGCCTGTTCTGCACAGTGGCTTAGAGGTGCCCTATGGGCTGAGCCCCACCTATAAACCCAGTGCTGCTTTAGAGGCCGAGGCCGGAGGATTGCAAGTTCTAGGCTATCCTGGGCTACAGAGTAAGACTTCGTGTCAAAGAAGAAAAGAACTACAAAAAAAAAAAAAGCTAGAAAATAAGGTTGGGGTGGGGAGGGAAGGGAAGAAATCAAACAAAACTGCTTCTGCAGTCCCGGGCTTTGCCTTTGTGTGTGACTTTTTCTAGGATACCAATGACAGTGCAAAGTAATGATTCTCCCAAGTCCAGTATAGTGAACCAGTGAGTTATTTGGAGCATCTGTTACTCACGGAAGCTGCCTCACTGGGTGAAACCCATGAAAGCTGTCTCCCTTAGTCAACCTTCATCTCCCGTATGCTCTGGAACTTTCCAGGACCATGGCCAGCTGGGATGGGGTTAGAAATAATTGATGAATTCCAGGTGAGTGTCATCATTGGCCTCTTCAGACGATAGAACCACATCTCCATTACCATGGCCCAGGCTATCTCTATACGGGTCTACTTATTCTATTGCCGTGACTGTACGCTAATGTCTTCTGTCAGCTACCACAGTTCCGTGATGGCTGATAACCATGTCATGCTAGAGGAAATGGCTCTACAATACCAGCTCCTGTGGTTGGGTGTGGGCTGGTCAAGGTGTAGAGAGTGTACAAGTGTCATTTAGGGAAGGGCCAGGCACCTTGTTGCATGTGTGGCTGTGTGGGTCAGGTCAGGGTTGCCAGAGCTCAGAAGTGCCTAGGGATTAGAGTGTTAACAGGCACATCCTATCTAGACTTCTCTGGTTGCTCCCAGAGATTGGATGGGTCCCTGGCGTCATCCGGTGCTGTTCCAAGGGCCATGCTCAGGACATGTGTCTCTACAGTGGTCACTGTGGCCCCATCACATCTCCCCTTTGCTCACCAACCTCTGTGCAACATAGGAGGTGGCTAGGAAATCGGGTATTAAAACCTAGGTAACCCAGCCCAAGCTCAGCTGTTGACTACAAAGAAGCCTCAGAGGAAAGGGGCTGATGGGTGCAGGATAGAGGTGGCCAGAGGTCAAGGTGCCGTCCTGGACATCATTCCCTTGCATTCATCAGTTCCTCCTTATTTGTTATTGCAGTTCCTTGTGAGCTGAACAGGTGTCACTGAGGGTAAATTCTCTATTAGCTACTTGACTTGTCCCTGTGACAAAGTCTCCAGCAGAAGCAATGCCAGGGAGGATGGATTTCTTTCAGCTCATGCTTTTAGCAGTTTTAGTCCATCATGAGGCATGTGCCATGGTAGAGTTGACAGCGGTGGGAGCACATACCTGGGGCTCCTCACATCTTCCTGGGGCAGACAGGAAGCAGAGTCCGAACTGGAAGGGCAGCATGGGCTGTAACCCCCAAAGGCCTGCCCACCAGCGACCCACATCTGCCAGCATGCACCAGACCTTCCCCAGGGTCCAGGCGTTCAACTGCAAGAGCCTGTGGGGGACACTTCACGTTCAAGCCATAATGGGACAAGGGGCTGTGCAGTGACACTATTCCCAGGGAGATGTAAGCACATGACTACTCACCCCACATAGGGAACCAACCACAGGCCAAAGGAAGGACGCCGCCAGCAGTTAGTTACTGTTCTGTTGCTGTGGGAAAACACTATGAAAGATGTGACTTACAGAAGAAAAGTTTATTTGGTTTATGGTTCCAGCAGAGAGTCCATAATGACTGGGGAGACATGGCAGCTAGAGATAGCAGGAGCAGAAAGCCAGCCTAGTGATCACATATTCACGCAGGCGCAGAGAGCAACTATACATCCGGCAAGGCTTAAGAAACCGCCAGTGATGCGCTTCCTCCAGCATGTCACGCCTCCTGAAAACCTCCCCACACAGCGCCACCAGCGGGGAACCAAATGTCCAATACTTGGTGCCTATGGGGGCAGTCTCATGCAAACCACCACATCACCGAAGTTCGACCTAGTGAACCAGTGAGTTTTACTGGGGGTTTCTTGCAGGAGTATGTGTGGAGGGAGCAGAAATGACTTGGTGACAGCTCACAGCTCACGGAAGCAGGAAACCTGGAGCTTACTGCACAACCTGCAGGCAGCTCAACAGGTTGGAGAATGTCCTTTCAAATCAGCTCAGCCGATCTGAGCCCCTTCCAGGCAGCTTGGCTGTTGTGAGAGTAGCTCTTAGCAGTTCTTAGGGCTTCTATATGCTTGCAGAAGGAAGGGGGAGCGGATCCTGTGTGATCCACAGTGGTGGCAAGAATCACCACATGGCCCACGTTCTCCAGGTTTCAAGTCTGTCCCTTGTTCCCACGTATACACCTCTGAGCAGACCTTGCATTTTGCCAATGTATGTGAGAGAGTTGACCAAGGATACAAGATGCACACAATGGGCCTGATGCCAGATGGGGAAGCAGGGCCTGCCTTTCAGGGGGCTCACGAGTCTTTCAGGATGCTGGAGCTGGAAGGACTGAGGCCCTGGGCATTGTGAACATGCTCTGAGCTCTGCTCCATGCCCTTTGGAGTCCTCAGAGAGTAGACTCACTAGTCCTAGTATACCATAAGACCTGGACTTCCAGAACTGTCTTGTCCAGTTTCCTCAGCCTGGCAGGCTGTCTGCCTGAGGATTCTGGGAGATTTTGGCATCTGTTATGATTTGGATCTCATGTTTTGAATTGTGAAGACTCTGGAGCCTTTAGGAAGAGCCTCTGTGGCTGAAATGAGTCCCCAGAAGTAGGTTTCAAAAGATGTTCACCTCCCTGATGGTGGCTGTTCTGTCTGCTTCTGGCTCTTCTGGGATGTGGGACATCTGAGCCCACACACGCCTGCTGCCCTGATCTCTCTCCCATAGTGAACTGAATGTCCCGTGAAGCTGTGGGCCAGAGTCACACTTTCTTACTTCAGTTGCTGCCGCCAGATATTTTGGTCACAGCTTTACAGAAGTAACTCGAGTCCCCAGACCTGGCTTCTAATGAGGAAATTGGTCAGACTCATTTGCTAAGAATCCCTGGCCTTTGAGTGACTTTTGAGTTGTCTTAATATTCAGCCCCACATCTCTTACTGAGGAAGTCCCTGATGCTATCTAGCCACAGGCTGCATTACTGCCAAGCACAGATGACAGTATTAGAAACTTGTGCTGGGCTGCAGATTGTGAAGAAGGAAGAATCATTTGGAAATGGCCTAATCATTGATGTGGGTTTGAACAATCAGGAAATGGATTTCTTATGACCAGAAATGGATCTTTTCACTTCTGCTCGCCTTCTGCCTCTGTAGGGGCCACCACTCCCAAATCTGCTTGCGTCAGGCTTCTGCGGTGTCTGGAATCCCGAGCAGTTTCCTACAGACAGATGGCATTGATTTTGCATTTGTTCCACTGTGCCTGTCTCTCACAATGCATTAGCATCAGCTCCTGACATGCAGCTCCTGAAGACATCAGAAACAATTTGATCTGTCACTTAAAAAAAATATATTGGGGCTGGACCTGGTAGACACAGGCTCGTAATCGAAGCTACATAAGATGCTGAGGCAGGAGGATTACAAGTTCAAGTTTGGGCTGCAAAGTGAGTCCAAGGCCATCCTGGGTAATTAAATGAGACCCTTTGTCAGAGTTTAGATAAAGGCTAAGGATGTAGCTCACAGGTTGAAGGTTTGCCTAGACACAAAGCCCCGAGCCCACCCCAATATGGAAAACCACAACACAACAAACAAAAAAGCAAAACCACAAACAATCCAAAGTAGCATTCTGTGTGTGAGGGAGAACGTTAGAGAACCCTCTCTGTTTCTTTCTTCAGTGATCTTGTCTCTTGTTTCTATTACTTTGGACACTGGTTACATTAGTAATTTTAGGAGGAAGGGAAGAGATTGAGTGGCTGACTTGTCTCATTGTGGTAGGAAGAGAACTGGGCCCGGAGTCCACAGGTTGGTGCTGGCACAGCTCTCTGTGATGGTCGGCAACTTCTTGCCCTTCTTTGGATCTCAGTTTCTCTATTGGTAAAATGAGGAGGCATCTCTTTTCTTCTCTTTGTCTCAGGATCTGCGAGGGGGCAAGGGAATATCTGGTATTGAGAGCCACATACTCTGACTGTCTTTTGTGTATTGGGCATTGAACCTCGTGTGCAAGCATGCACTCTACCATTGTACCACACCCCACCCTCCCAACCCAACTTGACTGCTGCTCCGTTGCTTTATCACATTGCTGTGGTAAAACACTGACCGAAACCAACTTGAGTTTATTGCATCTTACACTGCAAGTGACAGGGACCATGGAGGAGCGCTGTTTACTGGCAGTTCTCAGCCTGCTGTCTTACACAACCCAGGACCACCTGCCTAGGGGCGGCACCACCCACAGTAGGCTGGGCCCATCCACATCACTCAGTAATCAAGAAACACCTCAAAGACATGACCCCAGGCCAGTCAGATAGAGGAAATTTCCCAGTCCAGGTTCTCTCTTCCCAAATGTGTCAGGTTTACAACCCAAGCAAACCATGACAACTGCTTTTGTTTTTCAGTGCTGGGACTCGAACTCAGCACCTTGTGCATGCAAGGCAAATATTCTACCATTGAGCTACATCTCCATCTGGGTCTCACTATGGATCCTAGGCTGGCCTTGAACTCATCATGTAGTAGGCTGGTCTAGAAGTTGCCACTTTCCTGTTTTAGCTT
Source organism: Eospalax fontanierii (assembly GCA_035773235.1). Classification (NCBI taxonomy): domain Eukaryota; kingdom Metazoa; phylum Chordata; class Mammalia; order Rodentia; family Spalacidae; genus Eospalax; species Eospalax fontanierii. Next base: position 9,447,360 of record CM069554.1, read on the forward strand.
CCTGAGTATTGGTGCCCTAGCACACCCAATTTATGTCCCTTTCTTTAGGTTAGGCAGGGTAGAATCCATGAGACCTTGAACATCTGAATAGTGAAACCAGAGATAGCAAGAGGGCCCATGGCCCAGTGGAAGGTCTTTCAAGACATCCTGGATGGATTCACAGAGCCCCAAAGTTGATGACAGGGGAGAAAGGGATTTATTTGCACAAGACCCCCACCCCACCTTTGATTTGTCACCTCCAGGTCTGGACAGAAATGATAGGATCTAAATTTCAATAGAAGGGCTCTTGACACTATGCGAGCTGCACAGGACATCTGGGAAAGTCGGCTGAAGAGAATAAAAGTTCGAGAACCAGGCTGACTCCAAACAACAAAGAAACTCAAGAGAGGGCTGCTCACTCCCCCCGGCTCCTCATCCCTGAATCCTCACCCTGTTTCTTCTGTCAGTTCTGTTCAGAGAAATCTACAAACGCCATGTTAGGCAGACACTGGGGGAAATCAGCCCAGACAGCACGCACTTAGTGCTGCTTAGAAGGTCAGGAGATTCTAACCGCATGGAGACTGCACAGCCCTTGCCAAGATGGTGCCTCCTCTCCATCCTTTAAAAGCTTCTCTGGAACAAGGCACCTGTCCACTCCACAGAGCACGGGTCAGGGCTGAGGATTCCTCTGTCTACTCAGGCACACGCCTTTGTTGCTCAGCACTGTGCCGGCTGGGGCTCAGTAAGGAGCCACACAGAGCTCCTAAGGGATGCTGAAAGTGGCCTAGTACTACAGTAAGTTCTTTGTGATTTCCAGGCAGGTCACCTCACTTCCTGGGGATGTTGGGACCCTCTGGAACCTTCTAGACAGAAAAACATTTCACTAAGAGCAGTTCACAGGCTGAGCACACAGTATTCCATAGGACCAAAGTTCTTGTTAACTGATGCTTGGCCCAAACCTCTCCCACTTTCCACCAAAACTTTTCCTACCAAGAAATTTCAGGTGGGCAAAGGTCCTCCCTTATGAAACCCCAGAAATTGTCCTGGAGTAAAGCATCTCCAGTCCCTAAGGCAGGGTTGGCTTCTCCAAAAGATGAGTCTGGCATTGGTGTGGGTGGTCTAGATACGTGGGAATGGCTCCTGTTCAGCATAGGGCTATCCTATGTGTCAGCTCAGGACTCTCCTGTGTTTTAACTACCGCACCTAACTCTCAGGTTACTCTTGGGGATTGTGTGGCTGAGAGTCAGGACCATGAGTGTGCACCTGACAGGAAGCATCTCTAGGTTGTAGGAGTCCCCAAGTCCGAAGTGAATGGTTGTGGAGTGCCAGGATGGGATAATGTGGCTGCAGGTGGTAGAGAATTAAAATCCATTTGCATCAAGGAATAGACCAGGTGACTCAGTAACCAAAAGGCTGAGGATTCAGTCACGGCTTGATCCAGGAGTTCTACTGCTGTCATTTAGACTGTGTTGCTCCTCGGCATTTAATTCCGTTGTACGCTTCACATGTGGCTGCCAACTTTGTCCACAAAGATGTCATTTAATCACATTAGCTCTCCAGGTAGAGAGTTCTCCTACGCTAGCAGCAAAAACATCGTAGGAATAAAAGTCACCAGCTGAAGTCATGCCTGTCCTTGAACCTCTGGCAGTAGTGTTAATTTCAGTGACCCACAAAAGCTCAGGTATTTGAGAATTTGCCCTAATTAGTGGTGGTGTTCAGGGAAGTTATGGAATCTCTAGGAGATGCAGCCTTGCTGAAGGAAACAGGAAATGAAGTGAAAACAGACACTGCCCAGGACACTGGGAGGACTCACCTGACCAGGTTTGAGGCATGTATTCCTCAGAACTGCAAGAACTTTAGGGTAGGGAAGTATGTGGATCTACTTTGAGTGTTTTTGAGAAGTGCCAGGTCTGGGTGGTAGGAAGAACCTCTCTCTGCCTGGTGACGGATCTCATGTCCCAGATGTCAGGACCCCCTCTCTTGATTCCTGGCCTGGACACCCGAGTGATGGGCCTTTCCCGAGGCCCCATTCATCTTGTCTGTTTGCCTGGCACTGCCCCAGTATCACGTCCTTTCTCTTTCCCCATCTATGATCTGCCAAGCACCTAACATCTTGTAGGCTTGTCAATCTTTCATCCTCAGCTCTCCAAGAGAGGCTGATGTTGGAAGGTGACTATACCCTGAAATGCCTCCTCTCCAGCAGGTGGTGCTGGGCTCCTCTGCCTTCTCGTTTAACTTGGGGACCAACTGCTCAAATATGCTGTACATTCAGAACATAGCTTCGGTCCTGACCCACTTCCAGGCTACTCCAGCCTGTCCAGGTGCTGTGTGTGGTGTGTGTGGTGTGGTGTGATGTGCTGTGTGTGCTGTGTATGGTGTGCTGTATGTGATGTGCTGTGTGTGATGTGCTGTTTGTGCTGTGTATGGTGTGCTGTATGTGATGTGCTGTGTGTGATGTGCTGTGTGTGCTGTGCTGTGTGTGATGTGCTGTGTGTGCTGTGTATGGTGTGCTGTATGTGATGTGCTGTGTGTGCTGTGCTGCATGTGCTGTGTGTACTGCATGTGCTGTGTGTGCTGTGTGTGCTGCGTGTGCTGTGTGTGGAGGTTCTAGCTGGACACTAGGAGTCCTCCTTGATTACTTTCCACTTTACACATCAAGCAGAATATCTCATTTGAACCCAGAACGCAGTGATTCGTCTAGTCTCCTAGCCGACTAGCCAGCTTGTGCCATGGCATTTATGTGGGTGCTGGGAACCCAAACTCCAGTCTTCAGATGTTAACAACAAGCACCTCCCCACCCCCAACATGCATTATTCTCAAAAGAAGCTCTCAATTTTAAAGAAGAAAGGAAAAAATGCCTAAAGTGGGCCATTTGACTTTAGCCCATTTCAGGGGTGGTTTTAGCAAGCGTGGGCTGGGTGGAGGGATGGGTGGGGAGCTATGTGGTGTTTGGGAGGGGTTAGGGTAGAGCTAGGTGGTGGTTGGGATGGTGCTTACCCTCTGACCTCTTCTACAGAGCCTCCTTGAATTCCTTACTTTGTTCTGTTCCATATGTGCTAGTTTAAAAGATTTGTATTCTATTTATCTTCGTGACCTTTCAGTTTCAAGCCTTTCTTTCTTATTTTGATGCTCTGCTTTTCTGTGTAATCCTTTTTTTTCTTTCTTTCTTTCTAAGAATCAGGAGTGTGATGTTGTCTAAATTCTGCCTGATGGAGGATACTTTTCTCTTGATTTTTCTATTTTAAGGGCTGCTTGAAACACTCCTGGCTTTCCCTTTAAGCTGCCTTTCCATGGGGTTCTCTTTAGCTTGAACATTATTTGGCCCCTCCGTGTCCTTCCCATCTTCCTCTTCCTTCTCCTCCCCTCCCTCCTCCCCTCTGTTCTCCCACCGTCCTCCCCTTCCTCCTCCTCTCCCTCCTCCCCTCCTTCCCCTCCCTCCTCCTGTCCCTCCTCCCCTCCCTCCTCCCCTCCCTCCCCCCTCCCTCCCCCCTCCTTCCCCTCCCTCCTCCTGTCCCTCCTCCCCTCCGTCCTCCCCTCCCTCCTCCCTTCTGTCCTCCCCTCCCTCCTCCCCTTCCTGTGTTGTTATGGCTGCTCCAAGCAGAACTAGAAGAAAGGGACAGAACATAGAAATTGAGAACACAGGATGAGACTGGGATTCAGGGTGAGATGCTGAGTGTAAGGCTGAGTTTTGCCACAGAAGCTTTGAAATACAGTCTTCTCCCTCCCTAGGGGCCACCCTGGGGGCACCCTACCCTGACAGACTACTGCCCCAGTGCTGTCCAGAGGGAAAGCTGCAGCCTCTCACTGCGAGCGTCTGGGCCCCACAGCCATGGACTGGCTAAAGGCAGGATCAAAGGCAGGGAATGTTTAGGGGACATAGGCAGGACTTGGAGTCCCTCAGCCCTGCCTGCTGGTTGACAGTGGGGAATTTCTAACCTGCTCAGGAAATCCCAGTTGTGGGCTGAAGCAGAAGGACCGTAAGTTCAAGGCCAGCCTGACCTACTTAGCCAGATCCTGTCTAAAAAGCAAAAGCTACAAAGAAAGCTTTGGATAGAGCTTAATGGTGGGCCTTTGCCTAGCATGCACAAGGCTCTAGATTCAATTCTCAGGACAGAAAACACAAAACAGAAAAGGACAAAGTCAGTATAACTAACAGCAACAAAATCACTGTGAAGATATTTTATACATATTTTTTGAGACATGCTTCTAACAGAAATGTTGAAATAGCAATAAACCATGTTTAAGGTCACAACAGACACAGCCTTTTGAGTTTAACCTTGCTCCTTTCTCATCTGTAACCCTGTCTTTCTGAGAAGCTCATAAACAGATCATGAGCTACCTTTACAAAAGTCAAAGTGCGTTCTGACCTCCTCTGACCTCCAGAGAGTAGGAATTCCTTTGACTGACTTATGCTTTTTGCTTTTAAAAATATTTTTTATTTGTGTGTGTGTGTGCACGCGCGTGTGTGTACGTGTGTGTGTATTGAGCACGTACCATGTATGTGAAGGTACTAAAAGAGGCCAGAATAAGGCATTGGATCCCTAGAACCCCAGTAATAGGTGGTTTTGAGCCACCTGATGTGGATTCTAAGAATTGAACCCCAGTCCTGTAGAAGAGCAGCAAGCCTTCTTAACCACTAAGCCTTTTGTCCAGCCCTGACTGACGTTTAATCATGTCAGACTAATAAACCTGTACAATGTACCTAGAAGCCCCTTATAATCTCATTTACTAAGGAAAAGTTCCTTAGTTAAAAAGTACATATTTTTGTGGAATCTTTTGTATCCCTTGAACATAAAATTCCAAAAGCTACCCAAACCATACACTTACTGTTAAGATATTTATATTTAAATGAGACTCTCTCAAAGCTTTCCTTCAATGTATATGACTGCCTTTCTGTTAAATCCCTCCCCAAACGTTCTTCTTCTGCACTCCTGGGTATAGCATCTATGGTCTCATGCATGATAGGCAAGTGCTTTGCTATTGGACTTGAACATGTGGTCCTCCTGCCTCAACCTCCTGAGTAGCTGGCATTAAAGATGTGGGCCACTAGGCTTGGCATAACTTTCTCATAATTCCAATTTTGCTTCATAGTGACTCATCCTGAAATTCTTTTCTGTGTCTTAAGTCGTGATCCAGGCTATACCTGAATGAGTTCCCAGGATAACACCTTAGAAATGCATTGGGCTGCATCTCTGGACTGCATCTCCAGGCTACCCAGGGAAGCACAGACTGGCCATAGTCCTGAGAGGTGTCCTTTAAGCAAAGTTTGGAAGGTATGTGTGCTGAAGAGGGTCAGTATACCATGTGAGCCCTTGCAGTGAGGATTGCTGAGAGGTATGGCAGACTCACATAGAAGACAGGGTTGGACGTCTATGAACCAGTCTTTTTTGAGACAGGGTCTCAATATGCAGACCTGGATGACGCGGAACTTGCTACTCACAAAGATCTGCCCACCTCTGCCCTCTGAATGTCGGGATGAAGGGCATTTGCCACCATACTCAGCCTCTAGCCCATCTTATGTAGGCTTTGTGGGTTGGGGAAGCCCAGAATTCACTGGAATTATACAGGTAAACACAAGAAAACTCCTCCTTTAAGCAGCTTGCCCCAAATCCCAGTGTAATAGTCACTTTTCTGTTTCTGTGATAAGCCTCTATGACCAGGGCAATTTCTAGAAGGAAGAGTCTATTTCTCCTCCAGAGAGATAAGAGTCCATCATGGTGGAGAGGCATGGCAGGGAGCAGCCAAAAGCTGAGCACTCACATCTTCAGGCAGGCACCGGAAGCACAGAGAGCCAACAGGAAGTGGACATCTCTTTGAACAGGCTTCCTCCAGCATGGCCACACCCCCTAAAAGTTCCAGTGGCTCTTCCTAAACAGTGCTATAAACTGGGGATCGAGCATCAGAGTACTTGGAGACTATGGGGGACCCTTATTCAAACTACCACAAACCCCATTAAGAAGCAAAACCAAGATAAAAGCCCGTACCCATGGGATGCAAAACTGGGTCCTAAGTGGGTGGTTGGAACCCAGGTTGGGCTGCTGGATCTGCAGTGCGGCTCATTCCTTCCCATCTCTGTGGGTCAGTGGGTGGATAGAAGGAGGGACCCCGATCTACACTGGACTGCAAGTAGGCAGGTTGGTTGATGGCTGAGGCAGAGGGTGAGCTGGGGATTAGGACTCTCAAGCAGTCCTATCTTATTGAGCAGATTTTCTTAAAGAATGACCTCTGTTTCTGAGGCTGTTACACTTCCTATGGCTTCCTGCATCCTCCTTTGCTTAGAAAGCAGACTCCTTTCTTCAAAGCTAAGCTTCCTCCTAGGCCCACGGGATTAGTATATACTTCAGATTAATGGGGTCTAAATTAATGTGATTTATCGTCATGGCTTTCAGGACCTGTGGTCTACTTAACAGGCTATTTTTATTTTATTTTGTTTTCTGGTCTCAAATTTAGGACACTTAGAGGCACAGATATGCCTTCTCAGTTGTGCACGTAGGCATGCGCAACATTCTACAAAATTCTGGAAAGTATAGCACACTGAAAACAGGGAATGACCGTTCTGGGGGAGTGTCACCACGCTGGTCCTGGGTGTGACGTAGTACACCTGTGAAAAATTCAAGCCCTTCAGTGTCTTCAGTAGATGATGCCTGGAAGTTCCCTCATCAGTGATGCTCCCCGGGCTTTGGAAGAGTGTTTCTGGTGTAGCTGGCTCACAGGGCTTGCAACCCTATATGCCACTGGCAGATTTCCACGTAACAAACATGAGTTGCTGACAGATCCCAAGCTCACACCATCTTGCTCCTGGAGGGTTAGTGGACACTGGTTGACATCCCAACCTGGGTCATCATTCAGTGTCCACAGTATCTACCAAATGTATGGTCATCTGATGCCAGGGACAAGCCTGCCAAGGAATTAAGTTATCCTCAGATTCATCTTTAACTATTTCGAGGCTAATCTGGCATCAGAAAGCGGTCTCTACTTCCCCAGCTCCACGGGAGTGCCTGGTAACCTCCCCTCACCCCGCTCCTCCCGCAATGATGCCTTTCACGGTGCCATTAATTCTAAACGATTATGTAATTACATTTGTGAATGTAATCCTGCAGGGCATTATTCTAACTATAGCCTGCGATCCCTTTCAACAGCATTCAGAGAAATAATTTGTGCAATGAAATGGGGGTCTTCCGGCTGCTGCAGTGTCTGTAACCTGGGCACACGGTCAGCTCTGCCTTCTGGAAGGTCCCTAAATGCTATAAAGTCTTTTGCTCGTAGAAACTTTACTTAACAACTGCTTATTTTGTGTTCAGTACAGGGAAGTTTTTTGTTGTTTAATTTTTTTTTAAGTTAAAATTTTATGTCTATGGGTGCTTTGCCTGCATGTATGTAAGATTAACACACGTGTGCTGTGTCCACAGAGGCCAGAATATGGCATCAAATCCAATGGAACTGGAGTTACAGATGGTTGTTAACCACCATGTGGATGCTGGGAACAGAACCCAGGTCCTCTGCAAGAGCAGTCAGTACTCTTGACTGCTGAGCAATCTCTCCAGCCTCCCACTACATAGTTTTGAGTGCATTTTGTGGTCAATGAATTACACCTCAATAGAACTTTAAAAATAAAATAGTCACTAAATTAATTATAATCAAACACAGGAATAGACATACTCTACAGAGGTCATTGCTGTGAACCAAGCACAGGTCATGTGAAATGACAGCCACTTAGAGGGTCTTGAGGTTGACAGTGATTGATTCTAAGACTTAATTGGCAGACAAATTTAAAAAGTGGTGGAAATTTCACTTAAAGAGTTAAGCTGTTCCTCTTCCTCCCTCCCTCCTTCCTTCTCTCGTTCCCTCTCCAGTCTTCCTTTTCCTCCTCTTTCCTCTTTTCCCTTATCATCTGTTATTGTTTTTTCCTTCCTTCTTGATGTGTGTGGAATCTTTCCAGCATCCACAGCCTCTAGGGATGATTTCTCAGTGGTCTCTATTAGAGGCCCAACATAATCATGGCTTCCTGGAATATTCCATGAGAGTCCTATTGTGGTGGTTTGCTTGAGAAGTATGCCCCATAAGCTCAAATATTTGAACAACTGTTTCCCTTGTTGTTGTTGGTGGTGCTGTGTAGGGAGGGTCCGGAACTTTCAGGAGGTATGGCCTTGCTGGAGGAAGTACGTCACTGGGTGTGGGAAGTACGTCACTGGGGATGGGCTTTGAGAGTTCACTTGCCCCTCCCATGTCTAGCTTGTCCCCACTGCTTCCTGGACATGTAAATGTTCAGCTTTCTGCTCCTGCTGCTTTCTGTCACGCCTCCTCAACGTGATGGACTCAGCCCTCGGGAACCCTAAGCCCAATAAACTCTTCCTTTTGCAAGTTGCCCTGGTCCTGGTGCTTTATCACAGTCACAGAAAAGTGACAAATATGCCCACCTCTGGCATTTGTGCCTTGGGAACTTTCAGTCTCCCCTGAAGCTATGAGAGGTAACTCTGGTCCTCAGTCATGCAGCCTGGGATTGTGGGTGTGAGAGAGCAGCTTGCTCCATGTTCCTAAGGGCAAGACCAGCAAGTTTCAGGGTCTGCCCTTGGCTGGGGTGACACATGAGCTGTTGAGCTCTTTGCAGCTCAAGTCTTACCTGTGCTGTGTCCCCAAAGTCCCCATGTGTAGGACCTGATTCAGACTTCTGCTTTAATCACCATTTTCAGTTTATTGACCTTTTATTGTCAAATAAAATTAACATTTAATTATTAATTATGCATTAGGGCTCCCAGAGAGGCAAAACCTACAGAATAAATACGTAGACATATGAAGGAGGAATTGACTGATAGGATTACAGAGGCTGAGGCCCCCAACAGGCCTTTGGCAACCTAGACACCATGGCATGCAGGCAGTGTGGTTCAGTCTGAGGCCATGGGCTTGAGAACCCAGGGGGAACAGGTTAAGGAATCCAAAGGCTGGGGACTTTGTCGCCTGAAGTTCAAGGTCAGGAGAAAAGTAGCTCATCCTCCTACATTTTCATCCTATGCAGGCCATCTGCCATTGGATGGTGGAGCCCACACTGAAAGTCTATCTCGTCAATCTTCTCATTGAAATTCAGCCACCAGTATGTCAATCACTCACGCCCCGAATTGTTCTTTGTAAGTTTTCTATGTGGTTCTGAATCCACTCAGGGAGGCACCCAAAGTCAACTACCAGAAGTTTCTATCATGAATTAGCTTTTGTATTTTCACTTCTTCACCTGTTCAGATAACTCAGTTGGGTCCTAAAAATCCATGGATGTTAGCTTTGGAATCTGATAACTGAGTCAGAAGTGGGGGCCAGGGGGACCTTATACTAGTGTTTTAATAGCCTAGGGTACTGACTAGCTTGGTTTCCTGTTAGTGGGTCACTGTAAATGAGGGTTAGTGGCCCTTATTCCTGAGTTCTGTTCCGACTCTCATCTTGGAGATGAACTGCAACCATTCAATGTTTTACATAGGGAACAGTTTTGCTCATTTTTCTTTGGACATGCGGCCACTGGTAGGTTACCTATGTTCTAGTGGATGACCTCACACTCATGTGCAGACAGCACCACTTGAACTCAGCGGGTTATAAAATAATAGAACCAAAGGACCTGAACTTGGGAGGGGGCGTCACATGACTGCAGGTCTGGGGGAGCTAGAAAAGGATAGCACAGAGAGAATGTGTTCAATATGCATTGTATACACGTATGAACTTCTCAATGAACAAATAAAAATATTACATATAAAAACAGCTTTTCAGGCCAGCCAGGGTAACAGAGGAGACTGGAGAAATGGTTTAATGTTTAAGGGCACTGACTGTTCTTGTAAAGGACCCAGGTTCAGTTCCCATCACACACGGTAGCTAAGAACTGTCTATAACTCCATGTCATAGTCTGCCTTCAGTTGCTGTGATAAAACATTAACCAAAACCAACTTGGGAAGGAAAGGGTTTATTCGACTTTCCGTAGAGTCCCTCACTGAGGAAACTCAGGGCAGGAACGTGGAGGCAGAAACAGAAGCACAGATCACGGAGGAACAGCACTTACTGACTTGCTGCCCTGGCCTGGGCTCAGCCTGCTTTTTTAAACAACATAGGACAACCTGCCCAGGGGTGGTACCACTCACAGTGGGCTGTGCCCTCCCACATCACTCAACAATCAAGAAAACACCCCTCAGACATGGCCACAAGCCAATCCAATGGAGACAATTCCTCAATTGAGGTTCTCCATACCTAGGTATGTCAAGTTGACAACTTAAGCTATCCACCCTCCAGTTCCAAGGGATCCAACACCATCTTCTCTCCTCGGCGGACATTGCACAATGCGATATATTTACATACACTCAGGCAAAACACTCATACACTACACGAAGAATAAATAAATATTTTTACAAAGAAAAGAAGCAGTCTTACATATGATTTTTTTTTTTTGTCCAAGGAATGCATTTTAATTGGTTCTAAAGGTTTACTAGGTTGTAAAATTTGTGCAAAAGACTCTAGGCAACCCTGTTACTTTTTTTTCCCATGCTGTTCATGTGTAAATGAAGATCCTGAGCGTCTCTCCTTTTAAGATTAAGACACAAGCCCAGTGTGGTGGCACACATGTGCAGTCCTTGAGCTCACGAAGCTGAAGTCGAGGGCTTGCAAATTGAAGGTCAGCCTGTACTACATACTGAGTATGGGGCTAATCTAAGCTACCTAGAGAGACTCCATCTCAAGAAAAAAAAGAGAAACAAAACCTCAAACCTCAAATCCCCCAAGCGAACAAAACTAAGATGCAAGCATTGGGAAGCCCGCTCCCCCTGTTTCCTGTCCTTCATCAACTTTCTCCTAAAGTATTGAGCTGAATGCTCAGCTTATTTCATTTCCGTCTTGCTCAGCAGGGACACTGTAAGATGTGACTGAAGGACCCTCCCTTCTCCCAGAAGATACCTTGGCAACTCCAGCCAAACAACCAGAATTCACAATACCTGCAAAAAGGGGACTGACTTTTACAACTTCTTGAATTCCTGCCTACTGATCAGCTAGGCGGGGCTAACTCACTGGACCAGGGAGTTAGCGAGTTAGCTGTTTGCACACGCCCTGAGCAAGTCTCTCTCTCTCTCTCTCTTACTCTTACGCTCCAGCCCCAAGATGAGGGGGCTAGTCTCCCCCATCTCTTTGAGGAGGCTAGCCCCCCAGGGCTAGTGTGGAGAAGCTAGTCCCAGCTGGTCTTCTCTTAGTAAACAGGGTCCTATTAGCTCCCAGCAGAGACTCTGGTCTCTCTTGTCTGCTGCATCTCTTGAACCCAGAACCTTACAGACACGAGCTGAGGCTATGAATTTTCCTCTGTGTCTGCCTTTGGATGGACGAAGCCATGTACTCAGATCTGATGAAGAGAGTAGCGTGTTTGTCTTCAGAGTGTGTAAGCTCTGTTTGACTCTAGAATTTTGTAGATTTGTGCCTTACTGATTAGATTAAAACCCTCAAGTGATGGAGCTGGAGGAGCAAGGAGCAAAGGGATGGAAGAGGTGGCTCGACCTATAAAAACATTTACAGCTCTTACCGAGGACTCACATTCAGGTTCCAGCTCTCAGGTCAGGCTGCTCACAACCACCTTTACCCCTGGCTCCAGGGGATCAGATGCCCTCTTCGGCCCTTTGCAGGCACTGCACTCACATGTGCACACACCCATACACACATGCACACATACATACACACAGTTAAAAATGATAAAAATAAATATTAAAAACCTAAATAAGGAGCTGAAGAGATGGCTCCATGGTTAAGATCACTGGTTGCTTTTGCAGAGGACCTGGGTTTGAGTCCCAGCACCCACATGGCAGCTAACAACCATCTCTTACTCCAGTTCCAGGGGATTTGACACTTTCTTCTGATCTCCACAGGCATTTCACAGCTTGGGCATACTTACAGGCATGCAATAGAGTCATACACAAAAAATAAAAATAATAAAAATTTAGAAACCTAAATGATCAGTTTCTTTAATTAAGCATTTATTATTTACTTCCATTTTTCTTATATTATGTCAAAAGAATGTGATCTGTACAATTTTCGTAACTTTAGGAGTTATGAATGCTTTTCGTGATCAGAAATACTTTTTGCAAATGTATCATAGGTGCTGGAGAATCTCCCCTGTTTCCTGTAGGAAATCCATTTATCAATCCATAGTCATGTTTTCTGTGTTATGATCATTTTGCTTTTTGGTAACTTGCTCTGCCCAAAGCAGACCAGGTGGCCTGAATGGCAGCTCTGATGCTCCAGGCCATGGTGTTGGGGGAACCAGAGCATAATTTGGCTGTCCTTTCTCCCCCAAAGCCCTGTGATGGGAGACAGCAGATTCAGATGCTGTGGAAGGGAGCCCGGCCCTCAGACTCTCAGCATGGAGGACACTGAGTCCCTGCTACAGAGGCCCAGGGAAGGGGGCTATCCTGCTTCTCCAAGCCCATTGGGCTGAGATCCCAGGACCCAGGAGGGGACAGGTGCATAATTCGTAGATGCTGGTCCAGGAGAGACTTGTGAGCACCTGTCTTCTCCCACTGTCTTTGGAGCTGGTTCACACCAGCCTGCTCTGGCCTGTATCACCTGTACCTGGAACTGTGGGAGGGGAGTCCCACCCTACCCCAGGCCTCTCTGGAATCTTCCTCATGTCTCTGAGCCTCTTCATGCCAAACTTGGAGGTTCCTGGTGAGGTGTTAGCTCTGATGTGAGACCTTGGCCTACCAGTCTCTTCTTACCTCAGCCATCTGTAAAATGGGCCTAAGCAAATCTTTTCTTCCTCAGGATCGAATGTGTCGGTGGCAGGGATTGGATATTGCAAAGGGTTATGGGAATCCCAAGGGACTGAGCAATGGCAGAGATAGCACTTTGGTGGGCTGTGAGGTGATCAGCAGGGAGGATGGCAGCAGGTGGGTACAGTGTGTAGGCCCCAGGGAGGGCGGGAGTCCCCAGACTGGCTTTCCTTAGAGTTTGTGATTCTCGCTGGACTTGTTCTGGGAATTATTTTAGTGTATGTGTAACTAGTTTTTCCCCTCTGAGCCATTTCCACAACTTTCTCCTGATGTCAAGCTTTTCCTCCCTCTTTTGTTGTTGTTTTGTAGTCACCCCCGGCCCTCAGTTTATCACAGCTCTCGTTCCAGTCCTTCCTGGAGCAGTAAATCTAGCTTCGGTGGCTCAGTCAGTGAAATACCTTGATGGTTAATCGTTTCCCCAGCTGTCCTCCTGAAAGTTCCCGCAGCGCCTCCGCGATCGTCCCCATCCTTGGAAATAAATCAGGGTCTCTCCCATTCATATGGAGGCTCTGTTGTTTGCCTCAGGGTTGTCTGCTAAATGGCATACAGAACAGCCAGGCTAGCCCAGCTGGGCGTTAAGTCCTGCAGTGAGCAACAGTGCCCAGGATGGTGTGACTCAACCCCACAGGTCTTTCCTGCAGGAGCCCTAGGCTGCACACTCCGACCTCCCCATAAACACTTAAAATATCTTTTTAAATTAGTGTGTACTCAGTGTACAAAATAATGGGGTCCACTGTGGCATTTTCATACACGTGTATCATGTACTGTGATTCTATTCAGCTCTATCATTCTCTCAATTTCCCCTTCTCCCTTCGACTTTAATGTCCCACTTTTTAAATCTAGGTTCCACAAATGTAAGAAAGCATTCAATATTTTTCTGAGTCTGGCTTATTTCACTTACCAGGATGGTCTCCAGTTCCATCCATTTTCCTGAAAGTGACACAATTTTATTCATTCACAAAAATGATTTTAGTTGAATTTTTCAAAATTTCATACATTTTGATCATATTTAGGACCTTTCTCTTATCTGTACCTCCTTACTACACCCACCTGATTTCATTTACTCTACTGTGTATGTGTGTGTGTATGTGTGTGTGTATGACTGTGTATGTATGTTAAGGCCTGTTGAGTCAAATTTGTGTCTCCAAATGCCCTTCGGTGTGGGGCATTATCCATTGGCACCTGGTAAACCTGCCCAGCATCTCAAATAAAACTGACTAGCCGGAGAGATGGTTCAGCAGTTGAGAGCACTGGCTGTTCTTACAGAAGACCTGGCTTCAGTTCCCAGCACTCACATGACAGCTAACAACCACCCTGTTCCAGGGGATCTGACTTCCTCTTCTAACCTCCTCAAGGCATCACATGACAGGGGTGCATTTAGACACATGCAAGCAATATATTCATACACATAAAATTATTTTTTAAAACTTTAAAATAAAAAAAATCAAACCCAGATCCTCCTTTATCAGTAGCCTCAGCTAAGGTTCAGGTTTCTACCTTCTTCCCCGTGTCTATAGTAGGATTTTGTCTCCCTTGAGCTTACATGGGTCTTGTGTATGCTGCAGTCAGCATTACTGTGATTTCACATGAGTAACTGCCCAGCTGTCTGAAAAACTCTTTCCATCACCTTTGGCTCAAACAATCTCCACATTCTCCACACACAACCCCCACTGATCTCCGAGTCTTTGGAAGCAGAAGTTTGACATAGGTGCCCTATTCAGGAATGAGCATTCTGCAGCTTCTTCTCTGAATGTTGGCCTGGGGTAGGTTTTTGATAATCATCATTGGGTATAATTTCATTCTTTAGGGCTAATGAAATTCCATTGTCTACAGACAGCACATTTCTTTTTTCCATGTATCTGTTGGTAGACTGCTAGGCTGCTTCTCTGTCTTGGCCATGGTGAATAGTCCTTGGGTGGGGGATTAAGCCAGAGTGTAAGTGGGCCAATTGAAGTCATTGGTTATATACTGGGTCCTGAGGATCATGGCTGCAACCTTTGTAGGTCTCCACTGTGGGGCGATCATAAGGGTCAGTTGCCACCCTGAAGGGGTGTACGAGTATCTCTGGTATGACAGGTTGTGCTGCTGAGATGCGGAAGTACAGTCACGCCTTAAACAAAGACAGCCTGGCTCTTAGCATCCATTTAAACCAAGAATGGGGCCTAAACTGTTCTGAGAACCTGTTCTTTCAGATCACTCCCAGAATTGTGCTCCAAACAAAGAACTTGCACTCTATTTTTATACAATACATAGTACAATTTAGGTCTAGAGTTCTTATAAGATTTACAGTATGTACAGTAATACCTTCATATTCACTGAACACTCACTGACACCCACAGCAACAACTGCTCCTAAAAGCTCCATATGCAGTATGTGGCATCTTAAGCACAGCATTTATCTTTGTGCCACATCCTTTCATATTCACATCAAACAGTTTCTGTTTCCGACATAGTTTTACCCTGGCCTAAAATAAGCAGTAATCCCAGCACCCACATGACAGCTAACAACCATCCATAATTCCAGTTGCAGCGGACCCAATACCCTCTTCTGTCCTCCTCAGGCACAGCACAACACAGGTGTACTTACATACATGCACGTATAACACACACATAAAATGAAAATTAAAAAACAATTTTTTTAAGCAGTAAAACAACACACTCAGATGTTGTCATGGTCTCGGAGTCCGGATCCAATTAGGCTCAGAGACCGATGTGTAGCAAGTCAAGAAATTTATTATGATTGCCATCAGGCCTACCTACCCTCCACAGGAGTATGAGAGGAAAGTGGCCCCAAACTGAAGTAACAGGGTTTTTTTTAATAGGTCTTTCATGACTTTCTGCAAGCAAGCAAAATCGAGTACAAAAGCAGGAATTTGCAGTTAATCATTAGTGTAACCTTACAAAATCTTATAAAGAGTCCCATGACATGGCGATTGATCAGTTTCAGGAAGCCCATTTTACAAGTCATGGTCTGCTGACTTAAAAGTACCTTTTATAATAGAAAAGAAACATAAAATTTTATTTCAACAGTATAATGGTCGGTCCGTTCTGACCAGTCTCTGTGGTCCACTGATTAGAATACCCTTTGTTAATTTAACATGAAGAACACAGACGTCAGAAAAAAACACCTTTACCTTTAGTAAGAACAATAAGACCAATGATTCAACTTATATCAAAAACAAAGCTTCAGGGAAAAACAGAAATAGGGACATTACCAGACGTCAGAATGAGGTCAGCAGAGTGCTAGCCGCTAACAATGTGTAGAATGGTGTAAGTCATATCATGAGTACACCTGTGATAGTTAATATTATCAACTTGGCAGGATCTAGAATCACCAGGAACATAAGCCTCTGGGCATGCCTATGAAGGATTATCTACATTAGGTTAAGTGAGACAGGAAGACCCACCCTAAAGAGGGTGACACCATTCCAGGCTTTCAGTCCTGGACCATACAAAGGAAGGAAGCTAAGCTAGCTGATCAGGAGCTCTCATTACTCTCTGCTTCTTGAATGTGGATGCAATGGAACGAGCTGCCTCAAGCTCCTGCTGCTGTGATTCCCCTGCCAAATCAGACTATAACCCCAGAATGTGATCAAAATAAACAATTCCTGCTACGTGTGGTGCACACAGCTTTAATCCCAACACTTGGGAGGCAGAGGCAGGCAGATCTCTGTGCATTCAAGGCCAACCTGGTTTACAAAGTGAGTTCCAAGCCAGCTGGAGCTGCAAGGAGACCCTGTCTCAAAAATAAATAAACAATAAACAAAAAACAAATAAACACTTCCTTCCTTGCTTCTGTCAGAATATTTTTATCAAAGCATCAGGAAAACACAACATTCAATGATATTCGCACAATTTTGAAATTGCTTTAACAATGCATGTATCACTAAGTACCTCCACTGTTAAGGGACATGATCAGGATTTGAAATCTTGAAAATGAACATTTTCCTGCAAAAGAAATGAAAAGTTTACTCTAGGGACATTCTTATTCCTTTTGACACAGGGTCTCACTATGAAGACCAGATTGGCCTCCAACTCACAGAGATCCGCCTGCTATTTCTTCTTGATAGGTGGGATTAAAGAAAGGCATACATTGCCATGCCAGTCAATTGGGGGGTTTGTTTTCTACACTCTCGTTCTTTTGAAGGTAGTACTGGGAACTGAACCTAGAGCCTCGTGCATAGGCTAATGCACTATATACACAGCATTCATCTGCTTTTTGTGAAAAGGTCTAAGTTGCTGGGGCAGGTCCTGAACTTGTAATTCTCCTGCTTCAGCCACCTGAGTAGCTAGGACAACGGGCCTTCACAAGGCCCTTTTAGGACTGTCATTAAATGCAAATCTATAGTAAACATGATTTTCCTAACTTGTATAGCATATTAACATGTAAAAATGTGAGCATTATAGGTTAATTTACAATAGGATTTCCAATATAAACTTATATGATTTCCTTCTAATAGGAATTCTCATATGACTTTTAGTATAGTTAAAATTTTTTAAACTTTACTTTCTAAACTGCCAGTTTCATTCCAATGCCCATTCTTCTAAGATCTACCTTTATTGTGCATTATCACGTATGTATTCAAGTGGATGCATGAGGAATTAAGCTATCCTGCATCCCATTTCTTCTGTTCACAAGGTATTCCACCAGAGATTTTCAAGTCTTCAAATGGAACTGAACATCTTAACACATCTTATATCAACAGACCTTTCTCCAGTAAGTCTATGATTTTCTTCCCAGGAAGGGAACTAGAAAGTCTAAAAGCCTTTGCACGTTATTTACATTCACAGGCCCTTTTCTACAGCATGAGTTTTTCCATGTCTTTGAAGGGAACGGTGACACCTGAAGGCTTTGCCACACTGTTTACATTCATATGGTTTTTCATGACTATGAGTTCTTTCATGGCCTTGAAGAGAACTATGACATCTGAAGGTTTTGCCACACTGCTTACATTCATAGGGTTTTTCTCCAGTATGGATTCTTTCATGTACTTGGAGAGAAGAGAGACGCCAGAAGGCTTTATCACACTGCTGACATGCATAGGGTTTTTCCTCAGAATGAGTTCTTTCATGTAATCGAAGAGAACTCTGAACTCTGAAGGCCTTACCGCACTGTTTACAAACATAAGGTTTTTCTCCAGTGTGAGTTCTTTCATGTCTTTGAAGGAAAGAGGGATAAATGAAAGATTTACTGCACACCTCACACTTATACCGTTTCTCTGCAGAATGTGACCTTTCATGCATTTGAAGTAAATAACGAGAAATAAAGGACTTACCACACTGTTTACATTCACAAGTGTTTCCTTCAGCATGATTTCTTTCATGCACAAGAAGATTATTAAGACGACTGAAGACTTTATTGCATTGCTTGCATTCAAAGGGTTTTTCACGAATGTGAGATATTTCATGTATTCGAAGACAACTGAGGACTGTGAAGGTTTTACCACACTGTTTACATTCATGTGGTTTTTCTGCAGTATGGGTTCTTTCATGTAGGTGAAGGGAGCTTGAACAACTGAGAGTTTTACCACATGGCTTACATTCATAGGGTTTTTCCTCTGTATGAGACCTCTCATGTACTTGAAAATAACTGAATCTTCTGAAGGTGTTACCACATTGTTTACATGCAAAAGGTTTTTCTCCAGTGTGAGTGCTTTCATGTAACTGAAGGGCACTGGGACAACTCAGACTTTTACCACATTGTTTACATTCATAGGGTTTTTCACCAGGATGAGTTTTGAAATGGGTCTGAAGGAAACAGGGATAAATGAAAGACTTATATTGTTCATACGCTTGTTTACCAGCAAAGCATTTTCCTCCAGGATGAATCCTTTCATGTCGGTCCAGGGACGAAGGATACACAAAGGCTTTACAACATATTTTACATTTATAGGGTTTCTCTACAGTATGAGACCTTTCATGTACTTGGAGGGAACTTTGATCTCTAAAGGTTTTACTACATTGTTTACACTGAAAGAACTTTTCCTCAGTGTGACTTCTTTCATGTTTCCGAAGGAAAGAAGGACACAGAAAGTCTTTACTACATACCTTACATTTATAAGGTTTAGCTACAGGGTGAGCACGTGCATGCAATCGAAGGGAACTATGACTTCTGAAGATTTCACCACAATGTTTACATCTATAGGGTTTTCCCCAAGGATGAGTTCTTTTGTGTCTTTGAAGAAAAGAGGAACAAAAAAAGGTTTTACAGCATATTTTACACTTATAGGGCTTCTCTCCAGTATGAGATCTTTCATGGGTTTGGAGTAAATATGGATAAATGAAGGACTTAACACACTGCTTACATTCATAGGGTTTTTTCCCAGTATGAATTATTTTATGAGTGTGAAAAGAACTATGAGTTTTAAAAGTTTTACCACATTTTTTACATTCATATTTTTCTCCTGCATGAATTCTTCCATGTACTCCAAGGTAACTTTGACATTTAAAAACTTTCCCACACGGTTTACATGCATAAGGTTTTTCTCCTTTATGAGTTCTTTCATGAACTTGAAGGGAACTAGAAGAACTGAGAATTTTACCACACTGTTTGCATTCATAGAGGTTCTCTTCAGTATGAACAATTTCATGTAACTGAAGATCACTGTGACATCTAAAGGCTTTGCCACACTGTCTACTTTCATAGGGTTTTTCTCCAGTATGAGTTAATTTGTGTAACTGAAATGAGCTCTGATGTCTAAAGGTGTTATCACATAGCTCACATTTATAGGGTCTTGCTCCAGTTTGAATTTTCTCACGACTTTGAATGGAACTGGAAGAACTTGGAGCTCTACCACACTGTTCACATTCGTAACGATCCCCTCCGGTGTTAGTTCTTCCATCTGTATCAACTGAACTGGGACCAACACAGGCTGTTCCACACTGCTTGTATCCACAGGATTTTCCTCCATTGTGAGTTTGCTGCATTTCAGGTGAACCTGGGAAACCAAAAGATTTTAAATAAAAGCCAGTTATAGGTCCACTCACAATTATGGTTCCCTATGTAAATTTGAATAGTTGTGAGAGTTTAGCGGTTGCCCACCGTTTACATCTATATTGCTTCTTACCATATTCTTCATGCTCAGATGGTTTGTATCCTGAATGAGATACGATTTGTCTATTAAAAGATGAATGGCCAGTGAAAACTCCTCCACACACACTGCAGTCACACGGTTTTACTCCAGAAGACATTTTTGTACTCTTATTGAGATCTGGTATCCAGGTAAAGATTTCTTCAAACTGACCACCTTCATTATACTCACAGACTGTATCTACCATATTCTTATTTCTGTAAAAAAATGACAAACATATTAGTAATGGTTGCTTTACTAATGACTGCTTGCTTATTAGTAGGTCTTAGACTTACACTGTTCACAGACTTCCAGGGGACGTGTATGCTTTTGCCACCGGAATAGTCTCAAACTAAATGGATCAATGATGCAATACACTACTATCAAAGAGCTACTATCAAAACGTCATGGTCATATATGCATTTTCTAAATACTGTTTCCACATAAACAGTTTTTCAAATATGTACACTGAAGTATGTATTTTTGATGAAATCCTTCTAATGATGAATAAATGTAAAAGTTCTATTTTTTTGTTTTCTTGTTCATAAATTTTCATAACAAAAGCTTTCTTCCACCTGTACATGAAAATTACCTTAGATATCTCCAAGAATGTTCGTACTGTTCTTCAATGTTCTGATCTTCCCATCTGATTCCTAAAATACAAACCCAGAAAAATTATTACCGATTATTGGAAACTACAAAAAAATGATAGCTTCTAGGTTCAGTGTACACTGGACCCATGTCTGGTTTATTTTCCAAATTCTTCCCTTTCCACATTCCAAAACAGAGAATCAGAAAACACTTGTCTATTTGACAAAATGAAGGAATGTTGGTATTTTTACCTATTAAAGCGAGGTTACTGCAGATTTCCAACATCACATCTCTGTACAGTTTCTTCTGAGAAGAATCCAGCAAAGCCCACTCTTCCTGGCTGAAGTTCATGGCCACATCCTCAAAGGCCAAAGAATCCTAAAACATCCCATGTATATGTAGAAGAGAATGGGTGAGACTGACAGAAGTAGACATCTACACCCAACTGATAAGATGTCTACATAATTCTATGGTGCCCAAGCATTTATTCAGTGACACTCAAGTTCTAAAGCCGGTGCTGAGACACTCAGAAAGGAAACAACAGCATAGGAACGTTTCTCTTTACCTAGGAGAAGCATGAGTTCCTAAGCAAGCCACCCAAAATCCTCTTTCTAGAGTCAATCTCCAGAACCAGTGATAATAAAGTTCTGCCTAATGATGTACAGAAGACAGCTAGCATTAGCAGTAGCAGTCAAAAGGTTGCTTTTACTTAGACAATCTTTGTCACTACGTGTGAGCTTTACCTGTATGGAAGAACCTAAGATTGTGGTATACATTCCACTAACATAAATAATAACAGTACTTCACTTGGTCTAAATCACTTATGGAAACAGTATGACACTTTTCTGAATTGTTAGCATTCTAAATGTTCTATAAACAGTGCTACCACAAAACAATCTGGACAATGAGTCCGTTGAATTTCTCTGGTACACATCTCATGCACGTTGTCACAACTTGTTAAATGGGGAACTGTACCCATCCTATGTGATTACACCAACAGAAAGCCGTCAGAAACTTGAAAGTAGTTTACACCAGGAAGAACTGATGATAGATGATTCCTAACTCCCCCCCCCCACGACAAAACTGAACATCCACTGAATAAATGCCAAGTCAAAATGGAACTATCAGATGACACATGCTTCTACAAAGCACTCAATGCAGTCACTTGTGTTGGCGTGTACCTATAGTTCCAGATACTTAGGAGACCAGCACACAGGATCACTTAAGCTCAGGAATTAAAAGCCAGCCTAATATAGGAAGACTCCCATCTCAAGAAATATCACCTCTTCTGAATTATACCTTTAAAAAATTAATGAAACAAAAACAAAGAAAACCTCACTGAACTTTTCAGTAGTTATCAAAAACTAATTTTCCAACCTTCTATTAATCCAAGTGCTTAGCAACTGTCAGTCTTCTGAACAGTAGCGTGATGGCTTTCCTAACACACATTGAGGACTTTCAAACTACATTGTAGACACAAACGGCCAAACATAAAAGCAAATTTTCACACGCTGGAAACTGACCCCCAAATTACCCATGGTACTTTATACAAATGGCCAGCTTTAAAAAAAAAAACTCATACTGTAAAATTTACTACTCAACAAGATATCTACCCATCCACGCAGATATAGACCACATCATATAAGACCAATCACTTCCCCTTGATTGTTATAAAAGAACCACCACACCTTCTCAGCTGCGCACCCCCTCCATGAACTCACTGCTTTTTTGCTTCCTTGAAGTATTTCAATAAACTCTTTGCCTGATGTCTTGGGCAATCTTTTTTCCTGTCTCTCATCAGCCTTCCATATGCTGTTTTGCATGGTATTTTGATGGCCCATATGAGGACTCTCTTCTTGCCTCCCTTGGCCTCTCCTTTCTGATGCTTATGGTGGTCAGCTGAAGGTACCGGGCTGAGGCTGCTCTCCAGAAAGCCTAAAAACCT
This sequence comes from Eospalax fontanierii, assembly GCA_035773235.1. NCBI lineage: Eukaryota > Metazoa > Chordata > Mammalia > Rodentia > Spalacidae > Eospalax > Eospalax fontanierii. Next base: position 9,469,717 of record CM069554.1, read on the forward strand.
TTAGGCCATGATCAAGACTGCTGTCTCCCACCAGAAGACAGAGAAAATAATTTATTTTGGAACCTTGCAGAAAGCTGTACTTCCTGTTTGCAACTGATGGGCACAGGCTAAAGGAAGTCTTTGTTGGTACTTTTTGGTGATATATAAAAGGACAGAAACAGGGAACCCTCCCCAGGAAAAATGACTCCCTGAATCTGAGAAGTTAAGAAAAAGGTGACTATTAACCCCTTTAACAATACCAAGTTATGGAATGTAATAAAGGAACACTATGAGAATACTGATCTCTTTAAATAAAAAAGATTATTTTTATTTTACATGCATGAGTGTTTTGCTTGAACATATGTATGTGCACCCATGCATGCAATGCCCATGAAGGCCAGAAGAGGGCACTGAATCCCCTGGAACTAGAGCTATGGACACCACGTAGGTGCTGGGAACCAAACCCAGGTCCTCTGCTAGAGCAGTCAGTGCTCTTAACAGCTAGCCATCTCTCCAGCCCCAAACCCTGACTTTTTAAATACAGGTTGGCTGAAACCATGCACCAGTACATTGACATGAACCCCCAAAATCGGGAGGGCCAAGGCATCCTGGTTGTACATTTTTTAACCAAAGTCTCTCTAGATAGTCAGCAAAGCTTTCAAAAGTCACAAGGATTCCAGACCCCTTTTCTCACACTGCACTGAATACGGCCTTCCCGGTTTTTAACAATTAAGAAGCCTCAAAAGCCAACAGGGCCAAACCAGGAGATAAAAGTGATTCCTGTAGCAATTTCCCATTCCCTGACCATTTCAGAAAAATCTAAGTTCTATCTAAGGTCATTCTATGGGAAATGATTAACTCACCTTTGGGACAAACAAAGCACTCTAATTATCCTTGTGGCCGATCACATTTCATCTATAAGTACACAAAGCAACCCAGCTATAAGCCTCATACAGAGCCATGTCTAAATTACAAACTAGGGGGTCACTAGAATGATAAACTGTCTCTCCCTCATCAGGAGACCATCCTGTATCTAAAAATATCATGCTCAGATCAAACATGATAACTCCAGAAGTCCCAATCCTTACACTTGAGGAGAAACATATTCTAATACTTCCTGGCTCACACTTGTAGGCTTTAAGGATGCTTTCTTTTTGCATTCTCATCCACCCAAGACTCTCAGTTCTTCCTTGCCTCTGAATAACCTGCCATTAGGTTATTCAAAAAAATCACTAGAGAGAAGGTAACTCAGAGCATGAACCTAGCCAAAAACCTTTCTTCTTTTAAATTTCCATGTAAGAGTAGCCTCCTTTAGTACCTAGATGATTTGTTAATCTCTAACACAGACATGCCAACCTCATCTCAGAATACTTTCTAACTCTGATCAGAGTCTCATGTGGACATAAGGTTTTCCCTTTAAAGGCACAAATCCCTCTAACAAATGATTCGGTTCCTAAGACTTACACTGGCGGTGGCACAAGGTCGTCCAGACAGGGTAGGGGTCTCACCCTAACTGTAGAGTCTCCAGCCACAAAACAACTAAGAACGATCTTGGGTATGCCAAGTTTTTTAGCATTCCCCACCTTATAGTTGAAGCCCTCCATGAGGCTGTAAGAGAACCTGAACAACACCAGATTGTTCCCCTAAGATATCGTAGTCTCTGTCAGTCATTTCCACCCCAATGTCAACTCTTTCTGACCATACTTAACCGAAAACCCAGCGCATGCTCAGCATCCAGTTGCTAACCTTCCATGTCATTAGACTGGGAAGGGCCTAACACGGGAGTGCCTTTTTCTCAAGGCAATGGAAGCTTCCCCCTGCTTGGGGAAGCCTAAAATTAACCCTGAGGCAGAGTGTGATGCCTTCCACACTCCATCAACAGCCTGGACTCAACTCCAGGCCTTCAGCTGAGTTACAAAGATAACAGAATCAACAAATACTAGACTCTTCTCCTACAAACTCTAGAACTTAATATAAAACTCTAAATCCTATTATCTTATTGTCATATTCTAACCTTGAAGTGTCTCTAAAACACTTCTATATGGAAACGATTGATCTTACCTGCACTGCTATAACAGAACTACAAAATTCCCCATTTTCCTAACCTAGGGTTACCTAATTCACAAATGGTAGCAGTTTTATGGTGGTAGAACAGAGACTCTGTAAGCATGCAATGGCCCTCTTCCATGAAATGGCATGACAAGCACCCTGCCCCCTCAACATACACCCAAAGCAGAACTGTCCAATAGGACTTTCCAGCTGAGGGCAGGAATGAGACTTAACATTTGCACAGATGGGCCTATGCTTTCCATGACCCACACACATGCAGCCATCCATAAAGAAAGAGATCTCTTCACTGCCCATATTACACAATTAAATAGGCACCTGAGATTGTCAGCCTGCTTCAATCCAGATGGCCATTATACATTGCAAGGACCATCAAAAAGACCATCCCAACATTTGTTGGGGTAACATTCAACAGGCTAAACGGACAGATCACCTTCCATTCCAGGCTAATTTCCCAGTCTCATTCTCCCACATCTGTAATACACTTCCTTGAAACAGAATGGACATTAAATTAGGGATTTACAGACACCCCAAAGGAATGACTACAAGCCCAGAGTCAGTTATTGCTCCCTGGATCTTCCCAATGGAAGATCCTTAATTTTCATCAAGCCACAGATTTGAGGGCCAAAGTTACATAAATTCTAAATGAGCATCTCTTCATAGGCATGGGATTCTCCCAAACAGTCCATCTCCAAAGCCTGCCCTACCTGGTTTCTGGTCAACTGTGAAGGGGCTCTGAGAGTTCCTTCTCCCCTTCTACAGCCCAGCCACCATAGGGGAAGAATACCAAGAGGAAGACTAAAGATAGAGTTCACTGGCATGCCTCTACACAAGGGCCTCAAGTATCTACCAGTCTTTCCAGTAGATACCTATGCCAGAGGGACAGCAGCATTTCCCACTTACACAGAGAGGACCTCAGAAGTTGCCAGTGTCCTCTTGGAATGCATTTCTAGGATTCAGACTCCCCATCCCTAAAGTTTAATAATGGCCTGGTTTTCATTTTCAGTATCACTCAGACAGTGAGGCTCTCAAAATGAAATATTACCACCTGCATGCTACTCAGCATACTCAATTGTGTGGAAAGGTTGAAATGAGGCAATGTAAATCTTAAATGATCTCTCAATAAGCTCTCTTTCAAGTCTTGGCCCACTCTCTTCCCAACTGCACTTTTTCTTTCCTTTTTTGAAGTACTAGGGATTGAATCTAGAGCTGTGCACATGCCAGGCAAGTGCTTTACCAACTCAGCTATGTCCCCATGCCCAATTGCTCTCTAAGACGCTGCATTACTCCCAAGCCCTTTTGAAATTCTCTAAGATGAACTCCTCCAGGCAGACCTCTTTTTAGATCCAGAGGTTCATTACTATCAAGGTCATCATGTCAGAGGACAGAGCCCATGACCTTCTTTCTAGATCACTCCCATATTAACCCAAGGAACGGAGTCTATCTTAAAATTTTCCCATAGAATAAAGATGACACAAAGCTGTTGGAACTGGATTTTACGATGATCATGTCTCCAAATGCAGGCAAGCTATAAGTCTCTGTCTCCAGTTAATACTTTTCCACCCCCAGAAAATTAAGACGTCTACTCCTGTGAGTTTGGTGGAGACCCCCACCTCCTCTTGCAGTGAGATCAAGGTGAAAGACAGACCTCACATCCCTCCAGCCTTCAATGTTTTTTTTTCCTTTAGCTTTTTGGATCTACAGTTCTACAAGCTCTTCCCTCTTACTGCCATGATATCCTACAGAACCAAATCCATTTCGGAGAATTCATCCTGAACCTGTTCCTGGAACTACACAGGGCCAAGTACATCACTTGCCTTAAGTTAGGGTGCCTACCTTACTCCCTTAGCCCATCGCCACAGCCTCCTACGCTAAACCCATCTTCCCAGTTACTGCCGTCATACTCTTTACCTCTCTTTGTAAAATTACACTGCAGTGCCACTTTAACCATCGCCTTCTGTTATCCTGCTACTCCTGTTCTGGACCATATAGTCATCTCTTGCTACTACAATCTGCTCAAAAACAACTCAATCCCTGCAGAGGACTGCTGCCTTTCCCTGCCCTCAACTCCTAATGGGACGGGCAGTGCTTCTCCAGCTAATTTATTCAAATGGACCAGTAAACCATCCCCTCCCATATAGATATCCAACGGCACATCTATTTCTATCTTGCAATCTACTGCACATCTATTTCTATCTTACTACCACTCCTTTCAGTACTTTCAAAGCCAACTACAAATATAAATTCTGCTTCCTTACAACTCCCCACTCACCAGCTGAGAATGCAATCTTGTCAGTCATTGGCTTTTTATGACCCCATCTGGGTCAGGCCCCGTCTGCATCAAGGCCATGGACAACCACAGGAAATGCCTGTGGAGTCCCTCTAACCATGCAACTTTACTCTGCTATTAAATATGACGTGCTAAAATTAACTTTCTCTCATATACTCAAAATTCTTGGACAACATTAGGTTTCACAGATATTTTGTTCTCAGCATGCCTGACAAAGTTCTAGATAAAAATTTCTTAATTCAATCAAGCACAGGCACCTGCTTGTCCTATTTCCTTCACAAGGTTATAGCTCCTCTCATTTTAAATCCTCTTTTTCTCTAGTAACAAAAGTAGCTCCTAACAAGCCCCCAAAAGTTCTATCTTTACTGAGAAAATAAATCAGCCTTAGCAAACCAATACCAAGTCCCTCAGTTCCTTGGAATGGTTTTGATACCCTTCTATTTTGAGTCCAATTTCCTCCTTTCCTGAAATGACTGGCCATTTAGTTTTCCACATAGATGTGACTGTGAGCCCTAATTCCTCAGGGATCATCTTCCTATAGGGAACAAATACCTACTACTGTTTTCCAACTAATTAAACCAACATCTGTGCCATAATTTTACCTACTCCTGACATCCAAGTTGTCCCCATCAACCAACTCCTCTCATAACCCCTTTTAGGGGTCTGTCAACTGGAGAGCTGTTCAGCTGATATCCCCACCCAATCAGACTGGGTGTGGACAGGAGCAGGCAAACTTGGACTGGCCTCCTATGCTTATCATATTGTCTTGGCTGAATGAGCCATGGGACTAGAGCATATTGCATAGGCCCTCAGGATTCTTCAAGACTAGTTTTTTTTTGCTGTAGTAGTACTAGGCTACTTATAGCAGCCCAAGATTACCTGCCCGGTCCTGGGAAAATGTTACATCTATACTAATTAGCAATAGTATAAGATAGAGCTACAAGGCTGAAAACAACTATCAGATGAGTCTTGGAGGGATTTCTCTTGTGGAGAGAGACACGGAGTTTGCTTTCCTAGTTACTACCACTTCTGGGTCAATGTTAGAGTTGGGATATAGGGTGGCCCCTGCTTAACATTCTGGTGCTATTGACACCTTCCAGATTGCAAGCATTAAGTTCCTGACGGTATTGGTGTAGAGACAGACACTCACCATGACTGCATGTGGTGGTTTGAATGTCCCCAAGAGACTCTAAGTATTTGGACATTTTGCCCCCAGTTACTGGCACTGTTTGGGGAGGTCTTAGAAGGTGTGGTCACTGGGGGAAGGCTTAGAGAGCTCTTATACCTTGCTGGATTTCCAGTCTCCCTCTCTGCTTCCTGTGCTTCCTTGAAGATGTGAGCACTGAGCTTCTGAGTCCACTCCAGCCACCTCTGCCGCCATGCCGCCCCACCTGGAGTCTCGCCCCTTTGGAACTGTAAGCTAAATAATCTCTTCTTCTTCTAAGTTCCCTTGGTCAGTGTTTCTATCACAGCAACAGAAAAGTTACAAATACACTGCAGCGTACAAACCTCCAGTGCTGATCCTCACCTGCCAACTTGTTTGGGGTCTCTCATTTCTGCCATTACACTGCACACTTCAGGTTAACCGGCTTCTAGGGGATTCTCCTCTTTTCACTTCCCATCTCACCGCAGGAGTATTAGGGTTATACATGCGCCACTACATCCAGCTTTTCCATGGGCTCCAAGGATCTGAACTTAAGTCATCAGGCTTGTGCAGCATGGGCTCTTACCCACTGAGCCATCTCACCAGTCCGAAATAATCATTCTAATAATCACGCTCTTTACTAGACAGACTGTATGATTCCCCACTATACAGTTATTTGTATTCTACAAAATGTTTAATTTTCTGTTTGGAGTATTTGAAATAAGTCATTATCTTCTAATTTTAGTTTTCTTTTGATCCAGTCTGACTCAATTCCTAGTTAGAACCTCATGTAGAATAGCTAGTTTCACTTTAGGAAGATTGGTCTATCGAACTCTGCAAGAGCAGCCAGTGCTCTTAACTGCTGGGCCATCTCTCCATCCCCAGATTAGTCTTTGATATTTAAATTGTTGTAACTCCTATTTGTGATCAATAACTTCATTTGCTGTTTAGTATTACACCATGATCTACTTTGGGAAATCAATGTTTAGTCCACAATAGTGAGTTTTGTCAGTTTGATACAATCACCTAGGAAGAAAGTTTCAGTGAGGGGAGGTCCTAGATGAGGCTGGCCTGTGGGCATGTCTGTGGGGGATTTTCTTGATTACACTGAGATAGGAAGACCCACCCACTATAGATGGCACTATTCCCTAGGCAGGGGTTCTTGGGCTATTTAAGTATACAGAGTAAGTAAACATGCACACATTCATTCCCCTATGCTCTTTACAGAGGCTGTGAGTTGCCTGCTTGAAGTTCCTGGCTTGATTTCCCCTTGATGAACTGACGCTGGAACTGTACACTGAACAAACCCTTTCTAACTTAAGAGTTGCTTTGGTCACATTATTTTATCACAGTAGCAGAAAGGAAACTAGGAGAGTCATTTTAAAGAAGAATTTAGATAACAATATAGTATCTTGTCCCCATGTACCAAATATCAGTGACAAAGCAAACAAAAACAAAAGAACAGATTTTTGAGAAATTGGGATTTCCAGCAAACACATGTAAGTTTGTGGGCATGATCAAGTATTACACTAGTATTAAAGTATTACACCATGATCTAGTTTGGGAAATCAATGTTTAGTCACCACATGATAATGTGTTGCTTGACAATCAAAACTGGATATGGAACTCCAACAAGAAATACTTTGTAATACTGCTCATTCACTTCTCTTGGCTGTAGATAGGTGAGTAAGTAGATAGCTAGACAGCTGGCCTGGCTAGCTGCAAACACCTGAAAGACTCATTCAACAAAGAAGCAAGAACTAAGACTGGCAATGTAGCTCAGCTGAGAGAATGCTTGCCTGAAGCCCTGGGTTCCATCCTCATCAGTGCATATAACTGGGCACAGTGGGGCAGGCAAGACGGCTCAGTAAGGCGTTTGTTTCCAATCATGACAACCTGAGTTCAATTCCACATAGGGGAAGGATAGAATAGATTACAAGTTGTTCTCTGACCTGTATGTCTGCATGTGTGTGCAAACACATACACACAATAAATAATTTTTTTTAAAAAAAAAAAGGCATGTTGGTGCATGTTTCATAATGGCATCACAAGAAAGATGGAGGCTCAGAACCTCAAGGTCATCCTCAAATACACAGTGAGTTTGAGGCCAGTCTGAGCTTCATGCGATTCAGGCTCAAGAGGATTTAAAAAAAAAAAAGAACAGAGAGTCTTCCACAACTTGGATAAAGAGTCAACCCCAGTCACTGAGTATACCTACTAAAAATCAGCAGGGCCTGAGACCAAGCTGCTGTGAGGTAGGCAGAAGTCAGAGCTCACCACAGCACTTCTTATAGAGTTTTCTATTTGTTCCATCTTAACATTTTCTTATCAAATACAACCAGACCCAACTGACTAAACCCATTAATACAGTTTCATATTGTTAATGTTTCGTGTTTCTTAGCAGGAAGCTTGCTTTGGGCTCTAAGTACTTGGTTTTAAAAGTAAAGTTTTGATTTAAAACTCCAAAAATGGAATTCCTTTGGTTTAAAATGACCATTTTAAAAATATTTATTATTTTATTTTATGTGTATAAGTATATTGCCTGCATGCTGTGTCATGAATTCATTTTCCAAATAGAAAAAAAAATGGGCAAAGCCCAGAGACTATATGAAATTGTCTATTTTTATTTTATGTGTATGAATGTACTTACTGCCTACATGCACGTAAGTGCACCCATGTCATGCCATGCCTGCACAGATTCCCTTGGAACTGGAATTATGGACAATTATTAGCCACCACGTGGATGCTTGGAATTGAAGCTGGGTCATCTGCAAGAGCCAGTGCTCTTAACCACTGAGCCATCTCTCCAGTCCCCTGAAACTGTCTCTATAAATGCAGGCCAGACCTTGAATTTGTGCTAATTTCCCAAACTTACATTTAAGTTTGACTAGCAAAAATCAGTTTAGAAATTGTTTGAGCATTTAATAAACATACACTTTAATACCTTAATCACCCTTTAAACAAAAGATATGTGTCAGCCAGGTGGTTCTGCAAATTAAGGTATTGCCAAGTCTGATGACCTGAGTTTAATCCCCAGGACCCACAGGTAGAAGGAAAGAACTGACTCCTACAAGATGTCCTCTGACCTCCATGCACACGCTGTGGCATGCAAACCCACCATAAACACACAAATAGGTAAATTTAATTTGTTTGAGCTGTTTTAAAAATAAACATTTGAAATGCCAGATCTAAAACATTCTGCAAAGAAGCTCAAACTTAACATTTAATACCTACAACTTTCTTATAGCTGATTAAGACAGTTTTTGTGTAAGTTATTTCTTTAGCCTCAAATTTTACAATTTTTTTTTTCCTGAGACAGGGTCTCACATTGTAGTCCTGGCTGGTATGGAACTAGGTATGTAAATCAGGCTAACCCCCAAACTCAGAGACCTACCTAACTTTGCCTCCCAAGTTCTGAGATTAAAGGTATGCACTTACTCTGAAACGTGTTTTTGCTAGACCTGGCTGAGCACCTGAGTAACTAGTTATTTGAGAGGCAGTTGCAGGGAACAGGAATTGTGCAGGCAGACAGGTATGGCTCCATACATTAATTCCATAGTTGCACATTCAAACATCACACTAAAAATGTTTATATACACACAGAGACATACAAAAATAGTAACGTCACTGAGCAGTAAATAATTTTTAATGTAGTGAGAAGTCTGTTATTTTCACAAACTTCAGTGGTAAACTAAGTTTTGTACCATCCTGTTTTACACACAAAATGACACAAAGTAAAGCTACAAAGGGCTGACTCAGGGGGAAGGGAGCTTTTAATGAGTTCAATCCCTGAGACCCACACAGTGGAAAGAGAGCTGGCTCCCTCAGATTGTCCCTTGACCACCACATACACGCCATGGCACTCATGCGGCCCCTCCCCATAATGTAATATCATCTTTTAAAAGAGCAATTACAAGAAAACAATTATTATGAACACTAAATCAGTGCATTCATAGAAATAGGAAGAAAATCTTTTTTAAGATTTGATGTGTCTGAGTGTTAAGCCTGCATGTACATAAGTGCACCGTGTCATGCAGGACCTGCTTAGAACAGAAGATGGTATTGGCTCTCATGGAACTGGAGTTATACAGACAGTTGACAGCCACCATGCGGGTGCTGGAATTCAAACCCAGGTCTTTTGCATGAGCAGTCAGTGTTCTTATCCACTGAGTTCTCTCTCCAACCCTTAACATTTTTAAAAATTATGTGTATGCATATGTGTCTGTGCAAGGTATATACACAAGTGTGTCGGTGCCCTCAGAGGTCAGAGGCATTGGATCCCGATCTGGAGTTCTGAACTGCCCAATATGGGTGCTGGGAATCAATTTGGTCCTCTGGCAAAGCAGAAAGTGCTCTTATCCACTGAGCCATCTTTCTAGCCCCCAGAAAAATATCTCTCTTAAGTGAAAGCAAAAAAAAAAAAAAAAATCAACAGTGAAGCTTGTTAGGGTGACAAATTAAAATCTTTTGTCTTGCAGAGCTAATCAGCAGACACACCTGCACTTACAAATGCAAACTGCTAATTAATTAATAACTCCAGGGAACTTTAATTTGTGGGTCAATGGGGTGATCTGAAGTTCTTTAGCAAATCCCAGATCCTGACATGAGTCAGGAAACTTTAAAGGTTTTAAAAAGCTCCTTTCTTGTGCAGGGAATATAAAGCTGTCCTCTCTCCTTGGGTTTTATCTGTCAAGAGTCCCTAACAATCCTTTCCTTAAGTACAGAATTTCATTCTACTTGGGGATCACTGAAGACAGGAGGAAGAACAGCTGATAGAGGGAGAAGCTTCTGTTTTCTGGCACAAGAGGCAAAGGTAGGGAAGCACAGACAGGTCTTTTAGAATTCGTGTTTACATTTTACACATCCTCTAAAATTCTCTTAATTTCCTTTCCTTTAATATCTTTCTTTTATTCTAATAATTTTCAAAACTCACGTCAATCTCTTGTAAATTAGCAATTTTGTCATTTCTTTTCATAGATGCATTAAATTCCAATCTAAGCAGACTGCTCATTGTTTCACTGCCTAAAGACTCCTACTTTAGCATGCAAAAAAAAAAAGAGGGAATATCAAATGTCCCCAGTGAAAGAACCATAAAGACAAGTCACTGCTAGATTCCCCCATATTTCAAAACATTTGCAAGCTGAATAACCAGAATCAAAGATAAAAACAGCTGGAAGACCAAACAATTCCTACTTAGTTGAACTCGTTTCCCACTTTCTCCTGAAAATTGCAAGCTTCTTTTAGGTCAGCTAGGAGAAACATTTTCTGGATCAGATGTATATGCTGCTCATATGAGCAGCTCTCTCGGTGCTCACTCTAGCACTGCTTTCTCAACTATGTATTTTGTTTGTCTTGAATAGTTATGGTAAAACAAGGAAGCTCAATACACTAGGTAATCGGCTATAATGAGTCTTCCCAGCTGAGCCAATAAAGTTCTTTCCACTCTAGAAATGGTATAATTCAGGGTATCACAACAAAGTAACTACATGTGCTGAAGCATTCTCCCGAACACTCCCACCCTGTAGGAATACAGGCAAAAGTGGCTCTTTGGCTCCTTTATGATCAGGCACTGAGAATATCTAAACTAAAGGCAGCACATTGAAAGAAATCAGGAGGCCATTTAAAAAAATACAGAAAATACAGAATGAGGGGCCAGTGAGATGACTCAGAAGATTAAATGTATTTGTTGCCAAAGTTAACCACATGAGTTCCATCCTAGGATCCACATAGTATAAAGAGAATGATTCCCACAGGGTGTCCTCTAACCTCTGTACATGCACTGCAGCCTGCATATGCCACCACACATGCACATATATAAAAAATTTTAATTAAAAAATTTTTAAAGCAGAAGCTGGAGAGATGACTCAGCTATTAAGAGCATGAGCTGCAGAGGACCCAAGTTCAATTCCCAGCACCCACATCCAGCTAATAAACTTCAGTTCCAGGGAAGCTGTCACTCTCTTCTGACCTCTGAGGGCATTGCATGACACAGGTGCACTTAAACACATTCCTCCTTTAAATACACAAAAATAATAAATATTTTAAAGCAAATCTTTAAGGAATGAAGGCATTCAAAAGCATCCGCTTAAAATTCATAAATATTTATGCACACCCAGGAAAGAACACATGTTCAGTAAAAGACCTTCATAAGTTCAACCCTGGCTTATTTCTAAGATCTGTTCAGCAGGAAGTGAAGGTTAAAGCAGTGTTTTAAACACTACATATTAACAGAAGGCTCTGACTCACACCTTTAATCCCAGAACTCAAGGGATACAGGCAGGTGAATTTCTGTGAGAATGAGGGCAGCCTGGTCTACATAGCAAGTTCCAGGTCAGCTGGGACTACAGGGAGACCATCTCAAAAAAAAACTAAGCAAAAAGACCCAGTACAGAGCCATCAAGAAAATGCACAAGGTGAATTTTTTTTCTTTTTCAGTTCCTGGTGTTCAAAGAGATCTGCCAAAGGAATGGCTGAACAGAAGCTGAAGAAATATGGATTTCAATGATTATATACAAGAAAAAGAGTCTCTGGAAAAAAATAGTTCAGAAGGTCACTAAGTAAATGGCAAACTACAGCCTACAACAACCAAGAACAGCAAACACTGGAAAAAAGAGGACTGACTTCCAGATTTACTCCATTATGATACTCAACTGTCCACTTATTAACGCCAATTTTAAAAAGAAAAAGTCAGGGCTGGAGAGATGGCTCAGTGGTTAAGAGCACTGGCTGCTCTTGCAGAGGACCTGGGTTTGATTGCAGCACCCACATGGTGGCTAACAACTGTTTGTAACTTCAGTTCCAGGGGATCTGATGCTCTCTTCTGACCTCCTAAGGCACCCCACAAAATGGGTGCACTTACCTACATGCAGGCAATATACACATACACATAAAATAAAACTAATAAAAAAATTTTTTAAACTCACTTCACTACACAATTTAAAACAACTGCCAACCAGGGGTGGTGGCACACATCTTTAATCCCAGCACCCAGGAGGCAGAGGCAGATGGTTCTCTGTGAGTTCAAGACCAGCCTGGTCTACATAGTGAGTTCCAGGCCAGCTAGGGCTACAAGGAAACCCTGGTAAAAACAAAACAAAACAAAAAAAATCTCAAAACCTGCCTTAAATTCTTACTATGTATCACAGCACCTAAAACAGATCAAAATACATAAGGCAAAAAAATTATACAACTCCAAAGAAAAAAAATGTCCCGTTGAAGAAGAGTAGAATACTGGCTACCAGAAGTTGAAAAGAGTGTATGAAGGAGGGATAGAAAGATGATGATTAACAGGTAAGGAGTGAGGGTCTAGAGAGATGGCTCAGCAGTTAAGAGTGCATTACTACTCTTGCAGAGGACCCAAGTTCAGTTCCTAGCACCATCAGAGGCTCATAACTATCTGTAACTCCAGCTCTAAGGGTATCTGACACCATTCTTTAACCTCCATGGGTACCTGACCATACACTTAGACATATACACATAACTAAAATAAGTCTTTAAAAGTTCGGGGGGAGGGGTGTCTGGAGCGATGGCTCAGTGATTAAAATATTGCTCTTGCAGAGGACTTAAGTTTGATTCCCAACACCCACATTGGGTTGCTTACAATCACCAGTACTCCAACTCCAGGGATCCAATGCCCTCTTCTGGACACCTGGCACATACCCACATACAGATATACACTCATACACATTATTTTAATAGTCAAGGGACATAGTTCCTTACAGTAACTTAAAAGAGTTTACAGCTATGACTGACAATAATTACTTCCATCACTGCAACATCCTGAGTAGAAAGGATTGAGAATGTTTCTAACACAAACGGTAAATAGATATGCCCATACACTAATCCATTCAATACAAATGCAGTATATATGTGCTGAAATGTCACAGCTAAGTGAGGTACAAAGTCCTGGTCTGTGGCCACTCTTATATCCCTTGGCATTTGACAGCAGTGAGTAGTGGCATCAGGCAGGAAAACGCAGCAGCTCAGATCTTAAACTCCTTCCCCAGAGAAGTTTGTATGTGACCCCCAGGTATACAGGAATATAAAACAAGTAAAAAGACCCAACATTTACTGATAATAAATACTAAAGAAATCTACTGAAAACAATTCTTTGGTAAAATACGATTTTACCAAACCCAACTTACATATTACTGAGATGGATGTGCTTGCTTATTTTTACAAAAAGAATTAAATCTTGACTGAAGATCTGATGCTGCAGGACGTAGAGGAAAAAACAAAAAACATTTTTCAGTGTTGATCAACATTTTCATTTTATAACTGTCAAGTCAGATATATTGCTTCCCATAAATCCACAGTACAACATGGCATAAGTATATTAGAGCCATTTCAGAACTTGTTAGAAATTCTTTCCTAATCTCAAGACCCTTCCCTAAAAACAATCCAAAAATAGAACTACCTACCATCAAACCCATCTGTACCTTCCTGGAGGCTTTTGTGGCCATTTCCTGGGTTGAAACATTTCCCCAGGAAGGAGGAAGAGACTCATGATATTCAGGAAGTAAACAGCTTCCAAGTCTCAAGAAGTTCTTGAACTAACAAGATTCACAAAGCCTCTCCCCAAAGTTATGGACCATAAACTACTGGAACAGTAGACTCTGACCAGCCTGGAAGCAACTCTCAGACCTGTTGAGCTGCCTGCAGGTCATGCAGAGAATGCAGGTCATTCAGACTGGGGGGCTTTTTTGGTGATGTAACTGTCTTTGATTTAGTCCTGCTCCTGTAAGTAACCCTTCACCCGCATACCTCTAATAACCCCACTAAACTCATTGGTTTGTCAAGCTGGGACTTTGGTAGAACCATTACTTTGGTCTGACACTGGTTCCCTACCTGGGGTGAACTGATATTTGTTCAGATTGCAGGAAAAATATCTCACATAGCGTAGGTTGGGGTTAGGGAACCTTTAAAGGGATTGGACAATTTTATTTAGCACAGATGAGGATTGGCTTGTGATTCATGCCTTTTGGATGGTCAGTCCAAAGTCCCTGCCTGACTCAGCAGTCTTAAGGGCTCATCTTGTGACATTGTTACAACAGAGGGGATGTTTGCTAAGCCCTGAGCTGGAGCTTCACCACTGAAAACATAAAAAACATTTTTTTTTTATTTTCTTATTTTTGGTCTTTTTGAGACAGAGTCTCCCTGTAGCCCCAGCTGGGCCTACATAGGTTGTCCTTGATCTCAGAGATCCAACTGCCTCTGCCTCCTACATGCTGGAATTAAAAGGCGTGTGCCACCACAAACTGTCTAAAAATCAATTAAAAAAAAGAAAATAGAGAACATGGTAACTCAAACCTGTAATCCCAGAACTCCAGAGGCGAAGGAAAGAAATAGTTTCTTCCAAGAGTTGGAAGAAAGCCCAGGTTACTACTAATTGATGGATCAAGTACTTAGGAAAATCATTAATATCAGTTTAACTCAAAAGCATCAATGTTCATGCTTGTTAAGGTGGCACGTGCCTTTAATCCTAGCACTGAGGAGGCATAGGCAGGCGGGTCTCTGTGAGACTAAGGCCAGCCTGGTCTACATAAGAATTCCACGCCAGCTGGGGCTACAGAGAGACTCTGTCTCAAAAAAAGACCAAAAAAAAAAAAAAAAAAGAAAGAAAAAACATCAATGTTCAACTAGATTTAGTTTATATATTTATACTTCAACCACAACAGCAAAGCACACATTCTTTTCAAGATGACATACAGTATTCAAAATAAACCATCTGTAGAATCATAAATATGCAAGATTACTAAACATGCAAAGGTATGCTTTAAGAACATACTGAAGGCGCTGGCGAGAAGGCTCAGTGATTAAGAGTGCTTACTAGTCTGCTCTGGTAGAGGACCTGAGTTCTGCTCCCAGGACTCATATTGGGTAGCTCACAACTCCCTCTAACTCCAGCCTCAGGGGAATCTGAGGTCTCTGGATTTAGGCACACATATCCCCACAAATACATATAATTTTTAAAATAAATCTTTATTTAAAAAAAGTTTGGGGGACTGGAGATGGCTTAGTGCCTAAGAGGATTTGCTGTTCTTCCAAAGAACCAAAATTTGGTTCTTAGCACCTATGAAATTAAAATAACAATAAATAAGACACCTGAGCAATCTTCAAATAATTGGAGATTAAATCAAAGTTTTAAGTGACAAGAGAAATCTAAATACTTCATAAGAATTGGAAGTACATCCTGTAAAAATTCATGTCACAGAACACAAGCAGTGTTGGTGGTAAAATTAAATCAATGAATTTGTATACTAAAAAAGGAGAGAGATAAAAAAAAATTTAAAAAATTTAACTTTCCATATTAGGGAGCTAAAGAAAGTAGAAATAAACCAAGCACAGGAAAATAACAATGAGAAAATAAAACTGTGAGCAGGAATTCAACAAAGATAATCAACCACTCTAAAATCTGAGTCTTCAAAAATATCAATAAAATTGCTAAGCCAACAGCCGAGAGAGAACACAAAAATTAATTAATTAATTAATTAATGATTAGAATTAAAGAAGGCCATCCACAGCCAAATTACCCTGAATGTGCCTGATTTTGTCTCATCTCAGAAGCTAAGCAGGGCCAAGTCTGGTTAGTACTTGGATGGGAGACTAAATAGGGCCATCATTATCACAGACATTAAAAGAACCAGAAGGAATATCATGGAGCAATTCCATGATCACAACTTACTAATTTAGATAAAATGAACAATTTACCAAGAGACACACAGAGAGATGGCCACTATAAATAACAGGCCTATCTGTATCAAAGTAGTGGAATCAGTAATAACTATAAGCAGAAAAGAGCCTTCCAAACAGTGAAGGTATGGTAACAAATCTATACAATGTCTTCTAGAAAAGTGAACACTTCCTAGTTCAAACTATGAGGTCAGCATTATTGTAACACCAAAGCAATATAGAAAAAAGAAAAACTAAAGAATAACAAATGCAAAATTCCTAAATATTAGCAAACTGAATTCTAAAGTTTTTATTTTTAAAATAATGTAAGAAAACCTGAGGGTGGTGGCACACGTGTGTAATCCCCAATACTTGGTAGCTGAGGTTGAAGGGCTGCCCCAAGTTCAAAACCAGCCTGGGCTATAGAGTGAGAGCCTGTTCAAAAACAAACAAGAAAGTATACACCAAGCTGCAAGTAACCCAGACATTCAAGGCTAATCCAAACTTCAAATTTCAGACTATGAACAAGGTTACATGGTAGAACTTATGCTGAGCATTATGCAAAGATCTGGGTTTAAATCCTACCAATGAGGAAAAAAAAAAAAAAAAAACAAAAAAAACCTGGGGACTAAAGAAAGGACTCAGCGGTTAAGAGAACTGGCTGCTGTTGCAGATGACCAGGGTTCGATTCCCAGTACCCACATGGCAGCTAACAACTGTTTGTAATGCCAGTTCCAGGGAATCTGATGCCCTCTTCTGACCTCCACAGGTAGTGCAGTGCATGGCACGGGTATACTTACACACATGCAGGCAATACACTCATACACATAAAACAAAAATAATAAATAAATAAATTAATAAATAAAAAGAAAAAACTTGACTTGCCAGGCTCAGTGGTGTATGCCTTTAATCCCCACACTTGAGAGGCAGAGGCAGGCAGATCTCACCAAGGCCAGCCAGCACGTCACTTTAAGGAGTTCCATGCAACCTGTGGCTACAAGGAGATTCTGTCTTAAAAAGACCAGAAAAGAAAAAACTCAGAGATCATTGGAATCCACCATATCAACGAGTTAAAAAGCAAAATCATGTTATCAACAAGTTAAATAGCAAAATCATGTCATCATACTAATTCCAAACAAAAAAAAATGGGAGAGGGGAGTTATTGAGATTAAGAAAACAAACTGTCTGTGGCCTGTGGCTATAGAAAAATCCCAAGAACCACCCAAAATACAAGAACTAAAGATACTATAACAAATGTAAAATTAGAAGATTAATATACAAAAATGTCCATCATTTTCCTGCAAAAGAAGATTTGGATGTGAAATTAAAACACCATACAGCTTAAATAGCACCAAAGATTAAGGGAGCAGAAAGAAATACATATAAAGAAAGACTATAGGCAAAAACTACAAAATTCTAACAACAAAAAAGAACTTAATGGAAAACTATTCCATGGACTTGAAGAGTAAGCCTCAAAGTTACCATAATCAGTTCTCATTTTGAGCTACAGAATCACAATTTATGCTAGGAATATCAGAAAACTTATTCTAAAAGTCATATGGAAAGACATTCAGAATGTTCAACACAAAGGGCAGCGATGCAGCATTGGCTGGCAGAGAGCTCGACTACTACAAGATCTGGATTCCTTCCCCAAAACAAACGAACAAAGGACAGACATGGTAGCACATACCCTTAATCCCAACACTCTAGAGGTGGGTTTAGGTAGCGGGATCAGAAGTTCAAAATCATCCTCAGCTAACAGAAGGCGTGAGGCTATGAATCTGGGATTCATGAAATCCTGTCACAAGAAAAGGGGGCGGGGGGGTGGCTATCGCAAAACTGAAGCATAAACAGTACACACACTGACACCGTGGACTTTAAGAGTTTCAATCGAGGTAGTACACACGCTATCTCACAAGAAATAAATAAGCAGAATAAACCCACAAAGATACGGTCACTGATTATTGACAAAGAAGCAAAGGAATGAGCAACTACACACAAAACACTGGGCAGACTTGAGAATTTTGACATAATTAACTCAAAGCAGATTCCAAACCTAACTATGAACTGCGAGGGTCACATAGAAACCAGACCTCCTCGATTTCAGACCGTGCCCTCCCCGCCACAGCAAATCCGCAGCTGCACACGGCACAACCAGGCGGGGCTCTCCACCCCCAACACCCCTGCGCAGGCGCAAATGCGGCCCGCGGGGCGGAGCTGCCCAGAGGCCCCCAAGGCCGAGATGCAGGCGGCCCTACGGACAGCACAGGACGCCCGGTCCACTCCGGCCCCGCCCCAGTCCTCGGGGGACCCAGCGCAGCCCACCCTGGCGGCTCCAGAGGCCGCTCCTCCCGTCTGGGGACAGCCGGCCCCATGCTCACCATGGCCCGGCTGCCGGCTTCGCCTGTGCTCTCCGCACAGCTGCCCGCAAGGCGCAGCACAAGCTGAGATTCCCTCAGCTGTGGAGCCAAACCCACAGCATGGCGGCCGGGAGAGCCCACCTCTTGCTGCCCATCGGCGCTTCTGATTGGGCGGTCCGGAAGGAGGCCCTGATTGCCTACAGAGACCTGACTGACAGGCGTAACTCCCTCTTACAGAGGAACTGGAGCTGAAAAGACACGGAGAGACTGGACGTTGCTTCCCAGCCCGGTCTTCTGCCCCAGGCACTAGACCTGGTCCAGCTCCAGGGAAATTTGAGCAGGGACCTTAGACCAACCGTGTCTCCCAGAGCTAACACTACAGCTTCCTTGCACTCAGTAAGCGCTTCCTGCTTTTCCTCCCGATACAAACTGGCTAGTGTGCACAGCCCATTACACGGTACCCAAAGGCACTGTCATCTCCTCGCCTCACTGCTAGAAGGGCGTCTAGCTAGTTCTAGGTAAAACAAACAAAATGTGATGTGCGCCTTAGATGAAGAATTTCAGTGACGCACACCTAGGATCATGCAGAATGTAACCGTTTTAGGCTGCACATTTTCAAGAAGGAAGGGGAGAGGAAGGAGAGGGGAGTGGCAACACATATCAAGTTTGGTATGGAGGGCCAGCACTCAAGAGGTAGAATCAGTTCAAGGCCAAACAGGATTACTTGAAACCCTGTCAATAAGTAAATAAATAAATGACGTGCAGGCAGGGGTGGTAGCATACCACTTTAATCCCAGCTCTCCTGAGGCAGAGACAGGCAGATCTCTATGAGATAGAGGTCTACACAGGGAGTTCCAGGCCAACTCGGGTTACCCGAGACCTATCTCAAAACAGAACAAAAATAAATAATATCATGCAAAATGAAAAATTATGAATGGCAATAATGTAGTTTAGAAAGAGTAGCGATTAGACCAGCAAACCATGAGATGGATAATACAAATAAACAAACCAATGATATTTCCAAAAGTTGATTTTTTTTAAAGATTTTGTTTTTCATTTCTGTGTGTGTGTGTGTATGTGTGCACACACACACATATGCTCATGTGGGCGGCACAGAGTCCAAAACAGGGCATCAGATTCCCTGTAACAATATTCACAAATGCTTGTAAGCTGCTGAATGTGGGTGCTGGAAACCAAACTTGGAGCCTCTGAAAGAGCAGAAAGGCACTCTTAACTGCTGAGTCACCTGTCCAACTCACTAAAGTTGATTTTTTTTAAAAGCAAACAAAATACGTAAATGCTTACCTATATATGCGTTTACAAAGAGGGGAGACCCAAAATGCTAAATTCAGAAATGAACGTACACCTAGATATGGTGGTTCAATCCTTCATTCCCTGTACTTGAGAGGCTGAGGCAGGAGAATTGAAAGTCCAAGGCCTGGCAGGGCTTCACACTGGGTTCAAAGCCGACCTGAACCACTTAGCTCAAAATAAAAACATTTAGAGCTGGAGTGATGGCTCCATGACTCAGAGTACTGCTCTGG
This sequence comes from Eospalax fontanierii, assembly GCA_035773235.1. NCBI lineage: Eukaryota > Metazoa > Chordata > Mammalia > Rodentia > Spalacidae > Eospalax > Eospalax fontanierii. The sequence goes on from CM069554.1 coordinate 9,489,772, forward strand.
CAGGGGACCCAGTTTCAGTTCCCAGCACTCATGTGGCAGCTTAAGCCATCCATAACGCCACATCTAGGGGATCCAGTGCCCTCTTCTGGCTTCCATGGCGTTGCATACACATGGTGTACTTACAAGCCTGCAAAACAATCATACCTGTAAAATAAACATAAATAAATGTTTTTTTTTAAAAAAATAAAAATTAAAAGGCTCAGTGGGGGCTGGAGAGATGGCTCAGCAGTTAAGAGCACTAGCTGCTCTTGCAGAGGAGCCAGGTTCTATTCCCAGCACCCACATAGTGCCTAACAATCATCCATAACTCCAGTTCCAGGGTATCCAATGTGGGGAACTGGCTAGAGTGACTCCATTTTAAGTTGGAATCCATCTTAAGGCTAGAGGCTAACTTTCTCCATTTTGTTAACTTTTGCTGTAAGTTTTCAGTTGCAGCCACAAGTCTATAGATTAAGGAATAAGACAGAACCTTGTGGCCCTGAATATAGCAGACAGCACATTCCACCGCTCTGAGAACAGCCTCCACCAATGAGAATCCCCTCGGTCATTTCCCAATCAATTTAAAATGCGCTTGGCGCATGTGGGCTTCCCTGGCCAATTGCAAGATACCCTAACTGTAAGGATGACCAATCATATGAAGCCCCCTCCCTCTCCTTGCTTCAACCGCAATAAAAAGCTCTCCCCTCCTGAGTTCAGGGCTGTCAGCACGGAACTACTGCATTGGTGAGGTCTGAAGGTTTGTGCTTAAGCCCGAATAAAGGCTCTTTGTTTTTGCATATACTCTGGATTCCTTGGTGGTCTTTGGGGAGTCTGTTCTCTGGGCATTACATCCAACACTCTCTTCTGACCTCTGAGGGCATTTTACAACATGAGTGCACTTACATATATGCAGGCAAAACACTCATACACACAAAATAAAATAAAAATAATAAAATATATTAAAAGACTCAGTGATAAAATGCTTGCTTAGCATGTGAGAGACTCTGGGTTGACACTCCAGTGTCCCTTCCTGTTGGAAACCACTACCTTCTTTGAACTCTGCTGAAAGCGTACTTGGCAAATGTGCAATGTCACTACCAGCCAAAGAAGTCTATGATGGCAAAGCCAAATAGGCATGTAATGCAGACACAGGTTCTGAAATGCAGTGCCCCTTTTGTTTAGATAAGGAAGCTGTGCCTTATTCACACAGTTCTGCTTTATACCCTGTAAAAAGGTCACATTTTGTTGTACACAGTTTCCTAAGTCCCTGCAGAGAAATGTCCTTTCAACCTATTGTTCCTGATTGCCTGCTTAGAGTACCTCAGCCAGGCTAAAAAAAACTTTGAGGATTAGAAACCTGGGGCCTTTTTGTTCTGAATAGAGAGAGATTCTCTTGGTCCTGGCCCCCAGCTTTCTTTAATGTTAAAGTGTCTGCTGTAACATTTTATACCACACTGATCGTCTTCTGTATCCACCCACACCCTGCTGAGCTGGACACAGCATTCTCTCCAGAAATGAAAGCGCAGATGTGACTATCACTTTTACAGAAACAGAATGGATTCGAAAAAAATACTACAACAGCAAAGTGGATAACCTACAAGTAATGGACACAATTCTAGAAAAGATACAGTCTACTGAAATGAATTTAGAAAATCTGATCAAAACTATACCTAATGAGGTCACTTCTAGGACTGGGAGTGTTCTGGTTAGCCTTCTATTGCTGTGGTAAAAACACTGACCTAAAACAACCTGGGGAGGAAAGGCTTTATTTTATCTAAGTTCTCCCAGGCCACAGCCCATCACTGAGGGAAGTCAAGGTGGGAACCGGGAACACAAACCACGGAGGGATTCTGCTTACTGTCTTCTTCCCTGGCCTGTGCTCAAGCCCATTCCTCTGCAAGAGCAGCAAGTGCTCTTAACTACGGAGTCATTTCTCCAACCTCCCTCCCACTTTCTCAAAGCAGACCTGTCCACCAGTATTTGAGTGGGACTGAGCTGTGGGAGATGCTAAGCAAAATTTCTCCAACCTGAGTTGAGTATAACATATAAACAGAGTAGCTTTCCAGTATGTAGAAAGATTTAGGCTTGGTCTTCAGCACAAGAAGAAAATAAAAGGACAAAAAAACTATATAATCAGTAAACAGTAGATAAAATAAAAGTATGTACACAATAAAACTAAAAAGGATAGAGTTGAGGGAACATAGCAGATTAGAACCTGCCTTCTAGTGGGTCCATGAATGAGAAGAGTCAGGGGAGCAAAGAAGAGTTTTTTCCAAAGAGACACAAACAGGAAGAGCAGTGAGAATCACCAACATTGTGATGACACAGAAAAAAATCATAGAGAAAAGTTATGTAGGAGAAGGAAGAAACCAGTTGGTAGCTCTAGTCATGGCTCCATGGCAAAGTAACAGATCCCAGAGGCACATCTACAAGGCGAGCCAGGTTACCCTCATGAAAACAGTCTTAGCCAAAGGGCAAGTCCATAGTTTCTACTACCCTTAAATTCGGTGGAGGTATCTGAGTAGTAATAACTTCTGCATGGCAGCTCAGGACTGGAGAAGCCCATTTCATTTTCCCCATATCTCATACTGGTGTATCCGAGCACTACTGTGAGGGAGGTCCTAGTGTGTGAAGCTGTACTTTGAGGGAAGTAAAACAAGGCACAGTCACGAGTCAGGTACACTGGGGATGCTCTTGTACAGTGTGTATGGGAGACTGTTATAGGAGACAGCTGAGACGGGGTGAGGTTTGAAATGCCATGATCAACAGTACACGCAGCTGGAGGTTTGAACTGTGAAGGTGAGGGTGGTAAGTGGTCCCACTGTCTATGGTGAGGACTGTTGGGCAGCAATTTTCTTCAAGGTTCTGACCCTTGGAGGGATGCTTAGTAAGATGCAGGATGCTAAAAGAGAGGTAAACAGTAGATGTGTAATGGAGCTAAACCACAGGATCTTCTAAAGAAAGGTAAACAATGAGATGTTTTGACCCCCTGAGGCGAAATACTCCATATTACAGGGAAGCTTGTTAAGCTGAGGAAGTAAGCAACTCGGGAGCTTTGAGAAGTCATTGAAATTAACCAGATACACTAGGCTCCCTCCCTCTCGGAACATATATAAGTATTAGGGACTTTCACAAGGCCCCTTCCTCCCCAACAGTACATAAGCATTAAGGACTGCTGAGACGCTCTCAGACAAGACAAGCCACCTGGAAGAGTCAGAGCCCAGCCTGTCAAGCTTCCTATAGACAGACAAGCCAACCTACCTTGAAGTTCAGACCAACTGAGCTACCTGGAAAGAACACTCCACCTGTTGAGCTGCCTGAAGGTTGTGCGTTGCCCACCAGGGTTCCTGGTCTTGTGGGCTGACACCCATGCTTGGGTGGCTTTGCTGATGTCTGAGTCGTTTCTGTTCCTGTAAGTAACTCCCTCACCCACACTACTATAACCAACCCGTCACTCAGGGCTTCACCAAGGTGGTCTTTGGTGGATCCTTAATTAGATCTGCCATTAGTTTCCTATCTGGGATGAGCAGAAGTTTGTTCATATTTTCCAGGAATAGTGTTACACAACAGGGAAAACATCCATCTCCCTAAGGTAACAGCGGAGAATGACAGAGCTCTGCGTGTGGGCAGTGGTCTGCTCATCCCTGAGAGCAGTCTCCCTGCCATGTGCTTTGCTTCTGGCAGCATTGAGAAACCTACAGTTCAGGTCCACATGATGACCATGTAGTCACAGCCTTTTCCCTCCGACGGGCTGCTTTTCTGTTAGGCAGCATCTGAAGGCACAATCCTGGCTCTCCAGTGTAGATTTTGTCACTCTTTAATCGCTGGTGGAGACCAGTAACTTTACCAGTAACCAGAAAATATCCTGAAGTCCAAAATCTGCAGGAGATCAGCAGTCAGACCATTCATCCCCTGGTCCTAAAACCCTGTACTCTGCTCAGTTGTCTTCCAGCTAGTCCTCAAGTCTCCACTGTCTTCGATCTTGCTGCACAGGACTGACCTCTACCAAAAAGACAGAGCATGGGCTGATGCCATCTTCCCAAGTTTGGTTGCACCTGCTTGCTAGAATCATCACAGCTCAGCTTACTGACTGTTATGTTGCAGAAGAAAGGTGGGGCATCAGGAGTGAGCCACAGCTCCCCGCCAACCACTATTCCCTAGCTGTCTTCAGAGGGGAGCACACACACTCCTGTAAGTGAACCCTTAACTACTGGTCTGTAAGGAAGCCCAGATTTACTTACTGATTCCCCAGTAAGTAGTAGTAGTTTGTAGAAATCCTTAGTTGATATTTTTGTAGCGACAGAGAGATGAGGAAAGCAGACCTTGTTTCTGCCTTCCAGAAGGAATTTTCCCTACACCTCTAAAGGATGCTATGCAGAGAGACCAGTCACCTAACCTGGACTCAGTTGCCACAAAGGTTCAAAAATTCCCCCATGCCTGACAGGCTTCTGGACTTCTGAATTGACGCTGCTCCAGTACGTGGATGACTCTCTATTGGGCACTGTTGGCCCAGCCACCTGCCTTCAAGAAACCCCATTCTTTAGACCCCAGGGTACCGTATCACCACAAAGAAAAAATAGAGACAAATTAATATTTAAACTTATCCAAATGTGCTTACTTACCTACAAATCACTAGACTGTCACTGGCAGTGACGTTTATTACCTCGGCCTAGCATAGGAAAATATGGGAACCATCTAAGTCGATTTTGTCTGTTTTATTTGGAAAATCTTTCTATGTTATTTCTACATTAATGAATACACTTGCACTACAATTAGAAAATGCAATCAAGCAGTGGTTTATGATACAAGGCAAAGCCCAAATATCCCTGTACGATGCATAAAATTTTAGTCACAAATATTAGTCAGAAATAAAATACATTTTATTGCACAAAATAATGATAGGCACACTGGAAAGACTCATCGGTTCTTCGCATGTTGCGCTCAAAATATCACATCTTTGCCCACATTGCCAGCATGAATGGACACAGGAGGCAGAGTAATACACAGACTAGAATTAATAGCATAAGTACCCTCTTCAAAGGTATGGGTTCAGTGAGATCCCCGTCAGCTGTAAGGTAAGAGGTATCTCCGGAATCCAGAGCAGGAGGAGGCTTCGAGTTCAGGTTCTCACTTAAACCAGGAATCCTCTGCCCGGAAGAGCTCAAGTGGGTGACAGGTGTTTCTCTGACCTTTAATGAAAATTCGAGATGTGTTAGTTTTCATTGACATCTTTACTATTTCCATATATTTGATCATAGGTGTGCTGGCTTCATTATCTTGCTTTCAGTTCACGTAATATTTGTGTGCTCAGTTTAATTTTAGCACTACAAGAATCTGGCATCTAAAAAAGTGTGCTTCATTTCTGCTTGAGAAAATGCCCAGGGTTTTCAGGCCTCAAAGAAAGGGCCGTGTTTCATTCTAGGCCTTACTTTCCCCTTCTGGCTAGGAAAATGAACTGACATGGACACAGTGTGTCTCTCTCACCCTGATGACCCGGATTTACATCCAAGACTCAGATTTAGAGAACGGGACATTGTGGGGCTTCAGGAACTAAAGGGGCCTCTCCCTTTCTGAACTAAGTCATTCCTTTCACCCTTGGCTTACATAATTGAACAGTCTTCTGGGCTCCTAGGATTTCAAAAGGGTGAAGCTGAACTTTGAAACATATGAACAGAGTGACCATTGCACAGATGCTGAGTCAGGCTCCTGAGTTGCAGGGAGGGATTCTGGAGAAGCCTTCTAAATTTCACACTCCTTATCCATGGAATTTTACACCTCAGGTGTAAAGATGGCCTAAAGATAATCACAGCTAGAAATTACTATATTCTATGGTTTATATGATGTCTTTGTTAAACTTTTGAGTAAAGTACCAATCAGAAATAAAAAAATATGATGATTTATCAAGGAAAATTCAGATATGATCTCAATGGATTGTAATTAGTGTAATGAAGCCATTAAGTCATGTGCACTTCTAAGGCACAAGAATAAAGGGAGGTCTTGATAATAAGCATAACGTACTCAACTATAACTATTAGTTTCCAATTGTAATACAATTTCAGTACCCATTAATAGAGATCATATAAATGAAGTACAAGAAGAGGCTTTGTATTGCAGTCCAAGCCCACTATCTCATGCTTGGAAAGCACCCCAATGTTAGGTGACATCTGCCACCCTCCGAACAAAGGTTCTTAAATTACCAACACCTAAATTCTAACAGTCAATCCCATTTTCAAGAATGCATGTATAATTCAAGCCATCTTAGTATACATTTATACGAGGCACCTTGAAAATGCTAAAATCTTTATCATAACAAACAACAAAAAGAGTTATAAGTTTAAATATTTACAAGGAGAAGGTAGATGAAGGCAAGACGGGCTGGAGAGATGGCTCAGCACTTAAGAGCACTATGTGTTCTTGCAGAGGACTTGGATTCAACTCCCACCACCCACATGGTGGCTAAGAACCATTCATAACTCCAGTGCCGGGGGATCTGGTGCCCTCTTCTGACCTGTGCAGTCATTGCATGTCATGGGAGCACTTTCATACATGCACGCAATACACACATACACACAAAAATAAAAATAGCAAATAAAATATGTTGGGGACTAGATAGACGACTTAGCAGTAAAGAGTGCTGGCTCCTTTTACAGAGGTACGGGGTGTGAGTTCCAGCATGTGTAGGGTGGCGGACCACCATCACTACCTCCAGTTCCAGGGGAATCTGAAGCTCTCCTGACCTCTGTGGGTGCTGCATGATAGGGACAAACTACATTCAGGTAGGCAATATACTCATACACATAAATAATATACAAGTAATAAATCAAATATTTTTAATGATGCACATGTGTGTTTCAGGTACAGGATGAACCCTCTGCACAGGTACCAACTATTGAAGCATCCGCTGAGACATGGCTCAAAACAGACTGGATTCAATTCCTTAAAGGCAATTGGAAATCTAACTGCTAAAGCAATCTGTGGAATTTTGATGACTGATTTAGTTTACAGAAGCAACTAAGTACATCATTTCTTGACCATATTTCTCTTGTGTGGGTGGGATTTCAAAGAGCTGTCTACAAAGTAAGTATTTGCATCAATGACATGGAGAACAAAATATCAAGACTGGATCACAAAGCTGAAGAACTAGACCACTCAGGCAAAGAATATGAACTTAGTTTTGAAGAACAAATCTATGCATCACAGGCATACAGAAAGGAAAAGAATCTTATGTCATTTATAGAATAAAACTTCCCAAAATCAAGGGAAGAAATACCTATAGAGATACAAGAAGCACACAGAAAGCCAATCAGATAGGACAGAAGAGGAACTCTTCAGTGCTTATCGTAGGAAAACATTCAAAGTACAGAGCAAAGAGAGAGAGTTCTGAAAGTTGCTAGAGAAAAACAACAAGTTACAAATAAAGTAAACCCCATCTGGACCAAAGTATTCCCAATCCTAAATGACCACAGATGCCAACCCAGAATGCTTTAAAACCCATCAAATCCATGTATCATAGTTCCACGAGAAAGAAACATCTTCCATGAAATGAAGAGGCTGAAAAAATTTCACGTCCAGTCATCCAGTCCAAGAGAGAATACTTATTTGAAGAAATACACAATATTAAAGATAGGAATGACTATATCCTAGAGGATACAGAAAGAAAACAAATGAAGGTATAATTATGGAAACACAAAGTAGGACCACAAAGAGAAATTAAAATGAAAGTAATCAATGCACATCTTTCAATAACAAAGAGTCTGAGAGGAGGGCACGGTAGGAGGCAGACGCCACCAAGTGAAAAATGGGGGAACTGGGGATCCCTAACTAGGAAGTGAGGAGGAGAGATACACAGGGAGCCATGGGTGTAAAGGAGAAGAAAATGTGACTCGAGAGGCCTCATCATATGTGGCAGAAGGCATGAAATTCTGGGGGCTGTTCATGGAGAGCGTGCACATAGGGTAGCAAGTCTCAATATGATTTAGATGTATTTTAGGAAATGCACAAAACATCAATTAAATATTCATTGAATAAAATTTTCACACCTACTTGAAGAATATCCTAACATGAATATAATTCTCACTCTCATTTTATTCTCCCTGACTGTTAATTGAAAGAATAATCGAATGCATGAGATGACTACAGTTAAATGATTCAAATGATTCTAATTGATCTTCATATTGACCGGACACTACGTGGATCTCAGGGTGAAACACTGCCAGACTGATGGTGCCGCAGTCTATGAGTGGGAAGAGAGTGCTAAGACAGACACTGACCAGCTACAATCCAAGGAAAGACTTGATTACTTTGTGTTCTTCTCATTTTCTAATCTAAACTATGAGTGCTAATGTAGGGTCATGAAATCCTTCTAGGACCAGACAATGCTAACTAAAAGCAGCCCATTGGTAACGTTTTAAATGTCTTGTGATTTGTAGTGGAAGACTTCCGTATGTAAAGAAAATGGTGTGATGTTCTAAGCGCATATAAATGGAAAAATATACTAATTTTAATTTTCAGTTCATCTGAATAGAAAAGACTGATGAAATGGGGGTGTCTGCCACAGGAAGGGAGACATGGAGATGAGGAGCACGTGATGTCATTTCCACTCTTCCAGAGATGCCTTCAATTCCTGGGAATCTAGAAGCTCATGTCCTCCACCGATCAGCGGTTCCTCATCTAGGTGTGGTGTCAGAACCCGGAGAAATATTTTTCGATATCTATATCCAGGTCTTCCTAGACTTACTGAATCAAGGACTGTGCCGTACAGCGCAGTGGGAACTACACCGGGAGCAGCATCACTTCTGTCCCCACCTCACACCCAGCCTTTCCCAGCCGTCTGTATTGCCTTACCACCAAAGAGCAAAAACTCAGAGTCACTGGCTGACAACACGATGCAATGCCCCTACGTAGCGACACATGGGCAGAAGTCACCTCAAATACACCTTTATTTCATGGCATAAATGTGCAAAATACGCTCTCCTCCTCCCTGCGAGATGTTGGAGAGTTGAGAGTAGAATTTAGCCTCTATCTAAGTGACTGTTTTGCCAAAGAACACCAAGAGGAGGCTAAAAATGTCTAAAAGTTTACTCTAAATTACCTAGTATGTTATGCATACTTTGGACCCTATGTATTGAATCAAAATCTAATATATTTTAATGTTCACTTCAGAAAGAGAACAAAGTACTTAATACTTAACCAACTGTCCTCTGTATTTGAACCCTAACCACAAAGGTTCCTTCTGCAAAGCAATCTTTTCTGAGCACTGAAGTCAGTTAAATGAACCTGTTCTCTCCATCAAGAGAGACGAGTTGAAAACACAGGCTTAGTGACTGGTTGGAAGTTGGCGGGAGGGCTGGAGGCCAGAACCTCCCCAGCCTCACTGTCTCAGTGAAGTTGACCAGTGCTATCTACTAGGGGTCGAGGACATGGACGACAGAGCACAATAATGGTCAGGAACGTTGGGGAGCAGACAAGGTCAGGATCATTGGTGTGAGACATGAAACCTGAAACACCCACAGGGTTTGTAAGACACAAGTGAGTCAGAACATTAGGTGGGGTTGGTGGCCTTAATCTGGAAAAGCATAAAGTTTGAGGGGCTTGAGAGGAGGCTCATCAGGTACTATTTACACGTATGAAATCATCATGGAATAAAGCAAAGATACTGAATTTTAAACTGTAAACTGTAACTGTAAAGGAGAAATAAAAGTACACTTGTTTCTCAGTGTCAAATATTAATTTATGTTGAGAATAATAAAACGAGGCTACTAAAATAATTTCACTGTTAAATAACAATAATGATAACAAAGATAGGACATTTGGAAGTAGGTAGAGCTTCTCCAATTGCAACCATTATTAGCCTAATTAGACCAGAATATTTTTAATTTTTAAACTCTCATTTATTCTTTGTAGTTCGTGTATATGAGTGCAATGCCTGCACATATGTAGGTGCACGTGTGCTGTGGAATGCTTGTGAGGAATGAAGAGGGCACTGGATCCCCTAGAACTAGAGTTAAACACAGTTGTTAGTGGATATATTGGGGTTCTGAGTCAAGCCTTGGTCCCCTCTAAGAGCAGCCAGTGCGTTTTTCATGTGAGGATCCCTTCAGAGCCCAGAATTGAATGTTTTGAAGTGAAAACCATTGGATACAGTATGTATGAAGTAATGCAATTTCTTGCTGCTCAAACTCTCATTCTGTGCCTGCTCCATGCTAGCACAGTGCTCTTAACATAGAGTGACATATTCAACTCCTGAGCAAAAGTGCAACAAGCATCAACTTCTAACTTCAAAAATTCAATCTGATTCCTAAAAAGATTCATATATAAAGTGGAACACATTAGCCCAGCTGATATAAACCATCTTCAACACATTTTTTTTTCATAATATACAGCATAATGGGGTTATACGCTCTGCCAGTGATAGAGTCAATGTAGGTGACATTAAGGAATCCAATATTGGGATTAGGGAGAGGGCTCAGTGTGTGAAAGCACTTGCTGTGAGGGCCTGATGGCCGGAGTCAGTCCTCAGAACTCGAAGCTGTTAAAGACAACTGACTCTGGAAGAAAGGTTGTCTTCTGACCTTCACATGCACACCATGGCATGTGTACTCATGAACATGCCCACGTGCACACACACATAACAAAAAAATGAAGCATTTTAAAATATTGCCTACATGGATGTAGGTGCACCCATGTCATGTAATTCCCAAGGCTGTCAGAAGAGGGCTTTAGAATGCCTGGATCAGAAGTTAGGATGGGTTTTAGGTTCTGGGAACCTAATGGCCAAATAGGTTCTGGGAAATAAACCCAGGCTCTCTGCAGAGCAGCCAGCGGTAAAGATTTATTTTTGTTATTATTCATTGTGCGTGTGTGTGTGAAAAAATTAATTTTTTTACTTAAAAAAAGAAAAAAAACAAATTTAATATTTATTGTCAAATTTAATTTTAGATGGGAAGCTGAAACAGAAACATTTCTTAGATATTCACTTAAATGTTTAAACAAGATTTTACTTTTTAAACAGTGTGTGTGTGTGTGTGTGTGTGTGTGTGTGTGTGTGTGTAAAGTGTAAAAAGTTACATGTCCATGGAGGTTGGTGGTATTGGATCTCCCTGGAACTGGAGTCACAGGCAGTTGTGACACTCCCGATGGAGGTGCTTGGAAAAGAAATTTGTTCCTCCAATAGAACAGCAAGTGCTCATAAACACCAAGCCCCTCCCCATTCCCTAACTTCCACCATCTCAGTAGATTTTATCATTTCTGTCTTTCATCAGCAGGGATGAAGAAGAACATGCTTGCCAATAGACAGGTGGCTAAATCTGTATTGTTTTCAATTTCTTTGCGTCTTGAAAATTTCTGTTTCATAGTTAAATCCTGCTTTGGCTAGGACTTCATTTGGTGATATATGGTAACTAATATTAATTTGGATACCAAATTTAATTAGGGCTAAAAGGAAGAACATTTGTGTTGGATTTCAATATTTAAGGTCACTGTAATGATTTCATTAGTTGTCAGAATTAAGTCCAATCTGGTTCTTTCTTTCCTAATGCTGTTGAGGTTAGATATTTCATAGTAACTAGCTATCTGGTAACGGTTTATCTGGAAGATCAGAAAATGGTGTACAACTTCTGTTTTCAAACACAACTATTTGAGATTAAAGCTGCCTTCCGTTTGCTTTATGCACACAAAAAGAGGAATTCTGAAACAGAAAGGAAGCCTGTTAGTTACTTTTCTTGTTGCTATGGCCAACTGCCTGACAAAAAGCACTTGAGGGAAGGAGGCTTTATTTTGGCTCCTGCTTTCTGGGAATTTCAGTCCATCATGGTGGGGAAGGCAAGCAGAGTGGCTTGGTGTGTGGCGCCAGGCTGTTGTCACTCACTCACAGACAGCTGGAAATGGAACCAGAAGCAGATATGACCTTGAAGCTCCACCATTAGCAACCTTCTGCTAATGGGACCACATCACAATCTCCTAAACCATTGCCACTAGCTAGAAACCAAATGTTCAGACACATGGGCTCATAAATGGTTTTCATTCTTAATGTTAAGATGCCTTTATTCAAAGTGTGAATCAGAGAGCTGAAGAGATGGCTCTTTGGTCAAAGCACATGCCACCAAGCCTGCTGACTTGGTTTCTATCCCTGGGGCCCATATGATGGGATGAGAGACCTGCTTCCAACAAACTGTCCTCCGACCCTGACACCTCTGCACTGGCACACACACCCGGTCCTCTCCCAAAATATGTGAGTAAAATGCAATTACAAAAAATCTGTAAAACCAGAATAAAATTTCAATAGCTTATCAATGAAGATTCAATATGTACTTTATGGATCATCATTACATGATGGATGATACTTTGTGCAATGAAGGCTTTGAGATGCTTACAGTAACGAGCAGTAAGTATGACATTTTGAAGATATGTATAACCTACCTATCTAATACAACCATTATCAACCTAATAAGGTCTAAATATTGTTAAAGTAAATGTTATTATATATGGTATGTATGCAGTAAAGTAGATTCTTGCTGCTTGGGTGCTCACTCTGCCTGCTGCCTGCTAGCAAAGTGCCCTAAAAATGAACAACATACCCAATCCCTAAGCAAAAGTAAAAAAAATCAACTATTTGAGGTTATATGGGTGTGGTGCATGCTGTAAGTTCCTACGAGAAAAGTCCAGAGAACCTGTAAGACTGTTTCCTGATAGTCGCGTACCTCCATGCAATCTCGGTCAGCGAAGAGACGAGGATAGAACTTGGGAGCTCCATCCTTGGCAGCAGAACTATTGACAGCTGATTACTGCTGGGTGAGGGAGAGCTGATCATGTTTAAGGGACGGACTGTACATAGGTAGACTAGAATCTAAGCTACAAACCCAAAATCTCTCAAGTGAGCATTTTTACCTCGTTATTAGAACTGCTCTTATCTTTTGTTTGAGGCTCAGGAACATCAGGAGCAGGTATCTTGGAGAACCTTCAGAGTAAAAGGACAATAATGGGTGAGTTTGGTTATGTCAACAACTCCGGTAAAAGGTTAGTCATCTGCATATTAACAGGCATTTCTGCATTTATATAATTAACAGTTGGGTTGTGTTTTAAAGCTGGTTAGCTCTGTAAGCTTTAACATCTCAATCTATGACCGTTCATGAAGATTCACTTGTAGCTCCATATAAAGGAGCAATAGTCCGCAGCTGGGGGAGAGAGTTCAGTAGATTAAACTGCTTGCTACACAAATGAATCCTCAGTACCCACATGAAAAGCTGCACGCACCTGTAACCTCATTGCTGTGTCTGGCAGAGAAAGGAAAATCACTTGTTGGCTGTGCATCTAGCTCCAGGTTCAATGAGAGATTCTATCTCAAGTGAATAAAGTGGATGGTGATAAAGTTACCTGGTATTGTCCTCTGGCCTCCATGCAAGCACACAGGCACCTACATCACACACACTCAGAGAAAGAGAGAGAGAGAGAGAGAGAGAGACAGAGACAGAGACAGAGACAGAGACAGAGAGACAGAGAGAGCCCATATTGACAGAGACTTAAAATGATTTGTCTGCACAGACTGCCTCTCTTGAAGGCTGAACTGATATCCTCTAATGGATTTGCTACTTGAATGGACAAATTCATTTTCTAAAGGAAGCCAAAAGATAAAATATACCTTATCCACTGCCTTTCTGTTTAAAAACATAATGGTTTATGCCCCTCCATTACCTACACTTGGGTAAAGGCTAAATGGTTTATCTCTGTAAATTGATAAGGGAATAGCTGATACCATAAGCATATCTACACTACAGAGAGGCCTTTCAAGGGTTACAAATTACCTTAACATGTGCGTGTGCATGTGTGTGCGTGTGTGTGTGTGTGAGCACGTGTGTGTGTGATGAGAATAACCCATGTACTTCCTCTTCAGCTTCCTTCTTCTATGCTTTTATTCTGTAAAGTTCTGTCATTAGGACATGGGGCAAAGTAATTAATCTAGGCTTGTTTTCCGACAAGTCAAAGGGATAACCCCATCTCTGGTTCCCCAGTGATGGACTGACAAACATGAGGAACAATGCCTGGATTTTTACTTGGTTACTGAGATCAAATGTAATACCTTATGCTTATATAAAATACAATTTAATAATTGAACTACTTTCCCCCAAACCAATTTCAAACCTTTTAACAGACACCTTGAAGTCTGTCTGGTTCTCCAATTATATATCAAAACAGCAACATTTTCAGAACACTCTTGAATTTCTGATTGATATTCGTATGCCGTTTCAGATACTTTTTATCATTCAGTGACCTCAATTTTACTATTATCATTTTCAAAGCACACATGATCCCCAATATTTTCATCACTTCCCTAAAAAAACCCCATCGTGTTTCTCTTTAAACTCCAACTTCCACTCGTAACTCTTTCACGTTCTTCTCTGTGGGTTAACTTGATAATTCAATGAGGAGCTTCTCCCATGGGCATCATTCATGCAATCACTCATCATATTCAAACACTCACAAGCAGTAGGTGAATAATTAAGGAAGACTTGCAGTTTTAGAACAAGAAAACAGAAGTCCAAGTACCATTTCTGATTCTCCCTGCATACACATAGTTTCTTAAAATGTTTAAACTGCAGGGTCTGCAACAGAACTACCATTTTGTCAGGGTATTACACAGAAATTGAAGTATACTACATAAATTGATTAGTCTCTGACATCATTTAACATCCTGAACTTCAACAAGCATTTAATCTGTCCACAGGTGAAAATGAATACTTATATTAAACAACAACATTTTCCCACATAAAATATGGGAAGAGGTTAGCCCTCCACTAACAACAGAACAATGGAAACACACACACACATACAAAATAACACACACCCAAGGATGGAGGATGGCGATTTATAGGCCTGGCCTCTGGCTATGAGAACAGATGGTTTTATTATTTATATACTCAATGGCATGACATTCCTGTTTCATTTATCCTGATTTCATTCTTCCCCCCACACACGTCAAACACCACACCCACTTCTCTGAAACACCACAGACTTTTCATTGAGTCCGGGGTTCCCTCCATCAGGGCGGGTGGTACACCCTAGATACATTCCTCTGTCCACATTCACACAAGTCACCACTATTGTAGTCCTATCCTGGTTTGCTAAATCCTACTCCCAGCCATTTCACAGCTCAGCAAGCACTTCTGCGTCTTGCTAAGTGCTTAAATTTCACAGTCATGTGACCAAGGAGAAAAGTTATGCATTAAAAATGGGATGGAAATAAGTAGATGCACAGCTGAGCTTAAAAGAATCGCTGTTCTGTCTAATACCGATACTATTTCACACTTTGAATATGAAGATAATGGAAGACTTGAGTCCATCTTAATGGCTTGTTACAGATGACACTAATCAAGGTCAAGCTTCCTATCTTGATATTCTGCAAAACGTGTCAATCATTTACTTTGAAGTTGCGAAAATCGTACCTGGCTGAACCTTCGTTGTTCCCAGTGTCACGTTTTTCTGACCATAAAGGTAAATGAGGATTTGTACGAACTGGAAAAAATAGGACATAGAAAATTAATGAAAATGGCAACTGACATCAGGTCTAGTGATTCACAATTGAATTTCTTTCCTCCTTTTGCAAATAAATCTTTCATATTTGAATTAGGGTAGCACCATTTATAGTATATTTCACTGAGAACACTTACTTCTTGAAAGACAGTTCTGTCGTGGTGGTTCAGGTGTCAGCACAGGAGAAGATGCACTGAAACAGGAACGTATAGAATCAACTCCATCCTCGTGACCAAAGCGTTTACCACACTCTCTCAATGAATGCTCTCATGAATTCCTATTTCAACTGACATTAAAGGTGATGAAGGAATTTAATTTGTTCTTAAGTAGATAGACGGGATTTGTCACCGTTTTGACAACTTTTTTCACGTGAAAGAAATAGGAAGTCATTATCTCTTTAAAAACAATACATACACACAGACACACAGAGAGAGATGGAGGATAGTGATTCACAGGGGAGGCATCTTGGTATAGGAACTGCTGCTTTTATTATTTACAAACGCAATGGAATGGCACTCCTGTTTCATTCAGCCTCCCTTTCATTCATCCTCCCATGCCCGTCAACACCACACCCACTTCTCTGAATAACCACAGACTTTTCCTTGAGTCCCAAGCTCTTTCATGAGGGTCCGTGGTAGATCAGCGAACATACATTCCTCTCCCAGCACTCTCACAAGTCACCACAATTATGGTCCTATACAGTTTGCTAAATCCTACTCTCAGATGTTTGATTGTTCATCAAGCATTTCTGTATACTGCTGAGTCCTTACATCTCACAGTCGTGTGTCCAGGGACAGAAGGGTATGCATTGAAAATAGTGGGTGGATTTGTCACCATTTTGACACCTTTTTCACGAAAAATAAATGGGAAGTTGTTATCTCTTTAAAAACAATACGTACACACCGACACACAGAGAGAGATGGAGAATGGTGATTCACAGGTAAGGAATCTTGCTACAGGAACTCCTGGTTTTATTATTTACACACTCAAGGGCATGGCATTCCTGTTTCATTCATTCTCCATTTCGTTCATCCTCCAATGCCCAGCAACACCACACCCACTTCTCTGAATAACCACACACTTTTCCTTGAGTGTTAATATCCCTCAGGGGGGTGGGTGGTAGACCAGGGAACATACATTCTTCTCCCAGCACTCTCCGAAGTCTCCACAATTATGGTCCTATACTCATCTAAATCCTACTCTGAGATGTTTCATTGTTTATCACCCATTTCTGTGTCCTACTGAGTCCTTAGATCTCACAGTCATGTGTCCAAGGAGAGAAGGCATACATTGAAAATAGTGGGTGGGCATAAATAGATGCACAACTGAGCGGAAAAGAACCACTTTTCTTTGTAATATGTACTCTTTGACTATGAAGATAGTGCAAGCCTTGAGTCCATTTTAGTGTCTCATCTTCACAGGTGACACTCTTCAAGGTCAGGCTTCCTATCTAGCTATTCTGCAATTGTGTCATCTACTTTGAAGTTGAGAAAATCGTACCTGGCCGATCCTTCATTGTTCCCAGTGTCACGTTTTTCTGACCATAAAGGTAAATGAGGATTTGTACGAACTGGAAAAAATAGGACATAGAAAATTAATGAAAATGGCAACTGACATCAGGTCTAGTCATCCACAATTGAATTTCTTTCCTCCTTTTGCAAATAAATCTTTCATATTTGACTTAGGGTAGCACCATTTATTATGTTCAAGAAGTAAGTATGAGAATACTTACTTCTTGAGTGATACTTCTGTCGTGGTGGTTCAGGTGTCGGCACAGCAGAAGATGCACTGAAACAGGAAAATATAAAATCAACTCCATCCTCGTGACCAAGGCGTTTACCACACTCTTTCAATGCCTGCTCTCATGAATTCCTATTTCAAATGACATTAAGGTGATAAAGGAATTTAATTTGTTCTTCAGTAGATAGACCGGATTTGTCACCATTTTGACACCTTTTTCACGAAAAATAAATGGGAAGTTGTTATCTCTTTAAAAACAATACATACACACCGACACACAGAAAGAGATGGAGGATGGTGATTCACAGGCGAGGAATCTTGCTACAGGAACTCCTGGTTATTATTATTTACAGACACAAGGGCATGGCACTCCTGTTTCATTCATTCTCCCTTTCATTCATCCTCCCATGCCCGTCAGCTTCCTTCTTCTATGCTTTTATTCTGTAAAGTTCTCTCATTAGGACACGGGGCAAAGTAATTAATCAAGGCTTGTTTTCCGACAAGTCAAAGGGATAACCCCATCGCTGGCTCCCCAGTGATGGACTGACAAACATGAGCAACAATGTCAGGATTTCCACTTGGGTACTGAGATCAATCTTAAAACCTCATGCTTATAGAAAACACAATTTAATAACTGAACGACTTTCCCCAACCAATTTCAAACCTTTTAACAGAAACCTTGAAGTCTGTCTGGTTCTCCAATTATATATCAAAACAGGAACATTTTCAGAACTCTCTTGAATTTTTGATTGATATTCATATGCCCTTTCAGATACTTTTTACCATTCAGTGACCTCAATGTTACTATTATCAGTTTCAAAGCACACATGATCCCCAATATTTTCATCACTTCCCTAAAAAAACCCATGGTGTTTCTCTTCAAACTCCACCTTCCACTGGTAACTCATTCACATTCTTCTCTGTGGATTAACATGATAATTCAATGAGTAGCTTCTCCCATGGGCAACATTCATGAAATCGCTCATGGTATCCAAACACTCACAAGCAGTAGGTGAATAATTAAGGAAGACTTGCAGTTTCAGAACAAGAAAACAGAAGTCCAAGTACCATTTCTGACTCTCCCTGTATACACATAGTTTCATAAAATGTTTAAACTGCAGGGTCTGCAACAGAACTACCATTTGTCAGGGTATTAAACAGAAGCTGAAGTATACTACGTCAATTGATTAGTCTCTGACATCATTTAACATCCTGAAATTCAACAAGCTTTTAATCTGTCCTTAAGTGAAAATGAATACTTATATTAAACAACAACATTTTCCCACATAAAATATGGGACGAGGTTAGCCCTCCACTAACAACAGAAAAATGCAAACACACTCACACACACACGCACACAAAATAACACACACACACACAGATGGAGGATGGCGATTCATAGGCCTGGCCTCTGGCTACAAGAACAGATGGTTTTATTAAAACCATTCCTGTGTCATTCATCCTGATTTCATTCATCCTCACACACCTGTCAAACACCACACCCACTTCTCTGAAAAACCACAGACTTTTCATTGAGTCCTGGGTTCCCTCCATGAGGGCGGGTGGTACACCCTAGATACCTTCCTCTGTCCACATTCTGACAAGTTACCACTATTGTAGTCCTATCCTGGTTTCCTATATCCTACTCCCAGCCATTTCACAGCTCATCAAGTGCTTCTGCGTCTCACTGAGTGCTTAGATTTCACAGTCATGTGTCCAAGGAGAGAAGTTATGCATCAAACACGGGGTGGAAAAAAATAAATGAGGAGGTGAGCTTAAAAGAATCACTTTTCTTTCTAATACTGATACACTCTAACTCTTTGAATGTGAAGATAATGCAAGAATTGAGTCCATCTTAATGGCTTATCATCAAAGATGACAGGCATCAAGGTCAAGCTTCCTATCTTGATGTTCTGAAAAATGTGTCATTTATTTTGAAATTAATAAAATCATACCTGGCCACGGCCTTGTCCATCACACCGTCACAATTCTCTGAAGGTAAAGGAAAAACAGGTTCGGTGAGAACTCGACAAAAATAGGACACAGGAAATTAAGGAGACTAGCAAGGGGACACCAGGTTCAATCATTCCGTCTAGGATGAGACTCTGCGATGAGCAAGACAGGTGTCCGGTGACTAGAGACTCTTGGGGAGGCTATTCTCTTGATTACTCTAAATCAGAGACCCACATCCAGACAATGAATTCACTCCAAAGTCTTACTTCAATTCTCTGTATGTTTGCAGTGAAGAAAGAGGGGAACGACGAAATGACGCCGGCACTGACAACTGAAGGTACACCACTATGCGCAGCGAACGTGGCCCAAAATCAATCCCACTCTCAGGCTGACGCATTCTGGCATCCTCCCCAAAAGTGCTAGAAATTGACACCATCAGAGAAATAAACACAGTGCTCTTTTGGAGTGCCTAGAGAGTCGTGCTGTGGGGAGAATTCCTAGCATCCCCACATGGAAAGATACAGAGAAGTTCCTCCAGCGGGGAAGTTCCAATTGTCTAGCTTTCAATGGAACCACCCTACCCAAGGAAGCTCCAGAGGAGCTGAACTCCATTCCCAGCATCCACACTGTGGGTGGCTTGGCACATGCCCTAATTCCATCACTTGGGACTCGGGCTCCTCTCGCTTCCATTCACATGCACACACCAGCCCAATCTCCAGGGAATTCCTTTTGGAAAAATCAGAATTTAAAGATAAAAATGTGTGCAGGGTGTAGCTACCACGAACAGATATCGCTTAGAGTGGCAACAAGGACCCATGTTCAGTCCTTAGAGCACTGCCCAAATCAAGAAGAAATAATAGGACTAAATGCTGAAGACCGTGTCACTAACCCTACTGTAAGGTATTAGGTGATGTAGTGGCCTTCACAGGGGAGTGGACTAAATTACAAAAATAAAAGAGAAAGTGAAAATGGTCCAAATGCAGAAGCTGTACTGAGCACAACCACAGATGTCTCCAATTTGATTACTTGGGAAAGAAAGCAAGAAGAGGATTCAGTATCGTGCATTATGCCTGAGAACACGTTAGTTTTCAGAGAATCTGAGGTCTGTAATGATGACAATGAGAAAACCTCAATGCATGGAGAGCAAAAGCTGAAATCAAGAAAGATATTGGAGTCACGCTCCAATGATTTACTTACAGTCACCAAAACAACAGACCGCCTTCAAGAGCCTTTACTTTTTCTTAGTTTGAAAGGGTCATTTAGTATATTGCATGCCTATGTGAGGTAACCTGGAGTTTGTACGTCTAACACATGCACACTTGTCCTTCACACAGGCCAAAGCACAGCACTGGAGACCCTACAGTGAAGATAAGAAGCACCGGTGAACCACACCCTGCATGTTGCCTATCTAACCTCCCGTCATCTACGAGAACAGCCAGAGCTCCTGACACTCCAGCCATCCTTCCAGCTCGCGCAGCTCACATGAATGCTCTCCGTCTTTCAAACAGGCATGACGGACGACAGCCTCGAAAAGAAACGAACATTTGTCAGACAATACTGTTTCAGGCAACAGTTCGGGAACCCAACTTCTTAAACCATTCTGCATTCCAAATGGGAACAAAGACGAGGAAAATAAGAAAGCGTTGTATGCGCATGGTCTCCACATCGGCCCTTTGGGAGGCAGAGTCTTTGACTAATTTCTATCAGAAGAAAGAGATGGTCTTGAATAACCTCCCTTTAGTAATTCTTACCAGGACGGCTAGGGACAGTTTCCTCAGCGAAGGTTCTGACTCCTTCTGGAGGAAGTCCCTCACTGTGAAAGAATTGAACAAGTGAACATTAACACTCCTACGAAAACCATGGAGGAAACGCTCTGAATGCTTTGTACTATATTTGGCATTCACAGTGCCCCTTCCATTACACACTGGAAATCACCCCTGAATATCTGCTTCGAATGTACTTGTGAGTTCTGATCACTTTCCTTACATCGTCTAAATTCTTCTGGTGTGTGCGTGGGGGACGGCAAGAATTTAGACCCTGATTAAAACTGTAAAGAGACAAAGACACAGGCACGCGCATACAAACAAGGATACAGGCACACACACTCTCTCTCTCTCCTCTCTGTCTCTATCAGAAACACAAACGGGTGAGTGCACAGACAAACACACACACCTACATACATCCCTACACACACACACACACACACACACACACACACACACATGCACGCATTCACTCACACTGGATGGGAAGGAGGGTTCTATTTCTTCCTCAAGCTGTGATTCGCTGGTTGCTTTAACCGAGGTCCGTGGACCTATGCAGTGAAAGCTGTTAGTATTCCTGACTGATTTCCACACTTATGCCTGCATAGCACCCTGACTCCTTCCCTGACATTTTCTCAGAACTTCAATGAGTTTTAGACACTCTGCCCAGTCTGGGGTCCGATTCACCGAAAAACTAATTCCTGCTCGCGCTGGCAACATTCTCATGGGCTACCACGCCCTTTTGGGATTTCGAACTCCTTTCCTTTTTCAACGATTTGCTATTGGAGGGCCTCTGAAACCTCAACCTCCGTGTTCCCATACTCAACAATCACCTCCATATGAGCTTGATTCAATGAGAAGAGTGTGAATAAGCACCCTTCGTTCTACCTCTCTTCTTGCAATTTGCGAAAAAGGAGCAATTTCAAAACGGCCTACTACATTTTGATTGATGCCTTGGCTGAATGAATGAGACGTGTCAAATGAAACTGCAGAGGTGGAGACAAGAAAACTAAGCACAAGGGCAGGGTCTTTCCGGTACTGATGTTAATACCTGCCCTAAAACCTTCTGAACCAGGAGAAGGTAAAACAAGTTAAGAACCCTGGGTCTGACACGACTACTATCAGCGTCTCCACTGAGTCGATACCTGGAGTGCCCAGAAATCACTGTGTGTATACACCTCTCTTGCCCATGTAGGGAGAGTCAGTTTGCATCAATGTCTGTGACTAACAGGAGGAGCTTCACCTCTCATTCAGAGGCCTGGACCTTCAGCAGTTAATAGCTGACAGGAACCAGAGACCTACGTGGGCACCTGACGCAAAGCAGTGCTTCCCACTTCAAACATATTTCTTTCCTCCTTGGCTGATGACAAGACAGGGCTGGCATTCAGCACAGCGTCAGGGTCCTGGGTCAGAGTCTGAGAAAGATGGGCTAGTGTTCTATCTTTGTAACCTTGTAGCACCGCTTGTGTGTTCAGGTCTATGAATCTTACCTGGGTGAAGGCTCCCCGCTGACAGCATCACCGGATTCTAACAGAGAGACAAAAGACATGTTCAAACAACTACGGCATAGGGACATCACACATCAGACAGAGACATCGACTAAAGGTTTGTGGCTACCCCAGCTGCTGAGATCCTTCTGGAGACCTCTGCCAGGAACGTTCGTCTGTCAGCACTCTAGGCCCTGACAACATTTGTTCCACTCTCGGTGTATTAAAAACGCAACGGTGGCGTCGAAGTTCAACATCGTTACCCAAAAGGAACCTGTGCAGAAGAATGTGATCTGAAACTAATGACCTCAGAGGGTCACAGGGTGAACTCCAAAGAAGCGTCCTCATCAGACGGATCGCGTCAAAACACTAATGTGCTGCTCCAGCCCTCCGTGGGGTTACCGGGATTGTTCCGCTTAGGAGGAAATTCCCGGACACACGGGAGCAGGATGTCTGGTGACCACTTATGGGAGGCACGGATACAGACACGCTCCTGCGCGGCACCAAATCTTGGAAAGGGCAAGGATGCTTAGTCTGCCCACAATGCCCGTGGAGAACACTCGGAGGGGCAGCACTGAGAGCACAGAGCTGGCCATTGGAAGCAATCCCTGAACGATTTTAGAGAAGGGGAGGAGATCAAGCAAGAGTTCTCACATGTTAGAAACTCTCTGAGTGGACGTGGCTGATTCTGAGAACCAAGCAAGCGTTAAGGAAGGCGGTGGCAGAAACGTAGGATCCAGAGGGGGTGAGTGAGGCACGACAGGGCAGCTGCACATTTCAATACACCACGGGTGGCATCGTGTGCACAGGGCCTCAGCATGCCTAATCCAGACTAAACCATAGCATGGAGGGAAGACGTGGGCACGAAGCCTCGGCCCTAGACAGGATCACCAGTCTCCATGGGATGAACTTGCCCTGGGGGCGGGGTTGCGGTGGGGGGGGGACACACCCGGATTCACCCATGTGACCTAAGGAGTCTCCTCACATACGACAAAAGGCCTGAATTTCCCTGCCCTTAGGAATCGTTGGCATGCTCTGGGGCGGAGAGAACATGCGATGCTCGGTATGATACACAAACATGCTCAACTTTGCTGGTAAATTTCAAAAATGGAGCTGACAGGGAGTAGTGCTGCTTGCCTCCTGGGTAGTTGTTGAGGATCTGGCGGGATATCGGAAAAGACTCTGCATGGAATTGCTATACACTGTCTAAAATCTTCAGAGCATCCATAAAATAGGAAGTAAAAATTTAAAAAGAGAATTAAGAAATGATATTCCTGTCATTCACACTTCAATTTCTTCCCCCCTTCATGGACTAAAACTCCTTAAATTGACTTATGATAGTAGCATCTAAGGTACGTATCAGTAAACATACTCACTCCCACCGGTCTCCAGCAACGTCTCACCGGGCGCTGGTGGTGGAGGCACACGCGGAGATGCCCTGAAACGGGAAAGGATGGAATCGATTTCAGAATCATGTGCCAAGCGTTTACCACACACTCTCAATGACTGGTCTTATGAGTTCCCATTTCAACTGATACTCGAAAATGAGGAAGCAGTTTCATCTGCTCCTCAGTGTATAAGCAGGATTATTGACTGCTTTCAGAAAAAAAATTTTCTCACATGAAAGGTACGGGAAGATGTTAGACTTCCGCTATCCCAACAGCAGAATACCCTCGTACACACATCACACACGCACGATCACATACACATGAGCATACGCACAGAGCTGGCCTTTGGAAAAAAATATCCTGAAGGATTTTTGAAAAGTGAAGGGAATCAAGGAAGATTTCTTACATTTCAAAAGCTCTTTGAGTGGACCTGGATGAATCTGTGTATTGAGTAAGCATTAAGGAAAGCGGTGGCAGAAATGCAGGATCCGGAGGTGGTGGGTGAGACACAACAGGGCACTTGCACATTTCACTATACAGTGATCAGGATGTTGTGCACAGTACCTGAGTGTCCCTAATCCAGAGTAAACCATAGCATGGAGGGAAGATGTGGGCACGAAGCTTCAGCCCCAGGCAGGATGACCAGGTTCCACGGCATGAAGTTGCAACCAGGGACATGTGAGTTCACAAAGTTATCATATAGGATACAATGTGTGAATTACCATGCCCGGTGTAGGAAGTGTGACCATGGAGTGCGGAGAAAGAAGATGGGATGCTTGGTTTTGAATATGAACAAATTCAACTACGCTAAACATCAAAAATGGAGCCACCGCGAGTAGTGGGGTGGCATTCCTGGAGAAGTGCTGAGGGTCTGGACGGAGACTGGGAAGGGATTGTGTCTAACTAATACACACGTCAGAAATCTTCAGAGCATAAGGATCATAGAAAGTAAAAATTCAAAACGAGAATTCAGAAATGATATTCCTGCCATTCATTCTATAATTTCTTCCCTCTATTTTGAACTATACCTCCTGACGTTGACTATGGTAGTAGCATGTGAGGTACATATCAGTAACCATACTCACTCCCACTGGAGTCCAGGAACGTCTGACCCACTGGTGCTGGTGGAGACACAGACAGAGATGCACTGAAACGGGAAAGAATAGAATCGATTTACAAAGAATTTACCACATGCTTCCTATTTTGAGTGACATTACAAAATGGCTAAGGAGTTTCATTTGTTCCTGACTGGATAAGTAGGATTTTTCACTGATTTCAAAATAAAATTTTCTCACATGAAATATATGGGAACATGTTAGCCCTCCACTAGCACAACAGAATACAAACACACACACACACACACACACACGCACAGATGGAGGAAGGAGATTCACAGGACAGGCATCTGGTGACAGAAACTGGTGGTTGTATTATTTACACACTCAATGGCATGGTACTTCTCTTTCATTCATGCTCCGTTTCATTCAAACTACCATGCCTGTCAACACCACACAAACTTCTCTGAATAACCACAGACTTTTCCTTCAGTCCGACGCTCCCTCATGAGTGTGGGTGGTAGACCCGGGAAAGAATTCTTCCCTACACACATTCCTCTCCCAGCACTTAGACAAGTCACCACAATTATGGTCCTATACTGTTTGTCTAAATCCTACTCTCAGATCTTTCATTGTTCATCAAGCATTTCTGTGTCCTGCTGAGTCCTTAGATCTCACAGTCATGTGTCCAAGGACAGAAGCCATGCACTGAAAATAGTGGATGGACATAAATAGATGCACAACTGAGCTGAAAAGAATCACTTTTCTTTGTAATATGTACTCTTTGACTATGAAGATAGCGCAAGTCTTGAGTCCATTTTAATGGCTCATCTTCACGGGTGACACACACTCTTCAAGGTCAGGCTTCCTATCTTCCTAATCTGCAAATTGTGTCATCTATTTTGAAGTTGATAAAGATCGTACCTGGCCGATCCTTCATTCAGCCTAGTGTCACGTTTTTCTGAAGATAAAGGAAAACGACGATGTGTAAGAACTTGACAAAAATAGGACATAGGAAATTAATAACAATGGCAACTGACATCAGGTCTAGTCATTCACGATTGAATTTCTTTCCTCCTTTTGCAAATAAATCTTTCATATTTGACTTATGCTAGCACCATTTATAATATATTTCAGTGAGAATACTTACTTCTTCCAGTCTTGAACCACTTCTGCCGTGGTGGTTTAGGTGTTGGCACAGGAGGGGATGCACTGAAACAGGAAAGTACAGAATCAACTCCATATTCGTGACCAAAGCGTTTACCACACTCTCTCAATGACTGCTCTCCTGAATTCCTATTTCAACTGACATTAAAGGTGATGAAGGAATTTAATTTGTTCTTCAGTAGATAGACGGGATTTGTCACAGTTTTGACAACTTTTTTCACACAAAAGAAATGGGAAGTCGTTATTTCTTTAAAAACAATACATACACACAGACACACAGAGAGAGATGGAGGATGGTGATTCCCAGGGGAGACATGTTGCTACAGGAACTCCTTGTTTTATTATTTACAAACTTAATGGCATTGCACCCCGTTTCATTCATTCTCCCATGCCTGGGAACACCACTCCCACTTTTCTTAATAACCACAGACTTTTCCTTGAGTCCCAAGATCCATCATGAGGGTTGGCGGTAGACCAGGGAACATACATTCTTCTCCCAGCACTCTCAAAAGTCACCACAATCATGGTCCTATACTGTTTGTATAAATCTTACTCTCAGATGTTTCATTGTTCATCAAGCATTTCTGTGTCCTGCTGAGTCCTTAGATCTCACAGTCATCTGTCCAAGGACAGAGGGTATGCATTGAAAATAGTAGATGGACATAAATAGATGCACAACTGAGCTGAAAAGAACCACTTTTCTTTGTAATATGTACTCTTTGACTATGAAGATAGTGCAAGACTTGAGTCCATTTTAGGGGCTCATCTTCACAGGTGACACTCTTCAAGGTCAGGCTTCCTATCTAGCTATTCTGCAAATTGTGTCATCTATTTTGAAGTTGATAAAATCGTACCTGGCTGATCCTTCATTCGTCTCACTGTCCCGTTTCTCTGAAGATAAAGGAAAAAGAGGATTTGTAAGAACTCGACAAAAATAGGACATAGGAAATTAATGACAATAGCAACGGACATCAGGTCTAGCCCTTCACAGTTGAATTTCTTTCCTCCTTTTGCAACCAAATCTTTCATATTTGATTTATGGTAGCACTATTTAGAGTATATTTCAGTGAGAATACTTACTTCCTTCAGTCTTGAGCGTCTTCTGTCGTGATTTAGGTTTTGGAAGACATGCACTGAAACGTGAAAGTATAGGATCAACTCCATACTCGTGACCAAAGCATTTACCACAGTCTCTCAATGCCTGCTCTTATGAATTCCTATTTCAACTGACATTAAAAAGTGACGAAGTAGTTTAATTTGTTCTTCCATAGATAGGATTTGTCACAGTTTTCACAACATTTTTCATGTGAAAGAAATGGGAAATTATTATCTCTTTAATAACGATACACACACACAAGATGGAGGATGGTGATTCACAGGGGAGGTACCTTGCTCCAGGAACTCCTGGTTTTATTATTTACACACTCAATGGCATGGCACTCCTGTTTCATTCATCCTCCATTTCATTCAAGCTCCTATACCTGTCAAATGCCACACCCACTATTCTGACATACAATAGACTTTTCATTGAATTTCTTGTGTGCTCCCTGAGGGCGGGTGGTAGATCAGAGTAATGAGTGCTCCCTAGAAACATCCTTCTGCCAACACTGGCACAAGTCACCTCCATTTTGGTCTTATTCTGTTTGTCACTATCCTACTCCCAGCCGTTTCGTTGCTCATCCAGCATTTCTGTGTCCTGCTGAGTCCTTAGATCTACAGCCATGTGTCCAAGGAGGGAATTCCTACATTGAAAATATTGGAATAACAGAAACAGAACAACTTTTCTGCCTCATGTTTATAGACATTTGACTCTTTGACAATGAATATACATCAATTATTCAATCTACTACGTATGCACTATTTTAATGTTTAACAAGCCTTTCCATGTATTTCAGAATGCTTATTTCTCACAACCCAATAAAATACACACTTTTGAGGGTAAAACCATACCTCCATCTCCATACATTCCTGATCCCATATATGAACCCCAGGTTCTATGGCTTGCTGTGCTGAATCCTGTGTCAACAAGTTCATTTCCCTGGCTTATTTTTTTTTAAATGTAGTGAACAGTTGGACATGGTTGTCCTCTTTCTATAAAGGACCATGCACTTTATATCACCCAGTGAGAAGATTTCTAACAAAGACGTGGGTAGCCTTGAACCTTGTCCTTCTATCTCAGACTTGACAGATGTTAACATGCTTCATTCATACTAGCTCACTGGCCTGAATTCTAATTTTTTCACATGTCTGTATGATGTGCTATCTGTAGTATAATTCTGTGTGTCTGTGTCCCTGATTGAGAGAGAGATAAAGAGAGAAAGGACAGAAAAAAGACAGAGAGACATTTCAGGGGCATATGTGCCACAGTGCATGTGTGGAGGTGAGGGAACAGACTTGATCACTGTCCAAAAAGCTCAGGAAATGCTCCTGTCTACTTCCTGCTGCACAGGGGTTCAAATGCAGTGACATGCCTCTCTTTTAAATGCGTACCATGGATCTGAACTCAAGTCCGCATTATTTGGCGAGCAATTTCCCCACTAAATCCTCTACACAGCCATTTAAGATGCATTTACTATCCCAGGATTTGAATTCTACTACCGCCTTTTCCACATCAGTCATAAACCCCAATATGCTCCCCGCTGTTCCTTTCAAACCAATGCTGTTCCTCTTCAATGCCACTTTCCTCCGCGAACTCGCTCACAGCGTCCACTGTGGCTTAACTTGGTACTTGCATCACTCATGCGCTCCCCTGTCTTATTGCAACACTCACAGGCAGCAGGACAATGAAGAAGGAAGCCCAGCAACCTCAGAATTGGGGAGCAGGGGTCCGAGTCCCAGTTCTGCCACTCAAAAACGCATCCACACAGTTACTAAGATGTTTTTACTTCAGGGTCCCCAGTGCCACAATGGTTTTGTGAGGGTGCTCAAAATAATTGATTAATTAATTGATTGATTAATCTCTAAGTTTCCTTAATGTCCTGAAATTCTAGATGATTTCAGTCTGTCAAGAGAAAATGAATATTTTGCTGTAAGAAATGAAAAAAAGGAAAAAGGAAGAAACAAACAATAAAGAGTAAAATCAGAGAGGAACTGTACCTTTTCCGACGAACCACTGCACGCACGTCTGCACCCTTCGCTTTTAAAAATTCTGCCATGTCCTCTTTTTGTTCATGTATGGCCAGTAAGAATGGTGTGAAGCCGCGCTGTAAAGAAAATCAGAGTTTGTAAAAGACATATTGCTCAACTAAACTTAAAATCTCCGCACAGACTCTAGGAACATAAATGCATGCTGTGAAGAGGAAATCCGAAGTGGGCGCTCTTCCTTCTTCCCGCCGCACGTCCCCACGCCGTTCCTGCCCTTTGCACACCCTCCCCTGCCCTGCGCTGCACCTGACCTCCACTCGTCTCCAAAACCCAATCTAAACTCGCTGCTTCCAAGAATCTTTGCCTCTGTGGAGTTTCCCCTTCAGTACCCCAACCCTACAGCGTAGTACTAAAGGTTCACGCATTCCTGTGGAATGAATGAGCTCAGATGGTCATCTCTGAGCCAGAGTTTCTCCATCTCTATTTCCAAAAGTGCTGCACAGATGGCAAGAGAATCAGAATTTCAGGCTCAGTGTTAAAGAACTCTCTTTGACTTGATCCTCACTCGAGTAATACTTCCTTCTTATGAAAAACATGCACAGTTAAAGACGAGTTTCAGGGACATACTTTACTATTTTCCAATAATGTGAATGTTTCACCGGTTAGGAAAGGAAGTCCCGTGATTCTCTTCTCTTTATGGTGGCAGAAACCATATCCCACTGCTAGGTGCCCCTGCTCCAAATAGGCCCCAAAGGAAACGGGTTCTGAATTAAAAGATAGAGGCTTCAACATAAGCCTGATTGCTTATTATTTTAAGATGCAAGGTTTACATACTGGTAGTTAGAAATCTGAGTACAAGATTTTATTCTCACTGATAAGGAAAATCCATTCACAATACACAAACCTGCTACTTTATATTCATTCTTAATCTGGTCACATTTTAGTAACTAAACTTGTTTTTTATTCTATGCAAAACGTAAGGTGGAACTAAATATATACCAGTCTTGATAGATAAAATGAATATATAAATAAAAATTCTAATATTGTCCTGCATGGTTTCTTTTTATGAAAATCAAAGACAAGGAACTCCTTTGGTTAAGGGATAATGAAGTCACAGTCTTGATTAAACTCAATTTTCAGTAAAAATCCCATTTTCAGGTGAATGTGAAATTTTATACTACAGAATGATTTTTAAAGCATTAACTTTTAATGTGTAAATTTTAATCCTAATTCAAACTTTAACATGAATCATGAATTATATGTAATGATAAAGGATCTGTTAACGTACTCTTAGAAACCAATATAAACTCCAAATTATATTGTACCATATGTGTACGCATGTTCATGTAGGCACACACGTGTGGGCAGAGTGCAACACACTGGCTATGGTTGCCAGAACTCTACCACACATGCTGTTCCTCAGTAGCTGTCCAACTTTTTTTTTAAGATGTAACACATTTTTTTCACGTGTATGTGTGCTTGGCTTACATGAATGTATATGCAACATGTGAGCTCCTGGTATCCGTGGGGGCGAGAAGGGGACACTGGAAACCTTGGAACTGGAGTTACAGGCAGTTCTGTCCCAAAATGTATGCAGTGGGGATAGCCCAGGCCTTCTGCAAGAGCAACAAATGCCTTCAAATGCCTTCGACCGCTCACTCACCTCTCAGCTCGTTACTCTCTGTTCTGAGACAGGGTCTCCCACTTAGCTGCAGGTTCCCAGTCAGGCACGGCTGGCCAGACAGGGGCCCAGGGTTCCTCCGGTCTCCACCTCCCCAGCAGTGGACTCACAAGGCCGCACTACCAGGTAGGTTTATTTCCGAGGACTTCATTCAGGTCCTCATGTTACCTTGGAAACATTCTACCAACTGACCTGCCTCCCAGACCCTCAAATTCTTATAGATTACTCTTATCCTGAATTCTAGGAAATATCTGACTGCACACAGACACTGAAAACTCAAATACAGACAGAGGAAAAGTAAGTACATGAGGAAAAAGGCAGTCTATCCCTGGCACCCTGGAGCGGCATGGCCTCCCGTACATGGGGTGTCTTCTACACAGGATCAAAATGTCACGTGGACTCAGAGCTGATGGGATTTAATTCTTTAAGACCAAGGTTCTAGAGAAGTCTCCTGAAGTTTAATGTGAACTCAATTCATGGACGACACTAAGTCTGTATATGAGACACATTCATTCCACAGCCCTAAACATCTACACTGTGTGGGTAGATTGCCAAATAAATGTTTCTGTAGGAGGAAATATTGCCTATGGAGGCTTTTTCTTCTTTCAGTACCATGTGTTACTAAAATTCAAGTCACAAATAGGACACTTTCTTCAAGACATTCTCCTACAAAATCATTTTTAACCTATTTGTATCTAAATATCCAAACTTGTAATCAAATCAATGATTAGTTTAATGGAATGGCTGAATTTAAATTATTCAAAGGATTCCTACTGCTCTTCTTATTAATGGCATGGTTTTTGGTGTGTGAAACTGTCAAGCTGATAACACTAGGGCTACCTGATCTTAACAGATACAGTGTGTTAGAAGAAGATAAATGAAATGTAAGTAAATGTTAATGAACATGGGAGATTGGCCAATCTGATTCTTGAAGACTTAGGTTCTCTGGATCAGGGAATTCACACACTACACCTGTCTAATCAGTGGGTTTACATCCAGAATGTAACAGAATTACCGAACCAGACTCTTCAGAGAAGAATCTTGATATGTAAGACAATTCTCCTTATCATTTGCGGATATGGACAAAAGGAGAAAACAGAAGACCCACTCACTCACAGAAAACTCAGTTCTATGTCCCAGAGTAGGGGGAGCACAGGGACGAGAACTCAGCTTATAACTCGACTGCAAAAATGCAAAACCAATTATTCCTCAGATGCTAGCAAAACGTGGATTTATGAGCAAAACCGAGACACTTGTGTGGCTCTTTCTGCAAGAAAAGGACAGGATGGCAGCGAGCTCATTGGCCTTCCCTTTCATTTTCTACACAATCTGTACCTAGTCACTGCCAGGCTGTTGGCCTGAGAATCCTCCTAAATTGGATCTCAAGGCAGATTTACAATACAACACAACAATAGTCTTTCCCAAACTAAGAATTTTTTCCTCTCAAATGAAAGAGCATTTCTTGTGTACACATAATCCTTAAAAAAAGAGAAGTAAACTATGTCTGCCTAGTATATACCTTCAGTAACCAAATTTGCAAATTTGCCTGCACACCTGTGATCACAGCCTCTTTCTTGTTTTCCCTGTTTTGGCCACATCTCTGAGAGATAGCTCACCTCAATATGACTTTTCAGCTGAAATAAGATTTCCATTTATCATAAAGTTTTAATTTTAATTAATTTATTTTCATTCTTTGTGCATTTCTCTCTCTCTCTGTATGTGTATGTGTGTGTGTGTGTGTGTGTCAGAGAGAGAGAGAGAGAGAGAGAGAGAGAGATGTTTGATTCTGTCCCAAATCCTTTATTTTGTATTTAAAATAAAAGCCCATTCGGAGACAAATTTTGCTTCTTTTTGTTACTTTACACGAAGTCCATCCAAACCGGAGGACCTGAATACTAACCACAGCACCCAGGGCCTGGTGGCATGTGCCTGTAATCTCAGCACTAGGATGCAGAGATAGGAACATCCTGCGGTTTGCTAGCCAGCTAGTCTAGTGTAAAATCATAGAGTGGAAACAATTTTGGACACTTACCTTGACCTCTGGCCTATGCCTGCCTGTGTATATGTAAATATGCATATTCAACTATGTGAACATGGGAACACATACAGACAATATCAATATTTTAACTATGGTGATCAACCCACTTCAAAACATTTTTAATCACTGGAAGCTTGATCTAAATGTGGAAAATGGAGTCACCTGTTCCATCATTAGAACTACCTGGGAAATAAAGTGATCTTTACCTTTGTTCTGGCTTCAATATTTGCATTGCCAGCAAGCAGCATTTCAGCCATCCAGATGTTCCCCCTAAATACTGCGTAATGCAGAGCGTTATGTCCATGCACATCCATACGATGTGGATCGGCGCCATTGTCCAATAAAAGAGACAGGCAGAGCACGTTTCCCCACTGAGCGGCCTGCAGGTAATGCACACAGAAAGAGATCGATCCACGGAACCCAAGATGAACACTTTAAATATTTCACCGAGTAGTTACCCGTAAATGAGATAAAACTTTATTTCAAGTATATTTACCCCTTTTGTTGAGAAAGGGTCTGCTTATGTAAATTCAGCCTTGCCTCAATTCAAAGTCATCCTGCCTCATGCCAACACACATGGACAGTGTTTTGCAATTTTTCATTTGGGATCCTAGTGTGTTTGCATGGTTTCCACTCCTCCCAGTCACCCTCCAACTTCTCCTGTGACCCCCCTCCCAGTCCCTCTCAATTTCATGTCCCCTTCTTTGCCACATATACATACATATAAATATATGATGCACCGAATCCATTTACTGGTGCTTTGTTGGCACCTGTGTTTCAGACCATGCTGTTTGGATCAGATCAATATCAGGGAACTAGTTTCTGGGGAAACCGATTCTCCCTCCCCAGCATCCATTGACTGCCTGCAGCTCATCATTGAGAGTTGGGATTCCAGGGAATCTCCCCCACCTCGGCATGTCAAAACTGGTCTTCTCCTCATTCAGACTTTGTCAGACCACATTATGTGGGTGATTCCATTGGAGTAACTTCCCCATCACATCTACAATGCGTTCACTAGCAGAACACACCTAGATATAATGATCTTTTCATTCTAATCCATCTCATTTGAAACTGTTGGCCATTATCTACCTTAATGAGAGGCGTGCTGTTTTCATTATCAAGAGCGTTGATGTTACAGTTCTTCTCAATTAGGAGGGATGCTACCTGTGGATGGCCGTAGGTGCACGTGTAATGCAAGGGACTCCTGTGAAAAGGAAAGGAGATTTTAGGAAATTGGGGAGCACTAGCCAAAGCACGTTCGTCCATACAACTGTGAGTACTAGAGAGCTCGTGATGGACTCTGAAGCGAGGTCACTGGAGTCTCCTCAGCTCTCTCATGTATTTGCTGCAGCGCTAGTGGCGCAGTGCAGGGCCCGCCCCATTCAAGGCAGGTGCTCTGCCAGTGAGATGCACCGTGCTCAGAGCAGCGTCTGAGCACAACCAGCAACCGGAAGTAGAATCACAGCTCTAGTCTCGGTCACCTACTAGCTGCTTCTCAGGCAACTCTCACTCCTCAATGAGATTCAGACGCACAACTGATTCCAGCATCTCACAGATAGCTGGGGAAATGTCGATATAATTACTATTCCAACTGCTAACAAACAGAAGGTTTTAAATGGGTTAAATAACAGAATTAGACCTATATTTCAGATATGAGGTTTCTGTCTTCAAAAAAGTTTTAGATTTTAACTTATTATTTATTTATTTGTTTATTTAACTTATTTTAATCTTCTTGAGACAGATCTCTCCACAGTCCCAGCTTTCCTGGAACTCAACAGGTACACCAGACTGCCATGAATTCACAGAGATCCTAATGCCTCTGCTGCGTGACTGCTGGAAATAAAGAAGTTGGTCAACAAGGCTAGCAGTTTTAGATTTCAGTAACTAAGGAAGGGTCAACTGTACTGCCCAGGCTGGCCTTGATCTTGAAATCCTCCTAACTTAGCCTTCTAGTAGCTCACATTGCAGACCAGTGCCACAGTGCCTGCCTTTAATGATCTTTATTTCACATTACCGTTTCTGACATTGGTTTTGTATTGTTGATGAGTTGTAGGCGTGTAAGTCTTTAGCCTGCATGTATGTATCTAAGAGCACCCCTGTGTGCAATGCCCATGTAGGTCAAAACAGTGCTTCAGATCCCCTCGAACTGGATTTAATGATGGTTCTTAGCTACCATGTGGAGGCTGAGAAACAAACCCCCGTCTCTGCACAAATAGGCACCATGCCCAGTTGCTGGAGAGTTCAACATTTCTAAAGAAAATATTTCTAAAGCAAAAGAATATTCTTAAAGCAATAACTGATTCTCTTACTGTATATTTGTATGCAGAGCTAACTAAAATGGAATGGTTAAATGATATTTTTGCATACGATAAAATAGCATATGTAATAAAATGTAGACATACTAAAATCCACAAGTCCAAAAACGATTTTTATTGCCAAAGACACTATGATTTGTGTGGAGATACATGCACGTGTAGAGAAATCGTAAGTAAGACACTGTTGTCTGTGCAGGATTCGCAATCCTTCTCTTCAGAGGATTATTCTATCACAAACAACTTTACTACAAACTTTTATGTTCACTGTAGGAATCACAGGCAAGCCAAGGGAAAACCATAGTTTCAAGTGGTTCCACTGTCAAAACCAACCCAACGTTTGCTAAAAACGAGATCAAAAAATGTTATCTTACTAAATGAATCCAGAGTTTACTTCTTGGTGTCAAGGAAACAAAAGTGGAATCAAGAAAAATGGTTATGAGAAATCTGGCAAAACCAGAGAGGAAATAGTAAACTTGTAAATGACAATAAAGTGTAGACCTCAAGAGTCTGAAAGTAAGGAATTCTCTTTTATTTTGCATAAGCTTTGGGCTAACTCAAGCCCACAGTCTTGTTGATTTGTGTATAATTAGCTTAGTATATAAAAACATAAAATCATCTAAGAGAAATTTAGTTTTGTTACTTAAACCATTTTAAAGTGGTCAATAAAGGGCTCTAAAAAAGACATCATAATGACTGGGACATCAGCTGGCTCTGCCTCTCATGAAGAAGGGCTGTGTATGGACTCCTCCAAGCTGTGCAGATTCCCAAAACCTGGAAGTCTGAGGCAGGAAGAAAACCCAACAGCACTGGGAAAGCTGGGTTTAAGCTACACTCTACCATGAATTATTTTGTGATCCAAACATACGTCTAAGGTAGGGGAAATGGCTCAGTGGGTAAAAGTGGTAGTGTCCCAACACGACTGAGTCTGATCGCTCAGAACACATGGTAAAGCTGGACCCAGTAACGATCCACCCTGCC
This sequence comes from Eospalax fontanierii, assembly GCA_035773235.1. Taxonomy (NCBI): domain Eukaryota; kingdom Metazoa; phylum Chordata; class Mammalia; order Rodentia; family Spalacidae; genus Eospalax; species Eospalax fontanierii. The sequence goes on from CM069554.1 coordinate 9,525,925, forward strand.
TCTGAACCCAACTCTGGAAAGACAGAGCTCCTCCCATGTGCTCCTTGCCTGTCCCCAACTGCCCCTCCTCCTCCTGTCCTTAGCCCTCTCAGATCCTGTTACCTCTTCCTCCTGTCTGTCTGATCCACGTGATATTCCCCCGACGTGAGGAAACCGTCCACTGCACTAAGGGCACCTACGCTGGCAGCCCGGTGGAGCGGGCCCTTGGGAATGTAACTTGAGAGGAGCATTGGAAACTCTTGCTGTTCATGACTCCAACACCCTAAACACCGGAAGGCCCTGTGAAACCGGGTGGGCCATCTGTTGGACCGGATGATACTGCGGATCTGGGTGTTGTAGAAGAGGTCTTGCATGTTGAGGGCCTGGGCAGGGCCGGCAGGCCCCACCGCCTTCTCCCCGTTCCCTCCCTTCTCCCTCTGCTGTTTCTTTTTCTCAAACACTAGAACTTTGACCTGAAGTCAACTAAATCTCTCCAAATTGGTCACCAAAACACTAGAGCCTCCGACCAAGAACCCTCTGGTTCAGCAACTGATCTGAGAGGGCTTTGTCGCCTAGCAACACCCTAAACAATGCTTTGCCAGGTCACTGCCTCTTGGAGTTCCATTAGTCCAAGATTCTGTGACCTAAGCACTCCTGCCCACACCAGACACCAATGACAGGAGACTGACCACTGGCACTCAGCACACACTTGCAAAGCTCTGCCTGTCTATCACAGCTTCAGAGCAGATGCTCCTCGCCTGGACAAGTCATGGCAAGGTTGCTTCCCAGTCCTGCGGCTCTTGCCAGGACTGCACGTGGTTACATCATAACCAACCTCATTCTTTCTAGAAATGTCCATATTATTGATATTGGATTCTTTGTACTATAAGCTACATTTGAATCAGAAAACTACTTTGGGCATCGTTCTCTATGAGGGAAAATATTTTCCTCTTTCATTGTTGCTGAATCCAAGCTTTGCTCTTAAAAAAGGACAACTCAGCTCTTGGGTGTGAGGCAGGAAGATTATCGGTTCAAGACTACCCTGGGATACACAGTGGGATCCTTTTTCAAAAGTAAATATGTCCAGCATGGTGACACACACCTTGAATGCCAGTACTCAGGAGGCAGACACACGAAGATCTGGTTGAAATCAAGCCGAGCCTGATCTGCATACCAAACACTAGTGCAGATGTGGCTACAGGGAGACCTCTGTCTCAGAAAATCCGCAGACAAAAAAGCCAAACCCAACATCACCAACAAAAGCACACAAAAATAACAAAATTTAAACAGCAAAACAGAAGGAAGTTGGCATGCATAAAGGGGTGAATAAATAATGATACAAAAATCATTTCCAGGTTGAGTGGTAGCACACACCTGAAATTCCAGCAGGCGGCAGAGGCAAGAAGCTTGTCCTGAGACAGAGGCCTGACAGGCACCGTACCAGGAAGGAAAGGAGACATAGAGGGCACAGGGGCTGTGGACACAACTACGGATTTCAGGGTCATCCTTGAATACATAGAAATTTTAGGACTAGACTCATCAAAAAGATCTGTGAAATGGAGGGAGGGATGGAAGGAGGGAGGGAGAGAGAGAGAGGAAGACAGAGAGACAGAAGAAAAGATGAAGACAAAAAGGAGAATGAGAAGTAGAAAATGCAGTAAAGACTACACCACTATCAGATCATATTTTAAAATCATCTCTCAGGGCAGTATGAGCCAGGCTGGAAATTCTGTATAGGACACTTCCGGGATTTTTGTGGGAAGGGAAGGAGTAAGTGATGGGATTCATACGCATTCCATGATTGAGCTACATCTCTAACCACGTGTGTTTTCTTTAACTTTGCACTGGGAGATACTAAGATACAAAGCAGTTAGAGTGATGACAATACAGACATTTCATACACCTTAATTTCATCTGTCTTTTTTTTTTTTTTTTTGATACAGGGTCTCAACTATGTAGCACTGACTGACCTGGAATGAACTGTGTAGACTAGGCTGGCCTCCAACTCACAGAGTACCGCCAGATTCCAGCTGAAGGTACATGACAGTAGATGGGACACAGAACCGAATCCGGGGGTTCTCGTCTAGTAATGCTTTCTGCTCCCCTTTCCCCTCTGCACCAGAAGATTATGTGCACCCACCCTGTCAGCTCAGACAATGTTCTTCCATGAAATCATCAGCCACCTCTGGCTCTTAAAATCTTTCTGACCTTTCTTTGACAATAGGCCCTGAAGTTTGAGAGGAGAGGGTGTGGTAATACATTTCCAATTTTGGGCTAAACAGTCCAAAGTCCTTTATTCTCTCCACACTAACCACCTGAGGGCCTGAGTGTCAATCACCATCTGTAGTAAAAAGAAGCTTCTTTCCAGAGAGTGGACAGACGTACTCATCTATAGATATTACATTAACTCAGAGGAGTCACCTGTAAACTGTCTAGCAATAGGTCCTTGGCCCACAAAACAGTGTCAGGTAAAGACTCTACGTCGTGACACAAGCCTTGAATCCAGTCATAGAGTGGTTGGCTGCTCTCATAACATTTTTGCCACTATTGCACTAGTTAGCATATCATGCCTAGCCAACGATTATTGTAGCTCACAGGGCTACTATCTGGGAAAGGATGATTGGTTTTCTCTCTCCTGATTGCATGCATAACACCTCCTCATACTCTGAAAGATAGCCAGTAGAGATGGAGCTTCCAGATCACTAGCAGCTTGATTTCTCCTTGTTTCTTCTATGAATCATGAATCTATCTCCATACTGAATACTAATTCCTTATCTTGAATGGTCTCAACTGTTACACTCAACTCTTTGTATATTCATCATTTCCATTCAGTCATATCCACATCTTCTTTGAGTTCCTGAAAAATATGTATTTTGAAATCTTTCTCTTACACATCAGCTAGGTTGCCTTTCCTAGGAAACATAAAAATGGGTGCTATAACTTCTACAAGATACATTGTCTGATAATTAATGCTGTGTTATTCCAATAGGATCTAGGCATCTAGAATTCGGTCCTTGATGGTGTTTCTTATATGGACAGTTGATCTTGTCTTTGTTGAATGGCTGTTACTGTCTTTGCTTGCTGTTCTGACAACTTATCAGGTCCTGGTCTAGCTGAGTTGATTGCATCACGGGGTCTAAGAAGTATTCACAGGTATACTACACAAGGGCACAACTTCTATGCCTGAGAACCCAATACAGACACCACATGATCCTGGATCAGCAGCGTCGGGTGGGGGACTGCTAGGTGAGCAAGCTGCCAGATGGCTTAGTGCTAATTTTCACTGGATAAGCAGGGGTCTGTCTTGGGTGATACTCAGGCTGTACAATCCCAGCTCTGCCTGGGAGTGTGGGAATGACTGCAAGAGCAGATGAGGTTCTATAGATCTGAGCAGCTTGACACAGTGTGAAGGTTCTGCATCCTGAGGACCATGACGGGGAGGGGCATTGGGGCTGTGGGAAGAGAATCCTAGGTCCTGAGAACTCACAAGTCTGTAGGGGGCAAAAGGGTGAAGGACACTAGCTAGACCCAAGACAGGTGATGGCAGACTGGGAGTGCTGGGGTTGGAGAGTTTACAGGTCTGAGAGGTACACAGAACGAGAGCATGCAGAGGGAAGACTGGCATGGGGAACTCACAGGTGAGGGGCTGTTGTGTGTGGACGTGCACAGCCCAAGCTGGCCTGAGAGCCGTAATAGCAGACGGGATACTACGGTTGGGGAAATCCGCATTGTGGTAAAATTCGCATGTCTTTGGGATGCAGAGAAGTTCACAACAAGAGCAAACCTGAGATCTGGCCAGATGGACACGGAAGGCTGGGATCAGGGAACTGACGGGTTTGCAGGAACTCTGCTCCTGCGGGTGCTGTTGCATGGAGCTGAGACCTGAGGAGGCCTTGGAGCTGGGATGGCTGACCTAGAATGTTGGGGTCAGGGACCCTGTATAACTGGGCATGCGTGGAGCTGCAAGACCTGAGAAGGCCGGCAAGCTGGGAGGGTGGATGGGGAATGCTGGCCTCAGAGAACCAGCAGGTCTGGAGAAACTCCCAGGTCTGGTGGAACTCCCAGGGCCGCAGAGGTTGTGTGGGGCTGAGCAACTCAAGCAAGCCCGAGAGTGGACATTGCCAAGTGAACTACCCACTCATCCCCATACTTAATAACCCCCAATTAAAGGCCTGTCAACTCTCACTTCCCCAGATGCTCTTAGGTATTGGTCCATCCCCTGAAGTGTGGTCAGCCCAGCTGGCATCCCACCTTAAAGGAAATGGAATTCTTCCTCTCCTGCCAGCATTCATTTCTCTATTGGTTCAATGCACACATTTCCCTGTTGTGCCTGAAAAAGTTTCCTTGTGTTCATCAACCACATCAGGTATCCAAAATGACAACTTAGCCTGGGCGGTAGGGGGAACTGCAGACTGCTCAGCCTTAAATGAGCTGACAGATCTATTGGCAGGAGCGGGTAGATCTCTCTGTCAGTTTGAGACCAGCTTGGTTTGCATAGTGAATACCAGGCCAGCCAGGGTTATCCCATGGGGGTCTGTCCTTCCAAAAGAAGTGTCCAACGTACGCTGTCACCACAGAAATGAAAAGCAAAAAGGAGTTTGCGATTCAAACTCGTTCTACTCAGCATGGCTATTTGAGAGAAAGCAAATGATGATGAATGCTGGGAAAGAGTTAGGGAAAGAGAAACTGTTATTATTAAATGGTAGTGTAACCTGGAACAAGTCCTGTTGAAATCAGGTGAGAAGTTTCTCAGAGAGCCAAAAAAAAAAAAAAAAAAAAAAACCTGAAACTAGAATATGACCCAACTGAGCCACTAATGGGCATGTACCCAGGAGAGTGAATCCTATGCTCTTCTGCAGAGACACTTGTATATCCACATTCATTGCTATTGTACTCACAGTAGCCAGGAAATGAATCCATCCCAGATGACCATCAACGGATTAATGGAAAATGCAAATGCTGTGCACATGTGTTCTGGGAATTTATTCAGTCACCTAAAGGAAAAATGAAATTATGAAATTGTGAAGTGTATTGATAGAACTGGAAAATTTATCCTGAGTGAGATAGCTTAGGCCCAGATATACAATTAGGATCTCACGTATGGATCCTAATGAACTCTCAGGCTAGTGTGTTCAAACTGGAATGCCTCTAAAAGTCACAAAGCAAGAACGGGCCATTTACGAGGGAGAGGGGGGAAAGTCCTGAGACTGATCACTGGAGCACACTGCAAGCTGTCCTCACACATCTACACCCACCCCGTCACACACTACACACAGAGAAGACGGCAGATGTATTTTGAAAATGTGTTTGAATGGAAGGCACACCTGCATAACGCACCACCGAGGAAAACAAGATTATGAAATAAAAGCACAGCAGCAGGTACAGGGTTCCTCCCAATGCCTTGGAGAGGTCAAGGTGCATTACAGGCTGTTGCTAATGCCTTTGGTTGCCCACCAAAATTAGACTGTAAGACTCCACTTCTTAAGACATCACACATTTGCATTGCAGGACATTTTGAAATCAACCTAAATCTGAGCTGGGAAGGTATTCTGTGCTTGCTAAATTTCATAGCTCCATGGATGCTATATAAGCAGCTTGAGTTGAAACATCACCAATGTTCCTGTCCAGGTGTGGACCCGGTGAGCTACAATAATGACCTTCCTTTTCAGATTATGCCCCTTTGTTGAGAAGAGGTGTGACAACCTTCTGATTGTATTTTAGGCCAGCTCTTCAAGAGGGAACACATGTCTTGTTCTGGAGACCTGGTAAAGCCCCCAAGCCTGGGAACATCATAAAAGAAAACCACTACTATTGCTTTCATAAATAGAACCAACATCAAACCGCCTTCTAAGTACCTATGTGTATACCCACAAGTTAACACAGGTCTCAGTCTTCATCAGAAAGACTTCTTCTGTGCAGTGGGAAGTAGTGAATGAAGACATTCACAGCTGGTTCAAGTGCAGAGAAAAAGTTCTCCCCTCTGTGACTTAGAAAATATAAAACATAGAGGCTGAAGAACGTAAGAGCCAGAGGTAGAGGGGAAATGCTGCAAAACAGTGTCTTCTGGGCATGATACGACGAATCAGCTCATCAACTCCCTACAGCTGTGGTTACCCGAACACGGATACACAACATCAGGTCTAGACCATTTGAACACGCGGGGGAAGGGACTCCTAAGGCCCTGCTTCTCAGTGAGGGACTGTGAGCAGATAATGAGTGTCAGTGGAGGGGATCTCCAAAAAGTTTAAAATTAGAAAATGAAAGCAAGCCGGCACCAAGATGTGTCTTAACTCTACCAAAGGATTAATAACAATATGCTTTCGTTGTATTTTACAAGTTGGCGTTTGGGCACTTTGAGTATGGACATTGCGGTAACACTGGTTTTCACTAGTTAAATCCATGGAAAACAGGGTGAGGCCAAGAAATAACTGAAACCCTATTATTTTCACATTGAAAACAATGAGAAATTATAAAACATCTTAATGCAAACAGATGAATAAAGTGTCATCCTTAAGAAAAAATTTTCTTCTTCAAAATTTCTAATTGTTTTTGCTATTTCTCCAAATATAGATTATGACTTGATTTGATAGCAGATTCTAGGGGAGATACTTCGAAAGACCAAGGATCAAATTCAGCGGCAGCTAGGAAGGTAAAGTCAAGAAGCACATGATTTGTCTTAGAGACTTCAAAATTAACCTAAGTCACACTGAGAGTATTATCAGTGTTGGCAAGAAGATCGACTTATGAAAAAAATCATTGTAACCTTGTAAATCAATGGGAAGAGACTGCATTTGTTGTTTATGCTCTATTTCAGAAACCAGTTTCTTAATACAGCAAATGTGAAAGCATACCTCTTCTGTGTCTCTGGTCACGTGTTTAACAACTCTGTCTGCCACTGAAATAAGTTAAATATTATTTAGAGAAAGTTAAGTGTCATATCATGAAAGGGAATAATGAGTTAGAAAATGTGACTTTGCATAGGATTTTAGAGACCAAAGACGTAATGAGTACAGGCTTAAGAAAACTCGCCTAAATAAGCTTTAATTTTTAACTCAGAGAATATATCTGTGCCACTGACTGAGATAAATTTCATCAAGACTACAATAAATATATATTTTACCAAATATGTTTTACTTAAAAGTGCTTTATGGATACAAAGATGAAATAATCCAATGTATTTCATACTGACTGCATTATTTTGTGGATTTTAGAAACATTCTTCATCTGTTAGGAATTTTAGAAGGATTTTCACTTTGATAGCTATTTCATTAAACAAACCATTGTCTCCTTTTATGAAGCAAGAGTTTGAAAATGTGCTCTAAGCTCTTAACATTTCTAGGGAGGATTTCAAATACGTAACTGAAAGAAGTAGTATTGCAAGGATGGTGGAAATTATGCTGAAAAAGATTAAAAATCATGGTCTCAACACAGAAGCTGCACTGTATAAAATCACTACAGTTCTGTAGTTCAACAAGGTATGAATAAGGAAAAAACCATGTGACATGCCAAGGTACATGGGTACCATGTTTTACAGGGTCCCATTTGTACAGGAAGAGATCCGGCAATCAATGGAAGCTGAAGGAGGGAGAATCCGTGTTCTCCGGAGCCTAGCTCCCTGATACGCTATGTATTCCCAAGAGGTGAGCCTTAACACACATGCACATGAGCAGCACTAAGTGGACGTGGTGCATTCTGTAACTTATGTCAGTGTGTGCATGTATATAAACGTATGTATACCATGTACATGTAAGAAAAATAAAGACGAGGACAGGAAATTGAGACGGAGTAGGCAGCATGGGAGCAGTTGGAAAGGGACTTGGAGTCTTAGAAATGATGTAAATACCATCATGTATGACAGTCTCAAAAGTGTTTTTAAATCTTTAAAATATGCCTCGCCTCTAGAGTATGAGTATATAATTCTGTATTTATATAAATAAAAGATGTCGTGGAATTCTCTGAGCAGGAAGACATACAACCAGTTTTCAAATTTAACTTTCTTAGATTCATGACCAGAAGGCTCAGAGTTATCTCCAGTCCCTGACAGCCCTTCATCTTCCCCCTCAACACTCTCAACCCGTCAAGGCCAGCAGGTCAAGGACTTCTCGGCCTGTGCCACGCCCCCTGAAGGGCGCACCAAGCATCCAGGGCAGAACTTCTCCTCTTTCCTTGCCTTGCTCCCCTTTCTGCCATTCTTTCAACACAGGTGCGTTTCAAAATGATAGGAAAATGGGGATTTTCGGGTTCTCCAAAACCTTTTCTTTTCCGAGCCCCCAACCCAATGTCCCCTACTTGACTCATTTAAACCAGCACACGCAGCAGTAAATTCAGCATCTATGCCTGCTCTTCAGCCTGGATTTTTAGATGTGGTACAAGTTCCTTTCCAACTAGTTTTGTTCTTAGTGTTCAAGATCATCACGTGGGTGGAAGGCGATGTGCTCAAGTGGTGAGAAATAGCCTTTGCTGAATCTCTACATTCATGATCCTTGAAAACTATTAATTTTGTTTCTATAGCCATTGTTCAATCTGACCTCTAACTTCCAACTTCAAGGTGAAAGCTGTATCTTTAGGAGCTACATTAAACCAAACAACAACAACCAAGTACAAATGATAATGATCTCACGGGAGCTGTGTGACTCTGCCCCAAGCACAGGATGGTATCCTGCTCCACAGCAAAACAGAAAAGGATCGTCATAATGACAGAAAGTAGAAAGAGGAGAATACATAGGGCCCAGGCACAGTTAGCCAGTGTCACTATGAACTATTCTGAGCTGCCATTGGTTGTGTGTACTGTGCCTTTCAGTGTCAGAATGTCAGATTTCTTTATACTAAGGCAGCCACAAAGTTGGACAATGCCTTCTACTGTGACACTACCGTGGCTGTGATTTCGCCAGATGACAGGGATTTTTTTTTTAAACATGGAATCATCATTCTGAACTTAGTCCAGTGTTAACTGACACACAGTTACATGGTTCATGGCTGTATTTAAGATAATGTTGAATGCTGAAACTTAATGATAGAGAATTGAAGGAAAGACATCAGTTGACCATACAAAGACTTTAAAGTTGTTGAAGATGAAAAAACACATAGATGTTTAATCCACATGCAATATGCTTTGTAGTGTTCTGTGACTGGTCATTGTTCTTTTTCTGTGCCTGAGTCTCACGAGACTGACTTACACCCAGACTTTCTTTGCTTCCTCCGTAACATGTGATCCAGCCCAAACCCAGCAGCGAATCCTGTTGACGCCGTATTCTTGGAATTCATAACCCAGAACTTCTGTTACATCCCCGCTATTTGGTTGAGACTCCTCCTTCCCACACCTGCCTTCTCCCTTGCCCATTCATGGTCTGCCCTGTACACTGCTCACACAAATCTTCTGTCAGAATCCGACAGGCTGCTTCACCGTCCTGGGAAAAACCAAGGTTCCCCAAGAGTCAGTCAAGGGCCACTGCCTCTCTGTTCTGATCTGCCCCCAGTGCCCTTGTTTTTCTCTCACGCCAGACCACCTAGGGGATCCTTTCTGTCTACAAGCATACTCTCATGTTGCATCTTTTTGGGAGAGTGGGAGGGAAGCAGGAGGAAGCAGTGAGAAAATCCCACATTCATCTTTCCACTCAATATCCTCCCCAGTGAGTAAATAAACGACTCAAAGTGGTACCGAACTGTACGCTTGTCCTGAAACGTAGCCGTACAGCCATGCTTCCTAGCTCCAAATAAACTGTGTGACAGATGTCTCAAAAAGATTAAACAATATCATTTGGATTTTCTTGACCTTGTGAGCAATTTCTATATTTTAGGTGGTAGAATTAGTCTGAGGCGTTCCAGGAACAATGTCAAACTCAGATCCTTTAACAGAAGTCAACTGGATCTGGTACAGAGGTCTGTGGCTGAGGAAGGCTGTGTGAGTCCCCTGAAGTCTCAACTGCAGGCAACAGCCAGGTCATCTGCTTAATCATCCTGTGAACGCCCCCAGAGCCATGGCAGGCGCCAGACACCAAGTCTAAAGCAGGAGGCCGAGGTGAATGCCGTTTCCTTCTGTTTAGCTCTGGGATGAAAAGTTTCCGTTTTGCTCCATTTCTTCATCCCCAATCTTTCTCCCTTTCACTTCTTTTAAAGTTGTGTTTGTCTGTTTGTTTATCTTGTTAACCAGAATATGTTTTTATCATTTGTGCTTTGGATTCCTAATAAATGGATTGTTAATTTTTCAAAAATTGGCTTTTTAGAGCAATTCTAGTTTTCTGGCAGACCTTACTAGAAAATTCCTCTGGGCGTCCATACAGTCCCTCCCTCACACCGCACTTCCCTCAACTCCCTGAGGCTCCCCTAACAAAGTCCTTCTTGGTATGAGGGATAGGCCTGTCCCAGCATCCATCTTTCATGTCCGGATTCGCTCTAGGAGCTGTGAACAGTGCACAGTGGCCGGTAAACACCACAGCAACGGCCAAGACAGGAGAGTCACAGCCCCTAAAATACTCAGTGTAAAATCTCTGCCATGTTCGGCCTCTCCAGGAGTCTATTTCCCATCAGAGGGAAGCATACTTTCGGTAGGTGCTGCTAGCTAACTGGCCCCACCCTGTCCCACGTGCCTTTTGTGCTGTGAAATAATCACATGCATAAGGCCATAGGAAAAAGGGAACTGCACTATTATATTAGAGAAGCAAGTGAGATGAGGAAAGTAAAAATGTAAAACTGAAAGGAATAAGAACAACTGTCAACCATAACACACTGAGAGGGGCCTGAATTCTACAATCAAAACAGAGAGACTAGCAGACTGGAATGAGAAACTGAATCAAGCTCTCTCACATGGTCCTACTCACGCTGAGGCTTGCCTCCTCTCACCTTCACCATCAAATGTTTGATATTCAGCCTGATCTTGCATCTGAAGAGATGCAATCAGAAAATGTTTTCAAATCTGGACAGCAATGGAGAGCCACATACACACACAATTTTCAGTGATTGCCTAAGGGAGTGTAACTCAGAATTAAAAATTCTCCAACTCCCAGAGGACACCAGCCATATCCCCCAAAAGGCTGCCCCTGAATCACTGACTTCCTGTGAACCTAACCCCCGGTAGACATACCCAGAGCTCATCTTTCCACTACCCCCAGTCACTTCAACCTGTCTGTCCCATGGCTGAGGACCATCCTGCAGCTGAACTTCTGCCTGAGAACAGTGTGATGTCCTGTGTGGCCAGACTGAAAAAGTCCCTCACTACTTCCAAACCATCTGTAGAAATCACTGAGCCCTCCAAACATGTTTCAATATTAACAAACCAAAGAAAAAATCTAAACCTTCAACATGTCTGCTACTGAGCTCAGAAGTTGCACATACCCCTAAATGAGCACAGGGATTTCTGACACAGCATGTAACTTTTCCCAGGACTTATCCGCAACCACCATTCAGATTGTTCAAACCTGGCAAAATGGGTATCAGTGCAGAAAAATCCAAACACTCCCTGAACAAAATCGACACCAGATATTCATACCAAGGAACACCACAAAAGATCTAAACCCAGAGGCCTGGGGACCAGCATGCCGGGGACCAAATGACCTCTGTCTTGCCCTTCCTGCAAATGTAACATCTTGTGATACTTGTTGACACCAATTATGTTAACCTTGAGTCTCTTAAGTGCCTTTTAGAGTTTTTTATTGTGTAAACAGACAAGTTTCCCTACCTGTAGCTGCCCTTGGCTACACATGCCCTTGGCTCCTCCTCTTCCAGTGATTTGTCTCTTAGCAACCCTAGTCCACCAGCCCCACCTAGCCCCTTGCAGCTGCAGTGTAATAGAGCTCTGTAAAGAATAAAGATTTGCCGATTTGATCAGGAGACTGTCTTGTCGGCCCTCCGTGTTCCTTTTGTCTCTTTCATCCCAGGTTTCTGAGGACTCGTGCTCTGTTCATGCCCTGCTGGCCGGGGGCACCAGCATATAAAAACGAACAACAGTGTAAACAACCAAGACAATATATATCTGAAAGAAAGCATCATCTCCATCATAGGTTTCCCAGAGAAAAGCAACTTGGTTCAGGAGTAAGAGAAAGATCTCAAAATACTAGTTATAAATATGTTCAAGAAACTCAAAGAGGACACTCATAAATTCTAGAATAAAGTTCTCAAAGCACAAATATTTGAAACAAGGAAAAAAAGTGTTATTAAATAGATTTTAATGAATAGATAATTTCTAAAGAAATATCTAAGAAAGAAAACTTCAAAGGGAAAAGTCAGGGGATAGCGGCAATAGAATAGGTCAAGTGGTAAGACTATCAAAACTTCAAGACAACACAGAGGAACTGGATCATTCCGTGAAAGAAAATGTTAAATCTACAAACAAACAAGCAAACAAAATCTCAGTGCAGAATCTGGAAGAAGTCTGGAACACTATGAAAACCAAGGATACCGGAAAGAGATCTTCAGTCTGAAGAGAGGCTTAAACATATCCAAGAGAAGAGAGCACAGGGAGCAAACAATTCCAGAACATCCAATCAAAAGAGCTCAATGGAAAAAATACCACAACACTAAAATAACAGGAATAAAAATTGTTCAAAAATAACTCTAATGTTAAAGGTCTCAATTGCATAAAGAGACACAGACTAACACTAATTTAGAAACATAATTTAGAGTAACACTCCCTTGGCCTCTAAGGACAATAATGCGCTGCTCACTGATAGGTAACAAGCTCCTGTCACTTGGCTTACTAAGAGTTAAGAGACTTCCTTGGACTCTGTTGATGTAGAGGCTTGAGGAGGGGTGCAGTCTGCTCCCAGGATTCTGGGAAAGAAAAGCAACGAGACAGTTGTCCCAGAATGCCAGGCCAGGTGCAGCCCCCTCTCCTTTTATATTTCTGCATATATCAAGGAAGGTCTCTGACTGGGCCAGTCTCCATAGCCTTGGGTGCGATGTGCTTGCTTTCTCCCTGTTAGGAGGGGAAATTCCTATGTTTTGTACTGCTTGAGCACTTATCGTGTGTAAACTCTGTGAATTTCAAACACTGAGCTTCCAATAAAGGTACTTAGGAGGCCAGTTAAACTGCTCTTGAGCAGCATAGCTGGGGGACCACTAGTCTATTCTCAGATTTTCTGCATAGGTCAAGCAGGGGGGTTACAAGTGGCAACTGATCAGAGACCTGACAGGGACCCCACAAATGCATAGGGAATCTACTGATAATGCTAGGGAAGAACAGAGATCTGTAAGCATGTCAGGGGCCCAATTCAGGATGCTGAGGTAGCCATGGGATATGCCCAAAATAAGTGGGAAGGATTACATGTGCTTATAGCTCAGGATGCTTAAAGTATCAGGGGTTAAAGTAAAAATGGAAGATTTTTATGAGCTCTCTGGATATAGAGGTAGATACTGCTGCTGGCTGCCCTCCCAAGGTGCACTGTGCCTACAACAGGGGAAATACGTGCTGCGAGCTTTTAAAGGAGCACAGACAGGTGGAGTCGTTTCTTTGAATGTTTCGTCACTGTGAATTGTATAACTTTGGCTATTCAACCTTTGCAGACACCTACTCCTTCAAAGACAGGTGATCCAAAGATTTTATAAGAGGAGACGGATAACAGTGAGGGAATCTGGCTTCTAAATTCAGTTTTCTGGTTCTGCCTCTCACAAGATGTTGAGATTTGGTTTTTATCTGAATGCATGGCTGGCTAAACTGGTGTGAGAGTGATTATATACTGCCTTTGAGTCTAAGATAAAGTACTAAAGGACTAGTTCTATCAGTGTTGTCCTGTCCTGTCTTTTCGTTATCTGTCTCAAGAACAGAAATGCTGGGCTCTCTTCTGTCCTTTGTTCATGGATTCCCTAATCTGTTGTCCCCTTCCAGTTTCTGCTGATAATAGTCTGTGGCACCAAGTACAGGGAACTCCAGCTAGCCAGGGGCAGTTGAATAGCAATGGATACTCTCTTTTTCCCTTGCGCAAGCATCCCCGATAGGAACGACTAATGGCCTGGATTGTGGTGCTGGAATTTGCTCTGAAATAAGATTCCTCAGTCTGGGGTTAATAAGCAAAAATGATTTGGTGTTTGAGTGTGGACCACGGGCTAATGTGCTTTTCCCAATGGATTTAGTAGTCACATGCCCAGATGTTAAAAAAGCCTTTCCCAGTCTATGACCAGAGGCCCAGACTCGGTCATGTTGTTTGTTAAAGTTTGAGACTTGGATGAACAATGTCAAAAAAACAACTGAAAATCAGGATAGCTTAAAGATCCCTTTGTAGCCAGCACTACAAAACCCACCCTTCTCCATTCAACCCGTTTGGGCTTGCAGAGGGACACAAGACACCATCCCAAGGACGTGTTCTAGTATTACATCCCTTCCTGGGAATAATAAGGTCACATGCACGGGGATAGTCTCTGTTCTTAAGTGGCCTCCAAAAATATGAATATATCAAAACTGAAATAGGGTCTAGGACTTAATTTTGTCTTCATTGGCTTGGTTCCAAAATTAAATCCTGGTGTCTGGACGGGCACAAAATGGAGCCCAGAAAAGAAATCTAGAGTCTAAATTTATTTTTAATAACAAAAATTAATTTTAAAATGTCCTTAGAATGAACTGCATTTGTAATTTATGCTGTTTACTATTCCTAGTTTAATTGTTAATCAGTAAGTTACACTTCCAAACGCCTTTCATTTTGCCTTAATTTCAACATAGCAGGTTATGACAGGTGACTTCCTCATATTCCTGTTCAGACATTGGTTAATTTATTAATTATGTTAGATAAGTTTGGAAAAATTAAAAAGAAAATACAGGAACACTGTTACCACCTTTGCCCTATTTGTAAAAGTGTTTACAAACTAAAAATACTAAATAAAAATAATATATATTTATTTGTTAAGGTACTATCTTTACAATATCTTAGAAGGTAAGTTTCTTTTCAAACATTTAAGTGAAAGCTGTGATTATAAATACTATTAATAAATGTTCACAATTAAACTCTAGTTACTCTCAAAAGCAAAAAGTCTTAATATTACTATTCTTTACACTTTTTGTAATCATTATATATATATATATAAAATGTTTACATTGCTTTGTAGAGTTATGAGCCACCACTACAAAAAAATAAGTTATTTATACTCTGAAATATTTATTAAAAACTACTTAAGTACTACATATATAATAAAAGTCACTTGTTACCATAAACAAAAATAATTTTATAATTTTATGTTCAATGTTCTATAAATTAGAATTCTATACAAATTTTATCTCAAATCATATATTAATATTGTCATGCTTCCAAACTTGCCTTTCAAAGAAACCATTATTCTCAAATAGACTACTGCTTGACTTCTTTTACTCCTGGACCTCTGTTTATCCTTTCAAGATGGTTTCATTAGGTTTTTCTAATATGTAATCCCCATTTGTATTGGTGAATTTAAATGTGAGTAAACACATGCTATCTTATTACAGACATATATACCTTGGGCTAAAGCCCACAAAACATAGAGGTTTCAGGACTAGGTACTGTGACTGAGGTCTTTTAGAGCTCTAAACATCTGACATGTATTGACCTAGAAGGCCAGACCAGAATTATCCAGTCTTTAATTTTTGATGTGGCTGTTAATTAACGAGGTACAGACCTCATATCACAATGGGAAGTATGATTAACCATTCTGAAAGTTAAATGTTCTGCCTAGGGACTGTTGATGAGAGTCCTACTCCTGTATGGATGGATCCACAGCCCTTGATGAAAGAAAAGTTGGATGCACTTCATGAACTTGCTCAACAACAACTTACTGAGGGTCATGAAGAGCCTTCGGTTAATCCATGGAACACCTCAGTGTTTGTGATCAAAAGAAAACACATACATGGAGAATGCTATACTATCTCCATCAAATTAATGCAATCATTCAACCTACAGGAGTGTTATAGGCAGCTTTGTCCTCTGCAACTATGATACCTAAAGACTGGCACCTTATTGTCATTGATTTAGAAGATTGCTTTTGTGCTATCCCATCTGTGTCACAGGACTGTGAAATTTTTCCTTTCATCATCCCTAGTCTCAACATGAAAGCCCTGGCAGCTAGTATCAATGGAAAGTGCTCCCCACAGCAAGCTTAGCAATGGGCACAACCATCGCACCCATTAGGAAAGCATTTCCACAGACAGGCTGTTCACGGCATGGATGTATTCTCCTTGTAGATGCCATCATAAATTGTTTATAAGATGCGTTTGATCTGCTTAAAATCTATCAACTAAAGGCTGGCCTTATTACTGCTCCAGAGAAAATACCATGTGAATCATCATTCCTGTATTTGGGAACCAAAATTGTTAACAATAACGTTATTCTTCCGCAAATTCAGATTCATACTGATTGGTTAAAGACTCTTAATGATTTTGAAACATGCCTACATGTTTCCCCATGGTGTTAGTTCAGGCTGAGCAGCCTATGCAGGGCCAGAGGTAAAAACACCACACACACCCTTTAGTTTATACAACAGAATTGTTTGTTATTTGTCTCCTGCTAATTGATGTGGTTTAACTTCTTCATCTTGTGACAGTGTGTTGCTACATCTTTACCATTACTAGAAACTGCTACCATTTTCTTGAACAAAAGCAATCCTCTCTCTAAACTTTTCTTACAGGCACAAACTTTGGTGAGAAAATGGAAACACCTACTGCATGTGACATTCATTCTCATTCAGGTTTCCTGAGGCCACTATGACAGGAAAATGACCAGGCTGACCAGCTAGTGTCGTTTATGACTACAGAAGAGGTCAAAGGTAGCTTGCTCTAACATATGCCCCGGCCTCCTTCTTGCACCATAAATTTTCTTTGACACTATCACAGGCATAAAACACTGTCACCTCATGTCCTTCCTGCACTGCCACATTTCACACCCCTTCCTTTTCAGGGGGAACAAACACACAAGGTCTTCAACCTAACAAAATCTGACACATGGATATAATTCACGTTCCCACTTTTGGATATCTTTCACATCTTCATTACTGTTAATACTTTCTCTAGATTTGAAAACTGGTGCATCCCTCAACTCTCACCAGGGAAGTTTCCTTATACAATAGAGTGTGATCCACACAGAAGGCCACAACTGGGCCAACTTTTAAAGAATAAGAGACTACAGGGTACGTGTTCCTGGGTAGGACTCCTATATTAAACCTCACCTGCCCATGGCTCAGGAACAGGAGGTGGAGATATTCGAAGAGGCACGTCCGGTTCATGAACATAGAAAAGCAGAGGCTTTCAGGCCACTGGAAGCTCACTCATGTAAACTTGCAGGAATGGTGGCATCGAGAAGAGGACCCATGCCAACCCAATCAGACAAGGGCCCAGAGTAGAGTGAGGGAAATGAGTGATGGGCCGGCCCTAATCTGGGAACTACTGGAGACTGATTATTACTGGGCGATGGAAAATAGAACTTACCATCTCTAGATAGGCTAACTAGATTCCAGTGGATGAATTTGCACTGAAGGACATCCAAGTGCAAATGCTTGACTGGATATTACTCAGCACATACAGCAGAATACATGAAGTCTGATGTTGGGGTGGAAGTGTATGGATGAGGGAGAGGAGTTTAAATTTGATTAAGAACTACAGTATGAAATGTACAAAAGCGCAATAGAAATACTTTCTCTAGATTTGCTTGAGCTACTGTGTAAGCAGGGGAAACGACTACTCATATTATTATTCACATGTTGACCACATTTGCCATTCTAGGAATCTGTCGCAATAATAAAATAGACAATACCCCACTTACACTAGCATTTTCTTTTCAGCTTTTGGACTGATCCCGTATAATCCTCAAGGCCAAACTATTGTAAAACACAAAATTCACGCTCTCAAGTTATATCTATCTAAATAAAACGGGGGGCTTTGGACACCCCTAAAAACAGCTGGCTATCTCTGAAATTTTAGATGAGCAGGGTTAATTAATGGCCCAACAACACTGGACTAAAGTCACCCTAGTCTCAGATTACAGTCTGTGTGGTGATAGGATCTAATCTCTAACAAACAAAAGCCTGACCAGATTAAAGTCTGGGGTCAAGGTTATGTTTATATGTTCACAGATCTCACTGAGGACTTCTGGGTTTAGGCACAAATACTAAAAAGCGTCTCCACGAACCTCTAACCATGCACAATCCTTGGAGGAACCCTCTCAAGAAATGCAAAGTTCTACCATCAAGGACGAGTAAACACCTCAAACCAAGCAAGCTGTGGTCCCTATCTGGGGCCAGATAATGACACTTACTCAAGAGGCTGAATGTCAAGTTAGAAGTGCCAGCCATGAACTCTCCCTCATGACCATGCTGTTAATGGTACTTGCGTTGATTCCCGTTTGTGCTACGCAGAGTGTGTGTGTGTGCTTTCTGTAGCACAAGGGCAGCTGTCGTGGGTTCTCCTCTGAGAATAAATTGTTCCTTTTCACGTTCTGAGGTTGTTGTGGAGCCTGTTAGATGGTATAAATATGGAAAAGAAATATTTAGTCAGGTTAATATGAAGGGACCTTAGGGAAATATCACTGATAAATCTAAAAGAAATAACGAGGAGGTTGGAGAGGTGGCTCGGCAGTTAAGAGCACTGACCGCTGACTGCTCTTGCAGAGGACCTGGGTTCAATTCTTAGTACTTACATAGTGGCTAACAACCATCTGAAACTACAGTTCTAGGGGATCCAATGCCTTATTGGACGTAAGTAAACATTGCATGACATGGGTGTACTTACATACATAACTGGCAATACACTCATACACATAAAATAAAAATAAGCAAAATATTAAAAGAAGAAACAATGAAATTTGTCATTTACAAAAAGTCAGTCTATGTTTAAGATATTGGATATATAATAGATGTAGCAATCTTAAAAAAGGGAATTCTGAGGATACCATCTATTCCAACTATTCCAGTACTACTTGAAATATGTCTCTCTATGAGTTCCTCAGGCTCCATAAACAAGTAAAATTTATGGGTTCAATTGACAGTATATATCGTGAATAAAAGTGCATTCTATGTACAAGAAGGAAACCTGGTACACCTACTACTAGCTAATAACGTCATGAGTTTGTCTATAAGATATAACAATATGGTAATGCTACTGGAGATGAGCCAAGATCAGGCTGTGCCTCAGGTAGAACAAGCATTATGATTTTCCTTCATTATTCACCAAAGATGCTTGTGCATTGATTGTATTATTTCTTCACCCACCACCTTTAAATTGTTCTGTTGAATACCACATCTCCCTGCCCACTGGTAAGAGTTTCCCTGTGGGATGGGATTTTTATATAATGACACTGCTTTTCAACCTTTGACGAACAATTTCTCTGGGACACGCTCGATTAGGCATTTTCCCCATTACCATCCCTTACTCCCACTCATTGGGTCGAGGGGGGGGGCTCCTCACTGACTGTGATGACCATTTGTCTCTCCTAAGTCCCGGTCAAGTTGTACCTATGGCAGCTTTTAGCTTACCTGTTCCAGTCTAACAATGAGGGTAGAGAGAGAAGTTTCACAATTGGCCAGTAGCTGCAGAAAGGCAGTCAGTGTCACTGCACAGGCATTAGCAGCGATGAATCAGGAAAGGAAAGCACTCTGCACATCAATTCTACAGAATTGCGCCATTGCTGATTTCCCCTAACTAAAGCATCATCTACTTGTGACCAATTTCCTAAAATGTGTTGCTTCAATACTATGAATAATTACAATATAATTCAAGAGCAGATAAACCAAATAAAAGAGGAAACTGACAAGATTCATGAAGGCAAAG
This sequence comes from Eospalax fontanierii, assembly GCA_035773235.1. Lineage (NCBI taxonomy): Eukaryota > Metazoa > Chordata > Mammalia > Rodentia > Spalacidae > Eospalax > Eospalax fontanierii. Next base: position 9,545,615 of record CM069554.1, read on the forward strand.
CTTGGGTCCGGCCTGACTTGTTTTCCTGGATCCACCCATTCCTAAGATCAGGCATATCTATCCTCTTGTTATTGCTCATTATTCCTTGCTTATTATAATTTTTAAGCTATATATACTGAATTACTGATAAGTTTTTAGGAGCTCACAAAGAAAGGGAGATATATGTGGTGACACCCCCTATTCTTTAAGAACAATACTGCTCTGCTCATTAATAGTTAACAGGCTCCTGTCACCTGGCTTGCTAAGAGTTAACAGACATTTTTAGAGTTTGTTGATATAGAGGCTTGAGGAATGGGCAGTCTGCTTCCAGGATGCTGAGAAAGAAGAGTAATGAGATAGTTGTCCTTGGGATGACAGGGCAGGTGCAGGCACCCCGCCCCCACTTCATGTATGTAGAAACATAATATATGATGTATGTTTCTACATATATCAAAGGAGGTCTGTGACTGGGCCAGTCTCCACAGACTTGGGTGCATTGTGCTTGCTTTTTCACTATGATGATGGGTTAATTCCTACAAGTTTTGTACTGCTTAGCATTTATCATATGTAACGTCTGTGTGAACTTCAAACACTGAGCTTTCAATAAAAGCTCTCAGGAGGCCAATGAAATTGGTCTTGAGCAATGTAGCTGGGGGACCCCAGTCTGAGCTCAGTTTTTCAACATCATTCAAGCAGAAGCGCTACAATGACCTATATTTTGGCTGCCTCCAATAAACACACCACACATCGATACCGTCTTAAGGGAAAACTATGGTTAAAAGATTGCCAAGCAAAATGAACTGAGAAATAAGCAGGTGTGGCTATTCTAATATCTGACAAAACAAACTTCAAAACAAAATGAATCAGAAGAAATAGGAAAAATACTTCCTACTCATTAAAGGGAAAATCCACAGACATGATAATACAATTCTAAAAATTTATACATTGAATTCAGGAGCTCCTAATTCCACAAAAAAATACTATTACACCCAAAGACACGTATTGACCCCAACATAGTGGTAGTAGTAGACTATAATATCTACTCTCAAAATGGAAAATTTATCCAGAAAAATCTAAATAGAGAAATTCTGGATTCAGATGAAACCATAAATCAAAAGGGTCTGACAGTTATCTACCAAAAGAATAAAGTACATAGTTTCTTCTCTCAGTTGTCTATGAAGGTGTCTCCAAATTGACCACATATTGTGACACAAAGCAAGTCTCAATACATATAGGAAAAATGAAATGACATCTAGCACTCCATCTGACAAGAATGGAATAGATCTACATATCAAAAGCAAAAGAAAGAGCAGTAAATATATAAACTAAACAACGTGCCACTAAATGAAGATTGGCTCAATAGAGAAATCAGAAAGATTTAAAAATATGATTATAATTGGATGAAAACGAAAACTCAACATACCAAAGCCTATGAGACACAATGAAAGCAGTCCTAAGAGAAAATTTAAAGTACTGATTGCCTGTATCAAAACTTTTGAGCTGAATGTGGTAGCACATGTCTTTAATCACAGCACATGAGATGGAGAGGCAGGTGAGACTGAGGCCAGCTTGGTCCAGGAAGTGAGTTTCAGGCTACAGAGAGACCCTGTCTAAAAATTAAACAAAATTTTTAAGAGCTCTCATATTACTTAAATTAATGACACACCTGAATTTCTTGGAAAGACAAGAAGAGACATAACCCAAAGGGAGCAGGTGGGAAGAGGTGATCAAAACCAGGGTGGAAATGAGTGAAACAGCAGTGAGTAAAAGTATGCAAAGAATCAGGGAAACAGAGCTGGTCCTTTGAAAAGGTTAATGAGATGCACAAACGTGTAGCCAGATTATCTAAAAGAGAGAGACCCTCAGATTAATACAATTACAGATGAAACAGGGACATTAAGCACTGAGGCCATTCAGGGAATCATATCCCTATATTCTATTAATCTTTAAAATCTAAAAGAATCATATAAATATGTGTGTTTGTGTGTGTGTGTGTGACTTAACAAACTTAAATTTTAAAAAATATTAATAGTGCAAATAGTCCAAAACAACTAATGACATGGAAGCAGTAATTAAAAATCACTAAATTAAAAGAAAGGACAGGGCCAGATGTACACATCACAGAATTCTATGATATCTTCCAAAAATGCTTGTCATTTATTCCATAAAATACAAAAGGGAGAAACATTTCTAGATTCTTATGTAAAGCCAATATTACCCTGATAATGAAACCAGACAAAGAGTCAACCAAAAAGTTATGGACCAATTTTCTGATGAACATAGACTAGACACAAAAATTCTCAATAAAATACTTGCCTAATGAATGAAAAAAACACATCAAAAAGATGGTACACCATGATCAGGTCCGTTTCATTCCAGAGATTCAGTGATAATTCAACAAATGTAAATCAGCAAATATAATCCATCCCATAAACAGACTTGAGGGCACAAACCACACGATCATCTCACTAGAAGCAGAAAAGGCCTTTGACAAAATCCAACACGCACTCATGATAAAAGTCGAGGAGGACTTCTTCCCCTATCCCACATCCTATTCTGCTTCTAGTCTTGGGCACCGGCCCACTTTTGATCTTTTTTTCTCTAGACTATCCTCTTAGTGCAGACCTACCCACTGAATCCTGATCCCCTGTACTCAGACCAGGTCAAATTTTCAGTCTAGATTATTAGAGACTTCACAGGCCGTCCCCACCCACAACTTGCCTCTGCCTGCCTGAGAGCAGCATGTCCCTGGATGTCCCCACGCCCAGTCTGCCTTGGATTCCCATGACCAGCCTTCGTCCCTGGTAAGTCTGATACCACCCACTGTATATCCACTCCCCTATCTCCCAAGCAACTCCATCCCACATCTTGTTCTTCTTCTAGGCTTGGGTAGAGGTAAAAATGAAAACATTTAAAAACACAAGAATGGAATAGGAAGGGAATCAAAAATATCAAATTTACACATGATAGGCATAAAGGAAGGAGAAGGCTCTCAGGGTAATGGTACTGACAAGATCTTCAACAGGACTGTACATGAAAATTTCCCCAAATTAAGGAAAGACATGTCCATCCAAATACAAGAAGCACATATAACACCAAATAGAACCAGAAAAGAAACTCCCCATGGCATATCACAGCAAAAAACTAAATGTATAGAAAAAAGAGAGAATATGTAATGCTGCATAAGAAAAAAAGTCATATAAATGAAAACTCATCAGAATTACAGCTGACTTTTCAATGTAAACGATGAAAGCCAAAAGAGTCTGGACCAAAGTATTCCCAGTTTTAAATGACCATAGATGAAAACATATAATACTTTACCCTGAAAATTTTCTATTATAGTTGAAGGGTAAAGAAAAATATTTCATGACATGAATAGGCTGAAAGAGTTCACCGCCACAAAATCAGTCCTTCAGAGAATTCTTGAAGCAATACAAAAAGCTGGAAAGGAATGACTACACAAAGGAGCAAAAGAGAGAAACTAAATGAAGGTATAACTGTGGAAACATAAATTTAGACAAAGAATACAAACTGATATTAAAATGATGGGAACCAACACACATCTTTCAATAATAATTTTGAATATCAATAAAATTAATTCGCCAGTCAAAAGACACAAGCTAGTTCAATGGATCAAGAAACAAAATCCATATTTTTGTTTTCTGCATGAAACCCATCATCAAGGACAGGAACTACCTTAAGATGAAAGGATGAAAAAAATATATCCCAAGCAAATGGCACTAAGAAGCAGGAATTGCCATTCTAATATCTGACAAAATAGACTTCATACTAAAACTAATCAAAAGAGATAAAGAGAGTCACTTCATTATAATCAAAGGATCAATAATCCAAGAAGATATTACAATAGCGAACATATATATATATATATCAAACTCTGGTGCAGTGCACCCAACTTCATAAAAACAGTACTACAGTACTTTAAGACACAGATTAATCCCAACTCACTAATAGTAGGAGACTCAGTACTCTATTATCTCCATTAGACATGTCAACCAGACAGAGAATAAACAGAGAGACATTTGAATTAAACAATACTATACATTAAATGGACCTAACAGACATCTATGGAATATTCCACCCAAGCACCAGAGAATACACATTCTACTCAGCACCCTTTGGAACTTTCTACCAAATAGACCACATATTGGGGCATAAAATAGACCTCAACAAATACAAAAAACTGAAATAACTCCATGCATTCTTTCAGAAAACGATGTAATAAAGCTTAAAATCAACACCAAAAAAGTCCTAGTACCTACATGAACTCATGGAAATTAAACAATATACTCTTGAATGATGAATAGGTCAAAGGAGAAATTAAAAAGAAATAAAAGTATTCTTTGAGATAAACAAAAAGGATAATACAACACAACAAAAGCTCTGGGACACTTTTAAACAAAGTCCTAAGACATACGTTTATTGCTCTAAATGCCGACATTTTAAAAAAATCAGAAAGAGCACATACAAATTACTGAACACTGCAACTCAAGAATCCTGATAGGCAACAACAAATGAAACATGAACAACATGAGACAAGAAGAAACAACAAAAATCAGGGGAGAAATTAATGAAATAGAAACAAAAATATAATATAAAGAAGCAATGAATCCAAGAGCAGTTTCTTTGAAACGAAAAACAAGATAGACAGGCACCTCACTCAGTTAACCAAGAGAAAGAAAAAGCAACTGCAAATCAACAAAAAAGTAAAAAACCCCAAAGAAATGGATATATATTTAAAAACATGGGACTCACTAAAGCTAATCGGAGAAGAGATCAAAAGTTCAAACAGAATGATAATGTGTAAGGCAATTGAAACAGTAATATAAAAACTCCTGACTAAAATAGATCAGGCCCAGATGGATTCACAGAATAATTCTACCAGACATTCAAAGAAGATCTATATTCAATACTATTTAAATTATATAAAAATACAGAATCCAAATTCCTTTATGAAACCAGCATCACTTAATACCAAAACCAGGTAAATTAATGGACCCATATCCTTAATGAATATAGATGCAAAAATTCTCAACAAAATAATTTAAAAAACAAACAGACTATACACCATGATCAAATCAGCTTTATTCCAGAGATTTAAGTATTGTTCAATATATATATATATGTCATAAATATCATAAAACATGGAAATGTGCTTAAAGACAAAAATTACAAGGTCATCTGAATAGATGGAGAAAAGGTCTTTGGAAAAATTCAACATGCATATTTATGTTAAACTCCTAGAGGTAATTGAACTGGAGGGAATATACTTCAACATAAAGCTATATACAAACCCATAGCCAGCATAATTCTAAATGGAGAAAAACTGAAACATTCCCATTAAAATAAGGAACCAGACAAGCTTGTCCACTATCTCAACTCCTTTTTAATATGCTTGAAACTCTCGACAGAGCAATTAAGCCAAAAGAATAAATTGAGGAGTACTACTTGGAAAAAAAAGAGTTCAAATTATTCCTTTATTCAGATGAGATGATATTCTACCTAAGAGATGCCAGAAAACTCCTAGAAATGATAACACTTCCAGTTAATCGGCAGATTACAAAATTAATCTACAAAAATCAGTAGCCTTTCTATATATCAATTAACAAGCAATTGGAGAAAGAGTACCTGGAAACACTCACATTTACAATACCTTCAAAAAATATATATCTTGGGATAAACATGACCAAAGAAATTAAAGATATCTTCAATGAAAATTTTAAATATTTAAAGAAACTGAGGACAGCAGGAGAATGAAGGACCTTTCACATTCATGGACTGGAAGAATTACTATTGTGAAAACGATTGTCCTAACAAAAGAAATATATAGATTCTATGTGATCAAAATCAAAATTTTACACAATTAGAAAAAAAATCCTAAAATTCATATGGAAACACAAAAGACCCTGGATACCCAAACCAACCGTGAGTACAAAGAGCAATGCAGGGGATATTACTATACCAGATTGCAAAGTATGTTACAGAGCTATCATTATAAAAATGGCATGGTAATTGGCATAAAAATAGACATGTAGATCAATTCAACATAACTGAAGTACCAAACATAACTACATGCACTTTCAGCTACCTGATATTTTGTAGCGCCCTGCTGTTGACCGAGTGCGGATCGGCGGAGGGCTGTGGATTGAACGAAACACAGAAGACAGAGACAGAGACACAGACACACACACACACACACTAGGTAGGAGGAAAGGAGAATGACTGACTGACTTTATTGAGAGGCATCAAGCCTTATATACCCTGAGGGTGGGGCTTTGCAAGAGGTTCCTCTATTGATGACACACAGCTGTTAACAGGAAAAAGGAAGTTGTGTTCAGGCTAGCTTAAAGGTTAAGTTGTTTACTTCAGAACTGCAACTGACAAGATCCGGCTAGCTCTTGGCTGAGAGCCTAGCACTAAGAGAGAAGGGAATGCAGGGGGCCAGACTCTACAATATTTGAACAAGGGGCCGAGAACACTCACTGGAGTAAGATGGCATCTTCAGCAAATGGTGCTGGCAAAACTGGATCTCCACCTATAGAAGAATGAAACGAGACCCTTAACTTTCACCTTCTACAAAAGTCAACTCCACATGTATCAAAGACCTCAATATGAAACCCAACCCTCTGAAACTATTAGAACAAAAACATTGGTAGTAACTTACAAGATAGAGGTGTCAGAAAAGACTTTCAAAATCAGGTATGAATTGCTCAAGAATTAAGTTCAATAGTCAAGAACTGGGACCTCATTAAATTAAAAAGATTCTGAACAGCAAAACAAACAAGCAAGGTAGGAAAGAAAAAACCCAGAGTGGAAGAAAATCTTTACTAGTGAAATATCTGACAGATGTTTAGTGTCCAGAATATAAAAAGAACTAAAAATCAAAGAATCAGGAAAACAAGTGACCCAATTAAAAGATGGCCTAAACATCTGGGCAGAGAGTTTTCAAAAGAAGAAATAAAATGGCTAAGAAACATCTTAAAACGTGTTCAACATCATTATTAATTAGCGAAATACAAATTAAAACCACTTTAAGATTTCATCTTTTCCCTAGTCAGACTGGTTAAGACCAAGAAAACACATGATACCAAATGCTGGAGAGGATGTGGGCAAAGAGGAACACTCATCTCTGCTAGTATGATTGCAAACTTGTGCAATCCCTGTGGAAGGTGGCATGGAGAACCCTTAAAAATCTAAAAGTGAATGTACCGTTTGAGCCAGTTATACCACTCCTTGGCATACACCCAAATACCTCATCCTATTGGCAGAGCTACTTGTAAATATCCACATTTGTTGCTGGTCTTTCCACAAAACCTATGGGATGGATGCAATGTAAATGCTCTTCAACTGATCAGTGGACAATGAAAATATGGCACATTTATACAATGGAGTTTTGATCAGCAATGAACAAAGACGGAATTAAGAAATTTGCAGGTTACCGAATGGAATTAGAAACTGTTACACTAAGTGAAGTATCACAGATTCAGAAAAACAAATGAATTATATTCTCCCTCATTTGTGGATTCTAGCAAGAAATTCTTGTATGTGAGTATGTATCCTGTGTAACTGCAGGAACCAGAAAAAATGGACACGAACCAGGGAGGTAAAGGAAAAGAAGGAACCTAAGAGAAAAGAATAATAAGAGACAGGTGTTACTAAGGGAGAAACTGATAAATCGGAGGTATTTAAATAGAAGAGGGGAGGGAGGGGCACACAAGGAAGTGTGCGGGAAAGGGAAGAAGGAGCTCAAGAGAAGTGAGGCCTCAGGAGACGGGGACTATCAAGAGGATAATGGGGAACACGGGGACAGTTTAGATGGGGAAGGCATGGGGGAGGTTAGACAGAGAGAGGAGAGATGATAACGTCTACCTAGTGCAGAACACCACAGGGAATCATATTAGTTTAACAACATTATGACATAGTACACATACACTATATCTACATAAGTCCATGTGCACAGCTGAAGGCTACATGAACAGTACCAGACAGGAGAGACCATCCTTTGAGTTGCTGGCCAGGCTGGCCCAAGGGACTCCCAAAATTACAAAGGCTATTGCCACTGATCTGATTGTCTCACAGATCTTGAAAATAAGGAATAAAGGGTCTCTAAGACCCTCTTGCTGAAAACAGAACATATTTTGGAGACCAGATTTGGAGGAACGGAGCTGGAACTGAAGTGGAAGTCATTTCCCCTGTAGGCGAGCTCTCATAACCCTGGAGGGCACTATGCAAGCTGTTAATGGGGAACATTAATCAATGGCCCCAAATAACTGCATCACTACATCACTGACTGGCACAGCATTTGACAGTGGGGCAGTGGTGGCACTTTTATCCTGGGGCAATCAATGGCTACCTCATTTGTCTTACACTTCACTCAGTGGGAGGAAATGTGTGGTTCTATAATCATAGCCAAATACAAATAGCTGAAGAGGTCATAGATCTTAGAGAAATCTCCAAGACTGCCACATCCCTACACTAATGTAGCTTCTTACTATGTGCAAAATGTGTATCCTTATATATACAGTCAAGTATCCTAGTCACCACTCATCAAAGAACCTTCTTCTGCACCAGACAGAGACTACTACAGATTACCACTACTGGTTACACACTATGACTTGCCCAAGTCTATGCGGCACATCTACCTTGCAACCTCTACACCTAAGCCTCATGCAGCAGTGAACAAGTGGTAAAGAAGACACTAATGAATCTCTCAACTCTCATTAATGAAGATCCCTCACGCAACACAGTGCCCGTAACACTGGCACAAATGTCACAGATGGCCAAAACATGGAGATTAGGAGTCTGCAGAGTGTGGGTCTTTGGACAGGACTCCTGTCCAAAGCTTCACTCACCCAGGGCTCAGGGTCCACTGTGGAAGAGGGGGGCACAAAGCATGTAAAGTCAGTGAGGACGCATGTGACCACATGGAAATAGAATCCTACAAGCTTCTGTGACCCTGCTTATATGAGCCTACAGCAGTGGTGTCAGTACGCTAAGGACCCGTGGAAACTCAAGCACAGAACAGCCCAGCGTGGAACTGTGGAAATGGGCAGCAAACCCCAATCTGTTGAAGAAATATTGGCAGCTGATTATTGTTGGGTGAGAAAAATTTAATCTTCTTAAAGTGAGAGACTCTGGATAGGCTGACTAGACCGCAGGTGGTGAACTTGCAGTGAGGAACATCTGAGGACACTAAATTGACGCAACAGGTTTTAACACAGGTGACAGAATATATGCATTCCAGTGGCGGAGTTATGAAGCAGTGCTTATGGGGAAGGGAGTAGAAAGACAGTTAAGATGGACTCAAATGTTCTGCATGAAAGACACAAGACTCAGTTTAAAAAGTCAAGGAATTTCATGCATACAGAAGACCACACCTCAACACAATAAAGACAGTAACAGCAAGTTCACAGTGAATAATATGGGAAATGGAGAAAAAAAGCAAAAGTATTCCCACTGAAACAAAGAAGAAAAGGATGTCCATTCTTTCCATTTCTGTTCAAGATTGTGCTTTACGTCCTAGCTGGAGCAATAAAACAAATGGAGAGATCACGGTAATACTAAAAGAAATGGTACAAGTCAAACTATCCTCATACAAAGATGACATGATTCTATACACAAAAGATCTTAAAAATGCCACCAGATAACCCCTACACCTGACAACCCCATTCAACAAACAGCAAGACAAAATGTAACATGCAAAATTAGTAGCATTCCTATACACCCAATGTGAACACCCTGATAAGGAAATCAGAAAAACAAACCAACCGGACACACTGCTCAATGGAATACAAAGCAGGACCCGGATGTAAGTCCATGCACCTATGCCTACCTGATTTGGACAAGGAGGACAAAAATACATACTAGAGGAAAGACCACTGCTTAAACAAATGCTGCTGGTCAGACTGGACACCTCCATGTAGAGGAATGAAATAGAGCCATGGTTCTCGCTCTGCACAAAATTCAACTCCATATGAACGAATAACACCTGACATCCTGAATCTAGGAGAGGAGAAAATAAGGAATAAAATTGTACTTACAGGAAAAGACTTCATGAACTGCACTCCAACTGCACAGGCATTAAGACCAACAAGTGAAAATGGGATCATATAAAACTAACAGTATAAGAGCAGCAAAGGAGATCATCACTCAAGCAACAAGAGACACGCAGAATGGGAAAACAAAGCTCTACCAGATGCATCCACGAGAGCTAATACCCAGAATAGATGAAAGAACCCAAAAAATAAAAGAAAGAATACAAAGGGCCATGTTAAACTGCTCAGAGAGGTGTCAAAAGGTGAACTGCAAAAAGCTGAAAGGTATTTCCCTCATCTTCACCATTTTTAACCATCAGGGAACTATAAATCAAAACTACCTTCAGACTGCATTTTTACCGCAGTTGGAATGGCTAAAATCAAAATTAAAAATAAATCAAAGAAATGGCAGGACACAGGGTGCTGTAGGTGCAGCAAAAGGGGGCACAAGCACACTTCTGGTGGGGGTGCGAACCGGTGTGTCCGGTCCGGACACCAGTATGGAGGTTCCTCAAAACCTGTAAGTTGGTTTAACACGGGAGCCAGTCATAAAACTTTGGGATGTATACATCCCCAAAGAATTCTATGTCCGACCAAGTCCCACAGCACTCTATACCCCACCACAGAGATATTTCTTCATCCATATTTACTGCTGTTCTCTTTCAAAACCTAAGAAAATGAAAAGGCACAGATCAACTACTGAGAGGAAAATGAAATGTGGAAAATTTCCAGAATGAAGCATTATTCAGCTTTTTATAAAGATAAAATTGGGGCTGGGGAGATGGCGCAAGACCTGGGTTTGGTTCCTAGCACTCACATGGTGGCTAACTACACTCACCAGTTCTAGTTCCAGCACATCCTATGTCCTCTTCTGGCCTCTGTGGGAACTGCATGACACAGGTGTACCTACATGCATGCAGGCAAAACATTCATTCACATACTATTAAAATAAGTAAAAAATGAAAGTCAAAACTACGAAATTCAGAGGGGAAAATGAAGTAGACAGAACTACTACACTGAGGTAATCTGGAGCCACTAATTTGACACAGTACACCTTAACCAGAAGAAAGAATGTTTGGAATCCAGTTGGGGGACTATGTAAGGTGCTAGGAGGAAAAGGCATGTAAAAATGATTACAAATGATTTGAGATTTTCTGTATGAAACACAATGATTCAATAAAAATATTTTAAGAACTCAAAAAGATCAAAGGGCAAGATTCGCTGGTAAGATACCCATGGATCGTAGGTTCTAGGATACATGCTGGAAAGTTTGCTGGAACAGAAATATGAGTTCAAAGCCTTTTGTGGTCGATCATGCCTTTAATCAGATGGAGGCCGGTTAAAGGTACAGGCTACCCTAGTCAGTTGGGGGAGGAGGGGGCCACCGTCTCTCAAGAAAACAAATACTGCATGAGTACATCAAGTCTCAAGAGCACATTTGTAAGAGGTGCCTGGATAACCCGTGCCTCGGAGCTCATTCCAACTCTTGATCATAAAAGACTGCTAAAAGTCGGGCTGTTTCTTTATTCAGGTATCAAGAAATGCTACACGCAAGATGTGTGCAAACTCAAGCTAGACACATTCCAGCATGGAGGGAAAGATGGGAACAAAGTCCCACACCTAGTCTAGGAGCAACTGGCAACTGACAGCTTTTGGGAGAGTGTCAGTGAGTTTTTCTTTTAAAGCTGTAGGTCTACAATGCAACAGTGGATGGCGCATATCCCAGAATATTTGAGGAACAAAGTCTGAACTCAATGCACTTAAAAAATGAGAGGATGCAAAATTGGATCTGTAGGAAGGAGGAGTGAATTTAGGAGAAGTTGAGTGAAAGGAATTAATGTTATCAGTATACACAGCATCTCCCTGTACAAAACTCTCACGGAATTAATAAAAGTATGATTTTTCAAATGACCAAAAAGAAACCCACATGAACACACTCCTGGTGGGCACTGAGAGGACATGAGATGAAGGACAATGGCATTCCAATATTTCTGAGAAGACAACATTCCTGTTGCAGTCTCTGTCTAATACTCCTCAAATTGCAGTATCTTTATGTAAAAAAGGTTCTAGTGAGCAGGAAATGGAGATGAAAATGAAGGGTTTGCTTCATGGGACTGTGGTCCTGGGTTAAATCTCCAACACCTCAAGTAACTCTTTTAGTTCCTATTTAAATTACTTGACTATACTTTGGTGTCTAAGAAACACTAGATATTACCATATTTGTTACTGGTTTGGAAAAAGTGTTAAATTAAAAAGGGCAAATAAATAAATGCAGGAGCCATGCAGTAATCTATAATCTCTTGATGTATTAAAGGGCAATATAACATAAAAGAAAATGAAAGAGTTTTAAAGATTTTTCCTATATTATTTTTAAATTATCAGGAGCCTCCAGACTAGGTAAATATACTCAAATGTCAATATGACTGTTTGATTTTTTCATACATAAACAAAAAAAAAATCACACACGGCATTATTTTCTTCAATGAAACACCTCATGATCAACTAAAGTCTTTCTTTCCTTATATTCCACCACTCCATTCCACTGGACTCAGAACCAAGCAGAGCAGAGAATGCCAGAGGCCCAGGATCCCATGGCGGCTGCTGCACAGGGGAGGAGCTGCAGTAACGGCCACACTGGTTCAGTCCAGGAAGAAGGGAGAAGGCAGGCAGACGCGGTGCCTCACAACTTTGACCCCAGCACTTGGGAGGCTTAGGCAGAAGCACTGCCGGGAGTTCAAAGATAGGGTGGGATACACAGTGAGTCACAGACCTTCCTGAGCTGCAGATTGCACATGACATGAAAAAACCAAACAAACAAAAGAGGCAGAGAAGCAACACAGAGTAGGCAAAGCGTCGAAGAACCGCACCCAAAGTCTGGAAAAGGGGAATTTTCTGTCAGCGGCATCCTGGTACCTCTCTGCTGGTTGTGCCTAATGGTACAATCCATTTTCAAAGTCTCTGGACACTAGAAAGAAGAGCCATGCTTCTGGAAGTGGACAGCAAGTAACATCTCTGACAGAAGAATGCAAAGTCAAGAGTGGTCCAAGACAAAGCCTACAATGGAAGGAGGAGAGAAGAGATGTGAGTCCGGCCAGGTCCAGCCCAGACTAACAGGCAGCATTCATAGAGAAGAAGCTAATAGAGTAACAGAATAATGGAGAACAGCCTTGGACCACAACATTCCCTACAAGGTGCCTACAATCGATTTACACTGCTCTTTATCCGAGTCACAAAACAGTAATCAGATTCAGAGTTTGTCCTTTAGGAAGATTTTTTAATTTCCTTGCACACTCTCATATCTCTCTCTTTCAGCTACCTATTTCTCTCTCTCTCTGTTAATACATATATATATATTAGTATTCTTACACATGCTTTGTATATTCAGATATATACATATATAAATTTGTGTATGAACACTATAGCTCACTAACCTTATGTTTTTTCTTTCTTCACATTGCTTGAGACTAAATCATCTACGGCAACAGCAAGCAAGACACTGCTACTATGGAGCCAATCCAAAGCCTGTATATGCCAGAATTTCATTCACCTTCACTGTTGTTTCACTTTAAACACTGATGAGGGAAGAGAAGGGAACTTGGCTTGCTTGGTTAAGCACTTTCCATGAAAGCCTGACTTACACTCATCTCCCCAGAATTTACAAACAATGCAGACACCAGAGGGGCGTTCCTGTAATCCAAAGGAGACTGAGATCAGAGCTCAAATGAGGAGGATAACTGGGGACACTTAGGTTACCTAAGAAGAACCATGTGGTGACATTCTGGGAAAAGGAGAGGAACAGTCACAATGATGACGAGTGAAGAATGAAACAGGACGTTCTCCTGTGATCTCCAAATTAATAAAATACATGAGCATCCTCTCACCCACACACACATGAACAGAAATCCAGACAAACACGCGTACACACAATATATATACATAAAGACACAGAATAATCCTATGAAATATAAACAATACCAATGAATTATGACATCACATAATTACAGAAACTACAAGAGAGACATATCTGTGTCCTAAGTAGGGTCCTGGACATGCATAATTAGGCAGAGCAAAAAGGAGTGCCTTGTTCACCACTCTGAGCAGGTTCCTGATTACTGTGCAATGCCCCTGGTGGTCAGAAGAGGCCATGCAACACCCTTATACTGTTGTGACTGATGTTAATGAGCTCTGATGTGGGTGCTGGGACAATTACCCAGGTCTTTTACAGGAGCAGCCAGCACTCTTTGCTGCTAGGGCATCTCTCTAGCCCCTCTTTTCTTTTCTTTTCTTTTCTTTTCTTTTCTGTCTGGGGCAGGGACTTCTTGCAGTCCCACCTGACCTAGATAACAGTATGTAGACCAGGCAGGCCTCATAGAGATCTACCTGCCTCTGCCTTCAAAGAGTTAGGATTAAAGATATGGGAAGCCTTGCCTGCATCCTTCAGTAGCTATTCTGAATGAGCTGATATGGAATTGCCCATAGTTATAATCTGAGTTTCCCTCATTCTGCTGAGTTTGAACATTTTAAGATGAGTCCTTTCCAACTGTACTTCAATTGTTGAACTGTCATTTCTCTTTGCCAATTACAAAGTGGGCTGCTTTATTTCTTCTGGTTTAGAGGTTCTGGTTAATTGTATAGTCTACCTAGCATAGATCTGGATAAATATCTAGATGTGTGAGAATGAACAAAGGTAAATCAGAATGAAAAACGGAGCAGGAACTGACCTATAAGACTTCAATCTGCAGTCTAGCTCTCCTAGTTCTAGTGGACACTGTGCAAGCTGCTAAGGGAGAAAATCAATCAATGGTCCAGTCAGACCTAAAACCTACTAACCATAATGACAGACACAACAAACTACCTCTATTTGTCAAAGAGTGGCACTGTCATCTGCGGGGTAAGCAACAGTTGTTTAATTTGACGTCAAGTCTCTCAGTGAGAGCAAGCTCATGAGTGGCACCATGAACACATTCAAACACACATGACTGGAGACGTCAGAGGATCTATCTCTGTCTTATCTCTAGAAAAGGGAAATTTTTACCATAGGCTAAGTATGGATCCCTATATTTACAAACAAGTATACCAAACAACACTCATCTAAGAAGTTTCCTTTTGCTATAGATGGAGGACACTACAGACTTCAAACCTGGTCTCACACAGACAGAATATACATCTGAGAGATACCCAGTCCTAGGTAACATGCAGTAGAACCTCTAAACTACAGCTCATGGAACACAGCAGAAGACTCAAGGGATGGTCCATGAACCTAGGGAAGGAGAGACTTTCAGGGCCCTGGAAGGTGGTGCATCTGAACCTGGCGCAGTGGTGGCATCAAGCACCAAATTCATGCCAGTTCAATGAGACAAGGGCTCAAAGTGGAACGAGGGACCTGGGATGCAGGACAGCCATAGCCTTGGAATTGTTGGAGACTGATCACCACTGGGTAAGGGAGAGTGGGCTTTATTTTTGAACTCTAGATATGTTGACGATACTCCAGTAGATGAACTTGCACTGAAAGGCATCTCAGTCCAAATACTTGACTGGATAGGACTTAACATGAGAGACAAAACGCATGCAGTATGGAGGGGCCACGGAGAGGGGAGGGGTCAAAATTTGATTGAGAACTGCTCACTGAAATGCACAAAATCTCAATTAAAATTTTAAAAATGCATAAATCAAATAAATCTTTACAAACACAAAAATCAGTATCCTTTCGATATACCAACAACAAAAATACCAAGAAAGAAATCAGAGAAATAATCGTAATCACAAGAGTCTCAAAAACCATACAATATCTTGGAATAAATATAACTCAGGATGAAATGGACTGAAAAACTCTAAGACACTGAAGAAAGAGACCAACACATATATTAGAAGATGGAAAGATTTCCCAGGTTCATTGAGAAAAATGGCTAGGCCGCCTAAACTAATCTACAGATTTATTATGAGGCAACGATTCAGAGACACTAAAAGAGTATTCTCAAAGGAGGAATGCTCATGAAGAAACACACACAAATAAAAGAACAATGAAAGAACTGCTAAATGCATTACCATCCCTTATCTCAAACTGTGAGACACAGCATGGTATGGCTGAAACGGAAACTATGATCAGGGGAAACAATACAGACCCCACACAACAGTCCATGTACTCCCAGCTACTTGACTTTTGACAAAGAGGACAAAAATACACACTCGGAAAAGAAAGCAAGTTCAAAAATGGCACTGATTAAACTGAAAAGTAGCAGGTACCAGTTCCCTATATCTCACAAAAAATTCAACTCCAAATGGATCAAGAGACTCAAAATCATATCCAATACCCTGAGAGTAAATGCGGGAAAGTAAAGAACAGTCAACTTACCAGCAATTGAAAGGACTTTCTGAAGATGAATCCCTTAGATCACTCTCGAAGTCCAACAACTCCAAAACAGGACCTGGAGAAAGTAAAAATTTTACACCAACACAAAGTCATTTCATGAAGAAAACATCGATAGAGAGGGATAATCTTTAGTAGCTAAACCTCAAACACAGGGTTAGTATCTATGACAAACTTAGAAGTCAAAAATTAAACAACAGAAAACAACAACCTAATGAAGAAATGATACAAGGGTGTGAACAGGGATGCAGGGAGCCGGTCAATGCCATTACAAGATGGCGCCAACTTCCTGAGCCACCTGTAATAAATAACTCCATATAGACAATGCCTTGGCGCGCCAGGCATCCCGAAGGCTGCGCATGCGTCAATTCATAATGTCCCTAGCCAATCCCGTGGCGCTGCTTGTGGCGGGCTGCCCGCATCCAATCCCGAGTAGACACATTGCCCTCCATGCTATATAAGCCGCTGCACAAGCCGGCCCCTCGCCCCTTGCCTTCATCGCCCATCTGTTAACCGAGAAGCTCTCCAATAAAGTGTGATCCAAGAAGATTCCTCATTGTGGTGGTTTTCTTCCTCTGCTGGTCGGAGGGTGTCCGCCGCAAGTGGTGCCGAAACCTGGGATGCCGGGTGCAGCGCAGCTGCCTGGCGAGGGGCCGAAAAGGATTCAGAACTTGACACACGGAGAGGAAGGTACCGGTAAGTCATCCCCATGTTTGTGTTTGATTTGCAGTCTGTCCTGATTGGTGCTGCTGTCCTTATTGTGTGGTTTGTCGTGGTTTTCGTTTGCTGCCGCTGCTTACACTGTGAAGACCCAACCAGAGCGTGCTGCCGCAACCCTGTCTAGCCCGCGGCGAAAAGCAAAAGTAATCCCTTGGTAGATAACAAGGCGTTTCGCTTGTCCCGCGACCGGGTTTAATTTGTGCCGCGAAGTGAAAGTACGTATTTGTTAGTCATGGGTCACAGTCATAGCTCAGAGCTTCCTGGAGGGGATTTCATCACCCCTATTAAGGAGTTACTTCGGCAGAGAGACATTAAAGTCTCCAATCAGACCATTAAAAAGATCGTAAGGGACCTGGATGTGGCCGCTCCATGGTTCGCGGTCTCGGGAGACCTTTCTCTTCCTTCATGGGAAAAATTGGGTAGAGACTTGGAAAGGGCCAAAGAGGAGGGAGAATTAGGAAAAGGTACCCTCCCCTTTTGGAGATTAATCCACTCATGTCTCAGCAAGGGAAGCCATCCCAACCTTATCAAGGAAGGTAAAAGGGCGCTAGTGAAGCATCAGGATAGCCTTTCAGAATCAGATGTAAGTGGGGAAATACAAGTAAGGCCTAAAAGAAAGCAAAAGCAAAAGGAAAAAAGTTTAAAAGAGGAGCTCCAAGAAGCCAGTCATAGTAAAGATCCCACTGAATGGAATATTAAAAGTGGGGGGCAAGGGCCCCCACCCCCTAAGCCTTTGTATCCTTCCTTGGAGGAATTTACACACTTGTCAATACAAGAGCAAAGTTCCAGTGAAGAGGAAATAGAAAAGGAATATATAAAACAAAAGGAGGTATCTGAAGAGGAAGAGGAAGAGGAGGACGTAGTCATCCCTTGTGCAACAAAGCTCTGGCACCCCCCTAAGAGAGGAGGGGCCTCCGTAACGGCTACCGCCTTGGCGGGAAAAGGGAAACAAGGGGCGGGGCCTACAGCACCCCCACCCTATGCACCCAATACGGGCCAGTGTTGTTTTATTCAACCAGGAACCTGGTCGCTTTTGCTTTCTATCTTCCCTGTATTTGAGGACCCAGTCACCCATCAGAGAAGGCATGAGCCAGTGCCTTATAAACAACTTAAAGACTTAGTGCAGGCTATTAAGGATTTCGGGCCGGGAGCAGACTATTCAGTAGCTTTACTACGGAGAATTATAGCAGTTCCCTTGACCCCTACAGATTGGATTGAACTGGCTAAAGCTTGCCTTACAAGAGGCCAGTTCCTTGATTTTAAGTCAATGGTCACAGACAATGCACTGTCCCAGGCCAGAAAAAATGTCCAAGATGGCCACCCAGAATGGAACATGGATATGCTTTTAGGCCTTGGGCCGTACATAATGGACCAAACTAATTATCCAGGAGAGGTGTATCAACAAGTTAGTGAAATTCATTATAAGGCCTGGCGGGCCATTCCTAATAAAGGAGAGTCAATAGGACACTTAACCAAGATTATTCAAGGCCCTACAGAGCCATTTGCAGATTTTGCTGCTTGACTCATGGACGTAGCAGAAAAGACTATTGGCACTGCTGATCATACCATGCCCTTTATTTTACAACTAATCTATGAGCAAAGTACAAAAGACTGTCAAAGGGCCATAAACCCCATAAGAAAAAAGGGGTTGGATGCCTGGATTAAGGCTTGCCGAGAAGTGGGCGGTCCATTGTCCAATACAGGTCTGGCGGCTGCGGTGCTCGCGGCCACTAGGGCCAGGTCTACTCAATCCACCAAAGGATGTTTTAAATGTGGACAACAGGGTCACTTTAAACGCCAGTGCCCCCAGCCTGATGGCCCCCCTGGGGAACCCCTGCTCGGGGAACACGTGCGGCGAGGCCTCCTGGTACCTGCCCACGATGTAAAAAGGGTAAACATTGGACTAATGAGTGTAGGTCCACTAAGGATATCAATGGGATGCCCATTCAACCGACGGTATCAGCCCAGGAGTCAAAAAACGGAGTGACGGGCCCCCGACCCCAGGGCCCACAAATATTTGGGGCACTTCAGGCACCGCCTGTGACCCTGGGGCCACCACCGTCCGAAGGGCCACTTCAGGCTCCGCAGGGCTGGACATCTGTGCCGCCTCCGGGGCAGTACTGACACCGGACATGGGAGTTCAAGTTTTGGAGACGGATGTCTGCAGCCCTCTGGGTAAGGATACAGTCTGCCTACTATTATGGCGCTCCTCTTCTATCTTAAAAGGACTCATTGTTCTCCCTGGAGTGATTGACTCAGACTATCAGGGGACCCTTAAGGTCCTCTGTCACTCCCCTTATGGGGTTGTTTCAATTGCCGCTGGTGACCACATAGCTCAGTTATTACCTTTACCTTCCCTGCATTCCCTTTTTCCAGCACATGATGAGGATCGCCTAGAGGGACACCTTGGGTCCTCAGGTGTGGATGTAGCCTATCTCTCTATGCAATTAGATTCCAGACCTATGCTGGATCTTAGGATAGAGGGGAAAACCTTTTCGGGCCTTATAGACACTGGTGCGGACCGTAGCATTGTCCGGATGAGTTCATGGCCCCAAGCCTGGCCCCTTCAAGATTCCTCGCAAACGTTGCAGGGCCTAGGATATGCAAATTCCCCAAAGATTAGTGCAAAAGAATTATCCTGGAGTACAGAGGAGGGACAAAAGGGCAGGTTTCAGCCTTACGTCCTAGAAGTACCCGTTAATTTGTGGGGACGGGACATTCAAACCCAGATGCAATTACGCCTTACCAATGATTACTCAAAAGCTAGCCAAACCATGTTGAAGATTCAGGGGTTCGTTCCAGAAAAGGGCCTGGGAAAACACCTACAGGGTCGATCAGAACCCATTGTTCCCATACCCAAAAACGATCGCAAAAGATTGGGTTTTACTTAGGGGCCACTGAAAACCTTGCCTCCTTTGAGGACCCTGTGCCCATCCCATGGCTATCAGAAAAGCCAGTATGGGTCCCTCAGTGGCCCCTGTCTTTGGAAAAACTGGAGGCAGCTCATGAGCTAGTTTTACAAGAAAAATTGTTAGGTCATTTGGAGCCCTCTGTTTCCCCATGGAATACTCCTATTTTTGTTATTAAAAAACGCTCAGGAAAATGGAGACTACTCCATGATTTGAGAGCGGTTAATGCACAAATGCAATTATTAGGACCAGTTCAAAGGGGCTTACCCTCCCTTTCAGCCTTGCCCAAAGATTGGCCTGTAATAGTACTTGATATTAAAGATTGTTTCTTTTCCATTCCCCTTTTTCCTGATGATAAAAGACGTTTTGCCTTTACCCTTCCCTCCATTAATCATGAACGTCCAGATGCCCGTTTTCAGTGGAAGGTTTTGCCACAGGGCATGGCTAATAGTCCCACCATGTGCCAATTGTTTGTGGATCTTGCCCTTTTGCCGGTACGGCAATTATTTCCCTCAGTTCGCATAGTTCATTATATGGATGATATTTTATTGGCTGCACCCACATTGACTGTATTACAGGATTCCTTCAAAAATACAGTTAAGGCCCTGGAAAAAAGAGGACTCGTTATTGCACCAGACAAGGTTCAACAGACAAATGTAGTCTCCTTTTTAGGGTCTCTTGTTTCCCCGACTGCCATTAAACCACAAAAACTGCGTATTTGTACCTCACATTTACACACCTTAAATGATTTTCAAAAACTGTTGGGAGATGTTAATTGGCTTCGAGGATTTTTGCATATTCCCCGGTCAGATTTGTTGCCACTTTTTTCTATCCTGGAGGGTGACCCAAACGTTTCTTCTCCCCGTGCTCTTACTCCAGCAGCACGTGAAGCCCTTAACAAGGTTGAAGAGGCATTAACTACAGCTCAGCTCGATCGATATGAACCGACTGAGCCACTTTCATTGTGTATTTTAAAGACCAAGGATGTTCCACTGGGAGTAATTTGGCAAAAAGGACCCTTGTTGTGGCTTCATGGAAATAGTTTGGGTTTTCGTACATTACAATATTTTCCTCAATTGGTTGCTCAACAAGCTATTTTAGGGTTTAAATATTGCTTGATGCACTTTGGTAAGCTGCCTGATAAGTTAATTATTCCCTACACTAGGCAACAGGTGGAAGTTTTGGCTGCCACGGTGGATGATTGGAGCATTTTAGTATGTGCCTTTCCTTATGAGATAGATAATCATTATCCCAAGAGTCCTATTTTAAATTTTATTGAACATAATTTAGTGTATTTTCCCAAAGTTACGACCATTAGACCTATACCAAATGCTATTACTATTTTTACTGATGGATCCAAGACAGGACGGGGAGCATATCTTGTACAAGGTAAAGAGCCTGTGGTCCGCATGTTTCGCTCCGATGCTCCTCAAGTTGTAGAATGCATGATTGTGTTAGAGGTTTTCAAAACCTTTCCTGAATCTTTTAATTTGTTTACTGATTCCCAAGATGTGGCTAATGCACTGTCTGCCCTGGAGGTGGCAGCTTATGTAAGACCTGCCAGCACAGTCTCCACCATTTTGGTTCAGCTTCAATCACTGATATTACAATGGGCTCATCCCTTTTTTGTTTCACATTTGCATGCCCATTCTTTGCTTCCTGGTCCTATAACGCAAGGCAATGATTCTGTGGATAAAGTGACAAGAATGACTATGCTATCCCTACATGATGAACTATCGCTTGCCATCGATTTTCACAAACTGTACCATGTGCCTGCGGAGACCCTGAGGTGCAAATTTTCCCTTTCTCGCCAAGAGGCGCGAAATATAGTTAAGGCCTGTCAATCCTGTGTCACCTTTTTACCAGCTCCCCATGTTGGGGTTAATCCTCGTGGCCTCCGTCCTGGAGACTTATGGCAAATGGATGTGACACATATTTCTGAATTTGGAAAGTTAAAGTATGTTCATGTGTCCGTGGACACCTGTTCTGGCATTATTCATGCCACTCCCCTGACGGGGGAAAAGGCACTTCATGTAAAGACCCATTGCTTGGAAGCTTGGGCTGCCTGGGGAAGGCCAGGTCGCCTAAAAACAGATAATGGCCCAGCGTACTCCTCCTCAGGTTTCCGTGCCTTTTGTGCCTTAATGCAAGTAGCCCATGCCACTGGCCTTCCTTACAATCCACAGGGCCAAGGTATAGTAGAGAGGGCCAATAAAACCTTGCAAGCCATCTTGGTTAAACAAAAAAGGGGTGTTGCAGAGAATGCGACCCCAAAGGAGCGAGTTTCCCTCGCCCTTTTTACAATAAATTTTCTCATATTGGACCCTCATGGCCAGTCTGCTGCTGACAGACATAGTCAAAGGGATGTTTCTAAGTCCCACGAAATGGCCATGTGGAAGGATGTTATATCCAATAAATGGATGGGACCGGATCTGGTTATTAACAGATCCAGGGGAGCTGTTTGTGTTTTTCCTCAGAGTGAAGAATCTCCTCATTGGGTCCCCAGTCGGTTGGTGCGAACAGTTCGACCCTCCTCGGACATGGCCAGTGAAGAAGCGGACGCCATTGACAAAAATGATGTGCAAATTACTGATGATGTGCATGTTGATCCAGCGTTGGATGCCTAGTGGCGCAGAGCAGCGCTGGGGGTTCTTGTCTACTTTCCCGATACCCGTTCCAGTTCGCCATGATGCAGCGGTTTTCCCTCGCTTCTTTACGACTGAAAAGGACTTGGGTTTGCCATTGCTTTCAGAAGACCCCATTGTTGAGTTTCTTCAGGGACCTCGTAGTTTTGTTGAGACTGGTGCCTTGTGTTTTACAATTGATGTACCTCGTGATTCCTGTATTTCATTAAGCAAACAAAGTTTTGCGTGGTTTAAGGAGGGTAAAATTCCAGAAGCACACCCAGTGACTTCAGGGTTACAGTCAAACATACTTAGGCCAAATAGTAAGGGGGGTAATAATATGGTGTCCACTGATCTTGCAGTTTGGTTTAATGGGATTATGCCAAATGTTACAGGCCGGTATCCAAACAATACACTTCACCAGCCTCGCCTTGCTCCACATTGCAAGGGTGAATATGAACAGGAGCATTGGCCCTGGACCGATTGTCAGTCCACTTCTGTTACTTGGGCAGATGCAGGCAAGTTTTTTACCTTTTCCCCAGATATGCATGGCCGAGTAAATAATACAGATCTATGGAAACAAGGAATGTTTCTACAGGATGCCCACTATAATCCCTTTACAAAATGGCTACTATGTGGGGTTAATGGAAGCTGTACGGATTTGACACCTTTTGTTCTTTTGCAAGGGGGATCTGTAGCATATAGTAATATTACCATTAATATGACAACAGGCGCCCCCGTATCTTAAGGCAAGTTTAAATATTTTCAAATGCTAGGTGGCGTAACCAAAATTAACAAAAATATTACAATTTCAAAAGAATATTCTATGACTTCAGTTTGTGTATATCCACCCTTTATGTTTGTGCTTACTAATTCTACTTTTAATAATTGTACTAATACTACCTGTGCTCTTGCACAATGTTGGAAATCTAGTCTAGGAAAAAGTGCCTTGGTACTTAGAATACCCTGCTGGGTTCCAGTCCCTGTGGAGGTTCCTGGTACCTTGACTCTTTTTCGCCCTAAGAAAGATTTTGGAATCACTGCTGCAGTGATTACTTCCATAGTTGCAGCTACTGCCGCTGCTACTGCAGCAGGAATTGCCCTAAGTCAGACTGTTCAGACTGCAGATACCCTTAATGACATGGCCTCCAGTACTGCACAGGCCTTGGATTCCCAAAGATCCTTAGATTCTAGAGTAAAGGGAGGGATTATGATATTAAACCAAAGAATAGATTTGGTGCAAGAACAACTTGACATATTGTGGCAGGTTGCCCAATTAGGATGTGAATGGAAATTTCAAGCCTTGTGTGTTACAAGTGTTTTGTATGATAACGTTTCTGCAGCAGCAAATTTGTCTAGACAATTGTCTCATTATTTAGTAAGTAATTGGAGTGATGCTTTTGATGCTGATTTGGAAAAACTTCGGAGAGCTGTTATTACCATTAATTCCACCTGTGTAGACCCCAGCCTGGCGAATGGGTTTGTTTCTTGGTTTTCCTCTGTATTCTCACATTTTAAAGAATGGGTGGGGGTAGGCATATTCGCGGTTTGCTGCATTGGAGGATGCATACTGTGTCTATGGTTAATTTGCAGGATGAGGACACAAGCAAAGAGGGACAAAGTTATTATTTCCCAGGCATTGGCCGCCTTGGAATGTGGAGTATCCCCTCAGGTATGGCTGGCAGCCCTAAAGGAATAAAAAACTGGCTCTGCCCTGGCCCTTGCACCCTCCGGGATCAGTACGACCCATTGCACGAGGATGGGCAGTGGCAGGGATATTTTTGGCCCAGGTTTTGCATTTGCACGCCTGGGGAGTGTTCGCCCATTGCACGGGCTTAGGAAAGACTGTTTGGCCTGTTATTCCCTTGATCGGTCAGCACATCATGAGTGAAGACCAGATCGGGAATGCTGTATTTCCTAGGGTTTTTGCTAGTAGTTAAGAAAAAAGGGGGAGCTGCAGGTAGCCGGTCAATGCCATTACAAGATGGCGCCGACTTCCTGAGCCGCCTGTAATAAATAACTCCATATAGACAATGCCTTGGCGCGCCAGCCACCCCGAAGGCTGCGCATGCGTCAATTCATAATGTCCCTAGCCAATCCCGTGGCGCTGCTTGTGGCGGGCTGCCCGCATCCAATCCCGAGTAGACACATTGCCCTCCATGCCATATAAGCCGCTGCACAAGCCGGCCCCTCGCCCCTTGCCTTCATCGCCCATCTGTTAACCGAGAAGCTCTCCAATAAAGTGTGATCCAAGAAGATTCCTCATTGTGGTGGTTTTCTTCCTCTGCTGGTCGGAGGGTGTCCGCCGCACAGGGAGTTCTCAAAATATGAAACACAGTGGCTAGGAAATACCACTTAAAAGCTTTGGTCAGCAGGGAAATGCAAACTAAAACCACCTCCAGATTTCATTCTACTCTGCCCAGAATGGCTAATTTCAGAAAACAAGGACTGATGCTGGCGAGGATGACAGGAAAAGGAAAATCTTATCCACGGCAGCTGGGAGAAAAAGCTGGCACAGTTTTGAGTGCAGAAGTTGCTCAGAAACCCAGAAATCATTGTACCATAGGACCCACCATACCACTCCTGGGAACATACAAAAATAATCCTATCCCACTAGAGAAACACTCGCCAGTGCCTCTTCATCGGTGCCCTTTCCACAGCAGCCGGGATGTGGAAACAAGCCTGACGTGCATGAACTGACGCACGAGTAATGAAAGTACGGTACATTTCCACAACAGAGAGTTATTAATCATCTTTCAAAATACGAAATTATGAAATTCTCAGGAAATGTGTGAACTAGAACAATCACCTACTGTGAGATAACCCAAAACCAAGAAATACAAATATCACATAACCTCTCACATACCTAGATGTTTACTTTGATTTCTTAGATATACATATTTCAAAAGAAAAATTCAAAAGTTTAAGGAAATAGATGGACAAAGTGAGGGCTTCATGCAGTCGAAGACAGAGTGCCACGGTGTAATGGGGGAAAGCGGAATAGTGGAGAAGGAACGGTTAGAGTGGATGGGGAGCAGGACGCCAAGGCACACAAGGGAAAATGAGGAGGAGTCACTGACAGAAAGGCCTTTAGTACATCCACACGGGAACCGACCACTATGCGAGATTAAAAGAGTAACTTTTAACAGTGGGACATTGTCCCTACTATATATCATAGGTGAGCAAAGTGAAATTCCAATATCAGGGGAAGGCTCCATCTCCTGAAGATGCTGACTAGGGGCTCCAGAGACACTCAAACAATACTGGTCAATGCCCCCCCAACTTTTTGCCCATAGCAAGTTGACTATAATTCTATATTGTCAAAACAATACATACACGTGCCATGGGGGAGATGAGAAATCAAGCTGCTACTGACAGCAAGGCATCATCTCTCCTGCTTAGCCTTCATAGTGCATGAAGGTGCTGTGCATGCTACTACAAGATATACCAATACTGAACGTTTTCCAGTTGTGGATTCTGCATGCTTCAACAACTGGACTGGAAGGATAAAACCTTGACTGCAACACTAGAAAGAATATTAAGGGAGTAGCCAATCACACTCTAATACAATTTGAGCTCTGCTTCACACCATGAAGTCCATAAGTGAAAATGATATCAGACGTATACACGTGGCCAACAAGAGCATGGGCCATAGGGGATGGACGGTCTAATAAAGCTATCCTGATGGAAATAAATATATATATATATTTATATGATATATATATTATAGTAGGAAAATGTGGGTGCATCTCCATCTCCACACGGCTGTCGTGCTCCAGCCATGCCAGACAATGGAGGACGATTGAACGGGACCTCAGGTGGCTCAGAGTGCGGCGGGAGGAGTACCCTCCAGGGAGACTTCGTCAGTGGGTAGTTCGATTATTAGAGCCAATGCAGGGGCTTATATAGGGAGGCCTCCTGACCATTACAGAAGGCGGGAAAGTTAAAGTGGGGTTTGGGGGTAAAGGGTGGGAAGGCTGTGGAAGTTCAGGAACGAGGAAACGAAACCCAAAAACCTGGTTCTGGTCTAGGGTCGGGGAAAGGAAGATTCATATCTACAGTAGCTTCCTGGGGCCAGGTTATCACACAGGCAGGGCGGGTCAGACACCTGCCCTCCCTTTAGTGTATCTGGAGTTGCTTGCCTTGCTCAGTAACCAGATCCACACATGAAAATGATTACTGATGAAGTCTTTTAAACACATATATTGATTGATAGGCAACTGTGGAGAATTGAGACTACAGAGTGCGAACCCTGATTTACACACATGTATCAATTTCTGCATCAAGAGACTCGGAGTTCAGGCAGGAAAGAGGTCACAGCAAGACCATAAGAGGCACCAGGAAGTAAATTGTGGCAGGAACTGGCTGAGATCAGAAGCAGCGATTCCTCAGGTATCTTTAGTGAATTCAGATATTTTCCATTCAATCTAAAATGGCAGGTCATGGCCAACAGATTGGAATATGAACATTTGAGAAACATGTTTAAACAGCATTCCTAGTCAATGATGTGCCTCTTGTCTGTACTCTCATCACTCGCGAGGAGGAAAATGACAGTTAAGTCTAACTGGGGATACACTTGGGCCAACCACTCCATAGAGGATGTCCTGATCCCAAAGAGTATTTGGGATAAAGAAACTGGACTCAACGGACTTTTAAATAAGGGAGACAGGGGCCTGGGGAGTCAGATTAGTGCTTAAGAAAATTCTCTGGGATTGTGCTGGACCTTCCTTTCAATCACAGGATTCACAAAGCTGCTAACAACTTTCCATAACACCAGTGCCAAAGGATACAAAGCCGTCTTCTGACCTGTACAGGAAATGCGTTAACAACAGTCATGCAGGCAATACACTCGTACAAATATAAAAATAGTAAGTAAAATAGTTTCTAAAAGTAGAAAATATGAAACAGACTGAATAAAGATGTAGGCTGGTTCTAAGAAAAATTGGAAGCTCAAAATACACAGGTCAGACCAAATTACATTACATGAAATTCAAATAATTAAAATGAATATATTCCGGTGATCAAACAAAGATTGTGATTTATTTCATTGTTTTCTAAAACTGACAAAAGTAATCTCACAGGCATCAAGGACTTTGCTCATATTAATCTACAGCAATGGTGTCAGCATGCATAGGATTATGTAATCTACGGGGAGAGTACAGATGTGGGAGGGAGCATAAAGAGGATTGTTTTTATAAAACACACAAAAATTTCAAATAAAATGTTTCAAAAAGTAGTAATGAAATGGGGCTAAATGAGAGCGTCCCCTAGAGGGTTCTTGTCTCATTCATAAAAGAATTTAAGAACGGACCCAATCGGAAGCTTTAAGACAATTTTATTGGAATTTGAAGAAAAATCCTCAAGACAGGCAAGTTGGGGGTTTCAGCAGCTGCCTGGAGGGAGAGAATGGAGAAGGGTGGGTTTTGTAGTGCTGGCTACAAAGGGATCTTTAAGCTATCCTGATTTTCAGTTGTTTTTTTGACATTGTTCATCCAAGTCTCAAACTTTAACAAACAACATGACCGAGTCTGGGCCTCTGGTCATAGACTGGGAAAGGCTTTTTTAACATCTGGGCATGTGACTACTAAATCCATTGGGAAAAGCACATTAGCCCGTGGTCCACACTCAAACACCAAATCATTTTTGCTTATTAACCCCAGACTGAGGAATCTTATTTCAGAGCAAATTCCAGCACCACAATCCAGGCCATTAGTCGTTCCTATCGGGGATGCTTGCGCAAGGGAAAAAGAGAGTATCCATTGCTATTCAACTGCCCCTGGCTAGCTGGAGTTCCCTGTACTTGGTGCCACAGACTATTATCAGCAGAAATTGGAAGGGGACAACAGATTAGGGAATCCATGAACAAAGGACAGAAGAGAGCCCAGCATTTCTGTTCTTGAGACAGATAACGAAAAGACAGGACAGGACAACACTGATAGAACTAGTCCTTTAGTACTTTATCTTAGACTCAAAGGCAGTATATAATCACTCTCACACCAGTTTAGCCAGCCATGCATTCAGATAAAAACCAAATCTCAACATCTTGTGAGAGGCAGAACCAGAAAACTGAATTTAGAAGCCAGATTCCCTCACTGTTATCCGTCTCCTCTTATAAAATCTTTGGATCACCTGTCTTTGAAGGAGTAGGTGTCTGCAAAGGTTGAATAGCCAAAGTTATACAATTCACAGTGACGAAACATTCAAAGAAACGACTCCACCTGTCTGTGCTCCTTTAAAAGCTCGCAGCACGTATTTCCCCTGTTGTAGGCACAGTGCACCTTGGGAGGGCAGCCAGCAGCAGTATCTACCTCTATATCCAGAGAGCTCATAAAAATCTTCCATTTTTACTTTAACCCCTGATACTTTAAGCATCCTGAGCTATAAGCACATGTAATCCTTCCCACTTATTTTGGGCATATCCCATGGCTACCTCAGCATCCTGAATTGGGCCCCTGACATGCTTACAGATCTCTGTTCTTCCCTAGCATTATCAGTAGATTCCCTATGCATTTGTGGGGTCCCTGTCAGGTCTCTGATCAGTTGCCACTTGTAACCCCCCTGCTTGACCTATGCAGAAAATCTGAGAATAGACTAGTGGTCCCCCAGCTATGCTGCTCAAGAGCAGTTTAACTGGCCTCCTAAGTACCTTTATTGGAAGCTCAGTGTTTGAAATTCACAGAGTTTACACACGATAAGTGCTCAAGCAGTACAAAACATAGGAATTTCCCCTCCTAACAGGGAGAAAGCAAGCACATCGCACCCAAGGCTATGGAGACTGGCCCAGTCAGAGACCTTCCTTGATATATGCAGAAATATAAAAGGAGAGGGGGCTGCACCTGGCCTGGCATTCTGGGACAACTGTCTCGTTGCTTTTCTTTCCCAGAATCCTGGGAGCAGACTGCACCCCTCCTCAAGCCTCTACATCAACAGAGTCCAAGGAAGTCTCTTAACTCTTAGTAAGCCAAGTGACAGGAGCTTGTTACCTATCAGTGAGCAGCGCATTATTGTCCTTAGAGGCCAAGGGAGTGTTACTCTAAATTATGTTTCTAAATTAGTGTTAGTCTGTGTCTCTTTATGCAATTGAGACCTTTAACATTAGAGTTATTTTTGAACAATTTTTATTCCTGTTATTTTAGTGTTGTGGTATTTTTTCCATTGAGCTCTTTTGATTGGATGTTCTGGAATTGTTTGCTCCCTGTGCTCTCTTCTCTTGGATATGTTTAAGCCTCTCTTCAGACTGAAGATCTCTTTCCGGTATCCTTGGTTTTCATAGTGTTCCAGACTTCTTCCAGATTCTGCACTGAGATTTTGTTTGCTTGTTTGTTTGTAGATTTAACATTTTCTTTCACGGAATGATCCAGTTCCTCTGTGTTGTCTTGAAGTTTTGATAGTCTTACCACTTGACCTATTCTATTGCCGCTATCCCCTGACTTTTCCCTTTGAAGTTTTCTTTCTTAGATATTTCTTTAGAAATTATCTATTCATTAAAATCTATTTAATAACACTTTTTTTCCTTGTTTCAAATATTTGTGCTTTGAGAACTTTATTCTAGAATTTATGAGTGTCCTCTTTGAGTTTCTTGAACATATTTATAACTAGTATTTTGAGATCTTTCTCTTACTCCTGAACCAAGTTGCTTTTCTCTGGGAAACCTATGATGGAGATGATGCTTTCTTTCAGATATATATTGTCTTGGTTGTTTACAGTGTTGTTCGTTTTTATATGCTGGTGCCCCCGGCCAGCAGGGCATGTACAGAGCACGAGTCCTCAGAAACCTGGGATGAAAGAGACAAAAGGAACACGGAGGGCCGACAAGACAGTCTCCTGATCAAATCGGCAAATCTTTATTCTTTACAGAGCTCTATTACACTGCAGCTGCAAGGGGCTAGGTGGGGCTGGTGGACTAGGGTTGCTAAGAGACAAATCACTGGAAGAGGAGGAGCCAAGGGCATGTGTAGCCAAGGGCAGCTACAGGTAGGGAAACTTGTCTGTTTACACAATAAAAAACTCTAAAAGGCACTTAAGAGACTCAAGGTTAACATAATTGGTGTCAACAAGTATCACAAGATGTTACATTTGCAGGAAGGGCAAGACAGAGGTCATTTGGTCCCCGGCATGCTGGTCCCCAGGCCTCTGGGTTTAGATCTTTTGTGGTGTTCCTTGGTATGAATATCTGGTGTCGATTTTGTTCAGGGAGTGTTTGGATTTTTCTGCACTGATACCCATTTTGCCAGGTTTGAACAATCTGAATGGTGGTTGCGGATAAGTCCTGGGAAAAGTTACATGCTGTGTCAGAAATCCCTGTGCTCATTTAGGGGTATGTGCAACTTCTGAGCTCAGTAGCAGACATGTTGAAGGTTTAGATTTTTTCTTTGGTTTGTTAATATTGAAACATGTTTGGAGGGCTCAGTGATTTCTACAGATGGTTTGGAAGTAGTGAGGGACTTTTTCAGTCTGGCCACACAGGACATCACACTGTTCTCAGGCAGAAGTTCAG
Organism: Eospalax fontanierii; assembly: GCA_035773235.1. NCBI lineage: Eukaryota > Metazoa > Chordata > Mammalia > Rodentia > Spalacidae > Eospalax > Eospalax fontanierii. Next base: position 9,576,763 of record CM069554.1, read on the forward strand.
CTGCAGGATGGTCCTCAGCCATGGGACAGACAGGTTGAAGTGACTGGGGGTAGTGGAAAGATGAGCTCTGGGTATGTCTACCGGGGGTTAGGTTCACAGGAAGTCAGTGATTCAGGGGCAGCCTTTTGGGGGATATGGCTGGTGTCCTCTGGGAGTTGGAGAATTTTTAATTCTGAGTTACACTCCCTTAGGCAATCACTGAAAATTGTGTGTGTATGTGGCTCTCCATTGCTGTCCAGATTTGAAAACATTTTCTGATTGCATCTCTTCAGATGCAAGATCAGGCTGAATATCAAACATTTGATGGTGAAGGTGAGAGGAGGCAAGCCTCAGCGTGAGTAGGACCATGTGAGAGAGCTTGATTCAGTTTCTCATTCCAGTCTGCTAGTCTCTCTGTTTTGATTGTAGAATTCAGGCCCCTCTCAGTGTGTTATGGTTGACAGTTGTTCTTATTCCTTTCAGTTTTACATTTTTACTTTCCTCATCTCACTTGCTTCTCTAATATAATAGTGCAGTTCCCTTTTTCCTATGGCCTTATGCATGTGATTATTTCACAGCACAAAAGGCACGTGGGACAGGGTGGGGCCAGTTAGCTAGCAGCACCTACCGAAAGTATGCTTCCCTCTGATGGGAAATAGACTCCTGGAGAGGCCGAACATGGCAGAGATTTTACACTGAGTATTTTAGGGGCTGTGACTCTCCTGTCTTGGCCGTTGCTGTGGTGTTTACCGGCCACTGTGCACTGTTCACAGCTCCTAGAGCGAATCCGGACATGAAAGATGGATGCTGGGACAGGCCTATCCCTCATACCAAGAAGGACTTTGTTAGGGGAGCCTCAGGGAGTTGAGGGAAGTGCGGTGTGAGGGAGGGACTGTATGGACGCCCAGAGGAATTTTCTAGTAAGGTCTGCCAGAAAACTAGAATTGCTCTAAAAAGCCAATTTTTGAAAAATTAACAATCCATTTATTAGGAATCCAAAGCACAAATGATAAAAACATATTCTGGTTAACAAGATAAACAAACAGACAAACACAACTTTAAAAGAAGTGAAAGGGAGAAAGATTGGGGATGAAGAAATGGAGCAAAACGGAAACTTTTCATCCCAGAGCTAAACAGAAGGAAACGGCATTCACCTCGGCCTCCTGCTTTAGACTTGGTGTCTGGCGCCTGCCATGGCTCTGGGGGCGTTCACAGGATGATTAAGCAGATGACCTGGCTGTTGCCTGCAGTTGAGACTTCAGGGGACTCACACAGCCTTCCTCAGCCACAGACCTCTGTACCAGATCCAGTTGACTTCTGTTAAAGGATCTGAGTTTGACATTGTTCCTGGAACGCCTCAGACTAATTCTACCACCTAAAATATAGAAATTGCTCACAAGGTCAAGAAAATCCAAATGATATTGTTTAATCTTTTTGAGACATCTGTCACACAGTTTATTTGGAGCTAGGAAGCATGGCTGTACGGCTACGTTTCAGGACAAGCGTACAGTTCGGTACCACTTTGAGTCGTTTATTTACTCACTGGGGAGGATATTGAGTGGAAAGATGAATGTGGGATTTTCTCACTGCTTCCTCCTGCTTCCCTCCCACTCTCCCAAAAAGATGCAACATGAGAGTATGCTTGTAGACAGAAAGGATCCCCTAGGTGGTCTGGCGTGAGAGAAAAACAAGGGCACTGGGGGCAGATCAGAACAGAGAGGCAGTGGCCCTTGACTGACTCTTGGGGAACCTTGGTTTTTCCCAGGACGGTGAAGCAGCCTGTCGGATTCTGACAGAAGATTTGTGTGAGCAGTGTACAGGGCAGACCATGAATGGGCAAGGGAGAAGGCAGGTGTGGGAAGGAGGAGTCTCAACCAAATAGCGGGGATGTAACAGAAGTTCTGGGTTATGAATTCCAAGAATACGGCGTCAACAGGATTCGCTGCTGGGTTTGGGCTGGATCACATGTTACGGAGGAAGCAAAGAAAGTCTGGGTGTAAGTCAGTCTCGTGAGACTCAGGCACAGAAAAAGAACAATGACCAGTCACAGAACACTACAAAGCATATTGCATGTGGATTAAACATCTATGTGTTTTTTCATCTTCAACAACTTTAAAGTCTTTGTATGGTCAACTGATGTCTTTCCTTCAATTCTCTATCATTAAGTTTCAGCATTCAACATTATCTTAAATACAGCCATGAACCATGTAACTGTGTGTCAGTTAACACTGGACTAAGTTTAGAATGATGATTCCATGTTTAAAAAAAAAATCCCTGTCATCTGGCGAAATCACAGCCACGGTAGTGTCACAGTAGAAGGCATTGTCCAACTTTGTGGCTGCCTTAGTATAAAGAAATCTGACATTCTGACACTGAAAGGCACAGTACACACAACCAATGGCAGCTCAGAATAGTTCATAGTGACACTGGCTAACTGTGCCTGGGCCCTATGTATTCTCCTCTTTCTACTTTCTGTCATTATGACGATCCTTTTCTGTTTTGCTGTGGAGCAGGATACCATCCTGTGCTTGGGGCAGAGTCACACAGCTCCCGTGAGATCATTATCATTTGTACTTGGTTGTTGTTGTTTGGTTTAATGTAGCTCCTAAAGATACAGCTTTCACCTTGAAGTTGGAAGTTAGAGGTCAGATTGAACAATGGCTATAGAAACAAAATTAATAGTTTTCAAGGATCATGAATGTAGAGATTCAGCAAAGGCTATTTCTCACCACTTGAGCACATCGCCTTCCACCCACGTGATGATCTTGAACACTAAGAACAAAACTAGTTGGAAAGGAACTTGTACCACATCTAAAAATCCAGGCTGAAGAGCAGGCATAGATGCTGAATTTACTGCTGCGTGTGCTGGTTTAAATGAGTCAAGTAGGGGACATTGGGTTGGGGGCTCGGAAAAGAAAAGGTTTTGGAGAACCCGAAAATCCCCATTTTCCTATCATTTTGAAACGCACCTGTGTTGAAAGAATGGCAGAAAGGGGAGCAAGGCAAGGAAAGAGGGGAAGTTCTGCCCTGGATGCTTGGTGCGCCCTTCAGGGGGCGTGGCACAGGCCGAGAAGTCCTTGACCTGCTGGCCTTGACGGGTTGAGAGTGTTGAGGGGGAAGATGAAGGGCTGTCAGGGACTGGAGATAACTCTGAGCCTTCTGGTCATGAATCTAAGAAAGTTAAATTTGAAAACTGGTTGTATGTCTTCCTGCTCAGAGAATTCCACGACATCTTTTATTTATATAAATACAGAATTATATACTCATACTCTAGAGGCGAGGCATATTTTAAAGATTTAAAAACACTTTTGAGACTGTCATACATGATGGTATCTACATCATTTCTAAGACTCCAAGTCCCTTTCCAACTGCTCCCATGCTGCCTACTCCGTCTCAATTTCCTGTCCTCGTCTTTATTTTTCTTACATGTACATGGTATACATACGTTTATATACATGCACACACTGACATAAGTTACAGAATGCACCACGTCCACTTAGTGCTGCTCATGTGCATGTGTGTTAAGGCTCACCTCTTGGGAATACATAGCGTATCAGGGAGCTAGGCTCCGGAGAACACGGATTCTCCCTCCTTCAGCTTCCATTGATTGCCGGATCTCTTCCTGTACAAATGGGACCCTGTAAAACATGGTACCCATGTACCTTGGCATGTCACATGGTTTTTTCCTTATTCATACCTTGTTGAACTACAGAACTGTAGTGATTTTATACAGTGCAGCTTCTGTGTTGAGACCATGATTTTTAATCTTTTTCAGCATAATTTCCACCATCCTTGCAATACTACTTCTTTCAGTTACGTATTTGAAATCCTCCCTAGAAATGTTAAGAGCTTAGAGCACATTTTCAAACTCTTGCTTCATAAAAGGAGACAATGGTTTGTTTAATGAAATAGCTATCAAAGTGAAAATCCTTCTAAAATTCCTAACAGATGAAGAATGTTTCTAAAATCCACAAAATAATGCAGTCAGTATGAAATACATTGGATTATTTCATCTTTGTATCCATAAAGCACTTTTAAGTAAAACATGTTTGGTAAAATATATATTTATTGTAGTCTTGATGAAATTTATCTCAGTCAGTGGCACAGATATATTCTCTGAGTTAAAAATTAAAGCTTATTTAGGCGAGTTTTCTTAAGCCTGTACTCATTACGTCTTTGGTCTCTAAAATCCTATGCAAAGTCACATTTTCTAACTCATTATTCCCTTTCATGATATGACACTTAACTTTCTCTAAATAATATTTAACTTATTTCAGTGGCAGACAGAGTTGTTAAACACGTGACCAGAGACACAGAAGAGGTATGCTTTCACATTTGCTGTATTAAGAAACTGGTTTCTGAAATAGAGCATAAACAACAAATGCAGTCTCTTCCCATTGATTTACAAGGTTACAATGATTTTTTTCATAAGTCGATCTTCTTGCCAACACTGATAATACTCTCAGTGTGACTTAGGTTAATTTTGAAGTCTCTAAGACAAATCATGTGCTTCTTGACTTTACCTTCCTAGCTGCCGCTGAATTTGATCCTTGGTCTTTCGAAGTATCTCCCCTAGAATCTGCTATCAAATCAAGTCATAATCTATATTTGGAGAAATAGCAAAAACAATTAGAAATTTTGAAGAAGAAAATTTTTTCTTAAGGATGACACTTTATTCATCTGTTTGCATTAAGATGTTTTATAATTTCTCATTGTTTTCAATGTGAAAATAATAGGGTTTCAGTTATTTCTTGGCCTCACCCAGTTTTCCATGGATTTAACTAGTGAAAACCAGTGTTACCGCAATGTCCATACTCAAAGTGCCCAAACGCCAACTTGTAAAATACAACGAAAGCATATTGTTATTAATCCTTTGGTAGAGTTAAGACACATCTTGGTGCCGGCTTGCTTTCATTTTCTAATTTTAAACTTTTTGGAGATCCCCTCCACTGACACTCATTATCTGCTCACAGTCCCTCACTGAGAAGCAGGGCCTTAGGAGTCCCTTCCCCCGCGTGTTCAAATGGTCTAGACCTGATCTTGTGTATCCGTGTTCGGGTAACCACAGCTGTAGGGAGTTGATGAGCTGATTCGTCGTGTCATGCCCAGAAGACACTGTTTTGCAGCATTTCCCCTCTACCTCTGGCTCTTACGTTCTTCAGCCTCTATGTTTTATATTTTCTAAGTCACGGAGGGGAGAACTTTTTCTCTGCACTTGAACCAGCTGTGAATGTCTTCATTCACTACTTCCCACTGCACAGAAGAAGTCTTTCTGATGAAGACTGAGACCTGTGTTAACTTGTGGGTATACACATAGGTACTTAGAAGGCGGTTTGATGTTGGTTCTATTTATGAAAGCAATAGTAGTGGTTTTCTTTTATGATGTTCCCAGGCTTGGGGGCTTTACCAGGTCTCCAGAACAAGACATGTGTTCCCTCTTGAAGAGCTGGCCTAAAATACAATCAGAAGGTTGTCACACCTCTTCTCAACAAAGGGGCATAATCTGAAAAGGAAGGTCATTATTGTAGCTCACCGGGTCCACACCTGGACAGGAACATTGGTGATGTTTCAACTCAAGCTGCTTATATAGCATCCATGGAGCTATGAAATTTAGCAAGCACAGAATACCTTCCCAGCTCAGATTTAGGTTGATTTCAAAATGTCCTGCAATGCAAATGTGTGATGTCTTAAGAAGTGGAGTCTTACAGTCTAATTTTGGTGGGCAACCAAAGGCATTAGCAACAGCCTGTAATGCACCTTGACCTCTCCAAGGCATTGGGAGGAACCCTGTACCTGCTGCTGTGCTTTTATTTCATAATCTTGTTTTCCTCGGTGGTGCGTTATGCAGGTGTGCCTTCCATTCAAACACATTTTCAAAATACATCTGCCGTCTTCTCTGTGTGTAGTGTGTGACGGGGTGGGTGTAGATGTGTGAGGACAGCTTGCAGTGTGCTCCAGTGATCAGTCTCAGGACTTTCCCCCCTCTCCCTCGTAAATGGCCCGTTCTTGCTTTGTGACTTTTAGAGGCATTCCAGTTTGAACACACTAGCCTGAGAGTTCAGTAGGATCCATACGTGAGATCCTAATTGTATATCTGGGCCTAAGCTATCTCACTCAGGATAAATTTTCCAGTTCTATCAATACACTTCACAATTTCATAATTTCATTTTTCCTTTAGGTGACTGAATAAATTCCCAGAACACATGTGCACAGCATTTGCATTTTCCATTAATCCGTTGATGGTCATCTGGGATGGATTCATTTCCTGGCTACTGTGAGTACAATAGCAATGAATGTGGATATACAAGTGTCTCTGCAGAAGAGCATAGGATTCACTCTCCTGGGTACATGCCCATTAGTGGCTCAGTTGGGTCATATTCTAGTTTCGGGGTTTTTTTTTTTTTTTTTTTTTGGCTCTCTGAGAAACTTCTCACCTGATTTCAACAGGACTTGTTCCAGGTTACACTACCATTTAATAATAACAGTTTCTCTTTCCCTAACTCTTTCCCAGCATTCATCATCATTTGCTTTCTCTCAAATAGCCATGCTGAGTAGAACGAGTTTGAATCGCAAACTCCTTTTTGCTTTTCATTTCTGTGGTGACAGCGTACGTTGGACACTTCTTTTGGAAGGACAGGCCCCCATGGGATAACCCTGGCTGGCCTGGTATTCACTATGCAAACCAAGCTGGTCTCAAACTGACAGAGAGATCTACCCGCTCCTGCCAATAGATCTGTCAGCTCATTTAAGGCTGAGCAGTCTGCAGTTCCCCCTACCGCCCAGGCTAAGTTGTCATTTTGGATACCTGATGTGGTTGATGAACACAAGGAAACTTTTTCAGGCACAACAGGGAAATGTGTGCATTGAACCAATAGAGAAATGAATGCTGGCAGGAGAGGAAGAATTCCATTTCCTTTAAGGTGGGATGCCAGCTGGGCTGACCACACTTCAGGGGATGGACCAATACCTAAGAGCATCTGGGGAAGTGAGAGTTGACAGGCCTTTAATTGGGGGTTATTAAGTATGGGGATGAGTGGGTAGTTCACTTGGCAATGTCCACTCTCGGGCTTGCTTGAGTTGCTCAGCCCCACACAACCTCTGCGGCCCTGGGAGTTCCACCAGACCTGGGAGTTTCTCCAGACCTGCTGGTTCTCTGAGGCCAGCATTCCCCATCCACCCTCCCAGCTTGCCGGCCTTCTCAGGTCTTGCAGCTCCACGCATGCCCAGTTATACAGGGTCCCTGACCCCAACATTCTAGGTCAGCCATCCCAGCTCCAAGGCCTCCTCAGGTCTCAGCTCCATGCAACAGCACCCGCAGGAGCAGAGTTCCTGCAAACCCGTCAGTTCCCTGATCCCAGCCTTCCGCGTCCATCGTGCCTGCTCTCAGGTTTGCTCTCGTGTGCAAACCCGTCAGTTCCCTGATCCCAGCCTTCCGCGTCCATCTTGCCGGCTCTCAGGTTTTCTCTCCTGTGCAAACCCGTCAGTTCCCTGATCCCAGCTTTCCGTGTCCATCTGGCCAGCTCTCAGGTTTGCTCTTGTTGTGAACTTCTCTGCATCCCAAAGACATGCGAATTTTACCACAATGCGGATTTCCCCAACCGCAGTATCCCGTCTGCTATTACGGCTCTCAGGCCAGCTTGGGCTGTGCACGTCCACACACAACAGCCCCTCACCTGTGAGTTCCCCATGCCAGTCTTCCCTCTGCATGCTCTCGTTCTGTGTACCTCTCAGACCTGTAAACTCTCCAACCCCAGCACTCCCAGTCTGCCATCACCTGTCTTGGGTCTAGCTAGTGTCCTTCACCCTTTTGCCCCCTACAGACTTGTGAGTTCTCAGGACCTAGGATTCTCTTCCCACAGCCCCAATGCCCCTCCCCGTCATGGTCCTCAGGATGCACAACCTTCACACTGTGTCAAGCTGCTCAGATCTATAGAACCTCATCTGCTCTTGCAGTCATTCCCACACTCCCAGGCAGAGCTGGGATTGTACAGCCTGAGTATCACCCAAGACAGACCCCTGCTTATCCAGTGAAAATTAGCACTAAACCATCTGGCAGCTTGCTCATCTAGCAGTCCACCACCCGATGCTGCGGATCCAGGATCATGTGGTGTCTGTATTGGGTTCTCAGGCATAGAAGTTGTGCCCTTGTGTAGTATACCTGTGAATACTTCTTAGACCCCGTGATGCAATCAACTCAGCTAGACCAGGACCTGATAAGTTGTCAGAACAGCAAGCAAAGACAGTAACAGCCATTCAACAAAGACAAGATCAACTGTCCATATAAGAAACACCATCAAGGACCGAATTCTAGATGCCTAGATCCTATTGGAATAACACAGCATTAATTATCAGACAATGTATCTTGTAGAAGTTATAGCACCCATTTTTATGTTTCCTAGGAAAGGCAACCTAGCTGATGTGTAAGAGAAAGATTTCAAAATACATATTTTTCAGGAACTCAAAGAAGATGTGGATATGACTGAATGGAAATGATGAATATACAAAGAGTTGAGTGTAACAGTTGAGACCATTCAAGATAAGGAATTAGTATTCAGTATGGAGATAGATTCATGATTCATAGAAGAAACAAGGAGAAATCAAGCTGCTAGTGATCTGGAAGCTCCATCTCTACTGGCTATCTTTCAGAGTATGAGGAGGTGTTATGCATGCAATCAGGAGAGAGAAAACCAATCATCCTTTCCCAGATAGTAGCCCTGTGAGCTACAATAATCGTTGGCTAGGCATGATATGCTAACTAGTGCAATAGTGGCAAAAATGTTATGAGAGCAGCCAACCACTCTATGACTGGATTCAAGGCTTGTGTCACGAGGTAGAGTCTTTACCTGACACTGTTTTGTGGGCCAAGGACCTATTGCTAGACAGTTTACAGGTGACTCCTCTGAGTTAATGTAATATCTATAGATGAGTACGTCTGTCCACTCTCTGGAAAGAAGCTTCTTTTTACTACAGATGGTGATTGACACTCAGGCCCTCAGGTGGTTAGTGTGGAGAGAATAAAGGACTTTGGACTGTTTAGCCCAAAATTGGAAATGTATTACCACACCCTCTCCTCTCAAACTTCAGGGCCTATTGTCAAAGAAAGGTCAGAAAGATTTTAAGAGCCAGAGGTGGCTGATGATTTCATGGAAGAACATTGTCTGAGCTGACAGGGTGAGTGCACATAATCTTCTGGTGCAGAGGGAAAAGGGGAGCAGAAAGCATTACTAGACGAGAACCCCCGGATTCGGTTCTGTGTCCCATCTACTGTCATGTACCTTCAGCTGGAATCTGGCGGTACTCTGTGAGTTGGAGGCCAGCCTAGTCTACACAGTTCATTCCAGGTCAGTCAGTGCTACATAGTTGAGACCCTGTATCAAAAAAAAAAAAAAAGACAGATGAAATTAATGTGTATGAAATGTCTGTATTGTCATCACTCTAACTGCTTTGTATCTTAGTATCTCCCAGTGCAAAGTTAAAGAAAACACACGTGGTTAGAGATGTAGCTCAATCATGGAATGCGTATGAATCCCATCACTTACTCCTTCCCTTCCCACAAAAATCCCGGAAGTGTCCTATACAGAATTTCCAGCCTGGCTCATACCGCCCTGAGAGATGATTTTAAAATATGATCTGATAGTGGTGTAGTCTTTACTGCATTTTCTCCTTCTCATTCTCCTTTTTGTCTTCATCTTTTCCTCTGTCTCTCTGTCTTCCTCTCTCTCTCCCTCCCTCCTTCCATCCCTCCCTCCATTTCACAGATCTTTTTGATGAGTCTAGTCCTAAAATTTCTATGTATTCAAGGATGACCCTGAAATCCGTAGTTGTGTCCACAGCCCCTCTGCCCTCTATGTCTCCTTTCCTTCCTGGTACGGTGCCTGTCAGGCCTCTGTCTCAGGACAAGCTTCTTGCCTCTGCCGCCTGCTGGAATTTCAGGTGTGTGCTACCACTCCACCTGGAAATGATTTTTGTATCATTATTTATTCACCCCTTTATGCATGCCAACTTCCTTCTGTTTTGCTGTTTAAATTTTGTTATTTTTGTGTGCTTTTGTTGGTGATGTTGGGTTTGGCTTTTTTTGTCTGCGGATTTTCTGAGACAGAGGTCTCCCTGTAGCCACATCTGCACTAGTGTTTGGTATGCAGATCAGGCTCGGCTTGATTTCACCCAGATCTTCGTGTGTCTGCCTCCTGAGTACTGGCATTCAAGGTGTGTGTCACCATGCTGGACATATTTACTTTTGAAAAAGGATCCCACTGTGTATCCCAGGGTAGCCTTGAACCGATAATCTTCCTGCCTCACACCCAAGAGCTGAGTTGTCCTTTTTTAAGAGCAAAGCTTGGATTCAGCAACAATGAAAGAGGAAAATATTTTCCCTCATAGAGAACGATGCCCAAAGTAGTTTTCTGATTCAAATGTAGCTTATAGTACAAAGAATCCAATATCAATAATATGGACATTTCTAGAAAGAATGAGGTTGGTTATGATGTAACCACGTGCAGTCCTGGCAAGAGCCGCAGGACTGGGAAGCAACCTTGCCATGACTTGTCCAGGCGAGGAGCATCTGCTCTGAAGCTGTGATAGACAGGCAGAGCTTTGCAAGTGTGTGCTGAGTGCCAGTGGTCAGTCTCCTGTCATTGGTGTCTGGTGTGGGCAGGAGTGCTTAGGTCACAGAATCTTGGACTAATGGAACTCCAAGAGGCAGTGACCTGGCAAAGCATTGTTTAGGGTGTTGCTAGGCGACAAAGCCCTCTCAGATCAGTTGCTGAACCAGAGGGTTCTTGGTCGGAGGCTCTAGTGTTTTGGTGACCAATTTGGAGAGATTTAGTTGACTTCAGGTCAAAGTTCTAGTGTTTGAGAAAAAGAAACAGCAGAGGGAGAAGGGAGGGAACGGGGAGAAGGCGGTGGGGCCTGCCGGCCCTGCCCAGGCCCTCAACATGCAAGACCTCTTCTACAACACCCAGATCCGCAGTATCATCCGGTCCAACAGATGGCCCACCCGGTTTCACAGGGCCTTCCGGTGTTTAGGGTGTTGGAGTCATGAACAGCAAGAGTTTCCAATGCTCCTCTCAAGTTACATTCCCAAGGGCCCGCTCCACCGGGCTGCCAGCGTAGGTGCCCTTAGTGCAGTGGACGGTTTCCTCACGTCGGGGGAATATCACGTGGATCAGACAGACAGGAGGAAGAGGTAACAGGATCTGAGAGGGCTAAGGACAGGAGGAGGAGGGGCAGTTGGGGACAGGCAAGGAGCACATGGGAGGAGCTCTGTCTTTCCAGAGTTGGGTTCAGAGGCAGGGTGGATCGTTACTGGGTCCAGCTTTACCATGTGTTCTGAGCGATCAGACTCAGTCGTGTTGGGACACTACCACTTTTACCCACTGAGCCATTTCCCCTACCTTAGACGTATGTTTGGATCACAAAATAATTCATGGTAGAGTGTAGCTTAAACCCAGCTTTCCCAGTGCTGTTGGGTTTTCTTCCTGCCTCAGACTTCCAGGTTTTGGGAATCTGCACAGCTTGGAGGAGTCCATACACAGCCCTTCTTCATGAGAGGCAGAGCCAGCTGATGTCCCAGTCATTATGATGTCTTTTTTAGAGCCCTTTATTGACCACTTTAAAATGGTTTAAGTAACAAAACTAAATTTCTCTTAGATGATTTTATGTTTTTATATACTAAGCTAATTATACACAAATCAACAAGACTGTGGGCTTGAGTTAGCCCAAAGCTTATGCAAAATAAAAGAGAATTCCTTACTTTCAGACTCTTGAGGTCTACACTTTATTGTCATTTACAAGTTTACTATTTCCTCTCTGGTTTTGCCAGATTTCTCATAACCATTTTTCTTGATTCCACTTTTGTTTCCTTGACACCAAGAAGTAAACTCTGGATTCATTTAGTAAGATAACATTTTTTGATCTCGTTTTTAGCAAACGTTGGGTTGGTTTTGACAGTGGAACCACTTGAAACTATGGTTTTCCCTTGGCTTGCCTGTGATTCCTACAGTGAACATAAAAGTTTGTAGTAAAGTTGTTTGTGATAGAATAATCCTCTGAAGAGAAGGATTGCGAATCCTGCACAGACAACAGTGTCTTACTTACGATTTCTCTACACGTGCATGTATCTCCACACAAATCATAGTGTCTTTGGCAATAAAAATCGTTTTTGGACTTGTGGATTTTAGTATGTCTACATTTTATTACATATGCTATTTTATCGTATGCAAAAATATCATTTAACCATTCCATTTTAGTTAGCTCTGCATACAAATATACAGTAAGAGAATCAGTTATTGCTTTAAGAATATTCTTTTGCTTTAGAAATATTTTCTTTAGAAATGTTGAACTCTCCAGCAACTGGGCATGGTGCCTATTTGTGCAGAGACGGGGGTTTGTTTCTCAGCCTCCACATGGTAGCTAAGAACCATCATTAAATCCAGTTCGAGGGGATCTGAAGCACTGTTTTGACATACATGGGCATTGCACACAGGGGTGCTCTTAGATACATACATGCAGGCTAAAGACTTACACGCATACAACTCATCAACAATACAAAACCAATGTCAGAAACGGTAATGTGAAATAAAGATCATTAAAGGCAGGCACTGTGGCACTGGTCTGCAATGTGAGCTACTAGAAGGCTAAGTTAGGAGGATTTCAAGATCAAGGCCAGCCTGGGCAGTACAGTTGACCCTTCCTTAGTTACTGAAATCTAAAACTGCTAGCCTTGTTGGCCAACTTCTTTATTTCCAGCAGTCACGCAGCAGAGGCATTAGGATCTCTGTGAATTCATGGCAGTCTGGTGTACCTGTTGAGTTCCAGGAAAGCTGGGACTGTGGAGAGATCTGTCTCAAGAAGATTAAAATAAGTTAAATAAACAAATAAATAAATAATAAGTTAAAATCTAAAACTTTTTTGAAGACAGAAACCTCATATCTGAAGTGTAGGTCTAATTCTGTTATTTAACCCATTTAAAACCTTCTGTTTGTTAGCAGTTGGAATAGTAATTATATCAACATTTCCCCAGCTATCTGTGAGATGCTGGAATCAGTTGTGCGTCTGAATCTCATTGAGGAGTGAGAGTTGCCTGAGAAGCAGCTAGTAGGTGACTGAGACTAGAACTGTGATTCTACTTCCGGTTGCTGGTTGTGCTCAGACGCTGCTCTGAGCACGGTGCATCTCACTGGCAGAGCACCTGCCTTGAATGGGGCGGGCCCTGCACTGCGCCACTAGCGCTGCAGCAAATACATGAGAGAGCTGAGGAGACTCCAGTGACCTCGCTTCAGAGTCCATCACGAGCTCTCTAGTACTCACAGTTGTATGGACGAACGTGCTTTGGCTAGTGCTCCCCAATTTCCTAAAATCTCCTTTCCTTTTCACAGGAGTCCCTTGCATTACACGTGCACCTACGGCCATCCACAGGTAGCATCCCTCCTAATTGAGAAGAACTGTAACATCAACGCTCTTGATAATGAAAACAGCACGCCTCTCATTAAGGTAGATAATGGCCAACAGTTTCAAATGAGATGGATTAGAATGAAAAGATCATTATATCTAGGTGTGTTCTGCTAGTGAACGCATTGTAGATGTGATGGGGAAGTTACTCCAATGGAATCACCCACATAATGTGGTCTGACAAAGTCTGAATGAGGAGAAGACCAGTTTTGACATGCCGAGGTGGGGGAGATTCCCTGGAATCCCAACTCTCAATGATGAGCTGCAGGCAGTCAATGGATGCTGGGGAGGGAGAATCGGTTTCCCCAGGAACTAGTTCCCTGATACTGATCTGATCCAAACAGCATGGTCTGAAACACAGGTGCCAACACAGCACCACTAAGTGGATTCGGTGCATCATATATTTATATGTATGTACATGTAGCAAAGAAGGGGACATGAAATTGAGAGGGACTGGGGGGGGTCACAGGAGAAGTTGGAGGGTGACTGGGAGCAGTGGAAACCATGCAAACACACTAGGATCCCAAATGAAAAATTGCAAAACACTGTCCATGTGTGTTGGCATGAGGCAGGACGACTTTGAACTGAGGCAAGGCTGAGTTTACATAAGCAGACCCTTTCTCAACAAAAGGGGTAAATATACTTGAAATAAAGTTTTATCTCATTTACGGGTAACTACTCGGTGAAATATTTAAAGTGTTCATCTTGGGTTCCGTGGATCGATCTCTTTCTGTGTGCATTACCTGCAGGCCGCTCAGTGGGGAAACGTGCTCTGCCTGTCTCTTTTATTGGACAATGGCGCCGATCCACATCGTATGGATGTGCATGGACATAACGCTCTGCATTACGCAGTATTTAGGGGGAACATCTGGATGGCTGAAATGCTGCTTGCTGGCAATGCAAATATTGAAGCCAGAACAAAGGTAAAGATCACTTTATTTCCCAGGTAGTTCTAATGATGGAACAGGTGACTCCATTTTCCACATTTAGATCAAGCTTCCAGTGATTAAAAATGTTTTGAAGTGGGTTGATCACCATAGTTAAAATATTGATATTGTCTGTATGTGTTCCCATGTTCACATAGTTGAATATGCATATTTACATATACACAGGCAGGCATAGGCCAGAGGTCAAGGTAAGTGTCCAAAATTGTTTCCACTCTATGATTTTACACTAGACTAGCTGGCTAGCAAACCGCAGGATGTTCCTATCTCTGCATCCTAGTGCTGAGATTACAGGCACATGCCACCAGGCCCTGGGTGCTGTGGTTAGTATTCAGGTCCTCCGGTTTGGATGGACTTCGTGTAAAGTAACAAAAAGAAGCAAAATTTGTCTCCGAATGGGCTTTTATTTTAAATACAAAATAAAGGATTTGGGACAGAATCAAACATCTCTCTCTCTCTCTCTCTCTCTCTCTCTCTCTCTCTGACACACACACACACACACACACATACACATACAGAGAGAGAGAGAAATGCACAAAGAATGAAAATAAATTAATTAAAATTAAAACTTTATGATAAATGGAAATCTTATTTCAGCTGAAAAGTCATATTGAGGTGAGCTATCTCTCAGAGATGTGGCCAAAACAGGGAAAACAAGAAAGAGGCTGTGATCACAGGTGTGCAGGCAAATTTGCAAATTTGGTTACTGAAGGTATATACTAGGCAGACATAGTTTACTTCTCTTTTTTTAAGGATTATGTGTACACAAGAAATGCTCTTTCATTTGAGAGGAAAAAATTCTTAGTTTGGGAAAGACTATTGTTGTGTTGTATTGTAAATCTGCCTTGAGATCCAATTTAGGAGGATTCTCAGGCCAACAGCCTGGCAGTGACTAGGTACAGATTGTGTAGAAAATGAAAGGGAAGGCCAATGAGCTCGCTGCCATCCTGTCCTTTTCTTGCAGAAAGAGCCACACAAGTGTCTCGGTTTTGCTCATAAATCCACGTTTTGCTAGCATCTGAGGAATAATTGGTTTTGCATTTTTGCAGTCGAGTTATAAGCTGAGTTCTCGTCCCTGTGCTCCCCCTACTCTGGGACATAGAACTGAGTTTTCTGTGAGTGAGTGGGTCTTCTGTTTTCTCCTTTTGTCCATATCCGCAAATGATAAGGAGAATTGTCTTACATATCAAGATTCTTCTCTGAAGAGTCTGGTTCGGTAATTCTGTTACATTCTGGATGTAAACCCACTGATTAGACAGGTGTAGTGTGTGAATTCCCTGATCCAGAGAACCTAAGTCTTCAAGAATCAGATTGGCCAATCTCCCATGTTCATTAACATTTACTTACATTTCATTTATCTTCTTCTAACACACTGTATCTGTTAAGATCAGGTAGCCCTAGTGTTATCAGCTTGACAGTTTCACACACCAAAAACCATGCCATTAATAAGAAGAGCAGTAGGAATCCTTTGAATAATTTAAATTCAGCCATTCCATTAAACTAATCATTGATTTGATTACAAGTTTGGATATTTAGATACAAATAGGTTAAAAATGATTTTGTAGGAGAATGTCTTGAAGAAAGTGTCCTATTTGTGACTTGAATTTTAGTAACACATGGTACTGAAAGAAGAAAAAGCCTCCATAGGCAATATTTCCTCCTACAGAAACATTTATTTGGCAATCTACCCACACAGTGTAGATGTTTAGGCCTGTGGAATGAATGTGTCTCATATACAGACTTAGTGTCGTCCATGAATTGAGTTCACATTAAACTTCAGGAGACTTCTCTAGAACCTTGGTCTTAAAGAATTAAATCCCATCAGCTCTGAGTCCACGTGACATTTTGATCCTGTGTAGAAGACACCCCATGTACGGGAGGCCATGCCGCTCCAGGGTGCCAGGGATAGACTGCCTTTTTCCTCATGTACTTACTTTTCCTCTGTCTGTATTTGAGTTTTCAGTGTCTGTGTGCAGTCAGATATTTCCTAGAATTCAGGATAAGAGTAATCTATAAGAATTTGAGGGTCTGGGAGGCAGGTCAGTTGGTAGAATGTTTCCAAGGTAACATGAGGACCTGAATGAAGTCCTCGGAAATAAACCTACCTGGTAGTGCGGCCTTGTCAGTCCACTGCTGGGGAGGTGGAGACCGGAGGAACCCTGGGCCCCTGTCTGGCCAGCCGTGCCTGACTGGGAACCTGCAGCTAAGTGGGAGACCCTGTCTCAGAACAGAGAGTAACGAGCTGAGAGGTGAGTGAGCGGTCGAAGGCATTTGAAGGCATTTGGTGCTCTTGCAGAAGGCCTGGGCTATCCCCACTGCATACATTTTGGGACAGAACTGCCTGTAACTCCAGTTCCAAGGTTTCCAGTGTCCCCTTCTCGCCCCCACGGATACCAGGAGCTCACATGTTGCATATACATTCATGTAAGCCAAGCACACATACACGTGAAAAAAATGTGTTACATCTTAAAAAAAAAGTTGGACAGCTCCTGAGGAACAGCATGTGTGGTAGAGTTCTGGCAACCATAGCCAGTGTGTTGCACTCTGCCCACACGGGTGTGCCTACATGAACATGCGTACACATATGGTACAATATAATTTGGAGTTTATATTGGTTTCTAAGAGTACGTTAACAGATCCTTTATCATTACATATAATTCATGATTCATGTTAAAGTTTGAATTAGGATTAAAATTTACACATTAAAAGTTAATGCTTTAAAAATCATTCTATACTATAAAATTTCACATTCACCTGAAAATGGGATTTTTACTGAAAATTGAGTTTAATCAAGACTGTGACTTCATTATCCCTTAACCAAAGGAGTTCCTTGTCTTTGATTTTCATAAAAAGAAACCATGCAGGACAATATTAGAATTTTTATTTATATATTCATTTTATCTATCAAGACTGGTATATATTTAGTTCCACCTTACGTTTTGCATAGAATAAAAAACAAGTTTAGTTACTAAAATGTGACCAGATTGAGAATGAATATAAAGTAGCAGGTTTGTGTATTGTGAATGGATTTTCCTTATCAGTGAGAATAAAATCTTGTACTCAGATTTCTAACTACCAGTATGTAAACCTTGCATCTTAAAATAATAAGCAATCAGGCTTATGTTGCAGCCTCTGTCTTTTAATTCAGAACCCGTTTCCTTTGGGGCCTATTTGGAGCAGGGGCACCTAGCAGTGGGATATGGTTTCTGCCACCATAAAGAGAAGAGAATCACGGGACTTCCTTTCCTAACCGGTGAAACATTCACATTATTGGAAAATAGTAAAGTATGTCCCTGAAACTCGTCTTTAACTGTGCATGTTTTTCATAAGAAGGAAGTATTACTCGAGTGAGGATCAAGTCAAAGGAGTTCTTTAACACTGAGCCTGAAATTCTGATTCTCTTGCCATCTGTGCAGCACTTTTGGAAGTAGAGATGGAGAAACTCTGGCTCAGAGATGACCATCTGAGCTCATCCATTCCACAGGAATGCGTGAACCTTTAGTAGTACGCTGTAGGGTTGGGTACTGAAGGGGAAACTCCACAGAGGCAAAGATTCTTGGAAGCAGCGAGTTTAGATTGGGTTTTGGAGAGGAGTGGAGGTCAGGTGCAGCGCAGGGCAGGGGAGGGTGTGCAAAGGGCAGGAACGGCGTGGGGCCGTGCGGCGGGAAGAAGGAAGAGCGCCCACTTCGGATTTCCTCTTCACAGCATGCATTTATGTTCCTAGTCTGTGCGGAGATTTTAAGTTTAGTTGAGCAATATGTCTTTTACAAACTCTAACTGATTTTTCTTTACAGCGCGGCTTCACACCATTCTTACTGGCCATACATGAACAAAAAGAGGACATGGCAGAATTTTTAAAAGGGAAGGGTGCAGACGTGCGTGCAGTGGTTCGTCGGAAAAGGTACAGTTCCTCTCTGATTTTATATTACGGCACCGCTTGCTTGACTTTTACTCTTTATTGTTTGTTTCTTCCTTTTTCCTTTTTTTCATTTCTTACAGCAAAATATTCATTTTCTCTGGACAGACTGAAATCATCTAGAATTTCAGGACATTAAGGAAACTTAGAGATTAATCAATCAATTAATTAATCAATTATTTTGAGCACCCTCACAAAACCATTGTGGCACTGGGGACCCTGAAGTAAAAACATCTTAGTAACTGTGTGGATGCGTTTTTGAGTGGCAGAACTGGGACTCGGACCCCTGCTCCCCAATTCTGAGGTTGCTGGGCTTCCTTCTTCATTGTCCTGCTGCCTGTGAGTGTTGCAATAAGACAGGGGAGCGCATGAGTGATGCAAGTACCAAGTTAAGCCACAGTGGACGCTGTGAGCGAGTTCGCGGAGGAAAGTGGCATTGAAGAGGAACAGCATTGGTTTGAAAGGAACAGCGGGGAGCATATTGGGGTTTATGACTGATGTGGAAAAGGCGGTAGTAGAATTCAAATCCTGGGATAGTAAATGCATCTTAAATGGCTGTGTAGAGGATTTAGTGGGGAAATTGCTCGCCAAATAATGAGGACTTGAGTTCAGATCCATGGTACGCATTTAAAAGAGAGGCATGTCACTGCATTTGAACCCCTGTGCAGCAGGAAGTAGACAGGAGCATTTCCTGAGCTTTTTGGACAGTGATCAAGTCTGTTCCCTCACCTCCATACATGCACTGTGGCACATATGCCCCTGAAATGTCTCTCTGTCTTTTTTCTGTCCTTTCTCTCTTTATCTCTCTCTCAATCAGGGACACAGACACACAGAATTATACTACAGATAGCACATCATACAGACATGTGAAAAAATTAGAATTCAGGCCAGTGAGCTAGTATGAATGAAGCATGTTAACATCTGTCAAGTCTGAGATAGAAGGACAAGGTTCAAGGCTACCCACGTCTTTGTTAGAAATCTTCTCACTGGGTGATATAAAGTGCATGGTCCTTTATAGAAAGAGGACAACCATGTCCAACTGTTCACTACATTTAAAAAAAAATAAGCCAGGGAAATGAACTTGTTGACACAGGATTCAGCACAGCAAGCCATAGAACCTGGGGTTCATATATGGGATCAGGAATGTATGGAGATGGAGGTATGGTTTTACCCTCAAAAGTGTGTATTTTATTGGGTTGTGAGAAATAAGCATTCTGAAATACATGGAAAGGCTTGTTAAACATTAAAATAGTGCATACGTAGTAGATTGAATAATTGATGTATATTCATTGTCAAAGAGTCAAATGTCTATAAACATGAGGCAGAAAAGTTGTTCTGTTTCTGTTATTCCAATATTTTCAATGTAGGAATTCCCTCCTTGGACACATGGCTGTAGATCTAAGGACTCAGCAGGACACAGAAATGCTGGATGAGCAACGAAACGGCTGGGAGTAGGATAGTGACAAACAGAATAAGACCAAAATGGAGGTGACTTGTGCCAGTGTTGGCAGAAGGATGTTTCTAGGGAGCACTCATTACTCTGATCTACCACCCGCCCTCAGGGAGCACACAAGAAATTCAATGAAAAGTCTATTGTATGTCAGAATAGTGGGTGTGGCATTTGACAGGTATAGGAGCTTGAATGAAATGGAGGATGAATGAAACAGGAGTGCCATGCCATTGAGTGTGTAAATAATAAAACCAGGAGTTCCTGGAGCAAGGTACCTCCCTGTGAATCACCATCCTCCATCTTGTGTGTGTGTATCGTTATTAAAGAGATAATAATTTCCCATTTCTTTCACATGAAAAATGTTGTGAAAACTGTGACAAATCCTATCTATGGAAGAACAAATTAAACTACTTCGTCACTTTTTAATGTCAGTTGAAATAGGAATTCATAAGAGCAGGCATTGAGAGACTGTGGTAAATGCTTTGGTCACGAGTATGGAGTTGATCCTATACTTTCACGTTTCAGTGCATGTCTTCCAAAACCTAAATCACGACAGAAGACGCTCAAGACTGAAGGAAGTAAGTATTCTCACTGAAATATACTCTAAATAGTGCTACCATAAATCAAATATGAAAGATTTGGTTGCAAAAGGAGGAAAGAAATTCAACTGTGAAGGGCTAGACCTGATGTCCGTTGCTATTGTCATTAATTTCCTATGTCCTATTTTTGTCGAGTTCTTACAAATCCTCTTTTTCCTTTATCTTCAGAGAAACGGGACAGTGAGACGAATGAAGGATCAGCCAGGTACGATTTTATCAACTTCAAAATAGATGACACAATTTGCAGAATAGCTAGATAGGAAGCCTGACCTTGAAGAGTGTCACCTGTGAAGATGAGCCCCTAAAATGGACTCAAGTCTTGCACTATCTTCATAGTCAAAGAGTACATATTACAAAGAAAAGTGGTTCTTTTCAGCTCAGTTGTGCATCTATTTATGTCCATCTACTATTTTCAATGCATACCCTCTGTCCTTGGACAGATGACTGTGAGATCTAAGGACTCAGCAGGACACAGAAATGCTTGATGAACAATGAAACATCTGAGAGTAAGATTTATACAAACAGTATAGGACCATGATTGTGGTGACTTTTGAGAGTGCTGGGAGAAGAATGTATGTTCCCTGGTCTACCGCCAACCCTCATGATGGATCTTGGGACTCAAGGAAAAGTCTGTGGTTATTAAGAAAAGTGGGAGTGGTGTTCCCAGGCATGGGAGAATGAATGAAACGGGGTGCAATGCCATTAAGTTTGTAAATAATAAAACAAGGAGTTCCTGTAGCAACATGTCTCCCCTGGGAATCACCATCCTCCATCTCTCTCTGTGTGTCTGTGTGTATGTATTGTTTTTAAAGAAATAACGACTTCCCATTTCTTTTGTGTGAAAAAAGTTGTCAAAACTGTGACCAATCCCGTCTATCTACTGAAGAACAAATTAAATTCCTTCATCACCTTTAATGTCAGTTGAAATAGGAATTCAGGAGAGCAGTCATTGAGAGAGTGTGGTAAACGCTTTGGTCACGAATATGGAGTTGATTCTGTACTTTCCTGTTTCAGTGCATCCCCTCCTGTGCCAACACCTAAACCACCACGGCAGAAGTGGTTCAAGACTGGAAGAAGTAAGTATTCTCACTGAAATATATTATAAATGGTGCTACCATAAGTCAAATATGAAAGATTTATTTGCAAAAGGAGGAAAGAAATTCAATCGTGAATGACTAGACCTGATGTCAGTTGCCATTGTCATTAATTTCCTATGTCCTATTTTTGTCAAGTTCTTACACATCGTCGTTTTCCTTTATCTTCAGAAAAACGTGACACTAGGCTGAATGAAGGATCGGCCAGGTACGATCTTTATCAACTTCAAAATAGATGACACAATTTGCAGATTAGGAAGATAGGAAGCCTGACCTTGAAGAGTGTGTGTCACCCGTGAAGATGAGCCATTAAAATGGACTCAAGACTTGCGCTATCTTCATAGTCAAAGAGTACATATTACAAAGAAAAGTGATTCTTTTCAGCTCAGTTGTGCATCTATTTATGTCCATCCACTATTTTCAGTGCATGGCTTCTGTCCTTGGACACATGACTGTGAGATCTAAGGACTCAGCAGGACACAGAAATGCTTGATGAACAATGAAAGATCTGAGAGTAGGATTTAGACAAACAGTATAGGACCATAATTGTGGTGACTTGTCTAAGTGCTGGGAGAGGAATGTGTGTAGGGAAGAATTCTTTCCCGGGTCTACCACCCACACTCATGAGGGAGCGTCGGACTGAAGGAAAAGTCTGTGGTTATTCAGAGAAGTTTGTGTGGTGTTGACAGGCATGGTAGTTTGAATGAAACGGAGCATGAATGAAAGAGAAGTACCATGCCATTGAGTGTGTAAATAATACAACCACCAGTTTCTGTCACCAGATGCCTGTCCTGTGAATCTCCTTCCTCCATCTGTGCGTGTGTGTGTGTGTGTGTGTGTGTGTTTGTATTCTGTTGTGCTAGTGGAGGGCTAACATGTTCCCATATATTTCATGTGAGAAAATTTTATTTTGAAATCAGTGAAAAATCCTACTTATCCACTCAGGAACAAATGAAACTCCTTAGCCATTTTGTAATGTCACTCAAAATAGGAAGCATGTGGTAAATTCTTTGTAAATCGATTCTATTCTTTCCCGTTTCAGTGCATCTCTGTCTGTGTCTCCACCAGCACCAGTGGGTCAGACGTTCCTGGACTCCAGTGGGAGTGAGTATGGTTACTGATATGTACCTCACATGCTACTACCATAGTCAACGTCAGGAGGTATAGTTCAAAATAGAGGGAAGAAATTATAGAATGAATGGCAGGAATATCATTTCTGAATTCTCGTTTTGAATTTTTACTTTCTATGATCCTTATGCTCTGAAGATTTCTGACGTGTGTATTAGTTAGACACAATCCCTTCCCAGTCTCCGTCCAGACCCTCAGCACTTCTCCAGGAATGCCACCCCACTACTCGCGGTGGCTCCATTTTTGATGTTTAGCGTAGTTGAATTTGTTCATATTCAAAACCAAGCATCCCATCTTCTTTCTCCGCACTCCATGGTCACACTTCCTACACCGGGCATGGTAATTCACACATTGTATCCTATATGATAACTTTGTGAACTCACATGTCCCTGGTTGCAACTTCATGCCGTGGAACCTGGTCATCCTGCCTGGGGCTGAAGCTTCGTGCCCACATCTTCCCTCCATGCTATGGTTTACTCTGGATTAGGGACACTCAGGTACTGTGCACAACATCCTGATCACTGTATAGTGAAATGTGCAAGTGCCCTGTTGTGTCTCACCCACCACCTCCGGATCCTGCATTTCTGCCACCGCTTTCCTTAATGCTTACTCAATACACAGATTCATCCAGGTCCACTCAAAGAGCTTTTGAAATGTAAGAAATCTTCCTTGATTCCCTTCACTTTTCAAAAATCCTTCAGGATATTTTTTTCCAAAGGCCAGCTCTGTGCGTATGCTCATGTGTATGTGATCGTGCGTGTGTGATGTGTGTACGAGGGTATTCTGCTGTTGGGATAGCGGAAGTCTAACATCTTCCCGTACCTTTCATGTGAGAAAATTTTTTTTCTGAAAGCAGTCAATAATCCTGCTTATACACTGAGGAGCAGATGAAACTGCTTCCTCATTTTCCAGTATCAGTTGAAATGGGAACTCATAAGACCAGTCATTGAGAGTGTGTGGTAAACGCTTGGCACATGATTCTGAAATCGATTCCATCCTTTCCCGTTTCAGGGCATCTCCGCGTGTGCCTCCACCACCAGCGCCCGGTGAGACGTTGCTGGAGACCGGTGGGAGTGAGTATGCTTACTGATACGTACCTTAGATGCTACTATCATAAGTCAATTTAAGGAGTTTTAGTCCATGAAGGGGGGAAGAAATTGAAGTGTGAATGACAGGAATATCATTTCTTAATTCTCTTTTTAAATTTTTACTTCCTATTTTATGGATGCTCTGAAGATTTTAGACAGTGTATAGCAATTCCATGCAGAGTCTTTTCCGATATCCCGCCAGATCCTCAACAACTACCCAGGAGGCAAGCAGCACTACTCCCTGTCAGCTCCATTTTTGAAATTTACCAGCAAAGTTGAGCATGTTTGTGTATCATACCGAGCATCGCATGTTCTCTCCGCCCCAGAGCATGCCAACGATTCCTAAGGGCAGGGAAATTCAGGCCTTTTGTCGTATGTGAGGAGACTCCTTAGGTCACATGGGTGAATCCGGGTGTGTCCCCCCCCCACCGCAACCCCGCCCCCAGGGCAAGTTCATCCCATGGAGACTGGTGATCCTGTCTAGGGCCGAGGCTTCGTGCCCACGTCTTCCCTCCATGCTATGGTTTAGTCTGGATTAGGCATGCTGAGGCCCTGTGCACACGATGCCACCCGTGGTGTATTGAAATGTGCAGCTGCCCTGTCGTGCCTCACTCACCCCCTCTGGATCCTACGTTTCTGCCACCGCCTTCCTTAACGCTTGCTTGGTTCTCAGAATCAGCCACGTCCACTCAGAGAGTTTCTAACATGTGAGAACTCTTGCTTGATCTCCTCCCCTTCTCTAAAATCGTTCAGGGATTGCTTCCAATGGCCAGCTCTGTGCTCTCAGTGCTGCCCCTCCAAGTGTTCTCCACGGGCATTGTGGGCAGACTAAGCATCCTTGCCCTTTCCAAGATTTGGTGCCGCGCAGGAGCGTGTCTGTATCCGTGCCTCCCATAAGTGGTCACCAGACATCCTGCTCCCGTGTGTCCGGGAATTTCCTCCTAAGCGGAACAATCCCGGTAACCCCACGGAGGGCTGGAGCAGCACATTAGTGTTTTGACGCGATCCGTCTGATGAGGACGCTTCTTTGGAGTTCACCCTGTGACCCTCTGAGGTCATTAGTTTCAGATCACATTCTTCTGCACAGGTTCCTTTTGGGTAACGATGTTGAACTTCGACGCCACCGTTGCGTTTTTAATACACCGAGAGTGGAACAAATGTTGTCAGGGCCTAGAGTGCT
This sequence comes from Eospalax fontanierii, assembly GCA_035773235.1. Classification (NCBI taxonomy): domain Eukaryota; kingdom Metazoa; phylum Chordata; class Mammalia; order Rodentia; family Spalacidae; genus Eospalax; species Eospalax fontanierii. Next base: position 9,601,590 of record CM069554.1, read on the forward strand.
GACAGACGAACGTTCCTGGCAGAGGTCTCCAGAAGGATCTCAGCAGCTGGGGTAGCCACAAACCTTTAGTCGATGTCTCTGTCTGATGTGTGATGTCCCTATGCCGTAGTTGTTTGAACATGTCTTTTGTCTCTCTGTTAGAATCCGGTGATGCTGTCAGCGGGGAGCCTTCACCCAGGTAAGATTCATAGACCTGAACACACAAGCGGTGCTACAAGGTTACAAAGATAGAACACTAGCCCATCTTTCTCAGACTCTGACCCAGGACCCTGACGCTGTGCTGAATGCCAGCCCTGTCTTGTCATCAGCCAAGGAGGAAAGAAATATGTTTGAAGTGGGAAGCACTGCTTTGCGTCAGGTGCCCACGTAGGTCTCTGGTTCCTGTCAGCTATTAACTGCTGAAGGTCCAGGCCTCTGAATGAGAGGTGAAGCTCCTCCTGTTAGTCACAGACATTGATGCAAACTGACTCTCCCTACATGGGCAAGAGAGGTGTATACACACAGTGATTTCTGGGCACTCCAGGTATCGACTCAGTGGAGACGCTGATAGTAGTCGTGTCAGACCCAGGGTTCTTAACTTGTTTTACCTTCTCCTGGTTCAGAAGGTTTTAGGGCAGGTATTAACATCAGTACCGGAAAGACCCTGCCCTTGTGCTTAGTTTTCTTGTCTCCACCTCTGCAGTTTCATTTGACACGTCTCATTCATTCAGCCAAGGCATCAATCAAAATGTAGTAGGCCGTTTTGAAATTGCTCCTTTTTCGCAAATTGCAAGAAGAGAGGTAGAACGAAGGGTGCTTATTCACACTCTTCTCATTGAATCAAGCTCATATGGAGGTGATTGTTGAGTATGGGAACACGGAGGTTGAGGTTTCAGAGGCCCTCCAATAGCAAATCGTTGAAAAAGGAAAGGAGTTCGAAATCCCAAAAGGGCGTGGTAGCCCATGAGAATGTTGCCAGCGCGAGCAGGAATTAGTTTTTCGGTGAATCGGACCCCAGACTGGGCAGAGTGTCTAAAACTCATTGAAGTTCTGAGAAAATGTCAGGGAAGGAGTCAGGGTGCTATGCAGGCATAAGTGTGGAAATCAGTCAGGAATACTAACAGCTTTCACTGCATAGGTCCACGGACCTCGGTTAAAGCAACCAGCGAATCACAGCTTGAGGAAGAAATAGAACCCTCCTTCCCATCCAGTGTGAGTGAATGCGTGCATGTGTGTGTGTGTGTGTGTGTGTGTGTGTGTGTGTGTAGGGATGTATGTAGGTGTGTGTGTTTGTCTGTGCACTCACCCGTTTGTGTTTCTGATAGAGACAGAGAGGAGAGAGAGAGAGTGTGTGTGCCTGTATCCTTGTTTGTATGCGCGTGCCTGTGTCTTTGTCTCTTTACAGTTTTAATCAGGGTCTAAATTCTTGCCGTCCCCCACGCACACACCAGAAGAATTTAGACGATGTAAGGAAAGTGATCAGAACTCACAAGTACATTCGAAGCAGATATTCAGGGGTGATTTCCAGTGTGTAATGGAAGGGGCACTGTGAATGCCAAATATAGTACAAAGCATTCAGAGCGTTTCCTCCATGGTTTTCGTAGGAGTGTTAATGTTCACTTGTTCAATTCTTTCACAGTGAGGGACTTCCTCCAGAAGGAGTCAGAACCTTCGCTGAGGAAACTGTCCCTAGCCGTCCTGGTAAGAATTACTAAAGGGAGGTTATTCAAGACCATCTCTTTTTTCTGATAGAAATTAGTCAAAGACTCTGCCTCCCAAAGGGCCGATGTGGAGACCATGCGCATACAACGCTTTCTTATTTTCCTCGTCTTTGTTCCCATTTGGAATGCAGAATGGTTTAAGAAGTTGGGTTCCCGAACTGTTGCCTGAAACAGTATTGTCTGACAAATGTTCGTTTCTTTTCGAGGCTGTCGTCCGTCATGCCTGTTTGAAAGACGGAGAGCATTCATGTGAGCTGCGCGAGCTGGAAGGATGGCTGGAGTGTCAGGAGCTCTGGCTGTTCTCGTAGATGACGGGAGGTTAGCTAGTCAACACGCAGGGTGTGGTTCACCGGTGCTTCTTATCTTCACTGTAGGGTCTCCAGTGCTGTGCTTTGGCCTGTGTGAAGGACAAGTGTGCATGTGTTAGACGTACAAACTCCAGGTTACCTCACATAGGCATGCAATATACTAAATGACCCTTTCAAACTAAGAAAAAGTAAAGGCTCTTGAAGGCGGTCTGTTGTTTTGGTGACTGTAAGTAAATCATTGGAGCGTGACTCCAATATCTTTCTTGATTTCAGCTTTTGCTCTCCATGCATTGAGGTTTTCTCATTGTCATCATTACAGACCTCAGATTCTCTGAAAACTAACGTGTTCTCAGGCATAATGCACGATACTGAATCCTCTTCTTGCTTTCTTTCCCAAGTAATCAAATTGGAGACATCTGTGGTTGTGCTCAGTACAGCTTCTGCATTTGGACCATTTTCACTTTCTCTTTTATTTTTGTAATTTAGTCCACTCCCCTGTGAAGGCCACTACATCACCTAATACCTTACAGTAGGGTTAGTGACACGGTCTTCAGCATTTAGTCCTATTATTTCTTCTTGATTTGGGCAGTGCTCTAAGGACTGAACATGGGTCCTTGTTGCCACTCTAAGCGATATCTGTTCGTGGTAGCTACACCCTGCACACATTTTTATCTTTAAATTCTGATTTTTCCAAAAGGAATTCCCTGGAGATTGGGCTGGTGTGTGCATGTGAATGGAAGCGAGAGGAGCCCGAGTCCCAAGTGATGGAATTAGGGCATGTGCCAAGCCACCCACAGTGTGGATGCTGGGAATGGAGTTCAGCTCCTCTGGAGCTTCCTTGGGTAGGGTGGTTCCATTGAAAGCTAGACAATTGGAACTTCCCCGCTGGAGGAACTTCTCTGTATCTTTCCATGTGGGGATGCTAGGAATTCTCCCCACAGCACGACTCTCTAGGCACTCCAAAAGAGCACTGTGTTTATTTCTCTGATGGTGTCAATTTCTAGCACTTTTGGGGAGGATGCCAGAATGCGTCAGCCTGAGAGTGGGATTGATTTTGGGCCACGTTCGCTGCGCATAGTGGTGTACCTTCAGTTGTCAGTGCCGGCGTCATTTCGTCGTTCCCCTCTTTCTTCACTGCAAACATACAGAGAATTGAAGTAAGACTTTGGAGTGAATTCATTGTCTGGATGTGGGTCTCTGATTTAGAGTAATCAAGAGAATAGCCTCCCCAAGAGTCTCTAGTCACCGGACACCTGTCTTGCTCATAGCAGAGTCTCATCCTAGATGGAATGATTGAACCTGGTGTCCCCTTGCTAGTCTCCTTAATTTCCTGTGTCCTATTTTTGTCGAGTTCTCACCGAACCTGTTTTTCCTTTACCTTCAGAGAATTGTGACGGTGTGATGGACAAGGCCGTGGCCAGGTATGATTTTATTAATTTCAAAATAAATGACACATTTTTCAGAACATCAAGATAGGAAGCTTGACCTTGATGCCTGTCATCTTTGATGATAAGCCATTAAGATGGACTCAATTCTTGCATTATCTTCACATTCAAAGAGTTAGAGTGTATCAGTATTAGAAAGAAAAGTGATTCTTTTAAGCTCACCTCCTCATTTATTTTTTTCCATCCCGTGTTTGATGCATAACTTCTCTCCTTGGACACATGACTGTGAAATCTAAGCACTCAGTGAGACGCAGAAGCACTTGATGAGCTGTGAAATGGCTGGGAGTAGGATATAGGAAACCAGGATAGGACTACAATAGTGGTAACTTGTCAGAATGTGGACAGAGGAAGGTATCTAGGGTGTACCACCCGCCCTCATGGAGGGAACCCAGGACTCAATGAAAAGTCTGTGGTTTTTCAGAGAAGTGGGTGTGGTGTTTGACAGGTGTGTGAGGATGAATGAAATCAGGATGAATGACACAGGAATGGTTTTAATAAAACCATCTGTTCTTGTAGCCAGAGGCCAGGCCTATGAATCGCCATCCTCCATCTGTGTGTGTGTGTGTTATTTTGTGTGCGTGTGTGTGTGAGTGTGTTTGCATTTTTCTGTTGTTAGTGGAGGGCTAACCTCGTCCCATATTTTATGTGGGAAAATGTTGTTGTTTAATATAAGTATTCATTTTCACTTAAGGACAGATTAAAAGCTTGTTGAATTTCAGGATGTTAAATGATGTCAGAGACTAATCAATTGACGTAGTATACTTCAGCTTCTGTTTAATACCCTGACAAATGGTAGTTCTGTTGCAGACCCTGCAGTTTAAACATTTTATGAAACTATGTGTATACAGGGAGAGTCAGAAATGGTACTTGGACTTCTGTTTTCTTGTTCTGAAACTGCAAGTCTTCCTTAATTATTCACCTACTGCTTGTGAGTGTTTGGATACCATGAGCGATTTCATGAATGTTGCCCATGGGAGAAGCTACTCATTGAATTATCATGTTAATCCACAGAGAAGAATGTGAATGAGTTACCAGTGGAAGGTGGAGTTTGAAGAGAAACACCATGGGTTTTTTTAGGGAAGTGATGAAAATATTGGGGATCATGTGTGCTTTGAAACTGATAATAGTAACATTGAGGTCACTGAATGGTAAAAAGTATCTGAAAGGGCATATGAATATCAATCAAAAATTCAAGAGAGTTCTGAAAATGTTCCTGTTTTGATATATAATTGGAGAACCAGACAGACTTCAAGGTTTCTGTTAAAAGGTTTGAAATTGGTTGGGGAAAGTCGTTCAGTTATTAAATTGTGTTTTCTATAAGCATGAGGTTTTAAGATTGATCTCAGTACCCAAGTGGAAATCCTGACATTGTTGCTCATGTTTGTCAGTCCATCACTGGGGAGCCAGCGATGGGGTTATCCCTTTGACTTGTCGGAAAACAAGCCTTGATTAATTACTTTGCCCCGTGTCCTAATGAGAGAACTTTACAGAATAAAAGCATAGAAGAAGGAAGCTGACGGGCATGGGAGGATGAATGAAAGGGAGAATGAATGAAACAGGAGTGCCATGCCCTTGTGTCTGTAAATAATAATAACCAGGAGTTCCTGTAGCAAGATTCCTCGCCTGTGAATCACCATCCTCCATCTCTTTCTGTGTGTCGGTGTGTATGTATTGTTTTTAAAGAGATAACAACTTCCCATTTATTTTTCGTGAAAAAGGTGTCAAAATGGTGACAAATCCGGTCTATCTACTGAAGAACAAATTAAATTCCTTTATCACCTTAATGTCATTTGAAATAGGAATTCATGAGAGCAGGCATTGAAAGAGTGTGGTAAACGCCTTGGTCACGAGGATGGAGTTGATTTTATATTTTCCTGTTTCAGTGCATCTTCTGCTGTGCCGACACCTGAACCACCACGACAGAAGTATCACTCAAGAAGTAAGTATTCTCATACTTACTTCTTGAACATAATAAATGGTGCTACCCTAAGTCAAATATGAAAGATTTATTTGCAAAAGGAGGAAAGAAATTCAATTGTGGATGACTAGACCTGATGTCAGTTGCCATTTTCATTAATTTTCTATGTCCTATTTTTTCCAGTTCGTACAAATCCTCATTTACCTTTATGGTCAGAAAAACGTGACACTGGGAACAATGAAGGATCGGCCAGGTACGATTTTCTCAACTTCAAAGTAGATGACACAATTGCAGAATAGCTAGATAGGAAGCCTGACCTTGAAGAGTGTCACCTGTGAAGATGAGACACTAAAATGGACTCAAGGCTTGCACTATCTTCATAGTCAAAGAGTACATATTACAAAGAAAAGTGGTTCTTTTCCGCTCAGTTGTGCATCTATTTATGCCCACCCACTATTTTCAATGTATGCCTTCTCTCCTTGGACACATGACTGTGAGATCTAAGGACTCAGTAGGACACAGAAATGGGTGATAAACAATGAAACATCTCAGAGTAGGATTTAGATGAGTATAGGACCATAATTGTGGAGACTTCGGAGAGTGCTGGGAGAAGAATGTATGTTCCCTGGTCTACCACCCACCCCCCTGAGGGATATTAACACTCAAGGAAAAGTGTGTGGTTATTCAGAGAAGTGGGTGTGGTGTTGCTGGGCATTGGAGGATGAACGAAATGGAGAATGAATGAAACAGGAATGCCATGCCCTTGAGTGTGTAAATAATAAAACCAGGAGTTCCTGTAGCAAGATTCCTTACCTGTGAATCACCATTCTCCATCTCTCTCTGTGTGTCGGTGTGTACGTATTGTTTTTAAAGAGATAACAACTTCCCATTTATTTTTCGTGAAAAAGGTGTCAAAATGGTGACAAATCCACCCACTATTTTCAATGCATACCCTTCTGTCCCTGGACACACGACTGTGAGATGTAAGGACTCAGCAGTATACAGAAATGCTTGATGAACAATCAAACATCTGAGAGTAGGATTTAGCAAACTGTATAGGACCATAATTGTGGTGACTTGTGAGAGTGCTGGGAGAGGAATGTATGTTCGCTGATCTACCACGGACCCTCATGAAAGAGCTTGGGACTCAAGGAAAAGTCTGTGGTTATTCAGAGAAGTGGGTGTGGTGTTGACGGGCATGGGAGGATGAATGAAAGGGAGGCTGAATGAAACAGGAGTGCCATTCCATTGCGTTTGTAAATAATAAAAGCAGCAGTTCCTATACCAAGATGCCTCCCCTGTGAATCACTATCCTCCATCTCTCTCTGTGTGTCTGTGTGTATGTATTGTTTTTAAAGAGATAATGACTTCCTATTTCTTTCACGTGAAAAAAGTTGTCAAAACGGTGACAAATCCCGTCTATCTACTTAAGAACAAATTAAATTCCTTCATCACCTTTAATGTCAGTTGAAATAGGAATTCATGAGAGCATTCATTGAGAGAGTGTGGTAAACGCTTTGGTCACGAGGATGGAGTTGATTCTATACGTTCCTGTTTCAGTGCATCTTCTCCTGTGCTGACACCTGAACCACCACGACAGAACTGTCTTTCAAGAAGTAAGTGTTCTCAGTGAAATATACTATAAATGGTGCTACCCTAATTCAAATATGAAAGATTTATTTGCAAAAGGAGGAAAGAAATTCAATTGTGAATCACTAGACCTGATGTCAGTTGCCATTTTCATTAATTTTCTATGTCCTATTTTTTCCAGTTCGTACAAATCCTCATTTACCTTTATGGTCAGAAAAACGTGACACTGGGAACAACGAAGGTTCAGCCAGGTATGATTTTCTCAACTTCAGAGTAAATGACAGACACGTTTTACAAAATATCAAGATAGGAAGCTTGACCTTGATTAGTGTCATCTGTGATAAGCCATTAAGATGGACTCAAGTCTTGCATTATCTTCATATTCTAAGTGTCCAAGAGTATCAATATTGGACAGAACAGTGATTCTTTTAAGCTCAGCTGTGCATCTATTTATTTCCATCCCCTTTTTAATGCATAACTTTTCTCCTTGGATACATGACTGTGAAATTTAAGCACTTAGCGAGAGGAAGAAGTGCTTGATGAGCTGTTAAATGGCTGGGAGTAGGATTTAGGAAACCAGGATAGGACTACAATAGTGGTGACTTGTGTGAATGTGGACAGAGGAATGTATCTAGGGTTTACCACCCGCCCTCATGGAGGGAACCCCGGACTCAATCAAAAGTCTGTGGTGTTTCAGAAAAGTGGGTGTGGTGTTTGACTGGTGTGGGAGGATGAATGACATCAGGATAAATGAAACAGGAATGTCATGCCATTGAGTGTATAAATAATAAAACCATCTGTTCTCGTAGCCAGAGGCCAAGCCTATAAATCGCCATCCTCCATCCTTGGGTGTGTGTTATTTTGTGTGTGTGTGTGCGCGTGTGTGTGTGTGTGTTTCCATTGTTCTGTTGTTAGTGGAGGGCTAACCTCTTCCCATATTTTATGTGGGAAAATGTTATTGTTTAATATAAGTATTCATTTTCACCTGTGGACAGATTAAAAGCTTGTTGAAGTTCAGGATGTTAAATGATGTAGAGACTAATCAATTTATGTAATATACTTAAACTTCTATTTAATACCTTGACAAAATGGTACTTCTGTTGCAGACCCTGCAGTTTAAACATTTTAAAAAACTATGTGTATACAGGGAGAATCAGAAATGGTACTTGGACTTCTGTTTTCTTTTTCTAAAACTGCAAGTCTTCCTTAATTATTCACCTCCTGCTTGTCAGTGTTTGAATATGATGAGTGATTGCATGAATGATGCCCATGGGAGAAGCTCTTCATTGAATTATCAAGTTAACCCACAGAGAAGAACATGAAAGAGTTACCAGTGGGAGGTGGAGTTTGAAGAGAAACACCATGGTTTTTTTTAGGGAAGTGATGAAAATATTGGGGATCATGTGTGCTTTGAAAATGATAATAGTAACATTGAGGTCACTGAATGGTAAAAAGTATCTGAAACGGCATACGAATATCAATCAGAAATTCAAGAGTGTTCTGAAAATGTTGCTGTTTTGATATATAATTGGAGAACCAGACAGACTTCAAGGTGTCTGTTAAAAGGTTTGAAATTGGTTTGGGGAAAATAGTTCAATTATTAAATTGTATTTTATATAAGCATAAGATATTACATTTGATCTCACTAACCAAGTAAAAATCCAGGCATTGTTCCTCATGTTTGTCAGTCCATCACTGGGGAGCCAGCGATGGGGTTATCCCTATGACTTGTCGGAAAACAAGCCTAGATTAATTACTTTAATCTGTAAATTACTTTAATCATGTCCTAATGAGAGAACTTTACAGAATAAAACCGTAGAAGAAGGAAGCTGAGGAGGAAGTACATGGGTTATTCTCATCACACACACACGCATGCACACACATGCACACGCACATGTTAAGGTAATTTGTAATCCTTGAAAGGCCTCTCTGTAGTGTGGATATGCTTATGGTATCAGCTATTCCCTTATCAATTTACAGAGATAAACCATTTAGCCTTTACCCAAGTGTAGGTAATGGAGGGGCATAAACCATTTTGTTTTTAAACAGAGAGGCAGTGGATAAGGTATATTCTATCTTTTGGCTTCCTTTAGAAAATGAATTTGTCCATCCAAGTAGCAAATCCATTAGAGGATATCCGTTCAGCCTTCAAGAGAGGCAGTCTGTGCAGGCAAATCATTTTAAGTCTCTGTCAATATGGGCTCTCTGTCTCTGTCTCTCTCTGTCTCTGTCTCTCTCTCTCTCTCTCTCTCTCTCTCTTTCTCTCTCTCTCTCTCTCTTTCTCTGAGTGTGTGTGATGTAGGTGCCTGTGTGCTTGCATGGAGGCCAGAGGACAATACCAGGTAACTTTATCACCATCCACTTTATTCACTTGAGATAGAATCTCTCATTGAACCTGGAGCTAGATGCACAGCCAACAAGTGATTTTCCTTTCTCTGCCAGACACAGCAATGAGGTTACAGGTGCATGCAGCTTTTCATGTGGGTACTGAGGATTCATTTGTGTAGCAAGCAGTTTAATCTACTGAACTCTCTCCCCCAGCTGCGGACTATTGCTCCTTTACATGGAGCTACAAGTGAATCTTCATGAACGGTCATAGATTGAGATGTTAAAGCTTACAGAGCTAACCAACACTTTAAAACACAACCCAAATGTTAATTATATAAATGCAGAAATGCCTGTTAATATGCAGATGACTAACCTTTTACCGGAGTTGTTGAAATAACCAAACTCACCCATTATTGTCCTTTCACTTTGAAGGTTCTCCAAGACACCTGGTCCTGATGTTGCTGGGCCTCCAAGAAAAGATAAGAGCAGCTCTAATAATGAGGTAAAAATGCTCCCTTGAGAGATTTTGGGTTTGTAGCTTAGATTCTAGTCTACCTATGTACAGTCCGTCCCTTAAACATGATCAGCTCTCCCTCACCCAGCAGTAATCAGCTGTCAATATTTCTGCCCCCAAGAATGGGGCTCCCAAGTTCTATCCTCGTCTCTTCGCTGACCGAGATTGCATGAAGGTACGCGACCATCAGGAAACAGTCTTACAGGTTCTCTGGACTTTTCTCATAGGAACTTACAGCATGCACCACACCCATAGAAACTCAAATAGTTGATTTTTTTTACTTTTGCTTAGGGATTGGGTATGTTGTTCATTTTTAGGGCACTTTGCTAGCAGGCAGCAGGCAGAGTGAGCACCCAAGCAACAAGAATCTACTTTACTGCATACATACTATATATAATAACATTTACTTTAACAATGTTTAGACCTTATTAGGTTGATAATGGTTGTATTAGATAGGTAGATTATACATATCTTCAAAATGTCATACTACTTGCTTGTTACTGTAACTTAACTGTGCAAGCATCTCAAAGCCTTCATTGCACAAAGTATCATCCATCATGTAATGATGATACATAAAGTACATATTGAATCTTCATTGATAAGCTATTGAAATTTTATTCTGGTTTTACAGATTTTTTGTAATTTTTATTCACATATTTTGGGGGAGGACAGGGTGTGTGTTCCAGTACAGAGGTGTCAGGTCGGAGGACAGTTTGTTGGAAGCAGGTCTCTCATCCCACCATATGGGCCCCAGGGATAGAAACCAAGTCAGCAGGCTTGGTGGCGTGTGCTTTGACCAAAGAGCCATCTCTCCAGCTCTCTGATTCACACTTTGAATAAAGGCATCTTAACATTAAGAATGAAAACCATTTATAAGCCCATGTGTCTGAACACTTGATTCCTAGCTAGTGGCAATGGTTTAGGAGACTGTGATGTGGTCCCATTAGCAGAAGGTTGCTAATAGTGGAGCTTCAAGGTCATATCTGCTTCTGGTTCCATTTCCAGCTGTCTGTGAGTGAGTAACAACAGCCTGGCGCCACACACCAAGCCACTCTGCTTGCCTTCCCCACCATGATGGACTGAAATTCCCAGAAAGCAGGAGCCAAAATAAAGCCTCCTTCCCTCAAGTGCTTTTTGTCAGGCAGTTGGCCACAGCAACAAGAAAATAACTAACAGGCTTCCTTTCTGTTTCAGAATTCCTCTTTTTGTGTGCATAAAGCAAACAGACGGCAGCTTTAATCTCAGATAGTTCTGTTTGAAAACAGAAGTTGTACACCATTTTCTGATCTTCCAGATAAACCATTACCAGATAGCTAGTTACCATGAAATATCTAACCTCAACAGCATTAGGAAAGAAATAACCAGATTGGACTTAATTCTTAAAACTAATGAAATCATTACAGTGACCTTAAATATTGAAATCCAACACAAATGTTCTTCCTTTTTGCCCTAATTAAATTTAGTATCCAAATTGATATTAGTTACCATCTGTCACCAAAGGAAGTCCCAGCCAAGGCAGGACTTAACAGCAAAATTTTCAAGAAGCAAAGAAATTGAAGACAATACAGATTTAGCCACCTGTCTACTGGCAGGCACGTTCTTCTTCATCCCTGCTGATGAGAGACGGAAATGATAGAATCTATAGAGATGAAGGAAGTTAGGGAATGGGGAGGGGCTTGGTGTTTATGAGCACTTGCTGTTCTACTGGAGGAACAAAGTTCTTCTCCGAGCACCTCCATCGGGAGTGTCACAACCGCCTCCACTCCAGTTCCAGGAGATCCAATACCACCGACCCCCATGGGCATGTAACTTTTTACACTTTACACACACACACACACACACACACACACACTGTTTATAAAGTAAAATCTTCTTTAAACATTTAAGTGAATATCTAAGAAATGTTTCTGTATCAGTTTCCCATCTAAAATCACATTTGACATTGACTTCCATTTAGCAATAAATATTAAATGAATAATAACAAAAGTAAATCTTTACCTCTGGCTGCTCTTGCAGAGAGCCTGGGTTTATTTCCCAGAACCTATTTGGCACCTAAAACCCATCCTAACTTCTGAAGCCCTCTTCTGACAACCTTGGGAATTACATGATGTGGGTGCACCTACATCCATGTAGGCAATATTTTAAAATACTTCATTTTATTGTTATGTGTGTGCACGTGGGCATGTTCATGAGTACACATGCCATGGTGCCCATGTGAAGGTCAGAAGACAACCTTTCTTCCAGAGTCAGTTATCTTTAACAGCTATGAATTCTGAGGACTGAACCGGCTATCAGGCCCTCACAGCAAGTGCTTTCACACACCGAGCCCTTTCCCTAGTCCCAATATTGGATTCCTTAATGTCACCTACATTGACTCTATCACTGGTAGAGCGTATAACCCCATTACGTTGTATATTATGAAAAAAATGTGTTGGAGATAATTTATATCAGCTGGGGTAAATGTGTTTCACTTTATATATGAATCTTTTTAGGAATCAGATTGAAGTTTTGAAGTTAGAAGTTGATGCTTGTTGCACTTTCACTTAGGATTTGAATATGTCACTCAATGTTAAGAGCACTGTGCTAGCATGGAGTAGGCAGAGTGAGAGTTTGAACAGCAAGAAATTGCATTACTTCACACATACTGTATCCAATGATTTTCACTTCACAACATTCAATTCTGGGCTCTGCAGGGATCCTCACATGAAAAACGCACTGGCTGCTCTTACAGGGGACCAAGGCTTGACTCAGAACCCCAATATAGCCGCTAACAACTGTCTTTAGTTCTAGGGGGTCCAGTGCCCTCTCCATTCCTCACAAGCATTCCACAGCACACGTGCACCTACACATGTGTAGGCATTGCACTCATACACGAACTACAAAGAATAAATAAGAGTTTAAAAATTAAAAATATTCTAGTCTAATTAGGCTAATAATGGTTGCAATTGGAGAAGCTATACCTACTTCCAAATGTCCTATCTTTGTTATCATTATTGTTATTCAACAGGGAAATCATTTTAGTAGCCTCATTTTATTCTCAACATAAATTAATATTTGACACTGAGAAACGAGTGTACTTTTATTTCTCCTTTACACTTAGCTAAAGTAGTTTAAAATTCAGTATCTTTGCTTTATTCCATGATGATTTCATACGTGTAAATAGTACCTGATGAGCCTCCTCTCAAGCCCCTCAAACTTTATGCTTTTCCAGATTAAGGCCACCAACCCCACCTAATGTTCTGACTCACTTGTGTCTTACAAACCCTGTGGGTGTTTCAGGTTTCATGTCTCACACCAATGATCCTGACCTTGTCTGCTCCCCAACGTTCCTGACCATTATTGTGCTCTGTCGTCCATGTCCTCGACCCCTAGTAGATAGCACTGGTCAACTTCACTGAGACAGTGAGGCTGGGGAGGTTCTGGCCTCCAGCCCTCCCGCCAACTTCCAACCAGTCACTAAGCCTGTGTTTTCAAGTTGTCTCTGTTGATGGAGAGAACAGGTTCATTTAACTGACTTCAGTGCTCAGAAAAGATTGCTTTGCAGAAGGAACCTTTGTGGTTAGGGTTCAAATACAGAGGACAATTGGCTAAGTATGAGTATTTTGTTCTCTTTCTGAAGTGAACATTAGGATGTATTAGATTTTGATTCAATACATAGGGTCCAAAGTATGCATAACACACTGGGTAATTTAGAGTAAACTTTTAGACATTTTTAGCCTCCTCTTGGTGTTCTTTGGCAAAACAGTCACTTAGATAGAGGCTAAATTCTACTCTCAACTCTCCAACATCTCGCAGGGAGGAGAGCATATTTTGCACATTTATGCCATGAAATAAAGGTGCATTTGAGGTGACTCTTGCCCATTGTGTCGCTACGTAGGGGCATTACATCGTGTTGTCAGCCAGTGACTCTGAATTTTTGCTCTTTGGTGGTAAGGCAATACAGACGGCTGGGAAAGGCTGTGTGTGAGGTGGGGACAGAAGTGATGCTGCTCCCGGTGTAGTTCCCACTGCGCTGTACGGCACAGTCCTTGATTCAGTAAGTCTAGGAAGACCTGGATGTAGATATCGAAAAATATTTCTCCGGGTTCTGACACCACACCTAGATGAGGAACCGCTGGTCGGTGGAGGACATGAGCTTCTAGATTCCCAGGAATTGAAGGCATCTCTGGAAGAGTGGAAATGACATCACATGCTCCTCATCTCCATGTCTCCCTTCCTGTGTCAGACACCCCCATTTCATCAGTCTTTTCTATTCAGATGAATTGAAAATTAAAATTACTATATTTTATTTTTCCATTTATATGCGCTTAGAACATCACACCATTTTCTTTACATACGGACGTCTTCCACTACAAATCACAAGACATTTAAAAGGTTACCAATGGGCTGCTTTTAGTTAGCATTGTCTGGTCCTAGAAGGATTTCATGACCCTACATTAGCACTCATAGTTTAGATTAGAAAATGAGAAGAACACAAAGTAATCAAGTCTTTCCTTGGATTGTAGCTGGTCAGTGTCTGTCTTAGCACTCTCTTCCCACTCATAGACTGCGGCACCATCAGTCTGGCAGTGTTTCACCCTGAGATCCACGTAGTGTACGGTCAATATGAAGATCAATTAGAATTTGAATAATTTAACTATAGTCATCTCATGGTTTCAGTTATTCCTTCAATTAGCAGTCAGGGAGAATAAAATGAGAGTGAGAAATATATTCACGTTAGGATATTCTTCAAGTAGGGGTGAAAATTTTATTCAATGAATATTTTATTGATGTTTGTACATTTCCTACAATACATCTAAATCATATTGAGACCTGCTACCCTATCTGCACGCTTTCCATAAACAGCCCCCAGAATTTCTTGCCTTCTGCCACGTATGATGAGGCCTCTCGAGTCACATTTTCTTCTCCTTTACACCCATGGCTCCCTGTGTATCTCTCCTCCTCACTTCCTAGTTAGGGATCCCCAGTTCCCCCATTTTCTTCTTGGTGGTGTCTGCCTCCTACTGTCCCCTCCTCTCAGACTCCTTGTTATTGAAAGATGTGCATTGATTACTTTCATTTTAATTTCTGTTTGTGGTCCTGCTTTGTGTTTCCATAATTATACCTTCATGTGTTTTCTTTCTGTAGCTCTAGGATACAGTCATTCCTATCTTTAACATTGTGTATTTCTTCAAATAAGTATTCTCTCTTGGACTGGATGACTGGACGTGAAATTTTTCAGACTCTTCATTTCATGGAAGATGTTTCTTGCTCGTGACACTATGATACATGGATTTGATGGGTTTTAAAGCATTCTGGGTTGGCATCTGTGGTCATTTAGGATTGGGAATACTTTGGTCCAGGCTCTTTTGGCTTTCATAGTTTGCATTGAAATGTCAGCTGTGATTCTGATGGGGTTTACCTTATTTGTAACTTGTTGTTTTTCTCTAGCAACTTTCAGGACTCTCTCTCTTTGCTCTGTACTTTGAGTGTTTTCCTACGATAAGCACAGAAGAGTTCCTCTTCTATCCTATCTGATTGGCTTTCTGTGTGCTTCTTGTATCTCTGTAGGTATTTCTGTCCTTGATTTTGGGAAGTTTTATTCTATAAATGACGTGAGATTCTTTTCTTTTCTGTATGCCTGTGATGCATAGATTGTTCTTCAAAATTAAGTTCATATTCTTTGCCTGAGTGGTCTAGTTCTTCAGCTTTGTCATCCAGTCTTGATATTTTGTTCTCCATGTCATTGTTGCAAATACTTACTTTGTAGACAGCTCTTTGAAATCCTACCCACACAAGAGAAATATGGTCAAGAAATGATACATTTAGTTTCTTCTGTAAACTAAATCAGTCATCAAAATTCCAGAGATTGCTTTAGCAGTTAGATTTCCAATTGCCTTTAAGGAATTGAATGCAGTCTATTTTGAGCCATGTCTCAGCGGATCCTTCAATAGTTGGTACCTGTGCAGAGGGTTCATCCTGTACCTGAAACACACATGTGCATCATTAAAAATATTTGATTTATTACTTGTATATTATTTATGTGTATGAGTATATTGCCTACCTGAATGTAGTTTGCTCCTATCATGCAGCACCCACAGAGGTCAGGAGAGCTTCAGATTCCCCTGGAACTGGAGGTAGTGATGGTGGTCCGCCACCCTACACATGCTGGAACTCACACCCCGTACCTCTGTAAAAGGAGCCAGCACTCTTTACTGCTAAGTCGTCTATCTAGTCCCCAACATATTTTATTTGCTATTTTTATTTTTGTGTGTATGTGTGTATTGCTTGCATGTATGAAAGTGCTCCCATGACATGCAATGACTGCACAGGTCAGTAGAGGGCACCAGATCCCCCGGCACTGGAGTTAATTGTTCTTAGCCACCATGTGGGTGGTGGGAGTTGAATCCAAGTCCTCTGCAAGAACACATAGTGCTCTTAAGTGCTGAGCCATCTCTCCAGCCCGTCTTGCCTTCATGTACCTTCCCCTTGTAAATATTTAAACTTATAACTCTTTTTGTTGTTTGTTATGATAAAGATTTTAGCATTTTCAAGGTGCCTCGTATAAATGTATACTAAGATGGCTTGAATTATACATGCATTCTTGAAAATGGGATTGACTGTTAGAATTTAGGTGTTGGTAATTTAAGAACCTTTGTTCGGAGGGTGGCAGATGTCACCTAACATTGGGGTGCTTTCCAAGCATGAGATAGTGGGCTTGGACTGCAATACAAAGCCTCTTCTTGTACTTCATTTATATGATCTCTATTAATGGGTACTGAAATTGTATTACAAATGGAAACTGATAGTTATAGTTGAGTATGTTATGCTTATTGTCAAGATCTCCCTTTATTCTTGTGCCTTAGAAGTGCACATGACTTAGTGGCTTCATTACACTAAATACAATCCATTGAGATCATATCTGAATTTTCCTTGATAAATCATCATATTTTTTATTTCTGATTGGTACTTTACTCAATGATTTAACATAAGGACATCATGTAAACCATAGAATATAGTAATTTCTAGCTATGATTATCTTTAGGCCATCTTTACACCTGAGGTGTAAAATTCCATGGATAAGGAGTGTGAAATTTAGAAGGCTTCTCCAGAATGCCTCCCTGCAACTCAGGAGCCTGACTCAGCATCTGTGCAGTGGTCACTTTGTTCATATGTCTCAAAGTTCAGCTTCACCCTTTTGAAATCCTAGGAGCCCAGAAGACTGTTCAATTATGCAAGGCAAGGACAAAAGGAATGATTTAGTTCAGAAAGGGAGAGGCTCCTTTAGTTCCTGAAGCCCCACAATGTCCCGTTCTCTAAATCTGACTGTTGGATGTAAATCTGGGTCATCAGGGTGAGAGAGGACACACTGTGTCCCTGTCAGTTCATTTCCAAGCCAGTAGGGGAAAGTAAGGCTTAGAATGAAACACGGCCCTTTCTCAGAGGCCTGAAAACTCTGGGAATTTTCTCAAGCAGAAATGAAGCACACTTTTTTAGATGCCAGATTCTTGTAGTACTAAAATTAAACCGAGCACACAAATATTACGTGAACTGAAAGCAAGATAATGAAGCTAACACACCTATGATCAAAGTATATGGAAATAGTAAAGATGTCAATGAAAACTAACACACCTCAAATTTTCATTAAAGGTCGGAGAAACACCTGTCACCCACTTGAGCTCTTCCAGGCAGAGGATTCCTGGTTTAAGTGAGAAAGTGAACTCGCAGGCTCCACCTGCTCTGGATTCCGGAGATACCTCTTACTTTACAGCTGACGGGGATCTCACTGAACCCATACCTATGAAGATGGTACTTATGCTACTAATTCTAGTCTGTATATTACTGTGCCTCCTGTTGCCAGTCATGCTGGTAATGTGGGCAAAGATGTGATATTTTGAGCGCAACATGCGAAAAACCGTTGAGTCTTTCCAGTGCTTCTATAATTATTTTGTGCAATAAAATGTATTTTATTTCTGACTAACATTTGTGACTAAAATTTTATGTGTCGTACAGGGATATTTGGGCTTTGTCTTATATCATAAAACACTGCTTGATTGCATTTTCTAATTGTAGTGAAAGTGTATTCATTAATGTAGAAATATCATAGAAAGATTTTCTAAACAAAACAGACAAAATTGACTTAGTTGGTTCCCATATTTCCTATGCTAGGCCGAGGTAATAATGTCACTGCCAGTGACAGTCTAGCAATTTGTGGGTAAGTAAGCACATTTGGATAAGTTTAAGTATTAATTTGACTCTATTTTTTCTCTGTGGTGATACAGTACCCTGGGGTCTAAAGCAATGGGAGCAGGAATGGGGTGTCTTGAAGGCAGGTGGCTGGGTCAACAGCAGCTAGTAGAGGGTCGTCCACGTACTGGAGTGGTGTCAATTCAGAAGTCCAGAAGCCTGTCAGGCATGGGGGAATTTTTGAACCTTTGTGGCAACTGAGTCCTGGTTAGGTGACTGCTCTCTCTGCATAGCATCCTTTAGAGGTGCAGAGAAAATTCCTTCTGGAAGGCAGAAACAAGGTCTGCTTTCCTCATCTGTCTGTCACTACAAAAATATCAAATAAGGATTTCTACAAACTACATTCTGGGGAAGCAGTAAGTAAATCTGGGCTTCTTTACAGAGCAGTAGGTTCACTTACAGGAGTGTGTGCTCCCCTCTGAAGACAGCTAGGGAATAGTGGTTGACGGGGAGCTGTGGCTCACTCCTGCTGCCCTACCTTTCTTCTGGAACATAACAGTAAGCTGAGCTGTGATGATTCTAGCAAGCAGGTGCAACCAAACTTGGGAAGATGGCATCAGCCCATGCTCTTGTCTTTTTGGTAGAGGTCAGTCCTATGCAGCAAGATCAAAGACAGTGGAGACTTGAGGACTAGCTGGAAGACAACTGAGCACAGGGTTTTAGGACCAGGGGATGAATGGTCTGACTGCTGATCTCCTGGAGATTTTGGACTTGAGGATATTTTCTGAAGTTAGTGCTTAAATTACTGGTCTCCACCAACGAGCAAACAGAGTGACGAAATCTGCACTGGAGAGCCAGGTTTGTGCCTTCAGATGCTGCCTAACAGAAAAGCACCCCATGGGAGGGAAAAGGCTGTGACTACACAATCGTCATGTGGACCTGAACTGTAGATTTCTCAATGCTGCCAGAAGCAAAGCACATGGCAGGGAGACTGCTCTCAGGGATGAGCAGACCACTGTCCACAGGCAGAGCTCTGTCATTCTCCGCTGTTTCCTTTGGGAGATGGATGTTTTCCCTGTTGTGTGACACTATTCCTGGGAAACATGAACAAACTTCTGCTCATCCCAGATAGGAAACTAATGACTGATCAAACTAAGGATCCACCAAAGACCACCTTGGTGAAGCACTGAGTCATGGGTTGGTTATAGTAGTGTGGGTGAGGGAGTTACTTACAGGAACAGAAACGACTCAGACATCAGCAAAGCCACCCAAGCATGGGTGTCAGCCCACAAGACCAGGAACCCCGGTGGGCAATGCACAACCTCCAGGCAGCTCAACAGGTTCGAGTGTCCTTTTCAGGTAGCTCAGTTGGTCTGAACTTCTTCAAGGTAGGTTGGCTTGTCTGTCTATAGGAAGCTTGACAGGCTGGGCTCTGACTCTTCCAGGTGGCTTGTCTTGTCTGAGAGCATCTCTCAGCAGTCCTTAATGCTTATGTACGGTTGGGGAGGGAGGGGCCTTGTGAAAGTCTCTAATATTATATACGTTCCGGGAGGGAGGGCACCTAGTGTATCTGGTTAATTTCAATGACTTCTCAAAGCTCCTGAGTTGCTTACTTCCTCAGCTTAACAAGCTTCCCTGTAATATGAAGTATTTCACCTCAGGGGGTCAAAACATCTCATTGTTTACCTTTCTTTAGAAGATCCTGTGGTTTAGCTCCATTACACATCTACTGTTTACCTCTCTTTTAGCACCCTGCATCTTACTAAGCATCTCTCCAAGGGTCAGAACCTTGAAGAAAATTGCTGCACAACAGTCCTCACCATAGATAGCGGGACCACTTACCACCCTCACCTTCACAGTTCAAACCTGCAGCTGCCTGTACTTTTGATCATGGCATTTCAAACCTCATGCCGTCTCAGCTGTCTCCTATAACAGTCTCCCATACACACTGTACAAGAGTATCCCCAGTGTACCTGACTCGTGACTCTGCCTTGTTTTACTTCCCTCCGAGTTCAGCCTCACACACTAGGATCTCTCTCCCAGTGGTGCCTGGATACACCAGTATGAGACATGGGGAAAATGAAATGGGCTTCTCCAGTCCTGAGCTGCCATGCAGACGTTATTACTACTCAGATACTGCCACCGAATTTAAGGGTTGTAGAAACTATGGACTTGCCCTTTGGCTAAGACTGTTTTCATGAGGGTAACCTGGCTCGCCTTGTGGATGTGTCTTTGGGATCTGTTACTCTGCCATGGAGCCACGACTAGAGCTACCAAGTGGTTTCTTCCTTCTCCTACATAACTTTTCTCCTCTGTGATTTTTTTTTCTGTGTCATCCAATTTTGGTGATTCTCACCGCTCTTCCTGTTTGTGTCTCTTTGGAAAAAACTATTCTTTGCTCCCCTGACTGTTCTCATTCATGGAACCACTAGAAGGCAGTTTCTAATCTGCTATGTTACCTCAACTCTATCCTTTTTATTTTTATTGTGTACATATTTTTTAATCTTTATCTACTGTTTACTCATTATATAGTTTTTGTCCTTTTATTTTCTTCTGCTGCTGAAGACCAAGCCTAAATCTTTCTACGTATTGGAAAGCTACTCTGTCTCTATGTTATATTCAACTTAAGTTGGAGAAGTTTTGCTTAGCATCTCCTACAGTTCAGTCCCACTCAAATACTGGTGGACAGGTCTGCTTTGAGAAAATGGGAGGGAGGCTGGCGAAATGACTCAGTACTTGAGAGCACTTGCTGCTCTTGCAGAGGAATGGGGTTCAGTTCCCAGCACCCAACTGGGACTGTTAACAACTGACTCTAACTCAAGTTCTGGGGGATGGAATCTCATGCCCTCTTCTGGCTCCAGAGGCATTTGCACACATGTGATGCACTTACACACAGGCAGGCAAACACTCATACACATAAAAATAAGATTTTTTTTAAAGAAAAGAATGTGGGGAAGGGATAAAATCTCATCTGTTTCAGTCCCTTTTTTCACAATTCAATGAGTCAACTGCCAGAAGCACTTTCAAGTAGTAAAATCAATACCAACATGGAGACTCCTTCCACCTAAAAAGTGTTTGTACTTCTCATGTAGAATAATCACAGAAGGTCAGGTGTGACGTACATGCCCCTAATCCCAGCACATGAGTGGTGGAGGCAGGAGGATCAGGAGTTCAAAGTCATCCTTTAACTAATACAGAACTTCACTTACCTGAAATACTATATTAAAAAGCACACACAAAAGGCTAAATTCTATATTAAAAAGCACACCACTAAACATGTAATCTATATACTCTGGCCTATACAATGGCAGCTTCAATTAACTGAGACTGAACTCTTGACCTTCTTAATTCAGTCAGCTGTTTTCTTGTGTTCTCTTGGACTGCATTACTTTTTTAAAAAGTATTCTTTTGATTTGCTTTTCTTCCATTTCACCATCTTTTGTGTCTAATCTTAGAGTTTATATTATGTGTGGTGTTTGAATTTTGAGATTTATCCATCTGTTGTGGCTGAAATCTCTTTTTCATTTATGTATGGAACCTTCCTGATAAGAAGCATTCTCTTCTAAGTAGGTTTAGGTATCTGCTGTGTAGTACTGAGTATGAATCCGGTGGTCATTTTAGTACAGTTTTGTCAAGGCTTCTTTGGCTGTCATTAGTGGTTGGATGCAATGTGCGACCTATCAGAGGCTGAAAAATATGGTTTCCTGTGTAAGAGTGGCCTAGAATTGTCTCTTGGTTAATTCAGGCTGCCATTGTGTAGACCAAAGTGTGAGGGAGAGGAGGGAAGGGAGAAGAGCTGGACAGAGGAGCACAGGTGACATGTACACACCTGTAATTCCAGCTCACAGGACGCTGAGCTATGTAAATCGTGAACTCAGTGGCAGTGTTAGATATATAATGAGCTCTAGAGCTGCATAATTGGACAGGGAGGGAAGAAGAGGGGAGAGAAATGGGAGCAGAGAGGAAAGGCAGAGCCCATCCAAGCAGTTCTATTCCAAGGGTGGAAGGCTGGGCTGGGAAGGGCTGTGGAGCGTGGAAAGTGTTATTTTGTCTCTTCTCAAACAGGCAGGGGATGACATATCCCTTCACAAGGTTCAGTGCTGAGTACTAGCCTGTGAGGGCTGCAGAACCGGACAAAACAAGCTGTCCAATCAGGAGTGCTGGTGGGCCTAGCAGAAGTTCCGCAGACGCCATCTTTCTTACTGGCACGGCCATCGCGGTAGCGCAGTCCTGTAGCTTCTGTAGCCTTGTGACCTCAAGGAGCGGTCTAGAGAACCACCACGGCAAGGCTGCAGGAGCTGACCAGTCTGGATCACCGGGAGCAGAGCGGAAGTTCTTCACCCACCATCTTTTCCTGCCGCGGACACTTTGGCAGCTTGTCCTGTCACCCGAGGGAATCTGGGGCGCCTGAACCTTGGTGCCATGCTGCCACCGAGCCCTGGAACCGCAGTGAGCCGCGGGCGCCGACTCGGTGAGCGACGGGGCGGGTGTGCGAGGCGGGCGGGCAAGGCTGCGGGCGGGCAGGGCTGCGGGAGGGGCCCTCGGTATCGACATCTCAGTGGTTAGGCAGAAAAAAGCCTTTTCATTCGTATTTGCGGTCAAATAGCAGTAGGCAGAAGGTGGCACAGTCAGCTCCTTAACAGTGTGTGGTCACTCCCTCCATCCCAGGTCGCCTCCCCTCAGAGCCTCAATAAAGGAGGAGCGAGTTCTGTGCTTGCTCAAGTTGGAATTCGGTCAAAAATGACAACTGCCCTCAAGAAAGGAGAGAAACTTAATGAGTGTTTTGTTTCACTTTTCCTAAACTTGGTGAGTATGTCAGTCATTTTATTTGCATTTTTCAAATGCGAAAAAAGGGGGGTATTTGAAAAGTATGTCTTGCCAAGTCATGAATTAGAAACTGGGGAGAGGAAGTTAGCATCATATAAAAGCAGGCGAAAGTGTCAAGAACAGAAACCATTATGAATTGGTATGTCTGTAGCAGTCGCTGCCAACCAGAATGAAAGCACCTGGCTAAAATGCAACACGAGCTGTTTTTCTTTTCTACCTAGGCAGTTGCTGTGGTCAGTCTGTAACATGTACCCATTGAAGATATTTTTGTTGTATTTTCTCAGAGAAGAGCACATTTGTGTTTTACCTGCTGAGCAAAAATATTTATAATTCTATAAAGTTATCTTTGTCCCAGATTCTGGCACAGAGAATCTAAACCCTGTGGAATTTTCTGAGCAATAGTGTTAGAGAGCAAATAGCTATCTAGCTGGGATAGACTATAAATTCTCTACTTTGTCTGTTGGAAGACCCACATTTCCAGTTTCACTGTTAAATCACCACATCATAGGACCACCTTAGGAAGGTGGGCTCACCTTAAGTTATACTAAATAGATGGGCGGTGAACTTTTCCTGCCTGGAATCCCACCTCCCAGTGCAGTTCTGGACCCGGCCACAGACATGTAGCTCTCCATAAGTCTGCCGGATGAATTTTTCAGAAAAGGGTATTCTTTCCTTCTCTTCTTCATGTCCCTTTTCTAAACATGCTTTCTCTTAGGCTTTGGGCTGCCCTAGCATCTTGCATTTCTCTACTTTTTCTCTAAAGCTTCTTCTCCCAGCCATGTGGCTGCCAGTCCGCCACGTGTCTGACCCCCTTGCAGACTCTAAACCTGCAGGACTTTTTGGCTTCTTTTCTTCTCCCTCCATTCTCCTCCTCCAGGCAGCTGCTGAGATCCCCAGCTTGCCTGCCTTGAAGATTTTTCTTTAGATTCCAATAAGATCATCCTAAAGTTTTTGTTTGGTTCATTCTTAAATTCTAACCCACTAGGGGATGCTCTCCCTTTTCAATAAGACCCCCTCCTGTTCCAATACTCCTGTTTTGGGGTCTTGCACAATATTAAAATTCATACTGATTAAGTGACTGAGTGCCATCCCTCCATCATTTCTGAGTAGAAATTGGCATCCAGACAGAGCAAACAGGTGCTTTGAACTAGCACAGAAAACACTGTGATTAGACTACCCTGAACGTGTCAGAACTTTAGTAAGTCTGGGTAGTGCCTGAATTGAACTGAGGGACACCCAGTTGACATTGGAAAGTCTGTTAGTGTTTAATAGGAACACCCTTTTGGAGTGAGTTGCAATGTCAGAAAATGACACCACAAGGCTCTACCTTCGATGGATTATTTGTTCACTTATGCGAATTGATTCTGTGGAGGAGGTAAATGTCACACAGTGAAGAGAGGGAGAAGAGGTGCTTGGAGAACCCAGAATCAAATTTTCTGGGTGTGCAGGCTTCCGTCAATCCCTAAGAGTTGCTGCACACTAGGCAATTATAGGATCTCTAAGTTGAGATACAGGGTTAGCTTTCTGGATGTGGGGTCCTTGTGAATTCAGGGTGTAGAGTGGATTGATTCTCCGAGGGTGGACAAACACCCCTCCCAGAGTGCTATCACCCAGGACCACCTTGAGCAGAAAGATGAGGAGCTGGGAAAGTCCTATGCCCCACCCACCCTGTGTATTGGCCTTGGATGTGAGAAGAGGAGGTGCTAAAAGTATTTAAACTGGGGGCGCCAGGAGGCCGGTCCTGTTCTTCCCCTCCCCCATGGGCCATTTGGATCTGTTCACCAGGAAGTTGGAGAATCCCAGCCACGTGGATTTACTAATGGAACTTGTGGAGGGGAGGGTGGGCGCCCATGTTCTGTAAGTAACCCCTCACCCATTGCTCTGTTAGTAAGCCCAAGTAAACTAGCTAGAATCTGTTTAACTGTAGGTGGAGAAATTTGTGTTTCTTGCAAGGCCTGGGGAGACTTTTTGGGTTGCAAGGCAGGGAGAGAGGCAGGTTAAGTTGGTCTGCCTTTCCCAAAGAGAAATGTTAATAACACAGGGTAAAGCAGATTTCTTCTCTGAGCTGATTTATGTTTCCTTGGTAAAGTCTTGCTGACAATATGTTCTACCCAGTGTGTGGATGTTTGTAGTCATTCTTCAGAGCTTTACCACCATCTGCTTATCAATAAGCAAAGTTTCACTTGATTTCACCAGATTTGAATTTGAATAAGGCAATAGTGCTCCTAAGAAAGCTTTTAAAATAAACTTTATTCAAATTATTATTGTGCGGGTGCATGATACGTGTGTGTGGGTGTCCATTCATGGGTACAGAGGTCCAAGGACAACTTGGTGGAGACATGTCTTTCCTTACACCTTTATGTGAGTTCCAGAGATGGAATTCAGGTAGTGAGGCTGATGAACCATAAAAAAATTGTTGTTAATGTTATCTATGTGTGCGTGTGTGAATTTATGTGAACTGTGTGTGTATAGGAGCCTGCAGAGGCCAGGAGAGAGATCAGATCCCCTGAAACTGGAGTTACATATGGTTGTGAGCTGCCATGTCCTCTACAAAAGCAGTAAGTGCTCTTCCCTGCTCAGCCATCTCTTCATCCCCTAATACAACTTTTAATAGAAAAGGTGTTAGTACAGAAAAAGCTCCCAAAATATATTTTATGATGAGAAACTTTTTTTGGAAGGTTCCTTGCCTGAATCCTTTACATGTGATGGCAGACAAAGCTGTGAGCTCAGTAAGGGGATAGTTAAAAGTGCTTGAGGACTTGCAAGAGGCCTCAACAGGTGCTTGTGAGCAGGCCTGATGATCTGTGTTTTATTCCCAGATCCTACAAGCTGGCAGGAGAGAACTGACTTCGAGGAACTGTCATCTTTCCTACATACAAGCACATAATAATAATAATAGTGATAATAATTTTAAAGTACTTGTGCTAGGCACAGTGATGCACACCATAAATCCCAGCATTTGGGAGGCAGATGCAGGATTTCTGTGAGATCGAGGCCAGTATGTTCTGTGTCACAAGTTCCAGGCCAGCTGTGGCTACAAGGAGAGGGTCTCAAACAAACAAACAAACACAGTTGCTTGAGAGGCTGAGGAGATGGTTTGGTCAGTAATGTGCTTTCATGAGGACCTGAGTTCAGATTCCCAGCACCCATCATGTAAAAAACCAGGCACAGTGGTGCATGTCTATAATCCAGGGACTGAGGAGTTGTAGACATGGGAGATACCAAAGCTCGCTGGCTAGCCAACCTAGCCAAATTGGTGAGCTCTGGGTTCATAGAGAGACCTTGTCTCAAAAAAAAAACAAAGATGGAGACTGAAGAAGGCAGCTAATCTAGAAGTTTGATTACAACATGTATATGCACACAGAGACATATGTACCGAAACGCATGCTCACACACATACATGCACATATAAAGATAGTGATTAAAAGGTGAAGCTACTTCTATGCAAATTAGAACTGAGGGACTGCATCCCTGGTAGAATCAGGACGGAGAGGCCACGTCTGATGCGTGCAGTAGATGTGCAGATCCCTGGGCAGCAGCACGTAGTCAGTGAGGGCCAGGAAGTCTGAAGTCAGCAGGTCAGTGAAGCAGTGGGAATAGCTTCACGTGTGATTAGTGATCTCACCTAAGAATGAAGGTGAAAACAGTCGTGTGCTGACGTTCTTGCCTTCTCAAACGTACCAATATTTGAATCCATAACGGGTATCTTGGGATTCCCTTTTTTATTAAATAGGTAAGCAGAAGTGCCAGACCCCGTTGGCTCCTTGTGCAGACATCAGGCTTAAGACTGTGTCTCTATGAGTTCATCTCTGTTAGTAAAAGCAGGTATACCTGTAACACAAAGGGACTGAGGCCCATAACGTCCAGCTAGATCCCATCTTCACCCTGTGAGAGAGCAATAAAATTCCCCTCCTGGTCAGCTGCCTTCTGTTGCCTGTGTCCTTCAGCCACTGAGAGCAGTGAAGAAGTGTCAGTGAGAAGCCACAGGACACCAGAAAGGAAGACAGGAGTCCTGTCCTTTCTCTTGTGCTAACTCTCACTGCTTCTGAGTCATTTTCTGGGCAGAATTGCTTGTGGTTTGCACAGAATTGCTGGGGTCGTGCTGTTATTTCCATATAAGAATTAAAATCTTTGAGTGTCAGGCTTTGGGAGAAATTCATTTTGAGCATTTCCTGGAGAAAGTATGAATTTGATGCTTCTCAGGTGAGAATTTAAAGTGATTCTTGGGGAGAGTGTCCCCACTGGTGAATATGGAAGTGTGGAAGGAGGGAGTGCGTTCACTCTTGGAGGAAGAGCGGCAGGGCTTGATGAACTTCCAAAGTTAAACCCTCAGATGTTCTTCTTGAGTAACAGTCAGTCTCACTGCCGAGGTAGGAACATGTTTACCCTTCTGAAGATAGTTTCTTGTGACCTTAAATGAAGCAAACTGGGTGGCTGGGCTAGTTAAAGGGTTAGTTTTCTTCTATATTAATCCCTTTGTACTTTGTGACATATAATTGGGTTCTTCATGTTTGCACGTTCTACGTGCTTAATTGCCTAAAAATGAATTGAGTGGGCAATAAAGCAAATGAAAGCCATATCGGTGAAGCCAGCTGCCATCAGATTCTCCTACTATAGCTGGCCTGGCCTTACACAGGATCAGTGATTGTCTTCATGAAACATAGTCTAGAATTCACTCAGCAGATTCCTGATCCCATTTCCAGCAAGCAGAAGCAGAAATTACCCACCAAAAAGAAGAACTCAGTCCCAGTTCAGAAGCCAGGAATAAGTTTTACTTAAATTCAGTTATGCATCCATCTGGGCCCACTGAATACCAAATAAGAAAGTCTAACCTGCTAAGGACTGTGGGTAGAATCTGTTATTCCCTGTGCATGGACGGGATTGTTTCTGCTGTCACTCAGAGGTCAAGGAGGCAGGTCCTGGCTCATTAGCCAATAAGATTCATTGGGACAAGCTGTTCAAATTGACCACCACATGGCTATCGGAAGAAGAGTCTCTCTTTAACCTTGGAAATGTTCTGCTTTGCCATTTCAGAATCTGGAGTATGCCAGAATCCAGGCAGCCTAGCCTGAACCTGTGCTTCGACCTGCAAAGGCCAGGGATGCATGCTGAGGATCTTGGGACAACTGTAAGTCAGAATGGTAGGTGTTGGCTCTGTCTACAGGTATGGATGGATGTAGAGGAATGCCAGTCCAGGCATCTGTGGCTGAGCCTGGCCTTCCATGTTGACTGCAGTCTACAGCCTCAGTCTGCCACTTACTCTTGGTTCCTTCTGTTCCCTTTGTCTGGGATTGGGCCAGCAGTTGGAATCCTCCTGTCCTACCCTGCTGAGAAACTTGCATTCTGAACTAGAGACCTCTTTGGACAGCTTTGGCACACTGTCCTGCTCTCCCAGAATGTGTGGTAATGGCAGCAGTATCGGGCAGGTTTCTGATTCCTGTGTGGGGTTCTTGCAGGAAGGAACTATGATGTTTGGATACCTGATCCTTCCTTTCTCTTGCAAGTAGATCAAATTGCCCAGAAGTTTTTGAATATATGAGAAATAGTGCCTTGTATGTTCTCCTGTTAACTCTTCCAATCTCAGTCTGTTCTGTGTCTGAAGTTTTTAATCCCAGGTGAGGAGGACCATCTGTTCATGACTTTCTTAGAGTCTGCCAAAGAACTGAGACCTGCTGAGACTAGCTTTTATATCAAACTCACTGAGGGTAGCAGCAGCTCATTAATGCGTGAATCAAATGAACACCTTATTCTGTTCATGAGGGCTGAGCCATCATCTTCTCTTAAAGGTCCCCCCCAATCCTCTCACCTCTTAAAGTCTCCTAGCAGAGGTTGAAATTCCATCTGTGTTTCACGGGAGGCCAACTACATTCAAGCCATAAAAAGAGAGCCCGCAGCAAATCCCTCAAGCTTGAGATTGCTCCTCATATAAATGTCGCTTCCCCCTTTATAATTTACAACATGATTATCAACTATTTGTCTGAAAGCAAATATCTGATTACTTTTAGTGTTTTAGTTGCCATTTTTCCAAACCAGTAAATCCTTTTTTTAAAGAAAGAAAACTCACATTAAGATACTTTCCCCAATGGGGGCTGGAAAGATGACTGCAGGGATAAAATCACTTGACATTCTAGAGGACCTAAGTTTCAGTCACAGGCTGCTCACAACTGCCTGTAACTCTAGCCTCCAGGGATACCCTCTTCTGTTCTCCATGGCTACCCACACACATGTGACATATACTTGCACAGTCATACAGACATACACATGATATAAAAATGTGATTACCTTCCCCAAAGTTTCCATTCCTTGCAGACACAATGGGTGGTTTACTAATTAAATGCTGGTATTGAGAAGATAAGGTAGAAATGTCTCCTGAATTCTCTCAGACTTGTGAAGGGAGAAGTGTAGTCTCAGAGAACAGGGATAATAGACCGCACTGAGGGAGCACCGGAACCTGAGCAGCCTGAAACCAAATGTCTTGTTACTTCTGCTGTTAGTGTACTCTGTGTACTTCTGAACATCTGAAAGACTAGATATTTCAAATAAAAACTGAAGTTTTTCCACTGTATGCATAGCAGTGTTGAAAACTACACATATATAACAATGACTGTATCTGAAAATGTCTTCTGTAATAGTAAGAGCATTCTGGTCTAGAGCCCTTAATTTCTTCCAGTCCCTTCACTGGTGTATAATATGTGATAGAACATGTATCACTTACATGTGATGTTACAATTTTAGTTCCAGAAAGTCCTTTACAGAAGACAAATTTTCTATGAATTTTAACACAAAAAACACAAAATGTGTTATTTTCTAACTGACATTTAAAAAATAGTATATTTTTAATTTATGTGTATGAATGTTATACCTGCATGCATGTAAACGCACCCATGTTGTACAATGCCTGTGGAGATCAGAAGAGGGGGTCAAATCTCCTGGGATTGGAGTTATGGACAGTTGATAGCTGCCTTGTGGATGCTGGGAATCAAACCCAGGCCCTCTGAAGAACAGCCGGTGTTCTTAACTGCTGAGCCATCTCTCCAGCTACCATTTTTTTGAATATTTTTTTCTTAATTTTTTTATTGAGCCTTTGTACATTTCATACAACAGTTCTTCGTTCCCTGTCTATGCCCCGCCCCGAGCTGACCTCATGCATTCCACCATACGCGGTAAGTCCTATCTCCCCAAGCATTTGAACCCAGATGTCCTTCCACGGATTGATCCACTTGACACTAGTGAGCACATCTAGTGATCGTAAGGTCTGCTCTCCCTCACCCGGTGGTCATCAGTGTCCAGCAGTTCCCAGGCTAGGGCTGGCAAGCCACCCATCTCCCTCACCGGACTCTGGCCCGTGTCTGATACGTTGACATGGGTCTTGTGCTTGATGCTACCATTGCTGCAAGTTGACGCGTACAAGCTTCTAGTGGCCTGAAAGCCTCTGTTTCCCTGTGTTCACGGAGCACCCCTGGCTCTTCCAGTCTGTCCAACTCCTCTTCTACAATGGCCCTGAGCAGTGGGTGGGGGAGGTTTAATATGGAGACCTGTCCAGAACACACACTCCACAGTCACTGACTCTTTAAAACCTGCCAGTTATGGCCTTCCGGGAACGTCACACTCTGTTATGTGAGGAAGCTTCTCTGGTGAGAGTGGAGGGATGCACGAGTACTCTCCCACCCCTGTTCCTCTGTGTTCCGTGAGTCTTAGGTGTAGAGGTTCCACTGTAATGTGTCACCTAGCATATGTCATCTCTGACATACATCCTCCGTTGTGGAACTCTGCAGTGGCCTCTATCTGTTGCAAGAAGAAGCTTTTTGGATGAGTGGTATACGGTATACTTGTCTGTAAATATAAGGATCCATATTAAGCATATGGTAAGAAATTTCATTTGTCTAGAGACATGACTGAGAATAGGGTTTTCTCCGGGATCTATGACCTCTCAAGCCATGTGTATTTTGTCTGTGTTTACAGCGTCACCCATGAATTCACTCCCGTTGAGAGAGCTTTAAGTTCAATTAAACAGCTGTTGATTACCTCTCAGAACAGTGCACTACTGCGCTAATAGTTGCAGTTTGCTCTGCCAGTCATTGTGGTTATTAGGCTTTAGGGCTGGGTTTGAGCACTGATTGATTTTCTCCCCTTGGCAGCTTGCATAGTATCGTCTAGGTCTATGAGCGCTAAACTGCAGGTCAAAGACTTCAGGTCAGTTTCTGCTCCACTGCGCCAAGTCTTGGGTCTGAAGTGTGTCCCGTCTTCAGCAGTAGGGTCTTGTCTTCATATTCTGGGAGATAACCAAGAGCTCTGGCAATGGCCCATGTTATTTGGGGAGTCTCCTGGACTTCTCTGACCGACCACTCGAAGGGAGGTCTCTCCTGTCTGGCACTGTGCTCCCGGCCGTACATTCCCTGGGTGTGCACATGTTCAGACACCGCACGTGCGCTTCTCAAGGGGTCCCCTAGTCAGCACATTTCCCTCTGGCTTCCCTAGCCCCCTAAGCTCCTCCCATCTCTCCTCTCCCCTCCTCCAATCACTGTCTCCCTCCCTCTTCCAAGCACCCCCATCACCCCACGTTCCCCCGTGACACCCACCCCCACCATACCCCCCCCCCTGAGTCCCCCCCCCCCCCCCACCATGGCCCGTTGCATGTCCCTCCTCTCTTCTCCCCTCCCAGATGAGCACTCCCACTTTCCACCTCCCCCTGGGTAACATCTCTTCCCCACTGTCCCCCTCCTCCAGGCTCTTTCTTTCCTTTGACCTCTGTGTTTCCTTTCCATTTTCCTCGCTCCTGTTCTCACATCAGGATATATACTCACGTCTAAGAGACTGATGCTAGGATCCTCAAATAAGGGAGGACATGCATCACTTGCTTTCCTGAGTCTGAGTTACTTCCCTTAGCATAACAACCTCCAGTTCCATCCATTTACCTGCAGAGTTCATAATTCCATCATTTCTTACTGCTGAGTAGATCTCCATTGTGGACATGGACCCACATTTTCATTATTCATCAGTTGCAGGACGTTTCGGTTGTTTCCATTTCATAGCTACTGTGCAGAGAGCAGCAACACACAGGATGCACAGCCATCTCTACAGTAGGATGAGTCCTTTGTGTATATGCCAAGGAGTCGTATAACCAGATCATATGGTAGACTCGTTTTTAATTTTTGAGAGTTCTCCAGCGTTTGGACTCTTTTGTTCTCTTTATCTTAGTCTGACTGGGATGAGATGGAATCTAATTACTGAGGGTATTAAGCACTCTTTAGGGAGTTTCTTACCTATTTTTATTTCTTTATTTGAGAACTCTGCTCAGATCTATCTTTTTATTGGGTCATTTATTTTCTTTAACGATCTACAATCAATACTGTTTCTATCTTTTTTAATAATTTAAGTAGTATTGGTTATATATCTTTTTAAATGTCTGGTGGAATTTGCTGTGATCCCGTCTGGGCTTTGTGCGTTTTTAGTTGGGAAGTTTGTATTGCTGTGTCAGTTTCCTTATTCATTATGTGTCTGTTTAAGCTGTCGATCTCATTTTGATTTAGCTTTGGTCGTTTTTGTGAATTTAGAAATTCATTTCTTTCGTGTTTTCAGGTTTAATAGAGTATGGGTTTTTAGAATTTCCTTATGATCCGGATCTTTCTGGTGTCTTCTGTGTTAATTCCCCTTTCATCTCTGTTTTTGTTGATTTGGAATTACTCTTTCTGTCTTTTGGTTACCTTAGCTAAGGGTCTGTCTATGTTGTTTATCTTTTCAAAGAAACAGCTCTTAGGTTCATTGATTCTTTGTGTTGTTTTCTTTGTTTCTGTTTCATTCTTACTTCTGGCTTTGGGTTTGGTTTGTTCTGACCTTCCCAGAGTTTTAAATTATATTGTTAAGTCATTTATTTGGGCTTTCTGATTTTTTAATGTAGGCATTTAGAGCTATAAACGTCACTCTTACAATTGCGTCTTAAGTGTCCCAGAGGTATCATTGTCATTTAGTTCCAGGAATACTTTTATTTCTTGTTTAACTTCTTCTTTGACCCATTCATCGTTCAGGAGCGTGTTCATTCATCTCCATGAGAACTTCTTTTGGTGGTGTTGATTTTAAGTTTTATTGCATTGTGATCTGATAGAACACATGGAATTATTGATGTTTCTTTTTCTTTTCTTTTCTTTTTTTTGCATTTGTTCAGGTTGGTTTTGTGCCCCAGTATGTGGTCAATTTTAGAGAAACTTCCATTGACTATTGATAGAAAGTGTGTTCTTTGATGCTTGGATGGAATGTTCTGTAGATCCCTGTTAAAGATCTGCTCAACACCATTTACCTGGAATTCTTCTTCCTCTGTGCCTATGATGCATAAATTTAGCCTTTTCGTGGCGTCCTGCATTCCTTGCATATTCCATTCTGCGGTTTTAGGTTTTTTTAATATTCTTTGCCTGATCAGTCCAGTTCTTCGACTTTACTGTCCAGTGTTAATATCTGTTTTTCATTTCATTCATTCTGTTGATGAGGCTTTCTCCTGTCTTTTCCAGTTGGCTATTGCGGTTTTCACTTCCTTCTTTATGTCAACCTCAGTTTTCTTCACTATTTCTACCCCTTTCACGAATTCAGTCAGAGGTTTAACCCTGTCCTCTTGTTTGTGTGTTCTTTAATTTGTTGAATTCTTTTATTATAGTTATGATTGTTCTTTTAAATACTGCATCCTGGGGTGCCTCAAGGGAGTTCTCATTGTAGACCTCTTCCAGGGGACTGGTGGTGTTTGGTGGAGATATATTATTTTAGTTTTTCTTTTTTTGTTGTTATTGTGGATTTCTTTTCTTACTTGTGATTTTCATATGAAATTCACACCTGCCTTTATTGAGTTTGATTCTGTTTGTATTACTGATGTAGTTTGGTTGCTTTCTGATTGGGTATGAAAAGTTAGTCTAGGTTTCAGGTTCTCTCTTTTGATTTTATAATTGAGGGATCCAGGGAGATTACTGAGGAATTCTCCAGGAGGCCCAAGTTGCCCAGGCTAATTAGGTGCACTTCACTAGCCTCAGAAAGGTAGTGCCATGGGCCAAGGAGAGGAGGTGGGAAAAGGATGTGCTGTTCCATCCTAGCCAGCAGGAAAGCCTAAGTCCTGAACCAGTGGGAAGGATGGCGAAGGGTCCCAAAGCAGCGGGGTGGGCATGACAGAATGTGACCCTCTCACTCCTGGAGGCTGAGTCCGGCACACAGTCTCAGTGGGATGAGCACACAGGGAGAGCTATGGGACAAGGATGTGCGACCCTAGTAGCCAGGAGGAAAACCAGGTGCCTGGAGCCGTGGGAGGGTCTGCAGATGTCTCACAGCC
Source organism: Eospalax fontanierii (assembly GCA_035773235.1). Taxonomy (NCBI): domain Eukaryota; kingdom Metazoa; phylum Chordata; class Mammalia; order Rodentia; family Spalacidae; genus Eospalax; species Eospalax fontanierii. The sequence goes on from CM069554.1 coordinate 9,635,691, forward strand.
AGGGGATGGTTGAGGCAGGATTTTGCCCACCTGAAATCTTAGCATTTGAGTGGCTGAAGCAAAAGGCTTTCCAAGTTTGAAGTCAGTACTTATGGGCACATACACAGGTACATGATTAAAAATAAAAACAAATCTTTAGAAAACTACAAAAACAAGTGAATTGAATCCAGATGTCCTACACTGTGAGTCTCACCTTTCCTCCTGGAAATATGTGGTGTGCACTAGGAGTTTTTGACCTTTGAGGATGTGGCTGTGAACTTCACTCTAGAGGAGTGGGCTTTGCTGGACCCTTCCCAGATGACACTCTACAGAGATGTGATGGAGGAAACCTTCAGGAACCTGGCTTCTATAGGTAAGGGGGACATTATTCCTCGCTGCTCAATTTAAGAACGTGTCTGTCCTGTTCATCATTGCGGGTCCATAACTTGGAATATGAAAGGGTCAATTTGGTAAATATAGCAAGCATGCTTATTTATATCATTAACCTACTTAAAATTTATTGGTTTTTTTTTTCTGTAATGATAGAATTCACAGTGATTTTTCTCATCCTACGTTTTTAGAACAAACACAGCAAGGCCAGAACTTTGAAGATAACCACAAAAATTCCTGGAGAAATCTAAGGTAATTTACTCCTCAAAATGAAAGGACCCCCCCCAAGAATGTGAAATTGACCTGGTTCTGGCTGTGGTGGCCCATACCTTTAATCCCAGCGCCTTCACAGTAGAGGCAGGATGATATGTGAAAGTTTTAAGCAAGCCAGGGCTATGCAGATATACACTGTGTTTTTTTTTTTTTTTTTTTTTAAAAAGGCAGGTATGATGGGACACACTTTACTCCCAACATTTGAGAGGCAGAGACAGGTGGATCTCTGTGAGACAGAGGCCAGCCAAGTGTACACAGTGAGTTCCAGGCCAGCTGGAGCTACAGGGAGACCATGTCCAAAAAAGAGGAAGAAGATGACTATGGGAATGACTGGGCCTTTCCAAAAATAAAACCCTATCTCAAAATTTAACTTAAATTAAATAATTAAAATTTTAAATTAATATGTAAGTCATAAAAATAAAACAAAAGTATACTTAAACTCAGGTTTAAAATTAATCTTAGCGCTGGAGAGATGGCTCAGCAGTTAAGGTCACTGGCTGCTCTTGCAGAGAACCTGGGTTCAATTCCCAGTGCCCACATGGCCACTAACAATCATCTGTAACTCCAGTTCCAGGGGAATTCCACACCCTCTTCTGACCTCCATGAGCATTGTACAACGCAGGTGCACTCACACACAGACAGACAGTATACTCATGAACATCAAAAAATTTTTAAATAATACTTAAAGTTTAAAATTAATGTTAGATAGACTTTGTTTCATGTGTAGTTATTAAAAGTAACATATTTCAATCTTCCATACCTTTGCTATTTAAGGAAATATATCCACTTCTGTCCTCACATAGATTCAGTTGTACATCAGTCTTCCATTTTGAGTTTATTTTGCTCATTGTACTAATTGAGAAATAGAGAAACCACAATCAATGCTAAGATTTTTGATCTCTGGGCTTCCCCTCAAAAGGGAAATCAATAATGTCATATGAAATTGTGCTTAAGGTCTGTAACGTACTTACATCAAAACTAAAGGAACGCCTCGCTTTACACTGATATCCATCTTTAAGATGCCTTGTTTATGTGTAAATATTTCAAAATCTAAAGTAGTGGTTGTCAAAGCAGTCGGCATAACAGATATTTAAGTCATGTAACTCTGATCTGGAGAAGCAAGCATGGTGACACATGTCTCCCATCCCAGGTATTCAGTCCGGCAGACGAGGTGGTATGTTGATATTATATAGACCTTACCTCACTTCAGAAATAATAAGTCAGGGCTGGAGAGATGGCGCAGTGTTTAAGGGCACCCACATTGGGTGATTCACAGCCACTTGTAACTCCTCTTCTAGCTGAGAGAGAAAGACGGGGGGCGGAGGCAGTGAGAGAGAAACAGAGGCAGACAGACAGGGAGAGAAACAGAGAATATCTTAAAATTTAAAAATAATAAATAAATCATTCAGAGTAATCATAAGACATTGAAAGTACTAAGAAACCCCACACAAGTGCCAGCATTTTGATGCTGATTTTCCTTCCTTCAGATTCCCTGTACAGTGCTCAATCTTTTCAGCTTTAAAAATTCTTAAGATGATGCCTGGCATGGTGGTGCACACCTTTAATCCCAGCCCTTGGGAGGCAGAGGCAGTCAGATCTCTGTGGGATGAAGGCCAGCCTGGTCTACACAGAGAGTTCCAGGGAGGCTGAGGCTAGGGTGACCCTGTCCAAAAAAATTCTAAACTGATAAGAACAGCAATTCTTCTGGCATATAAATTAAAAACAAAACTTTTATGTTGTGTGCATGGCGTACAGGTTTACGTATGCAGGTGGGGCTGCCCGTGTGGAGGCTAGAGTAGAATACAAGATAAACTGTTATGTTGTGTGTATGGTGTACAGGTTTACGTATGCAGGTGGGGCTGCCCGTGTGGAGGCTAGAGTAGAATACAAGATAAACTTTTATGTTGTGTGTATGGCGTACAGGTTTAAGTATGCAGGTGGGGCTGCCCGTGTGGAGGCTAGAGTAGAATATAAGATGTCCTTGTCCAATGTTCTCCACCTTAGTGTCTTGAGATAGGATCTCGCCCGGAACTGGAAGCTCACCAGTTTGGCTAGTCTAGTTGTTTGGTGAGCGCTTGGGATCTGCCGGTCTCCACGTGGCCTTGCCTGGCTTTTACATGAGTGCTGAGGATTTGAATGCATTTCCTCATGCTTGCCCTACATGCATCTTGACCACCAAGCCATCTCCCTAGCCCTAAACAAAGCTTTATTATGTGCTTTTCCCTTTTTTTACAGAAGTGAAAGAGTAAGTCTAGGTGGATGTGAAGGTGAAGGATGTGAAGAAATATTCAGCCATATTCTAGGTACACTTGTGAACAAGAAAACTGTTCCTGTAGTAAAACTATGTGAAAGACATGTGTGTGAAGATATACTCATTCGTCATTCATCCCTTAGTGTGCCTATTGCTGTGCAGACAGGACCGTGTCAGTTTGAACAGTATGGAGAGAGTATTCATGAAGCTGAAGGAGGTAGGAACACTTTCGTTCATTCTGAATGCTTTCTGAAGCATGAAGATACTCACGCTGGCGAGAACACCTATGAACATAAGCAATGTGAGAAAGTCTACCAGACTCAGAGCTACATTCAAACACATGTAAAAGTTGACAATGGGGAGAAAACATACGTGTGTACGCAGCGTGGTAAAGCTTTCCTGAATCTCAGTGTCTTTCAGTGCCATGAAAAAATGCAAAGTGAAAAGAAGCCCTATGTATGTAAGCAAGGTGGAAAAACTTTTTCCAATTTGAGTAGCACTCTAAGACATGAACGAACTCATACTGGAGAGAAACTCTACAAATGCAAGAAATGTGATAAAGGCTTCAATTACTTGAGTAACTTTCATAACCATGAAAGGACTCACACAGGTGAAAAACCCTATGTATGTAAGCAGTGTGGGAAAGCCTTCACTTACTATAATTCCCTTCAACGACATAACCGATGTCACACTGGAGAGAAACCCTATGTGTGTAAAGTTTGTGATAAAGCCTTTACCAACCACAGTTCCTTTCACTATCATGAGAGGATTCACAGTGGTGAGAAGCCCTATGTCTGTGAGCAGTGTGGGAAAGGTTTCATTTCCTCCCGTTCCATTCGAATACATGAACGGACTCACACTGGAGAGAAGCCCTATAAATGTAATCAGTGTGGTAAAGTCTTCAGTTTTGACAATTCTCTTCGACGCCATGCAAGAGTTCACAGTGGAGCAAAACCCTATGTGTGCAAGCAGTGTGGGAAAGCCTTCACTGCTCACAGTTCTCTTCAACGCCACGAAAGGATTCACAGTGGAGAGAAACCTTACGCATGCAAACAGTGTGGAAAAGCCTTTTCTTCTTTGAGTCACTGTCAAAGACATGAACAAATTCACACTGGTGAGAAACCCTACCTATGTAAGCAGTGTGGAAAAGCCTTTACTACTTGTAGTTCCCTTAAAAAACATGAAAGGATACACTGGAGAGAATTCCTAAGACTAGATTCTGCAAAGACCTCTATGCCACCTAACCTTTGGAGCAAGCACAGTCATGTGTAGAGAAAACAGTATCGTTGTAAAGCTTGTAGGAATGCCTGCGGTCATCTTGGTGGAATTCACGAACATAAGACGACATCCTCTGATGAGAAACCTTAAAGAGACATTTACAAGTCCTCATTTTTCCCATATCTAAAAGTCTGCTCAGCATCAAAAGTTATGAATGTATAAAACAAAGTTCTGAATTGTAACAAATTGTATTAGAGTTCTATAAAGTTCCTCATTTAGTCAAATCCTCTGTCTTATGTAAAAATTGATGCAAAGTACCCTATGTAGAATGCCTCAGAAATATATACAACCTGAAATATACATTCTGAAACTTTAAGCATATTATAATTGGTCATTCAATATTAAAATAGATTTCTGAACTATTTCCTTTTTTAATTAAGATTTATTGCTTTCTTTATGTGTATGTGTCAATGTGTGGCTTTTTGTACATGAGTGCAGGTGTCCAAGGAGGCCAGAAGAGGGCATTGTATCCCTTGGAGCTACAGTTACAGTCTGTTGTGAGCCACCTTACATGAACACTGGAAACTGAATTTCGGTCCTCTGAAAGAGCAGTACTTGCTCTTAACCACTGAATCTTCCCTTCAGCTCCTGAGTATTTATTTCAGATTGTCACTAAAACAATAATTGTTGAACCAATAATCTCCTAGGGTTTGTTTAAGCCAAATGTCTTCAGTTTCAAAATAATGACCTTTTAAATTAAATCATGTTGACTTTTCATGTTTGGCCATATTGGACACATATGTAAATCAAAATTTTATTTCTGATATGTGAGGCTTAATTTTTATTTTTAAAGTAACTAGTAGCTAGGTATGGTGGCACACACCTGTAATCTCAGCACTCAGGAGGCTGAGGAAGAAGCATTACCATGCGTTCAAGGCCAGCCTCAGCTACATAGAAAGTTCCAGGTCGCTCAGGGCTAAAAGAGTGAGTGTCTCAAAAAGCAAAATAAAATGAAGTAATTATCATTAATTGGCTGCTGAAAAATGAGTTTTTGTTAGTTGTCTGATTTCTCTACTGGCCTCGTGTGGAGCATCTCATCTGTATCTACATTGTTGAATTGGTTTCTTTTCTTGTTGCGAAGACAATACAAGAAAGAAGGGAAGGAGAGGATTGATTTTGGCTCACAGTTCCCCAGGCATCAGTCACTACAGCAGGGAAGTGATAACGGAGTGGAGCCATTTCCACTTCGGTGGTCACGGAAGTCTAATGTGTCATACAAGAAGAGTCCAGACGATGATAATACTCTCAAGGGCTTGCTCCCCAGCAGCCTACTTCCTTCTACATTGTACCACCTCCCAACAATACTTACTGTGAACACATCAAGGAATTAGTCCACTCATTAAAACAGAACCTTCTTGATCCAGTTGTCTCTGCAGATGATAGTATAGACATTCCCAAATGTATGATTTCCTACTACCCTCGACCTCTCAAATCTAGTTAATAATGTAGATTAACCACCACAGTAGTTTACAGATAAAATTGCATTTGAAAGGAGATTTTGTGTTTTTCACTTTCTGATGTTTTCATGGTTTTTGTATGTTAGAGTTTCTACACTGTTTGATCCAGTGTATCATTTATCAAATGTTATCTTTATTTACTGAGTAGATACTTGAAAACATCCTGCATTAGTAAAAAATTAGACAGAATTTACATTACTGCCAGGTTTTTCCTTTCAGTTGAGTAGTTATGTATGTGTGTGCTTACAAGAAATGATGGGGGTTTGCTCATGTTAATTTCACTTCCTGCCTATATTTGTCCTTCATTTATTCTACCAAAAAATACATCTTTTGGTAGAGGTGCCTCGCTGCCAGAGACCACAGCGACCGTGCCTTTTGTGAAATAATACGTAAGGAATCTGCCCACAAACCATAACTGACAATGTAGCTCGACATCAAATCCATTCTTGATTGAACGTCAGGACTGGTGTTTGCTTTAGAGGGATATGGCATGCCCCCCGTTCTTGATACACTGATGTGAATGCAATTCTATTTTTAGTAACCATGGTTCTTGAAGGCTGAAATAAGGTGAAAGGACACTAATTAATGACATGTACCAGTCAAACCCATTAGGGAGGACAGGGGAATTTTGGTTATTTTACTGTTTCGGAATATACCATTCACCAGCTTTAGAAACCCAGGTACTGAATATTGTTTGAGTGTGTGTTGGCTCACCATAGTCACTGAGGATCATTTCCTTTTCAGAGAACCTGGCCTTGCTCTGAATATGAAGCCAGCTCTAGTATTCTGAACCTATTGTTGCCTTCATAACATTATTTAAACACTTTCATTTTTCCTTCAATGTGCATCAGACAGTGTTCTCATATAAATACAGATGTTCTTCAGATTTGGCAGTATTTTCTTTTGATAAAAGTAATACAAAATGAAAATGTAAGTTTTCTTACATGAAAATGAGCTTCCTACACCTAACCTATGAACTTCAAATCGGAGTGAAGATGAATTTCCGTATATTCAGATCACCTCCCTCAGCCTGTGGTTGGTCAAAATAAACTAATGCAGTGTCCACTTTAGAATATATTGAATATGTAATTTGTTGTTTATTGCAATTTTTTTGGTGTGTTACTGTGCTTCTGAAAAGGTAGCAGACTGCTGTTCCTCGATATAACTTCCCAGCTTCATTAGAAAGTATACTGCGTATCACTTACCCAGTCTGGAAAATTATCCTTTGAAAATGGAAGTCTTAGGGGGCCTGAAGAGATGTCTGAGCAATTAAGAGTACTGACTGCTCTTGCAGAAGACCTGGGTTCAACTCCCAGCACCCACGTGGAAACTAGCAGCCATCCAGAACTCCATTCTGGGGTATCCAACACCTTCTGACCTCCAAGGGCATTGCACAGCACAGGCGCACTTACCTACATGCAGGCAATACACTAGTACACTTAAAATAAAATATTTTTTAAAACATAGAAGTCATTTCCTATTCAATATATTTGTTTTCTCAGCATTTTAACATGAAAAAAGACATAAAACTGTCATGAATCAGTGATCATCCTTTTGTCAATTAAAAGAATGTTGATGCAGTTCTTAGCATGCCTTAAATACTCCTTAAACCTGCTCTATGAGTCTAAGCAGGGCAGCAGGTTTAGGGAAATAGAACGGAAACCTAGGATGAGACGGCATCAGTTATGCTAATTTACTTGAAATAGAGCAGTGTGGAGGGAGATGGCAGAGGCATCAAGATTAGTATCAAAGGCTATGACAGAAGATAGGAAATCTTCCTGACTGATGACTCTGTGTAACAGAGCAGAGCTGTGCAGAAAGTGCAAGTTATGTGAAAGACCCATAAAAGGTCACAGTGTCCCAGCTAAGTCTCTTAGAACTTAGATCTGGGTCCCTGTCTGGCATATTTCCAAGCTTATTCACTTTTCTCCTTTAATAAATTGTCTTTTTTTCTCTATTATTAACATGTCTTTATCCAAGTCATTGTGTGGAGACAAGAACCTAGACATTTTGGTGGATGCCCCTGAAACTCAGATCTGCACCCATAACAGCTGGTTAGCAGCGAGCTAGGAGGTAAACACAGAATGCCTTCACACTCTTCCTGGACGAGCATCATCACAGCACGATTCCCTCCTTGCAGTACTTGAAAATGGTTGACAGGTTTCCAGAAGGGGCTTGGTTCATCCTCTCCTTTGTGTCCTGGAGCTTATGGCATCCTGCCACAGGGGTGAAGATTATACCTGAAACTTCTCTCCTGCTCTAAGGGACATTAGTGGATCTTATGTAGAGGGAAAAATAAATGTGGATGCGCCACTAGCCACCCAGGCTAAGTAGAACCTTAAATTGAAGCAGCTGACCTGCAAGGTCTGCACCTTGAGACTGGGAGATGCAAATGGATCCACAGTGACTCCAGTCAAGCGTGGGAAATGTTCACCGCCACTAATCCTTCCCTCCTGGACATGCAGGCCAAAGATAGTTGGGCTTCTGCATGTGCCACTGGCCTTAGGCAGGGATGATAGTGTCCTTACGGAAGTGGGAGAAACGGATCTCCAGCCATCAGGTCCCTTCTAGGATTGGGAGTGTTCTGGTTAGCCCTCTATTGCTGTGGTAAAAACACTGACATAAAACACCCTGGGGAGGGAAGGCTTTATCTTATCTCAGTTCTCCCAGGCCACAGCCCATCACTGAGGGGAGTCAAGGTGGGAACCTGGAACACAAACCACGGAAGGATTCTGTTACTGTCTTCTCCCCTGGCCCATGCTCAAGCCTGTTTTCTCATATAATACAGGACCACCGGCCCATGGGGGGCACTGCCTAGAGTGGCCCACCTCACTCAGCAATCAAGAAAAATCCCCACAGACATGATCATAGGTCAATCCACTGGAGAAAATTCCTCAGTTGAGGACCCCCAACTCAGGTGTGTCAATTTGACACTAAAGATACCCAGCACAGCGGATACACAGAAGGGACAACTCTTTCTTACTCTGGGGAATCTGGTATTTGTCTCTCTCCTTAGGATCACCGTGGGCAGCTCTCTTTCTGGTCCCGGTCCTGTGCTGTATCCTCCTGTTGGGCGATGACACTCTTCCTACAGAGACGTGCCTAAACGTCTACTCAACTGAGATAGAGAACCAATGCAGCACAGTAACCAAAGCAGCAATGCCACCAAATTCCAACTTCGTGAATGGCTGAGTTTATGGGTTACTTACAGGAGCAGTGACAACTCAAGTAGGTTGCATCACTGAAAACACATCCCAGGATGAGAGGTAACTCGTGACAACTGGAATCCTAGAGCTGTCTGTATGATTTGCAGGCAGCTGAACAGATGAGTTTCTTCCGGTCTGCCCAGCTGAACCTAGTCTCTCCACACAGTTTGCTTTCTGTTTCCAGAACCTCGGGAGAGATCCTTGTCAATCTTGTATTTCAGTTTTCCCAGCTGTATAGTCTGCTTACTTTCTGAATGTCATCAGCTTCCCTCCTTCCCAGACAGAATATTTCAATTCAGGGGAAATTACTAGGCAACACTCCACTTCTTCCCTTGGTTCTTACATTCTTTCTGCCTCCTTTTTTGTGATGTTGCCTGAGCCTTGGATGGGGTGATATAAAGTTCTGTCCATGGCTAAGTACTGGGCCACAACGGTCACTTCTCAGGAGCTTCCCCAGTGGTTATGAGCCTCTGCAGTACACCATCCATCGCAAAATGAGGTCTCCTTCCACAATGCCTTGTAGCTGACAGCAACACAGATTTGTGGGTATAAACACAGATATTTATATAAGCCAGTTTGACAGGCACATCACATCCACTTACCAAAACAATGGCAATTGTTACCTAATTAGGGGCCTGTGATCTCTTGGGTCACAGGTTTTTGTCCTGACTTACCGGGACAAATTGCACATTCCATCCTGCGGAGCTGGCCTTAAACTGAATGAGAGAGCTGTTCCTTGTACCCTGGTACTGCGGTACTGTAGTACACAAGAGTCCACAGCTGAGCAGGGCTATTGGTGAGGAATCTCCCCTAGGAGTGCACATAGCACCTTCTGACTCTGAAAACCAGACTGATAGGAAGGAGCTTCACAGTCTCAGCTTTATTTCTCCATGTCCTACAACCAAAATGTGTGATGTCTTCAAACTAGGAGATCCAAAGAACGCTGAGATGGATCATTGGGGGGTTAGGAGTGAAGAGTTGCTGATGCCAAGGAAAGATAAATAAAAGCATCATGAGGAATCTGAGAAGAGTTCATGTCCCAGGACCACACAGGCAGCATGACTTGAGCTCTGAAAAGAGGAAATGCGGGCCATGTAGCAGAAGTGGGAGTTTCTTCTGATTGTCTGAGGATGTGCGTGGTTTCCCAGCACAAGCCCGTAGCCAGGCTTTCTAATTCCAGACAAGAGGCAGGAAGGCAGTGAGGAACAGGACGTGTGACCTACAGTAGGGCCCCTTTAATGTAAACTCACTTCCAGGTGAGAGATCCTGACATGAGAAAGTCTGCTCCCTAGAGTCATAGATGTCTCAGGAGGGTTGTGTCTGTATCTGCAGGGGAAGGCAGGTATGTATTCTGCCCTGAGCAGTAGCTGAATGCTAATATTACATTCTTACAGTGAGGACTTAGCGTCCAGTTTTGGCATACAGTCAACATCAGTAGCAATAGTCCTTATGGATTGTAGGGCTTCAAAGGCATGCCTAACCAACACCCCGTGGAGAAGAGGGGGAGTAGCCTACTTCTGACACCATTAATGTTAAATGATTCTCCTTTAACAACCTATGGCCTCTGGCCATGCCCTTTTCTTCTGTACAGGGTTCCTCCTCTACTTCAACTCTTCAGCCATTGTTTTAATAACTGATTCATTTTCTTTCAGTTAACTTAGCCCCATTAGGGCTGTATGGTAGGTGCAAGGACCAATGCATTTGGCTATCTTCAGCCCAGTTCTGCACATTAGTGTTTGCAAAAAGACTACCTCTCACAGTTGATTTTCTATGGGTGTGCCTATAGACTGAGCTGGGTGAGATGCTCGATGGTGCTTCACCTGTTCCTTGCTTACATAGAAATGTTTGTAAAGGGCCTGTGGCAGTGTCTACAATGATGATGTCATCATATTTGCATCCTTCACTGATGGAAATAGACCCTATATAGTCTATTTGCCAGTTCCTTATGAGACAAGTTGACTTATGTATGCATCCTGTCCTCATTTCTTGTCCCTACTGGGGTAATGTAGTACACAACTGTTTAGCCTGTCCTAGGAGCTACTCAAACATCTCTTGAGTCTTTCTGTCACAATGCCATATGGCACCCTGCTTTATCAAGTTCTGAGATTTTTAAAAATGTTTTTGTCAGGTATCACACATCTTACTGGGCCATAATTACACCCAGGAATTTTACAGCTGTGCCTGGCTGTACCTTGTGTAGACTGAGCTCCCATCTTTGTTCCCTTCAGGTGTACATGAAGCTGTTTGTATAAATCTGTAAAACACTCAAAAGTTAGCATTTATGACACTGTGATCATCATCTCTTCTGATTAGTTTTTGGGTTGAAGTTTATTTGTCAGATATTAGCATAGTGCCACCTACTTGTATTCTAATTCTATTGGTTTAGAAGTGTTTGTCCATCCTTCCACCCTAAGGTAGTGTGCATCATTTTCCCCCAAATTTTATTGCATTTTTGTGCCTTTCATATAATAGATCTTAACCCACACTTCCCACACACACCATATTTAAGGTATTTTGTCATATATATTAAGTCCTATATAATGCAAGTCTAGTCAGCCTATCTACAGTCACTTCCTTAAAGACAATCTACTTTCCCTCACCCTACCATAATCATTTATTAATAGTTAATTCCTTGACTAGAATTGCGGCCTACTTCCCATTTCTCCTGTTCTATTCTGGGTTTGGGTCTGATTCATTAGGCATGAGTTTTGTGCATGCTGTCACCATTGTTGCAAGTTCATGAGCGAGCTCCCAGAGGTCTGACAGCCTCTGTTTCCTTATGCTCATGCCCTCACCCTGGCTCTTATAATGGGTCTGCCCCCTCTTCCAAAATGGTATCCAAGCCACGGGTGGGTAAGGTTTAATATTCGAGTCCTCTCCAAGGACATGCATTCTACGGTCTCTTATTCACTAAAACTTAGACAGCTGTGGACTTCTGTGTGCACACACTCTATTGTATGAGGAAGTTTCACTGTTGAGAGTTGAAGGATGTATTCATATTCTTCCTACCCCACATTTCACTATGTTCCATGAACATAGTGGAGAGGTTCCACTGCAGATATGTCACTTAGGGATGGGCATCTCTTAGACATGTATTCTCTGTGTGTGATCAGTAGTGGAACTCTGGAATTGCCTCCATCTGTTGCAAAAATAAGCGTCTTTGATTGATGGTCTACAATTTACTCGTCTGTAAATAAAGGATCCATATACAGTATACAAATTCCATTGTGTAGAGATACGATAGAGACAGGGTGTTCTCTGACCTCTCCAGTCAGGTATATTTGGATATATTTCCAGTGGTGCCCATGAGTTCCTTCCCATGGAGAGGGCTTTAAATCCAGCTAGATAGCTGCTGATTATGCCCTAGGTGGAAGTGCCACTACTGAACCATAGAAATAGTTTGCTGTACCAGTCATTGTGTTTATTAGACTTTACAGCTGGGCTGGACCACGGACTGATGTTCTCCCTTAGCAGCTTGCATAGCATCCTCTAGAACTATGAGAGCTAGTCTTCAGGAAGAAGGCCTCCAGGTCAGTTCCAGCTCCATTGCTCCGAGTCCTGAGCCTGAAATATGTCCTGTCTTCAACAATAGGGTCTTCTCTTCAAGTTCTGGAAAGCGGTCAAGGCATTTGCAGCAGCTTGTGCTATTTTGGCCATCTCCTGGACTATCCTGATGGACAACTCAAAGGGAGGTCTCTCCTGTCTGGCACTGTGTTCCTTGTTATATAACCTTCAGGTGTGCACACACTCATGTTCAGATATTGTTTGTGTGTTTTTCGGGGGTGGGTGAGTTTAACATTTCACTCTGGCTTTTTATGCCACCTCAGCTTTATTATTAAGACACAAACTCTGGGTGCTGGATGGGAAGCAGGCCAAGCAGGTGGCACAGCAAGCTCATTTATTGCAAAAGTTCTTAGAGGTCTGGATAGCCAATGACCTAATGGGGTGGAGTCCCAAATATAGCCAATAGTAAGTTTCTCTCCAGGAGGCAGGTTCTTTCCAGGTGCTGGTCTATTAACTAGAGAGAGCAGAATGCCACGCCCACTGGAGCCATTCCTCTATTCCTCCTAGCAGGTGGCCTGGCTAGGCCCACCTTGCATTATGCCCAATAGGGGCCTGCCAGTCACTTGAACATAAATGTGGCAAGATTTGTGTTGGTGTGGAGTTCCTAAAGCAGAAACGGTAAATGCTGTTTGTGGGCATCTGGAAGGCTTTAAAGTATAAACAGCAGTTCACCAAGGGCAGGGATGACAAGTAGATGTTGGTGATTCCCACTGTGCCAGCTGCTGTAGAGGAATATTTCATGGTGTGTGCACCAACCCAGATACTTTCCTAATGGGATTGCCAAAATTGCCTGCAGGTGTGGGCCATGCAGGGAAACCGGAGGCCTATGTTGAATGACAGATGTTTCACTTCCTTACTGATATTAAGAACACCTTCTAATTGCTTGTGTGTGTGTGTGTGTGTGTGTGTGTGTGTGTGTGTGTGTGTGTGACTCCTGGGGCCACTTGTGTCTTGGTTATAGAAACCCCTAAAACAGAAAGGGAGATAAAGCAGTGCAGCTGAAAAGTGTGTTTTTCTTAGTGAGATTATTCTAAGAATTCTTCTCACCAGAGAGTATATCCTGTGCATTTCTCTCCTGCAAGAAAGTGTAGCTCACTGTGGAGAGCAGTGAGCTAGTGTTACAGTTGCCCAGGTTTGGCCCAGCACCTCCTGACAAAGGGATGGGGGAGACACATATGTGTGCAGGTGGTAGAGGAAGAAGCTGGAGGGTCGGGACGTCAAACTCATGCTCACCTCAGCCAACTAGAGCCCCGCCTCAGTTGACTAAATTGCACCCTGTCTCAGAACAACAGAAGTTAGAACCTTCCTCCAGGACTGGCAAGATGGTTCAGTGGATAAAGGCACCTGCTGCCAAGCCGGGCAACCTGAGTTCTACCCCCAAGACCCACATGGTGCAAGAAGAGAACTGACACCAGAAGGTTGTCTTCTGACTGCTATATGTGTGCCATGACGTGGGAACACCTGTAAACATCCACACAACGAATAAAAACGTAATTAAGATTTTAAAAAGCAGTGGGGGTTCTAGAGAGACGGCTCAGCAGTTGAGTACTTGCTGTTCTTTTACCAGATCACAGGTTAGTTCCCAGCACCCACATCAGGCAACTCAACAACTCTCTATGCCTCCAGCTCCAGGGGATCCACTGCACTATTCTCACCTCCGAGAGAACGCACGCATTTCTATACATACACACACACATAAATAAAAATGATTGTTTTTAAAGAACGTATACTCAATGTGAAGATGTCTTCAGCCTCTGGCCTCTGGGCAGCCAGGTCTTGTTCATGCAGAAACAGTAACTTCAATGCTGTTTGGAGCCAGGGGATAGGATTGAGTAGTGGATGTGGCCAGCAAAAGCGTCGCCCTTCTCTCATTAACACTAGGCCAAGCTGAACAATGCAAGAAAGCCCAACTGAGTTCACTGGGGGTGAGGGTAAGTACAGTGGGCCTATGGCAGTACCCCAGGATGAGGAAGCTGGATAGCTCACAGAAAACGATTCGATTTGGAGAATTAGATGTGCTGCCTCCCTTCTGGGCTTCTGTACTCAGCAAGGCTTTTTAAAATTAATGACTGCTGTAAGCAATGGGATCTTTTCATGATATACTGGACCTTGATAATACTTTTCTGTACAATCCCTCTGCTGCTAAATCCCAAGACCAGTTGAAATGTGTGGAGCAGATGCCAAAAGGCCTTCAAAGATCTGACCACATCTGTAAAAAGGTTTTATAATATGTTAACCTTTGAGCACCACACAGATTTGGAGAAATGCCTGGAATAATAATAAGCTACCAATTAAAGGGTATATTCTGTGTGTGTGTGTGTATGTGGGTGTGTGGGGGTGTGGGTGTTGGCCTGTGAGTGCTCTTTCTTGACCCCAAACCATGCAGGCTATTGCTACTGCTTCTGGCTGTATGGATATGAATAAGATCTTATTGTTGCAAGATATTGCATGTTTTGGTTGCAAGACATGGAGAAATCAAGCTGAGAATGAACCGTGCCAGGCAAGCTGTGTCTACCGGTGCACCAGTTGCATGACTATTGTGTTCTACTGTGTACATGCTGAAGAAAAAGAACCCAGTCCAAGGAGCTGGATGCCTCTGCAGTCCCAGTTAGTGTGAAAATCCGGGGGATTCACTGAAGAGTTGTTGGCATTGATTCCACGCTGAAAGCCTCAAGGAACTGGGAGAGTGGCCCTTAAAGCACTTGCTGCAAAAGCAAAATGACTGGCATTCAAATTCCTAGACCCCACACAAAGGCTGGATGGGCATGGCAGCCCACCTGTAATCCCAACTTTGCAAGGCAGAGACGAGATCCTTGGAGCAAGCTAGCTAGCCATACTGTTGAATGGAGAGACCCTGCCTCAAAAACTGGAGAAAATAGGGATCAAAAATTGTAGAAGATAGGGAAAGATTCCCAACGTCAACACTGGGCCTATACACACGCATGCACACACATATGTATACAAGTATATCCACATGCACACAACTATACAGACCCATGAACAAAAGGCTGAACGTGGAGTCTGCAATAATAAACACTCAGAAGAAGGGAAAGCAGGCTGCATTCACACTGCCTTTTCCCGCAGACTTCTTTTTCATATGGGACCTCTGCTGAAATGCGCTACCTGCATTTCCTCTCCCTCATCACCCGCCGGCCCTGCACTTGCCCTCTCTGAGAGCATCCTCACTGACACACAGCTTCCATTCACCAATCCTAGATCTCTTTTAATCCAATTTGACACCCAAGATCAACCATCAATCGGACTCACTGACACATCTTGTGACTTTGTTTCCATTCAATGCATATTTTGTCCAGTCTTTAGTAACTATTGTGACTCAATAATAGAATTGTATTCATATCTTCAGTGCATTCACCGAGGATACCTTGCTGTGTTTAATAGCAGCTAGTCCTCTAAAAGAAGCATTTATCTTATAAGAAAGCCAACAAAAAATGATCTAAATTATGAGCCACACTGTCAGTTGTGAATGGGCAGATTCATCACAATAATTCATTATATATCATTCTCTCCAAAAGCAAGCAGGGTTTGGAAAGAAAGCATTCACACCAGCATGATACATCTTTTGGTAGGATGAGTGAATGAAAAACTATCAAGATAAAAGTAATAAAATAAAAATAAGTGAAATTTACATGAGGAATAAAACATTATTATTTGTACATACATTATGATAATGGCTTGGCATAAAAAAGAAATATCTGGGAAACTTGTAAAGTTTACCTAACATATGATTATGGTAGAGTATTAGTAGGGATCTTCTCAGTACATAGAAAGAAGATTCTTGATAATGTATAAATGGTCCTAAACGATTCAGAAACTCTAAAATAAAATGCACCTTGAAAAAAACATACAGATGCAAATTATAAAATCCACATAAAATGTTTTTTAATCTGTAAAAAGACTGTGATGGTTAATCTTCATTTTCAATTTGACAAGATTTTAAAATAGCCAGAAGGGAGCTGGAGAGATGGCTCAGTGATTAAGAAAACTTTCTGCTCTTCCAGAGGACCCAGGTTTAGTTCGCAGCTTGCACATTGTGGCTAACAACTCTGTAACTCCAGTTTCAGGTGATCGAGCACCTTCTGACCTCCACAGGCACTGCATGCATGTGGTGCACTTACAAGGCAGTCGAAACACTCATACACACAAAATAAAATCTTCAAAAAAGGAAAGACTACAAGTACAGTAAAATACACTTTTGACTATAATCTGTGATGTCATTTCTAGAGATGATTAAGTCAAGAGGAATCCGGTATAACCAATAACTCTAATATTAGATTGGTGGATAAGTTATTGTGGTTTCAGACTGTGTATTTTAAATCATTATGTAATAAATGGGCTCAAACACACATTTAATAATCAAAATAAGAATCATTACCATCAACATCTTCTTGCCAACAAAACATAAGTTTGTTTATCTTAGCATAAAACTCCATGCTCCAGGATTCTTCAGTGAACTCTTGGGAAATACTGTCAGCATCCTGACGGTTGTAGAAGCATTTTTCTTGCAAAAAAAGCTGTCAAAATGTGTGAGGAACTAGTAGTTGACAAGAGGTAAACATGGTGGATGAGGCAAAATTTATAGTCCAAGTTGTTCAAGGTTTGAGGCACTGGCTGTGGAACGTGTGCTTAGTGGGAAGAAACTAGGCTTTTGCTGCTGACCAATGGCGGCTCCGGGAGTTGCAGTTGGGGGCATCTCACCGATTTGCTGAGCACACGTAGATGAAATGGTTTCACCGGGATTCAGAACACTGTAATGGATCATACTGGCAGCAGACCATGAGACAGTAACCACGACCCTCTTTTGGTGCAAGTTTGGCCGAGAAGAGCTTTGGGGCTTCTTCTGAGTCTCACTATTGAGCTGGCCACTGACAGCTGTTGTACACAATTCATTTTCATTGTATGTCACAATCTGATCAAGAAATGGTTTGTTGATCTGAAGAATAAGAGGATGCAATTCAATACAACTTCTAAAATTTTCAGTGAGCTCATGAGGCACCAACTTACTGAGCTTTTCCACCTTTCTAATTTGCTTCAGATGCCAAATGACCAATAAGTGGTTGATGCTGAGGTTTTTGACAACTTCTCATGTAGTTGTAAGTGGATCAGCTTCAATAACTGCTCTCAATTGGTCACTGTCAACTTCCAAAGTACAGCCTCGCTGCTCCTCGTCTTTAAGGCTCTCATCCCCTTTACAAAGTTCTTGAACCCCCACTGCACTGCATATTTACTGTTTCTGGGCCAAAGGCCCACTGACACTGTGAATTGTCCCTGTTGGATTGTGACTCATTTTAAACTCGAGTAAGAAAATCACTCTGTCCTAGTTACTTTTCTATTGCTGTGATAAACACCATGACTGAAAGCACCTTGGAGAGGAAGAGTTTATTTAGCTTACATTTTCAGGTCACAGTCCATGATGGAGAGAAGCCAGGGTAGGGAATGAAATCAGGATCTTGAGGAATGCTGCTTATTGGCCCACTCCCAGGCTCCTGTTCAGGTGCCTTTCTTATACACCTCAGGCCTGTATCAGTTAGCATCAAGGCAGTCTCTCCCAGACATGCCCACAGGCCTAACTGAGGGAGGATAGTTTTCAATTGAGGTCCCTCCTTCTCAGGTGTTGATAACCAAGATTAGCCCCCTCACACTCAAATTTTCTTATTTCTAACATCATTTCCATAGTACAAACAGCAATAATGTCATTAGCAGAGAAAAAAATAATGTAAAAAATGCCATTAAATGATGTATAACATAACCACATCTATTAAGAAGGCACTCCAATATCAAACAGCAAGTTTCAACAATGTGACAATTACTTTGCATTAGCCTAATAAGATATATTATTGGGAGATGGTGAAATGCAGGAGGTGGGATTTGGATGAAGGACATGTATCACTCGAGCATATGTCCGTGGGAATAATCTTGAACTTGCTTCTTACTGCACAGCACCCTAAACGTCTTTGTGTTCACCAAGATGTGAACTGCTCTACCCATTATGACCCATCTGCCTGTCACCATGGAATGACACCTCTAAACTGTGCCCAAATTACTTCCTTTAAGTTGCTTCTGTAGAGGTTTTAGTGACCACAATGTAAAAAGTATCTTAACGAAAGGTGTACTATAAATATAAAATCTGACAGCTATTAACACAGTTATTTTTGAAGTGCCTAAAAATTAAGCCTTCTAGCATATTTGAAGACATTTGGATTTACATATGGATACAACATGGTCCAATATGAATGAAGAGGAAACATGTTTAAAAGATACTATTACTTCTATCCCATTGTTTAAACAAACTGTAGAAAATTATGACACACCACCATTTATTTACAAAAGTTAAAATTAGAAACAGATAGTCCAGAGATCTATTTTAATAATAAACAATAAGTACAATATACTTATAATTTTTAGAACATTTCCTTCAGGTTATGCAATTTTTGAATAGTCTACATAAATTACTTTGCATTGAGTTTTTCATAATGTATAATGACAGAATTCCACTACCTGAAGAATTGTCACAGAGCATTGAAAGTATTTGTTACAATCACAGCCTTGTTATGTTTCTGTATATTTACACGTTTTATAATGAGTGCATTCTTAGGAATGGGTCAACTGAAGTCTTGAGCACATCTCTTCTATACCAAGTTTCTTCAAGCTTCTTATCATAACTTGTTCTTTTATGATTGTTAATTTAATGAAGACAACCAGAGGCATACTCATAAACTTTACATTGATACTAGTCCTATACCCTAGGCACCGTCAAGTTTTTGATAGAAAGGTCATGTGACAAAGAGGTCTTTCCACTTTTGATCTCAACAGTTCTGTCTAGTGTGATTCTTTTCATGTATCTTAAGAGATCCACAACGAGTGAAGGCTTTCCCACACTGCTTACACATGTAGGGTTTCTCTCCAGTGTGAATTTGTTCGTGTCTTTGACAGTCACCCAAAGCAGGAAAGGCTTTCCCACATTGCTTACATGCATAGGGTTTCTCTCCACTGTGAATCCTTTCGTGGCGTCGAAGGGAACTGTAACCACTGAAGGCTTTTCCACACTCCTTACAGTCATAAGGTTTTTCCCTGGTGTGAATCCTTTCATGACGTTGAAGGGAACTCTGTATAGTGAAGGCTTTCCCACACTCCTTACATTTATAGGGCTTCTCTCCAGTGTGAATTCGCTCATGTATTCGGAAGGTACCAGAAGAGATGAAGCCTTTCCCACATTGTCCACAGACATAAGGTTTCTCACCACTGTGAATTCTTTCATGATTTCGAAGGGAAGTACGAGTAGTGACAGCTTTATTACACAGGTTACATACATAGAGCTTCTCTCCGGTGTGAGTCCGTTCATGTACCCGACAGGTACTGGATGAAATGAAGCATTTCCCACAGTACTTACACACATAGGGCTTCTCTCCACTGTGAATCCTTTCATGGCGTGGAAGCGAGCTCTGACCAGTGAATGCTTTCCCACAATACTTACACACGAAGGGTTTCTCACCACTGTGAATCCTGTCATGGCGTCGAAGGGAACCACGACTGGGGAAGGCTTTCCCACAATGGTTGCAGATGTAAGGTTTCTCACCAGTGTGAGTTCGTTCATGTCTTCGGACCTTACTTGAAGAAGAAAAGGCTTTTCCACATTGCTGACATTTATACAGTTTCTCTACTGTGTGAGTAGCTTCATGCCTTAGAAAGCATTCAGGATAAATGAAGCCTTTCCCACATTCCCTAAATTTATAAAGACCATCTTCATATATCTCATAATCATATGGTTTGGATCCTGTTTGAACAGGGATGGACACATTTAGGGGTGGAAGACCAATGAGAATGTCATCAGACAGACGATTTTCACACAGTTTTACTCCATGGGGAGTTTTCTTGTTCACAGCAGTGTCTGGAAACCGGCTGAGGATTTCTTCACACTGAACACCTTCATCAGGATCATACAATATCTCTATCACTTCACTTCTGTAAAACAGGAAAGCGCATTATTGAAGCTTTGTTTGTAAGTGATGTAACAGGAGAATTGTTCACAATTTGCACTGTTGGAATTTGTGAACAAAAACGGGTTGAACATTCTGCAGGCTATCTAGAGGACAGCTTACAGCAAGGTACCAGTTCTTAACGCTTAAACAAGAAAACTTCTGCAGGGCATCTCCAGGACAGTTAATATCAAGCTACTGGTTCTTAATACTTAGACAAGAAAACTATTTTGCAAACACTGAATGCCTAGGTCACTATTATGTTTATTTTTCAGTATTTATTTCTGAGGTAGAGTCATGCTTCTTACTGTGATATTTTAAAACAAGAACCAGTTTAAACATGCAGTTCTTTCATTTTAAAAGTTATTATTACTGAAGAGAACACGCTGCAGTGTGTGTGTGAAGGTCAGAGGACAACTTTGATGGGTTAGTTCTTTCATTTCACCTTTACATGGACTCTGAGGATCAAATTCAGGTCACCAGGCTTGGGCCACAAACTGCATTTACCTAATGAGTCACCTTGCTGGTACTTTCTTCATGTTTTTTGTTGTTATTGTCTATTTGGGAGGGGGTGTGAGACAGAGTCTCCCTGTATCTACAGCTAGCCTGGAACTCACGATGTAGACCAGACTGGCCTCGAGCTCACAGAGATCTGGCTGCCTCGCCCTTTGGACTACTGGGACTAGAGGCATGTGCCACCATGCCTGGATTCTCTTCATGCGTTTTTACATACTTCATAGTCAAAGCCTGAAGGTAATTTCATGTAATCGTTTTTCGTTTATTATTTATTATTAAAATTTCTTTCTTTTCCTGTAGTTGGAAAGATGGTTCACCAGTTAAGAGCATTGGCTGCTCTTGCAGAGGAATCAATTTCAATTCCCAGCACCCATATGGTGGCTAAAAAGTGTAACTCTAGTTCCACATGATCTGATGATGTCTTCTAGCCTCTTAGGGCACTGCACACACACACACACACACACACACACACACACACATAAAAATAGTAAAAAAAAATTAATTTTGCCAGGTGTGGTGCACACACCTTTAATTCCAGCACTCACTCGAGAGGCAGAGGCAGGCAGATCTCTGTGAGTTCAAGGCCAGCCTGGTCTACATAGTGAATTCCAGGACAGCTTGGGCTACAGAGACACCCTGTCTCAAAAAGACCAAAAAAATTAATTTTATATTTCCGTATATTATTGAATTAAATAACGCTCCCTTTCAATTATGTCTGTGTGTGTATGCGTCTGTATGTGGGTGTGTGCACATGAGTTCAGGTATCCATGGAGGCCAGGGGCTTGGATCACCCGGAACTGGAGTTACAGCTGCTTGTGAGCTGCCTGATGGGAGTGCTGGAAACTGAATTCAGGTCTTCGGTAAGAGCAATCCATCCTCTTAACTCCTGAGCCATTTCTCCAGTCCCCTACACTTATTTATTTATTGTGGCAAGGGGGATGTGAGCATGTGAGTGCATGTGTGCCACTGTACATATACAGACATCAGAGGACAACTTGTGGGAGCCAGCTCTATCCTTCCACCACGTGGGTTCTGAGGATTGAACTCAGGTCATCAGGTTTGGTGGCAAGCAACCTTACCCACTGAGCCCTCTTGCTGGCCCTTATTTGTATATTTGTATGGTATATGCTAAATGTGTACAGGTGGGGGTCTGTGCATGTGGAGGTCAGAAATCCCTGGATGTACTGAATGTCCTCCCCTATCATTCTCCATTT
Source organism: Eospalax fontanierii (assembly GCA_035773235.1). Taxonomy (NCBI): domain Eukaryota; kingdom Metazoa; phylum Chordata; class Mammalia; order Rodentia; family Spalacidae; genus Eospalax; species Eospalax fontanierii. The sequence goes on from CM069554.1 coordinate 9,657,813, forward strand.
TATCCCCTTGAGACAGGGATCTCTCACTGAACTTGGAACTCACGTTCCCCCTTCTCGACATTCCAGCCAGCCTGGCTGCCAGCAAGCCACAGTGATTCTCCTGTCTCCACTCCCCAACAATGGTGGACTTATTACTGATACTCAACCACACCTAGCATTTTTAAAAACATGGGTGCTGGGGATCTGAACTAGGTCTTCAGGCTTATGCTGTAAGTATTCTTAACAACCCAGCCCACGTCAACTTAAATAACTATACATGGAACAAAGTCTGTGTATACTAAATCATTCCCTATGAAGTTTTCAATACAATTAATTAAGATGAAATTATTTTCAAATTTTTATTTATTTTTATTTTATGTGTATGAGTATCCACATGTGTCTAAGTGCACCTGTTTCTGCGATGCCCATGGATGGAGGCCAGAAGAAGGCATCAGATGCCCTGGAACTGGAGTTAAAAGTTGTTAGCCACCATATGGGTGCTGGGAACTGAACCCAGATCCCTTGCAAGAGCAGTCAGTGTTCTTACCCACGGAGCCATCCCTCCAGCCCATAGATGAAATTAGTCTGAAGTTGGGCTTATTGGTTCATGTTTCTCTTTTGTTTTTTCTGTCTTTTTGAGACAGGGTCTCCCTGTAGCCTCAGCTGGAACTTGGCCTCGATCTCACAGATATCTGCTTGCCTTCTGCCTCCTGCGTGCTGGGATTAAAGGTGTACACCACCATGCCTGGCTGCTCGGGCTTTCTTTCTTTCTTTTCTTAATTAAAAAAAAAAATTATACATATGAGTGTTTTGCCTGCATGTATGTAAGTGCAGCACGTGCGTGTAATACCCCATAGAGGCCAGAAGAAGGTGTTGGATCCCCTGGAACTTGAGTTACAAATGGTTGATAGCTGCCATGTGGTGCTGGGAATCAAACCTCTTACCACTGAGCCATCTGTCCAGATCCTTATTTACTTTCTGAAAATGTTTTACTTCTTTTTCTTTTATGTGTATGGGTGTATCACCTGCATGTACGTAAGTGCACCTGTGTAGAGCAGTGCCTGAGGAGATCAGAAAAGGATGTTGGATCCCCTGGAACTAGAGATGTGGATGCTGAGATTCAAACTCAAGTCCTCTTCAAGAGCAGTGAGTGCTCTTAACCACTGATCTGGTCTCTCCAGTCCCACGTGTTCCCACTGTTTAAAGTTCTAGTCATTCCCAAATTCCTGATCAACATCTCTGTAATCTGGGAGGGAAAATTACCTTAGATTTCTCCTAAAATCTTTATCATCTTCAAACTTCTGGCCTTCCTCTGTTTGTCCTGAAAAGTAGACCCAGAAAAATCATTAGGAATCCTTTCTGTAATATTAGATTCTAGGTAGATCACAGTTTAGCACAGCTGTATCTAGCACACTCACCAAATCTGCCCTTTCCATAGACGAGCAAGACATTGTTCACTGGCTAAATAAGGAAATGATGTCACCCTTACCTATAGCAACCAGGTTCTTGAAGGTCTCCTGCATCACGTCTGTATAGAGCTGCTTCTGGGACATATCCAATAAATCCCACTCCTCCAAGGTAAAGTTCACAGCTACATCCTCAAATGTCAGATATTCCTAAAACATCAATTGGAGAAAGAGTGAAATTGACAGCACTGTAATCAAGATTCAGTTCATAAGAAGTTCACATAGTACGGTGTTCTCCAAAGGTCACAACACCTAACCACTCCCTCTTACCCAGAAATTCCCGTACTGGATCGGAACTCTCCTTTAAAGAAGTAACAGACAAGAACACCAAATTATGCTGCTGGATCGTACAATGTTCTTGGTATACACGGACTTTAATACCTTAAGACAAGTCTGGCTACTTAGTGTATGCAGCTCAGCTATCCTGAGTCCATATATTCTTAGAAATGACTGAAACCAAACTTTGATGGTGTCCAGATACTACTATTGTGACAGACCTGAGCAGACTGACTGTAACTAGTGTTCCCATATAGTTCTATATAGCAAAGGTGATTTGCTCAGCTCCTACTCTCCCTCTGAATGCTTGAAATTTTCTACCATGTTGATTAGAGGGAGACCAATTGATGAGCCCAAAGTACCGTCTGGATGATGAACCCCCCATCCCATTGTTTTCCTTTGGTATTTTTGAGATAAGTTCTCCCTATAGCCCCAACTGGCCTAGAACTTGATTATAGACCAGACCGGCCTCATTACGAAAGAGATCCACCAGCCTCTGCCTCCAGTATGCTGGGATTAAAGGTGTGTGCCACCACGCCAGGCACTGGATGATGAAACTTTACTAAGCTGGTCTGATATTTACCATTGTCTCTCACAGCATTTTTATTTCCTAAATTCAGCATGCCTATTGTGATTGCAGTACAAGAAAATTTCAATTGGTTATGCTGGGTTTCTTACAAACTAACCACAGTTACATACATACATAATTATGTGGAGGATAATTAGAAACATTCCTGTTTTATTGGAGAATCTCAAAGGACAATGAAATCATGGGAATGATGGCACATTTTATAGAAGGAACTCAGTAGTCCAAAAATGTCACTTCTTACTCTGTCTATAAAATTTCATCAGTCCTGCACGGTGTGGTAGCTCCCACCTTTAATCTCAGCACTCAGGAGGCAGAGGCAGGCAGATATTTGATTTTTGGACCTGCCGGGCTCCACAGTGAGATTCTGTCTCAAAAACCAAACTAAACAAAAAGAACCAAAAAAGCAAACAAAAAAACCCCAAAATAAGTGAATAGATTACTGGGCATGGAAAGCATAAGACATGGCGCCTAGTCAGAGGAAGTAGGCCACAGGAGCACGGAGCGGAAGTGTGTGTCTGGTGCTAGGCCCCTCACTTTCTGCTTCCCTTCCAGCCTCTGGGAGCTGAGTAGGCCCCTCTGGCATCACGATGCTCTGCCTCCCTGTAAAGCAGACCACAGACTGAGACTTCTGAAAGGATAAGCCAAAACAAACCTTTCAACCTTTAAGTTGTTTCTCCTCAGGCATCTGTAACAACAGCACAAAGCTGATTAATGCCCTCTAGCAATCCAGACAATACCAATGGAATGATCAACAATAGCTGCCCGAAAATGAAAATGCTTCAAATGATATAAAGGGACTCTCCCCTCTGAGGGGTGAGAAGTCACAAAAAAAAATCACAGCAAAGGACAGAAGACTGCATCCTTTAGATGAACATTTTCAACAAATTATGACAGCTGGAGTCAGTGCAAGGTAACTTCAAACAAGAAACATACTGAATCTCTCAGCAAATCCTCCCAGTGTCTTAGCCAGTGTCCACCCTGAGAAGAGACCTATAATTAGGGCCTGAACTGTTCTGGGAATCAGCCAACCCAGTGGAATCACATCTCAGAGTACCCATGCCCAGGAAAGGCTAAGTGGGAGCACATGAAACAGTTCAAGTACTGTCTCCTCGTCCCTCTTCTACCCCAGACTGGTCTTTCCACCCTTCTTCCCCATAAAAAGCCACATCACAGCCATGCCATCTTGTTCCTCTGTCTCTCGCATGCTCATCACTTTTCACTTCCTCCTTTTGTGCTAAACTTACTGAGGTAGGATAGAGACAGGGAATTATGGGACTCAGGAAGGGATAGGAGCCCTTCATACCAGAATCTGGTTGCTTTGACAGAAGACCATGGACAAGGGCAAATTATCAAAGGAAGAGTATATTTGGGTTTGCGGCCCCAGAGGCAGAGCCCACAATGACAGGGGAAGAACAGGGCCAGAGGAGAAGGCTGAGCGCTCACATATTCAACCACAAACAGGAAACAGACAGTAAATTCGAAGTGGGGTGAGGCTATAAACTCTCAGAGCCCACCCCAACTGATGTACTTCCTGGAGCAAGTTCCCACCTCCTAAAGGTTCTAGAACACACTCCAAATATAGCCACTAACTGGGGACCAAGTGTTCAAATACCCGAGGCTCCAGGGGACATTTCTGATTCAAACGACCACAGTTATTACCAAAAGGTATGCTGTTTTTCTTTACTTTTTTCTTTTATTCTTAAAACTTCTTTCTGATTTTAAATACGTGATAGCTTTTTCCCTATGGCATAATATAACCATTCCATCACCATTATGGAGCAAACAACCTTGACCACTTCTCAAGGCAACGAAATGAGAAAAGTAATATAAAGTAATGGCAAGATCTGTTATAATTATGGTGTTATTAATATTCCCCAAGAGGAGGAGGTGGTGAGAGTCAAGAGATACTCACCCGGATGTTAGCCATTCGTCCCTGCTGCCCCTGCCTGCACTGGGAGAAATGCTACAGTCTAGAGGGGAAAGGTTAACTGAAGGCAGTGCTCCTCGATGCAGCTTCCATGGCATCATTACCCATGATGGGATGGATTTCTCGGATGCAGCTATGTGTGAGACAGCCATGCTCCTGTAACTAGATCCTCACCCATGCTCCTGGAAGTAAGCTCAATTAGTCGAATTCATTAGTCGAACAAGTCAAACCTGGGAGTTCAAAGTCATTTCTTGGATCTGTTATCAGTATCCTATTTGGGGATAATGGATGTTTGTTCATGTCTCCCCAGCTAAAACAGCGCAACAGCCAAGTGCTTCTCTTGCTCTTCTCTCCATCTCAGAAGTTTAACAGTTCAATTTTAATTCTTTCCTATTTGTTTGATTCTCTCCTATTTCGAATTTGTGCATCTACTATTCTATTGGATATATTTTTTCCCGTGTGGTCATGAATACGTCTATTTTTATTCTAGATGCATGATCCATTCAGCATCTTCTCTAGTTCTGCTGCAGTGTTCACTAAGTCCCTCAAATTTCCCGTGGAAAGTCTGTGTATGCCCTTTGAATCTGAAGCTTAATCTCTGGATATTTAGCAGTCTTGGTTTGCTGTTCTTGCCCCACACAGGATTTGAGATCTTTTGTCTCATCTGTGGTAGCCTCTGGAGTTTCTGTTGAGAGGTTTACTGTTAGTTTAAGTAGTTTTCCTGTAGATAAGACTTAAAACTTCTACCAGACATTTCTCTTTTGCAGTGATGGGACTGACCCCTGAGCGTTACAAAAGACAGGCAAGTGTTCTATCGATGCATCCTCAGGCCTTGGTTGACACAGCCTTTTAGTATGTAACTCAGGCCAGTCTTCATTTTCAGGAGTCCAGGCTGGCTTGAATACAGCTATTCTGCCCCCCCACCCCGTTCTGGGACTGCAGGTGTACCCTACCACACCCTGCTCTTCCGCAGAATTTAATTTTGCTTTGTACTTCCATTATTTTACTAATTATTTTACTAATATGTACTAAAGAGGTCATTTTGAATTAGTTTCGTTTTAGGTATGAAACTGTCCCCTGGAGCTGGAGATCCACATTTTTCCCAAAATGTGGGAGAATTTTTGCTATAATGTCACTAAATAGGATTTTTATGTCTTCAGAAACAGCTTTTCTTACATTATTTATTCCAATTCCATGTTAGCTCTTCTCTTCCTGTCCATCCTCCATTCCTTCAGTCCTACAGCTGGGGACTGAACTCAGAACATACTACATGCTAGTGGTATATCCCAGCCCTTTAGGGTGGGGTGGGAGCTTTAAATACTCCCCATGGGTCTTGTACGTTGTATTTATTTTTTGCTTTCTTTCTGCCTGGATGTTTTTATGACATGTCTTCTATTATGGATAGTCTGTGTTCTGCTTGACTGACTACTGGTGAGAACTCTGACTAAATTTACATTTTTTGTTATATTCATTGTGTGTGTACATATGTTCATGCCATGTGTGCACATGGAGGTCATGAGAAAACTCTCCAAACTCAGTTCTCTTCTTCCACCATACGAGGCCCCAAGGACTGTCCTCAGGTCTCCAGCCTCCGCAGCCACACTGAGCCATTTTGCCGGCCCTCAACTGAATCTTTTGTCTAACTAAGGGATGTTTTCATTTCCAAGGAATAAGGTGGTTTTCCTCCAAATTTCCTGAAATTCCTTATTCAATTTCTGATGCATAGTCTGCACTGATATTTTTAATTTGTTCTGCAGGGTTTTTTATACCTTCTTGAAATGAATTCATTTTCTAAAATCATTTTTATATTTCTCAATGTAACAGTTTATCTATGTGAATACCTTTTTAATCTGTTGGTATGTAATTATGAACTGTAGGAAGTGAATCTTTTGGTTTTTTGTTGTTCTTACATGTATCTATTTAGTCAGGGGTGGGGGACTTGCATGCTACAGTGCATGTATGAAATGAAAGAACAAAGGGAGAGTTGCTTCTCTCTTTCTCCTGTGGTCCTGGGGAGTGAGAGTTCAGGTCCGATGGTCCTGGGGAGTGAGAGCTCAACAGACTTAGCTGCAAGCACTTTGGCAGCTGAGCCACTTCACCAGTTGGACATTCTGTTCTGTAGCATTTACTGTGTTTCAGTGCTCAGCTCTACACTTCTGTTGATGGGTGGTGATATCTTTTGCAGTTCTAGGTGAAGGCATTCCTGAGAAGCGACCTTCTCTTGCTGTGTATTCCAGAGTACTTGGGGTGCATCCTCTAAGGTCACTTCTACAATAGGCGTAGAACCCCTTTTTAGGTGGTGGGCTCTCCACGGGTTCTGTGACTGAAATGATTCTCATGGTGGCTGTTTCAGTTGTGGTGACAGGAAGGAAACACATGGGAGTTTGTGTCTTTCCTTGTGCTGTTTCTTCCCACTTCCCTCTTTCTCTCTGTCTCTCCTCTGATGAACAGAGTGTGTTATGGTGCTTGCTTGTTCCAGTGCCCCCCACACCCATCCCTGACTGCCACATGCTCCCCACACAAAAACAAAGACCACAAAAAGAAACAATGCTAAAAGAGGAAAACATCAACACACTTACAGGCAGAATAATGAAACTCCCAGGAGTCTTTGCAACAGAAACTTTAACTGTTGCTTTCCTCTTCCATTTCACATACCTCATAGGCTTTCTGAAATACTTAGCTGTACTTCCCTAAACACTTCCACAAAGCCATTGCTCTGGTTTTGGGTGCTCTACCCATTTCTCCTCTGATCCCTGTCTATAGAAGGCTATTTGAGGCAGAATGGAAGTTTATAGAAAGAACCAAAGGGTAACAAGGCAGTGAGGAAGATCCAAGGCCACTTGGAGTAGATCCACAGGTGATGCCATTACAATATAAGATGGCCAATATGACGCAATGAAGCCAGACAATGGGCTTAACCCAAAGTACAGTAACACAGCACATGGGCGAAGCAGCTGCACAAGAGACCACGACCTACCAAGACTGGCACATTAGCTGCTTTTATTCCCAATGCTACATGTCCATTTCTATGGCTTACATGTAGAGAACTTGCTGCCCTATCCTCACATGACAGGGAGTTGTCGCACTCTGTTCTAGGGACAAATCACATCACAAAAGCCCAGCTGTGTATGCTTGTAACCCCAACTACCCGCTGGTTATCTGGGAATGGATAAAGCTCAACAATGGGGAGGGGATTTCAGACTGGCAGGCGGAAAGCATACTGAGGGTGCTGCTTGTTGGCATGAAGAAACTAATAGAAACTAAAGACAGTGGGAAAGGCAGATGGCAAATAACTGTAATTACGTAAAGGAAGAAGTTAGTGGTTGTTGTGCAGACGAAGATGCAGACTTACTGAGTATGGAGAGGTCTCAGTAGAAGCTGCAAGTTGAAACCACCAACACACCTTGGGCACTGTGTATTTCACTACATCTTACACTGTATGTTAAGTGACTACTGACGGCACTGATGAGTACAGCAAAACCTCAAAAGAGTGAAGGATGAGAGATTTTCATTCCTACGAACTCAAGTTTAGTTACTTTTCCTAGAAATATTCCATTTCAATACGCTGTCTGGAAGCTAACTTATTGTCTAGATATTTATATCAATAAACACTTACTGCTCAAACTTGGGCTTTCATGACAAATGGAGAAGCTAAGAAAGTCTCCTGGAAAAACAAGCATCTTGAAGAACATAACCATGTGATCATACCATCTCCAAGGCACTTTTCTACACAATATAAGGGTCTATAGGGAGAACCTATACTTCTTACTAATAAAATCCCACAAGAACCATGGTGCCGGGGTTGGAGAGATGGCTCGGCAGTTAAGAGCGTGTGCTGCTTTCAGTCACCCCTCCTAACTGCCTGTCCTCTTTCTGCTCTTCTTTCCTTTCTTTGTTTACTTTTTCTTTTTGAGACAGCGTCTCCCTGCTTCCCCTCTCACTGCAGCTCACTATGTAGACGAGGCTGGCCTTGATCTCACAGCGATCCACCTGCTTCTGGCTCCTGAGTGCTGGGATTGAAGGCTTGGTAAACCACAGGGTTTTTGTGTTTTTTGTTTTCTTTTTTCAGACTGGTTCTCAGTGTATACCCCTGCCTGGCCTGGAAATCACTACATAGCCCCAGCTAGTCCCAAATGTGCAGACATCTGCCTGCTCCTAATTCCAGAGTACTGAGATTAAAGGCATGCAAACCACATCCCAATTCCTTTTTAAAATTTAATTTTATTTATTATTTATCTTTATATGTATGAGTGTACTATCTGTAAGTCCACCCATACCACGTAATGCCCGGGGAGATCAGAAGAGATATCTGAATTCCTCTGGAACTGAAGTTACAGATGGTTGTTAGTCACCATGTGGGTGCTGGGAATCAAATCTGGGTCCTCTACAAAAGCAGTTAGTGCTCTTAACAACTGAGCCATCTTTTCAGCCCCTAATTTTATTTTTAAATAATTTTTTTATTAATTTATTTTTATGTGTATGAGTGCTATGCCTACATGTATGTAAATGCACCTGTGTCATGCTGTCATGTGACTGTGGAGGCCAGAAGAGGGCCTGAGATTCCTCTGGAACTGGAGTTATAGATGGTTGTTAACTGCCATGTGGGTGCTGAGATTTGAACCTGGGTCTTCAGCAAAAGGAGCCAGTGCTCTTAACTGCTGAGCACCTCTCCAGCCCCAATCTGGGTTTTTTAATGTTTTTGTTTGTTTGTTTTTCTAATAACCCAGTCCAATTTTTGCTTCCCATAACTCATGAGTGTGAAGCCATTCGTTGTACCATGGTCAACATATTAACATATTTATGAAAACTGAGTCTTTGCCCTCCAAAAGACATCAGCTGTCAAGAATTCCTCAGCCAGGGATGGGAGACTAATGGTACTTTTAGTGAAGGTCTATGGTACCAAAATTGAAGTGGGTATTAATGTGGTAGCATCAGAATTAATTATAAGATGCTGTTTGACTGCAATAGTGATCCAGTCTGTGTCTCCCTAAGCTAATAAATTGCTTAAATAGACTGCTCTGCTAAGACTCATGAATAAGCTTGAAAAGGAAGTATAGCAAACAAGCTAAAGGAGTAGTATATTTTAAGTGAGAAATGAATGATCACCAGCTTATAATGATCTGACCAGGTTTTCTAATGGTAAAATGCTGAATATGCTCAAGACATTGTCTTTGATTCTGGACACCAGAAAAGGAATACAACTCAGATGATACCCTGCTCAGGAACATAAATACTGACACTCAGGCCATGTTCATGGTATCCTGTATCTCCAAGAAATGAGAGGATGAGACAAGGGAAGCAGATAACAGGAAACCTGAGTTACAAAATCAGATCACCCCCAAAAACCAAGACCAAAACAATGTGTGCATGTGCACCAGAGCGCATAAACACCCAAACACACACACACTCTCTCTCTCTCTCTAAGTAAATAAATTAAATTAAACAAAGATAAAATACTCTACAAAGTGTTACACTTAATAAATTACATGGGCTAGGTAACACTGAATTATAAAATTAGCTGTTAAATAATTTGGCCCAACCATTGGCTACTGTAAGTGATCTGAGGTAAGTTCTCCTCACTCATCTTTGAAGTTCAGCAGGTTAGGGGAATTCAGTGCATGTTCAATTTTTGAGGTTTTCATTTACCGTGATTTAAAGTAAACAAATATAAGAATCATGTATTTGTTAGATAAGATTGTTCAATGCACTGCAAAAAATACTTGATACTTTAAAAAGTCTGAAAGGCAAAACCTAGTACAGAAGACTTAAGTTGGCCTCATACTCAAAGGCAACATTTTGTCAGGAGAGATACTGTGCACTAGATAAACTCATGCTTCTCAGTGATTGCAATGGACCAGCAAAGACATTTTGTACATGTCTCTACAAAATTGGTAAAACAGTACATTCTGAGCTATAAACGGTAACTCTGCTTTCATGTTCAATAGCTTAATGTTGAAGTACACTTTCATCCTAACACTACCAGAAACTGAGGAGATCTATACTTAATGGAGAACAACATTCAATGTTTACATAAGTAAAAGGGGAAAATGGTCTAGACGACTGAAGGCTCACGCTCCCCGTAAAGCAAAGTCTTACAAAGACATATGCCATCGCCTCCAATGACAGTTAGCAGTCTTTAATGTCTAGATTAGATCAAAGCAGAAAAAGAACATTTAGGATATAAATCATGAAATTAGTAAGGCAGAACACATTCTAACTGTAAAAAGTAATGGGAGTCCAGTTTTCCCAATAGTATAACTAGCATTTCGTAAACGAGGTTTACTTTTCCTTTACTATTCTGGTCTGTGAGGAAGTGCTATTATTATAATTACCAACATCCAATTGCTCTCACCCTCTCCTGAATTCAATGGTGGGAGACAGCTCAATACACTGAATAGCAACTGATGTTGCTAAACCAAACACCAGTTCTGTCAGAAATCCTATGGAGAATGTATGTACTCATGAGCCACACAGCCACTTGGATGGATTTATCCCTACCATTCATTACACATTACATAACAAAAGTTCTAATGGTCTCCGGCAAGAGGGTACAGAACTCAACATGCTAAGCTTCTGGTATGAGAAGTGAAGGACAATTTATGAACAAAGTAAAAGTTATAACAACATAAACATGAAAAAGTTTACATGACTGAAAAAATAGTCGTAGATACATGGGAATAATGATTCAACATGAAAGAAAAACTTGGAAAAATTTAACTTCAGTTACCTTCTCTGTACATAAAAGGCTGACATTTGTTCATCTGTCTATTTCTAGAATAACTAGAAATTCTAAAATATGCCCATAAATCTTGTTTGAAAAAAATAAGGAGATAAAAAACACAATAAGGAAAAAAAAAAAAAAAAACAGAACAAAAAACAACCCAGAAACATTATTGGCTCTGGAAAGTAAATACACAAAGTATAAGAACCTGTCGCAGGAGTCTAGAAAGATGACTTCATGGTTAAGAGCACTTAGTGCTCTTTCAGAGGACTGAGGTTCAGTTCCAGCACCTATATCACGTGGCGTACAGATGCTTCAAGATATTTGAAGTCATCTTTGGCCTCTGAGGGCATGTGATGACATACATACACTAAAACCTACACACATACACATAAAAATAAATCTTCAAAGAAAACCCTGCCACATGATCCTAACAATTAACAAAACTCATTTTGTAATGGCTTACAAACAGTACTTACTTGAATCCCACAAAAAGTTAAGCATATTAGCATATTCCATGTCACCCTTCCATTCAACAGAGCTTAAAAGGATGGGACACTAACTTGACACAACAGACCTTAACACAGACGAAAGAATGTATGGATTCCAGGGCAGGGGTGCCGACAGGGAAAGGGATATAAAGATAACTAAGACTGACTGAGATAATTCTGAATGAAACACACAATGATTCAATTAAAAAAAAATTAATGATTTTTAAAAAGAGAAAGGGTAAAAGCATGTCATACGATTTAAATTTAAAAGAAATTACATATAAAACTCATATTATTGCTAAAACAAACCTTAGAGAATTATTTCATCTAAATTTTTTTCCAAGAATGAAATCAGAAACATATAGTCCAGAGAGCAATTCTATGAATAAGCCACTGATGGACACAAGACATTAATAACTTTACTTCAAGCTGTATCGCTGCTGGTGAACTCTGAACAAATTATTTTGCATTACATATTACTTATATTCATAGAACTCTTTAAACTTATGGTAAGTTTAAAGAGAACTTTGAATTTAATACAAATACAGCTTTTTTCATCATTTTCATGTTTTACAAAGTATTGAGCCATGATGTATGTGAACACTGCAGGGAGGAGGGGTTTGCATGTCTTCTAATCAAGACTTCTCATACAGGTTGTTTTTATATCTGTGAAACTGAGGTGACATGACGAGAGGTGGTCTCATGATTTATACTGGCATGAACTTCCTTCACTATGCCTTGTGCTGTTTCCATCAAACATTCTGGGATAATGGGGCCTTCCCATCTTCTACATTTGAAGATCCTTTACACTGAGACTCCTTTCATGTCTATGAATGAAATTAAAACTTTCTTCCACATGCTTTGTGTGCACTGTGACTCTTTCATGGCACTGTAAGGAAGAAAAGAGTGAATGCTTCTTCAGACTTCACACACTGTTGAGGTTTTCTTCACTGTGAACCACTTCATGGCATCGAAAGAGTGTTCCGCGAAGGCTTTGCCACAGTACTTACGTACTAAGGGTTTTTCTCCACTGTGAGTCCTTTCCTGCCTTCATAAGTAACCGCAGCATGCAAATGCTTTTCCCACACTGCTTACACACATAAGTCTCTCTCCACTCTGCGTTCTTTGATGGCTTTGAAAGGAATCAGAAGTGAAGGCTTTGCCACACTGCTTTCCCACATAAGATTTCTCTCCACTGTGAACACTTTTTTTGTTATGAGTGGGAACTAAAAGGCTTTATCACGTATTTTACATAATTCTTTCCAGTGTTGAGTCCTTTCATCATTTCAAAGAGAACTGCAACGATATGCTTCACCACGTAGCTTACATAAACAGGGTCTCTTTCGTGTTCGAACCCTTTCATGGTACTGAACTGAAGTGTGATCAAAGAAATCTTTCCCACATTGCTTACATGCATGGACTTTTACTCCACAGTTAGTTTGATATGTCTGAGAATCCAATCAGGAGAAGGAAAGGCTTTCTCACATAATTTACAATTACTGACTTTCTCTCCAGTGTGAAGTTTTTTCATGGCATCCAAGGGAACTATGATCAGCAAAGACTTTACCACATAGTGAAACGCTCCTGTGGTTTCAATCCAGTGTGGACTCTCATGTCTTTGCACGGACGTTGTGCTCAGAATGAAGGCCTTCCTACATGGCTTACAAATGGAGGGTTTCTCTCCATTGTGAATTCTTTCCTGGCACTGCAAGGAACTGCATGCTGGGAATTCCTAACCACACTATTTACAAATAGGATTTATCTCCACTAGGAATTATTTCACAGCATCCCAAGGAAGTGCTTACTTTCAGAAAGCATGTCTTCAGTGCACTTTATTTTAATCTATGACCTGTAAGAAGCAAAGGCTTTACCGTAGACCTTACAAGCATAAGGCGAATCTCCATTGTGCACTATGGCGTCTTTCAATATCTGCAGGAGGCTTGAAGAAGCCTTTCTTCACGTACTGCTTGAACAAACAAGTCTTCTGAATAGTCTGAATTTTCTTATTTATTTCAAAATGACTATATGTCCACCGAAGGCTTTTCCAAAATCGTGAAGGTTCACTGTATTTTCCTGATACTTGTACGCACTGTGTCCACTCTGCAATTTAGATTTCCTTACACTGACTACCTTCTTACACTCATAAAGACTACTTCTGACTGCTTGATTTCTGTCAAACATGAAAAGCACACAGTAAGGTTCTACTTATTATTTTCCAGGGAACAGAGGTTTTTACACTTTGAATGTTTAATATGAATGAACTGCATGATCTTTAGAATGACTGGAAAAGAGCTGTAATTGAAACAGCGATATTCTGGGATGGTGGAGGGGTTGTTCTTGTTTGAATTTTTTCCTTTTCTCTGCTGTTTTAACTTTAATTTTTATTTATGTTATGTGTATGAATATCTTGTCTGCATGTTCATAAGTGCACCACATGCACACAATGCCCACGGAGAGCTGGAAAGTCTATGAGATTCCCTCAAACTGGAGTCATGAACAGTTGTGAGCTGCCGTGTGGGTACTGCGAACTGAACCTGGGTCCTTTGTAAGAGTGGCCAGTGTTCTTAACCAGAGAAATCTCTCCAACCTTTAAAATAAATTAATTCACTTTTAATTTATGTGTATGAGTGTTTTGCCTGCATGTATATAAATGTACCGTGTACATGCAATGCCAGCAGAGGCTAGAAGAGGGCATCAGATCTCCTATAACTAGAGTTACAGATAGCTGTTAGCTACCTTGTGGGTTCTGGGAACCAAACCTGGGTTTAGCCATTAAGCTATCTGTCCAAGCACCTGTTGTTTGGTTTTCTTCATAAGAGAGTCCCACTATATGACCTGGGATTGCTTTCAACTGATGATGATCCTGACTCAGTATTCTGAATGTTGTGATTACAGATGTAGACGCCTATGAATGGGTCAGAGAGAGTGTCTGAGTATTGTTTACAACTTAAGTATTTTATAAACACTGAATACCCATAACGCTTATTTAATCATATATTCTTGAGACATTATAATACTGTATATTGTCCATGTAGGCCACGAATTCATGACCCTCTTGTACTAACATACTGAAAAACTGGGTAACATCCATACATTACCGGGCTGAGTATCGGTGTAACATCTAAGTGTACTCTGTACTTAAGTGTTCTTTATGCTGAGTTTTGGATGTTTCAGAAGTGCATAATTCATGTGAATATTATTCAGAAGACATTTTCTCAGATTAAGTGAATCTGAACTTGGGCTTACTTATCTACTGGTTTCCTTTAAAATTTGCCTCCCAGCTGAAGGTTTTTGAGCAATACTGTATACTTCTGTTATATAACTAACCTTATATTTCTTATGGAATTTTTGTAGTCATCTTCAATGATGTGGTCTTCATATTTTTTCCTAAAATGTCTATCCAGACTAATCATTGTGACTTACCATAATATTGAAGAAAATGAGTAGAGTCTGGGTAGGTTCTTGGTATAACGTGGCTGTGCCTTCTTTATTCATGCAATCATCCCTTTCCATATTCCAAACCGTGGTCTGCAGTGATGAGCAGGATACCTTTTTTCTCTCACTGACGGTATGACAGAATGAACTCATTATTACCTATGGCATCTAGCTTCTCGAAGACTTCCTGCATCACATCTGTGCGGCTTCTTTTGGAAAGGATTCAACAAAGCCCATTCCTCCATGGTGAAGTTCATATCCTCAAAGGTCACAAACTCCTAAAACACTCACATATTTCCAGGATGATGAGTGAGACTCAGTACTGAAAGTCTAGACTCCGTTCACATGATGCTGTGTTTTCCACATCTTGGTCATCACATTTTTAGCATTCATCCATGTTACATCCTCTCACACAATAATGATTTTTCATTAATTTAGTTCTTTGACAATTTCATACATGTTATCCAATGTGCTCTGATTACTCTGTCTCTCACCTTTGATTTTTCTTCAACCCCTATTTCCTGTACACTCTCCCTACCTGTCCTTTTCCAGATTCATGACCCACTGAATTTCACCAGAGCCACCATGTGACCATTTGATTGGGATCATTACTGACCCTGCTAGGACTCCTAGAACGTGCACAGCTAAATGCAAGGATTCTCTCTGGAACTGGTGGGAACTAGTTCAGCAGTTAGGAGTTCAACGACCTGAACCCTTCTCCGTCCATGCCTGGCTGCTGATGGGCCATCCTATTTTAGAAACTTAAAACATTTTGTTAAATCCCCATTGCAGTAAGTCATCTGTAGTTGCTAAGCATTTGATTACAGTCTGTCAAACAACAATTCTGATGATACAAGAAACTAATCAACAGAGCAGAATAAGATTGGATCAGTTACTGTGCTTATGAGAACACCATTTTTTGTTTGTTTGCTTGTTTGTTTTTGAGATGGCCTCAGAGTGCCTGGAATATATAAGTAGTCCAGACTGGCCTCACACTTATGGTGATTCTCCTGCTTCAGCCTTCCCTGTCCTGGAACTATACGCACGGCCCACATACCTGCCTTCAAATCTCTTTGAACACAGGGTCCATCACACCTCTCATAACAAGTCATAACACCTACTGAGCACAAGAATTAACAGCAGTGGTTCTTAGTCCATTTTTTTAGAAATACCTGGTAACAACTTTTGGCCTTTGACAGGATCTAGGACTTGAAGCAAGGAACATTTTTACCAGCCTAACTGTAAAGAGAAGCTTAGTGTTCTAGTATGCCACCAATATGCTATTTGTTTAAATCCTGTTGCCCAAGTGTTTACATTTTTTGATATGTTCATCAGAAGGAATCTATCCAGTTAGACCAAAAATACACTCTGAATGATTCATCACTTATAAGCTAGTATGGTAGATAATATATAACACATCTTGACAGGACTTCTTAGGAAACTGAGAGCATCTTCTGAGTGTACACATCAACAAACAACTTTCAGAAGACTGAACCTGTTACTTCATAGATCAACCTTAGTTGAATACTAATTAATACATATGATGGATCAATGACTATGAAAACAGAAAACTGCTATAGTTATGAGAAAAGCTATAGATATATAGAGAATGTCAAGGGACAATTAAATAAGGGGAAGGATAGTATTTGAAAGAGCTCAGTGTCACTAAGATGTCATATTGGTAAAACTCCATTCTCAAAACATACCTTTATCTAGTCAAATAAAACATACCTTTAGTGAGTCAAAAAGAAGTTACTTAGCCTCAATTCAAGTATGCAATCACAGAGAACAATCTATCAAGGAAATACGATTGTAAACATTCTTATACCCAATTGCAATCACAGAGAACAATCTATCAAGGAAATACGATTGTAAACATTCTTATACCCAATTTCATAAAACAAACACTGTAGCACATAAAGGAATAGAATGGTCTAGATAAAATAATACTAAGTAAATTCAATACAACAACTCTGTTCACTAGATATATCATCCAAGCAAACAAAATCAACACAGAAACTTCAGCACCATAGATCAAATGTGGGAAACAGACACCTACAGAATATTTCATTCAACAGCTGTGGCATACAGATGCTTCTCAGTACTCTAAGCAACTGTCCCAAAACAGATATTTAAGGTCCTAAAAGAATTCTCAACACAAAGAAGTTTTTAAAATCTTTCTTGTATCTTATCAAATAGTAATGGAACACAACAAGAAATGAAACTGAGACAAACCACAAAATTATACAAATACAATGGAGATTCAACATAGTTTAGAAATAGTATGCAATTGCAAAACTCAGCACACAAATTTAAATTTTCTAATATGAAAGAAAACTAAAACACAACTTATTAGAACATCTGAGCTACGACAAAAGCAGTTCTATGAGAGCAATTTAGTGGAACCTGGAGCAAGGTGATGGACTTGTGACTGTTTATGTGAAAGTCAATAAAAGAGAGGAATCAGGAAAAAAAAAAAAAGGACTTTATTTCAAACAGAAACTGAGAAAAAGTTTCATATATAGAAGAGATAGCCAAACCAACAGACATGCAAATCACAACAAAGAAATGTAAGAAACATGAAAAGGCCAGACGATATGAGGCCAGCAAAAGACCATTAACCTTTCTCTGCTTTTTACCATGTTTGGCCTGTTGAGAAAGGGTGGTCAAGCTTCATTGTTGGGGCTACAAGGGCCTGGGATTTGAGCCTAACAACTCTGGTAACACAATAAATTCAAGATATTATTACACAGTATCATGACTACATTTCATCCTAACATACTGTACTCTGGAACATCATCAAGAGAATAGTGTTCTGATCAGGAAAATAACAGGTATGTGATACACTTGTAGGACTAAATGACAGAAAGCTAGATGGAGTAGCTATGCTAATTTAGACTAATTACACAATAGTAGCTCAAAAAATTACAAAGAATACAGAGATCAAATAATGAGGAAAACTTTCTTCAAGGAGATGTTGTTACAATCTTTAGAACATACCCCTTCTGTATCAAATTACATGAGGTAAAAAAATTTATAGAACCAAAGGGAAAAATTTAGATCCATAATTGTTCTTGGGGATTTCAACAGACCTCTACCAGTAAATGACAGAGAAAGTAGAAAATTAGTAAGGATATAGTTGAAATTAACAGACTCATTCTTGAGCTGACATCTGCTCTTGCAGAATACCCTAAGAACTTCAGAGGGCACATTCTTCTCAGAGTTACAGGAATATCCGCCTAAGACAAACCATATTCAGAACTATGAAACATACTTAAGCAGATCTAAATGAAATCATATAAAATACGTTTTCACTGGAATTTAAGTGGTGTTTGATTGCTGGAAAAAAATCTTCAAGCAATTTGAGAGCAAGCCACAGACTTCTAGAAGAGTCTTCATGAAAAATTTCTTATAGCAGATAAGATCTACATGTTGTGGTCTGTTTTACAAAACAGGAGAAAGAAGAACAAGATAATGACAAATCAAAAAGGAAATACTGAAGATAAAGGTGTGGCTCAGTTGGTACAGTGCATGCCTAGTATACACGAAGCCCTAGGTTTGATCCCTAGCACCTAAACTCAGTGTGATGGTGTAGGTGTGAATCCTAGTACTCAGGAAGTGGAAGCAGGAGGATCAAAAGGCCAAGCTAATGCCTGACTACACAGTGAATCTGAGACCAACCTGGGCTACATGAGACCCTGGTTCAAAAGAACAAAAACAAAAGAAGAATGAAATACTGGCAATACATCAATGAAATTAGAAAGAAGAAATCAACAAACTCAAAAGCTAGATTTCTGAAAAGATCTTCAAAATTGATGAGTCTTACTTAGCCAAGCTAACAGACAATACAAAAAGTATTAATATTATAATTAATATCTACAATTAATATTATAGTTTGTGAAAAGTCCTCCATAGGCTGCTGTGTGAACATCTGGTCCCAGGCTGGAGGCACTGTGAGGAGGGTTGTGGGAACTCGAGGATGTGGAGCCTCACCGGAAGAAGTGGGTCACGGGGGGCCTCCCCGGAAGAAGTGGGTCACGGGGGGCCTCACCGGAAGAAGTGGGTCACGGGGGGCAGGCCTAGACATGTTATACTCTGTGTTTCCTGACCAAGGATGGGATACGACCAGCCGGCCTCCTGATCCTACCACCATGCCTTTCCCTGTCATGATGGACTAAATCCCTTTCAACTGTGAGCCAAATGGTAACAAGAAAAGTGGCCAATATAATTGGTAATGGAAAAAGTGCTATCCACACTAATCCCATGAACATTAAAAAGGATCACAGAATTTAATGAATTCACATGCACAAGTGTAATAAGGTGGATAAAATGAAACAATTTCTGGAAAGCAACAGTTGACAAAAACACAAGACAGCACAATTAAGGATGAAAGTATTAAAGAAACTGAAACAGTAAGAGATAACTGTCCCAAAGAGGGGAGGCAAAGGACAGGTTTCATTACCTTATCCTGGCTAATACTTTATGAAAATGATATCAATCACCTATAATCTTTCAGGAAAGAGGAAAGATAACAATGACTAATCTACGCTGTGTCTCATCCTGCCATGACACTGTAACAAGACAGCAGCATTATAAGAAGTCAAAATCATGCCCAAATCTTTTATGAATATGAAAACTTCCAACAAATAATATAAATTCCCATCAACTGGCAAGCGCAGCCAGTGCTCTTAACAACTGAGTCGTCTCTCCAGCCCCAGCACTATCTTTGATTTTTATTTTTGAGATAGGGTTTCCCTTTAAGGCCCCGAGAGCATAGAACTTGCTATGTAGACCAGGCTAGACTTAAACTCACAGAAATCTGCCTGCTTCCAGCATTATTTTAACATATAAAAATCCATCATTTTGTTATATTTAAATCATATACAACTAAATCTATAATTTAAACACAATGCCAGTCATACAACACAATGAGAAAAAACAGACAGGTGAAACAGGAAAGAGACAAGAGAGCTTCATAACACATGAAGGGCTAGTTGGCAGAAATTAAAAGGTACTCAGAAGAAGCAAGATATAAACATAAATTATGTTTGCTATTATGCTTAATGCTAGACAGACTAAACAAAGTAGATAATCTCAAATATTGACAAGTTACCTAATAAATACATATCCATGAAAAGTGGGATGATAAATTCAGCTATTCTCAAAACTTCCTGCTAAATTTAAATTTACCCATAAATTTTTAAAAAACTACATATTTCCATTGTATATAAAAAAATTATGATGCACCTGGAGACAAATGATATTTCAACATCAGAAAAATAAACTCAAAACAAACCAAGTCCAACAAGAAGAGAAATGAGGACATGAACTGGTTTTATTTCAGGCTATTCACCATCATAAATGAGAGCAACTGAGGCAAAGAAGCCACAAATTTTTCAGCATGCAAAAGCTCTATGAACTGCACTCCCCTGCATTCAAATTCAAAGGAGATGAAATATCGCTCAGGGATAAGCAGACTGCCAAACGACAATGAATGTTCAGGAAAAAAGTCCATGCACTGGTAAGCTCTATGGAAGGACTAAAATGAGATGAAGGAGAGACTCCAGAAGTGACCCTGACCTATTTAAGAACCAGCAGGATGACTGCATGCGAATGTACACACTGTCATTCAAAGTGAGTATTAGTAAATACATTATCTTAAGACTTCCTTGAGCCTTGAATTTAATCCCAGCACTCAGGAGGTAGAGGCAGGCAGACCTCTGTGAGATCAAGGCGAACCTACATAGTAAGTGCAAGCCAGCTGGGCTACAGGGAGATCTCATCTCAAAAAGAAAAAAAAAAAAAAAAAGAAAAGGAATTCCTTGGGTTGAGATAGCTCACAGGGTAAAAATACTTGCCACACAAGCCAAGCAATCTAAGTTTGATCCCTGGATTTCACATAACTGTGAAAGGACAGAACCAATTCCACATGTATGCATACAACATATGGGTTTGAGAATGTGTATGCATGCACACATAAGTAACAAATACAGACATTCCTTGGCTTCTTCAAACCTTAAACATCACCAACCCCCTTTTTTGAGGGGCAGGGGGAGTACAGAGACAAGGTCTTACTATGTAACACAGGCTGACCTTGAATTTACTATGTAGCCCAGGCTGTCCTTTAAGCTCATAACAGTCCTGCCTTCAGTCTTCTAAATGTAGGCTTTACTAGTGTTCGACCACATACCCAGCTTAAACATCACCATTTTACACTCAAATCATGAAGAAAAAAAAAAAAAAACCCTTTAGAATGTATTTGTAAACTGTTATTTTATAGACACATGATTCCACAAGGAAAAGAAGACTGAATAACCCAGAGGCGCAGCCTGCTTCACTCCCAGTTCACAAGGGAACCTTGCTCACAAGCTTAAATCCATTTTTAAGCTTAGAAACGCTGATCACTGTGCAGTGCAATCCAGGGTTCTTCACTCCCTGTAAGCCAGGGAGACATGAACAGCTAGGAAACTGCATTCTGGAAATCCCTACATCCAGCTTCCCCCTCTTTCCAGTGTGAACAGGCTCTCTCCTGTACAGAACCAATTCAGAACAGTGACTAAATGTTCATCCAGAGTTAGTTGAGGATTCTCGCCTGATATATTCTGATACCATTCTCACAAATGGCTGGTATGTTTAACAGATTCTCCAGTACCAACAGAATGTCCCACACTTCTGACCCCAAATACACAATCCTCACAAGTTCTAGCCAGGGACATGGCTCAGCAGGTAAACAGGCTGTCACTAGACTGAAGGAACTGAGCCTGATCCCTGGAACTTACATGACAGGACAGAAGAAAGTTCCTGCAGATTGTTCTCTGACATTTACATATAAGTTGTGGCATTTGTGCCTCTAGAGAGAGGGAAAGAGGAAAGGAGAAGGTGAGAGAGAGAGAGAGAGAGAGAGAGAGAGAGAGAGATTGAGATTCTTTAAAGTTCTGATAGGTTCTCAAGGTCTAATCCCACCACTGTCTCCAACAGATGGCCAGCTCTAGCTTCTAACTGATCATCACTCCTTATCCAGAGTGGTGGGAGAGTGGTACTCTTGAGTCTCTAATTAGCCTGAATACAAATGTTGCCTGAAAGAGGTTAAGGAGAAAGAGCAAAGACAGTCCTACTGCACAGCAAGGTCAAGGGTTTTAGGTTCTCTGACAGAATGGGGAACACTGACTGACTTAAAACACCCAAACACTCTGAAAACGATAAATCCTTCCCTCTAGCAGGTAATTTTCTCTCAGACTGCCCCATACAGACATTCTCACATGGTACAAATTACCACATGCCACCTCCTTGGTGGAAAAGAAAAAACAGCTGAAGCTGTTGAATTTTACCCAAGCAGGGTAATCCCAACACATAGCGATTACAGAGCTTCCATCTCACATTTTCTGTTCTTGACACCCATCTTGCCCTTACATTTAGATGATGCTACCTCCAGGCCTGGCTTTTTAAATCTATAACTAGGCCGGACATAAACTTTATAAATGCCCACTTTCTGCCTCAAAAATGTATGGCTGAGTTGATGAGAAAAAAGTGGAACACTTATTAAGCAAACATTCCTTAAGTGTCTGTTCTTTCTTCAAACCTGGTTATCTTTCATTCATCCCTTAGCATAAGCCAATATACAACCTCCATTATAGTCAATCAAAGAATGAAATGACCGCGGGGCAAAGCGGTCCCTAGTGTAGGAGGAGATGTCACAGTCCCTCGAGTCTTAATTGTAATACTTTTCACATAATCCTGTCTTCCTAAGATTAGTATGTGATTTTTAAATCAGTATCAAGGAACAGTCAAAGAGCAGTAACAATTACTTCAGAGAGGAACACACATTTTGTACTCCAGCAGCACCCACAGCTGAAGCTAGCTTCTCCGTTTTTGTTTTTGTTTTTTTTTGGGGGGGGGGCTGGATATTTAAGGATCTGTTATCCAGTCTACAAAGCACAGGGCTGCAGGGGCAAGGTGGTAGTGTTTTGATGTCCTTTCTCACGCGTTTGAAAGACACAGGAAAGCTGCACTCCTCCAGTAAACTGCGCAACGGGAACCACACCGCGGCAGCTCCCGCCCACGCAGGGTCCCCCACCCAGGGTCCCGCACGCAGGGTCCCGCACGCAGGGTCCCGCACCCAGGGCCCCGCACGCAGGGTCCCGCACCCAGGGTCCCGCACCCAGGGCCCCGCACGCAGGGTCCCGCACGCAGGGTCCCGCACGCAGGGTCCCGCACCGAGGGTCCCGCACGCAGGGTCCCGCACCGAGGGTCCCGCACGCAGGGCCCCGCACCCAGGGCCCCGCACCCAGGGCCCCGCACGCAGGGCCCCGCACCCAGGGTCCCGCACCGAGGGTCCCGCACGCAGGGTCCCGCACCGAGGGTCCCGCACGCAGGGCCCCGCACCCAGGGTCCCGCACGCAGGGCCCCGCACGCAGGGCCCCGCACCGAGGGTCCCGCACGCAGGGTCCCGCACGCAGGGCCCCGCACCCAGGGTCCCGCACGCAGGGCCCCGCACCGAGGGTCCCGCACGCAGGGTCCCGCACCGAGGGTCCCGCACCCAGGGCCCCGCACGCAGGGTCCCGCACGCAGGGCCCCGCACCCAGGGCCCCGCACCCAGGGTCCCGCACGCAGGCGAAGCCCTCCCGATCCCCCCAGCTGTCACCGTGGTGTGACAAGAGACCATGGCGCTGCAAACAAGAGACCAGGTCCCGGCGCTGGCACGCGTCAGGACACCGACTTCCCGCTGCCCAGGGAGGAGGACCGAAGGCCCTGCGGTGCAGGGGACACCGGAGCGCAGATCCCCCGCGGACCGGGAGAGGCCCGGTCACGGTACACAGCCCTGCCCGCCTCCCAGACCCGCCCTGATGCTCACCATGTCTGCGCCCTGGACCTCACGGCAGAGCCTGTGTCCACGATCACAAGGCCACCACAGTCACACGGCCACAGAGGGTGAGCCTCTCAGAACTCAGCTGAAAACACAGCGCTGCAAATATGGCGATGCCAGGAAGAAAGATGGCGGATGACGCCCTTCGCTCCGCCCCTGCCCCCAGGGCTTCTGATTGGACAACTCACACAGGCTTCAGGATGCTTACCGCCTCTGCACCCAAGGCCTTCTGCTGGTCTCACAACTGCTTCTGGCTGAGCTCTAGAACTAAACAGTAGGACTCAATTGCTGAACACCCTTTGTTTGCCAGTCACAGAGAAATGTACTTGGAACGTGCTGGATAGTTTTCATAAGGCACTTTGCAGGCGACTGAATAATAATCATCAGCTGTCTTGCTTAGCTGTAAACCCAGCGATCTATACACTACGAACATGCCAATCAAATCCTGCCCATTGGTGTAATAATGACATGACTGTCGTTTTCTGACTGGCTTTGGGGTCGAGGGGTGAAAGCTCATGGCTGGGAGGTCACAAGCTCTAGGGAGGAGCCTTCTGTTGTTTTGCCACATGGTCAAGAGCCTTCTAAACGTTTACACCGATTAGTGCTGCTTTCAGTGTTGATCAGAAAAGCTTCAGTTTGGGGTGGTTGACAGTTAATGCTGAGACTCATAACCGGCCAAAGTGCTGAGAATAAGTGTTAAGTGCTGACTCCTAAACAGGATATCTATGTCACCCCTCCAAGTCTGAGAGAACATCACAGAAGCAGGACAGGAACAATTTAAGAGCTGGGGAATAAGGGGAAAGGAGGGGGGGGGGGGGGGGGCTGGCGAAGTGCTGTGAATGCTGTCTTCTGGACATGCATGGCTGTTGTAGTCAAGAACTCACAGCAACCGTGATGACCCGCACAGGGTAGGTCCCATTAACATTCCATCAAGAATGGAGGAGGTACTTATTAGGCCCAACCCTTCCCGGAAGAGCTATTGGCAGTTAACAGCTGGGGTAAGGAACTGTAGCCTTTGCTAAGTTGCATACAAGCAATCCTGATTAAATTTACTGGGACACAAACAACAAAACCAAAGGCATGAAAATAGGAAAGGAACTTGTCAAGAAGTGATTCACCAGGGGTGGGAGGGGTCTAACAAAGGGTACTGGCAGGTGAAAAACACCAAAATACTCCAGTAGCAGAAGATGTGTTTCAAGACCCTCAGTAGAAGCCACTAACAGTGGCTGGTAGTTAGCCTAATATGTACTATGGTTATCCCTGCAGATACATATCTATGATAAACTTTCATTTCCTGATTAGGTACAATGAGAGATTTAATACAATATCTAATAATGAAATAGAATTAGAATCACAATATATAATATGCTCTCATGAGTGTGTTTCCTTTTTTTATATTTTATCGTTTTTATGTGTATGAGTGTATTGCTTGCATGTTTATAAGTGCACTCATGGTGTGCAAAGCCCAGAGAGGTCAGAAGAAGGTGTCAGATTCCCCTGGAACTGGAGTTACAGTGGAGTTAGCCACCAGATGGGTGCTGGAAATCATACCTACATCCTCTGCAAGAGTTTAACTACTTGTCTCCAGCCCTGAGTGTGGTTTCTTTCTCTCTCAATACATCACAGTACATGGTAGTCACCTTTCTTCTTGGAGGATATGATGTCATATAACAGCTTGTAATCAAATGAAATGAGGTGAATTATGAGGTAGATTGACTGTACATTCCATAACACTACTCAGAACTGCCCGCAGCTTAAAATTTATGAATACTCATTTGTGAAAATGTACATTGAACATTTTGAGACTCCAGTTGGACTGAAACTTCAGAATTTCACATTGTAGCTAAGGGAATACTACAAAACAGCTAACCTTGCTGGATGCACTGATGCAGTGACCAGAGGACACTGAGCATGCTCAAAGCCCACAAATCCTAAGCAGCCCTGCCTGAAATCTTTTGCTAGGTGGAACAGGTACTTTAGCTGTTATGCATTGAGCAAATACTGTCGTAGAGCTGCCTTGCAAGCTGGTGGCTCCATATTTCTGAGGACTCAAGGGTAGCCCTTTTCCCATGCCTCCGACCCCCAACTGTACTGTTGAAGAATCCAGAAACCTCGTCTCCACAATTTGCCTGGACTTGACTTGATGGGGTCTCTGTGATGGCTCTGAAATTGCAACAGGACTGCCTTGGCATCAGGAGTGTTTGAGACATTGATTGAAAACTATTTTCTCCCTAGCTCTTACACTCTGTGAACGTGAAGAATTAGAACCACATAAATTTAGACATATTGGTTGTATGTTTTGGACAATAGATGGTGGAGTGTATTGACCCAATCAAGCACAGCATGCAGAGAACAGAGATTTAAGGTAGCTTAGTCAGCCTGAAGGTTAGATGATACTCTAAGCCCCCTTCCTACATTAAATCCTTCTGCCATCAAGGGCGTGACACTCTGGACCTCTGCTGGGAAGGGGAGCTTTGACCTCCACACTGCCTTCAGTGTTATTTTTCCATTGCTTTGACAAGTAGCTTCTGATAGCCACACTAATCTACTAAGCAAGGTGATTTGGATACTCCTTGGTGTTCTCCCTAAAGTATGCCTTAACATATCTTACATGGCTAGGCTGAGAATTTTCCAGAATTCTACATTCACATTTCCATTTTTATTCTAGTGACAGTCTTTATGTCCATTCTATATTCCTGTATTTCCCTATAAGCCAGTAAGGGAAACCATGCAGCCCCTCAAACATTGTAGATGAGATATCTCTTATTCAAAATATATCAATCCATCACCATAAATTTCTGTACACTCTAAAGTCCCTGGACACAGAAAAAAATCCAGCCTTTAATTTTTAGGATTTATCTTTTTATGTGCATGAGTGTTTTGTCTGCATGTATGTAAGCGCACCATGTCCACTGCCTGCACGGTTCAGAAGTGGTCAGGTTCCCTAGAACTGGAGTCATGATGGTTGTTAGCCACCATGTGGGTGCTGAGAACCAAACCCAGGTGTTCTGCAACAACCAGCGCTCTTAACTACTAAGTCATCTCTGCAGCCCCTTATTTTTGATGTGTGTGTCTGTGAGTGTGTATGCACATGTGTGTGAATGTACCTGCAGAGGAGAGAAGAGGGACTGAATTCCCCTGGAGCTGGAGTTACAGGAAGGGTGAGCCTAACATGGATCTTGGGAACTGAACTTAGGTCCTCTTCAAGACTAGTACACAATATTAACTGCTGAGCCATTTCTGCAGCCCATAATTCAGCCTTTTTAAGAAAACATTTTTTTTACTTATTCTGATCATTTCAAACATGTACACAACGTTCTTTGAAAACATCTTCCTCCTATTCCTTCTCCAATTCTTCCTGCATTCCTCCTAACATCGTGCCCTCTTTTTCTCAAACCACTAAGTCCACTTGGTGCTGCCAGTAAATATACGTATGCAGGGCCTTTCACTGGGACATGCAGAACTGACTCAGGGCTGCATGAATTCTTGAAGACAGTTGGGAAACTGCCTCCCCCAGCAGTCATCAACTACCAGGAGCTCCTACAAGGTGAGGCTTCTTGAATCTCTCCCATATCCTGCTAGAAGGTTACTGGCTTGATGTTATGCAGGTCTTGAACATGCAACCACAGCTGCAGTGAATTATTGAATGCACTGTGCCTGTCATGTCTGGAAATTCAGTGGGAGAGAAATGGTGTGTTGCTAGGATATATACAAAAAGTAGAAGGGGCTTTGTTGCTGAGTAATGAGGAAAGGGTAGAACAACTTTGAAGTGATTATTGCAAAAGGCATATGCGATGTGTCTGGAACACAGAAGAGGATCATGACTCCGGAGAAGAAAAGAGCTTGAGAGAAGCCGAAGTCCTGTAGACTTTCTTAAGTTCCCTTCCACAGAATGTTTCTTAGCAGTCCTTTGCAAATTCTGACTCTCGACAATCTTTCTGCCCCTTTGCTGATGATCCCTGAACTCTGATTGGGGGGGGGGGGTAGATGGGACTGTGATATAGATGCTCCATTCAGGGCGAAGCAATCCACAGTCTCTTATTCTCTGCAGATTAGCAGTTGTGGGTCTCTATATTGAGCACTAGCTAATTCAGCTTTCTTTGTAACGAGACTGACTATTTCCCATTTCCAAGCAGAGAGTCTCAGTTCTGACTAAAATCTGATCAAGACGAAGTCTTTGCTGTACGTTTTTCTATCAACATTCTGTGGAGGGGAACGTAAGGAAAGTGACAGTTCTTTTCTTCTCCGGAGTCATGACCCTCTTCTATGTGCCAGACACGTCGCATGTGCCTTTTGTAACAATCACTTCAAAGTTGTTCTGCCCTTTCCTCCCATTACCCAGCAACAGAGCCGCTTCTGTTTTTGGTATGTATCCTAGCAACACACCATTTCTCTCCCACTGAATTTCTAGGTTTAGGATAGCTTATGCTACAATTTGTAATTACTCTATACTTTTGAATAAAAGTTAACACTATTATGCTGAACTTGATATTCATTTAGTGGCAAAGGAAGAAATTAAAGGTTTTCACCTGGAATAAATTGCATTTTAATTTAACTTCATTTTTGCAAAGTTGGATTTTCATTCCATCGTTTTATACTTAAAATTTTTTTACATTATTTCTTCCCATCTATTCTTCTTTGGCATTGTTTGTTCTCAGTTTTCCGAGGTCTTCGGTTGCATCATTAGGTTATTTATATGAGATGATTCTAACTTTCTGGTGTAGGCACTTCATGCTATAAATTTTCTTCTCAGTACTGCCTTCATTGTGTCTCTAGATTTTGGTATGTTGTGTTTTCATTTTCATTCAATTCTAGGGATTTAAATTTTTCGTTCTTAACTTTTCCCTGACTCACTTTTCTGTTAGTGGTGTGTTACATAACTTCCGTGAGTCTGTGTACTTTTTCCCCGTTTTATTGTTGCTGATGTCCAGCCTTATTCCTTCCTGATCAGACAGACCATATGATGATAGTTTAATTTTTCTAAATTTGTGGAGAATGGTTTTGTGTCCTAATATGGGTCAATTTTGGAAAACGTTCCATGGACTGCTGAGAAGAAAGTATATTCTTTGGTGTTTGGATGAAATATTCTGTAGATGTCTGTTAGGTCCATTTGATTTATGATATCATTTAACTCCAAGGGTTCTCTATTTAGTTTTGTCTATTTGGTGACAGTGAAATATTGAAGTCACCCACTATTCTTATGTATGATGTTAGATAAAATAGTGTCTTTTTAAAACTGACCATTGCCTTTGTTCTTGGTTACCCACCAAAACTTGATGATAAGATCCTATTGCTGAAGACAGTACATATATGAGCTGTAGAACAAATAAGGAAAAATCAAACTGGGACTGACTTAAAAGATTCAACTCTACTGACTAGCTAGAAGGTGCTATGCATGCTACCAGAAGAGAAAAATGAATCATCAGTCTTGCCCAGCTGTGAATCTCCTGTGCGTCAACAACTACTGTCCTGGCCAGTTATGTTCTCTAGTGCAATTGTGGCATGAAAATTATGGGAGTATCCAACCACTTTTTAATTGTATTTAATGTCTGCTTAATAAGATGCAGTCCATACCTGACATTGGTATCAAGCCTAAGAACCTGTAGGGGAGAGCCTAAGTTATTATTTTTCTTAACAAATATGGCATTAAACTGACTTCTAATGACTTATTGTTATATCCATAAGTTAAAGCATCTCTCAACTCACATCAGAGAATCTTCCATGTAGAGCAGAATGCAATTAACACAGAGACCCAAAACTGGTCCAACATGCAGAGACTAAGAGACTGCAGAATGATTATACCTAAATAGTATACCTCTATCAAATTTCTGCCTCCAAAAGTTCAAAGATCATTGTGGAAGAGGAGGCAGAAAGATTGTAAGAGCCAGAGGTGGTGGCTGACCACAGGAAACAGAATATGACAGAGAGAAAAACTGTTACTCATATGAACTCACAGCAATGTTGGCAGCATGCACACATCCCATTAAAGGTCAAGCCAGACAAAATCCTAACACAGACATGGGGATATGGGTAAGAACCCCCCACTTCAGGAACTGTTAGCAGACGGCTGCTGTGAGGGGAGAACCAGTCTTTCTAAGAGCGTGACGCTGGGTCGGCTATGCAGGCTTCAGTGGATGGGCCTATATTTGGTAGATGGAGGACACAGATTTGAAATTGGGTGGGGTTAGTAAAGGGTGCAGATAGAGTATGGAATTTAAATATGATCAAAGTATATTGTATGACATTCACAAAAGGGAATAATGCTGAAAAGGTTGACTAGGCTCCAGTGGGTAAATTTCCACCAAGGGACATTTGGGGACACAACTGTGACTCAATAAACTTTAACATAGATGACAGAATGCATGAAATCTAGAGTGGAGAGGAAAGGTGTGAGTGTGCATGTCCCCGTAGGTTCCAAGTATGTGGACACTTTGTCCCTAGCTGATGACACTGTTTGGGTGGTTCTAGGAGGTGTGGCCTTGATGGGGAAAGCATGTCACTGGGGTGGGATTTGAGAGCTCTTCAGCCCTGCCAGATTTCCAGCTGCTCCCTGCTTCCTGTGTCTGCTCGAAGATGTGATTGTTTAGCTCTCTGCTCTGGCCGCCTCTGTCCATCAAGCCTCCCCCGCCATTATA
The DNA here is from genome assembly GCA_035773235.1 of Eospalax fontanierii. Taxonomy (NCBI): domain Eukaryota; kingdom Metazoa; phylum Chordata; class Mammalia; order Rodentia; family Spalacidae; genus Eospalax; species Eospalax fontanierii. Next base: position 9,688,195 of record CM069554.1, read on the forward strand.
GACACTTATCTCTGGAAATGTAGGCCACACAGATTTTTCCTTCTGTGAGTGGCACCACAGCAGAAACGTAGAGGCTACTGGGGGGTCTGGATAAGGAAGGGGGTCTAAATATGATCCAGATGTATTACATGAAATTTCCAAAACTTCACTAAAAAATAAAACAGTTATTGAAAGTGTTACATAAAAAGCAAAACACTGTATATTACATTTTGTTTATTTATTTGAGTCTGTGTGTACATATGCATGCATCCATGAGCTCACATCTGGAGGTCAGGGGACAACTTTTGTGGAATCAAACTCAGGACATCAGGCTCAACAGTCCGAGGTTTTACCCACCTCTCACCAGCCAGCTTTTATTTTATTAATTAAAATTGGAAATAAAATACACATATTTGGGCAGAGTGATACCTTCCTATGATCCCAGTGCTCAGAAGGCTGAGAGGCAGAAGGATTCTTATGTGGCCAGCCTGCATTACAGGATGAGATTCTGTCTTAAAATGATACCACAAACAACAAAAACAACAAATGCACTTGTGAATGGGAGAGATAGCTTTCTTTTCACAAAAATGAGTTATCTGATGCATCTTATGGGGATATCACATCAGGTCCTGTACCCCTGACAGCAGTACAGCAAGAACAAAAGCCAGCTGGAGCTGAATGGGGGTCTACGCAGGCAGTCCTGGCACGCAGAAGGAGGATTGTGTTGATGCCCTGCCTGGGCTACACAATGAATTCCTGGAGAGCTAGAGCAGCATGTTCGTTTGTTCAGGTCTTTTTAGACAGGATCTCCCTGTAGCCCCAGCTGGCCTGGAAACTGCTCTGCAGACCAGGCTGGCCTCCATCTCACAAACATCCTCTTGCCTTGGTCTCCCGGGTGCTGGGATTAAAATGTGCGCCCCCACATCTGGCATGACACCCTATTTAAAAATACAAAATGCAATAGAACCAGAAAACGCTGACTTAGTGATGCCAAGTTTTAAAAGGACATAAAAACACAAAGCTTGAAGTGTCCTCCTAAATTTGGTGTTTGTCAAAGAGCCAAGAACATGTATGGTCATATTAGGACATCACACTGTATGAGGCATGTAGGCTTGTTTCAGGCCTGGTGGTCCCTGTGTTTCTCTTTCTCTGTAGGATGGAAGGAAAAATTCAGGGGAAGGGGATAACATAATATCTACAGTATGAAGAAAATAATGCTAATAAGTGATTAAACAGGCAAAAGAGCAGATTTCCTTTGTTGTCTCATGAAACACAAAGCAGCCGCACTGCCTCCCTTTCCAGTGTTTGAAGCCTGAGCTTCAGGAAGCGATGTCTGTGGTCAGCAAAATGGACTTGGGAACACTGTCGATCACAGAAAACAGCACTTTCACTACCTTCTCACACTGACGTCGACTGTTTCCAGTACCGAGTATGTCAAACGTGCTTCTCCTCGCTGCTCTCTTCTGCTGTGATAAGATGCTCTTAATGGGAAAAAGGTTTACGTGATTTCAAAGTTTCAGAGGAATTTATCCATCGTCGTATAGAAGAGATGACGGCAAACAAAGGCAGCATGTGACAGGGGTGAGAGGCTGGCTGGTCACACTGCATCCACACTCAGGAAGCACAGGATGAAGAAGGGAGGCCATGCAATAAAACCTCAAGGCCCTCACCCAGAACCCACTTCATTCAACAAGGCTCCACTTCCTCAAGGTTCCACAACCTTTTCAAATGGCTTCACCAGCTGGTGACCAAATATTCAAACAGGACAGACTGTGGGGGACATTGCACATTCCAAACACAGCACCCTTTTCCACTAAGGATAGGACACAAAATGACAACTGGCTGCTCGCAGTTCTGCATGGAAATGTGACCTGAAGTGGCCATACTTCCTTTGGTATCACCAGAGGGACATCAGAATGGTCCTTGTATGAGAACGTCATTCTGTTCATAAGATAACCCAGCACAGCCTAACACTGTAAAGGTAATCAGAACCACTTCCCATCACCAGGGGGACATCAGAATGGTCCTTGTATGAGAACATCGTTCTGTTCATAAGATAACCCAGCACAGCCTAACACTGTAAAGGTAATCAGAACCACTTCCCATCACCAGGGGGACATCAGAATGGTCCTTGTATGAGAACATCGTTCTGTTCATAAGATAACCCAGCACAGCCTAACACTGTAAAGGTAACCAGAACCACTTCCCATCACCAGGGGGACATCAGAATGGTCCTTGTATGAGAACGTCGTTCTGTTCATAAGATAACCCAGCACAGCCTAACATTGTAAAGGTAATCAGAACCACTTCCCAACCTGGGAGAAACTCCAGGGCTTGCGATCTATGCTTTCTATCACTCACTGTACACAGCAGCATACAGAGTGATACAACCACACAGAAATGCACCTATGGGTTGAAGAGATGGCGTGGTGGATAAGACGGCACACTGAGGTCAATCCCACTGTGTGCCTGTAACACCAGTGCTGTGGGCAGCTAGAAATCAGAGGATCGCTGATGACAAGCCTAGCTCTAGGCTCAGTAGAGACCCGGAGCTAGAAATAAAGCAGAAAATGACACAGCAGGACACCTGATGTCCTTCTCTGGCCTCTGCACATGCACATGTGCATACAGAACACACACACGCACACACACACACACACACACAAAGTATATCTTGAACTCACAGCAGCTGTGATTACCTGTACAATATGCATCCACATCATTGGGCCTATCAACATTCTATAACGAAGGGAAGAACTCCTGAAGTCCCACTCTAAACTGAGGAATATAAGCAGTTGACTGGTAGTTACGAAGAGGCGCTCACTAGGCTCCATCACTCCCGAGGATCTATGTGCATCTAAGGGCTGCCAGGGGAGGGAGAAACATTTTTTCCAGGGGTGTAGATACTGATAAGGCACCTACGCTCCTGACAGCAAACATCATGAAATTCGTTGGGTTAACAAGAAGGAGGAGAGAAAAAAGTAGAGGAAGAGGAGAAAGATGGAGATGAAAGAAGGGGAAAAGGAAGGAATCAGTGGGAACAGGAGAGGGCAAGAGAAGATAACAGGGCGAATATGATCAACGTACATTATATACATGCATGAAAGTGTCATAATGAAAGCCATTATTGTGTAGCATTGATATACACTAATAAACAGTTACAAATCTTTAAACAATGGTAAGCAGATGCACCCAACAGCTGTGTATCAAAGTAAGGCGAAATCTCAACTCCAGACTCTCATGTCTACACATACATACAGGACAACAGCTAACAACAGCATAAGAATGCACTAGACCTATCCTTTATGTTTCTATAGAATCATGATAGTCATGACAGGGGGGACTGTCTGGATTACCCCATACTGCCCACATCCACATATGAGCAGGTGCTGGCACAGAAATGAGGAGGTGTCGGATATGAAAACAGCAGGGATCAGTGATGACTCCCACGTGGAATCTGCATAGAGAAAGATAGAAACCCCCATTTCTATACAGTCACCGGCCATCACTGACATTCCTTAGCGTCCTTCTTTACATTTTGCTGATTTACTGAGTTCACAAAGTTGAGCATGCTACATGACTCCACTCCTTCCCTGTCTCCTCGTTTGATGCACACTGGAGCACTGCCACACTTTTGCATAGACTAGAAGTAGAATTGTGGCACAGGGGTGTGTCTTTCAGCTAATACGCAAGAGCTGCCTAGGAACCATCATCCACTGCTCTGGCCTCGGGGCGTCCTTGCCAACAGGCAGGACCGAAAGAATTTGTTTGCTCATCTGCCGCTTGGACTGTGACTCTGGTTTGGGGTTTTTGAGACAGGATCTCACTCAGTAGCCCAGACTAGTCTCAACCCTGTGTTCTTTCCTCAAACTTCCAAGTGTCGAGATTATGAAGCGGAACTGCTACATCCCACTTGGTGGCGGTTTCATAGTTAACTTGGAAATGGGACATTTGTTCATGAGGATTAAGAGTTCTAATTTAGAATTGGAGAGCTGGCTCAGCAGTTAAGAGCACTGAACCTGGGTTCTTCAGTTCTTAGCACCTACACAGGGACTCTCAATTGTCTGTTACTCCAGTTCCAGTAGATATGTCCTCTTCCAGCCTCTGCAAGCACCAGGCATGAATGTGATGCACACATCACATGCATACACATAAAATAAAAATAAGTCTTTTAAAAATTATTTAAGGAGCTAGAGAGATGGCTCAGCAGTTCAGAGCACTGTCTGCTCTTACAGAAGACCTGGTTCAGTTCCCAGCACCCACAAGGCAGCCAGTCATTGTTAACTCCAGTTCCAAGGGATCCTATGCCCCCTTCTGGCCTCTGCAGGCATTGCATGACATGGGTTCCATCCATGCAGGGAAAACATACACAGAAAATAAAAATAAATGAATTTCAAAAATGATTTTAAAATATTATAATTTAGGACCCGAGAAGTGGTTCTGTGGATAAAGGTGCTTGCCACCAAGCCTGATGGTCTGAGCTCAGTCCCCCGGGCCCACATGGTGGAACAACAGAATCAGCTCTCTAAAAGGTGTCCAGACGTGCTATGGTACATGCACTCAGCTTCCCCCCACCCCACTCCCACAAATAAATGTAAAATTTTTAAATGATATGGTTTGTTTGTTTGGGTTTTGTTGTTCTTGCTGTTGTTGTTGGTTTTGGTCTTTTTGAGACGGATTCTCCCTGAAACCCCAGCTGGCCTAGAACTCACTATGTAAACCAGACTAGTCTTGAACTCACAGAAATCGGCCTGTCTCTGCCTCCTCAGTGCTGGTATTAAAGGTGTGCACCATCATGGCGGGCTCAAAAGATGGTGGCATTTCTATAGGGTTTCATTTTTTCTTTTTTTCCCTCTCCTGGTTTTTGAGATAGGGTCTCCCTGTATAAACCTGTCCGGCTAGGAATTCTCTTTGTAATGCACACTGGTCTCGAACTCACAGAGATCCACCTGCCTTCTGTTTCCCAAGTACTGGGTGGGACTAAAGGTATGTGCCACCACCCTTGGTTATATGGAGTTTCTCAATATTTTTCCAGGTTAACTATTTTGAAAACACCAAACGCCTACATCATGTCTGTCTGTCTGTTGTCTCTCTGTCGAGACAGGATCTTGCTACTTGCCCAGGCTGGCCTAAAACTTTGTATATAATCCAGGCTGGCCTTCAATTCATGATTACCACGCTCCCACATGCTAAAGCTACAGGCATGTGCCACCGTGCGCAGTTAGATGTCCTTTCAGGAGTGCTCTTGTTGTACCGCCTAAGCTGGGCTTGAACTCAAAACTCTTCTGATAGACTTTTGACTGGCTGGGGTTGCAGGCACAAGCCACCAAATCAAACTTAAACATACCTGAGTGTTCCTTATACAAAATGCCTATGATCAAAACCATTTTGATTTTAAAATATTTGCATACATAATAATCTATTTAGGTTGAAGATGCATCTCTGTCCTAAATATGAAATTCTTTTGTTTTATACACACTTATACCCAACACCTGGATATAATTTCCTCCTTTGTAATAATGTTTTATGTGGAATTTTGTGTAAAATGAGCCAATAGGAAGTGACACTTTTGTTCAGGATGTTGTGGCACACACCTTTAATCCTAGCACTAAGAAGACAGAGGCAGCAGATATCTGTGGGATCAAAGCTAGCCTAGTCTACATGGTGAGTTCCAGGCTTGCTGGTGCTACAGGGAGACCCTATCTTAAAAAGACCTTCCCCCAAAAAAGGAAAGTATAAAAAGAAAGTGACACTTTGGGGCTGGAGGGCTGGCTCAGAGGTTAAGCGTTCCTTTGCAGAGTACGTATATTCAGTGCCCTGCACCCACAGAGTGGCTGACAGCTGTCTATCACTCCAGTTCTAGGGAACCCGACGCCCTCTGTCTATCACTCCAGTTCTAGGGAACCTGATGCCCTCTGTCTATCACTCCAGTTCTAGGGAACCTGACACCCTCTTTTGACCACCACCATGGTCACTGCATACATGTAAATGCACACACATACATATAGAATATACATAAATACATACATGTAAATGCACACACATACATATAGAATATACATAAATACATATGTGTAAATGCACACACATACATATAGAATATACATAAATACATATGTGTAAATGCACATACATACACATAGAATATACATAAATACATGCGTGTAAATGCACACACATACACATAGGCAAAGTGTTCATTTACATGGAATATACATAAATACATACGTGTAAATGCACATACATACATATAGGCAAAATGTTCATTCACATAGAATATACATAAATACATACGTGTAAATGCACACACATACACATAGGCAAAATGTTCATTCACATAGAATATACATAAATGTTTAAATAAGGAAAGTGAGGCATGCCAGGCACAGTGGCCAGAGCCTTTAATCCCAGCAGGTAGATCTCAAGACCAGCTTGATCTGTACAGCAAGCGCCAGGCCAGCTGTAACTACAGGGAGACCCTTTCTCAAACACAAACAAACCAAAAAACCCAATAACAACAACAACAACAATGAAAAAGAAAGTGGCACTTTACATGCACACACACACAGATTAAAATAGATAAATCTGTTTTAAGATTTAAAAAAAAATCTGTGTGTGTGCACGTGCACTATGTTTTGGGTGTTGCCCACAGAGGCTAAAAGAGTGCATCAGATCCTCAGAAGCTGAAGTTATAGGTAGTTGTAAACTGCCTAATCTGGGTGCTGGGAACCCAACTCAGGCCCTTTGGAAGAACAGGAAGCACTCCTAACTGCTGAACCATCTTTCCAATCCTCAAACATTAAAAAAAAAAAAAAAAAAAAAGACAAATGGGCTAGGGATATGGTCCCACTGGGTAAGAGTGCTTGTTAGGCAGGCACAAGGAGCTGAGGCCAGACTCCTAGTACTCAGGTAAAAACTGGGCGTGGGTTTACATGTGCTTATACACACAGCGTTGTGGCGTAGAAACAGGGTGACCCCTGAGGTCTGCTGGCTAGTAACCTGTTTCCAGGTTCAGTGGTAGACCCTGTCTCCTCAAGGGAATAACAGAGAGTAATAGAACAGGACACATGACATTCTTCTCAGTGCACACAAGTTATATAACACATCACACACACACACACACACACACACGCATGCACGCACACACAATTTAAAAAATGACAATTTTTAAAAATACAGAACGTGGCACTCGTATCATATTAATGATGCATGTGTCCTACACTAGAATTATTTCAGGTTTTGGATTTTCTATCTACAGATGTTTAACCTATAAGTACTTTTTCAAGCTTGTTGCCTGAGATTAACTCATTCTTTGTTAGGCTCATTTGTATATTTTGCCTGTTTTTAAAATTTCCAATCATTCCAAGATTCCCGAGGAACATTTGCGAGCTCAGATTACCTCAGATTTCTCCTAGAATTCTTGTAGTTATCCTTGATGTCTGGTTGATGTCTTCTTAGGTTGTTTGTTGTTGGTGTTCATAAAATGTAGACCCAGAAAATACATCATGATTTCTGACAATAGTCTAGAGAATGTTACATTCTAGATAGGTTTATAGCATCATTTAACCCTGACAGGTGTTTCCACCACACTTACTCTTTGCACACTAAAGTCATGCAGCAGCACTGATGTGCAGAACACTTGCGATCTGAGTGACGGAACTTAGTTATTGTGTCACCCTCACTACAGTAGCCGCGTTCCTGGAGGTGTCCCCCATCACCCCGCTGTAGAACTTGTTTGGAGAAGATCCCGCAAAGGATCAAGTTTATAATCACATTCTTGAAGGTCACTGACTCCTAAAATATCCCATGCACTTCCAAGAAGAAGGAAACATCTCTTAGTACTAGACACCTTGACTCATTTCACCCGAGGTTCACAGGCTGCCATGTCCTCCACATGCCTATTCCACGTCTTCATCCTCACAGCCTTCGACCCACACATAATCATTTTCATACATCAGCTGGAGTGTTTGATAAAGCAGCAACAGAATGGGCTCAGCTCTTATTAATTTAATCACCATTTCTCTGTTCACAGGTCTGTCAACACCTCTGCTGTCTGTCAACAGCAGTCTCATAATGGATAGCCTAAGGTGGACCATCTTTTTATTCTTATCATTATTATTATCGTGTGTATATATATATGTAGGCATGAAGTGGGGCATGAGCATGTGTGTGTCATAGCATGTGTATAAAGTTCAGATGATAATTTGGGGAGTTGGTACTCTCATCCCAACTTTATGTAGATCTCAGAGATCAAACTGGGACTTATATTTTACCTGCTGAACTATCTTTTCAACCCTATTTAAAATTTTTTCATGTGTGTATGTTGTATGTGTTTGTGGTGAATGTACGCGTATGTGTGTACTCACACATGCATGCATCTATGTGGACGCCAGAGGAAGTCACTGAGTGTCCTGCTCTACCTCTCTCTGCCATATGCCCTTGAGTCAGAGTCTCTCACTACACCTGGAGCTAGGCTGGAAGCCAGCAAGTCCCAGGGATTCTCCTGTCTGCACCCAACAGCCATTATAGGCATATGTGACTACATTCAGCTCCTTATATGGGTGCTCTGGCTTCAAATCCAGTTCCTCATTCTTGTGTGACAAGCACTCTTACCCTGAGTCATCTCAACCCAAGACTTCACATTCTTACCAATGTTTGATAGCAAAGTTAGATGTTTGCTAGTACTTGTGGTTGGAATAGACCTCATCAAAATAACTGAAAAGGATTTTGGTGTTCCCAAGCAGTTTATGCCAACAACACACTATTTGTTTAATTCCTGTTGCCCATCCAAATGCTTCCAATATCTGACAAAGAAAATCAAAAGGAGCCCACCCCCAAACTATATTTTGGGGGGAGCACAGGTGCATGTGTGTGCAGATGGAGGACTTGAGGACAACTTTAGTCAGACATAGTCCCTCAGGGGCTGTTCACTTTGACTTTTTGATTGGCCCCTCACTGGGACCTGGATTTACCTATTAGGCTGGTTGTCTAGCCCAGTGAGTCCCAAGGATCCACCTGTCTCTGCTCCCGCGGAGCTAGGATTACAGCTGTGAGCCACCAAGCCCAGTTTTTTATATAGGTTCTGAGGATTAAACTCAGATCACAGGCTAGCACAATAAAGACCTCACCAATTACGCTATCTCCCCAAATCTCCAAAATATAGTGTTTATGGTCCATCTCTACTGAGTGGCTCTGATAGATAACATTCAACACTTCTTATCATAATTAACTAATTAATTGTGGGGAATGGCGGGTGGCGGGGGGGTGCCATGGTGCACGTGTGGAGGTCAGAGGACAACTTTGAGAGATAATTCTCTCCTTCCACCATATGAGTTCCAAGAACTGAACTCAGTTCACCAGGCTTGACAGCAAGTCATGCTGAGCCTCTTGCTACCTCAGAACTCAATCTTTAAGAATCTCCCAGCATTCTCTGTGACTGCACTGAGACAGCTTTTGCAGTCTCGTACCTAATATCTCACAGACAAATCTTGATTAAATATTTTTTAAACATTCATGAAGTACAATTCACTATATTAATTTAAAATATGGCAGATTTAATTGTAGTCTCTCATTGAGACTTTCTTCCCAGGAGGTTCAAGACTGTGTCGAGTTGAAAATTAAATCATCACGTTTCGTCCTTGGCAACTTGACGTAGAAGCATACCATTTTATAATCATAACATTTCACTCCTTGTCCACAAAGTCTCATGTTTTTAGAAAGGTTGTTTCTTTTTAACTAAATGTATGTGTGTGTGAGTGGGTCCATTCATGTGTGTGTACATAGCAACAGGATCCAGAAGAGGCTGTCTGATCCCCAGGAGGTGGAGTTATAGGCAGTTGTGAGCTACCTGACATGGGTTGTAGGAACTGAACTTGGGTCCTCTGCAAGAGAAGTATATGCTCTTAACTACTCAGCCATTTCTCTTTCCTTTCCATTTTTAATAACAGAACACAGCCCAGCTTCTAAAATCCAGTCTCCTAAATGTGGGCTCCTAGGAAATGAAAACAATTCATGTGAACCAGGTCTGATGGTACACACCTTTAATCCCAGCACAAAGGAAGCAGTGAGGAGTTGATCTTTGTGAGTTAAAGACCAGCCTGGTCTACATAGCAAGCTCTAGGAAGCCAGGACTACACAGTAAGGCTTTGGCTCCAAAAAATTTTTATACACTTCCAATATAACAGTATAACATTCTTATTCCAAAAGGGAAAAATCAGAATATCACAAGAACAATCATATCAAAACAAAACAAAAATAGATGGGGCAAATATCAAACCTTGCAGGACCAATGTCCAGCATCTGGTGCTCAAAATTTAATCTTGGCTCTAAAGAGCTTAGGCAACCCCAGCCTTCCAGCTCTGCCATCTGCAACACACATAGCATCCCTCTTGGGCTTAGGCTGGCTCCAGTCGACACCTGCAACTCTCTATGATGGATGTCCCATGGTCCTAGTACCTCCAATATCCTGCGGTCTCCACTCCAACCAAGGCTTCTCTTTCACAGCTCCACGTGGTGTCCTCTAGGGCCTTTCCACATGGACTCTGACCCCGCAACACAGCGCCAGGCCTCAGCTTCTCTCCATGACGTCTTCATTCTTGCCCTTTCATGCTTTCAGAGAGCTGTGGATAATGTTTACATTGTCAAGTTCTGCTGCCAGCTCAAGAGGTAGCCTGGCCACCTTGGACTACAGTCATATCTACAGTCATGTAGCTGAGGAAACTCTTTCCTATTGTCCCACAGAAGGACAGCAGGTCTCACAGTAGAGACAGAACCACTGCAAAGTCATTCTGATATCTTTCCAGTCACAGCTGCCTCTTCCACACCTGACTGATCAACATACATAGATTCTTAGTCAAATATCACCTGAGCTGCCGCTATCCCTGTTCCTGAGGGAGTCTTTGTTCCTCTCTAAAACCCCTGGTCTTAACACATTGTTCTCAGCATTCTTATCTTCCAAGCTCCCATTAAAATGATCCATGAAGCTGTTTCCTGTGTCCAGTGAATTTTCCAGTCCAACATTCCAAACCTTTACAAAGCAGTTGAGGGCCTAAAAACTCATGGCCGGTTTTAATACAGGGAACACACACTCTCTGTACAAATTTCTGTCCTGCTTTCCTTTCTATTGCTGTGATGAAAATGCCTTGACAAAACAGAACCTCGGGTGATTTGTTTTAGCTCACAGTGCTGGGTTACAGTCCATCGCTGCAGGGAAGTCACAGCAGCAGGGGCTCGAGACAGCTGCTCATACCACCTCCAAGGTCAGGAGCAGAGAGGAACACGCACACACGCACTCACTTGCTTGCTGCTGCTCAGCTTCATTTCTCCACCTCTTCTTTTTGTTTTGTTCCTTGAGACGGGGTCTCACTATGTGACACTGGCTGGACATGAACGTCCTAGGTAGACCAGGCTGGCCTCAAGCTCACAGAAGTCTACCTACCTCTGCCTCCTCAGTGCTGGGATTAAAGGTGTTCACTAGCACACTGAGCTCTAAATCTCTATTCTTATAGAGTTCAGAACCCCCTGCCTAGGGAATGGTACTGCCCACAGTGAACTGGATCTTTGACGTAAGTTAACTTAATTAAGACAAGCCTTGGGTCTGCAGATATGGCTTAAGAGCATGGTTAAGAGCACCCACTGCTCTTGCAGAGGAGCTGGGCTCAGTTCTCGGGATCCACATGGCAGCACACACCCCCCTGAAACTCTAGTTCTGGAGGAATGATGCCCTCTTCTCACCTCCCTGGACACCAGGCATGCACATGCTACACATACATACACAGAGACAAAACACTCATATGCACAGAAATAAAAATAAATAAATATTTTTCTAAGGCAAGCCCTCAGACATGCCTATAGGTTAACTCAATGTAGACAATCAAAACTAAAAACACAAAAACAGTGACCATTTGCTTCTACCACCGTATACCACTGGAAAGAGCAAGTATTCTCTAGAGATGTGACTAACTGACCTTCTGGCCTGCCACCTTTCTTCTTGCTGAACCTGTTGATATATTTACTCACATTGCTGGGGAACTGGCACTTCCTGAAGCAGATGAATAAGAACAGGTCACTGAGTGGAGGGGTAATGGCAAAAGGACACAGTGTACAGTGTAAGTATTGAAATCAGATGCAGGAAGTCCAGTAGTCGTTTGGGGAGCCAGAAGCTGGTGGGCCAGGCTATCTGGCATACTCAGGGGAGAATGATAAAGGAGATCTTGTCTCCAACAAGGTTGAAGGTGAGGACCAACACCCAAGCTGTGTCCTCTGACCCCATGTGTACACCATGACGTACACTCACACACATGAACACAAACCAAAAAGGATAAATTTAACAGACAGATGGGAAATTAGAGAAGCTATCTCTACTTCCCAAAAGTAGCTATGAGGGGCCTCGGAGAGCTGGTTCAGAGGTTAAAGTGGGCGGTGCTTTTACACATGACTCAAGCATCCAGGCTGGGTGGCTCCAACTGCCTGTAACTCCAGCTCTGGGGAATTCAATGCCTTCTGGCCTCCACGGGCACCTGCACTCGTGTGTGCATACCCCTCCCCAACACACACACGTAATTTAATATAAAATAAACCTTTTTTTGATGAGAGAAAGAATCCTTTCTTTCAGTGGGGAATTAGATAATCCTATTCACCTATAGTGGGGGCAAAGAAAAGATGTGGTGGACATAAACAACTGGAGCTCCTCGTGATAGTTAAGAGATACTCAGCAATAAAACAAGTAGATAACATGGAGCGCATAAAGCAAAAACCAGGATGAATTCCGTTCAGGCTCACGAAAAGCCTATGCACAGAAAACTACTCGTTATGAGGCAGTAATGACGGAGAAGTAACCCAAGAGCAAGGCGAGGTCTGAGTGCCACCGTGTCAGTGTGAACACCGGCTCTGGTGACGTTTCAGACCAGATCATTCCAGTTGGTAGGTGCTGTCCTGTGCACTGTAGTACGCAGTATCCAAGGCCTCCAGCCACCAGACGACGTTAAAAAATAAATAACTTCAGTTGTGAGAATAAAAGTTTCTACAGACACATCCACAGGGAACCAGAATCACCACTGACTGAAAACTAGACTTAACAGCTGCTGCGGGTAGGTGAGCTGTCTGAATGACCAGGTACCCTGAATGGTAAAATGTTTCATTCTGCTTCCCAATCCAAAGGACTCCATCTTCTCCTCAACCCTTGACCTTACACCTTACCTGAGCTGGAAATCGGGAAGTAGGGGGTCCTGGAAAAGTCTAGGTACCACAGGCCCACTTACTTTTTTCGACTTTTTCCTGTTTATGAGCCCATTTCCATTCTTGGGAGTATTTTCCTTTCTTAATATGCTGTCCTCATTTCTCACCATATGTCCTTGGTGCAGTCCTTTTTCCTGGGACACAAGAACCTGGAAGCAGGAACCCTCTGAACTCAGATCTGCAGCGTGGCACTCCTAAGCATGCTTCCCCTGGCACTCTAGGCTTTCTCAGTTTTTCTGACTTCCATGGCTAGCTTTAAAGGCATGCCTTTTTCTTCATCTCCCTGCCTCCTGGCAAAGGCCAAGATTTTCACCTTGCCTAGACTGAGTTTCTCTCAAACTCTAATTTTTTGTGTGTTTGCACTTCCTTCTGGGTCTGCTTTTAAATTCTTTTTAAAATTTATTTTTATTATTTTATGCATATGAATGTATTGCCTGCATGTGTGTAAGTGCACCTATGTCGTGCAATACCCTCAAAGGTCAGAAGAGGGTGTCAAATCCCCTGGAACTGGAGTCACAGATGGTTGCTAGCCACTATGTGGGTGCTGGGAACCAAACTTGCATCTTCTGCAAGAACAACCAGTGCTCTTAACTACTGAGCCATCTCTCTAGCCCCTAAATTCTTTTATTAATGAGACTAAACCCCCAAAAAGGAACCCCAGTTTCCTTGGGAACAATGGTGGGGAGTCATGGTAGCAAGAGTTTGAGACAGCTGGTCACATTCCATCCACAATCAAAAAGCAGACAGAGGTGAATGATGGTGCTCAGTTCACTTTCTCTGAATAAGTCCTGAATAAGTCCATCTCAGAAACACAAGGACTAGAATGTAGATCAGCCATGGAATGACTTCTTAGTATGACTGAAGCAAGGGGTTCAATCCCCTGCATTGAAAAAAACAAATTAAAATATACATGTGTGCCTACATATATATGAATGTATATTATATATACATATGTAAAATGTACACATGATGCAGAAAATTAGAAAACAAGGAAAGAATAGAACTTTAAATACAGTGTGTGTTTCTTGAAACCAAATTAACTCCTGGACTGGCAAGATAGCTCAGTTAGGGAATGGCTTCTGCTGCCAAGACTGATGATCCCCAGTACCCAATGATGGAAGGACAGAACTGACTCACGCCAGCTGTCCTCTGACATCCACACATGCTCCATAACATACACATACCCAGTGATGCTCCCACCCCATCCACCTCTCTAAATAAACACATAAATGGAATAAAAATTAAAATATATATATATATCAAGATTTTACTTAATAATCATGAATTAAGAAGCACATAAAATTAAGTTAAAATTTGAGTATCAGGTGTCAAAAGTTTTACCTAAAATAATACTTCCCAGGAATTAAACATGTACATGTACATGTGGTTAATTAAACCATATCATGTGGCTTTGTTTTGCTTTTTAAATTTATTTATTGGGGGAGGGTCATGCGGAGGTCATAAAACAACTTTCAGGAGTTGGTTCTCTCCTTCCAAAATGTGAAGCCTGGGGATCAAACTCAGGCCATCAGGCTTGGCAGCGAGTGCATTTACCTGCAGAGCCAGCTCATCAGCTCCCACGACCCCTGTTTGAATCCTGTCCTAGCAACATAACATAGTCTAATGAGAGAAAGACCACATAACCCAGAATCTATTACTTCAGTATGAAAAAAAATCAGTGACTCTTTTGCGCAAAAACTTAAATGAAGGGCACTGAGAAGCTTTGTACTTTTAAAAGCTCTGTCGATAAATTTCCAAAGATGGAATACTGAATTATTAAGTGCATGAAGAAAAGCAGAAAGGAGTTGACTACAAAAAATGCCTACTCAACTTCTAGATCCCAAACCCCACCACCACCTACGCTAATCACGCCCCTCAGCCTCTGGCTTCTAAGCGTTTCATTTAATAAGGAGAGTCACCAGGAAAACAGTCAATAGGAAAACAAACTGGGCTATTTATGCACCTGCCTAATACTCTACTCTTAAAAGAGTCAGCAGTCCTGCTTCCTTCTACTTATAGTCACAGCTTGTGTTGAGTTAGCATTTATTTCTTGCTCAGTGTCTCCCTAATTTCTGGTAAGTTTTGTCTTTCACTTCTTAAAGGCTAGTGATTGCATCTCCTTTTGTTGTGGCTTCATCATGTTCCACACACACTTCATGAAATAGCATCTATAGTTTGCAAATAATACCTTACTTAATTACCTCACTTAATTTTGAGTCAGCTACCCGATTTTAAAATTGGAATCATGGGCTAGAGAGATAGCTGAGCAGTTAAGAGCACTGGACATTCATAGAGCGGTCTCAGGTTCGAATCTCAGCACCCACATGGCGGCTAACAACCATCCATAACTCCAGTTCCAGGGGATCTGACACCCTTTTCTCCAGGTGGGTATTGTACAACACAGGATGCACTTAGTACATGCAGGCCATACACTCATACATATAAAATAAAAATAATGAATAAAATATTAGAAAATAAATAAAATCTGAATCATAGCTAACCCAAAAGCCTCTTTTAGTCTAATACACAAGTACAAAAATGTTACTGGAAGAAAATAAAAGTGAAAAAGCAAGAAATACAGAATTCATATAAAAATATATTTAAGCAGGTAAATGGATGGAAATAGAAAATGTTACATTAAGCGAATAAAAACAATATATACACAGACTCAGAAAAACAAGAGACCATTGTTCTCTCTCATTTGTGGATCTTAGCTCCAAATCCCTAAATGTGAGTAAACAACCTCGGGCAGAAGCTAGCAATATGGAGATGAACCATGAGCATTATGAGGAAGAAGGCACTCAGGAGAGAGGGATGGTAAGGAGACAGCTGTTACAAGGGAGAACAGAGTCGGGGGTACATTAATGGGGGGGGCGGGATTATACAGGAGCGTGAGGGGGGGATAAGTAACGCTGAGATGGCATGAAAAATCAGAGGGAAACAGATTAGTTCAAAGTGCTACAGAAAAATACACGTACGATAAATATATGAGTACATGTGTATAGCCGACGGCTATTTACAGAAAGCACAGTAGCGCACAGGAGAAACCTCCCTTGGAGTTGTAGGTCAGGGTAGTCCAAGAAAATTCCCAAAATAACACAAGTAATTGCCACAGCCCCAGATTGCCGCCTGGAACTGGAAGGTGAGATCCTATTTTTGAAGACAGACCACACTTCTGCAGACACAGGACTTGGAGCAGTGGAGCTGGAACTGACCAGGAAGCCTCCTCCTTGAAGACTAGCTCTCAAGGTATCAGAGGATATTATCTGCTGCTAAGGGAGAAAACCAATCAACGGTCCTCCCCTGCTGTAAAACCTAATAAACAAAATTGACTGGTCTATTGGGGGTCATCTCAGGACACTGCAGCTTACTGAGCAGCCTAAAGGTTTTGACCTTCAAGCTCTTGAAAACAAGAGCAAAAAGAATGGCAAACTATTCTCAGGCCAAACCAGAAAGCATGCAGAGGCAGCTGCTGACCGTCTCTTGAGACACCATACAGCTAGTTACCCACTACCTTGTCATGAGAACATGTTATCTGGTTTGTTCCCAAGCTGAAGCAGTCTGTATTCATGCTAGCACACACATTTATTGTTGATGTTTTAGAATAGTGAAACTGAGAATGGTTTATGTCTAATGAGGTGCTGAGGTAATGCTTTGGAGGGTCTGGGGCTAGGGGCTTGCTGAACTGGACAAAAAGATGCTGCAAGTTACAAGAAAGGTCCTCAGATGCAACTGTCTTTGGATCTCCTGTGGCCCTTTTTTCTCTCTTAAACCCTGACACCTGCCCTCTGGTCCCGCTTTCCCTGAGAAAGCCCCACACTCATCCAGAAAACTATTGTTATTGGTGGACTTTAATATTGGAGGTAATCGACAGCTGTCTAATTGGAATTAAGGTCTGCTCAATAGGAGGTAACTCGTGTATGGTACTGTAAAAATAGTCAAATACACGTGACTGGAGAGGTCATAGACCCTAGAGAAAAACCTACTTTTGCCACATCACCAGATCAGCATAATTTCTTACTTTATTCTAAAGTGCATCCTCATATCTACAGACAAGCACACCTTTCACCACTCACCAAAGAAGCTTCTTTTTGCAGCAGATGGAGACTGTTTCAAAGTTTCAGAACTGGTCAAATTCAGGGAGTAGGTGTCTGTAAGACACTTAACCCTAACACATCAACACATATTCAGAGCAACCTGTACATTCAGGACAAATGCATCTTTTAGCTCTCACTAGAAAAGTTTCCTTGTGCAGCACACGGTGATTAACACAGAGACCCACAATAAGCCAGTGTGCATAGAACAAGAGGCTGCAGAGTGCTTATTCCTGAATAGGACAGCTATTTCAACCCTCTGCCTCCCAAGGCTCATGGATTACTATTGGAAGAAGAGGAGATGGAATGATTCTAAGAGCCAGAGGGGATGGGTAGCTGTATGGAGACAGTCTTCCAGACAGCAGTTGTTCATATGAACTCACTGAAATGCTGACAGCATGCAGAAGTCCTATGCAAGCTCAAATCAGACAAAATCCCAGTATTAACATGGGGAAGTGGGTATAAGAAATCCCAACTCATCTTAGGCTCTTTTGGCAAATGGTGGTTACTGGGAGAGGGGGAAAGACCATGTCTTGCAGCATTGGGTCTCCTGGTGGGTCCAGTGAATGGATCCACACTGAAGGACATTGGGGGACACAGATACTCTATGGCTATGTTATATATGTAAGAGAGTTCATCAGATTGAGTTGGGGGAGAAGGTAGAGGTACAGACACATAAATGATATTGCATTAAAATGGCAAAAATTCAATGAAAAATGTCAAAATTTCTTTGATGTATCTTAAATCCGTGTAAAACTTGTATTAAAAATTGTACCAGTCAGGCATGGTGGTACACACCTTTAGTCCCAGCACTCAGGAAGCAGAGGCAGGCAGATCTCTGTGAGTTCAAGACCAGCCTGGTCTATATAATGATTTCCAGACGAGCTGGGCTATAGGGAGATTCTGCCTCAAAACAAGACGAAAAAAGAAAACTGAATCTAAAACTCTATCTCTCATCCTGTAAAACAATCTATTCAAAATATATCAAAGACCCTAATATAAGACTTGAAACTAAAATAAAACAGAAAAAAACATTTCAAAAGATAGGCATAGGCCAGGACTTTCTGAAAAGGACTCCAACAGCCCAGGAAATAGCAAGCCTTGACAAATGGATTACACAAAATTAAGAGTCTCCTCAACAGCAAAGGAAACAATAAAGAGGTGAAAATCTCTGCCAGCTATTTTGTTTTAAATATGAAACGTCCTTCACAAGCGGACGTGTTTTCAAACACACTTGGTCCCCAGATGCTATTTGGGAAGGTCACTGAATGTTTCATCGGTGGAGGATCACCAGAAGAGTCACTGGCTGGGCTTTGAGGTTTTATAGCCTGGTCTCGTTTGCTTCTTGAGTGCAGATGCAATGCCATCAGGCAGCTTCCTGCTGTTGCTGTGCCTTCCTTTCCCACCATGATGGACTCTTATTCGTCTGGAACTTCAAATTATAATACAGAGCCATAGTTATAAAACCAGCATAGTTTTATTAAGTTGTTTTGCTAGGGTATTCCATCACAGCAACAGAAAAGAAACTAATACACCAGCTATACATTAGATTCATATTTAGAATACATAAAGAACTCAATGGTGTCATAACCCAGTTCATAGCTCTTGGCTGGCCATTTACCTAGTGGGGAAGCTACTACTGCTGTCTTGCTAAATGTGCATGCTGTGCCTAACAAACTGCCTTCTAGATAAATATATTTATGCCCAAAGCTTAGAAGCTTTGGTCAGAGGAGCTTCTTTTTGAAGTGTTTAGCGATGACTGCAGAGACTCACGGTGATCAAATGGAGAGCAAAAACGACTGTTGAATGCCCGGCCATAAACAGGATATTAAAACAACCACTTCAAGGTGAGGGAACATTATTCAGGAAGAAGTAGAGAGAATATAAGAACCAGAAGACAGGGGTGGAGTTCTGTGGATTGCTTTCTTCCAGGCATGGCGTGGATGTCGCACTGTCAAACTCTCAGCACCGGGGCTCCCCTGCACAAGACCTGTTGTGGACAGGAAACAGGAGAGGGATGGTGCTCATGGGGCTTCTTTTCTCCCTGATTTTGTTCTGCTTTCAATTCAGACAGGGTCTCACTATGTAGCCCTGGCTGGCCCGGAACTTGCTATGTGGACCAGACTGGCCTCAGTCACACGGAGATCCACCTGCCTCTGCCTCCTGAATGCTGAGATTAAAAGCGTGTGCCAGCACCCTGGACTGCCCCCTGAGAATTTACAGGCAGTTGATGGCTGCTAAGAGAGGAACATTTTGTTTAGTGGTGTGGCCACTGATAAGGTAAATAACCCCTCACCGATGCTCCACTAAGCAACCCTCATAAAAGGCATTGGGTCACAAACACACCCAAAAAAAGACACAAAAATAGAAGTGGGGCTAGTTGGGAAGGAAAGGGTGGATCTGTGGGAACAGTGAGGTAGGGGAAGAGAGAGTAATGGAGGGGTGAATATGATCAAAATGCATTCTGTGCTTATGTGAAAATATCACAACGAAGCACTTTATGTGTGATTGATATATGCTAGTAATAAACATTAAATTTTTATTTATTTTTATTTTATAAGAGTGCTTTGACTGCATGTATGTAAGTGCATCTATGTATGCAATGTCCACTGAGACCAGAAGAGAGCATCAGACCCTCTGAAATTATAGTTACAGATGGTTGTTAGCTATCATGTAAGTGCTGGGAACTGAATCCAAGTCCTCTGCAAGAGCAGTCGGTGCTCCTAACCACTGAGCCATCGCGTCAGCCCCTAATAATAAACATTTCTTAAACTCCAACATTATACACCAGTAAACTAGGTAATCCAAGCAAGGTATGATGTTATACACCTGTCATCCC
This sequence comes from Eospalax fontanierii, assembly GCA_035773235.1. Lineage (NCBI taxonomy): Eukaryota > Metazoa > Chordata > Mammalia > Rodentia > Spalacidae > Eospalax > Eospalax fontanierii. Next base: position 9,708,343 of record CM069554.1, read on the forward strand.
AGAACTTAGGAGGTGGAGGCAGGAAGAACAGGAATTCATTGTCTTCATCCTCAGCTGCATAAAGTTCAAGGTCAGCCTGAGCTACATGAGACGCTATCAAAGAGGACAGGAGAAGAAGGGAGAGAAAGGGAAGGGAAACTTTGAGAACTGTCAGGCAATGGTAAATACGTGGAACAAGGAGCTAACAGCCACCAAGAAGTTTTAACACTGTTCTCCAGGATCAGGGGAAAGCTTACAGGACACTGACTCGGAACCTCTGTTGGAACCTGGTGAGTCAGAGGCTCCTGTGTCATCCAGGACACCTACAGCAAGGAAATGACACTCTGAGTTACATTTCACTCACTAGCTCTTTCCTCTTTTCAGGGGTACCTCAAATACGCCAAAGGAAGAAGTCAGGAAACATGAAGAGCTTTCTATTTTCAGTCGTAGTTATGGCAATGTATGGTGCTGAGTCTCAAAACCATCATTTTAAGAAGTCAGGAGCTAGCTGCTCTTTCTACCGTTCTGTGTATCTGTATGGGGGGTGCTGTGCACACGAGTGCAGTGTGGGAGTTACAAACTGCTGTGAGCAGTCCAACACTGGTGTTGGGAACTGAACTCCGGTCCTCTGGAAGAGCAGTCCATGCTCTTAACTTCTGAGCCACCTACTCACCCACCTTAAGAATTTTTAAAAACTTTTTATTTATGTGTGTATCTACATGAGTATATGTCAAATGGATGCAGTGCCCACAGAAACCAGAAGATGGAACTGGATCTTCTGGAACTGGAGTTGCAAGTGATTATGAGCTGCTTGATGTGGGGGCTGGAACCAAATTCCAGGCCTCTGTAAAAGTATAACATTTATACACATGAAATTAAATTAAAATAAATTTTAAAAATTAAAAAAATTGTAAAAACAAAACATAGGACACCATATAGTCCAACAGTACCATTCCTGGGAATCTAAGTAAGCATATAATAGAGACTTACACAGTCAGTCAAGGTGTCCATCAACAATAGATTTTGCAGAGAACCTGGGTTTAGTTCCCAGCACTCCTGTGGCGGCAAATAACCACCAGTAACTCAAGTTCCAGTGGATCTGACAGCCCCTTCTGATCGCGGTGGGAACTGCATACACATGGTTTACTTAAATACATGGAGTATTAAGCCTCCATACATATAAAAATAAATAAATAAACAGTTTTAATTTTAATTATTTTTATTTTATGTGTCTGAGTGTTGTGTCTGCGTGTGTATAGTGCATTCATTTCGGGCTGTGCCCTCAGAAGACAGAAAAGGGGGTTGGATCTCCTGGAACTGAAGTTACAGACAGTTGTTAGCCACCATGTGGGTGCTGGGATTCGAACCCTGGTCTTCTGAAAGGGTAGCCAGTGCTCTTAAGTGAGCCATCTCTCCAGTTCTAGTTTTCAAATTTCTTAAGTGATTGATAAAGGAGGCATAATGAAGACTGAAATCCTGCCTTTTTCAGGGAAAGGAGTGAAAGCAAGATAAACCCCACTTGGAAAAACAAACCGCACGCTCTGTCTCATGTGTGGAATATGGATTTTTTAAATGTAGGTCCTATCTGTGTGGCTGTGGGGAAATCATTATCCATGATGAGACTTTGGTGGCAGCTGTTTCACACGCACTCATGCTTGCTCTTGGACTGCATAATTCAGAGCTGTGTCAGTTTCCAGAGCCAGCTCATTCAGAAGCCAGATTCTCAGATGAGAACTGGAATAAAACTCCTTCCCAGAGTCTCCAGCCTGAACTCATCACTGGAATTAGTCAAAGGAAGAGGCCCTGTGTTACTGGATCTTGGCCAGAAGTGGACACTGAATGCTTGTCTCTGAATATAGATTTGCCCCTCAAAAGAACTGGAAGTGGAGGCTTAAACTGTTGAGGGTCAGCAGATGGGATGGCAGAGAGGGCTCTTCACATGCTTCCGACACAGCTGCCTCAGTACACATTTTTCTTTGCCTCAGCCCTAGGCTGTGTGTGTGTGGAGTCTGCATTATGGACTCTCATGGTAGGAGAATAGAGCCAGAACTGAAACATCAAGATTAAGCCAATATGGACTTCCTTTATTTGTCTTTTGGAGCCTGTAGCCCCAGCTGGTTTGCAACTTTCGATGTAGACCAGGCTGGCCTCAGTCTCACAGAGATATGCCTGCCTCTATCACCCAAGTGCTAGGATTAAGGCACCCAACATGGAAGTCCTTCCTTACCTGGGCTTCATCTAACCAACAGTAGGCAAGGGCTGGCGGTAAGCATGAAATGCAGAGTGGAATGGGGGGACTGTAGAGGACCTATGGAAGCTTCTACACTAAGTGGCCAGATGCTTTGGGGGCTTTCCTCAGAGCTCAAGCCCATTCCATTCTTGGGAATGCTTTTCCATTTTTTTTTTTTTATTTTATGTGTGTGAGTGCTTTGCATGCATGTATATAGGTGCACCCATGCATGTAATGCCAGTGGATGCCAGAAGAGGGCGTCAGATCCCCTGGAAGAAGAGTTACAAATGGTTGTTAGTTGCCATGTGTGTGCAGGGAACCAAACTTGGGTCCTCTGCAAGAGCAGGCCCTGCTCTTAGTCACTGAGCCATCTCTCCAGACCTATTTCTTCCTTTCTTAATAAGCTGACTGTAAGATTTAGAAGGACAGAAAGAATAAATTTTCAGTAAAAGAACAAAGCCAGACTTTCAGCTTGCAAGCTGTGCAAAGGTGGGAGGGGCTAAGAACTTTATATTACTGGAAACGAAGCACGCGCAGCTGTGACGTCTGGGCTGGCTGTCCTTGGCCCCCTCCTGGAGTTGCAGAACAAAGAAGCTGTTTTCAGCTCAGATGGCTAGCTGAACAGCTAGCTGATAAGTGGGGTGCAAGGACAGCAGAGAGACATCCTGGCAAGAGAACTGGGGTGTCTGGCTCACTGCGGCTATGACATTCCACCAGATCCGATACGGGGGGGTTGGGGTAGGACATTTGTCTCGGGGAAATTAGGGTTTATATCACTGTCTCTATTTCTGTCTGGTACAATGCACTGCCCTGGGGCATAGGAACCTGGAACCAAGCACCCTCTGAGTGTGGATCACAGCTCAGCACTCCTGCGCATGCCTTCCCAGACACCCTGGGCTTTCTCACAGTTTCTCCAACTCCATGTCTGAGTTAAAAAGCACGCATTCCCCATCTCCCCTCCTGGCAGACGTGCTGCATAAATGATGGTATTCTTCTAACTTCAAATTTAGTTACATGTAGTTAATATGTACAAAATGGTACTTTTTGGTTTTCTGCTGTTGTTTTTGCTTTTGAGACAAGATTTCATTCTAGCCCTGATTGGCATGACACTTGCTATATAGACCAGGCTGGCCTAGAACTCACAGAGATTAACCTGCCTCTGGCTCATGAATGCTGGAATTAAAGGTGTGCACTACCATGCCTAGCTGAATTATTTTTTTCTCTCTTTGGTTTTGTTGTTTATTTTTTGAGACAGGGTTTCCCTATAGCCCCTGTTGACCCGGAGCTTGCTATGTAGACAAGGCCTAGCCTGTCACAGAGATCAGCCGGCCTCTGCCTCCTGAGCACTGGGATAAAAGACATGCATCGCCATGTCCAGGTTTATGTATATATATTCCCATATTAATCCTGCATTAATTGCAGGAGTTTTTGTTTTTCTCTGGGAACTTCTACATAGGTAGTGATTTCATCTGTGAAGGAACACAATTTTGTTCCTTTTTTCTTTTGATGCCTTATTCTTTCTTGCTTTATGCTTCTCTACATTTATTGATCTTAAGATTTTGGTTTTTTGTGTGTTCTGTGTTTAATCCCAGCACTCAAAAGGCAGAGGCAAAAGAATCTCTGCATGTTACACAAGGTCATTTTGGCCTTACATATTAAGATCCTATCCGAAAAAGGCTGAAAAGGGGTCTGGAGATATGGCTCAGCATTTAAGAGCACTAGATGCTTTTTCAGGACCTGGGTTCAGCTCCCAGCTAACAACCTTCCATAACTCCAGTTCCAGGGGACCTGACACCCTCTTCTGGCCTCTGCAGGCATTGTATACATGTGGTGCAGAGTTGAATACAGTCAGGGAGGCACGCCTAAAATAAGTGTGGTCTACATTTTCATGTCTGTGGTCATCCATGGCTACATATATATCATCATTTAAACTTAATTTTAAGTTTATATAAAGACACTTCCTCAGGTGTCCTCACTCTACTAAAATTCAAAGGTGGTCTACATCTATTATCACAGCACCTAGGAGGAGTAGACATTCAAGGTCATCCTCGGCCACAGGGCAAGTTCAAGACCAGCCTAAGTTACATAAGACCCCATTCCAAGAAGAGGAGGAGGATGAGGAAGAGGAAGAGGAGGAGGAAGAAGAGGAAAAGGAAGAGAAGAAAGAAAGCAGGATAAGAAGGGTCAGGAAGAGAAGAGATCTAAGAATTATCTTACACATGAATCATGAAATGGCTTTGTAAATTAGTATTCTCTAGAAGGAAGAAATGTTTCAAGAAAAAAAAGGGAAGACCAGCAGAACAGCCTACTTTACACATAGCTCATAAGGGCATCCAGAAATGCAGTGCTAAACACCTTCTGAAGTCTAGCAACCACTCCCACTGCCTACACAGCCTGCAAGGCTCGGAATTCCCAGGAACTCCTTTAGGAAGCCTGCACATGCGAAGAATGAATTTAGTTCTGAGACCTCTATACATGCTTTCACCACAGACTCTGACCACTGATCAAACATCCAAAGCTAGTGGGATGACTCAGCATCTGCCACAAAGTCTGACCCTATGGGTTCAATCCTGGAGACCCACAAGGTGGAAGAAGAGCACTGACTCCCAAAAGTTGTCCTTTGACCTGCACGGGCACACACCCACGTGTCCACACATGCACGCATGCACACACAAATTAATGAACAATTTATTTTTATATGTTGTTTTGTTTGTTTGCTTTGCTTTCTGTTTTTTGAGATAGGGTCTCCCTGTGACCCAAACTGGCCTGTAACTTGCTAAGTAGACCAGGATGGACTTGAGCTCACCTGGGCGTAAAGGCCTACACCACCACATTGGGCATTATTTCTTTTCAATTTTTAATAAAACTACTAAAAGCTGTGACCTGTGGTGACATCTTCTGAATTCACTTCTGACATAGAAATGTGGTGTTTGCAGAACACAGCCCAGTTCTCAAACACCAACCAGGTGCCCCATAATTTAATTCTGCTAACACTCAAACTTCCCATGACCCAAAAAATTCAGGGCCCCTAAACTGACCCAGTGCAGATGCCAGCTCCCAGCATGTACTTTTTGCTCTACCTGGTCACACTTCCTATTCTGAGGTGACAAAGTGGGGGCACCCTGAGTCACACCATTAGCGTAAAGTCAGGTATCACCCCAAACTCTTCCAGTTACTCAGGAAATCCCAAGGCATTTAAGGTTTTCTGTGACAAAAAATCTAGGACAGGTATAAATTTTCTTTATTGGACTACATATCCAAACATATCATGGAGTTCATAAATCTTTTGTCTGAGAGACAGCATCCAAAGGTGTCTTTCTTTCTATCCAACTGCCACTCAGACTTTCTCAATTCACACAGGTCACACTATGACCAAACCAACCACCTGGATCTGAAAGAAAAACAGTCAAAGACCTTGACTTTTCCCCAAGTGCTGTAATTCTGGTAAATTCAGGTGATTCTAGGATCACCCTACACATATCTGGTGTCTTTGTTCTGTTTTTTTTGTTTTATCTACCACTTGGTCAGAGACAAACATTTATAAGTTCATTGTATATGGGTTTTTTTTTCTTCTCAACTCTAAATTTGGGTTTAGGTGCTAACTTTTTGAGGCTTCTAACGCTGAACCTGTTTCACCTACATCCTAATGCATTCTGGAAGTTTCCCTACTGTCAAGAGTCAAGGGAACAAACCCTGTACATTTTGAAGAAGTTTTCCTTTCTCAAATGTACCTCCTAAGAGTGAGTTAGGCTTAACGTGGTATATATATGGCTTAGGGCTGAACACTCAGCCATCACTTGTTCAGTTTATGCCCCAGAAGGGGATAAATACCTGCAGTGACCAACCTTGTTTTCTGCATCAAAGGGGAAGTGATCAAAGACCAGCAGGACAACTGAACCACTGTGAATGAATGGCATCTCCCAACACAGCCAGGGACAGAGAGTTCTGCATGTGCTGGGGTCTTTATTTCCTTTCCCAGGGAGGGACAAGAATGGAGGAACAGCACCTCGTGGTCTGGCCACCCAGGTGGTTGTGATGGATCCTCAAAACGCTGATGGTGTGAATGACACCTGTGGAGAAACAAGGGGCCAGCAGAATAAGTTCTGCTGCCAGATAAACACTGCTGTGTGCCCAGGATTCTCCTCCCCCATCTATGGGCATCTTTAGGGAAGAAAACAGAGGCTGCCACCTCTATGTGGCCTGGTATAGCCTGTCCTCCAAGTAATAAAATAATCTTAAGATGAATCTTATAGGTTATTTACTAACCTATAAGCCATGGGTTAGTAAATAAAAATCCCAATACCAGGTTTTGGATACTTCCACAAGAGCTGTCAAACAGGCCCCAGATGTCCCCAAAACAATAGAACTCTTGCCATTTCTCTTGGAAGTCCACCAGAACTAGTTGGTAAGACCCTATTGCCAAAGACACCACACATCTTGGTTGCAAGAAACAGAGAAATTGAACAGGAACTGAGATGGAAGCTGCTCCCTACTGGGTAGCTTTCATAGTGCCAGAAAATGCTATACAGGATGCTGGCAGAGAAAAGGCATCAAAGAGCTTACCCAGCTGTGAACACTATAACAATACCAAAATATGCCTACTGTTTATGAGTTGCAAAATTGTTATGGGGATACCCACTGTTCGCTAAATGGATTAAAAGAGAGAGTTCACGCCTGGTCAAAACCCATGGATTAGGGTCTTAGGCCCAAGGGTGGAACATATTACCATTGTGTATCTGAAACAGCATAAATTGCCCAGGCGAGGTGTGCGGGTTTGTGGTAAAGGAACCGGGTCTGGGCTCAACGGCGGGGAAAGGGCACAGCTGAAACCTTCAGGGTTTTTCCTTCCTGGAACTCCTGCAAAAGTTAAGCGAAGGTTTTGGAACCAAGTTTGGGAATGTCCAAGAGCAGCGGCCCTGGGCTGTGTCCTTCCCTGGTCGGAGGTCGCAGCTGGCTCGGGGGATGCCGAACACTTGGGGTCCCAGGCACGACAGCGCCCCTCGCGGACCTTCAGGACTACCAGGCGTGGAGACCCGGTCAGGTTCGGTCGCACGGGTCTAGCTGGGGGCTGGCACAGTCACAGTTCCCGCCCGCCGGGCCCTCGTGCAGGAATTGCATTGGACAGATAGTCGCCATGAGGCAGATGGAGGCGGCGCTGGAGAGAGGCGAGCAAAGGGCGAGAACCCCCTTCAGCACTATGGACAGCGGCTATGCGGGCTGTGGAGTCTCCCTCACAGCACTTTTCAAGGGCTGAGTGCCTCCCACACACTACCCGGCTAGATACACTTAGTGGTAGAATCTTTGCTGAGCACACGTGAAGCTCTGACTATGGTCCTCCGCCCTACCCAATCAGATTTTTTAAAAAATTAAATAACACAGGACAAAAACAAACAGCAAAATGCTTTAAATTTTTATTTTATTTGTTTATGTAAACGAGTGAATTGCCTGCATGTGTGTAAGTGTGCTGGTGTTATGCCATGCTGCGGGGATCAGAGGAAGGCGTCGGATCCCCTGAGTTACATGGATGATTGTTAGCTGCCCTAGGGGTGCTGGGAATAGAACCCTGGCCCTCTGCAAGAGTAGCCAGTGCTATTAACCACTGAACCATCTCTCCAGCTCCTTAAATGTATTTTTTAATGTACTTATTTTATGTGTTTTGCCTGCCTGTGCATATGTGTACCCTAGGCCAGAAGAAAGCATTAGATTCCCTGGAACTGGAGTTACTAACAGTTGTGAGCTGTCATGCAGGTGCTGGATCCTCTGCAAAAGCAATAAAGGTTCTTAATCGCCAAGCCATTTCTCCAACTCCATGTTCTTCCACTTTTATTTTTGTCTCTTTACTTTTTGCTTGATTCCTTTTATGTAAGTCCTCCTGATGAATCGTTATGGTCCTCGCTGCTATGTAGGAGAAGGTTATTACAGTAACAGATATAATGATTTAACAGTAACCAGTCCTGGCTTGTGTAATAGAAGAAACTGTGGATTTCATAATGTCCCTGATAGTGTACTGGTTTAGATTAATCCTGATTGATAGTATACTGGTATAAATTTATACCCCTGAAAGGGTATAGATTAGTCCTGTTTGATAGTGTACTGGCTTAGGTTAGTCCTGATTGATAGTGTACTGGCTTAGATTAATACTGATTTAAAGTGTAGTGCTATAGATTGATAGTGGACTTGTTTAGGTTAGTCTGTGATCGAGTGTACTCGTTCTGATTGATAGTAGACTGGTTTAGATAAGTACCTTATTGATAGTGTAATGGTTTAGATTAGTGCTGTTTAATAATGCACTGGTTTAGAATAGTCCTGATTGATCATGCACTGCTTTAGATTAGTACTGATTGACAGGGTCCTGGTTTGGATTAGTCCTGACTGATAGTATAGTGGTTTAGATTAGTCCTAATTGATAGTGACCTGGTTTATATTAATCCTGATTGATAGTATATTGGTTTAGATTATTTCTGATTGATAGTGTAATTAGTATTGATTGACAGTGTACTGGTTTCGATTAGTACTGATTGGTAGTGTACTTGTTTAGATTAGTACGAATTGATAGTGTGATGGATTAGATGAGCCATGATTGACAGTGCACTATTGTAGATTAGTCCTGATTGATATTGTACTGGTTTAGATTAGTCCTCTTTGAGAGTGCACTGTGCCCTGATTGATAGTGTACCAGTATAGGTTAGTCCTGATTGATAGAATACTGGTGTAGATTAGTCCTGATTGATGGTGTACTGGTTTCAATTAGCCCTCATTGATAATGTAGTGGTTTAGATTAGTACTGATTAATAGTGTACTGGTTTATATTAGTTATGATTGATAGTATGCCTGTTTAGATCAGTGCTGATTGATAGAGTAATGGTTTAGATAAGTCCTGATTGATGTGAACGGGATTAGATAATTACTGATTGATGTGGGCTGGTTTATGTTAGGCCCTGATTGATAGTGTAATGGTTTAGACTAGTCCCTGATTGATAGTTCACTGGTGTAGATTAGTCCTGATTGATAGTGTGCTTTTTAGATTAGTCCCTGATTGATTGTGAAGTGATTTAGATTACTCCCTGTATGGTAGAGTAGTGTTTAGATGAACCTCTGATTGATAGGATACTGGTTTAGATTAGTCCTGATTGAAACATTCATGGTTCAGATTAGTCCTCCTTGATAGTGTACTTGTTGAGATAAGTCCCTAAATGAGAGTGTGCTGGTTTAGATTATTCCTGATTGATAGTGTATTGGTTTAGGTTAGTCCTGACTGATAGTGTACTGGCTTAGATCATTCCTGAATGATTTTTTCCCCACTTAGAAAATGTAATTTATTACAAGATTTTAAAAAATATTTTATTTATTATTCATTTTTTATATGTATGACTGTATTGTCTGTATGTGTCTTATTGTCCCCATGTCATTCTGTGCTCATAGTGGTCAGCAGAAGTCATCAAGATTCTCTAGAATTTCTGTTACAGTTGTTAGCCACCATGTGGGTGTTGGGAATTGAACCTGGGTCCTCTACAAGAGCAGTCAGTGCTCGTAACCACAGAGAAACTCAAACTTCAGCTTATCCCCATTTTCTACAGCACTTCTTCTTTACATTTCATTTATTTATTTGTTTGTTTGCTTGCTTGCTTGTTTTATATGTACGAGTATCTTGTCTGCAAGTATGTAAGTGCACACATGTCAGGAAATACCTTTGGAGGCCAGAGAAGGATGTTGGATTCCCTAGAACTGGAGTTGTTAGCCACCATGTAGGTGCTAGGAATGGAACTCTGGTCCCCTGAGAGAGAAGGCAGTGCTCTTAACAACTGAGCCGTCTCTTCAGGCCCCACTTTTTTTCTTTAAATGGAAACTGTTGTATTTTGTGTTAATTTTTTCATCTGCTTGCCTAGATGCAGTTCTAACATGCCACCTCTCGAGTGATTTTTGTGTATTAACCAAGAATCATTCCCCTTGGAGTAGAACATCCCTTAATCACATAAATGTGCATTCCCTTGGTCTTACTTTTCTCAGTTGATCCATTCTTTACAAATTGCTTCACACCATAATCTACACTTGAAATGCCAAAAGTTTTGTTTCCTATTCTAAATAAGCTTTCAAGTTCTGTAAGGGACTGCCTTCCCAAGAGACCTTTGGCAGTAAAAACCTTGTCTTAGCATCACCTCTAAATAAAGCAAATATTGTCTTAGGGTCACCCCTAAAGAAAGAATTTGAGCATGCCACTTTGTATCAGGATGCAGTGGTTTGAATGAGAATGTACCCCACAGGCACCAAGTGTTTGAGCACTGGTCACCCGTTTGTGGCACTGTTTGGGGAGGGTCATGGCACATTTAAGAAGTATGCTCACGCTGGTGGGGACACATCACCCCCTGCATGCAGCCTTCCTTGGCAGATGTCTCATGGCTCTAGCATCTTCAGCTTCTTGGGGTCTCCACTGTCACCCAGGCTTCACCTTCACAGCTTCATGGCATGGCCCGTCAGGACCTTCTTTATGCAGGGACGCCCCTGCTGCACGATGCCTGGCCTCGTGGTTCTCTGAAACCTCGGAGGAAGAACCCATGACCCCGTCACTCTTCTATCTTTCATGCCTCTAAAACCAGCACCACGTAACCGACACTGTCGAGTTCAGCTGCCAGCCTGGGACAGACCCTGGCCTATTTCATTCATATTAGCAGAGTTTCTATGTTGTGGTTTTCTAGGAGCAGAGGATTCCCCTGGCATTTTCCTTTCACAAATTGGAGGCTTAGCTGGGTGTGGTCTTGTCCTGAAGGTACTTTTTTCATTGTTTAAGTGTTTAGGCCTCTCCTTAAAGGCTCTAATCTCCTGATCAGTGGTGTAAGAGTCCATAATGGTAGGGAAGGCAGGGAGACAATGGTGTCCAGTACAGAAAGCTGAGCAGTTGATCTCATATTCAAATGAGCACAGGAAAAGCAGAGTGACTGGAAATCCGTCATGGCTTAAGAACTCTGAAGGCCCGCCCCCAGTGACGAGCTTCCTCCAGCATGGCCACACCTCCTACTGCCCCCAGTGACGAGCTTCCTCTAGCATGGCCACGCCTCCTAAAGCCCCCAGTGACGAGCTTCCTCCAGCATGGCCACGCCTCCTAAAGCCCCCAGTGACGAGCTTCCTCCAGCATGGCCACGCCTCCTAAAGCCTCCCAAAACAGCGCCACCAACTGGGGGCAAAATGTCCAAATTCTTGGAGTCTACGGAGACATTCTCATTCAAACCATCATAGTATCGAAGCACTGAAAGACAACACACCATCTTCATTGTACACAGTGAAGACTGGGAAGGATGCTTGGCCTCGGGTCAATGAGATATTCCAGAACTAGGGACGGTCTGTTAAGATAAGGGTGGATCCAAACTTTACTTCCCCAATGAAGTTGGAGAAGCAGTTTGAATGAAAATGTGAGTCCTGTCTCAGGAGCAGTTCCGTTGGGGATGAGCGTCCTCCACATTTGGGCTCATTTTTAAAAACTAAACGTTTTTTAAGAGTTGGGTTTTTTTTTGTTCAGGTAAATGTAACGTTGACATAATAACCCCACACTGTGGTACCTCATGTAAGAAAAAGATGCTCTAAACCCACAGATCAGTGGCCAGGAAGTTCTGAGGAAGTACAGAATGTCACCGTCACACTTGTAACTGTGTGACAATGAGCACAGGTTCTCCTTGACAGTTTGTGCTACAGCACTCATGGATAGGCACCTGGAACAGTCCTTAGGAGGGGGGACTTCTTTGAACATTCTCCGTCATACACAGTCACCCTGTGATACGACAGCAACCACAAGGATTTCTGGTAGCTTGTTTCAGGGCACTTTAACGATTCTTCATTCATTTTCTTCTTTCATTTCCTGTGTCAGGCCTGAGCTGCATGGAACTGAGCTTAAACTTTCACTTTCATTTTCATCTCCCTGCTTCCACTTTGTACATTCTTCACCTCCTGAATCTTGGAAGCAAGCACAGCAATTTATGAATTTACTTAAAAGAACTGAAAGTAAAAAACATCACCAAAGCAAACTTGTGAAGCTTTTTAATTTATTCAGAAATGTTTTCCCTGGCATCTCATTTATGGAACACTTAATTTGGACTATTGGGGGAAAAAATGATGACCAATTAAGCTATTGCTTAGAAAGAGTTAAATTGAAGTATTTAGTTTTTGGAACAAAATTAGAGTAAATAGGAAGCCTTATCTAGAGAAAAAAGTTGAATTTTTGAAAGCATTTTGTCTTAGAGAACTTCATGGACCTCCTCCACCTAGCTCTCCTGCTTCTCATAGGGCTCCCTTCCCTGGGGCAAAAGGCAATGGAACAAATTAGCTATACGTATTGTACCTGGTTTGACATTCCTTGGGTTGAAAACGCCGGTTCTTTCTGCCCTGCATCTCCAAGCTCCTCTCTCTCTCTCTCTCTCTCTCTCTCTCTCTCTCTCTCTGTCTCTCTCTCTGATTCCTCTTTACTAATTGTTTTGTTTGGGTCATAATGCTGCCTCCTTCAAAGAGGAATTCAACCTTTATAACCTTTACAAAAAATTTTTAAAAATTTTTAAAAAGGATCAAAGGGAACATTTAAGGGAATTTTAATAACATGCCCCACAAGGAAGTCAAGACCACCCTTAACTTACAATCATTAGGAGTTCATTGATTTCCATAATATGTGTAAGGCAAGTATTACTCCACAAGATTTATGAACTGACAGGATAAATTTAACCAGGAAAAAATTAAGTTATATAAATTTTTTAAAGGTATTAGGAGCCATATTGGTGAGCACAGCTCTTCAAATAGGTTCTACTTTCTCTTGGGTCACTAATAAAAAATAAAAAAAATGTGGGAAAGTTCAGGTCTTGTCAGTGCGGTTAAACAGCTACATCTGGCATGACTTCTCTCCTCATGGTCATGTATGAGAGGAGAAAAATTAAGCTATAGAGAGCAGAACAAGGAAATTCAGACGGGGTAACAAGACACCCCCAGTCTGTACCTGTTTGACCTAGATCTTTGATTTTCTGCATTGAAGCCTGGACTGAACTTTAATCAGAGAATAAAAATGGCCTCTAGGGAAAAATATCATTATAGGAGAGAAGACATTTTACAGACACAAGCTCACTAATTGTAGATATAAGCCTTCCGACATCTCATTACCCCAGATATAGCCAGGGAAAAACTTGCAGTAGGCAATGGTAAAGGCAGGATAAGATACTTCTGTTGGCTTGACCCTTCTCGAGTGCTAACTGGCACATACTCACGAACTTGTAAAAATTTAGAAATATCAAAGAGTGACCCTTCAAAATCAAATATTCTGACTTTTGTCACTTCCTGTTCCCAATACAAAACCTAGTAGATTCGATTTTAAAAGAAGCAAATGGCTTTTTCAAATATTAGTAAATTATCATGTGCTGTTTTGAACTCCACACAGAAGCTGGCTCTGGAGACCAGACGTGGCCCTCCTGTTTCTGGCTCAATCTTTGTTCAGTCTCAAAATGTTTTCTGAATGCTCAAAAGACAGGTTGGCCATCTGACCCAGTGATCAAGAAGAAGACAAACAGCTCTGTCAAAACCATCAGGCCTTTGAGAACAGATAAGGAACGTGTTATCACCAACAGAAGTTATTGTTACTTGATTTGCATCATTAAGATTTTATGGAAAAAAATCAACTTAAGGGATTTTATCTCAGGCTAAAAAAGGTAAAAGGCAAGCCAACCCCTCTTTTGCCTTAAAGAAAATAGAGAATTTCCTTGGCATTTATTTATTTATTTATTTATTTATTTATTTATTTATTGATTTTGGTCTTTTTGAGACAGTGTTTCCCTGTGGCCCGAGCTGGCCTGGAACTTGTTATGTAGAGCAGGCTGACCTTGATCTCAAAGAGATCCAGATGTCTCTGTCTACCAAGTGCTAGGATCAAAAAAGTACTCAGCTTCTAAAGTGTTTTAGATGAAGTAAAAATGTAAATATTCCTACAAATTTAGGGGAGCTATCCTAAAGCCTACCACTCCCTACAAAATAAGAAGCAAGCCTGTTCCCTGCTTGACCCTAGTAATTTACCTTCACTTTGGATACGGTAAGATTTAAGCATCTTCACAAAACTTATGGGAGTCACCTTTAAGCTTGCCATGTCTTAAAACAGTAAGCAGCAAACCAGGTCCTTGCTTAGCCCTAATAGAGAATTTGCCTATCCCTTTAGATGTAGTAAAAAAAATTTTAATCCCCACAAACATTTGGGAACCCATTTAAAAATATATTGCTTTAACATTGCGTAATTCAAATTGGGCTCTAAAAAGTTTGTTTGCTTAGATGTTATTGAATCAGATTATATGGGTCAAATTCTTATTATGGTTTGTGTTTATCTGCTTCAAGAAATTCTGGCTTTAACTTATTTGGCACAATTGGTTTATTGCTCATTTTTGTGAAATCAAATATTAGTTTGTCATTAGAACTTTATGAAAGGATAAACATTGCCTAATACGCCACCATAAAAATTCCCACAATAGATGGTAAACTTATTTATTTATTAATGCTATTTATACCTTATGGTATTAAGATAATTAGTAAGAGAAAATGTTAGACTATAAGAATAGAAATATTTTTAGGAAGGAAGGATGTAAGTATGAAGATTAAGCTGATGATGTTTTCAGAATGGAATTAAGAAATAAGAAAGGTTTTTTTGTACATTATGAGAGCACTGAATAAGATATTTTGAATATGTAAAAGATGAGACAAAAATGATATATATAATTCTAAAATTGCTAAGGACAAAGTCAAACCTCTAAACAATGTAGTTATTGATCTAATCTTGCTAGCTATTTCAAAGATTGACTGAAAAAAATAAAATGTCTGTGGGGCTAGAGAGATGGCTGAATGGTTAGGACTACATACTGTTTTTCCAGAGGATGTGGGTTTAGTTCCCAGCACCACAAAGTAGCTAACAGCCATTTGTAGCTCCGGTTCCAGGGGATTCCCAAACCCTCTTCTGATCTCTTTGAACATTGCATGCATGTGGTACACTTACCTACATACAGGCAAAACACTTGTACACATAAAATAAAAAACAATAAGAAATAAATATAAGAAATAAAATGTCTGATCAGATCAAGGTTTAGGAGCATTTAGTTTTGACTAAATGATACACAATTCATAAAAAATACTGTTATAATTGACTTTTTAAAATGTTTACTGACCATGCCTGGAGTTCCCTCTTGCGCTATAGTCCTGCAAAAGTCACATGTTATTCATTTAAGAGATCATCTTTTTGAAACTTTGACAGTTCTGTGCCTGCCTTCAATAACTAGGCATTTATGTCTAGCTTTGAAATGGAAAATGCCCACTCAAGGCATGCTCAGTACACTCCCTTATGTATAAAGTCATCTCACTTTCTGTTAATATTGAGTATATAATGAGTATATAATGCAATCCTCCTTACTAGAAAATTTCCCTATTATATATTTCACCATACAGATGTCTTTTTAGCCTTTACTAAAGATATAAATCTAATTGTTTCCAAAGATGTATAAGTTTCACCAAAAACTTCACAGCATAGCATTAGATGAAATTTGGATATTTATTTAACTATTTTGAACATTTTGTCACTGATCTTTTTTCCATTTACTCCTATGTGGAATATCATTAATTCCTATACAAATATTTTTCCATAAATATATACTGCATTCCTAATGCACTAAAAATTATTTTTCTGATGAAGACAGTAAGTCAAGCAAAGGAACCATTATATAGTACTGGAATATGGCAGTCTCTATAACCCCTGGAGTCAACACCACCAAGTGGCAAACCTTTAAACTTCCACTTCTGCTCTCAAACCATTCCCTGCTTAATTTTTCAATTGGCTAACCTTAAAAGCCTCCTTCAGCAAGAAGCTCATTCTGTTTTTATTTCAAAGCGTTTGATCCCATACAGAATAACCTGGCCTCACCAGAAGGAAATAATCATGCTAACTGCCTAGTTGTCTTTTAAGTTATCACAGGCACAAACTCAACAAATTATATAACCTGTCCTGACTACCAGTCCTTGGGCAGCACATCATCTTGAGAGAAGCCAAATGCCAGGTTGTCTTATTGAACTTTGACTCATGGCAGTAACTTACATAAATTCCTTTTGTTTTTTTTTTAATTGGCTAATAAATATGTAAATACTTTTTAAAACTACATTTTCACTGCTGCTCAACCTAAAAATCCATTCAAGCTGTTTAAAGCACAAGTCAGAGCAAACAAATGTCCTGCTTATGTATCTAAAATCTATTTCCTTTTTTGCGAGTTTTGGGGAGTTCATGTCTCGTATGACATCATCCGCATCATTTCAAGTACAAGCCACAATTATACTAATTCATTTATTATTCAAAAATTTAATACATAAAAAAAGAGAATCATGGATTAATTGCTTGGGTACAAATTATAGTTTAAATCATTTAAGCACAACTTACAAATTGTTCCTCTCAATTTTTCCCTCTACAATCTGCCGGAAAAGCATCTTTAAAAGTAAGTTTTTATCAAAAACCATGGCTTTATATAAACTACAGTAAGGGCCAACTAAAGGTTGCATCCCACATCTCTCATTAATTGGAGCCACGGCTGTCTCCTAAAGGCCTCCTTGGGTCACAGTGTGATTGGTAATGTGGTACAAGAAAACACGTTGGTGAGAGAGACATTTTCCTGAATTTCAACCATACGTGAATATTGCTGTCTTCATTCGCCTTCTTGTAGTGCTGTCCTGCCTGTGTCATTTTTTTCTGGAAAACTGTCACGTCAAGCTGACCTGTGCTGATCCTCCAGCACACCACACCTGGCCAGTGCATCACCTCTACCCAGCCCACAGCTCATGCCTATGAACACCCCAGCGCACGAGCTTCATTTATAAAAACAAATGGGAACTGTAGGGATGATGTTTATAAAATGGACGTAATCGGGACCAATAACTTTTAATTGACTTCAATAAACTCCATGAACCTTGTGTCTTGGGACTAGGGCATTTGCTTTTTTTTTTAATATTTTATTTGTTATTTTTATTTATGTGTATGAGTTTATTGCCTGCCTGTATGTAAGGGCCCCCATTTTGTGAAATGCCCATGGAGGTCAGAAGAAGGAGTCAAAGCCCTTGGAACTGGTGTTATGGATTGTTGTTAGTCATCATGTGAATGCTGGGAACTATTCTTCGCAAGAGCAGCCAGTGCTCTTAAGCACTGAGCTATCACTCCAGCCCCACATACTACTTATAAACACTGGTATTCTCGAAGAATCCCTACAGTCTTTTCACATGGTCATCATAGAGAGGCTATCTGACTAAAACTCAATATATTCTCTGCATGATGAAACTTTTTAAAAATTATTTATTTTTATCTTCTGTGTATGAGAGTTTTGTCTGCATGTACGCGTGCATCCATGTCCCTGCAGTGCTCGCAGAGGCCAGAAGAGGGCAATCGATCCCCTAGAACTGGAGTTAAGGAAGATTTGTTCGTTTCCGTGTGGGTGCTAGGGGACCGAATACAGACCTCTGCAAGAGCATTTAGGGCTACTGACCACTGAGCCATCTCTCCAGTCCTGGCATGATGAACCTTTAAGGAGCTGGTTTTGGTGGATAAAATTTAATACCACTTGTTACAATCTGTCAGAGACCTCAAGCACATGTTCTGTGATTTCACTAAAAGACAAAATTGGAAGCATGTACCTGGTTTCTTACAGACCATTTTAAAATTAAAAAACAAACAGGACTTAAGGAGAATAAATGTATCAAAGTACATTATGTATTAATAAATAAACATTACCTGGTTTTGCTGTTGTTGTTGTTGTTGTTGTTGTTGTTCTTCTTCTTCTTCTTCTTCTTCTTCTCTCTCTCTCTCTCTTTCTCTCTCTCTCTATCTCTTGGTGACAGGCTCTCACTCAGTAGCTCTGGCTGTCCTAGAACTCGTTTTGTATACCAGGTTGGCCTTTAACGCACAAAGATCTATTGCCTTTGCCTCCCAGGCGCGGGATTAAGAGTACACCCACCTCACCCAGTCAACATTATCATTTTTATTGGAGAATGTCAATTGGCGATGAAACAAAGCTATGTTCTTTATGGACATAGCTCCAAGCCACTAACATGTCACCTCTCATAGACATGTATAAAATTCTGTGTTTCTAAAGCACAGCTTTAAGTACTAAAGAAAAGTTTAAAACTACTTTACCAAACCTATTACATATAACAAATATAAAAAGTTTAATGAGAAAATGATAGCTTCCCTAATATAAATAAAATGCTTTGAAACTACACTATTCAGAACATTGTACTGCTAACAAAGGAGGAAACAGATTGCATAAAGGAATTTAATCTTTAATCAACCATCATTAAACAGAAAAATTGATTAGTGATAGAGTAGGTAGTGTACAAGAGACATGACATAGTAACTAGTCCAGGAGGCAAGGATACATTGGAACATACTTGGAAACATGAATTATGTTTCCTTCTACTCGATGAACAATTATCAAATTATACTTTGAAACAGGAGACAAATATTGAAAGCCTTGAAAGTCACAGTCAAGCTTGATAACCGGGCACTGCATGACATGGGCATACTTACATACATGCAGGCAATACATTCATACACATAAAATAAAAATATTTTATAAATCTCAAACACATTTAACATATTTTAGCTACATTTCAGATACAGTTTCTGGGGTTTTCATTAATGATAGACATTTGGGGCTGGAGAGATAGCTCAGAGGTTAAGAGCATTGGTTACTCTTAACACATAAAATAAAATTACAAGTTTATTAAGAGAAATTGTTTTCTAAATTTAGTAAAAGTCAAAAAGGAATGATGAAGTTAGAAATATTAAAAGTTGGGACTGGAGAAATGTCTCAGCATTTAAGAGTGCTGGCTGTTCTTGCAGAAGACGAGAGTTCGAGTCCTAGCACGCACATGGCGGCTAACAAATGTCTGTAACTGTAGTTCCAGTGGATCTGATGTCCTTTTCTGTCCCCTGTGGGCACTGTATGACATGGGTGCAGTTATATACAAGCAGGCATTAGCACTCATGCACATAAAATAATAATAAACCAAAAATAATTTTTAAGAAGTATTAAAAGTTATAGACATACTTTTGACAGAAGAAAGTTGAAGACAAAAGGGAAAATGTTTTCAAACGAGAAAGGAATTTTTTTGTTTCTTTTGAGTCAGGGTCTCTTTAGCCCCAGATGGCCTGGAACTCACTTTGTAGACCAGGCTTGCCTCAATGTCACAGAGATCTGCCTGACTCCATATCTTGAACACTGGGATTAAAAGCACATACCACTATGCCTTTGGGAAAGGAATTTTTATGAGAGTATTTTCCTAAAGTGTATATATATATATATATATATATATATATATATATATTTATATTTATATTTATATTTATATTTATTTATTATTTGTATTATTTTTATTTTACGTGTATGAGTGTATTGCCTGCATATATGTAAATTCACCTGTGTTGTGTAATGCCCAAGGAGGTCAGAAGAGGACATTGGATCTCCACAAACTAGAATTACAAGCAGTTGTTAGCCACCATGTGAGTGCTGGGAATCGAACCCAGGTACTCTGCAAGAGCAGCCAGTGCTCTTAACCACTGAGCCATCTCTCTAGCCCCTGAAGTATATTCTCATTGTTCCAAAATGGAGATATAAAGAATAAGGGCACACCTGGAGAGATGGCTCAGTGGCTAACAGCCCTAGCAGCTCTTCCAAAGGACCCCTGTTGGGTTCTCAGCACCCACATGGCAGTAGCTGGCTGCAACTCCAGTTCCAGAGGCTCTATGCCCTCTTCTGGCCTCCACAAGCATTGTACGCATGTGCTGCATCTATTTCCATGCCAGCAAAGCACTCATATACATAAAATAAAAAGAAAGAAAGAAAGAAAATAAAGAAATGAAGGCAAAAAATAGAAAGCGTAAGCAGGTCATGCAGGACTAAATAAGTTACAGAAAATGGTTATGGTAAATAAAATACTGAAGAAAGATAGTACATATAAGATTAAGTTTTCTATAATAAAAGTTATTTCCTAACTTGCTATGGTCAGATATTGATAAGCCAATCTGCTCTAGACGTTAAGAAAAAAGACCTCAAAAGACAGTGAGAATCTATACATCCCAAGTTAACTTTTTAAAAAAGATTTGTTTTTATCTATGTGTATGCATGTCTGTATGCCATATGTACACAAGTGCCCTTGGAGCCTAAAAAGGATGTTGGATCCCCTGGAGCTAAAAATACAAACAGTGGTGAGAACCAAACCCTAGTCCGCAGGAACAGCAGGAAGCGCTCTGCTGAGCTATTTCTCCAGGCTCCTCTCCAAGTTCATTCTTACATTTGACTTTTAGGGTTATCAACAACATATGAAATAAAGACACTCTGAAAGGTCCAGGAAGCAATTACAGACCCAAGAATAAGCCCACTTCCCCTAGGAAATAGTATACTCACCTGAACAGGTAAGCACTTGCTGCTTACAGAGCCTACAACAGGTCTTTCCAAATTGCTGCTTTCTGCCTCAACAATGAAAACCTGAACTAATCAGGAGAAACAGACTATTTAAGTAGGTGGATTTTCCTTGTTTGCCTCTTTGCTCTAGGCCTGTGATCACGGACCCACAGCTAGCCTAAGCCAGCATATACCAGTACTTTCCTGTAACCTTAAAGACAGGCTGGATGACCTGAGAGAAAAAATGTTCTCTAGCAAGCAGCTTTATCACATCAGATTCTAGCACCTTCTGTCTGCTCCTGTCATTGTTTACCACTGTTTCCACCCCGATAAGAAAGAAAAGTCCTCTTCAGTCCAACTCTAGGGAACCTTATGGCCCCAACACTGTGGCCTGCAACACCCCTTTCACATACAGTTATGGCCTTCCTCCATCGGGATGCTGCATGTCAAAACAATGATTAGAGACAATGGCAATTCTGACAGAGGCCAACCCCAGCCTCCCATGCATGTGGATCCTCTTTCCAGTGAGTTTGGTAATGTTGGGAGAAGTTGGAAATTCAGGGACTATTGCTACGTCTAAGAATCACTGGCAGGTCATGGGTTATAAACATTTCCCTTGACCCTGAAAGCAGATGCCAGTGAGGTAAAGGAGAAACAGAG
This sequence comes from Eospalax fontanierii, assembly GCA_035773235.1. Taxonomy (NCBI): domain Eukaryota; kingdom Metazoa; phylum Chordata; class Mammalia; order Rodentia; family Spalacidae; genus Eospalax; species Eospalax fontanierii. Next base: position 9,729,643 of record CM069554.1, read on the forward strand.
TGAGGAAGACAGGCTAAGTCTCCTCTGGGTTTCTCCGGGTTTCTCTGTGTGGCATAAAATATCAGGTAGCTGGCTGTGCCAAGCCTAGAATAATTGTTTATTAGGCAATTTTGACCTCAGTTACTCCATTTTGAGTATTAGTGCCAAGAATGGACTATACATCTTGTTTACAAATAGACCACCATCTGTCAGGACACCAGGAACTGACATGACAGCTGTCCCGACAAGCTGACAAATTACTTATGTCAATTCATAATGATACCTGAAAATAAACCAAATCACATCAGAAACACCAGGCATGTGAGCTTATCAACCCCTTTATCTGAATAAAAGGAGCATGCCGAGACAAAGTGTGGCAGTTACCTTGAGACATCTGTCGATAGCCTGGAAACTGGCCAGAGAAGAACTTCTGACTCTGAGCACTTTCAAGGTGAGGGTCAAATAGTCTGCTGCTGCCCACAAGGGCATTTGCTGCCTCTGGGCCAGCAGTTGGTAACACTCCTTGTTTGGTCCCCACAGACTTTTCCTTGTTCTTGTCTCAGCTCTCAGACTCCAATTTCAGGGCAGAAATTCTAATCTCCACAGCCTCTTGATCACTTTCTTAGACTGTCTGTAATTGGAATATTTGTCTAATATTGTGTGAAACATTAACGTGTTCTACCAATTAATACTAGTAATTAAGATGGGAATTTTTAAAACTGTAATTGCCAGTGCCCAATATTCAAACAAAATCAGAGTTACTTGGTCAATTGCAGCCAACAAAACTGCCATTGTTTTTTAAATTATTGGATAGTCAAGAAACTCTGACGTTCTGTTAGGCCACAAACCTGTTGGTTTATGCTTGAGATAAAAAGCCAATAGCATGTGGATGGAATAGCAAGGCACTTTACTTCCGATGGGCCGGGCCGCTTATGGCCAACCCTAATCATACTTTTAGAAAGAGGCTTTTATAGGGTCTCGGCATCGGCAACATCCAATAAGAATTAAGCATTTCACAAAGTTTCCCGTGTGCACATTCCTAACAAAAACAGACCAGGGTGTTATGTATTTGCACATGCTCCTCCCAGATTAGAACATCACGTGGGGTGTGGTTGGGCCTGTTTTGGAACTCTCAAGGTCACTTCCTTCAGGGTGTGCCACTAGGTGGGGTTGGGCAAAGGTCAAGCACCAGCAGACTTTGAAGTCTGGTCAAACAGCCAAATGAAAGCCTTTATCCCATTCTCCTAGGCCGTGACAATGCTACTGACACAATGTGTTCTCAGAACTTAGATAAAAGAAGTTACAAGTTCCTTAGGAAGGATCGGAAACATAGCAGCCTTCTGAAGAGTTTCTTTAGGAATTAGAGAATCAGGCCACAGGTAGCTATGAAGGCAGAGAAAGAATCTTCAGTTCCAGGGAGACAAAATGAGTTTCTGGCTCCTTGGGGTTGAGGAGAGGAAATATTCCATGCCATGTGACTTAGCCTTTGCATTAGAAGTCAAGACACTGGTAAGGACTCAGTCCTAACCTAACGCAAGTGCTAGCTGTCAGGAAAAGCAGAGAAAAGGACCCCAGCCACAACTCAAGGCTTCCTTGGACCTGGGCAGTAGGCAAGGAAGGTAGGAGATGAGGCTGCATAGGCCTGCTTTTTCCAGCTTGGCTTGCACCTGTGACAGAGTAGGTGAGAACTAAACTCTGTGAGACTGCAGGCTAGCAGGCATTCTGACAGACTCCACGGTTGGGGGTGGACGGGAATGGACAAGGCAGCCACAGGATGTATGACCTAACAGTCATCACTGTTGTAATGAAAGGCAAGGTGGAAACCTTATTACAGCCAGGCTGTCTCTGGACTGCGGGTGAGCACTAAGAGTATTAGCGCAGATTCACTGTAGCATCCAGCTTTTATAGACAAGTACAAAGTGTACAGTGGTCAGCTTCAAAAATATCCAACCGCAAAACCCCCTCCCAAGCTCAAGTGAGCAGGCATGTTCACAGAAGCAGATGTTTGCAATTTAGCCGTTGTGATTGTTCCGACTAAGATTGGGACATCCTGTGGTATTTGTTGCCATTTTTCTGATATTGTATTTAATCTGGAAGGCCACGAGAAAGTAACAAGCACAGAGCTCACATCAAATCTAATTTACTTAAAAACAGGATGTCACTACTGTAACATGGAGTCTCTGTAGTCTGGTTAGAGACCCTTATCACTTCACAGATGCAGATGTGGCCATTAACAATGGTTATTTGCTTAAGATGTTTGCATAAGATTAAATACCCTTCTTTCACACAAGATGTTTGCATGACAATACCAAGCAAAGTCTACCTGGAGTTCTAGTTCTCACTGGTCGGATGGAAGGCATGGAGAAATGGGGTCCCTGATTCCTTACCTGTTAACATCACACCCCACAGCTCCTCCTGTGCAAGAATCCCATGGTACTTTCCTGGCAGACTCCTAAAATGGCAGCGCAGCTCCTGATATTCTAAAATGCTTGGTCCCCTCTGCTAAATGGGAGACCAACCAATCCCAAGCTAAACGGCCCCAGCCTATGTCATAGAAAGTTACCCAACCTCCTAACTGCCTAGAAAGGCTGCTTGACTTCTGCTGCTGTCTCTCTGGTCCCAGGAAGTAGCCCAGCAGTTTGATTCTCCCCAATAAACTGCTGTCCCCCGTGGAACTGTCTTGGTCGGTGGTCTTCACTGCCACCCCCTGCACCCCGTTTCAGTTATTTTGTGCCAGAACCCCTGCTCTGCTTATCAAATTCTGTCTTTGCTTCATTCTGCCTTTGCCGAGTGCTTCTGGACCTGACTGCAGACATATAGTCTCTGTAAGTCTGCCCACTGTCAGGTTTTGGGTTCGAGAGACGCAGCAGACAGAAGGGACCAGACTCCGCTGGCAGCTAACAGGACCCGGCTTTATTGAGAGAAGACCAGATGGGACTAGCTCCTCCGCACCCACGAGTGGGAAAACGCTAGCCCCCCTTGGGGGCTAGCCTCCCCGAAGAGATGGGGAGAGACTAGCCCCCTCACCCCCATCTTGGGGCTGGGGCTCCGGGGAAGCGAGCTCAGCCCAAGTCTGAGTCTCAAAGCCCAGTGCAGCACCAGCACCAGCCGCAGCCACAGCACCAGCAGCTTGTCCAAGTCCTCAAAGGGGAGGGAAGTTGCCATGACATCTGATTGATGTTTAAGGCAAGCTTCTGTCCAGGAAGTAGTCCTTTTTCAGAGCTGTTTGTGAATTCCTTGCTTATCTGCCAAGGAATTTGGGATCTGGAACTGTTCAAAAGGTTTAGATAAGCTCTGGCTCCACGTTTCCTTCCATCTTCCTGAGCTTGAAACTGTTGGGGGTTTCATTCACACCTTACACCCACTTTCCTAAATGCGGCAGAAAAGCGTGATTTCTCTTCACTTCTTCCTCATTTCTCTTTTCTAAACTTGCTTTCTTTAATGCTTTGGTCTGCCCTAGCATCTCGTATTTCTTTACTTTTTCTCTAACGCTTTCTTTTCCCTGCCACGTGGCCACTGGTCATCATGCATGTGCGTGACATCATGCAGGCACTGAACTTGCACAGCCTCGTGGGTTTTTCATTCTCCCCTCCATTCTCTTTCTCAAGCTGCTGAGATTCCCAGCTTGCCTGCCCTGAGGATTTTTCTTTAAATTCTAATGAAATTGTCCTAAATCTTCTGTTTGTGTCCATTCTTAACTTCTTTTGGGGGATGAAACTGTGAACCCTCTGTAATAGCCTAGGAAAATGGGATAAAGACTCATTTTGCTCTTCGCCCAGACGTAAAGTCCACTTCTGCTTGACCTTTGCCCAACGCCTCCTAGCTGCACACCTGGAAAGGAGTGACCTCACCAGTTCAAAAAACTGGCCCAACCACACCCTGAGTGATGTTCTATCTGGGAGGGACATGGGCAAATAGATGACCCCCTGGTCTGTTTTTGTTAGGAATGTATATGCGGGAAACTTTGTGAAATGCTTGATTCTTATTGGATATTGTAAGCCTGGGAAAATGCTAATTCTTATTAGATGTTTCAAATTGTAACCAGTCACCGCTGTGAGACCATATAAAAGCTTCTTTCTGAGCATGATTAGGGGTCCCTTACTCCCAAGATATGCAGCCCCTGCTGGCTGAAAATAAAATACCTGGTTTTTCCATCCACGTGGTGCTGGATATTTTATCTCGACCCCTGACACCTCTAGGGGACACTCTTTCTCCCATATCATCTTGGCAACCACAGATAGACCCCAAATTCTAACAACTTATTTACCTGACGGCCACTTTCTACAGGTGCAGTTTGCAGCTACTAAGCAGGTGAACTCCTTTATCGACCTTGCTGTCTTGCCTCGGGCATTTGAAACTGCAATGCCTCTCAGACAGAAGAAAAAAGGTTTTAAAAGTCAATTCTTTCCTGGACTTTTTCTCAGGCTTTTGGATTTTTTTTTCCCCTCCACCGTGGTTCTCTAAAAGAGAACGGTCAGAGCAGAGGGGCCTGTAAGTTGGATCTCAGACCCCACTGGGTACCAAACAGTGCTTATAGACCTTGTGGTTCCAAGGCAGCTACTTTTCTAACTAGATGTATGCATTTTTAGATTTCGATGAACAAGGAGAGTGACACTCCGTGCTTGGGTAAGACATGTGCTCTCAGAGCAGCAGCCCAGGACACATGCACCGGCCGGTGCACTAGACATAGCTCCCGATTTTTTTTTTTCTGCTGCCTTCACCAGTCCAGCTTCCTCCACAAGAGCCACACTGACTCTACCTGGGGGAAAGTACGTTCTAGCAGAGCTGTCCTGGAGAGCCAGACCATGTGGACGGTCTTCCTTTTCAAATTGGGGGGGGGGGGGCTCACAAATGTGGCCAGGGAATTCCAGACTCGGTTGCCATGGAGACATCACATGACCTCAGAGAAAAGCTGCCTAGGGAAGTCAAGGTCCCACTGAATTAGGAGAGAGAGCTTGACGTTTTCATATCTCGGGAATTTGGGATGAGGCAGAACAGCCTAGTCTTCCTTAAACCTACTTCTCTATCCATTTTTACTAATAACATAAAAACACACGAGCAAGGAAATTATTCAAGACTTGGAAAAAGTGGAATTTATAGACAAAAATGCCAAAAAGAAGAGCAAAACTCCCATACATTAACAATTAGACCCTAATTGCTTAGCTTGACCCAGTGACTTCTGATGTCTTACACAAACATTAACAGTCAGCCTTTCAATGACACAAGACACCTGACTGCAGAAGGCCAATCTGAAACAAGCAATGGGAGCTGTGAAGTTCAGCCTCTTCCCCTCGAATATAGTCCAAGTGATAAGAATAGACTCTCCTCCTCTGCTATGAAAGGTTTCCATATCTCCACACAGTACAGTGAGCTCCTGAGTCAGCTGTGGCTGAACAGCAGTGTAATGAACGCAGGTGTATGCGTGTGTGTTGGGTAAACTTGTCACCGTCAACCAAACATGGCAGAATCATGAGACAATGTCCTATGAAGGAATCATGAAGAAAGGACTTGTTTGAACTTTCTCAAAAAACAAAACAAAACAAAACAAAAGCCCACACTCACAAGATCACACATATTCCATGCTGAAGGGCTAAATTTACCACTAAAACACAGCCCCAGAGAGTGGGTCACTGGTGAATGACCAGGACACAAAAGAATGTAACTCTGGGAACCTATTGTCATGAGCAGCAAGGAATGTCACGGGCTGTGATATTAATGAGGAAAGTGAGGCCAATATGCCTTTTACAAATACTTAAGTTTATTAACAAGAATTCGTAACACATGACAAGTCACACATCATAAATTCACACACACCAAACCCAGAGGGTATTCAGGGTATTGGCAGGAAACAAATGGGCTCATTGATGAGCAAAGCTCACTCGAAGTTCCAAGATGCTGGGCCAGCAAATCCAAGGAAGGCATGGAGGTCCAGGAGGCCCTGGAACTCTCTGACGGCACCGTACCTGTCAGGCGGGCCTGTGCAGGCTCAGCTGAGGTGTTGGAAATTCAACTGTCACCAGAGCTAGAGCTCCCCAGTGACCTTCAAGGGCCTCTAAATGCAGGTGGGTGAAATCAGCTGAGGTCTTTGCCATGTTCTTGGGGCACAGCAGGGCATTCTTGGAAGGGGTCTGCTGGCAGTCTCTTTTTATGTCTATTTTGGTGCCATTGGTGCCATTAAGGTTCACCCTGCATATGAGGTAAACAAACACTTCGAAAACAACTTTGTCTGAGCCACCTTAGGATTGACTCGTTAACATTAGAAGTCAAAATGCATCAAGAAGTAAAGGAATACCATCCCACTTTCACGTTCAACATGGCCTCAGTCATGCTCCTTACGTTCCATGCCCTTGATAACAGTTTTCAAAGATCCGGAAGGAATCACATTGAGTTTACAGGATCCAAAAGTAGAATTACACATAATGTGAGTATGGCTTAGGTTTTCAAGTCATCTATCTAGATATCGGTTTTCTCCAAATTAGCATAACATAAATGAGCAAAATCCAAATAAGCAGAGGAAGTAATTGATGAAAGATTGTATTCCAGAGCCTTGTATGAAGATAGACAAGGCCAATCCTGTACAGGTGGCCCGTCCAATCTTCATATTCAAGACAGTGGTATTCGAGGTATATAAAAACCTTTGACGTTGTCCTATAATGCAATAGTTTTTGAATTAAGGACATGTATGAATTGATCAGTGTCATGGACCTAAGTTATATAGTCAGTTAAAGTTTTCTCTAAGTGTTCCTGTGCTTTTTGTAAGGCCAATTGGATGTCATTTAAGTTTTCATGAAATTTCTGTATGAATGTGATTTGATGGTCTGGAATAGTAAATCCTCTCAAAGCATCAGTAGAAGAATTAATAATCAAATGCTAAGAAGATATGATACATGCTTTTCCAATACAAACTTTTATAAGGTCCAATCATAAGGCAATATTGATTATAGATTTTTGAGAGTAGTTCCAGGAGTACGGGAATCATTTTTATACTGATAAGTGAGCAGGATGAACTAGATAGGTTTGAACAAGATCTGTTTCAGGTTGGGGCAACATATAAATCAGACATCAGTTTATTCAGCTTATTAATACCAATGAAATAATTTCTGAATTGGATATAAGATCCAGCTACCTGTACAAAGGTGATCTGTCCAATCCTCTGAGGGGAGATCAAGGTTTTGAAACCAAGGAGGGCTTTGGAAGTATCAAATGCTAAGATCTGTATTTTGCATACCCTATCCTGTTCAGTCCATAGATCACGAAGATCAAAAAGGCTGGAGGAGTGCTTTGTAATATTTTGACATCCCCAAAACAGTTCAAATTTAAATAAGGATGTGTAGTTTCTAAAGGCGGCAGTATTGTAGGCATATATACCAAACAGAGGTTGCTTACAATAATGGGAAATCAAAGAGCAAGGAGAAAGAAAAGAATCTGCATGGGAAGTGTAGGGGCCCTTTTTAGCAGAGCTATGGAGATGGTAGTTCAGAGGCTGATATTTGGGTTCAATTAAAATAATATGGGGCAGGTAAGCATTCCAATCCATAGCAAAGACATTTGAGTTCCAGAGATAAGTTATCTCTGGTTGTGAAACGTTAGTAACCAGTTGGTCCCAACTAGGTACCTTTGTGCAGTTCTGCACATATATTTGTGCACCATATTTGTGGATATGCAAAGTTGGACATGTGGAAATCCCCGGGCATAAATGCCGGGGCATAAATGGTATTGTTATTTATGTGTTCTGCTCCTTCATTAGCACCTTGGGGAGATGGGACAGAATCATTGGGTGGCAAGAATTTAGGTCTCAAAGGGGGGTATTTGGGTAAGCGGGTTGAGGTACTATGTGACTCTTCCTCTTAGTCTTCCACTTCATAAATCTCCAGGCTCATATCCCATTCCAAGGTTATACCAAAATTCATACCATAAGGGAATAAAGCTTACTTACATTGCTTTGCTACAAATAAATGATCCAAGCCAGGCATGGTGGTGCAAGTCTTTAATCCCAGCACTTGGGAGGCAGAGGCAGGTGGATTTCTCTGAGTTCAAGGTTAGGCTGGTCTGTATAGATACTTACAGCCAGCAGGAGACCTTGTCTCAAAAAGACCAAAAAAAAAAAAAAAAGTGATCCATTATAACTCAAGTCTTCATCTATCATGAGGATAGTGTCATGTTTTGTAGAATTTGGGAGTTATTAACAAAAAAAAAAATCTCTGAGCTACCTTGGTAAGTACCATCTTTTAAGTTAACTCACTGAAATGCATTCATAGTTTTAACATATTATCTGTTTCTGTGATCTTCTAAAAGTTTGCAGCATTCAGGAGCGGCAGAAATTTTAAGAAAAGGTATGGTTCTGCAGGAATCTAGTCTAGAAAATACGTTAAGCCAATGGGAGCAATGGTTGTGTTCCATAATACAATACCAGACTTTTCATCCATTGTGGATGTGCAAATCTTATGAGCCCATTCAGTTGCATTCCAAAAGTGAGCATCATACCCTCTTTTGTTGAGCAAGATAGCTGGACTTAGTGCATCCCATCCCTCCAAGAGTTGTAGTTAGGTGAGTAGAAATGGGATTGTAGGAATTTCCCAAGTAGGGGCATTCCAAGTCAAAGCCCAAGACCAGAGGATCGCTAAAACTAGAGTGTGGAGGCAAAATTCACTTTTAAGCAGTTCCAATAATTGAAAACCAAACATATTTTCTCATAATAAAGACTATTCCAAGCAGTTAGAAGAGAATGCATAAAATGCATCTATAGTCCAGTTATTCATATCAGCTCTAAATTCTGGGTCTTTTATTAAGGAAACACAAAGGTTCTGAGGCTTGCCTTTTCCTAGTCAGTTCTCTAATCCTATAGAGGGTAAGTTGTTCTGCCAAATGGTGAATGGAAGTTGGTAGGCGTATTAGTCACTTTTCTGTTGCCATCATAGAAACACTGACCAAGGGAACTCATAAAAGGAAGAGTTTATTTAGCTTACAGTTCCAAGGGGCAAGAGTCCATCATGGTGGGGAAACGTGGCAGCAGAGGTGGCTGGACTAGGTGCAGAAGCTAAGTGCTCACATCATCAAGCAGGCACAGGAAGCACAGCCCAACTGGAGATCCAACAAGGCTTAAGAAATCTCTAAGCCCGCCCACAGTGACATGCTTCCTCCAGCATGGCTTCACCCTCTAAGACCTCCCAAAACAGCCTCCCACCAACTGGGGACAAAATGTTCAAATACTTAGAGCCTGTGGGGGACATAAAAATATGTCTGCCAATAAGGCAGTATCAGAGGTAGTAAGAACACACTGTAGAGCATCCAGGGTCTTAACAATTAAGGTATTCTATTACCAGGATAGGCATAATCATTTGGTATGTCAGCATGTAAATACCTGTTATGTATTATTTATAAGGTAAAATTTGATTAAAGAAAGGAGTCTATCAGGCAAACCGTCCAATTTGTGACAGCCTGTGTCTCCAATCAGCAAAGGTATTTTTTACCTTTGATTTATAATTACAAAAAGAATAGTGCCCAAACACCGGTATTAGGACAAAGATGATCAGCAATGGGAAGATGATGAAGAAGATGCTGCAAGATTCCTTTTCTATCACTTGTCCAATAGATGTTTCCATCTTCATGGGCAACAGTTTCCTTCCTGTGAAGAGAATTATTTTTAGCAATTTTGGCAATGATTTTTATAAGGTAAGGGATTATCTTTAGTATGTGTAGGGCGTTCCATCAGTGCTTCCATGTTAGAGACAAATAAAGTATCATGTGCAGAGTCCCTGTAGGGTCTAGGCCTGGAGTTTAATTCATAAATGCATTGATTCAGTGCCAATTGCAGGTCTGTTTCTGAATTTTGATTTAGCTTTTCTTTTAACAGTCCATTCCATCATTCAGTGTTTCCAGAAGCTCTAGGATTATAGGGCAAATGAAAGGACCATTGAATATCTAGATTCCTGGCCCACTGTTGTACCATGGAATCTGTAAAATATGTGCCTTGATCTGATTCAATATGAGATGTGCCAAAACATGCAATCCATTTCTAAAATGTTTTAAGTGTTGTCTTCTGATTTGGTTTAGTACGTACAATGGCTGTCCCCAGTTCTGTGTGTGTGTCTACTATAGTGCAAGCATACTTTTTCTGTCTTTTTGTAAGTGGTCCAATGAGGCCTATTTGTAGTTCTCACCTAAACAGTCAAATTCAGAGATGAATTCTCCATAAGACAACACTAAAGTAGCCGATCCTGAAGCCTGACCTTTACAGCAATTCTGTGCATTCCAAAACCAAAACATAATTCAGAAAACATCATCCAAACAGCCACCATGTCAAACACATCCTTATTTCAGTGTAGTTTCTTACACATAACACTTCAACAGAGCCAAAAAGACCCCAAACAAAAAGCAAAATTCCCTGTCTCTGGCAGACACACCTTAAAGGTTTGGAGCCTGACTGGGCAATTTTTGATGCATTATATAAACAATAAGAGCCTAACTTTTAATGGTCCTGGTGCCTTACTCCAAGGCTAGTCTCAATGAGAACTAACAAAAGCCTACTTAAACTATTCAAATATAAAGTCACCTAAAAAGCTCAAGAGGCAAGCCAGATAACGTCTTTCAACTACTACAAAAGGACTGCTTCTCTGAGAATTTATCTGCTGTGTTTCTGACCATAGTGTCTTCTTTATTAAAACTTTTATATCAATTCTGGTCTAGTTAATTCTTTTATTCCTGCATCTTAGGTGTTTCCTGACACAACTTCTTGGCTTTTCTGAGCAGGTGGAAGCCACATGCACGACAGGGCAGCTGCCCAAGAAAAAACAAGGGAAACTTCATTACAGGTTCACAGTGGGCCTGAGCTTGGAGTCAGGGACCTCAGAGAATAGGACCTCTGCCCCATACCAGGGTATGGACCTGCTTCCCTCTGGCATTGATGAGGTAATGAGATGAATATGCTGACTCCAAATCTTTGAGTCCTATACGGCATTGAAAGAATTGACCATCCAGGACAGAAAGTGTTACAGAAACTCAGGAGATCATTCAAGGTCAGGTGAAGGGAGTGAGTTTAATTGACTCTAGTGGGCTGACACCTGGATCACTCCATGTTACATAGGACTGTCCTCTGAATGGTAGACCGTGGACAGATACCTTCTCCCCAAGCTTAGTTATACCCATCTATCTAGGACCACCACAAACTTGACTGTTGATGTTCCACAAGAAAGGAGGGGCAGGGAGAGTCAGCCACATCTCCCAACCAACCAGTTGGCCCTAGTTGCATGACAGGGAGGGGCTAAGGAGATGCAAGAGGAGGAAGCGACAGGGAGACATTCTCTCGCCGTTTTTTTTGCAGCAGGGGTGAAAACACGACCCCTGCCAGAATGGAGACGTCGTAGAATGACCTCGAAGGACAGCCTCCACACTCCGTAAGTACACTCTCACTCACTGCTCCATAAGTGAGCCCAACAAACTCAATGGTTTTTCAAACAGCAGTTTGTTGCAATAGTACTTCACTTTGTTGTAGGACCCAGCGAAGAGGGGGTCGGACATTGTTCACGTCTCCCGGAAGGAATTTTAATAACACTCCATAATGGTGTCAGCCCGCAGCTCAATTTTTAGGGAAATTTATAGTCAATTCATATGTGAGGGATGCAAGCAGAAGGCAAATAGTACGTATGTAATAACTAAGCAAGTGATTACAGGTAACATATGGTTGCAAAGGTCACAGGAACGTGGCAGTTTGGAAAACAAACACTTCAGTCCTGGGTAGATGCAGGGGTGGAAGGGGAGATCGCTGTTTACCTCCTGTATTCTTATTTCTTAACTCATCTTGGGGCCTTTCTCTGACCAGAGTTCTAAGCAACCATTGTAAGGTTTTCATTATCATCACATTGCTAGAGATTTTAGCAGCCAATCGATGTTTTTTTTTTTACTTCCATGGCAAAAGGAGATGAAAATTGAGGACACAAAAGCAGCAATTTTATTTAGCAAGCTGAACAAATTCCCTTAAAGAAAGGGGGTTTCAGTCCTGAAAATCCCTTGGTTATATTTAAACTTGTCCGTCTACTTCATGTTAGAGATGATACCCGAAAGGGCTCCTCATCATTCTAGACTGATCTAAACCAAGAAAGTGGTACTGATAGGCTCCCAGCCCCACTGAGTCAAGACATGTCACGGTCTACATGATGTTGAGTCTGCTCATGCTGTGGTTGAAGGAAAATCAGTCTAAGAAATGAAGGAACTGACCACCCTGCCCCCTACTCCAGGAGGGAGATACATCCATTTCAGAACACATGGCCCCCAGACATCTGGTTTCTTATGAGCCTTCTTAAAGATCTGGTTCCTAGTCAACCCCCCATCAGAACTCCCCGTCTCTGCTTCCCTGATCCCAGAGAAGAGTACAGCACTACCAAGGAGGCATGTCCCACCTTCTGGGATTTTCTGAACCCAGACTATCCCCAACCCCAACGCCCAGCCTCCTGTCCCTCAGGAAGGGTGCATGCCCCATGTAGCTAATAAAGCTATCTGCATCTGTTGAAGGGCCGATTCCTTTCTACTTCTTACCTTCTTGCCCAGTTTGGGTTCTTTCTTCTCACAACCTTCCTCTTTCTTTGCCTGATCTATCCATCCAACATCCAGATCAGAGGCCCCTTGCCATTTGTTTCCTAGATGCACTCACATATGGTCACCCATCTGGGTAAGGTAAGACAGCCCTGATCTGGAGGCACCCCAGATCTTGGCCCCACTTGGGGACCCCTGAGTCCCAACTCAAGTATTTGCCTCCTTTCCAAATCTTCACAAGGGACACTCCCTTTTGAGGATCTTGGCCTCACTTGGGACTCTGGGAGTTCCCATTCCAGCTTTTGCCTTTCCCGAACCTTCACAAGGTAGGAACACTCTCTTCTGAAGATCCAGACATGATTCTGCCCTCCATACTGTGGGGATGATCCAGATGATAACAGTCTCCTTTAAATATTACCCTGCCCTAAAATATTGCCCCAAAATGGGCTCCAAATTGTTGGTCCACACTCTTGTGGTCTGCCCGAGATCAAACCTTAAAACTCTCCAATTGGGAGAACTCAGACCTGCCATCTTCCTTTGATTCCCAACCCAAATCTAGCCTCAATACCAATTGGACAATGGCCATAGATGGCCTGAACTTGGCACTTCTTGATTTCAGTATCCTAATTTGGATAACTACACCTGACAAAATGACAAGTAGTCCAAGGTCCTCTATGCCCAGGCTTTCGTCACCCTCCAAGCTCGCCCCTCTCTTTGCCGATCCTGACTTAGCTTTCCAGTCACACACAAATGCTGAAAGGGTTTGCCAACAAAACTTCTTCCTCTTGGCAAATTCCAGCTTCTGTCCCTTCTCTTTGCAAACTCCTAGGGCAGGCAGCTCCATCCCCAGCCGGCCATGCCACTTGTTTTCTCTGCCCTTCGAAGCTCTGGGGCTTCTTTCTGGTTCTGCCTCCTGGTCACTGACAGAGGTTTTTGTTTGTTCCCCCCTCGCTTCTCTATGGCTTTGGATGGCCCTGCATTATCTGAAGTCCGAAAGTCTTTTCTGTGCAGCTAACCAAACCCCTGAAGTGTCAAAAGACCAAAACCCTGGTCTTTTCTGTGCCTTCTGCTAAGTGCAGGTCACAAGAGCCACAGCAAATGTTCTACTTCACTGCAAATGTTTTCTTACCTCAGAACTTAGTAAAGGGCCTAGCCTGGCCTCACCTGTTTGACTTGACCCCGTGTTCCTGTCCACTGCTCACATGTGTCTCGGTCTCCTTGTAATTCTTTCTTTGCTTTTTACCTTAACGTTATAGACAGAGACCTTTTTATAACCTCAGATGCTATCTGAAAACACACTTAGCTTTGAGGTTGCTAGAACTTATAATGGTTTGTTAGTACATCGCAAAGAACTAGTGCTCTGTTTGTCCATTCCAAATGATGGACCCATAATCTGTTAGGTCAAAAAGGCTCAACAAAATTGGGTCAAGATAATTTGGCTCTGGACTTGCAACATTCCCAGCTCTCTCCATCTTGAGTTCTAGCCAGTTATCAGCCTTAACTTAAAGTTACAACTTTTTTCAGGAGAACGTTGTTCACATCTCCTTATATTTTCTCTTTGTTAGGTCCTCTTCTTAATCCATTTCACGGGTGAGAATTCCCACAGAACTTTTATTTGACCATGTGTTTCATCCCTTATATCTCAGATTGACTTTCCTTCAGTATTTCTCTTTAATTCCTCTTCAATTCATCCAGCTGCTTTTGGCTTTTAAAAGAATGCCGGAGTCAGTAGGCTGAAATCAAACCGTACCTGAAGGGGGGAGTGAGGATTGAGAAATAGAGAGAGAGAGAGAGAGAAAGAGAGAGAGAGAGAGAGAGAGAATAGAATCCGGAGGCTGTCAGTCAATACTGAAGCAGCCTTGACTTTATTTAGTGTCATCTATTTGTACTCTGTGAAATGAGGATCAAAGCAACAGATTGGAAGTTTAAAACAAAAAGAATGTTGACACAGGCAAAACAACTTAAGCCAATCAGATCTTCCTACAAGGATCTTCAAGATCTTCAGCCTTGGGCCTAAGATAAACTTTCCTCAGGTGATAGATTATTTGCATAGCAAAACACCCTGCTCCCACAGCACTTCTGGGAACAACAAGACGGATCCCTGCTTGACCCTAAACTAGGGCAAAGTTCAAGGCAGGCAAATGGCTCCCGACAAAAGAAGCTATTTTAGGTTTTGACATTGTTTTAACCTGTTTCTAAATAGTATCTAAAAGGATTTTAGATATACTACTCCCTGTTTTTTATAGAGATCTCTTCTTCCACGAGAGCTGCCATCAAGCTCAGCCCTGTGCGCTCCTTTTCACGCACTCACTGCAAGTTTGTTTCCGGATTTCCTGTCTTCTGGGGAAACAGTCCTTCAAGTTTTAGCTTCCATTCTGTTTGTAGGATCTCCATCCCACTCCTCATTATGTCTGTGGGATCTCCTTCCAGGCTTTCATCCTTGCCCCGTCACCCTCATAAGATCAGGAACCTCAATTTAGTAAGGTTTTTCTACCTACTGTTTATACTCAAAGTCTAAAACTTAAAACTCTCTAAACTGTTTTCTATTCACTTCACCTGGTACTCTCAAATGTCCTGTAACTCATGAGTCACCTGTCCTCTTGTTCAGAGAGGTCATGGAGACACCCCACTTGAGGGACTCAAAAACCTGGTACTCTCAAAATGTCCTGTCACTGTGATGAGTCACCTGTCCTCTTATTCAGGGAGGTCATGGAGACCCCACTAGAGGGACTCAAACCAGTGTCCAGTCTACAAAGAGGGTCAACACGAAAGAAGGTTTCCTCCAGGCTTCCAAGTGAAGCCATGACTGAGCAGGACTGTCTGACTTATCCTTATATAGATGGAACTGATAAAAGAAAGTCAAAGGAGCCCGGGATACCCCAAAAGCCCAAGTAACTACTGAGGAGCAGATCCTCAACTGACCTTAAGGAAAGTAGAAAAACTTGATTAATTTGGGCCAACTGTATGGTCTTAAACACCCAGAAGGAAAGTAAAGCCAAAGATTAAAGTGATCAGTATGTTTCTTTTAGAGTCTGAGGGATTATTCTTCCCAGACAGTAGGCACAAATTCATATAAGATGTTATTTAGACAGTTATTTTTCACTGAAGATTTTGTTCTTAATAAGAAAATACTACTCAAGGGTAAGACTTAAAATCTTGGCGTAGTTCAACAGTGTCTTCCTGTAGCCAAGAGATAAAGTCCACTGTTCTTATAAAAAATTAAACAACAACTAAATTTCTTCTCTCTCCCTGTCCAGAAGTTATTTGGGAAGGGAACACACACTGTGATTCCAGCTACTCCAACAGTTATCAAAGAGCCTGAAAGCAGATCCTGAGTTCATCACTCTGAGTCCAGCCATGGTGGCCAAAAGAAAAATGAGGAACCCAATAGATGCTTTTGGAAATCCCTCATCAACAAATTCTAATGGACTTGGATTTGGACATTTAAAATTCACCCTTTCCGGTTCCCTGCCTAGAACTTGTGCCTGATGACACTTGCCTTTAGTTCGTCACATCTCCCATGTACCAGTCAAGGACTTTCTTTTCTCTCTAAAGCTAATAATTATGCACTTTTGGAGTCTTTTAGATAGACCCACTGAACCCCGATGCCACACTCTGTGCCCTTATTAGCACAGAAAAGGACAGAGCAGTCAGTGCACACAGCTGGCAGTTAGGGCCAGTTGTGTACTAAAACCAAATTAAGGCAATGTTCCTGCTCCCTGCCATCAGAGGACTCGCTCTCAGTTAAGAGAAAAAAAAAAAAAAAAAGAGGTCTCATTTCTTTCCTTAAAGGTCTTCAGGGTCTGGAATGAAGGAAAATCAGTCTAATGAACGGCTGAAGGAACTGACCACCCTGCCCTCCAACTCCAGGAGGGAGATACATCTATTTCAGAACACATGACCCCCAGCAAAAGACATCTGGTTTCTCATCAGCCTTCTTGTAGATCCGGTTCCCGGTCAAATCCCCTATCAGAACTCCTTATCTCTCCTTCCGGGATCCCAGGGATCCCGTGGTGCCACAGCACCACGCAGAAGGCATGCCCCATGCTCTGGAACTCTGGGAAGGCACCTTCCACCTTCTGGGAAGGCAGGACCCCTTTCTGGGATTTTCTGGGCCCACTATAAATCCCAGACTATCCCCAACCGTGATGGCCACCCTCCTTTCTCTGGGGAGGTCTGTGTGCCTCTCACAGGTAAAAAGCTATCTGCATCTGTTGAAGGCCAGGTTCCTTTCCATTTCTTCATCACGTTGCCTTCTCAACCCAAATTCTACAACTGGTAGAGCTAAAAATATAAACCTTCCAAACTGCATCTTTACTGACACTTAAAACAGAAAACTCTGCGAGGCCCTTCATCAGCCTGTCTCCCATCAATGGCCTTTTCCCAGACTCTCTTTCTGTCAAGATGCCTAACTACTGCCGTACATCGAGAGCTTTGCGATGCTTCATGGGTTACAAAATTGAATTTGCCATATCGAATCAATGTTATAGACAACTAGATATATCACATCCCAAACAGAATCTTAGTTAGCACACATGCCAAAATAGTCATCTGTTCAGACTCACCTTGGAGAAAAAGAAACACAGCCTAAAAAAGAGCAAGTTATCAAGCATAGGTGCGTGAGGCTGGAATCACCAAAGGTGACTAGCATTGCCCTGCAAAAAATACTCTGATATTTGGCATGTTGTGAAACATATGAAACCTGTTCTCAGTTACAACAGTGGGTAGACGCTATGATGGGACAAGGTATTAAATCTCCATTTCCACAAAGGCCTGAGAGCTAGGGGCGCCATATGCATTCACAGTGCGGATGCTGCCACAGGCCTTCTACCATCATTTCCATGCTGATGTGCATCAAATAGATTGTCAAGGGCCTCATGAACTCAGTGTTATATATGAGTACCCAGAACTGACAGGGACAAGAGGCACTCATTTAATGAATACTGATGTGCAGAACTTGCTTGAAAACACTACATCAATGGTACTTCCACCTGCCTTACACCCCGACTGGGACTGGGTTAATATGAACAATAGGTTGCTTAACTGAAGTTTCAAAATTTGAACAAAGGACAGTGCCAGTGTCTCTGGGGTCAGTAAATGAAAATCCCAATAGCAAGGGCTGGCTGGCTACCTGCATACCAACTATCGACTAGGGATGCCCCCTAAAGACCTGCAAAACTATATAGGCAAATGTCACTGCCATCCCTCAGAAAAACAGAACCAGACTATAAAGCATTGTTACTTAAGACAGGACATGCAGACAGCAAGTTAGAACTGACTTTAAAGCTTCCTCCCTATTGGCTGACTTTCCCAGTGATGGGAACTGCTGCAGAGGCTGCTGGGTGGAAATGTTGCCAACAGATGGGCGGAATCAGCTGCTCTCTGGTGGAGTTCAAGGCCTGTGCAAAAGGAAGGAATCAAGGCCTTGTTCCTGAAAGAAAAAACACGTGTGTGGAAAGGTCATAGGCTACAGTTTTCTTAAACAAATGTGACGTGCCTGTCCAATTGCCTGCTGAACATCTGTGGCTATGCCCACAGAATAGTAAGCGTTCTCAGCTTGGTGAGCAGGGAAAACTGTACCTGCAGCGTGTGTGGTATAATCACATTCTGTAAAGAACAGCCAGCAAAAATACTGAGGCTGAGTCCCTGTTGGTGTGGTAGAGTGACCCCACTACTCAGGCCTAAACAGGCTGCCTATTTCACACCCTTCAAGCTCACAGGACATTGGGGAACACCGGCGGGAGGGACGTAAGAGATGGAAGAACAGGGGAGAGTGTGGAAATGTCCTCCAGCCATGCTATGGCTCTTCCCATCGTGAAGTCACAGCAGCTGCACTTATCGCCAAGAGACGCTCCTAACATGGGGCCTACTAACACTATCGTGGAAGGGAAGGTTGGCTTTTAGACATGCAAGCACCGTGGGACCGAGAGGTGCACAGAGCAGAAGTACACCAGGAATACGGGCTGGCCACGGTGCAAGAGACCCTCCTCTCCCTGGGAACATACTAGCTGCTCATTGCTGACGAGGGACATTCTTTTTTGCAGGGTAGATTACCTGAAGCTACTCCTTTTCCTGTAACTAAGCCCTTATGGACGCTAATGTGGATCCTGTGAGTCCACAGGTCTACCTAGCTAGTCTCAGGTGGAATCATCTCTTTGGTCTGTCATTGTCATGTCCATCCGAGGAGAACAAAGATAGATATCTAGGAAAAGTCACGTGAAGCCCTGCGTGACAACAATGCAGTAAACAGTCCTGAGCAACCAAAGTTACACTGTAGGAAAGAATAGCTCTCAGGACTCCATGGGGCCTTCTCCTGTCCAGTGCTCTGCAGCCACTCACTGAGGAAGGACAGTAGCCAAGGAAGTACCAAGGGGAACGTCCCTACCCTCCCTTCCTGACTCAGGCTGGGAGTCAGAGTCTACTCGGTGGTGTCTTCCCTCTGGCAGCTGCTTCGGGATATCAGGCTCTCTTTTACAACATTAAAGACTGAAACGACATAAATGCTCATCCGAATCATTGATGTAAAATTCAAGAGATGTCGAACACGATGACACAATTCGAGCACTTGGGAGGCAGAAGCAGGCAGCTTCTGAGGCCAGCCTGATCTACATAGTGTGTTCCAGGCCAGCTGGAGCTGTAAGAAAACCCTGTCTCAAAAAACAAAACCACTACTACTAAGAATAATATCCTTCAAGTTCTGGAGCCATTCAGGGGCTGTGGCAATAGCCTGTGTTTGGGGAGGAGATTCTTGAATTACCCTGACCAACAAGTTGAAGGAAGATGTCTCCTGCTTGGCATTATGGTTTTTGTTCTACAATGACCTTCAGCTACTCACATGCACTGGTATTCATCTTGTGTATTTGTCAGTAGGGTGTTGAACAAATATCCCTGTTATTAACCTTGAGCTCCTTCTTCCCCTTTGCTCCCGTGGTTCCTTTCCATTTTCCTGACTCCTGAAGTTACAACAGAATATATAATCACATCTAAGGGTTTGGAGCTAAGACCACAAATGAGAGAGAACATGTGTCAACTGTTGTTCTGAGTCTATCTTACTTCACTTACTATGACAATTTCTAATTCCATCCACTTTCCTGCAAGTTTCATGATTTCGTCCTTCTTTACCACAGTGAAGAACTCCACTGTGTAAATGGACCCCATCTCTAGAATCCACTCATCAGCTGAGGGACATGTAGGCTGTTTGCATTTCTCAGCTGTTGTGAAAAGAGAAGCAGCAAACATGGCTGTGCAAGTGTCTCTGCAGCAGGATCAGCACGCTGAACACACGCCAAGGAGTGATATAAGTAGACTGTGCAGTAGATTTATTTCTAGCTTTTTAAGGTCTCCACACTGATATTTCCATAGCTGCTGCACCAGTTTGTGATCCCAGCAGCAGTGAGTGAAGGTCCCTCTCCCCGCATCCTCGCCAGCACTTGGTGTCATCTGTACTCTTGATCTTAGCCATTCTGACTGCGGTGAGAGAAATCTTAAGTGGTTTCTATTTGCATTTCCCAGAAGTTCACCCTATGGCTGAAGACAGGACATACTTCGGGCCCAGGACTTCAACAATCAAGCGGGAACTCTCCTGGAAGCCTCCTCCCTGAAGACTTGCTTTCATGGTACCAGAGGATACTATGTGAGCTGCCAAGGCAGAAAATCAATCAATGTCCTACCCAGCTGTAAATCCTAATAAACCCAACAACCATAAAAAAAAAAAACAACTATAGACCCATATCCTTAATGAACATGGATGTAAAAATTATCAACAGAAGACTTACAAACCGTATACACACATCAAAAAGATCATCGATCACAATCACAGCTTTATTCCAGAGACACAAGGATGGCTCAATATACATAAGGAAATAAATGTTATAAATTATATAAATGAACTCAAAGAGAAAAATCACATGGTCAACTCAATAGATGCAGAAAAAGTCTTTGGCAAAATCTCACATGCATTTATGTTAAAAGTTCTAGAGGGAATTGGATCGGAGGGAACATACCTCAACATAATTAAAGCTATATGCAACAAACCTATAGCTAACATCATTCTAAATGGAGAAAAACTGCAAGTTTTCCCATTAAAATTGGGAACCAGACAAAGCTGTCCACTATCTCTACTCCTCTTTACTACAGTGTTAGAAACTCTTGCTACAACAATAAGACCAGAGAAGGAAATTAAGAGTACTAATTAAAAAGGAAGAGGTCAAGTTATTTCTATTTACAGATGATATTATACATAAGAGATCCAAAAAAAAAAATCCACCAGAAAACTCATAGAAATAAGTAACATTTTCAGCAAAGTGGCAGGTTACAAAACCAATCTACAAAACTCAGCAGCCTTTATATATATCAGTAACAAGCAATCACTGAGGGGGTATCTGAAAACCCTCCCATTCACAACCCTAACCAAAAAAAATCGAGGAATAAACTCAATCAAAGGTATTAAAGATCTCTACAATGAAAACTTTAAATGTTTGTAGAGACTAAAGAAAGACACCAGGACTGGAATGATCTCCCATGCTCATGGATTTGAAGAATTATTATTAATATGACCATCCTATCAAAAGCAATCTATAATTCAATGCAATGCCAATCAAAATCCCTGTGACATTCTTTACAGAATTAGAAAAAAAATTCTAAAATTCATCTGGAATCACAAAAGACACCAGATAGCCAAAGCAATCCTTAGCACAAAGAGCAATGCTGAGGGAATTACCATACAAGATCTCAAACTATATTACAAAACTATAGTCATAAAACCCACATGATACTGGAAGAAATAGAGACAAAAAGGTCAATTGAACATCAGTGAAGACACAAACATGAGTGCATGCAATTTCAACCACCTGATATTGGACAAGTTGCCAAGAGCAAACACTGGCTGAAAAAACACAATCTTCAACAAATGATGCTGGCCAAACTGGATCTCCATCTGTAGAATGAAATTAGTCCCTTATCTTTCACCTCACACAAAAGTTGACTCCAAATTGATTAAAGACTTCAATGTGAAACCTGAAATTCTGCAACTGTTAGGAGAAAACCTAGGCAGTACTCTAAAAGGTATAGGTATAGGAAAAGACTTTCGAAATGAAATATTCCACATTGTTTACATGGCTAATGCTTAAGTGTGGGTTCTTTCATGGCATTTCAGCATACTAGAGGACCTAAAGGCTTTCCCACACTTTGTACACTCATACGGTTTCTCTCCAGTGTGTATCATTTCATGGTATCTAAGGGAACCGTAACTAGTAAAGACTTTACCACACTGCTTACATTCACATTCTCGAGTATGAACTAGTCTATGCTTTTTTAAAGCACCGTCGGAACCAAAAGCTTTCCCACACTCCAAACATGCATAAGGTTTCTCTCCAGTGTGAATCCTTTCATGTTTCCTGAAGGTACCAGAACAAGCAAAAGCTTTCCCACAGTGCTTACAACTGTAGGGCTTTTCTCCACTGTGCATCCTATCATGGAAGCGAAGTGAACTATAATCAGCGAAAGCCTTCCCACACTGTTTGCACACATAGGGCTTCTCGCCAGTGTGAATTCTTCTATGTGTTAGAAGAGAACTAGAACGGGGGAACGTTTTCCCACACTGCTCACACACATAGGGCCTCTCTCCAGTGTGGATTCTTTGGTGTGTTTGTAGGGAACCTGAACAAGTGAAGCCTCTTCCACACTGCTTACAAACATAGCGACTGACGGGATTGACTCCACTGTGAATTACTTGATGTTTTCGTAACTGATTCCAAAACCTGAAGGCGTTCCCACATTGCTGACATACAAAATGTTTTTCTCCAGTGTGAATTCGTTCGTGTACACGGAGCTCAGTAGCAGTAATGAAGGCTTTCCCACACTGCTTACATACATAGGGTTTTTCTCCAGTGTGAATTTTTCTATGTCTCTGAAGAGACGCAGAACGAGGAAAAGTTTTTCCACACTGATCACACAAATAGGGCTTCTCGCCAGTGTGGGTTATTTCATGTCTTAAAACAGAATGCCAACGAGTAAAGGTTTTCCCACACAGCTCACACACATATGGCTTCTTCCCCGTGTGAATGCGTCCACGTATTTGTACGCTACTGGAACAAGTGAAGGCTTTTCCATGGTCCTTCCATACACAGGATTTCTCTGTGTGGTGGCTTTGTTCATAACTTCGACCAGATTTGAGACACCTAAGGTTTTCATCCCAGTGATTATTTGTATCTTTGTCTTTAGTATGAGTCCCTTTCTGCTTCTGAAAGAATGGAGGAACACTGGAGATGTTCCTACTAAATTTCTGTTTATATAATTTCTTTCCATGTTCCTGATCTTCATAAGGTTTGTGTCTTGGGTGAGGCTTACACCGCACACCAAGCACACCAGGAGGCAAATGGCCAGCGTCAACTTCTCCAAACACAAAGGTTTCACGTGTAGGTACTTCTGGACAAGATTTCTGGTTCCCAGGATGCTCTGGAATGCAGCTGAAGGTTTCTGCACACGGATGACCTTCTTTACTTTCACAGAGTTTCACCACCATTTGGCTGCTGCAAAAATGAAAGGCACGTTAGTAATGTGCTGTTTATGTTCTGCAAGCTGCTTTGTGGACACTCACAGCAGAAACAGTGGTATTTGTGTGTGGTTGTGTTATAATGTCTCCCTGTCTGACAAACATGTACATAATAGTTCAACACAAATTTTAATCCGCAATATTGTCAACATTCTAGATGAACAACTGTAACAAGCAAAATCATATGTTTTGAAAATACATATCCACAACGTGACAATTGGTACCAGTCTAAAAAGAAATGTTTTGTTTCATTATTCAACTTGTA
Source organism: Eospalax fontanierii (assembly GCA_035773235.1). Taxonomy (NCBI): domain Eukaryota; kingdom Metazoa; phylum Chordata; class Mammalia; order Rodentia; family Spalacidae; genus Eospalax; species Eospalax fontanierii. Next base: position 9,752,967 of record CM069554.1, read on the forward strand.
ACCACAGTTTGTAGAAAATCAATGTAACATTTAAGTCACATCCTCATTTATTGTGTATGTTTGTGTGTGTGTGTGCCATGGTACATATATGAAGGTCAGAGGATGATGTTTGGCAGTGTTCTTTCTTCCAGCTTACCGAGGCAGGGCCTCTCTGGTATTTTCTACCACTGTCTGTGTAACTCTATGCCAGCCAGCACTGAAGCTTCCAATCAATTTTCTTGTTTTATTGTAAAATGCTGGGGATTGCAGACGTGTACCACCACACCAGGTTGTTTATGTGAGTTCTGAGAACTGAACTCAACTCATTAGACTTGCATAGCAAGCACTTTAATCTGCTGAGCAATCTCCTTGCATCCCATATTAACATCTGTAAATAATATTAGGTATGAAATAAAGTTTATGCATATGAACCATGATACAGGATCGCTTGGGACATCATGATATTTCAGTTACTTTCAATATTGGAATATTTGGGATGTTCTATTACAGATGTTCAACACATATTAACTTTTGGAGAAATTTTCAGAGGTGAAATCAATTTGACGTTCACTATGTCTGCATGCTTTACTTCTCTGCAAAAGAGCCCATCCCACCAGCCGTCTCTTAAGGGACAAATTACCTTAGTTGTTTCCAGAGATTTTCATACTCATCGTCAATGTTCTTGCTTTCCCATTTGTTTCCTAAAATACACACCCAGAGAAAACGGTACAAGTTATTATATTACAGAAGAAAAAAAAAGAATCTATGTAAATTCATGGTGGAAGTGGTCCCACTTGATATATTCACCAAAATGTTCCTTTTCCCCTTCATACATCAACACTGATGAGCCAGAAACATTTGTCCTGTGATGACTAAATAAGGGAATGGTCATATTTTTACCTATAGAGGCCAGGTTCCTCAAAGTTTCCTGCATCACATCTTTGTAGAGCTCCTTTTGTTTGAGATCCAGCATAGCCCACTCCTCCACAGTGAACTTCACAGTCACATCCTCGAAGGTCACTGACTCCTAAAGTCCACACATATACATCACCGCAAAAAATGGTAAGCCACACAGTAATGGAGATATAAACATAATTCACAAGAAGTCAATGTGCCCTTGTATTCCACGTGTATTCAGGCCCTCCCAGTCATCACACTTTAACTGCCCTTATATACGAAGATTATCTCATATACAGATTCCGAAAGTACACTGGAGTTCTTTGGGAACAAAAAAGAATATAATCAACACTTGTGCAGACACTTGTATGAATTTCTCTTTGTATATTGCATATATAAATACAGCACATACAAGTTTTTCATTAAGATTTTATTACTTTTTAGCTTTAAAAACTAATTTATTTTTTGTGTATGAATATTTACACCACACGCATGCAATGCCTGCAGAGGTCAGAAGAGTACTTGGGATCCCCTGGAACTGGAGAAAGAGATGGTTGTTAGTTGCCGTGTAGGTGCTGGGAACTTAACCTGGGTCCTCTGCAAGAGCAGCAAGTGGTCTCAACTGCTGAATCACCTCCTCAGCCTCAATTTACTTTATGAGTATGTGTGTGTGCCTCAGTGTATGTAGGTACACCATGTCTAATGGTGGTGACCACAGAGGTCAGAAGAGGAAGTCAGAACCCCTGGATCTGGAGTTGCGGGAAGTTGAGATGAAGGTACTCGAAATCAAACCTACTTCCTCTGCAAGAGCAACAAATGCTCTTAACTGGCTGAGCCATCTCTCCTGCCCATCACTAAGAAGTTTACATAATAAATTCTGATTATCCAGTGCTCATAAAATGCTCAATACCAGCTGTCCTTAGACTGTTTACTCTTAGAAATATCAGAGTAAACAATTCACCTAGTATCTGGGAACTGTTACTCAGGGGGGATTCTTCCCACCCCAAATGTAAAGAATGATTTGGCTTTTACAAATGTTCGATGACAATCATATGTTACTTTTAAAAATACCTGTTGTCCCCAGAATCCTCGCAACGATTTCACATGGTCATCAGAGGGCTGCAGTCTGGTTAAACCTATTCTCTAGAATATACTCCCTTGATGAAGACTCTTTAAGAACCTGGTTTGGAACATATTGCTTAATACCTCTTTTTCAAAAAAAACTTTATTATTGGGCCTGAAGAGACGGGTCAGTGGTCTAAGATTACTGGCTGCTCTTCCACAGGACCCACGTTCAATTCCCAATAACTACGTGACAGCTAACTCCAGTTCCAGGGGATCCAACACGTTGTTCTGGTCGTTAAGGGTTTTGCACACCCCAGGTACATTTACATACATGCAGGCAAACATTCATATAGATAATCTTTTTAAATTTCTATTATTATTATTATTATTTACAAGAGATGTGGGGAAGGTATGAGTTTTCCATGGCACTCAAGTGGAGGTCAGAGGACAACTTGAGGAGTGGGTTCTCTGGCTTTACAGGCATTCTGAGGACGGAACTCACATGATTAGGGCGGCATATGAAGTAGCCCTACCCACTGAACCATCTAACCCCACTCTATTTAATACTTCTTGTTATTAAAGGAAGCGAAACACATCTCTGACCTCACTAAAGGTTAATATAAGAAAGCGTATAGCTGGTTTCTTAGACGACTCTTAACTAAAAACTAAAAACTGAATAGGACTCCTAAAGAGTAATTTACTACCCTAGTAAAAGAACATTACCATTTTTCAGTTATATTTTTATTTACTCGTGCACATGTGTTCAGAGGGCAGCATGCAGGAAGTCTGTTTTCTCCTTCTACCATGTGCGTACCTGGCGTTGAACTCGGATTTTGAGGCTTGGTGACAAGTGTCTTTACTTACTGAATCATCTACTGGCTATTATTTTTTTGAGACAGGGTCTCACTATGTAGCATTAGCTGGCCAGGAATTATGCAGACCCTCCCAGGCTGGCTTTGATCTCACAGTGATCAGCCTCTGCCCTGCCCCTGCCTCCCAGTGCTGGGATCAAAGGTATGCTTCCAACCTGGGCTCCAATCACACCATTTTTACTGGTGAACGTCAATGGGTAATGAAACAATGCGAATGGTACCACGTGTTCTTAAACACAGCTGTGATTCACCAACATGTAACCTCTATCAGTTCTAAAACACATCTTAAATTAGTCAATAAAATAAAAATATTTCACTGAACCTGTAATAAAGGTCTAACAACATTTAAAATTTTCAAGTAAGAAAGTCATGGCTTGCCTAATATACAGAAATGACTTTGCAATTACATTACACGACTAACAGAGAAGTGAACAAAGAGACTGCATAAAGGAAATGACAGATGTATGCCTGTGATCTCAGCACTCAGGAAGCAGAGAGGGACAGCCGAAACTTCAGTGCTGTCCTGGGACATACATGAGCCTGTCTTGGTGGAAAACAATATGCAGAAGGCTGTCTTTAAAATGAAGAAAGCCAAAGGGACAATAAAATCTAAGATCTGCAGCAGAAAAAAACCCTATAGTTTAACAATTTCTTAAAGCACCTGAGAGGGGCCTGGGTACTCTATACACTGGGTTCTCTATGTGCTGGGTTCTCCATGTGCTGGCTACTTTTTGTTGACTTAACCAGAAACTAAACATACTAGGGAAGGAAAAATCTACATTGATGAAAGGCCTCCATCAAATCTGCCTCTGTTCATGTCTGTGAGATATTTTCTTGATTGCAAACTCGTTACGAGGGTTCAGCCCACTGTGGGCAGTGCTATTCCTAGGCAGGAGGCCAAGATAGTCTAAGAAAGCTACCTGAAGAAGCCTGGGAAGCAAGCCAGTAAGCAGCATTTCAGTGTGGTCTCTGTTTCGACTTTATTACCTGCCTTCAAGCTCTGCCCTGGCTTCCAACAACGATGAACTGTACTGTAAACAGTATCCTCCCAGATCGCATTTGGTCACGGTGTTTATCACAGAAAGAGAAGCCAAACTAGGACATTGTTCTTTCGTGATTGATTTTATCATAATGTAATTCTGGTATCTTCATATTGTTCAGCTGTGTTTAAAAGCTACTGAGAAAGAGAAATTCAACAAAAAATCTCAGCAGTCAGTCTTAACCAATGCTGTTTATAGAACAGGTCAGGTAACACTGGTGAAAAACATGCACATTGAATGAATTATAAAAACTGCAATTTAAAGAAATATAGAATACATGCTCAGTAAATTGAAAAGAATACATCTTTCAATTTTACAAAATTTGTTTAAAGGGGCTGGAGAGATGGTTCAGTGGTTAAGAGCACTGGCTACTCTTTCCTGTGATCCAGGTTGCCAGCAGATAACAATCATCTGTAATTCCAGTTCCAGGGGATCTAATGCCCCCTTCTGGCCACTGAGAGGACTGCGTGATATGGGTGCACATAAAATATGTTGGCAAAGCACTCACACACATAAAAGTAAACTTAAAAATAAAAATAATTAAAAGGCTAGGTTGTTTACACATTGTACCAGCTTACAGTAATCCTCTAAAGTGAAGACATGGTTCTTAAAGCTCTTTCTCAAAATGAAGGGTAAAACCATATTACACAAAAACAAGAAATGGGCTACTCAGGAAGGATATGGCTTATAGATTCAATATGATTCTGCTGTTGTAAACAAAATAAGAAGGAACTTAATGCCTCCTGTCACCTTAAAAGTCAGATACTAGTTATTCTTGTTCCCTTGGGGGGAAAATGAGTTGAAAGTTCATAATCCAAAGAGTCTTAAAGAGTTGTCTGCTCTGCCTCAGTAATAACCCAGGAGGTAAAACTGAGCCATTGGCTTTCTTTCACACACTGTGATGGTCAGGGACACCAAAGAAAGACAATTAGAAAACACTCAGATGCCTCCCTGTCAAAGACAATTATCTTTCCAACAGTGAAGAGGCCACGAATGCTTACAAAGTCAGTGTGTTTTGCTTTAAGACATCTTATTGCCAAGCATTTGGCGCACACCTTTCATCCCATCCTGATCTACATAGCCAGTTCCAGGCCAGCTGGGACTACAGGGAGACCTGTCTCAAAAAGGCTTCAAAAAAAAAGAAGAAAGAAAACAGACATTTTGTCAATCAAAACAACCTGTAAGGAGCAAAATGGGTTTCTAACACACCCCTCTCATTCCCAACCCTAAACATTCCTACAACGTTCATCTTACGTTTACAAAAAAAAAACTCCTCGGCTTTCAAGTTAGCTCAGGAAGTCCAAAAATAGGCCTACTCTCCTCTCCTCAAATCACCCAATCCTTACAAGCAGCCCACAAACTGCCTGAGGGCACAGCTTCAAATCCCTTGGAGAAACTATCCTCACTGGTATTTTTGTTAATAACGAACAATCTACTCCTAAGGTGCTTCTCATCTTTCATGTTCACATCGCCCTGGCCAAACCCAATCGAACATTTCCTGACACGATGGACGACAGGACCCAGGACATCCAATGCCATACAAAGCCAGGTATAACGAATAACTTGAAGACTGAGCCCCTCATTAATGCCCTCCCCCCAGAAAAAAGATTGAAAGCAGTGTCAGGGTCAATACCAATTTGAAGACTGACAACTGGCTTCCCTCAAACGACAGCTTGCTGCCCTTCCAGAGAGCCCGGAGTGTGACTCCCAGCAGCTACACTGAGCATCTCACAGTCCCTTGAAACTCCACCTCCAGAGAACCGATGCTCTTTCTAGCCTCCTTGGGCACAAGACACGTAAATAAAAATAAAAACCAGGAGGCTGGAGAGATGGCTCAGTGGTTCAGAGGACTGGCTGCTTTGCAGAGGACCTGGGTTAGAAGGGATCTGACGCCCTCTTCTGACCTCTGCACACATTGCGTGTACAAGGTGAACTATATACAAGCAGGCAAAACACTTACACACATGAAATACAAATAAAGGTTAATCACAGCAATGACTCCTGCTCCATCTTGTTAAGAGGCACTTCACATAGAGTCCTGATGAGAACAGCAGCTCCCCAAACAGCATGGGCTCGAGACCTTACAACAGTGTTTATAGACAACCTCACCAGACCACGCAGACCATGCACACACTGGAGGATACTGTATCCACCCTTATCAGCATAAATTCAGACACTGCCTGAAAGGGGCTGAAGAAATACAAAGAAAAAACACTCCTATTGTTAAATCCAGGAGACAGACTTACAGATCATCACCACACACCTAAGCCAATTAAAAGGGAAGAGGGCTTTATGGATTATCTTGAGACAGTGGCCAGCACCTCAGAAAACTCCCTCAACACTGAAGCTCAGGGGAACAGAGCTTATAAAGGCAAAACCGGCAAAAATTACACTAACAGTTTGGACCAGATGGAGGTCAGAGAGACCTTGCTGTAGTAATTTTGGAGATACTTTAGCAGGTGCTTGGGTTAGACTTGCAGACCAAGGCCAGGGTCCTGTGAAGTCCTGAATGTGGGAGGCTAGTGGCTGGGAAGAATGGCACAGCAGGCCCAAGGTGGAGTCCAGGCGGGCCCAGGACAAAATGGAGCTTTTTTCTGCTACTTTACTGTTGCTCAGGAGACTCCAAGTTTTAGGATCAATGTGGTTAAAATCCACCTACAGCTATATGAAATCCTAATCCCTAGTACAGTTCAAGCAGAACAAACCTTCAGTTGCAAAATCAAGTCTATAACAACGTTGACTTCTTCCTAAATGCTGTTATCCGGGTTAAGGGTCGCGTTCACACAACCCCAAGCCTCTTCGCATTTGCTGACTGATTATGGTCACTGGTGGTCTGGGGAACATCCACTGCAAATGGCCTCCCAATGCACTGCTGCACCCTACCTGGGGCTTTCCAAATCCCACTTTTTGCCTCAACATTAAACACGTGAGTTGACAAGGAGAAACAAATGCTTAACTAGGCAGATTTCCTTCAGTCTGTCTCCGTGTTCTAATCCCGTGATCTCTGATCCACTCCCAGTCTGATCCTGAAGTCGCCAGTCCTTGACTGTAATCCTAACGCTACAAATGCGTCTGGGGTCCCAAGAAAATCACCACACAAGCCAAACGATTTCAGCAAGGAGAAAGTTCCAACTTCGGCGGACAGGCGCACTGCCCTGGATCCAGCAAGAACCTCCAGCAAAGTCCCATTAGTTTTTCTTGGTACTGTAAAAGGGGTCCTGTGCCTCACTTGGACTTAAAGCGACTCAGGTGATAGGCAGCATGCAATCTTCCACTCTGAGTACAACCTTGAGCCCATATGTTAACTTCAAGCAGTGTTAGCTTGGAGGAACCAGAGTCACTGCTAAGCGGTTTCCTTGCAATTTTTTTTTTTTTACGTGAAGTTTTGTCTTCTTTATCCCACTGATGGAAAGGACTGCATGACCTCGAGAACACTGTCCTCTTGACCCTGACTGTGCAGCCCTCCTTCACACCCGGCTCTCCCATCTGTGTTTGCCCTGATTACCCTTGCTTACCACTGTTTCCTCCCCCACAGCAAACTGTATAAATGAAATGACTGTCTCTTCTTTCAACAAGGAGCTTTACCATCACCCTGTAAATTCAGGGGCTTCCTGCTGCCTTTTCTTAGCTCCCTGGTGCTTCCCAGTAGGGGCTGTGGACTCTCCCAGGCTTAATCCTGAACTCACAGGCTAACTTCCTGTAAGGTTAAAGTGTATATTCAAAGTTCCATCCTGTTCTCAATAGTTATCTTTTGCTCGTCACCTGTACTTTTTTTTCTAGTGTATAAAAAAATAAATGTAAGAGATGAAATCCTGTCTGTCAAAAACAGTTCAAAACCAAGTGCTTGTCTTTCTTTCCCATACCTGTAAGGTTCTGGGTTCGAGAGACGCAGCAGACAGAAGGGACCAGAGACTCCACTGGCAGCTAACAGGAACTGGCTGTCTTGAGAGAAGACCAGATGGGGCTAGCTCCTCCGCACCCACAGAGTGGAGAAATGCTAGCCCTCCTCACTCATCCCCATCTTGGGGCTGGGGCTCCGGGAACCCGGCTGGCGTGCCAGGCTCCAGATCGGGATGGAGGAGCTCCCTCAGGGAGAGTACGAGAAGCAAACTCCCCGGGAGATCGAGTTTTGAGTATCGGCGCCAAGAAAGAAGGGCTGCACGGGGATTGTTCATACAAATAAACAACTATCTGCCAGCACACTGGCCCATATCAACTGATTCTATCAATAGATAATGAAAACATACCAAATCCTATCAGAAACACCAGATACATGCATCTGGTAATCATTCTCTGTAATCACCTCACAGGGACTATAAAGGACCAAAGTATTCAGGGACCTTGAGGAATCACAGGACCAACCCTCAACTGACCACAGGAAAGGGCTCGTGCCTTTCCCTCCCCCTCTCAGATCCAGGGCAATTTCTCCTGTGCCAGAAAGGAGCCCATTTAAAACTAGCCATTAACAGGCTGCCCTCCCCGCGTGCACCTGACATCTCTGAACCTGCATTGTTTTCTAAGCCTTCTTCTGTGGTCCTCGCAGACTTTCCTTAGTCCTGTCTCAGCTCTCTGCCTACAACTTTCAGGACCCCTTTATGGCCTCTTTAACCCTAAATTAGCCGGTCTGTAACCTGCCCATTTGTATATCGTGGTATGAAATGCTGATATATGACCTGCGGTTAACATTAGTAAGATTGGAACAAAACGGTGATTGCCAGTGGCCATCTAGCAAGCAAAACCAGGCTTACTTGGCAAATTGGAACCAATGAAACCCACAGTGCTTGCGACTTTCAGTGTTTGATAAACTGACACTGTGGAAAGCCACAAACCTGTCTGTTACTCGCTCTGGACTCGGTCGCACACCCCGCAGCTCCTCCCGCGCGCGAACCCCACTCGAGTCCCGAGTCCCCCGCGCCCCACGCCGCCACCGCCCAGCCAGCGGGTCCCGGACCCCGAGGCCGAGCCGAGCCCGAGGAGACTCGGCCGCAGTCGGAGCTGCCCGGGGAGGCCGCGTGCCCACGCCTCCTCGCCACACCCAGGACGCACGGCCGCACGCACCATGTCCGGAGACCGTGTCCCGCTGCGCGGTGGCTCTGCGGTCCGAGGGAGAAACTCTGACATGCTCGGTAACGTGGCAGGAAGAGAAGTAGTGGCTGATTCCTTCATTCCCAGGCCGATAGTTCTCATAGGCTGGTTCATTCAGCGCCTAAAACAGCATCCTGATAGGCTAGGGGCCCTCGCGCCCTCCTCCTGGGGCATGAGTGACAGGACACGGGATCCTACTTGGCCAGGTACAGAGCAAATGAGACTCCAGGGGCAAATGTTCCAGCCCTCTGGGGAAGTGCATTTAAGCACGTCTCGCCCTGCCCTTCCACATAGGGCACTTGTTTTTAACCATTCCTACTGGGAAATTCCTCTAAGAAGTGAGGCCAGAAGTGAGCTTAGAGTCTTGAGACAGTGTCCACCGAGAGAACTCTAACTTTCGGAGGACTGCCGGGCAGGCCAGGTTCCACTGGATCAAGAGGAAGGGTCCACAACTCAGGAATCCGGAACACGGCAGATGCCTCAGACTTTCCTGACAAAATTTCTATGCATTTTCAACCAGTAACATAAAAGCACACCAACAAGTTGTCAGAAGATCTTAGAACAGGATTGACTAGAGCGGTGAAAATGGAAGATGAGGAAGTTCCCAGGAGTAGATGGTTCCTTATTTAGAACAATTGTTATGGAAAAACCAGAGACCAGCAGCCAAAGTCTGGTAAGGAGAGGGAGAGTTCAATTCCATAGCCAGGAATGACACACGGATCTTTCCAACTGATTCAGCCCCTTATTCCAGTTGTGGGGGACATCTATACTCATATGTGAGGAAGGCAAGCAAAAGGTACATAACACATACATGGCCGTTTGCAGGTATCACAGGGCAGGGATGTTGCAGCTTTGGGAAACAAAGACTTCTGTCTGGGGTAACCACAGGGGCAGAGAGAACACTCCTGTCTGCCTTCCCCATGTCCATCTCCCATTCAGAGCTCTTCCTGCTCCAAAGCTCTTAATCACCTTCACATTGCAAGGACTTTTAGCAACCATTGAGGTGCCTTCCTGTTTCCATTACATTCCCTCCTCTCCATTGACAAAATACCTTCTGTTTGTTCAGGAGGAAGCCTAGCATTTTCTTGGCCAGAATTGCCTGGAGCCTGGTGGTCTCTACCTGGTACGTGATAATTTAGTAAGTTTATTATCCAAGATCCTAACAGGAGAGTTACTAGAACCAAGACTACTGGTCCTGTTAGTGGGGCTGACTGGGGCCCCAAGTGTTCCAGGTACTTTTCAGTAAGACACATTCTTGGCCTATATTCCATCTAGTAGTTCTGCTGTATTTTCTCTGTTAGAGACGGGCGCCTTGCTGATGTCACTCTGGCGTCTTGCTGACGTCACTCTGACGTCTCTTATGTCCCTGTTTCTGACTCCCGTGTTTTCCTTGCAGCTTTGTTTTTGATATAAGATGAATCATGAATCTTACTGCTCTTACTAAAGGTAAAGGGGTGTTTTTCTGAGTCTTGATGTCTGTGTTCTTCAAGTTAAATTAACAAAGGGTATTCTAACTGTAAGGTGTGAATGAGACCCCCAACAGTTTCGGACTCTGGAAGAAACCTGGAGCCAGAGCTTATCTAAGCCTTGCAAACCGGTTCCAGATCCCAAATTCCTTGGCAGATAAGCAAGGAATTCACGAACAGCTCTGGAAAAGGACTACTTCCTGGACAGAAGCTTGCCTGAAACATCAATCAGATGTCATGGCAACCCCCCTCCCCTAAAAGCCAGGAGGGGACTGAAGGTTTAAAAGGTTTTGAGGACTTGGACAACGGGCTTGTGGTTGGGCTTGTACTTTTGGTGCTTGGGCTTGGGCTTGTGCTTCTGAGGCTGGTTCTTCTGCTTCTGCTGCTTGTGCTTGTACTTCTGGGGGTTGTGCTTCTGCTGGTGCTGCTGGTGCTGCGCGCCAGCCTGGTTCCCCCGAGCCCCAGCCCCAAGATGGGGGTGAGGGGGCTAGCCTCCCCTATCTCTTCGGGGAGGCTAGCCCCCAAGGGAGGCTAGCGTTTCTCCACTCGTGGGTGCGGAGGAGCTAGTCCCATCTGGTCTTCTCTCAATAAAGTCGGGTCCTGTTAGCTGCAAGCGGAGTCCGGTCCCTTCTCTCTGCTGCGTCTCTCGAACCCTGAACCTGACACTAACCAGTAGACCATAGAGGCTGGTCAGAGCTGGCCAACCATGACCTGTGAGACTGACCAGCCCCGAAGCTAACCGACCCCTATGTCATGGAATCTGAGAGACTTTCCACCATAAGTTAATGCCAAATTGCTAACCGCATATTTCTGCTTTTGTTCCAAGATTGCTTGCTTGCTTGCAGGGAGTCATGAAAGACATAAAAAGACTCTGACCCTTCAGCTCAGGGTGGCTTTCCTCTCCTACTCCCATGGAGAGTAAGTAGGCCGATTGCAGTCGTGTAGTAAATTCCTTACTTTGCTACACGTCCTTCTCTGAGCCTGATTGGATCCCGACTCCGAGACCATAACAAGTGTTATTGGCAGAAGTTAATAAGGATTTAGTGGAAGGAAGAGGAAGATGAGCTGATCAGTCCAGTTCTCATTCCAGGGGTCCAGGTCCCCAAGGTCCTCGTCCCATCCTCAGCATATCTAAGAGACAGTGTACTATTTCAGTAAAATAATATGGAAAATCCCAACTCCCCTTACTGGCCTCTTCTTGTAATGGAGCCAGAGACATCTTTGTAAGGTGTGTATGAAACCCCCAATAGTTTCAAGCTCAGGAAAATGGAAGGAAACGTGGAGCCAGAGCTTATCTAAACCTTTTGAACAGCTCCAGATCCCAAATTCCTTGGCAGATAAGCAAGGAATTCACAAACAGCTCTGAAAAAGGACTACTTCCTGGACAGAAGCTTGCCTTAAACATCAATCAAATGTCATGGCAACCCCCCTCCCCTAAAAGCCAGGAGGGGGCTGAAGGTTTTAAGGCTTTGAGGACTTGGACAAGCTGCTGGTGCTGTGGCTGCGGCTGGTGCTGGTGCTGCACTGGGCTTTGAGACTCAGACTTGGGCTGAGCTCGCTTCCCCGGAGCCCCAGCCCCAAGATGGGGGTGAGGGGGCTAGTCTCTCCCCATCTCTTCGGGGAGGCTAGCCCCCAAGGGGGGCTAGCGTTTTTCCACTCGTGGGTGCGGAGAAGCTAGTCCCATCTGGTCTTCTCCCAATAAAGCCGGGTCCTGTTAGCTGCCAGCGGAGTCTCGTCCCTTCTGTCTGCTGCGTCTCTCGAACCCAAAACCGAACCCAAAACCTGACAATCTTTAGATTAGATTGCTTGGGCATCTCTAGTCTCAGGTGGGGACAAGTTTACTGACAGATCTGAAGAATTTCCAGCTCTCAGCTGGGGTGTTTACCCTCAACTGCCATTTTTACCTCCTGTTCTTATCAGTAGCACATGGCTTCTCCTGGGGTCCATTATAAGAGCTGATCCCCAAGATGGCCTAAGCCACTCCAGTCTCTTCCCTCCAAGAAGACAGCCTGTGACAAAATAAGACAACTACCACGTGTTCGGACTTTATTACATTTATTTTCTTTTATGGAAATTACTATATGCTTTTGTGTACATGTTGAACAACCTCTAGACATCTCTGAAAATTAACTCGCAACTGTTCTGTTTGGGCGCTGGGCAGTGACGTGATTTTCTGTGTGTTTCCTTTGCAGTCTTCCCCCAGTCTTCTTCCTCATAGGAAGGCCACCTGGGGCCTGAGCTGCTGCTGTCACAGACCACCAGCCCAGCAGGTGGCTCCTCCAGGCAGCTCCTCCAACCCTGTGTGCTTCCTTGTGTATCTCTCTCCTTCTTTCTAAGTTCCTGCATAATACTAAGGGAGAGAATTAACTGTGAACAACTGTAATTAAATCATATTCATGAAAACTGTTTTCTTATACTCCACTTTACGCTTTTGGTATTGCTAGTCTCTAAATGGTCTGTTAATAATAGATTAATTTTGTATTTCCCTACTAAGACTAAATACTTCCTGCCATCCATTCTTTACCCTCTTCTTTAATGGAATTCTCTTTAATTAAAACATTTTAACCTTTAGTTTGTTTTATTTATACTGTAACTTTGGGTTATGGTTAACTTTGAATACAAATGAAATGTATAATTCTGTCATCACCTGTTGAATTTGAAGCTCAGGAATATTTACTATTAAGATGTAATGACATTTCTAAAATGCTTTCTACAAGGGAAAGCCCTTATGTCTAGCAACAGTGTATGTGATTCTGTTCAGCACAGCCACTTCTAAGATGAAATTCTCAGAAATATACATATATATATATAGAGAGAGAGAATAAAGTATTGTTGGCTTTTAATTTTTTTTCTATACACTTATAAGTGTTGAAGACCAATCAGACCATTAATGAATACAAAGTGCAGCTTTTGTAATGAAAATAATACTATAAAGTGAGACCCAACCTGGATCATCACTAAAATTAATTATTTTCACTATGTTCATCTTAATTAGCAATGGAAAACGTGCTCCACAACTAGAGACTCTCAGTACTGTTTAACCCATGAAGGACTTTAAATGTTATTATTTTGATTGTTTTAAATTTTAGAGTCACATTTTATTCTGATTAGAATTTTCATCAAGGTGTCCAGGTTTTGGTTTGTGAAACTAGTTTGTCATGACATTGTGTCTAACCACAGTATTTAATTTGTAGGACTGTTGTGAATATGCAGACATATATTTAATACTATGGAAACAATTATTAGAAAAGTAATAATTTACTTGATATCAGATTGACTTATAGACAAGTTCTTGTGTAAATTAAAATTGTTATATTACAACATGATTCGTATTGTTTAAGGTTATAAACTAATTTAAAGAAATAATCGCTTCTGCTCTGGAGTGCAGTTTAGCTCTTCATTTAGAAATGTTTTATATAAAATAAGCATTTTACCACTATGGCCTCATTAAAATCCAAAATAGATTTTATCAAGGTTCATATCCTTGCTGGGTAAGATAATGTGTGGGAACAGGGAGTGAAATGAGAGAAAGACCTGGGGACTCTGGGAAACATCCAGCTCAGAAGTCACCGCCACCCCCAGACCGGCCTGGATGTCCTCAGCCCTTGGTCTTTACACTCTGTCTCAATAAAAGCTTTCACACTTTTCTGAGTCTGTACTTCATTTCTCCCTGGGCATTTAATTCTTTGTCTGCCCCTGGGAAGAACTCCAGAACAATGGGTCCTCCGCATGCACTCCCACTATAATATGGCCCTTCCCATCTGAAGTCACAGCAGCTGCACTTATCGCCAAGAGACTCTCCAAAGGTGGGGCCCACTAACACTATCATGGAAGGGAAGGTTGGCTTTTAGACATGCAAGCACCGTGGGACCTAGAGGTGCACAGAGCAGAAGGACCTGAGGAACACAGGCTGGCCACGGAGCACGAGACCCTCCTCTCCCTGGGAACATGCTAGCTGTTCATTGCTGACGAGGGACCCTATTTTTTGTACTGTAGATTACCTGAAGCTACTCCTTTTCCTGTAACTAAGCCCTTATGGACGCTAATCTGGGTATTTCTAATACGCCCACAGGTCTACCTAGCTAGTCTCGGGTGGAATCATCTCTTTGGTCTGTCGTTGTCATGTCCATCTGAGGAGAACAGAGACACCCAGGAAAAGTCACGTGAAGCCCTGCGTGACAACAATGCAGGAAACAGTCCTGAGGCAACCAAAGTCACACTGTAGGAAAGAAGAGCTCTCAGGACTCCATGGGGCCTTCTCCCGTCCAGTGCTCTGCAGCCACTCACTGAGGGAGGACAGTAGCCAAGGAAGTGCCAAGCGGAACGTCCCTACCCTCCCTTCCTGACTCAGGCTGGGAGTCAGAGTCTACTCGATGATGTCGTTCATCTGGCAGCTGCTTCAGGTTATTTTGCTCTTTTTCACACCGATATTGAAGACTGAAATGACACAAATGCTCATCCAAGTCATTGATGTAAAATCAAAGAAGAGTTCTATTATATCTCCCTGTTTACTTTTAAACTAGAGAAGGAAATTTGACCCTATGTGTAGGACTTAAAGGACGAATTATTCCTTTGTCAGTGTAAAAATAGTCCCTAACTAGTCTCATGTGAATAAAATTTACGTGTTAGAAACAGGTCTGGGGTGTCAAGGAAATGACCACAGAACCCAAAGCATTTCAGCAAGACAAAATGTTTTCACTCCACAGAAGGGTGTGACGCGGCTCTCAGTCGAGCAAACACACTTTGTTAAGATGGCCTCTCCTTTTACAATGAAGATGACAGAGAACTTGCTGACCCTCATTAGTTCAGGTTTAGCTGCACAGTCTAAACCCAGTTGACTGATTTAACGAGGAAAGGGGCATTCTAGTAAGACTCTAGAGAAATGGATCAGTGGTTAAGAGCACTGGCTGCTTTTATAGACCTGGGTTTGAATCCCAGCTTCTATATGGTGGATATCAACTGTGTGTAACTCCAGTTACATGGGATTAGAGCCCTCTTCTGTCCTCTGCAGGCACTGCAAGATACTGGTGCACTTACATTTAGGCATAACACTCATACACATTAAAAAAAAAAAAAAAGAATCTAAAACTTAGGGACATCGAGTTTTAGCATGTAGCCAGAGTTATGAAAGTTAGGGGGGGGTGTGGTCATATGTATGAGAAAACATACTATAACGCTGTAAGTTACAATTGATATGTTCTGAAATAAACAACAGTGAGAGGTAGATATTAGCTCTCTAACACTTTAACCTTACACAAATATTTTAGCTTGGGAGTCCAAGTCTCAGAGCCTTGAGAGTCACAGACCCCATACTGGGAATGAGACAATGCAGATTTCCATTAATTCTTGAAGCCTCTTAATTTACATTGTAAATTAATTTACATTGTAAATTAAGAAAGAAAGAAAAGAGTTTCCACCTGTGCCCCGCTTCATAGACTCCCTAGCCTCTCAGTGGATGGTGGCCACAGGAAGCTGTGTGGCCTATATGTTCTTGATAGTTTCCAAACTACCTTCAGAATCCCTGACCACACCCAAGCATGGTAGCATGGGCCTTTAATCCCAGCACTCCAAAGGCAGAGGCAGAAAGATCTCTGTGAGGTCAAGCCCCACCTGGTCTACATATCTACTTCCAGACCAGCTGGGCCACAGGGAGACACTGTCTCAGACAACAAAATCTAGTCGTCTCTGTAATAAATTCCTGCTATCGGAAAACATGAGTTTGTACAAAATGTATGTGCCACTAAGTTGAAGCATCCTGAGGAGCTCTCACAGGCTTCAATTAAAATTGCCTTTTAGAAATGGTTTCACAAAAGAGAGGGTTGTTGTATAGCAGTTTCCCCTCAGTTAAAAAAATTCTCTTCAGGACGGGATGCAAAAGCGGCCTGGCAGAAACAGATATTTTAATGAGAGACTTGTGTTTTTCAATAGGACTATCAGACTACTGGAACAACAGACTCCAAGAAATGGGAATTTCCTGTAGAATTGCATGCTGGGGGAAGGAAAGGGAACTAGAAAGAGGGGGAACAAGTCTCTGGACAGAGATGTCAGAAATTCCTAACAACGTGTCATATTATCTTACAGAATGAGACTGAAGGCCAGACAACCACCTGCAACTCCAGCTCTCAGGGGTATGACACCCAGTTCTGTCCAGACACACACACACATACACACACACACACACAGTTATAGCTACTTTTGCCACCACACCTTCCCTACCATGTTGAACTGTGGCCTTCTTAAACTCTGATCAAAAACACAGGCTTCCTTCCTTATGTTCTTTTTGTCAGGTAATTTCTCACAGCGAGGAGACCATCTGTATGTGGGGAGCCAGTTGAAGAGCGTGCAGAGGAGCCATGCCCTGAGTGCAGTGTGGGGCTGTGGGGACTGCTGAGGAAGCGGACTCTGCCCAAGAATGCTGTTCAAGAGGCACAGTTTTTGCACATGCCAGCCTCCCTCTGCCCACAGTCATATCCTGAAAAGCTCCAAGCCAATCCATGCTCCTGTACAATGAAACAAGGAGTCCTGAAGCTTCCTAGGGATCGTCACCCAGGGCCAGCGCAGTGCGAACACCACTCTGGATGTGGCGTGCAGGGGAAGCAATGCTCCTGGTGAAGCCGGCTCTGCTGTTGAGGTGACTTTGGTGAGTTTCTGCAGTAGACTGCCTAGAAATTATAGGCCAACATCATTTCCAACATCAAGAGCCTGTCCTTCTGATTGAGGGGTTTACCTTGTGCTTGTGGACAAAGTAGCTGGAAGGTAGAAGGGTTCTTTTTCGGGGGATGGAGAGTCTAGACACATACTGAGTACTCCAGAAGCTCTCTCCTATCCTTGACTTAAATCAGTCATTTGAAATTGTCCTGGATGGACATTTTTGTTCTCTGTATTCTCCACAACTTGTCACAGTATTCACTACGGGCTACACTGTAACTAAGTAGCACTGAGTCACAGATCAAACTTTTGACCCAAGAGCTTCTAAACCATGGAATCTCTGGATGAAAAGATCCTATTTCTACCATAAGGAAATGGCTAGGGGTTAGAAGATGGCTTAGCATGTAAAGTCACTTGCTCCCAAGTCTGATGAGCTGAATTAGACCCCCATGGCCCAAATGATGGATGGAGAGCTCTAACTCCTACAATTTGTCCTGACGTCCACTTGCACACAGTGGCAAACACCAACACCAAATAAATGTTTAGAGAGAGAGAGAGCTGACACATGGATATCAACCTCTCAATTGGTTCAGGATTGGTAAGGACCTGAAACAGAAAAATTCAAGGCCACCTTTGGGGGAAGAATTTTTTTTTAATTATGTGTATTAATAAATGGTAAAAAGGACTGGCATGAACAATGTAGAGGGGGGAAAATAAAAGCAAACATCAGTACACTCTAATAATTGACCCTGACCAGCTGGAACCTGATCCACTGATCTGTGATGTCTTACACAAATACTTGAAGTCTAACTGCCAGAGCCTGACCCAACATGTCCAGGCTCAGGAAAGAGTACTTGTGCCATAAAATTTCCTACTTAGGGGGCTTGGGACATGGCTTAGCAGTTAAGAGTATTTGCTACGGAAACCTGTTGACCTCAGTTGGATCCCCAGAATCAAATAAACAAAACCAGATATGGTGGTATAACCTGAACTCCCGACACTCCTATGAGAGGGGAACTGGGAGACAAGTGGATGAACCGGAAGCTGGTGGGTCAGCTGCCTGGACTGCACAACATGACAGGAAGGCGAGACCCTGCCTCAAAAAAGTGGAAGGCAAGAACTGACTCTTAAAAGTATCCTCTGACCTCCACAAACACATCATGGCATGTGAGGAACAGATGGAACTGATCATGGCCACATCCAGTCAGAAAAGGCAGTCTCAGAAAGCCAAAACTGTTCTTTCATATATAGGACCTAGATTTTAGCAAAGTAAAAATAAATTTAAAGGAAGAAATAATATGCAGTGATTACTTTCCCTAACTTGAGGCTAATATAAGAGGCCTGAAAATGCTGACAGCAAATTCACTAAGGTTTAGTGCTCACTGGGCTGGGTGTGAAGCGTGTTTCTTGCTGTATTTCTCCCTTCCCACGGCTTTATCTGAACATAACCAAATAGGAAATCAGGTACAGTTGTATTTGCGGAGGATAGTAACCAAAAATATTTGGAGGAAATACTTTAGTGTTGGTGTAGTAACTCAGGAAGGCAGAAACTGATCCAGGGCTCTGGTGGTTGCTCCACACGCCACAGCCAAATCTTCTGTTGTCGAGGGCACGTCCTCTGCGTTTGTGCGCTGTACCTTAATGACTATAACGAGAGAGACGGGCACTGCATATGGTTGTCTGTAAAACACTGACAATGAGCACAGTACCCACTCCTATGATTATGTGCAGCCTTCCAGGACGCCTCTATGATCATCAAATGTAGAATTATACTCATATCTCAGTACACCCAACACAGACATAGCGAAAGCTATATTTAATCAATTCCCATACATCCTTGCAAACTGAACTCCAATCCTGCTGAATGTCCGTGGAATACTTTTACTTATGAGACACACACTCGCTTATTGTGCATGGGCAGACTCAGTACAATTTATTGCACCTATGGTGCTCATGGTCTTTGGCAAGAGACCACTAACGTCAGCATATCTTTTAGTATAATAACAGTAGGAGAAATTACAATCAAAATAAAATATATAATACAAGCATGAAAAGCAAAATTTATATGAGAAAAAAATCATAATTAGATGTATATGATAATAATGGCTTGTGATATGGTAAAAAAAAAACAGGAAAACTTATGTGACACATCTATGATTATAAAGTGACATTTATGCCTACCCTCTGAGTAGACAAGAAAGTTAACATTTGTTAGTTTACCAGTGGTTTGAAAATAGTTTAAATTCTAAAAGGACATGGAGGCTGAAAATGTTAGTAGAAAACATCAGAAAAATAAACATACACAAAAAAGTGTACAATACAAAATCAATACAAAAGAACTTCTTATGCATCAAAGAGAAAGATAAGAGTCTACTAAAATGCTAATAACCGACCACATGAGCCAAGAGGGAAAACCCCGACATTCAGTCACTTTTCAATGACTCATAGTCACAATGGTTTAGAAACTAGACACTTTTAATGCCTACTGGCATATTACAGTAACTATCAACTCACCAATGAGTATACAGAATTCAAAATCGAAGATGAAACAACTATCTGACTTGGTACAAAAAGACATCACCCATTAAATTTGTATATAACAAGCCTTACAAAACTATGTCATAATAGTGCACTTTCTTTTTACTCTTTCTTTTCAGATACGGTGTTACTGGTCTCCATTTCCTGGGTTTAAGCAATTCTTCTACTTCACATATTCACTAAAAGATAATTTCTAGAGTAAAAATGTGAAACATGGAATCCAGAGATGTACTTTTAAGAATGAGTTACTGACGCTGGATGTGGATGTAGACAACTTTCATCCAAACTTTCTAAAAGTTAAAACAGGAAAATCACTGCCTCAAGGCCAGCTTGGGATACACAAGACTGTTTACAACAAAAAAAAGTCCCTGAAAAATTCCAAATATTTACAAAATTTCTGCCAGATTGTGCATTTTCTGGAGCATTCTCAAAAGAAAAACTTGTATCGAGTCCTTCATATTACTGACATTTATGGGAGTGAACACATGAATTCGTGCATATGTACCAAAGGAAGATATTTAGACATCTTCTGGAGTCAAACTTGCTTCCCATACAAACAGCTTTCTGTTTTCTTATTTTTCTGAGTTTCACTATGTAGTCCTGACTGGCCCAGAACTCACTGTATAGACCAGGCTGGCCTTAAAATTCACAGAAACCCCCTGCCTCTCCCTCTCAAGTGTGGGGATTAAAGGCATGTACCACCAAGCTTGGCCCAAATACATTCTTTCTTAATCCATGAATAGAACCAAGGTGATTCACATGCTTCAACAGAGGTTCTCTCTATATGAATTCTTGCATATGCTATAAAGATAATGATGAAGGATTTTCTAATTCTGAATTTAAGGTTTCTGTCTGGTGACTTCTTCTATGCCTATGAAAAGAACTGTAATAACTGAAGGCTTTCCCACATTGTGTACATACAAAAGGTTTCTCTCCTGTGTGACTTCTTTCATGTGACTTGACATAACGAAAAGAACGGAACGGTTTCCCACACTGTGAACATATAAAGGGTTTCTCTCCAGTGTGAATTCTTTCATGTATTTTGAGGTAACTAGGAGAACGGAAGGCTTTTCCACATTGCACACATGCATACGGCTTCACTGTAGTATGAGCCTTCTCATGTCTTCTCCACGATATGCGACTACAGAAGGCTTTCCCACATTGCTTGCATACATAGGGTTTTTCTCCAGTGTGAGTCTGTTTATGACTGTGAAAGGTACTGAACCAACTGAAAGCTTTCCCACACTGCTTGCAAACATAGGGGTTCAGGCCACTATGAATTACTTCATGTCTTCTTAAATGATACAAAGAAAAGAAAGCTTTCCCACACTGCTTACATACATAGGGTTTCTCCCCAGTGTGAGTTCGTTCATGTATTTGAACCTGACGAGAAGACCTGAATGCTTTTCCACACTGCTTACAAAGATAAGGTTTCTCTCCAGTATGAATCAATTCATGGTACTGAAGGGAACCAAGAAAAGTAAAGGCTTTCCCACATTCCTTACATACATAAGGTTTTTCTCCAGTGTGAGTTCGTTTATGGATCTGGACTTGTTTAGGAGACCTAAAGGTTTTCCCACATTGCTTACATACATAGGGTTTCTCTCCACTATGCATTAATTCATGGTATTTAACAGAACTGTGACTCGTAAAGGCTTTACCACATTGCTTACATACACATTCTCCAGAATGAATTATTTTATGTGTTCGAAAAGCACTTTCAGAGCTGAAAACTTTCTCACACTGCAAACACACATAGAGTTGCTCTCCAGTATGTGTCCGTTCGTGTTTTCGAAAGGCACCAGAAGATGCAAAAGCCTTCCCACATTTCGTGCATTTGTAGGGCTTCTCTCCACTGTGCATCATTTCATGGAATCGAAGTGAACTTCGATCAGTGAAGGCCTTCCCACACTGCTTACACACATATGGCTTCTCTCCAGTGTGAATTCTTTCATGTGTTAGAAGAGAACTGGAACGAGCAAAGGTCTTCCCACACTGTTTACACATGTAGGGCTTCTCACCAGTGTGAGTTCTTTCATGTATTTGTAGGGAACTGGGAAAGGGGAAGGCTTTCCCACATTCCTTGCAAATGTAAGATTTCTCTCGACTGTGATATTCTTCATGCCTTCGAAAAGAACTGGAAGAAACGAACACTTTCCCACACTGCTTACACTCATGGTGTTTTTCTCCAGTGGAAGTCTTTTCATCATTTTGACCAGATTTGAGACACTTAAAGTCTTCCACACAGTGATTAATTTCAGGCTTCTCCTCAGTGTGAGCCCTTTTATGCTTCTGAAAGGTTGTACAAGAACTTGAGGTGTTCCCAAATCCCTTATCTTTATATAACTCCTTCCCATATTCTTGATCTTCATACAGTTTGTGTCCTGAGTGAGAATTGAGGGAGACGTTTAGAGACAAATGGTCAATAACTACTTGTCCATATACATGGCTTTCATATGTGGGAATTCCTGGACAAGGTTTCTGGCTCTCAGCATGCTGTGTGGTCCAGTTGAAGATTTCTTCACACTGATGACCTTCTTTACACTCACAGAGTTTCTCTACTAGTTGACTGCTGCAAAAGATGAAAATTACATTACTAATGTTTTGTTTATGAATGATTTATCACAAGAAATGTCGGTTCTATGACTGGCAAGATTTGTGAATACGTCTGGACTAGATGCTCTACAACCTGGTTTCAGGTCAGCTACAGCTCCTTCATGTGTGGTTGTGTTATACTGTCTCCATGACTGGCAAACACTGAATGTGCATATTTTTTATGTATTGAAATACTAAAATCATGTTGCATTCTGAAATACTTGCACATCCATACTGAATGAGGTATCTGGATAATTGGTCCCATTCTAAAAAGAAATTTTATTTTGCTTCATAGTCAATGCATACCCAAAGCTTGGAGATAAATCAATGAACATTTTTAATAATATTATAGTACAGAGTAAAGTTAGTATACATGAACCACAATAAAGTATTACTTGTGGCATCATGAAGTTCCAGCTGTTACCAATACTGGAATACTTCAGCTATTTCTGATTGTTGAACGTAAATGTATATGCAGTTTTAGAGAAGATTCATCAAAATTAAAGCATTTTGAAGTTGGATGTACTTGTATCTATTTCTTCTTTGTAAAATGTCCTATCACACCGAGAGTCTTGAGGAATGCTGGTATCTGCTGGGTATGGATTACCTTAGTTTTCTCCATAGATGTTCATACTCATTTTCAATGCTCTGGTTTTCCCATTTGTTTCCTAAAAGACAGACCCAAAGAAATCATTATAAATTATTGCATTACAAAAAAAAAAGACCTAGCTAAATTCATGACATAAAATGATACCACATGATCTATTCACCCAAATGCTCCTTTTCCATAATCTAATTCATGCAGTGGGATTGATGAGCAAGAAACACTGCTCTTTCATTGACTAAGTAAGAAAATAATGACATCCTCACCTATAGAGGCCAGGTTCCTCAAGGTTTCCTGCATCACAGCTTTGTAGAGCTCCTTCTGCGATGGATCCAGCATAGTCCACTCCTCCAGGGTGAAGTTCACGGCCACATCCTCAAAGGTCACTGACTCCTAAGAAGAGCCCACACATATTTCCAGGAGAGAGGGTGAACCTCACAGTGCTGGAGATTTAGAGTTAATTCATAAGATGACATGATAATCTGTCCATGTGTGTGCAAGTCATGCCTTGGTCACCTCATTCTTACTTTCCATACATACAAATGATCTTTCACACAGCAATTCTGGCAGTAGACTGGAGACATCTGGGAAAGCAAAGGCAGAACAGGACTACCCTTTGCACTGTGAATTTCTGTTACAGTCTCTCTAAAACTGGGTCTCTCTAAAAACCTGTAACAAGGCCAGGCATGGTGTACACCTTTAATCCCGGCACGGGGGCGGGGGAGGCAGGGCAGAGGCAGGTGGATCTCTGTGAGACTGTGTTCTATTCAATGAGTTCCAGACTGGTGGGAGAGTGGGGAATGGGAGAGGGGAGGATGGTATAAGGAGAGCCTGTCTCAAAAAAAAAAAAAAATCTTCTGATTATTTAATACCCTCAAGAGAGTCAGCACTGAGTACCCTGAGACTATATAATCTTAGGAATGCTGGAGGAAAAAAAAAAAACAAGAACAAAAAATCCAACTACGTCTCCCACCGCCTGGGAACTGCAACTGAGAGGAATTCCTCGTCTCTCTAAAGAAAAAGCTGGCTTAGTGGACACAATTTAATCTCTTGCCACAACTTGTTGGTGTCCTGAATATATCCTCTGTGAATGCACTAAAAGACATGTGGAGGGACTGGAGAAACGGCTCAGTGGTGAAGAGCACTGTCAGCTCTTACAAAACCTGAGTTCAGTTCCCAGCACCCACACAGCAGCTAACAACCATCTGTAATTCCAGTTCCAGGGTATCTGATGTTAGCCTCTGGCCTCGGTGGACACTGCACACTTACATACTTGCAGACAAAACATTCATACACATAAAAACAAAATATTTTTAAAAAGACACTTGGAAGCATGTACCTAGTTTCTTACAAACCTTGCTAATTAAGTTGAATAGGCTGGGTGGGGTGGCACAAACCTTTCATCCTAGCACTTGGGATGAAGAGGCAGGTGGATCGCTGTGAGATCAAGGCCAGCCTGGTCTACATATCCAGTTCCAGGCCAGCTGGGGCTACAGGGAAACCCTGTCTCAAATGCCCCCCTGCAAAAAAAGCTGAAGAGGACTCATTAAGGGTAATTCAATGTACTAGTAAATAAACGTTATCATTTTTATTGGAAAATGTCAATGCACAATCAAGAAACTGGAGGCAACTAATAAAGCCAGACTTGCTTACAGAGACAGTATGTTTTTTTTAAAGATATCTTGCCAAAGACAACAACTTCTGCTTAGAAAACGATAAAATGATACCTAACTTTCAGTTCCTAGCACTCCCCTCTTCTTCCCAATCGAAACAATACTTTTCATGAATTGACCTTACAACTTTCTTTACAAACCATTTTAAACTTAACTTTATTGTAAATTACATCACTTTAAGAATGTTAAAAAAGAGGCAGGGAGATGCTGGGGAAATGGAGAGATGGCTGGCTCAGCAGTTAAGAGCACTTTCTGCTCTTGAGGACTCAGGCTTGGTTCCCAGCACCCACACTGGGCCACTTACAACCACCAACTCACAACTGCCAGTAATTTCAGTTCCAGGGAATCTGACATCTCTTCTGGCCTCCATGCGTACCTGTACTCACACAGCACACATACAGACATACGGGCACACACACATACACATAAAAATAAATTAATAAAAAAAATTTAAGTAGGTAGAAGCATGGCAATCATGAACTCTCAGCACCAAGACCACACAAGCCAAGCCCTCCTAACAGTCAGCTATGGATGGGATGGGGGCTCACGGAACCTCACCGCTTAAAGCTGATCTACTAGCAACTCACAGATTCTGGAAGAGGGAGAGGTACAGTATCCAGGTATATATATATACCCACTGGTGACCCATCAGGACCGGACAGTTAGTTTCAAATGCAGGGTCTGCATACAGATGGCCCTGGTTAAACTCTGTGGGACACTAAGCAAACTTTTTAAAACTAAAGAATAAGGGAAAGAGATTTATAAGGAAGAAAGAAGGCTGGTGGAGGTGAAAGTAACATGGGGTGGAGGGGAGTAACCTGAGTATAACATGTACATACATGAAATGGTCAGAATGCATTAAAAAAGAGGAGGTGGCAGGCTTCTAATGTGTAACCTGAAGGCCACCAAAATGCTACATATACCCATTTTAAAGGTACTTAATTGACACTCTCATTTGAGATGTTCACATTTACATCTGATATATATACTTTCCCTAAAGGGTTCTTTTTCTAATAATCTCTGTGCTTAAGATCTACGTTAAAAATGTATCTTAATAAATCTCCAACTCTGCTTAATATTGGCTCACCCTGAAATGCTTGTCAAATAGCTTTATGATAAATTTCATTTTTGTTACAGAAATGGCAGTAGATACAACCTCAACAACCAGTAACTTCAATGATCTAGGTAGGCTTTTTTTAATTTTTAAAGATTTCTTTTTTATTTTTAAAGATTTCTTATTATTTTTAATTATGTGCACGTGTGTGTGTGTGTGTGTGTGTGTGTGTGTGTGTGTGTGTGTGTGTCTTGGTGCACAAGTGCAGGTGCCCTCAGAGGTCAGAGTCTCCAGATCCCCTTGAAGCTGGAGTGACATATGATTTTGAGTTGTGAACTGCCTGACCTAGGTACTAGGAATCAAACTTGGGTTCTCTCCAAGTGCACTATGTGCTCTTAACCTCAGCCATCTCTCCAGCCTCCGTATGGCTTATTTTTTAAGGGCTATGCTATTAAGTATTAGAAAAAAGAATCTGATACCTTATATTTTAAAGATAACTTTTAACTTACAATTTTGTCATTAAGGTATTAGAACTAGCGTATGGCTGTTTTATTCAGTGAGCATGTCTTAGTTGGGTTAGGAATATACAGTAGAAAAAAAGATATTTTAAAACCAAACTGTTGGTACCTGCTCAGAGATCAAGGCAGGCGTCTAGTTTTTGAGATCTAAGTTTTGTACTTTATTTCCATTAAGTCTCAAGTCTTCAGCAGTACTAGTTGTGGATTAAGAACTACTTAATGCTACAAAAAAGAATCAAATTAACAGTCTGGCTTTAAAAATATATAGATGGGGGTTGGGGGACCTGGAGAAATGGCTCAGCGGTTAAGAGCATTAGCTATTTTGCAGAGGACCTGGATTTGGTATCCACATGGCAGCTAACAATCATCCGTAACTCCAGTTCCAGGGGATTGACGCTGTCTTCTGACCTCTGCAGGCACTGCACAAAAGGCGCACTTATGTATGTACACATAAAACACTCATAAACATACCGTAAAAATAAAAATGTATGACAGATCTAAATAAAAACTAGAAAATCTTGAATTTTTATAAAATGTTTTATTATATCTGTGGCTGTATGTATAGTTATTGTGTACATGGGTTTTTTGTCGTTGTTTGGTTTTGGTTTTGGTCTTTTTGAGACAGGGTCTCCCTGTAGCCACAGCTAGTAGGTTGGCCTCAGCCTCACAGAGATCAGCCTGTCTCTGCCTCCGGAGTGCTGGGATTAAAGGTCTGCACCACCGCACCCGAGTTTGCTTATGTTTTAATATTGTTCACCCAGTAGCAAACAGGTTTATAAACAAAGTAACTGCTCACATAAACTACAGGCGTTAAATTGGCTCAAGTCCTTCTAGTTTATAATATAGCTAGAATTTAAAATAGGAAGTATTGATTCTGGCAATCTTCACCAATTAAATTTGGTCACCAGACCCAATAGGCCTATTTAAAAAGCAGCAATACCTAGGAAGAGAAAAAAAATTTTTTTGAGTCAGTGTGGCCATGTTGGGGGAAACATGATGGGTCTAATGGACTCAGATTGGATTTGGGACACTGACATGGGCTTTAAAGTTAAATGGAGAGCTGGCTTGGTGGTTAAGGGCAATTCCTGCTCTTGCAGAGGACTAAGTTCAGTTCCTAGCTCTCACTTAGGGTGGCTCACAACGCATGTAACCCCAGTTTTGGTGGACTGATTTCCTCTTCCTCTTCTGGCTTTCCTGAGCACCCACACTCCTGTGACATGTCCATACACAGACACACAGACAAAGACACACACGCATTTAAAAAAAATCTGTTTAAAGTTAAATTAAAATGTAAACAAATAACAAGATGTATGTACAATCAGATAGCCTTGATCAAGGTGTTGTCTGGTTGATCAGTGTTACAGTTCTGATTCTATAACCCGGTCAAAAAACCAAACCTAAGCAGGTTAACTCTAGGCCCTCAGCAAGCCTAGTCCTGTGAGGCTGCATTGCTCCTAAAACTAAGACAGCAGCCAAGGCACCATCTCTGTGCGCTCATCTTTCCGGAAGAGACAAACTCGACTAAATGCTGGGTCTCTGCTGCTGTTTTGTGGTTTTAATGGGGCCAAAATAAAAAGTTGATTCTTTGTTTTTTTAAAGAAAAAGTTTCTATTATAAAAGGACTAAAATCTGTAGTACATTCATTAGTTAATGCTGGTTGAATAAAATAACAAATAAATAAATGTGTCTTCAGAACCATTAACTCATTTTAGCTATATGTCAAGTCTTTCTGAGTTTTTGTTAAAATATAAAGATGTTGCTTTCCTTTTTAAATAGTTTTATTATACCTGTGTGTGTGTGTGTGTGTGTGTGTGTGTGTGTGTGTGTGGACATTTATGTGGTGGTCAAAGGAAAACCTGAAGGAATCAGTTTTCTCTTTCCACCATCTGGGTCCTGGCAACTGAACTTGGATCATCAGGCTTGGTGGCAAGTGGCTTAAACCACTGAGTCATCTTATCAGCACTTGTTTTTCTTCCTCTTTTTTTGGGTGGTGTGGGGCATTTAAGACAGGGTCTCCCTGTAACCTCAGTTGGCCTGGAACTTGCTACTGTAGACCAGGCTGGTCTTGATGTCACAGAGATCTATCTGCTTCTGCCTCCTGAGTGCTAGGGTTAAAGGCCTATGTCACTGCACCAAGCTTATCTTTCTTTAAAAAATATTTTGTACACACATAAAATAAAAATAACCAATTTGGGGGCTGGAGAGATGACTCAGCAGTTAGGACCACTGGCTACTCTGGCAGAGGACCTGGGTTCAGTTCCCAGTACCCACAACTGTTTGTAACTCAAGTTCACGGGGATCGGATATCTTCTTCTGGCCTCCTCAGGCATTGTATGCATGTGGTACACTTACACACATGTAGGCAAAATACTCATAAATTATCAAAAATAAAACAAGTATGGGGCTGGAGAGATGGCTCAGTGGTTAAGATCACTGTCTGTTGTTGCAGAAGATCTAGGTTCAAATTCCAGCACCCACACGGCAGCTAACCACCATCTGCAACTCCACTTCCAGGGGATCCAAGCCCCTTTTCTGTCCTCCGTGGGCACTGCAAGACATGGTATACTTATACACATGCAGGCATAACACTCATACACATAAAATAAAAATAAACAAATGAATAAAAAGGTATTTTTGTGGCCAGGCATGGGGGCACATGCACACTCCCTTTAATCCCAACATTTGGGCAGCAGAAGCACGCAGATCTCTGTGCATTCCGGGCCAGTCTGGCCAACACAGCAAGTTCCAGGACTGTGTAGTGAAACCCTGTCTCAAAAATAAACCCCAAAGAATTTTTTTTTTTGGGGGGGTGTCTTTTTTTCGACAGGGTCTCCCTGAAGCCCCAGCTGGCCTAGAACTCACCATGTACATCAGCTTGACTTCCACCTCACAGAAATCCATGTGCCTCTGCCTCCCACGTGCTGGGCATGTGCCACCATGCCCAGCCAAATTAATGTTTTCCAATTAAAAAAAAATGTGTATGGGCCTTAGAAGTTCAGCAGGTAAAAGCATTTGCCATACAAACCTGCTGACCTCAATCCAACTTCCACAACCCATGGCAGAAGAGAACTGACTTCCAAAGTGGCCCTGACCTTTGTAAGTGTGCTGTGGCATGTGCACACCGGCACACAAACTCACAAGCATACACACACATACTAACAATTAACTGTTACAAACAGTGTGCTCCTGCGTCTACTGTATGCATGTGTGTGAACGTGTGTGTGCATATATGTGTGTGTGTGTGTGTGTATGCACTTGCCCAGTGCATGCCTGTGTGGAGACCAGAGGGATGTTGGGATGACTTGGGATATTTTCTCTGTCACTCTACACCACATTTTTGGAGCAGTTTCTCATTAAAGTTGGGCCTGTTTCAGCTAGACCAGTGGGCCAGCGAGCATCCTGCCTGTCTCCCCTCCCTGCTTCCTCTACCTCTCCAGCTCTGCCAGCACAGCCAGCTTTCACCCGAGTTTCAGGGGATCTAGAGACCAGTCTTTATGTTTGTCTATCAAGCACTTCAGCCACCAAGCCCTAAATTCTTCAAAAACAGGACAGAGAGCAGCCATCAAATAACAAAAGTTACAGACATGCTACCTTTTCATAGAAGAAAGTTAAAGGGGGATGCAGAGATATCTGAATTTTCAAAATGAATTTCTCGTTTTTCTTTTTTGAAAATGCCAGGCTCCTTTGCATCTCATTTTTAAAAATTATTTTCATGTGTATGTGTGTTGCCTGCATATAAGTATACTCATGAGTGCAATGCCTATGGAGGCCAGAAGAGGACATTGGATCCCCTGAAACTTGAATTATAGATAGTTGTTGGGCACCATGAGGGAGTGGTGGCAGAAGCAGGTGGATCTCTATGAGTTCAAGGTCAGCCTGGTCTATAGTGAGCTCTAGGCCAGCTGAGGCTACAGAGAGACCCTGTCTCAAAAAGACACACACAAAAAATTTCTTTCCCAAAATTAAGTGTAGATTTATCTTACACCAAAGAAACAGAACACTCAGTAAAGATATGACTGATAAATCCAGTAACATTCTGTTATTACACACACACACACACACACACACGGACTTAATGGCTTACGTCATCTCAACTACTCCCATCAGTTATGACTTTGGAAAAACGGACTATAAAGTCCATATCCAAAAGTCCTAAGGACTTGTCTACTCTGCCTGGAAGGTACCATTCTCCTTAACCTACTGCAGAGGACAGGTACACTCCAAAGAAAGCCTAACAATTTAGACTTTCTTTACCACATGCTTCCTTATCAAAGATATATTTCCTGGTATTTTCTGATACCTCCTCAGAACGGACCAGGGCCTTCTCATTCTTACTAAACAAATCTAAAAACTATTCTCTAAAACCTCTCCTTCAAAATGTTCACAGCTTCAAAACATCACAGAGATAAGGCTCTTTATATCTGCACACTATTAAAAGACTTAAAAGTCTCTTCAAACAATAAATAATAACAATAATAAAAAATAATTCTTTAATTGAATTTTTGCCATTCTCATACAGTGTGATTTGATGGTACTCAGACCCCTCCCCATCTGTGCCCCCTTTACTGCCCCGCTCAATCTTTATAACATTTTCTATTTTGCTATATCAGTAAGTGGCAAATTTTTTGAAGTTTCATTTTATTTATATGTAAATGTATGTCTGTGTATGTTTCTGTGTGAGCATTTGTATAGGTGTGTGTTGGTTCCCATGGAGTCCAGAAGAGGCATCAGATCCCATGCGGGTCACCCAACATAGGTGTTGGGATTTGAACTCTGGTCCTCATGATTGAGCAGCAAGTGCTCTTAGCTGGGGAGTCATCTCTCTAGCCTTCCCCCTCTCCCATGTATTTTTGTTTTTTAAAAAATATTTATTATTTTTATTTTACATGTATGAGTGTATTGCTTGCATGTGTGTAAGTGCACCTGTGTCATGCAATGCCCACAGAAGACAGAAGAGGGCATCGGATCCCCTGGAACTGGAGTTAGGAGTTAGCTGCCATTTGGTGCTGGGACTCAAACTCGGGTCCTCTGCAAGAGCGGCCAGTGCTCTTAACTGCTGAGCTATCATCACTCCAGCCCCTATTTTAAAAATTATTTTATTATTTATTGTACACTTATGAGTGTATTACTTCCTGTGTGTAAGTGCACCTGTGTGTAAGATGCCTGATGAGGTCAGAAGAGGGTGTCAGATTCCCCCAGAACTGGAGTTATGGATGGTTGTTAGTCACCATGTGGGTGCTGGGAATTGAACCCGGGTCCTCTGGAAGAGCAGCCAGTGCTCTTTACCACTGAGCCGTCTTTCCAGCCCCTTTGTTTGTTTGTCTGTGGGAGCTCACTCCTGAACTCAAAAGTTAAGGACAGAAGCATTGTCAGAAGATTGACAATCTCTATTTATAACACAACTCAGTGTGCCTCAGTCCTCCCTGGTTTATGTACTCAAATTAATCTATTTTAGGTTCTGTCTTAAGTTTTTCATTTTTTTTTAAAAGATTTACTTTAATATTTATATGTGTCTCTGTGTGCACATGTAGGCAGGTACTGCTGGTGGCCAGAAGCGGGTGTTGGATCCCCTGGAGCTGGAGTTTTGAGTGGTTGTTGTAAGAATGTGAGGTTAGAATCCAGAGACATAGTGAGTCCCTAGCTAACAGACAGGGGGAAGTGAGTTTACATCAAAGGGGTGTTATAATTACACATTCTGATCCCCACCCCTTTCCCTGACTCATGCTCTGGATTGAGAGGACCTGGCCATAGCTTTGTGCTCTCAGAAAGGTACAAGGGACTCCCATTTTTGCCACAGGGACCCTGATATTGTCTCTTCAGAACACCCCACCATGCTGTTCTCTACATGGCATTAATAACTGTTTTAAAACTCCCTTCTCCCCACCAGTCTCAGTTGTCCTTTGACCTCTGAGCTGTGAAACCTCTGATACGGGTGGCTGTCCTCTGAAAGAGAAGTGCTCTTAGCCACTGAGCCATCTCTTCAGGCCTCTGCTTTAAGTTTTAATGATTTACAAGCATCATGGGTCTTGGGTATCTCATGACACGGAGGCCCTAATTCTTTTGGTGATTATTTTAGGTAACAGTCCTACTGTATGCTTTATTATTTCTATAGCTTTGATGTTGCATGTAATGACATTCTGTTGCCCAGATTCCTACCAGATAAGATCCTTTGATTCCCCAGCAGAGGACTTGGGTTCAGTTCCCAGAACTACATGGCAGCTAACAACCCCCAGTTCCAGGGGATCTGATGTTTTCTCCACAGGCATTACACACACAGGGTACACTTACATACATGCAGAAAAACACTCATAAAATAAAAACACATAAATAAAAGTAGGGGTAGGAATTTAATAGCAAGCTTTAACTTGAGATCCACCAAAATCCTATATATATTCATTGTAGAAGCACCTAATTGGGACATACATGCACACCCTTGGTATCTCTAATTCTTTCCCTGATATTCTGTCTTTCTAATAATCCCCATGTTTAAGATTTATGTAAAAAAATGTCTCTTACCAAGCCATCGCTTGGTAGGTACAAAGGGCTTGCCTCAGCCTGACTACTTGAGTTCAATCACTGCAGCTCACACTGTGGAAGGAAAGAACTGACTCCCAAAAGTTGTCCTCTGACCTCCACAGGTGTGTCCCCTGCCCCAATAGATATATGTAATTTTAGAAATTCTTTATAATGCCTCTTAATAAATCTCCAACTTTGCATCCTATTGGATTGTCCTGAAATTCTATTCTCGGTCAAAGCCATGAATTTGTTTTCCATAATTGTGGTTTCTAAGAAAATGGAACTCTTCAAGGCATGAAGTAGTTATGCTTCTAATCCCTCACTGATGACAATAATGACAAATCCAGAAAGTGAAGGTATATTGTAAAAACATTGTGAAAGGGGGCGCTGGAGAGATGGCTCAGTGGTTAAGAGCACTGGCTGTTCTTGCAGAGGACTTGGGTTTGATCCCAGCACCCACATAGTGGCTGACAACCTTCTGAAACTCCAGTTCCAGGGGATCCGATGCCCTCTTCTGACCTCCAAGGGCACTGCACAACATGGGTGCACTTACATACATGCATGCATTACACTCAATTACATAAAATAAAAAATATGTTTAAAAATTGTGAAAAGCTGAAGCGAGGGCTCAGCAGTTAATAACACTTGCTGCTCTTCCAGAAGATCTGAGTTTGATCCCACAATGGGCAGCTTACAACTACCTGCAACTTCAGGTTCAGGGGATCTGATGCTCTCTTCGGATCTCCGCAAGCACACTCCGCAAGCACACCACGGCACACATGCAGCATATACGTGCACAGACACACACATAAATAAAAATAAATCTTAAAAAAAGTTGTGAGTTGGGTGTGGTGGCATGCACCTTTAATACCAGCACTTGGAAGGCAAAGGCACGAGGCCTCTGTGAGTTCAAGGCCAGCCTGGTCTACATAGTGAGTTCCAGGACAGCTGGGGTTACAGGGAGACCCTGTCTGAAAAAAGACCAAAAAGAAAAAAAAAAGTGAAATTTTGGAGTTTGCATGGAATGTGTGTGTGGTGTGCACAAAGATGTGTGTAGGACAGCTGTGAATATTTGATATCTTCTTCACTCTCTATATACTGAGAAGGGCCCTCTTACTGAACCTAGAACTCCTCATTTCAGGTATACTGCTTGTCCACGAAGCACCCCAGGATCTGCATGTTTCTATCTACCACCACCCCTCCTCCCAGAGCTAGATTATAGGCATGTTCTAGCATGCCCACGTTTGCATGGGTTCTGATGATCTGAATTCTGGTCCTCAAACTTGTGTAGCAATTGCTTTACACACTGAGCCATCTCCTCACCCACACTATGAATGTTAAAACAAAAAAGAGAAGTCATGCATATGACTAAGTTGGCTGTAATTAAAGGTTAGTAAAATTCCTAAGGCTGGGTGTGGTGATGCACACCTTTAATCCCAGCACTCAGGAGGCAGATCTCTACGAGATCGAGCCCATCCTGGGCTACACAGTAGGCTCTAGGTGAGCTGGGGGGCTACAGGGAGACCATGTCTCAAAACAAAACAGAGACAAAAAAATCTCTATAGTCAAAAAAATTTAGCAATAGGTTAATACAATCCTAAAATCCAGTCCTGTTTATCTCAAGGACATACTCTGAAGAAACTGATCTGCTCTTGGTAACACTTTTACAATTACAGAGTATTTATTCCTTCTACCCTCTCCGTGGGGTCAGCTGTTAGGCAACTGCATGAGTCTATCCATTCTGAGAGAAATACCATAATGAAATACATTAAACCATGGATCACAGGCCCCAAGGGTATTTGATGCTACACAAAGAGGAACAGGTTATTTGTCAGAATAATCCAAAAACCCAGTTTCATTGGAAAAAAAAAAAAAAAAAAGAAAGTTAAAAAAAAAAGATTTAAACAAAGGATGGAGGGACTGGGGAGATGCTGGGGAGATGGTTCAATAGTTAAGAGCACTGGCTGCTCTTGCAGAGGACCTGGGTTCGAATCCCAATACCTACATGGCAGTCAACAACTGTCTGTAACTCCAGTTCCAGTGAATCCAACACCCTCTCTGGCCTCCTCTGGCACTGCACAACACAGGTGCAGTTACATACATGCACATGATACACTCACACACATAAAATAAAAAATAATAAAATATTTTTCTAAAAAGGATGGAGAGGTGGCTCAGCAGTTACAAGCACATACTTATAGGCACTGCTCTTGCAGAGAACCTGAGTTCAATTCCCAGTGCCTAGGTGATAGGGCTTAGCGCAGCTTGCAACTCCAGATCAAGGAAGGATCTGACATTTCTAGTCTCCAAGGACACCTGCACTCGCATGAATACACCCAACACGTAACTAAAAATAAAGTCAGCTTTTGCTCAAATGCCAGAGACACAGAAGTTCAAATGTTGGTTTCTGCTGACATTGTCAAGAAGGGTTGAATCTCAAAAAAAAAGTCCAGAGGGCTGATTATCTCTCCTAAAGGACTGTATAATCACACACAGAACGCTAATGAGACTGTTTTGTTTCTGAGAAAAACAAACATGTCAGTATCAAAGGGAGATTCAGAACCTGGAAGACTCCAGCCTCACCTCAGGCCCACTGAGAGGATGAGATAATGCCACATTTTGACAAGAGAGGCACCTCATTTGGAAAGTTAAAGGCTAAGCTTATTAAATACACTTACTCACCACCACTGGCTGGAAAGAGCTTATGAAAGACAAAGACACTCCTATTGCTCAGGTATCTCCAAGAGTTTTGGAGTCTCTGTGCCAAAATGTGGGACAAAGACCGTGTACTTTACTGCCCTACGCATCCATCGGAAATCCCAAATGTCCTTTCTCCAGCCCAGTGTGAGCAGAGCAACACAGTGAGTGCCAAATCAAGTACATGAAAATGTTGAGTTTCACCTACATGCTGGAATCTTGGTGATGGCTATTTAAATAAGTCCATTATTATTATCATTATCATTACTATTATTTACTGACTGATTGTGTTTGTGACCTGGGGAGACAACTTACTGCAAACTCTCCTCTTATTTTTACTTATTTATTTTTTTAAATATTTTATTAGCCAGGAATGGAAGCACAAGTCTTTAATCCCAGCATTTGGGAGTGGATCTCTGTGAGTTCCAGGCCAGATTGGTCTACATAGCGAGTTCCAGGCCAACTGGGGCTACAGGGAGAACCTGTCTCAAAAAGACCAAAAAAAAAATTTTTTTTCAAATTGATTATTTTTATTTTATGTGTATGAGTGTACTGCCTACATGCAGATAAGTGCACCTGTGTTATGCAATGCCTGTAGAAGTTAGAAGAGGGTGTTGGATTCTCAGGCACTGGAGTTTACGGGTGCTGGGAATTCAACTCTGCAAGAGCAACCAGTGCTCTTAATCAGGAATCATCTCTCCAGCCCTTCCTTCTTAAGTTTTATCCCAAAAAAGGCCTTCAGAATTCCCATGTTTTGCCTCAACATTGAATATGTGAACTGATCAGGAGAAACAAAATGCTTATGAGGGCAGATTCCCCTTAAATTGCCTCTTTACAACAGGCCTGTGACCTCTGAGCAGCCCAAGCCAGCACACACCAAGTGCCTGGCTGTAACCCTAGGGACAGGGCGACCTCAGAGAAAACTGTTCTCACCTACAGACTGAGCCACCTTCCCTCACTCAGCAATCCCAGCTCCCGATGGCTCCTGCTTGTCCCTGTTTTCAACTGTTTCCCCTTCTCCCAGAGAGCTCGGCCCTCTTCAGCCCAACCCTAGGGAAGCTTGTGGATCTAACATGAAGGGCTAAAGTCTGCTCAGAGTCAGAGCCTATAATGACAAGAACGTTAGGAGCAGTCCAAGGACAGTAACAATCAAAACACCACCCATGCACGTGGATTCCCTTTCCAATGAGTCTGCAAAGTCAGGAGGGCTTGAAAGTCAGGGATTTATTTTGAGTTCTAAGAATCCTTGGCTTAAGGACACAGATTATGGAATTTGGAGGAAATTTCCCTTGAATCCTTGAGACTCATAGGCAAAACAGGTGCCATGGGTGAGGAAGGGAGGCTGGGGAGGCTCAGGATTTCTCTGTGGTGTGGGGTTATCAGCTTTCCGGTTGTACCAAGCCTAGAACGACTCTATTCTGTTAAGCAACAACCTTGCAATGATTTAATGCAGTTTGAGTATCAGTGCCAAAAAGATTTTGAGTATCAGTGCCACAAAAGAAGATTACATCTTGTGTACACAGCAACCAACCATGATCTGGCAACGCCCTAGGAGACATAAATTGAAGAATTATTTATATCAATAAATAATGTCACCCGAAAATATACCAAATCTTTCAAAAAAACACTTTACAGGTTAACTGATCAACCATACCAAAATGTCACCCCTTATCTGAGACTACAGAAGGAGCACCCCAAGACCAAAGTGTGGCAGGAATATTAAGTGACCACAAAGTCAACTGTCAAGAGCCAAAAAACTGACCATAGGCAAGCACTCCTGCCTCTGTTTCCATCTTCAGCTCCAGGGCCCATTCTCCTGCCCAGGACACTCAACCCCTTCAAACTGACCATCTGTCAGTCTGCACTGAGCCTGCACTGCTAAGGCTTCTTATTTTGTCCCCTATAGGCTTTCCTTGTGCCTGTCTCAGGGTAGACTCTGAACTTTACATCCTCTTCAGTTCTTAGTCATTCTATACCCTGTACATTTTGTGTTATAGTGTGAAATGATACAGCGTGATCTGCCAGTTAGTAGTAATAACTGAGATGGGAGTAAAAGAATTGTGGCTGCCAACGGTAACTAGCAAGCAAAATCAGACTTACTTGGCAAATGCTGCCACCGAAACAAAGCCTGCGAATTTTGAACATGCGACAAATTTTGACGTTGTGGAAAGCCACAGATGTGCCTGTCTGTTACTGACATACTTGCTCCGGACTCAGTCACACACCCCGCAGCTCCTCCCGCGCGCGAGCCCCACCCGAGTCCCGAGTTCCCCGCGCCCCACACCGCCACCGCCCAGCCTGCGGACGCGGCGCTGCGGGCGCCCAGCCGCACAGAGAGGCCGCGGCCGCCCGGGCGGCGCTCAGCAGGGCACGGAGCGCGGCTCTGGCCGCCGGCCCGGCTCCACCCGGCGGGACCCGGGCGCCGAGGCCCGGCCGAGCCCGAGGACACTCGGCCGCAGACGGAGCTGCCCGGGGAGGCCGCGTCCCCACGGCCGCCTCCGCGGGCCGCAGCCTCCTCGCGACACCCGGAACCCGCGGCCGCACGCACCATGTCCGGAGACCGTGTCCCGGTGCGCGGTGGCTCTGCGGTCGGTGGAGGGACGCGGAGTCCGAGGAGAGAGATGTGAGATCTCAGAATAACACACCGGACGCCAATATGGCGGGGACACACAATGGCACCCCAAGCGCTGTGCAGCCTCCCGTCACTGAAGACCCAAACTCCTCATTGGACGCTTCACACAGCCACCAAACGTACTCCTTGATTGGCCAACAGTCTACGGGCCCGCCTCCTGGAGCCTGAGTGACAGGAGAAGCATCTCCTTCCTCTCAGGTTACAGGTCAAAGACAGACTCCTAGCAGCAGACTTCCCAGCCCGCCCCACTTCTTCCTCTGGGGACGGACTGCCCCCACCTGAGGAAAAAGTGCCTTTAAGCATAACTTGTCCGAGCTTTCCAGATTGTGCTTAATGATCCACTGTGGGAAATTCCTGCCTCTTCCTCCTCAAAATGGGGTCACACGTGAGTCTCTCTCTCTCCTCTCTCTCTCTCTCTCTCTCTCTCTCTCTGTCCCTGGAGACCACCCATTACGTCCGTGAAAAAGGGCTACCTCGACTAGGCCAGGCACCCCTAGATAGAAGGGAGGACCTCATACTATCCCATCTCAGAAATTGAGAATGAGGCAGCTACCTCGGGTTTTCGCACAAATAATTTCTCAATCTATCCATTTTCAAGCAACAGAGAGAGAGAGAGAAACAACTAATTTTAAAAAGTGGAATTTATAGAGACAAAAAAGCCAATAAAATTTAAGAATCCCTTCACTTGAAGAATTGGATCCTCGGTGTTTGGAGCCTGACCCACTGATTTGTGATACCTTACATGAATCCAAACTTTTAGCACCGAACTTCAATGATCCATGTTAACTAATCCCATAT
Source organism: Eospalax fontanierii (assembly GCA_035773235.1). NCBI lineage: Eukaryota > Metazoa > Chordata > Mammalia > Rodentia > Spalacidae > Eospalax > Eospalax fontanierii. Next base: position 9,791,644 of record CM069554.1, read on the forward strand.
GACCAGTCTCAGGAGAGACAGCTGAACTTGAAAAACTTACCGTTTAATAAGATTCTGTCCCCCATAAGACCCCATAAATTATCCATGAAATAAGACTAATCTCCCCACAACTGCTATGAAAAGCCTCTGCCCGACTCAATAATGTGTTGTGACCCCTTACCAGCAAGCTGGCTGTGGCTGTTCAGCAGTGTATTTAATAAATTTTCTACTTTCATTTTGGTAAATTCACTTGCAGCCTGTGTGTCAGTGTCATCCACACAGGATATTTGGTTGGCCCTGAGTAGCTCAAGATTAAAGGAACTGCTCTCAAGCACAAAACAAGTGACCATAATTTTGTGACTCAGATAAACTCGCTGTCTCTTAATTTGGATTTCCTTTTTTATAAAAATTATTATTATGATTGCTCTTGTTATTTGTCTGATATGTGTGTATGAACACATGCATGCCATAACATGTGTGGGGAGATCAGGTGGCTGTTCTTTCCTTCTGCCTTTACCTGGGTGCTGGGGATTGAACTCTGGTCATCAGCCTTCATGGCAAGTACATTTACTCTCTGAGCCTTCTCACCAGTTCCTTTGGCTTTTCTTATTTTCTGTTTCTGGTTCTCCTTTTCAGTGACTGAACTTACAAATGCCGCGTTCCATGGGTAGGACACCAGCCACAAGAAAGTTGATATGGCACAATTATGGGGACTTAGCTGTACAGAGAACATTAAGTTCCTCCAGCTCACTACAAAAAACAAAAAGCAAAAACCCTCTGTATGCCAAACTAGAAATTCTAAAACAAAAAAAAAAAGTTGATTTTGGCTGTGTAAGGGAAGAGAGAGAAAGAGATCAGCCAGAGGCTTAGCCCTGCTGAGAACTCTTCCAGTTTCCACACCAAATGTAAGGAAATAGAAATTGGGAAGTAGGTGAAGGAAAATAGACCTCTACGGAGCCAGTAGATTTATTAGAGAATAAACAAGAGCCCTCCCACCCCCAACCCCCCAGTCTGGGAGCCAAAGGAGATGGACACTTCCTGGAAGCCTGGGATCTGCTGGAGAGCACACCTTCCCTCACAGACTCAGGGTTTTTATATTTTTCTCCCTTTGGGCACGGGGAAGGGGTCTGAGACTGAGGTTGTGTCATATCAGGCAGGTGCAGGGTGGGTTGTCTGCTCTAACCCAGCTGCTTCCTTTTGGCTAGGACTTATGTCTGAGGATTCTTTCTCCAGGCTTTAACTGTCAGTCTTATCCCAGCTTTATAATACCCTTGCTTTTCTGCTCTGCCTCACTGGGAGGATGAGAAAGATCTCCACATGGACTGGAAACCATGTCGTTCAGTAGTTAAGAGTGCTTGCTGCTCTTGCAGAGGACCAGAATTTAGTTCCCAGAAGCGAGAGTGGGTGGTTCACAACCGCTTGTAACTCCAGCTCCAGGGGATCTGACATCCCCTTCTGTTCTCTGCAGGTGCCCACTCACACACATATAAACATCAACAACAAGTAAAAATAAAATCATTTCTATGGAGCAAAAAACACCCAGGGAAAGGGAGGCAAAATAGACAAAGAGGCTGCAGCCAGTTGCCAAGGAGGTGGTGATGGTATCTAAGGATATAGAAATAGTTTTGTTTTCTCTGCCAGTTAAAGAAATAAAAGGCAGGAAAGAAGTGTTACTAGAAATCTTGGGGAGTCCCAGCAGAGCCATTATGTGATATATGGGAAAGTAGGGTCCTTTCTTGGGGTACTTAGTCTCATTAATTTTAATTAATTTAAGAATGGACACAAATGGATGCTGGAGGACAAAGGATGAGACTCAAATAGAAGCTTCAGGATGATTTATCTGTGTTTAAAAGGCAAACCCCAGGGCAGGCAAGCTGCAGATCTCTGGAAGGGAGGAGGAGAATGAAGGCAGGATGGAACAAAGGCTCCGATGGTGGGGATAAGACAGTGTGGATATCAGACACCTGGTAGCAGGCAGCCGCAGCTGTGAGGGAAGCTTTAGAAAAAGAGCCTAAAAAAGAAAAGAAAGAAGAGCCAGGAAGTCCGAAGCCCTAGTTGGGGAGTACACTTAGGTTCTGACCAGCATCGGAAAGAAAAAGGAGAGAAGAAGAAGAAAAAAAAAAAGCCCTTCTGAGTCAGGCGTCAGAAAGCTGAGCAGACCCAGCCAAACCTACTGGCTGCTCCTAGGGACTGCAGGAGACCTGGTGAGAATTCTGGCATCTTAAGGCGGACCCACTTTCTTAAACATGTAGCCCTAGCCAGGGCTGGGATTAACCCTTAAGGGACAACGCAAGGGTACATCTCCACCTAGAGGCAGATTCTAAAATGGGATAAAAATAGACCGCTTCTGGAGCCTTGTCCTACTGTGACACTAGTGACAGTCACTAGTTCCTGCTCCAAGGCGCCTGACCAATATGTAGACATTGACACTGCCTTGGAACATGTATGCCGCCCTTGGCCGGGTGGGCAGTCCCAACCCCACACTACACTGACACTTTTCTAATTTGGGTAAGGACAACTCGAAGCTTTCAGAGCAGAGTTAATTGTTTTGGGTAAGGGTGTTTCCGGGGGCTTGATTGCCTCACCGACACTCAGAGGGGAGCCTTTGACTCATGCCACTCGAGACAGAGGGACCCCCCCCCTCCCAATTCCTTCTGGTCTCGCTTCAGGACAGTGCAGTGTTTCTTGGTCCACTTTCTGGTCTCTCTTGATTCTTGGGTTCCTGCCCCATCAATAAAGTTCACCAGACTTTCCAAGATGTCAACAGTCTTCCATTTAAATTAATAAAACAAAATCTAGAGGACTTAAACACACAGTCGTTAAGACTAAAAGGGACAGCGTCTGCCAACATCACTCAGCAGAGAAAATGCCTTATTGCACACAGGTGGGGTCACACCACACAGCCTCGCTAAACAGACCACGAAGCTGGTGCCTTTCTAAACAGGACTGGATGGTGTTAATTAGCATTCCCACTCTCACTGGCTTAGTAAATAGGAGTTTGCCTTGACTTCTGTTTCTCCTGTTCAGAACTGAAATGATTGCAGAGCATCTCTCTTCATCTCCCTTAACCCTGGAGCTTGCTTGTGAAAGCTTCCACTTCCCCTTCCTCCTTCATTCTTCTATCCAGCATCTCAGACAGGGGCCTGGAGAGAGAGCTCGGCGGTTAAGAGCACCCACATGGCAGCTAACAACCGTCTGGACTCCAGTTGCAGGGGATCAGAGGCCGTCTTCAGGCCTCTCTCTGCATTGCACACTCGGATGCACTTACATACATGCAGGCAAAACACTCATACACATAAAAAGCCATCCATCCATCCATCCATCCATCCATCCGTCCGTCTATCCATCCATCCCAGCTCTAACAGCTGCACAAAGTAGACAAATGTTCAACCTGACTGAGGCCCTGGATAACTAAAGCTTCTCTGCAGTTGTGTGGGCCTGCCCCAACATGAAGGGCGCCTAGGTATGACCAAAGATTGTTCATGTCCTCCATCTGTAGACACCTGTGGTCTCCTCCTCTCTCCAGGCCAGACTTTCTCTCCCCCAGCACCTGCCCCCTGCATCCCTGGCAGGAAGGGCGTATGTGGCCAGAGTTTGCAGGCAGCATCTCCTTTTTCTAGTTGTTACTGGAATTGTTAAGGTCAGAGCCTGGGCCTTGGCAGCCCTGACAAGCTATAGGCTGGGCCACCAGGCTTCAACAGGCTCATAGTGATAGGCAGAGGAAGGAGATTTATTCAGTGTGACTATGGCAGAATAGCAGAATAGAGACTGGAGCTGAAAACATCAGGATTGACATATAAAAGAACCCAGTTGGCAGAGAAATGAATGGAATCCCATCCCTCACTTTGGGCAGCATGCAAAAAACAGAGTACTCTCTCTAGCCAGTTTTCAGAGAAAGACTTTGTCAACTTGACACAACCTAGAGTCTCACTGAGGAATTTCCTACGTCAGATTAACCTGGAGACATGTCTGTGGGGAATTGTCTTTTCTTCTTTTGTGTATGAGTCTTCTACTTTTATATATGTAAGTGCACTACATGTATTTCTGGTGCCAGAGGAGACCAGAAAAGAGCATTGGATGCTTTGGAACTGGAGTTACAGAGAGATTTTGCCACCATGTAGATGCTGGGAACCAAACCTGGACCCTCTGGAGGAGCAACAAGTGTTCATAATGCTGAGCCATCTCTCCAGCCCTGTTTGTCTTGATTAATTAATTGGTTCAGGAGGGCCCAGTCCCCTCTGGGCTGCATCATCCCTGAGCAAGTTGTATAAGAAAGCTAGTTAAGCTTGACCCTGAGAGCAAACCAGCAAGCAGCATTCCTCTGTGATTTCAGCTACAGTTTCTGCCTGAATTCCTGCCATGACATCCCTCAATAATGGTCAGTGACCTGGAAGTATAGGCCAAATAAACTCCTCCCCTAAGTCAGGGTGCTTTATCAAAGCAGCAGGAAACTAACCAGAGCAGGCAGGAAGTCCTTCCCCACCTGGGCTTTCCCTAACTGGAAAATCAGGCAAGGAAAAGTCAAGCACTTCACCTGGAAACCTGGAGAGCTCACCTTTTCATTCATCACCAGTGGTCCCAGATGAGCTAATGCTCTAAGTTTTGGGCACTGGCCTTGTTTACTGTGCAGGTCTTTAGAATTTTACATGTCATCTTTTAGCAACCGCCTCATTGGTGGTGTGAACAGAAGTTACCAGAAAAAAAACAAAAACAAAACCTAGATCTGCAATTGAACCTCTGCAAGGCTGATCAACTGATTAGAACTTCCGTGATTATGGAGTTTGGAATGTTACTGGTCCAGAGCCTAATTTTCTTGGGTCATCTTTAGCCCCCTAAATAGCCACTTCTTGCCTACGTCTGTTTCTGACTTAACATCCTGTGACTAACAGATGAAAACCGTCTGAATGTATTAATTTATCAGATCACCAACTTCCACCAACCCAAGGGCTAACTCACAAGCCTGTCTTCGAAAGTCTGTAAGAGGAATCCTCCCACCTTTGCTAGCTGTTACCCACATCTCTGACGTCTCCACCAGTGTTTCTGAAAACTGTCTTGATTTATGGTTTTCTTTGTTCTGTTACTATAAAAACTTTATGAATCTATAACTACACTGAAACCTGGGATTTGAGGAAACTTGAATCTGTGTTCCGGTGCCATGGTTACTTGTATTTGACTCCAGAATGAACTGTCTCTTGTCTCCTTTAAAGTGAGAGTTGTGCTTTTGCACCAATGGTGGGTTCAAACTATAGTTTCCTGTAATTTATAACTTAGTTACCTATATGTCACAAGATAATCACAATTTCAGGACATTCTCTTTCTGGTTAAGCTGTTAAAAGTGCACTACAAAGGCAGATTTACTGGTAGATAAACATCCTTACTACAGAATTTAGTAAACAGGATAATGACAAACAGGGGTCCCATCAGATAACCATGGTATTTCTGGTCTCCTAAGCTCTCCATTGTCAGTTATGCTATCAGCTATGGTTAAGCACTTACCAAGTAAAACAGTACATGCCAGTTACTATGTCCTAAAACATAGAAATATAAAATCAGATGAGAGAAATTAAGCCAGTTCATATGGTGAAAAATATTAAATGCACAGATTCTAAGATTATACATATATAAATAGTCCTCTGCACACCAAGCAGAGCAAACACAAGAAAGGCCAGCAAAATATAAATGGGAGAGGTAAGTGCTATGCAATTGTCCAAAAGTTAGGGGCTTCACAGCCCAGTGCTTTGGGGACTCTTTCTTCAGCGCCCTAACCCCTCCCGTTCTTGGGAATCCTTTGCCCCCGGACAAGAGCCTGGAACTGGATGACCTTGGAACTCGGATGCAAGGCTTGGTACTCAGCATGCTTTTCCTTTCTCTCTTTTTCCAACACAGGTCAAAAGCCTGAGTATTCTTTCTCTCCCAGCTCCCTTTTTCTGGCAGCCGCTGGGGTCCTCAGCTCGCCTATCCCTTTGCTTCGCTCTTAAATTCTAATTAAATTGTCCTCAAGTTTCCTTCCAAGTCCATTTTTAAATTATTTTATTAATGATACCAAGAACCAAAAGAGAAGACCTCCGTTTTCCCAGTCATGTGAACACACTGGTAAGAGGAACAAATAAAGATGTCTCAAATCCCAAAGTCCATCTTCTGGATCAGACAGGAAGTTTAGGTTTAAATGCAGCGCCAGACATGTGCATTAACTAAGCAGTCCTGGTAAGGTGTGGTCCCCGCCCATCATGGGCTCACCGTCTTGGCTCCAGTCCTTCCCACAAGGTGGTCTGAGTGGCTCTCAGAACCGTGGGAAATCAGCCTGGGAGAAAAGTTCTACCTGCGTCGCCACCGGGCTTTGGCTTTTTACTTCTCTCAGAGCAGGATTCCTGGGAACGTGCTTTTTCTTGGGGACTGTGAAGAAAATTTCCTGGAGGAAAGACTCACCTTCTACTGAACCTTCTGCAAGGCTGATTAACTGACTAGAACTTCAGTAATTGAGGAGAGTTTGGAATGTTGCACATCCAGAGCCAAATTATCTTGGGGCCTCTTTAAAAACCACTTACCCCTTTCCACTGTACCTGACCAGACAGCTTTTTGACCATTAGGTAAACCCTTTGGAATGTACAAACAAAGCACTAGTCCTGTCATCAGCTAGCATCTGAGGCCCACAGCAGAGGTTTTCCCACTCTGCTTTAGCCTGCCAGCTAATGTTTCCACAGATGTATTTGAAAACTATCTCAACGTCTGACTTTCTTTGTTCTGTTACCGTAAAAATACAATGAAAATGTATCTGTGTGGAAACGTGGAATTTGGGGTGACCTAAATTTGTGTTCCAGGCAGTGGTCACTTATATTTGGCTCCAGAATATGTTATCTCTTATCCCCTTTGAGGTTAGCGTTGCGATTTTGCATCAACAGGTTTCATTAGTCGCATAGTCAGAGGGCCACTGGTGTTTATTTTTAGAATGCTTTAGCTCCTGCCAGGATGGTTTCACAGTCACAGTTTTTGATTTGAGAAACTCAAAGGTAATCAGTTTCAGTTTTTCCAGGAGAGTGAGTTTTTCCCTTTCCCTAATGTAAGATATGTTAGATACTGTCTTTTTCTTTCAAATCCTGTAAACTGGGAACTTGGTTTATAATAAGGAATTCTAATCTTTTAATCACACTACATCCTGTAAGACTTTTGTTTAAGGAAAGGCCCTGATGCATTCCTGAGCCTGATGGCCTGGGGTACTGAAGCTCTTCTCCCCTTCATACTAAGGCCTTTAAACTGGCCAACCAGGAAAAGACTGTAAGCTCAGAGCCCAGCCAATGGGGAAAAGACACAGTTCTGTATTAGGACTAAAAGCCCCTCAAGCTTCTGGGTCCAGTGTATACTTGCTGGATCTTATTGACCAAGCAAATCATCCTTTTGCAAAAGCAAAATCTGCCTGCTGAACTACTTTTGCTTTGTCCACATGTTCTTTGTGTGGTACTGATGGGGTCCCTAGACCTCAATTTTATTTCTAACACTAAGAAATGACTTGTAGCCAGCTTTAAGATCAATCTGGCATGACCAAGTAATAAAATCAGTTTTCACCTCCCAGCAGGACCCTTAATCTCAGGAGTACCACAGACTAAAACATCCCTCAGGAGTCAGGGTGGCAAGATTTCCTTCAAGCCATGGCATGCCTGTTGCTTCAGAGGACACCTTGTGGTAAATGTCGCACCTCAGGTAGGGCACATACCATGAGTCTCACACCCTCTACCCCTTTCACTCACCATGGAAAATATTCTCAAAAATTGGTCGAAGTTTGATTTGCAGTCACTAAACTTAAAAGGCTATTAATATCAAATCTCTCTTTACTATATAACTTGGCCCCAGTTGCAGCTTTCTGCCTGATCATTGCCTATAGACACGTACTTCTTTAACCTAAGTTGACATAATAAGTTTGACTTTGATCTTTTTGTCTTCTGTGGGGTCCCCTCAATGTTTGGGTCAAGTTCTATGTCTTATTCAAAAATCTTATTTATTTGTTTTATTTTTATTTTATGTGTATGAGTGTTTTGCCTGCATGTATGTGAGTGTACCCATGTGTATAAATCCTTGGAGGCCAGAAAGGTTGCTGGATCCCCTAGAACCAGAGTTACATATGGTTGCTAGTTACCACATAGGTACTGGGAACTGAACCAGGGTCCTCTGCAAGAACAGCCAATGTTTCTAACTGTGGAGCTATCTTTTAGGTTAATTTTCTACCATTTTTCTACTAAGTGTACTCTGGCTAAATGTAATCATGCTATATGTTCTTTGAACTTCCAGTTAGAGTATTCATCATTGTTTGGAAGTAACTGTTTTCTGGGTCATTTTATATGCTGGTGTAGTTGTTAAAGTCCCTGCAAAAGAATTTAATATAAATTTGCCTATAATTAGAGTTGTTAAACTTAATAAAATTATTTTAATTTATAAGATATAAAAAATCTAACAAATTAGTTTAAATTTGTGTATGTGTTTGTGGGGGGGAGGAGCATAAAAGGTTAACTTGGTCTTAAACAATGTCACTAGACAATAAAGCTAAATGTTAAAAAGATTGATCAGTAATTAACAATTTAAAGTTTAACACCATCTTTTGGCTAGACCTGTTTGTAAAAGACAAAAAGCAATCAGATATGTTCTATATCCAGGCTTTTGAGGCTTTGAGAAAAAATTCTTGGGGCTGTAGAGATGGCTCAAAGATTAAGAGCACTGGCTGCTCTTGCAGAGGACCTGGGTTCAAGTCCCAGCACCCACATGGCAGCTAACAGCCATCTGTAACTCCAGTTCCAGGGGATCTAAAGCCTTCTTCTGACCTCCACAGCACTGCATGACACAAGTACACCTACCTACATGTAGACAATACATTCATACACATAAAATAAAAATAATAAATAAAATATTTTTTAAAAGAAAGGAAAAAAATCTTGAGAATTCCAGAATGGAGAGATGGCTTAGAAGTTAAGAGTGCTTGCCACACAATCAAAAGGGCCAGAGTTTGGATTCCAGCACCCACATAGCAAGCCAGGCATCCTGTAAACACCTGTAAACCCAGTTCTAAGACATGAAGTTTCTTTCTTCTGTCCTCTGAGCACCCCATGTACACACATGTATGTGCATTCACACACACACGCACACACACACACACACACACAAATACATAAAAAATTCTTTAAAACAAGAAAAAAACCTAAATTACACCAAGATATTTTGTAAAGTAATACAGAAAAGAATTCATAAGTATAAAAAGAGAGACCATTATAGATATGAAAATATAGTTCTGACAGCATATTTCTGTTTCATTTTTTTTAAAGAGTTTGTGACTGGGCATGGTGGTGTACATCTTTAATCCTGACAGTGGGAGGGAGGCAGAGGCAGGTGAATCTCTGTGGGTTCCAGTCCAGCCTGTGGATACAAGGAGACCCTGACTCAAAAAAAGACCAAAAAAGGAAAAAAAAAAGGATTTTGTATAAATTGGTTTTGACCTAACATAAAGGATTGTACCAGAATAGAAATAGAGAATGATTAAGACAACACCAGAGCAAAAAAATATGTCACATAAAGGTTTGTAAAAGTAAAAACTTGCAGCTGGCAAGATGGCTCAGTGGGTAAGGACACTTGCCACAAAGTCTGACAACCAGAGTCTGATCTACCCGCATAGTAGAAGGAGAGAACCAACCAAGTCTCACAAGTTGTCTTCTAACTTCCACCCAGTGCTATGGCACACACAAGTATGCACACACACATATAATAAATAAATAAATAAATAAATATAATAAAAAATTTAAAACACTGAAAGTAAAAACTTAAAGATATATGGATTTGACTAAACTGTCCATGATTAAAGCCTGTTAAAATCCCTAAGGTTAAACTTTCTATGATTAAATCTGGAGCCTAATTCTGTCTTTACAAAAATGAGGTTTTCTAAGATGTTAATGTACTATTAGGAATCTTTTTTTAAATGTCTTAAATTTTTGACTCATTTATTTTTATTTTTAATGTGCATGAGTGTTTTGCTTGCACATATGTACGTGCACCCATGTGTGCAATACCTTTGGAGATCAGAAAAGGGCATGGGATCCCCTGGAACTTCAGTAAGCCTTCATGGGCACTGGGAACTGAACCCAGGTTCACTGCAAGATCAGCTGGGCTCTTAACCACTGTGCTGTCTCCCCAGTCCTACTTCTCCTCTGAAGAGGGAATCATATCCCCTGTCTATGTTGCTGTACACAACTCTGCTCTTTAGACAAAGTAACTAATAAAAGTAACAAGGTATTTTTGTGCCATTTTGGTTGTTGTTAATATTTCTTTTTTAGTATCCGCTTAGCTGCCTAAGGCCAATTGGCACTTGCTTGGAGTAAAGAGTGGTGGGCCTTCAGAGATCCTACCTAGGCTATATACACGTTCCTTTATATAATGCTAGTGCCTGAGTGCCTTATAGATTTGTAAAAGCATCTGGAAGAGTGGTAAAGCCTGCAGTTAAGGAATGTAAAGGAAGGAACCCTTCATATGTGGGAAAAGACACTCCCACGAGCTACACAGTTGCTGGATGAAAACCCCAGTACCAGGGATGTAACACCCCCTTAGTTGTTGGCTGGGGAGGTGGGGGGTGAGGGGGAACAAAGCCTAAAGGCCATTGCCACTGCTGTCAGTTGGATGACAGACTAAATGGTAAGTCTCTAGTGCTGAAGTCATCACATAATAGTTATTGCAGGACACAGAGAAATCAGATTAAGACTCAACTGGAAGCTGACTGGCTTCATAGTGCTGGAAGACACCATGCAGGTTGCTGGGGGAGAACTGTCATGAATAACCTAGCTCAGCTCTATTGGCTTCTGTGCTATAAAACCAACACGCCAGGTAAGATGAACTCACTGCTGTCATAGCGGCACCACAGCTACGGATATAATCAACTACTTTCTGACTTAAGGCCCAACTCACAGGAGAGATGTCACATCTAGTACCATAGCCAGAACAAAAGCCTATATAGCTGGGGAGGTCATGGGCCCCGGAAGAGAAACAACTGCTGTTGTTTTGTTAAATGGATGTACAGTGTTATCCATGATCTCATAAGTAATTTCTAACTTCCCCAATAAACTTATTGGTTCAGTAAGCTAGAACGGAGTGAGGTCCTTTCTCTGGGACAGATTGAAAGAGCTTGACTCATAAAGGAAGTGGTAACTAGGCAATGGTCTTTGCAGGAAGTGAGCTACCGCAGCAAAATTTTATGTTTTATTAATTTCCTTGTCAATTTTTTATGTTAACTGAATCGTATAACACTGTCAGATCACTTACTATGTCTAATATTTCCCCTCTTTGGAACTGAATATAAGCAAAGTACATTATATACATATGTCCTAGTTTGGATTGTTTCTGTGAAAAGAGATACTGACCAAAAGCAACTTGAGAAGGAAAGAGTTTGGCTTCTACATTCTGTTCCCAGTTTATCTGTGAGGGCAGCCAGGGCAGGAACCTGGAGACCTGAACTGCAACACAGACCACGGAGGAATGCTGTTTGTTGACTTTCGTTCAGCCCGGCTTTTTATACAACACAGGACCACCTGCCCAGGAGTACCACCACCCAACCCGGGCTGGGCCCTCCCACATCACTCAACAGTCAGGAAAATGCCTCAGAGACATGCATACAGACACACACAGACACACGTTTGAAGCCAAACATGACAACGTATGAAAGTTCCATATGAGGCAGCGTGGAGGTTCTCTTCTTACAGACAACCTTGGCACTCTTTTCTTAGTAAGTCTGAATTTACTGTTCACTGTTTGTAAAGAGCCTGTTTTAGTATTTGACAAAGGAAGCCTAGATGGGTCTCATATGTGCTGCATCTACTATACGAAATGAAGCTTGCTGTAGCGTTTGAGAGAAGCAGGTATTCTGAAGCTTTCTGACTCACTTAGAGAAGTTAGTTACTGCTGTATCTTGCATCTAACTTTAAATCAGTCTTTTGTAGCTACTCTTTCTAGGTAAGCCTCTATTCAGTCTAGGCAAAGAGATCTGTTTTGATACTTGGCAAATGAAAAAGTAAAAGCTTCAGATGGGTTTTCCTGGTTGTACTCAAAGAGAGAAATTTGTGGGAAATGACTCAGGTCCAGCAGCACCGCTCTCTGGGTTTTTTAAAACCAATCCCTGGGGCCAATATACATTGTAGTCTCTATGTAAAACGAAGTAAAGAACATCTAAATTCCCAGACACAGAGTACCTGGTGGCCACTGTTAACTAGGAAGGTTAGCAAGCCACTGAATTGGAGAAAAGGGAGAAAATTTACATTTGATCAAGCCTTTTTCCCATCACAGTTTCTTTGCTGGCACCTTTGTCTTCTTAAAGGAAGAAAGGTTTTTTATTTTTAATTTCTGTAAATTATCTTAGAAAATATAGAAGGCACACTGGAGAAAGGGCTCAGTGGGTAAAAAGGATGGCTTACTGTTCAAGCTTGAAGACTTTAGTTCAGATTCCAGCATCCATTTAAAAGACAAAAAAAGCTAGGCAATCATGCATGTCTATAACCACAGTGCTCCTGGAGGTAGAGACAGAAGGCTCCCTGGGACTTGCTGGTTTGCCAGCCTAGCTGAAAAAAATGTAAGCTTGAGTTCAATGAGAGACCCTGTATCAAAGGAATAAAGCAGACAGTAATGGAGCGGGCACCTGATGTCCTCTTCTGCTCTCCATGCATTCCTGCACCCAAGCATACACAGATGTATACACACATAGACACAGACACAGACACAGACACACAGACACACAGACACACACACACACACGCACGCACACACAGAAAGCAGGGACTCTTCTCGTTTCGTATTGAAAGAATGAGATTGAGCACCTTGGCTTCATTTAGCTCCATTTGGGTGGGAAGCAGACAAATAACTTGCAGTGGGGACCAGAGGCCCCAGGCCAGGCCCATTTTGAGCCTGTGAAAGGGTAGGGCAATACAGTTCCCTTGGTGCTGTCTGAGCACCTGCCTCCCTCTGCATGTGGCCCCAAGCTGCTGAGAACAGCTGAAAACCAGTGCTGACCGCGAGGCTGGAACACTTGGAGGATGGGGCAGAGTGCTGGTACACCGGGACTCCGTATTATCTTTGTAACTCTGCTCACCACAGGGCTGGGTTTCTGGACAGTGTTTTGGTTTCAGCATCCACAGAGTTTCTGCAGTTCATCTGTAAAATGAACATATGAGCAAAATTTATACATGAGCAAAATTTATGAAGGTGAGCCTTAGAGAAAGATTCATTTAGGTAGTCTCCTGGAGAAAACGTTTATACATATGAAAACTTAAAAACAAACTTATTTTTTTTTGCTAGGCATGGTGGTACAAACCTTTAATCTCAGTACTCAGGAGGCAGAGGCAGGCGTATCTCTGTGAGACTGAAGCCAGCCTCACATAAAGAATTCCAGGCCAGCTGGGGCTACAGGAAGACCCTGACTCGAAAAAACAAAACAAAAATTGGAATAACCCCCTCCTCCCCCTGTGTTTTGTGTGTGTGTGTGTGTGTGTGTTTATGCCACATAAATGTGGGGTTTTATAACTGAAGACAAGACTCAGCACTTAAAAGCACCTACATCAGGCTGTTCACAACTGCCTGTAACTCCAGTTCCAAGAAATCAGAGGTCCTCTTCTGGCCTTTGTGGACACATGCATTCTCATGGTGTACATACAGACAGACAAGCAGGCAAACACGCATCCACATAAACTAAAATAAAAAATCTTAAACCTGGGGACTGGAGAGGTAGCTCAGTGGTTAAGAGCACTGGCCACTCTTGCAGAGGACCCTGGTTCAGTTCCCAGCCCCCACATGGCGACTAACAACTGTCCATAACTCCAGTTCCATCGGATCTGATGCCCTTTTCTGACCTCCATGGTCATTGGACAACACAGGTGCACTTACATACATGCAAGCAGTACACTAATAAACATAAAATAAAAATAATAAATATTTTTCAAAAAATTTAAAACCTTCATAAGTGTGAGTTTTTCTTTGTGACCTTGGGTATGCAGGCCAATTGGGTGAACTTAGTTCAAATGTTTTCTCTTCTCCTTTCTTTGTTTGTAGGACATGGCTACTGTATAAGTGCCTTTTCTTAATGTATCAAATAAATATTCCCCTGACATGTTTCTCTTTTTTTTGGCCATATTTGGTAGATTGAAAGATAAGGTTTGAAAAAAATCTTAGCCAAAACTAATTCAAGTTAGTAGAGGCACACCCTTCATCCTGCTCCTGAGTGTCCAGATCTGCCCTGGACACACCTTCTCCATGGTCATGGGTTGTCTCCATGGGTCACTGAGTCTGTAATTTCCTGAGCACACGGGTGACCCCATTTCCAGAAAGAAAAAGCAGGAAGAGCCAATATAGCTACTTGAAAAGCTGGTGCCAGTTTTTGAGAGCCAGAAGCAACCTTTGCCTAAATGGAATTATTTGCATGGGCAGGGGTGGGAAGGGGTGTGTATTACAGTCTTAAAGATAGAGCAGTAGGGAGCCCCAAACCACTGAGTCATCTCTCCAGCCCCTGCGTAGAAACTTTGCGTTTAAGGGGTGTTTGACAATGACCTTTTGGGAATATTGTTATGTTTCTCCCAGCTTTATTGGACTGGTTCTGACAGTTTTGTGTATGTTTTCATTCTTCATAAATAAACACTTTTTTCTAATATTTTATATATTATTTTTATTTTATAGGTAAGTGTGTTGCCTGCATGGATGTAAGTGCACTCATGTCATGCAATGCCCACGGAGGTCAAAAGAAAGCATCGGGTACCCTGGAACTCGAGTTAGGGACGATTGTTGACTGCCATGTGGGTGCTGAGAATCAAACCCCGGTCCTCTGCAAGAGGAGCCAGTGCTTTTAACCGCTGAGACATCCCTCCAGTCCTAAACACTTTTAAGGTTATAGTGTGGATGGTATATGTGCTGGTGGTATACATGCACTGGTGTGTGGTTGTGTATTCCTAGATTCACGCTGAGGACACGGTAGGATATGGGGTGTCTTTTGCCTTGATTTTCCACTTTATTTCCCTAAGACTGGGTCTGACTGAATTTGGAGCTAGATAATAATTAAGCAAACCCCAGCATTCCACCTGTCTTTACTACGTATTGCTGGGTGTATAGGCACATTCAAACCATTCCCAACTTGTTTGGTGATTGTTGGAGAATGAAACTAAAATCCTTATGCTTGTACAACAAGTGACTGTACCCATAAAGACATCTCCCCAGGCCCTGAAACAGTTTTAAATTTTCTACTTTTTGTGTATTTTTTTTTTCTCTTTGATGTATTTCAACAATACTTGATTGTATGTCCTCTCAATTTTGAACTATTTTCAAACCACTTGTAAAATAACAAATGTTAATTTTTTTTCTGAGGTCAGATTTACAAGTTTGCTAAGCTTTTAAAATATTTTATTTATTATTTTTATTTTTATGTGTATGAGTGTTTGTCTGCATATATGTAAATGCACCCATGTCATGTAATGCCTGCGGAGGTCAGAATAGAGTGTCAAATTCTCCTGGGACTGGAGTTAGGGACAGTTGTTAGCTGCTGCGTGGGTGCTGGGAATCAAATCCTAGTCCTCTATGAGAGCAGTCAGTACTAGGGGGCTGACCTATCTCTCTAGCCCCCATTTGCTTAATTTTAAAAAGGGATTTATTTTTGAGAATCTTATGCATGTGTATAAGGAAAGATAATCATATCTAGACCCCATTTCACCCCAGTATTACAGCCAATACACCCCCTTGCTACTTTATGTCTTTTAAAAAAAATAGTCGACTATGCCCAGTTAATACTGGCCGTGTGTGCATGGATCCAGTGGCCACATCTTCAAACCTGAATGATTCTCCCCACTCTGGCAACTATCCACTGCCAATAGCTCCTTAGTAAGGGCTGGGGCCTAATAGATCATCTGTTCCATGTGTGCTGGAATTCCCTCCGACTGGATCTTATGCAGGTCTTGTGCAGATAGCCACGGCTGCTCTGAGTTTCAGTATTGCGATTCCCACGTCAGGTACAGAAGACGGTGTGTTAGAGCACTCCTCTCCACCATCCAGCTTTTCCATTTTTTGTCCTCCTTTTCCTCAATGCTCCCTCGGCCTTGGTGGTTGGAGGGTTATTATAGACGTTCCGTTTACAGCGGAACATTCCGTCTCTTATTCTCAGCACTTTGGCCAGTTATGCTTCTCTCCATTGACTGTTGCCCACTAGAAGAAGAAGGTTTCTGATCGAGCGTGATAGCTGCCCAGTGTCTGGCTCCAGGAGCTTACTTTGTTTTTTGAAACAGCTTTGGCCGCCTGGAACTTGCAACATAGAACAGGCTATTGTCAATGCATGCTTACTTTTTGTTTTATGACACAGGCCATTATTATCATATACATATGATTATGGATTTTCTCTTCTGTAAATTTTACTTTTCATGCTTATACTGTTATGTATTCATTTTCTTTGTAATTTCACCCTCAGTCAATACAGTAAAAGATACAGTAAAAGAAGGAAGGCCTTCTTCCCTTAGACCATGTGTTCAAGGAATTATGTTAAATCCATACGTGGTGAGTATCACATTTGTAGGATTAGTCTCCATAGAGTTTCTAACAGACTGGTGTTTAATTTAGGGGGACTTACAGGGATTGATTCATTGTGGCTACGAGTCCCCCAGTTTTGGTGAATGTGCAGAGGGATGGATGTATTATTACTCACCTCAGTCATTACCTAGAAGGCTGGTGCTAGAATGAAAGGAAATTTAATTCATTAGAGGTACTGGCGGACTCCCATCAGCGAGGAGAGGATACTTTCCTATTTTCATGATTCAGAATGTTTTATGGTTTGTCACTTTTTTTATGGTTTTATTTAAATACAAATAACAACAGGACCACGTGAGCTGTCTTGCCATCTATTTGTTTATTTCGCTCCTCAGTCTGCTCTTGGGGTTGGTGACTCTCTTGGCCAGCTGTGCTGCTCTTTCAACTATGGCTTGGCAGTTCTTGGGGATACGTTGTGCACTATCTAAGCCCAGTAAGAGTTGTTGGACATCAGGACATCAGGAGCACTTCTAGTTCTTTGACATTGTGGACTAGGAACTTCCGGAAGCCACTGAGTAGCCTGTGCTTTGCTTTCTCATTGCTCCGATAACCAATGTTGGGCATCAGAATCTGGCCCTTGAACCTTCTCTGACCCTAGGTTTCTGCTAGTTGCGCTTAATTTTGACAATGATCAGACTGATGTCGGATGAACTTCTTGGTCCTCTCTTTGACGATCTTGGGCTTCACCAGAGGTCTGAAGGCAGCTGTGATGACACGCAAGAGATGGCAGCCACTTCGCAGGCAGCACCAAGGAAGAGGAAGGGGCATTTGTCATTTTTATAGACATCCTTATAGAATGTCCTTCTCTATTGTCATAATCATTAAGGAGCATTGCTCGTTGGTGGAGACTTGGGACTTATCCTGCAGTGGCTGAATAATCATCCTTGCCGTGTAAGGAAAATAACCAGTGCACTGGATCAGTTTTTTCATTTTTTAAAAACTATTTTTTATTTATGTGTGTGTGCTCATGCATTCACATACGTGCAGAAGCCAGAAGAGGTAGCTGTATTCTCTAGAGCTGGAGTTACAGCTGGTTGTGAACTGCTTATAATGTAGGTGCTGGGATCTAAATTCAGGTCCTCTAGGGGAACAGCAAGTGCTCTTAACCACCGCAACATCTCTCCAGCCTTGGTTTTTGCATTTCTTAAATTTCCATATAAACACTAAAGTATTTCCTATAATAATGTTGGATGCTGGTCTCCACAAATAAGGGTGTTCCTTGACTTTCTGTAGGGTTATGTGTTCAAACCCTGGTAAGGTGAAAATGTCATGAGAATTCACTTTACACTTAACCTAGTAATCGCCAAACCTTTTATTAGTCTACTCTCAGCATGTTCGGGCCACCTACATTTGCTGAGAATGAGAACACTGCTTTTTTCTTTCCTCTGTGGTATAGGTGTCCGTGTACTTGGATTATGTTCACCGTCTCTGTGCCTTATTCTCTTCCCTCTCCCAAACAGTCCTGTTCTTCCAAATAGACTCTTTCATAATTTCATCTCTGGTCTCAAAAATCTAGATTCTGTAAATCATGTGAGCATTTCGGGCTTTCTGAGTCTGGTTTATTTCACTTAGTATGATGGTATTCCAGTTCTACCCATTTCCCTGCCAGTGACATAATTTCATTCTTTATGATCTATATTTCATATATTCTACATTTTTGAAAAATCAGTTTATCTATTGATGGGCAAGGAGGCTGATTCTGTAAGTTGGATGTTATGAGTAGTGGATGACCTTGAGTGTATAAGCATGTCTAGTATAGCCTGACTTAGATTCCTTTCGTTACGTACCAAACAATGGTATAGCGGGATCGTACTGTAGTTATATTTTGTTTTTTTTTTTTAATAAGACTTCTCTTTTCTATAGTGACCATGATGAGTGCATAAGGGACTTTCACCTCCCACATCCTCACTGGCTTTTGTTCCTGTTTGATGGCTTGATAGCCATTCGGACTGAGGTGAATTTGATTGCATTGAGCTTTTTTTCATATATTTAGTGGGTATTTATATATTGTTTAACAACTGATTGTTCATTTCCATGTGTACTGATTCAGCTGTTTGTTGACCTGAGATGTAACTTTCATTTGCTTGTTTTGGTTTCTTGAGACAGTATCTCAGCTGTTTTCAAGCCTGTTATTCAATTGAGGCTTTTCCGTACCTTTTCCTCCAACTCCAAGTGCTGTGGCTACTGGAGTGAACCATCATGCCTAATCAGTCTTTTGACTGATTATATCATGTTCTGTACATTAATCTCCCGTCAGATGAATGACTGTGAAAAGCTTTTATTTCCCAATCTGCAGTTTTTTTTTGGTTCTGCTCTGGCGATTGTTTCCTTTTCTGTGCAGACATTATCCAACTTCAAGCAGTGGTGCAATTCCTTTTTAAAAAGAAGCACAGGTTCTTACTACGTAGACCTGGTTTGCCTGGAATTCTCTGCATAGACCAGGCCAACTTCAAATGTGCTGTAGCCTCCTGTCTTTGACTCCTGAATGTGGAGATCATAAGCCTGGGCTACTCTTCTCCCTGTTATATCTTGAGCTTATTGATTCAGAATGCATTCCCTATGCCTGTACCTTAACATGTTTCTGAACCTTTTCCTGTATGAGTTTCAATGTTTGGGGCCTTATGTTAAGGTCTTTGATTCCTTTGGAGTTGGCTACTGTACAGAAGGTGATACCGGGCTCAGTAACATTCCTGTACTTGTGGATGTCCTATTTCTAACCAGCACCATTTGTTGAAGAGGCTGTTCATTCTCCTGTGTATGACTTAGTTGAAAGTTGGATGGCTAGAGCGGCATAGCTATTCTGGAGCTTTGCTCTAGTACACTGCTTTCTATCTGTTTTTTAAGACATGCTATTTGTTACCATGGCTTTATAGTATAATTTGAAGTTGTGTGTTGTGATAACCCAAATATGGCTTTTTTTTTTGACACCCCAGTTGGCCTAGAACTCACCATGTAGACCCTTAAAGCTTTGATTAAAGTATGTGTTACTACCCTCAGCCCAGCACTGCTTTACCTCTTTAGGTATTTTGGTATCCTTAAAATTTTAGGATTGTGTTTTGTTTTCTGTGAATAATACCATTGGAGTTTTGAGGGTGGTTATATCGAATCTGAAGATCACTTTCTGCTATTTTCATACTATAATGCTGCTGATTTGTGAGCATAAGAATGTTGTTTTCTATTTTCTGGAATCTTCAGTTCTTCAGTGTTTTAAATTTTTCATTGTATCGGCCTTTGACCAACTTGGCTCCTTTTATTCACAGGTTAACTTGGCTTTTTCCTCCCATAACTTCTTTCCGAGACTTTTGGGATATGACTTTTATTCTGATTATTTTTGTCACCATTTTCATTGCTGACATGTAATGTCAACTGATTTTTCTTGGCTGCTTGGCTGAAAACAATCATCAGATGTAAGAGTCTCCTGGCGTGGCTGTTCAGGTCCTTTAAAAATACGATTGTGTTATCTGCAAATAGGTGTCATTTCACTTTTACATTTTATTCCCTTTGTTCTGTCAGTGCTCGGGATTGAATCTAGAAACTTGGGTGCGGTGGGCAAGTGCTGTGCATTGAGCTGCATCTCTACCATTCCTTTCCTTTCTTTTTTCTTTGTTTCTCAAGCTAGGTATTCAAGAGGTGTACTAATAAGAGTAGAGAAAATAGACATCTTTGTCTTATTCCTGACTGTTAAGGCAATGCTTTCACTTTTCCCATATTTGGAACAATCTTGGCTCTATAGGTTTATCATATGTAGCCTGTGCTACACTGAGGTGTGTTCCCTCTATTCCAAGTTGCCTTAGGACTTTGTCGTCAAACCTGGACAAAATCCTCTTCCGTACCTGTTCATGGGATTTCAGTCCTCAGGGATCCATGCTCCGTGTAGGTCTTTATGCAGTTCATTCAACCCGTAGCAGTCATGCCTTGTTGTATCAGTGGTCATATCTTGCCTAGCACATTGGTGTGATAGCACACAAGGTGCATATTGCTCACTACTGATGGGATAGTTCTCCCCCTTAGACCACATGACACCTTTCAGCACGATGTAAGCCTGTCAGCAAGGAGGGACCTTTCAACTCAGTCTCAGCCTAATTTCTCTAATTCTCAGCCTAATTTCACAGTCAAGGGATGTGGTGTCCTCAGCAACTGGGTTTTGCCATATAGTTTTGGAATAGAACCAACACCACTGACAACAGCCTTTATGTTCTCTGTGGCCTTTGGGAGTTATTGACAAAGAGTGGTAGAGTGATAGCCCATTACTGGTACTGGAATTTTCATTCAGGAATCTTATGGCTTTGGGGGAGTATGCTTTTCCATAGGTCGCTCCTATGTTTAATTCTGTAAGTGCTGAATTTACTTTTCACTCAGATACTTAAAAAAAATCTGTAAGACATTATATAAAGAAACCTATCTACAGAGCATTGGGTGATCAAATATCCATTCCAAGTGTCAGTTGGTTGTGGGTGGCTAAGAGGCAGTTACTAAAAAGAAATGCCGGCAAGGTCCAAAATAACATTTAAAGATGCCGTTAATTGTTCCAAATGTGTCCTGAAGAAAGCAATGCTTGGGGCCCAGAGAGACAACTCAGCAGTGAGGACTATTTTTGCAGAGGACTTTAGTTCAGTTCCCAGCACCCACATTGGGTGGTTCACAACCAGCTGTAACTCCAGCTGCAAAGGATCAAAGGCACTCCTCTGGCCTCTATGGACACTGTGATTCATGTGCTCACCATGACCAAAAGCAACTTATGAAAGACAGATATTTACAGTTCAAAAGGGAGAGTCCATAAAAGTACGGGATCGTGGCAGGGGGTGTTTGGAAGAGGACCCTAAGCCATCACATCTTTAATCCACACAGAAGAAGCAAACTGGAAGTAGGGCTAGGCTATGAATTCCTGAACCCCATCCTCAGTGGCATAATTCCTTTAGCAGGGCCGCGCCTTCTAAACCTCACCAAACAGCACTGCCAACTGGGGACCAAGAGTTCAAATACCTGAACCCATGGGAGACATTTCTCATTTAAACCCACTGCGCACATAATTGAAAATAAAAATAATTATTTTTTTCTTAAATCAGTACTGGGGTTAGAGGATGGCTCAGCACTTAAGAGCACTTGCTGCTGTTGCAGAGGACCCAGGTTCAGTTCCCAGCATCCACATGGTAGCTACTAACCATCTCTAACTCCAGCTTCAGGGGATCCTACGCCCTCTTATGGCCTCTGTGGGCATTGCACATATAGGTGCACTTACATACATGCAGGCAAAAACACTCATACACATAAAGAATAAGAATACATTTTTAAAAGAAAGCATTACTAAGTACAGCTGCATAGTGGGGAAACTATTCCTGATCCAGCACTGTAATCCAGTCATTTTTCCTTGAGTCATGTGGCTTAAGGGTACTTTTGAAGCAAGAAGGTCCCTGAACATCTCCCTATACCAAAGGTCTTGATGAGGCCAGCTTGTGCCTCTTGGCACAGCACAGGCCCAAAGTGTTACCCAGGGCAATATGATTTGTTAAAGCTTCTCCATTTTGACTGAACTAATTTTATTTCCAGAACTTGTAACTTGTTTCTTTAGATTATTGACTTCCCTACCCTGTGGAACTCAAGTAATGGCCAACCAGAAGACAGGTTTATCAATTACCAATTATTCTTTTTTTTTTTTTAATGTGTGTATGAGTATATTGCCTGCATGTAAGTGCACCTGTGTCGCGTAAAGCCCACAGAGGTCAGAAGAGAGCATCATATCCCTTGAAACTGAAGTTAAGATGGTTCTTAGCTACCATGTGGGTGCTGGGAATCAAACCTGGATCCTCTGTAAGAGCAGTAAGTGCTCTTAACTGCTGAGCCAACTCTCCAGCCCCTAACAATCATTGTTTAACTACTTGCTGGTTAGAACTAGCAATGGACAACTAAGGGCCAAAAAAGGAAACCTTTCAACATCCTTTCCTTTCCCACCCCTTTCTGCCCCATAATTAACTCAACTTGTAAGCAGACAGGGGGACTCCAGTTCTTACAGAGACCATATCTGCATGTAGCTTAAGACTATATCTTCACTGTCTTAAGTTGCTGGTTCCCTTGTCTGTCTTTTCTTCTCACTTTCCTCTGACAAGGGGAGCAGAACCATGCTCTTGCCTTCTGTCCCAGGCACTGGAGTGGCTGCCTGGTTCTCACAGGTCCCTGGTAGCAATATATCTCTTCTCTTTCCGTTCACCACATTTAGTTACTGAAAGGACCCCAAACTGGCAGAACAGTCTCTACTCACATTTTCCTTTTTGGCAGGGGAAAATGGTCAGCCTGCTCTGGGAAGATATTTGCCCACCCTCAGCACAGATTTATCTTTTTCGCCTGAACTGTTTTTATCACTTATGCCTAGTATATCACTTATAACTAGTGCTCAGGCTTTAAATATTTTCAGAATTCAATAGCACAACATTTGGCTTTCTATTAATTTTTTCCCTTGGAGCTCTAGCTAACACAAATTTTTCCACACTTGTCTTTGAGTGACCTGGACTGTCCCCTTTGTCCACTTGGCCATTCTCTCACCCCTTCCTCTGATTGCCTTAGCCTTTTAGGAACACAATTTACATGCCAGTTCAAATAATTCAGAGCCTCTCCTACCTCATAAAGATCATGTCACTCCAGGTGCCTCAGTCCCAAGATCCCAGCCAGGCCAGCCTCTTCCATAGCTCTCTTGTGAACATAATCCTATCTGGCAAAGTGAGCTGGGTGTCAGATCCCACCTCCTTCCTGCTCAGTCCCTTTCTCTCTCATCCGAGGTACCACTGGGATCTCATCACATTTCTGGACTGGTGAGTTAGTTCATTGGGTAGAAGTGCCTGCCACCAACCCTGAGGACCTGAGTCTGATGAAGGAACAGATTCTTGAAAGTTGTCTTCTGACCTCCATTTGCAGTTTGTGGCACAAGCAAGTGCTTACACACACACACTAAAATACAGTGGAAAAAAGAAAGAAAATCGCTCCTTCCTAGTAGCTTATATGAGCCAGTTCTGAAGATTGTATTCTTTTAGATTAGGACGACTTTGATTTAGGAGGGGAGACAAGTAGAACTCAGTTTCTCCACTTCCGGTTCAGTCTGCCTCATCTCTGCCCCAGGACCTGAAAGGCTCTTTCATTCATTATATAAAGTGCTCCCGGTTCAAAAAGTTTAGTTGCAGTGCATTGTCTGAATATCATAGCTTCCTAAAACTATGATATGTTGTCATGCTGAATCATAGTTTTCCATTTATATTAAAGATCAAATCTGACGTTTGTATCTGTCATGCATGACTCACTCTCTTCTCGTTATGGGATTTTTCCCATGAGTTTGAAGTCTTTGGTTCGCAAGAAAGGCTTTTAGTACTTATCTGTGTTTCCCGGGTATCCTCTCCATGTGAAGAAATGCCAACACCTTCCTTTCATCCTCTGTGTTCTCCACTTTCTCTCCTGTTCCAGGCTCTGTACAGAACGCTTTGGCTGGCTGAGCTTTCCATTTTCAGGGTTTCAGTTTGTCGTTTCTGCTTAGTGTATACTCTTCCTCTGTGGACGTCCTCGTGTTTGTGTTCTGCTAAAGTCAGTAAGGAATCTGTGTCCTCTTTGACTTCTTTGACATGTGTGGAGTTATTCTTTTGATCTTGCTGTCTGGGATTTCATCTAATTCACTTGCATTGGAGGCCATCACTGCAGGGTTAGTAATTTTTGGAGGAGTTGTGTTATCCCGGTTTTTCACCTTTATTGTGGTTTTGTTTGAAGCTTGTTTATTATATTGGGTTAATGATTTGTTGGATTTTTAAAAAATCACATCGATTCTTTCAGTGGGACTGTTTGCAATGTTCAGGAGAGACTAAGTTATAGTAGAGTTGAGATGTTGGTTACCTCTGCCTCACATGTTTGGACTGCCAGGCGAAATGTTCAATACTCCATGGTAGTGGAGTACTGGAATACTGCCTGCAGAAATAATCATTATCTATGGGCAGGCCCACTGTGAACATACAGAACAATGAAACAAATCCCACCATCCCCTGAATACTAACTATTTTAGGAAATGATGAAATATTCCAGGTTCTTTTGCACAACTGCAGCATTTATACTGGGTGTGAGCAGAAAGGAATAAAAGAAGGGATTGGTGTTGGATTCCTAGAAAAACTGTGGAGAAGGGAAAAGCAGACAAAAGTGGGGCCAGTAGGACAGGGAGGGCAGAGGGGGCATTCTGTGTAAACTAAGTTGAAAAGACATAGAAATGCATTCAGGGGCTGCAGAGGTGGCTCA
Source organism: Eospalax fontanierii (assembly GCA_035773235.1). NCBI lineage: Eukaryota > Metazoa > Chordata > Mammalia > Rodentia > Spalacidae > Eospalax > Eospalax fontanierii. The sequence continues at coordinate 9,816,448 of CM069554.1, forward strand.
GCAGTTAAGAGTACTGGCCTCATCTGTTTTTGTGGGTTTTTTTGTTTTGTTTTGTTTTGTTTTTAAGACAGGCTTTTACTATGAAATGCTTGCTAACTGGCCTCAGACTTCATAGAGATCCTCCTGTCTTTGCTGGGATTAAAGACATGTGCGATCATGCTTGGCTTCCACCTCCTCGTTTGAAGCCATAAATCTATCAGTCTTCTTTGTTTAAGTTGACCAATCCAAAATTAGGGAAGGAGAAATCACTAAAACCCTTAAAACCAAGGCCTCCCACCCCCGGCCCCAGGGACTTGGATTTTGGCTCTTTAATCCCCTCCCCACTTGTGGGGAGTCTTTTTCTCTGTTCGAGTGAGAATCTTCATCTTTCAGTAAAGTCTGTTTTCCTGTTGCTCTCTGCTGTATCTAAGATTTTTTCCCCGCCTTTTAATTTTTTTAATTGGCTGAGAATAAGAACCCAACCATAACCTGCAGACAGTGACCACCTTCAACTCATAGACAGTAACAAAAGGAGTCATAAATGTGAAGGAAAGAGAGAGCTGGATGAGGAGCTAAAGTATAAATGCAGGGGCCTGGAGAGATGGCTCAGCTAAGCTGAAGAGTTTGGAATGAGCCTTGCAGAGGACCCAAGTTCCATTTCCAGTTTCCAAGTCTGGTGGCTCATAACCACCTGTAACTTCAGCTCCAGATAATTCAACACTGTCTTCTGGGCTTTGCAAGTATACACACACAGATACAAAACACAGACACACAGACACACAGACACACACATTCATGCATGCACACAGGCACATAACTTAAAACAATAAAAATAAATCTTTCAAAAAAAGTATATGAACTGGAAAGCTGTCTCAGCAGTTAAGAGCACTTGCTGCTCTTCCAAAGGAGGGAAGTTTGGCTCCCAGCATCCACATCTGGTGGCTCACAACTGCCTCTAACTCCAGTTCCCAGAAATAAGATGCCCTTTTCTGCCTCTTGGACACCCACACACATAGGACACACACACATAAATAAAAAAAAATAATAAAAATAAATCTTAGGAAAAAAATATAGATGCAGTCTAGTTGGCTTGCTGGCTCTAGTCTCAAGACCCACACCTCTCCTTTTTGATTGTCCTGCCTTTCTAGAAGAGCACTCAAAATAACATGTGTCTTGTCGCTCCCCTGTTTCTGTTGCAAGCCTTCCTTCTCTCACCTGGATCACTGGAAGAGCCTCCCCCCAGCTGACTGCTTCTTTCTTATCTCCCACAATTCCTTCACCTGCCAGAGCAGCCTTTCAAATCTAATCTTCCCCTTCAGTCTGTCTTGCAGAGCCACAACTTTGGCTCTGAGGTACACTTACCCTCCTCTCCTTATGAGTAAGCTCTGTCACCCCAGTCAGGCCAGCCCTCTGCTGGAAGGGGTGGTTACCTTGGAACTGCTCTCTGGATCCTTCCAGATGTGTGTTCCGTGTCTGGAGCGCCACAGGGGCCTGCCTAATCCTTGCACTTCTGAACACCCTTTGTTTGCTTGATGCCTTAAAATGACTCCGTGTCCCTCCATTCCCCAAATAGATCGCTACAGAAATGAGTGTGTGAGTCAGGAATGGTGGGGTGGATTCAAAGGACACTTTCCAAATGGAAAATAGTATATGAAAACCCCCAGGCACGGAGACCTTGGCGACAACTTCAGCAGGAGTGGGGACACTTGAAGCTTTTCCATGAACGTGTGTCTCCATGGAAATAGAAGCTAGCTGGTGTCTCTCAGTTGTCAAACAATAAGCTTCTGCCTATTTAATTCCGTGTAAAATGTCATAGAGGTTTCCCCCTTTCATAAGGAAAGAGAAACTGAAGGAAACTCCTGGCGTTTAATTTAAAGATTTGATCTCAGCTGGGAAAGTTTGTCTTTGGAATCTGGGATTTGCGTTCCACCCTGCCAGGAAGGGAATGCCTTTTCTGTCAGTCAAGCATTAGGAGGCGGGCCCATGGCTTGCTGCTGCTGAATGAACTGTCCAATGAGGAGTCCAGGTCTTGGGAGAGGGATGCTGCACAGCACTTGGGGTGCCACTTTCCTTCCGCCATATTAGACTGTGTCATCCACGACAGAGGCCTCTGTTTTTTTCCGTTGGTAGCCGCGACTCCTCCACGACCGCAGAGCCACCGCGCACCGGGACACCGTCGCCGGAAATGGTGCGTGGGGCCGGGCGTCCCGGGTGTCGCGAGGAGGCTGCGGCCCGCGGAGGCGGCCGTGGGGACGCGGCCTCCCCGGGCAGCTCCGTCTGCGGCCGAGTGTCCTCGGGCTCGGCCGGGCCTCGGCGCCCGGGTCCCGCCGGGTGGAGCCGGGCCGGCGGCCAGAGCCGCGCTCCGTGCCCTGCTGAGCGCCGCCCGGGCGGCCGCGGCCTCTCTGTGCGGCTGGGCGCCCGCAGCGCCGCGTCCGCAGGCTGGGCGGTGGCGGCCGAGGGGGAGTCGGGACTCGGGTGGGGGTCGCGCGCGGGAGGAGCTGCGGGGTGTGTGACCGAGTCCGGAGCGTGTTATGTCAGTAAGACACGTTTGTGGCCTTCCACAACGTCAAAATTTATTGAATAATGAATAAAGTCACAAACTGTGTGCCTGCCAATTGCAGACAGCGATTTTGCTTGCTGTCTGGCCTTTGGCAATCACAGACATTCCTATCTAGTTACTAATTTTACCTGGCAGAACACGTATTGACATTTAATAATAATGATACACAAATGTGTAGGTTACAGAATGGCTAAGAAAGAGGTAGAGAGGACACGAAGTTCAGAGAATAGGCCCTGGTGAAGGGGGTCCAGAGCACAGACAGGCATAAGAACAGTGTAAGGGAGCAAATAAAGATCTTACCAATGCAGTATCAGAGATGGGAAATGCAGGTTTGGGGCGAGGCGGGGGGCGGGGAGGGCAGGCTGATAGATGGTAGCCTGGAGCTGGGCCCTGTGATAGAAGAAGGAGTCCTTCTCTGTAGTCAGTTTCCTGGCTCCTGACAATTGACACTGTGGTCACTCGATGTCTCTGCCACACTTTGGTCTTGGGGTGCTCCTTTTATAGTCTCAGGTAAGGGAGTTGATGTGTTGATAAGCTCACGTGTCTAGTGTTTCCGATATGATTTTGTGTATTTTCAGGTGTCATTTATTGGTATGGCCAGTTTTCACATCATGTTTTGCTGGCAGATGGTTGTTGTTTACTCCGCTCTCCTTCTCTGGCCCTTGCACTTAAAATTATAGCAATTCTGGTCAAGATTATTTCTGAATAAAGTAGAGTCATTCAAGGCTTGGTGGAGCTGGAAAGCTAAAATAATCCTCACAATTTAGAGTAATCCTGAGCAGTCAGCACTGGCTTCCTCCTCAGTCTTTCCTTCACCTCAAAGGCACCAGTTTTTCCTGTCTTTCAGATTCAAGAGAACCTTCTATATGCCACAAGCTCTGCACTTAGGCCAAGAACTTATAGGGCTGGCAATAAACCCCTGAATTTCCAAATCCTTCTAACATTGCCAAACTCACCAGAAAGGGGGATCCATGTGCATGGGGTTGTAGTTATGTGGGGTTGAGTTTACGCTGTCTCCTAACTGTTACTGTCCTTGTTTCTAGACATCGACTTTTTCTTTTAAAACGTTATTTATTATTATGATGTGCGTTTGTGTGTGTTCGTGCCACAGTGTGTATGTGGAAGTAAGAGATGAACTTTTTGGAATTGGTTTGGGCCTTCTGTCTTTTATGGTTTCCAGGGATTCGGGGATTGAGCTCATGCCTTGCAGCTTGTGCAGCAAGCATCTTTACCCACTGAGCCATCTCTCCAGTTTCTAGACAGTATTTTAAAACGCAGAATCTTATGGAAGTAGGCCATGATTCTGTGGTTGCGTGGAGGAAAGCCCTGTATGCTAGGTCCATAGGAAGAGGGCTTTTCATAGTCTACCCTCTTTTCTGAAGTTTTGACTGGCTTGATCTTGTGCTGGTCTTGCACAAGCACCCACATCTGTTACGAGTTCATGTGTGCAATAGCCCTGTCACATCTGGAAACCTTTGTAGTTTCCAGCAGAACATCCCAGCCTGTGGGTCTTCCAGTTTTTCCTCTCCCTCTTCCACAGTGGTCCCTTTGAGAACAGGATGTAATACAGATGTCCCATTTAGGGCTGAGGACTTCAGATACTTATTCTCCATACTGTGACCAGTTCTGGGTCTCCACGTTAACCGCCATCCACTACAAAAAGAGGCTTCTGTGATGAGGGTTGAAAGCTGCGCTAATGTATTTATGTAAAGATAAGTATTTAGAGGGTAGCTTGATTCTATGTCAATTTAGTAAAATAATAGAAATGAGTTCTCCCTTCCGGTCTACGCCTTCCCCAACCATGGGATCTGTGACAGGCATGAGATTCTTCTAGTGGGCTGGACCTTACATCCAATTCAGAATCTATTGGTTACCCCCCCATAACACTGATCCCATTATTATACCAATGGGTATATCTTGCCAGGTGGGCTTTTAACTATAGCTTTCAGGGTTCATAGCTGGATACGACTGTTGATGACTTTTCTTCACCAGCAGCATACACAACACCTTTAGCATTATGAAAGCCAGTCAGTAGGAATGAAGATTCCAGATCACTTCCAGCTTGATTTCCCCATGTCTTGTGATTCAAGTATGTTCTGGCTCCAGCAGTAATGTCTTACTATCAAGTTCTGATGGGTAATTGAGAGCAGTGATGATACCTGTTTAGTTGTTTGAATAAGAAGTGTTCCCTGTAGGGTCAAGTATTTAAACACTTGGGGGTCTCCCTTTGTGGGAGGTTTAGGAGGTGTGGCCTTGCTGGAGGAAGTATGTCCCTGAGGACAGGCTTTGAGAGTTGTAAGCCTTGCCCCACTTCCAATTTGGTCTGTCTGCTTCCTGCATGGAGATGAAGATGTGATCTCTCATCTTAATCCTGCTGCTTGCTGTCACGACTCCCTGTCATGATGGAATCTTATTCCTCTGAACCTATATGCCACAACAAACTCTTCTGTAAGTCGCCTTTGGTCACGATGTTTTATCACAGCAACAGAAAAGTAACTAATGTAGCTTGTATTAGGAAACTTTGATCATAAAGACACAGAGCCTCCCCTGGTCTGTAAGCAGGCAGTGACCATTTACTTTTAAAATAGTGTTTTTTTCTCTTCATACTCCTGTATGTGCCACAGTAGGAACCTTGAAAAAGTGATTCTTTTGCTCTTTATAGGGGAGGAGAATACACAGGTAATTGTTTTCGTAACTTAATAACACAATTGTAAATTAAAATTTATCAAAAACCTGGAAGATATGCTACTTTTCCTTTTTTTGGTAAAACTTAGTGCTTTTAAAAATTTACATAGAATGTAAGCTTACCTATATGTTGAAGGTAAATGTTGTGGCCGTATTTCCTGTAATTGCCATGATGAAAAAGCATTTACTATAAACTTATGAGACAAATGTATTTCAAGGCAAGTCAATATGAAGCAAAGTTGGAGATTTATTTTATTTTTATTATTTTTAGTAAATTAATTAATTTTGTGTATGAGTGTTATACCTGCATGTATGTAAATGCATCTGAGTCATGCAGTGCCCTTGGAGGCCAGAAAAGGGCATTGGATCCCCTGGAACTGAAATTATGGATAGTTATTAGTCACTGTGTGGGTGCTGGATTTGAACCAAGTTCTTCTGCAAGAGCAGCCAGTGCTCTTAACTACTGAACCGTCTCTCCAGCCTGAAAGTTAGAGATTTATCAAGAGACATTTTTAGCTTAGATATTAAGTGTAGAGGTTATTGGAAAGAGGGATATTCATGGAAGAAGTAAGACAAACCCCTTTGTGGGCACTGGCTTCTCAAGGGACAGTCTCAATTAAGTACCTTCACAATGGATATATAGAAAATTTTGGTGGCTTTCAAGCTGCATTTCTAATTTTGCTTAAGATCTTCCCCTCCATGTTTTTAACGTTGTTCAGAGTGTAGTTTATGAGGTTAAAAGTATTACAAACTTTCTTCTGTAAATAAACTTGTGAAGTGTTTTTATGAGGGCTGTTGCTTCCGCTGGCAGTGATGGAGAGTGTTGGAAATGCAAGTTACAGGCCATTTTTATCATTTTCACCTTATTGAGCTAAATGTCTTCTCTTTGACAAGGTGTCTTTAAGAAAACAGATGGCATCTGTGTATGCAATTTTGGCTTTGCCCTTGCTGCGTGGTTTTCCCTTCCTCCACCAGGAAGAAAGGCAAACCAGTCCTGGCATCAGTGGCCTGTTTTCTTCCGTCAGCTTTCCTCCAGTATCCCCATAATTTGCCTGTCTTTCTGTCCTGCTTCACTTAACGTTTCCTTTTGGCACTGGAAGATCTTTTTCTTCTGGATAAAACTAATTCACAGTCTAAAATCATTCCTTATCTGAAGCCCTTTACGTGTCTTTAAGCTTTGTACAAAAATATGTCTTGGGCCAGTGAGATGACTCAGTGGATAAAGGTATGTTCCACCAAGCCTGACCACCTGAGTTCACCCACATGGTGCAGGGCGAGAGGTAATTCCAGAAAATCGACCTCTTAATACCACAGGCATACCATAGCACATGTGATCCTTCCCCATAAATGAATACAATTAGAAAGAAAAAGAAAAACATGTATGTCACACACTTATATACCCTTCTTAAAACATTTCTCTCCTGCTGATGATCTAGTGTCATAAAAATAGGGTTCGTGGTCTCATAAGAAATAGGGATCTTTATTGTAACTTGAATTTTTTAATTTTTAAAACTTTATATTTATTATTGATTGATTGATTGGTTAATTGACTTTGTGTCTGGGGGTGAGGGTGCATATATGTCAGAACATCTGTGTGGAAGTCAGAGAGAGTCAGTTCTTTGCGTCTGCCATTGGATTCTGGGGATCAGCTCAGGTCATCAGACGTGCAGGAGACACCTATCCATCCTGTAGGGCTATTTTCTGTTTAATTTGTTTTTAAAAGTTGTTTCACTGTTTTTCAAGACAAAAGTATTGCTTCAGGCTCACCGTGAACTTAAATATGGCCGGGAGTAGCCATAGACCTGAAATGTTCCCGCCTCAGCTTCCCGGATGCTGGCATTACTTTTGTGCAGCATTTTAGTCGGGTTGACTGTGATTCAATGTTTGAATCTGTGCTTGCTGTGTATCATGTAGAGGGGACTACAGTGCTGTTCTGAAGTATACACCCTTGCTGTCTGTGTATAGATATGGTGATTTTTGTCTGTTATGCCATCTCAGCTTTTCTGTTTCAAGACAGTTGACTGATGACTGATTTCCTTTATACATTGTATTTGTCCTTGTCAGTGTTAACACTTTAGTGTCTTAATTATTGTGGTTTCAGTCTTTTGATTATGTTGGGCAAGCTATCACTTTCATACTGGAAAAATATTAAATGTGGTTTGGCAGTTATCATAGCTACTTTGGTAAAATTGATTTTATTATATTCTCTTCTTCTCTTAGTCACTTTTCCTGTCACCGAGACCAGAAACAAAACACAAAACATCTGGACAAGCTGGGTGTTGTGGCACATAACTTTAAATACCAGCACTCAGGAGGGAGAGACTGGCAGAACTCTGTGAGTTTGAGCCCAGTCTGGTCTACATGGGGAGTTCCAGGCCAGCCAAGGCCATGTAGTAAGACCCTGTTTTAAATTAGAGAAAAAGGAAAGAAAGAAATGAAGGAAAAAAGGAAGGAAGGAAGAAAGGGAGGGAGGAAGGAAGGGAGGGAGGGAGGGAGGGAGAGAGGGAGAGAATGGTAAAAATAATTTAAGGGAGAAAGGTTTTATTCTGACTTACAGGTCAAGACTACAGTCTACCATAATGGGGAACCCAAGGCAGGAAGAACTTGAAGCAACTGCCCACATCTCACATCCATAAGCAGGCAGCAGAGTGATGAGTGAATGCTAATTATGAGGTCCCTTTCTTCATGTGCCATAGTCCAGGATCGCATGCCTAGGAAATGAGTCTTCCGACAAATAAGACGATGTTCCTATATAAATCAGTGTAATCAACATAGTCCATCAGAGACACACATTCTCAGAGGCCAACTTCAGTCTAGAAAGTCCATCACAGGTGTGCATAGAGGCTGATGACCTAGATGATTCTAGATTCTCTTAAGTTGATAATTAATACTAACCATCACACTTTCAACCCTTTTCAACCTGACACTTAAATACATCACTTGTGAGTCATGGCCTTCTACCCCTTATGACCATCTTAGAGTGTAAAATGCATTTAGCCCCAAATAAGAGCTTCCTATACTCTAACAATTTAAACATTCAGAAAGTCTGAAGTGTCTTTTTTTTTTTTTAAGTGATTTATTTCTTTTTATTTGCACATGTGCTTGATTGCCAGTTGTTTACAGGTATGTGTAGCAATGGCTGGAAGAAGGCAACAGAGCCACCGTGTGGGTGCTGGGAATCCAACCCTTTTGGAAGAGCAACAAGTGCTCTTAACCGCTGGGCCACCTCTCCAGTCCCAAGTCTGAGGTATCTTAACTGAGAGCTCCTATAAAATAAAGAATAGTTCATGAACTTCCAATATAGAATGGCAGAGTAAAGCAGTCCTATCGCAAAATGGAAGGAGCAGGCATAGTAAGGAATGACTGGACCAAAGCAAGACCCGAGCCTTGTGAGGCAAACACAAGATCCTGCAGCTCCGCCCACCATCTAGGTCTGGTGTAACTGACTGGATTCCAAAGGACTTAGTTAGACAGCCCACACCCCAGCTCTGCCACCGGCTGCACACGTAGACTGCCTCTTGGACTGGCTCTTCTGCCTGCTGGTGGCTCTCCTTGGCAGCTCCAATACCCTGGAGTCTCCAGTACCACTGAAGCCTCATCTTCAGAGTTCACACAGTGACAACTTGGGGGCCCTTGAGAAGACCCTCCTGCACGGAGCCTGGCCTCAGCTTCTCTCTAGGACTTCCCCACCTTGCATCCTTCATACATTCGTAACCCAGTACCATGTGGATGACAGGGTCAAGATCTGCTGCCATCTCAGGATGGAGCCTCTGATGACCATGGTTTTGTGCTTGGGACACCTTTCCTGTGCCCCAGAACATTTTTGTCCAGCGGCCCTGACAGCTACTTTCTTTCCTCAGCAGCCCTACAGCTGCCTTCTTGGCGTTCCTCCCTTTCAGGCTCTCATGAGACTCTCCCATTCGGCTCTGCTTTCAGCCTTCAAGGACTTCTGTAACTGAAAGTTCCAAACTGTCCACATTCTTCACATTAACCTATCTACTGCCTAAGCACCAAATGGTCTTGTTTTAACAGTAACAGCCCCATTTCAGGGTACTAGTTTTCTGTCTTAGTTTCACGTTGCTGTGATGAAGTACCTTGATGAGGAACGGAGGAGAGAGAGGGTTTGTTTTAGGTCACATGGCAAGGAAGACAAGACATCAGGAGCTTGAAGCAGCTGCGTATATTGTTCAATCAAGAAGCAAAGAGTAATGAGTGAATGCTAGTGCTCAGCTCTCTTTCTCCATTGTATGCAGTTTAGGCTGTCTTGTCCAGGGAATGGAACTCCTCACAGTTAAAATGTTTGTCCCAAATCAATGAGTATAATCAAGGTAATTCCTCACTGATTTCTTAGAGCTAACCTTAATCTATATAATCCCTCATTGGTGAGTCAGAGGCTTATGTCCTATGACTTTAGAAATGTTATCAAATGACAACACTAAGCATCATACTTCTTAAAAGTTAGTTATAAAAATTATAGAATTTTTAAATGCATGTAAGTATTGCCATAGTGGTGAGTTAGAGTCATTTTAAAACATGTGCCATTCTCCTTATTTCATTGTCTATTGACAGTTTCAAATAAATATGGTAATATTAATTCAGTAGTACAGTGAATTACTTCTAGACAGTCCTGCATAAGCTATCTGTCCAGGTACTGTGACAAAAGCCTAAGAAGAAATCTTAAAGGAAGCAGGGCTTCCTTGGGCTTACTGTTCCTTTCACTTACTTCCTTTGGGGCTTACTGTTCAAAGACATAGACCGTTCTGCACAGAAGGCATTGCATGAGGCGCAGGAAGCCTCTGAGCCCATGGGGTCTGCATTAAGAAGCAGAGCGTGAATGCTGGTGCTCTCATTTCTCTGTCCTCTGAATATGTTGGGTTCTGACTGGATAGCTTCCCTCTGTTGACCATGTGAAAATATTGCAAGGATTCTGAGGGAAAACAGGCATTACAAATGCTGCATCTGGTTTGCATCAACTGCTGCTTGGTGTGGGGAGGGATCCCTCTGAATAGCAGTTCTCAATACCAGGAATAGAATTTTTTTCTTCAGCATTTTAAAGAATATGCAGTCTTGGGAGACCTAGAGTTGACTGTCTTTTATTAGATAATTAGGTAATCAGAATTTATTGTGGATGTTGTTTCAGTGACTCAGTGTACAATCAGAAATTAGCAGAAGCCATGAAGACAAGGGTGACTCTGTTCTGCTGCTGCTTTACCAGATAGTTCCACTCTACTGTCAGAACTGCTATGTGAGAGAGTATTTATGAGCAGTAAGGGTGTGATGACCAAGGCATGACTTGAATAGACATAGACAGACGTGGAACATTGTACCAAATTCTTATGACTGAAGTCTAGATCTCCAGTACTGTGTGACTCACACTTCCTTGTGGAAATGTATGTGGGCTCTTTTAGGAGTCAGTGACTTTTGAGGATGTGGCCGTGAACTTCACTCTGGAAGAGTGGGATATGCTGAATCTGTATCAGAAAAACCTCTACAAAGATGTGATGCAGGAAACCTTGAGGAACCTGGTTTCTATAGGTAAATATACCATCCTTCTCTTAATTACTCAAGAAGAGAAAAAGTGCTTCTGCATGAATTGAAATATTGTAAAGAAGCATTTGGGAAAATGTACGTGATGGTGTCTCTTCATACCATAAATTTAGCTAGAACTTATTAATATTTGTACTATGATGTCATAATTCATAATGGTTTCTCTTGGTCTATATTTTAGAGAACAAACTGGAGCATGATGACATGGAAAGTAAATATCTAGATCCCTGGAGCAATCTAAGGTAAGAGGCAGCCATGTTCTGCAAGAGTTGTGGCATGACTGAAAATTCTACAGTGAAGTAACAGATACACATATATTCTGCTTCAACCTGAGTTAATCTCAGGAAGTTTTCCCCCAAATTACGAACATGTTTAGCATCAGTAGTCTTAAAACATTCCAAATATGCCTATACTAGAGCCGAGTGGAGCCCAGGATGCCAAACTGATACTTTACCATGTTTCATGTATACCAGAGTCATTTCAGGTTCAATATTATTAAAATTGAAATCTTGATTTACCTACAAGCTTGGAGTTTAAGGTTTATTTTTAGAATGGGGTCAATTGCTAACATATCTCATTATGGCATTCAGGTGATTCAAAACGAAACATGATTTTGGTCATCAATATCATGCATCAAAATTGTGCACTGTTTTGGGGCTGGGCGTGGTGACACATTCTTTTAGTCCCAGCATTTGGAAGGCAGACACCAGCAGATCTCTATGAGATTGACCTAGTCTGGCCAACATAGCAGGTTCCAGGACATATGGGGATACAAGGAGACCCTGACTCAAAAAAATTGTGGAGACTGGAGAGGTGGCTCAGTGGTTAAGAGCATTAGCTGCTTTGCCGGGGACTCAGGTTTGATTCCCAGCACCCAAATGACAGCTAACAGCTATTCATTGACTCCAGTTCCAGCGGAATCCAATGCCCTCTTCTGACCTCTCTGAGCACTGAGCAGCATGGGTGCACTACATACATGCAGGCAATACACGCACACACATAAAATGAATATAATACATTTTAAAAACTGTGCACACTGTTGGGCATTGAAATGTGTGTTTAAATGTGTCATTGACTTGTTTGTCACACATGGGGACAGGTTAACGCTCACGAAGACCACTGTTTTATCACAGCTATCCTGAGATCAAGTTGCAGAGCATTCAGTTCAAACATGTGAAACAATTCTCACAGACCACAGAACCGACATCTGTTTCTACTGGTAAATCATTTATAAGCAAAATCTGAATAATGACCGTTTCCTTTCTTGCAGCTGTCAACTGGTAGAGAAACTGTGTGAATATAAGGAAGGCCATCAGTGTGAAGAAATCTTCAACTTCACTGCAGAGGGCGTTGTGAAGCAGAACTCTTATTCGGGAATACATATATGTGAGAGCAGTGGATGTGCAAAAGTAGACATTGGCCATGTGTCTCTGAGTGTGCTCCTTAAACCCGACTCAGAACCCAGGTCATATGAAGATCAGGAATATGAAAAGGAACTGTATGAAAATGAGGAATTTGGGAACACTTCCAGTTTTGTCCCATCCTTTCAGATGCTTGACAGCACTCACCCTGGAGAGAAATGGTGTGAAAATAAGCAATGTGATGAAGACTTCAGATTTGGTCAAAATCATGCAAAGAGTTCCACTGTAGAAAAACACCATGAATGTAAACTATGTGGGAAACTTTTCAGTTCTACCAGGTACTTGCGAAGGCATGAACGTCGTCACCGTGCAGAGAAAGCCTATGTATGTAAGGAATGTGGGAAAGCTTTCACTTTTCCAGCATACCTACAAACACATGCAAGAATTCACACTGGGGAGAAGCCCTACGTGTGTAACCAGTGTGGGAAAACTTTTGCTTGTTCCAGTTCCCTTAAAACACATAAAAGAACTCACCTTATTAAGGAGCCCTTTGTGTGTAATCACTGTGGGAAGACTTTTCGTCATTCCAGTTCTCTTCAAAGTCATACACGGATTCACACTGGAGAGAAACCCTATGTGTGCAACCAGTGTGGGAAAGCCTTCATTACTTCCAGCTACTTTCGTATACATGCCCGGATTCATACTGGAGAAAAACCTTATGTATGTAAGCAATGTGGCAGTGCTTTCATGCGTTGGATTCAGTTACGAAAACATGAAGTCTTTCACAGCGGCATCTATCCCTATGTTTGTAACCAATGTGGGAAAGGTTTCACTTGTTCCAGTTCTGTGAAAACACATGAAAGAATTCACACTGGAGAGAAGCCCTATGTATGTAATCAGTGTGGGCAGACTTTTACTCGTTTGAATTCGCTTTTAAGACATAGAATAATTCACACCGGTGAGAAGCCCTATGAGTGTAATTATTGCGGGAAAAGTTTTCCTCGTTCTGCCTCCCTTCAAAGGCATATAAGAATTCACACTGGAGAGAAACCCTATATATGCAAGAAGTGTGGGAAAGCCTTCATTGCTTCTTCTGACCTTCTAGTACATGAACGAACTCACACTGGAGGAAAACCTTATGTATGTAAGCAGTGTGGGAACACTTTCATGAGTTGGACTCAGTTTCAAAGACATAAAGTAATTCACAGTGGCATGAACCCCTATGTTTGTAAGCAATGCGGAAAAGGCTTCATTCGTTCCAGTTGCCTACGAATACATGAAAGAATCCACACTGGCGAAAAGCCCTATGTGTGTAAGCAGTGTGGGAAGACTTTTACACGCTCCTACTCCCTTCAAAGACATAGAAGAGTTCACACTGATGAGAAGCCACATGTATGCAAGCAATGTGGGAAATCTTTCACTTACGACAGTCATGCTCGATTACATGAAAGAATGCACGCTGGAGAAATGTGGGAAGACCTTTCCAGGTTCTTGTTCTTTTCGTCCACATGAAAGGACTCACTGGAAAGAAACGCTTTGTGTTTGTAGTATGAAAAGCCTTTCATTTCTGATCATTCCTTTGAAAACATAAAATAACAGATCATGGAGAGAAACTCTATCTACATAAGCAATGTGGGAAAGCTTTCTTCTCTTTGATTCAATTAAGAAAACAAAGTAACTAACAGGGGCATCAGACTTACGTAAACAATATGGGAAGACTTTTGCCCTTTCTGGTACCTTTCAAACTTGTGAAAGGACTCACACTAGCATTTACAACCCTTATGTGCATTTACAATGTGATAAAGTGTTCTTTTGTGACCTTGCTTTTCAAAAACATAAAATGATTCATAGCTGAGAGAGAAACCATATGTATGAAAGCAATATGGTGAATTCTTCAGCCTTTCAAGTTCTCTTCATTACCATGCGTTGATGCATGGTGGAGAAAAACTCCATAAATGTAAAAAATGTGGAAAAGGCTTTAGGTCTCCTAGTCACCCCAACATGCATGAGCATACACTGGAAAGAAGCCTAATGTATATAAACAATGAGGGAAAGGCTTTGACTCATTTACGAAGACATGAAGTCAATCACAGCGGCACGAATTCCAGTGTTTGTAAATAATGTGGGAAAATCTTTCGTTGGCCTGCTAGCTTTCACAGAAAGAAGCAAACCTCACTGGAGAAAAACTGTTTTTGTGCTAGCACTATGGGAAAGCCTCCTGTATGTTGGATTTCTTGAAAAATGTGGAAATTATTTTTATGCTAAAAGTTGCCTCAAGTACATGAAAGACGTCACACTAGAGAAAAGTCCTGTGACTGTAAGCAATAGGATAAACCCTTCTGTTCTTCCAGATCCTGGAGAAGACACGCAAAAGTTCACACTGCAGAAAAACCTCACGTGTGTATGTGTATGCAGTGTAGAAAAGCCTTTCCTTTTCCCTGTTCCCTCCAAATATATTGAAATAGTCGCTATCGTGAGAAAGCCTTCATATCTAGGCAATCATGGAAAACCTTTATTTATCACACATCCTTTCACATACATGAGATGACCCTCTGTAGTAACTTTAAATGAGGAATTTTCAAAGGCTTCATTCACCCTGATAGCACTCACAAGACCATGGGAAAAACACCTATACGTGAAAAACCCCAAGATGTGTAGACATCTCTTGGTTCAATTCACAGATAAAGAACGCGGGATAGAGTGCTAATTTGTTTGAAAGAGATTTTCAGACTTCCATTTGGCACACATATGCAAACCCACCCCAGCTGAAAACCTTTGCTGTTGAAAAGCACAAAAAAAGTCAAGAGCAATATAGAATATGAGAAAAGTCCTTTGAAAATTCTTCATTTTAACTTGATAAATGTCAATAATATGAAGGACTGGACACAGAATTTTTTGTTGTTGTTTTGTTTTTGTTTTAGAATGCTGCAGAAAATACACATCCTGAAGGTAATATTACCAAAATTTTGTATTCATTAAGAATTCTCGGGGGCTTAAGAGATAGTTCAGATGTGAAGGGTGCTTTCTGTTCTTCCTGAGGACCTGATACCAGATTCCAACATCCACAGTAGACAGCTCTCAGTCACCTGTGATTCTATCTTTGCATGCTCTCTTACGGCCTCCTGAGTTCACGTGGAATACATTCACATACACACATACAAATAAAATAAAAATCTGAAGGATTTGTTTTGAGTAAAGCATTTGCCATGGATCTCCAGTTGACCTAGAACTGATAATCTTCCCCTTTTTAGTTCCTGGATGTTTAAAGAAAGGTGTCTGAATCCACATCCACCATCAGTAGCTCATTTCTTTTTATGTTTATTTTCTTTGTTTTTTTGAGACAGTGTCTCCCTGTAGCACTGTCTACTCTGGAATTCACTAGATAATCCGGTGCAGTCTCAGCAGAGATGGACGTGCCTCTGCTCCTGAGTGATTGGATTAAAGGCATGTGCCACCACACCTGGCACCCAGTCATTCTTGAGACTAAATTGCTGGACTGGTATTTATAAATTTTTAGTCTACAGAATAGGCATAAGGCAGAGTGTGTGAGGTAGAATGACATCTCAAAGGTATGAAATGGCCACCAGTATGGCTTACATCTGAAGAAACAACAATTAAATGTACACTATCATGAATTTATTCTGTAAGTTTTCTTAACTGTACAGCTTACTGGGTGATGTCTTTTTCTATCAAATCAGGTAGTTATTTCTCCTTTCATTGTAAATTGTGTTAGGTTCACTGGTGAACTAATATTTATTTGTAATGTATCAGTATACATAAATTCCTTTAAAATATTTTATTATTGATGTGTGTGTCTGTGTGCGTGTATGCATCTGCCCACGGAGATCAGAAGGTTATGTCCTATCCTTTCCAACTGGTTTACAGGCATTTATGACCTGCCTTATATGGGTTCTGCCTAACATAGGCTTTGAAATCTCAATCCTGGTCCTTCTGATAGAGCAGTAAGTGCCCTTAACTATGGAACTGTTTCTCCAGCCCCCACATAAATATGTTTTGAATCTATTGTGTTGAATTGGCATGGTGGCACTTGCATTAAATCAACACTCTAAGGAGGAGGCAGGCTGATCTCTGAGTTTAAGGCCAGCCTAATGTGCAAAGTAAGTTTCAGGTCAGCCAGGGCTACATAGAGCCTGTTAGAGAAAAAAGCCAACAAACAAATAGAAGCTAATTATTTGACACTAGGAAGATGTCACAAACTTCTGTTTCCATGTGGACACACGTGCGTGGAAAGGAAGACTGATGTGAGCTCTACCCACTCTGCCCAGCTCCTACTGCCCCTCTCCTTCCCAGTAGGTGGCTGTCACAGAGGTGCATGCCTACATTTCTGCATATTCTGATGCAATTATTTGTTCCTTTGGAATGTAATTTTTGTTTGGTTTGGTTCCTTGAGGTACTGTCTCTCTACCAGTTTCATACTTACCGTGTAACTTCGCCTCTTCTGGCTCCCTGTCTCCACTTTCAAGTGCGGTCATTACTGGGGTGAGCCATCATACCCAACTAATTTTGATTGTTAGAATGTATCAAGAAGGAAAAAGAATATACAAAAAATAGATAATACAAAATCAATTTAAAATTGGCTTGGGGTGAGGAGATGGCTCTGTGGATAAGACAGCTTGCTGTGCAAGCATGAGGGCTTTCATTTCATTCTCCACCACACACATAGAAAGCAGGCAATGCCTGAGATTACCTGTATACCGAGCCCCACCCTACTGGGAAGGAGATACTTCCTGTCATTGGTCCGTGGGAAACGACCGATGGACTGCTGGCCAATCATGACCTTTGTGTTGGTATGAACTGCCTAATGACAAGTGTCGGCCTTAGGCGCGGACTGCTAGACACTCAAGAAGCCACGTTCCAGCCTGCGGTGATCCTGGATCATCGGTGTCCCCGCAGAGAGAGGGCCAAGTTTCTCCTCGATCTCCGCGTCCCTCCACCGACCGCAGAGACACCGCGCACCGGGACACGGTCTCCGGACATGGTGCGTGCGGCCGGGCGTCCTGGGTGTGGCGAGGAGGCGTGGGCACGCGGCCTCCCGGGGCAGCTCCGTCTGCGGCCGAGTGTCCTCGGGCTCGGCCGGGCCTCGCCGCCCGGGTCCCGCCGGGTGGAGCCGGGCCGGCGGCCAGAGCCGCGCTCCGTGCCCTGCTGAGCGCCGCCCGGGCGGCCGCGGCCTCTCTGTGCGGCTGGGCGCCCGCAGCGCCGCGTCCGCAGGCTGGGCGGTGGCGGCCGAGGTCGCGGGGGACGGGTCGTGGGACTCCGGGTGGGAGGTGATGTTCTTGAGCAGGAGGAGCTGCTGGGTGTGTGTACAGAAATACAAAGCAGGAAGGCCGAAAGGAAAATCCAACCTTCCTCAGAGCCAGCAGATTTATTAGAGAATAAAACTGAGTGGATCCCATCCAAACCCCCCACGACCAGGGGCCGCAGTGAGTGGGCACCTCCTCTGAGCTCGGCATCGGGAGATTTCACCCTCTCATAGACACAGGGATTTTATTTGATTTTTCTCCATCCGGGCAGGGGAATGGGTTTGGGGCTGAGGTTGTGTGATCTTAGGCAGGTGCAAGGTGGGTTTCCCCATTAGGAGGGTCAATCTTGCAGGACTCTGGTCCAGGCAGTGCCCTGTGCTTGGGATTGAGTCCTATCAGCGGGGTGGGACGTGGTGGTGGTGGGGAGCAGTGAGGAGTGGGTTGCTGCTTTCCCTGAAGGTAGCCAGAGGGTGGTGCCCCCGAATGTACAGTAAGAGACATATAACATTGTGGCTTTCCACAGTGTCAGAATTTATTGAATAACTAGCGAATTTACGAGCGTCGTTTGCTTTGTTGCCTGAGTTCTACTATGAAGCTGGATTTTGCTTGCTTGCTGGCAAGTACAGATTCTCATAGTCTAATATCACGTGTTAAAATTTCATACAATAATATGTGCAAATTACAGAATGGCTAAGAAAGTTTTAAGAGTGCATAATTCAAAAATTGTGTCCTGTAGTTAGGTGAGAGCTAACAAGCCCAAGGAAACTGGTCTTCCCAGTGCAGTGCAGTTTGACCGTGGGCTGCGTGTCCAGGGCAGGAAAAACTGCCCGTGAACTGGAGCTCCGGGGTAAGGCTGGAACTTTTAATGGTGCTGCTTTGTGGAAGACTGTCTTGAGTTTTGAACTGTGGCTAGGCAAAGTACCTGCCACAATTTGGTCTTTCATTGTTCTTTGGTTTACAATCTCAGATGGGGAGTTGGGATCTGGTGTTGTTGATTAGCTCTTGTGTCTGGTCTTGATACGACCTATTATTATGTTTTCGGTGTCATTGTTCATTAGCATAAAGAATTTATCCACTTGTGCGTCCTGGTGGCTGGTAGATTCAGTTTGTAGGCAAGATGTATAGTTCTGGGAGGCAGATCTTTTCAAGTTCCAAGCCAGTCAGAGCTACATAGTGAAACCCTGCCTCAAAAAAAAAAAAAAGAAAAAAGAAAAGAAAAAGGTCCTTCTTTCTTTCTTGGCCATTGTACTCTAAATGGAGTAACTCAGGTCAAGATTTCTCCTTTACCACATGGCGTTATTACAGGCCCGGTACAGCCACAAAACTTGTAGTCCATCGAATCACAGTGAGTAATGCTGAGCCCTCGGCCATGTTTTCCCTGTCCTCGTGTCTCCTTCAGATCTGTGGCAACTGCTTTTCCTATGAATGCTGCAGATTCAAGGAAAATGTCCTTTAAAATCTAAGATCTGTGCGTTTAAGGCAAGGATTGTTTCATTGTATTATATCTTTTATTTTTTTCATTAAAAACTTGTTTCGATTTGTTTATTTTTATTTTATGTATGAGTGTTCTGCCTGCATGTATATAGGTGCGCCACATTTGAGAAGGCCAGAAGAGGGCTTCAGATTTCCCAGAACTGGAGCTAAGCTCTGTTGTTCGCTATCATGGGGGTGCTGGGAACTGAACCTGGGTCTACTGCAAGAACAGCTCTTAACTGCTGTGCCTAGGCCTAAGGTTCCTTTTTTAAAGAAAATATTTTATTTTTATTTTATGTGTGTGAGTGTATTGCAAGTCTATGGTGCAAGGCCTGAGGAGATCAGAAGCGGGTGTTGGATGCCCTGAAACAGGAGTTACAGATGGCTGTTAGCTGCCTTGTGGGTGCTGGGACTTGAACCTGGGTCCTCTGGAAGAGCAGTAGTGCTCTTACCTGGTGAGCCATCTCTCCAACCCAAGCTAAGTGTCCTTAAGAAAAGCAGTATTATTTCTGAACTTTGAAGCCCTCTTGACATTGCCAGTCCTCAAAGGAGGAGCCACATGTGTGGGTGACGGGCGTTGATCTCTGTCTCTGTCATAACTAGTACTGTCCTTGGATTGTTTCTAGACTTTATTTTACCATGCACAGTCCTGACAGAGCAGAGATAGGCCATGACTGTGTGTGAAAGGAATATTGCAATAAGGAAAAGCCCCAAGTGTTATGTCCTCCGGCTTCCCTAGGGTTAGCGAATGAGGACTTTTCTTCAGAATAAGGAAGGAGTGGTAAGCAAGGACAAACAGGAGAGAGAGCCTGGGTGTTGACGAGTGGAACAGTCAACTCCTCTATCATAGTACATATTTTTCATTGAGGTCATACTGTCTTGAGCCTTAACAGTAAAGGCTGGTGTGTGCTGGCTGAGGATAGAAGTGGATCGTTAACCCGGCCTTGAGCAAAGAGACATTCTTAAGGAAAATCTCTCCAGTTAGATTTTTCATTTCTGCTGATCAGTCTAGGTATTCACTGTTGAGGCAAATGGTGGGAATTTGGAAAGCTGTCTTGTGGCTGTGGGATCCTCTGAGATAGCAGGTGCACATTATTTCCCCGAGCCCAGGGCATGGGCTGGGCTTGTTCCGTGTCTGTAATCATGCCCTGCTACTTTTGCTCCTCAACTTGTCTATTTTTGAGAAACCCGAAAAGTCTAAATTTAACTTGGATTTAGATTGTGTAGATCTTCACTGTCTTTGATGGTTTGTTTTTAAAAACAATATCTCACTATATAGCTCTGACTAACCTGGAACTTGCTATATAGACCATACTACCCTGGAACTCAGATCCACTTGCCTCTGCCTCCTAAGTGCTGAGATTAAGACCATGAATATTATGCCCAGCATCTGACAAAGCTTTAAGTTTTATCTCATAATACTTGGTGGGGCTAGAAAGATAGCCCAGGCTGGGTGCTCAGCCCTGGTTAAGAGCACTGACTGCTCTTGCAGAGGGACCTGGGTTTGGTTCCCAGCACCCATATGGGAGGTAAAAACCATCCAAAACACCAGTTACAGAAGATCTGATGCCCTTTTCTGCTTTCTGCTGGCACTGCATGACATGGATGCACCCATTTACATGCAGACAATGCACACATACACATAAAATTAAAATAATAAATAACATTTTGAAAATCTTTTCAGTAACTTACTTCTCTGTGATGTGTTCAAACTTTCTGTTTTGCTCTTAATTTCAAACAATTATTTTTAAGCCATGCCTGATGGGGCATGCCTCTGATTCCAGCACTTGGGAGGCAGAGGCAGGTGGATCCTTCAAGATCAAGCCCAGCCTGGTCAACATAGCTAGTTCCGGGCCAGCTGGGGCTACAGGGAGACCCTATCTCAAAAACCCAAATGTATATATATTTACTCGTGTGTATATGTGTGTGTGTGGTGTGTATTGCATATATTAGTGAGTGCAGGCATGCAAATGCCTTAGCATGGATGTAGAAGTCAAAGAATAACTTTTTGGAATAGTTTCTGTTCTTCCACATTTATGTGGATTCTGGTTGTGTCTTCAAGCTGAATCATCTCACTGGCCCCCTTCATTTCTTTTTATGTTTATTTTGAAACAATCCTTTACTTTAGGACAATACTATCATAAAAAGTCCTTTCTCATGTGAGAGCTTTTTTTTTTTTAACCAGAATATAACTTATACCTGCAGGTTTTAGTATCTTTGATGATTCCTTTTGTCATTTCAGTGACCAAATGTCAGATCTGGCTCTCCCAGACCCTTTATATTCATCCGTGACAGTAATGGTGACCTATAGAATTGTTGTTTTCTTCTCTTGTTATTACAGTTTCTTTTATTGACATATTGGTACTGTTGGCCTAGCTTAATCTATCCTGATTTCCAGGATCAGGATGTTCTAGTTTAAAATTTACTTATTTTATGAAATAGGCTGAATTTTGTCTAATTCACAGTTTTGGTTTTTATTATTATGTTTTTCAGACAAGGTCTCACTGTGTAGACCTGGCTGACTAGAGCTTGTCGTGTAGACCAGGTTGTTCTCAAACTCAACACATCTGCCTGCCTCTGCTTCCCAGATGTTGGTATTAAAAGCATTGCCACCGTGAACAACGATAGTTTTCATTTGTGTGAGCACTCACTCATCTTATATATAGACCAGTTTGGTATCTTGTAAACAATATAAAAGCATAAGCACATTTTGATAATATTTACATGCATGTAGCCATATGTAAAGAAAAATTTAAACATAAAACAGATATTTGGGTTGGAGAGATGGTTCTGGGGTTAAGAGCATTTACTGCTCTTGCAGGGGACCCAGGTCTGGTTACCAGCACCCACATGGATGCTCACAACCACCTGTAAGTCCAGTTCCTGGAGATCTGACTCTCTTCTGGCTTACACAGGCTCTTGCACACATGTGGCAAACATAAATTGACAGACACACACAGACATGAACACAAATAATAAATTAGTAAAAAACCAAATCTCTTGATTTGTCCATCATGAACTGTACTATTGTGGGAGGTGGGGGGAGCTGTGTCACTATGTAGCCCTGGCTGGTCTGGAACTCATTATGTAGATTAAGTTTGCTTCTCTTTCTTGAATTAAGGCTTTACTCTCCTTCCTGGGATTAAAGAATGTCACCATGCCTAGCTTGATTAATTCTTATGTCATTACATTCCTGTCTTCCAAAATGTATACTTTTTAAAAAACTTTTTTTTACTTTATACGTATGAGTGTTTTGTCCCCATATATGTAAGTGTACCCCTTTGTGCAATGCTGGTAGAGGCCTGAAGAGAACAATGGATCCCCATGGAGAGATGAACACTAGCTGCTATGTGGATGATGGAAACCAAAACTCAGGTCCTCTAAAGAGCAGCCCTTAACAGCTGAGCCATCTCTCCAGCTTCAGATTAAGACGAACCCCCCCCCCCCCCAAAGATCTGTACATATTGTTGAACTATAAAGTTTTCTCAGCTGCACATCTTAGACTTCTTTCAATTGAACGATGAAAGGAATGCCCTCAGGGGAAGACTTCTCTCAGCTAAATTCCAACTTGTGAAAGGAAAAGGACTAAGAAGTTTTCTGCCTAGAAAACAACATGCAAAGTCTGCTGAAAATGCAGAGGAAAGGGGCCAAGATCATCCTAAGCTGGCAGCAAACATGGCAGTGTCATTTACCTGGTACTGGCTTTAGAGGCTTGAAATATCCAAGAGTGAAGGAGTCACTGATTCTTCCTCTACAGTTTCAGAGAGCCACTAAGCCAGGCAGCATTCGGCCGGGATGTCCCTGAGTAAAGAAGGCCTTGAGAGGTCATTACATGAAGCTGTGAAGATAAAGCCTGGTTGGCAGTGGAGACCCCAAGATGGTGGAGATGCCAGAGCTATGAGACATCTACCAAGGAGAGCTGTATACCAAGAGTGGTACCAGCTCAAGAGAGTAATGAATGCTGCAGGCAGCAAAGCTGGAGGGGCTGAGCCATTCCAGCCATTTGCATCTACAGTCCCCGACCTTGGACGTGTAGCTACAGGACTTGTCGTCTGCCCTGCCGGCTTCTAGTCTGGCTTTGATCCACTGTTTTCCACTATGTCCCTGGTCTTAGCTTTTGGAATGGGAATGTATTCTGTGCCATTGTATGACGGAAGTACTTGCCTTCTGATTTTGCAGGGATTCTAGTTAGGAGAGTACTTTGAGTCTCAGAAGAGACTTTGGAGTTTTGAATAGTGTTGAGACTTCGAAGGACTTTTGGGGACTTTTGAAGTTGGACCGAATGCGTTTCGTCGTCATGAAATGACTGTGAGCCTATGGGCGACAGCGAGTGGAATGTGATGGTTGGTGGTTGGTGCCTGAAGATGTGAGCCCTCTGCTTTCTGCTTTGACTGCTTTCTGCCCTGCTTCCCCACCAAGATGGACTCTCATCCCTCTGGAACTGTAAGCCAAATAAACTAAAACGCCTGCTGAGCCATCTCACCAGCCCAAGTTAATGTAATTTTAGTCTTTTTTTTTTTTTTTCTTTAATTAGGTCAACTATTTACTTTCTTATCCAAAAAATACTGACTATTGTTTGACAGTTATTACAGCTAGTTTGTTTGGTAAAATGGATTTTATTCTATCCACTACTTGTCGTAGTTACTTTTCCTGGTGCTGTGGTAAAACCCCTGACAAATGCACTCTAAGGGAGAAAAGCCTTATTCTGGCTCACAGATCAATACAGCCCTCATGTCCCTGAAGTCAAGGACCCAGGAACCTGAGCCCGCTGGTATGTGACACCCACAGTCAGGAATCAGAGGGTAGTAAATGAATACCAGTGCTCAGCTTATTTCGTTCTTTTTACACAGTCCAGGATCCCCTGTCCAGGTAATGCTCCTGCCCACAATTAAGATGTTTGTTCCCACATCAATGACGTCATCAAGATAATCCCTTGGAGACATACTCAGGGGCTAGCCTTGATCTAGATAATCCTTCACAGTCTCTTTGGAGGCTTGTCTCTCCAGGGTGATTCTAGATTCTGCCAAGTGACACTACTAACTATCACACTCTTTGAGAAATTATACGTCATTCGTTCTGTGAGAGGGGACATAATATTGCTGAATTAGAGCTCTTTTTAAGAACAGGTGCCATTCTTCCCCTGTTATGCATTGACATGCTCCATCAAAATGGTGATGTTGGGGCTGGCAGGATGGCTTAGCATATAAATGTACTTGCTGCCTGGTGTTATAACCTGATGACCTGAGTTCCATCCCAGGAACCTACATAAAGGTGGAAGGAGAAAACCACCTCTACAGAGCTGTTCTCAGGCCTTCACATGCCAAGTGCACACGCACACACACAAAGTAAATAAAAAATATAGATAATATTAACTTATTTTAATTATTTTAACATTTATTTTTAATGTTTCACTGGCATGGATGTAAGTACACCATGTGTATGCAATGCCTGTGGAGACTAGAAAAGGACACTGGATCCCCTGAAACTGGAGTTAAGAGCAGGTGTTGGTGGCCACGTTGGTGCTGGGAACTGAACTTGGTTCTTCTGGAAGAGCAGTGAGTTATCTTTAATGGTCTGTATAAGTCACTTGTCTCACTGCTGTGACAAAATACCTGGAAAGAGATCTCAAGGGAGCAAAGGTTTGCCTTAACTCCCAATTCACGGTAATATGGCATCAAGAGCTTGAAGCAAATGGTCGGTCACACTGGGCCTATAGTCGGGGCGAAGGGAGCGATGAAGCTGGTGCTTATCGCCCCGTCCTTTTTATGCAGTCTAGAACCTCAACCTAGGAAATGGTGCTGCTCACACTTGAGGCTGAACTACCCACTTAAATTAATGTCATCAAGATGTTCTGTCACAGCCATGACCAGAGGCTTGTTCCTTAAGAGATTTTAGACCCTGTCAAGTTAAGATCAATGTCTATTATCAGAACCATATTCTATTTGTATTTAGAAATAGTCTACAGGAACGAGGGTCACTTTTCCGACTGTTGTTGTCTGTCTGTTCAGTCACAGGGATGTATTCAGGTCTCTAAAAGTTATGAAAAGAGTTATTAAATGGTATCCACCAAACCAGCTTCTTAAGGAGTCATCATTCAGAGAAGATGTTGGTTCCTACCATATAACATATCTCTGATGATCATGTGAGATGGTCATCAAATCTAGCAAAGATTCTGAGGAAAGCAGGTGTTATAAAAGAAGCATATGGTTGGAATCAATTTGTTTGAGAAAGCCACATCATGTCCTCAGTTATGTGGGGAGGAACCTTCCAGGCACAGTTCCCAGATAGCAGGACAGGTAGAAATACTTCGTTCTTCATTTCTCCCCCTGTACACACACTTTTGTTTTTGTTGTTTTGACTCAAGGTTTGATTCTTTGGCCCTGGCTGGCTTCAAACTTGCTGTGTAAACCAGGCCGCCCTTGCACTGAGGGCTTCACCTGGCTCTGCCTTGAAGTGCTGGAATTAAAGACACTCCTGACTGTTCCTTCTAAAAATCTAAGAATAAAGTTTTGGGATCATGAGAAAAGCAGAATTTTTTTGTGAGTATTGTTACAATACCCAATGTAGAAAGAGCAGATAGCGTAATATTTGAGGTTAAGGGGAGTCAAGTTAGACTGTTTTAAGAGATAGCTGCAATCTACCGTCAGATTGTCTGTGTCAGAGAATCTTAGTATGTATAAACAGTAAGAGTATGATCAATAGAAAAGAACTGATTACATGTGCCATTTAGGATTATGTCAACTTCTAATGAATTCACCCTAGATCCCCAGTAATTAGAAGCTGACACCTTGCTGTGGAAATGTATGTGGGCTCTTTTAGGAGTCAGTGTCTTTTGAGGATGTGGTTGTGAACTTCACCCTGGAGGAGTGGGCTGTGCTGAATCCATCCCAGAAGAACCTCTACAAACACGTGATGCAGGAAACCTTGAGGAACGTGGCCTTTGTAGGTAAATATGCTACCATTCCTCAGCTGATCAATCAGAGAAGTACTTCTGAATCATCAGTGCTCTGCGTGAACTGAAATACAGTAAAGGACCATTTGGGAGAATCTGTGGGATGGGACTGCTCTGTACCACAATATAGAATATAACAATAATATTTCTATTGCCATGTTACAATTAATGATGATTTCACTGGGTCTGTATTTCAGGAAACATACGGAAACACCAAAACATTGAAAATGAGTACCAAAACCAGCGGAGAAAACTAAGGTAATTTTTACCTCTGGAAAAGTCCACGTTCCTCAATTGTTGTGATATGATGAGACTTTGTTTTGTTTTGTTTTGTTGAGACACAGTCTACCTGTGGCTTCAGCTGTCCTGGAACTTGCTTTATAGATCAGGCTTGCCTGTGTATCTCAAAGGGAGGTTCCTGCTTCTGCCCCTGGAATACTGGGATTAAATGTGTGCTTCACCACACCCAGCTCATGAGCTGACATTTTCCAAGGAAGTAAAAGATACATATATATCCAGCTTCAAATTGAATTAATCTCAAGAAATTTTCTCCAAAACAGAAAACATGTTTACATTCAGAAGTTTTTAAAACATTGCAAATATTTCACTACTGGAAAATCGTTATGTCAAAAGTGATACTTTATCATGCTCCGTGTATACCAACTTTGTTCCAGAAACAATATTATTGAAAATGAAATACAGATTCATCTACAGGCTTTAGATATAAGATATATATGAAAGAAAAATAGGATTTCCTTTGGAGTGGGGCTAATTATTAACATATTTCATTATGAACATTTAAGTAGGTCAGAATGAGCCATGACTGTGGTCATTAGTATTATACATCAAAACTGTGCACAGGACTGGGCATTGAAATGTGTGTTTAAATGTGTCATTGACTTGTTTGTCACACATGGAGACAGGTTAACACTCACGAAGACCACTGTTTTATCACAGCTGTCCTGAGATCAAGTTGCAGAGCATTCAGTTCAAACATGTGAAACAATTCTCACAGACCACAGAACCGACATCTGTTTCTACTGGTAAATCATTTATAAGCAAAATCTGAATAATGACCGTTACCTTTCTTGCAGCTGTCAACTGGTAGAGAAACTGTGTGAATATAAGGAAGATCATCAGTGTGAAGAAATCTTCAACTTCACTACAGAGGGCATTGTGAAGCAGAACTCTTATTCGGGAATACATGTATGTGAGAGCAGTGGATGTGCAAAAGTAGACATTGGCCATGTGTCTCTGAGTGTGCTCCTTAAACCCGACTCAGAACCCAGGTCATATGAAGATCAGGAATATGAAAAGGAACTGTATGAAAATGAGGAATTTGGGAACACTTCCAGTTTTGTCCCATCCTTTCAGATGCTTGACAGCACTCACCCTGGAGAGAAATGGTGTGAAAATAAGCAATGTGATGAAGACTTCAGATTTGGTCAAAATCATGGAAAGAGTTCCACTGGAGAAAAACACCATGAATGTAAACCTTCTGGGAAAGTTTGCAGTTCTTCCAAGTATTTTCTAAGGCATGAACGTCGTCACCGTGCAGAGAAACCCTATGCATGTAACCAATGTGAGAAAACCTTTATTTGTTCTATTTCCCTTCTAAAACATGAAAAAAGTCACACTAAGGAAAATCCGTATATGTGTAAGCTTTTAAGTCATAAAATAACCCACACTGGCAAGAAGCCCTATTTGTGTGATCAGTGTGGAAAAACTTTTCCTCGTTCTGCATCTCTTAAAAGACATACAAAAATTCACAGTGGAGAAAAACCCTGTGTTTGTAAGCAGTGTGGGAAAGCCTTTACCACTTCTTCTACCCTCCAAGTACACGAACGAACTCACACTGGAGAAAAACCTTATGTATGTCAGCAATGTGGGAACGCCTTCAGGCTTCTGAATCAATTACAAAAACATCAAGTAATTCACAGTGGAGTCAATCCCTATGTTTGTAAGCAGTGTGGAAGAGGCTTCACTTGTTCAGGTTCCCTACAAACACACCAAAGAATCCACACTGGAGAGAGGCCCTATGTGTGTGAGCAGTGTGGGAAAACGTTCCCCCGTTCTAGTTCTCTTCTAACACATAGAAGAATTCACACTGGCGAGAAGCCCTATGTGTGCAAACAGTGTGGGAAGGCTTTCGCTGATTATAGTTCACTTCGCTTCCATGATAGGATGCACAGTGGAGAAAAGCCCTACAGTTGTAAGCACTGTGGGAAAGCTTTTGCTTGTTCTGGTACCTTCAGGAAACATGAAAGGATTCACACTGGAGAGAAACCTTATGCATGTTTGGAGTGTGGGAAAGCTTTTGGTTCCGACGGTGCTTTAAAAAAGCATAGACTAGTTCATACTCGAGAATGTGAATGTAAGCAGTGTGGTAAAGTCTTTACTAGTTACGGTTCCCTTAGATACCATGAAATGATACACACTGGAGAGAAACCGTATGAGTGTACAAAGTGTGGGAAAGCCTTTAGGTCCTCTAGTATGCTGAAATGCCATGAAAGAACCCACACTCAGAAGAAACCTTAACTATGTAAACAATGTGCGAAAGCCTTCTCTACTACTAGTAGTTACTGGAAAAAACAGGAAGTCATTCACAATGGGAAGAATCCCTTGGTCCTCATGGAGAAAAACTTATTTTGTTTTGTTTTCTCTTTTTAAGAAAGAATCTCCCTGTAGCCCCAGCTGTCCTGGAATTCACTGTGTAGCCCAGGCTGGCCTTGGACTCACAGAGGCCTCCTGCCTGTGCCTCCTGAATGCTCAGATTGAAGAAATTTCTCAGATTGTGCCACCCTGAGAAAAAACCTATTTTTATTTAATCAACATGGAAGTACTTTTAGTGCTTAGAGCTCCCTTCACATACATAAAATGTGACATACTGGAGGAAAGCCCTCTGAATGCAATGTGGTAAAAATATAGTACCATATCTGGAGATGCAATGAGAAAACTCATACTATAGGCGAACCTTATACGTGTTATCTAATGTGCCTTTTCTTCCAGTGTCCCCTAAATGCATAAAAGAAGCCACACTGGAGAGATACGGTATTTTCCATACTCGTTGTCGGGGAACCTTCACATATTATAGTTCTTTTTATGTACATGAAAGAGCTCACTGAACAATAATTTTAAATACAGTATTTGTGAAGGCTTTGTCATTCACTCATAAGAATGCATATGGAGAGAATTATCAATGGAAAACATGTGGGAACCAATCCTAATTTGGCTTTTTGCTTTATAGCTTTTGAGGCTATTTTAAATTTTAATATATTTTAATGATTTCTCAGTATTTTCATTATTAATATAAAAATATGTATCGAGAGCTGGCTTTGGTGATTCGTGCCTTTAATCTCAGCACTTGGAGGCTGAA
The DNA here is from genome assembly GCA_035773235.1 of Eospalax fontanierii. Classification (NCBI taxonomy): domain Eukaryota; kingdom Metazoa; phylum Chordata; class Mammalia; order Rodentia; family Spalacidae; genus Eospalax; species Eospalax fontanierii. The sequence goes on from CM069554.1 coordinate 9,845,642, forward strand.
GCAGGAGGATCTCTTTGAGACTGGGGCCAGTCACGTCTGCATAGCAATTTGCAGGCCAGTTGGGGCTTTAAGAGATCCCATCTTAAGGGGAAAAAAAGGAAGAAAAAGTAAGTGAAAGAAAATGGCAATGCATATGACTTCACTAAGTGATTTTCTGCTTGTGTGAGGCGATGTGTTTGAGCCTCAAGACTGCCTAAACCAGTGTGATGATGACACAGACATGTAATCCCAGTTCTCAGAATGTGGAGGAAGCATGTGAACCAAGAGTTCCGTGTGAACCTCAGAAACAATGGTTCACGAATCCCTGCCTAGAAATGAACAAGAAAGTTCAAACAAACAAAACATCTAAAATGTAATAAGAAAAAAGTATGAACGTTGATAGCTGAGTCGGAGACTCTTCTTTCTGCGTGTTGTGTAGCAGTCTCCTCTGATCTGAAATGTTCCCTCCCTGAAGGAAGGGGAGCAGCTCATAACTGACCCTGAGAACGAAATCACCTCACAGGCTGGGAAAGCTGCAGCTCACAAGATTTGCAAAGCCCTTCCTGAGATTATACAAGCAACCACCAAAACCCGTGCCACTGAGATTTTCCCACCACTGAGCTTCTTGCAAGTGACGCTCACTGGCCAGTTGAACCCCAGCATTGTAACTGTGTGGTCACCCTGTCTAGGGTTAGCCTTTTCAGCAATACAGCTGCCTTTGGTTTATCCATCCTCTTATAAGTAACCCCTTATGCATACTCCTGTAAGTGAACCCCAATAAACTCATCGGTTTGCCAAGTTAGACTTTGTTGGAATCATTATGTTAGTCTCTTGCTCCCCTTTTTGGGGTGAGTTGCCCCAGGAAAGGAAACCCAGTACTGCTCTATTAATGAAATCTTGCCAAAAGGGGAAGAAGTGACTCAAGGAGGAGCCATTCTTCTGCTGCTGGTGTGTGAGAGCTGAGGACTAGCCTGTGAGGACTCATTAGTTCAGACGAAAGGATGCAGTCACCGGCTTCTCTTTTATATCTGGAGCAGCTGTCAGAATCCATTATTTTGTGGCCTGTGGATTATACAGCATATATATGTGTGTGTGTGTAAAGATATATATTATCTTCCCCACACTCAGAAGAAGCAAATGTTCAAACCTGGTGGTGTTCCAGGGAAAGAAAACTAAGCCCTGACATCTGTAGTAGAGGAGAAATGCGAACCAGGCACTTTTTTTTCCCCTAGAGATTTTGTTTCTATTATTATGTGTATCTCTGTGTTCTGAGTGTGGTTTTGTGGACGTGAGTACAGTGCTAGTGGAGGCCGTAAGAGGATATCAGATCCCCTGGAGGAAACAGGCACTCTTAACAATAAGCCACCCTGCAAAAGGAAGGAGCCTGGAAATTGATCGTTCTGTATGACCTGTGTTTAAGGTTCAGTCTTGCTTGGTAACAGAAGCACATGAGGCAGGGTGGCCATTTCAGAAGTTGAATAATCACCGGCCACAGCACTGGACTCCTTAACCCCTGCAGCAATCCTCAGAGTAAGTCTAAATCCATATTTCTCCTTTCAAGATGTCGCCTCTACCAGCAATATTAAATGGAGAGAAATGCCTCCTTGAAGACACACAGTCATTTGTTATTTCACACACTGTACAAATTAATATAAGGCAATATGCAAAATACTGTTAATATGGTATACAAAAAATCTTGAACACAACAGTTAAATCCTTTTTTATGTTTTCTTTTTCGTGTGTGTGTGTGTGTGTGTGTGTGTGATACACAAGCCACAGAGTGCCTGGAAGGATAACTTATGGGAGTTTTCACCACCATGTAACTTCTGGATATTGAACTCAGGCCATCTGCCTGGAACATGCACTTTCACATGCTAAGCCATCTTACCAACACAAATTAATTTTATCTCTTGAGCATCGTTATAGGAAAGAAACAATTTAAGTGTGCACACTTAGTGTTCAGTATCACGGATTCATAAATAATGGTTTAAGTTTTTTAGGTGGCATTAAAAGTGAACATAAATACATATGTAAAATAGAAACTTTCTTGTTTTTACTGTAGAGATTTATATTCAGTAACTGTGTCTTTTAACTCCTAAATGTTGGCGTGAAACAGGGTTAAAGCTGGAGCAGCTGGGGAGCGAGACCAGTGACTAGAAGCTGAGCCCCACGTGAGCCTGCCTGGAGAGGGCAGTGATGCTCCATTGGCATTTGAGCAAATGATCTCTGAGTTTTGGCCTCCAGCTTCTCAGAACAATTACAGAAACGGTGCTGTGGATGACTAGGTGCTGAGCCCAGTGCTGGTGGGGCGTGGGCTTGGAAGTGGGGAGTCTTCCCTTGGTTGCCTTAGGGCTGTTTTCTGCACTTGGTTTTGGTAAACCATGGATGTTGCATGACTCTCTGGAGAAACTTCTCTTTACCCCAGATGGAGGGCAATGCTGGACCAAAGAAAGAAATCCACCCGAGTAGCTAGGTGAAGCAAGTGGTTGATTGAGGTTACTTACAGGAACTGGATGTCCCAGTTTCTTTCCCACAGTAAAACAATCTGACAGAAGAAACCTTAAGGGAGAATTTATTTGGCTTATATATTTGTCACTCATTCATCGTCGCAGGGAAGTCAAGGCGGCAGGAGGCTGGAGCGCCAGGCACGCGGGCAGTGACGCCGAGAGGATAAATGCCCCCTGCTGGTGCGTGTCACGTCGTCCTTTCCTGTACAGTCCGGTACTGACACCGGGACTAGTCTTTCAGTCCACTTTCAGTCTCGGTCTTCACTTGAATTAATGCAATCAAGACATCTTCCACAGACATGCCCACAGGTCAACCTGATCTACACAGTCCCTCCTTGAGAATTCCCTCCCAGTCCATTCTTCCGGGTGCTGAGTTGACAATTAAAACCAGTCATCACAGTAGGCAACTTACAGGACACTACATTACCAAAAAGTGTCTCCCTGACCACTTCAGCAATTGTTAATGGCTGGTAGATTCTCAAGATGAGGGGCCATGTGTACCTCAGGGACCGCATGTAGCTGAGGAGGCTTGAATGCCTTGAGATCATTCTTACTTCCATGAGAGAATGTTACTGGGCCCAGCTTTCAAGGGTCTCTTGAAGTTAATCACATCTGCTTTGATCTCAAGATGTCAACAGCTGTTTCATGACTGAAGGACAGTTTCACAGATTTCATCCAGTTCTTTCTTTATACTTCCACAGCATTCTGTGAGTTTGGAGGATGTGAAATCAGCCCTGTTTAGCGCTAAACAATGGGCCACTATGCCCCATCAGAAGTGACTTATTTACAGCATTTTGACTGGTTCTTACTCTTCTCGTGATTGCATCCCTGACAAGGCTGGGAGTGGGAGTTTTAAAACTATAAGCGGAAATGTTCAGAAGACAATTTAGGGGCTGGAGAGCTGGCTCAGAGGTTAGAGCACTTGAGTTCAGTTCTGAGCATCCACATCAGGTAACTCCACTGCCTGTAAGTCCAGCTCCAGGAGATCTTTCTGACTCCAGGGTACTCACACATGTGGCCTATACACACTTTTGCCCCCACCCTCCCACAGAAACACATATAAATACTTTGCAAAGGATGGCTATTTGACAGGCACACCACATTTGTTGGGACAAATAAGAGGACATCTCTAATATCTCACAGAGGGTTGGAGCCAATGACTTAGGACAGAGGCGCAGCCTCATCCCATATCCATTTTGACGGTAAACAGGATGAGACCATGACTATTTTCTATTCTACACTGTAAACAGCAAAGAGGGGATTTCATCTCTCTCGTTTCACTTCTTTGTTTCTGATTTTATGTGTCCTGGCTTGCTCTCTCTTGCTCTGATCAAACACTACGGAAAGCCGCATAGGGAGGATGGGATTCGTTTGCATTGCAGGTTGTGGTCCATAATGGAGGGAAGTCAAATCAGGAAATCAAGGCAGGAACCTGGAGGCAGGAACAGAAACAGATTATGGTGGAATGCTGCTTACTGGCTTCCTCAGCTACCTTTCTTGTACAGTCCAGGCTCCCCTACGCAGGGATAGCACCATCCACAGTGAACTGGGACTTCCTACATCAATTAAAAACCAAGAAAATGCCACCCACACATGCCCACAGGCCTGTCTGATAAAGTAGATTCCTCAGTGAGGTCTCCTTTCCTCAGGTGTCTCTAATTTGTGCCATGTTGATAAAAACAAAAACAGGATCCCTTTTCCTTTTGTGTTGCTCCAGAGAAGATTTCAAGCACTTACACAGAAAAAGAGTAGAGAAAGTGGCCATCATTACCTTCTTTGTGATTTAGAAGACACTCTGAGCTTCTCTTCAATGTGTGTGTACTTTTGTTACATAAACCTTGTATGCTACACTTGATCTAAGCCAAGTGCCTGAGAAGCCATCATATACTTTATCATGACAATGTGTGTCTTTTCTCTCTAATCTCTTTGGGTCTTTTATCAGGAAGTATTGGATTTTATTCAAAGATGTTTCAGTATCTGCTGAGATGATCATGTGTTTTCTATCCTAGACTCTATTTATATGATGAATTCTGTTTTTGATATGTGTGGTTGAACCATCTGTTAATCCCTAGCATGAAGCTAAGTTAATCACAGTGAATAATTACAGGGTTTACTATGTGACCCCACATTACAGCTGTGCCTTAATAAGTACAGCCTGACTCAGGGCTACAGAGATCGCTTAGCAGTTAGGAGCACTGTCTGATCTTGCAGAAGACCAATGTTATCTCCCAGCTCCTACACGGAGGCAACAACCATCTATGACACCGGATCCAGGGAATTTAATGCCCTTTTCTGACCTCTGTGGGCATCACACACATGTGTGCACTTTCACACATGCAAGCCAAACACTCATACATATGCAGTAAAAATAAATTTTAAATAACTAACCTGACTCTTAGCATCTATTTTAAGACCAGGAGTGGACCTCAACTGCTAAGAACATACTCCTTCAGAATTCTCAAACAAAGACACACTCTCTCTCTCTCTATCTCTCCCTCTCTCTCTCTCTTATTCAAATAGTATACCTAGCAGGAAATGGGGACCCTTTCATTAGAGAATTTTGCCCTTTCTGATCCCAGGACCTGGATCAACACACATACAAAATTATAACTAAATGTTATCAATTTTTTTCATTGTTTTCAATGAGATAAGCACTGCTTGCAGCACTTTAGATCTTCAACACACGCACACATACATGGCCATACGCACGTGCACTATTCTATATCCAGTGCAAGAAAGGGTGAAGGAATTAAGGCCATAGTCCAGGTCACAAGAGGAGCACATCGCTCACTGAACTTGTCTACATTATAAATAAGATTTACTTTTTTAGGAAACAACCATTTGTATAGACTATGTCAATAGTATAAAAAAATCCCACAGAAAAATGGTTTTGTACCTTTGGATTCAGTTTTCTAGTATTCTAGAGAATTTTGCATCTGTTTAATGGGAAGATTATAATGTCCTTGTGTTTTCTGTTTTTAATTACAAGGTAATACTATTTGTTTTAGTTTTTGTTTGTTTTGGATTGGTTTTGTTCTTTGAACAGTCTCTTTGTAGCCTAGCTGGACTTGAATTTGATTTGTAGACCAAGCTTTGCCTCCAACTCACAGAGATAAGCTTGACATTTGACTACTGAGCACTAGAATTAAAAGTGTGCACCACCTCACCCAACTTTGGAGGGTAATTTTTAAAATGTAGTTAATTAATATTTAATGTATGTGTGTGAGTTTTGCCAGCATGTATGTAAGTGAACCCATGCCACCCAGTGCAATAGAGGGCAGTTAGCCACCATGTGCTGGGAACCAAATCAAGATTCTCTTGAAGGACAGAAAGTGCTCCTAATTCCTGAGACATCTCTCCAGCCTAGGGCATAGTTACTTTCATTTTACATGTGAGTGTTTTGCCTGAGAGAGAGAGAGAGAGAGAGAGAGAGAGAGTGTGTGTGTGTGTGTATATATATATATATATATATATATATATATATATATGTTATATATGTGTGTGTATGTGTCTGTGTATTTGGCTGGATTCATATTTTGCTTTTTGTTTATCCATAGTCAGAAGGTGTGTCATTAAGGCATTAGTTTGAAATAGTTCTGATTTTTAAAATTATTTTTTATTAATTGATTTATGTTTGTGGTAGCATGTGTGCACAGTGCATGTGTGGAGGTCAGAGGACAGCTTGTAGGAGTTGATTTTTTTCCTCCAGTCTGTGGGTTCTGGGGATAAAACTGCAAGTCATCTCACTGGCCCCGTTGACCCTTTAGTGTGTGCACGTTTGTGTAAACTTGCATTTTGGAAGTTCTTTCACAGGTCTTGATTGGTTTCATTTTCTTAAGAATTTTTAAATTTTCTTATTTTTTTCTTCAGTGACCCATTTGCCATTTAATAGCATTTTGTTCAGTTACAGTAACTTCATGTGTGTTCTGCAGTTTTTCTTGCTCTTCATTTCGTTTTTGTCTACTGTGCCCTGATAGAATAAGAAATTATCTCCTTTTTCATATATTTGCTAAGACTTGCTTTTTTTTCAATCATATGATCTATTGTAGAAATAGTTCCATGGGCTTCTGAAAAGAATATGTGTTAGACAGTGTTTGAATAAATTGTTCTGTAAATCTCTGTTATATCCATTTGACCTATCATGTTATTTAACCCAGATGATTCAGGGTTTGTTTGTTTTTTAAAATGACCAGTGTACTGTTGATACTTGGATTTTTTTTGTTAAGTTCTGTCTTTATATATACTAGTATTTTAACATTTTTTGATTATTTTATTTTTACGCTTATGAGTGTTTTGCCTGCATGTAATTATACCCATGTATGCAATGCCCATGGCGGCCAGAAAAGGGCGTCGGATCCCCTGAACTGGAGTTACAGACAGTTGTTAGCAACAATGTGGGTGCTGGGAACCAAACTGGGGTCCTCTGCAAGAGCAGCCAGTGCTGGTAACTGCTGAGCATCTCCCTGACTCGTGCAATGGTATTGTATTCAGTGTGTGCTTGCTTTCTTTATTGTTCCCTCAATCAGCATAAAATAAGGTCTTTATTTCTAGTGCCTGGGATTGGATTGAAGTCTGTATTGTTTGATAATAGGACAGCAATAACCATTTGTTTCCTTCTTCCATTGGCAGGAACACTTTCCCATCCTTTATCCGTTTAGTTGCATGTTTCTGAAGGTGAGGTGCATTTGTTGGAGGCAACAAAGAGATGGGTCCTATTTTCTTAGTCTGTGTTTCTGACTATGGAGCTGAGACAGTCAGTACTCCGAGTTAATGTGGAGGAGCGTGTGCTAAATTACACATCATGTATGTATTCCACGTGTATGCATCCTTGCCGGTTCCTCTTGCACTTCCCTGTCTCTCTTGGCTCCTGCCTGCTTTGGTACTCGGTGTTTTTCCTTCTTGGGTCAAAGAATCTAGTGATTCTCTGTGTTCTGCCTTTTCATTTATGTCACAGGAGGCTTACTGTGGTAACTGTCCTAGAGATTATTGTTTTCTTGTCTGTTCCCATAGGGTATGTCATTTTCTAAGCAGCAAAAACATGAATTGAATCTTTAAGCTGTGTCTTATGAAGAGAGTGAATAGGCATTCTGAACGTTTTATATCACATCCCTTTCGGTTTTCATTTCATTCATTTATTGATTGATTGATTGATTGATTGATTGATTGATGTGCAAGGCCACACTTGGATTCTTTGATTCTCTGGACGAGCACCACGCACTCAACACTGAGACTCCCACCTCTCCAGCTCCTCTATCTCATCTTTAGACATCGGATTTTATAGGGTGAGGAAACGAAGGCAATCTTCAGTGTTTACCATTGCCCCTGGGGTCAGGTCAGTCTTGTCTCTAATTTTACAGTGCTCCTAGGTATGCTTCTCCTTATCTTCTGCTTTTTTAGTGTGTGGTGGTGGTGGTGGCTGGAGGGGTGGGATGGGGTTCACAAACACTAAGACTTACTCTTGCATTCCTCCAGTTGTTAGGATGACATCTAGATTGAAGGTTAACTCAAATCCTAAGAAGTGTGTGTGTTGATTCCTTCCTACAAAATGAAATACAAACATATTTTTATAATATAGAAGATGCAGTGTCCCTGTCACTGTGGTCCTGTTACTTTGACAAGGAAGAAGTATGAATTTCCCAATAAGCTTTAAGAGCAAGTACCTGGTCTGGAAAATGCAATGTCCCCACTCCTGCCCAACCCTTCCCCCCAAGACCCTAACCCCTCCAACCCCTACAGGGGGCAGGTCATGGGCACTGTCTCCCAAGAAGAGCAACAGGCCTCGCTGAGAACTTTGTGCCAGAAATCTTTTGTCTCCTCAGACCATGCAGGGGATGGGGATGGGTCAACACATTAACATTTAACAGACCACACATTACCCAATAATACACAGACTGGAGGGGATGGATCGCTCAAGCTTTAGGAGGGGATCCCATAGACTGCTGGACAATCTGGGGTGTTCTTTGGGGACTGCATAAACTATCCAAAGAGAAGTTTGGGATTTAGGAGAGAGACACTGGACAACACATTTTGATCCCGCCGTATTAGATGCTGGTGTCTTCCACGGAGAGAGAGCCCAAGTTTCCCCTCGGTCTCCGCGTCCCTCCACCGACCGCCGAGCCACCGCGCACCGGGACACGGTCTCCGGACATGGTGCGTGCGGCCGCGGGTTCCGGGTGTCGCGAGGAGGCTGCGGCCCGCGGAGGCGGCCGTGGGGACGCGGCCTCCCCGGGCAGCTCCGTCTGCGGCCGAGTGTCCTCGGGCTCGGCCGGGCCTCGCCGCCCGGGTCCCGCCGGGTGGAGCCGGGCCGGCGGCCAGAGCCGCGCTCCGTGCCCTGCTGAGCGCCGCCCGGGCGGCCGCGGCCTCTCTGTGCGGCTGGGCGCCCGCAGCGCCGCGTCCGCAGGCTGGGCGGTGGCGGCCGAGGTCGCGGGGACTCAACTCATGGGCCTCCAGGTGGGGGGTGATGTTCTTGAGCAGGAGGAGCCGCGGGTTAGTGACCCGGTCCCGGGCATGTTAAGTGAAACTCATAGGGGAACAGTTTTGTCTGTTTTTGGTGTCACAATTATTGAATAACTCGTTAATACAAGCAGTTTTGGTTTTATTGTGTGCGATTTGCTAAGCCTGATTTTGCTGGCTAGCTGGCTGTTGTCAATCAAAGGTTCTTATAATCCTATCTATATTATTAATTTAACTGGCAAATCGCGCGTTCACATTTCCTGCAATAATACTGCAAGCAGTCTGGTACAGAATGGCTAAGACAGAGTTAAGGAGGTTGCAGAGATCAGAGGTTCTATCCTAAAGTCAGAGGCTAAGAGCTGAGACAGGAACAGGGTAAAGCCTATGGGGGCCATATAAGGCTTCTTATTAGTGCAGGCACTGCTACTCCAGCCTAAAGGGTTGGAAGAGGGATGGGGCAGTATGAAGGAACAGACATAATATTTAATTAGAATCTCAGGTGTGGGGTACCAGGAGGCTCTCTGCTGAGTGAACAGAGACCCTCAGTTGGCCCCCTGTGTACTTATTGTCTTAGCTTAATTGAATAAAGACCATTACTCAGTGCAGGCAATCTAGTGAAAGTATGGAATTCGGAAGGCACCTCAGTGTTTGCTAAAAGACCTTGTAGTGTGATGGTGATTCAGAACTTTGGAGCAGGAAAAGCTCTGAGACAGGAGATGGACATTGGGAGACTGTAGATAAAGCTTAGGGAAGACAGACAGGAGTCTTCCCCTCTGCCCCTGGATACCCACAGATTCTTTGTTTCCCAACGCTGCTACATTCCTGCCATATGTTACCTGCAAATTACCACATTTCTGTTATTTACCTTTTGTTTGCAATCCTCACATGTATATGTATTCCTCCTCCCCTACCCCCCCCCCCGAAAAAAAAACTCTGACTTCTTTTCTGAAGGATCTGGTATGTTAGTTCTCTAGCCGGTTAGACTCTTCCTCTTCTCAATGTCATTGACTGCTGGTCTCTTTTTGTTTTTGGTATTGTTTCTGGAGGCCCCAGCGAGATCAAGCTGCTATACCCCTCACTGGTAATAGAGGCTGCCATTCCTGGACCCTGTAGACCCCACAGTCCCTGGAACAGAGAAGTGCACAGCCTGGAAGAATTTCCTCAGCGTTTCCTTCCAGGAGGCCAGAGAGAACTGCATAACTCTGGACTGGAGCCTCTCACCAGGTGGAGGGAGACAGAGACCCAAAACGGACATCCAGACCAGATAAAAGAAGGACCCCCAGGGTAGACGGGGTAGACAGGTAGAAGCTGGCCAGTTGCATACAAAGTCTTGATGTGATTCCAAGATGAAACTGGCTTCCAACCAGGAAGGAAAGGTGCTCAATTAAACCTTGAGGTGATTCTGAGATGCTGGCCCCATTTAGGAGAAACAGGAATCAGGCAGGAAAGGGACCACAAATAAACTTCAGTGTGATTCCAAGGTGCTGGCCCCATCTAGGTAGAACAGGAATTTCATGGAGTAGGGTATGTGATAGGAGATTATGGCATTAAGGTAAAACCCTCTAAATTAAAAGCTTGGTCAAGTCAAGTGGCTTCATCAGGCCATGCAGGGAAGAATTTGAGAGTCAGGCTGGAAGCTACTTAAATTCTAAAACCCAGCCTCACACCTACCAGAAGAGGAGGGAGAACTGCTCCATAAATACAAAAGGGTGGTGGAGGAGGTGTTGTTCTCCTGCCCTGCTGAGAAAGATGAGTGCCTGCTTGCAGGGGACCGACCATCCTAATCAAGCTCCTGATTACTGTGTTTTGGGTGCACCAGTTTTCATGTAGTTAGGTCATATGTGTTTCTGATCATTGTTTCCATGTGTTGTTTGAGATTTCATGTAATTATGTCATATGTGTGTCTCTAAGTTTTGTCATGTGTTGAGATCTCATGGAATTCTGTCTGTATGTCTATGCCAATTGTCTTCATATGCTGTTTCTATCAAAACTAACTGGCCATTTCACTCCTTTTCATCATTTTATTGTGCACAAAATTATTAGTTTTAATTTTGTTTTATTTTGGTGTGCCCCATTAAAATGCACATGTGCAGATTTATAGGTATGGATATTTTGAAGATACATTCAAAGACCTTATAAACTTGCATACCCTAAACATCTCTAAATTTATTAAACAATGTCTCTAAGTCTATTAAGTGCTTCACAAAACTTCCAAGTGCTACTTGTTTATACAAAACAGTGTCTGAGCTGATTATTTAAGGCTCTTAGTTATTAGATACCTTTGGTCTGGGTTTGCTTTCACAGTGTTTGTTTTAAAATATCTCTTGTTTGCTTGCTTTGAAAGTATTTTGATTTTGATATTTGGTCTGGTTTGTGTTGTTTTCAGGCCTCTGAAGGTCTGAAAATGGACTGAGAAAACCAAACTCCAGCTGGTTATAGGTTTGATTTAATATGTTAACTCCTCTTCAGAGCTGGAGATGAATTCTGGAGTCGTCTTCCTGTCTCATCTTTTCTGGCCTTATCCTTCCTCTTCTGTTTCCTGCAGTAGGGCTCTTTATGTAGGCAGGTGTGGCCTGTTTGGAAGAAGGAGCATTTCTTCTCTGGAAACTCCCTCCCCTTGAGCAACTCTTTTGCCTTTCACTCTTCTGCTTAAGTCTGCATTAAACTGTCTTCATTCTAGCTGTTCCTAAACTTCCTATCAGCAACTGAAACCAGGAACCCTGGTATGACTAGATGGAGGTTTCTGAAACTTGAGAAAGCTCCTCAAGCTCCTGGAGATGGTCATGTGGCAGCTGGGCTCCTGTTTCTCTGGCCAGAGACCCATTTGAAAACCAGGAGACATCTGTACTCTGTCCCCCGGGTCAGACACATGGCTTCTCCTGGGTACATTATAAGAGCTGATCCCCAAGATGGCCTAAACCAGTTCGGTCTGCTGCCTCCATGCGAACAGCCTGCAACAAAATGAGACTACAATGTGTTCAGAATAACTACTTTTAACCTTTATTATGTTTAGTTTATAAAAACGACTATGTGCTTTTCTGTATACCCTGAACAACCTCTAGACAGCTCTGAGAATTCGCTCACAGCTGTTCTCTACAGTGTGTCTCGTTGGGCTCTGGACAGCGCCATGATTTAATGTGTGTTTCCTTTGTCGCCTTTTCCACGCCCTTCTTCCTCATAGGAAGCAAAAGGCCACCCAGGGTGAGCTGCTACTGTTACTGACGGCCAGCCCTGCAGACCTGGCATGCTGGCCCCTCTGCCCCTGTGTGCTGTGACCGTGTGCGCTCACCTCATTCTTTCTGTTTCTGCATACTGCTAAGGGAGAGTGTTAACTGTGAATAACTGTAATTAAATCACACTCATGAAAACTACTTTCTGTTTTTGCTAATGCCAATTTTGAAATGGTATGTAATAGTGGATCTAGTTTGTATTGCCTTATTAAGACTACATATTTCTTGTCATCCCATTCTTTACCCTCTCCTTTAATGGAATTTCCTTCAATTAAAGCATTTTAAACATTAGCTTGTTTTAGTCATACCATAACTTTTGATTATGGTTAGCTCCGGGTACAACTGAAATGTATAATTCCATCATCACCTGTTGAATTTGAAACTTGGTTAAGAATATCTACTATATTAGAATATAAATGACATTTCTAAAATGATTTCTTCAAGTGAAAGCCCTTATGTCTAATATCAGTGTATGTGGCTGTTCAGTACAGCCCCTTCTGACATGAAATTCTCATATATATATATATATATATATATGTATATAAATATGTGTGTGTTTATATGTTGCATGTGTATGTGTAGAAAGTACTGTTGGCTTTTAAGAATTTCTTTTATATATATTTATGAAATATTAGAGACCAATAAGATCGTTAATGGACACTTAGTACAACTTTTGTAATGGAGATAATACTATGATGTAAGACTAAAACTGATCATCACTAAAATTAATTATTTTCAATATGTTCATATTTTAGTTAGCAACGGAAAATGTGCCCGACAACTAGAGACTCTCAGTTCTGTGTAAACTGTAGAGGGATTGAAATGTAATTATTTTGAGTGTTTTAAATTAGGGTGCCACATTTTATTCTGATTAGAATTGTCATCAAGGTGTCCAGGTTTTGTTTTTTTAAAAGTAGTTTGTCATGACATTGTGTCTAACAGTATTTATTTTGTGGGACTGTTTTGAGTATGTAGACTTATATTTAATGCTAAGGAAACAATGATTAGAAAATTAATAATTTACTTGATATCAGATTGACTTTTTTTCTCATATAAGCTAAAATTGTTAAATTATAATATTGGTTCTTATTGCTTAAAAATGTAAGTTAATTTTAAGACATGATTACTTCTGCTCCAAGGTGCAGTTTATCTCTGGGTCTGGATATGTTTTATATAAAATAAACATTTTACCACTCTCTGTAGAGTCAAAAACAGATTTATCAAGGCTCATATCCTTTCCAAGCGCATGTAAAACATCTAAACATTTAAAAGGAAATTGGTAATTTTAAACCTACTTTAAGGCTTACAAGGCATCTCACAGTTTACACACTATAATAGCATATTTAAGATAATTGTTAATCTCTATATTTTTATATATAAAGGAATAAATATTAATTGATTAGGAACTCTTACAGCAAATGGTAAGTTTGTGAATGTTATTGTCTCATGGTATTAAAAAATAAAGGTCACATGGTTGGTAAAAGAATATCAAATATAGATATATTAATAGAAATATTTATATATAAAAATTAAAATAACGGGATATTTCCAGAATAGAAAGAATAACCAAAACGTTTAAGCAAGTACATTAAAGGACTCAAAAGTGTTATAGAGATACAGAGTTGTCCTCAATTCTCAGTCCACTCCTCTGGCTTGTACTGAACATCCAATTACAAATTTGGATTAAATGGATGCAGACAAGTTGGGTCACCTCTGGCTACTGAAAGATGTCTTTTATATTTCTCCATATTATGCAAGTGTTGCTTTTGGTGCTTTCTTTTGTCCATAACAAGGTAATTCAGCTCAAGAGAAAGAAAGTTTTACCACCTTGAACTAGATGTCCAGGAAGAAACAGTTTCATTCACTGAGCTTGGTCTGAATCCTGATCAGTTTATTTCCTGTCTACCGGTGTGTGATAAGACCCCTCCCTTCTGAAAAACTGTAATTCATGGTATGGGGAACTGGAAAGAAATGAGACTGCTTCTGTTTTTAGTAGGACAACCTTCATTTGAGACAGACCTAAAACTTGTTTTAAATCTCTTTCCTGGGCTGTGCCTACCAGTGGGACTTAAACTGGTATCCAGTCTATAAAGAAAAAGGTCAACACAGAGGAAAATGTCCTCGATGCTTCCAAGAGAAGACAAAGGTCAGAACGCCCACCTGACTTATCCCCACTTATATGGAACTGGTGAAAGGAAGCCAAGGAGCCAAGGGCTCCAAACCCCTAGTGACCCTGAGGATCAGATCCTCAACTGACCTTGAAAAAAAAGAAAAATCTTTGTTAACTTGGGCCAATGGTATGGTCTTAAACACCCAAAAGGAACGTATAACCAAAAATTAAAGTGATCAGTATATTTCTTTAAAGCCTGAGAAATTGTGCCTCCCAGACATTAGGATTAAAGTTCACATGAGATGTTATTTAGAAAACTCACTAAGATTTTCTCCATGATAAAAGATTCAGCCATAAGACGTCAGATCTTGGCCTTGTTCAACAGTGGAGTGCCACCTGCAGCCAAAAAGGACAAGTCCACTATTGTTTTTATCAAAATTAAATGATGACTAATTTCTTCTCTCCCTCTAAAAGCCATTTAAGAGGGAACTCACACTGATTCTAGCCACTCCAGCAACTATCAACCTGCCTGAAAGCAGATCCTGAATCCAGCCATCACAGCCAAATGGGAAAACGAGGAGAAACCCAGTCAATAGATGCTTTTGGAATGCCTCATCAAGACGTTCTAATGGACTTTGAGTTAGACATTTAAGATTCACCCCGTTCTGACTTCTCCTGGTTCCTGGCCTAGGACATGTACTAATCACTCTCGCCTTTACTCCCCCTTCATAGGCAGCAGTCCAGGACTTTCTTTTTCTCTATAGCTATACTTTTGGGGGAGGAGCAAATTGCTGAAATATCTAACCAAAGTCCGTGCAGGCCTTGCAGCATACTTTGGGTGAAATTCAAGAATTTGTAAGAGACATCAGAGCAGAAAAGCCAACGCAAACACCTGGCACCCATCCTGACCTAGAGCTGGGAGGCTGGGTTTGGGTACTGCTCCACTCTGCTCTGAACCTTGAGGCCAAGTAGACCAGACCTTACCTCATCATTCTCACTACACCATGTGTTGTGAAGGTCGGTTGTCATCATTGAATTCACAGCTGTCAAATAAAGAAGACCCATTGTGACCACATACCTTCCAGATGGAAGGCAGAGAAGACAAACAACCCACTCAAAATCAGACTGGTAAAGGACTCCTCCGGGCCTTAATTTTCTATGTTATACTCCCACAGTTTGAAATAGGTCATGCTCCACTCCTGCATACTTGGACTCTAATTAGAACTGCCAATGGAGACTTGGTTACCAATGTCACCACCTTTGGGACACCAACTTTTACTTTTGACCTATGTGAGTTATTTGGGTATAGCTGGAATAAACCCACCCCAGGGTCCCAGGGTCATCTGGGAGTAAGCTATGTGAGCACCAAAACCTATGGGTGTGGAACTCAAGGTTTGGAAGATGACCTAGCCTCTCTGCAATTGTATGCCTGCGCCTCAGAAGGAAGTCCTGATTGTGGAGAACAGGATGATTATTACTGTGCTTTTGGGGGCTGTGAAACGTTATCCCCTTGGGTAATAGATAAGGATTCTTTTATCCAACATGAAAGGGTGGAAGGCGAAACTCTAGGATTGGGAAACAAGAACCTAGTCCAGATGACTATTAAAAATGGCAGAAGTACTGTATGGAACACGGAAGGACATGGGGACTGTGCCTCTATGCATCGCGGAGAGATCCCGGGATATTGTGTACCATCCAGAGGTTCCGAACACCAGGAGACCCCCAGACCTTATTGGTCCTAACAAAATGTTGAACCCTTTCCCCGATCAAGGGAAGCCGGAACTAGTCCCCAACTTACCATTCCTCCTGGGTCACTAGTCATTCCTTCCTCAGCTCCAGGGGCCAATGCCAAACCTCTATAAGTCCTTGATATATACCTATCAGTTCTTTAGTTCCACTAATCCCAGTCCAACTTCTGACTGTTGGGTAGGCCCAGATCCTAGGCCCCATATTATGTGGGAATTGGGAGAACAGGAGCCCTCTGTTAGGAATCATGAAGGAGATGGGATCTCAACTTGCCCATCTATGCCCTTCGGGGCAGGACCCCACACTCACCTTAGGGGATATTGAAGGGCGAGGTCTCTGCCTATATTCAGGTTTCTATAAGATGACCAAATCCCGGTACCGGAGACATCACAATACAACTCTCTACTTACTGCAGGCGCATCTCCTTACTATTTGGTACCTCCAAAAGGAACCTGATTTGCTTGTACCTCAGGTTTGATTCCTCGAGTTATTAGGCCTTTTATTCTTACTGAAACCTCTGATTTTTGCTTGCTTGTGCATTTACTACCCCAAGTATACTATTACTCTGGGGAAGGAGGCCGGGATCGTTTAGGACTTCTACATCATACCTGACTGACCAGGGCAGCTCAGGTATTAGTTCCCTAGTGGTTAGATTAGGTATAGCTGGATCTACTGGATTAGGATTGGCTGGGGCCGGGAACATTTAGAACTTCTATATCATACCTGACTGACCAGGCCAGCTCAGGTATCAGTTCCCTTAGTGATTAGATTAGGCATAGCTGGATCTGCTGGATTAGAATCAGCCAGGGCCGGGAACATTTAGGACTTCTACATCATAGCAGGCTGACCAGGACAGCTCAGGTATTAATTCCCTTAGTGATTAGATTAGGCATAGCTGGATCTGCTGGATTAGGATCGGCTGGGGCCTGGAACATTTAGGACTTCTACATCATACCTGACTGACCAGGGCAGCTCAGGTATCAGTTCCCTTAGTGATTAGATTAGGCATAGCTGGATCTGCTGGATTAGAATCGGCCACACTCATTCAGGGAGACCTAAATTTCAAATATTTGAGCCATCAAATTGATCAAGATTTTCTGAATTAGAAAAGTGTATCTGCCATCTGACGTCCTCCCTGGATTCTCTAGCAGAGATAGTGTTGCAGAACTGATGAGGACTTGACCTCCTTTTTATACAACAAGGACGTTTATGTATGGCTCTTGGAGAACAGTGTTCTTTCTATGCCAATCACTCTGAGGTCATTAAAGAAAGCTTAAATCTAGTTAAACAAAGGATTAACAACAGAGAACAGTGTCCCACAAATAACCAAAATTGTTATGAATCTCTGTTCTGGTCTCCCTGGTTAACAACCCTCCTGACTGCCTTAGCAGGTCCAATGCTTTTTCTTCTGCTTGTCCTTACTTGTGATTCTTGCTTTTTAAATACGATTGCTAAATTTGTCAATCAATGTATTACTTCTGTAAAACTTACGGTTTTTAAGGAGTCAATATGAACAATTAAGACCAATCTCCCCTCACTAAATATTGACCTTCAAGGAGTGGGGAATGTCAGAGGCTGGCACCGTGCTGCCCTCGATGACTCCTTCATTTTTGCTCTCACCATTGTTTTTGATACAAGTTATATCATTACTCTTACATTCTTCCTGTTAAAGGTAAAGAGGTTGTTTTCAGGGTTTTGATTTTTGAGTTTTCTATTGAAATAAGATTTATGTTTCTCTTCTGTTACAAAAGGTATTTTTAAATCAGCAGACCATGACTTGTGAAGTGGGCCTCCTGAAACTAGTTGACCACAATGTCATGAGTGGCCAATCACAATGTCATGGAACTTTTTCATAAGACATTTTGTAATAAGTTTGTGCAAATAGCTAACTGCAAAGTTTCGCTTTTGTACCTGGCTTGGGCTTGCTTGCAACAGGTCAGAAAGACCGTCTCTTCAGTTTGGGGCCACCTTTCTCCTACGCCCATGGAGAGTAAGTTGGCCCGATTACAACTGTAAATAAATTTTTACTTAGCTGCACCTCTGTCTCTGAGACCAATTGGACTCTGTGACCATAACACTGAGAGCTGGAAATTTCCTTGGATCTTCCAGGAAACTTGAGACTATCAGGAAAGGGAGGTATCTGCTGTTTTAATGCAAACAAATCGGGTATACTTGCTATGGTCTCGGAGTCGGGATTCAAACAGGCTCAGAGAAGGACGTGTAGCAAAGCAAGGAATTTATTACGACTACAGTCGGCCTACTTACTCTCCACGGGAGTAGGAGAGGAAAGCCACCCTGAGCTGAAGGGTCAGAGTCTTTTTATGTCTTTCATGACTCCCTGCAAGCAAGCAAGCATCTTGGAACAAAAGCAGAAATATGAGGTTAGCAATTTGGCATTAACATATGGTGGAAAGTCTCTCAGATTCCATGACACAGGAGTCGGTTGGCTTCGGGGCTGGTCAGTCTCACAAGTCATGGTCGGCCAGCTCTGACCAGCCTCTATGGTCTACTGGTTAGAATACCCTTTGCTAATTTAACTTGAAGAACACAGACATCAAGACTCAGAAAAACGCCCCTTTACCTTTAGTAAGAACAGTAAGATTCATGATTCAACTTATATCAAAAACAAAGCTGCAGGGAGAACAGGGGAGTCAGAAATAGGGACATAAGAGACATCAGAGTGACGTCAGCATAGACGCCAGAGTGACGTCAGCAAGGCGTCAGAGTGAGGTCAGCAAGGCGCCTGCCTCTAACAGAGAAAATGCAGTGGAACTACTAGATGGAATATAGGCCAAGAATGTGTCTTACTGAAAAGTACCTGACAGGACCAGTAGTCTTGGTTCTAGTAACTCTCCTGTTAGGATCTTGGATAATAAACTTACTAAATTATCACATACCAGGTAGAGACCACCAGGCTCTAGGCAATTCTTGCCAAGAAAACGCTAGGCTTCCTCTTGAACAAACAGAAGGTATTTTGTCAACGAAGAGGAGGGAATGTAAAGGAAATAGGAAGGCACCTCAATGGTTGCTAAAAGTCCTTGCAATGTGAAGGTGATTAAGAGCTTTGGAGCAGGAAGAGCTCTGAATGGGAGATGGACATGGGGAAGGCAGACAGGAGTGTTCTCTCTGCCCCTGTGGTTACCCCAGACAGAAGTCTTTGTTTCCCAAAGCTGCAACATCCCTGCCCTGTGATACCTGCAAACGGCCATGTATGTGTTATGTACCTTTTGCTTGCTTTCCTCACATATGAGTATAGATGTCCCCCACAACATGAATAAGGGGCTGAATCAGTTGGAAAGATCCGTGTGTCAGTCCTGGCTATGGAATTGAACTCTCCCTCTCCTTACCAGACTTTGGCTGCTGGTCTCTGGTTTTTCCATAACAATTGTTCTAAATAAGGAATCATCTACTCCTGGGAACCGCTTCATCTTCCATTTTCACCGCTCTAGTCAATCCTGTTCTAAGATCTTCTGACAACTTGTTGGTGTCCTTTTATGTTACTGGTTGAAAATGCAAAGAAATTTTGTCAGGAAAGTCTGAGGCATCTGCCGTCTTCCGGATTCCTGAGTTGTGGGCCCTTCCTCTTGATCCAGTGGAACCTGGCCTGCCCGGCAGTCCTCCGAAAGTTAGAGTTCTCTCGGTGGACACTGTCTCAAGACTCTAAGCTCACTTCTGGCCTCACTTCTTAGAGGAATTTCCCAGTAGGAATGGTTAAAAACAAGTGCCCTATGTGGAAGGGCAGGGCGAGACGTGCTTAAATGCACTTCCCCAGAGGGCTGGAACATTTGCCCCTGGAGTCTCATTTGCTCTGTACCTGGCCAAGTAGGATCCCGTGTCCTGTCACTCATGCCCCAGGAGGAGGGCGCGAGGGCCCCTAGCCTATCAGGATGCTGTTTTAGGCGCTGAATGAACCAGCCTATGAGAACTATTGGCCTGGGAATGAAGGAATCAGCCACTACTTCTCTTCCTGCCACGTTACCGAGCTTGTCAGAGTATCTCCCTCGGACTGCAGAGCCACCGCGTAGCGGGACACGCTCTCCGGACATGGTGCGTGCGGCCGTGCGTCCTCGGTGTGGCGAGGAGGCGTGGGCACGCGGCCTCCCGGGGCAGCTCCGTCTGCGGCCGAGTCTCCTCGGGCTCGGCCGGGCCTCGCCGCCCGGATCCCGCCGGGTGGAGCCAGGCCGGCTGCCAGAGCCGCGCTCCGTGCCCGGTTGGGCGCCCGCAGCGCCGCGTCCGCAGGCTGGGCGGTGGCGGCCGAGGTCCCGGGGGACTCGGGACTCGGGTGGGGGTCGCGCGCGGGAGGAGCTGCGGGGTATGTGACCGAGTCCGGAGCGAGTATGTCAGTAACAGACAGATTTGTGGCTTTCCACAATGTCAGAGTTTATCAAACACTGAAAGTCGCAAGCACTGTGGGTTTCATTGGTTCCAATTTGCCAAGTAAGCCTGGTTTTGCTTGCTAGGTGGCCACTGGCAATCACAGTTTTGTTACAGTCTTACTAATGTTAACCGCAGGTCATATATCAGCATTTCATACCACGATATACAAATGGGCAGGTTACAGACTGGCTAATTTAGGATTAAAGAGGCCATAAAGGGGTCCTGAAAGTTGTAGGCAGAGAGCTGAGACAGGACTAAGGAAAGTCTGCGAGGACCACAGAAGAAGGCTTAGATAACAATGCAGGTTCAGAGATGTCAGGTGCACGCGGGGAGGGCAGCCTGTTAATGGCTTGTTTTAAATGGGCTCCTTTCTGGCACAGGAGAAATTGCCCTGGATCTGGGAGAGGGAGGGAAAGGCACGAGCCCTTTCCTGTGGTCAGTTGAGGGTTGGTACTGTGATTCCTCAAGGTCCCTGCATACTTTGGTCCCTTATAGTCCCTGTGAGGTGATTACAGAGAGTGATTACCAGATGCATGTATCTGGTGTTTCTGATAGGATTTGGTATGTTTTTAGGTGTCATTATCTATTGATAGAATCAGTTGATGTGGGCCGGTGTGCTGGCAGATGGTTATTTGTATGAACAATCCCCGTGCAGCCCTTCTTTCTTGGCGCCGATACTCAAAAACGTAGGAAATCACATCCAGATTGTTGCGTTGTAAGTGGAGTTGTTCTAGGCAAAGAATGAGCACAAAGGTGATCATTGATACAACAGAGTAACTCAGCAGCCCCAGCCTGTTGGCTGGTTTTATTGAGACTGGAAATCCATCTCAGTGGTGCCTGCTTTTCCTGTGTCAGAGATTAAGGGAAGCTTACTGTAAATTCTACAGTCTGCGCCTGTAGGCCAAAATTCTTAGGAACAGGAGTAAATCCTGCCTTTCCAAGTCTTCCTGACATTGTAAAACTCACTGAAAAGGGACCTCCATGCACATATATGACAATGGTTGGTCTCTGTCATAGTTACTGTTCTCTTTAGATTGTCTCTAGACAGTGCTCTAAACTGTAATGTCTTAATAGAGGTAGGCCATGCCAGAATAGCAATAAAGAGAACCCTAAGCCTCCACACGGTTAGGCAGATGACCCTCTTAGTGTTAGAAAACCATCTGGGATACCAAGAAAATGAGCATATAATCCAATGCATTTTGGCCAATGTTTTTTCATTTGCAAAAAGTTTTCATTCTGCAGAAGAGTGTCAAGCCACTCTGTGTAACAGTCTAGGAAAATGGGATAAAGGCTTTCCTTTGTGGTTTGTCCAGACTTCAAAACTTGACCTTTGCCCAAACCCTCCTGGTGGCATAGCCAGAAAGCAGCGACTTTGAGAGTTCCAAAACAGAACTGACCACTCCCCAGGTGATGTTCTGATCTGGGAGGGGCATGTGCAAATAGATGACCCCGTAGACTGTTTTTGTTAGGAATTTTCACTTTGTGAAATGCTTAATTCTTATTGGATGTTGCAAATTGTAACCAGTCCCCGCTCCTAATACCCTATAAAAAACTCTGAGTATGATTAGGGTTCCATATAAGCGGCTCTGTCCGGTCGGAAATAAAACATGTTGCTATTCCATCCACATGGTGTTGGCTTATATCTCAACCCATTACACTCTGAATCCAGCAAGTACACATTAAGATGGCCTCTGCCTTTATACCTAAGGGGACAGAGAGCTTGACTGCCCCTCATTAGTGGAGGTTTAGCCACACAGACCAAGCCTGATTAGCCAGTTTAAAGAAGAAGGGGACATTCTGGTAAGAATGTTTAAAATTTAGGGAGCCGGGTGTGATAGGTTGCACACACCTTCAATCTCAGCACTTGGGATGCAGAGGCAGGAGATCTCTGTGAGGTAGAGGCTAGCCCTGGTTTCTAAGCTGATTTAGAGTTGTGGCCTTTCAGCAGGTAGCCAAGGTCATTAAAGTCAGAGGGGGCTAGAAGTTGTGAATGAGAAAACAAGTCACAGTTAACACATTAAGACATTAGGGTAGACTCTAGCCTTGTACAAGAAGGGCACGGGAAAGAAAGACAAGCACAGGGTTTCATTCAGGATTTTTGACAGACAGGATTTCATCTCTTACATTTATTTTTTACACACTAGAAAAAAAAAAAGTACAGGTGACGAGCAAAACGTAGTTATTGAGAACAGGATGGAACTTTGAATATACACTTTAACCTTACAGGAAGTTAGCCTGTGAGTTCAGGATTAAGCCTGGGAGAGTCCACAGCCCCTACTGGGAAGCACCAGGGAGCTAAGAAAAGGCAGCAGGAAGCCCCTGAATTTACAGGGTGATGGTAAAGCTCCTTGTTGAAAGAAGAGACAGTCATTTCATTTATACAGTTTGCTGTGGGGGAGGAAACAGTGGTAAGCAAGGGTAATCAGGGCAAACACAGATGGGAGAGCCTGGTGCGAAGGAGGGCTGCACAGTCAGGGTCAAGAGGACAGTGTTCTCGAGGTCATGCAGTCCTTTCCATCAGTGGGATAAAGAAGACAAAACTTCACGTAAAAAAAAAAATTGCAAGGAAACCGCTTAGCAGTGACTCTGGTTCCTCCAAGCTAACACTGCTTGAAGTTAACATATGGGCTCAAGGTTGTACTCAGAGTGGAAGATTGCATGCTGCCTATCACCTGAGTCGCTTTAAGTCCAAGTGAGGCACAGGACCCCTTTTACAGTACCAAGAAAAACTAATGGGACTTTGCTGGAGGTTCTTGCTGGATCCAGGGCAGTGCGCCGGTCCGCCGAAGTTGGAACTTTCTCCTTGCTGAAATCGTTTGGCTTGTGTGGTGATTTTCTTGGGACCCCAGACGCATTTGTAGCGTTAGGATTACAGTCAAGGACTGGCGACTTCAGGATCAGACTGGGAGTGGATCAGAGATCACGGGATTAGAACACGGAGACAGACTGAAGGAAATCTGCCTAGTTAAGCATTTGTTTCTCCTTGTCAACTCACGTGTTTAATGTTGAGGCAAAAAGTGGGATTTGGAAAGCCCCAGGTGGGGTGCAGCAGTGCATTGGGAGGCCATTTGCAGTGGATGTTCCCCAGACCACCAGTGACCATAATCAGTCAGCAAATGCGAAGAGGCTTGGGGTTGTGTGAACGCGACCCTTAACCCGGATAACAGCATTTAGGAAGAAGTCAACGTTGTTATAGACTTGATTTTGCAACTGAAGGTTTGTTCTGCTTGAACTGTACTAGGGATTAGGATTTCATATAGCTGTAGGTGGATTTTAACCACATTGATCCTAAAACTTGGAGTCTCCTGAGCAACAGTAAAGTAGCAGAAAAAGCTCCATTTTGTCCTGGGCCCGCCTGGACTCCACCTTGGGCCTGCTGTGCCATTCTTCCCAGCCACTAGCCTCCCACATTCAGGACTTCACAGGACCCTGGCCTTGGTCTGCAAGTCTAACCCAAGCACCTGCTAAAGTATCTCCAAAATTACTACAGCAAGGTCTCTCTGACCTCCATCTGGTCCAAACTGTTAGTGTAATTTTTGCCGGTTTTGCCTTTATAAGCTCTGTTCCCCTGAGCTTCAGTGCTGAGGGAGTTTTCTGAGGTGCTGGCCACTGTCTCAAGATAATCCATAAAGCCCTCTTCCCTTTTAATTGGCTTAGGTGTGTGGTGATGATCTGTAAGTCTGTCTCCTGGATTTAACAATAGGAGTGTTTTTTCTTTGTATTTCTTCAGCCCCTTTCAGGCAGTGTCTGAATTTATGCTGATAAGGGTGGATACAGTATCCTCCAGTGTGTGCATGGTCTGCGTGGTCTGGTGAGGTTGTCTATAAACACTGTTGTAAGGTCTCGAGCCCAGGCTGTTTGGGGAGCTGCTGTTCTCATCAGGACTCTATGTGAAGTGCCTCTTAACAAGATGGAGCAGGAGTCATTGCTGTGATTAACCTTTATTTGTATTTCATGTGTGTAAGTGTTTTGCCTGCTTGTATATAGTTCACCTTGTACACGCAATGTGTGCAGAGGTCAGAAGAGGGCGTCAGATCCCTTCTAACCCAGGTCCTCTGCAAAGCAGCCAGTCCTCTGAACCACTGAGCCATCTCTCCAGCCTCCTGGTTTTTATTTTTATTTACGTGTCTTGTGCCCAAGGAGGCTAGAAAGAGCATCGGTTCTCTGGAGGTGGAGTTTCAAGGGACTGTGAGATGCTCAGTGTAGCTGCTGGGAGTCACACTCCGGGCTCTCTGGAAGGGCAGCAAGCTGTCGTTTGAGGGAAGCCAGTTGTCAGTCTTCAAATTGGTATTGACCCTGACACTGCTTTCAATCTTTTTTCTGGGGGGAGGGCATTAATGAGGGGCTCAGTCTTCAAGTTATTCGTTATACCTGGCTTTGTATGGCATTGGATGTCCTGGGTCCTGTCGTCCATCGTGTCAGGAAATGTTCGATTGGGTTTGGCCAGGGCGATGTGAACATGAAAGATGAGAAGCACCTTAGGAGTAGATTGTTCATTATTAACAAAAATACCAGTGAGGATAGTTTCTCCAAGGGATTTGAAGCTGTGCCCTCAGGCAGTTTGTGGGCTGCTTGTAAGGATTGGGTGATTTGAGGAGAGGAGAGTAGGCCTATTTTTGGACTTCCTGAGCTAACTTGAAAGCCGAGGAGTTTTTTTTTTGTAAACGTAAGATGAACGTTGTAGGAATGTTTAGGGTTGGGAATGAGAGGGGTGTGTTAGAAACCCATTTTGCCCCTTACAGGTTGTTTTGATTGACAAGATGTCTGTTTTCTTTCTTTTTTTTTTTTTTTTCAAGTCTTTTTGAGATAGGGTCTCCCTGTAATCCCAGCTGGACTGGAACTCGCTATGTAGATCAGGCTGGGATGAAAGTTGTGGGCCACCATGGCAATAAGATGTCTTAAAGCAAAACACACTGACTTTGTAAGCATTCCTGGCTTCTTCACTGTTGGAAAGATAATTGTCTTTGACAGGGAGGCATCTGAGTGTATTCTAATTGTCTTTCTTTGGAGTGTCCCTGACCTTCACAGTGTGTTAAAGAAAGCCAATGGCTCAGTTTTACCTCCTGGGTTATTACTGAGGCAGAGCAGACAGCTCTTTAAGACTCTTTGGATTATGAACTTTCAACTCATTTTTCCCCCAAGGGAACAAGAATAACTAGTATTTGACTTTTAAGGTGACAGGAGGCATTAAGTTCCTTCTTATTTTGTTTACAACAGCAGAATCATATTGAATCTATAAGCCATATCCTTCCTGAGTAGCCCATTTCTTGTTTTTGTGTAATATGGTTTTACCCTTAATTTTGAGAAAGAGCTTTAAGAACCATGTCTTCACTTTAGAGGATTACTGTAAGCTGGTACAATGTGTAAGCAACCTAGCCTTTTAATTATTTTTATTTTTAAGTTTACTTTTATGTGTGTGAGTGCTTTGCCAACATATTGTAAGTGCACCCATATCACGCAGTCCTCTCAGTGGCCAGAAGAGGGCATTAGATCCCCTGGAACTGGAATTACAGATGATTGTTATCTGCTGGCAACCTGGATCACAGGAAAGAGTAGCCAGTGCTCTTAACCACTGAACCATCTCTCCAGCCCCTTTAAACAAATTTTGTAAAAATTGAAAGATGTATTCTTTTCAATTTACTGAGCATGTATTCTATATTTCTTTAAATTGCAGTTTTTATAATTCATTCAATGTGCATGTTTTTCACCAGTGTTACCTGACCTGTTCTATAAACAGCATTGGTTAAGACTGACTGCTGAGATTTTTTGTTGAATTTCTATTTCTCAGTAGCTTATAAACACAGCTGAACAATATGAAGACACCAGAATTACATTAAGATAAAATCAATCACTAAAGAACAATGTCCTAGTTTGGCTTCTCTTTCTGTGATAAACACCGTGACCAAATGCGATCTGGGAGGATACTGTTTACAGTACAGTTCATCATTGTTGGAAGCCAGGGCAGAGCTTGAAGGCAGGTAATAAAGTCGAAACAGAGACCACACTGAAATGCTGCTTACTGACTTGCTTCCCAGGCTTCTTCAGGTAGCTTTCTTAGACTATCTTGGCCTCCTGCCTAGGAATAGCACTGCCCACAGTGGGCTGAACCCTCGTAACGAGTTTGCAATCAAGAAAATATCTCACAGACATGAACAGAGGCAGATTTGATGGAGGCCTTTCATCAATGTAGATTTTCCCTTCCCTAGTATGTTTAGTTTCTGGTTAAGTCAACAAAAAGTAGCCAGCACATGGAGAACCCAGCACATAGAGAACCCAGTGTATAGAGTACCCAGGCCCCTCTCAGGTGCTTTAAGAAATTGTTAAACTATAGGGTTTTTTTCTGCTGCAGATCTTAGATTTTATTGTCCCTTTGGCTTTCTTCATTTTAAAGACAGCCTTCTGCATATTTTTTTCCACCAAGACAGGCTCATGTATGTCCCAGGACAGCACTGAAGTTTCGGCTGTCCCTCTCTGCTTCCTGAGTGCTGAGATCACAGGCATACATCTGTCATTTCCTTTATGCAGTCTCTTTGTTCACTTCTCTGTTAGTCGTGTAACGTAATTGCAAAGTCATTTCTGTATATTAGGCAAGCCATGACTTTCTTACTTGAAAATTTTAAATGTTGTTAGACCTTTATTACAGGTTCAGTGAAATATTTTTATTTTATTGACTAATTTAAGATGTGTTTTAGAACTGATAGAGGTTACATGTTGGTGAATCACAGCTGTGTTTAAGAACACATGGTACCATTCGCATTGTTTCATTACCCATTGACGTTCACCAGTAAAAATGGTGTGATTGGAGCCCAGGTTGGAAGCATACCTTTGATCCCAGCACTGGGAGGCAGGGGCAGAGGCTGATCACTGTGAGATCAAAGCCAGCCTGGGAGGGTCTGCATAGTTCTTGGCCAGCTAATGCTACATAGTGAGACCCTGTCTCAAAAAAATAATAGCCAGTAGATGACTGCGTAAAGACACTTGTCACCAAGCCTGAAAAACGGAGTTCAACTCCAGGTACGCACATGGTAGAAGGAGAAAACAGACTTCCTGCATGCTGCCCTCTGAACACATGTGCACAAGTAAATAAAAATATAACTGAAAAATGGTAATGTTTATTTACTAGTGTAGTGAATTACTCTTTAGGAGTCCTATTCAGTTTTTAATAAAGAGTCATCTAAGAAACCAGCTACAGCTATATTAACCTTTAGTGAGGTCAGAGATGTGTTCAGCCTCCTCGCATATTGTAACAAGAAGTATTAAATAGAGTGGGGTTAGATGGTTCAGTGGGTAGGGCTACTTCGTATGCTGCCCCAATCATGTGAATTCCATACTCAGAATGCCTGTAAAGCCAGAGAATCCACTCCTCAAGTTGTCCTCTGACCTCCACTTGAGTGCCATGGAAAATTCATGCCTTCCCAACATCTCTTGTAAAATAATAATAATAATACAAGTTAAAAAGATTATCTGTATGAGTGTTTGCCTGCATGTATGTAAGTGTACCTGGGGTGTGCAAAACCCTTAACTACCAGAACAAGGTGTTGGATCTCCTGGAACTGGAGTTAGCTGTCATGTAGTTGTTGGGAATTGAACGTGGGTCCTGTGGAAGAGCAGCCAGTAATCTTAGACCACTGACCCATCTCTCCAGGCCCGATAATAAAGTTTTTTTTTTTAAAAAGAGGTATTAAGCAATATGTACCAAACCAGGTTCTTAAAGATTGCTCATCAAGGGAGTATGTTCTAGAGAATAGGTTTAACCAGACTGCAGCCCTCTGATGACCATTTGAAATCGTTGCAAGGATTCTGGCGACAACAGGTATTTTTAAAAGTAACATATGATTGTCATTGAACATTTGTAAAAGCCAAATCATTCTTTACATTTGGGGTGGGAAGAATCCCCCTTGAGTAACAGTTCTCAGATACTAGGTGAGTTGTTTGCTCTGATATTTCTAAGAGTAAACAGTCTAAGGACAGCTGGTATTGAGTGTTTTATGAGCACTGGATAATCAGAATTTATTATGTAAACTTGTTAGTGATGGGCAGGAGAGATGGCTCAGGCAATTAAGAGCATTTGTTGCTCTTGCAGAGGAAGTAGGTTTGATTTCGAGTACCTTCATCTCAACTTCCTGGAACTCCAGATCCAGGGGTTCTGACTTCCTCTTCTGACCTCTGTGGTCACCACCATTAGACATGGTGTACCTACATACACTGAGGCACACACACATACTCATAAAATAAATAGAGGCTGAGGAGATGATTCAGCAGTTGAGACCACTGGCTGTTTTGCAGAGGACCCAGGTTAAGTTCCCAGCACCTACATGGCAACTAACAATCATCTCTATCTCCAGTTCCAGGGAATCCGAGGTACTCTTTTGGCCTCTGCAGTCATTGCATGCATGTGGTGTACTTACATATATGTAGGCAAAATATTCATACACATAAAAAATAATTTTAAAAACTAAAAATCTTTAAAAACTTGTGTATGTCTCTGTTTATATATGCAATACACAAAGAGAAATTCGTACAAGTGTCTCCACAAGTATTGATTATATTCTGTTTTGTTCCCAAAGAACTCCAGTTTACTTTCAGAATCTATGCGATAATCTTCGTATATATGGACAGTTAGAGTGTGATGACCAGGAGGCCTGAATACATTTGGAACACAAGGCCACATCGACTTCTTCTGAATTATGTTTATATCTCCAGTACTGTGTGGCTTACCATTTTTCCCAGTGATGTATATGTGTTGACTTTTAGGAGTCAGTGACCTTCTAGGATGTGACTGTGAAGTTCACTGTGGAGGAGTGGGCTATGCTGGATCTCAAACAAAAGGAGCTCTACAAAGCTGTGATGCAGAAACCTTGAGGAACCTGACTCTCTAGGAAAAATATGACCAATACCCTTACTTAGTCATCACAGAACAAATGTTTCTGGCTCATCAGTGTTGATGTATGAATGGGAAAAGGACATACCATGGCACACACACACACACAAACATACACAATAAATGATGTGACTTAAATGTTATATTGATTTTCTACAAACTGTGGTTACAAGTTGCATAATGAAACAAAACATTTCTTTTTAGACTGGTACCAATTGTCACGTTGTGGATATGTATTTTCAAAGTACATGATTTTGCTTGTTACACTTGTTCATCTAGAATGTTGACAATATTGTAGATTAAAATTTGTGTTGAACTATTATGTACATGTTTGTCAGACAGGGAGACATTATAACACAACCACACACAAATACCACTGTTTCTGCTGTGAGTGTCCACAAAGCAGCTTGCAGAACATAAACAGCACATTACTAACGTGCCTTTCATTTTTGCAGCAGCCAAATGGTGGTGAAACTCTGTGAAAGTAAAGAAGGTCATCCGTGTGCAGAAACCTTCAGCTGCATTCCAGAGCATCCTGGGAACCAGAAATCTTGTCCAGAAGTGCACGTGAAACCTTTGTGTGTAGAGAAGTTGACGCTGGCCATTTGCCTCCTGGTGTGCTTGGTGTGCGGTGTAAGCCTCACCCAAGACACAAACCTTATGAAGATCAGGAACATGGAAAGAAATTATATAAACACAAATTTAGTAGGAACATCTCCAGTGTTCCTCCATTCTTTGAGAAGCAGAAAGGGACTCATACTAAAGACAAAGATACAAATAATCACTGGGATGAAGACCTTAGGTGTCTGAAATCTGGTTGAAGGTATGAACAAAGCCACCACACAGAGAAATCCTGTGTATGGAAGGACCGTGGAAAAGCCATCTCTTGTTCCAGTAGCGTACAAATACATGGATGCATTCACATGGGGAAGAAGCCGTATGTGTGTAAGCTGTGTGGGAAAACCTTTACTCGTTGGCATTCTGTTTTAAGACATAAAATAACCCACACTGGCGAGAAGCACTATGTGTGTGATCAGTGTGGAAAAACTTTTCCTCGGTCTACATCTCTTCAGAGACATACAAAAATTCACACTGGCGAGAAGCCTTATGTGTGCAAACAGTGTGGGAAGGCTTTCGCTGATTATAGTTCACTCCAAGTCCATGAAAGGATGCACAGTGGAGAAAAGCCCTACAGTTGTGAGCACTGTGGGAAAGTTTTTGCTTGTTCTGGTGCCTTTAGGAAACATGAAAGGATTCACACTGGAGAGAAACCTTATGGGTGTTTGGAGTGTGGGAAAGCTTTCGGTTCCGATAGTTCTTTGAAAAAGCATAAACTAGTCCATACTCGAGAATGTGAATGTAAGGAATGTGGTAAAGTTGTTATTTAGTTATGGTTTCCTTAGATACCATGAAATGATACACACTAGAGACAAACTCTATGACTGTGAGCAGTGTGGGAAAGCCTTTAGGTCTTCTATTATGCTGAAATTAAGTAAGCATGGGTCTTGTGCATGCTGTCATCATACTTGCAAGTTTATATGAGCAAGTTCCTAGAAGCGTGAAAGCCTCTGTTTCTTTCTGTTCATACACCAACTTTGGCTCTTACAATCTTTCCACCCCCTCTTCTACAATGTGGTCCCTGAGCCGTGGATGGATGTGTTTTAATATAGGAGTCATATCCAAGGACATACACTCTACAGTCTCTTCTTGGAGGCAGAGATGTCTTCTCTTAGAATGAATTGAGTCTGGGGCTTTGAAACTGCAACCATTTTCTTGCTAAAGGAGGACACTCTGACCACAGAAGACTTGTAACTGCTGTCAGGAGGAACGCTGCCTGGACAATGGGAAGAAGTTAGCTGAGTTAAAATCCTACTGTGCTCTTTGTTCTTAGAGAAGTCTTCTGCTGGCTGGAAAACATGCTGCACTCCTTGGTTTAGGATGCCACAGAAACCCTCTTCCCCAAGTGAACTATGACCACAAAGTTTTTTAACACCCCTTGTGTGATTAACATCTCAAATACTGTTTATATCTCTCTTATATCTGATTATGTTGTCAAATCTATTTGACTGTTTACTTAACTTCCCATAAACCTTTTTCTCTTTCTGTATATAAGCTTGTTAAACCAAACAATAAACGGCTTGCTGTGAGAGACACAAGTCCCAGAGTCTGACTCTGTACCTCTGACCTCGCCTCCCAGACTGGGACCCCCCTGCACCTCGATTGGGACCCCTGCAATCTTTTATTCTCTAAAACTTGGCCAATTGTGGCATTCTGTGTGCATCAGATTCTGTTGAATGAGGAAGCTTTCTTGTGAGAATTAAGGGATGGATTAGTAATCTGTACTCCCAGTTCTGCTATGTTCCATGAGCCTTAGGTGTAGAGGTTCCAGTACAGATGTGTCACTTAGGGCCAGGCATCTCTCAAATGTGTATTCTCTGTGTGCTCAGTTGCCGAACTCTGTAATAACCTCGATCCGTTCCAAAAAGAAGTTTCTTTGATGAGCGATGATTGGTATACCTGTCTGTAAATAGAAGGATGCATATTTAGCATACAGTAAGAAATTTCATTTACCTCAAAATATGACAGAGATAGGGTTTTCTCTTGACTCTGTGACTTCTCCAGCCATATGTATTTGGCTGTATTTACAGCACCACCCATGAATTCCCTCACACTGAGAGGGTTTAAGTCTAGTTAGATAGATGTTGATTACTCCCTAGATAAAAGTACCACTACTGCACCAATAGAGATAGTTTACTGTGCCGGTCATTGTGCTTATTAGGCTTTACAACTGGGTTGGACCATTGATTGATTTCTTCCTTTGGCAGCTTGCATAGTATACTCTGGAACTCAGAGTTTGCCTTCAGGGAGGAGACTTTTAGGTCATTTGCAACTCCATTGCTTTCGGTCCTATGTCTGAAGTACATCGTGTCTTCTGCAAGAGGGGCTTACATTCAAGTTCAGGGAAATAATCAAAGGCTGTGGAATAACCTGTGTTATTTTTGGAGTCTCCTGGACCACTCTGACTAACAACTTGAAGGAAGGTTTCCCCTGTCTGGCCCTGTGTTTCTTGTTACATAGTCTTCAGGTGTGCACATGCACTCCCGCTCAGATATTGTGTATGTATTTTTCAGCAGGGGGGGAGTTGAGTTAATATATCTCCCTCTGACTTTTCACACCACCTCAGCTGCTTTAAAACCTCTCTCTCTGTCTCTGTCTCTGTCTCTGTCTTTCTCTCTCTCTCTTTGTCTAATCTCCCTCCCCAGTTAAAGTCCCCATCTCCCCCTTTCACCCTTGATAATGCCTGTCTTCTACTATGGCCCTCTTTTGAGTTCTTTCTTCTCCTTTGCCTCTGTGAGTCCTTGTATGTCCTTCCCTCCTCCCTTCCCAGCTGAATACCCACATTTTCCCCTGGATAACATATGTTCTTACTTCCTATCCTCTTCTCTTGGGCTCTTTCTTTCTCTTTACCTCTGTGGTTCCTGTTCACTTTCCTGGCTCCTGTTGTTATATCACAATATATATATGTATATATATCACATATAAGGGATTGGTGCTAAGATCCACAAATGAAGGAGAACAGATGTTGCTTGTTTATCTGAGTCTGTTTTACTTCACTTAGTATCCCAGTTTCTAGTTTCATTCATTTATTGTAAATGTCATGATTTCATCTTTGTTTACTGCTGAGTAGAGCTCCATTGTGTAAATGTACCACATATTCATTATCCCCTTGTCGGGCCAAGACGAGTCAGCAGCCGAAGTCTTCAGGTGTTGCAGCTCTTTATTGTGTTACAGCTCTTCTTCTGCACAGCAGGGAAGTCACTTTACTGTGCTCAAGCATGCTCTTATATACAGATCTGCTCCCGGCATACTTCCCTATTTCTTAACAGTCTATTACATCGTGTTATTTTCAAGCCTTGTATATCATAAATGTGGGCGGTTACATGGGCAATCAAACCTACCAATCACTACAGAGGAAAAAGAACACCTTATTGGCATACAGGGGATGGGAGTTCTGCATCTGTTTCATATCTTTGTAAATTCCCCATTTCCCGGACTCCTTGTTTATCTCTTGGTGCCCTCTGGTTTGGTTTCACTTCCTCTAGGCGCCATCCTAACAGCACACAGCACATTTAATTCAATAAGGCCTGACACAGCCTGTGTTCTATAGTGGTTCACTGAGTTCCTGCCCTGGCTTTCCTCAAGGATGAACAATGATTAGGATGTCTAAGCCAAATAAATCCTTTCCTGTGCAAGTTATTTTTGATCAGAGTATTTTATTGAAGCCACAGAGAAGCAAACTGGGACAAAAATTAGTACCAGGGAGTGGTCTGTTATCACAGAGATGGCCAAGGGGTCAGCGAACAGAGAATGAGATATTTCGGGATGCTCAGTCCTAAGCAGGGCATCTGTAGCACACCCTCGGCCCAGTGCTCAGACGTCATCGTGGAAGTCGGGCAGAAAGAGTGTCAGAGCCAGAGGCACTAGACGACTGCAAAGAACCCATCCAGACAGTAGGGGATTGCACATAGGAATGCACAGCAATTGTGATAGCAAGCACAAGCACTGGTCAAGATGAAGCCAGGCAACATCCCAGCACTGGGGGGTGTTAAGTCCCATGGCTCCCTAACATGCTAAAGGCCTATGCTATCTGCTGGGGGAGGAAAGGTCAGTTTTCTCTAAGGATGTGGTGGTTGGTAGGCCAACCAGCTCCAGGGCTGGTTCCACACTCAAGAGTATTTGGGCAAGACACACTGGGGGAAAAGAAAACAAAACAAAACAATAAAAAACAGAACCGGAAGTTGAGTGGGTAGGGAGATGGGTGGACGTGGGAGAAGTTTCCGGAAGGGGACTGTGATCAAAATACATTGTATGAAACCCTTTAAGAATTTGTCTAAGGTCAACCAGGCTCCGTACCGTCCACCACATCTCTCAACCTTCTAAAAGCGCTCTCGGTATGTTTTTCTGCAGCTGTCCTGGCTCACTTCCCTGCTCAGTGCCTCTTCTAATGGCTCCTAAACTAACTTTACCTCCAAGAGCAGTCCTTCAGATCTGATATTCTCCAGGTCCCAAGGCTTCCAAGCTCCATCAGATACAGCTAATTTCTTAACCAGAGACCCTGAGCCCTCCTGTCCACTCCCTGTGCATTGACTCTACTATTCTTGTCTCCCACTTCCAGCTGGCCAGGAAGAGCTGCCCAAGAACCACCCTATGGAGTGCCCCTGATGTGTCCTCCAAGCCTGGGAGCTCCTAGGGGAACTGCCTAACACTGGAACATCCGAAAACCCTTTTGTTTGTTTGAATTAACCTTAAGAATTAACCCCCTGGGGCTGGAGAGATGGCTCAGCTGTTAAGAGCACCAACTGCTCTTGTAGAGGACCCAGGTTCGATTCTCAGCATCCACACAACATCTAACAACCATCTGTGTAACTCCAGTACCGGGAATCTGACACCCTCTCTGACCTCCGAGGGCATTGCACAACAGGGGTACACTTACAAACATGCAGACAATATACTCATACACATAAAATAATAGCAACTAAAATATATGAAAGAATGAACTTCACTGACCAACATTTTACAATGAAAGGACTGAGTGGAGCCAGGTGTGGTGTGGTGGTGCATGGCTTTAATAGCTGCACTTGGGAGGCAAAGGCAAACAGATGTCTGTGAGTTCAAGGCTTGCATGAGTTTCCCAGGAGACAGAGGGAGACACACAAACACACACACAGAGAGGAGAAAGAGAGAGAGGAAATGACTGTGTGAGTCAATAGCCATGAGGGTGGGTTCAGGAGCCTTTAAAAAAAACATTCATTGTAGTGTGGGTCAGGTACGGGTGTGTTCGTGCATGCATTATAACACATGTGGAGATTAGACAACAACTTGCATCAGTTGTATTTCTCCTTCTACCATGTGGGTCCAAGGGAATGGAACTCAGGTTGCCAAGCCTGATGACAAGCACCTTCTGCCATCTTGCATGCTTGATTATCTAAAATGTAGACAGAAAACATGTAAATCCCTGGGTAACTCTGACATGTTGCTGACAGCTGTCACCTGTGCAGGAGAGGAGACACAGAAACCAAGCAAAATGCAGAGGGGGAGAGTTCACATCAGAATTGTCTTTTCCATGCCATTGTGGCATAGAAGTTGGTAAAAGGATTTCTTAAAGAATGAGATGTTTTCTTTTATTTATTAGATTTTGCCTTATTTACTTATTCGTGCATTCATTCAAAAATTCATTTGGCTGTTTTTGAGGTGGGATCTCACTATGTAGCCCTGGCTGGCCCAAAGTTGCTTTGTACACTGGGCTGATCTTAAACTCAAAGATCAACCCGCCTCCCTCTCCAGATCACTGATTAAAAGCATTCGGCACTAAAGTCCTGCCAGTTTCGACCACTTCTTAATTTGGGTAAAATAGCACAGAGTTCTCCTTCCTTTCGTAAGTAAGGATAGAAGGCTGGAGGAAACTGGCCTTGAACTCCAACACTTGGTCTCCTCTAGAAACACTAGAGTTTGGAAAGGGAGATTTGGCTCCACCCTACCAGGAAGGAGATACTTCCTCTCATTGGTCCGTGGGAAACGGCCGGTGGACTGCTGGCCAATCATGACCGTCGTGTTGGTATGAACTGCCCAATGACAAGTGTCGGCCTAAGGCGCGGACTGCTAGACACGCAAGAAGCCACGTTCCAGCCGGCCGCCATATTC
Source organism: Eospalax fontanierii (assembly GCA_035773235.1). Lineage (NCBI taxonomy): Eukaryota > Metazoa > Chordata > Mammalia > Rodentia > Spalacidae > Eospalax > Eospalax fontanierii. Next base: position 9,881,627 of record CM069554.1, read on the forward strand.
AGGATCGGTGTCGCCGCAGAGAGAGGGCCAAGTTTCTCCTCGGACTCCGCGTCCCTCCACCGACCGCAGAGACACCGCGCACCGGGACACGGTCGCCGGACATGGTGCGTGCGGCCGCGGGTTCCGGGTGTCGCGAGGAGGCTGCGGCCCGCGGAGGCGGCCGTGGGGACGCGGCCTCCCCGGGCAGCTCCGTCTGCGGCCGAGTGTCCTCGGGCTCGGCCGGGCCTCGGCGCCCGGGTCCCGCCGGGTGGAGCCGGGCCGGCGGCCAGAGCCGCGCTCCGTGCCCTGCTGAGCGCCGCCCGGGCGGCCGCGGCCTCTCTGTGCGGCTGGGCGCCCGCAGCGCCGCGTCCGCAGGCTGGGCGGTGGCGGCCGAGGTCGCGGGGGACTCGGGACTCGGGTGGGGCTCGCGCGCGGGAGGAGCTGCGGGGTGTGTGACCGAGTCCGGAGCGAGTATGTCAGTAACAGACAGGCACGTCTGTGGCTTTCCAAAGTGAGAATTTATTGAGTAATGAATAAAGTCAAAAGCTGTGATGCTTTCCTTGGCAGGCAACGAATTTTATTGCCCTTAGCCATCACAGAGCTACAGATCTCTCTCTCTCTCTCTCTCTCTCTCACACACACACACATACACATTTTGAGACAGGTCTCCCCAGCGGTCCTCGAACTTCCTCTGTAGACCAGTCACAGAGATCTGCCTGCTTCTACCTACTGAGTGCTGGGACTAAATGTGTGTCCTACCAAGCCGGATCTTCTCTTTTAAACTGAGAAAAGTTCCCTCTCTGGGCCCCGAACTGGCTATGTAGACAAGGTACATATAATGTGTGAGCAGCCTCCCGAGTGTGGGGATTATATTCCAATCTAATTACTAAGATTATGTGGCAGATCATATGTTAAAATTTCACACAGTAATATACTAATGTGCCGATTACAGAATGAGTAAGAAACTTTTAAGTATGCAGGAGTCAGAAATTGTGTCCTGAAGCTGGAAGGTTATAGCTGGCAAGCTCAAGGCTGCCCTCTGCCCAGTGCTGCACTGTTTGACGTGGGCTAAAAGTCTTGGGCAGTGTGTAAACAAGATAAATAGTCCCAGGAGACAGAGGCCCGCATATCTCTATGAGGTCAGTCAGAACTAGGTAATGAGACACTTAAAAAAACAAACAAAACCCCACAGTCCTTCCTTTTTGGCCCTTATACTAAAAATTGGGTGACTCAGATAGAGATTTCTGCTTTACAAAGTGAGTTAATTTTAAGTCTGACACAGCCAGGACAGGAGTAGTCCACTCAGTCTCAGATGTTCCAAATTAGCCAAATGTATTTAACTGGGCCGGGGACCACAGCCTCTGAGTGGACCATTAGCACAGCATCAGGAGGCGGAGTGCAGGCAGGAAACACTCACGACCTCATTAACATACTAGGTATTCCGCCCATCTATTTAGCATAACTTAAGGTGAGCAAATGATTGACTGGAAAGGTAGGCTTTTCAACAGATACCCTGGAGGTTGTGTAGTCTTTTAGTTAATTTTCTGGGGCTTTTTGCCACTTTCAAACATCAACAGTAAAGGACTGGTGTGTGCTGGCTCAGGATGGAAGTGTGTCCTTAACCGGGTCTTGAGCAAAGAGAAAATCTCTCCAGTTAGGTTTTTCGTTTCTTCTGATCAGTCCAGGTATTCACTAATGAGGCAAATGTTGGGAATTTGGAAAGCTGTCTTCTGGCTGTGGGACCCTCTGAGATAGTAGGTACACATTATTTCCCCGAGCCCAGGGCATGAGCTGGGCTTGTTCCCGTGTCTGTAATCATGTCATGCTAGTTTTGTTCCTCATCTTATCTATTTTTGAGAAACCCCAAAAGTCTAATTTAAATTTAACTTGGATTTAGATTGTGTAGATCTTCACGGTCTTTGGGGATTGAACCCAGATCATCTGTAAGAGCAACCAGTGCTGTTAGCAGCTGGGCCATCTCTCCAGCCCCTAAAATGTATATTTACAAAAAACAACTTTTAACATAAAGAAAGTAGAACACAAGGTTGGAGAGGTGACTCGGTGATTAAGAGTGCTTACTGCTTTTCTAGAGGACCAAAGTTCAATTCCCAACACCCAAGTCACCAAACTCCCACCCACCTCTGACCTCACCTCCAGGTGATCTGATGCTTCTGGCCTCCAGTCCGCAAGGGTTCCTGCATTCATGTACACAGATGTACTCGTAGACATGATTAAAAATAAAGTAAACTGAAAAAAGAAAGTAGAATAGATAACTAAAGACATACAGTCTACCTAATTTGTAAGCAGGAAAGAACACTTTATTTTGAAACATTGTTTTCTTTCCTATTTATACTTCTACATCTGTCATCGTTAAAAACTTGAAAACCTGTTTTTTTTTTATTGTTTTGTTTTTCTTAGCAGCAAGAACACATACATACAGACAACCATTCTCATACCTTAATGAAGAAATTGTAAGTTAAATGGGAGCTATGAGTGTGCTGTTTTCCTTTTTGTGAGACATACTCTTTATAAAATTAAATTAGAGAGAGGGCTGGAGAGACAGTTCAATGGTTCAGTGCACTGGCTGCTCTTGCAGAGGGCCCAGCTTCAGTTCCCAGAACCAACATGGAGACTAACAAGTCATCTGTCACTCCTATTTCAGGGAATCCATCCAGTGTCTTCTTCTGGACTTCATAGGCATTGCATACATATAGTACACATACATGCAGGCAAATGTATGACCAACAGTCATACATAGGAAATGATTTGTTTTTTGAAATAGGCTCTTCTTGTAGCCCCAGCAGGCCTGGAATTTGCTATGTAGGCCATACCTGGCCTTGAACTCAGAGAGGTCCTCCTGCGGCTGCCTCCTGAGTCCTGGGATTAAGGGCATATGCTACCACACCCAGCGAGAAAATAAAAATTTTAAAGTTATTTAAAAATAAAGGGGAACAGAATGTTGCTACAGAAGCATTTCAGGGAAAGCCATCGTGCAACAAAGTTGAGAATTTATTGAGACATACAGATATTAAGCACAGAGGTTGTTTAGAAAGTGAGATGTCTAGGGAAGGAGTAAGACATGCCATGTGTAGCAGGGACCTCTCCAGACGATGCGATCCATGCCTTTACGGTGGGTGTATACGTATGCAATGGGGATATATATATGTATATGGTTCTGGTGGATTTCAGTTTATGTTTCTGCATGTTGTTAGGAACTCCTTCCCATTTTTTGACATTGTTCAAAGAATATAGTTCATAACAAGGTTAAGTTTGAAACAATTTTCTTTTTTAAGCAAAATTGTGTAGGACTTACAAGGGATGTTCTTTAGATAGGCAGTGAAATGCAAGTTATACATTTTATCATTTTGACCCTACCTGAATCCACTTTATTCTCTTTGCCAAGATGTATTTAGGAAAACATCTGTCCCTGTAAGCATTTGGATGTGTTGGTGATTCTGAAGTTTCGTCATCCTGCCAGGGGGAAGGCAAACCAGATCTGAAGGACTGTCGTATTTTTGTTGTCCTTTCTTTCACATGTCTCAGTAATTTTACCTGTCTTTCTGTCCTGCCTCGTTTACCTTTCCTTTTTTAACATTGGAATGATTCTAGTGAAACTAATTCACATAAAAAAAAAAAATTCCTTCCTCATCTAAAAGCCTTTACTTTTCCTTTAAATTTTTTGCTAAAAATTCTTTCTCGTATTTGCGTCTTTTTAACATTTCTTTCCTACTTACTGGCTCCTCTTTATTTCTTTCTCTAATATCATAATGTTTAGGGAAGAAATTAACCAACTTATTAAAAGAGGCAAAATCAGAGGCGAGAGACATGGCTCAGCAGTTACGAGCAATGGCTTCTCCGTTAGAGGATCTGGTTTGGATTCCCAGCACCCACATGGTGGCTAACGACTGTAACTCCAGTTCCAGGGGATCCAGTGCGGTCTTCTGACAGCTGCGGGCATTGCGTAACATGGGTGCGCTTCGATACATGCAGGGGGGTACACTCACATACAGGAAAAATAAATTAATAAGTATTACAAAGTTGAAATTATAGTTATGACAGAAAGGAACAAGTAAGATTAAAATCACCCAGAAGAGGGTGATGGACCTTCCGGAACTGGAGTGATGACCCCGTGCTCTTAACTGCTGAGTCATCTCCTCAGAACCAAATTTAGATTTTCTGTATATATATATATATTGTTAGACTATAAGAGCTTATCTGCTACACATCTTAAACTTACTGCCTTTGGTTTTTGTTTGTTTGTTTTTAAGGTACTTTTTCATATTTTTCCTCTTTATTTCATGGAAGTCTTGCCTCGGGCTCACTTGGAATATACAAAACCCAGAGTGCCTGTGAACCCACAGTTCTCTCTCTCTTGAGGGTGTGGGTTTCTCTTTTTTCAGGTTCAAGATTTACATTTCCTGTTTCCTGGTGTCCTGGAATAGAGGTCAAATGGAACATGTGTTTCCGCTACAGACCAATTAGCACTGCTTCAGGTGTTTAGATGCTGTGGTTTCTGTGGCTACGCCAGCTCGCTCCGTAATTAATCTGTTCTTGTATCTAGACAGCTCCTTGAAGACTGACTGAGTTCCCTTATGTGATGGGTGTTTTTTCATGTCTGTGTCCATAGTTTACTATAGTTTAATTACTTATTCCCTCACAAGCAGGCTTTGTTTCTTAAGTGATTTTAGATCTTGGCAAGTTGAAAAATCAAACAGTCTATGGTTAGTGACGGATACGCTTCCAAATGTCTTTACTGTGGTTAAAGAGGGTGTGTTCAGGTTCCTAACAAGTTGTGAGAAGAATTATTAAATAGTATTCACCAAACCAGCTTCTTAAAAATTTATCATTGGAAGAAAATGTGTTGGGTTCCAACCAGATAGTGTCTCTCTAATGGCCATTCTGAGAAAAATCAGGTGTTATAAAAGTAGCATATATGGTTGGACTCAACGAAAGCCACACCCTTTCCCCTTGGATGTGGGGAGGAAACCCTCCCAATAACAGGTCCCAGGAGAAGTAATAATTTTTTCCATCTGTATTCCTCCTGCTCTTCCTCCTTCTCTTTTTTTATTGTTTTTAGACAGGATTTCACTGTATAACCCTGGTTGACCTCAGCTTGCTATGTAAACTAGACTGGCCTTGAATTTACAGAGATTTACCTTCCTCCACCTCCTGAATTCTGGGATTAAAGGAATGTACTACCATGTCTGACTATTCCTTTCTGATTTCTAAGAATACACAGTTTTGGGGTCATTAGATAAGCTGAATTTTTTGTAAGTGTTGTTACAGTGACTGTACAAAGAACAGATAGTATAATGTATGTGGTTAAGAGGAGTCAAATTATGCTGTTGTTTTAAGAAACAGCCCCGAACCTCTGTCAGAATTTCTGTGTCAGAGAATCTGGGTATGTATAAACATCAGTAAGAGTGGGATGAGTAAGCCAAGACTTGAACATGTGCAATATAGTGTTATGTCAGCTTTTAATGAATTCAGTCTAGATCTACAGCACTGAGAAGCTGACACTTTCCTGTGGGCTCTTTTAGGAGTCAGTGCCTTTTGAGGATGTGGCTGTGAACTTCACCCTGGAAGAGTGGGCTATGCTGAGTCCATCCCAGAAGAATCTCTACAAAGATGTGATGCAGGAAACCTTGAGGAACGTGGCCTTTGTAGGTAAATATGCTACCGTTCCTTAGCTGATCACCCGGAGAAGTGCTTCTGAATCATCAGTGCTCTGCATGAACTGAAATGCAGTAAAGGACCATTTGGGAGGAGATGTGGGATGGGACTGCTCTGTACCACAAATTTAGCTCATATGTAGTATTAATATTTCTATTGTCATGTTACAATTAATGATGATTTCTCTGGGTCTGTGTTTCAGAAAACATACGGAAACACCAAAACATTGAAAATGAATACCAAAACCAGCAGAGAAAACTAAGGTAATTTTTACTGAAGGAGACATCCATGTTCCTCAATAGTTGGGCTCTGATTGAACATGTTACAAAGAAGAAAAAGAAATGGAATTAATCTCAGGAAATTTTCTCCAAAATTAAACACATTTCACATCAGCAGTTTTAAAATCTGCAAATATTCCTGTCCTGGAACAACTGGACCATACTTTATCATGCTTCATGTATACCAGCTTTGCTCCAGAAGTGTTATTAAAGCTGAAATAGATTTATCTACACGCTTTGGGTGTAAGATATATGTGAAACAAAAATAAGATTTCTTTATAGAGTGGAGCTAGTTGTTGCCATATCTCATTATGGACATTCAGGTAGTTCAAAATTCAGCGTGTTTTTGGTCATTAGTATTATACATCAGAATTGGGTATTGGCATGTGCATTTGAATGTGACATAGACTTTTTGTCATACATGGAAATAGTGTAACACTCTTGAAGACCACTGTGTTTATTGTAGCTGTCCTCAGATCAGCTTTTGGATCATTCACTTCAAAGATGTTAAAATCCCACAGAGCACAGAACCAGCATTTCTACTGGTAAGTAACCAATAAGCAAGATCTTGATAATGTACTTTTGCTCTTTTGTAGCTGTCAGCTTGTGGACAAACTCTGTGAATATAAGGAAGGCCATCAGTGTGAAGAAACTTTCAACTTCACTGAGAGCACTGTGAACCAGAACTCTTATTCAGGAATACATATATGTGAGAGCAGAGGCTGTGCGAAAGTAGTCATTGGCCACGTGTCTCTAAGTGTGCTCCTTAAACCTAACTCAGAGCACAGGTCATGTGAACATAGGAAATATGGAAAGGAACTGCATCAAAATAAGAAATCTGGGAACTCCCCACATTCTCCACCTTCCTTTCAGAAGCATAAAAGTATTCATAGAGGAAAAAAATTACATAAAAATGAGCAGTGTGATGGAGACGTGCGATTTCGTCCAAATCGTGAAAGGACTTCCAGTGAAGAAAAACACCATGCGTGTAAGCAGTGTGGAAAAATCTGTGTTTCTTCCTTTAACCTTACAATCCATGAACGCATTCACGCTAGAGAGCTTCCGTATGTGTGTAAGCAGTGCGGGAAGACCTTTGCTCGTCCCAGTTCCCTTCTAAAACATGAAATAATTCACGCCAATGAAAACCCATACGGGTGTAATGTGTGTGGGAAAACCTTTACTTGTTTGTATTCCCTTTTAAAACATGAAAGAACTCACGCTGGCGAGAAGCCCTATGCATGTAATCAGTGTGGAAAAGCTTTTTGTCGTTCTGACGCTCTTAAAAACCATATAAAAATTCACACTGGAGATAAACCCTTTGTATGTAAGCAGTGTGGGAAAACCTTCATTTCTTCTAGTTACCTTCGTGTACACGATCATTCGAATTCACACTGGAGAAAAACCTTATGTATGTCAGCATTGTGGAAATGAGTTCAGGCTTTGGACTCAGTTACAAAAACATACTGTAATTCACACTGCAGTCAATCCCTATGTTTGTAAGTACTGTGGGAAAGGATTCACTTTTTCCAATTCACTGAAAAAACATGAATACATCCATACTGGAGAGAGGCCCTATGTGTGTGAGCAGTGTGGGAAAAGTTTTCCCCAATCTGGTTCTTTGCTGAGACATAAAAGAATTCACACTGGAGAGAAGCCCTATGTGTGCAAACAGTGTGGGAAGGCTTTCGTTGATTATAGTTCACTTCGCTTCCATGAAAGGATGCATAGTGGAGAAAAGCCCTACAGTTGTAAGCACTGTGGGAAAGCATTTGCTTGTTCTAGTGCCTTTAGGAAACATGAAAGGATTCACACTGGAGAGAAACCTTATGGGTGTTTGGAGTGTGGGAAAGCTTTCACTTCTGACAGTTCTTTGAAAAAGCATAAACTAGTCCATACTCGAGAATGTGAATGTACGCAGTGTGGTAAAGTCTTTACTAGGTATGATTCCCTTAGATACCATGAAATGATACACAGTGGTGAGAAACCCTATGACTGTAAGCAGTGTGGGAAAGCCTTTAGGTCCTCTAGTATGCTGAAACGCCATGGAAGAACTCACACTTAGCCATGTAATCAATGTGGAATATTTGATTTTGAAAGTCTTTTCCTATACCTTGTAGAGTACTGCCTAGGTTTTCTCCTAACAGTTGCAGAATTTCAGGTTTCACACTGAGGTCTTTGATCAATTTGGAGTCAACTTTTGTGTGAGGTAAAAGATAAGGGACTAATTTCATTCTATACATGGAGATCCAGTTTGGCCAGCATCATTTGTTGAAGATTGTGTTTTTTCAGCCAGTGTTTGCTCTTGGCAACTTGTCCAATATCAGGTGGTTGAAATTGCATGCACTCATGTTTGTGTCTTCACTGATGTCCAATTGACCTTTTTATCTCTATTTCTGCCAATATCATGTGGGTTTTATGACTATAGTTTTGTAATATAGTTTGAGATCTTGTATGGTAATTCCCTCAGCATTGCTCTTTGTGCTAAGGATTGCTTTGGCTATCTGGTGTCTTTTGTGATTCCAGGTGAATTTTAGAATTTTTTTTCTAATTCTGTAAAGAATGTCACAGGGATTTTGATTGGCATTGCATTGAATTATAGATTGCTTTTGATAGGATGGTCATATTAATAATAATTCTTCAAATCCATGAGCATGGGAGATCATTCCAGTCCTGGTGTCTTTCTTTAGTCTCTACAAACATTTAAAATTTTCATTGTAGAGATCTTTAATACCTTTGATTGAGTTTATTCCTAGATTTTTTTTTTTTTTTTTTTGGTTAGGGTTGTGAATGGGAGGGTTTTTGGATACCCCCTCAGTGATTGCTTGTTACTGATATATATAAAGGCTGCTGAGTTTTGTAGATTGGTTTTGTAACCTGCCACTTTGCTGAAAATGTTACTTATTTCTATGAGTTTTCTGGTGGATTTTTTTTTTTTGGATCTCTATGTATAATATCATCTGTAAATAGAAATAACTTGACCTCTTTCTTTTTAATTAGTACTCTTAATTTCCTTCTCTGGTCTTATTGTTGTAGCAAGAGTTTCTAACACTGTAGTAAAGAGGAGTAGAGATAGTGGACAGCTTTGTCTGGTTCCCAATTTTAATGGGAAAACTTGCAGTTTTTCTCCATTTAGAATGATGTTAGCTATAGGTTTGTTGCATATAGCTTTAATTATGTTGAGGTATGTTCCCTCTGATCCAATTCCCTCTAGAACTGGGAATTCTTTGGCACATCCGTTTTTGCCAAAGGCTTTTTCTGCATCTATTGAGTTGACCATGTGATTTTTCTCTTTGAGTTCATTTATATAATTTGTAACATTTATTTCCTTATGTATATTGAGTCATCCTTGCATGTCTGGAATAAAGCTGTGATTGTGATGGATGATCTTTTTGATGTGTGTGTGTGTATATAAGGTTTGCAAGTCTTTTGCTGATAATTTTTACATCTGTGTTCATTAAGGATATGGGTCTATCGTTTTCTTTTATGGTTGTTGGGTTTATTAGGATTTACAGCTGGGTAGGACCATTGATTGATTTTCTGCCTTGGCAGCTCACATAGTATCCCCTGGTACTATGAAAGCAAGTCTTCAGGGAGGAGGCTTCCAGGAGAGTTCCCGCTTGATTGTTGAAGTCCTGGGCCCGAAGTATGTCCTGTCTTCAGCCATAGGGTGAACTTCTGGGAAATGCAAATAGAAACCACTTGAAGATTTCTCTCACCGCAGACAGAATGGCTAAGATCAAGAGTACAGATGACACCAAGTGCTGGCGAGGATGCGGGGAGAGGGACCTTCACTCACTGCTGCTGGGATCACAAACTGGTGCAGCAGCTATGGAAATATCAGTGTGGAGACCTTAAAAAGCTAGAAATAAATCTACTGCACAGTCTACTTATATCACTCCTTGGCATGTGTTCAGCGTGCTGATCCTGCTGCAGAGATGCTTGCACAGCCATGTTTGCTGCTGCTCTTTTCACAACAGCTGAGAAATGCAAACAGCCTACATGTCCCTCAGCCGATGAGTGGATTCTGGAGATGGCGTCCATTTACACAGTGGAGTTCTTCACTGTGGTAAAGAAGGATGAAATCATGAAACTTGCAGGAAAGTAGATGGAATTAGAAACTGTCATAGTAAGTGAAGTAAGATAGACTCAGAACAACAGTTGACACATGTTCTCTCTCATTTGTGGTCTTAGCTCCAAACCCTTAGATGTGATTATATATTCTGTTGTAACGTCAGGAGTCAGGAAAATGGAAAGGAACTACGGGAGCAAAGGGGAAGAAGGAGCTCAAGGTTAATAACAGGGATATTTGTTCAACACCCTACTGACAAATACACAAGATGAATACCAGTGCATGTGAGTAGCTGAAGGTCATTGTAGAACAAAAATCATAATGCCAAGCAGGAGACATCTTCCTTCAACTTGTTGGTCAGGGTAATTCAAGAATCTCCTCCCCAAACACAAGCTATTGCCACAGCCCTTGAATGGCTCCAGAACTTGAAGGACATTATTATTCTTAGTAGTAATGGTTTTGTTTTTTGAGACAGGGTTTTCTTATAGTTCCAGCTGGCCTGGAACACACTATATAGATCAGGCTGGCCTCAGTCTTAAAGAGATCTGCCTGCTTCTGCCTCCTAAGTGCTCGAATTGTGTCATCGTGTTCGACATCTCTTGAATTTTACGTCAATGATTCAGATGAACATTTCTATCATTTCAGTCTTTAATGTTGTGAAACAGAGCCAGATATCCTGAAGCAGCTGCCAGATGGACGACATCATCGAGTAGACTCTGACTCCCAGCCTGAGTCAGGAAGGGAGGGTAGGGATGTTCTGCTTGGCACTTCCTTGGCTAGTGTCCTCCCTCAGTGAGTGGCTGCAGAGCACTGGACAGGAGAAGGCCCCATGGAGTCCTGAGAGCTCTTCTTTCCTACAGTGTGACTTTGGTTGCCTCAGGACTGTTTCCTGCATTGTTGTCACGTAGGGCTTCCTGGGTGTCTATCTCTGTTCTCAGATGGACATGATGTAGATTTTGCTTTTCATTGTTCTGTTTTTGCATTTGGTTTTGGGTGTAATTTCTCCTTCAGTCATTATACTAAAAGATATGCTGGTCTTTGTGCTCTTTTGCCGATGATCATGCGCATCACAGGTATAATAAATTGTGATAAATCTGACCTTGCATGTCAGTTGAGTGAGTGTGTGATTTATCATGAGGTTTTTGGAAAACATTTGTTCAACAGTCTTCGTTTTTCTTTCTTTTACCTTATTTTTCTGGATCAGCATTCAGGATATCTATCAAGTAAGAGTATCAAAAGTGTACTCTTGCCTCGTTTCTCCTTTTTGATAAAAACGTTTCCTATTTTCCCTCATTGAGTATAATCTTGGCCCTATACATTTATGACCTCTGGTGAACCTTTGTTCCTTCTACTCCTGGATTATTCAGGGCTTTATCAAAAAAGGACACTCACCTTAGTCGAGGGCCTTTTCTGATACTATTGAGATGATCATGTGATTTCAGTCTTGGAGAGTCTGTGTTCTGTAGTATCAGTACTGGTTTATATTTTGAACCATCCTTGTATCCGTGGAGTGAAATTAACTTGGTCATGGTGCATGGTCCTTTAAAATGTACTGGTATGAAAGTATTTTACTGAAAATTTTTAGGTCTGTGTATTTTGAGGAAACTAGTATTAAGTTTCTCTTTTGTTGTGTTCTTTGTGGTATGGGTATTAGGGTCCTTTCCTGACACTAGGATTTTCATTAAACCATGCTATGACTTCTAGGAGTGCCCTTTTCTGCCCAAGCAGATACCTTCTATGTGTAAATTCTTTAGGTGCCATTTTTACTGTTTTTCAGACACTTTATCATTTATTTATTTATTTTTATGTGTATGGACTTTGCCTACATGTAGTAAGTGCACCACATGTGTGCAATGCCTACAGAGGCCAGGAGAGGGCATCAGATTCCCCAGAACTGGAGTTAAAGACAGTTGTCATTTAGGTACTGGGAACGGAATCTGGGTCCTCTGAAAGACCAGCCAGTGTTCTCAACCACTGAGCCATCTCTCCAGTCCTCAGACACTTTCTTAAATCTGTCAGACACACAAGGGTTAGCATTATATGAAGAAATGCATTTAGAGGGTGGATTGCCACATTGTTGTCCATTCCAACTAATTGTCAATATGGGTAACTATGGGAATTCTCAAAGAAATTCTAGAAAGGTCCAGTCCAGTGTTAAATGATCTAATCAGTTACTTCATCCGGAGAGAAATGTTAAACACAGCAGCAGAGTTAGGGGACATTACCCCCATGCAGCATTCATACGCCACAGTCTCATTCCACAAGCCACTGTGCTTCCTTGTCGTGGGCTGCTGCTGCTGTGGGGCTTCTGAACATCACTCCACCACCAATGGCCTCTGGTGAACCCGCTTGTGCTGCCTGGCCTAGCTCAGTTCCAAGGAGAAAAGAATTATGGTTTCACTTCCTGTGCCTGTAGCTGGGGCTGCCTGCCTGATTCCGACAGGCTCCTAGCCAGCACTGTGGTCCTTAACACTGGCCACACGTGTCTGCTCAAAGGCCTCAAGTCTGGCTGAGCAATCTCTATACTGCCCTCCTCCTCCCTACCCCCCAGCTTTTTTTTTTTTTTTGATACAAGGTCTTACCATGTGGGCTTGTCTGCCCTGGTACTCACTGTGTTGACCAGATGGCCTCAGATTCACAGAGCTTTGCCTGCCTCTGCCTCCTGACGGCTGGACTAAAGGCCTGTGCCGCCCTGCCCTGCTGAGCTTACTATTGTTCACCTGAGCTGTTCATCGATGTCTCCTGGAAACTGCTGCTCAGGCATCACCAGTTTCTAGAAGCTCAATAACACACCATTGGTTTTCTGATTGTTTTTTTTCCCTAGGAACTCCAGCAATGCACAAATCTGGCTGCATTCGCCTTCAAGTGAACAAGACAAACCATTTTGTCACTTGGTCTTTCTCTCATTCCCCCTTTGATTGGTTTAGAAATTTAGGAGCCTGATTTCTATGCCAGTTCAAATAATTCAGACCTTTTGTAGCTTCCCCTCCCTTTCAAGGATCACGAACCGTCATGGCCCTCAGTCCCAAAGTTCTTGCTGAGGTTTCTTTTGAACACTGTCCTATCTGACCAGCAAATGTGGACATCAGATACTGCCTGTCTCATGCAGGTTGCCATAGTAAGGCCTGTTCTTCCTCTGTTTTCTTCTAGCCCCTGAGTACCATGGGCATTTCAGACATCAATAATCAAATTTTCCTAATCACTGCTGTGAGCCGGTCCAACAGAGACTACTGTTCCTCGTCCCTCCAGGTTAGGCAGCCTTTGTTTCAAGGAGAGAAATAGCTTTGTTATTCCCTTTGTTTCCGTGCCAGTCAGACTAATCCCATCCAGCCAGGATGTGAGAGGCTTTTCATTCTTTGTATAGAAGTTTTTCCCAGTTCAAATAGGTGAGATGCAAAATGTCCCTAGGTTATTGTATTTTCCTGTAATAGGCATTTGTTGAGGTTCCTGTCCACATGCTGACTCGTGGACATTCCTTTCTTTAGACCCAGGAGTATCGCTTCTGTCTCCCGCTCTCCCTCCTCTCTGTCTGAGGCCTCCCATGGGTTTCAGTTTTTGAATCCCGCAAGAGGCTCTGTAACATAGATTGAACTTGTACTGTTTCTCCTTTGCATCCTGCCATGTTTAAGAAATGGCGGTGGCAAGCATACATTTCATTCCCTCCTTCCTGTTTTCCAATTTCCCTGACAAACCAGTAGGTTAGGAAAAGGACTGCTTCTGAATGTTTTTTTACACATGCAGAGAGCTCAGCCTCAGCTGCAGTGCTCACTTCTCACACCTCACAGCCACTACAGCCAGATGACCATCCTGTCCCGTCTATCACCCCTTCCGAGACCCAGGAAATATTGCAAAATAAGGACAGAAAGTATGTGAGAGCTGAGGAGGGGGATGGTAGCACGCTCCTAATTTAATCCCAGCACTTGGGAGGCAGAGCAGGCCAGTCCCTCGGAGACAGGCCAGCCTGGGATGGCCTGCAAAGCCAGTTCCAGCCAGGCCAGCTGGTGCTACATAGTGAGATCTTGTTTTTTAAAAATGTAAGAGCTGGAGGATGGGCAAGTGTGCCACAAAAAATATGGTTTCTGGACATGAAATAGCCATTGCACTCATGAATTAATTACGGCTATGATTATCTGTATAGGACCTGCACACGACAGAGCCTGTGGACATTTCATTAAGGACAGGGAAGGAATTCTGAGACTCCCACCCCTTCCTAAGGTACTATTGGCAGTTAATGATTGGTAGCAGAGAAGGGTCATTTTCTTCAGTAGTGTACCCACTTGTAAGCTGCTCATGGTCCAGTAAGTAACCTCCTACCCATGCTCATGCAGGCTACCATAGTTAAACTTAGTTGATCGTAAACATCCCCCCCACACCCCTGAACCATGACTAGAAAAGGGAACAATGACAAGAAAGAAGAGGGAGAATTTGTCCATTTGGATAACAGCAGAAAGGCAAGAGTGTGCTCTGTCACAGACAGACAGGATTTGGGTTCTGTTTTTTTGTTTTGTTTTTGTTTTAAATTACCCTTGAGGCAAGTAAGAATCAAGATAGGAGACAGATTCAGGAATGATTAGTGAGTACCTGTTCAGTGGCGCCCTGGAGTGTGCTAGGGCCTGGGAATCCCAGGAGGAATTAAGGGATTTGTTTAGAGAACATGAATGTGGGAGACACGGCTGTAGGGAGACATTTTAGTCACGGTAGACTTATGAGAGTTACTTATTTTGTGTGTGGGGGGTCTGGGTCTGTGTCTGTGTGTGTGCACATGCACACGGGTACATGTGGGCATAGAGTGCACAAGTGACGATCAGGGGACAGTTTTGGGAAGTCACTTCCGGCGTTATACTTTATTAAAGCAAAGGCTCTCTCGGTTGGCCCATGAGCTGATTATCCTGTCTCCACCTGTTCCACCACAGGAGTACTGAGGTTACTGGTGCGCACAATAGCATCCAGCTGTTTATGTGGGTTCCAAAGACCAACTCAGGGAGTGAGATCCATGTGGCTGGTGCCTTTATCTGCTGCGTCATCTCCCTGGCCCCACCAAGTTAGTTTTGACAGAAAATTGAACATGTTTTCAGTCCTCGTGCATGTAAGTCAAATACTGGACCTACTGAGCTCTGTCTCCAGGCCCCTTTAAGATACATTTTCTGTTTGGTTGGTTGGTTTCTCTTCTGTTCATTTCATTGGTCCTGGGATTGAATCTAGTCCACAGCACACGCTAAGCAAGTGCTCACCTACTGAGCCATATCCCCAGCCTAATAAGTGGACTGAACTGATTTTGGTAACGACAGTGAGGAAAGCAGTGTTCTGTGTAGCACAAGTAAGGGTGGGCATAGGTGTTACTCGGATCACTCGCACTTGGATAATCTTAAAACTAGGTGCTGTGTGTCAAGGGTTTGTAGATTTTCTCATCTGAGTGGGGCCTTTAGGGGTTTCTTTCGAGTAGAAAGCGTCAACCTTTGGTTTACCTCTGTCACAACCTCTGTTGTATCTTATTTTTAATACATTTTAGGAAATGATGTTTTAAATTGAACAGATAAGCACAAGCAACTTCCTGGAGTTTGGCAGGCACTGAGCTTTTACAGTGTCTTATGTAATTCAGGTTGTCCTGAAACTTGCGATGTAGCCACAGATGACTTTGAATTTCTGATCCTCCTGCTTTCTCTTCCAAAGTGCTAGGACTACAGATATTCATAATTATGGCTTGTTTTTGTAATATATAACTTTTAATACAGTGTAAACAGTGCAGGCAAATTCTCAGAAAAAGAAGTCATGTGACTAAGAGGGGACAAGGTCCTTTACCAGAGGATGAGAGAAGTTACTGGCCTTGTCTCTTGGAATAGGGGAATCGTATCCCTAAATCGTATCATTACTTCTTAAGTCCTTAAGATGGCACCACAGTTGCCAATGCTTAAAATGGCCACTCAGGCCTCTACCAGGAAAATAAAAACCAGCATTCCTTAGAAACACTGCAACTCCAGGGCTGCTTATCAGGGACCACAGCCTCCTCATTCCTAATGGCCAATCCCCTTCTTTGACTTCTTGGTATATCCTCCAGATTCCCTGTGGTCAGGCTGTTGTGGCCTGTGCAGTTCCTTCCCCCACTTTGCCTCACTTTTAATAAAAACCCAAAGCTGCCTGTTGCTGCTCCCTGCTCTGAGAGACAGCCCAGGAGTTTGTCCCCAGTGAACTGCTGTTATACCCACAGAGTAGTCTTGTTTAGTGGTTTTCGTTGCACACTTGCATACAATTACAATGCCACTTATCCTCTCTGAGACTATTTGGCATGAGGCACCAAGGCTATTAAGAGTTAGGCTGTATGGAGTATCTAAACAAATTTATCATCTAATTTTGTTTTTTCTTTTGACCAGTTAGACCTTATAATGTTAAAGTAGCAAATACCCTAAGAAAATTAACTAAGACAGACTGAACTGTCTCCAGTGCATCTGTGAAGAAAACCCACCTCTCCATCTTCACTGGCCAGTCATACTCCTAGGAACCCCCTACAGAGGCAGGTTTACCTTAAGTTATGCTAAATAGACGGGTGGAATATTTAGTATGTTAATGAGGTAGTTTTTATTCCCTGCAATCCCATCTTCTGGTGCTGTACTCTCTAATTCTCTGCCCAGAGAGTGCAGTCACTGGTTCAGTTAAACAAATCCGGCTGATTCGGAACATCTGGAGTCTGAGTGGTTCTTCCCAGAGGCCTGAGCACCATAACACTACCTATAACTCATGTGGAGTGGCTAGCTCTAACTACAGTAGCTCTTATCTGTGGACAATGACTTGATCTATTTTGTTATATCGGTAGCATACCAGATTTAGTTTGGAACACTGAATGAAAACATATTACAGAAGAAATTGCAAAACAATATAGTATTCTTTAAACTTACTTTTTTGAGACAGATTTTCCCGATAGCCCCAGCTGGCCTGGAACTCACCATGTAGACCACATCGTCCTCCATCTCTCAGAGTTTCACTTGCCTCTGTCTCCCATAAGCGTTCTTTAACAAGAATGTCTTCATTTGCATACCAAATATTAACCCTGGAACTAGAGTTACAGATGGTTGCTAGCTGCCATATGGGTCCTCTGAAAGAACAGCCAGTGCTCTTAATCACTGAGTCATTTCTCCAGCCCCAAGTAAATTTTTTTTTTAAACATAAGCACATGCAGATAGTGCATACACATATAATCATACATAAGATAGATTTTTAGCAACCAAGATCTTTAATTATTCTTTACTGGGATTACATCTCCTGTAATCCTCATGAAAAGGGACAACGCGAAGATCTTTAGCAAACAAATGTGAGTGTGTGGATCTCTTGTTTACATGTGGTCTAGCCTTAATAAAAACCTTACATTTAACAGTTTTGCTGGGCGTGGTGTCGCACACCTTTGATCCCAGTACTCTGAAGCCAGAGACAAGCGGATCTCTGTATGTTTAAGGTCAACATGGTCTACATAGCACATTCGAAGCCAGGTCGGGTTACAGAGAGACCCTGACTCAAAAAGACAAAAAAGAAAAAATATATAGTTTCATATTAATATTTTTAAAAGAAATTATTTTGTTTTCTGTATTACACAACTGAAATAAAATTCTAAATTAATATATAATATATACATGCCTGTTTGGGAAGGAAATTCTAATCAAAATTTATGTATATAATGTTAAATTTTATAACCTGATAAAATATTTATCTTTAGATTTTAATGAATGCTCTTTTGTATAAATAATTAGCATTTAAAGGTTTAGTGAAATACTTAATAGACCCAAAGATATGGTTTAATAAGTTTTAAGATGTTTCAGCGTACCCAAATTTATAGGACATGTCCTATAAAGTGACTCTGAAGTGACATACAAGCCTTGCTTAACAGAGTAGAACAGCTAAGTAACAGAAGGGAAACTCACAAATGATCTCACATAGGGATCTCAGTAGGAGTTCCCAGAAACTCCAGCAGTGACTGGGACATACTTGCCCCATGGTCATCCTTACGAGCCTGAGGAGTTCTCCTGAGTTTTAGAGACTTCCACTGAAGCCAAACTAGGATTTGTGCTGAAAGGAATTTTAGGACTGGCTATTATAATAAAGATATTTAAATGTAAGATTAAGCAGGAGAATTAAAAGCAAAAGAGCTGCTTGAGGGAGAGAAAAAGGTTAAATACATCCAAGCTTGAGTGTGGCTTCCCAAAGAATAGCATCCTTTAAAAATGATAATTCTCAGTGGATCATGGAATCTCTCCTTTTCTTTCTCTTTCACCTTTTGTAGCTTTTATCTTAAAACAGGCCCACAATCTATTTGCATAAAGAACTTTGTTCGGTTAGCAGATAAAGAAGGACTGTTGAGGTCAGAGGAAGAGATGAGAAGAGGAATCTTTATTTTTAGTTCAGATATAACCTCGAAAAAATTTTAGATTGATTTTTAAATTTTAATATCTTCTTTTAACACACATACAGTTTTTTAGAGATTTTTTATTGTACATTACCAATCTTATGATTTCTTTTGTTTTTCAGATGATTTATATTTCAATTAAAGCAGACTGTACATTTGTGATGTTTTAAAATTTTTATTATTTAGGACTTCTAGTTAAGCATGCAAAATAAGCCAATTTCAAGCTAATAAATATCCCCCCATCGAGGGGAACTTATGTTTAGATTTTTTTTTCCTTTTGTACATTTGTAAGTTGAATTAACATACAATCAAACCTACACCCAATTGAACTATGAAATACCTGTTTGGTTTTCTGGAAACATTTCTCCATTTCTTTTTCCAGAAAAAAAGAAAAAGAAAAGAAAAGGCTACCACCAAGTTTAACGAAATGGTTGTAAGATTTGGTTCGCAAGACCCAGCAGAAATGGACGAGAGACTCCACAGAGGAGTTAACTGGGCCGGTTTATTAAAGGGATGGGGCTAGCTCCTCAGGTCTCGAGTGAGGAAACTGGCCCACTCATCTCGGGGGCTAGCTTCTCCGGGTCGGGAAATGAGGAAGCTAGCCAAGTCCAGCTGCCGAGTAGGCCTTTTTATGGGCAGGGGATCTCCATAATATCTGATTGACATTTGGAGGAGAGAGTTAAACCAGGTATCAGGAAGCTTATCTTGTCAGGAAGCTGTAAGACAGTCCCTTTTCACAGATGCTTGTGAATTCTGGACGTTTGGCTGGAGTGGCCAAGGTGTCTATCAGTCCTGAGTCCTGGAACTGTTGGGTTTCCTTTCAGTCACACCTTATAATGGTAGGAACCAAACATGCCTTCAGTTCTCTGAAAACAAGCAAAAATCAAAAAATGAACAAAATAGATACCTTAAAACAAACTTTGAAAGAAAACTAAAACCAAAAAAGGCATCCACCAAATATGGTCCTTAAGCAACCAGATAAGAATAAACAAATGGGCCATTGACCGAACCAAGGAAGGTCTGAAAGAGCCCCAGAAAGAATTCACCACAGTCCTCCTGAGAAGACAACACCAGACGGCTGGACTCAGCGGGTCCATGCTGTGCCTGCTTCCATCCAGGTGACTCTTCTTGTTACGGAAAAATCAGAGCTAGGGGGACAGACACGGATCCTTCCGTAAAGAAGTCAGCGCCTTGCTTCAGTTTGTGGGGGGGACATATACTCACATGAGGAATGCAAGGAAAAGGTAAGTAGCACATACGTGGTCATTTGCAGGTAACACATGGCAGGGATGCTGCAGTTTTGGGAAACGAGGACTTCTATGGGGTAAGTGAAGGGGGCAGAGAGGAAGACCCCTGCCTTCCTGGTGTCTGTGTCCTGTCTCAGAGCTTCTCCTGCTCCAGAGTTCTTAATCACCATCACATTGCAAGGTCTTTTAGCATCCGTCTTAGGTGCCTTCCTATTTCCAGTACATTGTGATGAAAATCAGATAGCTCTTGGGGTCCCTTGTGGTACCCTAACTGTCAATGCAAAAGCACAGTTCTCCCCCAAAGGGGATAAGATAGAGTTTATTCTGTGACTACGGCCTGGGAGCACAGAGAGGGGTTACCCCAAATTTCATGTTCCACCGTGGAAGTAGTTTCTTGAAGTTTTTAATAATAACAGAACAAAGAAAAGCCATAAATCAAGATGATTTTTCAAATCTAATGGTGGAGACATTAAGCAGGCAGTTACTTGAAAAGAGAAACCTCAGCTCTAGGCTTCAGATGCTGTCTGATGACACTCAGCCTTTCGGTTCGTGGGAGCTACGGCTTTAAGCTAATGATTTCCAAAAGGTTTTTAATCTGTTAGTCACAGGATAGTAAGTCAGAAACAGAGGCAGTTAGGGGGCTAGAGATAGCCCAAGATAAAAGTAATTAGGCTTTCAACTATGACATTTCAAACACTCCAGAATCTCTCAAGTTCTAACTAACTAATCAGTCTTTGGAATACATGTACTTTCAGGATGCAGTTTTTCCAGAAATTTTGGTTCATATGAATCTGACCCTTGAGCTTGGGAATACATGTAACTTTGTGACTTTGCTTTCTAGAAGCCGGCTCATTTGCAAATGCTGGGACCTTATAATTCCACCAGTCATGGACAATGCTGACATCATGGGTTGAGGTAAGTCTCCAACACCACGTGGATGAAATGGCAAAGTATTTTATTTTTGACCAGCCGGGGCTGCTTAGCTGGAGAGTAAGCGAATCATGCTCAGAGAGAAGCTTTTTATAGGGTCTCAGCAGCGGTAATTTGAAACATCCAATAAGAATTAAACATTTTCCCGGGCTTACAATATCCAGTAAGAGTCAAGTATTTCACAAAGTTTCCCAAGTGCACATTCCTAACAAAAACAGACCAGGGGGTTAACTATTTGCACATGTCCCTCCCAGATTAGACTATCACTTGGAGTGCGGTCGGGCCAGTTTTTTGAACTGGCGAGGTCACTCCTTTCCGGATGTGCAGCTAGGAGGGGCTGGGCAAAATGAAAGTCTTCATCCCCATTTCCTAGGCCATTACAGTTGACAAGCTGGTGACAGGCAGGCTGTGAATGAGTTTATCAAAAAGACAAGAGTAATAGCTGTAATGAAATGGAAAACAAGAAGGATATGAAGGAAAGCTGAGCTCTGAAGAGCCAAACAGACTTATGACAGAACAGCCCTGAGAGGGAACCCCCACAACCTGGGGGTGGGGCGGTGCTGATGAGGTGGACCGTCGCCTGACAGCCCAGGATCCGGAGGACAGCACAGGCTCACCTTGGGAAAGTGCAGGGTGGGCCCCTCATCTCTGGAAAGAGAAAGCCCGTGTTTGGGTTGGGTCACTGGGGGGAAGGGCGGGGAGGCGACTGGGTGCCTGTTGTGCGACCTCTCTTTCCAGAAAAGCTGCCCCAGAGAGGCAGTCAACTCTGCAAACTTGTAGGAACACTCAGAGCTAAGATACGATTTCTGCTTTCTGTTATATTATGCTGGAGCCACAGTGGCTCCTGAGGGAGATCTCGCTGAATTGCGACAGTCAGAGGCTGTCTTTCACAGTACCTCACTCAGGTTATTTAGTTGTATCTCATGGACTAGTTGTCTAGGGGCAGATGCTGAACTTCACATCACTGACTGTCTCTCTTGAAGGGACACTTGGACTCAGGTCCATGTGTCTCCTGAAGGTAGGTGTAAATGCTTGTATGAGACACCACAAGTCAAAGAGTCAGTGCCTAATTATTAAGATGTGTGGATTTTTGCTTTATTTTTGGCCTTTTTGTCTCTACGGATTCCACTTTCTGCATGCACTGAGTTCCTTTGGATGTTTGTATTTTTTTGGCTGAAAAACTGATAGGTTGAAAACTTAGGTATAAGAAAGCCGTGGGCATCTGCTGAATCTCAGATTCCTGAGACGTGATAATATCAGTGTCATAGGCCCTGACCTGAGTCCAGAGGGCAGCCAGTGAAGTTCCCAGGTTCTTGTGCCTTAAAATGAATTCTACAGGAAAGGAGAGAGTGTCTGTTAAAGAAGAGACAAGGAGGAGCTTTGCCAGTGCCAGACTTGGCATGTGGCTGGGTCTAAGAGAGCGGAATGTGTGGACTGGGGCTATGTGGGCTTCTGTGGGTATTTACATAGTCCCCAGCTCTCCCAAGTTCCTTTTTCCAGGCGCGCTCCCTCAGATGATGGTAACCCAGGCAGGCGAAGGGTGTCCAGTCTCTCCCCATGCCTTCATTTCACATGTGAATCTCTACAGTCTCCTCATCGTTTCCTTCTCCCCGACTGATCAACAGTCCATCTCCTATTCCAGGGGACTGCCTGCCCTATGTAGCCCTTCCTTCTGACGTCCGATGTTGTCTCTCTGGACGCTGAGTCTGGAACACTCTGAGCACACTTACGACTCTTAAAGAAGGAAAGTTCAGAAGTTGCCCTTGAGAGTGAAGAGCAAGGGTCTGGCCAGGAAAACCTTGAGCAGCCTTCAGCTTTCCTGCAGGTGATGCTGGTGAGGCTGCAGCAGAGGACGGTAGGAACCACAGGGAAAGTCTGATGCCTGGCTCCTTATCGGACAGGGTCCTGGCCTGTCAGTCTTAGGAGGGAGACCGGCTATGGGCTTTGGGGCAATCAGGGAAGAGGTTCAGACCTTAGGAGAGGGAAGGCACTCAGCACGTACCATATTTGGATGTGTGTCTTCCACACAGACACCCTAAGTTTCTCACACTCAGTACCCTTGAGCACTCCGCCAGTGACTGAAGAAGCACCTGAGGGCACCGCGACGGTATGTGTCTGGTAACGCTGCCTGCAGTGGGGTGTCCTGGGCATCAGGAGGAGGCTGATGCAAGCAGAGGCTGCAGTGGGAACGCGGCCTCCCCGGGACAGCTCAGTCTGTTGCTGAGTCTCCTCCTGCTCCATTGGGCCTGGCTGCCCCGTCCTGCTAGGTGGAGCCGGGCCGGCAGCCAGAGTCCGGATCCTATCCATTGCTGAGACTTACTGAGACGGGCCTGGCCTCTCTGGGCAGCTGGTGCCAACAGCCTGGGTGGGGGCAACAGAAGACTGTGGGAGACTCTAGGTTGGTACATGGGAGAGCTACGCTATGTAGTGACCTCAGGTCCTGAGGAACATGTCAGAAACATAGGCATATTTGTGTCCTTCTCCGGTAACAGAATTTATTGATTTATGAGATAACCAATACAGTCACAGACTACATTGGCCTTCCTTTCTGCAGACTGTCAAGGAACCCCAACGTTGCTTGCTAGCTGCCATTGGCAGCAACAACGTTTTTTATTTTAGACCTAATTACTGATATTAACTGCTGGGACAGGTTTAATCTTTTCCATCGAACAGCTGAGCAGCTGTACAAGTGTTTCTTCTCATGTCCACCTTCAGCCCCTTTTCCTGTGTTAAGGAGTGATGTCCAGATCCTGACGCCCTCACTCACTGTCGAAATGCCTGGAATGGTGACACGCTAAACCTCCTTCTCCCTTTCATGCCAATTTCCTTTCCATCATTTCCTGGACTAGCCAACCAAATTCAGACTGTGAGGTGGAACCTCAGTCATTGAGCGACAGCCACACGGTCCCTGCTTGGCTGTGAGTGCTTGTTCTCTGGCCTTTAGTGGCAAAACATCCTTCTGCGAGAAAAGAAAGTTTATCCTGCCAGAATATCGATCTGATGGGTTGTCTCTTGATGTGCAACCCTGATCTTTAACAACTCCTTGGGGACTCCTCCTGGATTCTAGCTCAGACAGGGAGAGGCCAGACCTTCCACTAGGGGACATGTGTCCCACCACCTCTTTGCAGTGGCCCATAGGTCCCGGGTCTGTGGGGCCTCCCAGAGCTGGCAAATAGACCCAAGACTGGAGGTTCCTTGGCAATGAGGTGAAGAGCCTCAGTGAGCAGGCTTCTCTGTGCAGACTGAGTTGACAACGCTGTGGAGTCTGCAAAGCACTCCTTGGTGCTCAGGTCCTCCTGGAGGATGAATGAGGGACAGTGAGATGTGTTGCTAACAGGAATCTAGTGTAGCGTCCCGGAAGGTGCCTCTGGTGACCTCCCAGGGTTTCTCCCACAGTCCTTTGACTCCAGTCAGGGACTTTTTTTGACCTGCCTCTTCCTAAGAACCAAACACAGACACCACACCTTGAGGTAATCTGATGGATCTGGACAAAACCTTGAACATCTGGGTGCAAGATACCTCCTTCATACGGGGGAGGGAGGAAGTAAGCCTCTGATTGGCTATCCCTTCGAAAGGGGGATTGAACACTGATAAAATCAGTCTCACAAAGGCATGATGGGAAAAAAGTTAGGAGCTTGAAAGAAGATAAAGCTAAAAATACAATTCCCCCAGACAGCCATCTTGGGCTTATGCTTTAAAGAAATGAATGACAAAAATTCCCATAGTTCACTTATATCCAGGAGCCAATCCCTAAGCTATTCAGGCTTATCATTATGGCTAGGTGAGAACTGGATCTGCCAGCTTTGAATTGAAGATGTGAATTCAAAATGCCTTGCCTCTCAAAAGGAGATTGATCCTGCCCTCTGCTGGATGAAAGTTCCTATTACCTTACTCCCTTAAAAAGAACAGTATAAATGGGGATCACTCTCTTACTGAACCCCACTCTATAATGTGGGCCAGATTCCTGACCCCTTTGATTCATCTGACACAGCAGCTTCTGCCCTGTTCCCCAGTTTTTCAGTCCCTGGAAAACCCATCAGCTCAGACAGCCTCTGTGTCAGACTAAATGAATGTCAGTTCCTGAATTACTTATCCATCCCTCACTAAACTCCAAAGAGAGACTGACAAATGAAAAAGGACACTGAGACTCTTCCCATGCCAGGTCCTTAAAGAAACAGACCCCAACAACCCCAGAGACCTCCCAAACGTTTGCACCCACTGGGCTTGGGGAGGAATTGCATTTTAGCTGCTTCTCTTTCCAGTTCCAAAGTTAGATAAAGAGAATAGAAACCGGAAGGAAGTGAAAGTGTCCCTATTTGCAGATGACGTGATTCTGTACATAGAGGACCCTAAGGACTCCACCAGAAAACTCCTGGATCTGACAAACACATTCAGCAAAGTAATAGAACACAAAATTAATGCCCCAAACTCAGTAGCCTTGGGCCAAGCTTGATGGTGCACACCTTTAATCCCAGGAATAGAAGGCAGAGGCAGGCAGATCTCTGTGAACTGGAGACCAACCTGCTGTACATAGTGAATTTCAGACCAGCAAAGGTTACACAGTTAGATCCTGTCTCAAAAAAATAGACAAACAACCAAACAAAAAATCAGTAGCCTTCCTATATGCCATCAATAAGCATATTGAGAAAGAAACCATAGAACCAATCTCAATCACAATAGCCTCAAAAACCATAAAATAGCTTGGAATAATCTAACCAGGGAAGTGAAAGACCTACGTAATAAAGATTTTACAGCACTTTCAAGAAGATACCAGAAGATGGAAAGCTCTCCTATGATCGTGGATTGGAAAGACTAATATTGTAAAATGGTTACTCTATGAAAAGAAATCTAGAGAGTCAAAATAATCCCCATTTAAATTCCACACAGTTCTTCACAGAAATGGAAAAAATCTCAAATTTGTGTTATGGAAACACAAAAAAACCAGGGCAGCAAAAACAATCCTGAGCAAAAAAGAGAACCTGCTGGAGGAATCACCATCCCGGAAGTCAGATTATACTAGAGAGGGGAAGTGATTCCTAGCATATTACAGACATAAATGGCAGACATGGTGGTCAGCGAAGTAGAACTGAGGGCCCAGATTTAAGTCCCATAGTTACAACCACCTCACATTTCACAAAGGGGCCAAAACGACACACTGGAGGAAACATGCATGTTTAACAAATGGTGCTTGTCAAACTGGACATCTACATGTAGAAGAATCAAAATAGATCCCTATCACCATATACAAAGCTCATCTCCAAATGAACCAAGGACTTCAACATAAGAAGTTGTTGTTCATAAGAACATAAGAAGTTCATAAGTTCAAGAAGTTATGTTATGTTCAACATAAGAACTTCCCTAAATATGACAGAGGAGTAAAGGGACATTTCAAAAAAAAAAAGCAAACCTTGACCAGTTACAAACTGACAGGCTTTACTGGAGCAAGTATCGTCCGGAACATAGCAACCCCAACCTACGTGTAACTTTCCCCGTTTGTCTGTGCATACTAAAGGTGCTGAGCCCTGCAGATGGTTTAGTCCACTTGGCGATGCCTGAACTCCAGTCAGCATGCTGGCCACTCCTTACTGACTTCAGTAGAGATCGATCGAGATCACTGAGGCTGAGGCTTTCTTTTCCGACTGCAGTTCTTTCTAGTCCTTTCATCAGGTGCTGAAATCCTGGAGGGTCTACTGAACAGAATTCTCTCCCTAATACCCGTTTCCTCTCCTTTCTTTTTGCCTCATTGGGCTTCGATCACAACCCACCATCCCACTAGCTTACCAGTACATGGCCCAGAAAGTTCACCCCATCTGGGCCCATGGTCTCACTCAGCCTCATTGCCTTATAGGCAGGGAAGGCCTTCTTCCTGAAGGTCATATTAGTTGACTCAAGGAACCTATGAGAAAAATATCTAAGCCTTCTTGTATATTCTTTCTGAATCCCTCTCCTCCCTCCCACCCCCGCCACCAATCTCTAATCCAGAGATCCTTTGACATTTGCTGAAAGTCACATCGAACATCTTTTCTGATGTGGATGACAATGAAGATAAGTATAATGTTTGAACGAGAATGTCCCCCATAGGCTCTAAGTATTTGGACATTTTATCCCCAGCTGTGACACTGTTTTGGGAGGTCTTCGAAGCCTTGCCAGTTCTCCAGTCACTCTGCTTCCTGCGCTTGTTTTAGGATGCGAACGCTTAGCCGTTATCTCTGCTTCAGCCACCTCTGCTGCCACGCCTCCCCCTATGATGGACTCTTGCCCCTTTGGAACCATAAGCTAAATAAACTCTCCTTTATAAGTTCCCTTGGTCAGTGTTTTATCACAGCAACGGAAAAGTGACTAAGGCAGTGAGGACCTGGACATGATGAGAGGTGCCCTGAACGTCTCCTTCCCGGACTCTGGGTGTTCTCATCTTTCCGTGTTGGTATATTAGACGTGGGTATGCCTGGACCGCTCAGCGTTTCGCCTCTCTAGCCTTCACCTGGTACCAGCGTCCCCCTGTTGCCGTGGATTTGGCCCTTTCCTACTTTCACTGTCTTTTGTGGGGTTCCAACTATCAATCCTAAAATATAACCCACTGGCCTGTCAAAAACAACACAAAGCAGAACTCTCACAATGTGGCCTTATCTAAACTAAAACCTAAATGTTTGATACTTCTGCATCCCAATTTGGCCTAAATACCAACTTGATAACAAATATTTGGCCTGAATTCAGAACTTTCAATTCCATTTTATGGGATTTAGACAGCTTTCCACAACAAAATGGCAAGTGGTCTAAGTCTGTTACATCCGAGCCTTTTTCTGCCTCCAACTCCCGACTCCATCTGCTCTCCTCTCTCTGGACATTGACTATGTCTACAAAATCTTTCCCAACTGCTCCTCTTGCCTCCCAGGCTCCCTGTCCAACCTGAACCCTCCAGACAAACCTCTTCCCTATGACCTCCCCTCCTCAACCTCCTGCCCCTAATCCCACCCCAACCTTCCCTCATAACCACCCCACCCCGTCCCCGTCCCCGGTCCGGGTCCCCTTCTCAAAATACTTCATCTTCCAGCTTCCTCCTTAATTCTTCCATGCTCTCCCAAAATATACCATCTTCCACCCCGCACTCTAGTTCCACCCTTGCCCCAAATGCTTCTCAAAATATACCCCTCTCTCCACACAGTTCATCTTCCACCTGCTGTTGAGAGACACCAAGAATGATCCAGTTTTCATCTGAGGAGTCACCTGATGGAAATAAAGTAGCCAAGTAGATGTACCGAGTCCAGCCATTAGGTATTGTCTCCTCAGTGGAGCTGGTGAGCTCTTTTCTAAAGCTCTCTCAGACTTCTCTTGGTTTGAACGATTTGTTCAATTTGAGCTCATTGTTTAAGGATGCTATTTAGTTGATAAATTTTTGTTTCTTTGCTTTCCAAGTGCTTGGTTTATTAAGGGATCTATTTTGTTTGCTTGCTTTAAAAGTATTTTGGTTTCAACATTTTGTAGTTTTTGGTTGCTTTCAGGCCTCTGAAAGTATGTTTGATTCTGACCATTGGTTGTTAAAACTTGCTTGCGGTAATTTTTTTTTCTCTTTTTATATTTCTCTGGGTACTTCTCCCACATCTAAACTAAGGAATGGAGAAATGTTTAGAGAAAACGAAACTCTGCCTGGTTGCAGGCTCGATTAGTATGTTAATTCAGCTTATCAATTTTTAAAAAATGTGAAAATCGACCTAAAAGTAAGTTCCTCCCAATGGGGAACATATACTAGCTATAAATTGGCTTATTTTGTGTGCCTAACTAGAAGTCCTAGGCAATGAAATTTAAATACATAACAAATGGACAGTTTGCTTTAATTGAAATCTAAAATCATCTGAAAAAGCAATAGAAATTATAATTTGGTTATCTACAATAAGAGCTCTTAAAAAAGACTACATGTGAGTAAAAGGGGGTTATTGAAATTAAGAAATTAATTTAAAATTTTTAGAGACTGTGTCAAAACTAAAGAAAAATGCTGAGATTCATCATCCTGTTCTCTTCTCTAATCTTACTTTTCTTGTCTCCTAACAGAACAAAGTTCTATACGAAAAAGCTACAAAAAAGAAAGAAAGCTAGAAAGAAAGAAAGAAAGAAAGAAAGAAAAGAAAGAAAAGGAGATCCCATGCTCTGTTAAAAACCCCATTCATAAGCCACCTTCCTTTGGGAAGCAACTTCGTACTCTCACTCGATAGATCTAACACTTTTTCCCCTTGAGGGAGTGAAGGCACAAAAAGGCTCAGAATAATTAATTACAAGAGCTTGGTTGCTAAACTCTACCTTATCTATTATCAGGTGTGAATGTCCTATCTACATGTGCTTATGTTTAAAAAAAAAAACAGATTTCATCAATTGAAAGAAGGACATCAAACACTCCATTCAACTGGGAGGTGGGAGGGGGGCGACTATCCATGTACTTCAAACCTCCTCCTGTAATACAAAACTCAAGAAGATGAACTTTTAGATTCACATGAGCCCACTTCATCTGAGAGCTCATTGACGAAGACTTCAGAGATGCTGAATGGGACTCATCTTCCACTAGCTGAGAAGCCAGCACCCCAGGAACCGAGCATTTGTCTTTTTTCGTTGTTCCTTTAACTCTTCTATAATCAGATATTTTTAATGGCTTCTGATATTTTACTTGGTATATTCCTGAATGATAAACTAGGTTTTGGCTTGAATAAAGTTATAAAGGATGATGCTATTTCCTTTCATTAATCATGTTTTTGTTATGATTATTTGGTTATCTGGAATCCCGACCTTACTCTGCCAGTTTTCATGTTTAAAAGATTCAAGTGTTTTCACTCTTTGTAAATATATATAAATAAACATTTAAATATATGTTTACCATTATTAAGTATAACTTGGATTTTTTAAAGTCTGTTTTTCACATTTGCATAGATACAGATATGTAGACGTATATAGATATAAATCCAACCAACTAGACTAAGAGGCCCTATAACATGCTCCAGTGTTCAGCAAAGTAACTGCAATCCTATTCCTTAAAGAGAGATAACATTTCTTATACAAATTATACAAACGATATCAATCTCTAATAACATTTATCCTTTAAGTACTCATGTTCCTAGAATAAATGAGTATCTAAGGTGTCCTATATAGTACAATTAGCCAGCATTTAAAAGAATAAATATATTATACTATTTTAATATTATTATAAATATATTATAAATAAAAATATTTATAATATTTATATTTTACTAACGAAAGGGAATGAACAAATCTACTATGACTCCTACAGTCCCATTTTCATTTCTAGTCATCAAAATAAAAAGAAATATTTGGTTATACCTACAGGCCTATAAAATTCCAGTTTCTAATATGTTTGACCTATTGTGTCTATCAATGTTATTAATTAATTAGCATATAAATGAAGACATTATTGTTAAAAGAATGTTTAAAGAATACTAAATTATTGTTATGTAAGTTCTTTTATAATATGTTTTTCATTTAGTTTTCCAAACTAAATCTGGTACGATACCAATATAATAAAATAGATCAAGTCATTATCCACAGATAAGAGCTAGTAGAGTTGGAGCTAGCCACTCCATATGAGATTAGACCTATGAGGTCTAACTGGTCCGAAAGAAATGCCCCAAATTAGAAGATGATAGACTTGTTTAAATACTTCAAATATAAAAAGATAGTTCATAAAGTACAAATAACTGCAAGTACAGAAGGAAACATAGTCAATTTCATTTTTAAATGTTTGTGTCCTTAATCTGTGACACTTGCTTCTATTCCTAAGCAACATTCTTGATCATTTTAAGTATAATAATCCTATTATATGTCACATGCAAATGTTATGTCAGATACAGAGGACCAAATAAAAGGAAAAGTCAGATCCAGGTGGTGATGACTAATAGTTTTGATATGATTTAGGAGTTTCTTACTGGCTTTACCAACTGTTCCTCTCTCCTAAAGACTGCTCTTCCTGCCTACTGCTAGATCTGATTCATCTACTTCAGATCCTCAGAAGCCTTTCCAAACAACATGGGAATAAATACGTGGCCCTGGCATTCACAAAATGTGGACAAAAGTTCTCAGAAAAGCCACATCTTAAAGTTGAACATTCTACAAAGGCTGATCAACATCCTTTGACGAACAGACAAAAACTGTTTGAAATGTATCAACTTAGCAGACCACCTTTCCACCCAGATAGACCAAGATTTGCCACTGACCTGATTCAAGATCCTGCCTTGCATGGTGGTCCTTCAAAATAGAAGGGTCCCAGATTTGTTTACCACCCAGCAGGGAGGAACTTGCTTAATTTCCAGGGGAGAATGCTGTTACTATGCCATTCAATCTGGCACAGTTAAGGGCACCCTAAAGCAGCTCCGGGCATGCCCAAACCAATTGCAGAAGGACCAGGAAGAAAGAAATAAGTTCTAGGGACAACTGGGAAATAGACATGGCTAGCCCCATTTCTGGGTCTTCTCACCTCCTTATAGTAGTCCTCTTGCTTGGCTCTTGCCTAATCAGTGTTTTCCAAAGACTTACAGAATCGCATGACTGCAGTAGCCCATTCAACTGTCCAAGCCACCACCTGAAACTAAATCAAGATTATGTTTCCTCCCCACACCAACAGAGGACTCCCTTGTACCTCTCTTCCAACAAACCCTGAAGCCTTCAACCCCAAATTATCCCTCTCATCAGGAAGCAGTCAGACTGAGCTACAGTATCCCCAACCCCAATCAGGATCCAGAATAAAGGGAGCTCGCACAAAAACTCCCTGACAAACCACTACTCCCACTGATGGGCCTTATCCAAGCACTGCTAGCCCCTGTTTTGAAATATGGTCCAGAGCATATGACCTCCAAGCTACCTGCCACTTTCCCGAATTCCTGTCTGTACTCTAAAGGCACTTAAACCCTGTACGTGGTTCAGCGCATTGACTTCTCTGGAACTGCCATCAGAATGCTAGCCACCCTTCGCTGATTTCAATAAAGCTCAGTCAGGACTGTCAAGATCGATATTTTCTTTTCTACCTGTAGCTCTTTCTGTTATGACCAGGGAACGGCCCCCCAAGAACCACCACGGAGTCCAGCGTGTATGCAAAAACAAAGAGCCTTTATTTAAGCTTAAGCTCGGTCTTCCAGACCTCACCAACATAGTGGCTCAGTCTCTCAGACTTTACCAACACAATGGATCTGTTCTGAGAGGCCCGAGGAGAGTGGGAAGGAGCTTTTTATAGATTTGAGCATATTTTAAATTGATTGGTTGCTATAAGCTGTATACCAAAATTAGTTCAAGGTGACTATGAAGCCTCTCATTGGTGGGCCTCTCATTTCCAGGGCAAAGGAATATGCTGACCATTGCCTAAGTCTGTTGAAATGTGCTGACCATTGTCTAAGTCTGATCCTGTTATAATACTTGCAGGAACTTGCTAAATTTGCCTGAGCTTGTTCCCTTTTTCATGTCCCATGACTGGAGGCTTGTTAGAAAGGACAAAATGGAGTCATCTCTGTTCAGTTTGATATTCTAAAGCCAAGCGTTTTACAGAAGTGAAGAGAGCAGTTAATCTACAGATATTGGGTTGAGAAGGGGTTTCAGGGGTCCCACACTTTCCACCCCTTTCAAGAAGGTGGGGAATACACTGGAAATTATAGACAAAGGAAAAGACTTTTTGAACAGACTCAAAGCATTAAGTCCAGAAATTGAAAAACAGGGCCTCATGAAACTGAAAAACTGTGCAGCAAAAGACACCATCATTTGAATGAAGAGACAATCTACAGATGAGAAAAAAATGTACCAGCTATACCTGACTGGAGATTTATGTTAGAAGATACAAAGAACAAAAAACTAAATATCAAAACAAAAAACAACCTAATTAGGAACTGCGGCAAGGGGCTGGAGAGATGGCTCAGCAGTCAAGAGCACTGGCTGCTCTTCCAGAGGACAGGGGTTCAGTTCCCAGCTCACATGGCAGCTAAGAACATTTTGTAACTCAAGTTTAGGTCCAACACCCTAACCTCTGACCTCTGGGGACATTTGCATGACATGGGTGCACTTACATACATGCAGGCAATATACTCAGACACATAAAATAAAAATAATAAAATACTTAAAAAAAATAAAAATTGGGGCAGGTTACTAAACAGAGAGTTCTCAAAAGATGAAATGTGCCAGATGTGCCAGATGTGCCAGGCATGGTGATGCATGCCTTTAGTCCCAGCACGGGGAAGGCAGAGGCAGGCAGATCTTTGGCTGGGCTACATAATGAGACCCTGTCTCAGACACACACACACACACAAAGGAGGGACTGGAGAGGTGGTTCAGCAGTTAAGAGCAGTGACTGCTCTTTCAGAGACCTGAGTTCAGTTCCCAGAATCCACACAGCAGCTAACAGCCATTCAGGACTATGGTTCCAAGGGACCCAACACCCTTTCTGGCCTCTATAGGCATCATACAACATGGGTGCGCTTAGAGACATGCATGTAAAATATTCTTACACATAAAAAAAATTTTTTTTTAATTTTAAAGGGAAAATTGCTGAGAAAAAAATTTTTTTGAATGTTCAACATCTTTAGTCATCAGGGAAATGCAAATTAAAACTATTCTGAGATTTGATCTTACCCAGTCAGAATGGCTAAGAGCCAGAAAACAAACAGGAAATGCTGGCAAGGGTGCAGGGAAAGGGGACACTTGTTCACTGCTGGTGGGAGTGCAAACTGCTGCAGCGACTGTGGGAATCAGTGTGGAGATTCCTCAAAAGAGTACACATAGATTTATCACATGATTCAGTCACACTGCTCTCGTGCATATGCCCAAAGGATTCTATATCCCACTACAGAGACACCCGTTCATATGTGTTCGTTGCTGCTCCTTTCACAACAGCCAGGAAATGGAAACAACCTAGATGTCCATGGACGGGCACATTTACACAATGGGATGCTAGTCAGCTGTTAAGAAAATTAAAATGATGACATTTGCAGGTAAATGGGTAGAACTGGAAACAACCATCCTGAGTGAGGTCACCCAGCCCCAGAAAGACAAATGTCACACATTTTCTCTTGTGTGTTTCATTGGGAAAAGCCATAGAGGTCAGGAGGCTAGTAGGAGGCCAGGGAGGCTTCCTGGGAGGACAGAGAACACAGTGATGTAAAGGGGGAACTAGATGTGATGGAATAGGAGGGGCTAAAGGGGTGTGGAATGGGAAGGAGCGGCAGAGGAGGAGGTGTGGGAAGGAGCTACTAACACTCAAGGCCCTTTGAAGAAATCCACTTAGATGAAAGAGAGAGACTGAGGAACGCAGGCTGGGGCTCTTCTGCATTTCTCTACGCTGAGTGGAATGTCATCTACGTCGCTGTGTCAATCCTAGAATGATTCTGAGACAGGCGAGCAGAGGAGTAGCTTACTAACCTGAGACTTCAAGTGACTGGGGTTATGCAACCCCTCCTTTGTTACAGTGATGTATTTGGAAGTCTAGTTCCTTCATCTGCATGTACTGTGTACACACCCCTCTTGAACTATGCACCTAGCAACCTGACGACCTGCATCAGGCTACAAGCACTCCCATCTCTGGACAATCGTTCGGATTTCTATTTCTCTGCCCCATTTAACAATCAAATTTAGGCATTTTCCATCAAGGCTTCTCCTGAGGTATCCTTGTACGAAGAATAGAAGGACTCATCTGACGTGAACCGACTTGGGGTGCATGTATACCAACTGTGTCCTCCGAGTGACTTTTTAGGGAGAAACCTGTTTACCTTCTTATGCCTTTGCATACTTGGGCATACATATGATTAAAAATCAGATGCACTGTGGGAAGGGATGTGTGCAATAGGAAAACTGAATATGAATTTATCTATCAATCAAAACAGAGAACCACCCTCAAAATGTCCCTTAGTGACCTTCTCTTAAGCCCCATAAAAAGAAGCCCCAAATAGCAATGAGGCCTTTAGTAGTCTTGTTTATGTGGCCCACTGTCAGTCATGACAGTGTGTTCCTCTCCGATCTGTACTATTGCCTTATTCCAATAGTTTAGCAAATCTGTGTGAGCCTTTATTTTCTAATCTTGGGACCAGTGGCCAAGAACATCGAAATAGCTTGTCCAGACCCCAATGGTCAATAACAACATTTTATAAAATAGCAAACTTAACTGGGCGTGGCGGCACATGCCTTTAATCCCAGCCCTTGAGAGGTAGAGGCAGGTGGATCTCTGTGAGTTCGAGGCCAGTCTGGTCTATATAGTGAGTCTAGGACAGCTGGGGCTAAAAGGAGATCCTATCTCAAAAGGACACACACACAAAAAGTCCAAAAAACTTGACCTCAGCTACCCTATGCTGAACATAAGTGACAGGAAAGAAGACATAGGCTTTGTTTACATAGTAAACAGATAGTTAGCCTCTGGCAGGGCCATAGGACGCACGCACGCACACATGGACATTCTTCATGCTAATAAACAACGACACCAGAAAATATACCATATCATCAGAGGCCCCAGACACATGAGCTCAGCAACCACACCAGATGTAACCCCCTCACCTGAGACTATAGAAGGACCCCAAGTGCCCAAAGTGTGGTGTGTACTTTGTCGAGAGCCAGGAAACTGACCACAAGGAAGAACCCCTGCCTCTCTCTCCATCTTCTGCTCCGATGCCAGTTCTGCCAGGATGCTCAGCCCCCTTCAAACCGACCATCTAACAGTCCTCCCACCCCATGCATTTGACATCCTGAGACCACAGTCTCTGAGGAAAAGGACAGAGAGGTAAGGACAGGTCCTGCTGTCTTTCCTTTTCTTGTTTCAGGGTGATAGATAACCAAACTCTCTCTAGAGCTCTGGGACCTTGCTGACACTTCCTGCCTCAGCAGAATCCCCTAGGAATTCTATTCTGGCAACTACCTCCTCTCACTGAAACTCCCAACTTGCTGCTTTCCAAGAACACTGGCGTAGCAGCTTTGGGTCCTCATTCTAGGGCAGGAGAAAAGAAGTTAATGGAGATGTCCTGTCTCAGGGTAGGTTGGGCAACCAAACCCTCTCTTTTCAATGTCTTTCTCTGACTCCACGGCCGAAGATCCCCCAGTCCGAGCTCTCCCCATCTTCAGGCTTTGTAAACTTTATCAGACCCTTCCCACCAACAACCGTGTTGCTTAGCAACTGAACCTTGCTGCTTCAAAGTCAGCCACTGTTCCACCCATTCCTCCCCAACCCCACCCCAGCCCCGTGTCCCCATCCCTACCTTCTTACTCTGCCGGGCTGCATCTCAAACCACTAAGTCGCCACGCCAGGCTACTTCTCAAGATGCCCAGACCAAACCCCACAACCCTGAGGTCAAGACTCAGGCCTCTCTACCCACAAGAGCAACTGGGCCTGGCTGGTTCTCAAAGCTGCTCTTCCACAAGAACATTTTCAAACTGCTGTTTCTGCCTCCCCTGGCTTCAGCTTCCAGTTCAACAAAGTTGTGGCTGATAAAGATGGCCTTTGAAGGGTCTAAAATGTGGACCAGACTTGGAGGGCATTCTCTGGCTAGTTCCCATCTCTTGTTCACACAAAGGGTTCACACAAAGCTTCTCTGCCTTTCTTGGTAAGATAATTTATGATCCAAAATTGTTTAACAGCTCTTATTACAAGTAGACTTGGAGGCGTGTTAGCGCTACCGTCATGTTTTGGATGGGCAGGGTGCTTCAAGAGGCTGCTAGGTTACTGGGGAGTAAGGACTATGTTAGAAGAGCTGCTGTCACATGGACAGGTGGCGGAGCTGGCATCCTCGTCTAATAGCTCTTTAAGGAGCAGCGGGCGCTCTGAGTCCCAGGCAGGGGAGGCAGGGAAGAGAGTGGGAAGTAGGATGTTTGTGGCCTCAGTACCCTCCGTGATACCAACTCACTTCCTAAGTGAGAAATCCTGACCTTGGGATGTCTGCTAACTACAGACTCACAATGCTTCAGTATGTGTCTGACAGTATTTGTGAAAGAATAAGGCTGCTGCAGATACCGTGGTCTGATGTTGGAGACCACGATGGCTTCTCTTAGAATGAACTGAGCCTGGGGCTTTGAAGCTACAGTAACTTCCTGCTAAAGGAGCCGCTGAACACAGCGGTCTCTTAACTCCTGTCTGGAGGCACACTGCCTGACAATCGGGAAGAAGTCGGCTTGGTTAAAAGCCTACTGCGCTCTTTTTTCTTAGAAAAGACCTCTTTTGGCTGGAAAACGTCCTGCACTCCTTGATTTATGACTGCCGCATGAATTCCCTTCCCCATGTGATTATGCTGTTAAATCTTTGCTTGTTTACTTACGTAATCAGCTCTCTTTACATGTTTACTTAATAACTGCTCCGAGCCTTTCCTCTTTCTCTATATAAACTTGTTAAACCAAACCGAGCAATAAACGGCTTGCTTCGAGAGACACAAGTCCCAGAGTCTGACTCTGCACCTCCGACCTCACCTCGAGTGCCCCCCACCCCCAGTCTGAGGTCTAGAAGCTAGATTCTAACATTACCTTCGTCTAAGGGAGCGTGCTTGGAAAAAGGAACTTGGGAGAGCTGGGGACTATGTAAATACCCACAGAAGGCCACATAGCCCCAGTCCATACATTCCGCTCTCTTGGACCCAGCCACATGCCAAGTCTGGCACTGGCAAAGCTCCTCCTTGTCTCTTCTTTAACAGACACTCTCTCCTTTCCTGTAGAATTCATTTTAAGGCACAAGAACCTGGGAACTTCACTGGCTGCCCTCTGGACTCAGGTCAGGGCCTGTGACACTGATATTATCACGTCTCTTATCCGTAATTTCTCATAGCAAACCATTACCAAATTGATGTTCATAACCTTCAATATAATCAGTTATGGAAACCTTTGATGCTGAAGTTACTGATTGAGGAATTTTAGGTAAATGGTCCTCTCTACCACCTCTGTGGATTGTAAATTGTCTTTTATTTTCTTTTTTAATCTATCTGAATATTTAGTAAATCTTGTTATTCACTCTATTTTTGTCTTAGTCTTTGCCAGTTACTTTCTTCACTGCTGTGGCAAAATAGTTGTTTATTTTTTGTTTTTTGTTTTTACTATAACTCTCTTTGTATCACAAGCTAAATAATGACTTCTGTTGGAAATAGTGTCTATACACTTATCCAGATGTGTCTTCTCTGCTGGGTTTTGCATTAGGAATAGATATTGACAAGAGACGTAACATTTGATTTTAAGAGGTCATCTCATATGTCTAAACTTTATGAAGCCATGGGTGCATGTCAGTGAGCACCCATGATCAAGGAGAATTAGGCCTTTACTAGTGTCAAACCTGATATTGTCCCTGGCTATACTTGAGGTGACCACATGCATGAAAGTTTTTATCCACAATTAGCCCATGTCTATTAATGGAGACAGAATCTGAAAGACTTAACAAAAGAAGATATTTGGAACGTCTCCCACATCTGTTTCTACCCCCCTCTTCAGAGCATCTTCTGGACATTCTCTTTTCACTTTCCCATGAGCAACCACAAAAAGGTGGCACCTATTGGATTAGTCATTACCTTCCTATCTTCACCAATGTGGACTTGGGTTCCTGTATCCTCTCTTCTTTTATTATTAATGATCTTATAGGAGGGGGAGTGTGTTCAGATTATTTACTGAACCAATGCAACTCTCTAATGCCCTGTGACCTTAATGGATTCTTTCTGCATGTTGCCTGGTTAGTCTTATCCAGTCTGTGCTGGACCTACCATTCATAAAACCTCTGGAACAAATATTGCTCCCATGTACGAGGGAACTCTGCCAACTTCTAAGGATCATATAAATTAGGGAAGGTTTCCTAATCTGGTTCACTCATGGGCTGAATCTTAATTAATTCCCTTAAATGTTCCCTCCTTTTTAAAAAAATGTATAATTTTCCTGTCCATATTTTTGAAAAAATTAATTAAAATACATAATAATTTAGCATACACAGTATTAGATTAAGTACCCATATTCTAGAGAATAAGAAGCACAGATAGCAATGGCACCTAAAAGAACTTGGAAAGCATATCAGAATGCTCTTTCCCTTTAGAAACTGACAAATATATTATGCAAAACCATGTAAGAATTCAAAATAATCACTTTTAGAAATCAACAAATATACAAAAGATGTCAAAATCCAAAATAATCCCTTTAAAAACAGATAAATGTCATGAAAACAATGTCAAAAACACAAAATAGTGTCCTTTAAAAAAAAAAACAGCAAATATACCATACAAGAAGTTAAAACTCAAAATACTTCCCTTTAGAAAGAGGTCAAAACAGTGTTAAAATTTAAACTGTCTTCATGGAGGTCTGGTATTGCCTCCTCAGTCTGACATAAAAATATATCGATTGTTTTACAAGGCAGTAGAGACTGTTGGAATCTCTTTGTTTTCTGTTTTTATGATCCCATAAAAAATCCAAGGTGAAAACCAAAGTGGAAAAAAATCATTGTAAAAGGGTTAGGACATCTGATCAAATGCTGCAGTCCAGGGAACTCTCAGGCTATCATGAACCTATATGGCTCAGTATTATTAGTAAGTTTCTGAGCATCGCCATTTTGAATTATGCCATGTGTTTAGATTAAGATGGAGGCACCACCATTTAAAAAATTCTACTATCCAACTCGGTGACCAAATAATGTGACTGTCCCCATAATGATGATGTCATCAACGAAGATGGAGACCAGATCATCTGGTTGCCTCCCTCTTACTGAGGTTACCAGTGATGGTGGTGACAAAGCCACAGGGCTACCTTCGTGAGCTCCATGATAAAATGAGCCTATACCCACCAGGATACAAGGTCTGTGGGATTCACATATCTCAGAAAGCAATGTGGACAGCCACTCCCTTTTCTTTTAGAAAACACCTAAGTCAGACTTAATGTAGCAGGAAAAATTACCCTCAGATATGTAGGCCCAAAACAGGAAAGAAAAGGTAAGGGTTTGTGGTCTCAAACCAAGGAAGGGGGACCAAGTCTCTCAGCACCCATTGAAACTGTGAATGCAAAGAGACCTCTGGATGTCTTCATTGCTGGATGTAAGCTGTTGCTGCGAAAGAACCCCATGAAGGCACTGGGAGAAATGGGGAGCCTTGTTCAGCACACCTTGTTGGACTGTTGCTCTGAGAGTACATGTCCCACCCAAACAAGGTGTGTGACTCTTGAGGTTAACTGAAATTTAAAATTCTTGGATCCAGTTAGTAAGGCCTTGGGACCACATTGTCTAAGCACTGCTTGGTGCCCAACAGGGCCTAAGGTCTGACTTCCATCTCCCTATGTTCTGACCGTTCTCATTTCCCACCCCAGACACTTGGAGAGAACCACTGGGGTGAAAAAAATAAACGCAGCAGCTTTCCCCTATTCTTCTCCAAGAGGTAAGTCATTTATTTTCTCAAAAACCCCGAGGCAGGACAGCAAGACAGATAAAGGGCTCCCCTGCTTAGATTCAAAATCCCATGCACCTGCAGAAAATCTCCGCGAGGCCACCAAATAAATATATTAGAATTTGGGGATGCCTTTGTGGTTCCCACAAAGATACAGGGAGGAAGGAACATCCCCTGGAGGGTCCTTAGACTCAAATGGAAGCTTTAGGACAATTGTATTGGAATTTAAAGAAAATCATCAGAGCAGGCAAGCTGGAAACGTTGGCAACTGCCTTGAGTAGGAGAAGAGGAGAAAAAACGGTCACGAAGCCACGCAGGTTTAGAGCTGCCTTAGGCCAGACCTTCGGTGGACCAGAAGTCGCGTGGTGGGGAGAAGGACGCCTTAGAAAAAAAGTAAAGAAATACTAGGTGCTGGGAACCAAAGGAACCTTTGACATTTTGTTCGTTAGCTTTATCCTTTAGGAACCTTTGACATTTTGGTTGTTAGCTTTATCCTTTAATGGCTGTACCATCTGTGGTGATATGAATGAGAATGCTCTCCATAGCCCCCAAGTATTTGGACATAGTGTCCCCAGTTGGAGGCACTATTTTGGGAGGTCTTAGAAGGCGTGGCCATGCTAGAGGAAGCACGTCACTGGGGGTGGGCTTAGAGAGTCTTAAGCCCTGATGGATCTCCAGTCACTCTCTGCTTTCTGTGCCTGCTTGAAGATGTGAGCGCTTAGCTTCTGCACCTGCTCCAGTCACCTCTGCCACGCCTCCCCACCATCGCGGACTCTTGCCCCTTTGGAACTGTAAGCTAAATAAACTCTTCCTTTTATAAGTTCCCTTGGTCAGTGTTTCAATCACAGCCACAGCGAAGTAACTAATACACCATCTCTGCATATCTTCCCCTGTGGGCTTCATTATTGTCGCATCCAGGGTCCTGATTGAGAAATTTAACCTCTGGTATGCCAGGATCCCCCCGCCTTGCTGGATGTTCTCCCAAATAATCAGTGCAGGCCTCCTGATCATCATCTGCCCGTCTCCCAAGAGGAGAATGCCTGTGGACCAGCCAGAGGAGCGAATTTCTCCACTGTCTGGGGAATCCGTTTCTTTTCTTTCCCTTTTTATTCATTTTTTAAAAATTTTAAAGAAATTTTACTAGAGTTCAGTTTGGTCTCATTCTCTCCCATTCTGATTCTTTAGAATTTCAACCCCTCATCCCTAAGGAGGCGATTTCTTGCATCTAAGTTGTGTCCCTTAGAAGTACAACCTACTAATCCTAAGGAGGTTTCTTGCTTCTAAGTCTGCCGCTTTGCCCATCTCTGACAAATTCCCTTGAAGGAACTGCAGATCAGGGCCCCACTAACTCCTGGAATACCCTAATCACTAAGGTAGTACTTTGTCATGCCCATGACTTTTCTTACCTTGGTCTGTGAAGAGTTGCCTGATTCTGTAGTGTTTTCTTGGGCCACACTGCCAAAAGACCTTCCTGTCTCATGATATTACTGATCTAGGAAGTTCTAAATACCCAAGCCTTGAAGACACCACAATGAGACAGTCTCTCCAATGTTAGTGTTCTGGACTTCTCCCTATATGGAATTAGAATACCAGATGAGCCCCCCAAATTGTTAGAAATAAAATCTGGGGTCCAAGGACCCCAACAATACTGCAACCTTTCCTTAAACAAAAGTCTTTCAGGGTGTAATGTGATTAAAAGATCAGAATTCCTTTTCATAAACCAAGCTCCAAGTTTCACAGAGTTGAAAGAAAAGACTAATATCTAATGTTTTCTATTCCAACTGGCTCACTTGGGTAAAGGCACTTGCTTCTAAGCCTGATGACTTGAGTGTGATCCTGAGGACTCACATGGTAGAGGGAGAAATTGACTCTCAGAAATTGTTCTCTGACCACCCCACAAGTGCCAGGGTGCACATGCTCTCAAAAACATAAAAGATATGCAACCCAACTTGAGTTGTCTGAGAGTGGAGTGCCCGGGAAGGCAATTCCAAATGACTGATTTCCATTACGTGCCATTAAGTGGCATGACTTTCTGATGGATGGGATGCTCCTAATTAGCACAGAGACGCCCAGAGAACAGCCAGTTGACCAGAAAGTGTGTTAGAATCCTTGAAAGTAGCATGCATGGGACAGGATCTAGCTTGTGTGGCTTTGTGTGTGTGTGTGTGTGTGCGCGCGCACGCGCGTGTGTGTGTGTGTGTGTGTGTGCGGGGAGTGTCTCATGAAGTTTAATAAAAGTTGCTTGCATGAACATGGGTGGGAGGTTATTTACTGGGCCATGAGCAATTCATCAGTGGAAAAAACGACCTCCCTCCCCAACAACCATTAACTGCCCATGGCACTTCAGAAAGGGGGGCGTCTCAGGGCTCCTCCTTCTCCATAATGAAATGTTGTCAGGCCCAGTTTTGTGCAGGTCTTGTGCACACAAGCACAGCCACAATAAGTTTATGAGTGCAATGTCTACTCCATGTCCAGAAGGCGCATTTTTGTGGCACACATCCACATCCTCCAGCTTCCAGTTATTACGTTCTATTTTTAGGAGAGAGAGAGAGAGATCTCACCATGTAGCCCCAGAGGGCCTGGACTCTATGTAGACCATCCTAGGCTGGCTTTGATCTCACAGCAATCCAACTGCCTCTTTCTCCTGAGTGCTGGGATTAAAATCATGCTCCACCACACCTGGCCTCAGCTCTTACATTCTTTCTGCAATATTTCCTGGGTCTCAGAAGAGGTGATACAGGGGGACAGGATCGTAATCTGGCTATAGTGGCTGTGAGGTGTGGGAAACAAGCTCTGCAGCTGAGGCTGAGCGCTCTGCCTGTGTAAAAGGAAAAGATAGGCAAACACTGTCATTTTCACAACCCTCCAATTGGTTCAGGAGATTGGAAAATAGGAAGGGTGAGATGAAGCACTGGCTTGCTACTGCCATTTCTCACACATGGTCCCATCTCCAGCGTGAGTCCTTTTGTATCTGGAAGGATCGGGGAGAGGTAGGGATGTCCCCATTTTGTGCAACTTTCCATATTACTGATCTTCATATAGTTTGTTTCCAGTGCCTATTTCTCCACACACTAAACACGATTTCTGCTTCACAGCATGCTCTGGAATACAGTTCAAAGTTCTTGCACATCAAGAAATTTTGGAACCTTTGTGCTGAAAAGTGAGAGGACAACCACATACTCTACCACACCGCACATCCATAGGAAATCCCAAATATTCAAGTTCTTTTCTCCAGTACAGTCTGAGTAGAACTCTGTAGGTGAAAAAAAAAAATCAATTATATGAAAATGTTGAATTTTACTAAATGCTGTTCTCCTGGTTAAGGACTCTGTTAATACAATCCTCTTATTATTTGCTGATTGACTGTGTTCATTTGTGATGAGAATAAAACACTTTACTGCAAACACCTTTCCTAATACATTGTGTTTTTTTGTTTGTTTGTTTCTTTGTGTGTGTCCTTTTCAGACAAAGTCTCTCTATAATCTCAGCTGACATGGAACTTACTATGTAGACCAGGCTGGCCTTGAGCTCCCAGCCTCCCAAGTGCTGGGGTTAAAGGCGTGCACCACCATGCTTGGCTCCTAATATGGTGTTTTACTTCACAAGACTTCCAAAATTCCCACTTTTGCATCAACAACAAATATTTGATGGAGGAACAAAATATTGCCTAGGCAGATTTCCCTTAAGTTTGTGTCACTGCCTGTGGGGCCTCAGTCTTCCCAGGCTGGGTCAGCACACATCAGTGCGTGGCTGTTAGAGGATGACCTCAGAGAACACTGCTCCCCGGTCTGAGCGCCTTCCTCGCACCAGGCTCTCCCGCCTTTTGTTTGCTTGTTTATCTTTGTTTAACGCTGTTTCCTCCTCCCTAATGGAGCACAGCTCTCTTCAGCCTATTAGCCTTGGAGGCCACAGAAACTTTGGACTCTACCCTGTGTTTCCCTGGTAACACTAGAAAGATAAACATCACTGCTGCCTCTTCCTAAGGCCTGGTGAGAAGAATGGAATAGCCCTGGCCTTGGATAGAGACACAGCATTCAAACTGTGACCTCCCTTAAGAGGTAATCCCAGGGCTTCAGCCGAGGCTCAGCAGTTAAAGGACAAGTGCTGCTCTTTAGCAGTTGGTTCCCAC
Source organism: Eospalax fontanierii (assembly GCA_035773235.1). Taxonomy (NCBI): domain Eukaryota; kingdom Metazoa; phylum Chordata; class Mammalia; order Rodentia; family Spalacidae; genus Eospalax; species Eospalax fontanierii. Next base: position 9,925,661 of record CM069554.1, read on the forward strand.
ACCCACACTGGCAGCTCACAACCACCTGTAACTCAAGGGACTCCAACCCTCACTTCTGGCATCCAACAGGCATCTGCATGCACATTGTGTGCATAAACTCATGCAGTTACACACACATACACATATAAATAAACTTGTTAAAATTGTTTTCCATATACCAGTGTAGTTCCTAGAACACAGGATTCTAACATTGAATTGAAAACTAGACTGCAAATAATAAGAAAATAATTTCAATAAGAAGAATTGGGACTGGACAGATGGCTCAGTGATTAAGAGCACTGAGCATTGACTGCTCTTGCAAAGGACTGGGGTTCCAGCACCCACATGGTGACTAACAAATTGTGTTCCAGGGGATCAGATACTCTCTTTTGATCTCTGTGGGCATTGTGCAACCCAGTATACTTACGTACATGTAGGCAATACATACATACACATAAAGAAAACAATACTTTTTTTTTTTTTTTTTTTTAAAGAGAAGAGTTAATCCAGTTTCTCCTGTCAATCACCTGGCCAAGTTGCCACCCCTCAGGAAGACTGATTCACCTCAATCAGTCTGAGACCTAACTGTCTCCTTTAATGAGCTGATGTATGCTTCCTTCCCCAGGCCCTCTGGGTTTGGCTGCTTGCAGAGCTTCCACAAGGCAGCACTAAGCGGCCTCCACCATGCACCCTGGCCTCCTCCGAATCCTAACTCAGAAAAGGGTAAGTTTTCTTTTCTGTCTTTTCACTCCCTTTTCCTTATGGATACTGACTGAGGCCTGGGCGTGCTTTCCCTGATTCTCTGGGTCTTTCTCGTTCACTCTCTGCTGATGCTTTGCCAACCTCCACCCTAACAGGCATGGCTTTCCTCTTCTTCTCCTCTATCTCCCTATTCCAGCAGCTCCAAGATTCAAAGCTGATTGCTCTGTTGTTTTTCTCTTAAATTCTAATAGAGTTGTCCTGGAGCTTTCTGTTGAGTCTGTTTCTTTTATTCTTTTATTAATAATACAAAGAATCCCCAAAGGGGACTCAGTTTCCCCAGTAACATAACCCAAGGGAGCTTTGTGGACCTAACACTTTGGCTTTGCCTGATGGCAACCCTCCTTTCATATACACTCATGAACCACTTCTACCATGATTTTGCATGTTAAAACAATGTCTAAACAGACATGGTGCACACCTCTAATCCCAACAGATGGAAGGTAGAGACAGGCAGGTCTATGTGACTTTGAGGCCAGCCACCTCTGCACAGCAAGTTCCAGGTCAGCCAGAGACAAATACTGACTCTGTCTCAAAAATACATATACATACATACACACGCACATCAGACAATGTCTAAGAGCCAGATGTGGTGTCGTGACCAGATGAACTCCATCTTAGAAAACCCCGTATTCCCAGGTTCAGTAAACAACTCAGGCAAAAACCACTGTAGAACTGTGAGGGAAAGAAACAAGTTTTGGGGGACCCTCAGAGACATTCTTTAACTGTAATACTATGCTTATACATTTGCCTAAAAGGAAGTACAGACTTGGGAGCCTGCAGCTATAGATCCACAGTGATTATACTCCCCCAAGGATCTGCTCCCAGGAACTAGTTAACCACCGATAATTGTGTCCCCACTCAAGTATTGTATCTGCCTATTGTAACTATGTATCAGGGCTAACTTAGGGAATGTCCTGTTTACCCGATTTCAACCCCCAAAACCCCTTTGCCTTTTACCCTAATATTGTGTAATTGTCATGGGATGATTTGTATAACTGTCACAGGATGGTTAACCGGCTTGCTTTGTGTAATTGATACCCCACCTGGAAAATCCCTTCCACGTGTTTTTTTTTTTTTTTTTTTTTTGCTTTGCTTTAAAGGGTTGATTCACTGGTCTCCTGCCACGGCAGTTCCTTCTCCCAAGCTAAGGACCGTAGTCTAAGATAGCTTGAATAACACTTTGAATCTGAATCTGAGCCGGTTGGTTTCTAGTGATCTTGAACTCTCTAACAGTGGCAATGCACATCTTTAATTCCTGCACTTGCGTGTCTCTGTGAGACCAGCCTGGTCTACACAGAAAGGTCCAGGACAGCCAAAGCTATCTAGTATAAGAAACATTCAATATCAAGTCATACACTGTAAAACTTTTCTGTATGACAAGGAATGCAAATGGATTAATCGCCCACATCTTGTAAAACTACTTATGCCCTGCTTCGATCCTAGAACTTGATGGCACTGAGCAGCCGATCCCTTCCCTTCAATTCCTGTGTTCCAAATATTTTTAAACTAGTCCACCTTGAAGTCGGTGAGGCTGGACCCCAACCACTGGGGAAAAAACAGAGAGCTCTTGTATTAGGATAAAAATCAAGTAAATTTACTGCTTGGTGTGCTTGCTTTTCTGCTTTTGTGAGCGCTGACCATCCTTCTGATCAGAAGTTTTGCTTTGTTAAAACACTTTCATTGGAATAGCACCCTGTTTCTTAATGACCCCTCCCCCAACTTATTTCTAACAATAGTATGATCCAGTCTCAAAAAATTAAAAAAAAAGAAACATCCAGAAACAATTTGGGGTCAGTAGCAGTGAAGACAGCGGCCAGTCCCGGTCACCCATGCGCGTGGATTCCCCTTCTCAGTGAGATTGTCGTCATCTGGAGGACTTAGAAAGTCAGTGATCTATTGCCCATGCTAAGAATCACTGACCTAAGGGCACAGGTCGGTAAAATTTAGAAAGCTTCCTTGAACCCATGAGACTAAGTAAAAGCAAGTACCACAGAGATGACAGGTGCAGGAGGCTGGCTGGGCTGCTCCGCGTTATCCTCCGCTGCAGGGAATGCCAGCTTTGCTGCTGTGCCAAACAGAATTAATGGCTCCATTTTCCTAACCAACAATCTTGACCTGATGTATTTCACTTTAGTATTTGTACCAAGAAAGAGGGCTTGTAGATCTTGCTTACACAAGTTAACAACCACCTGTAAGATGTCGCTGAAGAGAATCCCCGCCCCCCCGCCTCCCAGCAATTAAACATTCCAGGACTCACAGTCACCATCTGCAGAAGGGGGCTGTTAGCCACTTTTTTACTGCTGCTTCCTGACACCAATCACCCATCCACACCATTAAACTGTCCTGCACGTCTCTGCTCTCCCTTTAAAAACCCCACCCAAGCTCCATCTCACTGCTAGCTGTTCTGCTCCTGAGTCTGAGCCTAGTCCTGTGCTCTTAATAAACCGGTCCCTCCACACCCATGCCAGAGTCTTTTGTCTGTTTCTGCTGGGTCTCACACTAAACAAAACCTACATATGGTGCGGAATCCCTGGATAGAGACCCAGTGGCCCTAGGACTGGACACGGTTGACTCTGGTTGGACCAGCTGCCAGCTACAGGTTCCTGGCCCAACATCCAGCTGATTCCACTATGGGGTCTAGAGGTACTGAGTCCCCCCCCCCCCTCTCTCTCTGACTCTCTTTTCTCCATTCACTGATAAGCAATTGGCCATTCCCAGACTGTTCCTTCCGGCCACTGGGCTCCTCCTCAGGTCTCCACGACCACTGAGCACTGAGTAAGTCCATGCCCACCTGAGGGGCGGACCTGTTCCTCCAATGCTCTCAAATCCATAACCCTCCCTCTGGCATGATCCTTCCTGACCCCACAGGAGCAGAGCCACCCTCCCAGTCTACTAACAGGTTTTCTGGCTGCCTGTACACGACCAGAAATCCCCGCTCTTTGTGTGTAGGGAACGCAGGCCTCTTGTTATGAAGTCATATGGGTGGTCTGTGCAAACCTCCAGGACCTCAGTAGGTTCACTCAGGAGAAACCCCGCCCCCACTTCCGGGGGCCATCTCTCAGGACCCCCCTGACTTCATGTCCCTCTCGCTGTCAAAAGTCATTCCAGAACAGCAGGAGCCCCCCTCCCCCACTCCCCGGCCCTAATCCTTCCTCTCTTCTGCCGGTGGGGGGATGTTGCCCCCAGTCTATGGGACAGCGCTCTGAGAGGACTCAGGCAGGGACACCCGCTGTCCTGCCATCCCCGCTCACTCACACGGCCACACCTTCTCTCCTCCACACGCTGCCCTGCTCCCCACCATTCCTCCTCCTCCTCCTCCTCTTTCTCTTCGCCTTCCCCTCCTTCTCGGTCTTCTGTTTGCCCCCAACACTTCTGCAGTTTAGTCTCTTCCTTCTGTCCCCTCACTCAAACCTCCTTTTTCACTTTATTCCTATTTAGCCATGGTCTCCTCTCAGTCTAAACACTCCTCTAAAATACCTAAAATTTCTATACTCTGTTGCCTGGCCTCAGTACTCTCTAGATAACTGATCCAAATGGCCACAATGGCCACAAGATGGCACCCTTGCCTTCCAAATTATTCGGACCCTCAGCATCATTGTCAACATACCGGCCCAGGGGGATAATCCCTGCTCCCACCCTAATCTCCACTCCTTTGTTCCTTCCAACAAATTCTCCTAGCTAGCAAGAAAAACCCTGCTGTGCCCTGCCCACGCATGCACGCACGCATGCACGCACGCTCGCCCAGTTCACAGCCTCAGCCAGCGTGCTCCGGTATTTTCTGTCAGCTCTTCATCCCGCTGCAGTCTATTTTCCCCATTACCCAACCCACAACCCCAACTCCCCCCCACCCACCCCCCCCCCGCCTCCAGCACTCTCCTCCAGCTCCACACCAACCAGCTCCAGCCCCTTCCTATTCCTGGGGCATCTCAGACCCTCCGCCCAGACGCATGCAAATGAGGTCCACATCACAGAACAAGTCCAACCTGTAGGTGCTGAGACAGTCCCTGAGCAGGACCTGTGGTGGGACGATCAGATCATCCCAGGGGGTCACCCAGAGGGTAAGGAAAGGAGAGAATACATGATTTCCTCCCTCCTGAATGCATAGAGGGTCTCACATTAGAAGTTAACTCTAACAATTAACCAAGTTACACAAAGGCCAGACAAAAAGCCAGCAGAATTCATGGGTGGCCTTACAGACACCCTGGTCCAGTACACCCACCTAGACCCAAATTCCAAGGAAGTCACCGTTGTCCTTAACACCCATTTCATAGCCCAATCCACCCCTAACACAAAAAACTAGAGAAGAGTCCTGAGAGACCACAGGGAGAGCTGCTGGACATGGCCTTCAAAGTATTCCATAACTGAGAGAATCGGAGAGAACAGAGTGGGCCACCCAAGACAGGAAAGGGCTCAGCTGTGTTAGCAGCAGCACTCCAGTTAAAGGCCAGCTCTCCCTCCCTCAGGTTAAATATCTAGGCTTTCTCCCCACCCTTGCCTCTTGCTACCTCATCATAGACCAAAAACACTTTTAAAGTCCTTAAAACCTCCCACTAACAAAAATAAATTCCTTTCCTTTTGTAACAGGGTTGATACATTTTTATGTCAGACTAGGAAAGTAATACCAGGCAGATGTCGTACATTGTAAGGGCCACCTGCCACCCACTAACGCCACAGCCCAGGGAAATAGTCTGGCTGGTCTGACAGCACAGAAAGCCAGCCACCAACCTTTCTCATCTTTTGGGCCCTCTAACCTCTCCTTCCTGACCCTGTGGCTCCTCCCTTTGCTCAGGCCATTAGTCACTACTGAATGAATCCTAGGTAGCCCTTTGATGTTTGTAAGACGCATCCAGTAGTTAACCCACACTAGTTTTAATCAACTTCTGGTTGCCTTCCCATCAGGGAAATATGAACAGCTGCCTAACCATGACAGGACTCATCAGTGTGACCCACTCCAACCCTCCATGTCACCCTTGCCCCCCACCCATCATCGCCCAAAGGTCAGCAGGAAGAAGCCAGAGGAAAACGCCACCCATTGCCCCCATGACACTAAAGGCTGGAATGTAAGATGTCACTGAAGAGAACCCCCCAGCAGTTAAACATTCCAGAAAGCACGATCACCATCTGCACTACCTGACGCTGATAACTTCGGCCTCTTCCTGACACTAACAGACTCCTGGTCTTTAACTGCTCTTCCTGACACTGATCACCATTCCGTGAAGCTGTCCTGCACTTCCCTGCTCTCCCTTTAAAAACCCCACCCAAGCTCCATCTCGCTGCTAGCTGCTCCGCTCCTGAGCTGGACGCCAGCCCAGCGCCCTTAATAAACTGCTCCCGCCACACCCATTCCAGAGTCTTTTGTCTGCTTCTGCTGGGTCTTATGTGGAACCAAACCTTACACCACCCTCTGGCAGCATACCAGGAGACACAAACAGACCAGTTATTCATGGGAGTAAATAATGACACCTGAAAAGAGTCAGGAAGCTGGCCACAGGGAAGGACTCCCGTCCTGTCTCCATCTTTACCTGCAGTGCTGATTCTTCTGCCCCAGACACTCAGCCCCCATGATCTAACGGCTTGCCTTCTCCACATGCATTTGACATCTTTTGGGGACAACTGCTTTACTTGAGTGCTGCTGAAATAAAGCATGCTTGACTATGTGCAATGTCGCCCGCGGTCAAGGATGTCTACATGATAGAAAGCTACACAGACATGGGTGAGGCAGATTAAGCAAAGCAATGTCCCGGACTGCAGCCTTGATAAGAAAGTAGCCCTCTCACCACAGTTCACAAGTTCTGTTAGGCTTAGTAAGTTCTTAGCAATCAAGTTCTCTTTTTAAAATAGCATACCAAGAAGGCTGGAGAAAGTTTTCATACTCTACACTGAGTAACAGTCTTTGTTTTATTTATGTAAGCTAAGGCAATACAGAGTGAGACAAGAACTCGGGGCCTTTGTCCCTCAACAGAAAGCCTCCTGGCACTCCACTCTTGAGATTCTAATTAAATATTATGTCTTTTCCTTCATGCTTCCCCATCCCTCTTCCAACACCTGTTCGCACACGGCACACATCTCCCCCTGCACTTGAACTGACGGGTAAGAGTACTTATTTGGTCCCCCATGAGGAATCTGAGGTCTCTCTCTGAGCATCTAATATGACGGGCAAAATGTGTTGTCCAGTGTCCCTCTCCTAAAACCCAAACTTCTCTTTGAAGAGTTTGCGTAGCCCCCAGACAGCATTCCTGATTGCTCAGCAATCTGTGGGTTCCCCTCCTAAAGTCTGAGTAACCCATCCTTTCCTGTTTGTGTATTACCTGGTAAATGTTGATGTGTGGTCCATGAAATGTTAATGTGTTGATCCATCACCATCCCCTACCTGGCCTGAGGAGACCAAAGTAAGACATCAGGCACAAAGATCTCGGCCAGGCCTGCTTGCGATGAGATGGAGGGAAGGATGGACATATGTGGGAGTGGCTGCATTCTAGCAGAAATCTGTCGTAGTTTCCCAAAGCAGGCAGTTGCTCTTAAAGCTCATGGGGAAACTCCTCCTTCTTCCTTGTCAAAGTAGCAGGATCACAATGATGGAGACACTGCGTCTTCTATATTATAAAAACACATTAGTATTTTATTCTGTAGGAAGGAATCTACATGCACACGTCTCATGATCTGTCAGCTTTGAGTTAACCTTCAGTCTAGATGTCATACAAACACCTGGAGGAATGCAAGACTTGGTGGTCTTGGTGACCCCACTTCAGAAAGCAGAAGATAAGGGAAAAAAATGCCTGCCCCATAAATGTCAGAGACAAGACTGACTGTCAACCTGATTACAGGAACAGTGGTCACATCCTTATATATCTGCTGCTAAAGGTGGGATACGGGGTCCTGGAGAGACAGGTGTCTCAGCATTAAGAGCACTTGCTGCTCTTCCAGAGAATCCACGTCTGGGTTTACATAACCACTAACAACTCCAGCTTCAGTGGACCTGACATCGGACGCCTGGACTCAGCAGGTGTGCGCAGACACACCACTGTCTCTTCACAGCTTAAAGATTCAGTTCATGTTTCTGCTGCTTAGAAAACAACACACCCTACGGGCACAGACAAGAAAATAATACTCTCTAGGACGGCGACCACAGTAAGCCTCCCATGACATAACAAATGAAAAGAGAGAGGACAGAGAAACACTAGATTCTTTGTTCCAACGCAGGAAAAACTCCAAGTACCAAAGTAGGCATGAGCCAAGAGAGACATGGGGTAAACTGAGAGGAAACCCAAAAACAAAGGAGCTCGCCCATGCGTTCTGGTTAAAACCTCTTACAGACAATCAAGGAGCTCGCCCGTGCATTCTGGTTAAAACCTCTTACAGACAATCAAGGAGCTCGCCCGTGCGTTCTGGTTAAAACCTCTTACAGACAATCAAGGAGCTCGCCCGTGCGTTCTGGTTAAAACCTCTTACAGACAATCAAGAATTCCAGCACAGGAGCCTGACGGTTCAGCCGGTAAAGCAGTCCTTGGCACCAAGCCTGATGACGACCTGAGTGTGGTCTTCAGGATTCACATGGGGGAAGGAGGGAGCTGACTCCTGAATGCTGTCCCCTGACCTCCACATATGTGCCTTGGCAAGTAGACGCATACACACATACAGTCACACACAAACACACACAAATAATAAATGTAAAATAAAATAAATTATAGCAAAGAAAATAATTCTAGCACCATCAGCATTTGCTGTGAAGGTTGTCCACATAGAAGTGATAGTCCTTTTAGATGGTTATTTTCAGGCTAGACTGTTAAAAGAGCAGTGAATTATGCTTAAGGTGTGAGTGTCTATGACCTCGAGTATGGCCTTACTCCTGACTCAGACATTTTGGGGGACCCCCCCCCAAGCAAAATTATCAACTTCTAGTTACAGTAAAAAGTTCTGATTTCTGATGACACTCCTGTGATATAACGATATATTTTATTAAATGTAACACTATCCAATGTACCACAGGATACACCCTGCAATTTCTTCTTTAAAGATTTATTATATTTTTGTTTATGTGAATGTGTATGTGTCTGTGTGTATATGCACATGCCTGCGGATGCCAATGGAGGCCAGAAGACATCATCAGCTGGAGTTGGAGGTAGTTGTGAGTCACCTGACATGGTGCTAAGAACTGAGCTTGGAGGGTCTCTCAATTGTTAGGCCATCTCTCCAGTCCCCTCCTTGCAATCTCGTTTAGTTTCTTCCCAACCCTTTGAAGAAATAACTAAAGAACACACTAACATCACATGTATGGCTGCATGTAGTGGTGCATGCCTTTAACCCAGCACTCAGGGATAAAAGGCAGGTGGATCTCTGTGGCAATGAGGCTGGCTTGTTCTACATAGGGAGTTCCAGGTGTCCTGAGGATACAGGGAGACCTTGGGAAGGAAAAAAAAATCATAAGTATGAATATTGTAAGGTAATCAAACATAGAATTCTCCCTTGAGGGACTGGAAAGTTGTTTTAAAAGTGTGCAATAGCATTGACTGATTATGAAGACAACCCAGGTTTGGTTCCCAGCACCCACACGGCAACTAATAGTTCCAAGGAATTCAACACTGCTCCTGGTTTCCATGAGTATTGCAGATACGAGTGTATTTACACACATGCAGGTAAAACACTCACACACATAAAATAAAAATAAATCAGTGAGAAAAAAAGAATTCGCCCCTGAGAAGTCTGTACCCACTTTTGCAAGTGTCTTATTCTTTTTCTAAGCACGTCTCTTCTCTCTAACCATAGTGCTTAAATCCATGCTGAAAAGAAAATTCTGTTCTTATGAAATTAATCCTTTTCTAACTCTATCCCAGGGGATCTAACACCACTCTTTTGTGTTCCAAAGACATTACACACACATGTGTGTAATACATGCATACGGAACATACACAAAGAGTAAAAATAAAAAATTTAAATACGTACTAAGAAAGAAAAAGAAAGTCCAGTCTGCTTTACACAGGTTCATTCTGAAATTCTTTTCTTGGCAAGTCAAGAACCCTGGACTCCCCTAAATGGAGGTTTCAGGAAGAACTACTCAGGGCACTACACTCACGTGGCTCAGACCGTGGCGGTTACCCTTAGTCACGACATCTGATCTCCAGGTTCTATCTCTGTCAGCCTCAGATCCATAATTCCACTGCTTTCTTCCTTTGCCTCTCTGGGAGGGGTGAAACCACCTCTAGCTTTCCTCTGTAACCAGGCTCTCTACCTTGGGAAATAGGTGGGACATAGAGTACACAGAAACCGTTTCTTATATGCTCTGTCTCCACGTGCTCCAGTGACCAGGGCCGTGATGGGAATGTAAATAACAGTAAAACTCCCCATGGCCCCTTCCTGCCTCCGGGCACTGGGACTCACTCTCACTTTTTCTCTGGTTACGTTCTCTGGTTACCATAGAAAGGCCTGGCTCAGTTGAGGGGAACAAACGAAGCGGCCCTATCCATGGGCTGTGCCATGGCGGTAAGGGCTGATGAGTGGTCACACCGCCACATACAGCTCCAGAGGCTAACAATGACAATCTCAGAACCTATTCTGCTTTCTAGAACTAAAGCTAATTCTTTTTCTAAATTCTTGGTCTTCCTCACGCTCATAGTTGATTCTGCATACAGGCCCCAGGCTAACAGACTCCAGGAATCAAAAGCAGCCTGGCAGCAGGTGCACTCTATGGTCAACCCATCCATCATGTAACACAGAATACCCCCTTTTCCTCTGAAACATATACGGGGACCCTATTGCCACAGGGTCCTGAACTCTCCTCAGAGCCCGTGTTTTTTTATGACATTAAAAACTTCTGTAGTTAATCTCTTACCCAAATGACAATCTGCCTCAGTTTTCCACTTGGACTCCAAACCTGAAACCTTTCGGTGTGTGATAGGAATAAAATGTATCCTGGGCCTTGTTCTCTTTAGCCTGGAATGGTGGGACTCAAGGCTCCTGTAGATAAAATTCCTTCTAGGAAGCATAAACAATGTCTGCCTCCTTCTCCCTTGGTCTCTACAATAAGCTGAGGTACAATTTGTCAAACTGCACTCTGGGAAACCAGTGAGTTTACTGGTCTTACTTGCAGAGCAATGCGTGAGGGGTTACTTACCTAAGACCATACTGGAATGTCCTCATCAAAACACGAATGGTTCAAAGCCTCTCAAAATGAAAAGAGAGCCTCCCTCTGTTCCTCAGTTTATATACCCTTAACTCCTCCCTCTTGTGCAACCAGGGCCGACTGGCTGGTCAGGAGGATTCTCCCTGATCCTCCTTTCTTGTGGAGTGTTACAGTCAACAAACTTAGTTGTGATGATCCTAGGCAAGTTGGTGCAGCCAAGCTTGGGAAGAAGGCATCTGCCCTTGGTGTGTCTGTGGGAGGACAATTCTATGCAACAGTATAGGCCAAGGTGTAAATACCTGCAAAACCTGAGACCATGTGTCCTGAGCAACTACTGGGCACAGTGCTCCAAGTTCCCACACTTAGCAGCTGCTTTTGTAATTTGGATACATGCAGCTCACAGAATTGTTGTGGATTTTACAGTGGAGGCAGCCGCTGTTATACCCCACTGAGAAAATTACAGATCACTATTCTTAGATTTTAGGAGAGGAAAAGGGTGCGGAGTTTAGAGTTAAGAAATAAAAACCAGAGCCAGACTTTCAACAGGCAAGGAATGTGAACTTCACTATAAGTACACAGCCAGGGCAGATTCTTCTCTGTGCAAGAAGCCTTTACACACTAATGAGGGAGGGAAGAAGGTTTTTATCCTTTTGGGACCACCTGGAATGCATTTGGTGCCAAGGTTTGGTGTCCTTGAATGACTGAAATCCTTCTTTCAAGATCCCCTTTCCAGGGGAGCAGGCTGGTGTCTCAAGGTTCTCAAGGAGTCAGTTGGTTCTACAAACTCCCCCACTTTAGTTCCAGGAGAAGCTGAGGGGGATCATGGCAGAAGAGGTGGCTCAGGGTTCTTTGGAAGGAGTCGTCTGGTGGCATGGAGTAGGAACACCGTCTTGATCTGGTCTCGGGTAACAGCTTGGGAAGCCATACAAGCTGTTGCAAGCAGAAGATTCTGTAAAAAATTTCAGAGACAGTTAGTGCAATACTTTAGAGTAGTGGTACGGATCATACTTTCCTATTGTTTGCTTAAAGCAATGCAGTTGGCCCAAATTAATTAATTTTCTTTTAAAAATATTTTATTTATTACTTTATGTGTATGAGTGTATTGCCTGCAATATCTAAGTGTCCCCATGCTGTGCAATGTCTATGGAGGTCAGAAGAGGGCATCAGTTCCCCTGGAATTGGAGTTAAGGACAGTTGTTAGCCACCATATGGGTGAGGCAAACTGAACCAGGGTCCTCTGTAAGAGCAGCCAGTGCTCTTAACCACTGAGCCATCTCTCCAGCCCCTAATTTTTTTTTTTTATTGTCAACCTTAGTTGAGATCTGGTCCTCAGGGGTCACTTGGACTTGGGAGAGGGCGACTTGGACTTGGGAGAGGGCGCTTGCTCCTTTTTTGTTTTTTTTTTTTTTTACTAGTTCCATCTGTGTGAGGATAATTTCAAGGTCTTACTTGGCTATGACGTTGCTTGGAAGCATTGAGGAAAACCTTTCTCTTTGTAGACTGTACACTGATTAGAATCCATCTGGTGGGGTCTCTATGGCCTCCCTGAACAAGAGGACAGGTGACTCATCACAGTTACAAGATATCTTAAGATGGCCCATAGTTCCATGGAACTTAGTTGACCTTGGAGGACAAGGAGCAAAATATTGTTCCTTTAATTCCCTTTGATTAGTATAGGCTTCTAAGTATGGTTATTAAACATTCAAAAAGGTTAGTAACAGTGGTCTGAAACTTTTAATTACTGAGTAACATGTAGATAAAGCTTGAACAAAAATCCTTAAACCAGTTTTTATAGTTAATTGCTAACAAGGACTAATTTAAGTAGAGGTCTGACTGAACCTTGATCACTGAAATTTAAAGAAGGCCGTTTTATTACAAACAAAAGTAGCCTGCTTTCTTTTCCGGGCCCCTATATTATGACTAATAGTCCTTCAGAAGGAAAGGACGGGATTATACCATATACCTATAGACAGAAACATCAGCTGATCAGGATTCCAAGTTTACTGTAATTGCTGTTTTCTTCTGAAATGTACCCATTGCTACAGGGAGACAAAACCTAGCTCCTCTTGAGCAAATTATCTTGTTATGGGCAAAAGAAAGAACCATGTGTTCTAATGACAACCTAAAGCAGATTTCATAAGTTTTGTAAAAAAAAAAAGAAATCCCCAAAGTAACATTTGCATAAGACAGAGAATCACAAAAGGTATTTGTCAGTAGCTACAGGTAACACCAATAGCTGCCTGAATCCATCCAAGCTGAGGCTGTGACTGGGTTTGTGGTATAAGCCAGGGGAGCAGACTGAAAAGTTTTTTTTCAGGGGGTGGTGGTTGTTTGTTTGTTTGAGCTGCGACAGCAGTGATCACAATAACAACACCGTATCTCTGAAAGACCTGGCTGCCGGAGGCACAGAGCTTTCTCTTATGAATTTAAGTATTTTAGCTCCTCTCTTTTCTGAGAGGAACAGTCAAGTTATCTTTTGTCCTAACTGCAAAGAAGGTCACAGTCACTGGAAGTCAAGGCCATTCATTAAAGAGAGAAAACCAACAACCATTTTAAATGTCCTCCCATAAGAAAGAACTGCACAACTGTAAACTCATTATGCAGATCATCTCAGTCAGAACTCCATCAGCAGAGACTAAATGTGTGTGTTACCATACTGATTATTAAACACCTTAGCAAAAATTTTGTCCTGTCTACCAAACAAAATGATTTTTTGTTTTTGTTTTTACATATTTCTATAAATGTTTTTCCATTTGGTGTGCTAGGAATGCATCTGCCTGTAGTTTAAACATTGAAAACATTTCGTTTTTAATAACCCTGCTCAGACCTTCATCACTTGTTCAAACGTTCTTCATTATTTGCTCAAACGTTCTTATCATTCTTCCTATTCTGAAAACATCCAGCCATCTTAATCTTCATACATAAAGCTTCCTAAAGGTTACTAAAATGTCTCCATTTTCACAACCTTTTATCATTTTTTTTCATTTCCTTTTTAAATACCAGGTGATATAATAGCATTCATTAACAAATTTACACCTATTATGAGAATTCACTTTCTGAGTGTACTAAGCAATTAATGCTTACTCCCTTTTTAAAGTTCTAGTAGTAAACCAATGTTCGATTACATTAAAGTTCACCAATGAGTTTATTTACAGAGCATAAATGAGTACTCCGGTGACCTGAAAGCAGTTACATTACTTTTTATTTACTATGAATGTTGATTTTCCCATAAGCTGCCAAAACCTTAGCAAAAATTTTGTCCTGTCTACCAAACAAACAAAATGTGTTTTTGTTTTACATACTTTTATAGATGCTTTCCATTTGGTGTGCTAGGCATGCATCTTTCTCTTTTTTCTTCCCAGCCTTTTCCCAGATTATAAGCAGGGTACAGTTGTCTGCAGCCGGCTGAGAAGAGTGGCTGAATATTTAGGTGAGGGTCCAACGATCCTGCTTCTCCCTTATTTAAGGAGAAAAATAATAACCAAGCAAAACAAACTTGCAGTGAGTGGCGAGCAGGGGCTCAGGGAGGTGGTTCATTGCAGGCTACTTTGTGTCTCAGGATATCAGAGGGGTCCAGGGACCTAGGGGTGGAAGAGGATCAGTCTTTGTGAAGGAATGCCTGCTCCCATCTGTCCCAGTCCTCTCTTATTGCCCAAGTGGAGGCCTAGGGAACCACTGCTGGCCAGTGAGGGTCAGGAAAGTGCCTTAGCGGGACTTGCATATAGCTCCAGTTGAAAATACAATGTTTGGAAAAAGATGTTTCATGGAGACCATCTACAAATTTTAAACAAGTCTATTGGAGACATATGGGTAGCCTTTAAAAATTAATATGTTTTGCAAAACAATATAAAAATCCAAAATAGTCATACAAATAAATCCAAAATAGTTTTAGAAACCAGTAAATTTACCATGTAAAGTCCCAAACCCCAAATAATCTTTTTAGAAACAGGTCAAAATAATGTAAAACCTAAAACAGTTTCTTTTAAAAGCCAGTTAATAAATCATACAAAAGAGAACAAAATCCAAAAATTTCACCATGGAAGTCTATTACCTTCATAGACTGCCATAAAAATGTATTGATTCTATTACATATATATGCTTTAGTTCAAGAATACCAACAAACAGCTGAAAAAGAAATCTGAAATGTAAGAAGTCAAACATAGAAAGAAAAATAAAAGTTCTATGGGAAGTCTCACCAATAGAACGGATTACGAAGAAGACATAAGGACGTAAACAAAGTTCCCAAAAGAAATTGTACCTTTAAATCAAGACCGATGGACAGGCCTGAAGAGGGTTCCCACGTGACCGCTGCACCCACGCATCTGTTCCCCGTGACAGATTTCCCATTTCCCCACTGGGAAGAGAGAGGACAGCCTGCTGGAACTTCCTAAGCAAGGGAGGGAGCGAAGGCGCGCAGGGGCGGAGACGTACAGAGAGGAACGCAAACGAGGGGGAGGGGCCACAGTTCCCACTCCACGGAAGCAGGCCGGGCTCTGGGCTGGAAGGCGGGAATCCAGTAGTGTTTGGTGTGACTGAAGACTTCCCATCCTGGAAGGAAAAGCGGGACAGTTTGGGGAGTCCAATGAGAAAGGATAGAACGAACAACCAACAACCTCAGAGGACAGTGTTTACTGGAACTGTCAGTATAATCCCAGACAAGAGACTGGACCTGCTCACAGCGCAAATGCAGCAAAGGCAGAGGAACTCTTCCTACGGGAACAGACCAGAACCCTGGATTGACTTCTGGCCACCACAAAGCCAAAGTGAGCTTGGAGGGCAGTCCCACTCTCCTGCCCTTGAGACATTTAACAAAATGACAAGGACAGTACTGACAGTCCAAGTTCCCAAGTGCACTATTTCAGACTCAAGAGAAGCATTCAGTCATTCATATGACAGTTCAGCAGGCTTGCATTCAAACAAAACCAAATTCCAGTTTCTCATGAGAAACAAATCAGAAACCCGAATTCTGAGGGAAGGCTCCCCCTAGGCTTATGAATCAGAAACAGACCCAGAGTCTTCAGCTATTGGCATCTCCACTTAGTGCTAGAGGATGAAGGGAAAGCTCCTCATAGGCCTGTTTCCCAGCCTGAACTGACATCAGCATACAAACGCACCTCCTAGGAGAGCTGGAAGGACTCACTTTGGTGTCTGGGAATATACAGTCATTCCAGACTTCTCCCAGTCTAGTCGAAAGGAGTGGGGCCCTGAACCATCTTCAGGGGCACCTGCCTAGCAACCTCATCACTGACTGGGGAGATCTGGAGCAAAACCAAGTCCCATGGGTGAGAGGGCATCTCACTGGGGCCTCCAGATTGTTATGCTGAAAGGATTACACATGTAAGCCAGGTAAGAAGGAAGGGAGTCTCTTATTGAGTAGTGCGCAGCTGAGAGGGACCAGTACCTCAGAGAAAAATCTCTCAGCACTGATGCTCAGGGGTACAGAACTTATAATGGCAAAAACCACTAATCACAACAGTTTAAATCACATGGAGGTCAGAAAGCTCTTGCTACAGTAGTTATTTTGGTTATACTTTAGCAGTTATTTTGGTTATACTTCTATGCCATAGTTAGGGTCACAAGAAGCGCCAAATGGTTTGCCGGGGGAGGATAGTGACTGTGACAAATGCCAAGGCAGGCACAACCTGGAGTCAGGAATGACCCAGAACAAAGTGGATTTTTTCTTGCTATTTCACTGCTTTTAGTGAATTGCCTTCTGAGGGCCTTGATTGACCTGCTTCCACCCTGAGAGAAGCCACTGCACACCGGATTTGTTTGTTTATTTGTTTCTTTGTATGATGAGATAGGGTCTCACGAGGGAGCACTGGTTGGCCTAGAACTCTCTACACAGGCTGAACACAAATTAATTGTGGAGATCTACCCCCTGAGTGCTGGGATTAAATGTGTACGCCGCCATGGTAGGCCTTAATACCTAGTCTTATTCTGCTTTTGTTTTACTTTCCCAGTCATATACAGCACAACTAATACATTAGTATACTCAAAACATCAGCGTTCTTTTGCTTTCTAAAATGATTAACATTTTTGGAGGGGTGATTGTTTTGTGTTTCACTATGACTGTTTTCTTCAATAGTGATTGTTTCTGCAGTCAGTAGTCTATTCTCCAGTGAGTACTGGGGATTGAGTTTGGTTTCCAAAACACCAGTCAATAGCATAAAACACTACAACCCGATGACAACATAGTTCCTTGCGAACATTGTGAACATGCTCACTTCAAAAATAAGGGTGATTAGGGCCATCAAGATGGCTCGGGGAAGGCATTTGCTGTCAAGACTGATGAGCTGTGTTCATCACTAGGACTCGTTTGGTGGAATGAGAGAACTGTCTTCTGAAAATTATTTCTGACCTCCACACGTGCACTCTGGGTGCTCTCATGCCCACACATGTACACCCACAAACATGAAATAGATAAATATGATAAAATAATTTAAGAGTAAGGCTAATTTAAAAGCCATTCAATCAATGACCAGAGTGAGGATATGCAAAAACACAGAAAATATGAAAAAACAAGTCAACACAACTCCTCTAAAAATTTCTAATCCCACAGTGCTGGCCACAATTGAGAGTGAACTAGATGAAATCTCAGGCAAACAGATTTTTTTAAAAGAAAATCACAAGACTTGGTGCTGGAGAGATGGCTCAGCAACTAAGAGCAATGGGTACTCCTGAAGAGTATCCAGGTTCAGTTCCCAGCACCCACATGGGGGATAATAACCATCTGTAAATCCAGTTCTAGGGTTCTAATGCCCTCTTCTTGCCTCTGTGGGCATTGTACACATGTGTGATATACTTATACACATGCAGGCAAAACACTCATACACATAACAAAAATAAATAAATACAAAACTTATTTTAAATCACAGGGCTGTATAGATGGCTCAGCAGTTAAGAGTGTACATTGCTTTTGCAGCAACTACATTGGATAGCTCACAACTACCTGTACTCCAGTTCCGGGGGAAATTCTATGCCTCTGGACTCCACAGGCACTTGCACTTATCTGCACATACCGACACACACACATAATTAAAAACTTTAGAAAAATGTTTAAGTCACAAAAGACTACTTAGTGAATTCCAACAGAAGGCAAACAACAACCAAATTAAATAAGGGAGTCAATACAAGAAATAGGATTCGATAGAGAACTACTGAAGACAAACTAAACTGAAATCCTAGAAATGAAGAATCCAAACAAAGTCAAATAGGAGGCTCCACTGAAAGCTTGGCAAACAGAATGGATGGAGGGCAGGATAGAACATCAGCATTTGAAGACAAGGTAATGGAAACTGGGAGATTCAGACAATGACAAATACAAATTATAAAGGAAGTCTAAACTGGGGATGGAGAGATGGTGCAGCAGTTAAGAGCAAACTAATGCTTTAATGATGCAACCTACGACTGTGGATAAACAAAAAGCCTCGTACAAATACAATCGATGGGGAAGTTACAAAGATCAGGGAAGAAAGTAAAGAAATGGAAACAGAAGCCCAATACGAAGAATTAATGAAACGAAGAATAGATTCTTTAAAAACAATGTATAATCCTTTGCCAAACTAACCAAAAGTACAAGAGTATATGCTCAAATTATAAAAATTAGCAACAAAAAGAAATATATTCAAAGAGATGTAATGAAATTCAGAAAATCAGGGCTGGAGAGATGGCTCAGGAGTTAAGAGCAGTTGCTGCTCTTGCAGAAGATCCAGGTTCAATTCTCAGCACTCGGAGGCTCATAACCATCTATACATCCAGGTCCAGGGGATCTGATGTTTTCTTCTTGCATCTGAGGACATCAGGCATGCATGTGATGTTTATATATATAGTTTCAGGCAAAACACTCATAAAATAAGAGTAAATAAACTCAAGGCTGGAGAGATGACTCATCAATTAAGAGACTTTCTGTTCTTCAAGAGGATCTGGATTTGGTGCCCAGAATCCACATGGTAGTTAACAACCATCTGTAACTCCAGTTCCAGAGGATCCCACCCCCTCTCCTGCCCTCTCTGGGCATTGTGTGACATGGGTGCACTTACATACATGCTGGCAAAACACTCATACACATAAAAATAAATAAATGCCAGATGTGATGGTACATACTTTTAATTCCAGCACTCAGGAATCAGAGCCAGGCAGATCTATGTGAGGTAGAAGCAATTCTGGTCTATAAATCAAATTTAAGGCCAGCTGGGGCTACAGAGAGACACTGTCTCAGAAAATCAAACCAACCCAAACCAAACAAAAACTAAAACAACGAACTTGTTTTAACTTGTGGTTAAACATAACACAACAACAAGGACATTACAGACTAATATCCCCATTAAACACAGACGCAAAATTCTCCAGTGTTCTTGCAAACTGAATCCAAGGGCACATTTAAACATCTTTTATAATATTGACGTACTCTATACAATGATAGTTTCCTAACTTTTCAACCAAATGTTAAACTTCTCTCATTTATAATCACTTACTGAGTCATGTGCTTCTCTCAAGATGTGGACTATGGGCCTTAATTCCTCATGACTTTCTTGTGCTGGACCTAGAATAGTGTATATACAGGTGTGTGTGTGTGTGTGTGTGTGTGTGTGTGTTGAATATCAAAATGCTGCAGGCAGTATTTATCTCATTGAAAACAAGAGAAATTGATAACATCTATCTATCACTGTCTGTGTGTTGGTCCAGGTCTAGGGATCAAAAAGAGAAAAATTCTCTAATATGATAAAGGTCCAACTGTTATTCTTCATTTCATGGTACGTATACTATTTGAGAGAATGAGAGAGTGAGTTCTTGTTTGACAATAGAGGTCTGAGAGAATTCTGAAGGAATATGTTCTCAGTAGTTGAGGTCCACTCTTGGTTTTAAAATAGATGCTAAGAATCAGGCTGATTTTTTAAAATTTATTTTTATTGTATGTGTTTGAGTGTTTGAGTGTTAACTTGATAAGGGGGCAAGTGTGTGCAATGCCCACCAAGGCTGGAAAAGAGCACCGGATCCCATAAAACTGGTGTTCTAGATGATTATTAGCAGCCATGTAGTGGGGTGGAAGCTGAACTTGGGTCCTCTGTAACAGCTGCAACAGCTCTTAACTGCTGAGCCATCTCCCCAGCCCTGAGTAAGGTTGCTATTACTATGGTACAGCTGTAATGTGGGGTCACATTGTAAACCCTGCAACTATTCACTGTGATTGAGTTAACTTCACGCTAGAGATTAACAGATGGTTCAACAACACATATCAAAAATGAAATTCATCATATAAGTGGATTCTAGGATACAAATCACATGATCATCTCAACGGATACAGAAACATCTTTGGATAAAATCCAATACTTCCTGATGAGACTAGAGAGAAAAGAAACAAATCTCATCATGATAAAGTATATCATGACTTCTCAGCCACTTGGCTCAGATCAAGTGTAGAATACAAGTTTATGCGACAGAAGCACACTCAGTATGATCATTGGGGAGAAGCTCAAAGAATCTTTTCTAATCACAAAGAGGTAATGCTGCCCACTTTCTCTGGTCTTATTCAATACAAGTGCTCGAAATCTTCTCCGGAGCAACACAAAAGGAAAAGGGATCCTGTTCTTGTTTGTTTTGGTCAACGTGGTACAAATTAGAGACACCTGAGACAAGGAGACCTCACTGAGGAATCTACTCCATCAGACTGAAATGTGAGCATGTCTGTGTGATATTTTCTTGATTGTTAACTGATGTAGGAGACCCTGGGCAGGTGGACCGAAGACGCATAAGAGAGGTTGCTGAGGAAGTCAAAGGACTCAAGGCAGTAAGCAGCATTCCTCCATGGCCTCTGCTTCAGTTCCTGTGTTCTGCCCTGACTTCTGATTTGGCTTGCCTTAATTATGAAGCATAGCCTGCAAGCCATATAAATCCTTTGTTCCCGCAAACTGGTTTTGATTGGTATTTTATTACAGCAACTGATAGCAATCTAGGATAGATAAAAATCAAAACCAAAGCTGGCCCTGCTGTCACAAGCCCTATTCCCAGTTCTCAGGAGGCAGAGGCAGGTGGATCTCTATGAGTTCCAGGTTACTCTGGGCTACATAGTGAGTTCCAGACCAGCTGGGCCTATAGGGAGACCCTGTCTCAAAAAGACCAAAAAACTGTATCAGAAGCAAAGAAGTGAAAAGAAGAGAGCTGAAATACCTCTTTGTCCTTTACTGTGAGCCAGCATAGAATGAAAAATCGTCAAGGTCTCGTCGTCCCATTTGTTGTGGAAGAGAATATGGGGTGAGACTCGATCTGTATGTCCTACATGATTCAATCCATCCCTCTGCGAGGCACTAGAGATGCTGTCTGTTTTGTCGCAATAAATGTGACATGTCTGTATAATTGCTTTCTTTTTTAATTTTTAGGTCTTTTTTTGAGACAGGATCTTCCTCTAGCCCCAGGTCAGCTGGAACTCACAGAGATCTGCCTGCCTCTGCTTCCCTGTGCTGGGATTAAAGGCCTGTGTCACCACAACTGGCACCTTCTTTTTTTTGAAGTATTCATATTTAGTTTTGTGTTTGTGTGTATGTGTGTGTGTGTGTGTGTGTGTGTGTGTGTGTGTGTGTGTGTGTAGGCCACATGTGTGGGTGCCCTGGAGTCAGAAAGATCTCCTGGAGCTGGACTTACAGGCAGTGGAGTTACCTGATGTGGATGCTCAGAACTGAACTCAAGTGCTCTAACCTCTGAGCCAGCTCTCCAGCCCCTAAATTGTCTTCTGAACATTTCCGCTTATGGTTTTAAAACTCCCACTCCCAGCCTTGTCAGGGATGCAATTACGAGAAGAGTAAGAGCCAATCAAAATGCTGTAAATAAGTCACTTCTGATGGGGCATAGTGGCCCATTGTTTAGCCCTAAACAGGGCTGATTTCACATCCTCCAAACTCACAGAATGCTGTGGAAGTATAAAGAAAGAACTGGATGAAATCTGTGAAACTGTCCTTCAGTCATGAAACAGCTGTTGACATCTTGAGATCAAAGCAGATGTGATTAACTTCAAGAGACCCTTGAAAGTTGGACCCAGTAACATTCTCTCATGGAAGTAAGAATGATCTCAAGGCATTCAAGCCTCCTCAGCTACATGCGGTCCCTGAGGTACACATGGCCCCTCATCTTGAGAATCTACCAGCCATTAACAATTGCTGAAGTGGTCAGGGAGACACTTTTTGGTAATGTAGTGTCCTGTAAGTTGCCTACTGTGATGACTGGTTTTAATTGTCAACTCAGCACCCGGAAGAATGGACTGGGAGGGAATTCTCAAGGAGGGACTGTGTAGATCAGGTTGACCCGTGGGCATGTCTGTGGAAGATGTCTTGATTGAATTAATTCAAGTGAAGACCGAGACTGAAAGTGGACTGAAAGACTAGTCCCGGTGTCAGTACCGGACTGTACAGGAAAGGACGACGTGACACGCACCAACAAGGCGCATTCATCCTCCTGCGTCACTGCCCGCGTGCCTGGCGGCTCCAGCCTCCTGCCGCCTTGACTTCCCTGCGACGATGAATGAGTGACAAATATATAAGCCAAATAAATTCTCCCTTAAGGTTTCTTCTGTCAGATTGTTTTACTGTGGGAAAGAAACTGGGACATCCAGTTCCTGTAAGTAACCTCAATCAACGGCTTGCTTCACCTAGCTACTCGGGTGGATTTCTTTCTTTGGTCCATCATTGCCCTGTATCTGGGGTAAAGAGAAGTTTCTCCAGAGAGTCATGCAACATCCATGGTTTACCAAAACCAAGTGCAGAAAACAGCCCTAAGGCAACCAAGGAAGGACTCCCCGCTGCCAAGCCCATGCCCCACCAGCACTGGGCTCAGCACCTAGTCATCCACAGCATGGGTTCTGTAATTATTCTGAGAAGCTGGAGGCCAAAACTCAGAGATCATTTGCTCAAATGCCAATGGAGCATCACCGCCCTCTCCAGGCAGGCTCACGTGGGGCTCAGCTTCTAGTCACTGGTCTCGCTCCCCAGCTGCTCCGCTTTATCCCTTTCCCTCAGGAGCATTGCAGAGTTTAAAGGATCCTAAACATAAATCTTTGCAGTAAAAACACAAAAGTTCCTATATATTGAGTCTTTAACTAAAAATTCCTAAGATTTAATGTTTTAATTATGTGGGGGTATGTGCACATGAATGCAGGTTGCCGCAGAAGCCAGAAGAGCGCACTGGATCCTCTGGAGTTGTAGGTAGTTGTGAGCTCCCTGATGTGGGAACCAGGAGCTGAACTCACAAAGCAGTGTGCTCTTACTCAGGTATGGTCACTGAGCCATCTCTCCAGCCCTATTTTTAAATTTTTACTTTTTTTACTTAAGAAAACTTACATTTGTGTATATGCAACGTAGTGTATGCGTATGCTCATATGTGAGGGAACAAGTGTGTCTTAGATGTATGTGGAAGTCAGAGGATAAGCTCTGGTCCTCAGCTTTCACTTTGTTAGAGACAGGGTCTCTCCTTGTTCATTGCTACATACATCAAGCCAGCTGGCCCACAAGATTCTGGGGCTTCTCCTGACAAACACCAGGCTAGTGGGCCACTGAATTCTACGAATTCTCCTTTCCTCTTGCACACTGTGATTACAGATTTGTGCTACTGCACCTAGCTCTGTGTGAGCTCTGGGAGCTCAAACTTATGCCTTCATGCTTCTATAGTAACCACTTTTTACCCAGTGAGCCATCCCCCAGCCCCTTATGTAATTTTTACATTGTGTGTTTTTGTGGTATATGCATATGTTCATATGGTTATCTGTATAATGTATGCTCAAATTCATGTGCACATGTATGTGTGTGCATGTGGGGTATCTTCTTCAGTTGCCTTCCTTTTATTTTTTGAGGTAGGGTCTGTCAGTGAACTTGGAACTTTTTCATTTGGTTAGCCTAGCTGTCTAAAACATGTGTGGGAATAATGTGTCTCCGCTACCCACCAGTGCTGGGGTTATAGCTGTGTGCCATTTCACACGAGTTTTTGGTTGGTACTGAGCATTCAAACTCACATCCTCATACTTATTCTACAGACACTTTATTGACTGAGCCATATTCTGTATAAACCTTAAAGGTTCTGTATTAACTTTAAAATAGATAAGAAAAACTTCAACATACAAGGATTCAAAATTTGGCACTTAATTATTCCTTTGACAATGCAAAGACATCACCAAACTATTTTCATTTGGCTAAAATAGTATGGAAAATATATAATCAGAAGTGTATTTTCCTTTTACTCCACTTCAGAGGTTCCCTGAGCTTCTCAATTAACAGCTGTCAGATTTGCTGTGCTTGCTTACATGTTCTCTTTAACCTTTGTTAAGTACTGGTCAAGTTCATCACCAGAAACACTGACTAAACCAGTCATTTCTGTTGTAAATTCCAGGAATCCACAAAAACCTCTCACTTTTAAAAATGTATCTGGATTCAGGCTGAGTCCTCCTGAGAACCTCTCACAGCCTTGAATTTCATTCTATTTTAAAATGGAATCGCAAAATAGGTAGTGGTATTTGGAGCTCTTACAGATTGCTGAGCATCAGTTACCACACCCAACTGTAACATACCCCCTAAATATATGAAAGCTTCCTGTATTGTACCATGGCAAGCCAAACAGACAATCTTTGTTACTGGTCTCTGCTGAAACCATCTCATCCAAATGAGATGAAACACATTTATCTCAAAACCTGATAGAAAAATGCTGTGAGAATGTACAAAAGTGTGAAAATGACTGTCTATGGAAGACATGAAGGACAAAGTGTTCCCCTAGAAATGACACACAAACTTCCTTTTAACAGGGAACAGTCTGAGCAAAAACATGGAAGCATGAGGAGCGTAGCAAGAGGGACACGCTATTTTACATTTTTGATAAGCCCTGAAAGGTCTTCATGTGTGCAGAAGTGTTAGACCAATAATAGTACAAATTTTGTGGGACATAGCAAACATTTGAAGATAAATTGAGTGCAAATGAGTGGGCAATTATATTTCAGCCAGTGTTCTATGTATGTATATCCTGCAAAATATCTTCATTGTTGGCTAACAAAACTTAGTAATATATGTTCACTGGTACTACATTTTTGTATCCTGAAAGTAATCAAGAAAAAGAAACTGACAGAGAGAACACTCTGGCAACAAAATAATGCTAAGCTCAATTAGTTCTTTCTCTAATGTTTTTGGTACTCAAGAGGCCAGAAAAAGCAAAAGAAACCCATGGCTCAGGCATGGGAAGAAGTGGAGGTGGCTCAGGTTCAGGAGTTTGCTGCTTCTCACAGCAATAGTTCTGGTGTCCACCCTACAAGAGGAAATTCTAGAGATCTTGATGGAACATTGTGAAACAATGTTCAGATTCCTAGATGTTTCTGATTGCCCTAGAATTCCATTTTTTTGAAAAGATCCAATCATAGGCTAAAGCAAGGCCTCCTCCTAGGTTATAGACTAAGTAACCTTGTCTTATTCTACCAAAGCAAAAGTCAAGTCTCATAGCCACTTTAAGTCTCCAAAGGAAATTCTCACAATAGCTTATGTGTAACAGTGGTCATCTAAATTACAGAAGAAACTGAGGATCAGAAAGAGGAAATGATGAGTAATTGTCATCGGTTTTCAAAATCCTGTTTACCACGATGATACACACCTGATTAACCAATCCTTAACTGTCCCTATTTTCATTTGTGGGATTATTAACTCTCTACAATGTCTCAGCACTCAAGCTATAGTACTCCCTGCCTTGGTCTGTTCTTGTGCTTCCAGGACACAGGTGTGATCCAAGTATTTGCCATACCAACTCTTAGTAGCATCAAGCAACTAGAGGTATGAGTTCACTGTGGATATGAGATTAACAGGTGGGTATACGTGCTAGGAGAAATGATGGAATGGAGTAAGAACTTAACTCCCACAGAATTATAGAACAGTCTTAAAATGTGAACTTAGGAAGACCATGAAGGAGAGCAGACCAGAGAGCACTGATAATCAAAGGTTTTATTGAGAAAAGCACTAAAGGTTAAGGTGCTCATCTTTGGCTCCATTCTCTGTCTGCAAATGTGTCCCAGGGAAGGACATTGCCCAAATGTCTATACATCAGAGTTCATATGCAGAACAAACTAGCTTATTAAAGTATAGTAGGGATATCAAATTATATTTCATGCCTTTGAGAATGCACACTAGTGTATTAGAGACCTGAGCTGGGCCTAAGGAAACAGCCCATTTCATATTGTGTGAAACAGTGATTCTCAGTTGATTTGGGATCTTTTAACTCATCCCCTAACTGTACCTCTGATCTGCTTTGGATTCCAGTGTTGAGATATTGTGAACATATTTAATAGAAAAGTGGTGTTAGATAAAGGATCTTACTCTGGTCAGCTCCAAACTAAGAAGATCTTGAATGAAACCAAGAGCTTCCAGGTTTCTGGATGCAGAGATTCACAATGAGGAACCCATATGTCCATGTTTTGTGTACTCATGGACAAAAATTATAGGGAGGAAACTTTCAGCTCATACTGGGCTCCACAGCCGCCTCCTGTTTTGGGATGCAGGCAGAGCATCATGTGGGAGCGTGTGCTGTGGAATTCAGTGGCTTACTTCATGACAACCCTGAGGGAGAGTGAACAGCTATGAGTGAGTTTGCTTATTCATTTCCCTTATTTTTCCAACAGCCTAGTAGGAGGGTACAACACACACACCCCGAAATCCCCCCATGCCTCCAAACACGCTGCTTCATAGACGCCAGGGAAGCACACAACCAATTCACCGACATCTTCACTTTATTTTCTTTTATATTTTGGGTAGGGGAGAGGTTGAAACAGGGTCTCCCTGTGGCCCTAATTGGCCTGGAATTCACTACACAGACCAGGTTGGCCTCAATCTCACAGAGTTCTGCTTGCCTCTACCTCCCAAGTCCTGGGATTAAAGGCATGCATCACAACACCTAGCTCTCAGTATTTAAAAAAAAATTTTTTTATTAGTGTACTGCCTAAATGTATGCAAGTGCATCCGTGTTGTACAATGGCCAGAGTCAGAAGAGGGTGTCGATCTCCTGGACCTGGAGTCACTCACAGTGGTTAACTGTCATGTGGGTGCTGGGAATAAAACACGAGTTCTCTGCAAGAGCAGCCAGTGCTCTCAACTGCCAAGCCATCTCTCCCGTCCCTCAGTAGATATTTTTATAATAGTAACAAAAATGTTAAAAAGAAAAAAAAAACCCATTCACAACAGCTTGAAGGCAAGCTATAAAAAAAGCCAAATTAATCAATGTTCTCACATGTTTTTCCATTGATACTTCTTTCCATACACATTCTTATGAGTGAATGCTGAAGCACTCACAAATATTGTCTGGTTACTTTTCAGGGACTTCTTTCACTTCTGTAAAAAGAAATTATGATAACCTAAGGTTTCCCAAGGTTGAGTATGGAAACAGGGTTTCTATCCTTGTGACTTCTTTCATCATTTAGAGGCACAGGAAAAGGCACTAACACAGCATGTTTGCCTGTAGTATGAGGTCTCTCATGGATCTCCATGATTTGGAACTGTGGAGGGTTTTACCATAGAGCTTCCATTCACAGGACTTCTCTCCAGTGTTTCATCTTTCATGTATCTGGAGGAAGCTCTTAGCATTGAAAGTACTCTCACATTGATTATGTAATAATTTTTTCTCCATCATGAAGCTTTCAGTTTTTTTTCCAAAGAACCAGGATAACAAAAGGCTTTCCCAAGCTGTTCGCATGAGTAGGGATTCTTTCCTGCTCTTTCAAGTAACCAGTGGTAGAGAAGGCTTTACATAGTGCTCATATAGCTAAGGATTCATCCAACTGTGTCTTCTGTCATGTCTTCTCAGAGTACCAGAAGACCTAAAGGCTTTCCCACATTGCTTACACTCACAGGGTTTCTCTCCAGCATCAACTCACAGTATTGACATACACATGCTCCACTACGGACTATTTTATATTTATAGAAAGCATTGCCAGAACTGAAAGTTTACCCACAATGCAAATACACCTACTGGTTGTCTCCAGCGTGAATCCTTTTGTATTTACTAAAGATTGCAGGTGAAGCAAAAGTCCTCCCACATTGCTTACATTTGTCTGGTTTTCCCTCTGCTGTGCATCTTTTTGAGTAAGCAAACTATAATCAGTGAAAATTTCCACACTGTTTACATATCTAGCTTTTCTGTCTATTGTGAATTCTTTTATGAATTAGCAGGGAACTGGAACAAGAAAAGGTTTTCCCACACTGCTCACACACATAGGGCCTCTCTCCAGTGTGGATTCTTTCATGTGTCTGTAGGGAACCAAAACAAGTGAAGCTTTTCCCACACTGCTTACAAACATAGGGATTGACTCCAGTGTGAATTATGTTATGTTTTTGTAACTGATTCCAAAGCCTGAACTCGTTTCCACAATGCTGACATACATAAGGTTTTTCTCCAGTGTGAGTTCGTTCATGTACACGAAGGTAACTAGAAGAAATGAAGGCTTTCCCACATTGCTTACATACAAAGGGTTTATCTCCAGTGTGAATTTTTATATGGTTTTTAAGAGAGTCAGAACGACAAAAAGTTTTTCCACACTGATTACATGCATAGGGCTTCTCGCCAGCGTGAGTTCTTTCATGTTTTAACAGGGAATACAAACAAGTAAAGGTTTTCCCACACACATTACACCCGTATAGGTTTTCATTGGCGTGAATTATTTCATGTTTTAGAAGGGAACTGGGACGAGCAAAGGTCTTCCCGCACTGCTTACACACATACGGAAGCTCTCTAGTGTGAATGCGCTCATGGATTGTAAGGTTAAAGGAAGAAACAAAGGTTTTTCCACACTGCTTACACTCATAGGGCTTGTCCCCAGTGTGAATTCTTTCATGTATCTGTAAGTTACTGGGACAAGTGAAGGCTTTCCCACACTCCTTACACACAAAATATTTCTTGGCACGGTGACGTTGTTGATGTTTATGAAAGGACCTGGAAAAAGTGAACAATTTTCCACACTGCTTACACGCATGGTGTTTTTCTTCACTGGAAGTCCTTTCACGATTTGGACGAAATCTCACGTCTCCATCACACTGCTCATTTTTATGTAATTTTTTTCCACTATGAATACTTTTATGCTTCTGAAAGGAAGGTGGAGAAAGTGGGGACTTCCCAGATTTCTTATTTTGATGCAGTTCCTTTCCATATTTCCTATGTTCACATGACCTGTGCTCTGAGTTAGGTTTAAGGAGCACACTTAGAGACACGTGGCCAATGACTACTTTCGCACAGCCTCTGCTCTCACATATATGTATTCCTGAATAAGAGTTCTGGTTCACAGTGCTCTCAGTGAAGTTGAAAGTTTCTTCACACTGATGGCCTTCCTTATATTCACAGAGTTTGTCCACAAGCTGACAGCTACAAAAGAGCAAAAGTACATTATCAAGATCTTGCTTATTGGTTACTTACCAGTAGAAATGCTGGTTCTGTGCTCTGTGGGATTTTAACATCTTTGAAGTGAATGATCCACAAGCTGATCTGAGGACAGCTACAATAAACACAGTGGTCTTCAAGAGTGTTACACTATTTCCATGTATGACAAAAAGTCTATGTCACATTCAAATGCACATGCCAATACCCAATTCTGATGTATAATACTAATGACCAAAAACACGCTGAATTTTGAACTACCTGAATGTCCATAATGAGATATGGCAACAACTAGCTCCACTCTATAAAGAAATCTTATTTTTGTTTCACATATATCTTACACCCAAAGCGTGTAGATAAATCTATTTCAGCTTTAATAACACTTCTGGAGCAAAGCTGGTATACATGAAGCATGATAAAGTATGGTCCAGTTGTTCCAGGACAGGAATATTTGCAGATTTTAAAACTGCTGATGTGAAATGTGTTTAATTTTGGAGAAAATTTCCTGAGATTAATTCCATTTCTTTTTCTTCTTTGTAACATGTTCAATCAGAGCCCAACTATTGAGGAACATGGATGTCTCCTTCGGTAAAAATTACCTTAGTTTTCTCTGCTGGTTTTGGTATTCATTTTCAATGTTTTGGTGTTTCCGTATGTTTTCTGAAACACAGACCCAGAGAAATCATCATTAATTGTAACATGGCAATAGAAATATTAATACTACATATGAGCTAAATTTGTGGTACAGAGCAGTCCCATCCCACATCTCCTCCCAAATGGTCCTTTACTGCATTTCAGTTCACGCAGAGCACTGATGATTCAGAAGCACTTCTCCGGGTGATCAGCTAAGGAACGGTAGCATATTTACCTACAAAGGCCACGTTCCTCAAGGTTTCCTGCATCACATCTTTGTAGAGGTTCTTCTGGGATGGACTCAGCATAGCCCACTCTTCCAGGGTGAAGTTCACAGCCACATCCTCAAAAGGCACTGACTCCTAAAAGAGCCCACAGGAAAGTGTCAGCTTCTCAGTGCTGTAGATCTAGACTGAATTCATTAAAAGCTGACATAACACTATATTGCACATGTTCAAGTCTTGGCTTACTCATCCCACTCTTACTGATGTTTATACATACCCAGATTCTCTAACACAGAAATTCTGACAGAGGTTCAGACCTATTTCTTAAAACAACAGCATAATTTGACTCCTCTTAACCACATACATTATACTATCTGTTCTTTGTACAGTCACCGTAACACTTACAAAAAATTCAGCTTATCTAATGACCCCAAAACTGTGTATTCTTAGAAATGAGGAAGGAATAGTCAGACATGGTAGTACATTACTTTAATCCCAGAATTCAGGAGGTGGAGGAAGGTGAATCTCTGTAAACTCAAGGCCAGCCTAGTTTACATAGCAAGCTGAGGTCAGCCAGGGTTATACAGTGAAATCCTGTCTAAAAACAATAAAAAAAGAGAATGAAGAAGAGCAGGAGGAGGAGGAGGAATACAGATGGAAAAAATTATTACTTCTTCTGGGACCTGTTATTGGGAGGGTTTCCTCCCCACATCCATGGGGAAAGGGTGTGGCTTTCGTTGAGTCCAACCATATATGCTACTTTTATAACACCTGATTTTTCTCAGAATAGCTGGTTGGAACCCCACACATTTTCTTCCAATGATAAATTTTTAAGAAGCTGGTTTGGTGAATACTATTTAATAATTCTTCTCACAACTTGTTAGGAACCTGAACATACCCTCTTTAACCACAGTAAAGACATTTGGAAGCATATCCCTCACTAACCATAGACTGTTTGATTTTTCAACTTGCCAAGATATAAAATCACTTAAGAAACAAAGCCTGCTTGTGAGGGAATAAGTAATTAAACTATAGTAAACTATGGACACAGACATGAAAAAACACCCATCACATAAGGGAACTCAGTCAGTCTTCAAGGAGCTGTCCAGATATAAAAACATTAATTACGGAGGGAGCTGGCGTAGCCACAGAAACCACAGCATCTAAACACCTGAAGCAGTGCTAATTGGTCTGTAGCGGAAACACACGTTCCATTTGACCTCTATTCCAGGACACCAGGAAACAGGAAATGTAAATCTTGAACCTGAGCTTTCGCTCAAGTGAAGTGATGAAAATAGAGAAACCCACACCCTCAAGAGAGAGAGAACTGTGGGTTCACAGGCACTCTGGGTTTTGTATATTCCAAGTGAGCCCGAGGTAAGACTTCCATGAAATAAAGAGAAAAATATGAAAAGTACCTTAAAAACAAACAAACAAAAACCAAAGGCAATAAAGTTTAAGATGTGTAGCAGATAAGCTCTTATAGTCTAACAATATGTATACAGAAAATCTAAATTTGGGCCTGAGGAGATGACTCAGCAGTTAAGAGCACGGGGTCATCACCCCAGTTCCGGAAGGTCCATCACCCTCTTCTGGGTGATTTTAATCTTACTTGTTCCTTTCTGTCATAACTATAATTTCAGCTTTGTAATACTTATTAATTTATTTTTCCTGTATGTGAGTGTACCCCCTGCATGTATCAAAGCACACCCATGCTACGACACAATGCCCGCAGCTGTCAGAAGACCGCACTGGATCCCCTGGAACTGGAGTTACAGTTGTTAGCCACCATGTGGGTGCTGGGAATCCAAACCAGATCATCTACCGGAGAAGCCATTGCTCGTAACTGCTGAGCCATCTCTCTCGCCCCTGATTTTCCCTCTTTTAATAAGTTGGTTAATTTGTTCCCTAAACATTATGATATTAGAGAAAGAAATAAAGAGGAGCCAGTAAGTAGGAAAGAAATGTTAAAAAGATGCAAATACGAGAAAGAATTTTAAGTAAAAAATTTAAAGGAAAAGTAAAGGCTTTTAGATGAGGAAGGAATTTTTTTTTTATGTGAATTAGTTTCACTAGAATCATTCCAATGTTAAAAAAGGAAAGGTAAACGAGGCAGGACAGAAAGACAGGCAAAATTACTGAGACATGTGAAAGAAAGGACAATAAAGATAATACGACACTCCTTCAGATCTGGTTTGCTTTCTCCCTGGCAGGATGAGGAAACTTCAGGAACCACCAACACATCTAAATGCTTACAAGGACAGATGTTTTCCTAAATATATCTTGGCAAAGAGAATAAATTGGGTTCAGGTAGGGTCAAAATAATAAAATTATGTATAACTTGCATTTCATTGCCAATCTAAAGAACATCCCTTGTAAGTCCTACACAATTTTGTTTACAAAAGAAAATTGTTTCAAACTTAACCCTGTTATGATCTATATTCTTTGAGCAATGTCAAAAAATGGGAAGGAGTTCCTAACAACATGCAGAAACATAAACTGAAATCCACCAGAACCATATACATACATATATCCCCATTGCATATGTATACACCCACCGTAAAGGCATGGATCGCATTGTCTGGAGAGGTCCCTGCTACACATGGCATGTCTTACTCCTTCCCTGGAAATCTCACTTTCTAAACAACCTCTGTGCTTAATACCTGTATGTCTCAATAAATTCTCAACTTTGTTGCATAATGGCTTTCCCTGAAATGCTTCTGTAGCAACATTCTGTTCCCCTTTATTTTTAAATAACTTTAAAATTTTTATTTTCTGGCTGGGTGTGGTAGCATATGCCTTTAATCCCAGGACCCAGGAGGCAGCCGCAGGAGGACCTCTGTGAGTTCAAGGCCAGGCATGGCCTACATAGCAAGTTCCAGGCCTGCTGGGGCTACAAGAAGAGCCTATTTCAAAAAAAAAATCATTTTCTATGTATGACTGTTGGTCATACATTTGCCTGCATGTATGTGTACCATATGCATGCAATGCCTATGAAGTCCAGAAGAAGACACTGGATGGATTCCCTGAAATAGGAGTGACAGATGACTTGTTAGTCTCCATGTTGGTTCTGGGAACTGAAGCTGGGCCCTCTGCACGAGCAGCCAGTGCACTGAACCATTGAACCGTCTCTCCAGCCCTCTCTCTAATTTAATTTTATAAAGAGTATGTCTCACAAAAAGGAAAACAGCACACTCATAGCTCCCATTTAACTTACAATTTCTTCATTAAGGTATGAGAATGGTTGTCTGTATGTATGTGTTGTTGCCGCTAAGAAAAACAAAACAATAAAAAAAAAACCCAGATTTTCAAGTTTTTAACGATGACGGATGTAGAAGTATAAATAGGAAAGAAAACAATGTTTCAAAACAAAGTGTTCTTTCCTGCTTACAAATTAGGGAGACTGTATGTCTTTAGTTATCTATTCTACTTTCCTTTTTCAGTTTACTTTATTTTCAATCATGTCTACGAGTACATCTGTGTACATGAATGCAGGAACCCTTGCGGACTGGAGGCCAGAAGCATCAGATCACCTGGAGGTGAGGTCAGAGGTGGGTGGGAGTTTGGTGATGTGGGTGCTGGGAATTGAACTTTGGTCCTCTAGAAAAGCAGTAAGCACTCTTAACCACCGAGTCACCTCTCCAGCCTTGTGTTCTATTTTCTTTATTTTAAAAGTTGTTTTTTTGTAAATACACATTTTGGGGGCAGGAGAGATGGCCCAGCAGCTAAGAGCACTGGTTGCTCTTGCAGATGACCCAGGTTTGATTCCCAGCACGCACATGGCAGCTAACAACTGTCCGTAACTCCATTTCCAGGGGATCCGACACTTCCGGCCTCTCCACCCACTGCATGACACTCGGGCACTTACACACATACAGGGAATGTACTCATACACATAAAATAAAATAAATAAAATATTTATTTTTATAAGGTGTAGATTTTGGATGACAGGAATGTAATGACATGAAAATTAATCAAGGTGGGTGTGGCAGCACTCTTTTTAATCCCAATATCAGGGAGGCAAAGGCAGCCTGGTCTTCAGAATGAGCTCTAGAACAGCCAGGGCTGCATAGTGAGACTGGTGTCTGAATAATAAGTCAGCCTGTGCACTAACTTGGGGGAATGAAAAGGGTTGGAGCGGCAGTACAAGATGGAACCACCAGAAGCTCAGGAGAAAAGTCCCTCATGATTTCCTACTGTTGGAAGAGCTGAAGAAGGGCAGGAGTAGGTGACACAGGCAGCTGGGGACTAGAAATGTGACATGACACAAAGTAGACACAGAGGATAACTGGATCTCCAAGAACAATTCATGAAAACCAAATATATA
The DNA here is from genome assembly GCA_035773235.1 of Eospalax fontanierii. Classification (NCBI taxonomy): domain Eukaryota; kingdom Metazoa; phylum Chordata; class Mammalia; order Rodentia; family Spalacidae; genus Eospalax; species Eospalax fontanierii. The sequence goes on from CM069554.1 coordinate 9,960,075, forward strand.
GTGTTAACTCAGACCTGCCTGCCCTCAGAGTCCTGGGTTGCACCTAGAGAGAGGCCTCAGACGCGCTAAGCACAAACCTATCTGCGTCGGTTTCCTTTACCTGTTTTGCTTTAAACATGAAGTTCTGGAGGCTCTCCAGGTCACCCTGGCCATCAGGGTCTAGTGTGGAGCTGGACAACCAGAACAAGAGGCTCTGACCCAGGCAGATTCTGTGTTTGGTGCTGCTGCTCCTCAGACCCTCAGCAAGGACCAGGAGGAGTGTGGATTGGTAGGCCTGGCCTCCTGACATGCTGCCCTACTTTTCTGTTCAGGACTACTAAATGCTGAATTGTGGATGCATACTGAAATAAAGGAAATTCGTTGTGTTAATAATCTAGGTTATTATTAAATCATGAGCTTTAAGTAAAGGCTATAATTTTTTTGTTTTTTAAGAATATTTAAAAATGTTTATTAATTTATGTGTACCACGTGTGTACAATAGCCTGTGTAGCCAGAAGAGTGTCGAATCCCATGGAAATGGACTTGGAGGTGGTTGTGAACAGCCAGGTGAGTGCTGGTAACCAGACCTGGGTTCTCAGAAGGTGCAGAAGTGCTCTTAATTCCTGAACCATGTCTCATGCCCAAATTTTAGTTTAAATCTATTTATGTAAGACTGCATGTATGTAAATAGTGTCAACATGTGCTTATGATTTTTATATTGTTTAAAAGAAACCAAAGGGGCTTGAAGATAAATGATTGCCCGGCATGGGGGCACACCCCTTGATCCCCAGCTCTTATGAGTCAGAAGCAGGTAGAAGTCTGTGAGTTCAGAAACACTGGTCTATAGAACAAGTTCCAGGCCAGCCCTGTCTACACACTGAGACCCTGCTTCAAAATAATAAATTAGCCACATTCTTCTTATTTCATAAAGCAATCAGCCTTTAAAACTCCAACATCCTGACCCTGACAATCAGGACAGATCACACTTGGCCACCAGTCTCAATATGCCAATAAAAGAAACCATAATGACAAGGGAAAGAGCAGTTTCTGAAGTAGCTGTGGCTACACCACGGACAACAAATAAAGGATCGGGGAGAACCAGATCTGATGTTCCGTCACTGACCTGACAAAAATCGTCAACTTTAAAACAGGTACTAATACTTAGAGATAGAAGCCATATTTTGTTGGGGCTGGAGAGATGGTGAAGAGCACTGGCTGCTCTTGCAGAAGACTGGGGTTCAATTCCCAGCACCCACATGGTAGCTAACCATCTCTTACTCCAGGTACAGGGGACCCAACGTCCTCTTATGGCCTCTGTGCGCACTGCATGACTCATACACATAAAATGATAAATTAAAAAATTTAAAGTTACATTTTGGCAAAAGAAAGTTAAAGGAATAAAAAGACGAGAAAGGATTTTTTATGACAGCATTGTTCTAAAGTGATTGTGTCAAAACGAATATTTTAAAAAGTTAAGGGGAGCAGTGAGACTGTTCCTCTTGTAAAGGTGACCTGAGTTAGACAATCCAAACTCAGGTAAATGTGGAAGAACAGAAGCTATTCCAAAAAGTTGTCCTCTGACTTCCATATGCATCCTGGGGCACAGGTATGCCTGGACTCACCAACATAGTCCTCCCTCCCCCAAATCATCATCATCACTTGCTGAGGACCAAACAATAGCTTAAAATAACTCTGCAACTTGCAGAATATCCTGTGGAGACAGCTTGAGTAAGCTAGGAAGAAATAGTTCCTAAAGAGGTTGATTTTTAGACATTGACCACCGGAAACATGCTGACTGCTAGTCTGGAGTGAATCAGTTATGTAATGTAAAGCTGTTAAAAAAAGATATTTTGTAAGAGATAAGGCTGAAGAAAAACAACTTGTGATTCTGATCCCCCTCCCCAACTTCCTCTGTAAAGCTTCCATTGTGGTTTAGTGTCTCAAAATTCCTTGGTATAAAAAGATTGTGGTTATTCAATAAATATCGGCCTGGCTTGATCAATATTCAGACTTGCTGGCCTTCTCTCTTCTCCGCCTTCTGTCCCTATTCTTTTTCAGGTACCTGAGATTCGTGCCCTTGCTGTTGCCCCACGTTGGGCTGCTGGTCAATCACTGTAACTTGAAAATGAAAACTTGAACACATCAGAGGGTCTAAGTAAGTTCCAAAAGAAATTTATGCTGGGTGTGGTGGCCCAAGTCTTTAATCCCAATACTTGGGAGGCCAGAGGCAGGGATCTCTTTGAGATGGAGACCAGCCTGGTCTACATAGTAAGTTCCAGGTCAGCTATGACTATATAGAGACCTGGTCTCAAAAGACCAGGGGGGGGGGGGGGAGTTCACAGGAGAAAAGTTTAAAAATTTTGTCAAAGGGCTGGGCGTGGTGAATCACACCTTTAATCCCTCTCCTGATGGAGGCAGAGATCTCTATGAGTTCCATGCTAGTCTGGTCTACATAACAAGTTCAAAGCTAGCCAGGTGTATACAGTAAGATCTTGTCTTTAAAAAAAGAGAAATCACACAACAAAGACAGTGAACACAATCTAAATCCAAGTTACATTTAAATTAGACTTTTGGGGTTTCTCAAAAACAGATAAGGTGAGGAACAAAACTAGCACGACATGATTACAGACATGGGAACAAGCCCAGCTCATGCCCTGGGCTTGGGGAAATAATGTGCACCTGCTATCTCAGAGGATCCCACAGCCAGAAGATAGCTTTCCAAATTCCCAACATTTGCCTCAACAATGAATACCTGGACTGATCGGAAGAAACGAAAACTTAACTGGAGAGATTTTCCATAAGAATATCTTTTTGCTCAAGGACCATTAGGTTAATGACACACTTCCATCCTCAGCCAGCACACACCAGTCCTTTACTGTTGATGTTTTAAAGTGGCAAAAAGCCCCAGAAAATTAACTGGGAGACTACACAACCTCCAGGGTATCTGTTGAAAAGCCCACCTTTCCAGTTTCACTGGTCAATCATTTGCTCACCTTAAATTATGCTAAACACATGGGTGGAATACCTAGTATGTTAATGAGGTAGTGAGTTTTTCCTGCCTGCACTCCATCTCCTGATGCTGTGCTCTCTAACAGCTGTGGTCCCTGGCCCAGTTAAATATATTTGGCTAATTTGGAACATCTGAGTCTGAGTTAACGACCAGCATCATGGCTGTGCCAGGCCTAAAATTAACTCACTTTGTAAAGCACGAATCTCTGAGTCACCAACTTTTTAGTATAATGGCCAACAACGAAGGACTGTGGGGTTTTGTTTGTTTTTTTTTAAGTGTCTCACTAATAGTTCTGACTGACCTCATCGAGATCTGCCTGCCTCTGTGTCCGGGGAGTATATATCTTGTTTACACACTGAATATGCATAATCTATCAGCAATCAGGAGGCAGAAATTCTTTATGGCAACAAATAATGACACTAGAAAATTTAATAAATGATATTACATGAACTTAACCCCATCAAATGAATCCCTCTCCCAACACACCTGCAAACACACCTAACACTGTAAACAAATGAACAAATTGTGGCAGAGACTTTGCCTGGTTCTAGATCAACCCTCAAGGAACCCATCCAGAAAACAGTACAGTAAAATGTTCCTGCTTTGTCCCAGGCTCCAGATCCAGGGAAGTTTCTCCTGCCCAAGACTTTTAGCCCATGTCAAACTGCCCAGCACTAGGAAGACGACAGCCTTGAGCTTGCCAGCTATAACCTTCCAGCTTCAGGACACAATTTCTGACTCCTGCATACTTGAAAGTTTCTTACTCATTCTGTAATTTGCACATTAGTATATTACTGTGTGAAATTTTAACGCATGATCTGCCACATAATATTAGTAATTAGACTGAAATATAATCCCCACACTTGGGAGGCTGCTCAGACAATATATGTACTATGTCTATATAGCCAGTTCGGGGGCCAGAGAGGGACCTTTTCTCAGTTTAAAAGAGAAGATCCGGCTTGGTGGGACAGACCTTTAATTCCAGCACTCAGAAGGCAGAAGCAGGCAGATTTCTGTAACTTTAAGGCCAACCTGGTCTACAGAGCGAGTTCGAGGACCGCTGGGAGACCTGTCTCAAAAATGGGGGGGGGGGGGGGGAGAGAACTGTAGATCTGTGATGGCTAAGGGCAATAAAATTCGTTGCCTGCCAAGGAAAGCATCACAGCTTTTGACTTTATTCATTACTCAATAAATTCTCACGTTGGAAAGCCACAGACGTGCCTGTCTGTTACTGACATACTCGCTCCGGACTCGGTCACACACCCCGCAGCTCCTCCCGCGCACGAGCCCAGCCGAGTCGAGTCCCGAGTTCCCCGCGCCCCACACCGCCACCGCCCAGCCTGCGGACGCGGCGCTGCGGGCGCCCAGCCGCACAGAGAGGCCGCGGCCGCCCGGGCGGCGCTCAGCAGGGCACGGAGCGCGGCTCTGGCCGCCGGCCCGGCTCCACCCGGCGGGACCCGGGCGGCGAGGCCCGGCCGAGCCCGAGGACACTCGGCCGCAGACGGAGCTGCCCGGGGAGGCCGCGTCCCCACGGCCGCCTCCGCGGGCCGCAGCCTCCTCGCGACACCCGGAACCCGCGGCCGCACGCACCATGTCCGGAGACCGTGTCCCGGTGCGCGGTGTCTCTGCGGTCGGTGGAGGGACGCGGAGTCCGAGGAGAAACTTTGCCCTCTCTCTGCGGCGACACCGATCCTGAATATGGCGGCCGGCTGGAACGTGGCTTCTTGAGTGTCTAGCAGTCCGCGCCTTAGGCCGACACTTGTCATTGGGCAGTTCATACCAACACGACGGTCATGATTGGCCAGCAGTCCACCGGCCGTTTCCCACGGACCAATGAGAGGAAGTATCTCCTTCCTGGTAGGGTGGAGCCAAATCCCGCTTTCCAAGCTCTAGTGTTTCTAGAGGAGACCAAGTGTTGGAGTTCAAGGCCAGTTTCCTCCAGCCTTCTATCCTTACTTACGAAAGGAAGAAGAACTCTGTGCTGTTTTACTCAAATTAAGAAGTGGTTGAAACTGGCTGGAGTTTGGTGGCTCTGCTTTTAATCAGTGATCTTAAGAGGGAGGCAGGCTGATCTCTGGGTTAAGATCAACCAAGTGTACAAAGCAAGTTTCAGGCCGGCCAGGGCTACATAGTGAGATTCCGCCTCAAAAACAGTCAAATGAATTTTTGAATGAATGCACGAATAAGTAAATAAGGCAAAATCTAACAAATAAAACATCTCATTCTTTAAGAAATCCTTTTACCAACTTCTATGCCACAATGGCATGGAAAAGACAATTCTGATGTGAACTCTCCCCCTCTGCATTTTGCTTGGTTTCTGTGTCTCCTCTCCTGCACAGGTGACAGCTGTCAGCAACATGTCAGAGTTACCCAGGGATTTACATGTTTTCTGTCTACATTTTAGATGACTCAAGCATGCAAGATGGCAGAAGGTGCTTGTCATCAGGCTTGGCAACCTGAGTTCCATTCCCTTGGACCCACATGGTAGAAGGAGAAACACAACTGATGCAAATTGTTCTCTAATCTCCACATGAGTTATAATGTATGCACGAACACACTCGTACCTGACCCACACTACAATGAATGTTTTTTTTTAAGGCTCCTGAACCCACCCTCATGGCTATTGACTCACACAGTCATTTCCTCTCTCTCTTTCTCCTCTCTCTCTGTGTGTATGTGTGTCTCCCTCTGTCTCCAGGGAAACTCATGCAAGCCTTGAACTCACAGACATCTGTTTGCCTTTGCCTCCCAAGTGCAGCTATTAAAGCCATGCACCACCACACCACACCTGGCTCCACTCAGTCCTTTCATTGTAAAATGTTGGTCAAGGAAGTTCATTCTTTCATATATTTTAGTTGCTATTATTTTATGTGTATGAGTATATTGTCTGCATGTTTGTAAGTGTACCCCTGTTGTGCAATGCCCTCGGAGGTCAGAGAGGGTGTCAGATTCCCGGTACTGGAGTTACACAGATGGTTGTTAGATGTTGTGTGGATGCTGAGAATCGAACCTGGGTCCTCTGCAAGAGCAGTTGGTGCTCTTAACAGCTGAGCCATCTCTCCAGCCCCAGGGGGTTAATTCTTAAGGTTAATTCAAACAAACGAAAGGGTTTTCGGATGTTCCAGCATTAGGCAGTTCCCCTAGGAGCTCCCAGGCTTGGAGGACACATCAGGGGCACTCCATAGGGCGGTTCTTGGGCAGCTCTTCCTGGCCAGCTGGAAGTGGGAGACAAGAATAGTAGAGTCAATGCACAGGGAGTGGACAGGAGGGCTCAGGGTCTCTGGTTAAGAAATTAGCTGTATCTGATGGAGCTTGGAAGCCTTGGGACCTGGAGAATATCAGATCTGAAGGACTGCTCTTGGAGGTAAAGTTAGTTTAGGAGCCATTAGAAGAGGCAGTGAGCAGGGAAGAGAGCCAGGACAGCTGCAGAAAAACATACCGTGAGAGCGCTTATAGACGGTTGAGAGACGTGGTGGACAGTACGGAGACTGGTTGACCTTAGACAAATTCTTAAAGGGTTTCATACAATGTATTTTGATCACAGTCCCCTTCCGGAAACTTCTCCCACGTCCACCCATCTCCCTACCCACTCAACTTCTGGTTCTGTTTTTTATTGTTTTGTTTTGTTTTCTTTTCCCCCAGTGTGTCTTGCCCAAATACTCTTGAGTGTGGAACCAGCCCTGGAGCTGATTGGCCTACCAACCACCACATCCTTAGAGAAAACTGACCTTTCCTCCCCCAGCAGATAGCATAGACCTTTAGCATGTTAGGGAGCCATGGGACTTAACACCCCCCAGTGCTGGGATGTTGCCTGGCTTCATCTTGACCAGTGCTTGTGCTTGCTATCACAATTGCTGTGCATTCCTATGTGCAATCCCCTACTGTCTGGATGGGTTCTTTGCAGTTGTCTAGTGCCTCTGGCTCTGACACTCTTTCTGCCAGACTTCCACGATGACGTCTGAGCACAGGGCCGAGGGTGTGCTACAGATGCCCTGCTTAGGACTGAGCATCCCGAAATATCTCATTCTCTGTTCGCTGACCCTTTGGCCATCGCTGTGATAACAGACCACTCCCTGGTACTAATTTTTGTCCCAGTTTGCATCTCTGTGGCTTCAATAAAACACTCTGATCAAAAACAACTTGGACAGGAAAGGATTTATTTGGCTTATATCCTAATCATCATTCATCCTTGAGGAAAGCCAGGGCAGGAACTCAGTGAACCACTGAAGAACACAGGCTGGTCTTATTTGTATGGTTTCTGCGTCTCATGAGAGCCTGTGGTTGAGGCTTTCTGATTACGTTTCTGTACCTCTCTCTTTTTTAAACAAAACTGCTTCCTCTCTCTCCCTTATCCCCACTGCTTACCCTTCTGTTTATTTCCCTGAACTGTTTGTCGATCTCGACAACACTAACCACTCATTTCACCTGTTTTTCCCTTCCATTCACACCCAACACAACTAATATTAATGCGCAAAGAACTTTAAACACTCCTTTATTTCCTAAAATTATCACCATTCAAGGAGTAATGATGCTTTATTTCATTCTTTCTTGATATACACAGTGGGCCTTTATACCGTGATTATTCTTGCAGACAGTATATCCCTGTCAGGGGAGTACTAGACATTTAGCTTGGTACCCCAAACACCATCGGACAGAGACAACCAACACCTCAACTCTACTACAATCTAGTTCCTCCTGAACACTGCAAGCGTTTCCACTGAAATAATCAGTATGATTTTTTTTTAATTCAACAAATTCTTTAACTCAATAGAAACAAGCCTCAGTGCAAATTTATAGGAAATAGGAAAAGCCAAGGCAACACACTCCTACAGAAATTACAAATTCCATAGCAATGAATTGAGGACAATGAAATCAAAAGAATGAGTATAGATATGTAAAAGAAAATCAAAGTAGATGCAAATTCCTGAGTGAATTCCAGCAGAACACAAACACGAGTGAAGAAATCAGCTGAGGAAGTTGAATTCAAGAGGAAGAAACACTGAAGAAATATCAAACTGAAATACTGGAAATAAAACATTCAGTTTGCCTCACACACAGAATTACTCAAGGGAGGACAGCATATGAGAACTTGAAGCCAAGGTAGAGGAATGGAGCATTCAGAAAACAACAAAGATAAATGATAGAAAACCACTAACAGAAACGTTTAGAAATGGCTCCGACAGTAAAGTGCTTGCTGTACATGTCTGTCAACCTGGGTTCGATCCCTGGGATCCATGTAAAGGTAAAAGGAGAAAAGTGACTCCCCAAAGTTGCCCTCTGACCTCCACATGTGTTCTCTGTCATATACACTGTGCAAACACACACAGCACACACAATAATAACAAATAACTTCTTAAAAAATACCAACAGAACACTCAAAATCTAAATAATAGGCTAGTTAGGGGCTGGAGAGATGGCTCAGCAGTTAAGAGCACTGGTTGTTCTTGCAGAGGACCCAGGTTCAATATCTAGCACCAACATGGCAGCTAACAACCATCTGTAAACTCCAGTTCCAGGGGAATCCACAGTCCTTTTCTGACCTCTACAGGCATTGTAGGACACAGGTGCACTTACATACATGCAGACATTACACTCATATACATAAAAATAAAAATAATAAATAAAATATTTAAATAATAGTCTAGAGAGATAGTAGGTAAAGTGCTTGCCATGTGAGCCATGGCGACCTCAGTTCAATTTCCAGTACTTGTGTAGAAGGCATGGTTGTGCAAGCTTGTAATTCTGGAACATGGAGAGTAAAGACAGCAGGGACCCTTGGGCTCCATGGACCAAGCAATTAGCCCAAGGTCCCAGTAAGAGAATCTATATCAAAAAATATGGTTGACAACTCCTGAACAACTACCCAAGCTGACCTTTATCCTCCACGTGGATGGCCACACACCATGCATACACATCTGTACAACAAACAGACAGAGCACACACACATGACATACACAATTTCTATTATTAATTGTGTACATATGTGCCTGTGCACCCGTATCTGTGGAAATCGGAGGCATTAGACTTCCCTGCAGCTGGAGTTAAAAGTAGTTGTGAGCTGCTGGACAAGGGTGATGGACGCTACACTGACCTACTGAGCCACTTCTCCATCCTCTACTCTCAGTTTTCTATTTTAATGATTTATTCATTTATTGTGTGTACATGCGTATGGATGTGGGTGTACATGCAACATCATGTGTGTGGAGGTCAAAGGACAAGTTGCAGAGGTTGGTTTTCTCCTTCTAACAATGAGCAGAGGGGACAGAACTCAGGTCATGGAACTCACCTCATTGGGCTTGACGGCAAGTACCCTCTCCCTCTGAACCATCTCCCCAACCCACTTTTTAATTTTTTGTTTTGTTTTGTTTTGTGTTGTGTTGCGGTGACTGTGATTAAACCTAGAGCCTTGCACATACAAACATTTCCTACTGAGATATATCTCCAGTTCCTTGATTATTTTTCCTAGAACTATTGACTGAGATAAATATTTACTGAGGCATTAGAGCATAACTTTGAGCAAACACAGTGTGGTCCTGTCCTCTGAGAGCTCCCAGATTAGTGGAGAAAGAAGGTCAGTACTGAACAAGTAATTTATACAACAGGTGTTAAGCGTTATAATGGAGGAAGAAGTATCCACCTCTTTCAGAGCCCCGCAGGACACCCTGTGTGTCAGCAGCCTGCAGTGCTCACAGGGACCATGCTTGGCTCCTAGAGCGCTGCATGCAAGTTCCCACGGTGCTTTCAGTAGCACTTGACTGTTTGGACTTTGTGTCTTGGAAAACAGTTGGCCACCTCCATTCCTAACTGTATGTCTTACTGCAAATCAGCCACTCAAGGTTAGGAGGGAAACTGAGTGGAAAAACTATCTGAGGACCGTTCTTCTAGAGTGGAATTTACTTGTGATTTCTCCCCCTTAGCCCTGAGCTGTGTATGTCTCAAACTTCAGCTGCCTGTGGCTCAATGGCTGGTCCCCAGATGCTCTATAATTTTGCACAGATGAAGTGGAGCCTGGAATTGTCTGTCAACTTTTAATGAGTCCCCAGATGTCACGGGAAATCCCAGGACATGCACACTGGCAAACTTGGAATTGGTTTCCAGGGGATTGTTAGGGAAGGAAGTTTGGCAGTTTGCAGGAAGATGTCCCATTTTGCTTTTAAATGCCAGTAAAGAGCTGAACACTGTTCACCTCTGATGTGTCCCCTAGGACAGATGCCTATGGGTTCAACTGATGGCTCCTTAGGGCTGCTGAGCAAAGCTGTGGATGGCAGGTTCATACAAGCCTTTTAATTGCCTGGTAAGTGAACCCCATGGCATCCCTTCAACTAGATTCTCTTGAGTCTTCTATCTTTAAACAGAGACTCGGTTGAGAACTGTTTATTGTCATGTTTTTCTTTTCTGTTCTGGTAATGAGGATAAAACTCTGATCGTTTTGGCAAGCACTCTAATACTGAGGCACACCCCCAGCCATCTTTAGGCTTTTTAAAAAAGTTTTTTAAATTAAAGTTTTGCATATTTCATACAATATATTGATTAGGCTTAGGCCCCCTGCTCTATCTACACCCCTAGCTATCCCCTTACCAATTTTATGCACTTTATGCACATATATCTGTATATGTGAAGACCTATCAAGTCAAACTTGTGTTCCCAGGCGTCCTTCCGTGTGGGTCAATCCCCTGGAGCCTGGTTAACCTACCAAGCACCTCAACCCTAAAGGAGACTACTGTGTCCTTCCCAGCAGCCATAGGGTGCCAACAGTTCTTCGCTAGTGTTGGGGTTTCCCATACGCTTCCCCTCTTTGCTGTGCTGGGATTTCGTCCGCCTTGAGTTTATAAGGGACTTGTGCTATGAGTTCGCACCAGTAACTGACCAGCTGTCTGAAAATCTGTGCTTCCTTGTGGTCATCCACCACTTCTGCCTCTTACAACCCTTCCATCCCCTCTTCAGCAATGTTCCCTGAGCCTTGAGATGCAAAAGTTTGATGTAGGTACCCTATTCAGGGAAAAATATCAGACTTAGGAACCTGTGGCCAGACAGGTCACAGGCCACAGGGAAGAGCCTACTAATGCGATGCTTCTAAATAGACACAGAATTAAACCAGCTCCTAATGACTTAATGTTATAATTAATGACTTAATTAATGCATCTCTCAGTTCTCACCAGAGAAGCTTCCTCACGCAGGAAATAGTGATTAACAGAGACCTACATCTGGCCTCTTCAGGTTCGTAAACACAGGTCATTAGGCAAGCATATTGGAACAGATCATTAAATCAGATCGTTAGAACAACTGAGTCAGTTGCTAAATGCTGTAAAAGATAAAGTAGGCAGCATGCAGGACAGATGGGGGCGGGCAGTCAGCAAGCTGCCTGTGCTGCAGCAACTGACTCTACACCGAGCTTAGCAGTCAACCCTAATTTAAACTATCGATCGGTTTTTAAGACATGACATTCTTCTTGTGAAGGTCCCAGAGAAGGATCTGCCCATGTGCTTTGGGACACTGCGATTCCGGAGAAAGCCACCCACGTGGTATACTGTACTGAAACGTCTCCATCTTGGAACTCTCTTGTGTTCTCTGTCCCCTCTGCTGAAGTGAATAGTCAGAAAACTGTGGACGAAAGAAGATCAGAGCAAAGACAGTCATGAACACCTAAACGGACAGAGTTTGGGCAATGAAGTGAGTTTATTAATCTGTGATTGCCCAAGAGCATTTATATTAGAGGATAAGTCTACGGAAAACTCAAGGCACACATTGCATTCCGCCAGTTAAGGAAATACGCATTGGGAGAACAACAAAGCGGCAGCAAAGGGAGAAGACTGTGGTGGAAAACAGTGGCCCCAAAGACGAGATGGAGACACAGGAGGAAAGGATGTGAGAAGGGTGGTACCCAGTATGGGAGTACTGGATGATGCCATCCTGAAGAGTCTAAGCTTTCACCAGATTGAGAGAAGTAGGTTCAGTCGGGCCATAGGTAGAACTGAGAGGTGAGGTGATCTCATAAAGGAAATAAGGTATCTGGATACCAGGGACAATGGGACATTGTCCAGTGGAACAGCTGAGTACACTGGCTCATTGAGATATTGTAATATAAAGCTCATCGTAATGTAACATGGATGCCATCCTTGGGAACCATTGTTAAGGTCTACGTGTTCAGTCAACTCAGAGACTCCTAAGACTCTCATCCCTTATCTATAAAATAGCAATTGCTTACCAGGTTCAATGATGCTATGCAGAGCACAGTGTGAGGCCTGGCTGAGTTTTAGATAAATGGAAATTCTCACTATTATTACAGGTGTAGAGTTTGGTCAAAGCCCAGCAAATATGTTTTTGTGACTCATCTGGGTTCTGCTATTGTACATGGGGAACAGGCTAGGTGTGTAGTCTTGGTGTGGCACCCGTGATGAGGCAGAGAGTCCAGCTGTGGACTGCAGTGATTGGGGGCGTGGGGAGACACATCTGAGAAAATGCTGAATTTGGTTCCAGAAATGAGTAAAAGTCCTCCAAGTAGATGAAGAGGAAGAGTGTTGTGGAAAGCGAGGCCGAACTGAATCATGCCTCAGATCGTCGCTGTGAGTGAACAGTGGCTAAATATTCGTGCTCTCAACGAATCGGTACCTTGAAAGGCAGGAAGACACATTCGCACTGATTTCTACTGAGAACAAATGTCCTAGTTCAATGATGTTTAAGGACTGCCATTCTTCTCCCCCGACCTGCTCTGCTTAGCCATGGGTGATGCAGTGCTTGGTGGCTTCATCCCAGACTCCCTCATCTTTAGAAAAGATGTTGCAAGAATTCTCAAGTGCCACCCCATACTCGAGGGAGGGCTCACAGGAAGATCCTGCAAAAGAATCAAGTCGGCTCTTGTGGACTGGAGATGCTCTGGGACCTGAGCTGAGGGTAATAAGAGTGCCGAGGAGATGCACTCATGGGTGGTGATGCTGATGGCACAAGCCTGATGAGCTGGGTTCCAATCCCCAGCAGCCATGTCACAAGCTGGGCACAGCTGTGAACTCCTGTAACCCCAGGGCTGTGTGGGGCAGAGACTGGAAGATGGCTGGAGATTGCTGGCTGACAGCCTACCTCCAGGTCCAGTCCATCTCAAAGCGGGGAGTGCTAGAGCAGGATGACCAGCATCTCTCTCTCTCGGGCCTCAATGAGCACACATTGGTATCTGCACCTGTTCACATTCCTGCACATACACTACTCACACCCATGCATACACCATACACAAACACATACTTGCACATACCACACACATACACAGATACATACCCCACATACATACATACACATGCATATCACACACAGAGAGGAAATTGCTTGAATGTGGCCAGCTTAATGAATTCCTGACACTTTCCAAATACCTTATAACTACTCTGTTTCTCCATTCTGTGCATTAAGAAACATAAGAAGACATAACATCGTGCAGGGTGCCCTAAACTGTGTACTAACTTCAGAGATCATGAGGGTGTTGTACGAATGCCACTCACAGGGCTGGAAAGATAACTCCGTGGTTAAGAGCACTGGCTGTTCTGGAACAGGACCAGGGTTCAGCACCCACATGGCAGAGCCAATGCCCTATTCTGGGTTCTATGGGCATTGCATGCATAGATGTACTTACATCCATGCAGGCAAAACACTAATGCACAGAAAATAAAAATAAAGAAGTAACAATTAAAAAAAAAACCCAGATGCCACTCAGCTGCTTCAAGAACTGCTATTTTCAGCAGTGATAAATAGAACATTCTTCTTATGTTCTAGGGCACATATCCAGCACTACACGTACTTTTCTACTAATAGAAAAATACCACCATCGTCAAAGTTGCAGAGCTAGGTCATGGAGCAAGGCTCAGTGCACACCCTAATAAAAGTGACAAAGCAGATATTTCTATTCTAAAGAATCTGTACACAGACTCAGAAAATTGGAGAACCGTTGAGGCTTCTGTGGAATTGAGCAGAAATCAGTGCACACACGTTTAGAAATGAAATGGAAAAGCGGATTCCATTTGCTCTAGCTGACTTTTGCTTAAGCCTGGGCTTTGGCCATTCTTACTGCAGCCAGGAGCCAGCCATGAAGGTCACACCTACAGTTTCAGGGGCACATTGTTTCTACAATACTGGGTCATTTCCTGCTGCCCAGTAGCATGTCCAGTAGCACGATCTCTTATCCAGCTATACCTCCCAGGAGCCCATTATCTCTGAAATTCTGAGAAGCTTGCTTTTCCTAATTGAAACTTTTTTGTTAACTGAAAAACTCTTTGTTAACTGACCTGCCCTGGCCTGATGTGGCTATGATGATCTAATGTAACTATGGTTACTGGCTTTACACCTGGGTGATATAATGGTGGTTTTAAACTTTATAAACTCCACTCTGCCTCCTCCCCTCTGGGTTGAGAGTTCTTTTGAGTGTTAGTCCTCTCTCTGACCACTGGCTAATAAAGGACTCCAAATTCAACCATCACTGTGTGGTGTTCTTCTGTGCCTCTTGCTCAGTGTTACAGAAAAACACTGAGATAGTAAAAAAATAATCTGTGGGGCTGGAGAGATGGCTCAGAAGTTAAAAGCACTGGCTGTTCCTGCAGAGGACCTGGGCTTGATTTCCAGCACCTACATGGAGCTAACAACCATCTGTAACTCCATTTCCAGGGAAATCTGATGCCTTTTTCTGGCCTTCGTGGGCATGGCAGAACACCGGTGCACTTACACACATGCAGACAATGCACTCATACACATAAAATAAAAATAAATTTTAAACTCTATGCTAGGGATGGGATTCGGGATGAGTATAGCACACAGAACTCCAAACGTGTTGGGGTAGTGAAGACTTCCATTCTGGAGAAGAGAACAGAGATCATCACACACACTCTTCACCACTGACCCCTGCCTGTGTCTTGCCATTTGCTACCCAGTTAGCCTCCATTTGGCAGAGCAATCGTTTCCCATTTTTATCCAGCAGCTTTCAGTCCTTGGGTGTCTAAAAAACACACAGAAAAGGCTGGTCAAGTGCTGGCACGCCAAGAGGTCAACACATGGGCGGGCAGTGCACCATTTAGTCGTCACTTATGTTCAAGTTCCACTTGATTCAGCTCATCACTTGCGAGGTCTAAGGAAAAATGGTGGCACGCTGCAAACGCCAGACAATATTTTGTTTTTTATTTTTATTTTATGTATGTGAGTGCACCTGTGATATGCAGTGCCTAAAGAAGTCAGAAGACAGCACTGAATCCCTTGGAACTGGAGTTGTGGATGATTGTTAGCCACTATGTGGGTGCTGAGAAGTGAACCCAGGTTCTCTGCAAGAGAATTTAGTGCTTTTAACTGCTAAGTTATTCTTTCTGGCTCCAACTTCAAACAATTCTTCAGTTCGTTATTACGTCTGAAATTCTCTAGCCTCGTGTCTGGGGAGAGCAGTTTGCTTCTAAAACCCTTGTGCACCGCGGAGCAGCCACACCATTTCTCCCACAGCTCCAAGGACCCTGGTCTGTGGCTGTGCTCTGAGGGTCTCTTACCCATCACCCTTTGCTACGGGCCTTGTCTCCTCACCTTTGACCAGGGTCACTCCCAGGATAATGACCGAGATAAGCATGTGCAGGGTCATTCCCAGGCAGAGAAACTTCCAGGGCTCATCCTGAAGCAGATGTGCATCCCACTGAGCGGTGGAGCGAGAACGAAGCAAAAACCAGAGCACACGTGCTCAGAGAAGCTGCGGGACCCTTAGAACTTCCAGCTTTGAATCGGACCAGGGTCAGCACACGGCTCTCAGGACTTCTAAGGACAAGAGGAGCCACGAGGACACTCACATTCATGGGCTCACTATTTCGCATCGACTGACAGGATGCTTGAGTGCTCAACTCAGAAAAGTGCTGGGTGCCTAGTGACTTCCGCTGTAGGTTCTCGAGCCAAGGTCAGTGCTCATGCATTCAGAACAGTGCTGGGAGAGCCCAAACCTCTAGAACTCCATTCTAGTCAAGAGGCTGATTTGCTTATCACTGAATTGTGAGACAGAGCTGTCCTAGGTACAAAGGAGTGCGGAAATCCTAAGAGTCTGCCTTCCCCTTCATCGTCACATTGCTAAAGGTAAACTGCGCTTAGTACATCTAGGTCAAAGAATTGTCCTCCATCTGTCTCCATTCTCACTGGTTCCTTGGGCCTGCACTGAGATCCTTTCCACTGGGGTGAGTGAGGTCCTGTGTTTTCTCTGACACACAATACCTTCTCTACCCACACACTTATCCTGTGATAGAAAATGTCCACTCCGAGCAAACTGTCAAATGTTGTCTTTCTCACCTATCAGGCCCCAGGATCTCTAGGCATATTATTGTTCACTCTCGTATTCCCGGGATGACGCAGACAGCCTGGGGATGGGGTTTGGCCTCACATTTCCCCACAATCTTCATCCCCTCTGTCTGATGGATCACTAGCTCCCCCAGGAGTCTGGAGACCCTGATGCCTGGACTTTCTGTCTGTATTGCATGATGCTCCCTGATGCATTTCCTTTGTGAAACATGAGGCTGACAGTCATCATCACCATTTTCTTCTCAGAGGCTGCTGATTGACTCACAACCAGAGAGTGCTCCACATTTTATCATTTATTTGTTTCTTTATAGCACATGTTAGATACCACGACCTATCCCATTCTCTTCCTCTTTTTTCTGCCTCTATTTCTCAACGTGCCTGTGTGCTCTCCTTGCTCTTTTCACTTTGCAGATAAGGAAAGTGGGATCCTGACTTAGGGGACTGGTCTGGATGGGGCATAGGATGACAAATTAAGATAACTTTTGTGTTTGGGATATGGCTCATTCACTAAAGTACTTGTTGCACACCTATGAGGACCTGTGGTCTGATCCCCAGAACACACATTTTAAAATCTGGATGTGGTGAACACCTGTAATCCTAGGACTGGGAAGACAGACACAAGAGGAACCTGAGACTTCCTGGACAGCCAGTCTAGCCAAATCAGAGGGATCCAGGTTAGTAAGAGACCTGTCTCCAAACACGGGGCGGAAGGTGATAGAGGAAGGAACTGAAAAACTGAAATTCACCTTTGGCTTCCACATCTGCATTCTATATGTGCATTCCACATGTATATTCACACACATATGCACCTGCACACACACGGAGATGAAGTGGCATACACACACCAAGTGGCATGAATGTTTGGAAGGGAATCGTAGGGAAGGAAGTCAGTACACATGGGTTCACCCGAGCCTCAGCAGCCGGGTGATTTGGTTAACTGAAGTGGGAAGACCCAAAACTGTGAGTAGTGCCAGTCCCTGGCCGGACTTGTGTGGAACCACCTGGAGGAGGGCAGGCTCTGCGGGGCAGACGGGTCAGCCATTAGACTCAGTCCAGTCACTCACACTGCATCTCATGTAGTGTGTTCGTCTTCAGGTGCCATCCCAATCTCAGCATCAAAGCAGGACAGCCACGGCGGCAAGCATCTTCCCCGGGCTCCCTGAGCGCCGGGGCTCTGGAGACACACCAGGATCAGAGCCACGTGCTGGGCTCGACCACAGGTCTCTTCTCTAAATAGTTTTCACAGTTCTGGTGTAACTCCAGTGAGATCTTACAATAAATGTCTCCTTAAAGCTCCGTGTTTGTCCCCTGGCTTATAGACAGCTCGCCACTGATATCAGAGAGCTATCGTCAGCCCATTCAGGCTGCTGAGATAAAATACCTAGACCAGGTGCTTTGTGCAAAACAGAATTTATTGTTCGTAATTCTGGAATCTCAATATCCAATTACACGGTTCTTCGAGAGTCTGATGGGGAGTGAGCTGTGGAGAAGGGAATAGATGTCTATTCCTGCCATACATATCAGCCTATTAGTGACCTGTGCCTCTGGATTCTGGTCAACAAATATGTCACTGTTTTCCGCTGCTGCATAACTCTACCTCCCTCCGGGGTGGGGCAAACAGCCAAGGCCAGCCAGGGTTCGGGGTGTGTCTTCCAGGGAGGTTGGTTCTTTGGAATCCCCACGCTTCAGACTCCTTAACGTTTTTTCTCTGAGAGATATTGCTTGGAAGAGCAGGGTGCTGTGGAATACTTCCAGTTGGTTCACTTTCTCCTCCTGCCCCCAGAAGCATGAAGGGATTGTGTGGATCAGTGGTTGAGCTGCCCTGGGATTGTTAACTCTCACACTAGCCCAGTCCAAGCTTGCAGCAACTTTCCACTTACACTGAGTCTCCTTCCCCAGCTCCTGCTTCCCAGAAGTGGCTCATCCGGGATTTCTGTTGTTCTGACTTGTGACCCTCCTGTCTGCCTGTTGGTCTCACCATCCCAGGCACATCGCATCTTTCATGAATCTAAGAAGCTGGCTGATTTTTCAGACTATTCAGTTTCTTGAGGGTTTTTTTTTTCTTTCTTTTCTTCTTTCTTTCTTCTCTTTTTGTGACACCATATCCTAAAAAAAGCAACTTAAGAGATAAAATGTGTCTTCTGTCTCCCATTTCCAAGTTAAGGTCCACTGTAGTGGGAGCACAGATTTAGGAGCTTTCGGGGAAATGGGGCTGTCCCCTCCACAGTCAGGAGAGGAGGGGCCAGTGCGGCTGCCGAGTTCCTTCTCTGCACCTGCACATCTAGAACCAAGCCAGGGACTGGCACCGCTCACAGTGGTGGGTCTTCCCACTTCAGTTAACCAAACCCAGATCTCCCCTCCCAAGCATGTGCAGAGAGAGGCCTAGTGCCCAGGTGATTCCAGATCACGTCAACTTGACAATTAGCACTAACCGTAAAATCAGCCTTTTCCTCCTTGTGATTGTCCAGTAGCAACTTCCAGCTTAGGACATGTGGAGCAGGCAAAGCAAGCCCACCCTGATTTCTTTTTTATACTTTAAAGCCTCACTCTTACATAGGTTGAAACGAATAAATGCCTTTAAGGTTATGATGAAGTCCGCGCTCTTCTTGGAACAGGAAATAACCACCCCACGCAAGCTGTCAGGTGTTTGCTTTCCCACACAGTCTGTCCCCCAAGATCTCTAGATGGTTATCGCACACTGTTGTCTTGAGGAGACAGGGGCAGGTGTTTGTGCTCTGTGTGACCTTGACTCGCTCTATCTTATGGACTTCCCCAGAAGCACCTTGGAGACCTCTGTCATCTGCCCCTCCCTGTGGTTCTTGTTGGCGTCTCTGTGGCTGCTAAGTGTACTATGTGCCATAGGAAGCCGCAGTTATGGCGGCCTCACAGGTGTTCTCAAGACTTATTTTCAGAGGTTGTTGAAAATCTCATTGCCAGGGCATTTATTCAGAGCTTCACATCTCACACACAGATTTGTTCACTTATGTGTGTGTTTGTAGTGCTGCAACGTTCTCCTTCTCTCTCACACACTTTCTGGATGTGAAAGTGTGTGCGTGCGTGCGTGCGTGTGTGTGTGTGTGGTGTGGCTGCAGTGCTGGGTTTTGAACGCTGAGCTTCTCCTCATCCTTCTACTTTTTTCTCTCCGCCTTTAGGCGGTTTGATTAGAATACTTCAGGGCTCTGTGGGCGTGGCAAAGTGAGAGGTGTGGGTTTGGTATGTATGTGCAATTTGTAGAATTTATTGTTTTGATAATTGTATAAAATACTTGGTTCTGTGGTCAATTGTCATTTGTATAATTTATAAAACAGTATCTTTGTTTCTCATCCATATATATCACTGATGTGTTGTGTCCTCAGACAGGACCTTTACTGCTGACGTTCGCTTTCCTTATCTGTAAAGGGAAAGGAATCATGAGAACATCATGGCTGGCAGCTCATAAGCCCTGGATAATGTCGACAGTGCTGTTGCTAAAGGGTGTGGTCATTGCCTACACTTTGCTTGATGGATAGTATCCTAAATGCTGGGCCCCTGGCACCTGCCATCTTGAGTGTCCTCCCTGAAGGAAGTCACCAGGATTTCCTGTGCTTCCAGGACATCCAGGCTTAGACTGACTGAGCCTTGGTGGGTTCATTCACGGGGAACACTTTCCTGAAAACGTCTCTGGTTCCCTGTGGACCTTGATCCTGGCATGCTCAGTCATGGTCTGTACTTCTGTTTATGATGCTCTTGACCTCTAGCTTCCAAGGCGGTGTTTCTGTTCTGAGATTTCCACACAAGCACTTTTAGTATGGCGTGTTTTTACACTATATCTTCAGATTACTTTTGATATAAGGTCTGGCCATGTAGCTCATGTGGGCCTCAAACAGGCGATCCTCCTGGCTAAGTGAAGTGCTGGGATTGCAGGGCACACCACTGTGCATGGGGTGCTATGGCATTTCTTGGTGGGTTCTCATGAGACAGCAGCCTAATGATACTGAATTGCTGACCTGGGGGACACTTAGGAGGAGGTGGGCTCTGGATAGAAGTGGACGAGCCTTTGGGACTCAGCTGAGTGTAAACCTGCACCCTCTCCTGTGTGTTCTTCCACATGTCTCATGTCTGTTCTGCCCCATCTAGGGTGTGGCATATTTGGTGGCAAGCTTTTCTTCCTTTTAGCCTCAGCTGCTGGGACCCTACTGTGCCTACTCACAGGACAACTTCAGGTTTTCGCCACCTATGTGGATTAACTCCAAGTCTCTTCTCCAAATGTTCTGACCCTGTTGCTCTGTGACATCAGTGAGCTCTTGCAATACATGTCCTTCTTGGGGCCCTGCATTTGGTGACCTCATCTCCAACAAATCTGCAAGACAATGCCTCAAAGGGAGAGTCATCAGCAGTAGCTTTGATGTGGAAGTGGTTACATGTGTGCTACATAATGTGTGGACACTAAAAGATGTCATTTGGGGTGCGTTCTAAAGACATATTTAAGAATCATGATACCGAAGCTGAGTGGTGTACATGTTAGTCCCAGCACTCAAGAGGCAGAGGCAGGTGGATCTCTGTGAGACTGAGTCCAGCCTGGTGTACATAGTGAGTTCCAGGCCAGCTGGGGCTACTGGAAGACCCTGTCTCAGACACACACACACACACACACACACACACACACACACATACACACACACACACACACACACACACATGAACTGCAGTATTATGGAGTTGGTCATAGAAGTCACTAGAGGCAAGGCTAGGTCTAGAATGCAGGGAAATCATCAAGCCGAGTTGCCATTACAACTGTGGTGAGAAATGTGTGAGGAAAAGAAGGTCTAACCCAGGACTGTCCAGAAGAGGAGATGAAGTTCTGATAAACAAAACGTAAATCAAGGAAGTCTGAAAGATAAACAGAAGCCAGGGTAAGGATGATGGATTAGGACTGGATCCTCCAGCAGCATTTCTGTTGGTGAGGTCTGTAGCATGCTAGAGATTCCAGATGACACTTCGAGAATACTCTGCAAACCCACCTAGGTTGGCAATGGTACATTGACTGTTTTGATCCTGAAGGTTCACAAACTTACTTTAATATATTAAAGGGACAGTGATTTCCCATAAGAATGAATTTTTTGCCTCTTCTGCCCAGCACTCATCACAGACTGGTAAGGGGTTCTGGACCCTGAACCCCTTGCCCACATTTCTGTAGCTCCCCTAGTTCCTGGCACTGACAGGTAAGCAGTCCCTGGACCATCAGCCCCAGGCCCACATGCCCACTCAAATGAGAAAATCAAAACAGAAAAAACAGAAACAGCATAAAAATCCAGACAATGCATCTCCTCCAAAAGGACCCACACTAATGAACCCAGTGAAAATGACCTCTAAGACCCCCCAGACAAAGAATTGAAAAGAATTTACACTCAAACAACTCAAAGAAGAGGAGATTCCAGGAGAACAAAAACAGATGAATGAAAGAAAGAAACCAGTACAAGATTTGAAAATGGAATTCAATAGAGAATTACTGAAAAAAAGCCAAACTGAAATGATGCTGGAGGTGAAGACCTCAGAAAGCCACATAAGAACCTCAGTGGAAAGCTTCACTGCCAGAATGGATCCTGTGAGAAACAGAGTCAGGACTGAAAGGCACGGTAGAAGAACCAGATTGTTCAGGAAAGATCAAAGGTAAATTTCTTAAAAACCCATGGGCATAGAAGAAGAATGGACTGGCATACCAAAAGTGTAGATATATTTCCAATAAAATAATTGGAGAAAAATTTATAAACCTAGAGAAAGAGATGCCCATTCAGGTACAAGAGGCCCGCAGGACACCAAATAGAGCCAGAAAGGAAACTCCCGAGACAATTACAGTAAAAACAGAATAAAGAGAAGGCCTTGAGAGCTGCAAGAAAGAATGTTTAAATCACTTATAAAGTTAGCCTATCAGGATCCTACCTGATTATTTGACAGAAGCTTTTAAAGCTAGAAAGATCTTATTCCAAGTTCTGACAGATCATAACTGTCAACTGAGACTATTATACACAGCTAGTAAAACTGAAGGACAAATAAAACCTCCTGTGATTAAAAAAAAAGATTAAGGAACTTTATGACTGCTAAGTCATTTCTACAGATTACCCTGGAAGAATATCAGTCTGCAAAGAAGGATAAACACACCTAAGAGCACAGGGAATAAATAAACAATACCAGGACAGCTCATCAAAAAAGATGGTCAGAGAAAACATTGTAAAGTCAACAAAATGATGGAAATTAACACAATGATGTCAACAGTAACTGAATATCAACTGTCTCAATTCCCAGTAAAAAGACCCAGACTAGCAAACTGAAACTGAAAATAAGATCCAACTCTTTGCTCTCTCCAAGAAACTCACCTTATCATCAATGATAGAAGCCACCTTTGGGTAAAAGTTTGGAAAAGGTGTTCCAAGCAGACGAATCTACAAAGCAAGTAGACATAGCTATTCCAATACATCTCAAAATGGACTTCAAACCAAAACCAGCCAGAAAAAATAAGGAAGGTCATACTCATCAAATACCCAGAGGACGCTATAATTAGTTACAATTCTAAATACATAGATACACACATATACATATATAACAAACATAGGTGCATCCAATTTCATTAAAAAATTCTAGGTAGGCTGAATAGGCTCCAGTGGATGATGTGAGGGCCCGGGTCAGCTGGTAGACAACAAAATGGGGCAAAGCAAAGGACTCACATCTCTGCTGGACATGAGCCATTTAGTACAGAATTCTACACTCTTATATAGTCAGATCTCAGGGTCACTACAGGGAAGTAGGTGCAGGAATACATAATACGTTAGTCAAGCATCGATCACATACGAGGTGACAAATCTCTTAAGTTAATCAATAAACTTTAAATTATACAAGGATTCTTTTAAGCATCCTTAAAAACAAAAGAAAAACCAGTTACCCTGTACTAGTTGACAAACATCCTATTTCTAATCTAATAGTCATCGTGATTTATAGCAGAATTTTAAACTTAAACAAAGAGGGTGGTTTTCCACACAGTCCATTAAACATCTTTGTTTTCAAGTGATGTTTGGACTTCCTTTATGTATGCTATTAACCTCTTCCTTGATGTTCTCCTTCAGGATGAACTCACACAGAGGGACCTCTGGGTACATTAACTTGAGTCAATAGGCCTTAATATATATGACAAAATGCATGAAGTCCTGTGGAAAGTCTATGTGGGGGAGTAAATGTGATTAAGATGTATGAAATCCACAAAAGTTCAATTAAAATATTTTTTTTTAATTTTCAAAAAGAAAAAAAAATGATTCTAACCTAATACAGTGATAGTGGGTGTAAGGAACACAAACTATAAACATAGTTATACAATGTTTGGAACTAAGGCCAAAACGACTTGTGTGTGTATGTAGGATAAAAATAGGGAACCCTGGGCTCAAGAACTGGACATAGATAACCAGATGACTGACCACAGAGGAGAAATCAGCCGCAGCAGTGAAGGTAACACCCAGGATCGGGTATAAAAGACCCCAGCTGTGAAGCGCTCATTAGGAGTTCCTCAGAGCCCCTCGCCTCCAGCTGCTCTGCTGGGGGACTCTCCCACCTGAGACCTGACCTTGGATACCAGTGGAGTGGTCCCGTGGAGGACCAGCCTCATAAGCCTGCACAGAAGACCATGACTGGTAAGAGCCAACGGAGAAAGAGCTAGTGTAGGTGTAGGATTTCTGTGTCCATGTGTAACAATAAATAACCCAAAAGGAGTCACTGGCTCTGGCTCTGTTTGTCCTGTGACTCCTGCCTTGATAACCATTCAGGGACCCTCCAGTAGATTCCACACTCAAGACAGTGGGTTACTCTACTACCTGTGGGGAGCCATTTGCCTGCCTTCAACCATGCTCTGGTCCAGGGTAAGGCACAAAAGTGCTGTGGGAACAGGATGTTTTGCTAAGCTTGCAAATAATTTATGGCACCTGAGGGGAAGCTTATCTTGGGCTCAAGGCTGAGGTTTGACTGTTTTATGACCCTTGAAAGATGTGGGTGCCTTGAGCAGTTTTGCAGGTGTAAATGTCAGCGTTGAACTCTTGACCTGTTGTGGCCTTCACTGACGGCCCTCCTGACTCTCTCCTTTGTTTCTCTCGTCTTTTCTTAATCCTCACTCCCCTCTTAGGCACTGTTACCCGTCTCACCAACAGGCAGGTCATCCAAGCAATACTAAACAGAGAAATATTACACTTAAATGATACCATAAAACAAGTGTGTTTAATACACATCTGCAGAACATTCCTCCCAAACCCTAAAGAATACACATTTTTCTCAGCATCCCATGAAACTTTCTTCAAAATTGATAACATATTAGGACACAAAGCAAGTCTTAAAAATATAGGAAAACTGAAATAATATCCTGTGGATGGATTGATGACTCAGCAGCTGAGAGCACTGGCTGATTTTGCAGACAACCTAGGATTGGTTCCCAGCACCCACATGGCTGTTACCAGCCACCTGGAACAGAGGATCTGACTGAATAGCCTGTGACTAACGGATACAAACCTTTTGGAATGTATTAACTTAGAGACCACCACCTTCCACCCACCTGAGGGCTGACTAAGAAGCCCGTCAGAGAGCATCTACAGCCAATAGCAGAATTCTCCCCACTCTGCTACAACCTGCCTCTAAGATGTCTCTACCAATGTTTTTGAAAAATGTCTTGATTTATGACTTTCTTTGTTCTATTGCTATAAAAACTTCATGAAACTGTAACATTGGCACATAGAAATTAGAGTGACCTGAATCTGTGTTCTCAGACCATCATCACTTGTATTTGGCTCCAGAATAAACTCTCTAGTCCACTTTGAGGTGAGACTTGTACTTATGCATGGACTGCTACAGTGAGACAGTTCCAAGAAGACACACTTCCATGGCCAGTTCCTAAATGTTTCCGAGAGTGAACGCAAGCTGCCTTGTTGATGAGTGGTCATGGTGCGTGTTTCACTCTGCTTCTACTTGAATTTGGCCTCTTTGCAGGTGGGGGTGACAACCTATCAACAGGCAGGCTAGGGGAAGCAGGCAATTTAAGCACTCGTTGCTACATTTAGGAAGATCATACCTGCAGAGGGCTGGCTTCAGTGAGTACCCATTCCTGTGCTGCTCTATCATGTTTTTGTGCTGATTTGATAAGCACAGATAATAGAATTCTTGCCTTTGAATTCCAAGACACAGGAAAGCTGTCTTGAAGGACAACGCCCTTCGTTTCCCAGAGTCAGGCTTTCCAAGAGAGGAATTAATAACCCATTCCTATGCACCTGGCACAGCACTTTGTATTTGCTCCTCCCTGCAGTCCTGAGGCAATGTCAAGCTCATTCCATGGTGGAGAAAACGGCAGCCTAGAGAGAATTAATTTGCTCAAGCCACACAGCAGAGCTCGGAGCAGCCCAGATCTGTACTTAACCTGGCTCCTTCTGATCAACACCTCTGTTGGTTTTGGACCGGCCACAGAATATAGCTCATTGTCAGTGGGGCAGCAGAAGAACTGGGGGCCTTTTGACTAAGCAGAAAGGGCTCCAGGCGTCCAGAGACTGAAGAGCCACCTCCTGTAATCAGGCCCACTACCTGGGTCTCCAGCTCTCCCTGCTGGCAGTCAGCGAGGGTAAGGCACAGGTGACCGCTCTGTTTCTTCTGGGATCCTCAGAGGTGGGTGGGTGCAGCCGGGAGGTCCCACACCGGGTGCGTGGGTCACTGAACTCAGCAGCTCCACGTGCATCCACAGTCTGCCCTCTGCCCACAGGATCAGCTGCAGCTGCTAGCACAGCCCCTTGAGGTAGGGCAAAATGAGGCAGAATAGTGGACCAGGGGGAGGCCACGACTTCGGAGATTAGGAAATGAAATGGGCAGAAACAGAAAGGCTGGAAGCCCTCAGCCCGACTGGACTTCATGCAGCCAAGGACACATACCTGGAAAACATCCACCTTGCAGGGACCTGGGAAAGGCAGGGACTATTTAAATGACACAAAATGTCACCAGTCCCACCCCCTTTCCTTTCCAGTCGTAGAGCTGGGTCACAAATGCACAAACGAGGTCTTCACACTTCCCAGCTGCTCTGCATTTCTCCTTAATAAGCTATCTCCGTTCCCGTAACTATCCACGTGTGTCTGCACAATTCGTTGTAAAGAACCTGGAAACTTCACCCGCCCTGCAGACTCAAATCTGCAGCTCTGACATCATTTTTAAAATTTTTTTCCTTCTCTGATATTTTGGTTTGGCCAATGAAGAGAAAGTTAGGTACAAGATGCTTCCTGACTTTTCTCTCTCTCAACAACGATACTGAATTGTTCCTTTCCCTCAGCACTTGGAGATGAGAGGAAGATTTCTGTGGTGAGTTGATTAACCATGGTCTGGGAAACTCAGATTCAATCTCTTTCCTTTCCTCTCCTCTCTGCCCATGGGAGAGAACCAGAGGTGTGCCTAGACCCTCTGAGAAACCCATGTATTAACACTGGCTAAGCCCAGATTTAAGATTGGAGAGGCAACTGCCCACATTTAATCTGTGAGATCGGTGAATCTTGCCCTGAAGATATTTCAGCCTATGTTGTCGCGGAGCTGCCTGAACACAAGCAGAAAGCAACCATGTGACTTCATCACCACATGGCGACCAGAGGCATCCCCAAGATGGCTGTCAGTGAGCATAAAGAGAATTATTGCAAAATCAGGATAAGTACCTTCCAGTTACTTTCTAACATATTGCCATTTTATAAAGAAGAGCAGGGAGGTGCAGGCGGGGATCTAAACATCAAGTTACACTGTATGAAAATCACAAAAAATTCGATAAAAATGATAAGGAATGTGGTGGTGGTACGTGCCTTTAAGCCCCCGGTAGCCTTCTTGGGCAGAGGATGCCCACACCAAAGGTAAGAAAAAGCAGCAAATGACAAAGTACTGCAAATAAATAAAGTAGCAGCTTTATTTGGACCTCAGGGTTGATCCTTAAATCCTGTTTTTGGCCCCAGTTTGGCTAGCATCTGCTAGTTTTGAATTGAACATGTTAATTCAAAAAGCCCTGTCTGCCATGAGAAGGTCGACTGTGCCCTCTGCTGGAAGAAAGGTCCTATGTTATCTTGCTCTCTTTAAAACAGAAGATAATGTTAACTAACTATAAGAAAGAACAAGACTGTATGTACATGGGCCTCCTTGACCTCCTTGGCTGTTGGTATACCCCACCTACAATCCAGACCAGTTTCTGACCCCTCAGACCCACAGCAGGGGTCACAGCAGCTGTTTCTGTCCTCCCTCTTCCGTAGTCATCCTGTGAACAGATCCTGTGTCAGACCCAACGAATGTTGGCTCTCAGATTAAATATCCATCCCTCACTAAACTCCAAACAGACACTGAATGCTGTTAAAAAAATAAATTCAGAGCTGTTCGTGGTGGCACACACCTTTAATCCCAGCACTTGAGAAGCAGGGGCAGGTGGATCTCTGTGAAACAGAGGCCAGCCTGATCTACATAGCAAGTTCCAGGGCAGGTTCAGGGACTCTGTCTCAAAAAAACAAAAAACAAAACAAACAAAAAAAAGAGTCAAGCATCATGCCATATACCAGTTATCCCAAGATGGTCAAGCAGAGAAAAAGAGAGTTCAAGTCCAGCATGGGCTACAGAGTGAGACATAGTGTCAAAAACTGAACAAATAACAATGTACTCAAACAAATGACTAAAAATAACTTAAAAATTAATTATGGCTTGAATTATTTACAAAAGAAATTTAAGATCACAAAATTAGATGTTTGCAACATACTGTGAATAATCCATATTAACAAAAATTCATATAATAGCATTTTTGTTTGTTGTATATGTGCATGAAACTCATTGTTATGGATAAGTAATATGTGCTGATAGAAGACTTTAAAAAATAATTAACATACCAAGGTTAAGTTACTAGTATATCCTTACTTTTTTCATCTGGTTGCAATTAAATAGTATAATTTAATGATTTTTACTATTTCTTTAGAGATATTGATGCTTCATCAATTAATGAAATAAAGCACTTTATTCAAAAAGAAAGAAACAAAGACATGTTGTATGAATAACTCAGTAACCCAGATTAACAAAATACATTTATGTAAAATGGGATTTTGTTAAGGTAAAAACCATATAATATGAAATTCATCATTTTGATCAATTTTATTTATTTTATTTGTGTGTGTGTGTGTATGACTGTTTTCCTTGCATGTATTTAAGTGCACCTGTGTATGCAATGCCTGTGGAGACCAGAAGAGAGCATCAGATTCCTTGGAACGGGAGTTATAGATGGTTGTTAGATGCCATATGGGTGCTTGGAACCAAACCCAGGACCTCTGCAAGAGCAGCCAGTGCTCTTAACTGCTGAGCCATCTCTCCAGCCACAACCTACCTATTTATTTATTTTTATTTATTTTGACACAGAGTCTTCCCGTAGCCCCGGCTGGCTTGGAACTTACTATGCAGGTCAAACTGACCTCAGTCTCACAGAGACCCACCTGGCTCTGCCTTCCAAGTCCTGGAATTAAAGGCATGCAGTACCTCAGCAGGCCCACGGTTTCTTTAAAAAGACTTATTTGGAGTGTGTGTGTGTGTGTGTGTGTGTGTGAGAGAGAGAGAGAGAGAGAGAGAGAGAGAGAGAGAGAGAGCGCACAAGAGAGTTCGTTCACATGCTCTTGTACACATGGTACATATGTGTTCACACAGGCATGCATATGCCATCATGCTCAAGCAGAGATCAGAGGAAAACTTGTAAGTTTTGGTTCTCTCCTGACATCTTTTTTTTTGAAGCATATTCTCTCTTGCTTTCGCGTATGAACAATTCTCCTGTCTCTGCCTTGCAGATGCTCCCTGCATCCATTCTGGGAATTGAACTCGGTTCATGGGGCTTACACAGCAGGTCCTTTCACCCTCTGAGCCATCTCCTCTGCCTCCGTTTTGACCATTTTAAAAGGTGTGATTCAACAGCATTTTACATTTTCACAATGCAGAGCGATCTTTACCAATATCTGGTTTCAGGAAGTTTCCTCATCCCATGAGGAAATCCCGTTCCCATTAAGCAGTTACTCCTCATTCCCCCTCCTCACAGTCCTAGAAATCCCCCCAGATGTGTCTACTGTAGGTGTTACATAAGAGGGCGATCAGGGTCTTTCCTATTATGACTAATATCCCATTGTGTGAATACAGTGTTCATTCATTCATGTCCAGAGGGAGGCTCTAAGACTTATGAAGTTAACGTAACTTACCAGGCTCAGGAAAAAAACAGCACACACCCCAGGAAATCCCTGACACACAAGGCTCCTCCCAGTGTCATAGAAACAGTAGGGAGTGCTGGGGAAGGGGCACTTATGGACTCTTCTGCTATGTGTGGGTCATGAACTGTCAGAGAGACTGATATGGATTTTTTCAGTGATCCAGCTACCTTCGAGTCAGTTGTGTTCCTGTAAGTAACAACTTGCCTATACTTTTATAAATAATGCCAATAAACTCACTGGTTCACTAAGCTAGGCTTGGGTGGAATTGTTTTGTTGGTCTGTCCTTGGTGGCCTAGCAGGGATAAATAAATGTTCATACCTCTCTCAGAAGTGTCTAAACAACCACCCATCACCCCCAAAGCCCTTGTCCTTTTCACGTCAGTGAAGATAACACAATGAAAGACACAGGCTAGGACTACCCTAATGTGTCCCACAGGTCATTCCAGTTATTTGGAAGACTGAGGCGGAGATCCCTTGAAGACTAAGAGTCTGAGACAGCCCAAGACAGCATAGTCAGAGACCAACTCAAAAACGACAAGAAAATGTCAGGCTTGTTGGGTTTAAGAAGCCTAGAAACTCACAGAAACATTCAATCTCAAAGACAGAGAAGCTGGGAGAACCGGATGAGAATAGAGCTTAAAGTGATGCAGAACTGCTTAAAAGGCTCGCCTCGGGGAATCAAAGCTCACCCTGACCTCTATCCTGGTCCCTCTCCTGCTCAGATGCCTCCCCCTGGTTCCTCATTGCCCAGCTTGTCTAAAGGAGACTGCACCATCGCCATAGCGGCATGTGGTCAGATAAAGGTCAGGGAGCCCAGCCTGGCTCACCCAGCCTCAGCTGGGTCTCTGTGGTCCTCCAGCGTCCCCTGCTGGCGCTTAATAAGTTTTGGGAACAGGTGACAGCTATTTTATTCTGGGATCCGCAGGTGGGTGGGGGGCTCAGGGCGTCCGGCCAGGTGTGGGGGACACAGATGACAGCTGTGTTATTCGGGGATCCGCAGGTGGGTGGGGGGCTCAGCGCGTCACCGGCCAGGTGTGGCGTCACCGCGCGCCCCCGCCCAGCGGCTCCACCCGCAGCCACAGCCCGCCCTCCGCGCGCAGGATCAGCTCCGGCTTTCTGCGCGGCTCCACGGCGTCGGGCAGGACGCGGAAGCGCAGCAGCGTCAGCGCCAGCGCCACCTTCATCTCGGTCATGGCGAACGTCTGTCCGATGCAGTTCCTGCGGGAGGACCGGGCTGGGGACTGCCAGCCAGACCCATCCGACCGACCCTGACCCAACTTATACCAGGTCACAGGGCGCCGCCCTTGACCTTCCAACCCCTGTCTCCAAACCTTTGCGCAGAACCTGCAGGAGGGCGGGAAGGAGACCGGGAACCCTGACCGTCCCATCTCCCCGCTGTCCCCACCGCGAGTCCCAGACCCCGAGCCACCCTAAGCCGGCTGGCCTCACCTGGGCCCCGCCGAGAAGGGAATAAAAGCCAGCGGTGACCTGTCTTTGATGTTCTCAGGGTCAAAGCGGAAGGGGTCGTAGACCTGCAGGAGAGACCAGCCACGGAGATGAGTGGCATCTCCCAGTAGAGCCAGACACGGAGTGTGTTGGGCAAGGTGAGGTCTGACTTTCTAGCTCCACCCTCCAGTAGGTTCCCAAGGATGGCACACCTCGGGGTCTGGCCACACAGTTGGGTTGTGATGGGTCCCAAAAATACTGATGAGGCAGATGACACCTGTAGGTAAGAGAGGCCGGCAGGGTAAGCACGGCCGCCTGGTCAACGGTGCGTGTGCCCAGGACCCTCCTCCCCATCCGTGGGCACCTTTGGGAATGACTCGGCCATCTGGGAGCTCGATGTCCTGGGTGCAGCAGCGGGAGATGACGGTGACCGGGGGGTGCAGCCGCAGACTCTCCTTGATGCACATGGTCAGGAAGGGCAGCTGGGCCAGGTCGTCCCTGAGGAAACCACCCAACAATTAAACAAGAGAGGGGCTGCCAGCCTGTGTTGCCCATGTGAGCCTTTCTCAGTGTTGAGATAACCCCGAGCACAGCAGGGAGCTGGAAAGTCCTGGAGAACATTTAGCCAGGCATCTATAGAAGCTCTGAAGCAAATACATCCAGATGCCACCCTAAAAGGAAGTCATCAAATCGGCTCTGCCCTTGCTCCTTCTCCCTCCCCTCCTTCTCTAGCTCCTCTGTCCCTCCCTACCCGCTTTCTCGGCTCCTTCTTTCTCCTCCTCTTTCTTCCTCTCCTCCCTCCCCAACCTGTTTCTCCTCTTTCTCTTTCCTGCTCTAACCCTTTTCTCTTCTCCTGCTCCACCATTTCTCCACTTCTCCATTTCCCGACCCAGTTACACTCTGCCTTCCTTTCTTCATCACCTCTAACCATTGGAGCAGGCTGCCTTTGTTTTGATTTTTATTCTCTGAGAATTTCATACACGGTATATTTTTACTGTATTCAGTCCCCTCCCACAATTCCTCCCACATCCATCCTTCCCTACCTACCTAACTTTGTGTCCTTTTTTTAAAAAAAAAAAAAAAAAAAAACACCAAATTCAGTTTGTACTGCCCATATTCTCAAGTGTGGGGCCATCCACACTGGGGCCATGAATTTTGCTAAGTGGACATCTTATTAAAATGACTCTTGGTGACTTATTATTATACTCATAGATTAGCTCATCTCTCGGTCCTCATTGGAGAAGCTTCCTTTCACAGTAAATGGCAATTAACACCAAGGTAACTGGCCAAGGTGTAGAGACTAAAAGGCTGTAGACTATTTGGTCCTAAATAGAACACTGATATCACACCCGCTTCCTCCCAAAGTTCAGGGATCACCGTAGAAGAGGGAGTGGAAAGATTGTAAGAGTCAGAGACAGCAGATGACTGTGAGCCAGACATCCTTTTTGACCTGTAGTTTTGTTACCCAATTCTAGATGAAGCATGATTTTCTTGACAATTTTATACATACTCAAACAAAGTATGAGTACTTAGAAGGCAGTTTGACAAGATGCACATTTAGAATAGTAACGGCAGTTGGGTTCTCCTCTGGGGCTGATGACCTCCGCAGCCATAGACTTCTGTCCAGGTTTGCAGTACTAGGAAAGCACTCCCTCCCAGGGAGTGTCAGATTCAATAAAAAAGTGGTTGGTTACCCCATAAAGAGCCACCTTTTATAGATCCCACAGTCAGGTGAGGCCGCTGATGCGTTTTCTACCCCAGCTCCCTGAGCAGCACTGGAACATGTTCTTTGCTCCCGCTTAGACTTATCCTCAATTCCATGACTACTGTGTGTCCTAGGAGTGTTCTGACCTCGGACTGTTCTACCACAAAGCTGGAAGCTCCTGACAGGCAGGTAGGTCCCTGAGCTGGGTCCTTAGCACAGTATAGGTGGGGCATACAATTGTGATAGGAAAGTCTGCCAAATGAAGGCTGGATGCACGGAGGATGTAGGGATTCTGCACAGCATACAGATGACGTTTACTTCAGGCCACTATGAATCTCTGGGTAAGACGGTACAGCAGGATTTACGGAGTAGAGAAACAAATAGAGAGGGAGACATCTGGAAAAAAATACCAGAGAGAGAAGGAAGGGTGGAGAAGGACTGATCATTTACTGAGCATCTGTAAAGCGGCATCATCCGCCCTCACGATTTGTTTTCTTGTCAGTAATTCTCTTCGCTCAGACTTCCAGGAAATCATGGATGGCATTAGGCAGAGTCAGCATGAGTCTCCAGGGAGTAAACTGGGGCGAGCTGAATAAAAGCTATCAGAAAAGCAACAGACAAACACCTGGGGCAGCATCAGCAACAGACGCAGGAAAGGCCAGGAAAGCCCCCTTCCCAGCGCTGAGTGCTCACAGCTGACAGCAGAGCAGAAGACACCGCTCCTAAAGACTCTTGCTTCCAAGGCTTGGTAGCACAAGACCCTCTGTGAACTACACTCTCAGGAACTCCGTCCGAGTAGGATAGGACTATACATTGAAACCTGACAAACAGAACTTGAGACTTGGGAAAATGGGACAGTTATCTTAACCCCACTACCTTGAGGACTTAAGAAGCACTGCAGAAGAGAAGGGCTGTGGTTATCTGCATAAGACCTATACAAGATCAAGCCAGCCCAAATCCCAGTATATCTAGGTCCATGCTTAGATAGTGACTATTGTTGCAAGGGACAGCTGGGGATAGACCCTGGTGTCCTGAACATCTACCTGACAGAGGAAAATGACATCCCATCCCGACAACCAGATAGTCCCTCCTGAACATTACAAATACTTCCAACTTAGAGAATAAATAAAAATTTAGCTTCAAACAACTCTATGCTTAAATCCCAATGAAAATATACAAGTAAGATGAAAAACCAAGACAACTTGTCTCCTCCAAAATCTATCAATCCCAGAGTAAATTACTACAGTGAGTAACTTAGATGAAATGCCAGACAGTGAGTTCAAAAGAATGATGAAATATATGTTCAAAGAAATGAAAAAGGAAGTGTGTGAATGCTGGAATGAATTCCAAGAGAAACTGCTGAATACAATAAAGAAGTCAACGCAGGATACGAAAATGAACTTCAGTAGAGAGATAGAAATACTAAAACCAAGATTGAAATGATCCTGGAAATGAGAAATTCAGTAAGTAAAAGAAAAGCTGAGAAGGAAATCTTGACAACAGGATGGTCCATGGAGGACAGACTAGCAGGACTTGAATCCAAGGTGGAGAAATTGGTACATTCAGTTAAGGACAACAATCATGCTATAAATGTAAAATGTCAGATCTTAGCGACACCTTGAAAAGTCCATATCTACAAAATATGGGCATAAAAGTATGATCTCTCCATGCAAAAGACAGAGAAAATATTTTCCATACACTACAGAAGAAAATGTCCAGAATGTAAGGAAAGCCTGGCCCATCGAAGCACAAGAGGAATACAGAACATCAAATAGGCAGGACCAGAAAAGTAATTCTCCACACCAAATGATCGTTAAAGCACTAAATATACAGAATAAAGCGTGTATTGAGAGCTGCAGGCAACAGCTGATCATTGAACATAAACTGTAAAAGTCATGGAGATATGAAAAGATGTAATTCGAGTTCTGAAAGACCACGACCGGCAACCCAGCCTAATATATCAGCAGATCTATCTGCTGTAATTAAGAGACAAAGGAGGACCTTCCGTGATGAAAGCAGATTAAAGGGGTTTGTGAATCACTGTACTGCTCTAGAGATGATACTAGAAGAAATTCTTCAGACCCAAGAATGGCAAATATACCCAAAAGCCTACAGGGAACAAAACATGCTATAGCAGTGGTTACATGAATGATGATGAGGAAAATATCAAGCACTGCAAATAAACAAATGGACAGGAATTAGTACGTGTTTCAGTAATAAAGCTGAACGTTAATGCTCTCAAGTTCCCCACAAAATACACACGCTAGCAGTGTAACAGGTCTGGTATCTAATCGTATGTAGACATCTTGTGTAAAAGAAGAGTATCTAATCTTATGCAAACATCTTAAGCAAATAACCATTGTTAACACATCTGTCTGTGAAGTGATAATGGTCTCTAACCAAACCAGAAAGACTCCTTTTTACTGCAGTGACATCCTGTTTTTGAGCAAGCTAAGCTTAAAGGGGACTCTGTGCTTGACACTTTCTCATGGTCTTCAAGATTGGATATAATACCAGGATGTCTTAATCAGGAACAAAGGCAGTGGCTAAAACGCAAACATCTGCTTCTGTGGGCTCAGGTGGGGGTGTTGGGGGTTGGATATTTTTGAAACTGACCTTTACACACCTAGAACTTGCCTATAAAAGCTGGATGCTACAATGAATCCACACTGAACTTGCCCACCTAGAGTTCAGAAGTCAGCCCAGCTGACTACCTTGCCTTTCTTTGGTGTGTGGTGACTTCTGATTGGCACTCTATAACAGCAGATTAGATTTTACAAAACAGGATCCAAGAAACGCACCTTGACTTCAAAGAGAGACGGTGCTTTGTAAAGATTCTATTTTTACCTCCTAATTATGTTTATGTGAATGGTCATGCACATGAGAGATGTGCCTGAAGAGGCCAGAGAGGATACCAGATCTCCCAGACCTGGAGGCTACAGGTAGACTTGGGTGCCAGGAACTGAACTCAGGTCCTCTGCAAAAGAAGCACCCACTCTTAACCTGGAGCCCACTCTCCAGCTCCAGTAGATGCCACCTTAATATGAAAGGAGAGAAAGCAAATGGAACTAGGAGGCAACCAAGTATCACTATTCTAATATCTGACAAAATAGACCTCAAACCAAATCTAGTCAGGAGGTATATAAATAAGGTCCTTTCATCATGATTAATGCAACAATCAAGAAGATATTGCAGTTTTATACACATATACAGCAAACATGGGTGAATTAAATTTCATTAAACAAATAGTGTCAAATATAAAGTGACAGACTAACACAGAATTAGTGCATGATTTCAATGACCCACTCCTATTGATAGGTCATCCTGAGAAAAACTAAGCAGAAAAATATTGGAACTAAATGACATCATAGATCAAATAGACTTAAAAGATGTCTATAGAACATTCCATCCAACTACTGAAAAATATATATTCTTCCCAGCAGCCCATGGAATTTTCTCTAAAACAGATCATATATCAGGACACAAAGGAATCTGAACAAACACAGAAAAGCTTGGGAGGAAGGCATCTGTCCATAGCTTGCCGGTCAGAGGACAGTTCTATGCAACAAGAAGTCAGTAGCCTTCCTATATACCAGTGATAAACATAGTGGAAAGAAATCAAGGGAACAATCCCATTCACAATAGCCACGAAACAGTAAAATCCCTTGGAGCATCATAACCAAGAACGGTGTATCTACAATGCAAACTTTAAAACAGTGAAGAAGGAAATTGAAGAAGACTCTAGAATATGAAATGACCTCCCATGTACATGAATGGGAATAATTAATAACATAAAAATGGCTGTCCTGTCAAAAAGTAATCTATAGATTCAATGCGATCCTCACAAAATTTCAGCACCAGGGACTAGAGAGATGCTCAGTGGTTAAGGGCCCTGGGTGCTCTTGCAGAGGAGTGGGTTCAGTTCCCAGCACCCATACAACAGCTAACAACCATCCATAGCTCCAGTTCCAGAGGATCTGACGCCCTTTTCTGCCTCTATGGGTATTGCATACATAGGCGCACTTACATACATGCAGGCAAAACGTTCATCCACATTAAAAAAAAAAATGCTTTTTAAATTTCAGCACCATTCTTCACATAAATAGGAAAAATCTTAAAATTCATAAGGAACCATTAAAAAATCCTGGATACAACATATATCAATGAAATTCAGGAAATCATAAGGATGTACCTTAAAAACTTATGCGAAGTTTGAAAATTCAAAAGAAGTTTATTGATTTCTAGATAATATGATTTACCAAAGTTAAAATGAGACAAGGAATTTAAACAGATATATAACAAACAACAAAATTGAAAAGGCTCTAAGCTGTTACTGGCTGCTGGGGGGAAGGGAGCTGTTCTCCCCAGGAGGGCGCCCACTCCCCAGTGGTTGCCCTTGCATAGTAAATAGCCCACCACCCATGCTGATGCAAGCAACCCTAATGAAACTTAGTGGATGATATGAATGTAGGTGAGGGGCCTGTTGGGCAGAAGAAAGGGTTTA
This sequence comes from Eospalax fontanierii, assembly GCA_035773235.1. Classification (NCBI taxonomy): domain Eukaryota; kingdom Metazoa; phylum Chordata; class Mammalia; order Rodentia; family Spalacidae; genus Eospalax; species Eospalax fontanierii. The sequence continues at coordinate 9,997,244 of CM069554.1, forward strand.
GTGAGAGGGAGAAGGAGATCATAAAGGATAATGGGGGAGATACGATCAATGACATTAAACTTATGTATATGAAAGTGTGAAAGACTCAGTAACTCAAAGGTACATGACTACAATTATCTCATATATGAAATTGTAAAAGACTGTACAAATTTTTTTGAAAGTCCAAATCTTTCTGTATGAAAGCTTACAGTCTTACTCTTGCTGATAAAGCAGATACCATCTCCACCAAGAAATAAAGGAAAATCATCAAAAAGAGCTGAGGAGCAGAGTCAAGAAGTGGGGCTCAGTGACACGCCAGGGCCTGAGCTCACCATTCAATCTCCTCGGGCTCACGGTCCCTCAGGAGCTCCCGCACCTCCTGCCGGCAGCGATCCTGGTGTTCTGGATGCCTCGCCAGGTTGTACAGAACCCAGGAGAGCCCACTGGCTGTGGTGTCATGACCTGAGGGGCACACAGGCAGGCTTGGGCCTACGGGCCACGTCATCATTACAGGATGAACAGTGCCCCAGCAATGAAGTTCGCAGGAAGAACAGGGAAAGGAACCGAAGGTAATGTAGGGATTTCAGGGCCACAGCATGTCACCTGTCCTCTCTCTAGTCTTACACTGAGACCCCCTACCCTCAAACATGAAGGTGTCAGCTTCTGCTCGGATGTCCTCGTCTGACATCTCCTTTCCATCTTCATCCTGGAGATAAAGCAAAACCCCAAATCTCATCAGTTCCTAGGGCTTCTGTATCTAATATAAGTCAGTCTCTGAAGATTCGTCCTCCATCAGACACCTGAGCCTCATGAATTTGTCTTGGTCATCACTGTCAGATTCTCCATCCCGTAGTAGTTGTTCCTGCATGTCCTGCTTCACGTGTATTGGTGAAGGAATTGGTAATCTGTCAAGTTCTATTTCTATATAATGTGGATTTCTGGAAAAAATGAGACTAACAACCTCACTTAGGATGATCGTGCAAGGGTTTCTCTCGTGAAGTGGAGAGTAGGCATGACTCCCAGGACATCGACTCTGCCCTCAGCTGAGGAAACTACAGCTTCTTTTGCTGATTCTTTCACTATTGCTTGATGACAGCAGTATCTGCTTTGTTAGCAAAGGAAAGGTCGTATACTTTGGGACAGAAATATTTTGACTAGCAGGAGAGCCAGTGGCCATGCGAGGCCGAACAGCGTCACCTTGCAGGTGCTCAGCAAGCGAATTCCCCTCATCTCCTTCCTTCTCTCACATAGCATTTTCCCAATGTCTTCCTTCTCTCTGTACTCTTCTCCTACACCATAATCTCTGTCTTCTTCAGCCCTATTCTTGGCTATTAAGCATAATTCGTTTAACCTTCTCTGGGGAGCTACTAGATTTGAAAATGTGAAGAAGGTACCTTTGTACTGAAATAACTGTTTCTATTACTCAACAAAGTCTTCTCTCTACCAAAGTATGATTATATGCATGTAAGAAATGCACTATCTTGTATCCTAGTTTTTTTAGACAAATGAAAACCATCTCTTCTTGTCTGACCTCCTCTTTTCTCGTCATGTCCCCTTCACCCGTCTCTCTCTACCACTCCCTAAGTCTCTCCCTTCTCCTTACCAGTCTCCTCCCTCCCCCTCACTTCCTGAAACAAAGAAATCACAAGAATGCCGAATGTCCTAGATAAATTCCAAGACTGGTGATGTGTGGGCCTTTCTCCTGCTGTGTAAAGCCTGTGGCATGTCCGGATAAAATCGTCACATCACCTGGGAAAGGGAAGTCATCGAGACAGTTCTACTCTGACCACCGCCCTAGCTGCTGTAATGCGCGGGAGGTCTGATCTCAAAGGCTGGTGCTCCCCTCTGCATAGGTGCAGATGCAGATAGTCCTGAGACAGGACAGAATGACGGGAAAAATGATTGAGCTCTGGGAAGGGAAGGGTGCCCCTCATCTTGTAGTCTGGATGAAGCCTCTCATCGACTGAGAAGCAAGAATTCCAGTGCAATTAACATTTACTTCCTTTCCTCCCTTCTCAGCCGCAAACGAAAATTTTCTAGGAATCTCGCTAGAAACCCCTTTTACACTAAAGCACATGCCTAACCCCCTAGTGCAAACTAATTGCTCCTGGTTTTAACTTATCAGATTGTGACCCTGTTCAAGGCACCTCCAAAGCCACCCTATCATTTCACTTACTGAAAACAGAGAGAAAGGGAGAAAAAAGTTTCTTAGGAACCTTTTGAAATGGAACTCAAGACCCATCAAAATGGTGTTTAGAGCCAATGCTGTGCTGCTCCATCTTCACTCTCTCTTGAGGAGCCCACAGCCTCACTTGAATGTGTCTTCATAGGAGAGACTTTTACATTATGTCCTAATCTAAACTATAATGACTTTTACCTAATCTTGCAACCAAAAAGTTACTGTTTATAGTGTAAACAAGGTCACTGAGCCATGTGTTCATCTTGTGACCTGGGCTCCTGACCTTAATTCTTCAGGACGGGGCTTTGTGAATGAATGTGGATGTGCTTGATTAGCCTGTCAAAATGCTGGAAGGGCGGGTTTTTCCCACTGAAGACAGTGAGGGGAGTTGAGATGTCCTCTGAAACTGTGTGTGACATTGGAGGCCTAGGGATCAAAGAGCAGGATTCTCTCATGAGATAAGGGTGGATCCTAGATTCTAGTTCTCCAATTCATGGTAGACATCCTGTTTCAATAAAAGCCTGGCTGGAGAGCAAAGTTCCAAGAGACAGCGGAAGAAACAGGTAATTAGCAGTTGGGGGTCTACACTTTGCTGAGAGTTAGGCTGTTTCTTTATCTGGGTGTCACTGTAATGTGGCTTAGAAATGTCTCACATCTTATTCTTCCCCCAGCATTTCTCTTTCTCTCCATGCTTAAAATCTGTATATTAACAATGTCTCTTAATAAACCATGACTCTTTCTGAGAAGCCCATACCTGAAATAAATAAGCAATTTTGGTTCATTTTCAGTATGAGAAATGATCAGGAGGCACTCAGTCCCTCCACTCCCTAGCTGGCGGCTGGCTCCTGCACTAACAGGTCCTCTAGGGTTGAGAAGTTACAGGCAGTCTGCTAGTGAGTTCACATATCAGGAGAGCAGGGATCCCACGCCCCAAGTATCTATATTACATAAGGCTCTGTGTTCTGAACCAATAGAATGGGAAGCCAGGGAGAGGGCTTCTCCAGACATGCGGAAGGCTGTACCTCCCTGAAGAGCTCAGCCAATGAGAAAGTCAAGGGGCAAGGAAATGCGATTAGGAATATGGCCAAACCAGTGTGCCAGCCATTTTTGCCTTTTACAATACACTGAAATCTGACTTCTCTTTCACTACCCCAAGTCTCCAGTACTCTTATTATGAAGCGACAGTCATTGTTTTTCACACACACACATCTGCTCAGGTAAACTTGTGATTCTTTTTTGAGTGCCATTATATTGGTTTTTAATAAATCTCAAAACTGTTTCATATTAACTAGTCCTGAAATTCTTTTCTGCATCAAAGCCAGGGATCTAGTTTCACTTGAGTTGAGGTCCCTAAAATGTCCCCCAGGCTGCTGAATGTGATAATGTGAACTGTGTTTCTGTCTTTGTCGCTGGTGTAATAGACCACTGGAAAGAGAGGGAATCCTCTGGTTTCTGGTCTAGCAGGACACGGATGACTGCCTTCTGTTGTCATCTCTAAGATGTGTTCCTCTCTCCTTTGCCCCTTGCTTCCTCGGATTCCTTCCTTGACTCTTGAATATCTTCTGCATCAAGCCCAGATCATTACAGCAATATGCAAAGCCGTGCCATCTGCCCTGTCATTTGATCTGACAATCTGACATCAGCAGCCATTCTGCCTCTTACAGTCAGGCTGGTTGCACAAGCCTGTAAGTAGTCCCAGAACTTGGGATGTTGGAGCAGGAGGGTCTGCCCAGCCCAGTAGCTGAAGACTAATCTGAACAACAGAGTGAGACTCATCAGAAACGCAAACTGAAGCTGACTGGAGTCGCTTGCACCTGAAATCTCAACACTTGGGAGGCTGGAGCAGAAGGAACATGAGATGGAGGCCAGCCTCGGCTACATGGTGAGACCCTGTCCAAAAGAACAAACGCAAAAACCTCCATTCTACCTCCTATGACGCCCACCTTGGTCAGCAGCAGCACATCAATGAAGTCTAAAGTCTTGCACTCAGTCTTGGACTTAAGGAAGTCATCCACACCCTGATCGCGGAGCGCTCGTCGTCTCTCTTGGATGACAGCATCTGTGAAGTTGTGCACCAGGCGACAGGCCTTCCGGAAGCGCATCCCATCAAGGGTGAGGTGGTAGAGCAGATCCACATGCAAAAGTAGCTGACGATGTCTTTTGGCAACCAGGGCACTGAGCTCCAAGATGGCAGAAATATACTTGCTGGGCTTCCTGCAGGATGAGGGTATGAGAAAGGCAAGAACTCAACAGACCTGAAGTCTGAGCAGTATCTCTTTATAGCAGGTGAGACTCAGCGGGACACTAAGAGGAATGGAGGGCCACATAGATGCATGATGAGGACGGGCCCTGAGTTTTGTCTGCCTAGATTCTTCTCTCTTCACTTCTGATCCACATAAGCCTCCTCCATAACCCTATGTATCTAGGCTGACGTGGAGACATCAGACTTCTCTCCATCTCCTCCTACCCACCAGGATCAAGTTATAGTCCATCTGATCCTAGACACTGTCTACCCAGCTCACACCTCAGGTCTTCCCAGTGTGTGACTAGTCCCTCCCTAGTGTCCCCACATCCTGTCAACTCCATTTCATGTCTCTAAAGCATTCATTGTCTACAGAACTCTGTTCTGCCTCTGCAGGTGGTCAGTTCTGCTGTGGCCCCTGTGTTAAAGGCTTGGGTGGTGAAACCTTTAAGAGGTGAGGCTTCCTGAGAGGAAGTTGGGTCACGTGGTTGCGCCTCTGAGGGGATGTTAGGATTTTGCCCTTTCCTGTCTTTCTCCTTACTTCCTAAAGGTTATGAGGCAAAGTTTCCCCCATACATGTTCCCACTGTGACAGATTCTGGGGCACAGGCCCCAAAGCAATGAAGACAAATTACTATTGTCACTGCACGATGAGTAAGAATAAATCTCTTCACCATTTAAGTTGATACTTTCTGGTATTTTGTCACAATAACACACTGACAAACAAATACGGACATCTTCAGTAGTTTCCTAGAAGCCACTGAAAAAAGCTCACACCTTTTGGAGCTGGAGAGATGGCCCAGAGGTTAAGAACATGTGCTGTTCATCCAGAGAACCCAGATTCAATTCTTAGCACCTAACATAGCAACCAATCAACATCCATAACTCCAGTTCCAAGGGATCTGATGCCCTCTTCCGGTCTCTATGGGGCTTTGCATGTATGTGGCGCACTTACATACAAGCAGGCAAAATACTAATACAACATAAAATAAAAATAGTAAATAAAATATCTTTTAAAAAAAGTCCACACCTTTCCCGGGCATCGAATGTCTATATGGTTTAGTCAAGGTCTACCAACCTCATTTGCAAGGTACCTCCTAACAGATACACATGGCCTCCTTCCCTCCACACCTTTATCTAAGCAATTCTATTTCTCAGAAAGGGACACTTAGTATCTCCCTTCTCAGGTGGACTGATGCCAACATTGCACTCTTTCTCCAAGGGGTCCACTCCGCTCCCACTGGCCAGCCCGAGGTCCACAGACCGGGCTCCAAAGTCCAAGACGGGGACTCACTCCTGACAGTTGCTGTTGAAGCTGAAGACACATTTCTGCAGACTGTCCAGGGTCATGAGGCTGACATGTTCAAACATGTCCAGACGGGCACTGCTCTCGGAGGTTAGATGCTTCCACTTGGCCTGGTCAGAGAGATGGATGGTGCCATGTCCGTCCATACTCACCGGCAAGGACACCCAGATCCAGCCTCTTGATCTGTCCTAGGCACCTGAGCCCAGGGATAACCAGGCTGGAGTGACCACGGTAGGAACAGAGCATGTTCTATACTATGAGCAACCACATGCACTTCATTCTGTGAGAAGGACTCTGCATGTGCGCACTACCAATGGGTTGTTTGTTAACACTTCCCCTACTACCTGGAGAGAAACAAGATGAAGAAAGTATGCAAGCCGGCCATGGTAGCACACACCTTTAGTCTCAGCCCTCAGGGGACAGAGGCAGGTGGATCCCTGTGAGATCAAGGCCAGCCTGGTCTAGATAGAGAGTTCCAGGCCAATTGAAGCTACAAGGAGATCCTGTCTCAAAAAGATTTTAAAAGTCTGCAAACTCTGTGGCCTTGGTGTCTGTGAGCCCTCCTGTGCTACACTAGTGAGAGAAGATAAAGAGAGAAGGGATTTCAAAGACAAGAGCCACCAGGCCAGAATAAGACTGGACTTTGAATTAGAGTCATTTAAGCTGGTACTGTATAAAAATGCTAGTGAGAAATGACGGGGACGGCAGATTTTGCTCTGACTTCTCCCATTGCCAGTTCCTGGATAGAATATAGCATGAAGATTTGATTCCTGGCTTTTGCTGATGTGACAAGCAGAAGGTCAGTTACAGTGGAAACTTACTATAGATGTAGCTTCAAGGCTGCGCTCAGGAGACCTGGCTTCGAGCCTTAGCTCTGCCTCTCAAGCTCTGTGCATGTCTGATCATCTCAGTGCCTTTTCCTGGCTCTCAACTGACACGCCCAGGAGCAATTAAGTTGGCTTATTTGGTGTCTGATCAACAGGATGGAACCCATGCGCGCCACTTGTCAGCATCATCACTGCCTGCACCTACGTGTGTGGAGGTGCCTTGCCTCCTTATCTCGCTTCCTGTGCAGGGTCAATGTGTGGGCAACAGACACTATGTTCAGGTAGAAGATGCCATGGCATCACCATGGACAGAAAGTGGAGATTTTTATCCCAGTTCGCACAAGGGGAAACCAAGGCTCAGGGAGAAGCAGCAATGGCCCCAGTGTGGCCTTTCAGAGCCAGCACTATGGACCAGATGCGTCTGTAGTCCCCTTTGGGCTACAGCCTCAGGCTCCAGCTGGGAACCTGGGCTCTGGGGACTCACATGCATGATGTTGGTGCTGTCGCTGAAGATCTTCACATAGGGCTTCAGGATGTTGAAGTGGAAGGCGGGCGTCAGCATGCGCCGGTGGCGGCTCCACTTGTCTCCGGCGCTCAACAGGAGCCCGTCTCCTGGTAGGGCCGCAGGGCAGTGGGCAAGCGTGGTACCTTCCCCTGATGTGCCCTCCAAGGGAGTCCTCAGACCAATCACCTGATGTACTTACCTAGCCAAGGTTTCAGGAAGGTGTAGAAGAACACATCCTTCAGGGCAATTGCAGCTGGCATGGACAAGGACCAGAACAGGCCAGTAGAGAAGGGAGAGGATGAACTTAGGTGGGAGGCTCAGCAACGAGGATCCATGTCCCCCTCCAAGCCCGGCATGGCAGGACTGGGATGAAGAACAGAGGAGGCAGGGAGGAGGGAGGAGGCAAGAGAGGACCGGACCACAGGACAGCAGCAGCACGATGTGACTCAGCACACGTTCACATGGCTCCTACCTGCTCTAAAATGTCTGCCTTAGCAAGCACAGCACAGCACCCTGCAGACCTGTACAACTGTCCACCTAGCATGTTCTAACGTCTCCTGACATAGACATGTGGCATGGATGCACATGGGATAACAAGCTAGAAACACATATGATGTGCCCTGGCATGACCCTACCTGCTGAGACAGGGACAGAGAAGGTCTGACATGTCATAGTGTGTCCTGCAGACAGGTCTCAGACAAAATTAAAAAATAGTTACGCTAACTTCTCAGGTGTGGTCAGTATCTCGTCCACTTAGACATCAGGCATGACTTGGATGCACTCTAAAACCTGCCTTATACAAATTTCAAATAAAGTCTCATTAATATCTCAGTGGGATACTGGATGACAAATGTCAGACAACTCCAAAATGATCAAAATGTACTCACCAGGGGAAAAAAAACCATCTCAAGTAGTTGCTCAGACAAGAACCAGGCAGATGCCAATGTGCTCCACATATTCATGGTGCCTTAGGAGCACCACACAGAACCATCTTCATATGATTCTAGCTGCTAGAATTTGAGTATGAAATGTCTCCCGAGCTCTGGTACTGAAATGTGGGTTCCCAGAAGCTGACTTTGTTTGGGAAGATTCTAAAAACTTTAGGAGGTGGGGCTTAGCTGGAAGAACTAGGAGAAGTGTCTGAAGACTATATTCTCTCTCTTTCTCTCTCTCTCTCTCTCTCTCTCTCTCTCTCTCTCTCTCTCTCTCCTTTCCATTCCTTCTTCACACATTCTTTCTGGTCACAATTATATGAAATGTTAGCTAACACATTAAGTGTGGATCTAAGTGTTGATGTAAAATTATCATGACATGGCCACACATCTGGCAGATTCCGCAGTGGAACATAAATATGTTCCAGACTCAAGGTACGTGACCAGAAGTGAGTCAGGCGAGGTCCATGTAAGACAGAGGCAGTGGTATCACTGCCGTAGACTGCCTGCCTGTGTTTAGGTTGCTTGACTGGCAGGAAGTAACACAGAAGTAACAGAGCTGGAGCCAGTGCTGTGTTCAGTACTAGACAACAGGCTTCATGAAGACACATGGAGGTGTGGATAACCAACCTACCAGGGCCACACACTCCGAAAGCACACATCCTCAACTGTGCCTATCAGGCCCGGGGTATTCAGGACATTTTCCTACCAGGTCTGAATTGGAGATTAAGAAAGAAGACCTGGTATTCTCTTCTCTAGACTAGCAGCACAGGGAGCCAGGCAGAGCCCCGAGAATTCCATCCAACACTTCCTCATCTCTACACTGAGCCCCGCCTGGGCTCTTTCCAACAACCCAGTACACAAGAATCCTTGTCCTTCTGTTACAGAGACAGAAAAACATCCTGAGATATGTTTTTGCTGCTGTGATAAAACACCGTGACCAAGGCAATTTATAGAAGAAAGCTTATTTGGGCTTGTTTCCAAAGGGCTGAGTTCATTGTGGGAAGGCCTGGTGTCAGAGGCACCCAGAGCAGAAAGCTGAGCATCTATATTTCTAAGCACAGGCAGGAAGCAGAGAGAACAAGCTGAAAGTGAAAGTGGGTTGAGGCTATGAACTCTCAAAGCCCACCGCCCAGTGACGTACTTCCTCTAGTAAGGCTGTTCCTGATTAATGGTCCATGGCCTTCCCCCAAAGCACAAGAAACTGGCCATGTCCTTGTCCAGAGCCATCTTTTCAAGATCTGAGTTTATCTAGGGTAGAGATTTACACCATAGTACCCTGTTATCCCAACAGTTTCAATAACACTAGGACGAGGTGGGGACAACAGCTGTGGAGGAAGAGTGGCACGGTGACCGGGCTTCGTCCAAGTTCGCCTTAACTGTCAGCGTCACACAGCTAGAGTCATCCGAGAAGACAGCCTCAACTGAGGATGCCTTGATTGTTAATTGATACAGAAGGGCCCAGCCCATTTGTGAGCAGTACCATCCCTAGGTAGGTGGTTCTGAGCTGTGTAAGAAAGCCGGCTGACCGGTCTGCAAGCCAGCTAGCAAGCAGCATCCTCCTTGGTTCCTGCTGCACTTTCTGAGCTGAGTTAGAGGTACCAGGGATGGTTAGAGCTACTGCTGTGTGGAACAGCAAGCAGGCCTGTCTCCAAATTCCTGCATCAATTTCTGCCCTGACTCCCCTCGGTGATAGACTGTGACTTGGAAATGTAAGCCAAATTTGCAAATGTAACTGTAAGTTGCTCTTGGTCAGAGTATTTATTACAGCAACAGAAAAGTTGCCAGAACAGGGGTAATGAGAATATCTAAGAGCGGGAAGGCTGAGAGAGAAGGGGAAGAGGGACCAGGCTGCTGCTGGGCTACACAGAAGCATGGGCTGGGGGCTGGAAGCCCTTAGAGTCCCACAGTCACACAACCAGAAGCTCCTATGGTACCTGAGGCATTGAGCACAGATCGGACGATGTCAGGGTGGCACAGAATGACGATGGGGAGGACAGGGCCCATCCATGTCTTATAGCCCTGGGGGTAAGTATCCACCAACATAGTCACTTCCCTCAGGCCCTGTTCGGTGGGAGTGACCTGAAACAAAGACAAGGACAGTCACCTCCTGAGATGGTTCATGTTAGGAATCAACTTGGCTAGGCTAAGAGCTACCCAATAGCATGACTTCTGGATGTGTTTATGATGGTGTTTCCAGAAGACATTTGTAGTTGATCAATGGACGGAGTCAGGATGATCTACCCTCCACATCCAACCCACTGAGGATTCAGATAAAATAGACAGAGGAAAGGAAAATCTGCTCTCACGTCCAGTCCCGGAACACCCATCTTCTCCTGCCCTTAGACATCACAGTCCAGGTCTTTGAACTTTGGACTCTAGTGTTTATACCTGATACTTCACCCTGCCTCTAGACCTTGGGTTTCAAACTGAATTAATTACACTACCAACTTCCTGGTCTTCTAGCCTGCAGATGGCATTATGGGATTTCTCAGTTTCCATCATTACATAAGCCAAACCCATAGTCAATCTCTCTCTCCTTTTTCTTCTCCTCTTCTCTTCCTCCTCCTCCTCCTCCTCCTCCTCCTCCTCCTCCTCCTTCTCCTCTTCTTCTCCTCCCTCCTTATTTCTCGTTTATGTAATTGTACAATCATATACTGTATGTGTGATGGTTAGCTTTAACTCTCAACTTCACACGCTTAGAATCATCCTAGAAGAGAGTCACAATGTAGGACTGTCAACACTAGGTCGGCCTGTGGGCATATCCGTGGGGGTTTTTCTTAAGTTCATTGATGTGAGCAGACCCAGCCCATTGTAGGAAGCACCATTCCCTAGGCAAGAGGACCTGAACTGCAGAAGAGTGAAGAAACTAAACGGAGCACTAGCAAGCGAGTGAGCATGTGTGCACTCACTTCTCCCAGCTCTGGACTGTGGATATGATGTTTGAAGTTTCTGCCTTGACTTCTCCATAATGATGCACTGTGATCTGGAACTGTAAGATTACAGAAGATGGTGGTGGGATGAGGCACACCCCAGGAAGCTGGCCTTGTGGCATTGGACGTACCAGCTCCCAAGAGACTGAGTGCCAATGCTGGACCATGTGGGGAACCTTATTATGCAAGATGAATATCTCTTGGACAATAGGTGTTTTTATATTGATCTAAAAACTCTGAAACCAGGTCTGGGCAAGTAAGAAAATGAATCTGGGAGCCAAGATAGTGACAACACGGCTGCAGGCGCTGGGAAATTGGCAGTGGGCAGCAGCTCTCAGTGCAAGGACTTAAGAGATGACTGTCGGTCTACTCATTTTATGCTTCCATATAGATCTCAATACCCTGAATTCAGGACTTGGAAAGCAAGAAGAAGAACCATGGAGCCAAGACAGCACCCAGAACCACCCCTGCCTGGCTGCTCACCCATGCTAGCCCTGGGGTTGGTCTGAGCCAAGCCTAGGGGGTGGGCTAGGCCTTCAAGTGAGCACCAATGCACACTGCACCCACCCACTGTCATCCCAGCCAGCATCATCCATGGACTGTCAAGGCCCGGCCACACCCCTTAATGGCAACAGAAACCTACAGCTTACAGAAAATAAGCTAGAGGACACTGGTGTAAAGCTGTTGTGTGAAGCTGTGAAACTTCCCAGTGCCACACAAAGAACCTTGACCAATAGAGAGTTCGTCCCGATAAAAAGTCAACTAAGAGTCATAGGAGTTAAATGACATCATAGATCAAATGAACCTAACAGCTATTCACAGACTAGTCTACATCACGAAACCCAAACACTACAAAATGCACAGTCTTCCCAGTAGCCCAGGGAATTTTGTCTAAAACTGATGACATATTGGGACACAAAACCTCAAGGAATATGGGGAACTTGAAACAGCTCTGTGTATCATGTCTAACCACAATGGAATAAAGCTCAAAATCAACAGCAAAGGAAGCTTCAGAAAACACATACAACTCATGGAGATTAAACATAATTTTTGTAAGATTTATTTTTTTACTGTACGTGTATGAGTGTTTTGCCTGCATGTGTGTAAGTGCACCACGTACACGGAGGCTGGAAGAGGGCAACTGCTCACCTGGAACTAGAAGCCTCTTCAGGCCTCTTCAGACATTGTGTGCACAAGTGCACTTACATTCATGCAGGCAAAACACTCATACACATAAAGTACAAATAAGTAAATGACTGGAAAAGAAAAGTCTGATGAGCCATCAGATAAATTCAGATTCAAACTCTATCCTGACCTCAGTCGCTATTACAAGGAAAACAAGTGTGCTGAGGATGTGTAGAATGGGGAAACTCTTATTCACGCTTAGTAGGGATGTAAAATGATACACCCAGCATGGACGTCAGTACTGAGGTCCATCTAAAGGGTAAAAACATAATTTGCCCTGTGACCTAGCTACCCAACTCCTGGGCTGTAATGCCTGTAGCAGAGATCCTGCACATTCATGTTCATGAATGTTCCAGTCACAAAATCTAGGAAAGGAAACCAGCCCAAATGTCCATCAGCTAATGTATGGATTATAAAAGCACAGTGCCTACAACAATGGAATCTTATTCATACGTAAAGAAAAGTTAAAATGTAAAATTCATAGGGAAACTGATGGAATTTATCTGGAAAGACAAATGCTGCATTTCTCCTTCATACGAGGATCCTAATTATGAATTCTGAAAGTAGTGTGTTTAATTTCCATTGCCTATAAAGGCTGGGAATAGAGAACAGATCTATTAGAAGAAGAGAGGAAAATATACAAGAGACCTTCAGGGAAGGAGCTACTAGGACGCATTGTATATGACATGAAGGAGAAGAAAACTGGCCGTGGAAAGGTCGAAGTTGAGGGGAGTGGGGAGAGACGAGGGGGGAAAGCGGAGATATAACCAAGCACGGAGAAGGTACACTGTCTGCCTCACAGACACCCACCATGGACTTCAAAGACAAGTCTTCTCAGATGCTGTTAATTCCAGCCCCAGGGAAAGTCAAAAGGGGGGCGGATATGCGGACAACTGTGGCCTCAGGACTCCTCACTAAGGTTGATCCCCACACTCTTGGGTCTGCATATGCCACAGGTCTCCAGTTTCAGCTCTGTGAAAAGATCAAAACACTGGGGACCAGACGCGACCTGACCTCTGAGTCTCAGGAGGGCAGCAGCTCCCATCCTGAACAACAGCCACGCACCAGGCAGAGCATCCTGTGCACCGTTTCACTGACCGTGAGCTCTGCCATTTGCAAGTGAAGCAAAGTGACTGACACCAAGTCACGCAAAGGAGAGAGCAGACCTAAGTCAAACTCCAAGTGTAGGGTAAAGGTCGAGGCGGGCTTGTGGAAGGGTGAGTGGACAGCTCTGATCCAGGTCAGATAACAGGGATCACTGGTCCATCTTAGAGGAGAAGAGCACTCCCAGGAGAAGTAGGCCAGGAGCAGAGTGAGCCCGGAGCCCTCCTCTGCCATGGCTGGGCCATGGCTGTATGTCGTCGGAGAGGGGTATCAAAAATCACTGCTGGAAGCCAGGCATGGTGGCACATGCCTTTAATCTCGACATCCAGGAGGCAGAGGCAAGTTGATGTCTGTGAGATTGAGGCGAGCCTGGTCTACACAGCAAGTTCCAGGCCAGCTTGGGTTACAAGGACACTCAGTTTCAAAAACTATTTTAAAAAGGGACTGAAGAGATGGCTCAGCAGTTAAGAGCCCTGGTTGCTCTTGCAGAGGACCCAGGTTTGGTTCCCAGCACCCACACGGCTGCTAACAACCATCCATAACTCCATTTCCAGAGGATTTGAAGCCCTCTTCTGACTTCCGCAGACATTACAAGACACCCCAATGCACTTATGCAGGCAACACACTCACATACATAAAATACAAATAGTAAGTCAGTCGGGCTCATGCCTTTAATTCCAGCGCTCAGGAGCCAGAGGCAGGAAGACCTCTGTGAGTTCAAGGCTAGCCTGCTCTACCTAGTGAGTTCCAGGTCAGCTGGGGCTACAGGGAGACCCTGTCTCTAAAGGACCCAAAATAATAACAATAATAAATCAAATATTTTTTAAAGAAAGTCACTCCTGGGATAAAACAGAAACCCAAAGCTGGACTGACACCAAGAAATGCACTGAACAGAAAGCTGACTCTGGACCAGAACCACTCAGAAAGCCTGAGCAGCAGACACTGCAGGAATGCCAGGGGTCCTGCCTGGGTAGCTCACAGTGGGTACCAGAGCGGGAAAACAGGCTGGAAATGAATCCAAAGCAGACTAGGGATGGAGGACGTGGCTAGGAGAAAGGCTTGAGATGAGACACACAGGAACTCCAGCCCATCCCACCCCCACTCACTGACCCCAGGGGCCATGCACCCTCATCCCCCAGACCCCTCCTGTCAACCCACTCACCATGCCCAGGTGTCCCAAGAACCAGTTCCTCTTGGGTGGCTGAGGGAAACCACGGAGATGACGATGCTTTTCATACAAGGTATAGATTCTGGTCAGGACACGGGCCAAGATCCAGGACACTCCAACCAACAGCAGGAGCAGCCATGGTGAGGCTGCCGTGGGCCCCAGTCCCAGCCAGGACATGCTGCAGGAAGATGACAGAGGGTGAGCTCCTGAGACTAGGAAATGGGCAGAGATGTCACAGGGCGGTGGACAGAGCTAGGAATCCTGCTGTCAGAGCAGGTGAGGCCGAGACCAAGGAGCGCAGGGAGAGGCCGTGCAGTGTGACATGAAGTTGGAGAAGGAGGACGAAGACGCAGAGGAAACAGAGTCTGCCTCGTTTCCCAAACTGCCTGACAATGCTGAGGCCGTGCGGGGCTGTTACCAGAAATCACCATGTCCCGGCCACCAAGACCACTTTGGCCACCCTGACTCCGTGGCACCACGGCAGACATGGGCAGAGTTTCTCTAACCCAGGCTAGTGCCTTCCTGTCCACCTCCCTTTGCCTGGTACCTCCTCTCAGAGGCAGAGTGTCTCCCAAAACTCTCCTCCCTCCTCGGGGGGCCTTGTTTATCCTGGAGTCTGACCTGGAGGAAATGATGGGAGGCGGGCTCAGCTGTGCCAACCAATCCTTCCCAGACCCAGCTGCCTCCTCCCAGGCTGGGCAGGAGACCAAGTTGTGGGGGTTGGGTCAGCCAGCTGCACTGTGACCGGAGCTCAGTATGAGAACCAGATTCCTAGAACCTGGGCTCTCCCGTGTGCTTTAGGGGATAACAACTGTGGGTAGGCAACGGTGATTCTCAGTGCCACATTTACAGTGTTTCTGCCCTTTCAAGAACTTGGTATATCTGACAAGATCATTAACTCGGGGCTTCCGGTGCCAGGAGACCATGGCCATGCCTGGCCCAGGGCTTCTCCAGAGCTCCTCTGGCATGAGAGGAAGGCCTGCAGAGTGCCTTGGTAAAGAACTGGGAGAATCCAGAACGCGTCTGCCCACCAGCTGCACAGGCTGCGGAGCTCAGGTCCGGCCTCCAAGTGGCCCTGGGCTCATTATTTTTTAGAAGAAGCCCAACAACTCACTTCCAAGGTCATATTCCAAGGATCAATAGTCCGGCTGGAAGAGCTCAGCCTAGCACCGGTCTGGGGTGGTGCTGGGATGAAGGGAGAGGAGGAGAGGCACGTCGGGGTGAGGTGACAGGGCTCTGTGCTGATTAGGTTCAGACAGGGGATGGTAGGGCGAGCCCTTCCTTCTCCTACATGAAGCGTAGGTAGCACTTTAAACAACATTTACTACTCTGTATTGCTTTCATTGAGATTTCAAGAAGGAAACTGTTTAATGTCATACCCGGCACATAGTGGGATTGTATATATGTGACTTCTGAGAAGCCAGATAGCACTGTACTTGGGAACAAAGACTAACATGCATATTGTGTGGCCCACATCAGGATGGCCTCTGATTTGGGGCATTTCTGTTTAACTCAATGATCTGAGGTTGTCTCACCAACAAACTGGAGGAAAGGTCAAGGTTATACAACACTGAGCAGAGGGCAGAGCACTCCCTAGTACACAGCCAGCATTGAGCTATTATTTGTCATCATTACTGCTGTGACAGGCATAGTCTCTAGAAAGGAAGCTTGGGTCCTTTGCTACATTCATCAAAGAACTTCCTATTTATAAAGATTCATTTTGCATCCCCCTGGCACTTGGCAGCCTTTTACAAAAGATGTGGGTATGTGACTTTGGACTAGACAACCCTAGTCAGACCTTGGGTTTTCTATTCACCAGCCGTGTGATCTTGAACACATAAGCCCTTCCCCTGAAACCTCCCAGACCTCCTCAGAGACGAGGCGGGAAGATATGCCTGTGAGGGCTGCTGGATGACCTCTGTATGCGTCTTGAGTTTCCTAGAAGCAGATGCTGTTGCAAGAAGCCAAGTTCAAATCGTTTCTTTGGATCTGATTCTTAGATAAGGTTTCAACCGCCAGGCATCTCTTTCGGAGGGAATGCCTGGCAACAACTAAAACAGCGAGGGAGTCAGATGGAAGGAGGAGGCAGGCGTGCTGAGGGCAGCTTGTGGAAGTCTGTCCCGAGGCCAGCTGGGCTCAGACCTGGTGGGGAGCTCTGTGGGACAGAAAGCACCAAACGTGCACCTCAGAGTCATCCCACTCAGACTGAGGGAGCTGGGACAGTTACCCACCCGGAAGCACCCCTCGGGGCTCAGGGTTGCTCTCAAGAGCAGGGTTTCTCCGGAGTGTGCAGCCTACACTGCAAAGGCCTGGCCTGGGAACAGGGCCTGGGAGTTTGACAGCAGCTCCAGCCACCAGCACAGCCCTTTTAGACAGTTTAGTCACTACTGTTTCCAACATACCCACATGTGCACACACGCAGACAACCAGCCAAGTGTTAGTATTCCCTTTGATCTTATTAGCCATTCTTACAAATATCCTTTTGAATTTTTTTGCTGGGATTTTATCTGAGTTACTCTCATGAACTCCTATTGCTTCGGAATTCGTACTTTTAGAGTGGCCCTTCTGTATTGGTTTTTCATGTCCTCTCTGTTTTTGCAGCAAACTTGTGCTTCTAGCATTATTTCAATAGACTTTCTTTAATCAGCTGTATTTCAGTTGACATTTGTGCATTGTTAAAGTGAGATTAGAGTATCATGGGCTTGAGGTCCATAGTTCAGTCATTAAACCCATGAGTCCACATTACCAGATATGATGGCATATATTATCAGGTACGATTGTCAAGAACAGAGCATCACAACATCTGCAACCACAGCAGCAAATGTTAGAAATAGTCGTCTCTTTCATTGCAATAACTATTTGGAGATAAAGGAACACAGATTGTATGTAGTGTGTTAAAATGTAGTTTTTAAGTGGAAAGGAAGTAGGTAGGTTAGAATAGAGATTACTATTAAATCATGAAAAAAATCACGGTGGGAAAATGGATGGGCGGGAGAAGGTGCAAGACTGTTAGAGTTCACAGAGTTTAAAGATTATTAACCTTATGGAAGGTTATACTTAAGACACAGGAAAAGAGAAGAAGACCAGAAATGCGTTACTATTTGTCTCATCGTTGTGGCAAAATGCCAGACAAAGGCAACTTATGGAAGGAAGGATTTGTTTTAAACCATGGGTTGTGGACACAGTCCATTACTACAGTTAGCCCATGGTGACAGTGTCAAGTTCAGGGTTCGAGAGACGCAGCAGACAGAAGGGACCGGACTCCGCTGGCAGCTACCAGGACCCGACTTTATTGAGAGAAGACCAGATGGGACTAGCTCCTCCGCACCCACGAGTGGAGAAACGCTAGCCTCCCTTGGGGGCTAGCCTCCCCGAAGAGATGGGGGAGGCTAGCCCTCTCACCCCCATCTTGGGGCTGGGGCTCCGGGGAACCGGGCTGGCGTGATCAGCACCAGCAGCAGCAGAAGCAGAAGCACAAGCCCAGAAGCACAAGCACCAGAAGCACAAGCCCAGAAGCACAAGCACCAGAAGTACAAGCACAAGCAGCAGAAGCAGAAGAACCAGCCTCAGAAGCACAAGCCCAAGCCCAAGCACCAAAAGTACAAGCCCAACCACAAGCCCGTTGTCCAAGTCCTCAAAACCTTTTAAACCTTCAGTCCCCTCCTGGCTTTTAGGGGAGGGGGGTTGCCATGACATCTGATTGATGTTTCAGGCAAGCTTCTGTCCAGGAAGTAGTCCTTTTCCAGAGCTGTTCGTGAATTCCTTGCTTATCTGCCAAGGAATTTGGGATCTGGAACCGGTTTGCAAGGCTTAGATAAGCTCTGGCTCCAGGTTTCTTCCAGAGTCCGAAACTGTTGGGGGTCTCATTCACACCTTACATTCCAGCATTTTGTGTCATAAGGGAATTGGGGCGCAGTTTCTCCTCTGGCTACTTCCTGCTGACAGATTGGGCGATGATAGGGGGGTAGGGAATGACACATGAGGCTGGAATGGGTTCGAGTCCTCATCAGGGTTAGGCAGAGGTGCATAGTTCCTGGTGGGAAGGTGAGCAGAAGGGCAGAAGGGCGAGAGCTGGAGGCAGTCCTCCTGTGTAGGCAAGCAGAGGGACTGGTTCTGAGACACTTCCTCCTGCATAAGAGACTGTAGACCAAGTGAGGAGATAAGCTTGACAGGCCTTCCCCCCTTCCTGCCCCCTGGTGGGATAAGAGGACAGGATAAACCTTAGAGGCTTAGCTGCTGGTAACACTGTTTCAGACCTGAAAAGGTTAATGAAATGGGAGAGTTGACACTTCGTAGGGATCAGGTCCAGGTAGAGATCAAAGACAATTCTGCAAAAAAAAAAAAATTTTAAGGGGGTAGAGATGGGAGAAAGTCTAAACTCCAAGTCTTTTCTGAGACCAAAAATATCTGTTAAGTTGTGAGCACCAATAAAATTAAAAAGAAGTTATTTAGTTCCAGTATACATTGGCACAGAATAAACATTCCCATTCCAAAAGGGAAGAATAGGTACCTAGCAGCAAATGATCTGACAAAAGCAAGACCAGTACCCAGATGGACAAACAGAAATTGCAGCAGCTCCATGTCTGGCATCTGGAGCTTGTGATGGAACCATCTGGGCTCCAAAGCCTTTGAGTACTCCCACTGCCCCAACTCTGCTTGCCGAAGCACACGTAACCTCTCTCTTGGTTTGGCTCCATCCCCAGTGGATATGTCATAATTCTGGCGTCTCCAGCATCCAGAGGCCTCCACTGAAACTTGGTTTTCATCTTCACGTCTTCTTATACTGACCTCTCTGATCTCTTTGCTGGGACTCGGACCTGGCCACACATTGCTTTATCTCAATGAGTCTCTGGAATTGTGGAGCAAGACTTAGTGACCCCTTCAGTCTTGCCATTTTACATGCCTGCAAAGTCAGTACCATGTGCACAATGCTGTAAAGTTCTGCTGTGACAGTGATATAGAGCCTGGCCCCCTAGACCATCACTGTAGCAGCCTTGGTATATCTTGGTGGCTTAATCTACAAAATCACTTTCTTAGGCAGTTGTTTACAAGCCAAAAGCTCATTCTGTAACATTCTCCGTTCAGACTTTCTCCTTTCATACAAAATTTCACCTTCACAAGTTAGAACCCTTGACGGAAGGGCTCTTGCCTTCAAGGCCCCTTTCCTAATGTCTAAAGAAGAGAGGGATATCTTTCTTTCACAGTTACAGGTGCTTCGTCACCTGTGCCCCTTATCGGCAACATTAAACTTGCTCACACAGCCTTCCTCACTAAACTCTCCATTTTCCTTATCTTTTTGCTGTCTCTCAGTACAGAGTAGCCATAACATAGCCTGAATGCTATGCCCCCTTGAAATTTCACCACCTTAGAAAGTAGTCCAATGCTACTATATTTACCCTTACCAAAAATTCTCAAGACACTAGCATAATGCAGATAATTCTTTGCCATAACATAACACGATGACCTCTCAATTTCTGATAGAATCCATATTCCCTTCTGAACCCTCTTGAGCCAGGCAAGCCTCTACTGCTGAAGTTTCCCTGAACATTCTGTCTTCCAAGTTGCCAAATGCACAGCCCATTAAGCTCTTCTTGCAGCACTCTGAGGCTGCAAACTACTTCAAATTCCTCCTGAAATCCAGCACAATGGTCTGTTTCATTGCAACAACCCCACTGCAAGTACTAATGATTATAGTAGTTACCTTCTTCAGCACTACAGCAACATACCTGACAAAAGAAAATTAAAGAGGAAATGGATCATTTTTGCTCATAATTCAAAGTCATGGTCGGGGAGGTCATGGTGGAAGGCTCTGGAGGTAGTTATTGATGCGCTGCATCAACGTCCAGGACACAGACAGAAGAATGCTAATGTTCATTTCCAGTTCTCCTCTTTCTTCCCAGCAAAAGTTAAGGCGAGTCTTCCAATTTCAATGAACAAAATCTAGATAAACCCTCGAGGACATGCCTATCAGCTTCTGCTCAGCTCACTTAGATGATTTCTCATAGACATGGACAAAATCCTAAGTGATTATAGATCGTGCTGAGTTAATAATCAATATTGCCATCACTGGAAAGAGAGAGGAAATGAGTTAGGAATTTGAAAGAACGTATATGAGTTGTGCATAGGAAGAATTGTAAACAGTAAAAAATAGTTTGTGTTGAGAGAAACATACAGAAAAATCATAAAACATAATGACAAGGAAACAGAGTTTTCCAGGCTTCTAGGAACTTTCTCATATGACCTTAAAGTAATGATGACAATATACATGAGACCCATGCAAACTCAACCCAGACAGAAACCAGCTGGAGAATCGGGCAAGAAGTCCCAGCCTCAGCTGAGGGACTACTGGCAGTTGATCACTGCTGGGTGAGAGAGAGCTGGTCTTCTGTAAGGGAATGACACTGGACAGCTGATCAGGCTCCAGTGAATGAAATCACACCAAGAAACATCTGGGGATTCAAGATATTGACTTGATAGGCCTTGACATACATGACAGAACGCATGAAATTCGGTGGGAGACTACGGGAAGTTGCAGATAAGGGAGGGGCTCCACATATGATTAAGATATATGAAATGGGAGCTGAAGAGATGGCTCAGTAGTTAAGAGCGCTGGCTGCTCTTGAAGAGGACCTCAGTTTGATTTCCAGCACCTACATGGCAGCTAACAATTGTCTGTAATTCCGGTTCCAGGGGATCTGACGACCTCTTCTGACCTCTGTGGGCATTGCAGGATATGGTGCACCTACGTGCATGCAGACAATACACTCATGCACATAAACTAAAAATAATAAAAAAGTAGGAAATGCACAAAATTCAATTAAAATGTATATTGAAAAATATCTAATCAATGTACAATCAAAAGCAAGGCCATTAAAATTTCTATGCAGGAATGAACATTAAAATTTTTGCTCTTTCCTTTTGGCCACTGTCATGTCATCCAGCCTGAAGATCTAGAAACTCCAGGGCCGTGCGAATCCTGGGCACAGTTGCTCACCTAGGATGGCTAGGATAATGCTGACGGCATGCATCGCCACAGGGTGAATTTAGACAAATACCACCTGGATTATTTTGGGAAAGATGACTTGAGGTATTACCACTTAAAAAGGAACCAGCACTCCTGTCCAGTGACTTACATTGATAAATTGTGGACGCCGGTCGGTGAGCAGACATAGATAAATGCTGTCAACAAGGCTGGAGCGGCCACTCATCATCCATGTGGTGCCATTGGGAGAAGGTAAGGCTCCCTAAGCTGTCGGTCATGAAGCAGACCAAATTCCTCAGCATCAGAACCAAGGAGGAGAGTAAGCTAGGTGTGCTGGTACACACCTTTATCCCAGTACTTGGGAAGCAGAGGCAGGCTGATCTCTGTGAGCTTAAGGCCAAGACTGGCCTACACACTGCCTCATACAGCATTGGATGCACCTGTGTCCCATGACTTGAAGTCACACAGGGAACTTCTTTAAATGCAAACAAATTATTTTCAAACAATTAAACAAGTGAAAACTAAAAAACTAACAGCAAAAAGGCAACTTGTAATTAAAGTACCTAGATTGAAGTGTATCGTTACATTGCATTCCTTCCTCGGTGGGACATGTTTTGTATTCCGTCATTTCCTGTGATGTCCATGGAACAATTTCACTGATGGGGAAAGTGAAATGCACAATTCCAGTTCAGACATATAAAACTAGATTTGGGGTATGTATTCCCCTTGTAGAATTTAGAAAGTTGTCTTTGGATTGAGTTTCTGGGACAATCGCACTGAGTTTAACAATGTGGCTCCAGTGACCTAGGGTGCTCTGGATGTCACGTGTCAGTTCTATGTCTATAACCTGCAGTTTCCTATATCTGCACAGCTGAATGCTGAAGCCCTTATGAGTAATTCCTGCTGACCCAGTGTGAGCCACAGCAAAGAAAATACGTCACCCCTACAGTATGGTATTTCAGCCCTGGGCTCCACAGCCTTGCACTGACCCTCAGCCTTTCTTCTCACGATGTATCCAGTGATTGGTCTCACTTCTACATCTTTTCTCTCTATCTGACTCTTCACAGCACAGGCACTGGTGATGAGAGGGAGAGGAATGTAGCCAGTTGTCTGACAGTTCTCACTAATGTCAATCAGAGCTCTGAAGTCAGAGCCGGAGGTACTGTTTCTGCATCTGTAGTCTTATCATCAACATATGTCCAGTTCTTGGTCATCCCACCTAACTGTTCCAGCAGTTACTGAAGAGACTTACTGCTCAAGAAGTTTCCATAGTCCCTGACCAGAGTCTCCTGGGGTGGTTGAGTATAAGTTTGTGGTCAGTCATACATGCTTCAACTAGATCTCACCTGACTTAATAAAATTTATTTGCAGCTACTGTCTCTTGCAGAAGTAGAGATTGCTGTGTGTTATCCTGAATATTTTCTTTCACTGAGTTGCATCAGTGTGATTTTAACCCAACATTTCTCAAAAAGGTCCACAATCATCTTTAATTAAATTTAATTAAAAATTTCAAACTAAAACCAGCTAAATTATGCCATGTGACAATATTATTTACTGGATATCTATGGAATAAAAAAAAAAACTAACAAATACAGAATACACATTCTCTTTAGTGGCACATGGAACCCTCTCTAAAACTGATCACATTGTAGTCCACAAAGCAAACCTTAACAAACACAAAAACCTGAAAGAGTAGAACAAAGCTAGAGATCAAAAGAGAAACCACAAACATTTTACAAATATTTGAAGGCTTTTGAATAGATAATGTGTCTTTGAAGAACTCATGGCATAAATTTTAGAACGCTTAGAATCAAATTAAAAATATAGAACATGCTCAGTGTGATGGTGCATGCCTTTAATCCCAGGAGGCAGAGACAAGAAGAACTCGGTGGCCAGCCTGGTCTGCAAAGCAAGTTCCAGGCTTGTTGGGGATACAAGGAGGCCTTGTCTCAAAAAAGACATGCCAGAACTTCTGAAATTCAGGTGAAGCCATTCTGGGAGGAAAGTTTTTGTGTTTACATTAAAGTCAGCAAGATCTCACATAAATAACTTAATGATGCACCTGGAGATTCTACATAAACAAGAAGTCAAACTGAAATGTCTAAGTATTAAGACAGAGTTTGTGAAAAATAGAGACTAAAAGAACAATACACAGGATCAAAGAGTTTGTTCTTTGAAAAGATAGACAAGATTCACAAGCCACAAGCCAAACTAACCAAAAGAAAGAAATAGAAGACTCAAATTAATAAAATTAGACATGGAAAAGGAGTTGTTATAATAGACCACAATGAAATCAAGAGGACTTTAGGGAGTGCTTTGAAAATTTATATTTCAAAGATTGGAAACCCTAAAATAAATGGCTAAGTTCTTAAGCTCATGTGATCTACTAAAATTAAACCAAGAAGAGATAAGCTGTAGGAATTACAATATGGACAGAATTTGGACTAATGACTTTTTCTCAACCTTGCACCAAAAAGCTACTGTTTATAATGCAAACAAGCTCACTGAGCCATGTGTTATTGTGAACTGGGCACCTGACCTTGATCCCTTGGGACCTCACTTTGCCCTAAACCCAAGATAATGAAAGAATGTGGATGTGTTTTAATTAGCATACTAGAAGCTTCATGATATTCTCATTGAAAACAGTGAGATAATTTGAGAAGCATGCTTGGCATTGATTGGGTATTTGACATATTCTGGGCCTATGAATCAAGGTCAAGATTCTACAATGAGGATAAATCCAAGCTTATAGTTCCACAACTCATGTTGGAGAAATCGTGTGAATAAAAGTGTGGTTGAGGCCTGACTCAGTGAGTGATCTGAAGGAACAGACTTTCAGGGTTCAGGTTCATCGGGGGCTTTTAAAATGGGAATCTCTTTATCTCTTGAATCTTTCACACATGAATATCATGCTTGCCTATAAATGATACAGTTCTTTTAAAGGGTCAAAGGGAAGGTTTAGGGGTATTTTAATCATTTAACCCACAAGAAAATCAAGACCATTCTTAACTTATAATCATTACAAGTAGGCTGACTTCCATAATATATTAAGGCCAATATTCTCTCCAGAAGTTGTATGAATGGTGAGTCCACACAGATAGGATCAAATTAATGAGACATAAAGTAAGATTAAAGTAAAAATTTAAAGTCATTAAGGTCACAGTGTATTAAAGAGTCAATAGCAACTACTTGGAATACACTCTACCATTTTTGTGGTTGCTAACAAAGAAGGATGAGGTACAAGAAAATCCAGGTCTTGTCAGTGAGAGAAGTGGCTAAATCTAAGAGGCCACTTGCCTCTTATCACTCACAAGGGGAATAATCGAAAGCTCTAGAGAGCAAAAGAAGAGAAATTTGGACATGGGGTAACAAAATTGCCCTAGGCTGTATCCATTTGAGACGACAACTCAAAGGAAAAAAAAAATGTCTGGTGATTCTCTTCATTCCAGCCTGGCCTGAAATTAACCTGGAGAATAAAAATGGAATCTAGTGGGAAATATCAATATGAAAAAGGATTCTTTAAGTTTTTCAGATTTAAGCATCTAGTCACACCAGATACATCCAGTCACATTAGACGATAGTAAAGGCAGATGCTCTTGTTGGCTTGATCCTTGATCATGAGTGGCAACTGCTGTGTACTTACAGTCTTATGAAATTTAGAGATATCAGAGAGTAACCCTTCAAATCAAATGTTCTGACATACATCACTTCCCATTCCCAAGAAAGGCCCAACAGATTGTAAGACTCATCTCAAAATACCTATGTAGATTGGAAACGGTATATGAACTTGTTGTGCAATGCCCCCAGGGGCCAGAAGAGAATGTCGGATCCCCTCAAACTAGAGTTACCAACAGTTGTTAGCTGCCGTGTGGGTGTTAGGAACTGAATCCAGGTTCTCTGCCCGACCAGCCAATGCTCTTAACCTCTGAGCCATCTCTCCAGCCTCCTAGATTCAATTTTAAAGAGGAATAAATGCCTTGTTTGAACATTAGTCAGT
The DNA here is from genome assembly GCA_035773235.1 of Eospalax fontanierii. Taxonomy (NCBI): domain Eukaryota; kingdom Metazoa; phylum Chordata; class Mammalia; order Rodentia; family Spalacidae; genus Eospalax; species Eospalax fontanierii. Next base: position 10,022,582 of record CM069554.1, read on the forward strand.
TGTCGTTGCTGCTTGAACTCATTGAGAGTCACATTAGGCCCAAGACTGCTTAGCTCAAAATGTCTTCCAAGTGCTCTTGAGATGCCCTGAGAGAATGACCCAGAGAAAGACAGAAACAGTTGTATAAGAGACCGGAGACAGCTAGGAGATAAAATATGACCAACAGACACTATCATTACTTAGTTCATGATATAAACATTTTACAGGAAAATTAGATTAAGGGATCTTTATTTTGCCACTAAGAATGTACTTGGGTGCGTATTTCTCACTAAAACTTCAGGCCATAGGAGAAACGGGGCCACATTTAAGCTTGCCACTCCCTAAAACAGTAAAAGGCAGGTCAGCTCCCCCTGATAACAGAGAATTTATGTAAAAAATTCTATTTATGTAATAAATTCTATGTAAATAACAGAAAATTAGATGTAATAGGAAATTATTTAAATCCTGCAAATATATGGAAACCCTTTTAAGAAGACTGGTTTAATCTCAGGTAATTCAATAGGACTATAAAAAAGGGGGTCTTTTGCTCAAATAAATACAAATGCAGGGTATACTGGTCAGGGAACCTCTTTAAAAATATTTTCACTTAATCTTATATAATCCAAATTAAACTATAAAAGGTGTTATTTGCCCAAATGTTATTGATTCAGGTTACACTGGTCAAATTCTTATTGTGATTTAATCTCAGTTACTACAAGAAATTCCAGCTTTAAATTAGTTGATGCAATTTGTTTATTGTTCATTTTTGTGGAATTAGATTGTCATCATTAGCTTATCATCAGAAACTTGTGAAAAGATAGACACCCTTAGAACCCCACCAAAAAAGTCCTCACAGCAGATGATACATTGTTTACTAATGTCATTTGTGTCTTATGGTAATAAGATAACCAATAAGTATCAGAAAATGTTAGAAGGATGTAGGAATGGAAATATTTTTAGTAAAGAAGGATTTATGTATGAAGATTAAGATGCTGGATGTTTCCAGAAGAAAAGGAGATCTAAACGTCTCTCTGTCTGTTATGAAGGTTTGAGAAAGGTAATTAGATAAGACTTAAAGATGATATACATAATCTTAAAGTTTTTAGTGAAAGTTCAGTTAAACCTATTTAAATCAATGGAGTTATTGGCCTAACCTCGTTAACTATTACAAGGATTAGTTTTAGAAAGCATTTTAGGTATGTAAAAGATAAAACTTAAAGATGATATATACGATCTTAAGTTTCCTAAAGTCAAAGTTGAAACAAACTTCTATTTAAATCAATGGAATAGTTGATCTAATCTTGCTAACTATTAAAATGAATGGCTTAAAAAATACATGTCAGATCAAGGTTTATTTAAAAACATTTACTTTGGGCTAAAAAGTTCTTAAAAGTACCAAACTGTTATCACTGATCTTCCGGGTGTTCAGTAAACATATCTGGGGTTCATGATCCTGCCATAGTCCCTCAAAACTGCCAAATTAATATTGTTGATTTTTAAAGTTTGCCTTTTTATTTAAAAAAAAGGAGCTGCCATTTCTGTGTTTACTTTCAATAATTATGCTAACTACATCTCATTTTAAATGGAAAATTCACTCAAGGCATGATCAGTAACCCCACCTCTCAATATTGGGTGAATCAGGCAGTGACCATTATTAGTAAAAATTTCCTAATACTTACGTATTTCACCATATGGATGATGTCTTATTAGCCTCTACTAAAGATAGAAATCTAATTGTTTTGAAAGATTTACAAACTTCATTAAAACTTTTATTTATAGCTAACCCCAGACAAAATTTGGTTAAATGTTCCATTCAGCTAATCTGGATACTAATCCTTGTTACTAATCTTTTTGTTTGTTTGTTTGAAACAGGGTCTCCCTATAGTCCCAGCAGGCCTGGAACTCACTATGTAAATATGTAAATGAAATTTTCCTTGATCTCACAGAGATCTGCCTGTCTGCCTCCTGAATGCTGAGATTAAAGGCATGTGCTACCATGCCTAATCTTTTTATTAATCCTCATAAATTATAATTGTCCATTCAAAAACTATGACATTAAATTCTTTTCAACTGCTTTTCAGTAATTCTACTTGATTTCAACCTTTCCTTGGAATCCTCACTTTGACTTTTCCTCACATTTATCCTCTTAAAGGAGACCCTTATTTAGACACACACACACACACACATTGTGGTGCCTCTCTAACTCCTCGTTTATTATGGCAATTACAGCTAGAAGCTGAGTTTAAAGCAAACAAAAAAAAGGTTTTCTTACATACTCTTAGATTCACCTAATTGTTTTTAAAACTCCTTTTTCTCTTGTAACAGTGGTTGAACAATTAACTCCCTCTTTAAGAATTTTAGAATGGTGTTTGGCTGGAATGTTCTGTGGATGCCTGACTAGTCCATTTGACCCTTGATGTCAGTCAGCTTCAAGGATTCCCTGGCTATATTGTAGGGAGAGCGGGTTATTAAAATCATCCACTGTTACCGTGGTGTGGTTAATCTATTACTTTATATCAAGTAGTATTGGCTTTATGAAATTGGGTATATGGACCTGTGTTAGGTGCATATATGTTTAGAGCTGTAATGTCTCCTTGATGAGGCGTTCCTTTAATCGGTACAAAGTTGCCTTCTTTATTTTTTCTCACTGCTTTTGAGTTGAAGTCTATTTGTCAGATATTACAATAGTAACACCAGCTCTTTCCCTGGATGCATTTTCTTGCAGTGTCTTTTTCCATCCTTCCACCCTAAGATAGTGTCTACCCTTGAGAGTGCTGTGTTTCGTAGAGGTAACCAATAAGTGAGTGCATCCTGGATTTTTTTGGTGCTTTTGTTTGTTTGTTAACTTGCTTGTTTGTTTTTGAAACAGCATCTCTCTAAAGCCCCAGCTGGCCTGGAACTTGCCATGTAGAGTGGACTGGCCTTGATCTCACAGAGATCTACCTGCCTCTGCCTCCTGAGTGCTAGGATTAAAGGTGTGCACCACCATGCGTGGAGCATCCTGTTTTTAAATCCAGTATGATAATCTGTGTCTTTTGTTTTAGAAACTGAGATGTTAATGTTCAGAATTATTATTGAAAGGTGTATATGAATTCCAGCCATTTGGTTGATTTTGTAGTATTTTGTTTCCTTAATTCTCATTTGCTAAACTGCTGTTTTAGCATCATTTTTTTTTCACCGTAGCCTTCTAGATATCATTCCCTTAAGACTGAAGAATTCTTTCTAGTGTCTTCTATTATAAAGCTGGCTAATAGCTATAAATTCCTTTATCCCAGTTTTATCACTGAAAGATTTTCTTTTTCTTTCAGTTATGACACACAGTTTTACAGGGTATAAGTCTTGATTGGCAGCTGTGGTCTGTTGTATGTTGCAATAAAGGTCACCACACTGATAGAAAGGCAAGGTGAAAAGTTTATTTTACGCCAGGCTTCCTCTGGGCTCGGGTACCCAGGGAGAAGCAATGAACTCAGTTCAGCAGAAGTTTTATAGCACTCTGGAGGGAGTTTCCAGTGATTTTCAAATGGACCAGTCATAAGTCAGTTTTGGTTAAAGCAGAGCAACCTGACCCCAGGAGCAGGCAAGCAGCCATTAACCATGGTAACCAGGTGATCTGGCAGTCAGTGGGTACAGGTGTTCATAGAGCTCTATATTCTTTTAGAATTGTTTGGGATAAGTTTAGGTCTTAGCTTCCTAGAATGGGGTCTGGGAAAGAGAACTCTCCTCAGGTCAGGTTAGAATCACCCTGGAGTTCTGCCTAGTACTCAGAAATGAACACAATTGCATAAGCAAACAAGCGGGACAGAAGCAGAACTTGGCAGTTAGTTAGCCATGACAGATAATTAATTACAGAACAATGTAGAACATTCAGTGGGTTTTATGCTTGGCTAGTTCCTGGGCCCTGCTGAGTGCACTGGCTACAAGTACAAGGCTTATACAAGTCAATAAAATAGATGTAATTCTAAAATGGAGTCACTCTGGCTCACTTCTGGCATTTATCTTGCTGCAGGTCTTTCAGATATTTAAATACACCTTTCCAAGTCCTCCTGGCTTTTTCATTTCTTTGACAAAATTAACTGTCATTCCAGTGTCTCCTTGGTGTTATCCTCTTGAAGTTTTCAGTACATTTTCTTTATTCTGAATATTTAGTGCTGTAACTATCATATACGTAGGGCTGTCCACAAAGAGAATACTTGGAAAATGAGACTAGCAGCTATCAATTATTCTCCTAACATATTGCCATTAAAAACCAAAAGGATTTGGGCACCATGCTGCATGCCAGTCTTCCTAGAAGCCACAGCAAGAAATGGAGTTCAAGGCCAACGTGGGCTACACTGTGACATCGTGTCAGAAAAGAAACAATAAAAAATTCAAAACAAACGACAAAAAAAAATGGAAAGCATAAAGAATGGCTTTAATACTTCGCAAAAAAGATTTTTAAAGATCACAAAATGCCATGTCACCACATGATTTAATGTCATGGAAGCATGTTCGCAACATATTGAGCGAATGAATGATCCAGCTTAACGAAAATTCACTTAACAAATAGCGTTTTTCCACTGAGATGAAAGTTGCCTGGCTTGAAAGCACCACGTCAGCCATTTGCTACACTCACGGTGAACAGCCCCCTGCATCATCTAGTTCTTGTGCCGTGAGGAAATCCCATTTCCACTGAACAGTGACTTTTGATTTTTTCTTCCTTTGGATCTATTTCATTTTTATTTTTATGTGTATGAATATTTTGCCCACATGTATGTAAGTGCGCCTATGCATGCAATGTCCGTGGAAGACAGAAGAGGATATCAGAGCCCCTGGAACTGGAGTTACCAATGGTTGTGAGCCACCATATGGGTGCTGGGAATGGAACCCGGGTCCTCTGCAAGAACAACCAGTGTTCTTAGCCACTGAATCATCTCCAGGCCCCAAGCAGTCTCTCTTCATCTACTTTCTGTCTCTATAAATTTGTCTAAATGTAAGCACTGGGTGAAGGAATCAGGCAATATATGACACTTGGTGCCTGGCTTCTCTCCAGTTCCACACTGTATTCAGGATTCATTCATGCTCTAGCATGTACCTTTGTCATATCACTCTTCATGGCCGGGGAACACTCCACTGTAGAAACACCCTCATCTCTTCATTTACTCATCTATGAATGGAGATTTGTGTTGTTTCCACCTCTTGACAGTTTTGAATATGGCTTGATATAGTTTCCATCTGAAATGTCCCCCACAACCTTAGGATTGGAAAGTCTGGCCCCTAACTGATCTCCTTGAGGAGGTGGGATCAGATTGATGCAACAAGATCACAAAGGCCCGGAGTCTGAACATCATGCATGCCTCTGTACCAACCCTTGTCATATCTCACAGTCAGCAATATGAATATGAACAGCCACCAGCTTGTGTTCCCTCCACCCAGCTCTCTCTACCACGATGGACTTAAATCTCTCTAAAACCATGAGCTCAAATAAACAATCCCTCCCTAAAGCTATCTCTCTATATTTCCTCTCTGGTTGCTGTGACAATTTTCTGTTCACCATGCAGCTTTTGGATACATGCCTAGTAGAGCTTTGAGACCACATGAAAACTGTCTCTCTCTCCATGAACTGCCAAGCTGTTTTTCCAACAGGAGCTGCACCGTTCTATGCTCCAACCAGGGTACAAGGATCCCAGGAACTCTACATCCACCCTCATCAACACTTCTACTTCTTTTGCAGATTCTAACATTCCCAGTGGGTATAGCGTGACATCTCATCATGGTTCCCATTCACGTTTCCCAGTTCTGAAGAATATGTTGAGCATCTTTTCACATAGTTTGTAGACAACAAAATAGCATCTTTACACAGAAGGTTGTATGGAATAGAATACCTTTTGAAGCAAATAAAAACTGAAGCCATTAACAGGGATTTTTAACATTGGAATCATAGAAGATATTAATTTCTGATCTTGCTTATTTTCTTCTATGAAGGTATTGGAATAAGAAAAGCATTTAAAGTGAGAAGACCAGAGGCAAAGAAAAACAAACCTGAATTTCAAAGGAGGAAACTAAACATGTTTCATCTCCTTTCAGAGTTTTTGTTTTCCCCTGGGTTATTTTGTTTTTAATGTGGGCATCAGGGGTTCACCTGTGCTCAGCAAAGGCTCCATCACAAAGCTACTGATTCAGCCCTGCACTGTGCCCAGAAGGCACTAGGTTCTTGGCCTCTGTGCCCCAAGAAATACCCCTACAACCACAGAGCAGGTTATGTACCCCTTGCCCACCATCCATCATCATCTTCATGTCCTTGGGTTCCTCTCACTAGTAAGAATGGGGTACGATGCCACAATGATTAGACACACTACGTAACAGCCAGGACTAGCCCAATATGGTGTCACCAAGATTGTCACCTGCACAGAAGGCTGAGGCAGAGGCTTTTTAAGACCTGTAGTTTGAGACCACCCAGGCCAATATAGCGAGACTTCAGTTCAAAGACAACACAAAATTGCTTGTTTATTAGGTTTAATATGCATATTAATTAGTGTCCGGGGAAAGAAATAATTCCTAAGTGAGAGAAGATGGAAGTATCAGGTGATTAGAATGGCGGTCAAGGTAGAGGAAGCCTAAGGACACTTCATCCTAATCCTTCTTCTGGCCGGTCGCCTTCCCTTGGACACCGAGAGTAGTTCAGTCTTCCTAGTGGAGACTGCGTCTCACTGTTAAGGTCTGAGGTCATCAGAAGGAAGTCAGGAGTCTCTGGCTCAGAGCAAGCAGCCAGTCTTCCTCACCCTGGCCACGCCGGTCACTGCAAGCCAGCGCTCAGCGGCTCCACCCGCAGCCACAGCCCGTCCTCCGCCCTCAGGATCAGCTCAGGTTTCCTGCGCGGCTCGGCGTCCCCCGGCAGGACGCGGAAGCGCAGTAAGGTCAGCGCCAGCGCCACCTTCATCTCGTTCATGGCGAACGTCTGTCCGATGCAGTTCCTGCGGGAAGGCGGTGCTGGGGACTCTGCGCCGATATCCCGATATCCCACCAGGCCCATCCAACCGGGGCTGCGACGCTAAAGTAACCCGGACTCCACTCTAGCATTTGCATAACCTGGACCTTGCCCTGAACTCAGCCCAAAGGCATACCAGCGAAGGGAGGGGCAACCCGTTCTCCAAACCTTTACTTGACCTGATTCCATCTAGGGAAAGGGGACCAGGAACTTTGACCTTCTCAACTCTGCCTTTTCCTCACCATCAGGCCCAGACCCTGCCCGGTTACCCCCAAGCCCCTGGCCTCACCTGGGCCCGGCCGAGAAGGGAATAAAAGCCAGGGGTGACCTGTCCTTGATGTTCTCTGGGTCAAAGCGGAAGGGGTCGTAGACCTGCAGGAGAGACCAGCCACAGAGGATAAGTGGCATCTGCCAGCACAATCAGGGACAGAGTTCTGCATGTGCTGGGAAGGGTGAGGTCTGATATCCCGGGACCTTTCTGATTCCTGTGGTGAACAGGAACTGGAAGACAGTACCTCGGGGTCTGGCCACACAGTTGGGTTGTGATGGGTCCCAAAAATACTGATGAGGCAGATGACACCTGTAGGTAAGAGAGGCCGGCAGGGTAAGCACGGCCGCCTGGTCAACGGTGCGTGTGCCCAGGACCCTCCTCCCCATCCGTGGGCACCTTTGGGAATGACTCGGCCATCTGGGAGCTGGATGTCCTGGGTGCAGCAGCGGGAGATGATGGTGACCGGGGGGTGCAGCCGCAGACTCTCCTTGATGCACATGGTCAGGAAGGGCAGCTGGGCCAGGTCGTCCCTGAGGAAACCACCCAACAATTAAACAAGAGAGGGGCTGCCAGCCTGTGTTGCCCATGTGAGCCTTTCTCAGTGTTGAGATAACCCCGAGCACAGCAGGGAGCTGGAAAGTCCTGGAGAACATTAAGCCAGCTCATCTTATAAAGCTAACAGCATTCAAATGCTCACCATTCCAAAAGTCATTACAATAAATATTCCTTACACCAAGAGAGCAAAATTAAAATGCAAAGAAGAAAAAATAGGCTAATCTGCTGTGCTTGCTCCTCGGTCTCTCTCCCCCATTTACCTGGAACCTTTCTTCTCATTTCTCTGCTGCCCCCTCCGAGTCTATCCCTCCTTTTTTATTCTCTTCTTCCCCTTTCTCCTACTCCTATTTTCTTCCCAGCTGGCCTGGAACTCGCTATATAGACCAGGCTGGCTTTGAACTCACAGAGATCTGCCTGTCTCTCTGCCTCCCAAGTGCCGGGACCAAAGGTATGTGCTACCAGGTCTGCTTACTCTCTTTCTCCTCTTTCCCCTGCCCACTGACGTCCTCGTCTACCCGGCCACATCTTCCTCCCTGGATCTGCTGCCTGCTCCCAGTCTCACACAGATATTCGGTGACCGTCATCAGAGTCCTCTTTGAACATCATTTACTACTACACATGCTTCCCTTACTCTCAATGCCAGCCTAGCCCATGTGTCCTGGCAGTGACCTAAGACTCTCCCACCAAACTGAGAGTGCCTGGAAAGTGGATCTCTGGGCTGGGTCCTTAGCACAAAGCCAGATAGACTCAAAATTGCGGTGGGAAGGTCGTGGGAAGTGGATCCACTCGGGGGTTCAGAACACAGAGGTGACTCACCATTCAATCTCCTCAGCCTCACGGTCCCTCAAGAGATCCCGCACCTCCTGCCGGCAGCGCTCCTGGTGTTCTGGATGCCTCGCCAGGTTGTAGAGAACCCAGGAGAGCCCACTGGCCGTAGTGTCGTGACCTGAGGGACAGATAGGCAGGCTTGGGTCTCTGGGCAACATCACCACCACAGAGCAGACAGTGCACAGTGAAGTTCCCAGGAAGGACGGGGAAAGGGACGGAAGCAGGAAATAGAGGGATCCAGTGTCCACCTAATGAGTTCCTGAGATGGAGAGACTCTAAACCCTCTCTGGTCACACACTGCAAGCCTCACCCTCAAACATGAAGGTGTCAGCCTCGGCTCGGATGTCATCATCTGATAACTGCTTCCCATCTTCATCCTGGAGACAAGGCAAGACCCCAGATCACACCACTTCTGAGGGCTTCTGAGTCTAACATAAGACAGTCTCTGAAGGTCTTTTTCTATCCAGACATACGTGATCACCATAGTCCTGCACGTCTCGTGGTCACCATAACCAGAGTTCCCAACCCATGAGCATTGTTCAACTATTTTGCCTTCTATTATTTTTCCTAGTTGAAAGAATTGGAAACCCATGGATGTTTTCTATTTCTGAATGGTGAGGAATTTCTGGGGGAAAGAGTCACTAGCCATCTCACATATAACATGATTGCCTGGTGCTTGTCTCAGAAAACAGAGATTAAGCATTACTCCCAAGACACTGGCTTTGCTCTTTAGATGGGGAAAAATGAGCCTTTTTTTTCTCTGTTGTTGCTATCTGCCTTATCAACATGGAAGAGTTGTATTCTTAAGGACCAAAAGATTTGTACTGATAGGAGAAATAGGGACAATATGGCCGTGTGTGTGGACAGAGGGTGCACACAGTATGGCCATGTGTGTGTGTGTGTGGACAGAGGGTGCACACAGTATGGCCGTGTGTATGTGTGGACAGAGGGTGCACACAGTATGGCTGTGCGTGTGTGTGGACAGAGGGTGCACACAGTATGGCCGTGCATGTGTGTGGACAGAGGGTGCACACAGTATGGCCATGTGTGTGGACAGAGGATGCACACAGTATGGCCGTGCATGTGTGTGGACAGAGGGTGCACACAGTATGGCTGTGTGTGTGGACAGAGGGTGCACACAGTATGGCCGTGCGTGTGTGTGGACAGAGGGTGCACACAGTATGGCCATGCGTGTGTGTGGACAGAGGGTGCACACAGTATGGCCCTGTGTGTGTGGGGACAGAGGGTGCACACAGTATGGCCGTGCGTGTGTGTGGACAGAGGGTGCACACAGTATGGCCGTGCGTGTGTGTGGACAGAGGGTGCACACAGTCAATGAGTGAACCTCCCCTTCTCCCCCTTCTTTCTCTCTCAGTTAGAACTCCTTCAGGTGTTTCCCCCTCTGGTTGTTCTTATCGTGCACTCCAATCCCCGCCCTGTCCCCTGTCCCACTCCTGGTACTGAATCTACAGAATTTGTCTTACCTCCCCTAGAAACTCTCAGGTTTATGAACCTATAGAATCTGCCTTAGCGCTGGATAAAACTTGTTTACATTTCAAAATAAAGTCTCTTTTTATTTGAGGAATTTGGAGAGAAACCTGCAGTGATTTATGTGTATGAAAATGTCACAATGAAATGCATTATTCTGTGTGTAAAAGTTAATTTAGCTGATCACGGCAGCATGCAGGAGACAGAGCCAGGCGGTTCTCTATAAGACAGAGTCCAGCCTGGCTGCATAGCAAGTTCCAGGCCAGCTAGAGCTGCAGGAAGATTCTGTCTTTTTAAAAAAAGACACATTAAGTTACCTTTAAATGTTCTTTCTTGTTTCCTGTCTCCTCCTTTCCTATCAGGTATTCACCCCTTAACCCCCCACCCTCTTCTCTGTTCTCCTGTTCCTTTCTCCCCATCTCATTCTCTCATTGCTCATTCTCTCACCCTCCTGTGAAACAAAGAAGACACAGATGTGTCAGCTGTCCTATATAGGTTTCAAGACTCACAATGTATGGATCGTTCCCCTGCAGTGAAAACCATGCTTCACAGACAGATAAAATCACCTGGGACAGGAGGGGCTGGAGTAGGGAGCCACTGCTACAGTCCTGCTGCGGCTGCTGTGGCTGCATGAGCTGCTCCATCATGAGGGCAGGTGCAGCCCTCAGCACAGATACAGACACAGATGCAGGTACTATGATTCGCTAACTGAGCGAGTTCAAAACAGACTAAAACCCCAGGTTCTCCGATTCTAGATCTAACAGGACCCTGCTGACTGCACTCTGATGTTTTCTCTACACTGTGTTTATCTCTGGCTTATCTCCTCAAATGCCTACCATAGCTTCTAGGTGGCTTCTACATCAAGCCCAAGCCATTCTGACAATATAAAAAGTTACATAACCTAACTGTTGTTTCATCTCACATCATCTCATATTTGATACCAGTATCAATTCCACATCTTGATGTTATCAAGGGTGGCATAAGCATGTAGGGCCAGAACTTGAGAAGTTCCATTCACCCAACAGCTGGAGATAACCCTGGCAACACAGTGAGACACGGCCCCCTAAAACTACCTAAAGCCAAAAGGACTGGCACATGCCTGTAATCCCAGGACTCAGGAAACTGAGGCAGGAGAGACATGAAAATGAGGCCAGCCTGGGCTACACAATGAGACACTGTCTTTAAAAAAAAAGCTATATTAATTAATTTTAAAAGTGCCATTCCATCTCGTGAGGAGCCCACCTTGGTCAGCAGCAGCACATCAATGAAGTCCAAAATCTTGGCCTTAGCCTTGGCCTTAATGAAGTCATCCACACCCTGATCAGGGAGGGTGCGGTGACGCTCCTGGATGACGGCATCTGTGAAGTCATGCACCAGGCGGCAGGCCTCACGGAAGCGTGTCCCATCTGCGGTGAGGTGGTAGAGCATGTCCATATGCAGAAGCAGCTGCTCCCGTCTTTTGACAACCAGTGCACTGAGCTCCAAGATAGCGGCAATGTACTCACTGGGCTTCCTGCATGATGAGAACGGGAAGAGGAGCAAGAACTCAACAGACCCGAAGTCTGGCCAGCACCCCTCAGCAAGATGCTGCATAGCTAAAAACAGATGGCCACACAGACACACAGCCAGTTAGCAACGGATGGCAACAGGTGAGATCTGACCACTTGGTTTCTTCTCTCCCTACACCCCACCCACATGCCCCAGTCATCTGTAGCACATTATGGAATCCAGATTCTTCTCTTTCCTTTCCAAACCAGGTGCCTGTCCCAGTTCATCTGCTCCCCAACACTGTGCAGTCCGCTCATAACTGGTTTTCTTCCAGCTGGTCTATGGCCAGTTCCCCTCCCTGCTGACCCTGCATCCACTGTCAACTCTATTTCATATCAAGAGACAGCCACTGTCTACAGAGCTCTGCTACATGCCTGCTCCTCACGGACTTCACTATGGTGGAAACTGTCCTCCAAATGCCCATATGCTGAAGGCTTGATCCCTATCCTTTGGGGTTGTTGGGAGGTGACAGAAGCTTAAGAGATAGGGCTTAGAGGTAGGAAGTTAGTTCATCACAGGATGTCAAAACCCTGCCCCTTCCTCCAATGCATGCTCCCTCCAGGGTATATTTCTGCGCACAGGCCCAAAAGCAATGGAATCAAATCACCATTGAAGTCTCTGAAACCATAAGCCAAAATAAATACCTCTGCTAGCTGATAATCTGAGGTATTTTGTCATAGTAACCGAACTAATACCTTCAGTAATTTCCTAGAAACCACAAATAAGTTCACAATTTTTTCTGTCAGGTCTGTTGAGTTCTTGCTTACTTCCTGTCCTTATTATGCAGGAAGCCCAGTGAGTATATTGCCACCATCTTGGAGCTCAGTGCACTGGCTGTCAAAAGACACGAGAGGCTGCTTCTGCATGTGGACATGCTCTACCACTGCCTTTGATATCTGAATGATTTAATCACTACTCTCCCAACCTCATGTCCAAGATGCCTCTGGCAGATGCACATGATCTGCCTCATCTGTAACGCTGTGCTTTTTTAAAAACAGTTTCACCTCACTGGTTGGGCTGCTCACTGGCTCCCACTCCAGTTGATTTCACGTCGGTTCTGACCCACTCCTCTGCATGGAGTCTCCTCTGCATCCTCTGACCAGTCCTCCCTTCTTCACCTCTTTCCTTGAATCCACAGACCAGGTTCCAATCCCAGGTTTAGGGACTCACTCCTGACAGTTGCTATCGATGCTGAAGATGCATTTCTGCAGACTGTCCAACGTCATGAGGCTGATGTTCTCAAACATGTCCAGACAGGCGCTGCCCCCTGAAGTCAGACGCTGCCACTTGGCCTTGTGGTAAAGAAATGAACAGTGCCATAGCTGGTCTTGGCACCCAGAGACACTGTTCAACCCCAACCACTAGAATGGACGTCCATAAACCAGCCTCCCCTGGATCTTTGCCTCATGCCAGGGAAAACCATTACTGATCGACAGTGGAAGCTTCTACTACAAAAGATAAAGACCCAGAGCTGGAGGTCCAAGAGCCCCAAGTTCAAGTCCCAGCTCTGACTCCTGTGCTCCGTACACTCTCAGTCAGCCCATAGCTCGTCCCTGGTTCTCAGCTGACCCATCTTCAGGAACACCTAAGTTGATCTGATTTGATGTCTAATAAACTGGGATAGAGCCTCTATATTCCTGTCTCACTTCCGGACGGGACACTGTGCATAGCTCCCTACTCTCTCTCACCCTCAGATTCATCCTTAATGTGGATAAGTAGCCTCTTTCCCAGGCTTGTGAAAATTAAGTTGGACAGCACAGAGTACAGCACTGGGTCATGCCATCATTCCAGCCTGTGGTGTGAGCTCAATACATGAAAGTCTTCTCACTTTAGTGTTATAAAGTGACTTCAAAATAGTCCCTGTGTTGAGAGTGTTAGACACCTACTCTTCCCCGAGATCCTTGCTAGACATTCTGAGAATGCACTAGCATGATGTTCTTAACTGGACCGTGTCTCAGACTTATGTTTGCAGAAAACCTCAAAGGACACAGTAATGATCCTTTGTGAATGAACACAAGAGTAGTCTCTGCTTGTTATAAAAGAGTACTGAGTACTGCAACACGGGACATGCGGTGCAGATATTGCAGCCCTCTGGCATTGCTCGCATGGTCTGTGGGTCCCTTGAAGAGTGGATGGAAGCAGGAGAGGTCCACGCCACTGTCTGTGCAGTAACTGGCTGACTTTTCTTTTCTTTTTTTGTATTTTTGAAGCGGAGTCTCCCTGTAACCCCAGCTGGCCTGGAATTCGCTATGTGTACCCAGCTGGCCTGGAACTCCCAGAGATTCGCCTGCCTCTGCCTCCCAAGTGCTGGGATTAAAGACACGTGCCACCACTCCTGGCCTGGCTGGCTTGTGTATCTGCCCCAAGAATCTGGTATGCTCTGGCAGAATCCATGACAAGTAAACAAGCTAACATATCAGCTTGCAAGTAAGAAAACATCCTGAGCCCTTTGCATGACCCTCGCCTCTGTTTTTATCTTGTATCTGTGCCACACACCTTTAATAAGAGTTTTCAGCAGTATCCATTAAAGCCTATTTTACTCCCTGCTGATTCTGTGTTGGACTTAAGATTTCACAAACAAAACTGAGGGTATGATGAGGCTATGACTTCAGGTAAATCCAAACTTCAGGCCACATTCAGTCCCTGTCTATGCCATGGAAACAGTTCCAAGATGCCTTATAGAAGGAGGGAAGCGTGGTGACAAAAGTCTTGCCCCTGACGCTGCTGCTCTAAATTGTCTTGAAGTCTGCAAGCTCCAAACATAAGAGAGAGCAGAGATAGCTGAGCTCCCCACCTGCCCCACAGCTGACCATAAAACATAAGTGACCTGGACCCTGTCCAGAAGAACCAACCCTACAACTTGTCAGCGTCATTGGACCCAGTGGGTTCCAACCAGTGTGTCAGTGTTCATCAAACCTGGGTTCAGTTTTCAGGACATCCATGCGGGAAACAGAAACCAACTCTTCCGAGCACCCACCAGGTGCAGGAACATGACTATGGTATCAACTCGGATACAAGGCAAAGATTTTAACGCTAAATCACACGCGGGAAATCTAAGCCTTGGAGAAAAAAAAGCCACAGTGTGATCCTTCAGAGCCAGCACTATGGACGAGATGCGTCTGTAGCCCCCTTTGGGCTACAGCCTCAGGCTCCAGCTGGGAACCTGGGCTCTGGGGACTCACATGCATGATGTTGGTGCTGTCGCTGAAGATCTTCACATAGGGCTTCAGGATGTTGAAGTGGAAGGCGGGCGTCAGCATGCGACGATGGCGGCTCCACTTGTCTCCGGCGCTCAACAGGAGCCCGTCTCCTGGTAGGGAAGCCATGGCAGTGGGCAAGGGTGGTATGTTCCCCTGAACCCCAGGGTGTCCCCAGCACCATCACCTGCAGAGACTCACCCAGCCAGGGCTTCAGGAAGCTGTAGAAGATCACGTTCTTCGGAGCAGCCTCAGCTGACGTGAACAAGAATCATCAGAACTATGCAGAGGTAAGGCACGAACTTGGGCAGAGTATGGGCTCCTTAGGCAGGGATGTCCCTCCCAAGCCAGCACGACAAGACTGAGGCGAAGGACAGTCATCGAGGAGTGGGAGAGAAGAGGTGCCGGACCAGGCTACAGCAGCAGGTAGAGCAAAGGCTCAGGCTGACACCGACAGCACACCGTAGCATGCGTTCACATGGCTCCT
The DNA here is from genome assembly GCA_035773235.1 of Eospalax fontanierii. NCBI lineage: Eukaryota > Metazoa > Chordata > Mammalia > Rodentia > Spalacidae > Eospalax > Eospalax fontanierii. Next base: position 10,037,899 of record CM069554.1, read on the forward strand.
ACATGGTCGAACATGTCTGCCAGCTGAGCACAGCACAGCCCTCTGCAGACTTTCATATGGAAAGTGCAACTGTCCTTCTTACACATTCTGACACCTCTTGATATAGACATGTGTCGTGGACATACATGAGTTAACATGTGCTAGCATAGCTGAACACACATATGACCTGCTCTGATAGGAGATCGAGGGTGGAGAGATGGTTTAGCAGTTAAGAACACTGGCTTATTCTTGCAGAAGACCCGAGTTCAAATCCCAGCACCCACATGGTAACTAACAACCATCTGTAACTTCAGTTCTGGAGATCCGACACGCTCTTCTGTTCTCTGAACAGGGGCACTCACACACATGTATTCATAACACTCGTATACACATAAAAATAAATAAATAAATAGGTCTGACACATCTCATTGTATGCTACTGACAGGTTCTAGAAACTATTTAAAAGTAGTCACTTTAGGGGCTGGGTTCTAGTAGCCCTCACAGAACCGAGCATGCCCATGACCACGCATAAGCCCCACACAGTTTGAGTATGAAATGTCCCCCAAGTTCCTGTGCTGAAAGATGGGTCTCCAGAAGTTGCCTCTGTTTGGGGAAAGTCTGGAAACTCTAGGGGGCAGGGGTCTTAGCTGGAGAAAGTAGGAAGATCTCTCTGTCTCTCTCTCTCCTCTCTCTCTTCCTTTTCTCTTCCTCCTTCTTTTCTTCCCCTTCCCCTTCCCAATCTGGCCTCCATGATATGAGCTGCTCCACCTGCCTCTCAGGTCACCTGGTCGGCTGGAGACAGCGCAGAGACCTCATCAGAGGGCCAGTCAGGGCCAACGCGATGTCTCCTGAGAGCAGGGGTTTCATGTAGGTGGGGGGAGGATAGGAAAGAATACCTAAAGGCAGCCACCCACCATCAGCATTTGTCCTCAACAGTGCACATTGCGATGGTTTCACAGGACACCTTTCTCCTACTCTGACTTAGAGAATAAGAAAGAGAACCTGTTTCTCTCTGGGCTGTCAGGGAGATGGACTAACAGGATAGACAGGCCCTAGGAATTCCATCTAGCCTTTCTCCATCCTCTATTCTGAGCCTGGGCTGCCTCCCAATATCTTCAGTACACAGCAATTCTGGTGCCTTAGTTACAGGTATAGATATACATGTTCCCCTTTGGAATCCCAAGTACTGTATTAATGTTTGTTCTCTTCTGTCCTGTTTTCCAGGTTGAAACCTCAGCCTTGATGTCTCTTACCCACAGTCTCCCATGAAACAAGTAGCATGCCTGAAGCTTGAGCCTCGGACTCTGGATCGTTGGCCTGGACCCTTACCGGTGAGGAGCTTTGTATTTCCTCAAACAATTGCACTGTTCCGACCTCTAGACATCCCTGCTCTGCTCACATCTCCTCCCCCAGAAATCCTCCTTGCCTTCCTAGCAGAAACCTCTCTTCCCCCTGCACCCACCACAGCCCATCTTCCCCTGGGCCATTCCTGGTCACAGGCAGTTAGGGGTGTCCTTGTCAGGACCCATCTTCTCAAGATTGGGTTCTGCTAGCTAGGCATGGTTGCTTGTGCCTTTAATTCCAGCACTTGAGAGGCAGAGGCAGGCAGAGCTCTGTGAGTTTGAGGCCAGCCTGGTCTACATAACGAGTTCCAGGACTGTTGGGCTCCATAGTGAGACGCTGTCTCAACAGCAAACAAACAAAAAGATTAGGTTTCCCTAGAACAGAGCCTTGCTCTGCGATCTCCTGGACCCCAACGGTGCCAAGAACGCTAGAAAGAAGAAGTGATGCCCGCAGGAAGAAATCAGCATGGAGGTGGTGAGCACATGAAAGAGCAGGGGGCTGGGAGAAGAGGGAAGCTGCTGCAGGCGCCTCACAGAAGTAGAGGGCTGAGGCTGGACGCCCTCAGAGTCCCCCGCCACCCTACCAGCAGTTCCCACGGGTACCTGAGGCGTTGAGCACAGATCGAATGGTGTCCGGGTGGCACAAAGTGATGAGAGGAACCACAGGGCCCAACCAGGTCATAAAGGCCCTGGGGTAGGTTTCCACCAGCCTGGTCACCTCCTTCAGGCCCTGCTCAGTGGGAGGGGCCTGAAACAGAGACAGGGACAATTACTTCCTGAATGGATAACTCAGAAATCAACTCGGCTAGGCTAAGGGCTGCCAACAACATGACTCGGGCTGTGTCTGCGAGAATGCTCCCAGAAGACATTAGTATTTGCATCAGTAGACTGAGCCAGGGTGATCTGGCCCTTCACAACTAGCCCGCTGAGGATCCAGACAGAACGACAGGCAGAGGAAGGGAAATCCTCTCCCAGTTCCAGCCCCGGCTCTCAGCTCGGCTTTCAGATTGAATTAATTACACCACCGACTTCCTGGTCCTCCAGCCCGCAGATGGCGTGGTGGGATTTCTCAGTCTCCATCCATAAGCCAAACTCATAGTCAGTCTCTCTCTCTTCTTCTCCCTCTCCCTGCCTCCCTCTGTCTTTCATTTACATACCCGTGTTCTCTATAGAGTCTACATGTCAATGTCTGCCTTTGTATACATCTATACTGCTCTGGACACAATTGTGTGCTATACACTGATGCTTGGATCAGCAACAGAATGTATACACCAACACGGCCCCATAAAATTATGACAGACTGGGAAATTATCTGTGGCCTACAAATTTACTATGACTCTGTATGTTTGGGCATATTTAGTTATATGAACCCATTATCTAACAATTGCCTGCAGTCCTCTAAACAGTGCCATGATACACAGGTTTGTGTACTGGGAATAATAAGTGCTTCTTCATAACCTAGACATGCGATAGGCTAAACCACAAAGGTCCGAGGAAACATAGTCTATGGTGTTGGTAAAATGAAAAAATCACCTCATAATTAATTTTTAAAATGTGTCCCCATTGCTAGTTGGACCAAGATGACATGTCCCTACGCATCTGTATATATATGTATGCCTGCGTGGATGAACACTTGTGGGTATATACATGCGTGTATGCACATGCATTTGGTTCTGTTTCTCTGAAGAATATAGGCTAATACACGTCCACAGCATCTTTAGCAGAGTCCTTCTGCAACTCTGGAGGTGACACAGCCTCTGCAGTGAAGACATGCCTGGATTTCAGATAAGAGAGGAAATCCCTGCCTCCTCTGCTCCATTCCCCTCAGTCCTGTCTCAGTCCCCACAGGATCATTGCAGGGCCAGTGGTGAAGCTACACTGTCTGTCTCAGAGACGCCCACCATGGACTTCAAAGACAAGTCTTCTCAGATGCTGTTAATTCCAGCCCCAGGGAAAGTCAAAAGGGGACATCCCAAAGGGGGGCGGATATGCGGACAACTGTGGCTTCAGGACAGTTCACTAAGGCTGATCCCCCATTCTCTTGGGTCTGCATATGCCACAGGTCTCCAGTTTCAGCTCTGTGAAAAGATCCAAACACTGGGGACCAGACGTGACCTGACCTCTGAGTCTCAGGAGGGCAGCAGCTCCCACCCTGAACAACAGCCGCGCACCAGGCAGAGCATCCTGTGCATGGTTTCACTGACCGTGAGTTCTGCCATTTGCAAGTGAAGCAAAGTGACTGACACCAAGTCACACAAAGGAGAGAGCAGACCTAAGTCAAACTCCAAGTGTAAGGTAAAGGTCGAGGCGGGCTTGTGGAAGGGTGAGTGGACAGCTCTGATCCAGGTCAGATAACAGGGATCACTGGTCCATCTTAGAGGAGAAGAGCACTCCCAGGAGAAGTAGGCCAGGAGCAGAGTGAGCCCGGAGCTCTCCTCTGCCATGGCTGGGCCATGGCTGTATGTCGTCGGAGAGGGGTATCAAAAATCACTGCTGGAAGCCAGGCATGGTGGCACATGCCTTTAATCTCGACATCCAGGAGGCAGAGGCAAGTTGATGTCTGTGAGATTGAGGCGAGCCTGGTCTACACAGCAAGTTCCAGGCCAGCTTGGGTTACAAGGACACTCAGTTTCAAAAACTATTTTAAAAAGGGACTGAAGAGATGGCTCAGCAGTTAAGAGCCCTGGTTGCTCTTGCAGAGGACCCAGGTTTGGTTCCCAGCACCCACACGGCTGCTAACAACCATCCATAACTCCATTTCCAGAGGATTTGAAGCCCTCTTCTGACTTCCGCAGACATTACAAGACACCCCAATGCACTCATGCAGGCAACACACTCATACATAAAATAAAAATAATAAGTCAGTCAGGCTCATGCCTTTAATTCCAGCGCTCAGGAGCCAAAGGCAGGAAGACCTCTGTGAGTTCAAGGCCAGCCTGCTCTACCTAGTGAGTTCCAGGTCAGCTGGGGTTACAGGGAGACCCTGTCTCAAAAAGACCCAAAATAATAACAATAATAAATCAAATATTTTTTAAAGAAAGTCACTCCTGGGATAAAACAGAAACCCAAAGCTGGACTGACACAAAGAAATACACTGAACAGAAAGCTGACTCTGGACTAGAACCACTCAGAAAGCCTGAGCAGCAGACACTGCAGGAATGCCAGGGGTCCTGCCTGGGTAGCCCACAGTGGGTGCCAGAGCGGGAAAACAGGCTGGAAATGAATCCAAAGCAGACTAGGGATGGAGGATGTGGCTAGGAGAAAGGCTTGAGATGAGACACACAGGAACTCCAGCCCATCCCACCCCCCTCACTGACCCCGGGGGCCAGGCACCCTCATCCCCCAGACCCCTCCTGTCGACCCACTCACCATGCCCAGGTGCCCCAAGAACCAGTTCCTCTTGGGTGGCTGAGGGAAACCACGGAGATGACGATGCTTTTCATACAAGGTATAGATTCTGGTCAGGACACGGGCCAAGATCCAGGACGCTCCAACCAACAGCAGGAGCAGCCATGGTGAGGCTGCCGTGGGCCCCAGTCCCAGCCAGGACATGCTGCAGGAAGATGACAGAGGGTGAGCTCCTGAGACTAGGAAATGGACAGAGATGTCACAGGGCGGTGGACAGAGCTAGGAATCCTGCTGTCAGAGCAGGTGAGGCAGAGACCAAGGAACGCAGGGACAGGCAGAGAAAGAAGAAAGAAAGAGGGGAAAGTCTGACTCGATTCTCAGACTGCCTGGATGATTCTGAGGCTGCCAGGGCTTGTGACAGAGAATCCACCGGATCCAGGCCAGCTGGATCTCTGTGATCACCCTGCCAGCAGCCTCCAGAGCACCGTCCCGGGCACGGACAGAGCTCCTCTCAACCCAGCGCAGCGCCTTCCCGTCTGCTTCCTAACCTGCTGCCTTCTTTCAGCAGTGTCTCTCAAAGCTTCCCTCCCTTCTCTGAGGCCTCTTTGTCCCTGGCTCACAACCTGGAGGAAACGATGGGACACTTGTTCAGCTGTACCAGCCAATCCCTCCCAGACCAGGCCGCCTCCTCCCAGCCCAGGCAGGAAGCCAAGGTGAGGGGGTGGGGTCAGCCAGCTGCCCTGTGGAATCAACTCAAGGTCGCACAGCATGAGAAGCAGATCCTCAGGACTCAAAACCTCTCACATATCTCCAGGACTTGACCTGGAGTGGGCAAAGGTGACTCTGAGTCCTTTTATAGCTTCCCTGCCCTTCCAAGGACAGGATGTATCAGATAAAAAGACATTAACTTGGGACTTCTGGTGCCAGGAGACCATAGCCAGGCCTGTCCCAGGGCTTCTGCAGAGCTCCTCTGGCATGGAAAGCTTGCAGAGTGCCTTGGTAAAGAACTGGGAGAACCCAGAATGCATCTGCCCACTAGCTGCACAGGCTGCGGAGCTCAGGTCCTGCTTCCAAGCGGGAAGAGTCTGCATGGACATATTTGTTTTAGAAGCAATGCAACAATTGATTTCCCAGGTCAGATTCCAGGGATCAGCAGCCTGGAAGAGCTCAGCGTAGTGCTCTTATATGAAGCTCCTTAAACAATAGCTAATGTTCCGAATAATCACTACTTCTATTTTTTTAAAGGAACCCATTTCTCACCGTGCCTGGCACCCAGTAGCATAGATGTAACTTATGAGAAGGCAGACAGCATTGTGTTTCAGTACAAGGACTAAGATGCAGACTGTGTGCTTCCTGTCAGTACCAGCTGTGGTCAGTCCCAAGACTGGAGCTGCCATTACTTTGTGACAGAATGCAGACAGAGCCACCAGTTAAGATTCTTGAGTCCCATGGGCACACATCAATCAAGAAAATGCCCCCCAGCCATTGATTGATTGATAGGGGCAGGTAGACCTGGGCTGTAGAAGAAAAGTAACTGAGTGATCCAGAGACACAAGCCAGGATGCAGCATTCCTCCGCGGCCTCTGCTTCAGTTCCTGCATCCGTGTTCCTGCCTTGAGTTCCTGCCCAGCTTCCTCGATGGTCGACTGCAAAGCACCAGATGAAATAAACCCTTCCCTACCAGTCTTGCTGCTTGCTGATCGGGGTGTTCACTGCAACAGGAAGGTGAGCTAGGATAGCAGCCACTGGACCTCGAGCAAGAATAGTGTCTGCTGCGTCTCACAGTCTTCTTCATAAAGAAGCGCTGGATTCTGTGGAAATGGGGGCGGCTGGAGCCAGGAAATATGTCTTAGTTTCTCTTCCCCAGAAGCATCTATGATGCAAAAATTGAAGCTCAAATCCTCCTTCTGGTGGTGACTGTAAGACAAGGTTTCCACTGCCAGGTGCTTCTTTGGGAGATGTGCTGGATAGCTTCCGTGGTCAACTTGATACACCTGGATGGAGGGACCCTTAGTTGAGGATGTTCCTCCATTGAACTGGCCAGAGGCCATGTCTGTAGGACATTTTCTTGATTGTTGTGTGATGAGGGGACAGAGCCTATTGTGGGCCCAGCCACCCCTGGGCAGGTGGTCCTGTGCTGTATAAGAAAGCAGGCTGAGCACACGCCAGGGGAGCAAACCAGTAAGCAGCGTTCCTCCATGGTCTGTGTTCCACGTTCCTGCCCTGACTTCCTGCCTTGGTTTCCCTGTATAGCCGACTATAAACTATAAACCAAATAAAGTCTTTCCTCCCTAGTTTTGTTTTGGTCAGTGTTTCTATCACAGCAATAGAAAGTAACTAGGACAGGAGGTGATGCCAGGAAACTCTGCCAGCACTGGGAGAAGCGGGATGGGAACGGGAGGCAGGAGTTAAAGGCAAAGTGTTGAGGGAGGTTTGCACTGTGGTCATTGAGCCTCAGACCTGCTGAGGAGCTGTGGGAGAGAGAAAGCACCAAACATGCACCTTAGAGTCATCCCACCCAAAGCAAGTAGGCATTTACCTACCCATAAGCACCCCTAGGATTTAGGGCTGCTCCCAAGGACAGTGTTTCTCTGGAGTGTACAGGCTTTTCTGCAAAGGCCTGTCCTGTGAATAGAGGCAGCAGCTTCAGCCATGAGCAACACACACACACACACACACACACACACTTACACACACATACGCACACTGGAGAAATAGACAGACACACATAAAAACTTCCCCTCACATGCACACATGCCACACATATGTACACTTGCACAAATGCACACACTCAACACACATACACGTACAAACACAAGTACAGTCTCTCACAGTGAACTACTGACAGGACTCCTTAGAGCCTCATGTCCAAACCATGTACAGCAAAGGGCCACCCTCAGGAAACCAACAGGTCCCACAGCAACCAGTGACAAGTGGGCCTCGCTGTGTTTTGAGCATTGCACAGCCATCTGTGGCAGAGTCTCAGGAAGCCACAGACCCACACGGCCCAATTCTCCATCCATTCACCACTAAGATCCTAGACAGAATCTCAGTGTCTGTTCATAACAGAAAATGAGACGTTCGGTGCCCCAAACCTCCATTACCCTCTGAAGCAGTTTGTAAAGAAAGGATCAGCTGGGGAAAGTGGGACGAAGCTTTGAAGTGTTGAACCCTAAATAGGACATCTGCATCACACTGCAGAAGAGTGGGGTGGGAAGGCTGTAGGAGCCAGAGGTAGTGGATAACTACAGTGAAACAATGCTTTCAGGACTTTATAGGAAAGCTGTATACATGAACTCTCAGCAGCTGAGGCTCCGTGTACAAGATCTGCACAAGAGCAGGACAGCCAAAATCCCAACAGGAAGGATGCAGGGCTCACGGCGTCCCACCCCAGCTGTGGAGCTATTGCCAATTAACGACTATTGGGAGAGGAAGAGCCAGTTTTCTTCAGGGCCATGGTCCTCAAGAAGCTATCCATGCTCCAGTAGGTGGCCCCACACCCGCGCACACGTTGCCAGCATGCAGTTGACTCAGATAGCTTTTTAAAAAGGGCATATATGTCATTATGCAACCTGGTAGAGGAAAGTTCACAATGCCCCACCCTTAGACCAAGAGCTACAGGCATTCAACAGCTGCAGAGAGAGTCTTCTGCAGGGATGATCTCCCTGACAGGTCATCTAATCCCAAGCCATTGGCCTAGCCACATGTACATAAGAGCAACACTAATTGGGCTTGGTGGGTTATATACAATATATATGTGCATATTTGTGTAACATTGTTCATGGGCTTGAAAGGAAAGGGGGGGGTGCGGGAGGAGTTAGAGGAAGAGAAAGGTGTGTGGTGGTTTGAAGGAGAATGTCCCCCGCAGGCTCTAAGCATTTGGACATTTTGTCCCCAGTTGATGGGAGGCTGTTTTGGGAGGTCACAGAAGGTGTGGCCATGCTGGAGGAAGCACGTCACTGGGGGCGGGCTTAGAGAGTTCTTAAGCCTTGCCTGATCTCCAGTCTCTCTCTCTGCTTCCTGTGCCTGCTTGAAGATGTGAGCGCTTAGCTTCTGCTCCCGTTCCAGCCACCTCTGCCGCTGTGCCTCCCCGCCAGGGTGAACTCTTGCCCCTTTGGAACCCTGAACTAAATAAATCCTTCCTTTTATAAGTCCCCTTGGTCAGTGTTTCTATCACAGCGGGAGAGCAGGGACAAATGCAGGGTGTAAGTGACGTAAATGTAGTGCTCATGTACAAAGTCTCAAAAGCATTTTAAAATCTTAAACTAAAAAGAGAACAGCACACAAAGTTGGAGGAAAAAGTGGGAGAGGATGAGGGAGGACTTGGAGGGGAGGGAATGGGGATGGCCCTGATGAAAGCATGCCCGAGACTCTCAGACAATAAAAATAAGCACTTTTTAAGTTAGAACAAAGGAAGTCTGTGTTTTATGTATGATTGGCAGACACTCTGTTTGAAAGGGAATGGTTTCTGAAAACAATGGATTTAAAGCTGTGTCAGGGACTTTGTCCAGTAACACCTGACGGGATGAAGTTACAGGCCTAGATCAGAGTCTAGAAGGTACCTGCACAGATTTCCAGACTCTGTCTGAGAGCAAACAATCAGACCATAGATATATGGATGGCAGCAGAAACGCAGACAGTTCATTAAGGAACGGAGTACTCCTAAGTGTGGAAGTGGGCTGGATTGCTGAGAAAGGCCAGAAGCCTGAATGGCCCTCCGCCAGGGCAGTGGTGAGCCTTTACGGGTCATTTACATAGCACCCACCTTCTTGACTATTTGGAAATCACAGAGTTTTCTCAAGCATGCTCTGTAAGCCTGGTGGGGAGAGATGTCCAGTCTCTGTCTTCTGGCTTCTGTCTCAATGCCTCTGTCCCCTCCACGCTGTGCCACAGAAGGGAACAGGTGGCTGGGAGCCAGATCAGTCTGAGCTGGTTAGGAGAGAGAGCCCTACCTTGGACAGCCAAGAACAGACCTTATCAAATAAGACCTATCTTGGAATTTGATAGCTCAGAGTCCAAGGCCAGATGTAGATCTAATTCTGGGGCCACTTGTCTGTCATTCATTGCAGTAGAACCATCAACTGCGAAGTTGCAGACATCTATGTGATACCCACTATGGAATCAGGTAATCAGGAATCCAACAGGGTGATTAACATGCAGGAGGCCTTGAAAGCACAGAGCCTGGTCCTTTGCCTGTTCTAATCTCAGCACTGTGAGTGCTTTCATAGCCCTGTGCATCTAGGAGAATCTACAACAGCCACCCGAAGGGTACAACCCGGGGGCTGGGGAGAGTGAAAGAACCTGTCCTAGCCACAGAATGCAAAGCTAAATACAGCCAGAAGAGGCCTCTGACATGCAAAGTCACTATGAAAATGGCTTTGGCAGACATTAGACATTGACCCAACATGTCCAAAGGGAAAACAAGAGTTCACAGGTTCATCTGATACTCCACTGCCTTCGTGCATATATCTAGTAGTGTCTGTGTTTTCAAGATTTTCTAAAATGTGTGTGTATGGGTGTGTGCTACGGGTGTGTCCCGTATGTGTATAGTGCCTTCAGAAGCCAGAAGAGATCCTCTGCAGCTGGAGGTACATGCAGTTGTGAGCACTCAGACGTGGGTACTGGGAACCAATCTCAGGTCCTCTGGAAGAACAGCAAGCGCTTTTAACTGCGGAGTCATCTCTCTAGCCCGAGCCTCTAACATGTTTAAGGTACATATTCTTTCGGAATGTCAGAGATGTACACAAGAGCACATCCCCGGCCCCCTCACTCCCTGAGCCTCCTACTTCACCTGTTCCTCTCCGCTTCATGTCTGCGTTTTAACAACCTCGAAAGAAGCTGCTTTGACTCCTCATCCTTAATCTTTTCCATGTGATTCCTCTTTTAAATTTTTTACTGAATCGTGTATTTCCTACCACACGTGTCCATCAATCTTAATCATCTTCCCCACCAGCACCCTCCCCATAACCCACAACTGGAATCTACATTAATCTACGTCAAGGTCTATTGCGTCAAGTTCGTGTCCCCAAATGTTCCTCAGTGCAGGTTCATCCACCGAGGTCTGGTCAGCCTATTTAGAGTCCCTCCCTTTAAGAGGATTAGCTCATCCTACAGTAATCAGTTTCCAATATTTCTTCAGCAAAGATTGGGATCTGCTGCCCACTTCCCCAGGCCCATGCTGGGGTTTTATATGCTTGAGTTTGCATGGATCTTGAGCACGTCAATAACACTGTTGACAGATTCATTAGTGTCCTCTTTACCTCTTGTTCTACACTGCATGAACTTTAGGTGTAGAGGCTACATTGTAGATGGGCCACTTAGGCAATTCACAGACAGAGTCTGTGTGTGACCAGTGTGGTAATCTGTAGTAGTCGCCGTCTGGTGCAAAAGAAGCTTCTTTGATGAGTGGTGACTGGGATATTGACTGTAAATATAAGGAGATATATTTTGCACTTAGTGAGATGTTACATTGCTCTAGGGATGTGACAACCTTCGAAATTTCTCTAAGATCTATGACCTCTTCAGCCATGTGTGTTTGGCTATGATTACAGTACCACACACGAGTTTCTTCTCAATGAGTGGGCTCTGAGACCAGTTAGGTACCCATTGACTTCCCCCAAGACAAAAGTGCCACTGCTGCACCAGTGTCATATGCTGTGCCGGTCACTGATGTGGTATTGGATCATGAAGCTGGTTCTGGGGCGTCTATCGGTGTTCTTCCTTAGCTGCTAGTGAGGGCTAGCCTTCATAGGAAGGGGTTTCCAGGTCAGTTCCAGCTCCACTGCTCCAAATCCAGTCTCCGAAATCTCTCCTGTGTGCAGCAATAGAGTCTTATCTTCAAGTTCTGGGAGGCAATCAAGGACTGTGGCAATAGCCTGTGTCATTTGGGGAGTCTCTTGGACCACCCTGACCAACAATTCAAAGGAAGTTTTCTCCTGTGTGGCGCTGTTTCTTGTTATGTAACCTTCAGCTATGCACATGGACTCGTGTAGAGATAATGCAGTATTTGTCATTAAATTGTCAGACTAATATGATCCCCTCTGTTTTTTATACTAGCTAAGCATTATTTATTTCTCCTCTCTCTCTCTCTCTCTCTCTCTCTCTCTCTCTCTCTCTCTCTCTCCCCCCCCTCCATGCCTTCCCCATTTAAAGTGTCCCCGTTTCTCCCTTGATAATGCCGGTCTCCTATGGTCTAACCTCTCTCGAGCTCCTTCTTTCCCTTGATCCCCACAGTTCCTTGGATAACCCTCCCTCCCCATCCCACTTAAAACCCCTACTTAATCTATTTCTCCCTTAGTAACACCTGTCTTCTACTGTTCTTCTCTCTCAGGTTCCTTCTTTCCCTTCACCTCCCTGGTTCCTTTCCATTTTCCTGGTTCCTGCAATTCCATCAGGCTATATACTCACATACAAGGACTTCATGCTAGGATCCGCAGATGAGGGAGAACATATGTCGCTTGTTTTTCTGATTCTGGGTTACTTCATGTACCATAACAATTTTTAGTTCCGTCCATTTACTGTAAATTTCATGATTTAGTCTTTCTTTACCTCTGAGAACTCCGTTGTGTAAATGTAGTTTCATTATCCATCCATCAGTTAGGGACACTTAGGTTGCTCCATCAAACATGGATGTGCAAGGAACTCCTCAATAGAAGGAGTCCTCTGGGTGTATGCCAAGGAGTGGTATAACCAGTCAAATGATAGGTTCATTTTTAGCTTTTTAAGAGTTCTCCACACTGCTTTCCTTAGGGGTTGCACAAGTTTACACTCCCACCAGCAGTGAATGAGCATTCCACTTTCCCAAATTCTCTCCAGCATTTGGAACCATTCGTTCTCTTGATCTTAGCCAGTCTGACTGGGGTAAGATCAAATCTTAAAGTGGTTTTAATTTGCATTTTCGTAATTATTACCAATGTTGAACACTTTTATAATGTTTCTCAGCCGTCTTTATTTCTTTTGAGAACTCTCTGTTCAGATCTTAGCCCATCTTTTAATTGAGCCACTTGTTTTCTTGAGTCTTTGTTTTTGAGTTCTTTCTATATTCTGGATGTTAAATCTCTGTCAGATGTGTTACTGGTGAAGATTTTCTACCATTCTATGGGTTTTCTCTTCACTTTCTTGGTTGTTTCCTTTGCTGTACAGAATCTTTTTAGTATAATGAGATCCCACTTGTTGATTATTGACCTTAATTACTGAGCAACTGATGTCTGACTTAGAAAGTCCTTTCCTACACCTATATCTTGTACGTGACTGCCAATGTTTTCTTCTAACAGTTTCAGAGTTTCAGGTTTCACATTGAGGGCTTTGATCCATTTGAAGCTGACTTTTGTGCAAGGTGAAAAATAAAGTTCTAGTTTCATTCTTCTACAGGTATAGATCCAATTTTGCCAGCACCATTTGCTGAAGATGCAGTCTTTCCTCCTGCAAGTGTTCTTTGCCCCTTTGTCAAATATCAGGTGACTGAAATTGCATGTACTCATGAGTCTTGGTGGATATTCCATTGGTCTGTGGGTCTATTTTTGTGCCAATACCATTCTGTTTATATGACTATGAAATCTGGTACAGTAATCTGCCTGCAGTGCTTTGTGCTCAGGGTTGCTTTGGCTATCTGGGGTCCCAAAAAATTCACCAGAAAAATCCTAGAAATGATTAACACTTTCAATAAAGTGGCAGGTTACAAAATTAATCTACAAAAATCAGTAGCCTTTCTATTTACCAACAATAAGCAATTGGAGAAAGAATATAAGGAAGTCCCCCATTCACAATAAACTAAAAAATTTTTTTCAGAATAAACTTGGCCAAAGACATTGAAGATCTCTACAATGAGAATTTTAGATCTTTAAAGAAGAGATTGATGAGGAATTTTTTGGCATCTCTTAAGTATAGTATCATGTCCTATGCAAAAAATGGATAATGTGTTGTACTGTCCTTTTCATTTAAACCTAGGAATCTTTTTATTTCTTTCTTAATTTTTCCTTTGACCCATTCATCATTCAGGAGCATGTTGCTTATTCTATGAGTTTGTGAAGTTACTAGGGCTTCTTCTGGTGTGAATTTTAAGCTTTATTGGATTTGTGGTCTTATAGAATGCATGGAATTATTTCAATTTTTCTCTATTTGTTGAGCTTTGTTTTGTGCCCCAAGATGTGGCACCAATGGGTGTCCTCAGAGTTTGGGCCCACTCTTATGAACTAAATTTAAGAGTCAGGATTTTTTTGTTCAGGTGATTGTGATGTCGGTGTTATAATGTCCCAGGCCTCCCCGTTGCCTGTGTTACATGCTCTGCTTAGTTACATTCTGTGTCTGGAGCCAAACACATCTCCTTCATGGAAGGACCACTCCATCTGTTTCTTCCCAGGTCTTTCGCTGGTGGTTCTCATCTGTCTTCTTTGCATCCGTGGGTCAAGTTCCCAGGCCCAGAACAAAAACTCACTCCTGTCAGAGCTGATGACACTTTTCTGCACTGTCCAGGGTTATGAGGCTGATGTGCTCAGACATATCTGGACAGGTATTGCCTTTAGAAATCAAGCACTGGCTCTGGGCCTGGACAGGGAAAGAATTCTTGATCTCCTACCCAGCCCCAATCACCCGGACCCCTGAAGATCCAGCCTCCTCATCCACCCTCTGTTGCAGGCACCAAAATAGCATTTGAGGTGGAATCACACACTGTGACCCTAGGGTCCAGGGACTCACATGCATGATGTTCAGACTATCACTGAAAATCTTCACACAGCACTTCAGGCTGTTCAAATGGAAGGTGGGTGCCAACAGGCGATGGTGGTGGGTGGCTCCACTTGTCACTGGGGCTCACCAAGAGCGCCAGTAGGGAACCCCTTGCAGTGGGCAAGGCTGGCACCTTCCAGGCTCTTAAGGGTGTCCCTGGCCCCTTGACTGCAGGAACTGACCCAGCCAAGGCTTCAGGAAGCTATAGAAGACCACGTTCTTGAGTACAACTGCAGCTGACTTGAACAAGGACAGTCAGGGCACATGTAAAGGGCAGAGATGGACTAGGGCGGGAGTGGAACCCACAAGCCAGGAACCCGCACTTCCCTTCCAAACTCAGCATTGTTAGGTGTGACTGGACCCTCCAACCCCTGGCCCCGGCAGTTCCCACCCAGACTCTCAGCGGCCACTGAGATCTGAGAGATCTGAGAAAAGAACTGACTTTTTGAATAGATAAGATCCCCAACCCAGGATTGACAAATAGCTGTAAAAAAGGACTGCTTCCTGGCCAGAAGCCTACCTTAAACATCAATCAGATGTCATGGCAATCCCGACCCCCCTCCCATAAAAACTAGGAGGGGGGCTGAGGGCTTTTAAGGCTTTGAGGCTTTTGGGCTTTGGGCTCAGCTCATTCTTCTGAGGAGTTAGCCTCTTGCACTCTCCCTGAGGGAGCTGCTCCATTCCAATCTGAAGCCAGGCATGCCAGCCCCAAGATGAGGGGCTAGTCTCCCCTTTCTCTTCCAGGAGGCTAGCCCCAGGGGGCTAGCATTTCTCCACTCCCAAGTGCGGAGAAGCTAGTCCCATCTGGTCTTCTCTTAATAAACCAGGTCCTGTTAGCTCCCAGTGGAGTCTCTGGTCTCTCTCGTCTGCTGCGTCTCTGGAACCCAGAACCTTATAAGCATGACTGGAAGGGAACCAAAATCAGAAGAAGCAGAAAGGGGACCAGCTCATGCTGCAGCAAGAAAGTCAAAGGCGCAGTCGGGCATGGCGCATCATGTCCAACACGTCTTCGGCAGCTCCTATGTGGTCCAACACGTCTGCTACACCTAAGCCATCTCAACACTCTGCAGACTTTTTCAGGGGTCTATAAGGGCTGAGAGCAGACTATAGGGGCTGGAAAGAGGAGGAAGGCTCAGAGAGACACAAGGGAATGCCTGTGAGCGAGGAGGAGGAAGAGGAAGGAGATGGAAGACTAGGGTGAAAGACACAGATGAGGAAGGGGGCGTGATCAGAATTCAGACCTCCCTAACTTGCACAACAGTGGACTGAGGCTCAGTTGTTCGGAAACCACTATCTTAGCAGGCTCGCCAGCCTCCTGTTGCCGTCCTGCTTGGTCAGCCGGCCTCCTGTCCTGCCTCAGCCGTGTGCGCTATCCTCCCCATCCTCGACCAGGCCCCACCAGTCCCCCCACCTGGCACCCTCTCTCAAGAGCAGCTGTCCAACCCCACCTTCTCCCTCCTCCTCTGGGACCCCTGACCTGGAATATGCTGGTGGAGGCTGGACTGGGTTGGGTTAACCAATTCTTGCCAAACCCTGGTGACATTTATCTGACTAGGAGAGTGTCCAAGATGGGGACAGAGCCATCCCGACACAGAGAGGTAACAATGTGGAGCCACACATCCCAATCCTTAGGATTTGGATCCTCTCATGTGGAACAAAGGAGACTCTGAGTTACTGTTCCCCACCATCCCTTCTCCTCCAAGGACATGGGACAGCAGGTAAAAGGGTGAACTTGGGAACTCACATGACAGGAAACCGGAACCTAGCCAGCCTACCCCCAGACCCTGTTCAAGGCGGACTGGGAGGACGGCACGCACCATTTCAGTACGGTGCTAGAAGAGTACTGACTGCCCACCAGTCGTTCAACCTGGTGAAATTAAAGTTCTGCCTTCCAGAAGCCCACAGCCTCAGCAGTCAGGACATTTAGCACCCGAAACAAAGAATGAGCTCCAATGGAGGTTTCCATGTCCAATTCGAGGCATAAAGAGCCCGGCTGAAAGAGCACGGCTGAATCTGGGCTGGGTTGGAAGCAGAAAGTGCAGGGAGGAGGGGAGGTATGTGGAAGTGAGGCTGAGGGGTGCTGAAGATGGGGTCCAGGCAGGGGAGGGTTTCTTAGGTGGAACCTGAATAGAACTTTAAATAATGTGCTATTTTATGTAATCATAATGTATATTTTTACAAAGACCCAGGAAATGGACAAGGACCTCCAAGGGCAGCATACAGAGGCAGCAACTGTGAAAGCCGTTGGCAGAGTGGGGAGAAGGAGAGATGCCCAGGGCAATGCCAGGAGAGAGAGAGGGATTCAAGCAGTGAGAAGGGAGAGCAAGCCAAGAGGAGGAGGAGGAGGGGGAGGAGGAGGAGGAGGAAGAAGAGGAATGGGGGAGGAGGAGGGGGGAGGAAGAGGAGGAGGAGGGGGAGGAGGAGGAGGGGAGGAGGAGGAGGACTAGATTAGTAGATATGGAGAAGACAGACTGATTAGAATACAGTCCTGCTTACCTAAGTTTTGGAAAATCATGGAAATAACCAATGGCTCAGTTACCCAGAAATCCCCATATTCTGGATCAGTGGCTCTGAGACCTTTTAGCAGTTGCCCACCTAATTTCCAACCAGGACCCTACAGTCCCACCTGGCACCTTCTCCCAGAGAGGTGAGAGCGAGAGCGAGCCTCCCACAGCCCCCTCTCTACCCATCTGTGGAATGCTTTGTCCATGGCTCTTGACCTGGAGGAAGCCTTGAGGGACTGAGTTGGGTTGGACCAACCGATACCTCCCAGGCCCAGCTGCCTTCTCTCTGCCTGGGAAGCTGGCCAAGATGGGGGCTGGGGAGATGTGTGGGATGAGCCATGTTTAGAGGGGAAGCAACTCAGGGTGACAAAGCATGATTGCCTGATTCTTGGGACTTGGACACGCCCTTGTGGGATGTAGTGTACAAATGGGAGTGTGAGCAAAGCAGCACCTTCCAAGAACAGGATGCAACAGGCAAAAGAACACAGGGCTTCGGGGCCGAGAGACCAAGACCAGGTCAGGCCTGGCCCCAGAACATCTCCCAAGCTAGGAGGATGGCAGGCACCGCCTCTGGGTATAAACTAAGAGGCTCTGTAATGCCCCTGCCCATCAACAGCACAGCCTGGGAGAAAAACATCCTGCCTCGGAGCAGACAAGGTGCTGACATTAATAAAGACTCCAGCCCTACCAAGTGTTAGAAATCTGTCAGGAGTTTCTGCTAGTTCCATCCCAAAGCACAGCAACAAGGCACTTTCCCAGATAACAGTAAGTCCCCAAGACCGTTGGTTATAGAAAGAGAGCCTCACACTGGGTGCCAGGGTATCAACAATAAATATGAGGTTCCTAGAAAATGACCACATAATCCAAAGCATCTTGGCAAGGCAAAAAGTCTTGCTTCTACAGAAGGGTTCAGTGCACCCCTAAAACCAACAAGCAACCATGCCCAGCAGGGGCCCTGCTGGGATCTTATTCCTAATGCACAGGGGTCCCGTGCCTCACTCTAGGTGGCCAGAGCTCAGCCTCACATTCTTATGGGACTAGTCAGCTGACAGCAATGCAGATATGAAATTTTTAGCTTCACATGTAACCTTGAGCTCAAAAGCGCTGACCTTAGAGGAAATCCAGTTTCTGCAAAGTGGCTTCTTTATAACTTTTTTACATAAAGTTTTGTCTTACGTAACCCTTTGACAGAAAAGGCAGTGCCTTTCTTTTATGTGTCCCGTACTTTTCTCCTCTTTTACAACACATTTGTACCCTTTTCTCTTTTTATTTGAATTTTTTATTAAATTTTTGAGAATTTCATACACTATATTTTTGTCCTATCTAGACCCCTCCCCATCTCCCTGTCAGATTGCAGGTGTTCTGTCATATGTGTTAAGGCCCACAAAGCAAAGTTTGTGTCCCCAAATGAACTTCAGTGTGAGTCCATCGACCATGGTTAACCTATCTAGGACCACTACCTTAAAGAAAGCCAACTCTCCCTCTCCTGCTAGTTATTGGATGCCAATGGTTCTTCAGCTAAGGCTGGGGCTCCTCACCCATTTCCCCAGGTCTGTGCTGGGTTTTGTCTGGTTTGAGCTTCTGTGGGTCTTGTGCATGCTGTCACCATGACCGGGGGTTCATAGGAGTAATTTCCCAGATGTTTGGAAAACTCTATCTCATTATGATCATCCATCACCTCTGGCTCTTACAATCTTCCCATTTCCTCTTTCCCTGTGGTCCCTGAGTGCTGGGTGTCAGGGGTTTGACATAGTATGTCTTATTCAGGGCTAAATACTCTGCAGTCTCTTATTCTCTGCACTTTGGCCAATTGGAGCTTTCTGGGTTAATTATTATCTACTGCATGAGAAGGCTTCACCGGTGAGAGTTAAGAAATGCATTAATATTCTTTCTTCCCCTTGTTCCACGGTTTTTCCTGAGCCTTAGACGTAGAGGTTACGTTGCAGATGTGTCACACAGGGCTGGACTCCTCACAGACGCTTGCTCTCTGCATTTGGCCGGTTGTAGAACTTCGTAATAGTCTCCATCTGATGCAGAAAGCTCATTTGATGAGTGGTGAGAGGTCCACTGGCTAGTTGGGAACTAGCCTTCTGACTGGAGGGGCAGGAGTGGGAAGGGGCCTAGGCCCAAGGCAAGCCAATGGGGACAAGATGGGCCAGTTCTGACTGGCTAGGCAGAGCAGATGTGAACCCTGGAGCACTGCAAATGTGAAATTTAATTCACATCGCCTCTGAGAACACAGCATGATATATGATAAGACGTAGGAATGTTTATCAGATATCAGGGTTTCGAATAATCACTGAATGCCTTGTTTGCACAGGGTTATGCAATAGTCAACTGTAATTACAGGACTAGGACTGTAAGGAGGAGGGGTCATTACCATTTTCACCTTCCAAATTATCTCCTCAAGCCCCTGGCTCATTCTTTCATAGTCACTTTTATTTATTATTCTTGTATGTGTGCGTGTGCACCACAGCATGTGTGTGGAGGTCAGAGGACAGTTCATAGAAGTCACCTCTCTCCTTCCACCATGTGGGTCCTAGGGCTCAAACTCAGGGCATCAGGCTCAGTAGCAAGCTCCTTTACCCACTGAGCCATCTTGCCAGCCAAAGATACTCATTTTTCTTAGTCATAGCCATGCCATTTCCTAAAGCTCCTCCATTTTGGCTAAACAAGGACAATTTTCTAAACTAAAGTAAGTTATCCTTTTAGATTTCTGCCTTCCGCACACTATCAAACCCCAATAATGATTGGTCATGAAAGATGTTTATTGATCACCTGATATTCCTTGGGACCATGGGGCTAGAGAGATGACTCAGTTGGTAAAGTGCTTGACATGCAAACATGAAGACCTGGAGTCAATCCCCAGACAGCTGGACGTGTAAAGCGCACCTATAAAACTAAGGAAGCCGAGACAAACAGGAGGATCCCTGGGGTGTGCTGGCCAGCCAGTCCAGTGGAATTGGAGAGCATCAGGTTCAGGGTCAGAGAGAGACCCATTTCGAGGGCGGAAGTCTGAGATGCAGGTGCCTCAGCGGGGCTGGCTTCTTCTGAGGCTTCTCTGCCCAGCTTTGGAGGCGCATCTCCCTCTGTCACGTGGCCTTCCCTCAATATGGGTCTATGCTCTTGTCATTCTTTAACTGACTGCTTATCTTATTTCCCTAGCTACCCCTAGCAATGGTCAACTGCGGGCCAAAAAGGAAATCTTTCAGTATCGTTCTGAGGGACTAGGAGTCAAAACAGCTCCCCAGCAGGCAGACAGACAAGGAAGACCTGGTCTGGGTAGATTAATGTGCTTTTCACTTAAATATTTAAGATAGCTGAGCTCGCTGCTTCTCCCTCTCCAAGACAAAGGCTTGTTGGATTTTTGCCCACGGGAAGGTACCTTTCAGTGGGACTTTCAAATTTCCCACTGGACAGACTCCTGTGATGGGAACCAGTCAGTTTCCCTTTCTTTGTCTGGATTATCCAGTCCCCTGCAACTGCCCAAACCAGTCAGTTCTGAAGGAAAAAGGAGCTCATCCCACTCTGAACATACAAATTTTGAATCTGACAAAAAATTTTGTACAGCACCTTTGGGAGTCCCTCTGCACAGGGCAGTTTGTCTCTTTGTGAGCTTTGTTTTCTGTGTCTGTGTCTGTCCGTGTCTGTCTTTGTGTGTGCACTTCTGTTTTCAACAAGACATGGCTGAATGCTTCTCTTGCTTTTTTATTCTTTAAATTGGAGAAGACAAAGAATGGGTTCCTGGCTCACTAGACAACCTCACCATGACAGCATCAGTTTGGAGGCATTTCTCATCTGAGATTCATTCAAGGTCAGTGCTTGCCACGCCACACTTGTGAAGGCTCTGGAGAGTCAGAGCGGCCTCTCGGGGGTCCTGGAATGGTGATGGGATGGCTGATCACCCAGGCTGTCTTTGAAAGGCTGCCAAGGAAAGGCCCCTTAGACAGCTCTCTAGCTGATTCTACTGTGTGCATAACAGAGAGCAAAAGAATTCCTTCAGATCATTAAATGTCCTCCAGGCAGCCAGAGTGAAAGGTCTACGATTGATGAGTTCCTGCAGTCAATCACTGACAGCTGGCTCCAGGGAGACCTCATGGATTTTACTCCAACAAGACTGAATCTTGGACCCTTGTAATCACACTCTTCTCCAATTACTTCTATCTTCCCTCCGTGGGAAATGTCCCCATAGGCTCACATATTTGAACGCTTGGGCCCCAGTTGGTGGTGCTGTTTGTGGAGGTTTAGGAGGTGTGACCTGCTGGAGGAAGTGTATCATTGGAAGTTGGCTTTGAGTGTTAATGGCATGGTCCCACCTCCCCCCTCTCTCTCTCTCTCTCTCTCTCTCTCTCTCTCTCTCTCTCTCTCTCTCTTCTTCCTATTTGCTGATCCAGATGTGAGCTCTCAGCTGTAGGCCTCTATCACCATCCTTGCTATCATGGCTCTATGCGATAACAGACTGTGATCCCTCTAGAATCATAAGCCCAAATAAAGTCTTTCTTCCACAACTTGTTATGGGGTTTTATTACAGCAACAGAACAGTAACTAATTAAATTCTCCATTTTACCTTACAAAATAAAAGGGACTGTGAACAAGATGGTTAGGAATGCGCGCAAGTTCTTTACACAAGCGAAACCATTGGTGACCAAAGGCTTGTGAACGGAGACTGAAAATTTTGTCTTATTGACCGATACCTGGCTCATACCACGGCATAATCTTTTTTGCTATTTGTATTGATTTCGTACAATGTATTTTGCTCATACTGAACTCCCCTCCCCCATCCGCTCAAGCCTCCCAACCTCCTCCAACTTCACGTCCTGGTTTTTATAAAGCCCATCAAGTCCAGTTTATGTTTCCCAAATACCCTTGGAGTGTGGTCAACCTACCATCGGTCACATTCGTAAAGAAAAGTGACCCTTCCTCTCTGAAGAGCTACCAACCGCCAATAGCTCCTCGGCTGGAGGTGGGGATTCATGACCACCTCCATGCCGGTTTTCTGTGGCTTGAGCTTGTACCGGTCTTGTGCATGCAGTAACAACTGTTATGAGTTGTCTTATTGTGTCCAAAAAACACTTTTTTGTTGTTTCGTCCTCAGCCTCTGGCTCTTAAATCTTCTCCTCTTCTAAGACGATCCCTGAGGCTTGGAGGGGGCGAGTGGGTGTGCAGGTGTCCCATTTAGGGCTGAGAACCCTTCAGTCTTATTCTCTGCATCCTAACCAATTGTTAATCACCATCTACCAGAAAAAGAAACTTTTCTGATGCATTAATATATGGGTGCAATAAAAATTCACTAGAAGTCAGTTTAGTACTATGTCCACTTAGCAGAACAGTAGTAGTAGGTCCTCCCCTACCGTCTGTGACTTGTCTAGTCACAGTTCTTGGCTCTAGTAGTGGTGTGGGTATGGGCTCCATCTTGTGGACTGAACCTCAAATCCGATCAGCAAGTGTTTGGTTACTCTCATAGCATTTGTACAACCACTGCATGTGGGTGTAGCTTGCCAGGCCAGTCCCTACTGTAGCTTTCAGGATTCACACTTGGGTAAGCCTGATGATTATTTTTCTCTTCTGGTGGCTTGCTTTGGCTTCTTTTAAAGTGACTTTATTGGGACTGGAGAGATGGCTCAGTGGTTGAGAGTTCTGGCTGTACTTGCAGAGGACCCAGGCTTGGTTCCCAGCACTCACCTGGTGGCTAACAAGTGTCCTTAACTCCAGTCTGACCTCCACAAGCATTGCATGCCCTAGGTGCACTTACACAACGCAGGCAACACACTCATACACATAAAATAAAAATAATAAAAAACAAAACGTTAAAGTGCCTTCATCCCCATCTTTCCTCTTCAGTTCTGCAGCCCTAAAAGCGAAACAGGCCACTACGGCTTTAACCTAAGAATCGGATGATTTCTCTCTGTCTCCTCTCTAGAAACTAACTGGGAAGAGCCTCACACTGCAAGTCTACTCACTCAAACAGCTGCATACAGACTCACCTTTTTGGGGATTGAGACCATGACATTTCTTCTGTTTCTCTGCTCTGCTCTTTTGGATCTATGCACCTGAAAGTAACTTCCTCTGTTAAACACACACTAACCTTTAAAATATAGGGGAGGACTGTCCACATTTAACCTGTGAGTTTTGTGGATTCCACAGGGACTTGGACCCTAGTGGGGAGTGGGTTTATTTTATCATGGAGCTAAGCTCCCACAGGCAGAAAGCAGCCAAATAGAAGCACTGCCATCTTGGTTGATGACCTTATCAGGAGGATGGAAATTTTGTGACTTCATCACTCTCTTGGTTAATGTAACTGTATACCATAAGCCAAAATAGTGGCACCCATGAAACGTCCAGTACCACTCAGAGGGCCACCGCACCCCTAGAATGTCCTGTGCACAGTTAGTTGCATTCCCGTCCTCTCCTCTTATTTTCTTTTTCCCTTTTGATTTTCACCTTCTTGGATGCCTGGTAGGATTGTGAAAATGGAACACCCAGAAGAGCCTCCAATAACCGATTCTACTACCATGTGATAAGGCTAATGCATTTCCTCTATCAGACTGAGATAATTGCAGACCTCCGTTGTGGGTTCTTTGGATTTTGACACATTGTTTTGCATGATATATTTACTGATGATATCTAAGGGTTGGAGGGGGACTTCAAATTTTCCTAGCCGTGTGCCTCTGACACTAACTGACTAACAAAGGGAACCAACACTTTGAGATGGCTAAACCTGGAAATGGGTATGAATTTATAGCAGCCCAAGGGTGAATATTGGTAAAGCACAGATCCCCACTGGAGTGCAGGTATAGTTACAAAGCATCCATCAGCCCCACAGACATTTGATCAGATCATAACCATCACCCCCAACTCAGGCCAGAGCTACCTCTCCAGACACAGGGCTGAGAGATCCGAGTAGGAATGGGCACACCTCCATTGAGTTCTCCCTTCTCTCTGTTTTTTTTTTTTTTTTTCTTTGCAGAGAGAGTCAGAGATGTCTGGGATATACTATCAGGGACTAGGGCTGTGGGAACAAGTAAGCATGAACTATTCTTTCCACCTGAGCCCAGGTCCTGGAGGGAGGTTAAGATCACACTAGGCAGGCTGAGGTTTCCCTCTCCCGAGACAGGAAATGCCCTTCCAGACAATGGGCTGAGACAGAGAGGAAAAAGGGAGTTCTCCACCAAATCCTTCCACTTCTGCTTTCAGTTAGGAACCAATGCTTCCAAGACTGTCCCAGCGTCCCTGTGAGCCTCCCCTTTAAGAACTGAAAACATGCAGCTCCTCGGAGCCTCCAGAGAGAGGCCCTTATCTTTGATGGGAGGGGGATACTTGTTAAGTTTTTCAGGTTATCTTCTCTCATTATCAGGCAAACACACCAACTGACTGTGGACACAGGTTTTCAAGCAGTTAGTCAAGCAAGTCTAGTCAGAGAGAATCTCGAGTTAGACGCTGGGAAAGGCAGATGTCGGCTTGATCCTCCTCCATCACAGGGGCTGGAGGCAATGTTTCAGTTCAGAGGAAATGCTCTAGAACCGTCAGATTCCTAGCAGAACTGCTACAAAGGGAGCAGGCCGGGCAGACAGTGCTCCTGAGAATGGTGGGATGCTAGGGACCCTCTCACCTCCCCCTACAGCCTCAGTACCATCTCAATCCAGTCAACAAGGGCATCAGGACGCTGGCTGGCCCTAGAGTCCTCAGAAGGGTGGTGTGTACACACCCCAATCCCCGCCCATAGTCACTCATAGGCATAGACTTTGAACCCTTGAAGACCAGTCTCCTTGGGGCCTGTTGTTCCCAAGCTGTCCTGCAGAGGGAGCCTCCTCCAAGCTCAAGAGACAGGCCCCACAGCAGCCAGGGAGAAGCAGGCCTGGCTGTGTTTTAAGAATTACACAGGCATTTCCCACTTTCCCACTCTCTGCATTCATACATCATCATAATTCTGGAAGGAATCTCAAAGCCTGATTGGAGCAAAAAATGAAATATTTGGTACCCTGGGTACAGCTCGTTCTATGAAGCCATCTGCATCATATGAAATAAACACGGGCTGTCAGCAAGGACAGGAGGGGTTTACAATGAAGGACATGTTGTTACTTGCACCCTGATGCCCATGATGCCTGGATAATGCACAAAAATTAATCCTATTCTATAATCCATAGATCAGCAAACTGTGGATATAGACCAAATATTGATCTTATTTTTTATGGCCTATGAGTTAAAGAAAAGAAAAAATTTTTTAATTTAAAGTGGGCTTAAGGAGGAAAAGGCAGAAGAGGAGGAAGTGCGTCCTAGTTTTCGTCTCGTCGCTCTGATAAAACCCTAACTGAAAGCAACCTCCGGAGAGAAAAGGCTTTCATCTCACAGCTTACAGTCCCCACCAAGGAGAGCCAAAGCAGGAACCGAAGCAGAGACAATGAGGAACGCTGACAACCGGGCTCGCTCCCTGGTTCGCTCAGCTACTTCTCTCCTATAGCCCAGGCCACCCTGCCTAGGTTGACACTGCGCACAGCGGCTGGTTCCTCCTACCTCAAGAAAGGGCCTGCAGACATGGCCACAGACCCACTCAATGAGGGAAAGTCCTCAACTGAGGCTCCCTCCGCCCAGGAACTTCAAGTTGACAGTTGAAGCTGACCAGCACAGGGAGGAAGTTCTGTGAGATGAGGGAGGAATGACAGATCGGAGCATGCAGCACCTAAAGCAGTCACTAGACAGCCCATTAAAGAAAACGATATTCAGCTCACACTACAGAGCAATTAACAGCTGGAAAATAAACATTTACAATAATTACTTTTACTTTTTCATATATATATGCACACACGAAAAGTACTTAGGAGTAAATCTAACAAAATATGTGCAGGGTATCTATGATGAAAATTCAAGGCTCCGACGAAAGAAATCCAAGAGGATCCAAGTAAATGGAGTGGCTCCAGGTAGGATGACTCAACAATATTAAAGTGCTGATTCTCAAACTGACCTTTAGATTTAGGACGTCTCTGTTAAGATCTGAGCGGCATTCTTTGCAGAGATAAACACAGTGGTTATAAACTCTACATGAAAATACAAAGGGCAAAGAACAACCAAAAACACTTAAAAGCAAAAACAGAGTTGAAGGACTTTAAAGAAAATACACTATTGTGCATCTGTGATAACCATGAGAGTCTGATGGCTAAAAGCTACACAACTCCAGTCACTAAGACAGTCCATCCCAGTGACTACCAAAATACCTGCTGTGTGCCCTTCTCCCAGACAAGGGCTGCACGCACAGCATTCTCAAGGCAGTCAATTTCAAAGTTCACCTGCCGCTCCCTGCAAACACACAAGATCTTGAGTGACATGTAATGTTCCCCTCAGGGTCCAATGTGGGGGCTCAGTCTGGAAAATGTAAAGTCAAATTATCACCCTGATACATGCCCAAGGCAAGAGGAGAGTTGTCAGTGAGTGGTGCTTATTTAAAATTTCATAGGACACTGGTTGAGTTAATGGTAAAGTAAGTTCACTGGGTTAAATTTCCAGCTTTTTTACAGCAATCTTCAAATAGGAAGGATTTTTCCAATTTTCTTAGTGAATAAATAACATGAATAGACAGAAGAAACCAGAGTCAGCTGGCAGAGTAGCTCAGTGGGAGAGCATCACCCAGGCTGTGCAAGGCCCTAGGCTCTAATCCTAGCACATCAGGAAACAAAAAAATTACACCTTAATCCCAGCACTTGGGAAGCAAAGACGGGCGGATCTACTGTGAGTCCAAGGCCAGCCTGGGCTACATAACAAGTTCCAGGCCAGCTGGGGCTACAGGGAAACCCTGTCTCAAAAAGACCAAAGCAGCTCTAAAGAGAACAAAACACTAGAGATAAATTGGACATGAGATGGCTCAGCAGGTCAAAGTGCCTGCTACAAAGCCTGATGACCTGAGTTGGCTCCCCAGAATCCACACAATAAAAACAAGAGAACCGATTCAAAAGGGTTGTCCTCTGACCTCTATACGGTGTGTGCATGTACACACACACACACACACACACACGTTTTCTTTAAAAGTTAAAATGAATTTGGATGTGGTGGCACATGTCCTTAGACCCAGCACTCGGGAGGTAGAGGCAGGTGGATCTCTGTGAGATTCAGGCCAGCCTGGTCTACATAGTGAGAGCAGCCAGGCCAGCTGTGGCTACAGGGAGACCACCTCAGCAAGACAAAAAAATCCATTTCACAAATAGGGAAAATGTGAAATTCTATTTTTTAAAATTGGTTTAATGTCTATTTTTCAAGACAGGGTCTCACCATGCAACCCAAGATGGCCTCAGACTTTCTATGCCCTGTGTTCTGCCTAGGTGTCAGGATTACAGGTGCACTCCAGTTCACCCCCGACTGTTTTACTGACCTTGTGATGGGGAGACAGATCAAAGGCTACGAGTGTTACAAGAATAGAAAGTTAGAAGATCCTCATGGAGTGAGTGAGAACCTCAAGAGACAAAACCCAGGGCAAAAGTAAAGGAAGGCTCCTGGGAGTGTGATTTCATTCTAAGTCTAAACTGCCTTATTGACTTTGATTATCACAAGATTGAGCATCACTTAGCACCATCCTCAAGGGCTCCTAGACTCCTGCCTCCTGAGAAGCCATCTTCTTTAAATTCTACAAATATCCCTTCAGATATGAAAGGCATAGTGTGAAGCCCACTCCTGTACTCACAGCCCTGGGAACATGCAAGAAGGAGGATCTATGCAAGTGTGATTTTTTAAATTGTTTTTCTTTATTTATTATTTTTATTTTTTGTGTATGAGTGTATTGTCAGCATGTATGTAAGTGCACCTGTGTCATGCAGTGCCCGGGTGAGGTCAGAAGAGGGTGTGGGATCCCCTGGAACTGGAGTTACTGATAGTTGTTAGCTGCTCTATAGGAGCTGGGAATGGTACCCAGGTCTTCTGCGAGAGCAACTAGCTCTCTTAAACGCTGAGCCATCTTCCCAGCCCCTTGATTTGGGGGGGTGGGGGTGGGAGGGTGCAATTAAGAGTTTGCCTCTGTGAGGCTGATCCCTGTTGAGTTCAAAGTCAGCCCGGTCTACATAGTGAGTTCCAGGCCAGCTGGGAATACAGAGAGATCCTGTCTCAAAAAAAAAAAAAAAAAAAAAAAGTTTGCCCCAGTAACACCGAGCCTCAAACCACCTGAAAAGCCGCTCCCTCTCCTGTTGGACCTATCAGTGCTCTCTGAGGATCTTGGGATCAAAGACCCCAACCTCGCCTCCCTCACCCAAGCCGCCGCTGGTTCTCTGTGGTCCTCCAGCGCCCTCTGCTGGCGCTCGGTGAGGCAGGGGCACAGATAACAGCTCTGTTTATTCGGGGATCCGCAGGTGGGTGGGGGGCGTCCGGCCAGGTGTGGGGGACACAGATGACAGCTGTGTTATTCGGGGATCCGCAGGTGGGTGGGGGGCTCAGGGCGTCCAGCCAGGTGTGGCGTCACCGCGCGCCCCCGCCCAGCGGCTCCACCCGCAGCCACAGCCCGCCCTCCGCGCGCAGGATCAGCTCCGGCTTTCTGCGCGGCTCCACGGCGTCGGGCAGGACGCGGAAGCGCAGCAGCGTCAGCGCCAGCGCCACCTTCATCTCGGTCATGGCGAACGTCTGTCCGATGCAGTTCCTGCGGGAGGACCGGGCTGGGGACTCGGCTGCGCCGGACCCAGCCAGACCCATCCGACCGACCCTGACCCAACTTATACCAGGTCACAGGGCGCCGCCCTTGACCTTCCAACCCTGGTCTCCAAACCTTTGCCCAGAATCTGCTCAGAGGGCGGGAAAGAGACCTGGAAGACTCAGCCATCCCATCTCCGCGTTGCCCCCACTGTCAGCCCAGACCTCGAGTCACCCCAAGCCTGCTACCCTCACCTGGGCCCCGCGGAGAAGGGAATAAAAGCCAGCGGTGACCTCTTCTGTGGGTTTTCCGGGTCAAAGCGGAAGGGGTCATAGACCTGCGAGAGAGACAACACTAAGCTGCAGGGTCGGGTCTCAGTGCACCAACTAGCTCCAGAAAAGACAAAAGTGGAGACAGGCGAGTGAGAGCACCTGGTCCAGCGTTAGGGCTTCGCCCTCTCCCTACTCTCCCCGAACCCTAGTGATGAGAGGGGAAGGGACACACCTCGGGGTTCTGCCAGACTGATGGGTTGTGATGAACCCCAAAGATGCTGACGATACAGGCGTTCCCTGTAGGGTAAGAGGAGCCAGTAAGGACCAGGTCAGCCCTGGGGACCATAACCCTACCCAGCATCCTCCTCCCACCTATACTGAGGGCACCTTTGGGGATGACTCGGCCATCTGGCAGCACAACGTCCTGGGTGCAACGACGGAGGATGTCCAGGACCGGAGGATGCAGCCGCAGACTCTCCTTGATGCACATGGTCAAGAAGGGCAGCTGGGCCAGGTCATCCCTGAGGAAACCATCCAACAATTATCTGGGAGCAAAACACAGCCCTGGTCTGTCTCATCGCCACCTGGTGAGACTCCAAACGCTTCATTCTATTACAAGTTGTATTCCTGATCAAAGATGTTTGTTTGTTTGTTTGTTTGTTCATATATTTATTTAAACAGGGTCTCTAGTAACCAAAGATGACCTTGAACTCATGATCTCTCTGCCTCCACCCCCCAAATTTTGAGATTACAGGGATCAGCCAGGACCCATGACTCTGAATCAAAGATTAAATCTTAGATATTAAAAATCACACACACAAAGAAGAAAACTTGACCAGGAATATCTCTGGGCTAAGCATAGCCCACAGAAGATATCCTTACACATTTTTTTATGCATTTACAATGCTAACACTTTAAGAAATTATACAACAAGCTTCGTATAGTGGCGCTCAGCACTCAAGAATGTGGAGACAGGAGAGTCAGGAGTTAATGGCCAACCTGGGCTACAAAACGCCCTGCATCTAAAAGGAAATGTCATGAGATAATAAAAGCATAAATAATGTCCTTAAAGGATATCGTGTTATTTGAATGAACAGATGCAGTCCACACGCCAGGAGGTGTGACCCGTCACTGCAAAGGTGTCAGTTCTAACTTGATCAACATCTTCAGTACCATCCAATAAACTCCACTTGGATCTTTTCCTTTTTAAAATTTACTTTTTGACATTTTCATACATATATACAATGTATTTTTATCACACTCATCTCAATTAACCCCCCCATCCCTCTCCCACTTCTGCTGGACACCCTCCTCCTCAACTCACAGTGAGTTTCCCTTCTAATTGATGTTTTTTTCTTTCTTTTTTGGTGATCTGACAAATTTAGAATTGCTGTTACGAACACGAGAAAGGAGAGTACATATGTGAATTTTTATTTTAGTTAATTAATTTTTCTAATTCTATTTTATGTGTATGAGTGTTTTGCCTCTGGGTATCTAAGTGCACCATGTGGATGCAGTTCCCATGGAGGCCAGAAGATGGCACTGTATCCCCTGGAACTGGAATTACAGACAGGTAGGAGCCACTATGTGGGTGCTGAGAACCAAACACAAGTCCCCCTCAAAAGCAGCCAGTGCTCTTATCACCTGAGTCATCTCTCCAGTCCCTTAATTTTATCTTAGAACCTGACAGTCATTCTTCTTTTCCAGCATTGGTGACACTAGGCAAGTGTCCTCTGTAGAACTACATCCCTGATCCACAACTTTATTCTAATTGGAAGAGGTAAAGATCATAAAGAGCCA
The DNA here is from genome assembly GCA_035773235.1 of Eospalax fontanierii. NCBI lineage: Eukaryota > Metazoa > Chordata > Mammalia > Rodentia > Spalacidae > Eospalax > Eospalax fontanierii. Next base: position 10,068,467 of record CM069554.1, read on the forward strand.
AATCAATTTACAAGTCATAGAGGTAACCCACCTACCAGTTTCTAAGACCTATTACAAAACTATAATAATAAAAATGAAAATACATTTTTAAAAAACTTAAGTTGCTGCACTAAAAAGTACTGGAAAAGACACCTGTGTAAGACAGAGTTCGGCAGGCACATGAATTACCTGGAATTCCACACACTCCCAAGGAGCAGACAGATGGTTTGGAGGAAAACTTTCAAAAAGCTTAGCAACGAGCAAACAAACAACAACAACAACAAAAAATCCTAAATGCAGCCAGGCCTGAAATCCCAGCACTGAGGAAATGGAGGCACGAGGATGAAAAAGTCAAGGCCAACTTCAGCTACAAAACCAACTGGAGGCTGCCATGGCCTCCATGGGAGGCTATCGCCAAAAAATGAATAAACAAAAATAAAAACAAATGTTTTGCCCAGGATGGTAGTACACACTTTAAACCTAGGAGAGGCAGAGGCGGGCAGAACTCTGTGAGTTGAGGCCAGCCTGGTCTACAAAGCAAGTTCCAAGTCAGCCAGAACTACATAGAGGAACCCTGTCTTTAAAAAAACGTTTGTCTGCTCCAAATACAGGGTAAGATCTCTGCCCACATCTGGAACACTAAAACTGTAAGTTAAAACATCATCTCTGCCATTTCAGAGTTGCTATTTCTTCATCGTTGAGAATAGTCAAACTACTTTTTTCTAGATATTTTTTAATTCACAGCACATTATTTTTAATAACAGTAATGCTGGTACACAAAGCACCAAAATTATCCCTCCTAACCAACTGCAACTCTGAACCACCTACAAGTCTCCATTCACTCAGCCATTCCCAGACTGACAAAGTGGGAGAGAAACTACAAACTTCAAAGATAACATAAGCAACAGCTTTATGACCTAGCAGTAAGAACGCTTAAGACTTCAAAAGCGAGTAATGTAAGATAAAAAACCAAAAAGGACAAATATCCATGAAAATGAAGAATTCCTATGTAATAAGATACCATGGATCAAATCAGAATTCAGATGAGAGATTCAGCGATGTCTACATTCAATGTACACATTATATATGCATACAAAATATAAGGGAATCCTGCAAGTCAGCAAGCATTGGGCACATGACCCAAGAGAAAAACCACACCAAGATGCATTCTTACGTCTCACTCGGGTCAAACACAAGGGATTTAAGAAAAGATGCCCATGATGTTGGAAAGGACCCTGCAAGGTTAAGAAATGGGGGGTCTGGAGGGGAGCAAAAATCAAGAAAAACAAATTAGGTATAAAAATGCCATAATGGACCCTAAGATGCTATGCAAATTAAGTAATTAATTAAATAAAGAGATGCCCAAAAGTGCGTGTGTAATCCCTACACACAGAGGCATGAAGATACTGAATTCCATGCCAGCCTGGGCTACATGGACAGACCCTGTATCAAAAAGTCAAAAGTAGGCAGAGTGATGGGTCACAGCTATAATCACGGCACTGGAGACCACATGACCTGAGCTCACCACTCAATCTCCTCGGGCTCACGGTCCCTCAGGAGCTCCCGCACCTCCTGCCGGCAGCGATCCTGGTGTTCTGGATGCCTGGCCAGGTTGTACAAGATCCAAGAGAGCCCACTGGCCGTGGTGTCGTGACCTGAGGGGCAGACAGGCAGGCTTGGGTTTCTGGATGCTTCACATCACAGGGCAAACAGTACCCAGGCAGCAAAATGAAGAAGGTGGATGGAAGGGATGGAAGGTACGGAGGGACTGAGGGATGGAGGGACTCCCCACAACTCCTACTTGGATTGATACACCCTCTGTAGCTGCACACGGGGACCCTCACCTCCAAACATGAAGGTGTCGGCCTCTGCGCGGATGTCCTCGTCTGACAATTCCTTTCCATTTTCATCCTGAAGACAAAACAAGACCCTCAATTGATGCATGTCTGAGGGCTCCCAAGTCCGACCTGAGACAGGCTCCGACACCCACTGTGCACGCGGGGTCCCTCCCCTGCGCCCTCCAGAGCCTGGCCCACTTCTATCTAACAACGAGCATCAACATTCCTGCACGACAGATCCCAGTGGAGCCCACCTTGGCCAGCAAGAGCACATCAATGAAGTTTAAAGTTTTAGACTTAGTCTTAGTCTTCAAGAATTCATCAACACCCTGGCTAGCCAGGGTACGGCGCCTCTCCCGGATGACCGCGTCTGTGAAGTCGTGCACCAGGTCACAGGCTTTGCGGAAGCGCCGCCCGTCAGCAGTGAGGTAGTACAGGAAGTCCACGTACAGGAAGAGGTTCTGGGACCGGTTCACTATGAGAGAGCTGAGCTCCAAGATGGCAGCAATGTATTCACTGGAAGAGCTGCAGGCCGGGCCAGAGAGGAAGCAAGAGCAGATGTGAGACCCCAGAGCACCTCCAGTCAGTCTCCCAGAGCCATCCAGGAAAAGGCGCCTTCTAAGCCTCATGCTCAAAAGTAGCCGCATGCCCCAGGATTCCAGAGCAGACACTGGCATCATTTATTCCTCTCTTTCGGTAACATCTGCTCTTGCTTTTCTCCATTGGTTTCCTGCCAATTTGCCCCAAGCTCAGAGCCTCCTCTCCAGGTTCTTTGCCCCCTGCATCTATGTAAAGGTCCTCCTTTGAATGGATTGCCCAAGTGCTCCTGTGACTACAGAGCCCACCTGCACAAACACCTTGCGTTACACCCTGGGAAACTCAGGATTGAAGTCACTTCCTCCTAGCTGTGTAGTCAACATCCTGAAGACCTGGACAATAGCTGAACTGTTGGCTCCTGGTCATAATCCCAATACTCAGGAGACAGATGCAAGATGATCACAAGGTCAAGGTCAACCTAAGCTACATATAGAGTTCTAGACCAGCCTGGACCACATGGCGAGACACTGGATGGATAGATGGAATGAAGGAAGGAAAGAGGGAGAAAGGAAGGGAGGGAGGGAAAAGGAAGAAGATAAGGAAAGAAAAGATGTGGACACTGTCTAAGCCATTGTGATGGGTAACCCTGATAATTCTCCACACTTGACTGAGAGGCACCTGAGATAAAGCACACTTCTGTGTGTGAAAGGGCATTCCCAGAGATGATTAAACGAGCAGGAAGAAACCTGCTCTGAATGTGGACAGCCTCATCCCATTGGCTGGGGTCCCAGATGAAGAGCAAGGGAAGAAGGAGAAAGCTTGCTAGCACAGGCAGTCTCTGCCCGCTTCTCGCACAGGCAGTCTCTGGCTGCTTCTTGGCCATGATCATGGGACCTGCCTTGCCCTGCCATTCTCTACCATGATGAACTTAAACCAGAATCCAAGACAATTTTTCCTTCTTAACCCGTTTTGTTTAAACATTTTTGCCACAAATATCCGCATACCCTCTGACCTAATTTTGAACTGGCTATTTCATTGGCTGCCCACCAACACACCCTTACTTTCATCCAAACTATTCTACTTCCTTGGAAGGACCACTACCTCTCTTCTTCCCTGTCTTTCAATGCCATTTCTGACCCACCTCTTCCAAGGAGACCCCTCTGGCTAGTCCTTCTTCCCCAAACTCCTCTCTTGGTTCATGACTCACGTTCCAAGACCGGGACAGGAACTCACTTCTGACAGTTGCTGTCAAAGCCAAAGAGGCATTTCTGCAGACTGTCCAAGGTCATGAGGCTGATATTCTCAAACATTTCCAGACGAGCACTGCCCTCTGAGGCCAGGTGCTTCCACTTGGCCTAGGCAGAGAAAGAGGAAGAGGTGGGGATGAGCCATGGCTCCTCGAGCACCTGTCCAATCCAAACACTAACATGCGCACGCGTGCACGCGCGCGCGCGCGCACACACACACACACACACACACACAATCCCTGAAAAACCAGCTTCCTGGTCTTCCATCCCAGACACATGACCCCATGTGGACTTTGGTGGACTCAGAAGCTGTTACTGTAGGAGATGAAGAAGGAGATGAGAGACAGAGCCCTGAGTTCCAGTCCACCTTCTGTGTGCTTCTGCTAGGCTAGCCTGTTGCCCTCTCCTAAGTGCCACTTGTCAAGTGTTTAATAATACTGATGCTGGTCTGACCTGTTGTCCCATAGGCCATACTTCAAGGTCTGCCCCATGACTCCTGCTTCTTTACTGCTGGGGAGCTGGAGAAGTTCTCCAAGACCTCTCTGACCCTCGGATTCACCGTCCGTACCACAGTGGTCATAGTCACCTCTAACCTTAGGGCAGACAACACAGGTCCTGGAATTGGCATATGGTAGGTGCTTGGTAAACGTTAGCTGTCATTATCATCCTCATTAGCACAGTGGTAGGTGGCTGCAGAAATGGTCCCAGTTTTTCATAACTGATCAACCCTCAACCTTAGCAATGAGCCTTTGCAGCTCCTCCCACTGGGAGGCGGGACCGTTTCTCCTCCAATCTCATCTTAGTGGTTTGAGATGCTTCTTTTGGCCTGAAGAGCATTGTTAAAATGATGGTGTGCTCGTTCTGAGACTAAGCATGGAGAAATACTAAGTGTTTCTGCTTCTTCTCTCTTAGAACACCATCTCACCAGGCAAGAAAACTCAGATTGCCCTGACTATGCCCAGGGCCTTACTCTTTTGAGACAGAGTCTTAATACATACCCTGGCCTGACCTTGAACTCCCAATCCTTTCTCAGTCTCCTCAGTGCTAGAATTAGAGGTGTGTAGCACTCTGACCTGGTTAAGCTAGCGAGTTTAGAGTGTGTGCTATGTAGAAAGAGCTTCTATGTAACAGTCATTATCAACTTCTGGCTTCTCAGGGCTCTGTGGGGGAGAGCAGACACAGGTCCTTTCTGAGTCCCCTCTGTACGCTACCTCACAGCATCGTCTTGACTACCTTATAAGTACACATTACTATCTCCATTCTGCAGATAGGAAAACTGAGACCTGGAGAGGGAAATCAGCGGCACCAAGGCACCCATCCCAGTCACACCTTGCAGACATCTTTCTGAAGCAAATTCCTTTTCTACAAAACTCCAGTACGACCTTGGGTTCAGAAAACTCACGTGCATGATGTTCACACTCTGGTTAAAAATCTTCACATAGGGCTTCAGGATGTCAAAGTGGAAGGCCGGCGTCAGCATGCGGCGGTGGCTGCTCCACTTCTCACCAGCACTCAAAAAGAGCCCGTCCCCTGGTAGGGCAACCATAGCAGTAGGCAAGGGTGGCACCTTCCCCTGAGCCCTAAGGGTGTCTCCAGACCCTCACCTTGAGATACTCACCCAGCCAGGGCTTCAGAAAGCCTAAGAAAGTCATTTCCTTGGGCATCACAGCAGCTGTCATGAAGAAGAGCCATCAGGGATCATAGAGAGGGCGGGGAATGGACTTAAGAAGGGATGGGAACTCCCTGCCAAAGCCTCGCACTTCCCCTCCAAGCCCAGACAGACAGGAAGGGGATGGGGACAAAGGACACGGGGGAGGCGGAGAGATGAGAGGGGACCAGACCAGGCCGCAGCAGGTGGAACGAAGGCACAGCCCGACGTGTCACAGCACATCCCGGCATGCCTTCCCATGGTTCCGATGTTATCCAACATGTCTTCCATATCTGAGCCCAGTGCAACGCTCTACAGACCTTTACAGAGACCTAGGACACACACACTGCAGCTCTCTGACATGACAGGCACACCCTGAGACATACGACATGGACTAGTGTTATCATGGCTTGTCATGGACACAGACACACGGTCTTCTCTGACGCGACACAACATGGTCTGACATGGGGGTTCAACAGTCTGACAAGACCTAACTGAGCCCTTCAGATAATCCCAGACAGGATTTAAATATGCCCAGTAACGTCCCAAATGTGACCTAGACCTGCCCCAGACGCCCCTGGATCTCTCCTCCACTCCGCAGTAAGCACTAAGGGTGCAGAGTCAAAGCTTGCTCTCCTGAGCCCACGGGGTGCAGCCCCCACGTGCCCTCCACCAGAGGAGCTGCCATTGCCCCCTCCAGCCACTCAGCAGCCCAGAACCAGCCAGACACAGCAGAGCCCCTGGGCCGTGCTGGCTCCTCCCCAGAGCACCCTGCATACCATCTGGCCCCAGGCGCCCTCCAGCTTGGGGTCTCTTCCCTCTAAGGTGGCTGGGGCAGCCGAGAGTCACTGAACCAAGGAGAAGGGAGAGTCCTTGGTATGCTGTATGCCTCCCTCAGCCTCGGTTTTTTCACCTGGGAAGTACCTGCCTTGCAAGAATGCCATTCAATGTGATAGGAGACAAGAAGGATAGAGACAAGAACTTCAATATTCTCCATTACAAGGACATATTTGTACTCCATACTGTAGAAAGGAATCTGCATGCACACATACTTTAAATAATGCACCAAATACACAAATTGTTTTCTTATTCTGAGTTAAGAGCCCCCAATCCAGATGACACCAAGAAGGTAAAACAGAGACCACAGGCTCAGCATCCTGAGGAATATCTGAATCCAGCTCTGCAGAGAGATGGAAAAGAGGGAGAAAAATAGGATCTGCGAAGAAGAGAGGCACCTCCGCACTATGAATCTCAGAGACACAACTGACCACATGACCAGAGGGCAAGACTGAGGTCTAGAGTGCCTGCTGGTTCCTGCTTCCCCGCCCCATGTCATCTGCTGGCTGAAGATGAGATGAGACTCAATACTCAAGGACGGGAAGCCACCCCGAGTGGCACTGTAAACACAGCCAGATACACACGGCTGGAGTGGCCAGAGAGCCTGAAGAAAGTTCTACCTCTCTCATACCTCAGGACAAGTAAAATTTCTTACCACATGATAAATACAGATTCTTATATTTACAAACAAGTAGACCATACACCAAGCTTCTTTTTGCAACACTGGAAGCCACTGCAGAGCTCCAGGACGGTCACACACAGACAATATACGTCTGAGAGATACTCGCCCTTAGGTAACATATCTACAGTGGAACTTCTACACCTACGGCTCATGGAACATAGTGGAACAGGGGGTGGTGAGAGGTGTACCCCTCAACTCTCACCAGTGAAGCTTCCTTATACAACTGAGAGCAGCGCAAGTAGAAGGCCACAACTGGCTAAGATTTAGAGAATAAGAGACTGCAGAGGGTGAGTCCTTGGAAAGGACTCCTGTATTAAACCTCACTCACCCATAGGTCAGGAATCATTTGGAAGAGGGGGTACAAAGAATGCAAGAGACAGGATTGGTCCACAAACATAGGGAAGCAGAGGCTTTCAGGCCACTGGAAACTTGCTCATGTTAACTTTCAGCAATGATGGCGTTGAGCACGAGACCCACGAAACCTCAATCAGAATTAGATAAGTGCCCAGAGAGGACAGAAGGAAATAGGTAGCTAGCCTGCCCCAGCCTGGGAACCGTTTGGAGACTGACTGCTGCTGGATGAGGGAGAGTAGACCTTCCTTAAGACCTCTAGATAGGCTGACTAGACTCCAGTGAATGAACTTGCACCAGAGGACATCTGGATACCAATGCTTGACTAGATGGGACTTAACATGAATGAGTTCTGGTGGAGTTGGGCACGAATGGGAGAACGGGTCTACATCTGACAAGAACCGCTGTATGAAATTTACAAAAGCTCAATAAAAACATTTTAAAATAAAAAACCGATAAATAAACAAAATTTGAAACTAAATATCTAAAAAAAAGAGTGTGAACCCAGGGCTAGAGAGATGGCTCAATGGTTAAGAGAACTGGCTGCTCTTGTAGAAGACGTAGGTTAAGTTTCCAGCGCCCATATGACAGTTAACCATCTGTCTTTGACCTCGGTTCCAGGGGATTTGATTCTCTTTTCTGGTCTCCATGGCACTGCACACACATGGTGCACTTACACATTAAATAAAAATTTTTTTGGGGGGGACAGAGTGGCTGGAGAGAGATGGCTCAGTGGTTAAGAGGACCCAGATTCAATTCCCAGCACCCACATGGTGGCTGATAACTTTATTTCCAGGGTTCCGATGCCCTCTTCTGACCTCCATGAGCACTGCACAAGATGAGTAGTCTTACACAGATGCAGGCAATATACTCATACACATAAAATAAAAATAATAATAAATAAATCTTTTGTTAAGTATGTGAATCCAGTATTTCAGATCACAGGCTCTCTGAATAAAACCCAACTTAAAGATTCAATTTCTGTGGTAGGGCTGAAGAGATAGGTCAGCTGTTAAGTGCATTGGTTGCTCTTGCAAAGGACTTGGGTTTCTTCCCATCACCCATAAGGTGGTTAACAATGTCCACCACTCCAGTCCCAAGAAACCAATACCTTCCTCTGGCCTCTGCAGGCATTGCATGTGCAGGTGCACTTACATACATGCAGGCAAAACACTCATACACATAAAAAATATAATTAATCAATCAATTTTTAAGTACATAGGTACACTTACATACAACCCAAACACTCATATACATAAAATTTAATTAATTTTTTCTAAAAAGACTCAATTCCTGGAGCTGGAGAGATACCCCAGAGGTTCAGAGCACATACTGCTCTTTAGAAGGACCTCAGTTCCCAGCACCCACGTCAGGCATCTCAGAGCCAACTGTGATTCCAGTTCCCAGGGATCCAAGTTCTCTTCTGACTTCCACAGCTACTTGCACTCACATGCACATGCTATACACAGATTTGGTTCTCATCTCTGTTCACTGGCGTTTGTGCGCTGAGGCAGCACAAGCTCCACTGTTGTAGCAACATGTCAATGACTGTGATGTCTGTCTGTCCATCCCCCATTCTCTTAGAACCAGTACCTCGTACCTTCCCCAATCTCAGTCCTAATAGTTGGAAACTTGGCCATGGAACTCAGAGCTAAGAATGTGATCTTGAGCCTCAACAATCAAGTCACAGTGACTGGATGAAAAATTAGTCCTATCACCCAGTCCTGGAAGATTTAGGGGAATCCAGAACTCTACCCAGAATAACAGTGAATTTTGCCTGGGGGTTGAGTTAGGAGCCATCTTTAGCATTGTAAGGATGAAGCTCTTTCTGAGGAAAACACATACAAGAGATGAAGATTCATGATGCCACTGTTCGAGAGCTGGATCCAGTTATCCCTGAAGACCACCCTGCTGGACAGAACTTCTTGGGGATGGGGAGATAACTCAGTCATTAAAGTGCTGCCTTGTAGTATAAGGGCCAGAGTTTCATCCCGATAGCTCATGTAAAAATACCTTCCCTTGCTGGTGCTGGGAAGGATCCTGGGCCTTAGTGACCAGTCAATCTAGCTTAACTGGTGAGCTCCAGCAGATGAAAGCCCTGACACAAAAGAGGTGGACTATATTCCTGAGTATGGGAATTGAGGTTGCCCTCTGGCCTCCACATGTGTACACATGTACATGCACCCACATACACATGTGCACATATAAAACATTCATAAAAGAGTCTTTTCCAGTGCTAGGGATGGAACCTAAGGCCTTGTACATCGTAGAGAGGTGCTCTATCACTGATCTACATCCCCAGCCAGTACATTCCCTGTCTTTGCTTAGACCTGGCTGAGCTTCCATTACTCAAAACACTCAAAACTCAAATACACCTCAGCAGCCAGAGAGACCTTGGGCCTTGCTCAGAGTCGGCCACATTAGCAGCAGAAAGACAGCCTCTGCTGGATATGGCCCCACCCTCTGCTCAGCCTGCGCGGTCCAGGGGTAAGAAGGGCAGGAAGAAGAAGTAAGAAAAGGCCAAGGGTTGAGAGTCCTGGGAGACGCACCTGGGGCCTGGAGCACAGGAGCAATGAACTTGGGGTCAACAAGCCTCAGGACGGGGATGACAGGGCCCATCCAGCAGAGGTGCACATCACAGAAGTCACAGGCCAGTTCAGTCACAAGTCGCATACCTTCCTCATTGCTCTGGATCTGGGGTGGAGAAGGCTGAGGCCAGTCCTGGCAGGGTGTCTCAGGTGCTCCCACTCTCTCCCCATCACACCCCACCCCTCTCATCCTCCTGTGGCGCTCTTACTAGTCAACCTGGATTCAGCCAAATGTGTCTGTTTTTGTAGCCATGTCTCTAACCTCTCTATGACACATCACTATCTTCATCTCTGTTCTGTGACCTACATATGAACAAATGGATGGATGGATGGATGGACAGATACATACACACAGACAGACATAGAATAGGCGTACGGACTAGTAAAGATAGATTGAAGATGACAGAACGTAGGTAGAGATAGATGATAGATAGTGACTGATATATAATGACTGATAGATTGATAGGTGATTGGTAGATGATGAAGATTAATAGAAAGATGGATGGATCTATATTTGATTGAGAGACAGTAAGTGAGGCAGGGTAGATAATACAGGCAGATCACACAAAGGGGTGCGATAGGTAACCGAGAGAAGAGTAAAATGATCAGACGTGAGTGTATGTCTCGGTGTGTATTTATTTACAGTAATTCTGCCCCCTCTGTCTTTCCATTTCCTTCTGTTCGCTCTCCCTCTCCCCCTCGCCTGTGTGTTTATGTGCATCACTCCCTTTGTCTCTACAAGATCTTCTCATCTCCAAGGCCCCCCTCTCTTTCTCCCCCGCCCCATCTCCCATTCCATTCCTCCCACAAGGAGTGAACTGACAGTTAATTTCTTTCCACCAACTCCAGCACAGACCACTAACACTAGTCTGCTAGTCTGGGCAGGGACCTCCCCAGATTTATAGCAAAGAAGTTTGGAGATACCCAAAATCTGATTTCCAAGTCAGGAAAAAGGAAAACTTGGAACTTGCTTACCTCAGGAGGGAACTGGTGGCCAACTTGGGAGGTAGATTTCTGGGTAAGGAAGGAGGTTCAGGAAAGAGAAAAAGGGAGGAGAAGAGAGGACAGCAGAGTCCCAATGAAAGGGGCAGGGCCGGAAGAGACAGCAGTGGACACCGAGGCGCCTCCGGGAGCTCGGGCGACCAGTGAGGATGTCATCCTGGAAACAGAAGCGCTTTCTGGAAGGATGAGGAAGTCAGTACAGCAGAAAGCGGTGGGGAGATGATGACATGGTGCTGGGACTTAGAGGCTGGAATCACAAGGTTACGGGGTGAAGAGCAGGCCCTGGGGAAAGGACTGAAGATGCCACTTTGTCCATTAGGAGACGGCGGAAGGAGCAGATGGGAGGTTTGTACAGAAGCAGGTGAACAAAGGAGAGCTTACACGTCACTGACTGACTGTCCAGCATCACTGTGGACACCAGAAAATATGCGTGGTTGAGTTCATCAAAGGTCAGGGTTTTCAAAACATCTGTGAAGGAAAACCTAATTGGCACGAGACTTCAGACCATTGAGTCCTGACGGAATCGGAGCTGATGTGGCGATGAAGGGGAACCGGAAGGAAACTGGACTAGGGTTAGAGAGGAAGAAGGAGGACTACACGGTGAGAGGAGGCGATCAGGGCGCTGGAAGGAGAAAAGGCGGTACTGGAATCCACGGCAATGGAGATGGTGCCCCATAGATGACACCGAAAAGCAAGGTGTGGCTCTGTGGGAGGGAACCAGAGTGGAAAAGAGCAAGGGGTACCGCGGAAGAGGGAAGGATGCTCACGGAGAAGGCAGAGGGGAGGGTGCCCACGGAGAAGGCAGAGGGAGGATGCCCACGGAGAAGGCAGAGGGGAGGATGCCCACGGAGAAGGCAGAGGGGAGGATGCCCACGGAGAAGGCAGAGGGAGGATGCCCACGGAGAAGGCAGAGGGGAGGATGCCCACGGAGAAGGCAGAGGGGAGGATGCCCACGGAGAAGGCAGAGGGAGGATGCCCACGGAGAAGGCAGAGGGGAGGATGCCCACGGAGAAGGCAGAGGGAGGATGCCCACGGAGAAGCCCCACCCAGAAACACGGTCTTGATGGCAGAGGCCGGAGAGAGTCCAAATGAAAGCGAAAGTGGTTGAGCTGAGGGATACGGCTCGGTTATAGAGTTTGTCTGGGGTGCACAAGGTACTGGGTGTTTCAAATAAGCACCGCAAATTTTGCAGTGTTCAACTTTGACCCAAATTGGACAACAGAGTCCATTTCTTCAGGTCTGAGAACACGGTGAGAAAGGACAGTGCCTGAGGAGTTAGAAGGAAGAGGTGCTGCCCCGGCTCCCCCGTACCCCTGGATGGGAGGGGAGGGGATCATAGCTCATTCTTACAAGGCAAGGTGCAGCCTAGACAGGTACAGACACTAGCCTGAGGCCAAGGCAAGGGCCAGGTCTTGGACATGTTGCAGAAGGGCTTCAAATCCATACTGGAAACTAGGAGGTCCCTGTTCTGTGGGACCTCCCTGCCCACCGTGGGAGCCCCTGAGCGGGAAGAGACCTCAGAACACGAGTCCTGGTGGGAACTTGACCCAAAGCAGGCTGGGACAGAAAAGGAAAAGAAAGAGGAGGACCTCAGAGCGTAGAGTGGACAGAGAGGAAGCAAAGAGCGGATACGTGGGGTGGATGAGGAGGAAGGGAGCACCTGGCCTCCCTGACTTCCTGGCTGTCTTCAGCCCAGCAGCCCTCCCCTGACCCCCAGCTCCTCAACACCTCTCCTGACCTCGCCCTGACATCCGCCCTGATACCCGTTTTCCTGACACACTCACCGTGCCCAGGTGACCCAGAAACCAGTTCCGTTTAGGAGCCTGAGGGAAACATCGAAGGCGAAAGCAGTTTTCCCAAAAGGAATAGGTTCGGGCCACAATTCGGGTCAGCAGCCAAGAGCCCCCAACCAGCAACAGAAGATGCCATAGAGAGGCCACTGCAGACCCCAGTCCCAACCAGGACAGGCTCAGCTGCAGCATCTTGCATAAAAGAACGGAGTGAGATCCCGAGGCTCCTGAAAGGGACAGGGACCCCCAGAGTCACCAGACACCGGCAGGGGCTGTGTGGACCGAGGGAGAGGAATCCCGGGAGAACAGCAAGGGGAGGGGCAGTCAAAAGCAGTTTAGAGTCAGCCCAGTGTGCAGCACAGGGCAGTGGCCCCAGTACGGTTACCCAGTCTCCTGGACCTTTTCTCAGGAGCTGCCAGTCACCGAGGACCTCCTCTCCCGCCCTGGAGAATTTATTTATCTCTGGCTTCCGCCTGCTGTAAACTGTGTGGGTGGCTTTGCTGAAGCAACCAATCAGTCCCTCCTGAGCCCAGCTTCCTTCCTGCAAGCAGCAGGCCAAAACAAGCAGCAGAGACGGGGGACGGGGGACGGGGGAGGGGGGAGGGGGGGGGCTGTCTGGCCTGGAAGGAGGACCTTCGGGACACAGACACGGGCAGACAAATATCTCCCATTCAGCTCCTCTGAGTAAAGGCAAAAGGTGGCTCTGGACAGCCAGGATTACAACCACCTCCACCCTCCCTAGGCCAAAGGCTGGCAGATAATGTAAGGTTTGGTTCGTGAGACCCAGCAGAAATGGCGAGAGAGTCCGCAGGGGAGTTCACTGGACGGGGGGAAGCTGGCCGGCTCATCTTAAGGCACAGGACCGACCTCCCTAGCCCAGGTCGGGAAATGAGGGAGCTAGCTAAGCCCAGCTGCCCGGAAGGCCTTTTTATGGTATAGTGTTCGCTCTCAGGGCCTCCCAGCTATCCACAGTGTCTTGAGGAGGTCTCCAGCTTCCTCTGGCCTTGACTCCAGCAGCAATCTCAGGTCTTGTGCCTCCAAAGGGAAGGATTCAGATGGAATGCAGTGGAGGAGCAAGCGTCCAGAGTTTAAGCAGAGGCGGGGAAGAAGAATGTGTTCTTAGAAAACGTGGGCCCAGCAAAGGAGCAACAGCCTCCACCCTGGGAGGCAGGGGACCTCTTCTCCCTGATCTCCATTCACTTCTGCCTCCCACAGGGAGGCTCCTTAAGAAAGGGGACAGTTTTCCTCAGAAGTCCATTTTATCCAGAATTCAGTGTTATAAGTAGTTGTGTAAAATGCAAGAATGTGCACAAGGTTTCAAGAACCCTGACTAGGGAAAGGGTGAGAGCATTGTGCTCCCCGGAGAGGCAGCCATGAAGCTGCAGTAGTGTGACCCGCCTAGCCTGCACACTAGCCCCCATGGTCTCTTATAGCTGTTTTGGGGGACACGGGCTGGCCCCATCTGGAGTCAACCAGATCACCAATCGACCATCACCACTATCTTTTTAAAAAAATCATTTTATGTGTATGAGTGTACTGACCGCAAGTAGGTAAGTGCACCTGTGTCCTGCAATGCCCATGAAGGTCAGAAGAGGGTGTTGGATCCCCTGGAACTGGGATTATGGATGGTTGTTCGCCACCATGTGGGTGCTGGGAACAAAACCCAGGTCCATTGCAAGAGCAGCAGTGCTCCTAACCGCTGAGCAATATCTCCAGCCCATCATCACCATTGTCTTCACGTTCAGTGTAAGGGCCTTGAACGGGCTCAACCACTGCTCCTTTCAAAAATTTTTTATTTATGTGTGTCTGTGTGAGTGAATGCCACCTATGTACAGGTGCCCAAAGAGTCCAGAAGAGAGTGTCAGATCCCTTGCAGTTGGAGTTACAGGCGGTTGTGAGCTGCCTGATGTGGGTCCTGGTGATCAAACTGGGTCGTCTAGAAGAGCAGCAAGTACTTTCTCCTGCTGAGATGCCTCCCCATCCATTGTGCTTTATGTTCCATCTTTGAGATCCCGTAGGTCAGTCCCTCCCAGAGCTAACTTCCTGCCTAACAATGAGGGAACCAGACCATGGCAGATCTCTGTGGCTTCCACGCTGGGAAGACGGCTCACTGCTGAGTCTGTCCTCACTGCCTGCACCCCGTCTTCTCATGGCTCCTCTCAGGTTGACCGTGCCCCCCGTGTGCCCCTCCCCCCTGCCCCGCCTTTCCTCTGTACTCTGACCCCTCAGCCTCCAAGTGTGCTTTCTAGCTGGGAGCTTTATCTTGAGTGGGCTTGTCCCTGGTCCTGTCCTGGAAGTCTTTGCTGCATTCAGGAGCTAGGCTGCCGGGGTTGGGACCTGAACTCTGCCAGGCCATGCAGCTGGTGAGCATAGGATCCCAGAGCCTGCAGTTCTGCAGGAACTCTGCTCACTCTCCCCTGCAGCTGAATGCACGGGGGAGGTGGGAGATGCCTGGCCTGGCCTGAACTTGGTTTCCTGGCACCTGAACAACTGTTCACAGGTTTATGTGTAAGGTGTGACTGAAAGGAACCTCCACCACCACCCCCAGCAGTTCCAGGACTCAGGACTGACAGATACCTTGGCAACTCCAGCCAAACGTCCGGTCACAAACATCTGTGAAAGGGGACTGACTTGCAGCTTCCTGACAAGATAAGCTTCCTGATACCGGGTGTTAACTCTCTCCTCTGAACGTCAGTCAGATGTTCTTAGAACATCTAACACAGTGACTTAGAAACTCTGCTTTGAGATTATAGCACCAGTGTCTGAGATTCTGCCTGGAGCCTAAGGTCCTACAGACTTTGGACTCTTCAATCCCATAATAACAGGTGCCAGTTCCTTAAAATAAACCTGTTAAGATATAAATAACCCCAGGATTATACCTGTAATCACATTCTTTTGGAAACTGACGCAAGAGGAGTGTAAGTCGAGGCCAAGCTGGGCTACTTACGGTAAGATAACTGTATGACTTATATCTTCAGTCAGTGTACACAGGTAGTGTCTTAGGTCGTATAATGGTTAATCTTCACTGTCATCTTGACTAGATCTGGTGTCAGCATGCAAACACACCTCTAGGTATATCACTGAGGGTGTGGGATGTCTTTATGGACTCCCACACACAGACCTAAGAGAACATCATGGAAGAGGGCGCAGAAAGAATGCCAGAGCTGGAGGAGTGCTGTGAAACGCTGTCTGCTGGACATGCTCTGGCTGCTGTACTCGTGAAGTCATAGCAGCTGTGGTTGGCTCCACAAGACCTGCACAAAATCAAGACATTTAGAAATTCCAACGTGTGGGGCTGGAGAGATGACTCAGCAGTTAAGAGTGCTGGCTGCTCTTGCAGAGGACCCTGGTTTGGCTCCCAGCACCCACATGGTGCCTAATTACTGTCCATAACTCCAGTTCCAGGGGCTCTGACACCCTCTTCTGACCTCCATGGGCATTGCATGACACGGGAGCACTTACATACATGCAGGTAACACACTCCTACACATAAAATAAAAACAATAAATAAAGGGTTAGAGAGATGGCTCAGATGTTAAAAACATTGGCTGTCCTGGCAGAGGACCTGGGTTCGATTCCCAGCACTCACATGGTAGCTAACAACCATCCACAACACCAGATCCAGGGGATCTGACCCTCTTCCAACCTCCGCAGCTATTGCACTTACATGCACACTTCTAACCATAAACTAAAATATAAAAATAATATCATAATAAATAATTTTTTAAAGGAATTCCAGCATGGAGGGATGAGAGGCTCACGAGCCCCCGTCCCTACCTGAGAAGCTGGTGGCAGTGGGCAGCTCCTGGGGGAAGGGATGTCGGTTTTCTCCAGGGATGTGACCTCTTGTAGGTCGCCCGTGCTCCAGCAGAGGGCCCCACACTCATGCATAAATTGGACTCAGTGGATTATTAAAATAAAAGGAGAGAAGGAAAAAGAAAAAACGAGGGCCTCGAGAGAGGGCTCAGCAGCGAAGAGCACTGGCCGCTTTCACAGAGGATCCAGGTTCAGTGCTCACAGCACCCATAAGGTGGCTGCAACCGCCTGTAACTCCAGTTCCCGGGAATCTGGCCTCCGAGGACACTGTAGATGTGAGTTGTACTGACATCAGTGCAGGCTGAGCACTCATAGACAGAAAGTAATATTTAATAAGGGGGAGTCAACAGCTGTCTCATTAGACTTACAACCCACTCCATAGGAGAGATTCCATGATGGTAAAGTAAACACAGCCAAGTACACAGGGCTGGAGCGGTCACAGACTCCAAAGAAGAGTCCATTTCCCTAGACCAACGCAATTTCTTACTAGGTTCTAAACAGGTGTCCTTATAAGCACAGACAGTGAACCTCTCACCACTCACCAAAGAGGCTTCTTTTTGACAGATAGAGACTATTAAAGTTCCACCACTGCTCAGAAAGCAGAGGATAAGCGACTGTGAGGTGCCCAGCCCTAAGTGACACATCTACAATGCAACCTCCACACCTAAGGCTCAGGGAACATCATGGAATAGGGGTGGAAAGACTGTAAGAGCCAGAGGGACAAGACACCCGCAGCCGGTTAACGCATTCTAGACGCAGGAGGAAATCTACACCAGTGAAATCTCCACAGTGCAGTCACTGAATAAGGTCTGCATAATGACAAAACCAGCTGATTGCCGGAGAGGATGGGCTGGGGATGTCACAGAGCCTCACCTCAGGACGCAGGGCTACAGGCAATTGATGGACGCTGAGGGAGGGAGAATCAGTTTTCTCCACAGGCTAGTTCCTTGAAAGTTATCTAATCCCAAGTGGGCAACCCTAAATGGATGCAGTGCACTACCTGTCTGTCTGTCTATCATCTATCTATTTGTATGTATGTATACTGACACATGTATGTATATGTAGCAGTAATAATCATAGAATGAGATTGTGAGGGAGTTGTGGGGGGGCATGAAAAGAATTAGAGGGGGACTGGGAGGGTGAAATGATGATTTCATGTGTGGAATTCTTGAAGAATAAAAAATACATATTAAAATTTTTAATTAAAAAATAAAATATTTCTTTAAGCCAGGCACGGTGGTGAATGCCTTTAATCCCAGCACTCGGAGGCAGAAGCAGGCAGATATCTGTGAGTTCAAGGCCAGCCCGGTCTACATAATGAGTTCCAGGACACCTGGGGCTACTGAGAGATCCTGTCTCAGAAAAAAACAAAAACATAAAGTAAAAAAATTTTTTAAGGATTTTAAAGGAAAATAAGAAAGGTCATTAAGCTATAAGGGAAATATGTTGGGTGGGGGGGGTCCTTGAGGACTTGGAAGGGTGGAGGGGCTGGTGGGTATGACTAACATGCATTGCATACTATCAGCTGGCACCATGGTGAACAGTTTTTGCTGCTTCAAGTTTGTTTCCCAGCTTCCAGATCTGGCAACTCACTACTTCCTGTAACTCCAGTTCCAGGAGATTTTGACATCCTCCGAAGGCACCACACACATGTGGATACATACCACACACACACGTGGATACATACCCATAAATAAAAACAAATCTTCTTAAAACTACATTATATACGTCTGTCAATTTGCAATCTATGAAATTTTCAAGTAATAGAAAACAATGGGTGGGTCAGCTCAAGGCCTTAAAACAGGATGTCAGGATAAGAGTGGTGGTCTGTTAGTGATCAAGACATTAAGATAATGGCAGTGGTTAGTAGATGACTCCGGGTGGGTCAGCCGTGTCCCCAAAGGAGATGTAAGGGACAGTGGGAGCGAGGAGTGCAGACACGACAGCAGCTTCAGGACCAGCTCTCCAAGGGGCAGGCCCTCAATGCTGTCACTCTTTCCCGAGTAAGCCTTCCCACTTCAGAGGTACTGAAATCTCTATGCATATTCTTGTATTCAGACCCCTGCCCCAAGCTTCCCCTCTGGACTCTGGTCCCTTAGCCTTTAGGTGTGCTTTTCAGTGGGGAGCTTTATCTTCCACAGTGACCAGAGATGGATTCTCTGTTCCTGTCCGGAAGTCATGTCACCACGCAGCTCTGAGGCTGCTTAGGGTCAGACTTCGACCCTACCTATAGCTCTGGATTATGCGGGCAAACAGGCTTCTGAGGAAAGTGCTGCCCGCTCCTGAAGTGTTCACTCTGGAGGAGTAGTGTACAAAACCCTATCCGTCTTTTCTGTCAGATACTGTAAAAAATTCAAAACTTCCCATCCCCACCAACCTGAAAAGCTTGTTCATGCGAAAGCACTGCGTTCCGAGAAGCTGGTGACCTGGGGTAGTCCGAGCCCTTTCATCCAACCCTTCAACCCCTGATTCTTTAAAAACCGGCCAACCACAAAGGACTGTGTGTTCAGACCCCACCCAACGTGGAAAAGACGTGGTACTCTTGGGTTAGGTACTCACCAAACTTCTGAGTCAGTGTGCTTGCGCCATCTGAATGATGCAGCATACCTTTTTGCAAAAGCAAAAGTCACCTGACTGAGTTGCTTTCCTTGGATCTCAGATTTTACTTCTAACAACGGGACCGCAGGGAAAAGAGAAATATAAGCCCCGTGCCCGCGGGATCTAGGCATAGCCATTGCGTAGCCGTTGCTGCTCTGCTCAGCCAACTGTTCTAAGAGTGTGTTCTTGTTCCTTGCTAGCTCTGTTGAACTCTTGATCACTTACTCTGCTACCATGGCCCATCTGAATCCTTCCCTTTCGGGAGCACAGGACCTGAGACTGCTGCTGGGGTCAAGACCAGAGGAAACTGGAGACCTCTTCATGACACTGTGAATAGTGGAAAAGCCATAAGAACAAAAATTGACTTTCATAGTGAGGAAGAAATTCTGCTCGGTAGTATCAGCAACTGTCTGAAGGCCTACCAGATGTCTGGGACTCTACAGACTTTGGACTTGTCAACCCCATAATCACATAAGCCAATTTCTTAAAATAAACCTGCTAAGATATTAATAAGCCAGGGATTATACCTGTAATCACATCAGTTAGGAGGCTGAGCAAAAGAAGTATAAGTCAAGGCCAATCTAAGATAAATGTATGACTTATACCTTCTGATAAATACACTTAGATAATGTCTCAGGTGATGTAGTGATTAATCTTCATTGTCATCTTGACTGGACCTAGATCACCATGAAAACACACTTCTGAGTGTGTCTGTGAGAGTGTGTTTAAAAAGGTTTATCTGAGGGTGGAAGACCCGCCCTGAATGTGGGCAGCCCCATTCCCTGGGCCATGGGCTGTGATTGAAAAGAAAGGAGAAAATGAGCTGAGCACCAACACACGTCGCTCCTACTTCGTGATCCAGAGGGCTGTCACCAGCTGCCTCACGCTCCTGCCACCACCGCAGCTTCCCGCCGTGGTGGACTCCACCTTAAAATGTGAGACAAAATAATGCCTTCCACTTTTTTGTTGTTGTTGTCCTTTTGAGACAGGGTCTCCCTGTAGCCCCAGCTGGCCTGGAACTCACAGAGATCTGCCTGCCTCTGCTGGGATTAAAGGTGTGCCACCTCGCCTGAAGAAAGAGCCCCTTTCTTCAAACAGGACTGGGCATCCAGCAAAGGCCCTGAGAAGGCCCTTCGGGAGCTCAGTCAGACAAGATGGTACTGAGAAAGTAGGACTGTTAATGAAGCCAAAGAGAAATTCAAAAAGGCGCCAGAAGGAACTTTCTTGCTCAGAGATAGTTCTCATTCAGACTACCTACAAATACTATCTGTTAAGACATCGGCGGGGCCAGTTATCTTCAGATTAAGTACCATGATGGGAAATTCAGATTGGATTCCCTCATATGTGTCAGTCCCAAGTTTAAACCATTCGACAGTGTGGTTCATCTGATTGACAGCTATAGATGCCACCCCATCCCCACCCCATGGGACTCTTCACCTGTATCTGACCAAACCGCTGTGTACATCAGCACCATCCCTGCAGCATTTCTGTGGGCATGCCATTAACAAACGCATCGATGCCATCTGGGGACTGCCTTAACCAACAAGACTCAAAGATTACTTGGAAGGACACAAATTCCAGGTATAAGTGAGTCTTTTTCAATATGCCTCACATAGAGTCCCTCTGAGCACAGCTGTGGGAAAGGGAACCAAGTTGAGGAGCTGCTGGACGGCTGCGCTGAATTCTCCCTTAAGGACAGTGGGACTTAACCTAACTTAGAGGTGTGGAGATGGAGCTAGATATTCTAAAGTTCCCATGAGTGATGCTTCCCTGCCTATGGCTGACCAAGACCGGACGACCCTTTCCAATGAAAACCAAAATGTCCCAAAGTCTGAGAGAGCATTGTTATCAGAATGCCTTCCTTTCTCAAGTTCCTGTGCAGCGGGGTCAAAAGTCCAAGCTCCATAGTAGAGAAAGCACGCCATGTAGAGTACTAAAGAAGGACACCCATAGTGACCAGGCTGAGCTCTACTTCTGGAAGCCCGGCCATTGGTCTGTTTGGGGACATTTTATATTTTGCATTCTGATGTACCTTGGAGTTTTGTTAAGTAATCACGCTTGTATTTAAACCTCATTTATGCAATCAAATCAACCAAAAAAAAAAAAAAAAAAGTAACCATGAAATCCTATATTTGTCCTTTTACTACATGTGTGAGCTCCCTCCTGTGAATGAGTACTGTAGTAATCCATTTCAAGGGAGCCTTACTTCAGAAACATTTCAAACTGGTGCAAATGGAAAAGACTTTCTTCCTTTAAGGCTAAAGACAAGAATGTCATGCTATGTAGTGCAATTCAATCCTTGATAAGAAGAACCAATGTAGGTAGAGACATACTACCCTCTGAAGTAGCTGTGTCCTGAATACTGCCACTGAGTTTTTGGAGATGGCTTTAGACGTTCCCAGGTCACCCTTGGATTGTCTCACCATGGACATTAGCAGTTGTCTCACTTCTACCATGTAGAATATTTTGACTTTATTTTCTTCCACATATAGAGGGGGGATACCTGCCCGATTTTCAAACTGTTTATTTACTGCTGTTACTATTTGATTAGAATGTATTAAACTTAAAAAAAAACAATCTGACTTTTAAAAAATAACCCTTTTCTAAGTTTCTTTTCCCAGATGTTCACTGTTGGGAGAAAAGTACTTAAGGATGTATGAGGTGATTTGTGTGACTTTTACCATGTGGTTCATGGGACATTGGACCTGGTTTGGAACTCTGAGCTAGAAAACTCTAGATTACTATGCGCAGAGCTTAGTAGGACATTCTGATGGGTGTTTGGAGGACCCTCATGGTGAGAGAAGTAAGGTCAGTGGAAGCATGATTCATAAGCATTCAGAGAACATCATGACTCTCTTGGGAACTAGGCTAAAGGACATCCATTCTGGCAGAGAATCTGGTTTTATTCTGCCCAGGTCCTGAGAACTTGATGAAGGCTGGATTCAAAAGTAACAGACTGATTTGTTTGGTTAAATAAATATGAGGATAGGCTACATTCAGGTTGGGCCACAGTTACTGCTCACTGCTCTTACCTGGGTCTAAGTGAGAGAGAGCTTTGAGTGTAGTGCAAAACAGAAAAGAGCTTCAAGAACTTAAGTTGCAGACAAGCAGGGTGAGGAGGAAATAGGTATGATTTTTAAGAGATTAGCACCACTAACGAAAACTTCCTATTGTGTAGGGGAACAGTAAGACAGGTGCCTTGAGGGCAAGACTCTAGCCATCATTGCCTCCCACTAGCAGCAACATAGAGGTATTTGAAAGAAGGGAGCCTGAACCGAGAATGCTGCTGAAGGGATTTCTCGCTACAAAATAGCCGCATAGGCAAAGTTTCCCCCATCAACATTAAAGACACATAGAAGCCACTGCAGCTGTGGTCCACTGGGACCAGGCTGTATCTTGTCCTGACCCCAGAACTTGGCAACATCATCATGTGGAACTGGTTTTTCGGGCATGAAAAATGCAGGAGTGTTGAGAGTCATTTAGGCTTGCACCAAGCTTCCAGAGAGCCACTGAGGCCAGGTAGTGTGTGTCAGGATAAGGTTCCCTGCAAGGAAGCCTTAAGAAGCTACTGCACAAAGCTGAGCAGGTAAATGCTAAGTTGTTATGATGGAGGCTCCAGTATGTTGAGAAATACCTGGAGCTTTGGATAACTGCCAAGGATAGCATCCAGCACCGAGTGGAACTGACCCAAGAAAGACATTGTGTTTGCTGCAAGAAGCAGAGACAAGGGACCAGGTGCCAAAGGCTGTTGTAGCACAGAGGACTCCACTAAGCCCTGTATGCTGGATATGGAGCTGCAGAGCTTCATGTTTTCCCTGCTGGGTTTCAGTCTTGCTTTGCTCTGATCATTTCTCTCTATGGACCCATTACTCCCTTTTGACAGGGGTATTTATTCTAGGTCATTGTATATGAGAAATATGGAACTCGAGACTTTTATTTCATAGGGGCTGACAGTTAAGAGATCATTTTGAGTCTCACAAAAGACTGGACTTTGGATCTAGACTAGTGTGGGAACTGTTAAAAGAAAAAAAAAATTAATGAATTTTAGAGACAAAGTAAATGCATTTTGCCTTTTGATTTGAAGATGAGAGCCTATGGGCCCAAAGTGGAATGTCTGTATTCCCATTGTTATCAGGCAGGCACACAGGAAGTAGAAACAGTAAACACGCCATAAACTCAGGGTTAGCTTGGATTACGTGGTGGTGAAGAAAACCTGTCTCACAAGGTGAAAGGTGAGGACCAACACCCAAAGCTTGTCCTCTGACCTCTATGGGTATGCCCACACCCCCACACAAAAATAAGAAAATTAAGTTTTCTTAATTCAGCAGTAGCCTCTGTAAAAATATAAACACACTGCGAAATTTATATGTAAATACAAAGCATAGAATGGCCAAAAATTATGTGAAAATTAATTTTTTGAAAACTATCCACTGGGGGGTAGAGATATGGCTCAGCAATTAAGAGTACAGGCTACTCCTCCAGAGGCCTGGGTTCAATTCCCAGCACACACATGGCAGCCAACAACCATCTGTGATTCCAGTTCCAGGGGAATCTAACACCCTCTTCTGGTATCTGTGGGCATTGCATGACCTGGCTGCACTTAAGAACAGGTGGGCAAAACACTCATACAGACAAAATAAATAATAAATAAATACATATACATTGATGCCCTCTCTCCCAGACAAGAAATACAGCATTCCCAATGGACTCAAACCCAAAGTTCACCTGTCCCTCCATTCTGTTTATTGTCTAAGATCTACAGGTAGTATGTAAGTCTCTCCTCAGGTTCTGATGAGATGAACACAGTCTGAAAACCATAAAGTCAAAGGTTATTATCACCCCAACACTTCCAAGATCAGAGTCATCGGTGTATCACATCTTAAAATTTCATTTAAAATGGAGCCTAATGAGATAAGCCCTTAATCCCAGGACTCAGGAGTCAGAGGCAGGCAGATCTCTGATAGTTCAAGGCCAGCTGGGTCTACATAGAAAGCTGTAGGCCAGCCTGGACTACATAATGAGACCCTGTCAATAAACAAACAAAGTCAATAAGTAAATATAAAATCTCACTTGAAACTTGATTTTTAAGTCAATGCTAAGCTGATTGCATTAAATTTCCAGCTATTTTACAACTCTCAAACCTCAATACTTTCCAATTCACTACATAAGTGACATGAAAAGACAGTGAAAAACTATAGAGTGAGGAGGCATGTATCTCAGTGGGGGAGCACTTACATAGCATGTGCAAGGCCCTAGACGCCAACCCCAGCACCAACAGGAAGAGTTACAGATGTTATTTCAGTGAGAACAAGGTGCCTGAAGGGATGACTCAGCAGTTAAAAGTGCTCGCTATGCAATCACAACGCCAGAGTTTAGACCCCAGCACACACATAACAAGCTGGGCATCCCACAGACTCCTAGAACCCCAGCTCCAAGAGGGGCAGGCAAAGGAGCTCACAGTCTTCCAACCTAGCTGAGAAAACTGGAGCCCCAGGTTCAGAGAGAGACTCTGCCTCAAAGGAATAGGTGGAGAATGACAGAAGACACCTGATGTCCTCTTCTGGCATCTGTGTGAGCACCTGCAGTAGGCACTCTGAACAAAAGAAGACTCAGTCTTCTGTAGCTCTTTGGCTTTTCTGTTTCTTACAGTGGCATACATTCTGATAGGTAATTTAAAATACTTTAGCAAGATGCAAAACTAGTTGGAATATGAAGGGAGTGAAACAGTTAGGTCTTGAACAAGAGACATGGTAGAAACACAGATATCACTTATTCCTTATGTTATCACACACCATATACCCACACAGCACAGAAAGAGAGAGAGAGAGACGTTCACACATACAAATAAGTCCAAACAAGAACAGAAAATTAGACATAAAATGAGTACAAAGTGCACTTTGCTCAGAACAAGAAAATGTAACTCTGTTTTTTTTTTTTTTTTTTACTTGTTTATTCTTTGAGACAAGATTTCATGTATTCCAAGTTGCTCTATAACTCACTATTTAGCTGTGGTGAGACATTTCCTGTCTTACCAACAGGAGACCCAACACCACACACACACACACAATACAACACCACATACACACACATACAACACCACACACACACAACACCACACACACACAACACCACATACACATACACACAGACACACATACATACACACACACCCAACACCACACACATACACACATATACACACACACCACACACACAATACCACACACACACACATACACACACAGACACACCACACACACACACACATATACACACACATACACACACAACACCACACATATACATACACATACACACACACAACACCACAAACACATACACACACAACACCACACACATACACACACAATACCACACACACAGACACACACACACAACACCACACACACATACACACATACACAATACCACACACACACATACACACACACACACACACCTACTGACCCCAGGTAGGGAACCACAGGAGATCAATGTAAAGATTACACCAAAGTCCAACCTGGAAAACCAGTGGGTTTCTACTGGAGTTACTCAGACGCATCGGGAGGGATTACTTACAGGATCAAAAGCAACCTCCTCCTGGAAAATTTAACCCCAACTCAGGTGATGACTCAAAAAACCTGTAACCCTGAAACTCTGCACAGACACCCTGACAGGGTGGGAAGTCTTCCTCCCCAGCAGGTGTTTACTGCTTCGATAACCTCAGGTAGAACCTTCCAGAATCTTGAAAGTTTCTGCTTTCCTAGACATGTAAAGTGTGTTTACTTTCTGGGTCTCTGGAGCCTCCTCCTCCTTCTTTGAAACGTTTCAGTTCTGAGGAAACAGCTGTTCCAGGGTAGCTAGGGATGACCTTCAACTGCTGCTCCTCCTGCCTCTACCTCCCAAGTGCTGGGAATACAGGTGTGTCCCACCAGGCCTGGTGTTTTCATAATTACATCACAGGGGCAGATTAATGTTCCAGGGAAATCTGTGCAATCCTTCTGGAGAAAGTTGGAACTTCAACAGATGACATCACAAGCTGGGACATGAAATGGAGGAGTCTACAAGTGTGATTTCATTTTTTAAAGATTTATTTATTCGGGGCCTGGGGAGAAGGCTCAGCAGTTAAGAGCACTGGTTGCTCTTGCAGAGAACTCAGGTTCGGCTCCCAGCACCCACATGGTGGCTAACAGCCATCTGTAACTCCAGGTCCTAGGAATCTGATGCTCTCTTCTGACGGCCGCAGGCATTGCACACTTATAGTGCACTTACATACGTGAAAACATAACGCTCATAAAATAAAAATAATCAAAAGATTTATTTTCATTTATGTGGGTATTTGCTGAATGTGTGCCACATGCATGCCTGGGGCTTGCGGAGGCCAGGAGATGGCATCAGATCCCCTGGAGCTCAAGTTACAGATGGTTATGAGCCACCATGTGGGTGCTGGGAACCCAAGCCAGGTCTTCTGCAAGAGCATGAAATACTCCTAATCACTGAGTCATCTCTCCAGCCCCAAGTGATTTCATTTTAATTTTAAACTGTTTTAGTGACCTTGGGCATCACAAGTCTTGAACATCATTTCACCTAATTCTCCAGGGCTCCAAGACTCCTCTCTCCTGCAAAACTGTCTTTCTTCAAATTCTACAAATGTCTCTGCAGATACAACAGTGAAAGCAGGAAAATCGCTCCCATATGACACCATTCCCTACAGTGACCAGCCAGCAACCTGATAGCAGCTCAACTGCACTGGATCACTCCGCCACAGAACGGGCAGTGCTTTGTCCATACTGGAGTAGACACTTATTCTGGTTATGAATTTGTCTTTCATGCATATAATACTGCAAAAACTGTCATCCATACTTACAGAATGCCTTATCCACCCTCCCAGCATCCCACCTGCTGTTACTGATGATGGATGAACTCACTTCACAGCCAAATAAAATGTGGCAGTGGGTTCATGCTTATGTGACGCACTAGTCTTACTTACCATGTTTCTCATGATCCTGAAGCAGCTGGTTTGATAAAATGGTGAAATGGCCTTTTAAATACACAGCTACAGTGCCAGTCAGATGGAAATAACCTAGAGCGCTGGATGAGGTTCTCCAGAAAGTTGTATATGCTCTGAATCAACATCTGATCTGATATATGGCATTGTTTTTCCATTAACCAGGATTCAGGGTCCAGGAATCCAGGAGTGGACATGGAATGGTACCACGCCTATCACCCTTAATCACCCACTAGAGAAACGTCTGCTTTCTGTACACAAAATCGTATGCTCTGCTGATTTATAAGACTTGGTTACAGATAGGGGACTTCTGCCAAGAGATACAATAAAATTCCATTGAACTGGAAGCTAAGCCTTCCCCCTGGCCACGTTGAGTTCCTGATTGCCTTGAGTCTACAGGCTGAGCAGGTTATAGTGTTAGCAGCGGGGACTAATCCAGACTACTAGGGGGAAATTGGACTGTTTCTCCACAGTGGAAGACAGGAAGATTATATCTGGAGTGCAGAGCATCCCTCAGGGCATCTTTGAGTGTTACCATGTCTTGTGATTCAAGTAAATAAGAAACTCCAACTCAGTCTAGCCAGGGTGACAAAGGGCCCAGACCCTTCAGGAATGAAGGTGTCACCCCTCTGGGTAAAGAACCAACATCTGATGAGATGTTTGCTGAAAATGGAGAAAATACAGAGAGGGTAGTGAAGGAAGTATCAGTTCCAGCGAAGATCACAGGGTCAGCTAAAGAAACAAGGATTGTAATCATCAGGAGTGCTTATTTCCTGTTCTGTAGAGGAAACATTTGAGTACAAATACACAGATATTTATGTTTTCTTTCCTCTCCTATGCCTTTACTGTGTAGTAAAACGTGTACTGAGACAGTATCTGTAGTACCAATGCTTAAGCATTATTACACCTATGGTCTTGTATTTCATTCATGGGATACTAAAAGACTAAACATTCCTACAGGGGAAGAAGCAGCCCAAAGAGGTACAGACACTAGAGACGAGCAGAGATGGGTCAGAAAGGGGAAAGCTCCTACACATCCCACTGGAAGGCCTCAAATCCAACTGCAGAAACTGAATGAACCAGGGGATCCCTGCTCTGCACACCCTGGGAGCCTCTGAGTAGGACAGGCACTCTAGAACGAGGGGAAGAGATCTTAGACTGTTGAGTCCTGGTTGGAGTGTGACCCAAGGCTGGCCGGGGCCAGAAAAGGAAAAAGAAAGAAAAGGACCTCAGCATGGGTTGGACAGAGAGGCAGAGTGGCTGTGCTGGGTCAGTGAGGCCACAGGGCTTCCTCTGCTTCCAGAATTTCTCTACTGTCTTAAGCACCAGTCCTCTCTTGATCCCCTGCTCCCTGACTGCCCTTTCTGAATCCTCAGGAACACATTCACCCAGGCATTCCAGACCCATCCTCCTTGCACACTCACCAGGCCCAGATGACCCCAAAACCAGTTCCGTTTAGGGAGCTGCGGGAAGCAGCGGAGGCGGCAGCAGTTGTTATAGAAGAAGTAGATCCGGGCCAGAAATCGGGCCAGGAGCCAGGAGGCCCCCGCCAGCAGCACGAGCTGCCATGGGGAGGCCGCCAAAGGCCCCAGTCTCAGCCAGGACAAGTTCAGCTGTGGCATCCTGCAGAGTGGACGGGCAGATTCTGAGATTCTCTCAGTGAGATTCTGAGACCTGGAGGAGGAGCAGGGACTGGAGGGCTGGGAGCAGGCCAGGGAGGTGGAGGCAGACCCGACAGGGAGAGAGGAGAAGACAAACAGGAACGGGAGGGACACACAGACTAAAACTGACTGAGACTAGAATGGCCTAGCCTGAAGCACAAGAAAGTGACCCCACGTCCAGTTTCCCAGAAACCACCACTCTCTCTTGGAGCCACTCCAGCTGTTGGCAGAACTCTCCGTGTTCAGAGCCATGGCCCTCCCTGCTGACCCCCGCCTGGCACCTTCTCTTCGAAGCAGCAGATAACCCCAGAAGCTCCTCTCCTATCTTAGGAAATTTCTCTGTCCCTGGCTTCTGAGGCTGTGTGGGAGGCTGGGCTGAGCTGAGCCAGTCAGTCTCTCACAGGCCCAGTTGCCTCCTCCCTGCCTGAGCAGGAGACCAACAGGGCGGGGCAGCCAGGGTAGAGGAACCTATAGGGTCACAGACACAGGCAGGCGGGTGATCCTCAGGACTGAGCACCTTCTGTGTGAATCCGGGCCAAGGGTGACCCTGGCCCCCATGCTTGCAACCGCCTCTGCCCGCCCAAGGCCCAAGGCTGCATATGAAAACACAAATCTAAGAGTTCAGGTGCCAGGAAACCAGGCTCAGCGCCTCTGCTCATCCAGCTGAGAGAGAGCCTGCGGCACTTCTCCGTGCAGAACTGGGAGGTTGCCAGTGCCTTGGCCCTAGAGCTGCCCAGCTTGGCAGAGCTCAAGCACGGCCCTCTAGCAGCCCAGATCCCGGGTGTGGAGGAGACTCCCAGAGCAGGAACAAAGAACGCAGGCATCCCTGCTGGAATCAACTGGGTCAGATCCTAGAGCTAAAACTCCCAGCTGGATCTGAAGGATTCAGTAGAGAAGGAATGTGTGGAGGAGGGGTCGGGCAGAGAGGGTGCAGGCAGGGCAGGGACAGAGCTGGCTCTACATCGTATTGTAGCTAAAACACTAAATATACAGGATTTTAAAGTTGTATTGAGTGCTGCAAGAAAAAACACCAAGAGACATGTAAAGACAGACCCACTAGAGCTACACTGTTACTCAGCTGAAACTTTAAAAACCAGAAGGACTTGGAATGATTTCAAGTTCTGAATGGGAACAGCTGCCAATGCAGACTACTACACCTAGCAAAGCTATCTGTCCTAGTGGAGGGAAAAATAAAAGCTTTCTATGATAAAAACAGACTAACAGAATTTCTGGCCACAAGCTAGCTCTACAGAAGATACTGAAAGGAATCCTTCAGATTGAAGAGGAAAACAAATCTACCCATGAGGCCACAGGAAATAATAATGCTGTAATTATACTAAGCAAGAGAGGAAGAGGAGACGGACTACAAAATCAAAAAATGGCAGGATTCAAACCACAGCTTTAGATGGTGACTCAGCATTAATGATGTGTTGTGGGACAGATCAGCCCTTTTTGGCTACCAGTCTGGAAAACAAAAGGATTTTGTTGTTTGGGGACTTTTTTTTTTTTCATTTAGAGCATTCTTTAAAGATTTTTTATTTATTATTTGTTTGTTTTTCATATTTCTTTTGACCTCATTTTAAAATTTACACCTTGTCAATTTATAATAAATAAGACACAAGCCTGATGGCTCTCAGAGTGAATTTTCCTATTAAAGAGTGCCATCAGTCAGTCTGGAGTAGAAAAACCATATTACAGTTTACCATACATAATCTTAGATTTAAACATTTATGATATGGAGAATGGGAAGCACAGAGAACAATAGTATCTTTAAAAAAAAACTTGGGAACAGACTGTATTGGAAGGGCTGGAGAAAGATTCAGTTTCAGCGTAGAAAGAATGGGCATTAAAACCTCGGGGGATCGTTTCTGCCCTTCCCTTCTTTGTGTAAACTGTGGCCTCTTGGGTTGCAGGCAGTGGCACCCAAGGGGAAGCCCTTGGCCCAGTGCCCCTGGATATATTAAGATCTGGGCTCTAGCATTGTAGAACAATTAGTAAACTTGCAATAAAGCTAGTGACCCAGAGAGGAGAGGAGCCCCGCTGGGAAGGACTCCAGTAGATCCTTCCCTTGTCCCACGTCAAGATTTAGAGCCCTTTTCAGACTCTAGTCTTGCTGGTGGGAACACATGGCTGTGACCACAGCCCGAGAATTAGGACCTCTTAGGACAGCAGGCATCCCTGGGCTGTTTAAGTTAATACCAGCCTTCCCGCTTCGGAGTTTTTGTACTATCCGTGGATGGCCCACTGCTGAGTGCCTCCTATTGCGGCCCTCTCATTCATTTGTGGCATGCAGGAGCTTTTCCTTGAGGATTTGGGGTTTCCATCCTGCCCTGTGTACATTCTTACACACTCTTATATAGATGCGGTCAGACAAAATTTCTATATTGCCCTCAACCCACAATTTCAAGACAAAAAAATCCCAGTTTACCAATCAAAAAAGGGTCACAGTTTCGTCCTTCCTGGATGCTGAGACTACTTGGGGGCCTCCCATGTTGGTTTAGGCTCTGACTTCCTCCAGGAAACGTCTAGTCAGCAGGTACTCCAGGACCTTTGTAAGGAGGAGATCCATCTCCTCTTCCACCAATTTTGGTGGGTCTCCTAGTGGACCAGAGCCCTACTGTGATAGCAGCTCATTAACAATAAGATGGTTGCTAAGAACTTTGGGTGGTGAAAGGACCCACACTAAGATAAGATCTGAAGAAACAGAAAAGATGGAGGTCGGTAAACAGGAATCTGCCTCCACTCCCTTAGACTGTGTGTGGGTGTGTGTTGGGCGGGGGAGTCTTTTGTTTTTTACTGGACCATTGAAATCTTTGCCAAACTGCTACCTTCTTGTGATCTTTTGAAACCGCGTGTTTATGTGTAACCACTTGCTTAATTACCACATATACACTACTTGCTTGCTAAAACTCTCCCAAATGAGTAGATTATAAATTTCCCTAAAAACTGGAGCTGGATCTAGCGCGATTACCAAGTGACCCAAGTATCAGCCCCGGGGCATGAAGAAACTATCTTTCCTTCACCTGGACCGGCTGTCGGTCTCCTGATCTCCAGGAGTTTGGGCAACGCTTCCTGTTCAGTTGGGTGATGTTCCAAATTCCTGCTCCTGGTTCCTGGCTCCTCAGTTCGGTTGTGCTCAGGGCAGCATCTCTGAGACACTCAAAGGGCCTGCAGCACCTTAAAGAGGCCACCCTCCCCTTGTCCGGGGGAGGCAAAACCCCAGAGACAAGGGAAGCAAAAGCCAGTTTACCTCCACTGTCCTGTCCTGGCCAGGTCGCCAAGAAATGCTCTTAGACAGACCGGGCAGGACCCCAGAAGATGCAGGAAGCAGGTTTATTTAAGCTTCATCCTGCTCCAGAAGACTTAAGTCTCAAAGTCTACACCCCAAAAGGAGGAAGCATTCGTTTTTTTATACCTTAGGCAGTGAGTTTCAGGGAGAAGGAAACTTTCATACAGTCTCAAAATTCAGCAAATTATTATAAATTTAGAAAGAAAGCACATTTAAAAAAAAAAAACACCTCTCTGTCCGAAAATCCTTGCAGAAGCCTCCATCTAGGACAGACAGAACTAAGGAAGTCTCATCAGGTCGCAAGACCAGTGCTTCTAGCTCGCTGCGTTAGCATTCTAAACACAAACTGGTCAGCTGGAATTTGCTGGCAGAGACAGAGGGAGAAAACAAGGATTAAAATGCGTTTTTTCCTTAAATATTCCACTTAGCCCCATCAGTCTCAGTTCCCCAATCAAAGGCACAGACCAGCAGATTGCATCAACAATGAGGAACTGTTTGTTGCCTCCAAGAACTTCACCTTGCCAGCTTAGAATTAAATGACTGATAAAGGCATTCCAGGGGCCAAAGAAGTCTCAGTGAGTAAAGGTGCTGCTACTAAACTCGGCAACCAGTTTGATCCCTGCGACCCACATGGTGGAAGGAGAGAACTGACCCCTGCAAGTTGTCCTCTGACCTCCACACACCCCCCGGGACATGCATACGACTACGTGTGAAAAAATAAATATTTTTTAAAGGGAGTCCAAGTAAATGAACCTAGGAAACAAGTAAGCAGGTATTGTTTTAAATCCTGACAAAACAAGGGCCGGAGAGATGGCTCAGTGGTTAAGAGCACTCGGTACTCTTGCAGAGGCAGAGGACCCAGGTTCAATCCCCAGCACCCACATGGCAGCTAACAACCATCCTGATTCCAGTTCCAGAGGATCTGATACCCTCTCCTGACTTCTGAGAGCATTGCACAATATGGAAGCACTTACATACATGTAAGCAATACACTCATTCACATAAAATAATAAATAAAATATCTAAAAGATAAATAAATAAAACAAAATCTGACAAAATATGCTTCAAACCAAAAGTAGTGGATAAGAATGTCTGGGACAATGCAAGCTTGACCCAAAAGCCACATAAAGATGTAAGAAGAGAAGCAGCTCGGTGAAGTTGTCCTCCGACCGCATCAGGTGCTGCATGACACACACACACACACACACACACACACACACACACACACAATGATAAGAATATGATTTTTTTAAGTCACTTCACACACCTCCCTTTAATAGGAACAATCCATCAAAAGGACGTTACAATTCTAAACATACGCACTCCAATCACAGGTGTGCCAGCTTCACAAAAAAAGTACTATTAGATGTAAAGCCACAGATTAAGCCCAGCACAATGGGTGACTTTAAAACCCGACTCTCACAATTGATAGGTCACCTCAAGAAAACAGAGAAATATCTGAAAGGTCTCAGGAGGGACACTGAAGCAGATTGTTGGGGGTATGGAGTTTATCAGAAGAGTTATTAATGCAATGGACAGACGGACAGACAGACAGCTGCTTGGTGGGAGCTCTGAGGAGAGTTCAGGCTCCAGCTCCAGAAACAACATGGTGGGATTTCTGAAGAGAAAACTAATCAGGGTCGATGTGGCAGGCATGGGGAGTATATTCTCTTACACCTGAGGATTCAGGAGGTTTCACACAGTAAGTGTGTAGCTGGGCTCTCTGATTCCCAGGCAGAAGGCAGGGAAAGAGTGGGAGCCGGGTGTGTAGCCACCAGCACCCCTTTGAGAGGGGAGGGGCTACTGCAAGGTACTGCGGCCTGGGTGGAGTCTGGACTCTAATGTCACATATTTACAATATCTGAATGAAATGCCATCCTTGGTCAAATAGACCTAACAGACATCTACAGAACATTCCATCCAAGCACTACAGAATACACATTGTTCTCATAAATTTTCTCTAAAATAAACCATGCCCGAGGACACAAAACAAGTGTTAATAAACAGGAAAATTGAAATAATTTCCTCTATTCTATCTGATCACAATGGAGTAAAACTATAAATCAACAGCAAGAGAAACCTTAGCACATGCACAAATACAAGGAGATTAAACAACACACTCACTATTGAAGAATAAAAAGAAATCAAGAAGCTTAAAAAGTTCCTAAAATCAAGTGAAAATGAAAACACAATGCACCAAAACCTATGGGATACAATGAAATCTGTCCTCATCGGGCAGGGAGTCCTTCCAGTATCTTCTGTACAGCTGATCTGTGGCCATAAATTCCTTTAGCCTGTTTTTATCATGGAGAACTTTTATTTTTCTTTCCATTTGACAGATTGCTTTGCTAGGTGTAGCTCTAAGTATCTACATTAAGATATTAGAGAGATCTCAAAAAATAATAGCCAAAACCCAAGTCAGTAGAGGGAAACATCATTATGATCAGGACAGAAATAATGAAATAGAAATGAAAAAAAAAATCAATGAAACAAAAAGTTGACTCTTTGAAAAGATAAACAAGATTGACATACCCTTATCTAAGCCAAAAGAAAGTGATATGACCTAAATTAATAAAATTAGAGATGAAAAAGGAGACATTAAAACAGATACTAATAAAATTCAGAAAATCATTAGGTCTTATCTAAAAAAAAAAACATGTTCTACCAAACTTGAAAATCCAAAAGAAGTAGATTAATTTTTAGATAAATATGATTTTCTAAAAATTAAATCTACATGAGATAAACAATTTTAATAGATATATTACAAGCAATAAGATTAAAAGTTCCCCAATTACCCAGCATTCAGGAGGCAGAAGAAGTCAAATCTCTGTGGGTTTGAAGTCAGCCTGCTCTATGTAGTGATTTTCAGGCCATCTAGAGCTACATAGTGAGACGTGGTTTCAAAAAAAAAAAAAAAAAAAATTCCCGCTTAAAAAAGTCCAGGCCCAGATGGATTCACTGGTGAATGTTATCAGACCTCCAAAGAAGAACCAATATCAATGCTTCTCAAACTATTCCACAACATAGAAAAGGATGGAACACTACCACACCCTGTTCGTGAAGTTAGTATTACTCTGAGACCAAAATAGGCAAAGATACAACAAGCAAAATTATAGACCAATCTCTCTGATGAGCATGTATGCAAAAAATCTCAACAAAATATTTCCAAACTGAATTCAGGAATACATCAAAAAGATCATTCACCAGAATCAAGTTGGCTTGTTCCAGATACATATATTGAGAATGACTCAATATATGTAAATTGATAAATATTATAAATTACAGATGTAGACTCAGGAGAGAAATTACATAGTCATCTCTATAGATACAGAAAAAGGTTTTGAGGAACTCCGACGTCCTTTATGTTAAAAAGTCCTGAAGAAACTGAATAGAAGGAGCACATGTCAACATGATAAAGGCTGTGTACACAAAGCTGCACCCAACAATATACTGAATGCGGGAAAACAATTATATCCACTCTTGCTCAATACAGTACTGGAAGCCTTAGACGGAGCAATATGACAAAAGAAGCAAATAAAAGAGCTACACATAGGAAAAGAAATCGAGGCTGATGATGGCTCAGCAGCTAAAAGCACCAGTGGCTGCTCTTGCAGAGGACCCAGGTTCAATTCCCATCACCACGTCAACTAACAATTGTCTATGACTCCAGTTCCAGGGGAAGCTGGCACCCTCTTCTGACCTCCGCTGCACAACACGGGTGCACTTACACACATGCAGGCGATACAGCTATACACATAAATTTGAAATAATAAATAAAATATTTTTTAAAAAGAAGTCAAAGTATCTCAGTTTGCAGATGATATGATTCCATGCATTGGAGACCCTGCAGATTCCATTATAAAACTCTGTTTGTTTTGTTTTGTTTTATAATTTGTTTATTCCTTCATTTGTTTGTTTGTTTGTTTTAAAACAGGGTCTTCCTGTAGCTCCAGCTGGCCTAGAACTCCCTATGTAGACCAGGTAGGCCTTCATCTCACAGAAATCCACCTGTCTCGGCCTCCCAAGTGCTGGGATTAAAGCTGTGCATCGGCATGCCTGACCCTCCATCAGGAAACTCTTAGAGCTGATAAGCACTTTCAGCAAAGTAGCAGATACAAAATTAAGAAAAATTAGAAGCTTTCCTAAATCCTGAGAAAGAAATCAGGGAAACAAGATCATTCACAGCAGTCTCAAAAATTCCCTTAAAATAACCCTAACCAAGGTTGTAAAATAGCCCTGCAATGAAAACTTTAAAACACTGAATAAATAAATTGAAGGCAACACTAGAAGATGGACTGATGTCCCATGCTCATGCATTGGCAGGATTAATACGGTGAAAATGGCCACCCTAAAAAAATGATCTAAAGAATCAACGAAATCCCAATAAAAATTCCAGTGACATTCTTTTCAGAAACAGAAAACACAATCTTAAAATTCATAGAGCAGTACAAAAGATAGCCAAAGCAATCCTGAGCAAGATCAATGGAATAGCACAGAAGACCAAAGCACAAAGACACACAACTACAGTCACTTGACTTTTTACAGATGCCAAAAATAAACATTGGAAAAAACTCAGCACCATCACCACAAATGGTGTTGGGAGACCTGGATATCTACGGGCAGAAGAATGAAACCTGATTCTTTGTAGTAGTTACTTTTCTGTTGCTTTGAGAAAACACCATGACCAAGGCAACTTTCAGAGGGAAGCGTTTGCCCGGCCTACAATTCCAAAGGGTTAATAGTGCATTGTGGAGGAGAGGCAGGACAACAGAGGCAGCCAAAGCAGAAAGCTGAGTGCTCACATCTTCAAGCGTGTTCAGGAAAATGGAGAGGAACTCCACGTGGGGCAAAGCTAAAGGCAATGCCCTCCTCCGGTGATGTGCTCCTCTAGCAAGGTCATCCTTCCTAAACTTCCCAAAACAGCGCCACCAGCTAGAGACAAAGTATTCAAACACTTGGAGCCCATGGAGAACACGTTTCTTTCAAACCACCACAGATGGCGAAAAAAAACACTAGAGAAATTCAGCATCCTTAACAAATGGTGTTGGGAGCCCCGGATATCAACGCGCAGAAGAATGAAACTAGATCCTCATCGCTCACCCTGCACAAAGCTTGACTCTAAATGGGTCAAGGACTTCAACCCAAGACCTGAAACTCTGAAACTGCTAGAGGAAAATGTCAGGAGTACACTTCAGAATGTAGTCATAGATAAGGACTTTCTGAATAGGACACCGATCACTCAAGAAATAAGGTCGATATCAATAAATAGGACCCTGTCAAAACAGCAAAGGAAAGTATCTTTGCCAGCTATGCATCTGTAGAAATGACTTTTCTGGGAGTGACTTCTGTTACAAATGGGGATCTCACCTAAAATGGTAACCAAAGTTAATCTGAATGTTTTGAGATCATTTCACACCATCCCAGTCTCTTCACAAGGTAAACAAATGACTTGAGCTCCTTCTGTAAGCTAAACATATAGCTTTAATGCCTTGTGACCCTTTCTTGTCCCAATCCAGAATAAACAGTGTGTGAGTGCGTGCGTGCGTGTGTGTGTGTGTGTGTGTGTGTGTGTGTGTGTGTGTGTTGTGAAAATATCAGGGCTGAAAGCAGAAAATCTCATTGGAACCAATGCATTATCCTCTCTTTATGTTGCAAGCTGCAGGTGTTGTGTGTGTTGTTCTGGATCAGTACAGGTCAGAAAAGGAGACTCCTCTATAAGACGTGTTCCTCAGTTCTTTCCCATGGTACACTGGATGTACTGTTTCAATAAAGACAGAGCAAGTCCTTTGTTCAGGGGAGCAGTTCCAAGAGAAATCAGAGGAACAAGTCCTCAAACAGATTGGGTCCCAGCTGATGCGAAGGGGTCAGGCTGTCTTTGTTCAGCAGCACTGTATTGCAGCATCTTTCTACCACACTGTGGTGCCCCGTGTGAGAAAGACTACACTCTGAGCTCACAAATCAGTGCTTGGAACTATCCAAAGGAAATTACTATTATTATTATTATTAATTATTATATATCCTATTATTATAGGATGGCCCTGGTCATACATAAGTCATAAGGTATGACTCATAGGTATAAGAGCGAGCACAAGGCTTACTTGATAGCCCATGCCAGTTTAAATACTTTTTTATTCATTTTCTGCTTTCATTGCCTTCCTTACCAAGCCTGACCTGCAAGGAACAAGTTCTGAGCTCTCACTTTCATTTTTGCCTTCCTACTTTTGTTACGGGAATCACTTTTTCTGATGAACATCATGACATACATGACAATTAATGACTTTATTGAAAGAAACTGGAGCTGATGAATCATCAAAGCAAATTTATGAACTTTTAAATGTTATTCAGAAATATTGTCCCTGGTATCCTGAAGTAGTTACTTTTCAATTACTGTGATAAAATACATAACCAAGATGACTTGTAGGAGGAAAAATTTATTGGGCTTATGTTTCCTGTGGGATAAAAGCCCTTCATGGTAGATGACACATGGCAGAGGGCAGCTGGACTCAGAAGATGAGAGCCCACATCTTCAGGCAGGCACAGGAAGCAGTGAGACAGACACTGGAGATGGAACATGACTATGAATTCTCAGAGCCTGTCCCAACTAATGAGCTGTCCTCCAGCAAGGCTGCAAGTCCTGAACCTCCACAAACAGTGCAACCAACCAACGGACAAAGTGTTCAAATATTTAAGCCTATGGGGCACACTTCAATCAAGTCACCACATATCCCAACCAAAAGACACTTGATTCAGAATCTGCAGGTGGCGGGGTGGCGGGGAGGGAATGGTGACCAATTAAGCTTCTGCTTAGAAATGCTTCAACTGAAGCCACTTAACTCTTTGGAATCAAACTATACTAGATATACAACCATTCATAACTCTAGTTCAAGGGGATCTGATACCCTCTTGTGATCTGCATGGAGTTACATGTAAGCACGGGTGCACTTACTTGCATGAAAGCAGAACACTCATACACACAAAATAAAGATATATAATTTTTTTTAATTTAAAGGTTCAACCCACAAGGGAACCAAGACCCTTCCTAACTTAAATAATCATTAGAAACTTCCTGAGTTCCCTGATACATGAGGGCCAATACTAACGTTCCAGCCCCCTGAACTACAGGAGAAGCAGAGTGCACAGCCACCCTCAGGTTTGCCACATTCTAAGACAATAAAAATGGCTGGCTACCCTAAGACAATAGAAGATTTGCTTATCACTGCTGAGAATAATGCAATATTAGAATTATCTATAATTAAAGACATAAAACTAGATACAGTAAGAGAAATAAAAAAGATTCCCTCAGACTTGTGGGAAACCCCTCCAACAAAATATTTTGCCTTAATCTTAGATAAATCAAATTGAATATGAAAGAAATTCTTGTTCTCTCAGTTGTTGATTCAGATTATATCGGTCAAATTCATATTATGATTTATTCTCAACTGCTCTAGGAAATTCAGGCTTTAACTCAGTTGGTACAATTGAGTTATTATTCCTTATACAAAACCTCATCACAATCTGTAAGTCAAATAAACTCATTAATTCCCCAGTGGCATCACACGCTGGTTTGTCCCTGGAAACTTGTGAGGAAGGCATAGACAATGCTTAGCTACCTCCAGGGACAAAGTTCTCACAATGTACTGGTTAAGGTTACTATGTCTCATGTTGTTAAGTAAGAGAAAATGGAGGATAAAAGAATGAAAATATTTTTAGTAAAGAAGGTTTTGTGTATGAAGATTAAAATGGCTGAATGTTTCCAGAATGGAAAGGAAAACTAGAAAGCTTTTGTAAGTTATGAAAGTTTGAGTAAGTTATTCCAGATGCATAAAAGACGAGAGTTGGAGATAATAAATATGATCTTAAAACTTCTAAGGTCAAAATTCAATCAAACCTCTACTGAAATCAGTAGAATCTACTCTTGCTAAAAATAACAAGGGCTAGCTTACAAAACAAAATATATGTCTGATCAAGGTTTGAGTGTTTAATTTTTGCTCTAGCTTTATCTAAATATTACAAAGTAAAGTACCAGACAGATGATACAGCTGACCTTCTGGGTGTTTGACAACCACACCTGGAACTGTAGTCCCTCAAAACTATGATGACATTGTTATTAATTTAGAAGATTTCTTTTTCGCTATCCCTTTACACTCTGATAATAAAGCAAATTTTGCTTTTCTATGCCTGCTCTCAATAATCAGGCACCTATGTCTTGTTCTCAGTGGAAAGTTCTCCCTCAAGGTATGATCAATAGCCCTACCTTCTGTCAATGGTGGGTAAATAAAGCAATACACTCTATTACACACACAAAAAAAATTTCCTAATACATTTCATCGTATGGACGATCTCTTATTAGGCTTTTCTACTAAAGGTATAAATCTAATTGTTTTTAAATACAAGTTTCATTACAAAGCTCTCATTTACAGCTTGCTACACACAAAATTCACCTAATTGTTCCATATCTCTACCCTGGATGCGCAGTCATTCTTTTATTATGCCTCATAGATTACAATTGTCTGTTTCACAAAGGCTAGTATTACAGTCTCCTCAACAGCTTTATCAGTTGGTTCAGCCTTTCCTGGGATTTCCCAATGTGATCTTCACCCACCGTTTTGCCTCTCTTAAAGGAGACCCTTGCTTAAATTCACCTCATTATTATAACTCCTCTTGCATGGCAGCAAGTACAGCCAGTGGCTAGAGTTTCAGAACAAAGGCAGCTTTCTCACAGACATTTTTATTTCTGCTTCTTTGTTTTTAATACTCCCTTACAGCAGTCACGGGAGGATTAGCTGCCTCTTTAGCAGTGTTAGAATGGTTATCCTTTCCCAGTAAACCTAAACAAAAATGTTTAGCCCAAACCAACAAAGAATTACTCTTTTTCAACAGGGCCAAACCAGAACCATCCAACTTACCAGACAATATCCTAAAAGTATTTATCCTTTCTTATCTCATGATAATTTCAACTTTCTAATTTCTGCTGGCTTGGGGGGACAAATTTCCTTTCATCTTCCTTCTATAAAGACTATATGGGATTCCACTCCTTCCTATACAGGCCTTTTCTCTCATAAGTACACATCCATTCCTAACGCAGTAACAATTTTTTTAGATGGAGTCAACAAATCAAGCAAAGGAGTCATGATGTGGTTCAAAGATGATGGGACGACTCTTTTGACAGCCCTTTCTCCTCTCAAACAATTCCTTAATCAACTCTTAAGCTTACTGGCTCCAACCAAGCAGCTCGTGTTGCCTTGCTATTCTTTTGAGCCACCTTAGCTCATTCCTCAACTTCTTGTTATCAGTATTTCCTTCTACGTAGAGTTTCCTTCAGAGACAAACTGATCCTGTTTCTATTCAACACATTTGATCCCGTACAGAATCACCTGGCTTCCTCACAGAAGAGCATTGTCAAGCTGATTCCCTAGTCCACTACCATCTTGAGAGGTGTCAACCCCCGAGGCCTTCGTCTCTTTAAACTTTAGGAAATGGTCATTTAAATTTTTTCATGTTTCTGTTAACACTTTTTCAGGTTTCATCTTTGCTAGTTCTCAAACACATAAATCTTCTCCAAGCACAGCACTGTGGTTGTCTGAACAAAACCTGCACTAGTTTTAAGCTAGTCAAAATTCTGGCATGAACAGGGGAGAGGCTCACACATGCGCACACCCCTCAACTCAGGAGCTGTATGAAAATGTCACGACTAGAAAACAGCTTAAAAAGATGGTCTTCTTTTAACAAATGATGCAGTTGTGTTCAATCTTCAGTTGAACGGCCAAATACCCCCCGCCCCAGGATAGCAATGGGTGAACCCCAACACAAAATTGTGAACACACTTAAATCATTACAAGAATGGGATGGGGAAGGGCCGAAGAGATGGATCAGTGGTTCAGAGCATGCATTGTTCTTGCAGAGGACCTGAGTTTGGCTCCCACATCAGGCAGCTCCCAACGTCCACTCCAGCTCCACGGGGACCCATCTTCTTTGCACTCCAAGGGCCCCTGCAGTCCTGTGCACAAACCCACACACATATGCACATACCTAAATTTTCTTAATTCTAAGATTTTTTTGGTAACTTGTGTGGTTCTTGGGCATGAACTTCACAGGTGACAACATTGTTTTGAAATGTCAAAAGGTTGGACACACTTAAGGCCATAAGAGGGTGGGAAAAAACCCAATCCTTTTCCCCTGGAATCTGGACTGTCTCAGTGACTTCTTGGACATTGGAGTGTAGCTCACAGAAGGCTCACAGCTCCTTCCAGTCCATTGAAATACACAGCCATGGCCCTAGCTTCTGTGTTAAGAGGAAGCCCAAGCAGCCCCACGAAGAGGCTCTATCGGAGAAGACGTGAGATCCTCAGCCAGTTGTCCACCATGAGAGTCAGCCATCTTGGAAATGGTTCTTTCTCCCTCAGAGGCGCTGCCTTCAATAATGTTTGGTACAGTACAGAAAGTCAGCTGTGCCTAGCCCTGCCCAAAGTGTGCCTTTCTATATTTACAAGCAATTTCCTTCAACTTTTTTCTTAGAAAGAGGAAGGGGAGTTACAATGTTCTTTGGCACGTGGTCAGCACCGAGCGTGTGTCTGACAGTGCCCCTGTTCTTGTCTGTGACAGAATGACGGCACAGCACCAGCTATGGTGCTCACGTCTCTTTGGCTCACAGTCAGGGAATTTGTGCATTCCCTGGTCCTTAAAGGCAACTTTTTAGAAAAACAGTGTGTTCCTGACTTGGGATCTGAGAGCCCATGATGGAAGCTGGGCTCAGCCATTCACCAGCT
The DNA here is from genome assembly GCA_035773235.1 of Eospalax fontanierii. NCBI lineage: Eukaryota > Metazoa > Chordata > Mammalia > Rodentia > Spalacidae > Eospalax > Eospalax fontanierii. The sequence continues at coordinate 10,111,104 of CM069554.1, forward strand.
GAATGCCCTGAGTAAGTGATTCACCCTCTGAGCTCAAGTCCCCCCCTCCCGCACCGTAAGAGGGCTCAAGAATAGGACCTTGTGGGTTGGACTTGGACGAGCCAGCCAGCAGTGTCTCGATTTGAATGCACCAGGAGCCAAACCCCATCCAAGGTTTCTAGGGCAGGATTCCTAAAACAAAGTTTCAACGACCAAGCTCTTGGGAAACAACCCCAGGAAACACTAGCAGGATGGTGAGGAAGTGGGATGGGAAGAGGAAGCAGGAATTCAAGGAAACTTGAAGGAAGTAACCGGGCGCAGTTCCGGACAGACTCCGGAACTCAAAGTAAGAGTAAGGGAGCTGGGATGTTTACCCAGCCCAACCCCTTGGAGGGCAGTGTTTCTCTGGGGTCAGGTCTGGGGACAGGGGCAAGGAGCTGTGACCCGGACTACAGCCATGAGCACCGCCGGTGTGAACAGTTGCAGATGCACAGAGTGCAGTTCTTTCCTGCCCCACGCCCAACACACGCACACACATTTACTTGCACACATAAGCACACACATGCACATTTACCTACATACACACGTGCATGCACACACACACACACACACACACACCTTGAGGCGTGCACATGCAGTCACCTAAACACAAACACAGTCACGAGTGCGCACATGCTGTAGCAAACTAGCAGGTGCGCAAACAGAATTCTCGAACTCGCCAGAGCCTGGTGTCTCCGATCTGGCCAGCAGAGGGCGCCTCTTACACATGTAAGGGAGGAAGGAGGCCCGCACTGGTCGCAGGCCATTTGTGTTTAAAGAACTGCGCATGCTGATCCCGCCAGGCAGTGTACACTTGGAATTTCAATACTTGATAGGTAGAGGCAAGAGACTCATAGAGAGTTGGAGGTCAGCCTGGGTAATTGAGACCCTGTGTGACGTAAGAAAGGGAGGAAGGGACAGAGTAGGCAGGGTGGGAAGGGGAGGGGAGGTTGGGAAAGGGAGGGTGACCAGGGCTGGATCTCACAGATACCGGCTCCCCAGACCAAGTTTTTGTGGCTATTTTGTCATTTTGCTAGTGGATAATAAGGTTGCATATGAGAGAAACAGGAAGTACTTGGAGAATGAGGTGCGTTTGGAGCCTCTCCATCCAGGTGGCTGTGTGAGAGTTACCGCATCACCACTGAGCCTTCTGTGGCTCCAGTATCAGGTTGGACCCGGAAACACACGTTTACCGCTGAGCCTTGGAGTACATACAGGAGACAAGGCAACTCCAGCCAACAACCTCACCACGTACCTTAGAGGGCGCCCAGGACACCTCCCAGCCCCTCCAGGCACCTGCTAACTCTTGCTGCTAGACTTAGGCTTAAGAATTCAAACCCCACCCGAAACTTGAAGTAGAAAAGGTCTCGGGATCTGAGCCGAGGCCCCTGGCTAAGGATATTTCTTTTAGGACTTTCAGTGAGTTGCTTCCTTCTAACTGACATGCCTGACACGTCTCAGTTTTAGCATCTGTTAAATGAGATCATCAAGAGAGTCTTCTATGCTATGGAGAAGTGTGTGTATCGTATCAGAGTATGTGGGAAGAGAAACAAGCAAGGTCTCACAAAGTCATCTCAGAACTTAGGAGGATCCCAAACTCAAGGCCAGTCTGGGCCACACAGAGACACAAGGCTGGGGATGTGCCAAGTGTAGCGTGTTTACTTACTTTTGCTGAGCTCTAGGTCTGATCCGAATCTCATTAATATGTTTACTGTGTAGAGCCCCAGGACTTAGTTCTTAAATCTTGCATGCACACAGGAACACATAATGGGCAGTCTCGCACAGTCTTGTTTGGGGGAGTGTTATTTCTTGCAGTACAGGCACTGAACTCAAGCCCTGTCACTGAGCTGCATTCCAGCTCCCTAAGTTTTATCTGCTATCTAAACACTTAGACTTCCCAAATGTGTATTCCCAGCCCAGAATACACATTCAAGAACCATTGGGCTGGAGGAGTGACCTAGTGGAGAACGTTTGCTTTGCACACATGAGACCCTGGGTTTGATCACCAACAACCACAAAAAAAAAAAAAAAAAAAAAAGGAGAAGAAGAAGAAAGGCCACCTGACATGTCTAAAACGCACGTACTGATCTCACCATCACCACCTCCACATCAGCCCACGGCAGTTCCACCTTCCCGGGGAAGGTTCGGGGGACGGGACATCAAGCACAAACCTACAGTCCTTCCCTTCTAGGAACCCCACATCTGATCAGCAAGCCTTCCAGCACTTCCTTCATGGAACAGCCCCTCCTCTCTGGACTCTTGTCATCCTCCTCAGCTCTACAGTCCCAGCCTGAAGTCCTCTCCCTCCACAACCTCTGTTCAACATAGCAACTGACAAAATGTGTCCACCTTGACTTAGACCCTTCCGTGGCTCCCCCATTAAAATCCTTACAGCGTCCTCCAGGGTGCTTGGTGAATTTGCTTACTTCCCTATCGCCATTTATCATCTGCCTTGCCCACTAGATGTCAAGTATACAAAGACTCAAGCCATGCCTGGCTCTCAGCAAATGAGTGTTAATATTGGGTCAATGAGTACCGTTGTCCGTACCATTCTTGCCTGTCTGCAATTATTCCACAGTCTGGTTTCCTCAGCCAGACCTGTGTGCAGGTCTTACCTCTTCCCTCACCTTAGTCTCCACAGCTAGGTAACCACCCCAGTTCAGATCCTTCCTGCCTGGACCTAGCTTCCTCTTCCCCAGGGACCCCAGCACACTACCCCCCGCCCCAAGTTCCCTTGCTACCAACTCAGACCCAACTGAGTCCCTCCTGGCCCTGGCCCTGCTCACCTGCTATGACCCCTCACTGCCCACATTTGTTCCCTGTCCACTGCCCTCCTCCATTCTGCACCCACATTCAAACATCTCTGCCCGCTGTGAACTCTAGAACACATCGTGTTCTCCCTCAGACGCGCAGAAGCGGGGTTCTCTTCCCTCCCGGTCACCCACTCAACTTCCACCCCTACTGAAGTTCTTCCGACCCCTCCCCTCCCATCAGTCTCCCATCTGGGGCAATTATCATGGTGCAAATAACCACTAACATGTGGAATTATCTACATGTGCCGCTCCCTGACCAGGGTAGGAATTGGGCTTGTCTGTGCTCCTGCCATACCAGTAGACACTGAATTAATATGCACAAACTGCCCTCCTCCCCCAAAATCTAAGTATAATTCCAGAACAAACAGCTTCCCACCCTCCTGCCTTCCTTCAGTGCTTCCCAACTGCTGAGACCCCTCCTCCCTACCCGGGCTCCAGTCTGGGAGGGAGGGGAGGAGTCGGAGGTGTCTGCAACCCCTTGCTTTTATTCTCTAAAATCAGAGCACTCGGCATTGGAACTTTGACCAAGGAGGAAGGGGCCTCCGAGGGTCTGGGATAAAACAACACAAGTAAACAGCCGAAGTCCTGGGCGCCTCTCGAGCATTCCTTCCATGTAGGTGGGGATCTCAGGAAAGTGACGTCGGGCCCCGACCTCAGGCTCCAGATTGTAAATCTTCAGTTTAGCCAGCCTGAGCGTGGCCAGACCGAGGGCGGTGTCTAATCCGAGCGGTAGGTCTTAGGCCCAGAGAAGGCTCTGTGGGCCGTGCCTGGGAACACGAATCCGCAGGAATTCAGGCCTGAGGAAGTCAGTCAGTCCAAAGTATCCTGGGGGACCCGGCCCCGAGCTCTAGGGGGCGGGGCCTATCCCGGTCCTTAAAGCAGAGGGCAGGTAAGGGTAATTCAGGGGCGGGATCTTGACCTCAAGGGGCAGGGTCAGATCCCAGGGGGGCAGGGCCTTCTCGGGGGCGTGGCCAGCACCTACAGGTTACTCCTCAGTAGAACCTAGCCCTCACAGACTTCCGAAGGGCGTGGTTTACGCCCACAGTATCACGGGGCGGGGCCAGGCCGTTGGGGCGGGGCCTAGTCCTGAGTGGGCGGGGACTGTTCTGCATGGGCGGGGCCTGGAGCCCGGGACCAGCAGCATCCAGCCAGCTCAGGCCCGCGGGCGCAGTGGCTCCACGTTGAGCCAGATTCCGTTCTCCGTGCGCAGGATGAGTTCCGGCTTCCGCCGCACCTTGCGCGTTCGGTCCACGCTCAGACGGAAGCGCAGCAGCGTCAGTGCTACGACCACTCGCATCTCCGCCATGGCGAAACTCTGTCCGATGCAGTTCCTGCAGGGAGGAGTAAGAATCGTTACGGACCTGCGACCCTGGGGTCAAGTGTTCGAATCCTCACACGGCCTGTTAATAGCGGCGCGTCCTGATGGATGACTACGCTCGTCTGAGCTTCAATTCCCCAGATTTGTAAAGCTCACATCGCAGAGCATGTGAGCCCAGGACCCCGGGTCTGGCACACAGTAGGAGTGCCCTGTTCTCTGGAATGGAATTGCATTCTGATTTGAGATCTCTTGGTTCAATCCTGGGCGAAGTGGGGACTTGGGTTGCCGGAAATGACGTGGGAGTGCGGCGTGGTCTCTGATTCCGTGGGTCACCCCCTGACCTGCTGGCTGTGCCCCTCCCACTGTGGCCAGGCTAGGGTGAGCAGAGGCCTTACCTGGGGCCTGCCGAGAAAGGCACGTAGGCCAGCGGGGAGCGCTGCTGCGGCCTGTCCGGGTCAAAGCGGTAAGGGTTGTACACCTAGACAGAAAGGACCAGTGAGTCTGGGAGCTGGCCCAGCTGCCCAGCCATCCACCCTGGACTGCACCTCAACCTCTGAGGACCAGTGCAGCACAGAGCCTCAGGGCCACCTGTCCCAGTCCATCCCACTCACTATAAACCAGCCTCCCTGCTGCGTCAGTCCCCCAGGTTCATACCTATCTCAGACGCTTTGTGCTTATGTCTCCACATTCTGGAATAGGTTTCTCCCTGCTTTTCACACCCTTTAGGTATCAGCTCAACTATCTCCCTGGTCTTCAAGGCCTCACCTGAGCTAAGTGCCCCTCACCCCACTTGTTTTTATTTCAGCAATGTCTAAAATTATCTTATTGACTTGTGGCCCTCTGAACTTCAAGCTCAATGAAGACAAAGTCAGTGATGATCCATTGCTGGTCTACAGTGCCCCGCACAGGGTGGTGTACACAGTAGGTATGCAATGAATATTCACTGACCTCTTGACTAAGCTAGAACTGGGTGAAGCAGGGGGAAGCTGGGGCCAGTCCCCGCAGGCAGTTCTGCTGTGCCCTGAGGCCTGGGGCACTGAGGAGAGCCTGCCTCCTTCTGAGGAAGGCGGAACTGTGGGCAGAGGAGGTGGAGGCAGGCGCTCACCTTGGCATCAGGCCACACTGTGGGGTTGTGGTGGGTCCCATAGATGCTGAGCAAGCAGATGATTCCTGTGGGGACACTAGGAGTCAGTGGAGCCCAGGGCGGCCAGGGCCTCCTCTGGAAATATCCCACACCCAACCCCAATTCTCCCTGCAGCCGTGGGATTCCTATGAGCCAGGAATCACTTCTTGTCCATCCTCTGGAAGCACCTGCTGCCCTCTCTTGTACGTTCTCCCTGTTCTCCCTCACTCTCTGCTTCCCACACCAGCCACACTGCATCTTCCTCCCTCGCAGAGATGCCCTGGCTCCTGCACTCGGCAACCTCCCGTGACTCTCTACTGCTCCCTGGATGGGGCTTAAGTGCCTGCACGTGGTATCAAGGCCTTTTACTGCCTGCCCCTGAAGCTCTGCTCCACAGCCTTGCCGCATTTCCTCCGGGAGCCATTCCTACATATTTGGGCTTCTCAAATCTATCTCTGTTTAGCCTATCCCTGATGCCATGCAATAGGGAATGTCTAGGGGTTGCTGTGTCTCCCTAGAGACTGGGTGGGACTCAGGCCTGAGTCCCCAGCATCACCCCAAACACAGCTTGGCCTTCAGGGGCTAGCTGGCAACTTCCCAGCAATAGTGTCCCAGCAGGTAAAAGCGCTTGCTCTGCAAGTCTGATGATCTGAGTTCCACCCCTAGAACCAAAGACAGCTGACTCTTGAAAGCAGTCCTCTCATTTCCACATGTGCAAAAGTGCACACACGCATGTTATTGGAAATAATTTTTATTTATAATAAAATGTATTTCTAATAAAATCTGAGTGCACCCACCCAGATCCGACCCTGCCTCGGCCACTCCTGCCTCTCCATCTTCACACAGATACTCTTATCTCCTCCGTACACACCTAGGTTTCCCCTGTGATGATTAGTTTTGGCAATGCCACACAACCTAGAATCACCTGAAAAGGGAGTCTCAATGAGGGATATCCTGGATCAGGCTTGCCTGTGGCTATGCTGCTGAGAAATTTTCTTTTCTTTTTAAAGATATTTTATTTATTATTTTTTGTTATTTTATAACTATAAGTGTATTGCCTGCTTGTATGTAAGTGCACCTGTATTGTGCAGTGCCTTCGAAGGTCAGAAGAGGGTGTTAGATTCCCTGGAACTGGAGTTACAGATGATTGTTAGCTGCCATGCAGGTGCTGGGAACTGAACCTGGGTCCCCTGCAAGAGCAGCCAGTGCTCTTCTCCAGCCCCTCTTTTCTTTCTTTGAGACGTGCTCTCACTATGTAGACCTCACTGGCCTGGAACTCACTATGTAGACCAAACAGACTGTTCTCAAACTCATAGAACTCTTCCTGTCTCCTGAATGCTGGGATTAAAGATACGTACTACCATGCCCAACCTTTCTTTTCTTTTTTTAGAATATACTTTTATTTTTATTTTGTATGTGTATGGCCGAGGACAGAAGTGGGCATAGGCGCCCCTGGAAGTGGAGTTATAGGTGATTGTGAGACACCCAACAGGATGCTGGGAGTGGAACTCAGGTCCTCTGGCAAAGCAGCAGCAGGTTCTCTTAACCACTGAGCCACGTCTCCAGCCCCAGCAACAGATTTTCTTAATTGATTTAACTATGGCGGGAAGACCCACTCTTTCCCGGGCTGCACCGTAATCAGAATGAAAAGGGGTGAGCTGAGTACTGGCAGGCATGCGTTCATTCATCGCTTGCTGCTCCTGACGGGGCTGTGATGTGACCAGCTGTTTCAAGCTCCTGCCTCCTTAACTCCACCACCTGGGGATGTGAGCCGGACACACCCCTTCTCCCTTAAGTTGTTTCTGTCAGACCTTGGAAGGGACAGGCACACAGGGGCCTTCCGCTCCACAGGAACCGTGCACCCAGGGTAGGTGTGGCCAGTCCCCTGTGGACCGTACTCCAGCAGCAAAGGGCAAAGGGTAGCACCTTTGGGGATGATGCGTCCATCTGGCAACTTGATGTCCTCAGTGCAGCGTCGACAGATGAGTGTCACGGGCGGGAACTGACGCAGGCTCTCCTTGATACACATGGTGGTGAAGGGCAGCTGGGTCAGGTCATCCCTGAAGAGAAAGAAACTGTGACTCCCCAGACACACTCACGCATTCTCATGCATCCACACACGCATAAGTATGCATATACGCACATCCATTCTCACGCACACGCTGGCGCGCGCATGCACACACTATGGGTGGGTAAGACCAGTCCGGGGGTTCAGAAAGGCACCGCAGCTTCTGCCGTTTGCAGGTATCACAGGCAGGTGCCATGGGTGTGGCGGGCCTGGCAGGGCTGAAAATGTTCTGTAGAGACACTTGTGTCCCTCTGTGTATCAGTCTATTATAATAATGGACCTCAGGAAATTGGAATTCCCCCAGGAATCTTGTGCTGAGAGAAGAGAAAGCCTAAAGCCTTGACCATCCAGAAATGGCTCATTAGACCACCTCACAGAAGAGGCCATGATGGGTTAGGGGTGGGTAGGTCCACACCTTGCCCGTGACTGTTTAGATATGCATAACACTTACCTCTAATAATCCTTAACCTCATTCCAGGACCTTAAAATAGACTTGGGGATGTCATTAGATCTCTCGGTCCCTTGTTTCAATGCAGCCACATTGAATAGACCTCCTTTTTCTGCTCTTTCACTATTGATTTGGTTATTTTAACTGGCTTGGGGGGGGGATTAGTGGCCAAATCTGGCTTGTTGTAAGCACAGATTATTATCTCAGGCCTGTCAAGATGAGCTTCTAGGATGCAAAATACCTGACCATCAGCCAGACCTGTAAACCTGTTACTCAGGAGGCTGTGCTACAAAGTGAGTTCAAGGTCAACTTGAGCAACTTAGTGAGATCCTGTCTCAAAACAAAAAGTAAGGGCAGGTGAGGTGATTTAGCAAGTTAAATCCTGGAGAGACCCTCCTCCCTAAAGCCCTCCTCCCCAAGGCTGTGCTCTGACCTCCCCACACTGACAGAACCTCCTCCCCAAGGCTGTGCTCTGACCCCCCCCACACACACACTGACAGATACAGGTCCATCCTCCCCAAGGCTGTGCTCTGACCCCCTCCCCCCCGACAGATACAGGTCCCTCTTCCCCAAGGCTGTGCTCTGACCCCCCCACACACACACACACTGACAGATACAGGTCCCTCCACCCCAAGGCTGTGCTCTGACCCCCCACATTGACAGATACAGGTCCCTCCACCCCAAGGCTGTGCTCTTACCTCCCCCCCGACACTGACAGATACAGGTCTGCACACACACAAGTACACACACTAAATAAACAAATGAATGGACTGATGAATAAATAACACTAAATAAATAAACAAGCAAACAAATAAAAGTAAACAGAGGGCTGGAGATGGAGCTCAGCGGTAGACCACTGGCCTGGCCTATACGAGGTCATAGGTTCAAACAAACAAAACCACTGACCATCACCCACTCTTAATAGTGACAGATAAAAACAGCAAGCACAGGGGCTGGTTGCTGGGGTCCTGCTGGGCCAGCAGTGACCGATCATTGAATTTTGTGGCTGTCAAAGGAGGTGCCAGGACAACTGGGCCTCCGAGCGACAGCAAGTTCTAGTTTGCGTGTGTGCTTTCCAGAGTTCGTTTCCTTCAGTTTTGTTTGCTTGCTTTATCGCTGTTCTTAGAAAACTTGACGGAGTACATTGTACATTGAAGGGAGCCGTGGGCTGGGAGCAGCTAGAGTTCTGCCTGTCACTTCCTGTTTGCTTTTGTGTGGGGTTTTGTTCTTGTTTTCATAGGTAGCATCTCACCATATTGCCCAAGCTGAACTTCTAGTCTCAAGCATCCCTCTGCCTCAGCTTCCTGAGTAGCAGGGACTACAGGTATGCCCTACTGGACTGAACTCTTTAGGCATTCACGCAGTCATGATAAAAAGAAAAAAATAAAACCACTGGACATGGAGCTACACACTTGTAATCCCAGCACTCGGGAGGCAGTAGGATTGTTAGTTCAAGGCCAGTCTGGGTTACAAAGCAAGTTCCAAGCTAGACATAATGAGACCCCATCTCAAAAAAAGGGAGAGGAGAAGGGAGGGACGGACTGAGGGGAGGGGAAAGGAGGAAGGGAAGGAGGGAAGGGAGGGAGGGAGAGAAAAGAGGAGGGAGAGAAGGGAGAGACGGCTCAGTGGATAAAGACACTTGCTGCCAAGTCTGACAACCTGAGTTTGATCCCCATGAATGATAGGAGAGACCTGACTCCCAAAATTTGTCCTCTGACATCTACACTAGTGCCATGATTCAACAGTGCCCACACACCCACATACAAATAAAGGAAGGAAGGAAAAGACAGTTAATAATGGAGAGAAAGACAAGAAGGAAAAACCAACCCCAATATACCCCACAAAGGCAACTGCGGGGTCAAAAATGGGTCAGGGGGACCATGGGTTGAAGGGTGTACATTAAAAAATGTATATAAATATTGAAGTCCTGGCTTCCCAGTACCTAGGAATGTGAACTTATTTGGAAATGTGATCTTTGTAAGTGCGGTCAAGATGGGGTTGTTAGGGTGGCCATCACCGATCGAGTACGAGAATTTAGATACAGACATGTACAGAGGGGAAGGAATATGAGGAGCCACAGGAGGAACACCGTGTGACCATGAGGCAGAAGTCAGGGTGATCAGAGTGATGAAGCTCTGCGCCAAGGAACGGCAGAGTAGCACCAGCAAACAGCAGGGACTGGGAGAGAGGCAAAGCCTCCCTCACGGCCAGCAAGAGGGCTCAGTGAATACAGTGCTCGCTGCCAAGCCTGACAACCTGGGTTTGATGGTGAAAGAAGAGAAATGACTTCTGCACGTTATTCTCTCTCTCTCTCTTTCTCTCTCTCTCTCTCTCTCTTACACACACACACACACACTCTCTCTCTCTCTCTCTCTCTCAAGGGAGATGACTCAGTGGGTAATGCACTTGCTGTACAAGTGTGAGCCATTACCTATGCTGATACGGGCTTGGGTAATACAGCTGTCTCTGAGTGAAATTCTGCTCCTGTAAGAAACCCCTCACCCATATTCCTGTAAGCAACCCAAATAAACTCACATGCTCACAAAATTGGACTTGGTGGTATCCTTACTTCGATCTGTTGTTGGTCCCTATCTGGTCCCAGTCCACAGTTTTAGGAACTGTTCTACCCCATTCAGCTGAGCCCAGAAGCTGTAGTAGCCATGTGTAGGCAAAGGCAATAACTAAATGCTTGCTACAAGCCACTGAGATTGAGGGATGTCTGCTACACGACGTGACTGCAACAGCTGCTGATGAAGACATTCTGAGAACTGCTGGTTATCACGATCATTTCCATGTTACAAGATGGAGTTCTGGAAGCATAAGTGGCTGGCCTATGATCATGCAGTCAACAAGAGGCAGAGCAGAGATGGACACCCTAAGCTCTGGCCTCCACTTGGTCCCCTCAAAGGGATCCGACCCTCCAAACTGACCACTCCAGCTCCTCCAGCTCCCGGCCTCTCATGACCTCCTGGATCTCCTCCCGGCACTTCTCCTGGTACTCCGGATGCTTCGCAAGATTGAACAACGCCCACGACAGACCACTGGAGGTTGTGTCATGACCTGTGAGCACAAAGGTGTCTGGAGGCTGCGGTCTCCACTCAGATATCCCTCCAACAGGAGGACAGCATTGCCCTGGCCACCCACCCTCAGCCTCACCTCCAAGTCCTTACCCTCAAACATGAAGGTGTCCGCCTCAGCCCGGATGTCCTCATCAGACAGTTCCTTTCCGTCTTCATCCTGGAATGGCCAGTGGAGGATGTTCAGCCCCCTCAGCTATCCCCTGCACCTCAGAGGCTCCCCAAAGTCAGACTGAATTTTTATGTGCATGTATATAAATGCACCATATACATGCAAAGCCTGCAGAGACCAGAAGAGGGCCCCAGATCTGCTGGAACTGCAGTTATAGACATGTGTTAGCCAGCACCATGTGGATGCTGAGTTATCAAACTGAGGTCCTCGCCAAGTAGACAGTGTTCTTAACCACTGAGTCATCTCTCCACCTCCTCCTTTCCCTTTTCTTTCTGTTTATTTATTTATTTTATTTCTTTACATTTATTTATTCTGTGTGCGTGTGCGTGCACAGACACTCATGTGAATCATAGCACACTTGTCACTATCAAAGGACAGCATGTAGGAGTCAGTTCTTGCTTTCAGACACGTGGGGCTTGGGGAACTCAGATTGTCAGGCTTTGCCACAAGCCTCTACCCACTGAGCCATTCTCTCTCTCTGTCTGTCTGTCTGACATAGGCTCTGTATGCATCCCAAGATGGCCTCTTACAGGAGTGTACTACTATGTTTGGTTTCCTATCCCACTTTCTCTTAAACTAAGCCGTGGAGGGCGTAGTTTAGTTGGAGGAAGGATGCACTTTGTTATAAGAAGGATGAAAGGGAGGAGTAGCAAAGGGACTTCATACAAGTGAAGCTTAACAATTAGGTTACAGTGCGAGAAATGTATTAGGGGTGATGGAAGGAGGCTTGGCAGATGAAGATGCCTGCTGTCAAGGATGCCAGCCTATGCATGCTTACACAACTACACAGATACACTGAATGATACTTTAGAAAGAAATGTGGGCTGGAGAGATGGCTCAGCAATTAAGATCAATGGCTGCTCTTTCAGAGGACTCAGGTTCAATTCCCAGCACCCACAGAGTGGCTGACCATCATCTGTGACTCCAGTTCCAGAGGATCCAGCACTCTCTACTGGCCCCTGCAGTTATCACATACACATGATACACATACTCACACAGGCAAGACACTCACACACAAAAAGAAAGGAAGGAAGGAAGGAAGGAAGGAAGGAAGGAAGGAAGGAAGGAAGGAAGGAAGGAAGGAACAAATAAAAAATAAATGTGTTAAGCAATTTCAGCATTGTATGAACATCAGGTATAGTTACACAAACCAAGAAGAGAGTGTGATGTCACTAAGTGATGTAATCTTCGGGGTGTGTGTGTGTGTGTGTGTGTGTGTGTGTACTGCTGTGGATGGAGTCAGGACCATGCATTTGCTAGGCAAGTGCTCTACCACTGAGCTACAGGCCCTGCCTAGATGATACTGTTTGTGGAGGTCAGAGGACAACTCTCTCTCTGCCACAAGAGTTCTGGGGATCAAACTCAGGTCATCAGACTTGGTAGCAGTAATATAATTTACCCACAAAGCCACTTTGCCAGCCTATATTCTTTTCTTTTCTGATCCCTTCCATCTTTTCACAGGGTATGGTAATCCAGGCTGGCCTCAAACTCACAATCCTCCTATCTCAGCCTCCTGAGAGCTGGGATCACAGGTGTTTGCCACATCCCCAGCTGTTCTTAGTTACCCAGACATGACAAAGTCTACAAGAGGCCCATCATCGTAGTTTACTCCACTGTTGACTGACACTGCCACATGCTGCTCACCCCACTTATTGACAGTTCCTGACAACCATGCATCGTGATGCATGGCCAACAATCTTGTCATTAGCCCTCATGAGCACCAGGATGCAGGACAGGCTACCATGACCACAATCAAACACTCTAAGCATCAGAGCTAGGGCTGGAATCCAGGGGTGTCTCAAAATTTTCAGACGAAACTGTGAGTGGTGGTACACACCTGTAATCCCAACACTGCACAGGTAGAGGCAGGAGGATCAGAAACTCAAGGTCGTTATCAGCTACACAAGGAGTCTGAGGACAGCCTAGGCCAGATGAGACTTTATCTTTTTTAAAAAAATCCCCAAACAAGGAGGTCTAGAGAGATGGCAGTTAGCAACACTTATTGCTCTTGCAGAGGACCAGGGCTCAGTTCCCAGCACCCACATGAGGTGGTTCACACTGCTTCACACCCCAGCTGTACCTCTTCTGGCCTCCATAGGTACCTGAACTCATATGCACATACCTCATACAGAGGCATATATACACATAATTAAAAAATAAAATAAGGGCATTGTAGCCTATGCCTTTAATCCCAGCATTCAGGAGGCAGAGGCAGGTAGATCTCTGTGAGATTGAGGCCAGCTGGTTCTGGTTAGTTGCGGCCACAGGGAGACACTATCTCAAAAAATTAATTAATTAGTTAATATAATATTTGTGTAGAACCTACAAATCTCTTCAGCTTAGAATGGCTGGGTAAGGTAATAAATATATATGATCCTAGTACTCAAGAGGTTGAGACAGGAGGATTGTGAGTTTGAGGCCAGTCTGGGCTACACAGCCTATGAAAAAATGGAAATAATAATAATGATGATGATGATGATATGGGCTGGCAAAGTGGTTCAGCAGATTAAAGTACTTGCCATCAAGTGTGAGGACCTGAGTTCAATGCCCTGAACTCACATGGTGGAAGGAGAGAACCAACTCCTGCAAGCTGTCCTCTAGTGCACACATGGGCATGCATGTACACATGCAAACACACACAAATAAATACATAAATGTAATGTTTTATACAAAAATAGAACAGGGGATATGGTGAGGGGGGATAAGAGAGAACGAGGGGACGAATGCAACCAGAACATGTTGTATGAAATTGTCAAAGAATAAATTAATAATTAATAACCCAGAACACAGCCAGCAAGGGGACTGAGCGGGTAAAGATGCTTGCCACCAAGCCTGATGACCTAAGTTTGATCCCCAGGACCCAAAGATGGAAGGAGAGAGCAGGCTCCTGTAAGTTGTCTTCTGGTGTCCACAAGAACTCTGTACCATGTGCATGGCCCCCCACAGTAGATCAATATAATTTAATTCTGAGGATGTCTCTTTTGAGACAGGATCTCCCTGTAACCCCAGTTGGCCTGGAACCAGGCTGGCCTCGAATTCATAGAGATCTGCCTGTCTCTGCCTTCAGAGTGCTGGGATTAAAGGCAAGCTCCCCTCTACCGGGCCCTTAATTTTTTTTTTTTTTTTTTTTTTTTTTAGGTAAAGTCAGTACCTGCTCAGTACAAACCTAATCGTTTTAACCTCGGTTGGACTAGCAGGACCCACTGCCTACCTTCCTGAGGGTATAGGAAGGCCCTACAGGCCAGACCACATGTTGGCTATACGGGCCTCCCTTAGTTTAAAAGGAGTGCCACATCTGGGTGGACCCACGAGGCCTGTCTTGCACCCCTGACTGCATACCCACGTGAGTGGGAGCATCTTTTTCTGCCGTGGGTGCGGCTCCAGGGGCAGCCGCCAGGGACACCCGCTCCCGCCCAGCCTCACCTTGGCCAGCAGCAGCACGTCTATGAAGTCCAGGGTCTTGCCCTGCTTGGCCTTCAGCCAGGCCTCGGCGCCCTGCTCGCGCAGCGCCCGCCGCCGCTCCTGGATGACCTCGGTGGTGAAGCCGTGCACCGTGTCGCAGGCCCGGCGGAAGCGCCGCCCGTCGGCCGTGAGGTAGTAGATGAAATCCAGGTAGTGATGCGGGCGGTACTGGCGCCTCACCACCAGAGCGCTCAGCTCGATGATGGCGGAGATGTAATCGCTCATCCTCCTGAGGGGAGAGAGGCAGTGAGCCACGTGCGCAGCCGGCGGGGTGCGAAGGGGCCCGGCCTCCGTAGCAACAAACGGGCCGTGTATTGGCTGTATTCTCTTAGGTTTTATTTGCTTGCTTGCTTGTTTTTGGTGCTGGGGATGGAACACGGGGCTTTGAATATGCTGAGCAGGGATATTACCAACTGAGTTACATCCCCAGCCCTTATTTTATTTGAGACAGGGTCTCATGGAACCTCGGCCTCTAACTCTAACAGTGGAAGGTAACCTTGAACTTCTGATCCTCCTGCCTCCACATCCTACGTGCTGGGATTAGAGGTGTTCACCACCACACCTGGCTTATTTTTATTTTATTTCTGAACAGTACTAGACATGGAACTTAGGGCCTCCATCTCTAGCATTTTGCGATGACCAGCATGCTACTGCTCAGTGGTGCTTCCAACCCCACAATGAATTTTTGAGAAATGAACAAACCAGGGTAATAGGTATCAGTTCAGTCAATAAGTAGCCATTAAACAGCTACTATGTCCCACATAAACTGAAGGTATTTCTCGGAGCCAGATAGTTTCATCTTTGCTTAACAAAAGACTGGGAGTGATGAGTCATGTCTGTAATCCCAGTCCTCAGAAGCTAGAGACAGGAGGCTCAGGAGGCCACCCTGAGTACGTACTGAGAGCCTGTCTCAAAAACCAGGAGGACCAACGGGTGTGGGGGAGAGAAGAAAGGAAGAGGAAGAGGAGAGGAGGAAGTGAGAGAAGAAGGATGGGGAAGAAGGAAGGAGATGGAGAGACAGGGAGAGAGAATATGAATTTCCTCAGATCGCGAAGGTTGAGAGCATCTCCTGAGCCCCCTTTGCCTTCCAAGCCACCGAAGAACATCATGTTATTTTATTTATTTACTGATATATTTATATGACCGTTTTTGAGACAGGATCTCGCTAAGCTGTCCAGGCTGACCCCCTCCTGCGTCAACCTCTTAAGTACAGGGATGTTGGTTTACCGGTGGGTACCTCCACACCCAGCCGCATCATCTCATTTAATCCTCACTTAGGGATTGTGGAGAAGGATTTCAGGAGGCTATGTTTTTATAAAACTTGTGGAGGTGGTGTCAACTTCTTGGGGGACTGAGTATTCACCAGGTTGGGGGCACAGCTGGAATGGTCTCTTGCTCCTCCCACTCCCTCCATCCCTGGGGACTCCCAGCACTCACTCCTGGCAGTCACTGTTGTAACTGAACACGCATTTCTGAAGGCTGTCCAGGGTCATGAGACTGACGTGCTCAAACATATCAAAGGAGGCCACTGAGCCCTCTGCCAGGTGCCTCCGCCACTTGGCCTGGAAGGGAAACACATGGCAAAGGAGCCTGAAGACCACTAGCCAGGATCCCGTCTGACAGGGGCAGACTGGGATCCTCACTGCCAAGGATGAGGACGGCATTCACTCCCTGAGGCTCCCTTCCCACTCAGACTCGGGACTCACGTGCATGATGTCAGTGCACTGGTTGAAGATCTTCATGTAGGGCTTCAGGATGTCAAAGTGGAAGGCTGGTGTCAGCAGGCGGCGGTGCCGGCTCCACTTATTACCCTTGCTGAGCAGAAGTCCATCCCCTAGACACAGAAAACGAGATGAGAGGCCTCTCCTATACCGCCTGCCCCTCTCCGGGAAACCCGCCAGGAAGCCCAGGCCCTGTCCCCATTTCCCTGTGTAAGAGATCATTATGGTCCATTTTCAGTATGGAGCGCACTTAGAGCTCATCAGAGAATCACAGATGAGCAGGAGGCACTCAGTCCGTCTTCTCTAGCTGGCAACTGGAGTCTGCTCGTCTAGGCACTCTACACTCATCCTAGAGCTGAAAGGTTACAGGCGGTCTGCTATGCGGCTGAGCGTGGGTACCAGAAAAGGAGGAAATCCTGAGCCCCAGATATATTACATAAGGCTGAATCTAGAAGCAATGGGATGGGAATCCGGGAGGGACCAGTATTAGATACCAGGAAGACTGTGTCCCTCTAAAGAACTCAGCCAATGAGAAACAACAGGAGGCAGAGAAATGCAATTAGACAAACAAAAAACACTGTGATGTGCTGAATCAGCTCACCAGGCATTTTTGCCTTTTCTCTGGGCTGAAGCCTGACTTTGCAAGGGTGTGAGACAAGCTACTTTTCTTTAGTTACTTTGGGTCTCCAGTACTTTTTTTAAGATTTATTTTATTATTTACTTGGATTGTGTGTGTGGGTGTGGGTGTGTGTGTGCGCATGTGTACATGTGCCCAAAAAGGCCAGAAGAGGGCAACCAATCACCTGTAGCTGGAGTTGCAGGCAGTTGTGAGCTGCTGGATGTGGATGCTGGGAACTCTCTCCATCCAGCCCCATGAGTCTCCAGTACTCCCTTTTTAAAAATCTTTTTGGTTTTATGAGACATGGTTTCTCTGTAGCTTCAGCTAGCCTGGAACCCACTACATACACCAGGCTGGCAGAGATCTACTGCCTCTCTCTGTCTCCCGAGTGTTGGGGTTAAAGTGTGCATGAACACTGTGGGTGGGTCTCGGCTGTTGTGCTCCAGCCATGCCAGAGAATGGAGGACGATCGAACGGGACCTCAGGTGGCTCAGAGTGCGGCAGGAGGAGTTCCCTCCCGGGAGACTACGTCGGTGGGTAGTTTGGTTATTAGAGCCAATGCAGGGGCTTATACAGGGAGGCCTCTCTGACCGTTACAGAAGGCGGGAAAGTTAGAGGTGGGGTGTTGGGGTAAAAGCGGGAAGGTTGTAGGGCTGATGTGGAAGTTCAGGAAAGAGGAAACAAAACCCAAAAACCTGGTTCTGGTCTGGGGTGGTGGAAAGGAAGATTCATATCTACAGTAGCTTCCTGGGGCCAGGTTATCACATCAGGCAGAGCAGGTCAGACACCTGCCACCCCTTTAGGGTATCCGGAGTTGCTTGCCTTGCTCAATACCCAGATCCCCACAGAACACACTCTGGCTCCAGTACTCTTAATATGAAGCAAGGATCATTGTTTCTCACACCCAAAGGCCCAGCACCTCCCCTCCCCTCAGACACGCACCTAACCAAGGCTTCAGGAAGCTGTAGAAAAATTCATCCTTGGGTGCAATTGCAGCTGCAGAGAGAAGAGGCAATGAGATTGACGAGACTCAAGACAGCTCTGACTCCTGCTCTCTGCTATGACTCTCTTAGGTCTCTCTGGGCTCTAACTTCCCATCTCATCCCTCACACCACATCTGCCCCTGAAAGACCCTGTAACAAAAAAAAAAAAAAAGCTGATGATCTGAACAGAATCTCTGCCCCAACACGTCCTGGGGCTCCCCACTGCTACCGTAAAACAGTTCAAACTTGGAATCTAGCATGATAGGCTTGTCTTGTATTCCCAGAAGCTGAGAGGCTAACGTAAGAGAATCACAGAATTTCAGGCCAGCATTGGCTACATAGAGAGTTCCAGGCCAACCTGGACTGCAGTGTAATATTGGTCTTGGAAAAAAAACAAAACCTTAGGCCTGAAAGACGGCTCAGCATGTAAGAACGCTTGCCACCAAACCTGTCAACCTGAGTTCAATCCCCAGGATCCACACAGTGGAAGGAGAAAACAGATTCGCACAAGTTGTCCTCTGATCTCCATATGTGTGCTGTGGTGCTGGCATACATACATGTGTGCACACACAATAAATGAATAAATGTATGAGAAGCTTGACCTTTTTAAAAATATGAATTCTGTTATTTATGTTCTTTGAGAAGGCAAGTGGGAGGTCAGAGAACTTGCAGGAGTCAGTTCTCTCCTGCCCCCGTGTGGGTCCCGGAGATCAAACTCGGGTCATCAGGCTTGTCTGCAGTCACCTTGACCCCTGAGCCTTCTCACCTGTCATGAAAGCTTGACTTTCACAGGTAGGTAGGTAGAGAGAGAGAGAGAGAGAGAGAGAGAGAGAGAGAGAGAGAGAGAGAGAAAGAAAGAGAGAGAGAGTGAGCGCTTGGCCCAACACCGATGGCCCTGACCTATCCTGCCCTCACATGCCTCTTCCACTCCATCCTTCACTATTCAGCAGATATCCACCCCACTCTCACAGCACAGCTATCATTCAGCTCCACACCTGCAATCAGTCTGGCTCCCCTAGAAGTGAGGTCATCCCCTAACCATCCATGTTTTTTAATATCCGCTCGGGCAATAGGAATCACAGGTATAATCCTAGGTCCAGCCTGACCCTTCCTGTCTGGCTGGCATGCTGACTCCAAGGAGATCTTATCTGTTAGCATTGATCATGGCTCTACCAATTAGCCCACTTGTCACCCTCCAGCACCATGATTGGGCTCATGTTCAAAGCCACCGGTGATCAACCTTGGTCCAGACTTTGCTTCAGACTGACAGTATGATGCTGCAGCCCCATCCTCTCCACAGTCCAGGAGCAATAGAACAGAGCCCCTCAGCTCCTCAAAAAGGCAATATACCTTTGGCCATAAGGGACTGTGCCTGTGTTCGCAGAAGTCCAGAGACTGAAGCAGGAAGATTGCTGTGAATTTGAGGTCAGTCTGTGCTACATAGTGAGATGCTTTGTCATAAAACCAAAAGTCAGTCGGAGGAGATGGTTATTAGTAAAGTGCATGCTTTGTGCTCATGAGGACCTGAATTTGATTCCCTGATCCATTAAAAAAAAAAAGGTATGGGCAGGACAGGAGACATTTAAGTTGGTAAGAGTGGTTGCCACCAACCACTGATGTTCTAAGTTCCGATACCTGGGTTCCATGTGGAGGAGAGAGCCAGCTCCCGTGGGTTGTTCTCTGACCACACATGTGCCATGGCTCAAGAGTTACTCCCCAGTCCTCCCTATACACAGAATAGATAAATGTAATTTTTAAATTTTTGCTTTAAGTTTTGCCTGCATGCAGTGCCAGTGGAGGCCAGAAGAGGGTGTCGGATCCCTTGGAACTGGAATTATGAACAGTTGTTAACTGCCCTGTTGGTGTTGGGAACCAAATCCAGGTCCTCTGCAAGAGCAGCCAGTGCTCTTAACCCCTAAGTCATCTCTCCAGTCCCGAATGTAATTTTTTTTCAAGCTCCACTTATAATCCCAGTGATGGGAAACTGGAGAAAGGTGAACCCCTGGGGATCAATGGCCAGGCAGCCTAGCCTACGTTGGCTCCAGGCCAATAAGAGACCTTGTCTCCAAAAAAAGATACCTGAGGAACAGCTACTGAAGTTGTCCTCTAGCCTACACACACACACACACACACACACACACACACACACACACACATTGGGAAGTGTCCATCTCCTTTTCTAGACCCCCACCCACCAAATTTTCAGGTTGACCATAAGGAAATAGCCAGGATTTCCAGGGCAGCCAGGCTCAATGGCTTGGGCTGAGTCCACACTAATGAGGTAAAGACACTCATGAGAAGGACAATCCCAGCCGTTTTGAGAAGGGACACTCCACAGTGTCCTACTGTGGCTGAGTGCAGGGTGCACATTCTGACAGTGAGGGCCTTAGACAGATACCTGGTATTGTACTCCTGTCTGTTTCTGTGGCAACTAGGAACTTCGTGTCCTAGTGGGACATCATGCCTCCAAGGACTACAAAGAGGGGGTCACCATATCAGGTGTGAAACCCAGATCCTTGCAGATGATACGGCGAGACTGATACAGCTGTATCCCAGAGAAATCAACCTGATCCAGGTGTGGTAGTGCATGTCTGTGACCCCAGGCGGAGGTGGGAGGGTCAGAAGTTCAAGATCATCTGGGGCAACACAACGGGTTCAGGGAAAGCCTAGGAAACATGAAACCCTACCTCAAAAATTTCCTTTTTGCATCCAATGAATCAAAGAATGGATGAATGGACAAATGAGAGCTGGGCCCCGTAGGTAAGAGTGCTTGTTGTACAAGCATGAGAACCGAGTTTGGATTGCCAGCACCCAGAGAAAGAAAAGGTCAGGGGCCAGCAAGATGGCTCCGCTGGTAAAGGCACTTGCTACCAAGTCTGTCAGCCTGAATTCTTTCTCCAGAAAGAACATGGTGGAGGGAGAGACCTGACTTCCACGTGTCGTCCCCTGACCTTCTCACGTACCGTGGCACATGCCTCTCCCAACACACATACAAATAACAACTAAAAGTGTAAGTTTTTAAAAAGTCAAGCATGGCTACACATGCCTGTGATCCCAGTATCTGGGAGTAGAAATAAGAGAATCCCAGAGGCTCACGGCAGCCAGCCCACTGAAAACATTCAGCGAGAGACCCTGTCTGACACGAAGAAGGCAGGGACTGATAGAGGAGCATACCTGATACCCTCTTTGGCCTACAGGTGTGAATATATACATGTGCACATGCAGCATACACCCCCCTACAGGCACACATGCACACACATGTGCACAAACAGAATATACCACACAGAGAGAGAGAGAGAGCTATAACACACACACACACACACACACACACACACACAGAGCTATAACACACACACGAAGAAAGGTAAAAGGAAAGGTAGAAAGGTAGATTGGTAGGTTATGGATAGGAAGACAGGTGGGTGGGTGGGTGGATGGGTGCATGGGTGGACTGAGTAAGTGGATGGATGAGTAGGTGGCTGGATGGATGGGTAGATGGGTTGGTTGGGGGGTGGATGGATGGATGGGTGAGTAAATGGATGGTGGCTGGGTAGACGGATGGATGGGTACATGGATAGGTGGGTAGACACATTTCCCTTCTACACTGTGGACTGGGTGGGAAGGCTCCCAAGAAGAAGGTATGTGAGGCAAGAGGTGTCACTTACACCTGATGTGACTCAGCCACCCATGCACGCTCCCCTGAATTGGCCAACCACATGCACAGTCACACTCCTCCAGCAACTCTCCACTTTCTGCTGCCTCTCTGTGCCCAACCCGCGCTGGGTGACGCTGGTGACCCAGGGTGGCTCAGCTCCCCACCCTGCCTGCAGGAGTTCCTGGGTGGAAAGGGAGAGAAATGCAGATGTGCATGCCGGACAATTAACAGAAACACGGACAATGTGCCAGGCGCCGAGGGAGTCGTAGTGGAAGGCTCCTGGAAAGTGGGGAGGCGTCCTCTAGGAAGTGGTACCGGAAGCAAGGTGCCATGGAGTCGCCTCTTTCCTCTCTGGGCTTTGGACTCCAGGCTGGACCCTCAGGAGCTTTTCTGACACTCAGATCTGCTCTATTGCTGCTGGCTCACACACCTGCCATGGCTCCCCAGTGACCCCAGCATAAAGTACAAGCTTTTCTGTCCAGTTCCTGCTTAACTTGAAGCTTTGTGTCTGACTTTCCCCTGCGCAGCCCTCTACTCCAGCCAACCCAAGGCACCTGGCACCTTCCCACATCTGTACCTCCAGGCTGACGGGTCCCTACACCTGGAACTCCTCACCTGACACACTCTTACACCTCCTGCAAAGCCCAGCTTTACTGACCCTCCTACAAGAAGCCGTCTCCCCAGCTGAGCCATTGCCTTCCCATCCTCAGGTCCACCCTGACCTTCCATACTGGGAGAACCAATGCCTTTTTGCTAGAGCGCAAAACTGCCTCAGAAAAATCCTTACAGGAAGCCCAACCCACAGCAGCTCCTACATTGTGTTTAACAGCTGTGCTGGGGTCCAACGTCAGCCCCAGCACTAGCTTCTGTGTAAACTTAGGTCATCACCTCTGGCCTTCCAGCTCATTTTCTTTTAAATTTTTTACATTAACTTATTTATGTGGGTGTGCGTGTGTGTGTGCATGCCAAGCAAGGTGTGGAGGTCAGAGGGCAACTTGCAGGAGTTGGTTCTCTCCTTCCACCTTGTTGGACGCGGGAATAGAATTCAGGTTGTCAGGCTTGGCAGCGAGCCCCTTTACCCACTGACCCGTCTTTCTAGCCGTCCATCTCATTTTCCAGGGGAAAGCGCTTCTCCTTTGTGTTCCTGGTACATGGCAGATGTCCATTCAATATGCACGTGCATCGGTGATTCATAAACCAACTGCTGACTGTTTTGTTACTGTCGTAATTATTGCTTATTGACATCAAGTGCTTGTAAGCTGAACAATGAACGCGCAGCACTGAGGAAAGTCAAGAGAATTCCTTAGATAGAGAGCTGGGATGTGACTCAGTCTTGGGAACAGAAGGCATTGACAAGTAGATCAAACAAAAGGAAATACAAGGGATGGCAAGATGGCTCAGCAGGTAAAGGCACTTGTAGCCAACCCTGACAACACAAGTTCAGTCCCTAGGACATACGTTCTAGAAGGAGAAAACTGACTCTTGAGTTGTCCTGTAACCTAAACACACATGGACGCACACACACATCACATACATGCACATATACATTTTTTATGTGTTTGAGTGTTTTGCCTGCCCGCATGTATGTAAGTACACCACAGGTGTGCCTGGTGCCCTAGAGGGTGGCAGGTCTCCTGGAACTGGAGTTAAGGAAAGGTGTTACCTGCCATGTGGGAGCTGAGACCCGAACCTGTGTCCTCTGGATGAGCGGCCAGTGCTCTCAGCCTCTGAACCATCTCTCCAGTCCTCACAATATACAGTTTTTTAAAGTAAGGGAGAGGACTGGAGAGATGGCTCAGGAGTTAAGAGCACCTAGTTCGGTTCACAACAGCCTGTAACTCCATTCCAGGGCACTGGACACCCTCCTCTGGCCTCTGAGGGCACCTGAACCCATGTGTTCATGTCTACACACAGACACACACATACAAAAGTGAAAATAATAACAATAAAAATAAATATCATTGTTTTAAAAGGGAGGGGGGCTGAACAGCTGGCTCAACAGCTTAGGGAACAGACTGCTTTTACAGAGGACCCAGGTTCAGTTGCCAGCACCCACATGGCAGCTAACAACCATGCATAACTCCAGTTCTAGGGAAGCCAACACCCTCTTCTGACTTCTATGGGTATTGCACACACGGCTGCAGTTAAAACACTCATACACATAAATTAAGAATAAATACATTTTAAGAATAGGAAGGAAGGGATGGAGAAAGGAAACCCTGTGGGCACAGCAACCCTGTGCGTGAGTGTTCACAGCAGCCATCAAGTACATGAACAAAGTATGATCCATCCAAACAACGGACTACTGTGAAGCCATAAAAAGAAGGCAATACTGATCCACATGGTGGTGTGAATGAGCCTGGAAAACATGATGCTGAGCGGAAGAAATCAGACACAAAAGCATCCAAAAGTACCAAGTCCATTGAGACAGAAAGTGGACTGCGGAGCACTGAGGTGGAGCAGGAGGAGTGAGACATGGGCTTGCTTCAGGGCACAAGCTACTCATGGGATCATGAAAATACTTTGAAACCAGTGAGAACAGGTTGTTGCACAACCTTGTGAACACACCAAATCATACGGATGGTTCACTGAAAAATAACACTGCACCTTCAGTCGGTGCTACCTCCACAGCAAAGAGCACAGCAGGGTGTAACTGTGGGCTGCACGCCACAGGGAGGGGCCAGCCTGGGCCACATGGGAGACCTGTGACCTGGCTCTATTCCAAATGTCTACAGAAGATGAAGGGACAGAGGTTCCAGAAGGCACCACGGCCTCTTCAGTGCCCTGTGGTGTTGCAAGAGGCCCCAGAGGGGAACGGGCCAGTCCAATGCTGGGAGGACGGGCCAGCAAGCAGAGGCAGGAGGCCGGGGTGCCCTCCTCAGCTGACTCACGGCCCCACTCAGTCCTTCTGAGGTCTTCATCCTGTTCCTCCAGTGGGGGCAGCTGGAGGAACAGGGCCTGAGAGACCTGCCAGTCGTGAAGCCGGAGAGAAGGCGGGGGAGGGAGCCGGGCCTGTCTATCAAGTGCCTAGCATAGTGAGAGCTCCACTTAGAGAATTCAACCCAGTCAGGGACAGATGCTCCTGCTCAGATGCTCAGAGGAAGGGGAGGGGATGGGGGAGGAAAGGAAGGGAGAAAGACGAAAGGCAGGAGACAGAGAAGGGGAAAGGATAATAAAAAGAAGCAAGAGAAGGTTGGGCACAGTTTCCCACGCCTTTAATCGCAGTGACACTCCTGAGGCAGAGGCAGGTAAAGCTCTATGAGCTCAAAGCCAGTCTGGCTTATATAGCAAGTTCAAGGCCAGCAGAGCTACACAGTGAGATCTCCCATCTCAAAACACAAAGCAAAAACCACAAGGAAGCTGGTAAGTAGGTAAAGGCTCTTGCTGCTGAGCCTGACCACCTGAGTTCTGCCCCAGGAGCCACATGATGAAAGGAGAGAACCCACTCCCACAAGTTGTCCTCTGACCTCCACATGCATGCTAACACTCATAGACACACACACACACACACACACACACACACAAATGAACTTAAAAGGCTAGGTGTGGTGGTACACACCTTTAATCCCAGCACTCAGAGGCAAAGGCAGGCTGATCTCTGTGAGTCCAAGGCTAGCCTGGTCTACATAGTGAGTTCCAGGCCAGCTGGGACTACAGAAAAACCCTGTCTCAAAAAGACCAAAAAAAAAAAAAAAAAAGGCTCAGGTAAGCCGAGAGCCGCAGCATGTGCTCATGATTTATAGCCCAGAGAGGCAGGCTGTGCTTCCAGCACTCAGGAGGTTCAGGAAAGAAGACCTCTAGGGTGAGTCAGCCTGGGCTACTTAGAGAGACCCTGTCTTCAAAGCTCACACAGTCCCCTTATGGCTGGTGGCCATTCTAGGATGAATAAGAGCTCTCCACGAGCACGTGGAATCAGTGGGGTCTGCAGACAGGAAAAGCAGACCAACTGTCTCCCCGTTAGCCAGCACCCCTACTTGGCCACCAAAATGTTTGGTCGTGGTATGTGGATCACAGCCTTGAAGAAGAGAATATGGTGGCCTAGTGTTGAATAACACCTACTTACTAGACCTTCAGGCAACAAAGTACTTAGAAGTGACTTCCAGGACATGGACAGCCCCTCAGAGTGCCTGGGACTCAGGCTCTGCCGCACTTTCACCCACATGACTCCCACAATCCACATTGCCTGGGCCACTTTGGTGAACTTCCATTCATTCCTCAAAGCCCTACTCACGTGGCCCTTTCTCTGGAGCACCCCCAGGCCCACAAACCCAGAGGGTTTCTGGGAAAGTTCGCCTATCCTTCCCAAGGCCAACCTGCCTACCTGAGGCACCCAGCACAGGTTTGATGTAATCAGGGTGTACCAACACCAAGAGAGGCAGGAAAGGTCCGACCCACGCCAGGACTGTGTGGTGCATGGCGTCCAGCACTTTCTTCTCATTCTGGAGGCCCTTCTCATTTGGAAGATACTGTGGGCGACAGGAAAGAGGCAGTGAGGACAACCCAGCTCACCCTGTCCTCCCTCCTGATACCGCCTCTCTCTTCTTCAGCTCTTGGCTGTACCTCTCTGAATATTTCTCCCCTAAAAGGGGGAGAACATTAGGACTGTGAGCATGATTCAGCAGTAGAGCCCCCGCCTAGAATCCCCCAGTGAGTGGCTAGGGCAAGGTTCAGTGGTAGAGCACCTGCCTAGAATGAGAGGCTGGGGTGTGGCCCAGTAGTAGAGGGACAGCCGAGAATCCTCCAGTTAAGGGCTGAGGTATGGCTCAGAGGTAGAGACCATGCCTAGAACCCCCAGTGTGGTGCTGCAGGCGTGGACCAGTGGTAGGGCTCTTGCCAGGCATCTACGAGTGCCAACACAGCCAAAAGAGCAAAGAAACAGTAAACAGTAATCGTAAACACGGTAATGATAAGAGTTGGCGTTTATCAAATATATGCCATGTGTCCCGGTTAGTTGTTATTGTCAACTTGACACAACCAAGAGTTGTGGACAGAGGGAATCTCAACTGAGGGATTGCTTATGGCCATGTCTGTGGGAATGCCTTGATTGTTGATTGATGTGGAGGGGTCTAACCCACTGTGGGTGGTGGTCCTGGTTTGTACAAGAAAACTGTCTGAACACGGGCCGGAAAGGGAGCCGGGAGGCGGCATCCTCAGTTCCTGCTTGAGTTCTTCGCTGACTTTCTTCAGTATCAGACCTGGAAATGCAAACTATTTAACATTTTCCACCCATAAGTTGCTTTGGGTTAGAGTGCTTCATCACAGCAACAGAACAGCAAGTAGAATACCATGTCAGAAAAAAAAAATAGCACTAAACCAGTTATGGTGGCATACATCCATGATTTTCAGGAGGTGGAGGCAGGGAGATCAGGGGTTCAACATCATCCTCAGCTACATGATATGTCTGAAACCGGCCTCGACTACACGAGTCCCTGGAGAGGAGTGAGGGGAGAGGGAGAGAGAGGAGAGAGAAGAGAGAACTGGGCACTGGAGAACACACCAGTGATCCCTGCACTCAGGAGTTAAGAAGCCAAGGCAGGAAGATGATAGTTGTAGCTGGGGTTATACAATGAGACCCTGTCTCAGGAAAAACAAACAAATAAACAAAGCCCCAAAATATCTGCAGACTTTGTGAAGGAAGGCCTAGGACATCTGTATGAAAATTGATCAGAAGTTCACCTAGAAGAAAAAGATACTTGAACAGAAGAGACAGATTGGTAAAGAGCCAGAAAGGTCGGAAGTTGGAACCTGTTCCAGAAATAGGAAGTCAATTCTGGAGACTTCGGGGGGATGGTAGGCAGATCAGGAAGGTAGGGGTCCCATCCTGGAAGGCCTCAAACACCAGCCTTCCTCAAGCGGTATTGGGGACCCATGGTATCCTTTTAGAAGGAAGGATTTTTCAGGAAAGCCAGGGGAGGACAAATTCAAGGCCATCCTGAACTATAAAAGACAAGGTCATGCTGTATTGCGCAGGAGAAGCTCATGGGTTCAGGCCGCCTCTGGACAGCCTGAGTGGCTGGCTCCACTGTCTTTGAACAGGTTGTATGCGAGGCCCTACGCTGGGACTCTCCACTCACGCTTGACTCCCTGCCTTTTTTTTTTTTTTTTTTTTTAAAGTGTTTGAGTGTATTGCCTGCATGTATGTAAATGCACCTGTGTCATGCAGTGCCTGGTGAGGTCAGAAGAGGGTGTCAGGTTTCCCTGGAATCAGAGTAATAGACTGTTGTTAGCTGCCACGTGGTTGCTGGGAACTAAACTCAGGTCCTCTGCAGGAGCAGCCAGTGCTCTTAACTCTGAGCCATCTCTCCAGCCTGATCCCCTGCCTTTTTAAAGAGACTTGCTGTGCCAAGGGTGTGCTCACAACTGTAATTTCAGCCCTTGTGAGCCTGAGGCAGGAGGATTTTTATGAGTTTAAGACTAGCCTAGGCTGCATAGTGGGTTCCAGATCAGGCTGGGCTGCAGAGTGAGACCCAGGCTCTGGTCTGGAGAAGCCAGGCATGATGGTGTATGTATTACAATCTGAGCACTCATGAGCCTGAAGCATAATGGTTACGAGTTCAAAGCTAGTCTGGTTTACATGGCAAGAATTAAAAAAAATCAGGGGCTGGAGGGATGGCTCAGCAGTTAAGAATACTAGCTACTTTTCCAGAGGACCCAGGTTCCCAGCACCCATATGGCGACTAACAACCACTAGTATCTCCATTTCCAGGGGATCAGACACCTTTTTCTGGCCTCCATGGGCATTGCATGAACATTGCTCTTACATACATGCAGGCAATAAGTAAAAGTTTTAAAAATTAAAGAATAAAATGCAAGGAGAGGGTTGTAATCCCAAGGTAGTAAAATATCACAGAATTTAAGAACGAGGGCATGCAGACCCACTCTGACAAGTGAGGTTGTAGAAATAAACTCTGCAGGAGCCCCCTCCTTGCCTCCATTCTAGTCCCTGGATCCCAAACTTTATAGGCAATGGTACCTATTGCTACATTGGTAACCAGAGAACTACAGCATGAACTAATCTCTATTTTGATTTATTTCTGTTCCAGGCCTGAGTTCCCTCCTGTGAAGCAGGCCTCCGGTATAAGCAGGAAGCAGTTGGTTGGGATAGCTGAAGTACGTTATTGCATCAGTGATCACATCTTGACTTGCAGGTCTGTGTTGTAGCATTTAGTCCTAGGTAAGTCCACTGATGTCTTTCCCCACTGGAAGCCTTCATACCTCCTTCTGGCACTAGGAAAGCTAATCAATCAGGGAGGAAGAGCGTCTCTTTATAGTCAGCTCTGCCTCCTCCCTGTAAGAGTCTGGGCAAACCGCTTGCCCTCTCTGAGCTTTGGTTTCTTATTCCCTAAAATGAAGCTGCTGCAGATGTCGGGCTGCCCAGCCCTGCCTACTCACCATGCTCACATGTCCCAGCAGCCAGTGGCGGCCCGGAGGTTCCGGGAAGCAGCGCAGCCTGCGGCAAGTGACTCGGAAGTCCCAGCAGAGCTTGAACACCTGCCCCAGCAGGCGGAAGAGAAAGAAGAGCAGAGAGAGCAGCAGGGCTGACAGGATGTACACACGGAACGCAGTCTTTTCCAGTCCGAGCAGGTGCAGCAGTTGATGGGTGATGGGCAGCATTCTGGAGACACTGGTCAGCACTGGCCTGCCCACACACAGAGGACCCTCAGAACCCCTCCACATTCACCATGGCCTTCACTTCGTCAGCACACACCCCTTTCTTTTAAAAAATGATTTATGTTATTTTTGATATGTGTATGTGTGTATGTCGGGGGGATGCGTGCGGCGGAGGCCACAGAAGGCATCCGAACCACCTATGTGAGTGCTGGGAACTGAACTTTGTAAGAGCAGTACAGCTCTTAACTACTGAATCATCTTTCCGGCCCCTAAAACATTTCTTTAAAAAGGGTCTCCCCTGCAACTCTAATATTCCCTGTGGCCATAACACTCACAGAACAGAATATTATTCAGCTGTGAAAGAAACAATAGCCTATTGTTCTCAACCAAATAAATGGAACTGGAAGACAGACATCAGGCTAAGTAAAAGAAACCACTCAAACTTCTTTATTGATGGATTGATTGATTGACTGACTGACAGAGACAGGGTCTTGTCTATGTAGCACAGGCCAAATTAGAACTCTGAGTACAGGAATCTTCTGTTTCAGACCCCCTGGATAGCTGGGACTGTAGATCTATGCTAACATGCAGGGCAAGGGAAACAAGTCAAACAGAAAAATAAATGGCAGGCCAAGCATGGTGGCACATATTTAAAACCCCAGTACTCAGGAAGCTGAGGCAGGAGGATTATCACAAGTGAGGCTAGTGTGGTGTAAACAGCTAGACTGTCTCAGACAAAGAGAGTTGGGCAAGGGGAGGACATAAGCTCTCTCTTGTATGTGGATAAGTTTTTTTAAAGTCCATTGAAATATGTAACAGGTCTGTGAGATGGCTCAGTTGGTAAAGAGGTCTGCAGCCAAGGCTGATGACCTGAGTTCAATCCCCGGGACCCACAAAGTAGAAAGAGATAACTGACTCCCACAAATTGTATTCTGATCTCAATAAGCTCCCCATAAAAAAATGTAAAAAATAAAAATAAATTTATAATAATGTTACTTAGAGTCTGAGAAGGAAACTGGGCCTTGTGACACAGGCCTAAAATCACAGCTACCCAAGAGGCTGAGGCAAAAGGATCAAAAATCCAAAGTCGGCGGGGTTGGAGGTGGTGAGATGGCTCAGCGAGAACACTTGCTGCTCTTGCAGAGGTTCTGAATTCAGGTCTCAACACCCATGCAGGGTGGCTCACAACCATCTGTAACTCCAGCTCCAGGGGGTTGACACTCTCTTATGGCCTCTGCAGGCACCTGTATACACACCACACACACACACACACACACACTTTTTTTTTTTGATCCAAGATCTGCTTGGGTCACACAATGAGTTTCAGGTTAGACTGACAACTTAGTGAGACTCTGTATCCAAATAAAAAGTAAAACCTGAAACTTGGGTCTGGAAGACAGGAGTGGTGACGTATGCCTGAAATCCTGGCACTTGAGAGGCAGAGGCAGGAAGACTTCCTCAAGGTTGAAGCCAGCCTGGACTACGAAGTAAATTCTGTGCCAGAACTGACACAGAGTGAGATGCTATCTCAAAAATGAACAAGAGAGATCACAAAATGAATAAGGAAGCCAAGA
The DNA here is from genome assembly GCA_035773235.1 of Eospalax fontanierii. Taxonomy (NCBI): domain Eukaryota; kingdom Metazoa; phylum Chordata; class Mammalia; order Rodentia; family Spalacidae; genus Eospalax; species Eospalax fontanierii. The sequence goes on from CM069554.1 coordinate 10,141,763, forward strand.
AAAGCTCAGTGGTATTTGGCAAATTCATAATGTTGTGCAAGCAGTGCCTTTGTCTAGTTCCAGAACACTCTTATCAGAAAAAAAGTTCCGGTACCAAAACCAGTCACTCCTGAATTCTTCCCTCCCTACAAACCCTGGCACCTACTAACCTCCCTAACTCCCCATCCCCCTTCCTTCATTTATTCCTTTTTAATTATTTTGAGACAGGGTCTCATGTAGCCCAGGCTAACTCAAGCTTGCTGTATAGCTGAGGCTGGCTTTGATCCTCTGACTCTACCTCCAAGCTCTGGGATTATACGGCATGCACCATCACACTCAGTTTGCACAGTGCCTGGTCTCCTTTCTGTTTCCATGGATTTTCTTGTTTCACATAAACAGCACCAGAGGATATTTGGCCTTTCATGCCAGGCACATTCCCCTCTGCCTTGTCCAAGCTCATCACACTGTGCACGGATCATAGCTATGTTGTGGGTACTGCTGAGTGATATTCTATTATTTGGATGCGCCACACGTTGCTTCACCCACCCATCTGTTGATGGCTCTGGGGATGGGGAAATGTGTTGCTCTGAACATGTGTTTGTTTGAGTACCTGCTTTCAGTTTCCTTTCGAGTTTCTTCTTCCTTTCTGGTGTTTTTCTGAAATCACTTCTGAGAGAAATTACTGATCCCCAGATCCTTGCCTTAGGGTCAGCTCCTAAAGGAAGCAAAGCAGAGATAAGAATTGAAGAGTGAAGGGCTGGAAGGATGGCTCAGTAGCTAAGAACACTGGGTGCTCTTGTAGGAGACTGGGGTTCAAATCCCAGCACCTACATCATGGCTAACAACCGTTTATTGCTCCAGTTCCAGGGGATCCAACACCATCTTCTGACCGCCACGTACATTGCACAATACCGTTCACTTACATACATGCAGGGAATACACTCATACACTTAAAATAAATTGAGGAGTGAGCAGATACCCAGTGCTGAATGTGCCCCATGCAAAGCTTGGCAAGCCAAGTAACCACGCACAGGGTTGCACCACACACAGAGCTGCAAAGCCAGCATCTCAGAGAATCTCACCTAGCTTCTCCCAAGGAGTTTCTGACATTCTACCCATTTTTCAGATCAAAAGGTTGAATCTCAACTCAATCCCTCCAATTCAAAGGAGAGGGGCACACCTGGCATGTGTCTCAAAGGCAGAACCTCTGCCTAGAATTCTCCAGTGAGGGGGTAAGAACACGGCTCAAGGGCAGAGCCCCCGCCTAGAATCCCCAGTGAGGGGGTAAGAACACGGCTCAAGGGAAGAGCCCCCGCCTAGAATCCCCAGTGAGGGGGTAAGAACACGGCTCAAGGGCAGAGCCCCCGCCTAGAATCCCCAGTGAGGGGGTAAGAACACGGCTCAAGGGCAGAGCCCCCGCCTAGAATCCCCAGTGAGGGGGTAAGAACACGGCTCAAGGGCAGAGCCCCCACCTAGAATCCCCAGTGAGGGGCCAGGAGTGAGCTCAGTTGTGGAGCACTGGCTTAGCATGCTCAAAGGCCTTCCTTTCATTCCTAGCAGTGTCAAAGAAAAGTAAAATAAAATAAAGTGTTGGTGAGCATATGGAGAAACTGGAACCTTTGTGTACCATTGAGGGAAAGCGAACAATGCAACTACTTGGAAAATGCTGGCTATTCCTTTTAAAATTAAAAACAGATGGCCAGGTGCAGTGCTATCTGCACTTCCCAGCACTCAAGGAGCACTGGCTATAGGAACAGAGTTCAAGTTCATCCTCAGCTACATAGGATACTAGGTTCAGGAGATCTTATCTTTAAAAAAACACAAACACAGAAAGGAGAGGGTCTTGGTGGTGCATACCTTTGATCCCAGGACTAGGAAGGCCGAAGCAGGCAGATCTCTGTGAGTCTGAGGCCAGCTTGATCGACATAGTGAGTTCCAGGTCAACCAGGGCTACACAGTGTCATCCCCCCGAACACACACACATAAGTCAGTATTGTGCAAGTAGTGCTGCACACCTTTAATCACAGCACTCAGGAGAGGCAGGCAGATCTATGTAAGTCCCAGGCCAGCTGAGACTATAGAGGGACCTGTCCCAAAAAGCAAACAAACAAACCCCACAGAAAAGGTTGACAAGGTGGCTCAGCAGGTCATGGCACTTGCTGCCAAGCATGGCAATCAGAGTTTGATCACCAGGACCCACATGCACTGTGGAAGGAAAAAACTCACTCCTACAACTTGTCCTCTGTCCTCCACATGTGCACCATGGCTCTCTAGCTCTCTCTCACTCTTTTTCCCCTCTGTCTCTGTCTCTCTCTCTCTCTCTCTGTCTCTCTCACTCACACACACACACACACACATACACACACAAACACACATACATACACACAGTAAATAAATAATAAAAAATGAAAAGTATAAACCTAGAATAACATACATTTCAACAAGCTCACCTGTGGGTGTATACCCAGATTAAAGGTCTGAAAGTGATATTTGCACAACATGTTCGTAGCAGCAAAATTCACAATAACCAAAAAGCACAAGCCGCCCAACTACCCATAGACACGGGAGAGGATGGATGAAAGGCTGAGTTAGAATGTTCTCCAGCCAAGAGGAAGGGGAACTCAGGTCGTGCCGTGCCAGACAAACCTTGAAGACACTACACTCAGTGAAATAAACCCATCACAAAAACGTCAACATTAACTAGGCATGGTGGCTCACACCTGCGATCCCAGCACTCAGGATGCAGGGGCAGGAAGATCATGACTTTAAGGTCAACCTGGGCTATCTTGTGTGACTCTGTTACATTAAACAAAATGAAACAAAACGAACAGAAAGCCAGTCCAAGAGAGCCATTCCTTTTCTACAAGGTGCTAGAGTCATTCGCTGTGTGGAGGCACACAGAGTAGGAGACTCTGAGGGCTGGGAGAGAGGCATGTGCTGGGCTGTGATGGGGAGAGTTTGCAGTGCGGAGCTGGGTCCGAACGTTTGCGTGGACTGTATTTTACCACAATTTAAAGTTCTGTTTCTGGAGCTGGTGAAATGGCCCAGTGGGTGAAAGCGCTTACTGCACATGCCTGAAGACTTGAGTTGACCCCAAAGATCCCAAGGTAGAAGGAGAGGACAGCTGACAGTTGTCCTCTGATCTCCCACAGGCACTGTGGCACACACACCACACACAGAAGGATAGACCAAGATGAGTAGGCCTGCTCCCTCGGAAAAGCCTTGGGGTGGGAGGTGCGGGACAGAGGGAAGCAACTTACCCAAACTGAAACACAACAGCTCCAGGTTCCAAGTCCCAGGCAGGTACTCAGAAGAGGGCATGTTAACCCACTTTGTAATCCCAGGAAATGGAGCCAGGAGGATCAGGAGCTCAAGGCTGTTCTCAGCTACGTATTGAGTTCAAGCTGAGACTGGCTACTTGAGACTCTATCCAAAACCAAACAAACAAAAAACAAACTCACAGCAACAAAACTAACCAAAAGAATTGGACGGCACCTCATCTGGGCAGTTCTGGGTGGCACTTGCCCCAGGAAGTATCCATTACTCCTTATTTATTTAAGAGTTTAACAGTAGCTGATGAAAAAGTCTCTCTGGCAAGACCAGGGAAGCCAGTCATTGAGACCTTTCTCTAAAGGCCTCTGTCTGCCACACCCTTGATATTCTCCACGTGTTTCTTTAGTAAGTCAGTCATCAAATGCTTTCAGTACCCAAATGATGTGTGTGACTCAGTTCTGGGCGTTGGGATTAAGGTGGTGAACATGAGAAACCTGCCCTGGCTCTGGAGGGTGGAGGCCACCCTGGGCAGGGACGCAGCACGAAGTACTTAACGAGGCTACCCAGGAGAGGGTCTCGTGTCATGGCATCTGTGTGGGAACCAGAGGACAACTTGAGGGAGTTGTTCCTCTCCTTCAGCCATGTGGGTTCTGGGGATGGTTATCAGGTTTGGGGCAAACACCTACACCCACTGGGCGAGCCATCTCCCCTGCCCACACATGGTACTTTCTTTCTTTTTTTTCTGTCTTTCGGAGACAGGGTCTCCCTATAGCCCCAGCTGGCCTGGAACTTGTTATGTAGACTTGGCTGGCCTTGAACTCACAGAGATTCACCTGCCTCCGCCTCCGGAGTGCTGGGATTAAAGGTGTGCACCGCCATGCCCCACTCTACACCTGGTACTTTCTAATCCCTGGAATCTGTCTTGAGGTTTCTTCCTTCCTCCCGGCCTCCCTCCCTCCTCCCTTTTTCCCTCTTTATTTTTTTAATTTAATTCAATTTATTTATTCATTGGGGGTAAGCCAGCCATGGTGCATATGAGAAGGTCAGGGCATCTTCCAGGAGTTGACTATTTCCTTCTATTATCTGAATCCCAGAAATTAAACTCAGGTTGTCAGGCTTGGTGTCAAGTACCGTGACCCACTGAGCCATCTCACTGACTCCATCTGTTATTGTTTTCTTGAGACAGGGCCTCACTATGAATCATAGCCCAGGCCTTGCCTTGAACTACAGATCTTCCTACTTCAGCTTCTAAATGCTCAGATTATAAGTGTATGCCCCCATTATCGGCATTCTTTGTGTTTTGTTTTGTTTTGTTTTGTTTTTTTTACTTGGTGTGCTTGGACCAGAGGTCCAGGCCAAGTGTCTTCCTCAACCACCGTGCACACTTTTCTTTTCAGCAGCATCTGTTACTGAACCTGTCCTACACCGGTTTGCTTTGACCAGCCAGCCAGCACGTCCCACAGTGATGCTTCTCCTTCCCCAACTTTGGAATTACAGCCTCTGTGTGGGTTCAGGATCCAAACTCAGGTTGTCATGCCTTACCGACTGAATCCTCTCCTTAGTCCTGCCATTCCTAGTTTTCTAAGTGCCCGTCACTCCGGTGCTCTGTCACCTGCACGGATCCTCACGGCTCCGGGACCCACCCAGAGCCCACACCTGCTGACCACTCTCTTCTTCCCTGAGTCCTCTCCCCATCTTATCTGGGAACTTCTTTGTCATGAAAGTTACAAATGTTGGAGATTTTTAGCCTCAGCCTCTCCCAGTTCTTCATCGATCCTGTATCAGAGCTGATTCCTGTACCCCGTCGTGCCCAACAGTGAGCATCCTCTGAGGTGTTCGGCCTAATACCAGACTCTCAGCTTTACCTCACCGTTCCTACATCCAAACTACTACCTGGTCCTGCCACTTGTCTAAAGCATCTTTTTTAATTAAAAATATATATATACATTCTTGGAGCTGAGGAGAGATGGTTCAGCGGTCAAGAGCACTGACAGCTCTTGCATAGGACCCAGATTCAATTCCCAGCACCTACATGGCTAAGAACAATCCGTAACTCCAGTTCCAGGGAATCTGATGCCTTCTTTTGACCTCTGCAGGTTTTGTACTACATGGGTGCTCTTATACACACACATCCAATATACTCATACACGTAAAATAAAAATAAAAGTAACAAATAAAATATTCTTAAATACATTCTAAGACTGGGATTGGTTAGGAGGCAGAGGCAGGCAGATCTCTGTGAGATTGAAACCAACCTGGTCTACGTAGCAAATTCCAGGCCAGCGGAGGCTACAGAGAGACTCTGTCTCAAGAAAATAAATAAATAAAGTGCATTCTTGGGGCTAGAAAGATGGCTCAGAGGTTAAAAGTACATATTACTCTTGCTGAGGACCAGAGTTTAGTTCCCAGCACCCACGTCAGGCAGCTCACACCACCTGGAACTCTAGCTCTAGGGTATCCGAAGCCTCTGGCCATGGGCACTTCACTCATGGGATACATATAAACTCATGTAGGTACACATCCATACACATAAATGAAAATAAGTAAGTCTTTAAAAATTTAATGCCATTCTTTATGTATGGCAAAACAATTTACATATTAAACAACACTATAAATAGAATGATTTGCTATAGTTTGGGTTTGAAGTTGCTTTGTTTATTTGTTTCTTGGTTTTTGGAGTCTTTTGTTTTGTTTTGTTTGAGACAGAATCTGCAGCCTTACAGAGATCTGCTTGCCTCTGCTTCCCAAGCACCGCGATTAAAGGTGCGCGCCTTCATGCCCAGCTCTGATACAGTTTTAAAAAGAAGGAAAAGTCTTCAGGTTACAAAACCCCCTCTCCCACAAAACTTTCATCTTATCTTTCTGTAAGTGGGTTAATGCAGCAAACGGGTTGAGTGATTAGACCTGTCTAATTCCTGTTTCACTAATGGTGAATAAAACTAAAAACAAATCCCTACGTTCATAATCGCAGCCTCAAAGCGATAGCATATGCTGATTCCTCTGGAATGCAAAGATGGCTCTCCTGTCCTTCTTCCCACGCCACATCTACCCATCACAGAAGGCAGTTACTGCCTGATGGTTTCCAGAACTCCATCCTTGCTCCTCAGTGGTACATGCTACACACAGAAGCTAAAAGCAGGCAACTGCTGCCAAGTCCAATGACCTAAGCTTGATCCCTGGGACCCCCGTGATGAAAGGAGAAAGCTGACTCCCACAAGTTGTCCTCTGTCCTCCACACATAAAACACGTAAATAAAAATTTAAAAAGATTATGAAAATTAAGCCAGATCACAAACCTCATGTGCTCAAAGTCCTCCCATGAATCCCCATTACACCCTAAGGCATCCAGGCATCTTGTCTGGACTGTGATGCCCCGCACGGCCTGGGCCCTGTTGACCCTGGTGTCTTTTCTCCTCTTCTCTTCTCTTCTCTCCTCCTCCTCTTCCTTCTTCCTCTCTCTCTCTCTCTCTCTCTCTCTCTCTCTCTCTCTCTCTCTCTCTCTCCACTGCAGCGTACCCCGTGTCAGTTCCCACCTCTGAACCTTTGCATTCGTTGTTTCTCCTCACCTCTCAGATGCCTCTCCTCTCAGCCCACACCAGCTCCTCCCAAGCCCAGCCCTGCTCAACAGCTCCTTCCTTTTCACTGCAATCGGCCTCTGCCCCTTTGCCATCCTAGAAAGATGACTGAGCTGCAGCCAGAAGCACTGGATTTCACAACTGTTCACTTCCCCTTGCCAGGAGCCTCCTCGGGAAGCAGGGAGACTTCTCAATGGAATCACAGCAAGAGCCTGACCTCCGCCCCAGGAAACTGGGGTCTCAGCACTGGGAAGGGACTTGGGAGGCAAGGACTCTGGACTAGAGGACTCCTGGCTCTGGGGAGCTAGGTGCACAAGGACAATGCATGGGGAAGGCGGGAGGACAATGAAACCCTGTGCCCACCAAGAGTGGGCTGCAACCTGCCTCCGAATATACTCCTTGCTCTGCGCCCAGGAGAAGTGCAAACAGTGTGTCTCCAATTGGGGTTCTCCCAGGAACCTCAGGCTTCCCATCTAGAAAACAGGAGCAAAGTGAGATGGTCCATTGGATGCCCAGGAAGGGACTTGGTAAACAGTGCATCTGATGGCACAGCAAGATGGCTCAGTGGGTAAAGGTGCTTGCTGTCACCCCTGACAACCTGAGTTCAAGCCCTAGGACACTCATGGTGGGAAGAGAAAATGGATTTCCACAAGTTGTCCTCTGATCTCCATGTATGTGCTGTGGCATGTGAGCCCACTCCACCCCACTCCCAACACATAAATAAATAAATGTAACTTTTTAGACAGTGTCTCACAGTAGACCTGGCTGTCCTGCAAATCACTAGGTAGAGCAGGCTAGCCTCGAACTCACAGAGATCTGCCTGCCTCTGCCTCCTGAGTGTTGAGATTAACGTGTGAGCCACCACACCCAGCCTAATAAATGAAAATTTTAAAATTAAGTGTATTGGAATTGGTGTGATAGCATACACCTAGGACAACCAGTTTCAAGAGTGAAAATTAGTCAAGGCTAAGAAGATGGTTCAGTGGTTAAAAGTGCTTGCTGTGTAAACCTGAGGATCTGAGTTCAGACCCCCAGCACCCACATAAAAAGCAGGCTTGACTATGTGCACCTGTAAGCCCAGGGCAAAGACAGGAGGATGGATGGGGCTTGCTGGTAGCCAGCTTAGCCAACAATGTCGAGTTCCAGATTCAATGAGAGACCCTGTCTCAACAGAATAAGCAAGAATGTTAGAGCAGGACTCAGACAAGCTGTCTTCGGAGCACCACAAGCACTCTGTGACATGTGCATAAACACATAAGCACACAGAGTAAACAAATGTAAATATATAAACATATATATTTATATATCCAGGTGTGGTGGCACCTTTAAGGCTAGCCTGGTCCATATACTGAGACGTTGTCTCAAAAAAAAAAAAAAAAAAAAAAGAAAGAAAATCAATAAATTAGGGATCTGAAGAGATGGCTCAGTGGTTAAGAGCACTGGCTCTTCAGTTCAGTTCGGTTCCCAGCACCCACATGGTGGCTAACAACCTTCCATAACCTTAGTTCCAGGGAGGCATAGAATTCAATCAGCACCAGAAAATAAAACACAATGAAAACATAATTTGGGTGCTGGTGAGGTGGTTTAGTTGGTACAGTCACTGGTCACTAAGCCTGAGGACCCGAGTTCGATCCTCAGGACCCACAAAATAAAAGGAGAGAACCAACCCCTGCAAGTTGTACTTTGACTTCCACTCATGAACTATGCCATACACACACACACACACACACACACACACACACACAAATAAAACGAATCTTAAAAAAGAAAAGTAACAACCAGATGTGGTAGTTAGACTACAATCCCAGCATCTGGGAGACTAAAGCAGAATTATCACAAGTTTTAAAGTAGCCTGGGCTACATAATGAGACCTCTTCTGGCAGGGGAGTGATGTGGGGCTGGAGAGATGGTTCAGTGTGTGAAGGCGCTGCCAAGCTTGATAGCCTAAATTCAATTCTAACATGGTAGAACTTGACAACAGATATCACCACAAGAAATCCTCTGACCTCCACAGGCTACCTGTAGCACGAGCATGCCCCTGACAATGAGTAAATGTAATAGATATTTTAATATAAAAATACAATAATAAGAAAGGAAAGAGTTCGGTATTGTGGAAAGACTTGTCACACCTTACATAGCACCTTAGCCATTACCACAGTTCTATGACCACTTGTTTATATGTTTGGTTTTGGCTTGAGACAGGGTCCCATGGCCCAAGCTAGGTAAAATCTCTGTAGCCCAGGCTGGCCTGAAACTCCAAATCCTCCCACCTCAGCCCCCAAGGTGCCAGGATGGCAGGCACTTTGCAGGGCTGAGGACCTGGTTCAATTGCTAGAGTGGGCGTGGTGACACATGCCTATAACCCCAGCACTTGGAAGGTAGAGGCCAGATCAGAAGTTCAGTGTCATTCATGGCTACACAGTGACTTTGAGGCCAGACTAGGCTATAATGGGACTCTGTCACAAAGAAGATAAAATAACAAAAACAGAAGGAATTCAAAACCAGCACCTTCCAAAGAGTAAAAGGCTGTGGGCAGCTGGCAGGGTCATTTCTTTTCTGCTCCAGCTCCCAGCTTCATCCTGATGCCAGCAGGATGCCCAGCAGCACACCCGCCCACCCTGCTGGGACTGCCTTCTTTATCTGACACTGGGGGAACCAGCAACCTGCCCAGCCCAGCCCAGCCCAGCCCACACCCACGGACGGCTGGTTTGTCAGGTTGTTTTGGCCAAGAGCCAGCCCTGAACTTGTTATACAAGGTGTATGGGCTCAGGAGCAGCAACACAGGACAGATGCTGGCCAGTGCCAGGTACTGCATACATGGCTTTTCCGGAGGGACAACCATTGGACAGAGCCTGGCACAGGAACACCTCAGAGCTGACACATCACCCCACAAACCAGCCTCCCTCTTCCAGCAAATAGTAAAGGCAGTCTATCTCCTGCCCAAGGTACTGTGACTGAGCGCAAAAGAGTTGCCTCACCCCAAGGATTCTCTCTCTCCAAAAGGGTCAGATGCTGGGTATGAACCAAAAATGTCGGGTTTTCCCTCGATGATCCCAAATTTCTAGAATTCTGAGAAATATCTTCAAGATCAACTATGACTGATGAGAACTGAACCCAGTTGTCAAATCATTGGGAAGAGTCCCACTGAAGTTTTGAAGTCCGATGCTTTCTTGGCCCAAAGCAGATCCTACTTTAAAAAGATCCTTTTGAAGTCACCAGCAACCATTAAATGCAATGACCTCTGCTTACCAGATGTAGTCACTCCTGGACATGAGCCCCAGCAGGCATTCATAGAGCTCTCCCTTTTAGCTGTGTGACCTCAGGCAGGTGTCCACACCTTTCTGAGCCCCTATTGCTTCAAACAAAAACCGTATTTCCCCACCTCACAGAGTCATGATGACATTCATGGGCTAAAGAGATGACTCAGTGGGTAAAGGGGCCTGCCACCAAGGCTGAAAACCTGGATTGTATCCCTGGCATCTATATGCTAGAAGGATAGAACTGAACCGACTCCTCCAGCTTGTCCTGTGGCTTCCATATATGAGCTCACACATGAAACACACACACACACTAAAATATAAAAAGATATGTAGACTGTATGAACTGCTCAGCTCATTGCCAGGCAAACTGTAAGCCCTTGCCCAAACAGACCTGTCATTTCTGTGGCATCGTACTCATTCCTGCTACTCAGACATCTGGGATTTACAGAACACAACCCAATGCCTATCAGGGAGGAGAGATGAGGCCTCATGTCTCCCAGGTCATTCAAGCCCCTCTGCAGTTACCAACCCTAGTCACTGCCAAGACACCAGCCCACAGCTAATGTTACAGCTCAGAAACCCAAGCTGGATTCTACTGAGATGCTAGGGCCATCAGAAAGTGGCCCAGGGTCTTGGGGTCAGACAGGGCTTGTGTTTTCCAATCCCAGCTCACCCACTGAGTTTTTGTGGGTACGTGCTCCCTGTCTCTGGCATTCAGTGCCCCTACCCGTCAAATCAAAGTGGGGTGGGGACTCAGGGAGTTCCCTCTTCAAGACATTTGATGTCGCAAGCTCTGTCTAGAGTCAGCTCCAAGACACAGAAATTGAGAGGGAAGGGGCACAGAAGCAGAGGCCTTCACTAGGGGTTAGGGAGGAGTGCGCCTTGTGCTTTGAGGGCAGTCAGACCAAAAGAGGGACTCTGAGCTCAGGACCTCCGCTTGCTCACGTAAAGGCCAAAGACAGCCCCTCCTTGTCTCCCTCCCACCTCAAACTTGAGACTCCCCAGGTAATGTGCCCCAGTCACCTTGCAGGGCCCAAGGTGAGCAACTCTTCTGGGGTCCTAAGAGGGTGTGGGCCAGGCCCCTGAGAGACCAGGCAGCACCTATGGAGACTGACTGCAAGACCTCACACGACCGTTCCAGCCAACCGTGGGGGATTTGGAGGTGCTGAGCTTCCGTGGACTGACAGAGCATCCTTGAAGGAGGTTGGACCACAAGTAGAAAGCCGGCCAGCAGGGATGGCCATCCTCAAGCATTCTGGGCAAGCCTGTACCACTAAGCTACGACCGCAGCTCTGGCCTCCTCTTCAAGAACACGCAATGTTGAGATCACAGCGACTTCAGGCAGCCTCTAAGGAGGCATCTCAGTGCAGGGATGCTCTGGCCTGAGAAGAACCTCTGTCCACCACTCCAAAAAAAGCGACTCCCAGAACTATGGGGCACACTCGGAAAATTAACAAGTGCACGATTCCAGCAACCGTCTGGGATGCACCCACATTCCACTCTACCGAGTGTCTTAGCCATGCAGCCCCGTCGCGGGTCCTGGAACTAGCTGCGCCCACAGATGCTCGGCCCCCGCGCACCAGAGCCCCGGACTGCCCCGCGCACTCACCCTGGTCTCAGCCCGCAGCGCCGCGTTCCCGCCGGTGCCACCCAGGCTTTGACAGCGCTGTCCGACCGCCCCCGCCCTTTAACCACTCCCGACTGAGCCCTGAGCCCCGCCCTTGACACGGTGGACCACGCCCACAGGGCCTACTCCACACCACACCGGCCACGCCCCCTGCCCAGCCGGCCCCAGTAAGACTTCCAGAGATAGAGATAATTAGACGCAGGACGTAGAGGCGGAACTGACACCGAAAGGGAGAGAGCCACACACAGAGATGGAGACGTGAAGACTTAGACACCTAAAAGCCCTAAATCTTCAGATTCCTCATTCAGACTCCTCTTGACTCCCTACCATTGGAACCCCATTTCACCTGTGGGCCACCCCTCCTCCCACACCAACGTTTCAAAACCCCACCTCAGGGGGCTCCCAAGCTTGCACATGGGTCCCTAAGTCATCACTTGATGCCCCCACCATCACCCAGGAGCATTCCCTGTGGGCCGTAGGGGCTCTCAGACTCCGTCAGCTCCAGGGAACCTCCTGCCTCCAGGATCCCACGACGCCCACCCTCCTGGGTTGGATCTACCGGTGTTCCTCCAGCCTGGGTCTTCGGTAGTCCCAGCACTTAGAGGCAGGAGAATCAGACGTTCCAGGCCTGCCTGGACTACTTATGGAGAACCTATATTTTAAAAGAAGAAGAAGAAGAAGAAGAGGGGACTGGAGAGATTGCTCTTTCAGAAGACCCAGCTGCGTTCCCAGAACTCACATCAGTAGCTCACAACTTCATGCCAGCTCTAGGGGATTCCAAGCCTCTGGTCTCCAAGAGCACACACATGTGTCACATGTGCATACCCACACACAGACACATGCATACACCTAATCTAAAATAATAAAAAATAGGTCAGGCCTGGTGGCTCACACCTTTACCCCAGCACTCCAGACGCAGAGCCAGAGGCAGGGGCAGGGGCAGGCAGAGCTCTTTAGTTCCAGGATAGCCTGATCTACATATACAGTTCCAGGCCAATCAGGGCTACATAGTGAGACCATGTCCCCCCTCCCTCCAAAAAAAAAGAAAGAAAAAGAGAGCTCGAGAGATGGCTCAGCAGTTAAGAGCACTGGTTGCTCTTGCAGAAGACCCTGGTTCAGGGTCCCAGCACCCACAAAGCAGTTAACAATCCTCAGTAACTTCATTCCAGGGGATCCAACGCCCTCTTCTGCTCCCCAAGGGCACTGCACAACATGGATGCATTTAGATACCATCAAAACACTCATACACCTAAAATAAGTAATAAACAGATAACCGTTTAAACCCAAAATAAATAAGTAAAATATACAAAGAAATCTTTAAAAAGAAAACAAAGTGGGGGCCGGCAAAAGGGCCTACCAACCTGAGCACCTGAGTTCAATTCCTAGGACTCACATGGAGGAAGAAAAAACCAACTCCCACAAGTTGTCTTCTGGTAGAACTTTCAGGCCCCATACACACACACACACACACACACACACACACACACATGCACGCACCAGCTAAATAAATAAGGAGTTAAAAAAGGAAAATTAAGATGGGGAGGACCTCCTGAAGCATTAGATTGTTCCATTCCTACCCCAGGCTTTCTCATCCACTGACAGACACCTTGACCTTCTACCAAGATGCTGTCCTTGGCCAACCCATCTGTTCCAGAAGCTAACCCTTGGATGTGAGATGGCACTGGGCCGCTGGGTGGGTAGGTGGGCAGCTGACTTGGACAAGCAGGCAGACACCAGGGAGAACAAAGAAGTCCCCACTCGCTTCCCAACTTGGAAGACTTCTTTCTCTGTTTCCGGTAACTTTCTCTGGATTGGTGTTCTGCCCTTGGGAGGGTGGGGGCTGTGAGGTGAAGAAGAAGAGCTAGAAATAATTGAGCCCTTGCTGCCTGAAAGCCACAAAAGGGAGGCCAGTCCAGGCAATGTGAAGCATGTGACATCTGAGCCAGGGCTGTGGGGACAGGTTGGATTTCAACATGTTCAGAAGGGGGGTGGGGCTCAAGCGCAGAGAAACTAGGAGGCGTGGCCCGGTAGGTAGCTTTTCCTGGCCTAGGGTGTGAGAGATGTAAAGGCTGGAAAGACCCAGGAGCTGCTCAAAGGGCTTCGAAGGCCAGTGTCAGTGGCTAGGGGTCATACGGTGGGCAACGGGGAGTTAGGGATGGTTCCTGAGCGGCGGAGAAACCCCCGTGTTCTTTACCTGGTTTTAAACCAGGGGAGGGGCGGGGGGGCTGGTCACAAGCTGAATATGGAGACAGCAAGAGAGGGCGGCAGTCAGTTTCCCTGCTCTTAGCAAGACGCAGGCCAGGAAGGAGGAAAGAGCTGTACGGTCTTGGGCCGCAAAGGCCCCGACAGTGGGCTTCTTGGCTGTGTGGTCTTGGGAAAGTCAGGTGACTGCTCTGAGCTACCATCTACAGACAGAAACAGGTGACGAGATGAAAGGGGGCTGTAGGGCACTCACCCCCACATCTGGCACAGAGCAAACACTGGCTCTTTGAGCTTTAGGGGCTGATCTGTGGTAGCTTATCCATTCTTCCTTAGAGCGGATGTGGGAAGTGTCCCCAGATATTTTGGGTTGTCACACTGGGGAACAGAGGTGGAGATCAAAGATGCTGTGCAGTGTCCTACCACACACAGCATGCTCCAGTGACAGAAGATAATAGGCCATAGGTGTGAACAATGCAGGGGCTTAGAACCACTGGGTCGTTTGCCTTCTGTCCACAAGGATCGTGGGATGTTGGGAGAGGCGGGAGGAGGCTGTCAGTTACTGGGAAGAAAGTAGACACGGTAGAGTGGGTTGGGACCACGAGGGGAAGAAGGCAAAGAGGATGCAGACAAGGAGAGCTGATGACTGCACTTCCAACGAGGACAGGCAGAGGCAGAGACCAGAGGTGGAGATTAAGGAAAGCGATGACGGCATCCATGGCGTGGACAGTCACAAGGACTCCAGGCTCTCAGAAAGGATGAAGCAGTTCGGTCAGCGGGTTGCAGAAGGCTCTGTGGGCTGAGGTCAGACCCGCCCCCTCTAAAGCCTACTGTGTATGGCTCCCTGTTTGTTGAACCCCAGGAGAGGCCAACCCCAGGGGGAGAGTAGAGAGCTGGAGGAGGCAGAGGCAGTCGCCAGGATCAGGTGACGGTTCAGTAAAGCTGTGTGGGTGATGGATGTAGGACACAGGAGGGTCCAGCCAAGAGCATTTCCAACCAGAGGGTGGGGAAGAATGCTACAAATGCTGCCTTCTACACATGACTGGGCTGTTTCGCTCATGGACTCACAGTAGCTGTGTTTACCTGAACAAGACCTGCACAAGATGGGACCCATCCAGAGAGTCCAGACTGGATAGGAGAGACGGCTGTGAGGCCCTGTCCCTCCCTGAGGAGCTTTGACTGCTGAGGGCTGGCGGCAGGGAAGAATGGCACTTTCAGTGGTGTGGCCACCAGTGAGCTATTGATGTTCCAGGAAGCTACCCCCCACCCATGCCTATGCAAGCAAGCACCCTGATTAAACACAATGGCTCATAAAAGAAGACTTAGAGTATCGGGGGGAGACTTTTGGGAAGAAGGGGGTCAAAAGGATGAATAAGCTCAAAATTCATCATATGTGGTATAAAATTCAAATTAATTAAAAAAAATTTTGAGACAGGATCTCACCATATAGACCAGGCTGTCCTGGAACTCACAGAGATCTGCCTGCCTCTGCCTCCTGAGTGCTGGGATTAGAGCCACATGCCACCACACCTGGTTTGATTTCTTTTTTTAAGTTATTTACTGGGACTGGAGCTCAGCAATTAAGAGCACTTGCTGCCCTTGCAGAGGACCCAAGTTCAGTTCCCAGACCCACATCAGGCAGCTCACAACCATTTGTAACTCCAGCTCCAGGGGATCTGGCACTGGAACACACACAGACACACTCAGGCATGTGCACACACAGTACATATAAATTAAAAATTAGTTTTTTTTAAAAAATAATGAACTTTCTTTCTCCTTTCTGTTTTTGAGGCAATGTCTCATGTAGCCCAGGCTAGCCTAGAACTTACAGTGTTGCTGAGGCTATTCTTGATCTCCTACTGTCTCCTCAAGTACTGGGATTATAAACTTACACTGCCCCGCCTGGCTCTAAACTATCTTTCTTTCTCTTGGTTTGTCTTTTATATCTATTTACTGGGGAGGTGTGTATACCATGGCACAGATAGGGAAGTCAGAGGACAACCACTGCAAGTGGATTCCCTCCCTCCACGGTGTGGTTCCTGGGGATCGAGCTCAGATCTTCAGGCTTAGTAGCAAGCACCTTTACCTGTTGAGCCATCTTGCTGGCCCTCTTTCTGTGTACGTGAGACAGCGTCTCACCTTGTAGTTCATGCTGACCCTAAACTCATCGTCTTCCTGAGTTCGGGGATGCCATATGCACAACACTATACCTAGCTCAATATATTTCTTTTTCGAAATTATTCTGAGCTCTGGGTGTGGCTTGGGGGTAGATTACTTCTCTAGCACCTATTAGGCCCCGGGTTCCATCTCCAGGACTGAAAGAAATCAATAGATTTAGGTGGAACCCACACATGGAGTGAAGACGGCTTAATAGAAACAACTAAGAGTCATTCTCAGCCCTAGAACCTGGGTCAAGCAAGGGCCTTTCACAGTTACCAGAAGCTGAACCAGGCAGGGTTGTATGAACAGAGCCGCACACCTTCCATCCAGGGACACAACCACCTGCAAGAATCACGTGGGGAAAGAGACGAGATGCACGCTCACTAGCTTCCCTCTCCCTCTCCTTCTAAAGCTTGCTGTAGCTCCCTATTGGTTGAATCCAGTGGGAAGTCACAAGACAAAGGAGCGTGCTCCACGAGCTAGCAAGGAAAATCCAACAAAATGAGATGGAGGAGGCTTCTCTGAGAAGGAGAACTTCAGCGTGCTTAAGAGAAGAGCTGGAGAGTTGGTTCAGTGGTTAAGAGCACTGGCTGTTCTTGCAGAGGACTCAGGTTCAGTTCCCAGCACCCACATCGTAACTCACAACTGTCTGTTAACTCCAGTTCTAGGGAATCGGACACCTTCTTCTTACCTCTGTAGGCGTTGCACAACACGGGAGCACTTACATTTATGCAAAACACTCATGCCCATTCAATAAATAAATATCTTTAAGAGAAGGAGAAAAGGCGTTCCCAACAGATGATGTATCTTGTGGAAGGGCCCTGAGGCTACAACCTGCCTCGAAGGATAGCCAAGAAACCAGAGGAGCTGGAGCAGAGGGCAGGACAGAAGAATGAGAAGAGAGGGCGGCTAGAAGACGGCAATTTTTCTGTTTTGTTTTGTGGGTGCTCGTCTGTGGATGTATACACACCATGGCATGTATGCGGAGGTCAGAGGATAACCTGCAGGAGTCAATTCTCTCCTTCCACCACGTAGGTTCCAGAGATGGAACTCGGGTGGTGGGTTTGGCAGCAAAGCACCTTTGTCTGCGGAGTCTTCTAGGGTCGGTGAGAGCTGCTGAAGGTTCTGAGCTGAGGCTGCTCTAAGCAGAGGTTATAATGGGTGCCCTCTGGCTGTGATACTATGAATAGGTTCATGGAGAATAACCACAGTCCCCAGGACAGACTGGCAGAGGTAAGAAAGGAGGTAAATTTAGAGTGCGTTGCTTTTTGCTGCTTTGTTTTTTTTTTTTGTTTGTTTGTTTGTTTGTTTTGGTTTGGTTTGTTTTGGTTTGGTTTGGTTTTGGCTTCATTTGTTTTCAATGCTAGAGTGCATGCTAGGCAAGCACTCCACCACTGAGCTACATCCCAGCTCTGGAATTCCCATGAAGACGGCACAAGTGGGATTTGCTGACACACTTGATGTAGGTAGAAGACGATTCATGGTGACAGAAGGGTTTGGACCTGGGTAATGTGACTAGGTGAGAAGAGAAACAGAGAGAAAGGGCATCCGGACGGGAGGGTATAGGAAGGGAGGGCGAGCATTTCAAGATGAGGATACCAGCCTTGGAAATCCAGGCTCTGGCATTATGCCACTGTGTGCCAGGCAGAAACATGTGGGACAGAGTAGGCAAGATGGCTCAATGGATGGCTTGCAGCCAAGCCTGGTGACCTGAGTTCCAACCCTGGGACCCACATGCGTGAAGAACAGAAACAACTCTTGCAAATTGTCCTCTGACCTCCACACGCACATGCTCTGGCACACGTGGGCCCCCACCACAACAAGTAAATGAATGTAATGAAAGACAGAAAAAGAGAAAGGAAAGAGGCCAGGAGCCAGCACAGAGGAGCCAGCAGGTCCAGGGCCTGGAAGAACAGACAGCAGGCACGTCACCCACCTGAGGCCCTGAAGCCACCTGCCTGGGACTCTGCTGATACAGACAGAGGTGGGAGTGAGTTAGGGACTAAGCAGCCAGGCCCACCCCCACCAAGGACCATATGCTACACCAGGCAGATTCAGCACAATGCAGAGTCAAATCTCTTCTCCCCAGAGAAAATGTCAGGACTGCAGTACATCCCCTCCCCAGGGGACCAGGCTTCCAGAAGGTTCTAGAAACTTGAAAATGCTTGCCAGGTGCTGTGCAGCTTTTGTCAAGTTACTTCACCCCTCTGAGCCTCAGTTGGCCACTTTTTGTTCATCTGTTACATATTCTCCCTCCATGGTCAGTTCTCTACCCTAAAACTGTGAGGTGGCCGAGAATCACAGAATGAAAGGTCACTGACCCACACTGGCATTCGCGCTCTGGTCTGTTGGGCTCCAAGAACCATGAAGCTATCTGGGGATGATCCTACAACCTCAGCAAGTGGCTGGCATGCATTGCTGCTGCCAGTCTTGGCCTCAGTTGTCCTCTCCCCCAGACTCAACAGCCTTGTCTGCAAAATAAGGTTGTCAAAGAGCCTAAACCGTGACCCACTGGCTTTGGGAGACAGTCAAAACACCAGGTGTATAAAAATAGATGCTCAAGTCCGGCAGTTCCTCAAAAAGCTCCGCAGAGGCGACCGTACAACCCAGCAGAGCCTCTTCCACACTGGAAACAAAACTGACCCTGGTGGTGCATGGCTATAATCTCAGCACTGGGTAGGAGGAGGCAGGAGACTCAACAGTTCAAGGTCATCCTCAGTTACATACTGAGTTGGAGGCCAACCTGGGCTACATGAGAGCCTATCTCAATAAAAAAAATATAATAATGTCTCAGTGGGTAAAAGTACTTGCTGCACAAGCCACAAACTGAATTCAGTCCCTAGAACCCACAGTGAAGGAGAGAACCGATTCCTGAATGCTGTCCTCTAGCCTCTGCACACGCAAGCGATATGCATGTGTTCATACACACACACACACACACACACACACACACAGTAACGATTTTAAGTATTGTAAGAACATGTGCACAATGTTCAACAATGCACTGTCTGCAATGGGCAGAAACAGAAAGAACTCAGATGACCACCAATGACGAGTAAATGGATAAAATGCCACATGGCCACACATGTGAATACAGTGAGTATTATTCAGCCATGTACAGCAATGGAAGACTGGCATGTACCGTAATGTGACTGGATCTTGAAAGCACAGTGCTAAAAAAAGCTGGACCCAGAAGGCCAGATAGGGTGTGAATTGTCCACCTAGGCCCATGCACAGACACAGAGAATTGAGTGGTGGCTGTCTGGGGCTAGAGAGACCTGATGGGGAAGGATTGCTTCCGAGTTTCCGTTTGGGGTGATGAAATTGTTCTGGCTCTAGATAAAGGTGGTAGTTGCACAACACTGTTGGTATGCTAAATGTCACTGGATTGCTGGTTTATACTTTTACATTGTTTGCTTTAAAATGATTAGTTTTGGTGGGCATGGTGGCACAAGTTTATCATCCCAGCACTTGGGAGATCAAGGCAAGAAGATTGCAAATTTGAGTCTAGCCTGGGCTACATGAAATCCTGTCTCAAAAAGAAAAAAAAAAGACAGAAAGAAAAATAGGGTCAGCAGAATGGCTCTGTGGGTAAAGATGGCATCTAAAAGAGACTGATGACTTGAGTTTGAGTCCTGAGACTCACATGGTAGGAAAGAACCGACCAGTTCTCTGAAAGCTGGCCTCTGACCTCCACACGCACACTGCGGCACACACACACACACACACACACACACACACGAGCATAACCTGTAAATCTCACTTCTTGGGAGGCAGAGGCAGGAGGCTCAGTCTCCAGGACATAGGGAGTTAGAGGCCAGCCTAGGTTACATGAGATCCTGTCGAGAGAAAGAAAGAAAGAAAGAAAGAAAGAAAGAAAGAAAGAAAGAAAGAGAGAGAGAGAGAGAGAGAGAGAGAGAGAGGGGGAGGGAGGGAGGGAGGGAGGGAGGGAGGGAGGGAGGGAGGGAGGGAGGGAGAGAAAGAAAGAAAGAAAGAAAGAAAGAAAGAAAGAAAGAAAGAATAATCTTTTGTCCTGTGAATGTCACTTAATAAGTGGTAAGTGATGGATTTACGTTCCACCAATTCCTCCACCAAGTCCAGGAGATAAGTGCACTAATATATCCATTGCAGAGATGGAGAAATCGAGGTACACAGAAAGGAGGGACTCTTTCTGGGAAGCCTGGTTTGGAACTGGGGTCTCCTCAAACTTATGCACATTTCTTTTGGCCAAGGAACCACTCAGGTGACAGACACTCACAGAGAAATCACCGTCCCGGCACCATGACTCACGAGGACAGAGAACAGAACTCAAGATGTTGGTCATCTTGATCCAGAACTTTCTCTTCGGCCCAGAAGAGCCCAGCTGGTGGGACTGGGGCTGAGGAGCAGTCTCTGCTCAGAAAGGAAACCTTGAGTGTTCTCCACCCTGTCCTAGTGCTGAATACTCCCATCGTGGCCCTGAAACGTCACTTCATGAAATTTACAGCCTGGAAACGATGACGGCGGACTCGAATGTTCCCAAACCTCTCAAGATAAAGGCTGAGTCAGAGAAGGGGACCTCAAGAAACAAGGAACTGGAGGAGACAGAGGAGAAGGAGGACTTTCTGGAAAGGGCTTTGAAGAATTCATAGGAGCCCACCATGTCAAATTAAAAGGCTTGTGAGTATGTTTTAAAGTTTACATTGGCATATGTCCTTGGCACAAATTGGAAACATTATGGGTTTCATAACGGCCTTTTCATCCAAGTAAATAAGGTGCTTTGGCTTTATTCACCCCCAGTTATCTCTCCCATTCCTTTCTCTTCTCCATAGTTTGCCCTCTACTTTCATGCTGTATAGTGTTATGCACACACATGAGCACACACACACGTAGAGCATATACTTACATACAGCATACATGCTCACATATACAGTGTACACACATATATACATACAGCACACACACAAAAGTATACATACATGTACAGGATACACATACACAGCATACCCACTCACATATACAGTATGCACACACATACATCATACACACATAGTAGACACATGCACACAGCATACCCACTCACATATACAGCACACGCACTCATACATGCACACCATGTATGAAAAAAGCCTGATGTTTTCTTGTTTTCCTCTTTTTGCTGCGGAGTCTCGCTATGCCACACTAACTGACCTGGAACTCATTGTGTGAACCACAGTGACCTCAGACTTGTGGCAAATCCCCAGCTCCTCGCTCCAGGTGGCGGGGTCCCAGCTGTGCATCATCATGTCTGGCTGATATTGTCTTTCTGAACTTGGTTTTGTTTTGTTTGTTTTTTTCTTTCTTTCGTTTTTATTAGGCAGGGTCTCCAGGTCTCTAGCCTGGAAGGATTGGCCTCAATCTCACAAGAAATCTGCCTGCCTCTGTCTCCCAAGTACGGGGATTAAAGGCATGTGCCACAGCTCTGGATTCTTTTTCTTAACACACTGATTTCCATTTCCATCCATTTTCCTGAAGATGGAGTAACGTTCTTTATTGCTAAACAAATCTTTGCCATGTTATATATAGCACAGTTCTCAGCCAAGCATGGTGGTTTACACCTGCAATCTCAGAACTCAGAAGACTAAGTCAGGAAGTCTGCAATGGACTTGAGGCCAGCCGGAGTTACAGAGTGACTCTCTATCTCTCTCTCTCTCTCTCTCTCTCACACACACACACACCACATTTTCATTATCCAGACGTCAATCGATGAACATCTAAGCTGATTTCATTTCCCAATTATTGTGAACAGAGCAGCAATGAACATGAATGAGCAGGCGTCTCTGTGGTGTGTTGCCAAGGGGTGACCTAACTGGGTCCTCTGGAGATTCTAATTGTATTTTTCTGAGACTTTAAATTTTCATAGTGGCTGTTCCCGTTTATACTCCAATCAGCAGTGTGTAACTATCTCTCTTTCCCCATATCTCTGACATGTGTTGGCATTTGTTTTCCTTTTAAATATTACGTGTGTGTGTGTGTGTGTGTGTGTGTGTGTGTCAGGGGACAGCTTTTGGGTTCCTTCCTTCCACTATGTAAGTTCCTCAAATTTAATTCAGGTTCTCAGACTTAGTGCAAGGGCTGGAGCCCTTGGTAGCCCCCGTGTTCGTGATCGCATTTCTCACTGGGGTGAGATGGAGCTTGGGAGTTTTTTCACACTCATTTCACAAGTTGTGATGCAAAGTTACAGAAACCCTAAAGAGAGGAAATTAGTAATATCTGGTACAATTTTATAGCATTTGCCACGTATAAGAGTATGCTGTTCTGGGCATAATGGCACACTCCTTTTTAACTTTTATTTTATTTTATTTCTTTTCTTTTACTTTTTGATCTTTTTGACATAAGGTGCCCCTGTAGCCCCAGCTGGCCTGAAATTTACTCTGTAGGTCACAGAGATGCCCCTGCCTCTGCCCCCTCCACAGGTGAGCATGCCACCATACCTAATTTCAGTCTTTCTCTTAAGGGAGTGGGTGGGTGGCTCTCTACCCCCAGGGAGAGTCGCCTCCAGGCCCACTCACCCCACTGCTCCTCAGCCCCCAGCATTCCCACACAGACTGAGCTCAGCATCTCTTTGATTACAAAACTGCCC
The DNA here is from genome assembly GCA_035773235.1 of Eospalax fontanierii. Lineage (NCBI taxonomy): Eukaryota > Metazoa > Chordata > Mammalia > Rodentia > Spalacidae > Eospalax > Eospalax fontanierii. Next base: position 10,164,436 of record CM069554.1, read on the forward strand.
CTCCCCAGCTCTGGGACAAGGTGCCCAAGATTAAATCTCTCTCTGTCTTTCAAACACACAATAGAAGCGCCTGCCGCCTGCCGCGGAGGGTCAGGGGTCACCACGGCTGTTTTCCCCTTGGCACTCTGGATTCGCCCAATTACTGGGTTGGCCCAAACCAACTTTGATAGTTTGGCAGCTGCTCCAAATAGGATTAAGGCCCAGTCCCATGGCCTGGCAGCGTGCAGAAAGCTGCGGACTCCCCAGATGCGGAAATAATACCAGCTGTGAGCCACAATGAACCTCACATGTGGAAGTCCAGACATCCAGTTAGTGAAATGGATTTACTCCATTAGCAAGACTCAGGGCCAGCTGAGGAACACGAGACAGGTGTGTAGGACACAGGCCGTTGGCACCACTCTGCAAATGGCCTGTTCACCAAATTCATCCCACACAGTGTCCCAAGTATTTGGTTTGCACCACCTCATTTTACCTTCACAGTGACCCTGGGAGGTCCTCTCCTCTCATTCTAGAAGGGGACAAAACGAGGTCCAGGAATGAAACTACTTGCTGCCTCTAACTAGAGTCAGGCCAGGAATTTATTGGATTTTTAAAAATTGTTTTATTGCTTGAGAATTTCATACAAGCTTATAATATGTTCTGATCACATTTCCCACCCGTTCCCTTCTCTCCAATTCCTCCTCTATCCCCTGTCACCTTTCCCTCCTAATTTCATGTGCTTTTTTTTTAACCCACGGAGTCCACTAAGTGCTAGAAGTGTGTGCATGGGTGTGGAACCAACTACTGAATCGTGAGTAGCCTGCAGGGGCCACATCTCTGAAGAAAACTAACCCTTCTCTCTCCCAGCCAGTCATCAGTTGCTAGTAGCTCTGCAGCTACAGTGAGTGCTCCTGACCAACTCCCTCCCATGCTGGGGTTTTGGCTGACTCATCCTGTGCCCGTCTTGTGCAAGTTGTCCCAGCTGCTGTGAGTTCCTGTGAACAACTGCCCTGTCATGTCTCAAAAACAGTTTCGCCATAGTCATTCACTCTTCCTGGCCGCTCTTCATTGATGATCCCTGAGCCTCAGAGAACGGGGTGTGGAATAAAAGTTCCATTTAGTGCTGAGCTCTCCACAGGTCTTATTCTATATTCACAGACCAGTTGTGGGTCTCTGGGTTAATAATACTTTTGTCTTTGGAGACAGGTTCTCACTATGTAGTCCTGGCTGGCTTGGAACTCTTTGTGTAGACCAAGCTGGACTCAAACCCACTGAAATCCACCTGCCTCTGCCTCCCCAGTGCTAGGATTAAATATGTCATCACACCCAGCCTGGATTAATAATTTTTTATTACATTTATCTATATAGTGTGTGTGCACTGCACACATTTGGAGGTCAGAGGACCATTGCAGGAGTCAGCTCTGTCCTTCCACCTCATGGGTTCCAGGGTTCAAACTCAAGTTATCAGGCTGGGAGGCAATTGCCTTTGCTAACCCAGCCATCTCACTGGCCTCAAAGAATTTAAATCCAGGTCAGTGGCACACTCCCAAAAAGCAAGATTTGTTTTTTGTTGTTGTTGGGGTTCTTTTGTTTGAGTTTTTGTTGTTTTGAGACAACATCTATTTACCAGGTTGGTCTTGAATTTATAATACTGCTTCAGCAAATATTTGAGGGGTTTGTCTATTTTTTGTTTGTGTTGAGACAGGGTCTTGTGTAGCCCAGGCTGGCCTCAAATTCTCTGTACAGCTGGGGATGACCTTGAACTGCTGATCCTCTGTCTCCAGACTACTTGGATTACAGGTGTGTACCTCCACAATCAGCTCCCAGAAAGCTTTGTTTCCCTTAAATTTTTTCATTATATTTAAATTATTGATTTGTGTATTTTGTATGTATGTGTGTACACATGCAGGCCCACGGCACACATGTGAAGCTCAGAACACAACTTGAGGGAGTTGGCTCTGTCCTTCTATCACGTGAGTCCCAGGGATGAAAGTCAGGTGGTCAGGCTTGGTGGCAGGTGCCCCGTTGCTGTCCACCTCCAAAGTTAGTATTTACACCCACTGAAAATGCTGTTGATGGGGCTGAGGAGGTAGCTTAGGGTTAAGATCCCTGACGCTTCCTGCAGAGAACTCTGGTTTGGTTCCCAGCACCCACATGAATGTTAACAACCATCTATAACTCCAGTTCCAAGGGATCCAACAGGCTCTTCTGGCCTCCTCAGGCATTGCACAACACAGATACCCTTATATACATGCAGGCAAAATATTTATACACATAAAACATTAAATAAATAAAATTTTAAAAGTTGTTTTTTGTTGTTGAGCTAGGAATAGTATGATGATACAGTAACTCCTTGGCATACAAGAGGCTTCTACCCCCAGCATCAGTTAACCATCTATATAATAATACAGACAATAATAAAAGTAATAAATAAAATATTTTTATTTACAAAAATGATCTATTTTTAAAAGGTTAAATTTTTAATTGAATTCTTGTGTATTCCATACAGAACATCTCAATCGATTTTAGTCACTTTTAGATCTCTTTCTTCATTGATATCCTCCCACACCCCTAGAATTCATGCAGTCTGTCATAAAAGGTTAAATTATCTATTTTTATTTTATATGTATTAGTGTTTTGACTACATGTACGGATGTGTATAGCATGCATACCTGAGATCAGGTGCTGGATCTCCAGGAACTGCTGGATCAGGTGCTGGATCTCCAGGACAGCTGCAAACAGCCTTTCGGGTTCTGGGAACTGAACCTGGATCTTCTGCAATAGCAACTTGTAAACTGACTCTATTTAGTGATACATGTGAACAAAACCTAGAGCTGAATAAAAAAACAAGCGCAAGGCTGGGGCATGGCTCATCGTAGAGCTCCTGCCTGAGCCCCCAGTGAGGGGCTAGAGATGTGACTCAGCAGTACAGCACAGGCTGGCAGCGTCCAGGAAGCCCTGATTACATTCTTCCCACTGAGGAAAAAAAAAGGCGCATACAATGTCAGCAACCCAGGGCTGGGCTTGAGAGCTCACACTTTGATCCGGGTACTCACGGAGGCAGAGGCAAAGGGATCCCTGTAAACTGAGCCAGCCAGGGTTAGGTTCTGAGACCCTGTTTTAAAAAAAAAAATCTCCAAAGTTGGGTGTGGTGATGCACCCCTTCAGTCCTGGAACTCAAGTGGCCAGCTGGAGTTACAGAGAGTCTCAAAAAAAACAAACAAAAATCTCAGCGCAGAAGCCGTCCCCCAACAGTAGCTTTCATTATTATTGTGAAGACTGTTGTAATTACCCTGACTGCTGCCACAGTGGAATTTTACTTTGTTTCTGGGGCACAGTGTTTACAGGACTGGGGGACTGAACCCAGGACCTTGCATATGCTAAACAAACACTCTACCACTGAATGGATTTATTTTTTCTTACATTATTAATCATTTGTGTGTGTGTGTGTGTGTGTGTGTGTGTGTGTGTGTGTGTTTGCACATATGCCACAGTCTGTGTGGAGGTCAGAGGACAGCCTGAGGAGTCAGTTTTCTCCTACCATGTGGGTCCCAGGGATCTAATTCAAGTCTTCAGGCTTGGCTGGAGGTACTTTTAGCCTCTGAGCCATCTGGTCAACCCATAGAGAAATGTTTTAACTTAATTTTTATTTTATGTGCATGAATGTTTTACCCATGTCGTGCAGTGCCCACAGAGGCAAGAAGAGGGTGTCAGATCCCCTAGAACTGGAGTTGTGGACAGTTATGAACTGCCATGTGGGCGCTGAGAACTGAACATGTGTCCTCTACCACAGCAGCCAGTGCTCTTAACTGCTACACCATTTTTCCAGCCCCCATGGAGAAGGTTTTTAACTTTGATCTTGACCCCAAGTTCAGTCCTGCTTCAAGTTCCTTCTCCTCTGACCATGATTCCCATACGGGTCCTGGTAGCCAGCCGGCCTCTGCCGATGTTCCAGGCCCTGGTCAGTGGCCGCTCTCCTGAGCCCCCTCGCTTTCCGGCAGCATGGAGGCCTCAGGCCTCTCCCGTGAGCAGACCTCATGAATTTGGAAGGTGGCATGAGAAGAGGGGACTCAACACTGGTATCCAGATTTCCTGCTGCCACCCAGGTCCATCCCACCCGGGTATGTTTGTGAATGGATACCTGATGTGTGGGCACACGTGTTGACATGTTTCAGAGCCCAACCCCAGCCTGACCCTGTGGCCTTCATTACTCCGGTTTGTACATATTCAGCAAACCCCACCTGATATCCAGTTGATCCCTAGGCACCCCAGGACTTCGCATCTCCTTGGCTTGGGGAAACAGAACTGGTCAGAGATAAGATATGAAAGTACAGGCCAGCAAAATGGTTCAGCAGATAACGGTGGTTGCCACCAAGCCTGACAGCCCGAGTTCAATACCCAGGACCCCCATGATAGGAGAGAACATTCCCATAAGTCATCCTCTGACCTCCACACACAAGCATGGCACATGATGCCCCTTCACCCTCACATATACATGTATACAAAATAAATAAAAGGTTAAAAAAAAAAGAGAAGAAGATAAGAGAAAAGAAAGCAAGTAAGCCTGCCGCCTGAGCTACGTGAGTGGGGGCAGAAGGAATGAGGAAGGCAGGAAGCCAAACCTGGTGCTTCAGGTCAGCAGCTGCCGAGGAGACCAACACAAGGAAGGTTGAAGGTTCAAGGTCCTCCTAGGCTCCAGAGAAAGTTTGAGGCCTGTCTGTTCAACTCAGTAAGACCCCACCTCAAAATAAAAAAAGTTAGGCTGAGGTGACTCAGAAGTAAAGTGCTATCACAAGAACACCTAAGTGTAGATACCCAGCACCCAGGTAAAAAGGCAGACACTGCAACACTGGGAGAGCAGAAACAGATCTATGGAATTCACTGGCTGGCCACTCAGCCAAACCCATGAGCTCCAGGTTCAGTGACAGACCCTGTCTCGAAGAAGGTAGAAAGCAGCTGAGAAGCACACCTGATGTTACAGCCACACGAGCACACACGTGCATATGCCCACAGGCACACGCCCTGAGGAATGCATATACACCTCTCTCTCTCTCTCTCTCTCTCTCTCTCTCTCTCTCTCAATCAATCAATAAACAAACAAACAAATAAAAAATCTTTAGACCGGGTCTTATCATGTAGCCCAGGCTGGCCTTGAACTCACAGAGATCCTCCCGCCTCTGCTGAAATTAAAGTCCTACACCACCTCACTCAGCAACAAATTTTTTTAAATTTTATTTTATGTGTATTGCCTTCATGTATGTAAGTACACCTGTGCTGTACAAAGCCTGTGGTGTCGGATACCCAGGAACTGGAGTTACGGACAGCTGTTAGCTGCCATGTGGGTGCTGGGACTCAATCCCAGGTCCTCTGGAAGAACAAGTGTTCTTAACCACTAAGCTATCTCTCCAGCTCCTGACAAGAAAGTTTTTACTAAAAGGGATGAGAATATAGCTCAATGGTAAAGCACTTGCTTAGTATGTGCAAGGCCCTGGGTTCAATTCCATGTACCAATAGGAAGGGAGAGAGAGAGAGAGAGAGAGAGAGAGAGAGAGAGAGAGAGAGAGAGAGAGAGAGAATGGGAATGCTGGACATGGTGATGCTCTCAAAAGGCTTATACAGGAAGGTTGCCATGAGTTTGAGGCAAGTCGGGACTATACAACCAATATTAGGCTAGCCAGTGCTACATAGAAAGACTCTAACTCAAGAAACCAGGAAGGAAGGGAGGGAGGGAGGAAGGGGAGGGGGAAATTAAGGGAGACTGACTTCTGGCCTCTACATAAGCATACAGGTATGTACATAACACAGCACCACATACATGCACATGCACACACACATACACACACACACACACATTTTTAAGAAAACAAAGTGAGATCCTGTCTCAAAACAAAAATATAGAAAAAAGATGAGGGCTTGGCCCCTGGGTAGAACACTTGCCTAGCATGTGTGAGGCTCTGGGTTCCAGCCCCAGCACAGCAAATAGTGACACCAGATGGACATGCTAATGTAGACTGTCACTATGGACTCTGGGTACATGATGTGACAATGAAGGCTCATCGGTTGTCATTACTGTCACCCAGGCGTAGGATGTTAACACCGGGAGACTCTGGCCATGTGCAGGGGCAAGGGCTTAAGGAACTCTGTATTTTCTGAACAAATTTTCAATAAACCCAAAACTTTTTAGGGAAACTGAGGCAGGAAGATCATTAATATGAAACTGACCTATATTACATAGAAATACCTTCTATCAAAATTTTAATTTTTTTTTAAAAAACCAGGAAGCCTACAATCTCAGCACTTGGGAGGCTGTGGTAGGAGGACTGGGTTCTTATGTACTTCACTCTATAAATTACATTTATTTATTTATGTGCTAGAGATTGAACCTAGAGTCAATTACTTAGGTATCAATTTATTTCGCGGGAGGCACATGCTACGTTGCTCATGTGGAGGTCAAAGGAGAACTTGCAACAGTCAGATCTCTCCTTCCACCATGTGGGGTCCTGGAAACTGGAACTTAGGTTGTCGTGTTTGGCAGCAAGTGGTTTATCTGACCACAGTCCACATACTTTAGCAGGCAAAGCCCTCCACTCCCAAGTCCTCAGAAACCTGGACTTGAAGGAAAATGTTGAGCAGCAGAACCCATTCGCTCCATGCCTCGGGATCCTGCTTTCTGAGTGCCTGGCTTTTTCTTAAGGGCTTCCAGGTCCCTAGAAACAGGATACCTGGAGCCAGACATGGGGCTCAGTGGGCAAAGTGCTTGCCTAGCATGCACAAATGGCCCTGGGATGACTCCCTGGGGAATTCCAGGTCTGGGTCAGTCTAGGCTTCCCCAGCCTGCCCAGGACCTATCTTACTTAAAGTCCCAAGCCTTGTGGGTTTTTGGAAAGTCCTAGGGCTGGTTTGAGGGTGAGAAGTCACGAGGGAAACAATCTCCATATGCCACAGCCCCACCTCACAGAGCCCATCCCAGCTGGTACCAGAATAAAGGCGAGCCAGTGCTAGCCTGTGATTCCAACACTTAATACGAGGCAGGGGGTTAGAAAGTTCCAGACCAACCTGGGTTACATAGTGGGTTCAAAGACAACCTGGATGTGGGGAGAGACAGGTCTTCAGGATTCAGTCACCAGCCCTCAGGGAAGAGTGAATTTCTCAAATGAAATCAGAGTCCTCAGAACTGAGGCCTGAACCCTGCTCTCAGTTTCACCTGGTGGCTTGGGGTCAAGAGTTGGAACTGGGCTGGAGGCCAACGTTCAAGAGCTATGCATGGTAGCTCACATCTGTAATTAGAGTGCTAGAGTACTTGGGGGGCTACGGCAGGAGGATGGCTCAGCCTGGGCTACAGAGTGAGATCTTGTCTTAAAAAGCAAAATACAGAATTGCTGCATAAAATGCACAAAATTCAATACAAAATATATATTGAAAAAAATACAAGGATGGGCAGGGAGGCATACACCTTCAATCCCAGCACTCGGGGAGGCAGAGGCAGGGAGACCTCTATAAGTTTGAGGTCAGCCTGGTCTATATACCCAGTCCCAGTCCACCCAGGATTCAAAGTGAGAACCTATCTGGAAAAAAAATACAGAAAGCTGGGGGCAACCTTGCAAGCAAAAGAACCTCAATTTAAATATCTAGTCTCCATATAAAAAGTCTGTAAGTCCAGTGTTTGGAAGCGGATCTCAGGAGCTTGCAAACCACCCATCCTAGTCCAAACAGTACTCTTCCGGTTTAGTGAATGACCCTGTCTCAAGGCAATACAGCAAACAGGAATAGAGAAGATCATTGATATCCTCCTCTAGCCTCCACATGTACACACATGGACGTGTGCAAACACATTTACACACATGCATGCAACACACACACACACACACACACACACACAGATTTTCTTAAAAGAAGCAGGGCCAATGAGATGGTTCAGTGAGTGGAGACATTTGCCACCAAGCCCCATGAACTAAGTTTGATCTCTGGCCCACATGATAGGAGAGAACTGATGTCCACAAGTCATCCTTTGATTGTCACATGGACATATAAACACACGAAGGAAGGAAGGAAGGAAGGAAGGAAGGAAGGAAGGAAGGAAGGAAGGAAGGAAGGAAGGAAGGAAGGAAGGAGATAGGCAGGCATGATAGTGCACATCTTTAATTCTAGCATTTCAGGAGGCAGAGCAATCAGTGCTCTTAACCACTGAGCCATCCATCTCTTCCATCCCAATAAACTAAATTTTTAAAAATCTTTATAAACAGGAGGCTAGAGAGATGACTCAGTGGTCAGGAGCACTGGTTGCTCTGGCAGAGGGCCAGGATTTGGTTCCTAGAACCCACATGGCAGCTAACAACCATCTGTAATTCCAGTTCCAGAAGATCCAACACTCTCTTCTGGCCTCCATGGAAACTGCACCATGCACATGGGTACACACAAGGACGCACTGCCATTCAGCAGGCAAAACACTCATATACATAAAATAAAAATAGTAAATAAAATATTTTTGAGTATTTTCCCATGCTTATTTAGAAACCATACATAGTCAGGCATCTCTTGATAATGGAGATGCATTCTGAGAAATGTGTCACTAGATGATTTTGTTAGCTTTTCAAAGTGTACTTACACACACATTGACTACCGTGATGTGATTAACCGATAAAATCTTGGTAACCACTGTCACTTAAGCAGTTAATAGTTACCTGGAGTATCATATACTGTACTCTTCTTTAGCAAATTTTGTGTTCAGATATTTTGCTCATTGTTAGGCCAGTTTTCTTATTGTTGATTGTGGATAATTCTTTTAAATATTTTTTTGAGGACTGGAGAGATGGCTCGGTGGTTAAGAGCACTGGCTGCTCTTACAGAGGACCTGGCTCAGTTCCCAGCACCCACATGGCAGCTAACAACCATCCATAACTCCAGTTCCAGGGATCCACCATATTCTTCTGTCCTCTGCGGGCATTACATGACACGGTCCATGACTTACATACATGGACACAAGACGGTCATGTACATGAAATGAAATAAAGGTAGTAAATATTTCTAATGTTTTTAAGTTGTTGAATTTCTGTGCATTTCATGCAGCACGTCCCGATCACATCTAAACCCCCATCTGCACTATTCCATGCCCTCCGTCAGTTTCATGCATTCTGCCATATATTTTTAAGGCCCATCAAGTCAATTTGTGTCCTCATATGTCGCTCAGTGCAAGTCCATCCACTGCAGTTGATCGCCCTATCTGGCGTCACCCCTTTTAAGAAGACCTCTCTCTCTCACGCAGCAGTGATCAGTTGCCAATAGTTCCTTGGGGAAGGTGGGTTCTTTTTGCCCATTCCCACTTCTATGCTGGGTTTTTGTCTGGTTGGAGACTGCATGGCGTGCGTGTACAAGTTCTCAGCTTCCTGGAAAACTGTTTCCTGATGGCCATCCAACAACCCTGCTCTCACAGTCTTTCTGCCCTCTCTTCCAAAATGGCGGCAGAGGGTCGCACTCTGTAGTCTGTCTGTATCCAGGGACATGCACTCTGTAGTCTCTTACTCTCTACGTTTTTGGAAAACTGTGGCTTTCCGTGTAGTCAGCGTCTGTTACATGAGGAAACTTTGCTGGTGAGAGTTGAGAGATGCATTAATATTTCTCTGTCCCCTGTTCCGCTCTGTTCTCTGAGCCTCAGGTGTAGAGGTTTCATTCTAGATGGGCCACTTAGGACTGGACATATCCTGACACTTATTCTCTGTTTGACAAGTTGTGGCACTCTATAATAGTCTCCATCTGTTGCAGAAAGAAATCTCTTTGATGAGCAGTGAAGGGTGTACTTTGTAAACGTAAGGGTTCATATTTAGCATAAAGTAAGAAATTACATTTGTCTATGGATGTGACAGATGTATGTTTTTCTCTCTGGCCATGTTTATTTGGCTGTGTTTATAGCGCCACACATGATTTCCCTACTATTGAGTGGGCCTTAAGTCCAATTAAATGCTTGTTGATAGCCCCCAAGATAAAAATGCCACGGCTGCACCAGTCATTGCTGTGGTTAGCAGGCTTTAAAGCCAGGCTGGATCACTGATTTTCTCCCTTAGCAGCTTGCGCAGTATCCTCTGATACTATGAGAACCGGTCTTCAGAGAGGAGGTTGCCAGTTCCGTGTCCAACTCCACTGCTCCAAGTCCTGTGTCCAAAGTAAGTTCTGTCTTCAGCAATCGGGTCTTACCTTCAAGCTCTGGGAGGATATCAAGGGCTGTAGCAATAGCCTGTGTTATTTTGGGAGTCTCTTGGACCACCTTGACCAAAAACTCAAAGGGAGGTTTCTCCTGCCTGGTGCGGTTTCTTCAGCTGTACGCACGTGCGTGTGTATATATTGTGTGTGTTTCACACTACCTCTCTGTCCCTGCAACTCTTCTCCGGTTACGGCCTTCCCCCTATGTCTCCATTGATAACACCAGCCTCCTGTCGCCGCCCCCTCTCGAGCTTCCCCTTCCCATTTACTCCCACGGTTCCTTTCCATTTCCCTGACTCCCGCCCTTGTATCAGTCTTTGATCAATTTGGAGCTGACTTCTGTGCAGGGTGATAGACAAGGTTCTAATTTCATTCATCTACACAAGGAGTTCTAGGTTTGTCAGCACCATTTGTGTGTGTGTTCTTGGCACCTTTGTCAAATATCAGGTGGCTGAAATTGCATGTACTCATGTGTGGGTCTTCTCTTTTGTCCCGTTGATCAAGCTGTCTGGTTTTGTTCCAGTACTATGCTGTTTTTATAACTATAGCTCTGTAATGTTATTTGAGATCCCACCCCCACCCCCACCACTCCACAGCATAGCTCTTTGTGCTCAGGATTGCTTTGGCAACCTGGGTCTTTTGTGATTCTATATGAATTTTATTATGGTTTTTCTGTTTCTGTAAAGAATGTCATGGGGATTTAGACTGGGATTTCACTGAATCTTTTAAATTTTTCACTGTAGAGACTTCATTGTCTTTGGTTAGGTTTACTCATAGATATTTTAATTTTTTGAGGCTATCATGAATGTGTTTCTATATGAACTCTTTCTCTAATTGCCTGCAACTGGTATTCAGAAAGGCTACTAATTTTTGTAAATTGATTTTGTACCCTGCCGTTTTGCTGAAAGTGTTGGTCATTCCTAAAAGTCTTCTAATGGAATTTTTGTTATCTCTCAGGTATAACGCCTTCTTCAAATAGAGATCATTCGACTTCTTCTTTGCTAATTATTCCCATTTGATTTTCTAAACTCGTTTTGTTGCTCTAGCAAGAGTTTCAAGCACTGTACTGAAAAGGAGTAGGAACGGTGGACACCCTTGTCCTGATTTTAATAGGAATGATTCCAGTTCTTCTCCATTTAGAATGATATTGGCTGTGGGTTTGCTGTATATAACTTTAACTATGTTGAGGCCTGTTTTCTCCATCCATTAACATAAATGAATGCTGAATTTTGTCAAAGGCCTTTTCTTCATCTATTGAGATAACAGTGTGATTTTTGTCCTTAAGTCCATTTATATGATTTATAATGTTTATTGAACTATGTATATTAAACCATCCCTGCATCTCTGGAATAAAGTCAACTTGATCATGGTGGGTGATCTTTTTGATATGTGTCAGTATGTTGTTTGTGAATATTTTGTTGAGAATTTTTGCATCTATGTTCATTAAGGATAGGGGCATATAGTTCTTGGTTTTGGTTATATCTTCATCTGGTTTGAATATTAAAGTAATACTGGTTTCATAGAAGAAGTTTGGGAATTCTCCCTCAATTTTTATGTTTTTGAATAATTTAAGTAGTATTGGTTATAGAGTTTCTGTGACGATCTAGTAAAATTCTATTGTGAACCCATCTGGGCCTGGGCTTTTTTAGTTGGAAGGCTTTGTAGTACTGCTTTGATTTCCTTATGTTATGTGTCTGTTTAAATTGTTGATCTCTTCTTGGTTTAACATTGGTAGATTCACTGAATTTAGAAATTAATTTCTTTTAGATTTTCTAATATAATAGAGTATAGATTTTTAAAAGTACGCCTTTAGAATGTTCTGGACCTTTTTGATGTATGTTGTAATGCCTCCCCTTTTATATCTGATGTTGTTTGTTAATTTGGATTTGCTCTTTCTTTCTCTTGGCTAAATGGGGTAAGGCTCTGTCTATTTTATCATTTCAAAGAACCAGCTTTTGGATCCATCCATTCTTTGTTCTGTTTTCTTTGTTTCTATTTTACTAGAAAGATTTCTGCTCCAATTTCTATTATTTCTTCTTGTCTGTTGGGTTTGGGCTTGATTTGTTCTTGCTTTTCAAAATTTTTGAGTTGTGCCAGATGTAGTGACACATGCTTTTAATCTCAGCACTGAGGAGGCAAAAGCAGGTGGATCTCTATGATCAGCTTGGTCTATACAGTAAATTCCAGACCAGCTGGGGCTACAGGGAGACCCTGTCTCAAAAACACAATAAAATAAAATAAATTCTTGATTTGTACTATTATTCCATTTAGTTGTGCTCTTTCTGGTTTTTTAATGTAGGCACTTAGAGCTATAAATTTCCCTCGTACAACTGCTCTGAATGCATCCCAGAGGTTTTATTGTGCCATATCATTTTTATTTAGTTCTAGGAAGATTTTTTATTTCTTTTTTGACCCATTTATCATTCAGGAGTGTGTTGTTCAATCTCCATGAGTTCACGCAGTTACTACAGTTTCTTCTTACTGATGATTTTTTTTTTTTTTTTGTCTTTTTGAGACAAACTCTCTGTAGCCAGCTAGCCTAGAATTCACTATGTAAACCAGACTGGACTTGATCTCACAGAGATTTACCTGCCTCTGCCTCCTGAGTTCTGAGTTTAAAGGAGTGCACCACCATGTTGGCTTTGCTGTTTATTTTAAGCTTTATTGCATTGTGGTTTGATAGACTACATAGAATTATATCAATTTTTTTGTGTTTGTTGAGGTTTGTTTTGTGTTCCAGTATGTGGTTTATTTTAGAGAAACTTCCATAGGCTTCTGAGTAGAATGTGTCTTCTTTGGTGCTTGGGTGGAACTAGATGTCTTTTAGGTCCATTTGATGTATGATATCATCTAATTCAGAAGTTTCTCTGTTTATTCTTTGTCCAGATGGCAGTCTGTTATTGAAGTCATCTACTGTTACTGAGTTGGGGTTAATCTGTGTCCTGAAGTCCAGTGGTATTGTTTCTATGAAACTGGGTGCATTGGAGTTTGGTGCATATATGTTCATGATTGTTATGTCTTCTTGGTCAGTTGTTCCCTTAATCAGAATGAAGAGTCCTTCTTTATCTCTTCTGATTAATTTAACTTGAAGTCTATTTTGACAGATAATAAAATACAACTCATGTTTTTTACTTAGTGATATTTGCTTGAATAATTTTTTTTCCATCCTTTCGCCCTAAGGTGATACCTATCCTTGGAGATAAGATGTGTTTCTCATAAACAACAAATAGATGGATTTTGATTCTTAATACATTCAACTAGCTTGTGGCTTTTGATTGAGGTCCTTGATATTTAGAGTTATTGTTGAAAGATGTGTATTGCTTACTGTCATTTTATTTTATGTTTGTGTTCATAGTCTTATTTTGTGTTTCTGTACTTTATACTTTCATGAGTATTCTTTCTGTAACCTTTTGAGTATGACCATTTCTTTCTTCAGTACTTTGAAATTACTTTGAGTATTCTCTATAGGGCTGGTTTGGTGGACATGAATTCTCTCAGCTTATATGTATCATAGAAGATTTTTCTTTCCCCTTTGACTATAATAAATAGTTTTGCCAGATAAAGCATCCTGGGTTAGCATCTATGGTCATTTAGAACTTGGAACACTTTACTCCAGATTCTTTTTCCTTCTATAGTTTACATGGAACAGTCATCTCTAATCTTGCAACTTTCAGTACCCTCTCTTTGTGCTGTATATTTAGTGTTTTTACTAAGATATGCTATTGGGAATTTCTTTTCCGGTCCTGTCTAATTGGTATTCTGTGTACTTCCTGTATCTGTATAGGTCTGTCTTTCCTTAATTTAGGGAAGTTTTCTTCTATTATACTGTTGAGATCTGATCATTCTGAGATTCTTTTTCCTTTATGTCTATGATGTGTAGATTTGGTCTTTTCCTGGTGTCCCTTATTTCTTGCATATTTCATTCCTGTGGGATTTTTAAAATTTATTTTTCATATTCCTTGGTTCCAGACTTGCTAGTTAAGAGCTCTCCAGTAGGGAAAAAAGGCCTAGGCTCAGTTCTAGACTATGAGAGTCAAATGGCCAGGTTCTGGTAAGCAAGTCTAGAGCTCTTAGACAAGAAGGGGCCTAGGCTCAAGGCAGGGATGGGAACCATGTGGAAGTTTCTAACTAGCTAAGCAGAATAAATATGAGCCCTGGAACAGCAAGAGAGGTGCAACTTTTGAGTTGCAGTTTCAGGATAGACCACACAGGGTCCTGGATCAGCACACTGAGGTGGAGCTCCTACAGGAGCTACAACCTACCAGATTGGCTGGTAGGTTAGGATGGGAGTTCACAGAACTTCAGCAAACGAGCTCGGGATAGGGATGGCCACAGGGAGATCTCAAGGTTCAAACCCCAAACTGCGAATCTGGGGACGGGGAGTATCCCTGAGACCCAGGAGGGCTGAGAGCTGAGGTGGTGGGGATTGATTCACTCTGCCAAGAGGAATTGTGGCCTGTGACCCAGGGACGTCTGAGAGCTAAGATGGCAGAGTGTTGGGGAGTCTCAGGGAAGGAGCTTCAAGCCCAATAAAATATTTTCAAAATATCAAAACAAAGGACTGGAGAAATGGTCAGTGGTTAAGCTGCACTTGCTGCTCTTCCAGCGAATAAGGGCTATGTTCCCAGCATCCACATGGTGGCTAACAAGCACCTGTGACACCAGTCTCAGGGGATCTGACACCCTCTTCTGGTCTCTTCGAGCTCCACAGGGCCAGGTACATTAACATACATGCAGGCAAAACACAAAATACAATACAAATAAATAAATAATATAAAATACCAAAACAAAACATAAGATAAAATGTAAAAAGAGGACTGGGGATGTAGCCCAAAGGTAGAGTGCTTGCCTATCAATCTCTAGTACTGCAAAAAAATTAATTAAATACAAATTTTTGTTTTTAGAGGCAGGGTCTCCCTGTAGCCACAGCTAGCCTGCAACTCCCTATGTAGACCAGGCTGGCCTCTAACCCACAAAGGTCTACCTGCCTCTGCTTCCCAAGTGCTGGGATTACAGGCATGCTACCATGCCCAGTTAAATGCAATTTTTAACAGGCAATATTTGCTAGAGCTTGAGCTCCCTAGTCTCCAGGCTTCTCTTAGCATAGACCTGCCTTATTGACCCTCTGTCACTGTGGGCAGGGATAGCATGAGACAGAGGAGACCTTTAGGCCCAGTTAACCTTGACCCAGGCACTCTACTGCTAGGCACGCTGCTTCCCACCCCCACAGTGCATCCTGGTGGACTTTGATCCCACTAGGTCAGTTCTCATGCTTGTCTCTTTCCGGCACCTGAGGTCAACTGGGCCTGTCTCCTGCAAACTGGAGCTGCACAATGAAGGCACAGGGTATTCTCTGGATCCTGCTTGGATTGCTGCTATGGTTGGAGCCAGGGACAGGTGAGTCAAAAACCAAAGGCCCCAGAAGCCAAGAGGGACTTTCTGTGTCCAGCCCTAGATGAGGCAAGGCCCCGGCTCTCAACAAATTACCAACCTTGGGACTCACATGTTCCCAGCCTCAGAGAGTCAAGATACGGATGGCAAGGGTGAGATCCACGTATCTTAGTGGCCTGGGGAGCAAAAATTAGGGGTAGCTTCCTGGAGGGAGTCATAGAACGAGGATGGGAGGGAGGAAAGCTGGGTTTGGTGACAATGCAAGAAAGACAGGGTACTTTAGGTAGAAAAAGTACTTGTCTAGAGAAGAACACAAATTTGACACAACAGAGTACATGGATTAAAATGTCCACGGTGTGGGAGTTGGGTATAATGACATACCTGTAATCTCAGAATCTGGGAGACTGAGGCAGGAGACTAGTGAGTTTGAGATCAACTTGGGCTATGCAGTGAGTTAGAGGCCAGCCTGTACTAGATAACAAGTCCATCATTCAAACCCACATTCTGGGTTTGAATCCTACCTCTGCCACTTCCTAGCCTCATAACTTAAATTTATGTATTTATTCAGTCATTCATTTGTGTGTATGAGTGTGTTTTGCCTGCATGTAAGTGCACCTGTACAATGCCCATAGATCCCAGAAGAGGGTGTCAGATACCCTGGAACTACAGTTATGGATGGTTGTTAGCCACTACGTGGGTATTGGGACTCAAACCCAGGTCCTCCACAACAGCAGCCAGTGCTCTTAACTCCTGAGCCATCTCTCCAGCTCCTAGACATGCAATCTTAGGCAGCAAACTTGACCTCTCTGTTTCTGTAAAAGTGAACTAATGAGACCTACCTTAAAATGTTTTGTGAAGATTAAATAAGTTATATAAGTTACCTAGAGTGATGTCTGGCACATGGTAAATGTTTAATAAACATTGGCACTTATTCAATAACCCTTAACCCAGCTATGGTCCAGGTAACCTAACAATTCTAAATTCCCCTTCCCTGACAAGGGGAAAATTCACCTTCTTCCCCTTGGGTTGTTTGTTTGTTTGTTTGTTTGAGACAGACTCTCACTCTGTAGTCCAGAATGACCTGAAACTCACTACATAGGCTAGGCTAGGCTTGAACTTGTGATGATCCTCCGGCCTCAGCTTTTCAAGTACCGGGTTTATAGACATGAGCCACCATGCCCAACTTCCTTGGGATTGTGAGAATATTCCTGGGAAGGCAATCAAATGTCTATTCACCCCAGATAGGACACTAATGACAGACCAAAGAAATGATTCCACACTAGTCTAGCTTACTGAAACTGAGTTTGTTGGAGATGCTTAGGGTCATGGGTGACTCAAGGCAAATGCATCATCAAGAAGCCCACCCCAGCTTGGGTGCTGACTCACAGAATCTGCGACCCTGGAGCTCCCTATTCTGCCTTTCAGCTTGGCTGGTTGGAATCTCCCTTTCCTTCACTTCTTATTATTTGTATTCCCTGGGGGATTTTGTGGATCTTGTAAGTTTTAGGAGCTTCTCAAAACTTCTAATTTTGTTTATTTCCCGAGTCTTAAGGAACCTCAATTTGGAGGAAATTGCCACACAACACTTAGGTACCTTCAGTATACCTTTCCCTCTAAAACTGCCAACTCTATCACCAGAAATGTCTGTTTGAGCTGGAGAGAGATGGCTCTGAGGTTAAGAGTGTGTATCGCTCTTGCAGAGAACCTGAGTTCAGTTCCCAGCATCCACACGGGGCAGCTCACAACCGCCTGTAACTCCAGCTCCAGGGGATCCGACACCCTCTTCTGGCCTCGGGGGAACCTGCACTCAAATGTACAGACCCTCATGGAAACACACACATACACATAATTAAACATCAGGGCTGAAGAGATGACTTAGCAGTTAAGAGCACCGGATACTCTTACAACAGACCCAAGTTCTGTTCCCAGCATGCACTAGAGATTAACAACCATCCATAACTCCAGTTTCAGGGGATCCGACACCCTCTTCTGGACTCTGCAGGCATTGCACACACAGTGCACTTACAGGCAGTCAAAACACTCATACAGATAACATAAAAAGATTAAAACTTGTGATATTGTTATCATTTCAAAAAATAAAATAATTTAAATGGTCTGCCTTTACTCCTACAGATGTAGAAACTCTTCCTGCTGTTTCTCATCACATTGCCCACAGCCACCTTTCTCACTCACTACACTGTCTGCCCTCTCTATTCTGGCACCTTGAAAATCCATTTCAACATAGTAACCAAAAGAGCAGTCTTCAAACACCAGTCTGACCAGCCTTTCTCCCGTTCATAATCCTGCCATGGCTCCCTAGTGCTTATAGATAATTCATCCTCCTTAAGCAACAGGCTAGGTGCCTCAGGTTCCTCCTCTACATAACAGTGATGCTAGTCATCACCTTCTAAGACACACCTTCTAAGACATCCCAAGACAGCGCGACCAACTGGGAACAAAATATTCAAATACTTGGAGCCTTTGGGGGACATTCTCCTTCAAACCGCCACAGGTGAGGCTGAGCTGCTGGCTGACTTCTTTTCTCTTCCCACAGCCTCCCTGCCCCTGGTCATGGACTCCATCATCCAGGCCCTGGTAGAGCTTGAGCAGAAGGTTCTGGTGACCCAGGCCAATGGAACTGCCTCTGCATGGGTGCTGTCAGCCCAGGACTCCAGCCCCGACAATCCCCTCCACCACCACTTGCTGCTGAAGACAGAACATCACAAAGCTACAAAGCCAGATCTTCATCCACTGAGTCCAGAGATTCAAGACCTGATTTCTGAGGTGGCCCAACATGATGTACGAGATGGGCAGGAATATGGGGTGGTGCTGGCACCTGATGGCTCCACAGTGGCTGTGAAGCCTCTGCTGGTAGGGCTGGAGGCCGGGCTACGAGGACGCAGAGTGGTGGACTCCTCTCTGGACTGCCTGGCCGCCCCTTGTGATGATGGAGACAACTTGCCAGATGTTGGAGCCACCTGGTCAGCATTCAAGAATGCCTCCCCAGATACCTCCACTCCAGATGTTGGAGCCACTTTATCAAATGGCAAAGCCAAGGCCCCTACCACTGTGGACAGACTCCTGGCAGTCACCCTTGTTGGAGACTTGGGTCTGACTTTCCTCCACAGGCCCCATACTCGGAGTCCTCCAGGCTTGGGAACTGAGGGCTGCTGGGACCAGCTGTCTGCCCCTCGGGTCTTCACATTGTTGGACCCCAAAGCATCCAGACTCACCATGGCCTTTCTCAATGGTGCCCTGGATGGAGCACTCCTTGGGAACCACTTGAGCCAGATCCCTGAGCCCCACCCACCCCTTAGCCACCTGCTCAGACAGTACTATGGAGCTGGAGTGGCTGGAGATCCAGAGTTCCGAAGCAATTTCAGAAGGCAAAATGGGGCTACTCTGACTTCAGCCCCGGCGCTGGCCCAGCAGGTGTGGGAGGGCCTTGTCCTGCTACAGAAGCTGAAACTGGGACATCCCCAGCTGAGGAACATGAGCCAAGAACAGCTGGCTCAGGTGGCTGCCAATGTCACCAAGGAGTTCACTGAGGCCTTCTTGGGTAAGAAGTTTCCCTATACCCCCGTAAAGAGACAACCCCAGCCCCGTGTGGTCAGGGGGATTCAGGGCCCAGGGAATCCAAAGGGAACAGAAAACGCTGTAGACCATTGCATAGATGAAGAAATGCTAGAGTTGGTCCTCAGAAAATAAATACAAGTTCATCTGATTTTAAATTTTTTTTAAATGAGAGATTGAGGATGTGACCCAGTTGGTAGAGTGCTTGCCTAACTGTGCAAGGCCCTGGGTTCAATTCCTAGCACCACATTAAACTGGATATGGTGGTGTACATCTGTAGTTCCAGCACTTGAGAGGCAGAGTCAGAAGGAGCAGGAGTTCAAGGTCATCCTTCACCACATATCAAGGGCAGCCTAGACTACTTGACACCTTGCACTCCTCCACACACACCCCAAACAAACAAACAAACAAACAAACAGTAGTACACAATTAGAACTGAACACATTGGGGAGGACTGATATTTATTTATCTGATATTTATTTATTTAATTAGTTAATTAGGCAAGTTCTATGTAGCCCCGGTTGGTCTTGAACTTGCAATGCTCCTTCTTTAGCCTCTTAAGTGCTGGGATGCACCACCATACTCAGACAGAGCTTTCTCCCAGAACTGACAAGAGACACAGTGACTATTCCAAGACCAAGATGTTGTTGGATTTCATCAAGCTCCCAGCGGGGACCAGTACAGAATAAAACTGGGCTCTTTTAAAAAATATTTTAAATTTTGTTTACATTTATGTATTTATTTTGTGTATCACATACACATATACTACACACACGTGTCAATGGTGTGGAGGTCAGAAGACAACTTTTGGGGTCCATTCTATCATGTTGTCCCCCAGGGTTGCCAGGCTTAGCACTGGCGCCTTTACCTGATGAGTCATCTCACGGGCATTTTCCCATTCATTCATTTTGTGTGTGCCTGCTGAGCCGTCTCGACAACCCCAAACTGACTCTTGCCAAATGCCAGAGGCCTGAGGGTTAGCCCACAGGTGGATTTTAATGGGTGTGCAGTCTGCCAGCAGATGCTTAATGATCTGGTACTTCACCCCGGCAGGATGCCCGGCCATCCACCCGCGCTGCCGCTGGGGAGCAGCGCCTTATCGGGGCCTCCCGACGCCTCTCAGGCTGCCGCTCGGGTCCTTATACGTGCATCACACGTACGTGCCGGCGCCACCCTGCACCACCTTCGCGCTCTGCGCGGCGGACATGCGCTCCATGCAGCGTTTCCACCAGAACGCCAGAGGCTGGGATGACATCGGCTACAGGTGGGCAAGGGCGGGGCTGGAGTGTGAGGAAGGGCTTGTGCGGGCCGGGGGCGGGGAGCGAGAACGGGGCACGGCTCGGGACGAGGGGCGGGCTCTGGGATGGAGCCAGAGACTGGAGAACCGGCTGGCGGAAGGAGAGTGGTCGTAGTCAGTCAGTGCTTAGGGTGGATTTAGAGAGAAGTCGGCATTTATTTATTTAATTTGCTTACTTGTTTATAGACAAGGTCTCGTTGTGCAGCCTTGCATGGGCTGAAACTCTCCAGGTAGAACCAGGCTAGCCTAGAACTCGCAAAGATCAGCCTGCCTCTACCTCCTAGCGCGTGCGCCACGACGCCAGGCCACAGTCGGTGCACGAACGCTGCTGAGCTTCGGGACAGGCGGAGCGTTCCACCTGGGGGCGGACGGTGCAGGGACACAGTCTGGGGACGTGGCCACTCACCCGCCTGGTGCCCCCCTCCCCTCTCCCTCTGCAGTTTCGTGGTGGGCTCCGACGGCTACGTGTACGAGGGCCGAGGCTGGCACTGGGTGGGCGCACACACGCGCGGCCACAACTCCCGCGGCTTCGGCGTGGCGTTCGTGGGCAACTACACCGGGACTCTGCCCGGCGAGGCGGCGCTGCTCACGGTGCGCGACGTGCTCCCGAACTGCGCGGTCCGCGCGGGCCTGCTGCGGCCGGACTACAAGCTGCTGGGCCACCGCCAGCTGGTGAGCAGCGATTGCCCTGGGAACGCGCTCTTCCGCCTGCTGAGCACCTGGCCCCACTTCACCCGGGTGAGTCCTCGGTGCTGGCGCCCCTAGGCTGACCATAAGTCAGCACGCAGGAGCTCAGCGGGTTACCCCTAAGCCTGGGAAGCTTCGGCCAGGACCAGCCTCTAGTCTCTAGTGCTTGCTTGCTTTCCTGACTCCTGGTACAAAGGCCAAATGTTGTTAACACCCACCTTCACCTTCCCACTATCCCTCTTGCCCCAGTCTCGATCCAAGAAATGTGTAAAAGCCAGGGATTCCCGAGATGTTTGGAAACGGAAGTGTCTCCCTCTTCAGGACCTCGCTGTGGTTTTCTGTGACCTGATGCTATAACTTTTCTAAAACAGTTACCTGAAGGTCTCAGCTCCTTTCTACCAACCCTAGAACATCTTTTTTTTTAAATTGTATTTATTTATGTGTATGACCGTATTGTCCACATGTATGTAAGTGCACCCCTGTCGTGGAGAGGTGAAAAGAGGTGACCGATCCCCTGAAACTAGAATTATGGTTGGTTGTTACCTGCCATGTGGGTGCTGGGAACCGAACCCAGGTCCTCTCTTAACCTTTGAGCCGTCTCTCCAGCCCACGCCCCATAACATCTTTAATTAATTTATAATACCCAAGTCACAAACTGTCTGTACCAGCCTTGAAATCATGCCTTCCCCTACCCCAGACACCTCCTGCCCACATAACACTACCTAGCCTGTGACCTTCTGCCCCAGGCCCTTTGGTCTGCACCACTGTGTTGCAGTCCTCTGCCTATCTTAGCCCTGAGGGTGCTTGATTGCCTCGAAACTCTGACTCCTGATGACTCTTACATTAGAGCAATCTAAGCCCACCCAGCACAATCAGCCTAAAAGCCTCATCCCTGCCACTACCACCATCACTAAATAATCACAGGACACTCGTGTTCCCTGCATCTGTTTTATTTGTTTGTTTTTGAAACAAAGTCTTGAGGGCTATCCCAGGCTTGCTTTGAACTCATTCTGTAGCCCAGGCTGGCCTCCAACTCACTGTTCTCCTGCCTCTGCCTCCTGAGAGCTGGGATTACAGGTATGCTCCAGATCCAACCTACATCTTTTTTTTTCTTTTTAAAGCAAGTGTGTGTGTGTGTGTATGTGTGTGTGTGTGTTCTTATGTGTGGAGGTACATGTGATTGTAAAGGACAACCTCAAGTGTCCATCCTAAGGAAGGCCATTGATCTCCTTTGAGATAAAGTATCTCACTGACCTAAAGCTTACCAAATAGGCTAGCCCAAGGGTTAAGACAGGGTTTCACCAGCAACCTGGCTGGGCTGGAATTCACTGTGCACTCCAGGCTGACCTGGAGCTCTCAGGGATTCTCCTGACTCCCAAGTGCTGGGATCAAAGACAAGTGCCACCACACCCTGCTAATTTTGTTTTTGAGATAGGGTCTCTTGAAGTACCTAAGGGATTTTTTAGCTTCTACTTATTTATAACTTGCTACCACCCTTGCCTTTGGTAAACTTTGGGTTTTGTCTTTTTTATTTTGTTTGTTTGTTGGTAAGGTCTTGCTAAGTAACCCAAGATAAACTTGAACTCTTGAAATCATTTGGCTCATGCTGAGATTAGGTATTCTCTGTTATTAGAGACAAAATCAGAACTGAAAAATCAAGAGGATTTTCACATACACACACTTCAAAGTATCTTGTCAAGATGAACATTGCTTCTGTGCAGAAGCACATGTAATCATCAAAAGCTGAAGAACAAGCACTCAGCAGGAAATCTGGTAGGTTTTTATGCCAACTCAACAGTACTATGTCTTTTCCCCGGATTGGCTGGGGTCTGACCTCACAGTTTTTCATGGTTGGCTAGCATTAAAATAATTGGTGCTGGGGCTGGAGAGATGACTCGACTCAGTGGTTAAGAGCACGTGTTGCCCTGCAGAGGACTGAGGTTTGGTTTGCAGCACCCACATGGTGGCTATCACCCATCCATAACTCTAGTTACAGAGAGGATCCGAAGCCCTCTTTGGGCCTCCTCAGACATTCCACTTTATATACATGCAGGTCAAGCACTCATACACAGAAATAAGATACTTAAAATAAAGTAAAATAATTGGTGGAAAGGAAAAGAGGAAGGAGTTGGCCCCTGAGAGCAAGTCCATCAAGTCCTAGGAATGGATCGGAGTCTTTGCATAAACAAAAGTGCTACAAGGTGCTCTCTTCTTTTGTGGCGGTCCTCTTGGTCCTCTTCTCAACCGTCACTCTTAGCTGCAGTGCTATGCCCCCTTGGATGCTCTACTACAATCTCTCTCTTTTAAAATTTCATTTTTTGTGTATGAGTGTTTTTCCTGCATAGATGTAAAGTGCACCTATGTCATGCAATGACTGCAGGGGCCAGGAAAGGGTGATGGATCCCCAGGGACCGGAATTACAGGTGGTTGTTAGCCACCCTGTTGGTGCTTGCATCCAAACCGTGTTCCTCTTCGAGAGCAACCAGTGCTCTTAGCCACTGAGCCGCCTCTTCAGTCCCTACTGCGAGCTCTTCAGACAGTATTAAATTGTCTAGAATCCAAGTGATACGTTCCTTGCCTTGTCCTTTACTGTTAATTAGACCCCATTCAGCCTAGATCTTACCAAATGTACGTACTATACCAAAGGAATATTTGGAATCTGTATCTATAGGTCCCTCTTGACCATTAAGATGTTTTAGAGCCTGATGTAATACAAATAATTTTACAAGTCTGGCATGAGCAGTTATTTGGTAATCTCCCCAATTCTTTAGTGACGAGTACCCCCTCTCCATCCACTACAGAACACCCACTATGTCTCTTGCCTTCAGTCATCCTAGAAGATCCATCTGTAAAGAGTCAAAGTCCAGTTTAAAAGGGAGTTTCTCTTAGGTAGAGTCAAACCTTAGTTTTATATTCTATGATGTCCAAGTAACGGTGTTAAATTTCCTGTGTAGTCTTTTGACCCCCAATTAAAAGTCCAGCTGGACTCAGGGACCCAAGCCATTGTTCTCTAATAGGATGACCTCATATTTCAAGATCTGAGAATCTGTAAGGCATCTTCCCACTCTGGTACAGGATAGCTTGCACCTGATGGGGAATGCTGACTATTAGTCTATCCCCTAAGGTTAATTTTCTGCTTTCTTCAGTTAAGAGAGAAGGTAGTAGCCACCGACTGTACACATTCCAAACAGCTCGGCCAGTTGTACACATTCCAAACCAGGTAACTAGGTCAAATAATTTGGATAAATATGCTACAGGTTGTCAGTGTCTTCCTTGTTCTTGGGTGGACCTTAGGAGCTGTCCCTTTATTAACATTGACAAATCAATGAAATGGCTTTTCATTTATCTGTAAGCTATCTTGACTTCCTTCTTGGGCCCAAACAGTGGGTTTAATTTGCCTCTCAGCCCGGGGGAGGAGGATCATAAGGTTGAGAGAGACTTTGATTTTGTCCTGTATTATATTAAGTCCAATTGTTAATTTGGACATCAGATCCCCCCTAACAGGTTAGTTCCAGCTTCCAGGGCCAAAAAGAAGTTCTCCCTAAAATCTTCCTGTCTTGGAATTCATTGGGGTTTTCTCAAAGAGGGCAACTGAAATCCCTCTGTCTTTACGCAATTACTACAAATCATTCCTGGGAGAGACACATCCCTGGGAGTCATGCACAAAGTGGGAAGTGGGATGCTCTGACTCAATAAAGAATGTGGTTTCCTCCTCCCTCGGACCTACTGTTAAGTTTACTAAAGGTTCTAGGTAGGTCTCAGTAGTAAAACAGAGCTTTCGACCCCTTATTATTGATCCAAATTCATGAGCAGAATTATCTTTCCATCCTTTCTTTATTCTGCGAACATTTATTTTCTCCCCTTCCTCTTGCTATTTCTCTTTCTACTGACCCCCCATTTCAGGACGGGCCTTCTCGGGGGCCTATCCTTGCTGGAACCCAGAGCCTCATTCCCTTCTTTGAGGAGTTGCCTCAAGGCGGAGAACAGTTTTAGTTTTCTGTTTTTCTTCTTTTTTTCTTACATAGACTCTTTTATTTTCTCTCAGCTATTCTTCTAACCCTTTAGATATCCAGTTTTTATGTTTTGCAATTTCTTGGAAATATCTGGCCAACTATTGTTATAAAATATAATTTAAACACTCCATGAACAAGGAGACCTGCAAGTCCTGTGTCTTAATGTGCTTTCTATTGTGCGATGAAACACTAACCAAAACCAGCTTGGGGAGGAAAGAGCTTATTTTGCCTTACATCTCCCCGGTGACAGTTCATCAGTGAGGGAAGTCAGAGTGGGACCTCGAGCAGGAGCCTTGAGGTAGGAGCTGAAGCACAGACCCTGGAGGAAGGCATCTTACTGACCTGCTCCCCTGGCCCTGCTCAGCCTGCTTTCTTAGACAACACAGGACCACCTGCTCCTGGGTTAGCACTACCCACAATGGGCTGGGCCCTCCCACATCACTCAAAAATCAAGAAAATTCCCGCCTCCAGCCATGCCCGCAGGATAATCCAACAGAGGAAATTCCTCAACCGAGGTTCTCTCTACCCAAATATGGCCAGTTGACAACTGAGCTGCCCAGCACATCCTGTCCAGAATATTTTCTCATTTGGTCATTTAATCTGTCAAAAATTCAGTCCTATCTTCATTTTTCCCTTGCAGAACATTAAAAACCTTGTTAATATTTTGGAACCAAAGGCCCAATTCTCCTAGGGCTCTGTTATGTTGTCTCACTGGGGCTACCAACTAGGGAATTTAGTTTCTGGTGCCAGGACCCCAGGACCAGCGAATGTTCTCATTCCCAGATGGCCATTGTGACTCTTCTAATCATCCTTTCTTCTCCGGAGACTAGAATGCTCAGGATAGACATAATTTGACCCAACTATAAAGTCGGGATCCCAAGAACTGCGACCCTAAAGGGGTTTCCTAAGAGAGGCTTAAATTCTGTTTCAAGATTTCTAACTTCAGAACTACTTAAGGGGTGCATTCATGATCCAGTTCCTCCTCCTCCTGGGGGAATTTCTCTAAGTGGGTCTATCAGTTAGTTATGGAGGGGTCTCAGCCTGTTGAGGTTGTATTTCTTTTGGGACCTGGAATGGGGATTCAATCTCTCTCTCTCTCTCTCTCTCTCTCTCTCTCTCTCTCTCTCTCTCTCTCGTCTTTTGACACAGGGTCTCCTTGTAGCCCCAGCTGGCCTGGAACTTACTGACCTCAATCTCCCAGAAATCCACCTGCTTCTGCCTACCAAGAGCTGAGATTAAAAGTGTGTGGCACCGTGCTCAGTTCTCAATTTCTCTTTCACGTTGTTCAGTCTGTCTTTGCAGTTTAGTGAGGGATGGAGGTCTATTTCAAGAAACATTTGTTGGGTCTGACACAGGGTCTACCCACAGAGTTTTGGACAACTGAGGAAGAGAAGGGAGAAGAGAGTAG
Organism: Eospalax fontanierii; assembly: GCA_035773235.1. Classification (NCBI taxonomy): domain Eukaryota; kingdom Metazoa; phylum Chordata; class Mammalia; order Rodentia; family Spalacidae; genus Eospalax; species Eospalax fontanierii. Next base: position 10,190,978 of record CM069554.1, read on the forward strand.
CAGCTGCTGTGTCAGGTGGATCTGTGGGGTCAGGAACCTGGTCTGTAGTATAGGGTGGGGGCAAACACTCAAGGGATGCTGTTTATGTTCTTCTTGTTCATCTTTATGGCTATCCTTACCTTCTCTGTTTTAAAGGGAGTAAGGTTATGGGACCTTTGCTTCAGCAGAGGACATAAGCCATCTCCTCTTGGGACTCAGGGCTTTTTGAATTCACATGCTTAATTCAAAGCTGGTAGACCAAATCCTCATCTAGCCAAATTAAAGTCAAAAGACGGAATTTAAGGATCAGCTCCTCGGTCCAAATAAAGTAACAGTACTATATCATCATTTGCCTTTGGTGTGGGCATTTTCTGCCCAAGACGGTGATGAGGTAGGGGCAGATTTTATTTTTAGTTAGATTTTTAGAGCTTCTTTTTTTTATATATAACTCAAATTGTTCCCCAACCTGGTTTCATGAGAGTGAGTTCTGACAGCCAACCAGAGGCTCACCGCCCTCCTTATGATGGGGGTTTCTTGTACCCAGATTTAGAATACTTCATTTGGTTCCAACCAGCCCCCTCATGGGACAGTGCCTGTGTTGGGTGATTCTTAGTATCAGACAGGTCAGTACAAAATCTTCACTGGAAAAGGGGTGTCAGAAAACCAAATGAAGTCACCAGGGTACCTATGGAACTCTACACTCTGTGTCAGGGAAGCCAGATGAAGTCGCCAGGTACCTATGGAACTCCACACTGTGTCAGGGAAGCCAGATGAAGTCGCCAGGTACCTATGGAACTCCACACTGTGTCAGGGATGCCTCTCACTCACCCTCATTCAACCTCTAGGAAGACCCAAGTACCAAAAAGAACTTTGCCATTCCCTACGGTGTTTCTTGCCTTGACTGACCTGTGCACAGAGCTGCCTGGTCCCATGGTGCTTATTTGGGCCCCCCACCAACTGCATTGCCAAGAAACCTTCATAGTCCTGGGTTTCTTCTCCAGCCTTGGGAGACACCAAAGACCTGGCACCCAGGGGCCACTATAAAAATGCATGAGATGTGTGTTCCCCAAGAGGGGGATCTAGACACCCGCTTAGGTGGGCTAGGATTCCAGGACAAGCTCCCAAGTTGTTGGAGACAAAATAGGGGTCATAAATCCAGAAACTACCCTCAAATTAAGGAATCTTGATAAAGTAAATTTAATTTCTGTGAAGAAGGATGCATAGCCACCAAAAGTCGGAGAACAAGCACATGGAACAGAAAATGTGATAGGTTTTTATCTTGACACATGGGCGCTCTGTCTTTTCCCCATTGGCTAGGGTCCGACCGCACAGTCTTTCATGGTTGGCCAGGTTTAAAATGGGGCACGTATACACCCCCAAGTCTCACATTCTCTTATTTTTTCCAGACTGAAAACTAAGAACACCCAGGGGGAACCCTTGGAAATCCAGGAGGCACTACCCCTGACGATCAGTTCTTCTGGCAACCACAGTCCTGCAATAAAGTCACCACTGAAAGAAAGTCTCTGCTGCAAGCATTGTATTCATTTGGTTTTGCAATAATAGTAAAGAACTCATAGACAAAAATGCAAGCAAAGTGGGTATGGCTCAGTGATAGAGTCTGGAGCTGACAGTCATGAGGTCCTTGACTCCATCTCCAGCATGGTAAACTATATACATACGTATATACATATGGACATACATAAAGATGGATTTGGTGGCTCCCACCTCTAATCCCAGTATTTGGTAGACTGAGGCAGGAGGATTGTCTTGAAGCTGTCAAAAACGCGGTCTCCCACCTGGAAATAAAAGTGCCAGAGATACAAGTACAAAATTGAGGCGTTTTATTTTTGATATTTTTATTTTATGTGTACAGGTGTGTAAGTGCAATTCCCTCAGAGGTCAGAAGAGGGCATCAGATCCCCTGGAACTGGAGCTATAGACGGTTGTTAGCTGCCATGTGGATGCTGGGAATCGACCTGGGTCCTCTGTAAGAGCAGTCAGTGCTCTTAACCGCCATCTCTCCAGCCCTGGCAGTTTATTTTATGATCTTCCAAGGTTGAATACCAACCCAGACAGAATGGCAGGTGGGCCAATTAGACTCAAAACACTCATTTCTGTAGTCCTAGTTGAAGTCTCTCCCTCTTTGCCATTGACTGGGTGCTTGTGAGCTACAGACACCTAAATTTCATTTTATTACACGCCCCACTCTTTGTTCAGCGGATGTGCTTAGCCATCTAGTAAGCTCGCTTGTATCTCCCATCCTGAGATAGATATTTGGTCTGAATGAAGGGTGGCCAAAAGGTCAAACTAGCAAGCAGGCGCTAGCTGTTGGGACCCGGGGTTCAGTGCTTCTTGCTTATTGGACGCCTAAGCCCATTGAAGGCACTTTCCTTTTTCTAAAAAAATGTTGTCTTTTTGAGACAGGGTCTCCCTGTAGCCCCAGCTGGTCTGGAGCTTGCTATGTAGACCAGGCTGGGCTTGAATTCACAGAAATCTGCCTGCCTCTGCCTCCCAAGTGGTGGGATTAAAAGCATGCACTAACACATCTGGCGGAAGGAACTTTCATGATAAAAACAGACCATTGTATTTTGTTTCCCACAAAGGTTGGCAGCTACAGTGTCGAGAAAAAGAAAACAAGGGACTGAAGAGATGGCTCAGAGGTTAAGAGCAGTGGCTGCAAGGGACTTCGATCAGTTCTCAGTACCCACATGATGGCTAACAACCATCCCTAACTCTAGTTCCAAGGGATCCCACACCTTCTTCTTGCCTCTGAAGGCACTGCCTGCACAGATGCACTTACGTACACGCAGGCAAAACACTCATACGCATAAAATAAGATAAAATATTTTCTCAAGAAAACAAAACCAAACCAGGCGTGGTGCACGCCTGAAGGCGTCCCAGCACTTGGGAGGCAGAGGCAGGCAGAGTTCTGGGAGAGAGAGGCCAGCTGGTCTACACAGCGAGGTCCAGGCCAGATGGGCTACAGGAAGACCCAACAAAAAGAAAAAAAAACCAGAACCAAATAAATAAATTCCAGAAAAAAGAGCCGCTTGGGAGGCCATTCCAGGACTTACGAGTTGGGAAGTAAGAAAGCAAGACCAGGAAAACGCTGTCAGAGAAGGAGGTTGTAAGCCGCAGGGTCTCACTGCCAGTGAGCAGAACATGGTCCTACAAGGACAGAGAGCATAGGACACATCCTTCATGGTCATCCCCAGCCCCAGGAGGCGGCGTCAGTGATAGAGAGGGCCACTCTCAGGAGATGTTAATTTGGTTGTACATTGGGGAAGCTTGTCACATGATAGGCAGACCGGATCCCATTTGCTAGAGTAAAATCCTGCAGCACAAATGCAATGAAGAGGCCCCGGGCTCCACCCTAACATAAAAGAAGGGAAGAGAAGGGGAAAGGGAAGAGGGAACTGCTGCAAGCTTGATTTAGTCATTCCACCTTGTATACACACACCACAACGTGGTACCCCATAAATACACACAATTATAATGTCTTTGAAAAACAAAAACAGGGCTGGGGGGAAGCCCAGTGTGTAGAAGTTTTGCCTAACATACACAAAACCCTGGATTCAATCGCCAGCACTGTATAGACTAGGCCTGATGGTGTACCTGGAATCCCAGCATTTGTGACGAGCAGGAGGGATCAGAAAGTTCAAGGTCATCCTTAGTTGTACAGCAAGCTCAAGACAAGCCTGGGATATATGAGACCTTATCTCAAAAAAAGATAAAACGAAATAAAAATAAACTACATTAGGGCCAGAGGTAGACTCAGTGGCACAGCACTTGCCCAGTACATGTGTGTAAGGCACTGAGTTCCATCCCTAGCACAGGAAGGAAAAAAAATCAGGGATTTGAGAATGGGGCCAGGATTCAATGAAATTCCAAAGAGAAAGCTGAAAATGTTTTTACTGGGACTATGTTTTTTGTCTTTTTTTTTTTTAAAGAAGTGTTCCACATTGGCAAAGATGGCCTTGAATCTACTATGTAGCTGAGGATGAGCTTAAATATCTGATCTGGCCTCCACCTTCCAAGTGCTGAGATTACAGGCATGTACCACCACACCCAGTTTATGCCAGAATGGGGATATGCACGTTAGTCAAGTGCTCTACCAACCGGGTTACATCCCCAGTCCTTGAAATAACTTTTCAAAGAGCCCCACTGAGGGGTCTGGAGAAAAGGCTCCGTGGTTAAGAGTCCTCAGTGCTTTTCCAAAAGACTCAGGTTCATCCCAGCACCCACATGGTGGCTAACAACCATCTGTAACTCTTGTTCCAGGTGATCTAACACCCTCTTCTGGCCTCCATGGGCACCACACACACGGTACACATATACATGCAGGCAAACACATACATTAAATAAAATATTTTAAAAGACTTCTATTCAGAATGGGTGTGCTGGGCAGCATCAGCTGTCAACTTGACACACCTGGGTTAGTGAGCCTCAGTTGGGGACTTCTCTCTGGCCTCTGGGGTATTCTCTTGATTGTTGAGTGATGTGGGAGGTCCCACAGCGCCACCCCTAGACAGGTTGTTCTGTATTATAAAAGAAAGCAGGCTGAGCATGGGCCAGAGGAGCAAGCCAGTAAGCAGTGTTCTTCCTATGGCTGTGCTTCAGCTCCTGCCTCCAGGTTCCTGCCCTGAATTCCTACCTTGGGTTCCCTAAGTGATGAACTATGACCCTGGAAATGTAAGCTAAATAAACCCTTTCCTCCCCAAGTTGGTATTGGTCAGAGTGTTTTGTCACAGGAACGGAGAAGGAAACTAGAAATAAGGGCTTGCAAGTCCAGGTAAGTAATAAAAATGCAACATCCCTTGTTGAAAGAAGGATTTTCAAGACAGCCACAGCAAACAGAGTCTTAAATCAAGTGTGGGACTGCAGAGTCTGGGTCCTTAGTGACTGCAGCAGCATATACCCATGGAACCAGCCGTATCCCCCCAGTCCAGGAATCCACTCCCCTACACACCGTCAACCATGTCGTCCAGGCTGGTCTAAAACTTGGGGTGCACCTCCTGCCTCAGCCTTCCAAATGTGAAGATGACAGGTGTACACAGCCCCATGGATTTTCATTATGCTTGCCTTGGCACGAACAATTCCGTCTACCTGGTGAATCTTCTGCCTCCTTCTCCTCATTCAGGTTGAAAGGTCACACCCCCAGGGAAGCCCTCCCTGATTTTTCCAAGGGGAAAACCCGTCTTCCCCCATCCAGCATGTCTGTTTCCATCCAAATCTTCCACACCAGCTCAGAATATCTGCTTGAATTCAAAACCTGCCTTTCTCTCCAGACTCTGAGCACCAGGAGAGCAGAATCAAGTTCATTTAGTTCCTCTGCTTTCCCCAACCATCTAATACATGCTAAGCACTCAGGAAACATTTGCCGGATGTGAGCCTTTTTATTTTTATTTTATGTGTATGAGTGTTTTGCTTGCATGTATGTAAGTGTACCACATGTGTGTAATGCCTGCAGAGGCCAGAAGAAAGTGTTAGATTCTCTGGTATTAGAGTTACAGGTGGTTGTTAGCTGCCATGTGGGTGCTGTCAACCCAACCCAGTTCCTCTGCAAAAGCAGCCAGTGCTCTTAATCGCAGAGTCATCTCTCCAACCCATATTTTTATTTTTTAAATTATGGGTATGCCTATGTGTTGGCATGGGATTATGCGAATGTGAGTGCAGGTGACTATGGAAGTCAGAATAGGACATTAGATCCCCTGAAGCTGGAGTTACAGGTGGTTGTGAGATGCCAATGTAGTTGCTAGGAACCAAACTGAGGTCCTCTGCAAAAACAGTATGTGTTCTTAACCACTAAGATAGCTCTCCAGCCCCTGAATTTTAGCTCACAGAGAGAGAGGAGCGAGAGAGAGAGGGAGAGAGAGAGGGGGGGGGAGATTTTATTTATTTAAGGAGACAGGGCATCCTTGTAGCCTCAGCTGGCCTGGGACTTGCTATATACACCAGGCTAGCCTTGATCTCAGAGAGATCTCCGCCCCCTGGGTACTGAGATTAAAGACATACATCACCATGTCCCCCTTTATTATTTTTATTTACGTGTGTATGGAGATATGTGTGCGTGTAGGTGCACATGGATGTACAATTGTGTGAGTACTTGAGGATGCCGTAAGAGGGTATCAGATCCCCTAGAGCTGGAGTTACAGGCAGTTGTGAGCAAACTGATACGGGTTCTGGGATTTGAACTCAGGTCTTCTGCAAGAGCAGCAAGTGCTCTTAACCACTGAACCATCACTCACTCCTGCCTCCGAATGTTAGCTTTCTGAGACTGATATTATCACTCTGTACAAATAAGGAAACTCGAGGAAGGAAATGACTTGCCTGAGGTCAGAAATTGAAAAAGAGGCCAGCCAGCACTCCAATCTGGGTCAGAATGATGCTGAGTCACCCCCAGAACCTGTACCCATTTCTTTTATAAATAAAAAATGAATTAAAATTAAATTATTTATTTTGTGTAGGGCATGTTGTAGGGGTCAGAAGAACTTATGGGAGTCAGTTCTCTCCTTCTACCATGTAAGTCCCAGGAATTAAAACTCAGGTCATCAGGCTTGGAGATCTGCACCGTTTATATCCACTGAACCATCTAGACAGCCCCACCTCTTTTCTAAGAAAACATTTATCAACACATAAAAGATACTGACTAGACAGTTCTTCAAGATGCATCACAATGAGTTTTCAAAACACACTCAATCACCAGCACTCAGCTCAAAAAAATAGAACATGCTAAATTTATGTTGTGCTAGTTTCATCTGTATTTAAAAAAAAACTGGTTGGGGACAGGAGTACTGGGGAGACGGTTCAGTGGGTAACAGCATGTACCCACGTACTGCTCCTGCAAAGGATGCAAGTTCAGGTTGCAGCACCTACATCGGGCACAAGCACCCATCCAGAGATACACAATACGCATAATTAAAAATAAAATAAATCTTAAAAAGAACCGGAGCTACTGAGTTTGACAATCGGAGTTCAATTCCCGGAATTCACTTCATGGAAGGAGAGAATTGACTCCTGCAAGTGGTCCTCTAAGCTACACACACGCACACACCCCACAATAAATAAACAAATAATAAGTAAATAAACATTTTAAAATTTAAATATTGAGCAGGGTGGTACGTGACTGGGGTCCCACCCTTTAGGAAATGGAAACAGGAGGATCCAAGGTTCAAGGCCAGCCTGGGCTCCGTGGGAGAACCGGAGAAAAGAATCCTGGCTGAGGATGTAGCTCAGCTGGTAAACTGCGCATGCTCAGGATGCATGGAGCCCGGAGTTCAAGGTAAAAACAAAATAAAAAAGGCTGGATATGTGGTACATATGTGTAATTCCAGCACTTGGGGGACAGAGGCAGGAAGATCAGAAATTCCAGGCCAGACTTGACTACTATGGAGTTCATGGAGCACTTGGCACACATGGAGCCCATCTCAGAAAAGAAAACAAAGTCAGTCATCTTCCAGTAGTTCCCTTATAGCCCGGCCCAGTCACTACCCTCCAAACGAAGCTGATTTCCTGACTTTTCAAAAGATTTATTTTTAAATTATGTGAGTGTGTGTGTGTGTGTGTGTGGAAGTGAGTGTGGGTCGTGTGGGATTTTCCAGAGCTACTGTTACAGGTGCCTCATTCCTGACTTATAAGACCTTCTTTTGCTTGATTCAGAAATTTTAATTCTTTCTGTTTCTTTGAGACAGGGTCTTGCAGAGTATCCCTGGCTGCCCCTGAACTCATGGAAATTCTCCTGCCTCTGATTCCTACATGCTAGAATTACAGGCATGTTGCTACCAGAATTTTACATGAATGGATTCAGCTTGTGTATACTCCTTCTAGTGTTTGCCGTGGTTCTTCAGTTTACTTGTTTTCCTTGCTGTATGGTATTCCTCGGTGTGAGGATGGCACGGCATGTTCATTCTGTCACCAGTGGACACCTGGGCTGTTTCCTCTTTGGCCCAATGAGCAGCAGTGCTGGTAAACATGTCTACTGGGTGTCTAACCAGCAGGCATGACATGCTGGATCAGAGAAGACCCAGGTATTCCCGTGAGGAGGCCAAGAGCTGGGGGTGGATTCAGAGCTACAGCTCTTGCTGATCATGCAGATCCTGGGTTCCACCCTAGCCCTAGAAGAAAATCCAGCCAGGCCTGGTGGCACAGGCCTGTGGTCCTATGGACCAGAAATCCAAGGCCAGTTTGGGCGACAGAGTGAGTTCAAGGCCAGTTTGGGCAACATGAGGTAAAAAGACGCTTAGGGTGTGACTCGGTGCTAGAGTACTAGTCTTGCATCCATCAGGCCCTGGGTTCTATTCCTAGTACCACTTTTTAAAAAAGGTGTATTGTGGGTAAAGAACTTGCCATGCAAACCTGGAAACCTGAGTTTGATTCCTGGAACCTACATAAAGGTATAAAGAAAGAAAAGACTCCTCGAAGTTGTCCTCTGACCTCCACATAAGCACCTGGCATGCACAGCCCACACACACACATCACGCACACACACACTAATAATATCTTTTGGGTTGTTTTGAGACAGGTTCTCACTGATATCTCACAGAGATCTGCCTGCTTCTGCCTCCAGAGTGCGGGATTAAAGGCCAGCGTCACCATGCCTGGCTTTTTTTTTTTTTTTTTTTTTCTAAGCCATTCCTGTTAGATCATAGCAAAACAGTTTTTCAACCCAGGTGAATCCTTTCACACACTGGCCAGCCCAGAGGAGACTTCCAAGGGCACTGGAAGCATTTCTTTAACACGCCCCCATTCCACAGAGAAGGCAATACGGCTCAAAGGGAGAGGTACTACAGCCTCCTGGTCCTCCTCACCGAAAGCCGGCACCGCCACCTCTCCTCCACCCCCAGCCCCACCTCCGCATCCCGCCCCCGCCGTGCCCTCCCAGCCAGGCTGTGCGCCGGAGTGGGACGGACCGGGTCACGTGGAGCTGGGTTCAGAAGAGGAAGCCAGACACTGCAGACGGTTAGTGATTCTGGGCTGGCCAGGAAATCAAGGTACGTGAGCGAGTCCTCCCTGGAGGTAGAGCCGTGGAGACACCGGGTGGATGAGGATGGAAGGTGGGCAGGCCCTCTCATCTCCCAGCAGAGCCTCCGCCATGGACCCACCGTTGCGGAGCGAAGCCTCCCGAACTCAGCCCTCTGCACTGACATCCTACCGTTGGCATACTGGAGGCAGCGGAGGGAAGGCGGCCGGAGGGTCCCGCTGGGGCCGCTTTGCGGGCTGGGGAAGGGCCCTGAGCCACCAGGAACCCATGGTGAGCAGCCAGCCAGCTCCTCGCTCTCTGTTCCGCCGGGTCCTTTCTGCGCCCCCGAAGGAGTCGCGGCCCAGTCGCCTCTGGTTATCCAAAACCCTGTTGAGGAGGCACAAGAGTGCGGCATCTCCGGATCCTGAGCCGAGCCCCACAGCCCCAGGTACTTGCTCCCCCACCCGAGCTGGGGCCAGGTTGGGTGGCCGGATGCCTGGGTGTTTGTCTGCCGCCGAAGCATCAGCCCTCTAGACACAGGAAGTTGTGGGGAGTACGAAAGCCCAGCAGGAAGTAGCTGGGGCCCCCAGCAACCCTTTTTTTCTCTATCCACCTAAACAGGGGTGAGGGAGAGATGCAGACCTCTAGGCAACTGGGGGCCAGCCTGAGAAAGGGACATGGAGTAGGCCTGCAGTCTGGATGCCCAATGGCTCTTGGCCCTGGTGGATGTCTTCTGTATTCAAGGGTCCAAGTCATTTCCTGGATGTGGATCTCAGAGGCTCAGCAGCTTGTGTCTTTGTTTCCTTGAGTCTGAAATTTCCCACCTCTACCTTGGAGAGTATATTCTTCATTCATTCATTCATTCATTCATTCAAGCAAAGGGTTTGTTTATTTGTGTGTGTATATGCATGAGTTCAGGCATGCAGCATGTGATGAGGTTAGAGGACAAACTGTTTATGTGGAGATGGGGAAATGCATGCCACAGACGGCAGAAGACAACTTTCAGGCCAGTCCTCTCTTCCCACCATGTGTGTGTCTCAGAGATCAAACTCAGTTCATCAGGCTGAAGTCTATTGAGCATCCCATAGGTGATAATCTCAGACTGAAGCACCGAGGACACAGCCACAAACAGAGGAGATGACATCCCTGCTCAAACCATAGTGGAGGAGGAAAGCTTGCAGATTAAAAAAGAAAAAAAGGTCAAGTGAAGATGACCGGTGCTGCCAAGGGTCACCAGAGAGACCTGGGAAGCTAGTGGACACCTTGAAGGGTAGAGACCAGAAATGTAGTGCTAGCTCAGGATCCAGCATATGCTGAGATCCGCTACCAGGAAAGGGCCTAGGGCTCGAGGTATGGCTCAGTGGCAGAGCATTTGCTTAACATGGAAGAGGCTGTGGGACTGTGGGTTCTGTCCCCACCACCAAAAAGGAAAAGAAGTTGTCTCGTATTTCCCCAAGTGGTAAAGCAGAGGCACAAGCAAGCAGAGATTAGTTCAGTCCTTCTATTTCCTCAACACTCAGGTTAATTCAGCTCTTTCCTGGACTCATTTAATGCTCTCCATTCATTTTGAAACTAGGCTTAGTAGTGTACTCCTATAATCCAAGCACTTGGAAGGCTGGAGCAGGAGGATCTTAAGTTCCAGGCCAGCCTGAGCTACATAACAAGACTGTCTCAAAATGAGTGAGGACCTGGAGCAATGGCTCAGCAGGTAAAGGCACCTGAAGCCAAGCTTAATGACCCACATGGTGGAAGGAGAGAACTGACTCCTGAAAGTTGGCCTTCATGCATGTGCTGTGGCAAGTGTGTGTGTTCACACACATCCAAATAAATTAAATAAACGTAATAAAAATCAACTCAGTATATATTTTTTTTGGAGATAGAATCTTACTATGTAGCGCTGGCTGGCTTAGAACTTACTATGTTAATATTATTTTTTAAGTTTTGTATTAGGGATGGAGAGATGGCTCAGGGGTTAAGAGCCCTTGCCGCTTCTGCAAGGACCTGGGTTCAGTTCCCAGCACCAAATGACAGCTAACAACCACCTACAGCTCCAGATCCAGAGGAATCCGATACCCTGTTCTGGCCTCTGCAGGCACACATATTTTTAAAAAAATATAATAAATCCAGAAAAATAAATGTAAAGTTTCATGGACTTTGGGGGGCAGGGCAGTGCTGAAAATTGAACTTACGGCCTTGTGCTAGGCAAGTGCTCTACCACTGAGCTATATTTCCAGCTCTGCAGAGCCATTCTTTGATCCCTATAGGATAGGATGTTAGAGTTTGCCTTCTGGTAAGATCCAGACAGAGCTTTCTAACGAGGAGCCGCCTCCTTTTTCAATCCAACATTTCCCATGGCTCTGCATCATCCCCAGGATAGCATCCTGATTCCCTGATTTAGCCAGGTGGTGGAGGGATGCATAGCATGTGCCAAGCCCTGGGCTCAAGTCCCAGCACCACAAACAAACAAAAACTAAGCAAAAACTACTTCCTGCAGCTGGTTGTCAAGACCTTCCTCCAACCTCTGAGTCCTCCAGCCCTTCTTGTTCTTACCTTTACTTTCCTAGCCTTTCTCAAAGGCTTTATTCAGATCCTCTGTCACTTTCTCTTCTATCTCTGCTCAGTGAATCAAACTTCAGTTGAAGACCTATTGCAAATGCATTCTTTCTAGGTGGCCTTCCCTGGCCCACTATCTACCACCTGTCCCTTCCCAAGAAACCACCACCTCCCCTCCCCAAGAAACCATCACCTCCCCTCCCCAAGAAACCACCACCTCCCCTCCCCAAGAAAGAAAATGCTCCTACCTTTAACTTTTTCTATACTTTCTCAAACTGAACACTTTTCATCTTAGATTAAAATTTTAAATTAGATAGATAGATAGATGATAGATAGATAGATAGATAGATAGATAGAGTGTTGTGCATGGTACGTGGGGCAGTCAGAGGACAACTTTGTAAAGTCAGTTCTCTCCTTCCACCCTTACTTGTGTTCCAGGGATGGAACTCAGGTTGTTAAGCTTGCACGGCAAGTGCCTTTACCTCCCTAGGCTCAAATTAGTTTTTCTCTCTCTCTCTCTTTTTCTCTTTCTCTCTCTTCTCCTTCTCTGCTTCTCTCCCTCTCCATCCTCCCTTAAAACAGGATCTCCCTCTGTAGTCCAGGCTGACCTGGAATCATCTTGCGTCAGTGTCTCAGGTACTGGAATTACAGGCGTATGCTACTAGGCCTAGCCCTTGTCCACTCTCTTGGTTAAGGAAAGAATGCTTGTGTTTGAACCTTGTCTTAACCAATTACAAGTGTGTGACTCTGGGCAGGCCACTCAACCTCTCAGGGCCCCTGCTGGGGTTTTTTTTTTTTATGTTCATTTTGTGTGTCTGAGTGTTTTGCCTGCATGAGTTTAAGTGCACCCACAGGGTCCAGAAGAGAGATTGGATCCCCTGGAACTGGAGTTATGGACATTTGTCACCAAACCCCAGTCCTCTGCAAAAGCAGCAAGTGCTCTTTTTTTGTGGGTTTTTTTTTTTTGTGTGTGTGTGTGTGTGTGTGTGTGTTGTTTATTTTGTTTTGTTTTGTTTGAGACAGGATCTCATTGTATAGTCCTAACTGGCGTGGAACTCGATATGTAGACTAAGCTCAAAGAGATCCACCTGCCTCAGCCTCATGAGTACCGGGATTAAAGCCATAAGCCACTATGGCCTGCAGGAACAGTTAGTGCTCTTACCCATTGAGCCATTTATCCAGCACTCTGGGCCTCAGTTCGAATGTCCTTTAAATGGCATTCAGAGAACCGAATAAGACAGGCACCTACAATGATAAACGTAGTACTAGACACACAGCTGCTGGCCTGTGTGCAGCTAAGCTTGGTAGGAACAAACCCCAGAAAGAAGTAGAGATTTGCCCAAGGACCAACAACCTGGCATGGTTGCCTCATGGTACATGTCTGCTGCAGGAAGGTGACCTGAGGGAGAAAGAAAAAAAAAGGCTCAGGGATTCCTCAGCACCCCCTCCCTTCCCAGAACCAGAGCCAGAACTGGAAGCAGACCCCCAGCAGCCTGCTCCACAGATCCCGGAGGCTCCCACCCCTGACATGCCTGTCTGGGACATCGGGGGCTTCACCCTGCTGGAAGGAAGACTGGTGCTGCTTGGGGGTGAGGAGGAGGTGAGAGGCGGGGAGGAGAGAAGGGGATAGGGCAGGGGCGGAAGGGCGGTGCGGAACACATGTGCTCTCCTCTGCCTCCCCTTTCTGCTTGCCTGCTCCTATGGGGGATCAGGGTCCTCGCCAGCTTCGGGTCGGAAGCGCCAGCTCAGAGAGTAGCATACAAGTGATCATGGGGAACCTCAGGGATCCAGGTAAGCGTGGGAAGTGGGGAAGGCTGGAGGACTGAGGAGCCTTTTAAGGTGGTGTGCCATCCACCACAATTCCCACTCCCAACATCCCACCTCCTGACCACCACAGATCGGATCCCTGGAAAAACAGAGCCAGAAGCTGCAGGCTCCAACCAGGTCCACAATGTGCGGGTAAGGCAGCTAGTGTGGTGGTGGTGGGAGGCATTTAGAGGCAAGGGTAAACAAGGACTTCCAGACCTGACCCTCACACATGCTAGGCAAGTACTCTACTACTGAACTATACCCCCCATCACTCAAAAGACATAAGGATTGCCTGGGCTCCATAATGAGTTCTAGGCTAACCAGGGATACATCTTAAACACTGGCTAACAAAATAAAACAAAACACATACACACCCAAAATTTTACTTTATTTTAATTTATTTATTTCTATTTTTGTGTATGAGTGTTATGCCTGCACATATGTAAGTACACCAGTGTCATCCAATGCCTGAGCAGGACAGAAGAAGGTGTCAGATCCCCTGGAACTGGAGTTATGGACACTTGTTAGCTGCCATGTGGGTGCTGGGATTCGAACCCCAGTCTTCTGCAGAAACAGCCAGTGTTCTTAACCACTGAGCTATCTATCTGGTGCCCCAAAATTTTATTTTAAAGTAGGGTACCTCTAAATTGTCCAGTCAGGTCTTGAACTTAAGACCTTCCTACCTCAGCCTCCAGAGTAGCTAGGATTATAGTCCTGGGCCTCTAAGTCCAATAGAAAGGGATTGTGAGCAGGTCACTGACTGTCTGCTATCTGTCAAATAGAGCTAATGAGAAAAGCCTGCTCTGTTTTTGTTTGTTCTGTTTTGGTTTTGGGGAGTGCAGTCACTGTATAGCTCAGGCTGTCCTCAAACTCTTGGCAGTCCTCCTGCCTCAGCCTCCCAAGTGCTGGGATTACAGGTTTGAGCCACCCACACCTGGTTGCCCCTCCATCTTATAGGCAGGCAGTACAGAATTCAGGAAAGAGAGTGACTGGTGCTTTAGAGATGGAAGGTGCTGGGTGGGAATGCAGAGATGGCTCAGTGAATTAATTACTTGCTGCAGGAGCTTAAGGACCTGGAGTTCCCCAGCACCCAGGCAGATGTCGGGTAGGTGAGGCAGCCTGCTTGTAATTCCAGCACTCAGAATGTGGAGAGCCCTTGGTATGCCCACAGCAGGCGGCTAGGTGCCGGTGTGCTCTGAGTTCAAGTGAGAGACCCTCCCTTGTGGTGGAGAGTGATTGAGGGAGACTCTTGATTTCAGCCTCAGGCCTCCAAATGCACACACATGTGCACACTCACATGCACACACATGTGAGCACATATACACAGATGTATACCACACATATAGACACATCAAAAAATAAAAAGAGAACAAAAAATACAGAAATGCAAGCCTGACTGTTTTTCTAGTTTTAACTCAAAAAATATTTTCCTTTTCTTTCTTTCTTTCTTTTTTTTTTTTTTTTTTCCCCCTCCTCTTTTTTGGATACTGACCAAAAGCCTATAAATGCTTTCCTTGACACTCCGGGTTTTCTCAGGAGTCCCCTGCTCCTTTCTACCTTGCAGATAATTGCCAGCTGCCATTGCTGAACATGCTGGCTTTCTTGAATCCTGATTTGAAAGATAGGACTTTCAAAGAAAGAAAGGAGGGAGGGACGGAGGAAGGGAGGGACGGAGGAAATAAAGAGAAAGGAAAGAAGAAAGCAAGCTGCTGGGCAGGAGAACATATCCCTATTGATGGAGTATCTGCCCCTCATGAGGCTCTGGGTTTGGTCCCCAGCACTGGAAAACATGCCCGTGAATGTGAACTGCTGGTTACAGTTATTATTGCTGCTGATTGCTGAATGTAGAATGAGTCCACCAAGGGGGCGGGTGGCAGGGTTCCATCCAGCAGCCTGCTTCCTCCAGGGGTTACTCAAGAGGCTGAAAGAGAAGAAGAAGGCCAAGTCGGAGCTGGGAACCCAAGCCCCTCGAGATGGGTAAGCGTGTCCGAGAGGCCGCAGGGCTGGCGGCTCCACACTGCCCACTTCCTGTCTTCTTCTACGCACCTTCACCTTACCACACCTTCAAAGGCCTCCTCTTCTCTCTTCTGCCCCTTGGCAAGTGAACTTGGGACCACAAAGACGCTACCCTTTCCCCAGTCCTTGACTGAAGGGTGGGGGTGAGCTCTAATAAAATGGAAGCGAACCCAACACCCTGGATCTGGGAGGGCAGAAAGCTCCGAATAGTGGGCAAAAATTAACTGAGCCAAAAGACACTCCAGGCAGAGGAAGCAGCGGGCCAGAGGCTGGGAGGCTGGGAGGCTGGGACAGTACGAAAGGACTGAATGGATCTCCTCCGCCTCAGACCCCCCAGTGCCCTGGGCTCCAGGGAATCTCTGGCCACACTCTCAGAGCTGGACCTGGGCGCCGAACGAGATGTGAGAGTCTGGCCGCTGCATCCTAGTCTCCTGGGGGAGCCCTACTGCTTCCAGGTAAGTACAGCAAGCGTCCGCCTAGTCCCACTCCTGACCCTCCGTGTCCGCCCTTCCCATCACACCCTCGGATTCCTGCCCTAACAGGTAACCTGGGCCGGAGGGAGCCGCTGCTTCTCCTGTCGCTCCAGCGCGGAGAGAGACCGTTGGATTGAAGACCTCCGTCGGCAGTTCCAGCCCAACCAGGTCATTACCTACCCGGGAGGAGACAGACACGGAAAACACGCCCACAAGCCAGGCCCAGCCCCTTCCACGCCACCCGAGTACAGCTTGTCCCCCGCCCCTCCCCGGCATCACACCAGGCCCCGAGCGTGTCAGACTCGCCCCTGTAAGCAGCTCCTGCTCTATTTGCACCCCGAATCCTGCCTCGTCGCCAAGTCCTCAGTCCCAGGCTACGTCCCTAGGTTCTGAGCCGCAGTGTGTGAGACTCCCCAAACCTAGACGCTTTCTGCTTAGCCGCCTCTACACGTTCCTGCTCCTTCACCGGACACAGATGCCCCGCCCCGCCCCAGGCACGGCGCACCGCGACCGTCCGAAACCCCCCTCCCACCCTGCTCCCGCCCACAGGACAGCGCGGAGCGGGAGGAGACGTGGCTGAGCGTGTGGGTGCACGAAGCCAAAGGACTGCCGCGGGCGGCGGCGCCCGGCGTGCGCACCGAGCTGTGGCTGGATGGCGCGCTGCTGGCGCGCACAACGCCGCGGGCCGGCCGGGGTCAGCTCTTCTGGGCCGAGCGCTTCCACTTCGAGGCGCTGCCACCAGCCCGTCGCCTGTCGCTGCGCTTGCGCGGAGCAGGTCGGGCAGACATACTGGTGGGACGGGTGGCGCTGGCGCTGGATGAGGTGAGCGTCCCCCGCGCGCCCGCGGCCGGCCTGGAGCGCTGGTTCCCGCTGCTCGGGGCGTCCGCGGGGGCGGTGCTGCGCGCGCGAATCCGGGCGCGGCGCCTGCGCGTGCAGCCGTCGGAGCGCTACAAGGAGCTGGCCGAGTTCGTCACCTTCCACTACGCGCGCCTCTGCGGGGCGCTGGAGCCCTCGCTGCCCGCTCAGGCCAAGGAGGAGCTGGCAGCGGTAATGGTGCGCGTGCTGCGGGCCACCGGCCGGGCGCAGGTGAGGAGCCCCGACGGCTCGGACAGGGGCGGGCACACTGTAGGGGCGGCGCTCCTCGAGGGGCGGACCCTGTGCCTGGGCAGCGAGGGGCCAGGCCCCATGAGGGATGGAGCCTGAGCGTCAACTGTCAAACTTGAGCTGTGAGGGGTGGGGCCTGAGCTGAGCCTCCGTGCTAAAAGTTCACTTCTGCTGTGAGCGGTGGAGGTTGTGGCTTCAGATAAAAAGCGCCAGAAATGAGCGCTGTGCCTGAGTATGAGCAAGGAGAGACAAGGCCTGTGCACAGGTATGAAAGATGGGTCAATGGTTGGGATTCCCAAGCTCGCTCTGCCCTCTACAGGCATTGGTGACAGACCTGGGCACCGCTGAGCTGGTGCGCTGTGGAGGCCGTGAAGCGCTGTTATTTCGAGAAAATACATTAGCCACCAAGGCTATTGACGAGTACATGAAACTGGTGGCACAAGAGTACCTCCAGGAGACCCTAGGTGAGCTAAGGGAAGGATTGGTGTCAGAGGCCTGCTAGGTGGGCAAAAGGACTCCAGAGATCTAGGAGGCCCCGAGTAACCTGGGTTCTCGTAGTGAATAGCGAATTGGGGTGCTAGGATTCCGGTGGGAGTGGGACATTGGAATCTTCTCAAGGTGTTACGTGCCTCCAGTGTAAACTGGAGCTAGGAATAGAGACTGGGTGTGGCCTCCAACTGTCTGTGCTGGACTGCAGGGCAGATTGTGCGACGTCTCTGTGCCTCTACTGAAGACTGTGAAGTGGACCCCAGCAAGTGCCCAGCCCCAGAGCTGCAGGAGCACCAGTCCAGACTCAGAAACTACTGCGAGGAGGTCTTTGAAACCATCGTTCATTCCTACAAGTGAGAATCAGGGGCCCAGCCCTGCCTCTCGGCCGCCATGTTACCCTGAAATCCCCCGCCCCAGCTAAGGTTGCCAAATAAAATGCAGGACACTCAGTTAAATTTACTGCAATATTTGAGATATACTCATATCAAAGTAAAATTTAACAGGGTGTAAAGTTTTATTTGCTATGTCTGGCAACCCTACAACCCCCATGCCATGCCACTTAACGTCAGGTAACTTAGGACGCAATTCCTTAGCCTTTAACCACTGAGGATTCCATCCCCAACATAGGTCTTCTGATTCTACATGATGTGTGCTCCTAATCCCATGACCCCTTACTTTAACAGACCCTTTATCCCAAATCCTATGAAACTGATTATAAGAAACATGACAGTCCAGACCCTTGGCTTCTGACCTTGGAATAACTTAAATGCTTGATCTATGATTTCTGACCTTAGGTGCTCATCTTCATGTTATAGTCTAACACCTTGCTTTCATGTCCAATTATAATTATACTCCAAACTCCCGACCTCTGTCCCCATGTAATCTTATATGCCCAAATATAGGATTACTGGCTCCAAGAGCTGCCATAATTATGATAGAAGTTCTGAGCCCCTAGGACCCAAGCCCCAAGCATCATTTATTCCACATGGCCCCATTCTACAGTCCAGATCCCAGGTTCAATGACAAGAAAGTTTACATGGGCTTCATAAACCATAGATCATAGACAAGTCACATAATGCTTCCTACACATCTGATCCCTGACTTTATGACCTTGACCACCCATGATCTCTATCCCCCTAACTCCCTTCTCTGTCCATTGCCTCTTCTGCTCCAGCTGGTTCCCCACAGAGCTGGGCTCTGTGTTCTCAGGCTGGCGAGAAGCCTGCAAAGCACGTGGCTCTGAAGCACTGGGCCCTCGGCTGGTGTGTGCCTCCCTCTTCCTGAGGCTCCTCTGCCCTGCCATCCTGGCACCCAGTCTCTTTGGCTTGGCACCAGAGCATCCGACCCCGGGCCCTGCCCATACCCTCACGCTCATCGCCAAGGTCATCCAGAATCTCGCCAACCGAGCCCCGTAGGTGATGGGAAGCTGAGGGGCACCGATGGGATGGGGAATTATGGAGGTTTACAGGTACTTGTCCTGACTCACCGTAACCCTCCCATCCTGGCCCTAATTCAGGTTTGGTGAGAAAGAAGCCTACATGGACTTCATGAATAGCTTCCTGGAAGATCATGGACCAGCCATGCAATGCTTTCTGGACCAGGTGGCTGTGGTAAATGTGGATGCCACACCCAGCAGTTACCAGGGCAGTGGAGACTTGGCCCTGCAATTGGCAGTCCTGCATGCCCAGCTCTGCACAATCTTTGCTGAACTTGACCAGGTATAGTCTGAGCCCAGAGTCCTGGATAAAGGCAGAGTGGGAAGGCAATTAGGCTGGGAGACTGGCTGCAGGCAATTCACAGGGCCTCCTCTTTGCATGCCTTGACAGACAACCCAAGACAGCTTGGAACCACTACCAACCATTCTACGAGCCATTGAAGAGGGCCAGCCTGTCCCAGTGTCTGTGCCAATGTGTCTCCCCCGGCCCCCCACCCAAGTCCATTCCAAGTAACCTCTAGACTGGTCTGGGTTCTCATGGGCGGGAAGAGGGGTCTAAGGGCAAGATGGATAATGTCAGGGGCCAGGGGCAGGATCCTGTTGGGATCGGAGATCAGAGGCTGGGGATAGCATCTTGTAAGGAGTCAGGATGACTCACAGTGTGGTCACAGGGCAAGCAGAGTCAGATTAAGTCCAAGATAGAGGCAGAGTCTTGTCAGAGGATAGGAAAGGGTCACCTCTGGGATCAGGGAAAGTAGCCTTGTCTTGATGTTACAAAGCACCAGATATTACAAGGATCAGAGGAGCAGGAGTCAAGCTTAGGACAAAATAGGGTTAGTTACCATGGGGTCACAGATTAAAGTTCATGTTCCATCAGAGAGCAGGAACAACATGGTCAGCTTAAGATCAGAGACTGAAGAAAAGATAACATCACTTTGGGAAGGAGGTCAAGGCTAGGGTCAGACAGAGGTTACAGAAAGGATCAGGTCAAGGGCAATTCAGGGCCAAAGCTAGAGAGGGGGCAAAGATTAGATTGGGGTGGCTTGGTAGTCAGAAGTTAAAGGCAGCACCTCATCAGGATGATAGGTCAAAATGTGGTCCTAAGAGACGGTCTCGGTATACAAAGTGGGGTCATTTCTGGCCGAAGGTTGGGGTGGCGTAATCTCAGGGGCCAGCTGAGGGTCTGAGCTCCCACATCCCACTCCCAGCTTCTCTGTAGGGGAGAAGCCCGGCTTCCTGGCGCCACGAGACCTCCCCAAGCACACCCCTCTCATTTCCAAGAGCCAGTCTCTGCGCAGCTTTCAAGGAGCAGGAAGTTGGGCCTGCCGGCGGCGGGACAACGAGCAACTCCCTCGGCGGCCGCGTCCAGTGCAGCGCACGCAGAGCGTCCCTGCCAGACGCCCTGTCTCCCGCCGCCCGTCTGCGGGGCCACGGCCGAGACCCAAGGGCTCCGTGCGCACTAGTCCCGCGCCCCGAGCCCGGCCGTGGACTAGGGCCTCCGCCTCGTTGCCTCGGAAGCCATCGGTGCCCTGGCAGCGCCAGCTGGACCAACCCCGGGACCGAAACCAGGTTCCCGGCACACCCCGACCAGTGGGCAAGGTGACAACCAATTCAGATCCGCGTCTGCAAGGGGCGTGCGGGGGACGGGCAGCGGATAGGAGCGGGACTGAGTGAGAAAGGACCGAAAGTCAGCCAAGACTGATTTCAAATACAGAGTCGGCTGCACTGTGTGACGCTCTCTGAACTTGCTTTCCCCGCCTTACAGCAGCGATGTTCCCTAGCTGGGTAGAGCGGTGATCAGGCCAAGCTCATGAGACTGGGCGAGAAAAGAGCCTGAGGATCGGTGGGATTACAGCTACAGTCTCCCCACAGCTAGCAGAGCTACAGTGCGAAGTGACCGCGCTGCGCGAGGAACAGAAAGCACTGTCCCGCCTCGTGGAGTCGCTGAACAGCCATCTCCAGGCCTTGACGGAACAGCAGGAGCAATTGCAGAGTCAGCTTCGGGACCTGGACTCGCGGCTGGGAGCTGGGTGAGCCCCGCCCTCTCCATTAGCTCCACCTATGGAGGGGTCGCGCCAATGAGGTCTGTCCAGGTCCTGCTTTCATTCAGGCAATGCCTCTGTCAAGCCCGCCCAAATCTCGTCCAGAAAGACCTCCTTTCCAAAACAGCCCCGCCCCCAGATTCTGACAGTTCCGTCCCCTACATCAGCCCCGCCCCCAGGATAAGCAGGTCCTGGCAGTCCCCCACTAGACAGGCCTATCTCACACAGGTCCGCTACAGCCTACCCTTCAAGCAGCCTCTCCTCCTGGGTTGGGCCACCTAGGTGCATCCCACACATCAGTTAGGCTCCTCCTCTGATTGATTCTTGCATCTTCTTTTCGATCTCTTTTTTTTTTTTCCTTTGCAGTATGACCTAGCCAGGTTGACCTCAAACTCCTCATCCTCATGCCTTAGCCTTCTGAGTTGTTGGGGATTACAGGCATGCACCACTCCGCCAGACTAGTCTTTACATCTTAGCCATACCAAGATCTAATCAATAATTATGCCCAGCCCTTTAATCTGAACAAACCCCCAACTCAATTCCAAGATCTGCCTTGGATCCTTGGCAGTTCACTAGGGATGAAAGGGATTTTCTCAGTTTCTGACCTCTCTCCTCTTGTCCCTGACCTCCACAGGATCTCAAAGTTGGATCCTGTGGGTAGTTTTCCAAGCAATGAAGGCCACAGGCTGAAAAGTCTGGTGAGATTTTTGCTGGAGACTGAAGAGGGTGGGTAGTCTGGTTGGTGATAATCCTTCCCTGACAGGAAAACCCACTTTCACTGCCTTCCCAGGAGCACCGCCTGACTGAGATGGAACGTACTCAAGACCAGCTGAGGGATACCATCCAAAGCCTACAGCTTTTCCCAAGGACCTCAGGATCCTGGAGCCAGCCCCTGCCTCTCAAAGCGGTCTGTGTCAATGGAGACACCACCTGAGCTGCCCTCCCCACCGCACATGGTCTTGGAAGCCAAGAGAGCCACTTTAGGGGATTATCAGACTCTGCCTCAGCCTTGCATGGCTACAATGTGTGTGGAGGAGTGAGGGAAGAGTTGGAAGTTCCAGCTACTCTGGTACTGGGAGGTTGCCCAGTAAAATTTCCATTTCAGTAAAATCTCTGGTTTCTTTGCCTCTATGTATGATTAACCAGAGCACACTCCCAGTCCCCCCATTCAACTCTCCTAGATTCATCCCTAATTTGAGGTCTCCTGGAGATGGAAATATGGATTCTCACTATTTGTGTGACCTTACCTTAGGCTATCACTCTAGGAGACTCCGTTCTTTCATCTGTAAAATGGATCTAAAGTTCTTTACATAGTGGAAATCCCTCAGTTAAAGGTATTCAATAAAAGACATTCATCCTTGTTATTGGAAGCATCTACTTCTTAATGAAGCACATATCCCCAGCCACCTCATATCCTACCAATCCCCTGGACCCTAGATGACAGAATCTTTCTAGACCCTGAATCACAAGCCAAGTACTTTGTGGCACAGAGAGTCTGAATCTGGGAGGCAAATGAAAAAAAGGAACATAGGTGAGAAGATGGCTGAGCTCTGGCTGGTTGAGTACATGAGCAAGCACTTGAGTCAGGAGGAAGGGGTGAGGTGAGTAGAAAAATAGGCAGATGACTGGGTTCATTGAATGATGGGCCTGCTTTAACACAATGTTGCTAATCACAATGGATAGACCAGTCTACTAGAGAAGGCTTGACTCACAGTAGGAAATATTTGAACTGAATAAGCCATCATATACATCTATCATATTTACTGAGATCTGGGACTCTGAACTGAGCTGTAGATATACATGAACTCCTATCAGCACTGAGACAAGAGAAACATGCAATTGAGTAGGCTACATGGGTGGTTTGATAGCAGAATGTTAGTGGGGATTATTGAATACTTGCTTGGTTGTGTTGATAAATAGATGCTTGGTTTGTGACAGGATGAGCAAGTACATGGGGTTGGATGGATGGATTAAGCGGGTGTTTGGATAGATGAATAGGTGTTGAGAGGGGTGAGTAGATAAGGTGATTTGTTGATTGGATGGGTAGTTGAGTGGTTGATCAGTTGAGCATCTGGATGAATGGATTGGGAGACAAATGGGATGGATAAAAGCAAACAGCTTTATGATGTATGTATGATGTTCTATTCTGGAGGTTGTGACATGGGGGACTAGGTGGAGAAGGGGAGCATAGCATTGGGGATGTATGTAGTTAAGTTATAGGGTCTTGGAGATTGTTGAAGTCCAATGTGAATAATGGGGAAAGGGAAGGATTGGTGGGCTTATGGATAGAAGATAGTTGACAGGGGTAAGAGACTGGAAGATATAGATTGACTAGATGGAGTCCTCAGCGAATGACCCTGGGGGTTAACGTCTCTGCTTCCATGCCACTCATCTTGTGTTAATAGCAAACCTACTATGGGAAGAATCAGTACGGTGATGATACTATTGGGGACACGGAGACAAGGGTGTTGTCATAGTAACATAGCCTCTCCCTGGACGCTCAGGTTGCGCGGGCCCTTTAAATGTGACCTGCTTGGCCACTCCCAATATGGCCTCGAGTCCGCTGGATCCCCCCTTTACCCGACCCCCCCTTCCCCTCGGGATATGATGGGGGGTAGTGGGGGGGGGGACTAGACCTCATCATCATGGCGGCGCGGCGGGGCTGTCGCGCTGAGGTCACCGCGGCGCGCCGGGGGGGCGGGGCGGCGGGGGCAGCGATTTAAAGGGACAATGTCCCCGGAGTGGTGGAGGTGGCGGCGGCGGCTGCAGAGGCCGCGGCACCGGCATCAGGAGCAGTAGCGGCGGTAGTAGCAGCGACGGCCGCACTAAGGGTGGAGCTCCGAACCCCAGCACCTAGCTGGCGGCGACACCTCCCCGGTGAGGCCCGGGCCGGGCCCGGGAAGCCCGCGGGCGGGGCGGAGCCGGAACGGGGAGGGGGAGGCCTGGGCCGGGCCGGACCGGGCGGGACCCCCTGGGGCTGGGGGCGGGGCCTGAACGGGGGCGGGGCCTGAACGGGGGCGGGGCCGGCAGGTGGGGGAGGGGCGGGGGTCTCCGGGCAGGTGTCTCCCCCTACCTCGGCTCGTCCCGCGGGGTCTCCCGCCCCGAGGTGCACGGGCGGAGGGCGCATCCCTGGGACCCTGGCTTTCCCGAAGGGTGCGCTCGCTCACGCAGCGCCGCAACCACCTCTGCGACCCCTGGTTTGGGGGGGAAACGTCTGGACTGGAGGCCCCCCCCATCCCCAAGCTGCCAAAGTGCTCCGAAGTTGAGGTCCTGCGGGTTCCCCACAGGCAGTGCCCACCGCAGTGGGCACCTGCAGGTGCTTCCTCCAAGCTTGGGAAGAGACCCCTCCTACCCCAGGCCAAGACAGCCGGCCTCCGGACAGGCCCCTTGGGAAGCACCCACCCCCCCCACTCCCCAGGGCAGCGCCTGCAACCAGGCCTGGAGCCCCGGCCCCGCCCCGGTTGCCTGGGCCTGGCCTCACCACCATCTCCCTGGGGAGAGCGCCTCATTCCAGCCTTTCACTTTCCGCGCTACCTTGAAGGTATTTATAGGTAGAAAGGACAACCCCTGCCCACACACACACACCACCCAGGGTCCTTGTGTCTGGACCAGGAGCCCCATCGGTCCCTTTCGCCTTCGGACCAGAGCAATCAATAGTGGTGGAGGATGAGACCAATATTGTTGGAGGGTGGAAGGGTGGAGAATCCCAGGCATGAGAGACTATGCTGAGATGGGAAAGGGTTAATGGTGGGGTCACTTGAGGCTGTGGGGAGGGTAAAGGGGATAATTCTGGAGAATCTTAAGGTGCTGGGTAGGGGGAAAGATTGGAGTGTGGAAAAGTGTAGGGGAATTGACACGGGCAACCCAAGTGAGAAAAGTAAAATGGGGGCGCTTGAGACTGTATGGGCTCAGAGTATGGAAGTGACTGAGACCCTGGAAAACTAGAAGCAGGGCCATAGGCTGTGCAGGCAAGGGTAACCGGGAAGCAACTGAGGAAGATGAAGCCGGAAGTGAGTGGGTGATGAGAAGAAGCTGGAGAGGTGGAAAGATTGCTGAGGGAGGCTGAAGTGGGTGAGTGTGCATGTATAAAAGTGAGGTAAACTGAGGCTTTGAAGGATCTGAGTAAAAAGAGGAGTCGGCAGTGGGAGGCTGAGGCGTGCTGAGGGTAGGAGTGCTCGGGTTATAACAGGTGTGAATAGGGCCTCAGCACCATTTACCCAGCTTTCTTGGACTGGGAGGTAAACTGAGGCAGTGGACCTCAAAGGTGAGGACTAGGGTTTTGAAGGAGGGGAACTGAGAAAGAATTCATTTATTACCTCTGTTAAACTCCTCTTCTTCTTTGTCCCCAGGCTCGCAATGTTCCTCTGAGCCTGCCCAGCACTGAGCGAAGATAAACAGCACACATGGAGGGGCCACTGGCAGGTGGCCTAGCTGCCCCAGATCGTCCTCGAGGCCCAGAGAGACTGCCTGGCCCAGCTCCGAGGGAGGACATCGAGGGTGGGGCTGAGGCTGCTGAGGGGGAAGGTGACATCTTCAGATCTACCTATTACCTGCCTATCACCAAGGAAGGTCCCCGAGACATTCTGGATGGCAGAAGTGGCATTTCTGGTAAGAGGGCTCTGTGGCCCTAAGGAAGCATCCTACCAGGTTCCCAAGGCTCCGAGAGAGCCACATCAGTCAGCCCAGGGGCTGAGGGGGGATTCTGACTCTTCTTTTAGTCCAGAGCCTTCTCCTGGCACTCTGCTGCTTAGTTTCCCATTTTGCCCTTGTGAAAACAGATGCCTTGGGAATCAGAGACAGGATCATGGTCCCCCAGAGGGTGGCAAGGAGCTGGAATTGATACTTAGGGTGGCCTGGCTACCTCCTCCGAGATGAACACCAGCTAGATCCAAATGCCCATATCAGCATCCTGAGCTCCTTGCCCGAAGCCTACTTGTTCCCCAAGTGCACCCCACACCATCCGGAACAATCCATCTCAGCTCCTTTGCTGTCTTGATCGGATGTAGCTCCTGAGCCATGGGCCAAAACAGTTTGTGCCCTCTAGTGGTGAGGGAAAGACTGGTGCATCAGGGATGCCCGCTACCCCTTTCTGCCTTGATTTACCCTGTACAAGGGTAGCTCACACTTTGTTGTTTAACTCATTAAATACTGAGCACCTACTGTGTGCCAGGCTCTGTTCTGGGTGCTGGGGAAGATAACTGTAAACAAAGAGACAAGAGTTCCTGTCCTCCAAGGACTGGCATTCTAGAAGGGAAGATGAAACACAAACAAGGAAACAAATACCAAAGGCAGGTGGTGACAGAGGCTGTGCAGATATTAAGCAGAGTGCCAGGATCATGCCTGGAAGACATGGGAAAAACCTCCTGGGAAAGTGGTATTTGAGGAGGAACGTGGAATGAATGGCATGAGGAGTATGCCAGGCAGAACAGCAAGTACAAAGGTCCTGTGGTGGAGAGGAGCCTGGGATGTTCAGGGACCCAGCAGGAACCTGGTGTGGGTAGAGACTAGTGGACTGATACATCAGACCTCTCCATCTCCTTGACTGGTCCCCAGAAGCTTTGGCTTCTAAGAACCTCCAAGTACTTACTTCATTGCAGTTCTCTGCTTCCCACCCCTTTGTGTGACCAGTTAATGTTATTCTTAGAGGAACCTTTGTGGAGGTATTTCTTATTATTGGTTATTTATTGTCTCTTGTTAGAAATGTGGAAATCAAGACTCTGAGGGCTGGAGGAAGTAGCCCAAGGTCACAGGTCTGGCAGTAATGTGGTTTAACAGCCCCATCCTTCTTTTACTTTTTATAGTGCTGAGGATTGAACCTAGAGCCTTGCATATATCTGCAAGTGCTCCGCCACCAAGATGCACCCCCGCCCTCTTCTTATTTAGTTTTTAAAATAAATTCTCTTTCTTGTTTTGTGTTTGGCTTTGCACTCCTTAGGCATGTGCTCTACAATTGGGCTAGGCATTCCAAGGCCTCTTCTCTTTAGTTTTTAAACTAACTTTTCTTTTCTTTCTTCTCTCCTTTTTTCTCTCCTCACCTCTCCTCTTCCTCTTTCTCCTTTTCTTGTTTTTGTTGTTGTTGTTGTTGCTTTTGTCTTTATGTGGCTGAGTTTAGAATCCACGGCCTTGCCCATGTTAGTTAGGCAAATGCTCTGCCACGGAGCCACACCTCCAGCTCCTTTAGCCTTAACCCTCTCACTGTTTTGGAACTCCTTGACCTGTCACTTCCCACCATCTCTCTTTGTGATGCTCAGGGATTTATGGACCCGTCTTCACAGCACCGAGCACAGAGGGCATGGAGCCCATGCCACCCCTGCCACCAGGGACTCCTGTCATCTAGGGCAAGGGTGATGAACACACACCTAGAAGTAGGGTGGACAACAGTGAGTGACAAAGGGCCAGGAGGTGTTCAGATCAGGAGCCCTGCCCGGTAAAGGCTGGGAGGTGACTTCTGGCACCTGCCTCTCGAGGCAGCAGTTCGGCAATGAGCGGCACTCCTGAGGACAGAGGGGTTGTAATTCCCTCCTCAGGGGCTAGAAAGTAGCAGCACCTTATCCTGAGTCACACAACCAGCCTGGGTAGGGCTGGGGTCTTGACTGTGCGGGAATTCAAGGGACCCTCTCTAAATTTCAAGGGACTGAGCAGTTCTCCATGTGGCAGACAACCCAGGTCTGGAGAGAGGGGGACGATAGGTAGGTGTGTGTCTTCAGTGCCTCCCACCTGGAGAGCATCCATCAATTCATGGATTCACCTGTTTCACAGCCTGAGAAGGAGGAAGTGGCCACTGAGGGGAACCAAGCCCACCCTGGTTTTTCTGAGCAAATGGGAGCACAGGATCATGGCTAGAAGGTTGGAGGAAGGCCTGGGCTCTCTCCTGCTGTCCTCTGGCCTGCTTAACCTCCCCTTTGCAACTCCCACTTGCCCTGGGAGTCTTGTGATGTCTATAAATAGAAACAGCCTGTGGAGCTGCTGTTCCTTCCTGAAACCTTGAGCCCTCCTCCATCTCCATGCAGCCTCCAAAGCCCCCCAAAGACTCCCAGGAGCGGCCACCTCCAAACTCCTCTTCCTGGACAAGAATATACCCACTACTCACTGTCTCCCATTACGGCTCTTGGTTGAGACCCTGCCTCCAGCCCCATTGCAGCCATAGCACCAACCATATACCTCTGAGGTTGGGGCTTAGATGTTCCACACAGAT
This sequence comes from Eospalax fontanierii, assembly GCA_035773235.1. Lineage (NCBI taxonomy): Eukaryota > Metazoa > Chordata > Mammalia > Rodentia > Spalacidae > Eospalax > Eospalax fontanierii. The sequence continues at coordinate 10,219,032 of CM069554.1, forward strand.
CAGTGAAGAGTCTGGTGCATGCCTTCCACTGTTTGGGGGACAGAAGAGCCTGGGACAAAAGATGCATCATTGCTGGACCTGTGGAGCTCAAGACTGGGTAGTAAATCAGAGTATGAAGCAAGCAAGCCTGAGGCTCCAAGTGTGGCCTTCAGCTTCCACCCTGGGACATCACCAAGCTATCCCTGACACCCCAGGACACCCACCTTCCTCCTTCCCCTTCGTTGTTGTTTTATTTCCAGATGGAATTCTTCCTGTGATTTCATTGGCTCCCCTCACTGGCCCCTAGAGCCTGAGTCCATGGCTGTTCCCATTGTGCTGAAAAGAAAACCGAGGCTTGGAGCCTGGAAGGAAAACTTCTAGTTACACTGCTGGGCGTTGAACTTGGAGCTGTCTGATGTTAATATGTGAATTCTTGGCCACTCTATTAAGCTGCACACTGCCTGGCTTGGGGTTGAAGCGGCTCATGGGCACCCTTTTCTATCATTTGTAAGCTGTCTCAGGGACCCCACGTGGTAGGCCCCACTGAGGGCCTCTGGCATGGCCACTCATGAGCCACAGAGACTTCTGGATCCCCTCTGGTGTGGAGGCCTCTGGACAAAGCACCCATCTCCAAAGTGTCTGAGACACAGGCTTTGCTTGGCCTCTTTCCTCCAAAGTTGCCACCACTAAAAATAGGAGCCTCAATGGAGCTGTTCAGATAAAGAGGCCAGTGTGGCCCCCTGGCTCATGGAATTCTTAGACAACAGGTATCGTGCAGTTGTCAAATCTGGGACACTGAGAATCTCTGAAGCAGGACACCTGGGACCCTCAGACCCATATGTTTAGGCTGTGCTGGGTCTGGTTATCTCTGAAGTGCTCACCCTCTCCTGAAAAGCTCACATCTGTGAGCCAAGTGTCCAGGAAAGACCCTGTTTCTCAAGGTTATGCTTTTCCCGGTTCTTACAATCATCTCTAGCGCTCCAGCCCATACACCCAAACACAGCCCTGCTCCCTGAACATCAGCCTCAGTGCTTCTCAAATGGGGATGACCAGGTTCCCCAGGGAACACTTTGGGAATGTGTAGAAACATTTTTGTTGGCATGCCTGCAGGATATGGAGACACTGGCACCCTGTGGGTAGATGGAAGCTAAGGATGTTGTTATGCATCCTATAATGCATAGGATCACCTCAGTCCAGAGAAAAATCCTGCCCAAGCATCAAGATCAAAATCACTTTGCTCTAGAATATGCAAATTTCTGTACCCATATCCCAACTTTCAGAGGCCACCCATTGTTACAGCCCCTTTCTCAGCTTAGCAGACAGGCCACACCTCCTTGACCACCTCCTTCCATTTTCATTCCTTGATCCTCAGTGGTCAGCTTTCAATTCCCAGCACAAATTGGACACTGGAGGATTGGAAGAAGAATCTGTGCCAGTCCTCGCCTTTCTGGACCATCCTCAAATTGAGGCTGATCCAGCAATTGCATCTGCCGGGCCCTGGCCAGGGCACAAGTTCCCCTAGCGTGTTAACCTTGGCCTAGGAAATTGGCATACTCCCTGCTTGGCATGCTTGCCTGGGTCAGGCAAGCGTGTCGGGTAGAGAGACGCAGGCCAGGATTCCTGTGGTTGCTGCAGGTGTTGGCTCTACAGACGGATAATGGAGAGTTGGCTCTATCTGTGTTGTTGGGGGTGGTGGGCATTCCCGAGAAGGGATTCCATTCTAGAATTTAGGCCTGGAAAGGGGTCTGGAAGACAGGCGTGGGTCCCACAAGACTCAAAATGGCCAGGCTCCCCACTTGTCATCTGGTATGTGTTTGAGTACTTGCATGCCAGGCACTGGAATGCTGCCACAGATGAGGCTGCAAATGTCCTAACTCTCAAGAGGCCTCTGTGGGTATGGGGCCCAGACAGGCATCCATCCATAGAGGAACCTGGCAGTTTCTGGGAGCGCTAAGAAATGAAACAGGTGCCAGGCATGGTGGCACAGGTCTGTAATCCACCACTCAGAAGGCAGAGGCTAGAGGATCATGCGTGTACAGTCTGCTTGTACTACAAATGAGCTGGGGCTTATAGCAAGACTTTGTCTCAAAAAACAAACAACAAAGCTAGGTGCAGTGGCTCATGTCTATCATCCCAACACTCAGGAGGCAGAGGCAGGAGGATTGTGAGTTTTTAGGCCAGCTCAGAGACCCTGCTCCCACAAAAATATCAAACCAACCAAATAGAAACCATTTTAAATAAGTAAAGTAAAAAGGGAGTCAGACAACGGTAAGGACTCATTTGAGTAAGTGATCAAAGAACAATGCTCTGGTAGAGCAAATACCAGGTGCAAAGACCCCGAGGCTAGAGAACGTTAAACAGGCCTGAGGCTTTGCAGAAGAGCCAAGCACCCAGCCAGAGGCAGAGAAAGCCCAAGAGATGCAAGTAAGGCGAGGAGACTAGTACAGACCCAGTCTCATGCCGTGCCACAGCAAGCAGGAAGCTAGCTTTTTTTGTAGCTAGAAAAAGCCACATGCCACATGAGTTGTTCCCAGGGTATGACTTTTTACAAACCACCCTGGCTGCTGGCCGTGAGGAAGTCTGGAAGACAACAAACTCCAGAGGTCTCCCAGGAGATCTAAGGGGACTCCAGAGAACCCCTTTCACGGCACAGGAATACGGAGGCCAAAAGCCTCCAAGGGAGAGGGTTAGGAGCCCATAGGGCTCTTCCAAGGTGCCCCACAAGGCTCCTGGAGCTGGGGTGTGGAGGGCCCCGGCCAGGGGCACCCCAGCCTTGGCCAAAGGGACCCCAGCCCCTCAGGGTCTCCCCTCTCTGTTGCAGATGGGCAACCCCATCCTGGCCTCAGCGAAGCCCTCCCCCGTTCCACCTCCGCCACCCATCGGATCAGCAGCTGGTGAGTGCCACGCTGGCCCTGACCTCAGGGAGGGCAGGGGGGCGAGCAGGAGTGTCCAGGCCCCTTAGAAGCCCCTGGGGAATAAGGAGGGGACAGGAGGGAATCAGCGGCCAGGCAAGAGGAGGTGGCTCCCAGCAGACAAGCCCCTGGGTGTGTGCTGGGGTTGGGGGTGGGGTCTGGAAGCAACACAGAAGGTCAACTCTCATTATCCCTGCCAGGGGCCAGGCCAGAAGGGGCGGAGCCTGCAAGCTGGACCCTTTGTGTCCAGGCTGTCCGTCAAGTGACCCTTAGAATATTAGGCTTCTCTGAGCCTCAGTTTCCTCATCTGCAAATTGTAAACTTATCCACCACAAGATGTATATCACGAAATTCCCTCGGGGACTCGAAGCATTGGGTATCAACAAGAATCAACCTCCACGTTAATGGCCACAACTATTTTTTTTTCCTCTCTCTTATTTCTTTCCTTTCCTTCTCTGTTCTTGAGACAGGGTCCCTCTATGTAGCTCTGGCTGGCATGGAATTGACTATGTGATGTAGACCAGACTGGCCTTCAACTCATGGAGATCTGCCCGCTGCCTGCCAAGTGCTAGGATTATAGGCATACACCATCACACTCATCTTCTTATTCTCTTTTTGTTTATTTGTTTTTGTGGTACTGGTGATGGAACTTGGGCCTTACAAACTGTGTAAATGCTCTACCACTGAGTTTCACTCCCAGCCTGGCTACTCTTACTAAACAGCTAATATACGGTAGGTAGTAAACATTGTGATAATCTCAGGATTAATAACAGGTCTACAAATGAATAATTACTCTTATGTTCTGAGCTATCCGCATATGTGCATCCCACTGACTGCCACAGCCCTCAGAATGGCCCTGTTAATCCTGTATGGCACCAATGGGGCTTAGAGAGGTAACGCTATGGCCCCTGCCTGCCAATCTGTGCCACCTGTTTCCTTAGCTGTTCCCTGGGTGCGATCAATCCCCTACCCCTTTCGACGGAAGGCTCTTAAAGTGAAAGGAGACAGGCGCAGCAGTACAAGTCTGTAATAATTCTAGCACTCACCAGGTAGATGCAGGAGGATCGGGAGTCTAAGGTCCTCCTCCATGACTTAGTGACTTCAAAGCCAATTCAGGCTACATGAGACCTTGCCTAAAAAGAAAAGAAAAGAAAATGAAGGAAGATGCTGGGCACAGTGGCACACACCTGTAATCCCAGGGCCTGGGAGGTTGAGGTGGGATGGATCTTGAGTCTGACACCACCCTTAGCTGCATAACGGGACCCTGTCTCAAATAAACATAAATAAATAAATAGCCAGTTCTGGTGTCACAGGCCTATAATCTCCAGCTATCTTGAGTTCAAGGATTGCCTGGACTACAGAGTGAGTTCAAGGCTCGCCTAAATAGTTTATCAAGACTCTGTCTCAAAAAAGGGGGGCTAGTGATGTAGCTCAGTGGTAGAGTATCAGGCCCTAGGTTCAATTCCCAACACTGAGGGGAAAATGAAGAGAAAACGGATCAGGAAAACTCTTGTTAAGAAGTCCCATCATACCAAGCGTGGTGGTGCATGCCTTTAATAATCCTAGCATTTGGGGGGCACAGGTAGGAAGATCTCTGTGAGACTGAGGCCATCCTGGTCTACATAGCAAGTTCTAGGCCAGCTGAGACTGCATGGAAACCCTGTCTCAAAAAAACAAACAAAGAAACAAATAACAACAAGAACAACAAAGTCCCCTGGGTTTACCAGGTATCAGGTGAAATAACATGTTTCCTGATTTCCTGGGCACTGAGTTATATGCTGCTTACCCAGTGTCTTATGGGGTTACAGTCCCCACTTGAAAGTTTGGTAACCCTTTAAGTAAGTACTTGCTATGTGTGGTAGTTCACGGGTGACAACTGTCAGAAAGTTCCTGAGACATTGTATCAGGAAAACAACCTGCAAGCTGCCATTTTTATGACTGGAAAACTGAGACCCAGAGAATTTGCCTCATCTGCCCTCACCCATCAGCCCCATCCATCTCTCACCTAGGAAGGTCAGGGTTGCTGGAACCATTAGTCACTCTTGACTCTGCTCCTCCAAGAGGAGAGGAGTTTTATCCTTTGAGCTGTTCTGCCACAAAGTTGACATCACAAAATTTGGGGTAGAGATGTGACTAAATTAACCAAATTGCCACAGTTTGGGGAAGACCAAGACAGAAGCAGCCTGGAGCCCAGGTCAGAGCCTTGGATCCTCCCTGGGGAAAGATGAGAGTTGACTGCACCACCAGACTTGGGGCTGCTCCTGTGAGGCTCCACCCACAACCTGCAGTCTCTGCACATTTCCCGCATGGTACAAGTCTGGGCTAAGTGGACAGGTGCACCCTGAGAGTTGAACCTGGCTTTTGACACATCACCCCCGGAAGAGTCCACTTGGACGTCCCTACCTTCACTCCCACACTCCCAGCCTCTCCACAGTCACTTTGTGTTGGATCTCCAGGCACTGCTTCAGCCTGGGAGGACTCCCTACCACTACTGCCCTAGGGAGGGAAACCGAGGCTTGCAGCTAACCTGTCCCCATTGGCACTTCCTTGCAGCTACTGGGATGGAGACAGCCTGGACTTTCAGCCGGGTTCCCTACCACCCCATCTCCTGGGTCATTTCCCTGGGTCCCCTCATATCCAGGGGCCCTGGGAGCACCCTATGGCCCAGGAAGCTGGGGAGGGCATCCAGTCCGAGCAGAGATTTGAGGACTCAGTTATTGTGAGAACTGTGAAACCCCATGTCAAAGTCAAGGGTCCTAGAAGGTTCACCCACCAGAGTGAACTGGAGCTCTTGGAGAAACACCCTCCAGGCCGCCGGACGTTTGACTGGCTTGGAGATGCCGATGAACAGGGGCCCCTGAGGGATGCAGGGCTGAACCTAGCTCCCCAGCCTCCAGCCATCACTTCCTTCAGAAGGGTAATTGTGCCGGCGGACAGCAGTCCCAAAACATTGGACATGGAGGTAATGGGTACCAGAGAGAACCCAGAGGACATTGAGGGGCTGAGCCAGCCTTCCGAGTGGGGCTTGCACACATCGGCGTTGGAAGTGGCCACACAGACCTGGACGGTGAACTCTGAGGCATCAGTGGAGCGTCTGCAGCCAGTGCTGTCCCCAGTCCAGACAGGACCATACCTGTGTGAACTATTGCAGGGGGTGGCTGATGGAGAAGCCAGCCATGACGAGGAGGAGGAAGAACCAGCAGTGTTTCCATGTATCGAGTGCAGCATCTACTTCAAGCACAAAGAGCATCTTCTAGAACACATGAGCCAACACCGCCGAGCACCAGGCCAGGAGCCCCCGGCCCACCTGGCTCCTCTCGCCTGCAGTGAGTGTGGCTGGGCCTTTGCAGAGCCGGCTGCCCTAGAGCAGCACTGGCAGCTGCACCAGGCTTCCCGGGAGAAGATCATTGAGGAGATTCAGAAGTTGAAGCGATTCCCAGGTGATGAGGGCCGCAAGGCTCGACTGCAGTGCCCAAAATGTGTCTTTGGCACCAATTCCTCCAGGGCCTTCGTGCAGCATGTCAAATTGCATGTGTGTGAGCCGCTGCCCAGCCGGCCAACCAAGGAGCCCTCTGGAGGTGGCAGCAGGGCCAGCAGCCCAGTCATCAGTGCCACTGACCTCGTCTACCCATCCTTTGGAGCCTCCTCGGGCCTCAGTACCTGTGTCTGCTGTGGTTTTCTAGCACCTAGCGAGAGTTTGCTCAGGGAGCACATGAGAGTAGAACATGCCCGTCCCCACTGGGAAGAAGATGGCGAGGCCTTTGAGGGGGACCCCACCAGCCAGCCAGGCACCAGCCAGGATGCATATACCCACTTCCCTGACAACACTACTGTGGACTACTTTGGCAAAGCTGAGCCGCTCTTGGCCCCCACATGTCGGGAGAACCCTGCTGGATATGACCCTGGCCTGGCCTTTGGCCCAGACTTCCAGCAGCTGGGTGTGAGGAATTTCCCAGTGCTGAATTCAGGCCAGCAGCCTCTTGGAAGGCTGGCCTTTCCCTCCCCAGTGGCATCAGCTTCCTACTCCATGCAGCTCAGTAGAAACAAAAGCACTATCCACCTGCAGGGAATGGGGGACCAGAGGCACCCTTGGAGTGAGGGGGAGGAGGAGGAAGATGAAGATGTGGTGCTGGCCTCTGAAATGGAGTTTACCCCTGAAAATGGGGTCTTTCCCCGCTTGGCCATTCCCAGCCTCGTCCCCCAGCCAGCACTGGCACTGAAGCAGACTTTCAGAGATGCCCTGTGGGCAGCTGAGGCTTCCCAGGCTCAGCAGCGGCAGCTCCGAGGGATGGTACCCATTGTTCTGGTGACGAAGCTCAGGCAACGAGTTGTGGCTGAAATGAGCAGGGCTTCCCTGAGGCTGCAGCCTGAGGAGCTCCTGCTGAGAGGAGCCCACCCCCTGGACTTCTTGCTCTTAGATACACCTCTGGGTGGCCCGCTGGGTCTGGACACACTCCTGGAAGGGGATCCGGCTATAGTTCTGAAACATGAGGAGCGGAAATGCCCTTACTGCCCCGATCGTTTCCACAATGGCATTGGGCTGGCCAACCATGTCCGGGGCCACCTGAACCGGGTGGGCGTCAGTTACAACGTTCGGCATTTCATCTCTGCAGAGGAGGTGAAGGCCATTGAACGCAGGTTTTCCTTCCAGAAGAAAAAGAAAAAAGGTAGAGTGGCCTCCCTTGGGAACCCACCGCCCTCCTTCCAGGCCTAGGAGCTACAGAGCTGGGTACTGCGCTCTAAATTTTCCCACCCTCACTCTAAATCCTACCTTAGCAACCTCAGAGGTGAAACTGGGGCTTCCCCTCTTAAGAGACCTAGGAGCTACAGCCAAGGTAACCACCAAAGGTCGGTAGATGGGTGGGGATGGGCGCAACAACTGGAGGAAGGAGTTTGGGCACAGCAATCAACCACAGGCAGAAAATTCCATGTAATTCATTCATAAAATAAATATTCATTAAACCAGGTCCCTTGTGTTCTGGGTACCGGGAAGCCCAGGAGGGAGCTGGAACTCATGGCCAATCCCAGTAATGGGACCCTTACTGGGCATCAAAATATAGGGCTGTTTGTATAGTGTATGGATCCCCAGATGAGGTTCTGATTCTGGTGGGTAGTTCTGATGCTGGCAGTCACATGTGGCAGTGCTTCCAGAGGTTCGAGTGAATGGGAGTGTGTACACCATACAGAGAGAGGGAGAGAGAGAGAGAGAGAGAGAGAGAGAGAGAGAGAGAGAGAGAGAGAGAAACGGGGGTGGGGTGCGACAGTGTGAGCTAAGGGATGAACAGCCAGAAAATTAGGCAGTTACAATATCAAATGATCAGGGCTCAGAGAACCAGGAGACTGAGGAATAATGAGGGAGGAAATCCTAACTCTACCCTGAGGGTTCAGAGAAGGCTACCAGAGGATGAGCATCCCATCCTCTGTTGTCTATTTCTTCACATAACCTGTATTTGAATTTATAGCTCAGGGGCAATGGTGGGTAAAAAATGGAGGGCATCTAATACTCACCCAGATTGCAAAGCCACAAAGAAGCCTTCCCAAGGGGAGGTCTCTGATAATGATAGATCAAATGTGGAAGTGGAGATGTGGGAAGCCAGGTTTTCTGGAGGGTTTGGAGAGGGTACACAAGCCGAAAGGTGTGGGTCAGCCAGAAGCTGGAGGGAGCAGAGGTATTTCAGAGGATTTGTGGAGGGTGAGAAGCCTGGGTAAAGCTGTGCCTGGCGAGTAGGTCCCTCCCCCTTGCCCCATCCCAGGAAGTCTGTGTCTTCTCTCTGCAGTGGCCAACTTCGACCCGGGCACTTTTAGCCTGATGCGATGTGACTTCTGTGGGGCTGGCTTTGACACTCGGGCTGGCCTCTCTAGCCATGCCCGTGCCCACCTGCGAGACTTTGGCATCACCAACTGGGAGCTCACCATCTCACCCATCAACATCCTACAGGAGCTACTGGCCACCTCCGCGACTGAGTTGCCCCCCAGCCCCCTAGGCCGTGAGCCCGGTGGGCCACCTGGAAGCTTCCTGACTTCTCGCCGGCCACGCTTACCTATCACTGTACCCTTCCCACCCACCTGGGCTGAAGACCCTGGGCCAGTCTACGGAGATGGTAAGGGGAGGGGATGGGCAGGGCTGGAGCCAGAAGGCTGGGCAAGTGAGTTGGGGGTGACCACTCTGCTCTCCTGGAAGCGCTTCAAGTCACTTTACAAAATATATTGACTCTGGGCATGGTGGCACAGAGGAATCCCAGAACTTGGGAGGTCTATGCAGGAGGATCGTGAGTACAAGGCTAGCCTGGGCTACATAACAAGTTCCAGGTCAGCCTGAACTAGGTAGGCAGATCCTGTTTTCTTTTTTTTTAAAAAAGGATATTAACGATTTTCTCACTATTGTATTGTCATACAGGGGTCATTTCTGTTTGATTCAAGGGCTGGGTCATGTAATTTTTCTGGATCCAGTTTCTCAGTGAGTTTTTTCTAGGAGCAATGGTACTTGACAATCATAAATTCATTGAGATTCTCACAACAACCCTATTAAGGTGGGTATTTTTATCATTCCCATTTTATTGAGGAGGAAACTGAGACACAGAGAACTTAATGTACCTGTCCAAAGTTACACAACTGGAAGGAGCTGGGTTTTGAGACCCATGTAGTTGGGCTGTAGATTCTTTGTTCTTGGTAAATCTGTGTTGAATACTGCTGTCCAGTAGAATTTTGTGAGATTACAGGAAATATTCTTTAGCAGTGTGTTGCTGTCTTTGGGATCACAACTGGCTATATGTGGCTACCAAGCATTTAAAATATGGCTAATGGGGGATGAAGGGATTTCTCAGTGGTTAAGAGCCCTGGTTGTTCTTACAGAGTACTCAGACTTGATTCCCAGCACCCACATGGCAGCTAACAATCATCCATAACTCCAGTTCCAGGAGATCCAATACCCTCTTCTGACCTCTGCAGGCATGGGTCCACTTACATACATGTAGGCAATACACATGAAATAAAAATACTAAATAAAATATTTTTTATTAATAAAATACAATGCAGCCAGTACTGAGCCAGTGGTGATCCTACTGGATAGTACAGATCTAGAATCCAGACTAAGTTCTTAATCAATGCCATTTCTGTCTATCAGCTCTGACAACCCCTCATCCCCATACTCAAGTGATTGATTGCATGCACTAAGGGTTCAACCTTTACCACCTCAGATATGCCTAAAAACAAGCCCATGAGACCAAGGCTTCTTTTGCTTTCTTTGATTTGCTGGGCAATCAGGGTCCCATGCATGCTCTTGCCACTGAGCTCTGCCACTAGCCTTAGGATTCTCGTATACCCATTTTATAGACAAGAAAACTGGTTTTATCTGCTTTGTCCTAACCACACCAGAGGCAGAGTTGGACTTCTTTTTTGGTGGTGTCTTCCAGAGGAGGATAGCTCTTAAAATCCAGAGTCAGTATCTGAAGCTAGATTGCAGGTTTGGACACTACAGAATTAGAGAAAAAGTGAAGATCTCAGTCTTCTAAAGTCTGATTTTGTGGGAGCTTAGCTGTGAGAAGTAGTTGGACTCTGAGGAATGAAATATGTCTGAACAGGGAGAACTGGCTCAGGACCACTTAGGCTGGGGCTTCCTTCTGTGGGTCCTCCACCTACAGTTTCCATGCTCCTGTCTAGATCTGTATTCTAAGCTTGGTGGGACCTGTCTCATCTGCATACCAAGCAAAGGCACTTCAGAGTTTTGAAAGGACAGGGTGGGCTGTCAAAGTCCCACCTCTTCCTTGGACAAGAAAGGAATGGAGGCACAGACAAATTAGTGTCTGAAGCCACACCCCATGGAAAGGCAGAGGAATGAGACATGCCTTTACTAAAAGGTTGCCCACCAAATATTCAGCTCTTTGACTTGATTTGGTTCTAATATTTCAGAGATGGCTGGGAAATAGAGCCAGCTTTAAGGATGGCTAGGTCTAAAGGAAATAGTCTTTGAGCTTCAGCACTGACCCTGTGCCTGCCTCTGTGTCATCTCAGCAGAGGTGTAGATATCAGGATCACATTCCCTATCTGGCATTTGGGCCAGACCGCCCCACTTCCAAGGATGGGACTGAGTATCTAACTGCCAGGTTCACCTCTAATCAAGTTATTTCCACCAAAATAGCCATGCTTCACTCTCCAGAGAGAGCTGGCGGAAACCCTTCTGCCTTGGCTTTGTTCAGAGGGAGAAGCAATGACTTGTTCAGCAAACTCCTGGGGAAGAAGACATTAAAGAGTAGCTGGAAAGATCCTAGAAACTTTGCCTTAAGTAACGGTATTCAAAATCAGGGCCACTTTGGGACAGTAGCCCTGAGTGGAAGTTCTTCCCCAAGAGAGCCAGAGTGGGAGGGTGCCAGGTGGGGGGGCAGGGCAGTGGCCAGATTCTGGCCCCACCCTGTCAAGAAACAGCTGAGCTGAGCAGTTTGGAGTAGGGCGGGAGGAGCGCGCGGTGCTTAAAACTAAAGGTAGGTGAGGAGGGAGTTCCTTGACTGCAGGACAGCACTATCCGAGGGACAGCCAGATACCCAGGGTGATGTGGGAGCAAGAGAGGATCATGGTGGTTGAAGATCAGGTTTCTTTCAAGATTGTCCTAGAATGTTGCCTGGAGTAAGGATATCCACGATCAGGGCTATGATCACGTTTGTGCACCTGGCGAGAGATTTCTAGAAATGAGCACGGGGCAGGGTCTCTAGACAGGTCCTGCCTAGCTCCGCCCGTGAGGTTCTAATTCAGAATGCTGATACTGAGGCGGATGTATTGTGGCAGGATTCCTTTTCTAGCTGTAGGGATGTGCGGATCCCAAGTTGGGACGGCCGCTGGAGACTGCTGGACGCGTGGCAGGCCTGCAAGGGTGAGCCCCAGCTCCCAGCAGCTTGCAAGTCACCACTCAGCAAATCGCCAGACAGAGCATTTAGCTCCCAGCTTTCGGCGCTCGGCAGGTCGCCCTGGGCGCGCCCGGAGGGGCGGGGCGGAGCGCGCTCGGCGGCGGCGGAGCACGGCGCTCCGCTGCTCTCGCCTGGGGCGGCCGCCCCGCGTGCGCCGGAGCCAAGATGGCCGCCTCCACCGCCCAGTGCCGAGTGACAAAAGCGGAGAGCAAGGCAGCTGCAGGGCCGCGCGCGGGGGGCGCCCGGGAGCGCGCGCCCACGGGGGCGCCTCCGCCTGGCCCCCCGAGTCCAGGCCCGGTGACCCTCCCCGCGCCGCCGGCGCCCCCGCCCCTACCCCCGCCGCCGCCGTCGCGGGATGGGCCCAAGGCCGAGCCGGAGCCGGAGCCGGGGCCCAGGCCCTCGCCCGCGCCGGGTAAGAGTTGGCCAAGGGAGGGTCCTGGGAGGGGAAGGTCGGCGTCCGGCCTGCGCACGCCGCCGTCCGCAGCACCCGCCGTCCGGTCTCTGGTGCCCCCTTCCCCCAGGCGCTCGGGCCCCGGGCCTCCTGCAACCGCCCCGAGGGTCCCAGGCTTCGGAAGCAACGCCGCCGCTCCTCGGGACTCGCCGGCCCTGACAGACGTCCCCTGCCTCTTTTGGAGTCTCGGGAGCGCCCCGTTGTCACGGTTCCGGCCCCCTCGGTGTGGAAAGCCACTTTTGGCCCTGCCCCACCTGACAGACGCGCCCACTTCCACCGGGAGACTTTGACAAAGTACTCGATGTCGCGATCCCCGTGGCCTCCCGGCCTGTCGTCTTCCCTCTGTGGGACGCAAACGGAGCCGGGAACCTTCCGAGCCCCCTGCCCGGGTGCTTCCCCTCGAGCGTCTCCGAGGCCCATCTGACACACGGTTCCTTCATCCTCAGAGCTCTTGCTCTGAACTCAACCTTGTCGCTCCACTGTCTTCCCAGTCCCCTTTTTAAAACCACCCTTGATTTCTTCTCCCACACACGTCTCACTCGAGGAAGCTTCCTCTTTGGATGAAGCTTGAGAAACTTCACACAAAGTTCTGTCATTCCCAGTCTTCCTGTCCCCAGTCTGATCACGGTTGGTCCAGGACCAAGTTATTACACTGTCCTCTTTGGGGTTCAGCTGGTGAGGCGTAGTAGGGCTGGCTGTAGTGGACTCGCTATTGTCTCCGAGGTTCCAGTTCCCTTGTCTGGTGAAGATCTCTCTCCGGGTCCTCAGGTCCCTGCTTCTGCCGGGCCTCCTGACTCTTGGCTTTGTTTCTTCTGTCTGTCCTCACCCCACCCTCTTTTGAATTTTGTCTAGAGAGGTATTCTCCCTAAGATTCTCTCAGATGAGAGTCTCAGCGCAGACTTGCAGTGTGTTCTCAGACCTGTGTGCCTTCTGGTGAATTGAAACTGTTGCTCCTCTCTTCTGTCATTGGACAGCCTCAATGTCCTGCATCATGCTGGTGCTAGGGGCTCTGGGGACACTCTCAGCTCTCATGGAATAAGTGACTTTGGGAGTGAGAGCAGAGACCAACGATGAGGAAGAAGTGCTGTTCTTTCAGCCCCCTTCTCGGGGGTGGACAGCCCAGTGCTTGACTGGGCTGAGCCTGTCTCCTCCACCCCACAGGCCTGGGTTCTGAGGAGAACACAATGGTGGCCATGGACTTGGGGTCTCCCCTACTCCCTAAGAAGAGCCTACCTGTCTCTGGGGCCCTGGAGCAGGTGGCCAGTCGGCTGAGCAGCAAAGTGGCCTCAGAGGTTCCTCATGGCAGCAAACAGGAGCTGCCAGACCTCAAGGGTGAGTGGCCTAAGTGACAAGGCAGGAGTGTTAGCCAGGATGGTCGTGTTCACAGGGGCACTCTCAGGCCTGGGGATTAATGTGGGTGTCCAGGTTGGCACTCGCTTTCTTTCCAGCACTGTAAGGCACCAAGGAGACACTCAGCTATTTTCTCCCTGGAGTTTCGGTAGCCCTGGCCATGTCTGACGCCCTTCGCAACAACCTCCCTGAGTGAGGGTGGGACATCCAGAGAAGCAGTGAGCAAAGTGGTCAAAAGCTCACATTCAGACCTAGGTCACTTGCTACCCTGACTTTATCAGCTGTAAGCTTTCTTGTTCTGTGAATTACAAGGTTGTTGAGAGTGGTAGTTGAGAGTAATGACAAGTACCTTACTAGTTCCCAGGAATGTTCAGAGGAGCACAGTTAACCCGGCTTCTGCCTTTGTGTCACTAAAGTTGGACAGGGGCAGAGAAGCGGGTGGCAGGTGAGCAGGGACGATGGCTGGGACTCTGACCCAGCATTTGAAGTATGAGCTGAGAAGGTAAGCTAGGACTTAGCTCAGTGCACAGTTTGTACCTGGTAAGTCAGCGTTTGTGTGTGAGGAGGTTGCCAGGGCATCCTGGTATGTTGGAAGTGTGAAATGCATTCCCACTGGCTTGACCACAAAAGGGTGCTGCCTCCTGCTGTGTGTCCTTAGGCACAACTCTTCCCTTCTCTGAGCCTCAGTTTCCTTGCTGGCAAACCAGACAGACCTTGCCAAATTATAATTGCTAGGATCAAAGGGATTTGACAGAAGCAGAATACTTATTTTGAACCTGGGTAAGGGGAGAACAGGTGAAGTAGGCCTGCAAGGCCTCTCAGCCTGCTGTCCTGGCCTCCATCTCGCCCTCTAGCACAGAGCCTGACCACCTGTGAGGTCTGTGGTGCCTGCTTTGAGACTCGAAAGGGCCTGTCCAGCCATGCACGTTCACATCTGCGGCAGCTGGGGGTCGCAGAGTCGGAGAGCAGCGGTGCTCCTATCGACCTCCTCTACGAGCTGGTGAAGCAGAAAGGCCTGTCTGATACTCCCTTTGGGCTACCTCCTGGCTTGACCAAGAAGTCCAGCTTGCCGAAGGAGTTGGTTGCTGGGGCTGCCCGGCCTGGCCTCCTTACCTTGGCCAAACCTCTGGATGCCCCTGCTGTCAACAAAGCCATCAAGTCGCCTCCTGGCTTCTCTGCCAAGGGCCTGGTCCACCCATCCAGCTCTCCGCTCCTCAAGAAGTCACCACTGGCCCTGGCGGGATCCCCCACTCCCAAGAATCCTGAGGACAAGAGCCCCCAGCTGTCCCTGAGTCCTCGGCCGACTTCCCCAAAGGCACAATGGCCCCAGTCTGAGGACGAGGGGCCCCTGAATCTCAGTGAGTGTGGGTACTGGGAGCTGAGGGAGGGACTGTGGTGTCACTTGGTCCTCAGATGAGGAGGGCCCAGGGTAGAGATGGTGAAAACTGCAGCTTCCAGGTCCTGGGCCATCCTGGTTAGTCCTGGTTGAGGCATTCATTGTGTCTCTTGTTGGGCTGTCCTGTATATGATCATCTCTCTCCCACTTTGCTGATCTTCCTGTGGAGGCCCAGCTGCAGGTCTCAGCCTGCCAGGGTCCTCCTTGCCCCCTCAGAAGAGCTCTCGTCCTTCTCTGAATTGACAGTGGGGCATCGAGAATAGTCAGAGTGCCCGTGGGCCTGGCTTTCCCAGTGGCAATTTGCAGCATCTTATATCCAGCATGCAGATGGGTAGTCGGCCCAACAGGATGTCCCTACACTGGCCCTTTCTTCATGGCTCCTAGCCATCTCATGCTGAGGCATCTCTCTCTCTTTTTTTGTGCCCCAGGGGTAGAGACCCTCTACCCAGGCTGCCTCAGGCTACGCAAGCAGGGTTTGGGAAGAAACCTCCAAGTGCAGTGACCAGATGTCTTGAGGTGTCCGTCAGACTTTCTCACCTGTTGACAGGCATTAAAGCCTGGTGGTGACCCCAGAGTGTGGCCTCCTGCCTAGTGGAGTATGTCAGTTGATACCAACCTACTGTGGCTTTATGGGTAGCCCCTTGTGGCCTGAACCTTGGCACGTGCTTGGCAGTCTGGCAGTGCCCCTACTCTCCACCACCGTCTTCCCCCACAGTTCCCCTAGCGGAAGTCACAGGGGAGAGGGCCTGGGAGCATTGGGATCTGTCACAGAACTGCATCTTTGAGATCTCTACCTTCCCTTGATGCCAGAGGGCTAGGCAGGGAACATGCTGTTCTGCTACCCCAAACTGCTCCAAAATTTAGCAAAACTTTATTGGCGGCATGACACTTGAGCCCTGAACTGCTGGGCGGTTGAGAATCACACCAGACCCTCCTGCCTCCATCCCCTAGGGCCGACCAAGGTGGCGGCCGTGAACCCCCCCTGTGTTTTGTCTCCGCAGCTTTAGATAGTGACGGGGGCAGAGAGCTGGACTGCCAGCTGTGTGGTGCCTGGTTTGAGACCCGCAAGGGCTTGTCCAGCCACGCCCGTGCCCACCTGCGCCACCTGGGCGTCAGCGACCCGGATGCCAAGGGATCCCCCATAGACGTGCTCCACGGGCTCATCAGGAGGGACGGCGTCCAGATCCGCCTCCCACCCGGGCGCGGAGCCCTGGCCCAACTGGGGCGGCCTCCTTCCGCCTCCGCGGCCCTCTCTTTGCTCCCCCCCCAACCGTCGGCCAAGAAGGCCAAGCTGAAGGCCTCGGGTATGGCCAGCCCCTGGGGGAAGCAGGACCTCTCAGCCGCCGGCATTTTCTGGGCCTCTGATGTGGAGCCGTCTCCTCTCAACCTCTGTAGGTTCTCGCTTCAGCTGCCCCTCCTCCCTGTGGGCCCTGGAGCCCTTCCCTGGGGGGTTATGGCCCCTCCTACTCCCTCCTTGTTGGTGTAGGGAGTAGACAGGGGCTTTTGGCAGTGGGCTGGCTCAACCCAGAGATTTTGTTGGCGGTGGGCTTCTGGGCCCTCTCTCTTGGCCTTGACCTCTATCACTATGACCCTGACTGAGAATGAAGGCTGAGAGGAGGGTCCTGCCTTTTGGTGTGCAAGGTGCCCACATCTGCCCCAGTTTGTATAGCAGGTGGCACCAGGCTGCTGCTTCCTGCTTTTGGTCCTGTCTTTGTTGGGACCCACAGAGCCGTGGAGTATTGATTCTGCCTTCTGCCAGGACAGAGGTCCCTTTTACTCTCTGGAGCTCCCCGACCCTGCTCCTGCCCAGCGTCTGGCCCCCTGGCCCCATCCCTTGGCTCCCTGGCTTACATCTACCTTCCACTACCACTCTGGCCTAGGGGCCTGCTGCTGCCCATGACCAGTTGGCCAGGATACTCCTGCAGGTGACGGTCCTGATAATAGCCATGATTCTAACTGCCCTTTCTCCTCCTGCTGCAGCCTCAGGCCCAGAGCCCGCCCGAGACATTCGCTGTGAGTTCTGCGGTGAGTTCTTTGAGAACCGAAAGGGCCTATCTAGTCACGCACGTTCCCACCTGCGGCAGATGGGTGTGACTGAGTGGTACGTGAACGGCTCACCCATCGACACACTGCGGGAGATCCTGAAGAGACGGACCCAGTCCAGGCCAGGTGGACACCTCCACCCACCAGGGCCTAGCCCAAAAGCCCTGGCCAAGGTGGTGGGCAGCGGAGGTCCTGGAAGCTCATTAGAAACCTGCAGCCCCTCAGACCTTCACATCTCACCCCTAGCCAAGAAGTTGCCACCACCACCTGGCAGCCCCCTGGGCCACTCACCAACTGCCTCTCCTCCCACGGCCCGGAAGATGTTCCCAGGCCTGGCCACACCCTCTCTGCCCAAGAAGCTGAAGCCTGAACAAATGCGGGTGGAGATCAAGCGGGAGATGCTGCCAGGGGCCCTTCATGGGGAGCCGCACCCATCTGAGGGTCCCTGGGTCGTGCCCCGGGAAGATATGACACCCTTGAACCTGTGTAAGTGTGACCCTATGACAGGACAGGGAGAGCTATTGGCTGGGTCTCTTCCCTTTATCTCCTTAGGGGTATACAAAGAGCCCAGGGCTGAAATGGAAGATACCCAGGTCCAGAGGACTCAGAGCTGGCTGTTTATTCCTGCTGTGTAGATTCCTATACCGAAGCTGCTGCTGCTTGGTTCTCTGTGATTCAAGCTGGGGCGCGGGGGTTTGGGCATAACTGTGTCATTCAGCAGTGGCAGAAAGATTATATTTTGTCATCTTCAGTCTGTTGGTAGTGGCTGCCAACCAGATTCCTAGGGAGAACACCTACAGGGATCAAGTAGTGATGTCTGCCACTGGCAGTAGAGAAATGGCATTGGCTGTTTGAACTGTGTCTGACTTTTCTGGTCACTGAGTACCTGACCTTTGGTACCTGACCTTTGGTCAAGACCTCTATTCCTCCATAATGTAGTAGTAAGTGACTAGGGAAAGGCTCTTCATTTGGAAGATGGAGACTAGTGTAGTCCCATGTCTGGGTGTTTTTTCCAAAATTAAGTGGGATGAAGCACTTAGCATGGGGCCTGGTTGGAGAAAGCACTTTATATGTCACAGTTGCCATCACGTCACTGTCGCTTCTCTGCCACGCTGTCACTGTGTTCATTCTGCGTGGGTTGATTCTCTGCCACACAGGTGAGGGTGGCCCTGGCTTTTTCATAGAGTTCACATGCCAGCTCCCTGTCATGTGCTCTGAAGCCTTCTCATTTTAGACTCTCCCAACAACATTGGGAGATGAAGGTTTTCATCTCCATTTTGCAGAGAAGGAAGCTGAGGCTCAGAGAGGGGAAATGACTTGCCCAGCATCACTCAGGGAGACCTCATGAAGCCAGCTAGCATTTGAGGTGACAGAACAAGCAGAAGGGCTGGGTGTATGCAGGGCCTCGCCTGAGGGAGCAGCTCACGAAAGTCTGGAGGGAGGGGGCATGGATAGGGGCATCCAGGAGGCTGGCACTGTCATGGGCCTTGAACTTGGAGGGTTCTTGCCCTCAGCCACCACCTCCTTCTCCTCCCCTACCCTGGACCCCCTGCAGCATCCCGGGCAGAGCCAGTGCGTGACATCCGCTGTGAGTTCTGTGGTGAGTTCTTCGAGAACCGCAAAGGCCTGTCCAGCCATGCACGCTCCCACCTGCGGCAGATGGGTGTGACCGAGTGGTCTGTCAATGGCTCACCCATTGATACACTGCGGGAGATCTTGAAGAAGAAGTCCAAGCTGTGCCTCATCAAGAAGGAGCCACCAGCTGGAGACCTGGCTCCTGCCTTGGCTGAGGACGGCTCCCCCACAGCAGCTCCTGGGGCTCTGCATTCCCCACTGCCACTGTCACCCCTGGCTAATCGGCCTGGCAAACCAGGAGCTGGGCCAGCTCAGGTTCCCCGGGAGCTCAGCCTGACGCCTATCACTGGGGCTAAGCCCTCAGCCACCAGCTACCTAGGGCCGGTGGCCACCAAGCGACCCCTACAGGAGGACCGCTTCCTCCCAGCAGAGGTCAAGGCCAAGACCTACATCCAGACTGAATTGCCCTTCAAGGCAAAGGCCCTCCATGAGAAGACCTCCCACTCCTGTAAGCAGTGGGTTGCAGGGTCCTGGGATGGCATCTGCCAGGGCCAGTAAGGCTGGGTAGTGCCATAGACATGGCACTGAGCAGGGCCCCTGAGGCAAGGTCTCTGTGGGAGGTGGGATTGGCTCCTGGCTTTACTCAGGCCACCTGGGTATGCCTGCACTCATGAAGTGGGTATGCCTGCGCTCATGAAGCCACGGCTTAGCAGCAACCCCCTCTGCCTGCAGCCACCGAGGCCTGTTGCGAGCTCTGTGGCCTTTACTTTGAAAACCGAAAAGCCCTGGCCAGCCACGCACGGGCTCATCTGAGGCAATTTGGTGTGACGGAATGGTGTGTCAACGGCTCTCCCATCGAGACGCTGAGTGAGTGGATCAAGCACCGGCCCCAGAAGGTGGGAGCCTACCGCAGCTACATCCAGGGTGGCCGCCCCTTCACTAAGAAGTTCCGCAGTGCCGGCCATGGCCGTGACAGCGACAAGCGGCCACCCCTGGGCTTGGCACCTGGTGGCCTGTCCTTGGTTGGCCGAAGTGCAGGGGGGGAGCCGGGCCCTGAGGCTGGCCGGGCAGCTGATAGTGGTGAGCGACCTCTGGCAGCCAGCCCTCCTGGCACCGTGAAGTCTGAGGAGCACCAGCGGCAGAATATCAACAGTGAGTGCCAGTGGAAGAGGGTTGGGAGGGCAGCCGGTGTCTCAGTTGCTTCCCCCACCACTTTAAAATATGCCATTGTACTTATGCTTTGGTACCCATTCACCAGCTGTCCTTTCTCGAGTCCTAACAGCACCTGCCTCTTGCTCACTGAAGGCAGGGGTGTCTCTAGGGCCCTAACCATTCTGTTCATTACCTATCCGTTTCTCTACTTTAGAGTTTGAGCGCAGACAAGCCCGCCCCCCAGATGCCAATATGGCCCGGGGTGGTGAAGAGGCCAGTGACCTGCAGCAGAAACTGGAAGAGGTACGGCAACCTCCACCCCGGGTTCGGCCAGTTCCCTCCCTGGTGCCTCGGCCTCCCCAGACGTCACTGGTCAAGTTTGTTGGCAACATCTATACCCTCAAGTGCAGGTATGCTGCCCCTTTTCGGAGAGGGAGAACTCCTAGCTGGGCTTTCAGGAACTTGGGAATGTGACAGGGTCTGCATCCTCATGGGCTGTCCTTAAATGTGGCAGGACCCATCCTATGGGCTTCTCACTGGCAATGGCACTTCAGAGTACCAGACTGAAACCCTAAGCTGTATAGCCAGCCAGACCTGGGTTCCATCCCAGCTCTGACATTTCATAGCTTAGTGACCTCAGGCAAGTGCTTACCTGCTTCCTGCCTCAGTTTTCCCATCCTTAAAATGGAGTTCACAACAGACCTACCTGATAGAGTTGTGATGATCAAGTTTAAGAGCAAAGCACTGAGAACTTAACTGATACCTGATAAAGACTCAACAAGTATTTTCTTGTTATTTAAAAATAAGTCTCAGTTAATTCTACATGTACATCAGACACCAGGAAACTTGACTTTTGAGATCTGAAGTGACTCAACCCAGGCTATAATATAGGCCAGGTCAAAAATAGGATTCAAGATGAGTACAATATCTAAGACCTGACATCCTAGCATTTGGGAATCTGAGAAAGGGGGATTGCCATGAGTCTGAATCCATCCATAATAAGTTCCAGGCCAGCCTGAGTTACTGAGAAGGACCCTGTCTTCAAAACACCAAAGGGAGAAGAAAAAAAAAAAGCAGGGTTCAACCCAAGTCTCTGGAGGCACAGAGCTTCAGCTCTGGGCCTATATCGTACTACCACAAGGGAGAAAGGAAGGGTGCTCACAAGGGAGAGCACTCCATGCTACCACCTGAGAGTCAGGGAGGAGCTCACTGCCATATGAATCTTAGTGCCTCAGGAACTGTGTGCCCTCCCTCTGCTGTAGCACCAGAGACTTCTTCATGCCATATCCAGGGCTCATTCAGTGACCCCATGACAGAGGTGGTTGCCCATGGGAAAACATCTCTTCCCTCAAATTCCGAGCGTGCCATATCTGCAGTTAGTGGTGGGTATGCTGAGCACTTAGACCAGTCTATGCTTCTACCTTTCCTTGAAGTGTTGGCCACACACTCTTTTTTTTTTTCATATAGGTTCTGTGAAGTGGAATTCCAGGGCCCACTTTCCATCCAGGAAGAGTGGGTGCGGCATTTACAGCGGCACATCCTGGAGATGAATTTCTCCAAAGCAGACCCTCCGCCTGAGGATCCCCAGGTCCCTCAGGCACAGACAGCAGCCGTAGAGGCGCCCTAACGTATAAGCATTCCAGATCCCTCTCGTGTCACCTGTCTCCTCCCGTTTTCCTGTGTCCTCTCCCTTGCTTCCCTTTCTCTTTTCCATTTCCAAAGGAGCAAGCCAAAACCTCAAACCGGCGCCCCTTGGGGGCTGGGCACACTACAACCAGGGTGCCGGGAGCCAGCTATCCACCCTTCCCGCAGCCCAAGGACTCTGGGGCCACAGGGTGTCTTCTTGCCCACCTGGTTGGTTCAGCAGGGGCAGTATCTAGGCCCCTGGCCGTAGTCAGTCTGGTTATAGGGGAGGACAGTATTCCTGTATGTCTAACAACCAGACAGGGCTATGTATGCCAACCGTGGCTATTTGCAAAGACCCCAAAGACCCCGTTCCAGTTTCTTCTTGCCCCCATGAATATCTTTTCCCTCATACACAGGCGAACATACACGTACGCACCTCGTGAGATCTGGGATCTGCCCTAGCCCCCCCAGTTCCCAAGTCGAACGACCACATCATGCCATGGTGCTTGCTCAGGGGAAGCCATGCTCCCTCTGCTGACCCATTAGGGCCTGGGAGCCCCCACTGAGCCCACTATGCCACGGAAATAATTGTTGGCTGCCCCCCAAAGGGGTCTTCCTAGCTTGGAAGAGCTCAGAGCTCACAGCTGACAGCTGCCTCCTGCCATGTCCAAGCCCCCTAGAGCCTCAGGGGCTTCCAGGGCTGGGAGGGTAGAGTGAGGGGTGGGACTCTCCTCCCTCTCCCCCTCCCCCTTTTCACTGTTGCTTTCTATGTATAGCTCCCTAGATCTTTCACTTTTTTAAAAATGCATTTTGTGTAGAGAATAAGAAACGTGGATCTTTTTATTTTGCAATCCTGGACCAGCTAGAAACCGGGAGCTGATTGACTTTTAACTTTTTTCAGTGGCCACCTTTTGGTTATCAATGTACCTAGAAGTATGTAAATCAGATTAAATTTCTCTTCTGGAAACACCCTGGGGCAGGCAGCCAGTGTGTGTTTTTCTGTAGAGTGGACAGACTACCAGCATTAGCTGACAACTGGGTCTGGGTTAGGGCTGCTGCTACCCAGATCCCTGCTGGAGGCCCTGGGTTTCCCCCATTGGCTGCCAAGTTGACCAGATGCAGCTGGGGTTAAATCCAAGTTCTTAGCTATTGGTCAGGGTTCTGGATGCCTAGGGTGCAGCTCCCCTGAGCAGAGAAGCCAGGGCTCTGGATGGTTGATCTGGGAAGGGAGCCAAGAAGGAGAGGCTATATGCCAGGAGAAGGGCATTAACATGCCAGCAGGAACGGTTCTGGCGGGTGCTTCTCTTAGCAAGGGTAGGAAATGTTGAGGGACTCGGGTGTGAGTGTGTGTGAAACACACATCTGAGAGGATTTTGAGGGGCTAATGAGGTTATAGAAAGTGGGGACTCACTTGTCTTTAAAATAACTTAGCTGGGTGAGGTGGTGCACATCTTTAATCCCAGAATTTAAGAAGCAGAGGCAGGTGGGATCTGACAGAGATCCGAGGCCAGTCTGGTCTGTATAGAAAGAGTTGTAGGTCAGCTGTGGCTACAGGGAAACCCTGGCTCAAAAAGACCACTTCCCCAAAACAAAAATAGCAAAAACCTTTTGTGCTTTAAAATGTAGTGCTGGGGATTTACCCAAGGCCTTGTGCCCACCAGGCGAAGGCTCTATTGATGAGCTATAGCTCCAGCCCCAAGATAAGTGTCAGAAAAACATGAATTCAAATAACAGAAGAGGGGAAAAGGATGATTTTTTTTTCCCCATGATACGATTTTCTTGCTTAGCAGTTGTTTATTGAGTGTTTTGAGGTGATCAGATTTTGTTTATTGAATGTTTTGAGGTGGTTAGATTTTGTTGGCTGCTCCTACTTGTTTATTCCAAGTGGTTTTGCAGTTCACCAGTCTCACTAACCTGTCAAGTGCTGGAAACTAGGAATGATGTCATGGGATGCAGACAGCAGCGGCCTCTACCCCAACCCTGTTTTTCTCTCCTTTCTTACCATGCCCCTCTGCTTGGGGAAGAGGGGTCAACAGGCAGCTGTGACAGACCTTCCCGTGGTTTTTAATCTTCCCATTCTGCACACTGTGGGTGGGCATATCGAAGACAAGGGAGGGCATTTCTCAGGATAACTTACCCAAACATTCTTCCTCTCATTTATAATGTAGAATCCATTTTTAAATATAAGAATGAGTGAATTTTGAAAGTTCAGTTCACACAAGAAATCTGAAGGCCTTCCCCACTACACACTGATGGCTGTGTGTCCTTGCAATGGTCACTTACCATTCTTACAACATAGACTGTTTTCTAAAATTCGTGAGCATTGCTCAAGAGAAGTAGCCTAAGACTTTGAACAACTTGAATTTAGTCTGTGAAGACAGAAGTTAAAACCTTTGATGAAATAATGGCTGTGGCAAGTGCCACAAAGGAACCTAGGATTTAGAGAGTTCATAGGGCCCTACATTAGTTTGGAAACCAGACTGGGGCACCCCAAGGCACTAGTGCATGTGCTGAGTTCACCTGCTTGAAGTACACCAGAAGTGAAGTTCTTCCATGAGGCAGCAAGTCTGCAAAGGCTCTGGACAGATTCTAACCATACGAAGTAGAGCAGATGGGCAAAACAAACCCTCGTTAATCACAAATACTTCTTCCTCTTCAGCTAAACGGTGTTGAATTGCACCCCAGCCCAATTCAGCTCAGTATTTCAGTATGTTTCTTTGAAGGATGTAGACCTCTTTTTTTTTTTTAATGTATATTTTTAATTGAATTTTTGTGCATTTCATACAACATATCTTAATCATATTTAGGCCCCTACCCCTAACTGCGGGCCCTCCACAGCCTACCCATTGGATTTCATTGTCACATTAAAGACTATCAAGTCAGGTGTGCCTTCCCAGATGCCCCTTGGTCTGAGTTCATCCACTAGAGCCTGTTCAACCTACCTAGCATCATTCCCTAAAAAAAATCAACTTGGGGCTGGAGAGATGGCTCAACAGTTAAGAGTACTGACTGCTTTTACAGAGGACCCAGGTTCCATTTCCAGCACCCACATGGTGGCTAACAGTGTTCTGTTTATAACTCCAATTCCAGGGGAGCTGATGCTCTCTTCTGACCATGGGCATTGCATGACACAGATGCACTTACATACATGGAGGCAATACACTCAAACACATAAAATAAAAATAAAATATTTTTAAAAAAGAAGAAAAATCAACTCTTCCTCACTCAGCAGTGATTGACTGCCAATAGTTCCTTTGCTAAATTTGGGTCCTGCAAATTTCCCTGGTTCTATGCTGGACTTTAGTCTGAGTTGAGTTTTCCTTGGATCTTGTGCATGTTATCACCATTGCTTTAAGTTCATATTAGCAAGTTCCCAGATGCTTAGCAGACTATTTCCTTGAGGTCATGTACTACCCCTGGCTCTTACAGTCTTTCTGTCCCCTCTTTCAAAATGGATCCTGAGCCCTGGGTGGGTGAGGTTTAATATGGGAGTTTAATATGGGAAACACATTCTGTAGTCTCTTGTTCTCTACACTTTGGCCAGTTGTGGTCTTCTGTGTTCACCACCCTCTGTTGCATGAGGAAAAATTCATTGATGAGAGTTGAGAGATGCATTAGTATTTTCTCTATCTTGTTCCACTGTGTTCCATTGTAGATGTGTCTCTTAGGGTTGGGCATCTCACAGACACTTGGTTTCTGCATGTGACCAGTCTCCATCTGATGAAGAAAAGAGCATCTTTGATGACTGATATACTTATCTGTAAATATAAGGACCCATATTTAGCATACAGTAAAAGATTATATTTGTCTAGGGATGTGACAGAATTAATTTTCTTTAGGCTCTATGACCTCTCCAGCCATGTGTATTTGGCTATATTTACAGTGCCACACCTCCCATTGAGTAGGCTTTAAGTCTAATTAGATAGTTGTTCGTTGATTACCCACAAAGTGTCACTACTATGATCTAGACTTCTTAGAAATGGCATTATTATTACCCCCAAAGAAACTGATAACTGTTCCTTAGCATCAACATAGGACATACTTTAAAACTTGCCCAAACCTTATTAAAAGATACAAGAATCACAATTGCACAGTTTGATGAGGTTTGAAAAACAAGTTTTTTTTATAGTCTTTCCTAAAAAATAAGAGATTGTCTCTCATGGTGGGTCCCACACAGCCAGGGATAGTTTAGGACAAGGCTGGCACTGGGCATTGAGCTTAGGTTCTTATGTGAAGCATTTGTGATCACATGACACGGTTAGTTTTTTTGCAGGTATGACAAATAGCCATGTATACAATGAGCTTATTTTAAATTAGTTTTTTTTAAAAATCAAGACAGGGTCCCACTAAATAGCCCTGCTGTAACACTCTATGTAGATGAGGCTGGCCTTTATCTCACAGACTTGTCTGCCTCTGCCTCCTTATGCTGGGATTTAAAGGTGTGTACCACCAGGCCTGTCTATTTTTGGATAAGATCTGGCCCATTTCTCCTGCCTCAGTCTCCCAAATGCTGAGGTTACAGATGTCAGCCACTATGGCCACCTTTTATCTCTTAAAAAAGAAAAAAGATTATGTTTTGTGGTGTTGGGGATTTCACACAAAACTTTCCATACCTGCCTAAAGTGCTCTACTGCCGAGCTGCATCTTCAGCCCTTACAAGTATTGTTATGAAATTAATTAATAAGTAAATGCAGTATTTACTTAGTGCAACTAGTCCCAGAAAGGGTCTCTCAGTAGCCTAGGCTGACTTGGAGTTTAGCGCAATCTGACCTCAAACTTGCGGTATTCTTGTGCCTCAGCCTCCGGTGTTCCCGGATTACAGGCGTCAGCCACCACGCGCGATCCAATTATTATTATTATTTTTTTTTATTTTTAACCTGCTAGCTTACGTAATTTCTAGCCCCTTCTTTGACAGTTAAATCGTATCATCTCATTTCAGAATGACTTTACAATTCTCGTTTTGAAGCTGCAGGTCAGGGAAATTCAGAAATTCAGATTTGCTTAGCATTTCTTGCAGAGCGCAGCTGCGATTGGAGTGGGTGTGAGGCGCCTCCAACTCAGACCCTCTCCAGCCAGTCTCCAGTGCGCACTAGCGTGGGCCTGAGGCCTTTTCCTAGCTCATAGCTACGCCCCTTCGAACGCCCTTTGTGTCCTAACCAATCAAATTTAGGTTTGCGTTCAGTAGGCGGGGAATGAGGCGGGGGCATCGGTTGGTTGGCAGTATCTTCAACCACTGGTACAGAGAGGTGTCGAGATAGACAGTAAGATAGCCCAATGGACGTGAAGGTTGAGGTAGGTGCGAGCCAATAAGGAAGGGAGGCGGGGCTGGGTGCGTGTGGAAGGGGCCCCAGAGATTGTTGTGGATTTCGGGCGTCAGACGCGCGGGGCAGCTTGTTGGTGTCCAGGAGGGGGGTTTCGCTGCGCCATGAGCTACACAGGTAGGCCTGGCAGGATGGGGGTGGAGGGTCACACTCCAGGCCAGGGACCGGCAGGAGTCACACCGGGCTCGCCCACGCCTCCCAAGGCGTCCGGGTCACTGCCCTCTCCGGTCACAAAATGGCGCCGGGGCCCTTAGCCTCAGGGTCGCGCCCCTCCGCTCCTCGGCTCTCAGTGCTGGCTCCCGGCCCCTGGAGGCCTTGCATGTGTGGTCCGTGGATGTGTGCCGCGGGCCTCGGTGTTGAAGTCTCTACTTCCACCTTCTCCATCCCCGGCTAGTGCCCCGCGGACCTCCGGGTCCCTAGACAGCGCTTCTCAGGCCTCGGCTTTTACGCTCAGTCAACTGTCTCGGCTGCTGTCGCCATTGTCTCCCCCCGCGCAGTTTCGGTGTGAAATGTCTCAGATCCTCCCCCACGCCACCCTGCCTCATCTGGTTCAAGGCCGAGGGGGGCGCCAGGCCTCAGTGGAGGATCCGTCTCTATTTTAAGGGTCTGAGCTGGAGCCTTGGCGAGAAATGGCTAATTTCTACGTTCATTGACTCAGCATCTGTCAAATTCACCGTATCAGATACCGAATAGATAGTGGGAATGCTGACAAGTAGTCTATAGACGAGGATAGCCTTTAGTAGGCCGATAAATGAGTGCAGGGTGTATTCCGGCGCCCTCGGTACTCTGAAGAGGTTTAGCCATTACATGGAAAGCTCGGGGGCGTCTGACAGAAGGTGAGCTTTAAGAAGAGATCTAAGTGGAGTGGGAGAGAGTGAAGATAGCAGTCCGAGGCAGCTGTTCGCGTAGAAGGGCCAGGGCAGGAGCTGCCTACCTATATCCGTAGGTCTGCTAGGGAGGTCAGTGGTATTTGAACAAAGAGGAAGGTGAGTGATGGGTGGGGAGAGGGAGTGTGGGGTATGCTTGGTTAAATGTAAATAATTTCTGGGTGAGTTGCCACGGCTGCCTGGGTGACCAAATGAGACTTCTCAGCCAGGGCCATGGAAGACAGTGCCTCCTACTTTGCTGGATGTATTTCAGGTTTTAACATAACATGGTTGCTGGGTAACCTACATTCTGCTTGAAATGTTCAAGTTTGAGCATGGAACCTGAGCCATGGGTTTCTCTGCAAGCCTCGTTATGTGTCAGTCCTCCCGAGCCCTTAGGTCAAGAGCTTTCCAAGAACCTAATTTTTGCACCAACCATCCCCTAGGCCAGGGGTTTTCAATGAGGGGTGACTCTGCCTGCCTCCCACCCACATTTGGCAATATCTAGTTGCTGGTTCTGTTTCATCCTGGAGTGGGAGTGTGGGTGGAGGAGTGCTGCTCGCATCTGATTGGAAAGGGTAGGAGGAGTGTTGCTCTGCAATCTGCGATGCACAGAATCCCTTTACCACAAAGAATTTTCTGACTCCAGATTTCAATACTTGTAGGGTAGGCAGCTGTGTTAGAGCCTTTTGTATTATTATGAGTTCAAGAGGGAAATCAGTAAGTTTACTCTTACTGATGTCTTTAGAATTAAGATGTTATTCTTTTTATGACATCTTACCAAGCACTGAAGATAGTTCTACGGTATGTGGGAATGGAGTTACTGAAGAACCAGAAGATGAGTGATTAGATGCTATGGGATAGCTTAATAATGGAGCATATATTTTTATAGATAAGGAAACCAAATCAGATCACAATGGCCAGCTTGACTTTCAGCTCCAGGGCTTACATGCTGTAATTCTGGATTTGGTGGGTACTGAGGTAGCCAAGCTAATGAGAAAATGTTTAGTTTTCCTTGATCTTGCTAAACTAAAAAGCAAAAACTACAATAACTTTATAATATAGGTCTTTCACTTTTAAGAAGCAGACAGACCAGGAATCTGGGTCTTGTGGTATATTCTTGGAATCCCAGAACTTAGGAGACAGGCGAGGAATGTGAGTTCGAGGCCAGCCTGGGCTACACAGACTCTTACCTCAAAAAAAAACGAAAAAGGTCTAAAGATTAAATTTAAAGGCATTTTAAACTGTTTTATGTTTTTTTTGTGTGTGTGTGTTTTTGTTTGTTTTGAGACAGGGTCTCACTATGTAGCCCCAGCTGGTCTGGAACTTGCTATTGTAGACATCCTAGGCTGGCCTTCACTCTCAGTGATCTGCCTTCTTTTGCCTCCAGAGGACTGGGATTAAAGATGTGCACTGCTACACCTGGCCTTTTAAATTTTATTTTATTTATTTTATGTGTATGAGTGTTTTGCCTGCACGTATGTAAGTGCACTCCATGTACATGCAATGCCTTCTGAGTGTGAGGACATAAGAGGGCATCCAATCACCTGGAACTGGAGTTAACTGCCATGTGGATTCTGGGAATCAAAGAATCAAAATTGTCCTAGTGCTCTTTAACTGCTGATCCATCTCTAATCTCTCTAGCCCTGTTTTTTTTGTTTTTTTTTTTGAGATACTCTTACACTGTAGCTCAGGCTACAGGCCTTGAACTTGGCAATAGTCCTGCCTCTGTGCTAGATTAAGTCACTTTCATTTAAGTCTTTGAGGTTAAATCCTAGAAGCTTTGAAGCAAATTTCACTATTATTATTTTTTTTATTATTATTTTGAGACAGGGTTTCCCTCGAGCCACAGCTGGCCCCAAACTTGCTATGTGGATCAGGCTAGTCTCAATCTCACAGAGTTCCACCAGCTTCTGCCTCCCGAGGGCTGGGACCAAAGGCATGCCACCACACCCAGCTCGGTATTATTATTTTGCTATTATTTATGTGTATATTTGTGCCTGTGTGTGCAGGTAGCTGCAGTATCCAGAAGAGAGTGTTAGAGCCTTCAAATCTGGAGTCACAGGTATTTGTGAACCACTTTCCATGTGGGTGCTGAGAACTAAAATCAGGTCCAATGCTAGAGTAGCAAGCACTCTTAACTGCTGAGCCATCTTTCCAACCCCATTATTATTCAGCATAATTTTTCTTGTCAATATATTAGACTCCTTTGGAACCCATCTTTAGTATGAAGTGGGAGGGAGGGAACAGGAGAAACCAAATCTAGAATTAGGCCTTCAAACAAAAGTTGGATTTGTCTTTATAGAAACATTATCTCAGAGTTACATTTTGTTCTGAATGAACAGGTTATTTGAATTGGTGGTTCAAGCTTAGATTACATTTAAGGTGTATCATTTGAGAGACTAGGGATTTGAAAGCTTGCCTAGTGCAGCATTAGTTAAACTCCTATGCCTGGCAAATCAATTCTGACTTTGGTTCCTTGCCATGTGTGTGTCTCTGTAGGGCTGGTGAAAGAACCCTAACAACAGGGCAACTGGTTTCTCCCAGATTAGAGTGATCCCAAAAGGAGCAATGCAAAAATGTGTTAGAAGTCACAGACAGTTATTTCTGCATGTTTTACTGGTTATACTAGCTACCTTTGTTATTTTGAGAGGAGACTACATCATTTTAGGAAGCAAAAATCATTGCAGGCTATCTCAAAGACTGGTTATCAGCCTTCCTTTCCATCTCCCTCTGAGTTTTACAGTGCTGAGGATGGAGCCCAGAGTCTCCTGCATGCCAGAAAAGCACTCTGCCACTGAACTGCATCCACCAATACTCACCCCCTTTTTTTGTGGTACTAGCACTGAATCTAGGGCTTTGTGCATGCTAGGCTAGTGCTTTACTACCAAGCTACATCCTAGCTTACATTAAACATTTTTATTTCTGTTTCTTTTGAGGCAGGGTTTCACTAAGATAACCTGGATGGCTATTTACGCACTCTAACCGAAGCTGACTTTGCAATCCTCCTACCTCAGCCTTTCTGTAGCTGGGATTATAGACTTGTCCTGTCAGTCTGGCCCTATCTATCCCACCCTGCCCCCCCCAACCCCCCAGGGAGAAACTAAAGTCCTCTTCTGAATAGATCTTTTGCACTATAGTTTTCTTACTGAACTCAGTTGGGTGTTACTGTCAGTATAGTTTTTCATTACAGTGGCATTATGCTCAGTCTACATTGTGGGTTCTGTATTTGTCCGTTCAGCTAATAGAGGATTGAAAATATTTGGAGAAAAAAATATCTCTACTAAACATGTACAGACTTTTTTTCTTACTATTATGCTCTAAACAATATACTATGACTGACTATATCGTGTTAAGTCTTATAAGTAATCTAAAGATTATTTAAAATATACAGTGGTATGTATTAGTCTTTTTCCTGTTGCTGTGATAGAAACACTTACCAAGGGAACTTATAAAAGGAAGAGTTTATTTAGCTTACTGTTTCAAAGGGGCAAGAGTCCATCATGGTGGGGAGGCATGGCGGCAGAGGTGGCAGTAGTAGATGCCAAAGCTAAGCACTCATATCTTCAAGCTGGCATAGGAAGCAGAGTGCAACAGCAGATCCAGCAAGGCTTAAGAATTAAGAACTCTTAAGCCCGCCCCCAGCATGGCCACACCTTCTAAGACCTCCCAGTACCACCAACTGGGGACAAACTGTCCAAATACTTGGAGCCTATGGGAGATATTCCCATTCAAACCACAAGCGTACATACACACATGGTTTATATGCAAATACAGGAAAAATTTTTAATGAATTTTTGTGTATTGAAATTTTGTATATTTCATACAGAATATCTTAACTTTATACCCCCTTCCCCATTGGCACCTGCCCATAGCCCCACCCCTGCTGAATTTCATACATTCTGTCCTTTGTGTTAAGGCCTATTGTGTCAAGTTAGTCTCCCCAGATGACCCTCAGTGCAAGTTCATCCACTGAGGTCTAGTCAGCCTATCTAGAGTCCCTCCCTTCAAGAAAATCAACTCTTTCTCATCCAGCATTAATCAGCTGCCAGTAATTATTCAACTAAGATTGAGTCCTGTTCCCTGTTTCCACAGTTCTGTGCTGGGTTTTTGTCTGCCTGAATTTACATGGGTCTTGTGCATGCTGACACCATTGCTGCAGGTTCATATGAGCAGGGTCTCAGGAGCTTGTAGGACTTTCCATATGGTCGTGCACCTCTTCCCAGGCTCTCACAGTGTTTCAGCCCCGTCTTCCAAAATCATCCCTGAGTCCTGGGTGGGGAGTCTTGTTCAAGGACCAGTAATTTGCAGACTCTGAAGCTTTATACTTTGGCCATTTGTAACCTTTTGTGTTCCCTGTCCTCTGTTGCATGAGGAAGCTTCATTAATGAGAGTTGAGAAATTCCTTAGTGTCCTTGATACCCCTTGTTCTATGTTCTGGGAGCCTTAGGTGTAGAAGTTGCATAGCAGATGTGTCACTTAGACTTGGGCAATTCACAAAGTCTGTGTAACCAGTTGTGGTACTCTGTGGTAGTCTCTGTCTGGTGCAAAAAAACCTTCTTTGATGAGTGGTGACTGGAATATTTGTCTGTAAATATAAGAATATATATTTTACACATATTAAGAAATTACATTAGTCTAGGAATGTTACAATCTTGGGGTTTTCTCTAAGATCTATATACTCTCCAGACCTGTGTATTTGGCTTTGTTTACAGTGTCATACAGAAGTTTCTTCCCATTGAGTGGGCTGTTAGTCCAATTAGATAGCTGTTGATTGCTCCCAAGATAAAATTGTACAAGTATCATTTGCTGTGCCAGTCATTGATGTGGTTATTAGGCCTTGAAGCTAGTGTTGGACCATCAATCAGTGTTCTCCCTTACCAGCTCCCCAAAGCTACCTGTTCACTTGCCTCTGCTTTCTGAGTGCTGGTATTAAAGGCCATGCCTACCCCCTAAATGACAACTATACTTAAAAAATGCAGTATGTGCTGGGAGCATTGGAGAGGCTGAGTTAGAAGGATCCCAAATTCAAGACCTGCCAGGATTATAGGGTGATTTCAGGGCCATCCTGGGCAATATAATGAGACTCTGTCTCAATATACAGAGTAAATAAAAGAGGACTGGGAATAAGCTCAGTGATGAAGGCTTTGTCCTAACATGTGCCAGGTTCAATCCCCTATATCACAAAAACAATCTACCACGTTATATTGCTTATCTGTAATCCCAGCATTGGGAGATGGAGGCAGGTGGATTAAGAGTTAACGTTATGTAGCTAGACCCTATCTGAACAAACCAACCGGGGCTAGAGATGTGGGCCAGTGGTACTTACTCAGCATGTACAGACCCTGGGTTAGATTCTCACCACTGCAGAAACCTAAAAGAAACACATTACATACATGCCTATTCAGCTATTCCAGCCTGAGCAATGCACTGAGATTTTATATGTATTACTACAAAAAATCTGGGAGCATTTTGCTAACAGTGATATTTCTGGGTTTCCAGAAACCAGTGGAGAAATTGGGGTTGGATACACTATTCTGAGTCTCCAATGTTTGTGAACTCTCCAAAGAATTCTTGCAGTTGTTTGTACATACCGGTGCAGGTGCATTTAGTCATTCTTGGTGTCATTTTTCTGGTGGCTACTTTTTTTGAGACAGTGCTTCTCACTGGAGCTACATGATTATAGTAAGCTGGCTGGTATTGACCAGTATTCGCCTGTTTCATTCTCCCTAGTACTGGGATTACATCACCATTCCTGGGTTTTTTTTTTTTGTTTTTTTTTTTAATAAGTTCTGTGATGGAAATCAGGTCCTCATGCTTGTGTGGCAAACATTGTATTGGCTGAGCTGTTTCTCCACCCTCTTTCAGTCATTCTCTCTCTCTTTTTTTAATTAAAAAAATTATTTGTGCTCGTGTGTTGTGTGCTCCTGCCTCTGCATGTGTGTGTGTGTCTCTGTTTGAGTATACACATGCACATGTCTGTTCAGGGTGCCCACAGAGACCAGAAGAGGGCATCAGGTACCTTGGAGTTGAAGTTAACAGGTTGTTGGGAGCTACCTGATGTGGGTGCTGGGATCTGAAAGTCAGTCAGTCCTCACAATTCAGCACCAACTGCTGAGACACCTCTCCAGCCCCTCAGTGTTTTTTTTTTAGACAATTATTAAATTATCAGTGCCTGAAATTTAGACATCTCAGGAAGGATCCCTAGGACAAAAATATTTTTGAGTGCATCCTCTTTAGGGAAGATAGTAAATCCTGGGTTTGTATACTTTGTATTTTCTCCTTCCCCAAGGCTTAAGCTCCATTCTCTCCTTCAGGAAGTAAAACTGAAGTTGAGTCTACAGCTTTCTTATTTGGTACCCTTGGAGCCAGTTGTGTAGCTTGAGAGAAGTGTGTTCCTTAGCACCCAGGGGTCAAGGTGGTACCCTATAATTAAATATATAGGGGCTGGGGTGTGGCTTAGTGACACAGGTAGGCCTGGGGTACCAGAGGCCTTGGGTTATATCAGGAACTACATGGCAAACAGAACCACATTAATTTTGTGCCATATTCATAAAAAGGTATTCATTTTTATGGTTCCCTTTGGCCTCAATGTGAATTTGCATGTCATGTGGTGCAGAGTGCTTACGCTGTTTCTGAGGTTGGGGAAGGAAGCCTGGAACACTCTAGGCAAGTACTTTGTCCAGCTTCAAGGAATTTCTGAGTGCCCTGATTCGCAGAACTTTTGAACTTTGGGAGTTATGGGAGATGGGATCTTGCCTTGTCTCCCTTACTGGCTTTGATGAAGATGAAATGAAATGCATTTAGGTATGCAACTAAAGTGTTGTTTGGAGGAGTTCAGTGTTGACTATTGCTATGACTTTAAAAACATTTTTTAATTATTTTAGTGTGTCTAAGTGTTATGCCTACATGTATGTAAGTGCACTTGTATCAAGCAGTGCCTGTGGATGCCAGAAGAGGACCTCGGATTCCCTGGAACTGGAGTTACAGGTGGTTAGTTGTCATGTAGTACTGAGATTTGAACTTGGGCCCTCTGCAAGAGCAACCAGTGCTCTTAACTGCTGAGCCCTATGGTTGTTTTTTTGTTGTTGTTGCTTTTTAAAAACAGGGTCTCACTCTACTTTCCAGGCTAGCCTTGACTCATGGCAGTCCTTATGGTTCAGCCTCTTGAATACTGGTATTGTAGGTGTGGGAAACATAGCTCCCCATCCCCACCTGTAGTTGTTAGGATCTTAAGAGATGAAATAGAGAGCTTCTCAACACAGATGAGAACTCATACCCAGGTGGATGGTATTTGATGTGTGTTTTGTTGTAAATAGCAGTTGGAAGTGCTAGCTTTAATTTTCAGTTCCTGAGTTGGCCCTAGAGAAATATAGACAGCCTTTAGTGATCTTTTTCATTATTTCAGTGCTAAATGTAAATAACTTAAAAAATATTGTAGAATATCAAGATTCAATGTCAGGATTAATTGTAGCTCATTATAATCAGTTGTTAAGAGTAGTTTCTGTTACAGGCTCAAGTTTTCCTTAGTACTATTTCATTTTTAAGTGGTCAAGTGGTTTGAGAGTTAAAAAGATGGCTTTAAGACAGGGCCTTTCTATATAGACGAGGCATGCGTAGAACTCAATCCTCCTGCCTCTGCTTCCCCAAAGTATTGGGTTAGAGGTGTACATCAATACATCTGGTTTGATAATGTCTTATAGCACTACAGGGAAAGTGTCAAGATCTAAATGTTTGGGACCAGAAGTACTTCCAGTTCTTTTCAGGTTTGGAGATATTTGGACATCTTGATGGATGTCTTGGATAAAATTAAGTCACTGGGTAGCTCTGGCTGGCCTAGAACTCACTGTGTAGACTAGGCTGGTCTCAAACTCACAGAGATTCACTTTCCTGTGCCTCCTGAGTGCTGGGATTTTGCCACCATACCCGGTTGCATTTATATAATAATTTTTAATTCATTTTCATTTTGACTGCATCTTGCCATATAGGGTCAAATGTGGAATTTTCCACTTTCTGCCTCATGTTGACCTGCAAAAGGTTTAGATTTCAAGGCCAGGCATGGTGATATCTTGCTGTAATCCCATTGTTCAGAAGTCTGAGAATGAGGATGAAGTGTTCAAGATCAGCTTGGAGTACATAGTAAGACACTGCTTGGGAGTGGGGTTGGGGGAGGGGGCTGGGGTTGGGGCTGAAGAGATGGCCCAGAGTATACTTGGCTGCTTTTGCAGAGGACTAGGTTTAGTTCCCAGCACCCACATGGCAGCTCACAGCCATCTGTAACTCCACTTCCAGGGGATCCAAAATCCTCTCTGGCCTCTGAGGGTACCTGGTACAGTTTGGGGCCAGGTGGAGTAGCACATGCCCTTATTCCCAGCATTCAGGAGGCAGAGGCAGGCAGATCTCCGTGAGTTCAAGGCCAGCCTGGTCTACATAGCAGATTCCAGGCCAGCTAAGACTACTAGTGAGATCCTGTCTCCAACCGCCCCCACCACCAAAAAAAAAAAAAAAAAAAAAAAAAAGTTTGGAGTTTTGGAGGATTTCAGAATTTAGATTAGGGATGCTCAGCTTATCTATAGTATAATACTTCTTATTTTCATGTAAACATGCCAAACAAATTATTATTATGTTTAAGAAATGAGAATCAGGGCTGAAACAAAGCTAGAATGTTTGCCAGCATGTTTAAAGTCCTGGGTTCCATCTATCAGTACACACTTTTATTTTGTTTTTTTGAGGTAGAGTCCCATGTAGCCCAGGCTGGCCTTGAACTCCTGATGTTCCTTCTGAGTGCTGGGGTTATGGATTGTGCTACCATGTCCTTCAATATACACTTTTTATATCGGTAAACTAAAATTATAAGCCAGGTATGATACCATGATTGTAATACCTAGGAGGCTGAGGCAGGAGAATTGTGAGTTTGAGGCCAGCCTGGTGTATAAGTGAGTTTTAGATTTAGACTAGCCTGGGCTACAGAGTAAGATTCTGCCTCAGAAAACAAAAACAAAGTCTGATGTGGTGATGCACATCTTTAATCCCAGCACCCAGGAGGCAGAGGCAGGTAGATCTCTGAGTTGGCCAGTGTGGTCTATATAGCAAGTCAGGACTGTATAGTGACCCTGTCTCAAAGAACCAAAACCAAACCAACCAACAAACAAAAAAAACAAAACAAGGGTTAAGAGAGATGGCTCAGTGATTAAGAGCACTGGCTGCTCTTCCAGGGGACCCAAGTTCAATCCTCAGCACCCAAAACTCCAGTTTTAGGGGATCTGACTCCTTTTGGTCTAAGAGGGCACCAGGCACACACATTGCATGCAGGCAAGACACTCATACACATAAAAATAAATCTTACATAAAATGTTACGAAAAAGAATTATATGTGTGTGTATATCTATAAGTAGTAGTTTCTGTTTCAGATTTAGAATAAGGAGAGGAGGCATAATTTGCTCTAGCATTTCAAAATTAACCCAATCTTTATTTGAATTGGAAGTTTATCTTACAGTGGTTTGAGAAAGGTATTTTCCTTATGAAATTGAATGATAGTTCAAGTACTTATGCATCAAAATAAGTTAGTAGCTTAAATGTTTACACATTTTTATAAACATCGCCTACCTTTCCACTGGCTAATAGGTTCCAGAGGTCTAATTAAAGTATGGAATCTATAGGTCTTGGAGGTTTCCTGATGGAAGGGAGGACTTGCCTAGTATTCTGTACTTAAAGGTAGCCTTTGTTATTTTCCTGTGACTTGTTTGAGGAAATTAACCGCTTTGTGCATGTGTTTAGGCTTTGTCCAGGGATCTGAAACCACTTTGCAATCGACATACTCTGATACCAGCGCCCAGCCCACCTGTGATTATGGTAAGTGTGGGCCCTTGGTGGGACCAGCATGTTCTGCCTTCTGTGGGCAAAGCTTTCCCATATTGGGTGGTTTTTGGCTTTGCTGTCACCCTGTCTTGTTTTATTAAACCCAAATCCAATAAAGTGGTATCATGGACCAAGTGAATAGCTAGTACTTCTTTGACGGAATCTGTTAATGATGTCTGTGTTACTCAGCAGGTTAGACTGTAAAATATTGAATCCTAAGACCTTATGTATTTTATTTTTTATGTGCATAAATATATTGCCTGCATGTATGTATGTGCGCCCATGTTGTACAGTGCTCTTGGTGGTCAGAAGAGGGCATTGGATCCCCTGGAACTCGAGTTACTGATGGTTGTTAGCCACCATGTGGGTGCTAGGACCTGAACCCACGTCCCCTGCAAGAGCAGTCAGTGCTTTTAAATGCTGAACCATCTCTCCAGCTCTGCTCTTTTAAAATTTTGTGGAAGTACTGTGGTCTTTGATCACAGATGTTGCTTCAGTAAATCCTCCCTGAGTCTGGGGAGAATAGTCAATCAGAGCCTAGCAAGCGTGTCCAACCTTCTAATACTGGAATATGACATTGTCATTTACAAATTCACAATTGAGTTTGCAAAAAGAATAGCAAAAAAGTCATAGTATTTTATTTAAGGTTTTGTATGATTTTGTGTTGGAGTGCATTCATAGCTCTCACCTGCTGAGTGTAGCTGGAAAGGATTGGTCCGGGAGAGTAGGCTATTAACTTAGCCTCCAGGTTGTCGGCTGTACCTACTGTGGGAGAGGCTGACTATCTCTTGAGATCTACCTAGATTTTATAGATTGCAGCTAGGTCATCTCAAGATGTGGTCTCCACACACACAGAAATTTCTAATTGATAACTCAGTTGTGAATAAGTGGAATTTATTCTTCGGTCCAGATGTGCTACCTGATGGGATTCACAGGTGCTACTCTGTTGATGTGCTGCAAACAGCTCTGAATGGATGAAGCTGGTTCCCAGTATGTGCTCCCATGAATGTCTGTTGGCAGGGAGTCCTTTTTGGAATGAGTAAAGATAATGTATTGGTTATTTAAAGGAGAAATTAGTTATAATTTCAAAGTCTGGAGAAAGACTGAGCCTACGCAGCTGACATTCCCTCCTGAGTCACTGAATAAGCTGAGATAAGCTTGCAAACTTATCTTAATAGCTAGTCTCAGAAGGAGGAGTTGATTAAGGAGGTATCAGATATTTGATAATTCTTTTATTTATTCTCCTTTCAATCAAAAATAGTTCTCCCCACACATTTTCTCTCTCTCGCTTGCTCTTTTCTTTCTTTTTCTTCTTTTTTTACATTTTATATTTTACTGTGTATGTGTGTGGGTGTGGGGGCGTGCCATGATGTGCATTTGGAAGTTGACTTTTGGGAGTTTTCTTCTTCACCATGTAGGTGCTAGGGGTTGAATTCAGATGTCCAAGCTTTGTGACAAGCATCCTTAGCAACTGAGCCAGCTGCCTGGGTTGTTTTGTTTCTAAACATTAATTTACTTGGGTGTACATGCTTGTGCATGCGTGTGCCACTGCATGCATGTGGGGGTCAGGAGACAACTTGTGGAAGTCTTCCCTCCTTCCCACCTTTATGTCTGTTCTCAGGTCAGGCTCTTGAACTGCCTTTTACCTGTTGAAAACCAGTTGACTGTATATCGTGTTACTATTTCTGAAATCATTCAATTGGTCTGTTTATCTGAGTCTTCTCCAGTACTATGCTATATTAACTATTGGATAGTGTAAGCCTTGAAATCAGTGAGTCCTCTGGATTCTTTTTTTTTTTTTCAGAATTGTCTTGGACATAGCTTGTTTACTTTTGCACATAAATTTTAGAGTCAGTGTATCAATTTTAATTTAAATAAACGAACTGGGTGGAGGAGTAAGAGGTGACAGAGTGGTGGTGCTTGCCTTTAATCCCAGCACAAGGGAGGCATGTGGAGGTAGGCTGATCTCTGTGAGATAGAGGTCAGCCTAGTCTACATTCATAGCAAGTTCCAGGCCAGCCAGGGCTGCATAGAGAGACCCTGTTGCAAATAAACAAGAAAACAAACAGGAAGCAAAAATAACAAAATAAACCCTGGAGAGTTTTAAAAAATATTTTATTTATTATTTTTATTTTATGTGTATGTGTGTATTGACTGCATGTATATAAGTATACCCATGTTGTGCAGTGCCCATGGAGGTCAGAAGAGGACATCAGATCCCCTGGAACTGGAGTTATGGATGGTTGATAGCCACCATGTTAGCTGAGAACTGAACCTGGGTCCTCTTGCAAGAGTAGCCAGGGCTTGTAACCACTGAACCATCTCTTCTCTGTTTTATTTTTCTGAGCCAGTGTCTCACTGTGTATTCCTGGCTGGCCTGGAACTCCCAAAGATCTACTTGCTTCTGCAACCTCAGTGCTGGAATTAAAGGTATGCACCACCAGTCCAGGCTGTATATTGACCTAAACTTTTTTATTTTTTTATTTTTATTATTTTAACTTAAGTGTGTGTCCTAGTTTGCCTTCAGTTGCTATGAGAAATCACACAATACCAACTTGGGGTGGGGGACGGTGAGGAAAGAGTTTGTTTTGCTTATATCTCCTGGGTCACACAGTCCATCTGGGAGTCCAAGGTAGGAACTCAGGGCAGGAACCTGAAGGCAGGAGCTGGTGCCACAGGCCATAAAGGAATGCTGCTCACTGGCTTGCTCCCCTGACCCATGCTCAGCCTGCTTTCTTATACAATACAGAACAACTTGCCCAGGGATGGCACTCCCCGCAGTGGGCTGAGCCCTACTGCAGCACTCAACAATCAAGAAAATGCCCCACAGGCAAGGCCACAGGCCAGTTCAATGAAAGCAATTCCCCAAATGAGACTCAACTCATCCCATGTATGTCAAGTTGGCACCAAAACTTTCCAGCACTGTGACTGTGTATATGTGTGTGTGTGCGTGCATTTGAGTGCAGGTACCTGAGAAGGTCAGAGGTGTCAAATCTCCTGAAACTAGAGTTATAGGCAGTATGAGCTATCCAACAGGGTTCTGGGAATCAGACTCAGGTCTTGGGCAAAAGGAGTAACCCTTAACTGTGGGCCATCTCTCCAGCCCCTACCTAAGGCAATAGTTTAAAATCAAGTAATCAATAATCACAATCAGTTACAAAATTTTAGGTAAACTTGCCTAAATAAATTGAACTCGGGGCTGGAGAGATGGCTTAGCAGTTAAGAGCACTGGCAGTTCTTCCAGAGGACGTGGATTTGATTCCTACCACTCACTTGGTTGCTAACAGCTATCTGTAATTCCATTTCCAGGTATCCAAATCCAGTGCCCTCTTCTGACCTCTGGGGGCTTTGCATGCATAGGTACAGTTACATGCATGCAGACAAAACACTCATACACATTTAAAAAAAAAAAAAATCAGACCCTTCGGAGTGTTTTTTTCTCTCCCATTATTCAAAAACAGTTAACAGCACTTTGTAAAAGGCTGGCTTTTTAATAAGCTAAGCTCACAGGTTCTTTGAGGAACTCTTTATAGGTTTATGAGATTTTTCTTACACAGAGATGTCTTTTTCCTTCTGGTTGAAATTATAAGAACAATATAACAATATTTACAAAAATATCAGCTAATATTTAATCTTAGTGTAGTTGAATACTTTTATTTATAGATGGATGAGATTATGTGTCCTGTTTTCTTTGGCTTGTGTTAGAAGCATTTTCTTATGTCATGTAGGGCATAATGAATTCTGTTTTAATCTCTGCCTAAGGTCTCACTGAGCAGGTAGAGTATAAACCTTAAAGTAGAACAGTTAGATTGTGTTCATTTCTAGTCTGTATCACTTACCATGATCATCTACTTCCTCTGTCTCTTATTTTTGAGACAGGGCCTTGCTATGCAGCCTGAGCTGGTCTGGAGCTTTTGGCAGCCCTCTGACCTTTCCTTTGGTGCTGGGATTCTAGGTGTAGACCCTCATACCTGGCTTTTCTTTTATTTAAAATTTTCTCTGTTGACTGTGAATTCATTGTTTCTGGACACAGAAATCAGATGGGCTATCTTTTCTGAAGAGGCATATCTCATGGAGTTCCAGATGTCTAGATGTGGTTTCCCTCTGAAAGGGCATCCCCCACCTCCTACCTTCCACCCTCTGGAAGTCTATTAGAGAGTCTGAGTCATTCCACTTATAGCAAGTAGCACACATTGAATGCCCAGAGGGGGACTCCTTTGTATTCCAGACAGGCATTGAATATCCTAGTGTTGTAAGAAAATGGGATTATAGGCCTATGCTACCAGGCCTAACCGCTGATAGCAATCTTAATAGGAGGCCCTCTGTTGGCCCTTGGAATGGTTGCAGAGTTGCTGCCACTCCTGCCT
Source organism: Eospalax fontanierii (assembly GCA_035773235.1). Classification (NCBI taxonomy): domain Eukaryota; kingdom Metazoa; phylum Chordata; class Mammalia; order Rodentia; family Spalacidae; genus Eospalax; species Eospalax fontanierii. Next base: position 10,260,825 of record CM069554.1, read on the forward strand.
TCCCTTGTGCTTCCTTACCTGGTTCTGGCAGCTCTTCAGTAGCTAAAGTCTGGGTGACATTTTATTCTGCCTGCCCCATGAGCATAGTCCCAGTGCCTCTGTGCTTGCCCTCCCAGTCCTGTCTTCTTGATAGCCAGTTTCCACTGGCTCTGATGCAGTTAACTATGTGACCAGGCTCTTGTTATTCTCTTGTGGCTCAGCTGGTCTTTTTTCTTGCCTGTGGAGATGGCTCCTGGACTATTCTTCACTTAAAAGGTCTGTCTGTCATTGTGTTTCTGGTTTTCCAAATCTCTTGACAACAAGCAGCAGAGCCCAGGAGTGCTTTTGTCTGAGATATTTGTTGCATAGACACATGGATCGAGTTTCCCCAGCCTGAGAGGACTTTTGCTGTGTGAGCTGCGTCATGCCCACAGTCCACTAAATGTAGCGGTCATCTAGAATTTCTTGGCTTGTTTCCATCACCTTCCCATTCTGTGCGCTGAGCTGTGAAGCAGCCCAAATGCAGATGGTCTTTGTGGAATTTCACTGTTTCTCCTCTGTATTCTGGATTATACCATTCACTATGCTGCCAAAAGGACAAGCATGTTTTGTCTGTCAGTGGGGAGAAGATGGCTGCACTAGGAGGTAACTGGGGGTCTCACTAGAGGCACTGGCAAATGGGCACCTGTATCCTTCTGGGGAGGCTCCTGTCTAGTCAGTTCTCAAGTGGCTTTGCAACTTGTTCAAAGCAGCCTTATTCTTTAGAAGGAATGTATTTATGACCCATATGATCAGACTCAGAGTAGTTTATGATCCAGATTGTTCTTTTAAAGGCTTTTTTTCCCAACTAGGAGTTGTGCCTTTTATATTGATTTATGGATTGACCGATTGATTGATTTCAGACAGACAGGGTCTCACTATGTTGCCCTGACTAGCCCAGAACTATGTAGCCCAAGCTTGGTTGGGAACTTGGAATGACCTTCTACCTCAGACTCCTGAGCTAGAATTACAGATGTGCACTGCTATGCCTGGCTTTGGGAGTTGCTTCTTGTCTTTCTGATGATGTGCTCCCAGGTGACACACATTTCAAGGACTTGTTGGCCCTCCCAGGTAAAATAGATGTTTAGGGTTCTTAGATGGATGATTAGAGCATGTTGCATTACTTTTCCTAGGACACTGGAAACAAATGTGTATACCTTAGATAGGGCACCAATGACAAAGCAAAGAAAGAAGTCTACCTCAGTTTTGCTTAATGAGCCCCTCTGAATGTAACTGGGATTTCTTACAGGAAGATAAACAACTTGGAGGCAGCTTCACCATGGAAGAAGAGTTCCCTTGCAGAGGTTGTTAACTGCTCATATGTACTTGGAGAAGGAGCCTTGTGTGCCTCCTTCCGAAGGGAAAGTTAGTAACCTTAGTCTTACACGGGTGTCATGAGGGCAGGCATACCTGTTGTGATTTCAAGACAGCAGAGTCCATGTCATGCCTAGAAGACAGTACCACAGCAGGATGACATGATTTCATTGTGGATCTGCACGATGTTAGGCTTCTTATATTCCTTCAGTGAACTAGTCATCAGTCTTTATTTTTTCTTTCTACTTTGTAGTTTAGAATTTGAAGTCTGTGGCCCTGCACTATTTAGGTAAGACATTGTAGCTTGCAGACTCTGAGGCACTATGAACTCTTCTCTTCCCTCAGGTAGTGCATAGCCAGGAATGAGAAGGTCATCTTCTGATTTTTCTTCAGTGAAGGAAAGTAAGAGCCAAGATTGTTAACTGAGAGTGTTAGAAACAGGAAGCTTCTTAAACATCAACTTCCCAGAGCCTCAGAAGACTAGGTATTAGGGCAAGGAGTTGCCTCATGTGCTTCTTTAGTACTGTCCAGTATCTTGGGAAATTCAGTCAGGTGTAGCCAGTTAGATATTGAGAGTAAGTAACTATCTTTGCTTGTGAATTAAATTGTGTTACTTTTAAGTTCATGTTGTGCCAGGAGCTATTGTAGATAAAACTGTCCTTTTGATTTTTGTAGGATATGGAACTTGGAACTCTGGGACAAATAGAGGCAAGTATCTGATAATTCTCATCTCCTTGGGATTAAACCAGTTGTGTTTCTCTGCTGCTGCCCCACATGGCCAAGCAGGCTTTGGGTGTCCCTGAGACTGGGACAGGAATTCTTCCTTGGAAAGGGAAGTACCCACCTGGCCTCAGTTGGCTGCAGTTCACACAACTTGATTTTAACAGAAAACACCCTCTTTTTTTCTGTCTGTCTCTGTCTACCTCTTCCTTCTCCCCACCTCTCCTTCTCTGTCTCCCTAACTGTAGGCTACGAGAATTATGGTTATGGCTATGGCTATGGCCAGGATAACACCACCAACTATGGGTATGGTATGGCCACTTCAAACTCTTGGGAAATGGCTAGCTCTGACACAAATGCAAACCCTAGTGCCTCGGGTAGCACCAGTGCTGATTCCGTTTTATCCAGAATTAACCAGCGCTTAGATATGATGCCGCACTTGGAGACAGACATGATACAAGGAGGTGTGTACAGCTCAGGTGGAGAAAGGTGAGTGGGAGTACCTGCCTAGGGACTGAAGCTCTTTAGGGGTCACTCCTGTATGATGGGATGTTCCTTGGTACCTGTTCCTCCTCCTTGCTCTAGGCTTACCAGTTGCTGTGCTCCTAATGGAGTCCCTTGTGCTTCCCTTCTTTGACCTTCCTCATACCCCCCATGGCTAACTTGGCCTGCATGGGAAACAGCAGGCCCTTGTTATGCTGTTTTCCCTTTACCCACAGGATGGCTCCTTGGGAGCAAAGTGTCTGATGTTCCCTCCCTTCAGGACAGCTGTTGATATTGAGTCTAGATTTTGTATCTTGTATAGTGCCAGGGCAGAGCAGACTGGGATTGGCAGGAAGGGTAGGACAAGCTTTTGGGATTGACTACTGGGAGCTAGCCATCTTCACCCAAGAGGTGGAGCAAATGTGAGTATTTATAGGCCACTTGCTGGTGCTGTATGAATGTGTGCCCATTAAAAGAATCCCTCTGAGGAACTCTTGTCCTAATTTTGCAGGTGGGGTTCTGAAGTATAAGCAGGTCATACCCTTTGCCTGAGGTTCCTAGAGAATAAATAGTAGGCCTGAGCCTAAGGCTTCCATTGATCCCACTTGCAGAGCACCCTGTATGTGTGTTGTCATTGGCTGAACTGGTGTTAGTCTAGGGGTACCTGTGCCATAGTGAGGAGAGCACATGTATTTCTAGCATAGGATGAAGAGGAGCTGGATAATGGCTCCAGCTGACAGATGGGGAAAGCAGGGAATGAGGAGCTGGGCTGCTTATTGGTAGGACCATGGGAGGTCCCGAGTCTCCAGGGAAGAAGCAAGGAGTCTTAGCTTACATGACTTCACACTACTGTAGGGCAGCTTCTTGCCACAGCCTGGAGCCCAGGAATTAGTGCCTGTGAGGAATAGCAGGTGCCATTTCTGTTCTGTCTGCTGGCACTTCCTGGTGAGACTTGGGAAGGAGAGTACAAAGAGGACCCTGTCTTGTGAGATGTACGGGAAACCGGGCTTAGGGGTGTAGGGGTACAGCCATAGATAAACCAGCTCTGTCCCAGGCAGGTGGTGTAGGGGTACAGCCATAGATAAACTAGCTCTGTCCCAGGCAGGTGGTGTAGGGGTACAGCCATAGATAAACCAGCTCTGCCCCAGGCAGGTGGTGTAGGGGTATAGCCATAGATAAACCAGCTCTGTCCCAGGCAGGTGGTCTGGCCTTCCCAGGTGCTGTGTTGGGTTTTTTTGTCTGGTTTAGTGCTGAGGATCCAGCCTAAGGCTTCATGCACTGGGCAAGTGTTCTGCAACTGAGCTGTAGCCCAATCTTTTTCTGGTCCCTTGGCAAGCTCATGATATCTCCTGAGAAGTGTTTCACATTTTGTGTCACTTGTTCTGGGTGGTGCGAGGCTTTAATAGGATTCAGGAGTTTCCCCAGCAATCAAGGATGAAAGCAACCCGGTATTCTCACAGGTATTTCAAGCATTCATATGCTTGGGTGCTTGCCTCTGTTTACAAGGAGCAGCTTTGGCTGTTGTGGTTATCACAGACTAGATGCTCCTGAACATCTATGGAGGCAGCCTTGCTCATGATGGCTCAGAGCCATCTTTCCAGCTCCTTAGGGCTCCTGCGCTGGTGCATGGCTGTATCCAAGCTTGGGGTAGTGGGGTTCCCACGAGCCCATCAACTGAGAAGGCTTTGCTGTTCTGAACAGCAAACTTGTCTTACAGGACTCCGACTTGGGGGCAGTGGACAGGGCAGGGCAGGAGCAATTTTCTAGGCTAGCTGGAGCAAGAGACTGAGGGGCTCTCCTGATGCTGGTTCTGTGTCTCTACAGATATGACTCCTATGAGGCCTGTGATTCAAGGGCCATCCTGAGTGAGCGTGACCTATATCGGTCAGGCTATGACTATGGCGAGCTTGACCCCGAAATGGAAATGGCCTATGAGGGCCAGTATGATGCCTACCGAGACCAGTTCCGAATGCGTGGTGGAGATACCTTTGGTCCAAGGGCTCAGGGCTGGGCCCGGGATCCCCGGAGCGGACGGCCAATGGCCTCAGGCTATGGGCGCATGTGGGAAGACCCCATGGGGGCCCGGGGCCAGTGCATGCCAGGTGTCTCCCGGCTGCCCTCCCTCTTCTCCCAGAACATCATCCCTGAGTATGGCATGTTCCAGGGGATGCGCGGCGGGGGTGCCTTCCCGGGTGGCTCCCGCTTTGGCTTTGGATTTGGCAATGGCATGAAGCAAATGAGGCGGACCTGGAAGACTTGGACCACAGCTGACTTCCGGGTGAGTAACATGGTCCCTCTTGGCCCCTGCTGAGGTGGAGCCAACTCCTGATTTGGCTCCTCCTTTCTGGTGCAGACCAAAAAGAAGAAGAGAAAGCAGGGTGGCAGTCCTGATGAGCCAGATAGCAAGGCTACTCGAACAGACTGCTCAGACAACAGTGACTCTGACAATGGTGAGCTGGATGGCGTGAGACCTTTCCCCAGTCCCTCCTCCTTCCCCTTTGCTCCCATGAGGGTTCTGGCCTGAGCTTGTTTCCTTTCCCCTGGCAGATGAAGGCACTGAAGGGGAAGCTACAGAGGGTATCGAAAGCACCGAGGCTATGGAGAAAGGCTCCCGAGCAGTAAGTACACCTTGGGACCCAGGCTCCTGTTCTCTGCAGATAAGGCCTGGGAAGACCAAGCACAGGCCTTTGCCACAGGAGTCACGAGTGGTGTGGTGTCACCTGGGTGGTAGGTGATAGGTGGCTAGCACAAAGAGACTGTAGTCTGATGGGAAGTGTAGACCACTTCACCAGCAATGGAGTTTCCTTGGGGGAAATGGCAGAATGCAGCCTTCTGTTCATAGGTGGTGGGAAGATGTGAAGCTCTTGGTCATGAGCCTTGACCTTTAGAGCCAGCATAAGTAACTGTAGTTTTTAAAGTTGAGTTTTAAAATTGTGTATTAGGAAGGAGAGGACGAGGAGGGAAAAGAGGATGGGAGAGAAGAAGGAAAAGAAGATTCGGAGAAAGGTGAGTCTTCTTGGGGGCCCGGGTGCTGGGGAGGCTCTTCAAGTGTTTGTAGTGGGAGGAATACAGTTGAGGGCAGGGTTGTGGCAGAAATATGGCTGGCTGGGGACCTCCCTTGTGGGTCTGTGTATATGCAGGCAGGGGCTTTTCGTCCTCTGTGCCTTCCTACCTGCTCCCGTTCTTCACAGGCTGAGGCTATGGATGGTATGGCCTCTTTCCTAGCACCTTGGTTTTGTCTTCAGATTGGGGCAGCAAGCAAAAGTGTGGGGAGCCCCAGACACAATCCCTGCCCTTGGTCCCTCAGTAACACACAGTTCCAAGTCCTCAGTGGCTGGTGTCCGAGGTGGGACCCTTGGTGCAGTTTTTACGGCTCTGGTTTGCGTGTCCTCTCCCTTAGCGCCTCTCCAGCCCTTGTTGGGAGTCCGTGTCCCCCCACCTGAGTGATGAGCGCCAGCAGGTACCTAACAGTAAATCCAGCCTCAGCCCACTGTTGCCGTGGTGCCCGGTGGGGGGTGGGCAGGGCCATGTGAGCGGCCTCCCTGCATCCTGCTACCTGGCCCCTCTGAACACATGCCTGTGTTCCCACCAAGACAGCCTGTCTTTGCCTTCCAGCTTCTCTGCACCCACTCTGAAAAGAGTGAGGGTGTTCCAGAGAATAGAGGGGTGAACGCGTGTCTCCTCCCTCTTCTGGTATCTAGGCCAAATCCCAGCCCAGGGCACCCAGCCCTACTCAGCCAGAGGCTTTGGGTATACAGCTGCTCTCAGGTGGACCCTCTGGAGTGCATAGTGGGTGATTCAACCAGAGGCCATAGGGCCTTTTCTCTCCTGTAAGAGCCTAGCTGGTAAGTGTGGACTTCTGTTAATACAGGGCCCCTGACCACCCAGGATGAGAGTAGCCAGGCCAAGCGCAAGTTGCAGGCAAGCAAGAAGAGCCAGGACAAGCAGAAAAAGCGGCAGCGAGACCGCATGGTGGAAAGGTAACCATCTTCCCCCGATCCCTCTGCCTCCGCCTCACTCTGGGGCTGCCGCCAGGAGAGCAGGGCCTTAGCTCTGCCATCTCGTCGCCCTCTGGCCTCCCTTGGGAGCTGCCACCTGCTCTGCTGTGCATGGACCCTGCTTCCCGCCAGGCCCAGCTCCCAAGGCCTGACTCGTCCCCTGCCCCTCTGTGGCCGCCTGGTGACTGCTGGCATCTGTGGCCTGAGACCCAGCACTGCTCAGCACCATTGCCCAGAAGCTCCAGCGCTAGGTCACTCAGCGCACAAGCCCCGAGGTGCACAGGGGGCCGATGCCCCTGAGGGAGGGGGCCAGCTCATCAGAGACTCAAGGTCCAAGGCGCCTGTGCCACCCCAGCTAGCTACCAAGAGGCCGCCGCCGTGCCCAGGAGAGATTGCAGCACCTTTGGGCTGTGGCAGCCTCGGGCCTGCCATTGGCCCTACTCACCGGCCCTCTCAGGCCGGGCCTGTCTGCGGCTGAGCCCTTCACGCCCCTTGGTCGGGTCTGTCTGCCCTCAGGGCTCCCGCATTGGCGCTTGCCTCCTCCTCCGCCTCAGACACTTGCTCTTGCTGGACCTTCCACTCAGCCTCGCCGGCGCCTGGCCCCTGGGCTCTCCAGACAAAGCTGACCCCGTGGCCCAGATAAGGACGTCCGGCAGAGGTAGGGACCTGCCCCGAGGCCTCGGTGGCGGCTGGCCTCCTCCGCCCCTTGCCACGGCGGCCTGTTCCAGCCCAGGCCCCAGACCCTGGGCTTCTGCTGTGGACACCAGGCCCAGAGAGAGTACCTCGCCCGGTGATTTCAGGCTGCCCTGTGGCAGACCAGGCAGGCGCCCTCCTTCCAGCTCAGAGTGGTCTTTCTTGGAAGAGGAAGATGAGGCAGCAGGTGCCCAGGCCTGCCTGCCTCCGGTCCCTCCCGACACCACCCCCAAGCATTCTGAGCAGAGGATGCGCTGGGCCTTTGAGTCCCCCAGACCCACAAGGAAGATGCAGCACCTTTTCGGGCCCTGCCTCAGGACTGCGTACTCCAGTCTGCACCTCAGGGCCTCCTGGCTCTCGCCAGGGCATCCTTCCTTCTGGTCCCCAGCTGGGCCAAGTGCACAAGCTCCTGCCCAGCCTTTGTAGAGAGGCTCTTCGGCAACCTTCCAGCGACTCCTTACCTGTTGCAGCAACTGCTGCCTCGGGCTTCAGCCTCCTGCCTGTGGGAAGGAAGAGCTCTTCCCTGGTCCCCTACGTTGCTGTAACTGCAGCCTGCAGACTTTCCCCTTCTGCTCCCAACCCTACCAGTCCCAGCCTACCCCTCTGCTGGGACTGCACTGCAGAGCAAGGTCTTATTTCAAGGCCTGCAGCTGGGTTGGGTGAATCAGCAGCACCATTTCAGGGGACCCTTGCAGCCTCAGTTGCTTGTTTCCCTCCTGTGGCAGGATCCAGTTTGTATGTTCTCTCTGCAAATACCGGACCTTTTATGAGGATGAGATGGGCAGTCACCTTGAAAGCAAGTTCCACAAGGAGCACTTTAAATACGTAGGCACCAAACTCCCCAAGCAGACTGCTGACTTCCTGCAGGTGAGCCTTTGAACAGCACAACTGCTACTGATTTTTCCAGCCTATGGAAACACAGAGCAGCTGACACAAACCTCCATGTCTCTGGTAGGAGTATGTTACCAACAAGACCAAGAAGACAGAGGAGCTTCGAAAAACTGTGGAAGACCTTGATGGTTTGATCCAACAGATCTACAGAGACCAGGATCTGACCCAAGGTGAGGAGATTCTATCCTACCAAGATGACTGGCACGAGGCAGGGCCTCAACCTGCTTTTCTCAATGATGGGTCATGATGCTCCTCTGTTCCTCCAGCCTCAAGCTCATGTAGAAGTGGTAGGGCGAGTTGAAAAACTAGTCTGATGGTTTCCTACACTTCTGGGTGTGCCTTTGGCACCTGGGGCCAGTGATAACTTCTTCCTTCTCCCCCTTCAGAAATTGCCATGGAACATTTTGTGAAGAAGGTAGAGGCAGCCCATTGTGCAGCTTGTGACCTCTTCATTCCAATGCAGTTTGGGATTATCCAGAAGCACCTCAAGACTATGGATCACAACCGGAACCGCAGAGTGAGTTGGGTCCCTCCTCTTCTGTGGGTAGACAGAATGAGACTTTTGTAGTTGTAACCTCTGCTTGCCCAAATGGAAGCTTGAGGGTGGGAGGGCAATAGATAACGTAGATTTCCTGTCCAATACAACAGCTGCACAGAGAAGGCCAAGAGATGAAGATTTTAAGAGAAAGTAACATTGAACTGAACCTTAAGCAGATTGGGATACATTGGGATACAGGACCTGTGTGTGAATAGGTGCCCAACAGCTAAATTAGTTTCAGAAAACAGAGATGCTAACAAACAGTACCAATGTTGCTGGAGGAGAGAAGAGAATTAGACTTTAGGGACTTTCTTGTGTTGTTGGCAGTTTTCAAGTGAGTGAATAAAAAGGATTAGAGTTAATGATGAACTAAAGACTTGGGCATCTGCCATGAAAGATGATGGGAGCTGGTCTGCGACCAGGTAGATAAGAATGAATGCTTTGACCTTGGGAATGAGGAGGAGGAGAGCTGGTGACATACAGGAACAGGACATTGGCTTGTAGGAGGAGTCAGGAGCCTCAGGTAATTCTTGTTTCTGACTCGGGACTGAGTGGACAGTGGTTTAGCTATGATCGTGAGTAGGAGGAGTGTGATATTTGATGCAGGGAGAGAAGCACAGGCAAGAAAATGAGTGCATTGTGTCTCATTTTCCAGTGTGTTGTCCACGCCTTCTGAGGTTAGAGTAGTTCCTGGTTGAACAAGTGACAATTAGCTGTGAGAGATTCAGTGAGGGCGAGGGATTACAGTAGAGAGACGAGAGCTCAGGGTCTGGGACCAGGTCTGGACTACAGAGACATGACTGATGTCATAACACAGAAGAAGGCCTGTGACATTGGTGAGCAGATGGTAGGAAGTACCTAAGATAAGTGTAGAAAACGGCACCTTTCAGGACTGTAGAAGATGGCTCAGTGGTTAAGAATACTGGCTGCTCTTACAGAGAGGATCGGCTTCAATTCCCAGCACCCACATGGCAGCTAACAACGGTTTGTAACTAGTTCCAGGGGGTCTAACACACTCTTCTGGCCTCTGTGGGCATTGTATGACATGGGTGTACTTACTTAGATACAGGCAATACACACATAACATAAATAATAATAATTTTTTTTTTTTTTTAAATCTGGGTGCAGAGAGTTTTCTGCTGGAATGAGATGCAGGCATTGGCATGTGGCCACATACTCAGAATTGGGGAAATGCAGTTGAGAGCGCTAGAAAACTGAGGAGGCTTGGGCTTTGGCAACAAAGAGCTGTAGGGTTGCCCAGAACAAACTCTTGGATTTGAACTATTAAAGAAGGTTGTTGACTCATTTAGTTTTTTATTCTTTTTTTTTTGGTCAGTCCACCTGCCTCTCCCTCCCGAGTGCTGGGACTAAAGGCATGAGCCACCACACCAGGCCTGACACATTTAATTTTTATTGGGTTTTGGTTATTTTTACATTTCACATGCGTGCGTGTATGTGTATGCATGTCTATGAGTGTGTGTGTGTGTGTGTGTGTGTGTGTGTGTGCAAGCGTGGTACAGGTAGTACAAGTGTGAAGTCAGAGGACAACCTTATAGGAGTCAGATCTCCTACGATGGGGCTCCAGAAATCTAACTCACATTACCAAGTGCCTTTGCCTGCTAAGCCATCTTAACATCCCATTAATTTTTATTAGTTTTTAAAATTAGTATACAGAGTAATAGGTTTCGTTGTGGTGTGTTCATATGTATTTTGTTCTTTTCCTCCTCCTCTTCCCTGGTCTCCCTGTCCCCTCCTGCTTGTCTCTTTCTTCCCTCCCAACAGTGCTCCCCCTTCTGCTTTTATGTCACATGTATTCTGTTATCCTGGTTTTTCCTTCTCCCTGAAGGTCTTTTTCCCCTCTCATGACCCCCTTTCTAGTTTTATGGACCCTCTACATGTACATACATACATAAAAATTAAAATTTAGGATCCACATGTGAGAGGAAATATGCAGTACTTGTCTTTTTGAGTGTGGCTTATTTTGCTTAACATAATGATATGATTATCAGTTCTATCTTTTTCTACAAATATCATTATTTCATTTTTCTTTACAGGCTGCCTAAAATGCCATTGTCTGTATTTTAAACCATATTTTAATTAATTAGTTAATTACTGTTATTATTTTATATGTATTTTTAGAGACAGGGAGACACGTTAGCCCCAGTTGGTCTGGAATTTGCTATGTAAACCAGGCTAGCTTTGAAATCACAGATCGCATGCACCATCATGCCCAGCATATTTTAACTTTTCTATTGATGGACATCTTGACTGATTTCATACTCCAGATATTGTGGAGAGTGCAGCAGTACAAGTATCTCTGTGTGGGATTTAAGAGTCTTTGGGTTATAGACCTAGCAGTAGTATACCTCGGTCATTTGGTTTATTTTTAGTGTTTTTGAGAAATCTCCATACAATTTCCAGAGTGACTACCACTTTACACTCCCACCAGTAGTGCATCGGGGTTCTTTATATCCCCTGCCTACTCATCAGCATTTGTTTTCTTTCTTTTTTTGAGACAGGGTCTTCCTAGTAGCCCTAGCTGGAAACCAGGCTGGCCTTGATCTCATAGAGATCGCCTGCCTGCGTCTGTCAGGGATTACAGACATGAGTTACCACACCAGGTTCTTTTTCTTTTTTGTGTGTATGAGTATTTTGCTTGTGTGTATGTGTACCACATGCACGCCTGGTATCTGCAAAAGTCAGAAGAGGGCGTCAGAGCCTTAGAACTAGAGTTACAAATGGTTGTGAGCCACCATGTGAATGATGGAAATTGAACCCAGGTTCTCTGCAAGAGCAATAAGTGCTCTTAACCCCTGAGACATCCCTCCAGCCTCTTGTTTTCTTGGTAAATAACCTCTCTTACTGGAATAAGGTAGTGAGTTGAAGTAGTTACAATTTTCATGCCCTGATAACTAAGAATGTTGAATACTTTTTCAAATGTTACTGGTCATTTATGTTTCATTTGAAAACTTTTTGTTCAGTTCATTAATACGTTTATTGATTGGAATTTTTAGGAGTGGGTTGGTGTTCAATTAAAAAACAAATTGATATGTTTATTTTGTTTGAGAGTGCATATGGAGGTCAGAGTACAACTTGTAGAAGTCAGTTCTGTCCTTCTACCAAGTCATCAGGTTTAGCAACAAGCACTCTTACAGTTAAAACCAACTTGCTAGCCATGAAACTTAATTTTTTTAGTTCTTTGTATATTGTAAATATTAACCACTTGTTTATTAAGTAGTTGGCAAAGATTTTTTTTTCTCCCGTTCTACAGGTTATCTCTGGTGAGTATTTCATTTGCTGTTCCAAACCTTTTTAATTTTGTGTAATACCATTTGTGAGTTCTTGGAATTATTTCTTGTTATTCAGGGGTCCTTTTGAGAAAGTTCTTATTTGTACCTGTTTCTTGAAGTGGTTTTCTCCTACAGTTTCAGTGTTTGTGGGTTGTTTGTTTGTTTGTTTTGACTGGGTCTCCATAGTCCCAGCCCGCCTACAAGTCACTATGTAGACCTAGCCTGCCTGTGCCTCCCAAGGACTGAGATTAAAGGTGTATCATCCGTCTGTGTGGATGTTTGTGGTTTTTCTGCAGAGTAAGAGAGATCTTCGTCCTTCTAGATATCCAGTTTTCCTCACAACTTTTGTTGAAGAGACCATCAATTTTCCAGTGTATATTTTTGATACCTCTGTCAGAATGAGGTTCCTATAGCTAGCTGTGTGGGTTTATTTCTGAGTCCTCTCTTCTGTTGCACTGGTCTGTTTTTGTTCCAGTACCATGCTGTTTTTGCCACTATGGCTCTGTGGTCAAATTTGAGGCCAGGTATTGTTATATTGTAGTATTTGATGTTTCCATATTCACTTGGATTTTTTTGTTGTTGTTGTTCTGTGTAGAATGTCATTGGAATTTTGTTAGGGCTTGCATTGAATCTGTAGACAACTTTTGACAGTATAGCCATTTCTATAATACTAATTCTGCTAATCCATGAACATGGGAGGTCTCTCCATCTTCTAGTAAATTCTTCAATTTCTTTCTTCACTATCTTAAAATTTACATTGTAGAGGTCTTTCACTTCCTTTGTTAGGTTTATTCCTAAGGTTTAATTTGTTTGTTTTAAGCTTTTGTGAATGGGATATTTTCCCTAGATTTGTTTTTATTAAGTTTGTTATTGGCATATTAAAAAAAAAAAAACTCTGATATTTGTGTGTCAGTTTTGTGTCCTGCTACTTTACTGAAAATGTTTATCAGATCTAAGAGGTTCTTTGTTGTTGTTTGAGACGGGACCTCACTATGCAGCCCTGGCTCACTATTTAGTCAAGGCTGGCCTTGAACTCACAGAGATCCACCTGCCCCTGCAGGTAGTGTGGCGCTTAAAGATGTACACCACCAGCCCAGGTTGAGTTTTCTGGTTGACTCTTTAGGGTGTCTTCAGTACAGAATCATGCCTTCTGAAATAGGGATAATTTGACTTCTTTTGTTGTTCGTATCCTTTATATTTCTTTCTGTTGTGTTACTGCTCTAGCTAAAATTTTGAGCAGTATGTTAAGTAAGAGTGGAATGAGCTTGGCATAGTGACTAAGGTTTATAATCACATGGTTGGAAGAATTGGGAATTAAGTTCTTTTGCTACATAGTAAGTTCCAGGCCACCTTGAGCTACATGGGACTCTGTTTTCAAAAAAAGAGGCAAGCAAAGAGTCCAGGTGGCACCTTTGTCTCACTTCTAATTTTAGAAGATATTTTTTTTCTTTGTCTTTTTGGGACAAGGTCTCCTGGTAGTTCCAGCTGGCCTGGAAGTCACTAGGTAAACCAGGCTGGCCTGGAAGTCACAGGGATCTGCCTGCCTCTGCCTCCCGAGTGCTATGACTAAAAGTGTGCACCACTGGCTTAGAAGACACTTTCTTTTTCTGCATTTAGTCTGTTGGTTATAAATTTGTCATATATAAATTTGACTTTATTATGTTGAGATATGTCTCTTCTGTTCCCATTTTCTCTAGGACTTTTATCATGAAGGGATGTTGAATTTTGTTCACCCCTTATCTGTATCTACTGAGAGAATTATGTGATTTATATCTTTAATAAGCCTACTTATATGTAGTGTTACAGTTATTGATTTGTGAATATTCACTCAACCTTGTATCTCTGTAAAATCAAATTTGGTCATGAATGTATGATTTTAATGGGTTCTTGACTTTGGTTTACAAGTATTTTGTTAAGGTCAGGGGTTAGAGAGGTGGCTCAGGGGTCAAGAGCATTTACTGTTCTTGAAGAGGACTCTGGTCAGTTCCCAGGACCCACATGGCCGCTCATTAACAGTCTCTTAACTTATGTTCCAGAGGATTCTATGCATCAGGCATGTATGTGGTACACTTACATGGGAGACACTCATACACATAAAATTAAACTTAAACAAAATTTTAAAGAATTTTTGTGTTTATGTTCTTGAGGGTGATTGATCTATAGTTTTCTTTTTTGTTGTGTCTTTATTCAGTTTGGTTATCAGCAAGGAAGAGAGATGTGGAAGAGGAGGAGCATACATAATATAAGATGTAGGGAGAATGAGCGATAACTAGGAAATACATAATGTCAGAATTGACAGAGAGTCTTCCTTTGCCTGTTGAGTGCTGGGAATCGAGGTGAGACAGCTTTAATACAAATTGAAAGTTCCAAACTAACAGGCGTGGTAGTGGCTCATACCTGTAGTCCCAGCACTTGGGAGGCTGAGGCAAAACGATTGCTGTTAGTTCCAGGCTAACCTGAGCTATATAGTGAGTTCCTGGCCACATTGGGGTGTAAAGAACAAGACTGAATCTCAAAAAATAAAATAAAATAAATAAGTTTCAGACCAGAGGATGAATAGAAAGTTTCCAGTTACTATTATTTTGGTAACTGCTTACTATGTTGCAATTCACATGCCTATAATCCATCCATTTTAAGATATACAGCTGGTACAGCTTCATTTTGTGGTAAACTCCTAGAAATACAGTACTAGAGAGGTTGAGGATTACAAGTCCAAGACAACTGGGACTACATTAGAGTCTGTCTCAACCCCCCCCCACCCCACACACACACACACTCAGCTGGTAAAATGCCTATGGCGGATGAGGACCAGAATTCAGATCACCAACACCCATGGGAAAAGCTTGGCTCCATATGCCTGTAATCTCAGGGCTATGGGACACGGAGACAGGGAGATTTCTAAAGCTCATTAGCTGAATCAGTGGGCTTCAGGTTCAGTGAAAAAACATACTGGCTCAAAAAATAAAGGTGAAAGGTTGGTGCATATGTTTAATTCTAGCATTCAGGAGGGACAGGCAGGTGGTTCTTGGTGAATTTTAGGCCACCTTGATCTACATAGTGAGATCCTATGTCAAAAAAACAAAGGGGAAAAGAAAAAGGTAGAGAGCTATCACGAAAAGATACCCAACTTTGACTTCTACCCCTGTACGCACACACACGCATACACACACACACACTAGCAAATACGTACACTCCACACAAAACACACTGTACATATATACAGATCACACATTTTTTTGAAAGTAAAACTCAGTGGTTTTGAGTTTATACACAGAGTTCCTTAACCACATCACAATCAATTATAGAACATGTTAGCTATCACCCACCCATGACATCTAACCCCAATCCTAAGCTGCTTCTAGTTTATGTTTGCTTATTCCTGGCATTTCATGTAAGTAGAATCACATAATTTATGATCTGTGATTGGCTTCTTTCACTAGTATAGTATTTTCAGGGGTCATCTCCATTGTAGCATGTATCAGCTTAGTTCCTCTGTATGACAATATAGTCATTATGCCACTTTTGTTTATCCACTCAGCCTCTTGAACATCTGAGTTGTTGCCACCTTTTGGGTATAATGAATAATACTCCTAGGGACATTGATTTCCATGTTAATGTATGGACATGTAAAAACTAGGGATGAAATGTCTGGGATAAACTGTAGCTCTTTAATCACTTTAAGCAGATAGCAAATTGTTTTCCAAAGCGGTTGTACCATTTTATATACTCACAGGCAGCGTAGGAGTGTTCAACTTTCTTCACATCTTCACCAATGTTTGTGGTAGTGTTTGTTTAAGGCAGGTAAAGTTTCTTATAGTCTGGTCAACTCTCTGTGTACCTGAGGAAGATCCTGATCCTCCTGTCTCCTGAGTGCTGGGATTATAGTCATATGCTCAGTTTATGTTATGCTGGGGATGGAACCTAGTGCCTTGCACATGCTAGGCAAGTATTCTACTAACTGCTCCAGTCCTTTCACTAACACTTACTGCCTAACATTCTGGTCTAGTCAACTTAGTGGGTTAAAGTATTGTCCTTGGAGATGTCTACTCAGATTCTTTGGCTATTTTAAAGTTGTATTGTTTGGCCTTTTCTTTGACAGTACTGAGGGTTGAACTTAGGATCTTGTGCATGCTAAGTTAGTACTCAACCAACTAAACTGTGCCCTACTCCTGAAGTTTTTTGAGACAGATGTCCCTTTCTTGATAGAATTTGCAAGTATTTCTCTTATTCTATGGGTTTTTTCACTTTTTTTTTTTGTATTGTACTTAAAAAAAAATTAACTCACCTTAATTGTACTTTTTTTTTTCTTGAGATGGGCTCTCACTATGTAGCCCCAGCTAGCCTGGAACTCAAATATCTACCTGCCTCTGCCTCCAGTGCTGGGATTAAGGGTTTGTGCAATTACACCTGATTATATGTATTTTGATGTGTCTTTTACTTCACAAGAGAGTTTTGCTTGCTTGCGTGTTTTGTAGTGCTGAGAACTGAGTGAACCAACAGCCTGTACGTGATAGGCAAACACTCTGTCACTGTGCAGTATCCCCGGCTGTCTGGTTTGGTTTGATTTGTTGGTTTGGTTTTGTTGGTTTGGTTTTGTGGTGGGATCTAGCAATGTAGGTCAGGCTGGCCTGGAACTTGCTAGGCTGTTCCTAGCTGGTCTGGAACTTGAGATTCTCCTGTCTCAGCCACCAAAGTACTTAGTTATAGGAATGTACACTCAGCCAAAAGTTTAATTTTCATACAATCCATTGTATTTTAAAATTTTTATTGTTTTATACTTTGAGTGATATTGTCTAGAAATGCATTAATAAATTCAAGATCTAGAAGGAGAACACCACCTTTTTTGAGATAAGATCTCTGTGTGTGGCTGGCCTGAAATTCACTATGTAGTCAGGCTGCCTAGCATTGAACTTGATGCCATCCTCCTGCCATTGCCTTATGAGTGTGAGCTGCCACACCTAGCCCTTATGTTTTCTTTTCAAGTTTTATAGTTTTAGCTTTTATAATTAGGCCTCAATCCATTTAATTGTTTTCTTATGGTATGAGGTAAGGATTTGACTTCATTCTTTTTTTAAAAAATATATTTTATGTGTATGAGTGTATTGAATGCATGTATATAAGTGTACCTGTGTCATACAATGCCTGCTGAGGTCAGAAGAGAGTGTTGGATTCCCCTGGAACTGGAGTTGCCGATGGTTGTTAGCTAGCATATGGGTGCTGAGAATTGAACCCAGGTCCTCTGCTTGAGGAGCCAGTGCTCTTAACCACTGAGTCTTCTCTCCAGTCCCTTGACTGCATTCTTTTGCATGTGAATATCCAGTTATCCCTGTACCACTTGGAAGACTGTTCTTTTACTCAGTAAATGACCTTATAGAAAGTCAGTTGACCATAGCTTTGTGGGTTTATTTCTCTATAAATTCTATCTCATTGTTGCTGGTTCTTTCGGGGATTGGGAGTTAAGAAGTTGTTTATTTTTTGTTGTTGTTTATGGAGAGGTGTCTCACTGTATAGTCTAGGCTGAGCTCAAACTTGAAGTACTGTTCTTGCCTCTACTTCCCAAGTGTTGGAATTCTAAATGTGCACCACCATTCTAGGGTTCATTTATGTTAGTTGGTGTGTAGCCTTGTAATTAGATTTGAAATCAAAGAGTGTGTCCTCCAACATTGTTTTCAACATTTATTTGGTTCTTCTGTGTCCTCTGGTTTCCATGTGAATTTTAGTATGAACTTGCCATTTTCTCCAAAGAGTCTAGCTGATATTCTGATAGAATTATGTTAAGTTTTAGATGAATTTAGGGAGTGCTACCTTCTTAAAATTCTGTCTTCTGTCACTCTTTTGATGCAGCAGAGTGTCAGTCTCACAGTATTGTTTTCTAATCTGTCATTATGGGTGCCTTTTTTTTTTTTTTTACATGTTCCTTAATTTCTTTCAACAGTATTTTTCAAATTATGGTTTGTGCCATGTATAGTGGCTAACTTTTGATTTTTTGAGATAGGGTCTCACTGTGAAGCCCTGGCTGGCCTGGAACCCAGAGCTCTGCCTGCCTCTGCCTCCCAAGTGCTGGGATTAAAAGTGTGCACCACCACACCTGGTCCAGCCCATACTCATTAATCTTAGCACTGGGGAGACAGAGGCAGGCAGATGGATCTCTATGAGTTCCTGACCAGCCAGGGCTACAAAGTATAGAGACTCTGTCTCAAACACAAAACAACAAACAATAATAACAAAACCCAAAGTCTCCTTTGTGTGTGTGTGTGTGTGTGTTTTTTTTAAGGTTGTTAAATTTATTCTTTTTTAAAAAAAGGTATTTTATGTGTATGAGTGTTCTGCCTATATGTATGCATGTGTACCATGTGCATGTCTGGTGCCCTTGAGGGCTAGAAGAGAGTATCAAATTCCCTGAAATTAGAGTTACAGACATGTAGGTACTGGGATCTGAACTTGGATTCTCTGCAAGAGCTTTACAAGTACTCTTAACCATTGAGCCATCCTTCCTGTCCTATTAAACTTATTATTACATATAATTTTTATATTTTTATACATGAAAACTTTTTTGAATCAAGTTAGCTTTGTATTCATTATGTAGTCAAAGATGATCTTGGAACTATTTCTTGATCCTTCTATTTCCATTTTCAAAGTGTTGGGATAACAGGCATGCACTTTTTTATTTTTCAGCTAGGATCTCACATTATAGACTAGCTGGCCTCAAATGTGGTGATTCTCCTGCTGCAGCCTCCAAAGTACTGTGATTATAGGTGTTGGCCAATACACCCAGCTTAAACTGTCTTATAATTGCCTATTAACAGTGTCCTATTGTATGTAGATTTCATATTACTGTCTAGGGGTATGTGCTTTCATTCTGAAGAGCTTTCTTTAGTATTACTGCCTTCATTTTGAAAGATAGCTTTGCTAGGTATAAGATTCCTGAGTTGACAATTGTTTTCTTTTTTTAAAATATTTTTTATTTATTCTATGTGTATGAGTGTATTGTTTGCATGTAGGTAGACCAATGTTATGCAGTGCCTGCAGAAGTCTGAAGAGGACATTGGATCCCCTGGTCTTTTTGAGACAGGGTTTCCCTGTAGCCCCAGTGGGCCTGGAACTCACTATGTAGACGAGGCTAGCTTTGAACTCACAGAGATCTGCCTACCTCTGCCTCCCAAGTGCTAAGATTAAAGGCATGTGCCACCACGTTCGGCACTGTATAATTTTTAAGCTATAGATTCACTGATTCTTCAGTTCAAATCTGCTGTTGAACCCTCTGATAAACTTTTTATTTCTGTTCCTACACTTTTCAACCCTAAGATTTAATTGTACTTTTATAAAAGTTTTATTTTTGTAATTTTATTTTTTTAAAGGTATTACTATATCTTTGATACTGTGTCCTTGATAAGGTAATATTGTAACACCTTTTACTTCTTCAAGCATTTAGTTCTTTTTTTAATTTTTATTTTATGTTTATGAGCATACTGCCTGCATGTATGTAAGTACACCCATGTTGTGCAATGCCCCTGGAGGACAGAAGAGAGTGTCAGATTCCCTGAAACTGGAGTTATAGACAGTTGTTAGCCACCATGTGGGTGTTGGGATTTGAACCCAGGTCTTCTGCAAGAGCAGCTAGTGCTTTTAATTGCTGAGCCATCTTTCTGGCCCCAAGCATTTAGTTCTTTAAATGTGTTTTTCATTATAACTTTGAAAAGTTTGTTCAAACTGACATGTAGTCAGTGTCTAGTTCTTTCAGCTTTCTGTTTTTCTTTATGTGGACTGACTGGTAATTGTTTTGGAAACTAGATGTCTTAGATAGTATACTGTGACTACTCTAGGCACTGATTCCCCACTTGGTCCACACCAATATCTTGCATCTTGTTATTGTATTTGCCTGTATCTGTTTGCTTAGTGACTGCCCCAATTCTTTTTTTCTCCCTTTCTCAGGGTGCTGGGGTTGGAATCTGGGGCCTTGTATATTCTGGACAAGCACTGTACTAGTGAGCCACGTCTCCAGAACCAGCCAAATTCTTTTAGTAGGGTATCCATTGGTGAGGTCTTTTTCCTCACTATAGTAGGAAACTGATGTGTCTTGAGAGAGGGAATCAATCCATAGTCATGTTACTGTTAACCTGGGATGACTGGGAGTAACCCTAAAATGGTTTTAAGTGGGCTGTTTTGGTTCTTTCCCAGCCACAGCAGCTGTATTAAATTCCATTGATTTGATTGCTCTTTTGTTCTCAGCCATGTGCCCTGGAACCTGAATTGCTTTCTGTTCTGATCCATTTAACTTCTGGCTCTTGTACTGAGGTGTGGCTCAGTGGTAAAATACTTCTTTAGCATGCATGAGACCCTGAGCTCACCCTAGCACCCATCCCTTCATCTCAGCTGGGGCTTCTTAAAAGGGTTTCTTTCTTCATTTTCTTTCTTTCTTTCATTCATTCATTCATTCTTTTTTTTTTTTTTTTTTTAAATTTTATGTGTATGAGTGTATTGCTTGCATGTAGCTAAGTGTACCCATGTCATGCAGTAACTATGGAGGTCAGAAGAGGGCATTGGATCCCCTGGAACTAGAGTTACTGAGAGTTGTTAGCAGCCATGTGGGTGCTGGGAATTGAACCCAGGTCCTCTGCAAGAACAGCCAGTTCTCTTAACTGCTGAGCCATCTTTCCAGCCCCCTCCCCGCCTTTAAAAAGAGTTACTCTGTGTGCATGCATTTTTTGCCTGCATGTGTATATATGTGGACTGCATGTGTGCCTGGTGCCCTTAGTAGTCAAAATAGGACACTGAATCCCCTGGAACCAGAGTTATAGGTGGTTGTGAGCTTCCATGGTGGTACAGGGAACCCAAACCTGGGTCTTCTACAAGAGTGGTAAGTTCTCTTTACTGCTCCCCAACCCTACCGGGATAGTTTTTGAGGTTACTGTTTGAGATTTAGTCTCAATTCAGGAAGGCTGTTCTTAGCTATTATTCTGGTTCTTTCTAGCAGCTTAGCTGGCCTTCAGTTGTGTTTATATTCCTCGCTAATCTTTGGGTAGAGGTTGAGTGCTCAGTGTTCTGAGACCGGGTTCTCCCCAGGTAAAATCTCTGCATCAAGGTTCTAGGAATGAAGACCAGAAAGTACTTCTCTTTCAGTCACCCCATGGCTTTCAGAAAAATTGAGGGAGGTGAGCTAGCTGGAGTCTCTGCTCTTGACTTCTCTCTCTTGCCATGGGTCCTTTGAACAAATGAGGATATGCAGACCTCAGTGAACCTCTGCTCTTGTGGCCAGGGTAAAAGAAAGCTGTTATTAGCTATGTTCATTCAGAACTGAGCCTCAGCAATGGATAGCAAGGACAGAATGAGAAAAGCAACTATTGCTCTCACTGGTCTAGTATCTTTTCCTTAGTTAACATTTCTTTACTATCTGTCCTTTGGAGCATTTCCATAGGGTTTTTTTTTTCTTTTTTCAATTTTATTTTTATGTGTCTGAGTGCCTGCATGAATATATGTGTACCATGTGTGTGCTTGATTCTTCAGGAGGCCAGAAGATGGTGATGGCTTTCCTGGAACTGGAGTTATAGGTGGTTGTGAGCCACCATGTGGGAACCAGGAATTGAACCCTGGTTCTCTGCAAGAGCAGCAAGTGCTCTTAACTGTTGAGTCATCTCTCCAGCCTAATTTCCAAAGACTTTAAATGGCAGTTTTTTGGTTTTATTTTTAATTTTTCATCAGTTTCATCATCAAGTGGATCCACAGAGCCCCTCAGACTGCTAGAAGTCCATCCACTCTAAGTTAGTTTTTAGGCTCCCAGCTAGTTTGCTTGTTTTTGTGTGTGTTGTGGGAATGTAGGTTTGAGTATGTGTACATGTATGATCCTGTGGTTTGGAGGCCAGAAGACAACCCAGGGTGTCATTCCTCAGGCACCATCCACCTTTTGGAGGGTGGGGAGAGAGTCAGAGACTCTCACTGGAGCCCAGGAGTAGGCTTTGCTGGGTAACCAGTGAGCCTTAGAAATCAGCCTGTCTCCACTTTCCCTGTGGGATTATAAGGACATGCCAACCTCATCCAGCTTTTTTATATGGGATTTGAGGATTGAACTGAAGTCCTCATGCTTGCACAACAGCCCCTACTGGCTTTCAAATCTCAGTCCTTCTACATCTATTTCCTGAGTGCTAGGATTCAGGCATGTGCCCACTACACACACCTTTGAAGCCTTTTAAACTTTAAATCAGATAAATATCAAGATGAAACTAACTGTAGGTTAGTTTACTTTTAAAGACACAAAAGTGCAAAGGGAAATTATTAGTAATTTATCAATCTAGTAGTAATTACACATGTAGAAAA
This sequence comes from Eospalax fontanierii, assembly GCA_035773235.1. Taxonomy (NCBI): domain Eukaryota; kingdom Metazoa; phylum Chordata; class Mammalia; order Rodentia; family Spalacidae; genus Eospalax; species Eospalax fontanierii. Next base: position 10,283,081 of record CM069554.1, read on the forward strand.
TTATAATTTGGCCTCTATCTGGATGGCTCAGTAGGAAATCTAGCAATATTTTTGTAATAAAATTTTGAATGGCCAGACTGGAGAGATGGCTCTGCAGTTAAGAGCACTGGCTCTTTGTGCAGAAGACCAAGATTCAGTTCCTAGCACCCACATAGAGGCTAACAACCTCCTGTAACTCCAGTTCCAGGAGATCTGATGTCCTCTCTGGCCATTGTATACACATAATACATTTACACATTAATGCTGGGCTGGGTGTGTTTAAATCTGGAAGAGAAAACTGAAAATAATGTAACATTGTTTTAAATTTTTAAAAAATAATTTGCTATTTTTATTCTTTTATGTATATGAGTGTATTGCCTGCATGCATGCAAATGCACCCTTGTCATGCAATGCCAGCCCTTATTTTATTATTTTTATTTTATGTGTATGAGTGTTTTGCCTGCATATGTAAGTTCACCATATGTGTGCAGTGCCCAAAGAGGTCAGAAGAGAGCATTGGATTCTCTGGACCTGTAGTTATGAATGGTTGTTAGCCACCATGTGGGTGCTGGGAATTGAACCCTGGTTCTCTAGAAGAACAAATATTCTTAACCACTGAACCATCTCTCTAACCCCCTAAATTACATTCATTTTATTTGTGTGTGTATCTGTATGTGGAAGTCAGAGGACAACTTCGGAACAGTTACTTAGAATTGAAAGTACCAACCTGAAAATATTTAGGTTTTAAGCATTTCTGATGTTGGGTTATTGTGACTAAAACCTAGAAACAATTTTTTGTTGGGACATCTCTAGGCACTTAAAGGGAGGAAGATATGGACAGTGCTGGTCATTGAGAGAGTTGTTGAGGAACTATAGTAGCATTCTGGTTTCACGTCCTTAATTTGTTAGGAGAATACATTCAGTCTGTTAGTAGATAAAGTGTATGAAGAAAACTGAGGGGCCAGCAAATTGGCTTAATGAGTAAAGAGATACTTGCCACCAAGCCTGACCACCTGAATTCAGTTCCCCAGACCAACAAGGTGAAAGGAAAGAACCAACTCCTGAAAGGTGTTCTCTGACTTCTACAAACATAAACATATATACACACACAGTAAAGAAACAATTACAATTAATTTTTAAGTGAACGTGGACAAAGGAATAAAAAGTAACAGCTTATGTGTTTAATCCATTTTTTATTTATAGACAGGGTCTCACTATATAGCTTTGGCTGGCCTGTAGACCAGGCTGGCCTGGATCTCAGATCTGATAAGCGCCACTGCCTCCCCTGTTTTGAAATTAAAAAAAAAAAAAAAAGCGCTCACTAGTTCCTTGAGGTGGGCTTTCTCACAACCACAACCCTATTTTCATCTTTCTGTGGCTTTATAGTGATGAAAATGATGTAATAGTATAAATCCTTCCGTATAAAAAGGCCCCCAGGTGGTAGTGCAGGCCTACAACCCAGGAGGATCACTGGTTTAGAGCCAGATTATAAACCAAATGCGGTTGCTCCTTCCTGTAATCCCAGCAGTTGGAAGGATGATGAGAGCATGGCTAGAATGAATTCAGGCCATGCTGCCCTACAGAATGTCTCAAATGACCCCAAACCAGCCAAACAAATCCAAAACTACAGCAACAAAAATCCTAGGGTACCACAGCAAGAGATTTTCAAAATAAAGCAGTTCCCCCCTCCCATCTAAATAATATTCCAACAGAGCCTGATTGGAGGAGCTGCACCATGCTGTTTTAGGTAGTATGATTTACCTACTTCTCCACTGAGAAACATAGGTGCTTTTCACTCTTACAGCCAGTGAACATGCATATTTCCAGGCATTTTTTGTTTTTTTTTTGAGACAGGGTTACACTATGTAGCCCTGGCCAGCCAGGTAGATTTAGTAATCTACCTGCCTCTGCTTCCTGAATGCTGGGATTAAAGGCATGCATGGCCACTCCTGGCCTATATTTCCAGTTCTTAAACTCAGGGATAGGAATTACTAAGGCTGTTTGTACTTTGTTGTGTTCTGTCAGATAGCGTTCCAAAGTTTGTAAGTACACAATCTACCAGTAATGTTTTTTTTTGAGACAGGGTGGGTCTCTAGCCCCCAGGTAGCCTGGAGCTGGCTCATAGAGATCCGCCTTTCTGTCGCCAGAATGCAAAGGCATGTGCCAGTATGCCCAGCCCCAAGAGAAATGTCTCTTTCCAACCTTGACCATTAATATGTGATTTAAAATTTTTTATTATTTTTTTTTAATGCTTCAAATCCTTTGGGTTAAAAAGATGTACATCATTTAAGTATTTAATTTCACCTATATTTCTGGTGGGTTTGTTGTTGGTTTTATTTTATTTTTTTTGTGTGTGTGGTTGGGCCTTATGTAGCCCAAGCTGTCTTGGAACTATGTAGACAGGGCTAGCCCTGAACCTAGAATGATCCCTCTTGTCCCTACTTCTTGAGTGTTGCTGGGTTCACAGGTGTGCATCATCATGGATGATTCTGTGTTTCCGTTTTTATGCTCTCCTTTTTGATCCTAAACAATCTCCTGGTGTTAATCTGCTTCTTGTTACTTCTTAAAAAACTAATTACCTTTATTGAATGATTGCTTGGTTATGTGTATGTATGTATGCATGCCATGGCATGCATGTGGAGTTCTGTCAGAGGACAACTTTGGGGGAGTTGGTTCTCTCTCTCTCTACCATATGGGACCTGGGGATTGAACTCAGGTTGTTAGGCTTGGTGACAAATGCCTTTTCCCACAGAACCATCTTGCCAGCCCCTTTGTGGTTTTTACATTTTACTTTTAATAGGTTTTTAAAATATGCTCACCTATGTTGTTTGTATGTGTGTTCTGACTGATCCCCGGGTTTGGGGAATGTTAAATCTGAGCTGTATCTCTAGCCACCTTTACCTTTTAAAGTAGGGTCTAAATTGCCCAGATAGGCCCTGAACTTAAAATCTTCTGGTAGCCAGGATTACAGGTCTGTGCCGAGCACTTAATATCGATATAAAATATATAAGTACATTAGATTTCTGCAATACAACTATAAAGGTAGAGCTACACCTATAGGTACAGTATGATGTGGATGAATGGAGCATGTTTGTAGTGACTGCACACTTGTACCCGAGGTGCACTTACAGACACTAGGTCTGGTCTTTGGTGGAGCTGAGCAAGGCTTGTAGGGCCCCGAGAACAGCTTCTCCAGCCTTGTCTGTCCTGCCCATAGCTCATGATGGAGCAGTCCAAGAAGTCCTCGCTCATGGTGGCCCGCAGTATCCTCAACAACAAGCTCATCAGCAAGAAACTCGAGCGCTATCTTAAGGTGAGGCGAAGACGATGGCGCTGCTTCAGTCCTGTTTGTTCCCTTGCCTGGTCCTTTTCCCCAGACCATCCTTGCCAGTCTTTCCTTCTGTCAAGGTCTACCAATTCCTGCAGGGCGAGAATCCTTTCACCGACAGCCCGGAAGAGGATAAGGAGCAGGACGAAGTTGAGGGAGCAACTTTGGAGGAGGGGGCACCGGGAGAAGCGGCAGGGCTCACAGAGGGCTTGCCGGCACAGCCTCCGGTTCCCCCGGAACCCGCCCCCGGGACTGCCACACCGCCGCCGCCCCCGCCTCCAGAGGAGGAGGAGGGCGCCGTACCCCTTCTGGGCGGGGCGCTGCAGTGCCAGATTCGTGGCATCCCGGGCCTCGACGTAGAGGACGACGAGGAGGGCGGTGGGGGTGCCCCTTAACCCGTGGACGGGGCGGGCCGGGCCGGGCTCGCATGACTGAGACCGAAAGCCCAGTCTAATAAAATATTTACCCACCCCGCCTTCTCGTTCCGCGTTGTGAGTGGTGGGCGTTGTTGGGGAGCCTGGAGCATGCCGGCAGATTGAGTGCGCCGGCGCGTGGTGGAAGCGCGGAAGGACGAACTCTCACGTTCGTGCGCACGAGCTTAAGTACCACAAGTCCCGAGATGCTGAGGGCACAGAGCCTAGCAACCCGGAAGATTAGGGATGATGGGGGCGGGCCCGCGCTCAAGGCCAGCCAATTGTAGTGCGCGGAAGTAGCGACGGACGCGCTTGGTCTTCCAGTAGCATGCCGTACGTTGAACGCATGCGTCCCGAGAAAATCTAGGAAGAGGGTCTGCTGGCGGGCCGCGTGAAGACATGGAGCAAGGCTACGGAGGTCAGTATGGCTACTCCGCGCGCTCGGGGTCCGGGCGACGAGGCCTTTGCGCGTGGGGTCCGCGGCGGGAGCGGTGCGGAACGCGCGCGGCTCTTATTGGGCCTCGGCGCAGTCGCTCCCGGGGCGTAGTGCGGATTGGTCGGTGCGACCGCAGGGAGCGGATGAAGCTCCGAGAGCCGATGCTGCGGCGGGCTTCTGGGGTCCCCGTAGGCCGTCTCCACCGCGGTGTTCCGGTGGATCCGGGGGCAGCCGAGCCGCGACGATCCCAGCGGTCGCAGTCCCGCCTTCTCTGTTGAAGACGCCACAAAATGGCGGAGCCAGGGGCGGAGCCAGTGCGCGGCCGTGCTGTGAGGCGGGGGTCCGCGACGCAGTCGGGTTGAATCACCCGGAGCGGTCGGCGAGCCGCCGCTTCCAGAGTGGGCTCACAGGACCTCCGCTGAGTGCACGTGGTCTAGTACTTGGGTTTCGGAAGCCGCCGTTACGGCCCAGGCTGCCTGGCTGTGCCTGGCGGGTGCTGCGGGTGCGAGCCGGACACCTCCAAGGCCCAAACGTTGAGGGACAAATGCTGCGCGTCTTGTGCCAAACCTGATGCTCTCTCACTAGGACCTCATTTTATCCAGGTTTCTCGAGGGGCTGCGTAGGCGGAACGTATCTTTCCCTGACCTAGCTTTTAGCGACTTGTTGCAGTTAGGCCTCATTTCTGGAGCTACCTGATCTCACTCTGGAGACAGTTGGAACAGAGGCGATGAGGGCCGACCTGGCACGGAGAAGCTAGCTTAGTGACCACTAGAGAAGTCAGGGATCTTGGGGAGCAGCAGAGTAACCAAGGCCCTTGGGACTGGAATTGCAGAGAGGCTTGAAATGTGACCTGGCATTGTGTTTCAGGGTCCTAATGGGTAACCTGGCGCTCTTGACCTTTTAAAGTCTAGCCAGATCTTCCATTTGCCTTTCCCAACAGAAATCCTTTCACAATCCTGTTTAATATCCATAGTTTGGCGAACCTCCCAGGGACCCTCGGATTTTATCTGCCAAAATCTTCCAGGCTCAGTTAAAGTATGTGCAGCTTTTATGAATATATATACACACACACACATATATATACACATATATATATGTGTGTGTGTGTATATATATATGTGTGTGTGTGTGTGTATATATATATATATATATATATATATAATTTTTTTTTTTTTTTAATCTCATGGAGTATTTGAGGCCAAGGGATTAGACTTGTGCCTTAATGAAACGCACTCTCTGCCCAGAAGTGGTTTGCTCGATTTTGGAATCCAGCTTCACAACTAAAGACTGCTTGGTTAATAAGGGTGGGGCAGAGCTGGGAATCCATAGCCTGCAGAGGTAAGCAGGGAGCAAAACTCAGCTGCAGGACTATGAGTAGTAAGTCACCTAATTTAGGAGCTTGAGCTCCTGCTGCTGTGAATAAGTTGCCTAGTCTATCAACACACAGTAGGGACTGTGTTGGTGGGTGAGAGTTGTTGTGGAAAGAGATAACACGGTACATGCTTGCTTCATCTAAGTGTGTCCACCTGCGTGCTGGGGTATAGGGGCACAAATGAAGAAACTGAATTTCAACACCCAGCCAGAGGGGCCATAGGCAAGGAACACAGTGATGCCTGAAGGTCAGGCTGAGGGTTTGGGACTTGAGTGCTGAAAGTCACATGGAAGCAAATCCCCCGGTTTATGTTGATGAATTCCTACATTTGTTCCCATTTATATGGCCTTTCTCATAACAATCTGAACTTGTTTCCTAGGTATGTGGTGGGTGGGCACCATGTCTTTACGCTGTGAAGCTGGTCCTTGGCCATCCAAACTGGACTACCTTTCCTTGTTTTTCAGCTTTGACCTTAGATCAGCCAGGTGTAAAGTACGGTGATAAGGGTGATGTGGTGGTGAGGTGCTGCATTGTATTGCCTCTTTGTAAGGCTGGCACTTACTCCTATGAAAGGAAATCCTTTTAGACCCTTGAGAGTACCTCAGAAACCCTACTTTCTTGATGATGGATACAACCTTAACACGGTGTCTTTTCTCAGGCTATGGGGCATGGAGTGCAGGACCTGCCAACACCCAGGGTAAGTGGGTTCTGGATGCCTCCGGACAGCAAAGCCAAACCTTTTCTGCCTTTTATAGGGTACAACTTCCTTTCCCTTCCCTTCCTTTTTCTTTTCTTTTTAAAGAAAAATAATTCATTGAGTACTGCAAGGGAGCAGAAGCTGGTTAGTGAATAGAGTGCTAGTTGTGTCTTTTCTGTTTCTTTTTTAAAAACCTGTGGGATGGGGCCTGGGGGTTGGCACTTAGGAGGCAGAAGACAAGTGGATCTCTGTGAGTTCAAGGTCTGCTGGTCTACATAGCGAGTTCCAGGCCAGCCAAAGCTGCATAGTAAGACCCTGTCTCAAAAAAGTAAGAATAAATAAAAATGAAAACACTAAAGTAAAATCTAGCCAGGAGCTCAGTAGTAGATTGTATACTTTAAATATATATATTATTTTTATCTTATCTGTATGAGTAGTATATTGCCTGCATATAAGTGTACCCCGTGTCGTGCAGTACCCATAGATCAGAATCGGGTGTTGAATCCCCTGGAATTAGAGTTATGAATAGTTTGTTACCGTGTGGGTGCTAAGAACCAAACCTGTATCCTCTGCAACAGCAGCCAGTGCTCTTAATCACTTAGCCATTTCTCCAGCCCCATAGATTGTATACTTAACCAGCACCTCATCCTAAGTTCAAGCCCCACTAATACCCCCCCAAACGAGACTTCTAGCATTAATGTAATATATTTGTTACAGTTAATAAGCCATCTGATACATTAAAAAGTACAATATATTTTATATCAATGTTCACCTTGAATCCTATTAGCCTGTATATACAAATTGATCCTTTTGTGTTGTATTTGGTGTTATGGAGTATTTTAGTTTTGAAGTGCTTTTCCTGTGATCATTTAGAAATATAAAACCTATTATATTTCAAAATACATATAAAAAGTTATGCAAATATATACAAAAACTGGCAATGGGCTACATGTGGTGAGCCTTTTGCTTACCTTTGTTTGCTGAACCTAGAACCTGTTCCTATTCTTCAGCCCCGTACAGGGGTTCAGAAGTTTTCTTCCTTCTAATCCCGGGACACGCCCTTAGCAGCACTGGGGGCAGGGTCACTTTTCTTTGTGTCGCCCTGTACTCCAGGAGGCCCCGAGGACACCCACGGTACATAATGCTCCCGCTGGTGCCCCATTGATAGGATGGGCAGTGCCTGCGTTCTGACTTCTGATGAAAACTAAGCCTGTGTAAGGGTTCTCTTGAGGACCTCTTGGTTGGCCTTGTAGTATAGACGAACATCCTGGAAACTGTGCCGCTTTCTTTCCCTAACTCTTACAGGTGAAGTCAGGCTTGCCTGGGAGAGAAGCCCTGATAATGCCCTGTACCCATTCTGTAGGGAACACTGGCGCAGCTGGGCTCTGGTGGAAGGGGGTGACAGTTGTCCTTCAGGGAAGTTAATGCGCTGACTTCTGCCAATAAAGCTTGTGCATTCTTGTTTCCCCGAAGGTACATATGGAGGCGGTGTGGCCGGCTGGCAAGGTGAGCCCTTCTGAAAGGGGTCTAGGCGGGCAAGTGAGACTGAACAGCTACCCAGAGAGGGTGAGGGACAGGTCTCCCATCCTGCCTTTGGGCACAGCTCTGCTGACAGCCAGGAGGGTGAAGGCTGCTGTTGTGGACACTAGGTACTGAGGTTTGCCAAGGCTGGTCCTACCTCAAGGGGAGCTTGAGCTTGTTGGAAAGGGGTTGTCTGTATTTCAGGGGCAACAGCTTTCAAATGTCAGCACCCTGAACTAGGCTCTCTTAGGCACTTCTGGCTTTGATTAGGGAGCAAGTCCTCCTGTCTGTTCCAGAAAACCTGGTGTTTCAAGCTGTGGCCAATTCTCTCTCAGGCCTCAAGCAGGCTCCTAGCAGGTTATGTGCATAAAGTGATACCAACAGTACTTGGTCCCATAACTTTCCTGGTGGGCAGAGCACTCCTGCAGTACACAGATAGCCTTGTGTACTGAGGTGTGATATGGTGGTTCTTCCTTTTGACAGGTTACGACAACTACAACTATTACAGTACCCAGAACACCAGTGTTTCTGCAGGAGCATCCTATAGCTACAGCCCAGCCTCATGGGAAGCCACCAAGGCCAATGATGGTAGCCTGGCAGCTGGGGGCTCTGCCATGCACATAGCCTCTTTTGGCCCAGAGCCAATCACCGACAATTCTGACTCACTCATTGCCAAGATCAACCAGCGTTTGGACATGTTGTCCAAGGAAGGAGGCAGGGGCGGGAGCAGCAGCGGTGGGGAGGGCGTGCAGGACCGGGAGAGGTGATTACGGCCCTGAGCCCACTCCTGGGGACACGTACCTGGCATCACGGAATGGGGAATGGGTATTTGCTCTTTTAGGGAGACCTCTTCCCCTCCTTTCCTGTTCAGTAGAGAATGAGCTGAGGCCTGGGGGAGGGAGGGGAGGACAGCACTGCAACAGGACTTCTTTGGAGATTTCCTGAACTGTGGGCTGATTAAGTTAATGGCAGGTTCATTCATCTGGCAAGGGTTTCTTGTCCTTACTTTGTTAGCAGTGTCTGAATGAGGTTCTTGTTTTTTTTTTTTTGCCTTCTGGGAATACGGGGTGGTTTGATTCCTGCTCTGTGAGCAATGTGAGGACAGCTTAGAGGAAAAGCTTAGCAAGTCCCCTTGGCTGTTCCTGACAGACTCTACTTCTTTTGCAGCTCCTTCCGCTTCCAGCCCTATGAGTCCTATGACTCCAGGCCTTGCTTACCTGAGCATAACCCCTACCGCCCAAGCTACAGCTATGATTGCGACTTCAACTTGGGAACTGACCGGAATGGTAGCTTTGGTGGGACATACAATGACTGTCGGGACCCAGCCCGTGACCGGGGCTCCATTGATGGCTTCATGAGGGGCCGGGGCCAAGGCCAGGGCCAGGGCCGCTTCCAGGATCGGAGCAGCTCCAGCACTTTCATGCGTAGCGACCCCTTCATGCCACCCTCAGCTTCTGAGTCCTTGTCCACATCCTGGAATGAGCTGAACTACATGGGTGGGCGTGGTCTAGGTGGGCCCTCCACCAGCAGGCCGCCTGCATCCCTCTTCTCCCAGTCTATGGCCCCTGATTATGGCATGATGGGCATGCAGGGGGTGGGCGGTTACGGTAACACCATGCCTTACGGATGTGGCCGGTCCCAGACTCGGATACGGGATTGGGTAAGCATTCACCAGGTTCTGTCAGATTGTCTTGACTTTTCTTCCTACAACTTTATTGAGGTAAAAATTGTGTAATATAAATTTCATCACTTTCCATTATACAGTCTCTCACTTGGAGTAGGTTTGCATCGTCTGGTTTTGGAATGTTTCTACCTGCCCATTGGCTTGTTTTCTCTGAATTGGCCTGTTCTGGACATTTCATCAGTAGAATGATAGAACATAAGACTTTTTATGTCAGACTCCTTCAAGCGTGACACTGGCTTTGACTTTGTTTGAGGACTTTTTCTTGGCTTTGTTAGCTCTGTTCTTAAAAACTTTGATGTTCATCTCTGGTGCATTTTAAAATGCCCAGCTTAACAGTGTATGGGATTCGCTTGTATCTGCAGCCCAGAAGGAGAGGGTTTGAGCACTTTGGACCAGACAACATGAGTAGGAAGAGAAAGCAGTTTCCTTTGTATGAAGAGCCAGATGCCAAACTGGCCCGTGCTGACAGCGAAGGAGATCTATCCGAAAATGGTATGCCCTGGGGGCCACTAAGCTGAGTGGGTGTAAGACAGTTGGCTTCCAGAACTTGAGGTGGCATGCTTCACTGACACTGTGCTGTCTTAGTCCTTGCTGTCATTCTGGTCACTGAGCTTAAGATCATGAAAATGGATTGGGACCGTCCACCCAGGGACTTACACGTCCTATTCCCTGTTTCTGGCAGATGATGGAGCTGGTGACTTGCGGTCAGGAGATGAAGAATTCAGGGGGGTAAGATTACCTTTATGGGTCACTTCCTTTTGTTTCTGGGGTTTCTTTTTCCTTTTACTTTCCTCACAGAGGTGGGAAGAGCTGTCTTGTTAGAGTCAACTACCTACCTCTGAGTTGTACCCTGATCTGTAGCTAGGTTTTTCAATGGCAACAACCATTTTCTTTCTAAAGAAAATTCCCAGAGTGACACACATCTAAGGCCAGTTCTGAGGACCGCACCACATTTGGAGGTGGGCGGGGTGCCTTTCTTGGTTTTGGTCTCTGTATATTATGTGAGGAAATTCTCTTTAGATACTTCTGATGGTCTAACAGATGGAGAGCAGGGGACAGGTGAATGGTGACTTGCAGGTTTTTTAGAGCAGGCATGTTCAGAATCCATGTGATCCATGCCCAGGTGCTCTACTATTGGACTCCACCAAAACTGTGCAGCTTTTCTAAGAGTCTTGCTTGCTCTCCCATTCAGTTAACTTGGATCTTCAAGTAATAACTGCACATCCCATAATTGCTAATTTAATTGTAGACCCACTGTCGAAGGCCTTGGTTTTGCTTAGATACTCCTAGGATCTGTGTTTATTCCTAATCTGTTAGAACACTGTAAACAAGCAGTTTGAAATTTGGTAAAGCCTATTTCCAGTTAATGCTTGAATTAACATCCCACAGATGGAACTCACTAACCTCTAGAGGCAGAGCTCTGTGTATTCTGTGGTGCAGAACTGTGTGCGTATGGCTTTAAAGAAAACTGAAAGAGGGTCAGTGACTTCAGAAAGTTACCCTTGTAGTCTTTTTTTTTCAGATAATTGTTTTTAAAGAACAAAATATACTGGGTCTGGAGAAATGGCTCAGCAGTTAAGAGCACTGGCTGCTCTTGCAGAGGACCAGAGTTCAATTCCCAGCACTCATATGATGGCTAACAACCGTCCGTAATTCCAATCAAATGCCCTCTTCTAACCTCTGTGGCATACACACATGCAGGCAATACACAAAGATAAAAATAATAAAATATTTTAGAAAGAATAAAATATACTGTTTATACTTACAAAAAATTATCATGTATTGAAATAATGAAAAAAATTTAATTTAAAATTTGTATTTTGTATTAAGTTAAAGGTGCCCCTCATGGAATGACATGTGGACATTTCCCATTTAAAGGCTTATTTTGTAGTGAAAATGTATTACACCTTACAAGAGCATTCATGGGACTTTTGTGAAATATTCTATATGTGAACTTGTTAGTATGCCTTTTTTGTTTCGGTTTATTATGATTTTCTCCTTTCTAAATTTTGTAATATATTCATATGAGCATTTGCTACATGTTACGTGTGTATATTATAGGGTAGGATCCACATATGAAAGAGAACATACAGTTTTTTCTTTGTGAGATGGGATGATCTTGCTTAGTATTATATGTTATATTGAAAGTCTGTTATAAGGAAAATATAGTAGGTATATAAAATAGAATATTATCCAGCTCTGAAAAATAAAATAAAAAAATTCTTGGAAAAATTGATGGTCCTAGAATATATAATGCTAAGCTCATAATTTTTTTTATGGCAACTAATAACAGGACACTTGGGCACTAGTCCATGGCCCTCGTTACCTCATTCCCTGGCAGCATAGCAAGCCAGGGTCTAGAATGAAACCACCTAGGTAGATCTGGGCTGGTTGTGGAGACTTCTGAACTACTACCTCACTGTCGGATGTTGCATGTGCTCTTTTTTTAGGAGGATGAATTCTGCGACTCCGGAAAACAGAGAGGTAGGTGTGTCACCCAGTGTCCCTTGCCGCTTCCCTGTGTCTAACCCACACTCACTGCCCACCTCCTAGTCAGGCTGAGCTTGTGAGCGAGACAGAGGCCTTCATGGAAACTCCATGGCTTGTGGAGAAGCTGCAGCTGCCCAGTAGGCCTAAGTTGTGGAATCTACCCAAAGCTTTGCCCCAGTGTTTGGGGCAAGATTTGCTTGGAAGGAGTTGATTTGCTTCTTTTAGGCTGTTGAGTCTGGAGAACCTGCCTCTGGGTGTCTGCCATAGCCGTGGGCAGGAAGGCAGCTTCAGAGATAAGAGAGTGAGGCCCTGCTGGCTGGCTCACCCTTCACCACCACCCCGCCCTCATTTTTTCTTAGTTGCCAGCATTGGGTTGTGCTCTGGCTCCTGCCAGTGGTACTGGCAGCTACAGTGACTGTGGACACAGCAGGGACCTGCTGTGGCTGGAAACGAGGTAGTGAGAGTTGCCTGTAAGGTGCACCCTGGCCCAGATCTCAAGGCATCATCACTAAGCAGGTCTTGTCAGTTCCAGGGCAGGATACTCAAAAACCCAAAGTAAGTAGCAAGAACAAAACAAGATTATAACCCTAGGGGACATGGAGAAGCAGCTGAGCTGTAGGAGACTTAGGCTCACCTAGCTGCCACTTGTCTTTCTCCTGTTCTTTGGGCTTGTCCTAGTTGGTTACCCTCAAGGATTACAGGCTAGCCCTGCTCCTATAATGTGAAGGCCCTTGACTCTTCCAAGGTTCTCAGACTTAGCTGACCCTCAGATGTCCCCAATCCCATACTTTTAAAGCAGTTTTGTCCACAGCGCGGGATCACCCCCAGCATTCAGCAGTTCATGCAGCCGGGTAAATGCTAAAGCAAAGGTGACATGTTTGTTGCGCACAGGTCCTGCTACCCAACCGGGATGACTTTGCTATTAAACAGCAGTCATAGTTTCAGGCAGTGACCTCTTGCCAAAAGTCCCACACATCCTTTTGAGAGGCTTCTGAGCAGCGCACGCCGGTCGCCATCTTCGTGGGACAGTCTCGGGACTGGCATCAGGGGTAGGGGTTAACAGTTCAGATGCTTATCCATCCTTTTTTCAGCATCCAGCCCTGGCCCTGATCCTGGGGATCTTGCCTGGCCTCATGCTGAGACATTGACTGCATGGCTCTCCGTAGAGCTGCGCCAGCCCCAGGAGATGGATGGGAGGACCATTTGGTCTCTTCCCAGTTTTTGTTTCTAGGATTGCTTCCCATGCAGCCCTGGGAAAGCCCAGGGTTGTTGGTTTTTGTGACTGGAAGGTAGAGCTCGGGCCAGCAAGGACTACCAGACCTGCTGAGGCCCTAGTTCAGATGAGGCCAACAGGATGGTCATCACAGCCCATTTAGAGGTTGGATGGAGGGCGGTAGAGCAGCCTGCTTTGTTTCTTGAGGCCTTCCAGCTGCTGCCTCTGGGGAGATTTCTCTCCTTAAGTGACATGGGAGAAGACCCAGTGACAGGGTGCCAGACTAAGCAGGACAGAGTAGGTGGGCCGTGAGTGGGGTGGGCCTGCCCATCAGGTCATGGGAGGAGTGAGGTGACTCCTCTGGGCTCTTATGGAAGGTCCTGGTACATGAGGAACCTTTAACAGCTCCTCAGTGCCTTGGGGTGTCCCAGCCCTGCCAGAAGAGAAGTGGAAGCTGGGCAGAAGGTGTGACTGCCAAGCTGCAGCATCCAGCTGGGCCCTGGAACTGAGCTCTCCTGCAGGCTACTCAGTGTCTCGAAGGGACTTCTCTGTTACAGGAGAAAAGGAAGATGAGGACGAGGATGTGAAGAAGAGACGGGAGAAGCAGAGGAGGAGAGACAGGATGCGGGACCGAGCAGCCGACAGGTGAGGAGCCGGTGGCTCAGCGGAGGGAATTGGGTCAAGAGCCCCACTGAAGGCGCCTGGATCTGGACAGTGTATAAGCTCTTCGAGCCTGTCTTCCCTGTAGTTTGATACAGCTCCAAGTGTTAAGAAATCTTGGTCAGGTTGGGGACTAAGTTTGGAAATATGTAGAAAATAGGTGTAGTTAAATAGAATCTATCTCTGACACGTTTCTCCTCACCTTTGGAATTATAGTCTCTCTACTGGGGTTGTGTGGCCATACATGACCATTAGAGGGCTCTCTTGCCCTCCAACAGGACCTAAGTGTGCTCTATCTTTTCTACTTGGTAGCATCTCTGAAAGTGACTTTTCATTCAGCAGAGCTGGCAAGAGTTTCCTGGGCAAGTCCAGACCATCTCTAGAGTTCAACAGAGAATACATGTGTATGTGGTCCCACCATCCAGATTCTGTCTCAAAGCAGAATAAGGATGTTTAAATGCCAGGCCCAGAGGGTACCTCTGTAGCTAAATCATGGATCTGTCCCTGTGATTCAGTGAGTAAGTGGCTACTGACTAGAAACCGGAGTCACCGGTGGCCACATGAGGATCTGGTTATTGCTTCTCATGATCCTTCAAGTTACCCTCTGACCTCCACATAGACATGTGCTGCCCTCACCAAAAAAGTAAATGTAATTAAAAAAAAAAATTTTTTTTCTTTGATTTGGGCTGGGAAGATGGCTCAGTAGGTAAGCATGTAAGAGTGTTTACCGTGTAGGCTTAAGGACCTAAATTCAAGTTTCTGGCAGTTGGTGAAAAGCCAAGCACAGCCATCAAGTCTGGGAGGAGATGAAAGGACATTGGGGCTTACTGCTTGTCAGCCTAGCTCCAGGTTTAGTGAGAGACCCTGTCTCAAAGGAATAAGGTAGAGAATGACAGAATAAGAGCTCTGTGGCCTCTTCTGGTCTCCTCATGGGTGTACCAGCCTGCAAGCTTGTACCACACATACATGCACCCCTTGGTTTTCTGAATGATGAGAGGGTTTGGGGTCTGTTGTTATACCACATACAAGGTGAGGTGAAGTTTATTTTGGGCACAAAGGATAGAGCTCACTGCTGTAGAGTGCCGGGTAAGTGCTGGGCCACTGTGCTGTATCTGTCAGGGAAGAGTAGAGACGAAACAGTGGAATTCGTCAGTTCCCTGTATCTCTTTAGTAGTTTCTCAGCAGCTCTGCCCATAAGACCTACAAGGGTCCTCCCATCACAGTTGGGGCATCTACAAAAGCAGTCTAGAGCCAGTGGACTAGAGTCCAGAGCATCAGAGTTCTAAAAACTAGTCAACTTAGGGCGTTCTCTCAGGAAACTTTGACCAAGAACGCGGTAGTCATGTTACTGACACCTTTCAGACAGGGAAGTTTGAGTAAGTGCAGTTTCCAAACGGTGTGGTGGCTCAGCACTTCAGAGGCTGAGATAGGACAGGACTTTGTGAGATAAGGACAAACAGAATCCTCTTTCCTTTTGCACTCAGCTCTCCGCGGAGATGAGCTGCAGTCTCTGTATCAGCACTCCTTCCTGTGCTCTCTCCCTAGGATTCAGTTTGCTTGTTCTGTGTGTAAGTTTCGTAGTTTTGACGATGAAGAAATCCAAAAGCACCTGCAAAGCAAATTTCACAAAGAGACACTGCGGTTTATAAGTACCAAACTGCCTGACAAGACGGTGGAGTTCCTCCAGGTATGCTACAGTACCTGCAGCTGGCACTGCAGGTGTCAGCGTCCCTCAGAGAGGAGAGGAATAAGAGGCCTCAGCACTATCCTGTAATTTTCTTTTCCCAATTAAAGCAGTTGCACATTTCTGGGCCTTGGGGGGATAACAACTCTGACAATAACAGGTTCTCATGGGGCTGTTCCAGTAGCACATTCTTATTTTCTGTGCAGTTGAGAAATGTCTGTCATTTTACTTGGTGGATTCTCCCAATCCTAGGAGTACATCATAAACAGGAATAAGAAAATTGAGAAGCGGCGTCAGGAACTGATGGAGAAGGATAGCCCCAAACCCAAACCGGACCCTTTCAAAGGTTAGTTGTGACCCCAGAGTGCAGGGTGCTTATTCTGGGTGCTCTTAAGGCATGGAACGTGACCTGTTAAGACTCAGTGCAGGGGCTTATGTAGCTTTGTGAGAGTACTTACCTAGCATGCACGTGACTTGGGCTTGTTTGATCCCCACACCATAAAAGAAAACAGTGCAAAGCCAAGGAAGGACTGCTAGGAAAGAAGCTGAATCTCTGGAAGAAGCACTTGGAAGTGGAAAGAAGCCCCTTCTTGTGTGAGCCAGTGGAGATCACGGTTACACGATAGAGTATGGTGATGTGAAGAAACCTGACCATTGTCCCCTTGGTCTTGAGAACTGGACAAATGAGGGAAGTGGACACGATTCCCAGCTGTAGAGACCTGTTGTCCTGTAGGAGGGCAGACTGCACCTGTCTCACGTTCTGTCATGGAGTCCTTCCTTAGAGGATATCACAGGGAGAGAAAAGTGTAGGCCTTTCGGGAGAGGAGGAAGGAAATTTTACTTTTTTTTCTCCATCCCAGGGATTGGCCAGGAGCACTTCTTCAAGAAGATTGAAGCAGCACACTGTCTGGCCTGTGACATGCTGATTCCTGCGCAACACCAGCTGCTCCAGCGGCATCTGCACTCTGTGGACCATAACCACAACCGTAGGGTGAGTCTCCTTCTAATGCAGGCTGCCAGCTAGGTGATGTCTGCCTCACATTTGTAGGGGGTTTTGACTCATTCTGTCATCCTACTGTAACTTGCATCCTGGATTCTGTTAAAAGGGGACTGGATGTGGTGGCATTACCTTTATTCTCAGCTATTTGGAGGCTGAGGTGAGAGGCTTTCTTGAGCCCAGGAAGGAGTCTGAGGCCAGCTTGGGTGACAGCATATCAAGGCCTTAAACTCGCTGTGTAGACCAGGCTAGCTCCATCTGAATCCAGAGTGCTAGGATTAAAGGCATGTTTCACCATACCTGGCCTGCCTCCATCCCCCTTTTTAAAAATGTTTTTAAAAATTATATACAAGAGCTGAACTCCTGATTTAAGAAGATTTTCTTAAAAGAAGTTTCCCAGCTACTGAAAACTGGGTTTCTGTAAGGTGAGGTCGAGGGCCACTCAGAGCTCAGTAGCTTAGGTGACCCGGGTTTTAGGAAAGCTAAATGGTGCCACAGTTTCAGGGAACCTGATGCCTTCTTCTAACCTCTGTGGGCATTGCACAACACAGTGCACCTGTACACATGCAGGCAATACACAAATACATAGAAAAAATAAATTTTTAAAAGTAAAATCATAAATTATAGTTGGCCTTCTCACCTCTTGAGTTCATAGATTGAACCAACTAGGGATTTAGAACATACTGAAGGAGAATTGCAACTGTGCTACTGAACATGTGTAGACTTTCTTGTTAATGTTTCCTAACCAATACCTTGTAACAATTGTTTATACAGTATTGAAGTTTGATTTAGAAGTCATCAAAATATAGGTAGGATGTGCGTGCATTCTGTGCAAATACCATGTGGTTTTATAGGGGCTTGAATATCCTTAGACCTTGTTATCTGAAGGGGCCATGGAGTTGGTCCCCTGTGTAGATACTGATAGTTCTGTAGCCCATGTGATCTGTGTTCTGTGGCACAACTGCTTTGATACCTAGACGCAGCCACAGATGATAAAGAATGGGCGTGGCTGAGTTTGGTCGACAGGTTGTAGCTTGCAGGCCTCTGGGTTAGCATCTGCTTTTATGGAGATAGCAACAGCTGTCTGCTGATTTCTTAATGCTTTCAAAGATCAGCTCAGCAGAAAAGAGTTTATAAGCAGGAGATCGGTATTATCAGTAGGCAAAACCACAGTAATGATCCATGATGATTTGTGCTTTTGGACTTAATATGAAGTCAGTATAACCAAAGAATTAAAAAGGCTTGCCTCTTTCCCCTACTTAAGTCTCCAAATTTACCTGAAAATGTTCATCTTGTGCCTTCTTTCTACAGGTTACTCTTTCTACATGGGCCTAAAGGGAAGAAAGGGTTTATTTTAGCTCACAGATCCAGATTATGGTCCATTGCTTCCAGGAAGTTAAGGCAGGAACCTGAAGCAACTACTCAAATCCACAGTCAAGAGGAGAGAGAGAATGATACATGCATGTTTAGTGCCAGCTAGATTTGTATAGTCTAGGGCCCCAAACCTGGGAATGGTGCCACACATTTTTAAGCTGGATCTTTCCACATCATTTAGGACAGTCAAGACAAATCCGCCAGATTTTCCCAAAACCTGACTGAATCTAGACATTTTGTCATTTGAGACACTGTTCCGAGATGATTCTAGGTTGTGTCATGTTGATGGGTCAAATAACTGTCACACATATACTGGGAAATTGGTTTTCTGGTTTCTCTTGGCTACTTTTAAAGATCCCATCTTGGTTGCCTTTGCAGTTGGCTGCTGAACAGTTCAAGAAAACAAGTCTTCATGTGGCTAAGAGTGTTTTAAACAACAGACATATAGTGAAGATGCTGGAAAAGTACCTTAAGGTTTGTGCTTTGGAATAGGTGGGCGAGAAAAGCCTTTGAGGTGGAGGATGGGTATGGAGTGTGGCCAGAGTGCAGTGTTGAGCATTCCCAAGTTTTCGGACCTTGGGAGACATTAGGGTGCTTGAAGGTTTCATCTGTGGCAATAGGAATTCTAAAGCTTCAGTACTTGGCCTGTGATCTTGGTCTTGAACTTGCTTAGTGGATCTCTGTGTTATGCTACTGGCACCATAAAAAAAACCCTTGATTATCTAGATGTAAAGTGTCCAAGCTGGCTGTAGCAGCACGGGCCTACAGTCCCAGCTATTCTGGAGCTGTGGGAGCATCAGTTCAGCCCAGGAGATTGAGGTCAGCCTGGGAAAATGCTGAGACTGTGTCTTGTAACGTAACAGTCAAATAAAGTGAACAGCCAATGAAAAGTGCAAAAGAAGGCTGCGGACAGCGGCACGCCCAGTCCTGTTAGAGCGAGAGTATGAAGACGTTCGAAAGCCGGTCAGGGCCAACAGAGCTAGACAGTCCTAAAAGAAAGTGCAAAATAGTGTTCATGGGTGACACTCAGTGGCATAGCACATACTTAGCACGTATGATGACGTGGATTTAATCCCCAAGACTCTCCCCGACAAAAATGTGCCAGGTAGTTCTGGTAAGCCTTTGGACATTTGGAGGTTGCTTTGAGAGGCTGAGAGCTACAGTTCGCTACTTCCGCAGACTCTTCATTCCTAAAAACACGGGCGGTTGTGGGGTTCACTGATTTGTGTGGTTTTTGTCCAGGGTGAGGATCCTTTTGCCAATGAAACCGTTGATCCTGAGATGGAAGGAGAGGACAGTTTAAGAGGAGAAGAGAAGGAAGGGACACCAGAGGAAGTGGCTGCAGAGGTCTTGGCAGAGGTGATCACAGCAGCAGTGAGGGCTGTGGAAGGGGAAGGAGGGCCAGCCGCAGAGGTTCTGACTGAAGCGAAAAGCCCTGCGAGCACGGAGGAGGCGGGGCGTAGCCCTCACCCCGAACAGCCACTGGAGGAGCAGCCCTGTGCAGCAGTGCCTGAGAGCCGGGACAGTGGAGGCGAGGCCAGGAGCGAGGCTGCTGGAGCTGACGGTGAGGCCTCGGTGCCAGCGGCGGAGGCACGGAGCACAGCTTTTGCTGCCATCCCAGGTATCATGGAAGCTGAAGCGGGACAAACTGAAGATGCGCCCACACAGTGATTCTTCTGTCCCCTGCTTCAAGGGATGTGCTGTATAACACATTCTCTGTTTATGAGCGCACTAGGGTATCTAATTTGGCAGAGTCTCGGCCATTTTCTTTGCAGACAGTGTACTTCATGGGCTTGTTTTACACAGTGGGTGGCTTCCTACCTCTGCTGTGAAGAACGCAGGAGGTAAAACATTGTCCCCTAAGTGGCCTTTGATGGCTCTCTGTGCACTGTACTTAGAATAATAAAATTAGGTTTCAATGGTATTATACTTGTTAAATACTACAGCTGGCTGAAATTTTTTTAATTGGGAACAACTCAATGATAGGAATGTAACTTGTTTTTATTGCAAGGAATGATTTATTTTTTAGGTTTTAGGCATTTTAGTTTTGAGGTTGAAGACGGCATCCTGCTTGTTCTGACCTCAAAGTCTCAGTTTCTGCCTCAGCCACTCGAGTGCTGGGATCCTGTGTCTACCACCCTGCTCAGCTGAGCTTTGATTCTGCAGTACACTGTATTGTATGTTCCTCACCAGAGGTGGCAACATCCTGTTAATATTAGACATCTGTCAGACCCTGCCAGCGACCTTAACCTGTGCCTGAGGTTTGAGAATGCCTATAGAGCTGCTCCACAGAAAGCACACCACACCTCATGAATGAGGATGCCGCCTGGCATTGCTTCTCAATCTTCAGTACTTGGTGAACAGTTCCATGTTTTACCTCTTTGTGTTCCATCTCTCTGTTGATCTAGGGGTTGGATTGTTTGTTTTCTTTTTCAATTGAGTTATTCCCACCTAAAAGTAGGAAGAAAGCAGGAAATCACTCCCATAAATGGAAACCAATATTACTAATTTTCATAGATAAGACTCTCAAAAGTTCATACAGTTAAGTGAACATGTTTCGTTTTTAGGCCAATGCTTTGGCAGTTTCTGGATCTGAGATGGGGAGGGCCCGCGTGTCGTGAAGGTCATGCACCAGGTCTTATACAGTCATCGGGTGATGTTTTTCCCTTTTAAGATCACACTGCTATGTGTGTTCATCCCTACAAACCCTGGGATTAACACATCTCATATTTTGGTAACTTTGACTAGTGGGGAATTACACTAAAGAGGTAGTAAAATATTGGAGCATCTGCTGTCTATCTTAGGTGCTAATTCATGATGAAAATGACATCAGCTCTACTCTAAAGGAGCCTTAATGGGATACGAACATTTGAGAATGTCAGTGTTAGAACTTAATAAAATTAATAGCTCAGTAAGCAATAAAATGATGCCTCTGACACATTCCTGTTCATCATTATTGCTGTATAGATGTGGCCTGACCAGTTTCTTTTTACTGTTCTGGAGGTGGAGCCAAGGACTTTATATAGAAGGCAAGTGCCTCCGCTGTAGTCCAGCTTGAAATGCGTAGAGAATGTCATACACATAATACAGTGGATCGCCGCGCTCATGTCACATGATACAGTGGATTGCTGCCACACTTACATCATCACCTCTTTGATTTTGTTCTCTTACTTTTTTAAAAAAAACATTTAGGACAACTTCGAGCAGATGTCTCTTTCCACCATGCGGGTCCCAGGGATACAGCTCAGGTTGTTAAGCCTGGCAGCCCGCATCCTTACCTTCGGAACCCTCTCACTGGCTCCCTTTCTGTGTTTTGAGACAGGGTCTCTCTACGTAGTCCTAGCTGACTGCAGTTGAAATCCTGCCTGAGCTTCCAGACTATTGGGATGAAATATGTGACCACCATCTCTTTTAAGCTTATTCTCAAGACACAAAAATAGGTTGGCAGAATTGAACACTAAGAATACTTTTTTTAAAGGAAGGCCTGCCATGATATGTGCGTGAATGTTCTTCCTGCTTGTATGTGTGATATAGTGCTAGTGGAGGCCAGAAAAAGACATCAGATTCTTGGAACTGGAGTTCTAGATGGGTAGCCACTATGTGGGTGCCGGTCCTCTGTAAGAGCGGCCAGTGCTCTTAACCCCTGAACCATATCTTCAGCCTCAGATTATTCTTGTTTTTCTATATATTTTTTTTCTGATTGTTTATTCTTGTATAAACAAGCCCTAACTCCTTGAAGATGAGGAACAACTACTTGGGTTGGAAAATGGGGTGTCCTCTTTTTTTCTGTGTTGACAGGATAAATTGTAGGTTGTCTCATTTAAGGATGAGGAACTGTTATTTCTTTTGCCTTTGAAGTTTAAGAAACAGAGATGTAGTGTATCAGAATTAAAACCTTTTGGTCCAAGGTCACCAAAAGCCATCAACTTTTCCACAGAGAGCACCTTTATTAAAAAGGTAGTTTTAAAGCTTGGCTTATAATCCCAGCTACTTGGGGAGGAGGCAGAAGGATCGTAAATTCAAAGATCGTATTTCAAACATTTTATGAAAGAGCTGAAGAGTCATAGCTCTGGTAGGAGACCTGCTTAGCACATAAGCACATGAGGCCCTAGGTTGAAATCTCTAGGAGAGCTAACTCCCTCCCCCCAAAAAAGTGCTGAGAAAATTTTCCTACAAAGTAAATAATTTTAAATTCAAGGCCAGCCAGAGTTGCATGAGACTTGTTTTAAAAAGCAGAAGCAACAAAACTAACATTGAGTGTACATATGATAAAGAGTTAAGAAATCTCGCACTGTTGAAAAGTGGCTTGTGGAGCTTGGGGTGCAGGTACAGCTCATTGACATAGTGTATTTAGTATACATAAGAACCTCCAGGCCCCTAAAACAGACTCATTCTTCCTCCCTCTCCCTTTGAGCTAAAATTCATTAATACCAAGCAATGTTTTTTGAGACAGGGTCCCAGTCTTAGGTTGGTCCTTGAGTATATAGCCAAACTAGAACATCCGATCTTCTCCAGTTCTGGGATGTGCAACCACAACTGGCTTTATGTTGTTATTAGGGATTGAACTCAGGGCTTTTTGTATACAAGGTAAGCATTTTGTCACTAAGATACACTCTTAATAAAATCTCCACCCCCTTGCTTTTTTTGAAACACGGTATTTAGCCCAGGCTGACTTGGAATTCACAGCATAACCTGAGCTAACTTCACACTAGTGGCCATCTTCTTGTTCAGCCTCCTGAGTGCTAGGATTACAAGCATGTGCTGCCACACCCAGCTCTATGTTTAGTTCATGCTGGCCTTGAACTGGCTGTCCTGCCTCAGCCTCTTGAGTGCTGGGATTCCAGGTATGCACTACCATATCCAGCTTATTAACTATTTTAAAGTGAAATAGTGGCAACTGGTAGGATCAGTGTTGTGCAGTCGTCACTTGGACCTTAAAGAAAGCCTTACCCATTAACAGTAACTCCTGCCTAGGCTTAATGCTACACCCTTGAATTCTGAGCTGACCCAGGGGATTTCAGCCTGGGCTACAAAGGGAAACAGTCATAAAACAAGCCTGACGCCAGGTGTGGTGATGCGTGCCTTTAATTCCAGCATGCTGGAGGCGGTAGAGGTAAATCTCTTAAGTGAGAGGCCAGCCTAATCTGTATAGTGAGTTCAGGACCAGCCAGAGATAGCAAGACCCTGTCTCAAAAAAAAAAAAGCCTGCCATGATGGTTCACACCTATGATCCCAGCACTCAGGAGGCTGAGGGAGGCAGATTGCTGAAAGTTTGTGGCTAGCCTAGCTTGCACAGTGAAAACCTGTCTCAGACATGACTTGGTGTTTAAGAGTATTTGGCCCTGTAGAAGACCCAACTTCAATTCCCAGCACTCACATACAGCTCACAACAGCATAACTCCAGTTCCAGGGGATGTCTTTCCCTCTTCTGGGCTCCAGGGGTACCTACACACAAGTGCACATACCCATGCATACATGCATCAATAAAAAATTTAAAAAGAACAAAACTCAGAACTGAGGAAACCTGATGAACCTAGCAGCTTGCTGTTGAGCCTTTCCCTCAGTCCGGTAATCTGCCTTTGGACTATCAGTCTTGTGTATCTCATATAATAGGAATCATGCGTATATAACCTTATGGTCTCATTTTCATCTCTGCATGTTTTTGAGGTTTCTCTGTGTAACAGCAAGTGTGATGGTTTATATTGTCAATCTGACAAGACAGCTGAGAGATTTTCTAGACGAGGGTAACTGAGATGGGAAGAACCCACCCTAATGGTTTAGGTACACTTCTATAGGCTGGGGTCCTGGACTGAATAAAATGCAGAAAGAAAGCTGAGCACTGTTTACTGACTGTAGATGCAGCATGACTAGAAAGCCTCACGCTCTTGTCCTTACGCCTTCCCTGCCGTGATGGCCTGCACCCTCAAAGTATGAGCTAGAATAAAGCCACCGTTAAGTTGCTTCTGGATGGTATCTGCTCACAATAGTTGGAGGACGTTTTTTGTTGTTTGTGCCATATTTTATTACAGCAGTGAGAAAAGCAGTACTACCCACGTCAGGACAAAGATTCCTTTCAGTGCTATGTACCACTCTGGTGTGTATGTGCCATGTTGTGTTTGTCCATTCACTCAGCCGATTGGTGGGGCTTGTTTTGACTGTTTTGGTGCTGTCATAGGACTGAGGGCCTTGTGTGTGCTGGGGAAGCATCGTCACTAAACCATACTCGGCTCTACTGCCACTTTCCATCTGGGAACATAGTGTCGGTTTTCAATTCTTGTTTCCTTAAGACTGAATGATGTATATGTGTGTGTCTGAGTGTATGTACCATGTGTGCTTGTGAGCTGAGAGGTGTCAGATTCCCACTGCTGCTGCAGTTACAGGTAGTTCTAAATTTTTTTACATGGGTGTTAGGAGCCAAATTCAGGTTCTTTGCAAGAGCAATATTTGCTCTCACTGAGCCCTCTCCAGCCCAGTTTCAGTTCTGTGGGGGTATACAAAGCATGGGCTCACTGTCTCGTGCAGTATATTTTAAGATTTCTATGTGTATGTGTGTGTATTTTAGCACGTGTTGGGCCCAAATGATTCTCCTACCTCACCCGCTGGAGTAGCTACACCACTCTCATTGGCTTCCATTTAAATTGTCTTGTTGCTAAGTTGCAGGAGTGTGTGTGTGAGAGAGAGAGAAAGAGAGAGAGAGAGAGTGTGTGTGTGTGTGTGTGTGTGTGTGTGTATGTATGCATAGAGGCCAGAGGCCAGAGGCCAACCTGGGATGTCATTTCTCAGGAACCATGAACCATATACCTTGATTTTTGGGACAGTGTCTCATTGGCCTGGGGCTTACCTGGAACACAAGAGATCCACCTGTCTCTGCCTCCTCCGCACTATGACATCTGACTTCTTAAAGCGATTTGGGAAGTCAAACTCAGGTCTTCATCTTTGTGTGGCAAGCATGTTACCCACCAAGTCATTGGCTCCATCTCAGGAGATCTTTAAATTAGCTTGTGAAGTAGACACCAGATAATATGATGTACAAATATTTTCTCCCATTCCATGGATCATCTCTTTACTCCCTTGTTAAGTGACATTAATGCAACAATTTTTTACATTCGTTCAAAGAAAGAAGGTCAAGTTTTTTCTGTAACTGTTCTTTTGCTATGTCAAAAGTCATCAAGATTTACCTTTGTGCTTTCTTATAAGGGTTTTATAGTTTACATGGCAGAGGCCAGCCTGGAACTTGTGTGGCTTTAATTTGCTTCAGACTCACAGTCCTGCCTCAGCCTCCTGACGTTATGATTATAGGGTGCTGACACCTGCCTGTTCTTGGTTTTCCACTGCTGTCTGACAGTTCCCCAAACTGAAGGCTTAAAATACACTTCACTGTTTCTGTGAGTGAAGAATCTGGGGTTCAGCTTAGCTAGGCTCTTAGCTTGATTCAAGGCTGCAACCAAAGTGTTGATTAAAGTTGTGAACTGTTTAAAAATTTCTAAATTACATTTATTTTTGTGTGTACAGCCTGTATGTGGTCAGAGGACAGCTTGCAGAAGTTGATTCTTGGTTCTACCACATGAATCCTGGAGATCAAGCTCAGGCCATGAACGCTGGCAGCAAGCAGTTACGCTCCACCTGCTAAGATGCCTTGCCAGCCCGCTTGTGTTCTTATTCAAAGGCTCATTTCTGGCAGGATGCAGTAGTAGATGCCTGTAATTCCAGCCCTTGGGAGGAATTAAGATGAAGGCAACCTGGGATACAAGGTGTGTCAAAAAAGGAGAGAGAATGGAAGGAAGGAAGTAGATAGAAGGGCTTTGTCGGAGAGGGATCTTCCTCGGGGTTGCTTGTATGGCTGCAGCAGAGCTGTCATCTGCAGCTTTCCTCGATTCCTTGTCCTGCGCACCTCTTGTACATGGCAGCTTGCTTCATGAGATCAGATGTGCTACACACCTGTAATCCCAAGATTATGTCAGATTGAGTTTGAGGCCAGCCTAATCTACATATGCAGTGAGACCCAATCCCCCAAAACAAAAACGTGCAAGCTGAGGAAGAGTTATGCTAGATGTCAAGTTTTACCCAAAGCATAAGGGTTTGTCTTTTTTTTACTTGATGGGGCTGTTTTATGAGCGTTTTGCCTGTATTTAAGTGTGCCTGCAGTCCCCGTGGAGGCCAGAAGAGGGAGTTGGATCCCCTAGAACTAGAGCTGTGAACAGTTGTTAGCCACCATGTGCTGGGACCAGAACCCTGGGGGTTCTATTAGAGCAGCCATTGCTCTTCATCACTAAACCATCTCTTCAGCTCCCATGGTAGGTTAGATTTTTTATATGTATTTATCGTGTGTACGTATGGCAGTGTGCCACAGGTACTTGTATGAGTCAGTTATCGCCTTTCACCGTGTGGGTCTCAGGATTGAAGCTTGACAGTAAGTGCCCTGTCCTGATGAGCCATCTCATTGGCCCTCCAGTTTTTCAAAAGTATGTTAGCATTTAATGAACCTCTCTGTGCGACTTAAAGCTACCAGCACACAAGTGCACCCAGCACCCTTTGCCCTCCTCTGCCTCTTGTTGAAAACCTTGGCATCTATGGCAACAGCCTGCTTTGGGAGCTTTACCGTCTCTGAATTCTGTAGCTTAATGGTCATATCAGTGATGGAAACAGCTGTCCACCATTTACGTTTACTCATTACCAGTTTGACAGCCTGTCAAAACTGAAGTTGGGCAGAAGCTCTGCTTCCTCCTTTGTGTTCATTTTAAATTGTTCCCTACGCTGACGCAATCTTTAAATTGCATGTGAGTGGGTCTGAGTGTCCGCGTGTGAGGTGGCCAGACGAGGGTGTAGTGTCCCTCAGAACTTCGGCAACTGTGACCCGCCAGACACAGGGTTAACTGCTGAGCTACCTCTTCAGCCATGTTCTCCTCTAACTTGCCAGTGGGGAAGTGGACACAGGGTCTCACTGTATATCCTAAACTGGCCTCAACCTCAAGTGCCAGAGTCACACAGGCGTGCACCACCACGCTGAGCACCATATACTCGGTTTATAGTTAGAAACAAGTCACTGTGCAGCCCCCACACAAGTGAGATTATACAAGGGTGTCATACTTCAGTGGTAGGATCATTGTGAGTCATCTTTTTCCCCATGTGGTGTGTGAGTATACATGGAAGCCAAAAGTTGACACCGAGTCTTACTAGATTGCTGTCTACTTAATAAGTCGACACAGGGTCACTCCCCTGAGCCCAGAGCTCATCTATCTAGCCAGCTAATCCTGTGTCCACATCTGCTTCCTGGATGCTGGGACTACAGGCAGGCCACATACCTTCCTGACACGTGGGTGCTAGGGGCCTAAACTCAGTTCCTCCAGTTCTTTACCTACTGGGCCATCTCCACACCTCTGGAAGCCATCTTTGAAAGCTCCTAGCACACAGTATCTGTATAAATGTAGACTGACCGGCCCCTTCACCAAGAAGGGTGAAAGGGAGGGCATTGCAAGACATGGGTGCGCTTATATTCATGCAGGCAAAAGACTCACACATAAAATTAAAAATTTTAAAGAAAAAGGAAAAAGTTCTAGACTAACCTAGGCTACAAGAGTAAGTTCAGGGCCAGTATGATTTAACTCAGCTTGCCCAGTGTGCACAGAAGCTCAGCACACCAAAACAAAATTTGAAAGTTCTGTAGAAACAACACTGCTTATAGTAAACAATATTATACTATACAGCTAAAATTTTTTTATGCCTGGGGGTGTAGCTCAATGATAGACCATGTTCTTAACATGTGCAAGGTCCTGGATCCAATAACCAGCACACCCTTCTAAAAACTTGTGGCTGGAGCAATGGCTCAGTGCTTAAGAGCATTTGTTGCTCTCTCAGAGGAGCTAAGTACTGTTCCCAGCACACATGCAGTGTGGCTCACAACCACCCGGACTCCAGAGGACCCGAGGAATCTGGCCTCTGAGCACTCACACGTGTACATGCCTCCCCACATAATTAGAAAAAAGTCACGTGAGGGCAGATTTCACATGTTGATAGAAAAACTGCTCCCCAAAGGGAGTAAGACATAGTTGGCCAGGAATACAGATCTGGGTTACCCCAAACGACAGGTTCTATGTTTAGAAATGGTCACATGGATTTTTATAGTCCCACAGCAAAATAAAGTCAGCAGCCACAGTGGCGCAGGCCTGTAACGACAGCACTCACTCGGGTGCTGGCGGCAGGACTGTGAGTTCAAAGTTATTCTAGCACATGGTGAGTGTAAGACCAGGCTGGGATATATGAGACCCTGTCTCAAAAAAAAAAGTTTTTCTTGACCTGATAGTCAAAAGGACATTAGGTCATATACTGAGGTAGATAAATCACTCTGAAAGATACTAAAGAACTCTAAGATAATTCCAGCTTTCTACAGTCATAGTTTTGATCAGATCAGTCTTCGACATAAAGTATTCTGAGGGAACTTCAGTTCAAATGTGTTTGTTTTTCACATTCAAGTCAAACCCCAAACAACAAAAGCAGGGCTGTGCTGAGGTGTTTTTCTTTGTTTTTGAATAGACTCTTGCTTTAATAGCCTAGACCTGCCTTGAATTCACAGTTCTCCTCGTCAGCTTGCCTCTAGATGACTTACAAGCATGTTCCATTACATCTTTCTGCTGACTCTGATTTAAAAAGGAAAATCAACTGAACATTCAGATACCTCAGGAACCTACTGCTCACTCCCATCACCTGTCCCTATCACCCTTTTCTGTTCTGACCATCTTAGTAACCAGTAATTACTTGGTGTTTTGTTCTGAGACAGGGTCTCCTCACAGCCCCAGCTGGCCTGGAACTCACATATACACCAGGCTGGCCTTAATCTCACAGAGATCTGCCTGCCTCTGCCTCTTGAGTGTTAAGATTAAAGGCGTGTGCCATCACTCCCAGCATTTTTTTTTAATACATTAAAAAAAAATTTTTGTGTGTGAGCATATTGCCTGCATGCATATAAGTGCAGCAGTGTTGTGCAATTCCCATGACTGTCAGAAGAGGGCATCAGATCCCCTGGAACTGGAGTTATACACCATTGTTAGCAGCCACATGGGTGCTGGGAACCAAACCCAGGTCCTCTGCAAGAGCAGCCAGTGCCCATGACTACTGAGCTACCTCAAACCCCTCCTGTTTAATTAAAGATTTATTGTGTATGTCTTTATATGCCACATGAATGCAGGTACCCACAGAGGCCAGAAGAGGGTATCATATCCCATGGAACTGTTTAGAAGCAGTTTTGAGCTGCTTAATATTTGTGCTGGGAACTGACCTCAGGTCCTCTGGGAAATCAAGTGCTCTTAACCACTGAGTCACCTCTCTGACCTGTTTGGTGTTTTAAGACAGGGTTTCATGTAGCCAACTGGACTTAGAATCACCATGGAAAAACACCTTTGGTTATGCCTAAGTGGACGTTTCCAGAAAGGATTAGCTAAGAAGAGAAGACCTACCCTGAAGGTGGGCAGCACCATCCCCACATCAGGTGACTTACAACAGTCTGTAACTCCAGCAACAGGGGATCTGACACCTCTGGTCTCCGTGGGCACCTGTATGCATGTGTATATATTCACACATATAAGTAAAATTAAATCTTTACAGGGCTGGAAAGATGGCTGTGATTAAGAGCACTAGCTACTCTCGCAGAGGACCTGGTTTGGTTCCTAGCACCCGCCCGGCAGCTAACAACCATCCGTAACTCCAGTTCCAGGGGAAACGGCACAACGTGGGTGCACTTACATACATGCAGGCAATATAAACATAAAATATTTTTTAACCTTAAATCTTTAAGGAGAAAGGGCACAGAGGTCATTAGACCTCACCCATGATGCGCCTCACCCTGTAAGCTATATGTGCACGTGTGCTCCTTCCTATTTGTAATTCAAGCTGCTGTGCTCTTGGGAAGTGATGGAGTGTGTGGAGTGAAACGGGGAAGCTGCCACCTGCGCTGGCTTTTCAGTGATGCAGCTATGCGACGTTGCCGGTGCCCTGCAAGTTACGACTAACAAGCTCACTGGTTGCTAAGTTAGACTTCGATCTGCTCATTTGCATTTCCCTGGGAAAGTTAATTAAACAGCGTCAAAATAGACCATGCCTTCCCTGAGGTCTTTTTTGAGGTATTTTGTCAGAGCAAAGAGGAAAGTAACCAGTACATTTACTCTGCCCAAGATCAACTATGTGGCCCTTTCCAGAAAACCTGAACTCCTGAGCTACATATATCAGTCTTCAAGGAATCAGATGGAGTTCTAAACTGCATGAAATTGCTAAAGTATGTAGCCCCACGGTTAAGTTCCCATTGCAAAGTGGGTACAGAATCAGTTCAAAATAGAAACACTTGTTTTTCCCAAATGACCATGCTGCATGACTTTATAAAACCATTACTAAATGTTACATACAGACACACACACACACACACACTGTTGGTACTACAGATTAAACCTAGGGCCCGCAACATGCTAGGCAAGTACTCTACTGCTGTGTTGTATCTGTGACCTGATAACTTTTTAACTTACAGAAAATACTTGAAAGTCAGTTTTGGTGGCATAGACCTATAATCCTAGTACTTGGGAGGCAGGCAGGAAGATCAGGCCAGCTAGGGCCACATAAGACATTATGTTAGGGTTATATCAGCAAAGCAAAACAAGAAACACCTCCCTCCAAAATGTCATATCAGCAAAACAAAACAAGAAACACCTCCCTCCAACCAAAGCAAGAAAAATACTTGAAAGTGTATAAAGATCATGAGAAATGTATGCGGTGAGGGCTGGAGATATTGCTTAGCCAGTAGAGTCTAGAACATACAAAGCCCTGGATTTTATCTCCAGCATCTCATAAACGGCATGGTGGTGCATGCCTGTAATGCCAGGTCCAGACAGAGTGACTGGAAACACGGTCATCCTTTGCTGTGAGCTCAACACCAACCTGAGCTACCATGAGACCCTGTCCAAAAAGAAGTATGCACATCTATCTCATTATGCAAATTTTCTTAGTCTTTAATAAATGGTAAAATTATATATACAACAAAATATTCTAAAGTTCTTTATGATTTTTTTAACCAATAAATGTTTGATTTATATACCTAAAAAAAAAATATGGGGCCTAGAGCTCAGCAGCTACGAGTACTGGCTGCTCTTTCAGAGGACCTGGATTCAGTTTCCCACACTTACTGGGTGGCTCACAACTATCCACAACTCCAGTTCCAGGGGATCCACCACCGTTTTCTGGCTTCCACAGGCAATGCACACATGTGGTGAACTTACACATGCAGGAAAACCACTCATAAAACATACACTATAATGCTAGCCTTCTAATTAAAAAAAAATCAGGAATGAAAGTTAGGCGTAGTGGTGCATGCCTGCCATTTCAGCACTTGAAAGAACGGGAGAAGGGTTCAAGTTTGAGGTCAGTCTGGGCTACACAGCAAGGTCCAGGGTAGCTATATCTTGAAAAAGCAAAAGATAAAGTAACTGAACAAAAAACAAAGGAAAACAAAACTCTACGAATGATGAAAGATTTTTGTCGCAGATATCCTTGGACGTTATCACCGATAAGGAAGATTTCTGAGTGTTCTGATGGAAGGATTTCCGAATTGTAGTACATGAAAAAGCATGCTACAAAGTACGGGATACAGAATAGCCATTCTTGTTGTATATCAATTATTTCCATCCATATATAACACACTGCATAAAATAAAATCTATAGAGGCTAGAGAGATGGCTCCATGGTTAACCGCCTGCCTGTACTGCTCTTATGAAGCACATGAGTTCAGTTCCTGGTGTCCATGCTGGGCAGCTCACAACTGCCCGTAACTCCAGCTCCAGGGGATCTGATGCCCTCTTCTGAGCCTGCACTCACATGTACACACACAAATACACATCATTAAAAATAATAATAGGGCTATTGAGATGATTCAATGAGCAACAGCAGAATACCCCACAGCAGCCTCTAGCCTCTACCCACATTCTCACAGGTTAGCACACCTGTGTGCATGTACACGCATGCACACACACATATACACAAACACACAGGAATGTAGAGCAGCACTGTTCAGCAGAACTATAATACAGGGGTTGAGGGCAGAGCCACATAGTAAGAGTACAAAGCTGTGGGTAAAAAAAACACATGCATGGTGACACACCCCTTTAGTCCCAGCACTCCCAGCACGTGGGAGGCAGAGGCGGGCAAATCTTTGTGAGTTCAAGTCCACCTTGGTCTGTTGCCAGCCAGCCAGGGCTATACAGTCAGACCTTTTCTGGAAAAGAAAAAAAAAGAAAGGAAATTCAGTGAAGACATATGTAACTTTCTATTTTCTAGTAGTCACATCAAGAAAATTAAGACAAAATTCTGTATCGTTTTTCTTTTTGAGAAGGATCTTCCTGTAGCCCCAGCTGGTCTGGAACTCCCTATGTAGAACAGGCTGGCCTGGATCTCAGAGATTTGCTAGGATTAAAGGTGTGTGCCACTATGCTTGGCAAATTCCATATACTAAAAAAAATTATTTAAATTTATTTTGTGTACATGCATATAGACATCAGAGGAAAAATTGCAGAGGTCAGCTCTCTCCTTCCACCAAATAGGTTCCTGTGCTATGACAGTTTCCTCTCAGTTGGTACATTCTATCTTTAAGGGAAGCTCCTTTTTTTTATTTTGGCATACTGCATGTAAGATTTTATTGGGGAACACAGACTTGGTGGCGTATAGGACTCAGTGCACAAGGAGTCTGCCACTTGTCCAGGGGACCACAATTGGGAATACATTTAACCCCACAGCCGTCAGGGATGAGCTGCCTCTCAAATTTGTCTGCATTGAATCTGGTGAAGCCCCACTTCTTTCAGTGGATCTTCTGAAGGCCAGGGAGCTTGAACTTGGCTCTACACAGGGCCTCAATCACATGTTCCTTATTTGCACAATCACATGTCCTTATTTGCAACTTGGTTCAGATGGACATGATGACCTGGCCAATGTGAACCCTGGTCACTGTGCCCTAAGGCTTCCCAAAGGCACCCTGCATAACTGTCAGCCCCAGCATAGGACATCTTTGTTGATGCAGATGACATAAAAAGGGTGGAGCCTCACTCAAATATGAAAGCCATCTTTGCCACAGCTCTTCACCAAGTATTTGTTGGCGCAAATAGAGGCTGCCTACAAGGCTTCAGAGGAGAGCTGCTCATACTCATCTGACACCACGTAATTGGGAATTCATCAGCTTTTGCTTCCATTCCAAGTCAAAGATGCAGATGTTGGCATCGGGAATGCCCTGGCAGAAGTGAGCCTTTGGATAGGGCTTGTTCTTATAATACCAGTAACACCAGGTGGGGCAGTAGCCCACAATGACAAGTCTTCAATGGCGCAGCAGAGGAAAAGAAAAGGGAAGCTCCTTAACACTCAGGACCTTCATGAGGGAAATAAACAGTCTATCCTACAGGAAGCTAGTTAAAATTCTAGGTGTTCTAAAGGGAGGCTCAGTAAGACTTAAGAAGTAGGCTAGAGAGATGGCTCATTAGTTATGAGCACTGGCTGCTCCCCCAAAGAACCCAGGTTCAGCTCCTAGCATCTACATGGCAACTATACCTATTCATAACTCCGATTCCAGGAGATACAGTGCCCTTTTCTGGCCTCTCCTGCACTGTACAAGAATGTACATATGGGAGTATACTTACATACATCAAGGCAAAACACTCATACACATTAAAAAAAGTACTCAGGAAGTGGAGTTGACAAAAGAGATGGCTCAGCAGTTAAAAGCCCATCCTGTTTTTGTGGAAGACCTGAGTTCAGTCCCTAGCACTGAGGACAGCTCATAAGCACCTATAGCACCAGGGAATCTCTGACACCCTCTTTTGGCCTCCATGGGCACCTGCACTCACATGGGCACACATCCACACAAATATACATATAATTAAAAGTAAATCTTTTTAAAAAGACAAGAAAATTCAAAAGCTTCAGGAAGTTCCTGAAACTGACCAAAGGGCACTAGGGCCCTCTCTGCCCAAGGGTATACAGTAAGTACAGTTGAGAGGCACTCAGACCAGCCAAGCTGCCTAGAAAAGACACTCCACACTCCCACCACCTGTCAAGGTGCACACAAGTCATATAGTGACTGCAGGGCTCCAGCTTTCATGAGCCAAGACTCATACTGGGATGGGTGTTTGATGATGCAGCTTTGTTTGAATCATTTCTATTTCTGTTAAATAACCAGTAAAACTCACTGGTTCACCAAGTTGGACTTTAGTGGTATCCTTTGGTCTGTTGTTGATTCCCTACTGAAAAGGATTTGTTCACATCCCATAGTGTCAAACATCAGTTTATCAGGTTTGGTGGCTAGCACCTTTACTTACTGAACCATCTCACCAAATCCCCTAAATACTGTCTTTAAAAAAATTATTACTATTTTTCATGTGTATAAGCATTTTGCCTGCATGTAAGTGCACTTGTGTCGTGAAATGCCCGTAGAGGCCAGAAGGAGTTGGATCCTCTGGAACAGGAGTTCCAGTTGTTAGCCGCCATATGGGTAGTGGGAACTGAACCCAGGTCCTCTGAACAGCAGCCAGTGCTCTTAACTGCTGAGCCATCTTTCTAGCCCCAAGCTGTATCTTATATAACACAATGTATAACAAAACTATTTCAATATGTATTCCACAAAAAAGCGAGTTAAGGGGCTGGAGAGATGGCTCAGTGGTTAAGAGCACTGGCTGCTCTTGTAGAGCATGCAGGTTCGATTCCCAGTACCCACACGGCAACTAATAACTGACTGTAACTCCAGTTCTAGGAGAATCCAACACCCTCTTCTGACCTCTGCAGGCATTTGCATGACACAGGAGTACTTACACACATGTAGGCAATACACATTTTTAAAAAGTGAGTTAGGTATTTTACATTTTGCTTTTTATTACCTAGAATTTTCAGAATTGTTTTCTTTTTCTTTACAGGGGTGAGAATTGAACCTAGAACCTCACAAATGCTACTTAAGCCCTCAACCACTGAATTACATACCTAGCCTGCTTTTTAAAAAAGATGAGACACAAAATACTGAGATAACAGCAAAAGGGAGATGAAGTGGCTATGTGCCCAGGTATGAACAATTTCACAAAAATTAAGCTGCTAGCAACCTAATCCTAACCTGTACAGACCATAAAAATAACATAGGGGCTGGAGATGTAGCTCAGCAGTTAAGAGCACTGGCTGGATTCAGTTCCCAGCACCTACAACTCTCTGTAAATCCAGTTCCAAAGGCTCCAACTCCCTCTTCTGGCATCCTTGGGCACTGCAGGCAAGTGGTACACTTACACACATGCAGGCAACCATTAAAAAATGTGGTGACACATGCCTTTAATCCCAGCACTTGGAAAGCAAAGACAGGCAGATCTCTGTGAGACTGAGGTCAGCCTGGGGCTACAGGGAGAGCCTGTCTCAAAAAATAAACAAAACAAAACACCCCCTCAATACATAGTACAATCTTTCCTATTTCAGGGTAAGATGCTTTGCAAGTCCTAGAAGAGGGTCACACATCTAGTTTAAGCACATATTAGTAGAAGCTGACTTAGTCCCTGAGTCTTACACTTAATCTGGAACAAGAGAGTGGTTCAGTGGTGAAGAGCACTGGCTGCTTTTGCAGAGGACATAGGTTCAATTCCAAGCCCCCAAACGGTGGCTAACAACCATCCATAACTCCAGTTCCAAGGGAATTCAACGCCTTCTTCTGATCTCTGTGGGCATTCCATGGCATGAATGCACTTAAACACATTTGGAAATACAGTCATACACATAAAAATGATACAATATTAAAAAATAATTTGGCCACGTTTTGGCCTTAATATCTTTTCCCTCAGGCCCAACTGTGGGTTTTCCTCGACTCAGTCTGTCCTTCCCGGTGAGGATCCCCACTCATCTCTGGGTTTGTGAGTTTGCTGTCTCTGAAAGAATCTCTCTCCTAGTTCCCTGGTTGCCCCTTGAGCCTCCTTTCATTTATAGGGTCCTCTTCTCTCAACTGTAGTCCTCTTCTTTCAGTATATGGAGTCCCTTCAAATCTATAGGGTGCATTCAGTTTCCTCACTCATGATCACCTAAGGCATCAACCCTTAGAGACCTGCTTTGTTAAATATTGAATCTCAGAGGTATTCTTGTCCTATTGTTTGATACATAGAATTCAGGGTCATTTGTAATTTTATTGCTTCTGAGTGGGAGGAAATGAAATTTCTCAGGATGCAGAAGAGAAAGGATTCTGAGGAAGGTTACTATGAGGACTGACAGTAGGAACATGAATGGAATGAGGGGGCACAGTGAGGCCCAGAGGGTCTAGGAGGAAGTCAGGACTTCTCCCCGCTTTTGTATCGGATCTGGTAAGTCATGGATTCTACCCTGTACTAACCCAGACTGGTTTATGTAAAAACATCATTCTTTCCTGTAGGAACAAGCGTAGGCCTCATTTCTCCATGTCAATATATCAGGTCCCCTTCTATTTCGTAAAACTACTGCAGCTAGCATGTCTAAAACAGAGTGGGTTGAGTGTGGCAGTCTTGAGATTGGCTGCACTGGAGGCTGATAGAGGTGTTTATAAACAGTGGAGTTCACTGTTCATGGAGGTTTCCAGCTTGGGCTGCATGGAGTCCATGCTCACCCATCCGTTTTCAAGTGTGATCAGGATCAGTATGTTAATCAGGGTGTCAAGGCCTCACAGGCTTCCCATGGGCAAGCAATACCAACAGTCAGCTGGTAGGGTGCGATTCTGTAGCACCAACAGATGGTAAGTTCACTATTCCCTGAGTCTGAATTCTAAGTCCTGAAATAAAGACCTGAGTCTTTAGAGGAACCAGTGGGGGTGATAAGTTTGGCGCAGGCCTAGGGAGTGGATAAGGTGACAGTTTGTCTGGGGGTTCCCCTGCTGGGTCTCATGTGAGACAAGTCTTTACGAGTGCTCCACTGGGGACTTGGCAGCAGGGGAACTAAGGGTGTCCGGCAGTCATGTAGACTGTGTTCCAGGAGTCCCTGAAGGAACAATAGGCTTATCCTTACATAAGCTCAGCTTTGAGACATGTTCCAAGTGGGCCTTGGTAACTGTCTTACTACAGAGGACTTCATATTCTGAGCACCCATGTAGGCTACACAGTGGAAATTTCTTGGATTGTGGGAAGGGGAGCCTATGGGAAATACACAAGTTTCCCTACAATCTTCTTGGTAATGGATGAAGCAGTTGGATTCTGACCCGGTTACAAAGATCATTCCTAACGCCCTATAAAGCTAAGATTTTGCTTAATACATCAAGTTTGAAGCCTACTGCTGCAGTGTGAAGAGTATCCACAGTGATATGGCAGATGCAAAGGGCTTCCCACACTCTAGGACCCTGGGGAGTGCAAATGGTTATAAACAGCAAAAAACTAAAAAAAAAAAAAAATATCCATTTTACCTAAATAATTTTAAGACTAGCTGATTGATTCTAGTCATCTGGGGCTGCTGCTGCCAGGCTCACATAGCATTAAGGCTAACAGTATCATTAGGCTTATAGGAATATAGGATGGCATTTTGACCATATTTCCCAGATGTCCCCATTGAATTCCTCAAGCTTCCCCTTCTAGAGTTGTGACTGTGGTGAGACTGTAGAATCCTACAGTCTACCATGCAGACTGACCAGTTTCCGGGTGTGGTCACAGCAGGGCTGTGTGCTTGGGTATGGTCCCGTTGATGTGCAGTGTGACCTGGATCAGAATGCAGCTTTATTATCTAGGCCTCTTGGTTTTGTTTTGTGCTCCTTTCTTTTTTTTACACAGGGTTTCCCTAGTAGCCCCAGCTGCCTTGGAACTTGCTGTGTAGACCAGGGTGGCCTCAATCTGACAAGAGACTAACCTGCCATTGTCTCCCAAGTACCTGGATTCAAGGTGTGCCCCACCATACCTGGCTCTTGGATATGTGGCTCCTTTCACTCAGGTGTGATGGATCCACTAAATGACACCTATAACTTTAAACAGCAGTGGGAACTGCCAGTATGACAGTGTGAGGACCAGGCCAGATTGGCTAGAGTGGTTCCTTATTCCAGTCTTTAACCCATATTTCATTTCCTGGGTGATAGGAATACATTCAATTTTCCAAGGAAATATTTTCCTGTTGATATGACATAAGATCTTTCGCAGGGTTAGGAGATACCTGGACATTTCTAAGTCTTCTACCTTTTGGAGGTCCTCCCTTAACTTTTCAATTTATTGGAAGTCTCCTATAAAGGATTTCAAAAGGGGATTAGCTGGAAAGTTTTGGGAGTGCGTTTGGAGAGTAAAGCTGGGGTAGCAAGTCAACCCAGAGGGTCTGGGTTTCCAGGCAAAACCTAAATAAAGTAGTTTTTAGGGTCCAATTCATTTATTCAGCTTTCCCTGAACTTTAATGCCTATAAGCTGTGTAAAGTTTTCATTTGATTCCTAAAGTTTTAGACAATGTTTGGACTATTTCAGATACTCAGGCAGGCCTATTATTTGATCCTATTGAGAATAGCAGTCCATATCTTGAAATAATTTTCCTCAATAGGGCTTTGACTACTTCCTGTGCTTGCTCCATGTGCATTAGAAGGTTCCAGTCCATTCTGAGTATGTGCAAATAAACATAGCAGGTATTGATATCCTTGGCAAAGTTTGACTTGTAAAGTCCACCTCTACTGGGTTTTGATCTTTGGTCACAGTTGTTTCACACGTCATGAACCTTGAGCTAACTTGGGCACACAGGGTTAGAAGTTTAGGTGTGAAGCAGCAGCGGCTAGAGGCTTTCCAGAGTAGTTTTCTCTGGGTGTACTATTTCGTGATACTGTTTTATGAACTCAGTTGTCATCCTAACAGGGATAAAAGGTCTCTGAACTGGGAACTCCCAGCAGCCTCCTTTAGTTCCTCCTTTATACACAGCCCACTGGTCCTCTTCTTTAGTGTATCTTGGAGATAGGGACAGTTCTAGTGCCAAAAGGATCTCTGAGATAGGCTCAGGTCCATCTGTAGCATTTGGTTGGTTGGCAGTCTCCTTAGCTGCCCAATCAGCCAGTTGTTTTCCCTTACTGATGGGGTTGTTTCCTTTCTGGTGCCTTTGCAGTAAATCACTGCCACTTGGGTTTCCAAATTATCTTTAACAATTGAATGGTTTCTTTTTATTTGATTTCCTTTCCCCCTGCTGTCAACAAGCGTTCCATGAACATGTAGCGTAGCAAAGGCATACCCTGAACTGGTGTAGATGTTGGCTCATTTTACTTCATCATGTCATAGTGCCCAGATGAGTGCCCATAAATTCTGCTTCAAGCTGATCACCCCTGTAGCAAGGTCTCAGCCTTGATGACCTTGTCTGTGGTGGTTAATTCATAACCAGCTTTGCGTTGTCCATCATGGACATACTGTTTTATGAACTCAGTTGTCATCCTAACAGGGATAAAAGGTCTCCTTTTATCATGCATAGTGAACATCAGTGAACAACTCTAGCTCCAAGTCCTGAAGGGGAACCTCAGACAAGCCTAGCCTGCTTGACTAGACCTCATCTATTACCTCTTCAAAGTCAAGATGGGGGGGTGCTTGTTTCAATGGGCAAGAAGGTGGTTAGGTATAACGTTCTGTTTCAAGGTGGACCCACGGATTTTCAATAAGTACTCTTTGACAGTGAGTCATTCTAGTGTTGGTCAACCAATTATGCCCTTGGTTATTCATTAAAATAGTGACAGCATGTGGGACTTTTACATTCAGGTTTTATAAGCTTATCCATTTATTTGACTGGGACCAAGTGGCAGCTAGAGTTTAGAGACACAGTAGATATCCTGTAGACACTTGGATAGATATGCAACTGGACTTTTTTCCAGGGCCTAGTTGTCTGAGTGAGGACTACCAGTGCAGTGTGACTTTTTCTTGCACACAGAGGTTAAAGTCCCAAGTTACATGGGTAGATGGAACACTGGGTGCTGGTAAGGAGTTTCTTCCTTACCTCCTCTTGCTCAAGCTCCCACTTTAAATGGTCTTTACCGGAAACCGGCTGTGACTTCACACAGTGGCTTGACAAGTTTTGAGTAACTTGGTATCCATATCCTATAGAATCTGGCCAAACCAAGGAACTCCCAGACCTCTCTCTTGGTCTTTGGTCAAGACATTAAATAGATGGCCTGCTTTCTTTCATGCCCAAGTGCCTGATGTCCTTTGGAAATGATGAACCCAGAGTATTTCACCTCTGGTCTGTAGATTTGAGCCTTTTTCCATGAAACCCTATATTCCGAGGAAGAGAGTAGGGTCAGAAGAGCTCTGCTACCTTCCCAGCAGTCCTTTTGGGAGGGATTACGAGCAGTAAATCACCCACATATTGAATGAGGCAAGGTACAGTTCAAAGTCTCTCCATGAAAGGCAGCGAAATCAGGAGGCGGTATCTGGACAAACAAGGTGACTGAATTCTTGAAGCCTGTGGCAGCTAGTCTACACTAGCTGTGCCTTCCTCTTAGTCTGTGGATCTTCTCAAAGGCAAATGGGCTGATTCATGGGCAAACAAAGGTATCCTTTAGGTGGAGAGAGGTGAATTAAGCAGCACGAGTGGGCAGGAGGCTCAAGAGGGTGTAGGGTTTGGGTTCACCCAGTACATGGTGCCCACTGCATTACTGACTGCATGGAGGTCCCAAACAAGATAGTAGTCATTTCCTCTCGGTTCACCAGTAACAGTGGGGTACAGGAGTGGCAATCAATAGAGACACTACTTCACTCACTTATCCACCATTTTTTGGGCTTCCCGGTCACAGTTCCCAAATACCTCCTTTGCAACTTCCCACAATTCAGTAGCATTCACCACAGCAAAATCTTCCAATTTTTGGAGCTTCTGGCAGATATCAGTACAGGATTGGGCCATAAATGCTGCATTTACCATGTGCTGGTTTTCCTGTCCTGGGGATCAAAGAGAGTATACACTCAATATGCCTCACAGTCTCTTACCGAACTCCCAGGGCAACTCATCTGGTTTCTGGAGGACCCCTATTGTTTTGGATATGTTGGTTAACTTCTTGGTTCCAGTTCTTAGTCTCTGTAACACAGCCTGCCAGTGTGTTTGGAGAAACTCTCTTCCATCCTGAACACTGAAATTCCATTTAGGTTGAATGGCTGGCATAGCCTTTTGGGGCCATGCTGCAGAATCTGACTCAGTCTTTAAATTAAAAAGAAAAAAAAATTTATTTGCATGAGTGTACTGTCTCCATGTATGTAAGTACACCCATGTTGTACAATGCCTGTAGAGGTAAAAAGAGGGTGTTGGAGTTCCCTGCAACTGGAGTTACAGACGTTGCTAGCTGCCATGTGGGTACTGGGAATTGAATCCAGGTTCTCTGCAAGAGCAGCCAGTGCTTTTAACTGTTGAGCCATCTCTCCAGTCCCCTGGCTCAGTATTTGGCACTTGCCCTTGGTGCTAGTTTCAGGCCTCAGATAGGATACAGCATGGATGCTCGGTGTTCAAAAGGATTAAGAGAAGTTGTAGCATTTGGCCCAGGTTGGCTCGAGGTTTAAAAACGGATTAAAGCAGATCAGTCATCACCTGAGGCTCTTCTGGTAAGCTGGGGTACACTGCTTCCAGTTGAGGAGGGCTGTCATGCTGAAAGGCTATTATGAGAGAACAGGACAGTCTGGCCAAACCATGCCATCCTCGCCAATCTGTGGGAGCCCTGGTCATCTGAAGGGATACCTAGAGGGCTGTTGGCTTGGCTGGTTGGATGAACAGAGTTGCCTCAGATTTGGATTTGGTATCCTTTCAGGTGACTAGGATGGTGAGGACAGACTTGGGATCAGTAGTCCCTCAGGTGACTGAGGCACTGGAGGCAGGCACTCTGGCAATTCTGGGTATAGAGGCTGTCTGGGAGCTGGTGAAGCCATGGGAGTATATGGTGGCAGGTTCCTCTTCTGGGTGAATAACTTTTATCAGATCTTCTTTCCCTTTCCCTTGTGTTGATGAGGTCAGTAATCCTCTTTTAACCATGAGTTTATGTATGGAAACTGCCACCTGATACACAGCCTTGGCAGTAAGAAGGTCTAGGATACCTTCCAGGGGGCCATTCCCCTGGAATGGGCCATTTCACTTAGCATAGGGTACAGAGCTTCCTTGGGGTCATCTTAACTCCATAGTCTCTAGAAGAACTCTCCTTGAAATTTCTCACCATGCAGTAAAGGGCAGTAGGTTTTGAGGACTTCCCTCCCATGGTGGATCTTCTTGTAACCTAAGTATTCCTGACACCTCCACTTGTTAAAGTTTGGCATTCCTAACAAGCCCAGGTCTCTAATGGGAGAAGACAGCCCCACAGAGTCAATTAGGTTAAGGTAGGTGGCTCTCCCACTGCTTGGTCATGTAAGAAGTGCCCTGACAAGTCCTCTTGAGAGCCATCCCGAAGGGTCCCTAGGTGCTTGCAGAATGTAGGGCAGTGACAAAAACTGCAGATGAAGACCCTTGCCTCTTTCTACCTTGGATCCAGTGGCTCCAGGGAAATAGAGATCTCTAGGTTTAATTAAAAGTCAATGGGTCATTTATAGGTCTGGGGCACAGAGAGGGAACATGATGACTGTAGACAGTACAGATCTTTTCAAAGAACAGTCTTCCAAGACGCTTGGGCTGAGGGGTCTCTACGACATATAGGAGTTTAACCTCCCCAGTGCTCCCTCCCTCCTCCAAAGAGGAGACCATTCTTGCATTCATCTGGTACCGTTCCAAAGGAGGTGAGGTGACACCTGGCCAGAGTGGATTCGGTTTTATGACTTACAACCAGACTCTAGTTTGATGCCCCCCTGGACCATATGGTGTTCACCACAGTATCGTAGGTGTGCTCACTAAGACTGTAGCCTTTAGGGAAACTTCAGGGTGCCCAGCTGCCACAAATTCGTGCCTGAACGTGAATCAATCAGGTGCTCACTCACTCAAACATTCTACTTAAAGACTGCCTTCTCTCCTACTTTCCAGAGCTCCTTGCCACAGGAAGTGATCCTCCTATGCAGTGCGTCCTAGGATGATTTTCTATGCCTAGATTTGTGATTTCTGCTTCTAACTTCCCTAAGGCATACTAAGGCTGCTCTTTGAGTGGTGACTGGGCTTAAGGATAGATCTGCTCTGGGTCCCAGGACCTTACCTTTTCCTGTGACCGTTTCTGGTTCCTGGTGAGTTAGTCCATCCCTCCTGTTATTAAAATTTCTCTTTGGGAGAGGCAGACCAACTTAACCTGCTTCTCTCTCCCTGCTTGCAACCCAAAGGGTCCCCCCCGCCCGCCAGGCCTCGCAACAAACACACAAATTTCTCCACTCACAGTTAAACAAATTCTAGCTAGTTTACTTGGGCTTACTAACAGAGCAAGGGTAAGGGGTTACTTACAGAACACAGGCGCCGACCCGCCCACCCTCCCTCCGCGAAAGTTCCATTAGTAAGTCCACGTGGCTGGGATCTTGCAACTTCCGGTGAACAGATCCAAATGGCCCATGGGGGAGGGGAGAAAAGGGCCGGCTTCCTGGCGCCCCCAGTTTAAATACCTTTAGCCCCTCCCCTTCTCACATCCAAGGCCAATAGACCCAGTGGGTGGGGCATAAAATTTTCCCAGCTCCTCATCTTTCTGCTCAAGGTGGTCTTGGGTGATACCACTCTGAGAGGGGTGTTTGTCCACCTTTTCCCTCGGAGAAGCAATCCACTCTACACCTCCTTTGAGTCCAGTTGGGGCTCAGTTGTTCTGGAGATCAGAATGTCAGTGTGAAAAGGGACCCCAAAATCCCTTGGCCTAGGGAGGCCATCAATCCAGCGGTTCAAGGGGCTGGCATGGTTGGACTGTTACAGAAATCAGGTAGTCC
The DNA here is from genome assembly GCA_035773235.1 of Eospalax fontanierii. Classification (NCBI taxonomy): domain Eukaryota; kingdom Metazoa; phylum Chordata; class Mammalia; order Rodentia; family Spalacidae; genus Eospalax; species Eospalax fontanierii. Next base: position 10,326,716 of record CM069554.1, read on the forward strand.
AGAGACCAAGCTTCATTCAGAGAGATGGAGAACTCCGATTTATTTATTATGCCCCTGATTCAGAAATCTAACCCTCTGAAGTTCTGAGCCCCAACCTCTAGACCCTTACAGTTTTTCTAGGCCTCCGTGCCTCATTTCTTTTCTGTCTTTCTTCTTTCTTTTTGAGACAGGGTCTCTTTGTAGCCCCAGCTGGCCTAGAACTCCCTATGTAGAACAGAGTGGCCTTGACCTCACAGAGATCTGCCTGCCTCCACCTCTGCTGGTATCAAAGGTGTGCCACCACTCCTTGGCAGGCCTCGTTTCTTAATCCTTACAGCACTGGTGAATTTAAGTTATAGTCTTACACTGCGGCTTTAAGTGTCTTAAGACCACCGAGGGAGGGAAAGAGGGGAGGGGAAGGGAAGGGAAATTTCTTCGAGCGTTAAGGAGCCAACCATGTTTAACAGAGGAGATATGAGTGCAGGCGTTGATATTCTTTAGCGGTAGAATTTATTGCTGACATCCCAGCAAAAAGGGCATTTGCAAACAGATGTTCCAGTAGATAACTGCAGTAACCGCTTCTTAAGATAGCCCTTGTGGCCTCGGTGTTCTCCATTTTAGTTTTATTTCCTCTTCAGTAAGTAAAACTCTTAGCAAACATCGATTATAAAGTCACTGTCAGGAAACAACTGTGTCCCTAAAGTAATAGACCGACTGTAAAACAGTATCAGATACACACAAGTACTGTTAAACGCGCAGGTGCGTATTTCCCCTCTTCACCTTCACGGTCTGTGGGGTGCACGGGGCCTCCTCCCTCAGTCCTGGGGTTCTTCCCCGTCTGCCAGCTTCATTCAGTCGCCTCCCCGTGCGTGGGGTACCGGCACCGCCTGCGGGGTGCACTCGGCTTTCGAAGGTACCCTCAAGCCTCCTCCCTCAGGTTGTTCGGCTGCCTGGCCCACAATCCGCCCGCGGGCACTCACCTAGCCTCCGGCAGCTGCCTCCCCGGACGCTCTCAGGAGCGTGTTGCGCGGGCGGGTCGCGCACGCTAGGCGGCTGCGACGGCGCGGGGCCGCGCGCGTAGCGTGCGCGGTGACGTCAGTGCGCTGGCGGCGGCGGCTAGGCTGTTTGTTCTGCTCTCCCGCAGCCGAGGAACCGAAGCGGTGGCGGCGGCGGCGACTGGCGGCGGCGGCGGCGGCGGCGGCGGCGGCTGCCGGCAGGGCCTGCGGGCGAGCGGGGCCTGTGAGCGCGGCGGCGCGGCGCGCGGGCCCCGGCTCGGCGCAGGCGGCCGGGAGAGGGGGCGGCGGCGTGCGGCCTAGCGTCTCAGGTGAGTCTCAGTGCCCTTCGGGGGCCGCGAGGCGGGCAGCCCGGGTTCCGCGGCGCGGCCTGAGTATCCTGCATTGCGTAACGGGCTGCTGCGCCACCACCTACGCCATCGGCGCGGCGCCGTGTGGGCTCCGATGCGGGAGCTTCACGGACCCAGGCCTGCGGCCGTCCTCGCCTGCCGAGCCGGGGCCGTCCGCTCGTGGGCGTCGCGGTGGCCGGGCCGGGCTCCCTCACGGGCGGCAGTCTCGGGGGCGGCGCACCGTGGCCGTTGTCGCTGTCGCTGCTCCCCTGGGCGCGGGCGGGCGCGGGCGCGGGCTGGGGGCGCGGGCGGGAGCGGGCGCGGGCGCGGGGCGGCGGGCCACCGGGGGCGGGTGGGGGGCGGGCCGAGCGCCGGGCACTTCCTGCCGCCGCCATTTTGTCAAGTGAGGAGGAGGAGAAGGAAGCGGCTGCCCGGGGATCCGCGGTGTGCGCCCGGCCCGGGTGAGTCCGGGCCCGGGATGGTGGCCGCGGGCAGCGCAGGGCCCACTGACTGCGGGTCCCGGTCGGAGCGTCTGGGCCGCGTCCTTCCTCCACCTGGGTCCTTCTGCCCGCACTGGGACAGCGAGCTCCTGCTCCTATCGCCTCACCTACCGGTTGTCCCTGGAGCTCTGCCTAGGTCCTGATCTGAGAGAGGGGGTTGCCCTAGCACGCCTGTCGGGAAGCCGGACCGAGGGAACGGGAGGGATGATGGAAGACCAGCCGAGCCCTCTTGACCCACCCACTCCCATCCTGGAAGCCCCCTCTCTGGACGCTTTGTTTTGCCGGGTTGTGCTCACTGGCGTTTGTGCAACGGCCCCTTTCTTTTGCGGTGTTGTGTGTGTCGGTTTAGGGTGGGGATGTGGGGGAGTTGTGATTCAGCGAAATAAAATGACACCCACCCACCCCCGCCCCGCGCTACGCGCGCTCACACACGGAAATAGCACAACTTCACCATGATGCCCCCAAGGCTGGGCCTTAGTTGGAGATGGGAAATCCCACATTTGTGTTGTGGACGATGTGAATACTTAAGGCCGGTGGATGAGTCATGTGCTTCTGCCGAGTGGCTGATCTCTCTTTTACAACCAAGACAAGACTTTTTTTTAAAAAAACCGTTTAAGCCTGCTTGTTGACTTGTTTATGCTTTATGCAACCTGGTGAGATTTATCTTCACGAGCCTTTGGATTTTCTACCGTGTTGTGTGTTACGTTGGGTGCCAGTGACCTCTTGAAGACTGCTTTATGAGAATTGAAATTATATTTGCTTATCTTCTAGGGAACACTATTAGTCCTTGGTCACACACAAAAAGACGTACCTCTAAGACAGTATGCTCTTTGGTACCATAAAAATGGTTGGGAGATTTTTGTGAATGGAGTTGTCAAGTTTTCTAAATTGTTAGTATCTGAAATTGGTAGACCTTGGAAGTTGTATAGAAAGTGATGTTCTAAAATCAAAAGGATTTGTGAATGTTTCCAGTTTCAAGAAGGTTTTGGGTGGCACAGTGTTTTCCAACTGGCCAGTAATTCTTATATTATATATATATATATATATATACATATATATGTATATATATATATATTCTCTTACATTAATTTGGATAGGGATTATTTTTCTGCTGAAGGCATTTGTAGATAGCTACCCTTTTCTCCCGAATACTTCCACAGGGAAGTTTAGGAGATTAGCATGTCAATAATTTACATTGGTATCAGATCTAGAAGGAAAAGTCTTAACCTGTTAAAAAAATAACCTTGTTACCCACCTTAACTCTTAACTTTTGATAGGCAACAAAGTATCTAAAGACTCAAGATGGAGTAAGTCTCTTAAAATGGTTTTAGTTGGTTCTTAACTGTAAAGAACCCATCCCTTTCTATACTGCTAGCACTCTGCACATGCAAATTACTAAAGATAAGAAGTTTTGCCTGGTGATGAAAGCTAATTTGCAAAAGTGTCATGGAATAGTTTGGATATTCTGAATATCTGTATTGTCTAGTTTGGAGGGCAGCAAGGAAAAAAAAATAGCCCAAAATACAGGAGAATCTTAGTCCCTTTAGTAAAATTTCCACTAAATTATTGAATTGTTTAAAGGAATTTAGACTTTGTTTCCAAAAGTTACCTTTTTGAGCCAGTTTTTGTGATCTTTGAACAAAGTCACACTTGCTTTGGAGGTGGGTGAGAATGCTGTACTTTCAAGTTACACAATTTAGGTTATTGAATGACTTGAATTACAAATTCTGTACATTGGGGCTTTAAAATACTTATTTTTAATTATATGTATCTGTGTGTGAATTTATATGCACTAGGTGTGTGTAGGGGTCCATCGAGTCTAGAAGAAGGCATCAAATTCATGGAAGTGGAGTTACAGTGAGATGTGGTGCTGGGAACCAAACCCAGGGCCTCTACTAGAGCCGTAAGAGCTCCTCTAAGCCTTTTCAGGCCTGAGGGGTGGCCTGGGGATTGAGTCAAAGTTTCACTTTGTAACCCAGGTTGGATTCAAATTTAGCAACCCTCCTGCCTCAGCTTCTCAAATGCAGGGATTACAGATGTGAGTCTCCACACCCTGCTTGGAGTTGTTTTTACAGAAAAAAAATTTGTTGCCTCAGTGACTTCAGTGTCCTGGTCTGTTAAATCTGCTTCTGACAACCCCACTCTCTGTGTGGATGTAAAATATGTTGGTGTCTACTGTTGCATAATCTTGAAAGATTGACCATGTTGTTTGGGAAAAAGATGGGCATAGTATCTCAACTCTGTAATCCCAGCATTTAGTAGGCAGAGAAGCTGAAGGATCCCTAATTCCTGGACAGCCTGAGCCACATGCAGATTTTCTTTTCAAGAACGAAAACTTGGTCATTGACAACTGCTACTATTAACTGATAAACCTTTGAGATACTTTTGGTGTCCAGAAAAGACTGGACATTTGGAAGGGGAGACTTAGAAAATCCTTGCTAGTATTTCATTAAGTACATAAAACATTTGTAAGGAATTTTCCTTTAAATTACTTTTTAAAATTTATTTTATGTGAGTGTATTGCCTGCATACATACATGTAAGTGCACCTGTGGTGTGCAGTGCCGGAGGCAGTCAGAAGAGGGCGTTGGATGTCCTGTGGGAGAGCAGCCAGTGCTCTTAACCTCTGAGCCATCTCTCCAGCCCCTACTTTTTTTTTTTTTTTTTTTTAAATCAGACTTAAGTTCTGCTCCACAAGAGTGTTTTGTTAATTTGGCTTTGCGTTTAGTATTCTCTCTTTTGTCCTCAGTGTCTATAAAGAGCATGTTAATACTTGAACAGGAATTTGCTATGTCCATAATACCAAATGCAAGTAATTCATTTTTTAAAATCTTGTTAAGCAATGGATATTCTTGGTCGGTAGTGACTTTTTTTTTTTTTTTTTTTTTTTTTAAACAGGGTCTCCTTAACCCTAGCCCACCTGGAATTCACCATGTAGACCAGGCTGGCTGCCTCTGTCTCCCAATTGCTGGGATTAACCTCCCAACAGTAATGACTTTTAAGAAATATGAGTTTTAACTAAGATAGCATTGAAGTTCCTAAGAGTTTCGGTAAACTAAGGCTGAGCAGTGTGGTATGTAATTGCTTACGTGGACTCTGTTGTGAGTTTCCCAGTTTGCAATGTGTGGGCTTAGGCTGTGGTTCAGCCAAGACTTACAAAAAATATTTTCAGGAGCTGCTGAAGTGGTTGATAGCATTTATGGGTAGCATTTCTTAATGCCAATCCAGTGAAAACTTGATCACTTCAAAAAAAATTGAACATATTTTTATTATTGATTTCATGCTTAAATTATCAGCCAATATATATAATTCATCCCCGAGGTCTTAGGATGTTCCCAAGAAAAAATAACACTTTTTCCAGTGGCTTTATTTTGGTACCTCAAGTATTTGAATGTCAGTATCAATTTTGTATAATTTGAGGATGACACTATTGTAAAATTTTATTTAAAATCTTTGTTTTTTAGTAACAGCTTTCAGATATAATTCACACATAAAATTACCAAATTTTAACATAGTCATAGTTGTGCATCCATCACTATAACCAATTGCAGAATATATTTCTGTGTCCCTACAAAGAAACTCTGAGTCCTTTAGCAGTTACTCTCCATCCTTCCACATCTAATTCCTGAGAACTGCAGTCTACTCTGTACATTTGCCTCTTCAGATACTTCAGTAGTCATATAATACATAATCTTTGGTATGAGTTCAGCATACGTTCATAAAGTTCATTCAGTGTGAATCAGTACTTCATTCCCTTTCCTGACAAAAATGATTATTATATAGATGTGTCATGTTTTATTTATGCATTCTTAAGTGGTAGATGTTTGAGTGTTTTTCACTTTTTGGCTAGTGAATAGTCCTGCCACTAAACATTTTTGTATAGTCACTTGTGGCTCACACCTTTGATCACTGGCTTGGGGAGGTAGAGATGGGATAAAGAACAAGTATTTATATAGATATGTATTAATTTTTATGGGAAAGATATTTAGAACCGTAATCCATTATACTCAGATGGTAACTACTTAACCTTTTAAATATACACAGAGACTTAATTTTTTTTTTTTATCAGTACTGGTGGTGGTTGACACAGGTTCTCTTGTGTCCTGTAGTCAAGGATGACCTTGAACTTCTGGTCCTCCTGCCTCCACCTCCTGAGTGTTGGGATTAAACACAGGACACTGGGCATGTTAGGCAGGCATCCTACCAATTTACCCCATTCCCCAGCTCTAATTGCATTGACTTTCTAGTGCTTTTACAGTAGTGTCAAAAGAAAAACCCAATGGAATTCATTTAAATGAACGAAGAATTAGAGGCCCAATAAAATGTATCCATATTTCCCAGGTTAAGTCTTAGGATGTATTTTATTCTGAATAAATAAATGAAACAGGATCCATTGCCACAGAACAGAATAGCCACCTACTTCCCCCGACCCCCATACACACTGTGGGAAATGAAACATAGGCCTTTACTCATGCTAGCGCTTCCTACTGAGCCCACACCTATTGCAGCCTTCACTTAGGTCATTTCTGTTCCTGATCTGAAAGAGAATATATTGATAGGGGTCTATATTATTTGAAAATAGGATTGATTTGATTGTAAGGGTTTTTTTGTTGTTGTTGTTTTATTTGAATAATAGTAGTATGTGACCATTTTAAAGACTTTGGAAAATTTGTAATGTTTTTTAAAATATTAAAAATTATCTCTTCAATTCCATTTTTTCCCCTATACTTGTGTAACAAAATTGAATTGTACTCTTAGGAGTGGGTACAAGGGAAAAAAAACCTACATATTAGGCATTAAGTGAGTTCTATCACCTGTGGTTTTATTTTATGTATTATTGTGCATATATGAGTGCTGGTACACAGTAGAAGTCAAAGAAGACTATTTCAGAATCAGTTCTCTCCACCTTTTCTGGGCTCTAACAGTCAGTGTGATGTTGTCAAGCTTGTGGTCCTGGTTATTCTTTGCTTGCTTTGTTTTTGTTTTGAGGCAGGATCTTTGTAACCCATACTGGTCTTGAAGTTCATAGTCAGTTTTGCCTCTATGACCCAAGTACTGGGATTACAGATGTGCACTCTCAAGCCTGGCTAGTTTTTTTCTGTTTTGCTAAAATACTACTCTGATCATTTCTCAAAGTATGAATATGTAATACATGATTCTACCATAATTTCGACCATTTTTTGACATGATTTTCATATTTTCTCTTTTTTATCTCTAGGATAAGAGCACTAAACCAAAGCTTTATACACATATTTCTTCAGAGAGAAATTGCATGTCTTGTTTATTATATGTGTGAGTTTTTTAACAGTTTCCTGCCACACATGACAGTTATGTCAAAACAAAATGTCTTTTTGTAGATGTGTTCTGAGGGCTCCTGAGAAATAAACGTGCCCCTGGCACTTGATCTTTGATCTTTATCCCCTCCCTTGCCCGGAGTTGGACTTTGTTCCCTGCAGTCTGCTGGCCTTGGGGTTAGAGCCCAGAGATGTTTAAATGCTTGGAGAAGATGACTGGAGAACTTGGGCAGCCTCTGGGCACTCTTTCACATCTGTTTGCCATCCTGCTCCAGAGACTGCAGCGTGAATTGGCTGTTCCTTGCTCTGCTGCTGCTCTGTGACTTTTCGTCTTTCATTTGTCTCCGAGCTTCATCAAGCTCATTTTTCCTTGCCTATTTTGCCTTGAAATGAGTGCCTTCACTAATGTTATGCTCTCAGGCTTGGTTGCCTGGTTGCATCATCATCATGAAGAAAGATGGAGGTAGAAGGTATTAGGCCCAGAGTAAAACTACAGCTAGGGCTCTGAACCTGGTGATGAGGGCTTGGTTTTCTAGGCATGTCACCAGATGATACCATTACCCACCAGGTACTTTCCAGATGTGCAGTGTCTCCTAAGATGTGAGTAGAGACCAATGTAGGAGATGATAAAAGGGAGGAATTACCTATGATCTGATAATATCTGATAGGATTAAGAGTAAGGTAATGGGATTAGTAGGAAGGCAGTAGTTCTGAGATCATCTACCCTGGGGCCCTTGCTGCAGTTTGGAGAAATGATCATCTGGGGCAGGCCTAAAATGTAGTCCACTTTATGAAACCTGGCCAAGAGCTGGAAGATGCTGGTGGAATGGTTTCTGAAGCACAGGTACAACATCTTCAAACCTTCACTGCCTCCCTTGACTCTCATTTGAATTGTATCGATGTTCAGAAGGAGTTTGATAGGATACAGCTGGCAGTTGGATGGACTGAACAGGTGTAGTTCCCTGAAAGGGAGACTGGGGTCTTGCTATTGTGTTTTGGGTTTGACCATTAGAGTTGGTCCTTTTGCTTGTGTGAAATGTGAAGGTGTGTGCATTTCCTTTAGAAATGGGTCAGATAATCTGAATACTAACTTCAACTTAAGAGAAACTGAACAAATTCGCTATTCTACTTGATCTCTGACATAATTACAAATACCTTAAACTGATAACTGAAAATGCTGTCCAGAAAATTGAACGGGGTTTGGCTTGTCAATTGTGAGTGAGCTCTGGAACTTTGGGCTGCAGCAAGCAGTGTTCGTTGACCTTGGTTGGAGCTGTGTACCACAAGGGTTCTGATCTTTATATAGGATGAGTTTTCTTAAGCATGGCTGCTGAGTGGGGCCACACATCTTGCTGTTCTATTATTATTCGTTGGGGTGAGAAAGGTGGAGACCCAGGAGCATTTGCTTTGTTGAATGGATTGTGAGAGTAATCTTCCAGGCCCTTCCTATTTGCAGTGGCCTCTCTGTTTCTTGGTTTCCATCCAAGGCTAAAATTCTTTAGTTTCTAGCTGCTTTTACATCAAGAGACCTGGGCACAGTGTGGGACCAATGACAGGGGAGAGGTGTTGGGCTTGGTATTCTACAATTTCCAGAAATACCAATTAGTAATTCCTGTGTCCCTGAGTGTGGTTAATGTCCCCAGTTGGCCTACCTTAGGCAGTAGGTCATACATGACTGCCAACAGTTTGGCCTTTGATGTTGTGTTTGTGTAAAAACAACAAAAAACAGGAAGGACTACTTAAAGGGAACTTAAATTTAAGGACTTCACATTTGGAATATTTTGAATAAGCATGCATTTTATGGGAACAAATATTTCAAAATAGGTGTTGAAATGAGAACCTGGAATGCTGATCATGTCAGTGCAGTGAATGGGGATCATCCTGGGTAGCTGAACTTGGCTACTAGGGGTCTTTGGAGATGGCCTTGGACTAGTCACCTGCCCTCCCAAACCTCAGTTTATAAAATGGGGTAAAAAGTTTCAGTTCTAGAAAACTTTGATGTCTAGAGGGTAAGAGCAATTGGCGGGGGGTGAGGGTTGTTTGTTTGTTTGTTTTTGGTTGGTTTTGGTTTTGCCAGTATTTTTGTTGTTGTTCATTGTTTTTGTTTTTTTGAGATAGGGTCTCCCTGCAGCTCCAGCTAGGTAGACCAGGCTGACCTGGATCTCACAGACATCTGTTTGACTTTATTTTTGTATGAGTGTTTGAGGTAGGGTCTCATTCTGTAGCCCAAGCTTCACAATTATTTTTTCAGCATCCTTAAGTGTTGGGATTACAGGTGTTGAATCATCTCACTGGACAGTAATTCTTTATATCTTTTTTCAAATCATGAAGTGAATTAAGATGTGGCAAAGGATGTTACACATTTCTAAGTTAGTTCATAAAACCTTTGTTCTAAGCTTTTTGTTCTATAAATGATTAAATGTGTTCTTACTATGAGTGATGTCAGAGAAATGTAGCATTGATTTTCATGATAACCTGATGGTAATTGTGAGTACCTTGATTTGGCCGTTTTCTTTTTTATCCTTTACCCAGGTGTGTTTGCTGAATATGCTTTCTAGTAGCTAGTGAAATGCTAGGATTTTAAGTTCTGGTTCTTTATACCCACTGCTTGCTTTTTAAAAGCTTTGTTGAGGTGGTGAGGTTTGAGGAGTCATAGTGATAAAGGAGAAAGGAAACAAGAAGTATTGATAGAGTGTGTTGTATGTACCGTGTGTGTCATGTGGTGTCTGCTTTTTGGTGCTTTTCCCATGTTTTTTTGTTTTTTATTTTTCGTTCTTTTTCTTCTCGTCAGGATAACTGTTCCATTAGGAAAGTACTTTACTAATTAGGTTTCTTTGAAGTATAAGTAAAAAGCCAAACTTGTGCCCGTGCAGTGGTCCAGCTCTGTTCCAACGTGGATGAAACTAGGGGTTTACTCCCTAGTACCACAGAAACACACTAGTTGTAATGTAACAAAAGGAAGTTTGTTAGTCATTAGCCACATGTAGTGGTGCGTGCCTATATTTCTAACAGGGAGGCAGGCAGATTGTAAATCCTAAGTCTAGCCTGAGCTACATGGTGAGACTGTCCCATAAAAAGTAAAAATAAATCTATAAAAAGGCCAACGGCTCTGATGGTGACTTCAGACTTGTTTTCCATCTTTGTTACTCTGTCTGACCTCAAGGTAAGTTAAGAGTGTTTCCTAGCAGTAGAGAGTTCTGTCCTAGGCCTCTGGGTTGGATCATTGCCCTTCCCTGTCAGGTGCAGTGTAGGAATGCTGAACTGCCTTGCCTTAGACACCTTTCGCTGGTTTCTTTCCTCCTCTCATTCATCCCAAGTCGTAGCTTTTGATTGTACTAGGTGGGATACTTACTGAACAGACTCATAATGAAATAGATAGCATTAATATCTTGAAGAAATTTTGGATGACTGAACAAAGGAAGCTCATTTTGCCAACTAGTTCATAAATCAGAAGTATTTGAAAAAAGTTTGGAATGAATTGCTTATGAAAAGGGTGAAAATGAAGACCAGGCATTATAGTGCACATGGAATCCTAGCGTGCCTCAGCTACACGCCAAAACCCTGTAATGCCCCCAAACAGCAAAAAAAGATAAAATAAAGACAGTAATGGACCTTTGAATTAGAAAAATCTTCTGTCGGTATAGAAGAAAGGAAAGACATGGTTTATCTTTGTGTCAGGCATAGAGGTACCTGCTATTCCAAACTCAGCTCTCGGGGAGGAGCCAACACAAATCTCAAAGTCACTGAAATAGACAGGCGAGTCCAGGCTGCCTGTAATAGGGCTCTTAGTTTGGCAGGAAATAGCCTTCAAGGGACCACAAGAATGTGAGTTTTAACACCGTGAAGGAATTGCAGGAAAGTTTTGGATTAGAAGCCACATAGATAAGTGTGTGTAAACTTACATGAATGACTGGGTAATGCAGGACATTCAATGCTTTCGATTTAACTGTCTTTCATGCCAAAGAAAGTTGCAGTTGTGATTTCACTGTTTATCAAGTCCCTGTAAAGTCTGCTGCTTGGCATTCCTCTAGTACAAAGGGTCTGCATAGATTTCCATAATTAAAACAAGCAAGTGCTCCTATAATAATCATTTTCCTATGATTGTCACTATTGAAAATAATCCTTTAAAAGACTCAAAGTTGAGAATCCAGTGTCTAAAAATTTTGGCCGGTCCAATTTTTCACTAGAGCATTAGTTGTTAGCTCTTGGGAATGTTGGTGAATCCTTGAGAATGAAGAATGCTGTGGATTTCTTGAGAAAAATGAACCTATGCATGAACATTGAACCCTAAAGACAGTCTGAAATCCATGTTCAGAATGGAGTTAAGATGCAGATTTTGAAGACTTTCACATGCAAGCTTTTGCCCCTTAATCAGTCTGGAGTACTTATTAGGGTTTGTCCTTGTAAAAATACACTAAGGGGTTTTGAGTCCTCAAGTTACCTGTGTGTCAAGTGTTGCTAGCCTACCCAGGTGCCCTGTATCTTCTCTCCCCTACCTTTTCATGGGGATGAGGAATTTGAGAGTGGGTATATTATAGTCTGAAGTTGAAGAAAGGTCTTTGTTCTGAGACTGCCTTGATCTCTACTCATCGCATATGTTCTCCAGGATTTGAATTTGCTTCAGAAGGCAACTCAATGGGGCCCTGGCCATCGATCATTTCTGTGGTGGTACGGGATGGGTAGACTTAGAAACAGATCTATGGTTGTGGTCTTCTATGTGGTTGAGGGCCTACCCTTAGTTACAGGACACTTGTTTAACTATACACTTGAACCTGCAGGCTGAGGAAGATGGTTTGTGGGAACATACTGTTCTTTTTTTAAGTACTTTTTATTTTTATGTGTATGAGTGTTTTGCCTTCGTGTAAGTACTCATGTCATGTATTGCCCATGGTGGTCCCCTGGACCTGAAGTTAAGGACAGTTGTTAGCTGCCAACCGAACCCAGGTCCTCTGCAAGAACAGCCAGTGCTCTTAGCTGCTGAGCTATCTATCCAGCCCCTAAAGTACAGTTCTTTATACAGCACGTAGTGAGTTCAGGAGTGTTAGACCACCAGTTCCTGTTCTAGGTGTCTCTTTTTCTCTTCCCTGTCCACATTCCTACCTGGTAGAAGAAATAGAAAATACAGTACCATAAACATAAATAATTCATATTTCTATAATAGGGGCAGAGTTGAGTCAGGATGGAAAAGAACTCATTACTTCTAAGAATAGTGCCTATTATTATAAAATGTCATCCTTCCCTGGTCTCTTAAGGTTTGAAGATTACTGTTAGCTTTTAATTAATCCCGTTTATCAGTTGTGTTGAAGTTTTATTTTATAGGCATGACTTTGGTTAACTTAATTTTCCCTTTTCTAGTTTGTAATAGAGAGGATTGCCTACATGAGTTTTGATTTTAAAAAGTATGCTGTCTGTGTGTAGGGTGCTTTTATTTATAATTCTTATAAAAATTACTTGTTTAGGAAATGAATTCATTTATAAAAACTTCTAAGTAATAGAGAGAGACTGGCTGGCTGACTTTATTTATTCCCTTTGACAACACTGGAAAACATTGAGCTAACACATTTATGTCTGGAAATAACATTACCTTAACATTCATCTAGTGCAAGACAATAACTCACATATTTTTGTAATCCTAGAAATGCAATTTTGAATGACCAGAATTGGAACTGGTTCTCTTCTGGACCCTTTGGAGGGCCCATTTATTGCTTGCAGCGTGTATATCTTTAGTGTCATCTCATAGGACATGTCTTAGTCTGTTTGCTCTGGTAACTGATGTTGTTCCCCCCCCCCCCCCAGGCCTGGTACCTGCCTTTCTGATACTATTTTCATTATTTTGATGTAATACATAATCTTTGATGGTTGAGGACTTTTAGCAAAACAACTGCTTCCTTGTGAGGGTTAGAACTCGATATTCTGGATGGATGCTTTACATCTCCCTTTATTTTTGTTACTTATTTTGTACCTGTTCTGAAATGGTAGTACCACTCTGATTTCTGGGTTACCCGTTAACATGTGTAGCTGCCTACTGGTCCCTCTTCTTGACCAGTACAGGTGCCTCCTCAGATTGTTAGCTTGGGCACACCAACTGCTAATTGCTCCATTTTAGTGTATATTTGAGTAATTACTGTGCCTTCATGGTATATTTGTAAGTTGCTCAGGTATAATCTTATGAACTAAGTAATGGTATCACCTCCACTTGCTGTTAAGGAGATGGTGTCTGGGGAACTCAGATAGCGTTGCATGGCTGATTAGTAGTAGTGCTTCGTTCGAGAGCCCATAACTCTGGACTCTGCTGCTCTTCGTGCTGTAGGAGGAAGGAATCAAGAAAGGACAGCTTTGATCTCAGAGAACTCAGTTCAAACAGTACATAATGTGTATGTGTACAAAGCAGACTTCAAAAGGGTTTTTGGAGAAGTAGAAGCAAAGAAGAAAGAGACATTCCAGGAGCTAGCCTAGAGATGGGATGAATCTTCAGTGCTTAGCAGTGTAGGAAGTTCAGACGTCTTTTCATTAGGGCACCTGGTCAGTAAAAGCAGCATCACCCTGCTAAAGAGAGTCTCAGGAAGACATTCAGGTGAACACAATTTAACTTCATCTTGAAAAAAACTTGCCACTAGAGCACCAGTCGCCTTGATTTGATTCTCTTCCATGTTTCCCTTTGATGTTCTAGTGAAAGTCTATGAGTGAAGAGAGATAGTCTAGAGGAATTCAGTAAACTACAGTGAGTCTGTCTTTAGTTCAGTTGCCCAGGCTTGTTGAAATGAGGTATATGAACTGGGTGATCAAGATTATGGTGAGCCTTCAGTCTTTAAATACTGCTTATGATGGTGCAATGAGTTCTGGTTTGTGGATACTCTCCCACTCCCCCACCCCCAACCACTAGAGACACTATTCAAAGCAAATTTCCTTCCTCAGGACCCCTGTCTAATATTTGTACTAAACTTAGTTGGTAATTAGGTGGTGTGTTGTATTCTGCACATATAGTGAGGATTTGATGGAGAACAAAGGTGCGTCCTATTGTGTCCTGTGTACAGTTACAAAACGACAGGGAGAAGCCAGGTGTGGAGACACATGCCACTAATCCCAGCACTCAAGTCAGAAATCCAGACCAGATATGGCTACATCAGACCATGTCTCAAAAGAAAGAAAATGACCTGGGGGAGAGTTGAAGCAGGTGTTGAGGAATCCTAATATCTCCAAAACTAGACAATTTAACAATTGTACCCTGATGGTGAGTTGTGTACCCCCCCCCCGCCCAGATTGATTTTGTGTGGATGCCTGAGGAGAAAATAATAGAAATGGTTAAATAAGTTCTGTTCAAAACCTGACCACTAAAGTAGCTCATACTCAGAATATAATTGACTGCAGCCTGGGTTCCATGACAGACCACTGTCTGACCTCTGTGATTCTTCACTTTCCCCAGCCACATCCCCCGCTCTTCCTAGATCTAGTTTTGACTTAATTGACAGTGACTTACCTCATTCATTCATTCATCCATCCCATTTCTCCTTCACTCCTATCTTTATCTTGCTTTTTTGAGACAGTGTCTTGCCTTGTGTCCCTGGAACTCCCTGTATAGATCAGGCTGGCCTCAGATATGCTCCAGTCTCCCTACCTCTCTGCTTTTTGAGTGCTGGGATTATAACTACACACCACGGTGCCTAGAAACCTACCCAGTTTCTAGAGCAGCTCAGTCAGTGGAACTTTATGCAATGATAGGAACATTTTACATGTAGGTCTGGTATAGTCACTGTGTCAAATATAAATGAGCCATTGAAGGTGACTGGAATATCCATTCAGTTGGTGCTGTTGAGAAGTGCTTTGACAGACTAGACAAAATGGGCTCAATTGAGCCTTTGGACATTGCCCTGAAGGCAGGTGGAGGTCCAGATCCCTAAGTGCAAGGGAAGGTTTAGAGCAGATCTTGGGGCTTTGAATGTTGCTTTCAGAGCTAGTGAGAATAGTTTAGGGCTCTGAGGAGACGAGAGGAGGACAGAGGCTAGTATTTAAGGTGATCAAATAGTCAAGGACTAAATGATCATGTTGAAGGTGGATAGGTCTCTTGTCTTACTCCCAAGGTCAGAAATGGGAGCCCAGCTTGAGAAAGCCAGGTCCATGTGGGGATGAGGACACTGGTAGTGAATTCAACTTCATTGGGAGGGCTTTTCTTTCTAAAACTGTCTACCCCGGAGTGAGTATCAGTTACTTAGATATGTGTGATGTTCTTTACTTTTGTTCTCTTGAGAGAGATCATTGCTCACCTCTCCTGGAATTTGCTTTAATTGATATCTTTCATTGCATTTTCAATATATTTATCATTTCCCCGCATTTCTGTGAGTAGCACTTTGGGAATAGGACTGCCCATTGTAGCATATTCTGTGTACAGTGAGAAAGTGAACAGAGATCCAAGCAGGGACTGAAAACTGAACTGTGATACTAAGAAATATGCTGGTGGCAAGTCCACCTGCAGTGAGTTGATGGAGGCTAAGATGATGCCAAAGAATTACTTCATGGTTCAGGCGGGATGGCAGAGATTGTATAATTTAATTGGACCTGTGTACTCCGTCCTCCTCCCTCACCTTGGACAGTTTCTATTATTTGATCTTTCTGCTCATTGAGGACCATCCAAGTGCTAGATATCAATGGTAAGCAGTGAACAAGAACAAAGCATGCCTGCCACAGAGCTGCTCTGCTAGTGTGATGAAGAGCAGATGGTGTAGCTCACTTGGTTTTACCCCAATGAGCATGAGTTTATGAAACAAATATTTGGAAATTATTACAAAACAATAATTTGTTTTTATTTAATGTTGGTGTTTATATAGGATTTATTTTGTGTAGCATCTCCCTGACTCTTAAAACAACCCTATGGCAGGGAGTTGTCTTAAATCTTCATTTTAGAGTTGAAGGGTTTGGGATGAAACCTCAGGGTGAGTCATCAAAAATGCATACCATTTTAAATGGTTCTGGATAGAGCAGTGTTAATTACAGGCACATTGTTATATAAAATATATCCAGTACTCCTAAGTAATTAATTAATTTGGGTATATATTTTTGTATCTTTGTGCCAGGGCATGCAGGTGGAGGTCAGAGGGCAACTGACAGTTCTTCTCTTCCACCTTGTGGATTCCCAGGGTGGACAGGCTTGGTAGCAGGTGCCTTTCTTTATCCACCAAGTCACCTTGTGGTCCCTGCAGAACTTTTTTGTCTTTAAAAATGAAACTTACATCCACTGAATAGTAAATCTTATTTTCCTTCTACCACACCATGCCAATTTACAATTCTACTTTGTTTCTGTGAATTTGACTGTTCTAGATAACACATAAATGGAATTAGTGGGTTTTTGTGACTAGCTTACACTTTGCATATTGTTCACAAGGTTTATCCATATAGTCACTGAATAATATCCTGCTGACTGAAAATATCCCATGGCTGTGGCTGTAACACTTTTTAAAAAACCAACACTTTTTTAAAAACCCGTCTGTTGATAGATTCTTGGGTTGTTTCCACCTGTGGCTGTTGTAATGCTGAAATCGTTGTGTTGATAGATACTTGCCTACTGGTAGCTACAGACCTCCTCATACCTGCCTGCACAGTCAATGTGACCTGAGACAGGGAGATGATGTTGGGCAGCTGAGCCCAAGGGCCAGGAAAATAGTTCAAACAGTGACAGCATGGTGTCTAGCCCAGATAGTGTTAACTGCAGCCTTAAAGAAAATAGACATCTGGCACTAAGAGTAATGGTACACACTGGTAATCCCAGTACTTGGTAGGATGATGCAATCCCTTCTTGGGAGGATCTGAAGTTTAAGGCTAGCCTAAAGTTCATAGTGAGGTTGTCAAAAAAAAAACAAAGGCTGAGTTGTGGCCCAGTGGAAGAGATTTTGTCTTGCAAGCTCAGTTCTTACCTCCAGTCCTACCAAAATATGACTTAATTAAAAATAAATCATACCAGGGTTGGAGAGATGGCTTAGTGATAAAGAACACTGACTGCTCTTGCAGAGGACCCCGGTTCGATTCCCAGCACTCACATGGCACTTAACAACCATCTGTAACTCCAGTTTTCAGGGGATCCCATGCCTTCTTCTGGCCTCTGCGGGCATTGCGTGACATGGGTGCACCCACCTATATGCAGGTAATATACACATAAAAAATTTGTTTAAACCTTAACAGTTAACCTGGAAGTCCAGCTTTTATCATCCTAAATTGCTTTGCAGAATATCTTGATTCGGCAGGTCTCATGCAGAAAGAAACTCACAGAATAAAGGTAAAATTTCTCTATGTATTTATTGTCTCTTGTCGCTAGAGCAGCTTAATTTTTTCTTAAGTGTTTTAAGCCAGAGGGTTCCTACCACCTTTTGACCACATCTTACTTACTCCAAGGTCTTGGCAGTGTACCACTTTAAAGTATTAAATGTTGGAGCAGTATTGACTTCTATCAATGCCAGTATTGGCAAGCTCTGTCTATACCTTACCTGAAGGGAATGAATTGCTTTCTCCTCTACTGCCTCATTCCTCATGCTTCTGAGGTACTGAATATTGATCCTTGGAAGGGCACCATGGACCCTTGAGGTTGAGTGCTACTTTGTACAGTTTGCTGCCCCAGAAAAAACAGTTTTTATTTTCTTTCAGAGAATCTATTTGCAACCTTGTAAGAGAACATCTTTTAATTAGTGGGTGGATGTTTTTGATTTGGCTTTTTTGACTCAACACTATGAATTTTCATATGCAAGGTTGTAAGGAATATGTTGTCTTTTGTCTGGACATTGGTGGCCTGTAGGTATAGGTGTTTAGTTAGTCTTAGATTTTATGTGATAACTATGCATTCTAGAAACAAAAGCCTAAGAATGTCTTCTGGAGGGCTGGGAGGATAGCTCAATGAGTAAAGTGCTTGCTTTGCAAACATGAGGACCTGAGTTTGATCCCTACAACCCAAGTTTAAAAAAAATTAGAATGAGGGGGGCAGGTGTGGTAACAGGTGGATCCTTGGAACTTGATGGTTGGTCAACCCATTAGGCAAGCTTCAGGCCAATAAGAGACCCTGTTTCTTAAAAACAAGGAGGATGACTCCTGAGGGAAATACAAAGCTCTGTTCAAGTCTTTCTTAGTCTCCCATTTCTAATCATGGTTAGAAAACTGAAGGCATTGAAAGGAGCTCAGCCTCCTGGGGCAGAAATGCTTATTTAGAAATTGCCAGTGACCATGTGTGCCAACACACAGTGTATGTTCTTGTGGGCAAACAGACAGACGGCAGGAGATCTGGTGGTTTTCTGGCACTTGTGCCACAACATGTCTTTGATTTATGAAGGGATAAGAATGGGTTGAAATTGAATGATAGGTTTAAAGATATAGGCAAAAAGATAGGAGCTTTCTGAAGGAAGATAGTTAGTGACCATGAAGGGTGAACAGACATTTCTTTGTGTGCTCCAGGCTCTTTCAGTTCAACTCTTGGGTAGTCAGATGTTAGAATAAGGGCTTCATATACCCAAAGGTCATTGAATCCACACAGCTTGATGTTGGAGTCTTTTGTGCGGATATTTTTGCTAGCTTTTTTTTTTTAAGGAATCTTGTTATGTTGCCCAGGCTTGCCTTTGATTAATTATTCTGCCTCATCCTTCTGAATAGTGAGGGCGAAAAGTACATGCCCCTGTGCCTGGCCTTGCTACATCTTGATCAGGGGCTTTCTTTGTCCTGTCTCTTTCACGGCAGGGGCTATTTAACAGGGTGTATAATAATTAGCCATCAAATGTTTATTGATCCTTTTCTTCACTCTAATGACCATACCTGGAAACTTGGAAACATCCAGACATAAAATAACTGGGGAGTAGTGACCAGCCTGTAGTGACGAGATAGTAGCTATCCGTTGATATCACAGTTGAAAGTGACAACTAGACTGTGCAATACACATTGTCATATAAAAAACAGAACACAGGCTGTGAGTGGAATTTTAATTCTGAGTAATTCTGCGACTTGTCATAGAGATAGATACTACATACCAGGTGGTCTTTTCCTTAGTTTTAGTTTGTTTACATTTTGTCATAATGACAATTACCTGTTTTATTTACAAGATCCCATGCGCAGACTTGTTCTTTTTAATGCTTCCTATTCCTCGGAATATGAAGATGTTCTCTAGGGGCCAATAGGTAGCTTTCAGTCTCTTGGATTTTTGTGCTTAGGACTCCTCATTTCTTTCCCAGCACTGAAGACACAAGTATCTTCACTAGAGATTTAATCAACACTTTAAAACTGGGTTAAGGTCTTCCAGGAAGTATTTAGTATAAAATTCTAAATACTGGCTTTGCTCTTATTACTACAATTGAGTTATCCCCCCAAATTAACTATATTATTAAACACTTTAAGGAACTGGGGAGATGGCTCAGTGGTAAACAGCACCCCATAGCAGCTCACAGTCAGCATAACTCTCAATTTCAGAGAATTCTGACTCCCTCTTCTAGCCTCTGTGAATATTGCATACACATGGTACACTTACACATACAATAAAAATGGTCTTTTTTTCCTTCTGAAACTGGAAACTGGGTCTTACTCTGTAGCTCTAGCTAGAACTCACAGAGATCCACCTCCCTCCGTCTCCTAGAGCTAGGGTTCAAGTTTGTTTGGTTTTTAATTTTATATGTATGAGTGTATTATCTGCATGTGTGAAAGTGCATCTGTATCAGTCATGCAATGCCCACGGAGGTCAGAAGACAGCGTACAGTGTTGGGTCTCCTGGCTCTGGAGTTACAAATGGTTGTTAACTGCCCTTGTGAGTGCTGGGAACCAAACCCTGGACCTCTGCAAGAGCAGCCAGTATACTTAACCACTGAGCCATCTTTAAGTAGCTGTTGATTCACTTTACCTTCCTCTGAATCAGGAGTGCCTTCTCCAGTGGATGTGAATGTAGAGATCTTACAGCCCACAATTCCTCTTTGTTTCATTTTAATTGTTTATATTTTATGTGCATGAGTGTTTTGCCTGCATGTCTGCTGACCCATCTCTCCATTCCATTGTTTGAGAAGGATTTCATGTAATCCAGGCTGACCTCCATCTACCCTTATAAATGAGGATGACCTTGAACTCGAGGTCCTCTTGGTTGCCAACTACCAAGTGTTGAGGTCACAAACCAGTACTACCTGGCCCATACTGCTTCTTTATTCTTTCAGGGTGGTCAGTATTGCTGCTTTGTTCTTGTAACTGTTATTCAAGTCACCAGAGCCCATTATTTTACTAGATTTTCAGCAAGCAGTATTCCAGTTGCTCTTCTCTTAGAGAAGCTCCCAGTCTTGACAGAGTAAACGAATCTAGTTTAGGTTTGTTTGTTTGTTTTTCACTTAGTTTCTATAATTGAATATGTGTTGAGCATTTCATATAGGCACCATTTGGTTTTTGGTGGTTTTTCTTGTGTGTGTTTGTTTTTGAGACAGGGTCTCCCTGTAGCCCCAGCTGGCCTGGAACTCAACAGAGATCAGCCTGGCTCTACCTCCCGAGTATTGGGATTAAAGGCATTTGTCACCATGCTCCTGTCTTCATATAGGCACCATTTGTAAGTTGTAAGTTTAGGAATTTATATGTTCTGGACACAAATCCTTTAATCAAATTAGTAATTTGGAAATATCTTCTCTCTGCCAGACATTTTTGTTTAGCCAAATATAATTATTGTATTCTGTTTTTGTGTATGTGCATCTTTTTCTTTACAGATGGTGCTTCTCTTTGCCCACACATAGTTGTTTCTGTTTTGCTTTTGATACAGGGTCTCATGTATCCCAGACTGGCCTCAAACATATTATATTGCTGAGAATGACCTTAACCTCTATTCCTCCTACCTCATAAGAGCTGGAATTAAGGCATGTGCCATTATCATACCCTGGTTTGGGGAAGAGGGTTCCAGGTTTCTCTCAGCATGTGTCCATATTTGACAGTTCTACCTGAGACTGGAGAACTGTAATAAACTGCAAATTGTGTGAACCAACTCCTAGGGAGAGTAGTGACTAAGATTGGCCACCCCAAGTCCTGCTCACAAGCCCTTTCAAATTCTTAACTGTGCTAGCTAGGGACCAAAAGAATTGGGTGACTTTCTGTGGAAGTGGCAGAACTCTAGCAAACGCTATTCTGAATTTGGGGAGGATTCATCTTAAAATGTGGGAGATTAAATTTTAAAAATGGCACTACAGAGATGCTCAGTGGTTAAGAGCACTGACTGCTCTTGCTGAGGACCTGGATTTGATTTCCAGCACCTGCATGGCGGCAAACAACTGCCTGTAACTCCGGTTCCAGGAGATCCAAAGCCGTTTTCTGACTTCCGTGGACATTGCATAACACAGGTGCACCTGTCTACGTGCAGGCAAAATAGACTCATACACAAAAATAAAAATAATAATATTTAAAATGTCCATTCATCACATAATGGTCCTTTTACTGATGGAATGATAAGACCAGATATTTGGTCACAAATAGCACCTGACCAGAAGGGGTTCTTTACTGCCTCTAGCAGAAAGAACCATGCTTGGGGCTAAAAAAGATGACTCAGTCAGAGCACTGGTTGCTCCTCCAGGGTATCCAGTGCCCTCTTCTGGCCTCCACAGATTTGCACAAATGTGATGTGCTTACATATATATAGGCAAAACATTCATTTACCTAAAATAAAAATAAAATCAAGAAAGGACCCAGGCAGGAGAGACTACTCGGGGTTAAGAGCACTAGCTGTTGTTTCAGAGGACCTGGGTTCAACCCCCAGTATCCACATGGCAGCAGCAGCTCTGGCTCTATCACCCTCTTCCAGCCTTTGTGGGCACTCCACACATACCAATAAACATACCAGCCATCAAAAATACTTATATAAATAAAAATAAGTAAATAAAAAGAAAAGACACACTCCTTTAATCCCAGCACTTGGGAAACTGTGGCAGACTGGTCTCTGTGAGATACAGGCCAACTGGGGCTACCCAGAGACCCTGTTTCCAAAAAAAAAAAAAACAACTAAAAATAATAAGGGCCATGCCTATTTCTGTGTAGTGAATGTCTGGGAATTAGGCTAGCAGTCACAATATCAAGTGTGTTTGTGCCTCAGATGTCCACTTCTGCGAGTCATGATACTACTGTAACTGGGCAGGGACTCTGTATCGATGGAAGTGGGCTATAATACTTTAAAGATCCTGACCAGCAAAAAATGACATCAGGATATACCAGGAACTACCCAAGTGCTAGGATCCCAGGAAATTAACCTGTGCTACTTGGGGTTCTCTTCCTGTTGTGTTGTGTTGTGTTGCTTATTTGCTTGCTTGCACTTGCTTGCTTGGTTGTTTTGAGATGGGTCTCATATAACTCTGTCTAGCCTCAAATCCACATTCTCCTGCCTGCATCTCCCAGTGTTGGGCTGAAAGTTTCACATGCCCCCTTTGATCACTTGTTTTCTTTTCTTCAGGCCTCAGGTGGCTATTGGATTGATTATTTCACAAGGGATAAATGATTATCGTTCTTATGGAGCTGATTTTCTGGCAGTAGGAAGTATATTATTAAATTTTGGTTTAGTTAACAAATTTTGCCAAAGTTCAGGCAAAAACAAACCAGATATTCCATAGAGTTGATGGCTGTCTACCCATATGTGTCATTTGTACACTCTACAAGCAGTTGCTTAGTGGAGTCCGAATTAGGTGTTAAGTTCTAAGTGTGCAAAGGGTAGGAATAGAAGGGTTGGGGGGAAAAGGGAAGATGTGTCGTTCTTGCAGTTCGTGTCTGCTGCATGCCTTGGTACCAGGCAACTCATTGTGCTGTGACTCCTAGTAGTTCTCCCAGCTGTGTTCACTACTGGCTGTAAATGAACTTCTGTGATGCTTCTCTTTTATATCACCAACAAGATTGTAGAAATGCCTGAGCCTGGGGACAGACAACACCTCTTCCTTCATATATTGGTCCCTTGGGAGCCCTAGGTGTTGAGGTTCATGGTAAGGGTTCTGTATGTTACCGTTAACATTTCACCTCTTGTGATGAGGATTGGCCCCATAGGAAACCATACTTTCCTAGCTTTAGCTCACAGCATCATTCCCTTTGTGGGCAGATTAGGCTCCACCACCAAACCTGAGCTCTGCAAAAAGGTCGTTTAGACTCATTAGTAATGCAAATATGAGTTTCCTTGTGCTTGCCCCTTAAAAGATTTGAAAAGCTACCGGACCTCCTCTCTGGATTGCCTTTCTGGCATGGAGCTTGAAGTAGCTTGTCTAACTTTTTGTCTCTGACTGCCATACTACTTCCACTTAGGGTCCGGGAGCCCACAGTGGTGCAGTAGCCTACCAAGGATCTTGGATGGCAGCCAGGCCCTGGGCCTCAGGCTCTAAGGGGATTAGTGGGTCTGTTCCTTTTGGCTTAATGTTTGGCCTCAGCCATCATTTATTGCATTCTTCCCTAGGAACCCAGCAGAGAAGTCTCAAGAGTTGGCTCATTCTGCCTTTTGAAATACAAACCTGCCATAGGTTGTTAGCTACAAGTGATATATCTAGAAGGTGTGGCAAAAACAGAGAATAGGGTAAAAGATTATCCCTGGGTTTCCAGGCCAGTTCTTGCTATCATCCTGCCCTCTCTCACATTCTCCCGTTTCAGCCAACAAGGTAGTTCTATTTCCTGTAGCAAAAACCACAAACCATCATTCCCCTTCTCCATGTTTGCTTTTGGAGTCCAAGAAATCTCAGTATATCTACTGAGCTGCATTGGGGCTCTCCAGAGCTTTCATCCACTGACCTGCATGCATATCCAGGCGTTTATCAATTACAGCTGCCGAAATGTGGGAAAAGAGCATTACATTGTAGTTTCCTTTTGTGTTTTTTTTGTTTGTTTGTTTGTTTGTTTGTGAATACAGAAATATTTAGCTTTAGTAGTTCCAAATTATGGCCTGAATCACTGGGGAGCTTTCAAAAATCCCAACACTTGGGTACCCACTAGGACTCATTCATTAGAATCTCTCTGGTGAGGAGCCTAAGCATGAAAAAGGTATCCTAGATGCTGCCAGCAGTGCAGTTGCACACAACTGCTTTCTAGTTTTACATTAGTTAGGTCAGGAGTTGCAGATGAGAATCTAAACTCAAGTTTTGTGAGGTAAATATACATACGGGCAAGTTGTAGGCTCTTGTGGCTTGTTTGGCTTTTTTATACCTGCTCCCGGGTTTTCCTTTTGCTGTCTTCAGTGTTGAGCATCACTTTGTTAGCCTGAAGATAGAGATGATGGTAGTTTGATTTTTTTTTTTTTTTTAATGGCCCAGTTGGCTGTTTTGATTATACTTGGACTTTGAAAAAATCTGAGGAGCTGAATCTTCACCTTTATTTCTGCTGATCATTTGATATTGAAAATTTTTGTGGAATGAGTGAATTGATAGGCTCTGTTTTGCCATGAGTAAAAATGGATATACCTTTGTTACTAATAAAACTTCTATTCATAATAGTCAAAAACTAGACAGGCGTTTCAAAAATTTGAGTCTAACATGGGCTTGATAGCAAGGTCCATTAAAAAATAGCCAAACAGTAGAAATAACTATGTGTGGGAAAGGTGAAAAGATCAGCAAAATGTAGTATATCCATACTGTACAGTATTATTCAGACTTTAAAAGGAAGGAAATGGGGTTTTATGGATAGACCTTGAACACAGTAAACCAGGTGAGAACAGCCAGACACAAGAGCAATGCTGTATTTTTTCCACTTAGAGTGGAATTAGTTGCATTCATATAGATAGAAAACAGAAAAGTGGTTGCCAGGGACAGAAGTGAAGAGTTTCTATTTAGTGGGTAGACTTTCTGTTTGGGATGATGAAAGGTTTTGAAGGAGGGTAGGAATGATAATTGCTCGAAAGTGTAAATGTCATTGTTGTTACTGAACCATACACTTCAAAATGGCTTACTGCAATTTAAAAACCCTGTTTTGAGACAGGTTTCACTCTATAGCCCCTGCTGGCCTGGAATTTGCTGCATAGACCAGGCTGACCCTTAAACTTAAAAGAGATCTGCCTGCCTCTGCCTCCCAGGTGCTGAGATTAAAGGCACACATGCTACCTGGTACAAAACTAAACATTTTTAAAATGGAAGACACCTTACTTTGTTATTGATTATATTCAGCAAGAACTGTAATGAGGAGTATCTGCACAGATCACTTAGGGCTTTTGTTCTCTGTTGTGGCCCTTAAAGTTTTGGCTGAATTTTTGGTATTGAATTGCCAGCTATTACTTCCTGTTACTATGGTTTTGGGTGTTCCTCTCCCCTTGTAGCTGACTGCTTCTATAATCTGGTATCCTAGGAACTGAACTAAGTTTTCCTTCTCTGGGCTTTGTGGTATTCTTACCCAGTATCACCTTCCTGTGACCTGGTTTGGGATAACATCTAAGGTGCAACTACCCACTCTGATGTAGTTAATAAGTTAAACTGCATTTTCAGGTCTACTATTTAGTTCTGGATTTATCCATGGCCACTTAAGGATCTAGCTAACTTTGTTTTGAGGTTAAAATACTTGTTTTTGTGTATGTGTTTGAGACAGGGCCATTCTTGATCCTCCTGCCTTGGGCTCCCAAGTAGCTGGGACTGTAAGCATGCACCCCTATATATCCAGCTTGGTTATTTGTTTTGGTCTGTGTTTAACTATTTCAGGCAGTGCTACTAGTAGCATCCTTGGGCTGTTGGCATTGACAGTAGACAGCTGTTGATAATGGGTTCCCAAGTATGCATGCAGCAAGGTGATCTTGGCAGATATCCTCTGTTTCCAGGAATCCCTTCACTTCTAAAATTCTGACATGTAAGAACCGAAACACCATCAGTTTGGGGATATTTGAGCTTTTCAGAGAAACATCTATAGAAATGTTTTCTTATTTGCCCATAGTACCTGCCTTCTTCATCAAGCCGTTTTCTCTATTATACATTATATAGTCAAATAATGGCAGTGGCTTCTGCACCACCACTTCTAGCAGTAAAGAAACTTCTCAGGGTATAAAGTCATCCTGAGCACTTGAATTCTGAGAAAATCTCCAGCTCTTTTCAGAAAAAAAAAAAATTTAAAAAAACACTCCCTTTATTAATCTGTCCCTGGTTACTTTTACTCTACATCTGTAACTACCTGATCCCCATGAAATGGTTGGGAATGATTTAGGTGTTAATTTCCCATATCTGTTGCTGACCTAGAATAAGTCTCTTTTGCTGCTCATTTGGTGCCTGATCTTGTTAGTGGTTTTATAGTTTGCACTGTGGAAAAAGAACTAGTTCAGGGATTCAAAAAAAAAAAAAAAAAAATTAGAGTAGCCTAGTGTAAGATCCACTTAGGTAAAGTGGCTTCTTTCTTTGGCCTTCCTAATTAAGGATGAACCATACTGGTGGGATGAAATTTTTTATTTTTATTTTAGTATGAGTGTTCTGCTTGCATGTAAATGGACCATATGCATGCAGTGCCTGTGGAGGCCAAAAAAGGGCATCCAAACCTCTGGAACTGGAGTCATAGAATGTTAGTGGCCATGTGGGGTCTTAGGTCTGAACCTGGGTCCCCTGGGAAAGTATATCATTCTAGACCCAAGATGAAAATTTTGAGTGGTTAGTTGAACAGTTGTTATTTAGCATTGCTTGCAATTATGATGTTTATTTGGGGGATTTACACACACAGGTGTGTCAGGAGTTGCATATTTCTAAAGTGTAAATCTTTGGGTTACTGTCAATGTAACCTGCGTGAGGAAAACACTCAGGATGATTGGGTCACACTTGACTGGGCAGAAAATGAGCAGGCAAAATAGCAAAACATGTAAATCACTGAAGTTGTAATATGGGCTTGGTTTAACGAAGTGTATATTGTCTTCAGTAGATTAATCCTAAAGATCAGTAAATTAAGTATTTTTCATTAGCCTAACAGATAATAGAGGACCTACTGCAGAATGAGAGACTCGTTTTCAAAATAAATACATATCTGGGATGGATGCCAATTTTAGATTAATTACCAGTGAATGAGGTGCTTTTGAATAGAAAGCTACTTCTTATGGATGAACTTTGTCACCATTTATTGTACAACAGACGAATGAGAAAAGATCAGGAACCACAGAATCTATGAAAATTACAATTAGAACCTCACCCCACCTGCCCTGTACCCTCCCCCATAGAATCTGCTTACTGCCGTCTCGTACATCAGATAATTTTACATAATTTTTTTCCTGATGGCCTAACTCTGAACTCCTGAAGACAAATATCTTCGTGTCAGATCTTATGAGGGAGGCTGTAGTGTAGCCCAAGTTGTAATTAAGTCATTTGTTAAATGAAATCATGTTGTCATCCTAATGCAAGAATAAACACTTCACCTGACAGAAACCAGGAGGGTACTGAAGTCACCTTTTTGTTTT
The DNA here is from genome assembly GCA_035773235.1 of Eospalax fontanierii. Classification (NCBI taxonomy): domain Eukaryota; kingdom Metazoa; phylum Chordata; class Mammalia; order Rodentia; family Spalacidae; genus Eospalax; species Eospalax fontanierii. The sequence continues at coordinate 10,354,168 of CM069554.1, forward strand.
GTTTTTTTTTGTGGCATGGTCTCTCTGTAGGTAGTCTCAGAGTCCCAGTACTCACTATGTAGACCAAACTGGCCTTGATCTTAACAGAAGTTTGTCTGGCTATAGCATATTCTTACCTTCAACCAACTTTTTGTAGTGAGGGGGCCATGAAAAGTCAGAGGCAAGCCCTATAGATACACATTAATGAATAGGAGGTTTTTAACAGTGGAAAAATTACAAGAACAGTTGAGCCTTTACCATAACTTCTTTGGTTTGAGCTTTTATAGGTTCTGAAGTGCCATCATGCTTCAGATGTCCTACTGGGACAGTAAGATACACATCCACGACCTCTGTAACTCAAGATTTCATATTTATTTTCTCTTTTTTTCTTGTTCTGGGAATGGAGCCTAGTGCCTTGTGAATGGTAAGGAAGCCTTTTGCCATTGAGTTACACTCCTTTGTCATGAACACCTTTTAAAGCCTTAAATAATTCTTTAGATAGAAATCCGATCTATCTCGTAACAGTACCCAGTAGAAACAGTGAACTATATCATGAAGGAACTTGGGCACGAGTGTACATTTTTAAGAAATACAGATCAGAATGAAAAAGGAAGAAAATAGAAACATGAAAGATACGGAGTTGGAGAGGAGATGTGGGTGATGTTCTGTAAATTCAGGCCCAGTGGCCCTAGAAGGGAGGGCAGCCCGCCCAGCCACATGTTTTTCCTGGAGGCTTCACTGGGCTGGTGTTCTGCATGTTAAAATGAACAGGTAAAAGATTGCTCTCTTAAGGCTATGACATTCGTGTGTGTGGTGGTCTGGGTTGTATTTTCTCCCATTTATTATTAAAAGAATGTAAGTTTGTGCTGGGTTTAATAGGGTTTTTCTTCAGCACCCCATGATACATTTGTTCACCTGAAAGTATAATGCATTTTGATGCCATTTCTATGGCAACCAGTGAACTACAAAGAACAAATTCTATTTTTGTGTTTAACATGGTAATGGGATTAGTGAAGGCATACCTAAAATTCCATTGTCAATCAGTACTGCCTTTTTTTTTTTTTTTTAAAGAGAACTGGGTTTGTCCAGTATGAAAATTTAACACTGCTATCATTTGTGCATCCTTTTATAATCTGCATGTCCCTCCACCTGGCCTTCAGTGTCATTTGAGTTTTTTGGTGGTCCCCCTCCCCTCAGTAGATTTTGATTAAAATCATTAGTGGCTTCATTCTCTGGGTATACAAATTTGTATACAGAGTATATAACAAATCTTTGCCCGATTGGTGTTGTGTTGCACACCTGCCTCAAAAAACCAAAGACTGGTAATACAGCTCATTGGTAAAGCCCTTGCCTCACATGCATGGGGAAGGATGAAGAGGAAGAACACACAGTGACCTCTCTATCTCAAATAATTAAAGAGCAGAGAATTTGTTTTTGAGACAGGTTTGCTTTAGCTGGCCTGACCTCGTGCTCTCAGTCCTTCCTGCCTCAGACTCCTAACTGCTGGGGTTATATATGCATATCACCATGGCCAGCTCAAGAGGTCAGACAGTTTTAACTTAACCTTGTTTCAAAAACCAAGCATCTCCAAGAACTTTGGCAATATGCCATGCAGGCGCTGCCTCAGGAAGCTTTCCTTAACCTGAGTCCCTTGCTGAAGTATCTAATCTTGGAGGTCTTTTGTGCTTTTGTTTGTATGCATGCACGCATATGTGTATGTGTGTGGTTTGTTTCTTTGTTTTGAGATAGGGTCTCATGTAGTAGGTGGGCCCTGATTCCCAGAACCACTTTCCTGTATAGGTATGTACCATCAACTAAAAAACAGATTTTCTGTTGGAATAATTGGAGGTGACACCTCTTGCCTAAATCTCTTGGGGACTGGTTGACCTCTGGCTCTGAACCTAGACTGTAAATAATAGAAGCATGGGGTGACAGAGGGAAAGCTAACAATAACAACCTGGGGTAGAAGACAAGGAACATTTCTGATAGAGTTCTTTGGTTTGTTTAGGTTGTTACAGACAGAGGGACTACAATTTGTTTAGCTCCTTATTAGGGTGGAGTGATTGTTGACGTTGCTTTGACTAAGATGGGCATCTGACCAGTCACCTTTCCTGACTGTCTGTGGAGAACTCTGGAGTCTATTTCTGTGACTTTGCTGTTCCCTCAGCAGATGATTCTGTAAGTTTGTTTTCTAGCAATTGGAAGAGTTCGTGCCATTCAGGGAATAATATACTCAGAGCTCTACCCTCTTCCATCTGTTGGAGAAGGTGTCTACTTCCCTGCCCTTGGTAGCCTGGGACTCAGAATGTCTCCTCCTTTATAACAGAGCACTGTCTTATGTACTACTAGCTGCTGAGTTGCTGTGGCAAGACCCATTTCTGTGCCCTTGTGGAGAACCAGGTGAGGGTAGGAAGAGCTTCAGAAAGTATTTACTAGGCTCTGGAAACTTCTTTGTAGGTTAATTCATCACATCTTTCCCCCCATAGTGTATTTTCCTTGATCTAAAATTTAGAGTGGTTTCTGTTGCTTCTCCATTTAAGGGGATCCTCTTACCTTAGCTTCTAGAGTAGCTTAGACAACCAGCATGTGTTACCACCTCTTCTTTCTCAGTGCATAACCCGTCCCCCCACTTCTTAGAAGAATTTCAGATATGGTATTTTATCTTACTGTGTGTACTTTGGGAACCACTTTTAAGAATGAGGACCTAGACTGAAGCTGGGATCCCTGGAATCCATGTAAAAGCTTTAGGGGCACAGCTGACACCCATTCTTATATGTCATATGTTTCCTTTTAAATAAATATTCCTGAATGCTGGGATTGCAGACGTGTGCTCCTGCAGTCAGTCAGTGTATATAGTACTGGGGGCTAAACGCAGGGTTTCACACACTACTCCTAACTGAGCTTCAGCCCTGATCATATATTTTGAATGAAAAAAAAAAAAAATAAAGATCCAAATTGACATATTTAGTGTGGAGTACAAAGATTAGATATGGAACATTAAGTGTCTTTGTTATTGTGGATGAGAGAGTGAGTGGGCACTTACATGAAGGTCAGAGTGCAACTTTGAAGATTCAGTTCTTTCCTTCTACTGTGGGTTATAGGGATTGAACACAGGTCATCAGGCTTGCACAGCAAGCCCTTTTACCCTCGGAGCCATTCCACTGCCCCCCCTTCCCTTTTTTGTTTATTTCTTAAGATCAAGCTAGCCTAAAAATTCCGTGTGCCACCGAGCCCAGATAGTAGTTTCTAGGTGGTTTTGTGGTTGTGGTGATAGTTGTTTTTGTTTTGTTTTGTTAGAGACAGAGTCCCCCAATAAAGCCCTAGCTGCCCTGGAGCTGTGTAGACCAGGTTGACTTTGAACTCAGAGATCTGCCTGCTTCCTATGTGCTGAGATTAAAGACCATTGTGCCCGGCTGTGTTTTTTTTTTTAAATAATGATCACATGTTGATTCTTTGGGTATATGAAGTTCAGTGAGTATTCTCTTAGTCATATGAGATACTACATTATATTTCTGTTGGATATACACAGATAATGGTGTAGGAATGACATTTTGGTTCCTGGTGCCCTTCGCTCATCCTACTTCCTTTTCTTATGCCTGAAGTCTCCATGCCTTTGTTGTTGGTTGAATTCTTGGCTGGTGTCTCATTTTAATCTTTTGTCCTAATTAGGTCCCAAGCTTATTTCTGCCCAATCTCTACCTTGGTATAGCACTGCATTTGCTCCTCCACTGAGTGTTAAGGTGGTAGAGGGCAGAGATTCAGCCATATCTCTTTCCTAGTGGTGGTGATGATAGAGAAATTGTGACTTGAGTACCTCTGTATCTGGGTGAGACATACACAGAGCTGGAGTGATGGGAAGATTGTGGTTATGTGAGTTATTTCTCTTTCCCCAGGCAAGCCTCTTATGCTAGGGTGAGCTTCATTCTTAATAGTGTGAAATACTTCTTTTGGTTTGCCCCTACTTACCTTGATTATTTAAGATCTTTAAATATTCTTTTATTTCCTCTAGAAACTTCTATACATACCAGTCAGGGAGATGTGAAAAACAGAAATAATCAAGTAGAAAGTAAAAATGAGCCAAAAGGGGCTGGAGAGATGGCTCTGGTCTTGCAGAGGAGTGGGATTTGGTGCCTAGCAAGTGTATGGTGGCTAACAACACCTACAACTCTAGTTCTAGGGATCCAACACCCTCCTAGAGGGTGTGAGCATTACAGGACACAGGTGTATTTACATACATGCAAGGCAAAATGTTCATACAAATAAAATTAAAATATTTTTTTTAATGAGCCAAAGGTATGAGTTACTTTTCAGTTTCTTTCCTTTTCTGAAGCATACATATGTACCAGTTTCTTTTAATCTGTCATTCTATACTTTAGAACCATGATATAAAACTTGTTGAAGGTTCCATCCATTTTTGTTTGTTTTCAGGTTTTAATAGCAATGAGGACTTCCAGAGAATTCTGCATTTTTAACTGATAGTTGATAATCTCCGCCTGGATTTTGGTTTCCTATAGTCTGGAAGATCCCTACCAGTGAATGACTTTCCTCTTTGTTTTCTATTTTATTTTTTGAAACTGTAGCCAGAGATGACCTTAAACTTACTACCCCCATGCTGCCTTCACTGCCCCAGTGCTGGACTTACAGGCCCGTGCTACCAAGCCTAGATTCTGCGGTACTGGTGCTTAAACCTAGGGCTTTGTGCACAGCAAGCAAGTATTCTACGTCAAGCCATGTTCCCAGCTTGACTCTTTTCTCTTAATTAGACTCAGAAGGCAAGGAAGTACACTTAAGTTTTGTGATGGACTCTGGGTTGGAGGTGTTAACCTGGCTGCTCCTGCGGTTCCTTTGGGACACAGCCCCAGGTGCTGACTACTACTGCTCTCTGGCAGAGAGAGACAAGAGGAAGAAGATGGTGTGTAAAAAGCCCCCATAAGGAAATGAGACATCTTGTGTCGTTTAACTTGATTTCTGTGGGTTAGTGGAAGGTAGATGGAATTAATGGCAACTAATATCATTTCTTGCAAAGTAATGTAGCTCTTGTTCAAGTTGTTTTAATTGCTCTCATCTGAAGTGCTTAGGATTGCCCCTAGTCAGCTCCTGTATACTCTGGAAGTCACTGAGATTGAGAGGGTATTGGTTATTAAATCTTAGCATCCCTCTGAAACTGACTTGGTTAGATTGTCTAGGTAGTAAAAAATGGAACTTCAGCTCAGTGCTCTTGGTAGTACATGAAGACTATATAATAAGACGTTATTTATCTTATTTAGTAAGTGTGCTGTGAAAGGTAGGGTCTTCTGACCTATATTTACTGCCTACCGAGGGTCCTGTTGATTGTCAAAGGCTTCTATGGCCTTTTCTATACCCTTGGGGTGTAATATTTTATTTTTACTTTTTACGTGTATGAGTGTATTGCCTGCATGTTTTAAATGCACCCGTGTCATGCAATGCCTGCAGAGGTCAGAAGAAGGCCTTGAATTTCCTGGAGCTGGAGTTACAGATGATTGTTAGCCATCATGTGGGTGCTGGGAATTGAACTTGGGCCCTTTGCAAGAACAATCAAGTCAATGCTCTGAACCACTGAGCCATCTCTCCTGCCCATCGCCTAGTCTTTTTAAAATTCAGTCTCATAACAAAGAGCAGTGTTGTTGACAGGCAGGCAGATATCAGCAGAGTCCAGTGGATGCTTGGAGAAAGGCAGCAAAGAGATGGAACTGTTTTTATGTCATGCAGTGGTTGGTTGGTTGTTTTCAGCATAAATAGATCTAGTCATTCACAGACCTGCTACCCTATCCATCTTCATTCTGCGGTTCCATGTACTTGTTCACATGTGCACCTATGCCTAACATCATCTAAAATTTGACTTCTAATAAAACATTTTATTATATACATTTCCCTCAGCTAGAAATCTGTGAAATGGAATTTGCAAGCTATAGCCTTCAGGCCCATCATTTTTATTGGAATACAGCTAGGCTTATCTATTTTCTTGTCTGTGGTTTTTTTCACATTGTGGTAGCAGCAGAATGGATTATTTTTCTATGTCCTGCACAGTTGATGATGTTATTCTCTAGTCCTTTATATGGGAAAAGATAGCCCAGAAATCTTGATCTTGTTCACATCAGTGTTTGGGTTGTTAGTTTTCACTGCATATTCCTCACAGAAACATGACTGCATCTGTCCAGATTTTGCTGTAGGCTCCGTATGTAACCTCTATGTACCTAACAATGCAACCTCTTTGTTGGTCCTGAGCTGCTTGTCCTTCCCATCCTGTCAGCATCTCAAAGAAAAGTGGGGAGAAAGTGCAGCTTTCTCATACTTGCAGTGCAGTGGGGCCCCCTGATTGCTTTCTAAAGGAAAGGCTCTAGAATTCTAGTGAGATTGTGGCCACCCAGGCCTGGCTCCTGGACTTCCTGGCTACAAGATCTTTTCTGGTCTGTGTTCCCTCCAGTGGAAGAGAGAAAGAAGTATGGGGGCTGGTAAGGTGGCTCAGTGGTTAGGAGGACTGGATGTTCTTAAAGAGGACCCAGGATTCGGTTCCCAGCACCCAGATGGCAGCTTAACAATCATCTGTAAATCTGGTTCCAAGGGATCTGACACCTTTTCTGACCATGGGCATTGCATGATGGGTGCACTTAATGTACAGATCAAAAATTCGCTCACACATATTTATTTTTATAAAAAAGAACTTGGAGTGTTCCTTTATCCAGAAGACTGAGCTATCTCCACTTTGGCTTATCTGGTTCAAGGCAGGCTCTACAGGTCTGCAGTATTGCAGCGTCTGAGGTAATGGCAGGTCTAAGAGGCAAAGGGGAGAGTATGTACAAACTGAGTGAAGGAGGATTAAGGCTTCTAAGAGCTGCCTCAGGCACAGTCACTGGCCTAACTCCAGGAAGCACAGTCTGGCTGATGATTTGAGCAGCTGTTCTCACCAGCTGCAAGAGCCAGTCAGATGGAAAAGTAATCCTATTTGTGCTTCCCCACTGACACAGATTGCATAATTAAACAGTGCTGTTATGTGAAATAGCTGCTGCTCTAGGACCAGGAAAGGAATGGACTTTTTGATACTTGCCTTGTTTGACCAGCATTTAAGCAAAGATGTTCTTAGGAGAGGATAAGATAGCAGCCAGTTGACTAGTATTGAACATTTGCTAGTTTTTTTTGGGTGGGGAGGGTTGTGAGGTTTGGTTTTGTGGGGGTTTTGTTGTTTGTTTGTCTTTTTTGGAACAAGGTCTCCTTGTAGTCCCAGCTGGCCTGGAACTCACTGTGTAGTATACCAGGCTGATCTCTCACCTGCCTCTGCCTCCTGAGTGCTGGGGTTAAAGGTATGAGCAAATCATGTCTGGCTCTAGTTTCAGGTTTTCAAACCAATGTCAAGTTTTAAAGGTTTCATTGTCCCTGTGTAGAATCTCTCATTGTCCTAAATGCTTTATACTAGAACCTTGCACTAGCAGAAAGGTGCCCTCTATGTGTGAAGGGTATGTGTGAATTTGAATGTGTTTTTTTTTATTACAGTGCCAGCCATATTGCCCAACAGAAAATAAGTTCAAGCTATGTTCTCTCAGGCCTCCTCCCATACCCCAAGCTTCAGCAGGGAATTACATTTCAGATTCATCTTGACCAATGTCCAAATGGCCAGATGCTGCAAGAAATGTCCCAGCTCTGATTTACTTACTTATGGAGATGAAAATCTTTGGAAATATCACTACTAACAGTCTGGCTTGAGCCCAGCTCATGAACTTTGTGGCATTCAGATGCCTCTGCAGTGAGGGCAGTCCTGCTGATGAAAGGTGGTGCTGTGAGCCAGGCCAGAGGTTATTGAATAACCTCATGGTTATTGCCCCTGTGTTTGATGAATCTGTATGTGAAGCAGAACATATCAAGCACACATTACTGGCGATGACCTCAGCTGACCAGGCCATCACCCAGTATTCTACTTCCACTGTCTTAATTTGTGGAGTTGATGTGCATATTAATTAAGTTAATAAAGGGAATGTCCATTCTAGAGACTTACCGGCTCAGGGAGTGAGGTTTTTCTAGGCCTTAGGGCAGCTAATGCTGTAATGGCTTTTAGTTACTAGCACTCATCTTTGTAACTGTCCATCTTTTCCAGCATCTCTCTACCTGTGTGTGCTGTAGTTTTAGGAAGGAGATAAGTCTGAAGGAATGGGACAGAGTTGAGGAATCACGGAGCTTCAGTGGACTAGGAACCTAGAAGTTATGGCCCACTTGGTTTACTTCAGTTTCTTGCACTAGACATAGCTAGGAGTTGTATAGTATGCAATTGACACACACATATTCTGTACCAGCTAATTTCTGGGAGTATTTTCTTTGGAAGAGTTTACAGTTAGAATAGTCTTTTCACAATGCTAAGAGGTAAGATGGTAGCAAAAAATGTCTTTGAAAAGCAGATACATTTAATCAGAAGTTAGTGAACTTCTTTCATTAGCTCAGAGGTTCCCAAATTTTTCCATTTCACAGCGTCCTTACAAGGATCTCAACCTTGGTGCTAGAGAGATGGCTTGGCAGTTAAACACTTGCTACCCAAGTGTGAGGACCAGAGTTGGGATCCTCAGAAACCTACTTAAATGCCAGGTAAATTCCAGCTTTTGAAAGGGTGACAGGGGCTCCCAAGAGCTAGCTTGTTAGTGAGACTAGCTGTGTTGGTCAGTTCTGAATTTGATTGAGAGAACCTGCCTCAGTTATAAGGTGCAAGAGGGTGATTCTTGATATCGGTCTAGGCCTCCATAGGCAGGTGTGAACACATATACCCAACATACACGTGAAAATGGGGATGCAGGGAATCTCTGCTTTTTGCATGCTCCTAGGCCAAAGATCTTATTCAGTAGTTTTGTTTATTAAGTAGTTAGGTACAAACAACTGAAAGCACTAGTGACCCAACACCTGTGTAGCTGGTGAAAAATGAAGCACATAAATTGAAAGGATTTCATCTTCTGCAATCATAGTTACTTCTTAATGGATGGTCTGTGTCTGTTAGGCATTGTACCATACAATGTCTCAAACTTAGCCAGTGTGGACACCACCACCTGATTTCTCTGCTTATATTGATTTTCCTGTGGTATTTGCTTTCTCTTACAGCATCTGCAAGGTGTCAAGCTTTGCAAATTACAACATTGTTGAAAGGAATATAGATTGACATGATCAATAACTCTGCTAATCATACTGTTAGTATTTCTAGTAACCTCGATTTAACATGATGTCCTAGGGCACCTTGGCATTAGCTACCACACTGTCTAACCTTGCTTCACCTTTTTCTCCTTATTTTTCCAAACTCAAAACAGATATTAATAGAATTTCTTTAGGAATAGATCTGGAAATGGGATATCCAGTTGGAGTATGAGGCATTTAGGATTGAAATTCCAGCACTTAGGAGGCAGGTACAAGCAGACCTCTATGAGTTCCAAGCCAGCTGGGGCTACAAGGAGACCCCATCCCAAAAAAAGAAAAAATTGGATGGGTGGGTGGATGCGTGCGTGCGTGCGTGTATCATAAGATTCCCAGCTACCCTCTTGTCAGCTCCACCTAGAAGCTGGTCTCCCTCTTGCTTAGATCATTGCCTGGACAGTCACTCCCCTAATCAGACCTTTCCATGGCCAGAGCAGCAGCCAGAGTTTTTCTCATGACATTTACTGGAGTATTGCTTAATCAATTCAAGAGAATGTCATGTCAGTTGCCGAATCCCCTAGGCTGGCATGTAGGTCCAGTGAATGACTGACTTTGGCAATCACCACATTGTCCATGTGAGTGCTGCTTTTCCAGAGTAGCGAGACTGATTGGGTTAGAAGCTCCATGGTGACAGGCCTCCAGGCAAGTTCCTAGGCACATGTGATTGTGGGTGCATCGGGCATGCTGGGTGAGAAGTTGGCAACTATCTATATATGTTCTTCTGTCAGGGGTAGCAAGTAAAACACGTGACGGGGATGTCATGGCAGTAGCTATGTTGGGAGCATAGACACTAGAGGACTAGTGAGCGTAATACTATGGGAAGAATTTACCCAAGGAGACTTATTCAGGTTGTATCTGTGCCTTAGAAGAGTCAGGGTCTCCTAAGGAACACCTCACTGCGCCTTACCTCCTTGCCCAGGGACTGGTAAGAAGTTGTAGTTGGTTTTCTTCATGTTCTTTGTTTCTGCAACAGGAGTGGAATCTTAAATTTCCAGAGGCATTTTATTTTCCCATGGTTAAATACAAAAAGAATGTGATTAGCTTCAGTTGTCAATTTGACACCTGGGAAAGGGGGCACCTCAATTGAGGAATTCTGTCAGATTAGCCTTTGATATAGGAGCACTCAGGCCACTGTGGGCAGTACCATCCCTAGGCAGGGACTTTATAGGATCTAGTATTTGGGAGGCAGAGCAAGAGGCAGGTAGATCTCTGTGTGTGATCCAGGCAAGCTGGGACTTTAGGCAGGTCCCATCTCAAAAGAGAAGAGAAGAGTAACTGGGCAAATCAATGAATAGCATTCTTCAGTGGTTTCTGCTTTGGTTCTTCCCTCCATGGTAGACGATAGGCAATAAGAGGTACAGGTGCCGTCCGTGCCGAGAATAAGCCCAGAATGAGAGTCTGGCATCTTATGGTAATTTTCCAGCTCGGTATCATTGCTTAGTGATCTCCCTTGTGGAGGCCATTAGTGATACCTCTGTCACTTTTTGTACTCTGGGCTTCCTAAAACAACTTTTAAGTAGGTCAGATTGTCTCATCTATTGAATGGAATAGTTTCACATTTGGACCGACAGCTTCCAACAGTTTCTCCCCCTATAGAATTGAGCATGTGGATCTTCTGCCTGATTTTTATGTTAAAAGATGTAGCCAGCCTGCATGTGGTGACTCACTCCAGTACTTGGGAGGCTGAGGCAGGAGAATCGTAAGTTCAGGACAGTCTGCACTACATAGAGAGACCTCAAGATCTGGTCAGACTGTCCTATCCATTTATGTTCCACTCTCCAAGTCGTGCATTCATCTTACTTGTGAGGACTTCCTAATTCAGAGGCTAACTTAAACTGCTAAGGAATTATATGCCAGGTCTGGGCTACTTCTCTGTTGGAGCATGGATTTATCGTATCCTTTGTAAGCTAATTAATTCATCCATCCATCTTGTAAACAGAAAACTCAACTGGTGAGAAGGTGAAGAAAGGTAGTCATTGCTCAGAGTCACCTTGACTTTACTGTGGGTTCCTTTGGAAAGAGAAGGCACCACTGTCTCAGTTACATTACTAGGAGATTTCATAGATGTCATTACCTAGTGGAACATTGGAGCTGCTGGTGTGTCCTCTGTTCTAGGGCACCCTTGTCCTACCCACTATTGCTAACCTGCTGGCATATGCTCAGTACACAAGAGAGACAGGCGAATTGGCAGCTGTGTTTTCTGTGTTGATTTTGAATTCAGTGGTTTTCCTGCCCCGGCCTCTGGGTTTGGGGAATTACAAGCCTGTGTGTGACTGCATCGGGGCCCCAGGTGTGTTTTTCCTAAGCTGCTTTCTAGGACATCTCATTGTGGTCACCAAATTGGAAGTCTGTCCTATAGCTTCATTAGGGGCAGAGACACACCAACACCTTGAGCTCAGGTTTGTCTAGCATAGCAGGCACTTCTCTTATGACCGGGCTATGTCATACTTATCTCCATGTACTCTGGATGTGTTGGTCCTGGTTCATGGGAACCTTCTCCTTCACTCTGGTGTGCTAAAATTTCACCAATATATCTGTGTAGTGCTGTCCGTTTTACTTGCCCTGGCTTGTAATGTTTGTAAACTTAGGGATATTTATTCGTCCAGTCTTTTCATTGTTTTGCTTGTATGTAGTATGCTTATGTTAAAAGAAAACTCACATTTGTGAATCAAATAAGTTAAAATTGAATTACCATGAGAACAAAACGGCATCACATTCTATCTACATAGAAAATTGTCGGCACTCCGAGCAAAACTTTTATGCTGAACCAAATGACTTTCTTTACCAGTAATCAAATGAGAATTTTTTAAAAAGTCATAAAAGGAGAGGAAACTCAAACCAGGTAATCACACATCATCCAGCTAAAGGCATTGTGCTTCCCTAATGCCTTCAGGGACAAAATCACTTGAGTTCTTCCTACTCAAACCCTAAGCATTAAATAGTAATAAACCTCAGCCACTGGTGTAACCTGCTTCTTGTCTTTCTTCCTTGCGGTCACCTCAAGAAAGGACATTCACCTCCACAAAGCTGAATGACAACTTCTGGGCTGCTTCCTCCCTCCGGTCACTCTCCATGTTTCCCACCATGCTGAACTTCCAGTCGGGCATGTGTGTATGTACATAGCACATGTTCTTCTCTGCTTTGTCACTTATCCCTCTGTATTCTCTCTCTTCTTACTGAGCAAGCGCTTATACTTTGCACCTTACCCTGCACTATCCTATGTGTGCTTTCTGTCCTTGATTCCCTATGTGACTTTCTTTCATTGATGACCATTGATTGAACCTTCAGGCTTAACCAGACAGAATTCCATGAAAGAAGCATTCTCAATGTCAGTTTTCCTAGCTCCTTGTCAGTACTTGAGCACATCATATAGCCAGGATTTTGGTGTAGGGGAGGAGCAATGTTAAATTGCAGAAGAGCATTTACAAAGCTGTTTGTGGAAACCTTGGTTTAAATTACACTTGAACCTGAATTACAAAGAAATTGATCAACAACTGGTGGGCCTAAGAATAAATCTGATTCTTGACCCATTAAGTGCATTCCAGAATTCAAACCTCAATAAAACCTGCCCAACTCTTGCTTTTATCTTGTCTCTCTACCCACCTGTGGTATAAAACCTGCCCCTTTCGCTTGTAGCACTTGGTTGACTTCTTCAGCCAAAAAGGTTTTCTTACCTCTTTTGAATTCCTGGAATCATTCCTAAAGATAGTCTTCTTGGATGCAGGCAGACTCCAACAGAGAATAGGTTTGAAAAACTGGATATACCTACTTGACTGTAGAGAAGTGTCACAGGCAGTTGTTATAAACTTAGGTTCATTCCCAGTAACTTACTTCCCACCCTCCTGGGGGTGGAACTGGGGACTGCCTGTGTTTAGCATGGAAGAGGTCATCTACCAATGGCCAGTCCATATTTGAGCAGATGTTTCATTAACAGTCAGTGTGGGACCTGTCATCAATATAGGAACTAATTTACTGTGTTTCTGAACGACAGTTTACAATAAAAAGAAACATACTACTCAGCTCTGATTGTATATCTTAAGTGTTTGTTTTATTGAAATAGACACAAAACCTTGTTCAAAAGACTATTTGTGGCAGGGCCTTCAGCAGGAGCTGTTCAGGGAAGGGAATAGGAGTGTACCAGATAGAATGCTGAGATGGGTACCAATAACTATGCAAAGTGTTGTCATGGGAATGGCCCATCATAGTTGATAAGTAAGCCAAGGACGGACTTTTTTAAAAAAAGAAAAATCATCAATCTTTTATCAGATTACTTTCCTCAGTAAACACACGTTATTTAAGTTGCCCAGAAAATGTTCTTACTAAGTGTAAGGCTACCTTAGTAAGGTAGGCCTGACCTTGCTGCTACTTCCTGTTTGACTCTGGCTCACCAAATGGAATTATTGACTTGACTCAGTGCTTCATAAGCTACAGATACAAACAAGAATTTGGATGTAAATGGTTGCATATTTTACCATACATAAGCATGATCTAAAAAAAAATCTGTAAGTGGGAAAAAGGCCATGTGGGCTTATAAAGCATGGTACCTCCTCCCTTGTGAACCATTTAGCTCTCAGTGGCTCTGCTAGCTCCTGATCAGTCCTTACTCCATGTTTTGCCCCTGGTTGTTGATTGCCAGCCCCCTTTTAAAAGTAGGAGCATGGAGTGGCTTTGTCAGCTGTCCTCACCAGTCAGTGTCAGAGAGTTCAATCTTTGAAGGCTGCAGCAAGGGTGATTTGTCATTTCCAGTGGGGCCTGTCTTTCCTAGTCTCTGATGGGACTTTTCTCTTCCTTATAGAGTGCCTGGTGAAGAATGTGATGGGATCACTAGCATGTCTACGGAGAGCGGCCCTGGGACAAGATTGAGAAATCTGCCAGTAATGGGGGATGGACTAGAAACCTCCCAAATGTCTACAACACAGGCCCAGGCCCAACCCCAGCCAGCCAATGCAGCCAGCACCAACCCTCCACCCCCAGAGACCTCCAACCCCAATAAGCCCAAGAGGCAGACCAACCAACTGCAATATCTGCTCAGAGTGGTGCTCAAGACACTATGGAAACACCAGTTTGCATGGCCTTTCCAGCAGCCTGTGGACGCCGTCAAGCTGAACCTCCCTGTGAGTAGCTTGGGCAGGGCGTGTGGCCATCATCATCTTCAGTCTCTCCTGGTGAAGGCACATTATACAGGAGGGTAGAGGTGGGTTTGGAGTCATGGTAAGAACTCTGAAAACCAGTGCCCATAGCACCTTTCAGTGTATAATTTCAGCAGTCCCAATGAATTGAACTGTAAAGGAAAAAGAATAAGCTAACTGGTTTGAACACTGATTTCTTAGGTAATTGAGATCCCAGGGAAAGTTGTTTAGAGGTTGAAACAAGGTGGAAGGACTGCTAACAGATTACCTACCAATTCTAAGGTGAGCTGAGGTCAGAGCCTCACTGGGTAGTCCCATCCCTCTTCCTTTTTCAGCTGTAGTAGAAGTTGACTTGATGTGTCAGCTTATGAAGGAAGGTAACTGATTTACTACAACAGCAGCCATTAGCATCACCATTGGTACAAGGGGGCGAAGTAGCAGATTATTTCTAAGGAACAAGTACACAGAGACCCTGGGAAGGAAGGGAACTGTGGCTGTAGCTACATAGACATGTCCCTGGGAGCAGACCACCCTCCACCCCAACCTTAGAGCCTCCGCATACTTGCTCCTGTTCTTTCTTTCTCTGGAGAGTTTCCCATTGGCACATATCCCTAGCAGACAGCTCTGCAATCTGAACTCCTAACTGAACCTCAGGGAGCAGTTGGAATAAATGCTTTCTTTTCTATTCTTCTTTTCCCCCCTTCAAAAGTCAAGGCTTACTTTCTGAATTGTCCTTTATTGTGTGCCAAGTCCCATGTCCCCTGGTAAATGGGTTTAGGTGGGATAGTTTTTAACCAGATTGGGTCTGTGAGTAGTAGAACTTCATGTGGAGTTGTGGCCTAGGTCTCTACCAGGTGTCTACATTCTTGAAGCTGTGATACACTATCTGACCTTTCTGGCTTGAAAACCCTGTGTTTGTGACAATTGTTCACTTGTATGTATTCCAGATATATGTTTTATGACTTGGTAAGAGAAAATTAAGAAGTCTGGGTTATGAGCGTGCTGGAAGGGGTAAAGGCAAAGGGAAGTAAGGTGCATGCCCACTATGGACCAAGATAAGCAGTAGAGGCAGCAGACTTTGGTTGCTTGTAGGTCACTCTTAGGAGACTGTTGGAGGAGACTAATGGCACTGATCTCTGGCTAGGCTGTGCAGAGTCTGCAGTTGAGGGTAACATTCTTAAAATGCAAAGAACCCTGGAACAGAAGGAGCTGTAAGTGGGAGATGGAGGGTTCCAGACTTTGATGGGAGGAGTGACAAGACAGTCAAGATACAGAAAAACAAAAGAATCACCAGCAGACAGCAATCCTACAGAGTTCTACATCAGAGAGTACAAGGGGATCAAAAAGAAGATCCCACCTGAGCATTCTGTTGGTTATTGGGAGACTATTTCTGGCCTTAGAAAGATAGGACACCAAAGTAGAAACTAGGATTTATGATGACGTGACGATTTATGATGAGGATTTAAAAGCCACTAATTGGAGAAACTTGGCTTTGAGGGGAAAGTCTCTCCAGAACAGAATAGAGGGTAAATTGGTTATAGGAAAATAAGGTGGGGGCAGAGGCACAGAGACTGGAAAAGAGCAAAGACCAAGGAAATGGATCTCGGGGGATCCAGGTGAGATCACAGGAACATGCTGACTAGTAGGACAAACGGGTAGTTGAAGCCTAGCTGTTACAGTTTCTTGTGAAGTTGAGGCTGAGCTCCTTAGGGCAGACCCGAATTTTCCTCTTCCGATCAGAGTGATGGTTTTTAACAGCCTTGGTTGGTTGGTTTGAAGAGACAGGGTTTTATGTGTCCCAGCTAGCCTTGAACTTGCTATAATAGCTAATTCTGGCCTTGACCTCTTTATCCTCCTACTTCTACCTCCCAAGTGCTAGAATGACAGGTGTGTATAACCACTGATTAAAAAAAAAAAAAAAAATTGCTGGGCAAGAGTAGTCTCAAGGGCCCATCAGTCTGAGTAAGTAGAGTTCATACTTTTCAGGAGCTGTTACAGAACCTTTGTCCTCTTTGCCCTTGAGTTACTTCACACACTGGTCAATGTAGAGTGCTGAGCACTATTTTTAGAGTGGCACTATTGGCCATAGAATAAACTCTAGATTTCCCTGGGTGTTGATTTGTTTGGACTTGTGAAAGGAGGCCAGAGCATGGCATAGTACAGGAAATTTGATTTTGAGTTCCTTCTGACTTGCATGTCACATGCCAGCCCTTACCAGGGCAGGACACCTGTCTGGCTGCTCTCACATGGACATAGTGACAGTCCCCTCTTTGTATCAGAACAACTCAAAACCGCCTCGCCTCAGCGTCTTTGTCCCCAGCTGCCCCACTTGGACTTTGTTCAGTGCCCTACCTGTGGAGTAGATAGCCTCCTAGAATTTACTTCTCAGTGGATAGAGCTAAGAAGCCATTTTGCTGTCTCTGAGTATGTTGCCTGGACGTCTTTGGTCTCCCTCCTGGAAACTCAGGTACTGTTTGGTCTGTCCCAGAATTACCGACAGGGTGGAGAGGGCTGTTGGTTATTTAAAATGTTTGGTTTTAAAATAGCGGAGGCCAGCCAGATAGCTCAGCAGGTAAAGGCACTTAATCTCAAGCTTAACAGCCTGACTTGATCTTGACACTTACATGGTACAGGACAGAACTGACTCACAATCATGAGATTGTTCCCTCCATGTACGTAGTTGCACACAAGTGCACACAGAGGGAGATAATAAAAATGAAAA
This sequence comes from Eospalax fontanierii, assembly GCA_035773235.1. Lineage (NCBI taxonomy): Eukaryota > Metazoa > Chordata > Mammalia > Rodentia > Spalacidae > Eospalax > Eospalax fontanierii. The sequence continues at coordinate 10,371,178 of CM069554.1, forward strand.
TTTAGTTTAAAAAGTAAAATACATTTAGAAAAGTTACAGGGGTACTACAGGATTTGACTTTGGACTCTATCCAGGTTTTTTGTTTTGTTTACCAGTTAACCTGGTTAATTGTTGAACCTGATCCAAATACTAAAGAATGTTTTAGTGGTTTGCTTCATGCAAGTAAAAGAAACAAAAGTCCAATGAACTTGACTGAGGTGGAGGTTTAAACTTTACTATTTTTCTCTATGGTAGGAGGCAAGAAGTACAGTTGTTGGGGGGCTTCACCACTGGTACCTTGGGAATTTCAGACTTCCAAATGGTGAGGATGAAGAGAGGATTTGCTATGATGTGGTAGAAGGTCCTGGAGATGAAACTTGGGTCTTTGTGTCTTCTACCACTGAGCTATAGACTCAGCCCCATTGGTTGTTTCACCAAGTTAGAACTGCTTTTTTTGTATTCTTAGGGTACGAAATAATGGATTGTTAAGCCTGTGAGATGTTTCAGAGGGTAGAGGCACACTTGCCACATATATGTCATGTGCCACACTATACTTTGCTCATATTTGCCTTTATGTTGTTCTCGCCTGTCTGTCCTTCCTTCCCCAAGAACTTTTTTTTTTTAATGTGTATAAGTGTATTGCCTGCATGTATCAAAGTGCACCCGTGTCATGCAGTGCCTGCAGAGGTCAGAAGAGGGCGTCAGATCCCCTGGAACTGGAGTTATGGACGGTTGTTAGCAGCCATGTTGTTGCTGAGAATCGAAAGTGGGTCCTCTGCAAAAGCAGCCCACAGTCCCAACCACTGAGTCATCTCTCCAGGTCCTCCTCCCCCAGGAACTATATTTAAGAGGCATTGTGCTTTTCCCTTTATTTAGAATGAAAGTTTCTTTTTTTGTTTTGTTTCTTTTAAAGAAAACAGACTCACAAGGCCTCACCCATAGTTGAAGAACTAATGGCAATTGACGGCTACTGGGGGAGGGAGAGTCACTTTTCTTTGGGGGTATGGCCACTCATAAGTTGCCCATATTCCATGCCCATGAGCATATGGGGTATATTAATTTCTTTCAGTGGGTTATTTAAAAACAAAAAACCATGAAGTTGGGAAGGCATCAGGAGGCAGTTAGGAAAAGAGGGCAGTAAGGACACAGTCAGAGTACATTCTAACCGTGATGAAATTCTGGGCGAATGAATTTTTAAAAAGAAAGTAAATTTTCTGTGGAGACAACTGTTCGGAAATGAACCAGTTGCCAGTCTGCATATTTCTTTTCAGATGGCTACCTGGCATGTAGCAGTTCATCTCTTACTCACTTGGTTTTGGATTTTTCATTGACACCATAGAAAATCTTTGTTTGCCTGTAAGGGAGACTCACAATTTCAGCTAGCCAGCTCAGTATGGCTGCTCAGGTGACATTGGCCTTCTTTGCTCTCTCTGCTCCTCAGGATTACTATAAGATCATAAAAACACCCATGGATATGGGAACAATAAAGAAGCGCTTGGAAAACAACTATTACTGGAATGCTCAGGAATGTATCCAGGACTTCAATACTATGTTTACAAATTGTTACATCTACAACAAGGTGAGATGTGGGGGCAGGTGTCCAGCTGCCCTGGAGGAAGGAAAAGAAGATGGGGATGCTTGTGAGGAGCCTAGGGGCAGGGTTACGGAACAGCTGGGCTTTAAGCCTGATAGCAAGAAACCTCTAGATGTGGGCCTGGAACTGGGTATGTTTCTTTTGTGGGGAGGAGGGTGCTGTCCTTGTTAGCCTGAAGCATTTGCTTCTGGTACCCTTACTAGTTCTTAAGCATATCTAGTAGAGAAGGTGTGAGAACAGAGAAGACACCTAATGGTCCATTGGGATTGTGTAAAATGTCAGTGAAAAGAGCCTATGCACTAGAGTCTTGCAGAGGTGTGCTCAGGCAGAACAGAAACCTTTATGTGAGAAGTAACAATGGGGCCACCTGCATACCCCAGCGGTTATGTGGGTCACAGTCTCTTGGAACTGTGGACATGACCTTTGATAAATCGTGGCCATAGAATTGAGTGTCCCCCTGGTCTTACTTGTAGACACAAGGGTCACTTCCTAACCCCGTAGCCAAACCTTTCGGCTCGGCTGTGCCATGAAGCCAGATCATTTGTTTACAGTTCAGACCACAGATGTGATTAAAACCAACCCTTTCAAATAGAAGGACTCTGGAGGGAGACACTATACAGAACTCAGCTTTTGACCTCTGCTGGTGTAGTGGGTAAAATTGCCCAGAAGAGATGGGTAGGTGAGTTTCTTGAAGTTTACTGTATTTTGTAAAGCCTTAGTTTTCAACATTTAGGTAGAAGAGAAATCTACAAACCAGGCCCTCAGTTTTAGAGCTGAATGGGGACAGCATGTTCTGGACATGGTGACAGAGTGGGGACCCATATGGCAATATGAGATGGGCTTCATCCAAACCCCACTGAGTGCCTCGGGGGGTACATTCGGGAGCAGTGATGGAGCCCCACTAAAGTATTCATTGTAAAAAAAAAAAAATGTATAATTTAAATACTTAGTGAATTTAGTTGAGTTGTATCTGATGAGACCCTAAAGCAAGGAGGGCCCTTGTCAGAGATTGACCGAGTTGGTAAGCACAAAGATAGTTTCTTGGTAGAGCTTAAACACCAAGAGGGAGATCCAGGTGGACAGGTCTTGTTAGGGACACCTAGTAGCATAACCATTATGGCCCCTTGGAATCCAGATCGGGGAAGGGACCCGCATATGATGCTCCCATTTATCGGGGCAAAGGGTGGCCTGGATGTCCTGTCCACAGAGGCAGGGAGGGGTGGCCTTCCAGCTCTACCCCACCTGTCTCCTCATCCAGGCTGGAGATGACATCGTCTTAATGGCAGAAGCTCTGGAGAAGCTCTTCTTGCAAAAAATCAGTGAACTTCCTACAGAAGAGACTGAGATCATGATAGTCCAGGCAAAAGGAAGAGGACGAGGAAGGAAAGAAGCAGGTAGAGTACTTAAAAGAGCAAGTAAATTAACTTTGTTTCTGTTGTCTTTGTCTATTTCCCAAGTTTAGTACAGATCTGGGAATTGTGGGGTGGTAGGTGGTGACATCATGCACTACATGCAGTGCTGTTGGAACAAAGTCGGATCCATTTCAATATTGACTCCACTGTCAGGAACCGTAGACCCATGTGTTCCTGGGTTCTCTCCCAGACAGATGTCATTGGGCTAATTGAGGGACTTTGGTCAAAAAGAAAGTGTGGGACTACAGAGACCACTTAATGTTTAAGAACCTTGGCTATTCTACAGTGGACTAGGATACAGTTCCTAGCACTCACATGGCACCTAACAACTCTCCATTAACTCCAGTTGCAGGGCATCCTATGCCCTTTTCTGTTCTCGATGGGGGTGAAACACTCAAAGACATAATTTTTTTTTTTTTTAATTTTATGTGACTAGAACTGCAGATGTGGCCCAGTGGTTAAGAGTGCTTGCTCTTGCAGAAGACCTGGGTTTGGTTCCCAGCACTCATGTGACATCTAAAAAACCATTTATAACTCTAGTTCCAGGGAATCTGACACCCTCTTCTGACCTCCTCAGGCATTGCACCACACAGGTGCTCTTACGTGTAGGCCAAACACTCATTCACATAAAATATAAATACATAAATAGTAATGATTCCAAGCATTTTGATGTTTGAATTCTTCACCTTGTCAGTACTCTAGATGGTTTTTGTTTTTCCTTTTAATTTTCATTCATTTCTTTGGTGGTACTATGGCTTAATCTAGCACCACTCACATGCGAGGCAAGTACTTTACTATTGAGCTTCAATCCAATCAGAAGCTCTTTTAACTAATGTCTTGATCCTAAATCCTTGTTTGTTATCTAAACTGTCTTGATTCCACAGCCATGCCCACCTTTGATGCTCAGTCATCTGAATCCAGTTTCCCACCTGTATCCCCATTGACAAAATTCTAGTGGCTAGCTAGCAGAGAGTTGACAATTTAAAAGGTTTCTGTCTAGGCAAGTTTCTAACAGGTGCCTTCTGTTTTGTCCTGAGCTAACTTATCTGAGCTGCATTTTTCAGGTGGCTCCTAGATGTGAGTTGTTTACTTCCCTGAAGAGTTTCTTTTAGCCTGGCCTCTCACCCTGCTCTTGAGTGGTAATGATATAGGGAATAGCTAAATCCATTGTAGCTCTTGGAATAACCAAAGAAAGCCTGTTATCAGGTGTTCCCAATCATCTTCCCATGCCATTTATTTTATTTTACTTTTTGAAATTGGGTCTTGTGTAAACCAGGCTGACCTCAAACTCTAAACCCTTGTGCCTTGACCTCCCCACCTGTGGTATCTCCTCCACAGACAGGTTGCAGATGTGTACAACTACATGAGGCTTTGAAGACTGCTTTTATTAGGTATTAAGGGTTTGTTAACCTTTCCATGGCAACCAGTAAGCATGCAAAGACCGTGGCAGTGTGGGATATATATTCTCCTTGGTCTACCAGTTCACATTAGGGCTCTGATCATAATCCATTGTTTTTAAACCTGTTTTGGTGTTCCATATGACATTTTTGTGTTTGGAGTTATGTCATTATCTCACAGCTACAGTGGGGGCAGCCTGACATAGTAAAAAAGGCAGCAATTGTCATGTCTGCCTCAGTGTTGTGTCAGTTTTCAGAAACCTTGATAAGTTTGGCTGCTGCTGGACTCTGCCAAAAGTACTTATCATAAGGTAACACTTCTGGGGATGAGTATAGCTCTGTTTGGATGCTCTAAGGAGTATTCTTCTAATCTCCAGACACAGCCCTAGTACTACCTAACACGCAGTATGGATTTCCCAGTTGTTTAGCTAGAGCTTTGCTTACTATGAAAGCTCCTTTGTGTCTCAGTGGGAAATTACACCCAGGACACTCAAAAGATAAAAAGTAACAGTGTGCCGCTATTCTCTGAGTCCTGGGGACACACGGATAACTTTAGCATAGTGATGTGTAGGGTTCTGCAGAATGCTCTTGTCTGTTAAGTGCCTGTACCACACAAGTGTGTGCAGGTGGCTTGGCAAGATCAGACAGTGTGTGTCAGTATAGCCTCTTAACTTCCTGTCCCTTTTATGATTTGTAGGGACAGCAAAGCCTGGTGTTTCCACGGTACCAAACACAACTCAAGCATCAACTCCTCCACAGACCCAGGCCCCTCAGCAAAACCCTCCTGTGCAGGCCACACCTCACCCCTTTCCTGCTGTCACCCCAGACCTCATCGCCCAGGCTCCTATCATGACAGTGGTGCCCCCCCAGCCACTGCAGACGCCTCCACCATTGCCCCCCCAGCCACCACCCCCACCTGCTCCAGCTCCACAGCCTGTGCAGAGCCACCCGCCCATCATTGCTGCCACCCCACAGCCTGTGAAGGTGAGCATCGTAGGCCCTGGTGGACTGCTGCTACCAGGGATGGGCTTGCAGGAAACAGGTAGCCTCTTTTAGCTGTTCCTTCTTTGGGCTCTGTGGGAAGAGGCCCTGGCATTAAACAGGAAACCTCTTCAGGAGGTTTTTCGGCTCCTGAATGAGCTAAACTTGCGTTCAGTTTTGTGCTTTCTTCTGTTGCTGACTGGTCCTATCCTAGCTACAGAACACAGTGGTGTGACAGGGTCTCCATGTGCTCAGTCTTTTCCCTGTGCAATACCTTTGGGCCAGATCTGAGTTTTGAGACCCTAGTTGGGGCCTGGTTTCAGAGGTGATCGTGAACAGCAGCTGTCCAAGCCAGAGCCTTTGACTGAGCCTTTTGTGCCTGTGCTCATGGCAGACAAAGAAAGGGGTGAAGAGGAAAGCAGACACCACCACCCCCACCACCATCGATCCCATTCATGAGCCGCCCTCAATGGCCCCAGAGCCCAAGACCGCCAAGCTGGGTCCCCGGCGCGAGAGCAGCAGACCTGTGAAGCCCCCAAAGAAGGATGTACCCGACTCACAGCAGCACCCAGCACCAGAGAAGAGCAGCAAGGTCTCTGAGCAGTTAAAGTGCTGCAGTGGCATCCTCAAGGAGATGTTTGCCAAGAAGCATGCCGCCTATGCCTGGCCCTTCTACAAGCCTGTGGACGTGGAGGCGCTGGGCCTGCATGACTACTGTGACATCATTAAGCATCCAATGGACATGAGCACAATTAAGGTTAGTCCACAGGCTCCTGGGTTGGAGACTCATGGTGGGCAGAGACAGAGTTCTTCTAGACCAGTCCAAGGAAGCCCTAGGTGTCTTCTTCAAGGTATTGTTGAGACATGTACCAGCACAGTATGCTTGGCCCTTTTTGTTTCAGGCAATTGCGCCTCTTCTCTTGGTCCAAGGAGAAGTAAGAAGCGCATTGCAAGCCTTCCCAATACTACCAGGTACCTTTATACCTGGCAGGTGCTCTAGGAGAACACTGTGGGCCTGGTGTGATGGAAAAGACTTGCTTACCAACTTCTGTGGGAGGCATAACACTAGGTGATAACATTTTCACCAGGGTATTTTGGGGCCTTTTTGGTTGAGGGATCTTTTTACATTTTTCTCTTTCTGAAGTAGAATAAGATTGCTCGAGCAGGCCACACAGGAGACAGTGCTGTGGTTCTTGGACCTTTATTTTATTCTATGTCCTCAACACAAGTGCATGCAAAATCACAACTGGATCCAGATCTTCTCTTTAGTTCTGTCATAAGCTCCCCTGGGATTCTGTATTCCTTTTCCTTTTAGCCATTATATTGAGCTCAGTAGGTAAGCTTGGAGTGCAGAGGTCAGTTTCCATTCCTGAGGCTTGGGCTGGAGAGTTGGTATAGCTGTTAAAGACCCAAGTTCACAACCAGAAAGACAAAGTTCAATTCCCAGACTTGAGACGTGACTGTATGTCTCCTTGTCCATCTCATGTTGAGAACTGGAGTGATGCCCTGTTGTTCTTGTGTAAACCCCACACATAAACAAAGAGATTAAACAAAGAGAGGCCAGTTTGTGCCCTCGCTGTGTTCCTCACCACATGACTGACTGGGACCTCTCTTGTGTTTCTAGTCCAAACTAGAGTCCCGGGAGTACCGAGATGCTCAGGAATTTGGTGCAGATGTCCGATTGATGTTTTCCAACTGCTACAAATACAACCCCCCTGACCATGAAGTGGTAGCCATGGCCCGAAAACTCCAGGTGAGCTCTGAGAAGAGCAGGTCAGACCTTGGGATAATGCCATGGGGCTTTGGAAGAGTGGACTTATTTAACTCAGTCTAATATGTATATACATTTTTTAAAGTCAGGATTATTAAAAGTAAAAAAGGGTGGCAGGTTTTGTATCCCACTGAAAGCTTCCTCCCCTTCTTCCCCTCTACCTGCGTATGTTGCTTTGGGCTGGAAGAGTATATATATGTATTGTTGCATGGCTCCAATTTCTTCTCAAAACAGAGCTGTCAATGTAGGCAGGGTAATACTCTGACTAAGTGTAGAAACTCGACATAGTTTTAAGCCAAAGTAATCACTCACATGTGGATATTTCCTCACCAGCCTTGGAAACCTTCATTGGCTGCAGGTTGGTTGTTAATAAACTGGGTCTGTGTGATTGCGGTCTTTAACAGATGTAATTTTTAGGCTCTGTCCTTGAAGTTGAGAGTCCGTAGTTAGGAGCTGAGTATAGCATGAATGTGTAAACTATTTCCACTTTCGTTTGTTTATTGGATTGTATTTTATGTGTGTGTGTGGTGTGGGTTTGTGCATGTTGAGTTCAGTGCTTGCCAAGGCCAGAAGAGGGCATTGGATCTGCCTAGAACCAGAGGTACAGGCTATTGTGATCTGCCTGATGTAGGTGCAGAGAATAGAGCTATAGTCCTCTGTGCTTGGGCCATCCCTTCAGTTCCCTATTCATTGGAGTTTTGAGCCCAGGCTGACCTCAAACCAGTAATGATCCTCCTGTATCAGCCTCCTCAGTGCTGGAATCACAGGTGTGAAACCTGGCTTTTTAAGAATAGGAGTTAAAGGAACTGGAGAGATGGCTCAGCAGTAAAGAAAACTAGCTGCTCTTGCAAAGGACCCATGTTTGGTTCTTTGCACATGGCAGCTAACAACATACCAGTTCCGTGGGATCTGACACCCTCTTCTGACCAGTGCAGGTATTGCACAATATGGGTGCCCTTACATACATGCAGGCCATACATTCATACGCATTAAAAAAAAAAAAAATCAAGTATTTGGGAAAAAAGAATGGGGATTAAGAAGCTCAGGGGTGAGGGGCAATTAAGACCACTAGCAACTCTTGCAGAGGACCCAAGTTTAGTTCCCAGCACCCACATGATTGCTAACAGCTATCGATTAACTCCAGTTCTAGGAGTTCTGACACCCTCTTACTGGCCTCCACAGGCATTGCCCACATGGGTGCACTTACATACATGGTGGCAAAAACTATTTTATTTATTTTTATGTGTAAAAGTGTATTGCTTGCGTGTAGGTAGGTGCACTCATGTCATGCAGTGCCCACGGAGGTCAGGAGTCGGCATTGGATCCCCTGGAACTAGAGTTACAGTTGTTAGCAGCCATGTGGTACTGGGAATCCAACCCCAGGCCTCTGCAAGTAGTCAGTGTTCTTAACCACTGAGCCATCTCTGTAGCCTATTACCTGCTTTTTACAAAGAGACATATAAAACAGAATAGAATTCCCAGCCATTTCTTCCTTATGCTCGCAGATGTCTGTGAGCTGCTGTCATAAGACACAGGTGTGCTAATTGCGGATCTGAGGATTCGCAAAGCCTTTAACCCCTTAGTGTATGCCCAAAGTGGTCACCTGACCCCTAATGCCTCCGTCCCTCTCCAGTAGTTTGTTAGCTTCCCAGCTGTGCCAGATTCACACCATAACATCTCCTTCTCTCACCGGAGTGAAAGTATCTGTCATTCCACCATCCAGCTGCTGATCATGAGCTGCCTGTGGCTCAGAGATTGGTCTTAAGAGGTGGGGAAAACGCTTCCCTTGATGAGGTTGAATATGCTTTGTTGTTAGTATTGACCCAAGTATCTGCTCAGATTAGAAAGTTTTTATTTCTGGAACTTGTTCTTTAGTTTTATTTTTCTCTTTGTATTGAGGGCTAGTGTTCCCTTTTTGGAACTCACAGAGAATCTGCTTGCCTCTGCCTTTCTAGTTTTGGGGTTAATGGAGTATACTGTTTTTTTACTACAGTTCTTACATATGGCCACCATGTGGCAATGTGCCTTCAGATTTTTGCCTTAGGTCCCCTCCATCTTTCCCTTTCCTAGTCTCTTGAGAAACCAGGGGGACTTTTGTCCGTAGTGCCCATTATTGATTTTCATTCCCTTTATTTGTCCTCACTGAGGACACTGCAAAGCCCCCAAATTTCCTCTGCAACACACAAGAGTGCTATCTAGAACTACTATATTTAAAGAAGGTGAAATTAGTTTTATTTCTCTGTTGCTTTGATAAAGTATTATGATTTGACTTATCGTTCCAGGGGGATAAGAGTCCATCATGGTGGGAGACGTAGCAGGAGGCATCCGGGACAGAAAGCTGAGCTCTCACATCTTCAAGCAGGCAGAGGAAGCAGAGAGTAACTGGTAGTAGGATGAGGCCATATGCTCTCAGAGCTTGCTCTCAGAGATGTACTTCCTCCAGCATGGTCACACCTCCTAAAGGTTCCATGACCCTCCCCAACTGACCAAATATTCAAATACTTGGAGCCTATGAGGGACATTCCTCTTCCAAACCACCAAAGAAGGTAAAGCAAAAGAAAGCATTTCTAAGCCAGGCATGGTAGTGCATACCTTCAGCCTAGCACTTGGGAGGCAGAAGCAGGTGGATCTCTGAGCTTGAAGCCAGTCTGATCTACCATCCATAGCAAGTTTCAATTTCAGGACAGCCAGGACTCCATATATAGTAAGACCCTGTCTCACCAAAAGAAGAAAAAAATTACCCCTAAATCTCCCTTATTTTTGCATCTGATTCTTGTGTCCTCCACTGGTACCTTGGAGCATCCTCTTTTTACAGTTTTTATATGCCTTTTTCCTTAATGGGTGAACTTGCCTAAACATGCTGTTTTCACCCTTAGCATGTCTACCACATAGCAGCCTCTTAAGCTGAGTTCTTCCTGGGCACTGACATGGGGGTATCAGGCTAGATTTACATGCAGTCCTACTGTCATGGAGGGTCTAGTTCAGGCGGGGCAGGGAGGGGTGTCTTCGCCTAGGTTTGGGATCACCATGTTTCTTAAGCTTCTCCTCTAGAAAGCATTGTTTGTAGCATCTTTGGCTTTGTATTTCTCCTTTCTCCAAATGCTCCTATAGTTAGAATGGAAGAGAAACATACCCCCACCCTTTTTCGTCTCTTAAGAGGTACTGAGGGTGGGCCTGGAGAGATGATGATTCAGTGGTTAAGAACACTGACTGCTCTTGCAGAGGGCCCAGCAGATTCAATTCCTAGCACCTACATGGTGGCTAACAACCATTCATAACTCCAGATCCCAGGGATCTGGCCTCCAAGGGCAGTGCACAACACTGGTGCACTTGCCTACATGCAGGTAAAATACTGATATATATATAAAATTAAAGAAATTTAGGAGTTATTGAGGGGATTGGAGAGATGACTCAGCAGATAAGAGTGCTTGCTGTACAACCATGAGACTCAGATTTCTGATCTCAGGACCTATTTAAGAAGCTAGGCGTCCCTCATCCACCTATAAACCCCAGTTCTGAAGGAGATGGAGATAGAAGGATGGCTATCTAAGCTAGCCAAGAAAATGCAAACCCAATATGCAGAGATTGATCCTTACTCAGTGGAATAGGTAGAGAATAATAAGGGGCACCTGACACCTTTTTCTGGCCTCCAAACACCCACCTCCTCCCCCATGCATGCTCACATGCTCATGTAGACACCAACATATAAATTAATTTTCTTTAGAGATTTATTGAGACCAGCTTAGTTAAGTCTTAATCTTAATTAGGCTGTGCCCTAGCAGTGCAGTTTACCTGGAAACCTTATGTAGAAAAGGATCCACTTAATTTTTCTCTTCAGTCAACAAAATTTGGGACCCTTAGAAAACCTGCATCCTGTAACTCAACAGCCATGAAGACAACAATACCAAAGTACTCAAGTTTTGGTTTTCTCAGAGTTGTCTTGCCCTCAGCTTTATGCTATGTTGTGAAAAGTCATTTAGGAAGTTTTTATCCAGTTGTTTTTATGGGGAAAAAATAAACTGAAAAGCACATTGGGATTCTGTGTTGGGTTCCAAAAGCAGGCAAGTTTTGAGATAGATATATGTGTCTTCTGTATCTTCTGTTCAAGCTTCATCTCAAGCACCTGGCAATCCCTACTGAACTTCCAACTTCTATACCCTGCATCTTCCAACCTTTGCCTTCTAAACTGGTTCATCTGAGAGTGTTTGAGCATTGAACTTCTCTACTCATAAAGGGCTGTCTTAATGGATTAGGTGCAGCCTGTGTTAGGTGAAGCTCATCAACATTTTTAACACAAGGAAATACTTGGTCTGAAACCAGTGAGCTATGATGAGCAGAGGTTGGTAGAATGCCAGACAAGGAGCTGAACCTACCTTGAGACACTGTCAGGCCAACAGGAGGTCCAAGTGTCATTTGTTCTTGATGGGTGCTGGCATTACTCCTTGTTTCCTCCCTGATCTCTCTCTTGCCCCTGTAACTACATTTGTTTTCCAGCCCTTGGCCTTGGTTTTCTCCTAAGGTCCTGCACACTTTTGCAGTTCCTCCCCCATTCATCATGCTTCCTTGCTTTTTCCCTCTTTGTACCTAGAACAGTTTATAATTGTGTGTTCATTGATGGACCTGCTTCCCACTAGACTCTTGATTACTTTAAGGCAGAGAGCCACTCAGCAAGGTTTTCTTCCTTCAGCTAAGGGTTTCCCTGATGCCCCTCCCCAGGCTAGAGCAGGCTTTTCAGGTCTCAAGAGAGAGAAGGATGAGGGTCACAAAACTACACGACTAGGAAACTGGCAGCTCCATCCTTGTCTGGTGATGCTTTTTCATCTCAATTGGCTTCCTTGTTGCTTGATCCTGACCTTGGCCTTGGGCAAGCCAGAGCCATAAGCACTGAGAGTCCATGGAAGGAGACCTCAATGAGTGCTCTCCACCTCACTCTTCATGTCTACACAATCAGTCTAGGAAAGAAGACTGGGGATGGCTTTATGGCAAAAGGTAGTACTATCTCAGAGTTAGCTCAGAAAGTCTAGACGTGAATACCTGTCCTAAAGAAACTTCTGTTCTGGCCTTTCTTGTGTTCTGGGAAGAAGAGTTGTTCACTTCCTTTATGAAGTCCTGGCACGTATTCAGCACACTTATGTGCTGCTTGGCTGTAGGCCTGGTCTTAAAGAAACCCATAGTTCTGTCTGCCTTTTGAGGAGCCCTGGCCTGCCTTTATCCAGACACTGTGAGTAGTGGGTTGTGGTTCTTGCATCGCTTGGCAAATGCTGTGTGTTAGGAGTCTTAGTTTCTGTTCTACTAGGGACCTCCTCTAGTATAAAGCCATTTTCCTTCCTGGTCCCCCTCTCTGGTAGGCTGTAATTTATTTGTCCTGGGATCTGCTCTGGGACTTTTTTTTTTTCTTTTAAGATTGAGAAATTAGTGTGTCTAGTACTTGATTAGCCAAACAATTTACACAGAGCAGAATGCTAGGTAAGACCTTACTATGAAAGAAAGAAGTTGTGCTTTGCAGAATGTTATTGGGAGTGTGGGAAGCAGCACCACTTAAATGATACCTGCTATAAAGGGATCCCTTCTTAGCTCTGCAGAACCTTTGTGCCAGGCTTCAGGGAAAACTCAAGTGTGCCCTGAGTTGAAACAGCAGCTTCCATATTCCACCCACCCACACTGCTCTTAGAAGCAGGGACATACACAGGGGATTGTCCTCTTCAGTGTGTGAATTTTTACATTAATCATTTTTTTCTATTTTTGTTTTGTTTTGATTTTTGAGACGGGGCCTCACTATGTAACCCTGGGTAGCCTTGAACTCAGATCCACCTGCCTCTGCCTCCTGAATACTGGGATTAAAGGCATATGCTACCATCCCTGACATTTTCTTCTTCTTCTTTTTTTCTTTAATATTTTAATGCTTTGAGAGATTCATACAATGTGTTTTGATCATATTCACCACCAGCATCTTTCATACTACTTGCCCTAACTCCCTCCAGATCCACCTCTAATTTTATTCTATAGTAGGTCTGAAAAATCTTGCTGGAAAGCCAGCCTTTTTCTTTCTACCCGTCCCTGTGGGTCATCATTGGATTGATGGGAGTCCCCAAGGTAGAGGGACCTGCCAGCGGGTTAACCACATGTGATCTGATTCCTAGGCAGATCTGTCTCTCCCTGAGCTCTGTTGATTCCACATGATTCTCTGATTCCTAGATTTTAATAGTCAGGAGGTCTTGGAGTGGGTTGCTCTGCCTAGAATCCTCTTAAATTCTACTCTGGTTTGTTTACCTCAAGGTGACTCCCTCCCTAAGCTGTCCTTAGCACCACACACTACTACCCTGCATCCCTCAGCCAAGGGCTTGCCTCTACACCTTTAAGTGTTCATGGAACACTGAGGAACAGGGAGGCAGACTCAGAAACATGCCCTGTTCTAGGAGCCACAGGCAGTTCTCATCAAGCCAGCCTTCTGAGTCACTTGTGTCTTCCAGGGAGTGAGTGCCCAGCCATATCAGTACTAAATTTAGGCTCTTCACAGTAAAGTGTTAAAAAACCCAAAAGGCCTTAGTAAACCCAAAAGGCCTTAGTGCCACACAGACGTATACCATGTTAATGGCAGAGAGGAGTTCTTGTCCTGTAACTTTTCACTTTCTCATTTATTTCCTATTGATTTAGCCCCAGAAACTACTAAAGCTTCATAGGCATGGCTTTCCCTCCCCAGGATGTATTTGAAATGCGCTTTGCCAAGATGCCAGATGAGCCTGAAGAGCCAGTGGTGGCCGTGTCCCCCCCTGCAGTGCCACCACCTACAAAGGTGGTGCCCGCACCCTCATCCAGTGACAGCAGCAGCGATAGCTCCTCCGACAGTGACAGTTCTACCGATGACTCTGAGGAAGAACGAGCCCAGAGGCTGGCTGAGCTCCAGGAACAGGTGAGGACACCTGTTGTCTATGCCCAGAAGCCAGGCTGGTCTCCCAGAGGTGTCTAACACTTGCCTCATGTATTTCCTTGTTTACTAGTTCAAGCGCATGCTAATCATACACACACACAAATACATACTCTCTGTGTTTTGAAAGGCCAGGTGGGTTTCTTTCTGGGCACATGGGCTACAGAATCCTGGGACTGCCTCAATCCTTTCCCTCCAAGGGAAATCAGGTCCTTAATGCCCAGTGTTTCTGCATGCTCTTAACCCTTTTAAGAACTTTTCCTTCTTAGGAACACACTAGGATGGCCTGGAGATTTAGCATCTGTCAACTGTGCAACTCTGATGTGGAGGGAACAGTAGACATCCTTGGAGTTCAAGGACTTGAGTGGGCACTTTAGGGATTAACGTGACAAGTCAGTGGCTGAAAGCCAGCCCATCCTCTCCCTCTCTTGTACGCGTAGCCTCATACTTAGGCCTCTACACTGTTCCACATGGTACAGAACTATCACCCAGGGCTCAGGTGATGGGAAGAGCATCCTAGCCCTGTTGCATATTTTCTTGCCTATTGCTCCACAGCTCAAAGCCGTGCACGAGCAGCTTGCAGCCCTCTCACAGCCCCAACAGAACAAACCAAAGAAAAAGGAAAAGGACAAGAAGGAAAAGAAAAAGCACAAAAAGAAAGAGGAAGTAGAGGAAAATAAGAAAAGCAAAACCAAGGAACTTCCTCCCAAAAAGACAAAGAAAAATAACAGCAGCAACAGCAGTGCGAGGTCTGTGCTTCCTAAATTTGCTGGGGGTTGGGATGGGGGGGGTCAGAGGAGTGGTAGCTCAGACACCCTCGGTAGGGAGGAAAACCATCCTACTGCTGCAGCCACCAGTCCTGGGGTAACCTCCTGTATGAGCAGCACCTTAGTGTTCTGTCTTTCTCTCTAGCAGGCCTTGGTAGCACATTGTTCAGGTGAGAGGGCAGCAGGTGCAGGTGGCCAGGGTGCAGCCACAGCAGAGCCCCAGCTTCCACAGCCTGCCAGTTTATTACTGGTCTTTCTGGATGCAATGTTGCCTTGAGTACAGTTTCCAGTTGGGTGTGGGAAGCCCCCTCCCTCTGCTACATACGCTTGAATGGGTACACAGCTTCTTCAGGGGACCCATTCTTGATTGTATCTGCATTGCCCCTTCATAGCAAGAAGGAACCAGCACCTGTGAAGAACAAGCCCCCTCCTACATATGAGTCAGAGGAAGAGGACAAGTGTAAACCCATGTCCTACGAGGAGAAGCGGCAACTAAGCCTGGACATCAACAAGCTCCCCGGCGAGAAGCTGGGCCGTGTGGTGCACATTATCCAGTCAAGGGAACCCTCGCTCAAGAACTCCAACCCTGATGAGATTGAGATTGACTTTGAGACCCTGAAACCATCCACACTGCGCGAGTTAGAGCGCTATGTCACCTCCTGTTTGCGGAAGAAAAGGAAACCTCAAGGTAGACTTGAGCCCCCTGAGTAAAGGGGTCCTTCCTGTGGAATCTCTCAGTAAACTTTTTTTTCCCTGGACTCAGCACTCTGTACCTACAGGAGTTGTTTTGTTTTGTTCCCTCCCACAATTACTGACTTCATGCTTTTGGCATAGAAACCCCAAGAATTGGGGCGGGCAAGATGGTTCAGCAGGTAAACGCACTTGCCACCAAGCCTGACACCTGAGTTCCATCCCCAGGACCCGCATGGTGGAAGGAGAGAACTGACTGGTATAAGTTCTCTGACCTGTGTGTGTGTGTGTGTGTGTATAACACACACAAATGTAATAAAATTGAAGCCCCCCAAATGATACCACACCTGATCCTGGCGTATCAGTATGTTGCTAGAGCTCTCTGGTGGCTGTCTGGAGCCCTCCTGAACCTGTCTTTTGAACCTTACTCTGAACAGCATCTGCTTTCGTCTCCGGTTGCTAGAATGCAGTCTTCCCCAAAAGCCAGCTCCCATCTCTATAAGGGGGATACAGAAAGGAAAGGGGTGTCTGGAGTGTCCCAGAGGAGTGTGTGTTGATGTTCTGTGAGAACTGAGCTCCCTTCTCTCCTACAGGGATGTTGCCCATCCAAACTCCCACTGCCTTATGTTGCCAAATGACTTTCTGTGTTAGTACCAGATGTATATTGAAGTATTTTTTGCACATTGCCTCCTCGGGCCCTTCCTCTGGGTCTGCCACTCAGTGAAATCATTTGGGCTTCTCTAAACAAGAAAGCTGGAAGAAACCTGTAGCTCTTTGCTTATTTTGCTGTATCTCCGTGCATGATATCCTTCGTAGATCCTCTTCACCAAAGACCCAGCAGTAGTATATCTTTTAAGGAGTTTGCTCCTGCCTAGTCTCTGAGTCCTTGAAAAACCATTCAGAGGAACCATTCAGAGGGTGTTCTAAGAGATTGACAGAACCTTGAAATTGTAAGGCAAGCATTCTTTGGCGAGTATGTAGTAGACTCTCAGTGAGAACCATGGGACCATTCAGGGCCTAGGTTGGTAGTGGCTTCCAGTTAGGAGCAACCCTTAGGCTCATGGGGCCAGGCTTCCCACTGGGCCTTTCTCTGGGCAGTTGGGAGTATGCTGTGGCTAGCAGCAGCCTCCTGGGTTCTTGGTTCTGCCTCACAAAGTTCTGTTGTTTGGGTTGCAGCTGAAAAAGTTGATGTGATTGCTGGTTCCTCCAAGATGAAGGGATTCTCATCTTCTGAGTCAGAGAGCACCAGCGAGTCCAGCTCCTCCGACAGTGAAGACTCCGAAACAGGTTAGCTGACAACTCTTTGTTTAAGCCTTTTGTCAAATTACCCCACCTGTGCCTGGACCCGCTCTATCCTCTATCCAGGCTGCTCAAAAGCCTGTAGTCAGAAGTCTCGAAAACTTCCTGGACCCTTCTTTTTGCTCATCCGCCATGTTACTTTCTCCCTGGGGGTGGTAAGAGGCTCAGCAACCACTGAAGCTTGAGCTAGAGAGAGAAAGTGAGTGACCGAAGGTATTGACACTGTAGAGTTCCAGGCCTTAAGGCCTGGAGGTAAAGTGTTGGGTAACCAGATGCTGCCATCAACTTTAGTGTGGCGCCTTCGCCCCCAGTCCTCCCACCTCACTACCATCACCACGTTTTGCCACCATGGATAGAGCATCCTCTTGATCTTTCTGGCATCAGTCACATGTGAACAAATCTCCTGGAATGACTCAGCCACATTCTAGCAGTGAGTAGAGCCAAGCTACCTACAGTTGTCAGCTGACATGGTCAGTCTGCTTTTGGCCACTGCTGACTGTGGCCTGGGCTCTGATCTCTGGAAATTGCCTTTTTCTTCTTGCCACAGTGTGCTTGCTGTGTTGGCTGCCTCTGGCTCTGCTCTAACTTTGCATGCACCGGGATATGTGTGTTCTGCTTTTCTAATGCTCCCTTTTTGTGCTCTGTGGACTTGCACTCATGTTCAGGGTCCACCTTCTGAACTGCAGCAGCAGAAATGGTGGTGGAACACCTGCAACTACTATGTTCCAAGTTGTACACACAGTAGGGCAGGCTAAGCCCATTTCGGCTCAGGAAAACTGGGGATAGGAGGAAGAGGAAGTGGATTTGGAGTGGACAGTTTTGCTTTTTATTTTTTTTTTTTCTTTTTCTCCATGCAAGGGCTTCATAGCCTCCCTTGTAATCCACTTTCTCCTTGCTAACGTGAATTCTTTGCCTTGGTTTCTTATCCCATCAACCAGCAGAGGGAGCTACACCCCAGGTCTGCTGTGAAGGGCTGGCCCTGGACTGCTTTCTCCTTCAACTTGGGCCAGCCTTCCGCAGGGTGAATGAGTGTATTCTTGGGTTCATTAGCATTCCTGTAGCCACTGACTTTTCACTTTCGTTACCAGCCAAACTTCAGATTTGCCTTCCTCGGGGTTTTTTTTATAGCTTCCTCTTTTAAGACTCCAAATGACCAAAAGAAAACTACAAAGACTAAAACAACTCAGTTTGATTATGAAGGGACTCAGGGGACTGTGAGCACCCATAACTTGAGCCGTTGGCCCCACCTACAACCTTCTTGTGCTTTAGGGTATCTCCGGGACTCATGAGAATATCCTGCTTCCATGACTGCCATGGTGGTACTTCCAGCAGTTCTCTGCAACTGTTGTAGAGAGAGGATCTCCTCCCTTAAAGAAAGTGGAAAAATTGTGCAACAAGTAATCTGAGAGTCCTGGGAACAGCTGTCCTGGTAGGAAGGAGGGTGAGATTTACAGTCATGGAGCTGCTGGCCCTGGTTATCTAGCCCTAGCTCTTTACTTTGCTCTCTGGGCTGGGCCCCTCTCTCTTCTCACATGGGCTTTGCTGGCTCTGGTTTGTCTTCATCTTGGCTACTGTTGCCAGTGGAGCAGTGGATTTTCCTTTCTTACTGTGTGTCTCATGTCCTATCATGAGCTGGCTGGTATTACTACTCAGAAGGGGTCTGCTAGGTTTGTGTTGCAAATGCTAAAGTGGGAGCCAAATAGGAGCTACACATATACAGCAGTAAACGGTCACACAGTGCGATATAGCCTTTTCCTCCCTATACCACACAGACATTGCACTTTTTCTGGTGGGTGTGCAGTACAGAGATGAACAGATACTCTGGTAGCTGTACTTCTGAATCTAGGAAACCCAGCAATTCCAGTTTCTGTAGCTGGTTACAGGCAGTTCTGCTTTAGCAGGGTACTGGGGACAAATGGAGGGTGAGGTGAGCAATGAAGGTGTCTGCCTTTGATCTTTTGGGCCTAAATTGCTTATACCTTCCTTGGTCTTATGCTTTCATTTGAACTGAAGCTGAAACTCCTCAATAGGCCTATTTTTTGTCGTTTATACTACTCAGGATCAGATCTGCTATTGTGGCCACAAACGCATGAATATCCCCCCATTCCCCCCAGAAAAACAGCTTGAAGAAAAGCACTCATTGGGGAATGAAAGGGTATTACAAGAAACCTTCCTGGCAGCTGGCCATGATGGTTATGCACAGGACTGGGCCAGGCTATAATTAAGGATGACTGTCCAGATGAGTGGGTGTGAGACTTTGATAGCTGGCTTCCAACCCCTCTATTCTCTCATTTTCTGCAGCAGTATGCAACACCAGTGACCAGTCTTGACACTTCTTTGAGCCCAGCTATTTGTCTTTTTTTTTTTTTTTTTTCAATGAACTTTGGTTCTAGGTTGAGTCTGGAACTGCTCAGGGTTTCAGTGTTAGGACAAGTAGAATAAGACCCAGGTACTATCTCTTTCCAACTACTAGGAAGACTGTAGACCTGGGCTGAGCAGGCTCATGGAGGGCACTGTGATTCTCTTTTCCATTGCTCTCCCAGCTGTGGCCATACAGTCACCAACATAGGATCAGATCAGCTGGCATATAAGGTAAGAGATATTCTAGGACTTTCTTCCAGTTTCCTCATATTGCTAATACCTGATTTTCTCCACGTACCTCCTGTAGGTTTTTGTGGGCATGGGTGGCTACATAGGGTGTGTCCCTTTCTTGAGACACCCCCAAAATACACCTCAGCTGCCTGGGCTGGAATGGGTTTGGAGAGAAAGACTCTCAGAACTTTGGCCTTCTTTTAATGCAGTCCAGCTATTTTAGTCTCTTGATTTCCTTTTCCCAGGATTGGAGCGTGTGGGTGTTCCTCAGTCGCTCCAGGGGAAAGAGGAATGCTTGACGTTTTGGAAAGACTAGAGCTAGGAAGTGCAGACAGAGGCCGTGAGACACTCTAGAGGCTCTGACTAGCAAGCCAGCCGCAGCCCCTGTCCACAGAATCTTTGAGGGACTCATTCCAATCCCATCTCAAGACCATGGTGTGCCTTGCCCCCAGAGAGTGACACTTGCCTCAGGAAGGGGTGAGGCCCCTGCAGGGAGAACAAGTCCACACACCCAGGTGACACCTCCAGCAAGACCAGGAGTTGCAGTTTGGAATGACTGCAGCTTCCCTGGGGTGAGAGCCAGCCTTTCTGGAATGTGGCCCACAGTGAAAGGCTGAGTGGGCGGGTTTTTCCCAGGCATGTTCTGGGGCTAGGGATTGTTACATCCCTGACTCCAGCAGAGGCGCCACTCTGCTGTGTGTGGGAACCATCCCAATCTAGACCGCTCCCTGGACCAGAAGCCATGTTAGACGTCCTGGAAGAGGATGGAAAAGACAAGGCTTCCCTCTTCATCCTTCCTACCCCACCTCACTCATATCTGTTATGTCCTCTTTTCACAGTTTCTGCTTTTTTTCTTGGGGATGTGGAGGAATGCAGAGATGGCTCTGTTCTTTGCCTTATTCTACAAGAAGTGCTACATTCCGGTTCTGCCTCCTTTGTCAGGGACTTTTCCTCCCTAGCCACACTGTGAGGAAGGGCTGGTATTGCCTTCCTAAATCAGCTGGAGCCTGATGAGCTTGACACACACCTGGCTACTAACGGGATAGACAGTTACAGGACACCTCTCCCATATTTGACGGGGGGATGTGGATGGACACGCAGTCGCACTTCAGGTGCAGTAGCACACAACTGGAATTCATTAGCAGAAACAGTTGTTTTGTTTAGAAGTACAGACAAGCTTGAAACAATTTTAGAAAGCCTACTCTACGTACTGTGACCTTTCTAAGGTATCTGTCACTGCTGAGGCAGGCCCACGGGGATAGGGCTGTTGGTTTCCAGCAAGGTTCTCTTGTGCCCACCCTTTCAGCCACTAGGGCACAGAGACTGGCTCAGGCTGCAGTTCTTCTGTTCTTGTAACTTGAACGGTACATTCCACACCATTCTCTCACACTGGTTTCTCTCTCCCTCTACGTAGGTCCTGCCTAATCATTGGACACGGACTCTTAATAAAACGGTCTTCAGTTCCAGATTCCTTCCCAGCAAGCTATAGCTTAAGTCCATTTTCTTCTGTGAAAGGGACAGGACTCCATCAAGTTTATGGAATTGCTCAGAGCCCTGGGCCTGTCCCTCGGGGTGGATTAGTCATGTCCAGCAGCATACACCTAGTCCCACCTTCAGGAAGGCTGCCTGCCTGGCCTGCCAGCTGGGCCTCCCTGTACAAAGACTGCCTGACTGTCCTGCCTAGCCTCCCTGGTCATCTGGGGTCCTCTGGGTGGGTGGCATCTCCTAGAGGATGATGACAATCCCCTACATGCATACATGTGGTGCTGCTCTGTATGCAAAGCCTGTTCACAGTGTGTCTCCCTTCTTTGTCCCTTCTTTTTCTGAGACTCTGAACCCTAATTGCTTTCCCCCTGGAGCTTGCAGTGACTTAAACCCAGGAAAGATTTGATTTCACTCTAAGGATGAACGCTCAGACCTCCCATGTGGAGACTTTAGAAGAAGCCAACTGGGCCCCAACAGCTGTATGATACCATCTTTTCTGACTCTACCACATAGAGGCTGTGACCAGGTTTAGCTGACCCCACATGTATTCCAAACTCAAGTGTCCCTACTCAGTAGGCGTTTTCCAAAGTTCTTTAGTCTTTTCTCCTCAAGTTATTTAGGAAACATGCTTTCAAGGATGCTAGTAAGGGCCATACAGGCCTATCAGCCCTGCCCCAGTAGAGACAGGATCTGGGAGTGTTTGAGAAGGACATCACAGCCACTCAAGTGAGCTGCCCACAATACATCTCTAGGGCCATTACTGTCATGACCATCCTCCTCATCTTCAGCTCCCTAGAATGACATTAGCTATTGGGGCTAGGGCAGGCAAAAATGGGCCGCATCATCTAAACCCTTCCAGAGGCACACCAAGTAAAATTTTTAGTTCTAAAAATAAATACTGGCCCTTTTTTGGTCATACATCAAGGGACTCACCAGAAAACTGCCTGCTTTTTTTTTTTTTTTTAATGCCCTAAGGAATTGTATCTGCATTTTAAGGGGCTCTTTTTCTGTCTTTTTCTCTTTGAAAATGTGCTTTGTGTATACTTGTAAGAGGCCTGACTGTCTCCTGACACCTTAGAGCCTGTCTTTTGGAACTGAAAGCAGACTGGGGTGGTTGCTTGCTGCTCCAGACATGCCTTAGGGTCCCATGAATGTCCAATGGCCCAGCAGTGACGCTGAGTTGATAGACCATTCTGAGTCTTTGGCTGTCCGGTTTCCAGTCAGCTGGGTTTACTAAACAGGCTATTTTGAGCTGCCCTTTGGCCTGTGCCTGGTGTGTCCCCAGTGAACTTAGTTTATGGGGGTGGTCATGCCCAAAGATTCCCACAAGACAGTTGGGAAATGGTTGGCATCGTCTTTCTGGGAAGATTCTGCTATCTTGGACCAAATGGCAACCTAAATTCCTACAGTGTCTTGGCCACATTCTGTCCTGCCTTTCCCATATTCTGTCCACACATGTGCATGCATACAGGCCATGTCCACAGGCCAGTTCTTCTGAAGAGCCCTCTTATCTTTGCTGACCAGGATCTCATCATTGGCTATGCGGGGCTTCTCTACGGCAGAGAACACTCAGGGCCTATTGAACTTGAAAGATCTTTAGACTTAAACTGTTACCTTGTACCTAGTGCCCTGAGAACACAATCAGAAAAGGACAGTGTCCTACCCACTCTTCCTTGTTGGCAATTTCCTGTTCCTGGGTGAGAGATGTTGGAGGGCCTCCAGTGAACCACCTGGCTGTGGGGACTTGCAGGGGAGCTAGCCAGAGCTGTAGAAGGCTCCTCTACCTTGCCTGCCCTTAATCTTGTCTATCCCTTTTGTTCAAGTGGTCTGGGGAGGGAGAAATCAGTGTTTTGAACGGATTTTACAAAAAAAATTTTACTTCTTTGTACAATACCATCCTCTGTAAAGATGAAATTTGTGTCGAGTTGAAGATTGTCATGGAATAAAGATCACACAGTATTTGAGGCCATCTTCATGTAACCCTTTCTAGAGAGTTTTGTATGGGGGTGTCTGGGGCTGGTGTGTCATGGAGCTGTACACTTACTGTCTTGTCTTCTTATGGGTAACTCCAACACAAAGTTCGGTCACAGGAGCTGAATAGGGCTGCCCCACAACATATCTCAGCTCTCCTAGTTCTACCTGGGCCTACGAGCCTGGCTTGTACCATCCCCGCTCTGAAGAGGCGCCCCATGATACTCCCCGTCATTTTTCTAGAGCAGCTGAGACATTTCCTAGCACCCCTTCATCCATTGCACTTGTTCCCAAGCTTGCTTTTGTGGGCTAACAGCTTGTAGGCGGATGGTGAAGGGTTGGAGCTGTTACCCCTTCTGTGTAAGCAGAAAACCAATACTTGGTTCAAGGTTACCAGATTATCAGCAGCCTCATTCCTACCCAGCCACCTTCTCACTGCTCAGTATCTGGTACCTCCTCTGAGGCTTCTCCAGGTCACACTTCATAGACAGTTGGCCATCTCCATGTCCTGGCTTCCTGTCTCTATGCCCAGTTCCCCACCCTGGCTCACTACCTTCTTACACTGTGCAGGTGTCAAGGGAGGAACCTGTCCGTTGACTACTCCAGACTCTTTCCCTCCCTTGCCATATGAGTCCCTCTGGTGTAGGATCTCCAACCAGAGCTGCTCCCACACTTCACAGCTGCCAAATACCTGTTTTCCTGATCCCACAAACCCTTTTCTTGCCAACAAGAATGTTGTCCTTACCAGGATTCCTATTCTGGTCCAAGGAGTCCTGAGAACCCTGCTTCCTGGCTTCCAAGTTTGGAGCTTGGCCTTTAGTTCTTAGGTGTCCTCATGCTGCCTTTTGCCATTTACATGAGGTCATGTTTCTGTGACGGCTTATGACTGACTGCTGAGGTCTGTGTCTATGTCTTATTGGTCTTGCGTGGAGTGGTGAACTCCTGAAGGGCACAGGTCCCATCTTAATCTGTGGCATGAGGCACCTCAGGGGCCATCGATCTCAACAGAAGCTTCACACAGCCTTCATAAAACAACTATAAGGAGTGTACCTTTCTCCTTTGTTTGAGCAAGGCATTGTCCTCTTGACAACAGCAGCAAGAACTGACAACCTGGCAAGGTGCTCAGGGAAAGCCAAAGCAAAGCCACAAGGTCACTCTTGGTGACAGGAGTGTGAAAGATCAGCCCGATACCATAGACCCAGCCTCCCACCTGGTGTTTGACAGCTGGTTTGTCCCCCCATGAATACTGGCCAGTGTCTACTCCCTCTCCTAGGACAGGCAAAAGGTCCTTATAAACCTCTAGAGTAGGGGCAGAGATGTGCGCCTAGATTTTTAAGCGTACCTAAGGCAGATCTGTACATACTGCCTTCTCTCTATAGCACATTGACTATCACAGAGATCTGTGAGGAGGAGGAAGAAGGCAGTGAGCACCTATCCTGTTTGTTCGTGGTTATTCAAAGGAAGCCAGCCTCCCTCCCAAAAGGTGCTTACACAGGACCCTTTTCTGCAATCCCACCCACCAGCACTTTCTTTCCCATCCAGTAGTTCGGTCAGGTCATCTCCATCACACCGTAAGCCACTCTGAATCAAGGGCCTCTGAATGATGCCACCAGAGTTCCCCAAATTGCTGTTTTAGCTGTGTGACCCTGAGCAGGTACACTCACTTCTTAAACACTTCTTCTCATCTGTCCAATAAATGTGATCATTTCAAACATACCAGCTTATTCCAGAACAGAGCAGGTTATAATTCAGAGTACTGACCCATGAAATGAGGAAGTATTGGGCAAGAGCTCCATAGCTCAGATTCTGACATGACCCGGGATTTGGGCTTTAATGGCACCAGTGGTCTGGAGCTTGTCAAGAGGCATTTTTTTTTTCAGGCATGGTCCCTGGAAAAAGGCAGATGGGTAGGTAACATTCCATGCATCTTTTTCTCTCCTGTGACAGCCCATTCCAGGCGCTTGTTCAGTGTGACCAGCCCTTTTTAGGAATGCCCTATATCTACTTTCTCTTCTGAACCCAAGTCCAATTCATGATCTCCTTCCCCAGAACCTCACTTCCTTCTCTTTTTCCCTGCAGATATGGCTCCCAAGTCAAAAAAGAAAGGGCACCCTGGGAGGGACCAGAAAAAGGTACGTGCTTCAGCATCTCTCATTAGGTGATAGGTGGCCATTCAACTGAGGGGACACTGTTGATCTTCCTGACATCAACCTTCTGTCTGCCTGCAGCATCACCACCACCACCATCCTCAGATGCAGCCGACCCCAGCTCCTGTGCCCCAGCAACCACCCCCGCCTCCTCAGCAGCCTCCACCACCCCCACCGCCACAACAGCAGCAACAGCCCCCACCCCCACCTCCGCCACCTTCCATGCCTCAGCAGACCGCCCCAGCGATGAAGTCCTCGCCCCCACCCTTCATCTCTGCCCAGGTACCCGTCCTGGAGCCACAGCTGCCAGGCAGCGTTTTCGACCCCATTGGCCACTTCACCCAGCCCATCCTGCACCTGCCGCAGCCCGAGCTGCCCCCTCACCTGCCCCAGCCGCCTGAGCACAGCACTCCACCCCATCTGAACCAGCATGCTGTGGTCTCTCCTCCAGGTGAGCTATGGCTACCTCTTCCTCCCTCCCACTGTGGTTCTCCCACGTCCTGACTAGGTGCTCTGTAGGTCAGCCTCTTAACCTCAGTAGTCAAGTTCAGCTACTTCTGGGACATGACTGGCATGGTAGAAGTTTTCAGTTATTTGAGTCCAGGTGTTGTGTTAGATCAAAAAAGAGAGGACTCATCTGCAGCTCTTTGGTTTAGGGGATGGAGAGGTCACACTCAATTCTGATTGAGTCCTATGGAGCATAGACAACATTGGAGATATAGGAATAGGACTGTTAACCCTCTTGGCAAGTTGGTGAAGGTCTGTGAATAGGGGGTGCCAAGGCCAGCAGTGAGGCCCAAAGACCTGAATGGGAACAGAGAACAAGAGTCATGCACAGAATGTGGGGTAGGTTGACAAGTAGCAAGGAACCCTTTCCTGTAGGCTTCATTGGAAGTTGTCTGTATTCTGGTGTTTGCAGGAACCTATGGAGGGTGGGAAATGAGATCTGGTTGGAGAGAGAGTGGAAACAGGCCACTGAAGTTGAGACAGGGTCAAGATGGCGCACAGGCCAGGCCAGGCCAGAGTTACGGGACATTAAGGCCTTACGTCTATATCTTCTGTCATTCCAGCTTTGCACAACGCGCTGCCCCAGCAGCCATCACGTCCCAGCAACCGAGCTGCAGCGCTGCCCCCCAAGCCTGCCCGTCCCCCAGCTGTGTCCCCCGCCCTGACCCAGCCCCCCATGCTCCCCCAACCTCCCCTGGCTCAGCCCCCCCAGGTGCTGCTGGAGGATGAAGAGCCGCCTGCCCCGCCCCTCACCTCCATGCAGATGCAGGTGTACCTGCAGCAGCTGCAGAAGGCGCAGCCCCCCACACCGCTACTCCCTTCCGTGAAGGTGCAGTCCCAACCACCCCCCCCTTTGCCGCCTCCACCCCACCCTCCCGTGCAGCAGCAGCTCCAGCAGCAGCCCCCACCTCCCCCACCTCCCCAGCCCCAGCCACCACCCCAGCAGCAGCACCAGCCTCCACCGCGGCCTGTGCACTTGCAGTCCATGCAGTTTTCTGCTCATATCCAGCAGCCCCTGCCACCCCCAGGACAACAGCCCACCCACCCACCCCCAGGACAGCAGCCACCCCCACCACAGCCTGCCAAGCCTCAGCAAGTCATCCAACATCACCCTTCACCCCGACACCACAAGTCAGACCCCTACTCAGCTGGTAAGTGGTCCCTGCTAGTCTTGTACTCTGGGGAGCCTAGATCTGGGCCTGGAGTCTCATTGAGGAAAAGCAGAGAGTTAGTTGTGTTTCAGGCTGCAGTAGGTTTCAGGGCCAAGACCTAAAGGCCTTCCATAGCTGAAGAGCAGAGCAGAACCCCGGCATATTACTGTTCCCTCCAGTGTTTCTGTCAGTTATCTTCTATCTATTTATGAGCCTGAGGTCATCCAGAATAAGACCTTCCTTGATGTAACTTCTCTAAGTGAAAGCCAGGAGCAAAGCAAGGCACCAGATCCACCTCATCATGGTAAGCTTCCTGAAGAAGGTGACCATGGGACAAGCAATAGCTAATCTGGCAAACAGGGCAGGAATCAGACTATTTGGCAATATCTTCTCTGATCCCTCCCTGCAAGACCCAGCTGGTGATGCATGGACCGTGTTGGTGATCACAACTGGGGCGGAAAAGCAGCGTTGGTATGCATCTCCAGCACAGTCCACAGTCCCCCTTCCGCACAGCATCAGTCAGGCCGCACCCTTTCTCTTCTTCCTGGGCCCTTGGGTTTTAAATGTTGGTAAACCAAAATGTCCTGGCTGTGTCCAGCTAAAAATGTTCCAGCAGAGCCTCCATCAAGTGGTAGGTAATACTTGAAGGCCAGGATAGGTGCCCCAGCTCAGCAATGTACATACACAGCACAATCTACCTTGGGGGTGTACTAAGTGCTGCCTACAAATTGAGCAGCAGAGCAGGGCCATGCCTACTAGACCCAGCACTGCCAAGTGGCAAGTGAACTGGCACTGAGCCAGGAGCAGCTGTCAGTCCTCCCCTGGAGAAACTAGAGTTGGACATGGCCACCCATTCAGCAATGCTGCTTTCACCCTGTTGGAGGAAGGTGGTGAACAGGTGGTTTTGAGCAGCCTAGGCCAACAGCCCAGAACCTCTGTCGTCCTCTGCTTCAAATCCCCAAGTTGTCACCCAAACTCTTATAACCTAGAATGTAGCATAAGGAACCATGTGGGCTGAAACTCAACTGGGGGCTTTGGGCCATGAGCCAGGTTGTCAGAGATTCAGTTGGGCACCCCGCCAGCTTCCAGCACCATCCCTGAACTGCTAAGCCATTTTTCAAGGCTACCAGCAGAAAGACTGTTCTTGTAAATCGTACACCTGAAATTTTCTGTTGTCCTGGTTAGCCTCAGCAGGTGCTGGTGACAGTACTGCCACAGTCATGTGCCTGTGGACTACTGGCCAGTGTAACCAGGTTGGTAGCTTCCAAAGGAGTCCTGACAAGCTAGAATGGTCAAAAGCCAACAAAACTTGGCCGTACAGGACTTTGGTACTGACCAACAAGGTAACCAGTGTTCTGCCTCCTCTCAGGCATTATCTGCTTTAGGTCTGCCAAAATAAGATGACTTCAAATTGGAGGGGAAGGAACCTTGAGGAGGACCTAAGGGTTTCTGTGCTAGCATAGCAGCCTAGAAGTGGAACCTGGAGGACTGGTCTGAGCTGTAACAGGTGGCAAGAATCATTTCTAATAGGGATATAGGTAGAGAGAAAACCATGGGATGGGCAAATTTTAGTTCTTCAGCTATGACCAGGTCTGAGACTCTGACTGACTATGACAGGGAGCTCTGTTTCCTCACTGGTACAGCTAAGAGTCAGAATTGAGTACTGTCCAGTGTGGTGAGGCACACCTTTAAATCCCAGCACTTGGGAAGCAGAAGCAGATGGATTTCTGTGAGTTCAAGCCAGCCTGATCTACATAGTAAGTTCCAGGCCGGCCAGGTCTACAAAGTAAGACCCTGTTTTGGGTTGGTTGTTTTGGTGTGTGTGTGTGTGTGTGTGTGTGTGTGTGTGTGTGTGTCTTTTAAGAGAGAGGGAAGAATTGAATGCTCTGTGGTTCTTTTGAAGAATACTGGCACACAGACTCCATATGAGCCCTTATGTATTTAACAAAGCTTCCTGGATAGTTCTGATGTACAAAAAGTCAAACGCTGGGATTTAGCACCATGGGACTACAGAAAGCCCTTAGCATTCCCAGCTTAGGGGCATGACTGAATGAGCTCTACATGCTGGGGTTAGGGAGTACTTACTTAGCTCCTGAAAGTAGGGGGTCATGTCCTTACCAGACCTAATAGATTCTGTGGGTCTTCATTCAGGCATTGTTAGGCCACATGGTAATTCTATATATGGCCTGGCTATCCTTCCATTATAATTTTCTCAAAGCCTAAGACTGGCCTCTGTGCTAGCCCACTGACACGCTCTTGGGCCTTTTTCCTAGGTCACCTCCGTGAAGCCCCCTCCCCGCTTATGATACATTCCCCCCAGATGCCACAGTTCCAGAGCCTAACCCATCAGTCTCCACCCCAGCAAAACGTCCAGCCTAAGAAGCAGGTAAAGGACAAGTCAAGTCTGAGTCAGAACTAGGCATGGGCTGGGGCCAGAGATGCCTGCCTGCCTCACCAGCCACCATGCCTATGCTTTCCCAGGAACTGCGCCCTCCCTCAGTGGTCCAGCCCCAGCCCCTGGTAGTGGTGAAGGAGGAGAAGATTCACTCACCCATCATCCGCAGTGAGCCCTTCAGCCCCTCCCTGCGACCAGAGCCTCCGAAGCACCCGGAGAGCATCAAGGCTCCAGTTCACCTGCCACAGCGTGAGTGCCATCCCTGCCTCAAGTTATGACTCAGGCACCGGACTCATGCTGGCTATGATCTCTGCACCATCGACCTCACCTCCCACAGGAAGGCATGTTTAGACCCACATACTGTTTGTGTTCCAGGGCCTGAGATGAAGCCTGTGGATGTTGGGAGGCCTGTGATCAGGCCCCCTGAACAGAGTGCACCCCCACCAGGAGCCCCTGACAAGGACAAGCAGAAACAGGAGCCAAAGACACCAGTGGCACCCAAAAAGGTAGGTACGGTAGGTACATTGCCGAAGTGCCGTGAGGTCTTCATCCCATGAGTTACCTTGGGTGTGAGCTCCCTGCCACATCCTTCAGGTACACTGGGCCCCTCACCTGCCCCTGACCTCTCTGCCTTTACAGGACCTGAAAATCAAGAACATGGGCTCTTGGGCCAGTCTGGTACAGAAGCATCCGACCACCCCATCCTCCACAGCCAAGTCATCCAGCGACAGCTTTGAGCATTTCCGCCGTGCTGCTAGGGAGAAGGAGGAACGAGAAAAGGCTCTGAAGGCTCAGGCCGAGCACGCAGAAAAGGAGAAGGAGCGGCTGCGGCAGGAGCGCATGAGGTGGGCTGGGGTCCGTGCAGGACACGGGAGCTCCCGAGGCCGTACTGGGTACCCGGCTGACTTGGCCCTCCTCTGCCTAGGAGCCGAGAAGATGAGGACGCGCTGGAACAGGCACGGCGAGCTCATGAGGAGGCACGACGGCGCCAGGAGCAGCAGCAGCAGCAGAGGCAGGAGCAGCAGCAGCAGCAGGCAGCCGCAGTAGCTGCTGCCACTGCCCCCCAGGCCCAGAGCTCCCAGCCCCAGTCCATGCTGGACCAGCAGAGGGAGCTGGCCCGGAAACGGGAGCAGGAGCGCAGGCGCCGGGAGGCAGTGAGTAAGGGGCCCCTGTGGGAGCTTGCGGGCGGGCATCCACCTTCAAGGCCCGCAATAAAGGTCCTGGGAACTAGGATGGGAAAGACAGTCCAGGCCTGTTGCTCTACAGACATACCAGGCTGGTCTCTGGGTTCAGCCCCAGAATCTCAGTTTGAACATCAGAGGCCCAGGACGAGCACTCAGACCAGCCTCTAGGAGCTGGGCGCTGGCGGCGGGTTCAACGGTAAAACAGCTCACTCCTCCTCCTTCCTCCTTCCTCTCCAGATGGCAGCTACGATCGACATGAATTTCCAGAGTGATCTTTTGTCAATATTTGAAGAAAATCTTTTCTGAGAGCACCTAGGTGACTTCTGACTTTCTGGCAAAACGTTGACTCTCCATAGTGTTAAGGGCAGCAGTGGAGGCGGTAACAGCAGCCAGGAGTGTCTCTGGGCCTGGCTCTCCTGCATGCTCTGCCCGGGGCAGGCCTGACGGGCAGCTAAGGAATCAGAGCCCATCTGCCTTATGGCCAGCTGGACACGTCCTGCTACCCGCCACCCCTCACAGGACGTCAGCTCAGAGCACGCCTCAGTATGAGTCAAGTGCCGACCGGACCCGAGGCCTGCACATCCCCACGTACAGGGCAGAGGCCCTTCTCTGCGCCAAATGTCTACAGTATACACAGGACATTGTTGCTGCCACCACCGTGACTGGTTTTCTGCCCCTGAGAACGTGACGTTTGTGACGTCCTACCCATTGGGAGTCCTTCACACCCCAGCCGTCGCAGCCTGCTCCCAGGAGACCAGGGCGGGCCTCTGTGCTGGAGTGTCAGGGCACTGGCCTACCCCTTGCTGGCACTGACTTTGCCTTGAACAGACCCCTCCCTTCTCCCCACAAGCCTTTAATTGAGAGCCGCTCTCTGTAAGTGTTCGCTTGTGCAAAAGGGAATAGTGCCACGGAAGTGTGTGTGTCCGTGGCAATTGGATTGAGGTGACCGTCCACATATGTGGGCGGGCCTCACCTGGGGAGTGAGGCCACCAACCAAAGTCAGTTCCTTCCCACCTGTGTTTCTGATTTTGTTTTGTTTTGTTCCTATATATATATTTTTTGTTGTTGTTGAATTCTGGTCTATTTTATTTTTAATTCTCTCTCCTCCAGACACAGTGGCACTGCTTATCTCCGAAATGGCGTGATCGTCTCCTCATTGAGTGGCGGCACCCACCGCGCTGTGGGTAGTGTGTAACCGTGGCTGTACTGTATAGTGAACATAGTTGGCATATCTTTGTTTGAAGTTTGTTGGTGACTCCACCAAACTGGTGTAAAAAGAAAAAAGAAAAAAAAAAGGAAAAAAAAAGAGAAAAGAAAAGAAAAACTCCACAAAAATATCCCCATATAAAACAGAAAAAAAAATCCTTATATTCCGTTTCAAACTTTATTAGTCTATTTTTAATTATAAAACAAGAAAGCTGCAGTTTCTCCCCATCCCTTCCACTTATTTGTTGGCTTCTTTGTTTTTTAATGTCAAATCTGTTTGTTTTTAACCAAGAAAAGGGAGAGCCTGAGGATGAGGTGGGCCCCAGGCATGGGGGGGGGCTGCAGAATGAGGCAGAGAATCCCTGCCCAGCGCCTGGTGGGACCAGCAGGCTGCTCCTTCCTTCCCATCCACCCTTTTTTTTTTAATTTTATAATCGGAGCTCTGGTGAGGTCATGCGTGCCATGAGAACCCACTACACACAGTGCTGGTGCCTCGGTGTTGGCCAAACTCTGGAGTCACTGACTGGTTTGACTTTCATATGGTGAATATGCATTTGGTCTGTACTGATCATGGAATAAACACATCTCTCTTTTTTAATGCTGGTGTCTCCCTGACATTTCTTTATGAACCGTCTAGGTTTCCTGGTTTACCTAGGTTAGGACCTGGATCCTAGGCCACTAATTGCATAAGAGTTCCCAACAGTGGCCAAAGAACCCTTCTGTGTCCTGCCTGTCCTGGGCAAAAGCTGTGTGGGCTCACAGTTGCCATCCCAAGCTAAGGCTCTGGCAGAGAGCCAGGCAACACTGTAACTAGGTGGATAACTGACCTTTATGGAACCTTGGCCAAAATCCATTCTTACTGTTGCCTCCCTCCTGGTCCCCTTTTCACAATTTGGGCCACTTTTCCCACCTTGCTTTGCCTCACCTAACTCGTAATTTCATTTAAGCTCAGGGTTAACCAGATACTCTTAGGTAAGTGCACATCCCCCCAGTAGGAGCCTTGTATCCCCACACCCGGACACACTTTCACTAAGAACGCCCCTGAGGGTCTCCCTGCCTGTGTGTGTACCTGTATGCACATGTCCCAACCACTAGGCATGGGTGGCCCCCCAAAAACTGGCCATGTATACAGAGACAAACAGATTGAAACATTGTTGACCCACATGTCCCTTTTTCAACCAGAAAGGCCAAACCTCCTCCCAGTGAAGGAACAGCTAGGGTACCCAACCAGTGCACACGGTCCCGCCCCACTCCAGGTACTTCGCACAGCCCTGTGCGAGGGCAGTGACGCTCTAATCGCCTGCGGTTTCTTCCAGTGCATCCCACCTTCGTGTTTTTGTTTCTTGTTCAGAAATTTCCCCATGCTGGGCCCCACTGTTGAGCCAGAGAGGTGGTTTCATCTGTACCATCCTGCTAAATAAAGTTTCACATGGCCTCCACACCTTCCTCAGGTGTCCCTCTCAACTGCGTTGTAATTGGAACTGGGATCTATTTAATCTCTGGCCATTTCCAAATCCCTCCCACAGTACTATTAAGTCTTAGTCTTATATGAGAGTAAGAAGTGTGTACAAGCCCCACTGTATGCACGGGTCGCTTGCCCAATAATTATGTCAGTGAATCCAAGACGTGTATTAAAACACTTTAGACATTTGTAGAAGGGAATTCGTAGACTTTTCACTTATATACTAAAGGTTCTTTTTTGTGCACCTCTCATTGCAAAAATAAACATTTGTACTGAACATGAAGTCACCCTCTGTGATTACTGCTGTCTGTCGGAGGGGAGAATCAGGAGTGGGAGGCAGGGTTGTATAGTGGAATGCCAAGAAAGGGTGACCTGATGCCTGGAGCAGACAGGCAGAGATCCTGAGAACACTGTGCTGATGTCTATGGACAGTTAGAAACCAAAGTTAGTGACTGTAGAGATGGCTAGATGCTAAGAGCACTTTAATCTCTTGGAGAGGACTGGGATTTGGTTCCCAGCACCTACATGGCAGCTAACAACCATTTGTAATTCCAGCTACTGGGGAATCAGACACTTTCTGTGGCCGTTACACACACATGGTGCACCTATATACAAAATACAAAATAAGTATTTTAAATATTTTATGTATTGCCTGCATGTATGTAAGTATGTTGAGTGTACCCGGTGTTGTGCAATACCCATGGTGGTTAGTGGCTGTAGTGGAAGGTGAGCTTGAGCCACAGATTGCTGCTGCTTTGTAAATCGTCCTAAATTGCTTGTTAAGCCAGCTGTATGACTTCAGTCACGTGACTTCATTCTTGAATTTCAGGTTAATAATCTGTGATACAAGAATATGATAATCCTACCTACACTTACCAGGGTTGCTGTAAGGGTTAAATAATGGGTGTCCCTAAAATGGTCAAGGATCTTGGGGAAGGTTGCAAAAGCTTTTTGCTGAGACAACCTCATGCGATGCCCGATCATGCAGGACCCTGCCCTGCTTCCTTCAGAGCCCCAGTGACCAATCTGTCCAGTTTTGCTCAAGCTTGGAGTCGGGCGTGTCCAGGAAACAGGGTTTGCCCCTGGGATGGCCGCCACCCACAGAACCCGCACCTCAACGATCTGCTAGTTGGTGCCCAGGCCCAGAGCTGTTGTTTGGAAGTTAGTAGCTGCTGCTGTCAAATCACAGTCGTGGATGGGCGGGTGGATGGGCCGGCTAGGCCAGCAGCGGGAGGACAACCGCGGAGTCAAGGCCTCTGGGCTCGCAGTTGGAACCAGGGCTGGATACAGGCTCGGTCGGGTCTCACAGAGCCAGGTCAAAGTGAGGGCTCCACGCTCCAGCACCGGAAGCCTAGACTCCGAAACTCCTCGGGCAGCTGCGATTGCCCACACCTCCCTACCCAGATACAGCATTGCCTGTCTTCCCGCTTCCGGGCTTGCCTGACTCCGGCCCTCCTCCACTCAAGCCAATAGCTCTGTCTTCCTCCACGCTGGTCCCGCCTCTAGACTCCGCCCAATTCTCCTTCCACCTGCACAAGCCACACCCACCTCAATTACAGAGCTCTTGCTCCTGGACTAAACGAGGTCCACCCATCCTGCATCTGACCCGCCTTTTCCTCGAGGCTCCGCCCATCTCACAGGGTCCTCCTCCTTGGAGCCCCATCACCTGCTTTAATTTAAAAAAAAAAAAAAAGGTTGTTTTTTTTTTTTTTTTTTTTAATTTTTTTTTTTCTTTTGAGATAGGGTCACACTATGTAGCCCATGGCCAGTGTGGAACTCGCTATGTAGCCCAGGTCGGCCTGGAACTCACAGAGATCTGCTTGCCTCTTCCTCCAAGTGCTAGGATTTAAAGCTGTGCACCACTTCACTGGATGCACTTACTTAAAAAATTTTTTTTTCATTACATCTACTGATTTTGTGTGTGTCTGCGTGGGGGTGCACGTGCCACAGCCTGCGTGTGGTGGTTGGAAGGCAACTTTCAGGAGGCGGCTCCCTCGTTCCACTGCGTTGGTCCAGGGGAATCGAACTCGGTCTTGGAGCCCAGTGCCCTTTCCTGATGAGCCATCTCGTGGGCCCTGAGCCCTCGTTGCAGGCGTCTTCCGCGTCCGCGCACGTCTTCCTCGGCCCCGCCCGGGTCCCTTCTTCCCAGAGCCCCCTCCCCAGCCGCAGAAGCTGGGTCCTCGCAGGCTCCGCCCCCTCAGCCTCGACTTCCCGGTCGCGCCGCCCGGCTTACCTGCCACTTGACGGCGAGTCATGTGCGGTGGCTGCTTCCGCCCGAGCCGCCGCTCAGCTCCCGCAGCCGGGCCCGCCGGCCCCGAGGGCACAGAGAGACCCCCGGGAAAGGGCGGCGGGCTCCCGGCGGAGCCCGGGTCCCCGCTGCTGCCCGCGCCCCCGGCTCGGGCTCCCGGCGGCGGCTCGGTCGCCGTCCCCGCGGGCGGAGACATGCCCGAGGTCGTGGTGACGGCGCTGCTGGCGCCGTCGCGCCTCTCGCTGAAGCTCCTGCGCGCCGTGGTGCTGAGCCTCGCCTACCTGGCCGGCGCGGTGGTCGCGGCCGTGTACGGCTGCATCGCGGTCACCGGCGTGCTGTGCCGCCCCCGCCGGGGCTGCTGCGGCCGCCCGCGAGCCGCCGCCCCCGACTGCCTGCGCGACCCCACGCTGGGCGAGCACTGCTTCCTGAGCCTCAGGGTGAGTGCGGCTCGGAGGCTGCGGGGACGTTTCTCGGGGTGGATGTGGAGGGAGGAGGCAGGGAAAGGAGGGATCCGGTCTCAAGAAGGTCCCCAGCTCCTACTGAAACCGTGCCCTCCCGCAGAGCTCGGGCCTCCGGCTGCACTACGTCTCGGCTGGTCGTGGCAATGGGCCTCTCATGCTGTTTCTGCATGGTTTCCCTGAGATCTGGTATGTCTGGGGCCCCGGGTTCCCGCGATCACTGGCCTAGGGAGAGAGACGGTTGTGACCGATAGGGCACTTAGCAAGTGGGGACGGACCTGGTGAGTAGCCCTGAGACTGCTGAGCACCGGAGACCCAGATGGTGTGCAGAGGGGCCGGGGCACTGCACCAGAAGGCCTGGTTTTCCCTCGCAAGGGAAGAGACAAGGGGCTATTGAAGGTGAGGGAGCCTTGTGCCTCTCAGCCCAGAATTCCCCTTCTATGATAGTCCAGAGCTGAAAGGCGGGGTCCCGCAAGGTTTCTGTTGGATGTGGGCGGTGAGGCTGACTCATCCTCCTCACCTCCCCCAACCCACCCCTACATACAGGTTCTCCTGGCGCTACCAGCTTCGGGAGTTCCAGAATCGCTTCCATGTCGTGGCTGTTGATCTGCGTGGCTATGGCCCCTCTGATGCTCCAAAGGATGTGGATTATTACACCACTGATCTGTTGATGGCTGACATCAAAGATATCATCCTGGGCCTGGGTATGAGCCACACCCATCCCAGGCAAGGCCTCACCCATCCTGTTGACACTTGCCTTCATCCATGATCCTTGTTGAGGACTCACTCCCCTCTCGTCCTTCACGCCTGCTGTATCTTACACCAATCTGTCTTCCAGGTTACTCCAAGTGCATCCTTGTGAGCCATGACTGGGGGGCTCTTCTTGCCTGGAATTTCTCCATCTATTTCCCATCCCTGGTGGAGCGAATGGTGGTGGTCAGTGGAGCTCCCATGTCGGTATACCAAGGTGCGTTGTCTGTGCTAGGATGTGTCCACCTGTCACCATAGCAGGGGCTGAGCGCTATGCAATGAGCTGAGTCCCCTTCCCTTCTGGCATTCATCAACCTAAAAACCAGTGACAGCACACTCAGGAGTAACCCACATTTTTTTAAACAACTTCCAGGTACAAGGTGAGTATACCAAAATACTTCAGTCTAGGATGGGAGTATATATAGCTCAGTTGTTGGACATTTACTTAGTGTGCTGGAGGACCTGGATTTAATTCCCAACCTCGGAAGAAATGGGAGGAAAGGAAGCCAGGGAGAGAAGGAGGGAAGGGGAGGAGGGAGGGAAGGGGAGGAGGGAGGGAAAAACCTGGGTCAGAAGAATTTCTGACCAGATTCTCTTTTATTTTGGAGTAATGAGATAGATATCTTGTGGCTAGAACTTAACTCTAAACATGAAATTAACTTCTACACACAGACTGAAGGTAATTTGTGTAATATTTTTAGTAATTTTGTGCATGGAAAGTTTGTGGGGTTAGCCATGGTAGCATACACCTATAATATCAGCACTTTAGAGACTGAGGCAGGAGGATTATTGAAAGGCCCTATCTGAAACAAAACAAAATATCACACACACACAATAGATGGTGAACTGTCAAAGGCAGCTGTGGAATTTTCCACTGCAGCATATGGCACTCAAAGAGGTTTGGATTTTGGAGTATTTAAATTTTTTGCATGAGGAATGGTCAACCTGTGCTAATAGCCTATGATACACCTGCAAAAAGACATGACACAAGGCTCCTGGGCTCCTGGCTCATAACAGTATTAACTATAACATGCTATAGTTGAGACAAAATGGGGCAAGGGAAGTGAAATGTCTTTTTTTTTATTTTTATTTTATGTGTATGAGTGTATTTTCCTGCATGTATGTAAGTGGACGCTCACAGTCAGAAGAAAGTATTGGATTCCCCTGGAACTGGCGTTACAGACCGTTGTTAGCTGCCATGTGGGCGCTGGGAATCAAACCCGGGTCGTCTGCAAGAGCAGCCGGTGCTCTTAACCGCCAAGCCAGCCCTGAAATGTCTTTCTTTTGACAGCAGATGATATGCATCTGCCACCATGTCAGGGGCAGAGAGCAAAGCCACCCCAAACTACAGGAGGCACAGATGCCCTTTCTGGCCATGCAGTATCTGTTGTCACTTGATTTGTTTGCGGCTGGTTGTTGTGGGGATGGAATCGAGAATCTCAAGCGTGCCAATCACAGTCTCTCTAAGCCACTCACAGCACTGTCATCCTTACGGTGTTCAATATTCCCCCCTTCCTTCCATCACTCTCTGGAGGGCTCTGGGTCTGGAACAAGGCCCGGCACACAGTACATGTTGATTGCCTGAAACAGGAGGAGGAGCATACCAGTGTCTGTGAGGCCCCCAGGACCCACAGAGAGAGACACCCCCGGCACCCCATTTTTTAATTTAAATCCCCCCCCCCCCCATAGAGGCCAGAAGACAGTGTCGAATCTCATTGAGCTGGAGTTTCCGGTTGTTGGGAGCTTCCCTACATGGTGCTGGGAATTGAACTCAGATCCGCTGAAAGAGCAGCAAGCGTTCTTAACCACCAAGCCATCTCTCAGGCCCCGCTCATTCTGCGTATACAAAGACAACCTGGTGGGGAATGTCCAGGGGAGTAGGGTCAGTGTCTTCACAGACAGCAGGCAGTTGTGACGTTCCTGAGGTCTTTGTGCCCAGCTTGGCTGTGTGCAGGAGTACAGGACCACCCCAAGTCCAGGCTTCACCGTCCACCTTCCTCCCTCTCTTCCTAGACTATTCAATCCGGCACATTGGCCAGTTAGTCCAGTCAAGCTACATGTTCCTGTTCCAGCTTCCTTGGCTGCCAGAAAAGCTGCTGTCTATGTCTGACTTCCAGGTACAGTGGGACTGAGGGCCTAGGAGCCGGGGTTGGCAGACTGGGGCTGAGCATGCCAGAAATTGAAGCTGGCACTCCACTATGTACCCAGATTCTAAAGACCATCTTCACACATCGCAAGAGGGGCATCCGACACCTGACTCCTCCTGAACTTGAAGCTTTCCTTTATCACTTCTCACAGCCTGGAGGCCTCACTGGGCCCCTCAACTACTACCGGAACCTGTTCAGGTAAAGTCACTTCCAGGAGAGAAGCTCCGGAGAGTTTCAGGGAAGGTGGGGATAATCATCCTTCTGTTTGTATGTCTTGGTCGCAGGAACTTTCCTCTTGAGCCCCAGGAGCTGTCCACGCCCACACTGCTGCTGTGGGGGGAGAAAGACCCTTACTTACAGCAGGGGCTGGTGGGAGCGATTGGCTGCCGCTTTGTGCCAGGCCGTCTGCAGAGCTACATCATGCCGGGGGCAGGGCACTGGATCCCACAGACCCATCCCCAGGAGATGCACCAATACATGTGGGCCTTCCTGCAAGACCTGCTGGACTAGCAGGCCTCTGTCCCCAGCCTGCAGAGATGCATGACACACCCACTGTCGTCCGGCTGGGAATCCATGTCGCATGCACCTACAAGTGGACTCCTGACTCACCCACAGCAAATGATGCCTGTGTGGCACACAAAGGCATCCATGGATGCCCCGCCTCACACATAGTGCATGTGTAAGCAACTGCTTGACCCTGGCAACCAGGTTTGCCTTTCCTCTGTGGAGTTGGGTGCTAGGTTTACTTTACCTTGCTGACATCTGCCTCACACCTTGGCTACACAAACCAGAAACTCTGGCCTCCCTCGCTTTCCAGTCTGCATCTTAAGTCTTCCACAGTATAGTATCCAGTAATGTATTTTTAGCCCAAATGGGGATACTTCAATTAAATGTGAATTAACTCAAATGAAACATTATTAAAAAACACAGTGCCTGAGTCACTGTTTGTTTTAACTGCCCAATCACATCAGTGCAAAAAGTTCGATTAGAATTTGTCAAGGAAGGTATTACTATTAAGAATGGGGACCTGGGACTGGAAAGATGGCTCAGTGGTTAAGAGCATTGGCTGTTCTTGCAGAGGACCCTGGTTCAGTTCCCAGCACCCTACATGGTGGCTTCTGTAATTCCAGTTCCAGGGGAGCCAATGTCCTCTTCTGGCCTCCATGGACATTGCACAACACAGGTACACATACATATATGTAGGCAAACACTCATACACATAAAATAAGTAATTTTTTTTAAAGAACACGGACAACGCTGGGCGTGGTGACACACACCTTTAATCCCAGCACTTGGGAGGCAGAAGCAGGTGGGTCTCTGTGAGATTAAGGCCAATTTGGTCTATGTAGTGAGTTCCAGGCCAGCTGAGGCTACAGAGAGACCCTATTTAAAACAAAAAAGAACAGGGCCTAGGAACATCAAAATGGCCAAGCAGGTAAAAACACTACCAAACCTGACGGCCTGAGTTCCATTCCCAGAGTCCACACGGTGGAAAGAAAGGACTGAGTCCCACAAGTTGTCCTCTGACTTCCACATGTGTGCCATGGTGCACATGCCCACATAATAAATAAATAAATATTTACAAAAAGATAAGGGACCTTGCTGGGCATGGTGATGTATCCCTGTAATCTCAATACTTGGAAAACTGAGGCAGAAGTATTGTTGAGTTCAGGGCCATCCTTGGCTACATAGAGACATTGTATCTCAAAATTAAATAACAACAACAACAACAAAAAGAGTGAGATGCCTCCCTACCTGGCTCCTAACCACCTCACCAAGTAAGGACCCCTCACAGAAAGGCAGGTAAGCTGTGCCAACTCCTCTCCAGCCAGACTCAGGGTGGTCCTCGAAGCCCCTGCTCCCGTTTTCATCATGGCCAGACTCAGATAGGTTAAGTTTTTCCTCTTCAACCTGTCTCAGATCCCCAGGAAACAGCTCTGGATTCGCAGGAATCTAAGATGCTGGACTCAGCACAGGGCTCCCTCAGTGGTCACCTGGGAGACAGCAAGGTGGCCCAGCAGGGAAAGATGCTGGTTGCTAAGTCTAACAAGCTGAGCTCAGTTCCCGAGATGCACAGAACGGAAGGAGAGAACTGACTCCCACAAGTTGGGTGCTGTGCCGTGTGTGTACGCACACACACACATGCACACAAAATAAATAAAGGTGTGATGAGTGGCCACCTCTAATCTGGGATCTGCCTCTCCAGCCTCTAGTTGTTGGGGTTTTCTACTCCAAATTAACCTTTCTTTGTTTCTTTGTAGCCTAGGCTGTATTGAACTCGATATCTCCACCATAGTCTCCAGAGTGTTTGAATTATAGGTGTGTGCATCTGCTGAGCTTCTGGAGGCCTGTAGATACAGCCTGGAAATGAGGGGGTTACGAGTAGAAAGTGAAAGCTTGGCGTGGTGGGTGGTCAAGCTTGTATAATCCCAGCACTCTGGCTGCTGCAGCAGGACGATGCCAAGTTCAAGACAGGCTGGGCTCCATAATGAGAAGGAAGTCAGCTTGGGTTACACAGAGTGAGACCCTGTCTCAGAGAAACAAAAATTGTAAACAAATGTAGGATAGGCCACCAGCTACAGCTACAGACTGGTCACAAAATCAAGGTGTAAATTCTATTTAGTTTTTCATTTAGAGATAGGGTCTCACTGTGTAGCCCCAGCCGGTCTTCCAAGGCTTCCCCAGTGTGGGGGTTAAAGGCGGGCTCTGCCACGCCCTGCTATTTGTTTTGTCTTTTTAAGATATATTTTTATTTTCATTTGTGTGTACATGTCTGTGTAAGTATATTCCAGTGCCTGGTGAAATCAGAAGCATGTTAAATCCCCTGGAGCTGGAATTAGAAGTGGTTGTGAGCTGTCAAACATGGTCATGGGAACCAAACGCGGGTCTTCTGCAAGAGCAGCAAGCACTCTTAAGCAATTGAACTATCTCTTGCCCTCAAATTATTATTGTTCTCTCTCTCTCTCTCTCTCTCTCTCTCTCTCTCTCGCTCTCGCTCTTGCTCTTTCTCTCTTTTGAGACAGGGTCTCCCTGTAGCCCCAATTGGCCTAGAACTCACTATGTAGACCAGGCTGGCCACAGTCTCACAGAGATCTATCTACCTCTACCAAATGCTGGGATTAAAGATAAGTACCAACTCCCCTGGCATGTCTTCTTTAAAAATTATAAATAAATAAAAGAGGACAGAAGCTGGTTCTCTCCTTCCACTATGTGAGTCCTGGGGATCAAACTTAGGTCATCAGTCTTGGCAGCAAGAACCTTTACCAGATGAGTCATCTAGCTGGCTCCCACTGCCCTGGGCTCATCCCCTGAGAACTCAGGAGATCTGAAAAATACATTATATTTTGGGAATGGGCTGCCTAGCCAGAGTCGTCTGTGTTGGCCATCGCTCTCTGCCCTCCCTCATCCACAGAGAGACATGCTCTTAATACAGACACCAGCTATTGTTGTTGGTCTGGGGATAGTGTGTGAGCCAGGAGGCCATTCTGGAGTTCTGGAGTTCCCAGGGGCAGGGATAGAGGGCTCTCTAAGTGAGTGACAGAACTCAGATAAGGAAGGAACCACAGTGGGGACCCTTGTGGGGGAGGGAGGTTCACTTTTCCCAGGAATTGGAAACTCACTAGGCAGGAATGAGCTCGGGGCATTGGAATAACGTGGAGGCCAGTCCGGGGAGGTCTTTCAGTCCCAGAGGGACATGGCTTGCATTTTGAAGAGCTCCCTGCGGCGGCTGGACAGTTCCATGCAAGAACGAGGGTGGGGAGCCGGTCAGTGACTTCCTCAGCCTCTGCAGAACTGGGACTCCTGAGAGCAGGGTGAAAGGCAAAGCCTGCCTCCCTGGGGGTCAGGAGGAGGGGATCTCGGAGCCCAGGAGGTTTGGGGCGAGGAAATCTGTAGGCAGGATGAGGGGAACCGTGGGCCCACCGGTGGTTGCCAGGGTGACGGGGGGAAGGGTTGACGGTTGACCCAAACCAAGTACGGTTGTCTGGGTGACTAGAGGGGCCCAGGGAAAGGCTGACCGGAGGCTCGGACAGTTGCCGGGGAGACTGGCCGTGATGGTTGCCAGGGTAACCAGAAGGCGCTGTCTTCCGCCTAACAATTGCAGAGGGGGAGGGGTCTTCTGGAGGAGCGAGTGCGTTCATTGGACAGAGTGCTCCCGGCGAGGTCCGCCTTCCTCAGCCGGAGCCAGTCGAGCTGTGAATTTCCTCCGGTCGCGCGTCACTTCGGGCGCGAGTGGAGACTGTGAGGCCTGGGCCGGGCCCTCACCCGGCTCTCTAGGTCTCTGCCTTCAGCCCACTCTCCGTCACCCACTGCACTCATTCGTTCATTCGTTCATTCATTCATTCATTCATTCATTCGCCAATACCGTGGACCCGGCCCCAGAGGCGGGACGGAGGAGCAAAGCCGGACAAGGACAGAGCCTCTGCCGACAGAATGTGGTCAGGCCCCAGCGGAATGAGAAACCGGGCAGGGCAGCGTCCGGGCGCGGGGCGGGAGGGAAGGCCGCCCGGCAGGGGCGCTCAGCCTCTCGAACCTTGAAAGAACAACTGTGCTCCAGCCTACCTGCAGAGGCTTCCCACGCATGACTGATTGATCATTTCCTTGAGGCCGGGAGGCCAGTGCCGGATGTGGAGTTTTAAAGGGTGTCAAATAGCAGCAAGGTGTGGGGTGTCTCGGATAAATCTGTTTGTGTGGAATATGTACTTGGGGGTGCGTCAAGGAGTGGAATGGGGTGGGGCGGGGGAGGGAAGAGAGGAGAGAGAGAGAGAGAGAGAGAGAGAGAGAGAGAGAGAGAGAGAGAGAGAGAGAGAGAGAGAGAAAATGAATTTCCCCGGGAAGGCACAGAGACAGATTAGGGGAGTATAATCTGAGAGGTCTAGTCTGTTAGGACAGGAATCTAGAAGTACCCTATGGCATTGGGAAAGCGGGTGAGGGTGAGGGTGGGATACTGAGGTTAGGACCTGGTTAGAAAAATGGCTCATGTGTTTGCTCCCAGGACCTTCCCCATCTAGTGGCTGGGCAGAGGATGAGGAAAGCCAAAAGGAGCCATTACCATCTCTGGGGGCCTCTGGCCAGGCATGGGAAAGGAAGGGTGTCAGCGGAGCAAGACACAGTCTTGCAGACAGGGTCTTTTGTCAAGAGGCACAGCCGGCTGAAGTGACTGTATCCAAGACTGTATCTCCTTCTTGTCTACAACTTCATCTTCTGCCACAGCCTCCAACTGTCCAACCCTGTCCAGAAACCAGAAGACAAGAATGAGCGCAGAAAGCACAGAATGAGGACAGAAGAAAGGAGGTGTGGCCAGAGGGATGGGATGGGACAGTTGGGAGATGGGGCATTGGCCGCATAAAGGTATATCAACCTGTGGTTGCAGAAGGAATAATCTATTCTATAGACCTTTGCAT
The DNA here is from genome assembly GCA_035773235.1 of Eospalax fontanierii. Lineage (NCBI taxonomy): Eukaryota > Metazoa > Chordata > Mammalia > Rodentia > Spalacidae > Eospalax > Eospalax fontanierii. The sequence goes on from CM069554.1 coordinate 10,415,098, forward strand.
TTAAAAATGGTGTGTGTGTGTGTGTGTGTGTGTGTGTGTGTTTGTTTGTTTGTTTGTGTGCGCACGCTATGGCACAAGTGTGATCAGAGGACTGCTTGGTAAACTCGTTCTCTCCTTCCACCTTTATGTGGGCTCCTGAGATTGAACTCAGCAGTCAGGCTTGTGTGGGATACGCCTTTACCTGATGCGCCAACTTGCCAGGCCCTCATTTGTTATTTTATTTGTTTGTTTTTAGCTTATTGAAACAGAGTCTTTCTATGTAGCTAGCCCTGAGTGCCTTTGCATTTGCTATGTAGCCCAGGCTGGCCTCAGACTCACAGCCTCAGCCTCCCAAAGGCTGAGATTACAGGCATGGTTACCCAAAGAGAATGTTATTTTTGCCTAAGGGAAAGCAGCCACGTAGGAAGCAGTGAACATGTTCCTCACTTCCTTAAGGGAAATTTGTTGAGTGAGTTTCCACTGCCCAGTCAAAAGGAGCCTGAGATATTCGAGTCCTTCCTTGCAATTCACAGGCATGTTTTGCTATAATAGGCTTTTTAAATTAATAAAGATTTATTTTTATTTACGCATATGTGTGTGCTTGTGTGAGTTTATGTGCATCACAATTATGCAGGCTCATATTTTTACAGTGATTGGCATCAAGCCTAAATCCTCACAGGCAAGCACTGGACCTCTGAGCTAACCCCCCAGTCCAGGAGTTTGTTAATGAAAAGCCCAGGCAAGTCACCTCCCTTCTCTAAAGCAGAAAGAAAGGCTGGAAGGGGCACAGTGCTACCCTTCCTCTGGCCAAAGCCACGGACTAACTCAACTCCAGTTCCCTCCCTCACTCCTTTTCTTTCTCATCCCTCCTCTCAGAAAGCCCCTCTCTCCCTTCCTCTGATCTAATGGGGACTGGAGGTATCTGAGTCCAGGAAGGGTCCTCACAGGGAAGTGGGCTGATCCCATGGGGTACACATTCAGGTCCCAGCTTCTGATTCACCCAACCGACAGTTATCAGGACTAGGGGTGTTTGCAGAGTGCTTGCTGAATATATGTGAAGCCCTGGGTTCCAGCTCCAGCATCCCTCACCAAATAAGACATTTATTTTATCTCCTGTGTACCAAGCTGTATGATAGGCACTGGGGATCGAGCACTGAGCAAGACAGGAAAGTCACAGAGCTCCTCATCTGATGGGGGAGGCAGGATCTTGTGGAAGATTCAAAGCTCTGAAGGAGGAGGCCATAAGAAATCCCAGGAATGGGTATCAGATTGATCACTTGCAAGCTAATCAGCTCAGCTTCTCTTGCTAAAAGTCTTCCCGTGGATTCTGCTGTACTTGGAGTAGAATCCCAGACCCACTGGCTTCTTGGTACTCAGCCTGCCAAGTGCTCTTGAACGCCCACTAACTCTGCCTCTGGAGTCCCAGCCCTCCCTGCCTTCCTGGAGGCATGTGTATGCACTGTTTCCTCTACCTGGAATGCCCCTCCCCTGGCTGCTCCCAGTCCCCTGGGTTAATTGCCCTCAGAGACTTCCCCACAATGCTCCCTCCAGCAAAGCCTTTTTATTTATTTTTTTATCTATGTGTGTATGTGTGTGCCTGCTTGTCTGTGTATGTCACATGTGTGCAAGTGCCCACAGAGGCCAGAATAGGGCATCAGATCCCCTGGAGCTAGAGTTACAGGCTGTTGTGAGCCACCATGTGGGTGCTGGGACCTGAGCCCAGGTCCTCTGCAGGAGCAGCCAGTGCTCTTAACCTCTGACCATCTGTCCAGCCCCCTCAACCCTTTTAAATTCACTTGGTTTTTGGTGGTGTGCATCAAACCCAAGGCATCACTCATGCAAGTGCTCTACCATTAGGCCACATTCTCAGCTATTTGGTCACTCTGTAGCCCAGGCTGGCCTTGAATTCACAGTCCTCCTGCTTCACCTGAGCACCGTGGCCCCAGGCGTGCACCACCATGCCTAGCACCTTGTTTCTCCTCTGTCTGTCATTGGAGAAACAGGCTCCTTCTGGGGCCACTTGCCCCATTTTCATTTGCTCTTGGGCCTCGCACCAAGCAGGTGTTCGGTAGATCTTTGTGACGCTGGTGTGGTGGTGAGTACTTGTCATCCTAGTACTTGGGAGGCCGAGGGAAGCAGGATTTGGGTTCAAGGCTGAGATCACTGAAAAACAACAGAGCCAGGGATCCTGGTAGAGTGCTTGATTGGCATGTGCAAAACCCTGGGTCCAATGCCCAGAACTGCATAAAGCTGGTGTGTGGTACATGCCTGAAATCTTTGCACTCAGGAGGTGGTGGCAGGAGAATCAGCAATTCAGGATCATCTCTGACTACATAGTGAGTCAGTGATTCCAAGGCCAGCCTGGGGTACATGAGACCCTGGCTCAGAAATAAATAAACAGGCCTGATAAGATGGCAAAGGCGGCCACCATATCTGAGGACTTAAGTTCAATCCCCCACATCTATGTGGCGAGAACCAACTTACACAAGTGGTTCTAGGACCTCCACCTATGTCACGGCAACACACTTGTGCACACACAGAAAAGAGAGAGAAAGAAAATACATAGCTTTTCAAAGGAAGGAGAAAAGGTGGAGCATCGGGTCAGTGCTCCTGACTGTGGAACCCACCGCTGCAAAGACTCACAAAGCCGCGGGGCAGGCAGGCGAAGCTGGCACGGTGAACGGCCACTCTGAGCAACTGGGCAGTTGGGAGCCATAGAGAGTTCAGGCACCAGAGGATTCCAGGGAGGCTGTCAGCAGGCTTGGCTGGATCCCTGGCCCACATGCCCTGGAATCTAGCCTCCCCACATAAATCCAGGCGGCCCCTGCCTTTCTAAATCCCACTGGACTCCTACGCCCGCCACCCCCTTCCTGGGTGTGAGGACCTAACCCTAGATTGCACTCAGAGGACAGTCCCTGGGGGAGAAGCCAAGGGAAGGTTCTCAGATTCCCAGTCAGCGAGACTGCAGCTGTCTTGGCCTGGCCCCAGGCCCCAGGTCCTCAGGGACTGAGCTCACAGAGGAGAGATGTGGTCCCTGGCAAGGCAGCCAGAAAGAGTGGAGGAGGGGCACTCACCCATCCACACTACACAGGGGCCGTGGGAACTGCAACTGTCCTGCGCCCTAGGGACCTGGACATCTTGGCCAGTCCTTTCAATGTGACCGGAGGACCAAGCAGGGACTTGGCATCCACTGGGACCCCACCTTCTGAGTGTGCCTTCCTCTGGTCCCCACTTTCCTGTGTCATCTTCAGCTTGTGTATTCACCACCTGCCATAGATCAGGGGCTACTGGGTCAGCAGATTCGGGGGCTCATTTCCTGCCTCCCGAGAACTATATTAGATTCTTCAGTTGCATTTTGTGACAGGATCTCAACACCTGTGGAGCATCTATTGCAAGAAGAAGTCAAGTGGCTCAGGGGAGAACATGGCCCACAGGCACCTCAAGGCCCTGCTCGGTCCCGCCATCGACCCTTCTCTGGAATCCGAAGAGAGTGGTCTGGATCCCCATCTGACACTAGTCCATGCTGTGCACCCTAACCCCTCTGCTTATTTCCGGTTGCCAAATCCTGCCCCAACACCCGTACTACATTCCCTGCTGTGGGGTTCTGGGATTCATAGCCTTCCATATGATCCTCAAAAACCCTCTTAGGGCTCTCCAGGCCCCCAGGAACAGACTGAACCAAAGAGAAAAGGCCAAGGGTGGGGAGAAGAGCGCCCCAGGCCGACAGCGAAGGGCTTCCTGGCGTGCAATTCTTTCTTTCTCTCTCCCTCCCCCTCTCTCTCTCTTTCTTTCTTTCTTTCTTTCCTTCTTTCCTTCTTTCTTTCTTTCTTTTTTTTCCTTTTTGGAGACAGAGTCTTCCTGTAGCCCCAGTCCTGTAGCTGGCCTGGAACTTGCTATGTTATTGTAGACCAGGCTGGCCTTGATCTCCCAGAGATCAGCCCAACCTCTGCTCCCAAGTGCTTATTTTTTCTTTTTTAAACTTTTACTGCTTTTTTTTTTGGTCTTTTACATTTTAACTTTTATTTACTTTGTTGGGGGATGGGTGTGACGTGGGGTTACATCAATTCTCACCTTCTGCTCTGTCTGTTCCAGGGACTGAATTCAGGTCATTAGCCTTGGTGGCAATGGAGATACCACCAATGTCACCACTTTACCAATGGAGACATCTTACCAGATCTCTTTCTGTTGGAGGTGGGGCTATCATTTAGCCCAGGCCTGCTTTGAATTTGCAGTGCAGCTAAGATGATCTTGAAATTTTTATTGATTTGTTTATTTATTTACTTATTTATTTTTATGTATGTTGAGTGTTTTGCAGACATGTATGTAAGTGCACCACATGCAAGCAATGCCTGAGGAGGTTAGAAGGCAGTGTCAGATCCCCTGGAACTGGAGTTACAAACTGTGGTGAGCATCTGGGTGCTGGGAATTAAACCCGAGCCCTCTGCAAGAGCAGCCAGGGTTCTTAACCACCGAACCATTTCTCCAGACCTGACTTTGAACTTTTTGATTCTGCTGCCACCCCCCCCCCCGCCCTACCCCCCCCCCCCGCCTCTACCCCCTCCTCCCCAATGCTGGGATTACTGGCACGTGCCACCATATTCCATTTACGGTGGTGAGGGTTCAACCCAGGGCTCTGTGTATGCTCTATTAAACGAACTACGTCCCCAGCCCTGGAATGGGACTCTTGAAGAGTGAGTTGGAAGGCAGCAGGTAGAGGAATGGGGAACGGGAAGGAGCGTCAGAAGAGGGCCCGACAGGGCCATAACATGGCCTGTGAGAACACATCATTCCTGACAAATAGAAGAAATTCGTGCTTTCAGTTCTTTGCTGCACGTGGAGGCAAGTATCCGACTCTGAGATGCACGCCCACCCCCTGCCCAGAAGCTGTAAGTTTGTTTTCTTTCTGTGGGCTCATGTAGCCAGCCCACACTGGTCTCAAATTCACCATGTAGCTGAGACTGACCTTGGCTTTTGTTGTTGCTGTTGCTTTTGAGACAGAGTCTCCCTTTAGCCCTAGGTCACTTGGAACTTGCTGTATAGATGAGCCTAGCCTCACAGAGATCCACCTGTCTCTGTCTCCCAGGTATTAAAGACATGGGCCGCTACTTCCAGTCTGACACTGGACTCTTTTGAAAAGAAGATTTGCTTATTTTTATTCTATACGTATGAGTTTTTTGCCCTCATGCATATTAATGCAGTGGTGTGTGCAATGCCTGAGAAAGCCAAACGAGGGCGCTGGATCCCCTGGAACACTTGTCAGACACCATGTTGGGTGCTAGGAACCAAACTCAGGGTTCTCTGCAAGACCAGCCAGTGCTCTTAACCACAGAGTCATCTCTCCAACCCCCTAACTTTGGTCTTTGGATCCACCTGCCTCCACCTCCTGAGTGCTGGGATTACAGGCATGTGCCTGTATCATTTTCATGTGTTATGATAGGGCTCAAACCCAAGGCTTTAAACATACTAGAGAAGCACTCTGGCAGCTGAGCTATATTCCTAACTTTCTGTTTTTATTTTTTAAGACATAGTCTTACTTTGTAAGTTCAGACTGGTTTGGAACTCATGATCCTTCTGATTCACCCTCCTGAGTATTGGGATTATAGGAGCATGCCATCATTATTGGTTTCGAAAAGTACATTTAAAAAACATTTGTTGTTAGTTCCTGCTTGGAGAGGAAGCTAAAAGGTCCTTCTATCTCAGGCAGAAAGAAAAGCTTGAACCGGGACCATGAAAGCACAAGCCTGCTGGCTAAAGACAGAGTTTTGATACAGGGTGATGACAGAGGTTTTAAGCGTGCTACAGAGGATGCTGAGGTGGCTCAGAACTCACGTAATGGAAGGAGAAAACTGACTGGCAAGTCGTCCTCTGACCTCCGTACAAGTTTGTGGCATACATATGCATACAACACACATGCATATACACAAAATAAATACAATGTTATTTAGATTTTGTTATTATTTTTAATTGGGAGCATATACATAAAGGTGAATACAGGTGCCCTTGGAGGCCAGAGGTATTGGATCCCCTAGAGATCGAGTCACAGGTGGCTGTGAGCCTGCTGATGTAGGTGCTATGGATCTAATCCAAGTCCCTGCAAGAGCAGTACACACTACTGAGCCATCTTTCCAGCCCCATTAAAAGGTAACTTAAGAAAAATTAAAGGGTGGTTTCTAGAGAGGGATGAGCGTTGGGATGGAAAGGGGACTTCAGTATCCTGCTAGCTTCATGGCAGGGGAGGGACTTGAGCTGTCCCTGCCCAGGCTGATTAAGGTGACCCGCTGAGTCAGGTAACTGCCACATGACTCAGCACACTGGCAGTGAGTCATTCTGTGCCCCTTCTTGTGCAACATTTTAGTCTTTCTTCTTTGCCCAAACTCCACTCCTTTCCCACCCTTCCCCTGCACTCCACATGGCCTGCAGTCACGTAGATCCAGGTTCAAATCTCAGCTCTTGAGATAGGAATGAAGCTCATTGGGACAGCTGCTTGCCTAGCCTGCACCAGGCCCTGGGATCCATCCACAGACCTGCAAGACAAAAACTAGCAACAGCAAGAGAGCCAGTTGAGATGGCTCAGTGAGTAAAGGCACTGTCTTGTAAACCTCGTGACCCGAGTTTGATTTGCAGAACCCACATACAGGTTGAAAGGGAGAACTGACTCCACTAAATTGTCCTCTGATCTCCACATTTGCACACTGTGGTACACGCACACACACACACACACACACGATATTAACAACAACAAGAAAGCTCCAACTCTGTACTTTGACAGAGCAGCCAGGAAATCGTGGCTGTTGTGTGTTAGGCTTCTCTCATCAGCTGGGAAGGTAGCTCCTCTCCCATACAAGGGATGCGTCTGTGAGATGGTGTGGGAGCACCTCGGCTCCTGGCAGCCTGGGCCCGGCTGGAGGCCGCCAGCTTCCAGTCAGTCATTTAGCTTTTCCGCTTACTTTCTCTTTGACATTCTTTCTTTCTCAGCATTCTTCACCTGTTCTTATTTCATCCTTTAAAAGTTACCTAAAGGGGGCTGAAGATACCGCTGCATGCATGGTGAAGGTCTTGCCTAGCCTGTGTTGATGCCTAGCAAGTTAAACAATCAGACAAACAAATAAACAGCATCTCAAGGAATCTGGAGAAGCTGAGGCAGGAAGACCACTTAATCTTTTTTTTTTAATGTTAACATTTATTTACTTACATAAATAATGTGTGTGTGTGTGTGTGTGTGTGTGTGTGCATGTAAGTTTGCCACAGTGTATATGTGGAGACCAGAGGAGAATTTATAGGAGCCAATGTTTCTTTCCACATGTAGCTGCAGGTGATCAAATCCAGGTCATCAGGCATAGGACCAAGTGCTTTTTTGTTTTTGTTTCTTAAATAATTTATCATTTCTATTTAACTAATTCTTTATTTATTTATGTGTATATGAGCATTGTGCCTGAATGTGTATAAGTGCGTCTGTGTCATGCAGTGCTAGAGGGGGTCAGAAGAGGATGTTGGATTCCTGGAACTACAGTTATGGATGGTTGTTAACCACCATGTGGTGCTTGGATTTGAACCTGGGTCTTCTGCAAGAATAGCCAGTGTTCTTAACCTCTGAACCATCTCTCCAGTCCCTATTTTTATTCTGTGTATGAGTGTCTTGCTCACATGAGTGCAAGTGCATCCGTGTTGTGCAGTGCTTGCAGAAGCCAGAGTGGGTATCCAGTCCTCTGGAACTGCAGTTATGGACAGCTGCCAGCTGCCGAGTGGGTGCTGGGAATCGAACTCCAGTCCTTTGCAAAAGCAGCCAGCACTCTCAACCACTGAGTCATTTCCCCAGCCCGCCCCCCACTTTTTTTTTTAAAGATAGGATTTTATGTAGCCCACATTGGCCTAGAATTCTCTGTGTAGCAGAGGATGACCCTGAATTTCAGATCCTTCCATCTGTACCCCCAACACAATGAGATTTCCAGGGTGTGCAGCTGAGTATTTTGTTTTAATGTAGTGCTTTGTGCATAACAGGTAAGCAGTCTAGTAAGTTACATCCCTAGCTTTGGAAGTTCATGTAAGCCCAACAATTCAAGACCAGCCTGGGCAACATAGTGAGACCCTCCCCACATCTCAAAACAAACAAATGAAAAGAAAGAAATTGCCACTGGGGATGTACAGTTCGGTGGTAGGGTACTTGCGTGACAAAACTGAGGCCTTATGATAGATCCTGGCACTGCCAAAACTTAGGAAAAAAATAAAAAGAAGCCAGACACACAGAATCCAGGGATTCCATTTATATGAAATATGGACTCATGGTGAGATGGCTCAATGGGTAAGAGGCCTTGCTGCTAAGTCACATGACTTGAGGAAGCACATGCTAGAAGGAGAGAACCAGCTCCTGCAAATTGTCCTCTGACCTCCACATTGGTACGAAGTATATGCACTCCTCCCCCAACAGTAATAAGTAAAATAAAATTATAAAAATAAATATGTAGAACAAGCAAATTCATAGGGACAGAAGGCAGATTGTAGTCAAAAGCTGGGAGGAGAGGAAGGAGAGTTGGCTCAGTGGTTAAGAGCATTGGCTGCCCTTGCAGAGGACCAGGGTTTGGTGCCCAACACCCACAACTGTCTGTAACTCCTCTTCCAGGGGATCCCCCGCCCTCTTCTGGCCTTTGCAGTCATTGCATACATGGGTGCACTTACATATATGCAGGCAAATCACTCATACACATGAAAATAAAATAAAAAATAAATGAGAAAGTACAACTTTAGCCACAACTTTTTTTTTACAGTTAAAAGAAATCATCAATAAATGTAAAAACCAGCAGACAAACGTTTAAGGAGTGCTAGGATATTCCCACAGCCACAGAATATCTCCCTGTAAAATAGTTGTTCATTACAGTGAAGAAACTGCGCTTGGGGGCACTTGCCTGCAATCTTGGCACCGTGGAGTTGGAGGCAAGAGGTTCAAGGCCAGCCTGGGCTACGTAGTGAGTTTAAGGGTAATGTGAACTACATGGAAAGACCCTGTCTCAAAAACCAAGGGCTAGGAATGTACCTCAGTGTTTATTCAGCATGCTCAGGTCCCCAGGTTCCACCCCACAATGCAAAGTAAATGACTAATTAAATAAATACTGAGATAGGAGGAGGCAAGCTTTGGTAACTTTGCCCAGGCTATTAAAGCTGAATGCCACCAACACCGGGGTCTGATGCAAGGTATCTTGGTACTATACTCTGGGGAGACTCTAGGGGTTCTGCCAAAGATGCACAAAGTCAGTCACGTGAACCAGGAGGCCGTTCTGCTGAGAGGCATGTTTTCAAACAACTGGCCTCACTTCTCTGAAAACACTGATGGAGGAACTACTTCAGATGGTAGGAGATGTGGGTTAGATCCTGGATCAGCAAAGAAGCATGAGAAGACGATGTCACTGGGAGTGACCAGAAAACTTTGAATAAGAACTTCAGGTAAGGACTGGGGAGTGCTTGCCTAGCATGCACAAACCGCTGGATTCTAACCACAGCACCATGTAGCCTGGGTGTGGTAGCACACACCAGTAATTCCAGCACTGGGGAGATAGAGGTAGGAGGATTAGGAGTTCAAGGCCATTCTCTGCTACATAGTGAGTTCAAGGTCAGCCTGGGATACACGAGACTCTGACTAAGAGGAGGGAGAAAGAGAAAAGCTTGGGCCTGAAAGATGGCTCAGGGGGTTAAGAGCTTGCTGTGAAATCATGAATACTAGAATTCAGATCCCAGCATCCATGTAACAAGCTGGGCATTCTCAAACACCTATAACTCCAACTCTTAAGGGGTCTAATGTTCTCTCCTGGCACGTGCACAGACTCACTCACAGACATACACATTCAAGTAAAATAAAGCATATACATTTTAATTATATTTATTTACTTTTGGGGGGGGCACAGGCTCAACATGCAGAGGTTCTCGAAGACAACTTGTTTCCGTTGGTTCTTTCCTTCACCCATAGGTGTCTGTGTATGCCCTCCAGGGATTCTGTATGTGCTCTGGCCCAGTCCTGAGGTCCCCAGTACTGGGATGTCTGTGATCAGCTAATTTTTAATGTATATTTTTGTTAATTTTTTATGTATATGTGTGCATTGCCTGCATGTGTGTAAGTGCACCTGTGTTGTGTAATGCCCACGGAGATCAGAAGAGGGCGTCAGATCCTCTGGATCTGGAGTTAGGACAATTAACTGCCATGTAGCTGCTGGAAATCAAACCCAGGTCCTCCACAAGAGCAGTCATTGCTCTTAACCGCTAAGCCATCTCTCCAGCCCATGTGATCAGTTCTTTTTTTTTTTTCTCCCAGACTCCAGACACCCCCTCCCCCAGGACTGAGTCTGGGGCCTCTACGTAGTGAGAATGTACAGGCACAGAGGGCGCTGCCAGAAGACTTTGCAGGTCTACTGTTTTTGTAAACTGCCATTAGTTAATGGTTTTGAATAAGATGCCCTGCATGGCAAAACTGTGCAGAGTGTGAGGTGTGCTGGGGTCGGGGTGGGGCGCAAGGCTGGTGTGGAGTTTTAAAATTACTAAATTTATTTCGTCTGTGTGTGTGTGTGTGTGTGTGTGTGTGTGCATGTGTGTGCTTGCGCGGCGGGGGGTTCGTCGGCACACAAACACTTGTGGATGTCAGGGGACAATTTGTGAGATGCAGATCCATCATACAGATACCAGGGACTGAACTCAAGTTGGTCAGTCTTACTTGACCCGCTTGCTCACCTCTCCACCCTGGGGTGGACCCCTGTGATCCATCCATCCATGGCAGAAGGAGAAAGGAGGCCTCTTTGGGGGAGGGCTGCCCAGAAGTTCGTGAGACTCACGTGCGTGTGATTCCTGGTGAGGCTGTTCTTGCTGCCCCACGATTCCTATTTTAGGGTCCCTATGCGTGGATTTGCATGGGTGCCGTGGTGGCTGGCGTTTCCTGCGAAGGGTTTGGAGCGTGTGTGGGAGCGGGGCGGTGTGTGTGTGTCCTGGCTCGGGTTGAACGCTGCAGGATGGGGATGGGTGTGCTTTAAGAGCTGGACGCCTGTCACGCAGGTTAGGCCTGCAGCTTTTCTCGTGACGGGCCCGAGCGATCCAGGGTCCGCAGGTCCCGGGCTCGGCGGGCAGAGGGTGGGCTCGGACTCCCGGAGGCCACGCAGGGGGCGGGGGCGCTCAGGGCCGGCCCTGGGGCGGGGCGAGAGGCCCGGGGCTGGGGGCGGGGCGGCCCGGCCGCTCCACTTCGGCGAAGTTGGCGGCGCGTCGGCTGGCCCGGGACGCGCCGGGAGCCCAGGGAAGGAGGGAGGAGGGAGGGTCGCGCTGGCCGCCATGGGGCCGGGGGCCAGCGGCTGCCGCCAGCGTCGACGCCCGATGGCCCTGCCACCGCCGCCACCGCCCGTGCGGGCGCTGCCCCTGCTGCTGCTGCTCGCGGGGCCCGGGGCTGCAGGTGAGGGGCCGCGGAGCGGGCGGCGGGGCGGGGTGGGGTGCAGGGGAAGCGGGCACAAGCACCCCGAAGTTCGGGACTCGGGGCCTGCACGCCAAGGACCGGAGCCGGAGCACAGGTACCGGGGCTGGGGACTGTGTGCCGGTCCTGGGGGGCTCAGGGACTCCGGATGGGAGGGCAGGGTCCCAGAGGCCCGAGGAACCGAGACCTTGTGATTAAGGCTGGAGAGGAAAGCCCCGGGAGCCCGAGACTGGGGGCTCTAGATGTGGGAATCCTGGACTGAAGTTTGGGTGCGAGGTGTACCAAAAGTCTCCGGCTCGCCCCATTCTGTCCTTGCTGGAGTCCTGGGAAAGTTAAGACGGGGTTTAAGTACTCCCAAGGCCTAAGACCCCTTGCACAAAAGGCTCCCCCCGATCCCGGGCGGGCCGGGCGGGCAGGGGCACGGGGAGGGGGCGCGAAGTTCTCAGAACTCTGAACTCCGAGAAAACTTCCCAGGCAGGAGCGTGGCAAGACCCGGCGCCGGAGCGGAGGAGCGGGAGCTGGAGCCCGGGCGGCGCCCGCGCCCCCTCCCCCGCGCTTCGCCCCGCTCGGTCTTCTGGCTGTAGAGATCCCGCTGCCTCGGGACCCCACCTCTGAGCGGGGAGAGGAAGGGGCGATGCCCACGTGCTCCACGGGCTGCGGGCCCTTCCGCGTGGCCCGAACCCCTCCTCAGCCGGCCCGGGGCCCCTGCTCCTCCTCCTCTCCTCGCTCCCCTCCCCCGCTAGGGACAATGGCTACGCCGTCTAGACACCCCCTCCCCTCGGCCGGCCTCACGCTTTCTATGCCAGACAAAGCGGACCGCAGCGGGGCTGGAGAGGGGGCTGCAGGGCCGCCCCCAGCCCTATCCCCGGAGGCTTGGTCGTCGGGGGAGGGGCGCCGACCGATGGCTGGGGCCAGGGGTCCCAGGGCACCTATGGCCCGGTTCAGTGCTGGGCCGGGTGATGGTTGCTGTGAGTGACGGGCCTCTCTTGCCTAGCCTCTGGGCCTGCCCAGCTGGACCCGTCAGGAGCCCCCATCTTGGCGGGGCCAGCGCACACTCTTGGTCTGTCACACTTAGAGAGATGCAAATGTGCTTGGGCTGAGGTTCAGCACACTCGCAGATGCAAGCTTGGCACACATAAGACACACCTAGATGCATGCAGCTTACACTCCGATATGCATGTACACATGGTCACAAATGATCACACATGCACGGATAGCCCAATTCCTGGTCTGCACACGGATTGAAGGTCGAATACACAGTCCATACAGACACAACTCATGGGAACTCATGGGCACCCAGCTGGGATAATGCTGTCCGTGTAGATGGATGTGCAGCCCAGGGAGTGCATAGCTGTGCAGTTCACACAGAACTGGAAAACCTGCACATGCATATTTACTGTTAATCACACAATAACCTAACACACTCAAGTCTCCATGCAGATTGTCTTACAAGTTACACGCACGTGCACACACACACACACACACACACACACACACACAGGGCTCACATCCATGTCTCTTGTCACGTAGCCCCCAGTCTTTTGTCACAAAAATGAGCAGGCCCTTCATTCCCAACTCACTGTCTGTCCTTCTCTCAGTGGTTGTCTGCTTCTAATTTCCGTTATATTCCAATCCCCCCTCCATCTCTCTCTCTAACACACATCTACAGTGACTCCATACATACAATTCTTCACTAACCCAGACCCAGCCACACCCCTCACCCTTCAGGCAAGACAGACTGTGTCACTCGAGAGAAGGACACAGCCCTGAGGGCTGGACAGGGCAGCTCCTGTCTTTCCCAGCTGCCCCTCCCTTGCACCACACACCTTGTCCTTCCTGTATCCATAGCTGTCTCTCGGTTCCTGTCATCAGTTACTTCTGGGTATATGTTTTGCCTCCTGCTCTTCCGAAGCCTTCCTGCTGAGTAGATGCCCCCGTGGCAAGGGGAGGTCGACAGAGCCCAACATTTCTTGTCTCTTTATTATCTCAAGACCTGGGTGTGAAACTGCGGATCCCCCTTAATACTCAGCATCCTCACTTCCTGACTCCGCACCTCCCCGACCCCATTCTGCATATCTTAGTTCAGACAATTTCCTGAGCCCCCACATCTGGCACAAGTCAGCTCCCCCTTCTCACCCCTGCCTGTGGTTCCCAGGGCTCAAGCTGGCAGGGACAGCTGCAGCACCAACAGCTGGAGCCCGGGCCTGTGCTGGGGGCCGTGGGAACAGTAGATACGGGGCCTCTGGGCACCCATGGAGACTCCCTTAGCCCGGTGCAGCTGTTGCTTGGCAGACAGGAGGAGGGTCTATCCTGGTTTGGGGTTCTGGGTGCCTTGCTGATTCCACACCTTCCTCTGCCCACTCCCTCAGCCCCTCCTTGCCTGGACGGAAGCCCGTGTGCAAATGGAGGCCGGTGCACCCAGCAGCCCTCCCGGGAGGCTGCCTGCCTGTGAGTATCTGGCCCAGTGCCATCAGTGGGGAGTCTGTCCTCTGCTTCTGAGGCCCTTGAGGATTCTTGCACTGCTTCTTCCATGTGTGTGGCTTTAGTAACCTTTTGTGTTTCCCCACTGGGACTCAGACAGGGTTAAGATAGGGGCTCTGGAGTCTGGCCTGAGTTCAGATCCCACATCATGCTGCTAAGTAGCTGAGAATAAACCCTTAAAGTCTCAGTATCTTGGAGAGGAAAATGGACCCAAGAACCCTAATTTCAGAGTTCTTGGTCTCCTAAGGTCACATAATGGTCCTTGATAGAGTCTACTATTATTCAGTCAATAAACTTTCAAAGCCCATTTCAGGGGCTTGTCAGTGCTGAGGACATTCAGAGCCTCCCATATTAGGTACACAGGAGGCTTATTTTTACTATGTTCTGGTTGTGTGACCTTGGGTTAGTAACTTCCCCTCTCGGAACTCCCTGCATCAGTGAAATAGAAATATGCTTCTCTCTGGTGTCTGTGTAATTGTTCAGTGATACAAAGAAATGCAGAGGGTTGGAGGAGCTTGGATGTAGACAAAGCCCTGGGCTCTGGGATACCTTGAGAAAGTTCAGAGCTTTCTGAACCTTGGCCTTTGCATCTGTAATAACTTTTCTTTTGTGGAGTTGGCTGTGAAAATTCAAAAAGACCCTTTAACTGAGTTGTTCACACTTGTAAGGCCAGCTTGCACTATGTATTGACTTTTATGCCAGCCTGTGATACAGAGGGAGACTCTGTCTCAAAAAATAGTTTAGAAAAATTTGTATAGGCCAGCAAGACAGTTCAGTGGCTAAAGACACTTGCCACAAAGCCTGGAAACCAGAGTTCTATCTGGGAGGGCCTGTAAGGTGGAAGGAGAGCCCTAACTTTGGAAAGTTGTCCTCTGCCATCCGCACACACACACATACACACAAATAAATAAATGATGGACCGTTGAAACCCTTTGAGGATGTTGTTCACTGATGAGTGCTTGCCTATCCTGTGCAAGACCCTGGGTCTCTCTCTCTCACACACACACACACACACACACACACACACACACGGGGGAGGCAAAGAGAGAGGAGAGAGAGAGAGATGAAAGACTGAGAGACTGACTTTGTAGTGCTTGGTAAATAGTGTTTAATAAATACTCATCAATAATAACCTTGGGGACACAGGTGCTGTAAAGGAAACTTCAAGGTCATATGGGCTTACTTGGCACTTTCTATTTAATAGTAATAGCAGTTCACCCAGCAGCTGTTAATTAGTTCATCAATGTATTCGTTTACTCAGTACAAGTGGGCCAGCGGGTCAGCCTCAAGCTGGGTGGGACAGGGGTGACTTTAGACTTACAAGAACCCCCTTTAAAGTTACACGTGCAGGTGAACTCAAGTGGCTGGAACCCTACCTGGCTTCACCCTTGGGGGAGCCAGTGGCCGAGGGGCATCCCCGGGTGGGGGACTTAAGATGGTAAAGCTGGGAGGGCAAACTGTGTCCTTACTTGGAATCAGTCCCTTGGGAGGCTGAGCCCCAAGGCTGGGCGCCTGCGCAGTGGAACTCCATGCCTGGACTACTGCCGACAGGTGAATGTGCCCTAGGCTGCCCAGCCCCTTGACAGGTGAATCACCGGCGCACGCAGCCTCCAGGAGCCCGGATCTCCCGGAGTGGAGCGGGCTGCAGATCTGTTGGAGAACCCCACCCTACGTCCCCCCAACTCCCACCCTCTACTCCTATTTCTCAAATACTCCAGTTTTCTTGCGGTGGTCTCCCAAATGTCACTCTCCCAACCGATACCCCGTCTTCCTCCAGAAAGTGGGCTCCAGAGCTCTCTGTCGCTTGGTCCCCGCCCGCCCCGCGAGTCGGTCCTTTTCCTCCAAGTCATGCTCGCGCCCCCATCTCCCCGAAGCCCGGGCCGTGGGGCGGGACTGGGGGCTGGGGTTGGAACCGGACGGACCGGTCCGGGCTCAGGGCGCAGAGCGTGGGAACCCGCCCGCAGCGCCGAGAGGGGGCCGCGCCCAGCCTGGCGAAGGGACCCACGTTCCCGGCGCCCCGCGCGAGGCGCCCTCTCCCGGAGCGCTGTTGTCTGCACCCGGCGTGTCTTCCAAAGGGGGCTGACGTCACTCCAGCCTCCAGCGCCTTCCCGCACCCTGCCCGGCTGGGTCTCGACTTGTTTCGCTGAGCGGAGGGGTGTGTGTGTGTGTGTGTGTGTGCGCGCGCGCGCGTGCGTGTGTATGTGTGTGTCGGGGGTATTGTGGTGTGACGCTAAAAACTGAGTCACCTGCTCTCGACTTGTTTCGCTGAGCGGAGGGTGTGGGTGTGTGTGTGTGTGTGTGTGTGTGCGCGCGTGTGTGCGTGTGTGTGTATGTGTGTGTCGGGGGTATTGTGGTGTGACGCTAAAAACTGAGTCACCTGCTTTGAATTCAGACAAGCCAGAGGGAGGGCATCCTCGCCCGGGAGGGCTGGGGTGTAGGAGTCAGTTGGCGGCGGGGCTTCCGAGCCCCTGAGCTTTTGACTCCTCTAACCCTCTCTGCCGGCCGAACCGCCCCGGGTCCCCGGGAAGGTTACAAAGACCCTCTTCCAGTTGAGCACGAGTTGGCGCCCAGGCCAAATCCCACCCCATTCATGGGAGGAAGGTTGCTTGAGGCCAGGAGAAAGGCGTTGAGAGTTTGTGGGAATTTTCCGGGCTGTCCATGTGAGTGAGAGTTCTCCATATTCGCGTGGGAGGCCGTGTGGATTCCCGGTCTTTCTGGGTGTATCTGGCCAGGGCCTCATGCAATGTGAGGCTTTCCATTTGGCGTTCCTGCTGTCTGAGGTGCCCTGTCCCACACCGCTCTTGGCCGCTCTTGGTCTGTGAAAATGTGACACCTACTCATTCCATCCCACTTAGCCTGCCTGGGTTTCCTGTGGTTGCTGTAACAGATTACCACAAACTGGGTGGCTTAAAACAACAGACATGTACTCTGGAAAAATCTTGAAGGCCGGAAGTCTAAAATTAAGACATTGCCAGGCTGGGCACTCCCTTGAGAGTTCTACAGGAGAATCCCTCACTGACTCTTCCAGTTTCTGGGTGACTCCAGGCAGTGAGTCGTTGTTAATGACTGCTTCACCCGGTTCTCTTCCTTTGTCTGTACATGACATTTCTTTCTCCCTCCCAAATCAATCAATCTCAGTCACAGCCTCTCTCCCTCCCTCTGTGTCCCTGGCCCTCCTCCTTTGCATATGTTAGGCTAGAGCTCTACCACTGAGCCACACCTCTAGCTTTTCTCTTAAAAGACACCTGCAGGACTAGGGAGATGGCTCAGTGGTTGAGAGCCTGTAGTGACCAAGCAGGGGCCCAGAGTTTGATTTCTAGCACCCTTGGCTCACAACCAAGCACCTGCAACTCCGGCTCCAGGGGATCTGACACCTTCTTCTGGTCTTCATGCTTATACACACACACACACACACACACACACACACACACACACACACACACACAATGAAAAATAAGCTTATCTCCCTACTGGAGAAGTGGCTCAGAAGTTAACAGCACTGGCTGCTCTTCCAGAGGTTCAGTTCCCACAGGGAAACTAATAACCATCAGAAACTCCAGTTCCAGGGGAGCTGATGCCCTTTCTTGGCTTCTCTCTTTGAATACCAGGCATGCACATGGTACACTTACGTATGTTCAGGCAAAACACTCATACATATAAAATAAAAGTAAAATATTAAAAATAAGTTAATCTTATAAAAAAGACACCCATTATTTGGGACCCCCTTAGATAAGCCAGGGTGAACTCATCTTGACATCCTTCACATAATCACATTGGCAAAGATTCTCTCCTTCCCTCCATCCCTTCCTTCCTTCTTTTCTCTTTTACTGGGATTAAGCGTAGGGCCTTGTGCATGGTAGGCAAATTCAGTACCACTGAGCTGGCTATAGTCCAAGCCCTCTTTTTACTGGTTAAAAATGTATTTTTATTTATTTGTTTGTTTAGGCAGGGTCTTGTGTAGCACAAGCTAGCCTTGAACTTGCTGTGTGGCCAAGGCAGGCCTTGACTTCCTGATCCTCATCCTGCCTCCACATCCCATGTGCCAGATGCATAGGTTTAAGCCACCTTGCCTGGCCCAGCTCCTTAGTTTCTGAAAAAGGTGATAGTCACAGGTTCTGGGACATGGGCATGTTCCTCAGGGGACATCACATCCTTCACAAGCCCTTGTGGTTTATACAATTAAGTGCATTCATTTTTACTTGTCTGTTTTCTTTGCCTGACCTGGCTGTGAGGATCAAGAGGGTAAGAACCACTTTTATTTTGTTTGCTGCTCTGTTTAGCATGTAGTAAGTGTCAGAATAGATGGGTGTGCTTGGGTGAGGTGGTGCATGCCTTTAATCCTAGCACTCTGGAAACAGAGGTACGCTCATTTCTTGAGTTCAAGCTAGACTGCTCCACATAGTGAGTCTAGGCTAGCCAAGGCTACGTAATAAGACCCTGTCTCAGTTAAAAAATAAATAAAGAAAAGAAAAGGGTGCGTTTGACAGTTTGATTGCCGCGTGTGTGCTGTGTGTATCTGGGGCTGTCCTGCCCTGTACTGTACCTACCACACAGCTCTGTTTACAGGTGTCTGCCAGGCTGGGTAGGTGAGAGGTGCCAGCTGGAAGACCCTTGCCACTCAGGCCCCTGTGCTGGCCGAGGTGTCTGCCAGAGTTCAGTGGTGGCCGGCACTGCCCGGTTCTCCTGCCGTTGCCCCCGTGGCTTTCGAGGTGAGGGAATGGGCCTGGATGGGAGCCCAAGGGAGGCTGGGGTGTTGTCAGTCCCCCGCTGACCTCTCCGGTTCCTTCAGGTCCAGACTGCTCCCTGCCAGACCCCTGCCTCAGCAGCCCCTGCGCGCATGGTGCCCGCTGTTCAGTGGGGTCGGATGGCCGTTTTATCTGTTCTTGCCCACCCGGCTTCCAAGGTCGAAGCTGCCGAAGTGATATAGATGAATGCCGAGTGAGTGGGCCTTGCCAGCATGGTGGCACCTGCTACAATACACCTGGCTCCTTCCGCTGCCAGTGTCCAAGTGGCTACATAGGGCCACTGTGTGAGGATCCCATAGTGCCCTGTGCCCCTTCCCCATGTCGTAATGGTGGCACCTGTAGGCAGAGCAGTGACGTCACCTATGACTGCGCCTGCCTTCCTGGTAAGTGAACGGTTCCCAGGGGAGGCAGCTGCGGTTGGGACCGTGGACCGGCCTCACAGTGACCATCCTTATCCCTCTTCTCCTATTAGGGTTTGAAGGCCAGAACTGTGAAGTCAATGTGGATGACTGTCCTGGACATCAGTGTCTCAACGGGGGAACATGTGTGGATGGTGTCAACACCTACAACTGCCAGTGTCCTCCTGAGTGGACAGGTGTGCACAAGGGCCGCAGGACGCTGGGGACTGACCTTGGTGCGCACACAGCAACCTAGACCAGTACATCTTTGTTTCCTAGGCCAGTTCTGCACAGAAGATGTAGATGAATGCCAGCTGCAGCCCAACGCGTGCCACAATGGGGGCACCTGCTTCAACACGCTGGGGGGCCACAGCTGCGTGTGTGTCAATGGCTGGACGGGTGAGAGCTGCAGTCAGAATATTGATGACTGTGCCACAGCTGTGTGCTTCCACGGGGCCACCTGCCACGACCGGGTAGCCTCTTTCTACTGTGCCTGTCCTATGGGCAAGACAGGTGAGCAAGCATTTTCTCCATATGCAGTAGGGCGTTATTGATGGTTCTGAGTGGGAGGTGAAGACAGACTCTGTGTTTTGTTTTGTTCTGTTTTTGAGACAGGGTCTCTCTGTAGTCCCAATGTTCTGGAACTCACATTATAGACCAGGGCTTTCAGCGTGCTGGCATTAAACGCGTGCACCACCATCTCTGGCTGAAGATACACACACACTGCTTTGAGTGTTAGACAGATCTCGGTGGGGCTGCTTAGCAGCACAGTGCACAGAGTGCACCCTGGGAAGGAAAGGAAAGAGCCTCAAGGAGGAGGAAAACTGTGCCAGTGACAAAATTGGGGGCGGAGGGTGAGCCTGGGATTGACCTATGCGGAGGCAGGCCCACGGTCCAAGGCAGAAGCCATGGGAATGGGAAACTACTGGGAGAAAAGGGAGACCCTCGGGAAGCCACGATGATCCGAGAACGTGTCTAAGAGGACACGGAAGTGGAGGGCGGGCATGCGCGGTGGAGGGCACAGCAGACGTGAAGAAGGTCTGGGAGCGGCATTCGTGGCATTTTTTTAATAGTCCGAAGAGTCAGGTGGACTTTCTAATTTTTAACATTTATTGTGTGTGGGTGTGTGTATCTATGTTGCACGTGCCTCCTGGGTCAAACTCAGGTCATCAGGCTAGGTGACAAGAGCCCTGTCTAGTTTTTGTTTTTGTTTTTTCTTTGAGACAGGGTCTTTACTATGTAGACTAGGCTGGTCTCAAACTCACAGAGATCTTCCTGCCCCTGCCTCTGCCTCCCCAGTGCTGGGTTTAAAGTGGCGTGTTATTATGCCAAGGCTAGTGCCTTGATTTAAAAGCAAATGTTTCCAAATGGCTTGGAAGAAAAAGATGAGCCAGCAAACAACAGGGAGCCCCGTGTTCTATAGGTCACAGATCGACTTCTCTATAGGTCTCACATTCTTCATAATACATCACCTAAAAACAAGCAAACAAACAAAAATCAGCTACTGCTGGGCATGGTGGTGCAGAGGGAGGCAGATCTCTGCTGAGTTCAGGCTAACCCAATTTGCAGACAGAAAAAGGGAGACAACTTCTAACTACAGTGCTGGTTACATAAACGAGACAGAAAGCAATAGAGGAGCCGACAAGATGGCTAAGCAGATGAAGGAGCTTGCTGATCAAGCCTGGTGATCAGAGTTTGATCCCTGGGACTCATGTGGTAAAAGGAAAGAACTAACTCCTGTAAGTTGTCCTCTGACATCTGCACATGGTCTATGGCATGTTCATATGCCCCCCCAATAAGTAATTAAAAATTAAAAACAAGCAAAAAGTCAGGGGCTGAGAGTGTAACTCGGTGGTGGAGCTCACGGCTGTTATGCCCAGTACGGGGTTCCATCCCCCTTACCAACCTTCCTCCTCCAGTGCTAGGTGTAGGGGAGTTTTGGGCAGACCTAGAGGACCAGCCCTTGATCTCTCTCTACCCTTTCTCAGGTCTCCTGTGTCATCTGGACGATGCCTGTGTTAGCAACCCCTGTCATGAGGATGCTATCTGCGACACAAACCCCGTGAATGGCCGGGCCATCTGCACCTGTCCACCTGGCTTCACTGGAGGGGCGTGTGACCAGGACGTGGACGAGTGCTCCATCGGTGAGAGGGGCTCCTTCTCAAAATGAGCCTGAAGAGAGGGGTCCCAGCTGTCCATGCCCAGACTAACTGTGCCCCATTATTCTACAGGCGCCAACCCCTGTGAACATTTGGGTCGGTGTGTGAACACACAGGGTTCCTTCTTGTGTCAATGCGGGCGTGGCTACACCGGACCTCGCTGTGAAACTGATGTCAATGAGTGTCTGTCGGGGCCCTGCCGCAACCAGGCCACGTGTCTCGACCGCATTGGCCAGTTCACCTGCATCTGCATGGCAGGTGCGTGGTGGGTGTGACTTGGGCAGGTCCTGATGTATGGGGTCAGGGCAAGAAAGTACCAACAGGTGAAACTGGGTTTGTTTATTTATTTCATTTTATTTAATTAATTAATTTTAATTTTTACTGATTGAGGGAGGTGTGAAAGATAAGGTCTCATTATGTAGCCCTGGCTAGCCTAGAACTTGCTCTATGGATCAGGTTGACCTCAGACTCAGAGAGATCCCCTTGCCTCTGTCTTCTGAGTGCTGGGATTAAAGGTGAGTGCCACCATGCCTCGGGTGTTTTTATTGAAGTTTTGAAGATTTCATACAGTCTATTTGATCATATTCGGATCCGTCTCCCTATCTACACCTCTCTTACTGTCCCCCTGTCTGATTTCATATTCTCTATTATTTTGGGAGGAGTTTACTGATTCTAATTTGTGTCTCCAAATGCCCTCTGGTATGGGTCCATCTCCGGGAGCCTGGTCAACCTACCCAGTGTCACACATCTAAAGAAAACAGACTCTCCCTCTCCCAGCAGCTATGAGTTGCCAGTAGTTCCTCAGCCGGGACTGAGGCTTCTCGCCCACCTTTTCCGTTCGGTGTGAGGATGTGTCTGACTTGGGCCTATGGAGGTCTTGTGTGTGCTCTCACAGATGCTGTGGAGTCACATGAGTGACTGCTCTGATGTCTGGAAAATGGTTTCCTTATAATCATCTGTCACCTCTGGCTCTTCCGCTTTTTCTGTGGTGACCCTATAGTGTTAGGAGTTGGGGTGCGGCATAAATGTCCTGTTCGGGGCTAACAGTCTGAGGTCTTATTCTCTGCATGTTGATCAGTTGTGGGTTTCTGTGTTGATGAACACATTCTTATGCTGCAAGAAGAAGCTTCTTTGTAAGAGTTGAGAGATGCATTGTCTACGGGTATAACAATATCCTATGTCCACTTAGTAGAATAGCAATAGTAGATTCTCTGCTATGGCTTGTGACCTGTCTAGCCACAGGTTCCTGGGCCTACTATCTGTGTCAGGTGTGGCTCCAGCTTGTGAAGTGGACCTTAAATCCACGCAGAAAGTAGTTGGTTACTCACATAACATTTGTGCTACGACTGCACCAGTGGGTATGTCTTGCCAGGTCAGTTGTTATTGTAGCTTGCAGGGTTCACAGCTGGTCCAGGTTGATGATTCCTTTTCTCTTCTGGCAGCATGCGTAGCACCTTCCAGCAATATGGAAGCTGGCCAGAAAAGTTGAAGCTTTGAGGTCAGCACAAGCTTGATTTCTCCTTGTTTGTTCTATGTCCGACTCATGTATATGGTGTCTTCAGCAATAGGATCTTACCATCAAGTTCTGGTAGGTGACAAGAACAGAGGCAATGGCCGGGATTGTTTGAGAGGATTCCATTCCTGGTGTTGCTAGTCTGTTGTGTCTAGTAGAGGCGATGTCCCCCTGTTACAGGGTAACTCCACCTGAACTCTGTTAGTATTGTATGTGTGTATACTTTGAGAAGTTTCTGCAGTGGTAGGTGTCCATGTGGCTTTTTCTAAGGCCTTCCTTGCCCGTTCTCCATCTGACTTTTCCTGATCGTTACTCTCTCTTCCCCGTTTACATCACTGCATTCTGTTTCCTCCCCACGATGCTGCCCTCTCGGGCCTCTTACTAGTTTCCTGGCCTCTATGGATTTTCCGGTTGAAACACACATCTAAGGATTCAAAGCTAGCATCCACTTAAGCGAGAGAACATGTGACGTTTGTCTTTCTAGGTCTCAGTTACCTCACCTAGGATGGTTGGTTTGGGTTCCATCCATTTACCTATGAATTCGACAGTTTCATTTTTCTTAACAGCTGAATAATATTCCATTGTGTAAATGTGCTGTGCCTTTTCATTACCCTTTCATCGGCTAATGGACTTCTAGGTTGTTTCCATCTTCTGGCTATTGTGAATGGAGTAGCACTGAACATGAACGAGCGGTGTCTCTGCCGTAGGATATAGTGTCGTTTGGGAATATGCCCAAGAATGGTCTGGCTGGATCATGTGGTAGATCTATTTCTAACTTTTGAGGAATCTCCATATGGATTTTCGTAGTGGCTGCACCAGCTTGCATGCCTACCTGCAGTAAGTGGCCTCCTTCCCCATGTTCTCGCTATCATTTGTCGCTGTTGGTTTTCTGGATCTTAGTCATTCTGACTGGGGTAAGATGAAATCTCAAAGCAGTTTTAATTTGCATTTCTTTGATGGCTAAAGAGGTTGAACATCTAAAAAACATTTGCATTAGTTCCTTGCCCCAACTTTTAACTGAGTTGTTTTTTGAGTTCTTATTGTATTTTAGATACTAACCCCCTTTAGAGGTATAGCTCATAAAGATTTTTTTTCCCATTCTGTAGGTTGCCTCTTTACTTGAATGACAATATTCCTTGCTGTACAGAAGCTTTTTAGTTTCATGAGTTCCCATTTGTCAATTGTTGGACTTAATGACTGCTCTAGGAGTCCTGTTTGGGAAGTCATTTCCTGTGCCTAGAAGTTCCGATGCATTTTCTACTTTTCCTGCTTTTAGATTCAGGGTAACCAGTCTTATGTTGAGGGCCTTGATCCAGTTGGAGTTGAGTTTCGTGGTCTTACTACATTGCCCTGGCCGGCCTGGAACTCACAGAGATCCTCTGGCCTCTGCCTCTGCCGCCCCCTCCCAGTGCTGGGTTTAAGGGTGTGCACCGCATAGTAGGCAACAATACTTATGAAAAAAATTGCATTTATTGATTCTTGGACTTGGAGGGGGTATGCATGTATGTGGGTGGGTATGAGGTCATGTACATGCATGGGGGTCAGGGGACACCTGCAAGACTTGCTTCTCTCCTTTTACCAGATGGGACCGGGGCTCAGACGCTCAGGACATCAGGTTTGGTAGCAAGTGCCTCACTTTCTAAGCCATCTCACTGCCCCTTATTTATTTATTTTTAAAACCTTGGAAACCTGTTGCTTTAAAATTTTTATGATGTTTCATTTATTTTGCGTGTGCACATGCGTCTGTGAGTGCATGCTGTGGTGCACATGTGTTAAAGGACAGCTTTCAGGAGTCAGTTCTCTCCTTCCACCATGTGGGTCTCAGGGATCAAATTCCAGCATGCTTACCTGCTCCCATCTCCGAGCCATTTTGCTGGCTTGAAATGGGGCTTAAAATGAGGTCCTTGGCTAGGGATGTAGCTTAGTAGTAGAGGTTAGTATGTCTGAAGGTCTGAGTTTGGTCACCAGCACCGTCACCAGGAAAATAAAAGAGAGAGAGAGAGAGAGAGAGAGAGAGAGAGAGAGAGAGAGAGAGAGAGAGAGAGAGAGAGAATATCTTTACTGTGAAACCTCCTAACCTTGGGTAAGGTGGGGGTCGAACCATAGCATCGTTTTTCCTGAAGCTACTAGGGACCAGAACAGGTTGAGGGTCCTTGTTTGAAACTAAATCTAAAGCTGGATGTAATAGTTTGGTAGTGAGTACAATCCCAATATTTGGCACCTGAGGCAGGAGGATCACCAGTTTGAGGCTAGCCCAAGGTATATATATAGCGGGACCCTGTCTCAACAAAGCCAATGTCCTGAAGCTAACATGAAGCAAGACTCAAACCCGAGGGGCTCTCAGTGCTCTGACCCCACCCCTCCCCCAGGTTTCACAGGAACCTACTGTGAGGTGGACATTGACGAGTGTCAGAGTAGCCCATGTGTCAATGGCGGCATCTGCAAGGATCGGGTCAATGGCTTCAGTTGTACCTGCCCTTCAGGTGAGCACCCGGGGACAGAGCATCTGAAAAAGACTGTGTTAACAGTTAGAAGTCAGGTTACAAAGACTTTGACAAATTTTTAATTAATTATTTTTGTGTGTTGTGATGGGTGTGGGGGTCAGACAACTTGTGGAAGCCAATTCTCTCTGTCCACCATGTGGGTCCTGAGATTGAACTCAGATCCTCTAGCATGATGGCAAGTTCCTTTCCCAGCAGAACTGTCTAGCCAGCTTGCCAGCTGGACGTCACTGACATTAATTTAAAACCAAGCTCAAGGGTTTCTCACCCAAACAAGGCAGGCAGGGCTCTTGCCTTGACCATCTGGGTCACATTTCATCTCCTCCCAGGCTTCAGCGGGTCCACCTGTCAGCTGGATGTGGATGAATGTGCAAGCACGCCCTGCTGGAATGGTGCTAAGTGTGTGGACCAACCTGATGGCTACGAGTGTCGCTGTGCCGAGGGTGAGGGTGGGCTGTGAGATTGTGGCAAGAGCCTGAAAGTGGGACTAATGGAGGGAGAGGACCAATAATGAATTCGGGGACATCCTGGGGAGCAGGCTTTCAGCAAGGCAAGGCCAGGGTAGGGCCAGTGACCATTCTTGACGGAGGTAGGTAGGGGCGGGGCCAAGGGACCTGGCAGGATTCAGAACGCTTGCTGCTGTCAACCCGTTATAACTGTGGGAGGCTGTGGGCCACGGGTGGCGCTTGGAGCCGAGTGGGAAGGAGGGAGCTGTGGGCCTGAGAACTGAGCGAGCTTCGGGCGGAGGCCCTTGGTAAGTGGTTAGAGCCTGGCCTTCTGTCCTTGCAGGCTTTGAGGGTACCTTGTGTGAGCGCAACGTGGACGACTGCTCCCCGGACCCCTGCCACCATGGGCGCTGTGTGGATGGCATCGCCAGCTTCTCCTGCGCGTGTGCTCCAGGCTACACGGGCTCTCGCTGTGAGAGCCAGGTGGATGAGTGCCGCAGCCAGCCCTGCCGCCACGGGGGCAAATGCCTAGACCTGGTGGACAAGTACCTTTGCCGCTGTCCCCCAGGAACCACAGGTGGGGCCCGGAACTGGACTGTGGGAGGAGCAGGGTCAGGGGGTCTGGGAATGCTGCCACTCCCCGCCGTGCCCCCCGCCCCCAGGTGTGAACTGTGAAGTCAACATTGACGACTGTGCCAGCAACCCCTGCACCTTTGGAGTCTGCCGAGATGGAATCAACCGCTATGACTGTGTCTGCCAGCCTGGCTTCACAGGTGGGCGGGCGGTTGCCATGGCGAGGGAGGGTCTGCAGGATGAGAGTAAAATTCCCTGTATCTTTTGGGGGGTTCCCCCCTTAAAATTTTTTTATTTATTCATTTATGTAGTTGTGTATTTATTTATTATGTGTGCGTATGTGTAGGACTTGTCAGAGTCAGTTCTCTCCTTCCACCACGTAGGTCCAGGGGACTGAACTCAGGTTGTCGGGTTTGGTGGCAGACACCTTCCCAGCTGAGCCTCTTGCTGTCCCTTCTCCCTGCTTTTTTTACCCACTTGTGTCCAAAGAGATTGTCCAAAGCCAGACATGGTGGTGCATGCCTGTAATCCCAGCACTCAGAAGGCAGAGGCAGAAGGATTGCTGCAAGTTTGAGGCCAGCCTGAGCTACATAGTGAGCTCTAGGTCAGCCAGAGCTGACACAGCAAAACCATGTCTCAAACTAAATAAAACGCCAGAGAGAGAGAGGAGAGAGATGAAGAGGAAGAGGGGGTGGAGGAGGGGAGGGAGAGAGAAGAGAGGAAGAGGAGGAGGAGGAGCAGGAGGAGGAGGAGGAGGAGGAGGAGGAGGAGGAGGAAGGGAGGGAGGGACAGGCGAGCGACTGAGTGAACTGGTCTGGGGTTGTCACCTCTTAGTAGGATAAGGTCTTCCACTGGTAAAGTTCTATGAAGTCTTCTCCCTTCTTCGGCTGGAGCTACTGCTTTTGTTTTGGGACGAGGTTGCCTGTGTGTTTCCCAGGACCCCTCTGCAACGTGGAGATCAACGAGTGTGTGTCCAGCCCCTGCAGAGAGGGTGGATCTTGTGTGGATGGGGAGAACGGCTTCCGCTGCCTCTGCCCACCGGGCACCCTGCCTCCACTCTGTCTCCCTCCTAACCATCCCTGTGCCCACGAGCCCTGCAGTCACGGTGTCTGTCACGACGCACCTGGCGGGTGAGGCTCCTCTCCAGCTCCTGAACCTTTTGCTGTCTCTCTGGCTGCCCGCCAGGCCTGACTGCCTTCCCCACCAGGTTCCGCTGTGTGTGTGAGTCTGGTTGGAGCGGCCCTCGATGCAGCCAGAGCCTGGTTCCGGATGCCTGTGAGTCTCAGCCCTGCCGGGCTGGTGGCACCTGCACCAGTGATGGAATAGGCTTTCGCTGCACCTGTCCTCCTGGAGTCCAGGGTGTGTGTTTCTCGCCAGGGCCTCTGACACCCTGCTCTTTCAAATTTCCTTTTTACTCTGCATTCTTTTTCATTTTTGAAAACCTTTGCTTTACATACTTTAAAAAAAAAAAGATTTTTTTCTGTGTGTCTATGTGAGTGTATATGTATGTGTGTGGGTGGGGGGATACACCTGGTTGTGCCTGTGTGTGAAGGCCACAAGAGGGGTATTGGTGACCTCTGTCACTCTCTGCATATTCCTTTGAAGTAGGGTCTCTCCTTGAACCAGGGGCTTATGTTTTCTTGGCTAGGCTGGAAGCCCCAAGGCCAAGTGATCCTCTGTCTCCTCCTTTCTTGTACCCAGGATTACAGCTTGTTCCGTGGGTGCTGGGATCTGAGCTCTGGTCCTCATGATTAGGCGACAGATGCTCTTAACTGCTGAACCATCTCTCCAGCCCCTCTGTTCTACTCTCTCTCTCTCTCCCTCCCTCCCCCCTTCCTTCCCTCCCCCCCTCCTTTATACATATCTCAGGGATGGGGAAGGCGGGATCAGGGAGTCCTTCAAGACTATCTCACTCTGCCTGTCCCCTGCAGGCCGCCAGTGTGAGGTGCTGTCCCCATGCACTGCAGTCCTGTGTGAGCATGGAGGCCACTGTGAGTCTGACCCTGGCCAGCAGACTGTCTGCTCCTGTCCCCCGGGCTGGCAAGGTACACCACCTCTTCCACTTTTTTTGTGTGTTTTGAGACAGGGTCTCCCTATAGCCCCACTGAACTGGAACTTGCTGTGTACACCAGACTGGCCTCTGCTTCCCAAGTGCTAGCATTAAAGGTGTGTGCCACCACACCTGGCTGTTCCTGCTGCTCCTCTCCTCTTCCTTCTCTCCTCCTCCTCTGTACCTCGCCCCATCGTGGGTGATGTTGGGGAGCCCAGAGGGTATTCACCCATACTTTGCCTTTGAGAAAGGTTTCGTGATGGGTTTCAGAGTGTTTGCCAGCTACAGAGACAGGCGGAAGGGAGCTTGGGAATGGCCTGTGCCTACTGCCCAGGAGCACCTGCTTGCCTTACCTTTCTGTTTCAGCCTGCAGGCTCCACTTGAGCTGCAGAAACCTGTAGGCCCTGTCTCACACCTTGTAACGCTAGTCGCTTTGTCCCCCACCCCCAGGCCCACGATGCCAGCAGGATGTAGACGAGTGTGCCGGCCCCTCACCCTGCAGCTCCCACGGTACCTGCACCAACCTGCCCGGGAGCTACAGGTGCACCTGCCTTGGGGGCTACACCGGCCCTTCCTGTGATCAGGACATCGATGACTGTGACCCCAGTGAGTACAGGGGAGCGTTGGGGTACTTCCCTAGGGAACCCACCCATTGAGTCACACTGTGTCTGGCACTGTTCCTGTCCTCACAGTTCCAGTCCTCTCCTACTTCAGTCCTGTGTAAACTGGAGCCCAAGGTGGTGAAGCCATTGACCAGGGGTGAGCTGAGCTCAGAGCACGGGTCTCTGCCTCTGGCACAAGTGAATTAGGATTATGTATAAAGCGCGAGATAAAGGCCCCCAGTGTGGAGCTGGGGATGTAGCTCAGATATTGAGAACTTGCCTAGCATGCACGAAAGTCTGCATCCCATCCCCAGCACTATTAAGAAATGAGCTGGCAAGATGGCTCAGTGGTTAAGAGCATGTGCCTCTAAGTCTAATGACTTGAATTTGATCCCTAGGCAAAAGGAGAGAGCTAACACCTGAAAATTGTCCTCTGACCTCTACATGTGCACGCGCGCGCACACACACACACACACACACACACACCAGTAAAAAAAGTAATAAAAAGTTAATGTGTTTTACTTAAGCCAATATAGAAAATATTTCCATCTCAGCATACAAGCCCTCAAAATTTGAATCCTAGAAAATGTATCTTATCTTGATTTGGACGAGCAGCAGCACCAAGGACCCACTGACCAGCACAGGCCTGCGCTGGGCCCACCGTTCAGAGCAGGCAGCAACAGCACGTGCTCCTTGGGTTGTGAAGCTGGCCCCACGGCTCTCACAGATGCCAGGGTCTGTTGGTGCTCGAGTTTCTTACTGTAAAATGGCGGCGTGTTTGCACGTAACCTGTGCGCACTCTCCATAGACTCTGCCGTCACTTCTAGGTGACTTATTTTTAATTAACATTTTAAAAAATTATATATTTAAATTTTATGAGTGTTTTGCCTGCTTGTATAAAAAAGTATACCTGTGTTGAACAGTGACCGCAGGGGTCAGAAGAGGGCATCAGATCCCCGGCACTGGAGTTAACGGACAGTTTTTAGCCACTACGTGGGTGCTGGGAACTCAACCTAGGTCCTCTGCAAGAGTAGCAGTGCTCTAACCACTGAGCCACCTCTCCAGCCCCATATTAAAAAGTTTAAATGTTTATTTATTGTGTGTGTGTGTGTGTGTGTGTGTGAATGTGTGTGTGCTGGAGGGCAGAAGGCAACTCGCAGGAGTTGGTTCTCATCTTCTACTATGTGGGTTTTAAAGATTGAACTCAGGTTGTCAGCTCTATGTGGTAAGTGCCTTTGCTGGCTGAGCATCTTACCTCTAGGTGACTTAAAATACCAAGCACAATGTTTGTTATACAGTGTTGTATAATGGATAATGAATGATAAGGAAAAGGTCCATGCTTGTTCAGTAGAAACGTGATTCTGTTTTTCATCTGCTGGTTGAACCTACAGATTATGAACCCCAGGTAGGGCCAGCTATTTAGAGGCTTTTATTATATAAATATATTTTTATGGGACAGATGTGCCTTTAATCCCAGCACTCAGGCAGATTTCTGTGCATTTGAGTCCAGCCTGGTCTACATATTGAGTTCTAGGCCAGTCAGGGAGGGCATTTATTTACTCATTGTGTGTGTGTGTGTGAGTGTGTGTGCACGTGCGTGTGTGAGTGTGTGCATGCGTGTGTGAGTGTGAGTGTGTGTGCGTGTGTGCCGCCATGTGGGTTTTGAGAATCAGATTCAGGTTTTCAGGCTTGGACACATGTGCTTTTTCCAGCTGAACCATCTTGCCGCCCCTCAAATAGTCTTTAAGGTTTTCCCAAAGCTTTCTCCCTTCCACATAGGCGAGGTTTCCAAACAGTGCAGAAGCAGACAGAGTCTGATCTGAGAGTGTCCTCTCAGGATTACTCCTGCCTTCTTCTGAGTTCCCCTCTGTGTGAGGCGTGGCTGGAGCAGGCTGAGCGGGGACAAAGGGAGTGACCGTCCTTTTTCCCTGCTGACTGCAGATCCGTGTCTCAATGGCGGTTCCTGTCAGGACAGCGTGGGCTCCTTTTCCTGCTCTTGCCTTCCTGGCTTCTCTGGTCCACGCTGCTCTCGAGATGTGGATGAGTGTCTGAGCAGCCCTTGCGGCCCAGGCACCTGCGTAGACCACGTGGCCTCCTTCACCTGTACCTGTCCCCCTGGTTATGGAGGCGTCCTCTGTGAGAGGGACCTGCCGGACTGCAGCCCCAGGTTGATGGAGCCTAGACCGGAACCCTAGGGGCCTGTGATGGAGTGGGGACCAGAGGGCATCTTAGGCTTGGCATCTGTCTGAAGCTCTGATGATGATGACAAGACATGGCTGAGGACAGGGCAAAGGTGTTTGGAGGTCACAGACTGGTCTTTGAGGGTCTCAAACTGGACTTGGCCTATAGGCGAATTGGGGCTATGGGACCAGTGGGTTCCAGCCCAGGTTGCAACTTTTTGAGGGGAGTAAGGGACAGAAATTGGGAAGCACAAACTTCTAGGAGGGGTTGGGTAGCCGTCAAGGTGTAGGGGTTGACCCTCTCGCTTCTCTCCAGCTCCTGCTTCAATGGAGGGACCTGTGTGGATGGTGTGAACTCCTTCAGCTGCCTGTGTCGCACTGGCTACACGGGTGCTCACTGCCAACACGAGGCTGACCCCTGCCTCTCCCAGCCCTGTTTGTATGGGGGCATCTGCAGTCCCACCCCCTTGGGATTTCAGTGCACCTGCCGAGAGGGCTTCACTGGGAGTCAGTGCCAGGTCGGTTGATCTGTAGGTCCGACGAGAAGAGTGTAGAAGCCACACGGGGCCTGTGGGGCATCGTGAAGGGTCTCTCCTATCACTGACCCTCAGGACTTCCTTTGCAGACCTTGGTAGACTGGTGCAGTCAGGCGCCCTGTCAGAATGGGGGTCACTGTGTCCAGACCGGGGCCTACTGTGTTTGTCCTCTGGGATGGAGTGGCCGCCGCTGTGACATCCGAAGCTTGCCTTGCAGGGAGGCTGCAGCCCAGATGGGTGAGGGGCAGCACGTGGCCGCGCGTGTGAGGCTGAGGGATGACGTGTGCGTGCATGCATCCAGCGAGGGTGCCGCGGAGCACGAGGGCTTGGGGTGTGTGGCTCACTGTGGGATGGCTGGCCAGGAGGGTGTTAGCATCTGTCACAGCGAGACCGCTAGGATGGCGTGTGTGACAAAGTTCATATGAGCTAGTATGTATGCATGTTGTGGAAGAGACCCTGCCAGCTGACTCTCGAGACCGATGCCGGCAGAAAGGCTGGATGCGTTTGTGTGATTTGGGGTACGTGGCCCACCCCCGTGGCTGACTCCACTCTCCTCCTCTCAGGGGTGCAGCTGTCACAGCTGTGCCAGGCAGGAGGGCAATGTGTAGATGACAACCATTCTCATTACTGCGTGTGCCCGGAGGGCCGCGCCGGCAGTCACTGTGAGCAGGAGGTGGATCCCTGTGTAGCCCAGCCCTGTCAGCATGGAGGCACCTGCCGTGCCTACATGGGGGGCTATGTGTGTGAGGTAAGCGTGCATCCCAGGGGGAGCAGAGAGCTAGTCATTCCTGGGTGTGTTTCCTTGTGTTTGTGGCCTGGCGTGGGTATGTCTCTCTCTAGGCGTGTCTGTTTTTGACTTTTTTAGTGGTGGGGATGGGAAGTGTGCTACCTGAGCAGTAATCTCTCAGTCCACAGCTTGCATGTCTCTTCTTGATTTTCTTATTTTCTTTCTTTCCTTCCTTCCTTTTTTTTTTTTTTTTTTTGAGATAGGGTTTCACTATGTACCCCTGGCTGGTCTAAAATTCACTATGTGGACCAGGCTGGCTTCAAACTCATCAAGATCCACCTGCTTCTGCTTCCTGAGTGTTGGGATTAAAGGCCACCATGTCTAACTGTCTTTTTCTTGTGAGTGTTGTGTGTGTGCTATATGTCTGTGTGTATATGGGTGCAAACACCTTTGTACACACATAGGCCTGAGGAGGAAGTCAGGTGTCTGTTCCATCACTCACTCTGTTCTGAAACAGTCTTTCACCATACCTGAAGCTAGGCTGGCAGCCAGCAAGCCCCAGCAATCCTCCTGTCCTCACTACCTCTAATGCCCAGCTCCAGGGTTACATACACCATGACCACGACTGGCTTTTTAAGAGGGTTCTAGGGATTTGAACGCAGGTCTTCGTGCTATGCAGCAAGTACTCTTGGCAAATGAGCCATCTCTCCAGCCCCTAGCCCTCCCGTCTTTCTGGGTGTCATTGTAGTGGATCTCAACATGTTTGTGTGGGTTTGATTCTGTCTTCAGTTGCTTACTGGGTGTATCTGTGTCTCTGTGTGGCATCTCCTTGGGCTTGAGTGATTTGGCCATGCCTGTGTGTCTGGTTGTGTCTCTTGGAGTACCAGGCTGTTTTTCATGTGTTTCCATGTGTGTATATCTCTGCACTGGACATGTTTCCTTGTACTGGGTGAGCTTATGCTTTATACTGCCTGGGCATGTCTCTTGTTTCCTTTTGTGCTGGGATTCTGTGTCTTCACAGTTATATGCAGGCATGCCTATGTCTCCCAGGGCTGAGTGACTTCCTTTCTTGCCCCAATTTAGTGTCCAGTGGGTTATTCTGGTGACAGCTGTGAGGACGATGTGGACGAGTGTGCCTCCCAGCCCTGCCAGCATGGAGGTTCCTGTATTGACCTTGTGGCCCGCTATCTCTGTTCCTGTCCTCCTG
The DNA here is from genome assembly GCA_035773235.1 of Eospalax fontanierii. Lineage (NCBI taxonomy): Eukaryota > Metazoa > Chordata > Mammalia > Rodentia > Spalacidae > Eospalax > Eospalax fontanierii. The sequence continues at coordinate 10,448,629 of CM069554.1, forward strand.
GGACACTGGGTATGTAAAAGCCAGGGTTGGGGGACAGCATAAGAGGCTGAGTTTCCAGCTTCTACTGACTCCTCTGCCATCCCCAGGAGTACTCTGTGAGATCAACGAGGATGACTGTGGCTCACCCTTGGACTCAGGCCTCCGGTGTCTACACAATGGCACCTGTGTGGATCTGGTGGGTGGTTTCCGCTGCAACTGTCCCCCGGGATACACAGGTCTGCATTGCGAGGCGGATATCAACGAGTGTCGCCCAGGTGTCTGCCATGCCGCACACACCCGGGACTGCCTGCAAGATCCAGGCGGGCACTTTCGTTGTCTGTGTCATTCTGGCTTCACAGGTAAGCATCGCAGTTAGGCACAGGAACCCTGACTGCCCCTCCTCCATTGTGTTTGAACCATCTACTCCTGCTCGTCCAGGTCCCCGCTGTCAAACCGCCCTGTCTCCTTGTGAGTCCCAGCCATGCCAACATGGCGGGCAGTGCCGTCCTAGCCCAGGCCCCGGAGGTGGGTTGACCTTCACCTGCCACTGCACCCAGGTAGGTGTGAGTGGCAGGGCTGGGTGCTCCTGGGCGTGGCCTCAGGACAGGGTACGGCGGGGGCAAGAGAAGGCTTGGAGATGCTCATTTACAGTTAGAGCTTAGCCAAACTGCCTGGGGCCTGGGTGTGGCTTATCTTCAGAGAGGCCTTCAGAGGAAAGGAGGTGGCTAGACCGCAGAGGCTGGGGGAGGGAGGGTCACACTCACTTTTCCCGCTCTTGACGCTCTCTGTCCCCGCTCCCGTTTCTTTTCTCTCCCCCGCCCTCCGTTTCTCCCCCCCCCCCCCCCCCCGCCCATCACCAGCCGTTCTGGGGCCCGCGCTGTGAGCGTGTAGCGCGGTCCTGCCGGGAGCTGCAGTGCCCGGTGGGTGTTCCGTGCCAGCAGACGGCCCGGGGGCCGCGCTGTGCCTGCCCTCCGGGGCTCTCGGGGCCGTCCTGCCGGGTCTCCAGGGCGTCGCCCTCTGGAGCCGCGAACGGCAGCTGCACGGCTGCCGCCTGTCTGCACGGGGGCTTGTGCCTCCCCGCCCCGAGCGCCCCCTTCTTCCGCTGTGCGTGCCCTCTGGGCTGGACCGGCCCGCGCTGCGAAACCCCTTCGGCAGCCCCCGAGGTTTACGAGGAGCCGAGGTGCCCGCAGGCCGCCTGCCAGGCCAAGCGTGGGGACCAGCACTGCGACCGGGAGTGCAACAGCCCGGGCTGCGGCTGGGACGGCGGCGACTGCTCGCTGAGCGTGGGCGACCCCTGGCGGCTGTGCGAGGCTCTGCAGTGCTGGCGGCTCTTCAACAACAGCAGGTGCGACCCCGCCTGCAGCTCGCCCGCCTGCCTCTACGACAACTTCGACTGCCACACCCGCGGCCGCGACAGGACCTGCAAGTGAGCACGCCCCTCCCTCCTGTCGTCTGCGCGCCGCCCCCAGCGGGGAGCCACGTCGGCCCCTTCGTGAGCCCCGTGGACCTGCCTGGCAGTCCATCCTCGGACCGCCCGCTCACTTTTCACACCGTGGCTCCACCCACCTGTGGCCGTCTTTACCAGGGTGCCTCATCTTTTTGTCCGTTTGTCTTTTCACGCACATCTTGCCAGTTTGCTTCTGTCCGCCAGCGGTCACACGTTCCATCTGTCTATCTTTGTGTCTTCTGTCTTCAAGTTTTTAAACATATTTCATTTATTATTATTTTTATTTTATGCGCATGAAATGTATGTGCCTGTATGTATGTAAGTGCACCCGTGTTGTGCAATGCCTCTGGAGCTCAGAAGAGGGCATTGGATTCCTCTGGAACTGGAATTATGCACGGTCATTGGCCACTGTGTGGGTGCTGGGAATCAAATCTGGTCGTCTGCAAGAACAGCCAGTGCTCCTAACCTCTGAGCCGTCTCTCCAGCTCATCTTTTTAAGTTTTTAAAAAACGATTTTATTTATTTATTTATTATTTTATGTGTATGTGTGTCCCTACATGAGTTCATGTGTACTACATGCTTGCAGGAACCTTCAGAGGCCAGAAGAGGGGTTGCGGCCTGGGCAGTTGTTAGCTACCATGTTGGTGTTGGGAACTAAACTCAAGTCCTCTGCAAGAGCATTAAGAGCTCTTAACACCAAGCCATCTTTCCAGTCTCTTGATTTTTTTAAAATTACATTTACTCTGTGTGTGTGTGTGTGTGTGTGTGTGTGTGTGTAGGGCAGAGGAGGACTTGCAGGAGTCAGTTCCCTCCACCATGTGGAGCCCACCTGCTCGACCATTCAGATTTCTGTTCATCCGTTTTTCTTTATGCTGGTCTGTTCCATGTGTGCCATCTGTCTGTCTGCTCATCTCTGTGTCCTTTCTCGCCATCCTGTCCTGTGGACCCTCTGTCTGTGTTTTGTCTTCCTGTGCCCCTGCCTGTCTATCCCTTCTTGACTCTGTCCCATGTGTGCCTTGGTCCCTGCCCTTCCTTTACACCCCATTCTTGTGCAGTTCATCTTTCCCTTTGCTCACTGTACTTGTTACCCTGGCCTCTCCCACCTCAGGACCTTGGCTCTGGCTGCCCTTGCTATCTGAACTGCTCTTCCCCTGAGAAGCCACAGGAGTCCTCTTCCCCCCTTCGAGCTTTTGCTCAGACGGTGTTGCCTGCCTGTGAGCTACTCCTGTGTCCCCCAGCAAGCCCCTTGCTTTCATGTCCCTCCTGATATTTAGTTCCATGTTTATTTTTACCTTTTATTGGCATCTAGTTGGAATGCTGTATATTCTGTAGTCATCTCCTACGACATCTTTCTCCACCCCCTGGAATGCCAGTTTCTCTTGGGCTAGGATTTGTGGCCAGTGTCTTGATGCCTGTGGCAGCATGCAGCACATGCTTAGTTAACAGTTGATATATTGATGCCAGTTGAGCATCCCTAATCCAAAACCTGAAATGCCAAAGCTTGTGGCACGTGGGTATAATGCCTCAGTGGAAAATTTCACCCTTCGCCTCATATGACAGGTTGCAATCAAATTTCAGGCACTGGTTGGGATATAGCTCAGTGGTAGAGCACCTGCCTATGTGCATGAAGCCCCCTAGGTTCGAACACTAAAAATGTGTAAGATGACTTTGGGGCTATGTGTGTGGTGCATATGGAAGGTAATTTTATGTTTAGACTTGGGCCTCCTCCATGAGCAATCGTATATAAATTAGGTCTGGACGGCTGGGGATGGGGCTCAGCTGCTAGAGGACTTGCCTAACTGGGAGAGGTGGTGTGTGCCTGCAATCCCAGCACTCAGAAGGTGGAGGCAGGAGGATCAGATGTTCAAGGTCATCCTCTGTTGCACAGGAATTTAAAGGATATGTGTGTCTGTGGGTATATGCATATGCCCACAGAAGTGCCGGATTCCCCTTGCGTTGGAGTTACAGGCGATTGTGAGCTTCTCTACATGAGTACTGGGAACTGAACTTGGGTCGTCTGCAAGAGCAGTAAAAGTGCTCACTGAACTATCACTCCAGTCCCTGGCTTGTTAAACACAGGGTCTGAACTGTGTAATTCTGGCTTGCCTGGAACTGGCTATGTACAGAGGGTGACCTCAAACTCACAGAGAACTGTCTGCTCCTGCCTCTCAAGTGCTGGGATTAAAGGTGAGTGCTACTAGGTTTACATGGGACATTTGGGAGCCAGCCTGAGATACGTGAGACCGTACCTCAAAAAAAAAATTATGTACAGATAGATATTTCATTGCATATGTTTGCATATATAATATTTAAGCATATATGCAAATATTCAAAACCCCAAAGAAATTTGAATTCTGAAACACATAGCCCCAAGTATTTCAAATAAGAGCTATGCGCACCCTGTGTTTATGCAGGCAGTGACTGCATTGGAGAAGGCCTGAGTGTGAGGGCGGTCTGTCTACCCCGGTGCCAACGCTGCCCAGCACTTCTCTGTGTTGTGTGCTTTTGGGTGGTCGCGGGGAGGGGGTCCCCTGACCTTATGCTCTCTCTCCCCAGCCCGGTGTATGAGAAGTACTGCACGGATCACTTTGCAGACGGCCGCTGTGATCAGGGCTGCAATGCCGAGGAGTGTGGCTGGGACGGGCTAGACTGTGCCAGCGAGGTCCCGGCCCTTCTGGCCCGCGGTGTGCTGGTCCTCACGGTTCTCCTGCCTCCCGAAGAGCTGCTGCGCTCCAGTGCGGATTTTCTGCAGCGACTCAGCGCTATTCTGCGCACCTCACTGCGCTTCCGCCTGGATGCACGTGGCCAGGCCATGGTTTTCCCCTACCACCGGCCGAGTCCTGCCTCATCATCCCGAGCCCGACGTGAGCTGGCTCCTGAGGTGATTGGGTGAGTGACTCTACCCTGGGGGAACAGCAGAGACTGAGCGAGCTAGGCCCAAGGCCAGGTGGGATGGGTGGTGCACCCTGTAGCCCAGACCTTGTGTTTCATGCCTCTTAATGCCTTGGAGAGCGGTCGTTGGCAATGTATCTTTCAGGGACTTTTCAGTGTCTGGTTGGCACCTGGGGCCAGAGCATCCTTTGCTGTGGGGTTTGTTCTGTGTACACTAGAGGGTGCAGCGCCAAGACAGCATCCCCTAGTGACGACAATGAGAAATGCATCCAGACATGAGCCAGTGTCCCTGGGGTTGTGGATGGGGAGGGTGGACACTGTCGCAGGACCAGAGGTGGGTGAAGGGCATCGCAGAAAAGCAGCTCACGACTAGTGCTTTCTCCTTCAGGAGAGGCAGGTGGTTTAGCAGAGCAGTAAAAGTATGTGTGAGATTTTTAAAGAATAATCTTGATTCACTTTAAAAAAATTATTTATTATTGTGTGTGTGGAGTTTGTGGGCCCACGTCCAAGTGTCAAGGCACACATGTGGTTAGAGGACAACTTTGTGGCATTGGTTCTTTCCTTCCACATTTATGTGGGTTCTAGGAATTGAACCCAAGTCTGAGTCATTTTCTTGGCCTAGGATTTCATTTTATTTTATTTTTTGTGGTTCTGGTCTAGAACTTGCTCTGTGGCCGAGGCTGGGCTGGTACTCAGGATTCCCCTGCCTCAGCCTCCTGAGTGCGGGGTCTCAGGTGGACATCACTCTCATTCCATCTCTCTGTCTCTCTCTGTATAACTCTTTCACTGGTGACATGTACGGGGTCTGAAGAGGTACCTGTTGAGGATGGAGCAGGGTCTGAGGATCGGGCCCTGACAGAGATGGACTGGACTTTAGAGCTAGCCTGGTGTGGCACAGGTTCTGATTGGATGCAGGAGTCGGGGCTGTGCTAAGGTGGTTCATGAGCCGGTCATTGACTGGAGTGACTGAGTAATGAGGATACACGGGGAAAAGCAGGGGCCATGTTAGAGCCATTGTGAGGGGCCTGGAGATACAGAGAGGAACCCCAGAAGACGGCCGGGGGCTGAAGACAGACAAAAGACAACAGAGTGTTCGGGATCATTGAGGGAAGGAGGGGAGTCTCAAGGAAACGGGAGAGTAGGAAATGAGGAATGAACCCGGGCTGCTGACACCTAAGGACGGAGGGACATTAGAGCACGTGGCTCAGCAGCAGAGTGCCCGCCCGTGTGTGGGAGGCCCTGAGTTCCGTCTCCAGCACTGAAAAGGGGGGAGTAAGCCAACTCTTAGAGAAGCTGGGCTGTGGGTGCACTGTCCCTTCAAGGGCTACACCTCGACAGTTTCTACTGGGGTGAATGAGGAAAGGTACTATTGGATTCACAGCTCTGGGTCACTGGTGACCACAGCAAGACCTGTTGGAAGAGGCAGTGGATGCCAGCTGGGAGTTGTGTGGCTGGTGGAGTTGTAGAGAACAGAGATGGCTCTGTGCCACTGACCCTGGAGAACGAAATTTGACACCTGGGATGCTTTGGATGACCTTTAGACTCCTACATCTCTCTGCTCTGTCTCCACAGCTCTGTTGTGATGCTGGAGATTGACAACAGGCTCTGTCTGCAGTCACCTGAGAATGACCACTGCTTTCCTGATGCCCAGAGCGCTGCCGACTACCTGGGAGCCTTGTCAGCAGTGGAGCGCCTCGATTTCCCATACCCGCTTCGGGATGTACGAGGTGAGGTGGGATGGGAGCCAGGGAGGGTGGTTGAATCCTCGTGAGTGTGTGAAGCCAGTCTAGTGGCCGAGCCCAGCCTGCTGACTAGCTAAGCCCCACCCCAAGGCTAAGTGCCACTCCCAATGGAAAGCTAGCCTCTAGACTCCTTGCCTCTTCCTTCCCACAGGGGAGCCGCTGGAGCCTCCAGAGCAGAGCGTGCCGCTGCTGCCGCTGCTGCTGGCAGGTGCCATCTTCCTGCTGGTCATCCTCGTCCTGGGCGTCATGGTGGCCCGACGCAAGCGCGAGCATAGTACCCTCTGGTTCCCTGAGGGCTTTGCGTTGCACAAAGACATAGCAGCCGGTCACAAGGGCCGGCGGGAGCCCGTGGGACAAGACGCACTGGGCATGAAGTGAGGACCCGTCTGCTCCCTGTCTCCTAACATGGGGGCTTTGCAAGCCCTGGATCCCACTCTGTCTTACTCTGACCTCTGACCCTTAATCCGACCTTAACCTCAGACTTCATCTGGGACCCCAGTGTTCATTTCATCCTCTTGACCACTGACTCTGTGACCACCGGAGACCCTCCTGATTCCTGACTATTTCCTATGCACTTATTTCCTGACCCACCCTGGACTGGTCTCTCCTGACTGCTGCTGGCCTTATGACCTTTGTCAGCATCTCTGCTCCTCCTTGACTTGATACCTCTATGATTCTTCTAGCAGTCCTCTGACCCATTTCCATCCAGCTCAGTGTTCGTTCACCATCAGACCTCACCTCCAACCTGACTTATCCCTCCAGACCTACAACCCTGTTCTAATTTCAACCCTGCCCTATGAGTCCATGACCCTTGACCCTTCACCACGACCTTTTAAGTCCTGTACTCATCATAAGGTTAAGTCCATCTTCTATGACCGTTGACATCACCCTCTAGCCCCTATTGTTTGCCTATGATCCTCATCTCTCCATGTCCCATTATGCATATGACCTCTGACCCTGAGTCCTCCATAAGATTCTGGCTGCCTGGGGCTGAAGATGCGGCTCAATAGTTAAAACCAGAGCCCATGTAATTGTCAGGTGGGTATGGTGGCATGCCTGTAATTACAGCCTTGGAAGCTGGAGAAGGGATCCCCAGAGCCTTATCAGAGCCTTTGGCACAATGAGTAAGGTGAAAGAGCCATTTAGGATGATTCCCCATCAAGCTTGGATCTCCATACCCACGTGTACCAAATGTACATTTGTGTGTACACACACACGCGCACACACACGCACACACAGACATACACACACAAATGGAAAAAAAGTTCTGGGTGCTGCCTAACATAATGCCCGCGACCTTGTCTCCGTCCTCCCATCCCTCACTGAAACCTAGGTCTTGACCTTCCTGTACCAACTGACCCAAGACCCCACCCCAGCTGCAGACCCCGACCTGCCTCTGTGGTCTCTGCTCGAATCCATCCTGAGTCCTCTGCCCAGGCAAGATCTCACAGCCCTTTCTTCCTGTCTCCCCAAGGAGCATGGCCCAGAGCGAGAGTCTGATGGGGGAGGTGGCCGCGGACTGGATGGACACGGACTGCCCCGAGGCCAAGCGACTGAAGGTGCTGCCCCTCCCCTACCTGCTGCCCTTAGGGTCCCGGTGGCTGGCTGTCCCCTGGTCATCCGGAGAGCCCAGGGGGGCTTCTGTGCTCCCTGTCCACACAGCTACAGATATTTGGCACAGTGGTTTGACCCCCTTTGCTGCTCGCTGTGGCTCTGTGACCATGTAGGAGAGAAGATTTACTCTGGGTGGGCAAGAATCTCCTTCGCCTTCTGGGTCTTCCTCATAGAGATTCCTGTTCCTAGGCTGCTCAGGGTTACCTGAGAGGGAACAACCTGGCCTACTCAGTGACTGCTCTTTCTGTTCTAACTTTGTCGAGTGTGATCAGCCTCAAAGTGCCCCCAGCTGGTCCTGAGCCCCATTCATACCTAGTAACTACATCCATCCATTGTGCCGTGTTCTCCATTTTCTATTGCTCTATCAGAATACTGGATGCTGGTGCAGGGCAGATGACTCGGTTGATAAAGTGCTGAGGTCCTGAATTTGAGCCCTAGAACCAATAAAATAAAATTAAAAAGCTAGGCATGGTGGTGGTGTGTTATAACCCCAGCTCTGGTGAGGCTGAGACAGGAAGATCCCAAGACAGGGCTTCGGCTGCTTGGCTAGCCAAATCAGCTTATCTAGCGAGTTCCAGACCGGTGAGAGAACCTGTCTCAAAGGAGAGGTGGACAGTGTCTGAGCAATAACACCTTAGGTGGTTCTTTGGCCTCCATACACGTGTACTGAACACACACACACACACACACACACACGCACACTCGCACACACTCCACCCGAGCCTGGGTAGTATAAAGCCCAGCCTCCCAAGTAGCTGGGGTTACAGGTGTGGGCCTCATCTGTGTGATAGCATTTAGCCTTCATGTTTCACTGGGGATTTGTAGTTTCCAGAATCTAAGTACTGTACTTACTTTTACAATTAGTTGTAAATATTTTGTTCTCGTTTACATTACTTCATTTTTTATTCATTTCATCTGCGTATGGATGCACACACCGCAGTGTGTGAGTGCAAAGGTCAGAAGACAACTCGAAGGAGTCGGTTTTCTTCCACCATGTGGGGCTTGGGATTTGAACTCAGGTTTGGCTTGTCAGGCTTGGTGGCAGGTGTGTTACGTGCTGAGCCATCTCATTGGCCTGCTTTATTTTTCTGAGACAGAGCCTCAGTGTGTATTCTAGACTGCCTCCACTCCGTGAGAGCTGGATTACAGGTGTATGCCTCCATGGTGTTTTTATTTTGTCAACTAAAGAGGGTTACATTTATTAATTATTATATTTTTGCGTGTGCATGCATGTGCACGTGTGCTACAGCACATGTGTGGAGACCAGAGTGCAACTTGTGGGAACTGGTCCTCTCCTTTAGTTGTTCGATCCCTGAGTTCCAGGGATCGAACTCAGAGCATCAGGCTTGGCAGGAAGTGCTTTTACCCATCGAGTTATCCCTCCGGCCCTTTTTTTATTAAATTTAATTTGGGCTACTTTGTTCTTTTATTTTTATTAATTATTTAAATTATTTTTTATTTTATGTATGTGAGTATATTGCCTGCATACGTATAAGTGCAGTCATGTCATGCAGTGCCCGTGGAGTGAAGGTCAGAAGAGGGCACCAGATGCTCTGGAGCTGGAGTTATGGGTGGTTATTAGCTGCCATGTGAGTGCTGGAAATTGAACTCGGGTCCTGTAAGATCAGTCAGTAGTCCTAACCACTGAGCCATCTCTCCAGTCCTTATACTTTGTATTTTTAAAATACTGATCTTTGTGTGAGGGCCGTGCATAACTGTTACACAGGTTCCAGAGACTGAACTCAGGTGGTCAGGCTCTGCAGGAGTTTTTAATCCACTGAGCCCACTCCCAGGCCCTCTTTTTATTCTTTTAAGACACAGTCTTGATATATAGCCGAGGCTGGTTTTGATTTCTCCATCCTCCTGCCTCAGCCTCCAAAGTGCTGGAATTGTAGGTGCTTCCCAGCCCAGCTGTGCTCAGATATTTTATTCCTGATATTCTTATCAACAGAACTGCTCTCAGAATTTCATCTTCATAGTGTGGGTGCTGCCGGGAGCCTCATCTGTGCCTTTTTTGTTTGTCTATCACTTGCTTTGGGTTTCTATCCTGTCCCTCCTCCCAACACAGACTGAAATCCTCATTTCTTCCCCCCCTGAGCTTCCTAAGCCCCAGCAGGCCCTCTTATCTGTAAAGAGAAGCTGTTGTTAATCAACATCAGTGACACCTGTGAGAATGCTTGTAAGGTACCCCATGCTGCAAGGTCAGAAAGCCTATGTCATTGTCCCTCCAGGTAGAGGAACCCAGCATGGGGACCGAGGAGCCTGTGGACTGTCGCCAGTGGACCCAGCACCATCTGGTTGCTGCGGACATCCGAGTGGCTCCAGCCATGGCTCTGACTCCTCCACAGGGTGATGCAGATGCTGACGGCATGGATGTCAACGTCCGTGGCCCTGGTGAGTGCCTCTCCCCAAAGAAGCCCCTCACAGGCCCTACCTGCAACAGATCACATGGGACTGTGTTCTGAGGAGTGTCTGGGCTTCTGTGGAGTGTGTGTGTGTGTGTGTGTGTGTGTGTGTGTGTGTGTGTGTTAAGCCAGGCTTTTGGCTCTAAAGCTACTATTCAAAGTAGCTTACCTAAAACAAAGGATATACTGGCATGTAACAACTGGAAGCTGCAAGTATATTTGGACTGGCATTTTTCTTTGATTGAGGTTGGGATTTCTTTCTTTCTCTCCCTCTCTTCTCTCTCTGTCACTGCCTGTCTTTTTGAAACAGTCACATTTGTGTGTGTGTGTGTGTGTGTGTGTGTGTGTGTGTGTGTGAATCTGCATGGAGATCAGAGGACAACTTCCTGGAGGAGTTCTCTCCTTCCACTTTTGTGGGTCAGAGGGCTCTAGTTCAGGCTGTCAGGTTGGCCGCTGTTGCCTTTACCGGCTGAGCCCATCTGTTAGCCCCTGGCTCCTAGACTGGTCATTCCTTACTCCTTTGAGCTCCAGTCAGCCTCAGATATTCGTTCTTGAGTCAGTGTGGCCAGGGGGCTAAAATATGCAGATTAACGAGGACCAGGATGGGGATGCTCTCCAGCCTTGAGACTGGGGAGTGCGTGAAAAGAGCCCCGTCTCTGGGGGCTGCGTGCCTCACTTCCTAGGGTCTGTTCTGTGATAAATCAGACTCCTAACCGCTGTGGGCAGCTGTGCAGTTGGGAGAATTTGCTGTTCTCTCTTGCCTTGTTGCGTGTCCCCATTCCCTCTGACTGCCCCCTTGGGAGGCCCAGAGGCCTGGTGACACCCTCCTGGTCTCTGCAGATGGCTTCACCCCACTTATGCTGGCCTCCTTCTGCGGGGGGGCTCTGGAACCGATGCCCGCCGAGGAAGACGAGGCGGACGACGCGTCAGCCAGCATCATATCAGACCTGATCTGCCAGGGGGCCCAGCTCGGGGCACGGACAGACCGCACAGGCGAGACTGCCCTGCACCTGGCTGCCCGCTATGCCCGTGCGGATGCCGCCAAGCGGCTGCTGGATGCTGGGGCGGACACCAATGCTCAGGACCATTCAGGCCGTACCCCTCTGCACACAGCCGTCACTGCTGATGCCCAGGGCGTCTTCCAGGTGAGACAGACCCTCCTCTTTGAACCTCAGGGCTGGGGTAGGCATCAGATACTCCTGGGTTTAGGCCCTGGTTCTGTCTTGCGGAGTTTTGCTTTTATCGCGTGGGAAGTAGGGACACTGGAGCATGTTTGGAGCACGTTGCTTGGCAAGAACAGGTGGTGCCCGACCTCGATATTTTTAAAGTATTTAAAAAATCACACTCATTTGTCTATCTCTCTGTTTACTTTTTGTGTGTATGGTGCATGGGCATTCCATGCCACAGTGTATGTGTGGAGGTCAGAGGGCAACTTTGGAGAATCAGTATTCTTCTTCCACCATGTAGGTCCTGGGGATGGAACTTAGGCCATCAGGCTTGGCAGCAAGCCTTTACCTGCCGAGCCGTCTTGCTGGCCCTCTGGCTTAGATTTTTCTGCTTTTATAGCGTTGCAGGTGCTACCCAACAACTGTTCTGTTTTTACTTTCAGTGTGGCATTCGATAAATGGCATGAGCTATTCAGTGCTCGTTTTTAATAGGCTCTTTTTGAGACAGTATTGTTATGTAGCTCAGGTTAGTCTTGAACATATGACCCTCCAGCCTCAGTTCCCCCGAGTGCTGAGATTATACACTACTGTTTCCTGTTTATCATCAGTTAGGTTGCTGGAGATGGAGGTGTTCTGCCTGAGCTCCGCCCTTAGATTTAATCCCATCCTAGATTTCGTGTCCACTGCTTTTGCCTAGCTGTAGATTGATTTAACTGTTCTGAGACCTTTTAAGATGGGCTGGGGTCCCTGTCCACCTTTAGTCTCAGCACCCAGGAGGCAGAGGCAGGGGCAGGTGAATCTCTGTGAATTTTAGGCCAGCCTGGTCTACATAACGAATTCCGGGCCAGCTAGGGCTACATAGTGAGACCCTGTCTCAAAAAATACCAAGCAAATACACAAAACAAAACCTGGATGGACTGATGTAAGCTAAGCTGATGCTTGATGGATAAGGTGTATTAAATCCATTGTTTTTTTCTTTTCATTTTTCTTAGTTTAGCATGCAAAGTGATAGGTTTTATTATGACATCTTAATAATATATGCCATTACTTTTAATTTTTAAGTTTAAAAATGATATTTTTATTGATTCTTTGAGAATTTCAGACAGTATATTTTGGTCACGTTTAGACTGTCCTCTGCCTCATCTCAGATTCATCCCCTTTACCTAGCCCCTTAGTTTTTCAACTTAATTCAAACCAAAATTAGTATTGTTTTAATCATTTAGGAATATAACAAGTGAAATAGTAAATATCAAAAATCATTAAAAATATCTAATCATAGAAGAACTTAAGGAACACGAAGTGAGGGCAGTGTTGAGTTACTTGTGGGTTCTGGCTTGTCGGCTAGTTGAAGGTGAGTCCCGTCCAGCAGCTCTGAAGTCCTCAGGGATGAGTTCTCATTTGAGGTGGGCACATGTGAATCTCGTAAGCCCCCAGTTTTAAGTTTTTGTTTTGTTTTGTGTCGGTGTGCATGTGTGTGTGCATGTGTGTAAGCAGAAGTCAGAGGAGCTGTTGGATTGCTCTGGTCCATCACTTCCATCTTGCTCTTGCTGGACTGTTGGCCAGTACGCCTCAGTGGTTCCCCATCTCCTCTCCACACAGGACTGGGCAGGCACACATGGCCGTGCCTGGCTTTTTTCATGGGTGCTGGCATAGCAAGGTCTTTAACCCCCGGAACCACCTCTCCAGTCCCTAGAGATACTATCATTTAATTCCATCTCTGATTAGGACCTTTCTGGTTTACAGTGGCCTCAGCAGGACTATCCAGCAGTATAAGTCAGGGCCTGTGGGGGGTGTTGCTCATCCTCCGGCTCCTGCATGACATCCTGCCGTGTCTTTCTGCTAGATCCTCATCAGGAACCGCTCCACAGACCTGGATGCCCGCATGGCGGACGGCTCCACCGCACTGATCCTGGCGGCCCGCCTGGCAGTGGAGGGCATGGTAGAGGAGCTCATCGCCAGTCACGCTGACGTCAATGCGGTGGATGAGCTGGGTAGGTGCTGAGGACTTGTTGGGAGCGGCCTGGGAGGGGCCTGGGGGGTTCTGACTGCCCCGTTAGTGTTAACTCACACCAGGCGCGTACTTAGGCATGCACACCAGGCTCCCGCGGGGATGGAACGCGCTGTGAAGGGTCTGTAGGGCTCCCCGGCTTTCGAAAATGTAGCCTCTCAAAGACCATTTCCTCCCTCCCATCCTATGGACCCCACATCCCTGCTTTTGCTAGGCAAGTGCTTTAGCACTGGGCCATTATTCGCTTGGTCCCTCTGCTTTCTTGGAAGTATATGCTCACTGCCACCTGCTGGACAGTTGTAATACATTTGCAATGCAGTAAATCTGGGCCAGCAGCTGCCTGGAGGTACCCTGCTTGTCCTGAGTCTGATCTATGCAAAGTTACAGCAAGTTGTTCTCATGTCCAGGTGGCCTCAGACGTGATACACATCCTTTGAGCACACTTTGGTTTTCAACCTTATCATCATTGACCTCTGTGTTTGGATGATTCTTGATTGTGTGTTGGGAGAGGGCCTGTGCTGTGCACTGTAGGATGTAGAACAATATCCCACCAGTAACAGCCCACCTCCAGTCTTACCAAAGAAATTGGAGTTCTCTTTCATGGGCTCTTAGTCTCCTTAATAAAAGCATTTAGAAACAGACTTCACTAGTGTTTGAGAGGAAAGCAGCCATGCAGGCAAGCTGTAAAGCCCTCCCCCAATGGGGAGAAGGAGAAAGGGAAGAGAGAAAGCCTTTTATAGCGGAGGCTGGAGAGCAGCGGCTTTGGGGGAGGTGTATGTGGGGCGGAGCTTCAGAGAGTGGGTGAGAAGGTCGCTGTGTCTGAGCAAAGGGGTAGAAGCGGGCAGGAGTGGATTGGAGAGATGGTTCAGTGGTTAAAGTACTTGCTGTGCCAATGTGAGGATCAGAATTCAGATCCTCAGAAATCCTTGTAGATGCTGGTGGGTGTGGCGGCTGCTTGTAATTCCAGTTTGGGGAGACAGAGATGGATCCCCAGAGCAAGCCGGCTAACTGTGCTAGCCCTATCGGCAAGCTCAGAGAGGGTTAGGAAATTAAAAGTTCTAACTCTCTCCCCAGTAAATGTTAGGATTAGAAGTTGAAAGAGTCTCAGGCAGGGAAGAAGAGCAACGTATCTCATCGAATCCTCACATTGGCCTTTATTAGTGCATGACGGGTGACCGCTGACCAGTGGGAGTCTGAAGTAGCCAGCTGGGCCAAACAGCAGGGGAACTTAAGTACTTTTGTGCAGGTAGAGTCATGGGGGTTGGGCAGAGAGTTCAAGCCTGTATTCTTCCTTGATAGGTAAGGGTTTCAGGACTGTATGTGGGAGGAGATTTGTGGGGGTCCCAGCCCAGCTTGTTTGCAAAGCTAGAATTGCTTTATGGTTTCAGGTTAATGGAGGTCTTCCTTCAGAGAGACCCTGCCTCACTGAGTAAGGTGGAAGACCCAGCCTCCACATGTACATCCATCTGCGTGTGCACTCTCCACACAGGCAAAACCATTCACACACATCTGTGCATCACACATGAAAAGTGAAAAAGGACAAAAACAATTCAGAGACTGGAGAGGTGGCTCGGTGGTTAAGAACTGCTCCTGCAGAGGACCTGGGTTCAGCTCCCAGCACCCACATGGTGGCTAACAACCATCTGTAACTCCAGTTATGGGGAATCTGATGCACTCTTCTGGCCTCCATGGGCACTGCACACACATGGTACACTTATGTGCGTATAGATAAAGCACATGCAGATAATAAAAAAAGTTTTTCAGAAAAGCAGTAGGTCACATGCCTGCTTTGTGGGAGTGACTTCAGAGAGGTCAAGTATATTATCTCCTTAAGGGAAAAATTAGTTCTCTCTCTCTCTCTCTCTCTCTCTCTCTCTCTCTCTCTATTTAGATGGCTCAGATTTCCTGGATGGATGATTTACAGGTTCCACTGGATTAACTCTTTTTGTAGTTTTGTTTTAATCGTGTGTATATGTATGGGTCCCAGTGCTGGAGCCCACAAGGCCAGAGGTGTTGGATCCTCTGGAGTTGGAATTACAGATGGTTGTCAGCCTAGGCGTAGAATTGCTGGATCATAAGGCAGTTCTCTGTTTAAATATAGGGAACTGCTATGTTGTTGTTCACAGCACATCACAAATGTATAGTCCCATCAGCAGTGTATCACCAACTTCTGGAATCTCTGCATCTTTGCCGACATTTGTTCTTGTCTTGAAAAAGTTTTTTGGATTTTTTTTTTTATTTTATGTATATGAGGGTTTTGCCTGTGTGTATGTAAGGACGCAATGCCTATGGAGGTCAGAAAAGTGCAGCAGATCCCCCCTAGAACCGGAGCTAAGGATGGTTGTTAGCCACCACGTGGATGCTGGGAACTGAACCCAAGTCCTCTGCAAGAGCAGCCACTGCTTTTAACCCATGAGCCATCTCTAGCCCCTTGCTTATTTTAACTAGTTTCAATCTGAAGTGCAACATGTGACGATGTCTACAGCACTGAATGACAGAGGTCTGTGCAGATCCCCTGTGTTTGGATAATCACGTGTGTGCACATGCAGAACTCCTTGGTGAGAGGAGTTCTATATCTGTGCATATGTGGCCCCAAACATGTGCTTAGATGCCCAGGGCAGTCCTGCAGCCTCCTAACCCCGCCTGGCCATTTTCTAGACTCTTCCTGCTGCCCTGTGATAAGGAACCTGGGACATGAGCCTGGCCCTGATGCTGATGTTTCTCTCCCTGCAGGGAAATCGGCCTTGCACTGGGCTGCAGCTGTGAACAACGTGGAGGCCACCTTAGCTCTGCTGAAAAATGGGGCCAACAAGGACATGCAGGACAGCAAGGTGAGCGTGCAGGGGCTGGTACCGCAGCCATTACAAGGTCAGAGAGCAGGGTAGGGGACAAGCTTTTTGAAGATACCCGTCTTGCCTGCAGTCAACTTTTAGGAGTAGGATTGGGACCCAAAGGCTGTGACAGCAGATCAGAGGTGAACACTTGTGAAACAACTCAGAAACTCAGCACCCTCATCTGTAAAGTAGGGACACCAGAACACTTACTTCATCGCATTTCCTGAGGGTTCAGTGAGATAACCCATTTGTAAAAGCACTTAGCAGACCCTCAATAAAAGGGAAAGGTTAGTGTGATTGTCAAAACCCTGCCAAGGGACTGTTACATAATCTCATTTTATTTGTTTACTTATTGTATGTGCATACATGGCATGGCATGTGTGTGGAGGCCAGAGGACAACTTGTGGGAGTCCTTCCATCTTGTAGGTCCTGGGGATAAGGCTCAGGTCATCAGGCTTGAGCCATCTCATTAGTCCTTTTTGTTATTATTTTTAAAAGTCTCTTATTTTTTAAATGTTATTTGATGTGTATGAGTATTATGCTTGCATGTATATGTGGACCCTGTCGTGCAGTGTCCTCGGAGGACAGAAGAGGGTGTTGGAGCCTGTGGAACTGGAGTAACAGACAGTTGTTAGATACCATGTGGGTACTGGGATTTGAACCCAGGTCTTCTGCAAGAACAGCCAGTGTTCTTAACCACTGAACCATTTCTCTAGCCCCATCATTAGTCCTTATTTTTTAAAAAATAAGTTATGCATATATGTATTTTTGTTTTTTTTGAGAGGGTCTACCTGTGTAGCTCGGCCTGGCTTGAACTCATAATTCTCATGTTTCTTTTCTTAAAGTGTTGCTATATGCTATCATGCCTGGCTGCTTTAAGATTTATTAAATTAATATATTTTTTGAGACATGGTGTCACTATATGGTCCTGGCTGGTCTAAAAGTCACATGTAGACCAGGCTGACCTTGACCTCACAGAGATCTACCTGCCTCTGCCTCCTAGGTGCTGGGATAAAATATGTGCACCACCAAGCCTCGTTTATTTTATTTTTTAATTATGCATGTGTGTGTGTGTGTGTGTGTGTGTGTGTGTGTGTGTGTGTCTGTGTCTATGTATATGCACATGACTGCAGGTCCCCATGGAGGCCAGAAGAGGGTGTCAGATACCCCTGGAACTGCAGTTACAGGTGATTGTGAGCCACTGCACTTAGATGCTAAGAATAAAGCTCAGGTCCTCCGCAAGAGTAGCACACTCTCTTAGCCACTGAGCCGTCTCTCTAGCCCCCACCTCCTCAGCCCCTCCCACCTTTTTTTCAGTAGTCTTTGCTGGTCTCAAGCTTGGTGTGTAGTCAAAGATGACCTTGAACTTCTGATCCTTTTGCTGCCATTTTCTAAATGCTGGGATTGCAGGCGAAGGCTCACCACACTTAGGATCAGTTTAGTTATGCCCCCAATCTCCAGGATCTTATTTTACAAAGGGGAAGAGTGAGGCTCAGAAGGGCACAGGGCCAGATCCTGTCTTTTAAAATGTTTTTTTTTTTTTTTAAATTTTACATATACGTGTGTGTGTATGTGTGTGTAGCCCATTGTAGCAGGTGTGGAGGTCAGAGGACAATGTACAGGAATTGGTTTTCTCCTTCCCCCATGTGGGAACTGAGGTCATGTGACTTGCAGCAAGCACCTTAACCCCACTGAGTCCTCTTGCCTGCCCTAGATCCTGTCTTAAATTTTTTTTTCAATATTTTATTCACTATGGAGATACATATGTGTTTGTGTATGCATGTGTGCATGCATGTGTATGTGTGTGTATGTGTGTGTGATACTGAGGATTGAATCTATGGTAGTCAAGTGATCTACCACTGAACATTTTTACTTTAAAAAATTTCGACATAGGGTGTCGCTGTCTTGCCTAGGCTGTTCTCTCCCTCCCTCCCCGCACCTCACTCCTCCCTCCCCTTCTCTTCTTTTGAGACAGGGTCTTACTATGTAGCCCTGGCTGGCCTGGAACTGGCTATGTAGACCAGACTGGCCTTGAACTCAGAGATCCCCTCTCTCTGGCTTCCATCAGGAACCCTGGCCCCTGGCTTTTTAATTTTTTACAGACCATTACATCAGCATGTCATTTATGTTGATGACAGGAGGCTTTGATGCCCTTTACATTTTGTGCCTAAGGTCAAGTTCTCAATAGACTCACCTAAAGGAGGAACATGGTTGAAAGGAAATAACTCGTTTCCGTTTCTGCAACAGAGTTGGGATTCAGAGGTCCAACCAGCTCCAGGGTTTAAAATACTTTACGTGCTATTTTTATTTTATGTGTATGCATGGGACTGGAGTAAGGGAGTCTCCATGGGTGCTGGGAACTGAACCTGGATCTTCTGCAAGGGCAGCCTGTATTCTTAACCACTGAGCCATCTCTCCAGCCCAGCTCCAGGGTTTAAAGCTTTAGCTCTCAGGATGCCCTAGGGACTGGAGACTTTGTTGGGGTTGGCCAGATAACTGACATCTGTGGGTTCTGCTCCATCCGTCACCCCAGGAGGAGACCCCACTGTTCCTGGCAGCCCGTGAGGGCAGCTATGAAGCGGCCAAGCTGTTGCTGGACCATTTTGCCAACCGTGAGATCACAGATCACCTAGACAGGCTGCCGCGGGACGTGGCCCAGGAGCGGCTACACCAGGACATCGTGCGGTTGTTGGACCAGCCCAGTGGACCACGCAGCCCCCCTGGCTCCCATGGCTTGGGGCCCCTGCTCTGCCCACCGGGGGCCTTCCTTCCTGGCCTCAAGGGAGTGCCATCAGGGGCCAAGAAGAGCAGGAGGCCTCCAGGCAAGACGGCGCTGGGGCCACCGGGGACCCGGGGTCGGGGCAAGAAGCTAACGCTGGCCTGCCCGGGCCCCCTGGCTGACAGCTCTGTCACACTGTCCCCGGCGGACTCGCTGGACTCCCCACGGCCCTTCGGTGGGCCCCCCTCTTCTCCGGGAGGCTTCCCCTTGGAAGGGTCCTATGCCCCCACAACGGCTGCAGTGCCCTTCGCACAGCTTGGAGCAGGCCGCCCTCTGGGACGCCAGCCTCCCGGGGGCTGCGTGCTCAGTCTGGGCCTGCTCAGCCCTGTGGCTGTTCCCCTCGACTGGGCCCGGCTGCCTCCACCGGCCCCTCCCGGGCCTTCATTCCTGTTGCCTCTGGCCCCGGGACCCCAGTTGCTCAACCCGGGGGCTCCGGTTTCTCCCCAGGAGCGGCCCCCACCCTACCTGGCTGCCCCAGGACATGGGGAGGAGTGCCCCGCAGTGGGGACTCACAGCAGTCCCTCTAAGGCCCGCTTCCTGCGGGTTCCCAGTGAGCATCCTTATCTGACCCCATCCCCTGAGTCCTCAGAGCACTGGGCCAGCCCATCCCCTCCTGCCCTCTCAGACTGGTCCGACTCTACGCCTAGCCCAGCCACAGGCGCGGGTGCCACAGCCAATGGGGCCCTGCCCGCCCAGTCACACCCCCTGTCTGTCCCTTCCCTCCCCCAGACCCAGACCCAGCTGGGGCCCCAGCCGGAAATCACCCCTAAGAGGCAGGTGTTGGCCTAAGTTCCTGGATCTTGGGGGGACCAAAGTGACGCCCCTCCCTGGCTCCTTTCTCTCCCTTCTAATCTTATTCTCATTGCCTTCTCTCTCTCCCAGACCCCCTGAAACTCTGTCTTGTGGTGTGAACAAGCTGGTTACCGGCCCAGGCTCCCAGTGTCCCTTTATTTATAATGGGTGGAGGCTGACCTCCTACCCTCTGGCCCTTGTCGGGTCTGGGACTCCTTTGAGCCCTCTCCCAGCCCCACTCTGTTCCTCCACTTCCTTTTTTGCCTTTTCTGACACTCTGACATGAATGATTATTTTTTCTCTTTCTTTTTTACATTTTGTATAGAGACAAATTCATTTAAACAAACTTATTATTATTTTTTACTATATATATATATATATATATATATGTGTATGGAGACGCTCCTTTCCCCTCCCCCCTGCAAATTCCCCAGTGCCCCCGTGGGGCTGAGTCTGTGGGCCCATTCGGCCAAGAGGGATTCTGTGTACCCAGTACATAGGCATGACCAGGATTCCGTGTACCGAGTACACAGCCCTGGTATGTACCAAGTAGCCAGCTTGGGCACAATCCCCCGCCCCAGAGGGGACACTTGGGAGCCCCCTCCCCTTCCTTTGTCCTTCCCTCACTTCACTGCATTCCAGATGAGACTTGCAGGCTCACCGGGAAAGGGGTCCTTCAGGTCCAAGAGCCCTCACCTCCAGGCCTCCCACCCCTGGGGCCTGGCTCACCTCTTTTTGGGAACTGGGAGGCAACTGATGGGACATGGCGTCCGAGGAGATGTATTTGGTGTGCATTCCACTTTCTCCCCGTAAGCGCAGGGCTGAGGATGCACGGGTGTCACCTGCACAGTACCCTCTCTCCTGGCTCAGCCTCACAGCAGAAATATTTTCAGGTTATTTTTGTAATATGGCATTTGGTCATAGTCCCTGTGTGGCTGAGTTCCCAGGCCTTGCATTGTTACAGTCCCCCAGCTCCCGTGCCACCTAATAAAGGCATAGTTAACACCCCTTGTCTGTGTCTCTGGTTTCTGTGTAAGTGAGGTCTGGAGTGGTGGTTGGGACTCTGCTTCTTCCGGGTCAACTTGAACTCCCATCTTGGGGCAAAGTCACGTGGCTTACCTGTGACTTCGCCAGGTCTCCTAGTTTCATTTCTGTGGCTGTGATAAGATACCAACTAACAGCAACTTATGGGAGAGAAGGCTTCCGGGTTACAGTCTGTCCTAGTTTGCGTTCTGTTGGTGTGATAAACATCATAACCGATAACACCTAGAGAGGGAAGGACGTGTTTCGCTTTACAGCTTACAGTCCATCCTTGAGGAAGTCAGGCAGCTTGAAACAGAACCCATGGAGGAATGCTGCTTACTGGCCTCTGCTGCCTCTCTTCTTACAGCTCAGGCTCACTTCCCTAGGAATGGTGCCGTACACAGTGGACTAGACCCCTGTACATCAATTAGCAATCCAAAGAATGCCCCGCAGACATGCCCATAGGCTGGTCTGATGGAGGAGATCGAGATCATCAACTGAGATTCCTTCTTCCCGGGTGTATCAAGTTGACAACCAAGATTAGCCATCGTAAGTCTATCATTGTAGAACGTCAAGGCAGGAACCTAAGACAGCTAGTGACGTCACAGCCATGGAGATGGCAGGGTGAAGTGAATGTATGCACGCCTACACGCTTGCTTTTGCTCAGCTCCATTTCTCTGATATACAGTTGAGGGACACCCTCCCCCTCCAAGGGAATGGTGCTGCCCACAGCAGACTGGGTCTTTCACATCAATTGAAGACATCCCCCAAGAGGTATACTCCCAGGCCAACCTGATGCAGACAACTCCTCATCTAAGCTCTTTTTCTAGGTGACTGTCAAGCTGACAAAACTGTCACACAGGTGATTCCATTGTTGGATCCTGGATGGTCACCTGCTTTAAGATGATCAAACTCATTTGTTTGAGAACTTTTTTCTTTAGAATTTTTATCAGTTTTTATTAGTGGATGTATGTGTGTGGTGTATGTATGGTATGTGATTTTTTTTTGATGTATGTGGTATTTGGTGTGTATGATGCATGTGTGTACATGATGTATGTGGTGTATGATATATATGTGACGTGGTTTTGGTGTATGCCATGTGTGTGGTATATATGTGTGCATGATGTGTCAATACATGATGTGTGGGATGTATGTGATGTGTGTGTGTGATGTTTGTGTCTAATGTATGTCTGTATTGTGTGTGATGTGTGTGGTCTACTGTAAGAATGACTTTTACAAAGTGGGTACAATCTGAACTAATGACTTTTAATTAACCTTGTGACCAAAAACCAAGCAAGCTCACTGAGCCATGTGCTCTTGTGGGAACTGGGCACCTGATTGGCCCCTCAGAACCTCAGTTTGCCCTCCATCCACAATACTGGGTGCAAGTGGGCCTGCTTGAGAGCTAAAGTGCTGAATTCCAGTGCATTCATATTTGTATGTATGTATGTACATGAAAACTATGAAGACTGAGAGGAATGCTGGACACTGAGTGTGAGATGTTTTAGGCCTAGGGCAAGGTGTCAGATAAGACAAACATGGACTCAAGCTTCTCATCTCCCAAACTGATGCTGGAGAAACAGTTAATGGCACAGTTGTAGCAGACATCTGGAGGAACAGGTGCCCTCTGAGTTTAGGCCCACTCTTATAACTAATGTCAAAAGTCAGGCTGTTTATCCAGGTATAACTGTGATGTTGGTGTAGTTACACCAGAGTATATGTGTGGTGTATGATAGCACACGTTTCTGTTTGTGATGTGTGTATGATTATGAGTGATGCCTGTGTTTGATGTGTATGCTGTGTGTGGTGTGTGAAACGTGTGTGTTTGATGTATGTATGCTTGATGTGAATGCATATGATGTGTGTGCATGATGTGTATGTGATGAGTGTGTATGTGTGTGCATGTGTGTGTGTCAGGGTGGGCATGTGGAAGTCAGAAGACAACTTTTGGGAGTTATTTCTCTCCTCTCACTGTGGGTTCTGGGTTACAGACCTAGGTTGTTAGGCTTTCGGAGGTGAGAGCTTTTACCTGCTGAGCCATCTTGCTGGCCTGGGAGTTCTTTTTCTTGTTGTTGTTTGTTTGTTTCGAGACAGGGTATCCTTGTAGCTCCAGCTGTTACCAAGAGTATTTTCTAAGGCACATGGCATACATTGTTTTTCAATTTCTTACCTTAAAGTTCTGAATATGTCCCATATCTAAAATATCTATTTCAATTCTCATCAACTTTTTCAGATCAATTCGAGATTAGTCAAAGGTGGACTATTGTCATGAAGCATCTTTGACTAACAGAGAGCAGGGTAGGCTTCTTGTGCCAGAGGATAATTACACAGCAACTTTTAAGGATTAATTTTTTTCAATTATATACCAACTCACATTTTAAACTTTCACCTTACACAAACAGACCTGGATCGCCAGCAGGCTGGTTGCTGGAGGAAGAGCTGAAACAGCCGTAAGAAGGCTAGCGCTTTACCCTGGAGAGTCTTGGGTTTTCAGGAAACAGAAATGATTGAATATACAGGAGAAAGGCCCCAACTTCTAAGAAATGTTTAGAGTTTGGTTGCTGTTTGAACTGGCAGAATTCATGGAGAACCATTAATTCTCACAGAAGGCTTTTTTGTAGTTCTAAGTTTTTTTAGTTGAATTTTTGCGAGTTTCATACAATATATGTTTATCTTACTTAGAATGCCGTCCCCTACATGCATGCCTCTTAAAGCCCCCTGCCTATGTGCTCTGTCATATATGTTAAGGCCTAGGGAGCCACGTTTGTGTCCCTAAATGTCCATCAGAGTGCATCCATCCACTGGAGCCTGGTTAACCTATTTAGTGTCACACCTTTAAAGAAACATTCTCCCTCTCCCAGCAGCTATAGGTCGCCAGTAGTTCCTCAGCTAGGGTTGGGGCTTCTCGCCCACTTCGCCACCTCTCTGTTGGGACATTGTCTGGCTCGGGCTTGCATGGGTCTTGTGCGTGCTGTCATGGTTGCTGGTAGTTCATAGGAGTAACTTCCCAGCTGTCTGGAGAACTGTTTCCTTGTGGTCAGCCACCACCTCTGGCTCTTACAGTTTTTCTGCCCCTTCTTACACAGTGGTCCCTGAGCCTCAAGTGGCAGAGGCTTGATATAGGTGTTCAATCCAGAGAGAAGCACTCTGCAGTTTCTTATTCTCTGCTCTGCCTAGTTGTGGCTTTCTCTGTTAGTCACCATCTTAGCAGTTCCACCGGTGAGAGCTGAGAGACGCAGGAATACTCTTCCTGCCTCAGGTTCCACTATGTTCTCTGAGTCTTAGGTGCAGAGTTTGCACTGTAGAGGTGTCGCTTAGGGCTGGGTGTCTCACTGACACTTACTCTCTGCGTTTGACCAATCGTAGGACTCTGGAATAGTCTCCATCGATTGCAAAAAGAAGCTTCTTTGAGTGCGTTGTGAGAGGTGCACTGGTCTGTAAACATAAGGATATATATGTAGAATACAGGAATATTATGTTGGTCTAGGGGTGAGACAAAAGCAGGTTTTCACCTAAGGTCGATGACCTCTCCAACACGTGTATTTGACTATGTTCACAGTGCCGCTCTGAGTTTCCGCTCATTGAGCAGGCCTGAATTCCAGTTAGACAGCTGCTCATTATTTCCAACATAAGAGTACCACGACTCTTATTGTGTTGGCTGAGCTGGTTGTTGTGGTTCATAGCCCGCATGGTATGGGAGGAGGCTTCCAGATCAATTCCAGCTCGACAGGGTATTACCTTCAAGTTCTGCTCATAGTCTGTGTTATTTTGGCAGCCTCTGACCCTCACCAACAAATGTTGAAGGAACGTTTCTCCTGTCTGGCACTGTTTTTTGTTACACACATTCACTCATATATAATATAGGTGATCTGATGTGCTTTTGTTTTTTATAGTGCCTAAGCATTGTTTATCCCCGACTTGCACCGCTGTATAACCCATCTGATTCCCTCCAGGTGAAGGCGTCTTATCGTCCCCACTGAGAACACCTGTCTCCTACAGGCACCTTCTCTCCAGCCCCTTCGTCCTCCTTACCAAACCACTGAATGGGCTGGAGGGATGGCTCAGCAGTTAAGAGCACTTGATCCTACAAAGGACCAGAGTCCAACCCCCAGCATGCATGTCAGGCTGCTCAAAACTGCCTGTGACTCTGGCCTCAGGGAATGTGACACTGTCCTCTGGTCTCAGAGGGCACCTGCACACAGACGGCACACAGGTGCACCCAGACACATAAAGAAAACGAAACATGCTAGAGAGGTATGGCAACGGCACCTGTCTTCAGGGTGGGGAGGTTGAGTCTGACGGAAAGGCTTTTAAAAAAGCCTAGTATTGTGAATTAACAGCAAGCTCTTATCTAAACACCCCGCAGCTCCTCCCCAGGGTCCTCCTCAGGGCCACTCTCACCTCCTTGTTCCTCAGAGTGTAACCACAGGGTTCAGCAGTGGAGTCACTACCGTGTAGAACACGGCCACCAGGTCCTGGGCCGGGCTGGCTCCAGAGTCTGGCCGCAGGTGGATGATGGAGGCACAGGCAAAACGCACGATGACCACGGCGAGGTGGGCCGCGCAGGTGGAGAAGGCTCCGCGCCGGCCGGTGGCCGAGCACATCCTCACGATGGCGACCACGAGGAAGGCGCAGGAGAGGAGGATGAGGAGGAAGGAGAACAGCACCACCAGGATGCTCGGGGAGAAGATGCCCAGCGCCCTGGCCGCACTCTCGGCGCAGCTGAGCTTCAGCACCGGGGCGATGTCACAGAAGAAGCGCTCCACGCGGCCTCGGCCGCAAAAGGGCGAAGAGAAGATCATGCAGGTCTCCATCGAGGCCACCGAGAAGCCAGAGCAGAGAACCAAGGCTCCCAGAAGGGGCAGGCGGAGGGTCTCGTGATCACGGAGTAGCGCAGAGGATGGCAGATGGCCACGTACCTGTCGTATCCCATCAGGGTTAGGAGGAAGCAGTGGCTGCAACCCAAGCCCAAGAAGAAAAACATCTGGGCCCATGGAGATGGCCTGGCTGTTCATTAGCAGCCAGCATGTTGGGGATGGTGACCAGTGTGTAGCATGTCTCGGAGATGGACAGCACCGCCAGGAAGCAGTACATAGGGGTGTGGAGGGTCCGATCCACCTGGATGATGGTGACGTTGCCACTGAGGGTGACCAGATAAGTGAGGGGGAACATCGTGAAGAGCATGGTCTTCAGCTCCGGGAGGCTGGACAATCCCACCAGCACGAACTCTGTCACCAGGCACCTCCCGTTGCCCCGCAGTCTCTCAGAAGCCTGAGAGGATATTGGGATTACTGGGACTGAGCAGGCAGTGAGGAGTGACTAGGCATCAGATGGGGAAGGAGAATCATGACTGGTTTGCAAGGCAGGCCAGACGGACTCAGAAATTATCCGTCATTACCCAACCACTAGGTGTCTCCCCAGTACACAAGAAGCACAAGAATTTAAAATGCAGGAGCTAGACAAATGGCTCAGTGGTTAAGGGGACTTCCTACTCTTTCAGAGAATTAGAGTTTAGTTCCCAGCACCCAAGTTTATGACCTCCTGTAACTCCAGCTCCTGGGGATCTAAAGCATTCTTCTGGCACCCACATACACATGGCACCCACATAGATAAGTAAAAATAAAAATAAATCTTTACAAAGTTACAAAGCAAAGGTCTTTGCAATGTGGGAAGAAGAGAGTAAGCTTGTCAGTGGCTTCATTCAGATTCTAGAGAAAGATCTTAGGTGAGGATTCAAGAACAGTCCACCAGGCATCGTGAAGTATACCTTTAATCTCTGCACTGCGGAGGCAGAGGCAGGGGGAGCTCTGTGAGAATGAGACCAGCCTGGTCTTCATAGAGAGTTCCAGGCCGTCCGGGACTAGAGAGAGACCCCATCTCAAAAAATAATGATGATAAAGTAACAACCCCAGTGCCCATCTGCGCTGAGTGGATAGGCACATGCGTGGGTTCTGTCCCCATCATGAAATGCTGCTTGCCCACACAACAGAATGAAGTTGTGATATACAGAAAGATTTGCAAGGACCTCAGAAACACAGTGCTCAGTGAAAGAAGCCTCCATCACTCCCTACCTTATTTTTGAGACAGAGCTCACTGAACCTGGAGCTCACTACGTCAGCTACTCTAGCTGGCCGGCAAGCCCCAGGGATCCTCCTGGTGCAGGAGTTTCACGCACATGCCACCATGCCCAGCTTTCCACGTGGGTGCCAAGGATGCAAACTCACAAGCTTGACCCACCGAGCCTCCTCCCCAGCCCCATACAGCTCCATGAATTAAATCGTCCACAAAGGGCAAAGGGCAGAGTGGCGGCTGCCAGGGGCTCAGGGGGGGAAGTGTGGAGTGACTGACTGCTAATGACTAAGGGATTTCTTTTTGAGGTGATAAAAAATATATTGGTAGTAAGTAGAGGTAGGGCTACAAACTGTAGAGTGCTTATAGAGCATACATGGGGCCTTCATAGAATGAAAAAAGAAGACTTCTTCAAGGTGATATTTACAAGGTGATATTACAAAAAGCAATGCTGAGCTTTTTTTCAACATTGGTAATGCTATTATGTGAACTTTTCTTCATTCAAAAAATATACCCTTTTTTTTTGAGACAGGGTCTCCCTATAACCACAGCTGGCCTGGAACACACTATGTAGACCAGGCCAGATCTCATGGAGATCTGCCTGCCTCTGCCTCCTGAATTCTGGAGCTAAAGTCATTAGCCACCACCCTCAGCAGAAAAAAATATACACTGTTGGGTATAATGCAGGGCCTAGCCCACCCTGCATTATACCCAACAATATACTTTTTTAAACTATCAAATTGAATCTGATTAGCTGGGCACAGGGATAAAAATGTGCAATCCCAGCATTCCAGAGGCTGAGGCAAGAGGATCAGGAGATCAAGATCTGCCTCAGCTATATAGTGAGTTCAAGGCCAACTGGGTTGCCTCAAAAATCAGGATCCAGAGAGATGGCAAAGTGGATGATCGCTTCCTGTGCAAGTGTAAAGACCTGAGTTCAGATGCCAGCACCTGGATAAAAAGCCAGATGTGACGATGCACACCTGTAATGCCAGCCAGGTGTGACGATGCACACCTGTAATGCCAGCATTGTGATGGGTAGGGACAGAAGGATCCCTAGGACTTGTTTCAAGCATACCTACACATACAGGCTTATTCAACACACACACACACACACAGACACACACACACACACACACACAGCCATTAAGGGGAGGAGAGAAATGCTAAGACTGATAGGAAAAGAATCCATGGTTAAATGAATTTTCTTAAGAATAAGTAAAGCCAGACCAATGAGAAGGCTCAGTGGGTAGAGGTGCTTGCCACTAAGCCTGTTGACCTGAGATCAGTCTCCAGAACTCACATCCTGGAGGAAAGAACCGACTCAGCAAGCTACCTTCTGACCCCCATGACATACCATGATACATGTGAATCCCCCCACAGGAAATAAAATTCAATAACAATTATTTTAAAAATAAGTGATGCAAGCTGGAGAGATGGCTCAGTGGTTGAGAGCACTGACAGTCCTGGCAGAGGACCTGGGTTCGATTCCCAGCACCCACATGGCAGCTAATAATCATCTGTAACTCCAGTTCCAGGGGATCCAACCCCTCTTCTGACCTCTGTGGGCACTGCACATCATGAGTGCACTCACATACATGCAGGCCACACACACATACACATGAAATAAAAATAATAAATAAAATACTTAAAAAACGTAAGTAATGCCACGAGAATTCTCATGTGCGTGCTTATGGGAAACGGGCTACCATGTGAAGGTGGGACTTGTATGGCTATTCTTTATGCATTCCCAAATTCTCCAATACTTCTACAGCAAGTATTAATCTCCAACAGGAATTTTCCTTAACCTCAGTGAACTATGTTTGATTATTGTGTGTATGTATAAGTGCCACAGCATATGTGTGGCAGCCAGAAGGCAATTTCATGGAATGGATTCTGTCCTTGTGCCTTCATGTGGGTTCCTGGGATTCAACTCGGGTCAATAGGCTTGCACAGCAAGTACCTCTTACCAACAGAGCACTCTCTCCATGCCCTCAGTAAACTCTTACTGGGCTTAACAAGATTCGATAAATCTAGTTCTGAGAGTAACACAAACATCCACCTTCTGTGAAAACGAACGAGCAAGCATCTAGTCAAAACTGCTCTGTGGGAGACCAGACTTTACCTTGCAAGCCATGAGAGCAGCTCACTAGAAAGGGTATTTTGGAAACACAAGAGGATTAGAGGAATTTTCAAATTTCCAAGTAAAGTGATGATTCTCTTTTTTTTTTTTTTTCCAATCAGGTTCTCATTATGTAGCCCAGGCTAGCCTGAAACCAACAATCTTTCTGCCCACCAAATGCTGGGGTTTCTGGCCACCTTATAACTCAGAGGAAGTCATTCTTGGGAGGACACTCAGAGCTGACTGATGGATCCCAATTCATGTTGTCATACTGAGAACATATCCTTTATGTGTTTCCACAGGCTCTTTCCAGAAACCCCTGGGGCATCTAACTCAAAGAGTAGGAGGATTGAAAAGGAAACCCCCTCAGCATACACTCAACATAGGAGCAAATCTAACACGATATGCCAAGCTCTGCTTTCTCTCCTCCACTGAGAAATACAAGTGCTGCTACCTAGAGCAGAAATTGTGCCTCCGACAGCAGCTTTTGGGTTGACAAGGCTGGATTTGGTGTCTTGAGCAGGAACAGAAAGACTCCTGGCAGCTGGCTGTGGCCCTCTGAGCCCCATGTGTGAGCTCAGATGAATCCTCATAGTTGACGGTGAAACTGAATGAACAGTGCCATGACCAGGTTCCAAACCAGACAGCACGAAGCGCAGGAAACCCCACCTGTTAGACAGCCAGTATTCCACCATGTACCTTGAGAAGCACCTTCATGAACCTGGAATGCCAGATTCAAACACAGCTCAACACTCTGATAGCTGAAAGAGCCAGAAGAGATGAAAAGACGATTGCGCAGCCCGGCACCCGCGCACCTGGAGCCCATGAAATCTGCGCCAGTGACGACTCCAAGACGGCAGGTGGCCTGCAGGGGTTACCTGTGGGTGCGGGGTTCGGGACCTGCAGGCGCCACCTCCACTGTGAGAGCAACAGACCCGTGTCCTCGCTGATGTGTGCGGAGGGCAGAGCCCGGGGAGTGCTGGGGAGAAGGCCTGGTCCTGCCGTCCCTCTGCCCTCCCATCAGGAACCCTCAGAGCAAGAGCTCCTTCCCTGCCCGTCCCAGCCAGCTTTCACCCTACACGATGTGAGTTCGTGTGTGTGAGTGAGCACCCAAGTGTGCTCCCGGGTGCACACCTGAGCCCACATCACCCTGTCTGCCTGAGACCTGAGAGCCAGGGCTCTGGGCCTGCGGGGTGCGGAGTTGAGGGATTCTTCCCGTTCCCTCTGAGCACACCCCATATTTTCCTGCCCAGCCCCCGACACCTGAAAGACTGCAATTGAACACTGCAGCAAGCTGCCTGGAAGGACATCGCTGCAATCTGAACTTTCTCCCTCCGCTCCTTTTTAGAGCTCAGCCAAGGTCAAAACGGGCAGGTGGCTTCTCCTGCCAGAAGACGACACTCAGCATGGCCACTGTCCACGCTCGCATCTGTCTACCTAGGACGGAGGGGCTGAGGACACGTGTTTTCATACTCTGGGGCCCCTGGAACTGCCGACCCAGAGGCTCTGCAGCCACTAACAAGCCTCGAGGACTAGGCCACTGTGTGAGGGGTTCTCTCTCCTGGGAACTAGAGTATCCAGGGTCTGCTTCCCCAGCTCCCAGGCCCTGAGGCTCGAAGGAGGGGAGAACTAATTGGGATCCCTCTTTGGGGACAGCAGTCGCAAATGCATCTTTCACCCCACCAGCTCTCTAGGTCCCAGGGGAATGGCAGTCCAGCTGGGCAAGGCGGCTTCCCAAAGGCCCTGCCCTCCAGAGAGGAAGGTTGGTGTAGCAGTTACTTTCTGTAGCTGTGATATAACACCATGGCCGAAAAACAACTTACAGAAGAGTGTGTTTCGGCTTATGCCAAATTCCAGAAGGGGGAGTTCAGAGCAGGAGAGGAAGACCTGCCAGCCGAGTCTGGAGCCGGAAGCTGAGAGCGCTCATCCACAAGCAGGAAGCGTGGGAAGGAAACCGGAAATGAGGCAAAGCTGTGAATTCTTAAAGCCTGCCCCCCAGTGACACACTTCCTCCAGCAAGGCCCCACCCAAAGCTCCATGACCTCCCCAATCAGCGCCACCAACTGGGGAGTAAGTGTGCAAATATGCGAGTCTGTGGTGGACATTTCTCATTAAAACCACCACAAATGGGTAGTTATACTTCTTAAGTTTTGTTTTCACAGCACTCAGACTGAGCCCATGGGTTCTTATGTCCCGCGGCCTCGTGAGACAGGCTCTTTCATTACTTGTTTAAAGTCTCTCTCAATTCGAGCAGTATAATTGCAAGGTATTCCCTGACTATCAGAGTTTCTTGGCCATCATTAAGGTGTCAGTCTGCATGTTGGGTCCAGGGTTTTCCTTCCTTTCTGTTAAAGGTTGGGCCTGAGGGGTGTCTTCTTTCACTTCTGTTGTGTTCTTTTCCTCACTGTCCATTGTTAAGGTCCTATTCAGATGTTTTCTTTTTAACTTTTAAAAATATTTATTTACTTATTTATTGCATGTGTGTTTATGTATGCATGTGGGGTGCATTGTTCCTGTGTGGAGCTCAGGGGACAATTTGTGGGAGTTGATTCTCTCAGCTTGTTGGTCCTAGCGATTGAATTCAGGTGTCAGGCTTAGCAGCAAGCACATTTACCAGCTGAGCCATCTTGCCGGCCTCTGTCTGCGTCTTGAATCATAGACTTTCTCTTCCTCTCTATTCCAGGTCAACAACCTCAGCTACATGTCTTGCTTGGGCCATTCAACCAGTCCTCAACCCATCTTTGGTTCTGTCGGCCTTTATTCAGGTGTTGATTATTTTATGTGATTTCTGGGGAGACAGAAATATTCATTTTTTTTACCCCAGATACAGTACAACAGATCAAAGGAACGATTCCACCATGTCCAGCTTACTGAACCAGTGAGCTTACTGAGGTTATTTACAGGAACGTGGATGAGAGGGAACTCACAGGACCATGGATAACTCAAAGGCAGCTGCTTCACTGAAAAGCCCATTCTAGCATGAATGACAACTTACGAACATCCCCGGGGGTCCCCTCAGGACTCACAGACAGCTTGGCAGGTCACCACTCTCTGTCTAGCAATGGTTACTGCTTACATAACCTTGTAGAGGGGCCTTGTGAATCTCATAAGATTTAGGAGCTTCCTAACCTTCTAAATTTGTTTGCTTCCCAAGTCTTAATCCAGCCTCTCTCTTCTTTCTAGGACAGAGGTCAGCAGACAGCTTGTGGGAGTCTGTTCTCCCCTTCCTCCATGTAGGCCCTGAGGATCCAACTCAGATGATCAGGATGGACCGCAAGTGCCCTTACCTACTGAGCCATCTTACAGGCTCCTCAATGTGTCTCCAGGCCCCGGGAACAGGTGATTTAAAGCTGCAAGGTGGAGGTACACGGTCAGAGCCTGGAGTTCTGGAGTCAGGTGCAGACAGGAGGGGCCTCTATGAAGGCCGTTGCAGCAGGTCAGAATGCTGTAGACCTAGAGGCAGAGGAGTCTGAGGAGGGGGAGAGACTGGGAAGAGCGTGGACTGTAGTGACTGAGTGTAACAGGAGAGAGCAGGCATGTGAGGCTGTAGGACTGTCAATTAGGCAAGTGGCAAGTCATGTGATCTACTTCATCTTCTCTGGAGGGCAGGGCCTTGGGAAGCAGCCTTGCCCAGCTGGACTGCCATTCCCCTGGGACCTAGAGAGCTGGTGGGGTGAAAGATGCATTTGCGACTGCTGTCCCCAAAGAGGGATCCCAATTAGTTCTCCCCTCCTTCGAGCCTCAGGGCCTGGGAGCTGGGGAAGCAGACCCTGGATACTCTAGTTCCCAGGAGAGAGAACCCCTCACACAGTGGCCTAGTCCTCGAGGCTTGTTAGTGGCTGCAGAGCCTCTGGGTCGGCAGTTCCAGGGGCCCCAGAGTATGAAAACACGTGTCCTCAGCCCCTCCGTCCTAGGTAGACAGATGCGAGCGTGGACAGTGGCCATGCTGAGTGTCGTCTTCTGGCAGGAGAAGCCACCTGCCCGTTTTGACCTTGGCTGAGCTCTAAAAAGGAGCGGAGGGAGAAAGTTCAGATTGCAGCGATGTCCTTCCAGGCAGCTTGCTGCAGTGTTCAATTGCAGTCTTTCAGGTGTCGGGGGCTGGGCAGGAAAATATGGGGTGTGCTCAGAGGGAACGGGAAGAATCCCTCAACTCCGCACCCCGCAGGCCCAGAGCCCTGGCTCTCAGGTCTCAGGCAGACAGGGTGATGTGGGCTCAGGTGTGCACCCGGGAGCACACTTGGGTGCTCACTCACACACACGAACTCACATCGTGTAGGGTGAAAGCTGGCTGGGACGGGCAGGGAAGGAGCTCTTGCTCTGAGGGTTCCTGATGGGAGGGCAGAGGGACGGCAGGACCAGGCCTTCTCCCCAGCACTCCCCGGGCTCTGCCCTCCGCACACATCAGCGAGGACACGGGTCTGTTGCTCTCACAGTGGAGGTGGCGCCTGCAGGTCCCGAACCCCGCACCCACAGGTAACCCCTGCAGGCCACCTGCCGTCTTGGAGTCGTCACTGGCGCAGATTTCATGGGCTCCAGGTGCGCGGGTGCGGGGCTGCGCAATCGTCTTTTCATCTCTTCTGGGCCCAAACCCAGCACCTTCACTGCTGAGCCGCCACACCAGCCCCTTAATGTTTAATTTTAAAGAATCATGTGTCTTGTTTTAACTTGCCTTTCCTTGGTTATCGCGAGATTTAACAGTTTTCCCCTGTATGGATATTGGACATTTGCATTTCTGTTTGCTTATTCTTTCCTGGGTCTTATAAGTCCACTGTTAGTCTTGGACAGGAGGTGCCCAGGAACTGTTTGTGACCCTCTTCTGGACAGTTTTATCCTAACTGGCCACAAGGAGTGAAAGATCCAGAAAGCCAAGGTTATATGTTGACCTTGAGCTTGCACTCCTTTGTAGATGATGCTTTATGAGAGCCCAGGTTCCTGCTTGGGTGACTCCCACTTCCAGCAGTCTGACAGTGGCCCTTCCTTGGGTCTGTCACCCTGACATGGCCTGAAGGACTGGTACATGTTAGGTTGTGGTTCAACATGGCTGTTAGTGAAGACGGCAGCTTGAACTTGCATGGTTCATACATGTATGTGTGAGACCTCATGTGCTGGGTGGAGCCTGGCGTGGGAGAAGAAGGGCTAGGGTGTGGACCAGGAGCAGGTCCAGGGTGCTCTTCGCAGCACCAGCACTCTCCGATGTGGAACGCTGAAGGGCCCAGGAGTTTGAATCTGGCTTTCTGGAACATCATGAAGCTCGCTCACTCTCTCCCACCCTCCCTCACTCCGTTCCTTCCTCCCTCCTAGGGAAAGTTAGAAATTACTAAGTTCTTCATATTCATGGGTCCAACCAACCTGGCAGAAAATATAAGGGAAATTAAGGGGCAAGGGAAAGGCTCAGTTGGTGAACAGGTTGTTATGCGGCGTTCAGATTCCTAAATCCGTGTAAATGGAGGTAGACACAGTGGCCTACCTGTGATCCCAGCACACAGGAGCTAAGAGCTGGGGGAGCCCTGAGCAAGTGTGGCCAGCTAGACTAGCTCAGTCTGTGAGTTCCAGGTTCATGTGAGAGGGCCTGCTTCAATACAGAAGGTGGAGAGCAGTTAAGGAAGACACACAGCGTCGTCATCCTCTGACCTCCGCATGCATGCACACCTACTCATGCACACTTACACACGTGCACACTACATATGCATGCACATTAAAAATAAAGAAAATGTGCTTAGGTCTTCAACAGATATAGGCCTTTTGGTCATGATTTCCTAAAACAATATAGTACAGCCACATATAGTATGTAAGTTATATCTTCAATTTCAAGTTGATTTAGAGTGTAAATAGGGGGCTGGAGAAATGACTCAGCAGTCGAGAGCACTGGCTGTTCTTGTAGAAGACCCAGGTTCAAATCCCGGCACCCTCATGGCAGCCAACAACCGTGTATAACTCCAGTTTCAGAGGTTATGACATCCTGCTCTGTCCTCCGTGGGTACTACGTGGCACACATGTGCTTATGTCCAAGTGGGCATAACACTCATACACATTTTTTTAAATTTAGGGTATAAATAAGAATACACATATTTTATTGTGCCTTTTGTGTTTTGGTTTGTTCTTGAAGCAAGGGCTTGCTGTGTAGCCCAGGTTGACCTTGAACTCATGATCCACCCATCTTAAATTCATGGTGTGACCACATGGGATGGACCCAAGGAAGCATGTAGTCTCAGACCCTGTTTGTGCCTGAGCAGGAAACTCTGGGGCCCTGTGAAGCCTCTGGATTCCAAGCATGTGCCACCGTGCTGGCTTTAGATATGCATTTTTACGTAGTATCTGAGATTCCTGTTCGGGGGTCTCTTTTGGCTTTCATTTCTGAAGATTTCGGGTCAGACTGTGCTTCTCTTTCAGAGAATCTCACTAACACCTACGTAGGTTCACTGCCCCTACAATTTGTGCTAGGTAAGGCAGTAGCAAACTGTATCTGTCACAGAACCAAATCTGGCTACTTGCCTGTTTATGTAAATGAAGTTTTATTGCAACACAGTCATACACACAATTTGTGTGAATACACACAAATTATCTGTGGCTGCTTGTAGGCTAGATTGCCAGAGCCCGGCAGGTTGTCACAGAGATGGTACAGCAACTGAGAAGAAAGCTGATGCTAACCTTGCTAACCTTTGACCTCTGCACGCATGTACACACACATGAACCTGTGCACACATGCACTCACAAAGACAAAGCATTCAGTATTTGGTCCTTTACATAAAACATCTGGCCGCTGGCACTGAGCTATGTGGCTGCCACTTCCTGCTTCCTGAGTTTCCTTTCTTTATGAAAACCAGGCCTCTCTGTCCCTAACCACTGCTTACTCTTCTTAGGTCACTCTGTGGGCTCCACTTTCTCTTCTGTGTAACTAGAATAACTCTGTGGTAAAGAGTGAAAAAAGTTGCAGGTAGAAAGGAAAGCAACCGACCTTGACAATCCGGATTGACCTTGATTACAGCCAGTGGGAGCGGACCAGTGGGAACTGGAGGAGCAACCACACCAGGCAAACTGCAGGGAAGCTTCACACTGGTCATATGCAGAGACAGAGTTCATGGGGTTGGGCAGGAGGGTTTGTAAAGGGCTGAGGGCCCACTTGTTTGTAGAACAAGAACTGATTTATGAGTGGGGGTAGCATGTTCCAGGGCTATATCCCAAAACAGGGACCAGCGATGCTCCAATACAGCCCATCAATGGGAGTGGTATTTATGACCAGCCAGGGGGCTTTTGAATCCCTCCATCCAGACCCCGAAAAGGAACAGATTGGGGTGACGTAAGTTGGTCTAACTATTTCCTGCTGGATGGATTCGGAGGTTGTAGTTGCATAGTGAGGTGGAGAGGTTATCTAGAGAGGTTGGGGGAGGGTTGGGGAGGTGAGATACGCAGAGTCTTGTGAGAGGAGGAGGGTGTCTTGGACATAGGTCCCCATAAGGGATGCTGAAAGGATTCGGGGTGGGCGTCTGCGGGCTGGAGCTATTTTGCAGAAGGAAGGCAGGTGAGAATGGAAATATGCCCACTGAGCTGACTAACTGAAGGAGGGTGATAATTCCATCCCTCGGGATGGCAGAGGGGGTAAAGGGGTTGTGAGGGCCAGAAGAGGCGACGTATTTTGAAAGTTTGATTACCAGCACAGTGTTTGGAGATGGTCAGTCCTTAGGAAAAGGTGCAGTTTCCCGGGGGGTTTATGGCGGCCTGGGACCTTTGGACTCTAGTGGAGAGACAAACCCAGCGATGGGTTGGGAGAGAAGGGGTTATTAGCAGTTTTTAGGAGTGGCTAGGTTCAACTAAGGCTAGACATCCACCCTTCTAGAGCTGAAATCAAGGGGAGAGTGGGAAGACCCCAGATGGGTGTCATGGCCCGGAATTAGTTGTAAGACCGGGAAGAGGAGAGAGAAGAGGATGAAGTAATGGTCAAGGGGAAGAGCTGTATCTGACCTGGGGTGAAGGGGCTGAAGGCTACTTGTAGCCAGAGGTCCTGAACATCGTTCAGTGTCATGATGGGTGGGGGACCAGGCAGAGGTCCTCTTGTACGTACATCAGGAACAATTGGAGCTCCTGCAAGGTAAAAGCCATTAGAAGAGCTTATAGTTGGGAGGTCCTGTCCACACATAGGTGGGAGTTTCTTTTTAGCGAAGTAGGGCTCATTGGGATTGCTTGGAAAGAGGAGGGGCCTTTTGGAGGCTGAAATATGAGCCCAGAAGGGCAGCCCCTGCAGTTTGGCTGAGGGGGGAGTGGTTAGGGTGACTGTAAAAGACCCTTCCCATTTTGGTCATATGGAGTGGAGCGCAGCCAGGTAAGCAGAGTCCCCGTCTGAAGGGAGTGGCAAAGGGGGCTGGGAGGAGAAAGTCCGTGTGTTTCCATGGGGAGGAGCGGACGAAGGTAGGGGAGGGCGCATTGCGGTGGAGGATGGGGTGCAGGCAGGACTCTGGGAATGAACAGGAATCGTCATCCGTATGTGAGCTCAAAAGGGTTCAGTAGAAGGGCTTGGGGGAGGATTCGGAACCTGAAGAGCACTAAGGGAGTCATTTTACCCAGTCCAGGCGTTTCTCCACTGGTAGTCTGGTTAGAGCTTCTTTCAGAGTTCCACTCGCTCTCTGGACTTTGCCTGAAGATCGGGATTGGTAAAATGTGAAATTTCAGGGTATCTGGAGATATTGGACTACAGACCATGTGACATTAGAGGCAAACTTTGGAACATTGTCGGACTACAGAGAGGTAGGTAAGCCAAAACAGAAAAATTTCTCGAATGAGAAGGGAGAAAACAGTGGGTGCCCTTTTATTGGTCTTCGGGAATGCCTCAGCCCATCTGTTGAGGGTGTCCATAAGTACCAAGAAGAATCTGTTGTTTTTTATGGGGAGCAGATGAGTGGAGTCTATTTGCCAGTCAGTGCATAGGAGGTGCCGTCTAGTCTGATGAGTAAGGTAGGGAAGGAGGCTGACATTAGTATTTGGGTTGGATTACTGACAGACCTGGCAGGAAATACTGAGTCCCACAACAGCTACTTGTCGTGTGGGGTCAGCTGGAATTGTGTATCTAGGAAGGAGATCAGAGGGGTGTTATCTGGTGGAAGGGGAGTGAGGTGGATAAGAATACTGGACATGAGGGTTTGTGACTATGTTCCTTGTGGGTGTTGAACAGATGCGGGGGAACAGGATAGCTCTGAGCGATGTCCTCAGCCACATGGTCGGCCTCATTACTGGCCATAGACATATGTTTTCCATCTTTTTGATGCCCTCCACAGTGAATAATGACCACATTTCTCAGTAATGGGCAGCTTCCAAGAGGTTGTGAATAAGCAGCCATTGATTATTGGAGTTCCCTTCTGGGTAAGGAAACATCTTTCCCTCCGTATTAGGGTGTTGGAATGGAAAATGCTGAAGGCATATTTTGAGTCTGTATAAATGTTTACAGATTGTCCTTCGACAAGCTTAAGGGCCTGGGTAAAGGTTGTAAGCTCGGTCTATTGGGAGGAGGTGTGTGCTCTCAGGGTGCTGCATCCATGATGTTGTGGGATGGGGACCAGGAGAGCATATGCGGTAAGATAGTGGCGTTTATTTTCCTGAGGACTTGGCCTGGCCTCCATGAGCCATTCAGCTTTTTGACTCCCAAAATGAGGGTACTATGAGACTAGTTTATAATGGTGATGATGTTAGTTTTCAGTAAGTTGGAGTCCTTTGTGGGTAGCAGAGCAAAGCAGATACTGGACCTGGCTGATATAGGAGTTAGGGTCCCTAAAGGTGTCAGAGTCCCTGACAGGCTGGTGGTGTTCAGTGGTTGATGGGCTGTCAATATTCCAAACCTGGGGATTGACAGAAGCCCCTAAGGAGTGGCATCAGGGAGAGAGCAGGAAGTGCTGGTCAAGACAGAGTCCAACACTACACAAAAGACAGGTGTTGAACTGAAACGGGAGGTGTAAGGTGGCCCCAAGTCTTCAGTAAGTCCTGTCCTAAGAGGAACGTGGGCATGATGATGGAGTGTGACATAGTTAATTGTCTGAATGTACAGGGGACCTTAGGACTGAGCCTAGGAAAGTGAGGGACACCCGAGACTCCAGTTTCAGGAGTGTGGGAGTTTGAAGAGCATCCTGACCAGGAGGTAAGAAGTGAAACGGACCCCAGAGTCCACCACTAAGGAATACTGGCAACCAGTCACCATCCCAGTTACCCAGGCTTCCTTGGATGACTCACCTTTGGTGAGCGGGACATGAGAACTTGGCCCACTTCATTCTAACAACTGGAGGCTGAGGGATTGTCGCTGGAGGGAATGGGAGCCACTGGAGATTGGCCTTGATGATCCTGGGCCTGGTCCATCTTCCGGTGGCCCCACTATCTGCAAACTGAGCAGGCCTTAGAGGAGTTTGCGTAGAGGAAATGGGAGTTTGGGGGACTTGGGGTGGACTGTGAGAAGGCTGGGGAGTGGCTGTAGGAGGGGAATCATCAGCCAGATTATTATGGTTGGAAAAGAAGGTCGGGTGGGGCAAGGGGACAGCAAAGGAGGAGGTCTTGCAATAGGAGTCGGTGTCCAGGAGTGGTTTTGGTGCAAACACTGAGTGTCCCCAGATGGGAATACAAAAACAGAAAGATGCAGACCCCTGGGGTCCAGGAAGGAGATGGTCAGGGTGCCTCTGAAGGAATCCACATCCCCACCTTCACTGTCATCTGAGTGGGGAAGGGGTTGGACACGGCTTGCAGCAAGTGACAAAGGGCTTCTCGATGAGAGAGAAAGGACACAAGAAGCTTTAGATGTTTCCCTCACGGCGTCCCTGAACCTTCAGAACAAAGGCCTTCTCTGCCTAAATGGCAACGAGACTGCAAAAAACTGAGGCCACAAATGGAGCGAGGTCTCCGGGTTGCATCTCGGCCACCATTTAGCTGAAGCAGGGTG
This sequence comes from Eospalax fontanierii, assembly GCA_035773235.1. NCBI lineage: Eukaryota > Metazoa > Chordata > Mammalia > Rodentia > Spalacidae > Eospalax > Eospalax fontanierii. The sequence continues at coordinate 10,488,410 of CM069554.1, forward strand.
ACTGGAGTTCAATGGAAGAGAAAGACAGGAGAAGAGGGATTAGAGAGAGGATCTTGTTCAGAAGACGGGCCCAGGTTTCAGCACCAAACGTTAGGAGAGGAAGGGTCACAGAAAGAAAGGAGAGCAGCCAACCGGGACAATCCGGATTGACCCTCACTATAGCCAGTGAGGCGGGGAGCTGACCAGCGGGAGCTGGGGCAGCAACCACACCAGTCAAGCCACTGGGGAGTTTTAATGTTCACGATCGGAGGTAGAGTTTGTGGGGGTCAGGTAGGAATGTTTATAAAGGACTTAGGACTTGCATTGTTTGCAGAACAGAAATCACTTTTATGGTTGAGGGTGGTATGCTCCAGGGCCATATCTTGAAACAGAGGTGTTCTAGTTTGTCTTCAATTGCTGTGACACTACACTGACAAATAACAACCTGGAGAGGAAAAGGTTTATTTGGCTCACATCTCCTGGGTCACAATTCATCACTCAGGGAGCCCAAGGTCAGAGCTCAGGGCAGGAGCTTGGAGGCTGGAGCTGAAGCACAGGCCGTGGAGGAAGGCTGCTCACTGGCTCCGTTCCCTTGTCCGTGCTCAACCTTCTTTCTTATACACTACAGAACAACCCGCCCAGGGGTGGCACCACCCACAGTGGACTGGGCCCTCCCACATCACTCAGCAATCAAGAAAATGCCCCACAGACACGGCCACAGGCCAGTCCGGTCGGGGCAATTCCCCATTAAGGCAATACCCAAGGTTGTCCTCTGACCCCATGTTCACCATGCAGCCCCCACATACACACACACACACAGACACACACGATTAAAAATAAAGTAAAATCCCACGGTATTTTTTTTTAATTACAAATAAAATCCTATCTATCACATATAGCTTTTGTGAATGGCTAAATTCAGCTAATTAGCATATAGATTGCATCATATATATATATATATATATCTCTTAAGATTTATTTTAATTGTGTGTAGTGTGTATCTGTGAGTGAGTATGTACACATGAGTGAGGTCAGAAGAGGGCAGCAGATCACCTGCAGCTGGAGCTACAGATGGTTATGAGCTATCATGCTGGGTGCCTACCCTGGGTTCTCTGCAAGAGTAGCCAGTGCTCTTTACCTGATGTACCATCTCTCCAGCCCAGACACTTGTCTTTCTGAATTTGGCTTATTTTGCTTAACATAATGATCTCCAATTCCATCCATTTTTCCTGAAATGACAGGAATTTGGTTTCCTTTGTGGTTGATTGCTACTCCCTTGTGTATACATAACACATTTTCTTTATCTGTCATCCACTGATGGGCACATAGGCCATTCTATAACTTGGCTACTGTAAATAGCAATACAATGAACGTGCGTGTGCAGGTATCTCTGTAGTAAGCTGAGATTCCTTTGGGTGTATCTTAGTTATTTTTCCTGTTTCTGTGATAAAATAATTCTGACAAAAACAACTTAAGGAAGAAACGGGTTCATCTGGGCTCACAGTCCGTCATGGTGGGTACATTAAGATGGCAGGAGCCTGAAGCAGCTGGCCACATTGCATCTACCCTCGGACATCCAAGAATGAATGTGTGCTCAGCAAACTTCCTCCTTTTATGCAAGGACTCAAGTCCTTTAGGGTGGGTCTTTGCACCTCCATTAACCTAATTCAGATAATCTGTCACAGGTATGCCCAGAAGCTAACCTTATCTAAATAATCCCTCACTGGTGTGCCTGGAGGCTTGACTCCTAGGTGATTCCAGATACTATCAGGGCTGAACAATCTATGCTACCATTATACAGTGTGTGCCAGGAATTGTGGCACTAGATCATAAGGCAGATCTAGTTTTACTTTTTTGAGGGAACTCCACACTGATTTTCATAGTGACTGGATTGATTTAAATTCCCATAACAGCATTTGTTATTGTTTTCTTGACAGTAGCCTTTCCAACAGGTGAGATGAAATCTCAGGGCAGTTTTGATTTGCATTTCCCTGATAGCTAAAGGTTTGAAGTTTTTTAATGCTTATTGTTCACTTAGATTTCATCTCTTGTGACTGTTCTGTTGAACTTCAGTTTATTTTTACATGTATTAGTTGATTGACTTACTTGGGATTTTTAAATATTTTATTTATTCTTTTCATTTATGTGTATGAATGTATTGCCTGCAATACCCACAGAGGTCAGAAGAGGGTGTCAAATTACCCCAGAACTGGAGTTATGGACGGTTGTTAGCCGCTCTGTAGGTACTGAGAATAGAACCTGAGTCCTCTGCAAGGGCAGCCAGTGCTCTTAACCACTGACCCATCTCTCCAGCCTGGTTTTTAATATTTTAAATTAATGTATTTTTATTTTATGTATATGAGTGTTTTGCCTATATTCATGTAAGTATACCAATACCTGCAACGCCTGCAGAGGCCAGAAGAAGGCATCGGATCATCTGGAACTGGGTTGTTAGCCTATGTGAATACTGGCAGCTGAACTCAGGTCCTCTGCAAGAGTAGCCAGTGCCTATAACACTGAACCATCTCTCCACCTCCATGATTTGTTTTTTGATGTTTAAGAGTTATTTAGTCCCTCTCTTGTTTTGGTTTTGCTTGGGTTGTTTTGTTTCATTTTGTTTTGTTTTTGAGACAGTATCTTCCTGTAGGGCTGGCCCAGAGTTCACTATGTAGATCAGGCCAGCCTTTAACTCGCAGAGATCTGCTTGCCTCCGCCTGCCTCTGCCAAGAGGGTGCTGGGATTTAAGCAACACAGCAGGCCACTTTTAAAATTATTTTTATAGTCTAGATAGTAACTCTGTCAGATTACTAGCAGGCAAATGCATTCTCTCATAATACAGTCTGTTAACTGTTTCCTTGGCTGTCCAGAAGCTTTTTAATTTCATGCAGTCCCGTTTGTGTTTTACTCTGTTTGCGTGAACGTATGTGGGGATTGTGTAAGTGTGTCCTCATGAATGTAGGTATGTGCATGTGTGGAGGTCAGAGGTTGACATTCAGTACTTCTTCGATCACTCTCTACATTATTTGCTAAGACAGAGCCTCTCTCTGAAGCTGGAGCATTTCTAACTAGCCAGCTTGCTTGAGGGTCCCCTGTCTCTACTCCCAGAGTTCTAGGCTCACAGGAGAGTCACTGTACCTGCCTGGCTTTTATTTGGGTGTGGGGGATTCAACTCTGGTCCTCTTGTAACCCAACCCAGGCCCATTTAGAACTTACTATGTCGCCCACGCTGGCCCTGGATTCATGGTGATCCTTTGGCCTCAGCCTCCCAATATTAGGATAGAAGATGAGTCTAAGCTACCATACTTAGTGTCATTTGTCAATCTCTGTTATTTTCTGAAATATTGGAGCCTGTGCCTGTGTCTTGAAGTGTTTTCCCAGTGTTTTCTCTAATAGCTGAAAAGTTTAGATGTTCCACTGAGGTCCATTTTCAGTTGATTGATGTGTGAAGTGAGATCTATTCTCATTCTTCTACGTGTGTATCTAGTTTTCCCAGCACTACGTGTTAGAGAGGCTGGGTTTTCTGTTTGTTTGCTTTCGTATGTTATTGCAACTTTGGCTGAAAATCAGATGGCGGTAGTTGTGTGGGTTTTTTCAGTTTTGAGTGAGGGAGGACTCACTATGTAGCCTAAACTTACCTTAAATTCATTGTATAGCCCAGGCTAGACTTCAGCTTGTGATCTTCCTGCTTCTGTCTCCCAAAGTGCTTAGATTATAGGTACACACACACACGCACAGCTCTGAATGAGCTGATTTCTGAGTCCCCTGTTCTATTCCGTTAGTCCACATATCTGTTTGTAAACAGCATCATGCTGTTTTATTACTGTGGCTCTACATCACAATTTGAAGTTGAGTATTGTGATACCTACATTCCTGTTTTTTTTTTTTCTCAGTGTTGTCGGATATTCAGGGTCTTTCTGCACTTATACAAATTATTTCTAATTCTGTTAAGAATATTTTGAAGACCATAGAGAAGGCTCAGCCAGTAAAACTGCTTGTTGCTAAACCTGTCAACCTGAGTTTGACCCCAGGATCCATGTGGTGAAAGAAGAAACCCAACCTCTGCAAGTTATCCTCTGACCTCCGCATCTGTTCTGTGACATGTACACACACACACACACACACACACACACACACACACACACACACACACGATAAATGTAAAACAATTAAGAAAACTTTCATTAGAATTTTAATGGTGATTGCATTGTATCTGTAAATGAGTTCTACTGATAGCATCATTTTCACAACATTAATGCCAGTAATCCATGAACAATGAAGTTCTTTCCATCTTCTAATGTCTTTTTGAGTTTCTTCAGTGTTTAATGTTTTCGCTGTAGAAGTCTTTCACCTTCTTGGTTATATTTAATTTTTTAGAGGCTAGTCTGAATGACATTGCTTTCCTAATTTCTTTCTCCACAAATTTGCTGTTGGCATGTAGCAAAGCCACTCTTGTTTTATCTTGTGTGTTGATTTTGTGTCCCAGGATTGCTGATACTGCTTATCAGAGTTAAGAATTTTCTGGAGGACACTTCAGAGGTTTTAAAATATAGGATCACATCACTTGTAAATACAGGGAATTTGGCACCTTTCTACCTAGTGCATCTCTTATTTCTTTTTCTTGCCTTATTACTGTGTCTAATATTTCAAGAACTACATTAAAGCCAGGCATAGTGGTACACACCTATAATACCAGCACTCAAGAGGCAGAGGAAAGAGGATCACAAGTTAAAGGCCAGCCTGAGCTACATAAGACTCCCATCTCAAGAGCAAAAGAGAGCTGTACTGACCCAGCGGAGATAAGTCTTTGTCTGATGCTTGACTTTGAGGAGCTATTTTCTGTTCTTCCCCATAAGGTTCACTTACATCTGACACATATAGGCTTGATTATCTTGTGATATGATCCCTATCTAGTTTTTCAGGGCTTTCATTGTAAAAGGGATGTTGAATTTTGTTGCAGACTTTTTCTGCATCTGTTGAGAGTACTGTGAATTTTGGCCTTGATTGTCTATTTGTGCCTTCCTGGGATGAAAACAATTTGATCATGCTGCCTCACATACTTAACTCTTTTTGTGGTGAGAACACAGATCTCACTCAAGGGTCCCAAGATTAAAACACATTCCCCTTCACTATAGTCATCTACTCGATTCTCTTGGTCTACCGATTCTATTCCAGTGCCATGCTGTTTTGTTCTGTGGCTCTGTAGTATATTTTGAAATTAAGCCTTGTGATGCCTTTAGCCCTGCTCAGCTCCCCTCCACCTGTTCTTCCAGCCTAACCATAATTTTGGCAGCTTTGACCAGCTCCTTATCTCCCAAGCCCACAGTCCCATGTAGTTATCATTCTACTTTCTGCCTCTCTGAGTTCAGTTTTTCTAGACTGAACGTGCAAGTGAAATCAGGTGCTGTTTTCATTCTGTACCTGACATAACAGTGTCTTCCGTGAAAAGTTAGCACCAGCTGGGAGAAACCCTCAACCAGTAATTTTCTTTTATATTTTTTAGTGCCGTATTTATTTGTGTATGGGAGGGGTTGGGGGTGGTGTGGGTGTGTGTACCATGGCTTTTGAGTGGAGGTCAGAGGACAACTTTTAGGGATCAGCTTTCTCCTTCCATCACGTTAGGTTCCAGGAACTGAGCTCAGGACATCAAGCATGATGGCAGGTTCCTTCACCTGCTGAACCTTCACCTGCTGAGCCATCTTAGAAGCCCCCATAATTTGTATTCTATTTAGCTTTTTATTAATAGTATTGTGGGGTGATGCCTAGTATACAGGAAGAGGCCAGAGGACAACCTTATGGAGTTGATTCTCTCCTTCTATCTCTATATGAATTCTGAGGACTGAATTCAGGTTGTCAGACCTTGAACACAAGCAATGCCTTGGACCACTGAGCCATCCTGCTGGCCCCTCAACCGATGATTAATGAGAGTTGACAGATAAGCCCTAGGTCCCTCTTCCTCGTGGGGATGACACTGAGAACTGTGTTCCTCGACCTCCCTTGGGGATTCCTGGGTAGGGTGAAATTCTAGCTGCCCTAGTCGTAGAGTTCTAAGTTGATACACGTTTTACTGCCTGTGCCCCTTAACTGACTCTCTTCCAGTTTCAATATCCTGTCTCTGTTTTTGGTTTTGTTTTTGTTGCTCTTGTTTTATAGGGATTTATCCCATGTCCTCACATCTGCCAGACGGGCAGCCTACCACTGAGCTCCCTATCATATTTTCTTGGATCACCCCTGAGATAAACCATTTGATCATGGGTGCTTACACAGGATCTGTTTCTAGGGGTGTTCCACTAAGTAACCAACTATGCTGGTTAGCTTTGTCAACCTGATGCAATTTGGAATCACCTGGGAAGTCTCAGTGAGGGATTGTTTGCACTGGGTTGCCCTGTGGGCCTATCTGTGAGGGATTATGTTAAAATTAGTTGATGGGAGAAGACCCAGTCCACTGTGGGTGGTGTGACTCCCTGAGCTGTGTAAGTGTGGAGAACCAAGCCAGGCACAAGCAAGTAAACCCTGAGCATGCGTTCACTTCTCTCTACTCTTCTGTGACTGTCAGTATGATGTGACCAGCTGTCCCAAGCTCCTGCCATTGTGATTCTCCCCCAGTGACGGACTGTATCCTGAGACTATTCACTACAATTAACCCTTCTCCTCTAGGTTTCTTTTTATCTCAGTGTTTCATCACAGCAACAGAAATGAAACTAAGACAGTGATATCTTTTACTTCCAAGATACCAACTTTTTGCCTTCTAAGTGTTTGTAAGTTTCTTGTATATTGAGGAGACACCTTGTTGAGTAATGACGGATAATTTCTGAGTCCGTCTGGCCTGCCTTGCAAACCAGTCATGATTCTCCTTCCCCATCTGATGCCTAGTCACTCCTCACTGCCTGCTCAGTCCCAGTAATCCCAATATCCTCTCAGGCTTCTGAGAGACTGCGGGGCAACGGGAGGTGCCTGGTGACAGAGTTCGTGCTGGTGGGATTGTCCAGCCTCCCGGAGCTGAAGACCACGCTCTTCACGGTGTTCCCCCTCACTTATCTGGTCACCCTCAGTGGCAACGTCACCATCATCACCATCATCCAGGTGGATCGGACCCTCCACACCCCTATGTACTGCTTCCTGGCGGTGCTGTCCATCTCCGAGACATGCTACACACTGGTCACCATCCCCAACATGCTGGCTGCTAATGAACAGCCAGGCCATCTCCATGGGCCCAGATGTTTTTCTTCTTGGGCTTGGGTTGCAGCCACTGCTTCCTCCTAACCCTGATGGGATACGACAGGTACGTGGCCATCTGCCATCCTCTGCGCTACTCCGTGATCACGAGACCCTCCGCCTGCCCCTTCTGGGAGCCTTGGTTCTCTGCTCTGGCTTCTCGGTGGCCTCGATGGAGACCTGCATGATCTTCTCTTCGCCCTTTTGCGGCCGAGGCCGCGTGGAGCGCTTCTTCTGTGACATCGCCCCGGTGCTGAAGCTCAGCTGCGCCGAGAGTGCGGCCAGGGCGCTGGGCATCTTCTCCCCGAGCATCCTGGTGGTGCTGTTCTCCTTCCTCCTCATCCTCCTCTCCTGCGCCTTCCTCGTGGTCGCCATCGTGAGGATGTGCTCGGCCACCGGCCGGCGCGGAGCCTTCTCCACCTGCGCGGCCCACCTCGCCGTGGTCATCGTGCGTTTTGCCTGTGCCTCCATCATCCACCTGCGGCCAGACTCTGGAGCCAGCCCGGCCCAGGACCTGGTGGCCGTGTTCTACACGGTAGTGACTCCACTGCTGAACCCTGTGGTTACACTCTGAGGAACAAGGAGGTGAGAGTGGCCCTGAGGAGGACCCTGGGGAGGAGCTGCGGGGTGTTTAGATAAGAACGTGGGCGTGTGAGATTATCAAATAATTAATAAAAATATTATATTAAAAATAACTGACTTTTCAGTGGTTCACCATACCCCAGGCTTCCTCTAAATGCATTCCGCTAGTCAGAATCGATTTTCCCCACCCGGAAAACAGGAGACAATCCTATACAAGTGAAATAACCTTTGCTGTCTTTCAGTGCCTGAGACAATATAATCACAATAAAGGACGCCTTTTCTTGCTGTCTTCATTTCCTTGATTTGGTGCGATGCAACATATCTGGTTGTGCCTGATGCTAGATGGTGGAGCCTCTCATGACCTCCAAGGTTGGACAGTGGTGAAGAGCAGTTATCACCAGGAAACAGATCCATCAGTGGGCTCTGTGGCAGGGCGTGTGCAGAGCATGCACCGGGCTCTGGGTCTGTTTTTTTTTTCCCCACTTGAGCAAGACAGACTTTCTGTCAGAGTCACACATTTAAATAATAGTTTTATTTTTTGTTTGTTTTTGTTTTGGGTTTTTTTGAGACATGGTCTCCCTGTGGCCTGGAATTTGCTATTAGACCAGGCTGACCTTGATCTCATAGAAATTGTTCTACCTCCACCTCCTGAGTGCTGGGATTTAAGGCATGCACCACCATGCTTGGCTTAAATTGTACTTTTAAAATTAAAAATTTAAAGTCAACATGCAAAATAATGGGTTCAACAAAACATTTTCAAATGTATGTGTCATACTCTGTTCTAGTTCATCTTTTGCCCCCAGGCCCCTTACCCTGTTTTGCTGGTCCGCTTTCTCCTTCAAAGAGCCCTCTTCTCTTTCATGCCACATGTATTCTATTATCCTTTCTGTTCACCCCCTCCCATAAGATTGCTTTCTCCAGGTTGGAGAGACAGGCCAGCAGTTAAGAACACTTGCTGCTCTTGCAGAGGACCCAGGTTCTGTTCTCAGCATTGTGGTCCATGTCATAAGTGTCTCTAACTCCATTTCCAGGAGATATGGCGCCATCTTCTGGCCTCTACGGGCAGTGCACACATATGGTGCATGTACATACACTCAGGCACACACAGAGCCATTTAAAAAGATTTAAAAATAAGATCTCTTTCTCTTTTCTTGTGGTCCTGTTTCTATTTTCATGACGGCACAATCTCCTCCATATGTACACACACACATACATTTAAACCTAGGCTCTACCTATAAAAGAAAACATGCTGTGCTTGTTTTTCTGATCCTGGCTTATTTCACTTAATGTAATGATCTGCAATTCCATCCATTTTCCTACCAATGTCAGGTTTTCATTTTTCTTTATGGCCCAATGCATGAAACTCCAGTGTGCATAAGTACTGATTTTCTTTTTTCATGAATCTGTTGACAGACGTCTAGGCTGGTTCCATTTTTCAAGCTGTTGTGAATAGTGCAACAGTCACCATGGGTGTGCAAATTTCTCTGTGGTGTGTCCACTTGAAGTCCTCCAAGTGTGTACCAGAGTGAATTGGCTGGGTCATCCAGTGGTTAAGTCCTCCAAGTGTGTGCCAGAGTGAATCGGCTGGCTCGTCCAGTGGTTCTGTTTTGTTTGTTTTTTCACACCTGCATATAGATCTCCACGGTGGCTGTGCCAGATCCCGTGTCTGCTCTGTTGAAGCTTTCCCCTTTCTGTGCATCTGCACCAGAATTTCCTGTCCATGCTCTTCTTGATCTTAGCCATTCAGACTGGACTGAGATAAAAATCTTAAAGTAGCTTTACTGTGCCCTTCCCTGATAGCGAAGGATGCTGGACACTTTTAAAGGACGTTCTTAGCCATTTTAAATTCTTTTGAGAACTCTCTGTTCAGATCTGAAGCCACTGCCCCTCTTTTGGTTTTAATTTGAGACAGGGTATTCCTGTATCCACAGCTAGCTTGGGACTCACGATTGTAGACCAGGCTGGCCCTGCTCTGACAGAGATCCACCTGCCTCTGCCTCCCAAGTGCTGGGATTAAAGGTATGAGCCACCACTCTCGATTTAGCCCATTTTTTGATTAGGTCATTTGTTTTCCTTTTTTTTTACTGTGTATTTTTGTCTTGAATTTCTGTGCATTTCATGCAAAACATCTTAATCATTTTATACCCCCTCCCCCGCTGAATTTCATGTAATCTGTCGCATATGGTAAGGCCTATGGAGCCGAGTTAGGGTACCAAGATGCTCCGCAGTGCAAGTTCATCCACTGGGGTCTAGTCAGCCTATCTAGCATCTCTTGCATAAAGATCGGCTCTCCCTCGCCCAGCAGGAATCAGTTGCCAATAGTTCTTTGGCTAGAGTTGGGGTCCATTTCCTCGGTTCTGTGCTGGATTTTCTTTTTCTTGATTCTCTGCTTTTGGAGTTCTTTGTATGTGCTGATAGTAGTCCTCTAGTGGATGTGTAGCTGACAGACTCTCTCCTGTTCTGTGGCTTTCCTCCTCATTTGGTTTCCTTTGTTGTACAGAACTGTTTTAGTTCAATGAGGTCCCATTTCTCAATTTTGGGGACTAATTCCTGAGCAATGGAGTCCCATTCAGAAAGTCCTTTCCTGCTTCTATGCCTTGTAGAGAACTGCCTACGCTTTCTTCTAACTGTTTCAGTGTTTAAGGTTTCATATTGAGGGTTTTGATACATTTGGTGTTCATTTTTTGTTCAGGGTGATAGACATGGGTCTCATCTCATTTTCTGACATGTGGACATCTAGTTTGCCCAGAACCATTTGTTGAAGATGCTGTTTTCCTTTAGTGTGTATGTCTGATGTCTCTGTCAAATATCAGGTGGCTGAAATCATGTGTGCTTAAGTTTGGGTCTTTTATTCTGTTTCATTGATCTATATGTCTGTCTCTGTACCAGTACCATGCTGTTTTTATTACTACAGTTCTGTAATATAGCTTAAACTCTGGTATGGTTATCCCTCCAGCATTATTCTTTTGCTCAGGATTGCTTTGGCTCTCCTGGAATTTTATGCTTCCATATGAATTTTAGGATTTTTTTTTCTATTTATGTGAAGAATGTTATGAGAATTTTGATTGAAATGACATTGAATTTACAAATTTCTTCTGGTAGAATGGTCATTTTCACAATGTTAATTCTGCCTGTCCATGAACATGGTTAGTCTTTCTACCTCGATCTATTTCTTCTGAGTTTTTTAAAAGATTTATTTGGTTTTAATTATATGTCTTTATGGGGGCACGTGTAGGTGCCTGAAGAAATCAGAGGCATGGGCTCCCCTGGAGCTGGAGTTTCAGGCAGTTGTGAGCTACCTGATGTGAGTGCTGGGAACTGAACTGGAGTCTTCTGGAAGAACAGTCCCTGCTCTTAAGCTCAGAGCCATCTTTCCAGACCCTTTCTTCAGAGATTTGAAGTTTCACTGTAGAGGTCTTTCATCTCTTCGGTTAGGTTTATTCCTAGATGCATTTTCTGAGGCCATTGTGAATGGGAGTGTTCCCTTTCTTTCTTTCTCAGCATGTTTGTTATTGGTATGTATAAAAGGCTACTGGTTTTTTAAGTGATTTTGTGCCTTGCCACGTTGCTGAAAGGGGTGATCATTTCTAGAAGTTTTCTGGTGGAATTTTGGGGTTTCTTATGTATAATATATCATCTGTGAAGGGATCGTTTGACCTCTTTTCCTGTTAGTACTCCTTTAATTTTCTTCTCTTGTCTTATTGCTCTAGCTAGGGCTTCAAGCACTATATTGAAAAGGAGTGGGATAGTAGACATTTCTGATTTTAATGGGAACTTGTTGGGGTTTTCTCCATTTAGATGAAGTTGCCTGTGGGGTGTTAGATATGGCCTTTATCATGTTGATGCGTGTTCCCTCCAGTTCTGTCTTCTCTAGGTCTTTTATCAGCAGACATGCTGTATCTTGTCAAAGGCCTTTTCTGCATCTATTGAGATGATCCTTGATTTTTGTTTTTAAGTCTAATTTATATGATTTATGACATTTATTGTTTTACATATGTTGAACTTGCATCTCTGGGATAAAACTTGATCATGGATGGATGATTTTATATATATATATATATAATATAATATAATATATCTATATATGCCTGTATTTGGCTTGCAAGTATTGTATTGACAATTTTCGTATCTCTTCATCAGGGATAGTGCCTGTAGTTCTCTTTTTCAGTGTGTCTTTATCTGGCTTTAGTATTAGAGTAATAGTAGTTTTGTAGAAGGTGTTTACACCTTCTCTTTCTATGTTTTGAAAATCATTTGAGAAGCATGGGTTGTACTTACTCTTTGAAAGCTTGGTAGCATTCTGCTGTTAGTCCATCTGGTCTTGGGTTTTTGTTAATTTGAGAGCTTTTTATTACTGTTGCAATATCCTTATTTGTTACGTGTTTGTTTAAATTGTTGGTCTCTTTCTGGTTTAACTTTGGTTGGTTTGGATGTGTCTAGGAATTTGTCCATTTCTTTTAGGTTTTCCAACTTACTGGAATTTCTAAAACGTCCCCTTATGATTGTGTGAATTTCTTTTGTGGTGTCTCTGTGTTCGTCTCTAATTTTATTGATTCGGGTCTCCTTGGTGCTTTGATTAATGTGGTTAATGCTCTGTCAGTCTTGTTTATTTTTTCAAAGAACCGGCTTTTAGATTCACTGATTCTTTGTATTGGTCTTTTCTGTTGTTAATATTTCATTACTTTCTGCCATGATTTTCCTTTCTTCTTGTATACTGGATTTGAGTTTGGTTTGTTTGTGTTTTTCCAAACTCTTGAGTTGCATCAAGTTGTCTATTTGTGTTTGTTCTGATTTTTTTTTTAATGTAGATACTTAGAGTTATAAATTTCATTTTCAGGACTGCTTTTAATGTGTCCTAGAAGTTTTATTGTGTTGTGTTTTTATTTTCATCTATTTCCAGGAATTAAAATTTCTTCCTGATTTCTTCTTTGATCCTTTCAGGAGTGTGTTGTTGAATATCCAGGAGCTCATGTAATTTCTTTTAAAAACATTTTACCAAGTTTTTTCAATTTTCATACAAGATGATTTGAGGGTATTTGGATCCCCTTTGCTGTTCCCCTCCCCTGTCAACTTAATATGGTCTATAGAGTATAATTTGTGTGCCCAAATGTCCATCCACAGGAGCCTGGTTAACCTACTAAGAGTCCCTTTCCGGAAAAAAAAAAGTCTCTCCTCTTCCCAGCAGCTATCAGTTTAAAAGCTCCTTAGGTTGGGATGAGACTGCTTACCTGTGTCCCCACATCTATGCCGGAATTTTGTCTGGTTTGAGCTTTTGTGGGACTCATGTTTTGTGGGACCATTGCGGTGAGTTCATATGTGTAACTGGCCAGCTGTCTGGAAGGTCGTTGCCTCGTGTCCTCCACTCCTCTGACTCTCACAGTCTTTCTGTGCCCGCCCCTGCAACGATCCCTGAGCTTTCGGAGGCAGAGGCTTGAAATAGGTATTCTGGTTATGAATTAGCACTCCGAAGCTGCCTGTTTTTTACACATTGTGGGTCTCTATGTTAATCGCCGTCTGCTGCATAAGGAAACTTCTTTGGTGAGAGTTGAGAAATGCATTCATTTTGTGTTTAGAGGTTTCACTGAAGATGTGTCACTTAGGGCTAAGCATCTCATGGACACATTCTCTACATTTGACCAGTTGTGGAGCTCTGTAATAGTGTCCAACAATTGCAAAAAGAAGCTTCTTTGGGGAACTGGAGAGATGACTCAGAGGTTAGGAGTACATGTTGGTCTTCCAGAGGACCCGAGTTCGATTCCCAGCACCCATGTCAGGCAGCTTGGCTCACAGCAGCCTGTAACTCCAGCACTGCACTCACATACATGGACATACACATAGAAACATAATTCAATAATAATAATGAAATTAAAAAAGAACCCATCTTTGATGGGTGGCGAGAAGTAAATTTGTCTGTAAATATGTGGAGATATACTTAGAATACAGTGAGAAATTACAGTAATCTGGTAATGTGGCAAAAATAGGTTTTTCTTTGGAATGGATGACCTCTCCAGGCCTGTGTATTTGGCTGTTTACAGTACCACACAGAATTTCCTTCCCATTGAGCAGATCTTCTGTGTAATTAGGCAGCTGTTGATCACCCCCAAGACAAAAGTACTAGTTCTGAACCAGTAGTAATAGTTTTCTGACCAGTCATTGCTGTTTATTAGGCTTTACAGCTGGGTTAAGACCATCGCTTGGTTTTCTCCCTGGGCAGCTTGCCTAGTATCCTCTGTCACCATGAGAGCTGGTCTTCAGGGAGGAGCTTCCAGGTCAGTGCCAGCTCTATTGCTCCAAGTCCTGTGCCTGAAGTGTGGTCTGAGCAATAGGATCTTACCTTCAAATTCTGGGTGGCAGTCAAGGGTTTTGGCAATAGCTTGTGTTATTTTGGAAGTCTACGCTGACCAGTAACTCAAAGGGTGGCTCCTCTTGCCCGACCCTGTGCTATGTTATATGGCTTTCTGCTGTACTTATGCACGTATATATTATGTGCATAAGTGGGAATTTGAACTAGTACATTTCTCCACAGCATTCTAAGTGTGTGGGAAGCGTCTCCCCCGCAGTTAGAATATCCTCCCTTTACCCACCTCCTCCTTGAGAACACCTGTCTTCACCCCCCCGCCCCGTCCCCAGCTCCTTCTTCCCAATTAATTCACCCCATGGCTCCTTTCTATTTTCCTGTCTCCTGCAGTTACATCAGGATTTGGTCACATCTAAGGATTTGGAGTTAAGATCCACAAATGAGAGAGAACATATGTCACTTTTTTTTTTCTGAGACTGAGTTACTTCACTTACTGGAACCGTTTCTCGTTCTATCCATGTACCTGCAAAGTTCATGATTTTGGGTTAGTTTTACTCCTAGGCAGAACTCCATTGTGTAAATGGACCCCATCTCCAGAATCCATTCATCAGTTGAGGGTCGTGTAGGCTGTTTGCATTTCTTAGCTTTTGTGAAAAGAGCAGCAGCAAATATGGCTGTGCAAGTGTCTCTGCAGTAGGATGAGGCTTTGGGTACATGGCTAGGTATGACCAGATCATATGGTAGATTTTATTTTGTGTTTTAAAGAATTCTCCACACTGTTTTCCACAGTGGTTGCACCAGTTTGCAGTCCCACCAACAGTGGATGAGGGTCTTCTCTCCCCCAACCCTCGCCAGCACCTGGTGTCATTCTCTCGATCTTAGCCATTCTAACTGGGGTACGATGAAATGCTAAAGTAGTTTTGATTTGCATTTCTCTGATTCTTTCTTTAAAAGAGACTTTATTCATTTTATTTTATATTTTAAATACCCGCATGTATTTAAGAAGTGTGCCATGTGTGGGCCTGGTGCCGGAAGAGGGTTTCAGATCCCTTGGAACTGGAGTTAAGGGTGTTAGCTGCCATGTGGTGCTGGGAACTGAACCCAGGTCCTTTAGAAGAGTAGTAAGTGCTCTTAACCGCTGAGCCACCTCTCTAGCCCCGAGTTTGAGTGATTTCTATGGTATTAATTTGTGTCTGCGTATAGATGTGGTGGTTCGAATGAAAATGTCCCCGTAGGCTCCAAGTATTTGAATACTTTGTCCAGTTGTGCTGTTTTGGAAGGTATGGCCTCGGTGGAGGAAGCACGTCACCGAGTGTGGGCTTTGAGAGTTCCTAGGTTTGCCCCACTTCCAGTTTGGCCTCTTTGCATCTGGTATGCTTGAAGGAAGATCTGAGTGCTCAGCTTTCTGCTGCAGCTGCCTCCTGCTGTTTCTCCTCTACCATGTCTCTCTACTCTGACTGATTCTTATCCCTTCTGAGTCATAATTCAAATAAACGCTTCCTTCTAAAAGCGGCCTTATAATAGCAATAGAAATACAAACAATGCAGTGTGTATGTGCGTGTCACTGTAGGTACTTGGAGATCAAAGGGGTTTCTTGGTACTGGAGTTACAGGCAGTTGTGAACTGGCCAATATGGGTGTTGAGAACTGAACTTGTTTTCTGCAAGAGCAGTATGCACTCTTAACTGTTGCTTCTACAGTCCCTTGTTTTGTTTTGTTTTTGAGATAAAGTCTCATTCTATAGTCCAGGCTAGCCTAGAGTTCACTGTACAACCCAAGCTGTCCTCCGACTTACAGTAATTCTGAGATTATCAGAGTGAGCCACCCCAATCTGGCTTGATCACACCATTTACACTGCATGCAGACTGGAAGATTTGTTAAATTTGTAGGTCACCAGAGCATGAGGAGGCATCCCAGGACTTGTTGGGCATATTGTAGCTGGATACAGGAAGTGGATGATTTGGTAGATGATGTCCCTAGGAGAGGGATGTCCTAGTTATGAGAAGATACCTGATTATTGTCTGACACTGGATACAGGAACCCAGCCCATCTCACTCTGCCTGTTTGGGAAGGTACTTTAGATCAGTTAGAGACAAGAGACCTACAAGATGGATAAATGCATCTCTTGATAATATTGAATTCCAGCCATGGTATGAAAATTTTAGTTTATTTTTATTTTTATTGTAGCAAATACAAATACACACAACAAACTCTGACGTCAATCATTTTAACATTCTTATATGATCTGTGGGGGGGAGGCACATGAATACACACAGTGCATGTATGGAGGTCAGAGGACAAGTTCGGGCGTTCCTTCTCTCCCTCTGCCATGGGGGTCATGTGCCCCTCCCGCTCCGTGATGGAATGCTGACTAGCTTGTTCGCGTGCAGGCAGCCACTCATGTGAGTTCATGAGTGTAGCCATCCTGTCATGTCCAGAAGACAGCATTTCAGAGCACTCCTCCGTAACATTGGCTCTCATAATCTTTCTGCACCTTCTTTAATGTCCCCTGAGCCTTGGAGACAGGGATGTGATATTGATGTCCCATTTAGGGCTGGCTGAGCGCTGGAGACTGCTCTCTTAACTCCAGACATGGTCTCCTGTACAGAGCTCTTTTCTCTGGGCAGCTGTAATCACTTTCTCCCTTGTACCGTGAGTCCTTAACATAGATAGTGTCTTCTCCACTGTCGTTAGCTGTCGGGTGCTGCACCAGCACTTAACTCTGACTAATCTTTACAAATAGGTTGTTTCTCAAAACTGCTCAGGAACTGTCCAGCAGAAACTGTCTTCCACTTCTTGTTGGAACCAGTTAGCACACTTCAAGATGGAGTCAGGCAAAATTCTCCTCCTCCTCCTCCTCCTCTTCCTCTTCCCCCTCCCCCTCCACCCCCTCTCATCCAGTGGGGGAAACTGAGTCACCATCTCCAACAAATCTGACTTCTAGCAGATTCCTCTGTGCCTAGTCCTTGAGATGGCTCTGTGAACTGAAGTTTCCAGGAAGAAGGCTACACCTATGTTAAACACTCTATAGGGCTGGTTGGCTGATTAGTGCTTCGGCAATTGTGGAGAGCTAGAACGGCTGCAGATACAAAGCCACATTATCCTGAGCTATCTTTAGCCCCTTGATATCCACTTAAAATGTTTTTTACTTACTTGTTTGTATGCGTGTTATTTGTATGGGCGTATGTATGTCAGGGTGCAAGCATATAGTCAGAGGACAACTTGCAGGAGTCAGTTGTCTCCTTCCGCCATGTGGGTCCTGGGTATCAAACTCAGGTCACCAGGTTTGGCAACAAGCACTTTCACTCACTGAGCCATCTTGCAGGCCCTTAATAGCTATTTATTACCTATCTCTGTGTTTGACCTAATACCCTATGACTGTCAGGTAAAATCCTTTTAGATACACAGACCTTACATTTCTACCAACCCGAAGACTTGAATGTCTTCAGATAACTTCTGAGGCCTGTAGCAGAGGTTTCTTCACAATGCTTTACTGCACTTTCCTGATATTTACACCAAGTATTTTCTTTTCTTTATTTATTGTATGTGCACGTGTGTTCGAGTGCCACAGTATGTGTGTGACGGTCACAGGATAACTCTGGGAGCTGGTTCTCTCCTTCCACCCTGTGGGTTCCAGGGATTGAACTCAGGTCATCAGGCCGGATGGCTAGAGCCTTTAGACTTGAACAGCCCAGCCACATCCGCTTTGCACACCTGCCAGGTGAAATCACACCATCTCTTCACACCCAGACCCTGGCAGGAAGCACACACACACACCATCGGTGAGTCTGCCGCAGGCTCTTGCCCTGCTCGTCCTTTCTATGATCAGACCTATCCAGGAGCCACAGTCACATGTTTTCTTGGTTACCACTGAATTGGAATCACCTCCTTCTCTCTAATCAAAAATCAACTTGTTGCTACAATTGTTCCTAACTCAGCCCTATTCAGGATCATTTTTATTTATTACTAATTAATTTATTGATTGATACAGGGTCTCATGTAGCTCAGGCTGGTCTCAAAGTTACTATGTAGCTGAGGCTGACTCCCCTGTCTCTGCCTTTCCAGTTCTGGGATTGTAGCTCAGGCTGCTCTCAAAGTTACTGTGTAGCTGAGGCTGACCCCCCTGTCTCTACCTTTCCAGTTCTGGGATTGCAGACGTGCACCATCAGGCCTGGCTTACACCTGGGGCCAAACCCAGGCCTTCACGCATGCTAGTCAAGCCCTGCACCAACTGCACTTCAGCCCCAGGCCCGGAGGGAGTGTATTGATGTCAAATAGCCAGAGTCACTCTCTGATGATGCGGGCTGAGGCTTTCTCCTCAGCTCCAGCAGCTGGGTCTGCACCCACAGTCAAAGTCTCCTCTTGCGGTTCTGAGCTCACGTGGGACCCTCTCTCTACAGGTTTCTGAGCTCCTGTGGGACCCTCTCTTGTTTCCCAGCTCTGGGGATGCCATCCCCTCGTCTTCGCGGTGGCTCCGTTGAGTCTTTTGAAGTACTTGTAGGTGACAACAGTTTGGCTGTAGAGTGGGTGTGTATCCTCAGGGGTCTTGGGCTGGGAGTTGCTTTGTTGGGAGGTGGGGGTACTTTTGAGAGGTGGAGCCTGAGGACTGGGGAGATGGCTCAGCCAGCCGGACTCCAGGTTCAGTGAGATACCCTGTCTCAAAGGAATAAGGCAGAAAGTGACAGAGCAGGACAGCAGGTATCCTTCTCTGGCTGCTGTGTGTACTCATATACATGTACGCACATACACCGCACACACTCACATACACATGCACAACACACACATATACCACAGACACATCACACACACCTATGTACACATACACCACATATATTCACATACATGTTCACATACATACTACATATACGTCATACGCATACACATAGACAATACACACCCACACATATACCATGGACACTCACATATACATAAATGCAACACACACACTCACACATACATCTTCACATACACCATACACACATACACACATATACCACAGACACTCACATATATACATAAATACACCACACACACTCACATACACCTTCACATACACCACACACACATACACACATACACCACAGACACTCACATATATACATAAACACTCACACATACACCTTCACATACACCACACACACATACACACATATACCTTCACATACACCACACACACATACACACATACACCACAGACACTCACATATGTACATAAATACACCATACACAGCCACACATAAACCTTCACATACACCACACACACATACACACATACACCACAGACACTCACATATGTACATAGATACAACACACACACTCACACATACACCTTCACATACACCACACACACATACACACATACACCACAGACACTCACATATGTACATAGATACAACACACACACTCACACATTCACCACTACAAAGAACAAACAGAAAAACAAACAAATGCTACTATTACTAATAAAACAAGGGACCCTTTCCCAGCTCTGGCTTCCTGTCTCATCATGTGACCCATACCACCTGCATGCTCTCTACCATGATTCAGTGCAGCCAAGGGGCTCTTACTAGAAGCCATATGGACCCGGTCACCCAGTCTTGGACTCTGAGCTTTCTAAACTATGAGCTGGGGTCTGGGGAGATGGCTTCGTCATTAAGCACTTGTCGTGGAGGCAGGACTTCAGATCTACAGAACCCACGGACATTCTGGCTGGGGTAACGGCCTTCTCGTAATTTCAGGTTGGAATGTGGAGAGGTGGGATCCCAGAGCAAGTTCCCGGTGAGATTAACCGTATCTGTGAGTTATGTGTTCGATTGAGAGGTCTTGCCTCTATGAGAATGATGAAAGATAATTCCTGACATCAGCCTCATGTCTCCACATGTGCACCATCACAGTTCTGCCCACATACCTACAAACATGCACACCACACACACACACATGGAAATGGACAAAAAACTGAGTTAAATAAATCTATTTTTTTTCACAACACCCCCAGCATCAGGCATTTTGCTATAACAGAAAATAGACTGATGGGAAAGAAGGCAGGATCTTGCTACTGGTGGGCTCTCACAGTCAGGAAGAGAAGAGCGAGTGTGAGAAAGGCCTGATGTGTTGCTCTGCTGTCTCCCTGAGATGAAACCCTTTATCACAGCTTCAGTGTGGGGAGCAGAAGGAACTGTAGCTTGAAGCTCAGTGATGCTGTAAATCACTTAGCAGATTTCATTAAAAATTTTTTAAAATTACAGTTATTTATTTATTTATTTATTTGGTGATTGTGTGTGGTTTGTGTGCACACACATACCACGGCGTCCATGTTAGAGATCAATTTGTAGAGGTCCATTCTCTCCGTCCACCATGTAGGACCTAGGGCTTGAACTCCGATCGTCAAGGTTTGGCAGCAAACACTTTTACCTGCTGAGCCATCTCTCTGGCCCCTCACTTAGTAGGTTTAAGGTGCAGTCTGCATAGAGAGAGGTCCTCCATTGTTATATTTCCTTCTGCTTTCCTTGTCTTGCTATATGGGCTTTTCTGGTTTTCCTCTTCTTTTCTTAGAGATGGGGTTTGTGTTAGCCTTTTGTTTCTGGTTGAAACGCCGGGGAAAAACAATTTGAGAAGGAAAGATTTATTTACATATTTATTTACCTATTTACTTATTTACTGTGTCTATCTATGTGTTTATGTGGTGTGTGTTGGGTGTGCATGTGACATGGTGCCTGTGTACTGGGCAGAGGACAATCTTCAATAGCTAGATCTCTTCTTCCATGTTGTTATGGAGCTAGGGGTGGTTTATTTTGGCTCACAGTTTTGGAGGTTTCCGTCTATGATCACTTGGCCCCTTTGCTGGAACCTGTGGCAAAACATCGCAGAAGAGTGTGTGCCAAAAGGCTGTTTACAACATACAGGTTGGGAAGCAAGAAAGAGAAGCAGGAAGAGTCCAGGGACAAGACAAAGTTTCCTAGGGCCTGCCTAATGACGTCATTCCTACAGCGAGTTCCTAACTGTTCATCTGGTTATGAGCACATCCCTGGGCTAATCCACTGAGGAGGTTAACCCAGGCACAGTCAATAACCTCTCAATAGCACCATTGTCTGGAACCATAAGAGAGCCCATTTCTTTCATGATAAAATATCCTGAGGAAAAGCAATTGAGGGGATGAAGTTTGCTTTGGCTCACAATTCCAGGTTATAGTTCGTCAGACCAGAGGAGTGAGAGTGGCCAGAGCTCAAAGCAGCTGATCACATCCCATCCACTGTCAGCAGCAGAGAGCAGCACATCCTCCCACACAGTTCTGGATTACAGTCGACTGGGTCTTCCTACAGTAATCAGTAATCAAGACACTCCTCCATGGACACGCCCACAGGTCACCCTGATCTAGGTAATTCATCATTCAGATTCTTTTCCCGGGGCTGGAGAGATGGCTCAGCAGTTAAGAGCACTGGCTATTCTCGTAGATGATGAGGGTTTGAATCCCAGCACCTACATGGCAGCTAACAACCAAGTTCCAGGGAATCCCATGCCCTCTGCTGACCTCCAAGGGCATCCCATGACACGCGTATGAATAAAATAAAAATGATAAATAATTAAAAAAAGGTTCTCTCCCTGCTGGGCATGGTGGTGCATGCCTTTTATATCCCAGCACTCAGGAGGCAGAGGCAGGTGGATCTCTGTGAGACTGAGGCCAGCCTGGTCTACATAATGAGTTCCAGGACAGCCAGGGCTACATAGTAAGACTGTCTCAAAAACCAACCAACCAACCAACCAACAAACCAAAGATGGGGGCTGGAGAGACAGGTCTGTTGTTAAGAGCACCTGCTGCTCTTGCAGAGGACCCGGGTTCCAGACCCCCCACACCTAGATGATGGCTAACAATCACTGGTAACTCCAGTTCCAGGGATCCAAAACCCTCTTCTAGCCTTCACCAGCATTGTAGAACACGGGTGCACTTGCGTGTATTTCGGCAAAACACTCACACACACACAAATAAATAAATAAATAAATAAATAAATAAATAAATTCTAATTGGGTCAAGTTCACAGTTTAAACTGACCAGTACCACACTTTACTAAGATGCCTTAGTTCTACCTGGCGGCTTGCCACTTGACGATTAGGATGTTTATGATACAAGCGTGGCAGCTTTCTTTTTCCGTTTTTTGTGGTACTGGGGGTGGAACCCAGGTCCCTGTGCATGCTAGACAAGTACTCTGTCGTGGAGGGACACTCTTTGACACTGATTTTTAAAAAGATTTGATTTGGGGGCCTGAGAGACAGCTCGGTGGTTAAGAGCATTTGCTGCTCTTGCAAGAAGACCCGGGTTCCATTCCCAGCACCCACATGGCGGCTCACAACCACCTGTAACTTCAATTTCAGGGGATCCAGCACCCTCTTTGGTCTCTTCAGGCTCCAGGAGCATGGCAAAACATTCACACACATAAATTTAAAAGAAAATCTTCTAAAAATATTTTTAAAATACATTATTTTTAATTGTGTGTGTGTGTGTGTGTGTGTGTTTATATGAGTACAGTGCCCACAGAGGCCAGAAGAGGGTGTCAGATTTCCTGGAGCTAGAGTTGTGAGCCACCACATGTGAGTGCTGGGAACCAAAGTCAGGTCCTCTGGAAGAGCAGCAAGCACTGTCAACCACTGAGCCACCTCTCCTGTCCTCTTTTGTTACTGTTATATTAAGTTATTGTACAAAATGAGCTACTCTAAGCAAGAGACCCCCTGTTCTAGTTCCCCTTCTGCTGCGTGATAAATACTTCAATCAAAAGCGACTCAGGGTGAGAAGCTTTATAGTTCACAGCTCCATGTTATATCCAACCTGCTGCCGGTAGTAGGTTCTGATATATATATATATATATATATATATATATATATATATATGCATTATATTTTATGTCATGCATGACATCATATTTTTATATATTTTTAAAAGAAAAGCAGGCTAACCTGTATTGTGGCACCTGCCTTTAATCCTAGCACTCTGGAGGCAAAGGCAGGTGTCTGTGAGTTGGAGACCAGCCTGGTCTACATAGCAGGTTCCAGGCCAATAAACAAATAAACAAACACACACAAAAAAAAAAAAGAAAAAGAAAAAAGTCTTGATAAGAAAGTCAGGCTGGATAGAGACCTGGCTCAGCATCTGAGAGCTCCGTTGCTCTTGCAGAGGACCTGGGTTCAGTTCCCAGCACCCACATGACAGCTAACAACTGCCTGTCAGTGCAGTTCCCCTGGGACGTGCAGCTTATATTTTCTAAGAGAGTCCTCTGAAATGGGCCCCTTTAGTTACTTCCCCTGACTAAAAGGACTGAAGTGCATCCTGTTTCCAGAGAGGGAGATTAGTATGAGCCTTCGTGAATACACAGATGGTGTAAACCTTCACTCCTGTTCCCCTCCCTCTGTGTGACTCCTGCTTTCTTTGGGGTTTGTTGTTTTGTTTTGTTTTTGTGGTGCTAGGAGGTAGAGCCTGGAGCTCCCTCCATGAAAGTGCTCTAGCAGTAAACTGCAGCCCAGCCCAGGATTCTTTTGTAATCTCTCGGTTCCGCCTACAGCTCACTCAGTGAATTTGTTAGGATTATTCAGAGTATAGATGGCTTGGGGCTGAGTGGAAGCTTAACCTCCCAGGAGCTAAGTGATATTGGTCATGTTTCTTAAGCTCTTTGAACCTTGATGTTTCTCATCACTAAAATGGAAGATACGTTCTTGCCTCAGAGGATAAAAGAAATGAGGTGTTGGAAAGAATTCATCGGAATTGATTCTCCCTCTCCTCCTTTACTGATAGAACCCAGGGCTAGGGTGCTGCTTGGTGGTGGAGGACTTGCAGAGCAGGTGTTTAGAGACAGAGGTGCCTCTGGGGATGATGATGTGCCGACACAGTAGGATGACGGGTGTCCAGAAGCTTAGGGTCATCTTGGGCAACACAACAAGACTGTTCAAAACCAACTAACCAACCAGCCAACCAATAAACCCACAGGCAGTTCATGCCTCAGGCCTGAGTCAGGGGATTTGGGTGCCAGCCAGTTGCTGAACCACTGGAAGAGGTGTGGCAGGGTTCTGACTTGTCTGTCTCACTGGCTGATTTTATTATTATTATTATTATTATTATTATTATTATTATTATGGCACTGAGGGGTGAATCCAGATCCTCATATCTGCCAGGCAAGTCTCTTTTTGACTTCTTTGGAGACACTAGGTTGCCTTGAAATCACTCTGCAGCCTAGTCTGGCCTTGAACACATAATCCTCCTGTCTCAACCTCCTATGTGCTGGGAATACCAACGTGCACACCCCTCTGTTTCCCCAACCTCCTATGTGCTGGGAATAGAGGCCTGCACACCCCTCTGTTTCCCCAGGCCCCTGTATGCTTGACTGTTTCGCTGGTTGTAGAAGGACAGAATCACACTGACGATTTCCTGCCTTTTTGACAGTCTTGGATCCTGAGCTTTCCTGAGTCTTATACACATGAACACTGACGAGGGTGGAGGGTCTGGTAAAGCTACCAGCTACACCGTTGGCTGCAGTTTTCTGGCATCCTTGGCACATGTCTACACGAGGTGGAATCGGGAAGATCAGAGGTTTAAAACAGGCTACATAGTGGCTTCCAGAGCAACCTGCTATTACGTGGCGAGACCGTTCTCAAAATCAAAACAAGAAATAAAAACCAGCAAGAAGAGCAGGGAGAAGTTAACTTTGAGAGTCGTGCAGCAATTTCTTCCTAATTTTTTTCGCAGGCACTTTTTTCTTTTTTCCTTTAAATTGCTTGTTATCTTCATTCTAGAAAATGAACGGTTTTATTGTGGTTTTTAAAAACTTTTAGACACATTTTATTTATATATGTATGCATGCATGCATGTGCATACCTTGCCACAACACCCATGTGGAGGACAAAGGACAAATTTTAGGAGTCAGTTCTGTGCCCCCACCATGTGGGTGACAGTGATGGAACTCTAGTTGTCAACCTTGGTGGCATGTGCCTTTGCCTGCCGAGCTATCATGCCAGACTCTCATTTCAGTTTTTTTTAAAAAAAGATTTATTTTAATGCGGGGCATGGTGGTGCACTCATTTAATCCTAGTACTATGGAGATAGAGGCAGGTGGATCTCTGTGAGATCAAGGTCAGCCTGGTCAACACAGCGAGTTCTAGGCCAGCTGGGGCTACGGGGAGACCCTGTTTCAAAATGGACAAAAAAGCACAAAACGTTTTATTTTATATTATTTTTCAATTATATGTATTTGTGTGTGTCTCTGGGTGTGTATGTGTGGGTTAGTACAGGTGCCTTAGGAGGTTAGAGGTGTCAGATCCTCTGGAATGGGATTACAGGCAGCTGTGAGCCGTCTGCTGTGAGGGCTGGAAACCAAACTTAGGTCTGCATGAAGAGCAAGTGCTCTTAACTGCTGAGCTGCCTGCAGTCTCCGGTCATAAACAAGGTCTCCTTGTAGCCTCAGGAGACATGGAACCCACTTTGTAGACTAGGCTGGCCTTGATCTCACAGAGATGAGCCTGCTGGGATTAAAGGCCCCGGCCCACAGTGTTGTTTTATGCCTTGTGTTTTGCTCATCTTTACTTTTGATTGCTGTCTCTTGTTCTTTCTTCCTCTATTGGTCTTCTTCCTGTTCCCAAGTAGCCCCCTCTTCAGTTTTCATATGTATGTGTGTAGATGCATGCATACAAACAGGCATGACGTGTGAAGGAAAACATGCAATCTTTGTCTTTCTGAGTGTGGCAAAAAGTTTATTCTCCTTTTTCCTTCCAACAGCACGACCTCGTTCCTGTTAATGGTGGGATAGAACTCCATTGTGTGTGTATCGTATTTTCTTTGCCCACCCATCTATTGGTGGATATTGTATTAGCTACTTTTCTGATAAAACGCTGTAACCAAGGCAACTTATAGAAGGAAGAGTTTATTTGGCTTATGGTTCAGAGGGTTAAAGTCTGAATGGCAGAGTTGACTTGGAGGCTAAAGTGGCCGGAGCAGAAAGCTGAGGGACCACATCTTCAAGCAGGTACAGGAAACAGAGAGGCTTGAAATCCGGCAGGGCTCAAGAATTCTCAAAGCCCTCTCCTGGTGATGGGCTTCCTCCAGCAAAGCTGACCTTTAAAACCTCCCCAAACAGTGTCCCCGACGGGAGACAAAATGTCCGAATGCTTGAAGCCTGTGGGGAACATTTTCATGGGAACCACCACAGTCATCGGGCTGGTTTCCTATCCTGGTTGTCTGGAATGGTGCAGTAATGAACGGGTGAGCATCTGTAGATTCACGGCCTACACACAGCACGCATTACATATGGGTTTATTTTTCTTTTTCCAGTTTTTTTCAAGTATAGATGTGCCTGTGTATATGTACGCATTTTTTTGGGGGGGGGCGCGTGTGTGTATGTGTGTGTGTGTGTGTGTGTGTGTGTGTGTCCATGCGTGTGGACGCCCAAGGCTGCTGTACTGAATCCTCCTTGACTGCTCTTCCACCTTAGTCATGGAGGCAGGGTCTCTCAATCAAGCCCAGAGCTCACCGATGCAGCTGGTCTCACCAGCCAGCCTGCTCTGGGGAATCCTGTCTTTGCTTTCTGCCTTTCCAGGGTGGAAACACAGGTGAGCCACTGTGCCTACCTGGGCTTGTGGGGATCTGCACTACGGTCCTCATGCTTGCACAGTAAGCACTTTAACCACTGAACCATCTCCCTAGCCCTACACATAAAAATTTAAAACTGAGTTCTGCATATGAGAAAAAATGTGGTACTTGTCTCTGAATCTTTGTTATCCCACTTAGTATAATGATCTTGGTCTTTTTCATCTGCCTGCAAGAGTCACAATTTCCTTTTTCTTTATGACTAAATAAAATGCCATCGTGTCTGTATACTGCATTTTCTTTATCCACTTATCTGTTTATGGATATCTAGTTTGGTTATATTTCTTAGCTATTGTGAAAAGTGCAGCAGTGAACATGGAGGTGTAAGTATCTCTGTGGTGTGTTTGTTCAGAATCCTTCAGGTGTATATCCAGGCACCGTGTGACAGGCTCATACAGTAGTTCTATGCAGTTCTTGCAGAAACGCCACACTGATTTCCATAGTACCAGTTTACATTCCCAGTGGATAAGTGTTTCTCTTTCCCCACATCCTTGGCAGCCTTTGCTGTTTGTTTTCTGGAGGATGGCCATTCTGACAGAGGGTGAAATGGACTCTCAGGGTAGCTTTAATTTGCATTTCCCTGATGTTCAACACTCAAATATTATTGGCCATTGATATTTCTTCCTTTGAGAGCTATGTATTCAGTTCATTAACCCATTTACTGCCTGGATCATTTGTGTTTTTTTTTTAATATTTAATTTTTGCAATTAAAATTATTTTATTAATAATTGCTATCATTAATGTGTGTACACTTAAATTATTTAATATATTATTATTAATGTGTGTGTGTGCCTTGGTGCTCATGTGAAAACTAGGGGACAACTTTCATGAGCCGGTTTTCTCCTTCCATGGTGGGCTCTGGGGACTGAATTCAGGTTGTCAGGCTTGTGCTCTTATCCCTGAGCCATCTTGCCAGTCCTAATTTTTGCAGAGAATAAGAGACTGGCCAAAGTGCAGAGAATAAGAAAACTGCAGAGTGCTTATCCCTGAATAGAACACCTGTATTAAACCTCTGCCTCCCGAGGCTCAGAAGTCATTTGGGAGAGGGGATGGAGAGGTTGTAAGAGCCACAAGCAAACAGAATGTTCCAGGCAGCTGGGAAGTTGCTCAGATGAACTCACAACAAAGATAACAGCATGCACAAGACCATTCAAGGTCAAGCCAGGCAAAATCAGCGTAGAAGAGGGGAGGTAAGATGCCCCAAACTTAGCTGAGGAACTACTGGCGATAGGTAACTCCCAGGAGAGGGAGAGTTTGTTTTCTTTGTGTGATGCAAGATAGGTTAAGCAGGCTCCAGTAGGTGGATGTGCCCCAAAGGATATTTGGGGACACAAACTTGGCTGGACAGGTCTTAACCTATATGACAGAGTATATGAAATATGATGGGCCTATAAGAGAAATAGGGGTTCAAAAAAGGTCCAGATATATCATAGGAAATATAGCCACAAAATCAATAAAATTATTAGAGATATTTTCTTTTTAGTGTATGAGTGTTCTGTCTGCATGTATGTAAGTGCACCATGTGCGTGCAGTGTCTTCAGAGGCCAGAAGAGGGCGCAGGATTCCCTGGAGATGGAGGATGAGAAACCAAACCCAGGTCCTGTGCAAGAGCAGCTGGTGCTCTTAACCACTGAGCATCTCTCCAGCTCCGGTTCTCGGTTCTCTGTGTGCTCTAGGCAGTAAAGTTGCATCTGGCCGGTAGTTGGCATCCTGTAGGCTGTCTCTTCTGTCTGGTTTCCTTTGCTGGGCAGAAGCTTCTTAATGTCACGAAGTCCTACTTACTGACTCTGGTTATTATACCCAGGGCTGCTAGAGTCCTTTTCAGTGTTTGCTCTGCTTTTTCTAGCAATTTCAAAGTTTCACATTTTCCATTAAAGTCTTGGATCTTCTTTGACTTGGTCATCCTGAATAGATGCTGAGACTCCAGTAAATATCCTTACAAGAGACATAAAAGGACTGTGGGGACGTGGAAAAGAAGGTGATGGGCAGAGATCAGAATGGTGAGTCTGTCAAAGATGAAGCTGGGTGTGGCGGTGTGCACCTGTCATCCCAGTTGTTGGGAGGCAGAGGCAGGAGAATAGAGAACTCCAGGCTAGCCTGGGATGGATGCACAGTGCGATGCGGTCTCAAAAAAAAAGAAAAAAAAAAAAAAGAAAAAAAGAAAAAAGGAAGGAAGGAAGGAAAGGAAACAGAAGAATGCCACAGGTTGCTAGAATTCAGGGCTAAGGATGAGATAATTAGTTTTCCTACAGAGGCTCTAAGAGTAAACAACCAGGCTAGATGATGGAGGACTTGAATCAATCGCCGGGACCCACAAGGTGGGAGGAGAAAACCAGATCCCACGAGTTGTCCTTTGACTTCCACACATATGCTTTGGCGCCCTTGTATGCATGTACACACACACACGCACACACGCGCACACACACACACCATGCACACTCAATAAATAAATAAATGTAATTTAAAAATTAAGAGAAATTGCTCAGCTGGCATCGTAACTTCGCCACCCTCTCCTCCTCTTCCCTTTTCTTCTCTCTCCTCTCCACTCTCTGCTCTTTATTTTTGGCTTCTTGGGACAGCATGGTCCAGGCTCAGGTGTGTGGCCACCATCACTGCTGTTCAGGACTCTGAGCTCCTCAGCTGTGAGGGAATCCATTTCTCTGCTTTGCAGGCGCAGGTAGTTAAGGTGGTGGGGAAACGACATGATTCGCGTTGGCTGTTGTGCTGCCGGAGGACCAAGCAGGCGAGAGGAAGAGCAGCTAAGCACGGGGTTGGGAAGGTGGGTACTAAACATCGAGAACGTTTTGCAGACTACAGGGTGCTGTGCTGAGGAGCTGTGCTTGGAAGGCTCTCCGATTAGCTCGAGGCACTGAAACTGGGGGAAGAATGAAAGAGTCCAAGCCTGCAGCTTCCGTGAAGGGAGGGCATTTCATTTGTGATTTTATGCCTAGAAAAATGCATATCTGGGCCTGCCCGATGACCTGAGTTTGATAACGGATTCCCAGAAGTGGTCCTCTGAACTTCACACGTGTGATATGCACACACACACACACACACACACACACACACACACACGGTAAATAAGTAAACATAATACAGAATTTATTTTTAAAAAGACACACACCATGTTTTATCCCTGCTGTAGAACTGAGGGGCAAACGCAGGGCTTTGTCCACGTTAGGCACGTACTCTGCCACAGAACCATGTCAGTCAAAAGAGTTCTATTTTTCTGTCTGTTTGTTTTGGGGATATGGTCTTACCCGGACCACGCTCAAACTTGCAGTCTTCCTGCCTTAGCCTCCTGAGTGCTGGCTGGAATTACAGGTGTGTGCTGCCGTACTCAGCAGTTTGTTTTAGCAGTGACACATTTATGTTAAAGTACGTTGGAAAAAGTGTAGTTAATGGATTAACAGGCAACTTTATAGATGATATTGATTAATGCTTTTATATTTATTTATTTACTTTGTGTGTACATATGTGTATGTGCATCCACACACATGCCGTGGTGCAAGTTGTGGAGGTCAGAGTGGGGGTGGGTCCTCTCCTTCCACCATGTGGGTTTCAGGGATTGAATTCCGGTTGTCAGGCTTGGTGACAAGCATCTATAACCACCGAGCCATCTTTCTGGTCCCTCATTACTATTTTTACAATTTTTCTATGAATATACAATTGTTTCAAATTGAAGGTTTGTGAAAAAAAAACACACAAGAGAGAGACAGAGAGACTTGCATAGCAAGTAAAAGGTCCTGGGTTTGATACCCCTGCCTTACCAAAAAAACAAAATAAACAAACTTGCAAGGGAGGAGGGGGCTGTGCCTGTGATGAGGCCGACAGTCAGGCCCTGTGATCCTGCTCCAGAGGGCAGACATGAATTCTGAAGTGAAATGAGCTTCAGGTTAGAATAAATAGGAGGCTAATAACTAGAGGGGCAAAGTTCACCATCCTTGTCTCAGATCAAAGGATTTTGTTTGGAGAAACACCAGTCATTGTTTGAAAAGCCAGTTCTCCAATAATAGGCAATGTGTCTGTACAGGAGATGGTTGGAAAGGTCAAGAGTTTCCATCCACTTCTTTCACCACATTCTGGGTGATCCTTGTTGCTGTTTGTGTGGGTGAGCGATTACTCATCTACTCACAGAACTCCATGAATATGCCTTTGTACTAAGCTCTCTTTCTTAGATGAGCCTCCCAGATGTACACTGAGAAAGTGCCATTGTTTGAAATGGTAACCAGAAATTTTGGGGAGCCCTGCCCCAGGTGTCACATGTTACCAGGAAATGCAAGTTCTTTTCTTTGGCTTCTTAATCTTATTACGAAAATAATTTAAGAAGGGACTCAGAAGAAAGCCTGAGGACAATTTCATTAGAGTTTAAAAGAAAAACAACAGGGCAGGCAAGCCATCAGGAAGAAGGAGCAGAGACGGGAAGAAGAGAGGAAGAGGGACCGTTTGCCTTTGAGTCAGCTGTGGAGGTCAGCCGGCAGCCACATGACAGGGACCGGAAGCTTCAGAGAAAGAGAGAAGCCCAGAGCATCAGAGAGGCACATCAAGGTTCTGAACAGCGACCCAAGGGAAGAAAAAGATAAAAAGAAGCGAAGGGAAGTTGTGCTTTTCTTCAAGTAACTGCACTGAGGGAAGGGTTTCTCATTAAGGGGATAATTATTCCTCCCATATCTGACTGTGGCATTAGGCGACTCAGTCTTCCTGAGTGCTGGTCTCTTGGCCAGGTGATTGACAGTCCCAGCTGGATTAACTCTTTAGTGGGGGACAATGTCTCTACCCAGGGCTAGAGGCAGATGTCATTCTTTTGACCAGGGAGAAAGAACTTTCCCTTTGTGGGCCTCAGCAGAGCCCTGATATCCTCTAAGATCACTGAAACGAAATGTTGGCTAGGGGGCTGGAGAGATGGCTGACCAGTTAAGAGCACTGGCTGCTCTTGCAGAGGACCCAGGTTCAGTTCCCAGCACCCACATGGCAGCTAACACTGGTTTTGATGTCCTCATCTGTTGGATAAGACGATTCAAGGAAACGCGCAGTGCTATGGAGAAATACTGGGGAGGGGTAAGTGGCCGCTCAGAGCTGCGGCACTATTGAAGTTTTACATCACTGTGATGGACTTTCTGACAGAAACAACTTGGAGGAGGAAATGTTTTGGTTCAGAGTTTCAGAGGTCCATTAGCACAGGGAAGGCACTGGGAATACCATGGCTGCAGGCCAGGAAGCAGAGAGGAACAAGGATTCAGTATACAGCCTTCAAAGGCCTTCCCCTCGTGACCCTCTAGTGACTCTCTGGTACTAACTTCCACCTGCTAAGCCCCTTACCTACTAAAGGTTAAACAGCCTCCCCAAGCAGCTCTTTCAGCTTAGGAACAAGGCATGGGTCTCTGGGGGACCTTTCAGACTTAAAAAAGTGTTATTCTTTATTATTTTTATTTTATGTGTATTATCTGCATGTATGTAAGTGCGTCCAGGTTGTGCAATGCTCCTCGGAGGTCAGAAGAGGGCATCAGATCCCCTGGACCTGTAGTTATGGACAGTGTTTATCTGCCATGTGGGCGCTGGGGACGGAACCCGGGTCCTCTTTGAGAGCAGCCAGTGCTCTTAACTGCTGAGCCATCTCTCCAGTTCCCCTTTCAGACTTTTAAATCATGAAAGATATCAAATGATTTACCACTGCAGGCAACTGGTGCTTAATCCTGCTAGGAAAGTCTCAAAATGGTGTGTGACACAGCTGGAAACTCTCCTCCCAAGGGACGAGAGGCCTGAGTAGTCACCAGTGTGGTCACTGGATTGTGAACGAGAACTCCTAGAAAGAAGCTGTGACTTCAAAGGCTGACAGACAGATCAGAAGAACCTCAGAGATACAGGGAGTTTGGAACACTACAAGTCCAGGACCAAAGCACTTCTGAGCATATTTACCACCCGAATAGCCGTTTATCGCCTTCTTTTGTTCCCCTAGAGTCTCTGTGACCATTAGGTAAATCCTTTGGAATGTTCAAACATTCCTAGTTCCCACCAACCAAAGGGCTAAGAGCACCCTCAAAGAGCTGAGGCCCATAGTAGAGTTTCCCCTGCTTTACTGAAACGCATCTCTGTGATATACCCACCAATGTTGTGTTTGAAAGTGTGTTCATTTATGACTTTCTTTGTTTTCTTTCCTATAAAAACTTCATAGAATCACATGAGGTGCTCACTGAGCTCATCGAAGACTCGCAGATAAGCAGGAGGCACTAGGCTCCTCTCTCCCCTAGCTGGCGGCTGTTGCCTGTTGCTCTAAGACTTGAAAGGTCGCCTCCTGCCCACAATCAGAGAAGGGCAATCTCAAGCCCTGGGGCATTCATTAGGTGAGGCTTTGTGTCCTGAACCGATAGCTTACTGGCCCACTTCCAATCTTTGGCATACTTTCCCATTCTTTTTTTTTAAAAAATTATTTATTTGTATTTTATGTATTTGTATTTTACCTGCATGCACGTTAAGCGTACCACATGCATGTAATACCCACCGTGGATGCAAGAAGGTGTCAGGTCTCCTGGAACTCGAATTAAGGATGGGTATTAGCTGCTGTGTGGGTGCTGGAAACCAAACCCAGGTCCTCCGCAAGAGCAGCCAGTGCTCTTAACCGCTGAGCATCTCTCCAGCCCATACTCTTCCTTTCGTAATAAGATGTCTCTATTTCTATTTTTAATTACTTGTCTCTGGTGCAGTCTTTCGCCCTGGAACACATGGCTTGGCTTTCCCAAGCACACTTTCTCTGATACTCTGGGTTTCCTCACTGTTTCTCTGACCTCCATGGCTAACTTAAAAAGACATGACTTTTTCTTCATCTCTCCTGTGGGGATTCTCAAACTTGTATAAAACTGTCATTGAGTTTCTTTCTGAATTCACTTTTAAATTATTTGAACAATGAGAAAAGAATCCAGGAAAGAGACCCTTAGAAACAAGTCTACTTACAGCACTGTTAAGTCAGTTAACATGAGAATGGCTCCTGGAAGGACTCGTGGCCAGTATTAAGTCGCTACAGAGTAACAGGTACAGTTTTATTGTACTAGCCTTTCTAGGAAGTTTTCAGTTTATCCTCTTAATGAAGGGCTCTTACTAATATAGGGACCAGAGAGAGGTGGCTCCTGGAAGAAGAGTGGGATGGAGAGACGAGGAGGTGAGGGACCAATCTGGAAATTTAAAGAATCCAGGACAACTCTTCAAATACTTGAGGTTATGGGGAACATTTCTGATTAAAACCACCACATAGGGTAATTTTGCAAAACATACAAGGATTCTTATTTTGGGGAGAAAGGGAAGTAGAACCCATACCTTGGCCTTTGCTAGGCAGGTGCTTTGCCCCTGAACTATACTCTCAGCTCCAGAAACTAAGATTTATTTAAAGATTTGTTTATGACTGTTTGCCTGCAAGTATGTATGTGTATCATGTGCAGGCCTGGTGCTGGGTTGGTCAGAAGAGGGCATCAGATTCCCTGCAACTGGAGTTATAGATTGTTGTTAACTGCCACGTGGGTCCTCTGCAAAAGCAACACTAAGTGTCAGTGACCACTGAAGCCATCTTTCCAGCTCCCAGAAATCAAGTTTTAAAATGGAGGGTGGTATTAAAATGTATGAATGATTTAGGAGAAAGCAAAATTAACCACCGGGGAGACTCCTCGGAGGGAATTCTCAGAAGTTGACAGGTATCTATGTTCATACCCACAGACAAATGCTACTCTCAGCTTTAATTGGAGATTCTTCTCTTTGCAATAAACATCGGTGAATAGACAGGCCATTGCAGCTTAAGGTGCTGAAATAATGACTCAAGGTATTTATACTGTATTCTGTAAGCTCTGTAAGCTCAGGCCATTTAAAAGTCTCCTTTTGTTTCACTTACTACGTAGAGACCTTAAACAGTAACCCTGGAATGACTTTTGTTGCTCTGTGATATTTTCACTAACCTGAGGCGTTTTATTACTCTGCAATATTGTGAAGCTCTGTGATGCTTTCCGCTGACTATGTTTACTGATAAAGATGTAAAACTAAGAAAATGGAAAGTTCACTAAGTGGTTTAATGAGGCACCTGGCCCAATTAGTCCGAGAAAAGTGTAGATAAATTTGACATATATCTAAAGTTCTGCCAGTGATATCTGTTTTTGTAAACTGCAATGACCACTTGAACAATTCCTACCCCAATTAGATCAAAAGGCAGCAGATGTCCTGAACTACATTTAGGAAATCTGCTCTGTAAGTTATGATGAGCAGGTGAACTCAGGAAGGAATTTTCCTGAGATAACATGGCCAATCATGAAAAAAGACATAGGGTCCAGATGCCAGCCATCAAATGAAGGTGTAAAATTGTCTACTGAGGCCCAGAAAATCGAAAAGCCTTAGTTGTTGATTCTGGGACCTTATGCATGAGAAGAGAATAAATGAAGTTTACTCTCTCCTGAGTCAATGATGTTCAAAGAATTTTTTTCCCATAACATTGCCACCACCTGCAAGGCTCGGGGAATGCTGCAGAAGAGGGGGTGGAAAGAATGTACAAGAATATAAGAATGTAAGTGGGGGAGAAGGCTGAATAGTTCTGTCTTGTGGGCATGTCATGGATAATGCAGTCATGATCTCAGGGCAGCCTCTACTTCACCTGCACGAGAATGGCCTGTCAATAGTCAATCATGCATCAGGTGACAGGGTCCTACCCTCTCTCCGCTGAACTGTTGGTTATGAATGGTTTCCGGTGGGAAGGGCAGGCATTGACTTCAGTTAAGAATCCACTGATGAGTCCAACAATGGACAACTCCAAACCCATGGTCACACAGATGGCCTTGGTAAAACTCAGAACAAAAAGACGTGAATGGGATAAAAGGAGCTTGACGGGAGGGAGGGTAAAAGGTCTTTGGGAGTGGTTCAGAGAGTGTGGGAGGTGACAGCAATAAGACCTCACTATATACATGTATAAAATTCTCTCTCTCTCTTTCTCTCTACACACACACACACACACACACACACACATACACACACACAGAGGGTCTGTATGTGGCCCTGGCTGGCCTGGAACTCGCTATGTAGATCAGACTGGCCTCGAACTCACAGTGCTGGGATTAAAGGGGTGCACACCAGGCTCAAGGAACGAATTTGATGAAAGCCATAAAAAGTAAAGTTGACAGAATGGGTGCCAATGTAAAAAAGCCAATAAAAAATGTGTTGGAGAGGAGCAGAACATTCGGTGCAAGGCCTTCCCTGATGTGTAGTAGTTCTGCAACGTGGAGGAACGCTGGCACCAAACACCGGGATGCTCTCGCCGCTCTAAGCACCAGGCAAAGAACC
This sequence comes from Eospalax fontanierii, assembly GCA_035773235.1. Taxonomy (NCBI): domain Eukaryota; kingdom Metazoa; phylum Chordata; class Mammalia; order Rodentia; family Spalacidae; genus Eospalax; species Eospalax fontanierii. The sequence goes on from CM069554.1 coordinate 10,524,405, forward strand.
CGTGGTCCAGAAGGGGGCGGGGCCTGATGAGGGGCCGAGCCCAGTGCTTGAACAAGGGCCGGCTTGTTTGGGTTGAGGTCCCGGATGAGGCAGATCTGGGATGCGGCTGGCCAAAGTCCATGCGGGGCATGGAGCCCGGGGTGGGCCTCGCGGCTGTGGAAGGTGAGCTGCAGTGCCAGCCAAAGAAAGGCGAGGAGAGGCGGGGCCTGAGCGCGAAGCGGCCAATAGGGACATGGTTCTTACGGGTGAGCGGAAGCTTGATTCCAGCTCTGCGCACGCGCGTCGCGGCGCCGCTGAGTAAAGTGAGCCAGGCGGACATCACCTTGCGCGCGGGTCACGTGACACAGACTGGGCGACTTCCGTTGGAGTGGGTAAAGGTCCCAGGGCCCAGTGGGTCGGAGGAGCATCCTGGTGCGCTGTGACCTCGCCGGAGGCCAGAGGTCGTGGCAGGCGGGGAGGTGTGGCCCCGCAGCGCGTGCTGTCCAGGGCGTGGCCTCGGGCCTTGGTGACGTGAATGGGGCGGGCTCGCCGCCGAGCCTGCGCCCGGGAGTCCGGTGATGAGCACGGGGAGGCTTCCCAGTGTTTGATTCACTGACTGGTAAATGAAAAACAGCTCTGTTTTGCCTTGACCTGCGGTGCCCAGTTTGACTGGTTGTGACGCCAGAGGGCGGTGTTGTTCTCGAGAGGGGCGTGGCCTCTGGGCGTGCCTAGCTGCTTCTGGGCGTGGCCTAGCAGGGTCAGGGCGTGGCTAAGGAGCGGGCTCGGGGAGTACCAGCTTCCGGGTTGATTACCGTGCTCAGGTTCTGGCTCTGTTCTTTCTTCGTCAGGTACCGCCTCATGGAGACCCTCGCGAGCGTGTCTGCGGAGGGTTTCTTCCCCTCGTTCCTGCTCCTGGCGTGCGGGACGCTTGTGGCCGCCCTGCTGGGCGCCGCTCACAGGCTGGGGCTCTTCTACCAGCTAATGCACAAGGTGCTTAGGGAACAGGTGGGAGGCAGGGAGGGTACTGAAGACGCCCCTCCAGCTTACTGTACAGGCGAGGCATCCTTACTTACTATAGTAGAGTGACTGGTTGAGAGATTCTTTTCAGGGCTTTGCCCTTTTTGCCAAAGTGTATGGGCCCTGGACTTTGCCACTAGAATGAGATAATGGGGAAGCTGTGGCCCTGGACAGAACACACTCAGCCTACCTCCACACCAGGGTCTTTAGTCCTTTTAACAGAACAGGACTGCTTTCTGACCCAGTGGGTTAGGGACAGGAGGCAGGAAAAGAGATGGCTCTGAAATCTGACAGTACGTTCTCTTGAACTTACCACTTCAGAGGGATTTTCTTAAATATTTCTTACCAGGTCCCTGGAATTAGGGTGCTGTATTTTTTGTCCTCAGGTCCCCAAGAAGAAACTGAGTCTCAGAGAAGTTTAGTATTTGCCCTGAATGACATATTTGGGAAGAGTTGACCCCACAAATCACATTCTGTGCCATTGTTCCTGTGTCAGAAATGCCCCCCCCCTCCAGTCCTCCTCCTTGTAGCTGGCAGCTGTGCCGCTGCCCTTGAGGTGTGTGGGGATTAGAGGCTGCAAGGCAGCTCAGGCTTGGATACTCAGGACAGCCGGTGACAGTAAATGCTTCTGTGCCAGGCATGTGGCCGCTGGCAGCTAGTCAGCTGGATGTGAGCCTGATCAGCAGAGTGGGAGGGAGGCAGAAAGCTCGACTTAGCAGAGCAGGTGCCAGGCCTGGCAGGGGTACCAGAAAGCAGGCATGGGTCCAAGCCCCGGGGCCTTGTGCCTCTTGCTAAGCTTCCTGGGTTCTGTAGACATATCTGCCTTCTTTTTCTCTTTCCTCTTGGCCCACCATCTCTGGGACAAGCGGTAAATTACTACTGAGATGCTTAAAAACGTGGACTCTAGCCTAGCCTGCTCCTGTAGGTCAGTAATCCCAGCTACTCAGTAGACTGGGGCAAAAGGATCCCAAGTTCAAAGCCTTCCTGGACTACACAGAGAATTCAGGGCCAGCCTGGGAACCCTAGTGAGACCTTGTCCCAAAATAAAAAGTGAAAAGAGGGTTGGGATAAAGTGGCAGAGTGCTTGCTTGTCTAGGCCTTGGGTTCAGTCCCAGGTACTGCTTAAAAAACAACATGGGTGGATTCTGTTGGGCCCTTTCTTTTTTCAAAGAAAAAGTTGTATTTTATGTGTATGAATTTTATGCCTGCATGTGTGTAAGCGTACCCGTGCTGTGCAGTGCCTGAGGAGGACAGAAGAGGGCGTTGGATTCCCCTGAAGTAGAGATGGCCATTAGCCACCACGTGGTGCTGGCATTCGAACCTGGGTCTTCCACAAGAATAGCCGGTGTTCTTGACTCTTGAGCCCGCTCTCTAGACCCTGTTGGGTCCTTTTTACTTGTGCAAGTGTTGATGTCCTTAGCTGCAGGAGAGAGAATGATAAGATTCCCTGAGTGTATAGTGCAGTCTCTGGAACCAGGAACTTAAGTTCTGTACTCTGACCCTGCCTGCTCTCACAGCTGCACCTGGGTTGGCCTCTGACTGTCTTGCTCCTTTCTCCCCTGGCCCAGGTGGACAAGACAAGCACCCGGCACGGTGGGGAGAACGTGGCTGCCGTGCTGAGGGCCCACGGTGTGCGCTTCGTCTTCACTCTGGTTGGTGGGCACATATCTCCGTTGCTGGTGGCCTGTGAGAAGCTGGGCATCCGTGTGGTGGACACGCGCCACGAGGTCACTGCTGTTTTTGCCGCGGATGCCGTGGCCCGCCTGACCGGTAAGGGAGGTTCCAGAGGGCTGAGGGCTGGAGGATGATTCACGTGGGAGCCTGTGAATGAGGCTGGGAGTGGGACCGATGGCTGGGAGGGTGACATGCTTGTCACTTGGTCTGTTCCAGGGACAGTGGGCGTGGCGGCAGTGACTGCTGGTCCTGGCCTCACCAACACTGTGACTGCAGTGAAGAATGCGCAGGTGGCCCAGTCTCCAGTCCTGCTTCTGGGTGGGGCTGCCAGCACCCTGTTGCAGGTGCCTAGTCTTTACATGGGGCCAGAGTCCCAGGGGAGGCTCCACAAACTCACCCAGTAACTGTCCCACCCCTTCTCTGCCAGAAACGGGGTGCACTCCAGGCCATTGATCAAATGTCCCTGTTTCGACCACTCTGCAAGTTCTGTGCCTCTGTTCGGAGGGTACGGGACATTGTGCCCACACTGAGGACTGCGATAGCCGCTGCCCAGTCAGGCACCCCAGGTAGGTAGGCAAGGGTGCTGGAAGGAATCAGGCCCTGGAGTTCAGGGTCTGTGGCGGGTGTCGTGGGCTCAGGCTCCCTGTCCCCGCAGGCCCGATGTTCAGGGTCTGTGGTGGGTGTCATGGGCTCAGGTGTTGTGGGCTCAGACTCTCTGTCCCTGCAGGCCAGGTGTTCAGGGTCTGTGGCGGGTGTTGAGGGCTCAGGCTCCCTGTCCCCGCAGGCTGGGATTTCAGGGTCTGCGGCAGGTGTTGTGGGCTCAGGCTCCCTGTCCCCGCAGGCCGGGATTTCAGGGTCTGCGGCAGGTGTCGTGGGCTCAGGCTCCCTGTCCCCGCAGGCCCGGTGTTCGTCGAGCTGCCCCTCGATGTGCTGTACCCCTACTTCATGGTTGAGAAGGAGATGGTTCCAACCAAGTTGCCCAAGGGCTTCATGGGTCAGGTAGTTGTCTGGTGAGTACCCTCATCTCCCGTCCCCGCTCCGTTTGGCATCTCCTTCCCACGTGCACCCATCCTTCTTTGACTCACTCATTGTACACACACGGACTGGGAACAGCCAGCTGTGGGAGAGCAGTCCAGGTACCACATGCAACGGTCCTGGGTCAAGAGGGGACTTGATAAGTTTGGGAAAGCAGTGTGTCCTCTGTGACCGGAAAGAGGAGAGGGGCAGGCACTGAGCTTGGAGTTCCTACGCCCCTCCTTCTTTACCTCCTCCTGCCCTCCCCATTCTCCTTTCCCCTTGCCCATCCTTGTCCCTCCCCTTCGAGACAGTAGTGAGCCAGATCTCTGTGCTCGACATCAGGAGAGGCGTAGGGCGACATCAGTGGACAAGGAATCAGGTTCCCGTGCTTTGGTGTATGAGACTTGCTGTGAGGGTCAAGCAAGACAGTTTTGTTTTGTCCTGGAACTTGAAGATCTTCCTCCTTCGGTTTTCCAGGTGTTGGGGTTACAGGTGCCATCCCTTTCTCTAGGCTTGTTCTTAGTGCTCCTGGCCTTGGTTGTCCTGTCCCCATTTCTTCTTGTCCTCCTCCTCAGAGCCACTTGAATGATTGCCTCTTCCCCTGCCTCCTCTTTATACATATTTAGTTTTAATTTTGGCTTTATGAGACAGGAATTAGCTTTTTAGCCCAGGCTGGCTTCAAATTTGTGTCAGTCCTGCCTCAGCCTCTCTAGTACTGAATTGTTTTCCTTTTCATTTCCGGGTTTCCCATGCTTTTAGCCTCATTTTAGCTCTTTGGCTTAGCAGACAAAACAAGCCTTGGCTCTGAGCACCGACTGCTTCCTGCTGACACCCACGTGTCTTGTCTTCAGTGGGACTGACTGTTCCTTGAGGGCAAGGCCTGGACAGAATTTCCTTTCAGTTCCAGGGCCTTAAGAAAACTCGAGGCCTGGGGCCCAGTGAGTTAAGACACAGAGGCAGGTGCCATGGATCACTCCTGCAGACTGTTTGCAGGCTGTTTCCCTCCCTCCCTGCGGTGCTGGGGATGGAGCCCAAGGCCTCACGCACACTAGGACAGGCTTTGCCACGGAGCTGCACCCCAGTCTGCAGTGTCTTACAACCTAAGTGGGAGGATGGTTGAAACCTTCACGTTTGTCGAAGGAGGACGCTCAGAAAGGTGAAGTCATTTGCCCAAAGCCACACAGCTGGAGTGCAGCAGAGCCGGGTCTGACCTGCAGTGCGCATGCTGGATTTCTGTGCTTGTGCTACTTGTTTGTGGTGAGCTGTGTTAAATTGGGGTGAGCACCTGAGGCTTCTGAGGGCAAACAAGCAGCTGGAGACCTGGCCACTTAGTGTCCTTGTGTCATGGTTCATCCTCTCCTGGTTCCTTTCTCGGTGCCCCAAATGTCGTCATTAAGCTTGGTAATTTGGTTCCGTCTGGATCTCCTCACAGGTACTTAAAGAACTGCCTGGCCAACCTGTTCGTTGGGGCTTGGGAACCTCGGCCTGAGGGACCGCTGCCCCTGGACATTCCCCAGGCATCTCCGCAGCAGGTGAATGACCTCCTTTCCATCGGAGGAAACCCTTCGCCAGGGCCCTGCCAGACCTTCTCCTGAGGCCAGCACCGAGACCTCAACCTTGGGAGACATTGGGGACCCCAGGATGGACCTTTCTTTAAAAAATTATTATTGGTGTGTGTGTGCACGCCATTGCTCGCATGTGTGAATTAGAGGACGACTTTGTGGAGTTGGCTCTCTCCTTTGGCCTTTATTTGGGTTTCAGGGACTGAACTCAGATCACCAGGCTTGCCAGCCAAGTACTGTTACCTCCTGAGCCATCTTGCTGACCTGCAAGGTAGCCCTTTGATCCCTTCCTGTCACCTCAGGTCCAGCGCTGTGTGGAGATCCTGAGCCGGGCCAAGAGGCCGCTGCTGCTGCTGGGGAGCCAGGCTCTGCTGCCCCCAACACCCGCCGACAAGCTTAGGTGAGGCGTTCCTGGCCTGCTTTAGCATCCCGGTCCTGGTCCCTGGTCTTCTGGTCCCTGGCCACACTGACTGTGCTTTGCCTGGACTCCCAGGGCTGCCATAGAGACCCTAGGTGTTCCCTGCTTCCTGGGGGGAATGTCTCGGGGGCTGCTGGGCCGCAGTCACCCCCTGCACATCCGGCAGAACCGCAGTGCCGCCTTGAAGAGAGCAGACGTTGTTGTCCTGGCAGGTGGGTGCAGCCTTCCCCCGCTCCCTTCCTCCAGCGCCGGTCCTGCCCGTCACTAGCACCCTGGCGATCATTCACCCCATCCTCTCCCTCCACCCCTTCCCTTCAGGCCTTTGAACAAGCCTGAGTTTACAAGTTTACACCCCAGGCTGTGGCTGAGTGCTGGGATCTGGCTTCCCGCTTGTGGTACTCACTGCACCTACACCCATTTTCAGACATTGCTGTGAAACCTGCCAGGCATGTAACAGATGTGTCCGTCTTGCTCTGCACGATGTGTTTTGCTTAATGACAAGAGTACATTCTGAGAAGCAACACTGAATGACTTTCTTATATGGATTTTGAGTGCTGTACACAAGCCAGTGGGTGGCTGTGACACAGGTGGACTGTGTCATTTGTGGAACCACAGTGGTGCTCTTGTGATCCGTCACTAACTGCAGCATTGTTAGTCTGTGTCAGACTGTGGTGATAACTCACATACAGTGGCTTACGACATGTTCACAGTTGCTCAAGACTCATCAGCAGGTCTGGTGGGAGTTCTGCATGAGCCCTGGTGTAGCAGCAGCTAGCCACGTTGGTCCACATGGGCTTCTTGTAACTTGATCTCTACCTGTGCGCAGGATCCTTAATCTGCAGCAGACCAGCATGGTTAGGTCCCGCGGTAGCAGAGGAGGACATGCTTACTGCTTTCTCTTTATTGTGGTGTTGGGGCTGGGTCCGCATGTGCCAGGAGTGTACTCTGCCACTGGGCCCCTGAACCCTAATCTTAGAACTGGTATACCATTGTTTCTGCCATGGTCTCTTGGTCAGAGCCATTCAGGCGGCTTGCCCAGAGTGCAGAGCTGCAGAGTCAGGCTGGTGAGATGGCACAGTGGGCACCGGAGCTCCATCTCTGGAACTCACACGGTTGGAAGAAAGAAATGACGCCTGCGGGTTGCCCTCTGACTTCCACATGGCATCGGGAATTAGGGCGTGCTGACAACCTGCCTTCCCCCAGGAGCTGTATGTGACTTTCGCCTCAATTATGGACGTGTTCTCAGCCGCAAGAGCAAAATCATCATTGTCAATCGGAACCGAGCTGATATGTTGCTCAACTCAGATATTTTCTGGAAGCCCCAGGAAGCTGTGCAGGGTGAGCCTCTCCCCAGTGTCCCTGTCACATGCACGGCCCCATTCCTCCTACCTCTACTGCAGCTAGTTTGAAGCAGTGTCAGGATCCTGCTCCAGGGGACGCTTGGGCAATCTGAGACGCATTTGGCTTGCAGACTGACGGGCACTTGTATAGGAACGGGGGAGGGGTTCAGGAGAGGCTTGGACTCGTGCCCATGTCGAGCTCCTGGGCGCAGCCTCACTCACAGCTGGCCCCGAGCCTCTGCTGTGATTAATTTCTGGTTTTTGCCCCTTCCCTTGTCGTACTCTGCACCGTTCTGAGACATTTTCTGTCATGTAGCACAGGTGACCGGATCCCTTTGATGTAACCAGAGAAGCAGTGTGTGTGTGTTTGGGACGGTCCACCCTGGCAGTGGGTGGCGGCAGGCTGAGGTAGGGAAGGGCTGTTAAAGAATCAGAAGTAACCAGGAAGATGCTGCCTGCCTGTGAGTCCAGCTACCTGGTGGGCTGAGGACAGGTGGGAAGACTGCAGATTTGAAGCCAGTCTGGGTGACTTAGCAAGATGCTGTCTCAAAATAAAGTAAAATGAGCTAGGGTCTGGTGCATGGTGGTGCACACTTGTAATCCCAGCACTGAGGCAGGAGGACCACCGAGTTAGAGGCTAGCACAGTGAATTTAAGGCTAGCCTAGGCTACAGTGTGAGAGTTTATCTCAAAAACATTAAAAAAGTACCAGTGCGGAGGCACATGCTTTTCATCACAACACTCAAGAGGCAGAGGCAGCCTCATCTCGAGTTCAGGGCCAGCCTGGTCTACATTGCAAATTCCAGGCCAGTAAGAGTTGCATAGCGAGACCTTGTCTCAAAGCCAAACAAAAAAACCAGTAAACAGGAGCAACAACAAAACACAGAAGACTGTTGGGATGGCTGCCAAGCCTGATGACCTGAGTTCGATTGCCAGAACCCACATGATGGAAGCAGAGAACCGAGACCTCCACACATTGTGTGCATGCATATATACACCTGTACATAATAAGTAAAGAAAGGTAATAATATTTTAGGTGCTGGAGTGCTTATCGTGGATGCTCCAGACTCAGGGTTCTTCCCCTAGTACTACAGACTAAAAAACAAAGAGAAAAGGGCCAGAACAGAAGTGACATGACCTAGCTTGAGAAGCGACTGCGGTACACGTGGGTCTGCCCACTTGAGAGGGATGGTGAGAAACGCACCGCCAGGCTGCGCACTTGCGCAGTGCTCTGAGTCCCCACGCGCTTCCGTTAGGGGGATACTTTGGAGGCAGAATTGACAAAACTTGGTGCCTCGGGGATGTGAGGGGCAGGGAAGTGGTAAAGCTCCCTTGGGTTTGTGACCTCCGTAAATTTCATTTCCCAGGCCTCCCTCAACAGTCCTCAGGGACTCTGGGAGGGGTTTCACTTGCTTTACCCTAAAAAAGCCTTGGCTTGGCTTCCTGCTGTGTTTCAGCCTCTGCTGCTGGGTGCTGGGGGCAGGAGGAAGCCCTGCTCTGCAGCTGGACCAGCAGCTCTGCTCTTCCTCAGGAGACGTGGGCTCCTTCGTGCTGAAGCTGGCGGACAGCCTTCAGGGTCACACGTGGGCCTCGGACTGGGCCGAGGAGCTGAGGGAAGCTGACCGGCAGAGGGAGCAGACCTTTCGGTTGGTTTGGGTGGAGTGGACGTGGGGGGAGGAGTGGAGAGAGGGGAGATGGGGCTGCTCCCGGCCAGCCCTGCCGACCTTTGCTGCTTTGTCGCAGGGACAAGGCTTCGAGGCCAGTATCCCAACACCTGAACCCAGTCTGGGTATTGCAGCGGGTGGAGGAAACGCTGCCTGATAATGCGCTTCTCGTGGTTGATGGTGGGGACTTTGTGGCCACTGCTGCCTACCTTGTACAGCCCCGAGGTCCCCTTCGCTGGCTTGACCCTGGTAAGGAAGGGCCCACACCTGGGGCAGCTTGCACGGCTTGGACCTTTCACAACTCTTTGCTCCTTGTCCTTCTAGGGGCCTTTGGGACTCTGGGAGTTGGTGCAGGGTTTGCACTAGGGGCCAAGCTGTGCCAGCCCGAGGCTGAGGTGAGGCATTGGATGTGGGAGACTTGCTGCTTTCTGGGCTGGGCTGTGAACCATCCTAATTGTCCTGGGTTCCCACTGCCAGGTCTGGTGCCTGTTTGGGGATGGAGCCTTTGGCTATAGCCTCATGGAATTTGACACGTTCGTCAGACACAAGGTGACTGGCAGCCTTGAGGGAAACTTAGTGCCCAGGGTTCTGGGAGGTGTCATCTAGATGGGCTGAGGTGGGAAAGCTGACCTAGTGGGCCAAAGGCCTTCTGTGGCCGGCAAAGCCTTTGGGCTGAAGGCTGTGACTTGGCCTCATCTTTTCCCTACAGATACCACTGATGGCCTTGGTAGGGAATGATGCAGGCTGGACCCAGATTTCTCGGGAGCAGGTGCCCAGGTTGGGCAGCAATGTGGCCTGTGGGCTGGCTTATACTGGTAAGGGTCAGGGTATTTCAGGCCCAGCTGGGCTTGTTCCTTCCCTGGGCTGGCCCTCTGCTACTGTCTGACTTGATGTTTTCTTTTAGATTATCACAAGGCAGCTGTGGGCCTTGGGGCCAGAGGCTTGATGCTCTCACGGGACAATGAGGATCAGGTGGTCAAGGTGCTGCGTGATGGCCAACAACTGTGCCAGGAGGGCCATCCAGTCGTGGTCAACATCCTCATTGGGAGGACAGATTTCCGAGATGGCTCCATTTCTGTATAGGTCTTTGTGGTTCAGTGCCTGGCTGGACTGGAGTCCTCATCCTTGCCTACTCTTAGTTTGTCTCAGGAGGTCCAATAATTCTACAACTCTTCCTGAGTGGGAGAAGGAGGGACCAAAGCCCAAAGAGGCACTTGGCCAGGCTTAACGGCCCTCCCGCGCTTCTTATAGACTGAATAAACCACTTCTGGTTTTGTGGGCCCAAAGACCCTCAGACTCTCAGAACCTGTGTATACTGGTTTATTATCCATAAAGCTAGAAGCGGTGAAAGAAGTGGGAGACAGGAAGGGGACCCAGCTCTTCCACTTAATTACTGGGGGCTTGGGGTGCCCAGGCACCGCAAGTCCTACCCCACTTTGTGGTCCCTGAAAGAGTCCCACGTGCCCACTCCAGACAGGTCAGTGCACACAGATCCTCACACACAGAAACACACATGCATGGAGGCAATAAATACTTTCCGTACCAAAGTGCCCTCAGCCTGACACCTCAGGCTGGGTCCCTCCGAAAGGGAGGGGCTAAGTGCTCAGTTTTTCAGGGATGGGCAGGGACTGCTGGGGCAAGGAAGGATCAGATTCTGTCTCCATTTGCTGGCTGGAGGCTTATCATGGGGTCTTCCCTAGAAAAGAGACTGGGGGATGCTGGCTGTTTTTCTCTAAGCCCTAGGTAGAGCTCAGGTTTGGGGCTGTTTCCCTCCAGCAGAACCCCATGATTGACTTTAGATCCTCCACGGGAGGGAGAAACAGTGTAGTGCTCAGAGCTAATACTGGCTTGGTTGGCAGCAGCAAGAGGGCGGACTAAGGATGTCTCAATAACCCCAGGCAGTGCTCACGGCAATCGGTGTCTCCCCTGCAAAAGGGAGGCCAGAGAGGCCGGCCTAGCAGGCAGAACCGAGGAACCCCAGCAGAGGAGAGGTGTCCCTGCCAGCTCTTTAAAATCAGTACCCGGCCCTTGCAACCAATGCCCAAACACTGGGTGCTGGAAACTGGAAATGGCTCTTAGCTCAGTAGGCTAGCCTCTTGGCAACTTTCTAGCAACCAGGTGCTTGGCCTGAGCAACAAGTCTGGCCCTGGGTCATGGGTCATTGCCTTAGTAACCTGGTTCCGTAACCAGGGTCGGCCTGCCAAGGTTAGGGTGGCTCAGAGGCATACATTGATCTGCTTGGAGAGTTCTCTCTCCAAGTCTAGAATGAGGGCGTCAAAGTCTTTAAGATTCAGGTGTGGATTGAAGGGTGCATCGAACTCATCTTCAAAGTCAGCAGTGCCGCGCGGCTCTCTGGTCTCATCCTCATCTTCGTCACTGTCACTGCCGGTCACATGGTCATAGTCAGGCCCGGATAGGAAGTCCCGCCCTCGTGGCAGTAGGTCTCTCCCACACACACTCCAGTCACCAGCATAGCGGTTGCTCGGGGGGCTTTCTGGACCTCCGTGGCCGCGAGGTCTAGTCACCACCTCAGGGGCTGCTGGTGGCACGTGCAGCGGCTGTCGTTTGGGCCGCAAGTATAGTGCAATGTCTGGAGCCTCTGGGGGCTGGCGGGTATCTGCAAGAGGCCGGGTGGAGGGAGGGAGGGGCGATTGAGGTCCAGTACAGGGGTGGCATCCAGAGCCCTATGGCCCTTTGGAGAGAGGCAAATTTACAGTTACCCCCGAGGGGGCGTGGCCTCTTAAATCCCGGCCTGTGACTGGCTAGTAGGTAGGGCGCGCAGTGACGGAGGCCTGCGGGGAAGGGCAGTGCAGGCGTGGGCGGGGCTCACCTGGCCACGACTGTAGCAGATAGTGCAGGACTTCGATGTGGCGCTTGAAGTCCACTGCGCTGCTGACGCCTGGGCCAGAGCTGCGGGCGTTGCGGGACCGGGTGGGTGTCTGTCTCGCTGGCAGCAACACGGGTCCGAAGCACACGGCCAAGTTCTGCGGGGTCATGCGGTTATGAGCGTGGAAGGAGGAGACGAGGCGCAGGTGGTCCAAGAGAAGCGTCAGTGTGGCCTGCAGAAAGGGTTGAAAGAATGGGCATGAGATGGGCAAAACCGAGCCCCTGTTGCACCTTCGGGACACTTAGGGGCAGCTGGGGGTGGGGAAACTGAGGCTCAAGTTCTCATAGCTGCGCTAAGGCTGTTAACCAGCAGGTAGGTGTTAGTATTAGGATCTCATTAAGGCCAAAGAAAGCTTAGCTTTGGAATGGAAGCGCATGGATGCCAACCCATCTGTGTCAGGCAGTGTTCGCATGAACTCTCACTACAGCACAGAGAGAGAAGAGATCTGCTCGGTATCCCACGTGCAGCCAGGGATTTCTTCTCCTGTGGTAGGTTGGCAGATCTATCTGCTCAGTTTGCCATGTAGCCCAGGCTGACCTTCAATTGGAAATCTTCCTGTCTTGGAGTCCTGAGTACTAGACAGGCATGTGACACTGTGCCTAGCTAGAGTATGTGTTCTAGACACATTCCGGCTGTGTGACTTTGAGCAAATCTGCTGGGATGTGATGATCCTGTGTTACCTGTAGGCTCAGGCATGGGTGAAGGGCTCCTGGCATCACCCTCTCCGTGTCCCACCGTTTCTGTCAGGGCCAACTCACCCTTTCTACATCTGGCAGGCAGCTGAGGAGCCCTCTGGTGCCCTCAGGACCCAGGGAAGCTCTGCTTGGGTGGCCTTGGGCCATGGCCTCCAGCACCACTTGATAGAGGGGCTGGGTGATGAGCGGAGTGGGCAGCTCCCGAAGGTAATCTTTGAGGATGCCTGTGGACACAGGGTCCCCTCTGGTCAGGGCACCTGGGTTTGTGAGGCCAGAGGGGCCACTGGGGCTGCTGGTGGTGGCAGTGGGACGAGGATAAGTGTAAGACATGAAAACAAGATCAGACAGGACGGGGGAGGTTCCATAGGGGCCACCAGGCCAGCCTGAAGGTGAGGGCTGAAAGGACTGAGCAGGCAAGGGAAAGGAGCTGTACTGATGCACCTGTAATGACGTTGACGTCGGGGTATACATCCTCAGAGAGGCACACAGCGGCACTGTCCTGCTCAAAGGCGTCCCGCAGTTCTTTCTTCACTGCTGCTGAGCCACACAGACGGTACAGCCCCACCACCTGAAGTGGAGACAGAAAGGCCGTCTTCCTGTGGTCATATAGCAAGGCCTGCCAGGGTGGGACTGCAGGGCCAGGCTAGGGTAGCACAGGGTACTGTGTCATGGAAGGGTGGGGCCTGACTGCAAGCTTCCTCACTTACTGCCTTTGCTGCTGTGACAACTGTCACAGATGTGCTCCGAGCCAGGCCTAATGGCACAGTATTTGAGCAGCCAAGGCAGGATCGCCTGAGCTACAGGCTTCAGAGTGAGTTGAAGGCCAGCCTGGGCAACTTGGCAAAACTCAGGTCTTAGAAAGTAAAAAGAGGGCAGGCGGCACAGCTCAGTGCATGTGTTAGGTCGGAAATCCAAGCCCAGCACCACCGCGGAATACCAGCTCATCTGGCCTCCCTAAACCCTCTGCTCACATTACCAGGGTCCCTTTCCTCTGACTTCTTGGTTCACACATATCTTCCTCTGGGAAGACTTCTCTGACGGCCTCAGCTAAGTCAGGGCTTCCTTCAACTTCTCTCGGGCCCCTCCCCGCTTTTTGAGACAAGGTCTTACTATGCAGCTCAGCTGGCCTTGAACTCTGCACCCTGCTTCGGTTTCTCCAGGGGGGGTGGGGTGGGGGTACGACACTATAGAATGTGCCGCCATGTTGGACTACTCCCCCTTCAATCCTTAACCAGCTGCAGTATGACATTTGTGAATTGTCACTCCTCTCCCTCTTTAGAAGATAGCTCCAGGATGGCTAAGATCCTGTTATAAAGACCCAGGACCCATGGCTTCTGGCAGGGGTGCTGTGGTCTTTGGGAGAGGGACTCCTCTTCCTGTAGGTCAGTACTGGACCCAGGAGCAGCTCAGGTCAGTGGAGGGGTTCTGAGCAGTGGGTCTAAGGTAGCAGGGCTAGGAACAGGGCTCACCCGCAGCCCTCGGCACTCGATCTGCCGAACACACTTTTGGATGATGAGAGGCACCTGGCCTGGGGACTGCTCCCGCTCCACCAGCATCTGCAGGGGCAGCCCGAAGACCCGGGGCTCTGCCGTGGCAGGGGCTTCCTGCCGATCCGACAGGGTTAGCTTGGCGTAGAGTAGTCCCTGGGGCTCCAGACGGACAGCCAGTTGCTGAGCCTGGGACCCTGAAGATGTAAGGGGCCTGAGCCAGGTCTGTCCCACAGGTTCTTGTGTTCTGCCTCCCTCGTCTAGGCCACCCCTCATTTTCGGAACCCAGCCCCCTGGGCACTGGGGGAGAAGAGGAAGCCCCAAAGTGGGACTTGTGCCCTGCTCCTCCTTTCTGAAAAAATCCCATGTCCTACCTCGGAAGACGGTAGGCAACAGCACAGTGCCCTGGGCACAGGGCCGATGCCTCCTCACACCAGGGTCCCATGCAAGTACCAGGGCCCGCAGCAGCCGGGCAGCCTCTAACTCCAGATGGAAGGTGTGGTCCAGCCTCAGGAAGTCTGGTCCCCCTCGCAGTGGCCCTGTGCGGGCTCGGGCTACCCCGTCCACTTGCAGCAGACAGCAGAGATCTCTCGGAGTGGCTCCCGCAGCTGGCCGCAGACCCCCCAGCCCATACAGGTGCAGACTAAGGCGCCCCCAGAGTGCGGCTGGAGGAGCCCTGGCTGATGGGCCCACCTCATAGGGCTGGAAGGCACTGGGTGACGGGAGTCCTCCAGGACGCTCGGGGGAGTCCCCGTCGCTGAGGTACCCAGCCCTCGGACTCCTAGTGCCGCCAGCCACAGATGCCTGCCCCGGAGCGCGCACGCTGCTGTCCAGGTGGTAGCGGCTGATGACAGAGCCCGCAGGGGCCATCCTCTCGCGCTCCCGGCCGGTGCGGGTGCCTCTCAGGCTCAGGCGGCGGCGTAGCTCGGGCAGCTTCTTCATCTTCATAGAGAGGCGCCTGGCAGGGCCCGGGGACTTGGTGCGGGAGGTTTTTGCTGGGGGACTGGCAGGGGCTGTACCTGTGGGAAAAGCTGACCTAAGGGACCAGGACCTGGGCCTGGGTCAGGAGTGTGAGGCTTGTGGTCGCCTAACGGCCAGGCGGGAAGGTGAGCGTGACATTTGTGCTTACCTAGGACCCTTGGGCCTTCTGGCTCAGATGAGGCTGGCTGTGATGTGAAGGGATCAGCTGCTGGTGGCCTGGGGTCTTCCTCAGGGATGGGGTTGTACCAGATCTCACCAGCAGGCTCCCCACTGCTAGGTGTCCCAGGGCCCAAAGATGCCTCCTCTGGAGGCTTGGCCCCACTTAGCACCCACCTACGGCTGCTGGACTCCAGGCTTTGCAGGTAGGCACCCCAAGCTGGGCTGCGAGGTGCCTCAGGACTGGGAGGCCCCTCTGCTCCAGCCTGGGGCCCTTCAGGGACCTGAGGCTCTGGCTCCGTGTTGCTGGGCTCTGGGTGCTGGGCTGGGCGGCCTGGTGGGAAACAGAGAACAGTCTCAGCCTGTAGTCCAGCTAAGGGGCTCAGACCTCCTATCATGGAATTGATTGACAGATGGGTTGTCCTGTCCAGTCCTGGAGCTTACAGGTCCCTGGAGTCACTGCCCCTTGGGACCTGCTGTTTTGTTGCAACCTGGCAGCCTCAGTTAGTGACCCTCCTGAGTCCCCTGCTTGGAGGAGCCCTGCCCCAACCCCTAGCATAAGGCAGACTATGCCTTTCCAGCCTCCCACATCCAGGTCAGGTGTCACTAGGCCCTCAGGTAACTTTGTTCTTGTCTTCCTTCTTCCTGACCCCTTTTAATCCTGATGTGAGTCCTGTGCCTGTCTCTTCTCACTAAGTGGCCTTGAGCAAGTCACTTCCCTGAGGCTCCATATCCTGTAGGATGAGATGCAATGGCCACTCCCCAGGCTTGAGGGAGCTCAATGTGAGACATGCTTTTGGACAATATCTTGCAGTCCAGCTCCCAGCCGGCAGATGCTGCTGGACTGTGCTGCTCCTGAGACAGGAGCATAATGAGGAAAATAACACCGCGTGCTGGTCTCTCCTTCCTGCAGTCCCTTCTCCCAGTTCTCTAAACTCTGCCCTGAAGGACCTCGACCTTCACTCCAGGCCTGATCTCTGCAGTCAGTTCCCTGAGCCCACCCCCTCCCTGCCTAGCTCCATCCTCTCTCTGACATCATGGTTGATTTCCTGTGTGTGTTTATGTGTAGGCACCTGGGTCCCTTCTCTGGCCCTGGGAACCCTGGGAATCATTGGGAAAGGCCAGGGAGGAGGAGTCAGGCCTTTGGAACTGGTTAACTGGCCTTCTTCCTTTGACTGGTTCCTTCCCAGCCCCCCGCCCCCCCATTCCGTTCGGTTTCCATTCCCCTAAGGTCTTATTCTGCAGACTGTAGCCTGCCAATTCTTAGCACCTCCTATTTCCACTCTCTAGCACCCTGCTTTAGCGTTCTCTATTATCAGGAGCAGAATCCAAAGGGTTTAGTCACTTCACGGATCCTGGGAAAATTACCCAGTAGTCGGGTCCCTCGGTTTCCCCATCTGTATAAAGGGGACGGTTTCGTAGGGCTGCCCAAGGTAGGTGTAGCTGCAGTCACTGGTACGCTGATGGGACGGGCGTGGGGAAATCAATAGTCCCTGCACTGCCTCCGTCTTGTGCAGGAGTGCATCCCCGCCCCACCCCCAAACTCCAGGGCCCAGCGGCCTGACCGGGCCCAGTGTTCGGGCCTCGCTGACGGTCCTCCCCTCCACCCTCCGGGCCCTCCCGGCCGCAGCCCCATTTCTTGTCAGGGCCCCCTCAAGGCTGGCATCCTGAGCCAGACGCACATAACGGTTCTCAGCCCCTGCCTGGCACGGATCCGGTCCTCTCCGGCGGCGGGGCTCGGCCCGGGCTCCCCCGAGGTTCCCGACGCCCCCCACGGGGATCTGAGAGCCCCAGGCCGGACGCGCTCCCCGTCCTCCCCGCGCGGAGCCTCTCGCACGTACCGCGCTCCTTGGCGTCGGACTTTGTCCGGGGAAGTTTCTCCCGGCCCCGCAGGCGGGAGAAGGTCTTCCTGAGCAGCGGCTCGGCCATGCTGGGGCCCGGCCCGACCGAGTGCGCGCCCCAGGCCGCGGCTGTCCGCCCCGCCCGCCCCCCCCGCCCCCCTCCCGGCCCGCGCCAGCAGGAAGCGCATTCCGGGAATGCTTGGCTCCAACTTTTTTTTTTTCTCCTTTCCCTTTCCCGCGGTCCCGAGCAGGCGATGCTGGGAGATGTAGTCGCCCGGGGTCTGGAGGGGACAAGATGGGGTGCTGGTGTGATTGCTTCCGCTTAAAGAGGGCATAGCCTGGGTCCTTGTGTCCACCCTCCTGTGATGGATTGCAGTGTGTTCCCTTGGGCCTGTCTCCAAAAAAACGCTCCCGGTACAAATGGGATCCCATCTTCTCCTCCCTCATTAATTAACCTAGAGCAGGTCCCAACAACGCTCATTTCAGTAGTCCCCCCGTTCCCCCCGCCCATCTGAAATAGTCTAGAGTCACATCACCACCTATGTGAATTTTCTGGTCCTATCGGCCTCTGAGAATGCAATGGGCAGACAGCTAAGAGTGCAAATGCGAAGGACTTTATTTTCAGTTTGAGTTCAATGATTTTAATGGGATAAAACTGTAAACATGGCCTGAATGAAACAGGCTCAATCCCTTGGTAGCACGTGGGTCAAGAGCCATCCTAGTTCTGAGAAGCGTTATAACTCAGAAGCTCAGGGGTGCTAACCAAGAGCAGTCTTTCGCAGAGCATGGGTACAGGCGGCCGGGGGCATTAGCAGGAGCAGCAGGCCTCGAAGGCTGGAGCAGCAGGTCTCTCAAGTGGCGGGTCTGGAAGTCCGGACTGACCGTCTCAGAAGCGGTGGGTCTCGGAGGCTGGAATCAGCGGCCGGTTCTCTCTTGTAGTCCAGCTGATGCAACGTCTCTGAGGCAAGAATAAGTCCTGCCTGCAGCCACTGGCTGAGTCCTGAAGCCTCAGGCACACAGAGCCTCTGGTGAGTGAATGACGAATTCTTCTCCGATGAGCGAGTCAAACCCTGAAGCGTTCGGGTTTCTTACTCAAAAGAGAGCAGGGACACCCAGGTCTGGACTCATGGCTCCAGTGGGGACCTGAAGTCTTCCTTCTCTTTTTCCTCCTTTGACTCAAGCACCTGAATTTATCCAGGGTGCCAGCTGGGCTCCGATTGGCCAAATGTGGGTATGCAAATAAAGCTGTCAAACCTGTTGGTGGTGGCGTGGAAATCCCAGTGTGTGAAAAGTCGCCGAAACTCATAACCAGGTCTGCAGAAGTAGGAAACTGAATAAGATCTTCTCTTCTTGGTTGCTATGCGACCTCTGTAGGCTGCCTGCCGCTTGCGGGGGCGAGGGCAGTGGGGGTGGGGGGCTCTGCTTCCTTCAACCCGGGATTTAACTAGCTCTGCGGGCATTGTTTCTCTTGGGGGGGCGACTGCCGACTCCTTTGCCTTGGGGCCGTGTCCTGCCAGCCGTTAGAAAGCTGCCTGGAGAGAACTGGCTCAGAGGTTAAGACTCCTTAAGACTGGCTACTCTCGTAGCACATGGCAGGTAACAACTTCTGTAACTCCAGTTCCAGGGGATCCGAAGCCCTCTTCTGCCCTCCGTGGGCATTGCACCCACGCGGTGCACTGACATGTATGCAGGTGAAACACTCATACACAGAAAACAAAAATGAAAAGATTACATGTGCATGTGTGTATGTGTATATATCTATATATCTATATATGGACGACAACTGTATGTGTGTATGTGTATATATGTATATATCTATATATGGACGACAACTGTATGTGTGTATGTGTATATATGTATATATCTATATATGGACGACAACTGTATGTGTGTATGTGTATATATGTATATATCTATATATGGACGACAACTGTATGTGTGTATGTGTATATACGTATATATCTATATATGGACGACAACTGTATGTGTGTATGTGTATATACGTATATATCTATATATGGACGACAACTGTATGTGTGTATGTGTATATATGTATATATCTATATATGGACGACAACTGTATGTGTGTATGTGTATATATGTATATATCTATATATGGACGACAACTGTATGTGTGTATGTGTATATACGTATATATCTATATATGAACGACAACTGTATGTGTGTATGTGTATATACGTATATATCTATATATGAACGACAACTGTATGTGTGTATGTGTATATATGTATATATCTATATATGAATGACAACTGTATGTGTGTATGTGTATATATGTATATATCTATATATGGACAACTGCCGGGCTGTAACTGGAGCTCTATTTCTGTGTCATCTACTTCACTCACTATGGCCTCAGTTTTAGTCCTGTTGGGTAGAAATTTCCTCCAAATTGAAGCTTCTCTGGAGGGAAGCTAGTTAAGATTCCGGAAGTAAACAAACTTATCTCCAGAAGTTTTTTTTTTTTTTTCTTTTTTGAGACATGGGGAAGTTTTGGGTTATTTATGGCCTCAAATATGTTTTTTTCTGTCTCATGTGCTCTCTTTAGGTCCTAGACGCTCATTAAGTGTATGTTGGTACAGTTGTTCCTGCCCGGTACATTGCTTAGGCTCTGCTCCTTTTGGATATGTATACTGAGAGGTCAGTCTGGGAGAGAGTGGAATACTCTTGAGATCTGGTCAGATGCTCGGAGGCAGCTCCGGGCAGTGGAGAGAGGCTGGGCTTCAAGACATCATTCACAGTACAGGTCAGGGGCTGCAGGTCTAAGGTCTCATGGGGAAATCCTGGAGACTTACAGGCGCTGGCAGTTAACTAGCAGCTGTGGCTTTTTGTCCTGCCTATATCACATCAAATAATTAAGAAGTACTCTTACAGGGTACGGTGACAAACGTCTGTTATCATGGCATTTGGGAGGTACAGAAGAAGAGCAGGAGACTGAGGTCCGCAGCCACACCGAGTTCAAAGCCAGCATGGGCTAAATGTCACAGGAGAATTCACTGATAGTTTTTTAAAATAAGCACATTTAGCAAGGTTTCTGTCCTTTTTCTGTTTCTCTCTCGCTTGTGCTGAGGATGGAGCCAGGGTTTCGTTCGTGCTGGGTGTGCGGTTTAGTTTCTGTCAACCTCACACAAACTACAGATATGCTGGAGAGGGACTCAGTTGAGGACTTGCTTCTTCAGGGGCCTTTGTTTCATGGATTCAGAGGTTTCCGTTCATGGCTGCTCCTGCTTGACTTCATGGAGGCGGAAAGAGGAAGAGGGAGAACACGAGCGTATGTTCAAGAGAGTGATTGTGAGCATGTGTGTGCAAGAGAATATGTATGAGAGACTATCAGAGAATGTGAGAATGTGTGTGTGAATGTGCGAGTGTGCGAATGTGAAAATGTGTGTAAATGAGCATGTGAGTGAGTGTGTGTGAGAATGTGTGAATGTGAAAATGTGTGTGCAAATGAGAGTGTGAGAACGTGTGTATGTGTGTATGGGGGCGGGGGGAGGCAGCGTGGAAAGGCCGTGTCCAGACGCTGGTCTCTCCCTTCCTTTCCCGCCGCTGGATTTAGTGTTCTAGGCTCCGTGGGTCCTTTTTCTCTTTTTATGGCTCCCACTTGTTATAACAGCCGTTTCCTCGGGGTGGAAGCATTCTTTTCTGGAGGGAATTCCGTAAACACAACTCACAAGGTTCAGGAAGCTTTGGAAAGTTCTGGGAGTCGATAGGCCCTTCCCCCAAGAAACGGTGACCAGCAACTAGCGATCAGAAACTTGTGCAGGAAGCTCCAGGGACCGCTGAGGCAGAAAGCTTCAGAGTTGTTGCCCAGACTGGGGTGGGCTTTTCAGGGATGAAGCTGCCTTTGGTCACCCATGCTCCGGTAAGTCACTCACATTCCTGTAAGTTACCCTAATAACTTGACTTAGAATTGTTTCTTTGGTGCCCTATCTGGGGTGCATAGATATTTGTGTATGTCTCTCTGAGAGAAGTCATACATCTACACCATGACTGGCAAGGGATGGCCCCCCCAGATAAATTCAGCGCTTGAGGGGAGAATAGTTTACATTGTTTAATGTCTAAAAACAGAGGATGATGTTTTGTGACTGCAATATTGTATCAGTTATTCTTCCTGTTGCTTTTATAAAATACTGACAAGAAGCTACTTTAGGAAGAATGGACTTATTTTGGCTCACAGATTGAGGGTGAGGAAGGCCTGGTGGCTGGAGCTGGTCACACTGCATCTCAGTCAGAAAGCAGAGCTTACTTTCTCTTTATTCAGTTCAGGACTCAAGACTGGAATGATGCTGCCCACCTTTAGGGTGAATCTGCCTGCCTCAGTTAACCTAATGAAGAAAATAATACCAGCATGGCCAGCGGCTGACCTTATCCAGGCAATCCCCACAGGTAGGCCCTGAGGCTCTTTCCCTAGGTAGTGCTAAACCCTGACAAGTAGACCCTCACTAAAAACCATCAAAAATATGATATGAAATTCAAGTTTCAGTACTCATGCAGGAAGTCTCCCTGGTTAATTCCTTAATGTACGGTCTGTGGCTGCATTATGGTTCAACTATTGCACCAGAGATTGTGAAGTCTGTAGAGCTGACAGTAGTGGCCATTTGGTTCTTGGTGGTGATGTCTGTTCCAAGCTGTGGTATGTCCCAACAGTGTGTTTGCTCTGGAGTCCAAGTCCTCTTGTAGGTGCTGAACCTTTCTTGATCATCTCTGCTTTGGAACAATAACTGTGGCAAGGGTGCACCCTCCACAGTGCCCTGCAAGCCCAACTCCCCTGCCACGGGCCACTCATCTTTGCATGATCACAGCTCCTCCTCAAGCAGGGATCTTTGCAGTATTCTCCTCCCAGGAACAGATTGCAATCTGGTGAGCATCTGGAAAAGAACTTCGTTAGTTCTGTAAAGGCACACCTCTGCCACCTGGTGCTCACTGCAACCAACTGCAGCTTCGGTTAAACCTCAGGACTGGTGAGATGGCTCAGCCAGTGCAGCTGCTTGCCCCCAAGACGGACCATCAGAGTTTGATTTCCATGTCCCATGTGATAGAAAGATAGAACTGACTCCAGCAAGCTGTCCTCTGGTCTCCACCTGAGTGCCGTGGCATGTGTCCCTGTAAAAAGTTTTTTTTTAAATCTTAAAAACAGACAGAACAAACAAATATCTATTCTAGTTATTCTGCTACTGGAACAGGTTGAGCTGGGAGTTCCAGGGCAACATAGTGAGATCATGTTTTGAAACAAAAAGACATAACCCAGTGGGGCATGGTGGGACACACCTATAATCCCAGCATTTGGGAAACTGAGGCAGGAGGATATGAAGTTTGAAGTTAGTCTCTGCTACATAGCTGGACCTTGTCTCA
Organism: Eospalax fontanierii; assembly: GCA_035773235.1. Taxonomy (NCBI): domain Eukaryota; kingdom Metazoa; phylum Chordata; class Mammalia; order Rodentia; family Spalacidae; genus Eospalax; species Eospalax fontanierii. The sequence continues at coordinate 10,546,495 of CM069554.1, forward strand.
AAAAAATCAATCAATGGGGCTAGAGAAATGGCTCAGCGGTTAATAGCACTGGCTGCTCTTGCACAGGACCTAGGTTCCATTCCCAGCATCCATTTGGCAGCTAACAACCATCTGTAACTCCAGTTCCAGGAGAATCAATCCCCTTTTCTGAACTCCATGGGCTTTGTACTTGAGATGCACTTACATACACGCAGGCAAAACACTCATACACAAAAGTAAAAATAAATAAAAATTAAAGAACAAAATTAACCAATGAATCAACCCCCACCCCCAATACTTGTTTCTCAATTTTCTACAGGCCCCTCAGCTAGCCCAATGATGCTCAAACTTTGAGGATCATGTGAGTCCCTTGGGGGATATTGTTCAAGTTTTGGCCTGGTAGTCTGGGTTGGAGGTTAAGCCTTCCTTCCTGGCCAGTCCCTTGATGATGCTCTGGTTGACTGATACTTTGAGTTCCGGCTCAATTTTTTCAGTTACTTTTCTCTCTTTCTTTTGGTTAAGCCCAGGATCTAGTGGGTTGCTAGAGAAGTGAGTCATGTCCCAAGTTTTTCTGAGCTGTGTCCAAAGTTTCCTATTTTTTTGGTAGAAAAAAAGTTGGGAGACTGTTGTATGAGACTTTTTCTGGGGATACAGTACACACACACACACACACACACACACACACACACACAGCTATTTACTGAAGACAGAGAACCCACAACAGACCAAAGCAACACCAACATCCAACTTGGTGAACATGTTACATACATGTTACGTTCTGTAACATGTTCACCAAGAGACTGCCCTTGTATCTCGAGAAGACGGCCCACAAATTTGGCTAAAGTTTATGATGTTAGACAGGGAAAAGAGGAAAGCCCGGCAGCCTTTTTAGAAAGGTTACAAAATGCATTCCGGAGATATACACATTATGATCTGGAAGCACCTAGTAGTGCTGCAGCAGTCACTCTGGCTTTCATTAATCAGTCAGCCCCAGACATAAAAAGGAAGTTACAAAAGTTGGAAAGATTAGGTGAGAAGAGCATCAGGGACTTAATTGAGGTGGCAGAGAAAGTGTATAATGGCAGAGAAAGTGTAGAGGAGAGACAGGAGAAAATGGAACGGCAAAAGGTGCAGCACCTTGCCAGTGTCCTACTGGAAGCCACAGCAGAGCCAGATGAGAGGTGTAGGCAACTACAGTGCCTGGCAGATGGGAAAGGAGGAGATTTTCCCAGGACCTAAGGTAGGAGAGAACAACCGAGTCTGGAGAGAAACCAGTGTGCTTACTGTAAAAAAGAAGGGCATTGGGCCAGAGAATGCCCTCGAAGGTCAGCCAAGTCCATAGTACTCGCTGTGGATAGTGATTAGGGGAGTAAAACAAAGCAAGTCCGTTCCTCTGCAGGAAAAGGTTTTTCCTTTAACCTTGCTTCACATTCCTTCTGCCTTCTTTTTGAGTAATATGCCCCAGCAATAAATTACATCTAGGAATGAAGAGATCCAGAGGACACTGCTTCACATTCAGCTTTGAACTGGGGTTCTTGATGGGATAAAAAAAAGTAAGAGATTCTCCCATGGTCTTTTGTAACAAGGTTAATATGTTTTTGTGTCAAATTAGGAAAACAATATCAGCATTTTAGTATCATTTTGGTTTGTTTTTAATGACAGTTATTTTAAATTCTAACTTTTAACATGGTATTTACTGGTTTTTAAAATGACATTGTCTTACAGGGAACTATTTTAAATTCTGATATTTGTTTATATAAAATCTTTATCTGTTTTTAAAGGAAATTATTTCGGATTTTAACATCTCTATAAGGTAAATTTGCTGATTTCTAAAAGTAACTATTTAAAATCTTACATTGTTTTCCATAATGCACTTGTTAGTTTCTAAAGGTACTTAAAATGTTTTTCATGCATTTGGGGAAGGCTAAAAGAAAGAATTTGATCCATAAGGTTGTAGAAAATTCAACATCCATGCTAGGTAAAGACTTTACAGTGCATCTATTCTCAGGTCACCTGTGTACCTCACCTGTCTGTATGAGTAAAGTCATTCATTCCCCAGGGTGAACTTTAATATGATCAAACATTGGTTTGATACTGGAGCCTTAGAAAGAAAATGAAAAGGTGAATGGAGGTATTAGAAAGATATGAGAATGGAAATATTTTATTAAGGATCTATGTAGGACGATTATGATGACTGGATAGTTCCAGATTAGAAAAGGAAAAATGAGAAAGTCTATGCAAGTGATTGAAGGTCTGAGACAATGTGTTGTAATGTATAAAAGATGAGAGACTTATGTATGTGAATCTTGGAATTTCTGGGGTGATGGTTCGGATGGTCTGAAGAACAAATATATGTTTGTTTTTTTTTGGTTTTTGCCCAAGCTTTAGCTACATACCATATAGGTATTAAAAGTATTGATTGGTGGAACTAACCTTCTTGGGTATTTAACAACCATATTTAGAGGCCAAGGCTAATCTGGTCAGAGGGATTTAAAGGGATACTTTTTTTGTCTCTTGCCCTCCAAGGTCAACTAAGTTCCAGGGGACTATGGGGCATCTCTCGAAATGTCCTGTATCTATGATGAGTCACCTGTCCTCCTGTTCAGGGAGGTCATGGAGACCTCACTAGAAGGACTTGAACCAGTGTCCAGTCTGCAAAGAGGAGGGTCAGCACAGAAAAACATTTCCTTGATGCTTCTAAGTGAAGCCATGGTCTAGCAAGACTGACTTATCTTCACACAGGTGGAACTTGTAAAAGAAAGGCCTAAGGAGCCAGGTGCTCCTCTGAAGCCCATGTGAACCCCTCTGAGGAACAGATGTTCAACTGACCTTAAGAGTAAAACTAAATTGGTTTGTAAGGGCCAATTGTATGATCTTAAATACCCAAAAGGAAAGTATAACCAAAAATTAAAATGATTAATGTACTTCTTAAGAATAAAAAGAATTATACTTCCCAAATATTGGGTTTAAATGAAATAAGCACTAATGATTTTATTCTAAGCAAAAAATGCTACTTAGATGTAAGACTTCAAATCCTGGCCCACTCCAACACTGCAGCGCATAGTGGCCAAGAAAGGTAAGCTCTAACCCTGAAATTAAATGACTAATTTCTTTTCTCTCGCTGTCCAAAAGCCATTTGGGAGAGAACTTATCTTAAACTCTAGCAAACTATCAAGGTGCCTGAAAACAAATCCTGATTTCAAGACTCTCAAATTCAGCCTTGACAGCCAAAAAGAGAAACAAGAGGGAATGCAACTAAACAAAAATTCTAATGGACTTTGAATTGGACATTTGAAATATTCCCTGTCCTGACTATTTTTGCTCCATTTTCCAGGCATCAGTTATGCTATTCAGGGGTCTTTTAGATAGACTTACTGAGGGGGTACCCCAAAACTGCCACAACCTACGACCCTGTCCAGCTATGAAGCAGTCAGAGCGGTCAGTGCCCCAATTCCCCATTGGCAGTTGGGGTGACCTCTTCAGAGGATAAATAAAAATAGGAGATAGAAATTAACTAGGTAGTTGAGGGTAAAAAGACCCCCTAAATGCCTGGATGGTTTTAAGGTCTCAGTATCAGCCCATGAACATTAAAACTAATGAATCTTATAGAGGCCCATGATTGAGCCTCAGGTACATATGAGAGGGGGGAGTGTAAGGAACCCCCAGAAATGGAAAGTGAAGGCTGCAGCAAACCTGACTCCATTTTGTTAGAGAAAAACCTCTGCTATGTAAGCCTGATTTCCCAGCTCCAGGAAAGGCCACAAACAGTCTTTCCCACACTCATAGGAAAACACCTGCAAGGACATAGCCTTCAAATACCAGACGGTTTTGTAAAAACACCCTACTTAGGACTACATGAAATCTGGTCAGGTTGACCAAGGTTAAAGTCAGAGACATAAACAAGACCTTGTAACATCCTTTGGTCAGCACATTCCACGGGCCCTGTAACCTGAATATGAGTAAGATGCTTTTCACGCCAGTGGGCTTCCTTAACCAATCCCAACCCTTGTCCCTCCTCTCTTTGTTTTAACCCTATAAAACATCACCTTACCCTCCACTTGGGGCCACTGTCTTATCACCCGCTGTGTCGGTGTGTCAGACTGTGGACCGAGCTCGAGCTTGTAAATAAAGACCCTTTGTTCTTGCATCAGATTTGACCTCCTTGGTGGTCTTTTGAGGGGATTCTATAACCTGGGCAAAACACACCCTGAATTCACAAGGGACCCCACATCCAGAAAGCTAAACATGTATCTCAACTTAGAGATCCTATAATTGCCTAGTGTGCAGCAACTCTTAGGGATCGAGGGAAGCCTGCACACCCAGAAAATTTGATTCTGGGTCCTCCAAGCACCTCTTCTTCTTCTCTTCACTGTGTGACGTTTACCTCCTCCACAGGATCAATTCGCATAAGTGAACAAATAATCCATCAAAGGTAGAGCCTTGTGGTGTCATTTTCTGACAGTGCAACTCACTCCAAAAGGGTGTTCTTATTAAACACTAACAGATTTTCCAATGTCAACTGGGTGTCCCTCGGTTCAATTCAGGCACTACCCAGACTTAGTAAAGTTCTGACACGTTCAGGGTAGTCTAATCACAGTGTTTTCAGTGCTAGTTCAAAGCACCTGTTTGCTCTGTCTGGATGCCAATTTCTACTCAGAAACGATGGAGGGATGGCACTCAGTCACTTAATTAGTATGAATTTTAATATTGTGCAAGACCCCAAAACAGGGGTATTGGAACAGGAGGGGGTCTTATTGAAAAGGGAGAGCGCCCCCTAGTGGGTTAGAATTTAAGAATGGACCAAACAGAAGCTTTAGGATGATCTTATTGTAATCTAAAGAAAAATCTTCAAGGCAGGCAAGCTGGGGATCTCAGCAGCTGCCTGGAGGAGGAGAATGGAGGGAGAAGAAAAGAAGCCAAAAAGTCCTGCAGGTTTAGAGTCTGCAAGGGGGTCAGACACGTGGCGGACTGGCAGCCACATGGCTGGGAGAAGAAGCTTTAGAAAAAAAGTAGAGAAATGCAAGATGCTAGGGCAGCCCAAAGCCTAAGAGAAAGCATGTTTAGAAAAGGGACATGAAGAAGAGAAGGAAAGATTACTCTTTTCTGGAGAATTCATCCAGCAGACTTATGGAGAGCTACATGTCTGTGGCTGGGTCCAGAACTGCACTGGGAGGCGGGATTCCAGGCAGGAAAAGTTCACCGCCCATCTATTTAGTATAACTTAAGGTGAGCCCACCTTCCTAAGGTGGTCCTATGATGTGGTGATTTAACAGTGAAACTGGAAATGTGGGTCTTCCAACAGACAAAGTTTTGTAGGAGAAGGAAGAAACCAGTTGGTAGTTCTAGTTGTGGCATCATGGCAAAGTAACAGATCCCAAAGGCACATCTACAATGTGAGCAGGTTACCCTCATGAAAACAGTCTTAGCCAAAGGGCAAGTCCATAGTTTCTACAACCCTTCAATTCGGTGGCAGTATCTGAGTAGTAATAACTTCTGCATGGCAGCTCAGGACTGGAGAAGCCCATTTCGTTTTCCCCATGTCTCATACTGGTGTATCCAGGCACCACTGTGAGAGAGGTCCTAGTGTGTGAGGCTGAACTCGGAGGGAAGTAAAACAAGGCAGAGTCACGAGTCAGGTACACTGGGGATACTCTTGTACAGTGTGTATGGGAGACTGTTATAGGAGACAGCTGAGACGGGGTGAGGTTTGAAATGCCATTATCAACAGTACAGGCAGCTGGAGGTTTGAACTGTGAAGGTGAGGGTGGTAAGTGGTCCTGCTGTCTATGGTGAGGACTGTTGGGCAGCAATTTTCTTCAAGGTTTTGACCCTTGGAGGGATGCTTAGTAAGATGCAGGGTGCTAAAAGAGAGGTAAACAGTAGATGTGTAATGGAGCTAAACCACAGGATCTTCTAAAGAAAGGTAAACAATGAGATGTTTTGACCCCCTGAGGCGAAATACTCCATATTACAGGGAAGCTTGTTAAGCTGAGGAAGTAAGCAACTCGGGAGCTTTGAGAAGTCATTGAAATTAACCAGATACACTAGGCGCCCTCCCTCCCGGAACATATATAATATTAGAGACTTTCACAAGGCCCCTCCCTCCCCAACCGTACATAAGCATTAAGGACTGCTGAGAGACGCTCTCAGACAAGACAAGCCACCTGGAAGAGTCAGAGCCCAGCCTGCCAAGCTTCCTATAGACAGACAAGCCAACCTACCTTGAAGAAGTTCAGACCAAATGAGCTACCTGAAAAGGACACTCCAACCTGTGGAGCTGCCTGAAGGTTGTGCATTGCCCATCAGGCTTCCCGGTCTTGGGGGCTTTGCTGATGTCTGAGTCATTTCTGTTCCTGTAAGTAACTCCCTCACCCACACTACTATAACCAACCCAGTGACTCAGTGCTTCACCAAGGTGGTCTTTGGTGGATCCTTAGTTTGATCAGTCATTAGTTTCCTATCTGGGATGAGCAGAAGTTTGTCCATGTTTCCCAGGAATAGTGTCACACAACAGGGAAAACATGCATCTCCCAAAGGAAACAGCGGAGAATGACAGAGCTCTGCCTGTGGACAGTGGTCTGCTCACCCCTGAGAGCAGTCTCCCTGCCATGTGCTTTGCTTCTGGCAGCATGGAGAAATCTACAGTTCAGGTCCACATGATGACTGTAGTCACAGCCTTTTCCCTCCCACGGGGTGCTTTTCTGTTAGGCAGCATCTGAAGGCACAAACCTGGCTCTCCAGTGCAGATTTCGTCATTCTGTTTGCTCGTTGGTGGAGACCAATAACTTAACCACTAACTTCAGAAAATATCCTCAAGTCCAAAATCTGCAGGAGATCAGCAGTCAGACCATTCATCCCCTGGTCCTAAAACCCTGTACTCTGCTCAGTTGTCTTCCAGCTAGTCCTCAAGTCTCCACTGTCTTCGATCTTGCTGCATAGGACTGACCTCTACCAAAAAGACAGAGCATGGGCTGATGCCATCTTCCCAAGTTTGGTTGCACCTGCTTGCTAGAATCATCACAGCTCAGCTTTCTGACTGTTATGTTGCAGAAGAAAGGTGGGGCAGCAGGAGTGAGCCACAGCTCCCCGTCAACCACTATTCCCTAGCTGTCTTCAGAGGGGAAAACACACACTCCTGTAAGTGAACCCTTATCTATTGCTCTGTAAGGAAGCCCAGATTTACTTACTGCTTCCCCAGAATGTAGTTTGTAGAAATTCTTAGTTGATATTTTTGTAGCGACAGAGAGATGAGGAAAGCAGACCTTGTTTCTGCTTTCCAGAAGGAATTTTCTCTGCACCTCTAAAGGATGCTATGCAGAGAGAGCAGTCACCTAACCTGGACTCAGTTGCCACAAAGGTTCAAAAATTCCCCCATGCCTGACAGGCTTCTGGACTTCTGAATTGACACCACTCCAGCACGTGGATGACCCTCTACTAGCTGCTGTTGACCCAGCTGCCCGCCTTCTAGACACCCTATTCCTGCTCCCATTGCTTTAGATCCCAGGATACCGTATCACCACAGAGAAAAAAGAGTCAAATTAATATTTAAACTTATCCAAATGTGCTTACTTACCCACAAATCACTAGACTGTCACTGGCAGTGACGTTTATTACCTCGGCCTAGCATAGGAAATATGGGAACCAACTAAGTCAATTTTGTCTGTTTTGTTTGGAAAATCTTTCTATGTTATTTTTACATTAATGAATACACTTTCACTACAATTAGAAAATGCAATCAAGCAGTGTTTTATGATACAAGACAAAGCCCAAATATCCCTGTATGACACATAAAATTTTAGTCACAAATATTAATCAGAAATAAAATTTATTTCATTGCACAAAATAATGATAGGCGCACTGGAAAGACTCATCGGTTTTTTGCATGTTGCGCTCAAAATATCACATCTTTGCCTACATTGCCAGTATGAGTGGCGACAGGAGGCACAGTAATATACAGACTAGAATTAGTAGCATAAGTACCATCTTCATAGGTATGGGTTCAGTGAGATCCCCGTCAGCTGTAAGGTAAGAGGTATCTCCGGAATCCAGATCAGGAGGAGGCTGCGAGTTCAGGTTCTCACTTAAACCACGAATCCTCTGCCCGGAAGAGCTCAAGTGGGTGACAGGTGTTTCTCCGACCTTTAATGAAAATTTGAGGTGTGTTAGTTTTCATTGACATCTTTACTATTTCCATAGACTTTGATCATAGGTGTGTTAGCTTCATTATCTTGCTTTCAGTTCACGTAATATTTGTGTGCTCAGTTTAATTTTAGCACTACAAGAATCTGGCATCTAAAAAAGTGTGCTTCATTTCTGCTTGAGAAAATTCCCAGAGTTTTCAGGCCTCTGAGAAAGGGCCGCGTTTCATTCTAAGCCTTACTTTCCCCTACTGGCTGGGAAATGAACTGACACAGACACAGTGTGTCCTCTGTCACCCTGATGACCCAGATTTATACCCAACAGTCAGATTTAGAGAACGGGACATTGTGGGGCTTCAGGGACTAAAGGGGCCTCTCCCTTTCTGAACTAAGTCATTCCTTTCGTCCTTGCCTTGCATAATTGAACAGTCTTCTGGGCTCCTAGGATTTCAAAAGGGTGAAGCTGAACTTTGAGACATATGAACAAAGTGACCACTGCACAGATGCTGAGTCAGGCTCCTGAGTTGCAGGGAGGCATTCTGGAGAAGCCTTCTAAATTTCACACTCCTTATCCATGGAATTTTACACCTCAGGTGTACAGATGGCCTAAAGATAATCATAGCTAGAAATTACTATATTCTATGGTTTACATGCTGTCTTTATGTTAAATCATTGAGTAAAGTACCAATCAGAAATAAAAAATGTGATGATTTATCAAGGAAAATTCAGATATGATCTCAATGGATTGTATTTAGTATAATGAAGCCACTAAGTCATGTGCACTTCTAAGGCACAAGAATAAAGGGAAGTCTTGACAATAAGCATAACATACTCAACTATACCTATCAGTTTCCATTTGTAATACAATTTCAGTACCCATTAACAGAGATCATATAAATGAAGTACAAGAACAGGTTTTGCATTGCAGTCCAAGCCCACTATCTCATGCTTGGAAAGCACCCCAATGTTAGGTGACATCTGCCACCCTCTAAACAAAGGTTCTTAAATTACCAAAACCTAAATTCTAACATTCAATCCCATTTTCAAGAATGAAAACGGGATTCAAGCCATCTTAGTATACACTTATATGAGGCACCTTGAAAATGCTAAAATCTTTATCATAACAAACAACAAAAAGAGTTATAAATTTAAATATTTACAAGGGGAAGGTAGATGAAGGCAAGATGGGCTGGAGAGATGGCTCAGCACTTAAGAGCACTACATATTCTTGCAAAGGACTTGGATTCAATTCCCACCACCCACATGGTGGCTAAGAACCATTCATAACTGCAGTGCCGGGGGATCTGGTGCCCTCTTTTGACCTGTGCAGTCATTGCATGTCATGGGAGCACTCTCATACATGCAAGCAATACACACATACACACAAAAATAAAAATAGCAAATAAAATATGTTGGGGACTAGATAGACGACTTAGCAGTAAAGAGTGCTGGCTCCTTTTACAGAGGTACGGGGTGTGAGTTCCAGCATGTGTAGGGTGGCGGACCACCATCACTACCTCCAGTTCCAGGGGAATCTGAAGCTCTCCTGACCTCTGTGGGTGCTGCATGATAGGGGCAAACCTACATTCAGGTAGGCAATATACCCATACACATAAATAATATCAAAGTAATAAATCAAATATTTTTAATGATGCACATGTGTGTTTCAGGTACAGGATGAACCCTCTGCACAGGAACCAACTATTGAAGGATCTGCTGAGACATGGCTCAAAATAGACTGGATTCAATTCCTTAAAGGCAATTGGAAATCTAACTGCTAAAGCAATCTCTGGAGTTTTGGTGACTGATTTAGTTTACAGAAGCAACTAAGTGTGTCATTTCTTGACCATATTTCTCTTGTGTGGGTGGGATTTCAAAGAGCTGTCTACAAAGTAAGCATTTGCATCAATGAAATGGAGAACAAAATATCAAGACTGGATGACAAAGCTGAAGAACTAGACCACTCAGGCAAAGATTACGAACTTATTTTTGAAGAACAAATCTATGTGTCACAGGCATACAGAAAGGAAAAGCATCTCACGTCATTTATAGAATAAAACTTCCCAAAATCAAGGGAAGAAATACCCTACAGAGATACAAGAAGCACACAGAAAGCCAATCAGATAGGACAGAAGAGGAACTCTTCTGTGCGTATCGTAGGAAAACACTCAAAGTACAGAGCAAAGAGAGAGTCCTGAAAGTTGCTAGAGAAAAACAACAAGTTACAAATAAAGTAAACCCCATCAGAATCGCAGCTGACATTTCAATGCAAACCGTGAAAGCCAAAAGAGCCTAGACCAAAGTATTCCCAATCCTAAATGACCACAGATGCCAACCCAGAATACTTTAAAACTCATCAAATCCATCTATCATAGTGCTACGAGGAAGAAACATCTTCCATGAACTGAAGAGGCTGAAAAACTTTCACATCCAGTCATCCAGTCTAAGAGAGAATACTTATTTGAAGAAATACACAATGTTAAAGATAGGAATGACTGTATCCTAGAGCTACAGAAAGAAAACACATGAAGGTATAATTATGGAAACACAAAGCAGGACCACAAACAGAAATTAAAATGAAAGTAATCAATGCACATCTTTCAATAACAAGGAGTCTGAGAGGAGGGGACAGTAGGAGGCAGACACCACCAAGAGGAAAATGGGGGAACTGGGGATCCCTAACTAGGAAGTGAGGAGGAGAGATACACAGGGAGCCATGGGTGTAAAGGAGAAGAAAATGTGACTCGAGAGGCCTCACCATATGTGGCAGAATGCATGAAATTCTGGGGGCTGTTTATGGAGAGCGTGCAGATAGGGTAGCAGGTCTCAATATGATTTAGATGTATTGTAGGAAATGCACAAAACATCAATAAAATATTCATTGAATAAAAATTTCACACCTACTTGAAGAATATCCTAACATGAATATAATTCTCACTCTCATTTTATTCTCCCTGACTGTTTATTGAAAGAATAATCGAATGCATGAGATGACTACAGTTAAATTATTCAAATGATTCTAATTGATCTTCATATTGACCGTACACTACGTGGATCTCAGGGTGAAACACTGCCAGACTGATGGCGCCGCAGTCTATGAGTGGGAAGAGAGTGCTAAGACAGACACTGACCAGCTACAATCCAAGGAAAGACTTGATTACTTTGTGTTCTTCTCATTTTCTAATCTAAACTATGAGTGCTAATGTAGGGTCATGAAATCCTTCTAGGACCAGACAATGCTAACTAAAAGCAGCCCATTGGTAACGTTTTAAATGTCTTGTGATTTGTAGTGGAAGACTTCCGTATGTAAAGAAAATGGTGTGATGTTCTAAGCGCATATAAATGGAAAAATATACTAATTTTAATTTTCAGTTCATCTGACTAGAAAAGACTGATGAAATGGGGGTGTCTGCCACAGGAAGGGAGACATGGAGATGAGGAGCACGTGATGTCATTTCCACTCTTCCGGAGATGCCTTCAATTCCTGGGAATCTAGAAGCTCATGTCCTCCACCGATCAGCGGTTCCTCATCTAGGTGTGGTGTCAGAACCCGGAGAAATATTTTCCGATATCTACATCCAGGTCTTCCTAGACTTCTGAATCAAGGACTGTGCCATACAGCGCAGTGGGAACTACACCGGGAGCAGCATCACTTCTGTCCCCACCTCACACACAGCCTTTCCCAGCCGTCTGTACTGCCTTACCACCAAAGAGCAAAAATTCAGAGTCACTGGCTGACAACACGATGCAATGCCCCTAGGCAGGGACACATGGGAAAGAGTCACCTCAAATACACCTTTATTTCATGGCATAAATGTGCAAAATTCGCTCTCCTCCCTGCGAGATGTTGGAGAGTTGAGAGTAGAATTTAGCCTCTATCTAAGTGACTGTTTTGCCAAAGAACACCAAGAGGAGGCTAAAAACGTCTAAAAGTTTACTCTAAATTACCCAGTGTGTTATGCATACTTTGGACCCTATGTATTGAATCAAAATCTAATACATCCTAATGTTCACTTCAGAAAGAGAACAAAATACTCATACTTAACCATTGTCCTCTGTATTTGAACCCTAACCACAAAGGTTCCTTCTGCAAAGCAATCTTTTCTGAGCACTGAAGTCAGTTAAATGAACCTGTTCTCTCCATCAACAGAGACAAGTTGAAAACACAGGCTTAGTGACTGGTTGGAAGTTGGAGGGAGGGCTGGAGGCCAGAACCTCCCCAGCCTCACTGTTTCAGTGAAGTTGACCAGTGCTATCTACTAGGGGTCGAGGACATGGACGACAGAGCACAATAATGGTCAGGAACCTTGGGGAGCAGACAAGGTCAGGATCATTGGTGTGAGACATGAAACCTGAAACACCCACAGGGTTTGTAAGACACAAGTGAGTCAGAACATTAGGTGGGGTTGGTGGCCTTAATCTGGAAAAGCATAAAGTTTGAGGGCTTGAGAGGAGGCTCATCAGGTACTATTTACACGTATGGAATCATCATGGAATAAAGCAAAGATACTGAATTTTAAACTCCTTTAGCTAAGTGTAAATGAGAAATAAAAATACACTAGTTTCTCAGTGTCAAATATTAATTTATGTTGAGAATAATAAAATGAGGCTACTAAAATGATTTCCCTGGTGAATAACAATAATGATAACAAAGATAGGACATTTGGAAGTAGGTATAGCTTCTCCAATTGCAACCATTATTAGCCTAATTAGATTAGAATATTTTTAATTTTTAAACTCTTATTTATTCTTTGTAGTTCGTGTATATGAGTGTAATGCCTACACATATGTAGGTGCACATGTGCTGTGGAATGCTTGTGAGGAATGGAGAGGGCACTGGACCCCCTAGAACTAGAGTTAAAGACGGTTGTTAGCAGCTATATTGGGGTTCCGAGTCAAGCCTTGGTCCCCTGTAAGAGCAGCCAGTGTGTTTTTCATGTGAGGATCCCTTCAGAGCCCAGAACTGAATGTTCTTAAGTGAAAATCACTGGATACAGTATGTATGATGTAATGCAATTTCTTGCTGCTCAAACTCTCACTCTGTGCCTGCTCCATGCTAGCACAGTGCTCTTAACATAGAGTGACATATTCAAATCCTAAGCAAAAGTGCAACAAGCATCAACTTCTAACTTCAAAACTTCAATCTGATTCCTAAAAAGATTCATATATAAAGTGAAACAGTTACCCCAACTGATATAAATGGTCTTCAACACATTTTTTTTTCATAATATACAACATAATGGGGTTATACGCTCTACCAGTTACAGAGTCAATGTAGGTGACATTAAGGAATCCAATATTGGGACTAGGGAGAGGGCTTGGTGTGTGAAAGCACTTGCTGTGAGGGCCTGATGGCCAGAGTCAGTCCTCAGAACTCGAAGCTGTTAAAGACAACTGACTCTGGAAGAAAGGTTGTCTTCTGACCTTCACATGCACACCATGGCATGTGTACTCATGAACATGCCCATGTGCACACACATAACAAAAAATGAAGTATTTTAAAATACTTTTCTTAAATATTTTATGTTCACGAGTGTCTTGCCTACGTGGATGTAGGTGCACCCAGGTCATGTAATTCCCAAAGCTGTCAGAAGAGGGCTTTAGAACGCCTGGATCAGAAGTTAGGATGGGTTTTAGGTGCCTATAGGATGGGAAATAAACCCGGGCTCTCTGCAAGAGCAGCCAGTTGTAGAGATTTATTTTTGTTATTATTCATTGTGTGTGTGTGCAAAAACATTATTTTTTTGTACTTAAAAAAAAACAAATTTAATATTTATTGCTAAATGGAGGTCAAATTTGATTTTAGATGGGAAACTGAAACAGAAACATTTCTTAGATATTCACTTAAATGTTTAAAGAAGATTTTACTTTATAAACAGTGTGTGTGTGTGTGTGTGTGTGTGTGTGTGTAAAGTGTAAAAAGTTACATGCCCATGGGGGTCGGTGGTATTGGATCTCCTGGAACTGGAGTCGAGGCGGTTGTGACACTCCCGATGGAGGTGCTCAGAGAAGAACTTTGTTCCTCCAGTAGAACAGCAAGTGCTCATAAACACCAAGCCCCTCCCCATTCCCTAACTTCCTTCATCTCCATAGATTCTATCATTTCCGTCTCTCATCAGCAGGGATGAAGAAGAACATGCCTGCCAGTAGACAGGTGGCTAAATCTGTATTGTCTTCAATTTCTTTGCTTCTTGAAAATTTTTGCTGTTAAGTCCTGCCTTGGCTGGGACTTCCTTTGGTGACATATGGTAACTAATATTAATTTGGATACCAAATTTAATTAGGGCTAAAAGGAAGAACATTTGTGTTGGATTTCAGTATTTAAGGTCACTGTAATGATATCATTAGTTGTCAGAATTAGGTCCAATCTGGTTCTTTCTTTCCTAATGCTGTTGAGGTTAGATATTTCATGGTAATTAGCTATCTGGTAATGGTTTATCTGGGAGATCAGAAAATGGGTGTACAACTTCTGTTTTCAAACAGAACTATCTGAGATTAAAGCTGCCTTCTGTTTGCTTTATGCACACAAAAGGATGAATTCTGAAACAGAAAGGAAGCCTGTTAGTTACTTTTCTTGTTGCTATAGCCAACTGCCTGACAAAAAGCACTTGAGGGAAGGAGGCTTTATTTTGGCTCCTGCTTTCTGGGAATTTCATTCCATCATGGTGGGGAAGGCAAGCAGAGTGGCTTGGTGTGTGGCGCCAGGCTGTTGTCACTCACTCACAGACAGCTGGAAATGGAACCAGAAGCAGATATGACCTTGAAGCTCCACTATTAGCAACCTTCTGCTAATGGGACCACATCACAGTCTCCTAAACCATTGCCACTAGCTAGGAACCAAGTGTTCAGACACATGGGCTTATAAATGGTTTTCATTCTTAATGTTAAGATGCCTTTATTCAAAGTGTGAAACAGAGAGCTGGCGAGATGGCTCTTTGGTCAAAGCACACGCCACCAGGCCTGCTGACTTGGTTTCTATCCCTGGGGCCCATATGGTGGGATGAGAGACCTGCTTCCAACAAACTGTCCTCCGACCTGACAGCTCTGCACTGGAACACACACCCTGTCCTCCCCCAAAATATATGAATAAAATGCAATTTAAAAACTCTGTAAAACCAGAATAAAAATTCAATAGCTTATCAATGAAGATTCAATATGTACTCTATGGATCATCATTACATGATGGATGATACTTTGTGCAATGTAGGCTTTGAGATTCTTGCACTATTAAGTTACAATAATGAGCAGGAAGTATGACATTTTGGAGATATGCATAACCTACATATCTAATACAACCATTATCAACCTAATAAGGTCTAAATATTGTTAAAGTAAATGTTATTATATATAGTATGTATGCAGTAAAGTAGATTCTTGCTGCTTGGGTACTCACTCTGCCTGCTGCCTGCTAGGAAAGTGCCCTAAAAATGAACAATATACCCAATCCCTAAGCAAAAGTAAAAAAAAAAAAATCAACTATTTGAGTTTCTATGGGTGTGGTGCATGCTGTAAGTTCCTATGAGAAAAGTCCAGAGAACCTGTAAGACTGTTTCCTGATGGTCGCGTACCTCCATGCAATCTCGGTCAGCGAAGAGACGAGGATAGAACTTGGGAGCCCCATCCTTGGTGGCAGAACGATAGGCAGCTGATTACTGCTGGGTGAGGGAGAGCTGATCATGTTTAAGGGATGAACTGTACATAGGTAGACTAGAATCTAAGCTACAAACCCAAAATCTCTCAAGGGAGCATTTTTACCTCGTTATTAGAGCTGCTCTTATCTTTTCTTGGAGGCCCAGCAACATCAGGACCAGGTGTCTTGGAGAACCTTCAGAGTAAAAGGACAATAATGGGTGAGTTTGGTTATTTCAACAACTCCGGTAAAAGGTTAGTCATCTGCATATTAACAGGCATTTCTGCATTTATATAATTAACAGTTGGGTTGTGTTTTAAAGTGCTGGTTAGCTCTGTAAGCTTTAACATCTCAATCTATGACCGTTCATGAAGATTCACTTGTAGCTCCATATAAAGGAGCAATAGTCCGCAGCTGGGGGAGAGAGTTCAGTAGATTAAACTGCTTGCTACACAAATGAATCCTCAGTACCCACATGAAAAGCTGCATGCACCTGTAACCTCATTGCTGTGTCTGGCAGAGAAAGGAAAATCACTTGTTGGCTGTGCATCTAGCTCCAGGTTCAATGAGAGATTCTATCTCAAGTGAATAAAGTGGATGGTGATAAAGTTACCTGGTATTGTCCTCTGGCCTCCATGCAAACACACAGGCACCTACATCACACACACTCAGAGAAAGAGAGAGAGAGAGCGAGAGAGAGAGAGAGAGAGCCCATATTGACAGAGACTTAAAATGATTTGTCTGCACAGACTGCCTCTCTTGAAGGCTGAACTGATATCCTCTAATGGATTTGCTACTTGATTGGAAACAAATTCATTTTCTAAAGGAAGCCAAAAGATAGAATATACCTTCTCCACTGCCTTCTGTTTAAAAACAAAATGGTTTATGCCCCTCCATTACCTACACTTAGGTAAAGGCTAAATGGTTTATCTTTGTAAATTGATAAGGGAATAGCTGATACCATAAGCATATCCACGCTACAGAGAGGCCTTTCAAGGGTTACAAATTACCTTAACATGTGTGTGTGCATGTGCATGTGTGTGTGTGTGTGCACGTGTGTGTGTGTGATGAGAATAATCCATGTACTTCCTCCTCAGCTTCCTTCTTTTATTCTGTAAAGTTCTCTCATTAGGACATGGGGCAAAGTAATTAATCTTGTTACTAGGCTTGTTTTCCGACAAGTCATAGGGATAACCCCATCTCTGGCTCCCCAGTGATGGACTGACAAACAGTCAGGAACGATGCCTGGATTTTTACTTGGGTACTGAGATCAAATGTAATACCTTATGCTTATAGAAAATACAATTTAATAACTGAACTACTTTCCCCCAAACAATTTCAAACCTTTTAACAGAAACCTTGAAGTCTGTCCAGTTTTCCAATAATATATCAAAACAGCAACATTTTCAGAACACTCTGGAATTTCTGATTGATATTCCTATGCCTTTTCAGATACTTTTTACCATTCAGTGACCTCAATTTTACTATTATCATTTTCAAAGCACACATGATCTCCAACATTTTCATCACTTCCCTAAAAAAACCCATGGTGTTTCTCTTCAAACTCCACCTTCCACTGGTAACTCATTCACGTTCTTCTCTGTGGGTTAACGTGATAATTCAATGAATAGCTTCTCCCATGGGCAACATTCATGCAATCACTCATCATATTCAAACACTCACAAGCAGTAGGTGAATAATTAAGGAAGACTTGCAGTTTTAGAACAAGAAAACAGAAGTCCAAGTACTATTTCTGACTCTCCCTGTATACACAAAGTTTCTTAAAATGTTTAAACTGCAGGGTCTGCAACAGAACTACCATTTTGTCAGGGTATTAAATAGAAGTTGAAGTATACTATGTCAATTGATTAGTCTCTGACATCATTTAACATCCTGAAATTCAACAAGTTTTTAATCTGTCGATAGGTGAAAATGAATACTTATATTAAACAACATTTTCCCACATAAAATATGGGAAGAGGTTAGCCCTCCACTAACAACAGAACAATGGAAACACACACACACACACACACGCACACACACACACACACACACACACACACACACACAAAATAACACACACCCAAGGATGGAAGATGGCAATTTATAGGCCTGGCCTCTGGCTACAAGAACAGATGGTTTTATTATTTACACACTCAATGGCACGACATTCCTGTTTCATTTATCCTGATTTCATTCTTCCCCCCACACCCGTCAAACACCACACCCACTTCTCTGAAACACCACAGACTTTTCATTGAGTCCGGGGTTCCCTCCATGAGGGCGGGTGGTACACCCTAGATACATTCCTCTGTTGACATTCACACAAGTCACCACTATTGTAGTTCTATCCTGGTCTCCTAAACCCTATACCAGCCATTTCACAGCTCATCAAGCAATTCTGCATCTCGCTAAGTGCTTAAATTTCATAGTCATGTGTCCAAGGAGAAAAGTTATGCATTAAAAAGGGGACGGAAATAAATAGATGCACAGCTGAGCTTAAAAGAATCACTTTTCTGTCTAAAATTGATACTCTTTGACTCTTTGAATATGAAGATAATGCAAGACTTGAGTCCATCTTAATGGCTTATCACAGATGACACTCATCAACGTCAAGCTTCCTATCTTTATATTCTGTAAAATGTGTCAGTCATTTATTTTGAGATTGATAAAATCATACCTGGCCATGGCCTTGTCAATCACAACATAACGATTTCCTAAAGATAAAGGAAAAAGAGGTTCTGTAAGAACTTGACAAAATTAGGACACAGGAAAAGAAGGTGACAAGCAAGGTATATCAGGTTCAGGCATTCGGTCCAGCATGAGACTCTGAGATGAGGAAGACAAGTATCCAGTGACAGGCGACTCTTGGGAGCCCATTCTCTTGACTACTCGGGATCAAAGACTCATAACCACACAATGTATTCAGTCCAAAGTCTTACTTCAATTCTCTGTATATATACAGTAAAGAAAAAGTGGAACGACAAAATGATTTTGGCATTGAACACTGAAGGTATACCACTGTGCACACTGAAAGTGGTCCAAAACCAATCTCACTCTCAGGCTGACCCATACTGGCGAATCCTCAAAATTGCTAGAAATTAATACCATCAAAGAAATAAGACATTGCTCTTTTTGAGTGCCTAGAGATTCGTGATGTGGTGAAAAAATCTAAGTATCCTCACCTGGATAGACACACAGAATTTGTTCCAACGGGGAAGTTCAAATTGTCTAGTTTGGAAGGGAACCGCCCTATCCAAGGAAGTTCTAGAGGAGCTGAACTCCATTCCGAGCATCCACACTGTGGGTGGCTTGGTCCATGGCCTAATTCCATCACTTGGGGCTCGGGCTCCTCTCGCTTCCATTCACATGCACATACAAGCCTAATCTCCAGGGAATTCCTTTTGGAAAAATCAGAAATTAGAGAGAAAAATGTGTGCAGGGTATAGCTACCATGAGCCTCTATCACTTAGAGTGCCAACAAAGACCCATGTTCAATCCATAGAGCACTGCCAAAATGAAGAAGAAATAATAGGACTGAATGTTGAAGACCGAGTCACTAACCCTACTGTAAGCTATTACGAGACGTAGTAACCTTCACACGGGAGTGGACTAAATTGAAAATAACGGCGTAAGTGCAAACGGTCCAAATGCAGAAGCTGTACTGAGCACAAACCCAGATGTATCCAATTTGATTACTTGGGAAAGAAATCAAGGAAAGGATTAACTATCATGCATTATGTCTGAGAAAATATTAGTTTTCAGAGAATTTGAGGTCTGTAATGATGACAATAAGAAAGAATTCAATGCACGGAGAGCAAAAGCTGAAATCGAAAATGATATTGGAGTCATGCTCCAATGATGTACTGAGAGTCACCAAAAGAATAGATGACCTTCAAAAGCCTTTATTTTCTTGGTTTGAAAGGTTCATTTAGTATATTGCATGACTATGTGAGGTAACCGGGAGTTTGTATGTCTAACACATGCATGCTTGTCCTTCACAGAGGCCAAAGCACAGCACCGGAGACCCTACAATGAAGGTAAGAAGCGACGGTGAACCACTCCCTGCGTGTTGACTATCTAACCTCCCGTGATCTACTAGAACACGAAGAGCTCCTGACTCTCGAGGCTTCCTTCCAACTCGCCCGAGTGCTCTCCTTATTTCAAAAAGGCATGACGGACGACAGCGTCGAAAAGAAACCAACATTTGTCAGACAATATTGTTTCGGGCCACAGTTTGGTGATACAACTTCTTAAATCATTCTGAATTCCAAATGGAACAAAAACGGGGAAAATAAGAAAGTGTCGTACGTGCATGGTCTCCACATGGCCCCTTTGGGAGGTAAAGTCTTTTAGTGGTTTGTAGCAGGACAGAGAGATGATCCTGAATAACCCCCGTTTGTAATTCTTACCGGGTCCGCGCTGGACAGTTTCTTCAGGGAAGGCTCTGTGTCCTTCTGGGGGATGTCCTTCACTGTGAAATGATCGAACAAGTGATCATTAATACTCCTGTGAAAACCATTGAGGAAACGCTCTGAACGATTTGTTATTTGGTGTTCACAATGCCCCTTCCATAACACACTTGAAATCACCCCTACATATCTGCTTCAAATGTACTTGTGAGTGCTGATCACTTTCCTTACATCTGCTAATTTCTTCTCATGGGGAAGAAATGGCAAGAATTTAGACCCGATTAAAACTATAAAGAGACAAAGACACAGGCATGCGCATACAAACAAGAATACATGCACACACACTCTCTCTCTCTTTCCCGCTCTCTGTCTCTATCAGAAACACAAATGGGTGAGTGCACAGACACACACATACACACATACACACCCTCCCTACACACACACGCATTCACTCACACTGGATGGCAAGGAGGGCTGTATTTCTTCCTCAAGGTGTGATTCCCTGGTTGCAGTGACCGCTGGCCGTGGCCATATGTAGTGAAAGCTCTTAGTATTCATAATGGAGTCCCACACTTATGCCTGCATAGCACCCTGAGTCCTTCCCTGACATTTTCTAGGCAGTTCATTGGGTCTTAGATACTCTGCCACGCTTTGGGTCGGATTCACCAAAAAATTGATTCCTGCTCAGGCTGGCAACATTCTCACAGGCTACCACACTCTTTTGAGATTTCAAACTCATTTGGTTTTCAACGATTGGTCCCTGAGTGGCCTCTGAACCCTCAACCTCTGTGTTCCAATACTCAACAAGCAGCTCCATGTGAGCTTGATTCTGTGAGAAGAGTGTGAATTAGCACCCTTCGTTTTAGCTCTCTTCTTTCAGTTTGCGATAAAGAAGCAATTCAAAATGACCTCCTAAATTGTGATTGATGCCTTGGCTGAATGAATGAGCCATGTCAAATGATACAGCAAAGCTGGACACAAGAGAACTAAGTACACGGGCAGAATCTTCCCAGTACTGATGTTAATCCCTGCCCTAAAACCTTCTGAACCAGGAGAAGTTTCAAGAAAGTTAAGGACCCTGGGTTTGACACGACTCCTATCAGGTCCTCCACGGACTCAATAGATGAAGGGTCCAGAAATCACTGTGTCTATACAGCTCTCTTGCCCAGTCAGGGAGAGTCAGTTTCCATAAGTGTGTTTGTGACTAACAATAGGAGCTTCATGTCTCATCTCAGAGGCCTGGACCTTTAGCAGTTACCAGCTGACAGGAAAAGGACACGTATGTGGGAACTTAATGAAAGCAATGTTTCCCCACAAATATATTTCTTTCCACCTTGGCAATGACAAGGCAGAGCAGGCATTCAGCACAGAATCAGGGACCTAGGTCAGAGCCCGAGAAACATGGACTAGTGTTCTAACTTTAAAACCTTCCATCACTGGTTATATTTTCAGGTCTATGGTTCTTACCTTGGTGAAGACTCCCGGGTGGCAGCATCGTCCTCGGACTCTAATAGAGAGACAAGAGGTATGTTCTAGCAACTACAGAATAATAACATCATACGTCAGACAGAGACATCGACTAAAGGTTTGTGGGTACCCAATCTGTGGAGATACTTCTGGAGACTTCTGCAGGGGAATGTTCATTTGTCCGCAGTCTATTCACTGACAAGCCTTGCTTCCACTCTCGGTGTTGTAGAAAGGCAAGGATGGCATATAAGTTAAGTACCCAAAATTCAAGTGTGCAGAAAGACCGTGATCCGAAACGTATGATCTCAGAGGGTCAGAAAGTGCGTCCAAAAAAGAATCCTGATCAGGTGGATGATGTTGAAATAATGCGATGCTGCTCCAGCTGTTCATGCCGTGACTGAAATTGTTCCGCTTAGGGGGAAAATTCCAAACACATGGAGGAGGATGTCTGGTGACGCGTATGACGTCATGGATCCAGACACGCTCACGGACAAAACAACATTTTGGAAAGGGAATGGGTGGTCAGTCTGCCATGGTGCCTGTGGATGACCAATGGAGGCACGTCCCTGAGTGCACAGAGCTGACCTTTGGAAAAAATACCCCGAAGGATTTTTGAAAAGCGAAAGGAATCAAGCAAGGTTTCTCACGTTTTAAAATCTCTTTGAGTGGACCTGGATGAATCTGTGTATCGAGTTAGCATTAAGGAAAGCGGTGGCAGAAATGGAGGATCCGGAGGTGTTGGGTGAGAAACAATGGGGTACTTGAACATTTCAATATCCACTGATCAGGATGCTGTGCACAGTAACTGAGCGTGCCTAATGCAGAGTAAACCATAGCATGGAGGGAAGATGTGGGCACGAAGCTTCAGCCTCAGACAGGATGACCGGGTTCCAGGGCGTGAACTTGCAACCAGGGACATGTGAGTTCACAAAGGTGACCTAATGAGCCTCATCATATAGGATAGAATGCGTGAATTACCGTGCCCGGTTTAGGAAGTGTGACCATGGGGTGGGGGGGCGGAGAAGATGGGATGCCTGCTTTGAAACACAAACCAAGGGTCAAATACCCTACACATCAAAAATGGAGCCGACTGGGAGTAGTGGTGCCTGAATTCCCGGAGAAGTGCTGAGGATCTGCTGGGAGATGGGGAAGAGACTTGCATAGAAGGAATGTACACTGTCCAAAATCTTCAGAGCATCAAGAAAATAGAACAGAAACATTAAAAAAGAGAATTGAGAAATGATATTCCTGCCATTCACACTCCAATGTCTTCCCTCCTTTCCGAACTAAAACTTCCATAATTTGACGGATGGTAGCAAAAATAAGACATAGGAGACTAGTGAAAATGGCAATGGATATCAGGTCTAGTCATTCACACTTGAATTTCTTTCCTCCTTTTGCATCTACATCTTTCATCTTTTCGTCTTTCATCATGGGAGAACCATTTACAGAATATTTCAGGAAGAATACTTACCTGCCCCAGTCTGCAGCTTCTTCTTTCTTGGCGGTTTAGGTGGTGGCACACGACGAGGTGCACTGAAACGTGAAAGATTAGAATCAACTTCATACTCGTGACCACAGCGTTGATCACACTCTCTCAATGACTGGGTCTTACGAATTCCCGTTTCAAGTGATATTCAAAAGTGACAAAGGAGTTCAACTTGTTATTCAGCAGAGAAGCAGGATTTTTCACTGTTTTCACAAAACCTTTTTCTCACGTGAAGAAAATGGTGAGAGGCCATCTTTTGAATAACAACACTCCCACCGCACACCCCCACTCACACCCACACCCACACCCCCTACATCCCCACACCCACACACGATGGGAAGCAGTGTTGTATTCTTCCTCAGGCTGGGAATCGGCGGCTGCAGTACCTGACGACCTCGGACATATGTCCTGAATTCACTTAATATTCCTCACTGATCCCCCACAGTTATGCCTCCGTCCCTGACATTTTCTCGGCACTTCAATGAGTCTTAGGCTCGCTGCCAAGTGATCGGTCTGATCCACCGAGAAATTAATTTCTGCTCGGGCTGGCAACGTTCCCACAGGCTAACACACTCTTTTGAGACTTGGAATTCCTTTGCTTTTCAACGATTCATTCCTGAGTGGCCTCTGAACCCTCAACCTCGGTGTTCCAGTACTCCACAAGCATTTCCACGTGAGCATGATTCTGTGAGTAGAGTGTGAATAAGCACCCTTTGTTTTGGCTCCGTTCTTTTAATTTGCAATGACGGAGCAATTTCAAACCGATTTCCTAAATTTTTCATCGGTGCCTTGCCTGAATGAGTGAGACATGTCAAAGGATACAGCAAAGCTGGACACAAGAAAACTAACTACAATTGCAAGCTATCCGGAACTGATGTTAATACCTGCCTTAAAATCTTCGGAACCAGGAGAAGGTTCAACAGAGTTATGGTCCCTGGGTTTGACACGACTACCATCAGGGTCTGCACCGACTCAACACTTGAAGTGTCCAGAAATTGCTGTGTGTATACACCTCTCTTGCCCAGGTAGGGAGAGACAGTGTGCATCGATGCGTGTGACTAACAGTAGGCGCTTAACCTCTGTATCAGAGGCCTGGACTTTTACCAGTTAATAGCTGACAGTAAAAAAAGAGACGTGCCTGGGAACTTAACGCAAAGCTATGCTTCCCACATCAAATATATTTCTTTCCTCCTTGGCTGTGACATGACAGAGCTGGCATTCAGCACACTATCAGGCACCTAAGTCAGCGTCTCAGAAACATGGACTTGTGTTCTATCTTTATCACCTTATGTCACTGCTCGTATTTTAAGGTCTATGAATCTTACCTGGGTAAAGACTCCGTGGTGATAGCATCATCGGATTCTAGCAGAAAGACAAAAGTTATGTTGTACCAAGTACGGCATAATAACATCACACATCACACAGAGACATCCACTAAAGGTTTCTGGGTAACCAATCTGTTGAGATACTTCAGCAAACCTCTGAAAGGAATGTTCGTTTGTCAGCAATCTATGCACTGACAACTCTTATTCCACTCTTGGTGTTATAAAAAGGCAAAGACAACGTAGAAGTTCAACATTATTACCCAAAAGTACCCTGTGCAGAAGGATGTGATCGGAAACTAATGATCTCAGGGGTCATAGAGTGGAATCCGAACAAGAATTCTCACCAGATGGATCGTCTCAAAATACTAATGTGCTGCTCCAGCTGTTCGTGTTGTTACTGACGTCGTTCAGCTTAGGAGGAAATTCCCAGACACATGGGAGCAGGATGTCTGGTGACCACTTATGGGAAGCCCGGATACAGACACGCTCATGGAGGCCACAAAATCTTGGAAAGGACAAGGATGCTTAGTCTGCCCACAATGCCCGTGGAGAACACTCGGAGGGGCGTCACTGAGAGCACAAGGCCGGCCTTGGGAAGCAATCCCTGAACCATTTTAGAAAAGGGGAGGGGCTGAAGAAGAGTTCTCACAGTTTGAAAATTCTGTGAGTGGATGTGGATGATTCTAAGAACTGAGTAAGCCTTTAGGAAAGCCGTGGCAGAAACGTAGGATCCAGAGGTGGTGGGTGAGGCACGATAGGGCAGTTGCACATTTCAATACACCATGAATGGCACTGTGTCCACAGGGCCTCATCATGCCTAATCCAGACTAAACCATAGCGTGGAGGGAAGACGTGGGCACGAAGCTTCTGCCCTAGACAGGATCACCAGGCTCCAAGGGATGAACTTGCACCGGGGGACATTCGGGTTCACGAATGTGACCTAATGTGTCTCATCGTATAGGACAAAAGGCGTGAATTTCCCTGCCCTAAGGAATCGTTACCATGCACTGGGGTGGAAGGAACATGCGATTCTGGGTATTATACACACACATGCTCAACTTTGCTGCTAAAATAAAAACGGAGCTGACAGGGAGTAGTGCTGGTTGCCTTCCTGGGTAATTGCTGAGGATCTGGCAGGATATCGGGAAAAGACTTTGCATAGAATTAATATACACTGTCCAAAATCTCAGAGCATCCAGAAAATAGAAAGTAAAAATTTAAAAAGAGAGCTAAGAAATGATATTCCTGTCATTCACACTTCAATGTCTTCCCCCCTTTTGAACTATAACTCCTTAAATTGACTTATGGTAGTACCATCTGAGGTACATATCAGTAAGCATACTCACTCCCGCCGGTCTCCAGCAACGTCTGACCCGGTGGTTCTGGTGGAGGCACACGCGGAGATGCACTGAAACGGGAAAGAATGGAATCGATTTCAGAATCATGTGCCGAGCGTTCACCACACACTCTCAATGACTGGTCTTATGAGTTCCCGTTTCCCCTGACATCAGAAAATGAGGAAGGAGCTTCATTTGTTCCTCAGTGGATATATAGGATTATTCACTGCTTTCTCAACAAAATTATCTCACATGAAAGATATGGGGAAGGTGTTAGGCTTCCACTAACACAACAGCACAATACACTCACACACTCACAATCACACACACAAATACACACACACACGCACACACACACACACACCGATGGAAGATGGTGTTTCACAGGCCATGCGTCTGACTGCAGGAAATACTGGCTTTATGATTTACACACTCAGTGGCATGGCACTCCTGTTTCCTTCATCCTCCAGTTCATTCACCTCCCATACACGACAGACGCCACACCCACTTCTCTGACATACCACAGAATTTTCATTGAGTCCCAGGCTCCCTCCCTGACGGTGGGTGATAGACCAGGGTAATGGTTGCTTCCTAGACTCATTCCGCTACCGACACTCTCACAAGTCAGCACAACTGCGGTCCTATACTGTTGTTCTAAATATACTCCCAGGCGCTGCATTGCTCATCAAGCATTTCTTTGTCCTTCTGAGTCCTTAGATCTCACAGCCATGTGTCCAAGGGGGAGAAGTCATACATTGAAAATAGTAGATAGACATAACTCATCAAGGCCCGCCTTCCTATTTTGATATTCTGCAAAGTGTGTCTGTCTTAAACTCAAGAGAACCGTACCTGGCCGTGGCCTCGTCCATCACACCATCACGATTCTCTGAAGATAAAGCAAAAACAGTTTGTGTGAGAACTCGACAAAAATAGGACATAGGAAGTTAAGGAGTCTAGCAAGGGACACCCGGTTCAGTCATTCGGTCCAGGTTGACACTCTGAGATGAGGAAGACAAGTGTCCGGTGACTAGTGACTCTTGGGGAGGCTATTCTCTCAACTCCTCTAGATCAAAGACTCATATCCAGACAATGAATTCACTCCAAAGTCTTACTTCAATTCTCTGTATATTTGCAGTAAAGAAAAAGCGGAACGATGAAATGATTCCAGCATTGATAACTGAATGTCTACCATTGTGCACAGTGAACCCGGTGTAAAACAAATCTCACTCTCATGCTGACGCATACTGCTAGAAATTGACAGCATCAAAGAAATAACACATTGCTCTTTTGGAATGCCTAGAGATTCGTGATGTGGGGAGAATTGCAAGTATCCCCACATGGAAAGACACAGAGAAGTTCCTCCTGCTGGGAAGTTCAAAGTGTCTAGCTTTGAAGGGAACAGCCTGATCCAAGGAAGCTCCAGAGTATCTGAATTCCATTCTCAGCATCCACACCGTGGGTGGCTTGGCCCGTGCCCTAATTTCATCACTTCGGAATCAGGCTTCTCACGCTTCCATTCACATGCACACACCGGGCCAATCTCCAGGGAATTCCTTTTGGAAAAATCAGAAATCCAAGATAAAAATGTGTGCAGGGTGAAGCTACCGTGAACCTTAGAGTGCCAAAAAAAGACCCATCTTCAGTCCTTAGAGCACTGGCAAAATGAAGAATAAATAGTGGGACTAAATGTTGAAGACCGAGTCACTAGCCCTACCATAAGCTATTAGGAGACGTAGTAACCTTCACACGGGAGTGGATCAAATTAGAAAATAACAGAGAAGGTGAAAATGGTCCAAATGCAGAAGCTGTACTGAGCACAAACCCATATGTGTCCAATTTGATTACTTGGGAAAGAAATCAAGGAAAGGATTAACTATCATGCATTATGTCTGAGAAAATATTAGTTTTCAGAGAATTTGAAGTGTATATGATGACAATAAGAAAGAATTCAATGCACAGAGAGCAAAAGCTGAAATCGAAAACGATATTGGAGTCACGCTCCAATGATGTACTTACAGTCGCCAAAAGAATAGATGACCTTCAAAAGCCTTTATTTTCTTGGTTTGAAAGGTTCATTTAGTATAGTGCATGACTATGTGAGGTAACCGGGAGTTTGTATGTCTAACACATGCATGCTTGTCCTTCACAGAGGCCAAAGCACAGCACCGGAGACCCTACAATGAAGGTAAGAAGCGACGGTGAACCACTCCCTGCGTGCTGACTATCTAACCTCCCGTGATCTACTAGAACACGAAGAGCTCCCGACTCTCGAGGCTTCCTTCCAACTTGCCCGAGTGCTCTCCTTATTTCAAAAAGGCATGACGGACGACAGCGTCGAAAAGAAACCAACATTTGTCAGACAATATTGTTTCAGGCCACAGTTTGGTGATACAACTTCTTAAATCATTCTGAATTCCAAATGGAACAAAAACGGGGAAAATAAGAAAGTGTCGTACGTGCATGGTCTCCACATGGCCCCTTTGGGAGGTAAAGTCTTTTACTGGTTTGTAGCAGGACAAAGAGATGATCCTGAATAACCCTCATTTGTAATTCTTACCGGTTTTTTGAAAAGCGAGAGGAATCAAGGAAGATTTCTTACATTTCATAATCTCTTTGAGTCGACCTGGATGAATCTGTGTATTGAGTAAGCATTAAGGAAAGCGGTGGCAGAAATGCAGGATCTGGAGGTGGTGGGTGAGACACAACAGTGGACTCGCACTTTTCAGTATACAGTGATCAGGATGTTGTGCACAGTACCTGAGTGTCCCTAATCCAGAGTAAACCATAGCATGGAGGGAAGATGTGGGCACAAAGCTTCAGCCCTAGGCAGGATGACCAGGTTCCAGGGCGTGAACTTGCATCCAGGGACATGTGAGTTCACAAAGGTGACAGAATGAGCCTCATCATACAGGATACAATGTGTCAATTACCATGCCCGGTGTAGGAAGTGTGACCATGGGGTATGGAGAAAGAAGATGGGATGCTTGGTTTTGAATATGAACAAATTCAACTACGCTAAACATCAAAAATGGAGCCACCGCGAGCAGTGGGGTGGCATTCCTTGAGAAGTGCTGAGGGTCTGGACAGAGACTGGGAAGGGATTGTGTCTAATTAATACACACGTCAGAAATCTTCAGAGCATAAGGATCATAGAAAGTAAAAATTCAAAAAGAGAATTCAGAAATGATATTCATCCCATTCATTCTACAATTTCTTCCCTCTATTTTGAACTATACCTCCTGACGTTGACTATGGTAGTAGCATGTGAGGTACATATCAGTAACCATACTCACCCCCACTGGAGTCCAGGAACGTCTGACCCACTGGTGCTGGTGGAGACACAGACAGAGATGCACTGAAACGGGAAAGAATAGAATCGATTTACAAAGAATTTACCACATGCTTCCTATTTTGAGTGACATTACAAAATGGCTAAGGAGTTTCATTTGTTCCTGACTGGATAAGTAGGATTTTGCACTGATTTCAAAATGAAATTTTCTCACGTGAAATATATGGGAACATGTTAGCCCTCCACTAGCACAGCAGAATACAAACACACACACACACACACACACACACAGTGGAGGAAGGAGATTCACAGGACAGGCATCTGGTGACAGAAACTGGTGGTTGTATTATTTCCACACTCAATGGCATGGTACTTCTGTTTCATTCGTGCTCCATTTCATTCAAACTACCATGCCTGTCAACACCACACAAACTTCTCTGAATAACCACAGACTTTTCCTTCAGTCCCAGGCTCCCTCATAAGGGTGGGTGGTAGTCCCGGGAAAGAATTGCTCCCTACATACATTCCTCTCCCAGCACTCTCACAAGTCACCACAATTATGGTCCTATACTGTTTGTCTAAATCCTACTCTCAGATGTTTCATTGTTCATCAAGCATTTCTGTGTCCTGCTGAGTCCTTAGATCTCACAGTCATGTGTCCAAGGACAGAAGCCATGCACTGAAAATAGTGGATGGACATAAATAGATGCATAACTGAGCTGAAAAGACTCACTTTTCTTTGTAATATGTACTCTTTGACTATGAAGATAGCACAAGCCTTGAGTCCATTTTAATGGCTCATCTTCACAGGTGACAGACACTCTTCAAGATCAGGCTTCCTATCTTGCTATTCTGCAAATTGTGTCATCTATTTTGAAGTTGATAAAGATCGTACCTGGCTGATCTTTCATTCGTCTCACTGTCCCGTTTTTCTGAAGATAAAGGAAAAAGAGGATTTGTAAGAACTTGACAAAAATAGGACAGGAAATTAATGACAATGGGAATAGACATCAGGTCTAGCCCTTCACAATTGAATTTCTTTCATCCTTTTGCAACCAAATCTTTCATATTTGACTTATGGTAGCACCATTTAGAGTATATTCCAGTGAGAATACTTACTTCCTCCAGTCTTGAACCACTTCTGCCGTGGTGGTTTAGGTGTTGGCACAGGAGGAGATGCACTGAAACAGGAAAGTATAGAATCAACTCCATACTCGTGACCAAAGCTTTTACCACACTCTCTCAATACCTGCTCTTAAGAATTCCTATTTCAAATGACATTAAAAAGTGACAAAGGAATTTAATTTGTTCTTCAGTAGACAGGATTTGTCACAGTTTTTACAACTTTTTACATGTAAAAGAAATGGGAAATTATTATCTCTTTAATAACGATACACACACACACACACAGATGGAGGATGCTGATTCACAGGGGAGGCATCTTGCTCCAGGAACTCCTGGTTTTATTATTTACACACTCAATGGCATGGCACTCCTGTTTCATTCATCCTCCATTTCATTCAAGCTCCTATACCTGTCAAATGCCACACCCACTATTCTCACATACAATAGACTTTTCATTGAATTCCTTGTGTGCTCCCTGAGGGCGGGTGGTAGATCAGAGTAATGAGTGCTCCCTAGAAACATCCTTCTGCCAACACTGGCACAAGTCACCTCCATTTTGGTCCTATTCTGTTTGTCACTATCCTACTCCCAGCCGTTTCGTTGCTCATCCAGCATTTCTGTGTCCTGCTGAGTCCTTAGATCTACAGCCATGTGTCCAATGAGGGAATTCCTACATTGAAAATATTGGAATAACAGAAACAGAACAACTTTTCTGCCTCATGTTTATAGACGTTTGACTCTTTGACAATGAATATACATCAATTCTTCAATCTACTACGTATGCACTATTTTAATGTTTAACAAGCCTTTCCATGTATTTCAGAATGCTTATTTCTCACAACCCGATAAAATACACACTTTTGAGGGTAAAACCATACCTCCATCTCCATACATTCCTGATCCCATATATGAACCCCACGTTCTATGGCTTGCTGTGCTGAATCCTGTGTCAACAAGTTCATTTCCCTGGCTTATTTTTTTTAACTGTAGTGAACAGTTGGACATGGTTGTCCTCTTTCTATAAAGGACCATGCACTTTATATCACCCAGTGAGAAGATTTCTAACAAAGACGTGGGTAGCCTTGAACCTTGTCCTTCTATCTCAGTCTTGACAGATGTTAACATGCTTCATTCATACTAGCTCACTGGCCTGAATTCTAATTTTTTCACATGTCTGTATGATGTGCTATCTGTAGTATAATTCTGTGTGTCTGTGTCCCTGATTGAGAGAGAGATAAACAGAGAAAGGACAGAAAAAAGACAGAGAGACATTTCAGGGGCATATGTGCCACAGTGCATGTGTGGAGATGAGGGAACAGACTTGATCGCTGTCCAAAAAGCTCAGGAAATGCTCCTGTCTACTTCCTGCTGCACAGGGGTTCAAATGCAGTGACATGCCTCTCTTTTAAATGCGTACCATGGATCTGAACTCAAGTCCTCATTATTTGGCGAGCAATTTCCCCACTAAATCCTCTACACAGCCATTTAAGATGCATTTACTATCCCAGGATTTGAATTCTACTACCGCCTTTTCCACATCAGTCATAAACCCCAATATGCTCCCCGCTGTTCCTTTCAAACCAATGCTGTTCCTCTTCAATGCCACTTTCCTCCGCGAACTCGCTCACAGCGTCCACTGTGGCTTAACTTATTACTTGCATCACTCATGCGCTCCCCTGTCTTATTGCAACACTCACAGGCAGCAGGACAATGAAGAAGGAAGCCCAGCAACCTCAGAATTGGGGAGCAGGGGTCCGAGTCCCAGTTCTGCCACTCAAAAACGCATCCACACAGTTACAAAGATGTTTTTACTTCAGGGGCCCCAGTCCCACAATGGTTTTGTGAGGGTGCTCAATGTAACTGATTAATTAATTGATAGATATCTCTAAGTTTCCTTAATATCCTGAAATTCTAGATGATTTCAGTCTGTCCAGAGAAAATGAATACTTTGCTGTCAGAAATGAAAAAAAGGAAAAAGGAAGAAACAAACAATGGAAGAGTAAAAGTCAAGCAAGCGGTGCTGTAATATAAAATGAGAGAGGAACTGTACCATTTCCGACGAACCACTGCACGCACGTCTGCCCCCTTCCCTTTTAAAAATTCTGCCATGTCCTCTTTTTGTTCATGTATGGCCAGTAAGAATGGTGTGAAGCCGCGCTGTAAAGAAAATCAGAGTTTGTAAAAGACATATTGCTCTACTAAACTTAAAATCTCCGCACAGACTAGGAACATAAATGCATGCTGTGAAGAGGAAATCCGAAGTGGGCGTTCTTCCTTCTTCCCGCCGCATGGCCCCACGCCGTTCCTGCCCTTTGCACACCCTCCCCTGCCCTGCGCTCCACCTGACCTCCACTCCTCTCCAAAACCCAATCTAAACTCGCTGCTTCCAAGAATCTTTGCCTCTGTGGAGTTTCCCCTTCAGTACCCAACCCTACAGCGTAGTACTAAAGTTTTTACGCATTCCTGTGGAATGGATGAGCTCAGATGGTCATCTCTGAGGCAGAGTTTCTCCATCTCTACTTCCAAAAGTGCTGCACAGATGGCAAGAGAATCAGAATTTCAGGCTCAGTGTTAAAGAACTCCTTTGACTTGATCCTCACTCGAGTAATACTTCCTTCTTATGAAAAACATGCACAGTTAAAGACGAGTTTCAGGGACATACTTTACTATTTTCCAATAATGGGATTGTTTCACCGGTCAGGAATGGAAGTCCCTTGATTCTCTTCTCTTTATGGTGGCAGAAACCATATCCCACTGCTAGGTGCCCCTGCTCCAAATAGGCCCCAAAGGAAACGGGTTCTGAATTAAAAGACAGAGGCTTCAACATAAGCCTGATTACTTATTATTTTAAGATGCAGTTTACATACTGGTAGTTAGAAATCTGAGTACAAGATTTTATTCTCACTTATAAGGAAAATCCATCCACAGTATACAAACCTGCGAACTAAATATATACCAGTCTATCAATTAAAATGAATATATAAATAAAAATTCTAATATTGACCTGAATGGGTTCTTTTTATGAAAATCAAAGACAAGGAACTCCTTTGGTTAAGGGATAATGAAGTCACAGTCTTGATTAAACTCAATTTTCATTAAAAATCCCATTTTCAGGTGAATGTGAAATTTTATACTATAGAATGATTTTTAAAGCATTAACTTTTAATGTGTAAATTTTAATCCTAATTCAAACTTTAACATGAATCATGAATTATATGTAATGATAAAAGATCTGTTAACGTACTCTTAGAAACCAAT
Organism: Eospalax fontanierii; assembly: GCA_035773235.1. Classification (NCBI taxonomy): domain Eukaryota; kingdom Metazoa; phylum Chordata; class Mammalia; order Rodentia; family Spalacidae; genus Eospalax; species Eospalax fontanierii. Next base: position 10,579,944 of record CM069554.1, read on the forward strand.
ATAAACTCCAAATTATATTGTACCATATGTGTACGCATGTTCATGTAGGCACACCCGTGTGGGCAGAGTGCAACACATTGGCTGTGGTTGCCGGAACTCTACCACACCTGCTGTTCCTCAGGAGCTGTCCAACTTTTTTTTAAAGATGTAACACATTTTTTTCACGTGTATGTATGCTTGGCTTACATGAATGTATATGCAACATGTGAGCTCCTGGTATCCGTGGAGGCGAGAAGGGGACACTGGAAACCTTGGAACTGGAGTTACAGGCAGTTCTGTCGCAAAATGTATGTAGTGGGAAAGCCCAGGCCTTCTGCAAGAGCACCAAATGCCTCCAAATGCCTTCGACTGCTCACTCACCTCTCAGCTCATTACTCTCTGTTCTGAGACAGGGTCTCCCACTTAGCTGCAGGTTCCCAGTCAGGCACGGCTGGCCAGACAGGGGCCCAGGGTTCCTCCGGTCTCCACCTCCCCAGCAGTGGACTCACAAGGCCGCACTACCAGGTAGGTTTATTTCCGAGGACTTCATTCAGGTCCTCATGTTACCTTGGAAACATTCTACCAACTGACCTGCCTCCCAGACCCTCAAATTCTTATAGATTACTCTTATCCTGAATTCTAGGAAATATCTGACTGCACACAGACACTGAAAACTCAAATACAGACAGAGGAAAAGTAAGTACATGAGGAAAAAGGCAGTCTATCCCTGGCACCCTGGAGCGGCATGGCCTCCCGTACATGGGGTGTCTTCTACACAGGATCAAAATGTCACGTGGACTCAGAGCTGATGGGATTTAATTCTTTAAGACCAAGGTTCTAGAGAAGTCTCCTGAAGTTTAATGTGAACTCAATTCATGGACGACACTAAGTCTGTATATGAGACACATTCATTCCACAGGCCTAAACATCTACACTGTGTGGGTAGGTTGCCAAATAAATGTTTCTGTAGGAGGAAATATTGCCTATGGAGGCTTTTTCTTCTTTCAGTACCATGTGTTACTAAAATTCAAGTCACAAAAATGACACTTTCTTCAAGACATTCTCCTACAAAATCATTTTTAACCTATTTGTATCTAAATATCCAAACTTGTAATCAAATCAATGATTAGTTTAATGGAGTGGCTGAATTTAAATTATTCAAAGGATTCCTACTGCTCTTCTTATTAATGGCATGGTTTTTGGTGTGTGAAACTGTCAAGCTGATAACACTAGGGCTACCTGATCTTAACAGATACAGTGTGTTAGAAGATAAATGAAATGTAAGTAAATGTTAATGAACATGGGAGATGGGCCAATCTGATTCTTGAAGACTTAGGTTCTCTGGATCAGGGAATTCACACACTACACCTGTCTAATCAGTGGTTTACATCCGGAATGTAACAGAATTACCGAACCAGACTCTTCAGAGAAGAATCTTGATATGTAAGACAATTCTCTGTATCATTTGCGGATATGGACAAAAGGAGAAAACAGAAGACACACTCACAGAAAACTCAGTTCTATGTCCCAGAGTAGGGGGAGCACAGGGACAGGAGAACTCAGTTTATAACTCGACTGCAAAAATGCAAAGCCAATTATTCCTCAGATGCTAGCAAAACGTGGATTTATGAGCAAAACCGAGACACTTGTGTGGCTCTTTCTGCAAGAAAAGGACAGGATGGCAGCGAGCTCATTGGCCTTCCCTTTCATTTTCTACACAATCTGTACCTAGTCACTGCCAGGCTGTTGGCCTGAGAATCCTCCTAAATTGGATCTCAAGGCAGATTTACAATACAACACAACAATAGTCTTTCCCAAACTAAGAATTATTTCCTCTCAAATGAAAGAGCATTTCTTGTGTACACATAATCCTTAAAAAAAGAGAAGTAAACTATGTCTGCCTAGTATATACCTTCAGTAACCAAATTTGCAAATTTGCCTGCACACCTGTAATCACAGCCTCTTTCTTGTTTTCCCTGTTTTGGCCACATCTCTGAGAGATAGCTCACCTCAATATGACTTCTCAGCTGAAATAAGATTTCCATTTATCATAAAGTTTTAATTTTAATTAATTTATTTTCATTCTTTGTGCATTTCTCTCTCTCTCTGTATGTGTATGTGTGTGTGTGTGTGTGTGTCTGAGAGAGAGAGAGAGAGAGAGAGAGAGATATGTTTGATTCTGTCCCAAATCCTTTATTTTGTATTTAAAATAAAAGCCCATTCGGAGACAAATTTTGCTTCTTTTTGTTACTTTACACGAAGTCCATCCAAACCGGAGGACCTGAATCCTAACCACAGCACCCAGGGCCTGGTGGCATGTGCCTGTAATCTCAGCACTAGGATGCAGAGATAGGAACATCCTGCGGTTTGCTAGCCAGCTAGTCTAGTGTAAAATCATAGAGTGGAAACAATTTTGGACACTTACCTTGACCTCTGGCCTATGCCTGTCTGTGTATATGTAAATATGCATATTCAACTATGTGAACATGGGAACACATACAGACAATATCAATATTTTAACTATGGTGATCAACCCACTTCAGAACATTTTTAATCACTGGAAGCTTGATCTAAATGTGGAAAATGGAGCACCTGTTCCCTCATTAGAACTACCTGGGAAATAAAGTGATCTTTACCTTTGTTCTGGCTTCAATATTTGCATTGCCAGCAAGCAGCATTTCAGCCATCCAGATGTTCCCCCTAAATACTGCGTAATGCAGAGCGTTATGTCCATGCACATCCATACGATGTGGATCGGCGCCATTGTCCAATAAAAGAGACAGGCATAGCACGTTTCCCCACTGAGCGGCCTGCAGGTAATGCACACAGAAAAAGATCAATCCACGGAACCCAAGATGAACACTTTAAATATTTCACTGAGTAGTTACCCGTAAATGAGATAAAACTTTATTTCAAGTATATTTACCCCTTTTGTTGAGAAAGGGTCTGCTTATGTAAACTCAGCCTTGCCTCAATTCAAAGTCGTCCTGCCTCATGCCAACACACATGGACAGTGTTTTGCAATTTTTCATTTGGGATCCTAGTGTGTTTGCATGGTTTCCACTCCTCCCAGTCACCCTCCAACTTCTCCTGTGACCCCCCCCCCAGTCCCTCTCAATTTCATGTCCCCTTCTTTGTCACATATACATATTATAAAATATATGATGCACCGAATCCACTTAGTGGTGCTGTGTTGGCACCTGTGTTTCAGACCATGCTGTTTGGATCAGATCAATATCAGGGAACTAGTTCCTGGGGAAACCAATTCTCCCTCCCCAGCATCCATTGACTGCCTGCAGCTCATCATTGAGAGTTGGGATTCCAGGGAATCTCCCCCACCTCGGCATGTCAAAACTGGTCTTCTCCTCATTCAGACTTTGTCAGACCACATTATGTGGCTGATTCCATTGGAGTAAGTTCCCCATCACATCTACAATGCGTTCACTAGCAGAACACACCTAGATATAATGATCTCTTCCTTCTAATCCATCTCAGTTGAAACTGTTGGCCATTATCTACCTTAATGAGAGGTGTGCTGTTTTCATTATCAAGAGCGTTGATGTTACAGTTCTTCTCAATTAGGAGGGATGCTACCTGTGGATGGCCGTAGGTGCACGTGTAATGCAAGGGACTCCTGTGAAAAGGAAAGGAGATTTTAGGAAATTGGGGAGCACTAGCCAAAGCACGTTCGTCCATACAACTGTGAGTACTAGAGAGCTCGTGATGGACTCTGAAGCGGGGTCACGGGAGTCTCCTCAGCTCTCTCATGTATTTGCTGCAGCGCTAGTGGCGCAGTGCAGGGCCCGCCCCATCCAAGGCAGGTGCTCTGCCAGTGAGATGCACCGTGCTCAGAGCAGCGTCTGAGCACAACCAGCAACCGGAAGTAGAATCACAGCTCTAGTCTCGGTCACCTACTAGCTGCTTCTCAGGCAACTCTCACTCCTCAATGAGATTCAGACGCACAACTGATTCCAGCATCTCACAGATAGCTGGGGAAATGTCGATATAATTACTATTCCAACTGCTAACAAACAGAAGGTTTTAAATGGGTTAAATAACAGAATTAGACCTATATTTCAGATATGAGGTTTCTGTCTTCAAAAAAGTTTTAGATTTTAACTTATTATTTATTTATTTGTTTATTTAACTTATTTTAATCTTCTTGAGACTGATCTCTCCACAGTCCCAGCTTTCCTGGAACTCAACAGGTACACCAGACTGCCATGAATTCACAGAGATCCTAATGCCTCTGCTGCGTGACTGCTGGAAATAAAGAAGTTGGTGAACAAGGCTAGCAGTTTTAGATTTCAGTAACTAAGGAAGGGTCAACTGTACTGCCCAGGCTGGCCTTGATCTTGAAATCCTCCTAATTTAGCCTCCTAGTAGCTCACATTGCAGACCAGCATCACAGTGCCTGCCTTTAATGCCCTTTATTTCACGTTACCGTTTCTGACATTGGTTTTGTATTGTTGATGAGTTGTATGCGTGTAAGTCTTTAGCCTGCATGTATGTATCTAAGAGCACCCCTGTGTGCAATGCCCATGTAGGTCAAAAGAATGCTTCAGATCCCCTCGAACTGGATTTAATGATGGTTCTTAGCTACCATGTGGAGGCTGAGAAACAAACCCCGGTCTCTGCAAAAATAGCCACCATGCCCAGTTGCTGGAGAGTTCAACGTTTCTAAAGAAAATATTTCTAAAGCAAAAGAATATTCTTAAAGCAATAACTGATTCTCTTACTGTATATTTGTATGCAGAGCTAACTAAAATGGAATGGTTAAATGATATTTTTGCATACGATAAAATAGCATATGTAATAAAATGTAGACATACTAAAATCCACAAGTCCAAAAACGATTTTTATTGCCAAAGACACTATGATTTGTGTGGAGATACATGCACGTGTAGAGAAATCGTAAGTAAGACACTGTTGTCTGTGCAGGATTCGCAATCCTTCTCTTCAGAGGATTATTCTATCACAAACAACTTTACTACAAACTTTTATGTTCACTGTAGGAATCACAGGCAAGCCAAGGGAAAACCATAGTTTCAAGTGGTTCCACTGTCAAAACCAACCCAACGTTTGCTAAAAACGAGATCACAAAATGTTATCTTACTAAATGAATCCAGAGTTTACTTCTTGGTGTCAAGGAAACAAAACTGGAATCAAGAAAAACGGTTATGAGAAATCTGGCAAAACCAGAGATGAAATAGTAAACTTGTAAATGACAATAAAGTGTAGACCTCAAGAGTCTGAAAGTAAGGAATTCTCTTTTATTTTGCATAAGCTTTGGGCTAACTCAAGCCCACAGTCTTGTTGATTTGTGTATAATTAGCTTAGTATATAAAAACATAAAATCATCTAAGAGAAATTTAGTTTTGTTACTTAAACCAGTTTAAAGTGGTCAATAAAGTGCTCTAAAAGAAACATCATAATGACTGGGACATCAGCTGGCTCTGCCTCTCACGAAGAAGGACTGTGTATGGACTCCTCCAAGCTGTGCAGATTCCCAAAACCTGGAAGTCTGAGGCAGGAAGAAAACCCAACAGCACTGGGAAAGCTGGGTTTAAGTTACACTCTACCATGAATTATTTTGTGATCCAAAAATACGTCTAAGGTAGGGGAAATGGCTCAGTGGGTAAAAGTGGTAGTGTCCCAACACGACTGAGTCTGATCGCTCAGAACACATGGTAAAGCTGGACCCAGTAACGATCCACCCTGCCTCTGAACCCAACTCTGGAAAGACAGAGCTCCTCCCATGTGCTCCTTGCCTGTCCCCAACTGCCCCTCCTCCTCCTGTCCTTAGCCCTCTCAGATCCTGTTACCTCTTCCTGCTGTCTCTCTCATCCACGTGATATTCCCCTGACGTGAGGAAACCGTCCACTGCACTAAGGGCACCTACGCTGGCAGCCCGGTGGAGCGGGCCCTTGGGAATGTAACTTGAGAGGAGCATTGGAAACTCTTGCTGTTCATGACTCCAACACCCTAAACACCGGAAGGCCCTGTGAAACCGGGTGGGCCATCTGTTGGACCGGATGATACTGCGGATCTGGGCGTTGTAGAAGAGGTCCTGCATGTTGAGGGTCTGGGCAGGGCCGGAAGGCCCTACCGCCTTCTCCCCTTTCCCTCCCTTCTCCCTCTTCTGTTTCTTTTTCTCAAATACTAGAACTTTGACCTTAAAGTCAACTAAATCTCTCCAAATTGGTCACCAAAACACTAGAGCCTCCTACCAAGAAGCCTCTAGTTGAGTAACTGATCTGAGAGGGCTTTGTCGCCTAGCAACACCCTAAACAATGCGTTGCCAGGTCACTTCCTCTTGGAGTTCCATTAGTCCAAGATTCTGTGACCTAAGCACTCCTGCCCACACCAGACACCAATGACAGGAGACTGACCACTGGCACTCAGCACACACTTGCAAAGCTCTGCCTGTCTATCACAGCTTCAGAGCAGATGCTCCTCGCCTGGACAAGTCATGGCAAGGTTGCTTCCCAGTCCTGCGGCTCTTGCCAGGACTGCACGTGGTTACATCATAACCAACCTCATTCTTTCTAGAAATGTCCACATTATTGATACTGGATTCTTTATACTATAAGCTACATTTGAATCAGAAAACTACTTTGGGCATCGTTCTCTATGAGGGAAAATATTTTCCTCTTTCATTGTTGCTGAATCCAAGCTTTGCTCTTAAAAAAGGACAACTCAGCTCTAGGGGTGAGGCAGGAGGATTATTGGTTCAAGGCTACCCTGGGATACAAAGTGGGATCCTTTTTCAAAAGTAAATATGTCCACCATGGTGACACACACCGTTAATCCCAGTACTCAGGAGGCAGAGACATGAAGATCTGGGTGAAATCAAGCCGAGCCTGATCTGCATACCAAACACTAGTGCAGATGTGGCTACAGGGAGACCTCTGTCTCAGAAAATCCACAAACAAAAAAGCCAAACCCAACATCACCAACAAAAGCACACAAAAATTAAAATAACAAAATTTAAACAGCAAAGCACAAGGAAGTTGGCATGCATAAGGGGGCGAATAAATAACGATACAATAATCATTTCCAGGTGGAGTGGTAGCACACACCTGAAATTCCAGCAGGCGGCAGAGGCAAGAAGCTTGTCCTGAGACAGAGGCCTGACAGGCACCGTACCAGGAAGGAAAGGAGACACAGAGGGCAGAGGGGCTGTGGACACAACCACCCATTTCGGGGTCATGCTTGACTACATAGAAATTTGGGGACTAGACTGATCAAAAAGATCTGTGAAATGGAGGGAGGGAGGGAGGAAAAGAGAGAGGAAGAGAGAGAGACAGAAGAAAAGATGAAGACAAAAAGGAGAAGGAGAAGGAGAAAATGCAGTAAAGACTACGCCACTATTAGATGATTTTTTAAAACAATCTCTCAGGGAGGTATGAGCCAGGCTGGAAATTCTGTGTAGGACACTTCCGGGATTTTTGTGGGAAGGGAAGGAGTAAGTGATGGGATTCAGCACGCATGCCATGATTGAGCTACATCTCTAACCACGTGTGTTTTCTTTAACTTTGCACTGGGAGATACTAAGATGCAAACCAGTTAGAGTGATGACAATACAGACATTTCATACACCTTACATGTGTCTTTTACATGGGTGAGCAGGGTGCCGGATGGTTTAGTGCTAATTTTCATGGGCTAAACAGAGGTCTGTCTTGGGTCATATACAAACTGTACAATCCCAGCTCTGCCTGGGAGTATAGGAATGACTGCAAGGGCAGATGAGGTTCTATAGATCTGAGCAACTTGGCGAATTGTGAAGGTTGTGCATCCTGAGAGCCATGAGGGGGAGGGGCATTGGGGCCGTGGGAAGAGAATCCTAGGGCCTGAGAACTCGCAAGTCTGTAGAGGGGACAAAAGGGTGAAGGACACTAGCTATACCCAAGACAGGTGACGGCAGACTGGGAGTGCTGGGGCTGGAGAGTTTACAGGTCTGAGAGATACATGGAACGAGAGCATGCAGAGGGAAGAATGGCATGGGGAACTCACAGGTGAGGAGGTGTGGTGCCTCCAAGTGCACAGACCAAGCCAGCCTGAGAACGGGAATAGCAGACAGGGGATCCTGGGGTGTGGAAATCAGAGTTGTCGTACCCATGAGAAATAAGCAGTCAAATTATCCGTGTCTGCAGATGACATGATATTATACCTAACAGATGTGAAAAATTCCACCAGAAAACTCTTAGAACAATTAAGACTTTCAGTAAAGTGGAAGGATACAAAATTAATCTACAAAAATCAACAGCCTTTTTATACCCCAATAACAAGGAATTGGCAAAAGGGCACAAGAAGATCCTCCCATTGACAATAGCCTCAAAGAAAGAAACTCAGAATAAAACTGATCATCATTAAAGATTTCTACAACTAAAAAACTGAATCTTTAAAGAAAGGGATTGGTGAGAAAACCAGGAGATGGAAAGCCCTCCCACACACATGGATTGGCTGAACTAATACTGTGAAAAAGAACATGCTATCTAAAGCAATATATAAATTCTAGGCAATCTTACTCAAAATCCCCACGACATTCTTCACAGGATTAGAACCTAAACATTCTAAAATCATATAGAAACGTAAAAGTCCCTGGATAGCCAAAGCAACCCAAAACAGAAAGAGAAATGCAGAGGGGATTACTATAACAGATTTCAAACTAAATTCCAGAGCTATATTCATCAAAACAGCATGGTACTGGCACAAACATAGCCCCGTAGACCAATGGAATATAACTCAAGACTCAAAAGTGAGCAAACCCATTTCCAGCAACCTGATATTTGACAAAGCAGTCAAGAACACTCACTAGAGGAAAGATAACATCTTCAGCAAATGGTGCTGGCAAAAGTAGATCTCCACATAAAGAAGAATGAAACTAGACCCTTACCTTTCAACTTGAACAAAAAGTCAACTCCAAATGCATCAAAGACCACAATTTGAAACCTCAAACTCTGAAACTGTTAGAAGAAAACCCTGACAGTAATGGACAGGAAATATTGCAGAAAAGGACTTCCTAAATCAGACATCAGTTGCTCAGGCATAAACCAGAAGGGGACCTCCAGTCAACTAAAAAGCTTCTGTACAGCAAAAAAAAAAAAAAAAAAAAAAAAAATCAAGAAAGTGAAGAGGTAAAAAATCCCACTGAATGAGAGAAAATCTTTATGGTCGACACATCTGACAGAGGCATCCAGAGTCCATAGAGAACTCAAGAAACAAAGAATCAAGCGAACAAGTGACCCAATGAAATATATGATAAGGATTGGTACAGAGAGTTCTCAAAAAGAGAAATAACAATGGCTAAGAAACATCTTTAAAAGTTTTCAGCACCGTTAATGATTAGGGAAATGCAAAGTTAAACCACTTTAAGAATTCATCCTACCCCAGTAACACTGGCGAAGACCAAGAGAATAAATCATACCAAATGCTGGAGAGGACGTGGAGAAAGGGAATGCCCATTCCCTGCGGATGGGACTACAAACTCGGGCAACCTGCTTGGGAAGCAATATGGAGAACTCTTTAAAAAGCACTCAGGATGACTCTACCATTTGGCCCGGTTGTGCTGCTCCTCCACATGTATGCCAAGAACCCGTCCTAAATGAAGAGACACTGCACACTCATGTTTGTTGCTGGTCTTTTCACAACAGCTAGGAGACAGAAGCAATCTAAGTTTTCCTCAACTGATCCGTGGATACAATCTGGTGCATCTGCACAATGGAGTGCTAGTTGGTGTAAAGAAAGACCCAATCATGACATCTGCAGGCAAATGGATGGAAGTAGAAACGCTAATGCTAAGTGAAGTAGCACAGACTCAGAGAAACAAGGGATGCGTGTTCCCTCTCACTGCGGATCCTAGCACCAAACCCTTATGTGTGACTATTCGTCCGATGAAACTGCAAGGACCAGGAAAACTGGACAGGAACCAGCAAGGAAAGGGAAAGAAAGAATTTGAGAGAGGAGAAGAGTGGGAGACAGATTTCTAAGGAAGACATAACTAGAAGAGGGTATTTAAACAGAGGGGGACGATATACAAGAATATGGAGATCAAGGGAAAGAGGGAGCTTAACAAAGGTGGAACCAAAGAGACCGGTATTATCAAGAGAACTGTGGAAATGGGGACACTTGAAATAGGGTAAGCACGGAAGGAATGTTAGACAGGGACAGACGTGTCGGGATAGTGGATAAATTAGCCCAGCTGCTATAAAGCACCTGAGGGAATCATATCAGTCTAACAATCCAATGGCAAATTCTACATACAATATCTTTCCATGAGTCCTTGTTCCCAGCTGAGGCTTCATAACAAGGAAGAGTGCCATATAAGAGAATCCTTCCTTTGTGTTATTGCCCAGGGTGGCCAATAGACTCCCAAAATTACATAGGCTATTTCCGGAGTCCTCGATTGCCTCCCAGAGCTTGAAGGTTTAAGACCCTACTGATGAAAACAGGACATACTTCAGAGACCATATTTGGAACAATGGAGTTGGAACTGACGAGCAAGCCACTTTTCCTGAATGCTAGCTAGATTTGAAGAGCATTACACAAGCAGCCAAGGGAGAACACCAATCTATGGCCAAACACCAGCTTGAGGAACAAATAACCACATCACTGCCTGGCACAACACTCGACACTGACTTAGTAGTGGCACTTTTATTTTCAGGCCAATCAACAGCTACATAATTGGTCTTAGAGACGATTCAATGAGAGGAAATTCGTGAGTGGTACTGTAATCATAGCCAAATACTACAGTCTATGACTGAAGAGGTCATAGACCTTAGAGAAATCCCCATCACTATCAAATCCCTAGACAAATGTGACTTCTTTCTAAGGGAAAAATATGTGCCCGTTGTATATAAAGTCAGGTATCCGAGTCACCACTCATCAAAGAAGCTTCTGCTGCAGGATGGTTTCAGAGGAGGTGAACATTCCATCCTGCAGGGAAACTTGTTAAGCTCAGAAAGTAAACAACTCATAGCTTCAGGATGTCCTTGAAATTAACCTGGTTCAATAGTTTCCTCCCTCCCCAAGACTGATGAGAAACTCTCAGACAAGACAAGCTGCTGGGAAGAAGTGAGGTACCTGCAAAGGTTCAGACTAACTGAACTTTCCAGAAGAGACTCGCACCATACTTTTGAGCCCTCTGTAGATTGTACATCACAGGATTTAAACAGGGAGCTAATAAAGGGAGGTGCATAGGGAAAGGAGAGTCAATACCCAGGATTGTGTGTGTGTGTGTGTGTGTGTGTGTGTGTGTGCATCTCATCCCTTGTATACCTTCCACAGCTCTCTCCTCTCTCACAACCACTCCTTTACTTAGTCCTCAGTCTTCCATACCTTTCCATATGCCCCCATTCTTGGGTCTTGTACTGCTTTGTTTTAAACCGAGGCTTGAGTGCAAATTCTGTGAATGCTCATAGCTTTATGACATTTAACTTGTACGTACTTCATTAACTTCATGGAGCCTTATCATATCTATAAAATGCACCAAGTAGCCAGGCATGATGGTGCATGCCTTTGGTCCCAGCACTCGGGAGCCTGAGGCAGGCATCTCTTTGAGTTAAAGGTCAGACTGGTCTACATAGTGAATTCCAGGCCAGCCGGGGCTACAGGGAGACCCTGTCTCAAAAAGACAAAAAAAAAAAAAAAAAAAAAAAAAAAAGACAAACTAAAGGGAGAATACATTTTCTTCTTCTTCTTGAGAAAGAATCTTGCAGTGTATCACTGGCTGCCTTGGGCTCACCATGTAGCTCAGGCTGGCCTTCAGCTCACTGCCATCCTATTGCCAAAGTCTCCTGAATGGTAGGATTACAGGTGTGAGTCACCATACTTGGCTTAAAAAATAAACTTCTGCCCTCTGGGGCCTGATTTATAGGAGCTTGATGGAGCTGAGTGTGACGTGCATGTCTGTAGTCATAACATCAGGAGGCTAAGGCAGGAGAATCAGGAGTTTGAGGTTACATAGTAAGTCTGAGATCAGCCTTGCTTACATAAAACCCTGTCTCATCTGACCGAAAATGGAAAAAGAGCACTATATACGTTATCATTGCCACAGCCTATATACTGCCACTGCCATCAGTGATGAGTGTTTTTAGTAGCAGGACTCCTTGTGTTGGTGAGAAAGAACTTGACATGCTGGGTGTAGAGCCATGTTTCTGGCATGTGCTAGCTGTGTAATGCTGAGTGGGTAGCTTTCTGAGATTTAAACAGTTGAGGATGATACCAGATTTTACCTCACAGGATTGATTAAAGAGACTGAGACCAGTGTGCTGAGTGAATGAATGAGTGGATGAATGAGTGATTTCCATTTTGCCTCCCTAATGATATGTTTCTTTCAGTGTGGTTTTTTTCAGTCATTTTTGGTTTTATGAATATTTGTGCATGTCTGTGTGTGTGCACATGTATGCAGGTGCCCTTGGGGGTCAGAAGATGGCACTGAATCTCCTGGAGCCAGAGCTGTAGGTGGCTGTGAGATGTCTGACTTGGGTCTTGGGAACCAAACTTGGGTCCTCTGAAAGAGCAACAAGTGCTCTTAACTGCTGTTTTTTTTCCTTTGGTTTGCTTGTTTGTTTTGTTTTTCTGGTATAGGGGAATGGACATAATTTATGAGCCCTTCCCTCGTACGTGATGTGATATTGCTGGGCCCAGTCTTGTGGGGTCTTAGGAGCTAACCGGTGTTGGTATCAGTTTATGGGTGCAGCCGCCGTGGCACGTACCTGAGTCACAGCACTCCTAGCCGTCCTCTGGCTCTTACATTGTTTTCCCCTCTCTCTGCAGTGTTCCCCGAGCTTCGCTGACAGGTGTTCCATTTAGGGCTGAAACTCAACAGTAACATTGTTAGCACTTTGGAGTTATGAGTCTAAACTAGCCTTCACCCACTGCTTCCCTGACCAAGCTGAGAGCAGTGCTATCTATGAGTATTAATGTAATCACACGCCCTTGTCCGCTCAAATAAACATTTGTGATACTTTTCAAAAAGGTTTGTTTTTATTGTTTGTATCTGTGTGCATCTGTATGAATGCCTACCATGTGTGCTCACAGGGGTCCGATGAGGGCATGGAACCTCCTGGAGCTAGAGTTGTAGGTGGTGTGAGCCACCTAATATGGGTACTGGGAGCCTCAGCCTTCTGGAAGAGCAGCAAGTGTTCTTACTGCCTGAGCCAGCTCTTCAGCCCCCGGTTTTTGTTTTATGCTTCTTATTATTTATTTTATTGCTTTTATTTTTATGTGCATTAGTGTATTGCCTGCATGTTTGTAAGTGCACCTGTGTTGTGCAATGTCCATGGAGGTCTGAGGAGGCTGTCGGATCTCCTGGAACTGGAGCTGCAGACAGTTGTTAGCCACCATATGAGTGCGGGGTCCATAATGGGGGCAGACTCCATGAGAAGTCCATCGGAAGGACGTGGGACTCGGGGCAGGCTTCTGAGATGGTCAGCTCCGGAGCGCCTTGAAGTATTTTTCCTTTTCCCTTTTTTACCAAATCTTCCTGAATATTAAGAACCCTAAATGCTATGTTTAGGAATTCTTGCTGGGGGGACTCAGGTTTCTGTTCTAGCTGTCCTGGTATTTTTTTTTTCAGATAACAGGAGCTGACTAGTTGATAAATTGGACATGAAAGAAGAGGACTCCTGGAGGTGTGGAGAGACCTAAGTTGATATATTTGGTAATGGCCTTGGTAAGCTAGACCATGAACAGGGCTGGATTTTCATTGATGCCCTGGGCGATTTCTCTAATTTTGTCATAGTCTGTGGGGGTGTCCTTTTGCATGCCCTCTAGGAGGCAGGTGACCATATGTTTGATTGGACGTTGCCCACATCATTTGACTGGTAAGCCCAGCTTGACTCAGCAATGGGACAGTCACATGTCCTGGTTGCCATCTTAGTGACACCTTTAAAATGGCAGTGACCATGTGACCTTGTCACACTCTTGATTACAATAACCACATGACACAAGCCGAAAATGGCAATACCAGAAACTTACTGGTGCTGCTGAGTCGTGGGGGCTCCTGCTACCCTGGGAATTCCTGCACCACAGGCATCTAATCATCTTTCCCAATCCTCCTGCGTTTTTTTTTTTTTCCTTTTTGGCCCTCATCTTCTTGGATTCATAATGGGATCATTGAAATAGAAAACCCAGAGACTCCAACATTGGCTCCTTTTGCTATGTAATAAGATAAATGCATATTATGTCAGACAAAGGGAATTTTGACATTGTTTTACATAATTTTTCACTGCTTTCTAATGAGTACTGTTTTGAATTTTTACATTGTTTTGTATAATATATTTACCTGTTCCAAAATGGGATTATATTAGGTTTTAACATTGTTTTGTGTGTGATATATTTACTGCTTTTTAGAGGTGACTATTTTGGACTTTTACATTGTTTTGCATAATACCTTTGTTGGTTTCTAAAGGGAATGTAGAGTTTTTCTCGCTATATGCATCCAAAACTAACCAGTTACCACGGGAGCTGCCATTTTGTGATGGCTAGACCTGGGAAGTTAATGTTAATTTGCAGCACCCAAGGGCCAAACGTTGCAAAGGACAAGTTGCTACCAGGGATCGCTCTAACAGCTGGATACAAATGGGGATAGCCTCCTTGAATGGGAGGCTGACGATACCAGCTCTATTGAGTCTAAATTCCTGCTCCCTCTGCACTGTGGTTCCAAACCTATTTTCTCTGAAATTATTCTTTCTCTCTTTGAGACTCAGTTATTCCATGCTTGCTTTTATTCTTGCCCCATCATGCCATGAACATCTCTGCTTTTCCCTTCCTAGTTATAATGTCATGCACAGACTTAAGAAAAGAAGTATTCTAATACCTTCCATTTCCAAGTTTTATTTTAGGTGTCATTATTCAATATGTTCCTTATTTTCTAGATTATGGGCACTTAAGCCAAGATTATGCACAGTAAATTATAATATAGTTTTTCTAATCCAGACTAATACCCTCTTCCAAAGAAGAACTCACCCTGAGACCTAGAAGACTTGTATCCTATTTAGATTTTTCTTAAAGAATTAAATATAGACTGAAAAATTATAATTTTTTAAAAAACAGTCTAAGGGGTATTAAGGTTCAGCCCACAGAGGAGCCAACCGGAGGATAAAAAGTGGTCTATAATACTATCAGTCAATATTATATTGTCCTACAACTGGATATCTGTGTAGAAGCGAGGGTGCTTATTACATAAGATAACTAATCGTGGATCCTTATAATATTTAGAAATATCATAAGGCAACTTCTCAATCTCTGTTCCCAATACCCAAAAGTTAAAAAAAACTCCCCTGGACAAATGTATATAAACTATTTCCAACAGAGGTTATTATTGTTTTTCTTATGATACAAAGATGTCTATAGTAAACACAGTTAATGAGACGCTCTACTTTGTCACAGCAATGAGAAAAGTAACTAACTCAGACTAATGGTAATGTATAATGAATACCATGGTTTCTTTGACTAATTGATAAATGAACCAATAAGTCAAATAATTTTAGAAAAAAATGTTTACAGTCCATGCAACAGATTAAGAGGCCCCTCTACCTGAAAAGTCCTCAGTAACTCCAGATTTTAGATGATTTTCATAGTTAATTTATGCTGGATGTTATAAACATCAACTTGAAAATGTTTTGCAACAAATCTTCTTCTATCTGCTACTTAAACGCATTCAAAACCTAACGCATGGTTTCTACTCTCTGAACTGTAGAAAGCAAAAAGACTGTTGACTATGTTATACTTTCTATAAGGTTTACCTGGTAACCTATAAAGCCCCCATGTGTATATGGGAAATATTAAGTTAGTACATTATCTTAGAAGTGTAATTTGGATTCAGTGTTCCTGTAATAAAATGATGCTTCACAGCAATATCTTCTGAACTAAACAACTGCCATCTTCACGTGTTCACCTGTGCCTGCTTGCAAAAGATTGTCACAATTGTACTTGTTGACCACAATGTTCCTTCATAAAAAAAGAAGGGTCCTCGGACACTCACCTGATTATCCAGCCTCTCTTCCTAGCCTGTTGTATACATTTCTGCCATAATCACACATGGCCTCCTGGTCTTTGGGAGCACTAAAGTATATAATCTGGGGAAGGCTATGGAGAGGGAGCCTTAAACCAGGAGGCTGTGGGAAAGTCAACATCTACGTTGGATAAAGACTTTCCAATTAAATTGCTCTCAGGTCACCCATGCACCTGTCCATAACCCCTCATCCATGCTCTATAAGTAATCTCAATAAACACATTGGTTCTCTGTGATACACTTTAATGTAATTAAGCATTGATTCATCACTAGTGCCTTAGGAAGGTGGTAAATGTTGCCTAGTACCGCCAGGAAGTAAATTCTCACAACAGACAATAAATTTGTTTCTTAATGTTACTATGTCTCTGTGTATTACGAAAGAAAATGAGAAAAAGGATGATGTTAGGATACGGAAATAGAGATATTTTAGTAAAGAATGATTTATGTCTGAAGATTAAGATGACTGGATGTTTCCAGAATAGCAAAGAATATGAAAAAGTTTATGTAAGTTACAAAGTTCTGAGTAGGTTTGTTAAGGTATGGGAAAGATGAGACTTAGAAATAATATATAGATGATCTTAAAATTTCTAAGGTAAAAGTTAAGTCAAACTGCTACTTAAGTTGAGGAAGCTACCTACCTATTCTTGTTAACAATTAAAGGGCTGGCTTAAGGAACAAAATATATGCCTGATCAAGGTTTATTTAACAGCGTTTGGTTTTGTCTGTGTGTTCTTTGTATCATACTGGTGGGGCCCTTTGACCTCAGATTTTATTTCTAAATATATCACCTTCTGGTTTCAAATATTTGTAGGAAATGGTCAAAGTTGTGATTATAGTGTCCCCGGGTACCTTGGTCGCATCCAATAGCTATCATAACTATCCAGCCATTTCTGTAATCACTGTTAATATGTGTGACTTCACCTACTATTTTCCAACATCTGGTCACTTCCGTCATTCCCCCAGCCAGGAGTTGAACAGGTAGAAATGAGTAGCCCTAGGAAACTAGGTCACACGTGTGAAAACATGTACCACAGTGAAGATGTGAGTAAAATATCAGTGTGGTTTGAAAGGAACCTCGTTGGAGGTTTTGCAAGCAATACACAGAATAAAATTCCTCCACTAGAGCAGTGCTGCATAGCCGTAAACCAGCTGCACAGGAAATTCATATGCAAATTCTCATAAGAGAAATATTTCAAATTTGGCTAAGTGTAAACCATAATATTTTCCTGTGTTGTTAAGGAGAACATAAGCAAATAGAATATAAAATACTTTTTATTTCATCATGAGAATATTAAGAGGGTTGATATTGAAATTGGAATGACTAGATAACATTCTTTTTAATTCCAAAGGCATTAGTAGACTAGAGCCCTGTATTTACAATGTGGGACCTTTTATGCAGAATAATAATTTGAGGCACTGCAGATTTTAGTGACACGTGCTTAAGTATTTGATTTGAGAGCCCTTGTGAAACTAGGAGGATTGTGACTCATTTTATTACTGTTTCCTTTCAAAACTTTTTGCCAATTCAGAGCAGAATTAGTTGTTTAATTCAAAAGAAAGTGCCTAGGAGATGAGAATTTCTACAGAAAACTCTTCCTCAGTTTCTGTTTTAATCTAAGGAAGTTGTGTAGTGAGAGTGCATCAGGAAGTTCATTGTGAATGCTTTGCTTAGTATTGTGATCTGCCAGTGTGGTGCGAGTTCTCAGTCTGTCATTTGTTGAACAGACACATAGCTCATGTGCTAGTGTTATTTTAAAGTTTGGTGTTTTTAATTTTTTGGATTGCTTTTTTTCTTTTTAAAAACTTCTGAACTTGGGCCAGTGAAGTGTATGTATAAATTCGAAAGCTACTCTATGATTGTGGTGCTCAGAAGACAAATTGCAGAAGTTGGTCTTGGGAACTGAATTCATATCCTCAGGGTTGCTGTCAAGTTCCTTTACTGCTGAGCTGGCCTATGTAGTATTCTCTTATATACATCTATTCAGTAATAAAGCATTCCGGGGACTCAATACAGAGCCTCTCTTTTTAAAATGTTTTTATTCTGAGGCGTTCTAAGTTGCCCAGCTTGTTCTTGAATTCAGTCTGTAGCCATGCCATGGATCCTTAAACATGGATCCTGCCTCGCTTCCACACAGTGGGATTACAGGACTGCACCACCACTCTCAGCTCTACATTCATTTCTGAATTGACTAACTTGAGTCTTTCATTTTCAAAGTAATACAGCTAAAGGTATATCGATTGGGGTTTTTTTTTTTTTTAAATCAACTTTTGATATTCTTAATGTTATTGGTTTCTTTAATTCCCTATTACATGGACTGGGGCTCTAAAATCTACTATTCTTTCTAAGCTCTATTCTGTATGCATTAAGAGTTTGGTTTCCATTTTCATATGTGTTTTTGTTTGTTCCAATGAGAGTGTCAGAGGCTGGGTCTCCCCGAGCTCAAGCTGGTTTTTAACTCCTGATGTCCTGCTTCCAGCTCCTGAGTGTTGGCATGAGAGGCGGGTGCCACTACAGAAGGCTTGGAAAATGTTAATTTTTGTCTAAAATTTTTGTCTAAAAAAAGCCTGAGAGATAAGATGTGAGAAATCCTGGGAGTGCCATATCAAAGTTCCTGATGCCTGGTGGATATCAAGATGTGTAAATCTGACCTCGGAGGGTTGGGAGCCCTTCTGGCTGAGGCAGGGGGATCACTCCATTGGAAATTGTGTAATGGACTGTACAAACTAGCGACCCTGTGTCTAGGATGAAAAACGGGAATTTTTTACTGAGTGCAAGAAGACAACCGCGCCAGTTTGGGGAGGTAAGAGCAAGTTCTACTTAAATGGAAATCTTCCCCAGAGTTGGGCCAGAGGAGCCTGGGCGGGGAAGGGCCGTGCTGCTTACCAAGTGCTTTCAGCTCATTTTATCTCTGAGGGAGATGCACCTGTCACACAGGCTTCACCAGCCAATCAGGATCCCCGGCCGGTGGTCCAATCAGGAACGCCGTCAGGCGGCGGGAGGCGGGTTAATTACGCCCGCCATACTGCGGAATTCACTGCAGCTACGGGAGGCGCCGCTTGGACACTGGCGCCACGCCGTGAGCGCCGCTGCGTGGGGAGCTGTGCGGAGGGCGCTGGCGACCCCGGAAGCTGGCCATGGTGAGCGTGGGGCCGGCTGTCCCCAGACGGGAGGAGCGGCCAGGGCGGGGTCCTCCCCGGGCTGGGTCGGCAGTAAGGCGACCTGGACCCGGCGGAAACCGGCGGGCAGTTTCGTCCCTCGAGCCGGTCTGCGCCTCTCAGAGCGTGGGAACCTGGAGGCTCCGCTCCACCGGAGAGGCACTTCCGTGTTTCTCACGTCACTACTGTGCGCTGGCGTGCAGATCCTGCTTTTGATTTTGCCTAAAATGACAGTTTGCTAAACTCAGGGAGGTCTAGTTTCTTTTTTATCTTCCAGAAGTTCTGCACTTTGCGTTTAAATTTAGGTTTAGGATCCACTTGGAGTTAATTTCTGTGGAAGTTGTAAAATCTGTAGTAAATATCTTCTTTTAAAGTTTTAAAAATTTTATTTTATGTGCCTGAGTGTTTTGCCTGCACGTATGCTAGTGCACCCCACCCGTATCGTGCAGAGCCTAGCCACTGTGTGGATGCTGGGAACTGAACCCAGGTCCTCTACAGGACCGGCCAGTGCTCTGAACTGCTGAGCCGTCTTTCCAGCCCTATAATTAATATCTTTGCATGTAGATATCAAGGTGGCCCAGTGACATTGGTTATTAAGGCCATACTTTACTCATTGAATTTCCTCGGCTCATTTGGCGATATTTTGGTTTTCCTGAGTTCTCTCTTGTTGTATAGATCAATTTACTCTTTCTCAAGTACTACAGTCTTTATTGTTGTGTGTGGTCTTGAAGTCATTGTCGTTGGGTGTACCATTTATTCTAAAGTATTATGTTCGTCGTTTTTTGTTATCTTTCCATATAACCATTGGTAATCTTTTAACCTTTGCTGTTATTGATAACATAAGTTGCTAGCATTTTTATTGGAATTTAGTTGAATCTATAGTTCATATTTGGAACTGACACAATATTGAGACTTAGTGGAATTTACTTCTGTTGAGTTCCTTGATTATTTTACTTCGAATTTATAGCTTTTGTCTATATATTTGTTACATTTCCATGTATTTTTCTCTGTTTTATTCCTGGTGACATGTAAGAGATATATGGTATTTTTTGAGCCAAGGTGACAAGAACTCAGTATCCTAATGGGGCCTGAAACCAGCTAGGTAATTCTGACAGACCAGGAACCCATGATCTTGCCTCTACCTTTTATGTGCTGGGATTGTAGCTATGAGTCACTATCTCCATCCCCCCTTATAATCTTAAATCATTTTCTGTTTCTTTTGTTTTTGAGAAAGAGTTCCAGTGAGTCACCTTTCTGGCCTAGAACCCATAGAGATCCACCTACTTTTGCTTCTTGAATTCTGTGATTTAAAGGCTTGTGCCCTCATGACCAGCATAATGTCTTTGTCACTTTCTTGTCATAGTATGTTACTAGGGATTGTAATACAATATTAGTAGAGTTTAGTAGTGTTCCCGTGACTGTATTTTTTTTTTCTTTATTAAATTTAAATGTGAACTGAAATAGCAGCTCCAAGGTGAGTGAATTCACCTCTTTCCATGATAGTGGGCATGTATTTAGCATTCTTAACGCACTTTTAAAAATGGTTAAAATCTCTAGTTGTGTTAGTAATAAGCTCTTTAGTGTGAGGGCTCCTTGTGGTGCTCATTATTTCTGTAAACAAGCAGAAACATTGGGGCTCTGTGACTCCCTTATTGGTTGGTACCTTTCAGACTCTCAAGTCTCTTTTTCGTGTTTGGATTGACTATTGTCCAAGGGGAAATCCATGAGCTTTTCCAATTTCAAGTAAGCTTTCTTTGCCCAGTAGTGTTTTGACAGTTTCTTGCTATGCAGCCCAGGGTGGCCTGCAGTCTTCCTGGCTCAGCTGTGATGAGGTCAGGCAGAGGCCAACAACCCTGGCTCTTGCCCTTGTTGAACAGTGCATGTAATTTCTTCCATTGTTCTACAGTGCCCATGATTGATCAACTTCGTATGCGTGTGCCAGTTCATTGAAGACTTCCTTTCTGTATTTCTTCACTAATACTCAACTGTCAATGTAATGTATGTCAAGTGAAATAGTTTATGGATACCTGGTGATACAAACAGTAAAAAGAATTCAATGAGACACAAATTACAAAGAGCGAATTTATTGAAATGCATTACAAGGAGATAGGTAAATTTCCAGAGAAAGGGTCATACCACTGAGAGGGAATGAAGGGTTTTAGTAATAATGAACGGGGAAGTGACTTGGTCTTGACTGGTGGCCATTTGTGTGAGGTCCATATGAGTGGACAGGTAGACATAATTGTTATCTGAATAGTGAATTTCACAGAATAAGCTGATTTTCCTGAGCATGCCATTTGTGTGCTGTGCTGTGAGTCACTAGAGATCAGATTCCAGAGTGTCTCGGCCTGATTGTTCCAGTGTGAGAGAGTTTATTTTTGACTCAAAAGTCACATTATGACATCATAGGAAGATCAAAGGGTCTTTGGTGATAGAAGATAAATATTGATGTTGATGATTGTGGTGGCTCATTTTAATTTTTAATTGTCAGCTTGACATAATCTAGAGTCACTTGAGAAGGGAGTCTCAATAAGAGATGGTGTAGATTGGCTTGGCCTTTGCATATTTCTCTGGAGGATTATCTTATTTACATTAATAGAAATGGGAAGATATGCCCACTGTGGGTGGCACCATTCCCTGGGTAGGGCATCCTGAAATGTATGGAATTAGAGAGGGCAAGCTGAGCACAAGCATGCCCATATTCAGTGCTCTCTTTTTGTTTGTTTTTAAGGATTTTCTTTTTAGTAGATTTTACTTATTCTTTGACAATGTCATACATCTAAGCAATGTATCTTGATTATACCCCCCACACACATAGGCAGCCCCATCTATCCTCCTCCCCTCTTCATGACCTCTCTTTTTGTTTGTGGGGGTTATAGTGTACTTAACTCTAATTAGCACTGCCTGGTGGAATGTTGACTGAGCTGGTTAGCTTGATCTTGTACACGTCTTGTGCTAGGTAACCAGGGCTGCTATGAGTTCAGGAGTACAGTGGCCATGTCATGTTCAGAAGGCAGCATTTCACAACTCTCCATCCCATTTTTTGGCTCTTACATTCTTTCTGCCCTTCTTTTGTGATGTTCCTTGAGGCCTGGGAGAGGTTTGAGTCTCTGATTCTTGACTGTGAAGGCAATATGACCAGCTGCCTTGAGCTCCTAAAGCTGTGGCTTCTCTTCAGTTGTGGGTTGTAACCTGGAAATCTCAACTTAGGTAGACTTATTTTCCCCTAGATTGTTTTTGTCAGGTTATATTATCAAAACAGCAGGAAACTTAAGAGACCAATCCACGTCCATCTAATCCTGTACCCACACCCATATGATATATGTTACCAGTAGTCGAGGATATCAATTGAACAGTGCTCTTTGGTTGAGATATCCTTAAAAGGCATACAGGGAGGACATGATAGGGACATCTTCAATGTCAGGAGCAGTGGAGGCTCTGGTGTATGTACCAATGAAAATTGCCAGTAAGGGGAAAATAATTGAAGGCATTTTTGAGAGACATACATTCTTGCTAAAGAAACAGGTCAGAACAAGTAGGTGCTTGAATTGAGGAGTTTTGCTTATAGTTTCATCGTGTATGAAAATGTCTCTGAGAACTGAATACTGCCTTTGATTTGGTAGAATTTGAGAGTGACACATTCTTTTTGCCCTGTCTAATATTGGCCTGGCTCAAGATTTAACATTTGACAAGACAGCATCCTCACTTAGCATGTGAGAATTTATAAAGAAGCAGAATTTATATTTCTGTAACATTAGTCCTGAAACTCAGAAACCAGGTAACATACAAAGCAAGAATAAGACAGAACACCTAAACTGTGATGTGGGGAAATTCACTAACAGTGGTTCAGGTGGATCCCAGATGAGTTTCAAAGATGTCAACGTTTGGGGATGGAGGCAGGAGGCACACAGCGTCATACTGTCATTCTCACTAGCCTGAGGAGTTTTCCCTTGACTTTTAGAGACCTTGATTCAAGCTAATCTAAGATTTTTGGCTTGTATACAAAATGAATTTGAGGAGTTGAATAAAAGAATTTAAATATAATTTTAAGCACAAGGATTAAGAGAAAGAGACATTTAGAAGAAAATAAGATATACCCAGGACTATGACTGTGATTTCCTCAAAGAAGAATCAAAGCCTGTTGTTTTTTTACATATAGAGTATTTTGGTGTGATTTGAAGTAACTTGTTACCTTTTTACTTACTTTTAGTCCATCTGTTATATGTGTGTGTGAGTATAGGGACACACAAATCAGAATGTTTATTGGGCATTAATTCTCTCCTTCCACATGGGGTTCTGTGGCTTGAACTCAGATTATCAGACTAGTATAGGGCTGGCCTCTTGGTCTCAGGCAACTGACATCTGTGGCACCCCTTGTTATGAAGGGTTTTAAATGAAATCTGGAGCATAGTATGATGGCTTCCCTGTTCCACAAGTCCTCAAAACTCTGAATTCTAGGGGCCTTTCTACTGTTGCTCAGCTAACACATCAACAGATGGACAGAAGCATTCCTCACTAAAACAGACAGGCATTCAGGGGTAACCAGTCCTAGAACATAGTATTCCTCACTTCAGCCTCTCCTAGTCCCCCCAGTATAATAGCAGCCCAGGTTTCGTTTCCAATGTCACTCAGGTTTTCAAAATTCTTATCTCCACAGAGCTTGGTACCCTCAATTTTGTGAAAAGGCAAAAATGTGACTCTGATAAGCTTGCCAATGGGACCAATGAGGTAGCTTGGTGGGGAAGTGAGAAGTGCTTATTGAGCAAGCCTGACAGCCTCAGTTTGATTCTCAGAACCTGAGTAAAGGTGGAAGGTGAGAACTCACTCTGCAAAGTTATCTGACCTCCACACATATGCTGTGACATGCGCGTGTTCTCATTCTGTATCTTCTCTTTTCTCTCTCTCTCTTTCTCTCTCTCTCTCACATACGCTGCACACACTGAAAACATTTTTTTTTAATAATAATAAAAGACTAACAAAACTCAGTCTTGAGACTCAACAGTTTGGGCCCATTCCCCTCCTTATTGTTCTTTAAAGATCCCAGATCACCCCCAAAGTCTACAGTTTGTCTCACTTCTTTCAAAGTCCTCTAAGGTGAACAGCTTCTGTTTTTCTGGCTAGAGACCTATGTAGTTTTTCACAAGGGTATTGGTACTGCAGATAGAAATCCCTTAGACTTGCCCTATCCCATTTCTGGGTTAGGAGAAATGTTATTGGCTGAGCTGGGGAGACATGCATGAAAGTTGGTCACCTAGTGTCTTGAGGCTCCTCATATTTCCTGCAAAATGTGCAGAACAAACCTGGAACCCCAAACAACACGTTTAGGATTGACACACATTAGGAACGGCTGCTTCTGTACTCTTGTTTGATCCTAACATCTCACAGGCTATCTGTTCTTCTCCTGCCTTTCTTCCCAAAGGTCGTCTATGTGAAGCTTGTAGCCTTAGACAAGAACTCTGCTAGCCTCCTCCCCATGACTTTTCAGGAAAGACTTCTGTTACCTCCAGGGTCAAAGTGGGTTAAACTCCACATTCTCATTTTATGAAAGGTTAAAAAAACAGCTGCTAGAGCTGGGGAAATGGCTCAGTATGTAAAAGATTTGCCACACAAGCTTGGGTACCTAAGTTCAGATCTTCATTAAAAAATCAGGCATGATGGCCTGCACATGTAATCCCAGGACTGAGGGAACACAGGTGGATTCTGAGGGCAGTGAGGCCAAAGAGAAAAATTCAGGTTGAGTGAGAGATCCTGCCTCAAAAATAAAGTGGAAAACAATAGAGCAAAATACCCACAGTCAACCTCTGTCCTCAATACCTGCGTGCAGTGTTGAGAGCACCTGCACATGTGTACACACAGAGGAGAAAGTAAGGGCTTGCTGGGTGTGATGGTACATATCTTTAGTCCCAGCACTCAGGAGGCAGATGCAGGAGGATCATTGTGAGTTTGAGGCCAGCAAGGGCTACAGAAGACACTATCTCAAAAAGATCAAAAAAATGAAAAATTAAAATTAAGGGCCAACAAAATAACTCAGTGGGTAAAGGCTGCCAAGCCTGAAGTCCTGGTTTGATCCCAGGAACCATGTAATGAAAGAACCAAAGCCCTGCAGCTTCTGCTCTGACCTTCACTGAAATACCCTGAGTATACGTGTGCACAAGCATAGTAAATGAATTGTAATTTTCTTTATGAGTATATGGCCTGCATGTGGGTAGGTGCACCTGTGTCGTGCAGTGCCCACAGAGGTCAGAAGATGTCAGATCCCCTGGAAGTGGCGGTTGTTAGTGCCATCCATATGCTGGGAAGTGAAACTGGGTCTTCTGCAAGAGCAGCCAGTGCTCTTAACTGCTGAGCCATATCTCCAGCTCCTTAAATTGTTGTCATCAATTAAAAGCCAGTTGCTATGTGTACCTATGTCTTTAAACCTCACACTTGATGGGTGGTAATACTGATGTAGGTAGGAAATTCAGTAATGGGTAACTCCAATTTCACTGAACCTAATGGTTTCCTCTCCAGGGACCTCCAGGAATGTTGGAGGAAAGATAGCCACCCCAGCACTGGTGAAGATCAAATATGGGGTTAATGGCTGGCAGTAGACAGAGCATTGCCTGAGCTAGGAAGAGAACTTTTCCCAGTTTTCACTGGATGAAGCAGACCTGTGGCACTGATTTCGGGGACACTCAGACGTACATGAGTATCCCAGGTCTTCTTC
Source organism: Eospalax fontanierii (assembly GCA_035773235.1). NCBI lineage: Eukaryota > Metazoa > Chordata > Mammalia > Rodentia > Spalacidae > Eospalax > Eospalax fontanierii. The sequence goes on from CM069554.1 coordinate 10,605,806, forward strand.
CTTCTGTTTTTCTTTGTTGCTTTGTTTTTGTTCTCTTGAGTTTTTTTCTTTTTTCTTTTGTTATTTATTTTGAGACAAGGTCTCACTGTGTAGCCTCAACTGGCCTGGAACTGACTGTGTAGACCAGACTGGCCATGAACTCTCAGAGAACTGCCTGCCTCTTCCTCCAGAGTTCTGGCATCAAAGGCTTGTGCCATATGCCAGGCCCTGTCGTCCTTTATCTTTTTGTTACACATGCAGAGAGTATAGCTTAATCTTGCTGTAAATAAGTGTTGAAAGCTTTGCCCGAAGTGACACTGAGGAAGGCATTTCCTTCAGTAAGGACATCTCCCTCTCTGCCACTTAGCTCTGAAAAGGGGAGGGAGGGTTGTTTTAGGTCTTCATGAAAAAACTTCACCTTGGGTTGTTTTGTATTCCTAAGACTTTCTTATATGTCAAAAGATAGAGACATAAACTTTCTACTTGGGTTTTCTTTCCAAGGGTGCACATGGATTTCATGTACTTCTGTTGTGTGTGTCTGGTAATTGCTTTCATATGTTGTTTCATGTCATTTGAATGTATGTGTGTGTGTATGTAACAACACCTGTAGTCATGTCAGCATTTTCATTCATAAAATGTGTGTTGAAACTATTCCCTTTTTTTTTTTTTTTTTTTGGCATGCTCAATTAAAATACCTTGCAGGAATCAGAGAGGTGGCTCAGTGGGTAAAAGTACCTGCTGCACAAGCGTGGTAGCCTCAGTTCAGTCCCTGAACCCATGGTAGAAAGAGAAAACTTCCAAAAGTTGTCTTCTGGCCTCTTTGGATGTGAGCACCTGCATTCACATCCACACATCATATACACGTGAATAACAAATGTTTAGAAATAAATGTGTGATGGTGTTTTGGTGTTCTGTCACATGCTGCCTTATAAATTTAATATACTCTGAACTTCTTAAACCCTATTAAAGTGCTTTCTTACTCTTCTTGAGTGTCAGACAACAAACTCAGAAGCCACTGGCTCACATGGGTCTTGTCTGAGCGAGCCATCAGATGTCCAGAACCCTAGCTTCCTTCCAAGTTAAGCTCACAGAGTCCAAAAGGTGCCTTCTTATTCAGAGAACTCGTGTCACTCCTCTGTAAATATTTTTTCCTAATATTTAAATATTTCCTAATATATGAATATTTTGTAAAAGCTATAAAATGTTTCAATAAAACATTCATTGTAATCAGAAGATAAAAGTTACATTAACCTATGAAATTTAACAGTGTATACATTTTGATAATGATTTCCTTCCAAAACAGGTTCTAAAAAATCTATTTTTTATAGTCATATGTCTTATGTTAATCAAAATACCGCTAAGTAATATACCTTTAAAAGTTCATTATTAGACCCAGGAGTAGTGATGCACACTTTTAATCCCAGCACTTGTGAGGCAGAGGCACGTGGATCTCTGTGAGATCAAGGCCAATCTGGTCTACAGAGTGAGTTCCTAAGCAGCTGGATCTAAGGAGATCCTGTCTCAAAAAGTCAAAATTTTTTAAAATTTAAATTCAATTTTTATATTAACTGTTATAGATTTTCTTTTTCATGTGTGTGTGTTTGTTTTTTAAAGACAAGGTCTAATGGACCTGGATAGATGGCTCAGAGGTTAAGAGCATTGACGACTCTTTCAGAGGATCTAGGTTTGGTTCCCAGCACCTACATGCTGGCTAACTACAATCCATAACTCCAGTTCCAGGGAATCTGACACCCTCTTCTGACCTTTGTGGTTATGTACAACACTGGTACACTTACATACATGCAGGTAATACACACTCATACACGTAAGATAAAAATAATTCATAAATAAAAAAGACAAGGTCTTACTATATAGCCCTAGCTGGCCAGAACTTACTGTGTAGAACAGGCTGGCCTCAAACTCAAAATGATCTGCTTGCCTCTGCATCCTTGGTGTTGGGATCAAAGATGTATACTCAGCCCAGAAACTTTCTTAATATGCAGGTGATAAAAGATTTCTTCCTTTCTTCCTTTCTTTTCTTTCTTTCTTCCTTTTCTGGACCTGAGAACCAAATTCAGGACCTTGCATTCCACTACTGAGCTAAATTCCCAATCCCAAATGTAAGGTTTTATTCAGGCTGTAATTCATGCAAAATGATTGATACATATGTGTTTGTCAAATACTTATATATTTAACATACTTTAAATAATAAAAATTACAGCAACACATCCTCAGCAAACATTAACATTCAAGCCCGGTGTGATGGCGCATGCCTTTAATCCCAGCACTTGGGAGGCAGAGGTAGGCGGATCTCTATGAGTTCCAGGCCAGCCTGGCCTACATAGTGAATTCTAGGCCTGGCAGAGGTACAGGGAGACCCTGTATCAAAAAGACCGAAAAAAAAAGTAACATTCAAAGTCTAGGTAATTTTGCTAGATATATAACTTAAAAGCCATTTCGAACCAAACTGACTACTTAGAACTCTATATTGCATTGGATCTGGACTCTGTTCTGTGTCTTTTAGATGTAAGTTTTTTAGTTTGATTTATACAAACAAAAGTATTATTTTAAAAAATACAGATTTGGGATTAAAGATTGCTTAGTTCTATATATAAAAAAGTCAGCTGTCTAACTTAATGCCAACAAGTAAATAAACTGACAGATGATAATAAAATCTTTGGTTCCTTTAAAAATATGTGTGTACATACTGTCTACAAGTGCTTATGTTTTTATGTTGTTTACATAGTAACATTATAAGGTAAATGAGTACTGGGATATGATGGCTCAGCAGTTATGAACATTTACTGCTCTTGAAGAGAACCTGAGTTCACTTCCTAGCACTCATGTTAGGCTGCTTACAACCCCGGTAACTCTTTAACTCTAAAGGATGCAGCACCTTCTTCTGGCCTCTGAGGGCAAGTACACTCACATGCACATATACACACACAGACACACATATACACATACTTTTTAAAATAAAAAACATGAAACTGAAGAGATGGCTCAGTAGTTAAGGCTGCTTGTTGCTCTTTCAGAAGGACCTGAGTTTAGTTCCCAGGATGCACACTGGGCAGCACACAATTGCCTATAACTACAGTACCAGGGTTCCAACACACTCTTCTGCTTGCTGTGGGCACATACGCATGTGGTAGACACACACATGCACATAAATACAGATTTTTAAAATAAATCTTTAAATGTGTTGGTAAAAGGAAATGCTTCAAACACTGTTAACATATTTTGTCTGTTTTATATATAGCTTCCTTTGTTTTCATTAAAATATACTTCCCAAATAAAAGTTAAATTTGGACAAAACCAAGAAGTTATGGTTGCTACAAAAAAGGCTTTTGAAAAATTAATTTTTAAAGATAATATAGGTTTTCAAAAACTTAAAGAACACAGATTTTATGTTTTATCAAAATAATTGCTCATAGTGTCTACTGAGTATGTTTAAATGTAGCTATTGTATAAGATAAGAAAGAGTTTTAAAACTTTAGTCTGTGTTGTATGTAGTGGAAGACAGAGTCTTAAGAAAGTCGAGGTTTATTTTAAAGTCTGTCTTTGCGGCTGGCACGAGGGCTCAGTAGGTAAAAGCACTTGCTGGGAAACCTGGCACCCTCAGTTTGATTCTGGAAACCCACATGGTAAAAGGAAAGAACCAACTCCCTCAAGTTGTCTCTGGCATTTATACATGTTGTGTGTTGTGGCATGTGTACACAGTAAACAAACAAACATACACCCCCACACACAACACATAATTAAATAAAATGTACAAAGAATCAAAATCTGTCTTTGGGCTGAAAAGATGGCTGAGAAGGTAAAGGTCCTGCAGCGCAAGTCTCATGACTTGAGTTCAGTCCCTGGAATCCATGGTGGAAGGAGAACCAAATCCCAAAACTTGCCCTCTGGCCTCCACACATGTGCTATAGAGTGAGTGTACCCCACTAACATGAGTACACACACAATAATCACTTTTAAATCTGTCAAGTTTCATCTTAATGTATACAATAGCAAATTACATTGTTTGTTTTCTGAGACAGTCTCCCTGTAGCCCCAGCTAGCCTGGAACTTGATATGTAGACCAGGCTGCCCTGGTACCAGACACAGAGATCTGCCTGCCTTTCGATTGGATAGTAATCAGCTGCTGTCTATGTCTATTTCTTTCATTGCCCAAGAGGCCCCTGAACAAATGGCTCTGGGGGCAGGGATACAGGTGGCTCTGGGGGCAGGGATACAGGTGGCTATGGAGGCAGGGATACAGGTGGCTGTGGAGGAGGGATACAGGTGGCTCTGGAGGCAGGGATACAGGTGGCTGTGGGGGCAGGGATACAGGTGGCTGTGGGGGCAGGGATACAGGTGGCTGTGGGGGCAGGGATACAGGTGGCTGTGGAGGCAGGGATACAGGTGGCTGTGGAGGCAGGGATACAGGTGGCTGTGGGGGCAGGGATACAGGTGGCTGTGGGGGCAGGGATACAGGTGACTGTGGGGGCAGGGATACAGGTGGCTGTGGAGAAGGGATACAGGTGGCTGTGGAGAAGGGATACAGGTGGCTGTGGGGGCAGGGATACAGGTGGCTGTGGAGGCAGGGATACAGGTGGCTGTGGAGAAGGGATACAGGTGGCTGTGGGCTCAGCAACAGGGACCGCCAACCACCAAAGCTCACCTGGGTGTAGCTGCTGCTGAGTCCTGTATTAGCCAGCAGTTGCACCCAGATAAGTCTGAAATTTGGCGTCATTCCCCACGGTCATCAGCCAGTGACTTGTGGCAGGTGACGTCATGGAAACGGTAGACTTTGTCCTCACTGCAGTAGACACTTGTTTTTGCTATGAATTTGCCTTTCCTCCACATAGTACTGTTGCCAAAACATGCATTTAGTTACAGTTACAGAACGCCTTATCTACCACAAGGCTATTCCACATAGCACGTCTTCTGACTAAAGACTCTCCTTCACAGGCCAAGAACTGTGACAGTGACCTGATGTATGTGGCTTCTCTGGTCTTCAGATGTTCCCTACCATCCTGAAGTAGTTGCCTCGATAGTACGGTTTAATGGCTTTTTAAAGATGTGGTTATACTACCAACTAAGTGGTAATAACTTGGAAGACTGAGGCAGGGTTCTCCCGAAGACTGTATGTGCTCTGAATCTTCACCCACTCTTTCTCCAGTATCAGGATTCATGAGTCTATAGATGGAGAGGAAATGGGAATGGGACCATTCACCACCATCACTAGTTACCCACTAGCAAAATTTTTGCTTCTTATTTTCTTGACTTTATGCTCTGCTAGCCTAGAAGTCTTGGTTCTAGAGATGCCAGTATACATCTAAGTGGAGACAAAAATAAAGATAAAAATTTGCCTTGGACTAGAAGCCAGTACTTCCTCCTGCACACTTTGAGGTCATTATACTGTTAACAGGCTGAGCACAAAGTTACAGGGTAGGGAGATAGATCAGTGGATGAAAGAGTTTGCTGTGCAAACATGAGGACCTGCGTCTGAATCCCCAGAAGCCACGTAAAATCCAGCTGTGGTAAAACAAAGCAAGCATCTGTACAAGCCCTGATACAAAAGGTGGGAGGTAGACAAAGGAGAATCCTTGGAGGAACTACAGGCCAGTTAGCATGGCGTACTCCATGAAAACAGCAAAGAGACTGTCAGAAATAAGGCATGGGCTAACAGCGGACATTGTCCGCTGACCTGCACTCATGTGCTATGGCATGTGCTTGCCCATATTCACACATAATCACACACATGCACACGAAATTAAAAATTTTAAATAAGGGAGATGGGTGTGGTGTCACATGCCTCGAGTACCAGCACTCAGGAGCCAGAGGCAGATGGATCTCTGTGAGACTGAAGCCAGCCTGGTGTATGTAGTGAGTTCCAGGGTGGCTACAGGAAGCTCCTGTTTCTGAACAACCAAACAATAAAAATTATTTTATTATTTCTATGTATATGCATGTATGTAAGTGCAACTGTATCATGCAATGACCACAGAGGACAGAAAATGGCATCAGATGCTCTAGAACTGTATTTATGGGTGGTTGTTAGCCACCTTGTGGCTGCTGGGATTTGAACCCAGGTCTTCTGCAAGAACAGCGCCTGCTTTAAATTGCTGAGTCATCTCTCCAGCCCCACAAAAAAATTTTAAATAAGAAATTAATAGTAGCAGGGATTTAGTTGATCCAGACTACTACATGGAAGTTTGATGACTGCCCCACAGTGTGGCTAAGGAATAGTTTTTGAATACTATTCACATGGTACTAGAATGCAGGAGATGCTTCAGGTCATTGCAGTGGTGTTGTCTTCTGACTAATGTCATTCTGAAACAGACTCATCAAGGTGATGATAAACGGCTGAGAGTTCTGGAGACTGAGGATATGAGTCAACCCTCTAGGTAAAGAACGAAGTCCTGCTAAGATGTTTGCTGAGGTTGATGGGGTTATGTAAAGCCTAGTAGATACAAAAACCAGCTATGTACACATGACCAATTGCAGAAACAAAAACTAATTGTATATTTCACTTATTTCATTAAGAATATAGGATATTTGAGCATATATAGTAATATACATAGCAGGATTTTTACCTCTTGTAATTGCTGTGAAATATATCAAATGAATATAGTACTTAAATATTGTTACATATATACTATTACACTTAATTCGCCTGATAGTAAAAGAGAAAGCATTCCTAGATACATCTATTCTGGGGGGGAAGAATTGGTGTGTTTTCATTTGTATGTTGTATAGTTGTTTTATATTTAGTGGAATTATGAGCTTATCTTCATTTAAAGCATGACATAAGGAGCTTAGTGAGGTTCACAAGGGGTATGCATGTAATGGTTGGTCTGTTTTAAAAGATTTCTTTTTAAAATTATTTTTATTTATGTGTATATGTGAGTGTATGCCATATGTGTGCAGATGCCCACAGGGGCTAGAAGAGGGCACCAGGTCCCATTTAGCTGGAGTTACAGGTAGTTTTTAGCCATATGATATGGGTGCCAGGAACTGAACTCAGGTCCTCTGGGGGAGAGAGCAAGCACTGCTAACTCTTGAACAAACTTTCCAGCCTGTGATAATTGATCTTAATTGTCAAACTGATAGGTATTAGAATCAATCTAGGAGACATGCCTCTTAGTATCTGTGAGGGTGTTTCAAGACAAAACTGACTGACACAGGGGTAGACAACTGTCCTCAGTGTGGACATCATACAGTCAGCAGTTCAAGAAATAAAAGTCTTACTTGCCCTTCTTAGGCATGTGCGTCTGCAGCTGCTGCTGTAATCATCCTCTGAAATCAGACTCCATTTCTTCAGCTTCACAAATGGACTGAACACAAAGATACTTCACAACCTCCTGGTCTCCAAAACCTGCTGGAGACTACTGAGGTGTCAGACCTGTGGATTTAGCAACTACCGTTTCTCTGCCTCTGGAGTGTGGAGACAGCCATTGCTGGACAGTCCAGCTCTCCCATGAAAACAATGTAAGAAATCCCTTTTATAATATATATATATATATATATATATAAATATAAATATAAATATAAATAAATATTTTATTTTTTATGTGTATGAGTGTATTGCGTGCATATGTGTTAGTGAACCTGTGATGTGCAATGCTCTTGGAGGTCAGAAGACAGTGTCAGATTCCCCTGGAACTGGAGTTATGGGTAGTTGTTAGCTACCATGTGGGTGCTGGGAATCGAACCCTGGTCCTCTGCAAGAGCAGCCAGTGCTCTTAACCTCTGAGTCATCTCTCCAGCCCTTGCAATATATATTCTATTGGTTCTTTTCTTCCAGAGGATCCTACCAAACATACTGGAAAGGGAGAGATACTCCAGAAGTTAAAAAACAGTTTAAAAAAACATCCAGTGACCAGACTTCCCTGCTTAGGTTAAAGATATCAGGAATTTATAGGATTAGAAAATGGGCATAAAATTGGGAACTGATGAGAAACTGTTCAATGTTTCTATAAAAATTCATACTGTAAATGTAAATGAAGCATTCTGGTTTCTGCACAGGGAAATCCCGGCAGACAGTATGATTGAATTTCACTTACATAGATTAACAACCTAAAATTAATTTCATTTTCTCCCATTCGGTGTACAACACACAGTGAGTTTCATGTGCTTTCTTCTCTCTCCTAGGAATGGCTACATTTGTTCTAGAGTTAGAAAAATAATGGCATTTGGGCTGGGTGTAGTGGTAAACACCTTTAATCCCAGCACTCAGGAGACAGAGGCAGGTGGATCTCTGTGAGATTCAAGCCAACTTGGTCTGCATAGCGAGGTCCACACCAACTGGGGGTGCAGGGGGGCCCTATCTTAACAAATGAACAAACACAAAACAAAACGACTAGCATTTCTTTGTAAGGACTGGTCACATTGCAAAAGACTCCAGTGATACTTACACTGACTTTAATGGAATAAAGTAATTGTTGGAGTACACTTGCTATTTCAAAGGTGAGTAGGAAAAATTTTATGTGCTGTCAGATAGAATTAAAATGAACAGAAATGCGGAAGCCATAATAATATGCTAGTAAAGCAGAAACAGCATCAACTAATAATGTTAGACAAAGCCTCACCCAAATCCCATTCAGTTACTAAGAGAAACAGGCCACTTTAGGAGAAAACTACATTAATTACCTTCAAAGTATCTTTTAATGATTTTTAACTAAAAAGTGCTGCAAGGTGGGTAAGCCAGAGGCATCCATTTCTACCATTTTAACATTTCAACCTTTTGCCCTATGACCTTGAGCATACAAAAAATTGTGTCATTCTCAGTAATGGGAATGTTTGGTAAAGCTTAGTAACGCACTCCTTAAATGTGTCTACCCCTCAGATTTTTTCCTGTAACACATGTAGACTCCATGAATAAAATCCCAATGCTTCCTTTGAGTGGATCATTGTTTTGCAAAAAACTCCCACGCTCTACTATCTGCTGTATGTAAAAATATTTCTCTACTCCCTGTTGCTTGACAGATCTTATTTTGGCTGGGCTTATGTGTAATTACTTTTCTGTTGATGTGCTAGAACACCATGACCAACTCAGCATATAGATGGAAGAGTTCATTTGGTTTATGATTCCAGAGGAATAAGAGTTCATCAAGGTGAGGAGGCCTGGCAGCAGGCAGGTCTGGCTGCTGGAGCAGGAAGCTGAGGGTTGGTATTTCCGTACAGAAACAGGAAACAGAGAGAATGCAGATGGGAAAAGGCTATGAACTCTCAAAGCCTGTCTCTAGTGTCACACTTCCTCCAGCAAGGCTGCACCTCCAGAGGATTCCATGAACTCTCATATGAACAACTGACCTGCTGTCTGGAAGACTGTCTCCATACGGCTACCCATCCCCTCTGGCTCTTAGAATCATTCCATCTCCCCTCCTTCCACAGTAATTGATGAGCCTTGGGAGGCAGAGGGTTGAAATAACTGTCCTATTCAGGAGTAAGCACTCTGCAGCCTCTTGTTCTATGTACACTGGCTTATTGTGGGTGTCTGTGTTAATCACCGTGTGCTGCACAAGGAAACTTTTCTAGTGAGAGTTAAAAGATGCATTCGTCCTGAGTGTACAGGTTGCACTGAATCTGTGTCGATGTGTTAGGGTTAAGTGTCTCACAGACACCTACCCCCCTGAATTTGACCAGTTCTGAAACTCTGAAATAGTCTCTGTCTGCTGCAAAAAGAAGCTTCTTTGATGTGTGGTGAAAGGCTCGCTTGTCTGTAGATATGAGGATGCATCTTTAGAATAAAGTAAGAAATTATGCTGATCTGGGGATGTGGCAAAAGTAGGTTTTTCTCTAGGGTCTATGACCTCTACAGCCACGTGTGTTTGACTATTTTTACAGTACCATACATGAGTTACCTCCTATTGAACAGACCTTAATTCCAATTAGACAGCTGTTGATTACCTCCAATATAAAAGTGCACCAAAAACAATGGTTTTCTGGATGAGTGTGGGGCTTTCTCAGGGAAAGCGGGACCAGAGAGCAGGTGTCAGGGTTTAAGAGAGAAAAAGGGCCATAGGAGATCCAAAGACAGTTGCATCTGAGAACCTTTCTTGTAACTTACAGCATCTTTTTGTCCAGTTCAGCAAGCCCCTAACCCCAGACCCTCCAAAGCGTTACCTCAGCAACTCATTAGACATAAACCATTCTCAGTTTAACTATTCTAAAACAGCAACAATAAATGTGTGTGCTAGCATGAATACAGACTGTTTCGACTTGGGAACAAACCAGATAACATGTTCTCATAACAAGGTAGTGGGTAACTAGCTGTACGGTGTCTCAAGAGACGGTCAGCAGCTGCCTCTGCATGCTTTCTGGTTTGGCCTGAGAATAGTTTGCCATTCTTTTTGCTCTTGTTTTCAAGAGCTTGAAGGTCAAAACCTTTAGGCTGCTCAGTAAGCTGCAGTGTCCTGAGATGACCCCCAATAGACCAGTCAATTTTGTTTATTAGATTTTACAGCAGGGGAGGACCGTTGATTGGTTTTCTCCCTTAGCAGCAGATAATATCCTCTGATACCTTGAGAGCTAGTCTTCAAGGAGGAGGCTTCCTGGTCAGTTCCAGCTCCACTGCTCCAAGTCCTGTGTCTGCAGAAGTGTGGTCTGTCTTCAAAAATAGGATCTCACCTTCCAGTTCCAGGCGGCAATCTGGGGCTGTGGCAATTACTTGTGTTATTTTGGGAATTTTCTTGGACTACCCTGACCTACAACTCCAAGGGAGGTTTCTCCTGTGCGCTACTGTGCTTTCTGTAAATAGCTGTCGGCTATACACATGTACTCATATGTTTATCGTACGTGTATTTTTCTGTAGCACTTTGAACTAATCCGTTTCCCTCTGATTTTTCATGCCATCTCAGCATTACTTATCCCCACCTCACGCTCCTGTATAATCCCGCCTACTCCCCCCCCCCCGTTGACATACCCCGACTCTGTTCTCCCTTGTAACGGCTGTCTCCTTACCATCCCTCTCTCCTGAGTGCCTTCTTCCTCATAATGCTCATGGTTCATCTCCATATTGCTAGCTTCTGCCCGAGGTTGTTTACTCACATTTAGGGATTTGGAGCTAAGATCCACAAATGAGAGAGAACAATGGTCTCATGTTTTTCTGAGTCTGTGTATATATTGTTTTTATTCGCTTAATGTAACATTTTCTATTTCCATCCATTTACCCGCTAAAGATATTTTTATATGAATTCTATATTTCTTGCTTTTTCACTTTTATTTTCTTCCAGTAACATTTTTGTACTTGTGTATTAGACTAAAAGAGGCTTTTGGGTTAGCTATGATTCAGATTTTATTTATTTTCTAATATTTTATTCATTATTTTTATTTTATATGTAGTGTATGGCCTGCGTGTATTAAGTACATCCTGTGTTGTACAATACCCACCTGGAGAAAAGGGTGTCAGATCCCCTGGAACTGGTGTTATGGATGGTTGTTAGCCGCCATGTGGGTGCTGAGATTCGAACCTGAGACCGCTCTATGAATGTCCAGTGCTCTTAACTGCTCAGCTATCTCTCTAGCCCATGATTCAGATTTTAAAATCGGGTAGCTGACTCAAAATTAAGTGAGGTAATTAAGTAAGGTATTATTTGCAAACTATAGATGCTATTTCATGAAGTGTGTGTGGAACACGATGAAGCCACAACAAAAGGAGATGCAATCACTAGCCTTTAAGAAGTGAAAGACAAAACTTATCAGAAACTAGGGAGACACTGAGCAAGAAATAAATGCTAACTCAACACAAGCTGTGACTATAAGTAGAAGGAAGCAGGACTGCTGACTCTTTTAAGAGGAGAGTATTAGGCAGGTGCATAAATAGCCCAGTTTGTTTTCCTATTGACTGTTTTCCTGGTGACTCTCCTTATTAAATGAAACGCTTAGAAGCCAGAGGCTGAGGGGCGTGATTAGCGTAGGTGGTGGTGGGGTTTGGGATCTAGAAGTTGAGTAGGCATTTTTTGTAGTCAACTCCTTTCTGCTTTTCTTCATGCACTTAATAATTCAGTATTCCATCTTTGGAAATTTATCGACAGAGCTTTTAAAAGTACAAAGCTTCTCAGCGCCCTTCATTTAAGTTTTTGCGCAAAAGAGTCACTGATTTTTTTCATACTGAAGTAATAGATTCTGGGTTATGTGGTCTTTCTCTCATTAGACTATGTTATGTTGCTAGGACAGGATTCAAACAGGGGTCGTGGGAGCTGATGAGCTGGCTCTGCAGGTAAATGCACTCGCTGCCAAGCCTGATGGCCTGAGTTTGATCCCCAGGCTTCACATTTTGGAAGGAGAGAACTGACTCCTGAAAATTGTCTTATGACCTCCGCATGACCCTCCCCCAATAAATAAATTTAAAAAGCCAAACAAAGCCACAGGATATGGTTTAATTAACCACATGTACATGTACATGTTTAATTCCTGGGAAGTATTATTTTAGGTAAAACTTTTGACACCTGATACTCAAATTATAACTTAATTTTATGTGCTTCTTAATTCATGATTATTGTTTAAGTAAAATCTTGATATATACTTTAATTTTTATTCCATTTATGTGTTTATTTAGAGAGGTGAATGGGGTGGGAGCATCACTGGGTATGTGTATGTTATGGAGCATGTGTGGAGGTCAGAGGACAGCTGGTGTGAGTCAGTTCTGTCCTTCCATCATATGGGTACTGGGGATCATCAGTCTTGGCAGCAGAAGCATTCCCTAACTGAGCTATCTTGCCAGTCCAGGAGTTAATTTGGCTTCAAGAAACACACACTGTATTTAAAGTTCTATTCTTTCCTTGTTTTCTAATTTTCTGCATCATGTGTACATTTTACATAAGTATATATAATATACATTCATGTATATGTAGGGACACATGTATATTTTAATTGGTTTTTTCAATGCAGGGGATTGAACCCCTTGCTTCAATCATACTAAGAAGTCATTCCATGACTGATCTACATTCCAGTTCTTGTGTTTTTGAGATGGACTTGCAGTGTAGCTTTAGTCACCATGGAAGTTGCCTTTTGGTCTAGGCTATCCTCAGACTCACAATCTTTCTATCTCAGCCTTCAGTGTGCTGAGATTATATGGGTGTGCCCCTACACATGTCTTGATATACTCTTTCTTCAGAGTTTTGTGTACATGTTCTTTAGGAAAAGTTTCTTGGTTATTTCCAAGTTACAGAGTAACAGTGTGGGGTGGGAGCACATGTGTGTGCATGTATTTTACTAGGCTGAGGAGGTGGCTCAGTGGATAAAGTACTTGGTCAGTAAGTATGAAAACCTGATTTTGGATCCAAGTACTAACATAAAAGTTGGGCACTGTGGCAAGCCTGTAAGCCCAAGTCTGGGAGGAAGGGGGATGAATGCAGGTGGGTCCCGGGGACTTGCTGGCCAATGACTACCTGAAAAAGTGGGTTCCAGGTTCAGTGAGAGACCCTGTCTCAAAAAATGTTGGAGAGGTAATTGAGGAATTCATCTGACTACAACCTCTGGCCTCCACACCTGCCTTCATCATGAGCACATCTGCACACATGCATATACCATGCACCCTGGGGCAGAAGAACTTTCATCTTTATAGGACCATCTGTGTCTGCTTGAAAAAGTCATCACAGCTGGGCTTGCTGATGTTGGCATTCCTTCTGAGGAGTGGTGGAGGGGGTCATGGGACCCTTATCTACTCCTAACCAGTTGTATTCAATTCTTCCCTAATTCTGCTTAGGGGGTCTTAAGGTGGGGCTAGAGTACATAGGCTCTGGACTATTAGGAGAAGTGGGCTTCATCTGTTTGGCTATGGGAAAGTCAGCATCTGTGCTAGGTGAAGGCTTTTCAGTGTTGCTCCTTGGGGGTGACCCACACATCAGCACCCCCAAGCAATAAGCTCAATACATTTATTAGTTCCCTAGAGTGAACTGTAGTGGACCTGCACTTTGGTTTGTCATTAGGACCTTAGGAAAAGGGAGTAGACTGTTTACATCTCTCCCAGGGAAGGAATTTTAGCAACACACACACAAACACATACATACACACCACTCTTCCATGTCTAGTTTTAAATTTCCCTGACTGTGGAAAGCCTTCTCACTGCTTTTTTTTTTTTAGATTAAAAAAATTATTTGTTTTTATTTTACGTATATGAGTGTACTGCCCGTGTGTATGTAAGTGCACCCATGTCTTGCAGTACCCGCAGAGGCCAGAAGAAGGTATTGGATACCCTGGGACTGGAATTACAGGTGGGTGTTGGAATTTGAACTGGAGTTCTCTGCAAGAGCAGTCAGTGCTCTTAACTGCTGAGTCATCTCTCCAACCACTTAGATTAATTTTTAAAAGCTTTATGTGTATGTGTGTGAATGTGTGCCACTTTTGTGCAGGTGCTTGCAGAGGCCAGAAGAGGGCATTGAATCCACTAGAGCTGGAGTTACAGGCAGTTGTGAGCTGACCATCTGGGTGCTAGAAACCAAACCTGCATCCTATAAAAGAATAGGAAGTGTTTGGAACTGCTGAGCCATCTCTGCAGCTTCTCTTACTTACAGCTTTTGTCTCAGGACAAATTGTCCACATACTTGTAGGTCCTCTCGCCATGACCTCAAGGGGTTGAAGGCAACTCTTTTCATCCTTGGTATGTGTGTGTGTGTGTGTGTGTGTGTGTGTGTGTGTGTGTGTGCGCACGCACGCGCCCATAAATATGAGCAGAGGCCAGAGGAGCATGTCAAGTTGTTATGGCACCAAGACCTGTGGGAAGGACCTCTCACCCTCCAGTGTTCCAAATTAGCTGAACTTTAGCTGGCACTCTCTGGGTTGGGATTTAGAGAGCACAGTACTGACTCAGAGGAGAACAGAGCTTATAAAGGCAAAACTGGCATCCTGATGGACTGGGTGGTTATACAAGATTATACATGCATGACATGTTTGTTCCTGCAGCAGGCAAGCAAGTGGTTGCAGAAGCTGGATAAGCACTAACCAAGTGGTTACAAAAGCCAGATAAGCACTAAGCAAGCAGTTACAGAGACTGTAAGACATTAACTGAGACCTTCTGGATTTTGTGGGAGTATTTTTTGGTGGTTATTTCTTCCTGGAACAGGCATGAAAACTTTTCTTGAGATTGCCTGCCAGGGTTAGGGACAGCTCCTGATAGTGGCCACATATAAAACAGAGGAACTCAGGCCGTCGAGGGTGTCTTACTCTGTTACTCTTTGCCTTATTCCTTTGAGTCAGGGTCTTTTGCTCCACCTGAAGCAAGGCTGGCAACCAGAAACCCTACCGAACCATCTGTCTCTACTACTTACATTGCTGGGGCTATAGGATGTGTGTGTGTGTGTGTGTGTGTGTGTGTGTGTGTGTGTGTGTGTGTGCATGTGGCCATACATAGCTTTTTACATGGGTGCTAGAGATTCACACTCAGATCTCACAGTTGTACAGCAGGAGCTTTTACCCATTGAGCCAACTCTCCAGGCCCAAGCCTTATTTTATCTAGCACTGTGAGCTTTTCTTTCTGGGTTGAGATCTCTCTGAGGGTTAAGGGAAGTTTCTTCATGAGTTGGAGAAAGGAATGGGGGTTGTGTTCCTGAAGTCCTTCCTGGCTTACTGACTTCTTGGGATTTTTTTTTTCATTTTCATTTATTTACTTATTTTGTGCACAGGTATGTGGGCATGTACATGCTAGAGCTCTTGTGGAGGTCAGGAGACAATGTGTGTGGCCTCCATCCATGGACTATCCTCATTTAGGGTGGGCATTCCCATCTCAGGTTGCTCAATTTTTAAACTTCCTCATTGACGTGCCCACAGGTCTGTCCTCTAGATGATTCAAAATCTGTAAAATTGACAATCAATATTAACCGTCACACCCTCCTAGTCCTTTTCTTCAATTTATGGCAGAAAGAAGAGAAAACAGGCTCCTCATTTGTGCTCTCATAAGACAAAGGGCCAGATCAAGGGCTCCTTTGCAGCTCTGATCTGTTCTGTGTTCATTCCCACAGGGCAGTCCAGTGGGCCTCTTCAGAAGGGAGTTTAGGAGAACTGAACCCATTACATGGAGAGAAGCCATTCCTGGTGGAATATGTTGTACTGCCAGCACTGTTGGGGAGACTAAAGTAAGAGGATTATCATGAGTTGGAGTCAGTCTGGGCTACAGAGGAAGACCCTGTCTCAACAACAAAAACAGGTGCAGGTGAGAAGGTTCAGCAGGTAAAGGCGCCTGCATGCTGGATGACCTGAGTTGGATCTGTGGGAACCAAAGGATAGAAGAAGAGAATCAACTCACACACATTGTCTCCTTTACCAGGAGGCGGGGAGGTGAAGAAAGAGGCATGCCTTTAAAGTTAGCCATGGAAGTCAGAAAAACTGAGAAAGCCTAGAGTGCCAGGGGAAGCATGCTTAGGAGTGCCATGCTGCAGATCTGAGTTCAGAGGGTTCCTGCTTCCAGGTTCTTGTGTCCCAGGAAAAAGGACTGCACCAAGGACATATAATGAGAAATGAGGACAGCATATTAAGAAAGGAAAATACTCCCAAGAATGGAAATGGGCTCATAAACAGGAAAAAGTTGCCAAAAGTAAGTGGGCCTGTGGGACCTAGACTTTTCTAGGACCCCCTACTTCCCGATTTCCAGCTCAGGTAAGGTGTAAGGTCAAGGGTTGAGGAGAAGATGGAGTCCTTTGGATTGGGAAGCAGAATGGAACATTTTACCATTCAGGGTACCTGGTCATTCAGACAGCTCACCTACCCGCAGCAGCTGTTAAGTCTAGTTTTCAGTCAGTGGTGATTCTGGTTCCCTGTGGATGTGTCTGTAGAAACTTTTATTCTCACAACTGAAGTTATTTATTTTTTAACGTCGTCTGGTGGCTGGAGGCCTTGGATACTGCGTACTACAGTGCACAGGACAGCACCTACCAACTGGAATGATCTGGTCTGAAACGTCACCAGAGCCGGTGTTCACACTGACACGGTGGCACTCAGACCTCGCCTTGCTCTTGGGTTACTTCTCCGTCATTACTGCCTCATAACGAGTAGTTTTCTGTGCATAGGCTTTTCGTGAGCCTGAACGGAATTCATCCTGGTTTTTGCTTTATGCGCTCCATGTTATCTACTTGTTTTATTGCTGAGTATCTCTTAACTATCACGAGGAGCTCCAGTTGTTTGTGTCCACCACATCTTTTCTTTGCCCCCACTATAGGTGAATAGGATTATCTAATTCCCCACTGAAAGACATGATTCTTTCTCTCATCAAAAAAAGGTTTATTTTATATTAAATTACATGTGCGTGTTGGGGAGGGGTATGCACACACGAGTGCAGGTGCCCGTGGAGGCCAGAAGGCATTGAATTCCCCAGAGCTGGAGTTACAGGCAGTTGGAGCCACCCAGCCTGGATGCTTGAGTCATGTGTAAAAGCACCGCCCACTTTAACCTCTGAACCAGCTCTCCGAGGCCCCTCATAGCTACTTTTGGGAAGTAGAGATAGCTTCTCTAATTTCCCATCTGTCTGTTAAATTTATCCTTTTTGGTTTGTGTTCATGTGTGTGAGTGTACGTCATGGTGTACACATGGGGGTCAGAGGACACAGCTCGGGTGTTGGTCCTCACCTTCAACCTTGTTGGAGACAAGATCTCCTTTAACATTCTCCCCTGAGTATGCCAGATAGCCTGGCCCACCAGCTTCTGGCTCCCCAAACGACTACTGGACTTCCTGCATCTGATTTCAATACTTACACTGTACACTGTGTCCTTTTGCCATTACCCCTCCACTCAGTGACCTGTTCTTATTCATCTGCTTCAGGAAGTGCCAGTTCCCCGCAATGTGAGTAAATATATCAACAGGTTCAGCAAGAAGAAAGGTGGCAGGCCAGAAGGTCAGTTAGTTACATCTTTAGAGAATACTTGCTCTTTTCAGTGGTGTATGGTGGTAGAAGCAAATGGTCACTGTTTTTGTGCTTTTAGTTTTGATTGTCTACATTGAGTTAACCTATAGGCATGTCTGAGGGCTTGCCTTAGAAAAAGATTTATTTATTTTTATTTCTGTGCATATGAGTGTTTTGTCTCTGTCTATGTATGTGTAGCATGTGCATGCCCGGTGTCCAGGGAGGTGAAAAGAGGCCATCATTCCTCCAGAACTAGAGTTTCAGGGGGCTGTGTGCTGCCATGTGGATCCCGAGAACTGAGCCCAGCTCCTCTGCAAGAGCAGTGGGTGCTCTTAACCATGCTCTTAAGCCATATCTGCAGACCCAAGGCTTGTCTTAATTAAGTTAACTTACGTCAAAGATCCAGTTCACTGTGGGCAGTACCATTCCCTAGGCAGGGTTTTCTGAACTCTATAAGAATAGAGATTTAGAGCTCAGTGTGCTAGTGAACACCTTTAATCCCAGCACTGAGGAGGCAGAGGTAGGTAGACTTCTGTGAGCTTGAGGCCAGCCTGGTCTACCTAGGACGTTCATGTCCAGCCAGTGTCACATAGTAAGACCCTGTCTCAAGGAACAAAACAAAAAGAAGAGGTGGAGAAATGAAGCTGAGCAGCAGCAAGCGAGTGCGTGTGTGCGTGTTCCTCTCTGCTCCTGACCTTGGAGGTGGTATGAGCAACTATCTTGAGCCCCTGCTGCTGTGACTTCCCTGCAGCAATGGACTGTAACCCAGCACTGTGAGCTAAAACAAATCACCCGAGGTTCTGTTTTGTCAAGGCATTTTCATCACAGCAATAGAAATGAAAGCAGGACAGAAATTTGTACAGAGAGTGTGTGTTCCCTGTATTAAAACCGGCCATGAGTTTTTAGGCCCTCAACTGCTTTGTAAAGGTTTGGAATGTTGGACTGGAAAATTCATTGGACACAGGAAACAGCTTCATGGATCATTTTAATGGGAGCTTGGAAGATAAGAATGCTGAGAACAATGTGTTAAGACCAGGGGTTTTAGAGAGGAACAAAGACTCCCTCAGGAACAGGGATAGCGGCAGCTCAGGTGATATTTGACTAAGAATCTATGTATGTTGATCAGTCAGGTGTGGAAGAAGCAGCTGTGACTGGAAAGATATCAGAATGACTTTGCAGTGGTTCTGTCTCTACTGTGAGACCTGCTGTCCTTCTGTGGGACAATAGGAAAGAGTTTCCTCAGCTACATGACTGTAGATATGACTGTAGTCCAAGGTGGCCAGGCTACCTCTTGAGCTGGCAGCAGAACTTGACAATGTAAACATTATCCACAGCTCTTTGAAAGCATGAAAGGGCAAGAATGAAGACGTCATGGAGAGAAGCTGAGGCCTGGCGCTGTGTTGTGGGGTCAGAGTCCGTGTGGAAAGGCCCTAGAGGACACCACGTGGAGCTGTGAAAGAGAAGCCTTGGTTGGAGTGGAGACCGCAGGATATTGGAGGTACTAGGACCATGGGACATCCATCATAGAGAGTTGCAGGTGTCGACTGGAGCCAGCCTAAGCCCAAGAGGGATGCTATGTGTGTTGCAGATGGCAGAGCTGGAAGGCTGGGGTTGCCTAAGCTCTTTAGAGCCAAGATTAAATTTTGAGCACCAGATGCTGGACATTGGTCCTGCAAGGTTTGATATTTGCCCCATCTAATTTTTGTTTTGTTTTGATATGATTGTTCTTGTGATATTCTGATTTTTCCCTTTTGGAATAAGAATGTTATATATATACTGTTATATTGGAAGTGTATAAAAATTTTTTGGAGCCAAAGCCTTACTGTGTAGTCCTGGCTTCCTAGAGCTTGCTATGTAGACCAGGCTGGTCTTTAACTCACAAAGATCAACTCCTCACTGCCTCCTTTGTGCTGGGATTAAAGGTGTGTACCATCAGACCTGGTTCACATGAATTGTTTTCATTTCCTAGGCGCCCACATTTAGGAGACTGGATTTTAGAAGCTGGCCTGTGTTCTGTTATTAAAAATGGAAAGGAAAGAGAAATGGCTGACTAGTTAAGAGCATATACTTCTCTTGCAGAGGACGCAAGTTCAGTTCCTACAACCCATGTCAGGTGGCTCACAACTGCCTATAACTCCACCTCCTGGGGATCAGACAGTCTCTTCTGGATCCTGTTGCTATGTACACACACATGAATGGACCCACTCACACACACATACATTTAGTTAAAAAGAAACAACCTTTCTAAAAACATGAGACTTTGTGGACAAGGAGTGAAATGTTATGATTATAAAGTGACATGCTTCTACGTCAAGTTGCCAAGGACAAAACGTGATGATTTAATTTTCAACTCAACACAGTCTTGAACCTCCTGGGAAGAAAGTCTCAATGAGAGACTACAATTAAATCTGCCATATTTTAAATTAATATAGTGAATTGTACTTCATCAATGTTTAAAAAATATTTAATCAAGATTTGTCTATGAGATATTAGGTACGAGACTGCAAAAGTTGTCTCAGTGCAGTCACAGAGAATGCTGGGAAATTCTTAAAGATTGAGTTGTGAGGTAGCAAGAGGCTCAGCATGACTTGCTGTCAAGCCTGATGAACTGAGTTCAGTTCTTGGAACTCATATGGTGGAAGGAGAGAATCATCTCCCAAAGTTGTCCTCTGACCTCCACACGTGCACCATGGCACCCCCCCGCCACCCGCCATTCCCCACAATTAATTAGTTAATTATGATAAGAAGTGTTGAATGTTATCTATCAGAGCCACTCAGTAGAGATGGACCATAAACACTATATTTTGGAGATTTGGGGAGATAGCATAATTGGTGAGGTCTTTATTGTGCTAGCCTGTGGATCTGAGTTTAATCCTCAGAACCTATATAAAAAACTGGGCATGGTGGCTCACAGCTGTAATCCTAGCTCCGCGGAAGCAGAGACAGGTGGTTTCTTGGGACTCACTGGGCTAGACAACCAGCCTAATAGGTAAATCCAGGTCCCAGTGAGGGGCCAATCAAAAAGTCAAAGTGAACAGCCCCTGAGGGACTATGTCTGACTAAAGCTGTCCTTAGGTCCTCCATCTGCACACACATGCACCCGTGCTCCCCCCAAAATATAGTTTGGGGGTGGGCTCCTTTTGATTTTCTTTGTCAGATATTGGAAGCATTTGGATGGGCAACAGGAATTAAACAAATAGTGTGTTGTTGGCATAAACTGCTTGGGAACACCAAAATCCTTTTCAGTTATTTTGATGAGGTCTATTCCAACCACAAGTACTAGCAAACATCTAACTTTGCTATCAAACATTGGTAAGAATGTGAAGTCTTGGGTTGAGATGACTCAGGGTAAGAGTGCTTGTCACACAAGAATGAGGAACTGGATTTGAAGCCAGAGCACCCATATAAGGAGCTGAATGTAGTCACATATGCCTATAATGGCTGTTGGGTGCAGACAGGAGAATCCCTGGGACTTGCTGGCTTCCAGCCCTGCTCCAGGTGTAGTGAGAGACTCTGACTCAAGGGCATACGGGAGAGAGAGGTAGAGCAGGACACTCAGTGACTTCCTCTGGCGTCCACATAGATGCATGCATGTGTGAGTACACACATACGTGTACATTCACCACAAACACATACAACATACACACATGAAAAAAATTTTAAATAGGGTTGAAAAGATGGTTCAGCAGGTAAAATATAAGCCCCAGTTTGATCCCTGAGATCTACATAAATTTGGGATGAGAGTACCAACTCCCCAAATTATCCTCTGAACTTTATACACATGCTGTGACACACACATGCTCATGCCCCACTTCATGCCTACATATATATACACACGATAATAATAATGATAAGAATAAAAAGATGGTCCACCTTAGGCTATCCATTATGAGACTGCTGTTGACAGACAGCAGAGGCATTGACAGACCTGTGAACAGAGAAATGGTGATTAAATTAATAAGAGCTGAGCCCATTCTGTTGCTGCTTTATCAAACACTCCAGCTGATGTATGAAAATGATTATGTGTGGGTCGAAGGCTGTGAGGATGAAGACGTGGAATAGGCATGTGGAGGACATGGCAGCCTGTGAACCTCGGGTGAAATGAGTCAAGGTGTCTAGTACTAAGAGATGTTTCCTTCTTCTTGGAAGTGCATGGGATATTTTAGGAGTCAGTGACCTTCAAGAATGTGATTATAAACTTGATCCTTTGCGGGATCTTCTCCAAACAAGTTCTACAGCGGGGTGATGGGGGACACCTCCAGGAACGCGGCTACTGTAGTGAGGGTGACACAATAACTAAGTTCCGTCACTCAGATCGCAAGTGTTCTGCACATCAGTGCTGCTGCATGACTTTAGTGTGCAAAGAGTAAGTGTGGTGGAAACACCTGTCAGGGTTAAATGATGCTATAAACCTATCTAGAATGTAACATTCTCTAGACTATTGTCAGAAATCATGATGTATTTTCTGGGTCTACATTTTATGAACACCAACAACAAACAACCTAAGAAGACATCAACCAGACATCAAGGATAACTACAAGAATTCTAGGAGAAATCTGAGGTAATCTGAGCTCGCAAATGTTCCTCAGGAATCTTGGAATGATTGGAAATTTTAAAAACAGGCAAAATATACAAATGAGCCTAACAAAGAATGAGTTAATCTCAGGCAACAAGCTTGAAAAAGTACTTATAGGTTAAACATCTGTAGATAGAAAATCCAAAACCTGAAATAATTCTAGTGTAGGACACATGCATCATTAATATGATACGAGTGCCACGTTCTGTATTTTTTAAAATTGTCATTTTTTAAATTGTGTGTGTGTGTGTGTGTGTGTGTGTGTGTGATGTGTTATATAACTTGTGTGCACTGAGAAGGATGTCAGGTGTCCTGTTCTATTACTCTCTGTTATTCCCTTGAGGAGACAGAGTCTATCACTGAACCTGGAGCCAGGTTAGTAGCCAGCAAACCCCAGGGGTCACCCTGTTTCCACGCCACAACAATGGGTGTATAAGCACATGTAAACCCACGCCCAGTTTTAACTGACTACTAGGAATCTGGCCTCAGCTCCTTGTGCCTGCCTAACAAGCACTCTTACTCAGTGGAACCATATCCCTAGCCCATTTGTCTTTTTTTAAAAAAAGTGTTTGAGGATTGGAAAGATGGTTCAGCAGTTAGGAGTGCTTCCTGTTCTTCCAAAGGGCCTGAGTTGGGTTCCCAGCACCCAGATTAGGCAGTTTCAACTACCTATAACTCCAGCTTCTGAGGATCTGCTGCACCCTTTTAGCCTCTGTGGGCAACACCCAAAACATAGTGCACGTGCACACACACAGATTTTTTTTAAATCTTAAAACAGATTTATTTATTTTAATCTGTGTGTATGTGCATGTAAAGTGCCACTTTCTTTTTGATTGTTGTTGTTGTTATTGGGTTTTTTTGGTTTGTTTGTGTTTGAGAAAGGGTCTCCCTGTAGTTACAGCTGGCCTGGCGCTTGCTGTACAGATCAAGCTGGTCTTGAGATCTACCTGCTGGGATTAAAGGCGCTGGCCGCTGTGCCTGGCATGCCTCACTTTCCTTATTTAAACATTTATGTATATTCTATGTGAATGAACATTTTGCCTATATGTATGTGTGTGCATTTACACGCATGTATTTATGTATATTCTATGTGAATGAACATTTTGCTTATGTGTATGTGCATTTACACGTATGTATTTATGTATATTCCATGTGAATGAACATTTTGCCTATGTGTATGTGTGTGCATTTACATGTATGTATTTATGTATATTCCATGTGAATGAACATTTTGCCTATGTGTATGTGTGTGCATTTACACGTGTGCATTTATGTATATTCCATGTGAACGAACATTTTGCCTATGTGTATGTGTGTGCATTTACATGTATGTATTTATGTATATTCCATGTGAATGAACATTTTGCCTATGTGTATGTGTGTGCATTTACACGTATGTATTTATGTATATTCCATGTGGATGAACATTTTGCCTATATGTATGTGTGTGCATTTACACGTATGTATTTATGTATATTCCATGTGGATGAACATTTTGCCTCTGTGTATGTGTGTGCATTTACATGTATGTATTTATGTATATTCCATGTGGATGAACATTTTGCCTCTGTGTATGTGTGTGCATTTACACGTATGCATTTATGTATATTCCATGTGAATGAACATTTTGCCTATGTGTATGTGTGTGCATTTACACGTATGTATTTATGTATATTCTATGTGTATGTGTGTGCATTTACATGTATGCAGTGACCATGGTGGTGGTCAAAAGAGGGTGTCGGGTTCCCTAGAACTGGAGTGATAGACAGAGAGCGTCGGGTTCCCTAGACCTGGAGTGATAGACAGCTGTCAGCCACTCTGTGGGTGCAGGGCACTGAATGTACGTACTCTGCAAAGGAATGCTTAACCTCTGAGCCAGCCCTCCAGCCCCAAAGTGTCACTTTCTTTTTATAGTTTCCTTTTTTGGGGGAGGGTCTTTTTAAGATAGGGTCTCCCTGTAGCACCAGCAAGCCTGGAACTCACTATGTAGACTAGGCTGGCTTTGATCTCACAGATACCTGCTGCCTCTGTCTTCTTAGTGCTAGGATTAAAGGTGTGTGCTACAACATCCTGAACAAAAGTGTCACTTTCTATTGGCTCATTTTACACAAAATTCCACATAAAACATTATTACAAAGGAGGAAATTATATCCAGGTGTTGGTTATAAGTGTGTATAAAAAAAAGAATTTCATATTTAGGACAGAGATGCATCTTCAACCTAAATAGATTATTATATATGCAAATATTTTAAAATTCAAAATGGTTTTGATCATAGGCATTTTGTATAAGGAACACTCAGGTATGTTTAAATTTGATTTGGTGGCTTGTGCCTGCAACCCCAGCCAGTCAAAAGTCTATCAGAAGAGTTTTGAGTTCAAGCCCAGCTTAGGCGGTACAACAAGAGCACTCCTGAAAAGGATATCTAACTGCGCACAGTGGCACATGCCTGTAGCTTTAGCATGTGGGAGCGTGGTAATCATGAATTGGAGGCCAGCCTGGGTTATATACAAAGTTTTAGGCCAGCCTGGGCAAGTAGCAAGATCCTGTCTCGACAGACAGATGACAGACAGACAGACATGATGTAGGCGTTTGGTGTTTTCAAAATAGTTAACCTGGAAAAATATTGAGAAACTCCATATAACCAAGGGTGGTGGCACATACCTTTAGTCCCACCCAGTACTTGGGAAACAGAAGGCAGGTGGATCTCTGTGAGTTCGAGACCAGTGTGCATTACAAAGAGAATTCCTAGCCGGACAGGTTTATACAGGGAGACCCTATCTCAAAAACCAGGAGAGGGAAAAAAACCCCCATATAAATGCCACCATCTTTTGAGCCCGCCATGATGGTGCACACCTTTAATACCAGCACTGAGGAGGCAGAGACAGGCCGATTTCTGTGAGTTCAAGACTAGTCTGGTTTACATAGTGAGTTCTAGGCCAGCTGGAATTTCAGGGAGAATCTGTCTCAAAAAGACCAAGACCACCACCACCACCAAGAACAACAAAACCCAAACAAACAAACTATATCATTTAAAAATTTTACATTTATTTGTGGGAGTGGGGTGGGGGGAAGCTGAGTGCATGTACCATAGCACGTCTGGACACCTTTTAGAGAGTTGATTCTGTTGTTCCACCATGTGGGCTCTGGGGACTGAGCTCAGACCATCAGGCTTGGTGGCAAGCACCTTTATCCACAGAACCACTTCTCGGGTCCTAAATTATAATATTTTAAAATCATTTTTGAAATTCATTTATTTTTATTTTCTGTGTATGTTTTCCCTGCATGGATGAAACCCATGTCATGCAATGCCTGCAGAGGCCAGAAGGGGGCATCGGATCCCTTGGAATTGGAGTTAGCAATGGCTGGCTGCCTTGTGGGTGCTGGGAACTGAACCAGGTCTTCTATAAGATCAGACAGTGCTCTGAACTGCTGAGCCATCTCTCTAGCCCCTTTAAATAATTTCTAAAAGACTTATTTTTATTTTATGTGTATACATGTGGTGTGTACATCATATTCATGCCTGGTGCTTGCAGAGGCTGGAAGAGGACATATCTACTGGAACTGGAATAACAGACAATTGAGAGTCCCTGTGTAGGTGCTAAGAACTGAAGAACCCAGGTTCAGTGCTCTTAACTGCTGAGCCAGCTCTCCAATTCTAAATTAGAACTCTTAATCCTCATGAACAAATGTCCCATTTCCAAGTTAACTATGAAACCGCCACCAAGTGGGATGTAGCAGTTCCGCTTCATAATCTCGACACTTGGAAGTTTGAGCAAAGAACACAGGGTTGAGACTAGTCTGGGCTACTGAGTGAGACCCTGTCTCAAAAACCCCAAACCAGAGTCACAGTCCAAGCGGCAGATGAGCAAACAAATTCTTTCGATCCAGCCTGTTGGCAAGGATGCCCCAAGGCCAGAGCAGTGGATGATGGTTCCTAGGCAGCTCTTGCGTATTAGCTGAAAGACACACCCCTGTGCCACAATTCTACTTCTAGTCTATGCAAAAGTGTGGCAGTGCTCCAGTGTGCATCAAACGAGGAGACAGGGAAGGAGCAGAGTCATGTAGCAGGCTCAACTTGGTGAACTCAGTAAATCAGCATTTGCAAAATGTAAAGAAGGACGCTAAGGAATGTCAGTGATGGCCGGTGACTGTAAAGAATGGGGGTTTCTATCTTTCTCTATGCAGATTCCACGTGGGAGTCATCACTGATCCCTGCTGTTTTCATATCCGACACCTCCTCATTTCTGTGCCAGCACCTGCTCATATGTGGATGTGGGCAGTGTGGGGTAATCCAGACAGTCCCACTGTCATGGCTATCATGATTCTATAGAAACATAAAGGATAGGTCTAGTGCATTCTTATGCTGTTGTTAGCTGTTGTCCTGTATGTATGTGTAGACATGAGAGTCTGGAGTTGAGATTTCGCCTTACTTTGATACACAGCTGTTGGGTGCATCTGCTTACCATCGTTTAAAGATTTGTAACTGTTTATTAGCGTATATCAATGCTACACAATAATGGCTTTCATTATGACACTTTCATGCATGTATATAATGTACGTTGATCATATTCGCCCTGTTATCTTCTCTTGTCCCTCTCCTGTTCCCACTGATCCCTTCCTTTTCCTCTTCTTTCATGTCCATCTTTCTCCTCTTCCTCTACTTTTTTCTCTCCTCCTTCTTGTTAACCCAACGAATTTCATGATGTTTGCTGTCAGGAGCGTAGGTGCCTTATCAGTATCTACACCCCTGGAAAAAATGTTTCTCCCTCCCCTGGCAACCCTTAGATGCACATAGATCCTCGGGAGTGATGGAGCCTAGTGAGCGCCTCTTCGTAACTACCAGTCAACTGCTTATATTCCTCAGTTTAGAGTGGGACTTCAGGAGTTCTTCTTCCCTTCGTTATAGAATGTTGATAGGCCCAATGATGTGGATGTATATTGTACAGGTAATCACAGCTGCTGTGAGTTCAAGATATACTTTGTGTGTGTGTGTGTGTGTGTGTGTGTGTGTGTGTGTTCTGTATGCACATGTGCATGTGCAGAGGCCAGAGAAGGACATCAGGTGTCCTGCTGTGTCATTTTCTGCTTTATTTCTAGCTCCGGGTCTCTGCTGAGCCTAGAGCTAGGCTTGTCATCAGCGATCCTCTGATTTCTAGCTGCCCACAGCACTGGTGTTACAGACACACAGTGGGATTGACCTCAGTGTGCCGTCTTATCCACCACGCCATCTCTTCAACCCATAGGTGCATTTCTGTGTGGTTGTATCACTCTGTATGCTGCTGTGTACAGTGAGTGATAGAAAGCATAGATCGCAAGCCCTGGAGTTTCTCCCAGGTTGGGAAGTGGTTCTGATTACCTTTACAGTGTTAGGCTGTGCTGGGTTATCTTATGAACAGAATGACGTTCTCATACAAGGACCATTCTGATGTCCCCCTGGTGATGGGAAGTAGTTCCAATTACCTTTACAGTGTTAGGCCATGCTGGATTATCTTATGAACAGAATGACGTTCTCATACAAGGACCATTCTGATTTCCCCCTGGTGATGGGAAGTGGTTCTGATTACCTTTACAGTGTTAGGCTGTGCTGGGTTATCTTATGAACAGAATGACATTCTCATACAAGGACCATTCTGATGTCCCCCTGGTGATGGGAAGTGGTTCTGATTACCTTTACAGTGTTAGGCTGTGCTGGGTTATCTTATGAACAGAATGATGTTCTCATACAAGGACCATTCTGATGTCCCCCTGGTGATGGGAAGTGGTTCTGATTACCTTTACAGTGTTAGGCTGTGCTGGGTTATCTTATGAACAGAATGATGTTCTCATACAAGGACCATTCTGATGTCCCCCTGGTGATGGGAAGTGGTTCTGATTACCTTTACAGTGTTAGGCTATGTTGGGTTATCTTATGAACAGAATGATGTTCTCATACAAGGACCATTCTGATGTCCCCCTGGTGATACCAAAGGAAGTCTGGCCACTTCAGGTCACATTTCCATGCAGAACTGCGAGCAGCCAGTTGTCATTTTGTGTCCCATCCTTAGTGGAAAAGGGTGCTGTGTTTGGAATGTGCAATGTCCCCCACAGTCTGTCCTGTTTGAATATTTGGTCCCCAGCTGGTGAAGCCATTTGAAAAGGTTGTGGAACCTTGAGGAAGTGGAGCCTTGTTGAATGAAGTGGGTTCTGGGTGAGGGCCTTGAGGTTTTATTGCATGGCCTCCCTTCTTCATCCTGTGCTTCCTGAGTGTGGGCGCAGTGTGACCATCCAGCCTCTCACCCCTGTCACATGCTGCCTTTGTTTGCCATCATCTCTTCTATGCGACGACGGATGAATTCCTCTGAAACTTTGAAATCACGTAAACCTTTTTCCCATTAAGAGCATCTTATCACAGCAGAAGAGAGCAGCGAGGAGAAGTGCGTTTGACATACTCGGTACTGGAAACAGTCGACGTCAGTGTGAGAAGGTAGTGAAAGTGCTGTGTTTCTGTGATCGACAGTGTTCCCAAGTCCATTTTGCTGACCACAGACATTGCTTCCAGATGCTCAGGCTTCAAACACTGGAAAGGGAGGCAGTGCGGCTGCTTTGTGTTTCATGAGACAACAAAGAAATCTGCTCTTTTGCCCGTTTAATCACTTATGAGCATTATTTTCTTCATACTGTAAATATTATGTTATCCCCTTCCCCTGAATTTTTCCTTCCATCTTACAGAGAAAGAGAAACACAGGGACCACCAGGCCTGAACCAAGCCTACATGCCTCATACAGTGTGATGTTCTAATATGACCATACATGTTCTTGGCTCTTTGACAAATACCAAATTTAGGAGGACACTTCAAGCTTTGTGTTTTTATGTCCTTTTAAAACTTGGCATCACTAAGTCAGCGTTTTCTGGTTCTATTGCATTTTGTATTTTTAAATAGGGTGTCATGCCAGATGTGGGGGCGCACATTTTAAATCCAGTACCCGGGAGACCAAGGCAGGAGGATGTTTGTGAGATGGAGGCCAGCCTGGTCTGCAGAGCAATTTCCAGGCCAGCTGGGGCTACAGGGAGATCCTGTCTAAAAAGACCTGAACAAACAAACATGCTGCTCTAGCTCTTCAGGAATTCATTGTGTAGCCCAGGCAGGGCATCAACACAATCCTGCTTCTGCGTGCCAGGACTGCCTGCGTAGACCCCCATTCAGCTCCAGCTGGCTTTTGTTCTTGCTGTACTGCTATCAGGGGTACAGGACCTGATGTGATATCCCCATAAGATGCATCAGATAACTCATTTTTGTGAAAAGAAAGCTATCTCTCCCATTCACAAGTGCATTTGTTGTTTTTGTTGTTTGTGATATCATTTTAACACAGAACAGGCTGGCCACATAACAATCCTTCTGCCTCTCAGCCTTCTGAGCACTGGGATCATAGGAAGGTAGCACTCTGCCCAAATATGTGTATTTTATTTCCAATTTTAATTAATAAAATAAAAACTGGCTGGTGAGAGGTGGGTGAAACCTCGGACTGTCAAGCCTGATGTCCTGAGTTTGATTCCAGGGACCCACATGAGTGAAAGAAAGAACTGACCCCCAAAAGTTGTCCCCTGACCTCCAGATGTGAGCTCATGGATGCGTGCATATGTACACACAGACTCAAATAAATAAACAAAATGTAATATAAAGTGTTTTGCCTTTTATGTAACGCTTTCAATAACTGTTTTATTTTTTAGTGAAGTTTTGGAAATTTCATGTAATACATCTGGATCATATTTAGACCCCCTTCCTTATCCAGACCCCCCAGTAGCCTCTACGTTTCTGCTGTGGTGCCACTCACAGAAGGAAAAATCTGTGTGGCCTACATTTCCAGAGATACGTGTCTATAATGGCGGGGGAGGCTTGATGGACAGAGGCGGCCAGAGCAGAGAGCTAAACAATCACATCTTCGAGCAGACACAGGAAGCAGGGAGCAGCTGGAAATCTGGCAGGGCTGAAGAGCTCTCAAATCCCACCCCAGTGACATGCTTCCCCCATCAAGGCCACACCTCCTAGAACCGCCCAAACAGTGTCATCAGCTAGGGACAAAGTGTCCACATACTTGGAACCTACGGGGACATGCACACTCACACCTCTCCTCCCCACTCTAGATTTCATGCATTCTGTCATCTATGTTAAAGTTTATTGAGTCACAGTTGTGTCCCCAAATGTCCCTTGGTAGAAATTTACCCACTGGAGCCTAGTCAACCATTTTAGCATCATTCCCTTTTGTGAATGTCATACAATATACTTTGATCGCATTTAAATTCCATACTCTATCTGCACCCTTTACTAAACCCACCCAATTTCAAATTTGTGTCCTCCATCTACCAAATATAGGCCCATCCACTGAAGCCTGCATAGCCGACCCAGCGTCACGCTCTTAGAAGGACTGGTTCTCCCCTCACAGCAGCCATCTGCCAACAGTTCCCGAAGTGGGGGGTTCTTACCCATATCCCCATGTCTTATGTTGGGATTTTGTCTGGCTTGACCTTTAATGGGATGTGTGCATGCTGCCAACATTGCTGTGAGTTCATATGAGTAACAGTTTTTCTCTCTGTCATATTCTGTTTCCTGTGGTCAGCCATCATCTCTGGCTCTTACAATCTTTCTGCCTCCTCTTCCACAATGATCTTTGAACTTTTGGAGGCAGAAATTTGATATAGGTATACTATTTAGGTATAATCATTCTGCAGTCTCTTAGTCTCTGCGTGTTGGACCAGTTTTGGGTCTCTGTGTTAATCGCATTCTGCTCTACATGGAAGATTCTCTGATGTGAGTTGAGAGATGCTTTAACTTATGGATATAACAATAAGTCATTAGAAGTTTAATGCCATATTTGTTAAGAAGAATAATAACTTAGGCTATCCCCTACAGGTTCTTAGGCTTGATACCAATGTCAGGTATGGACTGCATCTTATTAAGCAGACATTAAATCCAATTAAAAAGTGGTTGGATACTCCCATAATTTTCATGCCACAGTTGCACTAGAGAACATAACTGGCCAGGGCAGTAGTTGTTGACACACACGAGATTCACAGCTGGGTAAGACTGATGATTCATTTTTCTCTTCTGGTAGCATGCATAGCACCTTCTAGCTAGTAGTAGAGTTGAATCTTTTAAGTCAGTCCCAGTTTGATTTTTCCTTGTTTGTTCTACAGCTGATATATGTACTGTCTTCAGCAATAGGATCTTATCATCAAGTTTTGGTGGGTAACCAAGAACAAAGGCAATGACCAGTTTTAAAAAAGCACTATTTTATCTAACATCATACATAAGAATAGTGGGTGACTTCATTATTTCACTGTCACCAAATAAACAAAACTAAATAGAAAAACCTTGGAGTTAAATTATATCATAAATCAAATGGACCTAACAGACATCTACAAAATATTTCATCCAAACACCAAAGAATATACTTTCTTCTCAGCAGTCCATGGAACGTTTTCCAAAATTGACCCATATTAGGACACAAAACCATTCTCCACAAATTTAGAAAAATTAAAATATCATCATATGGTCTATCTGATCAGCAAGGAATAAGGCTGGACGTCAGCAACAATAAAATGGTGAGAAAGTGCACAGACTCATGGAAGTTACGTAACACACTACTAACAGAAAAGTGAATCAGGGAAAAGTACACAGACTCACGGAAGTTATGTAACACACCACTAACAGAAAAGTGAATAAGGGAAAAGTTAAGAAGAAAAAATTTAAATCCCTAGAATTGAATGAAAATGAAAACACAACATACCAAAATCTAGAGACACAATGAAAGCAGTACTGAGAAGAAAATTTATAGCATGAAGTGCCTACACCAGAAAGTTACAATCATCTCATATAAATAACCTAATGATGCAACCGAAGACCTTGGAAAACTGAGAACAAACAATGCCAAAGAAGAATAGATGGGAAGAAATAATGTAAAAAAATTTTAAGTATAAAACGATGGAATGAAAATCCAACTTTGCAAAAATGAAGTTAAATTAAAATGTAATTTATTCCAGGTGAAAACCTTTAATTTCTTCCTTTGCCACTAAATGAATATCAAGTTCAGCATAATAGTGTTAACTTTTATTCAAAAGTATAGAGTAATTACAAATTGTAGCATAAGCTATCCTAAACTTAGAAATTCAGTGGGAAAGAAATGGTGTGTTGCTAGGATACATACCAAAAACAGAAGCGGCTCTGTTGCTGGGTAATGGGGGGAAAGGGCAGAACAACTTTGAAGTGATTGTTACAAAAGGCACATGCGACGTGTCTGGCACATAGAAGAGGGTCATGACTCCGGAGAAGAAAAGAGCTGTCACTTACTTTCCTTACGTTCCCCTCCACAGAATGTTGATAGAAAAACGTACAGCAAAGACTTCGTCTTGATCAGATTTTAGTCAGAACTGAGACTCTCTGCTTGGAAATGGGAAATAGTCAGTCTCGTTACAAAGAAAGCTGAATTAGCTAGTGCTCAATACAGAGACCCACAACTGTTAATCTGCAGAGAATAAGAGACTGTGGATTGCTTCGCCCTGAATGGGGCATCTATATCACAGTCCCACCTACCCCCCCCCCCATCAGAGTTCAGGGATCATCAGCAAAGGGGCAGAACGATTGTCGAGAGTCAGAATTTGCAAAGGACTGCTAAGAAACATTCTGTGGAAGGGAACTTAAGAAAGTCTACAGGACTTCAGCTTCTCTCAAGCTCTTTTCTTCTCCGGAGTCATGATCCTCTTCTATGTTCCAGACACATCGCATATGCCTTTTGCAATAATCATTTCAAAGTTGTTCTACCCTTTCCTCATTTCTCAGCAACAAAGCCCCTTCCACTTTTTGTATATATTCTAGCAACACACCATTTCTCTTCCACTGAATTTCCAGACATGACAGGCACAGTGCATTCAATAATTTACTGCAGCTGTGGTTGCATGTTCAAGACCTGCATAACATCAAGCCAGTAACCTTCTAGCAGGGTACGGGAGAGATTCAAGAAGCCTCACCTCGTAGGAGCTCCTGGTAGTTGATGACTGCTGGGGGAGGCAGTTTCCCAACTGTCTTCAAGAATTCATGCAGCCCTGAGTCAGTTTTGCATGTCCCAGTGAAAGGCCCTGCATACATATATTTACTGGCAGCACCAAGTGGACTTGGTGGTTTGAGAAAAAGAGGACATGATGTTGGGAGGAATGCAGGAAGAATTGGAGAAGGAATGGGAGGAAGATGTTTTCAGAGACCGTTGTGTACATGGTTGAAATGATCAGAAGAAGTAAAAAAAATGTTTTCTTAAAAAGGCTGAATTATGGGCTGCAGAAATGGCTCAGCAGTTAATATTGTGTACTAGTCTTGAAGAGGACCTAAGTTCAGTTCCCAAGATCCATGTTAGGCTCACCCTTCCTGTAACTCCAGCTCCAGGCAATTCAATCCTTCTTCTCTCCTCTGCAGGTACATTCACACACATGTGCATACATACTCAGAGACACACACATCAAAAATAAGGGGCTGCAGAGATGACTTAGTGGTTAAGAACGCTGGTTGTTGCAGAACACCTGGGTTTGGTTCTCAGCACCCACATGGTGACTAACAACCATCATGACTCCAGTTCTAGGGAACCTGACCACTTCTGAACCGTGCAGGCAGTGGACATGGTGCGCTTACATACATGCAGACAAAACACTCATGCACATAGAAAGATAAATCCTAAAAATTAAAGGCTGGATTTTTTTCTGTGTCCAGGGACTTTAGAGTGTACAGAAATTTATGGTGATGGATTGATATATTTTGAATAAGAGATATCTACAGTGTTTAAGGGGCTTCCCTTACTGGCATATAGGGGAATACAGGAATATAGAACGGACATAAAGACTGTTGCTAGAATAAAAATGGAAATGTGAATGTAGAATTCTGGAAAATTCTCAGCCTAGCCATGTAAGATATGTTAAGGCATACTTTAGGGAGAACACCAAGGAGTATCCAAATCACCTTGCTTAGTAGGTTAGTGTGGCTATCAGAAGCTACTTGTCAAAGCAATGGAAAAATAACACTGAAGGCAGTGTGGAGATCAAAGCTCCCCTTCCCAGCAAAGGTCCAGAGTGTCACGCCCTTGATGGCAGAAGGATTTAATGTAGGAAGGGGGCTTAGAGTATCATCTAACCTTCAGGCTGACTAAGTCTACCTTAAATCTCTGTTCTCTGCATGCTGTGCTTGATTGGGTCAATACACTCCACTATCTATTGTCCAAAACATACAACCAATATGTCTAAATTTATGTGGTTCTAATTCTTCACGTTCACAGAGTGTAAGAGCTAGGGAGAAGATAGTTTTCAATCAATGTCTCAAACACTCCTGATGCCAAGGCAGTCCTGTTGCAATTTCAGAGCCATCACAGAGACCCCATCAAGTCAAGTCCAGGCAAATTGTGGAGACGAGGTTTCTGGATTCTTCAACAGTACAGTTGGGGGTCGGAGGCATGGGAAAAGGGCTACCCTTGAGTCCTCAGAAATATGGAGCCACCAGCTTGCAAGGCAGCTCTATGACAGTATTTGCTCAATGCATAACAGCTAAAGTACCTGTTCCACCTAGCAAAAGATTTCAGGCAGGGCTGCTTAGGATTTGTGGGCTTTGAGCATGCTCAGTGTCCTCTGGTCACTGCATCAGTGCATCCAGCAAGGTTAGCTGTTTTGTAGTATTCCCTTAGCTACAATGTGAAATTCTGAAGTTTCAGTCCAACTGGCGTCTCAAAATGTTCAATGTACATTTTCAGAAATGAGTATTCATAAATTTTAAGCTGCAGGCAGTTCTGAGTAGTGTTATGGAATGTAGAGTCAATCTACCTCATAATTCACCTCATTTCATTTGATTACAAGCTGTTATATGACATCATATCATCCAAGAAGAAAGGTGACTACCATGTACTGTGATGTATTGAGAGAGAAAGAAACCACACTCAGGGCTGGAGACAAGTAGTTAAACTCTTGCAGAGGATGTAGGTATGATTTCCAGCACCCATCTGGTGGCTAACTCTACTGTAACTCCAGTTCCAGGGGAATCTGACACCTTCTTCTGACCTCTCTGGGCTTTGCACGCCATGAGTGCACTTATAAACATGCAAGCAATACACTCATACACATAAAAACGATAAAATATAAAAAAAGAAAACACTCATGAGAGCATATTATATATTGTGATTCTAATTCTATTTCATTATTAGATATTGTATTAAATCTCTCATTGTACCTAATCAGGAAATGAAAGTTTATCATAGATATGTATCTGCAGGGATAACCATAGTACATATTAGGCTAACTACCAGCCACTGTTAGTGGCTTCTACTGAGGGTCTTGAAACACATCTTCTGCTACTGGAGTATTTTGGTCTTTTTCACCTGCCAGTACCCTTTGTTAGACCCCTCCCACCCCTGGTGAATCACTTCTTGACAAGTTCCTTTCCTATTTTCATGCCTTTGGTTTTGTTGTTTGTGTCCCAGTAAATTTAATCAGGATTGCTTGTATGCAACTTAGCAAAGGCTACAGTTCCTTCCCCCAGCTGTTAACTGCCAATAGCTCTTCCGGGAAGGGTTGGGCCTAATAAGTACCTCCTCCATTCTTGATGGAATGTTAACAGGACCCACCCTGTGCGGGTCATGAGTAGGTAATCACGGTTGCTGTGAGTTCATGACTACAGTAGCCATGCATGTCCAGAAGACAGCATTCACAGCACTTCGGCAGCCCCCGCCCTTGTTCCCCAGCTCTTGTGGACTGTAATGGGTTGAGATAGAAAGCCAACACCACGTGGATGGAATAGCAAGGCATTTTATTTCCAACTGACTGGGGCCGCTTATAGTGAACCCCAATCATACTTAGAAAGAGGCTTTTATAGGGTCTTGGGAGCGGGGACTGGTTACAATTTGCAACACCCAATAAGAATTAAGCATTTCACAGTTTCCCATGTGCACATTCCTAACAAAAACAGACCAGGGGGTTATGTATTTGCACACGCTCCTCCAGGATTAGAACATCAGGTGGGGTGTGGCCGGGCCTGTTTTGGAACTCTCAAGATCATTCCTTTCTGGGATGGGGCTGGGCAAATGTCAAGCTTTGAAGTCTGGACAAACCGCAAATGAAAGTCTTTATTCCATTTTCCTAGACCGTTACTTGGGCAATTACCGGAAGGAGATTGTTTATTAAGGGAGAGGCACAGAGGAGCCTGTGGTCTTGCTCCAAGAGTGCAGGAAAGGACTGGAGGAAGGGTCCAGTGACCTTCAAGGGTCATTAACGCAGTCCCCACCTCTCCCAGGCTCACGAAGGCACCCTCCTTCGAATGGTCCATTTCTGCTGCTGCACTTTGCCTTCCTGTTGTTAACGCTGGGAACTTCCCTCTGCTTCACTTCCAGTGAGAACTGGAGCCTCTCACAAACCAGGCAGGTCCTAGCCACTCAGCTGTACCCCTAGCCAGTAAACACTTCTTTTTGTTTAATTTCTAGATTATTTATTTATTTATTTAGTGTGTGGGCCTGGGTGTGACATGGCGCACATGTGGAGGTCAGAGGGAAGCTTGTGGGGGTTGCTCCTCTTCTCCGACCTTGGAGATCTGTTGGAAACAAAATCTGAGGTCTCGCTGGGTGGAGGCACTCAGGAGGCGAGGCAAGTGGATCTCTGAGTTTGAGGCCTCAAACTCACAGAGATCTACATGGTGTGTTCCAAGCCAGCCAGAGCTGCATAACTAACTCCATCTCAGAAAAACCAAACAACAAGCACAACAAATATCTAACGTCCAAGAACCTGGTTGACACCACACAAAGAACATGCCTGACGACACAAAAGTAGGTGGCTTTTACTTTTGCAAAGAGTGTATTGCCTCATTTGGACAGCAAGCAAGCATCCCTGTCAGGAAATCTGATAGTTTTTAATTCTAACACAAGACTGTTTCTTTTCCCCACTGGCTGTGATGCAACCTCACAGGTTTTGTGTGGCTAGTTTTAAAAGAATCAGCACAAAGGAACCAAAGGAAAGGGCTCCAAAGGGCGGGCGCCTCTGGGCCTTCAGGCTCCAGAAAAGCATCAGGGCCTTTGCATAAAGAAAAGTTTTACAACATAGGGGAATTTACAAAACAACATTCCAAAGCCTACATTCCAGGGATCATTCTTTTGAAAGGAAAGAACTGAATTCTTTGTAATTATTTCCCTCAGGACACTGGACCTGAACTCAAGTCCTTGGGCTTGGAGGTATGGGAAACTTAAACGAAAAGTGTGGCCTTCTCTACCAGGGGGATTTTAACCTTAAAAATGTTACGGGCTTTAAGAGTCAGTGGCACTCTGAATCTTTTCCATTTCAGGTGTACTCTTCCCAGCAGGGGCCTGTCAGCTCTTGGAGCTGTGAATTCTGGACAAACTCAGGACCTGACCTTTGTCTAAAGTCAAAGTATATGCTCAAGGTTGCATCCTGGTCTCTAAAATCACAGTGCTTACCAACTGCGTTGCTTTCAAGTTTGTTTTCTCTCCTTTCCCTCCCTCCCTTCCTCCCTCCCTCCCTCCTTTCCTCCCCGCCCCCCTCTGTAATGGACTGACCTCATTTTCCCTGCATCCCACCAGTGTGTGAGAATTTAAGATGCTCTCCCCTTTGGTATCTAATCGGATGCAAACATCTTGTGTATAAAAAGAATATCTAATCTTCTACAGACATCTTATGTAAAAAAAGAGTATCTAGTCGTATGCAAACATCTTAAGCAAATAATCATAATCATTGTTAATGACCACATCTGTCTGTGAAGTGATAATGGTCTCTAACCAAAGGGGAAAGACTCCATCTGCCAGTGGTGACTTCCTGTTTTTGAACAAGCTAAACTTAAGGGGACTCTGAGCTTGACACTGTCTCGTGGTCTTCAAGATTGGATATAAAACCAGGATGTCTTAATCGGGAACAAAGGCAGTGGCTAAAATGCAAACATCTGCTTCTGTGGGGGTTTCGGGGTTAGATATTTTTGAAGCGGGCCTTTACACACTTTACACTTGCCTATAAAAGCTGGATCCTACAATGAATCCTCGCTGCTCCTCAGAACTCGCCCACCTAGAATCCGGAAGTCAGCCCAGCCAGCTGGAATAAATCTACCTTGCCTTTGTTTTGCGTGTGGCGACTTCTGGTTGGCACCCTCTAACGCTTTCTTTCAGACCATGTAAACGCATGAGGCCTAGCTCTGACCACCCGGAGTGAGATAGAGGATCCCCTTTAGAAATAGAAACTCAGTGGGATCCCCCTAGGAGTGCCTCCCTCCCTCTAACAGTGGTCAAGGCAGCCTCCCCTTCTGCATAGGCAAATTTGCTTTGGATTGTGTGGTCACTTTTCTGAGACCCCAGACCCATCTCTAACAGTGGCAAGTGTCTTTACCCATTGGGCCCCATCCTGGGCCCCGTAAACATTTCTTCATCCTTGCTGTGGACCAAGTTCTGTGGGTGGCCCTGGTATTTCAAACTATGGCTTTGCTAAAGATGCTTTAATTCATTAGCTTAAAGATGCTTCCCTATCAATTAAAGAGGGCTGAAGCAAAAGGAGGCTGCTGCCACTGAGCAACCGTTTTATTTCTTTCTATACTTCTAAAGCACAGTCCATCTTTGAGGGAACTCGGGACAGGAACTTGGAGGCAGGAGCTGAAGCAGAGACCAACAAGGAGCACGGCTTCCTGGAGTGTCGTGCCCCGCCCCCCCCCAGCTTCTTATACAGACCAGGCTCACCTGCCGAGGGATGGCGTGTCCACCATGGGCTGGGCCCTTCTACATCAATTAACGTTTAAGAAAATGCCCCACAGACATAGCCACAGACGAGTCTGATGGACCAAATCCCTCAAGCAAGAGTTCCTCTTTTGTTTCTAGTTGTCTCTAAGTGTCTCTAGTCGTGTCGAGCTGACAAAAACCAACCAGCTCACTAGTAAACTTCCTTGTTCCCCGAAGTTCTTTTATTTTTTTCTCTATCAGCTATTGGCCTTTTGACTTTGAGTGCATGTGCATTATGTGTGTGTGTAGGTGCATATGTGTACTGTGGAGGCCAGAGGAGGACGTTGGGTACCACTTTCTGCCTAATTCTTTTTAGACACCGCTCTGTCCCTGAACCTGGAGTTATGACCAGCAAGCCCCAGTGAT
This sequence comes from Eospalax fontanierii, assembly GCA_035773235.1. Taxonomy (NCBI): domain Eukaryota; kingdom Metazoa; phylum Chordata; class Mammalia; order Rodentia; family Spalacidae; genus Eospalax; species Eospalax fontanierii. Next base: position 10,645,309 of record CM069554.1, read on the forward strand.
CCCACTGTCTCTGCCGGAGGCTTCCTGCCTGGGTTCCTCTCCCTCCTGGCTCTGGCTCTGTCCCTCCCCCTCCTCTCGCCCTCCACCCCGTACTCCTGATGCCAGGTGCTGGGGTATGGAACCCATTGGGTTACCTGTGTTAGGCAAATGTTCTACACTGAACTATCCCAACTTTTGTTTTTCAACACTACAGCATTGACACTTCCAGTCATCCTTCCATATTGAAGGATGTCAGTTCCGAGACAACCTCACATCCTGTGGATATTAAAGTCTTTGAGTATTCGAGTCTTTTTATAAACTAGTGTAATATCTGCATAGAACCTGTGCAATCATTCTGTAGGCTTTAAATCCTCCTTAAATTATTCATAATACCTAACATGATGTAAATGGCATGGAGATTGTTAAGGCACGTTGTTCACAGAGTAATAATGAAAAGCAGTCTGTCACATTCGGTACTGGTAAGTTTTGTTTTTCTCTTTGAGACAGGGTCTCAACTAGAGACCAGGCTGACCTGGAACTCATTATGTAGCCAAGAATGACCCTGAACTTGTGATTCTCCTCTCTCCGCCTTCTGGGTGCTGGGATTACAGGTACCACCACACCTGGTTTATGCAGTGCTGGGGATTCCACCAGGGCTTTATGAACGCCGCACAGTTCCCTCACAACTGCTCACTGAGGAAGATGTTTGTGGGGCTGGAGAGACGACTCAGTGGTCAAGGACTTGTGCGGCTCTTGCACAGGACCTGAGTTTTCCAACTCCAGCTCCCTGGCTGTTTTCCATGGGCACTGGCGCACACACACACACGTACACACGCATGCGCACACGCACACACACGCACGCGCACACGCACACACATGCGCATGCACGCACAATTAAAAATCATAAATAAAGCTGAAAAAAAGAAGATATATTTTGTTTTGGTGATTCTGGGGTTGGAACCCAGCTTGTCAGGGGTACCAGGCAGGTGCTCTACTCCTGGGTGGGACCCCAAGCCCCAACGTAACTTTAAAAAACAAAGCTCTCCACTTTGCAAAGGGAGAAGTGGCGACCTCAGGAAGTGAAGAGATTGTTCCAAGGCCACAGGGCTGCCCAGTGGGAAGCCAGGCTGTGAAATCCAGAGCTCTCTGATTCCATTGATTCTTCCTCTTTATGTACAGTTTGACGTGGCCAGACCTGGACTCCTGGCGATGGCTGTCCTGCAGGCCTGTGATCTAGTGAGACAAGGAAACCGCAAGAAAAAGGAAGTGTCCCAGGCTCCTTTGCTCATTTGTGATAATAATTTCACAGTGAGAAAATACCGCTCTGTGTACTTTAACTCTATCCGATTTCTATTTGGGACCTGTATCTCAGTGACGATGGAAATAAAGTGAGATAAAATGAACAAGTAAGGGCTGGGGAGGGGGCCCGATGAGTAAAGCCATGTGAGTGCAAGGGTCTGAATTGGGATCCCTGGCTTTCAGGGTGTGGTGGCATGCACCTGCAACTCAGTGGTAGGGGACAGACACAGGTGGGTCCCCAGAGCTCAGTGGCTGTCAGCCTAGTTGGAAAGGTGAACTCTAGGTTCATGAGAGACCTTGTCTCAAGCTGGCAGGCTGATGAGATGATGACAGTGGGTAAGGTCCCTTGCTGTGAAGCCTGTGGGTGATTTGATCCCCAGGACCCACATAATGGAAAGAGAGAACATGTTTGCATAAATGTTATCTGACTCACACGAAATTAATGACATACGTACAACCTGCCCACCCACAAAGAAATACATGACGAGTAAAAAGTAGAAAGAAAAAAAGTGAGAGACTAAGACACCTGACATCCACCTCTGGTGTCTGCCCAGGCACTGTAAGCACCTATAAACACATGTACACACACTCAAACAAGCATGTACAAACACGCAAATGTGCTTGAAAAAGAAACATTGCTGGGCACTGACTCATGCATATTTGTTGTGCTGTCTGTGGCCGTCGTTGTTATGTCTAGAAGTAAAAAGATTAGGTTTATTTAGATTTATTTCAGTTTTAATTATGGGTATGTGTATGTCTATGTGGGTGTGTGTGCATGTGAATGTGAGTATCTTTGGAGTCCAGAAGAAGCCATCTGACCCTTGGAGTTGGAATTACATTAATATAAAAATAATAGTTAAAATAAGGAAGAAAGTAAAATTTAGAAATTAAAAATTATTTACTTTATGCGTGTGCTTGCATGTATGTGTATGTGTAGAACAGCCCATGTGTGGAGGTCAGAGGACAACTTTCAGGAGTTGGTTCTCTCCTTCCACCATGTGGGTCCTGGGGACTGAACTCAGGTTGCAAAGCTTAGCTGCAAGTGCCTTTGCCTGCTGACCCATTACATAGGACTGATTTTTTCTTAATATTTTATTTTTTATTTTCTGTCTATGAGTATATATGTAGATGCACCCATGTTGTGCAGTGCTCACAGAGGTCAGAAGAGGGCATCAAATCCCCTGGAACTGGAGTTATGCATGGTTGTTAGCTGGGAACCTAAGCTATGTCCTCTGCAAGAGCAACCTTAACCGCTGAGCCATCTCTCCAGTCCCATAGTATTTTGAAACACATACAAACTCTTTGTTAACTGTAGTCATGCTGTTGTGGGACAGAACACTGGAACTCATTTCTCCCGTGTAATGGTATGTTGGTAGTCTTTTCCATTCCTAGCCTCCAGCAATCAGCGTTCTGTCCTTGGCTTCTGTAACACAAATGCTTTAGAGCCCTCCTGAGTAAGAGGGCTTGTGGGATTTCTTTCTATGGCTGACTCACTTCATTTAAACATCAGCTTTTCCAGTTCCATAGGATGGGGATGATGAAGGCTTAAGTGTGGCTGTCGAAGCCTGGGGTGGCGTTGTATACCGGCAAAGCTTGCATTCAGGAGGCTGAAGCAAGGAGAGCTAGTCTGAAGCCAACTGGGTTACATAGTGAAACTGTGTCTTAACAAACAAACAACTCATTGGTTGTTCAAATTACAGAAAAGTTTCTGTTATTTATTTTTGGTTTTGTAAGGAATCTCACATATACATACACCCAGACTGCTATGGTTTTATGATTCTTCACCAGGCACAATTGAACCCCAGAAGATACCTGGCTAATACGTGGAGACATTTTTTTTATTATATTTCGTTTGTTTGCTTATTCATTTATGTGTATGTGTATATGTGTGTGTATGTGTGTGTGTGTATGTGTGTGTGTGTGTGTGTGTGTCTGTGTGCCATGGCATACACATGGAGGTCAGTGGACAATTTGTGGAATCCAGGGATCTAACTCGGGCCATCAGTCTTGACAGCAAATGTCTTTACACACTGAGCCATCGTGTCAGCTCATGTGCTGACAGTTATGGTTGTCACAGCCCAGAGTGACAGTCATGCTCAAGGATGCTATCTGACTTGTTCCAGAGCACAGAACAGATGTCTTTCCCCTGCAAACAACAATCTAACTCTAATTGTGCAAATCAGTAGTGCCAAGATGAGGCATCCGGAGCTTCACCTTCCCATCCTCTTACCTCTACCTAGCGGGGCCTGGGATCAGAGCTGTGTACCACCATACCCAGTTATATCTATCTATCTATCTATCTATCTATCTATCTATCTATCTATCTATAATCTATCTATCATCTAGCAGTGACCTACCTATCTATTTATTGTGGCTGTGTCTATTTGTGCTACTATGAGGGTGTAAGGGTCAGAGAATAACCTGTGGGGGTTGGTTCTCTCCTTTACCATGTGGGCTCTGGGGGCTGAACTCAGGTTGTCAGGCTTGGTGGCAAGCACATTTACCCACTGAGCTGCCTAGGTGGGCACCCATACCATTTTATGAGATGCTAGGAATCAAACCTACAGCTTCTCCTATGCTAGGCAAGCATTCTATCAACAGAGTTACAGCCCCATACCCCAAACTTGTGTTCTTTAAAAAATAACTGAGATTCCCATGAGATGCATCACTTGCCAAAAGTATGCCTGTCACTCAATCGTGATGTCATGATTTCAGGGGGGAAATGCAGATTTTGCAAAAGCAGGTACCAGCAAATTAGTAGATAACTGGTATAGAAGCAGGCTGGGATTTGACTCTCTACCAAGAAGGCTGAAAAGAGAAAATTAAAACAATACAGATATTATTATTGCTACTGAGTTTGGATGCCTCCATCATCTAAGTTGTCCTGGCGGTAATCCTGTGGGGAAGCACAACATAAACACAGAGTTGTCTTTGTACTATTTTCAAGTTGTGAGAAACGGACTCTGCCTTAAATGCTCATTAGAAGACTGTTTACAAAAGATCAATAAGGGATTGATTACTATGTTTTCACAAAAGGTGCTTTGAAACGATTTCTCAATGGCCTGAGCTTATGCATATAAAAATAACAATTACTTCATTATGAACAATATCCTGACAAAATCCCAAAATGAAGCTTGCTCACGATGCCACCACGGCGTTTGTCTCCTCAGACTTACTATCTCTGTGAAGCTTGCTCACTTGTTTGTTTACCTGGCGGCCCCGGCTCCCTGGACTCCTTCCAGGTAAACAGATATCAAGACATCTAATGGTTATTTTTAGTAGCCACATGGTATCCCACAGCCTGCATGTTCTCTGACTATCCCCTTTCCGATTTGGAGGGCATGCTGCGTATTTCCAGTTTCTTTTTGGTTGCCTCTTTAATCAGTTCTTCAGTAAACATATTTCCATAGGTGGAGTCCAGATGGGGAATTTCAAATAGGTATTGTCATCTCAACTTTCCCGAAGTGCAACAATAGGCCACGATCCTTCCAACAACAGACGTGCCCTTTCAATATGTTTTTTAAGTGCTGGGTATTTTTTTTTTACTGTTTCTCTCTCTCTCTCTCTCTCTCATCTCCTTTCTTCCTTCTTTTTTTTTTTTTTTTGAGTCAGGGTCTCACTGTATAGTCCTGGCTGGTCTGGAACTTGATATGTAGACCAGGCTGGCCTCTAACTCAGAGATCCTCCTGCTTCAGCCTTCTGAGTGCTGGAATTAAAAGTGCATGCCACCATGCCTGGCTCCGTCGGCCCCCTCCCCTTCTCTTCCTTTCTGTTTTTACCAACCATTGTGAATCTGTTAAAGGAGAAGCAGGAAGTCATTGCTACATCGGCTTTCATTTCCTGTCCAATGTGTAGTCAAGTCTCTTTCCATTTCTTTATTGTTGTTTCATGTTCCAAACCCGACCTTTCACACACTGTTGGCATGTTTGGATGTGTTTGGATTGTTGGTGTTTTATTTAGGGGAGCTTTTTCTTTTCAGTTTTGGTTTTGTGAGACAGGATTTCACTATGTAGCCTGTTCTTGAACTTGAGATGCCTTAGCCTCAGCCTGCTGAGTGCACTTTCTGTCTGGCTTCTTACACTTGGGGCAATGTTTTCGGGATTTCTCCACTCTGCAGGGTCTGTCAGGGCTCCACTGTTTTATGGTTTTGCAGTATTTCATTGTATGACTTTATCGTATTTTATCTTGTGTATTAGTGGACTTTTAGGTTGTTTTCACCGCTTGGCTGTGGCGAATAATACTTCAATGAAACTTCATGTACAAGTGTTTGTTTGGACATTGTTTTTTTTTTTTATTCTTCTGGGTATATTTCTAGGAACAGAACTGATACAGTAACTCTATTTTAATTTATTTTTAAATTTTATTTTAATTTACTTGCCTTCATTTTATGTGTATGACTGTTTTGCCTACATGCATGTATGTGGACTTGTGTCATGCAATGTCCGCAGAGGCCAGAAGAGGGTGTCAGATTCCCTGGTACTAGAGTTCCAGGTTATTGGTCACAATGTGGGTGATGGAAACCGAGCCTGGGTCCTCTGCAAGAGCTGCAGTGCTCTTAACCACTGAGCCATCTTTCCAGTCCCAACTCTATTTAAAAAATTACAGTATTTATTAAGTGTGTGTGTGCACACACGTGTGTGTGTGTGAAAGTGTGTGTGCACATGTGCATATCATAGCATGTGTATTGAAGTTAAAGGACACCTGCAGGAGCTGTTTGTTTCTTATCACATGGACCCAGAGATCAGCCTTAGATCATCAAACTTGGCAGTCGAAGAAGCATTATATATTAGTCTTTTCTTTCAAATCCTGTAAAATTTGGTTTATGACAATTCTAATCTTTTAATCCTGCCACACGCCGTGAGACTGTTGTTTAAGGAAAGGTCCTGATGCCTTCACAAACCTGATGGCCTGGGCCCTATTCTCCCTTCCTTTGCCTAGATTCTAGTCAGCTGGGAAAGAGTGTGACGTCAGACCCCAGCCAATGGGGAAGAGACATAGTACTCTTGTCTTGGAGATAAAAACCTACCACGCTTCTGGGTCCTGTGTCCTTGCTGGGTCTGACTGACCAAGCAATGCCTTGCTGAGTTACTGTGGCAGACCTCTCGTAGTCCTATTTGCCAGAGCCGGCTGGCAGAATCGAATGGTACCTGAAGCGGGGAGTGAGGATTAAGAAATGAAGAGAGAGAGAAAGGATGGTTTGCTCAGCGTATTTATACCCTTACAGCTGCAGGAGGATCAAATCAACCGGTCAAGAGCTCAACGCAAAAACAAGCTTGCATTTACATAGGTAGAACCATCCAAGCCACGCACGGCTTCTTTCAGTGGTCCTCAGCCTTGGACCCAAGACAAACTTCCACTCAGGAGCCAAAAAGTGTTTGCCTAGCAAAGCATCCTGCTCCCACAGCACTTCTGTGCACAAGATTAACCTCTGCCTAACCCTAGACCAGGGCACAGTTCAAGGCAGGCAAATGGCTCCCGACACCTATTTTAATGCCCTGGGGAAGGATTAAGGCACTATTTCACATTTCCAACAGCTTTTAATGTTTCTTGGATGAACTTAATATTCAGGCCAGATTAAAATTTTCTGTCTGAGTAGTAATTTGTTATTGTTGTTGTTGTTGCTGGGGAGGAGGGTTGCTGGGGATCAAACCCAGGACCTCGTGCACGCTAGGCAAGTGCTCTTCCACTAACGTACACCACCACCCTTAACCTAGAAAATCTTTAATGATATTTCCTGACCATTACACCAATCACATCCCTTTAGCTGTCTACACATCTCAATTCAATGAGCTTTCTGCACCTTTTCAAAAATGTTGCCTTATGGGCCTGGGGATGCGGCTCAGTTGGTAGAGCACTAGCTTGCACAAAACTCTGGATTCAACCCCCAGAACAACAGAAACTGGCTGTGGCTGTGCATCTCTGCAATTCCATCGCTCAGGAGGTGGGGGTGGGAGTCCAGGGTCATTCTCTGTGTAAGGTGTGAATGAAACCCCCCAACAGTTTCAGACTCTGGAAGAAACCTGGAGCCAGAGCTTATCTAAGCCTTGAAAACTGCTCCAGATCCCAAATTCCTTGGCAGATATGCAAGGAATTCACGAACAGTTCTGGAAAAGGACTACTTCCAGGCCAGAAGCTTGCCTTAAGCATCAATCAGATGTCATGGCAACCCTCCTCCCCTAAAAGCCAGGAGGTGGCTAAAGGTTTTTAAAAGGCTTTTGGGGACTTGGACAATGTGTGTGTGCTTGCTGGTGCTGTGCGGGGCTTTTGAGACTCAGACTTGGGCTGATCACACCAGCCCGGTTCCCCGGAGCCCCAGCCCCAAGATGGGGGTGAGGGGGCTAGCGTTTCTCCACTCGTGGGTGCGGAGGAGCTAGTCCTATCTGGTCTTCTCTCAATAAAGTCAGGTCCTGTTAGCTGCCAGCGGAGTCTGGTCCCTTCTGTCTGCTGCATCTCTCGAACCCTGAACCTGACACTCTGCCACACAGCAAGCTGGGGGTCTGTCAGGTTGTGTCTTTTCTAAGCAGATTTATTTAATGTTCACTCGATAGTCACACCAAGAAGTATACATTTCCTGGTGATAAGGGGAGACTTGGAGTTCTTGGAATTTGTTTTCTCCCCTGGTGAAGTTCCTGCATTGAAATTTGACACCATCTTTCTGGCCCTCTTCTCCAACCAAACCTGAAAACAGTCCATTTTGAAACCCGGAATGACTGGTTGAAGGAGTTCAAGTTCATCCATTTGCCAATGACCATCCAATTATCATACATTTCTGAATATCTTGGTCTCACCTGTATTTGAACTTGGACTTCATCACCTGTCATTTGGCAACATCAAGGACAAAGCCCACGGTTGGCATTCTGTCCTTACCACACTGATAGAAGCCATTGTAAAACAATGACTGACACAAGATAATCATGCATATTTATCAGATACAATGTGATGTTTCAATATAGGCATGCATTGGGAAATGATTGGGGCAGTTAGCATATATTACCTCAAACACTCATCGTTTCTTTGATGTGAGAACATTTTAAATCTCTAGCTGCTTGAGATATACAATGCATTACTATTACGTATTGTAAACTTGTGTGGCAGAATCTCCCCACCCACCCCTGTTTTCCAGGCTCTGTAGCAGAAACTGGCCTTGAACCTTGTGATTCTCCTGCATCAGGCTCTCAAGGCCTGGGATTACAGATGGGCCAGCCCACACCCGGCTTGATCTTCACATCTGGCGGAAGCGTTGTGCCCACTGACCAGTCTGTCCCTGTCCTTCTTTCCATTCGCACTGCAGCCTCCGGAAGCCACAGCTCTCCTCTTACTGCCCCTGACAGTGCCTCTTTTGAGTCCACACCTGAGCGGGAACTTGCAGTTGGTGTGTTTCCGAGCCTCACTGCAGGTGTGTTGTGTGAACTAATAACCAATAAGGTGCATCCACACTGACAGGATTTCACTTCTTTCGCTAGCTGATAGAATCCCATTGCGCGTTTACCGCATTTTCTTTTTAAAAGCCACACTTTATGTTTAGCAATACAAGGTACATATTAGATAACACTATAATAGAATGATTTAATATCGTTCGAAACAAAACTGAAAAAAAATCTCTTTTCTAAGTGGGTCAGTGTGACAGATGTATCGAGTAGCCGGTCATATCTAATTCCTATTTGCGATGGAATAAATAGAAAGTCCAACCTTTGCAATAGCTGCATCAGAGAATATTGACATGTTAGATTCTTTCGTAATTAAAAAAAGTGGTTCTTACTACTTCAATACACAAACAGTTGAATTTACATATCCACTGGGCGTGGCAAATGGAAACTAAAAAAACTAGAAAAAATTGGGGCTGGAGAGATGGCTCAGCTCTTGCAGAGGACCCAGGTTTGATTCCTAGCACCCACATGGGGGCTCACAACTGTTTATAAGTCCAGTTCTAGGGGATCTGATGCCCTCTTCTGTCCTCCACAGACACTTCATGACACAGGTGCACTTACACACATACACATAAAATAAAATAAAATATTTTAGAAAAAATTGTTTTATATCTTCTTTGATAACTCATGTGTCTTTTTGCATATACTCTGTTCTTTTAAAAAATATTATTTTTTTGTTTATCTATTTGTGTATGTGTACGCACACCATAGTACACAGAGGCCAGAGGATGGCACAGGAGTTAGTTCTCGCCTTCTGTCACTTGGGTCTTAGGAACTGAACTGAAGTTGCCGGGCTTAGCGGCAAGCATCTTTCCCTCTCAGCCATCTTGCCAAACCCATGTTTAAAATCCATTTTTTCATTTTACCTATTTATTCATTAATGGAAATTTAGGGTGGTTCTCCATGCTGCAGCTGTCTTGGTCAGTCAGGGGTCCTCCTACTTGAGAACATCCAGTCTGGCAGAAAACTCTAACCCTTTGCCTGGTTGTTTTTTGTAATTCACATAGTGTGTGTGTGTGTGTGTGTGTGTGTGTGCACGTGCATGCATGTGTGTGTGTGCGTGTGTGGTGCGGGAGATAGACTCTAGGGCCTCACGTATACAAGGGAAGCTCCCTACCACTGAGCTTCACCCCAGTCTCTGCTAGCAGGGTTTTAGAATACTGATGCCTCAACTTATTTAGTCTGGGGCTTCTTTGGTGGCCCAGAGAGAGGAACTAAACCTTTTGAAATGTTTCCCATGGTATCCTCGACAAGCCTGCACATGATACTTACTTCTGTGACACTGTATGAAAAACTTTGGTTTCTTTGGGGACATTGATGGGTGAAAGGAAAGTTGCTTAAGTAGAAACTGGCTCCTTGCTATGGTCTGAATATGAACTATCTCCCAAAGGATCACATGCTGACCCTTGGGATAAAAAAATTAATGATGTGGGTCCTGGAGGAGTATAATGTTAGAATCCAGCTGCTGTTCAGGCCATAATACTTGCAGCAGCCTTCTGTCTCACAGACTCCCACAGGTTGAGACACTGAGACACTGTCTGTGAGTCCCTAGCTAACAGACTTCCAGGATCTCTCACCTGGAGGTGACTTTATTGCAGTGGGAGTCCTAGTGGCCACATATCGTTCTCCACTGCCTGGGAATCAGAGAGCCTTATTAGAGGCTTATGTTGTGAAACCACCTCTATCCTAAGAGAGCCTCACCTCTGCCGCCTAGTCCCTGATTCCTCTCTTCAGAGACCCCAACATGCTGTCTGTCTCGGTGCTAGGGCCTGAACCCTCACAACCCCTGCTACTCTCTAATAACTCTCCTAATAAACTCCTTACCCCAGCAATCTGCCCCAGTGTCTCTTGAGACATCTGAGAACTTTCAGGGCCTAAGTGGAGGGAGGAAGCAGGTCATTGGTTGGTGCATGTTTTTGAAGGTTGTGGTAGTACCAGCTTCCGTCTCTCTGCTTCCTGTTCACCATGAGGTGGACAGCCTCCGCTGCCACACACTCCCGCCTCCGGGATGCTTTGTCGAAGCACATTGGATGCTAAGCAGCCATGGGTGAAACCCTCGGAAGCTGTGAGCCAAACTGAGCCCTTCTTCCTTTTAACTGCTCTCTCTGGTATTCAGGAATAGTAATGTAAAACCTACTTGCCTTTGGGATCTTGTAGCCAGAGCTTTATGACTGAAGAAGGTCTTCACATCAATGCAAAGGTTTTAAGTAGCAGCAATTGAATTTCATGTCCACCTGTTTGTTTATATTTGTCCTGGAGAATTAGAAGCAACAAATTGGGAGGAAGAGTTTCCCTTCAAGGTCCTCCCGTGACCCAGCTTCCCCCCACTGGATCCTGCCTCCTAGAGATTCCTCCACTTCCCGTGACCCAGCTTCCCCCCACGAGATCCTGCCTCCTAGATTCCTCCGCTTCCCAGTAGAGCTACACGCTAGTGACCCATTTTTAGCACACGTGCTTTTGATGATACTTACCATCCAAACCCAGGCTCATAAATCGGCTCAATGAGTGAAGGTGCTTGCTGCCACGCTTGTCAGTCTGAGTTTGATTCCAGTGACCCACACAACAGAAGGAGAGAACTGACTCCTACAAACTGTCCTCTCTCTCTCTCTCTCTCTCTCTCTCTCTCTCACACACACACACACACACAGACACACACACACATATACCCCAAGTTAATATCCCTGACTGTAACTAGACATTTACTATATAGATTATTTTTGGTACAAAGCGTTATTCCATCTGAAAGAGTTTAGGAGAGAAGTTCAAGATCCCTTTAAAGAATGGGAAGAGAGCTTAGAGGAGGCATCTTGTTAGAACCGAATCCTTTCCTTCAGAGTCGGGGTTTCCATGTCCCTCCTGCCAGTGAAAGTGTCAGCATTTCCCAGGTATATTTGTAAGTCGGGAGCCCAGCTGAATCTCCTTACTGTATATGGAAAAAACAAGATCCATTTGTTAGACTTCAAGAAATATCACAGATAAACGATGAACTTGAAGGAGTCCTGGTCGGGCTGGCGAGGTGGCTTCGTGGGGAAAGGCGCTTGTTGCCAAGGCTGACAACCTAAGTTTGATCCCCAGGATCACGTAATGAAAGGAGGGAACAGAGTCCTGTGAGTTGTCCTCTGACTACCACATGCGTGCTATAGCATGTATGTGCGCACACACACACACACACACAAATAAAAATGTAATGAACCAGTTGGTTATGGATATTTAGAGGATCCTGCTTCTAGGATGACAGCATCCGAAGCATGTTGCATGCTAGGCTCAGGATGACTGCACAAGGCAGGCGTGACCAACTAACTGGTGCGTTGAATCAGAATGTCTAAACTCGGGTGTGAATTTAATACTTTGATGTTTTTACTAGCCAGGCTCAAGAACCACCTTGGTGCCAACTTTCTGTCTGAGACTACTGGAAGACTTCAGATACAATGAGGGCCTTGAAACAGAAACAGACTCTTCCCAGAGGCCACAAGATTTCTTTAACTCCAGGGAAAGTGGGGTGGTCTGAAGAGAAATTAAGGAGATTTCAGAGTGTGGACAGGAGGCTAACATGGGGTGATATGAGGAAGGAATTAGAGGGTGTGGGGAGGTATAGACTAAGGGCTCGTTTGGGGTATTCCCGGGTCAGGGGATGTGCCTTAGCCAGTTGATGCAGAGGACTCTTAAGTTTCTTGGTGCCTGTCGTCCTCCTCAAGTCCGGAGACTGAGGGAAGTCTTACCAACTCAGGTGCTCCGGAGCGCTCTACCACCGCCAGCAGCAGCCCTGGCCCTGGAATCCACTCTGAGACCAGCTGCCTAAGAGAACTGCCTACTTTTTAGGACTAACCATTTCTTTCCTGAAGTCAGGGGACCTAGGAAGCCTGTTTTAGACTCACAGCCTATTTCCTGTACGGTGTCTGCTAGTGTCTGTAAGGTTGCAGAGAAGCGTGGTCTGATTAGCCCCTGGCCCAAGTCTCCTGAACACTCAGGTGGCTTTTTGTCAGGAGCCTTCAGGTGAAAGGGCAGGGACGGAAAGCCCAGCGAGTTATAAAGCCCCGTGAGTTATAAAGCCCCGTGAATTATAAAGCCCCGATGGCTGGCAGGCGTCGCAGCTGCTTTCCATGAGCTGCCTCCCAGATTTGGAAAGTCAATCTCTTTCCTAACATCTCTGCATCATTCTTGGCCTCAGGTCCCCACCTTCCCATCACCTCAGTCCCTGACTCGTTATGACTCACAGTGGTTGGATGTGACACCTCTTCCTGTCTTGAGGATGAAGCCTGGTGGAGCCCCTTTAAGGAAGCTACACATGGAAGAGCTTCGGGCGCTGCTGGGCCCGTGTGTGTCACTTACCAGTTTGTGTACTTGAGTAGGAATGTCCATCTTTTGGAGATTTAAAAAAAAAATGTGTGTATGTGTATGTGTGTGTGTATATGTGTGTGTGTGTGTAGGTGGAGGATATATGCACATACAATACACATGCTTGTGTGTTTTGAAGACTGTGGAGCCTTCAGGAGATGGGGGCTGGCTGGCGGAGGTAGGTCACTAAGGATAGGATTTTAACTTTTAAATAGAGTATCTTTTATTTATTCTTTGACAGTTTCAAACAACAATCTTTCTTCTTCCTTCCTTTTTTTCTTTTTGAGACAGGGTCTTCCTATAGCTCCAGTTGGCCCAAAACTCACTGATACAATGTGTAAATTGCAGAAGAGACTGAGCTCCACTAGAAGAGGCCATAAAGTCATAAGTTCTTTAAAGTAACCAACCAGTCCTAAATCGGCAAGTCTGGCCTCACTCAAAGTCTTATCAACTGGTCACTCCCGGAACTAAGGGAGACTGTGGAGCTGATCTGTCTGTTTTAGGGCTTTGAGATACCAGCCTGCTCCTCCTGGGAAAGAGGTCTTGAAAGAGGGGTTTCAACTATCCAAGGACACCAAATCTTGGCACCAAATATTTCCAAGCTGGGCCCAAAAGAATAAAAACTTCCCTTTCCTCATTAGGGTGCAGAGGCTTCTACCCATGGGTGGGTTTCACAGCACGAGCCTATATAAAGCTCTCTGGTTCCCAGGCAGAAGGCGGAGAATGGAGTGATGAACAGGATGTGTGACCACCTGTACACATTTTTGTTGTAAACTCACGTCTGCTAGCTAGGGACTGATAGACAGCGTCTCAGTAGGTACCTGTGGGTGTTGGTGAGAGGGGAAGGTTGCTGCAGATATGGCCTGCGCTGGATTCTTATGCAATGCATCTTTACCATAGGCAGCATCACCTCCTTGGTCCTCCTTGCCTTAGACATCCTGAAGAACATGCCTTCCAGATTCATGTCCTTTTTCCCCCGTAACCCACTGGATCTAATTAGTGCCGATTGCTACAATGCTGACTGGTCTTCTTGCCTTGGTTCATGTGTGCAATGGCCATTTCATGTCCCAGGGACAGGAATTCATAGCCTCCTCATGTTCAGATTCTTACATTCTTCTGCCCTCCTTCTGAGGTGTTCTAGGGACAGGTTTGTGAAGGTCATACCCACTCTTGGTTCTGGCCTAGTTCTTTCTGCTTCTTTAAAAAATTATTTATTTGTTTATTTTTATTTTATGTTTATGAGTATTGCCTGCATGTATCCAAGTGCACCCATGTTGTGCAATGCCCACAGAGGGCAGAAGATTGTGTCAGATCCTCTGGAACTGGAGTTACGGACAGTTGTTAGCTGCCATGTGGGTGCCGGGATTCGAACTTGGGTCTTTTACAAGAACAACCAGGGCTCTTAAGTGCTGAGTCATCTCTCCCGCCCTTCTTTCTGCCGTGGTGGAACAGTCTCTGTGCGTGTTCCTGCCATCGGGAACTCCACCACATCTTCCCGGCCATGACAGATTGTGGCCCTCTGAAACTAAGAGCCAAAATAAATATTTCTTCTCTTCAGCTTCTTCTGTTAGATGTTTTCTCACGGTGTGAAGGAAAGAAGTTAACATATATGGAATAACACAAAGATGACAGTATCTTTTGTATGGGGTCTCAGGATCATGAAGTCAATGAAAAATATATGAGAAAACACTTAGGAAAATCTTAGCATAAAGTCAGACTCAGAAGGCCCAGGTTGATGTGATTTCCTTTAAATCTCATGGGAATGAACGGGTTTAATTACTTCTTTTTCTTATTCTCTTTAAAAAATTTTTTAAAAGAAATATTATTGTGTGTGTGTGTGTGTGTGTGTGTGTGTGTGTGTGTATGTGTGTGAATATCACTCAGAATGCAGTGTCCATAGAGACCAGAAGAGGATGATAGATCTTCAGGAACTGGAGTTACAGGCAGTTATGAGAATCGAACCCAGATTCTCTGCAGAGCAGCAAGTGCTCTTAACTGTGGAGCTCTGTCTTTAGTCCTTGCCTTCTCAATTGTGTGTGTGTGTGTTGACACACATGTGTGGATGGGCATGTGTTTACATGGAGGCCTAAGGCTGATAGGGGGACTCACCCTCATTCTTGCCCCTATTCCTTGAGGCAGGGTCTTCCAGAAACTCAGAGCTTGCTGGTGTGGTTAGTCCAGGCATTTACATGCTTGCTTGGTAAGCGATATAACCACTGAGTCATTTTCCCAGCCCTCTTTTATTTACTCTCTGCTGAGCATTGAGACTCACAACTTGGTGTAAAGAAAGAAGGAGAAATGACATTTCCATGGCCCTAGGAGGAGCCGAAATGCTCTTAGAGAAACATGAACTTTCCTTATTCTTAGGTTGGGCCAAGTTTCTCTGGAAAGGACTGGACAGTAAATACCTTTGCCAGTGTGAGCCCCGTGGTCTCTGCTGAGATGATGGTCCTCTGCCTTTGTAGTTCAAAAGCACATGGACAGCAAATAAATGTTGGTCACAGCTGTGTGCTCATGAAACCGGCTGTAAACTGGGTTTGGGGAGCTAT
This sequence comes from Eospalax fontanierii, assembly GCA_035773235.1. NCBI lineage: Eukaryota > Metazoa > Chordata > Mammalia > Rodentia > Spalacidae > Eospalax > Eospalax fontanierii. Next base: position 10,660,898 of record CM069554.1, read on the forward strand.
TGTATGGTGGGTGTTTTTGGTTGTCCGCCTGACTGAACTGACAGATGCCTAGGGCTGGTGAAGCCTACCTCTGGGCGTGTCTATGGGGCATTTCTAGAGAGGGTGGACATGAGGGACAGTGACTCGGGGTGCACACCTGCAGTTCTGGTTGCTGGCAGCTGGGGAGCCTGGGCAATGTAGTGAGACTCCAGCAGAACATATACACACACACACAAAGAAAGAAAGAGAGAGAGAAAGAAAGAGAGGAGAGAGAGAGAGAGAGAGAGAGAGAGAGAGAGAGAGAAAGAAGGAAAATGCCATATGCATGGAGGGCCAGACAGATGGTTCAGGAGGTAAAGACTCCCTCTTTCGAGTCTGATGACCTGAGTTCAATCCCTGGAGCCCATGTGGTACATGGAGAGAATCAATTGCTGCATATTGTCCTGTGGTACATGGAGAGAATCAATTCCTGCATATTGTCCTCTGACTTCTACACACATGCCGTGGCACATGCCCCCCTACACCTCAGATAATAAATAAACAAATAAAATGTAACAAACAAATAAAGCAACAGGCACAGAGTCCAGTTGCTCTGAATGCATCATTGCTTAGCAGTTCACATGTACGGTGTACTGCAGTGTGGGCCTTAGCCAGGCCACCTGCCATGAGGAACGCGGAAATGGCTTCCTGCCGATAGGCATAAGGAAATGGCTCCTGTGGACTTGGCGTTCTGCTCTGGCTTCTTAGAGCTGAACAGGGACATAGGTTGTGACAATTGGGGTGTCCCTCCAGTGAGTCTAGCTAAAGGACCCCTGGATAGCACAACTATTAGCTGTAGGGAGAAAAGAAATTCCTTGACTGGTGCCTGGAAGATGAAACAAAATAGTCAGAACAGGAAGGAATTCAAAAATCCAATTTAAAGTCCATTAGCATATTTTTCTTAGGACCCTCAAGAGCATTCATTGGTTGCGTCCCCTTTCTTTTTCTTTCTGGCTGTCAGGGCTGAACTTGAGAGTTTTCAAGATTCCTTTTCAGGCACCTTGATAGCTTGCTTGAGTGACTAGAATAAACTAAGTTCCCTCCCAAACGGCTTGTAGACAGGAAGAGAAAAGAAATTAGTTGTCATTTAATTTTTAGGTTGGAGCAATGGTGGGCTTGCCTTTCTTGGTCTCAGATATGCACTGCAGTGTTGAAGTGGGCCAAGATTTGAAGTCTCACATCTGAGTAACACTTTCCATTTAGAACAAAATCATTAGTTCTTAGATTCATTTAAACCTAATGTCTGGGAAGTATAATTTCTTGTACTCTTAAAGAAGTAAGTTAGTCACTTTAATTTTTGGTTATACTTTCCTTTTGGGTATTTAAGATCATACAATTTGGCCCAAATAAACTTATTTTTATTCTTAAGGCCAGTTGAGTATCTGTTCTTCAGGGGGATCACATGGGCTTGAGAGGAGCCCCTGGATCTCTAGGCCTTTGTCAGAAGGTCTTGCTAGACCATAACTTCTTTTGGAAGCAGTCGAGGAAACATATTTCTGGCCCGACTCTCTTCTTTGCAGAGTGGACACTGGCTTGAGTCCTTCTAGTGGGGCCTCCACGATCTCCCTGAACAGGAGGACAGTATATGCATCACAGTTATAGGACATTTCGAGAGATGCTCCATAGTCCCCTGGAACTTAGTTGACCTTGGAGGGCAAGAGACAAAAATTTCCCCTTTAAGTCCCTCTGACCAGATTAGTATAGGCCTCTAAATATGGTTGTTAAACACCCAAGAAGGTCAGTTCCACCAATCTGGTACTTCTAATTACCATATGCTATGCAGCTAAAGCGTGGGCAAAAACCAAACATTTTTGAATAAACCTTGACTAGACATATATTTGTTCTTTAGACTATTTGAACTATTGCTTCAGAAATTGTTTATCTTTTATGTACCATAACATACACACACTTCAGAGAATGTTCTTTGCTCTGTATATGCCTGGCTGACTGGGGACTGCAGCTCGCTGTTGCCCAGCATCACAGAAGAATATTCTAGAGTACACTGCAAGCCAGGGAAGAAATCAAAATTCAAAATCTGAATCTTGTACTTTAAAAAAGATTTTGGCATTATTTTAAATTATGTAAGTGGTTGTCTTTGTGTGGAGGCCAGAAGAGGGCATCCAATCCTCTGTTGCTAGAGTTACAGGCTGTCATGAGCCACCCTACGATAGTGATGGAACCAAAGCAGTATGCACTCTTTAATCCCTGAGCTGTCTCTCCAGACCCTGTGGTTTGCTGCTCTGGCCTCAAACTCACTCTGTAGCTGAGGGTGACCTTGAAGTCTCCTTCCTGCCTCACACGTCCTGGGATGGCAGGTGTGCACTACCATGAGGGTGACCTTGAAGTCTCCTTCCTGCCTCACACGTCCTGGGATGGCAGGTGTGCACTACCATGAGGGTGACCTTGAAGTCTCCTTCCTGCCTCACACGTCCTGGGATGGCAGGTGTGCACTACCATGAGGGTGCATCGCTTTGACATTGTGGTAAGTAAAGTGGTAAACCGAAACACTGAGTCAGAGACCACCTGTGTTTCAGGCGTGTATGTGCATTGTACATGGATATATATTTTAAAGTGTGTGAGTGTATGGGTGTGTGTTGGTACATGTGCCGCAGAGATGTATGATGTCGGTCCTGGCCTTTCCACCTTGGCTGAGACAGAGTGTCTTCACTTCGTTATGTGGCTCACAAGGTCAGCTCCTCTCTCGCTGTAGGGGGCTGGGGTTACAGAAACCCGCACCACAGGGCCCAGCCTTTATGTGGGTTCTTGGATCCAAACTCAGATTGAACTTAGGTCTTCAGACTTATGCAGCAAATGCTTTATTCACGGAGCTGTCCTCCCAGCCCTAGCTATGTTTATATAAGCATATAAATGTCCATGTGACCATGTGCATATGCATGCATGTGTATAGTGTATGGGTACATATGAATATGGATGGTGACAGAACATCCCACTCCTTGAAACAGTACATGTAATACAACTATGCAAAGCAGTTCAATTTCTTTCCTCCCGCTTCTCCTCTTCATTCTCCTCCTCCTCCTCCTCCTCCTCCTTCTCTTCCTCCTCCTTCTTCTTGGTCTCTTTTGAGACAGGGTCTCCCTGTAGCCCCAACTGACCTGAACTTTCTTTGTAGACCAGGCTGGCCTCAGACTCACTCGCCCCTGCTTCCTGAGTGCTGGGATTAAAGGAGCAACCATCCATGCCCTGCAAACTTTTTCTCTCTCAGTCTTCTTTTTGTTCATTCATTTCTATATTATAAAAGCAACAGCATATCATTGACATTTAGAAAACAGAGAAAAGCAACCTAAAATAAGTTGAAGTATATGACATTTCCTTTCTGTATTTTGTGTGTGCATGTGTGCATTTGTGCATGTTCAGATGCACATATGTTCCTGTGTGTGTATTTGTTTATAGGCCAGAGGTCAGGGGCTGTTCTTCAAGTGGCATCCACCTTGTTTTGAGAGAAGGTGTCTCACTGGCTTGAACCCCACCATAAGCTATGCTGTCAGGCCCACGGTCCCCCGAGGCCTCTGCATTGCTGGGATTGCAAGTGAGTACCACCACATCCTGCTTTAAAATTTTTTGTCGAACTTTTGAGAGTTTCTAACAATATATTTTGACCATATTCGGATCTCCCTCCTATCTGCCCCCCTTACTGTCCCCACCTGATTTCATGCTCTCTGTTATTTTACTTTAAATTTTTATTTCATGTGTAGATGTGTTTGGCCTGCATGTGAGTGCACCACAAGTGTGCAGTGCCTGAGGAGGCCAGAAGAGGTTGTCAGTTGCTCTGGAGCTGAAGTTAAGGACAAAGGTAGTTGTTAGCTGCCATGTGGGTGTTAGGAACTGAATCCAGGTCCTCTGGAAGAGTAGCTAGTGCTCTTAACCACTGAGCCATCTCTCCAGCCCTGAAAAGGTCTTTTTAGAAGTGGCTTCAGTATTAAAGAGTATGGACCATTGCCCCATAGCCAAGTTGGATCCCATTTCTATCAGTACGTTAATAAACCTTGCTGGGTCTGAATACAAGCCCTTTCCCATGAGGCCATAACAGCATATTTTTGAGGAATGGACCTAGTCAATAATATTCATTCCTTTACACATGAACTATTTCCTGTTATGCTGTCCCATCCCTTTCTTTTCACTTGCAACAAGAGGCCAAGATTCTAGCTGTACCAAGACTCCCAGGCCTGAGCCTGTTCTTCTGAGGAGGCCTCTCCTGTTCCTCTGGAGAACCCCTGGGGTTGGAAAGCAGCAGTTAAGAGCCAATTCTTGTGTTCTTGTGTTTTTATATGCTGTTCTTGTAAAGGACCAGAGTCTGGTTCTATTGACTCACAACTGCCTATAGCTTCAGCTCCAGGCGGATCTGTCACCTTCTTCTGGCCTGTACAGGCACTGTGCTTGCATGCAAACCCGCCCCCTCCGGCTGCCATGTTTAAAAACAAAAAATAAATATAAAAAACAAAGAAAAATGCCTGTGGAGTAACAGCGCAGGGGGAATATTTAGGGAGATTTAGTTCAGAGAGCTGGAGAGACGGTTCAGCAGATAAGAGCACTGACTGCTGTGGCGGACAACTGGGGTTCAGTTCTTAGCACCCAACCATCTGAAATTCCCGTTCCAGGGAATTCAACGCCCCTTTTCTGGCTTCTGTAGACTCTTGCACATGTAATGGGGCATATACTCATGTAGGCACACACATACACATAAAATAATAAATCTTTAAAAATTCAGTATACAGTAACACAGAAATCCCATCCAGAAAGAGGCAGAGACTGCATGAACAACTCGGGCACGCCTTCTGGGTGTGCAAAGCCTTTAATTTGTGGTTTGAGAGGGAGGATCTTTCATGGAGTGTTCCCATCAGTGCTGGGTTCACCCTGTTCTATGGTTATTAGTGGGAAAGTGCTGGGTGGAAAATATTGGCCAGAAAAGGCTCAATGACAACTGCTTTATCTCTCTGCACTCGAGAATCTATCCAAAGGAGTGATGCGCTGTTGCAAGAAGTTAGATCGACGCCCCACATACGTGTGAACACACCACACACCTACATAGAATAAATTTTAAAAATTAAAATATGCTTTATATGTTATTTCTTTAATTTGTTTTGTTTTGTTTTTTGAGACAGGGTCTCCCTGTAGCCCCAACTGCCTGAAATTCACTGTGTGGACCAGACTGGCCTCGATCTCAACAGATATCCACCTGCCTCTGCCTCTCCAGTGCTTGGGTTAAAGGAATGTGCCACCATGCTCAACTTTTAAAAATATCTTGTTACATTTTCATTTATTTCGTGTGATGTGTGTGTATGTTGCACAAGTGCCCCGGCACCCATGCGGAGCCAGAGGACAACTTCTCTCCATGTGGGTCCCTGGAGCGGAACTCAGGTTGTCAGGCTTGGTGGCAAGTGTCTTTACCCATGGAGTCATCTCTGGTTCATTTGAGTTTCTTTAATGCTTCAGTGAACATCTTTCTTTGTCACCCTGATTTCAGTGATTAATCATTCTACTGTGGAGACACTCAGCAAAACATCACGTGATCCCCACAGATGCACGAGTGTTACTTGACAGTTACAATCTTTGTAAAGCAGTTTATTGAAAATAAGCAAAAAATGTTGAACATGATGGTATATGCCTTTGATCCTAGCAGAGGTTGAGGCCAGTTGGGCCTGCATGGACACCCTGTCTCAAAAAAAAAGAAAATAAAAGAAAATAAGCAAAAATAATTTGTAATTTGTGTGCTTTCTATTTTTCCAGCATAACAATCACATATTAATGGAAATGAACTTTCACCAGGTTGAGTGGTTCACCTTAATAGAATAACATCAGAACCCCAAACACCCAGAGCAAATATCTAAATTCTTCCCAAGTGAAATGTAATGATAAAAATTAGGATTTGCTAATCAGAAGTTACTGGCACCTGACAAGTTCATTTACATAGATTAGTTCCTCTGGGTCTACTTATCCTGTAATTACTGATGATTAAACCCTGTGGCAATCAGAGTTAAACGAGGAAACAAAACAATAACCTATTCTATATTTTATGATGATATGGAAGAGAGAAACTTGGAGGCTCTGAGACCTGCAGGGAGGGCTCAGGGCGTGGTTCAGCAGCAGGCACCTGCCAAGCGTGTATGAGGCTGGGGGTGGGGAGAGAAAGACATATGCAATCCCTTTCATAAGGGATGGCAAGCAAGAGAAACACTGAACTGTTCAGCACATGCTGCATTCATGCATTGAAATAGTGCACCATTCCCCATTAAAGTGAACAGAAAAACTGGAGATAGGGCTGGTGAGATGGCTCAGCAGGAAAAGCTGCAGCCTGAGACTTGAGTTCAATTCCTGGGACCCACATAATGGAAAGAGAGAAGTGACACCTCTACTAATGACCTCTACCCATGTCCCCTACACAAAATAAACAAATAAAAATGTAATAAATAGATAAATGTAATAATAAACAATAAAAATGCAACAACTGAAGACCTTTGAGAAAAATCATTGGCAATCCCATTACTGTAGAAGCTTTCTAAAACCCTTACATAAAAAAAAGGCTCTAAGTGGAGTTATTCCATAGTGGGGGAGGGGTTGCCCCTCACAGACGTCATGGGCTATCAAATAAAAAGCCCGGTGCCAGGAATGAGCTTTATCTTTTGGAGTTGTTGTCCAGGGAGGTCCCATAGATCCCCAAACATTACAGGCTTTTGTCACTGCTCTTGGTCACCCTCCAGGACTTGATGGTCAGGCCCAAATGCTGAGACAACATATACTTAGGTCATAAAACATGGAGAAATCAAGTGAGTACAGGCCTGGAAGCTACACCCATGCTGGCTGGCTTTCACAGCGCTGGAATGTGAGAGGCATGCTGCCAGTGGAGAAAAGGGATCGCCAGTGTTACCCGGCGGTGAACCCCGAGAGCTGCAGTAATGACTAGAAGGGTGTGCCCACTGGTGATAGTGACATGCGTGTTATTGGAGTAACCAACCACTTTCTTATTGGATTGAAGGGCTGCTCCACAAGACAGAACGCATGCCTGGCACCCCTGTCAGGGCCCCAAACCTGTGACTAGCGAGGTCATAGACCCTAGGGCCGAACCTACTACTGTTCTTCTGATAAATTTTTATCTTTATACCCATAGACTAGTGCATTTCTCAACCCTTGTCAGAGAAGCTTCTTTTAGCAACAGTTTTAACACAGAAACCTTAACTTGTCAACATGCAAAGAATAAAAGACTGTGGAGGACTCGGCTCTAAATGGGACATCTGTGTCACGCCCCTTCTCTCCAAGGTTCATGGATCACCACAGAAAAGGGGCACAAAGATTGTAAGAGCCAGAGGTGCTGGATGTCTACAAGGAAACAGTTTCCCAGACAACGGGACAGCCGCACATATGAACTCTCAGCAGTTGTCAGAGCATGCACGAGACCCGTGAAAGCTCGAGCCAGACAAAACCCTAGCATGGAGCAGGGAGGGGTGTCATGAAATCCCACCCCAGCTGAGGAGCTGTTGGCCACTGACCACTGGCTGGGAGAGGGAGAATCCGTTTTCTTCAGAAATGTGGCCCCTGAGAGACTACCCATGCTGAAATAGGTCCCCCCATGCATGCATAGACTGGTAGTGCTGAATGGGCTCAGTAGGTTAACAAGAATACATGAAGTTGGGATGGATCTGAGCGGTGAGGAGACGGGAGGACCTGGACAGAGGGAATGGGATGGATCTGATCGAAACACATTGTATGCGTGTATGAAGTCCCCAAGCAATCCAAAAAATAAAAAAGAGACATATAATCTCTATTTTTACTTTATTTTGTGAATGTGGTGTGTGCGTGTCTGTGTCTGTGTGGGGCAGCCAGAGGAAGGTGTCGGGCACCCAGCTCTGTCACTGCCGCATTATTCTTCTGAAACAGGTTCTCTTACTGAACCTGGAACTAAGCCAGCAAGTACCAAGCCCCAGCTGTCCTTCTGTCTCTGTCCCCAGCAGTGCTGGGCTTATAGGTGCTGGCATATGTCTGCACCTGGCTTTTTATGTGGGTGTTAGAGATTTGAACTCAGGTCCTCATGCTTGTACAGCAAGCATTCTTATCCACTGAGGCATCTCCCTAACTCTTGGATTTTTAAAAAAGACTTATTTACTTGTTCTTATGTGTTAGTTTTATGTTTATCTGCATGTTTGTATGAGTACCACATGTGTGCTTGGTGCTCTCAGAGGCCAAAAAAGGGCATCCGATACCCTGGAACTGCAGCTACAGGCAGTGATGAACCACTTTGTGGGTGATGGGAACCAAACTCAGGTCCTCTGCAAGAGTAACAGGTGCTCTTAACCACTGCGTCATATCTCAAGGCCCCTACCGTGTTTTTTTTTTTTTAATGAAAATTTTGGTTGCATGTCCTGTTTGTTCTCTGTTGTTATGATAAACATGATAACCCAACAACTCGGAGAGGAACTGGTTTACTTGACTTACACATGCACGCCCCAGTCCACCATCAAGGGGAGCAAAGGCAGGAACTCAAGGCAGGAACCTGAGGGCAGATGCTGAAGCGGAGCCCATGGAGGATGCTGCTCACTGTGTGCTCTCCTGGCTTATGTAGGCCAAACCCACCTGCCCGGGGATGGCACGACTCGCAGTGGGCTGGGCCTTCCCACATCAATCAGCGATCGGGGAAATGACTCACGCAGGGCCACAGGTCAGTCTGATGGAGGTGATTCTTCAATTGAGGTTCTCTCTTCCCCAGTATGTCTAGGTTTGCGTCAAGTTGACAAAACCGTAACATTTTATCCATATGTCTGTCAGTCCGTCCTCCATCCATCCATCCATCCCTTTTGTGTGTCTGTGAGTGTGCACACACCATAGCATATATGTGGATCTCAAGGGACAACTTGTGGGAGGTGGGGCTCTCCTTTCAACAAGTGGGTGCTGGGGATCAAACTCAGGTTCCCAGGTTCTGAGACAAGTGCCTTCATCTGCAGAGACGTCTTGTCAACTGGCCTGTACTTTTTTGAGTCTCACTATGTGACCCCAAGTGATCTACAATCATCCTGCCTTAGTCTCCTGAATGCTGGAATTACAGGTGTGTGCCATCACATTTGGCAAATACACTTCTTCCTTTGGAGTAATTTTAGACTTACAGGAAAATTATTAACATGTTCTACAGCCAGTTGGCTGAGGGCAGATGCCACCCTCTATAACACAGAACTTTTTCCTGTGCCTGGGACACCACGTGCAATTAGCTGGCTTGTGCACTTGATCTCCTTTGATCTGCAATAATGTTTGTTAAAGATTATTTTTTATTTTGATGTATGTGTGTGTATATGTGTTTGTGTGTGTCTGTGTCTGTGTTTCCACGTATGTGCAGGTACCCAAGAGAGCCAGATCCTCTAGAGCTGCATTTACAAGTGGTTATGGGCTCCCCAGTGTGGGTGCTGGAAACCGAATTCAGGTCCTCCGGAACAGCAGCAGGCGCCCTCACCTACTGAGCCATTTTTCCAGCCCCATATGTGTCTAGTCTTCAGTATGTTAAATACAGTTCTACTCCTAGTTTCTTTAGGACTTTTATCATGATACAATGCTGAGTTTTGCAAATGCATTTTCTGTGTCTATTGAGATAATTATATGATTTCTGTTCTCAAGTCTATGTATAGGGTGCATTTCATTTGCTGATTTGTAAATATTGACCCAACCTTGCATCCCTAGGATGAAACCAACTTACTCATAATATGTGGCTTTCTTTTAAAATTTTTTTTTTTTAATTATTTTGATTTTATGTGTGTGAGTGTTTTGCCTGCATTTGTGTAAGTGCACCCATGTCTTGCAGGGCCGAGGAGGTCAGGTTCATTCAAACTACATCAGCCAAACTGAAAATTAACAAAGTTCAGAGCTAAACCACAGTGCAGATGAGTGGATTTAACAGTCCTGTCATGCTGTCTGGAAACCACAGCAATGCCGCCCCCTGGCCCCAGCATCTGAGATCACCTTGGGAGGAGATCTCAAAACCTGAAGACTGTCAGGCAGGTAGCAGACACATCACAGTCTCACATGGGACAGAGCACAGGGAAAGAAAGGTCCCCAGTGAGCTATGGAGCTGCAGCACCATCCTCCCACCCCTACCCCACCCCCCAGGCCCCTCACTCCCCCCACCCGTCCCTAGGGTGGCAGGATTTAGGGTAGCCAGAATTAGCAAAACAAACGAAACAAAACCCCCTTAGGACACCTGGTTAAATCTGAAATTCAGATAGCAATGAATACTTTTTAGTGTTCAGTGTTATGTGATATTGGGGATATGTTTCTATCCCCCAAACATTATTTATGTGAAATTCAAATTTAAGTGAGCAACATGTATCTATCTGGCACTCTCCCAATCCTCCCTCCGATTAAACACACTGTTGTCAAAAATGTAGATAAATGTGGAAAGTGAGAATAAAACCCAGCCATAAATTTGCTACTCAGTATTAACTGTTAACATCTTCTGACCCTTGTCAGTGCTCCCTCTGACTTACTAAGAATTACATGTTTATAAAATCTGGACTATAGCAAACATGATTTATATTATATTTTCCCTCTGTAACAACATGCATATATATGCACATGAAAATATGTTCTGTGTATAATGTTGAACATAATATGGTGGAGTCAGGTTTGTTTTTTTGAGACAGGATTTCACCATGTAGTTCTAGCTGGCTGTGAACTCACTATGTAGACCAGGCCTGTACATTTTTCAGAACCCCCGAGATACCCTGGCCTTTTCTGTGTTCATTCAGTTTTGAAATAATTATCATGGTTTGAATATGAGATATCCCTCAAAGACTAATGTGTTTGAACACTTGGTGGTGCTGCTTGGGAAGGCTGTGGAACTTTTAGGAGGTGGGGCCTTGCTCTAGTGGGTGGCTAGAATGGGTCATTTTGGGTGGGCCTTGAGATTTTAGAGCCTAGCTTCACTTCTCGTTTGCTCTCTCCTTCCTGACTGTAGATGTCTTGTTTGTGCCCGTCTGTGCTAGTCCTTCCACATTACAGAGGACTGTATCCCCCAGAACAAATCCTTCCTCCCTTAAGCTACCTCTTGTCAGGTATTTGCTATGTATGTTGGAAACAGAAACGATGGGCCAGCAAAAACGACTCAGCTCAGTTGGTAAAAGTGCTTGGCTGCTGAACCTGACGATCTGAAATCAATGCCTGGAGCCCACTGGAAGGACAGAACTGGCTCATACAAGCTGTCCTCTGAATCGTCATCTGCACCCTCCCCCAATAAAAGAAAAGAAACAGAAACGGCTTGATATTGCTGTCAATCAAATCAGAAAGCGTCCATCTCATTCTCTCCTCCCTCCTCCCCCTCCCTCTCCTCTTCATCCTCCTTGGCTTTCTCTTCCTCTTCCACTTCCTCGTCCCTCCTGGGTTTCTCACTGTCAGAGGTAATCAGGAACCAGATGGGCACACAGATCTTGGGTTGAGGTTACGGGTGTGGACTCTTGAACGAGGACCTCATTAATAAGGATTAGTTTAATGAACTGGCTAAGAAGAGGGTGACCTCGTTTCTCATAATTGATCATTATAAGAACAACTTTATCAATAGCTGAGATATTTTCCTCCCAAATGACCCAACCAATTAGAATCAAGGTGGGCCAGTTTTTGTGCCCAGTTCTCAAAGCTAGAAATCCCATCACTTTTCTTGGGTCTCCTGCAGTGAACCTGAGCCCTTTGGAAATGATTTATACTTTCTTGGTAGCAACTAAAGTTTAACACCCTTAAGTGGAAACTTCTCATAGATAAAGTGACTTTGACTTTATCTCATAGATTCTGTGAGTCTCTTACTTGGATACCAGGACACTTGCATTCATTATAATGTGCACCTTCTCCTTGGCCCAGCCTTGTCTGGTGATGTATCAGTCAGCATAAGCCAGGATATGCTGCAATAACAAACGTCCTTCTGAAGCTCGCTGACTTACAACAGTTTAGTCTTGGAGTCATGAAGTGGAAGAACAAGATTTGAAATAATCACATAATCAAAGACTTCATTTCTTTGTTGTTACAACCTTTGGCTGTATTAGTTATTTTCGGTTGTTTTGATAAAACACCATGACCAAGGAAACTTAGAGAAAGGCTTGAGCTTACAGTTCAGAAGGCAGGAGTCCATCGCGGCAGTAGAGGCGTGGCGGCAGAGGTGGCTGTAGCAGAAAGGCGATCACATCTTCAAGCAGGCACAGGGGTCAGAGAGCAGCTGGAACTCTGGCAGGTCTTAAGAATTCACAAGTGATGTGCTTCTCTACACCTCCCAAAACCTCCCAAAGCAGCTCCACCAACTAGGGACAAAGTGTTCAAATACTTGGGAGACATTTCCATTCAAACCACCACATTTTGATATAAAATCATAAAATTAGTATATAATTTTAAAGTTCTGTGAAATTAGACTTCATGCTGAGTTTGGAGCTAAACTTGGGATCTTTGGAAATGGCTTGGTTGTAAATAAAATTTGAATACCATTAAATAAATATTACTCACAGGTATAGAAAATAGATTGGTCTTTGTGTATGTGTGCGTGCGTGTGTGTGTGTGTTTGTCTGCCCGTGTGTGTACAGGTATATGTGCGTGTGAGATTCACCCTCAGGTGTCAGGGCCTGTCCGCATTGGTTTTGTTGTTCTTGTTTCTGTTTTGAGATAAGGTCTCTTAGTGGGATCTGGGTTCTCCAGTTAGGCTCGGCTGACTGGCCAGCAAGCCCTGGGAATTATAAACTAGAATTACAAATGCATCCCGCCATGCCTGACTTCTTGTGTGAGTGCTGGGAATCAGGTCCTCACACTTGCATTCAGACTTGCTTTTAGCTCGTAGCTTTTGTGAATTTCTTCTCTGATTGATGTGTCATTTGTGGTTTGAAGGAAAAAAATCTACAAACAAATTGAACTTTGATCTAATATGAAGAACTAATATTTGAGCTATAATATGAAATTTTCAAAGGGGGCTGGGTAAGCAGTTCAGTGGTAGAGCTCTTGCTTAGTGGCCTAGTTTCCATCCCAGCACCACACACACACACACACACACACACGCACACACACACACAGATAGGCACACAGACCCAGACACAGAGACACACAGACAAACACATAGACACCAGGGACACACATACACACTGACAGAGACAACACACACACATAAAGACAGGCACATAAACAGACATAGAGACACACAATCACACAATCACACAAGACATAGACAGACACAGACACACATACAGATACACATAGACACACACAGACACACATGATGCACGAACATACAGACACATGGAGAGACAAACACAGATATCCACAAATGTACATGAGTGTACACACAGATACAGAGAGATGTCCACAGATGCACACAAGTGTACACACAGATACAGAGAGACACTCACAGATGCATATGAATGCACACAGAGTGACACAGATATATGCAGACATATACACAGACACACATGAATATACACAGACACACCCAGTCAGAAAGGCACACAGATATGCATAGACACACACAGACACACATGACAAACAGATATACACACAGATACACACAAACATGTACAGATGCACACAGGCACACATAGTCACACATGAATGTACAGAGACCCACAGTCATACACAAGGTCTAAGCTAAACTTTCAAATCCTTCCTCCTTTTTTCCATGTGATGATGGGCATGGACCTGGAACCTGTGCAAGCCGGTTGGGCAAGTGAACTCCCACTGGACCACACCCTAGACCGCTTATTTGATAATAAAGGTCACAGTGGGGAGCACTAAACTGTGGATCTCAGGGCCCTGTAGCCGGTGGCAGGAGGTACATCTTTGGTGCTCTGTAACTCTGGCTAACTTCAGCAAAATTGGAATCTAAAAACTGTATATATTTAAGGTATATTGCATGATGTCTAATATGTGTACACATGGGAAAACATTTGTACTGTGAAGCAAGTTAATATGTTCACTACGTCACTTAGTTAACCACACCCTCCTCCCTCTTTGGCAGTAAGAGCACTTGAAATCTACTTTACCATGTGTCAGTCAGGCTGACCTGGAGCTCATGATTCTCCTGCCTCAGCCTCCTGAGTGCTGAAATTACAGGCACAGACCTCCACATCTATCTCATCTGCTGTTGTAGCCTTTGAGCTACGCCTGACCTTTCCCATCCCATTCTCCATCCTCCTCTGTTTAATTCTATATCTGTGCAATTGACTGCTTTAATGGTTCACATACAGGGACTGCAGAGATGGTTTGGCCATTAAAAGCACTTGCTGCTCTTGCAGAAGACCCAGGTTCAATTCCCAGCACTCATGTTGGGTGGCTCACAACTACTTGTAATTCCAGCTCCAGGGGCTCAAACCCCTCTTTTGGCCTCTGTAGGCACCTACACTAATGTAGCATATACTGAGAGACACATACATAACATTTGAAAATAATAAGAATTACAACTTATTTCACATGTCAATGGGATCGTGTGGTCTTTGCTCTTCTGTGTCCAGCCTACCTCAGCCAGCATAATACTCCCAGTGATTCCCACGTTGTGGTAAATGCAAGAACGTCCTTCATTTTAAAGTGTTGTTTTTTAAAAAATTTGACTTGTATGACTATCCTGCCTTCATGATGTAAGCCCATCATGTGTGTGCAATACCTGCTAAAGCCAGAAGGGGGTGTCGATTCCCTGCAACTGGAGTTACTGACAGCTGTTAGCTGTCATGTGAGTGCTGGGTCCTTTGCAAGAGCGAGTGCTCTTCATCCCTGAGCCATCTCTCCAGATCTCCCCACTTCATTTTTAAAGCTGAATAATAGTCCAGTAAGTGTGTTCATGAGTGTGTATTTTCACACATGCTACGTTTTCTTTATCCATTTGTCTGTTGATGGACACTGGATTTCCCAGTCTTGGTTGTGGTAAAAGATGTTGCAATGAACACCGGACTGCAGGCTTCTTTATAAGGGATTCCTGGTCATATGGCAGTTATGTTTGTTATTTAACTTTAATAATATAATATAGATATAAATTTTGATTGGTTTATTTTTGTTTTATGTGTATGGGTGTTTTGCCTGCACGTATGTAAGTGCAGTAGTATCATCTGCCTGTGGAGGCTAGATTCCCCAGAACTGGAGTTACACATGGTTGTTAGCCACCATGTGGGTGCTGGGAATTAAACTGGAATCCTCTGTAAGAGTAGCCGATGAGCTTAATCATTGAGCCATCTCTCCATTTTTTTTTTTTTTTTTTTTTTTTTGAGACACAGTCTCACTGTGTAGCCTGGAACTCGCTATATAGACCAGGTTGGCATGGATTTATTTGCCTCTGCCTTCAAACAGCTGGGATGAAAGACGTACACCACCATGCTTGGCCCAGTCAATAATTTAAACGAATTAATTTGTATGTGTAGTGCACATCTGTGCACAATGTGTGTGCATGTCTGTGCATGTGTGTGGAGGCCAGAGGTCCAACATCAGATGCCTTTCTTAATAGCTTTTTCCCATCTTTAAAAATCATCCCAGAGAGGAATGTGAGAAATGGGTGGCAGGCTGGCCCTAGACTGGGAACTACTGGAGACTGATCATTCCTGGGTGAGGGAGAGTAGGCCTTACCTACAATATCTAGATAGGCTGACTAGATCCAGTGGATGAATTTGCACCAAGAACATCTGGGTACAAACGCTTGACTGGGTAGAGCTTGCATGAGGTCCAGTGGGGGTGGGGGGCATGGTTGGGGAGAAGCCTAAATTTGATATTTGATTAAGAATGGTTGTATGAAATGTGCAAAAGCTCAATAAAAAATTTAAAAAATTATTTTTATTTATGTGTATGCATGTACATCTCTGTGTGTGTACGCACATGCCTGAAGAGAGTCTCAGACCCTCTGGAACTTGAGTTACAAGGGATTGAGCCTTCGGACCTGTGTACAGGGAATCTGAACTCCTGTCCCTATAGTTGAGTGGCAAGAACTCGTAACCACTGAGAATCTGTCCGGCTCCCACCTTCCTCCCTCCCTCCCTCCCTCCCTCCCTCCCTCCCTCCCTCCCTCCCTCCCTCCCTCCCTCCCTCCGTCTCTTTCTTTCTTTCTTTCTTTCTTTCTTTCTTTCTTTCTTTCTTTTCTTTCTTTCTTTCTTTTTCTTTCTTTCTTTCTGCAAGATCTCTCATTGAACCTACAGCTCATCATGCTGGGAGCTGCATGGACCACACCTGGCTTTTACCTGGGTGCTAGGGATCCAGACTTATACTTTTGTGGTAGACACTTTACTGAGTCATCTCTGTGGTTCCCGTGTTTTCAGTTTTATTTTTGTTTTGTTGAGACAGGACTTGCTATATTCACGTTGAATTCATGACCCCCCTCCACCATCATGTCTAATTTTCTTTTCTTTTTTGAGATGCTGTCAAAGAATAAAAGGTATTCTGTTTAAAAAAATCTCATTAAATATGAATGACATACCAAGGCTAATAGGTATCCGTTTTCTAGATGCTGGGAGGAGAAAACCTAGAGGCTGTATCTGAATTCAATAGAGAAGGAGCTGTGATTGATTATGCATGTCTGCTGTGGTTACCAGGACAGAAAGTGGTGTGTTTGTTAAATATTTGTGTTCCTCAGTGCTGGAGTGATGGTTCAGTGGTTAAGAGCACTGGCTGCTCTGGCAGAGGACAGAGATTACATTTCCTAGCACCTACACGGTAGCTAACAGCTGTCTATAACTCCAGTTCCAGGGGATCTGACACTCTCATCTGCCTCTGTGGGCATCGGACAACAAGGGTGCACTTACATGAAGGCAATATGCTCATACACATAAAATAAAAATAAAAAAATTTTGGAAAAATTAAAAAATTGTGTTCCTATAATGAGCTGATCTCCATCAAGTAGCTTTTAAATTGAATTTTTGTGAGTTTTATACAATATGTTTTGACTGCATTTAGATACTCTTTCCTGTCTGTCCCCTCTGCTGCGTCCACTCAATTTCATGTACATAGATATGCATTTATGTATATGTAAAGACAAAGAGTCAGACTTGTGTCCCCAAATGCCCTTTGGTATGGGACCATCTACTGGAGCCAGGTTAACCTACCAAGAGTCATCTCCTTAAATGAGACAGACTCTTCCTCTCCCAGCAGTCATCCGTTGCCAGTAGTTCCTGACGTCGAGCTGGGTTTCTTACCTACTCTTTCATGTCTGTGCTGGGATTTTTGTGTAACTTGCGCTTACGTGGGACTTAACAGTGTGTAGTTTTGACAAGATGTGGCAGTATGTCCACTTGGAAACATTCTGGAAGTAGAAAAATTGTACAACATATGGCCATCTGATACAGAAGCATGGCCTGCGGTTTCCCAAATCCTAACACATGTACTTGTGTGAAAGACTCAGGACAAGAGTCCTGCTTTTCTGCTCAGGGTAGACACAGGGAGGCAGCTGGTCGCTGGGGGAAAAGAAATCACAACCACAGCTCCTCATCCCCACAGGTTATGTCTCGAACAAAGGCTCTGACACGCTATTTGTAAAGTTTGACTGTTGTTTATTGGACACTCATGATGTCTGTCAAAGACTGTTTTCTGCCCACCAAGGAAAGGAATTTACAGCGTTTCACCATAGGTAAGAAGGCAGCATAAACTGGACAGCGTGTTCAGAATGGAGTCAGTGATGATAGGGCCAGTGGGAGGGAAGGAGAGAGGGCAAGGGCCCTGAGCTTGGGAGGAGAAGGACAACAAGGCGTGGAGGCAGAGGAGGACGCATGGCCAGAAGGGTGAATCCACGGTGTAGAAGTGCTCAGCTGAGGGCTGATGGACTGACCTCATAAAATATGAGAAACCTGGATGTGGGGTTCATCTCTGGTCTCCAAATAACACTGTATCTTCCAGAAGTTTCCAGAGATACTTCTTTATCAGATATCGGTACCAGGGAAGTGATGTCATTCCAAGGTGGACCCGACCATGTGGGTTTTATGCCTTGGACTGTTTCTGAGGGCTGGAAAAGCCATTGAATGCCAGAAGCAGAGTTAGTGGGCCATTTTCATGGGAACTTGGACATTTGAGACCCAGCACATGGGGTTTTAGAGAAGAACAAAGACTCTGCAGAAACAGAGGATATTTGTGGATGTTCTGGCTAAGAATCTGTGTCTGCTGATCATCTGGGGCTGAGGCTGCAGCTGTGATGGTCAGAGCTGAGCATGATTACAGCTTATGTTTCACCAGGACACAGGCACTGAGAACATCACTCCGTGGAGGGGAAAAGCTAGTAAGTCCTTTGGAGCCCAGAAGGTTTTCAGCTTTGTTTTGGAGGGTGATTTTACACCCTGGTTTTTTTCCCCCCGTTTTAAACGTGTACTCTGTGCTGTCATTTGTGCTGTGACTGACCCTTTGAAGTTCCCTGTCTTGACTTCCTACAGTGATGGACTGTGGCCTGGAACTGTGAGCTGAGCATGAGAAAAGTGGATGTGGGGTTTGGCTTTGGTCTCTAAATACCAGGGCTCACGTGTCGTCTAAAGTGTTTGGAGAGATGTTCACAGGCTTTTTGGAGAGATGAAGAAGGACTGTGGAGACGGAGGATGGCAGCATATGGCACCTGAGTGTGCCAGGCGAGTGAAGAAGAGACAGGTGCGAAAGCCATCTCAAAGTCAGCTGGAGGTGTGTAGGGGTGCAGGACAGAATCATGGACAGAATGCTGAGGCAGGTTGCTATGTGGAGGCTGTCAGGAAGGGCTCGGAAGAGGGATCAGGAAGAAAGGCCCAGCTTAAGCCACAGGTTTTCATAATGACAGACACATCCAAAGAAATGTGAACCGCAGACATGGGCAGACCGCGAGGCCCAAGTACAGAGAGGCAACCTCAGCTGGAGGATGCTGAGAATTTCTAGGAATCTTTCAGAAGGCTCCTCACTCTGGGATGATTTTTTTATATGTTTAGTTTATATGATTCATAGGCAGGAAGAAGTTCTCAGTTGAGCAAAGAAGCCAAAAGTGTGCTACAGGAAGGCATTCTGGGCTGCGTTGACGGGGGCTGGGAATCTAGCCTGAGGGAGGTGATGTTGACGAGAGTTACATGCTTGGTGTGGGCTGGCTTGCTCTAGGAAGCACAGGGATGAAGGCAAGCGATGAGAGGAATTGGTGGCCATCTTTGAGGAGCGTCGCTGGCTGCCTCTGAATCCCTGTGTGGTAGAGACCGCACCTGTTGCAGGACTGCTTGTTGCTTTTTCTGCTCTCACTGCAGAAAGAGCTTCTTCCGGAGGGTGCTTTGGATTTCAGGGTTCACTTTCCTTGCGGTCCCTTCCTGAATCACTTCTGTTTCTGCCATACGTCGAGTTACCTGTGGCAGTAGTTGTGGTCAGTTTGGGGGATGGGGGAGCGTGGGAAGTAGGCAGGGGTGGGCACTCACGTCCCAAGATGCCGTCTTGTTTCCTGTGGTTTCTGTAGATTCGTAGAATCCTTGTGTGTGTGTGTGTGTGTGTGTGTGTGTGTGTGTGTAGAGAACTGGGAGAACTGAAGTCAGACTGTCTTCAGTAATTCTCCGCCTTGTTTTCTGAGGCAGGATCTCTCATTGAATAACCAGTTCACTGACTTGGATGGACTGGCTGGCTATCGAGCCCCATCCTCCTGTCCCCACGCTCCCGGCTCGGGGACTACAGGTGTGTGCTGCTATATCTGACTTTTAAAGCAGGTGCTGTGGATCTGAACTCAAGTCCTCACACTTGAAGAGCAAGCACTTTAGTAACTGAGCCATATCTCTACTCTGCCCCCCTCGGTCTTTTGAGATGTCTCTCAAGCTGGCCTTGAACTCGTTGATCCTCCTGCTTCAACTTCCCAAGTGCTGGGATTATAGGTATGCATTCTCTCTCTCTCCTTCCTCCATGTATGTATATATATATATATATATGTATACATGTGTGTATATATATGTATATATATACATATATACATATATATATTCTAATCTGCAATGAGCACATCACCATTAAAAGAAAGGATTTGCCCAAATATTGGTAAAAAAAATCAAAGATTTGCTTATAGAAGGTAATCTGTATTTCATTTAAACAATCTCATGAGGCTAGGGAGATGGTTAAATGCTTGCTGCATAAGCCTAAGGACTAGTGTTTGGATTCCAAGATCCCACATAAATGCCCCACATGGCAGCCTGCCTTCAGTTCTAACTGTGGAAAGGAGAGATGGGGGAATCTCCAGAACAAGCTGGCTATGGAGACTAGTCATGCTGGTGAGCTCTGGATTTGACTGAAAGACTCTGTCTCAGTGAATAAGGTAAAAGATCAACTGAGGATGATTCTGGGCATCAACTACAGGCTTACACACACTTATGCACATACAAACATGCATACGCATATGCACACACATGTGTGCCTGTACACATGCAAATGTGCACCCACATGCATGCATATAACACATAAACATGAAAAATAATCAGCCTCACCCTGTGGGCTTGGCTTGAGAGTCCCCAGTGAGCTTCTGCATGGGGATTAGGACTGGGAAATGGAGAGAGGCCTGGGCAGGGGTCTCAGATACCCTTTCTGGCTTACCTCTTCCAAGAGTTCTAAGATGGAGCCTTTCTTGTTCATGAACACCTCCGTGAGGGTCTGGATGAAACCAGAGCCTTTCTGGTCATGTCTGTAGGATATGTATCCTGGGGATTTCAGAGCACTGAGTTAGAGGAAGTCCTCAGAGACTGGAGGGGACCCAAAGGAGGGTCTTTCCTCGAGGGGTTCAGGGCTCAGGGGTGAGGAAGAGGAGAAGAGCAGAGGCTATCCTAGGCCATCTGGGAGATCATACCCTCAACTGTGGAGAAGACATGGAGGGTGTCCGTGTACGTCGGGATGGTTTGGAGGTCATCCTTTGTGATCATGGCAACCTCATTCCCACCTATTGTTTCACCAAGGTCTCTGTGTTCTAAAACCAAAGAGAGGTAAAGGGAAAGCCAGGGAGAAAGAGGGGATGAAAAGATATAGTGTCACACCAGGCGTGGCTGGGGCTCTGGGTCTGGGATTGGGCTGGATTAAAAAAAAAAAAAAAAGAGGAATTGGGGCTGGAAAGGCGGCTCAGTATGTTAAGAGCACTCACTGCTCCTTCAGAGGACTGGAGTTCAGGTCCTAGCACCCATGTAGGTTGGCTCACAGTCACTTGTAATTCCAGCTTCAGGGTATCTGGCCCCCTCTTTTGGTGTCTGTGGGCATTGCACTCACATGTACACATACCCATATACATACAACTAAAAAGAAAATAAATCTTTAAAAATAGAACACAGGGAAGGGCTGGAGAGATGGCTCAGTGGTAAAGAGCACGTTCTGCTCATCCAGAGGACCCCAGGTCAGTTCTCAGCACCCACATCAAGTAGCTCACAATGCCTGTAACTCCAGTTTCAAGAGGATTTGACATCTCTGGCTTCTGTGGGAATTTGCATTCATGTACACAGACCATATACACAAAACTAAAAATATAAAAAATATTTAAAAAATAGAACATTGACTTATCTGGGCAGGTGACACATGTTTTTAATCTCAGCATTCAGGAAACTGAGTCAGGAAGATCATGAGCTTGAGATCAGTCTGTTCCCCTACCCCCCAACAAGGATGCAGCGTAGTGGTCTTGGCACCTGGCCTTGTTCCTACCTCCTCTGCAGGCCTGGATAATGTACACTTTCGGCTTGCCTCTCAGGGCCCGGCAGTTCTTGTTGTTCAAGATCTCGAAGAGATCCTCCAGCTTGACCATCTTCTCATCCTTTCCCTTGAGGAGGCCTTCTTCACCATGTGCCATGAGCACCACAAAAGCGCAGCTGACTGACTCTTCCCAGTTCTCTATGACCTGCTGGAACTTTTCCAACTCATCTAGGAATTGCTTGGAGGGAAAGGAATGACCAGGCTGATGCAGGTGCCCCAGAGCCTGTCCATCTGGTTCAGCCCCTTCCCTCCCTGCCTGGAGCTGACAGCTCAATACCTCGGCAGTGGGATTTGTCTTCGTGGTGTTTTCAAATCTCAGCTGGTGGAACATCCGTTCCAGGGCGTCCATATCTGCTTCGGAACCCTCTCGGGCTTTGGTGACACACAGGGTCAGGGCCAGGCGGGCACCTGACATATCATATGCCTCCTAGGGCCGAGAGATGGGAAGGGAAGGAGGGCACCAAAGAAGTAGGAAGCATAGTCTAAAGAGGCTGGGGTCAGGGTTGCCAGACAGAACACAGGTGTCTGTGACACTCAAATTGAACATCAAAGTTGGTTTGTGTGGTACTGGGAATTGAACCCAGGATTTTGTCCATGCTCAGCTTTCAAAAAATAAACATGCACACACACACACACACACACACACACACACACACACACACACACAGTATGGAGCCATCCACTAGGATATGGGAAACCTATAGGCGAGCTCACACTCATGCACATGTGTACAGTGCTCGCTGGGGTGATGATGTTGCAGCAGGTCATGCTTACATCCTCAGAACTGACTTTGGAAGAACAGGGGAGAGTCAAGCCCACCAGATGTGACCACTGGAAATGACCTTCAACCTCTACATGCATTCACTTACATCTGGTAACGGAGGCTCAGATATGAGCACCAACTTGCCCAAAGGTCTTACTAAAGCAGAGCTAGACTTGAGGCTGGGTTGCTATAGTTGGCAAATAACAATAAGGGTTATGCAGGTGAATTTGAATTCCACATCAGCAACAGACAGTTTTGCTATCTAAATACATCCCATACAATATTTGGGATATGTTTATGCTAAATACTTATTTGTTTGGGGATGGAGTTTGTTGTTCATTTATTATAATTTTTTATTCTTTGAGAAGTTCATACATGAATAGAATGAAAACTGATGTCCCCCTCCAACTCCTGGACACCCTCTTCTGGCTCTATGGGCTCTGCATCACATGACTTATAAACATACAAGACAATCATACACATAAAATATATAAATACAAATAAAAATAATATTCTAAAAAATAACTTGGTTTTTAATTTTTTTGATTCATTTATTTTTAATTTATGTATATAAGTGTTTTGCCTACATGTGAGTGCACTTGTGTCCTCCAATGCCCTCAGAGGTCAGAAGAGGGTATTGGATCCCCTGGAACTGGAGTCATGAATAGTTGTTAGCCATCAAGTGAATGCTGAGAACTAAATCCAAGTCCTTAGTAAGAGCAGCCAATGCTTCTAACCAATGAGCTCTCTCCAGCCTCCAAAACTTGGTCTTTAGAGACAGACTAGCTTGGTTTCTGTCTTCCTTTTTCAATTTGGATTCCATCCCTAAGTCTATTTTTTTTCTCCATCTGGAAGATCACAAATAGCTCTGAGTCCATGTCTTGAGTTTTACATTTTCTATTCCTCCTGAAATGTTGAGTGCCTCACTCTGGCCTCCCCATCTCCCTTCCACTCAAACTGTGCCCTCACCCACCTCTTGCAAGGGCTGAGGACCGCTCATCTCTCCTGCAGTTCCGAGTCTGGCTGTCTTCACTCCCTGGTCTTGTCCTGGGGGTCAAGAGAAGACAGGTTGAAGCTCTCCAAGGAAGGCTGAGGGGATCAGGTGTTAGATTGGTTTGTCTACCTTGGATATTTTAGACTGAATAGGAGACTTGCTACATGGTAAGACCTGGACAAGAGATGACAGTCCCTGAGTATGTTCTCTCTAGAGTGATGATTTAATGGAGTCTTTCATTCATGATATTATTCTAGACCTACCAAAATGGCATCTCTCTAGAGCCTCCTCATAGCTCCTCCAAAACATTCGCCTGCCTATGATGGAACAGACGCCTCTAGATTGATTCTCAGGGTAAATATGCTCTTCTCTTCTACCAGGGTGACTGGTTGAGGAAGGTTCAGGGTAAGCCTTAAAATAAGAATGTCACCAAAGTGAGTGCTACTTTGAAATGGTCCTGGTGGTTCTAGTCTAACAGAGTTCTCTCTCTCTCTCTCTCTCTCTCTCTCTCTCTCTCTCTCTCTCTCTCTCCCTTGAAATTGGGCATCTGTCAGATTTCTCCATCCTTCTCTCTGAGTCCTGTCCTGCATAGTGGATGAACTGAGGGACTTCTGGCACACTCTTGGCCTTTTCTCAAACTTATATATCAGAATGAAGGCTTCTTAAGATTGCAGAGGCATAATGTCTGCTGTGCCTCCCCTCAGCGCATACCCGTCTACTGACTGACCCACACACATCCATGCGTCAACTCATTCACTCAGTCACCCGTCTACTCATCCTTACCACACGTCCACTCACCCATCCATCCATTCATCCATCCAGTGATCACCTGCTCATCACTCACCCATCACCCGTCACCCATCCATCCATCCATTCACTTATCTGTACATCCACCTACCCACCAACTCTCATCTGTCTATATGCCCATTCTCCATTCTGACACTTCTGCATCTAATGGTCCACTCATCCACTGATCAAGCACATGTGTTTTGAGGGTTTATTATATGTTAAGCACTAGCATTACGTTAGACAAGATAGGCGTTCTCCTTGGCCTTATGTACTGCTGCTCTGTATCAGAAATGAAATCTCTATCATCTATCTATCATCTATCTATCTATCTATCTATCTATCTATCTATCTATCTATCAATCATCTATTTCTTCCCTACACACACACACACACACACACACACACACACTCATACAGTGTTGTAAAGAAAGAGAAGCCAAATTCCATAACTGAGGAAGTGAGAGGAACCCAGCTCTGAACCCAAACAAAGCAGAACCACGACCCCCAGGACTTTAAGCATCTCTGAGATTCAGTTTTTGCACTGGAAAGGAGGGACCTGGGGGTTAGCGTTAGGCGCTTAATCCTAAACGCAGAGCCAGGCAGACCACATGATCTGTACTAACTTCTTGGACGTGCCTCTCCCTTCTATGACTCCCACACTTCTGCCTGTTTATACTTGTACCATAGCAGTGTGTGGTTTCTACCTTTATTTTTTTTACAAACTATTCATTGACTGTCTCTTTAACTCTCTTTATGGTTACACACACGTAAAGACTGCAAGACAGAATAGACATACTCACAGGTAGAAAATAATTTCAAAGGAAGTATCTCATACTTTTGTATCATATAAAATGTTAAATTCCCTGGAACAGAACACAGAAAATGACACAGGCAGTAGGCACCCACGTTTTCTGGTGCTCACTCTCATGGTTAAACTGGGAGCTGAGCTCAGTTTTCAAGACTTTTATCTGTCTCCATCAGGGCTGAGTGGGCAGAAAGGCATGGGGCGGGGTGGGGAGGCCTGGAGCAAACAACAAACAGATCAGCAGAGATCACCGGCAGACGGGTGGGGAGTGCTTGGGGAGTCTTTCAGTTCCTCCAGAATGGAGAAGAGCTTTCATTCATGGACAGAGAGAGGGGAGAAGGGGCGGGGGGAGGGAGAGAGGGAGAGAAAGAGAAAGAGAATCAGCTGGTAAACTTCTCACCTACTAGGAAGCAGGTGCTCTCGAAGGCCAGGCCTGGGCTTGCTGTGTCTAAGATGCTGGCAGAGCTGTCATCCGGCAGTCAGACCCGTGTGCTGCTCCTGGAGAGGGCGAGGGAGATCTCCGCAGGTTTCTCCTGCGATCCTGGCTAGGACGAGAGCAGCACAAGTCCTGTCCCTTTATTGCCAGCGAGTTTTCTGTCACTCAAGAGACCGCATGACGAGAGGGTCACACCCTTGACAGCCTTGGTGTGGAAACAGAGTCAAACGCCCATGGAATGAATTAATGATGGCGTGGCCCCTGGTTCACGTCACTGAGGTAGGATGTGCAAATGAAACACAGTCCTTTTTGCTAAAAGCCACAGCTCTCCCCGACCCCCCACCTTCCTCCCCGGGATCAGCTTATCTTGTGGTCCCCATCAAGCCCATTTCATTCATTCCTCCCTCTACCTGGCCGATGACATCGTCTGGAGTCCTCAGGAGCCCTCAGGAGACGTTAACATGGCTCCTCCCATCTCCAAGCTGGGGAAAGGAGGCTCACCGTGCTGCAATCAGGTTACTGCTCAAGGCCACCCAACCAGTACTTGGCATTCAAACCCAAGAATGTCCAGTCCAGCTGCCTCCTCTGTGACTTCGTCAGCCTTCATCCCCTCTCCTCTTCCTCATGTTTCATCTCTGGTTTTCCCCAGTATCTTGTCTTGTGATTTTTTTATTTAAATGTTGACAGCTTTCATAAGATGCAGTTCACACTCGGTGCAGCTCCTCCTCTCAACACGTCCAATTCACTGGTCTTAGCATCTTTACAGTGGGGTGACAGGGATTCTTCACCACAGTCCACTCAAGGACATTCTTATTACTTTACAAAGACACAGTCTCTCACTGTACCTGAACTAGGCTGCCAGACAGCAAGCCCCTGCACTGTCCCCAACAGAGATGGGGTTGTGGAGTGAGCGTGTGGCTCCACCTGGCTTCTTACATGGGTCCTGGGGGTTTGAACTCAGGTCCTCATGCTTGTGCAGTAAGCACTCTGTCCCACTGAGGCATCCCCAGTCCACAGTTACGGGTGGCCCTGCTGGGTGTGCACAGTGTTAGGAGCCACCTGGCTTTAGCCTGCCGGGTACCAGCCGCACGGAGCCTGCCGAGTCCAGGGACGTGCTTGTTCCCTGTCTTTCCAACTCCGTCATTTCAGTGCAGGAGCCACATGCTGGCTCTGTAAGAAGTGCAGTATTTCAAGAGTGTGTGTCGGGAATTTGCTGAGTCATTTGCTGATGATAGTTTGGTATGTCTTGTTTTTCTCCAGGACAAGTAAGTTCAGCCAAGAGTAGTTTTGCACACATTTAGGCACAAGATTGAACTTTATCTTTCTTAATTAAAAAATTATCGATCTATCTATCAGTCATCTATCATCTGTCAGTCTGTCATCTATCAGTCTATGTGTGCATGTGCTACACTGCTTGTGTGGAGCTCAGACGACAATTTATGGGATTCAGTTCTCTTCTTTCCCAGGAATCCAACTCAGGTCGTGAGGCTTGGCCGCAGGTGCCTGTACTTGCTGAGCCATCTCGCAGGCCCCTGAGCCTTGGTTCCTACAAGTAGACTTACTGTTTTCCAGGGCGTCAAACACTTTGATATATTCTGCTTGACATCTTTTCTCCCCAGTGCGTTTTCCATCTCAAACAGTGCGAGAGAAAGAGAGAGAGAGAAAGTCCATTTTCCCAAACACATGGCTATTCACACCAAGCCTGTGGTTCCCCATGTGTAAAATGGAGGCAACACAGCCTACCCTCTTGGGCAGCTTGTGGGAGACTCAGTAGGTCACATGTGCACACAGCAGCCGGAGACGCTGGCTCCTGGCATTCAGGATACATACCATGCGTCCTTCTTTTCTATATTTTTATATTGTGGTTTTTACTTTAAAACTGTAATATAGCTAACAGTCATCAAAAGTGTTTTCTTCACATGGTATCTGGAAGAGTTGAACAGACGTGGTAGAGAAAAGTTAATTCTTAAAATAATGTGTGTCAAGGAATCAGAGGACGAGAGGAACAGCAAAGATTCAGGAAAGAGACAGTCAACTAACACTGCACGGGGGGCAAGTGAAGTCTTCAAAGAGGAGATAATTACTGAGTCAAATCTTACTGAGGTTTGTGATTAGATTTATTTTGAATTTTAAAACTTTTATTTGTGTGTGTGTGTGTGTGTGTGTGTACATGTGAGTGCCAGTGGAAGCCAGAAGAGGGTGTCAGATCCTCTGAAGCTGGAGAAGTGGTTATAAGCCACAGGCGCTGGAAACGGAACTTGGACTCTCTCAAAGACCAGGAAGTGCTTTTAACCACTGAGCCATCTCTCTAGCCCCTGATATGTATAATTAGACTGTCAGAAAGGAAGGTGAGTGATGTTTATCAGTAGAAATGCAGGAACCAAGTCACAATTCATCATATGACCCGGTATCTCGGTCTCATCATTGAGAGGCAGGTTTACTTCTCAGGTGCCTTTCTAAGCACAGTTACTTCAGTGCTGAAGGACGTTACACACACTATTACATGTCTGGTGCAGTCACACTCTCGGTGTTCTGTATAATACATGTGCGTTCGTTAAACTTTGAATCACTAGTAAAAGAAGGTGGATCTCGTGAATCCCTTCTTGGTCTTTTAAAAAAATTCTATTTGAGAATTTCATACAGTGTGCTATGATCACATACCCTCATTTCTCTCCTCCAGTTTCCACTAGATTTCTCCCAACAATTGCTTCCCTTCAGGTTCATCTCTCTCTCTCTCTCTCTCTCTCTCTCTCTCTCTCTCTATATATATATATATATATATAGATAGATAGATATAGATATAGATATAGATATAGATATATCTCCCATTGAGTCCATTAGTGTTGCCGTGTTTTCTCCTTTTCCATCCCTCTCTTCCTAATTATCCGTCATTCCATTTATTTAACAGGTTTTCATCAAGCATCACAGTAAATGTTGAGTCAGTAGGTTTCAAGGAGGCAGCCGCTTCTACTGTGAAATGACAGCCACCCTCCTCTCCCTCTCCTTCGGTTACCAACAGCGCTCACGGACCTCAGAGCGCCTCCCTGTCCCAGCTCCGTAGCAGGTCCTGTCTGCAGACCATGTACCCCCACAGAGGGGGACATGGGGAGCTGTTAGGCTTTTATTATTCTGAATTATGTGTATGTCTTGTGTCTGAATGTGCACAGGAATGCAGGTACCTGAAGAGACCATAGGTGTCAGATCCCCGCAGAGCTGGAGTTACGAGTGGCTGTGACGTGGGTGCTGGGAACCAAACTCAGTAAACTCTCATGGCTGCCGGGCCTTCCCTCCAGCCCCTATTTGTTTATTTATTTGTATTTTCTGGACACTGAGCTTCCCTGTGTATCCCAGGCTGGCGTTGAACTTGTCCCCCTGCAGACGTGCAAACACCCCGCCATGCTTGGCTTCCTCCTCAGCTTCCTCCACTCATCCTGTTACTCCTCGTCATTGTTCTTCAAGGTTTGGCCCAGAGCTTCCTGCTGGAAAACCTACTGTGAAGTAGGGAGAGCTGTGAAGTTGAGAGTAACCCCGTTTAAATCTTATCACTCAGAGGGTCCCTGGCTCCGGGAATACCCTCGGGCTGCAGTCCAGGTGGAAGGGGGACGGAGACTCCAGCTGCTATGGAGCTGGGACTCCAGGAAACTGCAGTGGAGTCCTGCTCCCTGACTGGCTGTGTTAACTCTGAGGAACTGTGTGCGAACTGGGATTTCCTGCAGTCTCCTGTTCCCAGCACACACTCCCTTCTATGGGCCAGAACTCAATCTAGAGTCCAGAAAATGGTGAGCTAAATTATGCTTCATAGAGAGATAAGGATCTAAAATGTTTCTGAATTCTTGGCTGATCTGAGGAACCACTTATCCAAGTGGTGCTAAAATGCTGCTTTATTCTTATTTATTTTTTGAGATTTATATTATTTTATGTGTGTGTGTGCACGCGTGTGTGTGCATGTGTGTGTGTGTACACATGTATGTGAGTGACCACAGAAGAAGGAGCAGAGAAGAGGGCATCAGATCCCCTGGAACTGGAATTAAGGACAATTGGTAGCCACTCTGTGAGTGCTGGAAACCGAACCTGGGTCCTCTGCAAGAGCAGCCAGTGTTCTTAACCACTGACCCATCTCTCCAGCCCTTATTTGTTTACTTTGTGTAGAGGGTCTCATTGTGAAGTTCAGGCTGGTCTTGAATTCATGATCCTCCCGCTGCAGCCTCCAGAGTGCTGAGACTTAGGGCAGGCATCACCATCCTTGGCTTCTGTGGCTCACTGTAATGGTCTGGATAAGGTCTGACTGTTCCGGAAGAGGAGAAAACAGCACACCTTGTAAGGTACAAAGTGGTCTGCAGAGGTTAGGAGACATGAAACTAATTCTATGATGGTGCAAAAGTACAACTTTCCCAGTAGGAGAAACAAACCCAGATAAACACTGACCTGAACTGGACCCATGTCCCACCGTTGCCCCATTCCAAACATTGTGGCTCCTTTTGCCTTTCAGACACCTTGTCATCCCTTGAAACCTCATTTTTTCTCTCTTTCTCCCCACCCCACCCCGACCCCCATGCGTGTGTGTGTATGTACGGTGGTGTGCATGTGAGTGTGAGTCCTTATGCATGTGTGCTCATGTACATGTGGTTCACTGAATCAGGCTCTCTCAATCAAACCCAGAGCTCCTGAATATAACTCTCTTGTTAGCCATCTTGCTCTGGGGATCCTGTCTTGGCCTTCAGAGGCTGGGATTACTGGTAGGTCATGGTGCCCATTGAGCATTACTGTGGGTTCTGGGATTTGGTCAGCTAAGGTTGAATTTTGCAGGAAGGAGTTGAGAATGGGGCTGTCTGCCTCGGTAGTCTAGAAAATGTCTAAAATCTGGGCTGGGCCAGAGAGATCGCTCATTGTGTAAAGGCACTTGCTCCCAAGCCTAACACCCTGAGTTTAATCTCTGGTACACACAGGTGGAAGGAGAACTGACTCCTCCAAAATTGTCCTCTGACCAACACACATGCACACGCACGCGCGCACACACACACACATACACACACGCGCGCACACACATACACACACACATGCACGCACACACACTCTAAATAAATGTATTACTAAAAAAGAAAATGTTGCCAGGCATGGTGATGCATGCCTTTAATCCCAGTACTTGGGAGGCAGAGGGTAGAACTCTGCGAGTTCAAGGCCAGCCTTGTCTACATAACAAGTTACAGGCAAGCCAGGGCTACATAGTAAGACCCTGTCACAGCCCCTCAAGCCCCCCGCCCTGTCAAAAAGAAGCTCTCCAAGATAGAGCTCTATAAAACAAACACAACAACACACGCAAACAAAAACAAAACACTGAAAAGCAAGGCCAAAATAAAGTTCATTTGTAGCATTTGACAATTTCTCTGGTGTGAAAATTGTTGTTGCTGATGTCAGGCTACCAAGATGGCGCCCTGAATGTGGGGTGGGAAGAAGTGGCCTGCAGTCGGGATCATACAGGCAGGCAGGGGAATCCAGACGGGCAGGTTACTCAGGTGAGGGTCCTGGTGGAACATTTCTCTTTGAGACAGGCGCACAGTAGGTGTCCAGGAAGGAAGGCACACAGTAGGTGTCCAGGAATGGAGAGCACCGAAGGATTGGTTCCTCATTGACTGGTTCCTCACTGACTGCTGGGTCCACCCAGAGATCCCAGGAGGTCCCTGGTCCTGCATTGTGTCACCATGGGCTGGAGTAATCAGTTGACTTAACTGATTAATTATATAAGAAGGAATCAGATGATCGGCTAGTGAGAGGAAGCCTGGTATACGGGCTTCATGGAAGGATGCATGCCCAGGGGCGCAGAGCAATCAGGTGCTTTTCGGAAGATCATGGAGGGGAGGCATCCCCTGCGGAAGACCCCAGCATGGACAATGGCAGAGGAGAGAGTTTGGTGCCTCTGCGGCTCCATGACTGTTTTCATGTGGCTGGAGAATACAGTATGGGGTGGTGGTGCTAAATGGTGAGTCTGGACGGGAGAGGTGTCTGTGACACGTTCCCGGGGAGACAGGAACAGATGTTTATACGCACAGGATAAGGAATGTCAGACCGAAGTAAGGCTGTCACGGAAGTCCATCTGGGTGAACAAATGAGTTTCCCTGGGGTTACTAATGAGAGCGTGCCTGCGCAATTACAGGGGAAGAAATGGCTCAAAACAGGCACATCACTAAACGCCCATCCCAGCATGGGTGACAGCCCCGGAAAGCTGCATCCTGGAGCTCACTGGAAAACCTGCGGGCAGCTCAACAGGATGGAGAGCCTCCTTTCTCCACCAGCCCTTACTGCTTAGATAACGTTAGGGAGGGAGGGGCCTTGTGAATATGGTAAGTTGCAGGGACTTCTTGAGATTTGTAATTTTCTTCCTGAGTCTTAAGGAGCTCCCCTCCAAGATGGAATGCCTCAATTCAGAGGAAACTGCTATGCAGTTAGGCTAGCCCAGGTGAGAGGTGAATCTGGATAAGGAGTGAGTCCAGGAGGTGAGAAACAAGTCCACATGATGAGAAGGGTGGCTGTGAGGAGTGAGACTAGGAATAGGAGGGGATCATGAGAGGTCTTGGGGTCCCTCTTCAGAGATTTGGCTGGGTAACCAGGTGCCCTGACTGGTTCAGGAGTGAGTGAGGGGCTGTGGGTGACCAGGTGCCCTGACTGGTTCGGGAGTGAGTGAGGGGCTGTGGGTGACCAGGTGCCCTGACTGGTTCGGGAGTGAGTGAGGGGCTGTGGGTGACCAGGTGCCCTGACTGGTTCGGGAGTGAGTGAGGGGCTGTGGGTGACCAGGTGCCCTGACTGGTTCGGGAGTGAGTGAGGGGCTGTGGGTGACCAGGTGCCCTGACTGGTTCAGGAGTGAGTGAGGGGCTGTGGGTGACCAGGTGCCCTGACTGGTTCGGGAGTGAGTGAGGGGCTGTGGGTGACCAGGTGCCCTGACTGGCTCAGAAGTGAGGGGCTGTCAGTCCTGTGCAATTTCAGGGCTACGAACCCAGGAAAGCTCCAGGCAAATTGAACGCGTTAACTGGCCTTGTGATCTACAGGTAACAGGAAGGCTGTTCACTAAGCTTTGTCTCTTGTCTCAAATGAAAACAATTATTTCTTTTTTCCTTTTTGAGACAAGGTCTCTGTGTAGCCCCAGATGTTCTGGAATTCTCTGTGGAGAGCAGGGTGGAAGTGATCTCACAGAGATCTGCCTGCCTCTGCCTCCTGAGGGCTGGGGCTAAAAGCCTGTGCCTCTATGCCTGCCTGGATTTTTTTCTTTAAAAGAAATGGAATAGTAGTCCATCATATACACGTACCACATTTTCCTCGTCCCCTCACCACTGATGGATACTCAGGAAGATGCTACACATTTGTTACTGCGAATCTCAGTGAACAGCAGAGGGCAGATGTCTTTTTGGCACACTGATTCTAATTGCTTTGGATAATACCAACTAGTGGGATTTTGGATTATATATTAGTTACATTTTTAGTTTTTTAAAAAAATGAATTTCCATACTGGGTTCCATAATGACTTTGCCAATTTATATTTTAAAGATTTAAACTTATTTAAAAAAACATTTTAAATATATTTTATGTGTATGAATATATTGCTTGCATGTTTGTCAGTGCACCCATGTTGTGCAGTGACCGCCGAAGTCAGAAGAGAGAGTGGGATCCCTTGGAACTAGAGTTATGAACAGTTGTTAGCTACTATGCAGGTGGGAACCGAACCGGGTTTTCTGCAAGAGCAGCTGGTGCTCTGAACCACTGAGCCATTTCTCTAGCCCCATTAAAGATGTTATTTTTAGTACATGTATATGTGTATCTGCGTGTAGGTTTGTGTGCATGAGTGCAGTGCCTGTGGAGCCCAGAAGAGGGTGTCAGATCCCCTGGAGTTGGGGTCACGGGGGACTGTGAACTTCCTTATGTGGGTGCTAGGAGCCAATCTCAGATCCTCTGCAAGGGCTTGAAGACAGTGAACTGTCTTTCTGGAGTTCTCCAGAGGAATCCGGATGGTCCCTAGATGACTGGTGCAGAATGGATGTGCACAGGGCTGTCCGAGTCCTATGTAGTCCCTGACATGGTCCTGCCAGGGCTGACCTGCGCCTGAAATTTGATTCTCATTCCGTCTTTCCTGTCAAAACCTCCTTCTGTAAGGAGCAGGTGCAGAGGGAGGGAGACACCACCCCCGGCTGATGGGAACGCAAATTAGTACAGCCACCACACAAAGCTGAAAGTCAGAGTACCATAAGATCCAGACGTTCCATGGGAACATATGCAAAGAAATACAGTCAGTGTGTCTTTATCATCTAAACTCCATGTACATCAGCACTGTTCACAACACCCGAGTTACAGAATCAATGTAGCTGGCCACTGACCCATGGAAGAAGGAAATGTGATAGATACACACACGATTATTGTCCAGTCTTAAAAAGAATGGAGCCTTGTCATCTGTGACACCCAGAGCAGGGAGGACGCTCTGCTAACTGGAGCAAGTCAGTTACAGGCAGTAGAAGCTCTCACTCACTTGTGAGTGCTAAACAAGTTGAACTCAGCTCTCAGAGACTGGAGTGGTCTGGGAAGGGTGTGGGAGCAACAAGGACAGACTGAGAGTTCAACAGGCACAGGCTGCAAGTGTGTGGAAGGCACAACCTCTGCAGCTCAGCAGGGTAATCATGGTTGGCAACAATTAACTGTGTGCTCCAAAATGCCCAGCAGAGAGGACTGTGAATGTTCCCAGCACAGAGAAACTGTCTGAGGTCATGGAGCACCCTTGACTCCGATCCAATCACACACACTATAGACAAGTACTGAAATGTTACCTGTGCTTAGAAATATGTGCAATCATTTGTCAATAACAACAAGCAACAAGAACCCCCATTTCAGGGCTGGAGAGATGGCTCCGTAGTTAGGGAATGAACAGAGATCAGTTCCCAGCATCCATCTTGAGTGGCTGACAATGACCTGTAATTCCAGATCCAAGGGATCCAATGTCCCTTTCTGTTCTCCCTAGGCATTGCACTCATGTGGCATACGCACACAGATACACACGTATAGACATAAATAAAAATTCCAAAAGAAATTTAAAACCCCAATACATAACAACCATCATGTGTCAGTACAAACATCAAAAACACATCCTACTCCTTAGTGTGAAATTCAGTGATTTATACAAAGTAGCCACACCCAGCCTGAGTACTGGGCAGACTTGGAGTTGATGGTGTTTGTTCTTGAAACTATGGACATAAGGTCTTCAGAGTTTACATGGCTGTGCCTCTCTTCAGCTGCACCTTGCAATGATAGGAGTTTGTGTGTGTAAAAATGCTCTCTGCTTCTACCATTTGGGCTCTGGGGATTGAACTCAAATTGTTGAGCCTGACAGCAAGCACCTTTGCCTGATGAGGAGGTAGCTTAATATTTCTTTTAAGTTTAAGAATTCTATCGATTTGAGAATTTCATACCATGCGTTTGATTGTACTCAAGACTGCCCCATCTCCACCCCCACCTCCCCACTCCTGCTCCTCCTGATTTCATGTCTCCTATTAGCAAATGAAAAACCCCATCCATTTTACATAACACTGAGCTGGGTGCCAAAAAATCATACCTCATTAGATCGAGTGTCAGTGATCTAAAATTCCTGCATACAGATTTGCTTAAGTATGAGCCACATCCTTTCTTTTGTATGTAGTTTTATGTCAGAATACACCCAGGTTTCTTGGAACAGAGTTTTCACACTTATTTTCTGATTCTCTTACACAGCTTGGGAATGTTAAGTAAGGATCTCTTTTTCTCAGCGATCAGAAACACCTGGACCAAAGTCGATTGCTCACAGCCTTTACATGCAGGTTACATTTTGGCTGTCTCTGGCCCTCACCTAGCACAATCAGCCCACTGTGGTCCAAGGTGTTCGCCAACAAGTTGGTTCCCTAGAGGGTTTTATTGTGGGTAAAAGTAGAAGCTAGGTCCTCACAGCAGGCAGGGGGTAACTCACACACAGGCCTCCAACCCAAGATCCTCTGTGGCGGGTGAGAGGTCTCACATCTTCATCAGCGTCCCCTAGCTTATTTTCTGAAGTCTGTAGACTTCTCAGGTTCTTAACGTTGTTGAACTAGGACTGGACAGCCACTGGGTGGCGATGATGATGATCAGGCTGATCACGGGTGCCATCTGAGCACGTGGATGGTCAGCCTCCACCCTGCTGGTGTACGTGGGTGGCCAGGCCAGTGTGGACTCACCATCTTGGCTCCTCAGTTATTTCTCCTCTTACTTGCCAAGTCCTGCATTCAGAATTTTGTGATTGATATAGAAGCATCAAGATTCTTAATAAAATGAAGAGACTTGGAGTCATGTTTTAGGTCCTTGTGCCAAGAGTTGCCACAGCCGCCATCGTTCCAGCCGAACCGCCACCTTGACTCTCCAGGTATTTTCTTTCTTGCTTGCCGAGTCTTGACTTCAGAATTTTGAGATCAGTATAGAAGCATCTATGGTTAGGTAAATATTCATCTTGTGTGATAAGGTTCCTCACATAGTCTTGCACACACATTCAGTCTCTTGGGAGCTGGTGTACTCCCAGCCATGAGGCTGGCTGCCCAGGACATGCCTCATTCTACCACCATCTTTCTTTGACTCTTGGTAGCTTGATTGTTTGACAGGGTCTCACTATAGCCCAGGCTGGCCTTGAACTCATGACTCTTCTGCCTGAGAGACTGACAGGCATGGCAGAGGAGCCCTTAACAATTGAGAAGTCTGGATGCTCATCTACACAGAATTTGATTTAAACGATCAAGTTGGGGGCCCTAATGTCGAGTGTGTGTGTGTGTATGTGTGTGTGTGTTAAACATGTGAGTATAAAGGGGAGTGTGCAGGTACATAGACCCGTATGTGTGCATGTGTGGGAGGGCACATGCATTTACAGGTGAGTGTGCAGGTGGTTTGAATGAGAATGTTCCCTACAGGCTCCAGTTATCTGGACATGTGGCCCCTTGTTTGTGGCACTGTTTGGGGAAGGTCACAGAACCTTTAGGAGTTGTGGCCATGCTGGAGAGAGCACGATGCTGGGGGTGGGCTTGGAGAGTTCTTAAGGCTTGCTGGACTTCCAGGTACTCTGTGCTTACTGCACCTGCTTGAAGATAGGATCAGCCAGCTTTCTGCTCTGGACCCGTCCTTCCGATGCCTTCCCCACCATTATGGACCCTTATCCTTGTACGTTCAAATAAACTCCTTCTGTGAGTTGCCTTGGTCATGATGTCTTATCACAGCAACAAGAAAGCGAGTAACACAGAAGTCGGCAACAGGGGTGGGATGTTGCTGTGAAGAACCTGATCCTGTGGGTTTGGGGAAGAATGTGGAAGACTTTGGAAGTTTGGACTAGAAAAGCAGTTGAATGCTGTAAGCAGAGCTTAATGGGCCAGTCAAGTAGCAGCCTAGGAAAAAGCAGAGCTGAGAGCAAAGTAGTTCAGATGGAAATAAGGACTTAATCAGCAAGTACTACGTTTTGGCAAAGTCTCTGGCGGCAGGTGCCCCCTGCCCCCCGCCTGAGGCAAAGTTGAAATTTGAAGGCAGCTACTGTTGACTCGGTGGTGTGGTTATTAATGGTGAGTTTGATGGTGATCTACAATGAAAAAGAGCAAACAGGAAAGAAAGAAACACAGAATGTCCAGTTCTGGGTTCAGTTCCCAGCACAGCACAAGCTGGGCTTGGTGGTGCAGCACAGGGGAGGTGGAGGCGGGAAATTCAAGAGTTTAAGGTCATCCTCAGTTATAGAGCAAATCTGAGGCTCAGCTTGGGTCATATGAGATTCTATCTCAAAAAATAAATAAATAAACAGGGCCAGGCGTGGTGGGGCACACCTTTAATCCCGGTACTTGGGAGGCACAGGCAGGAGGATCTCTCTGAGTTTAAGGTCAGCATGGTCTACCTAGCGAGTTCCAGGCCAGCTGGGGTTACAGGAAGACCCTGTCTCAAAAAGACCAACCCCCCCCCAAAAAAAACAAAAAACAAAACAAAACAAAAAACCCAAGCAAAACAAAAAAAAAATAAATAAAGTATACAATTTGATAACTACATAAAACCAGGCTTGGTAGCTCATACCTGTAACCTCAGAACTGGAGAGATAGAGGCAGGATAGTCAGAAGCTGGAGGCCATTCTGGGCTACCTGAGACCGTGTCTCAAAAAAAAAAAAAAAGGTATATTGATGGATATCTCTAAGTTTTAAAGAAATGCAATACTATTAAAAATTTATTACATTTATCTATCTATCATTTATTATGTGTGTGTATATGAATGCATGGATGGAGGTCCCACAGTACAACTGGAAGCCAAAGAACAACTTTGGGAAGTCAGTTTTCTCCTTCCATCATGTGGGTCCCAGGGATTGAACTCAGGTCCTCAGGATTGGTAGCAAGTACCTTTACTTGCCAAGTCATCTTGCTTGTCCTATGTGCTAATTTATATGAGGGTGTGAGCATCTACAGTTTAGGTATCTGTAGGTATTCTGGAACTAATCCCCTGTGTGTAACAAGGGACATATAGCAAAACCTCACAAAACACACAACTGTTATTATTTGTCAACTGAAAGGCGATTAGAAAGCCTGTTACTCATAAGCTAAAACAAGGACCAGTGGCATCTGAGGCTTGAAATTGGCTCAGTTCTCAAGCAGATGAGGGCAGGAGCTCCTGGTTTCCAGGCAGCTGGTCTTGGATTACTTTTCTTCAGAGTAAGGGGAAGATATTTCAGGGTACCGTTTTCCCGAGAGTTCCCAGGCATGGTGGATTTTTTTCTGCCTTCACACACCATCAGAGAACATATACATCCCAGTTCCTCATGACCACCCCTGGGGCACATCCGTGCATTCACCTCTACATCTCTGTGGCCACCAAGCCTTTTCTCTGTGTGGAACCTGTATTCTCCTCTGGGCGCCAGTTCATCATTCCGCCAGACTCCGGCACTGGCCTCCTAGCTCCCTGGCCTCTGTATTGTGATAAAAGGAGGTGGTGCTGCCCAACACTTAGGGGAACGTCCCATCATTCCAGGCTGCCTGGGAGGGTGAACAGCTCCAGACACGGGCAAGATGAGGCGGCATCTCGTCAAGCAGGATTTTGTCAGCCACAGTCCTGGAAGACACCCAAGTGCCCTGGGCACTCACGTCCTCCCCGAATCTGTGGAAGTTTTGCAAGATACCATCCCACAGGGAGGGCTGCTGTGTGGCTGGGAGCTGCCAGGCCTTTGCATTTCAGTTTGCTTTATTTGAAAAGATTACTTCTGGTATTTATTGCAACATACATTCACAAGAAAATACAAACAGATTTAATAACAGTGACGGTTCTAATATTGTTGAGTGAAACGTTTGCTTCCCTCTCCCTCTCCCTCCCTCTCCCGCCCCCTTTCCTTCTCTTCCCAATTCCCATCTCTTTTTTTTTCTTCTTTTTTAAAAATTAGTCACTCAGGACCTTGTTCCGGCTAGGTAAGTGCCCTGTCACAGAAAAATTACCCTTTTGTTTACTTTTTCTTTCAGTCCTGCGAACTGCACTGCCCTCAGGCCTCACACAGGCTAGTGTGCACAGCATGGTGTCCCTAGACCTCTTTTTACTTTCTATTTTGAGGCAAAGTCTCACTGAATTGCTCAAACTTGCAATCTGGACTGGAGAGATGGCTCACAGCTTAAGAGCACTTAAGCTCTTGCAGAGGCCCTGGGTTCAGTTCCCAGAGCCCACATGGTGGCTCACAACCGTTAACTGCTCCTGCTTCAGCCACAGAGTGGCTGGGAGTGCCAGGCTGCATGCCAGGCTAGGCTGAGCAGCTTGGTTTTTATTTGTGTGTACCTTGAAACTTCACACAGCCAGATTGATTCTCATTAAGGAACATGTGCCACATATTTTACATTGTACAAAAGTGTATCGTGCTTTTAACTGATGTGTGTAATTATATGTATGTATGTGGTACAGTGTGACATTTCAATATGAATATGTAGTGTGTAGTAGTCGGATCAGGGTGACTGGTCTATATGTCATACATGTAGTTAACAGGTGACACGGATGCCTACAGTTCAGGTAGGATGGGTACTTCTTTGTGTGTGTGTGTGTGGAGCATGCACACATGTGGAGACTAGAGGAATGTCCTGCTCTGTCACTTGGATCCAGGCTCTCTCAGGAACCTGGAGCCAGGCTGGTCAGCAGCAAGCCCTGGAAGTCCTCTTGTCTCTGCACGGGAGTTACAGGGTGCACGACTGTGCCTAACTTTATATGGATGCTGGGATTTGAACACAGGTCCTTACCCGTGCACGGCACAGGCTCTTGAGGACGGTGCTTCTTTACCTGACTCTCACTTACCCGGGAGTGCTCTTTATTCCCTTACAAATTTGAAACACAAAAGCTTGAAACTTATCAACAGCTGAGCAACAATTGCCTTAGAGAAAACAGTAAATTCAAGGGAAATTGCGGCCGCACTGCAGGGGAGGCAGCTCTCTGATTCCAAGCCTCTCTCACGTCCACTGCACCATGCAGGTGGAGTCAGGCCGGTGGAGAAGAAGAGAGGGACTTGGCTGCTGCAGCCCCTGCTCCCCCAATGAGAAGGTTCCCCAAAGCTTCTTCACCCTGGGGAGCCAAAACAGACCTGAGGCAGAGGCAGTGTCCTTTCTGACTCTGGCCAAGCACACCTTCCTCTCTGGCCATGATCTCCATTCCGTTGCAGCCCTGGGGCAGCTGCAGGCACCCATCTGCATTCATTTGCTATAGAGAGTGAGTGTTGGTGGGGACAGGTTGGGGAGATGGCTCAGTGGGTGAGAGAGCTCGCTGCACACGTTTGAGGGCCTGAGATCCAACCCTAAGCACCCATGTAAAAAGCTGAGTGTGGCTGCCTTCTTGTGGCAACCTCAGAGTCGTGGGGAGGAAACAGAAGGATCCCTGGGGTTTGCTGGCTGCTAGCCTGGATCCAGGTTCAGTGAGACCCTGTCTCCAGGGAGTAAGGCAGAGAGTGACAGAGAAGGATGCCTAATGCTTTTTGGCTTCTGCACATGCATGGGTGCATACACACCCAAACACCATGTACACAGTGTATGAAGTTTTTCCTCCAACTGGCAGGATGGACCACAGATCCCACCACTGAACCTGCCTGCTTGGCTCAGCACAGACAAACTGGACTCTTGGTGCTCTGTACGAAGGGAGAAACTGCAGGAGTCACTGAGTTGTACGTGGGGGAGGGACTAAGGTGTGAGTGGAGGAACCCAGGAAGG
This sequence comes from Eospalax fontanierii, assembly GCA_035773235.1. Classification (NCBI taxonomy): domain Eukaryota; kingdom Metazoa; phylum Chordata; class Mammalia; order Rodentia; family Spalacidae; genus Eospalax; species Eospalax fontanierii. Next base: position 10,701,528 of record CM069554.1, read on the forward strand.
GACTAGCCCTTTGCCATCTTGGATGGCTGTCAGCGGCTCGCCGGCTCCCTGCGGAAACATAGAATTTGCTGCATGGCCTCAGCAGAGGAGTCCCCACCCCCTCTACACATCCCCACTAGTAAACCCAAATAAACTCTGGTTTTCCAAATTGTAATCGGTGAAATCATACTTCGTTCGCTTTGTTGTTCCGGGCCTAGAGAGGAGGGCGAGGCTGTCTCACAGAAAGAAATGTTTACGACATACATACACAGTACATACACATACACACCACACACACCACACACTCACACATACCAAATACACACCACACACTCACACATACCAAACACACACCACACAGTACACCAAATACACACACCACACAATATGCCAAAAGCACACACACTGCACATACATACCACACAACATACACATACCACATACTCATATATACCAAACACACACCACACAATACACCAAACACACATACCACACAATTTGCCAAAAACACACACACCACACAATACAACACATATACATATACCACATACATCCACACTACACAATATACCACAAACCCACGCATACCATACAGTACACCACACATACATATACACCACACAGTATACTACATATCTATGTACAATAAAAAGGAAGAAAAGAAAAAAAGAAATGTGTGTATGAATGTGTACATGTGGAAGGCCTGCAGATGTAAGTTCAGAGGGAGGCTTCACTCTGTGGCCAACATGTGACTGAACACATGACTTGCAATGGAAGAGGGTACGGGCTGTACAGTTCAGCCGCCAACTTGGATTCCTGACCCCACTGGTTTGAGTGATGGTATTATTTGCTGACCATCATAGTCTGGAAGAGGAGAAAGCAATACCCACGTTCTTGGAGAGTCGTCAAGGGTTAATAGTCTAAGACACTGTGAGAAGTTCTGTTGTACAGGGAGCACTGCATTGTACTCCCCAGACATATTTTTCTTTTTTCATTTTCCATGTGTGTGCGTGTGCACATGTCCACGTGTCTGTGCGTGTGGAGGTCCGAGGTTGATGTTGGAAATCATCCTCCACCTTATTCATTGAGGCAGGGCCTCTCAATCAAACCCAGAGCTCACTGATGCAGCTTCTCTCCTTGGCTAGTGTGCTGGGAGATCCCGTCTCTGCCTTCTGAGCCTGGGATTATGGTGGGCCGCTGTATCCACCCAGACTTTACTTGTGTTTCTGGGGATCCAAGCCCAGTACTCAGGCCTGTATGGTAAGTGCCATCTTTCTCCACCCACCCCTCTTGAATTTACCTCTCCTGTCCTAGTTGAGATGTCCATGGCCCTTCAGCTGAGAGACAGCTGCACACTTCTAGAATACCTTCACTAGACTGGTAATTGTGTGATGTGGACAAACCCTTGGACACCTGCAGGACACTGGCTTTTGGCCGTGGTCCTTCTTGGGTAAGGAAGCGGCCTGAGGTACTAGCAATGGGCTGAGCCAGGTCTTCCAGGGAGGACCCCGTTTGTGGCCCTGTGGGATGCAATGACGTCAGAGCAATTGACAATGGTTGTTAGAGAGGTGCTTGGTAATGCGGCACCAGATGGAGATACAAGAATAATTAACATGTGTTAGTGCCACAAACAAGCAGAAATGATGATTGTGGTTATTCTTACAGGCAGAGTTGCAAACGTGTTTGTGTGTTCAGGAACACACAGGAGGGAGAAGGAATGGGGGAGCCGAATTTCTGTAAGCGTGAAAAGAAGCCTGGACGGAAACTTACCACGGGGAAAGGAATCCCAGGGGAACTGTGTGCACAAGGCTCTTTTTCCAGAGGGATGGTGCAGGTGTCCCATGACTGACAGTTCTATGCCACAGATAGGACAGTTTCAAATTAATTTTAAAAACCCACTTAAATTATTTAAAGTAAATTAATTCATTTGTAAGTTTTTAATTGAATTTTTGTATATTTCTTACAGAACATCTTAATCATTTTTATATCCCTTCCTCACTGGTACTCTCCCACAGCTTCCCCTCGACCCCAGGATTTTGCCTTCTGTTATTTGTGTTAAGGCCTATCATGTCAAGTTAGTGTCTGCAGATGTACATCAGTACATCCACTGAGGTCTAGTCGGCCTATTAGGGTTGCTCCCTTTAAGAAGATCTGTTCTTCCTCATCCAGCAGTAATCAGCTGCCAATAATTCTTTGACTAAGATTGGGTTCTGTTCCCTGTTTCCACAGTTCTGTGCTGGGTTTTTGTTCTTATTCTCTACGCTTTAGCCATTTGTGTCCTTCTGTGTTCCTGTCCTCTGTTGCATGAGGGGCTTCATTGATGAGAGCTGAGAGATGCATTCGTGTCCTCTCTACCCCTTGTCCCACTGTGTTCCATGAGCCTTAAGTGTAGGGGTTCCGCTGTAGATGTGTCACTTAGGCTTGGGCAATTCACAGATAATCTCTGTGTATGACCAGATGTGGGATCTAATGTACAACACAAGACCTATATTTTACTGTACTATATACTTAAAAAAAAAATTCCTTTAGTGGTGCTGGGCATGGAACCCAGGCTCTGATGCAGGCTGGGCAAGTGCTCTACCATTGAGCTATATATTCCTGGTAAGTCTTAGGAGCTCAGCAGTTAAGAATATTTGCCACACAGTCATGAGGACCAGAGTTTGGACCCCAGCACCCAGATAACAAGCTGGGCATCTCACAGACAGCTGTGACCCATCTCTGAGGGGGTGGAGTGGAGACAGGAGGATGGCTAGGATTTGCTGGCTTACAGTATAGCTGAGAAAATGTGATTTCCAGGTTCAGGGAGAGATCCTGCCTCAAAGGAATAGGCAGGGACGGATAGAGGAGGACACCTGACACCCTCTTCTGGCTTCTGCATGTACACACAGGTGCACACAGCCACGCATACATGTGCATATACACTTACACAAATTCCTACACACATAAATATTTTTAAAATGGCAAATGGTTTTATAATTTTATAAAAAAATACCGCACAGTACACGTACTCACAGGCTCAGTGAGGCAGCCTGAGCCGATGGAATTCCAGCCCCCTTTCAGCTGGCTCGGTCCAGTAGAGGCGACGGTAGATGCCATGCTAAGTGATCTTGCCACCCAGGGGAGAATGAAACAAAGTAGGAAGCGAGCTAGGAGGAAAGCTCTGGGGGACCATGAGGTGGTGGCTCCTTCCAGGGCGGATGCTCATCCCTGGATACAGCAGGTTGCATGTGTTAGAAATCTTCAGCTCGCTGCATGCCAATCAAACCTGAAAAGAGTACTTCAAAAACAGCAAATATTCTCCAAAAGTTGGCAGGTTTCCACAGTACCGAGTTGTGCTTAGTTCAGCGTGTGAAGAATAACTCTTACCAAAAAGTGAAATACTTAACACGGAAGCTCTGGGTGGTCCCTCTTTCTGTAATCTATCTCTCCCTCCTCATCAGACTCTTCTCTCTCAGGGCTCTATCACTCATTCCTTTTTTTCAAAAATATTATTATTATTATTATTATTATTACCGTGTGTGCATGACTGGTATGTGGGTGGAAGTTGGGGACAACTTTGTGGAACTGGTTCTCTCCTTCTACCTGGTTATTGGGGATCAAACTCAGGTTCACAGACTTTCAGTTTCACCAGCCTCTTCTTTTAGGGAGGATGGAGGACAGCCTCAGGTGTCAGCCTTGTTATGAGAAACTGAAGCATGGGATGTGCCACACACGGAAATGGGAAAGTTTATTCATGCTTGTGGTCTTCAGAAAAGTTTTCTCCTGAAGAAACTTAAGCCTTGAGGCCAGTTTCTTTACAGATTCTATAGGCAGACTTACGTTTCAGCCTAGGTGACTGCAGACCAGGAGACCAGGCACAGGAGCTGGGCGGGCGGGTAGGAGGACCATCTACTTGATAGGGAACTGCAGGGGTGAAATTCCTTATCGATAAGCGTATCTTACAGAAGCAGAAGCAGCAGTTAAGAAAACCCAGGGACATCTGCTGTTTAGTTAGAGGAGGAGGCCTGCATCCTGCTTCAGGGCACAGAGTGGGGCAGCTGTTTTGTAGAACAGCCTTTCCCTTTATGAGTGGGATTTAGTAATGTTGGCCTTTTCCATATCATCATCAGGAACACCACCTACCTTTTTTGAGACAGAGTTTCTCATTGGCCTGGAACTCACCAATTAGGTTAGGCTCGGTGGTCGGCCACTGAGCCCCAGGGATCTAGTTGTCTCTGCCTGTCCAGCTCTAGGATTTCAAGTTCACCAGGCTTAGGCTGTGTATGTGGGTCTAGAGACTGAATGCAGGCTTTTGTGCTTGTGAGGCACAGAACTTTACTGACTGAACCGTTCCCTAACTCCTTCTAATTTTTTTCTGTGCGTGAAGTATATGTGGGTGTGCACACATGCCCATGCATGAACATGTAGAGGTCAGAGAAGGACTGATATCAGTGCCACAGCTGCAGAAAAGCCAGGCAACCCACTCTTCCTGCCAGAATGCTTCTCTGCTGTCCTTCCTCCATTGTCATTGGCTAGCCACATCTGAGCTGAAACAACTTCTTGTTCTGCTCAAGCAAGCAGCTCCGGGAAGAGGAGCTTCCCAAGGATACCTTAGCTCAGACTCCACAGCTGTGTGTGCTCTTTATTGCCAACCTATATAATCTACAATTCTCTCTCTCCCTTGCACAACTTTCATTCATGCAGGAAGGTTGTTGCCCCTCGATGAATAAACACAGTTCAGCCTGATGGTCATTTATTTTAACTTTATTCTTTCTCTGTTCTTCTAAATCTAAGGAGGATGCTCGGTGTCAGTCTCTGTCTATCCCTTGACACTGAAGCTTATTCATTTTGGCGGGGCTGGCTGGCTAGTGAGCTTCCAAGAGCCACCGGTCTCTACTCCTCAATGCTAGGGTCACAAACACCTGTGACCATGCCTGGCATTTACAAACACTCTTAACAGTTGAATCATTTCCTCTACACACCCCTCGCCCATTTCTGTTTGCAAATTGAGATTCATAACAAATAAAGAAAGAAATGAACAGATTTTTGCAGTCCTGGGGTTGGAATCTAAGACATGAACATGTTACCCAAGGTATTTACCAGTGAGCCACATGCCCCGCCCAAGTGGGCCTATTGGACGGGAACAGCTCAGTGACACCTCGTACCAGCACCACCACTTTCTAATTCTTAAACATTTGCGTAACTTCCAAATAAACCCCACACTCATCAAACAGCCACACCGTTTCTCCCTCCCTCGTGTCCCTGGAAGCCACTCACCTACCCCTCGTCTAAGCTTTGTCTGCCGGAGACTGCTACAGCGTGGATCTGGACTGACCCCAAGGGGCTCAGTTCTCGCACCCGGCAATATTGGGATGGATGGAGCCTCTGGTAGGTGAGGCCTCGTGGGACAATTGAAGTCATTCTGGATGTGTTTTAAAGGGGACTATGGGACCCTCATGAGGTGGATATGCTCCCTCTTCCACAACTTTCTGCAGTGGGCTGGAAAGCAACAACCAACTGACCTGACGGAAGCCTCTGAAACCGTGAGCCAAAATAAAGAATTGAATTATTCATTTCCTTCTTCCTTCTCCCTCTCGTCCTGGTCCTCTTTACCTCCTCCCTCCTCCGTCCTCCATCCTCCCTCTCCTCCCTCCCCCTCTCCTCCGTCCCCCCTCCCCCCTCCTCTCCCTCCTCCCCTTATCTCTCCCCCCTCCTTCCTCCCCCCCTCCTCTCCCCTCTTCTCCCTTCCTCCTCCTCCCTTCCCCCTCTCCCATCCCCCATTCTCCCTCTCCCCTCTTCCCTCCCCCTCTCCTCCCTCCTCCCCCCTCCCCCATCCCCCATGTCTCTCTCCCAGCGTCATGTCCTTTTTTTTTAAAGTAGTACAGGAATTCCAGTTTGTGCTTCCTTTATATTCATGGCCGTGAGACCATCTACTAGAGCATGATCAGCCCACCAGAGACCACTCCCTGAAGAAGCTAGCTCTTCCCCCTGGAGAAATCACTGGTGCTCTTCAGGGTGGGGGCTTGGGAGCCCCTGCCTGCTCGGTGATGCAGCGTTGGCAGTCTTGATCTTGTATGAGTCTTGTGCAGGCAGCCGCACTGCTCTGGGTTCATGAGTGCAGCTGTCCCGCCATGGCTAGAAGACCCGGTTCCACCCCAGTTCTTCCCGACCTCTGGCTCTTACAGTCTTTCTACCCCCTCCTCCTACCGTATTTTTCTTTATCCTTTCCTCTGTTGGTAGATGCCTAGCATGGTTCAATAGCTTGGCTCTGGTGACTCCTACAGCAATAAGCTTGGACATACAGGCATCTTTGTGAAATGCTGACTTAGAGCTCTTCCTACTTGGAAGAGATATAGAGACATAGCTGTATCTCTTGCCCACACTTGTCCAAAATATCTGCTTTTTAAAAACACTCTGACATTTAAATCACATATGCTTTTGTGCTGGGAGTCTCAAATCCATCAGAATGACTGCTGCCAAGGGATGATTGAAAAATCCTATAAAACTCTTTGTGTATTTTGGATCTTTGCATCCACTTCTCTGAGCAGGTTAGCTCAGTGGAGACCCACAGGTAATAAAGGATAAACTTCTTCCACTTTCTGAGTGTCGGTAGAGTCTTCTCACTGTACCAGACCAGACTCAGTTTGATTCCTGTAGCAGTTGTACTGGCAGTGGCTTGTCCCATGACAGGGGGCAGTTCCGTTGGGCTGGAACCAGAGGTGGTTCGGGAGATTTCCTTCTCTGGGGAGCTATAAATAATGCCTACTACCATCCCATGAGTACCCAGTGACAAACCAAAGTACAATTCCAACAGAGTTCACCCTGGGGAATCAATGAGTTTATTGGGCTTATTTACAGAGCCCAGATGAGGAGGCATAAGGGACCCCAAAGCAGCCACACTGGAAAGTCTTCACTCAGCACTGATGACAGTGTTGGGCTGTTTCAGGGTAAGGGATGGAGGGCCGAGAGGAGGCAAGAGATTAAAGAATATTCACAGCGTGCCTGGCAAAGGTGGCACACTTTGTTTTTTCTGAGAGAGCATATACCTTGGTTTCAAGGACATTTTATAGGAAATCACACAAAGGTGGTTTTTCCCCCCAAACTGGTTATATAATGAGCTACATTATGGCCACGTTTACTGTTTAGTCATGGTTTTGTGGACATGTGGTAGTGGCCATCTTAAGTGCTGCGCCTGCACGGCCCTGGATCCCGGTCTCTGCGAGGGATGTCGAGGTTGAAGAGTAGACACACACACACACACATAGGGTACAAAATGGCGACGTGCCTTTTCTTGTGAAGTACTCCTATACATACACATTTCTCTTCCGTCAAAGGTTCATACCAAGTTTTATCTTACCGGAACATCTTATACTAGGAACTTGGTCAGTTACAGGTCCCATGACTCAGCTGGAATGGGAAACGGAGAAACGGAGACGTGCTATTAGGACAAACCGCACTTTCCGCCGGAGTCTGCAGGGCCTTGTAAACATGTTGACAGGATATTAACTTGAGGCAATTAGCAAAGGGACTCTTTCCCCATATTAGTGGGGCAAGAGTTTTTAGAGTACCTTGACTGTTTGTCAAAGAGGGGGTTGTGCTGAGAGGCTTATTTCCCACACTTAAGTAAGTCATCCTGGAAGTCCATATCTTGACCATGTTGTCTAAACTTTCATCTGGCTCTGATGGTCTTTATTTCCTTGAGATGGCTTCCACAGCTGTAGATGGAGCCTCCTCCGGTAATGCTCACCAGCCTAGACACTCTAGCACCTCCAAGACCCCACGGGCCCGGTTAGGGCATAATTTCGTGGAAGCACTATGAGGAGCAGCTGGAATCGCAGGGGAGGGCTCATGACCCTTCTCATCCCCTCCTCTGTAGGCAGTGTTGCAGTCGTAGATGCACACTGTGGACATGTGCGGAAATATCATGGAATCTCATTACTTTGTGCACTTCATATGTGTTGATAATAAGAACTTAACACCTCCAGGCTGACTCAGAGGTATCAAGTTTAGTCCACGGTTGCTGAACTTTGGTCCAGTTCACATTTAGAACATCTTCTATTTATTCTTTGACAATTTCATCCATATACACAAAGGTCTCGATTACACCACCTCCAGCTCCCTCCTTCCCCCTCCCACAACACCCCCAACACGCTCCCGTCCCACCTTCATGTCTTCCTCTTCTGTAACCCAGTGAGTCCAGTTAGTGCTGCCTGCCGGAATGGTGACCAATCTTGATCTTGTGACGGTGACCACAGTTCCAGGGAATTCATGTGTGCAATGGCCATGTCACGTCCAGAAGACAGTATTTCACAGCCTTCGTCCCCATCCTCAGACTTTTCCATTCTTCCTGTCCCTCTTCTGTGATGGTCCCCAAGATGTGAGGGGATGACACAATGTTCCATTCATGGCCGACCATTTCACAGTAACTCATTCTCAGCATTTTGGACAGTTATGAATCTGCACTAAGTGCTGTCCACTGCAGAGAGAGTGTTCTCTAACCAAGGTTGAGAGCAACACTAATCTATGGGTATTAGAAAAATATTTAGAAAGCAGTTTGAGGGTTTATTTATTTACTGAAGTTACGTAGTAGAATTCCCCCCCACCCCCCACACACACCAGGGCTAATGACATCCTGAGCCATAGGCTTTGGCCAGACTTACAGCTTTCTTTTAAAAGATTTTGTTTTATGTGTATGAGTGTTTTGCCTGCCTGTGTATAAGTACACCCATGCTGTGCAATGCCTGCGGATGCCAGAAGACGGTGTCTGATCCCTTGGAAATAGAGTTACAGAGAGTTGTTAGCTGCCATGCAGATACTGGGAACTGAATGTGGGTCCTCTGGAAGAGCAGCTCGTGCTCTTGACCACCACTGAGTCATCTGTCCAGTCCCCAGGTACAGCTTTCTGATTGGACTTAAGGCCTGCTCCACAAGACGGAACTCGTGCTTGGTGCTTTAAACCGGGCAGGGCCATTTTTTGATTTTTTTTTTTTTTTTTAATTTGTAGAAGTTCATTTAGGTGCTTGGCATCTTCAGGAGGGCACAGGTGAAGACACAGTCCTGTCTCCAGTTCACATGCTCCTGGCAGTCTACCTTGTGCTTGACTGCTTGTGTGCCAGGAAACTCAGTGGCTTAGAGTATACTCTCCATAGTAAGGCATCTCCTTTAGGGTGAAACAGGGAGCGCTGGGTAATGGGCACGAGGTCTTCTCTTCAGATGATAAAACGCTCTGAAATTACATAAGGTGGTTTTGCAACATTGTGAGTGTACTAATTGCCACTGGCTTAAAAATGGTTAATCTTATATTGTGTGAATTTCATCTCTTAATAAGAAATCTTCAGAGAGATTAATACTTGGCTTAAAACAATCCAACTAGAAAGGGTCAAGCTCAGGGACACATCTTTTCCCCAGACAAAGCTGTGCTCGTCTCTTTCTCTTCTCTCTCTCTCTCTCTCTCTCTCTCTCTCTCTCACACACACACACACACACACACACACACCCCATTTTGCTGTGTACCCAGCTCTGTATGAAGCCCCTGCTGACCTGGTATTCACACTTCGCCTCCTCACCCTCCCAAATGCTGGGGTTACAGGCACGTGCCATTATGCTCAGCTCTGGTCTCTTATTCCCCAGAAAACCGGAGAGACAGTAAGCAAGCAACAAGGTCATGGGGGATCAGATGGTTGCTTACAAAAGAAACTTTCCAATTTGATGTGAAAAACTAGCTACACAAAGCACATAGAAACTGTTATGCCCAGAGAACAGCTCCTCAAGAACCACCACGGAGTCCCGAGCGTATGCAAAACAATAAAGAGCCTTTATTCAAGCTTAAGCTTGGTCCCCCAGACCTCACCAACACAGTGGATCTGTTCTGGGAGCCCCGAGCAGAGAGGTTAGGAGTCTTTTATAAGTTTGAGATAAAGGAAGGTGGGGAATAACAGTGTTACATTCTGTTTGGTTTTAGGAGTCCGCGCGCCAAGCATATTTTAAATTAATTGGTTGTAATGAACTATATGCCAAAATTGGTTAATAGAGGTTTGGAGATTTCTTATTGGTGGGTGCTGCCTTCAGGGCAAAGGAATGTGTTGATTACTATTCAAACCTTTTGCTAGTTTTTGTTTTAGCCTTATTTAATCTTGTGGCCTTGTGACTGCTTAGAAGGAACAAAGAACAAGATGGAGTTATATTTATCCATTTTCTGACGTCCTATAGCCAAGCATTTTTTTTACAGAAGCGAAGAGAGCAGTTATTGGGTTGAAGAGGGGTTCCAGGGGTCCCACAGAAACATTGTGCAAACTACAGGTTAAATCATTTACTTTTTCACTTATGTATTTAATAAACATTAACATGATGTTTACCAGGTGCCAGAGACAATAGAGAGAACTGAGGACATGATTCCTTTCTGCAGGAGATCTCAGTGAGGCCACACCACCTCTCCCCTCCCCCTTTCCCCTCCCCCGGCTCTCCTCCATTCTCCCCCCGCCCCCACCTCTCCCTTCCATCCTCTTCCCACAGCCTCTTCTTGCTTTGGGAATCAATCCTCTGTCTCCACCTTCAGAGGCTGGAATTGCAGGTAGGCCGCCATGCCCACTCAGCATTTAGGTGGGTTTCTGGGTGTACAAACTCCTGTCTTCGCATTTGCTTGGCAGGCCCTTTAATCAGTCACCTCACCAGCCCCTAGCCGATGCTTTAGAGTGCTTTAGAGTTAGTAAGGGACTGAGCGAGTGAGACGGATGGGTCCTGTATCGAAAGGTCGAAAGGAAAGCTGCAGAGCCAGATCTGGGTTTCATGGTCCTGAGGCATTTTAAACTGTGGATTACTTTTCCCACGTGGGGAAGGAAAGATTTAAAAGCTGCACTGTTGGGACTAGAGAGCTGGATCAGGGGTTACGAGTGCTTGCTGCTCTTCTAGAAGAACTGAGTTTAGTCCCCAGCATCTACATGGCCACACACAACTGCTCCAGGGGTTCCGATACCCTCTTCTGGCCTCTGTGGGTGATTACGCTCATGTGTACAAACCCACAAACTCACAGATAAATAAAAAGCTATAAATAAACAGAATCTTTAAAAACTGCGGTGATAGTTTTATACCAGATACTGAGAAATAATCAAAACTATAGAGAATTAGAAATGTGGCCGGTGGGGCTGGAGGAGAGTGAGAGATCTTTGCTTACTGTGTTTGAAACGTCTGCTGTATGCGAGCAGTTGGGGAGGGCTTGGGGATGGCCTTGCAGCAATGTGAGCACTCTTAAAACTGCGGAACTGGACACCTAAAAGTGGCTGAGCTTGGTAGGCAAAGTGCCTGCTTTCAAGTCTGACAGGGCAGAAGGAGAGACCTGACTCTGCAAAACTGTCCTCTAATTCCAGATTTGCACACACAAATAACACACACACACACACAATTACTACTAATTTTTTAAGAGTGACTGACTGAGGCCCAGTATGGTGACACACCCCTTTAATCCCAGTATTTGGGAGGCAGAGCCAGGCAGATCTCTGTGAGTTTGAGATCTATCTGGTCTTCATAGTGAGTTCCAGGCCAGCCAGAGCTACATAGTGAGACTGTGGCTCAAAAAACAAAAACAAAAAAAGAGACTGAGCTAGCAGTCTTTAACGTCGATTTTACTGCCCTGAGAACACTGGGAAAAATCCTGTGTCGATATACAGACAGATATGTAAGTTTAACATTTATATTATTATATAACAAAATATATCACGTAACTATATAAATATTACTGTACATCCCACATTTATTATTACGCTGACATTCCTTTTCTTTTTTTTCCTTTTTGAGACAGTCTTACCATGTAGCCCAGACTGGCTTGGAACTCACTACTCAGCCTAAGTTGGCCTTGAACTCACGAGAGTCCTCCAGCCTCAGTCTCCCCAGTGTGGGAGTCTGAAGCATAAGCCACCATGCCAGGATGGGACTTTATATCACATGGGTCACCTGGCAGTCTATTTTTAGTTTCTTGAGGAACCCCCATATGTTCTTCATAGTGGCTATACTAACTTACATTTCTACCAGCTATATATGGGAATTCCTTTCCACCACGTCCTTGCCACCATTTGATATTTTTAACATATTTTTATTTTTAAAATTTTGTGTGTGTATGTGTGTGAGCATGCATATATGTTCTCTGGCATGTGTTTGGAGGTGAAAGGACAACTTGCTGGAGCTGGTTCTTTTCCTCCACCATGAGGATCCTGGGGATCGAACTCAGGTGGTCAGACCTGCCTGGCTGCTGAGAACACGGGGTGTTTTCATGCATTTGCCAGCCATTCATACTTCTTCTTTGAGAAATGTCTGTCTGTTCAGGTTACTTCCCTGTTTTACACTGGGTTACCGATGTTGGTCAAGATCTTTCAGTTCCTGTGTACTCTGGGTGGCAGCCTCTTCCTCTGTCAGGGACACGCTCTCCGGTCCTGAGGCCGCCTTTGCTCTCTGCTGATTACTTCTTTCACTGTGTTGAGGCTTCTTCATTGATGTAATCCTGCTAGCCAATCCTTTCTCCTGATTCCAGTGCTTTTGTAAACGATCTTTTACAATTCAGACGGAGCCCCACGCTTGCTGAGCGGCGTATCCAAATCTCCTGTCTCCAGCTCCCTCATTCATCTATAGCACATGGCTATGACACCACCTTATGGAGTCCAGGAGAGAGACTCGCTGAGTGCCCAGAACACGCTCACGCTGGGGAAGCAGCTGACACCTTCGCTCTGGGGCAATGGCAGGGATTGTGCAAGGTGAGGTGACATCTGAAGCTGTGTCAGCAAGGACGAGGGTGGCAGGCTGCAACCCACAGGGCAAGGCATCGCTTACAAAACATTTCTCATCCCCACAGATGGCTTCTGGGAATAGTGGGCAGGTGTGCATGCAGGAAAGGACCTATAGTAGATTAAAAAAACTACATAATTAGACTGCATGGCAGAGCAGCCGGGGGTCCACCCTGCGGTGTCTCGTCACAGCTTTTTCTTTGAGGTCTCTCCAAACCTACCTGTGGAAAAACCTCCACAACTGATAACAGGTTTGGACTGCATTATCACCTGAGGTTTTCCTATACAACCCACATCTTTATGACTATAGTCAATCCTTGTTAGTAAAGCGTAGCTATCTGTTTTAGAAAGCCCCGAGAATACCAAATCAGTGACTCTGAAGACGCCTCTTCTGAAAATGCAAGGTTAGTTCCCGCGATCACACTTTTATCAAATGATCAATGCATAGTCTTCTTTTGTGCTCTGCTTAAAGGCACATTATTTAGCATGTGAACATCCTTGATGCATTTCATGGTGAGCACTGTTGTGACACAGGATGCTTCTTTAACATGAGTGGTGATTTTGGGGGGTATTTGTGTATGTATGTTCTGCATGTGTGTGGTGTAGTGTGTGTATATGTGTATGTGTGTGATGTGTATGTGTGTTCTGCATGTGTGTGGTATAGTGTGTGTATATGTGTATGTGTGTGATGTAGTATATGTGTGTGATGTGTATGTGTGTTCTGCATGTATGTGGTATAGTGTGTACATTTGTGCATATGGTACATGTGCACATGGAGGCCAGAGGTTGATGTCAGGTATTTTCCTCAATCACTCTCCTATTTTTTGAGACAAGAGCCCCTCAGGGAATCTGGATCTCACTGATTGGTTAGACTGTCTGAGCCACAGGCCCCAGAGATCCATCTGTCTCAGCTGCCCATCTCTGAGGTAACAGATGAGAACTGTCAGGCCTGGCTTTTAAGTTAGACTGGAAATCTGAACTTAGATCCTCATTTTAACAAGACATGTCCCCAGCCCTCCCCCCATTTTAATTAAGTTCTTTGACGGTTTCATACATGTACATGATGCATTCTGATCACTCTTTTTCCATGACCGCTCGTATCTCCCCCACCCCATCAGCCCCCTTCCTCCCTACAAGTCTCCCTTTTAGATTCGTGTCTTTTTGTCTTGTACAAACCCACTCAGTTTAACTATGTGACTGTTGCAATTAGAATTACCCACCAGAGCCTGGGCTGAGGAAGTGGACCCCGAGTCTCCTCCTCCGTCCGTATCCAGTGCTTCAGCAGGCAGCCTCAGCACGGTGGTCTCTGGTGAGGCGGCTGCAGCTGGCATGAGCTCCTGACTGCAGCTGTCTTGCCCTGAAAGTGGCATGTGTAGCCGTTCTTCCTCTCTTCTGGTTCTATGTTCTTTCCACGCCCTCTTCTGCAGTGTTCCCGGAGCCTTAACGCAGGTGCTCATGAATGTCTTTAGCCCAGCCTCTTTTTCTGCTTTTTGAGGAAGGGTCCCATGTATCCCAGGCTGGCCTTGAACTTACTGTGTAGCTGAGGATGAATCTGAATTCCCAGTCTTCCTGCCTGAGCCACCATAGCCTCCAGCATATTTTTTCTTTCCCCTCTGAGGCCCGTCACAGCCTTCTTGTGCTTAGGGACCTTAGTATTTTAGCATTACCCCTAGAGAGCATTTGACCCTGCAAAACCATCAACCAAAAGCATGAAAACGGCAAAACAGGGCGCTAAATAAATTTCCAGGAGGACGTTCCCAGTACGAGGCTGGAACAAGAAGGCAAGGCCTCACCTCAATTCACCACACTAGGGCTTCACCCCCACGGAGTTTCACCGCCCTAGGGTTTCACCATGTTAGGGGAACCTGCATGTCAGAATGACTGAAGGCCTTCACTGCTCTGTTCTGTCTGCAGACCACCACAGAAGGTTCACAAATGTTGAGCTGGTGGCCTCAAGTATTTCTAAGTGAACAGGGGATGCACAAATATGGGATCTGAGATTGCTGAGGCTTGACCTTCATATCCTTATTAAACTCCCCAGGCTGCAGCTGGAGAGTTGGCTCCATGCTGTGTACTGCTATTATAGAGGACCTGAGTTTGGTTCCCAGCACCCACATGGGGGTGACTCCCACCCGCCCAAAACTCCAGTTCCAGGGGTTCCAGACTCATGAGCACCTAACTTCACATGTGCACGCACGCGCACACACACACGTACACAATAATGAAAAATCATAAAAATAGGGGCTGGAGAGATGGCTCAGCTATTAAGAGTACTGACTGCTCTTGCAGAGGACCTGGGTTTGATTCCCAGCACCCACATGGCAGCCAACAACCATCCATAAATCCAGTTCCAGGGGATCCTATACCCTCTTTCGACTTCTGTGGGCATTGCATGACGTAGGTGCATTTACACACATGCAGGCAATACACTCATACACATAAAATAAAAATAAGTATCTAAAAAATCTTAAATATAAATATTAAATTTTTTTTTCCTTGGGTTGTGTGTGCTTCCTCACTGCTGTCTTGATTGGTTGAAGGAAGTGCCCAACAGAAAACGACATGGCTTAACCGGTGAATGCAGACCTGAACGTAGCAGACTCAGTGTGGTTACAATGAATGGCCTGGTTCTCTGTGAACCCCGTGCCCTGGCCTGGTTCTCTGTGAACCCTGTGCCCTGGCATCTTCTTGGGAGAGCAGACAGCAGGCACAGTTCAGCATGGAGAGTCGTGTGATGATATGTAAGAGGTTCGTAGTGCACACAGGTGGAACGGAGCCATGACCGCGTGCAAGCAGGGCAAGCTTTCTGCAGGAGCACCTGAGCCTCACACAAAACACCTATACCAGCCGCAGGGAGTCAGTCTGTGGCACACAAGGGCAGCAACCACACCTGCTTTGCTCACTGCTGCCATCTACCTGGTTCAGGGCCTGGTACTTGGTCAGAGGAGTTCTGCTCAGAGTACAGGCTCTATGCCATGAGTGGATGGGCCCAGTTTTGCTGCATACTTTATGACCTTGGGCAAGTGGCTTAACTTCTGTGTCTCAGTTTCCTCTACTGTATGTGGCTGCTAATAACATCTTATATTGCTGGTCAAGCTATGCTACTGACTTACTGACTCACGCATCTATGCTTACGGTTTTAGTACCCTTCTTTTTACAGACTGCAGAGGCAAGTCAGAAAGAAATCACACACCTTGAAACCAGGGGCCTGGGATTCGAATCCAAACAGTCTGATACCCAGTCTATCCCCATAACTCCAGAAGACATTAGGCATGCAAGATACCCAGTAAATGACAGTATTTTTAAAATTATAACTCTGCTAGAGGGCTCTTGAAGGAACGTCGGTCACAGGAGGGGGGCCGTATAGTTGGGAGCACCCTCTCCAGCTGCCAAAGCCCAAGGACAAGCCTGACATTGTCACTTAGGGGCCACACTGGTTTGGCTGCATGGTGGCGTGCGCGGGTCCCAGTCATTGACCAGGCGCTGAGCCTGCTCATAGCAGATGTGTGGGTGGCGCTGGCGCCGGCGCAGGCGCACCAAATCGTAGTCCACATCATGCCCGATTTTCTTGCAGTAGAGATTCCAGGCGAGGTTATCCCGCGTGGTGCGCAGCTCCTCCAAGTTCTTTTCCATGTGCAGGTTGTGACGTGTCAGCTTGTCAGTGCCCTGGAGAGGTGGACAGGGTCCTGCTGAGGAGGGGGCAAGGAGTCTTGCTGGGGAGGGGCGGGGTCTGGTGGGGGAGAGGCGAGGCTGAGCTCGGGACGCGCGGGTCCATGCAAGGGAGCATGGTCCTTGGTGGGCAGGGTTGGTGCTTTCACAGAGACGGGGCAGGTCTGTGCTGTGGAGGGGCCGGGTCATTGAAGGGAGGACTGACCCTGAGTCAAGCCCAGATCTTTGAGCTGGCTTTGCTTGGAGCAGGCATGTGTGGAGAACAGACGTGAAGACGGACAGGCTTCACGTGCGCGCGTGCGTGCGTGTGAGTGAGTGTGCGCGCGCTGATGTCACTCGTGGGCCAGGTATGCAAGCTGAAGGCCCCAGCTGAGGAGGTAGACCTCAGCTTCAGGGGGCCGGGGAAGAAAGCTGCGCCAGGTTTCCGGGGGTTGCGGGGAGACCTGTGCCTACGATGGCGGAGGGAAGGGATGCCCTTAAAGCAGGACCGACCAGGATGGAGGAAACACGCCTGGTGGGAGTCAGTCTGCAGGAGCATCCGAGCCAGGCGCAGGGGCGTGGCGGACCGCGGAGTTGAAGGGGCTGTGGGCTAACTGCCCGGACTCAGACGCAGGAGCAGTCTTGCCTAGTCTGCTGTGCCTGGGGAAGGACAAATGCCAGGGCGTGGCGCAGAAGAGCCGGGGCACCGAGGGGGCCTACCTGGGCAAGGCGCGTGGCCTCGGGAAGCTGGGTGCCCACGTGTCTCTGGTACATGCGAACCAGGGGTCTGTTCAGTTTCTCTCGAGCCTCCAGGTGACTTTTCAGCAGGGGACCCTGGCAGAGTACGGCATGGGGAGCGGTGAGGCCCTCCCTACCCGGGCTGCCGGGGTTCCCTTCCCTCAAACCTTACCTTGATAAGGCCCCGGGTGACATACATCTCTTGATTGAATTTCATGCACCGGTGGATGGTTCCCCTCATCAGTCCTAAAGTCATGTTCATTCTTTCCTGGAGATGGGGAAGCACAGGGGCTCACACCGACCCCTCGTCCCCTCCTTTCCTCCCGTGCCAGCAGCAGCCACCTTCAAGCCGAGCTGAGCAGGCAGAGCACGCACCTTCAACTCCAAGGTCTCCCGCATCTTCTGCGCCAGCGAGGCGCACACGCGGTCGCTGATCTGCTGTTGCTGCGTCTCAATGTCCATCTCATTCTTTGCCATCTCTGCCAGCGTGTCCTTGGACTCCATCAACAGGCGCTTGGCTTCAAACAACGCCTTTGCACACTCTGTGAACACATCGGGTACGTGTGGGGGTGTGGGGGAGGGGCGACTTCGCCCTCTCTCTCGCCCCTCTCCACCGCCCTCTCTCTCTTCTCTCTCCTTTCTTCCTTCCCCTATTGCTCTCCCCTGTCCCCTGTCCTCTCTTACTGGAGAGTGAGTCCCGCTTTTGGCCCCTTCCTTTCCTTAGCTCTGGGGATGGATGGCCATGGGAGAAAGCCCCGAAGGGCTCTTACAGGGGTTCATGTAAATCAAGTCTTGAGTTCGTTTCTTTAGAAACAGAACCTGTGAATGAATTTGTGTGGTCAGAAGTGTCCAGGGAGAGCGGCCAAGCAAGACTGTGCACTTAAAGGACAACTAAGGGGGCACTGTGTGACAGCCATGCTGGCAGAAACAGAGACATTCTAAAGAGACACTGGGCCTCCATCTATCAGAGTGCGGAAATAGCAGACCCCAGAGAAATGGGGATGTCTCCAGGATTCTCATGCTGGCAGAGCAAAAAGGCTTCAGCCAGAGGGGGAGCTTGTCTCCTGGCAGATTTCACAGTTTTAACTACCTGTCAGTCCTTAAAGGTTGAGACAGAAGCTCAGAAAATGATGGGTCAATGGTGAACCGGACCACATTTGACTGGATGCTTAGATGTGCATACCCCTGCTCTTTAATTAAACTTTGATCTTGCCTCCAGACCTGTCACTGGATCTCTTTGTCCTTCTTCCCAGTGTGGCCACACCGAGTAAGGCTCCTTGTTTCATGTTCTACTCTTATTTTGGCTCTTTTAATTGGCTTATTGAGGATGGGTGGCTGAACCTGGTTTAGGCACAGGCTGTGACCCCCAAGTTTGATATCACTAGAAGATACCTTCCCGTGGGGCCTACCTGGGGTATAGGTACCCACAGGGTCAGGGGGAGGAGTTTTCTGGCCCTGAGTTCGGGGAGTGGAGGGTCGAGAGATGTCCACCCACGAGTGTCTGCCAGCCTGCTCCAGAACCTTGTCCAGCGGCTGGTTCATGAGGTCCACAGCTTGGAGTCTTTCCTGACAGAAGAAGTCCAGAGTGTCTCTGCAGGAGGCCAGAGCCTGGGGTGGCAGAAAGAGAAAGCAGAGAGTAAGCCAGTAGGTCTGGGGAGGCTGCTGAATCATGACAGGGCTTCCACCTCCAGACTGACCTCCAATTTGGTGTGCGTGCTTGTGTGTGTGTGTGTGTGTGTGTGTGTGTGTGTGTGTGTGTGTGTGTACTGAATCCTTGACTTTGCACACGTGAAGCAATTGCCCCACCAGGGGCTACACCACCAGCTTTTCCTGTTAGCCCCCGCCCCCTTTGATACTTGTAAAAGCTTTTTTATGGACAAATGTTTTCCTGAGGTGGTCTCTATGTAGTCAAGATGCCTGCAGCTCATGCTGTAAGTCTGGTGGAACTGTGTAAATTTAATTTTGCCCCCAAAGTTCCAGAGAAATATTCACTTTCATGAGGTGTCTTTAAGAAATGAAATGTGTGCCAGTGACATGGCTCATCTGGTAAAATGTTTGCCAGCTTGACCACCGGAATTCAATCCAAGGGACCCCATGATGGAAGGAGAGAACCAACTCCCCAAAATTGTCTTCTAACCTCCACATGGGCACATATGTGTTCGATCACACACACACATACACACACACACACATACATACACAATAAGTGTAATGAAAACAAAAATTTGAAATGACGTGTTCCTGCTTGGGGGACATACATCTCTAAGCCCCCACTTAGGGAACTAAGGCGGGGGTTCCAAGCCAGGCTGAGATATTCTGTCTCAAAAAGATGACCACAAAGGGTGCATCCATGTTTCATGGAAAAGATTTTAAAAATCTCTTTAGCCTATATCACACCACCCTCTAAGATCCATTTGATTTATTTTTTCATTAAAATTTTTATTTCAGTTGACAAAGTAGTGATTGCATATACTTTGGGGGCATAATGAAATGTTTGGGTACATGTATACATTGTAGAAGAATATATCAAGTTAATTTGTATTTCTATACCTTACATTATTTCTTGTAATGAGAATATTTAAAATTTCAATTTTGCATTTTATTTTTCCCTCTTTTTTTGACTTTTTTGCGAATTTCATACAACACATCTTAATCATATTTAGACTCTCTAACCTATCTGCAACCCCCCCAACCTCCCACTGTTTTCCAGCACTGTAAACAGCTAAATACTCAGCGCTATAGAGCTCATAGATCCTACAGAAAAGCCTACCATTGTCACATTCCTAGACCAATGTAATTTCTTACTGTATTCTAAATACGCATCCTTATATTTATAGACAAGTGTACTTTTTACCACTCATCAAAGAAGCTCTTTGCAACAGATGGGGACTGTTACAGCATTCCACAACTGGTCAATTGCAGAGAGCGTCTGTGAGATGCCCAGCCCTAAAGGACACTTCTACACTACAGCCTCTAGACCTGAGGCTCGGGTAACAGCGGAACAGCGGGCAGAAGGAATATTAATGCATCTCTCAGCTCTCACCAGAGAAACTTCCTCATACAAGAGATGGTGATTAAAACAGCGAGTGGCCCAGCTGCAGAGATTAAGAGACTGCGGAGTGCATATCCCTGGGTAGGATACCTATATCAAGCCTCTGCCACCTAAGGCTCACAGGACTTTGCAGAAGAGGGGGCAGAAAGACTGAGCCAGGGGTGGGGGGATGACCACAAGGAAACAGAGTTCCAGACAGCTGGGAAGTTGTTCATAGGAGCTTCCAGCAATGGTGACAACAGGCACAAGACCCATGCAAGCTCAAACCAGACAAAAACCCAAAATAGAACTGGAGAAATGGGGGAGTCCCAGCCTTAGCTGAGCAGCTACTGGCAGCTGCTGACTCTCGGGAGCGGGAGAGCTGGCTTTCTTCACTGGAGTGAGCGAGATAGAGTAACCAGGCTCCAGTGGATGGACTCACGCCACAGGGCCCTTGGGGATATAAGTTTGCCTCCTCTTTGGGGAATTTTAAGGCGTTGGTTTAAGGCCCACACAGGGTTTGGCTGGACTCAACTCATTGTTATTTTGAGGCCCAACTTCATTCAAACAGAAGTCTTTCTGCAGGTGTCTACATCCAGGTAAACACCTTTCCAATCAAGATGGCGTAGAGTCTTTTGGTAACCCAACACTTTCCCCTGGTTCCTCAAACCTCTGTCTCTAGAACCGAACTGATAGTTTTGTAGTTTTATGGTTTGGCAAACCATAGCTTATGGACTAGTGGCCTGTTTTATTTTTATTTTATAAATAAGGACATAGCTATACAGTCATTCCTGTGTGCAGTGACTCTGGTTGATGTTTTTGTAGCTCTGGCTTCCTTGAGGAGTCACCAACAGGTTCTACAGAACACAGACACATTTGTGATCTGGCCCTTTAAGAAAAAACCCTGTGAGATTGCTCAGTGGGGAAAAAGGTGTCTGACAACTTGAGTTCAATCCCCAGGACTCACATGGTAGAAGGAGAAAACTGACTCCCACAAGTTGTCCTCTGATTTCCACCTGTGTGTTACGGCAAGTGCCCCAGCATGTGGCACGTGTGTGTGCCCCCCACATACACGCATGTGCGCACACACAGATATATAAATAAATGTAATTAAAAACAAGGAGTGGGGAGAACCCTGGGTGACTCCAGTTCCAAAGGGTCTGACGTCCTCTCCGGCCTCAGTGGGCACTTGCATGTGCATGAGGCACATAGAGACAAACACACACACATACAGGTGGAATAAAATAATAAAATAAAAAATTTTAAAGTAGTAAGACTACTGAACTCCACATAAGTGGGCTTGTACTGTCTGATGCAAAAAACAACCCTCACCTTAAAGGGGATAGTTTATTCTGGAACCAAATATGAGTGACCATGGCCCAGGAATACAGATCTAGACCATCTCAACATTCCACGCCCAACATGGAAGCAGTATACTTAAGTTTTTATAGGAACAGAACAAAGGAACTCGTTAATGAATTCTCAAAGGTTTTTATATGTTAGTCACAGTATGTAAGGTCAGACACTGAGGTGGGCAAAGAATTGCTAAATTTAGGGTACTTAAAGATGGTCCTACACAGATTATAATTAAGCTCTCAACCTCCAACATTCCAGACTTACAGGCATTGAAGTTCTTCTCAGCTGATCAGCCTTGCAGAAGGTTCAGTCTGAAGATGCATGCTTTTTTTCTAGGAACTTTTGTTCCCGGAACAGTGACTATTCTTTATGTCCCTGAAGGGAGCATCTCTGAGATTCATACCTTTGGTTAATGAAATTGTTCTAAAAAGCAAGCCAGGTGCGCCTATAATCAATTCTATGCCTATAATCAATTCTAGGTTCTTGGGATGCTGAGGCTGGAGGACTGTGAGTCTGAGGCCAGCCCCAGCTACATAGTGAGACCCTGTCTCAAAATAAAATAGACACATTTTTTAAAAAGGTCTTGGGGACTGGTGAGATGGCTCAGTTGTTAAAAGATTGTATTGCTCTTGCAGAGGACACAAATTTGGTTCCCAATACCCCTGTCAAGCAGCTCACCGCCATCTGTAATTCCAGCTCCATGGGGATCCTTCCAGTAATTCCCTTCCTCTTCCTGACTAGTCCCCTCTCTGCTTTCAAGTTTTTTTGAATGTGACTCAATAAGTTTTGTAGGGTTATTTTTTACAGAAGTGTGGGCAACTTTCCAACAGCTACAACATCAAAAAATAGCATCCCTTAGAAAGACTTTCAAAAATTGTAAAGCAGGGTGGCCGGCTGGAGAGATAGCTTAGTGGTTAAAAGCAGTGGCTGCTCTTGCAGAAGACTGGGGTTCAGGTCACAGCACCTGCACTAACAAACATCATCAAACTCCAGTTCCAGGGGATTGGATGCCCTCTTCTGGCCTCCACAGGCATTGCAACAGGGGTGCACTTTACATACATGCAGGCAAACACTCATGCACATAAATAAAAAATGTAAAAGAGCTTCAGTGCAAAAGCCAGCATTTTACATTTATTTGTGTGTGTGTGTGTGTGTGTGTGTGTGTGTGTGTGTGTGTGTGTGCATGTATGTGTGTGCCTAATGCAAGAGGGGAGGTCAGGTCAGAAGACAACTTTTGGGAGTCAGTTCTGTCCTGTCATGTGGGACTGAACTCAGGCCAGGCTTCACACAGGTATCCTCACCTGCTGAGCCCTCTTGCCAGACTGAAAGTAGTTGACTATTAGGTCAATGCTGGTTATTATAGACACCATTTTTTTGTGATGTTGGTTGATGGTGGGTGTGTGGAGTTCATGGACACAGGGCCAATGAAGACAGGAAGAATGAGAGAGGTTCCTTCTGGTGATGGCCATGTATTTGGGCTGTAGGACAGTGAGGGGCAGAAATGTGATGTGTTAGTTATTTCCCATACCTGGCCGGCTCTGCGTCATAGGTGACACCATCTCCTCTGGGTCTCAGTTTCTCCATCTCTAATTAGAGGTATTATTATAGTTTCTGTCTCATGATAGAGGTTTTTTCATTGCATTTATTTATGTGGGTGTATGCACATGCACATGTGCATGGCGAGGCATGCATGTGGAGGTCAGATGACAACTAATGAGAATCAGTTCTCTCCTTCCCCCACGTGGACCCAGGGATTGAACTGAGGTCATCAGGCTTAGCCACAAGCACTTTTATCCACTGAGCCATCTTGCTGGCCTGGACAGCAGATTTTAAGGAGTTCATTCAACAACTGCATGAGCTTGGACCCTGTTCTGAGGCCCAACTCTATTTCTCAGGGCCTCAGCTTTTCCATTTTGCAAAGGGGTGATGCAGGGAGGGTCAGCTTAGTGGGGGCCAAGGAATCTGCTGTTGTCCCAGTTCCCAAGGTCAGGGCAGTGCATTAGGCAGCAAGGATCCCTCTCCGGTGCCCCTAACCTTGAGCAAGGTCTCCGATTTTTCCATATCTTTCTCCATTTTTCTCTTCATGGATTTCAGCTCTTCTTTCTCCCAGGTGAGCATGCTGTCAGCTTTGTCAGGGATCTAGAAAAGAGGAAAAACGCTGTCACTTGGAATCCTTAAGGATTCCAAGCTTGCCTCAGTGAGGCTCACTCTTTGAGGGGCTCACTGATACTTGACCTTCTCAGGGAGCTCTCATTTGGGGTGGGGGGAGTTATACACTGGATCTGGGTCTGGGAGTTTTCCATTTTCAGCTGCTGTGCACCGTGATCTGCCTAAGGAGCTGAAGTGCCAGTGACTTAACTTGGAGGAGGGTTGTTCTCGCTCCTAGAGCCTGGGGCACCCTTCTTTGTGACTGATGTGATCCCCAATTCCTGCCTGGAAAAAGAGGGGTTTGTTGTTTGGGTGGTGAGAGTTTGCCTTTTGGGGGACTTTGTATCTAGGGGCTGGGGCAGGAATCTCACCTTGTGGGCAAGGTGTCCCCTCTGGGAAGCTGGTGTTGCTCACCTGTTAGGGGAGGACTTTGCCAGGGCTAGGACAAGGGGCACCTCACTCCCCATCCCTGCCTGGGGGCTTCACTCTTAAGAGAAGAGGCTGGGAGTCTGAAGTCACATTGGACAAGCAGAAAGTGTCTTTTTCATATGCACGGCCTGGGGAGGGGGTGCCCAAGGCTGCTCTGTCTCTCTCTGCTAGTGTACTCATGCAGAGGCCAGAGGTGGCTATCTAGTGCTTTCTTAATGGTCTTCTATCACTCTCAGTCCTATTGCCTTGAGACAGGATTGCTCACTAATCCTGAACCTTGCTCTTTGTGTTAGGATGGCTCTGGGCCTAACACAGTGAGCTTTTATACAGATGCTGAGGATTTGAACTCAGGTCCTCATACCTGCACGGAAATGGTTGTTACCCAACAGAGCTTGGGGCTTTTTGTTTTCCTTTGTTGTGGTGTGTCATTCATCTGATTTGAGACCAGGGTATCACCTCTCTCCTCAGCTGGGCCTGAGAGGGTAACCCTGCTGTCGTTGGGGAACTGACAGCATTCAAGGTTTCACCCTCTGGATGTAAGGGGACCCGGCAGAAGATGGGGCTGATATGATGTTCAGATTGGGGCTTGCGAGTCTTCTTCTTCGGAAAGATTTTTCATCCAGTAGATTTAGGGGCCTACCCTCTCTCCCTGGCCCAGGGTAATTTGGAACAGTTTTCCTCTATCAATAGACACCAAGAAACCAGAATTCACCCTAGATATCTCATGCTGGGAGAAGGAAAAGGCTGAAGCCTGGGCAAGGCAGAGAGGAAACATGAGATTTCACAGTGTTGACAGCTTGTCAGACCACTTTGCTGGAGAGACCAGAGCTGAGACAAGGATGGGTCAGCGACTGACTGGACTGCTTAGATGCGCATTTCCCTGGGTCTCTAGACTTTAATCTGACTTCAAGACCCCGAAGACGGATAGAAAAAGGTCACTTTAATTCTTTGCCCCTCGTTCCGAAGTGGCCACCTTGAAAAACTTGCCCCTTTCTGTTTTTCACTATTAATTTGGCTGTTCTGATAGGCTTATCGAGGGTAGGTGGCCGAACTTGGCTTCTTGGAACTCAGGTCGTGACCCCAAATTCAGTCACAGTTTTGGGGGAGTCTCCGGGTGCCGGTGGGGGAGGGCCGCGTCCCCCTCTAGGTGTGGGGGCGGGGAGGTCTCACCTTCTCGCTCTTGGGCCGGTAGCCGCGCAGCTTGACGCTCTGCTGGTTGATGAGCAGGCCCTTGCGCACCTCGCTGAGCCGGCGGTCGCTGGCCTCGCGCTGGCGCAGCAGCAGTCGCAGCTGCCCATTGATCTGGTGCTGCGCGCGGCCCAGGCGGGCGGCGGTGACGCGCGCCCCCCGCGCGTGCGCGTGCACCACCTCGGCCGTCTGCTGGGCGCGCGCGTCGCGGTGCATGGGCAGCGGCAGGCGCGCGTACCAGGCCGGAGGCTTCATCTTGCCTTTCCAGAGCGTGACGCCTTCGCCCGGCGGCGGCTTCTCCACTGTGCCGCCGCCTTTGAGCATCTCCACGCGGAAGCGCCAGGGCTCCATGTAGGCGGCGCGGCCCAGGTGGTGCGCCACGTTGGGGTCCAGCACGCTGTCCTTGGGCTGCCACATGGTCACCGCCTCCTGCCCGCAGCGGTCGGTCAGAAGGTGCGCCTTGCGAGACTTGGCCTGGGCCGCCTCGCGCCATTCCGGGGCCCCGACGCGCGAGTCTTGGCTGCTCTCGGCCACGGGGACCAACACAGGCATGGTTCCTAACTGGGTGCCCGGGCTTGGCCTCGGAGCCCCTCAGAAGGGGCTCAGACCTCCCACCTCTTTCCCACGCACAGCTCTTTCCAGGCTGGTAGAATGAAAGCACCCAGAGCGCCCGTCACCATGGCAACGAGGACACACGCGGAGTTCCAGGGTCGGGGAGGGGAACGGCTAGCGGGATGGGTGGCTGAGTCATCAGAGGCCGTCCGAGGTGCGGAATCCAGTTCGGATTCCATGAGGAAGCCGATTTTATATAGCTCGCCTGTCATCGTCGCGTGTGTTTCTTGACTTTGGAGAGAAGTCCATCTATCCTTGCAGGGGAGGTGGTTAAAACCCTAAGGGGTCCACTAACTAACACACCATTTGAATTAATACCGGAGAAGGATGGAGGCTACAAGATCGGCACGCGAATGCCAATTATATTATTTTCATTTATTTATTGTGTATGTGTGTGCTAGTACGTTCCACGGCCGAGCGTGCGTGTGTATGGAGATCAGAGGACATCCTGTGGGACTCAGTTCTTTGCTTTCATCATATGAGTTCCTGGGAGGTTATCGGGCTTCGGAGCAAGTGCCTGTACCTGCCGAGCCATGTCTTTGGTCCCCAGGGATACTTTTATACACTTGGAATTGGACACTCCAAAAAGGAAATGGAGAATATAATTCTGGGCTGGGGAGGTGGCTGTCAATAAGGTGCTTGTCTTGTAAGCCTAGGACCTGAGTTTGATACCCAGAACCCATGTAAAAAAGCCCAGAGAGGCTTGGTGGTGGCTGCTTGCGATCTTAGCACTGGGCAGGCAAACATGAAGCTCCCTCTGGCGCCCTGGCTAACTGTGAGAGGGCCTGCCTCAAAACAATGGCGGAGAGAGCTGAAGACGAGCGCGAGTTTATTTCCACATACATTTGCACTCTCACACGTGTTTTTCATTTCTTAACCAAACAATTCCATTTATAATAGCCTCAAAAAGACTAAAATACTTTACACCTCAGCTTCTGAGGACATTCACAGATTTTTCCCATTTCAAAATTTATAACTTATTCCCTTTGCATAGAATTCTGCCTTAAGTGTCGTTTGTGCCTGGCTCCTTTTGGTCTTCAGGAACCAGCTTAAATATCTTTTAAAAATATTGTACTATTTAATTTTTTAAGTGTATGAGTGTATTGCTGGCATGTATGTAAGTACACCCATGCTGTGCAGTGCCCAAGGAGGTCAGAAGTGAGTGTCGCGGTGGAACTGGAGTTATGAATGGTTGTTAGCTGCCATGTGGGTGCTGGGAATCGAACTCTGGTCCTCTGTAAGAGCAGCCGGTGCTTTTAACCACAGTCATCCCTCCAGCTGTCCCCCCTGAATATCTTAAAGGAGTCTTTTTCTACTGTGCCCCACTTCCCATTACCCAGAATTTGTGGTGCAAGCTACAAAAACTAAAAAGCATGACCTCAGAGATGACAATTACAAAAGCAAGCAACAAAAGTAAAACGCCCAAACCAAACAACAAAAAGAAAACAAGCCCAGAACCAAAATCCAAGGCACCAGCACCACCATAAGAAACAAAGAATGAAAATCAAAAAAGCAAACAAGAACACATGCAAAGAGAAGAAAGTCAAAAAACAAAGCAAAAACACTTGGTGGCCCTAGGGAACCCTCCGGTGTCTGCAGTTCCTGAGGAATGTCACTTCTCCTGCAGCCGGCAGTGGGGTCCGTTCTTTGTCCCACTTGCCTCTTGCCCCTCTGGATCACAGGGTTCGTGCTGACTCCATTTAATTGGAGGAGCCTGTGTCATATTGTCAAGTGTAGCTGCAGGGGAAACTGAAAAAGGCTCTCTCAGCTGAACTTCCTGTGTCTGTGGCAGGAGAAAGGCTGTGGGCCCTCCTATAACACTGCAGCATTTCTCCCCTGAAGCAGCCCAGCGTTTGGGGAGAAACCTAAAGTCAGCTGTCCCTACTTCTCCCTCTCAAATAACATATCATTTTGCCTGTCTCCCGGAAGTCACCTCAGTGCTTGGCTGCTCCTGAGCCCAGCAGGTGCTCAGACCACTTCCGAGAATCCCCCGACTCCTTCTTCCCCCATCGTTCCTTTACTGAGAGTTGGCCTAAAACATACTCAAGCTTCTGTTTCCGGCACCCACAAAGTGGCTAACATCCATCTGTGACTCCAGTGCCCGGGATCTAACACCCTTTTCTGGTCTCCACAGTCATTATATGACTCATGACTCAGGTGCACTCACAAACGTATAAGTAAAATGTTCAAACACATAAAATTAAAAGAAAAGAAAAATAGCCAGCCAGCCAGCCTACCAACCAAACAAGAAATGTCCACCAGAAGCTGACTGGGGAAGCCCCTTAAGGAAGCCAACTTTTAATGTCAACATCTGGGGGCAGAAGCAGGCAGATCTCTGTGAAATCAAGTTCAGCCTGGTCTACATGGCAAGTTCCAGGACAGCAGGGGCTACAGGGAGACCCTGTCTCAAAAACCGAAATGGAACAAGACAAAAGGCGGAGGTCGGGGCTAGAGCATGCAGGGCAGAGCAGTCTCCCCTTGGGAGGGGCTTCCAAGTGAGAGGACAGATAGCCGCAGATGGTAACATTAAATCAAGGGCTTAGAGACACCCAGTAGCACTGACGGGACGGTCGAGACTTGGCTGGAGCTCCCGAGCCAGCCTGCTCTCCATGACTGAGCTTCCCATGGCTGAACTTAGCATTTCCCCTTATGACCACAGAAGCTTTCGGACCGTGGATAAACGATAGGTGTGCTGAGACTGGTTTACCTTCCAGCTGTTCTCTAGGCCTTAGTGTTTCACTCCTGGACTATTTTGCTGTTCTCTTTCCTTGTTTCCTCAGAAGGAGGTCCAGCCCACCGTCAGGCAAGAGGCTTTGGAGGACACTTTGAGACAAACATGTTTGGATCTGAAACTCAATGCCAAAGCCAAGTGCTTAGTGAGCTCAGACAGCCCATGACAATTTACCAATATAATGTGCATGATGGCAATTCGTCCCCGACTCCTACCTGCGCCACTCAAGAATCTGATCTTTCACCTCCCACTGTCGCACCAGTGTCCTCGTACCACTGTAACACTGTCCGCAACCGTGGCTCCCTCCTTGCCTGTCTTCCCCTGCCCACCTTCCTCAACTCTGTCTTCCAGAGCACAGCCAGTGATGATGTTTCCAACTAGAACACGTCTCTTTCCTCTCAGATTCTTCAGTGACTCCTACTGTACTGAGATTAAAATCTGAAGCCTCTTTACTTTACAAGGCTGAATCTGGCTTTTTGCTACTTCACTGAATGAATTCACGTCCTACCTCCCACATCAGCCCCACCACTGTGCCCCAGCTCCCTGGCTATCGTGTTCCTCTGACATTGTAGGTGGTTTCATCCCCCAGGGCCTTGTTCTTGCTGTTATTCTTTGATTGGATTTCTTTTCCTTAAGATTTAAAAAAACTGATGTGAGGTTTTGGCATCTCCTATAGTGTGGATGCAGTGTGTCCCCTAAGGACTCCCACGTTGGAACCTGAGTCCTTACTGTAGCTACTGTACGAAATGGACTCTAGTGGAAGGTGGTTAGATCGTTTTGGGGGCATTGCCCTTGGAAGTGATTAATGTAGATCTCATGGGATCCTGGTTAGTTCTTTTTATCCAAAGATTTAGTTTTACTTTTAATTATGTGTGTGTGTGTGTGTGTGTAAGAGAGAGAGAGAGAGAGAGAGAGAGAGAGAGAGAGAGAGAGAGAGAGAGAGATTTGAATGCAGTACTAGTGGAAGCCAGAAGAAGGCATCAGATCCATTTGAGCTGGAATTATAGGCACTAGAGAGCCATTGGTTGTGGGTGCTGGCATCAAACTCCACTCCTCTGCAAGAGATTAAGAGCATGCTTAACTACAGAACCATCTCTGCATCCCGTATTGCGTTCCTGAGAGTGATTTGTTATAAAAGAGTGAGCTTAGGGCCTGGGAGATAGCTTAGTGGATAAAGCACTTGACATAAAAGCCTGGTGACCCGAATGTGGATTCCTAGAACCCACATGAAAGCAAAGTTGTGAGTTCCTGCAACTCAGCATGCCCACTCCCAGGAGAGAGAGGCCGAGATGGGAGAATCCGGAGGCCAGACAACCTGACTTATGAAAACTAACAAGAGACTCCATCTTAAATAAGGCGTAACGTGTGGACTGGCATTTGAGGTTGTCGCTGAGCTCCACTTGCATGCCAGGGTGGGCGCAAACCTGCACACAGACACACAAGTGAGCATGGCCCCTAATCCCTCTCTGACTTCTTGTTTGGCATGTGAACGCTTCCCCATGTGGCCATTTCCCTTCCTGCTCACCTTCCGTATTCTGATGCAACACAGGCCCCTTAGCATAGACGGAGCAGAGTTTGGACCACCACTGTCTGAGAGCGTGCGCTCAATAAACCTCTTTTCTTTACTAAATATCTAGGTTTAGGTATTCTATTACAGCAACAGAAAACGAATGAACACAGTATCCTTCAGGGCAGTCCTGCCTCTCACACAGGCCTTTGGTCGTCCGCAGGTGGTGCTCCATGCGTGTCTGCTTTCTTCAGTGTCTTCCGAGCACCGCTCACTGTCTGAATTTATCTTATTCATTTATTTGCTTACTTTTAAGATTTTGGTTTCTCACAAGGTCAAAGGTCAAATAATAAGTGACGGTGGCAGCCTTGGCCCTAAATGCAACATCTGTATCATATCCTCTCCTCACAAGGCTCAGGGAACCCCAGGACAGGGAGCAGAAGGAGTTGTAAGAACCAGATGCTGTGCATGTGCGTTGGGCTCTAGAGTGCTGTCTTCTGGACACAGCATGATGGCTGCGCCCATGAACTCACAGAGGCTGTGGGCACAAGGCCTACACAAGATCAAGCCAGTCAGTATTCCAGCATGGAGTGGGGAGGGGCTCATGAGCCTACACCCTTAGCTGAGGAGCCCTTGACAGGTGACAGCTTCTAGAGGAAGCCGTTTTCCTCAGGGGTGTGGCCCCTGATAGGCTGATCATCTCTCCAGTGGATGGTCCTACCCGCATGCCCATGTGTATGTGGACAGCACCGATTGGGCTCAGTGGGTTACTAAAGAAAGGGAGGACATGTTGGGAGAGGGACGTGGCCGGGGCAGATCTGGGAGGAGTTTGAGGGACAAGCGGAAGGGGATATGATCAAGTATGTGGCATATATGTATGAGATTTCCAAATCATAAATTTAAAGTGTATTTTTAAAAATCTGGTCTCTCCCACCTGCCCAGGACAAATCTAGGAGCACAAAGAGCAGGAGCCTTGCTGTCATCCATCCTCACTGAGGAGCACCGCTCACAGCCTGTGCAAGGCCTTCAGTATAGATGAGGAGAAAGAATATATGCATCTGTCACTTGCTCTCATCAGTTAATTTTATTTCTTTTTTACAATGAATATTTTTATTGAATTTTTGTGGATTTCATACAATGTATAGTAATCATATTTAGTTCCTCTCTGCCATCTGCACACTCCCTTAGCCCACCCACAGGATTTCATGCATTCTGTTGTATATTTTAAGGCCTATCAAGTCAAGTTTGTGTACCCAGATGTCTCTTGGTGTGAGTTCATCCACTGGAGCCTGTGTAGAGATGTAGCGTCACATCTCTCAGACACTTACTCTCTGTGTGTGACAAGTTGTGGTAATAATCTTCATCTCTGTGATCGTCTTCATGTGCTGCAAAAGGAGCTTCTTTGATAATGGTGACTGTTAAACTTGCCTGTAAATATAAGGACACATATTTAGCATACAGTAAGAAATTACATTTGTGTAGAGATGTAGAGATCTCTAAGATCTATCTATGACATCTCCAGGTATGTGTATTTGACTATGTTTACGGTACCACACATAAGGTCTCTCCCATTGCGTGGACTTTAAGGCCAATTAACTGTTGATTACCCTCAAGATAAAAATGTCACTATTACACCGATATAGTTTGCTGTGCCAGTCCTTATTGTGGTGATTAGACTTTAAAGCTGGCGTTGGATTGATTTTTCTCCCCTAGCAGCTTGCATAGAAGCCTCTAAAACTATGAGAGCTAGTCTTCAGGGAGGAGGTTTCCAGGTCAATTCCAGCTCCACTGCTCCAAGTCCTGTGTCCGAGGTATGTCCTGTCTTCAGCAATAGGATCGTATCTTCATGTTCTGGAAGGTAATCAAGGGCTATAGCAACAGCTTGTGTCATCTGGGGAGTCTCTTGGCCCATTCCTGTCTGGCACTGTGTTTGTTGTTATATAGCCTTCAGCTACATGCATGCACTCATGTTCTGATAGAGTATGTGCATTTATCAGTAGGCTTTTCAACCAATACATTTCCTTCTGTTTTTTCAGAAGTAATGCTTAGGAAATCCACACACAAGAGTGGGCTAACCTGAACCTCCCTGCATTCGTCTATCTGGCACCCAGTACATACAGTGGCTCCTAGCAAGTGTTCACTAAGCTTTTGTTAAATGGAATATGACTGGACGAATGAATAGATGTGATCTTGACAGCGTAAGGGGTGCCAGGATGAAATGAGAACAAATCATCTTGGCTTTGCAAAAATCCAACGATCATTTGGTAATGAGGAACAATGTGATGGACAGGAGAGGCTGAGGCAAAAGCTTTAATCATCACACTTGACACCTGTGAACAGTCTCAGTGATGGACTGTCTTCGTTGAATTGGCCTGTGAGTGTGTCTTTGGGTGAATGCCTTCATTAATTTCATTGATGTGGGAAGACCCTGCGGTTTAGTTTGCTTCTGAGGTGCTGGGGAAAGGCATTTGGACCAAAATCAGCTTGGGGAAGAGAGAGTTTATTTGGCTCACATGTCTTTTTGTTTCTTTGTTTAAAAAGCATCAAATTTATTTCAATATTTAGTTTCATTTTTTTTCCAGTAAGACTATTGGACAATTACTCTAATTAAAATTCATTACCAGAGGTGTGGAAAACATTAATAAGCAATTAAAAACTGCAGTATAGTTACTGGACCATGCATTTAGAAAAGATATGTTTGTCTAACAGGCAAAAGGTCATTTTACCACTGAAAAGTCTCTTAGCTTTGAACTTCTAATTGCCATTTTTATCCAGTTCTTGGAATCACTATTATGTCCAGGAAAAATTTTCAAGAATTTGAGGCTTTATCAGTAATGAAGTGTGACTTCACAAATATGAAATTTTAATTTTCGCTTTGAATCTGCATGAGCAAAAATGAATGAGATGCCACTACCATAATTAGTTTTAAAAAGTAATATTTACATAATCAGTAAACTGTCTGATACAACACTCAATCATGCCACAGTTCTAGTCAGCATAAGAAACTGATCCCAAGCTGTTGACAGCGGGTGTCATCGTCCCCACAAGCTTTGGATCACATTACTCTTTTTAACTCTTAAGAAAACAGCAGTTTTCAGAAGTACAAAAATTAGCCTATCCAGTAGGTGGTGTTCTACATGATCAAGATAATGAGAATCCGTTATAAAATAATTACCAGTTGTCTCAAAGGCTAAAGTAAGAAAAATCCAAGTAGACATATTAATATTTCCTTTGAGAAATTCAGAAAAGCTTTATTTCACAAAATAAGCAATAATGACTCTTAAATTGTGATTAATGTGTGCATCTCTTTTAAACTAAGGTAAACTTTTCACCTCAGGGAATAATTCTTTTACATTCCTAACCCCCTCTGTCCAGATCTGAACCCCAGTTTAAGTCGCCATTTGGATGGGATTCGTGATACCAAGACTTTTCCTCCACAGGGAGTTAGTTCTCCACTCAAGTACATGAGCTCCAAAACAACCGTCAGTTTTTACACAGGCTGAGCATTCAAAAACATTCACTTTTCAAGTTCTAGAGTTTCTGCGTAATACCTCGAGGATGGGATCCGAGTTTAAACCCAAAATTCACTTATATTTCATATAGCTTGAAAGTAATTTCATATACTTCTAGTGCACCCGTCACAAGCTCGGGTGGAATTTCCGCTCTTGGCGACATGTCTGCACACAGGTGTCGGATTTTGCAATACTTGGGGGTTTTGGATTTCGGGATGCTCCATCTGTATAGCAAATGCTAATTTATAATGGCTGACAGGAGATACCCCAAATCTTCTATTTCCCAGGATAAGATGACTACAGTACTGAGGTCAGGATGATTTTGCTATACAGTCAGACATAAATGACTAGATAATACTATCATGAAATCAAATGAGACCTTAGTTGAGTCTTTCCAAAGCTGCACAAGTCTCCAAATGAGTTCTCTATAGTTGCAGAGTTAGTCTGCTACTTCAATCATTTTTCAGTCATTTAGCTTTTGCTCTCTCTCTCTATATAAACCATAACTATATATCTATA
The DNA here is from genome assembly GCA_035773235.1 of Eospalax fontanierii. Classification (NCBI taxonomy): domain Eukaryota; kingdom Metazoa; phylum Chordata; class Mammalia; order Rodentia; family Spalacidae; genus Eospalax; species Eospalax fontanierii. The sequence continues at coordinate 10,735,675 of CM069554.1, forward strand.
GCTATATATAACTATATCTATAACTGTATATATATAAAACTAAAAGATATAACTATATATAGTTTCTTCTTTTGCTCTTTCTCCCTGGCTTCAGTCATCTGGGCCCACTTCCAGGGCAATGCGGCACTGTCAGGAGCAGTGGAGTGAGGGCACAGACCCCTGTGGTAAGGAAGCCATACGGGTCCCCCCGCAGCCCATTCCACAACACACTCAGCCCAAGCCGTCATGTCAAGCATCTCTTGTGCTGAAGTCGTGAGCTCTGATTTCTTTGCTGGGCTTATCAGTGATGACCCGCGGCTGTTGTGTTCTTTAGTTCTACACTTCGGAGAGGTTTAAATTTTGGGGTGTGGCAGAGTTCTCGTCCACAGGCCACACATGTCGCGTGCACCTCAGTCTCGGCCCCAGGGCCCCGGCCTCTCACACTTAGAGTACTAAACATTCTTAACATTCTTCTGCCCCCAAGCAGGGGCTAGCTCGGACCAGCCCGCCTGACCCCGGGCGTCAGCCTGTCTTGGACTTTACCTCCTTCCTCAGGACCCCTGACTCAATCCCTTCCCCAACCTGGGCGGCATCCCCCGCTGCCCGCGGCCTTGAAGGCGGAGCGCGCATCCAGCCCAGCGGACTGGCCGCACCGCAGGGGCTCGCACCCGCTCCACTCCTTGGCACACATGTGTTGATCACAAGGGAAGCCAGGGCAGGAACTCAGATTTGGAACCTGGAGGCAGAAGCTGAAGCACAGACCCTGGAGGAACACCACTTCCTCGCTAGCTCCCGCCTGCGCTCAGCCTGCTTTCTTACAGGATCCAGGACCACGTGCGTGGGAGTGGCGGGGCCGGTGGTACCGCCTATAGTGGGCTGGGCCTTCCCACAACTCTTAACAATCAAGAAAAGGACTCACAGACATACCCACAGCCCAATCCGATAAAGGAAATTCCCTGCTCCCAGCTGACACCGAAGCTATCCAGGGCCCCGTCCCACCGTGGGCGGCTGCATTCCCCGGGCAGGGGCTGCTGAACTCAGTAAGGGAAGAATTTCAGCTCAACACAAGCAAGCGAGCCAGCCTCTATGTATTCATTTTTTGTTGCTTTTGACTGGGCTGTAATGTGACCAGCCGTTTGAAATTCTTCCCTTGATTCCTCACCTGAAATTGTGAGCGCAAGCCCCTGCTCTCTACTCGAAATTGCTTTTGTCAAGGTGTTCTATCACAGCAACAGAAGAAAAACTAGGACAGAGGCTCTAGAGCCAGCCATGCTGAACATCTGTTCCTCCTGTACTTTTAATTTTGTTTTTGTTCAGAGAAGGGTGTCCCTGTAGCCCCAGCTGGCTTGAAATTCACTATGTAGACTGACCTTGATCTCATGGAGATCTGCCTGTCTCTGCCTTCTTAGTGCTGGGATTACAGAGGTGCCCACCATCTGGGCTTCTGATATGCTGGTTAGGGTCTTCAGGAAGCAAGGATGACAGGCAGGGTCTGGCTGTATTAGTTCCTGCATTGCTGTGACCAACACACTTGCAGAAGCCCAGTAAGAGAGGCAGGTTTATTTCAGTTCATGGTTTCAGAGTGATTTAATTTCCTCCTGCCCAAGAAAGAATGGTGACTAACACCGGTCTTGCTGTTACGGGAATTAACCTGAGATTGAGCTGGCACAACAAGAAGGCTCTAACCATACTTAGAAGTGGAAGAAGTTTATCCTTGATCACGTGTGGGTCTGGACTGAGCTAACCTGCTCCAGAGAAATGAGGCAAACATCAGAACTATGTAGAGGTTTTGTAGGATTTTTCAATCATCCCTTGGCAGCAGTCATACTGATGGATTTGAGACTCCTAGCACAGAGGTATATGAGATTTAAATAGCTGGCATTTTTACTAAAGCAGGTATTTTGGACAAGTGTGAGCAAGGGTTGTGACATGTCCCAGGAACACGATATATTGCTGATGCTGGTACAGCCTCAGCTATTTTAACAAACAAGACACACTTGCAGCAGGTGTTTTCTTAAGACCACTGCAAGAGACAGCATTCTTCAAGTGCTCACGGACTGTGGCTCCTGTGGGTTTGTGTGTCCTGTCCTGTGACAGCTTAGCGTGGAAAGTTCTTCCTTCCCAAGGCCAAAACCTTAAGAGCACTACTACAAAGTTCTATTATTATTATATGTATGAACTAGCACACTGATTATTAGTAGTCCATGGTGTTCTCAGCAAATCCATTTCTTATTTATTCATATACCATGCACAACAGAGTTATACCAAGGTCACAGTTCATTAGTTCCACATTAGATTAATTTTTCCTCATCATTGCCAGCCAGCTTGCTTTGGGGACGCCCTGTCGTTGCCTTCTGAAGGCTGCCATGTCTACCTGGCGCTTAAGGGGGTTCTGGGGACTGAACTCAGGTCCTCTCACTTATGCAGCAAGTGCTTTAACCACGGGGCCATCTCCCCAGGCCCTGTCAGTCAGGCCCCTCCTGCTAAATCTCCATAGCCTTCAGCACAGCACTGCAAGCTGGGCACGGGTGTTCAAGACACGAACCTGTGGCGACAGTTCAGCTCAAACCATAATAGTGACGGAGGCTTTTTTTTTTTTTGCAAAGATTTGCCGGAATGTGGGCTTGGCAGTGTTTTCCTACCGGGCGACCAGGCGCTGGAATTCTTTTCGGTGTGGCCTTGGGCAAGTCACTAACCAGTGTGCTTGTGTTTCCCCATCTGTCGGCTAGGGTATGAACGTGAATGAACCGACCACGAGTGAAGTGGTGGCCCCGTGTGAGACTGCCGCTGCTGCTCCGGCCCGGCAGCCTGCTGCAACCTTCCATGCTCACAGAGGCCCAAGGCACCGAGTCCGGGCTTCGGGATCTCTCACATGGGCAAATAAGTTTACCTTAAAGCTGGTACAGGCGGCCACACATCCTGCTCGCCACCCCTTTTCCCTGCCTGGAGGGAAGCCGTGCAGGCTCAGCCATCCCCATCCTCTGGAAGGCGTTCCACCGCTGCCGCGTGGGCCCCGCCCACCGCTGCCGCGTGGGCCCCGCCCACCGCTGCCGCGTGGGCCCCGCCCACCGCTGCCGCGTGGGCCCCGCCCACCGCTGCCGCGTGGGCCCCGCCCACCGCTGCCGCGTGGGCCCCGCCCACCGCTGCCGCGTGGGCCCCGCCCACCGCTGCCGCGTGGGCCCCGCCCACCGCTGCCGCGTGGGCCCCGCCCACCGCTGCCGCGTGGGCCCCGCCCACCGCTGCCGCGTGGGCCTGGTTTTCCACGCCGGCAATAACTCTTCCACTAAAGTCCTCACCCCAAACAATCCCCTGGTGCCTCACATCCGAGACCTTTCACGGTGGGCATAGGATTGTGCTGCGGCTTAGTTGTTGTTTTACTCTCTCTCTTTCTATGCTCATGTGGAATAGGCATGTGTGTGCATGTGTGTATTTGCATACATTGTGTACATATGTGCTTGATTCCTCAATTATTTATTTATTTGATTTTTTTGAGACAGGCTCTCCACATAGCCCCATCTGACCTGGAACTTGCTATGTAGCCGAGGCTGGCCTTGATCTCACAGAGATTCAACTACCTCTGTCTCCTGAGTACTTTGATTAAAGGTGTGCGCCACCACATCTAGCTTCACATTATTAATTTTTAAAGATTTACTTTATTTTTATTGTGTGTATGTACATGTGCATTGGTTCCTGCAGAGGCCTGAAGAGGGTGTGAGAGTCCTTGAAGCTAGAGTTACAGGCTGCCTGATGTAGGTGTTGGGATCCCAACGCCAGTTTTCATCTTTGAATAGCAAGTGCTCTTTAAAGATTCATTACTTTTATTTTATGTGTATGTGTATGTGCCTGAGTGTAAGTATGTGTGGGTGCCCTTGGAGACCAGAAGAGGGCATCACATCCCCTTTGAGCTGGAGGTCCAAGCAGTTGTGAGCTGCCTGACGTGAGTGCTGGGGATCAAACTTGCATCCTCTGCAAGAGCAGTTTGTGCTCTTACCCACTGAGCCATCTCTCTAACCTCCTTGCTTTACTTTTAAAGCCATTGCTCACATCTGGGTGGATGACTATTCTGCTTTGGGACCCAAATGCCCCCAAAGGTTTATGTGTTGACAGTTTGGTCCTCAATGCAACTGTGCTCAGACATTTGGGGAGTGATTGGATCATGAGTGCTCTGACCTCATCAATGGATTAATCCATTAATAAATTCATACTTTAATAGAATATTAAGTGCTGGAAGCTTTACGAGGTGGTGCTGGATGGAGAAAGGAGGTTATTGAGGGCAAATATCCCTTGAAAGGGATATTCTGTCCCTGGCTTCTTCCTCTGTCTCTCCTGGCCGCCATCTTGGCTATCTTGCTGACCTTGGCCTGAGTCATTTCAAAGGGTTGATACTCAACCAGCCCATGTCACTCACTGACCCGTATGCCTCACCATGAGTCCCAAAACAAAGGATCAGAAACCCCTGGAACCATGAGCCAAAATAAATACTTCCTCCCTTAAGTTCATTCCCTCACATCCTGCCTCGGTGATGTTTCAGGAAGCACTGGTCACAGGCTACGAATGGCTCTCAGTCTCCATTAAGTGACATGTCCTGATCAAAACTGGCGACTTCCCCAAAATGCTACCTGATAATTTACCCAGTCAGTTGTCTGTTTTCTCAAATTCCACATCCACAGGTTTGAGAGTACACATAAGAAATATGCAGGAACAGGGGCTGGAGAGATGGCTCAGAGGTTAAGAGAGCTGGCTGTTCTTGCAGAGGCCCCAGGTTCGATTCCCAGCACCCACATGGCAGCTCACAATCATTCCAGGGGATCTTGCACCATCTTCTGACCTCCAAGAGCATTGCACAACATGGATGCATTTGCACACATGCACCTGCACTCATACACATAAAATAAAAATAATAAAATAACATTTTAAAAAATGAGATATGCAGGAACACAGTGTGTCTGAACTGAACATATGAGGATGTATTGTCTTTCTCCATTTTCGTGTGTGTATGCATGTTTGCATGTGTTTTGCACATGCATGTGGAAGCCCGAAGTCAATATTGTGAATCATCTTTCGTCACTCTTCCACCATATTCACTGAGGCAGGTTCCTTCAGTCAAACCCAGAGCTCACAGATATGGCTGGTCTCCCTAGCTGGCTTGCTTTGGGGCTCTCCTGCCCCATCTTTTGAGACTGGAATTATCGGCAAGCCACCTGTGGCTTCTGGGCATCTGAACTCCTGTCCTCGTGCTTGCACAGCAAATGCCTAACCAACAAGCTGCCTTGCCAGCTCCTGGATGCTTTTCTTAATCATTGTTCACCAAATAATATAGTACAGTAACTACTTATGCAATACTCACATCTTATTCAGTATTACAGTGTGTAGAGATGATTTCAGGTACTCAGGAGGATGTGTGTAGGTTCTGAACAAATACCACCCATCTGAGCAGAGGGGCTTGAGCGTCTGCAAGGGTCTGGGAACCTTCGTGAGGGGAGGACTGTGCACATAAGCCTGGCATCCCTCAAGCCTTGTGTTAGCAAACCTGTTTGTTAATTGACAGTCTCATACGTGTATATAGTCAAGTTTAGTCGTTTTCATCCCCCATCCCCTCTCTGATTGTCTTCCCTCTCCTTCCCAGCAAGCACCCTGCCTACCTTCATGGCGGCTTCTTGCCTGTGACACACTGAGTTCAATAGAGTTGCCTGCATGAGTGTGGGTGGGAGGTTATTTACTGGAGCACGGGGAACTCATCAGGGGCTACAGCAATGAGGAAAATGACAGCCCCTCCCCCAGCACCCATTAACAGCCAATGGTAGCTCCTTGGGGAGGCGGGCTGCTTATAGGCCCCTCCTTCATCCATGATGCACTGTTGAGGGGCCCAGCCTTTTAAAAATATGTATTTCTCCTTTGACAGCCTCATACATGCACACAGTGTATTCTGATCCTGTCTACACGCTGTAGACAGGACCCTCCAGGGTCTACTCCTGTATTTCCTCTCAACTTCATGTCCTTTTCTATAACCCACGGAGTCCAGGTAGTGCTGCGCATATACACACAGGTGTGGGGCCGCCCACGGGAGCACGGGGCACCTACCAGGGACCATAAGTAGGACCCAACCTTGCATAGATAACCAGAGCTGCAGTGGGTCGGGAGTGCAATGGCCGTGTCATGTCTGGAGTTGTCTTTCTGCTGCACGTCTCACCATCCTCCGGTTATTACACTACGAAAGTAGCATGTGCACACTGCGTAAAATGTGTAAAACACAAAAAAGCACAATGAGGATAGGATTCTTCTTAACCCCCCTGACACATTTGTTTCACGCTATTCTTCTCCCTCGCCCCCTTCCCTCAGATCAGGCCAGTGGGGAACTGTATTTCTTTGAGAAATTAGCTCCCTGATTTTGATAATAGAGGCCACAAAAAGAATTCCTTTTTGCAGTCATCTTCGCTGAGTCCGTGCGTTATGTGAGTGTCAAGTAGGGAGCAGACTCGTGGCCTTCGGAGAAATACAGCCAAGCTAACGGGGAGACGGGGAGAACCTTCTAAAACTTCCTGCTCTTCTTTTTGCTTTTCCTCTTGCTTTCACATGGAGATGTCCTTCGCTCTGAAATCTTGGCAGGTAATTATCAGAGACCCTTTTTTAGGGTCCCTAATGTCTTCCCTACTGGGGCACTAGTTTCTACTTTTAGCAGGTGCCCCCCTTTCTCTTGGAGCTAATCACATCAACTGGTCTCTTGTTCCGGGGGGACGTGACCTAGAATCTGTTTTGTCTTTGAGAAAGGAGGTCACTTTCCTGGTGGAGGTTTCAGGAGACATGGGAAGCCCCGGGCTGTGGGAGAAACTTTCTAGCTATCTCCTGTAATGGCAGTGACAGTATGGGTCAGGGAGTGACAAGACCTGGTCCATGTGGTTCCGTATCTACCCCCTGAAATGGCTGAGACCAAGGTCATCAAGGGCCTCTTGTGTTCAGCAAATTTTATGGTTTCTTTCCGCATCTCTAACTAACCCTCTAGGCAGCATTTGAAATTGTCAAACCCCTGAAACTTGAATGCTTTCCTGTGACAGTTTTGTCAACTTTGCATAGTCTGGACTCCTACGGGAAGAGCGTCTCAGTGAGGGAAATTGTTTCCATCTGGTTGCCTGTAGGTATGCCTTGTATGAGAATTGTCTTGATTGTTAACTGATGAGGGAAGACCCAGTTCATGGGGAGTAGTGCTGTTCCCTGCGTAAGGAATCCTGGACTGTATAAATACAGAGAGGACCTAAGCATGAGTGAGCGTGTAAGCATTCGTTTCTTTCTGCTCTTGAGTGTGGGTGTGATGCAATTTCCTGCCTTGACCTCTCTTCTATGATGGGCTGAAATCCGAAATTGTGAACCAACCAACCAAACAAACAAACAAACAAGCAAGCAAGCAAACCTCCTTCCTCTAAATTGCGTTGTGTCAGGATATTTCGTCACGGCCATAGACATGAAGCTGTGGCACCTCCCTTACACGCTTCCACAAATTTTCCTTCCACACCTACTCTGTGCCCTCCACAGCTAGCTGTACACCAGTCCTTCCTCACATAGTGTTAGGTGAAGTAGGTATTCTTGAAGGTGGCTCAGAATGTCTCCCACTGGTCTTCGCATCCCATGCAACCCTTTCTTGGGAAATATTAAGCTCGTGACTCACTTTTAAAATAGATTTTTGTTAATTTTTTGAGAATTTCATCCAATATGTTCTGATCATATTCGCCCTCCACCCGCTTCCCTGACTGCTCCCAGATCCGTCCACCTTCTTACCCCCCAAAATCAAATCTTTAAAAAAAAAATTACCCACCGAATCATTGTGTGCCACCCATCTCTTCATGGGTATGGGGACATCCACTGAAGCATGGCCAGCCAGGTGCCACAGCCTTAAAGGAAACTGACCCTCCCTCCCTCGGAAACCACCCGCTGTTCCTGGCACCTCAGTAGGTGGGGGTTCCTGATCGCCTCTCTCCGGGCTGGGATGCTGACTGACTCAGTCCTGTGCAGGCACCCACAGTCACTGTGAGTTCATGAGGACAGCCATCTGGTCTTGTCCAGAAGACAGCATTTCAGAGCAATCCTTCCTGACCTCTGGCTCTTATTTTGCACGCCCCCCCCCGTTCCACAATGGTCCCTGACTGGGATGCATGTAACATGTAACATGGATGTCCCATCTGTGGCTGAGCACTCTGCAAGCTCTTATGCTCTGCGTTTTGGCCAGTTGTGGGTTTTTGTGTTAATGGTTGTCCATTGCACATGTCTCTGATGAGGACTGAAAGCCCACTACTCTATGCAGAGAGAGATATGAATTTAGAGGGCAGTTAGTTTGATGCTATGTCCATTTAGCAGACTAATAGAGGTAGGTTGACCCCCGGGGCCTGTGAGATCGCCAACCATGGGCTCTTGGCCAGATTTACAGTACTGTGCATGTGTTTCCTTCTGTGGAGCAGGCCTCAAAGCCAATCAAAAAAGTATCTGGTTACTCTCCTAACATCTGTGCTACTATTGCACCCATGGGGATATCTTAGGCCAGTCACTATTGTATTGTAGTTCACAGGATGCACAGCTGGATAAGACTCTCGGTGACACTTCTCTCCCAGCAGTCTACATAGCACCCTCTGGTGCTATGAAAGCTAGGCAGCAGGTGGATGTTTCCTGGTCGGTACCAACTTGATTCCTCCATTCCCCTGGCCAAAGTGTGTGATGTTGTCAGCAGCAGGGTCTTATCATCATGTTCTGGTGGGAAAACGAGAGCAACAGCAATAGCCTGTATGGGAGTCTCCAGGACACCTCTGACCAATAACTTGGGGGGTGATATCCCACATCTGGCACTGAGCTTTTTATTTGGCAACCTCTACCTTCTGGGAGGAGAATAAACCCTGTATAGGGGAACCTCAATTAAACTCATACATATACATACGTGCATATCCATCCTAATCTACCTTGCGAAAGCAGGTTTCCGTATGGCTCTCTCCAGACATCCTTACTGTTCTCCTCTCCGCCTCTCCCCCACCTTCCCATCACTCTCACCCTTTATTCTCATCCCCACTGTTCCCCTTTTTCTCTTCACATTACATGTGTTCTGTCTACCCGATCCTCCCTCCCTTAAGATCTTTCTTCCCCTCGTCATCACTGGTCCCTTTCTAGTTTCTTGGATTCCAAAGGTACTCCAAATTCAATAAGCAAATATAAAGACTCGACATGTGAGTCTTTTGTCTTGCTGGGCCTTGGTTACCACACTCAGAAAAACGTTTCCCAGCTCCACCCATTTATCTGTAAATTTTGAAATTTCATTTTCCTATATAGATAAATAAAATTCTATTGTGGATAGGCACCACATTCTCTTTATCCTTTCATCAGCTGATGGCCATGTCCTCGCTCTTGTGAACAGAGCAGCTATGAATAAGACAGCTTGTGTCTGGATGAGTGTGTGTCTCTCTTAGAGCCCTTTGGGTATATATATCCAGGAGTGGGGTCATAACGGCAGATCTAGTTTTAGTTTTTGAGGATCTCCACAATGATCGCCACAGTGTAGACCAAGCTACACTCCCACCAACAATGCACGAGGGTCCTCTGCTCTCTACATCCTTGCCAGCATTTGTTGTCTTTAAAAGTTTTTTTAAAAATTATTTATTTTTATTTTATGTGTGTGAATGCATTGCCTGCATGTATGTATGAGCACCACATGAATGCAATGCCTGCAGAGGCCAGGAGAGGGCATCTGATTCCCTGGACTCGGAGTTATGGACAGTTGTTAGCTGCCATGTGGGTGCTGGGAACAAAACCCCCATCCTCTGCTCTTAATGGCTGAGCTGTCTCTCCAGACCTTCTTTAGTTTTCTTAATCTTAGCCATTCTGATTAGGGTAAAATGAAATCTCAAAGTAATTTTAATTTGTATTTCCCTGATTGCTGAATGATGGTATATACTTAAAAAAAAAAACATTCTTAGCCTTTTAAAATTATTGCTTTTTAGACAGAGTCTCCTGATAGACTAGCTGGCTTAGAACTCCCTATGTAGACCTGTCTGGCCTTGATCTCACAGAGATTCACCAACCTCCACCTCCTAACTGCTGTGCTGGGATTAAAGGCATGGGTCACCACACCTAGCTTTTCTCTCTTTTGAGTTCAGTTCCATAGTCCACTTTTTAATAGTGTTGTTTGTATGCTTGGTGTTTAGTGTTTTGAATTCCTTATATATTCTGGACACTAATCCTCTGTCAGGGGGATGTTTATAAAACCTTTCCCATTCTGTAGGCTGACTCTTCAGTTGATAAGCAGTACAGAAAACTTTTAATTTCCCGAAGATCCACTTGATTCTTGGGTGACCAAAGTTCTACTCAGAAAGTCCTTCCTGAGCCCGTATCCTGAAGGGTCCTTCTTACTTTTCTTCTAGAAGTGTCTGTCAGGTCTGTCACTGAGACCTTTGATCCACTTGGAATGGATTTGTGTCTGTTTCTGTGCCAGAATCACGCTGTTATTACCACAACTCTGTAGTATTACTTAAAATCTGTCATGGTGACGCGGACAGCAGCGTTTTTATTGCTCAGATTGTTGTGGTTATACAGGGTCTTTTGTGTTTCCATATGAATTTTAGGGTTGTTTTGTCAGTTTCTGTGAAGAATTGCATTGGAATTTTGGTGGGAGTTGTATCGAATCTGTAGTTCTCTTTTGGTAGGATGGCCATTTTTACACTATTAATCCTACCAATCTGTGTTTATGGAAGGTCTCTCCATCTTCTTTTGTCTTGTTTCAATTTCTTTCCTCAATGTTTTAAAGTTTCCATAGCATGAATCTTGTCCTTCCTTGGTTGGGTTTATTCCAGAGGTATTTTTTCTTTATTTCTTTTTTTGAGGCCGTTAGGACTGGGAGTGTTTACTTGATTGCTTTTTAAAAAATTATTTATTTATATGAGTGATTTGACTGCATGGATGTAAGTGCATCATGCAGTACCTGCAGAGGTCAGAAGGAGGCGTTGGTTCCCCTGGAAGTGCAGTTACTCACGGCTGGCAGCCGCTATGTGTGTGGTGCTGGGAATCAAACCCCAGTCCTGTGCAAGAACAACCAGTGCTCTTAACCACTGAGCCATCTCTCCAGCCCGTTTCCCTGAGTTCTTTCTCGGTGTTTTTTTCATGTATACAGGAAAGCTAATCATTTTGGTATGTTAATTTTGTAACCTGCTAATTTGCTGGAGGTGTTGATCAGCTGTAGGACCTTCCTGGTGCAATCTTTGAGGTCTCTCATGTACAGAATCACATAGCTCATTTTAAAAAATTATACTTAAAAATGTATACTAATTTAATTCTTAAATTGAAACGCGCTAAGTGCACATATATTTTTTCTGTGTGTTTAAGCATTCCTGGCGTGCAGTGTGTATGTGCGACTTACAGGGGTTGATTCTCTCTTTCCATCGCATGGGTTCCAGGGACTGAACTCAGGTGGTCGGGGTGGCAGCAGGTGCCTTTTCCTGCAGAGCCATCTCACTGGTCTGAGTGTACATACTGGTGTGGTAAAATGTGTTAGTCTATATTACCCAATGACTAGATCAAGCAGTGACCATATCCATCACCTCCAGTATTTACTGTTCCTTCACGAGGAGGTCATTTGAAATGCCTACTTCTAGGAGCGGGACACATAGTTGAGTTGATGAAATGCTTGGTGTACAAGCATGAGGACCCAAGTTGGATCTTCAGAACCCAAAGCAGATGCGGAAGGACTCCTAGAGCTTGCTGACCAGCCAACCTAGCCACTCAGTGAACTCTAGGTTCAGTGAGAGACCGTGTCTCAAAAACTGAGATGGAAAGCGACTGAAGAAGACACCTGCTGTTGACCTCTGACCTCCGTGCATATATCACATGCTCGTACCTCCCCCCCAACCCCCCACAAACACACAAAGTTGTAGTTATTTTGAACGTGTGCTACGTTACCAGACATCAGCACTCACTTCTCTGGTCTAAATGAAAGTCTGTGGCCATTGCTTTGCCATCCCTTCTCTGACCACTGCGTCTCTGCTCCTTGTGTCAATGAGAACAGGCTTCTTAGACTCCGCACATGAATGAGCCTCTGCCGCGCTTCTCTGTGACTGGTCCACTTTCTACTGACTTTCTTCCACGCACAGCGTGCAGCAGAAGAGATGTGACAACACTGAGATCAGGGGACGAAGAGATCATGGTCAATATTTTGAGTGTTCTTCTTGCTCAGTGTGAAGGAAGCAGCTGCTGTGCCGTGGGCTTTCCTCTAAAGGTCCACTCCCCTGTGTGAGAGTCACTCCTCCGTGTGGCTAAGAGTTCCCAAGGACTCAAGCTCTCCACCCAATATCCCACGAAGAACTGAATGCTGTTCTATAGTTGTCTCCTCCAAATTAAGGCATTCCATCCTAGAGAGGGGCTTAAGACACAGGAAGTAAACAACTCCCAAGTCTCAGAAAGTTCTCTGAAGTTTATAAGATTCACGAGGCCCCTCCCTAAGGTTAAACAAGGGGTAAGGACTGTTGGGACAGGAGACTGACCTACTTAGCTGCCTGCAAGTTGTGCAGGGAGTTCCAGGAATGCAGCTTTCCTGAGTTGTCACCCAAGCTGGGGTGGGTTTTATTTTTTGTTGTTGTTTTTTGGTAATACAGCTGCTCCTCTAAGTCCCTCCAATAATCTTGCCAAGTTGGACTCTAGCGATATTGTTACTTTGGTCTGTTGTTGGTGCAATATCCGTGGGAAGAAGACAGAAGTTTGTTCATGTTTCCTGGGAAAATGTGTGTAACACCTGCCATGACCACATGAATTAACTTAAAAGCAGATCTCTCCTAAGTCTACTCTTGACATGACATAGCAACCCCAGATGGCATCGTATCTTCAGTGTGGTGAGAGACCCTGAACCAGAGGACCTAGCTAAGCCATACCTAGGTCCTGATATGCAGAAACTCTATACTATAATTAATGTGTTATTTGTAAGCTGTCAGATTTGAATCATTCGTTATACAGCAACAGGTAATTCATGCACTAAGGTTCCATTCTCTGTTTCTCTTCTTACTCTTCACATTTTATTTTTGTGTATTTGTGTATGTCTGTGTGACTGTATGCAGATACCCATAGAAGCCAGAAGAGCACGTCGGAGCTCCTTGATCTAGAATTACAAAAGGTTATGAGCCACCCAGTGTGGGTGCTGGGAACCAAATTCGAGTCCTCTGCAAGAGCAACAAGTGCTCTTCACTGCTGAACCACCTTTCCAGCCCTAACTTCTTATGTTTTCCCCCCGTGGAAGGCTCATCCACATCGGCAAATCTGGATTTTTGTTAGGCGAGAAAGCTGCGACTTTAAGACCTTTATCGAAGTGAGCATTCAGCTTTCTTCTGCCCTCCCTCCTCTCTCCTTCTTCCTTCCCTCTCACCTTTCCATCCCGTCCTCTCTCTCTCCCTTTGATTTCTTTCCAGTCATTCTAAAGTTCTCGCTATGAACCCCTGGATGACCTCAAACTCACGATCCTTCTGTCTTAGTCTCCAGAAAGCTTGGAGGACAGGTGTGTGCTCTAAGGTTTGTTGTTGTTGTTGTTGTTGTTGTCATATGTATGTATGCTATATACACATGAGTGTGCAAGTGCACATCCATGTGCACACATGTGGAGGCCAGAGCATCAGGTGTCTGTCAGTGAACCTGGAGATCACCATGTCATTGAGCACATTTCAATGTGCTTTCAGGATCCTCATCTCTGCCCCTTCTCCACTGCTGGGGTTAAAGGCATGCACAGCTATGCCCTGCTTCTTTATGTGGTGTGTGTGTGTGTGCGCGCGCATGCGTGTGCAGGTCAGAGGACAGCTTGAAGGAATCGGCTCTTTCACCCTGGGATACCTCCTTCTTACATGGCGTGGTGTCACTGCCTTGATGTGACAGCCCTCAGTAGACACTAAACCAGTAAGACCGGTTAATGCTGGGTTTCTTGGGTTGGGGAGATGGCTCAGTGGATAAAGCATTTGTCACACAAGCATGAGGTCAGTTCAGATCCTGACAACCTATATAAACGCCACGTGGAAGTGGTGGCCAGTCTATAATACCAGCACTCAAGAGGTGGAGGCAGGGGATTCCTGGAGCAGGCCGGCTAGATAAACTAGCCTAGTTGGTGAGTACTGGGTTCAAGTACTTCAATATATAAGATGGAAGACACCTGGCATCAACCTGTGACCTCTATATGAACATGCATACATGTGCATGCATATTCTGCTTACATGTGTGCTCAGACACATGCAAACACACATGCATACACCACACACACTAAACACACATGTGAAGAAAGAAACTCAAACTCTTTTTCTTTGTAAGGTACACAGCCTCAGGCATTTCATTATAGCAATGGAAAATGCACTGAAATATGGGTACTCAGCAGGCTTATTTAATCTCCCCAAACCATTCCTCCATCTCTGGATTGTGTTTATTTATTATATCCTGCATAATCGTCTGTTCCTCAAATATTACCTCTTCTAGGGTCCTTCCCCGACCACTTGGTATGATATCTCACACTCCTTTGTTGGCCTACATCCCTCCTTTTCCCTAATGTTCTGAGTAGTTTGTGATCCTCTTATTTCCCCCCCATGGAATGCCAGACTCTTACCAGACACCCTGTCTGATGCAGTTAATGCTGAATCCATAGTACCTAGGTTGGTTCTCAACACAAGGGTGGCCCTGAGTACTTGTTGAATGATGTTGTGTCTGCCATGCTTGGATGCAGACAACATATCCACCAGTGAAGGACATTCTCCTGCTTCTTTCATTCCTGTACTGACTTTGGACAACCAAGCATCTTTTCTATTTGTGGAGAGACCCAAATTAAGAGTCAGGATTGATGAAAGACCTTGACTATTGTTCTGGGTTGAACTGTGCCTCCTAAAAAAATATGCTGAAGCCCTAGCTCATGGTACCTGTGAATGTGGCCTTATTTGTAAATATCTCTGTGGATGCAGTTAGTGAAGACGGCTGGGGCAGGGTGGATGCTAAGCCTTATACAAGGATATCCACATATGTAGAAAGACAGAGATGCATAGAAGAATGCCATGTCAGGATGTGATGAGTGAAAAAGGAGCTGAAATTGGTGTATCAGAAAGAACTCAGATTAACTTTGTTACCATTCTTCATGATTTAGACTCCTCATATTTCCTTGACTTTCCATGTAGCCTCCGCATTAAGGAGCTTTGGCTATTGTCCCATAGCGAGCTCTGATTCCGTTGGCATTAGCATGGTTAGTGGTCCCTGTTGAGTTAAAGGATAGGCTCTTTCCCAGGTTTGCGTTAGGGAATACAACAGTTAGCTGTCACATAATTGTCATCTTGACACAACCTAGGCTCATCTGGGAAGAGAGCCTTGAGGAGGGATAGTCTACATTGGGACTGGCCTCTGGCACATCTGTGGGACATCATGTGGGAGGTCCCAGGCCACTGCGGGTGCCACCATTCCTTAGGCAGGATTGGAACAATGGAGGTGAGCACCAGCAAGCATGAAGACGTGCATGCACCAATTTCTCTCTGCTCTTGACTGTCTGAAGTCCCTGCCTTGATGTCTCCACAATGATGGACTGTATCCCAGACTTATATGGTGAAATAAATCCTTCCTCCTCCAAGCTGCTTTTTGTCTGGATATTTTAATCACAGTGATAGAAATTAAACTAGGAATAGCAAGTAGTTATTAAAAGTTTGTCTAATGTAAATTATGCAATCTATTAAGCCAGAGTTTTCCATTAGGAGCGCCTCCTGTCCCACTTCCTTCTGGAACAGCAGTCCCACCTATTGCCCCATTTTGGAGAGAGACTCTTTCTAGGGAATGTCTGTCCTCATTTGTGGCCCGTTCATTGTCCGGAGAACGTAAGTCTAGTACCTAACTTACCTGTGAGGTCCCTTCTGGCTCAACCAGTAGGCCAGTTTGGGGAAATCCACCAGAAATCTTGGTGCCTTTGAAGAACAGCTGATTTAATGGAGTGTGAATAGAAAGCATGAATCCAGAATCTCAGGGTGTCCCAGTGTAGGTTAGATATAGTAAGACTGACCCCCCACCCCAGGTGGGCTGAGATGTGAGTTTGCCATGAGCATCCCAGAGCCTTCCAGGCCTAAGGATAGCATTGGTATTTATTGGGATATGGGGCCACTATGCTACCCCAGCAAACTGAGAGTTTGGGGGTTATTGGGAGCAATGAGTGATGTAACAATGGGACATCGCATATTTCTGCCAAGGTTTGGAAGAGAAATCTAGAGGCTTCCGGTTACAGGAAATTGATAGCACTAGGAAACTCAGGGCTGTGCCACATGTATCATCCCGTTTCTCTTGAAGTGGTGACATTTTAACTTGACTTCTTAGTAGAAATCAGAGTCCCAGGTGTGAAGTGGAGGTGTTGGAGACCACCGCCCTGTTCGACCTCTGCCAAAAGCATACTTGGCATATGTCAAAGCCACAATCAGCCAAGAGTGTCTATGATGGCAGAGCCAGATAGGCATTTATGCTGACACAGGCTCTGAAGTGCGGTGTCCTTTGTGTGTAGATCAGATAAGGAAGCTACACGTTAAACAGCTTGTTTGTCAACAGCGGTACTACCCTACAAACAGTCACCATTTGCTGTAAATAGTTTTCTGAGCCCCTGCAGAAATGTATCCTTTTATCTGTCTACCTTTTGATCCTGAACACCTGCTTAGGGTACCTCTTTCATACTAACAAAAACTTTGTAAGTTGGAGACTTCGGCCTTTGTCCTGTGGGGCAGAGTGCCTCCTGGTCACCTACTTTCTTAAAGTGTCTTATATGTCTTGCTTTATAACACGCCATGCCTATTATGTACTCTCTGTCTCCCAGCTGAACAGGAGGTAGCGTAGAGGAAGCTTGAGAAAGGTTTTCTAGAACAGACCTCACTACAGAGGTCTGAAGTGAATTCCTCTCACTCTAATATTTGGGGACTTTCTGTGTATGATTTGACTAGGATGATGAAAGAATTTACTCTTTGGGGGGAGGTGTAACAAAAACTTTCTATCTTTCCATTCTTTGTAAGTCGAGTTCAAAAAATAATTTATCTGGTTGTGATGAGGAAAAATTAGCCTAATGTGGAATTAGTGAAATATGATCTCAGTGTAATTATGTTCTGCTTGGTAGATGAAGATATACTAAGAAATAAATTTGATAAGAACCTTATGTACCCCTAATAAGCCCAATGATAAGTGTGTTTGTTGGTAATATGTGGAAATAACAGGACTTTGCTTCTACTTGTAGTACTTAAATCAAAAAGGAAAATCTTCCATTCTAAGCTCAGTCTCGGGCTGTCGCAGGACACAACAGACAAAGCCACAGTCTATGAATATCTTGAAAATGCTTCCTTTTGCAGTTGTCGTAGGGAGACATCTATTCACAGTGTGTCCTGTAGAGTAGTTGGCATAGGAACTAGAGAGAGTTGAAGGAGAAGTGACGCCATCGTTATTCTGAGGACAGATGTATTAGTTACTGCTCAGTTGCTGTGATAAAACACCATGACCAAGGCAACTTATAGAAGGAAAGGGTTTTGAGCTTATGGTTTCAGAGGGATAACAGTGCATCCTGGCCCAGGAGGCACAGTAGGAGGCAACCTGCACAGAACGCCTGAGCTCACATCTGCAAGAATGAGGCATGAACTCTTAAAGCCCGCCCCCAGCGATGTGCTTCCTCCAGCAAGGCCACACTTCTTAACCCTCCCAAAACTGCCACCTACCGGGGACAAAGTCTGTAAATCCTTGGAGCCTAAGAGGGACAAATTTTATTCAAACCACCACAACATGAATAGACAGTATTCTACCCCACAGAGAAGCAAGGATTCTCAGAAAATTGAATTAAAAAATTAATCCTAGCTCAAATATGCAAATACAGAAACCTGGAGACATTGCGGTTACACATCCACCTGTTTGAAAAGAAGCCTTGGGTCCTTTCTAGGATGCTTTGTACAGGAAGCCTTCCACAGGGACGCCAGTTATCAGATGGGATGGTCTGGGTGTACAAAGCATCTCTTGACTTTGGAGTGGTGGATTCATGATCTGAGTTCCAAGACCTTAGCAGTTAGAGGCGTAGAAAGAATAACAGTGTATGACGTGTCCCCGCATAGACTCCAAGTATTTGAACACTTGGTCCTCAGCTCCTGGAGCTGTTTGGGAAGGGTCATGGAACCTTTAGGAGGTGTGGCCTTGTTGGAGGAAGCATGTCTGAGGGCAGGCTTTGAGACTTCATAGACCTTGTTCCTGCTGCAGTTTGTCTCTGCTTTCTGTGTTTGAAGATGTGAGCGCTCAGTGTTCTGCCCCAGCTGCCTCCTGCCAAGCCTCCCTGACATGATGTATTTTTGTCCCTCTGGAACTTTAAGCCAAACAAACTCTTCCTTCTCTAAGTTGCCTCGATTATGGTGTTTTATCATAGCAAAAAAAAAAAAATGGTAACTTACACTCCAGTTCTCAAGTTTGAGCCTCAGAGAGGTTTCTGACACCATTTTGGAATCTTGCCAATGATGTTAATAAATGTTTAATAAAAGCTTCTGTCTCTGAATTGAACAAGAAATCCCCAATGACAAAAGGCCTTCTGTGTAACATTTCAATCTTTAAAATTTTTTATTGCCTTTTAATTTATTTGTACATGGTGCACACGCACACATAGATGGCAGTCGGAGGATAACCTGTGGGAGGCGGTTCTCTCCTCCCACCTGGTGGTTCTGGGGACCAGACTCTCATGTAAGGCTTGGCGGTAAGTGCCCATCACCGCTGAGTCATCTTACCGGCCCTCTGTATGACATTTCAAGCATGTCTTTTGAGGAGTATTCCTGATCCATACTAAGACAGTGGGGAGTGACTTTATCTGTGGAATGTGAGTGTCTTTTGAGTTTATTTTGGTGTCTCTGAGGAGTACTGTTTGCTCTTTTGTGAAGATTGAGGCTCCTGGGCACCACGAGGATGAATCAATTCTTAGAGCTCTCGATATTTCCTGAACAACTGCGGTCTTGAATGAAAGACAACTGTCATTTTGGGACTTATTTCTGTTAAGATCTTCGCCACTTCAGATGTCTTTTTAGTTCTCATGGAAGGCTTCCACCTGATTGATGCCATATCAGCCCACACTAGGAAATCTTTTTGCCTTTGTTATGACTCACCTGACCCAATGAGAAGAACCAAATCATTCTCAGGAAGCAGAATCAGTTTATCCTTTATTACCCAGACTGGGTCTCGGAATGGGCTGTGTGTCAGAGAAACCAAGGCACAGATGAGGAATACATACAGGTTTTTATAGGATTTTTCACATTATCTCTTGGTGGATTTGAGACTTTCAACACAAAAGTATATATGCCCTTTAGGCTATTACAGGAAATCTAAACCATCATCATTTTTACAAAAAAGCAGATATTTTGGACAAGTGTGAACCAGGAACTCACACATTTCCCAGTCACACAGTCTATTGCTGGTGCCAGTATAATCTTAGCTGTTTCAACAAATAAGACACATTGCAGCAGGTGTGACCTTAAAACCACTGCAAAAGGCAGTGTTCTTCAAAAAACTCGCAGACTGTGGTTTTTGTGGGTTTGTCTGACTTGTTCCGTGGCAGCTTGAATCTTAAGAGTAGGAAGTTTTCCTTCTTACACCTTTTAAAGACAGTTCTAAAGTAGGGCCTATAAGGCTAAAACCTTAAAAGTATTACTACAAAGTTCTGTTAATAAATGTCCACAAGAACATTTATTATTAGGCTTGTTATTAGGAGTGTATGAGGTTCTTATCAAAAACATTTGCTATGTGTATTCATCTACCACACAGTTATACTGTGGTCATAGTTCATTAGTTCCACGTTAGGTAAATTTTTTCTCGTCGTGGGAGGTGTGTAAAGTCATCTGTCAATCTTTTTCCTGGGTATCCTCCTGGCCTCTCTATTCTCAGTAGAGGAGTCTTATAATTTAAGGGGTTGTTTTTAAGACATAACCCTACAAGCCTCCACCACCTTTTTAATGGTTTTGGAGGGATGTTTTCTAGTGACTAATCTGAGGCTAGTTGGTAGGTAATTTCTCTCCCTCCATGGAAGGTTTGGGGTCTGGAGAGACTGGCTCAGCAGTTAAGAGTCACTGCTCTTGCATAGGACACAGGTTTAGTTCCCAGCACCCACACGGGGGCTCACAATTGTCTGTAACTTTAGTTACAGCAGATATAGCACCTTCCTCTGGCAAAACACAGCCATGCACATAAAAGAAAACAATAAATCTTAAAAAAGAACTTCCTATCCATCTGAAGAAAGCACGTGTCCGTTCCCCTTCTTTGACTACACCCACCCTGAGAGGAGTGGAGTGTGTTCTCCTGAGAATGGAGGCTTACTTTCCTTAAGAGGAAGGCTTCTCTGATCTTAGCTGGTGATCACCGAGCGGCTACATTTACCGTCCTCCTTCCTTCTGCAGTCTCAAGGTCTCCTTTTCAGTGTCCTTCAATGAAGAAGCACCAAGGCTCAAGGTAAGAAGACAGAGAGCAGTAATTGGTATGTTTCCTTATTCTATTTGATGGGAGACCTACTAACAGAACGGAGTTGCTTCTCCTTCCAGATAGCTGCACGAACAAGAAAAACCGACAGAGTGTCTGGAATCGGTTTAGATGCTGAGCCATTTCCCGTTGCTTAGTTCCAGGGCTCTGGTTAGGCACTCAGTTCTGCCAGGGGAAGAGGTCTGTTCTCAGCAGTTTCAGTTAAAGTAACCACTCCAGGCCCAGCAAGATGGCTTTGTGGGTAAAGGTACTTGCCACCAAGCTTGAAGGCCCAAGTGAGGTAACTGGATCTCATGCTGTAAGGAGAGAATTGACACTGGCAAGTTGTGCTTTGACCTCCACAAACGCAACGTGGCATGCCCACACCCCCACAAATAAACACAATAAAAACCCGAAAAAGTAACTGCTGCATAGTCTGCCTTCTAAATCCTGTGTGCCACAAAAGAATGCTTATCTGTAAAGAGTTCAATCTAGGCTTTCTAGGGGGTATTCTCTGAGATCTTTTCTAGTGGCATATGTCTGAATTATCTGTTTACATTTATGTTGGTCATCTATTTTTGCTTCTTCAAGCAAAAATGGTAGCAAGCAAGGTTCAAAGAGGCACACATATTAAGTGGTGCATCTGGTCCCTCAAGCAACATGGCCTGATATTTCAAAAGGTGGCTGTCAGTTAACCAAAGATCAGCTTTAGAGGAAAGTAGTCTGGTTACATTTTGAGGCATGTAGGTGGTCAAGTCATTTTCCAGAGTAATTTTGACAGCTTCAGGAATTAAGGGGGCCATACTGGCCACTGCTATAAGAAAGGCATTCCTTGGCCACCATCTAACTCTTTGCTTAGGTAACCAGCCAACTGCTGGACAGGTCCCCCAGGATGTATCAACATTCCCAGGGCTTTTCCCTTTCTTTCAGTTACAAAAAAAGTTGAATTCTTCCCTGTGGATAATAAGCTCATGGCTGGTGCATTCAGTAAAGCCTGCTTTAGCTGATTGAAGGCTAGTGTATGTTTAGATTTCTAAAGCAGAAATTTATTCCCTGAACTTTGAGTTTATTTTATTAAAAGTTTTTGAAAAATTAAATTTATTTTTATGGGCATGAATGTTTCGTGTGCATATGTAAGTGCACCACATACGTGCAATACCCAAGAGGGCATCCTCACCAGAGCATGGCTGACCTACCAGGGGCCACATTTTTAAGGAAAACGGACACATCCTCTCCAACAGCTATTAATCGTCCATAGCTTCTCAACTGGGCCCGGGGGCTCATGAGTCCCCCAGACCCCTCTATGTTGGAATGTTGTAGGCAGCTGCAGCTGCTGTGAGTTATGACCTGGTCTTCCCTGACCTCTGGCTTTTACAATCTTATTGCCCCCTCTTCCTTACTGTTCTCTGAGCCTCAGCAGTGATGGTGCTGTAGATGTCCCATTTGTGGCTGAGCATCCTACTAAGAGTTATCCTCTACGCCCTGACCAGTTTTGAGTTTCTATGTTAACTGCTGTCCACTACATAAAAAACTTCTCTGATGAGGACTCAGAGCTTGCAGTAATTTATGAGCCTAGAGATACAAATTTAGAGATACAAAACAGTAGGTTTACAGTCTGTGGCATGCATTTTCTCCTGTGGAATGGGCCTTGAAGCCAACCAGAAATTGACTGGTTACCCCCCGTAACATTTGTGCGACTAATGCATCCACGGGTGTAACTGCCTTGTCAGTCACTTTGTGACTCACAGGGAAAGTATGCTGATGAATCCCAGTCCCCCTCCCAGCAGCCTGCATAGCACTTTTGGTACTGTGACAACTCAGCAGCAGGGAGAAACTGGCCAGTATCAACTTGATTTCTCATGTCCTGTGACCAAAGCATGTGGTGTCTTCAGTAACAAAGTCTTTCTGTCCAGTTCGAGTGGGCTACCAGGAGTCAGGTATGCTCAGCATCTTTTAAAGAATACAAAGCACACCACTTTGCAGAATACACCTTGAGTTTGTTCTTGTCTAACTGAAAATTTGTGTCCTCTGACCAGCATCTTCCCTGACCCCAGCCTCCCCAGCCACCTGCAGCAGCCACATTGCTACCCCGTTTCTGTGAGATCAACTTCTTTAGCCGCCACATGTGAGTGAGGTCATGCAAGCACTTGTCTTCCCTGTCTGGCTTATGGCATCTAACACTAAGCTCTCCAGATACATCCATGTTGTTTGCTGAGTGACACTATTCCTGGTGAGACCTGAACAAATGTCTGCTTACCTCAGAGAGGGAACCAATGACAGAACAAAGTAAGGACACTACCGAAGTCCAGTTTGATGAATCAGTCAGTTGACTGGGGTTACTTACAGGAGTATGGGTGAGGGGCTACGTAGAAGGACAGGGTGACTCAAAGACAGCTGCGCCACCAAAGCCTACCCTAGCACGGGTGACAGCTCATGGGAGTTGCAACCCCGGAGCTCTCTGTGTGACTTACAGGTAGCTTGAGAGGTCAGAGAACTTCATCTTCTTGGTAGTCCTTATTGTGTACGTAACACTGGGAGGGAGGAGTTGTGAATCTTTTAAGTTTCAGGGACTTTGTGGTGGTTTGAATGAGAATATCCCTCATAGACTCCAAGTATTTAGACATTTTTGTCCCCACTTGGTGGTGTCATTTTGGGGAGTTTTAGGAGGTGTGGCCTTGCAGGAGGAAGCATGTCACTGGAAAGCTGGTCATGAAAGTTCTTAAGCCTTTCCAAACTTCTTGTGCTTACTTGAAGATAAGTGTGTTCCTCTTCCTGTTCCAGCCGCCTCCTGCCACCCTGCCTCCCCACCATGATGGAGTCTGAGTCCTTTGGAGCTGTCAGCTCAAATAAACTCTTCCTTCTATAAGTCTCCTTGGTCACAGTGTTTTATCACAGCAACAGTAAAGTAACTGATACAGAAGTTGGTACCAGAGAGTGGGTTGTTGGCTGTGAAGAACCTGACCATATGGGTTTTGGGAGAAATGTGGACTTTGCAAGTTTGGACTAGAAAAGCAGTTGATTGCTGTAAGCAGAGCTTAATGGGCCATTCTAGTAGGGACCTGGAAGACAGCAGTCCTGAGAACAGTGTAGTTCCAGAGGGAAATAAAGACTTAAGCAGCGACTGGGATATTTTGACAAAGAGTCTGGCTGAAGTCTCCCTGAAGCCCGAAAGCTTGCCTGAGACTAAGTTGAAAAGTAATTGACTAATTTCTTGGTGGAGGACTGGCGGTATGTAATTTGTCTTTCAACTTTACAGGGGCATACAATTAAGAGACTGTTTAAGTCTGAAAAGAGACTTGTGTTCTGGACTCTTGAATAGTATCAAGACTGGTAAAGTCTATGGGGTCTTCTAAAGATGAAGTAATGCAGTTTGCATTTTATATGGTCATGAGCCTCTGGGGGCCAGGGAGTGGAATGCGGTGGTTTGAATGAGAATGCCCCCACCCCCCAGGCTCCAAGTATTTGGACCTTTTGTCCTCACTTGGTGGTGCTGTTTTGGGAAGTGTTAGGAAGTGCCTTGCTGGAGGAAGTGCCTCACTGGAAGGGCCAGTTTCGAAGGCTCTTAAGCCTCACCGGATTTCCAGTTGCTTCCTGTGCGTACTTGAAGATGTGAACGCTCCTCTTTCTGTTTCAGCCATCTCTGGCCACCCTGCCACGATGGGCTCCCGATTCCTGTGGAACTGTAAGCTCAAATAAACTCTTCCTCCTATAAATTTCCTTGGTCATGGTGTTTTATCACAACCACAGAAAAGTAACCAGGACCAACTTCCTGAGACTTGTGGATTGTTTAGCTGTGGTGCTTCACTGAGCCTCCCTTCAGAACTTTTTAATTCTTAAGGAGGTATCCTCTAGGATGGGATGTTTCAGTTGGAGGACGTTGTTACAAACGAGTGGCACACAGCTGAAATCCCAACACTCAGGAGGAAGAGGCAGGAGGATGACAAGCTCTAGGCCAGCCTGGACTATACAGCAAGACCCTGTTTAAAAATCCAACCCAACGCAACCTAACCCAAACCCAAATGCAGTCAGTATGTATGAAGCACATGGTCGAGCAAAATGTGTTTGTACAAAGTTACTGTTTCTGCTTCCTCGTGTGAGTGCCTGTGGAGGGGCCTCAGCAGGAAGGAGACGCCTGTCCCACACTGCTTAATTTGAGAGGAGTTTGGCCAGTGTAATGGGGGATTCGAAAGCACACAGCCTGAGCAGATCCTGAGAGTTGTGGCTCCCTACTGGGCACAAGCAAAGAGGGACAGGAGTTGTCCTTACCAGGGTCTGGAGAGGGTTGCAAGCCGGGACCTGTGGTCTACAGGCTTAGGGCGCAACAAATCTGCAGGGTGTGAGGAAAGAGGCCCAGGGCAACAGCTCCTCCAGCCTCGCTTACCCTGGTCTCCTGGACCTCACGCAGGGCCTTCTCATGACTTAAACTCAAGGGTAATAGAGTCAGATGGTGTGGTCCGTGTGGGTAACCCGCATAGTCACAGAACATGTGAAGAAGGATGGAGAGTCCTCGAAGCCTCGAAGTCTCCAGCACGGCTTCTCATGAAGACTCAGCTCTGGCGTTGGGTAGGACCAGGCCTCCTCTCTGAGCGTGATTTCTGGCACAAAGTAGGTGTTACCAAATGCTGAGTAAAGAAAATCCTGAACTGGAAAGAAATGATCTCTGTTAATTTTTTAAATTTACAGATATAATACGATGATCTAAATTTAAAAAAAATTCTCATTTGAGAGTTTCATTCATGTATACAAATGTATTTTGACCACATTCATTCCCCGCTTCCCGTTCTGAGTTCTTCCAGATCCTCCTCTATCCCCCTTCCAAATTCAAGCTGCCTTTTATTTATTTTTTAAAAATAATCCACTGAGCTCATTTAGGGCTGCTCATATACACACGGGTGTGAGGCCATCCACTGCAGTGTGTCTACCTACCTGGGGCCGCATCCTCAAAGAAAAACTGACTTTTTCTTCCCCAGAAGCCATCAGCTGTCAATAGCTCCTCATCTAGTTTGGGGCTGATGAACCCCTCCGTGCTACATGCTAGAATGCCGGCTGGTGTGATGCTGTGCAGATCCCGTACAGGCAACCAAGCCGCTGTGAGTTCACGAGCGCAGCTGTCCTGTCACGTCCGGAACACACTGTTTTGCTCTGGTCCTTTCCAACCTCTTTGGCCTCTTTCTTTTTGTGATGCTCCCTGAGATGGTGTGTGTGTGCGTGTGTGTGTGTGTGTGTGTGTGTGTGTGAGAGAGAGACAGAGAGAGAGAGAGAGAGAGAGAGAGAGAGATTGTAATACGATGTCCCATTTGTGGCTGAGCACTCCACTAATGCCTATCTTTGTACTTTGACCATTTGTGAGTCTCTATTAACCTCCAGCATTCACGGCACAAAGGCTTTTTGATGAGGTCTGAAATCTGCACTAGTCAATGTGTATAGAGACATATGTCGAGGGCAGTTTGATACTGTGTCCATTTACTGGGCAGTTTGATACTGTGTCCATTTACTGGGCAGTTTGATACTGTGTCCATTTAGGCAATATGATGGTATTTTAAAAACTCATGTTCTTACTAAATCTGAAATTTTTCTCATTTTTCTTAATTATTTGTAGTACAAGTGCATTTTCACGTGTGCTTTGTTTCGGTGATGCTCTTCCGCCGTCCTCTGCCCCCCCCCCCCAGCTAGTTCCTTTTCCCTTCAGCCCTGGATGTTTTGAACAGCACGATGCTTTGAAGCGCATGGTGGTGTTCCTTACTCCTGTGGAGCTGGGGAGCGCCTGGGCCCTGTGCAGGCAGGTACATCGCCCGTCACCCTCCACTTCACCTCTGGCACTTGTTTTACTTTTTCTTTCGAGGCTTGGTCTCACTAAGTCGTCCAGGCTAGCCTTAAACTCATATTCTAGCCAAGTTAGGCCTTGAACTAGTGATCCTTCTGCCTGAGCCTCCTGAGTAGCTGGGATTACAGGTTTGTTCCACCACGCCTGGCTGAATTTTTTTTTTTTTTAATTTGGTCAAATGGTAAGAATGATTTTTGTCCTGTTTTTGAGACAAGGTTTCATTGCGTAGCCCTGACTGTCCTGGAACTTGCTATGTAGATCAGCCTGGCCTCAAATTCAAAGAGATCTGCCTGCTCTGGAATGCTGGGATTAAAAGTGTGTGCCACCACATCTGGTGAGAATGATTTATTTTTATTTTTATGTATGAGTGTATTGCCAGCATGTGTCTAAGGGCACCCACATTGTGCAGTGCCCTCGGAGGTCAGAAGAAGGCATCAGATCCCCTAATACTAGAGTTATAGATGGTTGTTAGCAGCCATGTGGATGCTGGGAATTGAAACCAGGTCCTTTACAAGAGCAGTCACTGCTCTTAACTGCTGAGTCAGGTCCCCATTTGGAGAATGATTTTTTAAAAGTGTAAAATATACCATTTTCCAGGACTGTCCTCTGACTCATACACAGGCTCTCTTTCTGGACTGGGCTGTGTCTGCTGTCAAAGATTCACACAGCTGGGTTTGTTACTGTTCACACCCTCACACAGAAGGAGAGACAGGGAGAGTCAAGGCAAAGGGTAGAGTATAAGCCGGAGAAGACCAAGGGGGGGTCTTCACTTATGTGGCTTTGGGAAGCCACCGTCCTTGTTTGGGTGAAGACATAATGGTGTAGCCTTGGGGAGAGCACTCACGTTCCTGTAAGTAACCCGATTGCTCTGTAAGTAAGCTCAATCAACTAATTTCTTTCCCACAGGGTACTTTGGTTGGAACTGTGCCTCTGTCATTGGACCAAGGGAGCAAGGGTGGACCTGTTTTACATGCCTCTTCCCAGAAGAAATTGAGCAACATACACATAGACTAAAACCAACTGTTATAAAGTGCACGGTTCAATCAGGTATGATGGCTCACACTGGGAGACTAAGGAAGAAAGATTGCTAGAAGTTTGAAGTCAGTCTGGAATATATAGTGAGTTCCAAGCCTCTTGGGTCTACAAGCCTGTCTCAACAACAATAAAGCTAAACAAAAGTCAACCAATAAACCACCCTGTATATTTTAGGTATTTAATGTGACTGAAGGAAAAAGCATCTTGACAAATGACTGAACAAACTGATTATCTGCCCACCACGCTCCCCCACTCTGGGAGGGGGCCGCATCTATATCTATCTAGCCTAGACATCTGGTTCCTTATCAGCTGCCTACAGAAGACATGACACCCCTACAGAAGACATCAGGTTCCTGTCCGAATGCCTCATCCATCCTCCCCAGATTCTGGGAAGAAGCACAAACCCACCCAAGAATGCATGACTCCCTTCTAGGCCCGTATCAAACTCAGGCTTTCCCAAGCCCCAACTCACAACCTCCGTTCCCTCAGGAAGGCTGGGCACCTTCACAGATGATAAAGCTATCTGCATCTGTTGAGGCTGGATTCGGTTTCTACTCTTTATTCTCAGGTCACCATTTCATCCTGAATTCTACTTAAAGAGCTATATATTCACCCCCGCCCCAGAACCGCCCCCGTTCCTCTGCCTGCAGCCCCTCACAGTCACCAGTCAGTCTTTGAAGACTTTCCTTGCTCTGAATATTCATACAAATATAAATGCATTTATTAGAAAAAGTCATCAACCTACACATGTTGTCGAAAATAATATTTTAACGTATTTCTTTGGAAATTTCATACGCGTGTGCACAATGTGTACCGCTCTAGCACGCTTCACTCAGCCTCCCCCCCGTCACGTCCTCCTTTTTTTCCGAGATAAATTATTCTAACAAATGTAAGCAAGAAGTTAAAGGCAGAAAAACGATTTGTTGTGGTGGAAAAGACTGTTCTATCTAATAAGGAAATAATTTGAGGAGATCTGAAATTAAGCCAAAAGGTTTTGCTTGCTTTTGTTTTCAGAATATGAGTTGCAAAAGCAACAGAGAGTTTACGAGGAATTCAATTTGGTATGAAGTAGATAAAGCCAACTTTATAATGTGACGCACGTGAAAATATGAAATATAATAAATGTAATTAATATCACCATATGCTACCTGACTGTTAAGAGAAAAAAATCATGGAGTCTCCAAGAATTTACAGGCATCCGGCGCTTTTGAATAAATCTGAATAAAATGGGAAGATGCGGACTGAGCTGATGGGGACTTTTCGCTACTCAGCTCTGACTTTCTCCTCTTTGCTCTTCCCTGGATATTCTCCTCTGCCCTCAGACATTTTTCATGTCTGTGGAGCTGCTCCGGCCATCGAGGAAGGACTGGAGGACTCAGGAACGGAAGACCTGGCCCTCCTCCTCCTTCCTTTCTCCCTCTGGGGTCCTGGGAACAGCAGAGAAGCAGCCAGCACATAATGAGACCCTTGTCTCCCTTAATGACTCTGGGGGCTTCGGGGAAGCCGCAGGCTAGTTCTGCCCTAATTAATTGGTAAGGGAGCATTTCCCACAGAGGAATTAGCCTGGATTCTTACATCTCAGGCTCCTCAGTGCTCAGGCCCACCTCGCAGCTGGTGCAGTCATCTTGGACATCTGGAGATGTTCCCCCTGACCTGGGCCAGAGCTCCAGGCTGAGCCTAGGGGTCCTAAGTTTGAGGCCCATAGACTTGGCCTCAAAACCCTGCCCTACCATAAATTAACGTCGGCCGTCCGGGTAAACTTTTTGTCTTTTCCGTAACTGTAAAGGATGCCAGCAATCCCTACCTCCTGGGAGAATGAAAGATTTACTGGCCAGCGTTGGGGTGAAGTATCTGCCTGAGGTGCAGAATGTATGGAGTATCCATCCCAAACCTAGTCATTACCTAATAGTACTCCAATGTTGGTAACGAATCTCCCAACATTAATAACAATATAAAAACATGATGAATAAAATATGAAAATGTTGACAGAATTGGAAAAACTGTCGAGTCAATTTGCACGGGAGTCCGCTGGCAGAAGGAAAAATCAGGACAGAAACCTTATTGTTTTATATGCCGACGCTGGTTCAATAGCGATAATTTGGCGTTCATATTGATGCGGTGCCTCTGATATCAAATGTGCTGCTTGGCGATGTTTTCGATAAACGCATGGGGTTCTGTATGCCAGTTAAATACTGTATTAAGGGGATTAGAGAGCTGGTTCAGCTTCCCGGCACCCATGCAGGTCAGGAAGCTCACCGCTGCCTGTGACTCCAGCTCATGGACCCCACACACTCCTCTTCTGGACTCCACAGGAACCTGAACCTACACACACACACATACACACACACACACACAGTCACACACACTCGCACAGATTAAAATATTTTACAATTGCATAATTGTAATATTTATGCAATACAGATTGCATATATAATCATTTTTCCTAAATGCTGATGTCACTAGTTCTTTTGTTTTGTTGAGGGGAGATTCATATCATACACAATGGGCCATCTCAAAGAGTACAAAACAGTGGTACAGTTACCCCTACCTAGTATGATTCACAGTGCTGGGTAACTATCACCCTCATCTAGTTCCAGAACAAGGAGCTTAAGAAAACCCTACCCTGGTAACACCCACACTCCCCCCGACTCCAGGCCACCGCCAGCCTAGTACCGTCGTGCCTGTGGATTCACCAGTTTTGACAGTCACATAAATAAGACCAAAGGCATTGTGGCTTTTGTGTGTGCCTTGTTTTTCACTGAATGTTTGTTTACAAGTTGTACTGTGTGTGCGTGTGTGTGTGTGTGTGTGTGTGTGTGTGTGTGTGAATGTTCGTGGAGGGCAGAGGTTGACACCAGGTGTCCTCCTTGATCGCTTTCTACATTACTTTATTAGTAAACTTGTTCTGTAGCAGTCCCCTACGTGTGTGATGCACTGTGGCTCCGCCCACTCCTGTGCCTCTCTTTCTGTCCCAGCCCCTCCAGCCCTTCTCCTTTCTTGCAAATCTCTTTCCCATAATCATTAGTCTTTGTTTTGTTTACTGTCCCAAGAATTTAACTAGGGTCATCGACGTGACCCTGGATTTGGAAGCAACTATCTGGGCCTGCTGGGCTCCAGTGGACACCACGCCTTCCCCTCTTTCAGAATCCGTTAGTGGCCAGTGGTAAGTGGTAGGGCCTGTGAACCCTTTCCCCTCCATACCTGATTGTTAGGAGGGCCCAACTTGTATGGCCCAGGGCTGGTGGGCACTTTTATCTAGCTAAGATTTGATATCTTTTGGCCAGCCTCTCTCCAATCCCCTCATCTCTCAGCCCTTGGTAGAAACCAGTGTGTCCTCTGTCCTGACCGGTTTCATGCTTTAGGACGCTCGTATCTGGCCGTCCCTGTCTGGCTGCTTCATCACGTTCATCCATGTTGATGCACACGAGAGACTCTCCCTTTGGCTGGTTTTCTTGGGACAAGGTCCAGTTCTGTGGGCCAGGCTCGCTCTAAATTCTAGTCTCTCTGCCTCAGCCTCCTCAGTTGGGATTGTAAAGATGTGGCAGTGTTATATGACACTATTAATGGGTGCATGAATCTGCAAATATAGAATCCATGAATAGGGAGGATTAATTATGAGGGCTCCAGACACTGAAGTGACTTGCAAAAGTGCTAAACAGTGTTTTGTTTTTTCTCTCTACGTTTACAAAATCATCATTATTTTTGAGGCTATCTACTGTTCACATGTAGTACATTTCTTCTTATTCTGTTAGCTTTGTGAAGTAGCTATGATGTGGCAAATGAAGTTTAACTGGGGTATAATTATTGCTCGTTGAAAACTTCTTATATATTACAATGCTTAAGCAAGTATTTATACCTTTTTCAGGTTTAGTGGAAACCACAGTAACCTACATGGAGACAAACTCTTCAGTGTCCTTCATCATCTTTTAAGCTAAGCTACAGTTTTTTAGAATAATTTGGATTTGCAGAAAAGTTGAAATAATAGTCTAGTTCCACGCACTCCTTTGACCTGGTTTTAGGTATTACTAAGACCTTTCACTGCTGTGGTGTGTTTGAACCATTATAATACAGGTACACTATTTTATCAATGTTCTGTGAATGGAATATGAATATTTATGCCTTATTATTAATAGTTACTTAATACACGGATGCATTATTATTAAGTAAAGCCCTGTGGTCAGGTTCCTTCTTTTTCCTTACACAGGATTAATATTCATTTTTGAAATGTTTGGGATCAGAGGTATTTCAGATTATTTTTTCTTTTTCCAAGTTTTCATGTGTGTGTGTGCATGATTTTGCATGCATGTCGGGTGCACATTTGTGTGAGTGCTCATGCACATGTGTGTGCATGAATGTGGAGGCCTGAGATTGGTATATGGGCTCATCGTCCATTGCCTTTCCACTTTATTCACGGAAGCAGGGCATCTCAGTCAGACCCAGATCTTGCTGATCTGGACAGTCTCCTGAGCCACCTCGCCCTGAGGAGTCCCCATCTCTGCCTTTAGAGGCTGGAATTTCAGGCAGGCTGCCACTCCCACCCAGCATCTACGTGGGTTCCGGTTCTCACATTTGCCCAGCAAGTGCTTATCTACTGAGCCCTGTCCCCAGACTCTGTTTTAGATTTTGCCCATATCCAAACATGGGCCAACGTGATGCGATAGGGAGATTTCACACATGACTGTCGGGGACAAGCCACAGTGAAAAGTCAGATTTTCAGGTTTTGGAGTATTGGTGTACACATAATGAGATGTGTAGACACAAAATTCAATTATGCCTTATATGTACCCCCAACACACAGTTTTTTTTGTTGCTGTTCTTTAGACAAAGGGTCTTGGTATGCAGCCCAGAATTGCCTTCATGAACGCTGGCATCATAGGTGTGTGCCACCGTGTCCATCTTCTCGTAGGCTAGAGCCTGCTGTGCCCTTCCGTAAGACTGAAGTTTAGCTCCCAGCACCCACAGGGGGGCTAACAACGATTCTAAACTCCAGTTCCAGGGGATCCACCTTCTTCTAGCCTCTGGGGGCACTGCACAACACAGGTGTGCACATACACACAGGCAAAATACTCATACACATAAAATAAAGATGAAAAAGTCAAAAAGACTTTACATGAAAAATGATGAGTTTCACTCTTTCCTTTAGGGCACTGCCATGCCAGTCCAATCAGGGAAGATCCAAAAAGCGCTGGGGCCATGTGAGCCACAAGCAGCTGCTCACCTAGGATGGCCGGGGTGTGCTGGAGGCACGCATCACTACGGGATCAACTTAGAGAGTAGTATCACGCAGGTTACTTTGGGAAAGTCGGCATGAGGTATAACCACTTCAAGAGAAAGCCGAGCTTCTGCCCAACTATCAACCTTGCTAAACAGACACCGATCAGCGAACAGACACAAGTAAATGCTGCCCAAACAAGACTGCAGCCGCCCTCAACCCTGGCGTGGTGTGACTGGGAAAGAGAAAGCGCGGTAAGCAGCCCGGCATCGTGAAGGTCCAAGTGGAAGAACTGGGAAGAAGACTGAGGGTGCTGCTGGCACCTGTGCCCTGTTGGCTTGTTGCCACACAGGGAGGCTCATTAAATGCTAGCTGACTCCTTTTAAAAATGCTGGATCTCATCATCATGTCCTCTGCTTTGCTCACACCCACCCATCAACGTCTTTGGTTCTTCCTGTCCTTGGCTCGCAGAGTCTTCCTTCTACTTTCATGTCTTTTCTTTTTGTTAAATCAACATTTCACAAATGAGAGTAAATATGATGTCCAAGCCTGGCTTAATTCACTTATAACGATTTCCTCAGCCAAGGCCCTGCTGGCAGTGGATGGCATCCGGGGGAGGGAGAGTCAGTTTTCTTCAGGGATGCAGCCCCTGATAGGCTTCCTGTGCTTTGGTGGATGGCCCTACACTCATACGTATAGAGGCAGTACTAACTGGACTCAGTGGGTTAAAAAAAAGAGGACACGGGGCTGAAGAGTTGGCTCAGTGGTTAAAAGCACTGGCTACCCTTACAAAGGACTGGGTTTGGTTGTAACCACATAGCAGCTAACAACCATTTGTAACTCCAGTTCCAGGGGATCTGACACTCTCTTTTGACCTCTTTGGGTACTGTACAACACAGGTACACTTATACACTTGTAGAGCAATACACTTATACACGTATGAACTAAAAATAACTATTTTTTTAGAAAGGGGACATGAACTTGGGAGGGGGACCTGGAGGGAATTTGGAAGGATTTGGAGGGAGGAGTGGGACAGACATAACCAGAACACATTGTATGCATATATTCAAAGTATTTTGAAAGTGATTTCCAGTTCCATCCATTTTTCTACGAATCATAATTTTCATTCTTCTTAGCAGCTGAGTAAAATTCCATGGAATGTATGTACCACATCTTTTTTTTTTTTTTTTAAACAGGGTCTCTGTGGCCCCAGCTGGCCTGAATACCCTTATGTAGATCAGCCTGGCCTGTAAGACTGGCCTGCTTCTACCTCTCAAGTGCAGGGACAAATGCATGCACTATCATGCCTGGCCACCACACCTGGCCACGCCTTCTTTAAAATCTTTCATCTGTTGATGGAGTCCTAGGCTGAGTCCATGCCTTATCTGCGGTGACTAGTGCT
Organism: Eospalax fontanierii; assembly: GCA_035773235.1. Taxonomy (NCBI): domain Eukaryota; kingdom Metazoa; phylum Chordata; class Mammalia; order Rodentia; family Spalacidae; genus Eospalax; species Eospalax fontanierii. Next base: position 10,769,578 of record CM069554.1, read on the forward strand.
GCCATACGCAGGTCTCTGTGTTATGCTCCTTTGAGAATTTTCTCGAGTGGTATAGCTGGGTCGTAAAGTACAAAGGTCTCATTTCTCCTTTCCAGAGTCTTGCTGGTTTTCTTGATGATAGCCACTCTGACTGGGGAGAGCTGGAATCTCGATGCAGTTTTGACTCAGCATCAGAATTTTAATTATTTTATTTAAAATTTTTATTACTATTAATATTAGTAGTCGTGTACAGTCTCCCTAGTCCCAGCCCACTTGGAAGTCACTGGTGGACTGTGCTTGCTTCGATCTCACCGAGTTCTGCCTGCCTCTGTGTCCTGAGGGCTGGGATTAAAGATGTGCACCACTATACCTAGTTATTATTTTTATGTGTATGAGTGTATTGCCTGCATGTGTCATGCAATGCCCATGGAGGTCAGAAGAGGGTGTCAGATTTCTTGAAACTGGAGTTATGTATGGTTGTTAGCCGCCATGTGGGTGCTGGGAATCAAACCTGGGTCCTCTACAAGAACAGCCAGTTCTCTTAACTGCTGAGACATCTCTCCAGCCATGGGCATCAGAATTTTAAAAGGCTCACCAGGTGTTTATAAGATACAGCTAAATTTGAGAACATCCTCTTAACAAGTGTATTCAAGGTCTAACACCAGGGCTGTGTGTACAAAGAGCTGGAACTGGGAGGCGGCTTGGGATGTCATCAAATCTCTGTGCACGTGTCTGCCCACAGTGTGGTAATGTCTACTCCATAGGTCTAGGCAAACCACGTGTAAGTAAGGGAGCCTGCCTAGTTCAGGTTGCCACCAACAACTGCCCAATAACAGTAATGAACATCTATCGACTTAAAAACGTGTGTGTGTGTGTGTGCTGAGAGGCATGCTGAGGCTTGTGAGTAGAGGTCAGAGGACAATTTTATGGGAGGTGAGCTCTCCTCCCACCTTTACCTGGGTTCTGAAGAAGGCACTCAGGTCGCCAGCCTGGGCCCTGTCGCCTGCCCTTACTTTTTGTTCTCCAGCTGGGCTCCGTGCTGAGTTCCTTTAAAGAGCATTCGTTCTCAAAACTAATCCTGTGCTGGAAGCAGCCGAGCCAGTGTCATCTGAGCGGAAACATTGCCCCGTGTACCCTTCAGATCGCAGGGAAGACTATTAATTACAACAGTAACAGCAATTATGACAGGCTCCCGCTTGCACAGCGCCTCACGCGGAAGAGGGCACTTCCACACTCACGCGAGCTTTAATGTGCTCAGCTGTAATTTTCTCTGGGGTCAGCCAAGTCACCTCCCTTGTTTAGGCAGGAGGCCTGGCACAGAGATGGAGAGTGGCGGGCCCAAAGGCACAGAGCAGTCAGGCGGCCTAGGCCAGGAGAGGCGCACCCCGGGGAGACGCTGGCCGGCGAGCCCAGCGGTGGCCGCTGGCGCCGAGGATGCGCGCGCGGGCCCGGCGGTGACGGCGCTCCATCCCCGCGCGCCCCTGGGGACCCCGGGCCTCGGGAGGGGCAAGGGGCGTGCGCGGGAGGCGCGGCTCCGCGCGGGGGCGGAGGCTGGGGAGAGGCCGCCCCCGCCCGCCCGGCGTGCCCCCGCTCCCGCGCGGCTTCGGCGGGGGGACATCCCCGAGGGGGTCCCGCCCCCGCCCCGGCGCCCCCCGCGCCCACGTGAGCGCAGCGCCAGCCTGCGTCCCGCCCGCCGCACTGCTCGGCGGCGGTGCCTCGGTCGAAGGAGTCCTAGAGCAGACGCTGCGTGGGTCCCCGGCGGGTCCCCGCGACCCCGGCCGGGCTCGGCTCCTGCATCCGGGCGCAGCGCACAGGCCGAGACGCCGGAAGGCGGCCCCGCCTCCCGGACGCTGGTGAGTGTGGACCCCGGCCCCGCGCGCCGGGACGGGTCCTCCGCAGGTAGTGGTGGTGGAGCGGGGGTGTGCCCAGGTCTCCGCATTGCCATTGCCTTGTCAGCCGGCTTCTCGCTGCCCCTTCGGAGGCTCTGAACCTGCTGTGCTCCAGATCACCCTGGTGAGTTCCTTACCTGTCGCCCTAGTGACCACCTCCCAGGGTTCCCCATCCGGTGGCCTCACCTTACAGGCATGTTTCCATCATTGGACCTGATGCCTCTCCGATTTCCTCCGCTGGACTCCTTTTACTATTAGAGGTTCATTAACTCTACACATGCCTATTGTGGTTAACACTGTTAACACTGGCCACATTGCAGGGACGCTGTGTGAAGGTAGGTTGTGTGTGTGTGTGTGTGTGTGTGTGTGTGTGTGTGTGTGTGTGTATGTGTATGAGAGAGAGAGAGAGAGAGAGAGAGAGAGAGAGAGAGAGAGAGAATTTTGATTGAGATTGATTTATGGGTGGAACAGTTTTTCCTGAAGAGCTGTGTGTGGCAATGTTTGAACTTGAGGATGAAATTGAATGCTTGAAGTTCTGTGTTGGAAGTCCGTGTGCCTATGTGTGTAAAAATCGTATGTCACTGCCTGTGAGTTTTATTTCCAAAGGATACTTGTGCAGGGCACTTAGAGTCTGTGGTTTTGTGTCTCATGGTGTGTGTGGCTGTGGCCAGCTTGTGTGTGTGTGTGTGTGTGTGTGTGTGTGTGTGTGTGTGTGTAAGAATTGTGTGCCTGATACTGCGCACATGAACCTCCATTTCTGGAGGGGTGTATGGCTGTCTGTTTGAAGAGATTCTGTATGATCGTGTATCCACAAAGGATTGTGTAGGTGTCATTTGCACACAAGAAGCTTGTGAGGTTATGCTCAAGTGTGTTTGATGAACGAATTTGCATCCTGCCTTCCTTTCCCTCCATCACCCTTGCTTTCCCTGGGTGGCACAACATTGATCTACAATGTACAGAAAGCTTCCTGTGGCCCACTGGGGTTTGTAGGGGAGAAGCATTTGGTCCTGTCTTAAGTCACTGACCGTAGAATGGAAGAAGGCAAGCAAAGAACCGGTGGCTAACTGAGCTCAGCTTTGAGGCTGGGAAGGTGGTCCTGCAGCATTTGCTGCTCCTGCAGAGCCCCAGTTTCACTTCCCAGTTCCAGGGTATCCAATGCCCTCTTCTGCCCTCTTCTGGCCTTGGAAGGCACCAGGCACACGTGTGGCGCACATATAAACAAACCTGCAGGCCAAACACTCATACACATAAATCTTAAAAAACAAACAGACATACAGCTTCAAGCTATATCAACAAAGAAAAAGACAAAGGCAGAATCAGGCACCTGCCACGCCCTCCTTTTCCGAGGGCGGAGGTAACACTAAGGCTCCAGCACACTCTGGTTTGGTGGAGAGTAGTGTAGCAAGTCTCCTGTCTCTGCTGCTCAGGTTCTGGGATGACAGCATGTGCCACCCACTCAGCTCACAGAAACATCTCATTTTTGGATGAACCTTCTATCCCAGGACTTTGTTTTGCAGAGTTGTTCCGCCCCACATCTTTAGCCAGTGTGTAGGATCGATCAGTGCATACACTGAGCCCTGAGGGCTGTAGGGAGATTTACTAGTTGTTTTCTGGCCTTGCTGCTTATGGCTCTGGGAGTTTCCCTCAGTCTCCCTCCCTCCCTCCCTCCCTCCCTCCCTCCTTCCCTCCCTCCCTCCCCTCCCTCCCTCCCTTCCTTTGTCTCACCCATAGCCCAGAAATCTTAATCTTCCTGCCTCACTCTCCTGAGTGCTGGGATTCTAGATCTGTACTACCATGCCCAGCTAAGGTATCTGATTTTTTATATAGGGTCTTTCTATGTAGTCCAGGCTGGCCTTGAACTCCTGAGTGCTGGCCTGACAGGTGTTTCCCCTACCCTGGATGTTGGTTGAATCTGAGGGTGCTGATTTGTGGCTGTGTGGAAGCAGCTGCCTGAACCACACAGCATGGCTGATAATGCAGAGAACGGTAAAGAATGTCTAGCCTCCTGTCTAGTTTGGATTTTAGTTGAATGCTCTGGGGATGCTTATGAGCAACTTCATGTCACTGTTTGTGACCAGGAAACGCGACCACATCCCAGAGAGAGGAAGGGATTGCCCATCTCCTGTGCGGCTTGTGTCCTGGGCCTTTAATTTTTCCAGAGCAAGATGAGAAGCTACGCTCTGGCTTCAGGTGACTGGTCCATTTGGAGCAGGATTCTGGCTGGGGCCTCATGCTGGAAACCAGGGCTCTGACCTGCAGGATGCAGAGCTGGGAAGGCTGGGCCAGATGGCTCATCCTTTAGAAGCTGGTGGCGTGCTGAGCCGGACAAGGATGACAGTGATCTGAGAAAGGCAGCGAAACAATGAGGAAGCAATTCACAGCTGGGCTTGCCGCTGTGCGCCTGCAGTCCCTGCTGCTTGAGAAGCTGAGCAGGAAGGATCACAAGTTCAAGGCTAATTTAGGAAACTTGGTGAGACGCTGGATCCGTGGCAGGCTAGCCTAACGTGTGGGTGGGTGGGGGAGCACGTTTAGATTAAATCCCCAGGACTGCAAAATGCCCAAAATAAAATATATCCAAAGATCTCCAAGATGTCCTATTCCCGCCTTGGATGAATTCAGGGAGGAAGGTGGGACTGCCGTCTGTTTCTAGGAGCCAGAATCGGAGGCAAACCAAACAGGCCAGAGTCCAGCACAGCACAAGAATGAGTGTTTCTCTGCTCTAGAGGGCTTTCCCTTTTTCTCCCTTTTTTTGAGATGGTCTTACAATGTAGACCAGGCTTATCTGAAACTGGAAATCCTCCTGTCTTAGCCTCCCAAGTACTGGGATGACTGGCATATGCCACCATCCTCTAGAGAGTTTTTTCTCTAAGAGCCAGATGAACGGGGGTATTTCTCAGGACTCGGCATACTCAAAAGGGGAGATTGAGAAGGTAAGTGTCTCTTTGTCTCTCTGTCCTTCTGTCTCTCTTTCTTTCTCTCTCTGCTGGGGATGGAACCAGGACCTTGTGCATAATTGATAGACACTCTTAACTCTTAGCTGTGCCTCGTCCCCTGAGAGGAGATGAAGGTGAGGACTCTGCAAAGGTATGGATAGGGTCAAAAGAAATGAGTGAGGTCTGCACCAGCAAGATGGCTGTGGAGATAAAGGTGCTTGCTTCAAGGCCTGACGACCTGAGTTCGACCTCCAGGATTCAAGAGAGAACTGACTACTATTGCCAGTTGTCTCTGACCGAAGCGTGCGCGCACACACGCGCGTACACACACACACACACACACAATCTGGGAAACTATTATTCCAGGATTTGTAGCACAGGGCAAGGGTTCTGGGGGAGCACTGGAGAGGGGTCTGTTCTACATGTGGCAGCATAGGTGCCGTAGTTTCTCCTCTGTCTCTTCCCACCGTCTCTTCTCCAGTGCCTGGGTCGGTGCCAGAGGGCCAGAATCCTGTGTAGCTGGAACAGAGCTGTTACATTTTTGCTGGGAGATCAGTGTACATTAGTCTGGCTTTCTTTTCAGGCAAAGAAGTCCACTGCCCCAGTGCCCACAAAACTTTTAGGAATCCAGGGAAACACTTCTGAACATTCTGAAGAAAATGTCCAACTTTCAGGTCAAAGGAAATGTTTTGGATGATACTCAGATGTGGCTTTAATCACAGGAACTTTTCACACTGTGGGATAGTAACATCCGGTGGCATCTAGTATTTCTTCAAAGTCGTGTAGCCATTGCCTCTATGTATTTCTAACACAATACCCTCAGGCTCCACTCAGTATCACAAGCAAAGCATGCATGAAACTGACCCAGCCCACCAAGTTTCCCAGTTTAGTGACACAGTACATGGCAATGTGCCTGTTGGCTGATTCTCCTTTCAACTGCCAAATTGCCCACACTACAAACTGATCCTGCAGGAGAAGATCCCGTTCTAAATCCACACCAGGACATTTGCTGAGAGTGTTTTGCTTTCTTACCACTGTAAAGCCCCAAACGCTGGGAACTGAGCTACTCCCAGTCGGACACTGTATTTATCTTTATCATCAGGCTGGCTTTAAACTTGCTTTGCTTTTGCTGTCTGTGAGTCAAACCCAGAACCTTGAATGTGCTAGGTTATTTGTTTTGTTTTGTCTTGAACTTGTAATACCCCTGCCTCAACCTCCCAAGAAGCTGGAATTACAGGCCTGCCACAGGCCTGGCTGAAAGCAGTTTCTAAACTGCCCTGTAAATTCAAAGTGTTCCTGAACAGATGGGCAGATTTTTTTTTTACTTGCATGCATTTTATTTAATTTATTGAAAGCACAACATCCCACCTTGGATATTTTTAATTTTTTGAGACAGGGTGTAACCCTGGCTTGCCTGAAATTGACAATGTAGACCAGGCTGGCCTCAAACTCATGGGGATCCATCTGCCTCTGCCTCCCCAGTGCTGGAGATAAAAACGTGGGCCACCACATCTGTCATTACATTCTTAAAAACAATTACACTTTTATTTTGTGTGCATGTTTTCGTGTGATAGGGGCAGAGGATAACCTGCAGGAGTCAGTTCTCTCCTTCCACTATGTGGGTCCCAGAGACTGAACTCAGGACCTCAGTACTGGCAGCACGTTCACTCGCCCATCTCCCCAGCGCAGGATACATTTTTAAGTAATTTGATAAGGATAAGTGGGCAGAGGAGACACAGACTTGTCAAACACACACCCTAGTACAGTATCCCACTCCAAAAAGGCTTGTGAAGATTATGCTGGGCCCAGAACTCTTATAATCTCCCCGTTGCTCCCCAGGGCATGCCAGCAGGGACATTTATTGGGCACCCACTGTTTACCAGTCCCTTGCTCTTTTTTAACCCTCTGATAAGGTTAGAAAGGTCTTCAGGGAGGACACTCAGCTGTATTGGTTTGGGGGACTAGCTTTAAAGTGTAGTGTCAAAGGCTCTGCATGCAATCGGCATTCAGCAAAAAAATGCTATTTTCATCGCGAGCCGGAGCAGCCCCCAGTCGTTGAGATGATCTCAGTGGAATAAGGAGTGGGCCGCAGAAAGAAATGTCAAAGTGTGCATTCTTTTGCAATTCCTGCTCTGGCACTACTCTTGTAGGGGATGAGTTCTAAGATCTTGACCCTTTGTAGCCAGGACGCGACTCTTGGACCCTGGGGGCAGTATCTCTGGCCCCTCCAAGGACGCATCCAAGCCAACGGACATCACCCCCTCGCCTGCCCCCTCCCTCTGCCCACGCTCTTCCCTGCCTCCCCTCACCAAACCCGGGTTCTTTTGTCCCCCGCAGAGACACCATGAGCAGCCACGGCAACAGTCTGTTCCTCCGGGAGAGCGGCCAGCGCCTCGGCGGGGTCGGCTGCTTGCAGGGGCTGCAGGACAGCCTGCAGCAGAGAGCACTGCGCACGCGCCTGCGCCTGCAGACCATGACGCGAGAGCACGTGCTGCGCTTCCTGCGCCGGAACGCTTTCATCCTGCTCACCGTCAGCGCGGTGGTCATTGGTGAGCTCTGTGACCTGGAGGCGGGCCTGGCACTCACCTCCGTACTGGCTCATGATTATGGATCCTTTGCTCTTTTTCACTGGTGCTCACAGCCCACCGGCCACTGCCCCAGCCCCTCTGAGGACACACTCATACGGAGGGCACACACGTGGGGACACAGCTGTATGCGCACAGTGTCGTAAGTGTGCTCCAGTACCCACCAAGTGTACTTTGTAAACATGCACTTTACATACGCAAGCAGATACATGAGCAGATCCTATTCACAGAACTTAGAGGCCTAGATACAAAAGCCTCAGGGCACGCATGTACAGACACACAGCTGTCCATCATATCCTTGGGAAGTCGGTTCCAGGAAACAGCACCCCATTTATTTAAGGGGCTTTAGCATTGATTTGGATTTGGGCATCTGGAGATTTGATTAGCCACGGGTTTTTGTGGATGCTCAAGTCTCAAATAAAACGGGGCAGTGTTTGTCTAGAATCTATGCAGAGCCATCTTGACCCTAAGTGATTTCTAGATACTTGTAACACTCAGTGCAGTGCAAATGCTGGGCAAATACTGGTTATACTGTATTGTCTGGCAAATAACAAGAGGAAAATCTGTACACGTTCAGTGACACAACTAAAATGTATGTGTGTGGTGTATAAAATAATGGGCTTCATCACGACGTGCTCTTCTCTCTAACGTGCTCTGGCTCTTTCTAACATGCTCTGGCTCTCTCTAACGTGCTCTGGCTCTCTCTAACGTGCTCTGATAGTACTTGCCGCACCCCCCTTTCTAGTCCTCCCACTGCCCTCCTTCCTTCTCCCAAATTGTCTCCCTTCTTTTGTCATCAGACACAAAATATTTTTTCTAAAAGTTTCCGTCCATGCTTGATTGATTTGACAATGAAACTCAAAGAATACCCAGGGCCAAAGGTGCCAGACCTTGTGGAACACTGAATACAGTCACACATGTACATGCATTCATACTTACAAGCTGAAGAGCCTAACTACCCATGCAACGCACATGTCACAGTTATAGACACACTGGAGGAATTCACATGCATCTTCATGTGCATGAGCCAGAATATCCAGGTACATGTATATGCTCAAAACTGAACACACACTCTCACACACATCCATTTGCATACACAGTGATTGTATATATATACATTTGCACACATGTACATGGCAGCATACCTTCATACATTTCCACAGTGCACACACATGCTCATGTACACTTGTATATGTGCACACATGAATGTACACACATCCAAATGCACACATGCCAGGACACACAGCCATGCACACACATATCTATGCACCCACCTATCCATGTTCACACCTTCTCGCAGACATACACACGCCCTCTTAGAACGTTCACTGCTTCCCCCGCCCCCTCTTTGGGATGGATGGGCCCCACTGGGGGCTGTGACCACACTCCATCCCACGGTTCTCCTCCTTTTCGGCTCTAGGGGTCAGCCTGGCATTCGCCCTGCGCCCATACCAGCTCTCCTACCGTCAGATCAAGTACTTTTCTTTTCCTGGTGAGCTGCTCATGAGGATGCTCCAGATGCTGGTGCTGCCCCTCATCGTCTCCAGTCTGGTCACAGGTGAGAGCCCAGACCACTGTGGACCTCCAGGACCCATCTAGGGCCCAAGGCTACCCCATGTTTGGGAACTTTTTCCCCACTCAGCAACTCAAACACGGAGTCTGCATGCAGCTCCCGGTCCTCATCCGATGCCTAGGTCCTTGGTGGACTCAGATTCCTGCTGCTGTATGACTCACGTATGAATAACTTTCTTGCATTTCTCCTTGGAGGTGGAATGCCAACCTGCCAGAACTCAGAATTATCCAGAGGAGAAAGGAGACTGTAGAAGGAGGGGTGGCGGGGAAGGGAGGAGATTAGGGTCTATTTAAGGAGGAAGGTGAGCATGTAGAAGGTGAGTGTGGTGGAGGCGCCAGAATGGAGAGTAGAGGAGGGGAAGGGGCCGTGTGCACATCATGCAGCACTCTGCAAACTTTTCCGGGCTTCGAGGGCCACCTGATCCGTGTTGCAATGGTTCAGTTCCATTCTTGTAATGAAAAGCACCAGTGGGCAATATGTAAACAAACCGGCATGGTCGTCCTAGTTTTCTTCTGTTGCCGTGATAACATTTCTTGGCCAAAAGTAATTTAGAGGAGAAAGGATTGATTTTAGGTCACAATTCCAGGTTATAATCCATCATAGAAAAAGAAAATCAAGGCAGGAATTAGAAGTATCTAGTCACATTCATGGTCACAGGCAGAGAAAATAAACCTATGCTTGCTTTGCGTTCCACCCCCTCTCGGTACTTACACTGTTCAGAATCCCCTTTCTAGGAACGGTACTGCCCACGGGGAGTGGGCCTCTACAATGTCCAGCATGGCAGTGAGTCAGAGAATCCCTGAAGACTGCTAGCATAGCCAAGTATAGTGTTAAGACTCAGTACTTCATTAGGATATAAAAGTGGAGAACCAGAAAGTTCTCTGTTGAGGGAACAGAGACCCTGAATTCCTGTCCCCACTGTGTATTTATTACCTTAGCTTAACATAAACAGAACAAGGAAAGATCATTACTCAGTGCAGACAGTCTTGTGAACGCTCCAAGACTTCTTGATATGCTGCTTTACAACAGAAGTGGCTGGAGAGGAGGCCCCGAGGTTAAGAGCACTGGCCGGTCTTGCAGAAGACCTGGGCTTGAATCCCAACACCCACATGGCAGCCAACAACTGTAACTCCAGTTCCAGGGGATCAGATGCCCTCATTTGTCCTCCCCAGGCACTGCACAATAGTGCACTTACATACGTGCTGGCAGAATCACTCATGCAAATAAAAAAATAAATAAAAGAGAACTTGCTTTATAAGAAGGGAGCTAAGAATAACAGAACTTATGACCTGCCGTTGGAATGGTTTTTTTCTTAAGTCTGAGGGTGCTGAAACCCCTCTATACAATGGCGCGGTGTTTGTAGACAGCCTGTGCTCCTCTTCCTCTATGACTTACATAACCTCTAGGTGATATAGTATACCCAATACAGTGTACAACTTTATTTCAAAGCAAAAGAGAACTTTATTCATTTTATAGATTTATTGATTATTATTGTTATTAAATCACTGTGTGCATGTGTCTACACGAGTGCAGGTGCCCTTAGAGGCCAGAAGAGGGCTTTGAATCCTCCTGGAGTTACAGGTAGTTGTGAGCTGCCAGACCTGGGTGCTGAGAATTGAACTTGGATGCTTTGCAAAGCAGCACATGCTCTGAACCATTTAGCCATCGCTCCAGCCCCCTTGATTGCCTAATTACATTTTACACAGCAATGCACTTACTCATTTTACCATAAAGGCAGCTGTAGAAACAGCTTTGGGGCAGTTGAAGACGGGCCAGTCGTTTTAATGGATATATCCAGCTGAGGGTCATGCACTGGTTTTGAGCGGATGGTGGGTGGGTGGAACAGGTGGATGGCGTGGGCGGGGTCACAGATGCAGCTTTGGGGACTGCATCGTCTCTCTTCCAGGTATGGCATCCCTGGACAACAAGGCCACAGGGCGGATGGGGATGCGGGCAGCTGTGTACTACATGGTGACCACGGTCATCGCAGTCTTCATCGGTATCCTCATGGTTACCATCATCCATCCCGGCAAGGGTTCCAAGGAGGGGCTGCCCCGCGAAGGCCGCATTGAGACTGTCCCGACAGCCGATGCTTTCATGGACTTGGTCAGGTGACATTCTCATTTTGTTGGGGTTTCTGGGTGTACATGTGGCAACTCTCTTTCAAAGAGAGACCAAAGGGACACGTGGAAGTGGAAGCAACTATTGATTGCCATTTTGGGTACCCAGTTTTTGACTTGGATTCTTGCACATTTCCTCCAAGAGAGCTACACCTAGGACGTTTCTGCGCTCCTAGGCTGGGGAGGATACAGCTGGAGCATCTCAGGATGGGGTCAGAAGAGCTGCTCTTCACCTGGTGTTGCCAATCTGCTCTGGAGAACAAATGATTCTCTTAGAGCATTTACATTTTGTCCACCACAATCAAGGCTAGCCAACTTTCTACCTTAGTATTGCCTTGGAGTTGGATTTAGGTCTTTCTCTCCTTCTCTCTCTCTCTCTCTCTCTCTCTCTCTCTCTCTGTGTGTGTGTGTGTGTGTGTGTGTGTGTGTGTGTGTGTGAATTGAAGTCTGAATATGCTGTAAGGCTCTGCAAGGTGCTCAGATAGACCTGGATTCGAGGTCTTAGTGTGCTTTCTCTTGCTATTAAAGAATGCCTGAGGGCCAGCGACATGGCTCAGTGGATAGAGGTCAGGCTGCTAACCCTGACAACCCAAGTTGGATCCCTGGGACCCACATGGTGAAAGAGAGAGCAGACTCCCTCAAGTTGTCCTCTGACCTTCACATGTGCTGTGGCTCTTCCACACCCCCCCCACACACACTCACACCCCCCCCCCACAAATGAATAAAATAAAGTTAGGGCCAGCAAGGTGGTTTCATGGGTAAAACTGCTTGCCGCCAAGCCTGCCAGTGTGAATTTGATCCCTCAGACCCCCGCATGGCCAAAGGAGGGAACTGACTTCCGCAAGTTGTCCTCTGGGCTCCACCCACGTACCGTGGAGTGTGCATGCCCATGCATACAACACAATGGATCAACAACATTCAAAAATGAGTTGTAACGAACTGAGGTTCATTTAGCTCACTGTTCTGGGAGCGGGAGGTCTAAGAGCCTGTGCTGGCATCTGGTGAGGGCCTTCTTATTTCCAGAGTGGACAGCATCTGTTGGTGGGATGGAGCAAGCATGTTAAAAAGAGCATGCTTTTGCAACAAATCGATTCCCTGTTAACCCATCAAGCCTTCAACCCAAGGCTCCATCTCCCAATATCACCTTAATGCCAATCAGATTGTAGCATGACTTTTTGGGGCAACTAACAATAGGCAAACCCCAAGTTTTGTCCACACCTTTGAGCAGCTGTGTAGGTCTGGGTAATGGTCTTTGGCCTTTGGTTTCTTTGTGTGGAAGGTAGGGTGTTAACAGCACTTGCTTCTAGGGTGACCGTGGGGTTTGGGCCAGGTGTTGAGGGCAGGTGTGGCCCTGTACCTGGCCCACACTGAGCATGTCTACCTGCCTGCCATGACTTGTCGTCACCGTCCCTTCACACTTACCATCCTTGACTTGCTTCCAAGTCTAACCACTTTCCTTTCTCTGATGTTTTTCTGCAGAAACATGTTTCCACCCAACCTCGTGGAGGCCTGCTTCAAACAGGTCAGGGAGAAGCACACGGTTTAATCAAAGAGGGGTGGAGGGTGGGGGAGCTGGCTACCCAAGGTGAAGGGCGGGAAGAAGGGCCTGAGAGAACGATGGGTGGGGGCTTTTGGAGGATTCTGAGAGAATAAATGCAGTTCCCATGGTTATGATTTCTGTTTTGTTTCATTATCATGTATTTGTGCGTGCGTGTGTGTGTGTGTGTGTGTACACATCGGAGGACAGCTCGTGGGAATTAGTTCTTGCCTTCAGAGTTGCATTGCTGGCCCTAGTTTTAGGTTTTGGATTTCGGATCGGGGATGCTCAATGCTCAGCCTGTGTTTTTCATTGCTTTGATCACATCCCATCCGTGCATTGTGGCGTCATACCATAACTCTGGCAGTGTGTGTCCAAGATGACATGTATGCTCTGTGCATTCTAAGCATGCCCTGCTGCTATTTAATATTTAAATTGTTATGTATGTATGCATTCATATATTATTTATATTTTGTATGCGAGTATTTTGCCTGCATTTATGTAAGTGCACCTGTGTGTGCAATGCCCACAGAGGCCAGAAGAGGGCATAGGATCCCCCTTGGAACTGGAGTTACAGATGGCTGTTAGCTACCATGTGGGTACGGGGAAGCCAGCCTGGATTCTCTGCCAGAGTATCAGTCCTCCTAACCACTGAGCCATCTCTCCAGCCCCGAAATCATTTAGTGCTTCAAGCTGACCACTTGAGCTTGGATAACTGATCATAGAACTTGTCCCTGGAGAAAACTGATTCTTTGTCTCTCAGCTGCCATTGATTGCCTTTGGCTCTTCATTCTGAAGAGTGGGAATTTCCTCGCATGCACATTGATGTGTCAACCAGAGCTGTCATTGCGCCAGTCTTGTTAGGCAACCATACTGTGTCATGGTACAGCTTGCCTGGCATATCTAGAAGACACAGTCTAGCAGCAGGCATCCTGGTCCTCTGACTCTTACACTTTAAAAAAAATACATACTTTAATTTTGTGTGTGTGCACGCACACATGTGTGCACACCTGAAGAGGCCAGAGAGATCATTGGATCCTCTGGAACTGGAGTTACGGGGGGTTGTGAGCTGCCCAGTATGGTACCCTGCGAGAGCAGTTTGTACTCTCAACTGCTGAGCCATCTCTCCAGCCCCCCAGCTCCTGTTTTTAATTGTTTTGTGGAATGCTTATTCTTTTCTCCATAATCGTCGCAGTAATTCGTTCACTCCTTTAGTACCTTGGTCAAATCACACATGCACTCATTAGGATTTACTCAACAAGACTTCCTAGGGCTCTGGAGCCAGGAATTGGTGTTATCGGGGATTTCTGCAGTTGTCTTATCTGCCATACTGAGCCTGGGCCCAATTTCTCTGCATTTCAGTTTAAGACGCAGTACAGCACGAGAGTGGTAACCAGGACCATTGTAAGGACAGAGAATGGGTCGGATCTTGGGGCCTCCGTGTCTCCCCCATCCTCACTGGAAAATGAAACAAGCATCCTGGAAAATGTCACCCGGGCCCTGGGCACTCTGCAGGAGGTGCTGAGCTTCGAGGAGACCGTGCCAGTGCCTGGCTCGGCCAACGGCATCAATGCCCTGGGCCTCGTGGTCTTTTCTGTTGCCTTTGGGCTGGTAATTGGTGGCATGAAGCACAAAGGCCGCGTCCTGAGGGACTTCTTCGACAGCCTTAATGAGGCCATTATGAGGCTGGTGGGCATCATTATCTGGTGAGTGCTTGCCTGCGCCGGGTGGGTGGCGGTGGTGCCGGAGAGTGACGGAAGTGGGGCTGGACCAGGCAGGCTCTGTGGAAGCTGCTGATGGGACTGTCGGGGATGTTTGTGGGTATGTGAGTTAATTAAGTTGTCAGCTCACTGGTCTGTGTGTATCTTTCTGTAGTGACTCATTCAGCGGTTTGTGGCCTCATTAATCGGCTCACTCCTCTGTTCTTCTGCCCAGACGTTCATTCTCTCTTTTGTTCTCCTCTGCATCAACTCGCTTGTTCTTTCATTTTTAAATGTATTGTAAAAACCTTATCCTTTGAAAATTTCATTCAGGCATATAATGTATTTTGATAATATCGACAATCTGACCCCTCCAACTTCTCCCAGACCTTCCCCATGGCCCCCTTCCAGCTTCATATCCTCTCCTTTTTGTTGTTATAGATAACCTACTGATTCAAATCAGAGCGTGTCTGATTGCACATGAGCGTAGGGCTAGCCACTGACGCGTGGAGGCCACATCCCTGAAGAAACCCGGCTGTCCGTCTCCCAGTAGCCATCAATTGCCAATAGCTCCTCAGCTAGGGGTGGGGGCTCACGAGCTCCTCTCCATCCGTGTTGGCCTGTTAACTGGTGTGATCTCGGGCAGATCTTGTATAGGCAAACATAATTTTTGTAAGCCCATTGCATTGCTTTTTGAAAAAAGTCTTCCTGTGTAGCCCAGAATGGCCTGGCACCTGCCAGCTTTGCAGGAGTCACTTCTCCCCTTCTACCGGGTAGGCTTCCGCTCAGGCCATCAGGCTTGTCAGAATTGTCTTCACCCATGGAGCCATCTCGACAGCCCCCACTTTTTATGTGCTGAGGTTGAACCAGGGCCTATGTATCCTAGTAAATCAATCTATCGCTAAGTTGTACCTTCAGTCTCCTAAATAATGCTCTTGAATTTTTTTCTGTGGTGCTCAGGATGGTCCCCACGACCTTGCACACGCTGGGCAGTTGTAGCACTGAGCTGTGGCCCCCATCCTATTGGTTAAGTCATTACTTGACACCTTCATTTATTTCCTCACTGAGACCTATTTTCTGTGGGAGTTCATTCCTTTTGCCCTGGTTATTCTTTCATTTAGTCACCTGGGTACTCCCTTCATCCATCTGTTCACACCCCACTTTCTTCTTCCATTTTTGTATTGTGTGTACGGGCCCACACGTGTGTGGGTGACAATCTGATCTAGGTAATTCCTCATTAGGACTCTTCCCAGGTGATTGGAGGTTGTGTCATGTTCACAGAAAATAACGAACGTTTAGCAGGCTAGAGATAAGGGCTGTCTTAGCAGTGGCTGGGGTGGGAGAGGGGATGTAGCGGAGTGTGATCCTGAAGTTGGAAAGGTTTTAAACAAGGGAACGAGATTAAATAGAGTTGTGGGAATTTTCCCGCCATGACTGGCCAGCAGGGGAGATAGTTATTAGTTAACTTTCTGTTGCTGTGACAAAATACCAGAGAACACCATTTTAAAGGAGAAAAGGTGTATTGTAGCTCACAGTTCAGTCGTTCAGTCTGTGCTTGGCTGGATTGTTGTTTCTGGGCCATTTTGGTGAAAGGACATGACTGAATGAAGTGACTGACTTCATGGTGGGCAGGAAGTGGGGCAGAGAGAGGGCCTGGGGACAGAGTAAGCCTCCAGTGGTCTGCTTCTTCCAACTAGACCCTACTTCCTACAGTCCCCTCCCAATAGCCCATTCTGCTTAGAATCCATTAAGGGATAACCACAGAAGAGATTAGAGTTCTCACAATTCAGTACATTTACAAGGGCCCTATCTCAGAACATGGCCCCACTGGAAACCAAACATGTGAGCCTTTGAGGGACAGTGTTCTGGATGCAAACCCTAAAACTAGTACTATTTTTAAAAAAGATTTTATTTAATTTATATCTGTGCATGTATGTGCATATGAATCTGTATGTGTGCGCATGTGTGTGTGCGTGCGCGTGTGTGTATGCCTGAGAAGGTCAGAAGATGTCAGGTTGCTTCAAGCTGGAGCTAGAGGCATTTGTAAACTGCCCAGTGTGGGTTCTGGGATCCCAACTGTGGTCCTTCTGATTGAGCAGCCGGTGCCCTTAACTGCTGAGGTGTCTCTGAACCCTGTCCCTTGTGATGTTCTGGATGCTTGGGGTGGAGTTGGGCGCTGTGTGGTAGGCTCTGTCTGGCTCCAGGGTGCTATATGGGCAAAGCTTTGAAAATGCCCGCTCCAGACATGTAAGGGAGGCCAGAAGAAGTCCCTGACCGGTGTGTGGCTTGCTCAGGTATGCACCCGTGGGCATCCTGTTCCTGATTGCTGGGAAGATCCTGGAAATGGAAGACATGGCCGTCCTCGGGGGTCAGCTGGGCATGTACACCCTAACGGTCATCGTGGGCCTGCTCCTCCATGCGGGTGGTGTGCTGCCGCTCATCTACTTCCTCGTCACCCATCGGAATCCTTTCCCCTTCATCGGCGGCGTGCTGCAGGCCCTCATCACGGCCATGGGCACCTCTTCCAGGTGAGGTCTCGCCCTGAGCTCTCCCTACATCCGTTCCTCCTCCCCAACGATCCCTTTAGTAGTTCTGCTCTCCCCGCCCAAACACCTCTTACAGGTGAACAGTGACATGGGGGGGGGGGTGTTGAAACTCTCTTCAGGTACCTGGGGGCTAGCCTTTGCCCTGGGCTGGCTTTCCTTTGTGTTTCCTTTCTTGTTTCTCCCTTTTATGAGGAGGAGAGCCAGGTGCCAATTCTGAATCTGAGATGAAGTTTCCAGGGAGCCCCATGAACTGAGTCATTTTGAGTTCATAGAGTCTCGTCTTACCTTGACATGGTATCTGGGAGCTCTTTTGGGTATAGCTGGGGACTGAGTGATAGGCATCGTCCAGCTCCAGGGCTACAGACTTTGAACCCAAGCTTTTTATGTAAAATTGACCAAACAGGACCCAGTTCTTGTAAGCTTCCTGCAGCCTAGGTTGTTCTCAGTACAGATGTACAGTCTGTTCTTTACTGTCCTGGTTTAAATTTTGTTGCTATGACAAAAAATACCCCTACAAAAAGTATTTTAGGGGAGAAAGGGCTTATTTGGTTTACAGTTCTAGATTCCAGTCCTTCATTGTGGGGACATCAAAGCAGAAAATCAAGGTAGCTGGTTACATCATCCAAGAGCAAAGACTCTTTGGCAGGTGCATAAATGCACACCTGCCTGACGCTCCCCCGCCCCCAAGCTGGATTTCTGTGCTCGAATAGTTTCGTGCTCCCTGCCTAGGGAATGCTGCTGCCTGCAGTGGGCTGGATCCTCCCCCATCTATTAACCTGAGACAGTCTTTCACACACATGCTGGCAGACCAACACAGCCTCTCATTCAGATTGTTTTCCCTGGTGATTTTAGATTTTGTCAAACTGACCAAATTAATAGTCACCTTTACCCTGCAGTGTGAAGGTCGGCAGTCTGGGACTGGACTAGTGGCATAAATTACTGACTTGAACAAGTCAGGAGACCTTCAGCTTGAGTTTTTGTTTTCGCTGTCTGACTTCCCCATGCGCTTTTATCACTCCACCCCTCCTGGTTCGGCTCAAGCTTCCACCTGGCCTCCATACTCCAGAGGGAGCAGGGACCCTCCTTTGGCCCGTCGCTGTCGCGTCCCACCCTGCTCCTTCCTGTTCTCAGCCTTCAGAGATCTCTTCCCCCAGCTCTGCAACTCTGCCCATCACCTTCCGCTGCTTGGAGGAGGGCCTGGGCGTGGACCGCCGCATCACCAGGTTCGTGCTGCCCGTGGGGGCCACCGTCAACATGGATGGCACCGCGCTCTATGAGGCCCTGGCTGCCATCTTTATCGCTCAAGTCAACAACTACGAACTCAACTTGGGCCAGATCACCACAATCAGGTGAGATGGGTGAGGTCGTCAGCTGGGGAGGGGGAATCACAGCTGGAGGCCGAGAGAGGCTTTCAGTCCCGGAAGGGGCAGGTAATAGGAAGGGGCTAAAGGCGAGAGCTCTCCACTTGAGGCTGGCAGGACCCAAGGGACCCACTTCTCCTCTCAGGAGCTACCGTGTTCCATCACAGCATTTTCCAAAGTGTGGCTGCTGGATCCTGTTCACTTAGGGCTCTTCTTGTTTGTTTGTTGGAGACAAGGTCTCCCTATAGCCCCAGCTGGCCTGCAACTGGCTATGTAGACTAGACTGGCCTTTATCTCACAGAGATCTGTGAGATTCTGCCCCCCGATTGCTGGGATTCAAGACATGCACCCCCATGCCTGGCTAACCCAGGGTTCTTGTTAGAGATCCTGAACTCTATTACAGCTAAGTTCCAATTTAGTCATTATATATTGAGCATCCCTAAATCTTTTTTAAAGTAAATATTTTTAATTTATTCTTTGAGAATTTCATACATTATACAATGTAATTGATCATATTTGCCCTCCACTTCCCCTCCATTTCCTTCTGGACCTCCCCATTTATTTTCCTATTTTATGTGTATTTATGTGTGGCTGTATGAATCTGTGAGTGAAGATACCCTCAGGGGCAAGACAACATTGTCTGCTCCCATGGAACTGGAGTTGCAGGCAGTTGTGAGCCGCCTGACATGGGTGCTGGGAATCTAGCTTGGGTCCTCTGCAAGAGCAGTAAGCACTCTTAACTGCTGAGCCATCTCTAGTCCTTCTGCTTAAAAAAATGATTACATTTCATTTTCTTTGTGTATGTATGTATGTGTGTATATGTATGAGTGTGTGCGCCACAGCACATGTGTGGAGATTAGAAGAAAACCTGTAGTACCATGTGTGTCCTGGGATTGAACTCAGGTTGTCAGGCTTGGTGGCAAGCATCTTTACCCACTGAGCCTGCCATCTCACAGGCTCCTATATTCAGTTCTTAATTTGAATGTTTTCCCAGGCTAGTGAGGTCATACTCTGACGGTTCATTTTAATTGGCACCTTGTCACACTCTAGAATCACCTGGGAAGAATCTCACGAGGGCATGTGTAGATCAGGTTGGCCTATAGGCAGGTCTGTGGGAGACTGTCTTCAATATGTTAATTAATGCTGGAAGAAGTAGGCAGCACTGGTCCCTGGGTTTGGGTCCTGAATTGTTTGGGTAGAGAAAGAGGCCTGAGCCCAGCAGCACGAGGTCCTTCTCTCTGCTCCCGACTGTGGATGTGGCTAGTTGTTTCAAGTTCCCGCCTTGACGTCTTCCACAACCTGGAACAGTGAGTGAAAACAACCCTGTTCTTCCTCTCACAGCAACAGAAGCAAAACAAGGACAGATACTGTTCTAGTTTTTATTCTGTTGCTCTGATAAAACACTGACCAACAGCAACTTGGGGATAAAGGGTTTATCTGGGTTATACTTCCGGGTCAAAAGAAATCACTGGGAGAAGTCAGGGCAAGAACTCAAGGCAGGAGTCTGAGGCAGGAACCCCGGAGGAACGCCACTGGCTGGCGTGCTCATAGGCTTATTATGCTTAGCTGGATTTCTTTTGTAGCTCAGGACCACCTGCCAGGAAATGGCACAGCCCGCAGTGGGCCGGGCCCTCCTACATCAGTTCAGACAGTCAAGAGAATCCCTCAAAGACGTGTGCATCGACCTACTTATAACGACAGTTACTCAGTGATACTCTTTTTTTAATGTGATTGTAGGCTGCGTCAGGTTGTTTAACTGATACTGAGATAGATGCTGTGGTCTCACTGCTGGTTCATCATGCTTGTTTGTTTTTGGCTTTTTGAGACAGGGTCTCCCTGTAGCATCAACTGGCCTGGAACTTTCTATGTAGACCAGGCTGGACTTGATCTCACAGAGATCCACCTGCTTGTGCCTCCCAATTTCTGGGATTAAAGGTGGGCACCACCACAATAGCTTATTTAAAACCTTTTTGGGGGAATTTATTTACTTTTTTATTTTATGTATGAGTGTTTTACCTGTGCTTATATAAGTGCATCTGTGCATGCAGTGTCCACAGAGGCAGAAGAAAGCACCAAATCCCCTGAAACTAGAGTTGTGGATGGTTATTAGTGGCCTTGCAGGTGCTGGGAACTGAACCTGGGTAGCCAGTTCTCTCTCTTGATTCTGAATGGCCGCAGGGAGCTTCATCTCCCAGACAGCCACAAAATCATTAGGGAATTAAACAGCCCATAGCTTATTTACTTTTGATTTATTTTATTTGGTTTCCTTGAAGACTGGGTTTCTCTGTGTAGCCCAGGATGATCTGGAATGTGTCATCCTCCTGCCTCAGCTTTCCAACTACTGGAATCACAAGTGTGTGCCACCATGCTGGGTTGCCAGTAGCCTTCTGTTAGTGTATTGAGTTATTACACCATGACATTTGGTAAGCTATGTACATTCTATTAATTTTTGATTTATGTTATTTTCAACTTAAAATGGATTTACTAAAATCCCAACATAAGCTGAAAAGCATTGGTGGGTGTCCAGCACATAGCAGATGCTGGATAAGGAAATACAGATTGATTGAATGTCCTTTAACAAGCCTGTGAACTCACTAATATAGATTAAATGTACTTATATAGGTTCATCATTTTGCTTGCAGTTTCTGTATTAATTTAGAACTGAGCAATGGGATGTTGGGGAATGAAATTAAAATGGATTTCTTTCTGAAGTCTGCCACTAATTTTCTAAATGTCCTAGGGCAAAGTATTTTAAAATTTGTTGTGGTAAGTTTTTGTGTGTGTGTGCACATTCATGTGGGAGTGCGTGGGAGTGTGAGCGTGCGTGTGCCACACTGTGAATGTGGAGATGAGAGGACAGCCTTGGGTGTTCGTCCTCACCTTCTGTCTTGAGATAGTATCTGCTGTTTCCTGCTGTGTGTCCAGGCTGCCCGGCCGGTGAGCTTCCGGGGATTCTCCTGTCTGCTTCCATTACAGAATGTGGGTTCTGGGGATCCAAACTCAGGTCCTCACAAGTGCTTCACCCACTGAAGCATCTCCCCAACCCAGCGACTGAACTGAAGAGAGTATAGAATTTATTCTTAGACCATTCTAAAAAAAAAAATTGGTCAGTTTGGTGGTACACTAGGGTGCACTGCAGAGGCAGAGCAGGAGGATCATAAGTTTGAGGCCAGTTGTAGCTCAGGCTACACCTTTTGGGTCTGGTGAGATGGCTCAGCAACAAAGATGCTTCCTATGCAAGCCTGATGACCTATGTCCAATCATTCTGAACCCAGGTAAAGGTGGAAGGAGAGAACTAACTCCACAGCACTGCCCTCTGACTTCCACAAGTGTGCCTTTGCGTGTCACCCACCATGAATATGCATACACAATAGTAATATATTTTTTAAAAATTACAAAAGTTCAGTTTTGGGGGGAGCTGGAGAGATGACTCAACCGGTTAAGACCTCCTGCTTCACAAGCCTGATGATCTGAGTTCTGATCTCTGAAACCCATGTAAAAGCCCAAAGCAGGGGCACGTGCCCGTAATCCCAGCACCCAGTCTCCTACAGTGAGATGGGATGCAGAGTCAGGAGACCCACCCAGAAGCTCAAAGGCAAGCCAACCTGGAGTGTGTGCAGCACAGTGTCAGACGGCAGGAGACACCTTACCTCTAACAAGGCAGAAGGTGAGGACAACTCTGGAGGTCGTCCTCTGACCTAGACCTGTATGCTGCGGTATGCACACATCCTCACACATGAACACATACATACCATGTATATATACATATACACAAATTTCAGTTTTCTGTACACATCAGAACGTTTTGTTCCATGGAACTATAGCCCTGGCCCTTGATTTCTTGAGACAAGGTCTCATTATGTAGCTGAGGCTGGTCCTAAACTCATCATCAGCCCCTTTCAGCCTCCCTGATTCCAGGATCACAAACTGCCACTCCTGGCCGCATCAGTGTATTTTAATTGCTGTCTTTGGTCCTTCAAACGTGGCTCGCCTTAATGAGTTTCTTGTAACTGAACTCGAACGGGTGCTCTGCTCATTTCTGGAGGTCTTCCTATTTGATAGAAATAACTGATACCATTGAAGCATTGATTACATACAGGCCTGTGGTCTTTCCTGTTCACATTGAGAAAGTAGGCAAATATCTGTCATTAACAGGTGAGGCCAGAGAAGCTCTGAGTTTCTGTCTGGAGTTTATAGCATGTGAATGGAGCCTGCTGGACCTCACCTGAGTCTTTGCTCAGTCGCTGTTCTCATGGAGGCATCATCTGGCTAATCTTCTCTGACTGCTTTGTGTGTATGGTTTTAGAATCTAGGAAGGAGCTGTCTTTATTTGATTTCCACGGCTGTGAAGGTTCACTGGGGCTGGAGGAGAGTCATGGAAACCTGGTGGACTCGGTGTCTGGGAGTCCTCCCTCCCCTCCTGATCCTCAGATGCTCTCTTCCTCCTCTCTCCTCCCCTCCTCTCTCCTCCGTCTCTCTCCCTCTCTGCTCTTTCTCTTTTCCTTTGTAGATGGTGATAACAATTTCGTTTCAAATGGAGGACACAATACCATGAGCTGTAGTCCCCACGCTGTATATTAGATTCCCGAATCTACTCATCTTGTAGGTAGAAGCGTTGAGTGACAGACACCCCCTTCCCGCAGCCTCCACCCTGGAATCACCACTTCTGCTCTGTGCCTACGACTTCAATTTTTATTTTTAATTTTTTAGGTTTCACCTCAAAAGTGAGATCATGCAGTATTTATGTGTGTGTGTGTGTCTTGGCTTGGGAATTTAATTAAGATGGCTCCGTTCCTGCTGGGCGTCTTGGCACATACCTTTAATCCCAGCACTGGGGTGAGGGGGTGAGCAGAGGCAGGAGGATCTCTGTGCCTTTCAAGGTCAGCCTGGTCTACTTAGGGAGTTTCAGGCCAGCTGGGGCTGTAGGGATACCCTGTCTCAAAAAGACCCCCTTTCCTGACTGAGTCCCCCGTTTCTCTCCTTCCCCTTCTGAATCCCCGTGCTCTCCTCCCATGTGCAGCATTACGGCCACAGCAGCCAGCGTTGGGGCTGCTGGCATCCCCCAAGCGGGATTGGTCACCATGGTGATCGTGCTCACTTCCGTCGGCCTGCCCACGGAGGACATCACGCTGATCATAGCTGTGGACTGGTTCCTGTGAGTGTGCTTTGAGTTTGGTCCTGGCCCTGTCTCTCCACGCCCCTGCTTCCCGGGAAGAATTCCAAAGGAGCTTTAGATGGGGCGGGGGGCGGGGGGGGTACTGAGCAGCCTGCCAGGGGGCTTGTGGACGCCAAGCCCAGGTCATGTGGATGAGGAGGATTCGAACAGTGAGAGCTTGGCCCATCTGCTGTTCCATGTAGAAGTCATTAAAAGGTCATCAGGCTTTTTCATTCCAACTTTTTAAAGCAAGTTAAAAACAAAACTTAAAAATTTATCTTTTTTATGCCCATGGAGGCCAGAAGGGGGCGCTGGATCCCATGGAATTGGAGTTTCAAATGGTTGTTAGCCACTACGTGGATGCTGGAACCAAGCCTGGGTCCTCCGCACCAGCATCCAGTGCTCTTAACTGCTGAGCCACTTCTCACCACTCAAGTGTTTTGTTTTGCTTTTTTTTTCTCTTAGTGAAAATTGAATTTTGAATAATTTTAGAAGCACAGAGAAAACACAGGTTCCTACACCATTAGATAGTGAAGAATGTTTGTTGATAAAATCACCTTTTATGATGGACAGATAATTTTGAAGAACTGTTTGGATGTTATATCTGGGCGCTCTCTCCCTCCTTCCCTCCACCTTTCCTTTTCATCAATAAATTTACTCTTTGTTCATTCTGTATTCTGAGCACCGCCCCCCACCCCAACCCTTCCCACGCCTGTCAACCTGCCTTCCTCTCTTCCTGTAAATCCCTTTCGAAGATGACTTTTCGCTTTGTTTTATGACATGTTGAGTCAGACCAAGGCCATCCTGTGACCAGGGTTTGGACTTATCCAGTGGGACATGGGGACTCCCTAGAGGGGCCACACCTGAATGATTTCCCCATCCAGAGTCCCTCAGGAGCTAGAGTTCAGCACAGAGGATTCGGGCCTCCTGAGCCCCTTCCAGTTTCTCTCTCTACCTTCCCTCTTCCATCCCTCCCTTTCTGTTGACCGCCCTTCCTTTCTTTCTCTTTTCTTCCTTTCTCTGTCCCTCCCTGTCCCTCCCTCCCCCTGTCCCTCCCTCCCTCTGTCCCTCCATCCCCCTGCCCCTCCCTTCCTTCGCTCTTACTCCTCCCCTCTCCTTCTTCCTTCCTCCCTCCTTCTGTCCCTCCCTCCGTTCCTTTCTCCTAACATGGACTTTACATAAATGGATGAACTTCCATCTTCCTAAGAGGTTGCCGGCAGGCCGCATTTCCCATTTAGGCAGCCCGGTGTCCAGCCTATCAACACTTACATTGACTCAGGCCGGAAGGTCTGTGTCAGATGTTCGTATCTTTAGAAACAAGAGTCTCATTTCTAAGGATGGGAATGTCAGGGCTGGGCTTCCCGGGAGGGGAAGTGCGGTAGAGCAGGGCCTGGGAAAGGCCCGGTGGCCGTGGCTCGGGCTGGAGGCCCCTCTGTAAAGCTTTGCAGCCCCCCATTAATCTATCTTTCCTCTACCAGTGACCGGCTTCGCACGATGACCAACGTGCTAGGGGACTCGATTGGAGCGGCCGTCATTGAGCACTTGTCTCAACGGGAGCTGGAGCTGCAGGAGGCTGAGCTAACCCTCCCCAGCCTGGGGAAGCCTTATAAGTCACTCATGGCACAAGAAAAGGGGGTGTCCCGGGGTCGGGGAGGTAATGAGAGCGTCATGTGAAGTGCTCCCGGCTTTCTGCCCAGGGTGGAGGGAAGGGGCTGGAGGGGAGTCCTGGGGACAGTCTGATCCCAGCTGCCTGTGGTTGAACACACGTTTTGTGTGGCTTCTTTAGGGCGGAGATAAAGGAGCAGGAATGAAAGGTGTCCAAGGTGTATTGGTTACTTTGCATCACTGGGATCTAAACTCATGAGAGAGCGACTCAAGGGAGGAGAGATTTGTCTTGGTTCATGGTTTCAGCTGCTCAGCTCATCAAGGTGGGAAGTAACTGGGACAGGATATGGCTTCCAACGACGCCCCCACCCATGACCTGCTTTCCTTCAACTAAGCCCTACCTCCTGTAGTAAGGCTGTCATTTGTGGAGCCATCAGGGACTGATCCAATCATGGGGCCAGAGCCCTCCTGACCGACTGTCCCTAGAAACACCTTACAGGTACACAGAGGAGTCCTTTAAGAATTTCCTTGGCACTTGTTTCAATTCAGTCAAGTTGATGAAGTGAAGACTGATACATGAGGTGTCTGTCCGTCTCTGAGTGTACACCAAGAACTTGGTGAGGGGAATGTCAGTGAAAAGTGTAAGGAGAGAATTGCCTTGTAATCGGGGCAGAAGCAGCTTCAGATTTCAGAGCGACCAAGGTGTGGAGAAGCTGGTGAGGGTGGAGAAACACCTGCTTCTTGTAACAAAGCAGTTTGTGGCTTTTGTGTTGAGGTTCTGAAGACCGTTCAAAAATCACAGAACTCAGAAAAGCCATTCTCCTCATAGTTATGGCTTGTTATAGTGAAAGACAAAGATTCAGATCAGCAAAGGGAAATGGGGCTGGGCTGGGGCTGGGCTGGGCTGGGGCTGGGGCTGGGCCTGGAATTGACCAGCTGTGGGTTTCTAACGCCCTTCACAGATGTGGAAACACTGACACATCACAGCAGTGGACTGTAAGAAGCAGTGTGCTGCTGTTTTTGTTTCATTTTCTGTTGCTGTGATATGTTAATACCCTGACTTAAAGAAGAAAAGGCTTATGTGTTGCAGGAATCCGACCAAGACTGGCCAGGTACAGCAAGAATACTCCAACCATACTCAGAAACTGGAAAAAGTTTATCCTTTATTACACATAGGCCTCAGTCTGTGCTAGGAAAACTGAGGAATGAACAAAACATAAATACATGTTTTTATAAGACTTTTTACATCGTCCCTTGTCAGTAATCACATTGGTGGATTTAAGACTTCTAGTGCAGAGTAGACGTGTCTATTAGACTATTATAGGAAATGTAAAGGGTCAACATTTTTACAAAAAGCAGATAGTACAAGTTGTGGGCAAGGGTTGTGACACTCCCCAGTTCACGGTATATTGCTGATGCCAGTACAATATTAACTATTTTGAAAAAATAAGACATTATAGCAGGTGTTTCCTTAAGACCACAAACTGTGGTCTTCGGGTTTGTCTGCCTTGTCTTGCTTATCTTGGCCCAAGACTGAGCTCAGAGTGGCCTTTATGACTGAGCACAGCAGAAGCTTCCGAAGTCTGGCTACTTGTGCATTTCTCAACAAGTGTACTTATTCACAGGCCTGATATTACGAGTACATAAGGTCTCAAATACATTTGTTAGTTTTTACTCACCTACAAAAACAGTTATGCTACGGTTCATTTGTTCCATCTTAGGTTAATTTTGCCTCCTCGGTTTGGCTGACCGTTCCAGGTTACGGCCCACAACCGGGGCGGGAACCAAAGTGGAAGGATGCTGAAGCAGCTAGTCAGAGCCACAGTCAAGGGCAGAGAGAAATGCATGCATGCATGCGCATGCTTAATTTGCTCCCCTTTCCCATTCAGCCCAGTGCCAAGCCCATAAAGTGGTGTGGTCCACATTCGGGATGCGTCTTCCCATGTCCGATAACTCGGTTAAGAACTCTCTCACAGGTGTGCTCACAGGTCAACCCAATTTAAACAGTGTCTCATTGAGACTTCCAGGTAGTTGTAAATTGTGTTAACAATTAAGAATAACATCACAACTGCTCACCGGAGAAACTCCTGAGCCCTGGGACCTTGTCACACAGGCACCCACTGACTCACCATTTTAGTCTTTTGAAATGGGCAGTTCAGTTCATTGTGGTCCAGGGCACTAGGCGAACACCACCAGGCATTCACCATACTCCTTACGATTAGGGTACACTCTTGGGTATGGCCAGAACCCCTGATTTATTAGACACTTTTATTAGGTGGATTATCCCAAAGAGCACACATTCTAGGTTTATTTCTGTGACTGTGATAAAGCACTTTGACCAAAAGCAACTTCAGGGAAGAAAGGGTCTATTTGATGTACAGTTCCAGGCCACGGTCCGTCATGGAGGAATGCCAAGGCAGGAACCCAAAAGCAGGCCTGCTTGTTAGTCCACACAGCATTACCTCCAGCCAGGAAACTCACTTTACAGCCAACGAAGTACAGTGGGAACTGTGCTCCCTGCTAGCTGGGTGCCAGGCTGGCTTGTACTCAGTCACCTTCTGTGTACAGTTCAGATCACTGCTTACAGTGGGCTGGGCCCTCCGATACCAGTTAACAAGACAACCTCCCACAGACACGCCAGCTGGCCAGTCTTATCTGGGCAGTCCTGCATTTGATACTCGTTCCTCAGCTGATTCTAGGCTTGTCAAGTTGATACTCAAAGCTAACTAAAACAGAGGTCCTATCCTAGGAAGTGGGCAAAGACCAGTCTGTTTGGGGGTCTACAAGCCTTGAGTACCCACTTGCTGCATTTGACCCATTTACTGCATATCAAGGTTGGAAATGAGGCAGTTTCCCACAGGGCAGGTTTCTGGGTCTAGTATTGACCATTGACCCTCTGCTGCCTCAGTGAAATCTGTGTCCCTACTACCTAAGATGGACATTAGATGCAGAGTTATTTTCCTTTAGCAAAATGGCCACGTGGGACATCAAAGAAAAACAAGGAAAGAGTGGAACAGTTCATTTCCTATTGCTATAACTGAATAACAGAGGCTGGATAATTTACAAAGTTAGGAAGTTCATGAAAGCAAGTGGCCTTGGGGGTGGGAGTCCAGTGTCAGGCAGCTTCGTCTAATTAGATGAGGGCCTTCTGCTGCTCCCTGAGAAGGTGGAAGCCCGAAGGGGAGAGAGGGCACAGAGAAGGGAAAAGGCCGCAGACCTGATAACCTGCCCCATGAGAAAGGCATGATTCTGTCTATGAGGCCCCAGCTCCTTGGTTGAACAACCCCCACCTGGCTTTGATCTCCCAACACTGCTGCCTGAAGGTGTTAGGGTTCCAACACAGGACATTTGGGAGTATTTTCTCAAGCACAATAGCATGATTCTATGTAAAACTCATATCCTTTGTTGTCCAAGTTTTTTTCTAAGTTAGATTGGGCCTCACTTGAAATGCACTCTCAGGAGGAAAGAGACATCCAAGTGCAGGCGTTTTTAAAACTTTTTATTCTACATTTAATTACTCTTTAAAAATTATGTGTATGAGCGTATTTCCCGCATGTCTGTAAGTGCACCTGGATTGTGCAATGCCCACGGAGGTCAGAAGAGGGTGCTGGATTCCCCTGGAACTGGAGTTATGGACAGTTGTTAGCTGCCATGTGGGTGCTGGGAATCAAACCTGGGTCTTCTGCAAGAGCAGCAGCACTCTAAGCCACTGAGCCATCTCTCTAGCCCCTAATCTTTTAAAAAAAGATATTATTTTATTCTTCCTTTGAGAAATTTATACATGTATTGTAAGGTTTTTTGATCAAATCCACCTTCCCTTCCTGGACCTCCCACATTCCTTCCAACTTCACGCCCTCTTTCCGTAGCCCACTGAGTCCAGACAGTGCTGTCATTCCGTGTGTGGGTG
Organism: Eospalax fontanierii; assembly: GCA_035773235.1. Taxonomy (NCBI): domain Eukaryota; kingdom Metazoa; phylum Chordata; class Mammalia; order Rodentia; family Spalacidae; genus Eospalax; species Eospalax fontanierii. The sequence goes on from CM069554.1 coordinate 10,798,468, forward strand.
TGGGCCATTCCCTGGAGCATGGGCAACCTTCCAGGGACCATTCCCTGAAGCAGTTTCAACTGCCAAAGCTTCTCAGTCAGAGGTCTCCCATCTATGCTGCAATGTTGACTGGATGGATCTTGCGCATGCAGCCACAGCCAGTGTGTATTCATGAGTGCATCGGTCCTGTCATGCCCAGAAGGCTTGCAGGGATATCCACTGGAGTGTGGACATCCTAATGGGCCACATCTCTGTCTCCCAGCCACAGTGTCACAGCATCCTCCGTAACCTCTGGCTCTTCAGCCTTTCCACCCCTCCTCCACAATGTTCTCTGGTCATGTGGGGAGCGGGTTTCCAGCTGTGGGAACAGTTCCCGCGTGGTCCTCCACCACCTCTGGCTCTCATGCTCTTCCCACCCCTTTTTCTGCAATGATGCCCGATGCAGAAGTTTGATGGAGGCATCCTATCGGGGACCGGCAGCCTTGTTCTCTGCACGTGGGTAGTTATGGTTCTCTATGTTAATCACCATCTACTCCGTAGGGAGGTTTCTCTGCTGAAAGTTGAGAGGTGCTTTAATCTGCAGGTATTAAACAGACATTAGGAGTCCGTTTAATATATCTGTTTGGCTGAATAATGGTATTAGGCTCTCCCCTGTGGCCTGTGACTTGTCTAACCACAGGTTTCTGGGCCTGATACCGACATCAGGTATGGGCTCCGTCCAATGAAGCAGACCTTAAATACAAATAGGAAGTGGTTGGTTATACCCATAATATTCGAAGAATCTGTTTGATAAAACTGAATCCTCACTGAGCCCCCAGAAACCTTTCTAGGGACTCCAGCTTCCAGCCCTGCTTCATCGTACCTTTTGGTCAAAGATCTCCATTCTCAGAGGGTGCTTTGTGTGAAAGGGGCATGACGATCGAAGGGGTCAAAGGATTCATTGTTTCAATTTACTGGCAGTGTATCTAGTGTCCTTGAAGGGACATTGTTGGAGAGGATAATACAGAAAAGACAGCACCCTTCAAAGGCCATATTCTCTGAAAGAGATTTCTTGAATTTTTGGTTGTTACCCTGAACCTTTACCAGCTGAGCTATGCCTCTAGCCCATGATAGAAATTTCTGCAATGCAACAATTATATGATCTCAGTCTGCAGTGTTCGGTATGGTGGTCACATAATACACACATTGAGCACTTGGTGTGTACATACTGCAACAAAGGAACTATATTAGAGAACTTTATCAAAATTTCACGAGGGCCTGTCAGATGGATGGCTCAGCAGGTAGAAGCACAGGACTGAGGATTTGATTCCCAGATCCCACAAGTTTGCAGAAGAGAGCAGGCTGCTGAGAGTTGTCCTCTGACCACACACATGCTGTGGCACACTCATATCTGCACACACAAACACACACACACGTAAGTAAATAAATAAAATAAAGCTGTCATAATGAAACGTCTATGCTAGCTAATTTTCTTCTCACTGACGAAATACTTGACAGAAATAGCATGTGGGAGCAAAGATTTATTTTGGGTCAGGGTTCAGGGCCTATAGTCCATCCTGATGGGGGAGGCCGACAGGAGGATCAGCTCTTGTCCTACTGAGGCAGGAGTCTAAGGCATGGCTTGCCTGGGTCTCAGAAGCTGCAGCTTACTGAGTGCATGGTTGAAGGGGAGGTTTTACGGAACAAGCCTGCAGCAAGGTTCTCTGATTCCTAGGCAGGAGGCAGGGAAGGCTTAGGGAGTGGGATACACGACTATACGTACCTCCTTTTATGTAAATTCACTTCTTGAGGCAAGAAACCCTGGAAGTCTGTCAGCTAGATATTCACAGGTATTACCTTTAGTAATGTGCCTGTTAGTGTCCCTGGGAGGACAAGGGATACTGCAAGTATTGTGGCCTGAGCAGGGGTCTTGTCTGCATTTTGACATCACATCTTACAGTGATCAGGTACAGGGACAAAAGCAGCCAGGAGAGGGTCTGCAGGTCGGGTCCTCGGTGAATCCCAGTAGGAGAAAGCTTTTGATTTTTGTGCCATTTTCTCTTTCCACAAAGCAGCTGTGGTTACCCACACCAAGGAAGAAACAGAATACAAAATTCACTCCAAGTAGGATTCCCCCAGGGAATTCAAGAACCCTTTTACTTTGACTAATCATTGGGTATCTTTGCTGATAGGGTGTAGTTACCATAGCTACCTAAAACAAGTTGTCTATAGATCAGTGGTTCTTAAACAATGTTCCCTGGAGCATCAAAATGACCACCAATTGAGAACTTATTAGAAATGTACATATGGGGGCCACCTGACCAACTGACCCTGTGTATGGAGCACTATTTTAATATGTTCTCCTGTTACGGGAATTAAACCGAGACTGGCTTGGTATGGCAAGAAAACTCAAACCATGTTCAGAAAGGAGCTTTTCCTTTATTATGCACAGGCCCTGGTCTCAGCAACTGCTCTGGAGAATCCGAGACACTCACCAGAAATACAGACAGATTTTCGTAGGATCTTTCCAGTCCTCCTTTGGTACTAACTATATTGGTGGATTTGAGATTTTCAGCATCGATGTATACACACCCTTATGGCTGTTATAGGAAATTTAAGCTTCATTTTACAAAAGCGGAGATTTTAAGTGAGTGTGGGCGAGGGTTGTGACATTTCCAGCAACATGATATATTGCAGACGCCAGTACAATTTCAACCATTTTAACAAGCATGAAACACTGTAAGCAAATGCTACCTTAAGACAACTGCATGAGGCAGCATTTTTCAAGGCGCTCACAGGCTGTGGTTCTGTGGTTGCCTGTCCTGACTGAGTTCAGACTGGAAGTTTTATTATTTGAGTACATGTAGAAGAGTCCAGGCCAGCTGTTATTCTTATATATGTCAACAAGCACACGTCTTGTTAGGGTTATTTTAGGAGTATATGGAGTTCTTGTCAAACACATTTGTGTGCACTTATTCACCTACCACACAGAACAGTGCTATACCGAGGTCATGGTTCATTAGTTCCACATTAGGTTAATTATTCCCTCATCACTGATTCTGATGTACAGACACGTTTGAGGATCATGGCACCAGTGCTTGTTTGCATGGCTAAGCCATCATCCCCTGCCCAGCATCTGCTCTGGTATGTGCAGCCTGATGCATATAGGAAGGAGAAGTTCTTAATTACAGGTAGATTTATCAGTCAGTAGCATTGCAAGAGTTATTTCCCTTGCAGATGTAAATGATGTCTACCCGTCTTCATAAGGTCACCAAAATAAACCAAAGTATGACTCCATAAAACTTCATCTTGGGCATCCAGTGGGTTTATTGGGCTTTACTTACAGAGTATGGGTGACCTGAAAGGAGCCACACTGGAAAGTCTTCACCGGCACGGATGGTGGCCTCCCCATAGTCACATAGATGAGACCTCTCTCATCAGCTTGCTGCAGATTCAGCACCTCATGAGACCTCGAGGCAATGTGTAATCAGGGAGTGGCTGAAATTTCAGGCTAGGGTCTGGCCATGATCCCCAGCCCCTCCTTCTATGAGGGGATGTCAGTTATCAACAGACCTGCTTATGAAGGCTTTTGATCTGAAGAAGACGCCAGCTATTTTGTAGGCAGGATTTGGTTCTATGAGTATAAAGCTTTTTTTTTTTCATTTCAATAAATACTTTCCTTGTATACATCCTACAAAATTGGCATATCAAAATATACCAATCATACTATTTCTAAATATATACCCGAATCTCATTCATACAATTCCCACTGAACCTGAAGGTGCTGATTGCCCATCAGACCTCAGGGGTGCTCTTCATTTCTGCTCCCCAAGGCTGGGATTATAGGTGTGTGTCTGGTTCACTTAGATTTTTATGTGGGTGTTGGGGATCTGAACTCAGGTCCTCAAGCTTGCACAGGAAGCACTTTACTGGCCAGGCTGTCTCCCCAGCCCGTATTTTAGGTTTAATGTCACTAAGAATGATATTATGCTACATTATAGCTGTTATTGCTATTTTATTAATAAAGCTTTTCGTTATTGGTGAGATGTCTTATTTCATTTCTGTGTTTTTCTTTCTAATTTAGTTTTGTAAAATTTACTGAATAAAGCCAGACATGGTGGTGCATGTCTTTTAATCCCAGCACTTGGGAGACAGAAGCAGGCAGATCTCTGTAAGTTCAAGGCCGGCCTAGTCTACATAGTGAATTCCAGGCCAGCTGGGGCTACTGGAAGACCCTATCTCAAAAAGACCAAAAAAGAATTTACCCAGTAACTCTTTTTTGAATAGAATATTCTTCTTTTGTATTATATTGGTTTGAAGTTGAAGAACTTTGCTAAATTTTATGTTACTATGTGGAATTCCTGCCTTTTACTTTCATTCAATGGAATAACCTAGAATTTTGTAATACCATATTAAATTGTATCAAATCATGCCACTTTAACATCCTGTAGTTTAGAGGTGATTATACCTTTCCAGAGGTATAAGTAAATATTCCATGGTTAATTAACTATTCAGAAAAATAATGTTTAATCCAGTGTGCACATTCTCAAATGAATTTCAAGCATTTGATATAAGAAAACACTTTCTCAGGTGTCTGAAGAACATATAAACATAGAAATATTGCGAATTTAAATATGGACCTGTGGAATTCAGGATGAAAAGACAGTGTGATAAAGAAGTAGAATCTGACCTCAGCAGATACAGCTAGCTTTAGAAGCTCCGAGGGCATGCGAGCATCCCTCCGGAACGGAGGTGAGGCGAGGCGTTCTGAGAAGTTCGGAATTTATAGAGGACTAGAAGGCGTGTTCCTTTCCCAGAATCCCAGAAGGTGGGTTGTGCCTTCTAGGGTGGAGCCGGAACATAGCCTTAATTTGGTCTCGGCGTGGCTTGGGCAGTCATACAGGCTGCTCAGTCAGGAGAGTGTTCTCTGAAGACAGCTGCTTAGGTACAATGTTCAGAGTAACAGTGGGCTTACTTCTCTTGGCTGCAGGTAGACACTGCAGTGTTGAATAAGGCTGAGATTTGAAGTCTTATTAATTCTAATGTTTAGTAAACATAATCCCCTGGGCTCAAAGAAACATATCAATTATTTTAATTTTTGGTTATACTTTCCTGTTGGGTGTTTAAAACCATGTGGTTGGCCAAAACCTTTTTTTTTTTTTTTTAAGTTTTAGAAAGGAGTATTTTATTATATGGAGCTAGGATAGAGAAAGCAGAGGTCCTGTGCAGCAGGATCGGTCCCTGGGAATAGGATTCCAGTGAATCTCATTGCTTGGGGGTTAATAAGGGTTTAGTGGCAGGAGGGGGCAAAGATGACCTGGTCAGTGCAGTTCTCATTCCAGGGGTCCATCGAGGTTCTGGTAATGTAGCACATCTAAACATGCTAGTAATATCCTGTCTAAACAGGGTGTTAGTTCAGCAGAAAGAGAAGTAAGGAAAACAACCCCACACCTTCCCTTGTTGGTAACCCAGCCTCAAACTATGGCGGAACCAGAGACTCCTTTGGGTTAAATAGTTCTGACATCTCTAGCCTCAGGTAGGGACAAGATCCAACGGAATTTCCAGCTGTCCGCTGAGAAAGAAGCTGGTCATTTTTCTTTTGGAGTCTTTAAACTGCCGATTTCCTCCACCACTGCCCTCTGAAGAGGCGATCCCAGTGCCACTAGGGGATGAGGGCGCAGACTGATGCAGCCTCTTCCTTTCTGAGTGGGGGCATCAGGCGTTGCAGTCAGGGCACCCCTCCAGAGCGTCCGTCTAAAAGACCGCAAAAGTGTCTGCACCAGTGTCTGTACCGTATAACTGCCAGCTGCAGCGAGGGAGGAAAGGCTCCAGCTCTTGGTTAGGGGCGCGGGGAACAAACATTAAAAGCAAGACGAGTTAAGACGACCAGGGCAGGAGGTTTTAGGGCTCCCATTTTTTGTAGGCTCTCAGACCTTGGAAAACAGTCAAAGGGGCCCATGTTAAAAGTCTGAGTGTGGACTGAATGTAAACAAGAGGAGAAGATGAAATGGCAGCTGAGTACGCCAGGTCCAAAGACAAAAGAGAATGGCTGTTATGGTCATAATAGATACAACTCTCTTCTCCCATGAGGATTCAGAAATCCATTTCCAGAACTGTTCGTGAGATGGCATGGCTGTCTGGCATCGTGACTGTGCTTTCGTAGATCATGAGGATTGTCGAGAATATATACACAACCTTTCGGCTTTGTGTAATAATCATCTGTCATTGTTTTTGTTTCTTCTCTAAACTTTTCAGCCCATGCAAGGAACAACTTTTCATCTTGGGTAAAGGCAGGCAGAAATAAAACGCTAGCCAGCATTAAAAGTAGAACACAATTTATACTTTATGAGAGAGGAGAGAATAGGCTGATCTGTCTTTTAATTACTTAGTGGGCTCATAAGCTCATGGCTTCTTTGGTTGGTCTTCTTGTGTTTCTCCCTCTGGCCTCCAGGATTTGACTTGAGGGAGGTGGATCCAGGATTCAATTCCAGGCACTTCACTTATAGCTGTGGAGTACGTAGAATCACAGTGTGAGTTTCCAATTAGCCTCTAGACAGCGAGAGAAGAAATTTAGTCATCATTTAATTTTTTGGTGAACGTAATAGTGGGCCTGTCTCCCTTAGCTGCAAGTAGGCACTGCAGTGCTGAATTGGGCCAAGGTCTGAGGTAACATTTTTCTTATCAAGAAGAAAAGGAGAATTTTCTAAATAACATCTCATATAAACATAAGCCGAATGCCTGGAAAACACAATCCCTTGGACTCTAAAAGAAACATGCCGATCATTTTAATAACTGTTGTTCTTTCCTTTTGGGTGTTTAAGACCATATGGTTTTCCCAAATTAAGTTTTTTTTCAAGGTCAGTTGAGGATCTGATTCTTAGAGGTCGTTTGGGCTTGGAGGTGCCTCTGGCTTCCCATGGCTTTTCTTTTACCACTTCCAACTATGTGAGGATAAGTCAGAGGCCTTGCTAGGCCGTGGTTTTGAATCGGAAGCTTTGAGGAAAGTTTTTCCCGTACTGATCCTCCTCTTCGTAGACTGAGCCCTGGTTCAGTCTCTCTAATGGAAGCTCATGTCCTTCCTGAACAGCAGTAATGTGACTCACCACAGCTACAGGGCGTTTTGAGATGCTCCACAGCCTTCCAGGACTTAGTCAGTCTTGGAGGGTAAGGAACAGAAAGTTGTCCCTTTAAGTCCCACTGACCAGGTTTGTATAGGCCTATAAGTATGGTTATTAAATATCTAAGAGGGTTAGTTACACTGGTGTGGTTCTTTTAATTACTGTGTAATATGGAGATAAAACTTGAACAAAAACTCAAACATTCTTGAATAAACGACTGGACATATATTTTTGTCCTTATGTTAGCCTTTATACGAACTAATTTAAGTAAAGGATTGACTGAACTTTGGTCTTAGAAAATTTAAGATTACTTTAATGGATTTTAGGTACATAAAGGGCTTTACAGATAATGTGGCAAAAGTGGGCCTAAGTCAGAGAAAGAAGAGACTCAACTTCACAGATCAAGGAGGCATAGCCCAGGAAAGGGATTTTAAAACAATTTTCCTAGTTCTCTCTCAAATGAAGGCTGTTCTACTACAAACAGTGGCGATATCCTTTCTTACCCAGCTCGCCTCCCATACTCTGATTTACTGTTTTTCAGAAGGAAGGGGCAATCATATCATATCGTTATATGTTACAATAAAGGCTGCACACCGATGGAGGGGCAAGGTGAAAAGCTTACTTTACGGCCAGGCTCCCTCTGGGTTCGGGTACCCAGGGAGAAGCAACAGGCTCAGTTTAGTTAGGTTTTTATAGCACTCTGGAGGGAGTTTCCAGTGACTTTGAAATGAGCCAATTAGGGGTCAACACACCTGCGTACACAAACAAACAAAAAGCACAGAAACAAGACTTGGCGTTTAGCTGTGGCAGGCCGTTCATTATAAAACAACTGCAGAACATTCTATGAGTTCTGTGGTTGGCTGGTTCCTGGAGGGGGGAGGGGCTGCTGAGTGCAGGGGGGGGACAACAGGTACACGTACAAGTTGATGCAGTGGTCAGCAAAATGGATGCAATTCTAACCATGGCAGCCAGGTGCATGCTGACCAGGTTGAAGGGTTCCTTTAACAATTCACATTGTTCGAGAACTAGCCACACAGGAAGTACTGAAACAAATCTGGCAGTCAGTAGGTACAGGTGTTTTTAGAGCTTTATATTCTTTTAGAATTGTTTGTGATACGTTTAGGTTTGGGTTTCCCAGGATGGGGTCTGGGAAAACAGGACCCTACTTGCGTCAGCTTTGAATTACCATGGAGTTTTGTCCAGCACTCTGGTGAATAGTAATCCTGTGACATTTAACAATATCACACATCACATACATATAGACAGGAAATAAGCTGATCAGGATCCAAATCAAGGTCACTGAAACGGCTTTCTTTTGGACTATACCAATCTGGTACAGAAAGCAAAAACTAACTCCTCTTGAGCCAAATTACCTTCTTATGTGCAAAAGAAAGCACCTTGTGTCCTCATGGCACCATAAAACACATTTCATTCGTTCTATACTTTTTGTTGTTGGACAGAAGGAAATGCATCTCAAAAGTAACACTTGTACAATACAGAGAACCAGAGGACATTTGCCAGTAGCTACATGTAATCCCAGTACTTGCCTACATCCATTTAATCCTGAGACTGTAACTGTCTGTGCAGTACAGTGCAAGCCAAGTTTTTGACTGCAACAGCAGTCTGTGTCTCTATAAACCTGTTAAGACCGTTAATAAACTTATTCAAACATTTTTATTATACTTTCTATTCTGGAAACACCAGCCATCTTAATCTTAACGCATAAATATTTCTTTACTAAAATATCTTCATTTTTATATCCTCTTATCATATTTATCTTTCTAAAATCTCATGGATACCATGAGACTTTAATTTACAAATAAATTTACCATTTGTTGTGAGATTTTACCAAGAAATTAATATTTATGCATTTAAAATGTGTTCATATATGTATATATATTATATACATATGTACAGATACAAGTGATCTTTCTTAATTCTTGAGTAAAGAGTTTGGAACCTTAAGCGAGTAATTATTTATAGGAGAAACTGGACCGAAATTGCATGTACTCATGTTTGAGTTTTCAATTATGTTCCATTGGTCTATGGGTCTATTGTGAGCCAGTACCATGCTGTTTTAATGACTGCTCCTCTGTGATATAGTCTGAAATCTGGTATAGTAATCCCCCCTGCATTGCTCTTTGTGCTCAGCATTGCTCTGGTTATCTGGGGTCTTTTGTGCTTCCTGATGAATGTGAGGATTTGTTTTCTAATTCTGTAAAGAAGGTCGTGGGGATTTTGATTGAGATTGCATTGAATGTATATATTGCTTTTGGTAGGATGGCCATTTTCACAATATTAATTCTTCCAATCCATGAGCATGGAGGTTCTTCCATCTTTTGGTGTCCTCATCAATATCTTCCTTTAGAGATCTAAAATTTTCATTATAGAGATCTTTAATTTCTTTGGTCAGGTTTGTTTCAATATTTTTTTGAGGCTATATTGAATGGGAGGGTTTACTTTATTCTATTCTATAGAAAGGCTATTGATTTTTGTAGATTAATTTTGTAACCTGCCACCTTACTGAAAGTGTTAATCATTTCTCAGAATTTTCTCATGGATTTTTTTTTTTGGCATCTCTTAGGTATAATCATGTTATCTGCCAAAAGGGATAATTTGGCTTCTTCTTTCTTTCTTTAAGTGCTCCTTAACTTGTCTTCCTCACTAGGGCTCCGTTAACTATACCTCCCTCCCTTGTCTTATGGCTCTAGCAGGAGTTTCAAGCACTGTATTAAAAAGGAGTGGAGTTAGTGGACAGCTTTGTCTGGTTCCTGATTTTAATTGAAATGCTTCCAGGTTTTCTCCATTTTGATGTTGCCTGTGGGGTTTCTGCGTATAGCTTTAATTATGTTCAGGTGTGGGTGGGTCACCATCTCCAGCACGGCTATTGTGCTCCAGCCATCCCAGAGAATGGAGGACGATTGAACAGGTCCTCAGGTGGCTCAGGGTGCAATGGGAGGAGTTCCCGGAATACTATGTCGGTGGTAGTTCGGGTATTAAAACCAAGTCAGGGGTTTATATAGGGAGGCCTTTCTGGCCGTTACAGAAGGAAGGAAAGTTAAAGGTGGGGTCTTTAGGTAAAGGCGGGAAGGTTGTAGGACTGACATGGAAATTATGAACGAGGAAACGAAACCCAAAAACTTGGTTCTGGTCTGGGGTGATCTTTGTGAGGGAAAAGAAGATTCGTATCTACAGTGGCTTCCTGGGGCCAGGTTATCACATCAGGCAGAGCAGGTCAGACACCCGCCGTCCCTTTAGGGTATCCGGGGTTGCTTGGCTTGCTCAATACCTTTTACAATAGACCCAGCCTCCACACTGAGGTGTGTTCCCTGCAGTCCAGTCCCCTCTAGGACTTTTAACATAGATGCATGTTGAATTTTTTCCAAGGCCTTCTCTTCATCTATTGAGATGACCACATGATTTTTGTTTTTCACTCCATTTATGTGCTTTAAGACATTTGTTGTCTTACATATATTTTACCACCCCTGAATCTCTGGAATATAGCTGACTGAGTCATAGTGGATGATATTTTTGATGTTTGTCTCTATGTGGTTTGCAGGCATTTTGTTGAGAATTTTTGCATCTATGCTCACTAAGAATATGAGTCACAGTTTTCTCTTTTGGCTGTATCTTTTCCTGGTTTTGGTATTAGAGTGATGCTGGCTTCATAGAAGGAATTTGGGAGTTCTCCCTCTGTTTATCTTTTTGAATAATTTAAGTAGTATTGATATAGCTCTTTGAATGTCTGGTAGAATTCTGCTGTGAATCCATCTGGGTCTGGATGTCTTTTGATTGGGAGGTTTTGTATTACTGCTTCAATTTCCTTTTATGTTATGGGTCTGTTTAAGCTGTTGACCTCCTCTTGATTGAGCTTTGGTGATTCTCATGATTTTAGATATGCATCCATTTCTAAAGTTTACAAATTTAATAGCATATAGGTTTTAAAAATATTCCTTAGAGTATTCTGGATCTTTTCATTATCCTTTGTGACGTTTCGCCTTTCATCTCTGATTTTGTTAATCTGGAGTTGCTCGTTCATTCTTTTGGTGGGGCTTTCTCCCATAGCTTCAAATTGGTTTACTGAGTTCTTCACTTCCTTCTTCTTTCTATCTCTTTTGTGAATTCAGTTAGAAGTTTATCTCTATCTGCTTTTAGTTCTTTCATTTGTTTGTCTGTTCTTTAAGTTCATTGAATTCTTTGATCATGTTTATGATTGTTCTTTTGACCTCTATGTCCTGAGTTATCTCTATGGAGTTCTCATAGGACTGGTGAGGTTTTGTGGGGATAAATGTGTGTGTGGGGGGGTTGGAGTTGCTGCAGCGGTAGGGGTGGAAATGCAGTGGGCAGGGTCGGATTTACCTGGGAAGAAGCCTGGTCTCCAGAATCCGAGGCAAGCTGGAGGTGGGGACAGCATGTGAAGGCTCTAACAACCTAGACTGAAAATCTTAGCAGGTCTGAGCATGGGATCAGGATGCAGTGGATGGGTCAGGACTAAGAGCATAGTCCTGAATCTGGGGGGCTTAGAGCAGGAGCAGACCTGCTCCCAAAGCTGGAAGAAACACAGGACGTGGGACCTGGAGTAGTCATTTCTTAATATTGGCTTATATCCTCCAGCAATAGGAATCATGCTCTAATAACCCAATTAAATTCAAACAAGGATTCAAGAGATAATATTTTTTAGCCCCCAAAATATTTGTGTATGCCTTTAACAATTTTAGTTTATGTCAAAACTTACTTATAAGTCAATTTGATACCAAGTAAATTATTTTTTAAAGTATGTTTATGTAGACAATGTATAAACACACAATTCTATATGATATATTTTAGCAACTAAGATTTTGTAATTACTCTTGGTTGAGATTATATTTTCTATTATTCTTATTGTTAAAAGGAAACTGAGCACAAATATCTTCAGTGTACCTATACTTCCTTTATTTTACATGCAGTTCATCCTTAATAAACCTTTATATTTATTGTTTTATGTCAAAAATACTTGAAAAAGAAATGATCTTGCCATCTCTGATAATCACACAACTGAAATAAAAATTTTAATTAATATATTTATTTGGAACCTGTTTTGAAAGAAAATTTAATATATTTATTATTTTAGTGAATATCACTTTGAACAAAGAATAAGAATTTAAAAGCCTTGTGAAACACTTACTAGACCTAGAGATGTTTAAAGATGTCATGGCACTCAAGTTTGTCAGGCTTTTGAATGCATCACCAAAACACCCATATTTAGAAATCTGTATATGTGCATTTTAATTGGACATGCCAAAAATAAAAATAAAACCAGTAATTCTTGTACACAATAAAACGAATGAGAAAGAAAAAAAAAAACCCCTGAAGTGACCACAGTTTAAAAATTATCTTGATACAAGTAACACATGAAGAGAATTATCATAGACACACATGACACAATTATGTGAGCTCTCAAACAGCACAGGAAAACACATCACAGTCACATGTCACAATTACACGAACTCTCAACAACACATGAAAATGATTACCATAGACATATATAACATAATTACATAAAAATTAGATGTACCCCAAACCCAAGAATCAACAAGTTTGATTATGATGATCTTTTCCATGCAGCCACAGCTGAAGGCGTGAAGAAGGCAGCTGTTTGCCTCAGAAGAAGTGTTACACAGCATCATTCGCCAAATGAACATGGGATCCAAATTAAACACTAGCGATAATAAATTAATATGACCTGTGTATACATTGGGGTTTTGTAGGGTCCCAGGTGAACTTGATAGAAAACAGTTTGGAGACTTCTAGGTTTTGAATGAGTAGACACTAGAAAAACCTTATGAAATTGATGTTTATGATAAATCTCATGAGAGTCATAGTGGAGGAGAGAGTGAACGGGTTCAGGGAGACCTCCCAGACAGACAGAAGACGGAGGCGGGGATGGAGAGCTCACAGACAAAATGGAAGCTAAAATGTGGAGGAAAGAGGTTCCATAGGAGATGGGGAACCAGGACTCAAAGCAGAGGTTGATGGTAGGCTGCCATGGAGAAAAAAAGGGATATCTTTAAAAACAGGTGAGTATTATATAAAATAATCAGTTTTAGAAACCAGTAAATATACTATCTAGTCAAAACTCAGAATAATGTTTTTTAGATACAGGTTAAAACAATGTAAAAACCTTAAACATTTTCTTTTAAAAGTCAACAAACAACTGAATGAATTGAAAAAAAAAGAATTAAATAAAAAGAATTACTGAAGAGAAACCAATCTGAAGTATAAGAAATGAAACACATAGTCAAATAAAAGCTCTGTGGGAAATCTCATCAATAAAATGGGTTAAGAAGAGGACATATGACAAAATATAAGGAGATGTGATCAAAGGTAACCCTGAAAGAAGTTATAACTTTAAATTAAGGTTGATAGCTGACTAGAACTTTTATGATGATAAAGTCTGGAATGTTTTTAGTCCAGGCCAAATTATCTTGGGCCATTTCTAGCAGGCCTGTTTGACCTAATAGATTTATGACTAGCAGGTTAATCATTTCGAGTGGACCAACACTTGTTTGGCTTTGGGATGTACTAACAAGCCATTAAGTTCCAGCAACCCCAAAGCTAAGAGCATTATCAGATAGTGTCTGAGGCTATAAAATGTGTTTTGATTTATAACTTTAAGGTAAAAACCAAAGAAATATTTGCAAGAAGATTGAGACACGTGACTAGTGCTGACAGCCCAGGGCATTTCCAGGAGAATATGCTTTCTTTAGCTATGTAGGGTCTGAACAGAAAAGCAAGACCAGGCAAGCCCATGGTCAGGAGCATTGAGAGAGAAGCTGAAACTGGGTAAGGTGAAAGCCTGAGTGGCAAGAAGCACCTGAGGGAAAGACCTGTAGATAGTGGGCCGAGAAAAGCCATAGAGAAAAGCCAGGTATCCCGGGAGTCGGGGTAGAGGGGACAAACGCACAAGAACCCTTCCTCTGGAGGCTGCCGATGGCCAGGAGGAAGGCCTCACTCTTGAGAAGGGGGCTGGCAGACAGGGTGTTTACAAAGGAAAGTAAAGCAAAGCCTAGAGCTGCGCTTGGCAGAGAAAAGCTGAATGGAGGCCAGTTGAGGTGGAGGTTGCAGAGAGGGGTGGGAGTGTGGCTTGCCCACCCTACGGAGAGAGAAACAAAGGCGGGGGAGGGGGCGGGAGCAGGAGCGAGATTAGCTGGCAATACCTGTCAGCATTTGACTGGGAGAGCAAAGACAGGGTGTTTGAAGGGCAGAGAGGGATGGGAGCAAGGGGCAGGGGGACAACGACGCACAGGCGGGAGACGGAAGAAAGCCTGGGTGCTTCAGACCACTGGACATTCCAGTGTTTTGTGAGATTGTCTAAGTCAGGGAGGTCTAAATTCTGAATTTGGGCCCAATGTGATTATCACCCAATTATATTGGGTCCAGACCTCAGTTGACCAATGAATTAAGAAGTGGCAGACTGGAGGTCAGTTAAGCCTAGAGCTTTAAGGTTATGCCGAGTCTTTAGACACAGAAACCTTGGACTCTATTTTAGGCATAGCAGGAGTTGGATTCTTTTGGTGGCAGGTCGTTACATGCCACCAAGAGGCGACCACAGAGTGAGTGCTCAGGGGCTGGGATAGGCGTCCCAAATTCTGGTGACCCTTGGATTGGCAGAGCTGGGGGCAGAAAGCCAAAAGGTGTCAGTCTTACCTTGAACTGCTGATGTTGGATGCCAGGGTGTGGCGAATTTTCGACGAGCAGCCTCTGCTCTGGTGCTTGGATGTAGAGGTGAAGGGAAGAGAGAAAGCTATGAGAGGAGAGCGAGAGCCCAGACTGGTTCACATGACACACCAATAAAACCCTTGAACAGGGCTTGCACCACTTAGAAGACAAAGGCCTATAGCCGGTGGATCTTGGGTCACGTGGGGAGGGCGTTTAGTCCAGCCTAGTAAGCTCAGAGGGTGGTCATGCTCCGGGTGGGATGGGTCTTGAAAGGAGAGGTGTAGGAAAGGTTGACTGGAGGGCAGGGTCCAGGCTCAGGACCCCAAAACCGTTTCCATGTTTCAGTGCCAGATGTTAGAATTCCCGAAGAAAGGGCAACCGACCAAGTAGAGTCTGACCTCAACAGACGCAGCTAGCTTCGGCAGCCACGAATGGCACGCAACCTTCCCACGGGAATGCAGGCGGTGTGTGAGAGTTTTGAGAGGTCTGGAATTGATTACGGGATAGAAGATATTGTTCTGTCCCAGAATCCCAGAAGGGCTCATACCTTCTGGGGTGGTTTCCTGCCCCTTCCTAGAATCTGGGGAGAGGAGACTGGAAATTCTGACAGGGAAATCAGACGCCTTCTGCAAGGAGGTTGATAAGGAGCCAGATGTCGAGGCTAGAGGCCTCATGTTCTGAGATAGATGTATCTCCCTCCTGGCGAGCTGAGGCAGGGCTGGCAGATGGGATGGACAGTTTGGTCGTTTGTCAGGCTGATTTTCCTTCACTTGTTATAATCTCTAAAAGTAGAGTGGTGTGCTGGTCAGTTTTCACTGTTAGCTTGTCACAACCTAGGATCACTGGAGAAGAGAGCCTTAACAAAGAATTATCCAGATCAGGTCGGTCTGTGGGCCTGTCGGAGGGGCACTGCCTTGACTGTTAACTGATAGAGAAAGACCCAGTCCATTTTGGTTGGTTCTGTTCCCCAGGGGAGGGGACCAACTGCTTGACTTCCTGACCTCCCTTCAGTGACAGAGACCCTCACTTCATAATAAAGATACTGGAGACTAGATTTGTGACACTGAAGCAGCTTTTTTTTTTTTTTTAATGCCTTGAAAACTCGGGCAACAGCCTAGAGATAAGGCAAAACGGCTGATACACCGATTTGGCTTTGTGTTTGTAATCATGTGTCTCTGCCCCTGAATTTCTCGTTGGTTGAATTTTTCAGGGAGGTACACTCTTCCTAGCGTCTACAATAGCCTCCTTCCCAAATTCCCCATCCTCCTTCTTAAATAGGAAATATGTGGGCTTAGTTATGTAGCAAACTGTCTAACTTTTCAATCCTAAAGTAAACTAAAATGTGCCCAGGCAAGCCAATTAATTGGTATCTGCTGCCTTCTAGGGCAGTTTGGAGCCTAGTGTCTCCTGCTTATCTGTGATTCTTTGATGAGCTCTAAATGTTCCTCATATGGAAACTGGACCGTAATGATTTATTTCTTACAGACCGCAACTTAGAACTGTAAGCCAAATAAACTCATGGTACAGAGAAGAGAGGTGAGAGGCAGGGTAGAGCTGTCTCTCCAGGTAAAACTCTGTGGAGATCCTTAGCTTTACAGGTGCAAACGCGTCCATTGGATGGTCCTCAGTTTTCCAATCCAAAAAGTGTGCTCTTTATCAGGGTAGTTTATTGCCACAGCAGCAATGAAACTGGAACAAATTACTTGGTGACATAAAGACCTTTGGTAGATGCAAAAGAAGAAACTATCAGTAATTAAAACTATAAACGGAAATCTTTCAAATGAGAAAACATATGCCATGTAGAAAACTAGAATGGGCAAAGCATTTGCTGGACAAAGGTTAATATTTTTGACTTATACACCCTAAAACAGAAATCATAGGAAGAAGACTATGCTGCTGAGGAAAAGGATAGAGTACTAAGATCCATGACAGGAAACGTGAAAAGGGTTTGTTTACAGTGTTCAGAATTTCCACTGAGGGAGAACACAGGTTCTGATATCAGCTTCAGAAAAATGGCTGTGAGGGTTCGAAAAGAAACCACCTCGTAAGACCCACGCAAGACCAAGCCAGCCCAAATTCCAGCACAGATGGAGGGGACGTCGGAGGGCTCCAGTCCTTACTGAGGAGTTATTGGAAACCATTGGCTCCTGGGGGAGGGACGGGCAGTCTTCTTTGAGGTTGTGGCCACTGGTATGTTTCTTATGCTCCAGTGGGTGTCTGCACTCATGCACATAGGGAAAACACTAACTGGACTTAGTTATTAGAAGATCTGAGGGGGGTTGGATGGGAGAAATAAGGCACATATATGAACATGTTTCATTGCACATATTCATGAAATTCTCAATGCTAAACCCTCAGACCTCATTTTTCAGTAGGACGGCAGTGGATACTCAGAACTAGATCCCAGAGGGAAAGGAAGCCAGACAAAAACATGAGAGGAAAAGAGGTTTAGAGAAGCGCAGGCCGAGTGCATAGAAGGTTCACGTGACTGGATGTCCCTTACTGCCTTGGCCTGCTCGAACCTCAGGGTTCATCTATTAAGAACTCTGCCTCATCCATATCTGCTTCACACCAGGAGTCCAATGGTGTGTTCCATGGATTCTTTCCTTCCTGGACAGCAGAGATTCAATTTAGCTCCAAGGACTGAGAGGCACATACCCACCATTATTAATTAAATAGTGTGTGTGTGTGTGTGTGTGTGTGTGTGTATGTGTGTGCCTTGGCATACATATGGAAGTCAGAGGACACCTTCTGGTGTCCGTTCGTTTCATCTACCATGTGAATCTTGGGGATGGAAGCCACTGCCTCAGGCCTGATGGCAAGTGCCTGCTGAGCCGTCTCTCAGGCCCCTCAGCATACTGCTGGACTCACTCATTCCTGAGGGGCCTATCCACTATTTCCAACCTCAGAGGCTGGATTCCCATGGATGCTCATTAAATTAATTTTTATATTATCACGCTATTCTCTAGGCAAATCCTATTCCCATAATGGAGAAACCAACATAGAAAGAGTTTTATGTCCTGATAGCTTTGAGTTCATGGGGGTCATCTTATTTTTTTCTCCTCCTTCCCTTGGACTCTTGGCTCATGACATTGTTTTCTCCTGAGACGTTTCTGGTTTTTCATTGTCTTTCCTCACAAGAATTTTCTCAACATACGAGATGGAGTTCCTCTGTCTAGCAAAGGCATGAGCCAAAACATTTTCAAGTCCTTGTGTGTTCTGAGCACATTAAGCTGGCATTCTGGACAGACCTCATTTCCCTCCACTCAAAACAATGTTTGCCACATTCCTGCCTTCACCGTAGAGTATGTGACTTTGGCACAAGTCCATCATGGTGAGAGAAGAGAGGTGAGATGCAGGGTAGAGGCATCTCTCCAGGTAAAACTCTGTGGAGATCCTTAGCTTTACAGGTGCAAACGCGTCCATTGGATGGTCCTCAGTTTTCCAATGCAGAGTGTGGACTGATTTTAGTTTCTGACAATGCATTTCTTTTCATAGCTCAATGCAAACCTTGTTTAAACTTTTTCAAAAAATGGGACCAGCATTGCACAGAGAATTCCCTTTAAATGACTAATTTTTAGCCTGGAGCAGGGTGCGAGCTTTGTTGCCTGATGGGAAGGCCTATTATGATGCTCACAATACCCAAATATTGAAGAATTAAAACACTTGGTCAATGCTTTCAGTAGCATTTCTTCTTCTGTACACTTGGTATACTGAATATTTTAACTATACCTTGATGTCGGGCGATCCCTTTGCGATCTTGTCTAGTGTCCTGAGTATCTCCTGTGTATGGATGACCATTTCTTCCCAAGATTTGGGAAATCTTCTATGATTCCTTTGAACTTATTTTCTATGCTTTTAACATGAAAGTTCCATCCTTCTTCTATGCCCATTATTAATAAATTTAGTTTCTGAGGGCTGGGGAAGTGGCTCAGTTGGTTAAGTACTTACCACCCACACACGAGGACTTGAGTTAAATCTCCCAGAAACCTAAATACAAACCCTGGTTTCAGCCAGATGTAGTGGCACACACCTTTAATCCCTGAGCCTGGGAGACAGAGGCAGGCAAATCTCTGTGAGATCGAGGCCATTCTAGTCTACATAGCAAGTTTAGGCCCGCTGGAGCTACTTACTAAGACCTTATCCAAAAACCAAAAGCAAAACATAGCAAAACAAAAGCTGGGTGTGTGTGGACTCGTGCCTGTAACCCGAGCCGTGCAGGAGCAGAAGCAGAGGGATCCTGGGGCAGACTGGCCAGCCAGTGTGGCTATGTCAGCAAGATTCAGGTTCAGTGGGTGACCCTGACGCAAAAAATAACGTGGAGAGAAATTGAAGAAGATACCTGATGTCAACTTCTGGCCTCCACCTGGCTGTGTACTCTGACCTCCAGCTGGGTCCTTTAATGGTGTCTCTTACATCCCGTATGCTCTGTTCATTCTTTCCTGGTTAATGCTATTGTCTGATGTCTCTCATCTACCTCATCTTCAAGCCCTGAGAGTCTCTCTTCCACTTCATCAGCTCTATTTGCAAATTTCCTGCCCAGATTTCTATGCTTATTAAGTTCTTTATTCATATTCGGTATTGGCTTCTTTATGACATTCAGGTCTTTATTCTATGACATCAAAGAGGATGTGTATAAACTCTGAATTAATTTAAACTGCTAAAGGAAAGTTTTTCTAGAACATATAAGGAATTGCAAAAGTTAAACATCTAAACCCTCAAACCCTCAAATTCATGAATGGGCTGGTGAACTGAAGAGACAGGTCTCAAAAGAAGAAATACAAATGTCCCATAAACACCGCAGAAGGTTTTTGACATCTTCAGATATCAGACAAATGCCAGTTAAAACTGCTTTGAAATTCCATGTCATTCCAGTCAGAAAACCTGGCATCAAGCAAAGAAGGGTCGGTGAGGAGGTCAGAAAAGAGGAACTTTATCGGTGGCCAACTGGTGAAGCCAATATAGAAGTCACTGGGGGGGGGGGGTTGTCCCCCTCAATAACCTGAAAATAGAATCACCCAGCGACACAGCTAGAGCTGCGTAATGCTCAAAGGACTCCAAGTCAATGTAACACAAGGCTGCAAAGGGAAAAAGAAGGTAAAGGATTGATTTATTTTTTAATTTTTATTACTTACTGTTTCCAGGAGGAGGGACACCCTAGGACGTGAGGGTTGTCTGGAGGGTTAGGGAAAACAGGGCCCAGAGCCTGGGTGGGAATCTCCTCAGGAATGAGTCAGCCGGCAGGCCTGCCAGCTTGAGCCCGCTCAGAGCCGAATGCTGTGGATAACTGCGCAGCCTCTGGACAACACGGGAGTCTCTGGACAGGGAAACCTCGCGGTGTGTGGTACGGGAGAGTTGTGGGCAGCAAAGGTTTTGGATGAGCAGGTTTGCTCTGGAAGGCAGGCTTTTTGCCGCTGGGAGTTCGCAGGCTCCCAGGGAGACACACCACCTCTTGAAATGCAGAGTTGGAGGTCACCGCCCACTCTAGTCTGGCCTTGTACTCACAGAGCTCGGCTTCGGTAAAGATGTGTGCCACCGGAAAGAGCAAGTCCTACAAAATTAGATGAATTTATGAAGAGGAAGAAGGCTAAGAACATGCCAGTCTTCCCAGGACCTCCCAACTCTTGGTGCCATAGACTTGGGCTGTTCTCTGCCTTGGTCAGAGAAGCTTCCTTTCCCACGGAGAGATGCATAAATAAGTCCCTCAGCTACTGGCTATCCCGCTCATAAACTCAGAGCAGCGATAGTTACCAATACGAGACTTACACAAGATCAAGTGAACCCAAATCCCAGCAGCGTTGGGTAGACATTCTCCAGGCCCTACCCCTCACTGAGGAGCTGCTGGCAGTGGCTAGTTGCTTGGGAAGGGAGAATCATTCTTTATTGAGAATGTGGTCACTGGTAGGTTTCCCGTGCTCCTTTCCCATGCACGCGTGGGCCACACTAACTGAACTTAGTAGGTTTATTAAAAAAAGAAAGATAAAATTGGGAGGGATCTATGTTGCGGGAGATACCGGGTGTGGATTTGGAAGCGGTAAACGAGGGATATATATGATCATATTCATTGTATTACATATATAAAAATCAAAAATAAAGAAAATACAGGCGTAATGGTACACGACTTTCATCTCAGCACTCCAGAGGCAGAAGTAGGCAGAACCCTGTGAGAGCGAGTCCAGCCAGGTCTATAGAATGAGTTCCAGGCAAGCTGGGGCTGCTTAGTGAGACCCTCTCTCCAAAAACCCAAACCAAAACAAACCAAAATCAACCAACCATCCAAAGAAACAAACAACAAAAAGCCACCAAACCGAATTAGAAATCTGACAATGGATATTTCAAAAATACAGTGAAAAGAAAAAAGAGGAAAATTAAAAACAAGAAAAAAGGATGATGCGTTTGCTTGACTTTCTGGGTCCTCAAAGATCGGCAACTCCAGTTCCACAGAGGAAGGAAAGTAAGGCGAACCTGCGCACTTGCGTCCTTTGTTTTACGCTGGAGCTGAGCCTTTGTTGGCAAGCGTTGTCTGAACCTGAGAAGTTTCCTTTCTTTGCCCACCACGTCCTTCTTAGCTGTGCACTCATTCTTTGTGTTGTTTTCTTTATTTCTATTTCATTTATTTCTGCTCTGATTTTTGTGTTTATGTGTGTTATTTTTATTTTTTATGTATGAGTATATTGCCTGCTTTATGTGAGTGCACCCATGTCGTGCTGTGCCAGAAGAGGGTGTTGCGTCCCCTGGAACTGGAGTTACAGACAGTTGTTAGCCTCCACGTGGGTGCTGGCAACTGAACCAGGGTTCTCTACACGAGCAGTCGGCACTCTTAGCTCTGGAGCCGGCTCTCCAGCCCTCTGTCCCCATTTTTATTAGTCTTTTCAGCTGTTGGGTTTGGGTTTGACTTGTTGCTTTTCCAAATTCTTGAGTTGTATGGTTAAAATCCTTTATTTGTGCTCTTTCTGAGTTTTTAATATATGTGCTTAGAGTTATGACTGCTTTTAACGTGTCCCAGAGGTTTTGTTGTGTTGTGTTATAATTTTTGTTTGGTTCCGGGAACATTCTTATTTCTGTCTTGATTTCTTCTTTGACTCATTCATTTGGAAGTGAGCTCTTTATTCTCCATGAGTCCCTGTAGTGACTGGAGGCTTTTTTTGTTTTTGTTTTTGTTTTTGTTGTGGATTTTAAGTTTTAGTGCATTGTGGTCTGGTAGAATACATGGAATTACTTTCATGTTTTACATTTGTTGAGGTTTGGTTTGTGTTCCTTTATGTGATCTATTTTAGAGAATCTTCCATGGGCTGACCCATACATATAAAATAAAAATAACACAAACACAAAATCAGAGCAGAAACAAATGAAATAGAAACAAGGAAAACAACACAAAGAACCTGTGAGTCTAACCGCTGTTTCGTTGACAAGATCGACAAGATAGACACACCCTTACTTCAGCTAACCAAAAGAGAGAGAAAATACAAATCAACAATATCAGAGGTGAAAGGAGAAATATCACAACAGACACCAGAAAGACCCAGAACATTGTATGGGAATGCTTTAAAAACCTACACTCTGTTAAATTTGAAAATCTAAAAGAAATAAATGAAGTTTTTAATTCATGGAAGAGCTCAATAGCTTAAATAGATTCCTAATAAATAAGGAAATCAAAATAGTAATACAAAGCTTCCCAACTTAAAAAAGCCAGACCCAGATGAATTCACAGCAAAATTTTACCAGACCTCCAAAGATCTGTAACCAATAGTTCTTAAATTATTCAAGAAGATAGAAACAGATGGAGAACTCCCAAATCCCTAGAGAAACACAAACTAGACAAATGGAGTTTCTTACTGTACGTTACATATGGATGCTTATATTTATAGACACGAATACCAGTCACCACTCATCAAAGAAGCTTCTTTTTCGAAACAGATGAAGACTGTTACGGAGTTCCACAATTGGTCCCACACAGAGAATAAGTGTCTGTGAGATGCCCGGTCCTAAGTGACACATCTACAATGGAACCTCCACCCCTAAGGCTCATGGAACATAATGAAATGTGGGTGGAGAGAATGCAAATGAATCTCTCAGTTCTGACGAGTGAAGCCTTCTCATACAGCGGAGGGCAAGTAACACAACTGGCCAAAATGCAGAAAATAACAGACTGCAGAGTGTGTGTCCCTGGAGAGGACTCCTGCTTTCAACCTCATCCACCCAGGGCTCAGGGACCACTGCAGAAGAGTGGGCTGAACTAAGATTGTAAGAACCAGGGGTAGTCGATGACCACAATGAAACAGTCTTACGGGCTTCTGGGAACTCTGCCCTATGAACTTAGAGCAATGGGGACAGCATGCACAAGACCCGTGCTAACACACACCAGACAAAAACACAGAATAGCACTCGGGAAATGAGCGGGGGCCCAACCTTAACTGAGGAGCTATTGGCAGCTGATCACTGCTGGGTGAGGGAGAGCTGGTCTTCTTTAAGGGTGATGTTAGAGAGGCTAAACAGGTCCCAGTGGATGACCTCTCACTGAGGGACATCTTGGGACCCAAAGTTGACTTGATGGGCCTTAACACAGATGACAATGTATGAGGTCTGGTGGCGAGGCTATGGGAGGGCTGCAGATAGAGGCATGTCTAACTATAATTAAGATGTATTGCATGAAACGCACAGAAATTCAACTAAAAGCATATATTGAAAAAGAAACAAAAAGACACACATAGGAACAAATAAAATAAATTAGTAAAGAAGGGTATTAGGAAAAAAAAGGAATAAAATCTGACCTGAGCAGAGACCCCTGTATTCCAGTTTTGCTGAGTTATTCGCTGAGGATAGACTAGGGCATTGATGAGGATAAACTGTTTCTGACTGGAGTCCCTACTCCTCAAGGCATTTCCTAACTGGGCCATAGACATGGACCTTCTTTCTAAGTGTGCAGCTATTCTGAAGAATTCAGAAAGGTCTAGCCTCTCCTTCCTTCTGTCTCTTCTAAGCATGCGTTCCCTCACACCCAAGTTTCTCACCTGCAGGCCTGTCTTAGATGGGGTATGCCTCCCCACTCGCCCGCCATTCTCCTCCTCCAGGCAACTGCTGAGATCCACAGCTTTCTTGCCCTGAGAGTTCTTCTTTTAAATTCTAAAAAACTGTCCTCGAGTTTCTGAGTCCATTCTTAAATTCTTCGATTAATGGCACTAAGAACCCTGAAAGGGGACCTGATGCACCCAGTAAATTTTTCCTTTACTCTTCTGTGTCCAAAGCTGCAGGTCCATCACATCCTCCTACTTGGAAAAACCACATGTGCTCCTTTTCTTCCAGCCTAAGCTACATGGAAAATCAAAGTGTCATATGGTACATGTGACTCCCGGAAAAGGATGCCACAGTCTGACACAGGAACCTTTTGCACTAGGGAGATGAACAGAGTTGCCTCACTGGGCTCAAAACTGTGTTTCCTTTTATTATTATTATTATTATTTCAGACCAAAGCTCACCATGTGGCCCAAGCTGGCCTTGAACTTCTGACCTTCCTGCCGTAGCCGCCTAAGTACTGAGATTGCAGGTGAGTGCCTCATGCAGCCTGTTTTCTCTTATCACACTTTCAACTAAATTCACAGGGTCAGTTGGTTCTTCCTTAGAACCAAATTGTCCAGTCTTCTGAAAAAGCCAACAACAGCTTCCTTCTCCAAGGGAAAAATCTTTCATTGAAATGGATTACATGCATGTAAAGTATGTCTCTGCACACGAACTGTAATGGTTTCATTTACACTCGAGACCAAACTTGGTTTCTTGTCTTTATGTTTCTGTATTACATCAAAGGTCTGTTCTTGTCTAATACATCTGCAGTAGGATGAGCCTCTGCAGTAGGATGAGCCTCTGTGTGTGTCTCTGTGTCTGTGTGTGCATGTATGTGTAACAACGTTTAAACAGCTCTTTCATTTAAAATTATAATAAATATTTAGAATTTACTGCTGCAGTCTTAACTATGCCTATGATGAGTGTCAAAACCAGAGGACATTTTAAAAATGTATTTATTTGTTAATTTAAAATTTTATGTGTATGAGTATATTGCTTGCATGTAGGTAGATGTACCCATGTTGTACAGTGGAGGTCAGAAGAGGGTGTCAGATCCCTTGGAACTGGAGTTAGGACAGTAGTTAGCCACCATGCGGGTACTGGGAATCAAATCTGGGTCCTCTGCAAGAGCAGTCAGTGCTCTTAACCACTGAGTCATCTCTCCAGGCCCCTAGAAGACATTAAAAAAAAAATCTGAAGTCTCCTGTATTTGTTTTCTGTTTAATCTTATTTGAAGAAAAAAAAAGGAAAGAATTCACAATCACCTCAGCCTAAACACCTTTTCCAAATCAAACATCCTCCCTCCACTTGCAAAATGATTCCTTTATAATTAAGCAAACTGCAACAGAAGTTGCTTTTTCTTCCTAGAGGAGTCAGTACACTGTATTCTAAGAACATCTTTGTGCTGGATCTTCGAGCTGGAACAAAAGAAAAGCAATCTTTGGATTCCAAGTCATGTAGGTATGTGTAGAAAGAAATATACACATCACTGGGGAAAGTGGCTGAATCAGAACTAGCCCAGAGAGATGGCTCAGTGGTTCAGAGCCCTGACTGCTCTTATGGAGGACCGGGGTTTAGTTCCCAGCACCACATGATAGCTAACACCTGTGTTGATTCCCACTTCCGGGAGCCTTGCAATCTCTTCTGGCTCCCACAAGCATTGCAGACACATGCTGCACTCATATGCTAACAAACTGCCCATACACATAACATAAAAATAAACAAAAATTTGGGACTGGGGAGTTGACTTAGAAGTTAAGAACACTGGCTACTCTCACAGGGGACCAGATTCAATTCCCAACACCCATAGGGTGGCTAACAACGACCCATAACTCCAGTTCCAGGGTATACCTCTTCTGGCCTCCATGGGCATTACACACATGTGGTGTAGTTACATAAACATAAGCAAGACTCTCATACACATTTAAAAACTCAGAAAAAGAATTTAAAATATAAGAATTAGATGTATCCACTCAGAAAACAATATAGAAATTTTTGCCAAGTCCTGAGCAGAATTTTGAGATGACTGTAGAAGCACCCCAGGTGAGGAGAGCATTCATCCTGCATGGTCAGGCTTTGCACATGTTCCAGCACATCCACTCAGCATTTCAGGAACCAGCCCAACCCAGGCCCATAGGCCAGCAAGCTGCCCAGGGCACACCTCAGTCCGTAATCCTTTCTCTTTCTCACCTATTTTTAGTTTTTAAAAAAATAGTTTTATTTTTACTTTTGTGTGTGTGTGTGTGTGTGTGTGTGTGCGCACGCATGTGTGATGTGTGTGCAGGAGTCCCTGGAGGCCAGAAGAGGGTGATGGATCCCCATACAACACGCTCTGGTTCATCTGTAGATGCTAATGCGCTGATTTCATAGAAGGGGAGAGTGGAATAGAGGCCAGTAGAATTAAGGAGCGTAAGAAGCACAATTTCACAAGGGCAATAATTTCCAGTGTTCTACGGCAGGGTAGGATTGCTATAGCTCACAATAATTTTTATGTATTTTATAAAAAAATGAAAGAGAAATCCAAATATATCCCATAGGAAGTAATGACAAATGATTAAGATAGAAGTGTTAATTTCTGTGATTTGATCCCTAAATATTGCATATATGTATTGAATTCTTACATGTAAATATGCAAAATTACTATATTTCAATAAAACTTATATCACCTAGCGATTATTGTAGACAGCTGAAAAAAGAGCCTGGTTGAATTCCCACAAAGTTAAAATGACAGGTTAGAAGATGAGAGGGTGAATCAACACTCTTTTACAAACAGCACCTGGGACAGGAAGGACTGAAGAGGAAAGAATGAGTTACTTAAAGTGAAGTCAAAACACACAGAAGAGGAATGTAAGGAATGTAAGAGAAGGAAGCAAGGAGGGCACAGACGGATACTGTCTCCGGACCCGACAGCCATCATGTCCTCTCCGGTCCAGAGTCAGTATCTCATTGCAGCCATGAACTCACAGCAGCTGCTGAAGCCTGCACCAGACCTGCACAAGATCAAACCACTCAAAATTCCATCATGGCAGGGAGAGGGCTCAGGAGCACCTCTAACTGAGGAGTATTGGCAGGTGCAATTGATGGCTTCTGGGGAGAGAGAGCCATTCCTTGGCGATGGGGCCCCTGGGAGATGGCCATACTCCAGTGGTTGGCCTCCCCCTGCACATCTGGGCTGCATTCATTGGATTTGGCGGGTTGTGTTTTAAAAAGAGAAAAAGTTGATGTTGTAGGCAGATGTGTTGGAGGGACCTGGGGGAACTGAAAGGAGTCAAATGTGGGTGTGTGGCTAGTGTGAGAACATCTCGTTAGAATCCACCAGACTGCTGCTCAGCCCACAACGCCGGAAGCCGCCCTTTCCTTTTCACAGAAATGGCAGCTCCTAGGGAGGGTACTGTCTGTGAATCCCTAGCCACGGGAATTCCAGGCGGAAGAGAGTTTACAGCAAAGAAGGTCTTGGTGTCCACACACTCTGTTCTTCGTCTCCTTCCTTGTCTCCTGCCTGGGAATCAGTCAGGCTGGTTCCAGTCCCCACCCCCACCCAGCCTATTTCTTGAGAGAGAGCTACCCCTTTCAGGGAGCTGTGACAAAGGACCAAGGCTCTGCTACATCTTCCTGATTCCTCTGTTCAGAGAGCCCACCGGGCCTTCTGTCTCTGGTACTGAGGCCTGAGGTCTCCGGTTGTCTGTCTGTCTGTCCACGATGTTAAGAACTTGTCTAACGAACTTCTTTATCCACCTGAGACCTTTCAGAAATGATCATATTTTTTAGAATATATGTGAAATTGTCAAAGAATAAATAAAAACCCCACTTAATTTCTGAAAAAAAAAAGTAGTTCGTGATTTGGAGGAAGGTGTGTGTGTGAATTTTCTGACTTTATTAGTGTGGCACTCACAGGCATCCTACCATGGGCCCGTCAACAAAAGGAACATGTTGCTGAAGAGTCTCCCCAAGGCCCCCTTCATGTCCTTGTTTCTAAGGCTGTAGATGAAGGGGTTGAGCATGGGAGTGACCACTGTATACATCACCGAGGCGATCAGACTCATTCTGGAAGATGGTGTGGCTGCAGAGCTGAGGTAGACTCCAAGACCAGTGCCGTAGAATAAGCAGACCACCATGAGGTGAGACCCACAAGTGGAAAAGGCTCTGTACTTACCTCTACGTGAGGTAATTCTCAGGATGGAGGAGAAAATCTGAGAATAAGAGAACAGAATCCCAAAGAGAGGGAAAACAGCCAGGATCACCGTCACAGAATACACCACAATGTGATTGATGAGAGTGTCGGAACAGGAGCGCTTCAGGAGTTCAGGAAGGTCACAGAAGAAGTGTGGGATTTCCATGCTTGTACAGAAGGACAGCCTCAACACAGTCAACGTTTCAGGCAGGGAACCCATGATACTGATCAACCAGGACCCCAGAGCCAGCACCCTACAAAGGGTGGGATTCATGAGGACCACGTAGTGCAGGGGATGACAGATGGCCACAAAACGGTCATAGGCCATCACTGTCAACAGTAAATTATCCAGGCACCCAAACACAATGAAAAAAAAAATCTGCGTGATGCAGCCTGAGAAGGTGATGCATTTGTTCTGCGTGTGGATAGTCACCAGGGTCTTTGGGATGGTGGTGGAGGTGAAGCCAATGTCAGCCAAGGACAGGTTGGAGAGGAAGAAGTACATGGGCATGTGTAGGTGGACATCTGAGATGATGGCCACGATGATGAGCAGGTTGCCTGTGATGGTGACCAGATACATGAACAGGAGTAGTCCAAAGAGCAGGGATGGGTGGTCAGAATCCTCCATGAATCCCAGCAGGAGAAAGTTGCTGGATCCTGTTTGGTTTCGTTTCTCCATAGAACAGCTGGGGTTTCCCAGAGAAGGGAATCGCACAGCTTTACCTCAAATAGGACCCCCACCAAAGTGACGGCAGTATGTCTCATTAAACCCTAAGGTATTACGTTGGTGAGAAGGTTTAGCATATAGCGGCCTTTCTGCCAAGGCTGATAATGTGAATTTGATCCCTGAGACCCACAAGAAGGAAGGAAAAAATACCACTTACAAGCTGTCCTCTGACCTTCACACGTGTGCCATGGAATGCACGTGTGCCTGCACACACACACGAAAAAGTAAACATAGGAGCAGGAGGGATGACCCCGCGTTCAGGGCTGGCTCTTCCCTTGCAGTGGACCTGGGTTCAATTCCCAGTACTTATGTCAGGTGTCACAGGTCACTGCCTGTGACTCCGGCTGTAGGAGATTTGACCACCTGTTCTGGTGTCTGCAGGCATCTATAGCCATGTGCTCAGACCTACACAAACACATACACATATTTAAAATATAATAAAAGAAAATATTTAAAATAAATGTAACAAACAACAAACCAAAATAACCAGGGAGCTCAAGTAGACACACACTGAACAGTCATCTCATTTCTCATTGACAATTTGTTGTTACCATTTTCACTTAAAGTGTGGGCTGCAGATCAGTGGTTCTCAAATGGTGTTCCCTGGAGGACCAGCTTCATCTTCGCTTCAAACTTGTTAGAAATGGGTATTCGGAGGCATTTCATGCCTTCTCAGCCTCATGCATTTTGTGGAGCCAGTGATCTGATACATGTTTTACAAGCCGCCTGGGAATTCTGGTGTCTGCACTCATGTGAGGGCCGCAGTGCCAGTGACTGCGTGGTTCCCTAAGCAGTCATCCCTCTCCAGCATCCTTGGGGGTAGCTCCAGAATGATGTGTCTGATGCCTGTGTGGATGGGAGTTTCCCAGGTTTGGTTGATGTGTCAATCACCAGACCTTTGTTTTATTAGGATGCACACACACACGTGTGTGTGTGTGTGTGTAATTTCTACATGTCTAGTCCTTGTGTGAGCTTGTTCTCAACTATTAATATCCACTCTTAATATAATCATTGTTTATATCTTTATATTACAGGTTTTGCTATACAAGTTATGCATAATTTAATTTTGATACACAGAAAGTCCGCAGCTTCTAAAGTGAGTCATGTGTTTGCTTCTCCACAGTCTGACTGAGGCTGTTTGTTCCAGAGCTTAGAGGAGGTTCCTGGGCTCGGCCCATGCTAGGAGCGCTCCATCCCTGAGCCACAGCCCCCTGCTCTCCTGACTCTCATCCCATAAAATATTCTACCATATGTCTTTTTTGATAAAACCTGTCCATTGTGGATATTTTCATCATTTTCTAATTTTCCTTAAACAAATGCAGTTTAGATTAATTTTCTTTGTATATTTTGACTTAATTAAATTTGAAACAATTTGCAAAAGTATTCATTGAGTTCTTAAAAGTTTATGTATTTCATTGTCCCATTCTAATCAACAAATGACTTTAAATAATCATATGCATCCTAACTGAGTGGATTTTCAGGTACTATTACATGACTAAACAATTTGGGATTGTTAGACAGATGACTCAGCAGGTAAAAGTGCTCGCCACCAAGTCTGATGACGGAAGTTCAAGCTCAAAGGAGAGAACTGACCCCTACGAATTGTTCAGACCTCCGAGTGCACTCCATGGTACATTTACACACACGCATGCACACACACACTAAATAAGTAAATCAATGAATAACATAATAAAACTTTCCTATCTTCATGATACGCTTAAATGAGGACAAGAGAAGAGCACCTGCATCATTGCTGCATATTATGAGTTTAATCTCGGTGTAGTTTATTTTCATACAGCCATTTGGAGGAAACATGCTCCTGGAGTATTATTAGATTTTGTTATAGTTATAAACTAATTCTGAAAATAACTAATCATTTTTTCTCTGTGTTCAGATTCTCATTGATGTAATGGACAATGAAATGGACTCTTGAAATTTTAATCTCTTTCTTAGTAAAATTTCCTCATCATTTTTTAAACGCAAAATTATGTTTTTTACTTGCTAATAGCATTTTAGTGTAGCTCAAGTCTGACGTCATTATGAATGCTATTTCCCCACAACATACCACTAGTGTTGCGATAATAATTAATAACAATAATAATAATAATAATAATAATGAGCCTTACCTGCCTTGATGAAGTGTATTGATTTGGTTGTGGGATTTTAAATTAAAATAATTTAATAGTTTTCAATAAAATTCATCATATTCATGGGATGGACGGATGCCTCAGCACTTAAGAGCATACTCTGTTCTTGCAAGGACCAGAGTTCAGTTCCCAACACCCATGTCAAGGAGCTCACAATCATTTCTAACTCCAGGTCCCAGGAATCTGATGCTTTCTCCTGATTTTCAAGGGCACCTACATTCATGTGCACATTCCCACACACAGATGTATATAAGTACACACAATTAAAATAAAAGAACCTAAGAAAGTAGTCACATTTTCCACATTACATTATTATTTCTCTTTCAGGTCCTATTCTATTCATTGGAAATTCCAAGACTGTTAACATTTATGATGAGATACAGAGTTCTAGTTTTCTTCATTTCCTTCAAGTGGATAACCCTAGCTGTACAATATAACATGGCCCTCACTGTCAGATAGCATTTTATCATATGCAGTTCTTAGCATTAATTCACATTTTTATATGTGAGTACTTTGGATGGTTTTAGTAAAATATAAGAAAGTGTTCAGTGTGATTGTTCCGGTAATAGGTTGTTAAATCAAATTCCATATTCTCAACTAAATTCCAGACATTAGATGTAGAACAAACTGACGGCTAGAGTCGTAAGAAAAACATAAAAACATAAATAACATACACATGGATATGCATAATTTTTGAAAATAGAAATACTTTCTGAATAGTGCCTTTGATAGAAAATAGAAGTAAAGACAGGTAGTCAGAATAATAAATTTTAAAAATTGTGAATGAGGAAATGTGGTGCAGATGTTTCCATGTAAAAACAGCTTATTTGGTTGGTATTTGACTAATATTATAAGGTCAACATATTTGGTCTATAAAACTTTATTCATGAATCACAGAGACATTAATGTATTCATTGGAAACAGTAAAGAATAGTAAAGAGTCATAAAATAAAATGTAAAATGAAGAATAAATGTTTGACTTTTTAAATATCCTTGTGTGTGTGAGTACCTGGTGTCACAGTGCACACATGGAGGTCAGAGAACAACCTTGCCTTCCACCTTAGTCAAGACAGGGCCCGTTATATGTTGCAGCTGGACTGCGAGCTTCTGGCATTCTCCTGTCTCCGCCTCCCATCTTAAGGGTTATAGACTGCACTGCTGCGTCAGGCTTTACGTGAGGTCTGGGGGTCTAAACCCCTCGAGAGATGCAGAGATCTAAGAGACCAACTTCCCCTAGGAAGCTGAACTACAGCACTGGGCTGTAGAAGAGGGACGAAGATATTAAGCCGAGAGCAAGAGACGTGGAGAGACGCAGGCGCAGGCTGTGCGGAATCTCTCAGCGAACCTGCGGCCTCTGCAGCTCCTGCTCCGAGCCCCAGGCTCACCTTTGAGAGCGCCTTCTCCAGTCACACCTGCTTCCCACAGGAGCTCCAGCAGCGCTGGGATCTCCGCATCCTCCTTCCCCGGATGACAGAGGTTCTTCTGAGTGTCAGGGCAAGGCAGGGAGGTGACTGCAAGTGTTAAGTCCCTTTCCAGGGTTCGGCTGAGCTCCCTGGTGTCTCCGGCTGCTACGCTGGGGGTGAGAGGGTCTCAGGGAAATATTTAGTATTTCTTCTCCATCGTTGAATTCCCATAATGGCTCATTAACTTAATTGTGCTGTTATCACTCTAATCTCTGAACATTTATTTCATATGAGTGAGCAAAGTAAAAAGAAAGATAGTTTTATATCCTTGGCATGGTCTGGTTTGCAAGATTGGTATATTTTCTCGCCTAGGTTCTCTGCTCATGATGGTCCTTTCTCCGTGGACTGATCTCCGCTTCCAGTAGCCTTTCTTGTGCATGTACTATGTATGCATGTCAGCATGTGAGAATGAACTTTGTCAAATGTGTAAGCAGATATAGCTTCAAGTCCACGTGAGCCCTGAGTTTCATACGAGGAACTCGGCATAGGGCTCAGATTGTTCAACTTGTCACAACTTTCATCCTTGTGATTCAAGTTGCAGTGTGGACACAGGTCTACACGCGTGGTAACAGACGTGTGGGTGGGTGGGTTGGATTCTTTGTGTTCAGACTCTGCAGGGGTCAGTTTCATTGTTTCAAACAAGCCCATTGGATGGCCTTCAGCATTACAGGTCAGAGACTATGAGTGATCATGTTTCTTTCTTTAACGCCCTCCTCCACTATTTATGAAACCCAGTGTGGTGGCTCACACCTTTAATTACAGAACTCAGAAAGCAGAGGTAGGCAGATTTCTGTAAGAAAGAGGCCAGCCTGGTCTACATAGTGAGTTCCAGGACAGGGAGACCCTGACTCAAGCCACACCCCCACGATTCAATCAGCCAAAACCCCAAACAAAACAGAAAACCTTATTTATATATTTATTTTTATTTTCCGTGTGTGGCTGTTTTGTTTGAATGTATGCATGTCTGTACACCATGTGCCTGCCTGATGCTCATGGAGGCCAAAAAGGGAGCAACAGATCCCCCAGAACTGGAATTAGGGAAGATGAAAGCCAGCGCCTGGGTGCCAGGAGCTCCGCGGTTTTCTGCACAAGAACCATCTCTGTCCAGAGCACGGGTCATCGTAGACCGCTGATAACATGTTACTTTTACAATTCAACCAAGCGGTGTAGAAATAGCTGCAGAGGATCAGAAGAGCAGGGCACGGAATTCTTTAACAGAATAGAATAGAAACTGAGAGTTTCATACCTGTGAACGATGTGTTTTGATCACATCATCTCCCCATCCAACTTTTCCAACTCCTCCTGGATCCCACAACCTCCCAAACCCCTCCCACTCCATGTCCTCTTTTTTATTTTGAATAACCCAGGAGTTCATTTAGTGCTGGTTCCGTGTGTGTGGCCTTGTACTGGACCACGGTCAATCTACCAGGGGCCTCATCCTTGAAGAAAACTGACTCTCCCTTCTCTGGAAGCCATCAGCTCTCAGTGGCTCATCAGAGGCGGTTAGGGGCTCATGCGCCCTTCCCCGTGCCATGCTGGAGTGTCGACTGGTATGATCTTGTGCAGACAGCCACACCTGCTATGAGAGTACATGTATGAAACAGACCTGTTACCTCCAGAAGACACTATTTAAGACACTCCTCCCCCACCTCTGGCTCTAAAATCTTAACACTTTCTCTACTGTGATATTCTCTGAGTCTTGAGAGACAGAGAGAGAGGGAGAGAGAGAGCAGCTCGCTGCTTGGAGAGATTTAAGAAGTCGGCCTTGCTAGAGGACATATGTGACCGGGGACTGGCCTTGAGTTCAGAGCCTCACTGCGCTTTCAGTTTGCTCTGTCTGCGCTGGGTCTGCCCTCATAGATGTGATCTCTCAGCTTCTGGCTCCCGCTGCCATGCCTGCTGCTTGCAGCCATACATCGCCACCGTGGTGAACTCTTTTCCTCCTGGAACTGCAAGCCAAACTGAACTCTTCCGTCAAAACAGCTCTCAGCTCGAAGGAATAAAAGAGATGGTTTATTCTGGAGCCAACTATGAGTGACCATAGCCCAAGAA
The DNA here is from genome assembly GCA_035773235.1 of Eospalax fontanierii. NCBI lineage: Eukaryota > Metazoa > Chordata > Mammalia > Rodentia > Spalacidae > Eospalax > Eospalax fontanierii. The sequence goes on from CM069554.1 coordinate 10,832,859, forward strand.
CACAGATTCAGGTGTCCCCAAATACAACGTTCCCGTGAGGCTGTTTTCATTAGCTTATGGAGGAGAATGTATTTCCTTGGTTGCTAAAGATATTGAACACATTTTTCATGTGTTTATTAGACATTTCTACGTCTCCTTTGAAACTTGTTGATTCCATTCACTGGCCTGTTAACGAACCGGATTATTTGTTCATTTGTGTTTAATATTTTGAGTTCTTTATATATTCCAGATGTTAATTCTCCATTGGATCAAGAGTTGACAAAGTTTTATCCCATTCTCTGGAGTCTCGCCTCAAGTTCTTAATTGTTTTATTTTTGTCTTTGTTTTGTAGTTTTTGAATGTGGATAGAAGAGTTTTTAATTTTTATTTATCTATTTAGTGTGCATATATATATATATATATCCTATGGCATATATATGGATGTCAGAGGACACATGTGGGAGCTGAGATTCTCTCCTTATACCATGTTGTTTTGGGGGATAAACATGAAATCTGGCTTAGAGGCTATTGCCTTTACCTGCTGAGCCATCTCATCAGTCCTTGTTTTTAATTTTTGAGACAGAATCTTGCTGTGTAGCCAAAGCTGGCTTAAAACTCAGAATCTTCCAGAATTGTACCACAAATTCAAAGATTACAGGAATGTGCCACAATGTTTATTAGTTTTTTTCCCCTTTGCTGTGCAAAAAGAATTCAGTGTAATGCAAATCAGATTTCATTCATTCCTGAGCGATTGAAGACCTATTCAGAGAGTTATTGCCTGTGCCTACATCTTGAACTTGAAAGTCCAAGTTTAGGTAGGTATAATGGCCCATGAATGTGATCTTAGCACCTGGACTCTGGATGCAGGAGGAACCAGATTTCAACACCATTCTCCCACTTACACGGTGAATCTAGGGCCAACCTGAGTTGCATGAGATTTGTTTTTTAAAATAAGATTCAGATCTTTCATAAATGTCAGGAATAAAATTGGAGGTTCAAGAACTCTACCAATACCGTACAAAGAAGACATAGACAAGGCAAAAGTAACTCGCAAGGCAGGTTTTACCTTTGCAGAAAGGTTATTCAGCACAGCAAGCACACTGCCCTGGAACCTTGGGAGGGTTCCTGCCTGACATTCAGTACTGCCTTGTCCTCGCTGACATCACAGTCTGTACAGGTTGACCAGTTAAAAGACTTAGCACAAAGGAAAGCGGGGAAAGGTTGGCCACAGAGGGGACGGACTCTGCAGCCGCAGCCACCAGGCTCCAGGACCTTCGCGTGAACGAATATCTCACAAGGTGTGTGAGGGTTAAAAGATTCAAATTCTTTGACATTAGCCAAAAGGTTTACAGTGTTTGAAAGAAAAAAAAATACTTAATGTTTCTTTCATAACGTCTTTGTTTCAATTTTTGTACAGGATGAAACACAAGGATTAGTTTCAGTCATTGACTGATGGATGTTCAGTTTTCTTAACACTTGGTACAATCTGTTAAATAGACTTCTTCATTGTATGCCTTTGATATCTTTCTCAAAAATAAGATGGCTGTAGTGCTTGGGACGGTTTCCGAGTCCTTTATTCTATACCATCGATTTTCGTACCCCTGCAATGCTGTTGTTATCACTTTGACTCTGGTAAATAACTTGGAATTTGGTATTATTGCCCAGCTTTCTGCCTGCCAGGGGACTCTCCAGAAGCCACATGGCCCACAGATGCAGGTAAGCTACTTGTAGTCCTCCAACTGACCCAACCTCTGTTCTCGTCAACCAAAAGCCACAATGGCTGCCTGCCAGGGTCTGCTGCCTCTTTCCAGGCCCTTGCTCTCTCTCTCCCTTTGGGACTCAACAGATCACAGCCTATGACCAAGGAATCTCCGACTTCCCCATCCTGTCCGGACCAGAGTCAGTATCTCACTGCACCCATGAACTCATAGCAGCTGCTGAAGCCTGCAGCAGACCTGCACCAGATCAAACCACTCAAAATTCCATGATGGCGGGGAGAGGGCTCAGGAGTCCCCTCTAACTGAGGAGTATTGGCAGGTGCAGTTGATGGCTTCTGGGGAGTGAGAGCCATTCCTTGGCGATGTGGCCCCTGGGAGTGGTTGGGCTCCCCCTGCACATCTGGGCTGCATTCATTGTGTCTGGTGGGTTGTTTCTTAAAAAAAGGAAAAGATGATGTTGTAGGCAGATGTGTTGGAGGGACCTGGGGGAGCTGAAAGGGGCTAAATGTGGGTGTGTGGCTAGTGTGAGAACATCTCATTAGAATCCACCAGACTGCTGCTCAGCCCACAACGCCGGGAGCCGCCCTTTCATTTTCACAGAAATGGCAGCTCCTAGAGGGGGTACTGTCTGTGAATCTCTAGCTACGGGAATTCCAGGCAGAAGAGAGTTTACAACAAAGAAGGTTTTGGTGTCCAAACACTCTGCTCTTCGTCTCCTTCCTTGTCTCCTGCCTGGGAATCAGTCAGGCTGGTTCCAGTCCCCACCCCCACCCAGCCTGTTTCTTGAGAGAAAGCTACCCCTTTCAGGGAGCTGTGACAAAGGACCAAGGCTCTGCTACATCGTCCTGATTCCTCTGTTCAGAGAGCCCACTGGGCCTTCTGTCTCTGGTACTGAGGCCTGAGCTCTCTGGTTGTCTGTCTGTCTGTCTGTCTGTCCACGATGTTGAGAACTTGTCTATCAAACTTCTTAATCCACCTGAGACCTTTCAGAAATGATCATATTTTTTAGAATATACGTGAAATTGTCAAAGAATAAATAAAAATCCACATAATTTCTGGAAAAAAGAAGTTGTTCGTGCTTTGGATGAAGGTGTGTCTGTGGATTTTCTGACTTTAGTAGTGTGGGAATCATTCCTCACAGCCATCCTACCATGGGCCTGTCACCAACAGGCACATGTTGCTGAAGAGTCTCCCCAAGGCCCCCTTCATGTCCGTGTTTCTCAGGCTGTAGATGAAGGGGTTGAGCATGGGAGTGACCACTGTATACATCACCGAGGCGATCAGACTCATTCTGGAAGATGGTGTGGCTGCAGAGCTGAGGTAGACCCCAAGACCAGTGCCGTAGAATAAGCAGACCATTATGAGGTGAGACCCACAAGTGGAAAAGGCTCTGTACTTACCTCTACGTGAGGAAATTCTGAGGATGGAGGAGAAAATCTGAGAATAAGAGAACAGAATCCCAAAGAGAGGGAAAACATCCGGAATCACAGTCACAGAATACACCACAATGTGATTGATGAGAGTGTCGGAACAGGAGTGCTTTGGGACCTCAGGAAGGTCACAGAAGAAGTGTGGGATTTCCGTGCTTGTACAGAAGGACAGCCTCAGATCTCTCCTCAGATCTCCTGTCATCTGTCTGTCTGTCCACGATGTTAAGAACTTGTCTATCAATCTTCTTAATCCAACTGAGACCTTTCAGAAATGATCATATTTTTTAGAATATAGGTGAAATTGTCAAAGAATAAATAAAAATCCACTTAATTTCTGGAAAAAAAAAGTTGTTCGTGCTTTGGATGAATGTGTGTGTGTGTGGATTTTCTGACTTTAGTAGTATGGGAATCATTCCTCACAGGCATCCTACCATGGGCCTGTCACCAACAGGCACATGTTGCTGAAGAGTCTCCCCAAGGCCCCCTTCATGTCCGTGTTTCTCAGGCTGTAGATGAAGGGGTTGAGCATGGGAGTGACCACTGTATACATCACCGAGGCGATCAGACTCATTCTGGAAGATGGTGTGGCTGCAGAGCTGAGGTAGACCCCAAGACCAGTGCCGTAGAATAAGCAGACCATTATGAGGTGAGACCCACAAGTGGAAAAGGCTCTGTACTTACCTCTACGTGAGGAAATTCTGAGGATGGAGGAGAAAATCTGAGAATAAGAGAACAGAATCCCAAAGAGAGGGAAAACATCCGGAATCACAGTCACAGAATACACCACAATGTGATTGATGAGAGTGTCGGAACAGGAGTGCTTTGGGACCTCAGGAAGGTCACAGAAGAAGTGTGGGATTTCCGTGCTTGTACAGAAGGACAGCCTCAGATCTCTCCTCAGATCTCCTGTCATCTGTCTGTCTGTCCACGATGTTAAGAACTTGTCTATCAATCTTCTTAATCCAACTGAGACCTTTCAGAAATGATCATATTTTTTAGAATATAGGTGAAATTGTCAAAGAATAAATAAAAATCCACTTAATTTCTGGAAAAAAAAAGTTGTTCGTGCTTTGGATGAATGTGTGTGTGTGTGGATTTTCTGACTTTAGTAGTATGGGAATCATTCCTCACAGGCATCCTACCATGGGCCTGTCACCAACAGGCACATGTTGCTGAAGAGTCTCCCCAAGGCCCCCTTCATGTCCCTGTTTCTCAGGCTGTAGATGAAAGGGTTGAGCATGGGAGTGACCACTGTATACATCACCGAGGCGATCAGACTTATTCTGGAAGATGGTGTGGCCGCAGAGCTGAGGTAAACCCCAAGACCAGTGCCGTAGAATAAGCAGACCACCATGAGGTGAGACCCACAAGTGGAAAAGGCTCTGTACTTGCCTCTACGTGAGGAAATTCTCAGGATGGAGGAGAAAATCTGAGAATAAGAGAACAAAATCCCAAAGAGAGGGAAAACACCCAGAATCACGGTCACAGAATACACCACAATGTGATTGATGAGAGTGTCGGAACAGGAGCGCTTCAGGAGTTCAGGAAGGTCACAGAAGAAGTGTGGGATTTCCATGCTTGTACAGAAGGACAGCCTCAACACAGTCAACGTTTCAGGCAGGGAACCCATGATACTGATCAACCAGGAACCCAGAGCCAGCATCCCACAGAGGGTGGGATTCATGAGGACCACGTAGTGCAGGGGATGACAGATGGCCACAAAACGATCATAGGCCATCACTGTCAACAGTAAATTATCCAGGCACCCAAACACAATGAAAAAAAAAATCTGCGTGATGCAGCCTGAGAAGGTGATGCGTTTGTTCTGCGTGTGGATAGTCACCAGGGTCTTTGGGATGGTGGTGGAGGTGAAGCCAATGTCAGCCAAGGACAGGTTGGAGAGGAAGAAGTACATGGGCATGTGTAGGTGGACATCTGAGATGATGGCCACGATGATGAGCAGGTTGCCTGTGATGGTGACCAGAAACATGAACAGGAGTAGTCCAAAGAGCAGGGATGGGTGGTCAGAATCCTCCGGTAATCCCAGCACGAGAAAGTTGCTGGATCCTGTTTGGTTTCGTTTCTCCATAGAACAGCTGGGGTTTCCCAGAGAAGGGAATCGCACAGCTTTACCTCAAATAGGACCCCCACCAAAGTGACGGCAGTATGTCTCATTAAACCCTAAGGTATTACGTTGGTGAGAAGGTTTAGCATATAGCGGCCTTTCTGCCAAGGCTGATAATGTGAATTTGATCCCTGAGACCCACAAGAAGGAAGGAAAAAATACCACTTACAAGCTGTCCTCTGACCTTCACACGTGTGCCATGGAATGCACGTGTGCCTGCACACACACACGAAAAAGTAAACATAGGAGCAGGAGGGATGACCCCGCGTTCAGGGCTGGCTCTTCCCTTGCAGTGGACCTGGGTTCAATTCCCAGTACCTATGTCAGGTGTCACAGGTCACTGCCTGTGACTCCGGCTGTAGGAGATTTGACCACCTGTTCTGGTGTCTGCAGGCATCTATAGCCATGTGCTCAGACCTACACAAACACATACACATATTTAAAATATAATAAAAGAAAATATTTAAAATAAATGTAACAAACAACAAACCAAAATAACCAGGGAGCTCAAGTAGACACACACTGAACAGTCATCTCATTTCTCATTGACAATTTGTTGTTACCATTTTCACTTAAAGTGTGGGCTGCAGATCAGTGGTTCTCAAACGGTGTTCCCTGGAGGACCAGCTTCATCTTTGCTTCAAACTTGTTAGAAATGGGTATTCGGAGGCATTTCATGCCTTTCGGCCTCATGCATTTTGTGGAGCCAGTGATCTGATACATGTTTTACAAGCCGCCTGGGAATTCTGGTGTCTGCACTCATGTGAGGGCCGCAGTGCCAGTGACTGCGTGGTTCCCTAAGCAGTCATCCCTCTCCAGCATCCTTGGGGGTAGCTCCAGAATGATGTGTCTGATGCCTGTGTGGATGGGAGTTTCCCAGGTTTGGTTGATGTGTCAATCACCAGACCTTTGTTTTATTAGGATGCACACACACACGTGTGTGTGTGTGTGTGTAATTTCTACATGTCTAGTCCTTGTGTGAGCTTGTTCTCAACTATTAATATCCACTCTTAATATAATCATTGTTTATATTTTTATATTACAGGTTTTGCTACACAAGTTATGCATAATTTAATTTTGATACACAGAAAGTCCACAGCTTCTAAAGTGAGTCATGTGTTTGCTTCTCCACCGTCTGACTGAGGATGTTTCTTCCAGAGCTTAGAGGAGGGTCCTGGGCTCGGCCCATGCTAGGGATGCGCTCCATGCCTGAGCCACAGCCCCCTGCTCTCCTGACTCTCATCCCACAAAATATTCTACCACATGTCTTGTTTGTTAAAACCTGTCCATTGTGAATATTTACATCATTTTCTAATTTTCATTACAATAGATGCAGTTTAAATTAATTTTCTTTTTATATTTTGACTTAAATGGATTTGGAACAATCTGCAAAAGTATTCATTGAGTTCTTAAAAGTTTATATATTTCATTGAAACATTCTGATCATCAAATGACTTTCAATAATCTAATATATCCTAACTGAGTGGATTTTCAGGTACTATTACATGATTAAACAATTTGGGGGGCAGTTAGATGACTCAGCAGGTAAAAGTGCTTGCCACCAAGTCTGATGACGGAAGTTCAAGCTCTGTGATCCACATGGTGGAAGGAGAGAACTGACTCCTACAGATTGTCTTCTGACCTCCATATGCACTCCATGGTACATTTACACACACATGTGCACAATACACTAAATAATACAATAAATAACAATAAAATTTTCCTATCTTCATGATACACTTAAATGTTGAAAAGAGAAGAGCACCTGCATCATTGCTGCATATTATGAGTTTAATCTCGGTGTAGTTTATTTTCATACAGCCATTTGGAGGAAACATGCTCCTGGAATATTATTAGATTTTGTTATAGTTATAAACTAATTCTGAAAATCACTTACCTTTGGTGTGTGTGTTCAGATTCTCATTGACATAATGGACAGCTCCCTTTTGAAATTTCAGTCTCTTTCTTAGTAAATTTTCCTGAACATTTTTAAACACAAAATGATGTTTATTACTTTCTAAGAGCATCTTAGTGTAGCTCGAGTCTGACGTCAGTATGAATGCTATTTCCCCACAACATACCACTATTGTTGCAATAATAATAATAATAATAATAATAATGAGCCTTACCTGCCTTGATGAGGTGTATTGATTTCGTTGTGGGATTTTTAATTAAATTAATTTAATAGTTTTCAATAAAATTCATCACATTCATGGGATGGATGGATGGCTCAGCACTTAGGAGCGTACTCTGTTCTTGCAAGGACCAGAGTTCAGTTCCCAACACCCATGTCAAATGGCTCACAACTATTTGTAACTCCAGGTCCCAGGAATCTGATGCTTTCTCCTGATTTTCAAGGGCACCTACATTCATGTGCACATTCCCACACATAGATGTATATAAGTTACATCTATGTACACAATTAAAATAAAAGAACTAAAAGAACTTATGAAAGTAGTCACATTTTCCACATTACATTATTATTTCTCTTTCAGGTCCTATTCTATTCATTGGAAATTCCAAGATTGTTAAAATTTATGATGAGATAGAGTTCTAGTTTTCTTCATTTCCGTCAAGTGGATAACCTTAGCGTTGTACAATATAACATGGCCCTCACTGTCAGATAGCATTTTATCATATGTAGTTCTTAGCATTAATTCACATCTTTGTATGTGAGTACTTTAGATGGTTTTAGTAAAAGTATAAGAAAGTGTTCAGTGTGATTGTTCCGGTAATAGGTTGTTAAATCAAATTCCATATTCTCAACTAAATTCCAGACATTAGATGTAGAACAAACTGACGGCTAGAGTCGTAAGAAAAACATAAAAACATAAATAACATACACATGGATATGCATAATTTTTGAAAATAGAAATACTTTCTGAATAGTACCTTTGATAGAAAATAGAAGTAAAGACAGGTAGTCAGAATAATAAATTTTAAAAATTGTGAATGAGGAAATGTGGTGCAGATGTTTCCATGTAAAAACAGCTTATTTGGTTGGTATTTGACTAATATTATAGGTCAACATATTTGGTCTATAAAACTTTATTCATGAATCACAGAGACATTAATGTATTCATTGGAAACAGTAAAGAATAGTAAAGAGTCATAAAATAAAATGTAAAATGAAGAATAAATGTTTGACTTTTTAAATATCCTTGTGTGTGTGAGTACCTGGTGTCACAGTGCACACGTGGAGGTCAGAGAACAACCTTGCCTTCCACCTTAGTCAAGACAGGGCCCGTTATATGTTGCAGCTGGACTGCGAGCTTCTGGCATTCTCCTGTCTCCGCCTCCCATCTTAAGGGTTATAGACTGCACTGCTGCGTCAGGCTTTACGTGAGGTCTGGGGGTCTAAACCCCTCGAGAGATGCAGAGATCTAAGAGACCAACTTCCCCTAGGAAGCTGAACTACAGCACTGGGCTGTAGAAGAGGGACGAAGATATTAAGCCGAGAGCAAGAGACGTGGAGAGACGCAGGCGCAGGCTGTGCGGAATCTCTCAGCGAACCTGCGGCCTCTGCAGCTCCTGCTCCGAGCCCCAGGCTCACCTTTGAGAGCGCCTTCTCCAGTCACACCTGCTTCCCACAGGAGCTCCAGCAGCGCTGGGATCTCCGCATCCTCCTTCCCCGGATGACAGAGGTTCTTCTGAGTGTCAGGGCAAGGCAGGGAGGTGACTGCGAGTGTTAAGTCCCTTTCCAGGGTTCGGCTGAGCTCCCTGGTGTCTCCGGCTGCTACGCTGGGGGTGAGAGGGTCTCAGGGAAATATTTAGTATTTCTTCTCCATCGTTGAATTCCCATAATGGCTCATTAACTTAATTGTGCTGTTATCACTCTAATCTCTGAACATTTATTTCATATGAGTGAGCAAAGTAAAAAGATAGTTTTATATCCTTGGCATGGTCTGGTTTGCAAGATTGGTATATTTTCTCGCCTAGGCTCTCTGCTCATGATGCTCCTTTCTCCCTGGACTGATCTCCACTTCCAGTAGCCTTTCTTGTGCATGTACTATCTGTACATGTCAGCATGTGAGAATGAAATTTGTCAAATGTGTAAGCAGACATAGCTTCAAGTCCACGTGAGCCCTGAGTTTCATACCAGGAACTCGGCATAGGGCTCAGATTGTTCAGCTTGTCACAACTTTTACCCTTGAGATTCAAGTTGCAGTGTGGATACAGGTCTACACGCGTGGTAACAGTCGTGTGGGTGGGTGGGTTGGATTCTGTGTGTTCAGACTCTGCAGGGGTCAGTTTCATTGTTTCAAACAAGCCCATTGGATGGCCTTCAGCATTACAGGTCAGAGACTGTGGGTCATCATTTTTCTTTCTTTAACGCCCACCTCCACTATTTATGAAACCCAGTGTGGTGGCTCACGCCTTTAATTACAGAACTCAGAAAGCAGAGGTAGGCAGATTTCTGTAAGAAAGAGGCCAGCCTGGTCTACATAGTGAGTTCCAGGACAGGGAGACCCTGTCTCAACCCCCACCCCCACAATTCAATCAGCCAAAACCCCAAACAAAACAGAAAACCTTATTTATGTATTTATTTTTATTTTCCGCATGTGGCTGTTTTGTTTGAATGTATGCATGTCTGTACACCATGTGCCTGCCTGATGCTCATGAGGACAAAAAGGGAGCAACAGATCCCCCAGAACTGGAATTACGGAAGATGAAAGCCACCGCCTGGGTGCCAGGAGCTCCGCAGTTTTCTGCACAAGAACCATCTCTGTCCAGAGCAGGGGTCATCGCAGACCACTGATAACATGTTACTTTCACAATTCAACTCAAGCGGTGTAGAAATAGCTGCAGAGGATCAGAAGGGCAGGGCCCGGAATTCTTTAACAGAATAGAATAGAAACTGAGAGTTTCATACCTGTGAACGATGCGTTTTGATCACATCATCTCCCCATCCAACTTTTCCAACTTCTCCTGGATACCACAACCTCCCAAACCCCTCCCACTCCATGTCCTCTTTTTTATTTTGAATAACCCAGGAGTTCATTTAGTGCTGGTTCCATGTGTGTGGCCTTGTACTGGACCACGGTCAATCTACCGGGGCCTCAGCCTTGAAGAAAACTGACTCTCCCTTCTCCGGAAGCCATCAGCTCTCAGTGGCTCATCAGCTGCGGTTAGGGGCTCATGCGCCCGTCCCCGTTCCATGCTGGAGTGCCGACTGGTATGACCTTGTGCAGACAGCCACTGCTGCAGTGAGAGTACATGTATGAACCAGAACTGTTACCTCTGGAAGACACTATTTAAGACACTCCTCCCCCACCTCTGGCTCTAAAATCTTAACACTTTCTCTACTGTGATATTCTCTGAGCTCTGAGTCTTGAGAGACAGAGAGAGAGGGAGAGAGAGAGCAGCTCACTGCTTGGAGAGGTTTAGGAAGTTGGCCTTGCTAGAGGACATATGTGACCGGGGACTGGCCTTGAGTTCAGAGCCTCACTGTGCTTTCAGTTTGCTCTGTCTGCGCTGGGTCTGCCCTCATAGATGTGATCTCTCAGCTTCTGGCTCCCGCTACCATGCCTGCTGCTCGCTGCCATACATCCCCACCGTGGTGAACTCTTTTCCTCCTGCAACTGCAAGCCAAAATGAACTCTTCTGTCAAAAGAGCTCTCAGCTCAAAGGAATAAAAGAGATGGTTTATTCTGGAGCCAATTATGAGTGACCGTAGCCCAAGAACGCAGATTCAGGTGTCCCCAAATACATCGTTCCCGTGAGGCTGTTTAGATTAGCTTATGGAGGAGAATGTATTTCCTTGGTTGCTAAAGATATTGAACACATTTTTCATGTGTTTATTAGACATTTCTATGTCTTCATTTGAAACTTGTCGATTCCATTTTTTGGCCTGTTAACAAACTGGGTTAGCTGTTCATTTTCTGTTTAGTATTTTGAGTTCTTTATATATTCTGGATACTAATTCTCCATTGGATTAAGATTTGGCAAAGGTTTTATCCCATTCTGTGGGGTCTACCCTCAATTTCGTAATTGTTTTATTTTTGTCCTTCTTTTCTATATTTTGAATGTTGATGTAAAAGTTCTTAAATTTTTAATTATTTATTTAGTGTGTGTATACATGTTATGGAATATATATGGACATCAGAGGACACATGTGGGAGCTGAAATTCGGTCCTTATACCATGTTGGTTTGGGAGATAAACATGTAAACTGGCTTGAAGGCAGTTGCTTTTACCTGCTGAGCCATCTCATCAGTCCTTGTTTTTAATTTTTGAGACAGAATCTTGCTATGTAGCCAAAGCTCACTCAAGACTCAGAATCTTCCAGAATTGTATCACAAATTCAAAGATTACAGGAACATGCCACAATGTCTGACTAGTAGTTTTTTCCCCTTTGCTACGCAAGAAGAATTCCGTGTGATGCAATTCAGCTTTCCAGATTTCGTTCCTTCCTGAGCAATTGAAGACCTACTCAGAGAGTTATTGCCTGAGCCTACATCTTGAACTTCAAAGTCCAAGTTTTAGGTAGGTATAGTGTCACATGAATGTAGTCCTAGCACTTGGACGGTGGAGGCCGGAGGATCCAGATTTCAACACGATTCTCTCAGTCACACAGTGAATCTAGGGCCAACCTGAGCTACATGAGATTTGTTTTTTAAAAAAAGATTCAGATCTTTCATAAATGTCAGGAATAAAATCTGAGGTTCTAGAATTCCACAAATACCATACAAAGAAGACATAGACAAGGCAAAAGTAACCCAGCTAGGTAGGTTTTCCCTTTGCAGAAGGATTATTTTCAGCACAGCAAGAACGCTGCCCTGGAGCGTGCGAGGGTCCTGCCTGACATTCAGTACCATCTTGTCCTCGCTGACGTCACAGTCTCTCCAGGTTGACCAGTTAAAAGACTTAGCACAAAGGAAAGCGGGGAAAGGTTGGCCACAGAGGGGACAGACTCTGCAGCTGCAGCCACCAGGCTCTAGGACCTTCGCGTGAACAAAAGTCTTACAGGGTGTTCAAGGGTTAAAAGATTCAAATTCTTAGCCATAAGCCAAAAGTTTTACAGAGTTTGAAAGAAAAAAAATACTTAATGTTTCTTTCATAACATCTTTGTTTCAATTTTTGTACAGGATGAAACACAAGGATTAGTTTCAGTCATTGACTGATGGATGTTCAGTTTTCTTAACACTTGGTACAATCTGTTAAATAGACTTCTTCATTGTATGCCTTTGATATCTTTCTCAAAAACAAGATGGCTGTAGTGCTTGGGACGGTTTCCGAGTCCTTTATTCTATACCATCGATTTTCGTACCCCTGCAATGCTGTTGTTATCACTTTGACTCTGGTAAATAATTTGAAATTTGGTATTATTGCCCAGCTTTCTGCCTACCAGGGGACTCTCCAGATGCCACATGGCTCTGAAATCCAGGTAAGCTACTTGTACCTTCCATCTGCCCCTCAACCTCTGTTCTCATCAACCAAAAAGCCCCAATGGCTACCTGCCAGGGTCTGCTGCCTCTTTCCAGCCCCTTTCTCTCCCTTTGGGACTCAACAGATCACAGCCTATGACCCACAAAGGAATCTCCTGCTTCCCCATCCAGAGCTTTGAATCCCAGGACCAGTCCACACTGCCAGGAGAAACTTGTTCTAAGCACCTTCACCAAGTGAGCTTAGGTGACAGACTGTAGTTGACATGCAGAAAACTTGGATAGAACCTGTCGCCCTCAATACCAGACAAACAGAGGAAACTGGCTTTGCAACCATATTGTGAGTTAGTCTCTTCCTGAACATTGTAAACATCCCCATTGAAAGAATAAAGGTGACTTTAACAAAAAAGAAAAACTCAACCAACATACTAACTCCAGACATGCATATATCAGCATAGAAAAAAAAAGCATGAAAAATCAATATCAATGTCTCATGTCTACTCCCGTAATGATGAATCCTATAGTAATGGCCCCTAATGAAAATGATCAGGAAGCTCTTCCAGAGAAAAGAATTCAAAAGAGCAATTATAATTCTGCTCAAATATCTGGAAGAAGATATTACTGAACTCCAAAAGAATAACACATTGATGAATGAAATAAAGAAGTTAGTTCAAGTAACGCCCACAGCGGATGAAGAGAACACAGACTGCTATGATACTGGAGATGAGAACCTCCAAAAGCCAAACAGAAGCCTCAGTGTAAAGTCAGAACAGGTCGTGTGGAGAACAGAGTCAGGACCGGAAGATAAAGCGGAGGAAGTGAATCACTCAGTAAGGGTCAATGAGAAGTTTTAAAAAATATTAATGGAACATGGGAGAACTCCGAGACACCATGAAAAGACACGACCTTTGAATTGTGGACATAGAAGAGGAGGACGCCATAGCAGAGCACAGAGAATAGTTTCAGTGAAAACTTGGAAGAAGAGTTTCCAAACCTGGAGAAGTAGTTGCCAATCCAGGTACAAGAGGCCTACAGAACACCAGATAGGGCATCTCAACTATAGATGAGATATTAAATACACAGAATAAAGAAACGTTTTTGAAAACTGCAAGAGAGAAAGGTCAAGTTGCTTGTAGAGGCAGTCCCATTAGAAAATCATCTGATTATCTGACAGAAATGTTTGTAAAGATGGTAGGGCCTGGGAAGATGTATTCAGAGTTCTCAAAGACCACCACTGTCATCCAAAGCAAAACTATCCATTAAAATAGAAGGGGGATTTAAATTTTTCCAGGAGAGAAACAAATTAAATGGATTTATGAACCAAGCCAAATTTTACAGAGAATACTAGAAAGAATATGTCACCTAGAACAGAAGGATAAACACACCTGAGACATCACAGCATTCAAATAAGCAATGCCAGTACAGGCAGTCAAAAGAGATCCAAGAAAACACTTCAACATCAAAAAAATGCCAGGAAAAGTATGCATCTTTCAATAATAACTCTGAATATGGGTGGACTCGTTTCCCTAACAAAAATATACAAACAAGAAGACTGGATTAGAAAACAGGATCCATCTTTTTGCAACCTCTAAGAAATATATGTCTGGGCTACAGAGATGGCTCAGTCGTTAAAGGCACTGGCTGCTTTTGAGGAGGACTCAGGTTCTCTTCCCAGCACTCACATGGTGGCTTACAACTATCCATAAGTCCGGTTCCAGGGCATCTGACGCCCTCTTCTGACCTCCATGGGCATTTCATGACATGACATGGGTGCACCTGCATACATGCAGGTGATGCATTCATACACATAAAATAAAAATAATAAATAAAATATTTTTAAAAGAAGCATACATCACCTTCAACAAAGGCCATGACTTTAGAAGAAGATGGTAGAAGTAAATGGAACCAAGAAACAAGCAGACCTAACTATGATTATCTCTGACAAATAGACTTGAAACCAAAACCAGTCAGAAAAGATCAAGAGCGAGACTTCACACTCAGTAAAGGAAAAAGTCTGCCAACGGAATGCTACAATCCTAAACATATATGCACCAAGCCTGGGACATCCAGGTTCATAAAAGAAAGTATTAGATCTAGAATCACAGATTAACCACAAGACAGCAATAGTGGATGGTTCCAACAATGCAGTCTCACCAATGGACAGATGGTCTGGACAGAAACTAAACCACGAAAGTCATAATGAAATGACATTATTAATTAAGTGGACCTAGCAGACATCTACAGAACACTCCACCTAAACATTAAGAATACACTTTCTTCACAGCAGCCAGTGGAACTTTCTCCAAAACTGATCACATGTTAGGACACAAAACAAGTCTTAACAGATACAGGAAAAATGGACCAACAGTCTGTATTTTATGGGATCACAGTGGAACAGAGCTAGGTATTAACAGCAACCAAAACTGCAGAAAGGACACAAACTCATGGGGCTAAACCAACTCCACTGAGCAATAATTGGGTCAAGGAAGAAATCAAGAAGGAAATTTTAAAAAATCCGAGAACTAGAGAAAAATAAAAACACCAAAATCTATAGGACACAAATAAGGCAGTTCTAAGAAGAAAATTACTTGCATCAAAAAATCAGAGATTTCAATTTAGTAACTCAATGATGCACCTGAAGACTTTGTTAGAAGAACTACAACAAAAAAAGTTACTGAAAATAAATGATATATATATATATATATATGCTACACATTATAAATCAATATTGTGTTAAAGAATAGATTGAACCATTTAATCATGTTTCATTAGTTATCAGGTATGGATTTTGTGTAAATAAATATCACATATTGTATCAATTAGTGAATTTGGGGAAGCTGGGTATAGTCACATGAGATAGAGTGTTAATAGTGATTACATATGTGTTAATAATGATTATGTATTAAAAAACTTTCTGAAGAACTTATAGTTCTGAAAAGAGATAATTGAAACATAACATCCATTGATAAAGGTGGTTATAATTTCTCATAAAAAATAAAATTAATAACTAAACACAAAAAAAGAATAAACACACAAAGAATGGATTGGAAGAGATAATAAATCTCAGGACTGAAATTAATGAAATATAAACAGAAAAAATAATTAGAAAGAATCAGTGAAATGAAGAGTTGGTCTCTTAAAAAGATGAACAAAACTGACAAACCTTTAGCCCAGTTTAACCAAGAGAAGGAGAGAGGCTACAAATTAATACAATTAGAGATGAAAGGAGAGACATTACAACAGACACGGAGGAGAACCATAGGACATACTTTAAAAGTTTATATTCCACTAAACTGGAAAATCCAAAAGAAATAAGTGACCATCTAGATGTATATATATAGATGTATATGACCCACCAAAGTTAAACTAAGACGAAGCATGTAATTTTAGCAGACCTGCTACAGCTGATGAGATAGAAAAAGAAACTAAAAATCTGACCCCTATCGCCTGCCCACAGGTTTCATGCATTCCATGATATATTTTAAGGCCTATTGAGTCAGGTTTGTGTCCCCAGATGTTCCTCAATGAGTGTTTATACTGGAACCTGGGAAACCTACCTAGTATCACTCCCTTAAAGATCAACTCTCCTTCACCTGTCGCTGATCAATAGTTCCTTGGCTAAGGCTGGGGCCTCCTGCGCATCTCCCCGGTTCTACGCTCTATGCTGGGTTTTGTCTGATGGAGTTTGCATGGGTTTTGTGCATACTCTCACCATTGATATAAGCTCATGTGAGCAAGTTCCCAAGGGTCTGGAGAATTCTGTTTCCTCATGGTCATCCACAACCCCTGCCTCTTACAAACTTACAAGTTCTAGCCCCAGATTCTCCCGAGAGTCAGTCAGTGTCTGAAATAGCAATCACTATTTGTTCTAATTTCTGTGGCTGTGACGGATACTCTGACCAAAAGCGACTTGGGGGAAGATATGGTTTATTTGACTTAAAATTCCGAGTCATGATCGATCACTGAGGAAAGTTAAGGCAGGAACTTGAAGGCAGGATTGCCATCTCTTACACACACATTATCTCCAACCAAGGAACTCGCCTTGTAGCCAGAGACGCACAGAGGGAACCGTGGGGGCGGCTGCTTGTGAGCGGCCTCACAGATCAGTTTATGTCATCTAGCTTTCTCAAACAGTCCAGGGCCGCCCGCCTGTGGACGGTACAACCCACAATGTACTGAGTGCTCCTACATCCATTAACAAGCAAGCCAACCCCCCACATACACGCCCCATAGGCCAATCTGACCTAGGAGCTTCCTGGATTGAACCTCTTTTCCCAGAAGACTCTAGGCTGTGTCAAACTGACAGTTAAAGCTAACCAGAACGCTACCCAAGAACCAACATGCCCTTAGATAGTCAGTCCACTGCTGTCTCTCTGTGACTGGGCTTCTTCCCGGGTCAGCTCTGGTCCCCTTCCTGTTTCCGCAGCCCCTACCATGTGTTTTAGGACTCCAGGAACCTCGGTGACCTTAATATTTGTTTTCTTAATGAGTGCCTTTGTGAGTGGGGTGGGCTGTATTCTCCTGCAGTTCTAATTTGCATTTCTGCTTGCTGCTGAGGTTGAACTTTTTGTGTGTTTGCTGTATTTGATCTTTTCTCCTTCCTCTGTAGGTGCATTTGCGTTTCAGCATTGGAAAATTTGCTCTTTTCAGTAGCCCATTTATTTAATGGGATGTTTTGATATCTTTTTTGGTTTATTTCTTTTTGTTTTTGTGTGTTTTGAGGGTTTGCCTAAATGTATGTAAGTGTACATGTACATGCAATGGCCACAGAAGAGAATGTCACATCCTCTGAAACTGGAGTTACAGATGGTTGTTAGTCACTATGTGGGTGCTGGAAACTGAACCTGGTTCCTCTGGAAGAGCAGCCAGTGCTCTTAACCACTGAGCCATTACTTCAGTCCACGTTTTCCTTCTTGTTATCGAGGTTTTATGTGCTCTTTGTGTATTCTAACTATTAATTTTCTCTCAGATGTATAATAACATTTTTTTTTCTATTTTATACCCTGTGTCTTCACTTGAAAAGAAAAGACAAAAATTAACAAAATTAGAAATGAACAACAGACACCAAAAATCCAGAGAACTCTAAGAACACATTTCAAAACCCTACATTGTAAGGAATTGGAAAAAACTAAAATAAATTAATTTCCGGATGTATATCACCTACTTAAGTTAAGCCAACATGAAATAAATAGTCTAAAGAGACTTTTAACCAGCAGTGTCATGGAAGAAATAATATCTCTCCAACTGAAAAACAGCCCAGAAATAGACGGATCACGTGACCCAGCCAGGCCACTCTCGGGCATAAACCCCAATGACTCTGTATCCTACTACAGAGATACCTGAGTTTCTCCATACTCATTGTTGCTTTATTCACAACAGTCAGGAAGTAGAAACAGCCTAGATGTCTATCAGCTGATGAGTGGATGAAGAAAATATGGCGCATCGGGGCAGGAGAGACGGCTCAGTGGTTAAGGGCACTGACTGTTCTTCCAGAGGACCCGGGTTCCATTCCCGGCATGCACATGGCAGCTAACAGCCATCTGTTAACTCCAGTTCCAGGGGATCTGACACCATTTTCTGGCCTCCACAAGCACTGCACCGTCCAGGTGCACTTATACACATGTACACAAAGCACGCATACACATAAAATGAAAATAAACTAAATTTAAAAAATGAAAATATGGTACATTTACACAATGGGATATTATTCAGTGGCTAAGAAAGAAGAAATTATGAGATTTTCAGGTAAGTGGATGGAGCTGGAAGCAGTCACCCTAAGTGAGGTCATCTAGACCCAGAAAGACAGGCATCTCACGTGCTCTCTCCTATGTGGGTGCTAGCTTTGAATCTTTGGATATGTGTGCTACATTTGAGAAACCCATAGACGTCCGGAAGCTAGTGAGGGGCCACGGCAGGGGGGCTCTCATGAGAGGGGAACCAGAACACAGCGACACAGCAGAGGGGAAGGCAGGGAGAAACAGGATGGGTGAAGTCAAGCGGGGGTTGGACGGCAGGATAGAGGGGCATGAGGAGGAATTACTAACACTAAATGCCTTTTGAAAAAGCTGTATGGAAACCCACTACCGTGGAAGTCTCTAAAATATACACATATGCATAGAGAAGAGTTTAGACGGAGCGAGTCTACAACAGAGGAACAATGTTTCTACTAGATACCGCCAGCCAGCAAATAAATAACAAGTCCAGTGCCAGGAATGAACTCCCTGTTTTGACGTTGTTGATAAGGAGAATCCCATAGATTCTCCCTTAAACATTGCTCCTGTTTACCATCCAAAGCTTGGCAGTAATAGCCTATTGCTGAAGATATTGCATATGCCTGTCACAGAACAAACAAGAAGAAACCAAGCAGGTACTGGCCTCAGAGCTTCATCTCTACTGCCTTCACAGTGCTGGAAGGCGCCGTGCAGGCTACCAGGAGAAAATAACCATCATGCACAACACATGGGAACCCTGTGAGCTACAGTAACCAATGGCCTGGAAATTAGATAGGCGCTGGCCTGGTGCTCGTGCAATAGCAGCACGAATGTTATAGCAGTAACTGACCACTTTCTGGTTGGATTTAAGGCCCACTTCACAAGACAGAACCCATCCTTGGCTATTATCAAGGCTCAGAACCTGTAGCTAGAGTGGTCACACCTGTAGAGGAGAAGCTTCTACTTCTCTTGTTAAACAGACTTGGTCTTTAACTGACTCCTAATGACTTCTCCACAGCTTAGTGATCTCTCTACCCTCATCAAAGAAACTTCTTTTTGCCGCAAATGACCTTTAACACAGAGACCCACAATGGGTCCATGTGTACATAATAAGAGATGGTGAGTGCTAGGCCTTAAATGGCACAACTATATCACATCCTTGCCGGGAAGCTCAGAGAAGTGGGTGTGGAACGTCGGTCAGAGCCAGGGGTGGTAGATGGCTGCAATAATGCAGTATGTTTTGGACCCAGCAAAGAAGCAGCACGTATGAACCCACAGTGATTATGAGAGCATGCACAAGACCTGTGCAAGCCCGAACCAGACAAAAGCGCAGTGTGGAGGAGGCGTCGGGCTTCATGCTGAGGAACAATTGGTAACTTCTAGGAGAGGGCTAGCCGGCTTTCTTCAAGGGTGTGACTCTAGGTAGGTTGATCACATTCCAGGGCATAGACACATACCCTGGAGTATTTGGGGAACACAAATTGGGCTTGATGGGCTTTAAAAAAATAGAGCATTCAAAGTGGGGGCAGGGTGCAGAAGCAGAGGCAGATCTGGGTGGAGTGGGGGAGGGGAGTTGAGTTGATCAAAATACATTGTATGAAATTCTCAAAGAATCAATAAAACATTATTTTTTAAAAGTTCAGAACCACAGACTTTAAAGAACTAATGTCAATATAGGAAAAGAAGGAACACTTCCCAGCTCTTTGTACAAAGCCAATATTACTATCACCAGACCAGAATACAGCAACAAATTACAAGCCATCCTGATGAGCACAGATGCAGAAATTCTCGATAAACTAATTACAAATCAAATTCAAGGTCACATCATAAAGACTGTTTATCATGACCGAGTTGGCTTTGTTCCAAACTCGGATACAGGGAAGGATCATCAATCACATGAAAATCAATAAATGTAATTCACATAAAGTGACTCAAAAGCAGAAATCATAGAATCATCTAAATAGACACTGAAAGGCCTTTGACAAAATACAACATCACTTCTGGATACAAGTCATGGAGAGGCTGGTGACAGAGGGAACATACCTCAAAGCAGTAGAGGCTTTGTACAACAAGCTTACAGAAAGCACCACGCTAAACAGACAAAGGCTCAGTGTTCTCAGTAGGATCGAGTGTCCACTCTCTCCACTCTTTCAATCTTAGCCAGCACAGCAAGACAAGCAAAGGGACAGAAGGCGTGCAGACAGGACAAGAAGAGGCTGAAGTGTCTGTACTTGAAGATGACAGGATTCTCTATGTAAGAGACCTACAGAATCCACCAGAAAATTCTAGAGCTTATAACCAGTTCCTGCAACATGGCAAGGTGCTGCACACAGTAAATCAGGGAAGCAATCACATTCAAAATATCCCTACACATGAAACGAAACACCTGTGAATAAATCCAACCAAAGAAATGAAGGAATTCTACAACAAAAATCTTGAAGACATTGAAGAAAGAAATTGAGTAAGACACTAGGAAATGGACATCCATGATCAGGGACCAAAAGACTTAATTTTGTGAAAATGGGCCTGCTACTAAAAGTAATCTACAAATCTACTACAATCTCAACAAAAAATCCGTGTGGTCATTCTTCAAAGATATAGAAAGCAATCTTAAAGTTTATATGGGAGCACAAAAGCCCAAGGAGAGCAAAAATAATTCTGAACAAACAGAACATTGTGGATGCTATGATCAAAACAGATTTCAAGTTATAGTCCAAAGCCACACTGACAAAAACAGCATACATACCATTTCTGGCAGGAAAACAGCCACGTAGTTCAATGGAATAGCAGAGAGGACTCATATATAAGTCCATGGCTACAGTTGCCTGATTTTTTTACAGAGATGCCAAGTATACATACTGGACAAAAGACTGTCTTCAATAAATGGTGCTGGGAAGCTGGATTTCAGCAGACAGAGAAATGGGGCTAGATTCTTATCCCTCACTGTGTGTGCACAAAACTCAACTCCAAATAGATCAAGGTCCTCGACATAAGATCAGATACTTTGAAACTTCTAAAGGAACAAGTAGGACGTACAGCTCCTCATACAGGTACAGGTAATGATTTTCCGAATAGGTCTCTTCCTGCATGGGGAATATGACTAGCAGTCGACAAACGGGACCTACTGAAACCAAATCTTTACAGCCAAACACACCATTATTTGAATGAAAAGGCAAACAAAAGAGTGGGAGAAAATCTATGCCAGAGGCACCTCTGAGAGAGGATTAATATCTATAATGCACGAATAACTTAAAAAAAAAACTAAACATAAAGAAAACAACCAAACAAAAATTGGGCCATCAATGTGAACAAAGAATTCTCAAAAGAAGAGATACAAATGGTTAATAAGCATTTAGACAAGCGCTCAACGTCACTAGCCATCAAGGAAACGCGGATTAAACCACACCGAGATTCCATCTCATCCCAATCGGAATGGCTGTCATCAAGAAATTAAATAACCAATGCTGGCAAGGATGTGGGGAAAGAGTAGCCTTACTCGCTGTCAGTGGGAGTGTAAACTAGTGCAAACACCGTAGAAATAAGTGTGGCATTTCCTCAAAAACCTAGAAATAGCACCACACATGACTCGGCTCCTGAGCCTGTACCCAAAGGACACTGTGTCCTACCAGAGAGATGTGTTCATCCATGTTCATCACCGCTCTGTTCACAATAGTTACGGAGAGGAATCAGACTAGATGTCCATCAATCAGAAGACAGATAATGAGATGCGGCGCATATGCACAACGGAATTTTATTCAGCGGGGAAGGAATATGTAGGTAAAAACTTGCACTGAATGAGGTTCAGAAAGACAAACACAACAGGTTCTCTTGCATGTGTGGCTCCTAACTTTATATCTTTAGATTTGTGTGTTTGCCCTAGAGTACTTACAGAAATAAGGAGACTACAACAGGGCCGTGGGTGAGGGATGACTTGAGGGAGGGGATGCATAGCACAGGTAATGTGAGAACAGAGGGGGTCTGAAGGGTGGGAAAGTTAGGCAGGGACGGGTGTGGGTGAGCTGGGGACGTTAGAGGGGAGGGCAGGAGAGCTGATCCAAACTGAGAGGGTATGAAAAAGCCACATGGAAACTTACTACTCTGTCAGACAATTAAATGAGTTCAAAAGAGAGGGCATTAGATGGGAGATAGTCTACATGGCTGAACCAAGAGTTACTAAATAGACACCTCAGTGCCGAGTGTGAGATATCCCCTCGAGTTGTTGGCCAGGAAGGCCACAGAGGTCCCCCCAAACAGCACAGCCTTTCAAGTCTCCTCTTTTTGCCTCCTAGAACTATTTGACAAGACCATGTTGTTGAAGATATCACACACTTTGGTTGCAAGGTATAGAGAAACCAGGCTGGAACTGAACTGGAAGCTTTCTGCCTGTTGACTAACTTTCATAATGCTAGGTGGGGTTATGTAGACTGTTGGGGGAGAAAAGGCATCAGTGGTTTTATCAAACAACAATACCAACCCACCAGGCAAGATGTGGCCATGAGTCCAATAGTGGCATAACTGATATAAGAGTAACCAACCACTCTATGATTGGCTCTGAGACTTGCTCCACCAGAGGAAACTCACCCCTGCTGCCGTAAACTCAGTCAAAACCACATGCCTGAGAGACTGGAGAGTTGATTCAATGGTTAAGTGCACTGACTGTTCTTACAGAGGACCCAAGTTCAGTTCCCAGCACCCACATGGTGGCTAACAACTATCTGTTACTCCAGGTCCAGAGAACCTGATGCCTTCTTCTGGTGTCTCCAGGCACTGGATGACATGCAGGCAATATACTCATACATATAAAATAAAAATAGATAAAATACTTTAAAAAATCATGCTTGAGGAGGTCTTGGGCTCTAGAGTAAAATTATTACTGTCCCGGTAAATTGTCATTGAGCCAAGCTGCCATCTAAATATTTGTGTTAAAATACTTAGTAGACAATGCTACTCTGGCTTTTATCAGAGAAGAATCTCTTTGCAATGAATGGTGGGAAATGCAGAGATGCATGACTGCTCAGGGTACTGTCTACACCTCCAGTTCCAGGGGAAAAATGATCCGACACCCCCTCCTGGCCTCTGTGGATACTTCACACACAGTGCACTTACATATGTGTAGGCAGAACACTCATACACACAGCATCTTAAATAAAGCTATAGTAGCAGTTTTCTGGTTTCAGGTATTTTGTACCAGTCACTTACGTTAAAGATTCATAAACTCCAATTAAGAGACGTCATTGGGGGTAGGCTTTAGGAAATCTTTAATATCAAGAGAGATAAGGTACTGGGAGGCCAGACCTCTGGAGGGCAGTGGAGTTCATGGGAAAGGAGTAATAGAAAGTTCACTCTGCATCATAGACTGGTCTTTTGGGAATAGAGAATCAGAAGTGAAACTCTTGTAGGCCAATGTCCAGAGAGTAGTCAGGTGGTTAGAGGATGATGTAAGAAGCGGGAAATGTGCCCAGTGAGCAGATGTTGAAAGCTTCAGGCCCTCCCCTCCTCAGGGTGGGTGACTCTCTGCTGAAGAGGCTGTGGTCATTGTTTCTGAGGTCTAGTCTGTTCAGGGATCTATGCAAGGTCTTTGTGCTTTGTGTTCTGGTTCACAGCTTCAGTCTCCAGTATCAACAGTCCTGCCAGGGACGTGAACTGCTTTCCTCCCAGAGAAGCTAGCATCCAGGTGAGTGTCCGAGAGCAGCAGCTGTGAGTGCTTATTGCTACACTCAGTCATTGTACACACTGTGGATTTATTCACGCTGCTGGACTGAGGTGTGAATGTTCAAGTGATGAATGTAGGACTCAGTGCTGACAAGAAATGACAGAAACAGAGTCTCAACTGGTAAAAGGATTGAACTCAGGGGACAGAATGTGATTTCAAGTGAAAGAGCTGCTTGAGCATCTTTGTCATTAAGGGAATGGATGGATGCGGACATACACCGCAGAGAAACAATGGCATTTCTGTGTTCAAATGATGCTCACTGCCCCGTGTTTCTGTGTTGATAAGAAAGATCCAGAGGGAAAAAATTCTTGCAAATCTCATCTTTTAAGAGTAGTTAGTGGGGAATGCTTTTCAAAGCATTGGATGTGCACACGAAAAAGCTACCATGAAAATGGCAGTGACTAGGAGCTTGGCTTGGTGATTACTTCTGTCTCGGAACTGGTGAGTGTTTCTGTGGGTTTGTTGGCCACGTTGTTTCTCCACTGAAGATGCCTGCGAAGTCTTTCCTTGTATGCTGGGGTGGAAATATTTATATTTCTGGTGTCAGACACATACTGTCAACATATTACAGTTCTTTGATTTTCTTCTCTCACAAATGGCCTGCTTGCCACTCAGTTCTTGCTGGCTGTAGATATGTATCTGTGGGGAAGTGTGCGAGTTTGTTGCATGTGGTTAAATATATCAATCTGTCACACTTTGTTTCCACTTTGCCTTTTGTGTATGTGTAAGAACTGACCAGTTTGCTAGTATGGCCTGCTTTAAATGAAGAAGACAAGGGAAGACTCTTGTGTATCCTTCAGACTAGCTGGTCATTTTTGTATGTATTTCTGTGATTAGATGCATTTCTAAAACAGGCATAACCATCATCCATTACTTACAGGACATTGGTTCCACTCATTTGATTAAAGTCATTTATCTGCATTCAATGTATTCGAACACACAGCTCCATAAACACATTAAGTTTGCCTAAAGCTACCTCCATACGTTTCAGAAGTCCTTCTGTCACATTCTATTATTTCCATGTTTGGGGCAGTTTAATGTCAAATTAGCAACCCTTTTAAGTATTGTTAAATAATTGCATCATATTCTTGTTCTTTTAGATCCTTTGGATTTTAATTGTTTTTTTAGTTGGTGCATGTATTGAATATGGTATCGAGCCATTAATGTGTGCAGTGAAAACATACTGATGAAAAATTTAAAAGTCAATGTAATCTAAAGGAAAGTAGCAGTCACAAGGGTTGGGAGTGCTGGAAGGAGAGGGTCACAGCAGTTACCAGAATCATGTTTCATGAGGGAAGAAGGCCACATGCCTACAGTGTGTCACAGTGAGCACAGTTCTAACACCTGGTTACTTACAATTTTTGTCAGTCATCTTCATATCATAAAAAAAAATAACATTACCTCTAAAAGTCAATAATACTATGTTCTTATTACCTATGAAGAACTACATTAAAGGAGCATGGGACATTTCCAAACAAAGGGGTGATAAATATGTAAAGACAGGACAGTGCTAAATTCCCTGATTTGATCATCACACACTATGTACATGTCACACTGTGTCCCATATGTGAAGTTACTAGGGATCAATTAAAGAGCCACGATAAAAATCAATGATAACGTGATTAAAAACTGTATGATAATCATAATTCCTCTTCCGCATTCTGGTTCTTCCTCTACCCTAGTCCATGTGTGGGAGAAAACATGCAATACTTGTCTTCATGAGACTATGGATATCCAGAGTCCTGCAAAAGTTGCAAGGAGAGAAGAGATGAGAAAATGTAATAGAGTGACGAATATGATCAGTGTACATCACATGCGTGTGTAGAAATGTCACAACATGTTTTGAATAACTAATATATACTGATATTTGATAAAACTGAACAAAAATCCCATAAGCTCATTGCATTAAAGGTAAAACAAAGCTCTGAATTTGCACTAGGAAACCCTGTCATCTCATGTACTGGGGGTCCTTAGTACGTCTGAGAGCTTCTCTGTGAGTAGTGCTCATGTGTAGTGGCTCATGCGCTTTTTATACAGTGCCCCAGCAGGCTGCCATGCCTGTCATAGACAATGCCTACATTTAGTGCCGAGTTCTTTTGTGACTCCCTTCCTTCTCCTTCCCACTCCATAGTAACTATGGAGACGTGAAAATGAATAATTATCATAGTACAGATAGTTATTTAACAGCATGAATAATATTTAATGACGACCCGTGGCTTGGATGCTTCTGATGGTCTTTTGTACTCTTTCTCATCAATTTATAATTACTCCAATGTTGCAAGAACATTTGCTCTGGGTCAAAGCTGTGGTTCTCAGTGAAGAGACTTCCCTCCCCAGTGCACATTGAGGAAGGTTTAGAAATGTTCAGCCATTACATGGAGAGGAGTCACTGGAGGTTAGGGACGCAGTT
The DNA here is from genome assembly GCA_035773235.1 of Eospalax fontanierii. Lineage (NCBI taxonomy): Eukaryota > Metazoa > Chordata > Mammalia > Rodentia > Spalacidae > Eospalax > Eospalax fontanierii. The sequence continues at coordinate 10,859,329 of CM069554.1, forward strand.
AAGCCTACTATGAGGCACTGAACAGCCCACCACTAAGAATGGTTGGGCCAGAATGTCACCTGCTTAGTATGCGTGAGGCTCCTGATACCCACACAGACAGACAGAGGTATGCACTCATGAGAGAGGCTTCTCCTGATGGCTCTTTCCTTCATGACTGCCTCTGTGTCCACATGGCATCTTCACTCCCCGACATGCTATAAGATTATTGCTCTTGGGGCTGGAGTGGTGACTTAGTGCTTAAGAGCACTGGCTGCTCTTGCAGAAGAAGACCCAGGTTTGAATCGCAGCGCCCACATGATGACTAACAGCTACCTGTAACTCCAGTTCCAGGGGATCTGATGCTCTCTTCTGTCCTCTCGGGGCACTGCGCAGCATTGGGTGCACTTAAACACACGTAGGCATGGCACTCTTTTTAAAAAGTTAATTGCTCTGAAACAGTTTCATTTTGTATGATACATGTGTATGAACACATGTATTAAAATGTGTGGGCTAGACTGACCTGGAAGCTCCTCCCTGAGAACTAGCTCTCATAGTACCAGAAGGTGCTGGAAAAGCTGCTAAGGGAGGAGTGCCACCAATGAGTGCCACCCAGCCCTAAAGCCGATGAACCACAACAGTGACCAGTCCGCTAAGATGTCCCTGGGTACGACAGTGTCACTTTTATCTAGGGGTAACCGATCTCTGCCTGACTGCACCGGAGGCCAGCTCAATAGAAGGGAATTCTTGACGGGCACCGTAAACGCAGAGAAATATACAAGGCTGGAGAAGTCATAGACCCTAAAAGAGAGCCGACTATTTCCATTCTCCTAAACCAATATCATTTCTGACTGTATCCTGAGCCTTTATCCTTATATCTACAGATAAATGTAGCTCTCATCACCACCCCCATCACAGAAGCTTCTTTGTGCAGCAGGCAGAGACTATTACAAAGTTCCACAACCTGTCAAAAGGCGGAGAAAAATGACCATGGAGCGCACAGCCCCAGCTGACAGATCCACAGTGCAACCCCTACATCTAAGCCTCAGGGACCACCCCAGAAAAGGGGATCAGGATGCCTGCTGCTAGACAGTGTCTTCCACACCTGACAGCGAGTGGCAGTGGGGGCGTGAGGAGGAAGGAGAGGTGAGAACCATGCATCGACGGTACACACATGAGAGTCTCAGAAAATGTGCGATCTGGAAAGCTTGTGCAAATGCAAATGTATGTCATATCATCACTCCTGAAGGCAGCAGACAAGTGATTTCTTTGCTTTTGTGTGTTCCTTGTCATTGATACGTATGACGTTCTGTTTGTTAGCAGCCTCTCTCAACTTGCCTGTACCATGATAAACACTGAATATTCATTAGCTGTAAGAAATAATTTCTTATTAAAACTGTAGAACCCATGACTTCCTGGGAAAAGGCTCAGAGTATCACAGGAATCCCTAATCAGCGATGGGACTAAGGATCCCCTAAGAGGACCAGGCCATAAACACAATGTAGATGTTAATCTGTTGAAAATAGAAATGGCGCAGTTCATCTGCATCTGATGTCTGTTTGCATGAATGATGTCATGCTCCCTTTCTCTGGCCTCCTAGTGACATCTAGTCATGGAACCAGGGAACAATACAAGAAGAACTTCAGAATTTCTTCTTCTTGGACTATCGGATGACCCAGAGCAGCAGCTGCTCATATTTGCAGTTTTCCTGTTCATGTACCTGGTCACTGTGCTGGGGAACCTGCTCATTATCCTGGCAGTCATCTCAGACTCTCACCTGCACACGTCCATGTACTTCTTCCTCTCCAACCTGTCCCTTGTGGATGTCTGCTTCACCTCGACCACGGTCCCAAAGATGCTGATGAATATCCAGACACAGAGCCAGGTCATCACCTACGCAGGCTGCATCATCCAGATGTACTTCTTCTTGGTTTTTGCAGAACTAGACAACTTTCTTCTGGCTGTGATGGCCTATGACCGCTACGTGGCCATCTGTCACCCCCTGCACTATGTGGTCATAATGAACTCCCGGCTCTGTGTGCGGCTGTTTCTCATGTGCTGGACCATGAGTGTCCTGCATGCCTTGTTACAAAGCTTAATAATGTTGCAATTGTCCTTCTGTACAGATGTGAAAATCCCCCACTTTTTCTGTGAGCTGAATCAGCTGGTCCAACTCACCTGCTCAGATAACTTTCTGAGTGATCTGGTGACACATCTTGCTCCTGTCCTGTTGGCAACTGCTGCCCTCAGTGGCATCCTTTACTCCTACTCTAAGATCGTGTCCTCCGTGCGTGCCATCCCCTCGGCTCAGGGGAAGTACAAAGCGTTCTCCACCTGTGCGTCTCACCTCTCCGTTGTCTCCTTATTTTATAGCACAGGCCTCGGCGTGTACCTCAGTTCCACCGTGACCCAAAACTCACACTCCACTGCAGGAGCCTCAGTGATGTACAGTGTGGTCACCCCCATGCTGAACCCCTTCATCTACAGTCTAAGGAATTCAGATGTAAAGAGAGCTCTGGGAAGGCTCTTAAGAGCAAAAGTAGAAAAATGTCCCATCACCTTGGGCTGAAGAAAGGCCCAGGGATAGAAGCTTCAGAGCCAGAGAACGGGATTCACGCACCAGATCACGAAGATCGAAGGTGCTTCCCATCTTTTCTGGAGGGCTGGAGAGACAAGGTGGCTCAGTGGTTAAGAGCACTTGCTGTTGTGCCCCAGTCTGATCCTCAGCACGCATGCTGGGTAGTTCACAACTACCTGTAGTTCCAGATCCAAGGAATCTGCTACACTTTCCTGGCCTCTGCAGACACCTGCACCCACATGCACCCCCAGATATGCATATATAAATGAAAACAAAATAAATCTTATAAAAATAATCGTTTCCTGGAGTCTCCATTGCTTTCATTTTAAGCTTTACACAATGCAAGCAACCCACATTATTTAGGTCTTTGCTTTCTCTTTTAGCCAACAGATTTCCCCTCTGAGGTGGTCCTGATTTTCCCAATGTTATTCCAAACACTGGACCAGAAATATTTGGACACTGTCATTTATTTAATGTGAGAGAAACGCTTTAAAATAATATCTTCCTATATGACTCATATTCTATACCACAATAGTTCTTTTTTTTTTTTTTTTTTTTTGGCTAAAGTTTTACCCTAACAGAGGCAGAACCGCACACTCAACAACTAAAGCAGTTTTTATGTTTCTTGTAGTTTCAGAAACTCCAAAGCCTTCGCTTTTGTCTTTTGTGATCTCTTATCTCTGCTCATTGTCTTAACTGTTATTCTTGATAGAATGGACGGTAGGATACCAGTGTGCTTATAACCACTGATGAGAGTTTTAAAGATTTCATCTATTTTTCATACAATATTTGAACTAACTTGACCTCAGTATGGTGTTTTAATTAATGTATATGGTCTATTAGAGTAATTAGCATATTTATCACCTTAAAGTTTAAACATTTAAAGTTTTTTGAGAATTTCATATCTGAGTACTGTATTTACATCATTTCTATCCCCCTAACTCCTCCCACATCCCCTCCACGCCCTCTGAGTACACTGATGCCATCTTTATTATTGTTGCATATATGTACATACGTACACATATAAGAAGAACCTACTGAATCCATTCGGTGGTGCTGGTATGTGTATGCATTAAGGCTGACCACTTGGGACTGGATAACCGATTAGCGGAAGGGCCTTACCTTTAAGTTCTGGGACGCAACACTGTTTGGGGAGTTTCTTTGACTACCCTGACCAACAACATGAAGGGAGGTTATCCATGCCTGGAACTGGGGTATTTGTTAAATAGTCTCTGACTTCCTGTGTGAGCATTACCGTCCCATCTGGCATCGCTCCATTTGAAATATATATACATATGTTCTGCATTTACTATTAAGTATCCATATAACGTGGTGTTTCTGTGGTTCTTTCGAGTACTTTGCGTCACTTACCTCTCTTCCCTCGTCTCGGTCTGTATCACCGTCCCTTCCACCTCCCCAGCTTCGAAGCTCCCATATTTCCATCTCTGCCTCCGTGGCACCTGCACCCTGTCACCTCCCTCTCGGCAGTTCCTTTCCCTCCCTTTCCGCTGTGGTCTCTCTCTACTTTTCTGGCTTCTGTGGCAATTTCAGGTTATGTACTCACTTTTAGAGATTCGGAGCCAGGACCCACACGTAAGCGTATGTCTTTCCGGGTCTGGGCTACCCTACTCTGTGCTATTTTCCAGTTCCATCCACTCATCTGCAAACTTCACAGCCAGATAGGATTGCAGTGTATCCGCGTGCCACATTTTATCACGCATTGGTCAGCTGTAGGCCATTGGGGGTGTTTCCAATTCCCGGCTGTTGTGAAAAGAACCAACAGGGCTGAGCAAGGGTCTCCGCAGCAGGATCTCGAGTCCTTTGGGTATGTGCCAAGGAGCGGCCCAGCTAGTTCACACGGCAGAGCGGCTTTTAGTTTTCTGAGAATGGTGGACACTGATTCCCAGGGTGGCTGCGCCTGTGTGCACTCCCACCCGCGGTGAATGAGGGTCCCTCCTTCCCTGTGTCCTTACCGACATCTGTCAGTTCTTTTCTTGATTTAGTCATTGTGACTGGGGCAAGATGGTGTTTCAAAGTGGTTTTAATGTGCATTTCTCCGATTGCTAAGGACATTGGACACTTTTAAAGATAGTTCTTAACCGTTTTTATTTCTTCCTCAAATCCTCTGTTCAGATTCCTGTCTCATCGTTACCGTGTCATTCTCCTTCCTGCTTTGCTTTTTTGTTATTTGCATATTCTGGGTATGAATCGTCTGTCAGACACACAGCTGACAAAGATTCTCTCCCGTTTTGTGGATTTCTTCTCCACTCAATTGGTTGTTTCCTTCATTGTACAGAAACTTTTCCGTTTTATGAAGTCCCATTTGTCAATTGCTGGCCCTAATTCCTGACTGAGAGGAGTCCTACTCAGAAGGTCCTTCCCGGCACTTCTATCCTGTAGGGTAGTGCCGATGTTTTGGTGTTTTTTCAGGTTTCACATTCACACTGAGGTCTTTGATCAATTTGGAGTTAATTTTGTGCCAGGTGATAGAAATGGGCCTGATTTCACTCTCTTAAATGTGAGCATCCAGTTTCCCCGGAACCATGTGAAGAGGCTATCTGTGCTGGTTTGAAGAAGAATGTCCTTATAGCTTCCAAATATTTGGACGTTTTGTCCCGTCGATAAGGCTGTTTGGGGAGATTTTAGAAGGTGGAGGAACGGCACTGGGGGCCGGCTTGGAGAGGTCTTAAGCCTTGCTGGATCTTCAGTCATTCTCTGCTTCCTGTGCCTGCTTGAAGATGTGAGTCTCTGGTTTCTCTTTGTTCCTGCTTTGGCCGCCTGCCGCCAGGCCTCCTGGCCATGATGGACTCTCACTTCCCTGGGACTGGAAGCTCAGATAAACTCTTCCTTTTATAAGTCCCCTTGATCACGGGGCTTTATCACAGACTCAGGAAAGTAACGAACACACTGTCTTTCCTCCAGGGTCTTTCCTCCGCCGTGTCTTTTTGAAGCCTGTATTGAATATCAGGTGGTTGCAATTACATGCGTTCATGTTTGGGTCTTCTGTTTGGTTCCACCGTTGGCAACATCTGTTTTTGGGCCAGTATCATGCTGTTTTTATTACTAACGCTCTGTAATAAACCAGGAAATATACTATGGCCATCCTGTGGCACTGCTCTTTTTCGCTCAGGATTGTTTTGACTATCCAGGGTCTTTAGTACTTTTGTACTTGCATATGCATTGAAACCCCCCCCCCCCATTTCTGTGAAGAATGTCATGGGTATTTTTATTGGGATTGTCCTGAATTTGTAATTTGCTGTGGTCATTTTCACAGCATCAATTCTGCCAATCAATGAACACGGGAGACGATTCTGTCTTCTAGTATCTCCTCAATACTGTCTCCTCAGATATTTAAATCTTTCAGGGTAGAAATTTTTAACCCCCCCTCCCGTTAGGTTTATTCCTAAATATTTTCTGTTTTTGATGCTCTTGTGAGTGGGAGCCAAGATGGTGGCAGTGACAGCGTCCGACAAAATACAGATCTGGAGGCTGTGCTCACGTCCTGTGAACCTGGAACGATATGGTCTCCCATGAGCCTGGAGCTGAGTCCCCCTCTTGTGAGCTGGAGTTGTGCCTTTCTCCTGTGAACCAGTGCTGTGGTCAACCCCCACCCATCCCTGTGAGCCTGGGATTGTCATTGCCTGCTGTGGCCCCATGTTGTGACCCTGAACCTGAGGTCCCCTTTCAGGAGCCTGAAGTGGCGACCCTTTCCGTGAGCTGGAGATGCAGTCCCCTCCTCTTAACTTTTAGTTGTGGTCCCTTTAAGTGATCTGGGGCTGTTGTCCCTTCCTGTGAGCCAGAGATGTGGTACTCTCCCATGAACTGAAACTATAGTCCCCTCCCATGAGCCAGAGTCGTGGTCTGCTCCTGTGAACCTGGAGCTGTGGTCCTTTCTCATCAACCTGGAGCTGTGGTGTCTCTTCTTAAAGGTAAGATGAGTCTTTATAGACAAGAAGAAGATGGATTTTGTTTCTTAATTCATTCAACTAACCAAGTTTAAAAATATGGGAGTACTTTGCTCATATGTACGCAAGTGCACCACATGCAAGCAAGTCCGAGGAGGCCAGGAAAGGTCATCTGATCCCCTGGAACTGGGATTATGGACAGTTTTGAGTCACCATGTGGGTGCTGGGAGTGAACTTGCGTCCTCTGCAAGAGCCGCAGATGATCGTACTGGCTGAGCCATCTGAACCTGTCTTTTCACTGGGGAGGAGAGGCCAATGTTTAAAGCTATAATAATTTCAGATGTGTGTTGATTGCTGTCATTTTGTTTTTGCATTTGCTGTTTGTGTTCTCAGTCTTATTTTGTGTTTCAGTAATTGGAGCTTCGTTTGTTTTCTTTCTGGGTCTTCTTTGCAATGTGTATCCCCCTCACCAGTCCAGAGTGTTGCTTTCAGTATTCTCTGTGGGATTGTCTATTGGACATGAATTCTCTTAGTCTGTTTATATTGTGAAAAGCTTTTCTTTTTCCCTCAACTATGACAGATAGTTTTGCTGGATAAAGCAGTCTGGGATGGCATCTACTGTGGGGTCTCACTAAATGCCTGGGGACGGTAAACGGACAGTTAAGATGGCGCCTAGGGAAAGTGAAACCTAACCACCCGGGTTAGAGAGATAAACAAGCAGTTCTGAGAAATTGAGTGAGCCCTGGAGAAAACAAAGCCTATCGCCAGGAATGACAATGGAGTATTATACATGCCATTTGCTGATTGGACCATTAATGCCTCTTGTAACTGCCTTCTGCAACCCCCCATGTAACCGCCCCTTAGCTTGAAAATGTACCAAAGTGATAGGTTGTTAAAGAAATGAGGTTAGGACGTGAGGAGAACAACCCAGCTAGACTTGGGGATGTGGGTATGGCGTCAGTGCAGTGAGAGGGGACCTGGGGAACTCACCGGGCTGGGACAGTGCACAGGCTGTGCAACCCAACCTGGGCACGGGAACGCGGGGAAGGCCTCCACTCATGTATTTTTAAAGTGATTTATGACTTTCTTTGTTTTGTTACTATAGAAACTTCATCAAAATGTTTCCCCATTGACACATTGGGGTAACAATGGAATTTGAGTTAACCTAAATATGTGCCTTAAGTTTCTGCCTTAGCGTCCATTGACAATGGGCTGCAAGACGTAAGAAGAAACAAATCCTTTCTTCCCCAAGTTGGTTTGGGTCAGTGTTTTTATCACAGCAATTGAAAGCAACTAGAACAAAGATTGGAACTGGAAGTGGGATGTTGCTGTGATGGACCTGGCTGTGTTATTTTCTGGCAGGACTGTGGGAATAAGTGTTTGGAGCCTTGGGCTGTAAAGGTCACTGAGTGCTTTAGAGCTTCCTGGGCTCTTCTGTGGGGTCTTGGAAGATAATGCTGAGAAAAGTGCAGAGAGGGGGCCCTGACCTGTGAAGTTTCACGGGGAAGTTCGAAGGTCCCACAGAGACTCTATTTCTGCCTTTTGTGTGATATTTTGAATTCAGAATCCATGGTTTCTGCTTGGATGGAACTGGAGAATCAGGTGTGATTAGTACGAGACTAGTACCGCTGAAACCTTTGAATTACTGGGAATCAATGCTGGTCAGCTAGAACCGAATGATCAACTGTGATTAAGAAGAGACCGGCATCACTGAGGCGAAACATTCTAGAGCTGTTTCCTCAAGACCAGCACACAGAAGCTGTGGTCCAGAGGGGACCAAGGCTGCACACTGAACTGGAAGCTTAATTTGACAATGTATAAGAGTCTCCCATATGGTATGCAAGGGTCATGGTGAGAAGCTGAAGTTTGGCACTGTGAGAGGCCATTGCAGAAAGTCCCGTTTTAGTTTCAATGGAGAGTCCAGCATATTGGAGATTCCAGGACCATCAGAGGACCAAGGACAGTGGTAGGCATGGCATGGAACAGGCCTGGTTAGGAAATCACCTATGTGTGGATGGCAAAGCCAGAGAAGCAGAGCTGCTCAAGCCTCTGGAGCCCAGAAGATCATTAGTGAATCCCCAGTGTAAGATATTGCTGGACTTTGATTTTGCTTAAGTATGCCTTGTTATTCCCTGTTGAAATAAGAATTGTGTAATTCTTCCTTTTACAGGATCTTACAGTTAAAAGACTCTGGATATTTTAAAGAGACATTGAAATTTTAAGCGATGGAATTTTTAAGATGTTTAAGGTTGTATTGTAGTTAAAATTATGTTATTAACATGAAATCTTGGGGAGAGGAAATGAAAGAGGTATGGTTTATAGTGATGTACTTGTGTGTCAAGTTGACAAGTGCTCAGTTTTATTGGTTGGTTTTCTTTTCCAACTTAACACAATATAGAGCCACCTGAGAAAGGGAAACTCAGTTGAGAAATTTCCTCCATCAGATATTGCATATCTCGGAAGCATTTTCTTAATTTTCGATTGATGTAGAAGGACCCAGCCCACTGGGTCACCGCCCGTCCCTGGGCAGGAGGGCCTTGATTGTGTAAGAAAAGTAACTGAGCAAGCCAGGGAGAGCAAGTCAGCCAGCAGCCTTCCTCCAAGGTCTCTGCTTCAGTTTCTGTTTCAGCTTCCGTTGCTGATAGACCATAAGTTATAAGATGAAATAAATCTTGCATTCTCCAAGTTAACTGTGGTCAGTGTTTATCACAGCAATATCAAACAGATCACACAAACTCAAACAGACAGGATGACCATTTTCACAGTGTGGATCCACTGACCCACATGCCTGGGAGTTCTTTCCATCTTCTCATACTTGCATGAGTTTCTTCGGTGTCTTAAGTTTTCATTTTACAAGTCTTTCTCTTCCTTGGTTAGGTTTGTTCTAAGATATTGTATTGCATTTCATTTTGTGAAATGGCATTGTATGCCTTAATTCTTCCTCCAAATATTTGTCATTCATACATAGGAAGCCTACTGATTTTTGTGTGTTAATTTGTATCCTGCTACTTTGCCGAATGTGTTTGCCATCTGGAGGAGTTTTCTGATATATTATTTAGAGTCTTTTATGTATAGAATTATATAAGTTGCAAATAAGAATACTTTGACCTCTGCCTTTTCCTTTTGGATCCCTTGCACCTCTTTTGATGGTTTTATTGCTCCAACTTAAGACTAAGCACTACATTAAACAGAGATGGAGAAGGTGGACATCTTGTCCCATTCCTGATTCTGGTGGAAGTTTTGAGTTTTTTTTCCATTTAGCATGATGCTGGCTGTGGGCTTGTTGTATATTGCTTTTATTATGTCGAGATACAGAGCCTGCATCACTAGTCTCCATGAAGAGGTGTTGGATTTTGTTAAAGGTCTTTTCTGTATCTAATGAGGCGATCGTGTAGTTTCTTTTTTCTTTGAGTCCCTTTATGTACATTACATTTATTGATTTACATCTACACCATTCCTGCATCTCTGGGATGAAGCTGATTTGATCAGGGTGGGAAATCTTTTTGATGTGCTCCTGCCTGCATTCAGTTTGAAAGTACTTTATTGAGAATTTTTCTTCTATGTTCATCAAGGTCTATAATTTTCTATTTCTGTTGGATCTTTGTCTGGTTTTAGTATTAGGGTAATAGCGGCTTAATAAACAGAGTTCTTAAATGTTTATAACTAAAACACACATATCTAAGGATTCAAAGTTGACATCTGCTTAGGAGGGAAAACATGTGACATTCGTCTTTCTGAGTCTGGGTTAGCTCACTCAGGATGACTGCCTCTGGTTCCATCCATTTACCTGTGAATTTCATGATTTCATCTTTCTTAAGAGTTGAATATATTCCACTGTGTAAGTGAACCTTACTTTCATTATCCATTCATCAGCTGATGGAAGTCTAGGTTGTTTACATTTCCTTGCTATTGTGACTAGAGCAGCAGAACGTGAACAGGTTATCTCTGTAGGAGGATACAGAGCTCTTTGGATATATGCCCAAGTGTGGTATGGCTGGACTATGTGGCAGGAAAGCTAGTAAACAGCCATGTAGTAAACAGCCATGGGAAGGGGACGTTTCCTGGGAAGGAAGCTAGACTACAGTGATGTGAAGGGGGAAAGAGAATAATGGAGTAGGAAAAGTTAAATAAGGGTTGGGAACGGGAGAACAGAGCCTAGGAGGACGTATGAGAGGGTTAACAAACACTAACGGCCTTTAGAAAAAGTCCTATGGAAACATATCATCATAGAAGCTTCTTAAAGTGTATGTGTATACAATACAAAAATAAGAGTCTAAGCGAGGAGCATTGCCCCTACAAGATGTTGTCGACTAGCAAAAAAAAAAAAAAAAAAAAAAAAAAAAAAAAAACCAGTGTCAGGGAGGGACTCTTTTGAAGCTGTTGAATAGGATCTCACTGACCCTCAAACAATACTGGCCATTGACCCCTCTTCTTGGTTACCTACTAGAACTTGGTAATACCCTATTGTTGAGGACACTACATGCATGAGTTGTACAACAAACAAGGAGAAATCAAGCTGGCATGGACCTCAAAGCTTCATCTTTACTGACTATCTTTCACTGTGCTTGAAGATACAATGCATGCTACCAGAAAAGAAATCAGCAACCTTGCCCAGCTGTGGATCCTGCAAGCCAAAGTAGCAGCTGATCTGGTGAGATGTGCCCACTCATGCAATAGTGGCGTGGATGCGATGGGAGTGACCAACAATTTTGTGACTGGACTTAATGATCTGCTTCACAAGCTAGAACCTGTACCTAACACTGATAATTGGGGTTAGGAGCTGGCTAGACAGGTCACATGCCATAGAGGAAAACCTACTACTATGAATCTGCTAAATGGGCACAATATTAAACTGACTCCTAATGATTTATCATTATACCCACAGATTAATGCATCTCTCAACTCTCACCAGAGAAGATTCTTCATGCAGCGGATGGTGATTATTAATACAGAGACCCAAAACTGATCAATGTGCAGAGAATAAGAGAATGCAAAGTGTCTAGCCTGGAATAAGACACCTGGATCAAAAGTTTGCCTCCCAAGGCTCAAGGACCAATGCCAAAGATGGAATGGAAAGAAAGAGCCAAGGTGGTGGATGACCACAAGGAGAGCAGAGTTTTCCAGACAGCTGGGAAGATGCTTATATGAGCTCACAGCACAATATGCACAAGATCCAGGTAAGCTTAAGCCAGACAAAATCTCAGCACAGAAGTAAGGCAGTGATGAAGAAGCCCCAACCCTGGCTGAGGAACGACTAGAAGCTGATAGCTTCCGGGGAAGGTAGATTTAGTTTTGATTAAAGATGTGACTCTGGATAGATTAACGAGGCTGCAACACCAAAGGACACTTGTGGACCCAAATTTGACTTGACAGGCCTTGAAAAATATATTTGACAGAGTACATTAAGTCAGGTAGGGTGGGTTTAGTAACAGGAGGTACAGATAGCGGAGGGGCTTCTAAGTATGATTAAAACACATTGTATGAAATTTTAAAACTTTAATTAAAATACATATAAAATCCCTATAATTAGATATTTTTAAAAATTTTATGATATTTGTTTTTTATTGCACTTGGGTAAATTCCTAAGTGATAAAGTATTGCTAATCTTAGTTTTAATGAAGTTGCAAGTGAGGATATTATTTCCTTTCATTAATCATATTTTTTATGATTGTTTGCTTACCCAGATCCCTGCCTTACTTGAAACTAGTTTTCATGTTTTACAAGTTTCAAGTGTTTCACTATATTTGTAAACGGGTGACTTTTCTCATTCAATATAATTCAGATAAAAGACGTTTTAAAACGTTTTTAAATTGACAAACACTTACTTTAAATCATATTTTAAATCCAAAATTCTATAACTAAATAAATAAATTTCTTCCTGTTAAGAACAAAACATAAACCAGTCGTTTAGATTACTATGTTTCTTTTGTTGGTAAGAATGTAATTTACAAGAGATCCTAAGACATGCTCAGATGTGTACCAAAGAAACTTTAATTCTATTTATTTTAGATACTCAAGTACTTGGGTTAAATTTTCCCATTCAAATTATAAGAAAGATATCAATGTGTAATAACAACTTTCATGATGTTTTTTACATCTTAAGTACTAATGTTTCTCGATTAAATGAGTATTTAAGGTGTTTAGTAGTAAAATTATCTGCAGTCAAGTACTTACTTGTGTTAAATTTTCCCATTCAAATTATAAGAAAGATATCAATGTATAATAACAACTTTCATGAAGTTTTATATCTGAAGTACTGTTTCTTGATTAAATGGGTATTTAAGTAAAATTATCTGCAATTAAAATTTTTAATTAAATAGAATTTCTATTTTGTTAATGAAAAGGGGATGGACTCCTTCTGGGGTCTTGTTTCCATTTCTAGGCATAAAATAAGAAGTAAGATCTGGTTATGCCTAAAGGGTCTATGAAATTCTGATTTGTTAACAAATCTAATTTCTTTCTATACCTGTTATTAATATTTGGTATACAAAAGGACAATATTGTTAAAGCTCAAAGGAATACTTTTGGTATAGGGGAGAAACAGGGTCCCCTAGAGGGTACTTAGTATCACTCATAAAATAATTTAAGGATGGACTTAAACAGAAGCTTTATGACAATTTTATTAGAATTTAAGGAAAACTCAGGGAAGCACGCTGTAAAGCTCAGCTGCTTTGAGGAGAGGGACGGAGGGGAGAAGGAGAAGAGCATGAAGCCATGCCTGTTCAGAGCTGCCATGGAAGTCAGACAGACACGGGGCAGACTAGCAGGCACACGGCCAGGAGCAGAAGGGAGCTGCAGAGAAAAAGTAAAGCAATAGAAGGTGTAGAGCCAGTCCAAAGTATTAGGAAAAGCGTGGTTGCCAAAGAAAAAGAAGGAGCCATTGCACTTTTCTGAAGTGAGAAAATCAGGCAAGACCTAGAGAAATCTCATGTCTGTAACTGGGTCCATAAGAACTGCACAGAGCAGGGATTCCAGGCAGAAGTTCACCACCTAATTAGCGTCCTGGGTATTCCTCCCATCTCTTTAGCATAAATTTAAGTGAATCTGCCTTTCTAGCGGTGGTCCTGTGACCAGATGATCTGTCAGAACTGGAAAGGTAAGGTACCTGTAAGATGTGACAGAAAAGAAACCTCCCAGCAGTTCCAGGACTCAGTAGGACTGACAGACACCTTGGCAACTCCAGCCACTTCCAGAACTCACAAGCATCTGTGAAATGGACTGTATCTCCTTAACACCGATAAGAAAAAGAAAAAAAAAAGCTTCCTGAGAAAGATAAGCTTCCTGACACCAGTTATAGGTTGTTTTTTGTTAATTATACCCCCTCATTTAAAAAGAATACCAAGCAGCCTAGGAGTTGATAGCCTCCTCACTCCTGAGCCAAGCCGGGAGGCTAGCCCCAGGCCCCAAGATGAACTGGTAGCTTCTCTATTCCCGACCTGAGAGACCAGCCCTGTGTCTTTATTAATAAACCGGTCCAGTTAACTGCTCTGCTAGAGTCTCGCATCCATTTCTGCTGGGTCTCACACCAAACCAAACCTTACAGTTCCAACTAGGGCAGGGGATTTTCTTTTTTGACCAGCTAATCTTATGGGATTTTTTGTCAGTCTAATGTTTATTGTTATCTAATTTCTTCTATAATGTCACTATAATGTTTCTATTTACTTTTCCAAACTAAATTTGGTATAAAATCAATATAAGAAAACAGATCAAGTCAGTATCTATAGATAAGAGTTCTGCTAATTATGATATTAAAGAGCAATCTTTCCCAGCTAACTAAGCCACACGAGCTAATAGCTATGGAATCAAACTGGTCAAAGGAAAACCCAAGATTAAAAAAAGAACAGATTTGTTTAAATATTCCAAATATAAATAAAGAAGTTCATAGAATACAACTATAAATATAGAGGAAACATAGTCAAAAATCTGTTTTTTTTAATGTATAAATTTAATTGTCTAAAATGCCTGTTTCCTTCATCTGTTACCGTCTCTCCACGAGACCAGTGTTCTGAATTATTTTAGTTTTGGGTTTGTTATTCTTAATATATGTCACATGTTATGTCAAATAAAGAAGCTTTAAAACAATCAGATCTGGACGAAAATGGCTTTTAATGACATGATGCAGACATTTTTATCCTTAGTGACTAATTAGCAGTCATTCCCCTCTCTGGAACTCTGTTGTCTGACCTACTATTCAGTCTTATCTACATCAGGTCCTGGGAAGTATTTCCTACTCATGTGGGACATTAACAGCACTTAGTAGACAGTAGGTGGTACCTGTGTGCACAAAATGTGATACTTTACCAACACAGAGAACGTTGAGAGAAAGTTCCAGGAAGGAACTTTCCAGGAAGGAATTGGCACCTGCAGAACGAACCTTCTGCAAGACTGACTGCCGGATTAGCATGTCAGTTACTATGGGGAGTGGGATGTTTCAGGTCCAGAGCCTAATTTTGACTTACCTTGGTCTATTTTTAGCCCTCTAAATAGTCATTCCTTACTCACCTTGGTGTCAGATCTAACATCACGTGACTAACAGATAAAAGCCTTTGGGAATGTATTGGCATGATAAAAACCTAGTTTCTACCAACCAGCAAGCTAAGATGTCATCGGATAGTGTCTGAGGCCCATAGGAGAGCTTCTCCGTTCTGCTTCAGCTCACCTAGTGTATTTTAAAAGTGCCGTGAGTTGTGACTTTCTTGGTTCTGTTAGTATAAAACAGACTTCATCAGACCATTATGCTGTCAGAACAAGGACTTTGGTTTAACGTAAATCTGTTCTCCTGGGATATAGTCTGTCATATTTGGCTCCAGAATAAACTATCTCTTTAGGATTTTTGCATCAGCATCTCTTTGGAGATGTCTGTTGTTTCTCATCTTGACCCTTCTCGTTTACTGTATCATGTGGAGGCAGCGTCTCTCCTCCATCCTTACCTGTTCCTACTTAAATTTTAATTGACAAGTAGTTATGAGGACAAGTGTGAACATTGTAATCCATGTCTATAATATGTAATGATCAAATCAAAACAGAAGGTACAATTCCTTGAACATGTTTGGGGCAGTTGGATACGTGTTCCTGGGCCACGCCCACTCGTATGTGACCCCAGAACAACCACTTCTTTTTCCCTTTGGGATGAACTGCTTTTGTGTCAGTGCAGAGACTGATCGAAGAGCATCTCTTCTCATGAGCAAACATGTAAAAATCACATTGTGTTCTGACTATAAATTTCTGATTAGATTTAGAAAAGGACCTGAACCAAGAAGAGCAGGTTCCAAGATTTTATGTCAAAGGAATACAATTATTTCCTTTGTAAAAGGGGGAATGAGAACTTTCCAAAAGTGTCGGTGCCTTTTATACACTGCACACTAATGTTTAACAATCCATGAGATTCAATCAAGTGAAGCTCATCACAAGATACGCCCTCGGTTGCAGCAGAGGAACAGATATCACGAGAACAACCGATCAGTCTCTAATCAGACTTGGGATCTGTTTCACAGGATGGAGCCCCTACGTGACATTGATACCAGGCATAGGAGCCAGACAGTCATAGGACAAAGGAGAGAGCTGAATACTAGTTTTTTCTCCTAAACAGTTATCATTAAACTGACTTCTGATGACTTACTGTTATACTCATAAATGAGGGCATCTCTCAGCTCTCACCAGAGTTTTCTTAGGCGGCAGATGATGATTAGCACAAAAGCTGGCAACTGGTCCTATGGAGAGAAGAAGGGGCTGTGGAGTTCTTACCCCGATTAGGACTCCTATCAAGCTCCCGAGGCTCGGGGATCCGTGCTGAAGAGAGAGCAGAAAGACTAGGAGCCAGAGGTGGTGACGTCCTCAAGGAAACAGAATTTCCCAGAGAGCTGGTCAGTTACTTGTACAAACCCACAGCAGTGGTGACAGCATGCGCAAGGCCATGAAAGCGCAAACAAAAATTCCAGCAGAGTCATAGGGAAGTGGGCTAGGAACTCCCGTCCGACCTAAGGAAACTGTGGCAACTGATGGCTGCTGGGAGGGGAGACAGTCTCTTTCAAGGATGGATGGGGACTCTATGGGTTAACTAGGCTCCAGTGGATGGACCCACACTGAAGAACATTTGGGGAAACAAATTAGACTCTATAGAATATATATATATATATATATATATATATATATATATATATAGAATATCTATATCTATATATATAGAGAGAGAGAGAAAGAGAGGAATATATATAGAGAGAATCATATAATATGTAATGGAATACATTAAATTGGGTGGGGGCAATAAGGGGAGCTGTGTGTAGTGAAGAGAAACTAAATAATGTCAAATTAGGTTGTAAAAAATCCAAAAAAAAGAAACATGACCAATAAACATAACAATTAGACCTCTTAAAAAGGAAAGGCTCTCCACTGTTAAAGTTTAATTTCCAGCAGTAATAAAGTGTTAGGAGCTCAGACCTCTGGACTGTAGGTGGGCTAATGGAGAAGAAAGAATAAATAAAAGTTTTACTGGAGTGTATGCTGGCACCTTAGGGACGAGAGTCAGGGAGGAGATTTCTTTTTCTTTCCAGGCCAGGGCCCCTGAGGGAAACAAGGCCTTTAGAGGATGATGTAAGAAGGAGGAAGTGTATCTAGTGAGCAGATACAGGAAGCGCTAACTGTCTCCTCTGATGAAGCTTGAACTGTGCAGCCTCGGACTGGACCAGATGTGGGTTTTTTCCTGAGTTCTTAATCTGCATAGGGACAAACACTTGACTCCTTCCTGTGGTCTTGCCATTCAGGGAAGAACTTGAGCTTCCACAGAGACACTTTCACCTTCGAAAACCTTGTGTCCAGGTGAGTCTTAGAGCTCAGCAGACACTGCAGCAAAGAGTGAAAGACAATGGAACCTGAAACATTTGCCTGAGGTTACTTAGAGCAAATCCTCCCTAGCCCAGAACAGGACTGCTGCGGTTGTCTGCTTTGAGGCTCATTATTTATTCCTGATGCCTGTTTATAATTCTGTAGTTATTCATTACTCTGCATTTGTTCATAATGTCAAAATGACAGATGAACACTGGACGGTCAGAATCATGAGCTGACAGTTGGTATAAATGCCTCCAGTAAAGGAATACAAGTCCAGTGATCTTTATCATCGAAGGGAATCGATATGAAGGATTAGTCACTGGAGTAGGATGTGGTGAAATGAGGAAACGTTTTATGCTTAAGATGAGACGTGTTTGGTTATATATATAGATGAGAAGGATCCAGAAAAAGGAATTCTTGCAACTCTTACCTAGCAATAAAAATTCCTGACACACCCTTCATCGTATTGCTCCTTCCACTGTTATCCACTTGGAGAATATTTTATAGGTAAGTGTGAGCTTAAGAGCCTTAGTTGTAATATCTTTAATACTAGAGAGGCTGAATATTCTTATGGGTTTGTGAGCCATTTCCTTTCTGTGATGCCAAAATCTGTTCAGCTCATCTTTTTGTATGAGGAGGCAGGCCATTTTTATTCCTGGTTTCCAGTGCTTTCTTTCAAAGAAACTCAGTGTTTTCCCTCCACGGGCTGCCTGTTATAATACAGCTCTTTTGTGTGTATAGAGATGTAACAATGGGAAGTATCTGAAGATCAGTTTGACTGGCATGATCCAAGGTTATCATTCTTCGTTCCCACAGTGCTTTCTGTTTCTCTCAAACAACTGAATAATTAATCAGTATTTCTTGCTTATAAGGCATCACTGCTTTATAAAGATATGAAGGTTGTACAGTTTTGTGCTAATACGCCCTTTAAAAGGTTTCTGAACTTGCCTTCAGCTCTCTCTTCTTCATGGTGTCTTTTTATGTTGAGGCATAGTGATCCACATTTTCAGTCTATCTCCTTTACTGTTTTATTAAAGCCCATTTTATCTCCATTAAGAGTACTGGAACACATGTCTTTATGTAAGGGAACTTAAAACTCTACAGACTGGTCCATCTCTGCATTTAACATGTCCTGTCTTGTCCTATTACTGTCAAATCTTTAGCAATAGTATCTCGAATTAGTAATCCACATTGAAATCACTAAATGACTAGTTTATAAATTTTCTTTCAGGTGTTTTACGTTTTTCTACAAGTGTGTTTCAGTCAGTGTACTCTATATGTGTATTAAAATATCACACTGAACTTCGTGATATGTATGATGAATACATAATCATCAAAATAAAGAAATTAAAAAATCACTGTAGTAGAGAGTAGAATATATGCCACCAGATGTTCAGAAGGGCAAGGCGGGGGGAGGGGAGTGTGGATGACAGCTATGTAGGAGGAATAAGTTTTAATGATTTGTAGCACGTAGATGTTACAGTTCACACTTCCGTCCATGATATTCATAATCACATGGAACAAACACAGAATTACTTCTAAAAGGCTGTGCATTTTTCTATATTTTCAAATTCTGTACTATTTAAATGTTCACATGTATAGACACACACAGGAGAAATGTATTTAAGAATGAATCTTTTATTTCTTTAATATCAGTCATTTCACCCTTGGGGTTTTGTGTATATGTGTGTGTGTGTGTGTGTGTGTGTGTGTATGGCCATGCCTACACATGCAAATAAGTGTATGAGTGTGTCTGTAGTATGTGCATGCATGTGTGCATGTCTGTTTATTTCTTCTCCCATCTCAATCATCTGTCTCCTAGATCTGTAGAAATGCTACCTGCTTAGTGGTCAGTCCTGGTAACTATAACTTGAGCATTTTGGCTCAGACACTGTTCTAAGCATTTTCACTGACTTTATGCATACTACAATTGTGAGCTATGTTTACATATGCTGGGTGGACATACCACTGAAGAAGAGTGGCAGAGGTCTGAGGAGGAAGGGTGGGCAGAGCCTGAGAGCAAATGAGTGCAGGAAGAGGAGCGTGCCAGCCAGACGTTACTGAAGCCTCCTCGTTCTCCGTGGTCGGAAGAGTGAGGTCAGGCCTCTCATAAAACTCACTCTTACATGACTAGTAGAGATCCACAAATGCTCTGACGTTTATTTGTGGTTGTATTGGTTATGAACTGTCCTGCTTTAAAAGTAGAATGGCAGGGAAAACTTACTCTCTCCAGCCTGAATGTGTGAGATCACAATTGCTCTTTTGTTCCTGGTCTGCACAGACAGGGGGCTTTGAGCAGCCTGGAGCTTCCAGTCCTCCTGCTTCAGCCTCCCAAGTGCTGGGAGGGGGGTCACAGGCTCGCTCTAGTCTGAATGCCTAATTTACTATACTATTTTTTCTTTTTTTCTAAATTAGTATACTATTTTTGTTACATAAAAAAGAATTAGAAGAGAGAAATTTGATTTTTCCAACAAAAGAGTTGATAAATATTTGAAAGGAAAATGACCCATCACCGTGATTTCTAAAATATTTTCTTTATTATTTTTATTTTATGTGTATGAGTGTATTGCCTGCATGTGGTAAGTGCACCTGTGTTGTGCAATGCCTATGGAGGTCAGAAGAGGACACTGGATTCCCCTGGAACTGGAGTCATGAATGGTTGTTAACCATCATGTCGTGGGGCCTGGGAATTGAGCCTGGGTCCTTTGCTAGAGCAGCTGGTGCTGTCTGGCACTGAGCCATCTCTCCAGCCCTGAAATTACCCTGAGTTCAACATGAAATATGTACATGTATTGATTTGTCATATCTTCCACTTTAATATATAAAGTTACTATGTGCTAATTAATAAAACAGGGCAGAAGCCAAGCATGCGCTGGGTCCTCAGCTTCTTCCACAACACTGCAAAAAATAATTCTCCCACAAAATGTAATAGCCACAGTAAAGAAATGAATTTGCAGACACTAATCATTTTTTTAAACCTATAAACTCATTGCATGAAAGGAAAGCACTATGCTTATGGTAGCTTAATTAGTACTCTAATCCTATGTTTCTGTATAATGCATAAACTAACATACAATTCATATTTGACATTGTACGTACATATATGTTAACACATGTATAGGTACATGTATGAATACACACATACATGCTAATCTACGTTAACCTTGTGTATGAACAGGGTCTCATGCCTACTGTAAATTCTTGATATATTTGATATAGTATTCTTTTCTAGCATGTCTGCCTTTTTAAAGTTCATTAGTTAATTAACTACTTAATTAAGAGGGGGCACGACTCTGATGACAACCTTCTCGATATGTGGATTCCAAGGATCAATCTCTTGTAGTCAAGCATGGCAGTGGACTCCTTTACTTGCTGAGCCATCTCACCAACATTGCTTTAACTTCTTGACCAGTAATCCTGTCAGATTTTTCTCTAACAATGGTCTCAATGCAGATTAAGTATTTTAAAGGACAAATAATATTTATCCTTTAAAATGTGCCTCTCACATTTTTGATGGTCTTTCGTATTCTTTCAATTAGCTTTTTAAATCAATGCTGTAAAAACATTGGGCGGCTATTAAGTTCAAATTGTGGTTTTTGACTGGAATTTTATTCCCAAACGGACATGGAGCAATGTCTAGAGACATTTTTGTTGTCCCACAGGAGTGAAGTCATTTCTGGTGTGGGAGGACTGCAACCCCCTCCACACACACAAAGAAGGATCTGGCTCAGAATGTCAAAAGAGACACTGTCAGCCAGAGAATCTGTGTGCACTCAAGGTTTATCACTATCCTTAGACTGTCTCCCTGGAGTATGGTCCAATTCACCTTTCCGTGAGAAAAATTAGACCTGCCCCTCTCTGTTTAAAACTTACAGTCCCAAAGAATACCAGGTTTTCCTGGGCTGAAGAGTGTGATGTTGACACCTTAGGCTTTAGTGCCTTTGAACAATTATTGATAGATTTCCTCACCATTTGATCATCTTATTATTATTATTATGCTGTCGTTTCTCTATTGTTACAGGTATTTAAAGATTTCTGGAAATGATTGCTTCTTGGGTTGGTGAGATGGCTCAGTAGGTAAAGGTACTTGCTACCAAGCCTGAGCTCGATCCCTAGACTACACATGGTAAAAAGAGAAAACTGACTCCTGCACACGTTACCTTCACACACTTGCTGTGGCACACATCCTATCCCTTGCAATAAATACAGAAATAAAAGTAATTAACAAAACCAATAAAACCACAGCTATTTCTTCTTCAAAAACTTATTCCTGGGGCTGGAGAGATGGGTCAGTGGTTAAGAGTGCTTGCTGCTCTGTCAGAAGACCTGGGATCAGTTCTGAGCATCCATTTTGGGTGGCCCACAACCTTTGTAACTACAGATCAGGAGATCCAAGGCCTCTTCTAGCTTCTGTAGGCGCTGAATTCCTGGGTACGAACACACACACAGACACACAAATATATGCATAAGTAAAACAAAAATTTATTCCTGAGTTTCTTGCCTTAACATAGTTTTATTCGATAAGAATTTAGTACAAGCGTTCTAGATGTTCATATATAATGAATTTTGTGCTTTTAATCAATGCCTTTCATCCCTATAATTATTGGTAAGATGAATGAGGTAGAAAACGACTTTTCTTCCACATCACAATCTTCTCCAAATACATCAAATCAACCTTGCTATGTAGTAAATGTGCACAACTGAGATTTTATTTCTGACTCATTCAACAAATGATAATGGGGCATATAACATCTCAGAAGATTACAAAAACTTTTACATTGTATTAACTATTGTAAGTCCTCTGTCAAGTAATTACTAATCCATGCCGATATCTTTAACTTGTTCCTGTTTTATATCTTATTTGTTTTAGGTTGGATTTTTTTTTTTGTTGTTACACTAGATATGAAAGTCTGGGTTGTGTGACTGCCAGGCAGGTGCTCTTCCGATGAGTTGTCTCCTGCCTCGTTCCAGTTAGTCCTTGGGCCTGTCTTTAAAATACAGTGTTTATAAGCAACTCTGTGAATATGATTTGATTCTCTCTATGTACTTTAATTATATGAATCTCCATTTTATTGATTTTTAAAAACTATTTTATTATTTTTATTTTATATGTATGAGTGTAGTCTCTGCGTGTAGGTAGGAGCACCGTGTCATGCAATGCCCACGGAGGTCAGATGAGGGCGCTGTATCCCTTGGAACTGGAGTTACAGATGAGTGTTAGCTGCTATGTGGGTGCTGGGAATCGAACCTAGGTCCTTTGTAAGGGCAGACAGTGCTCTTAACCACTGAGCCATCTCTCCAGCCCCTTACTGGTTTTTATTTCCATGTAATTGCCTATATATTTGTATACTTCTGTGAAAATGCAAAGGTTAATAAAGCATGTGAAGTCTCTGTTAGTGTGGTTTTGCATTATAATGGCATAGGCTGAACACATGAGATAGATGGGTGTAGGACAACATAACCTCAGACATCAACTACAGGAAGTATATGTTGTAAGTATGCATGATTTTCTAGAAAAATCACTAGCAATTTGCTCAGGGAGTTTCTTTGTATGTTGGATGAAGACAAAAACAGTGTGTCTATGGAATTTATTTTAAAAAGAAATGCAGACTGGAAAAGTAGCTCAGTGGTAGAGTACTTGCTTTTTGTGTATGAGGCTCCAACTTCAAGCTTTAGCATCACAAAACCAAACAAAAATATGATGATACATTTGCTAAAAAGATTTTCTAAAAAGAAGTGAAAATATAAGTCCCAAGAACAACAAAGAAAACATCACGTGAAATGATCTTTGATCAGCACTGGGCCATATTGAGACCAACTGGCCAAACGGGTATAGAACAGACGTGGGAGCTCTCCTTTTACGGTAGCTTGTGCATTTTCTGGTCCACTCGTCTAGGGGTCCTTTACCTACGGAGCATTTGAAACCACAGATCTCACTATTTATGACTTTGGATTAATTTTTTTCTCAAAGATTTATTTTATTTTTAATCATGTGTACATATGTGTGCTTGTGTGTGTGTGTGTGTGTGTGTGTGTGCACATGTGAGTGCAGGTGTCTGCAGAGGCCAGAAGAAGGTATCTGATCCCCTGAGCTAGAGTTACAAGAGGTTGTGTGCTACCTGACACAGGAACTGAACTCGGTGACTCCAAAAGAGCAGCAAGTTCTCTTAGCTGATGGGCTGTACCTCTAGGCCCTGGATTCATTTATTTTTTGCCTTTTGCTATGTTTTTCAGGGGAGTCAGGCTCTAGAGTGTTGGCTGGAATTCTGTCAGAACCCAAAGACCTTATTCTTCTTGGTCTCTCAGACCCGTGTCCATTTTATTCCTATTTATTACCCTGTTTTCATATAAATGTGTGAGTGTGCCTCCTCCTCGCCCTCCTCCTCGCCCTCCGCCTCTCCTCCCTCTCTTCTTCCTTTCCCCTCCTCCTCCTCTTCCTCCTCCTCCTCATTCTTCTAATTGTACAAAATGATTTTTACTAAGTTTTATTATGATTCATATAAGTATGTCATGTACTTTCAAAAAGTTTATTTTTGACATAAACCTATTTTGTGCCGGGGGCGTGCACAGAGGTCAGAGGACGATTCGTGAAGATGAGTTCTGTGCTTCTACCATGTGGGTCCTCCGCTCTGAACTCAGGTCGTCAGGCTCGGAATTTTCTACTTAGACGAACTTCTCCGCCAATGATGCCTCAGCACCATAAAAATGAGCATTTCCAGGGTTGAAGATACAGATCAATAGAAAGTGTGCTTAGTATGCCCATGGCCCCGGGTTGTACCCAAACACTGTACACATGCGTCCTACATACTCACTCCACTACACCCACGTCTCTGCTTAGCGTGTTCACCCTCTTTCATGTCATGTTATTAATTTTTTCAAAGAGTTTTACTGGACCATAATTAAATTTAAAAGGAAGGATGTATTTAGCACCTACAATCTGGTCCATCTGCGCATGTGAAAACACATATTTATGTATGAAAAGTAATGCACGCACGATTCTCTTGTCCCCATCACTCCTTCGCCTGCCTCTGACCTGCAGCCTCTAGTCACTGTGTGCAGTACCTGGAACAGGGTCAGCAGTGAGTATATACCCCTCAACTCTAAAAAACACTTTCTCATTAAATCAGCGATATGCCTGACTTCTGGGGGAGACGACTTGGTCTGGGACAGGGATTCCCAGCCAGTAACGGCTCCAGAGATGCCGATCAAGGAGCAGATTTACAGGTAAAATGGAGA
The DNA here is from genome assembly GCA_035773235.1 of Eospalax fontanierii. Classification (NCBI taxonomy): domain Eukaryota; kingdom Metazoa; phylum Chordata; class Mammalia; order Rodentia; family Spalacidae; genus Eospalax; species Eospalax fontanierii. The sequence goes on from CM069554.1 coordinate 10,883,848, forward strand.
CACTAATGTATTTGCTACAGAATATGAATTACGTAATTTTATCCCTCTTGGTAATGTCAGTTTACATGAATGTTTCTCGTATTGTTTTTTCCTCACGGCGACAGGCAACACATGGAACGAGGAAACGGCACGGAGACTTTGGAATTTGTTCTGTTGGGATTTTCAGAGGATCCGGACCTGCAGCCTGTTATATGCGGTCTTTTCCTCTTCATGTACTTGGTCACTGTGGTGGGAAACACGCTCATTATTCTGGCCATTCTCTCCGACGCCCACCTGCACACACCCATGTACTTCTTCCTCTCAAACTTGTCCTTTGTCGACATCTGTTTCACCTCCACCACTGTCCCAAAGATGCTGGTAAATATTCAGACCAGGAAAAAAGCCATCAGCTATGCAGGTTGCATCACTCAGATGTACTTTTTTCTGATTTTTGTGGAGCTGGACAACTTCCTCTTGGCCGTGATGGCCTATGACCGGTACGTGGCCATCTGCCACCCTCTACATTACACTGTCATCATGAACCACCGACTCTGTGGACTGCTAGTTCTGGTGTGCTGGATCATGAGTGTCTCTCATGCCTTGTTACAGAGCTTAATGGTCTTGAGGCTGTCCTTCTGCACAGACTTGGAAATCCCACACTTCTTCTGTGAACTGAATCAGGTGGTCCAGCTCACCTGCTCGGACACCTTTCTTAATGATGTGGTCATGTATTTTGCACTCGTGTTGCTGGCCACTGTTCCCCTGGCTGGCATCCTTTACTCCTACTCCAAGATCGTGTCCTCCGTGCATGCCATCCCCTCGGCTCAGGGGAAGTACAAAGCGTTCTCCACCTGTGCGTCTCACCTCTCCGTCGTCTCCTTGTTTTACTGCACAGGTCTGGGTGTGTACCTCAGTTCCGCTGCAACCCACAGCTCACACTCCAGTGCCACAGCTTCAGTGATGTACACTGTGGTCACCCCCATGCTGAACCCCTTCATCTATAGTCTGAGGAATAAAGATGTAAAAAGAGCCTTGGTAAGGCTGTTATATGAGAAACTATAAAAGCCCCTTTTACTAGGGACGGAGAAAGTGAGCGCTATTGTGGGGCCAAAGCCTCCACGTGAGGGAGCTTCGGTTCAGGGCTCAGAAGGCGGAAGTAGAGCGTGAGCCTTTTTCTTGTTCTCTGGAGTTTGCGTTACTCTGAGTCCCACCCCGCTGTGCATTCTAAGTAGCTTTCTAAGGCCGGCCACTCTTCTTTATACCCAACACATTTTCCATCTGCTGTTCCAGCTTCCCAAAGGCAGTCGAAACACTTAGGCCAGAAATATTTCGAAATTCACATTCACATCACAGAAACTTGCATTTTATTTTACTTGAAGAGAAAATTTACAGATTCAAGAATTCCCTACAGTGAGTTTTGATTACATGCAGACCTTCCCCATCGCTCACCAGCACCATCTACGCCGGACTTCGTGTCTCCTGTGAACCAGTGAGAAGCCTCTTCTATCTCACAGAACACATGCTGGGCTGGGTGCTGTAGAAATCATAGCTCCTATACATGGCTGTGCTAAAGTAAGGGCCCTTTCCCGTGCCTTTGCATATGGCTTTGGTTTGAAACACGCTCAGGTTTCTTGGAATGGTATATCCACTCTTGGTTTTTGTGTATCTCTTACACACTGCTTAGGGATGTCTCTCCCCACAATGCCCAGTGGTCAGAAACACTTTGGTTTTTTTCAAGTCAGTTGTCCGCTGGCTCTGCATGTGGGTAACCCTTTGGCTGTTTCCAGTATCACTCAGCTCAGTGACGTCACTGTGGAACAAGGCCTTCTCTAACATGTTGACTACCCACGAAGTCAGAAGTCAGGTCCTCATGTAGGCAGCAATTAGCTCACAGCTCTGATCCAAGATGTTCCCCAGCTTCATACGACAGCGTCGCCAGCGTCCTCTAGTTTATTTTCTGAAATCTGTAGGCTTCTCAGAGTCCTAATGTTGTTGAGGACTGCAGCCAGGACTTGACAGCCACTGGGTGGTGATGATGGTCCGCTGACCTTGGGTGCCATTGGGGCGCGTGGGTGGGCAGGCTGGCTAAACTTGTATTTTATGATACTCTTTCCATCTACAAAAATAAAAGTATACTTAGAAACTAACGCAGTTTGCGCCTTTCTTTATATGTTTTTCTCCGTCTGTCTTCTTTCCTTTCCCGGTACATTCCTTTTATTGTTTTCATGCTTTCCCTTAAACTGACTCCTACTATAGACCCCAAATTCCACTCAAATCCGTGATTCTCTTGCCCTAACCTCTTTAATGCTGGGATAACATGTGTGCACCACCTGGTCAGGCTCAGTTATTTCTCATGCTAATATACATACATGATATATACATGCTAATCTACAGTTATTCCTAGATGGACGGTTACTTAAAATAGCAAATTAAGAAGTTAATAGTACATAAAAGGTTTTTCTAAGATTTGAAGTTTAGGTCTTTAGGTAGAAAATGTGCACAGGGAGCTCCACCCAACCGCAAACAAAGTGGAACTGAACACCAGACTGAGTAAAACAAGCCATACTCACAAGGGCAATTAATGCATGTTTCCTCTCACACATAGAAAGACATAGAAGTGGTAAGACTCCCTCATGCAACCAAGGGCAATGAACACAAAAGGTTACAAATGGCCAAAACATACAGAATAAGAGTCTTCAGAGTGTGGGTCCCTGGACAGGACTCCTACATTAAACTTCACCCACCCAAGGCTCAGGGATCATTGGGGAAGAGGGGGTGAAGATTGTGAGAACCAGGGAGGAGGTGCACGACAAAATGGAAACAGAGTCTCACGGCTCCTCGGACCCTGCTCATATGAAACCTACAGCAATGATGTCATCATGCGCAAGATCCACGCAAACTCAAGTAGACAAAATCCAGCACAGAACTGGAGAAATCAGCAGCAGACCCCAATCTTAGCTGAAGAACTATTGGCAGTTGATTACTGCTGGATGAGGGAGAGCTGCTCTTCCTTAAAGGGGGCTCTAGACAGGCTGACACACCCCAGTGGATGAACTTGCACTGAGGGACGCCTCGATACACTAACTCGACATATATGACAGAATGCATGAAACCTGCTGGGGGCTATGAGGGGTCAGGATGCGGGAGGGGATATAAAGATGATTGAGATGTTTTACACGAGAGTTATGAAAACTGAATAGAAAGTATAAACAGAAAAAGTAAAAAGAAGATGTATTCGTTCCTTTTTTGTTGCTCTGATGAAACACCATGACAAAAGTAACTAATAGTATAAAGAGTTTATTTTGGGTCATGGTTGGAGATGAAGAATCCGTCAGGGCAGGGAAGGAATGGCAGCCAGCGGAGCAGGAAGTTGAGAGACCACATCTTCAACCACAGACACGAGGTAGAGAGAGAGCTGGGTCAGTCTCCTTTTTTTACCTCCATGGGCATGAGCGCGCGCACACACACACGGATAATAAAGTGTTGTTTAAAGACTGGGTAGGAGAGGGAGTGATTATCATTGAACTGTATTATTACATGTATGAAAATGTCATAAAACCCATTGCTTAAGATTTGCTTTGTCTTGCTATCGTTTCAGACAATATGAGGGTTGTCTCTTTAAAGTTTATTTCTCCTTTTTCTGTTACTAAAACCAACTCACTTTCTCAGTTGTACTGTTTATTATTATTATTTGCACTGAGCTTTTTTGAAGTATAAAAATTCATTTAAATGGTACAAGAGAAAATCATCTCTTTGATGTAGGATATCAGCTGTCACACAAAATGATTATCTGCTGAAATAAGACAATTATAAGGCCTGCACTGTAGATCTGAAGCTTTCCTATGTGTGAATGTAATTATATTCTTTATATTCTGAAGTCTTAGGAAATACCTTTCAGATCTTATCTTTACTCATTTTGGACATTAAAACATTAGCTATTGGATATATCTTCAGAACTGTAAGAATAATTTGGAGAAGAATAAGCTTATCTTGAAGGAACTCACAGTTTAATGTGGGTGCATGAATCAAAATGTATACTCTACAGGATAGGGTTAAATTTTAGATTAAAGAATTCTGGAATGCACTGTTGTTAAGTTATTACAATATCCTTTAAATTTAAATCTGTTGCAGCATGAACTATGCTGAAGAGATACACTTCTTAAGTAATTGAAATTTATCATCCTGATATTTTAATTTAGATTATTTTGATTAAATTTTGTTATACATCATAGATTTCTCCTGAATGTAAATCTTCCAATGATATATTGGGGTCTCTTCTTCTTCTTCTGTTCCTTCCCCCTCCTAGCTCTAAATTTTTAATGTTTGAGCATTTCATATATGTATATATTGTGTTATGATCAAATACACCCTCCGTTCCCTCCCCATCGCGTCTCCCTCCCAACTTCATGTGCTATTTTTTCTGGTCGTTTTGAGAGACCAGAGAGAGGTCGTTTTTGTAGTCCCAGCTGTCCTGGAACTCACTATGTAGACCAGGCTGGCTTTGAACTCACAGACATCTGCCTGCCTCTGCCTCCCGAGTGCTGGGATTAAAGGCGTGCACCACCATGCCCGGCTAAGGTGCTATTGTTTTGAACCCACAGACTCTATTTAGTGCCTCCAGCACGTGCGTGGCTGCAGGGCCACTGTATTAGTTACATTTCTGTCGCTGTGATCAGACACCATGACCAAGACAACTTACAGGAAGAAGAGTTGATCTCAGCTGATGGTTCCAGTGGTGAGTCCAGAATGGCGGGCACAGGAATGGTGGAAGAGGCGGCTGGAGCGGAAGCCAAGCCATCACACCCTCAAACAGGCACAGGAAGCAGTGACTGGAAAAGTACGACAAGCACATCCCCAGAGACCTCCAGCACGGACACACCTTCTAAGGCTTCCAAAACAGCGCCATCAACTGGGGACAAAGTGTCCAAATACTTGGAGCCTCCAGGGGACATTCTCATTCAAACCAGCACATTCCACTCCTTGGCCTCCATAGGCTCATGACCATATAAACTGCAAAATGCATTTAGTCCACCTTCAAAAAAAACCCATAGTTTTTTTCCAATCTCAATGCTATTCAAAAGTCCGCAGTCCAAAGGAAGGAGTCCTGTAGAGACACAGAGGAAGCTCTTAACAGTAAGGACCTGTAAAATGAAAGACTACTTACATACTCCCAACATACAAAAAAACTGAATACACATTCCTATTCTAAACGGGAGGAATGGGAAGAAATGCTGAACCGAAACAAGACTGATACCCAGCAGGGCAAACACCCAATCTGGTAGCTCCATGTTCAACTTCTGGAACTTTACTTAAAAATGGCTCAGCCCCTCCAGCTTTGCTGTGCAGCATACATCTTGGGCTGGTACCACTCCCAGTATACAGCTCTCCTTGGCAGATGTCTCATGGCTCTAGCTTCTCCAGTGTCTTCTTTAAGTCTCCTGCACTGCCAAACAGGATTCATCTTCATAGCCTCATGCAATGACAGGCGGTCAGGGTCTTTACGATGCAGGGATGCCCCTTGCTGTACCTGCCTGCCTTGGTGGCTCTCTGAAACTACAGAGGAAGAACCAGTGACCTCTTCGCTCTTCCATCTCTCACTCCCCTAAAGCCAGCATTATGTGAACAATACCGCCAAGTTCAGCGGTCAGTCTGGAACAGACCTTTACCTGCTTCATTCACAAAATTTTAAGCTGTGATTTCCTAGGGGTGGAAAACCGCTCCAGCATTTTCTTTTCACAAACTGGAGACTAAGCTGGGTGTGGTCTTGCACTAAGGGCCCTCCTTCCACTTTCCCAGTGCAAATCTAGGGTCCACTACTTATAGCCTTTAATCTCCTTATGAAAGAGTCTCTCCTTCAACATATATCTTGGTTCCAATGTTATAAAGCTTCTTAGTGCTATTTTTCTCTCCAGAGTGTACATTATGTATTTTTTTTTGCTCCATTTGCTCCATAATATTCACCATTAATCACCATGTCACCAATTGAACATTAGGCTGTCTTGAAATTTTCTCTGCCTAAAAATTGAGTCTATTACTTTTCAACTTAGCCTAGGCAAGCTCTTGGGTGTGGGCAGACAGCAGCCAGATGGCTCACCAAACATCTCAGGCACTGTTAAAGTTCTTGTTCCCCTCTGGAGCTTCCCTGTTCTCAGGACTGCTTTCTTCCAAGTGCCTATTAGAGTGGCCTGTTAAGTTCTGCTTACATCACTCAGTCACTTGTCTAAACTTCCAAAGTCCTCTGAAACCCAACATGGTCAGGTTTATCACCACAACACTCCACACTCGGTATTAACTTCTGTATTGGTTACTTTATTGCTGTGATAAAATACCATGACCAAGGTAACTCATAAAAGGAATAGTTTATTTGAGTTTATGGTTCCAGAGGGATTAAAGTCCCTAATGATGGAGGAGTCATGGTGACAGAGGTGGCCAGAATAGAAAGCCAAGCAATCGCATCTCAAGCAGGCACAGGAAGCAGAGCACAGCTGAGAATCTGGCAGGGTTTAAGAACCCTCAAAGCCTGCCCCCACTGATGCCCCTTCTCCAGTGTGACACGCCCCTAGCACCACCAACTTGTGACAAATTGTCCAAATACTAGGAAGCTATGGGAGATGGTGTTCAAACCACCACAGCCATCTACTGGAGCACAGGAAGCCTTGCAGGGGCCGCACCCCTGAGTAAGCAATAGGAAAATGCATAGTGAACTTCTGAAAGCTCCGAGGTCATTAGATAAAATAAAGCCAAACAAAACAAAAATTCAAAACGGACATCAAGTATGAATAGAATACAATAAGTACAGTAAGGCTGCTTCTAAACAGGGGTTATTCTTAATATTATAATGTCTAGGTTCAAAAATCATGTAATTAGATCATGTAATTATCCCAATTGTATTCTTTTTTATACACAGAGGCTACTTTTATTTCAACACGAAGTTAACACAGTCTTTTATTTTACCTATCTATCATCTATTGATCTATCATCTATCTAATCTGTCATCTACCTATCATCTATCTGTTATCTATCTATCATCTGTCTGTCAACTATCATCTATCATATATTTATCTATCTATCATCTATCTATCATCTATTTATCTATCTGTTATCTATCATCTATTTATCTATCATCTGTCTGTCATCTATCATCTATCTATCACATATTTATCTATCATCTATCTGTGATCTATCTATCATCTATTTATCTATCTGTTATCTATCATCTATTTATCTATCATCTATCTATCATCTATCTGCCATCTATCATCTATTTATCATCTATCTATCTATCTATCTATCTATCTATCTATCTGTCATCATTTATTTTTAGGCAGGTTTTCACTGCTTTCAGCCACTGGCTGGGGGTTCCTTTGCTCCAGGTGGGCGGTGGAAATTCATGGGTAGGTGAGAAGTACGTGTTCTGGGACAGATCTTGTTTCCTTCAGTGCTAGCAGCAGCAAGTGGCACCCTCTACTGTTGATTCCTGGTTGATTCCTCAGCCTTTGGTTGCAGTTGGCATTGCCACTCCCAGCAGGCTATGTGCTAGAGTTCCTCAGCTCTTGATGGTAGCCAGTGTTCGGTCCCTCATCTGGCAGTCTCAGACTCGCAGCCCTGAAGCCTGGACAGCTCTCTGGAGCATTTCTGGCGATTTCCTCTGAATGGATACATTCTATCCTGCAGGCAGCTCCTTAAGTCCCTGGATGTCCTAAGAGAGGTGAACAATTCCATCCTGCCAGAAATCTCATTAGACTCAGGAAGTAAACAACTTAGAAGCTTTAGGAAGCCAGAACTGACCAGATACTAGATCCGTTTCTCTGCAAGCACATGCAAGCAATAAGAACCCCCGGGAAACAGTCTCAGAGAAGCAGAGCTGCCTATAAGAGGCTTAGATCACCTCAGCGGCCTGAAACACTTTCCAACCTGCCCATTGGCCTGCAGGTTGCTAGTGAGCTCTAGGTTCTCAGCGTTTGTGCTGTCGCCCACGCTGGGGTGGCTTTCATGATGCGGCTCTCATTAACTCATCCATGTCCGCGTACGTCACCCCTCACTTGTGCTTTTGTAAGTAACTGCAGTGAGCCGACTGGCTCTCTAAGCCAAATATGACATATATTCTCCCTACTCTGGCCTGTGATTGGTTCCCTATACGGTGTGCGTAGACATGCGTTTACATCACCCCAGGAACCGTGTTACACACCAGGGCCTTCAGCTTCTCTTTCCCGGTGTCTTACACCCTTTGCCTTTCTTCAGTCCCGATTCTCTGCATTTTCTTCTTGTTTTTCTTCCTGTGCGGTTATCACCCTCATTTTTTCCTGTTCTTCCGCAGTTCAACGGATTCTTTAGTTGTCAGACAGCTGGCGGCTGGCTCTTTCCAGAACTCACCTGGATCCTCAGGGACTGCGGCTGCTGTGCTGCGCTCTTAGAACTCTTCATTTTATGCTGTCTCTCTCTGTTTTACTAGCTCATCCACACTACTGAAAGTGAGGAAGAAAAGACCGCTTGAGCGAGGCTTTTTATTGAGAATAGTGGTGCAACACCCGATAGAAAAATGAAAAATCAAAGACAGGGATTTTAATTCTCTCTCTCTCTCTCTCTCTCTCTCTCTCTCTCGTCAGCTGGAGCTAGAGCTCTTACAAGGTACAGCCATGCTGCGGGAAGCACATCCCTCGGGGCAAGCTTTGAGAGTTCTTAAGCCTTGCAGGATTTTCAGTCACTTTCAGCTTCCTGTGCCCGCTTCAACATCTGAGTGCTCCTCTTTCTGCTCTAGCCACCATGCGTTCTGCCATGACGAAACAAACAAATACATTTAAATACCCAAACTAACCAATAAATGGGCAAATGAATTGAACAGACAGTTCTCAGAAAAAGAAATGCAATTGGACAATAAGTCTGTGAAAACAAATGCACGATGCTTTTAACCATAAAGAAATACAGACGAATTACACTGGGATTCTCTCAGCCCAGTCAGAATGGCTATCATCAAGAAATCAAAGAACTATGGCTTTTAAGACACGACGAGAAACACGCACGCAGATGGTGGGAATCCACATCAGTTGAACCACTGTAGATATCAGTACCCAGGTCCCTCATAAAGCTAAAAATAGTACTACCATATGACATCATCATGCCAAGTTGATAAGATACCTGAAGGAAACCAAGTCAACAAACATACAGAGATACATGTGTATCCATGTTCACTGAGGTAACACTGATAATGGGCAGTTTATGGAGTCAGTCTAAATTCCCGTCAATGGGTAAATGTAAAACATGGTACGTGTATATAATGGAATATTATTCATTTAGAAAGAAGAATAAAATTGTATCATTTGCAAAAATAGATAGAACTAGAGATCATCACATTCAGCAAATCAAACCAGACTCAGAAAGTCAAATATGACATATATTCTCCCATATGCAGAATGTAAATAAGGCACAAAAGTAGGCGGGATAATTAGAGACTGGGGACTGGCACCGGACAGAGAAGAGAACAGAACGATGACGAGGTAAACATGGCCAACGTTTTATTATCAAAGTGTCATAATAAAACCCATAGTTTTGTACAAACAACATGTGCTAAGAAGAAAAGAAACTGGGCCCTTTGGGGAAATTTTGAAGGGAAGTACACTTTTTGCCTTTCCTGGTTTTGGAGGCTCCCCGCTTTCTTGAATTGTGCCTTCTGCAAGCCAGCAACGGCAAGCTGAGTCTTCTGTACATGGTATAACTTCGTATTCCAGGGCTATGATGGTTAGTTAGCTTTAACTGTCAACTTGACACAACCTGGACTCACCAGGGAAGGGACTCCTGATGATGGGTCATCTGCTTTGGCTGTTTTTGAGGACTGTCTTCATTGACTGATGAAGGGAGATCCAGTCAACTTTGGACGGCACCATTCCCTCAGCAGGGGTCACGAATGGTGTACGAGACGAGCGTTGAGCTGAGCACTAAGAAGCACTTGAGCACGGACACATTCATTCTTCCCTGTTTTTGACTGTGAGTGTGATGTGGTCAGCTGTTTCAAGCTCCTTCTGTCCACAGTGATGGACTGTAACCTGTAATTGTAAGCTAAATTGTAAATTCCTAAGTTGATTTTGTCAAGATATTTTAGTTGTAGCAATAGAAATAAAACTATGACAAGGACTTTGTGATTACTCTAGGGCCACTCAGATAACTCGGGGCAGTCTTGCTGTCTATGGTCTGTCTGCTTCTTCTGAGTCTTCAGTCCACATTTGACCTCCTCGCCTACTTGCAGTGGAGCCTTACATAGACAGATTTTGGGGATTTGCATGTGGACACTTTTGAGGGGCCATTGTTCTGCCCATCATGTGAAATTATTTCCATAAGAACTCTTTCTGTAATGTGAAGTCTAATTTGTTGGAAATGTGTGTTACATTATTTAAAAGTTTGCTGGCATGCACATATATTGTTGAGCAAAATATGACAGATGGAAAATATATGTTCATTATTCTAGTTATATGAATTTTCAAAAAGGAAATGATAACGTATGCCAACAGACTTCAAGACAGTGGTTACCATGGGAGATGTTGATTGACACTTGACACAAAGGAAACTTCTATGTGACTTTACATGTTCTGTTTTCCAGGCCTAGATTCTGGTTTGTTGGAACATTTTTTCTTTTACTGTAACCGTAAAAACTTATTGACAGTTTTATACATTTAAATAGTGAGTTTTAGCTCCCCACGTCTCCTTCTCTCATCCCCTTTTCCCAGTGGAACTCTTAACAAGTCGCCCTTCTGCTTTCTTGGCTTTGGTTTCTGTGTGGCCCACTGGGTTTAGAGTTTCTTGGTGGAGCACGGGAGGGCGGCAGTCATTTACCAGAGCAAGTATGACTAACCAGCGGCTCCACGACTGGAAAAGATGACTCCCTCTCTTTCAACAATCTTTAACTGCCAGTAACCACAAGGGAGAGGTAGAGCCTCACAGGCTAACCCGGACCCATAGCGAAATGCTGAGAAGCCCAGTCTTTGGTTGATAGTTGGTAGTTGGCACATTTTCTGTTTGAGAAAACCCACTAAGCTTGTGAAAAGGCGCTCTAAATATATAAATTATATGTTTCATTAAAACATTTGTCTTGCTGCAGGCTGGAGAGATGGCTCAGCGGTTAAGAGCACTGGGACTTCAGTTCCCAGCACCCACATGACGGTTAGCAACCTTCCATAACTCCTGTTCCAGGGAATCCAGTGCCCTCCATGGGCACTGCCCAACATGGTGTACTTACATACATTCAGGCATAACTGTCAAACACATAAAATAAAAATAAATCAAATTTATAAAATATAAAGTGAGAAATAGTGTTTGGAGAAATGACTCAGCTGGTGTTTGCCACTAAACCTGACAAATTGTCCTCTGACCTCCACATGTGTGCCATGACATGCACACATGAATACACACACACTAAGTAAATGAAATATAAAAAAATTTAAATAATGTGGGAAATAGAAAGCTCTTAGTGGAGTCCAATCAAAGCCCATCCATTTCTTGGTTACAATTTTGAACATATCACTTAAACCTTCTGAGCCCCATTTATGCAAATTAAGAATCAGTTTCTTTTTAAATAATATTTTATGATGTTTAAATTTTATGTGTTGCCTGCATGTATGTAAGTGCACCCATATGGTGCAATGCTCACAGAGGACAGAAAAGGGTGTTGAATTTCCCTGGGACTGGATTTACTGATAAGGTTGTGAGCTGCTATTGTGGGTGCTGGCAATTGAACCTAGGTCCTTTGAAAGAGCAGCCAGTGTCCTTAACCACTGAGCCATCTCTCCAGCCCCAGAATCAGTTTTTTGATAACACTGAAGTGACCTCATAAAAATTAAGTAAGAGGATCCTTCTAAGTTTCTAACTTTGTAGAAATGCACAGAAGTATCTACTATGCCTTACACGTACCAGATATGAGTGAAGAACTAAATGGAGATTTTCTATTTGCCTAATAAGCAGTGTGGCAAGTGCTCAGTGCATAGGAAAACAGTTCTTCTGGTTGTAAATAGAAGAATTGTACATTTCTGAAGCCATCGACATGAGTCAATGCTTTGACCTAAGGGGTGCATTCAAGACCACGTCCCTAGTTTTAGACTTAAAAATTTATCTCAGAATGAGGATAAGGTGTTAGGAGGTTAAAGCAATCGAGTTCATGGAGCAGGAATAAAGACTGGATTCACCTAGGTTTCTAACCTGGTCTCTTGAGAACAAGGAATCTTTAGAGCCAATTTTCTTTCTGTGCAGAGCAGTGTCCCATGGGAAATCACGTACTTAGGGGTTCAAAATCAAGAGGGAGAAGTGCTTCAGGGAGAAGGTATTGGCACCTGTGAATGTCTCCTCCAGTGCTCCCTTTATGACTGCAAATATGAGCTGCCTGTTTGTTTCTCACATTTCGAATTCCTGACTCCAGCTGGAGAGCCTCCTAGCTTGTCTTTAGTTCCCCATCATCAAACATCCAGGGGCACTGGGGACTTCTACACACAGACTCACCTGTCAGAGATCCCATCCAGGTTAGTCTGAGATCTCTGCTGGTTCTGAAAGAAGTATTCAGAGAATATGAAATCACAGAAAATGTACACGAGAGCAAATTTAGCCCTGCCCAGGTGTAGAGAAGGCGAGGGATGCTGGGCTGCTCAGTGCACACATTTATGAAACTACAAAGTACACACTAAACTCAGCAATGCAGTGTGAGTGCTGATCCCTAAGCGATAGTTACCGAAGAATGATTAGAAGACAGAATATTATTAGTCAGAATAAATTAGTCAGAAAGCAGTTCCATCTAAAGTATAACTTGTATCGATGGACCTCTGAGATTATGCAGTGTATAGTCGGGGCACCGGGTATAAAGTTACATGCATCAAAATGACAGTGTGCCCTTTTTATCTTGCGATGGAGTGCAATGCTGCTGTGTTAATAAGCAAGGTCCAGATGGATGAGTTATTTGTAAATCTGACCTGGCAATAGTTCATTTCCTTTCTAATGAGTCAAAAACGTGTGTGATTTTATTGGCAGTTTGATTCTTCTGTTGCGAATTACACACATTCTTTGCATGTGCACAGTGGGGTTAATGTCTTTATTCCTTTCTAATGAAACCTTTCACAAACAAGGATTCGAGTTTTCCGTGACCTTTTCTATGCCCCATTTCATGTGTGTGTGTGTTTGGGGAGAAATTATATGCTTTTGGAAGCCCAGTCTGACTGACATATTGAGTTCCTTAAATTGCTCCAAAAATTTTTGGTAAATATTCTACAAAATAATGAGTTCCACTATGATACTTTTATGTGTGTCTAAGACGTGCTCCAGGCATGTGCATGTCCCTCTTGTAACTTCTCCCATTCCTGATGGGCCACTTCCCATTCCAGAATATCTTTCATTCCACTTTGATTTCATTTGAAAATTCTAGATTATGTGGAGGAGATAAAATATGATCTTTGTATTTCCAAGTCTGGCTAATTTCACTGTCATTTGTTTTTAAATGTTCACAGTCTGTCTGCTTCAGTATAATCTGAGCAAACGAGCAGCCTTTTACACACATCCTCAACTCTGTTTGCATGTGTGTTATTCCTTATTGTGCTATGGTCTTGTTCTAAATTTTGTATTTGGAATTATCCCGGATCTCTTGAATTCCAGGAAAGTACTGTACCAGTGACTTTGCCTTCTATTTTTTAGACAGTCTCACTAGGTTATTCTGGCTTGTCTTGATAGCCCAGGAATGTCTTAAACAAATGTCTAGCTCAAGGTTACAAAATCAGAAGGAAAATACCGGAGGAGACATTCATAGCCACCATTAGTTTCTCCCTTAAACGTGTGTGGTGGCTGCCTCGGCTTTTCCAGCAGCTGTGATTGTAGGCTGTGCCATAGGCCTGTCCTGGTTTTCTTTCTTTTTTCACAGATGTGTTTTCTAACTCATAACCTTTGGTACTTTGGAAGGCATTATTTTCATTTGAATAAAGGTTATCTTTAACATTTTTTTCCTTTTAACTGGATGTTTTAGGTTCATACAATATATTTTGAATATATTTAGATCCCCTCCCCCCTTAACTTTTATGAACATATTTGGTCCCTATATCAAGTGATAAATTTATATTTAACTCAATTATATGCTTAACTTTAATCCAGTTTGTTGATTCCTTTGCAAACTGATTCGTTAATCTCCGCCGAAAGGATTTATTGTCATTCCATTTCAGTTCCCCTCAAGGGTGCTTTTCTTTTCTTTAGGGTGATTGTGAAGTCCTCCGTTCATCGCAGTTTTATTCCCTCCATTTCGATCTCACAGCTTTTCATTTTCTTGAATTTGTTTCTGTCAGATCCACATAAACTCACAGGCCTTTGTGCAAACAGAAAGGTGGATAGTAGGTGAAACCTCTGCTTCTTTGGATTCATAATTCTATTGTACAAAATAATTCTCTCGTACAGAAAAATCCTATTGAACAAAATAATAATAATAATAGGAGTAGATTGTGATGTGTTAGTGCTTGCTGGCACGATGTCCTCAGAGATTAATTAGAAGAAGGATGTTTCCAGTGTGCCATGGCATGGGATTTTGTGTGGAAATACTGGGGGTCTTTTTTAATTGACTAAATTCGTGTCATACGTGTGTGCAGTGTGTCATGTTGAATCTCACCCACTCCCTTTCTGCCCCCCTCCCCTGCCGACTCCTGCTCGTCCCATTACAAGTCCGCTTCTCACATTCATGTCTTCTTGGGTTTTTTTTTTTTGTGACCTTCCCCCGAATTTAACCAGGACCATCTGTACGATCAGGGTTTGGAACTGTCCTTTGGATTTGAGGGAAAGATGAAGAATGTCTTTACTACAGAATCCATCAATAGCCCAAAGCTCAGTAGAGAAGGGTGGGACTCCATCACCCTCTGCAGTGGAGGCATGGTTGGAATTGATGCACATTAATAATCTCTAAAAATAAGGACTTAAGTGTACTGGTAGAATCAGCAGGGCCCCGGGCCTGTTCACAAGGTATAGAGCAGATGTTCACGCAGCAATGTAAATAAGACAGAGTTTTAAAATCTAATCTAAACAGGGACGCTGCGTTTCAGAACCTGCATCTGCATATGTGCCTATCTAGCTTTGCCATCATGAGCACTCTTGCAGGTTCTGACTTTGCATGTATGCCAAGTATGCTTTGGGCAAGTTCAGACAGGGCAGTGGTTTCCAACATCTGCCTTTTTAATTTATCTGTTGTTAAGTGGGTGGCCATGGTAACTGTTGGAGAGCCTTTATCTGATTCTAAAGACTGCATAGAAAAGAAAAAGCAGAATTACAGCCACAATGAGAAAAACGATGAAAACAATGTCTTGAGTTTTGAACAAGGATTTAAAAGGATTAAAAGCCTGAATTCAAATCATTATACTTCCATTGATTTGGTCTTTAGAAGTGTCTAGTCACATAGAGCTCAGCGAATATCTTTTCATAGAGCTTGGATATCCAAAGCAGCATTTTGCTGTGGGTCCTCAGGCTCCCAAGGCGTGAACCGTAACTTTATTCTAATCATAATCACTACTGAGATGCTTAAGGGGGTGATGCAGTAGGCAGTGCGGGATAATGACGACAGAGATAGATCAACTGGACGTGGATACACATCCAAAACATCACGTCCTTCAGACCGTCTCATTCACCCCCCAAAGCCTGACTTACAGCATGTTGACATTCCAAAACTCAGAAGAGTTGTGAACCAGATTGTCTACAAAAGTATGAACTTGAACTTTTGGGGAAAGGATGATGACTGATGTGGCCACAGATGTAATTATTCCCATAATAGTAAAAATAACCCAATAATTCAGCCTATTACCCATTTCCTCTTTGTAACACGTTTTGAAATACAGAATGTAGACTCTGTAAGGTGGATTTGTTTCCATTGTTAGTAAGATTTACAGGCTTCCATACTGAAGTAGGCTGATACATAAGCATAGCTCACAGATTTGTGTTATGCTGATGAACACAATGATGTAAATAACAATTTGCATGTTCAGTGTGCCACGATTGAGTAGTGGTATTGTATAGGACTTGGATATTTTCTCCCACCAAAAGCATAAAGGGAGCAAATGCATAAGCATGAACTTAGCTGGTTCTGTTACGAGCAGTGTTCATCTTACTGACAACTAACTAACCAACTAACTAATAACTTCCTAGTACAAATAGAATTTGCTTTCCAAAGGGTTAGTTTTTGTAGGAGAGCGGCCAGCCTCCATTTAGTATTCTGTATCAGCCCATAGTTACGTTTCAATTGGGGTCCAGGTACGCCCCCAATTACTTTTGAATTAGGCCTCATTAATGTTATGTCAGAATTGAGTTAGATTATCTGATGACATGGGTTCTCATTGTGGTCCCTAATCTATTATGATATTATTTTGGATAAGAAAACTTTGGCGGACACAAGCCCCACAATCATCCCACGCTGTTTTTTTTTTTTTTTTCTTATATACACAAAGAAGTTTGTCTGCAAGTCTTTTTAAAAGGTGTAAAATAGGTGAGATTATTCACCTCCACACCTTTATGAATGCTTAATGTCGACAAAAAAAATGAGTATTTGCATTTTTGTCTCCTTCTTTGAGAATCTATAATAGCCAAACTTGGGGATCTCAGACCCAAACACCAAGGAGACACAATACTGTTCTCAATATGGCAGAAAGAGAGGTAGGTATGTTGTGTGCCCTGTATAATTTATGTAATGTGCCTTTTGTGTGCATATCTGGCATGACATGCATTTTTGGATGTGGGAGACACTGAGTGCCATTTACACACACTAGTGGAAGCTTAGCCACCTAGTGTCGTGGCTCTCAGTAACAGGCTCTTGGAATGAAAGTACAAAATTGTCCCCCTCCAATACCAGGGTGATTATGGTAAAGGTGGCCACGGTCAGATTTTCTGGATCCGTTATGCATCAGCCAGTCTTCCTCTGCACCACGGTCTCACATAGCCATCAGGAACCTAGAAATGTGCAACTGCAGATTCTGGAAAAACAGAAGCAGACTCTCTACCCATGTTTGTAAGGGGCCAGAACCCTTCCATATGCCGTCCTCAGGCATTCTTCAGTACAGTGTGCGGCGGCGGCAGCGGGGGCGGGGGGTCGGGGGTATCAGGAGTGCATTGGCCATAATGACACTCCAGATTGGAGACAGCGCTTGACCACTGCATGGGAAAAATTTTAAAGTAAACAGGGCTTGCTTAAGAAGCCCAGAGGGAGCCAGGAAAGGAAAGCCTCCTACTCTCTCTTGTGTTCTTTAAGTGAAGTTTTAGTCTATGGTGAGTGTGCTGCATTATTGCATGTCCCTGTGGGTTACATGAAATGCCATTTTATTACAAAAGCTTGCTATAAGCAGGACTATTACTGGTTTTCATGTGTTGGAGAAGTCCAAGTAGAGCAAATATCTCCAGTGATTCCTGACATGTCAAATCGTTTTACCTGCTTGTGTAGGGGCTCAAACAACAGAGGAGTAAGTATCAATAGTAACACATACAAACTTTAAAAGACCAAAACTATTGGAGTAACATTTATTGTTTTACGTGCAGTCTAGTTTTAATAAATATCTTATAGTTAATAGTTCTTTAAACATTTGTTTTGGATTTATTTATTTGTATTTATACTTTTATATATATGGGTGTTTTGCCTACATGTATGTGGGTGCACTCATGCATGCAATGCCCAGAGTTCAGAAGAGGGCATCAGATCTTCTGGAATTGAAGTTGAGGATGGCTATTAGTTGTCATGTGGGTGCTGGGAATCAAGCCCAGGTCTCTCTGCAAGAGCAGACAGTGCTCTTAACTGCTGAGCCATATTTCCAGACCCCTTTAATAGTTTGATATTATGAATATTTTGAAAAAGAAATCATGTTTTTTCTTACCTTGATTATATAAGTGACATAAAATTTAACATATATTTTTATTTATAACCTGTTTGGAAGGAAATTTTAATTAAAATTTATGTATATAGCATTGAATTTCCTAGCCTAATGAAAATTTTATGAATGCTGTTTTGTACAAACATCAGAAAGTGCAGTTAGAAGTTTTGTCTGTTGAGTGATAGTTACTCCAACGTTTATAAGAGAATGTTTGAATACCATGTAATGGAACTTTTTGTCTGGTTTATTGGTTCTATTTGAAAAAAAAAACATTGTTAGTGAACTAGGAGTAGGATTTATGGGAGAAAATATCGCATAGGATGGAATGGACTTCCATACAGGGAGAAGTGAAAGGAAGCTGGTCCCCCAACTAGAAAGTTCCCTGCCATTCTTCCAAGATCTGAAGAGAAAGTTGAAATTATCTTGAGATGTAGAAGGATAGATGATATCAGGATCTTGTATGAGTAAGTGAATGATTTTGGTTTAGGTCTATTGAATAAGGGTAATTATTTTTGTTGATTTGGGGCAAAAATATGTGTTGATTATGTGTATTAGGTATAAATAACCATTTTAAATTATTAAAGATGGAATTAATTGTTCAACTGTTGTAAAAGAAGAATATTAAAAACAAATAAACAGGTAAATATAAATGTCTATGAGAAAGTTGTCTTTGTTTAAAATTTAGATTGTACCTGTAATGGCTGTAATGCAAGAGGGGTTATTAGTATCTCCTTTAAGAGAAAATGTGTTAGAAAAGGCAATATTGGGAATTCTGAGGGAAGGTTGAAGTCAACGGTTATGCCTAAAAGCTGTTAAGGAGAATTTAATGTTATTTTTGGAACAGACAATGGTTGTGTATGAGACTTAATGTAAAAAGAAATAAATGACAATATATCCAAGATAGCTGTATGGAACATTTAGTTGCATAGTCTGAGGTTGGCTATAAATAATTTTAAAATGAAGCAGGTACATCTTTTAAAACGATTATATTTATATCTTTAGAAGAGGAGGCTAATTAAGATATTATCTGTATAATGAAATATATAAGCATTAGGAACTTTTTCCTAATAAGGGGTATTGTCTTATTTACCTAATATTGACATAAGATGGGGCAATTATCTTAAGGGATGAGTTTTCATTTAAGAATGTGATATAGGTGTGTGATTATTGAAAATAGGCACAATGGCAAGTCTTTTTTAAAGAGACAAACTTTTAAATCCATAACACTAATATGGCAATTCTGAGGGACTACAGTTACATTAGTCTGTTTCTTTTAAGTACTATGTAATATTTAGCAAGACCAACTGCTCTTAAATAAACTTTGATCTTGCATTATTTTATGTCAGTCCTTATAATTATTAACAAGAATACATCAATAGCACCATTAATTTAAGTAGAGGCTTGGTTGAACGTTGATTAGAAATTTTAAGATTTTTATACATGATCTTTCTTTTCTCTCTTATGTATCTAAAATACCCTTCTTAAAACCTTATAACATAGAAAATCCTTTTTAGTTTTTCCTGAAAGTTTTATCCATTTTAATCTTTATACATAAATCCTTATTTTATTAAAAATATTTCCATTTTATGTCCTTTGGACATTTTTGTTACTTACCTATTATCTTAATATTATGAGATATTTATTAACAGATGCATTTACCATCTGTGGTGAGAACCTTTTTGATGGGGATAATAGGCAATGTCTACCCATAATTTTTAAATGACAATAAAATGTTTGATTTCATCAAAGTGAACAATAAATCAATGTGTCAACTAAATTAATGTCAGAATTTCTTAGAGTAGCTGAGAATAAATCATAGTAAAAATTTGACCAATATAGCCAGAATTAATAACATTTGGGTGAACAAAAAGTTTCTTTTATAATCTAATTCAAAATATTTTGTTGGAAGCAGTTTCCATAAATTGGTGAGATCTTTTTAAATCTTTCTATTACATCACAAGAGTCAAGTAAATTTTTTATTTCCTAGGATAAGAAGGGAGCTGGCCTGCCTCTTTTATCCTTTTAGTACATAGCAAGTGCTGGTGTGGCTCCATTTCTCCTGCACTGAAACTTTCAGTGGGAGATTTCCACCCTAATACGTAGTAAAATCATGCACCCCGTAAGCCGATGTTACTATAAACATCTTTATGTCATGAAATAAGTAGTTACAACTTCTATTGGGAAGATTTCAGCCTAGGTGTTCTCAAGGGCAGAGAACTCGCTGTAGAGCTGCTCCATTGTCCTCTTCTTGGTCACTGAGTCTGGGAGTGAGTGTGTCTCAGGAGATTTGGGAAGGCATTTTGAGATGAACATGGTGGGGTTTGAACTGGGAGGGCCAAAGCCCATGCTCAGAGCCAGCTTCTCAGTGGGTTCCAACAACATATGACATTTGCCAATATAGAAAAAGACATTTGTTTCTTTATAAAATTGGACCTAGTGGTTTGCTCTGAGTTCTATCCTCCTTATAACTTAAATAGGTATTTCCAAATAAGTCTTATAATTTGATGGGTTTTGCATTGAGACTGAGAATTGAGAAAAATCAGAACACTTACGTTTGAAGTGATATCTGATATCTCTAAATTTTATAATATCATAAGCACATGGCAGTTCGTACTCATGATCAAGGAGAATCAAGCTGATTAAAGTATCTGCCTTTATTATCACCTTATTTGAATTTATTATTATTATTTTTTTTTATGGCCCAACTTGGCTTAATTTGGGGTGTGGCTATGCTTCAAATTTTCTTTTTTTTTTTTTACTGATATTTTCCATTAACAGCTATTTTATTTTTTATTTTAATTTTAAGTCATGCTTAAATGTAGAAAACCATTAGATATTTATTTATTTGTTTGTTATTTTTAATATGGGCTTGCTCTTGGCAAAAATCTGATAAATTAGATTTCCAAATTCAATAATTCCCTCCATCAAGGGAAGCTAGATGCTATTATATGCTAGTTCCAAGGAGGAAGGTGGGGCCTGGTCACACTTTTCACTACAGTACACTCTCATGGAGAGTGTTAAGGGCCTTACGGCCATCGCCACAAAGCATTCCATATCAGGAGGAGGTTTATCTTGACCAGTATTAATGCAAAGGCTAGTTTGAGAAAGAGCTGTTGGCATAAGCTTTCCTTTATGTCCCTCAAAGTTTCTAAAAACAAGTTTAGCTAATATCCACAGCAAAAACGAAAACAAAACAGAAACAGAAAGAGAGGCCGTAGGCTGAAGTGACTGATTTAGAGTCTTACCACGCAGTCCTATAGTATCTTTGTCTGGGACCATGGGTTCTATTCAACCCCAATTTCTAGCAATTCTTCTATTTTAGATTTTGGAACCCAAACTCCTGACTGCTTTGGTATGCATTTAAGCAAAGAAGTATAATGTTTAATTTCTTGGGACTGACTCTTCCCTGTTCTTATCCTGGTTTACTTACATTTTCTGCGCAGGGTCGTGACTCCCTGGAGCACCTGTCCTGTCCCCACCACGTCTTCAGTTTCATTTTTCCATTTTCTCTGCATAGTGGCAGGAGAGAGCTCACTCCTTCAGGTTGTCCTTCCACCTCCACACATGTCCCATTGCACACACGCACAATAAGTAAATAAAATATGATATGTTTTTCTCATGCATGTAGAAGGAAGAAGACTCAGGGGCAAGGGAGGACCAGCAGCGGACCAAATGAAGATCATGGTGGTGTGATCGAAGTAACTTGATTGCATGAATGCAGCTGTTATAATGAAACCCATTAATATAATTAATATGCACCGATAAAATGGTTCCTTAAAGAGAGAGCAGAGCTTGGCCCTAACAAACAGAAAGGCAATGTGCAGTGACAGGTTGCCTTGTGTGACCAGGTGTAGGAAGGAAGGCAGTGGAATTTGTTGTAGTTTCATTTCTATTGCTGTGATAAGATATCCTCATTAAAAGCAACTTAGAGGAGAAAAAGGTAAGCCTTCGGCTCCCAGGATCATGTTACAGTGTGTCATAGTGGCGCGTTCACAGTGGAAGGGCCTCAGGCAGTCGGTCATATCATATCCACAGTCAAGAGACGAGGGGAACTAGCACAGCCACGTCTGCTTTCCTTCTTGTGTTCTCCGCTCTTATGTAGTTAGGGGTCCCCTGCCTAGAAAGTGGTGTTACCCACAATGGACCTTCCTTTCTACTAGTGGCAGGAGAAAGCTCACTCCTTCAGGTTGTCCTTCCACCTCCACACATGTCCCATTGCACACACACACAATAAGTAAATAAAATGTGATATGTTTTAACCATCAAGGCAATCCCTCACAGACCTGCCCACAGACCAGAGGGATCAGATAGCCCCTCAGCTAGGACTGTCTTCCCAGGCGATTCTAGGTTGTGTCAAATTGACAATTAAAACTCAAACATCATAGTATTTACATGGCTCGCACTGTGCTTAGGGTGTATCTGCTGTGTGGTTGGGTGTGTATACATGCAAGAGTGGTTTGTCAGTGCACAAGAGGGGTTCAGAGAAAGGGGTCTTGATATCAGTCTATTCAAGTCCTAAGCATAATAGCAAGGCCAGAAATCAAGGTGTTATATCAAACAATGAAGGAATACATTTCATTTCAAAGAACACCCCTGGAGCATTTATTTGTTTATTATTTATAAGTTCAAATACAGAAACATCTTTTTTTAATGTTTCTGCCTCACCTAGGCCACCTAGGTCTTTTTTTCCATGTCAGTGATGAGACCCAGAACCTCGTGCATGCTTGGCAAACACAGCCACCCAGCAGCACCAGCCAGCTACACCAGCCTTCTCCTTAAAAACATGTTAACACGGGAGTCTCAACACGTTTCCAATGTGTTCTTAAATTCCATGATCACTCTCCTCCTTCCATCTTAGGATAGCTGTAGTTACGGACATGTGGTTTATGCATCCATCATTCTATGAACTGTTTAAAATCATTCAGCTTCTTCCCCATTCCTTGACCACTCTGACTTCCTTGTTCATATTAAACAACTAAATACATATCTTCCTCGAGGCCTTTCTATGGACATTCTACCTTACGTGAGCACACAGTCCTGGAAACATTCATGGATCTTGTCTTCCTTGATGACCCTAGTCAAATGTTATTTTGTCTACTGGTCTTCTCTAAACACCTAGTCAAAACAGTATCCCTGTCTACTTTGACGTTCTTTCTTTTTCTACATTGCACTTTCTGTAGTGTGTGCTTTGACCGTCTCCCAAATGTCTCTGTGTTAAAGGTTTTGTCCCTATGGTGTTGTTACTGAGAAGTGGTCTTCAGGTCATTCAACTGTGCCCTGAAAAGACACTCTTGGATCCTAGTCTCTTTATCTTTCTCTTTTGCTCCAAGGTCATAAGATGAGTGGTCTTTCATTTCTGCATGTGTGTATGTTTGTGTATATGCACATGTATGTTTGCAGGTATGTGTGTTTGTGTGTGCAGAGGCCAGAGGGTAGATGTGGGTATGTTTCTCTATCACTTTACACCTTAGTCCTTTGGGACAAGGTCTGTAATTGAACCTGGAAGTAGGCTGTCTACCTCAAGCACTAGCCGTCCCCCTGATGGCACTGGAGTCATAGGTGTGTGCGTGACCATATCTGTTTTCTATGTGAGTGCTAGGATCTGAATGCAGTTCTCGTGCTTGTACAGCAAACATTCTTACCCAGAGAGCCATCTCTCAAGCCCTGGGACGAGTGCTGCCTCGCTGTAACCCCACAGTTACGGGGTCAATAAACCAGGAACTGGACTCTCTAAAACTCTGAGTCCAAATAAACCTTTCTTCTTTATAAGTTGGCTGTCTCGGGCATTTGTTATAGTTACAGAGGGCTGATGAATACACTTGTCACCATCTGTTTTGGTACATACATTTAAAAATTTGTGGTTTTCTTCAGGAGTGTGGCCCCTGGTAGGCCAACCATGCCCAAGTCTCAGTGGGTGGCTACATATCTATAAGTACATGAGTCCAGAACTAACTGGACTCAATAGGCTATGAAACAGAGATGGGGCGTGGTTTATGGTAGGCCATTAATGCATGACTATTTTTTTCTTCTTCTTTTGCTAGTTATATTAAATACATGGAACCAGGAAATGGCACACAACTTTCAGAATTTTTTCTCCTGGGATTTTCAGAACATCAACCACAAATTCAGTCTCTCATATTTGGGCTCTTCCTCTCCATGTACCTAGTCACCATCTGTGGGAATCTGTTCATCATCCTGGCCATCATATCAGACACCCACCTGCACACACCCATGTACTTCTTCCTCTCAAACTTGTCCTTCGTGGACATCTGCTTCACCTCCACCACTGTCCCAAAGATGCTGGTAAATATTCAGACCCAGAGCCAGGTCATCACCTATGCGGACTGCATCACCCAGATGTACTTCTTACTGCTGTTCTCAGGGCTGGACATCTTCCTGTTGACTGTGATGGCCTATGATCGCTATGTGGCCATCTGTCATCCTCTGCACTATGCGGTCATCATGAGCCCGCAGCTCTGTGGACTGCTGATTCTGGCATGCTGGATCGTGGGTGTCCTGAATTCTTTATTACATAGCTTCTTGGTGTTGAGGCTGTCCTTCTGCACAGCCTTGGCAATTCCCCACTTTTTCTGTGAACTTAATCAGGTGGTACACCATGCCTGCTCTGACACCTTTATTAATGACATGGTGATTTACATTACCGCTATGCTGCTGGCTGTCGGTCCCCTGGCTGGCATCCTTTACTCCTACTCTAAGATCGTGTCCTCCGTACGTGCCATCTCCTCGGCTCAGGGGAAGTACAAAGCGTTCTCCACCTGTGCGTCTCACCTCGCTGTTGTCTCCCTATTTTATTGTACCCTCCTGGGAGTGTATCTCAGTTCTGCTGTGACCCAAAACTCACACTCCACTGCCACAGCTTCACTGATGTACACTGTGGTCACTCCCATGCTGAATCCGTTCATCTACAGTCTAAGGAACAAGGACATCAAGAGCGCTCTGAAAATGCTGTTTGGGAGGGTTACTGGAGATAGACCAGTGGATTCACCTTCATAGAAGAGCCCGGCGTTAAGGGACTCAGTGCTCTGGAGTCAGCAGCTGTGGTCCGCTGATTGGCTCAGCAGCAGCTGTGGTCCGCTGATTGGCTCAGCAGCAGCTGTGGTCCTCTGATTGGCTCAGCGTCAGAGCCTCGGTCGTATTCCCCGTGGTCTCCCTGTCTTTTCCTTCAACTTCTTCACACAGCCTCAAGAACTTCCTTTACAAGGCTTTGCATTCCTGTCAGTATCTACTAATTTTTGTCATTTCATACTTTCCCATATGTGTTTTCAACATGGATCCGAAGCCTCTGGAAATTGCCACTTCAGCAGGGTACAACCAGGGCTTCCTAAGAATGATTTATTCTGTGGTAACATATATTGAATTATTTTCCTTTTCTTTTCCTAAAGGAATATTCCTGATTTTTTTCCCTACTACGGAGACAATTGCATTTGGCAAGTAAGATCATAATTTTATAGCCTCTGAAACTTTGAAACTTTCCCCATAAGATTCAGGGACCATCAAGGAGGAGGGGCAGAAAGAGAGATGATAAGAATCAGAGGCTGGGAGGAGCGTTGCGAAACGGCGTCTTCTGGACCACGGACAGTTTCACTCATGAACTCAGCAGCTGTGATTTCCTGCACAAGACCAAGGCAGTCACCACTATGTAATGAGCGCGAAGGGCTCAGCAGGCCCCACCCTAGCTGAGAAGCCGCCAGTCGATGACGGCTGCTAGTGGAGGAGTCATTCCTCTTTGGGGGTGGGGCTCACGACAGGCTGACCATTCTCAGGTGGATGGCCTTACATCCACGTGCATATGAGCAAGCCTAACTGGGTTCAGTGAGTTCTAAGATTTAAAAGAGGACATGAAGTCGGGAGGCAGACGCAGTGCGGGAATTCGAGGAGGCGGAGGGAGGATGGGGTGGATATGACTAAAGCGCATTATGTACGTGTATGGAAAGCTCAAAGAATAAAAAACAATTTTGAGACCACAGTTTTTCACATGAAATTCCATCATTCTTGTCTTTGTCTTGAGATATTGACTCACTTTGTGGTCCAGGATGACCTTGAGCTCATGATCCTCTTTCTCTACCATCTGAGTGCTGGGATTTCAGTCTTCCCTCCCCCCACTCCCTCCTTCCCTCCCTCCTTCCTCTCTCTCTCTCTCTTTCCCTCCATCCCTTCTCTCTCTTTTTCTCTTTCTTTCTGTGAACCTGACCCAGTGCCTTCTGCACTCTAAGCACATGCTCTACCACAGCTACATCTTTAATTCCTCATTAGTATTTTATATATCACTACCTCCCGTTCTTTCTGTTGATGCTTTTAATTATTTTACATTTATGAGTGTTTTGCCTGCATGTATGTGAGTGCACCCGTGTGTGCAATGACTGTGGAGGCCAGAATTTCTTAATATGCACCACCATAAATCAATCCTCTTGTCCCAGCGCCTCTGTATAACTTTTTTGCTTTCTTCTCAGCTAGGAAATGTAGCCCCACCTTTGTTAAGTGTGACTGACCTTTTATGTCTTGCCAAGCTACACACCACTTGAGGTTCTCCCCTTTAATTTGCTGGAGGGCAATGACACACGGTGATCCACACCGATTTACAGTATTTCAAATTGCTGACTTAAAACAGCCACAAAATGACGAGCACAGACAGTGCTAATCCATTCGTTCGTAATTCACAATGTGTTCAATAAAGTGTAGGTGGGGTTCCCCCGCGCCCGGGAAGATTTATTTGAAAAATAGTCACATTTTCATGAAATAGCTTAACAGTTTTTGTTGTCATTCAGTTTTATAAGCAAAATTACTCAAATTTTAATTTCAATGATTAAATTTGACAGCTCAGGTAAAGGAAATGTAAAAACTAGGTGTGGGAGCCCAGGCCTATAATCCCCGCATTCAGGTGGTGGAGGTGGAGAGATCACAGGGTCATCCTTGTCTACAAAGTGAGTCTGAGGCAAGTCTGGGATACATTAAAATCCAAAGAATGTAAAAGCCCTAAGACAGTGGGACTGTGAAGTGCTATCTTCTGAGCATGGCTCAGCCAGTGCAGTCAGGACCTCCAAGCAGTTCTCACTATATCGGCGAGGTCTGCAAAAGACTGGGCCTATCAACCTTCAGTCACACCAGGGATTGCACACTGCGTCCAACATTCCTTAATGAACTATTGGCTACTGATGGAATCTTGGGGAACAAAAGTCATCGTCTTCTGTTTTGTACCCCACTGAGGAGTCCACTATACTCCAACAGGTAGATACAAACCCGTGGTCACACAGCTGATCCTGGTTACACACAGTGGGCCTGAAAATAAGAGAATGTTGAAAGGAAGCGTTAGGGAGTAGCATTGTTAACACACATGGGTTACAGCATCAGAATGTACTTCAGACATGTATAAAACTGTCAACATTTAATAAAAGAGTTTTTAGAGAAAAAAATACAAACAACTCAAACAAATACTTCCAACTTTATTCTTAAATGACAGTTCTATTGCAATTAACAAACCTTTTTGAGCCAGGTGAGGTGGTCTTGAGCAATCTGTATGCTTTGGTGATGAGAGTGGAAATTGGCATGATTATTACAGAAAGCAATTTGCTAGTGTCTATCAAAATTAAAAATATTCTTCTTCTAGCCTTGGGTAAAGACCCACTTTTTCTCTTAACACTCCAGAACCCCAAACCACTCTCTTAGTCCTCACCCACCCACGACATCTTGAAGCCTGCACTCAGACAGGCTCAAGTTTTCAGTCTAATTAGACTTCAGAGGCTGTCCCCACCCCTACCTGTCATCCATGTCTGTCCTCTCCTCCAACCTGCCTCAGATTCCGGTGAGCCACCTTGATCCCCGTGAGCAGCCTTCTTCACTGGCAAGTCTTTCTAATCCCCTCCCACCTGAGCCACGCCACTCTCCCCGTGACTCACGTCCTGTCCTTCCACGGCACAGACCTGTTCCTGCTCTTAGCACCCCACATCCCTACACTACTGTGTTAGTCCTCACCCACCCGCTGTGTCCTGAATTGGCACTCAGACCAGCTCGTTTTTGCAGTCTAGTTTGTGAGAGCATTCACAGGCTGTCCCCACCCCCAGCTTGCCCTGGACTTCTGTGAGCAGCCTTCTTCACTGGCAAATCTGATCCTGCCCCTACATCTCCACTCCCCTGCTGCTGCAGCAACTCCACCCCGACCTCATCCTGATCTCTGGCTAGCCTCAGACACAGGCACACTCTAATTTTAGTCCCCCAGATCTCTGGACTTCCCTGTTACCCCTGGTGGGCTTTGAGCTCTCCAAATCCCACTGAGCCGACTCTCCTACACTGGAACCATCTGCAGCCCCTCGCACTGCGGCAGGGCTAGGATTCTGTGCCTTTTGATAGGGAACCAAACCTTTACCGACGCCTGAAAAAGCCTGAATTCAGCCTCTACCTAGCAATTTACCCAAATCGTGTTATGCTTGCTGTATAGCGTGATCCAGACCTTAAGAGAGAGCTGAGAGCATCCGATCTTGCCTAACTTGTGCCTCTGAGGGAACTTGGAGCAGCTGGACTAGAGCCATCTGGTCCCAACAATATAAAATCAAAAGAGAGAACCTGAAGCCTTGACCAACCCCTTTTCATACCCAATAAGAAAACAATCAAGTCACATCAAGATACAAACAGAATCAGACTTCAACTGAACAAAGGAAGGCTTGAGTCTCACATTAGAATCACAAACACCAAAAGAAATCCACTTGCCAAGATCACAACGAAAAAAATTGTAACATGAAAAACCCAAATAATATGTCCCCTCCAAACATCACCAGTTCTATAGAAGAGTTCTGCAATGAAAACTCCATAGAGATAACCCAGGACACAGAGTTTAAAAGAGCAATCATAAATATGATCAAAGAGCTCAGTGAATTCAAAGAACACACAAACAAATCAGAGAACTGAAAGAAGATAGGGATAAATATCTGCCTGAATTCACAAAAGAGAGAAATATTAAAGAAAACTCAGGCTGAAATGAAGAAGGAAGTGAAAACCTCCGTCAGCCAATGGGAAATGACGGGAGAAACCTCGCCAACAGAATGAAAGAAATGGACACAGAACATCAAGACTGGACCATAAAGCTGAATGACTGGAGCACTCAAGCAAAGAGTATGAAAAAAGAATTTAAACACAGGAATGGAATATGCAGGAAATGTGGGACCCCATGAATCATAGGCACAGAAGAAGGAGAAGAGTCACAGGATAATGGTATTGAACAGATTTTCAACCAGATTGTAAAATTTCCTAAAATTGAGGAAATACATTCCCATACAAATTCAAGAAGCACATGGAACACCAAGTAGACAGGACCAGAAAAAATCCCCTCAGCACATCATACTAAAACCCTAAGTGCACAGAACAAAGACAGAATTCTGAAAGCTGCAAAAGAAAAACAAGCCACACATAAAGGAAAACCTATCAGAATTACAGCTGACTTTTCAATGCAAACTATGAAAATCAGAAGAGTCTGGACCAAAGTATTCCCAGTTCTAAATGACTGTAGATGCCAACCCAGAATACTTTACCTAGCAAAAAATGTCTGTTATAGTTGAAGGGGGAAGAAAAATCTTCCATTACATGAATAGGCTGCAAGAATTCATGCCCAGAAAACCAAACATTTGAAACACTACAAAGAGCTGAAGAAAGGATCACCTATACCCAAGGGGACACAGAAAGAACCTAAATGATGGTGTAGGTAGAGAACCACAAAGTTAGATCAAAGATGCAAACAAAATTTAAAATGATGGGAATCATCACACATCTTTCTATAATAACTTCAAATATCAGAGAACTGAACTACCCATCAAAAGACACAGGCTAGTTGAATCAATCAAGAAACAAAATCCATCCTTTTGTTGTCTGCAAGAAAACCATCTCACTTTCAAGAACAGGCACTACCTTAAAGTGAAAGGATAGAAAAAATATTCCAAGCAAATGACACTAAGAAACAAGAAGAAGTTGCCATTCTAATATCTAACAAAATAGACTTCAAACTAAAACTAATCAGAAAAGATAAAGAGGGTCAATTCATTCCAATCAAAGGAACAATTTACAATCCTGAACATAAATGCACCAAACTGTGGTGCAACCTACTTCATAAAAAAACAGTACTACAGGACTTTAAGACACAGATTAATTTCAACTCACTAATAGTAGGGGAATTTAATACCCCATTGTCTCGGTTATACAGGTGAATAGGACAGAGGAAAAAACAGGGACATCTAAATTAAACAGACCATACATCAAACGAACCTAATAGACATCTACCTAATATTCCATACAAGCGCCAACGTAGACACAGTCTATTCAGCACCCCATGGAATGTCCCCCCAAATCAACCACATACTGGGTCACAAAACAAACCTCAACATATTCAAAACAATTGAAACAAGTCCATGTAGTCTATCAGACCACAATCCAATAAAGCTTAAAATCAACACCAGAAGAAACTCTAGTAACATCATGAACTCATTGAGACTAAACAACACACTCCTGAATGATGAATGGGTAAAAGGAGAAATTAAGAATGAAATTAAAGTATTCCTGGAATTCACTGAAAAGGAAAATACAACCCCACAAAACCTCTGGGACACTTTAAAAGCAGCCCTATGAGGGAAGATTCAAACCCAGGTCTTCTGCAAGAGCAGCCAGTGCTCATTGAACCATCTCCCAGTCCTCACATTTTAATTTGTTATATATATTTTATTGAGTCATTGTGTATTTCATACAGAACATCTCAGTCAGCCTCGATCGTCTTTATACCTCCTTCCCCACCAGCATCTCCTCATAGGCCCCCAACTGGAATCCATTTCATCTGTGTTATGGTCTATTGTGTCAACTTAGTGTCCCCAAAGGACTTCAGTCAGGTTCATCCACTGAGGTCTAGTTAACCTACCCAGAGTCCCTTGCTTTAGGAAGACTAGATCATCCTCGCCCAACAGTAATCAGTTGCCAATATTTCTTAAGCAAACGTTTGGCCTCTGCTACCCATTTGCCCAGGTCCACACTGGGTTTTTGTCTGCTTGAGTTTGAATGGGTCTTGAGTTACATTAGCCTAGGGATGTGACAGCCTTGGGGATTTCTCTAAGATCTGTGACCTCTTCAACTGTGTGTATTTGGCTATGATTACAGTACCACACATGAGTTTCCTCCTATTTAGTGAGCTCTAAGACCAATTAGATCGTCGTTGATTGGCCCCAAGATAAAAACGCCACTGCTGCACCTGTGCTGAATGCTGTGCCGTCATCAATGTGGTTATTTGGTTATGAAATGGATGTTGGGACGTCCATTGATGTTCTCCCTTGGCTGTTTGCATAGTGCTCTCCAGAGCTATGCGTGCTGGCCTTCAGGAGAAGTAGCTTCTAGTTCAGCTCCAGCTCCATTGCTCCAAATCCAGTCTCTGAAGTATGTCATATCTTCAGCAATAGGGCCTTAATCTTTAAGTTCTGGGAGGCAATCAAGGGCTCTGGCAATAGCCTGTGAAATTTTGGGAGTCTCTAGAACCACCCTGGCCAATAACTCAAATGAAGGTTTCTCCTGTCTGACGCTGTTTCTTGTTATGTAGCCTTCAGCTATGTACATGGACTCATGTAGAGATACTGTGTATGGAATTTGTCATTAGATTGTTAGACTAATATGATTCCCTCTGGTGTTTTACACTAGCTAACCATGGCTTCTCTCTCTCTCTTTCTCTCTCTCTGTCTCTCTCTCTCTCCATCTAACCTTCCCTCCATGCCTTCCCCATTTAAAATGCCCCCATTTCCCCATTTCTTCTAAGGCCCCACATCTTGAGCAACTTCTTTCGCTTTATCCCAATAGTTCTTTGTGTAGCCCTCCCTCCCCCTTCTAGTTAAATACTCCCCATTTATCTGTTTCTCTTTAGTAATGCCTGTGTCTTACTAATCTTCTTAGATTCCTTCTTTCCCTTTACCTCCCTGGTTCCTTTCCACTTTCCTGTAGTTGTATCATACTCACATATAAGAGACATATGAGGATTTGGTGCTAGGATCCACAAATGAGAGAGAACATATGTCATTTGTTTTTCTGATTCTGTGTTGCTTCACTTAGCATAGCAGTTTCTAGTTCCCTCCATTTACCTGCAAATGTCATGATTTCATCTTTCTTTACCACAGAGTAGAACTCCATTGTGTAAATGCACCACATTTTCATTATCCACTCATCAGCTGAGGGACACTTAGGTGGCTTCCATCCCTTAGCTATTGTGAAAAGAGCAGCAACAAACATGGATATATAAGTATCTCTGAAATAGGCTGAATCCTTTGGGGAGATGCCAAGGGGTGGTATAACCGGGTCAAATGGTAGAATCGTTTTTATTTCTTTTAAAAGTTCTCCACACTATTTTCCATAAGGGCTGCATGAGTTTACAGTCCCACCAGCAGGGAATGAGCATTCCTCTTTGCCCGCATCCTCTCCAGCATTTGGTATCATTTGTTCTTTTGATCATAGCCAGTCTGACTGGGATCAATGAAATCTTAAAGTGATTTAAATTTGCATTTCCCTAGTTATTATCAATGTTGAACACTTTTAAAGATGCTTCTCGGTCATTTTTTTTCTTATTTTAAGAACTCCCTGCTCAGATTCTTAGCCCATCTTTAACTGAATCACTTGTTTTCTTGATTCTTTACTTTTTGAGTTCTTTATATATTCTAGATGTTAAACCTCTTTCAGTTGTGTCACTGATGAAGATTTTCTCCCATTCTGTGGGGTTTCTCTTCACTTCCTTGGTTGTTTCTTTTACAGTACAGAAGCATTTTAGTTTAATGAGGTTCCGAGTGACCTTAATCCCTGAGCAACTAATGTCTGATTTAGAAAGTCCTTTCCTACACTTATATCTTATAGGTTACTGTAAGCATTTTCTTCTAACAGTTTCAGAGGTTCAAGTTTCAACATTGAAGACTTTGATCCATTTGGAGTTGACTTTTGCACAAGGTGAAATATGAGGTCTACTTTTATTCTTCTACAGGTGGAGATCCAGTTTTGCCAGCACAGTTGCTGAGGATGCTGTCTTTCCTCCAGTGAGTGTTCTTGGTCCCTTTGTCAAATATCAGGTGACTGAAATTGCACATACTCATGTTTGAGTCTTCAATTATATTCCATTGGTCTATGGGTCTATTTTTCAGCCAGTACCATGCTGTTTTTATGACTGTACCTCTGTGATATAGTTTGAAATCTAGTATAGTAATCCCCCCTGCATTGCTCTTTGTGCTCAGGGTTACTCTGCTATCTGAGGTCTTTTGTACTTCCAGATGAATTTGAGGATTTTTTTCTAATTCTGTAAAAAATGTCATGGGAATTTTGACTGAGGTTTCTTTGAATTTATATTTTGCTTTTGGTAGGATTGTCATTTTCACAAAATCCTTCCAATCCATGAGCATGGGAAGTCCTTCCATCTTCTGGTGTCCTCATCAATATTTTTCTTTAAAGGTCTAAAATTTTCATTGTAGAGATCGTTAATGTCTTTGGTCAGGTTTATTCTGAGATGTTTTTTGAGTTATATTGAATGGGAGGATTTCCTTGTACTCTTTCTACAACTGTGTGTTAGTGGTATATAGAAAGCCTACTGATTTTTGTAGATTAATTTTGTAACCTGCCACTTTACTGAAAGTGTTAATCATTTCTAATTTCTGGGGGAAGTTTTGGCATCTCTTAGGTATAATGTCATGTCATCTGCAAAAAGGGATAATTGGACTTCTTCTTTCCCAATTAGTACTCCTTTAAATTCTTTTTCTTACTTTATTGCTCTAGCAAGAGTTTCAAACATTGTATTAAAAAGGAGTGGAGACACTTGACAGCTTTGTCTGGTTCCTGATTTTAATGGGAATGCTTCCAGTTTTTCTTCATTTAAGATGATGTTAACTGTGGGGTTTTTGTATATAGCTTTAATTATGTTGAGGTGTGTTCCCTGCAGCCCAGTTCTCACTAGAACTTTGAACAAAGATGCACATTGAATTTTTTCAAAGGCCTTTTCTTCATCTATTGAGATGACCATATGATTTTTTGTTTTTTTCAGTCCATTTATGTGCTTTATGAAATTTTTTGACTTATGTATATTGAACCACCCCTGCATCTCTGAAATAAAGCCGACTTGATCATGGTGGCTGAACTTTTTGATGTATGTCTGTATGGAGTATTGAATGTATTTTTTGAGAAATTTTGCATCTATGTTCATTAAGGATATGGGTCTATAGCTTTCTTTTTTAGTTGGAGCTTTACCTGATTTTGGTATTAGAGTGTTGCTGGCTTCATAAATGGAATTTGGGGGTTCTCCCTCTGTTTTTAAGTAATATAAGTAGTATTGGATATCAATCTTCTTTGAATGTCTGGTAGAATTCTGCTGTTAATCCATCTGGGTCTGGGCTTTCTTTGGTCAGGTGGCTTTGTATTACTGTTTCAATTTCCTTATATATGTTATGAATCCATTTAAGTTGTTGATCTCTTCTTGGTTTAGCTTTGGTGATTCCCATGGTTTTATATATACTCCATTTCTTTAGTTTTTTTTCAAATTTAATAGCATATAGGTTTTAAAAATATTCTTTTATATTGTTCTAGATCTTTTTGTTGTCTGTTGTTGTTAATGTTTCCCCTTTCATCTATGATTTTGGTGAAGTTGTTCTTTCTTTCTTTTGGTGAACTGGCTCAAGGGTCTGTCCATCTTGTTTATCTTTTCAAAGAACCAGCTCTTAGACTCCTTGATTCTTTGTATTGTTTTCTTTGTTCAATTTCATTAATTGCTGCTCTGATTTTTGTTATTTCTTCTTCTAGGTTTGGGTTACTTTTATTGTTGGTATTCAGATTCTTGAGTTGCAATGTTAAATCGTTTATTTGAGCTCTTTTTGATTTTTTTAATGTAGATACTTGGTGGCTAACAACCATCTGTAACTCCAGTTCCAGGGAATCTGAGGCCCTCATCTGTCCTCCTTGAGTATTGCACAATACAGGTGCATAGGTGCAGGCATAACATATGATACACATAAAATTTAAAACATTTAAAAATTTTAAAATAAATATGTAACTAGGACCCTTGCATGCCCCCAGGCCTGTGAGAACTCCCAGACTTCCCATGATTAAAACATCTCTCAAGTTGTACCAGAGAAGCTTCTTTATGCAGTAGGTGGTGTTTAACACAGAGACCTACAGCTGCCCAACATGCAGAGAATTCATGCAGACTGCAGAGTGCTTATCTGTGAACAGGTCACCGGTATCAGATCTCTGCCTCCAGAGACTCGGGGATCCTTGTGAAGAGCCAGAGGTGGTGGATGACCACATGAAAACACAGTTTTCCATACAGATGGGCAAGAACTCATATAAACTTACAGCAATGGTGACAGAATACTCAAGTCCTATGTAAGCTCAAGCCAGACAAAACCTCAGTATGGACACGTATCGACCCGGGGAGGTGGGTAAGAAACCCCCAGCTTTCCTGAGGAACCACTGGCAATCGACGGCTGCTGGGAGGAAGGGTGTCAGTCTTGCTTAAGGGTGAGACTCTCAGTATGTTGACCAGGCTCCAGACAGTGCTTGAACCTACACTGAGGGCATTTGTGAACACAAGTTTGACTTTATAGACTTTAATCTTTATGGGGTACACACACACACACACACACACACACACACACACACACACACACGTGTCTCGCCTCTCCATTGTCTCTATTCTATTGCACGAGCCTCAGAGTGTAACTCAGTTCTGCTGTGATCCAAAATTCACACACACCACTGCAGCAGCCTTTGTGCTGTCAGTGTGGTCATCCCCACCCTGAACCCCTTCATTTACAGTCTGAAGGACAGAGACACAAGAGTACTTTGAAAAGATCCTTTGAGAGAGAAACTATAAAAGATCCAGTGCCTCGGGGCTAAAGAAGAGCCCACGACCTCATGGACCTGGCATTTGAGCAGACAGTAGAAGCTGAACTTGCTCTTTGTTTTATTCCTAGATTCCTGTTTCTTCCTGTCAACTTCATAATTTTAATTCCATAAATCACATTATTATACTTCTCTATGATCTCTGTTTTATACTTTTTCCAAATTTCCCAACATTTTCTACGTTTAGGCCAGAGACACTGGAATATTCTCGCCTATTACATAGGCCATAATCTTTTCACTGAAGTTGTTCTTTGACAGCTTCATCTGTGTATGTCGAGCATTGTTTACTCTCGTTCCTACCTCTGATCTTCCTCCCTCCCTCCATCCTCCTCCTCTTTATGGGTCCCCTTCCCATGTTTATGCCTTTTTGTTTTGTTTTGTGGCCTCTGATTTTAACAAGGACAGTCTGTGTATAGGCCATGTTTTGTGGATTTTTTAAAATAATATTTTATTCCTTATTCCTTGACAATACAATGTATCTTGATCAGAATCATCCCCAGCTCCCTCTGACTCCCCTGGGACTCCTTCAAAATACCTCCTCCCGTTTTTATATCCTCTTCCTTTTTAAAATTTTTACTTTTATTGAATTTTTGTGAATTTCATTCAACTTGTTTTGATCATATTTAGAATCCCTCTCCTACCTCACCCCTTTCCAGCCCCACCTGATTTCAGGTGCTATGGAGTCAAATTTGTGTCCCCAAATGCCCTTGGGTGTGAATTCATTCTCTGAAGGCCATATTTTAAAGAATTATTTCATGTCATATAATGTATACAATTTTTCTTTTGCAAAAATGTGAGAATGACTTTTACATTTACAAAAATACGGGAAAGACTCTTTGTAACAAGCCTTTACAAACTGAAAATTTACATAACCATTCATAACAAGTTGATCATATGTTTTGAGAAAATTTAGAAATAGTACTTCTTCTAAAAATAACAATGTATCTGTCCTACAAGATTTGGAATCCAGAGACAATGAACTCTTACAAGTTAAGCTGAATGAACTGTTTTAATCTTATGCTATGTTCACTATCTGTGATTCAGTTGTGCCTCTGACTCAGAACAATGTATATATTCCTAGGATGTGACAGTGACAACACTAAAACCAATAAAGACACCACAATGTCTTCTCCATAAATGCCTCAAGCAACCCGGGACACAGGTGGATAGCATCTGTCTGTGATTTGAGTGCTGTCCGTCTGTAGGGTCAGAAGAGCAACTCCTTACTTTGTAATACTGTTATCAAAGATTGTCCATGACTTTCTCATACCATGCTTGGTACATTGTTCAATAACTGTGAGAAGATCCCTCTGTTAGAATAGAAGAGCCGAACAGAGATGGACAGTTCGGGGAGAACAAACAGGAACACCTCACAACAGATCCAGCCACTCTTGGTCAAATGACAGCAACAATGGCATTTCTCGTTAGCCTGGCATCGCCTCACAGAAAGTTATGAGCCATACTCAAATGCAGAAAAACCACATTTGGTATTTGTGTCATTTTGTAGTGGATGAATATCCAAAACTAATGTCTCACCTGGGGTCAGTCATTCCTTATGTAACACTTCCTGAGCTGCCCTATCTGACTGCTTTACTAGGGTGCTTTATGTGTGGTGGTTGGATTTTATTCTCATGTTTAAGATATTGTTTCTACTTTTTAGTCATGAGCAAAACTGGTCCCTCCCCACCACCTTCCAGGCAGTCATGC
Source organism: Eospalax fontanierii (assembly GCA_035773235.1). Classification (NCBI taxonomy): domain Eukaryota; kingdom Metazoa; phylum Chordata; class Mammalia; order Rodentia; family Spalacidae; genus Eospalax; species Eospalax fontanierii. The sequence goes on from CM069554.1 coordinate 10,921,275, forward strand.
TCAGACCCTGCACAGCATTAAAACAACATGGAATGCTTCATGAACTTGTGTGAGATCTTTGTGCAAAGCCACACTGATTTTCTCTGTATCATTCTAGTTTTAGTGTATGAGCTGTTGAACACCATGTTATTTTTTGAGAATTTCATACACATATACAGTATGTTTTGAGCAAATTCAGCCCCTAGTCTCTCCTTGAAATCCTTTCCACCAGATCTCCCAAATTCATGTACTCTTTAAAATTACAGTGTCCAATGGGTGTTCTCCGTTTGTGCATGGGTATAAACCATTCACTGAGCATGGGCAACCTGCCGGGACCACATCCCTTAAGAAAGTGGACTCTCCCTCTCCTGAGTCACTGAGTTCTCAGCCAGGGGGAGGGGAGTGCTTGTGTGGCCCTCCTTCATCCACGATGAATTTTTGATTGGCTTTATCTTGCCTAGATCTTGTGCATGCAGCCACTTGTGCTGTGGCTGTCACGTCTGGAAGACCATCTCACAGTGGTTCTCAGTCTCTGGCTCTGGAAGTTTTCCCACCTCCTCTTTTGTAAAGATCCCATAGCATTCTTTTCTTTGTTCATTTTTACTGTATGTGCATGAGTGTATTGTCTGCTTGTATGTAAGTGCATCTGTGTTGTGCATTACCCACTAAGGTCAGAAGAGGGTGTTGGGTCCCCTGGAACTGAAGTTACAGATGGTTGTCAGCCATCATGTGGCTTCTGGGAAACACCCAGTCCTCTTCAGGAGCAGCCATTGCCCTTAACCAGAGCCATCTCTCCAGCCCCCTTTTCTGTTTTTAAGTAAAGGACCCACTTTATGTTTTAACACTTATTTGTGTATATGTGGAGGCATGTGTGGACATGTGTGGGCAGATGCACATGTGGAGGTCGGAGGCCAACTTGCAGGGGTCAGTTTTCTTCTACCACCAGTAGGAAGGATGTACTTGTTAAAATGAAGTGCTCAGAACCACTGATTCGAAGAAATCGTCCTGTGCTATGTTTAAATTAGCACATGCTAATTATACATATCACTGGGATTCAGTGTGGTATTTCACACTAGTATCAAATGTGCAAAGTCCAAATCAAGCAGCCCCATTTCTAACCTGTCAGTTTCCTTTAGCACAATGTCCTTCAATCCTATCCACACTGCCACAGATGACAGGGTTTCATTCTTTATGGCTGGATAATATTCCATTGTGCATATTTCTTTCATCCATGTACCTAGTGTTGGGCACTTAGTCTGATTCAATATTTTAGCTATTGTGAAGTGTCCCAATAAACATGGGCATGTTGGTATCTCTTTGGTCTACTGAGTCCATTTTATCATTACTCGGGGTCTAATATTACTCTCTGCTTTATTGATGCAAGGATGTTCTATAGAAAAGAGAGCCGGAGGAAGAGGTGAACTGGGTGATGATGTAGAATTCAAATCTGACTTCCTCCTGTATCCTAGATGTTAAAGGATCAAGGGTGGGCTTTCTCGGCTTCTATCCAATAGTCAGGTGGTCTCTGGGTCAGATTCTGTCATCTGTGTTTATGTATCAGAAAGACAGCCTTGATAAGAGTCTGCCTGGGGTGTTGAATAGTAGTCTGGATAAACTATATCAACAGATGACTAGAGAGGGAACTACAGATATAAGACTCAAAATAAAAATGATCATTACTGGTGTAACCACGAGTATAAGTCACAAGGTCCATGAAGAATTTTCAAACTACTTCGAATTGGATTTATTGAGGAGGATCAAGGAAAAGTGGAAGAGGTAGCGGCAGAAGAGGCACTGCGGGAGACGGGGCGTAAGACTTGCTTTTATCTCTCTGTGATGAGCATTTTGTAATATTTAGGATAGTTTAGAGAAGGTATCAGAGAGTAAAGATAAGTTTTAATAGGGCTGTTACAGATGCCCTCAAAGTTGAATGAGTAATTTGGAATTCCCATCACAAGAATGCGAGGTCAACTGACCATTTTTGTTTTCTATTTTTTTATTTTGTGTATATGCAGGTTTTGCATCTGTGTCATGCAATGCCTGTGCAGGTCAGAAGAGGGCATCTGATCCCCTGGAACTGGAATTACAGATGGTGCTGGGAACTGACCCCGGGTCCCCTGCAAGAGCCACCAGAGCTCATTAACCTCTGAGCCATCTTTCTCTAGCCCCACAGTCTGGATGTTTTTCTTTAAGCCCAAGATAATTTTGGCTCTGGATCTGTAACCTAACTCTTTACGCTTGCTGACATCAATCACTGAAGTTCTAACAATGCAGATGTAGCTTATTCTGGGAACTTCACAGTTCCTCCACTGGACAAGCATCACATTTTTGTGCCTGAGGCAAACATTGTCTCATGACGTTAGGACTCATTCCTAGGATCTAATAGAGATCAGTCTCAGTAGGCAGGAAGGCAGATCTTCAGGAACAGAACTGATTATCAAATCCATTAAGGAAGAGATTCCCAGATCAATCAATCAGCTATTATGACTTCTGATTTTTCTTTTGTCCCTTGCAACTGACATAACATTTAAACACTGTGACATAATATAAGCTTTACATCTAATATTAAAATAACAAGAATACAGATTGCCCTAAAGAAGCAAAAGTGGCAAGTAAAGAAAAAAGGAATATTAAGTTCATTCAGATCCTTGGGTTTCCTCAACAGAAGTAAATAAGAACCAAAGTTAAAATAATGGTAATCTAATTGGTTGGACCAGTTAGCATGTCTTTTCTGTTAGTAGAAAAGTTTGTTTCCAGCATTAAGATTTGGATTTAAAATGGAGGTGTACGTGTAAGACTGAGTAGTGAAAATTTAGTTTTTAAAAAGAGTGGAAAAACTTGAGTCTTTGTAAACATAGAAGCTTGGTTTAAGTAAGGCAAAGTGCTAGTTATAAATAAAAAAAATGGTTTACATAGGAACACAGAATCTTCTTTACCTACAGTTTGGACAAAATCAAGATTAACAGCATTTTTATCATTCATATAAAAAAAATCTAAACGTTTCAGACAATTAAAGAATCTAAAAAACTGTGGTGTCTATTTCTAATTAACGAAATCATCTATTGTCTTTGTCTCTTGGGAACTTACTGCAGAGAGGACTCTGTAATAAGTTCTGAAAAAAAAAATTTTTTTTGACACAGGGTCTCTCTGCAGCCCCAGCTGTTCTTGAACTCAGAGATCCGCCTGCCTCTGCCTCCAGAGTGCTGAGATTAAAGGCGTGTGCCACCATGCCCGGCTCTAGTTAATATGTTTAAAATTTCCTTATAATAATACTATTTCCCTTCAAGAGCAATGGCTCATATGGTTTTTACTTAATTTTTCTGTAGTATATTTAGTACTTACTTCACACAGAGATAATGTTTCCCAAAGGGTTATATCATAGCCTTAGAAGAACTAATGGAAGTTCTAGCTAATTTTGATAATCTATTAGTGGCAGGTACTTATTCAATAATAAGTCTAGAGAACTGAAGACCACAGAAACAGTGAAATTTTATGTATAATGGGCCAAATTTAAAAATAGGTTTAAGTAACTGTTCATCAAATAAACTTTATAAGTTGATAAGGATGACCCAGGTAGGAATAATTCTTCTAAAGAGAACTTTTCGTATTGTCAAGGCAGTGGCTATCCAGAAGATGGAGGCTTTATCCAATGAGAAAATAGATAAAAGTCAAGTTCTCAAAATGAGTTTTTGAAATAAATATTTTCAGGAGCAGATCATTATTTAGAAAAGCCTTGTGGTTCTAAACATAATCAAGCATCAGTTTTTATCTTTTTATTAGTTTTTGACTTAAGCAATTTAAAAAACACTTAGAATTCAGGTGTAACTATGTTATCTTTGGGTTTAAATCTCACAACCATTTTACAACATCCTTTAACCACCCACATTTGACTGGATATGTATGTAATAATGTTATAATTTCCCATACAAAATTTTCTAGTCCAAAATCATTTTTCCTTCAATTTCATCAAAAATATATTTTGTACTTATAGCTTTATATCTTTATTTCCATCTGATTTTCTTTTTTATAAAATTATATAAAGAGTTTTGTAAAATCTTATTTTAATTTCATGTGTATGAGTGTTTTGCCTGCATGTATGCACGTGTACCTCTGTTGTGTAATGCCTGTACAGGCCAGAAGAGGGCATCAGAACTGGAGTTAAAGATGGTTGTCAGCCACCACGTGGTTGCTGGGACCCAGACCAAGGTCATCAGTGAGAGCAGTAAGTGTTCCTAACTGCTGAGCTGACTCTGGCCTGTTTACAAGATCTTGACAACATAATTTTATCAATAAAATGACTGCAGCTTAAAAGGAAACTCAGAAAAGTGCATCTGAAATGTAGAACACATGTACGTTGCATCACAAAGGAGATTATCCTAAATACATTATAAAAGAAAAATTTATCTTTATGATGCAAAAAAAAAAGACACTAATCTCTAAAAGTTGATGTCTTTGAGCAGGATATATAGACTTTAAAATGAGTTTTTATTTGTTCTTAGAATATATCTTATCTTGGTTTGAAAAACCTGTTTGTTGTAGTTAAATCACCTTAAGATGTTTGTATATACATGTGTACCATGCAAACACATCTACTCATGCCCTAAATCAAGCATACAATACTCCATAACTTTAAAATTAGCCACTGGCCTTGTGTTAGATCCTTCTGTTCCACATACAAAACAACACAAAGACAGAACACATAACATTCTTGGGAAAATAAGTTAACAGCTCTTACTATTAAACAAGAAAAGTGACATATAACAAGACACTGAAAGATCTGTAGCTCTACAACAGCCTTCCAGACACAGCCCCACCTGGGCGACAGGGAGGGAGCCATCCAGGAATGCAATGCTCAGCATGGCACATGGTAGGATGGAGGTCAGTGTGCTCACTAGGGAGATGAAACTGGCTGGAGCCTCCACAGCATGTTGTGCTCACCAGAGTGGCGAAGAGCCTCCAGGGGTGATGGGCAATGAGGACTGAGGACTCCCAACCATAGCACACTCACATACATTCCGGTCACCTGCATGTGTTTTCTGACATAAGGTAAGAACTGAGTTCCTATAATAATGTTTCTTGCATTCTGTACATCCCTAGAGTTTCTCAACCATGAATTCTCTCATGTTGAGGTGAGTTTTGGTAGTGTTCCTTGTGAACTCTGTGATACGGAGGTCTGATTTATAGTAGTACGTTTTCCTCTATGTTTAACATTCACAGGGTGTATTGCTTTTCTGGTGTTTATGATAAAGTACCCTGAGAGCAAATTAAGGAAGGGTTTATTTTGGCTGACAGTTCAAGGGTACAATCCATCTCAGAGCAGGTAAGTTATGGTGGCAGAAGTTTGAGGCAGCTGGTCCAGTGGCATCTGCAGTCAGGAAGCAGCAATGAACACCTATTTCCAGTCACTTTCTGCTTTTTATGCAGTCCAGACCCAAGCAGAGAATGATGTTGCCCTCACGTAAAGTGAGTCTTTCTACCTTAATTAACCTAATACAGCTAATTTTTCACAGACATTCCCGAGGTCTCTCTCTGATGTGATTCCAGATCCTGTCAGCTGACAATCAATACTAAACATCACAACTCCATTCCTAGACACTTAAGAATATCACTGTGAAGCCACAACTCATTGCCCCACAGGCTCATGGCCATCTCATAATGCAAAATGCATTAAATATGACATCAAAAGTCCCCATAGTCTCTAACAGTTCTAACACTATTTAAATATTCAAAGTACAAGTCTCATCTTAGAATCAAGGCAATATCTTAATGTGAGCTCCAATAGCATCAAAAAACAAGTTACATAGTTCTAATACATAAAAACACAGGTTAAACATTCCCAAAAAAGAAGAATCAAGGCTAAATCCCAGCAGGGAAACTGAATCCTGCAGCTCCATGTCTAGCATCAGAGGCTCAGGGCAGAATCATCTGGACTCCAAAGTGACTGGGCAGCCCCAACCACCTAGCTCTGCTACCTGTAAGTCACTCAAAACTCTTAGAATGGCTCCACTCCAAGCCTGCAACTTTTCTTAGAAGATGCCCCAAGGTCCAGAGATCTGCAACCTATCAGAGTCTCCACTGTAATTTAGGCTTCATCTTCACAACTTCATGCAGTGGCCAGTAACGGCCTCCTTGAAGAGACTCCAATCTTTCCCAAAATTGCCTAGCCTCAGCTGTTCTCTGAAACTGTAGAACAAGAGTCTATGAGCCTCCCCAAACAATACCTTCCCCTTCATACCTTTGAAACCAGTACCATGTGGACAAAAGCTGCAATAGTTGTTGCTAGTTAGGAGATGTAAACTGGCTCTGTCGGGCCACAGTCGTATCGACTATTGTGTGCCCACCCTGGAGAAGTACTTCTTAGGTAGTGGTCTTCGAGGAGAGGAGGAAGGCCCTCTTCAGCTGAGTTCTCAGTCCAGGCTCTCTCTTCAAATAACTTTACGTTTTTACAAGTTGGATCTTGCCAGGTGGGGGCCTGCACTCAGGACACACTTCCTGTCATCCTATTGCAGGGCAGGGTTTCTCCCAACAATTACAGCCTCTTTTCAGCATATGCCTTGCCTGTAACTGCTCATTTGTTTTAACTATTTTAATCTTTGACAAACTACACATTTTTTTACATCTTTCTACCCAGCCTTTTATCTTTTTCACTGGAGACTTATATAAGTGCATTAACGAGTACCCATGCCTTAGCGTGAATGTGCAACTATCTCAAAATTTTATCCACCAAACTAATTAGTCCATTTCTTTCAAATATAACTTTACTGAAGTCTTTAGAACAAAGGCAGAATATAGCCAGATTCTTGGCCAACACAAATGGCCTGTAGTCCAGTTCCTGATAGTCTTTGTTCCCTCTGAAACTTCATGACCAGGTTTCAACAGCACACATTTCAATGCTTCCTGGTCTTATAAGCTTCTGACAGAATGGCCCATTAACCTCTGTCTATAGGATTTGAGGGTTTTGTTTAGACCTAAGTTTTAAACACATTCCTCCTGCAAGTCACTTCAAAGACCTAAGAAAAACACAGTTAAGCTTATGACAAGCGAGGGTCCCACATCTCAGAACCAATTTCCTTTTTAGTTATTTTCTTGTACTATGATAAAATACCCTGACAAAAACAGCTTCATGAAGGATTTATTCTGGCTCACAGTGTGAGGGTACAATCCACCGTGGTGGGGAAGTCACGATACCATGAGCTTGAGGCACCGGTCAAGCTGCTTCCAGAATGAGGAAGCAGAGAACAATGAATGCCCATGCCCATCTACCTTTCTCTCGTTCACCTAGTCCAGAACCTCAGCCCAGGGAAGGGTGCCACTCATTTCCACACAGTTTAGACCCTGGGCCCAGGGAAGGGTGCCTACATTAACAGTGGGTCTTCCCATTTCTAAAACATAATCAAGATAATCCCTCACAGACATTCCCAGAAGCTAACTTAACCTAGATAATCTGTCACAGGCATGCCTAGAGGCCTTTCTCCCAGGTGATTCCAGATCTTGTCAAGTTGACAGTCAATATTAAACATCACATAGGGTTTCTCACCTGTATGAGTTCTTTGATGTTCAGTGAGGTTTGACTTAGAGTAGAAAGTTTTCCTACATTCTTTACATTCGTAAGATTTTTCCTGTGTATGAGTTCTCTGATGTTGGTTGAGGTTTGACTTACAATAGAAAGTTTTGCTACAGTCTTTACATTCATAGGGTTTCTCACCTGTATGAGTTCTCTGATGTCGGGTGAGGTCTGACTTTTGGTAGAAAGTTTTTCTACATTCTTCACATTCGTATGGCTTCTCACCTGTGTGAATTTTTTGATGCTTAACAAGACTTGACTTACAATAGAAAGCTTTACTGCACTCTTTACATTCATAGGGTTTTTCACCTGTATGAGTTCTCTGATGCTGACTGAGGTTTGACTTACAGTAGAAAGCTTTACTGCAGTCTTTACACTCATAGGGTTTCTCACCTGTGTGAGTTCTCTGATGTTGATTGAGGTTTGACTTACGGTAGAAGTTCTTCCTACACTCTTTACATTCATAGTATTTCTCCACTGTGTGAGTTCTCTGATGATTAGTGAGCTCTGATCTGCAGTAGAAGGATTTCCAACATTCATTACATTCATAGGGCTTCTCTCTGCTGTGAGTTCTTCTCTGATGTTCTGTGAGGTTTGACTTAGATTTGAAAGTTTTCTTACATACATTACATTCGTAAGGCTTCTCACCTGTATGAATTCTATGATGTTGATTGAGGTTTGACTTGGAGCAGAACTTTTTCCTACATTCTTTACATTCATAGGGATTATCGACTGTATGAGTTCTCTCATGATTAACTAGGTCTGACCTATAGTAGAAAGTTTTAGAACATTCTTTACATTCATAGGGCTTCTCTCCACTATGAGTTGTCTGATGTCGAGTGAGATCTGACTTACAGTAGAACGTTTTACTACATTCCACACACTCGTAGGGCTTCTCTCTGCTGTGAGTTCTACTCTGATGTCGAATGAGATATGACTTACAGTAGAAAGTTTTACTACAGTCCACACATTCGTAGGGCTTCTCTCTGCTGTGAGTTCTCCTCTGATGTCGGGTGACATCTGACTTACAGTAGAAAGATTTCCCACACTCAATACAGTCGTAGGGCTTCTCTCTGCTGTGAGTTCTCCTCTGATGTCGAATGAGGTTTGCCTTACGGTGGAAAGACTTCCGACACTCCTCACACTCATGACGTTTCTCTCCCGCATGAAAACTCTCCTGCTGGGACTTCCAGGGGAAGATTTCCCAGCATTGTGGAGACTCATAGAGTTTCTCACCTATATGAAATCTTTGATGTTGAGTGAGCGTTGATTGATAATAGACAGTCTTCCTACATTCTTCCCATTTGTAGGGATTTTCACGTGTATGAAATGTTTGGTTCCTGGTTTGCTGTAAATTCTGATAAAACATCTCCACACATTCTTTATATTCATAGGGTTTTGTCCACTGATGAATTTTCTCTTGAATCTTTAGTTCTGCCTGGAGACAAAAGAATCTGTTATGTTCCTTATATCCATGGGGCTTTTCCCTAATATGTGCTTCCTGACATTTGTAAGGTCTCGTTTCCTACTGAAAATTTTCTCATAATTTGGACTTTTGCTCTATGTGTGCTTAATATTCTTTACTGACTTTAGTCTTGCTACAAAATATTATTCTGTAAACAGTAAATTAAGGATTTACTATATTCATTGAATGTATTAAACGTCTCCCATGTATGAAACTACATATGTATCAGTAAAATTAGCTTCGTGTAGAAGGATTCACTGGTCCAAAATACAGGGAATGATACTGAAAACTTTCATTTTGTCATGACCAAGATGTTTCAGAGGTCTGAGGAGTTTCTCTATCACGTTAAATAATCAGGTTCTTCTCCAGCCTGCAGCTTATCAGGCTCACTAGGGAGAAGTAGTATATTCATTCATGGATTAGGTTCCTCAAGAAGCACAACACTCTTTAATATGCAGACTTGAAATGTGGTTTGAGTGCACATTCAATGTTTCACCTACTTCAACCATCTGTTCATACGATGTAATGCTGTTGGAGACCTCAACTTGCCACAGATGTCTCTCTTGATTTTCCAGGCCACTCGTGTTATGGACATCTAAAATGATATTAAAAATACCCATATCCATGAACCATACAAAAGGATTTTTAAGGCAATTCAAATATGACAGTAGTGAGCTTTTATTCTCAAAATCTAAGGTATCTCCTCTCCCTCCTCCCCTCCCCTCCCTCCTCTTCCTGAACTCTTGGCACTTTAACCCGAGGGGCAGCATTTTCAGGTCATGTCAATTTGTGGTTCTTTGCCTAAATTTTTGCCATTTTCTAGTTCTGAAATATACAGTCTAGGTCTTTAATCTCCATCTCAGATTTTCTGTTCTACACCATGCTGATTCACAAGGAGGATCTCTTGATCACGTCCATGGGTTCTTAAGTGTTGTGCTCCTAAAACTGTTCTATATTTTTCCTTTGTTCCTGCCTGTTTGTGACAATTCTTCAACTCTGCCTCGGTCCCTGTGCTTTCTCATTTACATGGTCTACTCCACTGCTGATTCCAGTGCTTTATTCACTTAGTCCTTCTCTACTGAGACTTTAATTCATAGTTTCTTTCAGAATCCCTCTTTGATGAATTCCTCATGTAAGATTATGAATTGCTCATGGAAGTATTAAGTTGAGTCTTCATCGTGATTCATGTGTTAATAGGAGCACTCGTTCAGGTCAGTGATTATTCTGAAAATTGGACTTTTGGATTATTTCTTTGGCAGTTCATACACCTCTAGAACTTTGGATTCAGTTTCTGGACAATTATCAATTTTTCGAACCATTATCAATTTTCGCCCATTTTTCTTCCCCTAATTATTGAGTTTCTATTTTGCAAATGGTACAAATGTGAGAAGGAATAGTTCTTCACATTTTATGTTCACACACGTTCCAGATACAGAAATAAGAGTAAAATAAAGACAATGCCTGATACACTACCAATAACCACAGAAAGAACCCGCAAGAAATAATGCAGCATAAACTATGAAGATAAAATTAACCAATGTAAAATGCATAAAAGAATGAGACAACAGGGATTGTACACAAATGCAAAAAAAGTTAAAGAAAATAAAAATAAGAAAAAGTAAAGGAACACTAGAAGAGAATTCTAAATATCAAAAGATAAATTTGATTATAAAATAAGGAAAACAAATAAAATTACACAAAGGAACAAAGAGCAATGAAAATAAACATATAAGAAGACTTAACTATTAGAGAAGTGAAAACAAGGGCCACAGATGGTAGCACAGGTCTGCAATTCCAGCACTCAGGAGGCAGAGTGGGCAGATCTTTGTGAGATTGAGGCTAGCCTGGTCTACATAGCCAGTTTCAGGCCAACTGGGGCTACAGGGAGACCCACAGAACAAAATAAAAAAGTGAAAACACTAACCATGCCAAAGAGTCACTGTCAGGCAGATGAGACCACTGGACTTCACTCTTTAAGCAACACAGGTCTGTCCTGGAGCCGCTAACGCTAGTCAGTTGGTACCGCACTCTTACACTCCTCTGGCTGACCTTGCGGTCATGGCTTCGGGTTCCCTCCCACTTGCGATAGGGTTAGGGGTGTGACTGCTTCCTACTTCCCTTTGCTTTGCCTTTCTGCTTTTCTCCTTCATGACTGTCCTGACATGCTCTTCTTGGCCCCCAGCCCCTCCTCTCTTTCTCCCCCTTGAACACACCCTTTACTTTGTTGCTCTTCTCCCCCTCCCATAGTAGAACAGAGAAAATTTCCAATCTGCCATCTTATCCTGGAACCCAGATGCTCTCTCTCTTATAAATTCCACAGATGAATGCAACGATAACTGTATTAAAATTGTTTGTGTCTGGCACTGCAATCTTGGTCAAAAGCTCATGTCTGTGGGAGGGGGGTCATAGGCCCTAGGATGGAACCTGCTATTGTTATTTTGCTAAATGGTCACACTGCAAAACCACCGCTAAACATTTACTCTTCACCCATGGATTGGGCTGCTCTCAGCCGCGGTCAGAGCTTCACCTGGCAGCGGGCGATGAGAAGAGGCACAGCTGGTCACTGTGCTGAGAAGACGACACTGAGCACTCAGCCATCAACAGGACGTCTGCATTACGCCCGGCACCAAAACTCAGGAAGCACGCCGGGAGAGGAGGTGGGAATAAGGTGAGCCAGAGGACGTGGGGAGGCCGCGACTGCTGTCTCAGGACGCGACACGGCTGTCCCACCACGAGCAGGTGTGGTCACCTATACAAGATGAGCCAGCCCTGATCCCAGCACAGGCAGAGGAGATGTTTCTAGGCCCCAGCCCTTATGGGGAGCCATTGGCAGTTGTCGTTGCTGGGCAAGGAAGAACCAGTCCTCTAAGGGAAAGCATGTTTCTTATCGCTGGTATCACCACAATACAAAGGCAACCGAAGAATAATGGTAAAAGAGCACATCAAGAAACACCCGGTAAAAAATGGCATCATTGTTTTTAAAAAAGAGAAAAAAACCTGGGCACTTAGTAACGTATCTAACCAGCATAAATGCACAGCAGACCTGCACAGGGATAAGAGTTTGGACAAATCTAAAAACATACACCTCAACATCAAAAACAGGGAAATGGAACACACGGAGAACGGCTTTGGAAGTTATATAAAGTATCTGATCCACGAGTCCAGAGGTCTTCAGGCCTGGGTTTGACCGAGTTGTGAAAACAGATCGGGACAACCAATACCCGATGAGCTCTCTCCTTGCTCACCTCCCGAGCCCAACATGTATTTACAGACCTGGGAGGTTCCAGAGTGAGGCTTCTGACACACTCCATGGCTCAAATCCATGCTGCAACCTGAAGGTCGACTCTGGTTTGGTCATGGAGTACCCTGTAAAAGGGAAACAATGTGCAGTTTATCCGAATGTACTCAGTCAGGCCCAGTGGTAAAAGATGATGACATCTTCACTTCAGGAGCTGTGCTATGATGGGTGGTTTAGAAATTCTTTGGAGACAGAATTTATACCTTTTACTGACTGGAATATTACTCTCAAGTCCTATTAAACTGCCTGACAAATAATCTAAAATAATTATCTTTCAAAAATTTAAGTAAACAGAAAAGAAAAAAATGAAAGCTAATATGATTAAATTGAAAAGACCATTTATGAGAAATTAATAAAATGAGATCATAAAAAAAATCCAGAAATCTTGCAGGTGAATAGCTCGATTAATGGGGAAAAAAAAAAAAAAGACTGTACAGAAATGGACAAGAGAAAAAATTCTTTGCACAAGGATTGGCTATTCTGAAACAACCCAGATACATTAAAAAAATTGAGGGAACTGCCTCCGATGGCAGGGATCACTGTGGAAGGGCTTCCCAGACAGCTGGGCAGCTAGTTACTCATATGAACCCAGCAATGGTGACAGCATGGACAAGTGCTGCATAAACTCAAGCCAGACAAAATCCTAGCACAGATGTGGGGAAGTGGATAAGAAACCCAACCCTACCTGAGGAACTATTTGAAACCAATGGCTGCTGGGAGGAGAGAAATGGTCTCTTTTAAGGGTGTGAGTCTTGGTAGGTTACCCAGGCTCTAGTGAATGGAGCCACACACAAGGACTGACATTTGCCTTGTGAATATTCCAAAAGAAAACAGAAAGGACATAAAAAACAGCACAGACTCGGTGAAAGAACTTTACAGCATAGGCGAGGTATGTACACCCACTCCAGAGAACTCAGAGGAACTTGAACAGACCAGACCAATAAATGACTGTGTGTCACACTGCAGTCAAACTGGCAAAACTCCAGGACAGAGAAAATTCCCCAGACTTTGAGTGAAGGTTACTGTGGACTGCTCCGCCCTGAACAGGTCGTGTGCGTCACACCTCCTCCCTACATGGCTTAGGGCACATCAAGGCAGAGGGGAGGGAAGCTGTAAGAGCAACAGGATATGAGGACTGCTGCTAACAGTCTTCTGGACATGACAGGCTCATTGCACTCAGGAACTCACCTCAGCTGGGCTACTAATGAGAGACCTGCTGGTTAATGGCTGCTGGGGGCCAGAGAGCCAGACTCTCCAGAAGGCGGCCCCCGGTAGGCTGCCCATGTTTCAGTGGACAGCCATACACATAGGGATGACACCGACTGGACTCAGCGGAGTATAAACACATGAAGTGGGAACGGAGCAGGCTGGCGGATCTGGGAGGAGTTGGAGAGGGACCGGGGAAGTGAATTAGATCAAAATCCATTTTATACACATATGAAATTCTCACAGAATGAGTGAAAAACCTGCCCATTAGAGGAATAGCTATGTCCTCAACTGTCAATTTACACAGCTCCATTACAATTATTTCAAAACTAGACAAATACCACAGCTAATATTTTTGATGAACATTGGTGCAAAAATTCTCAACAAAACAGGAAATCAAATAGATGAGCACATAAAATAACATACTTACATATTGTGATCATGTGTCCCAGGGATGAAATACTCACAAGCAGAAACCACTCAATCCACATAGTGAGCAACAAAAAACCAAACAAGGGCTGAGGGCTGGTCAGCAGGCCAGCACCCACGTGAGACACCGAGCATGGCACCCAGCGCTGTGACCCAGCACCATGGGGAGGTGGAAGATCCTGTCTCAATGAAACAAGGCAGACAGCACTAACGCAGGACCCCAGATGTCCACTCCCTGCCTGCGAGCATGTGTACATACATGCAAACCTATATACATATGTGCACAGCCATCACACACATGCACATTTAACACACAAAGAAAAACATACTCATGCATATTCAATGGTACACTTTGGATCACAGATGTACTCCAGAGACAATATGTTATAATTAAGGGACAGAACCCACTGTGAGGGAATGAAGTCACGGACACCTGCCCGGAGTAGGTGATCTTAGGCGTCAGCTCCTGCCCTCCCTCAGCGGCCAGGCCAGGCGGGAGCAGCTCTGTTCTACCCCATCCAGGCTCCCAGCCCTCTTCCTCCACACACAGTCCAAAGGATACGGCCAATAACTAGCAACCAAAACCTCAGAAAATCATGAGCCACAGCAGATCGCTCCCCTTTTCTAAGACACTGATCTCAGGTGACGTCAAAACGACAGCAAGCTAATATTATTCAATCAAGAGATGATTTCCAAACAGAGACCTCTATAGCTTATGATCAAGACAGACAATTTTTCTACAAATTATGCTTAGAAAATGGAACAGATTCCTCTTTCTCACCGTAAACAGAAATCAACTGAAAGTTGATCAAAGATTTGAAATATCTTATTTATTATTTTTAAAGTGTATGAAAGTATTGCCTGCATGTAGGAAGTTGCACCCATGTCGTGCAATGCCCAGTCAAAGGAGGGTGTCAGATTCTATGGAACTGGAGTTACAGACAGTAGTTAGCCTCCACGTGGGTGCTGGGAATTGAACCCAGGTCCTCTGGAAGAGCAGCCAGTGTTCTTAACCACTGAGCCATCTCTTCAGTCCTGATCAAAGGCCTAAATATAAGACCTAAAATTCTGAAGCTCTTAGAATATGTAAGAATATTTGAGGCAATGTAGAGGGTCTTTTTAGATATGCCAAAAGCACAGCCAACAAAAGCAATTTTTCTTTTAATGAGATTGCATTAAATTGAAAACTTATTATAAGCAACCATTAAAACAAACAATTAACCCACAGAATGGGAAAACACTGGCAAAGTATTTATCCACAAGAAATTCATTTCCAGAAATACAAAAACCTAAACCACCTAGACAGCAGAAAACTAAGTGCTCTGATGAAATCTGGATAAATGGCCTAAATAGACATTTCTCAAACATGCAATAAAATATCCAATAAACATATGAACAAACACATATCATGCCTAGACATCAGGTGAATGCCCATCAAAACCACACGGGGGTCACAAAACAATAAATGCTGAAGTCTCATAAACTGACGGGGAGAGTACATCAGGGCGCCTAGTACAACATGATGCTCCTCGGAAAGCCAGCTAAAGAGCCGCTACATGACGGCGTTATCCCACTGCTGGCTAAATGCATTCAAAAGAGATGAAACCAATCTTTCACTGAGAAAGTGCTTTCCTGTTTACTGTTGCGTTTGTTCAAAGTCAAGCCACATAACCACGGCAGGAGCGCAACAACAGAGGAACAGGCCAAGAAGAGGTGGCATATGTAAACAACTTAATACTGATCCATCAAAATAAATGAGAACATTGTCACCTACTAGTGACATGGACCGGGTGGGGGACAGCTATTTATTCTGGGTCTGAAATGCGCGCCACCATGTTAAAAGCAGAGCGGCTGTGGTGACCTGCATGACTCCTCGGCCTTCGATCACAGCAATGAAACAAAGAGAAAAATATAGCCGATATCTAGGTACGGTGATGGCGACGTGCCTGCGACATTCTCTCACAGGACTACCATGAGCCCCTAACTGAGATTTCTTTTTCTAATACAATATTTTCATTAATCCTCTGGGAGTTTCATGTACGTATGCAATCATTTCTATCACAGTCACCTCCTCCTCCTCCTGCCCCTCCAGTGCCCTTTGTTGTTGTTAATACTAATCCGCCAAGTTCAACCTGTGCTGTCCAGGTACTCATGGGTGTGGGTCGTCCACTGCAGCAGACCTACCAGAGGCCATACCCTTAAAGAAAGCCGACTCTACTTCCCCCAGCAGCCATCAACTGCCAATAGCTTTTCAGGCAGGGGTGTGGATTCGTGCCTCTCCCCTAACCCTGCTGGAATTCCCACTGCCTTGATCTCATGCAGGTCTTGTACAGGCAGCTGCTTGAGTTCCTGAGTGCAGCGCTCAACTGCGATTTCAACGGAGACTCCTGCTGCCCAACTACATGTGGCATAAATTGGCAAAAACTACTAAAACCGGGATTTGGGGTGCTATGGTGAACTCAAAGTCACATTTGCTCTCTAAGTACCCTTAACAAACTCTATTCACCAAACAGGATGGATGGAATCTCTTCTTTGGGCTGGTGACTCACTGTACATCTGGGGTGAACAGATCTTTCTTCTAGCCTCCTCAGGAAAACGCTGAGACAAATAAAACGTCAGAAAAAAAAAGAAAAATCCTGAATGTTCTCATTACATCTACAAGCTAAACCTGACCTCAAATAGGTAAGAAAACAGAAGAGCAGTTACTAGAGAATATACTTAATGAAAAAGGGAGATAGGTTGAAACGGAGGAGCATCTTTGAACTCTCTCTGATCCAGGGGACCAGCTGTGTACATAACTGTCACTGGGTAAAAACTGGAAAGCAGCTCAATGTGACCAGGATCTGATGCATTTTCCTGTTTACTCCTTTACCCAGGACCCACCGACTGACCTGGAAGGTTCCAGATTGAAGTGTCCGCTACCCTCCATGGTTCAAATTCACGCTCCAACATGAATATCAACTCAGGCTTGGTCATGCAGTAGCCTGTAAATGAGAAATAATGTACAGTTTCTGCCACAGCACAAAAGCAGGTTCACTGGTGGCACAGTAGCCTCCATCTGAGGGAATGTTCCCATGGGTGAACGAGAAGCTTTGGTTAGAGTGTTTACGGACTGGAATATCACCTTAGCTCCCCCCAGTGATGCTCTAAATATGTAAGTAAACAGAAGAATGTGGGAGAAAACACAATCAAACTGAGAAGACAATTCATTTGATTTAGAATCAACTGAAGAAAGCAAGAGCGATCAGAACAAAGGAACAGCCACAAACTTGACGGGAAGGCGTGGGGCTCAGTATGGCTCCACAGCTACACGCTGTTCTTATGCAAGCATGAAGACCCGGGTTTGGATCCCCAGCACCCAGGTAAAAAGCTGGGCACGCCCATGAGCACACCTAATAACCCCAGTGCTGGTGTTGGGGGGGGAGGGGGTTGGAAGATTTGCTTGAGTTTTCTGGCTAGCCAGTTTAGAAAAGATTCCAACCAAACAACAAACAACCCCCTGCCACAAAACAGTAAGAGTCCCTGTCTCAAGGGGGTTGGGAAGAGATTGATAGTGCAGGACACCACACATAACATAATGAAACTCATGAAATAGGAAAACTAAAACAGGCTCTACAAATGAACTTATCATGCAGAGAAAACATTTCTGAGCAAACACAGTGGTTGTTTCAAATAAACTATTTATACAAGAGATTAATTTCCAGAATGTGGAAGGCCCTCAGAGACCTTAACAACCAAAACAGATAAATTTTTTAAAAAAATGGTCTCAGGACAGTTTCTGTGTGTGAAAAACCGACAAACTGGACATACAAGCAGTCTCTCAGTGTACGAAGAAAGGGTGAATCCTCGCATTCACTGAGGGAATGCTCACTGAAACCACGCAGACACTGTGCTCCGTGATTAGAATGGTTCTCTAAGACACAAATGCTGAAAGGTCTCCTAAACTGAGCTTGTGATCTTCGGTACTGAAGCCACAAAGAAAACCAGAGTGACAGTTTCTCAACAAACTAAACACAGAACCACCATATAATGACACCATTGTTGGTTATATATGCACCCCAAGGAAATGAAATCGGTGCCGTGAAGAGAAGCCTGTGCTCTCGTGCTTACTGCATTATCACAGAACAAGGTATGTAATTGACACAGTAAACCACAGAACAACGCCAGTGGAGCAATATGTAAGAAAATGCGACACACATAAATAACCGAATACCATCTATGGAATGATCACAAAAAGTGAAAGCTGTGTTCACGTGCAGCACGACATGGACAGGAGTAGAAGGTGGCGTGTGAAGCTGTGACGTGGTTATTTCTTCTGGGGTGGAGATGGCCATTGCCATATTAATACAGAGCAGCTCTGTGACTGGCAGAAGACCTTGGCCCACAGGCATGACCACCAAAAGAAGCACACAGTGGACTGTGAGGTAACAGCAATGGAGTTGCTCACTGTCCTTCACAGGACGGCTGTCAGCCGCTTACCTGGACTCCAAGACTGCCTGCAGCAAAAAGTCGTAAAACACTGGCTAGTGTTGGGATTTTTCAAGGCACAGCTAACCAAGATTTACTTAGGCTCTTTGTGTGTTGTGTGTGTGCTCACAACCGTGTGAGCATGACTGTGTGTGTGCACATGTGCATACATGGGAGCAGGTCAGGACCTTCAATGTTCTTCCTCAGGCACTTTGTTTGAAACAGGTTTCCTTGCTGGCCTGGACAAGCAGGCTCGGCCAGCTGGTCAGTGAGCCCTGGGATCTGCCTGGTCCCCACTGCCGTGACCCCAGCACTGGACAGTGCAAGCTGTCCATCTGTCGTCTGGCAGCTCCTCTCCAGGAGGAGGAACTCCTGAGACTCAGGAGGTAGACAGAGGACCAGAGGTCTAGGAACGTGGAAACACAGAGATGCTGGAGCCTCCCCAGCTTCACGGAGTAAGTGGTTGCTGAGGAGGGGACTCTGACCAGTCCAGCTGAGCTGCCTGGATCTGTGCAGAGAGCCCCAGCGATGCAGCCTTCGTGAGTCATCACTCATGCTGAGGCCAGCTGTTTGGGGAGGCAGAGGCTTTTCTGAGTTACATCCTCTCGTGCACATACCTGACCTATGTTCCCGTTGGTAACCCAAAGAAAACCCCATTGGCTCACCAAGTTGGACTTTATTTCTTTGGTCTGTCACAGGTTCCCTTTCTGGGATGATGTGTGTGTGTGTGTGTGTGTGTGTGTGTGTCTGTCTGTCTGTCTGTCTGTCTCTGTGTATTTCCTCCAGGAAAAGTCTACCACAAACACTTGGCACTTGAACAGAAACAAGATAGAACCAAAAATAAGCTGGGGAGGAGTGAGTGCGGGGTCCCGGCCTCAGGAAGGAGCGAGTGCGGGGTCGGGGAGGAGTGACTGCAGGGTCGGGGAGGAGTGACTGCGGGGTTGGGGAGGAGCGAGTGCAGGGTCCCGGCTTCGGGGAGGAGTGACTTCGGCCTTGGGGAGGAGCGAGTGCGGGGTCCCGGCCTCGAGGAGGAGCTAGTGTGGGGTCCCGGCCTCGGGGATGAGTGAGTGTGGGGTCCCGGCCTCGGGTAGCAAGGCGTGCAACAGAGGCTGAGCACCCAGAGGATGGAGTGTCCTCAGCGGGAATTCCAATACACCTGTCCTTTCCCACGCCATGGCAATGGCTGCATGGCTCTTGCTGTAGGTAGTGAGATGTGTAACTAAGGCTGAGCTATTGAGATTTAGAGTTTAGAACATCCATGGTGATAATCCTCAGGTGGCAGCCTTTGTCTATGTGGTCTGTGTGGTATTGAGTGGCCTGCCTGCTTGATGAGTGAGTGGGGTTTGTCACTTGAGTACGGAGATGCCCTGAGAATGGTTGAAGGCTCAGGGAAAATTTTGCAGTCTTTGAGTTTTAGCATGTGGCTTCGGAGGTTATCCAGCCTCTGCAGTGTGTAGTAAGAAACACATCTGAGGCCAAGGTGGTGGCCCAACAGGAACTTGTTTGTGTAAAGGAGGACTTACAACAAGAAAAGGTGATGGAGCTAGCTCCTCCATTTCAGCCTCTGATCTGGCATCAGATGAAAGGGAAGGTACGATCCTGGAGGTGCTGGCCTGCCATCCGACACAGCTGGGGACGCAAAACAAAGAGCACAAGCTAGATGTGTGCTGAAAAGCCCTTCCCGGGATCCAGGACCGTGGAACTCAGGGAAGAATCAAGGAGTGAGGAGACCACGGCAGGAACAATAGAAGACACTGTCGGGTCTGACCTCTAATAAAGAAGAAGGAAAATCTGTGAGCCAGCATGAAACGGGGGCCTGAACCATGGTCTGGTCCAAGAAACTGGTAATCAGGGAATACTCAGCATCTAAACTGCTCAAATTGGGAACGACTTTTTTTTTTTTAATATTTTTGGTTTACTTATTTTTATTTTATGTGTATGAGTGTTTTGCCTGCATGTATGTAAGTATATTACATGTGTGTCTGGTACCTTCAGAAGCCAGAAGACAGCATAACATTCCCTGGAACTAGAATTACAGGTGGTTGTTAGCTACCACGTGGATGCTGGAAACTGAACTCTGGTCCTCTGGAAGATCAGCCAGCGCAGTTAACAACTGAGCCTTCTCTCTAGGAGTGAAAGTTTGTCACAGACTGGCTTGTGAGCTGTAGGCCACGGGAGCAAATACAATCAGTCTGACTTCAGCAGAAACAGAAAAACTGAGCAACATAACTACCCATTCCCCGTTAAGACAAAGGCCGCACGACCTGAGACAAGAGAGGAAACCAGCCCCGGCAGCCGGGCTCGTCTGTGCCACTTGGACTACTTGGTTACCATGTCTGAAGTCTGAGCATCAGGGAATGGAGGTCGACAGCGGAAGTCCAGGCACCACTGAGGAAACTGGGAGTAAGGGAAGCCATGGCTGCGCCCTGCAAGAGGCCACACAGAACTGTTCACAGGAGAGCTAAGAAAGAACCTGATTCAGCAGGAACTTCCGGACTGGCATGGGGCTCTCGTGGCTAGCTGAGTAGCTTTGGCAGACCTGAATCGTTTAGACCAGTATATGAACAGAGTTCAGAAGTTCTTGGAGGGAGGGGATAAGAAGAAGGAAAAACAGACGATGCATCCTGTCTGAGTTACTTGAAGGCTAAAGTGGCAAGATCTGTACCGAGCTGGAGTTCCCACAGAAAACACTGATAAAAAGAAGGCTTTAAGGCCTCACCAGCTCACCAAAGTGTTAAAAAGAGTGCAAGACCAGGAGATGGGGCTGGTTCCCGCTGGACCTCCTGTGCCGGAAGGAGATGCCTTGGGGAGGGAACCGGCAAGGCTGCAAACAAGCCGACGCCACGGATGGTGACCAGAGGCCTCGTGCTAAACTGTGGATTTATTGGTTCCCAAATATGCAAAATAGTTGGGCTTTTGATGGATACCGTGGCTGAGTGTACCTTTATTCATGGCAACCCCCAGAGCATCAGGGGCCATGGCCAGCATGGATGTACTGATATGGAGAAAAACAGTGCACATAAGAAAGACCAAGCTTGTTCTAGGGATAAGAAATAATCTCCCCAGAGTAAACTGCACAAATTTCTCTCCTGTAAACTTATTCTGGGGGTGGAAATTGTTCACAGCCACGCAGAGAGGTGCACCCCGGCAGGCGAGCTCAGCCATGCAGAGAGGCGCGGTGGGGTGGGCGGGCTCAGCCACGCAGACAGACATTCCTGTTACCCCTGGCCCTGGGCTAAACCAAACAGCCAGGTCAGCGCCACCAAGCTGACAGGTTTGGGGGAATGCATGGAGGCCCCATGAAGGTGGTTCCAAGATGAGAGCGCCAAACATTTCACACAAATGATGAATTTTCTTGTACTATATTAGACCTTGCTAATGTATTTCTTTTGTTAGGTATTCCTTTGGCTGCCAGATCCCAAGACAAATTTGTGTTCACTTGGAACTGTCCACAGTGGACCTTCAGAGCAAGCCCCCAAGGTTACCTTAATAGTCCCACTATTTGTCATGGTATGATGACTCAGAACTTCGCTTTGTTCTCTGTAAAAAGATTTCATTATACAGCTGACACAATGCTAACTTCTGAGTGTTTTACAGAATTAGAAAAGCATCTAAAAGACATGCAGGTGCTACTAAAGAAATGAGGATGGGAGGTCAGGCCATACAAGGTACAAGAGCCAGGCACAGCTATAGGATTCCTGGTGTATAATACCTGACAAAGTTACTGAGAAAAATTCTACAACAATGTGTGCCTGTTAATGTGAAAGAGCGTCAGGAAATCTTGGGGCTTCTGGAGTACTAGGGGACTTTCGTATCCTACCTTGCCCAAGTTTCTTGATAAAGAAAGATGCCATTTAGAATCAGGTTAGAAGGCTCAAGTGAGCAAGCTAAGATCTCTGTAGCAGGCTAAAAACTGCGTGCTATATTATTCCAATGTCCCTTCCTGTCTGAAGTCACCAGAAGCTCAGAAGGCTATTACAGCTGGGGGTAAAAACAACCTGAGCAAACAGTTCCAATGGGGTTTTGGTCTCAGGCATGGAAGGAGGCAGAAGGTTGGGACACGGTGCTAGAACGCTATTGCTAGCTGTGTATACAGAATTACACAAGGTAGAATCCATCTCTGGTCCTACCTCTATGACCGGAGTAACAGCCTACCTAACGAAGGGCTCGACCCAAGGCCTTCTTTCTGTCCAAGGCCCTTTCTTGGGTGGCACAGAATCAAACTCCACAAGGGTGACATGCATATTTACTGTAACATGGTCTGCAAGCCCCATCATCACTGCCATGCAGACTATCCTGGAGCCAACATCCTTTAAAGCCACTGAGCCCCCTCCAGTCACTGAGCCAATAGCTAAACCAGATGAAGTATTTGAAGGGAAGCAGCCATCAATCCCCACAGATCCCTGGTCACAGACGGTATAAGGAGGAGCACCAAACAGGGACGGACAGCTGCAATGACGTGAATGGGCAGACACCACACGGCCAGAGACGCGCGAAAGAAGAAGTAGCCACTGAATTAAGAACAGTACGAACAGGGGCTGAAGGACAGCTCAGTGGTTACAAGCTGTTCCTGCAGAAGACCCGGGTTCATATCCCAGTACTCGCATGGTGGCCTGTGCCACCATGCCTCCCTTGAAACAACAAGCCCAAACTCTTCCTTCTATATATTGCCTTGGTCCACGTGTTTTATTACAACAGAAAACCAGCTGCAACAGGAACCTACACAGGATGGAAAACAGTGAAGACTAGCATTCCTGTAGATGATTCTGATATCCCACATGCTGTCTGGTCACGCAAAGCCTGCTTCCGACTGTGACCTAGGCAGACAGGTGCTACGATGGGAAATGTACACTGTCAACTTGCCCTGTCAGGGACTGACAGACTAATAGGGCCTAGGCCTGTTAGGGAGGGATGCAAATACACCCTTGCCTCTGTAGATCACGTCCACAAGTCGCTTACAAGTGCTTCCACGTAAAGGAACAGGTAAAGCCACAATCAAGGGTCTCACCCAACTCGTGTTGAGTTCGGGAGTGAGCACAGCTGCCAGCAGAGAGCTGGCAGTGACAGGGCGGCCACTGTGAGCACCGGTATGCACAGCTGGACCGAAGACATCCAGATGCAGCAGTGCTGACTGTACAAACCCTGCCAGGCCAGGCTAACTGAAAAAAGAGCCGGTTATTAGAACAGCCGAAGAGCTTAAGTACAGGAGGACCCCTCAGAGGCCACAGGTTCTTAAATGAAAACCCTAATGCCAGAGGTGAGCTAGCTACAAGCTGTGGGCCAAGAAAGCCCCTCAGGCACCACAAACCAAAAGGCTACTGCCACAGCTGGCGGCTGCATGCCAGACCTAGACAGTTCAACTGCTGCAGACACTACACACTGTAACTGCACAGCATGGAGAAATAGGGCTGGAGCTGAACAAGGAGCTCCCGCCTTCACTGGAGGCTTCTGTAGTGCCCGAAGGCGCCATGCAGGCCTGCTGAGGAAGAACTGCCACTAACGCTCAGCCTTGGACGTTGTGTGCTACAGAGCTGAAATGGCTGCAGGATGCGTGTACTTCTGCAATAGTGGTGACGATCATGGGCACAATCATCAGCTTTGCATGGAATTTAACCACTCATGTACAGGAAGGAAAGACAAAACCCTGTGGCTGGGAGGCCGTAGGCCCCAGTGGGAAAGCTACTGCTGCTGTTTTATTAAACGGATGTGATGTGCCTGTCAAACTGCCTTCAAAACATTTGTGCTTATTTCTGCAGATCACCGTTGCTGTCCATGTCAACCAGCCATGAGAAGAAACTTTCTCTTTGTAATGGATGGCGCACAGTATAGACTCATAACCACTGGGGACGCTCCTGAGAACAACTGACTGTCCACACACAGGCCCAATGCTTAGCCAGAGACATCTACACCACTCCCTCCAAGGCTTAGAGAACACTGTGGTAGAGGGGATCAGAAAGAACTTCAGAGTCAGAGGAATGGGTGAGGTGTTACAGATGGGTCTCCTCTGAACTGAAGTATCCTCTTCTGGAGGGAGGGGAAGGCTCCTGTGACTCAGGCAGGAAACAAAAGGTCACATGTCTAAGAAAGCAGAAACTTGGAAGATGCTAGAGGGCCCCTCCCCAGCTTCGCAGGAAGAATAAACAGCCACTGGGGAGAGACTCTGATCTGTCCAGCTGCAGAGAGCAGATTTCTTGGACAGTTGAGCTGCCTGGCATTTGTGCAGAGCTCCGGGAAGGCAGCTTTCGTGAGCCATCACTTGCGCTGAGTGGGCTGTTTGGAGACGTAGCTACTTGAGTTATAATGTCTCCTGTAAGTAACCCCTCACCCAAATTTCTGTTGGTAACCCCAACAAGAATTTGGTGTAATCATTACTTTGGTATGTTATGAGTTCTCTTTCTGGGTGAACTGACCAGTGTGTGTGTCTCTATCTGTGTATGTCTGTGTCTGTGTGTGCGTGTGTGTTGTATCTCCCCAGACAGTCTGTCACACAACACCAGTATGCCCAGTTTTTTAGATGGTTTAATGGTAACAGTAGTTTCAACTTGTCAGGATCTGGACTCACTAGAAGACAAGCCTCTAGGTGCACCTGTGATGGACTGACTAGATCAGGCTGGCCTAGATCAGGCTGGCCTCAGTGCTTCTGACTGAACCATCTCCCCAGCTGTGATTGTTAAGTAACCTCAACAGACTCATCTGTTTGCCAAGGTGGAAGTTATGGAATGCTTATTTGGTCACTGACTCCATATCTGGAGTGAATAAAGCCACCTCTGCATTTCCTTAGGAAAGCCACTATATAAATAAAATATAGCCGGCAGAAGAAAATCTTGCATGTACTCATGATACCTGAAGTTAAAGGTAATCTCAAAGAAATAATAAAACATAAGACAGTGGTTATTATAGTCGGAAAAGGTACCAGGAGAGAGGAAAAGAGGGAGGATGTACGCGGAATAGACTGCAAGGAATGGGGGATTCTTAACATCCTATAGAACAGAAGTAAATACGTGGTTGCAAACAATTAACTGAATATTTCAAAATAGCTATCACAGGGATTTTAAAGTCTCTCAGTACGAACAAGCACTGTATGCCTGAGCTGACAGATTTACCATCATGATCACCACATACTATGTAAGTGTGCTGTACCGCCACAGCGTTCTCCATAAATGTGTGCCATTACCATGCACCACCTAAATTTCACAGGATAAGATGAAGGCGAAAAGTGAGAACTAGTTCCTACAGTTCCCAGTCGAGAGACAATGCTGCCGAGAGCAGGGGCGTGCACTCACCCAAGAGCAGCAGGCTGCTGTAGTTCTCCAGCATCACGTCCCTGTACAGGGACTTCTGAGCCGCGTCCAGGTCCTGCCACTCCTGCCAGGTGAAGTACACAGCTACGTCCTCAAACGACACCAGCTCCTGAAATGACACGTTTCTCTTCAAGTCAGAGACTGAGCCTTGGGAACAGAAACAGGGTTAGTCTCCTGTGTGTGTGCATGTCTTCCCAGCGCCTCACAGAAGGCACGGCTTGATTTGTATTGTTTATCATGGGAGAAAGCAAAATTAACACAAATATATACACCTCTAACATGACTGAGTTCCTCAAGGAATTATAATAGAAATAAAACCCATAGAATACATGTATGTAAGATTTGTGCTAAGAGCAAGAGAAGAGCATATATAAATTCAGCCACATAAAAGTAACATTAGATCTGTAAAGAACAAACAAATGACAAGGCAAAGGCGGGGCTGGCTACACGGCACGTGCTAGAGCTTGTCCAGCTGGGGCAAGAGAAGGTTCAGTTCCAGCACTGGAGAATATGTCCTAGGTCTTCGACTGCGGGTCTCACGGGGTCCATAACTGAATGTGGGATTTGGGTAATACTGTGTAACAGTAA
This sequence comes from Eospalax fontanierii, assembly GCA_035773235.1. Lineage (NCBI taxonomy): Eukaryota > Metazoa > Chordata > Mammalia > Rodentia > Spalacidae > Eospalax > Eospalax fontanierii. Next base: position 10,947,572 of record CM069554.1, read on the forward strand.
CACCCAATGAACACAAATTAATTCAAATCAAATATGCAGTGTACCGGGTGTTTCCAGCTGTGCTCGCCTGTGCCGTGTCAGGCAGCTTCACGGTGGTCTTTGTTCTGCTTACACAGATGTGTACTTTCTACTGTCCATGCCATCGAACCACACAACTCCCAGAAGCACTGCCAGAACACCTTGGCCTGATTTGAGACTTCAGTTATGTTACAAAATATAGCGTTTTACTCCACATAATTTCCTGTTTTTATAGAAACGTGGTGGATGATACAATGCAGCAGTGCCTGAGTAAAGAAAGACGAAACGAGTGGTTGCCGGTGAGCTGGACCTGTTCTCAGAACTATTCCTTCCGGCTTCGCTTGGAACTGTTCTCCAAACAAAGCACTTTCTTATATTTAACTAAATAGTACATCAGCATTATATGGGAAAGAAATGAGGAACTTTGTCTTAAAGAATCTTTAAGCAGAGAAGAAGTTTTCCTTGTCTGACCCCTACTGACCCAGGACAACATACAAAACCGCAAACGGATGTTATCAGTCTTGTTTTGCAACATTTATTGTGGGCAATTCTTCACTTTCAACCTGCCAAGGTCTCTGCTTCCAGCAATGATATTAGAATACACATAGACACACAGACATAGACACAGAGACGGCCCATACACAGACTCTCTCTCTCTCTCTCTCTCTCTCTCTCTCACACACACACACACACACACACACACACACACACACACTGTATTCTGGAGCAAGGGTGGAAAGGGTTATCAAGGAGAAATAAGGAACACAGTTTCAGGTTAGAGCTATGTGTTTAGTTTAGCTGATTACATGAGGAGCCCAAGGCCTACAAAGAGTGTTTACACTGTTTTCCCTAAATGCTGCCTAGATTTAACTAAGCTGGCTACACTGTAGGAAGGCACACTGAATAGACAGTGTTAAATGACCTCAAAACATAAGATTAACTTTGGTTATAGGTTGAGGTAAGACAGGAAACATTCCCAGAAAAGTCATTCCCACAGAAACATAATGGTTTAATTATATTATACAAAGACTTTCACAATTTTCTTGCCATCATCCCTTAGCACTTAAATACCAAATTAGTGTGTTTTTACTGTATTGTTAGACAAACAGCACATCAATATTATTAGTGTGCAAATTTGCTTTCGTCTTTAATAAATGGTAAAATTATGCTTATTGAATTGTTTTAAAATAATTCATGACTTATGATCGGCCACTGTTTGACGTCTACACCCGTTTTATGTACTTTACACCTGGATTTATATAAAACTTCTTCAGGAGGAAAGCTATCACTAGCAGAAAATGTTTCTGAAGCCCTGGAATAGGGGACTCCTGACTCACCTTCCACCCACGGACAATAAGCTTAATAAACATGTGCACAGATCCCAATCCCACTCAAAAGCTTAGGTTAGTTGTCCAAGTCTACACACTTACAGTGCGACTGAGAAAACGGCCACCTCGAATAAGCTGTGAATACTCAGGCACATCCGTCATGAACAGAACCTTGGCCAGTTTGCTATAAACCTGTAGAAAGATTCCAAATACCTAACCCTACACCCTGAGGATAGGAATGCAGGGATCTTACATGTGGCATGCTAACATGTCATTCCATGTACATGGATCTACATGAGTCTACCTAGAACACAGAGTAAACTCTGGGTTTATACACTAATGTTAATATTCGCACTGCCTTCGTCCTCCGGGATGAGAGACACAGCTAACACTCAGAGCTCCCATTTGTCTTCAGAAGCAGTTTCCACCAGAGTTTGGTAACTATTGCTCTGGTTTATCTAACTTGACCTAAGGAGTTAAAGGACACAAGACATGAGAGCCCGGACAGCCTGGATAGGAGCTCATCACTCCCTGGACGGCTCCTCCAGCTCACACTAGCGACAGCAGCTCTTCACTCCTGGAAGGAGTTGGCATTTGCACCAAGAGCCTCCTATTGCTTTAACATAACCTATTACAGGGATGCTGGCTAAATCCCGAAGCTCTGAGAACAAGGGGATCTGGGCACGTGCAACTCTCTCTCCCTGGATCCCAGAAAAACAAACGGATATATGTACATTTCCATGGTTAAAATCCCCAGCAGTAATGCCGAGAAGGGCGAAGAAACCAGAAACTCCTGTTTATTACCAGAAGAACATTTAAAGTATTCTACTCCAATGGCCTCGAAGATCTTAGATTCTTACAAATTTACTGCAAGGACTGAATGCACCAAGCAGCAGGCTTCTCCAAAGCACAGCTGTCGAGTGGTGACGCTAACGGTGACAGCTTACAGTGTTTGGCAGGACACCCGCACGGCAAAGTGAGCGGCAGTGTTATGTATATTAGGACATATGGAGGCCACCAATGAAGGGGTATGAAAGTGATAGGACTGGCTGAGGTGCTCTGTATGAAAGACACAAGCATTCAATAAAAGGGTAAATAAAAAAATTCTCTAGGACACCATGTGGTGGCATTAATATTTCTGTATTTCTCCTACTCAACATTTTGAGTCTTTGGTTCATATATGTGTAGTTACACTTCAGAAACTACTTACTATACATGTTTACTGAAGGATATTTACAAGAATAGTCACAGGAACTATTTTCCATAGACCCAAACTGGAAAACCTCAAATAAATGCCACTCTGTAAAAGTGTAAAGAACAAACAAAAAGGAATGTTTCTTTGGATGAGGCAGACACAAGTTCAATCCTTACAAACTTTAGAGTACAGCAGAACCTAAGAAAATTGGTTCAATCCTGTCTTAATATATAAGAATTCATTTTTTCCTCTTATTGTCACATGCACGCTGAAGGGAAGGATGTGGATTTATCAGGACCATCCTACAAGGCTAAGGGAGAAAATAATCAGAATATAGACAGACCATTTACTTTGGAAATGAATCAGTTACTTTTCTGTTGCTGCCATAAGCAACCATGACCAAGGCAGCTTCAAGAGAAAGAATCTGTTTGGGTTTAGTTTTTATCCACCAGATGGATAAAAATCCAGGCAGGGAGGTGTGCGAGGAGGCAATCGCGGTGGTAGAAGCTGAATGTGAAAGGTCACATCTCCAATGGTAAAACAGAAAGCAGAAAGGCAAGAGCTGGAAATGGGGCAAGGCTGTGAGCTCTCAAAGCCCCCTCAGTGGTGAACTTCCTCCAGCAAGGCTACACGCCTAAGGATTCCCTGACCTCCCACAGGGCCACCAGCTAGGGACAGCGTTCAAATGTTCGAGCCTACAAGGGACATTTCTCCTTCCCACAACCTCAGGTGAGATGAGCAAGAAGCAGCACTCTCCAAAAAGCTGAGCCACAAAATGCAGCAAGTGCCTTTTCTTTGAGCAAGTGCACGTTTTGAATACTGTAAACCTGCATAAAGCATGATTTACCACGGTAACTGTTTCAGTGTGGCTTTCCCTTATGTAATGAGCATCACCGGAGTCAGAAAGCAGCCTTCCGCCCACTCAGGAGTGGCTCCTGTGCTGTCTCCCCTCCGCCCTGGGATTCACTCCTCTATATAATTGATAACTCTACAGAGTTATCAGTACTGGATATTACTCTTAAATGTGAATTCCAAATTTTAAAATAACATCTTACGTTGGCTTCTTTCCTGTCGTACACTGTCTCAAAGGGTCATTCCTGTTGCAGACTGTATCATAAAATTTTGTGTTTAGGCCTGAATAATATTGCATCATATGGATAGATCAGATTTCACATTTTATTAAATGCTTGATGGACATTTGGGTTACTTCCGCTTTTAGCTCTTAGACATAGTGCTACTAAGCATGCATTTGTAAGTTTTTGCTTGACTATTCACATAACTTCTTAAGGATATATATGTGGATATTTATGGATATTAATGGAGTTTATGGATCTTATCACAATCATCTGCTTGAGATGTGGAAGAGTCAATACTGTCCCAGAATTAAAGTGAGATTGCTGATTTGAGATATTTATTTATTGTAGGCATTCCAGATATAAATTTCTCTCTGTACTGCAAAAAAAAAAGTAATTATGCTCAGTGTGGTGACACACACATTTAACCCCATCATTCTGGAGGCAAAGGCAGGTAGATCTCTGTGAGTTCAAGGGCAGCCTTGACAAAAATAAATAATAAATAAATAAAATTAATCCTGTTACACAGAGAGAGACAGAGAGAGGAAATTAGTTCAGCCACTTAAGAATGTAATATGTCAGTTCTGCCAGCTCGCCAATAAAACTCAACATGAAATTATCATAATCCAACAACCCAACAAATCCCTGTTACTGGTATGCATCCAAGGAAAAGAAATTTGAGGGTCAAAGACATAGCTGTTCCACAAGTTCACTGTAATACTGATCACTCACAACCTAGAAAGGAGGCCACTGAGGTGCTGTCAGACCACGGTAGGACAGGACAGCCGCCTAGGCTACAGATCACACAGCCAGAGGCAGGGGTGACAACACACAGCCCCGTGACAGGTGAAACAGGAAGCTCAGTGCAAAGGCATGCTGGTGAATGTGCCTACAGACAGCAGAAAAGGAGCAGAGACTGTCCACATGGGGTCAAATGAACCTTCCTGGCCTTCGTTTTATGTGATACGTTCATATAGAGAATTTGCAAATTCTTCAAAAATCCTTTGTTTCAGTCACCAAAGGAAAAAAAAAGAGGCAAAATATTGTGTTTGAAATCTACCAGGAGGACAGCTAGCAAGATGGCTCAGTAGGTGACGGTGCTAGCCATCAAGCCTGATGACCTAAGTTTGATATACCGCATCCACATAGCAGAAGAAGTCAACTAACTCCCAAAAGCTGTCCTTTTACTTCCACACACCACCAGTGACACACATGCTCTGCCCCCCCCAAACATAAGATAAATAAATAAATGTAAAAAAAAAATTGAAGACATATACCACGTGTACTGTGGAAAGATGATGCTGGCAGAACTTTAGGGATTTGTTGCTAGCCCTAAGAGGAGCAAGAACCTCTGGACAGGGATCTGGATTTGACTCTGCTCCCCATACGTTTGTAAAGCTCAGGGGGAGAGAGGAGATCACAAGACAGAACTGAGGTGGGAGGGGGACGGAAAGAAGTCTCTCAGGCTGGAATCACAAACCTCAGCTAAGAAATGCAGACAAGCCTAAAGTACTTTTAAAGACATCTCAGACACCAGCGTTTACAATCTACCCTTACTTTGGACCGAGTACTTACGGCACTGAATGCAACCACGTGAGCATTCTCCTCATAAGCTACCTTACAACTTCATTCACAAAAGGAAAATTTGTTGCATTTAATTAATTATGAATATGTGTGTGTATACACATGTGTGTGCCATGGCATATGTGGAGGTCAAAAGAGACCTTTCAGGAGCAGATTCTCTCCTTATAGATGGAACTCAGATCCTCAGATTTGGTGCCAAGTGCCTTGACCTGCTGCCTTATCTCCCCAATGTGTAAACAATTTAAGTGTTTCAAGCACCCCGGCACTCCCACCAAATGAAATGTGTTTTAAAGATTTACAAGACTTATTGATTGAGTAGAACTGAATGATTCTGGAGAGTTGGACAGCTGCAAATGCAGAGTCAGAACTATCTTGGGTTATCTTTAGCTCCCTTAAAAGTCATTTAGCATTCACCTTTCCTGTGTGGCCTAACATCAACTATCAGGTAAAAACTTGGGACTGTATTAACTTAGCAGACCACCAGCTTCCACCAAGCCCAAAGCAAGACTCATCAGAGAAGTCTGAGACCTCTCCAGAGTTTTTCCTGCTTTGTGGTAACTTGTCTAACCCTGCTGCACTGTACCCACAGCTGTGCTTGGTCAATGCCTCGATTTATAATGCCTATGATTTTCTTTTGTTCTACGACTATAAAAGCTCATGTAACCACATCCACGTTGGAACGTATCATTTAGGGCACCCCAAGCAGGGTGACTCATTTTATCTCAGAACAAACTCTCTTACTCCTTTTGAGTAAATGTTTTTTGTAGACAAGAGAAATAAGTAAACCATCTCTCTCTCTCTCTCTCTCTCTCTCTCTCTCTCTCTCTCTCTCTCTATATATATATATATATATATATATACATATACATATGCATATATTAAAATTTACTTAACCCTTAAACTTTTCCTGACTGTAAATGTAAATGACATCCTTTTGTGAACACTGAGAAATCCACAAAAATCACAGAGAGCCATGGTGAAAACACCTACGGGGCATCTTACTGTCTCTAAATGCACTGGCTTAATTTAAATCTATCACGACCCAAGTTAACTTTGTTTCTCTCCGGCTCTTGAAATTCTTTCGTACCTGAGCAGAGGTCCCTGAGGGGGTGGGGTGGGCACTTTGCAGCTGAGACTCCCTGACCTCGGTGACCGATGGAATGCAGACCCCGGGGACCCCGGCTCCTCTCTGGGAGGAACCACACCGAGTCAGGGTTCTCCCAGATCCTCCTCCAGGTCGCCGTAGCGCCAGCCGCGGAGCCGGGACCGCAGGGCAGAGCTGCAGAGAGCGCGGCAGCCAGGGTCGAGTCCCCGTACAGCGACGAGACAGGACGCCCAGTGCCCCGAGCCGGCCGGGTGCCCGGAGCCCGCCCAGCCCCACGCACAGCCGGAGGGGCCGAATGCCCGGCCGCCCCAGGGAGGGCTCAGGCCTGGGGACGCGGCGGGGGAGATGGGGAGCCCCGGCGGCCCGCTCCCTCCGGGTGCACAGCTTCCCGCCTCGGGGTGCACAGCTTCCCGCCTCGGGGCGCGTCACTCACCATTTCCGGGTTCCCGGGCATCCTTCGTCCTCCCGGGCCTCTTCCCGCAGCAGCACGACACTGGGTGGCAGAGGCCGCAGCCGCCTCCAGGTCCTCGCGAGCTGGGACGGGACGAGGTGATAGATCCCAAGATGGCCGGTGACAGACAAAGGCGCCGGCGACGCCGGTGAAAGCCCGCCCCCCGCGTTGCCTGATTGGACAATCCTCAGTCTAGTGCACCCGATTGGTCAAGAATGCAAGTCCTCCCCACCTGAGGCTGTGAATGACAGGAGATGGCACCAACTATCGGGTGACTGAGTCAAAAAAAAAAGAAAACAACAACAAAAAAATCCACAAGGGCAAGTTTTTGCATGCAGGTGTTAACACGCAAGACAGGGTTTCCTGTGGGAAAGCACAGCCCGGTATTGAGCATTTGCATTCAACCTAGAGCTGAAGGTCATCTCCATATACGAGATATATATGTTTATTTATCTCATTCTCAAGTGGAAATCACACCGAGACAATTTTTAACCTATGTATTTTTCCAAGCTCTACTTTTTTTGAACTGACAGCCTGAGCTTTAAAAATGGGAAGAGTCCGCTAAGACAGCATGGCTGTCTTTGTCTGTCACAGATCTTCATCCAGGCCGGGCCTCTCAAAGAAACCCAGAGCTTGGAGACATAGACAGTCCTGCAGCCAGCTTGCTCTGGGGAGCTGCTGTCTTTCACCTGGGGCTGAACCACCTGCATCTGTGTGGGTTTCTGGGAATCCAAACTCTGGTCCTCATGCCTGGTGTTTTGAATGTACATTTTTGGAATTTAACTTAGGTCACTGAGCCTGCAACATAGGCACTCTATCAACTGACCCATCTCACCAGCCCTTCCATTGTTGGTTTTGTGTGTTGGTATTTTGAGATAAGGTCTCATACAGAGCAGACTGCCCTTGAACTCCATATGTAGCTGAGGCTGTCCCTGAACTGCTGATCCCTTGCCTTCTACCTCTTGAGAGTTGGGCTTGTCCACCATGCCCAGCATGAACTTCCTTCTTCAGTTAATACCCACGTACTTGGAGCTAACATTGCACTATTTTAAGTAATTACTTAATAGTGTATTTGTTTCTGTGAGGGTTTATATGCATTATGTGTATGCAGGAGCCCAGGAGGCCAGAAAATGGCATGAGACCCCCTGGAACTGGAGTTGCAGGAGTTGCAGGTAGTTGTAAGCTACCAGGTGGATGCTGGGAACCAAACATGGGGTTTCTAGAAAAGCATTAAGCAGTGTTGACCACTAAGCCAAACTGTCAGGTCCCTCCCAAAACTGTAGTATTATAATTAATTGTTTTTAGTATTTTAACTAGTTAATTTTTATTTTATGTTTATGAATACTTTGACTTCGTGTATATAAGAGCACCCATGTCATGAAATGCCTGTGGAGGCCAGAAGAAGACATCAGGTCCTCCTAGAACTGAAGTTACAGACAGTTGTTAGCTGCCATGTTGGTGCTGGGAACCAAATCTAGGTCCTCTGCAAAAACAGTCAGTGCTCTTAACCTCTGAGCCATCTCTTCAGCTCCCATTGTAGTATTTTAGTGACTGGAAAATGCTAAAATAGTAATTAAAAAGTTACATTTATTTCCTTCTATCCTTTGTATAAATTTTACATACATATTTTATAAATTCCTCCAAACAACATAAGTAGTTATAGAACTTTAAGGAAGTCATATGGAAAAGGCTACTTGCTTATGTCTGTAATCCAAGGCCCTCAGATGCCAAAAGGCAGGAGGAAACTCAAGACCAGGGTACAGAGTACAAACAAAACCACCACCAATAAATTTTTATAATTTATATTTTTACAAATATTTATAGGGTGCAATTTTATGTTTAAGCAATTACAGTGACTCATCTTTTAAGTGTTGCCACAAAGCTTTGACTGCATCGTTTTCACACATTCTGCCTGTGTCCACCCTTTGCGGCTGTGAATGCGTGGCGGCTGCAGCTATGACCTTCTGCACATTACATGCAGTCAGAGTGGACATGCTGGTTGTGGTTCCTGTGTGGCATGGGCCTCCAGGATGACCTGAAGTTTAGCCCCTGGAGCTGGGCTGCCTTCCAGTCCTCATCATAGGACAGTTTCCTCAGTCACCCGCCTGTCCCCTAGAGGTGCCGCAGTGAGTCCTTCCAAAGGCATCTGTCAGTACCCGGCAGACTGTGAACAAGGTCTTACTAAGTTGCCCACCTGGCCTCTAATTCATCCCCCTTCTGCCTCAGTCTCCCAAGTGGCAAGGATTGTTATCACAAGACACTCTTCAGCTACATAAGACACCTGATGGTGTTAAGAAACCTGTAATAGCACAATACAGTGTGCAGCTGGAAACGCTCCCCTGCATTGTATTAAGTTAAACTGGGTTAGGTAATGTTTGCTTTTTACAAATCATCCCTTATGAACTCACATTATAATTCACCAGTAGTATGTATGCTTTAGATACAATAATGAAAAGTGAAGAAAGGTGATAGTCAGTTACAGCCATCACATGCAGAGACCGGACTTCAAGGACAGTCCCTGAAGGTTTTCCTGACCTAACCCTAACCCTAACCCTGCCACTCAAGAGTATGGTCCTGTGATGTATAACAACACTTTGGTCAGTAACAATCCTACATAGGGATGTTGTGAACCTGAAAATGTTCTATTTTTCAGTGATGTCATATGCATTCTAATGTCATAGTGAAAATATTGTTTGTTGAGATGCTGTTATAAACAAAGCCATTCTCATAAAAACAACACATGCAATTGGATATGGTACATAATATTTGATAGATAAAAATAAATGACTAAACTAAATTAGGGCACAGTAAAATGCTACCTATAGTCCCAGACATAATATAAAAAAAGCAACAGGAAGCCCACCATTAGCGCCTGGCCAGACATTGCACAACATGGCACAATGGACACCCTTCCCCCTTTGAGACCCCTCCCCTCTTCTCCCCTGTCCCACAGCAGCCCTGCCTGCAAAGTTTCCCATCCAAGGCCTTTTATAAATCCATTTCCAACTCCATTTTGTTGCTGGCTGCTCTTCTCCGTCCTGAGCTCCCAGCCCCCGCTGACCCCAATAAACTTAACCTCTGCGGAGCGCCTCTTTTCTGCCTGGTTCTATTTGGGTTGCAACCTCACTACATTAACCTAACATCTACAATCCCAGGACTCAAGGGACAGGAAGGCTGTGAGTTTGAGGCCAGTCTGGGCTACATAATGAGATCCTGTCTCAATGTAAGTAAAATGACTGTTATATACTGACCTTACTATAGTTTTAGTTTTATTTTACTATACAAAATTTATATCTGTTAAACAGTATTAGCTGTAAAGCAGCCACAGGCAGGCCTTCAGGGATTTTAAAGAATTCATTGTTATTAGTGAGAATGACGGCTCCAGCAGTGTTGTTTCCCTGATGATCTTTCAGTAACATAAGAACTGAAAGTGGATAATTATATTCTTGATCCTGGTGGCAGAACTAGGCTAAAAGATGCTTCTGTGGCCTAGCTTCTGTCAGAAGATAGACCGTCTTTTCAGCAGTATATACACTAAGACTGGAACGGAGTGGAGAAGATTAGGGTGGGCCATGTGTAAGAATGGCATGCCATTTTGTGAAGTGTTCATATTATGCTTTCCATTTAAAACAGCAAAAGTTAATGTAAAAGAATATAATTAAATATTGTATAAAGCAATATATAATGTGCTTATTGTGCTTTTTTCTTTTTTCACACCAGATGCTTAGTTTCACAATACTGTTACAAGGTTTTTGTCATTATCTCACACAATGCATGAGAACCAGTAAGATTTTTTTTATAAGCCACAAAGAATCTTAGTTTATGTTTTAGCATAAACTAGTGAAAATGTTTTAGAAGGGCTAGAAGATCTAGTTCTGTGGGTCAGGACTCACAGACATGCACAAGACTGGTGTGATCCCCACTAAAACAAACAAAAAAATATATTGTTTAAGTTTATAGTATAAGCTGTGCCAGCACACACCTGTAATCCCAGCACTTGGAAGGCAGAATTAGGAAGATGAAGATATCAAGGACAGTCTTGAATACATAGCAAATTCAAGGTCAATTTTGGCTGTTCCAGACACTCAAAAAACCCACATACAATAACAACAATGAAAAAAATTATATGAATTGGTTTGAATAAGGTGAGCACACTGTACCCCTTGTCTATCAGTGATATGTTCCATGACCCCTAGTAGAGACCTGAAACTGTGGATAGTGTGGAGTACCATAAGTATGATTTTTCCTGAAGGCAAATACTAGTAAGAAAGTTTGGCTTGTGATTCTGCACAATGAGACTTTAATAATAACTAACAATGAAACAAAGCATTATAACGCACTATGATCATGCACTATGATCATGCACTATGATCATGCACTATGATCATGCACTGCACCATTCCTGAGTAGAGGAAGGGCAATTTTCAAGCCCTGTGGTTCCACAGTAGCTGATCCAGGAGCTGAGAAAAGCTGTAAAGAGACCAATGGAGAGATGGTGTGAGACTTCATCATGCTACTAAATAGGGTGTGTGTTAATGTTTGGATTTAAAATGTCTCCCACAGGCTCATGTGTTTCAACAGTTAGTCCCAACTGAGTGGTAGAATACCAAGTCTGTCGTGTACAACAAAAAGGAAGGTTTAAAAGAATGAATCCCACTGGAGAATTCCTCAGCGGTGGGAAGCTTGCGTTGCGTTCACAATGCCCTAAACGCACATCCACATAATAGAGAAACATAAGGAACCTGTTGATGATTTTGTTCTTAAGAAAATGCTGCTCAGATGTAAGACTTCAAATCTTGGTCTAGGTCAGCACTGCAGGGCCTACCTGCAGCTAAGGAAGACAAGCCCACCATTGTTCTCACCTAAAAATTAAATAACGGCTAATTTCTTTTCTCTCCCTGTTTAGAAGTCATTTGGGAGGGAACTTGCACTGATCCTAGCCACTCCAACAGCTATCAAAGTTCCGGAAGACAAGTCCTGATTCATACTCCCAAGTCCAGCCTTGGCAGCCAGAAGAAAATGAGGAGGAACCCAGTAGGTGGATGCTCTCGGAAGCCCTCATCCGGAAATTCTAATGGACTTTGATTTGGATATCTAAAACTCACCCTGTTCTGACTTTTCTGGTTCCCTGTCTAGAGCATATAACACTAACTGCTCTTGCCTTTGCTTCTTCATGGCTCCCAGACTCCAGATAAGGACTTTCTTTTCTTCCTAGAGCTAACGTTATGCAATTCGGGGTCTTTTATATTTGACCCACTGAAGGAGTACCCCAATTGCCACAACCTGTGTCCTTATTCAGCACAGAAGAAGCGAAGGTGGTCAGCGCCCCAGTTTCCTATTGACACCTCTTCAGAGGATGGTGAAATAAAAATACGAGGTGAAAATGGACTAGGCAGTTTAAAGTAAAAAGACCCCAGAGAAAGTGATCAGTTTCTTCCTTGACTAAAAGCAAAACGTTCTTGTGCCTTTTCAGCCTGCTCTGTGCCAAAGGCCAAAATTTCGAAAAGTTTTTCGGAGAGCTTATCCAATCCCTAAGTGGATTAAGGGGATAAGCAAGGGGAGGAGGAAGAGGAGAGAAGGATGGAGAAAGAGATTTTGAAACTATAAAAAAATAGACTAGGCTTTCATGGTTTAGGTCAGCTCTATTATTTACTGGTAAGAACTAATATATTTACCACTGACATTTCAGTGAGTTAATTTCTAAGAATTCAACTCAGAGAAATGTCTTAGATGAATAAATACCAATGAAATCACCTAACAGAAGCCTGAGTTCAAAATAGTTCCTGTAAATATCCACTAATTAATATTTCCAACTCAGTTAGGTCTGGGGTCATTCCTATTTTGACAGTTTACACCACCACTCTTTTTAGCCAGTTATTACACTGGACTTTGGGTTTAGGACAATGAAGGAGTGATAAGTGAAGTTTCTAGTACTATGCATGAAGAAGTTGGTTTTGTGAAGAATGTATACTCAATAATAAAAATAAAATTTTTCTAAGTGAAATAATATCCTACTTTGTATGCACCTGGTAATATTGACTCACTGTATAATGTTTAACAAGAAAAATTATGGTGTAAAAGTTCCTAATTACAACAGTGAAATTTAATGTATCCTTATAGGAAAGGGAAAAGACAAAACTTGAGTGGATACAAATGCCCTGAGAATGGTTGATAGCATATGTCTAGGAAAGGTGAACAGAGGTTTTGGCAAAAGCAAGCATGAAGTTTCTAATTATATATGATAATACATACCTGAGAACATCCTGAGGAATCACATTCAACAATGACAGGAGGGGCTAGGTCGGTATCTCAGTAGTAGAGTGTTTGTCTAGCAGACATAAAGCCCTGGGTTCAATCACCAGCACCTCAGCGCACGGGTGCGCTAGCATATGTCTGTAACCCAGCACTCAGGAGATCTAGGAAGGAGATGCAGGAATACTCAGCTACTTGCAAATGTGGAGCTAGTCTGGGATGAGTGACACCTTGATTCCAAATACAAAAGCAAAACAAATCCCTGGAGATTGTTTAATCTGACCCAGTTAATTTTCCGGGGCTTCTTGCCACTGTAGCATTCCCCTCTCCTGTTCTTCTCTTCCTCTCTCTCTCCCTCTTCACCAACAAGATCTGCCCATATTACCCAGGCTGGTTTTGGATGCCAGGGCTCAAGGAAAGTGTAAATTATCTGTCCACATAAACCCTTGTAACTGAATTTTAATGGCGTTGCTCATAACATCTAAAGGAAGATACAAAATTGTTAAATGTTTTAATTGATGGTTAGATAGAAAGTGTGGCTTACCATGCAACATGTTATCGTGTCATGGAAAATAAAGAATTACTGATACCTGCTCCGCTACATGTCTCTCCTCCTTATGTTTAGGGAATAAAGCCAGTCATTAAGACCAAAAAGGGTCTAATTCCGTTCCTAAAAGGCTCAGAAGATGGGACTTTATCCAGAGCAGAAACCAGTGTGTTTACTATGCTTTGGAAGAAGGATCTAGGAAGAGCGTGGGATCACACTTAGTGATGACAGTGTAGTGTTTTGATCTGAGTGCTGACAATATTCTAAACTTGACTGCAGTGACCACTATGAACATAAGTGAATCGCTGGAAACCGTTTGTGAGTGTGCTCCACGCTGACTTCCACAGTGTGCCATCCCACCCGCAGGAACGAGGGGCCCTGCTCCCCGGGCCCTCTCCAGTGTTTGGTGTCCTTTGTTCTCTTGATCTCAGCCATTCTGACAGAGGTGAGGTGAAATCTTAAAGTGGTTCTGGTTTGCATTTCCCTAATTACTAAGGGTGTTGAACACTTTGCAAGGTGTTTCTTAGCTGTTTTTACTTCTTCATATGATCTGTTTAGACCCATAGTCAAGTCCACTCTTTCCTCAATGTATATTTGACTGAATTTTTGTGCCTTTCGCATATCTTAATCGTACTTAGATCATGTCTCCGCATGTCCACCCGCAGAGTCCTCCACTCTTTAATTTGGTTCTTTGTTTGGTTTTTTCTTCTTCGATTTTTGAGTTCCCTGCACATTCTGGATATGAGTCCTCTGTCAGACGTGCAGCTGGTGAAGATATTCTTCCACTGTGGACTTCTTCTTCACTCCAGGGGTTGTTTCCTTTGCTCGACAGAAGCTTTTTGGTTTAATGAGGTACAGTTTCTCACTTGTTGACCTTAATTCCTGAGTGACTGATGTCCAATTTAGAAAGTCTTTTCCTGCACCTGTATCTTGGAAGGCACTCCCCATGTTTTCTTCTGACAGTTTCAGCAGTCCGAGTTTCACACTGAGGTCTTTGATCCGTTTGGAGTTGACTTTTACGCAGGGTTATAGATAAGGATCTGATTTCATTCTTCTAAACATGGAGATCCAGTTTTTAAAGCACTATTTGTTGAAGATGCTGTCTTTCCTCCAGTAGGTAGGTGTTCTTGACACCTTTGTCAAACATCAGATGGCTGAAATTACATGCACTAGGTTTGGGTCTTCTATTTTATTCCATTGATCAACATATTTGTTGATGTGCCTTTTATGACTATAGCTCTGTAATATAGTTTGAAATCTAGTATGGTAAATCTCCCCCTCAGGATTATTCTTTGTGCTCAGGATTACTTTGGTAAATTCTGTGATTCCATATGAATTTTAGGAGTTTTTTTCTGTTTCTGTAAAGAATGTCATGGGGTTTGGGTTGGGATTGCATGACTCTTTTAACTTTTTCTTTTCCTTCAGAGAGCCGTAAGTCTGGAAAGTTAGAGGAATGTCTACCTTCCCTGAGTCCTAACTCGTGAGTGCTTTGTAGAGGACGGAACAAAGGAAATAAGTTAATTCAAAGTTAGTCATGTCCCTTTGGCCAAATGGGAGGCCTTGTCTGAGAGGCCAAGATTTTCCTTTGTTGTCATCTTTCTATGTTGGGGCAGGAAGGCCTTGCCACTGAGTCCTGCATTCCACCCTTTGAATGACATCCAGGTTTAAAAGTTCACTCAGAACAGACCAACCATTAGCAGTGTGTATTTGCAGGACCAGTTACCAGCAGAATGTACATGCCGATTTCTTTTTACCAAATGACATATAAATGTGCTTTTATGGAACATTAAGTATCTCTATCTGTTTCCTGTTAGTGCTAGAGAGCCAATCTACTGCCCAGCTTAAAGCATTTGAGGCAAGCTCTCTACCACGGAGTTTACCTCAGCTCTATTTGTCAAGTTTTCACATGTTAGTTAAGCATAGAAAAATCTACTGACATGATGTTGAATAAAAAAAATCCTTTTGCTCCTCCCTTTTCCGCTTAGCAGAATGACCCTGGGTTGAGATTCTTTTTGTAACTGGTATAGGTGTGTTTCTTCAGTCCACTCTACATACTATTCCTTTTATCAAATTTCTCAATTCCTTGGACTTCACTCAACATCTCCACACTCACATCTCTTGGAATATCTAGTGAATGGCAACCCCTTGGGTACACTGCCTAGAGATAAGAACAGGAGAAAGAAGCTCATCGGGCAGTTTAGGGGCAGAGACCTAGGGTTCTGTTTCTGGTCTTTGGCAACCAGTTCTGTCGTGGCCAGAAGCTGGGAATGTCTTGAGTTTTATTGGCATTCTGTCTTGTCTAAGAACAGAAATATCAGAAATGTTTAGGGGCAGTGATTTCTGTTCCAGTTTCTAGTGATTGTTCTTGACCTCTTTACACAGTAGTAAGCATAGCTTCCATATCTATGTGTAAAGGTGGACACAAGACTCCAGTCCGGGCACTGGGTGGAGAGGCACGTGGACACCTTGTGGGTGGGATGATGGAAATGACCAGTTCACCCACTCCATGCCTCCGCCCAGTCAAGTCTTTTTAAATCCTAGACAACAACCTCCAGGGGCAATTCTTTCTTGGCGTATGTATAGTAGGAACATCCTCCCCACCAGAACTAAAAAAAGAATGCGGTGTGGGCTTTGCCTCGGTGTCCAGATGCAGTTCTGCCTGCTATGGCCCTAAGACTTGAAACACCCAATCAGCACAGTATATAGCCATACAAAGAAAGTGAACCTCACATGGGTTTGAAAGGCTGCACTTTTCTTTGTTTGGATTCTCTCTTTTGGATGCAAACCCATGCAGCCAGGGGTAGAAATAAACTTTCTGCATTAACAAGCCTTGGGGTCCCGTTCTCTGTTCTGAATGCCTACTATACCTGCTTTTGCTATCCAGGAACTGTTCCAGTTCCCTTAATCTTAAGCTCTCACATGTAATTGTATAATACGACTGCTTTCTAAAACTTACCTTTTCACTGTCTGTGGATTCATTCTTTGAGTTCACTAGACTCTGAAGGCACTGGTTTGGGGTGGCTTTGGAGTCCTTGATGGTCCAGGACCTCAGCTGCTCAGTGGTGCTTAACTAAGGCAAGAAAGCCCTAGCCGTATTTAAGGAGCCCCAGCTTTCTTCCCAGCACCACAGGAAAGTGTGAATAGGCCAGTAGGGCCTACCAGGAAAGTAGCTGGTGGCCAGGGCTGTGTATCAGATTCCATTTCTTAGGGAGCCATTGGTGCTAATCCTGCTGGATTCTGGTTCTGAGGTGACAGGACAGAGGTGACTCCTGCCCTCTCAGATCTCTTAGGACTGTGACTGTAAAGGAAGACTCCACCTGACAAGGGAAACCTACCCCAGTGAGGGTTTACTTTTTTCATTGCTGTGACCCAAAACTTGACAGGATACAGTTTATTTTGGCTTCAGGTTGAGAGGGTGTGGTCTGTCACAGCAACGCAAAGAGTAAGAAGTAGCTCAGTTCAGGACGCAGAGATGAACGCTGGTGCCCAGCGAACTTTCTCCTTTTGAATCAGTCCAGACCCGAGCTCATCACATCTAGACACTCCTCACAAACACACTCCCATACTTTTATGTGATGATTCTAAATCTCATTAATTTGACAGTCAAGGCTAATTATCTCATGGTGCAAGAACTTAAAAAGCAGAACACACTCTGAGCACATCAAGGGCACAGCCCAGTATAGCCTCAGATGACGGACATTGGACACGTCAGCGAGCAGGATGAAGGTGCAGGGGTCCCGTTTTCTACACTGGCTGACACTGGTTTGAAGTATCTCTGTGATGCAATAATGTAATTCCAGAATGACAAAAAGGGTGTCTGCGCCAGAGGAGGCAGGGGAGGGTGGCGGAGGAGAGACCTGGCGGAAGAGGTCTCTTCTACACTTAAAATCCCTTTATTAAAAATCCCATTTATCCATTTTCTTTCCCACAGTGCTGGTAGGGAGTTTCTTAAGTCTGTTCCTTGTCTAAGTTTACACATGCTTCTACGCTTTAGACTTTTTATTACTACAGAGAAAAGAAGTAGGAAAAGCCTTCATGACGTGTGCAGAAAAATGAGTCCATTTCTCTTGCCTTTTTCTCCTCTCTCTCATTGGCTGGATGATCAGGCTTGCCCTTCCCACCCCTGGGGTGGCTATGAGAAGCAGGATTCTCTGTGGGAGCAAACCAGGGTTCCCCAGCCTGGGACTTCCTTTTGTTATCCCAACGCCAAGTCTCCTGAGGGCCAGCTTGCTTTCCTGGGCAGATTTTTGCTCACTATACCATCGCAGTGGTACTAAGACACCGGGTAGCCGAGTACGTAAGGTTCCTCCAGGGCACTGCAGGCCCCGGCCCGACTCAAGATGGAGGACCTGCTGCACCTTCCAGCGAAATCCGAGGATAAGTGGGACAGGTCAGGGCACTGCAGAGGCCACACTACCAAATCCCAACAGAGAGGGCCAGACCAGCCACGTCCGGCAGAAGAACCCTGCATCTTTCTGCAGGAGGGTGAAGATGCCGTGTGGAGACTCTGGGCTGCTGAGGAACTGTGAGAGGCTTCCGTGCTCACTCGCTAATCTTCCCATCTGTCACATTTAAATTCTCAGCCGTTATGCCATGACTTAGAGGGCGAAACTCAGATGAAAGAGATTGATGAACAGGAGGCGGAACTGAGACTCCCAAGGCCCTGTGGCAGGTTGTCTGCTCCATCAGACAGTTACTTATGCGGCACGAATGGGATAAAAGATCAATGAAGATCAGGATCAGAGAAGACAAGGGTCAAGATTGGATGGAAGGTCATCAGGCTGTGACAAAATACCTTTCCTCAGAGGAGACAGTGAGCACAGAGATGGCTAGAGCTTCCTGTTCCCAGCTGGGCAGACGGTGTCGCCAGCCACCAGCATAGGCTGTCCTTGATCTACGCCCGTAGCAGCTCAACCAAAGTCCTCTTATGAAGGGATGTCAACCGTGTGCTCTGTGGGCCATTCTGAAGCACTATAGCAATATTTACGTGTTTAAAAATGATGTCCCCCACACACTGAAAATTTTTATTTGAGATTTTTATATGCTTTCTTGTGTGTAATACTGTGTGTGTATGTGCGTGTGTGGATGTTGAATGCGTGTGAGCATGATGATGCATGCGCCCCTCTGTGCACATGCGTCATTTCTTCTCTCATCATGTAGCCCAGGTTGGCCTTGAACTCAAGATCATTCCGTCTCAGCTTCCCAAGTCCTGGCATTACATGTGGTCCACAATGTCTGGCTCAACTAAATTTGATGGTCTCCTATTTACACAGAACTCTGATTCCTGCTGTGTGATACTATATCTGGGGAGACATAAGCAAACATATATTCACCCCAGACAGTGAAACAAGGGCAGACCGAAGTACGGACAGCGCCAAATCCAAGCTGGCGAATCAGCGAGCTTTACTGGGTTACCTGCAGGAGTAGAAATGACTCAGAGGCAGCTGGATTGCCAAAGCCCACCCCGGTGTGGGTGACAGTTCACAGAAGTAGAAAATGAGCTCGCTGGGCAGCCTGCAGGCAGCATCCTTCCCAGGTACCTCAGGTCCTCAGTTAGAGTCTCTTCCCCGCAGCTTGGCTGGTCTCTACTTCTCCCATGGCTGGGCTGGTCTGAGAGTGCCTCTCTCAGACGTCCTTACGGATTGCAATGTGTTTGAAGAGTGAGAAGCCCAGGGAACCTGGTCAATTGCAGGGACTTCCTGAAGCTATTGGTTTTATATCTTGACCTTAAGGAGCTTTCCTGCAGGACAGAATGCTTCCATCTCCCCTTAAAACATCCATTTACCTCCCTCCAGAACACTGTTTTTCATCCCCCTTTAGAAAATTCTGTCATTTACCTTCTTTCAAACATTCCTTAATGAACGTCCCTCGAAGACGGAACATCTTTACCTCAGAGGAAACTGCTTCACAACACACCCCCTATTACGTGACCTGAGCATCATCCTGTCCCCAGGACCCCTGAATCTTCCGTTCACATACACAACCTTCTGAACCCTCCCCCCACCCCAGCAAGCATCTCCCGAGGGCAGATGCCGAGCTCCGTGGACCCCTCCTGAGGACCCCACTCCTCATCCGATGATGGAAGTGGAGGGCGTGGTGTCGGTTTCCCAGGCTAGCACAGTAAGCTATGATATCACAATGCTTCACCTCAGCTCCCCTGGGCTGATTCTGCTCAGTGCAGGAGCTCTGGCAGTTGCCAAGTCTTCAGAGCAGGAAGAGCTGGGAGTTCCCGGTCTAGGTCCAGGAAACTGCCTGGAATTCGAGAAACCAGAGCCAGGGCAGGGTGGAGATCCACCCCCAAACCCACTCGGGAGCGCCCGACCTTTGGTACTCCCTCTGGGTCGGGGCTCTGGATCTCTGTTTTTCTCTGTAGAACCCACCCGCTCTTACCGAGGCTTTTGCTTGTTCTGAAGTCCAACTCCACTCCTTTCCTCTGCGGGAGTCTTTTCCGCCCCCTGCTCCTGGGGCGGCAGAGCGATGGTGCAGAGTGTGAACTCTGCTGTCGGATCTCTACAGCTGCTCCTAAACCTGATAACTGAGTCCTCCGTGTCTCTGACCGCATCCAAGCCATTCCTTCTCAGGGAGGAGGGCCTGAGAAACAGAGCTGGTCATCGCTCAGAGCGCCAACCCAAGCTGATTGGATGGAAACGGGAGCCATGGAGACCTGACTTAATATCAGTCTCCTACTAGTCCTTGCCTCAATACGTCACTGACTCCAGATAAGAATTCCACTTGAATGTTTTTCACAAGGTATTGGGAAACCAATTCTTACTTAGACCTTGACCCAGAGTGGAGGGGCCCATCTGAACTCATCTGTGTGTTTAAAAAAGCTATAAAGGGTCCAGCAAGACGACTTGGCTGGTAAAAACATTTTGTATAAAAGCCTTTTCTGGGAAGCCTGACAACCTGAGGTCAAATGCACTGAATGTGGAAGGAGAGAACTACTGAAAGCTGTCTGCTGAGCTCCACGTGCATGCTGCAGCAGAAGCAGCCCTCCACAAACATTGCATTCACCTATACACAAAAACAAAATTGTTAAAGGTTGAGATTAAGAGAAAAAGTGACAAAGGTGCCTGGCCCAGTATCTACAGAGAAGTTTAAGATAAGCAGTGTACAGAGGCATGCTATTGCTCCGTGCAGGGCTGCTTAAGGCAGAAGAATCACTTGAGTTTCAGGCCAGCCTGGGGTACAAAGTGAGACTGTGTCTTAAAAAGTACCCCCCCCCCCCCCCCGTTAATGCTAGGTCTCCCACCATGCATAGGTGGACAAGCCTCTGGGGGAGCTGGAGCAGAGCCACAGTCTACCGAAGCTTCTGCTGCTGTGTGTGCAGCCATCAGCCTTCTAGGGTGGTCATCACAAGTCTAAGTTTGATGGTCGGATGTTATTGTCTTTCTAGTGTCACTTGAAGCAGCTGATTAGGGTGTTTCTTGGTAGTCCAAGGGTTGTTTCTTTGGGGGTGTAGGCCTTTTAACTTGTGTGGTAAATCCATGGGGTGATGCCAGCCACTTTTATGACTGTAGGGTGATTACAAACATACCTTGTGCTCGTCTGTTCTCTCAGTTCTGAGGGCAGGCCTGCTGTTATTCCCTTGGAGTAAGTACACACAATTCATAAATCCTTGTTAAGTGGCAGTTTAGTGAAGTCTGCTTTCTAGATTTTTCAATGGGCATTATTCCTGTGATTTGTACTTAAACCTAATGTCTAATCATTGTAATCCTTTAGATTTTAAAAGAATTATGTTAATGATTTTAATTTCTAATTGTATTGTTGGACATTTAAGATCAGGCAGTTGGTGAAAATTAACCATTAAAAAAAAATCTTTAAGGTCACAAGCTTGGGATCCTCTGGCTCCATTAATTTTCCTTTTACGAGTTCCAGCTATGTGAGAATAAATCAAGACCCCTTGCTTGACCATGACTTCAAGTGGAATTATTGAGGAAATCATCACCTCAGTGTCATCCTTCCCTTTGTAGACTAGCCAACTACTAGATGTGGTTGAACATTGCATCTGGTGGGTTTCCACGGCCTCCCTGAACAGGAGATCAGATGATTCACCAAAGTTATAAGACACTTTCAGAGATGCCCCAAAGTCCAGTGACCTTGGAGGGGAAGAGGCAAAATATTGTCATTTAAATCTCTTTAACCACATTAGTTGAAGCCTCCAGGCATGGTTATCAAATGCCCAGAGAGGTAAACTTCATTGATCTCGTGTTTTTACTACTCTCAAATAAAGCCTGAGAAAAAGCTAACTGTTTTGAATAAACCTTGATTAGACATATATATTTTTAATTGAATTTTTGTGTATTTCATATAGAACGTCTTAATCATCTTTATGCTCCTTCCCATTGGAACCCTCCCATAGCCCCATGCATTCTGTCATTTGTGTTAAGGCCTATAGAGTCATGCTAGTGTCCCCTGACGTCCCTCAGTGCAAGTTCATCCATTGAGGTCTGGTCAGCCTATCTAGGGTCTCTTCCTTCAAGAAGATCAGTTCTTCCTCATAAAGCAGTAATCAGCTGCCAGTAGGATTTTGGCTAACATTGCCCTGTTCATTTCCAGTTTTTATAATTATTAACAAGAATATATCAATGGCTCTATTAATTTAAGTAGAAGTTTAACTGCATTTTGATTTTAGAAAAGCTAAGATTATCTTTTTAATTTTTATATATAAACCTTTTTTATGACATTGATTTAGTGGATCATTGTTACAATAGCTTTAATACAAATGTGTACATATAAGATCACCCTATGGATTTTAATTACATGGTAACTGAAATGCATTTTATTTTTCATGTGGCATAAATATACTTATTTCATGTACAAACAGTAAAAGTATATTATCAAATTAGTATACTGACAAACTGATTGCTTGGCATATAGCTTTTAAATAGACAAATTGAAAATTTTCATTATAACAAATTATTTTAAGAGGTTTCAACTATTTTTAACTTGTTATTTATTTATTTATCTATTTATTTATTTGAGATGGGGTCTCCAGCTGGCCTGGAACTTACTGTGTAAACAAGGCTGACCTTGAACTCACAGAGATCTCCTTGCTCCTGCCTCCTGAGTGCTGGAACTAAAGGCATGCACCACCATGCCCAGCTTATTTATTTGTTTTTAGTATTCAATTGCTTTAAGAATTTAAAGTCTTTAAAGCAAGACTCCTGTTACTTTGAAGAATACCTAGTACATCTGTAGCTCTGTTTATGTGATAAATGACAACAAAATATTGCAGATACAAATAGAAGCTCTTTTTATGAGATGTATGGTAGTACATGTCCTATATCCAGAATTTTGAAGTGGATCATAATTATGGTTATGAACTCCAAGGAATTTTTAATTCATAGCAAGTCAAAAATCATAGTATCATACCATTTTTAACAAATATATTAACTATGAAGAGGCAAGACAAAGGATTGAAGAAAGTCCTAATGATTCCTTTGTGTCCTTATATTTTTAATATCATGAGACCATAATAATAAAAGAGCTTGCTATTTGTTGTAAACTTTTTTCTTGGGGTTACTAAGTAATGTCAATTCCCCTTTAAGGGTTAAGTGACAAACTAGTATTGGATTACATTAAAATTTGTCTCAGGGAGCCAATGAGTGCATTGAACCTACTTACAAAGCGTGGGAGGCTGACAGGTGCATGGGTGACTTGATAAGACCTGCATTGGAGAGTCCTTACACAATGGATTAATGAACTCTCCCTAGCCTCAGGGATTGTGAGTTGGGCTCCTTCTCTTTAACCTTTTTTATCTATATGTCTCAGTTTCTCCCCAAGACCAGGAGGCCAGGTGTGATTAAGATGGTATAATTGTGTACAACGGGCTGAAACGAATGACCAAATATTAAGATTAGGGTCACCTGCTTAATTTTTTATATAAAAATATTCATAATTTAAAAGTTATAGAATGTGTAAATTGCAGAAGTACTATGAACCCTACTGGAGGAGGCCACAAAGTTACAAGTTCTTTGAAGTAACCAACTAGCCCCAAATTGGCAGGTCTGGTCAGAGCCTTATCAGCTGGTCACTTCCGAACTAAGGGAGGTTGTTTGTGAAACTAGCTGTCTCCTTGAGGGACTTGCAACACCAACCAGCCTGTTCCCCTGGAAAGGGGATCATGAAAGAAGAATTTTAATCATTGGAGGACACCAAGTCTTGACACCAAACACATTCCAGCTAGACGCAAAAGGATAACTGCCCCCCCACCCATAGTCTGTAGAGGTTTCTTGCTGGGAGAAGAATCCACCCTGGCTGTATGCTTGTGGTGAAGTGCACATTCCCTGCCTGTTGCGGGTCTGGCTCTGGTTTTTATTTCTTAACTCTGGACTCCTCTCCCTTTTCCTCTCTTAACATCTAACAAAAGGTCCAATTGTGATAACCTTCTGTAAGGAGGCAGAGTTGAACTCATAAAGTTGACAGTTGTTTGGCTCAGTAGTGTTGGAGATTCCTCCCCAGGACGTGGAAGACCCTTCCCTGAAATGAGACATGGACAGCTGTGTCAAGAACAACTGACAACTTTATTACAGGCGGGTGCTCTTTTTATATGCTGTTTGGTAGAAGAAGGCAGGGGCGATCTGGGGTAAAGGCAAGAGACCTTGAGTGCAAGAGGCAGGAAGAGACAATGACACCAGACAAAATAGGCTATTGCGTGCAGGAATATCTAAACAAGGCCATCAGTGATGGAGCTAGCCAGCAGTTAGTTGTAGACTAGCCAAGGACACCCGGGTTTGGCCTGGGACTTGTGGCCCTTCACCATGTCCTTGGAGAACCTCCTTCTCCTTATGCCACCCGGGCTCCTCTGGCCTCCACAAGTAGATAGTATTGTAAAACATTACCTTATTAAGAGAACATTTAACCCAAATTATATAGACAGAATAACAATATTACCTGCGCTTACATTGTGGGACTCTGAGGTTTTGAGAGAGTTTCCAAGTACATCTTCTAGAAAACAAAAGATAGTTCACCAATTTTTCCTTGACAAAGTTGAGAGTGTGGTTTACCAAAACTGTGTTCTAGGTTTTGGCAAATACATGGCAAAACATTTTAAAACTGATATTCATAACATCCAGAAAATGAAGAGAAACGCATTTGATGAGAATCTCATGTACTTCCAATAATAAGCACACCCACCATCACATGCAGCCAGGGCTCTGCAAGTACTCATCTGCATTCAAATCGTAAGGCCATTCTGTGATCAGTCCCAAGCCGAGGACATTTAGAGATAAGCATACATGAATCTGAAGGGGAGGCCAATCCCAGATCAAGAGCCAGCTTCTCTGAATTTTAAATGGCACATGTCAAATTACTAGCATAATGAATATGAAGACATTTGCTTTTCTGTAAAACAACTTAATGGTTTACACAAGACCAAAGAATGAAGTCCAATGGTAACTTATTGTCTCAAGGCATTGGTCTCTTTATAAACTGTATATGTTTGTCCAGAAGGTGCAATGTTTGCCTGTCTTTATGACAAATGGCTACCCATCTGGAAAGCAAAAATAAAGAGGAGCCGGTAAAATGTGTTTTTTATTCCAGAGTGTCCCCTGGAGATTTTTTGGTTCTTTAAATACGTTTTGCCTTCTTTCAAAACTTATAATTTTCCAACTTATATTAGATAAGAAGCAAACTAGCCCTCAGTAAATTTTTCTGTTAAGGTTACCAGTCTATCTGGATTAGAAAATTCGTATTTCTTTAAAAAGAGCTACCATTCTGTCTTGGTTAGAAAACCCATATTGCAAATCATACATAATCTTGGATTAAATGTTTATAATTTGGAGAATGAGGAACACAAGAACAATAGCATTTAAAAGAACTTGGAAGCAGATTGTATTAGAAGACTGGCAAAAATCAGATTTAGAGTCTCGGAACAGAAAGAGTGGGAAATGGGACCCAACAGGGCCATTTTTGTCTTTTTCTTCCTAGTTTAAAATGTTTTTATTCTATGTATATGTGTGTTTTTCCCACGTATATTTAAGGTTGCCATTGTGTGCAATGCTGTGGAGGTCAGAAGAGGTGTCGCATACCCCAGAACAGGAGTTACTGTAGTGGTTAGCTGCCGTGTGGGTACTGGGAACTGAGCCCATGTCCTCTGGAAGAACAGCCAGTGCTCTCAGCTGCTGAGCATCTCTCCAGACCCCACAGGGGGTTGGCTAACCAAACTTATAAAACCCTCTGCACCTCCCTGAATAAACGCGATTTGCTGTGGCTCGCCATCCACATGCATTCCGCCCAACTCCCAGAGTTTGTGTCTTGACTCGGCGCCTCTCACCCCCTTCCCACGGTGGGGAACCTGCATCCCCATCTCAGGCCAGTGCCGAGCAGAGGGACCCCAATAGGTAAGGACTGTAGGCACTGGCACCCCTGGGTCATGGGCTTAGGCAATTCCTTTGTGGGGTTCTGCCTAGGAGCATGGCTTACAGAGGATTGTAATTGCATTTAAACTAAGACCTCTTAGGACAACGGATGGCCATAGGCCTTTTAATGTTAGCTTCCCCCTTCGGACAGTTCCTATCTATTGTAGTGCTCTGGCAAGTGCCTCCTATTGGGTGGTGACCCCTTCGCTCCCCACTCTCTCCTCTCTGTGGAGCTGCGGTTCTCGTCGACCCTGTTTCAATGTTGCACATTTACGAGACTCTCTAAATCTGTCACTGCCTGTTCTTTCTGCAGGGACGTTGAGGTTTACTATAAATCCTGACCAGTCTCCCCGTGAGGGGCCACCATCATCTGTATGAGATCATCACGGCACCACCATGTGGGACACACATCTCACTTCACGGCTTTGGAATAGTTTTGCATCCAGCCTTGCAGCAACGTACTGTCTCAGACAAGTGCTTTCACGCAGACAAGGTCAGTCTAAATATTCTGTAGTGCCTTCAACCTAGAGTCCCAAGAAAAAATCCAATATTGTCAACCCTTTTGGGTCATGGTTTTGTCTTTTCTGGCTGCTTATCCCAGCCAGACACTATTCAGGTGCCTCCCGGGTCCATTTTGGCTCTGACTTCCTCTAGGAAATATCTCGTCAGAGGGTACTCTGGGACCCTTATTAGGGTGGTGATCAAGCTTCTCGTCCACCAAGTCTGGGAGGGGGGGCTCCTAATGGATTTGGGTCCTATGGGTTCAGCTAGGAAGTTCTCCAAATCACTGATCTCAGTGGCCATCTCTCTCAGGTTCCCTTGTGCTTGGGAATTGTGTTGGCAGGACACTGGATGAGTACTTCCTCTTATAGGTAAAAAGGAGCCCGCAGGGTAGTTTAAGGGGAAGTTGTCTTCCAAAGTAAAGACTCGAGATAAGAGAGGCAGAAAGCTGCTGTCCCTGCCTCAGCCATGCCACATTCTCCTTGAAACATTGAAGGAAAGACGAGACAGAACACGAGGAAGTTTCAAGAAGCAGGCTTTATTTAGGATTCAGCCCAGTCCAGAAGACTTAAGAGGCAAAGTCTGGACCCCTAAGCGTGAAGTTCTTACCTTGTTTACTTTGGGTAGTCGTTACAGCATAGGCAAAGTACATATGTATTGACTAACAGCCAAAAGTTATAAAAAGCAAGCAATTTGTCTAGTTCTTGAGGAAAAAAGTATAAAAAGGCCGTGTCTGAGAGAAACAGAATTGAGGAAGATGCGTCAGGACGTGAGGCAAGTAGCTCTAGCTAGTTGTGTCTGTGTACCCATCACAAACTTGCCAATTGAAGTTTCTGAGAGAGAAAGAGGGAGGATTAGAGTTCCTATTTACCTGGATTTTTCCATCAGGTTTCATGTCAGAAGCACAGCTACAGCAAAGCACACTGAGA
Source organism: Eospalax fontanierii (assembly GCA_035773235.1). Lineage (NCBI taxonomy): Eukaryota > Metazoa > Chordata > Mammalia > Rodentia > Spalacidae > Eospalax > Eospalax fontanierii. Next base: position 10,974,917 of record CM069554.1, read on the forward strand.
ATAAGACTCTCCACAAGTTTAGACACGATTCAGAAACTGAAATCCAAAGCCCACTGGAAGGGCTTGGGTCGTTTTTAGTGTTCTTGGTGGTGGATCCCCTAATCTTGGATTGGCTGAGAGGCACACAACTCTAAACAGATATGTTGTGAACAGGCCTTCGACTTGCTTGGACACTTTCAGATCGGCTTGTCAGAAAGGGAGACCCTGTCAGTGGGAGAAAAGCCTGCTGCCAGGCTTTATTATTCTTGGGTAAGGGAGAAACCAGAAGTTTGCGATCTTCATTTCTTATCTGTGGCCTCTTTTTCCGCCGTCCACCTGTCAAGGTTATGGCTGACTCCTAACGCCTCATAGCACCTTATCTCATGCTTACCATCCGTCTACACATGGCTTTGGGGTCTAACTCTTCTCAGCTCCCTTGCCGTGTTGCTGTCTGTATATATCTCCATGACATTAATAACTTAATAAGCTTCTTACTCAAAAGGACAACCGTCTTCAGTGTCCCGCATTGAACCCTCCTCCCCCAGATTCTTCAAAATGGTGCAGTGACTCAGCTTGAGAAAATCCTGGGATGTCCAAGTAGGAGAGATGGTTGTTCTGAGAATGCCCCATAAGGATCGTGCGCCTCACAACCCAAGGCTTTTTCTCCCTGGCTCATTAGCCGATTCTGTTTTGGGGAACTGCCTTCCCTTTCTTAAAAACTATTCCTGTTTTAACCATGTGTCCTTGTGCAGTCTTTAGTCTTGGAACACAGGAGTCGGGAAGGGGATGCCTCTGCCCAGATGGGCAAGATCTCTGAGGGTCCTTTGATATCCACTGCAAGCAAGTTTCATTTGATGTAAGGCGTCCACAGCTAACGGGGTGCCACAGAACACACTGGTAGTCTATCATGAAAAGATTCCATCTCTTTCTTGTATCGATTTCTTCCTCAAAAGAGCAACAGTAGAAATAACAGTGTGTGCGTTGTGTGTGTATGTGCGTGTGTGTGTGCATGTGTGTGTTATTTTTCCCTTCTCTTCTGTCTCCTAATCTCCTCTATTAATGGTAAGTACAGAAAAAAGTGTCCCTAATGGCTTGCATGAGCCAGGTCATCGAGGACTGATTCCCTTATTGATTGATTGACTGATTGACTGATTTGGTCTTTTTCACCCATCTGGTGAAGGTTTTATTACATGGATGCTCTAATGTTAAACTCAGAATGTCTTACAGATCTGGAAAAAAAAAATCTGGTAAAAAAGCAAAAACAGCAATTTAAAAGACACCTTGTAACCTTGTATGGGAGAAAGACAATAGCTGAAGATGACACACAGTGTGGCTCAGGAAACCAGGAGGGAGCTGTACCGTGTCCCCCTCCCCGTGACTGGCTTTTTTTTTGGTCAACTGTATCCTCAGTTGATCTAGAACTTGCTATGTAGCCAAGCTGGCCTTGAACTCACAGAGATCCCCCTGCCTCTGCCTCCTGAGTGCCCAGTCACAGGGCCGACTGATTCTTTTCTTTCTGCCTCAGGTTATGTAGGCCTTGTCTCAAGGAGGGGCTGACTGGGGAAATTTGTATTCTTTATTATACGAGCACATTTGTTCTTCATTCCATAGAGGCGGGGACAGCAGGCACACCATTTAAACAGCTCAGCACAGATACACGCTGCTAAGGATCTGCTCTGAGTTAACCTTAAATCCAGATGTTATCTAAATTGTGGCTTCAAAGGAATGAAAGACACACCTCCCCTGGTACAGAGAGGTGACTGTGGGGTTTGAGTGATACATGTCCCTCACAGTTGGTGGCAGTGTCTGTGGAGGTTAGGAGACACGGCCTACCCGGAGGAAGAGCGTCAGTGGAGGCAGGCCTGAGAGTTCATTTCCTTGACACACTTCCCGTGTGCGCACTCTGCTTCCTCCACATGCTTAAGATGTGAGGTCACAAGCCTTCTGCTTCAGCAGCCTTCTAGCATGCTTCCCCAACATGGTGGGTTCTTACTTGTCTGGAGCCATAAGCACAAATCAGCTGTCTTCTGTAAGTTGCCTCGGTTATGAATGGTGCTTTATTGTGGCAACAGAAAAATACATAATATGGTGACAATGAGAAAACACGGAATGGTGGAACAGAGCCCGCAGTCCGGCCAGAGCGACAAGATGAAGCTTGAATGATTGAATTTTTTTTTCTTCTTGTATTGTCTCCTAGCTAAAGACAAAATATAAGTCAGAATTTTAGGATGTTCAACCACTGTCTTAGGTTTCCAGCTATCTGAGTAAAACAAGGTTCTGAAAGTTCCGTTCCTGTGCATCCAGATGGAATCTCCACGGGACAGGCCAGAAGCCCCAGGACTGCAGTTGAAGGATGAGTGGTTACATTGTTTAGTTGCTCTGCTTCCACGGAGTGCAGACTGATCCATTCAACACATTCTCGCACAGTCTTTGATATCTGTCTCAGAGTAGAGGTAGTCCTGGCCACCAGCTATGACAGATGGGTCCTCTGGTGGCGGTGGGTTCTACAGCTGGTCCAGTACGTGATGCTGTGGCTCCAGTAGTTCCAGCCAGGGCTCCAACTGGCAGGGCTGGTCCAGCAGGTTGGGGGGGGGCAGGGGGGAGGGGGATGTGTCTGATGGCACTCAAGTCCTGCCTTCGAACTGTTTTCACAGCCAGAGCTGTGCGGACCTCAAGGCGTGGCCCTGTCCACAGCGATAGGTCCTAGGCTAGACTGACGGGACCTCAGACAAGGGAAACGCAGGCTCGGGATTCTTGTGGATTAGGATCGCCATCTAGTCCTTGGCCTTAGGCTTTACAGGGAATTTGGCAGTGTGGCCCCAGCAGCCAATCGGCTGCCAGATGACTTCCTTCACTGTCCTGTGCTTATCACAACTTTATGGGCTTTGTGACCAGGGGTCTGATATGAAAGGGAACCCCTGAGCTCTAGGCAGGGGGTCCATCTGTAAGATCTGACACTAGAGAAGCGCCCCAGCTCTGAATAACTGGAAGATCTGATACTATGAGCGCTTGGCTGGAGTTTTTCCAAAAAGAAAAAGGGCGCCTTTAAGTCTATCTGCAGGCGCCTGGCTTTTCTAAGAAAGTGCTCTGGTCCTATCGCCTAGAGCTTGACCAGAGCCTTCCCAAGAAACTGAGGCACTTCTGGGGCTTTATCCACCCAGCGCTCGCTGGAGGCTTTGAACTTAACTCCGATAAGGAGAGTGCTCTGAGGGGCCCACTTAGATATAGACTTCTAACTTATGAAACTGGGCTCTAACTTCTAACTTATAGAATCCTAACTTATGAGATTATATTATGGGTTGTCTTTCTGCGCCCCGTGCTTCCTCCTGTTCCTTTTGGTCTCTCCTGGTCAACTCAGCTGTATGCCGCTCTTCTCACAGTGTGACTTGCCCGCCTCTGTCCTTCCACTCAGCTCTGTGCCCTCTTGCTCACACACACTGGCCTGTTCACACGCGCGTCACACTGCTGGCTCACATACTCCCGCGCTCACATTTGTGCCCCTTGCTCATGGTGCCTTCCTGCCATCTCCTCTCTGCTCATCGGTGCGCTCTGACACCCGGGCATCCCACTGCTTACCTTGGTGTGCTGTTCACCTTGTTTGGTGCTGCTCACCAGTAAGCCCTTCTGTTCACTCGTGTGTGCTCTTGCTCACCTGTGCACACCCACTCACATGGGTCCCCCCCGCTAAGCTGACTGTCTTCCGGCTCGTTTGTGCATCCTCTAGTCACTGTTCCCTGTGTCCTCCTGCTCCCACGTGTGTCCTCTGCGTACCCGTGTGTCCCCTCATTCACTGGTGTATCCGACGCTCCTCTGTGTCACATGTGTGTCCTCCTGCTCCCACGTGTGTCTGCCTGTTCTTATGTGCATGCTCCTTTTAACCTCGTATCCTCCAGTTCACCCGTGGCCTCCCGTGTACTGGTAACCCCTTCTTCTAACCCCTGTCTACACCTGCTCTGCATGTGCCTTCATGATCACCTGTGTGCTTCACTCTCACCCTGTGACTTTCTGGTCACCCGTGTGCTCTCCTCCTCACTGGTGTGCCCTCACTCCCACGCAGATGGAGTAGAGAAGAATAAATACCTTTTGGGGTCCCTCTGCTCCGTGCTGGCCCGAGGGGGACGCAGGGTCTTTGCCAAAAGGGGGTGAGTGGGTGCGGAATCAACACACAGACTCTGGGAGCTGAATGAGAAGCATGCGGATGGCAAGCTGCAGCAAACTCATTTATTCAAGGAGGTGCAGGGGGTTTATGAGTTTGGTTAGCCAACCCCCTATGGGGTGGATCACCTCTGCACAGGCTCTCTCCAGACGCAGGGCAGAAGCTGGTGTCACCCCTAGCTGGAGTGGAGCACCACGCCCACAGGAGCCACTCCCTTAATCCTCATAGCAGGTGACCTGCCTAAGGTCCACACTGACACTGCCATTCATACACAGGAGCCTTGTCGGGCTCTCCCAGGGGTCTCAGCTCCCGTCCAGCAGGTCAGCTCCCAGGAGAATTCCCACACAGGGGGCCCAGGAAAGGTGAGTGTGCTGTCCACCCATTTCTCAACCTCCCCTTCCCAGAGACAATCAGACGCAACAGGGAGTCTAGTCAGAGCAGGGACTCGTTTATTAGAGAGTGCCAGGCAACGTATAAAGGCAAAAAGCGCAAAGGGGATTTCCATGGTGAGGTGAGCACAACCAATTGTTTAAAAGGTCCAGTGAGCATGTATAGGGTCTCACAGCAACCTGGGGCTGATCACGTACTGTTCACGGGGGAGGAAGTCTTAGGACTAGTTATTGATCACGCATTGTCCACGAAGGAGGAAGTCTGATCACGTACTGCTCAACACCTAACTAGCTCCTTTTCAAAAAACAGATGAGGACATGCCTAGACTGCATCCTTCTTACTTCCTTTAAGCGCCATCTTGTTGGTATTTGCAGGGCCCCTCAGAGCCACTCCCTTAGTCCTCATTGCAGGTGACCTGCCTAAGGTCCATCCTGCGTTGTTCCCCACACATATCCATGGGCTTCAGAAGTTTGCTTTTTCTTAGGAAACATTGGCATTCTTTTCCCATTGGCCATAAGCGTGTGCATATGCTACAAATAGAAGAGGCTTATCAGTCAGAGAGTGTGCTACCTGGAGAGCTGTGCCCACATTACGTGGATAATGGAGCGGAACTATGAAAATCAGCCTTAGTTTTCTGGAACTTCTGATTCTTGTGTTTTTCATAAAGACTTCTTTACATATAATGGACAATACATAGTGAATTAAAAGGAAAGACTGCATGTTTCTCAGGCTCCCCTTACCAGACTTACTGCCCTGAAAGAGGCCAAGAATACACATTAACATGCCTTCTAAATGTTTGATTTCTAAAAGGCAACACTGGGTGGTTTTTTTCCTATTAGCTAAACACTGTCCATATGTTACAAATAGAGAAAGTTTATCTTATAGCCATGTCTGTTTTAGTAGCTAGAGCTATGCCTATGTAACTTGTACTATGGAGTGGAACTAGGAAAATAAGTCATGTTTCAGGGAACTTGGATTTTTGAGTAGGTCACGAAGGCTTCTTTACTCTTTACCCACTTTGAACAAGGGTTGGGGAACTGTATTGAAAGACTTCACATGTCTGAGACTCCCTATGACCAGCAAGTAAGAAATTTATCAGACTCTTCCCTGAAAGAGGCAAATGCTGCATGCTCATTGTCTTCCCAAATATTTGTTTTTCTATTGGCAAAACAAGAGAGTTCTTCACATTATCAATACATGTGCTAATGTTCTACAAATAAAGGAGGCTTGTAACAGTGTTTGTGCTAGATGTTAGAACTATACCCATATATCTTAGTTCATGGAGCAAAACTAAGAAAATCAGCTTTAGGTTTCAGGGACTTTGCTTTGGAGTTGGTCATAAATTCCTCTTTACATGGCGTTTAACAATGCATGGGAAATTTTAAGGAAAGACTGCATATATTCCAGACTCCCTTTGGCAAATAAGACTCTAGTTACTTCCCTAAAACTGGCAAAGAAAAATACATCTTCATTGGGTTCCTGGCCATTCACTTTTCTTAGGGAAGAATGGAGTTCTTTTTCCATCGGCAATAAACGTGTTCATATGCTACAAATAAAGGTGGCTTATTCACTCAGACAGTGTTTGCTAGTTGTTAGTGTTTTACCTACATAACTTTGTCTATGCAACTAGGAACATTACCCATAGTTTTCTGGAACTTTTGTTTTTCTGAATCAGTCATAAAAGCCTCTTTACCTTCAGTGAACAATATGTGGTGTGTTGAAAGGAAAAGCTGCACATATCTCAGACTACATTAAATGGCCAGTTTGGAACAACTGACCGCTTCTGTGAAGGAGGTAAGGAAGAATCACATTCACTGGGTTCATTCCTCTTTGTTTTTCCAAATGAAACAAAAAATGTTGTTCGTATACTTCAAGAACTAGAACTCGGAGTTTGTGCTAGCTGTTAGAGCTATACACAGATAGTTTAGGGAGTGGCCATAGGAAAACAGTGTTAAGTTTCTGGGACTTGTGCTTTGTAAACCAATCATAAAGGCCTCTTTTTTCACTGTGAAAAAGGAAAAAGTCTTGAGGACTTTTAAGGAAAGAATTCATATATCTCAGAACCTCTTTGACTAGCAAGGAAGAAACTTACAAAACTTATTTCTCTGAAGGAGCAAAAGAAAAATACATGTTTACTGGCTTCCTAATTGTTTTCTTTTTCTTAGTCAATAGGTTTCTTTTCCCATTGGCAATAAGTGTTTTTATTTGATCCAAATAAAGGAGGCTTATAACTCAGACGTTTTGTGCTAGATGTTATAGTTATGCCCACACAAATTCTTTTATGTAAAGGAACTAGAAAATCAGTCTCGGGTTTGAGGGACTTTTGTTTTTTGGGTCAGTCAGAAAGGCCTCTTTTCCTGTTATGAACAATGCCTGATTAATTGGAAGGAAAGACTGCATTATCTCAGGTTCTCTTTTAGTGGCCAGTGTGAAACTCACCACATATACAGCCCTGAAGCAGATGAGGAAGAATACTGGTCGCTGTTCACTGTCTTTATATCAGGCATTTTTTCCTCAGGAAAAAATGGTTTTTTTTCCCCATTGACAATGAGTGGGAAAAGAAAGGCAGCTTATAAGACAGTGGCTGTGCTTGTTGTCAGAGCTGTGCCCACACAACTGATTTATATCATGTAACTACAGAAATCAGTCTAGATTAATGAAATGTTTATTCTTTGGAACAATCATAAAGGCCTTTTTTACCCTTTGTAAAAGGCATAGGACATAGTAAAGATTGCATATATTTCAGGCAAGTTAGAAACTTACCAAATCTACTTTCCCTGAAGGAGATAAAAAAGAATACATGTTCATCGCCTTTTGGGCAAAAATGGAGTTTTCTTCCCATTGTTATTAAAGGTGTTCATACACTTCAAGAAATAGACATTTATCACCCGGACATTGTTTATGATATTTCTTGGAGCGATGCCCACCTAAATGTTTTATGTAATGGAACTAGGATATTCAGCCTTTTTTCTGGGACTTTGCTTTTTGAGTCATTGATAAAGGCCTTTTTCCCATTGTGAACACGGGAATTGGAAGGACTTTTTCAGGCTCTCCTTCATTGTAATGTACTAAGTTTAATCACAGAAGGAGGCAAAGAATACACATACGTTGGCTTCCTAAATTTTACTATTTTAGGAAACAGTGGGGTTCTTTTCCCAACTGTGATAAATATGTTCATATACAACGAATAAAGGAGAATGTGTTCATATGCTACAAACACGAGGATCACACCTCAGACATGGCTTTTGCTTTCACAGCTATGCCTACTTTTGCCATTTGAACTGGTCATAAAGGCCTCTTTACCTATAGTGAATCAAGCACTGAAAAGAAACAGTGCATAGATCTCATGCCCTTCTAATGGCCAGTATAAAACTGACCAAAAATACTTCCCTGGAGGAGGCAAGAAGAATACATGTTTACTGACTTCCTAAATATTTGCCTTTTTGTATTGAAGAATAATGGGATTTTCCCTTTGGAAATAAATAAGTTCATAGGCTGCACATAATGAGGGTTTATAACTCCATCCAGTGTTTGTGCTAATTGTTAGAACTATTCCCACATAATAAATTGGTTTCTGAGGTAGAAGGGAATCATACTTGGTTTTCTAGCATGTAAACTTTTTAGTCAGCCATAAAGACTGTAAGAAAAGACTGCATATATTTCATTTTCTGTTTGGAAGGGAATATTCATTTCCCTGAAGGAGGTAAAGAATAATTCATGTTTTCTACAAGAAAAGGAGGTTTATAACTCAGTATTTGCAGTAACTGTGAGAACTATGTCCACAGACTGGGTTTTTGATGTGGAATTTAGAAAACTGATCTTAGGTTTCTGTGACACATGCTTTTTGGATGGGTCATAAAACCTCCTTGACAAGAGCGAACAGTGTCTGGCAAATTGGAGGAAAGGACTGCATATATTTCAGACTCTTGTGACTAAAACCAATGAGCATTTTTACTTTTAAACTTACTTCAGTGAAGAAGGCAACGAAGGACACGTGCATTCTGTTTTACGAATTGCTTATTTAGAAGAAGAAATTCTGTGTTTTTCCTATTAACAATAGTAGTGTTTGAATGATGCAAGCAGGCTTCTAAGCTCACACGGTGCTTATGCTAGTTGTGGGAGATATGTCCTCAAACTTAGTTTGTGGAGGGGAGGTAGGGAAATCAGTCCTGGGTTTTCTAGTACTGTTTTACATGGATCATGAAGACCTCTACCTACCTAGAGTGGACAAGGCTGGTGAACTGGAGGAAAGGACTTCCTATATCTCGGACTCTGTGGCCTGCATGCAAGCAAGGAACTTGGAAGATTTACTTGTCTGAAGGAGGCAAAGGTTACGTATTTATATCCTTCCTTGGTGTTTGTGACTCCAATAGGGTATTCCTCCCTCAGGCCATAAAGTTTTTCATATGCAACAAGAAGGCAAGGCTTATAACCCAGAGACTGTTTGTGGTAACTGTGATAGGTAGGCCCACAAACTTTTTTGTGGAGTTGAATTAGGAAAATCAGCCTTAGGTTTCTATGTTTCTATTTTTTTAATCAATCCAAAGGTCTCTTTCATATATAGTGAACAGTGAGTCCTGAATGAGAAGAAAGGACTGAATATATCTGAGGCCCTTTGTGATTGGCAACCAAGAAACTTTCAGACTTTCATCTCTGAAAGAGACAAAGCAGGCTACTTCTAACTATGTACTTACTCAAAAATTGGCAGTAAAAGTATATGTTTTAAAAGGAGGTTTATACCTAATACTGTTTGTGATGGGCGTGAGAGGAAACTTGGATTTTGAAGTGGATTAGGAAAATCAGTGTTAGGTTTCTGGGACTTTTGCTTTTTCAATCAATCGTGAAGGTCTTTTTACTTGTAGTTAACTATGTAACATGTCTAACTGTAATAAGAGAGTGCACATACCTCAGGCTCTCTGACTGGCAAACAAGAAACTTGCCAAAATTACTTCTCTGAAGGAAGTGAAGAAATATACACGATTACTTACTTCCCAACTGTTTGCTTCTCAAAGACAACATGAGGTTCTTTTCCCACCGGCAGTAAACGTGTTCTTGGCTAAAAGAAATGGAAGCTTATAACTTAGATGGTGCCTGTGCTAGCTCTTAGAGCCATGCACACGTTTTGTTTTGTTTTGTGGATTGGAACAAGGAAATCAGTTTTATGCCTCTAGGACTCTTGCTTTTTGAATCTCTCCCACCTGCCCCTTTACCTGTAGTTAACAATGTGAATTGGAAGCCATGACTCGTCATGTCTCCAGCTCTCTGTGACTGATAACCCCAAAACTTGCCAGTCCTACAGCCTGAAGGAGGAAGAGAAGTGTGTTTATTTCCTTCCCGAGTGCTCACTTCCTCAGAGACAGCAATAGCATGTTGTTGTTGTTGGATTGGCAATAAAGGAGTTTATATGCGACAAGCAAATGAGGATTGTACCTAAGCTAGTGTTTGCGCTAGCTGTGAGCACTGAATCCCCAAACTTGTTTTGTTGATTGAAACTAGTAAAACCAGTCTTAGATTTCTAGGACTTTGCTTTTTGAATTGGTCACAAAGACCCATAGAGAACGATGTATGGGGCGTTGGAAGCCAGACTGCATTATATCTCAGGGTCTCCACGACCAGCCACCGAGAAACTTGATAAACTTACTTCCCCGAAGGACGTGAAGACAGGTACATGTTTATTTCCTGTAGGTTTGCTTTTTCAAAACCGACCACGGGTTACCCCACCCCCACCCCCAGGACAATTAACGTGTTATATGCTACAAGAAAAAGAGGCTTATAACTCATTCCGTGTATGTGCTGGCCGTGGGAGCACAGTCCGCAGTTTGGTTTGAGGAGAGGAACTAGGGAAATGGGTTTCTGGTACTTTTGCTTTTCATGTCAGTCATGAAGGCCTCTTTACCTATCCTGAAAAATGCGTGGTGAACTGGGAAAAAAAAGACTGGATATCTTGGGCTCTCTATAACTGGCCACTAAGAAATTTGCCAAACTTGCTTCTTTGAAAGAGGCAAATACATATGCACATTTGCATTTTTCCTGATGGTCGCTGCAGCAAAGGCAACCTGTGGAACTTTTCGCATTGGCCATAAGGTTTTCATGTGCAATAAGAAATAGGGGTTTATAGCTCAGAAGTAGTTGTGCTTAGCTGTTAGAGTTGCACCCACATAACTTGATTTATGTAATGGGAGAAGAAAATTAAGTTATATGCTTCTGGGGCTTTTGCTTTAAAAATATTTTCATTGAGTTTTTGTGCATTTCATATAATCCTAGTCAAGGTTAGACCTCTCCACCATCTTTACCCCTATAAACCACCAGCGTATTTCCTGCAGTCTGTTGTATGTTAAGTCCTGTCCAGTCAAGCATTTGTACTTAGATGTCCCTCGGTGCAAGTTCATACACTGGAGTCTAGCCGGTCTATCTACAGTCACTCCCTTGAAGATCTACTCTCACCATCCACAGTAATCATTTGCCAATGGTTCCTTGCTGGAGTGGGGTCACTGTCATCTCCTTGTCCTATGTTGAGCTTGTCTGAATGAGCCATGGGGTCTTGTTCATGCTGTCACTGCTGTAAGTTCATACAAGCAAGGTCCCAGCTGCCTGACAACCTGTTTCCTTATGTTCACGCACCAACCATGGCTCTCACAGTCTTTCCGCCCCTCTTCCACAAAGGTCCCTGAGTTGTGGGTAGGTGAGGCTTAATGTAGGTGAGGCTTAAATGTCCTGTCCAGGGACACACATTCTGCAGTCTCTTAATCTCTAAAACTTAGCTGGTGTTGTATGAGGTCACATTCTGTTAAAGGAGGAAGCTTGGCTGGTGGGAGTTGAGGGATGTATAAATATTCTCTCTTACCCCCTGTTCTGGAATGTTCCATGAGCCTGAGGTGTAGATGAGTCACTCAGGCCTGGGCATCTCTCAAACATATATTCTGTGTATGACCAGTTGTGACGCTCTCCATCTGATGCAAAAGGAATCTTCTTTGATGGGTGGTAACAAGTATATTTATCTGTAAATGTAAGGGTATGTATTTAGCATACAGTAAGACATTTCATTTGTCCAGAGATAGGGTTTTCTCTAGGATCTAGGACCTCTCCAAGCCATGTGTATTTGACTATGTTTACAATGCAACCCACTGAGAGTGTGAGTCCAATTAGATAGCTGAGGTTACCCCATACATGATGGTGCCACTACTGCATCAACGGAAACAGTTTGCTGTGCCAGTCATTGTGGCTATTAGGCTTTAGAGCTTTGGTTGGACCACTGATTGAATTTCTCCCTTAACTAAGCTTGCATAGTATCCTCTAGAACTCTGGCAGCTAGTCTTCAGGGAGAAGGTTTCGGGATCGGTTCCAGTTCCATCACTCCGTGTCCTGTCTTCAGCAATGGGTTCTTACCTTCAAGTTCCGGGAGTTAGTCAAGGGCTATGGCAATGGCCTGTGTTATTTTGGGAGTCTCATGGACCACCCTGACTAACAACTCAAAGGAAGCGTTCTCGTGTCTGGCAGGTGTTCCTTGTTACGTAGTCGTCAGGCGTGCACATGCACTCTGCTCAGATGCTGCATGCGCATTTTGCAGGGATTCTGACTTAATAGTTCCCCCTGGCCTGTTACTGCACCTGAGCTTCATCTCCTCTGAGTTCTCTCTCCCTGTTTGACCTCTCTCCCAGCTGAAGTGCCCCGTCCCCCCACTTTCCCCTGATAATCCGTGTCTCCTCTCATCACCCGTGTCTTAAGTCCCTCCTCGCCGTTAATGGCCACGACCCCTTGTTTGTTCTTTCTTACTTCCTTTCCAGTCGAGTATCTTCACGTCCATATCCCCCTCGGAAACCTCTGTGTCCTTCTGTCCCCTTGCTCAGCTCTTTCTTTCCCTCACCTCCCGGCTTCCTTTCCATTTTCCTGGCTCCTGCCATGATATCAGGATGTGTACTCACGTATAAAGTGACTGGTGCTGTGGTCTGCAAACGGGGGGGGCGCGGGGGGGACATATGTCACTTGCTTTTCTGAGTCTGTGAGTCTGCGTTACTTCAGTTCATATGACAGTTTCTAGTTCCATCCATTGGCATGCAAATTTCATAATTCCGTCTTTCCTCACCACTGAGTAGAACTCCATTGTATAAATGCACCACATTTCCATTGTCCATTTAGGGTGTGTCGACTTCTTAGCTATTGTGCAGCGACAAACATGAATGTGCCATAGCGAGTCCTTCGGGCGTGTGCCTAGGGCTGGTACAATAGGGTCGTGTGGTAGATTCAGTTTTTACTTTTTTTAAGAGTTCTCCACACTGCTTTGCATAGAGCTTGAACGGGTCTGCATTCCCACCAGTGTGGATGAGCTTCGCCTTTCTCACCTCCTCTCCTGCATTCGGTGTCTTTGGTTCTCTTCATCTTAGCCAGTCTGACTGGGGCAAAACGCAATCTTAAGGTGGTCTTGCTCTGCGTTTCTCTAGTTATTAAGGACGTTGAGCCCTTTTTAAGGTGTTTCTTACTGTTTTTATTTCTTCTTTTGGGAACTCTGTTCAGGTCCCCAGCCCATCTTTTGATTGGGTCTTTTTTTGTGTGTTTCCTTGTTTTCTGAGTTCTTTGTATATTTTGGATGTGAGTCATGTGTTGGATGTGCAGCAAGTGAAGAGATTCTCCCACCCAGTGGGTTTCTTCTTCATTTCCTTGGTTGTTTCTTTTGTTATTTGGAAGCTTTTTAATTTAATAAGGTCCCACTTGTTGATTATTGCCTAAGCAACTGATGTCACATTATAACATTTTTTCTTCTAGGAGGTTCAGAGTTTCAGGCTTCATATTGAGGTTGTTGAACCATTTGGAGTTTGATTTGTAAAGTGTGAAAGATAAGGTTCCAGCTTTAGTCTTCTACATGTGCAGATCCAGTTTTGCCTGAATCATTTGTTAAATGCTGTTTTCTCCACTGTGTGTTCATGGCACCTTTGTCAAATATCAGATGGCTGAAATTGCATGCATTCATATTTGGATCTTCTATTCAGTTCCACTTATCTATATGTCTCTTTTTGTGCCAGCACCATGCTGTTTTTATGATATAGCTCTGTAATATAGTTTGAGATCTGGTACCATGATCCCCACAGCATTGATCTTTTTCCCCAACATTGTTTTGTATATCCAGGATCTTTGTGATTCCATATGAATTTGAGGATGCTTCTTTCTAGTTCTGTGAAGAATGTCACAGGGTTTTAGATGGGCATTGCATTGGCTCTATAGATTGCTTTTGGTAGGAGTGTCATTTTCACAGTATGTATTCTACTAATCCAGGAGCATGGTAGGTCCTTTCATCTTCTGGTGTCTTCCTCTATTTCTTTCTTTGAAGATTTAAATTTTCATTATAGAGATCTTTAATGTCTTTGGGTAGCTTTATTCCTAGATTTTTTGAGGCTATTGTGAATGGGAGAATTTCCATGAATGCTTTTTCTGATTGTTATTGGTATATAGAAAGGCTTTATACCAAATCAGTCAGTCATTGTAAGTTTATTTTGTATCCTGACACCTTGCTGAAAGTGTTGATCATTTCTAGCAGCTTTCTGGTGAAATGTTTGGATTCTCTTATTTAAAATATATCATCCACTAATAATGATAATTTGACCTCTTTTCCCAATTAGTCCTTCTTTAATTTCCTTCTCTTGTCTAGCAAGAGTTTCAAGCACTCTTTTGAAAAGGAGTGGAGGGAGTGAAAACCGTTATTTGGTTCCTGGTTTTAATGGGAATGCTTGCAGTTTTTCTCCATTTAGAATTACGTTGACTGTGGGTTTGCTGTACATAACTTTAGTTATGTTGAGGTGTGTTCCCTCCAGTTCAGTTCCCTCTAGGAGTTTTAACATGGATGCATGTTGAATTTGGTCAAGGTCCTTTCTGCATCTACCGAGCTGACCACGTGATTTAAATGACTTACTACATTCATTGTTGAATTTGGTCAAAGGTCCTTTCTGCATCTACTGAGCTGACCATGTGATTTAAATGACTTATTACATTCATTGACACATATACTGGACCATTCTTGTATCTCTGTAACACAGCTGACTTGATCATGGCGGATGCACTTTTTAATGTGTGTCTGTATGCGGTTTGCATGTACTTTGTTCAAAATCTTTGCATATACATTCATTAAGGATATAGGCCTATAGTTTTCTTTTGTCTTTACCTGTTTTGGGTATTAGAGTAACGCTGGCTTCATAGTAGGAGTTTGGGAGTTCTCCCTCTGTTCCTATTTTTTTAATCATTTAGGAAGTATTGGTTGTAGATCTTCAATATCGGGTAGAGCTCTGCTGTGTATCTGTCTGGGTCTGAGCTGTTTTTAGTTGGGAGGTTTTGTACTGCTGTTTTAATTTCCTTTATTGTTCTAGGTCTGTTTAAACTGTTGATCTCTTCTTTAACTTTGGTGATTTCCATGACTTTAGAAATTCATCCATTTCTTTTAGATTTTCAAATCTAATAGAGTGTACGTTTTTAAAGTGTTGCTTATACTGTTCTGGAATTTTGGTGTTTTCTGTAATGTTCACCTTTTCATCTCTGACTTTGTTAATTTATATGTTCTCTTTTGGTTAACGGGGCTAATGGTCTATCTTGCTTAACTTTTCCAAGAGCCAGCTGTTAGAGTCATTGGTTCTTTATATTATTTTCTTTATTTCTATTTCATTCATTTCTGCTGTGATTTTTATTTCTTCTTGTCTACTGGGTTTGAGTTTGGTTTGTTCTTGCCTTTCCAGACTTCAGTTGTATTGTTAAGTCACTTGTGTGTGCTCTTTTTGATTTTTTAATGTAAGTACTTAGAGCTATAATCTTCCATCTTAGGACTGTTTTTAAAGTGTCCCAGAGTTTTGTGTAAATTGGCGAGTCAGACTTTACTCAGAGCCTTGTCAACTGGTCACTTTTGGAATGAAGGGAGGTTTGTTTGTGGAACCAGCTGTCTCTTTGAGGGCCACGAGACACCAGCCTACTGCCCTGGAAAGGGGATCTTGAAAGAAGGGTTTCAATCATTCAAGGACACACAACCTTGGCACCAAACACATTGCAGTTGGGCCCCAAAAGATAAAAACTCCCCCCCTCACTCAGTAGTTTGTAGAGGCTTCTGGAGCAGAGAAGAATCTACCCTGGCCGTGTACTTATAGTAAAGTATACGTTCCTTGCCTGTTGCAGGCTAGGTCTGGGTTTATTACTTAACTCTAAACTCCATTGCCTCTCCTGAAATCTAACAGTTATCCTTTTCATTTTGTTCCAGGCAGGAATACTTTTTATTTCTTTCTTAATTACATCTTTGACCCATTTATGAGTTCATGTACTTACTAGAGCTTCTTTTGCTGTTGATTATAAGCTCGAATGCATTGTGGTCTATTTGAATGTATGGAATTATTTCAGTTTTTTTGTATTTTTGAGGCTTGTTTTGTATCCCAGTATATGGTCAATTTAAGAGATACTTAAATGGGCTGTTGAGTACAAAGTGCATTCTTTGGTGTTTGGGTGGAATATTCTGTAGATGTCATTAGATCCATTTGATGTCATTAGATCCATTTAGTGCAGATGTCTCTCTGTTTATTCTTTGTCCAGTTGACCTGTCTATTGAAGATAGTGGGGTCCTGAAGTCACCTACTGTTGCTGAGTTTGGGTTACTCTGTGTTTTAATAGTCCTGTCGTATTGTTTCTATAAAATAGGGTGCACCAGAATTTGGTGCAGATGTGTTCATGGTTGTAATCTGTTCTTGGTCAGTTCTTCCTTTGATCAGAAGGAGGTGGCTTTCTTTATCTCTTCTGCTTAGTTTTAGTTCTGTGCCTATGTTATCAGATAGTAGAACTGCAACAGCTGCTGGTGTCTTCATCTGCTTGGAATATTTCTGTCCATCCTTCCACCCCCAGGCAGTGCCTATCCTTGATGGTGAGTTGAGTCTCTTTCAGACAACAAAAAGGTAGACTTTGTTTCTTCATCTGTTCCAACTAGCTTCCGCATTTTGATTGGAGAGTTGAGACCATTGATATTTAGAATTATTGGTTAAAGATGTGTATTGGTTACAGTCACTTGTGTTCTTGGTCCTATTTTGTGTTTCTGTAATTTTACCTTCCTTTGATTTCTTCCAGTAATCTCTTCGGTACACTTACTCTTTAGCTTTAGTCCTTGGTATTGCTTCAGATATTCTTTGTAGGGCTGGTTTAGTGAACTGAATTCTTTTAGCCTATTCATGTCATGAAAAGATTTCTGTTCCCCTTCAAGTATGATATATAGTTTTGCTGGGTAAAGTATTCTGGGTTGGCCTATGGTCATTTAGAACTGGGAATACTTTGGTCCAGGCTCTTATGGCATTCATAGTTTGAACCAAAAAGTCAGCTGTAATTCCGATGGGTTTCCCTTTATACATAACTTGTTTTTCTTTAGCAGCTTCCAGTACCCCTTCTTTGTTCTGTACATTTTGTGTTTTTACTATGATATGCCATCAGGAGGGTCTGTTCTGGTCTGTTCTAATTGGTGCTGTCTGTGCTTCCTGAATCTGTACAGCTGTGTCTTTTCTTAACCTAAGGAAGTTTTCCTCTCTTGTCCTATAGAAGATCTGGTCAATGTCAGTGAGCTGGGAGTTTTCTCCTTCCTGGATGCCACTGTATGGGTTTGTTCTTTTCGTAATGCCCCACATTTCCTGCATCTCTCATCCCTTTGTGTTTTAAAATATTTTTATAGTCTGTGTTTGAGAGTGCGGTTCTTCCCGTTTGTTGTCTTGTCTTGGTATTTCCATTCTCCATTTCATTCACTCTGCTTGTGAGACTTTCTCCTGTCATTTCACATGGACTTACTGAGGTTTTTCAATTCCATCTCCTTTTCGGCTTGGGTTTACTTCAATATTTCTATCTTTTTTTGTGAATTCACTTTTCAAATCCAGAATTCTTTTTGTTATTTCATTCACCCACATATATGTATTTTCTTGAGCTTCCGTCAGGAACTTATTCCTATCCTCTTTCAGGTCTTTGAGTAGTTTGTGTGTTCTTTACGTTCTTTGACCATGTTTATGATTATTCTTTTTAAATTCTGGATCATGAGGTTCCTCAGGGTGATTCTCCCTGTGGTAAACTTCTGTAGGACTGGTAGGTTTTGTTGAGGACATATTCTCTTGATTTTCCATATTATTTGTTTTTGCATTGCTGTTTGGGCGTACGGATGGATGTCTTTTGTTCATTGTGTGTCAATAGGAAGTTCTGTTCTGACTTTGTTTAGTTGAAGTTTGGTTCTGTTTATATTATTGATGTAACTTGGTTGTTTTTTACTCAGGTATGAAAAGTTAGTTGGTGTGTGCTTCAAGTTCTCACAGGGTAGTAGGCGGGTCTGGATAGTAGATGGGTCTTTGGTAGGCAAATTAGGAAGCGGACCAAGGGTGGCACAGGGGTGGGGATTGCCTGTGCAAGGCCTAACAAACGAAGCTGCAGAATAGATCAGGATGCAGTGGGTGGATCCAGACTAAGAGAGTTTCTGGGCCAGAAACAGCAGGAACAAGCCTAGGCCCAAGGATAGAGAGGACCCAATGGGAGAGAGAGGAGCTGCAGGGGAGTCAGGTGCGTGGGCAGGAGCTGACTCAGCAGGGTGGTAGGCAGTTCTGAGGAAGAGAGATCAGGAGGCCATGGGCAGGCTGGGAATGGGGACAGCCTATGGAGCGTCTGACAAACTATGCTAGAGGATTAAGCTAATCTGGGTTATGAAGCTGGTCCAGAGATCTGAGGTAGAAGAGGAGGAGCCGGCCTGGGCTAGAAGGGGACTCAGTGCAGTGAGAGAGATGAGTGTCACTTTTTAATGAGCCATGAATGCCTCTTTATACTTAAGTGGTGAATTGGAAGAAAGTCTCAGCAAGTATCTCCAGCTCCCTTTGACTGACCACCACGAAACTTGCCATACTTACTTACCTATGGGAAGCAAAGAACTTCCTTCTCAACTGTTTCTTTCTTCAAAGGCACTGATGTTTTTTTATCCCAGTTGGCAATAAACTGGCTTACATGATACAAGAAAAGGAAGCTCATAACTAAGACAGTGTTTGTATGAGATATTAGAGCCACGCCAACATATCTTGTTTTGTGGATTGGAACAATGAAAGTTCAGTCTTGATTTTCTTGACTTTTTCTCTTTGAATCAATCATAATTAAATACTTGCCTATAGTTAAATATGTGTTGTGGATTAGAAGACTATATATCTCAGGTTCTCTATGACTGAAAACCAAGAAAGGTCCCATAGTTACTCCTATGAAATAGGCAAAGCAGGATACATGTTTACTTACTTTTCCTTCAACTGTTTGATTCATCAAAGGCAATGCCATGATAGGCATCTTTTCTTATTGGCAATAAAAGTGTTCACAAGCTATAAGAAAAGGAGGCGTATAACTTAGCATTTGCACTGCTTTGAGAGCGATGCCCACAAACTTGTTTTGTAGAGTGGAATTAGGAAAACCATTCTTAGGTTTCTGAGACTTTGGCACTTTCAGTGGTCCCTAGATCTTTACAGTGAACAAAACATCATCAGGAATTAGAAGAGAAACTGTATAGAGAGTCTCTGTGGTTGACAGCCAAGAAACAGTAAAATTCACCTGAGATGCAGGAAGAGGAAATACACCTTTATTGACTTCCTAAATGTTTGTGTGAAAGGCAGCATGAGGTTTTTAAAATTTTGATTGACAATAAGTAAGTTTATATGGTACAAGAAAAGGAAGTTTATACCTAACATGTGTTTTGTGAGCAGTGAGAGAACCCTGGTCCTGGCCTTAACCCTAGCAATAACCCTAGTCTTAGCACTAACTCTAGCCCTAGACCTAACAATAAACTTAACTCTAACCATAATCCTAACCCTAAACCTTCCACTTGCCCTTGCTCTAGCGTAGTCCTAGCCCCAGCCTTAACCCAAACCCTAACCCTGAACATAGCCCTAGCTCCAAAACTGTCTCTAAGCATAATCCTAACATTACCATAGCATTACCCTGACCGTAAACCTAACTCTAACCCTAACCCCATTCCTGTCCCTAGCCTTAACCCTACCCACAGATCTCATCCTAACTCTAATGCTATACTTAAAGCTAGCCCTCGGTCTAACTCTACCCCTAAAAGTAACCCAGACTCTAACCCTAGCCATAATTCTAATGCTAACCCTTATCCTAACCGTAACCCTAGCCCTGGACAAAGCCCTAAATTTAATCCTAACCCTGACTCTAATCCTCACCTTAGTTGTAGGCCTAGCCTTAGCTCTGACCTTAACTCTAACCCTGTTGCTAAAATTTCTCCTGGAAGGGGCTAAGTTTAGTCCCTCCCTCCCCAGGTTCTACAACAAATGAGACACAAATTCCCCAACTCAGTTGGGCAAATTCTAGCTAATATACTTGGGCTTACTAACAGAGTATTCACTTACAGAAAATGGGCGCCCTCCCTCCCGCATAAGTTACACCACTAAATCCACCACCAGGCTTGGATCGTACAACTTCCCGTCAGTCCAACCCAAAATGGCAAGGAGGGGAGGAAAGAAGGGCCCACCTCATGGCACCTTCAGCTTAAACGCCTTAGCCCCTCCCTGTCTTCCAATGGACTGGTTGGGAGGGGCATAGGACTTCCCCAGCTACTTGATTTTCCCACTCAAGGTAGTCCTAGGTAAATACCAGGTGGCCTGAGAGTGAGGTGTTTGTCCACAGTTCGTCCAGTTTGTCCCTCAGAGAATTAATCCACTCTACAAACCCTAACCCTAACCCTAACCCTAACCCAGCTCCGAGGCCTAGCCCTATTGCTATACTTCAATCTAACTCTAACTCTAACCCTAAAACCAACGCTAGCCCTCGGACTGACCATAATCATGACCTTAACCTGAACATAGACCTACCCATGACCTTAAAATCAACCCTTTTCCTAGCCTTACCTTAGACCTAGTAACCTAGCACTAGTCCTAGCCTAACACTAACCCTAAATCTAACCTTAACCCTATCTTAGGCAGAGCCATAGCCCTGCACTAGTCCTAACCCTAGTCTTAGCCTAACCCTAACCCTAACCTTGAATGTGATTTTAACTCTAATCATTGATAGCCCTTTCCCTAGCCCTACCTCTAACCCTAACTATAACCCTAAACTTAACACTAAAACTATCCCTAGTCTAGACATACCCTTAACCTTCACCCTAGCCCCAAATATAGAACCTTAGCTCTATCCCTATTCCTTAGGCCTGGCCCTACCTTAATTTTAACTCTACCTCTAAACCTACCCCAAATTATAGTTCTAACCCTAAGCCTGAATCTACCTCTAACCCTAACCCTAACCCTAACCCTAAACCTAACCGTAACCATAACCTTAACACTATTTCTAAACCTAGCTTTAGCCCTAACCCTAACCCTAACCAAATGATAACCTAACCATAACCATGACCATAATCCTAGACATACACAGAGCCCTAACCTTAACCCTAACACTAGATGTAGCCCTAGCCCTATTCCTAGCATAGCCCTAACCCTTAACCTAATTCTAGGCCTACCCTTAACCCTAACCCTAGCCCTATCTGTAGTTCCAACTCTAAACTTCTCTTTCACTAGACCTAGGCCTAGTCTTAGACATAGCCCTAACTCTAAACCTAAAGGTGATGAAGAATGTAGCATCTGCTCAGACGGGAGTTATTTGATGGAATGTAACAATGGAGAATTATGATGACAGAGAGAAGTATGTGCTGATACTTAGACCATAGTGATAAGAAAGAGGACTATCAAGATGCAACTATGGAAAGATGACCAAGACCATTGTGATGAGAGTGTGGAGCATTGTGATGGGACAACGAATGATTGTAATGCAACAATGGATCATTGACGTCAGCCAGGAGAAACAGTGCTTGACTGTGATTGGATCATTGTGATGCAACAATGGAGCACTGAATTGAGACAATGGAGCTTTGTAATTGGATGGTAGACATGAGATACAATGAAGCATTTTTACAAGAAAGGGGAGCATTGTCCTGGGACAAGGGACCATTGTAACATCATGATGGACAGTTGTGATACGACAGTGGATCATTGTGATGCAAAAAAATAGAGCATTCTATGAGACTTTGGAGTAGTCTATTGTGATGAGCCAATGAGTACTGTGATTGGACAGTAAACAATGTGATGGAACAATAAAGAATTGTTCAGAGTCAGAAGATCATTGTGATGGGAGAGTGAATATTGTGATAAAACAATCAATTATTGTCATAGGACAAAGAATCATTGTGATAAGACATTAATCATTACAGAATAACTGAGTATTGTGTTGGGCCAGTGGAGCACAGTGGTGGGGTGACGGTCTATTCTGATGCGACAATGGAACACTTTGATGAGCGCGTGGAGCATTTTGATGTGCAGAGGACCCCTATGATGCACAAATGGAGCATTTTTTGTAGCTGCGTTATTAAATTTCTGTATATTTCATAAAGAACATCCTAATCATCTTTAGACCACTTTCTCCACTGGTACTCTTCGGTTCCCCCACAACTGGAATTCATACATTCTGTCATTTGTGTTAAGGCCTATCATTAAGTTACTGTTCCCGGACATCTCTTAGTACAAGTTTATTCACTGGGGTCTAGTCAGCCCATCAAGAGTCCCTCACTCTAAGATCTCCTCTTCCAGATCCAGCAGTGGTCAACTGCTAATACTTCTACTAAGATTGGGCTCTGTGGCCCATTTCTCCAGTTCTATGCTGTTTTTTTTTTTTATTGTTTGTTGGAGTTTTTTGTTTGTTTGTTTTTGTCTGCTTGAGTTTTCCTGGTTTTGTACAAGCTGTAAGGTCATATGAGCAAGATCCCAGGAGCCTTTAGGACTCTATTTCCATGTGGCCATGCAGTGGTCCTTGAGCCCTGAATGGATGGAATTTAATATAGGAATCCAGTCCAAGGATCCACATTCTGCAGACTCTTATTCTGTATGCTTTGGCTATGTGTGATCATTTGTGTTCCTGAACCTCTGTTGAGTAAGGGAGCTTCATTGATGTGAACTGAGAGAGGCATTCATGTTCTCTTTGCCCCTCGTTCTATGTTCCATGAGCCTTAGGTGTAGAGGTTGCATTGTAGATGTGTCACTTAGGCTTGGGCAACTCACAAGCAGTCTCTGTGTATGATCAGTTTGTGGAACTGTGTAATAATTTACATCTGTTTTAAAAGAAGCTTCTTTGAGTAAGGATCCATATTTTGTATATAGTAAGAAATTACATTTTTCTAGATACATGACAGCCTTGGGGATTTCTCTAAGATCTATGACCCCTCAATCCATGTGTATTTGGCTATGTTTACAGTAGCACACATTTCCTCCCATTGAGTGGGCTTTAAGTCCAATTAGGTAAATGTTAATCAGCCCCAAGACAAAAATGCCACTACTGCACTAATGTCATTCTCTGTGCCAGTCATTGATGTGGTTATTAGGCCTTAAAGTTGGGGTTAGACCATCAAGTGATTGCTATTAAAGGGGAGGTGGCTTCCAGGTCAGTTCCGGCCAAATGAACATTTTTATGACATAGACAAGCATTATGATGGTACAGTGGATTATTGTAATATAACAATGGAGCACTGTGACAAGACAATAATGTTCTATAATAATACAGTAAGTGGACCATAGTAATGCAGCAATGTAGCTTTGTAAAGAGACAGTGGGGCATTGTGACAGAAGACCATATTAATATTTTGGAGAATTCGGATAGAAGAGTGAACTTTTTTCATGAGTATTGTGCTGTGAAGGTGGGGCACCTACAGTGCTATGGACCATTGTGATGCAACAATGGAGTACTGAAATAAGGCTACATCATTTTGATGTGACAGCAGACCACTTTGGAGTACCAATGGAGAATTACAATTATGAGAATGTGGAGCATTGTGATTGGACAATGGAAAATCGTGATGAGACTTTGAAGTATTGTGGTAGGACAATTGGCCAGTGAGGTATAACAATGGAGCATTGTAGTCACCCAGAGGAGCACTGTGATGGAATAGTGATGAGACAGCACAACATTGTGATAGGAAAGTGGATCACAAATATGAGAGAGGAGCACTGTGATGGGATGATGAGCCATTATCATGACAATGGTGAGCTGGAGGAGCATTATGATGTGACAAGAAACATTTTTATGCAATAATGGAGCATTACCATGTAGATGCAGCAGCTGAGCATGTGGTGAGACAGGAGAGCACTGGCTCAAGTCTCTGAGAAAAGTCCATTGTGCTATGAGTGGAAAGTTAAGATGCAGCAATGAAGCATGTGATGAGACAAAGCATTGTGTAGAACAGTGGACCACAGTGATGAAACAATGAACCACTGTGCTGAGACAGAGCATTGTGTAGAACAGTGAACCACAGTGATGAAACAATGAAGCATGTGCTGAGACAGAGCATTGTGTAGAACAGTGGACCACAGTGATGAAACAATGAAGCATGTGATGAGACAGAGCATTGTGTAGAACAGTGGACCACAGTGATGAAACAATGAAGCATGTGCTGAGACAGAGCATTGTGTAGAACAGTGGACCACAGTGATGAAACAATGAAGCATGTGCTGAGACAGAGCATTGTGTAGAACAGTGGACCACAGTGATGAAACAATGAAGCATGTGATGAGACAGAGCATTGTGTAGAACAGTGGACCACAGTGGTGAAACAATGAAGCATGTGCTGAGACAGAGCATTGTGTAGAACAGTGGACCACAGTGATGAAACAATAAAAAGCACTGTATTGAGACAGGAGCGTTTTGGTGGACCAATAGGGTGTAACAATAGACCATTGTAATAGGAAACAGGACCATTGTGACGCAACAGTGAAGCACTTTGATGAAAGAGTGGAGCAGTATGATGGGAGACAGTGGAACGTTTTGGTAGGAAAGTGGACGCTGTGACCCAAGAATGGAATGCTGTGATTAGAGAGTTGAGTACCATGATGGGAATTTGAATCACTAACTCAACTTTGAAGCATCATCTTGAGATAAGCAACATTGTGATGGGACAGCAACATTGTCATGTGAAATGGAACGTTGGTGGGATGCAATAATGGAGCATTGTGATGAGACTCAGGAACACGGATGGGACATTGGATCGCTGTGGTGAGTTAACAGTTGTGAACCATTGTGAGTTAACCATAGATAATTATGAAAGAACAGTGGGCTGTTGTAATATCAAAATATAACACTGTAATGGAAAAGTGTCACTGGACAGTCATAGAGGAACACTGATAAGACATGGGACACAGCAGAGCAGTACTGTGAATTAACAGAGGAGCACTGTGATAGGAAAGAGGACCATCATAATGCAAAATGGAGCATTGTGACGAGACAATGGACCACTGGGATTCAAAAATTGTGATAGGACAGTGGTGAAAAATGGAGTATTGTCCACTATCCAAACCAATGTGATGTAGAGCATTGCAATGAATTGGGGGAGCAATGCGATAGGCTATTAGATTTAATAACATCATGATTTAATAACAGAAAATTAGGATGAGACAATGGAGCATTGAGATAGGACAGCAGACCATTGTGATGCAACAATGGAGCATTTTGATAGCATTGTTATAAGACAGAGGAGCATTGTGATAGGTCAATGGACCATTGTCAAGACTATGGCGCATTCTAAAAGGACAGAGGGTCAATTTTTTGGACTAATTGAGTATTGTGATGAGATATGGGAGTATTGTGTTGGGATAATTAAACATCAGAAAGAGTGATGTGAAGGAACACAGTGGTGTGAAAATGGAGCATTGTAATCACAATTAGCATTATAACTGAACAATTGAACATTTTGATATAACAGTGTGTAATTATGATGATAAAGGGGAGAAATCTGAGGGGTTAGTGGAACATTGTGTTGAGAGGTTGGAGCGCTGTGAAAGGCCAGTGATCCTTTGTAATGCCACAATAGAAAACACATTATGAAAGTGGAGCACTGATATAAGACTACTATTGTGATAAGACAGGGAACCACTGTGATTCATCACTGGAGCAGTGTAATGGAATCACAGAGTTGACCACTGTGATGAGACATTCAAGCCTTGTGACAGGGCCTAGAACAACTTGAGTGCAACAATATAGCATTGTGAAGAGACTGTGGAGCACTGAGATGAGATACTGGATCACCGTGGAAAGACAGTGGACCTTGTGCTACAACGCTGGTACATTATGATGAAACAGTAGAGCACTGATGGGACAGTGGACCACTAAAATGCACCAATGGAACACTATGATGAAACAGGAAATTTGGTTTCACAGTGGACAATTTTGATGCAGCAAAGGAGCATTGTCATGAAAGCATGTGATAGGTCAGGGGACCATTGTAATGAGACAGTGGAACATTGTGACAGAAGAATAGATCATGGTGATGCAAGAATGAAATATTGTGGTGAGACAGTGGAACACTACGATGAGATGGTTGACCACTGTGATACATAATGGAGCCCTGTCACAACCGAGCAGAGGAATGTGAGGGGACGGTGCTCTATTGTGAGTTAACAATGGTACATTGTTAGGACACTGAACCATTATGAGGAGACAGGGGAGAACTGTGATGGGACAGCTGGACCACTGTGATGTAAGTGGAGCAATGTGATGAGATGGTGGAGGAGGATGCAGCAATGGAACACTGTCAGGACGGAGGAGAGCATTTTAAGGTGAGTAAAGAGTAGAGCATTGTGATTGGACTGAAAGCTCTGTGATGCAACAATGGAGCATTGTAATGAGAGAGGAGTATTGTGATGGGACAGTGAACCACTGTGAAGCAAGAACAGAGATTGTGATGAGACAGGGGAACACCGTGATGGGACACTGGACAACTGTGATGCAACAATGCAACATTGTGGTGAGAGAGCAAAACTTGTGATTGGACAGTGGACTACAATGATACAAGTACAGAGCACTGTGAGGTGGTGGAGCAGCATGATGGGATAGTCATATGATGAAACTCTAGAGCCTGTGATGAGACTGTGGACCATTGTGAGGAAACACTGGAGTACTTATGGAGAAATTTTGGATCATTGTTTTATGACAATACTGTGAACACTTGTGATGAAAAAATGGAGCAATGAGTGTGATGAGAGGGGGCATTGCGTTGGGATTTTTAGACCACTCTTATGAAAAAAGGAACATGAAGACAAGCATTTTGATGAGGCAAGGCACCATTGTGATGTAACAATGGAGCGCTGTGATAAGACCGTAGAACATTGTGATGCAACAATGGAGCCTTATCACAATAGAACAGAAGATTGTGAGAGGACAGTGGAACCATTGTGAATTTAAAAATGAGAATTGTGATTGGATAAGACAAATAAGATACAAAAACGGAGCATTATGATGAGACCATGGAGCACTGTGATGTAACAGTGGAGCACTGCCATGAGTGCAGCATTGTCATCAGAAACACACCACTTCGAGTAGAGAGCATTGCGATGGGACAGTGGACAGTAGACCATTATACAAATTTGGAGTGTTTCAGTGAGACAGTGGACCACTGTTATAGGGCAGTGGACCATTATTATGCATCAATGGAGCATTGTGATGAGATGGGGTGGCACATTGTTTAGAGACAGTGAACTTTTTTGATAAGTGGACTACTGGGATGCAGAAATGCAACATTATAATGAGATATGGGAGCACTGTAGTGGGACACTGGACCATTGAGGGGCAACAGTGGAGCCTTGTGATGAGACAGTGGAGCATTGGGATAGGACAACGATTCACAGTGATGCAACAATGAAGTACCAGTGTCTCAACAGTGTAGAACATTATGATGGGACAGTGAGCCATTGTGAGGTAACAAGGAACATGGCTCTACAAGAGTGGACCAATGTTATTCAAGAATGGAGCTCTATGATGAGACAGGGGAGAACTGTGATGGGATACTGGAGCATGGTTCTGTAGCTGGGGAACATCAGGAAGGACTGTGGAATATTATGAGGTAACAATTGAGCATTTCTAGGAGAGAACTGAGTATTATCATGGGACAGAGGACAATGAAAAAAATGAGGACTTTGACAGAAGAGTAGAGATCGTACAATAGAGCTTTGTGGTAACATGGTGGGCAGCTCTGATGAGACAATGGAGGAGTGTTTTGAGGCAATCAAGCATTTTGTAGTGAAAATGGACCGAAGTGATGCCACACGGGAGTACTGTTATGAGACAGTGGAGGATTTTGCAACAACAGTAGTCAAATTCCAGTGGACTGTAGAGCACTGTGAAAGGAAACTGGATCATTTTGATGGAACAACATCACTGGGGAAAGATATGGGAGCACTGTGATGGGACAGATCCAGTGTAACGCAGCAGAGGAACATTGTCATGACACAGCAGAGCACTGTGATGGGACAGAGGACCATTGTGATTCAACAGTAGAACACTGTGATTCAGCAGTGGACCTTTGTGTTACAAAACTGCAGTAAGAGAGTGGACCACTGTGAAGCAAGAAAGGAACGTTGTTATGAGACAGGGAAACATTCTTATGGGACAGAAGACCATTGTAATGCAAATATGGAGCATTAGAAGTTTATGACAGGGGATAGTTGTGGGTTATAAATAGAGCATTACTATAAGACAATTCTGATAGAAATAATTAGACACTGGGCCAGTGATAGAACAATGGAGTATCATCACAATAATTGTGATAGGCTAGTGGACCATTGTGACACAAAAATGCAGCATAGTGATGAGACAGTGGAGGACTGAGACGAGACAGGAGTTCACTGTGATGTAACAATGGAGCATTATGTTGACCTGGCGCAGTATTGTGATGCAACGATGGAGCATTGTGTTGAGATGGTGGAGATCTGTGATGAACTTTTAGATGAATGAAGCAGTTCATGTCTTCACAGTGTCCCACAGATTCATCACATCGATTCATTATTGCATCGGAGTTATCCACTCTTACATCACACGGCTCCGTTCTTACATCACACTGCTCTGTTCTGACATCACACTGCTCGGTTCTTACATCACACTGCTCTGTTCTTACATCACACTGCTCGGTTCTTACATCACACTGCTCTGTTCTTACATCACACGGCTCGGTTCTTACATCACACTGCTCCGTTCTTACATCACACGGCTCGGTTCTTACATCACACGGCTCGGTTCTTACATCACAGTGCTCGGTTCTTACATCACACTGCTCCGTTCTTACATCACACGGCTCTGTTCTTACATCACACTGCTCTGTTCTGACATTACACTGCTCGGTTCTTACATCACACTGCTCTGTTCTGACATTACACTGCTCGGTTCTTACATCACACGGCTCGATTCTTACATCACACGGCTCGGTTCTTACATCACACGGCTCAGTTCTTACATCACACTGCTCTGTTCTTACATCACACGGCTCTGTTCTTACATCACACGGCTCGGTTCTTACATCACAGTGCTCGGTTGCTGCTTCATAGTGGTCCACTGTTGCCTCTCGGTGCATCATTGTCTAATAACAATGTCTCTTCCCATGGCAGTGCTTCCCTGTCTTATGCCAGTGCTCTGTTGTTGAATCCCAGTGGCCACTGTCTCATCGCAATGCATCATTCTTGTAGACCAACAGTGCATTGTCTTATCACAATGCCTCATTGTTGCATCCCAAATGTTTCCTGTCCTTACCCACTGCTCCACTGTTTCATCAAAATGATTCATTGTCCCCAGTGCTTTATTGTCTCATAATAATCCTCCATTGTTTCATCTTAGTGGTCCTGTGTCATAGCCCAAGCTACATTCTTAGAACGTAATGTTCCCATCTCCCATCACAATATGTTCTAACAGTGCTTGTCATATCACTGTGGTGCGGTGTCCCATCACAGAGCCTCATGCGATGCTCCATTGTTGCATTGCGCTGATCCACTCTCCTACCACCGTGCTCCATTACCACACACAGTTGTCCATTGTCTCCTCACAAGGCAGCACGGTTACACAGTGCTCCTTTCTCCCCTTGCAGTGATCCACGCTCCACAAGGCTCCTTTGTTGCATCACAGTGATCCACTCCTCCATCGCAAAGCACTGCTCTCTCATCTCATGCTCCACTGTGTCATCACAACGGTCCACTGTCATATCATACTACTTCATTGTCTCATCACAATGACACACTGTCCCATCAAAATGCACCCATCATCTTCGCTACATCACAGTTCTCCATTCTTCCATCACGTGCCCCACTGTCTCATGACAATACTCCATTGATTCAACACAACGATCTCCATCCTATCACAGTGGTTCACTGTCCCATTGCTCTGCGCCATTGTCTCAAATCAGTGCTCTATTCTTGCAGGACAATGATCTATTTTTAAGACTGCTCCATTGTCTCATGACAATCGTCCACTGTGCCATCACAATGCTCCATTGTTTCATCACAATGGTACAATATATTATCACAATGCTCCATCATGACATCACAATGGTACCCTATCCTAACACAGTGCTCACCTGTCTCTTTGCAATGTTCCATTCTTATATCACATTGGTCCATTATCTCATCGTATTGTGCCATTTGTACACCAACATTGTTCTACTACATGATCCATTGTTGCATCACCATGGCTCATTGTCCAATCTCAATGATCTCACCACTGGGCTATTATTGTACCACAGTGGTCCACTGTTCCAACACAGTACTCCATTCTTGTATCCCAAGGGACCACTATCCTATCTCACTGCTC
The DNA here is from genome assembly GCA_035773235.1 of Eospalax fontanierii. Lineage (NCBI taxonomy): Eukaryota > Metazoa > Chordata > Mammalia > Rodentia > Spalacidae > Eospalax > Eospalax fontanierii. Next base: position 11,005,059 of record CM069554.1, read on the forward strand.
CATTTGGATCTGATTTGGCCACAGATTTAATACATTGCTTCACTGTTGCATATTAATGTTCCATTATCCATCACCGTATTCTATTATCTCATAGTAATGGTTCATTATCATAATGGTGTACAGTCCTGTCCCAGCTCCATTCTTACATCACAATGCTCCCCTGTCCTGTTACAGTGCTCTGTTCTCTGGCTTACAGCACCGATTAATTGTTGCACCATCTGGTCCACTATCCTATTACAATGCTCCACTGTCTCATCAAAATTGGACTTGAAGTTTGCTCAATGGGAGGAAACTCGTGTGGTACTATAAACATAGTCAATACACATGATTGGAGAGGTCACAGATCCTGGAGAAAACCCTGTGTCTGCACATCCCTAGACAAATGTAATTTCTTACTACATCCTGAATGTGGATCCTTATATTTACAGGCAAGTAATACTGTCATCATTCATCAAAGAAGCTTCCTTTCACAACAGATAAAGACCATTACAGTGTTTCACAACTGATCAATAAGTGTCTATGAGAATAATTGTCTATGAGATGCCCAGTCCTAAATATGCACCTACAATGGAACCTCAACACATAAGGCTCACAGAACATAGTGGAATAGTGAGCAGAGAGAATACTAAGGCATCTCTCAACTCTCACAGATGACACTTCCTAATGCATCAGAGGGAAACTAATACAGATCTCCATAACTGCCCAAAATGTAGAGAATAAGAGACTATGGAGTATGTGTCACAGTACAGGACTCCTAAATTAAACGTCACCCACCCATGACTCAGGGACCATTGTAGAAGAAGCTGTGGAAAGTTACAAAAGGATGATAAGATTATAAGATAGAGGATTATTATAAGATTATAAGATGGAGGATGATCACAAGGAAGCAGTTTGTTCCAGCCTTCTGGGAACTTTCTCATATGAACTTACAGCAATGATGTCAGCACACAAGACCCATGTAAACTCCATCAGACAAAACCCCAGCATAGAACTCAGAAGATGGGCACCAGGTCCAAAACTTAGTCAAGGACTATTGGCAACTGATTACTGCTGGGTAAGGGAGAGTTGCTCTTCTTTAAGCGAGTGATTCTAGACGGACTGATCAGGATCCAGTGGATGAACCCAATGTTCCATTGTTGCTTTCTAATGAGAGCCACCATCCTATCACATTTCATTGTTGACTGAGAATGGTCCGCCGCCACGTCCATGATCCCCAGTCCTCTGGTCTTATCACAATGTTCCATTCTTGCATCAAAATAGTCGTTTGTCCATTCACACACTCCACAGTCTCATCTGAGTAGTTCAAAGTCCTACCAGAATCCTTTATCTCATAGTAATGTTCCATTGTTGCAGCACTATGGTCCACTGCCACATGAAAATGATCTACCGTCACATTGGAATTCTCCATTGTTCCATAATAATGGTCAGCTGTCTCAACACAGGCCACACAGTCTCATCACAGTGGGTAGTGGCCCCAACAAAATGCTTCACTGCCACACCAAAATTCTCCATTGTTGCATCACATTCTCCACAATCTCATGACAAATTTACATTTTTGCATCACATTGGTCCACTTTCCCATCACAGTTCTCCCGTGTCATATTACAGTGTTCTTTTTGCATTAAAATAGTCTACTTCTCTCACAGTGGTCCACTGGTCCATCACAGTGGTTGCCTCTGGTCACGTCACTGCATTACATATCACAATGCTCCCCGCTTTCAGCACAATATTCCACTGTCACCTCACAATGCGCCCCCTTCTCATAACAGTTCTTCATTGTTACATCAAAAAGGTTCATTTTCCCATCAATACTATCTTTTATCTTTTGACATTTCTTTTTTCCATCTCAAAAGTCCATTGTCCTATTACATGTTCTCCTCCGTCATCACTGAAGGGAGCCCTCCATTAATCCCTTAAACTAAAAAGCAATTCTTGCTTTGCAAACAAGCTCATCTGGGCCCCCCCCCCATAAACGCCAACCATAAATCTTGTCAGGGAGGAATGCAGGCCTTTGTTCCCCTACCCAACCCCCATGACTCTTTACATCCAAAAAAGTACTTAAGGTCCCCTGCTGTTTGGCCAGTTCACTGGCCTATCAAAATGCTCCCCCTTTTCAAAGCAATTCACCAATGTTAGATCAAAAGGGTCCATTATTCAATCACAGTGATACTATGTCTCATCACAGTGCTACAGTTTTTCCATCACAAAGTTCTGCTATCCCATCACATATTCCACTGTCTGATCCCAATGCACCACTGTGTGTTACATCAGAATGGTTCACAATCATAACACACACTAAACTATGTCATCACAAAGATCCAATGTCCTGTCACAATGTTCAACTGTCTCATTACAGTGCTCCATTGTTGTATTACAATGTTCCACTGTCCTACCAAAATAGGTCTCAATCCAATAATAATGCTCCATTATCTTAACCCATGCTCCACTGTTACATCCATTGTCCTGTCACAATGCCACAGTCTCCAAATATAATTGTCCATTGTCCTATAACAATGCTCTACAGTCACCTGGTCTCATCACAGTGCTAAATGTTCATATCACAATTGTCCCCTGCTCTGTCACAATGTTACATTGATGCCTTACAGTGGTCCATGGTCCAAAATCAATGCTCCACTGTTTCATCATCATTTTCCGTGGTTGCACCACAACCAGGAATCTTGCTGAATATGTCAAGTGTAGCTTCAGTTCTTTCTGGAGAGGTATAAATAGCACCTGGCCCCACCCCTTAGTCCCAAAGACAAACTGATGTATCATTTCATCAAACTGTAGTCAGGAAAACCAGTGAGTATACTATGCTTACTTACAGAGCAGTGGATGAGGGTTTCCTTATAGGACTGTGAGTGCTCCCCGACTAAATGCTGCATTAGAAAATCTTCATCTAATCATGAATGGTGGCTTCCCCACAGCAACATAAAATGGTTAGTCAGCCTCCCCTAACTGTCTTCAGCTTGTATGACCTTAACCCCTCCCCAACAACACATGCAACTAGGGTCAACTTGTTGGTTGGGAAGTATGGCTAGACGCTCAGATGAGGGTACTATGACCCTCTCTGCCCCTTTCCTTGAACATGTGACATTCAATAATCTCAGCTTTGATGATCCTAGGCAAGTAAACACAACCAAACTTGGACAGATGGCGTCTGTCTGTGTGTCAGAGGACAGTACTGTACAGCATCTACTGTCCTATAAACCGTCCCCCTCTCATCACAGTGCTTCCCTGTGTTCACATTTTAATTTTATTTTATGAGTGTAATGCCTGCATGTATGTAAGTGCACCCGTGTCATGCAGGCCTGTACAGGTCAGATGAGGACATTGGATCCAGTGTAACTGGAGTTCCAGATGGCTGTTAGCTGGGAATTGAATCTGGGTCCTCTGCAAGAGTCGCCTGTGCTCCTGACTGCTGAGCCTCTCTGAAGGCCCCGTGGTGCTTGACTGCTGCAGCACAGTGTTGCACTATCCTACCGTAATGGACCATGGTCTTATCACAGGGATCCATTTTGCAACACAAAGGCTGACTTTTCCATCATGTTTTTTGCCTGTCTAATCACAATGTTCCATTGTTACTTATAAATGGTCAATTGTCCAATGATAGTACACTATGTATCACTGACTAGAACACCCCTTTGATCATGATTGTCCACTGTCCTATCACAATGCTTCATGTCACATCACAGTCTTTAACTGTCCCACCATACTGGCCCACTCTCCATTTTTGCAACAAAGAAGTCTGAGTTCTCCAAAATCCTCCACTGTCTCAGTGAACCATTGTTGTAAAACCATGGTTCCATTTCCAGTCACAATGATGTACTGTCTGTTTGCATTGCTCCATTTTTGCCTCACAGTAAGAACACTACCTTATCATCATAATGTTCAATTACATCATGCATCAAAATGATCCGGTCCCATCACCACGCTGCCCTCTCTCACAGCATTTCACTGTCCCGTCACAATGCTCTCCTGCCAATACCCCACGGTTCCATTGCAATGCTCCACTCTCATAATGCTCCACTGTGTCATCCCGTTGTTCCTTTTTGCACCACAATTGTCAACTGTCCTATAATAATATGCCCATGTTTCATAACAACACTCCATTTTTGCAGTAGAGGAGTCCACTGTATCATCAACAATGGATAACTTCTGCCTTACCATGGTCCACTCTAAATACGTTACTCCATTTCTCATTACAATGTTTCATCGTTACATTGTGATGGCTCATTGTCCTATTACAATGATACATTGATGCATCACAGAAGGTCTACCCACCCATCTCAATACCCTACCTCACCCCCACTCCACCCTCTCTAATCACAGTTCTCCAATTTTTTTTAGCACACTGGTCCATTGTCCCATCAAAATGATCCCCTGTCTCATCACTACTTCATTTTTTGCATCACAGTGATCCACCTTCCTTTAATAATGGACAGCCTCATTTCTACACAATTGCCCACTGACAAAACACAGCTGTACACTGTCCCGTCATCTTGCTGCCCTGTCTCATAGCAGTGCTCCACTGTTGCCTCACAGTGGTCCTCGATTCCATCGTGGTGTTCCACACTCTCATCACAATGATTCATTCTTTCATCACAGTGTTCCACTGTCTCATTACAATGCGCCATTGTTGTATCACAATGCCCAATTGTCCTGTTACCGCGTACCACTTTTGCACTGCAGTTGTCCCCTTTCTTATCATAACGATTCATTGTTGCCATGCAGCAAGATCCATTTTCTTATCTCAGTGCTGTTTTGGATCACAAGGTGATTCATTGTCTTGTCAAAGTAATCCTTTATTACTTCACAGTTGTCTTACTGCCCATCCAAATGCTCCCCTATCTAATCACAATAATCCGTTACTACATCACAAGCGTCCACTGTCTCACTGCAGTATTCCATGGTCTCATCACAATGTTCCATTTTTAACCTCACCAAGGTCCACTGTTTCATTACAGTGCCTACTGTCTCATTGGAGTTCTCCACTGTTGTACTAACTGTCCCATGACACTGTTCTATTGTACCATCACAGTGCTCCATTTTTACATCCCAATGACTCATTGACACATCACAGTGCTCCAATGCCCCATCACAATGTTCCTTTCTTACAACAGTACTGTCCCCAGCCCCTTCTGTTACTCCCCTGTCTCATCATAGTGCTCCATTGTTGTATCATAATTGTCCACTCTCTCATAACAGTCTTTGATAAATGCTAAATTTTTATGTAACAGTGGTCCACTGTTGGTCGACAGTGTTCCACTGGGTCATCAAAATGTTTCTTCATTGCATCATAATGCTCCAGTGTTGCATTAGAATGCCCCAGTGTCCCATCACGACGCTCTGTTGTTTCATCACAATGATGAGGACTGTCCTATGAATCTCTTCACAATGCTATATTTTCATATCAGTGCTTCACAATACTCCTCTAGACTATCACAGTGCCGCATTTTTGCCTCACATTGGTCCAGTGTCCCGTGGCAATGTTTCATTCTCATCACCTTGCTCCTTTGTTTAAACACAATGGTCTGCTCGCCTATCTTGCTGTCCTATCACAATGCTGACTTGCATTGTCACAGTGTCCCATTGTTACTTCACAACGCTAAACTTCCCATCACAATGGTCTACTGCCTTGTCACAGTGATTCATTGGTGCATCCCACCATCCTTGCTTCACAGTGGTCCACCTTCCTTTCACAGTGCTCCAGTGTTTCATCCCAGTGGTCCATTTTCTCATCACAAATTTCCACCATCTCATCACAGTATTCCAGTGGTACATTGTTCCACCAGAATGTTCTATGGTCTCATCAAAGTGCTTCATTGTGTCATCAAAGTGGTCTGTTGTCCCATCACAGTTCTCAACTGTCTCATCATCACGTTCCATTGTTTCATCGCAGTGACTCAGTATCCCATCTGAATGCTCCACAATCCCATCGAAATACTTATTTTTGCATCACAGTAACCCCGTCTCATTACATTGCTCCGTTTTTGCATCACTGAGGTCTACTCTCCGATCACAGGGCTCCACTTCCACAACACAAAGGTCCAGTCTCATAACACAATGCCCTGTTTTTCAATCATGGCCCTAATCCAATCACAATGTTTCATTTTCTCATCACAATATCCATTTTTACATCTTAATTGTCAACTCTCCCATTACAGTGTTCCACAGTCTTATCACAGAAATCCATTGGTGGATCACAATGGTAAAGTCTTAAAGCACAAAGCTCCATTTTCTCATCACAGTGTTCTATTACTACATCAAAGTGGTACATTATTCAAAATGCTCTCTCCCTCAACAAAGTGCTTTACTGAAAGAATATAACAAAAAGACCCTCTCTCTCATCACAAAGCTCCAGTGATATGTAACAATGTTCCATTGTCTAGTCACAATGCTCCATTGATACATCATAGTTTCCCACTGTCTCTGTGGCTATATTAGTGTTTTCAACTGTCCCTTCAGAATCCTCTTCTGACTCATTACAGTACCCCATTATTGCATCACAACAATTCACATTCCCATCTCAGTGTTCCAATACCACAATATTCTGTTGCTACACCAAAATCATCCACAGTCCCGTCAAATTGTCCACCTGTCTCATAACAAAACTCCATTGATATATCACAGTGGTCCACTATCCCATCACAATTAATTTTCTTGACACAATGATCCATTTCCCATCACAATGTTTCACTGTCCCATCATAGTGCTCCACTGTCTCAACACAATGGTTCACTGGAGCATCAAAATGATCTACTCTCCTATCATAATTTTCTTCTGTCTCATCCATTGTTGCCTCACAAGGAACCACTGTCCCATCACAATGTCCCACTGTATCATCATAATACTCCATTGCTCTACCATAGTGTTCCACTGTCCCATCTCAGTGTTCTATTGTCTCATCACATCACATTGTTGCATCATAGTTTCAGCACAACATTCCATTAATTCATCACAATGGCCCATGTCTAATCACAAAGCTCCATTGTTGTAACACTAGGTTCCACTGTCTCTTTACAGTATCTCATCTTTTTGTTATTATGTTGCATTGTTACAACACAAATGTCTCCTGTGTGATCAAAATCCTCCTCCGTATCATCACAGTGCTCCGTTTTTGAGTCATAGTGATCCACTGTCCCATCACATGTCTTCACTGTCAATGTACATCTCCATTTTTGCATCATGGTCTTCAACTGTCTCATCATCATGCTCCACTCTCTCAACATAATGCACTAGTTGTTTCATTACAGTGGTCCACTGTCCCGACACAATGCTCCACTGTCTGTCCCACTGCTCCATTGTTGCATCACAATGGTCAGCCACTGAATTAAAATGCTTCATTAACTTGTCACATTACTGCATTGTTATATCACAGTGACTCATTGCAATGCTCCATTTTCATACAAAATGGTTCACTGTGCTATTGCAGTGTATCATTGTTCATGACAATGCTCTTTCTTATCTCAGTGCTACATCACAGGGGTCCATTGTCCTATTACATTTCTCCACTCTCTCATAATAATGTTCACTTTAATATCACAGAGGTCCAATTTCCTATCAAAAAGCTCCATTGTTTCATCACAACAGTTGACTATTCCATCACAGTGCTTAACTTTCTCACCACAGTGTTCCATTATTTCATCAAAGTTGTGCACTATCCTATGAAAACGGTCCACTATGTCATCAAATGATCGTTTGTTGTATCCCAGTGGTCCAGGTTCTACCACAGTGCTCCACTGTCTCATCACAATGGACCATTTTCGCTTGACAAAGATTCACTGTCCTATCGCAATGCGCCACGGCTACATCCAAACATCCAGTGTCCCATCAAGATGTTACGCTCTCCGATATGATGCTCCACTTTTGCATCACAGTGGCCCACTCTCCTTTCAAAATGCTCTGCTGTTTCCACATATGGCTCCATTGGTGTGTAGCAATGGTCAACTCTCCCATTTCAGCTTCTTACTGTCCCATCACAATGCTTCATCGTTGCCACACAACTGTCAACTGTCCCAACATACTGCTCCACGTCTCAGGATAATGCTCGCCTTCTTGCATCCCAGTGGTCCACTGTCCCACAGATACATGGCATGTTTACGTCCCAGTGGTCCACCGTTATAAAAATGCTCTCATTTTTCATCACAATATTCCATTGTTGCTTTTCAGGGCTCCACTGTCCAATCACCGTGCTTCGGTCTTTCTCGCAGTGATGCACTGTCTTGTCACAGTGTGCGGCTGTCTCATCAGAATGTCGGCCTCCCCCGCCGCAAGGCTTCACTGTCTCATCATGGTGTCTGTGCTGGTCCACTTTTCCTTGACATTGCCGCACTGTTGCATCACAAATGCTTCCTAATGGCCCTCTGTCCGGTAACAACGTTCTGCACTGTGGTCCTCTTTTCCCTTCACAGTGCTTCGCTCTTTCATCACAGTGCTCCATGGCTGCATCACAGTGGCCCGCCAGCCTATCACAGCACTCTGTTTTTACCTAGCCATGGCCACTGTCCTATCACAACGCTCCATTCATGTCACAAAGGTGCACTCTCCATCACCTTCTCATCATAGTGCTTTTTCCACCAAATTGCTCCTCTGTACTGACAATTTTCCATTTTTATATCACTATGATTTATTGTCCAATCTGTGTTCCCGTGTCTCACCAGAAGCCTCTATTGTTGCATCTCAGTGGTGCCCTGTCCCATCCCACTTCTCCTTGGTCTTATCACCAATGCTGTCTTTTTACATCACAATGGTCCACTGTCCTAAAACCATACTCCACACTGTTATCACAGCTCCACACAAAGGCGGCTCCACAGCGCACGCTCCTACAACTGTGGTCCACTGTCACATCATAGCGGCTCTTTGTCACATCACTAAGTTCTCTCTCGTCACAATGGTCTGCTGTCACATTTAAGTGCTCATCGTCCCATCGCTATGCTGTTTCCATCTCAGTAATCCTCTCTGATATCACAGGGCTTGGCTTTCTCATTGTAGTTCTGTCACCATTGCTGTATTACATTGGTCCACTCACCCATAATAGTTCTCCACTGTCTCATCATAGTGCTACACTGCTACATATTAATGGTACGCAGTCCTATGACAGTGTGCATTGCTGTCTCACAGTGGTCCATTCTCCATCACAGTGCTGCACTGTCTCATCCCAGTGCTACCCAGTCTTATCACAGTGTTGAATTGCTACCTCACAGTGGTCTGCTCTTTCAACACGATGCTCCATTGTCTCATTACAATGCTCCATTGTTCATTCACAATGTTCAACTTTCCTATTACAGAGCTACACGGTTGCATCATAATAGTCCAATGCCCTATTAAAATGTTCTATCTCAACAGTCCACTGTCCAGTCACAATGCTTCCGTCTCATCATAGCCCCCTCAGGTTTCAACACCGTGATTCAATGGCCTATAAGAAAGCTCCACTGTCTACTCACCATGCTGCATTATTCATCATGGTGGAGTACTGTCCCACCAGATTTTCTGCTGTCTCATCAAGATCCTCAATTATTGCATCAAATGAGACTGAAAATGTTCGGTCTCATCACAGCACTCCACTGCTGCATTCCACTGGTCCTCTTTCTGAGACAATCGGTGTTATCATGGGTCACTCGCTCTGTCTCATCGCAATGCTCCATTGTTGTATCACAGTGGTTTGCTTTGCCATTGCAATGCTCCCCCGTCTCATCACAAAGCTCTATGTTGTATCACAATGGTCCGATCGAAATGCTACTCCCTCATCGCTCCATTGCTGTATCACAGCGGTCCGCCGTATCAACACAATGTTCTCGTGTCATAATTCTCATTATAGCATCTCAGTGGTACACTATTCTATCACAGTTCTTCACTGTCTCGTTGAAATGGTTTACTGTCTTATTGCATTGTTCCATTGTCTCACCACAGTCTTTACCTCTCCCATCACATCACTCCACTGTCTCATCATAATGGTCCGTTTTTCCATCACAGTAGTCCACTGTCTTATCACAATACTGCATTATTGAGAAACCGTGGTTCAGTGTCACATCTCAATGTTTCTTTTTCTCATCACAATGCTCTATTTTTGTATCACAGTTGTTCACACTCTGAATATAGTCGGTATTCCCCTTTCTCATCAAAACGCTCATTGTTGCATCTCAGTGTTTCACTGTCCCATCAGAATGCTCCTCCCTCTCTTCATAATGCTCCAATCCTATCGCAATACTCACCTCTCTCATCACAGTGCTCCACTATTGCATCACAATGGTTCACTCTCTCATCAATACTATTCCACTCTCAATACAATGCTCCTTCTTGGCATCACAGTGGGTTACTGTCCCATCACAACACTAAATTGTTACATCACAATTCTCCAATGTTGCATTTCTGTGTTCCACTCTAATCACAATGGTGCCCTCTCTCATCGCAGTTCTCCTTTGTTACATCTCATTGATACACTGTCCTCTCACAATGTGGTACTTTCCCATCACAATGATCTTCTGGCATATAACAATGCTCTACTTTCTCCTTATAATGGCTACCTCTCCCCTCACAATGCATCACTGTCTCACCACAATGGTCCATTGTTCTATCACATTGTTGCACAGCAGTAATCCTCTTGCCTATCCACTGGCTCCATTGTCTCTTCAGAGTGTTCCATTGCTGCATCCCAGTTGTTTCTGTACCATCACAGCATTCCCCTTTCTCACCCTAATGCTACATTACTGTTTCCCACTGGTCTACTGTCTCATCATGATGCCCCATTGTTGGATCTCAGTGTTTGCATGGCTTATCATAATATACTCAATTGTTGCATCTCAGTACCAATGTATGATCATTCTGCTCCATTGTTACGTTAAATGGTCTAGTATCCAGCCACCATGATTCCCTGTCTTGGCACAGTGCTCCATCATTGTATCACAATGGTCAATGCCCTATAATAATTTTTCCTAGTGACATCACAATATTGACTGTCAAATCTCAATGCTCCATTTTTGCATAACAATAGTCCATAATCTTCTCACAGTGCTCCATTTTTACATCACAGTAATCTACTCTCCCTTGACAATGCTCCATTGTCTCATCACAAGTTTCCACAAATGCTTCCCAATGGTCCACTGTCCCAGAATTATGTTCCACTGCCTCACCACAGTGTTTCACTGTTGCATCACAGTGGTCCACTCTCCGATCACCATGGTTGTTTCTCTCATCACAGTGGTCCGTTTTCCCCTCCCATTGAGCTCTAGTCTCATCATTGTGCTGCACTGCTGCCTAACTGTGATACAGTCTCTCTTCACAATGCTCAACTCTCTCATTACAATGTTTTATTGTTCCATCACAATGATACGCTGTCCTAATACAATGCGCCTTTGTTATATGTCAGTGGTCCAATGTACAATAACAATGCTTCCCTGCATACTCACAGTCCTCTCGTGTTGCATCACAGTGGTGCGCTGCCTTATAACAGCGTTCCCTGGTCTCATCGCTATGCTGAGTAATTAGATCTCAGTGAGTCACTGTCCCATCAGAATGCTCCCCTGTCTCAACATGATGTTCCATTGTTACGTCACAATGGTCCACTTTCCCACCACAATGCTCCGTTGTTACACCACCATTGTCTGCTGTCATATCTCAATGTCCACTTGTCTCATCACAGTGCCTCATTGTTGAATCTCAGTGCTCCATTGTCCCATCACAATGTTCTCCAGACTCATCACAATGCTCTACTGTTGCAGAAAAATGCTCTGTGTCCTGTTACGGTGGCCCACTGTGTCATCACTGTGGTCCACTGGAGCTGTTGTCTTATCTCCATGGTTTACTGTCCTATCACAATGGCTCACATTTTCATCACAGTGTTCCAGTATCTCACCATGATGCTTCAGTGCTGTACCACAATTGTCCCCTCCCGTTACCATGTGCCTCCTTGGTGTCAGCATCGTCCAGTTTGCATCATGGTGGCATAGTGTTCAATCACAGTGCCCTCCTTTCCCGTCACTGTGCTTCTTTTATGCATCACCTGTCACAGCACTCAATTCTAAATTACAGTGCTCCAATGTATGAGAACTGTCCACTGTCCTATCACAATAGCTCATTGTTGTCGTGCAACAAATGTCACTTGTCCTACCACAGTGCTCCACTGTTGCATCACAGTGGCACAGTGGCCCATCGTAATGTTCCACTCATAAAAATGTTCCACTGTTCACGGTGTTCTCCTGTCTTATCACAATGCTTTACTGTTTCCTCAAAACGGTCTACTCTCCCATCACAGTGCTTCTCTGACTAATCACAGTGATTCATGGTTGTATCACAATAGGCCACTGTCCAATTACAATGCTTCCCTTTCTCAACAAGGTGCTCAACTGTTGTTGCATCACAGTGGAGCACTGTCCCATCACAGTACTCTGTTATCTGAAAACAGTGTTCCATTTTTACACCACAATAGTCCACTTTCCCTCTCACTGTTGCCCTGTCTCATGAAAAGTTTCCATTGCTGCATCACAGTGTTCCACTGTCCCATAAAAATGTGTCCCTCTCTTCATCACAATGCCACACGATTGCACCACAGTCACCCACTGTCCTATAAGTATGCTCCACAGTCTTATCAGAGTGGTCTACTGTCCCTTCATAACGATCTACTATTTCATCACAATACACAAACACATCCCAGTTATTCACTGTCTTGTAACTATGCCCCATTGTTATACCACAATTGTCCAATGTCTCATCTCAGGTCTCCCCTGTCTCAGAATAATGCTCCATTTTTGCATCTTATTGGTCTGCTGTTCTGTAACAATGTTCTACTCTCTCATCACAATAGTCCAATATCCTATCAAAATGCTCCATTGTTGCATCACAATGGCCAACTCTCATATTATATTGTTCCACGTGTCATTAACAAACTATTGTTGTGTCACAATGATCAATTGTTCCTTCTCTTGGCTCTTCTATCTCAAAATATTGCTCATTTCTGCTTCACAGTGGTTCACTCTCTGAATACAATGCCTCTCTGTCTTATCACAGTGCCTCACTATTGCATCATAATGGTCAGTTCTCCAACTACAATGCTCAAAGTTTACATCAGAATAGTCTGCTTTCCCATCTCAATGCTTCCTTATCTTATCATACTGCTTCATTGTTGATCACACTGCTACATTACTGAATCACAGTGGTCAATTGTCCGATCACAATGCTCCCCTGTCTCATCACAATGCTCCATTTTTAAAATCTGAATGGTCCAATATCCTGTCACAATGCTCCATTGGTGCATCACAGTGATGCCTTATACCAGCACAATGTTCATCTGTACCAACGCAGTGCCTCACTATGACCCCTTGCTGTCACAATGCTTCAGTCTCTCACCACAGTGCTCCAATCATTGTTTCACAATGTTTCACTGACCCATGACAGTGCTCCATTTTTACATCCCAATGATCTTCTGTCCTATCTTAATTGTTAAATGCTACAAAATTGCTATTAACCAGAGTGCTAGACAAAACTCCATGATGATTCAAAGCTGACCCAAGTAGAGTCCTGTTTTCCCAGGCCCCATTCTGGGAAATTGAAACCTAAATTTATCACAAACAATTCTGAAAAGAATATAAAGCTCTAAGAGCACCTGTACCTACTGACTGCCAGATTTGTTTCAGTACTTTCTGCTTTGTTAACTCTTGTACAATGCAAATTGTTAAAGGAACCCACCAACCTGATCAGCATGTATCTGGATGCCATGGTTAGATTTGCACCCATTTTTCTGACCATTGTATGAACTTGTACATATACTTGTTGTCCCGTTGTACCTGCACTCAAGCCCCCCAGGAACTAGCTGACCACAACCCCATAGAATGTTCTGCAATTGTTTTATAATCAATGGTCTGCCATAACTGCCAAGTCTTGCTTCTGTCTGTTTGCCTGTTTGCGTATGCAGTTGTGTTGATTCCTGATTGGCTCATTTTAAAGTCACTAGAAATTCCCTCCAGAGTGCTATAGAAACCTTACTAAACTGAGCCTGTTGCTTCTCCCTGGATACCCAAACCCAGGGGGAGCTGGCCATAAAATAAGCTTTTCACCTTGCCCCTTCATCGGTGTGATGACCTTTACTGCAACATATAACATCAGTGTTTCCTTTCATCACATTTCTTCACTGATGCACCAAACATCCTCTGTCCCATCCCACTGCTCCATTGCTATACAAATTGTACACTGTCCCATCACAAGCTGCATTGTTTCTCATAATGCTCCATTTTTGCATCATGGCATTGACCTGTTCACTGTCCCATCACAATGTTTAACTCTCCCATCGGAATGTTCTGTCACTGTGACACAGTACTCCAATGACCTATCTACCATCCCATGCTGCCTTGTTGAATAACAGTGGGCCACTTGCAAAACTCAGTGCACCATTGTCTCATCACAGTGCCTCATAGTTGCATCACAGTGGTCTACTATCTCTTCACAATGCTCCATTGCTGCATACAATACTTTTCTATATGAGTATTCCATTATCATCGCATTACTCCGTTTTTGCATCACAGTGTTTCACAGTCCCATCACAATATTCAGTTTTCTCATACAAATGCTCCACTGTTTCTTCCAGCTGGCCCAGTGTCTGATCACAAGGTCCTATCACATGCCTCTGTTGTTGCATTGCAATGGTCTACTCTCCTTTCACAATACTCAGTTGTCTCATAATAATACTCCTCTGTTTCATCACAGTGTTCCCATGTCCACTACAACGTTCTTTCTAATAAAAAATGCATCACTGTATTTCACTGTCCGTATATGGACATAATGCTCTATTTGGTACCATTATTATATAACAATGGTCCACTTTTCCATCACAGCGCTCCACTGTTGCACTCAAGTGTCCAATGTCTTATCAGAATGTTCCACTGGTACATATTAATGGGGCCCTGTCACATCACAATGCTAGGGTCTCTCATAACAATGCTCAGATGCTGCCTGACTATAGCCAATCTCCAACACAATGCATCAATGTCTAATTGCAGTGCTCCATCACTACAGTCCAGTGTCCTATCACAATGCTCCATATCTGCATCCCAATAATCTGCTGTCCCATCTCAATTCTCTCCTGCATCATGACAGTGCTCCCCTGTCCCATCACATACGCCAATGTTTCATCACAGTGCTCCATGGTTGCATCATAGTAGCTAGCTCTCCCATCTCAGTGCTCCAGCATCTCACCACAATGCTCCATTCTTTCAACAGAGAAGTAGTTCCATCACAGTGGTTCACTCTCCCATCACAATGCTCACTATTCTCATCGCGGTGCTCTAGTTTTTTATCACTTTGCTTCACTGTCCTATAACACAACTCCACCATCTCATAACAAAGGTCCATTGTCTCATCACATGCTCCAGAATTTCAACACACTGATTAACTGTCCCATCACAGTATTCTGCTAACAGGCTGCACTATTGCATCATACTTTAACTGCTCCTATCACAATGCACCATTGGTGTATCACAGTACTTAAAAAGTCTCATCACATCACTTAGGTTTTACCCAATAATAGTTACCAGTCCTATCACAATGCTCCATATGCATGACCGTGGTCCACTGTCTTATAAGCAGGCTCCATTGTTGCATTAAATGGTTCACTTTCCCATCATATCTTTTATTGTGTCATCACAATGCTCCATTTTGTATCACAATGATCCACTGTCCTATCACAATAGTCCATTGTTTCTTAAAAATGGTCCTGGGTCCTGAAACAATTCCCCAGCGTTGCCTTACAGTGGTCCAATTTCCTATAACAGTTCTTCATTGTTCCATCTCAGTGCTCCCGTGTTTTATCTTAATGCTCCATTACTGCAATTCTGTGGTCCACAGTGCCATCATCGTGCTCCTTTTCTCATCAAAATAGTACATTGTCCCATCAAAATGCTCTAAAGTCTTAACAAAATTCTCCATTGATGCATCCCAGTGATCCAATGTCCTAAAACACTGCTTCATCGTTACACAACAGTAGTACATTGTCCCATCACAATGCTCCATTTTTGCATCACAGTAGTCCACTGTCATTAGAATATTCCACAGTCTCATCACAATCATGTCACAATTGTGTCACAGTGCTCTACTGTCTCATCAGACTGCTCCAATGATGCATCACAATGATCCAGTCCCTTATCACAATACTCCATTATCATCACAGTGGTCAACAGTCTTATCACAATGATGCATTCTCACATAACATTTTCCATTGTCCCATGTCAGTGCTCAGTTGTCTCATCATTTTTTCTCCATTGGTGTATCACAATGGTCCAGTGTCTATCACAATGCTCCTTGTATCTCAGAATAATGTTCTGCTGTCCAGTGTCCTAAAATAATGGCCCACTTTCTCATCAGAATGCTCCATTGTTGATTTCCAATGGTTCAGTGTCCTATCATAATGCTCTATTGTTGATTCACAGTGGTCCATATTCCAATCACAATGCTCCCCTGTGTCGTTACAATACTCTATTATGGGATCACAATGATCACAATGGTTGACTGTCCCTCACAATACTCTAGTATTACTTAACAAAGGTTCCTGTCCTATCACTATCCTTAATTGTTGTAACATAGTGGTTCAATATTCTATCACAGTACTCACTTGTTTTATCAAAATGATCCACACACTTAATATTCATGTGACCCTGGTCTCATGTTCCATCATAACACTCCATTGTTCCTTCCCACTGTCCTATGACAATGCAACATTTTTAAATCAAAACATTCCCCTGTCTTATGGCAATGGGTGATTGTTACATCACAATGATCTATTTTACAGTCACAACTGAACATTTTCCCATTACGATGCCCCATTTTTACACAACTATAGTCCATCCTCCCATCATCTGCTTCAATGTTTCATCATCGTGCTCCATTGTTCCATCACAATGATTTACTGTCCCATCATCAGACCCCGCCCTATCCACTCATCAAAATGCAGCATTGTTACCACAAAATGGCACATTGTCCCATAACTATGCTCCATTATGTTGTCATAATGCTCCACTGATTTCTTGCAATGTTCTACCCTTCCCAACATGGACTCCACTGTCTTATGCAGCTATCATGCTCCATTGTTACATGGCAATATGCCGCAGGCCCAACACAAAACCAAGCTGTCTCAAAACAAGGCTCCAGTGTTTCATCCCAATGGGTCACTCTCCGATCACAATACTCAGTTGTCTCATGACAATTATCCATTCCTTACCACAATGTTCTCTTTCCTCTCAAAATGCTCCTCTGTCTCACAACAATGCTCCATTGTTGCAGCACAGTGGTCCACTGTCCCATTATAAAGTACCACTGTCTCATGTGTCCTTGCCACCATCTTAATTAATCCAGCTACATGGCATAATTCAAAATGACACCCAGGCACTTACCAATACTAGTGAACTAGTAATCATGGGATCATGCTATCCTGGGAGTTCCCTGGACTGTTAGACATATATCCTAATCCTCTCGCAATTTATTTTTTTGTTCTGCTTTCCCTCTTGGGTTTTTGATGGGATCATAGAGAATGAGGGGACTCCAGGACAGTCTTTTGCCTTGCATAAGGCCAATGCATTTTTATCTCGTTCTTGGGAAGCAACACCAGACCTGCAAGATGGCAGTTTAAATTTTAACACTGTTTTAACTCATTTCAAAATGATATTGAGTTTTCACTTCTTGTATAGTACATTTACTGGTTTTAGAGACGGAGCATTTAAAATTTTTACATTGTTTTTCATATTTATTGGTTCTAACAGGGCACTGTTGAGTCTAAAAACCAAGAATAACTCCAACAGACTCCAAAGTTTTGTAACAAAGTAAAGAATTTATTATTAAAAGAAAACAAAGAAGACAGCTAGCTGGGCTGCAGCTCTGGGTCAATATGGAGGTCAGCAACCTCCAACAACAGGCACAAGCATTCTTATAGGAGAAAACCACAAACAGCCTGACCTTTATTGTGACTGGCCGGGGCGCTAGCAAGGCTTATGGGGCCTCCTTTCATTGGGATAGCTGTATCTAGAGGGCCACATGTTCCTGCCCAGGGAATTCCAGCTGGGCGGGGCATCTTATCTGGTCCCCTTTCCCTACTTAGGGAATTCCAAGTGTGCTAAGACCAGGCAGGGCACCAAGCTACCTGACTTCTGGTGACATGAAACTCCAAAATTGGAAAATAGAAACTTAAGGCCTAGCACAAAATGGAGGTACAAATTGAAAATGGTGTTTATATAGCTTCAACCATTTTTCTCAGGCACTGCATTTGGATTGGACATTATTTGCATGACATATTTACCTATTATTAAAGGGGTTATTTTGGATTTTCCATGTTTTATATGGTATATTTGTTGATTTCTAACAAATTTTTGAATTCTTAGGTTGTTTTACATTTCTAAAGGGAAATTATTTTTTTTTCTAGTCATATGTCTCCAAGACTAGTCAGGTCCAAAGGGAGTTGACGCTTTATGATGGCGAGGCCTGGAACTCCCATGAGAATCTGCAATACTCCAAGGCTTAGACTTACAAGAGACAAGGTGCTACCAACATATAGATGCAACAATGAGAGGTTTCAGGGAGGAAAAAGGACTGGAGTTTAGAGTTAAGAAATAAAAACAGAGCCAGACCTGCAACAGGCAAGGAATGTGTACTTCACTATAAGCATGCAGTTTATAGGGTAGATTCTTCTCTGTAGAAGAAGCCTCTACAACCTAATGAGGGAGGGGGAACGTTTTCATCCCTTTGGACCCAGCTGGAATGTGTTTGGTGCCAAGCTTGGGTGTCCTCTAATTATTGAAACACTTCTTTCAAGATTCCCTTTCTTGAAATCCAGGGGAGCAGGCTAGTGTCTCGAGGCCCTCAAGGAGACAGTTAGTTCCACAAACTGCCTTCCTTAGATCTGGTAGTGACTGGCTGATCAGGCTGAGTGAAGCCAGGCTTGCCGATAGAGCTGGTTACTTTAAAGAATGGAAGGCTTTATGGCCTCCTCTAGGGGAGGCTTAGCTCTTCTGCAGTTTACACACTCTATCGTTCCACACCCTGAGGGAAGAGGGGCCCTGTGCTTTCTTCTTAAGTACTTCCTGCTGAGATTTATTGAGGGGGATAAGGAATCTCTTCAAAGGTGTTTACATTTGGGTTTTTCCAGTTCTCCATTCTGAGAGGCTGGCATTGGGTAAGGGTGGAAGAGGTGAGGGCCTGGACTCTGCTATAACAGACTGGAAAAGAGTTTTAGTATGTAGGGCCTGAAAATGAGAGCCAGGATGATCCTAAAGATGGGTCCTGTAAACGGCATCAGCCATGAGCTCCAAGAGGAGCCCCAAAAGCTTCTCCATCCATAGGATTGAACTCTGGTTTGGCGTTTGGGTCTTTCCCTTAGCTGTCTGCTATTTTGCCAACAGGTTGGTATAGAAGCAGCATTCCTCTCCCAGCCGAGTGTGGATTTTGTTTTTTTGGTAATGAGTGTAAGGTTTGATTTGGCATGAGACCCGGCAGAAGCAAATGAGCATGGGTGTGGCAGGACCAGTTTATTAAGGGGCTTGGGGATAGCCTCCAATCTCTGGAGTGGAGTGACTAGCAGTCAGATGGAGTCTGGGTGGGGTTTTTAAAGGGAGAGCAGAGAAGTGCAGGGCCGTTTAAGGGCATGGACCTGTGATTGTGTCCTGTGTGGCAGTTAAAATACCAGGTGGTTGTTAGTGTCAGGAAGAGGCAGAAGGTTATCAATTTCAGGAAGCAGTAGTAAAAAATGCCTATCAGGCCCACTCTGCAGACAGCAATTGCAAGTCCTAGAATGTTTAACTTCTGGGGTTTCTCCTCAGTAACATCTTACATTACAGCCTTTACTGTCATAGGGGTGAGGAGCGGCATTTTCCTTTGCTTCTTCCTGCCGACTTTGGGGCCGTGATGAGAGGTGACACAGAAGGCTGGGATGGGTCACACTGGTGAGTCCTGTAATGGTTAGGCAGCTGTTCATATTTTTCTGGTGGGATAGTAAGCAGAAGTTGATTAAAACTGATGTGGGTTAACTGCTGGATGTAGTCTTGCAAACAACAGATGAAACAAGGGGCTACCATTAGGATTAGTGCAATTAACTCAGACTTTCAGCTTAACCTAGGCCAGCCCAGGCCTGTTGGGGGTCCCAGCACCCAGGACCAGCCTGAGGGGGACTGAAGGGTCTCCACCACAGGGTGAGGGGGTGAGTAGGCGTAGAGTCAACACACAGACTCCGGGAGTTGAGCGGAAAGCCAGCAGTGGTGGTCTACTGCAAACTCATTTATCCAAGAAAGAGCAAAGAGTCTTATAGGTCTTGTTAGCCAATAGCCTCATGGCGTGGGGTCCTAACTACAGCCAATTGCAGTCTGTTCCCAGGTGGATCAGGTTCCCTCCAGGTGCTGGGCAGAAAGTGGCTTTACAACCAACTGGTGTGGAGCAACACACCCACGAGAGCCATTCCTCCATTCCTCCTGGCAGGTGGCCTAGCTAGGCCCACCTTGCATTATACCCAACACAGGCCATTAGCCCAATGCAGCTTATTAGCCTATTAAGACACTCCTTATTTTACTCAATCCCAGGACATTGACACAGTCCCTTAGCCCATTTTATTAGCTTAGCCCAGTCCATTCCATTTAGTTCTTCTTAGACTATCCCAGACCATTAGTGATGAGAGTGGGTTATCACAGCCCCACCCATTATCTATCTCAGCCCATTATCCTAGCCCATAGGCCCAGCCAATTAGCCTAGCCCATTACCTTAATACAGCGCAGTCCAGCATCAGCACATTAGGCCAGCCCAGCACATTAGCTCAGTCTATTAGCCCAACTCTTTAGCTAATTCAAGCTCACTCCAGTGGCATAGTCTATTAGCCTAATTCATTAATTAGCCCAGCCAATTCCATTTGTTTTTACTTAGGCATTGGGCTCAAATTAGCCCCACCCATTGGCTTAGCCCTGCCCATCCTATTAGACCAGGCCATTAGGTTAGTTGAATCCATGACTGTAGACCTCTCCATTAGACCAGTCCATTCATTCCATAGCACAGTCCTGTCCAGTCCACCTAAATTGCTCAGAGCAATTAGCTTAACCTACACCTGCTGTGCCCCACCCATCCCTCCATCCCAATAGCTTAGCCTAGTCTAGCTCATTAGACCAGCCTATTAATGCAACCCTTTTGCTTAGTCAAGACCAGCCTATTGGCACAGACCGTTAGTCAATTTCATTAGCTTATCCACGCCCAGACCCATAGCACAGACCATTAGATTAAGCTAACCCAGCCCAACTCTGCACATTAGCCCAGCCCATTTGCTTAGACCAAACAACATCATTACTGCAGACCATAAACCAATCCTTTAGTTTAGTCATGCCAAGCTCATTGGCCCATCCCATCCCATGAAGCCAGAGAATTACTTTGACCCAGTCCAGCCAATTAGCCCAGTTCATTAGCTTAAGCTAGCCCAGTCCATTATTCTACCCCATTAGCTTAGACTAGCCTATTCCATGTGCTTAGCCCAACCCAGTCTATTAGCTAAGCCTTGGAAATCCCACTACCTCACCCCTGCCTTGCCCATTAGCTCAACCCATTAGCTTGGTCTGGCACAGCCCACTTGCCATGCAGACCAGTAGATAAGCATATTTGCTTAGCCCTACCCAGCCCATTAGCCAAGTCCATTAGCTTAGCCCTGATCGGTGCATTTGCTTAGCTCACCTAGCCCAGCTACACAAGTAATCTAGTTCATTAGCTCAGTTCAGTCCAGCCTGCCATTTTGCCCATCCCATTAGCTTAGTACACCCCTGCCTATTAATCTAGCTCATAAGCTTAGGCTAGTACAGCCCATTAGCTAGATGGGCTAGCTAGTCAATTAGCCTAGCCTATTAGATTATCCCAGGCCAACATTTTAGCCCAGCCCATTAGACCATCCCAGAAGTCTAGTCCAGCCCAGCCAATTATCTTACCCCTTCCAAGCCCATCCAATTAACACAGCCCATTAGATTCACTCAGCCTAATTCATCAGCCAAGCCCTTTAGCTAAGTCAAGTCCAATCCATTGGTACAGCCCATTAGCCCATTTCATCAGCTTAGCCCAGGGCATTCCCTTTGCTCAGACCAGCTGAGGCAATTGCTCTACCTATTAGCTTAGCACAGCACAACCAATTGTCTTGCCCATTACTATAACCCAGCCCAGTCAATTAACCAAGCCCACTAGCTTAACCCATTGGCTTACCCAGTTTGACCCACTTGCCCAGCATCTCTTTAGCCCAGGTCATTAGCTTAGCTTATTCCACCCTTTAGCTTAGCCCAACTCGGCCCATTAGCCAAGGGCATGAGCCAAACACAGCTCAGCATGTTAGACAACACCATAACCTTTGCCCAGCCCTGCCCTTTAGCCAAGCCCATTGTTAGTCCAGCCTAGTTCATTATGGCTGTTTCTAAGCCTAGCCCAGCAAGGCACATTAGCCCAGCACAGAACCCTAACCCAGCCCAGCCCAATAGTTGACCCCCATCATCTTAACCTAGCTCAGTCCATTAATTAGCCCAGCACCTAGCTTAGGCATTGCAGCCCATTAGTCAATTAAAAGTGTAGTCCAGCCCAGCCCATTTGCTCTGCCCTGCCCAGCCCATTATCTTAGGTCACCCAGCCCAGACAGCCAATTAACCCAGCCCATTAGTTTAGCCCAGCCCAGCCCAATAGCCCAACCCTGCCTTGGCCATCCAATTATCCCAGACTTTTAGCCAAGCCCAGCCCCAGTCTATTAGGTAAGCCCTTTATGTGAGAGCCCTTTAGCTTAGTCAAATCCACTACACTGGATCAATCCATTAGCCCATTTTATTGACCTTGCCCAGCCTATTCCATTGTTTAGCACTTCCAATCCACTTGTCTTGCTATTTGGCCTACCTCATAAGCTAAGCACAATGCAGTCCATCACCTGAGCCCATTACCTTAATCCAGTACTGTCAATTAGCTTAAGGAAGCCTTGTCATGGCCTAGCCCTTTAGCTTATCCCAGCCGGGCCCTTTAGCCCAGTCAATTGCCCAGCCCAGGACCCCAGCTCAGCCCAGCCCATTAACTTAGCCCAGAACTAATAAACCCATCTAATAAGCTCTGCCAGGTAGTTTAGACCAGCCCAGCTCATTGGCATAGCCCATTAGCCCATTTCATTAGCTTAACACAGCCCAGTCCATTAACCTCACTCTTTGGCTTGTCTCAGCCCAGCTTATCTCAGCCCAGTCCATTAGCCCAGCTCAAAGGCCTGGGCCAACACAGTCCATTAGCCAAACCCATTAACTTACCCAGCCAGGCCCATTTGCTTAGCCAATCCAGCTAACATAGACAATAAGCCCAGCTCATTAACTTAGGCTAGTCCAGTCCATAAACTTAATCCAGCCTATTCCATTAGCCCAGTTCTTTAACTTCAGCTAGTTCATCCCATTAGCTCAGCCCTTTTTATTAGTCAATTCAAGTGTGTTGTCACAGTACATTAACACATTTCATTAGCCTAGCCCAGTCCTGCCTGTTTGCACCAACCATAAGCTTAGCCCATCCCTGTCAATTAGTCCCATTTATTAGAATAACCTAACCTAACCTATTAGCTGAATGTTTTAGCTTAACCCAACCAAGCCCATTAGCTTAGCACTGGCCAGCCAATCTTAGCCGACCCAGCCCCTTAGCACAAACCAGCCCATTAACTGATTTCATTAACTTAGTCCATTGCAGCCCATAAAGTTATCCAGTCCAGCCCAGCCCATTAGCCTTGCTCATAAGCCTAGATCAGCCCAACCCAATAGTAGACTCCATTAAATTTACCCAACTTAGCTCATTAGTCCAACTCAGTGGCTTAGGGAGTCCAGTTGATTAACACTACCTAAACTTAGTCTAGCCCAGTCAATTAGACTGGCCCATTTTATTTGCTTAGCCCAACCCAGGCCATTATTCTTTTCCATTGTCTTAGCCCAGGCCAGTCCATTAAACCAATCAATGAGCTTGGCTGAGCCAAGCCCATTAGTTCAGTACTGCCTAGCCAATTAGCTTCAGCCATGTTCAGCCCATTAGCACAACCCATTTGCTTAACCCATTCCAGCCCCCTTGTCAAGCACTCCATTAGTTCAGCTCAATAGCTTAGCCTAACCCACCCAATTAACCCGTCCATTAGCTTAATCCAACCCAGCCCATTAGCCCAACCCATTAGCTTAGCCCACTTGCTGACCAACCCATTAGACTTATCCATTTGCATAACCCCATCAGCCCATTAGATGAGCCCATTAACTTAGGCCTCACCAGATCATTAGATTAGCTCACCTAGCCCAGGTAGAAAATTAGCCCAGCTTATTAGCTAAATCCAGACCAGTCCACCAAAACCATTTTGCCCAGCCCATTAGCTTAGCACAGTCCTGCCCGTTAACCCAACTCATTAGCTTAGTTTATCCAACCTGAAAAGTTGGGCCCATTAGCTTAGACCAGTAGAGCCTATGAGTCTATCACAGCTCTGCCCATTAACCCAAACCAATTAGCTTCGCCCAGACCAGCCCCTTAGCCCGGGTCCATTAGCTTAGTCCAGTCCAGCCCATTAGTGCTGCTTCTAAACCTAGCCCAGCAAAGCACATTGGTCCAGCTCAGAAACCTGACCAGACCAGATGTAGCTGACCCCATTACCTTGACTTAGCTCAGTCCATTAATTAGCCCACCACATTACTTAGGCAGTCCACCAGATTGGTTCATTCCAAGCTTAGTCCAACCCAACACATTAGCTCAGCCCTTTCACTTAGCACAACTCATTCCATTTGCTTAGGCCAGCCCAGCCCTTTTTCCTAGACTATTGCTTAGCCCAGCCCATTATTCCATTCCATTAGCATACCCAGCCATACTCAGCCAACCCAAATAGCCCAGATTTTTGCTTAACATAGCTCTGCCCCACATTAGCCTGTTGCTGAAACAGCTCTTTAATTGAAGCTCATTATCTTAGCCCTTTTGCTTAGTCAAGCCCAGACCATTGGCACAACCAATTAGCCTACTTAATTAGATTAGTCCATTCCATTCCATTTTTTTTTTCTTAGCACAGACAAGCCCATTGGCCCTGTCCATGGCTTAGTGCAGACGAATCCATTAGACCAGGACATTAGCTTTGCCCTGACCAGTTCATTAGCACAGCCCATAAGCCTAACCCATCCCATTCTATGAGTCAAGCCCATTATCTGAATTGAGTACAGCCCATTTTTATCCCAGTCCAGAAGCCTAACCTAGCCAAGCCCATTAGCTTAGCCCAACCAAGCCCATTAACTGAGCTCATTAGCTTAGGCTAGTACAATCCATTAGCTTATCCCAGCCCAGTCCTTTGGCCCACTCCATACATACCAAGAAGCCTAGCCCAGCCCAGCCCAGCCCATTAACTTGTCCATTCTTGTCCAGATCATCCACTTAGCCCGTATCATTAGCTAAAGCCCAGTCAATCTCATTAGCCCAGGTCATTAGCCCAGACCTTTAGCTTAGTCAAGTCCAGCACATTGTCACAGCACATTAGTCCATTTAATAACCTTAACCCAGCTCATTCCATTTGCTTAGCCCAGCCCAAACCAGTCTATCTAGATAGCCTAGACTTTTAATTTAACTTAGCCCAATCTTAGCCCATTAGCATAGCCCAGCTCCTAAGCCCAGCCCATTAGGGCAGCTTGTCAGTTTAGTCAAGCCCAGCCCACTGGCACAATCTATAAACCCATTTCATTACCTTAGCCCAACCCAGCCTTTTAGCTCCACCCATTAGCTTAACCCAGCCCAGTAAATTACACTCTATTAACATAACCCAGTCCAGCATATTAGCAAAGTTCATTAGATTAAACCAGTCTATCCCATTAGGTCAAGTCTCCTCGGTCCAATACCAAAACCATTAGCTTACCCAGATCAAATCTCTTACAGAGCAGATAATTAGCCCAGGTCATTAGCTTAGCTCATCCCAACCCATTAGCTCTGCAATTAGCTTAGCCCAGCTAAGTCCATTACCCAGTTATACCCACTAGCTTAGCCCAGCCCAGCTTAGTAGCCAAGATGATTAGCTTAGAGTAAGTGAGCCCATTAGTCCATCACATTAACTGTGTTCATTGTCATAGTGCAACCCAGTACATTGGCCCCAACCATGGCTTAACCCAGCCCAGCCCATTAGCCTGGCCTATTAGTTTAGCACAGTGGACGCAAGGTCAGTCTTCCATGGGCAATTAGCTCAGCCTTGCCCTGTCCATTATCCCAACCCATTACTTAACCCAGCTCCATTAACTCCATGGCAAGCAGTCCATTAACCCAGCTCATTGCCCATCCCATTACCACATTAAATTATTCCACTCCCAACACATAGCCCACTCTAAGCTTAATTCAGCCCAGCTCATTAACCCCTTCCATTAGCTTAGTCCAACCCATTCCATTTGCCTAGCCCATTCCAACCCTTTACTCAATTCATTCATTTTCTTAGCCCAGCCCTGCCCATTAGCTCAGCACATTGGCTTAGCCCCACCAAGACTATTAGATCAGCCCTGGAAAGCCCATTAGTCAGCCCTCCTCAGCCCATTAGCCCAACACATTAGTTTAGCTAGCCCAGCCCACTTGTAAAATACTCCATGAGCTTATCTCATTAGCTTAGCCTAACCAAGTCCATTATCACAGGACTTTAGCTTATGTCACCACAGTCATTTGCCCTACCCATTATCTTAGCCACATCCTGCCAGCCCAGGCTTTTGTCTTAACCTAGCCCAGCCCAGCACCAGCCTATTAGGCAAGTCTATTAGCAAAGCCCAGCCCATCTCATTTCCTCAGCTCTTCAGGACAGCCCTTTGGTTTAATCATTCCATGTCCATTGGCAGAGCCCATTCACCCATTTCATTAGCTTAGTCCAGCCCATTCCATTGCTTAGCCCAGATCAACCCTTATCTCCACCTTATGCTTAGCTCAGCATTACTAATGAGTCCAGCTCATTAGCCTAGCCCAGCCCAGCCAGTTACACAAACCCATCACCACCTTATCTTAGGATGCCCAGCCCTTTAGTCAATCCTAACCTTAGTCCAGCCCAATGCATTAGCCCCACCCATTATATTAGCCAAGCCCATTTCATTTGTTTAGCCTTGCCCAACCCATTATCCTAGTCCATTAGCTTAGTCCAGCCCAGTACATTTCCTTTGCATTGCCCAGCACATTAGCCAAGCCTGTTAGCTTAGCCCTGACCAATCCATTAGCATAGCTCTACTAGTTCAGCTAGACAATTAGCCCAGGTCATTAGCTTAATTCAGTCAAGTCCACCAAAGTCATTTTGCACAACCCATTAGCTATCAAAGCCCTGCCCATAAAACCAGATAATTAGCTAGAACTAGTACAGACGATTAGCTTAGATCAGTCTAGCCTATTAGCCCAGCCTAAGGTTTGTCCAATCCAGCCTATTAGCCCAAACCATTAGTTTAGACCAGACCAGACCTTTAAACCCAGGCCTTATTAGCTTATTCAGGCATAGCCCATTAAGCCATCTTATTTTTCCAATTCACTAGTTTAGCACAGCACAGCCTATTTACTTAACCCTGCCCAGCCCAACCAATTAGATTATCCCAGTCCAGGTCACTTTCCAAGCAGCCTATTAGCTCCTCCCATCAACTTAGCCCAGCCCAGCTTATTAGCTTAGTCCTGAACAGCCTATTAGCTTAGCTCACACAGCCCAGCTAGCCTATTTGCCCAGGCATTTGGCTTAGCATATCTGAGCTATTAACCAAACTCATTAGCTTAGGCTAGTACAGTCCATTAGTTTAGCCCATCCAAGTCCTTTATTCTAGCCCATCAGGCCAGCCCAGAAGCCTAGGTCAGTCCAGTCCATTAGTATAACCCAGACCTGCCCATTCCATCCAATTAACACAGCACATTAGCTTAGCCCAAGTGAGCTCATTATCCCTACCCATTAGATCATCCCTTTAGCTAAATTAAACCTAGAACATTGGCACAGTCCATTAGCCCATTTAATTAACTTTGATTGGCTTAGCACAACCCAGGGCATTAGTTCCACCCTTTAGCTTAGTCCAATCCTGTCAATTAGCCCAGCCCATTAGCTTAACCCAGCCAAGTCAATTAGCCTAACTCTCTAGCTTACACACCTCAACCTACTTGCTCATCAGCCCCTTAGCCCAACTCATTAGCTTAGCTTATCCCATTAGCCTTGTGCATTAGCTTAGTCCATCCAGGTCCATTAGCTTAACCCATGACCCTGACCCAGCCTTGCCATTAACCCAGCCCATTAGCTTTACCCAGCAAAGACAATTAGCCCAGACCATTAGCTCAGCCCATAAGCCTAGCACAGCCCATTCTATGAGCCCTGCACAGTATCATAACACAGTCCTGTAAAATAGCCTAACCCATTAGCTTAGCTGAGCCCAGGCCATTAATTCATCCCATCAGCCTAGCCTAGCCCTGTTCATTAAACCTGCCCCTTCCATTATCCCAGCCCTGCCCAACCCATCCAAATTTCCCTGATCATTAGCTTAACCTAGACCTGTCCTAACACGCCCATTCACCCAGTACATTATCTTAATACAGTCCAGCTTATTACCCCATCCATTAAAATAACCTTTTGCTTAGTCAAGACCAGCCCATTGGCACTGCCCATTAGTTGATTTCATTACCTTTTCCCAACTCATTCTTCATCTTATCCAAGCTAGACCACTAGCCTTGCCTATTGGCTTAACTCAGCCCAGCACAAGAACCCAGTCCATTGGCTAAATCACAGCCCACCCCATTAGCCCAGTCCATTAGTTCAGCTCATAAGACTGGCCCAGTTCATTAGTCCAGCCCATTAACTTAGCCCAGCAAAGCCCATTCTGCCAGCTCATTACATTATGTTAGCCAAGCCCATTAGTTCCATCCACCCTAACCCATAAGCCTATTCTAGCCCATAAGCCTATCCTAGACTAGCACATTAGCTTAGCACATTAGCTCTATCCATTGGCATAGCACAACCCAGCCCATTGACCCAATCCAAAGGCTTAGCCCAACCTAACCCATTAGCACAATCCATTATTTTAGTAGAACAGAACCCATTAGCTCAGCTCTGCCCAGCCCATTAGCCCAACCCATTAGTTTAGCCCAACCTAGTCTATGTGCCAAGCACCCCATTAACCCAGTCCATTACATTTGCTTAGCCCTGCCCAGCCCATTTCCCCAGTCCATTTGTTTAGCCCAGCCCAGTCCATTTGCTTAGCATTGCCCTGACTATTACCATTACCTTAACTCACCCCGCCAAGTTAGCCAATTAGCCCAGACCATTTGCTTAATTCAGTTCAACCCACCAAAGCCCTTTTATCCCAGCCCATTACTCCAGACCATTAGCTTAGCCTAGACAAGGCAATTTTCTTAGAGCAGCCCTGTCCATTAGCCCTATCCATTGTCTTAGCCCAGTTATGTCATTAGTCTACCCGCAAAAGTCTATCACAACCCAAGCCATTATCTGAGCCCTTAACCCAGCCCAGCCCATTAGAAAAGCTCATTAACTTAGTCCTATCCAGTCCATTAGCTTAGTCCATCCCGACCCATTAACCCAACCTATTAGCCCATTTCATTAGCTTAGCCTGGTCTATTCCCTTACACAGCCTAGCCTATGCCATTAACCCTGCTATATGTTTTAGCTCATCCCGGCCTATTAGCCCAGCTCATAGCCCTTGCCTAGCCCAACCTATTATCTGAGCCCATTACTTTAACCCAGTTCAACCCACAGCCAAGTACATTTGCTTAGGGACCTCAACCAATTATGCCAGCCCTAGTTTAGTCCAATCCAGCCCATTAGTCCATCTTATTAGCCCATTTCATTAGCTTAGCCTGGCCTAGCCCATTTGCTTAACCCAGCCCAGCCCATTAACTGAGCTCATTAACTTAGGCTAGTCTAGTCTATAAGCTTAGTATAGACCAGCCCATTAACCCAACTCATAAGCCTAGACCAGTCCAGCTCATCAGGCAAGCCATTACCTTATTCCAGCTCAGTACAATGGCCAAGCTAATTATCTTAGGCAACCCAATTCATTAGCCCAGTCTAAATTTAGTTCAGCCCAGTCCTTTATCCCAAACTATTAGCTTATCTCAGCAAAGTCCTCTTGCCAAGAACCCCACTAGCCCAGTACATTAGCTTAGCCTAGCTCAACCCATTACCTGATCACCTTATCTATCAGCCCAGACCATCTCTGCCCATTCAATTAGCCCAGACCATTAGCTTAGCATATCCCTACCCATCCTTACCATTAGCCCAACCCATTAGCATAGTCCATTACCATCAGCTCATTAGCCAAGCCCATTAGCTCAGGTCTTTAGCTAAATCCAGCCCATTGGCACAGCCCAATAGCCCATTACATTAGTTTAGCCCAGACCATTCCATTTCCTTATCCAAGCTCAGACTGTTAGCTTAGCCCAGCCCAACCTTTTAGCCCATCCCATTAGCTCAGTCTATTATTTCAGCCCATAAGCCTAGCCAAACCCTGCCCATTATCGCAGCTTATTAGCTTAGGCTAGCATAGTCCATTAACTTTGCCCAGCACAGCTCAATACCAAGTTTATTAGCTTATCCCAGGCCAGCCCATTAGCTTATCCCAGCCCACTCCATTAACTTAACTCACTTGCTTAGGCTAGTCCAGTCCATAGCAAAGCCCTAAGTCCATTAGCTCATGTGCCTAGCCCAACCCAGCCCATTAGCTGAACCTATTCATTACCTTAACCCAGCTCAGTCCATTGGGCCAACTCATTTGCTTGGCAGCCCAGCCCATGATCGCAGTCCTACCCATCCCATAAGTTCACTTCTTTCTAATCCTTTAGCCAACCCCACTTCTTGCCCTGACCAGACCATTAGCTTCACTCATCCAGCCCAACTAGCCAGTTATCCCAGTTCTTTATTTTAAATCAGTCCATCCCACCAAACCCCTTTGCCCAGCCCTTTAACTTTGTTAAGCCCATTACAGCAGCTCATTAGTTAAGCCTATTCCAGTCTATTAGTTTAGGGAGACCAGCCCATTGGTCCAGACCATTAGCTTAACCCATCCAGTCCTTTATCCCATTCCTTTCCCACAGCCCAGAAGCCTAGCTCAGCCTAGTCCATTAGCTTAGTCCAGTCAAGCCCTTTAAATGAGCTCCTTAGCTTAGGCTAGTATACTCTATTAGCTTAGCCCAGCCCAGCAAATTAGCCCCTCCCATTAGCTTAGCCCAGCACAGCCCTTTAGCCTAGCCCAGAAGCCTAGCCCATCTAAGCCCATTAACTTATCCAGCCCTGCCCAGATCATTCAATTATCCTAGCCTATTAGCTTAGCCCAGTCAATCTCATTAGCCCAGTTCTTTAGTTTAATCAAACTCAGTGCATACCATAGCACATTATCCCATTTAATAAACCTAACCCAGACCATTCCATTTGCTTAGTCCAGCTCAGCCCATTAGACCCACCCATTAGCTTAGCCCAGCTCTGTGCATCCCATCCAATTAGCAAAGTCTTTTAGCTTAACTTAGCCCATCCCAGTCCATTAGCCCAATCCAGAAGCCTAGCCCAGCCCAGCTCATAAGTTCAGCCCATTATGGCAGTCCTTTAGTTTAGTCAAGCCCAGTCCATGTCATAGCCCAATAGTTCAATTCATTAGCTTATCCCAGTCCATTCCTTTAACCAAGCCCAATAGCCCTTCCCAGAAGCTTTGGCCAGCCTAGCTGATTAGCTTGCCAGAGGCCTGTCCAGATCATATAATTAGCCCAGTCCATTAGCTTAGCCCAGCAGATTCATTAAATGAGTTCATTAGCTTAGACCCAGAACAGTCAATTAGTCCTGCGCTGTCTTAGCCCAGTCTAGCCATTTATCCTAGTCCATTAGCCCATCAGCTTAACAGAGCCCTGCCCAGCCCATCCAATTAGGCCAGTCCATTAGCTTAATCCAGACAAACTCATTACCCCTGCCAATTAGCCCAATCCTTTTGCTAAGTCAAGCCCAATGCATTGGCATTATCCCATTTCATTAGCTTAGCCAGCCCATTCGATTTGTTTAGCCCAGTCCATTAGCCCCACTTATAGAAGTTTAGCCCAGCCCATTAGCCTAACCTATCCCAGCTCAATACACTAATCCATTAGCTTAACCCAGCCCAGCCCATTTGACTAAGTCTTTAGCTTACACACCTCAACTCACTTGCCTAGTAACCCATTAACCTAGTTTATTACCTCAGCTTATGCCACCCTATTAGCCCGGCCTATTAGCTTAGCCACTGAGCCTAGCCCAGTCCTTCTGATTAGCCTAGCCCATTAGCACAGCCCATAAACCTAAAACATCCCATCACACAAGCCCTACTATTACTATAACCAAATCCTGCCAATTAGTACAGCCCATTCGCTTAACCAAAGCCAGCACATTAGCCATTCCCATAAGCCTAGCCTAGCCCTTTCCATTAGACCAGCCCATTCCATTAGCCCAGCCCTGCCCATCAAAATTACCCAGGTCACTAGCTTAATCTAGACCTGCCGTGCCTTACGATTCACCAAGCCCATTATCTTTCCCAGATCAGCTCATTAGCTCAGTCCATTAACTCAGTCCTTTTTTATAGTCAAGACCAGCTCATTGGCACAGCCCATTCTAAGATTTCATTAGTTTAGCTAAGCCCATTCCATTAGCTTATTCAAGCCCAGGAATAAGCCCTGCTTTGACTTAACACAACCCAGTCCATTCAGCCAACTCATTAGTTTAGGTTAGCCCAGCCCATTAGCCAAGCCCATTGACTCAGTCCAGTCACTTAAACCCAACACTTAACCCCAGCCTAGTCCTGTCCATCAGCCCAACCCATTTCCTTAGATGAACCTTGCCCAGTCCATCCAATTAGCCCAAACCAGTAGCTCATGCTAGCCCCACCCAACCCCATCCATTAGCCCAGGCCATTAACTTAGACCAGATCACCTCATTAGCCCAGATCATTAGCCCGGTGCTTTAACTTAGCCATGCCCAGCCCATTGACCCACCCCATCCCATGAACCCAGTCAATTATTTTAACCTAGTCCAGTCAATTAGTCCAGGTTATTAGCTCAGGTTAGGTGCAATGCCTGGACCATTGACTTAGCCCAACCCAGTCCGTTAGCCCAGCAAATTAGCTTAACTCAGTCAGTTAAACCCTGCCAGTCCCATTATATCAGCCCTACTTTGCCCATTAGCTTACTCAGTTCATCCCACTTGCCCAGCATCCCATTAGCCCAGCTCATTACCTTATATTATCCCACCCCATTCATTAGCCCATAATCCCAGCCCCTGAGCCTAGCCTGCCCTGATCATTAGATTTGCCCTGCCCAGTCCTTTAGCCTAGCCCATAATCTTAGTGTAGCCCAATCCATTAGTGCTGGCCCAACAAAGTCCATTTGCCCAATCCAGAAACCTAGCCAGGCCCAGGCCAGTAATTGACCACATTATATTAATTTATCACACTTCATTAATTAGACCAGCACATTAGCTTAGGCAGCTGTTGGAGACTGAGATGGCTTATGGGATGTAATGATTTCCAGGAATTTGTTGTTTCAATTTGTCTGATGTTTTTCATATACCATAGGCCAACAAATAATGATTTACAAAAGGAAATCAATAAGATATCTGGATTTTCTATTCCATGGCCAAAATGGCTTCAATGACTTACTCCATTCTTAGGCTCAATATTAACTGGCATAGTTCTTGTGGGGGCACCAATAATTATATGCTATAGTATGATTTTAATTGCTGAAAATGTGGCCTCTATGAGCACTTCCCTCTTACTCTTAAAAAAAAAAAAAAAAAAAAGAGGAGATGTTGGAGCCTGAGA
The DNA here is from genome assembly GCA_035773235.1 of Eospalax fontanierii. Lineage (NCBI taxonomy): Eukaryota > Metazoa > Chordata > Mammalia > Rodentia > Spalacidae > Eospalax > Eospalax fontanierii. Next base: position 11,038,820 of record CM069554.1, read on the forward strand.
TGGCTCCTCTTAGAATGAACTGAGCCTGGGACTTTGAAGCTACAGTAGCTTCCTGTCAGGCTGAACGCTGCTGCCTGGCAAGGGGGAAAAAGTCAGCTGGGTTAAAAGCCTACTATGTTCTTTGTTCTTAGAAAAGACCTCTTTTGGTTGGAAAACATCCTGCACTTCTTGATTTATGACTGCCACATCAATCCCCTTCCCCAAGGGCACTATGACCGCAAAGTTTTACAATGCCTTGTGTGATTAACATCTCAAATACTGTTTACATCCCTCTCCCACCTGATGATATTGTCAAACCTTTGACTGTTGTTTACTTACATTATGAGACCTCTTTGACTGTTTGCTTATGCTAAACCTGTTTGCTTGTTTGCCTAACTGCCCAGAGCCCCCTTTTCTCTTTCTCTATATAAACTTGTTAAACCAAACAATAAATGGCTTGCTATGAGTGACACAAGTCCCAGAGTCTGACTCTGTGCCTCCAACCTCACCTCCTGGAGTGAGACACCCCCCTCAGGCAGCCCTGCCCATTAGTTCATTCCAAGCTTAATCCAACCCAGCCTATTAAGCCAGCCCATTAGTTTAGTATAGCCCATTCCACTTTCTTAGCCCTGCCCAACCCATTTCCCCAGCCTGTTTAGCCTAGATCATCCCATTTACTTATCCCTGCCCAGTCCATTAGCAGAGCCCATTAGATTACCATTGGCTTAGGTCACCCAGCCCAGCTAGCCAATTACCCCAGTCTATTAGCTTAATTCAGTCAGCCCACTGAGACCATTACCCCAGCCCATTAGCTTAGCCCAGCACAGCCCTGGCCTGTCCATCCATTTGGCCCAGAGCCCAGCCCAGCACCAGCCCACTATGACCATCCTTTCACTTAGTAAAACCCACAACGTTAGATCAGTCCAGCAGCCCATTCCATTGCTTAGCCCAATCTAGCCCATTTGCCCCATGCTTCGGTTTCAATCAGTTAACCCAGCTCATAAGCCCAGCCCAACACAGCCATTACCTGAGCCCATTTTCTTAACCAAGCTCACCTCATTAGCTCAGCAAATTAGCTTAGGAAGCCCATCCAGTTATTGCAGTGGAAGCTTACTTCAGCTCAGCCCAGTTCATCCTAGTTCATCAGCCCAGCCCATTAGGTGAGCCCATTTCCTGCTCTGACCAGCTCATTAGTCAAGCTCACCCAGTCCAGTTAGCCAGTTACTCAAGCCCATAAACTTAATTCATCCCAGCGAAACAAAGCCTTATTACCCAACACATTAGCTTAGCATAGCACAGCCCATTAACTCAGCTCATTAACTTAGACTAATACAGTCCATTAGCTTAGGCTAGTACAGTCTATTAGCTTAGGCCATTCCAGCTCATTAGCCTGGTCTTTCAACTTATTCCAGCCCAACCCTTTAGCCCAGCTAGTTGTCCAGCCCAGGTGCCCAGCCCAACCCATCAGCTGAGTCTATTAGTTAACCCAGTCCAACCCATTAGCACAGTATCTTAGCGTAGGTATCCTAGTCCATAACCCAGCCTAAGCTTCAGGCTTTCAACACCAGAACCATGCAGATTCCTCTTACACTGTACCAAGTCCTGCTTCCAGCTTGAGGTGAAGGCTTGGGCACACTCTGGGCCATAGTTTACCCATGCTGACCATGAGGAAATAGTCACTAGAAGACTTTGCCAAGTAATGATGGTCTCTTGTTACTTACAGTTGATTTTTCAGCTAACCAGCCAACCAGCTAATCAGCCCCAGCTAACCAGCATCAATTGTCCCAGTAAAGCAAAGGTTTTACTTCAGCTTCTTGTCTTTTCTTAATCACAGCTGATTCTTCAGCCCCAGTCAACCAGTTTCAATTCAAAATATCACACAAACAGCCCTGATAGTCTCCACTTCACTTTGAAGTTTCACAAGCCAGGCCTCTATCGTCTTCAACACTTTCAGCATAACTGTTCCAAGCTTCACCAGAGAAACAAACTCTAAGCACTCAGTAGTTTTTCCAGCCCAAAGTTCCAGACCTTTCCATAATCCTCCCAAGAACACCAAGGTCTGGTCTGTCACAGCAATACCGCATGAACCTGTTACCAATTTCTTAGTTTGCTTTCAATTGCTATGACAAACACTCTGACCAAAACCACAGGGATTAATTTATCTTACAACTCTAGGGTAGCAATTCATATCTGAAGTGCCCAAGGAAGGAACTCAGTCTGGAGCTGAAGGACAGGCCATGGAGGAATGTTGTTTACTGGCTTGCTCCTCTGACCCATTGTTAGACTGCTTTCTTATGTAATCCAGAGCAAACTGCACAGGGATGGCACAGCCCCACAGTGAGCTGAGCCCTCCCACATCACTCAACAGTCAGGAAAATAACCCACAGACATGGCCACAGGCTAACCTAATGAAGGCAATTCCCCAATCAAGGCTCCCTCAACCCAAGTGTGTTATGTTGACCACTAAAGCTATCCAGTACACCATAATTCCAACCCATTGGCTTAGTCCAGCAAAGCCCAAGATCCTAGCCCATTAGTCCAGCCATAAGCCCAGTCCAGCAGAGCCCATTAGGTGAACCTATTAGTTATCTCAACCCAGACCATTATCACAGCACATTAGCTTAGGTTAGCTAAGCCCATTGGCCCAGGCCATTATCTTAGTCCAGCCCAACCCATTAGCATAGTCTAGCCCTATCCAATCCTTCCAATTAGCCCAGACTTTTAGCTTATCCTAGCATCAGCCCATTAGCCCAGTCCAGCTCATTAGCTCAGCACATTAGCCCAGCCCTTTAGTTTAATCAAGCCCTGTCCATTGGTACAGCCTATTAGCCCATCTTATTAGCTTAGCACAGCCCATTTTATTTGCTTTTTCTTAGCCCAGTCTAGCCCATTAGTCATGCCCATTGCATTAGCCAAGCCCAACTCATTACCTCAGATAAGTAGTACAGGCCATAAGCCTAGCACAGCCTGTCCCATGAGCCCAGGTCATTACCTTAACCAAATCCAGCCAATTAGCCCAGCTCATTGGGTCAGCCCATTAGACTAGCCCTTTAGTTATTTCAAACACAGCCTTATGACACAGTCCGTTAGCTCATTCCATTAGCTTAACCTAGCCCATTCCATTTGCTCAGCCCAGCTCATTAAATCAGCACATTAACTTAACCAAGCCCAGTCCAATGACGAGTCAATTATCTTAACCCAGACCAGCCTATTAGCTCAGACCTTCCCAGCCCATTAGCTTACCCAGATCAATCCATTTGCCCAGCTTGGCCCATTAGAACAACCTATGAACCTAGCCCAGCACAGCCCATTAGCAAAATTCAGTAGTTTGACCAAGCTCATTTCATATGTTTAACCTGGCCCATCCCATTTGCTTAGCCCTGCTCAGCCCATTAGCTAAGCCAATTAGCTTATCCCTGGCAAGCCCATTAGCTTACTCACCCAGTCCAGCTAGCCAAATAGCCCAATCCATTATCTTAATTCAGCCAAGCCCACAAAAGCCATTTTGCCTAGTCCATTAGCTTAGCGAGGCCCAGCATATTAACTGAGTTCATTAGCATAGTCTAGTATAGTCCATTAGTTTAGGGCAGCCAGCTCATTATTCCAGTCCATTAGTTTATCCCAGTATAGCCCTTTAGCCCAGCCCATTAGCCCTGCTCAGAAGCTTAGCCAAACCAAGCACATTAGCTTAGCCCAGCCTTTCCCGTCCAGTTAGCCTGTAGGTTTTGCTTATCCTAGCCCAACCAGCCCTTTGGCAAGCTCATTAACATAGCCCAGCCTAGTTCATTAGCCAGTCCATAAGCTTAGTCCAGCCAATTCTATTTGCTTAGCTCAACCCAGTCCATTAGCCCAACCCAAATTAATGAAGTACAACATTACTTAACCAAGCCCATTTCCTGCCCTGACCAGCTCATTAGCTTAGTCTACCCAGCACAGCTAGCCAATTATCCCAGCCCATTAGCTTAATCCAGCCCAACAAAGCTCTTTTTCCCAGCACACGATCTTATCCCATCCTAGCCCATTAAGTGAGCACATTGGCTTAGGCAATTCCAGTCCATTAACCAAGCCCATTAGCCCTGTCCATTAGCTGCCGGAGCCCACCAGCAGAAATCGAACTGTACCTGAAGCAGGGAGTGAGGATGGAGAAGAGAGAGAGAGAGAGAGAGAGAGAGAGAGAGAGAGAAGGACAGACTCACGAGGGCTGTCAGTCAATATTGATGCAGCCTCAACTTTATTAAGTAGCACCTATTTATACTCTATGAAATGAGGAACAAAACAATGGGTCAAAAGTTCAACACAAAAATACTAACATAGGCAGAATAACTTAAGCCAATCACATCTTCCTTCAAGGGTCTTCAGGTGTCCTCAGCCTTGGGCGTAAGATAGACTTCCCATCAGGTGTAAATTATTTGCATAGCAAAACATCCTGTTCCCACAGCACTACTATGCACAAGATTGACTTCTGCCTAATCCTAAACTAGGGCATAGTTCAAGGCAGGCAAATGGCTCCCAACAATTAGCACAGCCCATTATCTTAACCCAGGCTATCCCATTACCACAGCACATCAGTATAGCCCATTCAAGCCCATTATGCCAGAGCATTAGCCCTGCTCAAAAGCCTAGACTAACACAGCCCAGCCCATAGTACAGCCCATTATCTTAACCAAGCCCAGCCCATCAACCCAGTTGAGTAGCTTAGGCAATCCAGTCCATTAACTTATCCCAGTCCATTCCATTTGCTTAGAACAAACCATCCCTTTAGCTTAACCTATGGCAGCTCATTAGCTCAGGCCAGCCCAGTCCATTAGCCTAACCCATTAGCTTACCCAGTTCAACTACTTGCCAAGCTGCCCATTATCCCAGCAGATTAGTTTAGATTATCTCACCTCATTAGCCTGGCCCATTAGCTTAGGCCACCATGGCCTATTAGCCCAGCCCATGAGCCTAACCCAGCCCATAAACCTAGCCCAGCCCTGTCCAATAGCCTCGTTCAGCCCAACCCATTAGCTTGATCCATTACTTAGCCTACCCAGTCCACCTAGAGAATTAGCCCAGCCCATTACTTTATCCCAGTGCAGCCTATTAACTGAGCTCATTAGCTTAGACAGCCCATTTCATTAGGCAGTCCAAGCTTAGTCAAGCTCAGCCCATTAGCTTAGCTCAGCCCATTCAATTTGCTTAGCCCTATCCAGTCTATTAGCATTGTCCACTTGCTTAGCCCAGTTCAGTCCCTTACACTGCCCATTGGCTTAGACCAGACCAGCCCATTAAGGCACCCCATTAGCTTAGCCCAGCCTAGCCTATTATGCTAATCCTGCCCAGCCCATTAGCTCAGAGCATCTCTATCCATTAGCACAGCATATTAGCAGAGCCCAGCCCTGCCCAGCCCATTCAATTAGTCCAGATTTTAGCTTAACCTAGGCCAGCCCAGCATCAGCCCATTAGCCCAACCCAGCTCATTAACTCAGCTCATTCACCCTACCCTTTTGCTTAGTCAAGCATAGCCTATTGGCACAGCCCATTTGCCCATATCATTGACTTAGCCCAGCCCAGCCCATTAGGCCAGATCATTAGCTCAGCCTAGCCCAGACCATTAGCACAGCCTATAAGTCTAGTCCAGCCTCTCCCATCAGCCCATCCCATAACCAGTTAGCTTAGCAAAGGAAAATCCATTAGCTCAGCCCTGTCTCTCATTACCCCCGTCTATTAGCTTAGCCAGCCCAGTCCAATCCATTCAATTAATCCAGACATTTAGCTTAAACTAGCCCAGTCCAGAATCAGCCCATTGCCAACCCTTTAGCATATTGTGCATCCTAGTTCATTAGCTAAGCTCACAAGTAAAAAGCTTTAGTTTAGCCCATTGTTGCAGCCCATTATCCCATTTCATTAGCTTATCCCAGTCCATTCCATTAGTCCTGCCCACTTGCTTGGCTCAGTCTAGCCCATGAGCCCAGCCCATTACATTAGTCCAGCTCAGCCCATTAGTCCAACCCACTAGCTAAGCATGCCCAATCCAGCCTAGTATATCCCAGCTCTTTAGCTTAGGATAGCCCCATCCATCAGACCAGCCCATTTGTTCCACCATTGGCTTATCCCAGGCCAGCCTATTAGCACGAGTCATTAGCTTGGCCCAGCTGAACCTATTAGCTCAGCCCTGCCCAACCTATTAGCCCAACCCACTTGCTAAGCCACCCATTAGCTCCGCCCACTGATTTAGCCCAGCCTAGTCCATCAGCCCAGCTCATTAGCCCAGCTCATTATCTTAGTCTGGCCTATACTATTAGATCAGCACATTAGCTCAACCCAGCCCATTCCATTTGCTTAGCTCAGCCCATTACCTCAGCCCTTTAGCTTAGCCCAGGCCTGTCCAGTCCATCCAAGGAGCCCAGACTTTTAGCTTAACCTAGCCAAGCCCAGTTCCAGCCTGTTGGGAGCCATTTGCCTGCCTTGAACTATGCCCTGGTCTAGGGTTAGGCAGAGGTCAATCTTGTGCACAGAAGTGCTGTGGGAGCAGGAGGTTTTGCTATGCAAATAATTTACACCTGAGGGGAAGTTTATCTTATGCCCAAGGCTGATGACCCTTGAAGACCCTTGAAAGAAGATATGATTGGCTTAAGTTGTTTTGCCTGTGTTAACATTGTTTTTGTGTTGAACTTTTGACCTGTTTTGTTCCTCATTTCACAGTATAAATAGGTGGTACTTAATAAAGTCGAGGCTGCTTTGTTATTGACTGACAGCCCTCTGGATTCTATTCTTTCTCTCTATATTTCTCAATCCTCACTCACCCCCTTCAGGTATGGTTCGATTCTGCTGGCGGGCTCTGGCACAGCCCATTAGGCAAGCCCATTAGCTTACCCTATCCCAGCTTATTAGCTTAGCCTCTTAGGATAGCCCTTTATGTTACTCAAGCCCAGCCCATTGTTATAGTCAATTAGCAGAATCCATTAGCTTAACCCAGCCCCGCCCATTAGACTGGCCTATCAGCTTAGTTGATAATGTATTTACTGGATGGCATGGGGAGCTAGTCTTTAGGGAGGATTCCAGAGCAGTTTCAGCTTGGTTTTTCCAAGTTCTGTGACCAAAGTATGTCATGTCTTCAGCAACAGGATGTTACCTTCATGTTTGGGCAGACAACTAAGAACAGTGACGATTAGTATTGTTTTTGGGGGTCCCTTGGACACACTTGACCAATAATTCAGAGGTGTCTCTTGCCTTGCACTCAGATTTTTGTAAAATAATCTATGGTTCCTGGAATGAATATAATCCCATCGTGTGTGTGTGTGTGTGTGTGTGTGTGTGTGTGTGTGTGTGTGTGTGTGTGTTTAGTGTCTAATATATATTTAAAATAATGGATTTCTATGGCTTTTCCAAAACCATTTCGTGTTAGTTGTGCCTCTTCCTTCCTTCTCCCTCCGTATCAGCCCTCCTCCCCTCCACACGTAGACTCCCCCGTGTTTCCTTTGTATCGTTTCGTATCACATCACGGTTGACCAGGGTCCTACCCACGAGGGCCACACGGATTCTTCTTTCCATCTCTGTCCTCAAGTCTGAGAGAAATCCAATACCTTTGTCATCCTGAGATGACCTGATCCACCCAGGTCCAGTTGAAATGAACCATCAAGGAGACCATGCCAAGGAGTAGAGATGAATCTTTCGGGGCCATTTGATAGCGAAAGGAAACCCAAGATCTACTAAATCACAGATTCTGTGTGTGGGTTCTAGTAGTCCGGCTATTTCTGTAACATTGGTGATATGCTATAAAGCTTTATAGTCATTGTTGTAGTAAAACAAATGATGGTTTCAAAGAAATAAAAACATCTGCATATAAACTGAAGGAATAATTTATATGCTTACCATCCTGTGTATATTTTTAAAATATTTTATTTATTTTTATTTTATGTGTATGAATGAATTGTCTGCACGTAAGTGCACCCATGTTGTACAATGCCTGTAGAGGCCAGAAGAGGGTGACGAATCCCCTGGAACTGAAGTTACCAATGGTTGTTAGCCACCATGTGGGTGCTGGGTGCTGGGTGCTGGGAATCGATCCCAGGTCCTCAGGAAGAACAGCAAGTGTTCTTAACTGCTGAGTCATCGCTCCAAGCCCCCTACTGTAGAAGAGGTCAGTCACAATTCAGGAGGGAGTAAGGGCAATGTCAGATGTGTCGGATGATGGAAACTCAGATATGAAATTCTTTCAAAAGTGAAAAGTTTCACTTTTAAAGCAAAGCAGTATAAAAATCAAACATTTAAACTCCCAAGCATCAGTTGAAGTGCTGATAAATACTGCTGACAAATATTATCTGCGTCATCAACAGAACAGAAAAGACTGACACTGAGCATGGAGACCGCGGTGGTGGCATCATCAGTGAATGAATGGGATTTTGCTCTGTTTTGTTTTGTTTTCTGATAAACCTGCCATTTTTACTGAATTTTTGCAGTTTTCATACAACATAATTTGATGGTATTTAGATCCCTTTCCCTCCCTGGGCCTCCCCTTAATGCCCCATGCTCAATTTAATGATCTTGATCATTCATACATATATATGCCTATACAGTCTAATTGGTGTTCCCAAACGTTCTTCACAATGGGTCCATCCACCGGAGCCTTGTTAACCTACCGAGAATACTATTTTTGGAAGAAACTGTCTCTGTTTCTCCCCCTTCCAGTTGCCATCAGTTGCCAAAATTTCCTTAGGTTGTACTGGGATTCTTACCCTTCCCCATGTGCATGCAGTGGTTTTGATTGGTTTGAGCTTGCATAGAATTAGATATGCCGTCACCCCTCTGTGAGTTCATAGGAGTACCTGGCCACGGCCAGGAAGCTCTGTCCCCACCTCCGGCTCTCACACTCTTTCTGCCCCATCTTCCACGGTAATCCTGGAGCCGTGGGAGCCAAAAGTTTGGTTGAGGTGTCCTATTCAGGGACAAGTACTCTGTGGCCTCTTGTTCTCTTCACAATGGCTACTTGTGGATTTCTGTTTTAATCACCCTCTTCTGCATAAGGAATCTTCTCTGGTGAGAGTTGAGAGCTACACTGATCTATGGGTACAACAATAAGTCATTAGAAGTCGGTTTAATTCAATAATTATTTAGTAGAAAACTAGTATTAGATGCTCCCCAGTGTCCTGTGACCTGTCTAGCCAAAGGTTCCTAAGATGATATTAATGTCATGTAAAGGCTCCATCCTATGAAACAGACCTTAAATCTAATTAGAAAGTATTTGACTACTCCCATAATACTCATTGGGGGTGTGCAATATCTTGTCAGTATTTTTTCTTTCCAGTAGCTTGCATAGTACCTTCCAGCACTATGAACTCAAGCCAGTAGAGATGAAGCTCTGAAGTCAGCACCAGATCGATTTCTTTTTGTTCTACAGCTGATATGTGTAGAATCTTTAGTAATAAAGTCTTTACCAACAAGTGTTGGTGAGTAACCAAGAGCAGGGGAAATGGCCAGTATTTTTTGAGGGTTCATAGAACTCCTGATCAACAACTTCTAGATGGATAGTTGTTTTTAATTGACAACTATTGTACATTCTTCATCTTCTGCTTGCCTCTAAGTTAGTTCCCTGTCCTTGGTGCATTGACATGGGCACATGAACTAAGCGATCAGCTACTGAAACAAACCTCCATTCTAATGAAGGTAAACTACATTTCAGAGTTGCCACATCATAGTCCAACTTGAATATTGCAAGTATGTCACCAGACGGAATATGGGTGATTTTAAAAATCTGAAAAGTGATCTGCTCACAAATACACAATGCAAACATATAAACATAAGAAAAATGAAGAATGGGGACTCCTCCAAAGTTAACAATTCCATAGGAATGGGCTCCAATGATGAGGAAGTATTTGAAATCCCAAGGACTGAGAATTAATGACAATAGTTATATGTGATGAAATCAAAGAGGACATGCATAATGATTACAAAGAGAATACAAGTCGGCACCTGAGTTAAATTAGGAATAATGCAGGATATAATGTAGGAATAAAATTGAAACAGAAAAACTGGAAAAAAATCAAATTGAATTTTTGGAAAACAGAACATTAAGGAGAAACACAGTAGAAAGCCTCAACATTGAAATGGATGAAATTGAATTTGGAATATCAGGGCTTGAAGGCAAGGCAGATGAATCAGAATATTCAATAAAACAAAAACCCAGCATATAACTGGGGAAATGGGCAGACATCCCACCTTGGCTGAAAAACTATTGCCAGTTCGTTACTACTGGGTAGCAGAGAGTTGATATTCTTTAAGTGGGAGACTTTAGACAGGCTGACTAAACCACAGTGGATGAACTTGCACAGAGAGAGATCTGGGTACACAAAGTCAACTCAATAGGCTTCAGCATATATGACAGAAGGCATGAAATCTGGTGGGTGGTCTAGGGTGCGGATGGGGGAAGGGGTATGAAAATGATTAAAGATTTTTTTGTATGAAATGCACACAAAAAATTCATTAAAAATATACATTGAAAAAACAAAAACAAATATTCAGACAATGATGGGGATACGAAAATAATTAGAAAGTGCAAATAAAGCATGTAGACACACAAGATCAAAACGAAAAGCAACTGGCACAGAATGAGAAGTACACATGCAAACTAAATGCACTGAAAAATACTCAGTAAAATCAGAAATATGAGCACACCCAATTTCATTAAGCAAACACTCCTGGTACTCATTAGAACAGCCAAGATCAACCTCAACGCAGTAATTGTGAGTGACTTCCATGCCCTGGACCCACCAACAGACAAGTCATCCAGACCTTAAAATAATCAATGGACATCAGAATTAAATTGCAGTACTTACAAAACAGACTTTATAGACATCAACAGACTGTCCCATCCAACAGCCATAGAGTACCATTCTCTAGCATCCTGTGAAACATTTTTCAAAATAGAATCTTTTAGGAAATAAAGCAAGTGTTTAAAAAAGACAGCAGAGAATTTTTAATATATTAGGGTAATAATGATCTTGTAAAATAAAGTCAACAGTGTTCTTTCCTCTTCTTCTTATGGAATACTTTGAGAAGCATTGGTTGTACCTTTTCTGCCCGGCCAGCAGGGCAGCAACAGGAACCAGATTTAGAAATCAACAGCAAGGGACTGAGCAATCTGCTGTTGAGTGATGAGGGGGCCATCCATGAAAACAACAGGAAATCAAATGAAGATAAAAGTTCAACAGATCATAACCTGTAAGATAAAAAAAGCATTTCTAACAGGGAATGTTAAAGCTGTGAATGCTTACACTAAAGAAGAAATGTGATGTCAAATAAATAACTTAATGATGCTCTTCAAGATTTTACATAAACAAGAACAATTCAAATGGGAAACCATTCGATGCAAAAAGTAATAAAGATCAGGGCAGAATTTATTAAAATAGAAATAAAAATGATGCAAAGAATCAAGGAAACAAATAGTTGGTTCTTTGAAAACAGAAACACAGCTGGTGATCTCTTACACAAGCTAACCAAAAGAATGATAGAGAAGACTTCATTAATATGATCAAGCTTCTGGAAGGTGTAAGAGTCTGTTTTCTTTATGGGTATGATGCTGAGTAGACTGACCAGACCCCAAGAGGTGGACCCACAGCCAAGAGCATTCAGGGAAAATAATTAGTATTGATAGTCCTTTAAAAAAAGAAAAAATAGAAGACATTAAGTCAGGGAGGTAGAGGGTTGAATCAAACATATTTTTGATCTCAGCTCTCAGGCCTGCTGGACTTACTAGCACCTTCGAAAGCCTCCAGACCCGGGAGCACCCCCAAATGTGCCATGGAGAGTCCCCTGCCCAACTCCCTGGACTCCACCACCTCACCTCTCAGGCTCCCCTGTTCACTAGGAACCTAAAGAGACATAGGGGCTCTCCTACCCTGACCAATCAGCCACACTGTTCAGCTAGTCACCACACAGTCCACCCTGCTGCTCCAGGACCATGAGGAGTTAATCCTGGAACCTCAACTCAAAAGTTACACCTGTCCCTCACTTAACTGAGACATCTTCTTACACTCCAATTCACATCAACATAAAGTGACCCCAAAACTGAAAAACAAGCACTACTCACTTGGGCCATAACCTGACAAGTTGGAGAAATAGCAAACCACAATCCAGTCATTTAGCAAGGACAAGATCGCCCTCCCGTACCAGCACTGTCACTGGTTCAGATACCTACGTGGCGCTGAAAAAAACAAAACGTGATAATGTCTACTCCAAAAATTAGCACCCCTTTGTAATGTTTCCTGAGAATGGCAACCTGGCAGATGCACAAAGCTATGATTTCAAAATAGCAATTGTAAACATGTTAAAGAAGACTGTTTCCTGTCATGAAAGAACATAGATTCCAGGCCAGACTACTCTATGCAGCGAAGCTATCAATCTTAATCTATGGAGAAAGGAAAAGTTTTGATGACACAAACAGACTGAAGGAATTCGTGTCCACAAAACCAGCTCTACAGAGAATACTTGGTAGAATACTTTGTTCTGAAGAGAAAATTTAAAACGCTCAAGAGGGCACAAAAATAAATAAATAAATGATTCCAGAAGTTAACCAAAAAAGGGAAAAGAAAGCAGTCCTACACCAACATAACAGGAACTAATAAACATTGATCGGTAATAACTCTCAATATTTATGTTCTCAAATCCCCAGTAAAAAGATGCAGACTAACTGATTACATTAGGAAACAGAATCCATCAGTTTGCTACCACCAAGAAACTTATCTCACCATCAATGACTGACACCACCTTAGGTAAAAGAACAGGAAAAGACTTTACAAGAAAACTGAACAAAGAAACTAGCAGGTGTAGCTACTCTAATATCACAACCAATGGACTTAACTGAAAGTATTCAGAAGAGATGGAGAAGGTCACTCCATACTCATTAAAGGAAAAACACACAAAGAAGATATTACAATCCTAAACGTTCAGCATAGAGCATCACACACAGGGCACCTAATTTCATAAAAAAACTTTATTAACCAGAATCACACGTTGACTCCTACACAGTGATAATGAGTGACTTCAATACCCCACAGTCACCAATGGACAGATGAACCAGAAAAAAAAAAAAAAACTAAAGAGAGAAAACCCAGAGTTCAATGAGAGCATAAATCAAATAGACCTAACAGTCATCTTCAGAACATTCCAAACAAGCACCAAAGAATACACTTTCTTCTTGGAAGCCCATGGAACTGTCCCCCAGATTGACCACATATTAGGACAGAAAGCAAGTCTCCACAAATTTATGAAAATTGAAATAGCAATCTGTATTCTATCTGGCCACAAAGGACTAAACCTAGATAATCAACAACAATAAAAATGAGAAAACTTCACAAGCTCATCACAGCTAAACAACACGACTGAGTGAAAATCGGATCAAGGGAGAAATCAAGAGGGAAATTTACACATTCCTAGAACTGAATGAAAATGAAAACACAACATGTCAAATCTGTAGGACACAGTGAAGATAGTCCTAAGAGAAAAACTACAGCATTGAATGCCTACAGCAGACAATCCGGGACCTCTCCTATACGTAAACCAGGGAAGCACCTGAGAGCCTGAGAAAACCAAGAACAAATGAAGCGTAAAAGGAGCACTCGGGACAGGATAAAAGTCAAGGCTGGAACTGACAAAATACAAATTGAAGAAAATACAAAGAATCGTGAAATCAGGAGTTAGTGCTTTGAAAAAAATGGCAAAATTGATGCACCTTGTGTGGGATTCCTCCCCGGGACGTGGAAGACCCGTCCCTGAAATGAGACACAGACAGCTGTGTCGAGAACAACTGACAGCTTTATTACAGGCGGGCGCTCTTTTTATATGCTGTTTGGTAGAAGAAGGCCGGGGCAATCTGGGGTGAAGGCAAGACCTTGAGTGCAGGAGGCAGGAAGAGACAATGACACCAGACAAAATATACTATGGCGAGCAAAACGGCGACAGGTTGAAGGATTGTAAATGAGATGTGTCCTAAAAAAGTATGGAGCGCCACTCTCCAGTTCCAGGTGCCCTTTCCGGCGATTTCATCTTCTGCTTTACAATGTAACGTCGCTCCTTACAGCACGCCCACACGTGTATGTAACACACCATGATCGTGTAAACACGTCTGTCACTCTCATGTCTGGTCCTCTCCCCTTTACACTTCTTCATTCCAAGCGTCCCCCTTTTACAAGAATGTGATAAGAAATTATGGCCCACTTAGAGGGACAGAAGCCCTGGGCCTCGGCTCACACCAGCTGGCCTAACTACTGTACCCAAACTAAAAGATTTCGTTAACAACCAAGCTTGCCAAGGGCCTAATTGAGAAAGTGAAAGTATTCAAGTGGCTGAAATGCCTAAAAGCAGAATATGAAAGAGAGACCAAGGCACACGCTGTCTTCGTTTGAGAAACAGACAAATGTAAGTGGGAGGTGAGTGAAGGATTATCCCCGAGGACGCAACCAGTCAGGACAAGCAAGCCTGAATCTGCATTCAGTGTCATAAAGACTAGTCTCAGCTCAGTTGGTACACACACCATTTGTCTGGGTTGGACACACACTTTACAAGATTATAAAATAAACTCTCTCTCATTTTTGCTGCAGAGTCTCTAGCCTCCTTTATGAAGTTATTAACTATCTGTAACTCCAGTTTCAGGGGATCCTACACCCTCTTCTGGTCTCTGCAGGCACTGCACCACACAGGTGCACTTACATACATGCAGGCAAAACACTCGTAAACACAAAATAAAAGTAAATGAATTTTAAAATCCTCATTTCTCAAATTTTCTTGTCATTCTCCCAATTAAATTGCGCATGTGATGGAAATATAATACCATTTGAGTGAGGCTTGCTGATTCCACTTCATGTGATAATCTCCAATACCAATTTCTTTAAAATTCATAACTTTATTGTATGGACTTATCAGGATAATACTGAGTTTGTGGACTGGGTTTACAAGCAAAATTTTGATTTCTCCTTCATGGAATAGTTGCATAAAACCAGTGTTAATTCTTTCTTGAAACTCTGGTAGAAGTCAATAAGGAATTGATTCAATCTTAGGTTATTTCAGAGTTCAAATTATTTGGAAAGACAGGGCATGTTGGTGCACGACTTAGTCCCAGCACTTGGGAGGCAAAGGTAGGCATTGATCTCTGAGTTGCAGGCCATCCAGGTCTATTTAGTGATTTCTGTGCCAACCAGGGCTACATAATGAGATCCTGTCCAAGGAAACAGAAGTTAATGACTGGAGAAACGGCTGAGTGCTCAAGAGCACTGGCTGCTCTTACAGAGAACTCCGGTTCACCCACATGGCCACTAACAACTCTCCTTAATTCCAGCTCCAGAGGTTTTGATACCCACTTCTGGCTTCTATAAGAAATGTACAACATGGCTGCAGTTACATATATGCAGGCAAAACACTCATACACATAAAAGTAAATACATTTTTAAAAAATAGGAATGACTAAATTGTGGGGAGACTGTTTCTATTTCAATCACAGTATTTGTTACATCTTCCTTTATATTATGGTTGGCCACATATTTGCTTAAATTAATCCAATACATCTCCCATTTCCAATTTATTGGAGGCTAAATTTTAAGAGATATTCATTAAAATCCTATATCAGTTGTATCAATTGTACCATACTAAATTTACTCCTTTAATTTTATTAGCTTGGATATCCTTATTATCACTATTAACTGACATAAAATCACCTTGAAAATTGAGACACACCTCTGGGTATGGTGAAAAGGTGTTGACAGCGAGGACTCACTGAGGAAGAAAGACCATGGTGAAGGCTGACATACCTAGGGCTTTGAGCCCAAACAGAATACATTATCTAAGAAGACAGTGGAATGCTATATTCCCTTTTCTCTCTTTGGAACCCCTGCAGAATGAGCTGCTCTGCTCTGGGTCACCCACCCAATCATGACGGGCAGAGCCATGGCAAGCCATGAAACAGGACTTCTATCTATTATTTTCTTATTGTCAAGCAAAGTGTTACATAGCATTTTCCTAATATTTGAAACATTCCACCCTGGAGGGAAGCTCATTAAGAGGCAAGAAGTTCAAGGCTGGAGAGATGGGGCAGTGGTTAAGAGCACTGACTGTTCTTTCAGAGGACTTGGGCTCAGTTCCCAGCACCAACATGGTAGCTAACAAACATCATAACTCGAGTTCCAGGGACTCTAACACCTTATTCTGGTCTCCCTGCGCTTTGCATGACATGGATGCACTTACATACATATGGGCAAAACACTATACATATAACATCAAAATGAATAAAATTTTTAATGACTCAGGACGTTCTAAAAAAAAGGTTCATTAAGACTCGGGGGGAAAAAAGAACTCATAAGCTTCAGGAAGTTCCTGAAATTGACCAAATGTATAAAACCCCTCATTTCCCAAGGTTATAAATGCAGTGCATCTAAAAACGGTAGCTGTCTGGCTACGTTCGTGGGATGAGCGTGGTCTGATTGGAGTGAGAGACCCTGCCTCGATGAATAATGTGGATAATGATGGAGAACCACTCAGTTTCAGGCCTCCACAGGTTTGTGTTCATGCACCCCAACCCATGAGCCCACACCTGCATGCACACCACATGTGCTCATGCAAAAAGAAGTTTTTGAAAGAAATTATATTGTGGGGATTGGAGAGATGACTAAGCAGTTATTAACTCTGGTTGCTCTGGCAGAGGACTGGGTTTGATTCCCAGCACCCACGTGGAAGCTAACAACTGTCCTGCAGGAAACACTCAAGGGCACGCTGAAGCAAAGCTGCAGGGAGAAGCGACCCAGACTGCAACTAAAGGGTTAAGCTACCAACAGGCAACTGTAAAGACCTGTTCCAGAGCACCCAGAACGCAAATATGTTTGCAGGTCAGCTTCTCCCTGTCATTCGCCCCCACAGTTCTGCAGGCCTGACCACTACACTGTCCTAACTCTAGTTCTTGGGGATCTGACACCATCTTCTGACCTCTGCAGGCAATGCATGCATGACACTGCTGCACTTACATACATGCAAGCAATACACTCATACACAAAAATAAAAATAATAATTTTTTAGAAGAAATTATATTCCATACAAAGATTCTAGATTCCATTGTTTGGTGACTTCTCTCGTGTTGATGAAGGACGAACGCATTTGTCCGCTCCTGGGGACCAATACACACATACAGCTGCTTCTTTAAGACTTATCATGTTTTTTTTTTTTTTTATCATATGTATGTGTGTCAGCGTGTGACACGAGTGCAGGTGCCTGTAGAGGCCATATGTGGGCTGAAGGTAAGGTGTGCACCACTGACTCAAAACTTCTTATTTTGCCTGGCTTGGTGGCGCATGGCTTTAATCCCAGCTCTCAGGAGACAGAGACAGGAGGATATCTGAGTTCGCGGTCAATCCGGTCTACATAGTGAGTTCCAGGCCAGCCAGGGCTGCATACTGAGACTTTGTCTCTCTCTCTCTCTCTCTCTCACACACACACACACACACACACACAACTTATTAGTTCCAGCTGTACCATTAACTCACTGTGCAGCCAGAGAAGGTCTTAAACTCGTGATTCTCCCACCTCCACCGTCCAGGGCTGGCATGACACATGACTGGTGTACCCACCACACCCAGTTCACCGCGAATAAATATGCTTTTGCTTGTGTGTTTTTTGAGACCGGGTCTCCCTATGCAGCCCAGGCTAGCCTGCAACTCCAGAGGCTCCTGGGTTCGCCTACCCAGCGCGGAGGACCGACGTGTCGCTCGCCCAGCTCCAGAAACAGCCCTGGAAAGCGGAGCCCTTTGCCCAGGAGGGTCCCGACCCAGGAGCCAGACGGACTAAGGCGGGGCTAGGTCGGAAGGCAGGCGATTCCGCCTTGCTGTTGGTCCTGTCTATCAGGAAGCAGGGGGCGGGCTCTGCAGCGTTAGCCAATCAGAGCTACGGAGCTCGCGGTAGCTGTCCAATCAGCAGCCGACAACCGCCCCTCAGCCCCTCACCGCCATGTTCTACTCACCCCGGGTCACTGACCCAGCGATGAGCGCAGCACGGGTGAGCCGCGGTCTCCGCGGGAGGAGCGGGGACCGGCGCGAGAGCGGGATGGTGAGTGCGACGCGGGACGCGGGGGAGGCGGCGGAGCGGCGTGCCGGCTCTGCGAGGGCGGCAGCGCGGAATTTCCCGGAACTTGCCGACCTGGCCCGGAGGCCGAGCTGCCAAACTGCCCTGGGAAAGGGGGAACCGCCTGCACGTTTTTAGGGGTTCGAGTACAAGGGGAGACATAGCGCCCTCTCTGAGTTAACTGTCATTTGGATATTTTAATTACATCCATTTATTTATGTGAAGGGAGTGGCGAGTAAAGATCAGGGGACAGCTTCCAGAAGTCGGGTCTCTCCTCCACGGGTGTCCCGGTGATTGAACTTGGATTGTCAGGCTTGGCGGCAAGCGCCTGTACCCGTTGAGCCATCTCCTAGCTCCTGGTTTCTTTTCCTTCATTTTACTTTCTAAAGTTTAAGGGTACTCAAAATATCTTATTATTTTTGTTTATGTATATGAGTGTACTGCCTGCATGTATGGTAGAAGTGCACCACGTGCATGCCGGCCACAGAAGTCAGAAGAGGAGTTGAGATCCGCCGAAACTAGCTTTACAGACAGTTGTTAGCTGCCATGTTGGTGCCTGGAACTGGACCCAGGTCCTCCGCTAGAGCAGCCAGTGCTGTTAACTACTGAATCATCCCTCCAGCAGCCCTGATTTGTTTCTTGTGTATGAGTGTATTGCCTGCATGTATTGTAAGTGCACCACATGCATACAGTGCCCGCAGAGGTCAGAAGAGGGCGTTTGGTCACCTGGAACTGGCGTTTACAAATAGTTGTTAGCCCCATCTGGGTGCTGCAAACAGAATTCAGCCTCTGCAAAAGCAGGCAGTACTCCAACCACGGAGCTAACTCTCCATCAGCCTAATTTTAGTCACTTTCACCTTCACAATTGTATCCTTCCCTCTGCCCAAGAAGTCTGCGCTTAGATTCAAGACTTTAATTGTGTGTACGGGGGAGGAGTATGTATTCCTGATTAGAAGTGTCCCCAGAGGGCTTTGGATCCCCAGGAGCTGGAGTTGGAAGTGGTTGTGAGCCATCCAGTGTGCATCGTAGGAGCCAAGCTCAGGTCCTCTTCTAGTGCAGCAAGCACTCTCAATTTCCCCTTCCCTTGCTTTCTTTTTCTTTCTTTTTTTTTTCAATATTTATTTAGAGGGTGGGGCGCTTGCTGAGCCATCTCAGCCCAAGGGCTTTTCTTTCTTTAGTGGTGGCAAACTCAAACAGGTTTAGCAAGAGAACTGCTGAGGAGGGAGATGGGGAGGGGGACTGGATTCCAGCTTTCTCCAGGAATGTCAGTTGGACTGTGTGTTGTTGGCCCAGTGCAAGGGTGTGTCAAAGACCACAGGAAATCAGTGGGTCCGAACTTAACAAATAGACGCAGCTGTGGGGTGATTTGGCAGAGTGGGTAGTGAATGAGAGGGTGGCTGTGAGGGCAGTCAGTGTGCTTCGGCAGGCCTGGAGCCGGCAAGAAGAGATTTAATTCCCTAAGGTAATGGGCCGTGGGGGAGGATTCCTTTTTCTTTCCTTTTTTCCTTTTCTGTTATTTTTGAGACAGGGTCTCTTTTTGACCCATGCTGATGTCAAACTCACTTAGGATATCTCAGACTACTTTGAAATGAATGATCCTCCTGCCTCAGCCTCACAAGTGCTGAGATTACATGTGTGCCCACCACACCCCACTAAGGAGGGGAACTTAGTGAAAGTCTGTTTAAATGTTTTTGGTTCTGGAGATTAGTTCCTACAAGTTTTAAGACAAATAGTGAGAGTTTGAAAAGGGTGGGTGTGGCCTCTGTGGGTTTTTGTTGTTTGGCTATTGTGGGGGAGGGAGCCAGGGTCCCTGTAGCCCCAGCTGCCCTGGATCTCACAATGATCCACCTACTTCTGCCACCCAATTGCTGGGATTAAAATCATGTGCCACCACGCCCAGCATTCTTTGTGGGGTTTTAAATTTTTATTTATTATTTTAATTTTATGTGTGTGAGTGTATTTCCTGCCTGCATCTGTGTGAGAGTCCTGCAGTGCCCGTCTGAGGAAGTCAGAAGACAGTATTGGATCCTCTGGAACTGGAGTTAACAAATGGTCCTTAGCTGCCATGTGAGTGCTGGGAATCAAACCCAGGTTACGGACATAACCTAAGTGTGAGGAAATAGAATTTCTTTGCCTCAGGATGCTTCTCAGGAGCACAAATGAAGAAGCGACCTTGATAAGTGTTTTCATTGCTCTTTACCAAGAACAGAGGGCCAGGGTCTAGTTGAGCTGGTAGCAGTTTGATATTGCCTCCAGAGTTGGTAGTCTAGTCAGGGTGTAAGTTGTGTCACATGAAAAAGTCTTTGAGACCTGACTCAGAAACCTTTCCACACAAAACCACAGCTCTCACATCAAAGGGAAAAGACAGAGTTTATTCTGGGGCTGGCGAGGTGACTCAGTGGGTAAAGGCACTTGCTGCCAGACCTGATGACCTGAGTTCGATCACCCCAACCCACACATGGAAGGAGGGAACTGACTCCTGCTAGTTGTCCTCTGGCCTCTATGCAGACTAAATAAATAAATATAGTAGATTTTTAAAAAAAGGAGTTTATTCTGGAGCCATATGAACGACCGTGTCCCAGGAACGCAGATTGGGGGTTTAGTTGAGGCGGTAGTTAGAATGGAGGCTTGTGTTTGATTCGAGGCCCATCAGCCATCCTTCCCTGCCCTGTGGGTGAGGTGAGAGCAATGGAATGGGGAGGAGGAGCAGACTGCACCTGCCTCTGTGGACGCTTCCAGCACAGGGCAGTGGTGCGCAGGTCCAAACGAGGCTCCCAGACCAGGACTCCACATCCTCAGTTCCTTAAGTGCCTGGTTATGGCTGTCCAGCGTTCCGGTCCGCTGGCCTTGTCTGCTTGGCAAATAAGCCGCCTGAGCCGCTAGGGCCTTCTCCTCATGGTCCACCATCTCTGGTTTGGGTAGGCCTGGGCCACACCCACAGTGAGGAGATCGACTAGCTCTGCTGTCACACAGGTTGCTCTGGTGATGGCCGCTCACCTCGACCCTGGCAGCTCCTTGCGTTCATTCAGCTTGGCCTGGTGTTCTTTGAGCGGTACAACGTGGCACATAGGGCACATTAGTTTTTATTTTACGTGTATGAGTGTACTCCTGAGAGGAGGGCCCGGTGGCCCCGGCAGTCCCACTTCTGAGCGGACATTTGGACACCGTCTCCCTGTGATGTTTGACAGCATGGCTGAGCCCTAGTCTTTCTGCCAGTTCCCAGTACAGTGTGTTCCTAGACACAGGTGGTGTCTGTCTGCCACCCTCTAGCTCACACAGGCTCGTCCCCTGCTTCCCCGTGCTCCTGGGCCTTGGCAGGGTGATCAGATCTTCCATTCAGGACTCAGCGCTCAAGTCACTTTGACCAGTCTTGAGTATCTGCTTTGTACTTCTACTGCCAAAAAACACCTCTCTGCCCAAGGCTAGAACTGCACTGCTCAGTGGGTGTACGCTCATGAACTTAGAAGACAGGTGAACTCGTTCATTTAGCAGATCAGTAATAGATTTCTCCCATGGAGCCTGTGACCTCCCCAGCCACAGGCTGTGTTGAGTGCTGGAGCGCTTCCAGCAGAGTCGTCCCAAGAGGGGAGTGAGGATTGAGAAAAAGACAAGAGATAGACTCGAGATGGCTTCGTTATTCACTGAGAGCTTCACTTTATTTAACTCCACACTTTTGTACCCTAATAGGACATGAGGAAGCAAAGTAGTAGGTTAAAAATAAACACAGTGCTGACATTTGCACAGAAAAGTAAGTGTTATTTTAAGGAGCCCACATCCTTCCTCAGGGATCACAAGACTTACTTCAGTACCACAGCGTTCACAGCAGATCTTTGACCTCGTGCCTGGCAGAGCGTCCTGCTCCCGTCGCGTATTGTACAAAACAGTGTTGTCCTTTGGCCTGCTTCCAGAATGATCACAGCTCCATGAGAGACAAATGCCTCCAGAGAGAGGAGGTTTCCAGTGCGGGCCTCACACCCCGTCAGAACCAGTTAGATCATTCATGCCCCTACTGCACCAGATCTTACTGTCAGATCATACCTTACAGTCCACGTTTTAGTGGCAGGATGACCTTGAACTCTTGTGTTTGTCTGTGTGTTCATGCGTGTTCTGCTTGAGTGTAGATAAGCACAGCACATGTTTGCAATGCCCACAAAGGCCACTAGAGTTGCAGTTGTTAGCTGACATGTGGGTGCTGTGAACTAAGCCTGGGTCCTCCGCAAGAGCAGCCAGTGCTGTTGATTACCGAGCCATCTCTCCAGCCCAACCTTGAAGTTTTTATCCTCCTGTCTCTTCCTCCTGAGTGTTAGGTGACCTTTGTGGTGTAGGGGGCGGGGTATGTGGGCCTGTGCTTGAGGACAGTGTCTGAGGAGGCCAAAAGAGGGTGTTAGGTCCCCTGGAGCTGGAATAAGCCATTTCTCCTGCTTCTGCTTTGTTTTCATTTCTAATACCATAATCTTTTCTTGATATCTAACAGAACTGGGTTCATCCTATTATCTGTACTGGTATGAACTTTAGCATACTGCTTCTTTCTACCAGCTGGCTAGTGTCAGCCGAGTTATTATGTATGTGGACCTGGAATTGTTCATAATATTCCTCTATGATCCTTTTACTTTCCATAGATTAGTATCAGCGGGTCCTCCTTTATCGTGGATATTGTTAATTTCTAAACCCTTTTTTCTATTTCTTATTCATTTTATTTGTTTTTAGTGTGCCACAGTCTTGTGTGGAGATCAGAGGATAGCTTGCGGAAGTCTGTTCTCTCCTTCCGCCACATGGGTCCCAGGGATCAAATTCAGGCCATCAGGCTTGGCCACAAGCACCTGCTGAGCCCTGATGTGTGATACATTTCAACGGAAGCTTCGTGGTCTCAGCCTTCGTGCCTTGGGAATAACGGGTTGATGACTGTGTCGCCCTTCTCGTCTGGGTCTGTTAACTTTAGGTTCTACTTCACGTTGCCGTTTTCGGATTTTCCTGGGTGGAAGCTCGGCCTCCTCCACGTTGGGGAAGTGCTCTGCGACTGACACGGCTCAGCCCCCTTTTTACTGTTTGTTTTGTCTTATTCTTGCTCTACATATGAGTGTTGTGCCTGAACGTGTGTAAGTACACCGTGCTTTGCAGTGCACCAGGACGTCAGGGGAGGCTGGATCCCTCGGAACTAGAGTTACAGACGGTTGTTAGCCATCTTGTGGGTGCTGGGATTGGAACACAGGTCCTCTGCTAGAGCAGTCTGTTCTCTTAACTGCTGAGCCATCTCACCAGCCCCTCCCTTGTTCGTTTTTGTTTTTGTTTTGAGACAGAGGCTCCCTATAGCCCTGGCTGGCCTTGAACTCACTGTATAGACCTACCTGGCCTGAATCTCAAGATAGAACCACTGGCCTCTGCCTCCTGAATGCTGGGATTAAACGCTTTCACCACCATACCTGGCTCCTTTTCTTTTTTTTTTTGAGACACGATTTCACTAAATAGTCTAACTAGAATGGAATTCACTCTGTTGTCCAGACTAGCGTTCTTAGGCATGTGCCTAGGGTGGTGACTGGCATAAGTATTCTCAAACCTGGTTGAGGCTGGAGTGGATGGAATGAGCTTCTCTCCACACCTGGAATGGTGGCTTCAGCTTCCAGCTATCGCTGCTTTGGGGAGATTGTTTCTTTTCAATGTAGGACTTGGAATTGTCTGGATATATTCCTTGCCAACCACTTCCATGCCCTACTGAAAGGAGGAAGTACATTTTCTCTGGCTCTTCCTGAGTACTGGTCTTTTCACAAATGAACTAAGAATTCCTTAATCAGACCTGCTGGAACCTTCCTCACACTGTCCACAAGCTGGAGTAATTAATCCACCCATTAGCTCTTAGAAAATTCCTACTTGTGTTTATCTTGGGCGGGAAGTGGCACATGCCATAGCACACATGTGGAGCTAAAAGACAGTGTTCGGGACTTGAGTCTTCCATGTGGGTGCCAAGGAAGAGAGCTCAGGTCATCAGGCTGGATGGCAGTCACGTCTACACACTGACCAATCTTGCCAGCCCACCTGTGTGGATTTCTACCGAGGTTTATTTTTATGTGTGTGAGTGTTTTGCCTACATGTGTGTAAGAACACTGTGTGCATAGAGTACCCACAGGGTCCAAAGGGGGTGCCACAGCCCCTGAACTGAAGTTACAGCCAGTGCTGCTGCCATGTGGGTGCTGAGAACTGAACCCAGGTCCTCTGTAAGAGCAGCCAGTGCTCTTAACCACTGAGCCCCTACAGAGGTTTCTCCTAATATTTTTTCTTCTGGTTGTCGTTTTTGTTTGTTTTTATTATGATTATATGAGTGTACATGTGCCATGGCACACATCTGATGGTCAGAGGACAACGTAGAGGAGTGGATTCTCTCCAGTGTTTGAACTTGTCGTCGAGTTTGCACAGCAAGCTCTTTAGCCACCAGACCATCTGGCCAGCCTCCCAGTAATGATTCTCCCATTAGTATGCTGGGGATTCCTTCCCACATCCATATCCTAGATGCTGTCATTGTGACCCAGCAGCTACACTGACTCCTACAGCCCTGGAAACAGCAGCGCTGAGTCACGTGCCAGCAGACCCAGTGGGTGACGTGAGGATCCTGGAGACGGCTCTCTGGGTTAAGGCACTTACCACCAAGCATGGCACCCTGAGTTTGATCCCTGGAGCTCATGTGTTAGAAGGAGAGAATCAGATCCTCTGTTTGTCCTCTAAACTCTACTTGTAAGCCATGGGTCACGTGCATGCATGCACATACAAATAAATGTCTTTAAATGTTGGCATGGTCCATGCTATACACATAGTCGCCTACACACCCAGAGGAGTCTGCTCTCCCTGTGTATCTCCTACATAGCTTTAACTCTAAACTTTTAAGAAATTATTTTATTTTATTTGAATATGTATAAGTATACACTGCATTATGTCAGTGCACCTTTGGGGTACAATGTTAGAAGATGTTAGAAGAGGGTGCTAGTTCCCCGGAACTGGAGGTGATGGTTGATGTCAGCCACCCTGTGGGTGCTGGGAACAAAACCAGTATCCTCTGATCGAGCAGCCATTGCTCTTAACTGCTGAACCATCTCTCCAGCCCTTGACTGTCAACCTGACGAATCCTAGACTCGCTTGAGAGAGGACTCTCAGTTGAGGACTTTCAAGACCAGACTGTCCTGTGGGGTCTGCGGGGAAGTCATAGTGTTTTATGACAGCAACAGAAACCCAACTAGAGCATTATCTGTGGCTTCGAGTCAGTTTTCCTGTGGGGGGAAGTTGGAGTGGATAGACAGGAAGTCCTGCAGTTATTGCCTGTTGTCAACAGTATCCTTTGAACCTGGTCTAATCTGAGAACAATCCCCATGCTGCCAGCCTCCTCTGTGGTAACCTATGGGATATTTCAGGATGCAGTGACCTTTGAGGATGTGGCTGTGACCTTTACCCTGGAGGAGTGGGCTTTACTGGGCGTTTTCCAGAAGAATCTCTACAAAGAAGTAATGCAAGAAACCTTTAAGAATCTGGACTCTGTAGGTAAGCCTGATGTCATGGCTTCACATCATATTTCTTTGTCAAGTCCTGATGTGGAGTTGGGAAGGATGCACCATGGCCAGTCACGCATCGGTGTCCCCTGAACAGCATTTGACAATCACTTTATAATTTTCAGTTGTCTATTCATTTATTTTTCCTTTTGTGTCTGCATTTTAGGAATAAAATGGGAACACCAAGAGTCCTGCAGAAATCTAAGGTAACTCACAGACTCAGCTACATTCCCACACACTCTTTGGATGTCAGCAATTTTTTAAATTCTTTGTTTATTACGTTTATTTCGTGTGTAGTATGTTGCCTGCGCGTGTGTAAGTGCACTCTTGTTATGCATGCCCATAGAGGTGTGGGTGTTGGGAGTCAAACCTGGGTCCTCCGCAACAGCAGTCAGTGCTTTTAACCACTGAGCTATCTCTGCAGCCCTGAGTGTCAGGAGATTTTAGAGATAGCTCAGATTCCATTTATTTATTGTCTGAAAATCCCTCTAAGCTCTGGGCATGGTGGCACACATCTTTAATCCCAGCACTGGGGAGGTGGAGACAGGAGGACCTCAGTGAGTTCAAGGCCAGCCTGCTCTACATAGTAAACTCCAGGCCAGCAGGGGCTACAGGGAGACCTTATCTCAAAAAGACAGAAAAAGAATGATCAAAGAAAATTCCTCTAAGTCTTTAAAGTGAATGCTAGGTGCTTACATGTGCTGTAGATGTTAGTTCACTTAGGAGCAGTATTGAGATACCCCAGGTGAGAGCAGGAATGGTTCCTGGAGTAAAAGCAACACCAGCCCAGTGAGCTGAGTGTGATTCCCCCAAGCCCATGTGAAGGTGAAAAGATGGATCCGACTCCATAAATCTGTCCTCGGACCTCCATACATACGTCATATACACATACACAAGAAAAATGGATGTAAAACACGATTTTGAAACACTCCAAGTGACCATTACTGTTTTAATACTAGCCATGGGAACTGGAGCCATATCTCAGCAGTCAAGCCCTCACAGTACTCTTGCAGAGGACCTGAGTTTTCTTCTCAGCACCCATATGGAGTGGCTCACAACTACGTATAATTCTAGCTCCCAGAGGATCCAGCAGCCTCTTCTAGCCTCCCCAGATTCTGTGTACAGACAGAAAATATAAATCTTCACAATAAAATAAATATTAACCGTAGTCCAGTGTTCCTGCGAAACCTTGAATCCACTCGTGTTAACTACTCAGATGGCTGTAGTGGCACGTGCCAGTGCCCAGCGCTTGCTGAGGCTGTAACAGGTGAGTCTCTGTCAGTTTGAATACAGCCTGGTCTACGTGGAAATTCCAGATCAGCCAGGGCTACATACTGAGACACTGTCTCCATAAAACCTACTTCAGAATGGAATAAAAGGCTCATTTACTTTGCCAGTGTTCCAGATGTAAATCCAGTAGCAACTAATAAATACAAAGCAAACTTAAGGTTGCATTTCTCAATTTTTACAGACTCCAAGTACTAGAGAGACTCTGTGAACATAAAGACAATTGTCAATGTAGAGGAACCTTCAAGCTAAATTCAGGCAGTATTGCAAACAAGAAAACGACCGGACCAAAGCTTGATAAGCGTGTCTTCGGCCCTTCATCCCTAAAGAGGAAAATGACGTCTGACTCTAAACACTGTCCCCGTGACTATGAGAAATACCTAAAGAAATATTTTGAATGTGAAATATGTGGTAAAGCCTATGCATGTTCCAGTTCCCTTACAATACATAAAAACATGCACGCCGGAGAGAAACCTTATAAATGTACGCAGTGTGAGAAAACCTTCGTTTATCGCCACTGTGCAGAGAGGCACATGCTAACTCACACCGCGGCCAAGCCTTACAAGTGTAAGCTATGTAAAAAGGAATTTTCTTCTGCCATCTCTCTCCGAGAGCATAAAGTGCTGCACTCTGGAGAGCTGCCCAAATGTAAGGAGTGTGGGAGACTGTTCTGGACCTCCAGCTCCCTTCACATGCATAAACGTCTTCATACAAGAGAGAAACTCTATGAATGTAAGTACTGTAGGAAAGCCTTTGGGAGTTACTGTTCCTTTACCTTACATGAAAGGACTCACACTGGAGAGAAACCCTACGAATGTAAGACCTGTGGGAAAACTTTCAGGCATTCCAGTCACGTTCAGGCACATGAGAGAATTCACACTGGAGAGAAACCCTATGAATGTAAGACGTGTGGGAAGACATTCACCAATGGCCACTGTGCTAGAAGACACTTGGCAACGCACAGTGGAGACTGGCCTTACAAGTGTGACGTGTGTGGGAAAGCCTATCTTTATGTCTATTCCCTTCGAAACCACAAAAAATGCCATACCAAAGAGAAGCCCTATAAATGTAAGCAGTGTGGGAAAACCTTTAAATGTTATGGTTCTATTCGAAACCACGAGACGACTCACAGTGGAGAGAAGCCGTACAAATGCAAGGTGTGTGGGAAAGCCTTCAGTTGCTCTAGTTATATTCAGAATCACATGAGAACGCACAATGGACAGCCCTATAAATGTGAGGAATGTGGGAAAGCATTTTCATACTCCAAAAGTCTTCGGAGACACATGAAACTACACAGTTGATTGGAGGTGGATGCCTCGTAAATGTAAGTGGTGCAGAGTAATTAGCCTTTGCATGTTCCAGCTCTTTCTATGACTGATAAAAGAATCACAGTGGGGAATAAGCCTATTAATGTAAGATGTGTGGGAAAGCCTTCAGCCATGTCAGTTAAGTGTGCAGGCAGCAGTTCGATATCCTGAAATCCTGTGATTTAAGGAATGTTGAGAGACATTCTGTCAGTTCCTTTCAGCGTTGTGGATTCACACTGAAGAAAAGTACTATACAGGGGACTTACACGCTTTTTCACACCACCTTTCATTTTAAAAAGAATGTCTTATTTATCCTTTGACAGTTTCATGCATGTACATAATGTATCTTGATCATATCCATCTCAAAGTCACTCCAGACTTTCCACAACACATCTCATCCCACCCCCTGCGACCTTGACCTTTCCCTTTCTCTCTCTTTTAAAATGACTGAGTCCAGCTAATACTGCCTGCTACAGTGTTGGTTTTGCCCTGTGTGTGTAACCACAACTGCTTTGAGTTCAAGGGTGGAGCAGCCATGTTATTCCAGAAGACATTTCACAGCACTTCTCCCCCATGCAGCTCTTACATTCTATAAGCAAGACTGTATGAGAGTTCAAGATTATTTCATTATTTACTTTAGAGCAGTAATGCTCTGGTGCTCAGGCTGTGTCTGAACCCCCTGGGGTCATTCAGTGTTCCTGCCTCACTCTTCAGTCTACGCGGGTCACAGGTGCCCACCTCTGTGCCTGGGCTGTGTATGAGTTTTAATATAAGTTTTTTCTTCTGTCAGGAATTTTTACTCATTGTGTTTTAACAGAATTAGCTCCATGGATGAGGTGAAATATAGTTCAAGAGCCAGCAAGACGACAGCTCAGCAGGTAAAGTGTTTGCCACTAAGCCTGGTGACTTAGGTTCAACTCCAGAAACCCACATTGTAGAAGGAATGGCCCAACTCATGCAGGTTATCTGCTGTCCACACACATGCTATGATGACTGTAAACACAAATAAATAATTATAAAATAAAACTCTAAGGAAAAGCAGTTTAAATGTTGTAGGTTTAATCAACATAATTTGTAAGACTTTGTGATTAATGAGCTAGTGAAGAATGTGAATGGTTTCAGATTTGTCGTGGGCCGCAACTGGCTGCTTGTGACTCCTTTCCCATACTCTGTGCATTCCACCTTGTTTCCTAATGGAAATTGTACCTTTCTTTGCTTTTTGGCACATTTACTAAAAAATGAATAACTTTGCACATTGTCATGTTTTCTTATTAATGACTCAATGGGAATTCTTACGTTCCTTGGGGGGCTTTTGTGTGTGGGTACATGCATGTGAGTGCAGGTGCCCTTGGATCTGCTGGTGCTGTAGTTACAGGTGGCTGTGAGCTGCCCGGTGTGGGTGCTGGGAACTGAATTCTGTTCCCCTGAAGGACCAGCAAGTGCTGAACCATCTCTCTGCCCCTGTCATTTGTTTCTGGGAAATTTTTTCACTTAGCAGTAATCATGCCTCAGAGAACCTCCTGGCCCCAGCACTGCTGCTATGCAGAGCTGTGTCGTTAGTTTCACACTTACCTGGTTGGGGGGACTCCATGATCAGTAAGGTGGTATTCCCGCGGACAGAGCATATCCCTTGCAGTTGGTATTTGCTGACCCTGCAGTCTCCCCAGATGTGGGAAGCTCGTCTGCTTCATCTGCCAACCCTCCTCTGAAAGGGGTGCTGCTCAGTCATGCTGTGGCCCTGAGTGTCCTTCCCCCGTACTGCAAAAGTGACGCACGACTTGAGTAGATAACGACACCAACAATAAAGTTCCAGGTTCAGTGTGAGAAATTCCAGAACCCCTTCCCTTGATGGTTCCGGGTTCAAGTTGACAGTGTCATGTTTGGGCCTCAAAGTGCCTGGAGATGGCTAGATGCACCTGAAAGTCCCACCACTGTTTTGCAGGGGCGGAAGGGGGACACACAGGTGGGACAGTACGCATGTGGAGTAGGTCAAAGGACAGTCTGAAGGAGTCAGTTCTCGGTTCTCGTTTCCACTGTGTGGGTGCCTGGGATGAAAGTCAGATCGTCAGGCTTGGCCAAGGTGCCTCTACCTGCTGAGCCATCTTGCCAGCACAACTTTTCTTAACATAGGAAATATTAAAAATTACAGGTCAGTCCCTGTGGAAAGTTAGATGCTATGCTCCCTCACCCCCTTTACCAAGTCCGTTGGGGACCCACAGGCAGCTTGAGTCAAAATATATAAAGTAAACGTTTTTAAATTGGAGAAGGAAGGGAGAGATGGTTTGGGAGTTCTGTTCCCAGCGTCCATCAGGCTGTTCACAGCCACCTACAACTCCAGCACCCAATACATTCAGGAGATGAGGGAACAGGTCATTTTAGCCATGAGGATTTTTTTGAGAGATGGAAATGCATCCTTTGAATCTGTGCAAGTAAATGTACATGTTCATGCACGCGGAGGCCAAAGTGGAGTATCTCGTATCTTCCCCTGTTCCACCCCACATTACTGCCTTGAGACAAAATCTAGCTGAATCTCTCTTGTTTTCT
Organism: Eospalax fontanierii; assembly: GCA_035773235.1. Lineage (NCBI taxonomy): Eukaryota > Metazoa > Chordata > Mammalia > Rodentia > Spalacidae > Eospalax > Eospalax fontanierii. The sequence goes on from CM069554.1 coordinate 11,069,541, forward strand.
GATTAGGCTGCTGAACAGCTAGCTCGGGGATCCATCTGTCTCTTAACCCCAAGTGTTTACAAGTCCCTGCAGCTGTACTAGCTCTTATGTGAGTCCTGGAAATTCAAACTCAAGTCCACAGCATGTTCAGCAAGCGCTTTTATCCACGAAGCCATCCCTTCTGCCTGCTTACTCATCACCTGAATGCTAAGAGCTAGAGCGATGCCTCAGTGGGTAAACGTCCTGGCACAACGCCAGAGTTCAGACTCGGCCCATGTGGTGGAAGGAGACAACCCCTGCAAGTTGTCCTCTGACACACACACACACACGAGTACTGAAGTAGCAGGAACCATGTCTGCATTCTACAAGACCCCAATACATGTTATTCCTTTGAGGCAGAGACAGAAGGGCCACTTAATTCCATTGGCCACTGGTGTAACAGGAGTTAGTGTGATGCCCCACTCCATACATTTTCTGCACTGACCCACTGGGAAAAAGAAATTTTTCTTTTCTTGTTAAATGTGTTTTGTAACCTGAAATGTCCCCCTTTTTTCCTCTGTTCAAAACTATATCAAATAATTCCACCCTGGTGTTATTTAATATGTAAATCATATCGATGTGAGTAAAATAAATGCAGAAGTAGTTCCTGTGATACAGCGTGCTTTTCCACAAACTATCTGCACACATTTTTCCCTTCAAATGAGGCTCAACTTATTTAATTTGCAGAATACAAAGCTAGCAAGGGACACGCCACTAACTCACGTTTCAGTTCCTGTGTGTGTGCTAGCATCCACAGACTCCAGAAGAGAGTGTTATATTCCCTGGAGCCCGAGTTTCAGGCGCTTGTGAACCACCAGAGGTGGGTGATGGGACTGGAACTTGGGTCCTTTGCAAGAGCGGCAAGCACCCTTAACTGCAGAGCCATCCCTGCAGCCCTCAGCTAATCTACCAGCCCTCTCCTGCTAACACTACCCAGCACAGGCACTCCCAGTATACACACTCAGCATGTTTACTTGGTTTTACCTGCATGTGTGTAAGTTCACCTGTGTCACACAATGCTCATGGAGACCAGGAGAAGGCATTGGATCCCCTGGAACTGGAGTTATAGACAGCCACCATTTACATGCTGGAAATGGAGTCTGGGTCCTCTGGAAAAGCAGTAGTACTCCTGAGTGCTAAGCCGTCTCTCCAGCCCCATGTTGCTAAAGAGACTCATAAAGCCTGTTACTTATGTTTTTTATGAAAAGAGATGAATGGCAAATGATAAAACTGGTTTTTAGGATGGAAATAAGCAGGTTGTGGAGAGGGGTTCAGTCTCCAGAGCTTCATATAAGAAGTCAGGCCTTGTGGCCCATGTTTGTGATCTCAGCAATGGTTAAGTAGAGACGGGTGGATCCCCGGGACTCACTCGCTAGTCAGACTTGCCAAACTGGTGAGCCCAATTCAGTGAGAGACCATTTCTCAAAAGCCAGGTAGAGCTGAACTTGGTAGTACACTCCTTAAGCCCAGTACTCTGGAGCCACAGGCAAGCAGGTCTCTGTGAGTTTGTGGTCAGCCTGGTCTACAGGACGAGTTCCAGGCCAGCCATGCCTACATAGTGAGACCCTGTCTCATAAATAATTTTTTTAGTAACCAGGTACAGTGGCATTTACCTTTATTCCTAGTAGTCCTGACACAGGTAAATGGATTTCTTTGAGATCAAGGCCAGGTTGGTCTACATGCGAGTTCCAAGCCATCTGGGGCTACGGCAAAGTGGAGTGCCATAAAGGAAGACACCCGAGGATGACCTCTGACCTCCACACGTGCACATAGAAGAAAGCTGATAGTAAGTGCTTTGAAGGAGAAAGTGTTAGGATGTGAGATATTGGGGAGACTAGCGTTGTGGAGGAGGGTGGAGGCTAAGGAGGCCATCAGTGGTCACTTCCCCACCCAGCCCATCCTCAGTGTTTCAAGAAGTGCTTGGCTGTGGGTGAAGTCAGGAGCAGTGTGCACAGCCCTGCCTTCCTTCCTGGGGCTAACAGCCATCATAATCTCCTATAAGATGTGCTGGGCAAGACACAGCTCAGCAGTCGGAGAGCTTGCTGCTCCTGTAGATGAAATGGGTTCAGTTCCATTATCCCTGTCTGGTGGCTTATAACCCTCAATAGCTCCAGCTTCGGAGAATCCTACAGCCTCTTCTGGCTTCTGTGGGCACCTACATTCATATGTACATACATATTCCTAATTAAAAATAATAAAAAGATAAATATATGTAGACTAGCCAACTTTGTTTCTGGCAGATTCAAAGTATAGGCTCCTTGTAGCGTCAGCTGGCCTGAAGGGTCACTAGATTCAAGGGGGAACGGGGTGACAGTTTTAGCCCTCATCTGCGATCATCTCCCAACCTTCTGTAAACATGTCCCCCAGACAAAAGTCAAAAGGAATATTTAAGGAATATAAAGATCTCCAGAGGACTCTCTGGAGAAAGAGACAAGAAGATTTAAAAGACATTCCAAACATTTTTTTTTTCACACATAGATAGTCATTTGTCATATAGACAGTGAAGAAAGAGAAATGATGCAGACCTGGTCTGAAAAAAACTCCTAGACAAATGTGTACAGTTTATGCAGAGAACAGATGCTCAGAGTTCAGCTAGTTGTTACTGGACTCAATTATTTTATCTAATGTAAAAACACTGGTTTAGTTTTACAGGCAAATAAAGGTCTTTGTTAGTAAATTGTCATGTGTTGTTGGAGCTCACTGAGAAGCTGATTCTGGAGATGGCTTGGCAATTCCACTTCAGACTCAAGTATGTTTATAGCTAATTGTCTTCTAAAACCCCTTTCCTCAGTCAGGCTGGCTCCCTGACTCTACAACAGGGAATAGGGAACAGAACATCCCAAGAGTTAAAACATGGTGCCCTTGAAAACAGCTAAGAGATAAACTATTTCCAAAAGAGGCTACTATTCTTTACCTCATGACATTAAAATGTCTTCTGTAGCCACCACCTCCCCTTGTTCCGTAAGGACAATAGGACTCTTCTCGCTAAGACTTAACAGACTTATGGCACCTGACTCACTAAGAGTTAAAAGACTTCTTCCAGTTTTGTTGATGCAGAGGTTTGACAGAGGAAAGTCTGGATGCTGTGGGGGACGACCAATAAGGCCACCTGCTTCTGGGATGCTGGAACAGGTTGACACATATCTCACTCTGGTTGGGATGCATATAAGGAGGTCTGTTTGTCGAGAGCCATTTGTCTGTCATGGATCTGAGCCCATTCTGGAAGCAGGCCAAAGGACAACGTTGTTTTGCACAATGTGCTATGGGAGCAGGACACTCTGCCTAGCATTCAGTCAAAGATCTGCTGAAGTTCTCGGTATACAAAGGGAAGTATGTCTTAAGCCCAGGGCTGAGGTTTGGCTGTATTATGATGCCTGTGGGAGGATGTGGGCTCCTTAAGATAACACTTATTTTTCTTTGCAAATGTCAGCATTATGCTTATTTTTAACTTACTGCTTTGTTTCCTCGTGCCCTACTAGGGTATAAATAGGTTGAGTTAAATAAAGTCAGGGCTTCAGTATTCACTGACAGCCCACCCAAGTCTATCTCATGTCTCTTGTCCTCAGCTTGTTCTCAGTCCTCACTCCCCTCTCAGGTGCTGTTCGACTCTGCCGGTGGGCTCCGGCAAGTGGCGCCCGAACAGGGACCTAAAGACTAGGGAAGAAGTGATGGACACCACCTGAACGCTGACCTTAAGGAAAGGTAAGGAGTGTGGTTAGTAATTTTCGGGAGAAAAATGAGTCAGGGCAATAGTTGCTTACCTTTTGTACATATGTGTGAGTGGGTCTCCATCTCCACAACGGCTATTGTGCTCCAGCCATGCCAGAGAATGGAAGACGACTGAACAGGGCCTCGGGTGGCTCAGAGTGCAGCAGGAGGAGTTCCCTCCCAGGATACTACGTCGGTGGGTAGTTCGGTTATCAAAACCAAGGCAGGGGTTTATATAGGGAGGCCTTTCTGACCATTATAGAAGGCGGGAAAGTAAAATATGGGGTCTTTGGGGTAAAGGCGGGAAGGTTGTAGGGCTGACGTGGAAGTTCAGGAACAAGGAAACAAAACCCAAAATCCTGGTTCTGGTCTGGGATGGGGGAAAAGAAGATTTGTATCTACAGTGGCTTCCTGCGGCCAGGTTATCACATCAGGCAGAGAAGGCCAGATACCTGCCATCCCTTCAGGGTATCCAGGGTTGCTTGCCTGGCTCAATACCCAGACCACCACACATAGGCTTAAAAATGTGCTTTGCACTCAGGGTGCAAAGGTAAGGACATCAGCAGCTTTGCCATTTTTTAGATTTTGTAGAAAAAGTATGTCCTTGCTTTCCAGAAGACAGGACAGTAAATATAGACACCTAGAAAAGAATAGGGACAAAGCTTCAGGATTATTATGATGTCCACGGACCAAGTAAAGTGCCAGTGGATACCTTTAGCTTGTGGGCTTTAATCAAGGGACAGTTTATACCCTAGACATGAGAGAGAAAAAGTACAGTCAGAGAAACCAATAGTCAGAGCTGAGCCGCAGCCTTCCACAGCCACAGAAGAAAGTGAAACTAAACCCTCCCCTCCGCTTGTGGAGCCAATTTATGTTGAACCAGCTTTTGAGCAATTGTTCATGGAAAATTTGTTTGAACCTCTAGATCCAGAAGAAGCAGAGGAATTAGAAAAGGAATCTGCCAAATATCATAGAGAGGACGAATTTCTGCCATTCGTCACTTTGGCAAAAAATGAAACTGATCAGAAGGAATCCTACTTAGGGGAAGTCCAACACTTACGGGAGATGATAGAATCATCTTTACAAATGCAGCAAATTAAGGAACGACAGGCTCAGGAGAAACTACAGAGCCAGGCAGGATGTGATCTCCACCCAAGAGCAATTCCATCTCCAACTATCAGCAGGATTAGATCCCCAGCCTCTGATGGAAAAGCCACCTGTAATCATCACAGTTGTTCAAAAGCTGGTAGGAAGGCCCTGTCCTTTGTGCTTAGTGGAACCTTCTCTATTCCCATTGCAAGCTGCTGTAAGGTGGCAAAAAGGGGAGAGAGCAATAAAGGGTTTCCATTGTTCCCGGTTATTGAACAAGATGATGGTCAGGGAAACAGAGTGAGACGGCACCTTCCCATTCCTTTTAAGCAATTAAAGGAATTAAAAGCTGCTTGTGCACAGTATGGCCCTACGTCTCCTTACACAAGCAATGTTGGAATCAATGTCCCTCAAGACGCTTCTGCCAGGAATTGGAAGCAAATGGTCAGAGCATGCTTATCAGGAGGAGATTACTTGCTATGGAAATCAGAGTATACGGAGGAACGTCAGGCTACTGCTGAAATAAATAGGACTCAAGGGATACAAATTACTTCTGATATGTTGGCAGGAGAGGGGCAATATCAAGAGGCTGGCACAGCTCGATGCTGCAGCTATGAAAGCATGGTATAAACTTCCCTCCACGGGGAGAAGGACTGAAGATATGTCAAAGATTAGACAAGGGCCTGATGAATTGTATCAGGACTTTGTAGACAGACTGATGCAGACAGCAAGTAGGCTACTGGGAGATTCAGAGTCAGGCCTCTTGCTGGTAAAACAACTAGCTTATGAAAAAGTTAACTCTGCCTGTCAAGCAGCCTTGAGACCATTTAGAAAGAAAGGGAATTTATCGGATATATCCGACTTTGTTCAGACATTGGGCCCTCATATACTCAGTGTGTGGCATTGGCTGCCGCATTGCAAGGGAAATCAGTTAAGGAAGTACTTTTTTCAACAACAAGAACCTCTCAAAGGCAGGGTTGCTGGCCCAGCAGGAAGCTGTTTTGTTTGTGGACAACTGGGACATCAAATGAAGCAATGTCCTAATAAACAAAGTGCCAACGCTCCTAAAAAGTAGCCAGGCTTGTGTCCCAGTTGTAAAATGGGAAAACACTGGGCTAATGAATGTAGATCAAAGCGAGATGCCATGAGGAATCCTCTTCAGCAGGGACACGGGAGGAGGGGCCAGCCCCAGGCCCCACAGTAATGTTATGGGGCGCTACAGAACTTTGTCCCACAGCAAGGAAATCCAATCAGGACTCTTCAGAGCAGCCCCAGGCAGTGCAGGTCTGGACCTCAGTTCCTCCACCTACACAATATTGACCCCTGATATGGGGATGCAAGCTCTTCCTACAGGAATTTATGGTCCTCTACCCAAGGGAACCATAGGATTGTTATTGGGAAAAAGCAGCACTACCATGAAAGTTATTAATCAAATCTTCAATCAGGGACTCTTGCCAGATCAGGGATTAGGGAAGAATAGTCAGGGATGGCAAAAGCCATCGTTATCTGGTTCTGGGCCTCTCAGAACAGGACTGGGGTATTTTTAGAGGGGGTCACTGAACAGCCTGTACTCCATGCAGATCCAATAACCTGGAAAAATGAGGAACCTGTGTGGGTGGATCAGTGGCCTCTTAATGCTGAAAAGATTCAGGCCGCAGATCAATTAGTACAGGAACAGCTGGAGAGCGCCATATAGTTCCCTCCAATTCACCTTGGAATTTGCTAATTTTTGTTATAAAAAAGAAGTCAGGAAAATGGAGATTACTACAAGATCTTAGAAAGTTTAATGAAACAGTGGAGCTAGTGGGAGCTCTGCAGCCCGGATTACCTATTCCTTCTGCTATTCCTAAGGATACTTACAAGATTATTTTAGATTTAAAAGATTCTTTTTATACCATTCCTCTTGCCCCTCAAGATTGTAAAAGATTTGCATTTACTGTGCCTTCTGTGAATTTTAAAGAACCTATGAAAAGATTTCAATGAAAAGTATTACCACAGGATATGGCAAACAGCCCCACCCTATGTCAAAAGTTTGTGGCTTAAGCAGTCGCAAAAACTAGACAGGCTTATTCTCAAATGTATATAAGTCACTAGGATGACATACTTTTAGCTCATAAACAGGAAAGGATTTTGCTTGCAGCCTATGCTCATGTACAGCAGGCTCTGAAAGAACAAAAGTGAATTATAGCTCCCGAGAAACTACAAACCGAATCTCCATATTCATGTTTGGTGCCGCATCCACAGCAACGCCTGTATGACAACATGTCTCCCAGATGGTGGGTGCTGAAGGATGGGGGCACGTGTGCTTTTCGGAGCTTTGCCCCCAGCGGTTCCCTGGCAATCAGCCCGACTCCTGATACCTGAACGAGCACTCTATAAATACCCATGGTGCTCCTGGTCACGGCTCGCAGCACTGGCTTTCTTATCTGGATTTCTCATAAATCTTACTTTCATGCCCACACACGCTTTCTTTCTCTAAAGCAAAAAATGTTTTTAATGAATCAGTGAGTTCCAAAGAACTGGCATAGATGTCTCCTCCCCTGATTCAGGCTTTTAACTCAGCAGTTTATGACCTACATAATGATTTAAAAAATAGTTTTGGGATCTTTCTGAACTCACTTGAGCAAAAAGAGTTAATGATACAAAAAATAAATAGTGACCCTGAGAAAGTGCAACTAGAAAGATTAATAGGAAATAGTCACAATAAATCTAACTCTTCAAAGAATTGCAGAGTCTGGCAATTCCCACTAGGTACTTCAAAAAATATAAACAATATTTCATATGAAGTATATCTTAAAGGTCGTTTTGACCCAGGGCCATAAGAAACTTTAAAAATGTGTTTAATGGTGCCAGTCCAGTTTCTAAAAAGCCAGTACTGTTGTGCCCATCTGGCTATGACAACAAGATATACTGAGAAACTGCAAGACGTGCTGAAAAAGACAAAAGAAGTATAATGATTAAATGTGTATCTCTTCCTTGTCAAAGCTTGTAAAACTTGCCAATTTTCTCCTGTAACTGTATAAAATCTTAGTGAAAACTTCAGTAAATTGCAGCAGATTCAAACCTCATCCTGAGTCAAGTCTGTCTGTCATTCGCCGAATCCTAATTCACCTAAGCCTTCACCCCTGCTCTCCCTCGGTGTCCAGTCTCCAAGAGGGACGGTCCGCGGCAGTTTGGGTCATAAATTATATCCCAAAACTATTTTGCCTCAAAAAATTCAGATTAGGAAAGATGGATTGAAAACTTTAAATTTTTCCAAAAGTTGTTGGGAGATATTAATTGGCTTAGGCCTCACTTAAAAATTGCTACAGGAAAATTGAAGCCTCTCTTTGATATTTTAAAAGGTGATCCAGATCCTAAATCGGCCAGAGGCTTAACAGAGGAGGACAGAAAGGCATTGTCTCAGGTAGAACAAGCTATTGAGAATCCACAAATACAATATATATATTAGTCAGAGATGGGCAGCATTCATATCCCAACTGCAGTTTTATGTCAGAAAGGGCCTTTGCTATGGTTGCATTTACCCGTATCGCCTGCTAGAATGTTGACCCCTTATTATGAGGCTGTGCCATATTTATTTCAAATGGTTTGAGCTGAGTCTCACAAGTTTTGGGGGAAAGAACCTACTATAATAGGACTTCCATTTACAAAACAACAGATAGATTGGTTATTTCAAAATGTGGATTCCTGGGCCATAGCTTTTGCCCATTATTCTGGCATTATTGATAATCATTAGCCAAAAAAAAAACAAGTTATTGCAATTTGCAAATAGTCATGCTTTTATTTTTCCAAAAATTATGAAACAGGAACCTATTAAGGATGCTTCAGTGGTATTTACAGATGGGTCTTCTAACAGTAAGGCTACTTATGTACTACAAGGGCAATCCTATGTTTTTCAAACTTCTCCGGTCTCAGCTCAAGTAATAGAACTTCGAGCTGTAACTGCTGTATTTCAGCTTATGACCTCTGCTCCTTTTAACCTATATACTGATAACCATTATATTGCTAGAGCCTTACAGGTGCTTAAAACTGTGTCTCACATTAAGGCAGCTAACACTCAGGTTCAGGAATTATTTGGTTGGCTACAAAGGTGTTTACATGCCCGTTCTCAGCCCTGTTTTGTAGGGCATATTAGAGCCCATACTGGACTTCCAGGTCCTTTGGCTTTAGGGAATGATTTAGCAGATAAGGCCACGAATCTCATAGGTTTATCTTAATTGGAGTTAGCACAAAAATCTCATGCTCTTCATCACCAAAATAGCCAAAGTTTACGGAAACAGTTTCATATTACTAGAGAGGCCACTAGACAAATTATTTGGCAATATTGTTCCTGTCCTGAATGTCATTCTGTCCCTCAATATGGAGTCAATCCACTTGGGTTGATGCCCAATCAATTATGGCAAATGGATGTGACTCACATTCCTGAATTTGGGAAGCTAAAATATGTTTATGTGTCCGTTGATACTTATTCAGGATTTCTTATGACCACCACTCAAACTGGAGAAGCTAATAAATATGTTATAGCACACTGCATTAAATGTTTTGCTGTAGCTAGCTTGCCATCTATCATAAAAACAGACAATGGCACAGGCTACACTAGTTAAACTTTCCAGCCTTTCTGTGCTCAGTTATCCATTGCACATAAAATAGGCATACCGTACAACGCCCAGGGGAAGGGATTGTTGAACGTGCCCATGGAGCTTTAAAAAATGAATTACAAAAAATAAAGAAGGGGAGTTATACCCCAGATCTCCACAGAATTCTTTAAATCACGCTCTTTTTATTTTAAATTTTTTAAATGTGGCTGCTCTTGGTCACTCTGCGGCAGATAGGCTATGGCATCCTAAGACTTTAGATACCTATGCACAGGTTAGATGGAAGGATACACTTGATGGGAAATGGCATGGCACCAACCCAGTGTTAATATGGGGACAAGGACATGTTTGTGTTTTTCCTCAGGATGCTGAGAGTGCCAGATGAATGCCAGAAAGGCTGCTCTGGTTTGCAGGGACTGAGTCCAGAAGAACGATGCCCCTGTTGCTGATGATATGGAGTCCTCTCCTGATGACTTGAGGAGAGCTGTATTGGCTTATGTGACAGACCCCTGATCCTGCCTCCTGCAGTGTGGGAGGAAAGGGAGATTGTAGTAATGATAAATGACACTCACTGCTGGATCAGCCATTCCTGGGAAGAACGAAAATTCTGCAAACAGCTGGCTTCAATTTCTCCAGTTTTGGAGTTGGGCTGCCCATCTGTTTTTCTAAAACTGATTCCCACCCTGGGTGTGGAGGTTAAGCAGTGGAATGTAAAGTCCGGATGAGTTTCTGGTGCTCGCTCTAGCTACATCAGGGGGAGGATCAGGTAAACCATATCTCTCCTCCTCAGACATTTACCCCTGTGATACAGATAATAGATGTAGCAATAAAACAATACCATGGAAAAATGTTACACAGCTAAGCCTTTTAGATATAATGTATCCTATACGGACAGATACACTGTGGACTGGTCTGGTAATCAAGACTATTCCTCTTCAAACACTGAAGAATGGGAAAAAGGACTGTCTACAGGACTATGGTGGTCAGACAATGGGTATCAACAAACCTATATATGGAAACTTGCTGCAGCGACGAATGATGATCTCCATGGGAATTGCATGACCTATATGCAGGCAATGCATACACATAAAATAAAAATAATAGGTAAAACATTTTCAAAACACAGAAAGGTAGGGATGGAGAGAAAGGAGGGAGTCTGTATACATTCAAAGAATGTTGTATGAAATTCTTGAATCAATCAAAGTATTTTTCTTAAAAGAACCAAAAAGGATGTGTTAGAATACTTCATGAAATTATATAACTATTTAGGTATGATAAAATTTTGATGACTGATGTTTTAATACAAATCAAACGGACTGTTATTAAACAGTAAATATTTAATTAATATATTTATTTAAATATTTAATTATTAAACATAAATATTATATTAAATAACCTAGATAGTGAGATTTATCTTATTTCCACATCACTGATCATTTACATGGGCTTGTTTCAGAATGTCTTTGCTGCAAACCAATTGACATTTTAGAATAATTGTGAAAGTCAGTTTTTAAATATTTTATTATTTTTATTATATCTTACATGTATGAGTGTTTTGTCTGCATGTATATAAACACATCTTTTTCATGCAATGCCTGCAGAGATCAGAAGAGGTGTTGGATCCCCTGGAACTTGAGTTACAGACAGTTGTTAGCCACCTTGTGAGTACTGGGAACCAAACCCAGGTCCTCTGCAAGAGCAACAGGTGCTCTTAACCACTGAGTTATCGCTCAAGCCCCCAAGGTTTTAAAGTTTCATCTCTCACTTCTTCCTAATTCAGGAGGGGGCACAGACCTCACCACATGATAAAAATTATTTACATATGCTGCAAATCTTTGTAATTATGTTCCAGCAACCTTTCTCATTCCTGTGCTCTATTCGATCATATCCTCCGCTATGACCCATTGTTAGTCATGTGGAAGACATGGGAAAACGTTCCTACTTCCACTGTAAAGACCCAGAAGTTCATTGCCACAAGGTTTCAAAGGATTCATGAATTTGGATGTTTTTCAGAAAGGGTTGCAGCTAAAGAGATGGATAAGTTTATAAGGGAATTAATATCACAAATATTCTAAGATAATAGTCAGTCTGCGGAGGAACTATTCTCATAAATGCATGCAAATCATCAGTAGACATAGTTGTCAGATCAGTCTCAACATTCATTTTCTCTTTGATTGTTCCCCAAGCGTCTCAGCGAAGCTTACTCATCAATGCCCAAAACACTTACGGAATTTCATGAGATCTTCTAAGTATCCCACGGATTACAGAACTTTGAACAATTAAGGGCATTAAAGTTACAGTCGACAAGTTCTCCTGATATAAGAATTTTATGGAAATAGACTAGATTTGTCCTGTTGAGAATATTAGGTAGGCAGGATTTTCATAAATTCATAAGTATTTACTTTCCTGTCATCAACTTGCTGCATTTGATTGTAGCCCAAAGATAGATTAACCTAATACGCAGCAAAACCTTACAGAAAATATGTTTGAGAAACACAATCTTAAAGTAGTTCAATGGATCACTTGTGGAACTCACTAACAAAAGCATCTACACACTAACTATCCACAGGAAGATGTATTCTCTTCCAGGAGGAGAAGTCTTTTCAGTTTTCACTGATTATGTGACTTGTTTGAAAGGCATCTCGTGGAGGCATGAGCCACAACATACACAGTATTGTATACATGGTAATTCCCATCGTTTGTGCCCATGTCAGAATGATGCCAAGGTACCCTTGCCAAGGAACCTCCGGATGAAAAATTCCTTAATGTTTTACAGGTAGCTGCTGAAAATGAGAACTAAAATACATCTCCCACAATATATTTGGAAGGGTTTACCACCTTCATAAACTTTTTGAACTCAGAAACATCAGCATAGAGTTGTGAAAAACTGAGAGTCTCATGGAATGAGTCCAGAACTAAATGTCTTCTATTAGAAACATCACATTGAGAGCTGGTGACCTAGATCCTTCATGAGTTTATATATTCCCATTTTCTAAACATCACTCTTGGAGAAGAGTCATTGTCACCAAAAGTAATAACATTTGCTGACTGTATCACAAATTGGCATTCATACAATTCAAATATGCAAAACTTATGGTTGACCAGGATCCTGTCCACAAAGGCCACACGGATTCTTCTCCTTTCCATCTCTGTCCTAAAGTCTGAGAGAAATCCAATAACTTTGTCATCCTGAGATGACCTGATCCACCCAGGTCCAATTGAAATGAACCATCAAGGAGACCATGCCAAGGACTAGAGATGGATCTTTCGGGGCCATTTGATAGCGAAAGGAAACCCAAGATCTACTAAATCACATATTCTGTGTGTGGGTTCTAGCAGTCCAGCTATTTCTGTAACATTGGTGATATGCTATAAAGCTTTATAGTCATTGTTGTAGTAAAACAAATGATGGTTTCAAAGAAATAAAAACATCTGCATATAAACTGAAGGAATAATTTATATACTTACCATCCTGTGTATATTTTTAAAATATTTATTTTTATTTTATGTGTATGAATGAATTGTCTGCACGTAAGTGCACCCATGTTGTACAATGCCTATAGAGGCCAGAAGAGGGTGACGAATCCCCTGGAACTGAAGTTACCAATGGTTGTTAGCCACCATGTGGGTGCTGGGTGCTGGGTGCTGGGAATCGATCCCAGGTCCTCAGGAAGAACAGCAAGTGTTCTTAACTGCTGAGTCATCGCTCCAAGCCCCCTACTGTAGAAGAGGTCAGTCACAATTCAAGAGGGAGTAAGGGCAATGTCAGATGTGTCGGATGATGGAAACTCAGATATGAAATTCTTTCAAAAGTGAAAAGTTTCACTTTTAAAGCAAAGCAGTATAAAAATCAAACATTTAAACTCCCAAGCATCAGTTGAAGTGCTGATAAATACTGCTGACAAATATTATCTGCGTCATCAACAGAACAGAAAAGACTGACACTGAGCATGGAGACCGCGGTGGTGGCATCGTCAGTGAATGAACGGGATTTTGCTCTGTTTTGTTTTGTTTTCTGATAAACCTGCCATTTTTATTGAATTTTTGCAGTTTTCATACAACATAATTTGATGGTATTTAGATCCCTTTCCCTCCCTGGGCCTCCCCTTAATGCCCCATGCTCAATTTAATGATCTTGATCATTCATACATATATATGCCTATACAGTCTAATTGGTGTTCCCAAACGTTCTTCAGAATGGGTCCATCCACCGGAGCCTTGTTAACCTACCGAGAATACTATTTTTGGAAGAAACTGTCTCTGTTTCTCCCCCTTCCAGTTGCCGTCAGTTGCCAAAATTTCCTTAGGTTGTACTGGGATTCTTCCCCTTCCCCACGTGCATGCAGTGGTTTTGATTGGTTTGAGCTTGCATAAAATTAGATATGCCATCACCCCTCTGTGAGTTCATAGGAGTACCTGGCCACGTCCAGGAAGCTCTGTCCCCACCTCCGGCTCTCACACTCTTTCTGCCCCATCTTCCACGGTAATCCCGGAGCCGTGGGAGGCAGAAGTTTGGTAGAGGTGTCCTATTCAGGGACAGAGACTACTTGGTAGAATACTTTGCTCTGAAGAGAAAATTTAAAACGCCCAAGAGGGCACAAAAATAAATAAATAAATGATTCCAGAAGTTAACCAAAAAAGGGAAAAGAAAGCAGTCCTACACCAACATAACAGGAACTAATAAACATTGATCGGTAATAACTCTCAATATTTATGTTCTCAAATCCCCAGTAAAAAGATGCAGACTAACTGATTACATTAGGAAACAGAATCCATCAGTTTGCTACCACCAAGAAACTTATCTCACCATCAATGACTGACACCACCTCAGGTAAAAGAACAGGAAAAGACTTTCCAAGAAAACTGAACAAAGAAACTAGCAGGTGTAGCTACTCTAATATCACAACCAATGGACTTAACTGAACGTATTCAGAAGAGATGGAGAAGGTCACTCCATACTCATTAAAGGAAAAACACACAAGGAAGATATTACAATCCTAAACGTACAGCATAGAGCATCACACACAGGGCACCTAATTTCATAAAAGAAACTTTATTATCTAGAATCCCATGTTGACTCCTACATGGTGATAATGAGTGACTTCAATACCCCACGGTCACCAATAGATGAACCAGAAAAAAAAAAACTAAAGAGAGAAAACCCAGAGTTCAAGGAGAGCATAAATCAAATAGAACTAACAGTCATCTTCAGAACATTCCAAACAAGCACCAAAGAATACACTTTCTTCTCAGCAGCCATGGAACTGTCCCCCAGATTGACCACATATTAGGACAGAAAGCAAGTCTCCACAAATTTATGAAAATTGAAATATCAATCTGTATTCTATCTGGCCACAAACGACTAAACCTAGATATCAACAACAATAAAAATGAGAAAACTTCACAAGCTCATCACAGCTAAACAACATGACTGAGTGAAAATCGGATCAAGGGAGAAATCAAGAGGGCAATTTACACATTCCTAGAACTGAATGAAAATGAAAACACAACATGTCAAAATCTATAGGACACAGTGAAGGTAGTCCTAAGAGAAAAACTACAGCATTGAATGCCTACAGCAGACAATCCGGGACCTCTCCTATACATAAACCAGGGAAGCAGCTGAGAGCCTGAGAGAACCAAGAGCAAATGAAGCATAAAAGGAGCAGACGGGACAGGATAAAAGTCAAGGCTGGAACTGATAAAATAGAAATTGAAGAAAATACAAAGAATCGTGAAATCAGGAGTTAGTCCTTTGAAAAAAAATGGCAAAATTGATGCACCTTGTGTGGGATTCCTCCCCGGGACGTGGAAGACCCGTCCCTGAAATGAGACACAGACAGCTGTGTTGAGAACAACTGACAGCTTAATTACAGGCGGGCGCTCTTTTTATATGCTGTTTGGTAGAAGAAGGCAGGGGCGATCTGGGGTGAAGGCAAGACCTTGAGTAAAGAGGCAGGAAGAGACAATGACACCAGACAAAATTCGCTATTGCGTGCAGGAATATCTAACCAAGGCCATCAGTGATGGAGCTAGCCAGCAGTTAGTTGTAGACTAGCCAAGGACACCCAGGTTTGGCCTGGGACTTGTGGCCCTTTGCCACATCCTTGGAGAAGCTCCTTCTCCTTATGCCTCTGGGGCTCCTCTGGCCTCCACACATCTTTAGCCAAATTAATCAAAAGAAAGTGAGGGGACCCAAATTAATAAACCCAGAGATACAAAGCGAAACCTTACAAAAACCCTGAGGAAATTCTGAAAACCATAAGGATATACACAGAACATCTAGATTCCAGTAAACCAGAGAATCTAAAAGAAATCAGCAAATTCTGAGGTTTGTACAAAGTTAAAGCCAATGACATAAAAATTTGAACAGCTAGATCAGACTCTATAGGCCGTGTGTGTGTGTGTGTGTGCATGCGCGTGTGTTAAATTGTGCAGAGGACAATGGGGGATGGTGCAGGTAAAGGAGGGGATCTAAATATCATAAAACTATATTTTATGAAAACCATAAAAAATTTCAAAAGAATTCAAAATATAACAAAAGGGTTCCACACAAAAACATTCAAACAGACCCATAACAACCAATGAGGGAGATGCAGACATTTAAAAAACCTCCCAACTAGGCCCTTCTCTCTTCCTCAGCAGGCCTAAGCAGTGTGTAAGAAAAGGAGAAAACAAGTGTTACATACAAATCCATTTCAAGAAACCCGGTCATATTCTGACCCATCATCACATAAAAAGGAAGGGCAGCCAGTGGTTCTTACTTTGACCCAACTGTGCGTAAGAATTACAGATCACCGATGTTCTAATAATACATGATTTCTCTGACACCCAGTTCAGATGTGTTTTGTAAGATGGATGGGGTTTTTCATTGGCTCTGTGGTATTAGACAAGTCAACCAAAGACCTTCAGGAAAGTAAAATTATGACTAGTATCAAATGGCATTTATCTTTTTTTCACAATGACATGTTAAGCAACCAATAAAGTATTTTTCAAAAAGATAAACATTGTTATGGACAGTATCAGGTAGAGGCTGTCCCAGTTTTGAACTGCAGAAGCCAGGCCTCCCAGTGTCCTTTCTCAGTACTCCCAGCAAACAATGACACTGCCATCACCAGAGCTTGGAATTTAGGCCTTATACATTCTACCACCGGAAAAAAGTTAATATTTGCTTCAAACAAGGATAGGATGAATATCTAGGATCAAATTCAAAGCTTGAGCAATGTTTACCACCAAAAAGACAGACTTTTTAAAAAGGCCTATCGAATGGAATCCATGTTTGATAGAGGACATGAAGTCGGAGGGTGTGGTGACACGCGCACGGACATGGGCCGGGAAGACTGAATATGACCAAATACACTGCACAAAATTCTTGGAAAAATACAATTAAAAAAAAAAATCTCTGAACTAAAAAGAGCCCAGAAACAGATTGATACAGCACAGGATTCTACCAAACCTGGGACTGGAGAGATAGCTTAGCAGTTAAGAGCACTGGCTTGTCTTGCAGAAGACCTGGGTTCAATTCCCAGTACCCATGTGGCAGCTAACAACCACCTGTAACTCCAACTCCACGAGGTCCAACACCCTCCTCTGACCTCCACTGGCAGTACACAACACAGGTGCACCTACCTACAGACAGCTAATATATTCATACAAGTATAACAAAAATAAGAAATAATTTTAATTTTATTTCATTTTATGTGTGTGAGTGTAGTTTGCATGTGTGCAAGTGTAATGCCAGAGGAGGTCAGAAGAGGGCTTCAGATCCCCTGGAACTGGAGTTACAGACAGTTGTTAGCCACCATGTGCGTGCTTGGAATCAAACCTGGGTCATCTGCAAGAACAACCAGTGCTCTTAACTGCTGAGGAATCTCTCCAGTCTCCATAGTTTTTTGTTTTTTTTTTTTTTTAAATAAATCTACCAAACCTTAAAGAACGAACACCAATATTCCTCATAGTATTCCATAAAATAGAAAAGGAACACCCCCAAATTGTTCTATGATGCCCTGGTTACTTTAGTATCAAAACCAGCAAAAGTTCTGTTACATGGCACAATAAAGGCTGCCACACCGGTGGAAGGGCAAGGTGAAAAGCCTTATTTTATGGCCGGGCTCCCTCTGGGTTTGGGTACCCAGGGAGGGGCAACAGGCTCAGTTCAGCACAGTTTTGATTGCACTCTGGAAGGAGTTTCTAGTGTCCTTTAAATTAACTAATCATAAGCCAGTTTAACCACAGAAGCAGGGCAGCTTGACCTCAGAGCAGGCAAGAGGCATTAACCATGGTAACCAGGTGCATGCTGACCAGGTTGGTGGGTTCTTCTAACAATTCGTATTATAGAGGAGCAAGCCAAGCAGAAAGTACAGAAGCAAATTTGGCAGTCAGTAGGTGCAGGTGCTCTCAGAGCTTCTATATTCTTCTCAGAATTTTTTGGGATAAGTTTAGGTCTCAGATTCCCAGAATGGGACCTGGGAAAACAGAACTTTACTCTGGTCAGCTTTGGATCATCATGGAGTTCTGCCTAGCTCTCAGAAATTAACATAATCGCATAAGCAAGCAGGAACAGACACAGAACTTGGCAGTTAGCTATGGCAGATCATTAATTACAGAACAATTGCAGAACATTCTGTGAGTTTGTGATTGGCTGGTTCCTGGGACCTGCTGAGTACATTGCATGCATGGGAACAAGTACAAGGTTCATACAATGGTCACCAAAATGATGCAATTCTAAAATGGAGTCACTCCGGCTGGCTCACTTCTGTCAGTTAGCTTGCTACAGTCCAACCAAGAAAAGAAAAGAAAATTACAGGCCAGTCTCTCTGACGAACATAGGCATAAATATACTAGTTAAAATACAAACTGGAGCTAGAGAAATGGCTCAGCAGTTAAGAACACTGGAAACTTTTACAGAGGACCCAGGTTCGGTTCTCAGAACCCACATGACAACTGACAACTGTTGGTAACTCCATTTCCAGGGCATCCAACACCATCTCCTGGCCCACCACAGCATGGCACGTATGGGTGGACTTAAATCTATGCAGGCAAAACACTCATGTACATAAAATAAAACAAAAACACTTGTAAAGCAAATGCAAGAACACATAAAAAAGGCTATCCACCGTGGTGAGTTGCCTTTATACCAGAAATGAAAGGAAGGCTCAACTGAGTAAATCAATAAAAGTAATCCACCACAGTAATAGGCTGAAGGACAGAAAGCACACGATCATCTCATAAGATGCAGAAAAGACCTTTGACAAGCTCTAGAATCAATTCATGATAAAAGTCATGGAGAATCTATGGCTATAGGGAACACACCTCAACATAATAAAGGCAGTATACAGCAGGCCCACATTCAACATCAGACTGTTTTTAGAAGACTCAAAGCATGCCCATTAAACTCAAGAGCAAGAAAAAGATGTCCATTCCTTCCATTTTTGTACAATATAGTCCTTGAAGTCTTAGCTAGAGCAATAAGAAAAATGAAGGAGATAAAGGAATACAACCTGGAATTGAAGACATCGAAGAACACTTACTCTCAAATGATATGATTCTATACATAAAACCCCAAATGCTCCAGCAGGAAATGCCCAGAGCTGATAAATGCATTCAACAAAGTAACATGATCTAAAATAACACACAAAATGAGAGCGCTTCCTATACACTAACCACAAACACACTGAGGAAGAAACCAGGGCAGTGATTCAATTCAAAACAGACTCCACCCTCAGAAAATGTCTTGAAATAAATCTAACAAAAGTGAAGAATTTATATAATAAAAATTTTAAGACACTGAAGAAAGAAATTGAAGAAGACATTAGAAGGCATAGTAGGATTCATATTGTGAAAATGACCATTCTACCAAAAGAAATGTGAATTAAATGCAATATCTATTAAAATTCCAACATAATTCTTCACAGAAACTTAAAAATAATCTCAATTTTTCATATGGGAACACAAAAAAGACAGAATAACCAAAATAATCCTAAACAATAAAAAAAAATACCACTGGAGGCATTATCATCCCTGATCTCAAACTATAACACTACAGCGCTATAAAAGCAGACACATCGACCACTGGAATATAATTGGGGATCCAAATTTAAATCCACACATTTACTTCCACTTGATTTTTGACAAAGGAAACACAAATACACACTGGTGCAAAGACAGCGTGTTCAACAAATGGTGCTGCTCAATCTGGATAGTGGCATGTAGAAGAACGAAAGTAGATCTGAATCTCTCACCATGCACAAAGCTCAACTCCAAATGAATCAAGTACCTCAACATAAAACCTGTTATCCTAAATCTGATAGAGGAGAAAGCAGGGGATATACTGGAACTTAACAGGCTCAGGAAGAACATGAATCCTATAGCACAGGCATTAAGTCCAACAACTGACAAATGGAATCTTGTGAAACTAAAAAGGGCACCATCTTTCAAGTGAAGAGGCCACCTAAAGAATGGGAAAAAAGTCTTAAGCAGTTATGTTTTTGACAGAGGGCTAGTATCTATACTATATAGAGAACTAAAAAAAAAAAAAACTAAACACAAAAAAATAAACAACTCAGTTAAGAATTAGAGCCAGGAGCTGAACGGGGAATTCTCAAAGGATAAAATGCAAATAGCTGAGAAATTCTTCAGAAAATATTCAACATCTTTACTCATCAAGGAAATGCAAATTCAAACCACTTTGAGGATTCATCATACCAGATTTGTAATGGCTACAAATCTAAAAGCAAACAATACCAAACGCAGAACAGGATGTAGAGAATGGGGGACACTTCCCCTCTGGTGGAAGTGCATACTGGTGCAGTCACTACGAAAATCAGGATTGAGATTTTCCAAAAGTGTGAAATTGATCTACAATATGATCCAGTCTTGTGCATTTGTCCAGAAGACTTGATAGCCTACTACAGAGCTACCAGTTCACTTGTAGTCATTACTGCCCTTTTCAGAGGAGCCAGACATGAAAACAACATACATGTGCGTCAGCTGATAAGCGAGTCATGGAAGTGCGGCACATTTATACAACGTAATGTTACTATCTGCTAAAAAATGAAATTATGGAAGTTACAGAGAAATAGATGGAACTGTAAACAATCATTCCGAGTGAGGACCCAGAAAGACAATTGTCACATGCTCGCTCTCATCTCTGGATGCTAGCTTTGAATTCTTAGATATGCATGCTTCAATCAGAAAACCCAGAGAGGTCAGGAAACTAATAAAAGGCCATATGGGAGAGGCTTCCTAAGAGTGGAAATAAAATGCACTGATATAAAATGGGGAAGACAAATAACAGGCTAGGAAGGATTAAACTTGGTGTGGAATGAGAGGGCAAAGCAGATGAGAGACTATGAGAGACACAACTGACATAGAAGATCTTTAGAAAGAGCCATACGCAAACCTGCCATCCCAGGGAGTTACCTTGAGCAGGGGACAATGCTCCTACTAGACACCATAGCATATTAAAAAGCCCAACAGCAAAAATAGACCGTCTTTTGAAGATGTTGACTCGGGATCGCATAATCCTTCAAACAATACTGACCATTTTCCCTTCTCTTGGTTACCCACAAGATCTTCATAGTGAGTCCCTATTGCTGAAGACTCTACATACATGAGCTGCAGAGCAAACAAGAAATCAAGATGGTAACTGACTTGGAAGCTACATCTCTGCTGTCTAACTTTTACAGAGCTGGAAGGGGCTATGAATGCTACCGGAAGAGAAAATCATAAGCCTCTTGTAGCTGTGAACCCTCTGAGCTACTTCCACAAATAACCTGAGCATGGGTGCAATAATGGCACACACATGGGAGTAACCAACCACTTTCTAATTGCATTTAATGTCCACTTCACAAGATGGACCCCACACCTGACACTGATATTAGGCCTAGGAATCTGTGGGTAGACAGGTCACAGGACATAGGGGATAGACTAACGGTATTATTCTACTAGCTATGGTATTAAACTAAATCCTCATGACTTATTATACTCACAGACTAATGCACCCTCTCATCAGAAAAGCTTCCTTACGCACCAGATGGTGATTAACACAGAGACCCACAACTGGCCAATGTGAAGAGACAAAGAGGATGCACAGTGCTTATTCCTGAATGGGACACCTATATCAAACTTCTTTCTCAGGGATCATTGTGGAAAAGGAGGAGGTATGAGTGTAAAAGCCCAAGGTGGTGGACCACAGGTAAACAGATTTCCAGACAGCCTGGAAGTTACTCATATGAACCAGCAGCCATGGTGACAGCAGGCACAAGTTCGGCATAAGATCAAACCATGCAAAATTCCAGCATGGATATGAGAAGTGTATAAGAGAAACCCCAACCCTACCGGAGGAACTATTGGCAACCAATAGCTGCTGAGAGAGGAACAACCAGTCTCACTGAAGGGTGAGACCCTTGGTGAGTTGGCCAGGCTCTAGTGGATGGACCCACACTAAAGGCCATTTGGTGACACAAGTTTGATTCTATAGACCTTTATATAAATGTCTATGCAGATATATAAGATATATAACACTTGAAATTTGGCGAGCTGTAGTAGGGAGGTGCTATCACATTAGGAGTTAGCATAAAATTTTACTGCATCCCTTACTCTGTGTCTTGTGTATCTTTTGTGAGTTGAGCACCCTTCTGATCAGAAGTAAAGTTTTGCTGTCGAGACTTCAGTTGGAGTGGAGGTTATCTCTTTCTTTCCTTGCAACTCCACCATATTTCTAACGATTTGGGGGTCCATCCAGGAGTCTAGCCTGTGTGAGGGGGTGCTTCACACGTCCTTGAAGGTGAAATGTATCCCAGGACCTTATTTGTGGTGAAGCCTGGATGTTGGGCATCTGGCACTCTCCAGGTTGACAAAGAAACGCAGGAGCAGGAAGCCTCTTGACAACACAGGAGAGCCCAAAACAAGTGAGCACTACAGGGACTATGAAAGTCTAAGCACAGGCCAAAATTAAGAGTGCTGTGGCAATGAAAAGTATTCCATTGGTGGTCAGGCTCTCCTTCCAGTTGAAGGAGAGTGAATGAGATGTGTTCTAAGAAGAAAACGAGCATGGAGTCCCGCTCTCCAGTTCCAGGTGCCCTTTCCAGCGATCTCATCTTCTGCTTTACAATGTAACGTCGCTACTTACAGCATGCCCACACGTGTATGTAACATACCATGATCGTGTAAACACGTCTGTCACTCTCATTTCCAGTCCTCTCCCCTTTACACTTCTTCATTCCTAAGCGTCGCGCTTTTACAAGAATGTAATAAGAAATTATGGTCCCACTTAGAAATTATGGCCCACTTAGAGGGACAGGAGCCCTGGGCCCCGGCTCACACGAGCTAGCCTAACTACCGTACCCAAACTAAAAGATTTTATTAACAACTAAGCTTGCCAAGGGCCTAATTGAGAAAGTGAAAGTATTCAAGTGCCTGAAATGCTTTAAAGGAAGCAGAATGTGAAAGAGAGACCAAGGCACACGCTGTCTTCCTTTGAGAAACAGACAAATGTAAGTGGGAGGTGAGTGAAGGATTATCCCCGAGGACTCAGCCAGTCAGGACAAGCATGCCTGAATCTGCATTCAGTGTCATGAAGACCAGTCTCAGTTCAGCTGGTACACCCACCATTTGTCTGGGTTGGACACACACTTTACAAGATTATAAAATAAACTCTCATTTTTGCTGCAGAGTCTCTAGCCTCCTTTATGAAGTTATTAACTATCTGTAACTCCAGTTTCAGGGGATCCTACACCCTCTTCTGGTCCCGGCAGGCACTGCACAACACAGGTGCACTTACATACATGCAGACAAAACACTCGTAAACACAAAATAAAAGTAAATGAATTTTAAAATCCTCACTTCTCATATTTTCTCGTCATTCTCCCAATTAAATTGTGCATGTGATGGAAAATATAATACCATTTATGTGACGCTTACTGATTCCACTTCATGTGATAATCTCCGATACCAATTTCTTTAAAATTCATAACTTTATTGTATGACTTATCAGGATACTACTGAGTTTGTGGGCTGGGTTTACAAGCAAAGTTTTGATTTCTCCCTCTTGGACTAGTTGCATAAAACCAGTGTTAATTCTTTCTTGAAACTCTGGTAGAAGTCAATAGGGAATTGATTCAATCTTAGGTTATTTCAGAGTTCAAATTATTTGGAAAGACAGGGCATGTTGGTGCACGACTTAGTCCCAGCACTGGGGAGGCAAAGGTAGGCATTGATCTCTGAACTGCAGGCCACCCAGGTCTATTTAGTGATTTCTGTGCCAACCAGGGCTACATAATGAGACCCTGTCTCAGGAAACAGAAGTTAATGACTGGAGAAACGGGTGAGTGCTCAAGAGCACTGGCTGCTCTTACAGAGAACTCCGGTTCACTTCCCAGCACCCACATGGCCACTAACAACTCTCCTTAATTCCAGCTCCAGAGGATTTGACACCCACTTCTGGCTTCTACAAGAAATGTACAACATGGCTGCAGTTACATATATGCAGGCAAAACACTCATACACATAAAAGTAAATACATTTTTAAAAAATAGGAATGACGAAAATGTGGGGAGACTGTTTCTATTTCAATCACAGTATTTGTTACATCTTCCTTTATATTATGGTTGGCCACATATTTGCTTAAATTAATCCAATACATCTCCCATTTCCAATTTATTGGAGGCTAACTTTTAAAAGATATTCATTAAAATCCTATATCAGTTGTATCAATTGTACCACACTAAATTTGCTCCTTTAATTTTATTAGCTTGGATATCTTTATTATCACTATTATCTGACTTAAAATCACCTTGGAAATTGAGACACACCTCTGGGTATGGTGAAAAGGTGTTGACAGTGAGGACTCACTGAGGAAGAAAGACCATGGTGAAGGCTGACATAACTAGGGCTTTGAGCCCAAACAGAATACATTATCTAAGAAGACAGTGGAATGCTATATTCCCTTTTCTCTCTTTGGAACCCCTGCAGAATGAGCTGCTCTGCTCTGGGTCACCCACCCAATCATGATGGGCAGAGCCATGGCAAGCCATGAAACAGGACTTCCATCTATTATTTTCTTATTGTCAAGCAAAGTGTTACATAGCATTTTCCTAATATTTGAAACATTCCACCCTGGAGGTGCTGCATCCACAGCAAAAGCCGCTGTGTAGCCATGTTGGTTCGGTGGTGGAAGCAGTGGAAAGAGGGACATGTGCTTCTCGGAGCTTGGCCCCCGGCGGTTCCTTAGCAATCAGCTCGTCTCCTGTTACCTGGAACAGATACGATATCATGATGTACCCTGCCATGGATCACTTCCCTCATCTTTTTGCTTGTGTTCTTTGTTATCTTGCTTTCTTGTAAATCTTTAACAATCACTAAAGCAGAAAATGAAGCCAATGAATCAACCATTTCCGTAGAAGAGACTCAGGGCTCTCCCCCAGTAATTCAGGCCTTTATACAGGTCTTACAAGATCATAAGGAAAGCCCCGGTAAAGGAGTGGGGGCTTTCATGGATCAGCTTGAGATGAAACTGCACTTTCACACGGGTATTACAATATTATTTAGCCACGGCAAGATTGAGGTTAATGGTGCCAGACTAATTTCTTTGAAACCTTGTATCAAGAGCTTTGCCATAAGTTCAATAAGCTCACTTGGCTGTAACCACAAGACATATACTGAGAAACCTCAGAACATAACATGATGACCCAAGTTTGTAATGATTAAACTTGTTGCCCCCTCTTGCTTGAACTTGTAACCCTGCCAATTTCCTTCTGTAACCCTATAAAACCTCAGATGAAATTTTAGTAAATTGCAGCAGATTCAAGCCTCAACCTGAGTTGTGTCTGTCTGTCATTCGCCGAATCCTGAGTTCTCCTAGAGCCTTCACCCGTTTTCCCTCGGTATCCAGTCTCCTAGAGGGACAGTCCGCTCTGGGTCACCCACCCAATCATGATGGGCAGAGCCATGGCAAGCCATGAAACAGGACTTCCATCTATTATTTTCTTATTGTCAAGCAAAGTGTTACATAGCATTTTCCTAATATTTAAAACATTCCACCCTGGAGGGAAGCTCATTAAGAGGCAAGAAGTTCAAGGCTGGAGAGATGGGGCAGTGGTTAAGAGCACTGACTGTTCTTTCAGAGGACTCGGGCTCAGTTCCCAGCACCAACATGGTAACTAACAAGCATCATAACTCGAGTTCCAGGGGCTCTAACACCTTATTCTGGTCTCCCTGCGCTTTGCATGACATGGATGCACTTACATACATATAGGCAAAACACTATACATATAACATCAAAATGAATAAAATTTTGAATGACTCAGGACGTTCTAAAAAAAGGTTCATTAAGACTCGGGGGAAAAAAGAACTCATAAGCTTCAGGAAATTCCTGAAATTGACCAAATGTATAAAACCCCTCATTTCCCAAGGTTATAAATGCAGTGCATCTAAAAACGGTAGCTGTCCGGCTACATTCGTGGGATGAGTGTGGTCTGATTGGAGTGAGAGACCCTGCCTCGATGAATAATGTGGATAGTGATGGAGGACGACTCAGTCTCAGGCCCCCACAGGCTTGTGTTCATGCACCCCAACCCATGAGCCCACACCTGCATGCACACCACATGTGCTCATGCAAAAAGAAGTTTTTGAAAGAAATTATATTGTGGGGATTGGAGAGATGACTCAGCAGTTATTAACTCTGGTTGCTCTGGCAGAGGACTGGGTTCAATTCCCAGCACCCACGTGGAAGCTAACAACCGTCCTGCAGGAAACACTCAAGGGCACGCTGAAGCAAAGCTGCAGGGAGAAGCGACCCAGACTACAACTAAAGGGTTAAGCTACCAACAGGCAACTGTAAAGACCTGTTCCAGAGCACCCAGAACGCAAATATGTTTGCAGGTCAGCTTCTCCCTGTCATTCGCCCCCACAGTTCTGCAGGCCTGACCACTACACTGTCCTAACTCTAGTTCTTGGGGATCTGACACCATCTTCTGACCTCTGCAGGCAATGCATGCATGACACTGCTGCACTTACATACATGCAAGCAATACACTCATACACAAAAATAAAAATAATAATTTTTTAGAAGAAATTATATTCCATACAAAGATTCTAGATTCCATTGTTTGTGACTTCTCTCGTGTTGATGAAGGACGAACGCATTTGTCCGCTCCTTTGGAACCAATACATACAGCTGCTTCTTTAAGACTTATCATGTTTTTTTTTTTATCATATGTATGTGTGTCAGCGTGTGACACGAGTGCAGGTGCCTGTAGAGGCCATATGTGGGCTGAAGGTAAGGTGTGCACCACTGACTCAAAACTTCTTATTTTGCCTGGCTTGGTGGCGCATGGCTTTAATCCCAGCTCTCAGGAGACAGAGACAGGAGGATATCTGAGTTCGCGGTCAATCCGGTCTACATAGTGAGTTCCAGGCCAGCCAGGGCTGCATACTGAGACTTTCTCTTTCTCTCTCTCTCTCTCTCTCTCTCTCTCTCTCTCTCTCTCTCTCTCTCTCTCTCTCTCACACACACACACTCACACACAACTTATTAGTTCCAGCTGTACCATTAACTCACTGTGAAGCCAGAGAAGGTCTTAAACTCGTGATTCTCCCACCTCCACCGTCCAGGGCTGGCATGACACATGACTGGTGTACCCACCACACCCAGTTCACCGCGAATAAATATGCTTTTGCTTGTGTGTTTTTGAGACCGGGTCTCCCTATGCAACCCAGGCTAGCCTGCAACTCCAGAGGCTCCTGGGTTCGCCTACCCAGCGGGCGGAGGACAGGCGTGTCGCCCGCCCAGCTCCAGACCGAGCCCTGAAACATAGAACCCTCTGTCCTGGCGGTCCCAACCCAGAAGCCAGCAGGACTAGGCAGGGCTAGGTCGGAAGGCAGGCGATTCCGCCTTGCTGTTGGTCCTGTCTATCAGGAAGCAGAGGGCGGGCTCTGCAGCTCCAGCCATTCAGAACTGCGGAGCTCGCGATAGCTGTCCAATCAGCAACCGCCAGCCTCCCCTCAGCCCCGCACCGCCATGTTCTAACTCGCCGCGACCCAGCGATGAGCTCAGCGAGGATGAGCCGCGGTCTCCGCGGGAGGAGCGGGGACCGGCGCGAGAGCGGGATGGTGAGTGCGACGCGGGACGCGGGGGAGGCGGCGGAGCGGCGTGCTGGCTCTGCGAGGGCGGCAGCGCGGAATTTCCCGGAACTTGCCGACCTGGCCCCGAGGCCGAGCTGCCAAACTGCCCTGGGAAAGAGGGAACCGCCTGCACGTTTTTAGGGGTTCGAGTACAAGGGGAGACATAGCGCCCTCTCTGAGTTAACTGTCATTTGGATATTTTAATTACATCCATTTGTTTATGTGGAGGGAGTGGCAAGTGAAGATCAGGGGACAACTTCCTGAAAGAAGGCCGCACCTCCAATTGTGTCCCGGGCATAGAACCCGGATTGTCAGGCTTGGAGGCAAGCGCCTGTACCAGTTGAGCCATCCTCTCGGCCCCTAGTTTTTTTTTTCATTCTACTTTGTAAAGATTAGGGATTTTTAAAATATTTTTATTTCATGTATATGAGTGTACTGCCTGCATGCATGTAAGCGCACCACGAGCATGCCGCCCTCAGAGGTCGGAAGAGGTGCTCTTAACTGCTGAATTATCCCTCCAGCAGCCCTGATTTGTTTCTTGTGTTTGAGTTTATTGCCTGCATGTATGTAGTGCACCACATGCATACAGTGCCTGCAGAAGTCAGAAGAGGGCGTCGGATCACCGGAACTGGTGTTAGCCAGTGGGTGCTGGAAAAAGAACTCGGCCTCTGCAAAAGCAGGCAGTGCTCTTAAGCACCTAATTTTAGTCACTTTCACCTGCACAATTCTATCCTTCCCTCTGCCCAAGAAGTCAGCTCTTAGGTTCAAGACTTTAATTGTGTGTAGGGGGGCGGTATGTATTCCTGATTACAAGTGTCCCCAGGGGTGTTGGATCCCCTGGTGCTGGAGTTAGAAGTGGTTGTGAGCCGTCCAGTGTGCACGTTAGGAGCCAAGCTCAGGTCCTCTGCAAGCACAGAAAGCACTCTACCTTGCTTTTTCTTTTTTTTCAATATTTATTTAGAGGGTGGGGCCTTCCTGGCCAGTGCCTTTACCCACTGAGCCATCTCAGCCCAAGGGCTTTTCTTTCATAAGAGGGAGCAAACAGGTTTAGCAAGAAGACCGCTGAGAAGGGAGATTGTGGGATGGAGCAGGTGCTGGATCGAGTTCTCTCAGGAATGACAGTCTGGATTGGATGTTGCTGGCCCAGCACAAGGGTTTGTCAAAGACCACCGGAAATCAGTGGGTCCCAACTTAACAAATAGACGGGGTTGTGAGGTGATATTGCGGAGTGGGTTGTGAATGAGAGGGTGGCTGTGAGGGCAGTCAGTGTGCTTCGGCAGGCCTGGAGCCGGCAAAGAAGAAAATTAATTTACTAAAGGGAGAGGCTTCCTTTTTCTTTCCTTTTGTGTGTGTGTGTGTTATTTTTGAGACAGGGTCTCTTTGTGACCCACGGTGATGTCAAACTCACTTAGGATATCCCATACTAGCTTGAAATGAATGATTCTCTGGCCTCGGCCTCCCAAGTGCTGAGATTACGTATGCCCAGCACATCCCACTAAGGACGAGAACTTACTGAAAGTCAGTTTAAAAGTTTTTCATTCTGCGGATCAGTTCAGACAAGTTTTGAGGCAAAAAGTGAGAGTTTGGAAAGGGTGGGTGTGGCCTGTGTGGGTTTTTTGTTGTTTGGCTCTTTGGGGGGGAGGGTCAGGGTCCCTGTAGTCCCAGCTGCCCTGGATCTCACAGTGATCCGCCCACTTCTGCCACCCAATTGCTGGGATTAAAATCATGTGCCACCATGCCCAGCATTCTTTGTGGGGATTTTTTATTTTACTTCTGATTTTAATTTTATATTTATGAGTGTATTGCCTGCCTGCATCTGTGTGAGAGTCCTGCAGTGCCCTTCTGAGGAAGTCAGAAGATGGTATTGGATCCTCTGGAACTGGAGCTAACAGATGGCTGTTAGCTGCCATGTGAGTGCTGGGAATCAAACCCAGGTCTTCAGCAAGAGCAGCCAGTTCTCTTAACCACTGGGCCATCTCTCAGTGGGTTAAACCTTTTGTGGGTTTTTTAAAGGATGTGAGGGGTCATAACCTAAGTGTGAGGAAATAGAATTTCTTTGCCTCAGGATGCTTCTCAGGAGCACAAATGAGGAAGCGACCTTGATAAGTGTTTTCATTGCTCTTTACCAAGAACAGGGGGCCAGGGTCTAGTTGAGCTGGTGGCAGTTTGATATTGCCTCCAGAGTTGGTAGTCTAGTCAGGGTGTAAGTTGTGTCACATGAAAAAGTCTTTGAGACCTGACTCAGAAACCTTTCCACACAAAACCACAGCTCTCACATCAAAGGGAAAAGACAGAGTTTATTCTGGGGCTGGCGAGGTGACTCAGTGGGTAAAGGCACTTGCTGCCAGACCTGATGACCTGAGTTCGATCACCCCAACCCACACATGGAAGGAGGGAACTGACTCCTGCTAGTTGTCCTCTGGCCTCTATGCAGACTAAATAAATAAATATAGTAGATTTTTTAAAAAAGGAGTTTATTCTGGAGCCATATGAACGACTGTGTCCCAGGAACGCAGATTGGGGGTTTAGTTGAGGCGGTAGTTAGAATGGAGGCTTGTGTTTGATTCGAAGCCCGTCAGCCATCCTTCCCTGCCCTGTGGGTGAGGTGAGAGCAATGGAATGGGGAGGAGGAGCAGACTGCACCTGCCTCTGTGGACGCTTCCAGCACAGGGCAGTGGTGCGCAGGTCCCAACGAGGCTCCCAGCCCAGGACTCCACATCCTCAGTTCCTTAAGTGCCAGGTTATGGCTGTCCAGCGTTCCGGTCCGCTGGCCTTGTCTGCTTGGCAAATAAGCCGCCTGAGCCGCTAGGGCCTTCTCCTCATGGTCCACCATCTCTGGTTTGGGTAGGCCTGGGCCACACCCACAGTGAGGAGATCCACTAGCTCTGCTGTCACACAGGTTGCTCTGGTGATGGCCGCTCACCTCGACCCTGGCAGCTCCTTGCGTTCATTCAGCTTGGCCTGGTGTTCTTTGAGCGGTACAACGTGGCACATAGGGCACATTAGTTTTTATTTTACGTGTATGAGTGTACTCCTGCATGCATGGGAGTGCGCCTATGTGATACAGTGCCCTTGGAGGTTGGAAGACGGCATCTAGTTCCCCGGAACTGGAGATTATTAATAGTTAGCCACCATGTGAGTGCTAGGATTCGAACCCAGGTCTTCTGCAAGAGCAGTTGGCACTCTTAACCACTGAGCCATCTCTCCAGTCCCTTTTCTTCGTTTTATTTCTTTACTGGGTGTGCACATCATGCCACAACTTGTGGAGTCAGAGGACAACACTGGAGTCAGTTCTCTCCTTCTCCCATGTGGGTCTTGGGACTCTAACTCAGGGCCTCAGGTTTGGTTTGGTGCTGGGGTACCATTACCTGCTGAGCCATCTCCTGACCCAAGTTTCTAGTTTGCTTGGTTTGGGGGTTTTGTTTGTTTCTGAGCCCTGTCTGGCCTGGAGCTTCCTGTGTAGACCAGGCTAGCGTGGAACTCAAAGAAATCCACCCAGTACCACCACCCCTCACACGCCATACCCCCAGCCGCACCCCTGCACTGTGATTACAGGTGACCCGCATACCCAGCTTCTTTGGTGCTTGGGTTGGGCTTGGGTTGTTTGTTCTGAAGCAGTGTCTTCCTGTAGCCTTAGGTGGCATAGTACTTTTCACAGATTGTGTGGACGTAGGAGGTACTGAGGGCTAACCTTGAACTTGCTATGTAGTCAAGACTAGCCCTGGACTGCCTTTACCTCCCAAGATGTGGTCACAGATTGTACAACCACACCTGGCATCTTTTATGAAATACTATTTAGGGGCTAGCGAGATGGCTCAGCGGCTAAGAACACTTGCTGTTTTCCAGAAGACCTGGGTTCTATTCCCAGCATCCACTATGGCAACTAACAGCCATCAATAACTCCAGTTCCTTGGAATCCTATGCTCTTTCTGGCCTCTGTGGACATTACATATGTGGTGTGCTTGCATAGATGCAGCCAAAACACTCATAAAATAAAAATAATGAAACAGATTAATATTAAGAAGCATCCTGTGGTTATGGAGAATGAGAGGAGAGCCCGGTGGCCCCGGCAGTCCCACTTCTGAGCGGACATTTGGACACCGTCTCCCTGTGATGTTTGACAGCATGGCAGAGCCCTAATCTTTCAGCCAGTTCCCAGTACAGTGTGTTCCTAGACACAGGTGGTGTCTGTCTGCCACCCTCTAGCTCACACAGGCTCGTCCCCTGCTTCCCCGTGCTCCTGGGCCTTGGCAGGGTGATCAGATCTTCCATTCAGGACTCAGCGCTCAAGTCACTTTGACCAGTCTTGAGTATCTGCTTTGTACTTCTACTGCCAAAAAACACCTCTCTGCCCAAGGCTAGAACTGCACTGCTCAGTGGGTGTACGCTCATGGACTTAGAAGACAGGTGAACTCGTTCATTTAGCAGATCAGTAATAGATTTCTCCCATGGAGCCTGTGACCTCCCCAGCCACAGGCTGTGTTGAGTGCTGGAGCCCTTCCAGCAGAGTCATACCCAAAAGGGGAGTGAGGATTGAGAAAAAAGACAAGAGATAGACTCGGGATGGCTTCATTATTCACTGAGAGCTTCACTTTATTTAACTCCACACTTTTGTACCCTAATAGGACATGAGGAAGCAAAGTAGTAGGTTAAAAATAAACACAGTGCTGACATTTGCACAGAAAAGTAAGTGTTATCTTAGAGAGCCCACATCCTCCCTCAGGGATCACAAGACTTACTTCAGTACCACAGCGTTCGCAGCAGATCTCTGACCACGTGCCTGGCAGAGCGTCCTGCTCCCATCGTGTATTGTACAAAACAGTGTTGTCCTTTGGCCTGCTTCCAGAATGATCACAGCTCCATGAGAGACAAATGCCTCCAGAGAGAGGAGGTTTCCAGTGCGGGCCTCACACCCCGTCAGAACCAGTTAGAGCATTCATGCCCCTACTGCACCAGGTCTTACTGTCAGATCATACCTAACAGTCCACGTTTTAGTGGCAGGATGACCTTGAACTCTTGTGTTTGTCTGTGTGTTCATGCGTGTTCTGCTTGAGTGTAGATAAGTACAGCACATGTTTGCAATGCCCACAAAGGCCACTAGAGTTGCAGTTGTTAGCTGACATGTGGGTGCTGTGAACTAAGCCTGGGTCCTCCCCAAGAGCAGCCAGTGCTGTTGACTACCGAGCCATCTCTCCAGCCCAACCTTGAAGTTTTTATCCTCCTGTCTCCTACTCCTGAGTGTTAGGTGACCTTTGTGGTGTAGGGGGCGGGGTATGTGGGCCTGTGCTTGAGGACAGTGCCTGAGGAGGCCAAAAGAGGGTGTTAGGTCCCCTGGAGCTGGAATAAGCCATTTCTCCCGACTCTGCTTTGTTTTCATTTCTAATACCATAATCTTTTCTTGATATCTAACAGAACTGGGTTCATTCTGTTATCTGTACTGGTATGAACTTTAGCATACTGCTTCTTTCTACCAGCTGGCTAGTGTCAGCCGAGTTATTATGTATGTGGACCTGGAATTGGTCATAATATTCCTCTATGATCCTTTTACTTTCCATAGATTAGTATCAGCGGGTCCTCCTTTATCGTGGATATTGTTAATTTCTAAACCCTTTTAAGTATTTCTTATTCATTTTATTTCTTTTTAGTGTGGCCACAGTCTTGTGTGGAGATCAGAGGATAGCTTGCGGAAGTCTGTTCTCTCCTTCCGCCACATGGGTCCCAGGGATCAAATTCAGGCCATCAGGCTTGGCCACAAGTACCTGCTGAGCCCTGATGTGTGATACATTTCAACGGAAGCTTCGTGGTCTCAGCCTTCGTGCCTTGGGAATAACGGGTTGATGACTGTGTCGCCCTTCTCGTCTGGGTCTGTTAACTTTAGGTTCTGCTTCACGTTGCCGTGTTCGGGTTTTCCTGGGTGGAAGCTCGGCCTCCTCCACGTTGGGGAAGTGCTCTGCGACTGACACGGCTCAGCCCCTTTTTACTTTTTTGTTTTGTCTTATTCTTGCTCTACATATGAGTGTTGTGCCTGAATGTGTGTAAGTACACCGTGCTGTGCAGTGCATCAGGACGTCAGGGGAGGCTGGATCCCTCGGAACTAGAGTTACAGACGGTTGTTAGCCATCTTGTGGGTGCTGGGATTCAAACACAGGTCCTCTGCTAGAGCAGTCTGTTCTCTTAACTGCTGAGCCATCTCACCAGCCCCTCCCTTGTTTGTTTTTGTTTTTGTTTTGAGACAGAGGCTCCCTATAGCCCTGGCTGGCCTGGAACTCACTGTATAGACCTACCTGGCCTGAATCTCAAGATAGAACCACTGGCCTCTGCCTCCTGAATGCTGGGATTAAACGCTTTCACCACCATACCTGCCTCCTTTTTACTTTTTATTTTGAGACACGATTTCACTAAATAGTCTAACTAGAATGGAATTCACTCTGTAGCCCAGACTAGCCTTGAACTCCT
Organism: Eospalax fontanierii; assembly: GCA_035773235.1. Classification (NCBI taxonomy): domain Eukaryota; kingdom Metazoa; phylum Chordata; class Mammalia; order Rodentia; family Spalacidae; genus Eospalax; species Eospalax fontanierii. The sequence goes on from CM069554.1 coordinate 11,103,530, forward strand.
GCATCCCAGGATGGTTCATCTTAGTTAGACAGGGTGTCACAAGGCTGGAGAGATGACTCAGAATTTAAAAATACTGGCTGTGCTTGCACAAGACCTGGGTTTGGTTCCCAGCACTACATGGGAACTCACCACTGTCTGTAAATGCAATTCAGGGCTGTGACAGCCTCCTCTGACCCCTGCAGGCATCCCGCACATGGTGTGCTTACATACATACACATATGAAGAAAGAATTAAAAAATAATATGTGTGTGAGTGTTTTGCCTACATGTGTATAAGAACACCATGTGCATACAGTACTCCCCAGGGTCCATAAGAGGGTGCCACATCCCCTGAACTGGAGTTACAGCCAGTGCTGCTGTGTGCGTGCTGAGAACTGAACCCAGGTCCTCTGTAAGATCAGCCAGTGCTCTGAACCACTGAGCCCCTACAGAGGTTTCTCCTAATATTTTTTCTTCTGGTTGTCGTTTTTGTTTGTTTTTATTATGATTATATGAGTGTACATGTGCCATGGCACACATCTGATGGTCAGAGGACAACGTAGAGGAGTGGATTCTCTCCAGTGTTTGAACTTGTTGTCGAGTTTGCACAGCAAGCTCTTTGACCCACCAGACCATCTGGCCAGCCCCCCAGTAATGATTCTCCCATTAGTATGCTGGGGATTCCTTCCCACATCCATATCCTAGATGCTGTCATTGTGACCCAGCAGCTACACTGACTCCTACAGCCCTGGAAACAGCAGCGCTGAGTCACGTGCCAGCAGACCCAGTGGGAGACGTGAGGATCCTGGAGACGGCTCGCTGGGTTAAGGCACTTACCACCAAGCATGGCACCCTGAGTTTGATCCCTGGAGCTCATGTGTTAGAAGGAGAGAAGCAGATCCTGTGTTTGTCCTCTAAACTCTACCTGTAAGCCATGGGTCACGTGCGTGCACTCACATACAAATAAATGTCTTTAAATGTTGGCATGGTCCATGCTGTACACATCGTCGCCTACATACCCAGAGGAGCCTGCTCTCCCTGTGTATCTCCTACATAGCTTTAACTCTCAACTTGTAAGAAATTATTTTATTTTATTTGAATATGTATAAGTATACACTGCATGTGTCGGTGCACCTTTGGGGTACAATGCTAGAAGATGTTAGAAGAGGGTGCTAGTTCCCCGGAACTGGAGGTGATGGTGGATGTCAGCCACCCTGTGGGTGCTGGGAACAAAACCAGTATCCTCTGATCGAGCAGCCATTGCTCTTAACTGCTGAACCATCTCTCCAGCCCTTGACTGTCAACCGGACGAATCCTAGACTCGCTTGAGAGGGGACTCTCAGTTGAGGACTTTCAAGACCAGAATGTCCTGTGGGGTCTGCGGGGGAGTCATAGTGTTTTATGACAGCAACAGAAACCCAACTAGAGCATTATCTGTGGCTTCGAGTCAGTTTTCCTGTGGAGGGAAGTTGGAGTGGATAGACAGGAAGTCCTGGAGTTATTGCCTGTTGTCAACAGTATCCTTTGAACCTGGTCTAATCTGAGAACAATCCCCATGCTGCCAGCCTCCTCTTTGGTAACATATGCAATATTTCAGGACGCAGTGACCTTTGAGGATGTGGCTGTGACCTTTTCCCTGGAGGAGTGGGCTTTACTGGACGTTTTCCAGAAGAATCTCTACAAAGAAGTAATGCAAGAAACCTTTAAGAATCTGGACTCTGTAGGTAAGCCTGATATCATGGCTTCACATCATATTTCTTTGTCAAGTGCTGATGTGGAGTTGGGAAGGATGCACCATGGCCAGTCACGCATCGGTGTCCCCTGAACAGCATTTGATAATCACTTTATAATTTTCAGTTGTTTATTCATTTATTTTTCCTTTTGTGTCTGCATTTTAGGAATAAAATGGGAACACCAAGAGTCCTGCAGAAATCTAAGGTAACTCACAGACTCGGCTACATTCCCACACACTCTTTGGATGTCAGCAATTTTTAAAAATTCTTTATTATGTTTATTTCGTGTGTAGTATGTTGCCTGCACGTGTGTAAGTGCACTCTTGTTATGCATGCCCATAGAGGTGTGGGTGCTGGGAATCAAACCTGGGTCCTCCACAAGAGCAGCCAGTGCTTTTAACCACTGAACTATCTCTGCAGCCCTGAGTGTCAGGAGATTTTAGAGATAGCTCAGATTCCATTTATTTATTGTCTGAAAATCCCTCTAAGCTCTGGGCATGGTGGCACACATCTTTAATCCCAGCACTGGGGAGGTGGAGACAGGAGGACCTCTGTGAGTTCCAAGCCAGCCTGCTCTACATAGTAAACTCCAGGCCAGCAGGGGCTACAGGGAGACCTTATCTCAAAAAGACAGAAAAAGAATGATCAAAGAAAATTCCTCTAAGTCTTTAAAGTGAATGCTAGGTGCTTACATGTGCTGTAGATGTTAGTTCACTTAGGAGCAGTATTGAGATACCCCAGGTGAGAGCAGGAATGGTTCCTGGAGTAAAAGCACTTGCCACACCAGCCCAGTGAGCTGAGTGTGATTCCCTCAAGCCCATGTGAAGGAGAAAAGAGAGATCCGACTCCGTAAAGCTGTCCTCGGACCTCCATACATACGTCATACACACATACACAACAAAAATGAATGTAAAACACGATTTTGAAGACACTCCAAGTGAACATTACTGTTTTAATACTAGCCATGGGAACTGGAGCCATATCTCAGCAGTCAAGCCCTCACAGTACTCTTGCAGAGGACCTAAGTTCTCTTCCCAGCACCCATATGGAGTGGCTCACAACTACGTATAATTCTAGCTCCCAGAGGATCCAGCAGCCTCTTCTAGCCTCCCCAGATTCTGTGTACAGACAGAAAATATAAATCTTCACAATAAAATAAATATTAACCGTAGTCCAGTGATCCTACGAAACCTTGAATCCACTCGTGTTAACTACTCAGATGGCTGTAGTGGCACGTGCCAGTGCCCAGCGCTTGCTGAGGCTGTAGCAGGTGAGTCTCTGTCAGTTTGAGTACAGCCTGGTCTACGTGGAAATTCCAGATCAGCCAGGGCTGCATACTGAGACACTGTCTCCATAAGAAACCTACTTCAGAATGGAATAAAAGGCTACATTTACTTTGCCAGTGTTCCAAATGTAAATCCAGTAGCAACTAATTAATACAAAGCAAACTTAAGGTTGTATTTCTCAATTTTTACAGACTCCAAGTACTAGAGAGACTCTGTGAACATAAAGACAATTGTCAATGTAGAGGAACCTTCAAGCTAAATTCAGGCAGTATTGCAAACAAGAAAACGCCCGGACCAAAGCTTGATAAGCGTGTCTTCGGCCAGTCATCCCTAAAGAGGAAAATGACGTCTGACTCTAAACACTGTCCCCGTGACTATGAGAAATACCTGAAGAAGTATTTTGAATGTGAAATATGTGGTAAAGCCTATGCATGTTCCAGTTCCCTTACAATACATAAAAACATGCACGCCGGAGAGAAACCTTATAAATGTACGCAGTGTGAGAAAACCTTCGTTTATCGCTACTGTGCAGAGAGGCACATGCTAACTCACACCGCGGCCAAGCCTTACAAGTGTAAGCTATGTAAAAAGGAATTTTCTTCTGCCATCTCTCTCCGAGAGCATAAAGTGCTGCACTCTGGAGAGCTGCCCAAATGTAAAGAGTGTGGGAGACTGTTCTGGACCTCCAGCTCCCTTCACATGCATAAACGTCTTCATACAAGAGAGAAACTCTATGAATGTAAGTACTGTAGGAAAGCCTTTGGGAGTTACTGTTCCTTTACCTTACATGAAAGGACTCACACTGGAGAGAAACCCTACGAATGTAAGACCTGTGGGAAAACTTTCAGGCATTCCAGTCACGTTCAGGCACATGAGAGAATTCACACTGGAGAGAAACCCTATGAATGTAAGACGTGTGGGAAGACATTCACTAATGGCCACTGTGCTAGAAGACACTTGGCAACGCACAGTGGAGACTGGCCTTACAAGTGTGACGTGTGTGGGAAAGCCTATCTTTATGTCTATTCCCTTCGAAACCACAAAAAATGGCACACGGAAGAGAAGCCCTATAAATGTAAGCAGTGTGGGAAAACCTTCAAAGGTTTAGCTTCCGTTCGAAACCACGAGACGACTCACAGTGGAGAGAAGCCGTACAAATGCAAGGTGTGCGGGAAAGCCTTCAGTTGCTCTAGTTATATTCAGAATCACATGAGAACACACAATGGACAGCCCTATAAATGTGAGGAATGTGGGAAAGCATTTTCATACTCCAAAAGTCTTCGGAGACACATGAAACAACACAGTTGATTGGAGGTGGATGCCTGGTAAATGTAAGTGGTGCCAAACAATCAGCCTTTGCACGTTCCAGCTTTATTTCTAGTACTCGGGACACAGGTAAATGGATTTCTTTGATATCAAGGCCAGGTTGATCTACATGGGAGTTCTAAGCCATCTGGGGCCATGGCAAAGTGGAATGCCATAAAGGAAGACACCCGAGGATGACCTCTGACCTTCACACGTGCACATAGAAGAAAACTGGTAGTAAGTGCTTTGAAGGAGAGAGTGTTAGGATGTGAGATATTGGGGAGACTAGCGTTGTGGGGGAGGGTGGAGGCTAAGGAGGCCATCAGTGGTTACTTCCCCACCCAGCCCATCCTCAGTGTTTCAGGAAGTGCTTGGCTGTGGGTGAACTTGGGAGCAGTGTGCACAGCCCTACCTTCCTTCCTGGGGTTAACAGCCATCATAATCTCCCATAAGATGTGCTGGGCAAGACAGACAGCTCAGCAGTCGGAGAGCTTGCTGCTCCTGTAGATGAAATGGGTTTAGTTCAAACACCCCTGTCTGGTGGCTCATAACCCCCCATAGCTCCAGCTTCGGAGAATCCTACAGCCTCTTCTGGCTTCTGTGGGCACCTACATACTCCCAATTAAAAATAATAAAAAGATAAATATATGTAGACTAGCCCACTTTGTTTCTTGAAGATTCAAAGTATAGGTTCCCTGTAGCGTCAGCTGGCCTGAAGGGTCACTAGATTCAAGGGGGAACGGGTTGACAGTTTTAGCCCTCATCTGCGATCATCTCCCAACCTTCTGTAAACATGTCCCCCAGACAAAAGTCAAAAGGAATATTTAAGGAATAAAAAGATCTCCAGGGGACTCTCTGGAGAAAGACACAAGAAGATTTAAAAGACATTCCAAACAGATTTTTTTTTTACACATAGATAGTCATTTGTCATATAGAGCAGAAAGAGAAAATGATGCAGACCTGGTCTGAAAAAACCTTCCCCTAGACAAATGTGTACAGTTTATGCAGAGAACAGATGCTCAGAGTTCAGCTAGTTGTTACTGGACTCAATTATTTTATCTAATGTAAAAACACTGGTTTAGTTTTACAGGCAAATAAAGGTCTTTGTTAGTAAATTGTCATGTGTTGTTGGAGCTCACTGAGAAGCTGATTCTGGAGATGGCTTGTCTTGCACCTGCTTCTGGGATGATGGAACAGGTTTACACATCCCTCACTCTGCTTGGGCATGCATAAAAGGCCTGTTGCTAGACCATCACCATGGCTTTGGGCTGTTTTCTTACAATAATAGTGGGAAAATTCCTATGTGTTTTTGCACTGCTTGAGCCCTTATCATTGGAACTCTGTGTGAACTTCCAGCACTGTTTCCTAAATAAAAGGGTCTCTCGAGACAAGTAAATTGCTCCCGAGCAGCAAAGCTAAGGGACTCCTAATGTTTCCTGGCACCAGTCAAGCAGGGCGGGCACAGTCTTTAATAAGAACAATTCATGGGATGCTGTATTTTGTGACAGCAATGAAAATGTAACTAACATACACTAATACAGATGTAAAATCAGTACCAAAGTTTATACAATTACTTAATGAATCAATAGGATAGGTCAAACTAAAATAAAGAACTGAAAAGGATAAAGAGGACCTTCTGCCTAAAAATCCTGCCAGAAACTCCAGCATCTGATACTTTCTCAAAATCTAAGACATAATTATAGTAGAATATTCTCTTTACTGTATAAAGCAAAACATACTTCTGACTGCCATGTGTGTTCTAGAAGGTATACCTAGGGCCATAAAGCCCTCATGGTTTAACAATGTGAAATAAGTATTATTAAGTTATTACACTATCCTATGTATGTAATTTGGATTCTTTTAATATACAATTACACAGTACTATCTTCTAGGTCAAACAACTGTTAACTTCATGAGTTGAGCTGCGCCTCCTTACAAAAGATGATCACAGTTGGACTTGTTGACTATGGATGTTTCTTTATAAAAGAAGGGATAGCCATGGTCGTTGAACACTCCCCTGAGTATCCAGCCCCTTCTCCCAGACAAATGTATGTAATTATGCCCCAATTGTACGTGGTCTCCTGGTCATGTTGAGTTACTGGGGTATATATGCTAGGAAAGGCAAAGGATATGGGGCTCAAGCTATGACGCTATGGGGAAGTCATCATCCGCACTGGGTAAAGACTTTCCAGGTCACCCCCACACCTGCCAACAACCCTTCACCTATACTTTGGAAGTAAGCTCAATAAACTCATTGACTTTCCAGAATGAACTTCAATCAAACATTAGTTTATCACTAGAACCTTGGGAAGGGGTTAAACATCACTTAGTACCTCCAGAAAAAATAATTTTCACAACAGATGCCAAATAATTTAGTTATTGTTGTTATATATCATGATATTAAGAAAAACAGCAAGTAAAAGATGTTAGAAGGGTACAGATGCGGAAATGTTTTAGTAAAGAAGCGTTTATTTATAAAGATTAAACTGTCTGGATGTTTCCAGAAGAGAGATGAAAGTGAGAAAGTCTATGCAAGTAATGAATATCTGAATAAGTTTTTAGGGTATGTATAAGATGAGACTTAGAGATGAGATAGAGATATTACATTTTCTAAGGTCAAAGTTCAGTCAAACTCTCCTTAAATTCATGGAGCCATTGATCTATTCTTGTGAACAATTATTAGGACCAGCTTAAAGAACAGAATATATGTGTAAGGTTTATTTAAAAGTGGTTGGCTTGTTTGTTTGTTCTGACCAAGCTTTATGTACAGATTACACAGTAATTGAAAGCACCAGACGGATGTAACTGACTCTTGTGGCATTTAATGGCCATACTTCGAGGTCTATGCTATAATGAAAAAATTCTTCAGACAGCAAATGGACCAAGCACATACCCAGGAGAGAGTTGGAAAACTTGTTTATTCCTTACTCATGCGTGAGGACCCAGGTAAGCAACAGATAGCTATTAGATTCTGGGGCTCTGATAGGTAGTATAGATGAACATTTTATAGTCAGTCTAACATCTTCAAGTTATGATTGGCACCTGGGACCTGTGTTTCATTTTATGATGGGCCAAGTTATCTCAGGAAATTCCTTCCCAAGTTCATTCAACTGTCGGTGCCCTTAACTGCAGTGCTATCTCCCCAGCACCTATAGTCAATTTTTAACTGCTCAACCACAAAAAGAATTTCCTGAAATTAATTGTCTTATAGCTATCTTGTAACAGGGTAACTAAGTTGGAAATTATAGTTTAAACCCACCAATGAAGTGGTTCTTAAAAGACGGTATATAAAACTCTATAATACCTACGAACTAATCTTGAGGTGGGGAGTGGCCAGAACTTCAGAGCATTAGCTCACCTGGGACTTAAACTGATAACAATAAAGAGGTGAGCTCTCCAACTCTCCAGGGAAAATGCTTGATTTCTCAGCTGCCTGATCGTCTATAACAAGAACATAACTCTCTTCTGGGCTAGTATAACAAGGAGTCCTTCCGTCCTTCTGGTCTATGATTTTACCTTATCCCATCAAAACACTGCAGAAACCACTCTATCATTTCTTTTACTAAAAAAGAAAAGGCCAAGTGTGGTTGTGCCCGCCTTTAATCCCAACACTCGGGGAGCATAGGCAGGTAGATCTCTATAAGTTCCATGACAGCCTGGTCTACAGCAAGTTTGAAGTCAGCCAGGGCTACATAGTGAGATCCTGTCTCAAAAAGAAATGAGAAACGGTGGTTAAGAGTAGCCTCTGCTCTCAGAGGACAGGGGTTTGATTCCTAGCACCCACATGGTGACTAACAAACTGTCTTTAACTCCAGTTTCAGGGGATCCCACACCCTCTTCTAACCTCCTCTGGCACCGCACAACATGGGTGCACCTACCTACATTCAGGCAATACACACATACACATAAAATAATAAATAAAATATTTTTTAAACCCAAAAAGAATAAATTTAAAGAGTAAAGGTCCTTTGAAGGCCTTTGAACAGTTCAAAAGCCACCAAAATCATTTACACAGCTGCTGTTAAGTTGTACATGCAGCTTTTGAGAAACCCATGCCCATACTAAAACTTCTCTCTCTCTCTCTCTCTCTCTCTCTCTCTCTCTCTCTCTCTCTCTCTCGTTCATTTGTGAGTCTGTGTTTGTGTATGCCACATGCATTCCGGTGCCCAAGGGAAGCCAGATGTCATGAGATGCCGTGGATGGCAGTTACAGGCAGTTGTGATCAGCAGTGTGTATGATGCGAACTGAACTTGGGTCCTCTGGAAGAGCAGCAGGCACTCCTGAACACTCAGTCATCGTTCCCTTATTGCTACAGCTTAAACCTATTAAAATGTGAAAGTCCTTCTTAAGCCAGGTGTGGTGGAGCATATCTTTAATCCCAGAACTAGCGAAGCAGAGGCCAACCTGGTCTATATAGTGAGTTACACTAGCTGGGGGTTCACTCAAACCCTGTTTTCTTAAAAAAAAAAAAAAAAAAAAATCCCTTCTTAGACTTCAGTCTTTCTTCATAATGACTAAACCTAAATATCTTTTCTGCTGGCAATTTTAAAGCTACAGCTTCCCCTGGGCTCCCTGGCTTGTGGTGACTGAAGGGGAGGGACCAAAAGTCACCGATTTCCAGTTACTTCCTACTTGACAAACTCATTAGAAAGGGAAATCCACATTCACACATGGTTGGGGCCAGAGTGGAAGGGGCACTCGTGGCTCTCTGTGATGTTATTTTGTCTTAGAAATGCTGTGGACATTGATTTAAAATAGATTGTAGACTGACATAGGACATTATCTGAAGAGATTATTGCAGTTGTGGAAAAGTCCCAAGTATAAGGTGTGCAGCGTCTTTCGGGCTGTGTAGAAAGGGCTCTTGTTGCCCGGGAGCGACAACAAGGTAAAGAAGATGGGACCGTGGGAACGTCAGCTCTCAGAACAGTTTCCCTGAGATCAGCCACTCCTAAGAATGATGATAAATAACAGGTCCTGTGATGGTTCAGGATGAGGGTAGAGGAAAAGAAGGTGACAAGCCTGTGGAAGGAGAGATACTTACTGAAGCATTGCTTACTAAATGACGACCAGATCGTCATTCTGGGGCAACAGGTTGGGTCTTTGAATAGTTTGTATCTTGCTAAGTAATATGTTAAAACCGGGTGGACAGGGTGCCATCATCTAACACAGAGGGGAAAAGGTGTTGCCAATAACAGAAAACCTTGTGGGGTGGAAAGTCCACATTCCATCGTGCAGCACAGAAATGGAGGGAGGGAAAGGGCATGTGGATGTCCCAGAATGAAATTTTGTGGCTGCTCGGGCTCCCCTCACTAGGTTCCTGCGCGTGAGCCGCATGAGCCGTCTGTCTGTGCAGGGAGACGGTCTCTTACAGCACGTTTCTCCCTCAGAGTGTGGGCTCCTTTGTGAACGGCCTGATGCGGCTTCCCCTGACTGCTCTGCTTGCTTCCTTCCCGGAATCTTATTTTTGTGAAACAGTGGTTTACAAAACCACTTCAGAGTTTTCTTTCACGAAGGGTAATGACATTCCTGGTTAGATCGGAGTAGATAGAATCAGGAGATCTGGAGAAAAAAAAAAACAACATTATTGACAACTTGGTAGTATGCGCTTTATGTATCTATTTACTTTGACTTTTTGAGACAATGCCTCACTCTGTACCCCACACTGACCTGGAGCTAACTATGTACTTACTCAAGGCTGGCCTCCAACTTGTGAACCTCCTGTCTCAGGCTTGCAAGTGCTGGAATTACAGGCCTGAGCCACCACACCCAGCTCATTGTTAGAGGTCACTTTAAATAAACCTTTGTGTATGCTCAAAGAATCACCATGCAGGAGAAAAAATAGGTCACTTCTGAGTCTTCCTGATCTTGTGCTTTGCCATCCAGATTTGACCATTGGATGGATTTGGAGGGACATTCTTCATGTTTAAGCGCCTGTTAAAAGATGCTAGATCGGGACTGACCAAGGTGACATGAAAATGAAAGATGAGACAGAGCTCAGTAGCAGATTGTTCTTTGTTAAGAACAGCAAAGGACCAGTTTCTCCACGGGATCAAGGCCTAAGGTTTGAGGGTTTAGGAAAAGAGGTGCCATTGTTACATTTCAGGAAGTTGGGACAAGGAGCTCTGGCATATGTTTTCCCAGACACTGGGTTGGGGGTTGGAGTTTGACACAGTTTCTGGGGTGCGAGGGTGTTTGAATTCTGAATGAAAAGGCGACACGATAGAGAAGTAGAAACAGAATCTGACCTCAACAGATGCAGATAGCTTTGTTAGCTGTAAAGGGTAAGCAACCTGTCCATGGAACGGAGGCTTTGTGCAGGGTTGAGGAGACTTTTCCTGTGTTGACTGCCTCCCTGGAGACTGAACCCTAGTTTGAGTATCTCTAGTGGGGTCTCCATGGCCTCCCTGAACAAGAGACAGGTGACCCATCAGAGTTTCAGAACATTTTTTAGATGCCCCGTAGTCCCCTGGAACTCAGTTGATCTTAGAGGGCAAAGGACAAAAAATTGTCCCTTTAAGTCCTTCTGACCAGCCTAGCATAGACCTCAAAGTATGGTTAGTAAACACCCAAGAAGATTAGTTACACCAGTCTGGTACTTTTAATTACTATGTAATATGTACATAAAGCTTGAACAAAACCCAAACGTTCTTGAATAAACTTTGATTGGACATATATTCTGTCCCTTAAGTTAGTCTTTATAAGAACTAATTTAAGTAAAAGTTTGACTGAACTTTGACCTTAGAAATTTTAAGATTACTTTAGTGGGTTTAGGTACATAAAGGGCTGTCTAGATAATATGGCAAGAGTGGGCCTAAGTCAGAGAAAGAGGAGGATTAACATCACAGGTCAAGTAGGCATAGCCCAGGAAAGGGATTTTTAAACAATTTTTAGGTCTGTCTCAAATGAAGGCGGTTTTGCTAACAGAAGCGGTCTGCTTTCTTTCCCAACCCTCAGTAGCCTGATTTATAGCTTTTCAGAAGGAAGGAAGGGGATTACAGCACATGCCTACAGATAGGAAATAAGCTGATTAGCATCCAAAACTAGGTGACCACAACTGTTTTCTTTTAGACTGAACCCATCTGGGACAGGGAAGCAAAACCTAGCTCAAGAGGACTTGAGTCCGATTATCTTGTTAAGAGCAAAAGGAAGAACCCTGAGTCCTAATGACAACTTAAAATACATTTCATAAATTTTATACCTTTTGTTGTTGGACAGAAGGGAAAAAAAATCCCCAAGGAAACATTTGCACAATGCAGAGAAACACAAAGGACATTTGCCAGTAGCTATGGGTAACCCCAACACTCAAGTGCCTCCATTCAGTTTGAGACTACAAGTGTGCAGTAAGACAGAGCATTGTAGCGTTTTTGGCTGCAGCAGCAATTATAACAACTCTTTTCCTATAAACCTGCTCAGATCTTCAATAAACTTGTTCAAACATTCTTATTACTCGTACTATTATGAGAACATCCTGCCATCTTAATCTTTATACATAAATCTTTCTTTACTAAAATAGCTTCATTTTTGTATCCTTTTACTATTTTTTCCTTTATTAATATCATGAGACATAATAGCATTTATGAACAAATTTACCATTTGTTGTGAGAATTTATTAAGCAATTGATATTTACCCTTTAAAATGTATGTATATGTACATATATATATATATATATGTACAGAGGTGAACAGTTATCTCAAATATAATTATATACAAAAAATGTAACATTAAGATTATCTATAAACTTTAAGATGTCTTTATAAGCCTTGAAGCAAGTTTTTTTAGTGACCTGCTTTCTCTTTTAAATGTTTAGAGATGATTTACATAGACTTGACAAAGATATGGACCTTGACGAACCTGTTTGTTAGCTTTAAAGAGGCAGTAGTGGTCAAAAATGTCCTTTAAAAATCTTTAAAATGTTTATATTACACAAACATATATTTCTAAAAGCACAGGGATTAGTGATCTTTTTTAAATCCTTGGAATAAAGAGCTTAAGCATCTCAGAAGAGCACATTTTTCTTAGGAGAAATTGCACCCTGGAGCAAAAGTGATCATCTCTTAAAATTAACTTCTATCTTCAAGCAGTAGGAACCACTAGAACCAGAATTAAGATCAGAATCAAATAGATAGCATTTTGACCCGAAAAAGAAATTGAGGGGTTAATTTAACAATTTCATTTTACATGAGAACTTACTTATAAGTCAATTGATACCCATAAATTATTTTTTAAACGAAGTTTATGTAGACCATGTATATAAACACAATTATACATAAGAGAGATTTTAGTAATCAAAATTTTGTAATTACTCTTTGTTGAGGTTATGTTTCCTGTTATTTTTATTGTGAAAAGAAAACACAAAGACCTCTAGTAAACCTATATATCTATCATTTTACATGTAGTCTTTCCTTAACAAAACCTTTATATTTAACAGTTTTATATCAAGAACACTTGAAGGAGAAATGATTTTACCATCTCTGACCAGCACATAACTGAAATAAAAATTTTATTTAATATGTATTTATTTAGAACCTGTTTTGAGAGAAAATTCGAATATATTTATGATTTTAATGAATACTGATTTGTATAAACAATTAGCATTTATAAGTTTTGGGAAACACTTAATAGACCTAGAGATATTGTTAAGTAGGTTTAAAGATGTTTAGTAAACTCAAGATTATAAGGCCTTTGAATGTATCATCAATATGCCCATACTTATAAATCTGCTTGTGCATTTTAATTTACCAAAATAATAAAACCAATCAATAATAATAAAACCAAAGAATGAAAAAGAAAAAAAACTGAAGTGGTCACAATACTTTTTAAAATTATTTTGATGGAAACAACATATGAAGACACTTAGGGATACACATGACACAGTTATGTGAGATCTCAACACTCAAGAACACTAGACATATGACATAATTACCTGAAATCTCAACACATGAAAATGATTATCATAGATGCATAGAAATAATGACATGAAAACTAGGTGCACCTAAAACACGATGATCAAGTTTGATTATGCTGATCTTTTGCAAGTAGGCATAGCTGAAGTCAAGATGAAGGCAGTCATTTGACTCAGAAGACAGTGCTATGTAGCATTATTTACTAAAAGAGCATGGAATCCAAATTAAACAAAAGAATGCAATAAATTAATATTATCTATGTACACATTGGGGCTTTGTAGAGTCCAAAGTGAACTTAATAAAAAATATGGCTTAGAGAGTTTTAGGTTTTAGATGAGTGTAGACAGTAGATAGAGAGAAAAACCTTATCAAATCGATGTCTGTGATAAATCTCATAAGCACTGTCAGTGATGCAAGCGAGAAAGGAAGAGGAGAGATCTCAGGCAGAATGGAAGAAGGGTTGGGATGGAGATCCCGCAGACAGAATGGATGAAGGGGTGGGATGGAGATCCCGAAGACAGAATGGAAGCTAAAACATGGAGAAAGGCCGTTCCTCAAGAGACAGGAAACCTGGAAACAAACTTGTAGCAAGTGGAGCATAGGACTCAAGGCAGAGCTTGACAGCAGGCTGCCCGGGAGAAGTTCTCTTTAAAAACAGGTAAGCATTATATAAAATAGTCAGTTTTTAAAACTAGTAAATTCATCATATAAAGTCAAAACCCAAAATAATGTTATTTAGAAATGTTAAAACAATGTAAAAACCTAAAAGTGTTTCTTAAAAAACCAACAAACAGCTGAATGAAATAAAGATATGAAAGAGGAATTAAATATACAGAAATACTGAAGAAAAATCAATCTGAAATAAATTAAATGCATAGTCGAATAAAACTTCTGTGGGAAATCTCGCTAATAGAATGAATTAAGAAGAGGACATAATAAAGATAAAGTATAAGGAGATGTGAACAAAGTACCCCGAAAGAAGTTGTAACTTTAAAATTAAGGCTGATAAGTGGCTAGAACTTTTATGATGGAGAGTTTGGAATGTTGTGATTCCAGAGCCAAATTATGTTGGGCCGTTTTTAGTGAACTTATTTGACCTGATAGATTCATGACCAGCAGATTAATCATTTGGAATGGACAAAGAGAGCACTAGTTTTGCTTTGGAATGTACCAACAAACCATTAAGTTCCAGCAACCCCAAAGCTAAGAATGACATCAGGTAGCTGAGGTTATAAAAAATATGTCTTGATTTGTAACTTGAAGTTAAAAACCAAAGAAACATTTGCAAAAAATTTGAGACACATGACTAAGTGTCTGTAGTTCATAGAATTTCCAGGATAGTATGCATTGAGAAATAAACTGAAACTAGTTACAGTGAAAGCTTGAGTGGTAAGCAGCACCTGAAATCATGAGCAGCTCGGGATTTGCAGTGGAGCCGTGGACAAGAACATGGGGTCAAGTCAGATGGATTTTAGGTTAGGCTAGACCCTTTATTGTCGTCAGAGGTAAGAAAACGTTTGAAATAAAATAGCATTGTTTTTACATTTTAATTTTTTGTGTGTGTGGCTTTTTCAAACTGCACCTAGTGCAAGGAACAGGAAAAGACCACTGTGCTGCGGACTGACGTGTGGGCAGAGCCGCAGAGACCGGACCTGCAGACTGGAGGGAGGCTGGGGAAAAAAATCCCAAAGGTGGGGGCTACTCGGGGGAGGAGGTGCTGGGGCCACGGGGGCGGGCTTCAGAAAGCCGAGAAAATCCCAAATGGTGCAGGAAAGCGGAGTGGCGGGCTGGGGAATACTCAGAGATAAGCGCCGGAATTTGCCCGGAGGAACAGAGGAACGGAACCAGGCAGGAACCGGAGTGAGAAGTTTTGCAGGCAGTTATCTGTCAGTAAATACTGTATGACTAGAAAACAAAGACAGAATTTTTAAAGGAGAACAGATGGAAGGGCTGGAGCAAAAGTGGCGGACGGGCGTGGGGGGTGGGAACAGGCCCAGAGACAGAAAAGGCTTCAGATCGCTCGTCATTCCATTTTTTAGGAAGTCGTCTAAGTCAGTGAGGTCCGAATTACAAATTTGGGCCGAATATGATTATTGTTCAATTATATTGGGTCCAGACCTCGGTTGATGAATGAATTAAAGTGACAGGCTTGATGTCAGTGAAGCCTAGTGCTTTAAGGTTATGCCTAAGGCAAGCCAGGGGCGTGTCTTTAGACCCAGAAACCTTGGACCCATTTTAGGCATGGTAAGAGTGGCCCTCTTTTGGAGGCAGGTACCCACATGCTACCAAGAGGAAACCACAGAGTGCCCAGGGACTGGAGCATGCGTCCCAAATTCCAGTGACCTGGGAGGAAAGATGTCAACCGTGGGCGCCCCCTAGACTGGACCTGAAATGAAAACTTGGACTGCTGGTGTTGGGTGCCAGGGTGTGGTGAATGACGAGAGGCCTCTGTTCTGGTCGAATGGATAGGTGAAGGGGAGAGAGAAGGCTGTGAGAGGAGAAGAGCCCAGATTGGGTTTATGTGGCACACCAATAAAAGCCCTGAATGCGGCTTGAACCACTTAAGAAGACAAAGGCCTCAGAAGCCTGGGCTACAGGTCACCTGGACTTGGTATAGTAAGCTCTCGGGGTGGCCACACTTCCAATCTGATGGGTCCCGAAGGGTGAGTTATAGAAAAGGTCACCTGGAGGGAAGAGCTGAGGCTCAGGATCCCCAAACTCTTCCTGGGGACCCCAAAAGGTGGGGCTCATGACCCCAAAAATCTTCCTTCTCACAGGAATGGAGGTTGTGAGTAAGGGTTGGGGGAAGCCTAGAAGGCATGTTCCTTCTCTGAATCCCTGAAGGGGGTCGTGCTCAGTGCTCCTTCTCGTAATCGGGAGAGACAGAAAGTTGATAGAGGAACCAGACATCTTCTGCAAGGGGGCTGATTAGAAACCAGATATCCAGGCTAGAGGTTTTTGTTTTGAGATAGATGTACCTCCCTCCTGGAGAGGAGAGGCAGGGTTGGTGAACAGGAAGGTCAGTTTGTTTAGTCATTTGTCAGGCTGATTTTCCTTCAGGGGGTTTTTCAACTTAGCTGGGGCTTGCCAAGCTGAGGAACTTATCCTTCAGGTCCTATTTATCATTAAAGCAGAGTTGCACTTGGATTTGCCTCTTTTGAACTTGGAATAAGTCACTATAACCAATATTATGTGCTATTAGTATTTTTACATGTTTATCAATTTTATTTTATGTGTATGCCTGTATATAAGTGCACCCGTGTTGTGCAATGATCTCGGAGGACAGAAGAGGGCTTCCAGGGATTCCCTGGAATTGGAGTTACAGCCAGTTGTTAGCTACCATGTGGTTTCTGGGAATCGAACCCAGTTCTTCTCCAAGAACAGCCAGTGTCTTAACTGCTGAGCCATTTCTCCAGTCGCATGTGATATTAGTATGTGTATGATTTCTTTGCTGCTTCTTAAGGACTTTCTACATGGACGTTGTCCTTGCCCTTGCTGCCAGGAGCACATTCGGTAGGAAGGCAGTTATGCCCCAAGCTGGTCTGGGCCTCACTAAGAGAGGAAGCCTAACTGGGGTGGACGTACTGCCACTTGGGCTCCACTTCGCCCAGTAGGGAATCCCTAGGGCTCTGGGCCCTGAACAGGAAGGCAGAGGCGGTGATACAAGCCGTCCAATCAGGATCGCCGGCGGATGGAGCTTCCTCACCCACCGTCTTTCTCCCTGATCCCGCCTCAGTTGCAGCGCTGTCCCGTCACTAAGGTGTCGGTGGGGCGGTGAAGATGGTTGTTATCCTCCCGGTTATGCTCCGGGCTCGGAGCCGCCCTGAGGCCGTAGCAGCGAACGCACGACTGGTCCAAACGGGAGAACTGGCAGGCGAAACGGAAATTCCGTCCCCGCCATCTTTCTTCCTGGCGTCGCCATAAGTCGGGGTGCTCTCCTGTCAGCCGTGGGAGTGCGGGCATCCCCGCCTCGCCGGCCGACCTACGACCGAGCCCAGGAGCCCGGGGCAGACATGGTGAGCGGCGGGGCGCGGTGCGAGGCGGCCGGGGCGCGGTGCGAGGCGGCCGGGCCGGGCTGCGGGCGAGCCGGGCTGCGGGCGGGCCCTCCGCTCCGGGCGGCGGGACCCCGCGCCCTCTCCCGCCCGAGCCTCCGCGGAGCTGCGCCCCGGGCTCCGCGACCGCGGCGGGGAAGGGCCGGGGCTTCTGCGGGACGCCCCGCTGGGAAGAGGCATCCGGAATCCGCGAGCTGGTGCCCCGTCGCGGTGCTGGGTAGGACCGAAAGTCCCCGGTTTCCAGGTAGTTCCTGTTTGACAAATTCATTCGAAGGGGAATCCACGGACACACGTGGTTGGGGCCGGAGTGGAAGGGGGGACTTGTGACCTGATAAGTAACTGCAGCCGTTCAACCACTTCTCTCATTCTTCTATTTGTTTCAAGTTATTATTTACAATATTACTTTTCTAAGTGGTAGTGCTTTTTTTTTTTTTTTTAACACAGTGGAAAAAAATACCTTTCTTGTTGAATATTGGTAAATTCGGGTTTATGTTTTAAATTGTGTCAGGCGGGTCGTGGGGTCTTTAATCTGAGCCCTAGGTAGGCAGAGGCAGGTAGATTCATGTGAGATAGAGGCCACCTGGGGCCACAAGGGAGACCTTGTCTCAAAACAAAACAACAAAATTGTTATTCTATGATTTAAACACAAGTAGTTTAGTTTAGTTTTGGCTGGCCTTAAACAGCTTCTCTGTATAACTCCACAATTTTTTTCAAGATTACACCTACCACTGAGTATTTTCCTATGTGACCCTTGTTTTATGAGTTATGTGGGTTTTTTTCTGTTATTTTATTATGTAAATGATGTTACTTTTCATTTAAAATTTAGTTTTTCTTGACAACTAACAATAACTTGGATTTTTGTATATTGTCATAACGTCGCTAGGGTTCCTTAGTAATTAATTTGCGTCGTTGCTGCTGATGCTTCTTCTGGACCTTCTACATGGACTGTCATTGCCCCTTGCTGTTCTGATGATATCACTTTCTACAAGAACACTGCCATTTGTGAAGAGTTTTATTTGCTCCTATGGAATCTCAGTGGCCTTTCTCTTTCTTGCCCTGTGTTTTTTTTTTTTTTGGCACTTGATATGATCTTGAGATGACGGATCACAGTAATTAAATTTTGAAGGTTCTGTCAATCTTATGTATTTATAATGATTCCCACCTTGGTGTGGTATAGAATAAGGTTAATACGTTGATAAGTAGGGTATGCTGTTATTTACAATCTTTGACATCTTTGTTCATAAGAAATGTTTGTAGTCTTTGTTTCTTTTCATGTCTTTTATTTAGTGTTGAGGATCATGGCAAGACTCAGAGCATGAATTAATGTTGATTCTGCTTCTGTATCCCTGAAGACATTGTAGATGATTGATGTCATACTTTCAGTAAGTGTTAGGCATAATCGACCAGAAGATGGTCTGTGGGCCTGGCCTTTCTGTTTTGATAGTCACTTGGTAGCATTTCCATCTCTTCATCAAATACAGTAATATCTGGATTACATTGTCTCATCTTGGGTGAAGTTTGGAAGATTTTTTTCTTTCCAGAAATTCACTGATTTCATACCAGTTATTTAATTTCTGAGCACAGAAGTTTCATAATATTCCCAGATGGTCTTTTGAATGACTGTGGGATTAATAGGATAGCACTTCTTTCATTGTTCCAAGTAATCTGTGTGTTGTCTATTTGTTTAGTTACACAGGTGAATTAGGTTCTCTCAATGTGCTTGTGGCTTTGTTGATTTCCTCTATTAATTTCCTGTTTAACTTCACTGTTGTTTTGGTTTGGTTTTGATCTTGAGACAGGATCTCATGTCTCCAAGGCTTAAGTCAAACTTACTGGGTAGCTGAGGATGACCTTGAACCCTTGGTCCATCTTAGTGCTAGTATTACATGCATTTGCCGCCACGCCCAGCTCCATTTGGTATTTTGTCTATTTTCTTCACAGGTTGTTGTGTGACTTTTCCTGAGGAAATGTGAACAAACATCACCCCAAATAGGGCACCAGTGACAGACAGACCAAGGAAACAGTTCTACCTAAATCTAGATTGGTGAACGAATGAGTTTGGGGTTACTTATGAGAGTGTGGATGATTCCCAGGCAGCTTCTTCACTAACAAGCCTGCCCCAGCATGGGCAACAACTCAGGAAAACAGCATTCCTAGAACTTCCCACCTAACTTCTGACCGCACCACTAGAAAGTTCCTTCTCCCCCAGCCTCTCCCTCAACCCTGAGGATGAGCCTTGTGAATCCTTTAACTTTCTGAGCCCTATTTCCTGAGCCTTATAACTCCCTTGGCTTCCTGAGTCTTTTGAGCCCTCCCTCCTCAAGGATGCATGTTTCAAAGCAAAGGAAATAGCTACAGAATAGTCCACCCATTCTTCCCACCCTTCTCCTGAGATACTCGCTAAGCCTTGGAGGGGCTGATATAGATTACATTATTTTCCTCTATCTCTGGCTAAACATTGGGCCACCGTGCCACAGTCTGAAATCTAATCAGAAAGAAATTGGTGGCTCCTGCAATAGTATCGCACTATTGCACCATGGAGCATATCTTGGCTGGCACGTTACAGTACATCCAGCACCCCTAACTGGGCGGAGAGTATTGGTGGTAGTTTTCCCCCAGTAGCCCGCCTCGTGACTTCTAGAACGACAGGAGAGAGGGAACCTCAGTCTCAGTCCCAGCTTGATTTTTCCGTCTCCTGCAGCCAAAGTATCTCCAGCTATAGGAACTTACCTTATACCTCTGGCAGGTACCACAGCAGCGACAATGACCTGCATGGCGTGGGGGACTTGAAGAGCCTCCATGGCCAACAGTTCATAGGGAAGCAGCCCTTCCCTGATCCTATTGGGGTGTTCACACAACCCAATGACTGTGGGATTATCCTTTCCCACTCACACTCCTTAACTAAAGTGTTTACTGTTCCTCCAGATGTTTTGGCAAGGGTTGGCATTTTTTAAAGAAGCCTTCTTGTTTTTAATGGTGGGTAGGAAGAATCATTTGAATGGCCAACACTGTCAGCTCAAACTGTGGTCCAGTAGGTCTTGAATGGCAAATGGATACCAAAATCCCATTAGCAGGGTCCAGTGCAGCATGGGAAGACCCTGTCATTTGTATCAGGTTTTTTCCTACAAATAATAATGTCAGGTAAAGTGGCATAAGGGGCAGATGCTGCACGTTTTAGTTTATCTTCTGCTATGTGATAAAGCACCATGACCAAAAGCAAATCGTGGGGAAAAAATTATTTTGGCCATGGTTTGAGAGGAGTGAGTCTCTAGTCCATCATGGTGAGGAGGCATGGCAGCGAACGGCAGGCAAGGTGGCCAGAGCGGGAAGCTGGGAACGCACATCTTCAGTCACACACAGCAAGCAGAGAGCAAACTAGAGGAGGTGAGACTGTGCACTTTCAAAGCCAGCCCCTAGTCACACACTTCCACCAGGAAGGCTACGTCTCCTAAAGATGCCATGACATCCCCAATAGTGCCGCCAGCTGCCGAGAGAGCGTTCAGATGCCTGAGCCTATTGAGGGACATTTCTCCTTCAAACTCCCACACTGTCCCGTCTAGCGCTCCATAATCCAGTCACTTTTCCTGAGCTGTCTGGCCACTTCACCTTAGATGCTGCTGCTGATGATGTGAGGCCACTGCACATATCCCCACTGCAGGACCAGCTAGTACCATCAGCCTGGCTGAGGCCCGGGGGAACGCAGCCACACTCTCGCTCCCCAGCCTGTCACTGGAGATGACACTCCTCTTATGACGGGTACTAAAACAGTGCTGTAGCCCTTGCATCTCCACTGGCCAAACCTGACTGCTGAGAGGGCCCCAGGCTGGGAAAACAGGCTCAACCCCCAGTATACCTTCTTACAGGCGAATAATGCACACAGCACACTCTAGAGGAGTAGCTGCCCCCTAAGATAAGCTTACTCTTTCTCACTGTTTGACCCATCATGTCTTCTAGGAACTGTTCCTCGGGCTTTAAAGCCTTCCGGAAGCTCACGGGTGTAGCATTTGGCTTTCTGCCCATTGTTTTCCTTAGCAGCTTAGGCTCAACCCAGATCTTATCACTGTTGCTTTTAGTAGACCCAAATTAGGGCTTTATCTGCACCACTTTAAAAAAAAATTTATTTATTATGTTTTATGTGTTGCCTACGCATTGCACTTGTGTTGTGCAGTGCCCACAGAGGTCAGAAGAGGGCATTGGATTCCCCCAGACCTGGAGTTATAGATGGTTGTTAGCCACCATGTAGGTGCTGGGAATCAAACCTGGGTCTTCTGCAAGAGCAGTCAGCGCCCTTAACCACCGGGCCATCTCTTCAGCCCCCTGCAGTCCCCTTTTCTGATTCCCCTCTTGATCACTTCAGTACTTTTTGAACTCAGGATATACATACTGTCCTGAGTTATTCGGATCTGCCAGGGCCTCTCCAACTTCAAGATTGCCCTGGAACTCAACAGTCCCTACTAAATCAACTTCTTTCTTACCTTGCCTGTAACTACACTTCTATCTGGCCCAATAGAATGAGCATTAAACATCACCTCTCTTGTGTGAAGTTCCCTAAGTAATGCCTGTCCTCCTTTTATTCTCTTCCATTCCCTGTTATTTGTGGGGAACTCAGCCAGTAATAGCCAAGTGTCCCTCAGTGGCTCATGAGCCTATCAGGAACGGACCTCCTCCATTATCTCAGGTTACGCAGCTTCATCTCAAGGAATGGTACCCAGTTTCTCTGCTTACACAACATTCAGACTGGTCCCGTCCACTCCCATGTTCACAGCAGACTGAGAGGCTCTTTCATTCCTTGTTTAAAAATCTCCAACAATTCAAGCAGCTTAGGTGCAGACTCTCCCCTGAGGATCATAGTTTCTATACTGGACCTCCTTTCTGCATGCATAACCAGGGGTTCACCTTTTTTTTTTCTCTGAAAGGTCAGACCTGAGGGTATCTTCTGTCACCTCTACCTGCCACTCTCCACTTCTTTCCAAGAGAATCCAGGAGAAACCCTTGAGCACAGATTACCTTTTACTCTCTTCCTGGATCCTGCCAGCCATAAGAAACCACAAGCTGCTGCCACCTCCATTTCATCCTGTTTTTTCTACTTTTGATGCCGAATCAGAGGCCAATGTGGAGGATAGCCAGCGCATGTCTTTTCGTTCTGATTCCTCCCTTACATGGGCAAGTTCTTTTGGGAAAACAGCTCAGCCCCAGTTGCATGTCATATTGCCCACAACAAAGGCCACTGCACAGCCTGCTTACAGTTCATCCCATATTTGCTCCCTTCAAGGACTGCACTATACTTTCTGGTCCATCGGCCATTTGGGGGATATCCCCATATTCACAAGGCAAGCCACACTTACCAAGGGAATTATGCCACCCCCATGGCACAGCAAAGGCAGCCACCCAGAGTTCCCCCCAGGATGCTGCACTCAGACAGCTCAGCCTTACTTGGATGTCTCTCACCCATCTCAAGGAGCATACAGCCAGCACTACAGCTAGGAGGCACTTCATCCCAGACCCGCCTCTCCCAAATTCATCTGGTCTGTTGGTTCCTGTTCAAGCACTGTGTTGTGTGCTTTTCCTAGATAGACATGTTACATATATATCCTTTATCTTTCATTAGATATGTTTTGGTAATTTTCGATCATGTCCATTTCTGCTGTGTATTTTAATTCCTTTATATTGACAATATTTCAGATTTTTGACAATTTTCTTTTAAATTTATACTTCAACAATTTCATACATATATGTGATATATTCTGATCACATTCAACTTTCCTTTTTTATTTAAATTCTTGTGAATTTCATATAGAAGTACTGTATTTACGTCATTTCCCCACCTCCAGCTTCTCCCATGTCATCCTCTCCACACTCCATCTCAAGTTCACAACCTCTTCTATATTGTTACACACACACACACACACACACACAGTTAAATATGTTATGTCTAAAACCTACACAGTCCATTTCGTATTCCTCAGACGCTGACGAGCTCAGCTCCTAGGACCGGATAACCTATCAGAGACCTCGTTTCTGGAGAAAACTGCTCCTCATTCTCTCGGCCATCGTCGGCTTCCGCTGCAGGGCCTTGTGAAGCTCACCCTACCCGAACTGGCATGTCAGAGCTGGACATTGAGCACGCTGCACTGCTTTCAGGCAACTCAGCAAATAGGAAAGTGTTTTCCTGGCAGTTGAGTTGGTCTGTCTTCCAGTCGGCTTGAATGGTCTGAGCCTCCTGCAGGCAGGTCTGCTGGTCAGAGGGTGTCTCAGCCGTGCCTACTGCTCATACATGCTCATACATACTGCTCATACATGCTGCTCATACATGCCTGGCCACAGAAAGAAGGGCGCTAGTTCAGCTCGGTTTCAGGCCTTCCTGAAGCTTTTGAGTTGTTTACTCCCTGAGCCTTTACTAGGTACCCTGCAGGATGGAATGTTCCACCTCCTTTGACAACCTTGTGTCTTAAGGAGCTTCCCTCCAAGATGGAATGTGTTATCTCAGAGGAAATTGCTACACAGGAATGTCCAAGTCTTTTCTTGGCAGTTGGCAGGTATTCTGCCTTTTTTTCACTAAGTGTATTTACATGCCTTTACTCTACAGTTCCTCTCCCTTATCTATTCCAACTCCAAGTATGGGCGACCTTTCAATGATGTACTAGATAGGTATTATTGATTTTTGTCTTATCATCTTATTATGGTCTGAATGTGGTATTTCATCAGACTTTTTAAAATATTTATTATTTTTATTTTGTATGTATGAGTGTATTGCTCTCATTTATGTAGGTGTGTCTGTGTCACACAGTGCTCACGGAGGTCAGAAAAGGGCATCAGATCTGTCAGCCACCATGTGGGTGCTGGTGTTCAAACCCGGGTCCTCTGCAAGAGCAGTCAGTGCTATTAACTGCTGAGCCATCTCTCCAGCCCACACTTTTTTTTTTTAAACAAGCTTTCATGTTCTTTATTTGGCTTCATCTAATCTGGTGCAGCTTTCAAACAATGTTTTATCTGATTTATTAAACTTCTCTTCCATGGAATTTCTCACACACATCAGCATCTCTCCTTCATTCAGTAACATATGTATTCTCTTGGAAAATTCCTTGATAATTTTTTTTAAGTCATTCTTCTGAATTATCAGCCTGGCTGATAATCTGTTGCTGTAGAATTCTGAGTTTTAGAAGGGACCATTGTTTTTCCATGGTTGTGTTTCAGTTTTTATATTTATTTACCTGTTGTGGTAAATTACACACACACACATATGTATATGTATTTTTTAAATTTATTTTCATGTGTACGGGTGTTATGCTCACTTGTGTGTTAGTGTACCCATGTCATGCAGTGCCCGAGGTGAACATAAGATGTTAGATCCCCTGGAACTGGAGTTATGAACAGCTGTTAGCTGCCATGTGGGTGCTGATTTTTTTTTTTTTTAAGTAGGGAAGAAAGGAAATGAAGTAAGAAGGAAGGTCGATAAAGTACAAAAAATAGAATGAAAGAGAAAAATGAAGGGATTTGAAAGATAGCTCAATGGTTAGGACCAGTTGGTGTTCTTCCAGAGGACCTGAGTTGGTTCCCAGCACCCACATTGGGTGGCTCACGGACACCTGTCGATCCTACTCCGGGGGATCTAACACCTACCTCTGGCCCCTGCAGTCACCCACACACATGTGGCATATCAAGCACAGACATGATTACATAAATAAAAATGACTTTTGAAAAAAATAGAAATAAAAAGGGGGAAATGACCAGAAAAAGAGAGGAAAGTCAAATTCAGAACACACAGAAAACCCCATAAAAGTAACGAATTGCAAGAATGAGAAGTAAAAAGTAATAAAAGATAAAACAGAGTCGGGCACGTTTGCAGTTACAGAGCGTGGAAACGACTGCGGGTGGCGACCGGCATTCCACTTCTGCTTTGTTTCTCTTCCTAGTCTCTGAAACCCACCAAGTTTGATTTTCCTGGAACATCAGTTTCTGGCCAGGAACCGGTCGCTGACCTTTGCTTGTTGCCTTGTCATCCCACACAGACTCAGACTATGGCTGACTTTCCCTCCCTTGCATCTTGTGCCCTGACCCTTAATGTTCATCTGTTTAAATACCTTCATCTATTTCTTGTGGTCTTAAATTCAGCAGTTGACTGTGACTTCAGAACATGAATCTTTCCTGTGTTCCGGGTAGCTGATGCCTCCGTACTTCCCAGTGTAGCTCTTGATCTCGTCCTCCCTCTTCCCCGGGGAGTGCCTGGATTGCAAACATATCCTGCCGTCCTGGTGTACACGGGTTTTGAGTGTTCAAACTCAGGTCCTCGTGCTTTACCCACTGAGTCTGCTGATGTCTTAAATATAGAATGTGGTTGTCAGTTTCGCTTTTGTATTGCACAGTACCTGAGAAGAGAAACTGGAACTGTGTGTGGTGGATGATTACTCTTCGTTGTCAAGTGACAGATTTTGGAATCACCTAGGAAACACACCTCTGGGTATCTGTGAGGGGTTTTGCAGTACCCATTTTGAATGTGAGTGGTACCTTTCTGTGTTAGATTCTTTTTCTGTTGCTCTGATAAAATGCCCTAATGGAAGCAATTTTAGAGAGGAAGGGTTTATTTTAACTCACAGTCCATCATGATGGGAAAGTCAAGGCAGCAGGAACTTGAAGCCGCTGGTTACATTACATCCAGTGTTGGCGGAAGAAAGCAATAAGTGCATGCTGGGACTCAACTCACTCTCCCCCATTTGATTGATTTTTATATTTCACTTTTAGAATTTTTTGTTTTTAGAAAGGGTCTCCTGTACCAGGCTGCCCTCTATCTCATACAGATCACCTGCCTCTGCCTCCAAAGTGATGGGATTAAAGAGGTGCACCACCATGCCCAGCGTGACTTTCTCCATTTTACACAGTCCAGAATCCCCTGCCCAGGGAATGGTCTCCCCTACAGTTAAGATGGGTCTTCCCGCATCACTTAACATAATGAAAATAATTTCCCAAAAGCGTGTCCGGAGGCCTGTCTCACAGGTGATTCACAACTCTAGCGCTCACACACAACTGTGGACCAGGGTCTCAAACTGAATACCAAAGGAAAAGGGAGGGAGCCGGGTGGGCAGCAGCACGCTCCGCTCCATGTGTTGATTCGCACTGCTGTGAGGAGTCCCAGCTTCACGCTTCTGTTCACACTGCCTCTACCGTGCCCCGCCCACGCTTCTGTTCACACTGCCTCTACCGTGCCCCGCCCACGCTTCTGTTCACACTGCCTCTACTGTGCCCCGTCCCCAACCCTGAAGGACTCCTGTGAAGCCATGAGCAAAAATACATCCTTTGGGGGAGGGGTACCGATGGGGAAGGGAATCCAAATATGACTAAGATGTATGAAATGCACAAAAATTCAATAAAAATATATATTGCAAAAAACAACAAAAATCCTTCATCTATAAAAAAATAAATCCGGGACTGGAGGGATGGTTCAGCAGTTAAGAGCACTGGCTGCTCTTGCAGAGGACCCATGTTCGATTCCCAGCACCCACATGGCAGCTAACAGCCATTTGTAACTCTAGTTCCAGGGGATCCAATGCCCTCTTCTGACCTGTGGGCACTACACGGCATGGGTGCATCCACCAACATGCAGAGAGTCCACTTACACACATATAAAAATAATAAATAGATAAATTTCGTAAGTTGATATTTGTGACGATGATTAGAATGTTAACTTTTAGAGGTTAAAAGATTAATTTTGGCCCTCAAGTTCAGTTAAACTCAATCTGTTGTCACTTAGCTCAGTTACTTTGGGCTTATGGTGAAGCAGAGGATCATGGGTATGGGAAACGTACCTCTTGGTAGGCTGGAAACAGAGAAAGTGGGAAAAGATACTGACTTGAGGGCGGTGCTGCCTCGCCCTGCAACCGAGTGCTGCCGGCTCCACTTTTCACTGACTCCCATAATCTGTTCAGCTCCGAACACATCAAACAGCAAATCCATCGGTGACATCAGAGCTCTTGTGATCTAGTCTCGACACCCCAAATCCTACCTGTGAACATTGCAGCATTGGGGACAGAGCTTTCAGCTTCTGGAGCATATTCCACATGCAGACTATAGCATGGAGTTTCTAATTTACATCACACAATATCTCACTGTCTTGTTCTGAAGACTTTAAATACTGTTAGACATTTATAGCTGCTAATTTGGGTGGTTTTAAGGTTGGTTGAAGTGTTTGTTTGGGGAGTAATGAAATCTTACAGGTAAGTGTGATATGTGGCAATTGTAGTCATCGAGCTCTGTCTTAAGAAATGTGACAGCATTTTCTTGTCCAGTAAAACTTGCAGTAGTTTTCCATTGGCATAGTGAATTGTCCTCCATGAGTCTTTATTACACAATTATAGTTGGTCCACAATAAACCAAATTTCTACCAGGCTTCTCTTAGTATAGACACAGAAATGTATTCAGAAATAATAATAAGTTGTGATAGAATTCATTGAATTCCATCCATCCAGCTCCGTCAAGGTTCATTATCCAGGTGTTACTTTGGGACTAACTGATGAGCATGTTAGAAATCTGTAAGTGTTCAACGAGATAGCAGGTATTAAACAGCATATTGTTTGTACAAACTTTAAGGACACTGAGCCTACTTTCTCATAGAATTGGACAGATGCAAAAACCAAACTTTGGTCTAAATGTAGAAATGTGGTCCTAGACCACAGGAATTAATACTTTGCATACTAGGACTTTGTTTGAAGAATAGCAAATGCCTTTGGAAATCGGAAGGTCCAGCAGCATAATTGGTTGGGTTTTGTTTGTTTTTGTTTTGTCTTCTTTTGTTTCTTATTTTGCTGTTACTTTATAAAGAGTTCAGAGCTAATTTGGGGATTCATCTGTTATAGATAGCATGCAGTCATGGTTGTAAGGGTGCGGTGACCAGGACATGCACCGAACATTCAGAGAACACTTGGAGATTTTCAGTGTCTCACCTTTTCTTCTGGAAATATCCGGGCTGTTTTAGGACTCCGTGACCTTTGAAGATGTGGCTGTGAACTTCACCTTGGAGGAATGGGCTTTATTAGATCCTTCCCAAAAGAAGCTCCACAGAGATGTGATGGAGGAAACCTTCAGGAACCTGGCTGCTATAGGTGTAGGTGAGATCATATTTTTTATTTAGTCAATCGGAATAGAAGTTTGCCTTGCTCAAAAACATTGCTCCATGATTTCAAATATGGGAAGGGTCGACTTGGTGAATATATCAAGCATGGTCATGTTACATCACAGATCTATCTAGAATTGAATATTTTCTCTATTATAGACAAGTGAATAATGATTTTTCTGGGTCTGTATTCTAGAAAAAGTACAAGAATTTGAACACATAGAAGGTGACCACAAATATTCTAGGAAAACCCTAAGGTAAGTTACCAACCCAAATGATAATATTCCTCAAGAATCCGGAAATGGCCAGTGATTTTTTTTTTTTAAGACAACTCTACAAATAAGCCCAGCTTCAAGTTGATTTAATCTAAGGCAATGATCTCCTAAACTGTGTACGGGATTAGAAGTATTTGTAACATTGACATGATTCAAGTGATACTTTATGATGGTTTTGTGTACATAAACTTTTGCACATGTAGAAAGTTATTTAAAATGTTGTATGCACTTTCCTTCAGGCTTTTCATGTGCAGCATATATAAAATGTAAAGGAATTTCATGTTTACTCTGGAACCAGTATTCAAGATATCTTATGTATTTGCAGATATTTTTGAAATAGAAACATTTTTTCTGTATATGCAGATTTTTTTAAATAGAATTTTTTTCCCCAAGCTGTTTGCATAAATAATATTCCAGTACATTTACATGTAACATAGAGGCAGAAATGGTGGCTCATGTCCTCATTTGCTGCTAACTGGGCGTCTCATGGAGATGACTGTTCAGTTTGAAGGTAACCTGAGCATCATACTAAGACACATCAAGAATAGATACATACATACATACATACATACATACATAACATAGATACATTCATTGTTTCCAGAATAGTTAACTTGTCACAGGCATCAAGAAATCCCTCCAACAAGGCACTCACTGTGAAACTTGATGACCTAAGTTTGATTGGTGGACCTATGTGGTGGAAGGAGAGAACCAGCTCCAGCACGCTGTCCTCTGACTCCACACCGTGGCATGTGTGCGCACTCTCAAACACACACACACACAGAAAAAAGCAAAAGGGTTTTGCAGAAAGAAAGCCCCTATGAATACAGTATCTCTCTATTACCTAGCTCTGGATCCTTTAGACCCTTCATTCATGTTCATAAACTCTCAGGAATTCAGCTGGTAGGGAATTTACAACTTTAGTAGTGTGCTTTCTACTTTTTACAGAAATGAAGTTGTGGCGCGACTGTGGGAAAATAGCAATGCTAGTCAATGTGAAGACATCTTCAAACAGATTCCAAATACTGTTGTGAACAAGGAAGTTTCTTGTGGAGTAGTGCTGTGTGAAAGCCGTGTGCATGGAGACATGCCTGCTGGGCATTCGTCTCTTAATGCATCAACACCTATCCAGACTGCACGCAGACCTTACGACTATGGGATATGTGGAGAGAGTCTCTATAAATTTGGCGAATGTGAGAAAGCCTTCATTGATCCAGGATACTTTCTGAAGCATAAAGACACTGACACTGGACAGAAACTCTATGAATTTAACCAATGTGAGAAATTCCTCCAGAGTAACAGTTACATTAAAGTACAGGTGAACGATGAAACTAGAGAGGAGCTGTGTGTGGGTAAGCAGCATTACAATGCCTTTACTTATCGCAATTTTCTTCACTATATCGAAAAGATTCAGACTGGAGAGAAACCCTATGTATGTAAGCAGTGTGGGAAAGCCTTTTCTTTTTTGAGTAACATTCGAAGACATGAACGAACTCACACGGGAGAGAAACCATACAAATGTAATATGTGTGATAAAGCCTTCATTTGTTTGACTAACTTTCAAGAACATGAGCGAACTCACACGGGAGAGAAACCCTATTTATGTACACAGTGTGGGAAATCCTTTTCTTTTTTGAGTAATATTCGAAGACATGAACGAACTCACACGGGAGAGAAACCGTACAAATGTAATATGTGTGGGAAAGCCTTCAGTTATTTGACTAACTTTCAAGATCATGAAAGAACTCACACTGGAGAGAAACCCTATGTGTGTACACAGTGTGGGAAAGCCTTCACTTACTATTATTCCTTCCAAACACATAAACGATGTCATACTGGGGAGAAACCGTATGTGTGTAAGCAGTGTGGGAAAGCCTTCAGTTATTACAATTCTATTCAGACACATAAACGATGTCACACTGGAGAAAAGCCCTATGTGTGTAAGCTGTGCGGTAAAGCTTTTACAACTCTCAGTTCTCTTCGATATCATGAGAGGATTCACAGTGGGGAGAAGCCCCATGTATGTTTACAGTGCGGGAAAGGCTTCAATTCTTCCAGCACCCTTCGAATACACGAAAGAACTCATACTGGAGAGAAACCATACAAATGTAAGCAGTGTGATAAAGTTTTTAGTGTTGACAGTTCCCTCCGATGCCACGAACGAGTTCACAGCGGGGAGAAACCCTACGTATGTAAGCAGTGTGGGAAAGCCTTCACCCGTCACACCTCCCTTCGATGTCATGAAAGGATTCACTGTGGAGAGAAACCCTATGTATGTAAGCAGTGTGGAAAAGGGTTCATTTCTTCCAGTAACTTTCGGAAACATGAGTGGACTCACTCTGGTGAGAAGCTCTGTGTTTGTAAACTGTGTGGCAAAGCTTTCACTGGTCACAGCTCCCTTCGACGCCATGAGAAGATTCACAGTGGGGAGAAACCCTACGTGTGTAAGCATTGTGGGAAAGGCTTCTCTTCTTTGAGTGGTTGTCAAAGACATGAACAAATTCACACAGGTGAAAAACCCTACGTATGTAAGAATTGTGGAAAAGCCTTCACTAATCCCAGCGCCCTTCGCAATCATGAGAGGATCCACAGTGGTGAGAAACCCCACGTATGTGAGCAATGTGGGAAGGGTTTCATTTCTTTTAGTAAATTTCGAATACATGAACGAATTCACACTGGAGAGAAGCCGTATAAGTGTAAGCAGTGTGGCAAAGCCTTCACTGGTCACAGCTCCCTTCGACGTCACGAGAAGATTCACAGTGGAGAAAAACCTTTTGTATGTAAGCAGTGTGGAAAATCCTTCTATACTTTAAGTGACTGTCAGAGACATGAACAAATTCACACTGGTGAGAAACCTTACATTTGCAAACAGTGTGGGAAAGCCTTCACTCGTTCCAGTTCCCTTAAAATACATGAAAAGACTCACACTAGACGGAACTCCATAGTATAGAATATGAAAAGTCCTCTTTATTGCAGTTCTTTCCTAACAAACTTGAGAATACCTAGGACAGAACCAGTGTCACATTGTTTTAGGAATGTCTGTGGGTGGCTATCTTGATTGAATTCACAAACACAGTAGTCTGTACTATAGTGAGAAACCTTAAATAGAGGTGCAAATGTCTTCGGTTAGCCCATTTCTGAGAACTTGTATGGTAACATAACAAAGTTGTCAGCTGTAAAAACATTTTTTTGAAGTTCTGTGAAAATTCCTCAAGTAATAATTCATATATACAGGGGGATATTGATGTGAATTAATTTATGTACAGTGTTCCAGAAATTACATTACTTGAAAGAATTACATTACTTAAATTTTTAAGTGTATTGTACTAACTGCTCACTCATTCAGAAGATGGACCTTGGGAATATTTATTTCTATCTTTGACTCTTGAAAATAAATTTTTAGGTGACCTAATCTCTAAGGCTTCTTTAAGCAGCTGGGTGTGAACTTAGTGTCCTTTTTAATTAAGTCGTGTGCACCTGCCCCTCGTATTAAGCCCTGTTGGTGGAGCAGATGTGCTGTGTACTCTGTCTTTTTATTCCTTTTGTCACTGTTTTTGCCAAATCCCTGAAACAGCTTAAGAGATGGAATTTCATTTGTTCACACTCAGTTATGGCGGGAAGTCAGGGCAGTGGTTCTCAGTATAAGAGGGCAGTGGAGGACACCCCAAGCACATGCCTGTCCGGTGACCCGCATTCTCCGATTAGGCCAGACCTCCTACACTCCATCACTTCTCGATAGCACCATCGTCATATTATGAATATATCCAAGGGTTAATCCCTTCATTAGGTCATCGCCTTGTTGATCTAATCACTCTGGAAATAATGTCACAGAGTTGTGCTTTCCTAATACCCTGGACAGCTCACAGTCCAGTCAAGTTAATAATGAAAATTAACGATCACAGTCTTTTTTTCAGATCAGATGACATTTTTATATAAATTTTGTATTTTGTATTTTGACATAAGTTTTCTTGAGGATTTGCACATTAGTTTCTGAACTGTTTCAGCCAATTTATGGATTATCAAGTAAGAGGATATCTGTGAATACCATAGTATAATCATAAATTGGATAAAATTCACAAATTTGCCAAATTTTCCCTTCCATGTCATTTCCATCTGTCATTTCATTCCAGGTCATTGTGATGTGCTCACAAGTAACGGTGTCTTTACCCTTGTTAATTTCACTCTGGCTCATGTTATTGTAACTCTTATTTTGCTTAACTCATACCAAAAGATGCGCCATGGTAGTTTAAGTGCCTTTTTGCCAGAGACCACAAGGACCTTACCTTTTGTGGAGTAAGACGTGATGTAAAATACTTCTACATCTGTTTGTAAGTAGTAAGCGACTTTATGTTTCTTCATTAAAATGACTTTATTTTCCTTTTTGATTGTTTTTTTCTGGGGGGGAGGGAGGTGGACAGAATCTTGCTTTGAGCTCAGGTTGGCCTGAAACACACTGTGTAATCCAAGCTTCCCTCGGACTCATGGTCATATGCCTGAGGCCCCCAAGTGCTGAAATTACAGGTGTGAGCCTTTGCACTGGGCTTACAAGTCGTTCTGGATTAGTTACTTTTCTGTGGCTGTGATAAAATACCATGGCCACGGAAGCTTGTAGAGGGAGGAGTTTATCTATCTTCCCACTCCAGAGGGATCGGAGTCTGTCGTGGCAGGGAGGTGTTGTGGCGGGATCAGAGTGTCGTGACAGGGAGGCGATGTGGCAGGCGTCGTGGCAGGGAGGTGTCATGGCAAGAGGAGAAAGAGAAGCACTCACATCTTCAAACAGGCACAGGAAGCAGAGAGCAACTGGAAAATTCACCAAGGCCGCACCTGACACCTCCCCAAACCGCACCACCTCACCCCTAGAGGACATTATTCAAACCACTACACAGTGGTATTTGAATTTCTGAAGGATTTGTACTTTTGAGTTATCAGTTGATACTAAGCATGATGGGTTGTCACCCTGTGGTGGTTATATTGAAGGTGTGAGTTCAGCACTGTCTTTGGTAATCATAATAGTTCCTACCTGGAAGCTACGATGATGGAATGAAGGGAAACAGTTCATGAGGCCACTGAGTTCAGTTAATAAAAACTGATCGGGAGTTGTTCCTTCTCATTTTTCACAAGTATTGTGTCTCACCTAGTTCACAGACGCATGTACAAGACATTTCTGTTATTTGGTTCATTCAAATCACTGAGGAGCAGTGTCTACTTTTGGAGGTATGTGGCCTCGCTGTGGCTCTGAGACCAACTCCAGTCTTCCAGACCTCTTTTTTATAAGTTTATTGTTTATCATTATTTAGACACAGTATTTATTTTTCCCTGGAAATGGCTCTCCAGTAAATACAATCATTCTTCATATTTGCTGGTGTGTTTCCAGAAACCCAAGTCAAAGTGGAAATGTAAGTTGGAAATGCACTCAATACACCTGTTGTTCAAAGCTGTTTATCTTTTGTGCCTAAAGCATGTCTTTTATAATAGCATCTTGAGTATGTCATATAACTCATGAAGAGTGTAGGCTGCATGAAACAGTTCAAGCTCATGCCGCTGAACTGTAGCTTACTCGGCTGCCCACCCAGTGTTGTCAGAGAGTACCCTACAGACCCAACTCCAGACGGAGATTCCCTTTGAAAACTGAAGACATTGCTGTTCAGTATATTTGTTTCTGAGCTTCTTCATGTAAAAAAAATCATAAGATTATTATGAGTCACTGGTCAGCCCTGCTTCCGTTAAACTGTGCAATCCACCTGTTCCCCAGTGTGCTCACACTCCTTAAATCCCCTCACTGAATCTATAACTGTTGCACTGCTGTGATAGACTATATGGCAGAACAACCTAAGGAGGAAGGATTTGATGATTTCAGTGGGTCTCAGTCCCTCCAGGAGGAGGGCCTAACACATGAAGCCACTCAGTCTGTGGAAACAGGGCCTTACAGCGGCACCTCGCGACCAGTGATACACAGGAAGCAGGCAGCAGGTTGGAAACGAGTGCTCTAACCTTCAGAGGCCCGCTGCCCTGAGTCATGTGCTTCCTCTACCCACACCCCACCTCGTAAAGGTACTACAACCCTCAAAAAGCTAAAACACAAGCTTGCGGGAGACATTCCAGATTGGGACCATAGCAGACTCCGAGGTGAGCGATAAGTTTAGGGAAGCTGTGAGAGAAAAGGCCAGGACTGGACTTTACAGTCTGTCGCACGGAATACGCGTCTCCTGTCATTTTCAAGCACTCTGCATATACTGTCATCAAATTAGAAATTTGATGGACTGGAGAGATGGCTGAGTGGTTAAGAGCACTGGTTGCGTTTGCAGAGGATCCAGGTTCAGGTCTCGGCACCCACATGGCGGCAAACAACTATCCGCGATTCCATGTCAAGGGATCTGACGTTCTCTTCTGACCTTTATGGACATTACGTGCATATATCATACATCATACATATCATACACATACAATAAAAATAAATTTAAATTAACTAAAAACATACAAAATTGAAGTGGGATAATCATAATCACATGAAAAATGAAATGACAGCAAGGGCTATGGCATTTTATGAGAAAAATGGAGCTGGAAACAAGCCTTGAAACATTTGCCAAATAGAAATAAGGGCTGCTAGCACAGTAGGCAGTGACAGGCGACAAAATCCGGGGTATGTCTCCTGTTGAAGGAGATTTGCTGTGCGTGTGGATGGCCTCATAGTTCACTTCAACGTCCACATTCAGAACATCTTCAGCCCTATGTCAGCAGGTGTGTGAACCCCTGGATGTGGAAGTACTGCAAACAGCCTGCTGAGAGTGACTGTGGTTTCGTACATACGTGAATAGAATAGTGTACAGTTTCTGCTATGCTAACTTATCCCCTGTGATATGTGATTTCATGCTTCCAGATAGGATTCAAGAACCTGAATGTTCTGCTTACCTTGCATTTACTTTTGTTGTTTGTTGTTTGGGGGTTGTTTTATTGTTGTCTCTTTGGGGTTTTTTGTTTGTTTGTTTGAGACCAGGTCTCCCTGTAGCTTCATCTGGTCTGGAACTCACTATGTGGACCAACCTGGGTGCTGGGAATCAAACTCGAGTTCCAGACCAGGCTGTCCTCAATCCCACAGAGATCCACCTGCTTTTACCTCCTGAATCCCAGGATTAAAGATGTATGCCACTATGCCTGGCTTGATTTGGGCATTTACACACACACACGCACACATGCACACACATACACATACACACAAAGGCTCAAAGACTGGACTTATCTATACTCTTGAAAATGGCTCTGGGCATCTGCACACTGCTGGCCTATTATCCAAGTAATGTAGAAGTGAGCAGCAGACAGGCGTTGACATTTGGGTTACACCATAATGACATGTATTTAATATGTCTGACATGTTCAGTGTTGGAAATGTTTCTTTCTGAGTGCTCAAAGTGTTATACTGACCCATGAAGCTCCAACATCCATTTTTTGACCACACCTGTCATTTTTATTTAAGCACTCCATTGACTAGAGAAAGTACAACTACTTTTATTGTTGGACAAAGGAAATCTGGTCATTCATGTATGAGTTTTCCACTCTGGATATTACATGATCTTATTATTTTTACTATCTGATTTAGCCTTTTGTCTCATTTTCCCCCAAATATTTCCATCTTATAGAGAGGGAAATTAAAGCACAGGGAGTCCAAGCCTTATCAAAATGATTAATGTCTCGATGTGATGTCATAATACATCAACACATGGTGACACGCATCTTTAGTCCCTCTCAGGAGGCAGAGGCAGGTGGCTCTCATAGAAATCCAGGCCAGACTGCAGAATGAGTTCCAGGCCAGCTGCGGCTACAGGGAGACCCTGTCTCAAAGAAAATAAATAGCAAATTCAGAGCTAAACTTCTAACCTGGTGTTTGTACGTAGTTTTTCAAATGTGGAATTCATCGATCAGCTTTCAGTATTTCTCTAGTGCTGTTAGGTGATATGAGGTGTGATATCTCGGATAGGTATGAAAAATATCTCAATCTTAGCAGAATAAATATGCCTGATATATTTACATGTGCATGACTTTTGTTTACCATTTTGATTCAGCAATATAAAAAAAGGGGAATGAAAATGCCTACTTGAGACCAGTGACTATAAGCTGACAGGGACTGGAGAGATGGCACAGCAGGTAGAATTCACTGCTCTTACAGCAAAGGACTGGTGCTTGATTCCCAGCACCCATGTTGGGCCAGCACAGCCACATGCTCCAGGGGCTCCAACACCCTCTTCTGGTCTCCACTGGTTCCCACATGTGTATGCACATACACACATTTTAAAAACTATGTCTCTTTTAAACTGACTAAGTTAAGGTATAATTTGTTTCATAAGAAAATATTTAATTTGGGGGCTGGAGAGATGGCTCAGTGGTTAAGAGCACTAGTTATTCTTGCAAAGGACCTGGACTCGGCTCCCAGTACTCACATGGCAGTTAACAACCATCCATACCTCCAGTTCCAGGGGATCCGACACCCTCTTCTGACCTCTGCAGGCACTGCATGGCATGGGTACACTTACATACATGCAAGCAATACACTCATATGCATAAAATAAAAATAATAAAATATGTTTTAAAAAGAAAGAAAATAGTACATCCTCTTGTCACCAAATTAGTACCTACTTTAGATTCAGTAGTAAAAATTTATAAATACATAGTAAATTCAAATTACAATATCATTCATTTTAATGCACTCTGAGTTGTAGTTCCTATTTGAAACAGTTCCACACTGTCTGTGTAAGAGAATGGACAAAGATATGCACAATCTTTTAAACTCTATAATAAAAATTAAATTTGCTTCCCGCTCTAATATCACACCCTGACAGATGTGTGGGTTTACCTCGGTTCCCAGACTCAAGCAGTGAGTGACGTCTGTGAGTCACAGCAGAGAAGGCACAGCGGCTTGGTTGTCTATATTTTCACAGTGCTAAAAGCTTGGGTTTTTTTTTTTTTTTTTTTTGATATTTTTTCTTTTACATCTTTGAGGAAGGATGTTTGGTGGGTTTATTTTCTGAGACAGGGTCTCATAGTGAGTCCTGATTGGCCTGGAACGCACTATGTAGATCGGGCTGGCCTTGAACTCACAGAGATCCACCTACCTCTGCCTCCTGAGTGCTGGGATTAAAGGCACATGCCACTATACCCAGCAAGTTTCTTCACATCTTAGTAGATGATGAAACAGAAAGCTCAGGCCACAACCCGACATGGAGATCATCTTCAAGGATCACCCTGACTGAGCAATCCACTTCTCTTAGCTGACCACAGTCCCAAAGGTTCTACAACCTCCTGCATGAGACTGGAGACTTTCATTCCATCCCTTTCTCCCATTGTCCTGGCTATTTCGTAACATAAAGGGACTTCAGTCAAACTTCAGTAGTTCCGATGTTAGTCAGAACAGAACAATAGAATGCACATCTATTACAAAGGGGATTAAAGCATGATATGGACTGAACGTTCCAGCAATGGCTGGGGAGACTAAGAACATAGTAGCTGTTCAGTCTACAAGGCTGGTGCCTCAACTGTTCTACTCTGTGTTCCAGTGCCAGGAAAGGATGGCTGTGGCAGCAGAAGGTAGATGTACTCATGAGTGGCTACACTTGCTTCAGAACGCCCTATCTTATTAATGTTTCCAATGATTTCAGCTTAAGTATTAGTTTCATTTTCTTGGTAATTTATCTCAATAAATATATGGAAATCCAGGTATTTCTTTTCAAGTATAGTTTTTAAGCTAAATTTTGACATTTCATGCCTAAATAATCACACATTATTCTTGGCATAGGATGTGTTTCTATTTTGAAAAAATAATTCACAGCCATTTCACTGAGCATGAGAGGTGTCTACACTCCATAACTCTGGAAGACACTGGGGGGATGTTTAAATTGTTTGGCTGCAGTTTGCAACCATATTCCAAATTGGAGTAGTGAGTAATTTGAGCTGACTTGATTATTATTCTGTTTCAAAAGACAGTACTGAAATGTCCTGCAGATCTGCCGATGATCAGGGTTTTTTTCGGGGGGAATAAGACACAGATTGGGGAAAGTCGTTTTTATCTCCACAACACTGTTGAAAAGACTCAGGCAGGTGATATTACCACAGAAGCTGGGGTTTCACACACACCATGCACCAGCTACTCTTGTCATGCCAGAAAACCTTGCAAGGAATTCATAACAATGTGCATTTTATGCTTCTACCTCCTGGCCGCAGCACCAAAATCTAATAGTGCCTTTGTGCTGGGGTGTAAGTGGGAACACAGGAAACAGAAAAGGCAAGAGGGGTTG
This sequence comes from Eospalax fontanierii, assembly GCA_035773235.1. Taxonomy (NCBI): domain Eukaryota; kingdom Metazoa; phylum Chordata; class Mammalia; order Rodentia; family Spalacidae; genus Eospalax; species Eospalax fontanierii. The sequence goes on from CM069554.1 coordinate 11,142,450, forward strand.
TGATCACCAAACAGCCAACCCAGCAAGAACATCCTCCCCACACGCACCTCACCGTGGCATTCGGAAGAAAATGTGCTCGCTAGCTTATCGCCTGAAAGGTTCCGCATTTTGCATAGTATCTATCTATAAATGGGTTATGGATATAGTTCCAAGCACACGAACTGGGATGGGCACACTGAGCCTTGAGATGCATTGCTGTTTACCAGATGCATAATTCTACCTGCCAAGTGCTAGGTTGACAGGTGTGCACCACCACACCTGGGTTATGTAGGGCTGGGCATCAAACCAAGGACTTCGTGAGTGTTAGGCGAGCACTCTACCAACTGAGCTATATCACTAACCCTAAGCTTTGGTTTTATCGATTCCCATTTCTACGATTATACCTGCTACATAAGACCCTTGTGTCTGTATATCCATTGGATTGAGAGTTGCTGAAAGTGCCCTGTGAGGCTGTAGCTGAAGGTGGGAGAGGCTGTGGCTCACCTTTGTGTTCCATGAAACTACTGTAAGGGCCTGGCCCAGGAAGGATGTTCGGGGCTGTGGACACACTAAGAGGGACAGATTATGGAGGGAAGATAAATGTATGTAAGAAAGCAAACCCCTGCTCTGTACATTAGTTCTGCATCTACTAGGTGTCATATCCTTTGCCCAAACTGAACCCAAGGCACTTTGAAACTGTCACTTGTCCGACTTCACGAAGCTGACTCCAGACTCAGACTACTGCAGACAGTTCAGGAGAGTTTGTCAGACAGGAAGAGAGACGGTCATGTACCAACCCATCAGAAGTGCGGCTGTTGAGGCAGTCGGCACCACTCAGATCTGTGGTACTGATGCGTGATCACTTCCTCATTCTGAGACTCAGTTTCTCCATCAGAGAAGTGACTGGGATTAACCAGGTGACACTCATGAGGGATGAGCTAAGTTCAGTTTCTCTTTGGAATCTTTAGTCTCCAAGCAACTGACATTTACTCTGTTGGAACAAGTTTAGGTATGTCACGGATATCAAGCGGGATCCTCAGTAACATGGAACCAGCATAAAGTCCCTCTTCTCAAGCCCTTTCCAGTTTTTTTGCTGAGTGGAGCAAACCTACTATTAATGAACACCTGAGGAATGTTCTGTTTGTCTTAAAATGTAAAATTCAAGGACAGTGTAGTGCTTACCTGAACTCAGAGGAAATGAATGGTATGGTCTCTGGTATCTGGTCTCAGCCTGCACGATGCCTCTGCCTTTATCTGATATTCTACTGACAAAAGATTTACCATTCCCTAAGCGTCCTTAAGCATCTTTACCGTCTACCGTCTGTGTTTCCACATTTCCCGCTCTCTGTGCTTGGGTGCCGTACGTGCCCATGTTCCCTCCCCCAAGAATGCTGCGCCTACATTGCCTGGGAAATTTCTTTTTGTCTATCAGACTCCTCCAGGTCAAATGTCTCACAGTGCCAAGCCTCAGTTGCTCTCCATGATCCCATCATGACTTCCAAGCCAGTATCATACAGGAGACTCTTACTCGTCACCAAGTCCTGCTGCCAGTTTGATGTGCAGCCTTGGCACTCTCTGGACCACAGCTTCTGTGTGCTGACCCTGAGAAAATACATCCCAGAAGATTTCACCTCAATGATGCCAATCTCTTGTTCCTCACAGCTGATTTTTCCAGCCCCAGTTGACCAGCATCAATTACCCAGCAAAGACAAAAGCTTTCACTTCCAAACATTTTTAATTCAAAATAGATCACACAAACATCCTTGATAGTCTCTGCTTCCTTCTAAAGTTTCACAGCCAGGCCTTCATCATCTACAGTTCTTTCAGCAGTATCTTTTAGGTGCCACCAAATATCTCACTGAACTCTAAGCATTCTTCTAGTCCAAATCCACCAGAAACATACGGTCAGGTCCATCACAGCAATATCCCACTTGGTATCAGGTTTTGTTCTAGTTTGCTTCTCTATTGCTGTGATAAAAAACAAACAAACAACCACTTGCCAAAACCAATTTGAGGAGAAAAGGGCTTATTTGAGTTACAGCTCAAAGTCCATCAAGGGAAGGCAAGGCAGGAACTCAGGGCAAGAACCTGGATCAGAGTCCATGGAAGTACATTACTTACTGGCTTGCTACCCTGGCCTGTTGTCGGGAGCCATTTGCTGTGTAAGGCAAGGTGAAGGTCAGCTTTGCTTTGCACAAAGTGCTGAGGAGCAGAATATTCAGTGGAGTTCGTAAACAAGTTTTGGTATCTAGAAGGAGGTGTATCTTGAATCCAAGGCTGAAGTTTGACTGTTCTATGACCCTGATAAGAGGATGTGGGTTGCGTGAGAAAGTGTATGTTCGCCTGTGTGAATGTCCGCGTTGTTTGTGCCTTAAACTGTTACTTTGTTCCTCATGCTGTCAAGGCTGGTTCGGTATTGACTGACAGCCCTTCCAAATCTATTCTTTGTCTTGTTTTTTTTTTCTTAATCCTCACTCCCCGCTTCAGGCACTGTTCGATTCTGCCGGCCAGCTCCGGCAGCCTGTGATCAACCTGCTTTCTTATATAACACAGAACCACCTGCCCAGGGGTGACACTGGATATGCCCACATCACTCAACAATCAAGAAAATGCCCCACAGACATAGCCACAGGCCAATCCAATGAGGAAATTCCTCAGCTGAGGCTCCCTCTGCCCAGGCGTGTCAACTGAAGCTATCCAGCACAGGAGAGACCATGAAGTGAGGATTTTCCTATGAATATGAAATTGTTGAAGGACAGAGATTTCCACACTGGGAGGCAGGAACAGCATGCTATGGTTGTCCCCCAGAGTTACATTATGGTAATGCACATCAGGGCTTTATTTCAGTCACTGCATTGACTCTCAGAAATAGAAATCTGTTCAGCCTTCTGAACACCAGTTTTCCCTGAGACTTTGGATGCAGTTGACTGCTGTCTGAGCTAATTCAAATAAGTGGTTCACTTCTGGTGTATGTGTGTGCATCCCTATGTGTGTATGTGTGTTTGGGGAGTGTGTCCGGGTATGCCTGTGTAGAGGCCAGATGTAGAAGTCAGGTGTCTTCCTCTATCACTATCCACCTTAGTTTTTGAGATAGACTCTCCTTCTAAATCGGAAGTTCACATTTGGACTAAACTGAGTGAACAAAAAGCCCCAAGTATCTGCCTGTCTCTACAGCTCCCTCCCACCATCATCACCACCTCCCCAGCACAGGGGTTACATGTTCTACCCTGCCTGCCTTTTTATGTAGGTGCTGGGGATTCAAACTCACCTTTGAATCATGCTTGCAGAGGCAAGCACGTTATCCACTTAGCCTTTCAATTCCTTTGTGGAATGCATACCTGTAGTATGCATTGAATAACTGTATTCTCTTATTTGTATGTTTTCCTTTTCTTGGCTGAAAATGGGTAAACTGAAAGAAGTTTGGAGAAAGCCCTAGTTATGAAGCTGTCTCATCCCTAAGTCCTTAAGACTGACATGATCCCATTCAGCCCTTTTTCTCTGGAGTCAGAGACATTAAGTCTGAACGGAGGGCAGATGCTCACTCTACAAAGCGAGACACAAGCTCTGTTGAAGTGCAGTTACTCCACAGTTCACAAGAAGCCTGCGCTGGGAGAGGTTGGAGTGTGTCCTTTGGGCTCCACTTTGCCTGGGAAGATCACTAATACTGCCCCTCCCCAGTCAATATGAATTTCTGAAAACTCGCCAATCAGGGCCACAGAGGCGGTGCGGACTGTCCAATCAGGAGCGGCGGTGGGCGGAGCGGAAGTTCCTCGCCTGCAATCTTTCTTCCTGGCACCGCCTTCAGCCCGGCGCTGTCCACGCAGTTCAGGGAGTCCCGGCTAGCTCAGCCCTGGTGGCCTTGAGGCTGCCTGGCCCCGGAGCCTCGGTGAGGCCGCTGGAGCCCGGGGCGCAGACATGGTGAGCGCAGGGCGGGTGTGAGGCGAGCGCGGGCCGGGCTCGGTGACTGTGCACCGGCGCGCGTTGGGGTGGGCTGCATGCCCTCACTTCTCACAGGAGCCCAGCTGCCTGAGAGTCTGTAAGGAACATGTAGTTCGAGAATAATGATAGAGAATAAAAATAGTCAATATTTAATAATTAAGTAGAGTAAGACTAAAGTGAAGTGTGTATGTGTACAACCCTTAGATAATAATATTGCAAGGAACATGTATTTAGGAATAAGAATAGTAATAGCAATTAGAAGTTAGAATAAACATAGAATATTAAAGCAACTAAAATGTTTGAAGTGAGACTAAAGAAGTTGGAGTGATGTGTGTGTGACTCTTAGATAACAAACCATGGAGCAATGTAACCATGGCAACATGTTGCCTATAGATAAGCACATTGCATCTGCTACTCTAAGAGTGATGTAATGCTAGAACTAGAAATTCTATATAAGCAGAAGAGACTCGCAGCACTTCAGAGCTTCCTATCAGGAACTCTCCTCCGTGTGGCAGTCTCGCGCGGCCCTCCAGCCAGCGATTCGGCATCCACGGCTGCTGCAGCAGGAAATCCAGAGGTGTGTCGCACTCCGGACCTGTTGACCAGACATCACAACCCGAGACACGGTGGATCAGGCTGGCGATCCTGCTGTCAGACATTCCTCGCCTGCACCTGCCTGCTTGCGCTCTCCATGCCCTTGCTGAGATCCTCGGGTTGTAGTTTGAGGTATTGTGATCCTCGGGTTGTAGTTTGAGGTATTGTGTGTATGTGTGACTCCCCCGCAATAAAATGTTGCTTGTTTGCACATCATACGTGCCTGTCTGAGTCTCCTTACAGAGACTCGGGACAGAGACTTTCAGATTCGTGACAAACAGTCCAAACCCATCAGCTTGTCCCCACATCTCGGTGTTTGGCTTGGTAAAAAAGTCCCTAAATCCCCAGGTCCTCCACATTGACAGACCCATTGGAAAAGAGAAATCCACAGATCCATGTGATTGGCCACGGAATAAAAGTGTCTCCTCTGAGCTAATTCTTACTGACCGTGGGCTGTTTGTAGGCAATGATCTAAAAACAAAATGCAACTATCCACTGCCAGTAGCCCATCAGTAAAGGGTGGGCCCTGAAGATCGTCTACCCCATCTATGCCGGGATTTTGGCCGGCTTGATCGTGTACAGATCTTGTTCAGGTAACCACAGCTGCTTAGAGTTTATAATTGCATTAGCCATGACATGTCCAGAAGATAGCCTTTCACAGCACCCCTCCTTTGCATCTCCTCTCCCACGGTTACTGGTTCCGTTAATGTGGGTCCGGTTTAGGGCTGAGCACAGTCTCTTATTCTCAATAGTTGGACCAGCTGTGCATCACTCCACTGACTGTTGTCCGCTTCTCTAACCAAGGCTGAGAGCAGTCAGGATGTGGCTGCTGGTTGGCTTCCCATGCTCTAGTAGACGCCTCACACCCGTGCACATATGGGCAGCTCTAACTGGATTTGATGGTTTGAAGTTGGAAAGGGGGAAGTTGGCGGAACATGGGGACGGTTGAGAGTTAAAAATGGGGCATGGGTATGTTCATAGTTCAATGTATAACTATGAAGTTCTCAGAAATAAGAAAATTAGTGCAGCAGGAGGTATCACACGACCTTCCTTGAAAGGAGTGTTGCAATGAAGGAAAAGCCCGAGTATAAGGTGTAGGCATCTCAACATTGGGTAGAGAGGGGTTTTCTTGGAGGTCGCTGAGATGGCACAGTGGGTGAGGGCTGTTGCTGCACACGCATGAGGACCATTATGTGCATGCTCTCTAGCTTTCTTACCCATCCATCCACTGACAGGCACACATTGACTGAATCCATTCTTGACTGTTGATCATAGTGCCTCAATAAAAACAGGTGTGCAGCTCAGTGTGTTGTGAACTTTTTACTTTCCTTTGGATATATACTGAGGAAAGCTGAATCATGAGGCCATTTTTTGTTGTTGTTGGATTTTTTATTTTTTATTTTTTGAGGAACTTCCGTATTGTATTGCAGTATCTACTAATTTGCATTCCTAGTTTATCAAGATTTATTTTTTCTCCACTCCCTTACCAACACATTATTGTTATTGTCATTGTTTTATTGACAAAGCCTTTGTAACTTGGGTAACCTGGAAGCTATACATAACTATTAAAATATTTCTTTGTTTTTCTGGTTAGTTGGATTTTGTTTGTTTGTTTGTTTGTTTCAGACAGGGTGTCACCATATGGTTCATCCTGGCCCAGAACCCACATTCCCAGTTTATCAGCTTCCAGAGTGCAAGGATTATATGTGTGCCACCATACCTGATTTTATGTAGTTTTGATTTTCATTTCCTTGACAAGTTTCTCACTGGACAGGTTAAAGTGATCACTTCACATCTTAGAAGATCCATTGTCCTCTCAACTCTCCATGATAGCTTGCTCACCCGAGAGATCTCTCAGCAGTTTGTGTCAGTTACACTACTCCAGTCAATGCTTCTGCCACCAACCAAGTCCATGTGGCGGATTGTTCATGAGAATGCCGAGATTTCATTATGATTGGTTTTCTGATGTCTGGAACAGTTTGCCCCTGGTTATAGGGCCTTCTGAAGATGGTGGTAGCCCTCTGAGAACTTGCTGAGAGGTGCAGTGTGTTTCTTCTCAAAATCTAGCTTCTGTGTAGATTCAAGGTCACCTGTGTAGCAGCTCAATACAGCTGTCTACACTATACTGTGACTCTTTTAGCCTTACCCTTTAGCAGGGACAGTTCTCTTCCACTGACCAAAGTAGCAGTGTCAGGAGCTTGGTTATTCTTCATAGCCTCATACTACAAAGATGCTTAACTGTAACACATCAAAAGCATTGAGCCTTATCTTTTCCTATTTCAGTGTATAATTTAATTATTGTCCATGGAAAAGGGTGATCATGCATGTTTCTACTTCAATATTGGGTTGTTCCTGAGTCACAGACTGTCATTTCTGCCATTGTTATACAATTCTGCCATGAATTGAGTTTTCTGCTTACTGTGCCTTCACTAAGACTTTTTCACTAAAGAACCTTTGCTAACTTTTTTCTCAATAGGACAGTGTCTTGAGTAGTGGAGAATTTATTTCTCTATTTTCTTTTTGAGACATAACCCAGGCTCACCTCAGACTCCCTACACAACTAAGGCTGTCCCTGACCTCCCAATACTCTCGCCTGTATCTTCCAAATGCTGAGATTACAGCTGGTGGCGCCATGCCCAGCTCATACTAGTATTTTCAATTGTCTTATTTATATTAGGCAAGCTATCACTGTCTAGTTCCAAAGACTTTAAATATTGTTGGACACTTTTATACATATTCAGTTTAGTAAAATGGGTTTCTTTTCATTAATTTGTACATATATACCTTGTTCTTTTGCTTTTTGTTTGGCTGGTTTCCTGATGGACACTGAGGAGTATTCCTTACCTTGGCTATTGTAAATGTAGCTCCAGTAAACATTGGCGGGCAGGCATGTCTATTGGATGCCGACTTCAATTTCTTTGATTATAGATGGATCCTTTGTTCATTGTTCTCCTTTTCCTCGTCTTCCTCTTTTTTTAAGGAACCTCCATACTGATTCCCGTAGTGTCTAAACTAATTTACAGTCCCACAGATAGTGTATAAGCTTTCTCTTTTCCTAACATCCTAAAAAGCTTGTGTTGTTAATTTTCTTCGTGGTAGCCATTTTGTTTGGATGAGATGAAAGGTAATGTGCCTTTAGATTTTGTTTTCTTGATGACCAAAGGTGTTAAGCATTTTCTCCTGAATCTCTCCTTTGTTCTTCTGTGAGAACTCGCTTCATTTGTCCACGTATTTGCTTGGGCTGCTTGCTTCTCATTTCTTTGTTTGTTTGGTGTGTGACTGGTTGACTTCTATATATTCTGCATATTAATCCTTTTTCAGATGAATATCTAACACCATTTTTTCTCTTGGACTGGTGAGGTGCATCAACAGGTAAAGGCACGTGCCACCAAGCCTGATGACCTGAGTTCAGTCCCCAGAACCCACATGGTAGAAGGAAAGAACTGACTCCTGAAAGTTGTCCTCTTATCTCCACATACATTCCAGGGCATGTGTGCATGCATGCATGCGCACACACAACACACACCCCTCCTACTGAGGCGCGTTAGTGGTGTTCGTGTGTCTATGTGTTTAGAACTAATGGCTTGGGATTGGATAATCTGGAGAAACTGATTGCTCCTGTCTTGGCAGCCATGAACTGCTTGTAGTATTTCACCTAGGGCTAGGACCTTATGAAATCCCCCCATCGGCGTTGACATATCAACGGGTGGTGTCATTATGAAGGTCTTGTTTTGAGGCAACCGTACTGTTGAGGTTTCATGGGTACAGTTTTCAGGTCACATCCAGAAGACCCCATGTATCAGCAGCGTCCTTGTCCTCTGGCTTTCCAGTCTTTCTACTCCACCCTTTCACAATATTCTCTGAGCCTTAATAATGTTTTCAAGTAAGTATTAAGTATTTGCCAGTTAACTGTTTTTTTTATCTTATATGATACAGTAAATTATTTCAAATATTTGGAGAACTGCCATCAGTTGCTGAGAAGAATGTGTATTTTGCACTTTTTCTATGGAGTAGTCCCTAGATACCAAGTTCATCTGGTCTACGGTGTAGATTAACTGAAATTTCCGAGTTGATTTTCTATTGGGGTGATCTAAGTATTGGAATATTGAAGTCACACACAGTTATCATATCTCAGTCTGTCCATTACTTTATGTCCGGTAATGTTTATTTTCCACAATGGCTATACCGGTGCTCAGAGCGTGGCTGTTCACAGTTGTTATATCGTGGTGCTCTTTCCCTTTTATTAATGTATAGTGATCTTCTGGTAAAGGAACTTTTTGCTTTCCTGGCCAAAGATATACTTTGACTTAACTAAACAAATGTGTGTTTGAGGAATGATAGAATTTTCTTTTTTAGATTAATTAATTTTATTTTATGTGTATTAGTGTTTTGCCTGCATGTATGTAAGTGCGTCTGCCCGCAAAGGCCAGAAAAGGGTTTCAGATCCCCTAGAACTGGAATTACAGATAGTTGTCAGCTGCCATGTGGATGCTAGGAACGTAACCCAGGTCTTCTGCAAGAGCAGCCAGTGCCTTAACTGCTAAGCCATTTCTCCAGCCCCAGTAGACTTTTCCTACTGTGTGTGACATCTTCATAGTACAGAGTTCTTTCTAACACTGCTCCCCACTTTTCTGTTTCCAGTCAAATCTGTAATACTTCCATACTTCCTTAGTAAACTATCTCTTGTAAGTCTTTCCTAGTTTAAGGTTCTTCTCTAAGTTAGGAGGTACTAGCTTCCAAAAGCTGTGTGTGCTCTGCTCCAGAGGATGTACAGTGTGTCAACAGTAAGAAGCCGTAAGAAGGTATTAAATATCTGTTGCATGGCTTACCCTTTTCCACTTGTCACCCTTTTTCCCTTGAGAAATCTTATGTGACCTTGGGTATGTAAAATCAATACACAAATGAAACCTTTACCGATAATAAATCACAAAAATATTTTTTAATCTCTGGGATATACATAATTCTGTCATTTATAAAATGAAAGCAAATTTGCTTAGAAATGGGGTGAATGTGCTACATTGTCTAACACAGTTGGTTACTTTCTGTTACTGTGTGATACAGCACTAACCAAAACCAACTTAGGAGGAAAGGGCTTATTTCATCTCTCTTCCAAGTGACAGGCCATCCCTGAGGGCAGCCAAGGCAGGAGCTTAAGCAGGGCGGGACCTGGAAGCAGGAACTGAAACAGACCGTGGAGGAACGCTGCTTGCTGGCCTGCTCCCCTGGCCCATGCTCAGCCTGCTTTCTTTTCTTTCTTTTATATTTTATTGAGTTTTTGTGCGTTTCGTATAATAGATTTTAATCATATTGGAACCCCGAACCCCATCCTCAACCCCCGTAGCCGACCCGCTGGATTTCATGTATTCTGTCCTACATGTTAAGGCCTATCTGGTCAAGCATTTGTTTCCTGATGTCCCTCGGTGCCTAAAGTTAGGGCCTGCTGCCCACTTCCCCAGTTCTATGCTGGGTTTTTGTCTGAGTCAGCATGGGTCTTATGCACGATGTCACCATTGTTGTGACTTCATATGAGCAAGTTCCCAGAGGCCTGAAAGCCTGTTTCCTTATGTTCATGCACCAACCCTGGCTCTTACTATCCTTCTGCCCCTCTTCCATAGTCCCTGAGCCATGGATGAGTGAGGTTTAATATAGGAGTCCTAGCCAGGGACATGCACTCTGAGGCCTCTTATTTTCTACACCTTGGCCAGTTGTGGCATTATGTGTGCATCACACTCTGTTGCATGAGGAAGTTTCGCTGGTGAGAGTTGAGAGATATATTGGTATTCTCTCTACCCCTATTCCGTTATGTTCCGTGAGCCTTAGGTGTAGAGATTCCACTTAGATGTGTAGATGTGTCGCTTAGGGCTGGGCATCTCTCAGATATATATTCTCTGCATATGATCAGTTGTGGGACTCTGTAATAGTCTCAAAAAAGAAGCTTCTTTGATGAGCTGTGTACAGTATACTTGCCTGAAAATATAGGATCCATATTTAGCAAACAGTAAAAAATTTCACTTGTCTGGAGATATGACGGAAATAGGGTTTCCTCAGCCTGCTTTCTCATACAACCTCGGACCACCTACTCGGGGTGGTACTGCCCAAAATGGGCCAGGGCCACCCACATCACTCAGCAATCAAGAAAATGCCTCACAGACACACCCTCAGGACAATCCAATAGAAGAATTTTACCAGTTAAGCTTCCTCTTCCCAGGTGTGTCAAGTTGACAATTCAAACTATGCAGCACAATTGACTCCCTGTCAATCTGACACACACATCACAGTTAAACCAGAACCTTTCCATTTCTTGTCCTCAAGGTCTTATGTTTATGTTAATATCATAATATAAAACATAGCACAATTTTAAAGTCCCACAGTCCTTAAAATTCCAATATTTTAAGTCTAAGTTTTCTTTTAGAAATAAAAGTCTCTTAACTGTGGACTCCTGTAAAATAAAATAAAATAAATTTAAAAACATGGTAACCACTTTATCTCAAAAGGGAAGAACCAGGCACACTTAAGCAAAACCAAACTCTAGCAGTGTGGCTCAGTGTCAGACATCTGAGACTTAGTCACAGTCTTCTGGGTCCAAAGGGCTTGGGAAGGCTCTGCCATCCACAGCACACACATCTGTGTCATAGTCTCAGGCTGTCCCCACACCTGCTACCATCCTTGGTGGATATCCCATGGTCCTGGCATCTCCAATATCTTGGGATCTCCATTACACCTGAGGATACACCTTCACACATGATCTTGCCAGGCCTAACCCAGTGCCAGGCCTCAGAGTCTCTCGATGACCCCTTCAGTCCTGGGGTTTCCATTGCAGCAGAGGTTGTACCTTGGCCTCTCACCGTGCCAAGCCTCAGCTACTCTTTGTGACTTCTTCATGCCTTCACAACCAGTGCCAGCAGAAGACTCTTACACATTGCCAAATTCAGCTACCAGTTTGACATGCAGTCTAACCCCTCACCAGACCACAGCTTCTATGTGCTGACCCTGAGGAAATCAATGACCTAGTCTCTTATTCTAAGCAGCACAAATTGTCCCAGTAAGCCACAAAAAGTTTCACTTCCACACATTCTTAAAATGTATCACATGATCAGCTCAATAAAATGTTTATTCCTCTATAAAACTTCACAGATCAGATCTACATCATCACATTTCTCTCAACATAACTGTTCCAAGATCTGTAGCTACAACTCATTAAGCTCTATACACTTAATGACTTTTCCAGTCCTATATTCCAAACACTTCCAAAATCCTCACCCAAAACAACATGGTCAGATCTGTCACAACAATATCCCTCGATCCTGATACCAGTTTTGGTTCTAGTTACTTTCTACTGCTGTGATAAAAATGCTAACCAAAACTAACTTGGAAAGGAAAAATTTATTTCATCATTCTCTCCAAGTGATGGTCTAGCGTTGAGGGAAGCCAAGGCAGGAACTTAAGCAGAGACCATGGCTGCTTTCTAGCTTGCTGCTCTGGCCTGTGCTCAACTTATTTCCTTCTATAACCCAGGACCATCTGCCCAGGGATGGCACTGCCCACAGTGGGATGGACCCTCCCACATCACTGAACAATCAAGGAAAAGCCTCATGGACATGTCCAAAAGGTCTATCCAATAAGAAATTTCCCAATTGAGTTTCCATCTTTCCAGATGTGTCAAGCAACTAAAACTATCCAGCATACAATATAATCTAGTGATATACTGATTTGACACTTGCTAATGAATGATGGTAAGAAAATATTACATGTTTGTTTTCTGTAATTAAACCCTTTTGTTTCTTTTTGAATTTTTTTTGCACTTTTATTTACTATGCATGTGCCACAGCACTTGTGTTGAGGTCAGAGGACAACTTTCCAGAGTTTCTTCCACTATGTGGGTCCCGGGGATCAAACTTGTTGTCAAACTTGGTGGCAAGAACCCTTACTTGCCAAGCCATGTCACCAGCCCCTAAACCGTGTTTTTATAAGATAAGAAAACTTCATGCAGTAAAAACATTGCAACTCATAACATACAATAGTCTAATCTGACCCGTAGTGTTTCAGGCATTTCATGGCATGATGGTTTGTGCAGTGCAAAATGTGCGTGCTATTTGTTCAGAACCAATACAGTCAATATTTTAGTGAAGTCACACACAGCATGACAAGAACTGCCAGAAACACCTAAGGTTTATTGTCTGTTTGATTTTGCATTAATTTTTAGTCATTGCACATTCATAAACCTTTTACTGATGCTGAATTTTTTCCCAAACGTCACATTCAGTTATGTAATTCCTTTTGGAGTCCTGACTCACAGTTTAAGAAGCTCTGATTTATCACACCACATACACACCAAGACTTTCCAGTGGAAGATGCAGTCAGCTTAATATAGAAAGTTTTGAGGTAACCCAGGAGTACACTGACGCTATCCATCTGGGGTTGCTTTACTGTACAGCTCCAGTCCGCTATCAAGACATTGCATTGTGAAAAGACGTTAGCATGAGTGGAGAGTAGAAGCATAATAACCACTGCACACACATTTGGAAAACACAGCACTGTGAATGTCTTACCTACCGAGTGTAGATTTCCAGTGTTCGGAGTCTTACCCTTCCTTCCTGGAAACACGTGATATGTTTCAGGCCTCTATAACCTTTGAAGACATGGCTGTGATTTTCACCTTGGATGAGTGGGCTTTGCTGGATTCCTCCCAAAAGAAGCTCCACAGAGACGTGATGCAAGAAATCATCAGAAACTTAAGCGTGAGACACTCCCTTATTTAGTCAATGAAAGAGTAAATTTTTTGGCTCATCAATTCAGATCCACAATTTGGATCCTGAAAGGAAAATTTTGTAATTATATCAGCCTTGGTCATTTAATACTAGTAAACTACCAAGAATGTACTTCCTTTAATGATGTAATGATTGATTCACAGTGATTTTTCTGGGTCTGCATTTTAGGAAAAAAAGCATAACCAGAACCTTGAAGATGACTATCAACATTCAATGAGATATCTGCTCACGACAGTGGAGACAGACCGTATGTGTGTAAGCCGTGCGGGAAATCCTTCACTCACCGCAGCTCCCTTCAGTACCACGCTAGAGTCCACAGCGGAGAGAAACCCTGTGTCTGTAAACCATGTGGGAAAGCTTTTGTGCAGTCAAGTTCCTTACAAACACATGAACAAATTCACACTGGAGTTAAGTCCTATGAATGCAAACTATGTGGGAAAACTTTCACTAATCATGGCTCTGTTCGGTACCACACAAAGATTCACAGTGGAGAAAAGCCATATGCATTTAAGATATGCGGAAAGGCTTTCATTACTCACAATTCTCTCCGAAGCCATGCAAGGATTCACAGTGGAGACAAACCCTATGTATGTAAGATATGTGGCAAATCCTTCCCTTATAACAGTTACCTTCGATACCATGAAAGCGTTCACAGTCGAGAGAAGTCCTCTGTATGTAAGGTCTATGGGAAAGCCTTCACTTGTCACAGCTCCTTTGATTTCCATGAGAAGATTCACAATGATGAGAAACCCTGTGGGAGTAAGCTACGTGGGAGAGCCTTCACTGACCATAATACCCTGAAATACCACGGAAACATTCGCAGTGGAAAGAAGCTGTATGTGTGTAAACTGTGTGGGAATTCCTTCACTCGTCATACTTCCCTTAGAAGCCATGAAAGTATTCACAGTGGAGAGAAACCATATGGATGTAAGCAATGTGGAAAAGCCTTTTCTTCCTTAAGCAATGTTCAAATACACGAACAACTTCACACTGGAGAGAAACCCTATGTGTGTAAACAGTGTGGGAGAGCCTTCAAATATCACACATCCTTTCGGCATCATGGAAGGATTCACAGTGGACAGAAACCATATTCTCAGTATTAGGAGAAAGCCTTTGTGAACTGTAGCTCCCTTCAATACTGTAAATGAACTCCAGTGGAGAGAAACCCTCTATACACGCAATGTGAGAAGGCATTCACCTGTTCTTGTTCCATTTGACACTATGAAAGTATTTGCAACCTATGAATTTGATACCATGAAAGCATTCACAGCCTATGAATCTGCTACCATGAAAACTTGCAGCCTATGAATGAAAGCTGTGTGGGAAAAACTTCAGGCTTTGGAGTACCCTAAAGAAACAAGCAAATCCACACTGCAGTGAAACCCTACAAGCACAAACTGTATAAAGGACTTTCCTTCTTAGATAAAAGTTTGAATATGTGAGCAGATTTACATTGAAAAGAAGTTGTGACTATGCCATGTGGGAAAGTCTTCACATGTTCTTATTCCGTTTGAAAATATATATCAGAAAATCCCTAATGTAGAATGTGGAAAGGTCCTATTATCACCAGATTTTTCTAGGAAATATGACAATACACAATGAAGAAAACAGCAGTATGAAGCTTGTGGCAACATCTTTTGTCATCTCAGCTCAATTACAAAATACAAAATAACTCACTAGGTTGAGGAAGCTTGCTTAAAATACATGTGCAGAGGTCTTTATTGGCCATGTCAGTAAATCTGAATTAAATAATGTTAGTGTGAAATGTAAAATGTAACATATAGTCTGAAAATCACGTGAAAATCCCCACAGTGAAATTTCTATCCACTCAACTGTAAAATGTGAAGGAAATGATTTAGAAACAATAAATATATCATGCTTATTAGTGGCCTGTTCTTAAAGTAGAGCTTTAGAATAGATATTTCTAATTTCAATCTTGAATATAAACATTGCAAGCCAGTGAGATGACTCATCAGGTAGAAGAGCCTGATGACCTGAGTTCAATCCCCAGACTGCACACAGAGGTCAAAGGGAAGCGGCAGTCCAAAGCTGTCCCCTGACCTCCTCGTGCGCAGTGCGTATGCCGACACTCAGACACAGAGAGAGAAGCACAGGCGTGGAGCGTTTGTACAAGATCACTGCAGGCAGCAGTTCTGCCACGTTTGTTTGAGCGGTACTGTAAGTTTTATAGGTCATAATTTTAAACCAAATTAGATCATAAACATTTAGTTTTCTATCTTTATTTTAAGCCATATTAAATTCATTAGTGAATAAGGTGTTTTACTAATAGGCAAATACAAGTTATGTATTTTTAAATTGTGGTTAATGGGTATTAAAAATGAATTACTGGGCTCACTTTGGCAACACATACACTAAAATTCATACAGTACAGGAAATATCATCACTATCCCTGAATGAGAGTAACAGGCAAATTTATGAAGCTTTCCATATTTTTTAAAAAATGAGTTATTAATTGTTGAGCTGTTCCTATTGGACTGATGTAATAGTGTATTCTCTGTTCAGAAAAACTGCTTCACTAGTTTTACTTTTTAATTTTTAAAATTATTTTAGATTGTATGTGTAGGAGTGTTTTGTGTACATGTATATAAGTGTACCTGTGCGTGCAATGCCTACAGAGGCCAGAAGGGGTTGAATCCCCGGGAACTGGTGTTACCGACAACTGTTAGCAGTTAGTGGGTGCTGGGAACCGAACCCAGGTTCTCTTGGAAGAGCAGCCAGTGCTCTTAACCACTGAGCTGTCTCTCCAGGTCCTCTGCAGTGCTCTTAACCACTGAGCCATCTCTCTTTCCCCTAGTTTTACTTTTTTGTGTATATTTTCTTCAATTTCTGTACATATTTTAGATTTTCTTGGCTGTTTCCAGCAATGTGTTGATTAAAAACTCATCTTTTTCATATACTGAAAAGATATCTGTAATATAATCATAGAGATCTATGATTTTACCTAACTTTTTCTTTCATGTTGATAATCATTACTGTCTTATAACTATAGCTAATAGTGTTTTCTTATATTATTATATTTTTCATCGATATATACAATTTATTTTGAGACAGGCTCTTCCATATCCCAGACTGGCCTCAAATTCTCTATTTAGCCAAGAATGGTCTTGAATTCCTGATCCTCCTGCCTCAACCTCCCGAATCCTGGGATTAGGTGTGCAGCACCATACTTTATGTGGTGATGGCGATCAAACCCGGGGCTTCGTGCATGCTAGGTGAGCACTCTACCAACTGTGCTATATCTCTAGGCCCTCCTGTTTCTACTTTTATAGTGTTTGACATGCTGGTTTGTGTGAACTTTGGCCAGAGACTATTAGGATTGTCTCATTTGTCACGTAGACTATAATCGTCTTGAAATAGATTTGTGCACAAACCACAGCTGACTGTGTGGTTCATCAGTGAGAACATTCATTGTTCATAGAATTTCTGACAGGCTTAACATTTGTTTTAGGAAGATGGATTGCTATTCTTTGTAGAAGGTATAACTTACTACCAAATGCATTGTGAAGATAAAAGCAGTCATGTTTTTGCTAATCATAATTCTTATCTAGAAAGGTAAAATACTGGAGTGCAAGTAAAATTCATGAGAAATACCCGTCATATCATTTGGGAAGAAGAAAATTTACTTCTGCTTATAGGTCTGTATGTCATCTCTTTTACCAGTTTGAGACATGTATACAAATGTCTTTTTAAAATATTTTATTATTATTTTATGTGTATGAGTGTATTGCCTGCATGTATGTGAGTGCACTTGTAATGCAATGCCCATGGAGGTCAGAAGGGGGCATCAGATTACCCTAGAACTGGACAGTTGTTAGCCACCATATGGGTGCTGGGAATCGAACCCGGGTCCTCTGCAAGAGCAGCCAGTGCTTTTAACTGTTGAGCCACTCTCTAGCCCCCATACAAATGTCTTTCTGTTTCAACCCATCCTAGTTATTTAGGAGCATTATTTGATATGAAGAGACCTGTCCTGCACTTCTGATAAGACTCTACCTTGTGAACATGAGGCCAATCCCAAGTCTCCTGGACCTGTTTTTGTCTCTTATCACTTATTATGTAAACATCAGACACTCTGTCCCACCCACTGAAATGACACACTGTAGGATGGGCCTTAGAGATAGCAGAGTACAGTAGAGTCATATCAGAAGTGCTGTGGAACGGTGGGGCTCCTATCATGGTAGGGCCTTGCTATCTTGAAATTAGAGTAGTTGTAATTGCCATGAGACTCTTTCAAAATGGGCCCCAGTAACTTTCCCTCATGGAGTGCAGAAGGCTCAGAAAGCACATGAGGAGTACACAGGGGCTCACAAGTACAAAAGAGGTGGTTTATAAGGTGACTCACGGGATGCAGTTTATAAGGCGACTCACAGGATGCAGCAGGCTCGTTCCCTCTCCTGGGCATATAAGAGCAGTTAAGCTCAGAGAGGAGATTCTCACTTGATAGTGTAGCTGCCCGTAAATAAGTGGTCCATGCCCCTGTAGGAGCCCCTTACTCATGCTTCTCTAAGTGACCCCACTTCTTTGACTCACCAATCCGGACTTGTCTTTGGTTTGTGTCTGAGGCCTTATATAGGAAATACACATTTGTTCACCCCTCACCAGAAAAATTTGATGCATCCGTTGGTATCCAAATGGAGACATAAAGTCACCAGACATGAATTTTAGAGGAGCAGTTGTATTGGCCCTGCTATGGATAAAGCATGCAACTGAACCTAAACCATCTGAGGGTGAAGTGCCCATGGGGATAATCCTGTAATGGCCATTTTATCCCATGTAGTAGTTACATGTCCCTGGTATCAGTTTAACTAAGGCTGTGCTGTCTGAAAGTGGATCATCCATGGGGGGAATGCCAGGGTGACTGTCTTCTATGTGGCACAGAGTGGTATGTCTCTTTAGTGAAGGGATCTGCCAAATAAGTGTGAAGATGCCTCTCCTCCCCGCCACCAAAGGACTGAAAAACTAGAGTACGTATTGCAGTCCCTGAAAGTAATATTGAGGGGATGGGATCATAAGCAGGCTATGGTCCTTGTTAAATGCAATTAAGGCTGAGCTGCCTGCCCACAAAGAACTGGCCTATATATGAAGAGAATTCTACTGAGAAACAGACGTGCAGATGTTATCCTTCACATAAACCTCTGAATTTTTAACAAAAGATGGGAAAAGATGAAACGGAGATGTTGGCTTGCCATTTCTTATGACTGGAGGAGGTTGTGAATGAAAGAGTAGAAATTAAACTGTGCGAAGTAGCCCTTCCTGGGAGCCAGAACCTTGGACCTCATAGGAAGAATCAGATAGGAAGGAGAGGACGGCATAGAGACACCCCTCATACCTAATCCTCAAAAGAAAGGAAGACAGAATCCATGGAAAAGTATGCAGACCCACCCACCCCAGTCTTAATGGTCCAGTATAGGAAACTATAATAATCAGGAATGCTCTGTCTTTGACCTGCTTGAATTGGGAAAGACTTAATTAAGAGAGGAAGGAGCCTCTTAGAGCCTGGCTCATGGAGCTCTCAGACGTGGGAACAGACAGGTTCAGTCTGAGTGTTATGAAAGTACAGAAACCGAGTAACATAAATACCCCTGCTTGAGGCTTGACTGTGTAATCTAAGGCAACATGAATGGACTCAGTCCCTGATGGGCTGGCTCATGTGAACTATTAGGGGCACTTGGTAATCTCCAGAAGAGGTTCCTGTGAATGTCAGGGATTCAAGAATAGAGAGGACAGGAATTACTGAAGAAACTGAGTATGGCAGGGGCGGTGTTTGATATTCCTGGACCTGATGGGACTGGGTTCACCAGACCATTAAAGAAACAGGTTCAGAAGGAACTCTGGGACTAGCACTAGCATTGAGTGGTTTTCTGAGCTCCACAGTGGAGCATGATATTTTACAAGGTTGAAGAGACTGAGCTCTACAGTGGAGCATGATATTTTACAAGGTTGAAGAGACTCTGCTGGATCTGAATACTTTAGACCATAGAGATCATATTCATAAAATATAAAAAACATTCAGCAGATGGGAAGAAGGGAAAACAGAAGACAGGGCCTATTTGGGTTTCTTGAAAGCAAATGTGGCAAGATTTGTGTGGAACCAGATTCTCTAAAAAAATAAAATGACAAAAAGCCAAATTCAGTGTGAGCCTGTGAGAAGCTTTGAAGCCTAAACAATAATGATTAACATTATATCATCTTTGTAATGAAATATGTTCAGAGAGGATGGCCTCTGTGTAGAACAGAGGCCTACAGGGTGATCCCTACTGCACTTCTGTTATGGAGAAAGGACATCTCTTGGGGGAAGGAGACCCGCACAGCACTATTCTTCTGAAGAGGTGCCAAAGGTTGCATGAAAAGGCAACCAGAGGCCAAATGTTGAATTGTGGCTTAATTGATCTGTACAACCTTGGGTTTTATTGAGTACTGGATCAGGGTGTGGCATAATTCATGGCAGTTCCCCAGAACACCAAAACTAATCCATGGCTTTAAATGAATACAGACCTATAAAAGTACAGGTAAAGAAAACCAAGCTCCTGAAAGTGGACAGTTATCCTCTCCTACCTCAAGAATATGCTCTGTGCATTTTTTCCCGTGCCAGAAAATATGCTAAAGGTGGGTATATTTCTGGAACACTCCTCACGTACCCAGTAGTGCAAACTGTCAAAGCAGTCATATGTGGTTGGGTGAATGGGAAGCCTGTAGACTTGCTCACTCCCTCACAGAATTAAATAGAAAACTGTATAAGATGCCGGGACTAAATTACAGAAACTAGGGCAGGGATGTGGCTCTGTAAAGTGCTTGTGATGCAGGTGTGAAAACCTGAATTTGGATTACTTGTACCCAAGTAAATGTCAGGTGGGTGGTGTGCCCCGTATCCAGCACTCAGGAAGCAGAGACAGGTAGAGCCGAGTGAACGGTCTTGTGTCTGTAAATAACGTGGAAAATGACAGAGGGAGACAGACAGACAGACAGACAGACACACACACACACACACACACACACACACACACCAGAAACCATCAAGGAATTAGAAAAGGTAGAGATTATTCACCCAGGCAAAGTCCTCTCAACAACCCTCTGTGGCTGGTAAAGAAGCCAGAAGATGGCTCATGGAGAGTAGCCATGAGCTATAGAAGCTAAGTAAAGCAATGCATGCCTCTGTGCCCATCACTGCTCTCTGACAAGGCTGTGCAAGTAATGGGGTGTTTTCATGCCAGGGCTGCTGAGCCCAGCCCGACTTAAACTCACCGCACTGGACTCCGGTCGGCCTTCCTGGTAACTCCCTGAAGGTTACCTTCACAGTCCGCTGTTTGCTTTATTGTCTTGCCTACCCCTTCTCTGTCTTTTACCGTATTTTTTTAAAATCCTCTAAAAGACATACAAGTGTACTTTAAGGAACATTGTTGGAGAGTGTGGCCCTCATAGCTTGGGGTCCCAGAGCCAGCCAGCCACCTGCACCGAGTCCCAGAGGCTCAGGCTTCATTCCCTGCTCCCTTACACAGAAAAAAGAAATAGGGACGGAAGATCAGTCCACACAAAGTGCAGTCGCCAGGCACAGCTGTGAAATTCTTGGGAGTCTTTTGGTCAGGTAAGATGTGAGTGATCACTTAAAAAATTACTGAGAAAATTCTACAATAGCCTTTGCCTATGAATGTAAAACATCCATAGATATTTGGGGAACTCAGGGACTGGCAGATTTTCATACACCACCCTGATCAAATTGCCTATGCTTTGTATAACTGGTTAAAAAGGAGTTCAGGTGGGATCAGGACAGAAAAGCTCAAGAGACTACTGAGATGTTTAGATCCTTGTAGGTTGGGCTAAACAGCTATGTAGCCCAGTACCCCAGCCCCTGTTTGTGTTGGAAATGACCCACAGCTCAGGAGGCTGGAGTTGTGGGCTGTGAGACACACGACCTGAGCAAACAGCCCCAGTAGGATTTGGTCCCGGTCAGTAAAGGTGCAGAAGCTTGGCATGCAGCACTACAACGCTGATCGCTAGCTGCAAATAAAGCGTTAGAGCCTCTAGAATCCATCATCATGGAATTAAGTACAGTGAAAACAGCTTATCCAATTAAGAGTTGATTGGAGACTAGGGTGATGGCTCAGCAGATAAGTGTGTTTGTTTCCCAAGCGTGAGGACCTGAGTTCAAATCCCCAGCACCCGTATAAAAGCTGGGTGTGGTATCATGGATACCCTGTAACCCCGGCACTGGGGATGGGGGATGACGGCAGGAGGATCACTGGCTCATTGAGAGACCCTGTCTCAAGGGCATAAAAGTGATATGGGCATAAAAGATAGAGCAGATACCTGAAGTTCTCCGGGCTCTGGGCACACACCTATACACGCACACACACGCATGCACCTATACACACACACGCGCGCGCGCGCATGCATACAGCACTTACAGCACTTACACAAAAAACAATTGATTGATCAAGCCTCTTTCTGGAGTAGCACAGAGTCAACCTGCATAAGTGGCATGCACATTTACATCAAAGGGCGGGTGTGATGTTCACCAGCCCCGCCACTAATACCATACAGGTTTCTCTGGGACCACTGAACCTCCCGATAATTAAATCAGCAGCCAAACTAGACAAGGTACTGTAAGGGACACTGCCCATCCCTCTGGATGCCTGGACACTGATGGCACAGCAAGGGCATCAGACAAGAATGGGTGAGCGGTAGGGATGGTGGGAACTCATGGGACTTGGCCTGTGACCATCTATACTGACAACTGAGCTGTATTTAGAGGCCTGACTTTATGGGTGTCCAAATGGAAAAGGGAAGGTTGACAAGTTCTAGTCCCACCACTGTAGAGAAGCAGATATAGAAGGAAATGCATAGCAAGAGGCATAGCCCCTGGAACTTTCCATGTAGTAGTTTATAGCCCACTGACTCCTCCCCAAAACCAAGAAGAAGATGCCCTAGGTGGAATACGGGCCAGGTGCTTTGGGTACCCTCGATATTGCCCACTGAATCCACTGAAGTCTGTCTATAGGGGAGCCAACATGGGATGGAAAATCGCTAAAACTGCCTTAGCATGCACTATTCTGATAATCTGCCTGCTTTCCAAACATGTGAAGTCCATCTTTTATTATAGCTATAAGTAGATGTCTGCCATAATAAGACAAGTACATAAATCTACATGCCCCGTACAGGTTTGGCAGGAGCCCTACAGCTGGCCTATACCAGTCAGAGAGAGTGCAAAAATGCCCTCACCTGAGTGAATGCAGCCACAAGGCCTCTTGCAAGCATTTCCATGCAACTGAGCAACAGGTAAGGCTACCATCAAGACCCTTCCTTTCCCAACTCAGTGCTATGTATGAGTAACCCCACATAATTAAGAGTTACAAGCAAACTCGTTCCACAAATACTTGGGTGCAGAAGTTGGCTGAAGAAAACTATGCCCAATGGTTCTGCCAACTACCTTACAACACTACAGTATTTGGTTCATTGAAAGGACTAATGGGTGGCTTAAATAGCATTTAAAGAATTTGCCTGAAGGTACCCTGTATGGGTTGAAAAAGATACTTGCAGAAGGTCATTGTATTACTTTTCTCATTACTATGACAAAATACCTGATACAGCAACAAAGGAAGGAAAGGCTTATTGGGCTCGAAGTTTAGGAGGGGCACGGCCTGTTGTGGTGGGGAGTCACGGGGCAGGAGCATGAGGCATCCACAGGAGAAGTGAGATATGCTGACCCACCTGCCCACCTGCATATATTTTTTCACATTATTTCTGAAGTGTTTGGAACAGTGGGTTGGTTTTAAGCGTGAGGGCAGGTCTGAATTCCTCTGAGAATGAAATTTGCCCTGACTAATGGGGAGGAAAATAGGTTGTCACGGCCTAGAGAGACCCAGGAGCCACACATGGTGGGGAATGCAGGTGTCTTGAAATGGGGTGATGAGATTTGAGACTCACTCCAGAGGGGGACTGAAGTGTTATATACTGCACAGAAGGAAGGTGGAAATAAACTTTATCTTCACTATACTTCTGACAACAAATGTCTGTGTTCTTTCCACATCACAACATCCCTCCACCTCTCCAGACACCACTTGAAGATCTAACAGTACCTAGAGCTGTCATAGCACTACCGGTCTATACTCTCAGTTCCCTAAGATGGCACTCAGATGCCAGAGAGAAAATTGTGAATTCCAGAGTACCACATTTCTGCTTACCGTGGCTGAAGTATCAAATTGACATAGCCTCTTCATGTTTGCTGATTGATAAAATGGCTTGCAGACTCTGGGAAAACACTGTATTTGCCAGAACTGATTTATTATGAACAACCCAAGAAAACCAGCATAGGATACAGAAGACGGGTGTTTGGGAAGGGTCTTGCATTCCCATCTGGAAGTCCCAATATCTCAGCACCTATATTGATCATGAGAACAGAAGGAAAACTATGAATGTTTCATATTCAAGAAACTGAATTCAGCATCTTTTTCATTCAAGTTATCAGTGTTGTGTGAACGAGAACAATCTGAAGCGGGAAGGCAGAGGACTAGACCCAGTGACTCCCCGCTGAGACCCATCTTGAGGCTGCAGATTAAGGGGCAATGAAGTCTGTCCTTGCTGGCTCCTGGGACTGCCCTCCCCTGAACGAGGAACAGCTACAGAATGAGTGACGACGAGAAGCTGGCATCATGCCGTACCTTCTGTTCCCGTGTACCCTGGCCTAGCCACTCTCTTCTCTGAAGTTGTTTCCATGGAACACCAAATTTACAATTTTCTGGACTGGTGACTTCATTTACAAGGTGGGGGAAGAGGGGATAAGGAGAACCCAATTGAGAGTAGTGAAGCATAGTGAGCCCTCTGCAAGGCTGGGGCAAATTCTGCTCAAATACATTTATACCTAAGATCTGCGGGTCCTTACAGAAAGGAAGCCTGGGCAGGGAACAACTGTGACTGGAATTTAAATTTTGGGCAGGTAGGGATCATTTATCCTGTCACAACGGGCTCAGTATCTGAGTTTCTGAGAACTAGCCAATCAAGGCCTCAGGAGCGGATGCGTTGTCCAATCAGAAGCTCCAAAGGGCAGAGCGGACGTTCCTCACCCGCCATCTTCCTTTCTGGCGCCGCCAGAGTAATGGTGCTACCATTTAAGGGAGTCCTGAATTGTTCGGTTTGGGTCTCTGTGTAACCGAGGATCCCTGAAGCAGCGGTGAATTCTCCAGGAGACTCCCCCGTTTATTCTCCCGCTCCCCCCGGTGCATACATGGTGCGTGTCCATGCAGATGTGGAACCGTCCAGTCAGGAGTGTCGGCTGCCGTACTACCAACTACCCTAACGGGAGCGCTTGGGGAGGGGACGGAGCGGAAGGTCCTCACTCGCCATCTTTCTTTCTGGCGCCATCAGTGTTACTGTGAGTTTAAGGAGTCCCGGATTCTGGGCTTGGGTCGCTGTGACACCCCGCCCCGATGACAGATTCTGGCTGCAGGAGGCTCGGGGCACTGACATAAAAGAGGGTCCATTGTGTGCGAGTTGTCCAATCAGGAGCGCCGGGAGGCGGGCGGAAGTGCTTCACGCGCCATCTTTCTTCCTGGCCCCGCCGTCGTCGTGCTGCGGTCCTGTCAACTGAGGAATTTCGGGTGGCTTATCCTCAGTGGCCGAGTGACCACCGAGCTCAGGAGTCACCGTGAGGCCGCAGGAGCCCCGGGCGCAGACATGGTGAGCGGCGGACAGGATGTGCGAGCTTGGCAGGCAGAGCTGCCGGAGGGGCCCTCGGTTCTACTCCCGGGCGGCGGGAGCCTGGTGTCCTCTCCCGCCGGACCTTCTGCGGAGCTGCGCCGGGGCCTTCGCTGCTGCGCCGCAACCGAGGGTCTGGGGGCCGCGGGGGAGCAGCGGCGGGTGGGGTGTGCAGCCGTTGCATTCTCCCCAGGCGGATTTTCCTCCCCTCTCAGATTCCTAAGAAGCCACCTCTAGTCCACGACATTGTCCCCGCATCCCAATGCATTTTTAGGATTGACTGTTAAAATCCCTAAAGTCCCAGATCCTGCCCCACGTTGCCGAACTTCTTGAACAGGGTGATCCATGGATCCGTGTGAGAAGCTTAGGAATGGAAGAGAGGGGCGTGTGGCCTGCAACCTAACTGGACTCTTGTAGGCGTTGATTTATGTACAAAATGCTGATTGAGATAAGACCTGACCTTATGCGAACAGACTACTGCAATAGAGAGAAAACCCTGAATATAACGTGTGCAAGTATCAGAAGGGATGGCAGAGAAGGCCTTTCTTGATAGGGCGGAGCCAACAGTATTCAAAATTGGGAAGGGTTAATAGAGAATGGTAGTTTCAGCTCTTAAATCATGTAGACATGAAGAAGGGAGTGTGTGCTGACTCGCTGAGGATGGGCTAAAGGTCACAGACTTTAAAGGTGAAAACTTAGGGAAATTGCTTAATAATGTTTTCACTATTCAGGCCCTCATTTTTCAGGCAACAAGTGGGTATTTGGCTAATTTGTGAATTTATTTTTCTCTAGTGTCAGAGGCAAGAGTCTGCTTTCATCTCCGTGTGAAAATCCAGTTTTGCCAGCACCATTTGTTGCTGTGTCCTTCCCTGTCTGCTCTGTTCTCTTCAGTCAGTCTCCACATCTGTATGCCAGTACTCTTGGGTTTTGTCCTGTTCTGTTCTATTTGGTTTTGTTTTCATTATAGAATTGTGCTATTTTTGAAATCAGATAATGTGCAGCCTCCAGCTTTGCTCTTTTTGCTGAGGATCCCTTGGGCTTGTGCAGGTTGTTCATACTTTGATAGGAATTTCACTATTGTTTCTAGTTGTATGTAGACTGTTGTGATAATTTTATGCATTTGCATGAATCTGTGTTATTTGGGAAGAATGATCATTTTAACAATATTGATTCTCCCAAACCATGACTGTGGTAGATCTTTCCCTCTTTAGTGTCTTGTTTCATTTCTTTCTTCGGTGTTCTCAGATTGCCATTATAGAAGACCTTCACATCATTAATGATGTTTGTCTTACGCATTTTATTTTATCTATGTAGCTACTATGAATGGAGTTTCCTTCTTGATGTGTCTCTGTGAGGTACTTTATTATTGGCAGAGAGAAAATGTTCTAGATCTTTTGTATCTTTCTGCCTTGCTCAATAGTGGTGGAATCTTTTGGGCTTTCTGTGGTTTTCTTTGATGTAGTTTGCTCTTTTCACATAGAGTATGACTGTGTTTTACAGTTACCCCTGAACTTAACCCTGCTTTCTCAGCCTTCCCTATGCTGGGATTGCTGGTGTGCGCTGCAGGGCCTGGCTTTGATGTTCTGTGTGTTGCTTCATATCATCAGGACATGGGGATGGTTTGCTTCCTTCTTTCTGATTTGTATGCCTGTTACTGCTTTTGCTTGCATGATTGCTCTGGCTAATATGTTTAGTGCCGTACACAAGAAGAGTCAAGAGTGCACACCTAGTATTTTTCCTCATTTCTGAGAAACTGCATTCAGTTTTTCTTCATTTAATATGTTATGAATTTATGGTACAAGCCTTTACTACGTTAAAATATGATCCTTGCCTAGTAGATTCTGAGCTTTTATCACAACAGGATATTGAACTTTACCAAAGGCCTTCTTGCATCTAATGAGCCAGTTATGCAATTTTTATTCTTGATTTTCTTTGTATGATATTATTATTAATTTGCATATGTTTATGTCTTGTAAGGGAACTTTGTACATCAAAATATATTTGGCTGTGGCTTGTCAAAGCATTCAAATTTTATCTTTCCCATTTCAGTGTATGATTTGAGTACTGTCTATGGAAGAAGAGAATGTTTTCATGTTTACAACTAAATACTAGTTTGTCCCTGAGTCGTGTATTAGACAGATAATGATTTCTTTCACTGTTGTGTGATGCCTGCTGTATCACGAATCAATTTTCTGTTTATATGTGGATCGATTTTACAGACTATTTATCTTTCTTATGATGTTTTTGCTAGTCTTTTTCTTTTTTAATATTCTTATCACTTTTTAAGAATTTCATACATGCGTACAATGGATTTTGACCATGTTAACTACCTCCCTCTCCCCCCCAACTCCTCCAAGATCTATCCCAAGCCTCTACTGTCTCCCAACTTTGTGTCTTTGTTAATATCTTTTTCACTATTATAATGTACTGAATACTGAAGTTTCCAGTTGTTTTCTATACATTAGACAAATTCTTGTAGAATTTTAAACATTGTTATACACTAGTACATTTGGTAAAGGTTTCTTTTCATTTTTTTTATTAGTATATATAATTTTACAAAAAATTGGTTTCATTATGACATTTCCTCTAGTAGTTTCAAAAGGTCAGGTCTTACAACTTCCCAGCACGGGAGTGTACCACCATGCCCAGCTTTTTACATGGGTGCTGGAGACTGAACTCAGTGGCATGTGGTCATTACTTTACCAACTAAGCTGTCTTCCCCAGCCCTGGATTTCTTAAAACATTTTCCAAATTAAGTGTTTTGCAAGTTGACTGGTTTTTGATTTGATACAATGCAGGAAATCATTTCAGGGTTTTTTTGTTTTGTTTTGAGGGGGTTAGATTGGGTTAATTGATTATTGTTATTTGCTTGTTTTTGTTTGTGAATTTGTTAACATTGTCTTTATCATTAGCATTTTCTTTATCTCCTAGTATGTGATGTATTTTGAAGAATCGTCCATCAATTGCTGATAAGAATCTACATTCTGCAGTTGTTTGATGGACTATTCTGTAAATAGTACTTGTTAAGTCCATTTGATCTGTGGTACAGTTTAAATTAGAGGTTCCATGGTTGATTTTTTTCTGGGTTATTTATTTGTGATATGAGTGTTTTGAAGCCACAGAGCATTATTTTACCCAGACCTGTATTCCCTTTATGCCCAGTACTGTTTCTTTTATGAAATTGTGTAAAGTAATATTCAGTTCATATATATTTACAGCCTACATCTTCTTTCCCCATATTTATATGTAATAATTTTCTGGTAAAGGAAATTTTGGTTTAGTAGTCAACTAGATAAAGATATGTTAAGAAATGATAGGACTATCTAAATATATATGACATTCAGTTCCCTCTAAAAATGTGCATTTTCCTCATTTCTGTGCCTTTTGTCATTTTTCAGCACCATTATAAGTTTTCACATATCATAGTGAATTATCCTTATAAGACTTTCAAAATATTTTGGACTATAACATACCAGGTACATGCTTTCAGAAGTTGTCTCTGTGCAGTCCCAGAGGATGTGCACAGTTTCTTAAGAAGGACATGGAGAAATGAAGTTTGCTCTATTATCTATCAGACCAACCCACTGGAGAGTAATCCTCCAGAGTGTGTGTTGGCTCTGGTCAGGTAGACTCCTGCTGAGCAGGTCAGAAACTTGCGGCATTTAGAGGAGCAATGGGAGCTAAACACATAGCACGCTGCTTTCGTGAACTGGAGCACTGAGCCCACTCCACAGTGGGCTGCTGAGCCCACCCAGACACAAGGTTCCAGGTCCAAGAAAAGGTTGAAAACTGACATGCACGTACATTTCAATGATTGTACAAGTGTTCATGCACATATGTGCACATGCATGTGGAGGCCAGAGAATAACTTCGAATGTTACTCTTTGGGAATGCTGTCCATCTTCCTCTGAGACAGGATCTCTCATCTGTCTGAAGTTTGCCAGTTTTGCTGGACTAGCTGACCAGTGAGCACCAGGGGTCCTGTGTCTCCACCTCCTCGTGCTGGGATTAAAAGTGTGTGTCATTGTGCTTGGCGTTTACATTGATTCTGGGGATCTAACCAAGGTCCTGCTGCTTGTGAGTCAAGTACGTTGCCAGCTGAGCTTACTCTCCAGCCCTGTTCCCAAGCATTCCCAACAGTAGTCTCCACGTGGCTAGTGTTAGCTCTCTCATTCACACCGGTGGGACTTTTTTTTAAATATGGGAAGTGTGGCAGATCCATTGTTCAGACTTCCAGGGACGACCCAGCAGCACAACCAGAGGTCCTTCCTCCACATCTGCCTTTGCTTTATCATATGGCACCAGTCTAGTAGCAGAATCACATTGTGAAAGGATTAGAGCACTGATTAGTAAGGGCGTGGCGACCTTTACATGAATTGAACAGTTAGAGAACACAACGTTCTGTAAATATCTTGGGACTTGAATCTAGATCTCCAGTGCTGAAGTTCATCCTTCCTCCTGGAACTCTGTGTCATTTTTTAGGAGCCTGTGTCCTTTGAGGATGTGGCTGTGAACTTCACCCCAGAGGAGTGGGCTTTGCTGGATCCTTCCCAAAAGAGGCTGCACAGAGACGTGATGCAAGAGACCTTCAGGAACCTGGCTGCCGTAGGTAAGCATGAGCCCACTGCCTTCCTTTCTCAGAGAGGAAAAGTATTTTTGCTGACCAATAAAGCTCATGGTTTAGAATACAGAAATAGAGGACTGAATGAGTAAACTCGACATGGTTTTGTTATACCATGAACATACTTATAATCTAATCATTTTCTATAGTGTTGTGTTAGTTCAAAATGATTTTTATGTGTCTCCATTTCAGGAAAAAAGCAAGAAGACCAGAACCTCAAAGATGACTGTGAAAATTTAAGGAAAATTGTGCCCTCTGCATTTCAGACTAGACACAAGCTATGTGAGAACCAAGAATACACAGAGGAACACAGTTCATGTACGAAGTGTGGAGAACTCTTTAATTCTCCCCAGTGCTTTCAGAGACATGTGAAGTCTCCCACTGGAGAGAACACTTACGAATGCAAGCCGCCTGAGGAAGCCTTCAGTAGACACGGTTACATTCAGATACAGGAAGAAATGCATGCCACGGAGAAACCGTGTGTTTTAAAGGAGTGTAGGAAAGACTTCACAACTCCTGGTGATATTCAGCAGCACATGATGTCACATAATAGAGATGGACCATATATATGCAAAGTCTGTGGTAAAGCCTTTCACTGTTCCAGTTCTTTCTTGACACATGAAAGAACTCACACCGGAGTACAGCGTTATGTATGTAAACAGTGTGGGAAAACCTTCACTTATTCCAGTGGGCTTCGCCGCCACGAAAGGACCCACAGTGGAGAGAAGCCCTATGAGTGCAAGCAGTTTCTGAAAGTCCTTCCTTCCCTGAGTAAGGTTGAAAGTCATGAACAAACTAACACTGCTGTAAAATACATATGTAATCAGTGTGGAGTAGCCTTCAGCGATCATGATTCCCTTCAATGCCATGAAAAGATTCACAATTTAGAGAAACCCTACATATACAAGCAATGTGGGAAAGCATTCACTTGTTCCAGTGCCTTACGAAGACATGAACGAATTCATACTGGAGTAAAACCCTATGAATGTAAGGTATGTGGGAAAGCCTTCATTGACTGCAGTTCTCTGCAGTGCCATGAAAGGATTCATAGTGGAGAGAAGCCTTATGTATGCAAGCTGTGTGGGAAAGCCTTTAGTCGTCACGGCTCTCTTAGATGCCATGAGAGGATTCATAGTGGAGAGAAGCCTTATGTATGCAAGCAGTGTGGGAAAGCCTTCATGCATCATAATGCTCTTAGGTACCACGAACAGATTCACAGTGGAGAGAAATCCTTTGGATGTAAGCAGTGTGGGAAAGCCTTTGTGCTGGGCAGTGCATTGAAAAAACACGAACGAATTCACAGTGGATTGAAACCTTGTCTGTGCAGGGTGTGTGGGAAAGCCTTCACGTTTCACAGTTCTCTTCATTGCCATGAAAGGACTCACACTGGAGAGAAGCCCTATGTCTGTAAGCAGTGTGGGAAAGCCTTTATGTATCACAGCTCCCTTCGTTGTCATGAAAATATTCATAGTACAGAAAAACCCTATGTATGTAAACTGTGTGGGACAGCCTTTACTTATCACAGCTCCCTTCAGCGCCATGAAAGGATTCACAGAGGGGAGAAACCCTATGTATGTAAGTTCTGTGGGAAAGCCTTCACTGACCACAGTTCCCTTCGATGCCACGAAAGGATTCACACTGGAGAGAAGCCTTACATATGTAAACAATGCGGGAAATCCTACAGTACTCATGGCTCCCTTCGATACCATGAAAGGATGCACTGTATGTAAGCTGTCTTGGAAGACTTCCTCTCTGAGTGAATGGTAAATTCATTAACAAACTCAGAAAAACCATATGGTTGTAAGCAGTGTGAACAAGCCTTAACATGTTCTGGGTCCCTTCAAAAAAACATGAATGGAGAGAAGCTGGAGAATATCTCTAACATGGAATGTAGGAAGGACCCATTCTAGCATACATGATGACATAATGAAGAAACGGATCAAGGCAGATCCTATGGGACCAGCTCTTGGCTCAGTTCAGTTCACAGAGGAACACACTAAGGGGCTGAGGAGATGATGCACTCTGTGAAGTACTTGCCACACAAGCATGAGGACCTCGGTTTAAATCCTCAGCACCCATGTAGAACCCAGACATGGTAGCATATGTGTGTGATCCTGCTTCTGGGGACTTGCTGGGACTTTCTGGATAGCTAGTCTATTCAGGTTCAGTGAGAGACCATCTCTCAAGAATAAGATGGAGGGCTGGACAGAAGATTCAGGGGTTAAGAGCACGTGCTGTTCTTACAGGATGCTGGAGTTCAAATCCCAGAACCAACATGGTGGTTAACGACTGTCTATAACTTCCCTCTAAGTTCCAGGGAATCCGATGCCCTCTTCTGTCCCCGATGGGTGCTGTACAACACGGGCGCACTTATATGCAAGTATAACACTCATACACATAAAATAAGATGGGGAATGATTGAGAAAAACATCAAACATCAACTTCTGTAAGTGCATATATATGCCCGCACCCACACATGTAAACATGCATACCACACATGCCCCAAAATAATACACTATATCAGAAACCTTAATTAGAAGAAGATCTACAAGTCTTCAGTTAACCCACATATCAAAATACACACTTGGTCAAAACCTTGTAAATGTGAATAGAATTGTCTTTTGAAACACAGAGCTTCAAAGACTGGTATTCTGTTAATATAACTAATGTGAAGACACTGGTTTAAAATAATTTGCGAGGAATGCTTTAGAAATTGCACAACCAGAAAGACAGGTTCACAAATTTATAATTGTGTTTGTCAGTGACACATTCTTAGGTAGATCTGAACTGTGCATTTCTAATTTCATTCTTGAAAATAAAATAGTGCAATTATTTGCTAAAGTTTACTTATATGGTAGTGTATGAGCTTAATCTGATGTTTCATTTTTTGCAAATTCAGTAATCACTTTCTGCTTTTAACTTAAAATGTTGAATTAATAGGTGCATTGAAATGTATTTCTATATGTGAATTGTCTTAATTTTTATTTAGTTTTTAAATATTTTATCTAATGGGCCTGTAATTGGGCTGGGGAGTGGCTTACTAGAGAAGAGCATTTGTTACATATGCATCTCAGATCCCAACACCCATGTAAAAAAGCCGTATATGGCTCAACATGCCCAGAACCCCAGCACTGGGAGGGGCAGAGACGGTGAGACTCCTAGGGCTGGCTAGACAGCCGGGCTGAAAACAGCGAGTTCCTGCTTAGTGTGAAACCCTGTCTTTACACCTGATGCACACACGGGTCTCTCTCCCTCTCTCTCTCTCTCTCTCTCTCTCTCTCACACACACACACACACACGCAAGAGTGCTATTGTTGGAGCAGTTTGTTGGAATTTTCCTGCTAGGCCGCTGTGTGTGTGTGTGTGAGTGTGTACACACACACATATATATATTCAGAACAAATGGTTTTCTTAAGTGGATTTAACTACTTTTCACATTTTAATATTTTTCCAAATACGATTTCTGTACATATTTTTATAGAACTTAACTGTTTTCAACAGTTTGTACACTGAAAAATGTTAACTTTTTCTTATATTGACAGCATATCTGCAAAAGTAATTGTTAGAAGGTCGATTTGCAGGCTGCAGAGATGCTCCGTGGTTGAGAGCACTGGCTGCTCTTGCAGAGGACCCAGATTTGAACCCCAGCACCCACATAGCAGCTAACAACTGTCCATAACTCCAGTTCCAGGGGATCCGATGCCCTCTTTTGTCCTCCGTGGGCACTGCATGGCACAGGTGCACTTACACACTGCAGGCATAACACTCATATGCATAAAATAAAAGCAAGGTCAATTTTACAATTTTTGCTTTCACATCAGAGTCATTATCAAGACCTGGTGAGAATTCCTCGTGTGATTGGATTCCATTAACTCATGTTCTTTTCCTCTGTAAATTTTATATTTATGTTGATAGCTTTTGTTTTTATCATAATTTTGTCCTGCACTTCTCATATCAGAAGATAAGCCTTATTGGTTGAAGTGCCCTCTTACCGGATCGCCAGAGCGAAGCCACCGGTCAGGCTGGGTGTGACGAATGTAGTAATAAATCTGTACACCTGTGACTGCTTTGTCAGAACATTTCTCTTTTTAAGTTTTATTGTGTATGCACACATGTGTGCCTGTGTACACCTGCAGAGGCTGGAAGAGGGTACCTGGTGTCCCGTGTCACTCTGATCGACTCCGTTGAGATAGGGGCTCTCACTGAACCTGGAGCTGGGCTGCTCCCCAGGCGGCCCCGTGCTCCTGTCTGTCCCTGCTCCCTGTCCTCCTCCCCAGGCGGCCCAGTGTTCCTGTCTGTCCCTGCTCCCTCTCCTCCTCCCCAGGCGGCCCCGTGCTCCTGTCTGTCCCTGCTCCCTGTCCTCCTCCCCAGGCGGCCCCGTGCTCCTCCAGTCTGTCCCTACTCCCTGTCCTCCTCCCCAGGCGGTCCCGTGCTCCTCCTGTCTGTACCTGCTCCCTGTCCTCCTCCCCAGGCGGCCCCGTGCTCCTCCAGTCTGTCCCTGCTCCCTCTCCTCCTCCCCAGGCGGTCCCGTGCTCCTCCTGTCTGTACCTGCTCCCTGTCCTCCTCCCCAGGTGGCCCCGTGCTCCTCCAGTCGGTCCCTGCTCCCTCTCCTCCTCCCCAGGCGGTCCCGTGCTCCTCCTGTCCCTGCTCCCTCTCCTCCCCTAGTACTGAGATTACACAGGTGCCGGGGATTCAAACTCGGGTCCTCGTGCTGGTGCAGTAAACACTTGCTGAGCCATCTCCTCAGCTGAGAGGGATGTTCATACATCAGCACAGCAGTCAATCTGAACGGATCTGAGTGATGTTAAACGATGATTAACTGATGCCACATGTGCTAAGCTACACAGCGCAGTTTGCCATCTGCTTCTGTGTTGGTTCGTGCCTCTGCCAAGCGCGGCACTGACACACGAGGCCCCTGTCAGAGCATCCTCACAGTGAGTACCGTGAAGACTGACGTGGGCCGCAGCTTCTTTACAGTGGCTGCTAGCGCTGAGTTCTCTCTGTAGCCTTGACTTCCTCCCGACAAGCAGATGTTTCAAGCTCGGCTTACCAAATCTCTTGTCTCGGAAAAACGGAAGCGTTCATATTTGCAAATACTCTGCTCCCGCATCCACATTATAACTAGAGCACCTAGATGACTTGTGCCCAGTTCTCTTTCTAGTCTACAAGGTTGCCACATAAAGGTGTTTGAAAGTTTCTGCGACTGACTTAACACGACTGCAGCAGTGGCTCTGTCCTGTCCCGTCCTAGGCTTGTGCTCTGACAGCCTACCTAAGCATATTGCTTCCTACGGCTCAACAATGAGATTTCATTTTCACTTCGCATTGGATTATTAGTGTGTGTGCACACACCATGCACATTCGTGGAGGTCAGAGGACAGCTGGCGAGAGTTGGTTCTCTCCTTCCACCCTGGGTTCTGGGGTTGAACTCAGGTTGTGAGGCTTGCCAGCAAGGGCCTTTATTGGCTTTATCGTACTGGCATTATCAATGAGATTTAAAGAGAAATATCACACCATGGTAAGAAGTAAATGAATTCATATATTTTAATGTCCTAAGAATGATCAACAGTTTATGATGGTCTGACTTAAGATTTTTCTATGGTAAGAAAGCAAATGTTCTTAGGAAAAAATACCTTCAATAGAGGATAGCAGCAGTTACCTTCAACCAATCCACCCACCTGCTCAGGAACATAACACCTGATACTCAGGCCAGGCACAGTGGCATACGTGTACTGTTAGAAGGCTGAGGCCAGGCTGAGCTGCATAACAAGCCCTTGTCCTAAACAACAAAACCAAACCCTGATAGTCTTCCCGTGGACAGTTTATAAAGCAGACTTACATTTGTGCAGCATACGCTATTGGAGGTGATCTGCACATGATGGAGAGTCGGCTCTGCTCTCCGCACTGTTTACTATGCACACTTTTAATTTGTGATAGTTTCATCTTACCATAGATTTATGATTACACAGCACCGCCAGAAACTAAAATCTAACCTCATGAAGACGTGTGTAATGCTTACATAGCAATGGAGGCAGAAAGAACGAAGTTGGCCTCATGCTGACGGGAAGACCAAACCTTATGAAGAGACATGTCATGTACCTCCGACATAATTTTCACTGGCTAGGATGGGTCAAGACAAAAAGAAAGCATTCTGCGTGCATCTTATACTTGCCAAACCAAATACATTCTAGCCATGAAAAGGGGTGGAAAACTCGTCTTTACTAACTGGTCACAGCATGAGCCAGGCTTCTTGCACCTTAGTACTTTGGAGAGCTGGTTGCATGCCTCAGTGCAGAGCATTTTGGTAGTTCAGCCTTCCAGGTAAGAATTATGAACTCCAAACTCAGAATTGCTTTCTCCTCTGCAGTTAATGTAATGGAAGGAGATAAGTAGCTGTACAACAGTCAACATCCCTAGAACAAACACCTGCCCGGGCTAGGGGGACGGCTCAGGTGGTAAGACTGTCTGCATGAGGGTCTGTGGTGGTCCATTTTCAATAGGCTTACCAGTTACAGACTTACAGATAAGCAGGGGTACTGTGTGGATGCCTGTCTGTCTAGGCCTCCTGACATCCCCCACTCAAACCAGAAGTTTATCTTCGGGTGGGAAAGCCAGCCTACTGACATGACCAAATCCATGCATCTGGAACGTTGACTGGCTTGATCCTGTTGAGGTCTTGGGCAGCCAAGGCAAACATGGCTTCTTTGCATTCATTAGTAAACAGCCCTATCACGCCCAGAAGACACTGTCTCGTGGCAGTCCTCCCCAGTCTCTGGCTCTTAAAATATTTTTGTTCCTCTTCTACAATCTCCCCTAGCCTTGGAGAGACAAGAGGTCAGAGTGCCAATCTTGTTTTTGTGTTGCATTCAAAAGTTTGTCCAGAAGAGCTCCCGTAGTAGTGAGTGATCAATAAAGAATGAGAAGCTGCTATGGGAGAAGCCATGCGGCTTTCTTAGCGTGATGTAAGAGAAACACCTACTGATTCCAAGTAGACCAAAGAAAAAGCCCATCTAGACCAGCTTGAGAAATGAGGGAGTTTCTTGGGGTGACTCAGGTACAACTGAAAAGTCCCACACTTGGTCAGGTTTTCACTACACGTAACTCAACTTGCATGCAGCTGAGGGAAGCAGGATTAAAATGTCAGTGGGATTGTGGGTAGGGTCCTCAGTGCACCCTCTCTCCTCTTCCTAGAGAGACAATGTCAACGGTCCTATTACAGTTACCACAGACCTAAGTGTCTGCAGTATTGTTCTGCTTATTTCATCACCCTGACCACAAAGCATGGTCTCCTCTAGGTCACCAAAACGACTCAGCTTGAAGATGGCAATGGTCATGCCAAGCATGGAGGAACCCGCTGCGCTCTGCTGCACTTCTCCCTTTGGCCTGCGTTCTTTCCTCCGCCTCTCCCACGGCCTGCTCTGTGCCTTGGGTGTGCGTGACATGGTTATTATCTCCGTCTTAGGACTGCAGCAACACAGACCAAAGACACTGGTGCCACAACCACACAGACTCCAGTATGCAGGCTTGAGTCCAGGAACGATGGAGCGAGCGAGCCAGTGAGGTCTGAGCGTCCTGTTCTAAATGGCTGAGTGCGCCAGTAACATGTGCTTCATCACTGAATGTCTAAACTCGATATGTTGTCCCAGTGACTGCACATGTGCCAACTTTGATGGTTGTGTATCCAAGACCACCTTCTTCGTTTATGAAGCTTCTTCATTTGGCAGCACGGACTAGTGTGACTGTGGTTTCACTGTCTAGTGGTAGATTTAGCCCAAACATGCCTGTGGAGAAGAGCATCTAATGGCCCAGACTGAGGTGAGGAGAGAGCTGCAAGTCAGTCCTCGAGGAAAGCAAGCCCAGATCAAATACAGTTTACAGTGAGCAGAGGGCAAAGTATAAACGCAGCCTAGTAGGGAAGACCACCCAAGTATATATCCCCCAGCACAGCTGTACGGCAGGAGTGGCAGGAGGTGGTCCCCTCAGATCCACTGAGCACCTGCAGCGAGCAGTATCTTCATATCTAAGCAATGAACAAAAAAACATTGTGCTAAAACTGAGTTAAAGAATGTGGGGTTACATTCTATCCTGGTATTTCAGAAGCATTTCTTGATGCACACTGGAGAAGGAATGGCTGTACCTTATAAACGGCAGCTCTGTGGGTTAGCCTCCCTGGGCTCCAGGAGGACCTAGAGTGGATCCTGGATATGATTATGTTTGTGTGGCAGAATATGGATTCATGGATTTTCATTTGAAAACTTTAAGGTTTTGATAACATCTTCATAATATCCAGTTTACCATCTTAACCACTTTAAGTGTACATAGAATCCAACAGCCATTCTGTTATAAAGCTATTAGTGCCATCTCTTTCCAGATGATTTCCATCCTTTCAAACAGAAGCTTCATACAGAGTAAAAAGTCAGCTTCCTTGCTCCTGGAGTGCGGCTCTAGGTAAGCTCCTTTCTACTTTCTGTTTTCAGAGATTTATTTTATTTTTCATTTATGTGTATGTGGAGGTTGTGCACATTCATGCAGCTACCCACGGAGGACTGAGGAGGGTGTCATTTCCCCAGAGCTCAAGTTGCAAGTGGCTGTGAGCTGCCCAATGTGGGTGCTGAGAACTGAACTCCGGTCTCTGCAAAGCAGTAGCAGAAGCTATCTCTCCCTGACAGCCCCAGCTACTGTCTATCGCCGTGGTTTTGCCCTTGGAAGTACATCTTGTAAATGGAAGCATACGCTACTGAAAACACTGGCTTGAAGTTAGCGTCTGGCTCTTCGGTCCCCAAAGGTAGCATTCATGATAGAGGATTCCAAGGTATTCACATTTCTGCCCAGTATCAAATCCACTCTATCTCCTCCTCTCTTCTTATTCGCTAATTTGATGAAATAACTTGCAGGACTCAGGGCAATATTTAATTTATATGACGGATTATGACAAAAGTGAAACCGCGGAAGAACCGCATGGAATCGGTGCCCTGGCAAGGTGCATGTCCCACCCGGAGGTCTCAGCATCCCAATCCCTCTGTGTGCTCACCAGCTCAGAAGGAGAGAATCTCCTTGTCCATGGTCAAAGGACAGGATACACAGCCCTGTCTCATTGAAGGCATCGGTCTTTGTGTGAAGCGTAAGAATAACCTAGATAGAGGTCAAGATGGCTGAGTCCGGTGGCTGTGAACAGAGGTGCAGCCTGAACCTTATGCAGGGAGGGCAGGTCCCCCTTGGAGCTTCCGGAACAGCTGTCCTCCCCGGCATGCGGCCTCCAGCTGCTCAGAGCAGCTATAGGAGCACTGCCAGAGGGAAGCCGCAGAGCGGAGCGAGCTGGAGTCCCCAAGCGGCTGCTGCGCGGGTGGAGGCTGGAGCCGGTTCCCCACCTGTAACAGCCAGGGTTTTTTTGGTTTTGTTTTTGTTTTTTTCTTTGAGACAGGGTTTCTCAGTCTCACAGAACCTCACCACAAAAAATGATAGGATAAGTTGCCATGAGGTAGAGTGAGATTTATTAAGAAAAGGTGATAGAAGCTCAAGAAAATATAAATATGCAGCTGAATGAAACAATTCAGGACTTGAAAAGTGAATTCACAAAAGAGATAGAAATATTGAAGAAAACCCAATCTGAAATGAAGATGGAATTGAAATTTTCAGTAAGTCAAAGCCTGACAAGTAGAATAAATGAAATGGAGGACAGAATATCAAGATGAATGATAAAGTTGAAGAACTGAACTCCTCAAGCAAAGACTATGCTATTTGTGTAAACATGGAATGGAATACACAAGAAAAGTGTGACACCATGAAAATATCAAATCTGTGCACTGTGTGCACACGGTAAGAATAACCTCAGGTCAGTGGCACTCACCAAATCAACAGGATTATGGAAGAAAACTTCCCTATATCAAGGAAAGACCTAGACAGATTCAAGACACACATGAACACCACTAGGTGTTAGACAGGACCAGAGCAGAAACTCCCCATGGCCTATCAATACAAATACTAAATGCACAGAACAACGAGAGAGTACTGAAAGCTGCTAGAGAAGAGCAAGCTATGAATAAAGGAAAACCAGCACAATTACAGCTGATTTTTTCAGTGCAAACTATGAAAGCCAGAAGAGCCTGGACCAAAGTATTCCCAGTTCTAACTGACCTTGGATGCTAACAAAGAATGCTTTACCCAGCAAAACATCATTGTTGAAAGGGAATGGAAATTTTTCCATGACATAAAGAAGCTGAAAGAATTCATGCTCACCAAACCAGTCCTACAGAGAATACTCAGAGCACTCTAACGGACCAAAGATAGGAATGACT
Source organism: Eospalax fontanierii (assembly GCA_035773235.1). NCBI lineage: Eukaryota > Metazoa > Chordata > Mammalia > Rodentia > Spalacidae > Eospalax > Eospalax fontanierii. The sequence continues at coordinate 11,182,354 of CM069554.1, forward strand.
ATAACCCAAGAAGTTACAGAAAGAAAACACGGGAAGGTATAATTATAGAAACATAAAACGGGACCAAGAACGCAAATTAAAACGACAGTAACAAATACAGATGTTTCAATAATGACACCAAATATCAATGGCTTCAACTCACCAATGAAAAGACACAGGATAGTGAAATAAATTAAGAAACAAAATCCATCTTTGTGTTGCCTTGAAGAAACTCATCTTCAAGGATAGACACTATCTTTACAGTGAAAAATGGAAAAAATATTCCAAGCAAATGGTGCTAAGAACCAAGCAAGTGTTGGAATTCTAAAATCTGAGAAAATAGACTTCAAATTAAAACTAATCAGGAGAGATAAAGAGAGTCAGTTCATTCTAATCAAAGGAACAATTGACCAAGATATTACAATCATGAACATATATGCAAAAAACTCTGGTGCTCCAAATTTCATATAAACAGTCCTTTAGGGCTGTAAAACACAAACTAACCCCAACTCAATAATAGTAGATGACTTCAATACCCCATATCTCTAATAGATCACCCAAAGAATAAACATAGAGACATCTGAACTAAATGGCATCTTCCTTCAAATAAACCTAACAGACATCTACAGAATATTTCATCCAAGTACCAAAGAATACATTTTCTACTAAGCAGCCTATGCAAATTTCTCTAAAACTGACAAAATACTGGGGCACAAAACAAACTTCAACAATAAAAAAATGAAATATTCTCTCAGACCACAATGCAATAAAGCTTATAAGCAACAACAAAACAAAGCTCTAGTCACTACACAAACTCATGGAAATTAAATGACACAGTACTGAAAGAAGAATGGCTCAAAGAAGAAATGAGAAAGAAATAAAAATATACCTGGAACTAAATGAAAATGATAATACAAAACAACAAAACCTCTGGGACACTTTAAAAGCAGCCTTAAAGGGAAAGTTTATGGCTCTATGACCCTATATTTAAAAATCTGAAAGAACACATATAAATGACTTAACAGTAACAACTCAAGAATCTGGAAAGGCAAGACTAAACCAAACCAGAACCTAGTAGATGAGAAGAAATAACAAAAATCAGGGCAGAAATTAATAAAATAGAAACAAAACAACACATAGAATCAATGAATCTAAGAGCTTGTTCTTCAAAAAGGTAAACAAAATAGACCAATCCTTAGCCCAGTTAATCAAAAGAAAGAAAGAGTAAATCCAAATTAACAAAGTCAGACATGAAAAAGAAATACCACAACAAACATCAAAAATCCAGAACATTTTAAGGGAATACTTTAAAAACCTATACTGTTTTTAAATTTGAAAATCTAAAAGAAATAAATAAATTTCTAAATTCACAGAAACCACTAAAGTTAAACCAAGAACATATCAACAGCTTAAACAGACCCATAACAAGAAAATTAAAACTATTATAAAATCTTTAAACTAAAAAAAAAGCCCAGGCCCAGATGGATTCGTAGCAGAATTCTACCAGTCAAAGAAGATCTACAACCAATATTTCTTAAATTATTCAAAAATATAGAAAAAGATGGCAAACTCTCCAGCTCACTCTCCAGCTCCTATCACTCCAATACCAAAACCATGTAAAGACACAACACAGAAAGAAAACTATAGGCCCATATCCTTAATGATTAAAGATGCAAAGATTCTCAACAAAATACTCGCAAACTGCATACAGACTCACATCAAAAAAATCATCCGTCATGATCAAGTCAGTTTTATTCCAGAGATGCAGGGATGGTTCAATACATGTAAGTCAATAAATGTAATAAATCGTATAAATGAATTTAAAGATAAAAACCACGTGGTCATCTCAATAAATGAAGAAAGAGCTTTTGACAAAATCCAACATGAATACATGTTAAAAGTCCTAAAGGGACTAAAATCAAGAGAACAAAAAACACCAAATGCCCGCGAGGATTCGGAGAAAGGGGAACGCACACTCACTGATGGTGGGAACGCAGACTCGTGCAACCGCCATGGAAAGCAGTGTAGAGAACCCTTAAAAACTAAAACTGAAGCTACCATGTGATCCCATTATGCCACTCCTTGACATACAGCAGGACTCAGCCTGCTGGGGACACACCTGTACATCTGTGTTTGTTGCTGCCTTTTTTTTTTTTTTTACAATAGCCAAAAAATGAAAACAACGTAAATGTCCCTCAGCTTATGAGTGAATAATGAAAATGTGGTACATTTACACAGTGGAGTTCTGCTTGACAGCAAGAAAAGATGAAATTTTGAAATGTGCAGGTAAATGGATGGAACTGGAGACAGTTATACTAAGTGAAATAACACAGACTCAGAAAAGCAAGAGGTGTGTGTCCACCTTCATTTGCAGATCATAGCACCAACGTCATATATCAGTACCTGTCTGACGTAACAGCAAGATCGTGGAAAGGAAGCGCAGAGGCAGAGGGAGGGAAAGACCTGAAAGAGGGGGACAGCAGGAAGTAGATGTTATCACGGGGGGATGGGAGAAACAGAGGTGTTCAACAGGAGTGACGCAGGAAGGACAGACAAGGGAGCAGGGGCTTAGCGGAAGAAGGAACTCAAGAGGGGAGGGGGTAATAGAAGACGGGATTATCAACGGGAAAATGGGGTGCTTAACCTGGGGAAGGAGGAGAGTGTTGAGAGAGAGAGAGAGAGAGAGAGACAGAGAGAGAGAGAGAGAGAATCAAGCTTAGGTGGCATACAAAGCCAGAGGAAAATTTAGTAACTCAAACTACCCCTAAAAAATGTACATAAAATATCCAAACGTAAGACTATATAACAAAGAGACCCAAAGAGAGACCCAAAATAATACAGGTATTGCCACGGTCCTCACTGCCCAGAACCTGACGATAAAACGCCGCTGCTGAAGACAGGACATTCTTCGGACACAGAACTTGGAGCGAGGAAACTGGCGTGGAAGCCTCCTTATAGGAGCTCCCATAGTTCTAGAAGATACTATGCAAGCTGTTAAGGGAGAAAATCAGTCAACAGTCCAACCAGTTCTAAAGTCTGATAACCACAATGACTGGCACGGCAAACTACCTCTGTTGGTGCTGTGGTGGCATTTTTCTCTAGGGGGTAATAGACAGCTACTTAATTGGATGTAAAGTTCTCTCAATGGGAAGAAACTCTTGGGTGGCCCTGTAAATATAACCAAATACACAGAGCTGGAGAGGTCATAGATCCTAGAGAAAATCCTAGCTCTGCCATGACTCTAGACAAATGAAAATTCTGACTGGATGCTAAATATGGATCCTTATATTTTCAGACAAGTATACTGTACACCACTCACAGAAGAAGCTTTTTGCAATAGATGGAGGCTATAACAAAGTTCCACAACTGATCACACACAAGAATATATATCTGAGAGATGGCCAGTCCTAAATGACACATCTATAATGAAACTTTCACACCTAAGGCTCATGGAAAATAGTGGAACGGGGAGGCGGAGGATAGAGAATGCTAATACACCCTTCAACTCTTACCTGTGAAGTGTCCTCATAACAGAGTGTGATGCACACAGACAGACACAGCTGGCCAGGGAATAGAGAACACGAGACTCAGAGTGCGTGTTCCTGGACGGGAACCCACCCACAGCTCAATGACCACTTCAGCAGAGGGAAGCGTGTATGAGCCAGGGTTGGTGCATGAACATAAGCAAACAGAGGATTTCAGGTCACTGGGAACTTGCTCATGTGAAATGGCAGCAGTGGTGACAGCATGCACAGACCCATGCTGACTCAATCGGACAAAAACCCAGCACAGAATGAGGGAAAGGCGCAGCGGTCCCAACCCCAGACGAGGAACTGTTGGCAACTGATCACTGCTAGGCAGAAGAGAGTAGATCTTTAAGGGAGAGACTCTAGATAAGCTGAACTTGAACCAAAGGACATCTGGGTACAAATGCTTGACCAGAAAGGACTTAACATATGTGATAGAAGGCATGAAATCTGGTGAGGGACTATGGTGGCCACAGACGGGAAGAAGTTCTAAACTCGATTAAGATCTCTCATATGAAGTACACAAAATCTCAATAAAAATGTTTTTTAAAAACCTGACTCTCCCTCTCCAAGCTCCTATCAACTGCCAGTGTTTCCTCATCAAAGGCTGGGGCTTCTTGCCAATCTCCCCATCCATGCCAGGACTCTGTTTGGCTTGGGCTTGCACGGGTCTTTTGCATGATGTCACAAGCACTGTTGGTTCATATGTGCAACTACCATGTGGCATCCAGGCAACACAGTTTCCTTGTATTCATCTGTAACCTCTGACTCTTACAGTCTTTCCATCCCTTCTTCCAGTGATCCCCTGAGCCGTGGGAGCAGAGATTATGTGTCTCATTTGGGACTGAGCACTCCACAGTCTCTTATTCTCAGCCTATTGATCAGCTGTGGGTCTCGGTGTTAATCGTCATCTGCTACAAGAAGAAGCTCCTCTGGTGAGAGACGAGGGACGCATTAATTTATGAGTATAACAATAAGTCACTAGGAGTCAGTTTAATACTATGTCCATCTAGCAGAATAATATTAGTAGCCTCTCCCCTATGGCCTGTGATCTGTCTGACCACCTGTCGCCCTGATAACTGTGCCAGGCATGAACTCCATCTTGTGAAGTGAGCCCTAAATCCAAATCGAAAGGGGTCGGTTGCACCCCTAACGTCCCTGCCACCATTGCCCCCGTTTTTCTGAGTTTTTCTGAGATGCCATTTAGTCTTAATACCTGTGCTACTGGGATCCTGTTCAGAAAGTCCTTTCCTATGCCTAAAATTCCAGTGTATTCACTACTTTCTCCTCTATAATATTCAGAGTTTCAGGTCTTATATTAAGGTTCTCATATGGGGTTAAGTTTTGCGACGAGAGAGACAAGATTCTAGTTTCACTTGTCTACGCACAGCTATTCACTTTGACCAGCACCATTTGTTGAAGATGCTATCTTTTCTCAAATGTTTTGGCCCCTTTGTAAAAACAACCAGGTGGCTTTAGGGCCTGAGCATGAATCTGGGTCACCAGTTCCACCCACTGGTCAACGAGCGTGAATCTGGTCACCAGTTCCACCCACTGGTCAACGAGCGTGAATCTGGTCACCAGTTCCACCCACTGGTCAACGAGCGTGAATCTGGTCACCAGTTCCACCCACTGGTCAACGCATCTGTTTTTATGCCAGTACCATTATAGTTTTATTACTATAACTCTGTAGTATAATTTGAAATCAGGGATTGTGATGCCTTCAGCTCTTCTTTAATTGTACTAGATTATTTTGGCTAGTTTGTTTTTTGCATTTCCATATGAAATTTGAGGTTATTTTTTTCAATCTCTGAGAATTGTGTTGAAATTTTAATGGGGCTTGCACGGAATCTGTAGATGACCATTTTCACAATATACATCTTACCGATCCATAAGCATAGGAAGTCTTCCCATCTTCTGGTATCCTCTTCAATTTCTTTCTTCAGTGTCTTAAAATTTTTATTTCACATGTCCTGCACTTCCTTGGTTAGATTTATTCCAAGATATTTCCTTTGGGGTGATCATGAATGAGACTGTCTCCTGTTTTCCTTCTCGGTATATCTGTTGATGATCTGTAGGAAAGCTATTGATTTTACATGTTAATTTTGCATCCTGCTTCTTCATTGAATGTGTTTATCAGTTCTTGGAGTTTTCTGGTAGAGCCTCCAAGGTCTTTTATGTTATCTGCAAATAATGATACTTTAACTTCTTCCTTCCCAATTCGTATCCCCTCTGTCCCCTTCACTTGTCTTATTGCTCAAGATCAAACTTAAAGCATTATATAGACAGGAATGGAAAGAGAGGACAGCCTTTCCTTGTTCCTGGTTTTAGTGGAAATGTTTTGAGGTTTTTCTCCACTTAGCTTGGTGTTGGCTGCGGGCTCGTTGTGCATTGCTTTATTATGTTGATATCTGTTCCCTGCATCCCCAGATTCTCCATGACATTTATCGTGGAGGGATGCTAGATTTTGTCAAAGGTCTTTTCTGCATCTAATGATTATGTGGTTTCTGTCCTTGAGTTTATTAATGTGGTGGATTTCTTTTATTAATTTACATATGTTGAACCATCCCAGAATCTCTGGGGTGAAGCCAACTTGATCACAGTGGATAATCTTTTTGATGTGTGCTTGCATTCATTTGCAAGTATTTTATTGAGAAGTTTTGCATCTATGTTCATCAGAGAGATTGGCCTATAACTTTATTTTTAATTGGATCTTTGTCTGGTTTGGGTATCAGGATAATATTGGCTTTATAAGAAGAATTTGGAAGTGCTGCTTCTTTTTCTGTTTTGTAAAATACTTGGAGGATTATTCATAACAGTTCTTTGAAGTTGCAGTAGAATTCTATGCTGTATCCAACTGGTCCTGGGATTTTTTTTTTTTTTTCAGTTAAGAGATTTTTTTTCTTTTTAGACAGGGTCACCTGAAGCCCCAACCATTCTGGAACTCAATATATAAACCTGGCTGGCCTCAATCTCACAGAGATCCACCTGCCTCTGCTTCCCAAGTGCTGGCATTAAAGGCGTACACCACCACACTCATCCAGTTAGATTTTTTTATTACTGCTTCTATTTCATTAATACATACACTGGTTGCTACCAGTCTGTGTAAACTGTTTACCTCATCTTGATTTAATTTTGGAAGGTCATACATATATAGTAATTTGTCCATTTATTTTTAGATTTTTTTTTTTAACATTCTTTTTTAGAATATTCTATGTAAAAGGAATATTGTCTCTATGTAGCCAACCTTCACAACAAACTCTGTTAATTGTGCTGGAATTCTTGACTCTCACCACAGGTCCTTGAAGTTTTCTCTTTGGGACAGAGATTTAAGAAGTAATCTGTGCTGGATCTTGACGGCTCTTAATGTAAGGTACTTGGATCCTCCATAAGCTTGGTCAGGTACGCTGCTGAACTAAATCGTGTGATATGAAACCTCCTGCTACCAAAAGGTTCTAAAAAGTCAGACCTTCCCTTTGTTCTGGGATTAGTCTGAGACTCCTCTAGGAGGCTGCTTGGGGATTTGCTCCAGAGATGAAGGCTGCTCTCCGAAGAGGCTCCTCTGGGCTCCCTCAGCCTCCAGACCTCCCATGGCCGTTATCTCTGTCGCTCACCCTATCCCTCTTATTCTCACTCTTACTCAAGCTCCTCTCAAGGTTTTAAAGGGAAGTTTCTCCTTCCATCTAATGCTCCCCTCCCCACCCCCAGCTCAAGGCCGTGGCCTTGAGACCCTTTCATTATAATAAACTTCATTCCTTAAAGGAATTCGTGTGTCAGCTTTCTTTTGTAAACCAACTGCTGCCGGTTTTTACCTCTTTTTAACAGCTGTAATGTGTCATTTTAAAATGCTTTCATTAGCAATATATTAATTATACATAATAGGTTTCATTGCGACATGTACATGATATGTTCGTTCCTATCAATACACACCTTATTCCCATTAATCCCGTTCCTCTGTCTTGTCTTTGGGTTTGTGTGTTCCAGTGGGCTTCATCAGGGCCGTTAAGAAGGTGGGAAGAAGAGGTTCCGGAGCTGGAAGACGTCATTTTAACTTCACACAGGGAGGATTAATGGGCGTGGGGGAGCGGGTCAGGGGCTGGATCTATGCTCACAGGCCTAGGGGCCGAGCTGTCCAATCAGGAGCCACCGCCATGTCCCTCGCCCGCCATCTTTCTTTCTGGTGCCGCCGTAGTAGAGAAGCTGTCCGGTCAACTGAGGCTGTCTGGAGCGGTTCGGCCTCTGTGGCTGCGGACAGTTAATTCGGAGCAGTCATGAGTGCCCGGTCTGCAGCCATGGTTAGTGGGGATGCGGGTGCAGCTGTCCTGCCAGCGGCGCGGCGGGCACGGCGGAAGTGCCGCGCCCGCCATCTTTGGTACTGGCACCGCGGTGGTGGCGGTGCTGGCCGTCTCCCGAGAGGAATGCGGTAGCTGAAGGAGTTGAGGCCACCTCCGCCTGAGGCCGCGGGAGCCCCGGGCGCGGACGTGGGCAGCGTCGGGCCGCGCTGCGAGGTGGGCGGCGGGGCCCGGGGCCCGCGGCGTCCTCACCCGCCCAGGCTCCGGGACGCGCGCCGGCGGAGCGTCGGTGTCCTGGCTCCGGGACGGAGCGGGGCTCCACTCTGCCCGCTGCGGATCCCTTTGCTCTTAGGGATCGCAGGCAAAACCGGGATTCCCGACTTCACCGCGGAAAAGAATTTCAAGGCAGGACGACGTAAACAGTGTGGGAAGTTTATTAGGATCACTTCGTGTGCTTGCACGGAGCCAGAGGAGGATGGATGTCATGGGTCCTGCGTTCTCCTCTGAGACCGTCTCTCCACGGAACCTGAAGCTAGCCTGGCCGCCTTCAAAGCCCTAGCCATCCGCCTGTCTCAGCTCCCACGGTGGGGGCTACAGGCGCCTGCACCACGTGCCTGGCTTTTACTCAAGTACTTTGAATTTGAACTCGAGTCCTCACCGTTGTTCAGTGAGCCCCGTTGCCCATTTGCCCTGCTCGGAGACATGTTTAACCTAGACCTTAAGCACATGGGGGTGACAGAAAGATGCTAATGGAAAGAATAAGATTTTCCCAAGTGTGGATGTGGCCTTCTCAGGGGAGAGTCACAGTTGAGTCGTAGATCTTTATTGGCTCTCAAGTAACATCTCTGGAGGTTGCTAAGAAATTTCCCATCATAACAGTAAGAAAGCAAGAGCAGTGTGCCCAAGGCTACGGAGACCGGAGACCGGCAGTAACAAGCCTCCTTTGATGTGCTTCTACATTAAAGGGGACGCCGCACCTGCCTTGGCATTACAAGGACAGCTTTTCTGGTCTTCCCAGAATTCTGGGAGCAGAATGTCCCCTCCTCAAGCCTTTGTAGCAAGAAAATCCAGAGAAGTCTGTTAACTCTTAGTGAGCCACGTGCTATTGTCCTTAAAGGACAAGTGTGGGTTACTACAGACCAAGTTACCAAAACAGCTCGTCTGTTTTCTACTTATGGATCTTGCTGTGTGTGGAAAGTTCACTTTCCTCAGCACAAAAATAGCCTCTTCTAAATTGATACCCTCAAGACCTGCATGTGAGTTTGTTCTGTGGGGAGTCAATAAAGGAAAACACAGAAAAGAACAAACTACAAACCCCAAGACCAAAAATAAAAGTTCACTAAACCTTTAATAATAGCTTTTCAGAAGCTTGAGGAATATCGTTATCAGCCCCAGCCTTGGAAATTCCGGATTTAAGAAACCCTTTGGGGCCGGTAGGAAGGCTCAACCAGTCAAAATGAGTCCACTCCCGAGGGTTATCCTCTGACCTCCAAATACACTTCATGGTCTGTTGGGCATGCGTGCATCCACATATATATACACACAAGTTACACAAGTAAATCAGTCATGATGGCCTTGAGGCCTCTTTAGAACTCTGTTGCCACCTGGTGGTAACAGCCATGCACTGCATCGTTGTTCTCCAAGAAAGCTCCGACTCGCTGCTGCCTCCTCTTACCCAGTGTCCTCCCGGATTCTTCCCATCCATCCGCATAATAAAGGAACAGGTTCTGTAGGTCAGCGAGGTCCTCAGGATCATAGATGAACACAGAAAAAACAGTGGGCGGGGCAGGGAGAGAAGAGGCCGGATAAATGTAATCACTTTCCCAAAGAATCCGAGATCTCTTAATCTCTTATTTGACATACTGATCTTTGTTCATTGTTTCTTTCCTTCTTTTTTGTAAAAAAAAAAAAAGCGTGTGTGTCTCACAGCATGTGTGTGGAGGTCAGAGGACACCTTGCAGAAGTCAGCTTGCTCCTAACACCATGTGAGTCCCAGGGGATCTGGGGATCAAACCCAGGGTGTTGGACTGGAGAGAAATCGCCTTTACCAGATGGGCCATTTTGCTAGCCTAAAGCTCAGTGTTGCCAATGAATGTGTAGCAAATCTCCATTTGTAGGCACATTTTTTGAGATTTATTTTAAATTTTATTTTGCCAGGTGTGGCGGCACACACCTTTAATCCTAGCGCTCAGGAGGCAGAGGCAGGTGGATCTCTGTGGGATGGAGGCCAGCCTGGTCTACAAAGTGAGATCCAGGCCAGCTGAGGCTACAGGGAGACCATGTCTCAAAAAAAAAAAAGAGATGGTGCAAAGACGGAGGAAGCGGATCTGTGGGCAAAGCACTTGCCACCCCAGCCCAAGATCCCTAGAATCCAAATAAATGCTGGTGGGTGCGGCTGCCATCCCAGCGTTTGTCAAACAGTGCTGCCAGCTGCTGAGGTCTTAAAACCTGAGTGGAAAGGAAGAGAATAAAGGGGAAAAAAAAACACAGAAGCAGCCGCGATCAGGAGGATCCGCAGGCTGACGCCAAGCAGGCAGTTTATGCAGAACTTGTCTCCAAACAGGAAGCCTTATTACAGAACTTTTATACAAAACCATAAGTTCCCTTGAAGCCTGCAGTCTCATTAATCATCTGGAATTGCAGTTTCGTTAATTGTTTGCACTTGAATCAGCAGCACCCAAGCAGAACCTGCACACTGACTACCAGAACTGTCCTGTGCAGGTCCAGTCCCTGGCCAGCTGGAACAGGCCTTCCCACAAGGCAGAGTCCTTGCCCTCCCCAGAGCAAGCTGGCTGGCTCCCTTAGTGGGGTGAGTGTGCTCTGGTTGGAGTGAGAGACCCTGCCTCGATGAATAATGTGGATAGTGATGGAGGACGACTCAGTCTCAGGCCTCCACAGGCTTGTGTTCATGCACCCCAACCCATGAGCCCACACCTGCATGCACACCACACAGTGCTCAGGCAAAAAGAAGTTTTTGAAAGAAATTATATTCTGGGGATTGAGGAAATGGCTAAGCAGTTAAGAACACTTGTGGCTCTAGCAGAGGACTGGGTTCAATTCCCAGCACCCACGTGGAAGCTAACAACTGTCCTGCAGGAAACACTCAAGGGCACGCTGAAGCAAAGCTGCAGGGAGAAGCGACCCAGACTACAACTAAAGGGTTAAGCTACCAACAGGCAACTGTAAAGACCTGTTCCAGAGCACCCAGAACGCAAATATGTTTGCAGGTCAGCTTCTCCCTGTCATTCGCCCCCACGGTTCTGCAGGCCTGACCACTACACTGTCCTAACTCTAGTTCCAGGGGGTCCGACGCCCTCTGCTGACCCCCGCAGGCAATGCATGCATGACACGGCTGCACTTACATACATGCAAGCAATACACTCATACACATAAATTTTTTTTAATTTAAAGGTTAATGTAAAAAAGTCTTCTGAAAATGGAATATTAGCCACCACCTAATGGGAAATAAAGGAAGGACCCTCGGGTCTTGGTCGAGTCTTGATCAAGTCTTGGTCAACTCTTTGATAACAAGGAGTCAGGACAGTTTGTAAGCAGATAAAAGTCACAAAAATGAGCAGCCTCAGTACCCAAAGTCTGTGCAAGAGGCTATCTCCTGTTCAGAGGGGGTCCAGTCCCACCAGCTACCATACAGTGGACAGACCATTCCTGGAACATCGGAGGCTGTGGTTCAAAGTGGGGAATTGCAGGACCCACGGAAGACTGGACATCTGCTCTGATGGGCTCCACAGTGCACAGAGAAGACGGGAGCTTAGAGGTGGGGGGGCAGGGGTTACAAGAGCTGGGCAGGCTGGGAGGGGCCTCCCTGGAGGAGGTGGCATTTCAGCTGAGGCATTCTGCCCTGGAGGCACAGCCTGCAGAAGGAGCCGCCTGTACAAAGGATCTGAGGTGGGAAGGTGATGGCCAGTCTGAGGAAAGCAGGACAGAGGCTCAGGCATGGAGGAAAGGGGAGTGGCTTGCAGGCCTCAAAGATAAAGCATCCCAACATCTGGACACACACCCACAAGGCTCGGAATCCTCCCACAGAGATCCTCGCCTGTCCATGCTCAGCGCTGCCCTGTCCACAACAGCAAGGGTGGTGGTTTGACTGAGAGGTGTCTCATCTGCTCGCGCATTTGAACATTTGGTCCCTGTTGGTGGCATTCTTTAGGGAGGTTTAGCTTCCAGAGGAAGTATGTCACTGGGGGTGGGCTTTGAGAGTTCTTAGCTTCACCCTGTTATGCCCAGGTGAGAGGATTACAGATCACCACCACACACACAAGCCGTTAAAAGGCTTGATAGTTGATAGGCGAGCAACTGAGAGTCGCCTTTGAAATTCTCCCAGCGCTGACGCTCAGGGGCACAGAGTTTATAAAGCAAAACTCATAGCCGTTTGGACCTGATGGAGGTCAGAGGGAACTCGCTACAGAAGTTACTTGGTTATACTTTAGTAACTGGTTTGGTTAGACTTCTAGGCAATAGTCAGGGTCATGAAAAGCCCTAAAGGCACCGCCAGTGACTGGGAGAACGTGAAAGCAGCACACCCTGGAGTCAGGCTGGACAGGCCTTTTTCTGCTGCTTTCCGTCCCTCTTCCAGTCCGCCTCTGGCTACCTGCACCACACCTCCCCACCACTACGAACTCTTCTGCCTTAAGTTGCTTGTGACGACAGAAAAGTAACTGATGCCACAAGCGAAGAGAAACAGCATAGTTGTCCACCAAGTGACTAATGGACCGTGAAGGTGCGAGCACGCGGTGGAATGTCACTCAGACGCAAAGAAAGAGGAGATTCCATACAGTGCGTATACACAGTGGAATCTCTCTCAGACATAAAGAAAAACGAAATTCCATAATTTACAGGGAAATGAGTGCAACTGGAAAATGTACTGAGTAAGAACCCAGGTACAGAAAGACAAACCACAAGTTCTCTCATATGCAAAATTCAGCATCTAATATTTTTTATGTGTACGTCTACATAAAAGTGAGGAGAGTCGATACCAGACACTAGAAAGGAGCTCATCTGGGACAGAAAGTTATTTTCAGAAGAAATTGACTTCTAACTAGATCCAGTAAATGTTGTCTCTGCTGAATATAAAAGCCAGAAAGTCAGGATTGATTAGATTAGCATCTGACCTTTTATGAGACGTTCTAAATTCATGATAATAGGGCCATTGAGATGGCTCAGCAGATGAAAGTGCTCCCAGCAGAGCCTGACAACCAGAGTTTGAGTCCCAGAACCCACATGTGGGAAGAAGAGAATGGACTCCTGAAAACTGATATCCAACCTCCACATGAGTGCCATGGCGAGCATGTGCATACACCCTAAACAAATGGGATTTTAAAATTCCTGCTTATGTTCGGTCAGGATTGCTAAAATTGTGAGGTGAGTGACTGGAGAACACTTGATACCAGCCCCCCTGGACCCCACATGCACATGTATGCATGTGCATACACACTGCACATGACTCACATACATACACACCAAGAAGTAATGAATGGCCTAAAAAGAAGGCAGGTGTTTGATTTCAAAGACCTTCCTGAGCACCCCACCCCCCCAGGCTCCTGAAGATGACTCATATACATGGGGATCCTGCCCAGGACAGGCGGCTTCTCCTGTGTCAGCCCTCAGATGTGCCTAAAGAGAATTCCCAGACAGGAGGGTGTGCCCGGTCAATTTCAGAAGGAATTTGCAACTCCCAGACTTTGTGTAGAGGTGGATGTACGTGTGCCGTCTATGTGTGGTCTATGATTGTATGTGTGTATATAATCTATATGTGTGTGTGCAGTCTGTGTGTGTGTGTGCTCTATGTGTATGTACATGTGTTGTGGTCTATGTGTGTGTGGTGTGGGAATGTGGCTATAATCTGTGTGTGTATGTGTGTGGTGAATGGGCATGGTTATGTGTGTGTGTGTGTGTGTGTAAGGGGTGGGTGTGCGTTGTGTATATGTGTGATACAGCACATGTGTGGAGGTCAGGGGACAACTTGCGTAGTCAGTTCTCTCCTTCCCACCATGTGGGTCCCAGGGATGGAGCCTAGGTCCTCAGGCTTGCACAGCACGCGTCTTTACCCTTGTGCTGCTCACTGTCCTCCACTCACGTCTCCTGGTACTGACTAGATGTGTAATGTGTGCTTGGGGCTGGCTGGGAGCCTGGGGGTAGTCCTTCACCTGTGCTCTGTCCCCAGCACAGCCCTGGAAATCCCTCTTCCTGCAGCTCACTGGCTGGTGTGAGGACTCTGATTTGCACAAATGAAATCGAAATGGGAACACTGTCAACTTTTAATGAGTCCCCTGTTGTCCCCGAAAATCCCCTGGTGCGTTCACTCACAAAACCTGAAATTGGCTTCCAGGGACTTTTGAGGAGGACCCGGCAGGGTGTGTAGGCAGATGCCCCAGTAGACGCGAGAGTCCCAGGAAGAAGCTCTCTGCTCGGCCCAGATGTGACCTCAGGGAGGATGCTGTGCATCGGGGAGGAGGCTCTGGAGACCTGAACCGCCAGCACTGAGAGCTCTGGGGAGGAGCTGGCGGGTGAGTGCTAGGTAACTCTGCTTGCTTAGTGTGCGTGGCCTGATGATGCTTCAGCTCACTCTGTGGCTTCGTGTGCTTCCTTTTTCCTTCCTTTTCTTCTTCTTTCTTTCTTTGCTTTCTTTCTTGGAGAGATGGCTCACGGTTTAAGAGCACTAACTGCTTTTGCAGAAATCCAGAATTCAGTTTCCAGCACCAACATGGCAGCTCATAAGCACCTGTAACTTCAGCTCCAGGGAATCAACATCCTCTTCTGGCCTCTACAGGGAATGCACATATATGGCATATACTCACACAGACAGACAGACACACAAAGACATAGATAAAAAATGTAACATGAAAAGACCACCTTCCTTCTTCTCCCACAAAGATCACCCCAGACCAAAACCAGGTTTGTGGGTTTCGTTTCCTCATCCCTAATTCCACGTCAGCCCTACACCCTTCCTGCCTTTACCTAAAGACCCCACCTTGAACTTTCCCACCTTCTGTAATGGCCAGAAAAGCCTCCCTATAATAAACCCCTGCCTTGGTTTCAATAAATGAATGGCCCACTGACTCAGTCTCCCCGGAATTCTTCCCATAGCACTCTGGGCCACCTGAGGACCTGTTCGATCATCCTCCTTTCTGTGGGATGGCTAGAGCATAGCAGCCATGCTGGAGATGGAGACCCACCCACAGTCTGGATCACTTCATGCCCCAGGGCAGTATCTCATTTCTGACAGATTCTGATTCAAATCTGTTTGTTGTCTTATGTGTGTGTGTTGCCTGCGTGTATATAAGTGCATCTGTGTCATATAGTGACCACAGAAGCCAGAAGACGGTGTCAGATCCCCTGGAACTAGAGATACAGATGGCTGTTAACCTCCATGTGGATGCTGAGAATCGAACCCAGATCCTCTGCAAGAACAGCCAGTGCTCTTAACCACTGAGCTATCTCTCCAGCCCTTTTTTAGTTGTTTTTGTTTTTTGTTTTTTGTTTTTTTTTTTTGAGTCAGGGTCTCCTTGTAGCAGCTGGCCTGGAACTCACTATGTGGACCAGACTGGCCCGTACCTCACAGAGATCCACCTGCCTCTACCTCCCCAAGTGCTAAGACTAAAGACATGTGCCACCACACCCACCTAATTCAAATCTTTTAAAATTATTTTAGGGGTGTGTGTGTGTGTGTGTGTGTGTGTGTGTGTGTGTGTGTGTACCTGTGTGCAAATGCTCATGGAGGCCACAAAAGGGCACTGGATTTGTTACAGGAATTTGAGACTGGCATGGCACAGCAAGAAGCTATAAACTACACTCAGAAGGCAAAAAATGTGTCCTTTCTTACCCATGGACTTTAGACTGAGCTAACCTGCTCCAGAGAAAGTGAGGCCCAAATACATATAGATTTTCATGGGGTTTTTTATGTCTTTGGCGGCAACCACATTGATGGATCTTGGGACTTTCAGCTATCACTATTAAAATTCTCCTTTGAAGCTATATGCTCAGAGAAGTCTATTCACTTCACTAAGGTCACACAGTCAGAACACTATTAGAGTCAAGATTTAACCATGTGCTCAGCAGTTAGGAGCATGTGCTGCTCTTGCAGCACATTCAAGTTCAGCTCCCAGCACCCAGGTCAGGCAGCTCACAGTTGCCTTTAACTCTACCTCCTTGGAATCTGAGGAAGGAAAATTAACCTCATGTAGAACAAATGAACTACAACCTTAGTATAACTCTGAGGGCAAGGGAGGAACCCAGAAAAAACACAGCCCTGGTGTGACCCGAGTAACGCACCTCTCCAACTAGACCCCTAAAGTTTCCAGACCCTCTGAAAATGGTTTCACTAGCAGAGCTGCCCAACACTGAGTATCACCAAACCATGAATGCTCAGGCCTCACATGATGAGGAGAGACCAGCCTAATGTGGAACGAATGAGCCCTGACCCCAGTGGAACGCTGTGTTCTGTGTGGAAGACACGCAGATGTATTTGACGAGACTCTTCTGCACTCTCAATACTAAGTGTGCTTGTCGACGTATGTAGAAGCAACAGGACTTTGGAAGCGTTTCTGTGTGTTCATAAAGGAGAACTTACCATTTTAAGCTTTAAAAAACTTTATGGGCATGAGCGTTCTTCCTGCACGTACGTAAGTGCTCCTATGTCAGCAGAGACCAGAAGAGGGTGTGGGATCCCCTGAACTGGAGTTACAGATGGTTGTTAGCCGCCATGTGCTGCTGGGAACTGAACCTGGGTCCTCTGCAAGAGCAGTCAGTGCTCTTAACCACTGAGCTATCTCTCCAGTCCCCATTTCAAGTTTTAAGCTGACACAGGAAATGCACAATGTGGCTACTTTTAGAAACATCTGTCTTGCGATCAGCTTCTGGGCAGATGTGGCCTGCTAAGGAGGGGATGCTCTAATCGGCTGGAGGTGATTCTTGCACTCACCATAAATACACTTTGCAAAGAAGGAATTTCCTCTTTTCTCCCACCCGCCCCTCACCTTTTCCCCTAAGACCTGTATGTGTCATGAAAATCTTCACATGGAGCTCAGTTTCTCTGCTGCAGGTTAGCCCATTCTGAGGCCCATGTAAAATAAAGGATAAACTTCCTCTGCTTCCTGAGTACGGTTTGTGTCTTACCAGGCCAGGTCATTTCCGGGTTAATTCTTAGAACAGCGGAAGTCGGTTTTTCCCCCATTGGGTCCTGGAGATTGAACTGAAGTTGTCAGGCTTGGAGGCAAGTGTGTTCAACTCGCTGAGCCCTCCCGTGTGCCCTGAGACTTTTCTTCTGTTTTGGAGACAAGCTCTCACTGTGTAGACCAGGCTTCCCTCAAACTCACAACCCTCCACCTCCATTTCTGGATTTACAGGTGTATGCCACCTTTCCAGTTGAAGAATGTTCTTAAAATAATATCGGTGTGGCTGGAGAGTTAGCTCAGCAGTTACAAGCACTGGCTGTTCTTGCCGAGGACCTGGGTTCCGTTCCCAGATTCCACTTGGAGGCCAACAACTGTCTGTAACTCCAGTTCCAGGGGATCCAACACCCCGTTCTGACCTCCCAGGCATTTCATACACATGGTGCACTTACATACACGCAGGCACACACTCATACTTATTGAAAATAGATAAATACAAAATTTAAGATAATATTCACTGGACATAGTGCTACACGCTTGTAATCCCAGCAGCTGGGAAGCAGAGGCAGGTGATCTCTGTGAGTTTGAGGCCAACCTAGTCTCTACAGCAAGACCTTGTCTCAAAGCACATTATTTACCTTGTACTTAATATTTGCACGCATTTGTGAACTCGAGTATGGTGGTGTTTGAAGGCACTTCCCATCCTCTGATATTCTCTTTTCTGTGTGTTCAGAGCCCTCTAACCCTTCAAGTTCATTTGAAGTATGTCATCATTTGCGGAAGATCACGTTATCCTGTCACGCTGTAAAGCACTGGGCCACATCCTCCTGTCCAGCTCCATTAGTGTCCAACCTCCACTTCAATGTCGCCTTTCTTCTGCCCTTCCTAAACTCAGACGCCCATTAATCTACTCTCTTCCTTTATGATATCAGTATTTGTAGTTGCTGTCTGCTGTGTGTGTGTACATGCAGGTGTATACATGTGTGCATGTGCATGTGGATACATGATCAGCCTGAGATGTTGTTCCTCAGGAACCTTCCACATTGTTTCTTTTCTTAGATATTTAAATTGTATGTATGTGTGACTGTGCCTGAGTGCAGTACCCACAGAGGCCAGAAGAGAGAACTGGATCCCCTGGACATGGAGGTGCAGTTGGGTGTGAGCAGCCCTGTGTGGGTGCTGGGAACCAAACTCTGGTCCTCTGCAAGAGCAGCGAGGGCTCTTAACCTCTGAGTTGTCTCTCCAGCCTTGTTTCTTGAGACAGGGAATCTTGGGAGTTGTGGCCTAGCTGGACATAGCAAAAATTCCTTCTATGAGGTATAAACAATGTCGTGTTCCCTCCCTGCCACTCCACGGCCTCCCTGGGTCCCTACAGCAAGCTGAGGTACAATGTCAGCAAACGGCAGTCTGGGAAAGCCGGGAGTTTACTGATCTCACCTACAGAACAGTGAGTGAGGTGCTCCCTCCCAAGGCCTCACCGGAAAGTCTCCATCCAGGCCTGGATGGTGACGTCCCCACAGCCACCCACACAAAATGGCGAGAGAGCATCCCACCCACATCCTCAGTTTATATGCCCTAAGCCCCTGGTACTGGAGTTACAGGCGGTTGTTAGCTGCCATGTGGATGGGTGCTGGGAATTGAACCTGAGTCCTCCGTGAGAACAGCCAGTGCTCTTAACTGGAGCATCTCTCCAGTCCATTTTGGGTTTGGTTTGTTTTTTTTTTTTAAATACACAAGCTCTTCTACAGTCTACACTGCGTTTAAACTCACCACATAGCCAAGGATAACCTTGAACTTTTGATCCTCCACCTCCTGGGTGCTGAGACGGCAGGTGAGCACCACTTTTGGTGGTGCCGATGATATGGTTGGTCACAAAATGTATACAGCAGGTGCTCAAACCGATGAGCTGAAGGACACAAGAGGGCAGCGTGCAAATCATGGAAGACTTACAAACTACAGAGAACATCGTGGAAAGCACAGTCCAGGGGGCAGACGAACACCAGGAGGGTGTAGCGGAGTGACTGTGCCCTGAAAGCCAGCGCCTGCATGAGAAGAGTGTGACCCGTGAGGGAAGACTCTTTGCAGCTGCCACACAGTGGGGACCTCGAGATCAGCTCGGTTGATGGAGTACCTATCATTCCGGTGACGGGCTGCCTAGACTGCAGGTGGATCTCATGTAGCTCAGGCTAGGCTCAGACTCATTATGTAGCAGAGGACAACCTGAACTTCTAATTTTCTTGCCTCTACCTCCAAAGTGCTGGGATGAGAGGCAAGCAACACGGCCCCTGGTGTATGTGGTGCTGGGGATCGAACCAGGGCTCTGTGCGTGCTACGTGAACACTAGCAAATGAGCTACTGGCATTCCAACTGTCCCACAGGCACTCCACAATCAGAGATACAGGCACTCCACTCCCTGAGCTACACGAACTCCACCCCCTGAGCCACAGGAACTCCACCCCCTGAGCTACACGAACTCCACCTCCTGAGATACAGACACTCCACCCCCTGAGCTACACACACCCCACTCCCAAGCTACACACACTCCACCCCCTAGCCTGAGCTACGTGAGATCCTGTCTCAAAAAAAAAAAAAAACAAGCTGGGGATTTTGGTACAAGCTTTTAGTCCCAGCAATCGGGAGGCAGAGCTATGCAGACCTCTGTGAGATCGAGGCTGGTCTAGTCCACACAGAGAGTTCCATGTCAACTGGAGCTTTTTTGGACCTTGTCTCAAAAAGATTTTTTAAAATAAGTTTTAGAAATGCAGAGCACAGCCTAGGGGACCCGATGAGTCTACAGCGTTCAGTCTACAGTGTTATGGTGTTTTGATGGATGAATAAGAGTTCTCCATGCAGCTTCCAAGGCCACAGAAAGACAGGCAATTAATAAATAATGAATAAATAAATGTAATTTAAATGTTTTTAATCCTAAATTTTGAGGGGTTGGGAGATGGCTCAGTGGGTAAGAACATCTGCTATGCACCCACAAGGACCTGAGTTCAAATTCCCAACACCCACAGAAAAAGCTGGGCATAGAGGCCTGGAGAGACAGCTCAGTGATTAAGAATGCTACCTGCTCTTGCAGGGGACCCAGGTTCTTTAATCCCAACACTTGGGAGGCCGAGGCAGGCAGATCTCTGTGAGATGGAGGCCAGCCTGGTCTATATAACGAGTTCCAGGCCAGCCAGGGTTATAGGGAGACGCTGTCTCAAAAGCAAGCAAGCAAGCAAACAAACAAATGTGCCCATACACAAAGGAACAGCAGAAAGAAAAGTGCCTGAAGGGTGTGATCCGGGAAGGAACAAGCGAGTCCACTGCGGCCCTCTGGTGGTCAGTGTTGAAATCGCACCTTAGAGTTATGCCGGCCCAGGCACGGGAGTGTGGACACATCACCCCTCATCATTGGTTAGCAGTGACCCACCTAGGCGTCCTCCCGACACCTCCGGGCGTGTGTGACAGCAGGATGACATCCAGCCACCAAATCTTTAAAACAAGATTTCCTTGTTTTTGAGAATTTCATATATGTATGCAATGAAATATGATTGTCTCTGTCCAGTTTCCCTCCACCGCACGCCCACGCCCGCAACACCGCCCTCCAGCTTCATGATTCTTCTTAAGATGTATTTATCTGGGGACTGGAGCGATAGCTCGGCAGTTAACAGCACTGGCTGCCCTTGCAAAGGACCCGGGTTCAGTTCCCAGCACCCACCTGGTGGCTCATAACTGCCTGTAACTCCAGTTACGTGCTTCACTTACATACAGGCAGGCAAAGAGATTCATTGTTTTCGTTTTATGTGTATGCAGTTTTGCCTGCGTGTAAGTGCTCCCGTGGCATGAGTGTCCACAGAGGCCAGAAAAGGATGTCAGGTTCCCTAGAAATTAAGTTAAAGAAGGTTGTTAGCTACCCTGGAGGTGCTGAGAACCGAACTCCGGTCCCCTGCATCGCGGCCATTGGTCTTAGCTGCTGGGCCATGTCTTCATTCCATTTTCCCAAAAACAATCCACCAAGTCCTGTTAGTGCTGCACACATGAGCATGGGTGTGCGGCGTCCACTGTAGCAGGTGAAACCTACAAATTGCCACATCCTCAGAGAAGAATGATTCTCCCTCCCCTAGCAGCCGTCCACTGCCAGCAGCTCCTCAGTAAGGAGTGGGGCCTGGGAAGCACCTCCTCAGTCTGTGATGGAATTTATATTGACTTGATCCAGGGCAGGACAGTGCCATGGACCTGTCGTGTCCAGAGGACAGCTTTTCTCAGTGCTCCTCCCGGTCCTCTGGCTTGGACATTCTCATGTTCTTCCGCAATGTCCCCTGAGCCTTAGGAGCCGGACAGCTTAATACAGACTTCCTGCCTGCCTCTTGCTGTCAGCACTTCCACCAGTTGTGCATGGCTCCCTTGACTGCTGTCCACGATGAAAAGAAGTTTCTCTGACCAAGGTTCAGAGCAGGACAGGACTTTCGGCACCTGGCTCTCATTCACCAAATCTTTACCACAAAGGTACTGGCAGTTTGAAGACAGGGTTGCAGGGACTGCAGGACATGGATGATTTGTAGCCCTGGCTACAACTGGAGATGCAGAACAGAAGCGAGCCGGGGCAGACGAGGCCTCTGACTTCAGACTTTGCATCTTGATTAGGAGACACGAACTGGAAAACAAATACCACTGCTGAGCACCGAAATGGAATGGCCAGAACAGAAACGGGGCAGAGATCAGTTGGGAGAGTGCTTGTAACTCAGTTGGAAGAGTGTTTGTCTAGCATGCACAAAGTGCTGGGTTTTATCTCCAGTACTGTACAAACCAGGAATCGTCATCCCAGCATCCAGAGGTAGAGACAGGATCTGGACTTCAAGATTATCACTGGCTATACAGCAAGCTTGAGGCCAGCCTGGGCTACATGAGACCCTGCCTCAAAGAGCTGGGAGAACATCCTGAAGCCGGCAGGTGCAAAGGCCCTGAGACAAGATAAGGCTGAGTGCATCAGAAATCCAGAGAGAAGCTGGCTGCCCAATAGCTCCGCTGGTAAACCCCAGAACCCACGGAAAACAAGGTGTGTGATCCCGGGCACATAGAGACAGGCAGATCCCTGAGGCTCACTTGTTATGGAACTCGGAGTCACAGATTATGCCTCAAAAAGCCAGGTCAGCCACCTGCCCTCAGTAAGTCAATTAGATCAGCCAAAATTAGTAGTAAACGTCAGAAAAAGGAGAGTTATTCAAAGTGACCACACCAGCAAGAGGGACCGAGAGAGCCAGTGACCCCTCAGCCCATCCTCAGGAGCTACAGTGGGGTTAGAATGTGACCCTGCCCACCGCCGACCAGCACCACCCACGCAGGTTGTAAGCCTCCTTCCCAGAGAGAAGAGTTTTGAAGAGAACCTTCCCACTCTGGCTGGCCCAGGCTTCCCTTCTCCCCGCCTGAGACTCCTGAGGAAACAGCCACTTCCTTGGGGTCCATTGTTTTTGCAGTCCGATAACCAGTGTCCCTTCGGGGCACTTATTTGCTGCCTGTATGGTTTAGCCTGCTTGGAGAACTCCAGGCTCAGTGAGAAAATCTGTCTCAAAAACAAGGTAGTGGGGGAAGCCCTGGAGACATGGCTCACTGGTTAAGCATGCTTGCAGAGGACCAGGGTTCAGCTCACAGCCTCACAACACCACCTGTAACGCCAGCCCCAGGAGATCCCAAGTCCCTTCTGTTCACTCCTGTGGCAGCCCCAGGCAGGTGGGGTAGTTCCCCATATGTGGCTAAGGAGGCCAAAGCACAGAGAGGGTTAACCTGCCCCATTACACCACAGAGATGTAAAGAAATGGCTCAGTGGTGAAGAGCACTGGCTGCTCTTGCAGAGGACCCAGGTTCAGTTCCCAGCACCCACATGGGGGGGCTAACAACCGTCTGTAACTCCAGTTCAGGAGATCTGGCGCCCTCTTCTGGACCCTGCAGCTATTACACACACGGGTGCACTTAACATACATGCAAGCAAAACACTCATACGCATAAAATAAAAATAAGTAAATAATTTTATTTGATAAAATTTTTAAAAAGAGAAAGGGGCGCCTCCTGACATTTGTGACAGCCCTGGGCACAGAGTGACCGCTCAGCCCGTCTCTCCTGGCCAGTGCCTGACAGCATCGCGGGCTCAGACAGGAAAGAAAGGCAGTTCCTGAAGGAAGGAGTCAGAAGACAACTGCCCCGCCTGCCCAGGACCAAGAATCCTGGCAGGCTGCAGGGCGCCAGGCTCTCCTCCCCTGTACGCTGGACTGCCTAAGGCCACCTGTCTTGAGGGTCCCCACCCCCAGACGAACCTTTCTATTTCCTCTTGGTGCAGAGCGCCACCGCCAGGCACACCCCCTTTGAAGCTACTTTTCTAGGTGCTGTGATAATGCCCCTCACAGACCAGTTTAGAGAAGAAAAGGTTTGCTCTGGCTCGTAGTCCCAGGGTTCAGTCCTGCCCACTTTCACGATGAGTCCCTCAGCTGGGCACAGTAGTGTGCACCCTTAAATGCCAGGGCTCGTGAGGCAGAGGCAGGCAGATCTTTATGAGATCTGGGCCACCCTGGTCTATATAAGAGTTCCAGGCCAGCAGAGGCTACATAGAGGGACCCTGTCTAAAAAGGAAGAGATAATCCCTGCCAGGCACGCAGAGGCTTGTCTCCTGGGTGATCCCAGACACTGTCAAGTTGACAGTATTAACATTCATTAAATCTGTCCCTCTCCTGCTCGGTCACTTTTCATGGCTCCCTATGGCCCACGGGAGAGTTCCATACTTGGTCTGTGTAAGCTGTCTACTTAGGGGTCCTCTGATTAACCCAAGGAGCACTCAGGGTTGGAGTCCTGGGTTCAGAGTCCCCTCACCTCACCGCCGGCTCCATGTCTCCCAGCGCCGCCCACCAAGTGATCCCCAGCGCCCCCTGCTGGCGCTCGGTGAGGCTAGGGCACGGGCCAGCAACTCTATTTATTCTGAGATCCGCAGGTCGGGGGTGGGGGGACTCCGGAGACCCAGGCCAGGTGTGGCGTCACCGCGCGCCCCCGCTCAGCGGCTCCACCCGGCCCCCGCCCGGCCCACCGGGCACCCCCGGCCCCAGCCCGGCCCCCCTCCGCGCCCCCGCCCGGCCCCCGCCCGCGCCCCCGCCCCGCTCGGCCCCCCTCCGCGCCCCCGCCCGGCCCACCCCGGCCCCCCCGGCCCCCCCCACCCCCGACTGCCCCCGGCCCCCGCTCAGCCCCCGCCCAGCGGCTCCACCCGCAGCCATAGCCCGCCCTCCGCGCGCAGGATCAGCTCCGGCTTTCTGCGCGGCTCCACGGCGTCGGGCAGGACGCGGAAGCGCAGCAGCGTCAGCGCCAGCGCCACCTTCATCTCGGTCATGGCGAACGTCTGTCCGATGCAGTTCCTGCGGGAGGACCGGGCTGGGGACTCGGCTGCGCCGGGAACCGATACAGGCCCACCTATCCCTCAAACCTGACCCGGGTCCCCCAGCCTAAGGGGCATCCGAAGGGACCTCGCGTGGCTGGGACCCCTCGCGAGCGTCTGCATCCCGCACCCTCAGCACCCAATTCAAGCCGTCGGCTGCCAGGAGCTCTGAGCACAGGGCTTGCGCCCAGCCCTGTACTCACACCTTTGCTTGGACCTTTATCCCATCACCGCAAGCCGCTTGGCCTCACCTGGGCCCGGCCGAGAAGGGAATAAAAGCCAGCGGTGACCTGCCCTTGGTGTTCTCTGGGTCAAAGCGGAAGGGGTCGTAGACCTGCAGGCGAGACCAGCCACGGTGGAGAGTGCCTCCCAGCACAGCCGGGACAGAGGTTTGGGCTGGGGCCCGGGGCTCTGGCGGTGGAGTGTGCGTGCAGGGGGCCCTGGACTGCATCCCCAGCACCGTATAAACCCCAGCACTGGGAGAAGTGGAGACAGAAGGATCAGGAGTTCAAGGTCCTCCTCGACCACATAGCGAGGTCCAGGCCAGCCTGAACTACATAAAACCCTGTCTAAAAATGCAAACGGCTCCTCCTTTGGCACCCGTGCCCACCCAACACAGGAGAAAGTCGGGGGAGCGGGGCAGCACCTCTGGGTTCGGCCACACAGCTGGGTTGTGATGGACTCCGAAAATACTGATGCGGCAAATGACACCTGTGGGGAGCCGGGTGATGAGCACAGGTCCTGCGGCTAGCTGGACCTGCGGCCTGCCTCCCACCCTGCCCCGCGCACCTTTGGGGATGACCCGGCCATCTGGCAGTACAACATCCTGGGCGCAGCAGCGGGAGATAGCGGTAACCGGGGAATACAGCCGCAGACTCTCCTTGATGCACATGGTCAGAAAGGGCAGCTGGGCCAGGTCGTCCCTGAGAAAAGCCCCCAGTCAACAGTCACCGCGGATGAGAGAGAGAGAGAGAGAGAGGAGAGAGAGAGAGAAACTTCAGCTTCTCTGTGACCCAGGGAAACCTCTACCCCCTATAGTAAAATAATCCCGAGATGGATCAAATACTTGAGATTAGAAAAACACAGGCCAGCAAGATAGCTCAGTATGTAAAGGCGCTTGCTGCCAAGCCTAAAGAACTCAGTTCAATCCCCGGGGTCCTCACGATAGAGGGGAGAACTGACCTCCGCACATCCATACACACATACATAACTTCAGCAGTGGCGAGACTGAAACAGGAAATGTGTGAGTTCTAGCCCACACATTTCTGGGGTAAATAGTGAAACTGTCTCAGTCCATGGAGTGCCTGCACCTCAGTTGGTAGGGTCCGTGACGCTCTGTGGGTGGGTGTTGGAGACCCCTGTCCTGTCTGAACTCTGCAGAACGCATGCTTGACTACATGTGCAAAGTTGCCAGTAGCCAAGAGTGTCTATGTTGGCAGAGCAGCTAGACATGTGTGCAGACACGGGGTCTGAAGTGCAGCTTCTCTTATGTTTATATTAGATTAGATTTTTTTAAAACTATGCCTTATTTACACTGTTGTGTGAACATTTGCTCTGGGTCTTACAAAAAAACCACCCTTTGTTGCTAATTATTTCCTGAGCTCCTGCACAGAAATCTTTTGATCCACCTGTTCTTTGTTTCTGAATATCCCTGGGAATAAAACCTTGGAAGTTAGAGACTTGGTCTCTTTTTTCTATAGAACATGGAGCCTCCCCGTCCCCAGCTTTCTTTAATAGTAAATCATCTTGTGTGTAATATTTTATCATTAGATACTGCCCTGTCCCTCTCTGTGCATGACCCAGCCACGCATGACATAGCAACAAACCTTTAATCATAGCACTCTGGAGGCAGAGGCAGGCAGATCTCTATGAGATTGAGGCCAGCCTGGTCTACATAGCAAATTCCAGACCAGCTGAACTACAAAGAGACACTGGCTCAAGAAACCAAAATATATATGTAAATTAATCAATTAACCTACTAATTAACAAGTAAATAATTATTACTATCATAATAGATCATTGTTAATATAATTAATTACATAAATTTTAACAACTGATTAGCTTGTTAACTAATCAAATTATCTTTAAATCAAAGAATTAGAAGAGCCTCGGGCAGCATTTAGCCGGCTATCTTTGAAGCTTTTCCTGAGGCAAACAATCTAACCGCCAACAGTTAAAAAAAAAAAAAAAAAAAAAAAAGCAAGTTTTCAGTGTATTAGAGACACTAGCAAGCAATTAGACAAGGAGAAAAGCAGAGCAATGCAGTTTGGCATGTGGAGTGAATGCATTGTCCCAGCAGGTGGGGGTTCCAGTACCAAACCCACAGCCTGGCACGTGCTAGGCAAACGCCTTTCCACGGAGCTACACCCACAGCCCGTACTGATTTCACACTCAGAAAACACGAGAGAATCTGCAGAAAAACTCTTACAAGCCATGACAAACCAATAACAGGGCTGAGTTCCTTAATCTGCCTTCTTTGTATAGTTATTGAAGATCGTAAGACCTAATAGAGAAAGCCGGCCTAAAATCTGAAATGTATAGAATATCTCTATAGCACACACTAGCTCTTCCCACAGAAGTGATTGCTGTGGTTGCTTAGTTTTGTTTTTACGTATCTTTCCAGAGCTCCTTTTTTGTTTCTATGCGGTTTTTTTAAGATTTACTTTTATTTTATGTGTGTGGGTGTTTTGCCTGCATGTATGTAAGTGCACCACATGCATGCAATGCTCATGGAAGCCAGAAGAGGATGGCAGATCCCTTAGAGCTGGAGTTACAGATGGTTGTCAGCTGCCCCATGGGTGCTGGGAACTGAACCCGGGTCCTCTGCAAGAACAGCCAGTGCTCTTAACGGCTGTCCTGGCTCATCCTCAGCTGCTGAGCTCACGTGACCCTCTTGCCTGGCCTTCTCAACCGGTGGGACTATAGGTGTACACCACTCCACACAGCTCACCCAACTTTTAAAGGAGCTAAATAATAATGAACTGAGGTAAAATGTTCCCAGAAGACTAAAAGATCGTGAAGTTAGGTCAATTTGAAAATAAAAGACTAAAGCGGGAATCTTAGGAAGATCTTCTGGCGCAGAGCGGATCCATCTGTCATCACACCCTTCCCACCGCTCCCTGCGGTCCTTGGGTTACAAAGTCACTGACATCACCTTCCCTTCTCATGCAACTTGCTTCAGCTGATGCCATCTCTGTTCACCTCAGCCCCGCCCCCGTTCACTCTCCCCCTCCCTCCCCTGCCCCTCTCCCTTCCTCCTCTTTCTCTCTGTCTCTTTTCTTCTCCTGCTCCGTCCTTTCTTTTCCTCCCCTCCTTCATCTCTCAAATCTTCTCTGCCCATCACATGCAAACTTTCTCTTCTCCTCTATTCCTGTCCTGTCCTGTCCTGTCTTTTCTCCTAGGGGCCTCAGGAATAGGCCAGGACCCGAGCTCACCATTCAATCTCCTCGGGCTCACGGTCCCTCAGGAGCTCCCGCACCTCCTGCCGGCAGCGATCCTGGTGTTCTGGATGCCTCGCCAGGTTGTACAGAACCCAGGAGAGCCCACTGGTCGTGGTGTCGTGGCCTGAGGGGCAGACAGGCAGGCTTGGGTCTCTGGGCCACTTGAGCACCACAGAGTGGACAACGCCAGGCAGTGACAGGAAAAGGAAGGAAGGAAGAAATTAAGGGATCCAGAGTCCACCTTAGTTCCTCCAGGGTGGGCAGAACCAGGCCCTCTCTGCAACTACACTTGAGAGCCCTCACCCCAAACATGAAGGTGTCAGAGACCCTCACCCCAAACATGAAGGTGTCAGAGACCCTCACCCCAAACATGAAGGTGTCAGAGACCCTCACCCCCAAACATGAAGGTGTCAGCCTCCGCTCGGATGTCCTCGTTCGACAGCCCACTTCCATCTTCATCCTGGAGACGAGAAAGAACACATGGGTCACACAGCTTCCGAACCCAGCCTGAGACAGTCTCTGAAGATCTCACATCCATCCAGACACCTGAGCCCATCATATCCGTGCATCTCTCTCTGTCACCATCGCCAGAGTCCCCACCCCACAGGCTCCCCAGCCACCTAGCCTCCTGCTCCTGCTAGAGGAACCAGTGACCCACCAATGTCTTCCTGGGATGAATTCTGGAACTGAGACTAGTGACCTAGGATGCTAGATGCTGAATGTCAGTTGCCTTGCAAGCTAGAGGTGGAGCGTTACTCCAAAGACTGTGCTCCTATTTTAGGGTGCCGGACCCAGAGAAGGGCTGGCACATTGGCAGAGTGGAGAAAGGGGCTTGCTGATAAGCTTGACAACCTCAGTTTGATCCCCAGGACTGACATGATAGAAGGAGAAAAACAATCCTACAAGTTATGATCTGACCTCCGCATGTGTGCCACGGCACATGTACCCACACACACACACGTGCACAATAAAAATCTGATAAAAATTGTATCAAACAGAAACCAAAAGAGCTTTATGTTCTAGGAGGCACTTGGCCTATACTGTAGCCTTTGCCGTTGCACGGAAGATTCCTAGTTCATGTTCCAGAACAAAGTTCTCTCCCTCCCTTCCTTCTTCAGTCCCTTCCTCCTCAGAAAGAGGAAGACGTGGATGTGAGAGCTCTCCTCTAGAAGCCCCAAACCTCAGGGCACACGGACTATGCCCTAGAAATCATCTCACTGTACCTGCGCTCCAAAAATGGCTCAGCCAGTAAAGTTCCTGCCACTGAAGCATGAGGATCTGAGTTCGAATCTCCAGCCCCCACATACAAGCCAGGCATGGCAGCACTTGGCTGTAATCCCAGCACTGGGAAGGTGGCGATAATGGGACTCCTGGAGCTCACTGGCCAGTCTAGCCCATCAGTGAGTTCCAGGTTCAGTGAGAGACTTCTTCTCAAAACACAAAGTGGGGGCTGGCTAGATGGCTCAGGAAGGAAAGGCACTTGCTGCCAAGTCTGATACCCTGAGTTCAATCCCAGGACCCACATTAATGGAAGGAAAGAACCAATGACCGTGGCGAGTTGTCCTCTGACTTCCACATGTGTGCTGAGACACGTGAGCACATGTGCGTACATGCAATAAATAAATACGTAACATGAAATAAAAACACAAGGTGGAGATCAATAGCCAGTGCCAAGCTCCGTCATCCACATGAATGTGCACATGTGACAGGCCCACCCACACATATGTGTGAGCACATGCACAAAGTTAATAAAACACATACAGGTGAAACTATTGCACTGCCCGTGAAGAAAGTTCTTTTAATGTGGTGCCAGGGATGGAGCCCAGGCCTCGTGCGGGCGGAGAAGCACGTTACCACCTGGGCCCAGGCCCAGCGAGGTTAGACCTCACCGTCCCCAACACGTGCAGGTCCCTGTCCCCAACTGGGCAGAGACAGACACCACTCATCCGCCGTGGCTGGTCTCCCCTGCAGGTCTGCGGCCCCTTCCCCCGACCCGGCAGTATCAAGGACCGCTGGCTTGTATTCCCTTCTCGGCCAGGCCGGGGTGAGGCCCGCGGTCCTAGGGTGACCCGCCTAGGGTTAGGGTTAGGGTCTCCTTCCACACCCTCTGCCCGGGTTCTGTGCGCAGCTCTGGAGGCCCAGGCTGGGAAGGGCAGGAAGGCCCACAGTGCGCTGAGCACCCACCCGGCCTGAGCTGGGTCTGAGGTTCAGGCCACGCGCCAAGCACTCTGCCAGGGGCGTCCCGGCCCTGGCTCCCTCCACCGCCCGAGGAGGGCACCTGGCTCAGCAGCAGCACATCGATGAAGTCCAAAGTCTTGTCCGCGGCCTTGGCCTGGAGGACGTCATCCAGCCCCCGACGGAGGAGCGCGCGCCGCTCCCGGAGCACGGCGTGGGTGAAGGCGTGCACCAGGCCGCAGGCCCGGCGGAAGC
This sequence comes from Eospalax fontanierii, assembly GCA_035773235.1. Classification (NCBI taxonomy): domain Eukaryota; kingdom Metazoa; phylum Chordata; class Mammalia; order Rodentia; family Spalacidae; genus Eospalax; species Eospalax fontanierii. The sequence goes on from CM069554.1 coordinate 11,212,549, forward strand.
GCGTCCCCGAGCGGGAGAGGCGGAACAGCGGCTCCCAGTGCAGAGGCAGCTGCTGGTGCCGCCGCGCCACCAGGGCGCTCAGCTCCAGGACGGCGGCGATGTACTCGCTGGGCCTCCTGGAAGGTGGGTGCGGAGGAGGTGGTGTTTGGCCTCAAAGACAGGCTAACTAAGTAAGCTCACGTAAATCAAAGTTCCTAGAAGGAGCCCCGTCTTCCACTGAATCTTCTGCCAGACTAACTGCCAAAGGCCGTGATTGTGGAGAGCTGGAATACTGCAGGTCCAGAATCTAATAACATTTTTAAATATTTTATTTGTTATTTTTATTTTATGTGTACCAGTGTATTGCCTGCATGAGCGTGGAAGAGCTCAGAAGAGGGTCTCTGACTGATCTGGAGTTAGTTAAGGATGGTTGTTAGCTGCCACGTGGGTGCTGGGAGTCGAACCCAAGTCCTCTGCAAGAGCAGTCAGTGCTCTTAAACCACTGAGCCATCTCTCCAGCCCCATAACAATTTATCTTGTGCTACTCTGTCACAGGAGTCAACTGATCATTGACTGAAACCTCTAACACCTAAACAAACCTTTCCTCTCTTTACATTGATTGTCCCGGGTATTTTGTTACAAGTGAGGGAAATCTGGCTAATTTAAGCTCAGACACCTTCATTGGTTCCCTGCAAACCTCTTGACAAAACTCAACCCCCTTGGCCTCATTTTCAGTGTCCCCAGGACTGAGTCACCACCTCTCCAACACCCTCATCTCCAAGATCTCAGTTCTGGATGCAGATCCGTATCTCCCTGCTTTCATCGAACAATTCATCTCCCCGGAAGGGCTCTCTTCCTCCTCTGTCCTCCAATAACAGTTCTGACCCCCTCCTCCAGAGAGACAGCTCTGCTCCCTCTGGCCAGTCCTCCCTCCCCAACCTCATCCCCTGGTCCATGGCTCAGGTTCTCAGGCACGGACAGGGACTCACTCCTGACAGTTGCTGTCGAAGCTGAAGACACATTTCTGCAGACTGTCCAAGGTCATGAGGCTGATATGCTCAAACATGTCCAGTCGGGCACTGCCTGAGGAGGCCAGGCGCTGCCACTTGGCCTGCCAGAGAAGGGGGTGGGGCTGGACCTTGGCTCCTTGAGCCCCTGCCCAACTCCAGACTCCAGGATAGACACAGACACAGACACACACACACATAATAAACATGTAATTTTAAAACTAGGGACTGGAGAGATGTTAAGAGCAGTTAAGAGCACTGGCTGCTCTTGCAGAGGACCCAGGTTCGGTTCTCAGCACACAAATGGCACCTAACAACCATCTTTAACTCTAGTTTCAAAGGATCTCACACCCTCTTCTGGCCTCCACAGGTATTTCACAATGCATGGTATGCTTAGATACATGCAAGCAAAACGCATAAACATAAAATTTTAAAAATCAAAAAACTTAAGACTATTTAATATATATTTAGTATTTTACTTGACTAACACATATTTATGTAACATAATATGAACATTTAACTATTTAATATAAAAATATATTATATATATAATAAATGTCAGATATGTTGGTGCACACTTAAATCCCAGCACTCAGGAGGCAGAGGCAAGCAGGCCTCTGTGACATGGAGGCCAGCTGGGACTACTCTCAAAAAAACAAAGCAAATGAACTCTATATGGGTGCATTTGAGTGCAATGCCTGCAGAGGCTAAGATCCCCCTGGAGCTGGCGTGACAGGCAGTTGTTATCTGCCTGATGTGAGTGCTGGGAACCAAACCTGGGTCCTGAGGCCACTGTAAACCATCATGAAGTCAGCCACGTCCCAAACATGAGAGAACCAAGCCCAGGTCAGGTGAGCTTTCTGCTAACCTACAGCTGACTGCCTTCCATGAGTGACCCCGGCCGAGTCTGTCCAGGAGAACCATCACCCTGACCTGACATGCTGTCAGCATCACTGGCCCTTACTGGTTACAAGCAGTGGGTCTAGAAGTTCCTTGTGGGTACTGTTCTATGCAGTCTTCATCATAACCACATCCAGTTTCCAGGGTGACCTCATGGGAAACAAACCAACACCTTCTGAGCACCCTCCATGGGTGTGGACCTGATGCTATGGTGTCATCATGGGCACAGAGTAGAGGTTTAATCCCATCTTGCAGATGTGGAAACTGAGGCTCAAAGAGAATTAGCAAAGATCCACACAAACCCTCTGATGGCTGGCAGTGACTGTATTCCTGTGAGGAATACAAGGTTAGGGCAGGCTACCCCTGAGAAAGGCTCCCTAGGTTATCTTAGCCATTGAGTGTGTCTGTGCGGAGGTCTCTTTATTTGTTCACATGATTGGCTGGCTTTGTTTTGTTGTTTTGAGACAGGGTCTCCCTGTAGCCCCAGCTGGCCTGGAACTTGCTATATAGACCAAGCTGGCCTCAATCTCACAGAGATTGGCCTGTCTCTGCCTCCAGAGTGCTGGGGTTAACAGACTGTGCAGCAGGGAACCTGGGCTCTGGGGACTCACATGCATGATGTTGGTGCTGTCGCTGAAAATCTTCACATAGGGCTTCAGGATGTTGAAGTGGAAGGCGGGCGTCAGCATGCGACGATGGCGGCTCCACTTGTCTCCGGCGCTCAACAGGAGCCCGTCTCCTGGTAGGGAAGCCGTGGCAGTGGGCAAGGGTGGTATGTTCCCCTGAACCCCAGGGTGTTCCCAGCACCATCACCTGCAGAGACTCACCCAGCCAGGGCTTCAGGAAGCTGTAGAAGACCTTGTCCTTGGGAGCAGCTGCAGCTAGTATGAACAAGGATGGTCAGGAGCCATGCAGGGGAGGGAGAACGGGGCGGGCCCTCAGCCAGGGGTCTGCCGCGCCATCAGTCCGCACAGCTAGTCAGAGACAAGGGCAGAGGACACAGGGAGGGAAAGCAAGAGAGGCCCAGACCAGCAGTGTCAGTGGGCGGAAAGAAGGCCCGGCCTGGCAGAGCACACAGGCCGTGCATGCCTTCACATGGTTCCTACATGCTCTAACACGTCTGCCCTTTGGAGCACAGCACCCCGCTCTGTAGACCCTTCTAGGGGCCCTGTGCCCCTGGCTGCCCAGCATGGACTAAATCTCCTGAGATAGACATGTACTATGGACACACACGGGCGAACATGGCTGAAGCAGACATCACCTGCCCTGAATGCCCCCTACCTGCTGTGACAGAAGGCGGGCCACACCTCAGCATGCCCCGCTGATAGGCCCCAGACATGATATACACATTCATCTCCGGGACCTGGAGGGATAGCTCAGTGATCAGGAGCACTGGCTGTTTTGCAGAGGACGTGGTTTCTGTTCCCAGCACCCCCACGGCACCTAACAACTCCAGTTCCAGGGGATCTGCCGCCCTCTTGTGATCTCTGCAGACGTTGCACACATGCTACACTCACATGTGCAGGCACAACACTCATGTACATTAAATTACATTTTTCAATCTTTTTTTGAGACAGGGTCTCTCAGTAGCCCTAGCTGGCCTGGAACTCACTATGTAGACCAGACTGGCCCTTGAACTCACAGAGATCCACCTGTCTCTGCCTCCCAAGTGCTGGAATTAAAGGTATGCCCACTACACTCAATTAAATTAAAACTTTTTAAGCAGGTATCTGGACTGGAAAGATGGTTCAGCAGGGACAGGCCCTTGCCACCAAGCCTGACAACCTGAGTTTAAGCCCCCAGACCCACAAAGTGAAAGAAGAGAACTGACTCCTACAGGTTGTCTTCTGGTCCCCACACCTGTACTGTATGCACACACACACAGTAAATGTAAAATAATAATAATAAAAAATTTAAAACTAATGACCCTCAGACCTCACCTCAATATAGTTCATTTCCACCTTAGCCAAGTTTCAAATAAAGTCTCAGTTGTATCTCAGAGAGTCCTTGGGTCCCAGGCCTCAGGCCATTGGAAAGAGGACGTAGACCCAGCCAGCAGAATAAAATGATAACCTCAGAGCACTTCAGATGACAGCCAGATAGACCCCAGAGTGCTCTTGGTGTCTGTGGCCCCGGATGAGCCCCAGTGACGTCATCATAGGAGCCCGGCCGTGCGCCAGCTGCAGCCAGCTGTACACGTGCCAGAGGGAAGGCAGCCACGCAGAGGCCTCCACACGGAAGACTACAGACAGGAGCCACGTGACCACAGCGAGACCCAGGCCGAGACTGTCGCAGGCTGCTCAGGGACAGCTGAGTAGAGGCGACAGCACAGAGATGGGTGTGTGCCGGACGGGCTCGGGTCTACCTGGAGCAAGGAGCACCGGCTTGATGAAGGCAGGGTGGAAGATGCGGACGACCGGATGCCAGGGCCCCACCCACCAGCAGCACACGTCCGGGAAGGCGCTCACCAGGCCCTGCATGTACTGGAGACCCTCTTCTGAGCTCTGGATCTGCAAGAGAAGGAGGGGACGGCGCTTGCTCTCCAGGTGGCTAGAGCTATCGGAGGGAGCGAACCCGGGAATCCCACCGCACGCAGCCCCCTGGGCTCCCTTCCAACATCCTCAGTGCACAGCAGTCCTGGTCGCTCACGTACAAGGACAGAAAACGACGTTCTCACTTTGGATCGCAAACACTATTTTATTCTACTTTGCTGTGTGTACATGTTTGTGTCTGTGTGCTCACCTGTGCATAAACATGTGTGCGTGAGTGACCAGCAGCCCACCTCAGGAATCATCCTCAGGTGTCATCCAGTTTTTTAATATATTTATATTCCATTTTCTTTATTTTGTGGGGGGCGGGGGTATATTGTGGAGGTCAGAGGACAACTTGAAGGAGTAGGTTCTCTCCTACCGTGTGGGTCTCAGGGACTGAACTCAGGTCGTCAGGCTTGCTGGCAAGTGCCTCTGAGCCATCTTGCTGGCCCCCTCTTTGTTTATTTGAGATAGAATCTCTCACTGGGGACTGGGGCTCGGTGATTAGGCTAGGCTGGTCTGCTAGCGTCCACCTGTCTGTTCCACCGCCGCACCCCAACCCCCCCCCCGTGCTAGGATCGTAAGCATATGCCACCACATGTTGGGGGTTTTTGCTTTTGTTTGGTTTGGTGTCATTTTGAGATACAGTCTCACTATGTATCCCTGGCAAGCCTAGAACTTACTATGTACACCAGGCTGGACTTGAACTCATAGAGATCCACCACCTCGGCCTCTAGAGTGCTGGATTAAAGACATGCACAACCACAGTTGACACAATCTGGCTTTTTACACCAAGCTGGGGAATCATACTCAGGTCCTTGAGTTTCTGCACCAAGTACTAACCGATTGAGTCACCTTCCCGACTCCTAAAGACCACACGAACCTAGATTCTTCTCCACCCCACTTTCCACATGGAGCCCAGACCGTGAAGTTCCTCGTTCAGAGTCTTCCACAGAGTAAATGGTTTCCTGAGACCTGAGCCTGGGGCTGCGGCTCAGCGGCCTGAATTCTTACCCAGTAACTGCTCTGTATTTCTTCAAACAGAAGCACTAGAAACTCCAGTCACAGGGACTTGATGAGGATTTTGTCTTGTGAAAGCACGTATGGGAACAGCTGAGGGAAAGTGGGCTCTCCCTTGGAGCAGAGCCTCTGAAACTCATGGTTTAGACCTCGAGGGATAGACTGGATGAAGACGAAATGACCAACACAGGAAGGTAAACATCTACAAGGAGACATGCTGATGTTACTGGCTCAGATCTGGATCCAGCTGTGCCTGAAGACTACTCTCCCAGGACTCCACAATCAGTAGCGTCTCTTCTGTCATTAGACCACAGAAGGTGGTGTTTCTACCACTCACAAGTGGCATCCACAGGGATGCGGGGTGGAAGGAGAGGAGGAGGGTACTGGACTTTCCTGCATCGGTTAACAAGCAAGACAATCCCTCACAGACATGGTCACAGACCAGCCTGATGGACACTCATCCTGGGAGTACATCAGACGCCACCACAACAGAGGCTCCCATTGGAGAATTCTCTGTGGTCTTGGGACAGACCCTCAGGCTTGTCCCATAACCCTCTACAGTCTAGGTGGCCCTTTCTTTTTTAACTTTTATTTTGGGTTTATTTATTTTTATTTTATGTGCACAAGTATTTTGTCTGCATGTATGTGTCATACAATACCTGCAGAGGCCAGAAGATGGTGTTGGATCCCGTGGAACTGGAGTTAGATTGTTAGCCACCATGTGGGTGCTGGGAACCAGACCTGGGGTCCTCTGCAAAAGCTGCCAATGCTCTTTACTGCTGAACCATTTCTCCAGCTCCCGCCCACTCTTAAATGGTGCTTTATCCTCTGGCCAGAGCAAGATGTCATTTGGACTTTGCCCTGTAGCCATGGTAACTAGAGCAGAACAGCTAGTGGCAGCCAGGTCTGTGGTAACAGGACCACAGCATTCCCAAGGGAGCATGAGGAGACCCTGCCTGGGGTCCTGGCTGGAATCCTAACTGCAGTGGTCTTGGAAGATAGTAGATTATACAGAGAAGTAAAGGATGGACAGACAGTGAGACTCCATGATGCAGCTTCCACGAGGCGACCCCCCCATAAGATGGAACCTAGCAATGATGTGTGCCGCTAAAAGTAACCCTTCACCCCCGGAAACTCGGGGCTCTTACTAAGCTGGACTTTGGTGGAATCACTACTTTGGTCTGTCATTGGTGCCTCTTGTGTTACCTGCTATGAGGATTAAGGAAGTGGCCCCTGCATCTGGAGAGAACCTGTATCCGTCCGGAGATGAGCCACCCCACAGGGGGTTGGCCAACCAAACTTATAAACCCCCTGCACCTCCCTGAATAAACGCGTTTTGCTGTGGCTCGCCATCCACATGCATTCCGCCCAACTCCCAGAGTCTGTGTCTTAACTCGGCGCCTCAACCCCCCTTCCCACGGTGGGGAACCTGCGTCCCCCTCTCCGGCCAGCTCCGAGTAGAGGGACCCCAACAGGTGTCCATCTGATGTGAGTGGACATTTATTCCCATCTCCCCAGGAAACGTTAATGGATGCTTCCAGTTCCTGTTATGGAGAAGAGGCCGTATCTGGGGAACTTGTAGCCTCAGCAGACCCCAGGGGAGCAGAGGCGACTTCTAAGTCTGCAGGAGGTGCTGGCTCCCACCTGCCGTCACCTGCCGTCACCACACTGGTACAGCACCGTGCCTGTGGCTGCAATGACCCTCTGCACACAAGGCACTGTGTGGTCTACAAAGGAAGCGAATATCCAGTGGCCCAGAGAGGAGAGCCGCAGATCTAAGCAAGGTTCAAGGTGTGAAGGACCGGCTGTAGGAAGAGTTCAGAAAGCGGAAGCTCGAACCTGATTGAGCAACTGGACTCATTAGCACATCTCACAGAGAAGAGAGATGAGGAAGACACCGAAGGGGGAAGCGGGAGGCTTCCCACAGAGCTCTGCTGGCCCAGCCACACCCGTGTGGGCTGGGATGGGGGTCCCGACTCCCGCCTGTGACTGGTGGAAGGACAGTCTGACAGAGAGATGATTCGGGAAGGAACTGGCCCTGGACAGGGCCCCTCAGGAGGCCTTGAGTCCAGCAGCAGAGAACCTGGGGGCACCAGGGGGCTTGACCCTGTGGAGCCCGGGCACACCCCGGTCGGGGGAGGGGCTGGAGATGAATCCAGGGGGGACCTGGGCTGGGAGGCCGGGTGCGGGAAGGCTTGGGACGGTGCACCTGTGAAATACGCGTGTCAGAGGAGGAATGAAGGAGCCCTCCCTCCCCAGACCCCGGCCCATCCCTGTTCCCAGCTCTCAACCCCCATTCCTGACTCCTAGCAAGTCCTTGCACCCTGAACCCCCAGACCTATCCTGCTAAAGCCTCACTCACCAGGCCCAGGTGACCCAAGAGCCAGTTCCGTCTGGGGGGCTGAGGGAAACATCGGAGGCGGCGAGAAGTTCCATAGACAGCACAGATCTGGGTCAGGATATGAGCCAAGAGCCAGAAAACCCCAAGCAGCAGGAGAAACAGCCACGGGGAGCCCACCACAGGCCCCAGTCCCAGCCAGGACAGGCTCAGCTGCAGCATCCTGCAGGGAGGATGGACAGAGTCTGAGACTCAGGAGGACAGGGACACCAGAGACGGACAGAAGCAGGAACTTAAAGCGCTGAGGATATGGGCTGGGAAGAGAGAGAAACCATGGAGAACGCAGGGAGGGGCGAGGAGAGGAGGAGTGGGATGAGGGAGAGAAAGGGATGGAGGAAGAGAAAAGAAAGAGAAGATGGAAGAAAAAATGGAGAAGACAGAGGAGAAGGAGGACAAAGAGAGGGAGGAGGAGGAGGAGGAGGAGGAGAGAGAAGACTAGGAAGAGGAAAATGAGAGTGAGAAGGAGATGGAGAAGAGACAGGAAACGAGGAGGAACAGAACTGATTAGAGTCTGAATCATGCAGAGGTGAGGAGGGACTGTTATCCAGCTAGCGTCCTGTCTGGCCCAGGCCGGAACCTCAGCCTGGCACCTTCTGTCAGGAACAGGGCGTCCCCCAGGTCCTTCCTCTGTCTCTGACCTGGGCGAGGCTGTGTTGGAGGCTGGGTGGAGCCAGCCGATTGCTACAGGCCCAGCTGCCTCGTCCTCCCCCTCCTCCTCCTCCTCCTCCTCCTCCTCTTCCTCCTCCTCCTCCCCCTCCCCCTCCCCTCCTCCTCCCCCTCCTCCTCCCCCTCCTCCTCCCCCCCCCTCCTCCTCCTCCCCCTCCTCCTCCTCCTCCTCCTCCTCCTCCTCCTCCTCCTCCCCCTCCTCCTCCTCCTCCTTCTCCTCCTCCTCCTCCACCTGCCCGGGGTAGATAGCCAAGCCATGGGGGTGGAGCCAGCCCAGAGCCCAGAGCCTAGGGGCACCAACGCAGGGTCACACACCATGAGCCCGGTCCGCAGGATTTCACACCCTGTGTAGGAGCAGAGGAGGAGACAGAGTCCCAGAACGTGGGAATGAGGGAGTGTCACTAGTGCTCTACTTCATGCAAGAGAGTGGGCCAAGCACTTCTACTACGCACAGAAAGTGCTTCCATTGCGCACGGAGGCCTCTCCCTAAAACAGGCCTACTATGCACCGGGTAGTCAGTACAAACTGCCTTCTTCAGATGTCCCCAGGCCTCCACACAAGCTCTGAGGTTTCCCTCTACACTCTCAGCTGTCTGGACCAGAGCCCTGGGTGTCACATGGAAACCCAAATGTTGGCACCGGGAAGGCAGATTCCCGCTTAACAGAAGAGCAAAGTGCAGCTCCAAAGGGCAAGCCTCTACCCGAGCTGCGCAGTTCAATGGATCGCAGGCCCTTCAGAGCCTCAAGCTCAAAGCCTTTCCCTCGGTCACTCCACTCCACCCTCATCCACTGGGGACTGCTGACCTTGACGGCAGTGGGGTCTCAGGCAGTCCCACACAGGAGGCTCCTTCTGGCCCTTTGATGGCCTCCTGTTCCCCCTCCCAGTCCATCTGCTCCCCTCCAGGTCCTCCTAGGAAGGGAGGGGTTGAAGAATGGACTCCTAACAGACCTGCAGGAAAAAAAAACAAAACAAGACTGGAGAGATGGCTCAGTCGGTAAACACTCACAGCTCTTACAGAGAACCTGAGTCCAGTTCCCAACACCCATGTCTGGCAGCTCTCAGGGGCCTAGAACTCTGGCTACAGCGGATCCACACCCTCTTCTAGCCTCCACGGGCATTGCACTCACATGCACACACAACACAGACATAGACACAAAATTTACACAAAATCATGGCCATGAAAGGATGGCTCAGCTGTTAAGAGCACTGGCTGCTCTTGCAGAGGACCTAGGTTCAGTTCCCAGCACCCACATGGTGGCTAACAACAGTCCTTAATTCCAGTTCCAGGGGATCCAAGCCCCTCTTCTGACCTCCATGGACATTGCATGCATGTGGTGCACTAACATACATGAAGGCAGAACACTCATAAAATAAACAAAATCAAAATTTTTAAATAAATAAATAATAAAATCATCCCAGCATGATAGCACACGTCTTTAATCCCAGCACTTAGGAGGCAGAGGCAGGCAGATCTCTTTGAGATGGAGGCCAGCTTGATAGCGAGCTCCAAGCCTACAGAGAGACTCGGTCTCAAACAAACAAAATGTAAAAAATAATAAAACCCTTTACAAAAACAAACAAAAAAATCAATCAAATAAATGAATAAGTCCAGCTGGAGAGATGACTCAGTCGGTAAAGCACTTGCCTGGTAAATCTCAGGACGTAAGTTGGGCAGAAACCGCATAAGAACACCAGGCACCAGGCTCAGATCTGAAAACCCAGCAATGGTGAGATGAAAGGCACAGGCAGGTCCAGGGAAGCTGACTGGCCCGCAGCAATGTTCCAGGCCCGAAAGAGACCCTATCTCAAACAAAAAGTGGAGATACCTAAGAATGACATCTGAGGGTATCCTCGGACCTCCACTTGTCACTGTGCACCTGCACACAGCAGAATGTGTATTGGAACACACCCGCGCGCACACACACACACACACACACAAGGTAAGTGATTCACCTGAAGGGAGGGGCCTGACTTAGGCCAGGAGTCAGGGTGTGCTTCCCAGCTATTGTTCCAGCTGGCCTCAAACTCACTATGTACACTGAGCTGGTCTTGATCTCACAGAGATCAGCCTGCCTTAGCCTCCTGAGTGCTGGGATTAAAGGTATGTGCTACCACACAGGTGTGCAGTGCCCACAGAGGCCCCAGAAGAAGGCATCAAATACCATGAGACCGGAGTTCCAGATGGTTGTGAGCTGCCAAAAATGGGTTCTGGGAACTGAGCTCAGGTCCTCTGCAAGAGTAGTGAGTTCCTAACTGCCGAACATCTCTCCGGCCCCGAATATAGATGTGAAGAGCAATGGAGAGTCTCCAAGTCAGGCATGTGATGGGGCACCCCGGCTGCACAAAAAGGCGAGTGCTCCTCCTTTCGATACTCTCAGAGGTCACCAGTGAGCAGGATCTCCAGGACCTGGGGAAGGCCAAGGTGGGGAGCCAGGTCTGGCTCCATACTAAAGCCTGGAGCAGCTACGGGCTTTTTGCTAGGAGTGACACAGGCCTCAAACCCCCAGTAGTACTGATCACCATGGCTAAGGCAGGTCCTTTGACTGTGGCTCCAGACTCCATACTGGGGCAGAAGGGGCAGGACCCATCCTTAGTAAACCATCAGCTCTGGGCATGGGTAGTGGACAAAACAGGAGTGGTGGTCACTCTGCAGGTGACCAGCCTCAGGCCACTCCCACCAGTCCACTCAGCCTCAGTCCTCATGTCTGAAATACAAATATCATAAAGCTTCTCAGAGTTTTGTGAGAATTCTATCAGACAAAGCCAGGCACAGTTCAGTATTTACCTTTCAAGCATGTGAACCCAAGTTGGAACCTCAGAACCCACATGAAAAAATAGGCATGACTAGGGAGATGGTTCAGAGGGTAAGAGCGTTTACTCAGCGACAATGGAGACCCGAGCCGCATGGGGTGACAAAATGGCTTAGCGGATAAAGGCACTTGCTTAGAAGCTTGATGACCTGAGTTCAATCCCCAGGACACACATGGTGGAAACAAAAGAACCACGAGCTGTCCTCTAACCTCACATGTTCTCAGTGGTGTGGACACACACACACACACACACACACACGCGCGCGCGCGCAGAAATAAATGTCAGGGCTGGAGAGGTGGCTCAGCGGCAAAGAGCACTGGCTGCCTTCACAGAAGCCCAGGTTTGAATCCCAGCACCCACATGGTGTCTCACAACTCCAGTTCCAGGATATCCAATGCGCTCTTCTGGCCTCTCCAGGCATTGCATGACATGGGTGCAATTACATGCAGACAAGACATTCATATACATAAAATAAAAATAAATAAAAATTTTAATATTGAAAAACAAAAGCTAAGGTGGATCATTCTAAGGTATGACACCTGTCCTCTGGCCTCCACACACTTTCACATGCACCTGCACACACATGTGCACCACACACAAACACAAAACCTGGCATCATGGTACATGTGGCAATCCTGCCTTGGCCTCCTCAGTGCCAGGATAGTAGGCATGCATGCCACCATGCCTGCTGGGATCCCTTGAGACCTCTGTGAAGCTGCCTGCTGACCTTCCTCAGCTTCCAGATTCATCAAAACTGAGTCTCGGCGGCCCTGCGCCCTGAGCCAGTGACATGCCCTCTCAGTCACTTCTTCCTGAAAAGGGACGGGGGCTTGTACAGACACAGTGGCCTTGGAGCACAGCCCTGAGTGGCTGGGGCATAGGCTGGGTGTGAGGGTCTCCTGCAGCATGAACAGGGACATCACCCGCATCAGGGTGCACGCAGACCTCAGAAGAGACCTGCCCTCCGCTTCCTTCCTCCCTCCCTGGAGCCAAGATAAACACATGTGGAGCAATTTCCTCTTGGACCACGGAAGAAGGAACCAGCCCTGCCGCAAACCCCACTGCGGTGACAGAAGATGCTCCTGGGCATTTCATCCACTGCACCGGAGGTCTCAAATCCATCAGCCTCGGGGCACAGCCCCGGCCGGATCCAACGAGCCACACCACCGGCCCCTGCCCGAGGCACCAGGGAACCACACGAGCAAACTCTTTCTCTGCCTCCTTCTCCCACATGAATTCAAAGTCACCATTTGGGACCAGCGAGATGGCTCGCCAGCACCAGGGTAAGGAGACGGTCGGCTCCTGAAGGGCCTCTCTGACCTCCACGGTCGCGCCCCGCACCTCCCGGCCGCATTCACACACATGCCATCCACGTGCAAACAAGTAGCACTGAATAAATAAGTGTGAAGACAGTTTTAAATGCCAACTCGATCAGACAAAAACCTAGCATAGAGCTGGAGAGATGGGCAGCGGGCCCCAAGCCCAGCCCAGGAACTACTGCAACTGAATATCCCAGGGTGAAGGGAGAATTGATCTTTTCTCTAAGGGAGAGGCTGACTAGACTCCAGTGGATGAACTTGCACCGAGAAACATCTGGAGCAGTGCTTGACTGGATAGGCCTTAACACGTATGACAGAATGCATGAAATCCGGTGGAGGCTGGGGTTGGGGGGCGAGGGTCGGGGAGGGGTCTAGACTTAAGATCTATTATATGAAATGCTCAAAACTCAATAAAAAATAAATTGTAAGAAAAAGCAAAAACGTTTTTAAAACTTTGAATGTATGTATATACGTACGTCTGTCATTACATCTTATTGTGACAACTTGGAACAATTGATTCCATTTAGAAGTTTTCTGGTTTCAGGGGCTGGAGAAATAGCTCAGAGGTTAAGAGCACTTGCTGCTCTTCTAGAGGACCCGGGTTTGGTTCCCAATGCCCACATCTGATGGCTCACAACCACATGAGCCAGCTCCAGAGGATCCAACACCGTCTTCTGGTCCCTCTGGGCACCATTCACACATGGCATACACAACCACCGACATACATACAGACAATTACATAAAATTATCATCCTAGCCAGGTGTGGTGGCTTACACCTTTAATCTCAGCACTTGAGATTCAGAGGTAGATGGACCTCTGTGAGTTGGAGGCCAGCCTAGGCTACATAGTGAGACCCTGTTTCAAAGTATTAAGTAAATAATAAAATGAAATCAACAAAAACAGTTGATACAGCTGGCATAGTGTCACACATCTGTAATCTCAGCACTTGGAAGCCTGAAGACTTCAAGGCTTCACTCCGGTAGCAGAGGCAGGTGGATCTCTGTGAGTTTGGAAGCCAGCCTAGGCTACATAGTGAGTTCCAGCGAGCTAGGGCTACATGATGAGACCCTGTCACAAATAAATAAATAAATAATAAAATCTTTAAAAACAAGACCTTTTCCATTTTGCTTGCGTCTTCACCCCTGCGTGGCACTAGCCTCCGGCTCTTCCCCTGTCTGGGGTCTGTGCTCCTGGGCCGTTGTTGGGCAAGATAAGTCATCATGTCTAGTCTTGCAGGAATTGTGTAAAGTGTACCAGTCTTTTCAAATATTGAAACATTGACATGTTGGATGCTATTTCTTCTTGCAAATTTGTTTTACAGTTTACCAAATTTCTTTTCTTGTTTGACTTTGTTTTGTTTTGTTTTGCTTTACTGAGAGTCGGTCCCAGGGCCTTCTTGGGCTCGGCAAGCACTCTGCCACTGAGCTTTATCCCAGACTGTTTTTCAGTTTTTATTCTCTTTTTCACTTATCATTTTGAGACAGGGTCTCTCTAAGTTGTCTAGGCTGGCCCAGGACCTACTCTACAGTCAAAGCTTGTCTGTTCCTGAGTGACCTGTGCCACCATGCCCAGATGGATTATCAAGTTTCTAATACTCATTTATCCTCAGAAATATTGCTCTCTCCTGACTCCAAAAGGACTGAATGAATGATCAGATGATAGATAGATAGATGATAGATTAGATAGATAGATAGATAGATAGATGATAGATAAATACATAGGTGATAGATTAATAGATGATAAATAAAAATAGATAATATATAAATAAATGATAGAATAGATCAATGATTGATAGATGATAGACAGATAGATGATTGGTTGATTAATAGATAATAGATGATAGATTGATAAATAGGTAGATAGTAGTAGAATGCGTATGGCTCTGGACTGGAACCCGGGTCTTGCGTGTGCTGGGCGGGTCCCCCATACCGAGCACAGCCTGCACCCTCAGAAGTTAGCTTCTGCGCACATACTGAAGAAGTGAGAAGGAAAAGCAGTTCTCCCGCCCTGCCCTTCTCTCACATGAGAACAAAGACAAGTTTCTGGACACAACCGGTTTTGACTGGGCGCCCCAGCAAGCAAGCCCAGTTCCCCACCCCAACACTTCCCATTTTTCTGGAACTCGGAGTTGAAGAGTGTTTTCCACAATCTTCAGGGAGAAATTCCGGTCTTGAGGGATCCGACTCCCAGGGCTATTAATTTTCCATCTTCGAAAAAAGGATCGTGATGACGTGGCATCCCCAAGGCCTCTGTCTTCAGAGAGCTGCTTAATGACATCGCAGAGGGAAGGTGAGAGTCTGCGCTAGAGACGTGGGTCTCTAAGAAGGGTCTGCCAGGGAGAGGTTCTAGAACAAAGTATGGGCAGGTGTGAGCAGAGCTTGGAAGGTGGGTGATGGCCAGGGAGGGACCTGTGAGCTCTGGGGTGCTCTGGGGTGATGAGAAAGGGCATGTTGAAGCCTTCATGCTCAGTCCATGGCCCTGCCAGTTTGACGTTTGGAGAGTAAGAAAAGCTTTCTCTTGATTACCAGCTCCACGTGGGCCTATGATCTTTCCAGTCATTTGATTTGTTTTACATTTGTTTCACTTTATTTTTTTGTGAGGAGGCATCCCATGACACCCATGTGGAGATCAGAGGGTAACTTGCAGGAGTCAGTTCTCTCCTGCACCCTGTGGGTTGGGGGATCAAACTCGGGCAGTCAGGATTGGTGGCAAGCTCTGTTTGTGCTAAGCCATCTGGCTGGCCCTTGTCTAATCTAATTTAATTTAATTTACTCTACTGTGAGTGTCGACCTTCCTCAGGGAAGGTCACCCTTTTCAGTTGTTTATTTTACGTCACCCTGTCTGACCTGGAATGTACTATGTAGACCAGGCTGGCCTGGAACTCACAGACATCCATCTGCCCCTGCTTCCCAAGTGCTGGGATTAAAGGCGAACACACAACACCTGGCTTCACCTTTTTAAAATGTATATATACTTGTATGCCACGTGTGTCCAGGTATCTGAGGAGGACATCAGATCCCCTGGAGCTGGAGTTACATGCAGTCGTAAGTTGCTGGACATGGGTACTGGTAAACAAACTTGGGTCCTCTGCAAGAATTTAGTCATAGTCTGAACCATCTCTCCAGCCTTCTGACTTATATGCAACTGGAGTTATGGATGGTTGTTAGCTGCCATGTAGGTGCTGAGAATTGAACCCAGGTCCTCTGCAAGAGCAGTCAGTGCTCTTAACTGCTGAGCCATCTCTCTGGTCCCCACCCTTTGCCTTTTTAAAAGCTCACCCTTGAGCTTCTGCAGAAGCAGAGGACCTAAGAAGGGGGCTCCAGACCACTGCGGGGGATGCGACCCAGGACGCACTCCCTGGAAAGGCCCACAGTCACGTTTGTTGCCATCTGAGGGACCGTGACACCCTGAACAGTTTTCAAAAATGAGAACAGGTTCCCTTGGAGAGCAATCTAGCTAGGTCCCTGGTCGGGGAAAGGCGAAGAGCTGGAATGGGGAGGGGGCGGTTCCCGCCCACCCCTTTGTCACGCAGACCCTCGCTACACTGAGCATTTTCCCTACGGGAAACATTAACTCAGGAAGTGCTTGTGGATGCTTGTAGGGTGCTTGCTGAACACCTGGAGCTCTATAGGTAGAAGTGATAGTCAAATGCAAGCACACACACACACACGCACACATACACACACACACAAATTGTAGGGGAGAGATGTTCTGTGAACTACGTTCTCTGGTGATTCTTTGGGGAAGAAGTGGTTTGAGACAGGGCCTCACAGTCCAGACTGACCAGGAACTCACTATGCGGTCTCAAGTGCTAGGATGACAGTGTGAACTGCCACACCCAGCTGTAACTCATTCTGTGTGTGTGCATGCATGTGTGTGTGTGTGAGAGAGAGAGAGAGAAAGAGAGAGAGAGAGAGAGAGAGAGAGAGAGAGAGAGAGAGAGAGAGAGAGAGAGATCCTCAGGCTCTTGCCTCCTTTGTTTGAGACAGAGTCTCTCACTTGGCTGAACTTCACCAAGCAGGCCAGGCGAGCGGGCCACTGAGCTGCAGGGTCCCTGTCTCCACCCCACACAGCACCCCTGGGATTGCAAGTATGCTCCACCATGCTCAGCTTCTTTGTGAGTTCTGGGGACTAAACTCAGGTCCTTAATTCAGCGTGGGAACTGTTCCAGTTTCTTTTTCTGTGACTGTGATAAAACATTCTGGGCAAAAACAACTTGGGAAAGGAAAGGTTTATTTGGCTTAAACTTCCAGTCACGGTCCATCAGTGAAGGAAGTCGGGACAGAAAGCCATGCAAGAACTCGAGCACACAGCAGAGTCTGCCACAGACCTCACCCCCAGCCGTGGCTGGCTCACTCGGGCTCACACTGAGCAAGCATTCTTCTTATTTGATGTGTATGAGTGGTTTACATACATGTATGAATATACCCATTTATAGAATGCCAGTGGAGGCCTGGAACCCTGGGACCGGAGTCATGCAGGGTTGTTAGCTACAAGGTGGGTGCTGGGAACTGGACCTCGGTCCTCTGAAGGAATAGATGCACTCCTAACAAGCTGCCGTCTCTTCCAGCCCCTCAGCTTTCTTATATAAGCCAAGGCCACCTGTCTAGAGATGGGGCCACCCAGAGTGGCCTGGGCCTTCCCAACAGTCCCCTACAGACATGCCTCCAGGCCAGCGTGACCCGGGACATTCCTCTCCTGGACTCCAGTCTGTGTCAAGCTGACAGTTAAAATGCACAGTGACCTGACGAGTACTTTGCCTGCGAAGCCATCCCCAGCCCTGTGACTCATTCTTTGGCCACCCACAAGCAGAGCCTGAAGAAGGTGGGACTGCAGTGACGTTCACGGGCCGCGGACACTTTTGCCTCTGCAGAACCTTTAGGCTCATGGTAATATTTTCAAGTTGATTTCTTTCGCTTTTAAATTCTGTGTATTTGTGTGTACTTGTGCACATGAGCACAGGTGCCCTCAGGGGCCAGACTCATCAGATCCCGGGAGGCTGAGGCAGGAGGATTGTGAGTGATTGAGAGCCACCCAACATGGATGCAGGGAATTCGAACTAGGTTCTTCCAAGAGAGTGATGCATGCTCTGAGCGGTGGAACTCTCTCTCTAGCTCCATCCACAACACCCAAAATCATATTTTGTGGTTGGTTTTCATTTAAACACATGTAAGCTCCAGGTTGGGCAAAGCCATCTTTCTTTATCTGAACTTCAAAGAAATTGAAAGAGTTTTGTGGAGCTGAATCTGGAGCCAGTTGGTAGAGTACCTGTAGCTCAGTTGGCTGAGTGCTTGTGGCTCATTCGGCAGAGTACCCGTAGCTCAGTTGGCTGAGTGCTTGTGGCTCAGTCGGCAGAGTACCTGTAACTCAGTTGGCTGAGTGCTTGTGGCTCAGTCAGCAGAGTACCTGTAGCTCAGTTGGCTGAGTGCTTGTGGCTCAGTCGGCAGAGTACCTGTAGTTCAGTTGGCTGAGTGCTTGTGGCTCAGTCGGCAGAGTACCTGTAGCTCAGTTGGCTGAGTGCTTATAGTTATAGCTGCCTTGGTATGCACAAACTCTGGGTTTGATTCTTAGCACTGTATAAACCAGATCTGGTGGTGTATGTTTATCATCCCAGAAGCAGAGTAGGGTCAGGATACATGACATGAGACCCGCTCTATGAGAGAGAGAGAGAGAGAGAAAGAGAGAGAGAGAGAGACTGGTGGGGAAAGGCCCCATCACAAATGGAGGGTTGAGGCCTTTGGTGCAGACAGCCAAGTCTGACTCAAGAAGGGTCTGGTCACTCGTTTCAGTTGAGACGTCAGACATGAGGGGAAATGCAAAAAGGAAAGATTGCTCAAGAAACCTGTGGTGGCCAGGCGTGGCGCAGGGCTGTCCTCCAGCTACTCAGGAGGCTAAGGCAGAAGGATTCCACATTCAAAGCCTGCCTGTGACATAGAGTAGATTCTGGTCTAGGCAATCTAATGGGATCCTGTCACAAAATAGGAAAAGAAAAAATTCAAAAGGGGCTGGCAAGATGGCTCAGCAGGTAAAGCTGCTTGCTGCCAGGTCTCACAACCTGAGTTTGACCCCTGGAACCTACATGGTGTAAGAGGAGAACCAACTCCTCTGACCTCCACACACATTCTCCTGCATCCACGAGAGAGAGGCAGAGACAGAGAGAGAAACAGAGAGAGAAAGAGAAAGAGAGTCCTGGGATAGCCCTCGGGGGCAGAGCGCCTGTCTAGCCTGTGTGGGGTCCTGGGTCAGGTTCCTGGTGCCAACAAAAGAACTGTCACAAAGACTCTTTGCTCTGAGGAAGCAAACACTTGTTTTAAAGCACAGAAATACTCATGGAGCGGTTTGGGGCTAAAGGCACTTGTCACACAAACCCACTGACCTGAATTTGATCCCCAGAACCCATGCAAAGGTGGAAGGAGAGGACCAACTCCCCAAAGATTTCCTAAGATGTCTAAAGGAGATTGTGCCAGGAGCCCAAAGCAACCTGTGAGATACAGAGATGGCACCCCAGGGGCTGGAAGATGGCTAAGAACACCTGCTCTTACAGAGGACCTGAGTTCAGATCCCAGCATTCACACTGAGTAGCTCAAAACTGCCGATAACTCCAGCTCCAGGGGATCCAACACCCTCTTCTGATCTCTGCAGGCGCACACACACACACACACACACACACACACACACACACAATTGACAAGAAAATGAATATTTTTTATAAATTCCATTTCAGTGCTGGAGAGATGGTTCAGCATTTAAAAGCACTGGCTCCTCTTGCAGAGAGAGGACCCAGTTTCAGCTCCCAGCACCCACATGGCAGCTAACAACTATCCATAACGCCAGTTCTAGGGGCATTACATGTTACACTTGCATACATGCAGGCAAACACTCACACACATATAATTAATTAGCTAATTAAAATGAAATTTTAACGATCCCATTGCTGTTGCAACTTGCAGGAAATTCCAAATGCTAGTGGGGGGTGCGTGTTTCTAGAAACCCCATTAACAGAGGGAATCCACCCAACCACTCCAGAAAGAGACAGCCATCAGGGAAATGTAGGGTTGGCTGTCTGAGTATCCGTTACCATGACAACATTACAGCAATTTCAGATAGTCTTCACATGCAAGGGACCCAACTTCCGTCCGCCAGCAATGTGAGCTCAGCTGCGTTTGTTCCACACCGGGCAACATGCCTGGAGGTAAACCAGAGCTGGCCTGCACCGTGTGTTCTTAAGACCCCTGGAGGGCTGTGCATTGACTGAGTGTGCCCACTCACCAAGAGGACCCCATGACGGAGCCAGGTGAGTCCCCATAGGAGCGACTGGGCAAAGGCCTCCAGGAGCCCTGGGGAGCCCATGAACTGGGAGGTAGCGTCTCCCTTGGACAGGGAGAATGTTTATTTTTATTGCATTTTACTAATTTGTCATCATGGCATACCTAAGGGGTCAGGGAGAATTTGTAGGAGTCACTTCTCTCCTTCCACCATGTAGGTCCCAGGGATCCAGCTTGGGTCATCAGGTGCCGGTTCAAGCCCCTTTGCCCTCGAGTCATCTGACCAGCCCAGGAGCCGGGGCTGACCGGAAGCAGGTTCCGGGTGGTTCTACTTCAGTAGTATTGCTGTCAGAAGTATGCTGTGGGGGTGCGTGTGGGAAAGCTGGCAATTGCCAAGCCGGCCAGGGTCTACGCTTCAGTGCTTGGCAAGCTGGTCTTGGGCTGGTAAATTTGTTCCTTGGGGTGGAGAGGGATGGTCAGAGCAAAGAGCTACCAACTAGGAGTGAAACTACCAGACTGTGTTCGCTCATGGTTCTGGAAGTCACATGTCCACTAGCTGTGTTGTCAGAGTTGGGTCCTCCAGGGGCCCTGAGGAAGAAGCCACCCCCAGGCTTCCCCCGAGATGTCAGCCAAGTGCTCAGGACTCGATCCTTGTCCTCACGGGGTCTTCGCTGTCTCCTGCTGCCTCTGGGCATCCTCCTCCTCCTCCTCCTGTCCATCCTCCTCCTCCTCTCCCTCCTCCTCCTCCTCTCCCTCCTCCTCTCCCTCCTCCTCCTCTCCCTCCTCCTCCTGTCCTTCCTCCTCCTCCTCTCCCTCCTCCTCCTCTCTCTCTCTCCCTCCTCTCCCTCCTCCTCCTCCTCTCCCTCCTCCTCCTCTTCTAACTCATACTCCTCCAGCTCATTTGCATCCTTTTCCTCTTGTTTCTTGTTTTCTTCTCTTTCTTTCTCATCTTCTTCAAACAGGGTCTGCTTATGTAGCCCAGCCTGGTCTTGAACTCATCAACTCCCACTTCTGCCTCCCAGGTATTGGAGGTGTCAGGCCTGAGATAACATCCTTAGCTTCTCTCCTCTTCGTATAAGGACAGTAGTGTTGGGATTTGGGACCCACTCTAAATCCCAGATGATTTTACCCTAAGATTCTAACCAATAATATATGCAGAGACACTGTTCCTAGATAAAGTCAGATTTTTTTGAGACAGGGTCTCCCTGTAGCCCCAGCTGGCCTGGAACTCACTATGTAGACCAGGTTGGCCTTAATCTCACAGAGATCCCCCTGCCTCTGCCTCCTGAGCGCTGGAATTAAAAGCAAGAGCCACCATGCCCAGCCCAGATTTTTTTTAATGTGTATGAGTGTATTGCCTGTGTGTATGTAAATGCACCTCTCATGTAACACCTCCAGAGGTCAGAAGAGGGCGCCAAAGTCCCCTGAACTGGAGTTAGGAATGGTTGTTAGCTGCCATGTGGGTGCTGAAAATTGAACTCAGGTCTGCTACAAGAGCAGTCAGTGCTCTTAACTGCTGAGCCATCTTTCCAGCCCTTATTTTTATTTTATTATATTTATTTATTCAAGAGTGAGTGAGTGGACATGTGTGACGTGTGTGTGTGTGTGCGCGCGCATTCAGTGCCCACAGAGGCCAGTAGAGGGTGTCAGAGCCTCTGGAACTGGAGTTAGGGTTGGCTGTTAGTGACCACATGTACGCTGGGAACTGAATCTGGGTGCTCTTCGACACTGAGCCATCTCTCCTCTTCCATGGTTTTGCATTTCTATTGCTGTTATTATTGGTTGGTTGGTTGGGGGTTTTGGATATTGTTATTCTTGGTTGTTTGGCTGATTTGGGTTGTTAGTGCTGTTTGAGGCAGGGTCTCACTATGTAGCCTAGACTAACCTCAAACGCATGATAATTCTCCTGCCTCAGCCTTCAGAGTGCTGAGGTTACATGCATGATACACTCAGCATGACTTTCTGTTTCTATTTGTTTAACTGCTTCAGATTTCACATGTGACAGTGGACAATAATGGTCTTCCTGTGCCTGGACTATGTTATTTAATATCATGTCCTCAAGTCTATCCATGGTCTTCCAAATAACAGTTCCTTTTACAGCTGCGTAATATTCCATTACAAATATACATCCCGTGCATGTGCTCAGAGTGCAGATGTCTGGTCAACACACTGCTTTCATTTTCTTTGGATGCATACCCACTACTAAATCCTGTTCGTAGCTGTCTGAGGGAGCTCCAGGGACGGCTGCACACTGAACCCCTGAGCGGTGCTGCCCTTGATCCCTTTGGGTAAATACTCAGGAGTGTGCAGCCGGCTCATCTGGTGGTTCTGATTTTAGTCTAAGGTGCTTGAGAGACCTCCATGTTTACTTCCACAGTGATGCGCCCGGCTTCCGCTCCCACCACGGTGTTAGGGCTGCCCTCACCCCTCATCCTCACCAGCACAATGACAGCCATTCTGACTGGGTTGGTTGGTGGGTAGGTTTTGGAGATGGTCTCAGGTAGCCCAGGCTGCCCTTGAACTCATTATGTCTAAGGCTGGCCTTGATCCTCCTGCCTCGGCATCCTGAGTGCTGGGATGATAAGCCTGTGGTGCCAACCTGCCACCTCTTAATGGACTTTTTGGTTTACATTTCCTAACAGCTAAGGAGTCAGGCATCGTCTCCATCTCTGTATCAACCATTCATCTTTCTTCCTTTGAGAACTTTTTGCTCAGTTCATGTCCATGTATTAGAGGGATGATTTGTTTCCTGGGTTTTTAATTTTTCAGTTCTTCATATAGTCAAGATATGAATCATCTTTGGATGAATGGCTACAGAGGTCTTTCTCCCTTTACTGTGATGAGATTTCATTTTCCATATTTCTTTCTATAAGAAGACAATGATTTTTTGCTTCTCTCTCTCTCCTTCTCTCCACCCCGCCCCCCTCTGAGACTTCTGAAATCGTCTCTGAATCTTTTTCATCTCTAGGTTTCTTTTTTAAATTTTATTTATTATGTGTATGAATGTCTTGCCTACATATCTGTAAGTGCACCACATGCATGCAATGCACATGGACGCCAGAAGATGGCATTGGAGCCCCTGGAACTGGAGTTACGGATGGCTATTAGCCACCATGTGGGTTCTAGGAACTGAACCCAGGTCCTCTGCAAGAGTAGCCAGTGATCTTGACCGCTGAGCCATCTCTCCAGCCCTCTTTTTTATTTTTAAGATTTATTATTATTTGTGTTGGTCTGTGTGTCTGTGTGTGTGCACACGAGTGCAGGTGCCTGCAGAGGCCAGAAGAGGGTGTTCCATCTCCGGGAACTGGAGTTACTGACAGATGTAAGCTGCCTGATGTGGGTGCTAGGAACAAAACTTTGGTCCTCTGAAAAAGCAGTGAATGCTCTCACCCACTGAACCATCCCTCCAGCCTCAACCTTCAAGTTTCTATGCCTCCTTTAGTGACTAAGACATTGCAAGAGCTTATCTAGCTGTTGCCAGAAGAATGAGTGAATGAATCTCGTACTGTGTGACTTTTCTGGGAAAACACGAGCAAACATCTATTCACCTCCAGAGAGGGTTCTGGTGATAGACCAAAGAAAAGCTTCCACTCAAGTCTAGTTTAATGAACAAGTGAGTGTCTGGGTTACTTACAAAAACATGGAAGAGTCAGGCAGGGGTGTCACCAGAAAGCCCATCCCAGGATGGGATGATCCAGAAAGCTGCGTCCCTCGAGATCCCTGCAGGACTTATAGACAGCTCCGCTGAAGACTCCCTTTCCTAGGTATTTGCTCATTGTTTCTATACCCTTAGGAGGGGCCTTGTGAATGTCGTGGCTTCCTGAGCTTCCTGGGCCTGTATGTTTCATGAGCTTCCTAAGCCATATTTTATGGCCTCCTAAGTTGTACATACCTCCCTCTGGAGGGATTGTGTTTTCGTTACTTTCTATTACAATGGTAAAAACATTGACCCAAACCAACCTGGGGAGGAAATGATTTATTTGGTTTACAACATAGTCCACCATCAAGAGAAGCCAAGGCAGGAACCCAGGGCAGGAACCTGGAGCACAGACCATGGAGGAATGATACTTACTAGCTTGCCTCTGTGTCCCATGCTCAGCCTGCTTTCTTATACAATACAGGACCACATGCCCAGAGCTGGCACCACCCACATTGGGCTGGGCCATCCCACATCACTCAACAATCAAGAAAATGCCCACAGACATGGCCACAGGCCAGTCTAATGGAAACAATTCCTTAACTGAGGTTCCCTCTAAGCAAGTGTGTCACATTAACAACTAAAGCTACCTAGCACAACTGACCCCTTTAAATTTACATTAAAACACATTTCCATTTCTTGTCCCCAAGATATGATGTTAATATTGATATCACAACATAAAACAGTAGAACTTTAAAAGTCCCACAGTCCTTAAGAATTCCAAACACTTCAAAAGATCAGTCTCTTTTAAAAGTCTTAGCCAGGTGTGGTGGCACACGCCTTTAACAGGCCAAGGCAGGTGGATCTCTGTGAGATGGAGGCCAACCTGGTATACATAGTGAGTTCCAGGACAGTTATGACTTCAGGGAGACCCTGTCTCAAAAAGACCCCCAAAAATCTTCTAACCATGGGTGCCTGTAAAATCAAAATAAGTGAGATACTGCCTTATTTCAAAAAGGAAGAATCAGGCACACTTAAGCAAAACCAAAGTCCAGTAAAGTAGGTCAAAGCTGCACATCTGGGATTCATTCACAATCTTCAGGGCTCCAAAGGACTTGAGCAGCTCCATTGCTCAGACTTTGCCGTCCACAGCACACACAGCTCGTCTTGTAGGCTCAGGCGGCTCCACGGGTCACCTGCTGCTGCTGCTCTTGGTGGTCATCCCATGGTCCTAGCATCTCCAATATGCCGGGGTCTCTACTAAAGCTAAGGCTGCACCTTCCTCAATGGGTTCTTCTGGCCTCTCAGGGTGCAAAGCCTCATATGCTCTCCGTGACCCCTTCTATCCTGGGGTCTTCACTGCAACTGAGCCTGCACCTTCATCAGTGGCTTTTCTTGGTCTCTGCTGCTCTCCAAGACCCCTTCATGCCTTCAAGACCAGTACTAAGTAGGATACACTTACATATACCAAGTCCTGCTTCCAGCTTGAGCTGGCACCTCTGGCCCCTGCTAGACCATAGCTTCTGTGTGCTGACCCTGAGGAAACACGTCCCAGAAGATTTCAGCTCAATGATGCTGGCCTCTTGCCACTCACAGCTGATTTTCAGCCCCAGAGGGTCAGCATCAATTGTCCCTGTAAAGCTCCAAAGGTTTCACTTCCAAAGTCTTAATTTAACACCAACAGCCCCGATAGAGTCTTTGAAGCTTCACAAGCCAGGCCTCCATCATCTACACCTCTTTCAGCATTATCGTCCAAGTTCCTACAGAACAACTCACCAAACTCCAAGCAATTTTCCAGTCCAAAGCTCCCCAAACTTCTACAGTCCGTGCAGACATATATGGTCAGGTCTGTTACAGCAATACCCTATGATCCTGGTACTAATTTCTGTTTTAGTTACTTTCTGTTGCTATGATAAATGACCCAAACCAACTTGAGGAGGAAGGAATTTGTTTGGCTTACAATACAGTCCATCATCAAGGTAAGCCAAGGCAGGAACTTAGAACCATGGAGGAATGATGCTTACTAGCTTGCTCCTCTGGCCCATGCTCACCTGCTTTCTTATACAATACAGGACCACATGCCCAGGGGTAGCACAGCTCACAGTGGGCTGGGCCCTCCCACATGACTCAACAATCAAGAAAATGCTCCACAGACATGGCTACAGGCCAGTCCAATGGAGACAATTCCTCAATTGAAGTTCCCTCTATCCAGATGTGTATCCAGCACAGTGTTTCCACGGGAGCACAGCTGTACAACAATATGGCTCAGGGAAAGCTAACAAGGAGCCCGCAGCAGGAAATCAGTGTGTTCAACGATTTGAGAAGGCCATAAAGGCCAGCTTCAAACTGAGCAAGACCAAGAGACAAGGAGAGAGGAGAGCCGTTAGAAAAATGCCACACGATGGTGTTTTTTTCATTTATCTAGCCTTTGTGTGTATGGTGGGGAGCATGCATTCACACCATGCCCAGCCTGTGGAGGTCAGGGGACAGCTTTCCAGAATTGGTTCTCTCCTGCCACCATGTGGTTTCCAGAATGAAACTCAGGTCCTTAGGCTTGGTAGCAAGTGCCTTTATCCACTGAGCCATCTCTCTAGGCTCTGGAAGCTCAGCATGGCTTGTGGTTAGACAGAAGCCAGTCAGAAAGGGCAGAGGGCATCCGTGAAAACAAGTGGCCTCCACATTCTCTAAGTGTTGCAAGTTCTGTGACATACGGAAAAGCAGACATCTCTTCGACTTACAACGGGCCAAAGCCTTCTGGCTCCAAAGGCCAGTGTCTCTGTGTTCTGGGTGTGTCCCCATCGACGATGATACTGTGCATCTTTGACACAGACACTCAGTGCTGGAGGGGAGGTGTGCGAACACTACCACAAGATGATCTGAGTCCGCCTGGGAGGTCGGGCTAGTAGAGGTGGAGGCCTTACATTCACACAGACTAAGCAAGAAACTGTCTATCCTCACCCAGAAAACCAAGACCCTGAAAACTGGCTGAGGTCTAGGAGGTTACCAACTCCTGCAAGTTGTTATCTGAGCTCTACTCAGGCGGAGAGAGAGATAGAGATAGATAGAAATAGAGATAGAGAGAGAGAGAGAGAGAGTGTGTTAGAATATGGTAGCAAGCACTTATAATCTAATGCTGGGGAGGCAGACACGGGCAGATTCCTGGGACTCGCGATCCAGTCAGCCTAGCCTACTTGGCAAGCTGCACGCCAAAAAGACCTTGCCTCAGAAAACAAGATGGATAGTACTTGAGATTCACCTCAGACTCCACACACATGCACACACATGTGCACACACGTGCACACACACGTGCACCTACACACAGACTCACACACATGCACCTATACACACAGAAACTCACACACATACAACAGAAAGAAGGAAAGGAAGAAGGAAGGGAGGGAGGGAAGAGGCTGATATTCTAGCCAGTGTTCCCCCAGCTACTGGGGATATTTACCCCGACTCTGACTTCCTGGAGTGCAGAGTCCTTCAGTTATGTCCTAAACACCCCATTTTTCACTTTTCTCAAAGTCCTCTCTTCTCTCTTCCAGGAACTTGGAAATGATTCCCAGTGATTCCAAATGTCCACTCTTTATCTGACCTTGTCTTCTCTTGTCATCTTGGGCAATGATATCTTCAAAACCCCACGCTGCATCAGCTCCAGAGTGTCTGGGGCAGTGTGTGCTCCCATATTCCGGTGAACCTACCTGTTCTGTGGTCTCTGGTTTGTGGACACAGTTTAGCTGCAAGTGTCCTGATAGCATTGGCAAGACTGACTCAGACATACCAAAAGCACAGCATCTTGGTAGGAGGGCCATCTTCCCACAACTGGAGGGACTCAAGGCAGAGGTTCTATCCCTGAGCCCCGCCCCCAGCCCCTCACTGGGGGATTCTAGACAGAGGCTCTACCCCTGAGCCCCGCCCCAGCCCCTCACTGGAGCTGAAGCTGGCTTCATCCCCTTTCTTTCATCCTCTTTCTTATGAGACTTCAGGCAGCCACCACCAAACAGTTGCAGTGGGTTGTGAAACTGTCTGTCCCCCCAACCCTTTACCAAATCTCCCCTGCTTCCTGTAGATAACGATTCGCCTTGGGTGTTGGGGTGCGCACTGGGGGATGGAGGCATCCAATGAATCCACAGCCTCAGGGTTCACCCTGGTGGGGCTCTTCGGCCACACGGGGCACCATCTCACCCTCTTCTTCCTCGTGGCCACCATGCTCACCACAGGCCTTCTGGGAAACACCATCCTGATCTTCCTGATTTCCACAAACTCCAGGCTCCACACACCCATGTACTTTCTGCTCAGCCACCTCTCTCTGCTGGACATCGGCTTCCCACTGGTCACCATCCCCAAGATGGTGGCCAACTTCCTTCAGGGAGAGAGCACCATATCATTCGGGGGTTGTGCGGCCCAGATGTTCTTCCTCATGTTCCTGGGTGTCTCCGAGGGGGTCCTCCTGTCCCTCATGTCTTATGACCGCTACGTGGCCGTGTGCCATCCCCTTCACTACCAGGTGCTCATGACAGGCCGGGTGTGTCTGGCGATGGTGGGCTCCTCCTGGCTCGCGGGAGCTCTCGTGGCCTCCATCCAGACGTGCGTCACCCTGCAGTTCCCGTTCTGCGCCTCTCGCACCGTGGACCACTTCTTCTGCGAGCTGCCCGCGCTGCTCAAGCTGTCCTGCGGGGACACGGCCGCCTACGAGCTGGCGCTGGCCGTCTCGGGGGTGCTGATCCTACTGCTGCCGCTGTCTCTCGTCGCCACCTCCTACGGCCACGTGCTGGGCGCGGTGCTGCGCATGCGCTCTGCTGCCGCGCGCCGCAAGGCG
This sequence comes from Eospalax fontanierii, assembly GCA_035773235.1. Lineage (NCBI taxonomy): Eukaryota > Metazoa > Chordata > Mammalia > Rodentia > Spalacidae > Eospalax > Eospalax fontanierii. The sequence continues at coordinate 11,240,905 of CM069554.1, forward strand.
TTCGCCACCTGCTCCTCCCACGGGGCCGTCGTGGGGCTGTTTTACGGGGCCGCTGTGTTCATGTACATGGTTCCAGGCAGCTACCACAGCCCGCAGCAGGACAACGTGCTCTCCCTCTTCTACAGCCTCGTCACCCCCAGCCTCAACCCCCTCATCTACAGCCTGAGGAACAGGGAAGTTCGAATGGCCTTGGTCAAAGTCACAGGCCAGGTCAGCTCCAGGGCAAAGCTGTGACTTGTCCCTGGGATGCTGGGAGTTCTTCCCGGGCACTGCAGGCCACATTCAGCCATTCATTCCGCTGGAGCTTGGAGGCTTGCAGCAGCCCCTCCCACCAGCGTTGGTGTGAAATTGCAGAAAGCTGGTAGTCACACCCCGACTTGGGGGTGCGTGCCTGCCATCCCAGGACTCACACTCGGGAAGCTGAGGCCGAAAGATTGACTCCTGTTTGCCCCCAGCATGGACTACATAGCAAGACTCTGTCTCAGAAAACTGATTTAGGGGCTGGAGACTTGACTCAGCAGTTAAGAGTGATTGATGCTCTTTAAAAAAATAATAATAATACTTTATCATTTTTATTTTATGTGTTTGTTTGCCTGCATGTGTGTGTCATGCAATACTCTCCAAGGTCAGAAGAGGTCGTTGGATTCCTCTGGAACTGGAGTTAGGGATGGTTGTTTAGCCACCACCTGGGTGCTGGGAATTGAACCCAGTCCTCCAGAAGAGCAGCCAGTGCTTTAACCGCTGAGCTGTTTCTCCAGTCTGGCAGTTGCTGCTCTTACAGAGAACCTGAGTTTGATTCCCAGCACCTATGTCAGACAGCTCCTGACTGTCACTCAAGCTCCAGGGGATCCATCCAGTGCCCACTCCTGGCCTCCAGGGCACTACACTCACATGCACAGACGCATAAATAAAAATAAATTTTTTAATATTTAAATAAGAGGAATAATCTTCTAGACTAGGCATGATGGCACGCACCTGTCATCCCAGCAAGAGGATCAAGACTTCAAGGCCAGAAAGGGGCTGAGTAGAGGGCTCAGCACTCACCATACAAATGTGAGAAGGGGAGTTTGTATCCCCAGAACCTACATAAACACGGAGTGGTCATGAAGGCCCACCTGTGAGTCCAGCCTCAGGAGGCAGAGACAGATGATCCCCAGAGCAGGCTGGCTAGCTGGAGCAGCCTTACCAGTGAACTCTGGGTTTGGCTGAGAGACCTTGCCGCCAGGAGCAAGATGGAAAATTGGGGGAACAGGATATGGGACCTCAGTCTCCACACATGCACACACAAAAAATGTATGCACATGCAAGCATACCACACACAAAAAATAGAAAAAAAATAAATAAATAAAGCTACCTGTTGAATACAACTCAGACCTGGGCCACATGAGACTTGTCTCAAAAAACAAACAAAAAAGCCAGGTGTGGTGGCACACTCCCAGCACTCAGGAGGCAGAGGCGGGTGGATCTCTGTGAGATCAAGCCCAGCCTGGTCTACATAGTGAGTTCTACGGCAACCAACTGGGGCTACAGGAAGATCCTGTCTCAAAAAAATAACCAAAAAAAAAAAAAAAAGCCACCAACAGTTAAGATTTTTAGATTTATAGACTCAAAACCCAAAATAAATTTCTTTCCTTTATAACATACCAGTCTGTGGCATTGTGTCATAGCAACAGAACGTGGACTGAAACAGCAATCTATGGCTGACTTGCCTTCCACCAGCTCTTAAATTTTGAATTTTTCTGCACAATTGGTGAGGGATTGTTGCCTAGTGATTTCCTGCAAATTGGAACACACACGCATGCACACACACACTCACACTTGAGAGAGAAAGAAGGGTATTAAGACTCAGAAAGTACAAGACACAAGTTTCAGGAGGCTCCTGACACAGGACTCACAGGCCTCTCCCGAGGTGAAAGCAGTCACGGCTGCTAGGGACATGACTCTTCAGTGGAGGGGCCTGAGGCACCCGTGAGACTCTGACATCTCCAGCCTCTGATGACCTCAGTGGTGATCTGGCTTGGGTCACATTTGCAGATTTAACCAAGGCTCAAGGTGGTCACTCACGATGACCTGGCTGTGCAGTCCACGCCCGGTGACTTATTTCGGCTGTTTTGAGCTGACATGTTGGCATCCACTGCTGACAGACTCTCAGGCTCATCTCTGGTTGGATGCTGCCGTTTAAAAATTTTTATCATCAACACTGATGGGTGAGAAAGTTAAGACTGCTCAACTCCAGACTTCAAAAGGACACTCTGTTCTTTATCTCCACAGGGAAAATCATCTCAGTGTGCCACCGGTGAGCATTTGCTGAGTAAGTGCAAAGCCCTGGGTTCCAAGGCTGCAGTACGAAAAGAAAAGCGAGGGGATGGCAAATACCACTTCTGGGGTTCCTGAAATACCATTCAACGTGAATCCCATCACAAGGACACATCCGCAGCCACCGCAAGGGGAGAGCGGCCCAGCACCTCAGCTCTCCGTGACAGTGTGGTAGTGCTGCTCCCCTTCCCTTACGTTACCTTTTTCCTTTTTTCTTTTTTTTTTTTTTTTTTTTTGATAGAGGGGATGGAGCCTCCCTCCAGCCATCCCACTCAGCTCCTTAATGGGGATTCATAGGCAGCGACTCTACCTCTGAGCCACCCCCCATCCCTCACAGAGGGATTCTAGGCAGGGGCTCTACAGTTAAGCTACATCTCCAGTTCCCTTTTTACTTTTTACTTTGAGGTAGGCCTCGATAAGTCAACCAGACTAGCCTTGAACTCACTCTGCGTCCTGCAGTTGTCCTGCCTCAGCCTCCCAAAGTAGGTAGGATCGCACAGTACCACCTCACCTGACTGATGTCACAACGTTTTTTTAATGTGCATGAGTGTTTTGTCTGCATGTATGTAAGTGCTCCACGTGCATGCTAGAGGCCTCCAAGGCCAGAAGATGGTAGTGGAGTCCCTAGAACTGTGAGACACCATATGGGTGCCAGGAACAAAGCCAGGTCCTCCGAAAGAGCAGTAAGCACCCCTAACTGACGAGCCATCTCTCCAGCCCCACAAAACATTTTGATCCTGAGTGGTAGAATATTTGTGCCCATTAGCAAATCTTACAATCAAAATCTAAATCACATTTTAAAGTTACATTTATTGGTGTGTGTGTGTGTGTGTGTGTGTGTGTGTGTGTGTGTTCAGAGGACAATTGGGGGGAGCTGGTTCTCTCCATTTGGTCCCAGGGATTGAACTCAGGTTATTTGGCATGGCATTAAATGCCTTCACTAGCTGAGCCATCTCACTAATCTTTAAATATGCTCTTAAACACGCAGTGTCATGGAAGGTCAAGGAACGTGGAGGAATTCGACCAGATGAACAAAGACACAGGGCATGTGGCAACCAGAGGGACCTGACTAGACAGAAAAAAAAAAAAGATTATAAATTATGGACCTTGACGTGTGAGCTGATGGTCCCTGCCTGTCATCCCAGTACTCGAGGATGGAGGATGGAGCGTTCTAAGCCAGACTGAGCTGCATAGCCAGGTCCTGTCTATGCCCCCGGCAAAAAAGTACAAACAATACCATCATGCTGGCTCACACCTGTCATCCAAGAGTCAAAGAAGCTGAGGCAGGAGAATAATAAGGTCCAGGCTAGCCTAGGCTACTGAGTGAGACCCTGTCTCAGAAAAACAAACCTGATGTGTAGGCTAAATATATGTCTTGTGCTGTGACTCCATTGAAACCTTAACTAATTTAGAAATAAAATGCAGCTGGGGTGTGGCTCAGTGCCAGCACGTGAGAAACCCTGGTCCATCTGTACCACAAGGGAGGGGAGAGGGAGAGAGAGGAGGAGGGATGAGGGAGTCGCTGCACTTTAGACCTCCTCCCTTCAGCACGCACCTGCCGCGCTGGTGGCCCGCGCTTCCCGCAGTGGCCGCTCGGTGGCGCTGCGCCTTCACGCTGCAAGGCCTCCACCCAGAGTCAGGGTGACGCCTACAGCTCCCCCAAACGCCAGGGACCTAGAAAAAACGGTTTAAAGCCACAAGGTTCGGTGTTTCACAACATCAACGCACAAAGCGAAATCGAAATTCGTGGACGTGCTGGGCGGCCAGGTGCCACCACGCCCTTTAGGATTTGTGCAGCTGTCGGGTTCTGCCTGCGGTGTCTGCGTGGACCGGAGCCGGCCTCGGGCTCCAGAATGCTACAGGCTCGGGAGGGAGCGAGCGAATGAACCGAAGAACAAGAGCCTCCTGCTTCAGCCGCCTAAAGCCTGGAGCCACAGGTGTGCGCCACCATGTCTGATTGCTCTGATCTCTTTCTTTCCTTTACAATACTTAGTTTGTTTTTATTTATGTAGGGGGAGGTGGCATGCGAATGTGCTGCAATGCCAATGGAGATCAGAAGTTGTAGGATCCCTGGAACTGTTGCTAGCCGCCATGTGGGTGCTGGCAACCGAATCTGAGCTCTCAACCCTCTCTCTAGCCTCCCCCTCTCTCTTTTTCACCTTTCACTCTGTTTCTTTCTTCCTGTCTTCCATGTGGAGACTGGAGCCCAGCACCTCACGCATGCTAGGCAAGCTACATTCCTAATCATTTCTTGGGGGTCCCGCCTGCTTTTTCTTGTGGCCTCAAAATGAGGGTTAAGTTTCACCTGATGGTTACTGGGACACACTGTTTAAATCAAAGCTCTTGCTAACTGAAGTCTCTCTCTCTGGTCCCTCAGAGACAGCATGATTACCAGCTCACAGTACCCTCTGGGGACGGCTGGCCTGTTCATCTTGGTAGCCCAGGTCCTGCCAGCCCTCAGTGCCTGGCCCCTGCTGAGTGGCATTGGGGCAGTAGAGAAAGCTCAGCCCCAAACCCTTCAGAAGGTCCAGCGTGAGAGAACAACAGGCTAGAGGCAAAGTTTCCCCCGTCAAGTGTTTACAGAGATCCCACAGCCAGGCCTTAGGACTGGCCAGCGGTGCAGGGATCGCGTCCTGTGGAAGGGGCTTTGTCAAACAGCAAAACTTGAAGCACAACCCATCAGAAGGGTAGAGGGACTCCACCCAGAGGCCTGCACATGCAAAGGTCCTGGAGCCTCAGACAGCATGCTTTTAGAGATGGGAAGCAGCTGCAGAGAGCCAGGGCGGGGCGGTGGAAACTGACTGCACTTCTCAGCAGGGAACAGCCAGCACAGGCTGCTGTCACTCCCTGAAGGCTGAACGGGCTGAGAGCAATGATGGGCCAGGCTGTGTTCTGCACTAATTCACACTATCACATGACTGACATGCACGAGCACATGCAGAAATCATGGCTGCTGCAGACATTGATGGTTCCCAGTTCCACCCCAAAAAGATGATAAATTGGGAAGGGACATTTCTGCCAGCACTGGGGAGCCACAGGCCCATCCTAGGGTTTGGACAGGTCTAACGGCGCTGAGAGAATTCCACTGCGCTATGATCTTTCAGGCGTTCCCTCCAAGAGACCCAGAGTCCCTGACGCCACAGGCAGGAGGAAAGGCTGGAAGACACTATAGTCCTCCCCCGCCCTTTCGCTCCTAAGAAGCTAGCCCAGCAGGGACAGAACACAGACTGACAGCTAGCTAGGGTCTTCACAAGACCACGGGGACTGTGCTGACGGTGTGCGGACGGAGGGTAAATTGTGCCCTACCAGCGCCTTGCACTCTGCTTGGTGGGGACAGAGAGCTGTCTCTGAGGGTCACACGCTGCCCAGGACGTTTTCCCAGGAAGAACTGGCTTGACACCCACCAGACATCCAAGGCTGTAGGCTACTGGAGACAGGAGCCAGACAAGGCAGGAGCGAGGCCTCGGTGGGTGGCGGGCTGTGGAAGCGGCAGCCGAGACCACAGTGAGACCTTGGAGCCGTGACTTTGCTTCATTGGGCCTCACTTAAGTTGTATATTGGAAGAAAACAGGCGATCCTGCTAAGAAGTTGGGTCCTGTGTGGCAGGACGTTCTCTCCTTCACCTGCTTTGAGACAGGGTCTGATACAGCCCAGGCCGACCTGCAGCTCCAGATCCCCCTGCCTCAGCCTCCTAAGTTGTTTTGAGCTCCCCGTTCCATGAATGGGACTAAAAGAACTCACCTAGGAGTACTAAGTGTGATGAAGGGCGTTCTGTTTCTGGTCCCGATGTTCTGTGCACAGCGAGTCTGCAGTGGACGCTGCCTGTCAGTCCAGGGTAGCAGGAAGTCAGGGCAAGATTTTACACAAAGGAGAGGCAGGCCACCTCACCCTGAGCAGACACCCCTGTGGGAACGTGAACCAGAAGATTAAGCCTGGGAGCAAGGAGAACAGTGAAGGAGCAAGTTTGAGGATCTCCCAAGGACAGGATGGGGGTCAGTTAGGTGGAGGCTGGGAAGAAGATGGAGGCAAGGAATGGTGCGCAAACCCATCATCCTCGCACTCAGGAAGCTGAGGCAGAATGAGCTCCAGGCCAGCCTGAGGTACAGAATGAGACCCTGTCTTTAAAAGGCGGGGGGGGGGCTGAGGGTGTGGTATCATAGCAGGTGCTCAGAAAGCAAGCACAAATCCTGGCACTCGTCCCCATGTCACAAATTATCATTTTGAAAAATGAAAAAAAGAGGAAGAGGAAAAGGGGGGGGAGAGGAGGAGGAGGAGGAAGGGGAGGGGAGGAGGAGGGGGAGGAGGGAGAGGAGAAGGAAGAGGAGGGAGAGGAGGAGAGGAGGAAGGGGAGGGAGAGGAGGAGGAGGAGGGAGAGGAGGAAGAGGGAGGGAGAGGAGGAAGGGGAGGGAGAGGAGGAGGAGGAGAGGGGAGAGGGAGGAGGAGGGAGGAAGGAGGAGGGGGGAGGAGGAGGGGGGAGGGAGAGGAGGAGGAGGGGGGAGGGAGAGGAGAAGGAGGAGGGAGAGGAGGAGGAGAGGAGGAGGAGGAGGGAGAGGAGGAGGAGAGGAGGAGGAGGAGGGAGAGGAGGAGGAGGGGGAAGAGGAGGAGGGGGAAGAGGAGGAGGGGGAAGAGGAGGGAGAGGAGGAGGACCGTGGGGTATGTGAGATGATAAGGACACAGTGGGTGACAGCCACGCCCTGGCTGAGTAGCAGAGCTGATGCTCAGCCAGGGGACCAGGAAGATTACTTAACTGGTTTGACATCAACTCTGGGACATGAGCAAGGTCAGCAAGGAACAGGACACCTCGGAGGTATTGGGACCCTTAGGATGGTGGCTCACAGGACCCAATGGCCTTGAGCAGAGAATGGTGTTTGGGGTCTGTAATTTACAGATCTTATGAGTGGGGAGGGGGTGGGGGAATGAAGATGAATGGGTAGATGAATAAGATAGATATACAGATAGATAGATAGATAGATAGATGATAGATATACAGATAGATAGATAGATGATAGATATACAGATAGATAGACTTGTTTGTTTGCTTCAGGCATCCAAAGAGCATAGATAATAATCTAGGCTGAATAACAAATCGTATTCATTATCCAATTAAAAAGAGGAAACAACTCAGGGAAAACTAGTGCCTATATGTCCTTCCCAGCAAGGGGTGAGCACCAGCCTCTCATTGACTTCCGGTTCCTGATTCCTGGTCAGCTGTCACATAGTGATTTCAGACACAAGGGTTGCCCTGAGGACAGAAAGAACCCGGCTTCTGACAAGCAGTTGTGAGCCACTGTGGGGGTGCTAGGAGGCAAATCTGGGTCCTCTGCAAGATCAGCTAGTGAGCTATCTCTCCAGTCTCTAAATGTTTTATGTTTATTTACTCTCTCTCTGTATATATATATATATATATATGTGTGTGTGTGTGTGTGTGTGTGTGTGTGTGTGTGTATGTGTGTGTGTGTTCTCTCTCTTTCTCTCTTTATATGTGTGTGTATGTGTGTGTGTGTGTGTGTGTGTTGTGTAGGGAAGAGGACAATTTGTGAGAATCAGTCTTCTTCCATCACTTGGGTACCGAGGATTGAACTCAGATTGCCAACCTTGGCAGCAAGCCCCCTTCCTCACTGAGCCATCTTGCCAGCCCCCCAAACCAATGGCCTTGGGGTATTTTAGTGTATTTTGTTTATTTTAGCATGTTTGCTCATGTGCGTGTGCTACGGCATATGTGTAGAGGTCAGAGAACAACTTGTGGGAGTCAGTTCTCTCCTTCCACTTTGTGGATTGAACATCAGCCATCAGGTTTGGCAGCAGACACCTATGCCTGCTCAGCCCTCTTGCCAGCCCAGGTTTCCTTCTTTTTTTAAGCAGTCCCGCTTCGGTTTATTAAAGGAAATGAACAGCAGGACATTGAGGCACACACCTGACATCCCAGCATGAGAAGGCGGAGGGCCAGGAAGGAGTTCGCGATCAGCCTTGCTACATAGCGAGTTCAAGTCCAGCCTGGGCTACGTGAGACCCTGTCCCGAGACAACAAGAACAACAGTAAAAAGCGGAGGTGAAATCATTATCCATCATGGCTTGGGTCTGGAATCCCCCTGTAAAGGCCAGGGTGTCAAACCAGCCTGCGTTGCTGTTAGGAGCTAGGGGAACATTTAGGGGCAGGGCCTCATAGAGGAACAAGAGGCATTGGGATGCTGGCCCCTCCCTCCCTCTCTCGTGGCTGCTGGGAGGTAAGCAGCCCTCTCTGCCCATGCTCCACAGTGTGATGGCCCGTGCGGCTGCAGGCACAAAACATGGTCTGAAACTGGGAGCCAAGAAGAACCCTTCCTCCTGTACACCGAAAACTGATTAACCTGCTTTTTCAAATGATGTCCTCACTTCTGCACACCAACATTCTCATCTTCTTCCCTCTGTAGTACTAGAGATAGAACCCAAGGCCTCGTGCACAGCAGGGAAACACTGTGCCACTGAGGATCGAGGAAGGAGGCTCTAGTAATGGCCCTGGTCTGGACTCTTCCCGGTGGGCTGGGGGCAAGGCTCAGAGGGAGAGTCCCTACACTGGATCCCTGATTCCTGTTTCAGGAGAAAGAGGGGGATAAGATCCAGATGCCCCTGCTGGAGGGGGATAAGATCCAGATGCCGTGGGGGGGGGGTCCACCTCAGTCAGCACCATGGACAGATTCCAAGTCCTAACTATTCCAGACTGCCATGGAAGGAGCCAGAGCCAACTGGGTCTGCGAGTTCTTCTTTCTGGGCCTCTCAGAGGACCCCGGGCAGCAGAAGCTGTTTCTGACCACGTTCCTGAACACGTGCCTACTCACAGGCCTGGGGAACTTGCTCATCACACTGGCTGTCAGCCAGCCCCACGCCACACCACACACGCGCATGTACTTCTTCCTGACCAACCTGGCCTGTGTGGACATCTGCTTCACCTCCTACCATCCCCCAGATGCTGGCAAATCACGCGTGAGGACACAAGGCAATCCCTTACTCCAGCTGTCTCACCCAGATGTCCTGCATCTGGTTCACCAGCATCACCAGCAGCCGATGACCACTACGTGACCATCTGTCACCTTCTGCATTGCGTCGCATCCGTCACCTCCTTCCATGGGCATCTTTGCAGGGGTGCTGAGGGTCCCGTCCTCAGGACAGAACGCAAGGCCATGCCCACCGCAGTTCCCACGTCTCTGTGGTGTCCCTGTTCTGTGGCACTCTCAGCCAGGTGTACTGCAGCCCACATCCTTCCACACGATCAGAGGGACATGGTGGCTGCTGTGATGAACACTGGTCACCCCACTGCTCACACCTTCACCTTCACCCTGAGGAGCAGGGACATGCAAAGGGCCCCGAGGACCTTTGTCTGTGGGAAGCCAGTCTTTGCCAGGTGACCATGGAGTTGGAGGGTCAGAGGTGCAAAAGTCCCACCCTCTATCTGGGCGTCCCAGTCCTTCATGTGGTTTGAACTCACTGATTATTTCATTCTTCCAACAACTGTTCTCAGGCCGTCTGTTTTGCTTGACATTCTCTTTATTTCTTATTATTTTGTGTATAAGTGTTGTCTTGTTTGTCTGTATGAGCACCACATGCATTCCTGGTGCCCTCAGAGGCCAGAAAGGGGCATAGGATCCCCTGGAACTGGAGTTATAGACGGTTGTTAGCTACCATGTGGGTGCTGGGAACTGAACCCAGATCCTCTGCAAGAGCAGCCAGTGCTCTTAACCTCTGAGTCCTCTCTCTAGCTTTTTATTCGTTTTTAATGTTTTTTAAATTATGTGTATGTGCGTGTCTCTCTGTGTGTGGCTATGTGCATGTGAGTGCAGCTGCCTGTGGAAGCCAGCACTGGATCCCCAAGAGCTGCAGTTACAAGTGATTGTGAGCCTCCTGACATGGTTTCTGGGAACTGAACTCACCTCCCCTGGAAAAGCAGCAAGTACTCTTCACCACGGAGCCATCTCTCCAGCCCTCCCCATTATGTTTTAATGTGTGTGTGTGTATCTGTGGGTGTGTATATACCACATGTCAATGAAGACCAGAAGAAGGCATTGGATCCCCTGGACCTGGAGTTACAGGTGGTTGTAAGCCACCACCTAACATGGGTACTGGGAACTGAACCCAGGTCCTCGGGAAGGACAGAGTACCCTTAAATACTGAGCCATCTCTCCAGTCTCTAAATCTACCCTTTTAATATTTTAAGGCTTATTTTTATATGTGTGTGAATATGTATATATGTATGCCATGTGAGTGTCGGCACCCTCAGAGCCCAGAGGGTGTTGGAGCCCTAAGACTGGACAGTTGTTAGCTGTCATGTGAGTGCTGGGAACCAAACCTGGGTCCTCTATAAAAGCAGCCAGCGCTCTTAACCACTGAGTCATCCCTCCAGCCCCAAAGTCCCCCTTTTTAATTTTTATTTTGTGTGTATGAGTGTTATGGCTGCATGTATGTAAGTGCACCCATGTGATGCAATGGCCCACAGAGGACAGCAGTGGGCTTTGGATGCTCTGGAACTGGAGTTTCAGATAGTTGTTAGTCGCCATGTGGGTGCTAGGAATTGAACCCAGGTCCTCTGCAAGAGTAACCACTGATCTTAACCTCTGAGCCATCTCTCCAGCCCCACAAAGTGCTCTTTTACTATGTACGCATTCTGTAGGTTCTGTTCCCCTGGAAGTTACTGACTCGCGCAGTCCATAAACAGGTCCCACCTAGAGGCCATTAAACCAACGGCCCTACACGGAGGACAAGTCCTTCTCTCGTGGGGGCTGGGAACTTACTGGCCTCCCAATCATCCTGTTGTATTTATGACTGAGAGTTGGACAATTCTTGCCTTGGGTCATATATTTCTTGTTTTAAATTTTTATTACATTTATTTTTAATATTTTATTACTTTTATTTTATGTGTATGAGTGCATTGCCTGCATGTGTGTAAGTGCACTTGTGTTGTGTAATGAGGGTCAGAAGAAGGCGTCAGGTTCCCCTGTAACGGGAGTTACAGACAGTTGTCAGCCATCCTGTGGGTACTGGGCATAGAACCTGAGTCTCCTTTAAGAACAGCCAGCGCTCTTAACTGCTGAGCCATCTCTCCAGCCCCTACTACATTTATTTTTTTTAATTATGTTTATATATGTATGCCTGTGCCCATGGAGGCCAGAGTCACTGGATAGCCTGAGTTGGCATTACAGGCAGTTGTGAACCACCCAGTATGGGTGCTGGGAATGGACCTCAGGTCCTTGGTCTTCTGAAGGAGCAGTATGTGTTCTTGACTGCTAAGCCATCTCTCAAACTCCTGTTTGTTTAGTGGTGTGTGTGTGTGTATGTGTGTGTGTGTGTGTGTGTGTGTGTGTGTGTGTGTGTGTGACAGAGGTCAGAAGAAGGCGTCGGATCCCCTGGCTCCGGAGTTACAGGCAGTCATAAGCCCCGTGACTTGAGTGCTGGGAACCAAACCCGGGTCCTCTGCAAAAGCAATGGGAATTCTTAAGTGCGGAGCCGTCTTTCCAGAATGGTCTTTTTATTGGAACAAGCCACTCTGGAAGCGGGAAGAGCAGGGAAGGAGACGCCGAGGGAGGGGGCAGGAGGACCACGTCTCCATTGGCTTTCAATTGTCGTGACAAAAACACTGACCAAAACGAGCTTGGAGAGGAAAGGGTTTTCCTTACATTTGGTCACAGTTTGTCATTGAGGCAGGAACTCGGGGCAGGAACCTAACGCCGGACCATGGCCTTGCCCCTCTGGCCTGTGCTCAGTCTGCTTCCTTATTCAACTCAGGACCACTTCCCTGGGGGTGGCACCACTCACAGTGGGCTGAGCGCCCCCACATCACTCAACAATAGAAAAGGCCCCATAGACACGGCCAATCCAGTGGAGGAAATTCATGACACCAAGCGTGTCAAGTTGACCACGATAGCTCTCCAGCAGGGACTGACTGTGAAGTCCAGCACGACTTTACAGGCTGACTCCCTTTTCCTGCTGGCCCTGCACTCCCAGGAATGAACCCCCTGAGGTTACAGAATTAGCTTATCTCCTCCCCAGACGCACTTTCCTGAACTTAGCAACTTTGGCCAGACCTCAGAAGCCGCACAGGGTGGAGCTGGTCAGTGCGCAGATGGGGGAGTTCCTTTATTCATCCCACTCCTGGGACCTCGTCACCCTCCGTTAGGCAACCCCTCCCTGAGCTGATGCATTGGGGTTTCGTTATCACCTTTGTGGGGGACACATCCAAACCTCAGTTCCTTCCATCTAGTTTCTCCACCACTCCCCCAGCACTACCTTGTCTGTAAGCTCGAGCCCACTTCTGCCCATTCTCCAGACCGCACACATGCCAGGCCTCTGGTCCCCCCACACCCACAGATTTGCTTCTTAGAGTTTCCAACCACAGGCCCAAGTAGAAAATTCCAGAAACAGGCCCAGCAGAATGACTCAGCAGGTAAAGGCACTGGCTGTCAAACCTGCAGAAATGAATTCCATCCCGGGACCCACAGGGTAGAGGGGGAGAACTGACTCTGGCAATCTGCCCTCTGACCTCCCTATATGTGCCACAGCATGCCCACCCCACACACATAACATACACAAAATTAAAACAGAAAAGAAAAAAGTAGAACTCCGGAAACAAAGAATTCCTAAATTTTGAGCTGCGAGGTATCCAGCTTCCTGATGACAGCTCACATGGTTCTACCCTCCTTCCCAGGATGCTGAAGGCCTCTGTCCAGTGTGTTCACATCATATGTCCTACCCTCCTGTCTGTCCAGTGTGTCCACGCTGCATGTCCTACCCGCCTGTCTGTCCAGTGTATTCACACTGTATGTCCTACACTGTATATCCTGTGATTGTAACCATCTGAATTTCAATTTTAATGTGGGGCCTAGACCTAGTGCAAAAGGTATTGAGCAAGCAGTGTGACCCAATACCCTGAAGGACGGCAGGAGTCTGGCCTGCTCTGCCTGAAGCTCTGATGTAGGTCCGAGGGAACTTCTGCAGGTACGACATAAAGTTTTATCTCCTCGTTCCTCAGCACTTGCTTAATCTTTTTTCCCCACAAAACATCTAAAATCACCTGACCCCTATAGGTCACATCAGCCCTAGAACCTTCCTGCCCTTACCTAAAGACCCCGCCTTGAACATTCCCGCCTTCAGTAACGGCCAGAAAGGCCTCCCTATTATAAACCCCTGCCTTGATCTCAATAAACAAGCTGTCCACTGACACAGTCTCCCAGGAGTTCCTTCCTGTTGCACTCTGGGCCGCCTGAGGCCCTGTTCAGTCGCTCTCGGCTCTCTGGGACCCTGTGGAGAAGGAGACCCACAGTGTTCAAGGAGCATCGCAACACCTGTCGGCACGCCTGCACTGCCATTTTCTGCTGCTCACACAGCCATCCTGCCATCTTCTGATACTCCAAGTAGGTGGGTAGGAACAATCTAACAAGATTGGAAGCTGAGTACAGTGCAGCATGCCTGTCTGCACCTCAGTGCTTGAGGGACTGGGGCAGGCCAGCCTGGCGGGGAGAGAGAGAGAGAGAGAGAGAGAGAGAGAGAGAGAGAGAGAGAGAGAGAGAGAGAGAGAGCCATGTTCTCATAACTTTTATTATGCTCATTGCAATATGCTGTCACTAGCTATTGTTACTGTAGTATATATATTGTTCCTATAGTGTTGTGCCTAATTTACAAATTAATCTTTTAAAGTGTTAACATTCATTCATTTATTTAGTGTATAGGTGTTTATATGCATGGTAAGCATGTGCAGGATACCTGTGTACAGTTCAGAGGACAATTTGTGGAGTCAGTTCTCTCCTTTGAACTCAGGACACCAGGCTTGGCACTAGACATCTTTACCTATTGAGAAATATCACCAGCCCTACAGATTAATCTTGTTTTAAAAGATTTATTTTTTTATGCATGTGTGTGTGTGTGTGTGTGTGTACATGCGTATGCAGGTGCCCACAGAGGCCAGAACAGGGCATCAGATCCCTCAGATCCGGAGTTAAAGATGTTTGTGAAATGCCCAGTGTAGGTGCAGGGTGCCCCTGTTAGAGCAGTCAGCGTTCTTAACTGCTGGCCATCTCCCTGGCCATACGGTGCCCATATTCTCAGAACATGCTTCCCTGGCCATCCTCCGCCAGTCATTTTAGCCCTGTGAACCTGGACATTTTGCAGATGTTAAAGAAAATTAGCATCAAGAGTTGGGGGTGTCGGCTAGATGAGATGAAGGGATGTACACCCAAGGGCTCATGGATTCAAGCCCTGGTCCTTCATTGGTGGCTTTTTGTTGTTTGTTTTGTTTTGTTTTCTGAAACAAGATCTCCCTGAAAGCCCACCTGGCCTGGAACTTGCCCTGTAGACCAGGCTGGCCTCAGTCTCTCACAGAGATCCACCACCCGCACCTGCTCTGCCAGAGCTGGGATTAAAGGCAGGCCCCTCCACTTCCAGCAAGAAATTTTTTCTTAAGGCAATTATCAAAGGATAAATAAAAGCTAGTGTTTGCGTTTTTGTTGATGGTGGTGGGGTTTTTTTGTTTTGTTTTTTTCTGTGGTTTTTTTTTTTTTTTTTTTTTGGCATTTTGTCTCGTTTTGACAGGGTCTCCCTAGTCCCAGTCTGCCTGGAAGTCACAATGTGAACCAGGGTGGCCTCCGTCTCACAGAGATCCTCCTGCCTCTGCGTCCTGAGGGCCGGGGTTAGAGGCGCACACACCACACCCAGCATATTGTTGCTGTTGTTTTTCTGAAGAAATTCTAGTTCTGCCCCAGCTCCAAGAGGGACATTCGTACACACGTGGCCTCTGCCTCATAGGAAGAGACTCTGTCTCCAACACCATTTGCTATACAAACATCCTTGAAAAGATAAGGCCATCCACGTCTTGTGATCAGGCAGAAAGGCAGACAGACATTTGAGAGTCATCAATGACACGTCCCATCTCCCATAACAGCAATGGCACCCACTGGGCTCCAGCTGTGGCCGAGAGTGACCTGAGTGGACTGTGGACCAGGCAAGACCACCCACCCACAGCATCACTTTGCGGCTCTGAGCACAGGTACAAATCCTAGCTCTGCCTCTAGAGCAAGTTTCTCCTTTGGTGCCTTGTTCTCTGTTCTATAAAATGCAAAATCCAGGAACTGGAGAGACAGCTCATTGGCTAGGAGCACTGGCTGCTCTTACAGAAGACCTGGGTTTGGGTCCTAGCGCCTACGTTAGGTGGCTCACAAATGCCTGTAACTCCAGCTCCAGGGGATCTGACGTCCTTGTCTGGCCTCTGAGGCATTGCATGCATGTGGTGCACATACACACATGCAGACAAAACATTCATACACATTAAATTAAATAAATAGATCCCTTCAGAAAGAAAAAAGGCTGGGCATGGTGGCCCACACCTTTAATCCCAGCACTTGAAAGGCAAAAGCAGGGAGATCACTGAGATTCGAGGCCAGCTTGGTCTACATAGCGAGCTCCAGGCCAGCTGGGGCTACAGGGAGATCCCGCCTTTAAGAAAAAGAGAGAAAAGTAAAACAGCGCGTGTATCACGTAAGCATTGTGAGGATGAAGTGAGTTTCAACTGGAGGCACATGGAACAGAGCCGCAGGTACAATGGGGCCGGTCAGTGTTGACTGTAATTATTATTAATTACTGTGGTGATGCTGCCGAGCTGTGGTCCTGCCTGTTTTGTGGCTTTCTAACCCACACGGTTCCCTCCGAGTGTAGCCTGGGACCTCAGGGCAACCTCAGGCCACACCCACTCCTAGATCAGTCTTTTCTAATTAAATTTATGCGTGCATTTATGGTGTGTGTGTGTGTGTGGCGCATGCTGTGGCGCATGCTGTGGCGCATGTGTGGAGGTCAGAGGACAACTTTCAGGAGTCAGTTCTCTCCTTCCACCATGTGGGTCCTGGGGATCAAACTCAGGTCGTCAGGCTTGGCAGCGAGCACCTGCTGAGCCATCTCAGTGGCCTTTCCCAGGTCCTTTCTAATAAACAGGGGCATCGGGACCCAGCAAGCAAACACTCTTGTTAAAATCCCTGTTCAAGCCCATGGAGCAGTTCTGCAGTAGGTCTGCTGAACTAAAGGAAATAAACAGCCCATTTCGAAATGCTTCCCTCAACACTAGAGGAGATTGGCTCCACGCTTGGCTCTCAGCCCGGCCTGCCTGAGTCGTCCTCCTAGGCTACTTGTCATTCTTGACATCCTATAATTCTATGAACAAGACTACACAAGCTGAGGACTTTTTTTTTTTGAGTGTTTCATGTAGCCCGGGATGGTCTTCACTAAGCTGCCGTGGCCAGCCCTGAATTCCAGATCCTTCTGCCTCTATCTCTTGAGTTGCTGGGATGACACCCTGTTTTTCTGGGGTGGATAGGTTTGATATTTTGTTGTGTAGCCCAGGCTGGCCTTGAACTTTCTGCCTCAGCCTCCTGGGTACTGTGGTAATACATAGGTGTGAGCCATCAGGCCAGGCACTTGATGCCTTTCTGTTAGTGGCTCCTAGTAACTCTGCATGCCTCAGATTCCTAGACACCCTTCGGGGTGCATGGGGTGCGTGTCTTCATAGTCTCCTCTGTCATTTGACGGCAGCCCCATGCCTCACTGCGCCCCCAACTGTGCATGCCAGGTGGCCCGTCACTGCATGAGACTTCTGAGAACACTCCACCCTGACCTGAGCCACCTTCCGTCCTTGGCACTAGGTCCCAGCCTCCCTTCCTTCCACCCAGGACGAACCGTTGCTCAGGACCACACTAACAGTGGTGGCCAGCACTCCAGTGTCCCCAGGGTCCCCTCTGCCCCCGAGAAGCCTGCTAGCAGGGTCTGACACGACCTTTATACATCAGTCAAAGGCCCTGCATGGTGAGGCACACCTTTAATTCCAGCACTCAAGAGGCAGAGGGTAGGCAGAACTCTCTGAATTCAAGGACATCCTGGTCTACAAAGTAAGTTCCAGGCCAGTCAGGACTGCATAGTGAAACCCTGTCTCAAAAACGAGGGATTGGAGAGATGCACTGGCCTTGGGCTGGAGAGATGGCTCAGTGGTTAAGAGCACTGGCTGCTCCTGCAGAGAACCTGGGTTCAGTTCCCATCACCCACACGGTAGCTAACAACCGTCCTTAACTCCAGTTCAGGGGATCTGACCTCTGCAAGCTTTGCACCCATGAGTGCACATATATACATGCAGGCAATATACTCTTGTACATGTAAATTAATAAACAAAATATTGTTTGAAAAAGAAACACTGGCCAATCAGCAGCCTCCAGGCATAGGTCTCAACCATCGGGGTTTGTCAGATAAGCCCCCAGTGAGTCTGGTCTCTGTGGAGATGCCCCGAGGTTCTTTGTCACCTCCACAGCCTCAGAGTGACCCTATTGTACCCAGTGGTAACCAGTTTCCTTTCAGGTCCCCTCCCAGTCTCCATTTGTCACCTCCCAAGCAAACTAGTCACCCTTAAGTTCTTACTTTTGCAGTGACCCACTAGAGACAACTACTTGTGCTGTTGAAATAGGCAACCTCACCCCACAGGGCTGAATCACTGTCCCCACTGGGTCACTCAAACCTGGATGCTAGGCCAGCAAGATGGCTCACTGGGCAGAGGTGCTTGCTGCCAAGTCTGATGATCTAAGTTTGATCCCTGGGATGCACATGATGGAAGGAGAGAACTGACTCCCACAAACTGTCCTCTGACCTCCGCACACAAACACTTGATATAAAAGGAATTTTTTAAAACCCTGCACAGTTCCTGCCATATAAAACTGCTGAATAAATGACCCCTAGTCTCATAACTGAAGTATCTGTCCGCAGTGGGGGACAAGGTGTCACATTCTTTATCAGCTATAATTGTCGGTTTCTAACTGCCCCTGCCTTGGGCCATACACAACCTAGACAGCTGTGTCAAAGTTCCCCCCAAGGGCCAGGAACTTCAAATTTCCCTGTGTCACTGGAGAGTTCCAGGGTGTCCCCAGGGCCGGCACTCAGAAAAGCCACATGTCTGTCCCCAAGGCTGCAGGGCAGAGGGCTGGGGAAGGAGGAGCACAGCCAGACTCTCACGGGGTCCTCGGCGCCCGGTCTTCCTCCCAGCATCAGGTTCCACCCTGGGGCTCCCAGAATGAAGGACACGTCTAGGTAACCAGGGCCTGCCCTATGAGGGTGTGCGTGCCCCAAGCTGCTGAATCCTGCGGGACAGATTCTCTTCCTAAGTCACTGCACTCAGACCTGGAATTAGCCATAGCTCCTGTGGCAGCCAGGCCCCAGGGGCCACAGGGAAGAAGCCCGGTGACCTCAGATGATTCAGCTCTGGGAGGACAAGTCAGTGAGAAGTCATAGCATAAGGCCTTGGGGGGAGGGAAAGGGGACTTGGGACCTCACCAGCTCTGTTCATTCTGACAAGATGGGTGGCCATGAGTGAGTTTCCTTGGGCCTCAATTTTCCCGTCTGTAAAATCGGGAGGGGTAGGCTGAAAGTGTGGATAGCCGTACAGCCCTTGCCTAGAATCCCCCAGTGGGGCTAGGAGTGTGGTTCAGCGGCAGGACCTTGCTGGACATGGGTAAGGACCTGGGTTCCACACCCAACGCTGCAGAAAGAAAATAACTCTGGAGGGGTAGAGCTGCTGCGGTGGTCAGTGTCTGTGGTCCTAGCTGAGGCAGGAGAAGCAGGAGTTCTAGGTCAGGACCGGTGATGTCCATCAAGGCCTTGCTCAGAGCCTTCATAATCTGCCCGTGCATTTTTAGCCCTGGTCGTCTTAGAGATGCACACCATAGGGTCTGCTCTTATTACTAAAGGAAGCTGAGTCTGCCGTGGGGGCACAGGATAAGGTCAGGGAGGCCGTGCAGAAAGGACTTAGGGTCCCCTTAGTTCCTGAACATAAAAGAGGTGGTGCTTTCGGCTTGCTGGTTTGTTTTTTGTTGTTGTAGTTGTTTTTCACCCCACAAATTTGCTCTTTAAAAAAAATATATTTGTTTTATTTTTATTTTTTATATATGAACGTTTTGCTGCAGAGGCCAGAAGAGGGCATCAGATCCCTTTGAACTGGAGTTAAGGGTGGTTGTTGGCAGCCATGTGGGTACTGGGAACCAAATTCAGGTCCTCTGCAAGAGCAGCCAGTGCTCTTAATGGCTGAGCCAGCTGTGGGCTCCGGTTGCCTGTTTTAACAAGCATTTCCCCAAGTTCTGGAGGACAGTTACCCAGGTAGCTATGACCTGCCCCAAGGGAGTTCAAGCTCCAAAGACGACAAACAAGAGTTATCTTTCACCTTCCCTATTCCAGGTGTGTGAGACGAGGCCCAACCACACAAGGGGCCCTAGAGTGGAAGTATACGGGCTTCAGACCAGTGGCTGCTTCTGTGGGTACCAGGGAGCCACAGCAGGTCCTGGGTGTGGGGAGGGCATGAGAGGCAACCAGCCTGACAGGGGCTGGGCCTTTGCTGGAGATGGCCAATCAAGTGATGGATAGACAGCCTTTCTCACCCTTGTGAGATGAGAGAAGCCATGGGCAACATGAGAGAAAGAGAGAGAGAGAGAGAGAGAGAGAGAGAGAGAGAGAGAGAGGCAGCTATGGAGAGACAGAAAGTGGAAGGGAGAAAGAAAAGAGGAAAGTAACAGGACAGGATCGGAGACGGGAGAGAAGACAGACAGACAGACAGAGCGAGGTCAGAGGCAGGTCAGTGTCAGGCATGATAAAAACCCAGGCCCAGCACCTGCAGACCGGACCCAAAGGGACAAAGACAGGAACCAGAGACAGGACGTCTGGGGCGAGATTCGGAGCCGCTCACAAACCCTCCTCCTTCTTCCAAACGGGAGCCGGGGAAACTGAGTCTGCCAGGCACACCCCAGCACAGGCTGTGCCCTGGGGACCCTCAAGACCAACCCTGTTGTGCACAGGTTCACATAGGCCCCAGGCCTGTGTCCCAGGTTAGAATTGGAAATGGCTCTGGCTTTGTTTTTGTTTTGTTTTGGTCTTTTTTTTTTTCTTCTTTAAGAAAAGCCTAGGCCCAAATAAGGAGATGGCTGTGAGACCTGGTGAGCTGGCCAAGTCCTCCTGAGCGAGCGAGTGGAGGCTGGCCCGGCAGCTTGGGCGTCCTCCAGGCCTCGCCCTCTGCGGGCGGGCACCGGCCTATAAGGCCTGGGCCTCCACCCGGGCCGCTCACTCAGCCCCAGCCCAGCACAGCCCTGCACCCACACCTGCAGCCAGCCATGGAGGCCATCAAGAAGAAGATGCAGATGCTGAAACTGGACAAGGAGAACGCCATCGACCGCGCTGAGCAGGCCGAGGCCGACAAGAAGGCTGCCGAAGACAAGTGCAAACAAGTGAGGAGCTCGTGGTGCTGGGCCGCGCCCCAGCTGCCCAGCACCCTCTCTGTGCTGACTCTCAGCCCTGCCACTAGGTCCTGGACCTGAGGGTGGGAGTCGGGAACAGGAACTGGTCTGGAGAGAGTGGGGAGCTAGTGCCCTGGAACAGAAATGGTGAGGAACTGGCTGGCAAGATGGCTCAGTGGATAAAGGAGCTTGCTGCCAAGCCTGGCAACCTGACCATGGGACCCACACGATAGAAGGCAGAAGTGATTCCCACAAGTTGTCCTCTGACCCCCACCCATGTGCCATGGCACAAGCATGTGCACACGCACACGTACATGCACTAAATGTAGTTTTTTAACAAAACAAAGCAAAGATGAGGGCCCCCTGTCCTTTCCGGGAGGCTGTGGACAGTGGCCCGGGCTGTGGACGGTGGCCCGGGCTGCGCCCTCACAAGCAGCGCTATGGCTGAGACCGAGCAAAACTGACTTGTTGATGTGAGTCCAGAGCCGGGCATGGGGCCCCAGGACACTGGCACTGGCTGTAGCAGGCTGGGGCAGGGGAAGCAGAGGGAGTTGGAGAGGACATGGGGAGGGGGTGGCATGCGCAGCTGAGGCTGTGAGTTGGGGTGGCCCCCGGTGCCCCGTGTGGGTCATGCCTGTGCACGCGCACAGCTGTATGAGTGCTCATCTTAGTATGATGTGTGAACGTGCCCTATTTGTTCACCGCAGGGTCACGGGGGGTGTGTGTGTTATGTATGTGAAAATGTGTCTCTGTGTCTGTGTGTGCATGTGTGTGTCGGTGTGCCCAGTGTGAGAGTGGCAGGCGGGAGAAAGGAAGGCAGCTCTGTTCCCACTTCTGTGGTCCCCTGCACCCTCAGGGCTCGCCTTCACCGTAGGGTCGCCTGCCAGGTCCAGGGAACCCTAGGCAAGGTGACTCCAAACACAGCCCTGCCTGCACCAGGTGCCACCCCCCCCCCGCCCACCCAGAGTGGCCCCAGCTGACATGGCTCCGGGTGACTGCACAGGTGGGACCTTTGGCCCAGTGCCTGGCATGTTGTAAGCACTCAATAAATGTGGGATCATTTCCTGCCCTGCCCAACTTCTCCTTTGGGCCTTCCCAACCCCCACTGTCCAGGAGAGCCTGTGACACAGCTGTGCGTCAGCTCCACCCATCCTTCTTCCCTGGGCCTCTCCCTCCCTGGCAAACATACTGGCCCGGCCCTGTCCTGTGCTGAACTGCAGGCTTCATCCACCCCAGAGTCCTCATAAAGGGATGGGCTTAGGAGACAGAGAAAGCAAGTCTGTGGCTCTACATCTCACTAAATGTGATTTATATTGCTTAATCATTCAAAAAGCTCAAAAGAGAAGGTTCTCACAGTCCCCAGCCAGTTCTGTAGCCAAAACGGTAGACGGGCTATACTGCCTCTAGCTGTTCACGCACGTGTGTGTGTGACACATGCATGTTTGTGTCTCAGAGGACACTGATGTTCTGTGCTCCCACTCTGCCTTACCCACTCGGGACAGGGTCTGTCTCTGCATCTAGAGCTAAGCTGGCAGCGGGCAAACCATGACTTCCTCCAGCTGCTGAAGCCCACAGTGCTGGCGCTCGGGCACCTGCGCTTCACAGTCAGTGCTTTATGTGAGTGCTGGGACTCAGACTCGGACTCTCAAGCTGTACTCGTACTCAACATTCTCCAGTCCTGGACTTTTCATTCTGTTCTTTTCTGTCTTTCTCTAAAGTCACCTGCTCAGAAGGACTGGAGTTCAAATTGAGATTTCTTTTCTTTTTCCTTCTTTTTATTTCTTTTTTTTTTTCTCTCTTTTTGAGACAGGGTCTCCCTGCAGCCCAGTTAGCTGGAACCATGTAGACCAGGCTGGCCTTGAACTCATAGAGATGGGCCTGTCTCTGCCTCCGGAGTGCTGGGACTAACGGCATGAGCCACCACACCTGTCTCCTTTCTAGCTTTTACATTATGTAATTATTGGGGGTGGGGATGTGTTCATATGGAGGCCAGAGGGCAGCTTTCAGGAGTCAGTTCTCTCTTTCCACCATGTGGGTCGCAGGGATAGAACTCAAGTCATCTAGCTTTGTAGCAGGTGCCTTTACCTGCTGAGCTCTCTCTCCCACCTGGTTTGGACACATGGACCAGTCACGTGGCCCAGGCTGTTCTGCCAGCCACAGCACTCCTCCTGTCTCAGCCTCCCAAGTCCTGGGGTGGCAGGTGTGCGCCCCACACCTGGCTGCCGGCACCTTCCCCAGTTTCTTTGTCTGAGCCCCACTGGAGATCCTCTGTTAATGCTATTCGGTGGCAAGACACAGAACTTCACCGGCCCCAGAGCCTGACGGGAGGCAGGGTGCGGTGCAAGGTGCGGCTGACAGGCCGCAGGGGCAGCACAGACTCCCCCTCCCTAGAAGCCCTCACACTATGGGAGGTCAGAGAGAGCCAGTCAGGAGCCTGGACCTCTAGCCAGATCCGGTTCCTCTCCTGTCCAGTGTGGGGGCAGGACGGACAGGCAGGCCGGCTGCTTCCTGCCTGCTCACTCCCAGGGCAGCGGCATCCGCCACGGCTGCCCTCTGACCCCACATCCTGCCTCCACTCTGACCATTTTACTGGGAACCTGAGCCCTCCCTCCAAAAACGGGCAGTGACTCACAGGGAAGGCTGCGCACACCTACATGTACTTTGTGCATGGAATTTGGACAGTTCGCGTCAGTCCTGTTTATTTTTCATTCCCATCACCTACCACCGCAGGCTTTGGAGTATCATTGACTCGATCAACAAACTTCCTAGGGGTCGCGGAGACGGCTTAGTGCTGAAAAGCTTGCACACAAGCATGAGGACCTGAGTTCGGATCCCCGACACCCAAGTGAAGCCAGGTGCAGCACTATGGTGCCGGGAATCCCGACGGTGAGTCCTCAGCAGAACATCCCCGCAGGGCTAACCACACCCCCGGCCCCAGGCTCGGTGACACAGTCTCAGAAAAGTAAGGCGGAAAACAAGACAGCCGACATCAATCTTTGGCCTCCATGTATTCCCATGTGTGAACACATGAGCACACACACACACCATACACACACATCACATACACAACACACACACTCATAAGCACCACACACACACACACATTGACACATATTATACACACACCACACACACATAGACACACAGTTATACAGATACACACATAAATCTTAAAAACAAGCAAATGAAAACCCTCAGCTATCTTCACACCTGAGAGCCCAGTGGGATCAAATCCCCCGCTCATGCTCAAAGAGCCCCTGTGCTGGGCATAGAGTAGGTGCCCAGTAAGCACTCCCGTTGATAAGTCTGCATAGAAGACAGGTGGATGCCAGGCCAGGCCTGACCTGTGAGGTGTCTTAAAGACACTGGTGTCCTTCTCAGTCAAAAACAGTTGCTCCAAGTGTTCAGAGTCTACCAGGCCCAGGTTTCCATTCTGCAGATGGGAAACTGAGGCCAGACAAGGAGGTCACACATCTGGGGCTGGGAGTCAGACCTGAAGGCCGGGCTGGCCTTTGTAGACACTGACTTTGGCCTGAAGGGCCAAGGAAGTGGGGATGAGTCCACTCACAGTCCAGCGGCAGACTGGAAGTGTGTTCGGAGTGGCCTTGTGGACAGCTCATCCGACTCTCAGTGCCTCTCACCTATGACCCCGAATGACTTAGGGAACCCACCGAGACAGGACGCTGAGCAGCTTGCCGCCGACCCCGAAGGGATGAGTAGACATGAGGGAGAGTCTGTGGGTTCCATCCCTGAACCAGGGAGCCTGAGGGAAACAGGAGTAGAGTTTGAGGGGAGGTCAAGGGACGTGTTCGTTAAAAGATACACAGCAAATGTAAAAAATCAAGAAAGATGCAACTGGAGCTTACAGAGAAACCCGTCTCTGAGGGGCGGGTCTTCCAGTGGACCCCGAAAAGCCCAGGGTTGGGCTCCTCAGGGAATTTTGTGGCACACCCATCAGAAAATTTCTCTAGTGCAAAACTGAGGTGCAGAACTGGAGGTGTTACAGAAATAAATTCTCCTAACAGCTGAGAGATCACTCATTCACTCGGAAGAGACTCAGAAAGCTCCGCTATCTCTTCCTGTGCATGAGGGCCATCAGCAACCAAGACTTTTAGATTTTCTGGGCCCTGAACAGAAGTGCAGATGGGGGTTAAATAGGCATTTTTTAGTCATATTATGGCTAGCACCTGGCCCCCCTGTCCTTTTTCATGATATTATCTCAAGAGAATTCCTTCCTAAGTTCCCCAGTCATCATAACTTACAAAGCAGATATCCCAGGTGTGGGCCAGGGCAGCTGCCGCCCTTTGATCTGTGACTAAACTGGGCTAGGAATCAGTCAAACAGTCACTGCAGGCTACTAATACAGGTATCACTGGCAGAAGTTTAGAGAGCTGTCACCTTTGATCTATACTTTTTTTGATTGATTGGCAGGTGTCTCATTAAACCGTTTGGTGAACTTTCCATTCTCTTAGTTTCTCCTCTTTATCAGCAGTTAGACACAGTCAGTGGACAGCATCATAGAACATCAAGATGTAACAGTAATAAACATCTCGGTAGTAAAAACATCAGAGCAATAAAACATCACTGAATGGTAAAACATCCCAGGATTGAATTTCAAGGCATCTACCTAGTAAGCGAACAAAGGAGCTTCAGAATAGTAAGATCAAAGGGAGATTAAAGAAGAACACAGTTAAAATTTAACTTTTTCTAAACTTTTCTAAATTTTCTAAATTTTCCAAGGGAGCTACCCTCAGCCTGGGGAAGCAGAGTCAAGTTCTAGAGCTGAGACACATCTTTACTTAAATAGGGGTCACCAGAAAACTGCCCTCCTAAAGATTAGTCTGCCAAATGTAATTTGCAGTGGTTATTGGTAAGCTAAAGCTATATACGGCTTCCCCAAGAGTGTGGGGAGCCCAGAAAGCTAAGAACCACTGGTCCCTTGAGGAGGGCATGAAGCCTACCGGCAGGTAGCATACATTCAGCAGTGGGTACTTGAGGCAATCTGTATTGTCTATACATTTAAAAATTTATTTTTGGAGGTGGGTGGGAGGTGGGACGGTAGAAGATTTGGGGGGGCAGAGGTTAAGTGTGAAGGTCAGGAACAACTTATGGGGAGTTAGTTTTGTCCTTCCATATGGGTCCTAAAAATTGAACTCAGGTCCTCAGGCTTGGCGGCAAGCGCCTTCACCACTGAGGTCCCTGTACTGTCTGTACATTTGGAGGCAGGGCTTTCTCTAGTACAGCCGGGCCTCAGACTTGCTATGTGGCCCAGGCTGGCCTCAAACTCCTGGTCCCTGTGCTTTAGACTCCCAAATGCTGTGTTGACAGGCATGGGCCACCACACCCCGCCGCTATCCATACTTTACAGATGAGGAAACTGAGGCCCAGAGAGGCGGGACCTGTCGTAGAGGGCTTTGTGAGGCCCAGGCTAACGTCCCTTCTGTGTCCCCAGGTGGAGGAGGAGCTGACGCACCTCCAGAAGAAACTGAAGGGCGCTGAGGATGAGCTGGACAAGAGCTCCGAGGCCCTGAAGGACACCCAGGAGAAGCTCGAGCTGACTGAGAAGAAGGCCTCCGACGTAAGCGGGGCGGGCAGGGCCGCGCGGGAGGACGAAGAGCCCGGGGGCAGTGGCGCCGTCTCCAAATAAGTCCTGAGAGCAGCCGGGCAGCAGCGGCCAGCGGTGCCGACGTCAGGCCCTCCCCCAGCGGCGCTGACGTCGCCGGCCGCCGGGTGACCTCACCGCCCCGACGGCGGCCGGGGGCGGGGAGAGGCGGGGGCCCCGCGTGGCCAAGGCTGGGCCCGGGCGCGGCCCGCCGCTGTCTCCAGAGCGCAGCCCAGCGAGCGCCCCGCCATGGCCGGCCTCAACTCCCTGGAGGCGGTGAAGCGCAAGATCCAGGCCCTGCAGCAGCAGGCGGACGACGCGGAGGACCGCGCGCAGGCCCTGCAGCGCGAGCTGGACGGCGAGCGCGAGCGGCGCGAGAAAGTGAGCGGCCAGCCCCGCTCGGCCCGGGGCTGCTGGCCGGGCACACCCCGATCCCCGGCCCCCGATGCCAGCCCCCGGTCCCGGGTCCGGATCCCGGCCCCCGATGCCAGCCCCCCGGCCCCGGTCCGGATCCCTGGGCCCGGGTTTTCTCGGGATCCCCCATCCTTCCCGCGCTGCACGGTCTTTGATTGCCGATCCGGCCCAGCGCTCCTGGATCACGCCGCAGGCGCTCCAGCCTCACGCCCGCGCCTCCCTTTCTTCCCGGCTCCGGGCCCTGCCAGCTTCCCGAGCCGCCCTCCCGCCCCTCTGTGGCGGTCATCCAAGGGACTTCTGGGAGCCCCCCAGACCCCGGGACTCGGGAGGACGCTGCATCCCAGCAGGGCGGGAAGTGCGGGGTGGGGCGCTGGCGCGAACCAGTGTGGAGGGATGGCGGGAAGGGGCCGTGCTGGGGTCCCCCGGCCGAGGGGATCCGTCAGCCTAGCGCACGCTAGGCTCCATTGTCTGGGGCTGGATCGTGGTGGGGGCAGGGGCCGCTGCTCTCGCCGCTTCCCGGCCGAACTTTCCCAGCAGATCCCTGGGGCGCGGCGGCTACGTGTCGGCTGCGGGCGGGGGCGGAAGTGCAGTTGGGCCCTCAGTGCCCCTAGAGAACACCGCTCTGGACTACCGGACCCCCACCTTTTCTTCCCCAAACCCCTCTGGACGTTTGCCAGCCCCTCCCCGCCCCCGCCATGGTCGGAACACCAACTACGTGCGCCTTTAAGGCAGGTCTGGGGGTTAATCACTCTCAAAGAGGAGGGGGCCCCCACCTCTTCATCCCCAGAACTAGGATGGCTGGACACCGACCTGGGCTCTGATCCCGCCTCTGGTACACAGGTGTCCAAGAGTCTTCCAGAGGAGGGTGAGCAGACGAGAATGAGGAGGGGAGGGATGGGGAGCAGCGTTTGGGGAAACAGGGGTCTGTGGAGACCTACGCAAGGAACGGGCGTGCGGCGCCGGGACGCCCAGGGTCTTGAGGGACGAGAGTTGGTGCTCAGGGAGAGGAGCCTGGACGTTGCCAGCCAGGTGGAGCTGGCAGTGCCGACTGACAGTCCGGGGACAGCCAGGCACCCCGCTCTTCCAGGGAGGCCAGGGTCGGTAAGGACTCCTGGCCCGAGGAAGCGGGCACAGGAGCCACACCCGCCTCACCCCGTGTAGACCCACCCCAGACATCTGGGGCACCCCATCCATTTTTGCTGCAGAGTAGTCGGGGCAGCCTGGAATGCGGCCGCGCAAGGGTGGGAGGATGCTTTCTGAAAATTCTTTAAAAGTTTGCTTGACGAAGTGCGCTTCCGTTGGTTGTGGGAAGATTGTCTGAAGTTGATTCCAGGGCTGAGACTGGGAGACCAGAAGGGGAGGGAAAAGTTGAGTGTCTTAGAGAGCGGCGGGCCGGGTGCCAGACTCTGGGCCTGCGTCCCAACAGCTGGTTTCGTTTAGATTTTTGTGTGATTAACCGACGTCTTCCGGTTCTTTGGCCACAAGTATCTAGCAAGCCTCTTTTACCTTATAAGGGAAATCCTTTGTAGCCTGTGGAAGCTTTGATTGCAGGAAAGGGCGGAGCTCCGGATGACTAGCCGTTTCTTTCAAAATTGTGTGCGTTGGTGCCTGTACTGAACAGCTCAGAGCCCTTGAGATTTCGGACAGTTGAAAGTTTGCCAAGATTCAGTGCTGGCCTCATCAGGCCAATTTTTTCTCCTTTGAGACAACTCATGAATCCAGAAATTCTGTGACTGAAAGTTGACTCCTAGGTTGGGCATGGGCCCTGCAGTCCCAGCTACTCCAGAGGCTGAGGCAGGAGGCCAATATGCCCAAGACTCCCAGGCCAGCTTGGACAGCATAACTGTCTGTAAGAAAAGCCAGGCTGAAGCCAGGCATGGTGACTTACGCCTTTAATCCCAGCATTCTGGAGGCAGGGGCAGGTGGGCTGTGGCTACAGAGAGACCATGTCTCAAGAAGAAAAGCCAGGGTAGAGTACCTGCCTGAATGCACAAAGCCCAGGGTTCCATGCCAGGACTGCATCAACTATGCACCCTGTTGACCCAGCACTTGAGAGATGGAGGCAGGAGGATCAGAAGTTCACAGCCAGCCTGGATTAAAAAACAAAAAACCTTATGTGGTCAGCGGCACATGTACTAAACTGGAACGATACGGAGATGATTGCATGGCCCCTGTGTAAGGATTCAGTGTTCCATTTTTTTTAATCCCATGACTACAGATGGGTCTGAGGTTCCTTTTGAGAGGTAACCAAATTGTTCATGAATTAGTGGTCTTAATTACATAATCTTGTTAATATACTAAAAATTGTGTGGGGAGGACTCCATCAAGCCTGCTCTAGTGAGTGGATGTTAAGGTTCATGTCATTAAGAGGGGCGTTTGTGTGCCACCAAGATGGCTCAGTGGTAAACCAGGTGCTTACCACCAAGCCTGACTTGAGTTCTATCCAAGGAAGGAGAGAACCAATTTCTACAAGTTGTCCTGTGTGCCCCCCCCCCACAAACACACACATGCTAAATAAATTTACTTTTAAAAAGAGGCATTCACTCCCTCGCTAGGCAGAAGTGCCAGGTGGTGTTCTCATGACAAGTCACCACTGACTCTAATGGCCACATTGGTATTCAGGGGTCTCCAAGATCAGAAGAAAGACTTGTGGGGGTCTCTCCCGTCTATTTTATAGTCAGCCTGACCTTGTTTCGTTTGTTTTAGTTTCTTCTGTATGAACTGGAGCTGGGCAGGGTACAGTTTCCCACTAATTTTTATGGCTGTCCTTCCTCACCTAGAGTCCTGATTTGTCCTGAGAGGAAGAAGATACTGTGGCTTCCCTCTGCCCCACTTCCTCATTTGAGTTACATTCCAAAGTCTTTTGATGACTGTGCTGGGGATTCCATCTCTGCTCCTTTTGCTTGTGTAGCAAGTGCTCTTAGCCACTGAGCCATCTCCCCAGCTTCCCCATTTTTGCGTGTTTTGACACAAAGTCTTGCTATGTAGTCTGGGCCTGAAACTCGGGGTTCTCCTGCCCCAGCCACCTGAAGCCTGGGTCATAGGCTCGTCACCACACCCTGCTAGCTGAGTTTCATTTGACCAACTTTCAGTGTTCCTTCTTGAGGGTGGCCGTCCCTGGGTAACTGGCCTGGCCTCCAAGCTCCCAAGGGACAGAGACAGAAGACACTCAATGGGCTGTTCCTTACCAGCTCCTTGTCACCACACAAAGCCACTGCACCTGGCGGGGCCCTCAGTATCCAACCTGTAAGACCTGAGATCTGGGATTAAAATAATAAAACCAGGGTCAGCAGGATGGTTTGGGGAAGGCATTTGCTATCCCCCTGCGGTCTTTCCTGTGTGTCAGGGGTAAGTGGGGCCACAGTCTCCAGCCATGGCCCTCCATCCTGTGGGAGTTCAGAAAGGTGACACAACCTGCCCCCGGCCACATGGCTCTGGGATCCTGAGTTCTATTCTGCATGTTGTACTTCCTGTTTGTAGGTGAAAAGACCTTGCAAAGCCTGTTAACCTGGGTAGAGCGAGGCTCAGCTGGAGGCCTTGGGCTCTGTTCCTGCTACTACCAAAAACTAAAAAAGGCAACCACAAACACCATAAAAAAACCCCAAAGCTGTTACCTCCCCAAGCTACTGCCTCTGCCCAGACAGCTCTTGTGCCCTTAGTTCAGTGTCTGCATTCACATACCATCCACTAGCTCTGTGGTCTCTAGGTGAGACTTAGGAGGGTCTTCTGGTGGGACTGGGCCCTGTGGCTTCCTCCTTAGTACATTTATCTTGCTGCTCCAAGGCAGGGAAGCAAGGGCATGCTGAGCTCTTTGGGAAGCCCATGGTGAGCCCTGAGAACCTTCTGGAACTTACGTTGAATCTGTTGTCGTTCCTTGAAAAGCCAGCACTGTGTCTCAGACCACACAGTGTGCCTGTCTCTGGTTTTTAAGATGGTGCCAGGCTCTATAGGCGACACTGGTCTGTACCTGGCTGTCCTCCTGCCTCCGCCTTTTAAATGCTGGGATGATGGGCATGTACTACCAGCTCCAGTTGCTTTTTTTAGGCAGTCTCTTGTGGTACAGACTTAAACTAGCTGTGTGGCCAAGGCCCAGCCTCGAACCAATCTCCGGCCTCCACTTCCCAAGTGCCGGGATTGCAGGCATGTACCACTGGACAGGGCTTTCTCTTTTTACTATTGCAGCTACTGTGTTTGACACCTGCAAAACCACACATCTCTCTCTCTCCTGGTTGATTTGGTTGGCCATTAGTCCTGTGTGGAATGTCCCTTTCGGTTTTCAGAGACTGAAATTCTGTATTCTCTGAAGCAGACAGGAGCCATGGCCCAAGCAGGCAGGAGGATCTGAGTCTAGGACTTGGATACCAACCTGGGTGATATGGCAACACTCTGTCTCAAAAATAAACAATTAAAATTGGGTATGGTGGCACACACATTTGATCCCAGCAGATCTCTGTGAGATCCAGGCCAGCTTGGTCTACATAGTGAGTTCCAGACCAGCTAAGCTACAGTGAGACCGTCTTTAAAATTTTTTAAACTCCTAAAAATTAAAATTGAAAAAAAAAATTAAATGCAGTCAAATTCCAGTCCAGAGCACAGCATGAATTTCGAATGGCCTGGACTCCCAAGTGGGCTGTGGCGGGGAAGTTGGGTCAGCTCCCAGAAGTGCCACCTCTTAATCTGACCAGACCTCTAACCTCCCCAGGCTGAAGGAGATGTGGCTGCTCTCAACCGACGCATCCAGCTGGTGGAGGAGGAGCTGGACCGGGCTCAGGAGCGGCTGGCCACAGCTCTGCAGAAGCTGGAGGAGGCAGAGAAGGCTGCAGACGAGAGCGAGAGGTGAGGGCATGTCCACCTGCGGCATCGCCGTCTGCTGCGGGTAAAGATGGGAGGAAAGTGGATAAGGAGTTCAAGGTCAGCCCGATCTACATAGCAAGTTCCAGATCAGCTGCGGCTACAGGAAGACCCTGTGTCAAAAAGTCAAGAAAAAGAAAGGAACAAAGCCCCCAAGTAAAAGTAAACAGGATCGTGTAGACACGACCTCCTCCCTCCCTCCGCAGTCTCCCAGCTCACCCTTCTCTATGGCTGCTCTGCAGAGCGCCTTCCAGCAGCTGTGGGCCATTGCTTGCTTGGGAAGCCACGGTGTTCCAGCGAGAACTGAATTTCTAGGTGATGTGGAGAGAAGAGGAACCAAAACCTGCACTGGCCATATGCCTGGGTGTTTCCCATCTCTGTGTCAGGCTTTAGACTCTCAGGTGGTGACCCCTGTATTCTGGGGAAAGTGTAGAACAGCCATCACTGAGCTTACAACTGTCAGGTTCTCAGCTGCCCTTCACTGCATTGGGCCTTCACAGGGGTCTCTGTCTCTCTGTCCCCGGGAACCACTGATCTCTGCCATGCCTAGGCTTCAAGGGCTGCGGTGCCCAGGAGCTCTGATCCTGACAGGGTGTGGGCCAAACCAGTGAGGTTTTGTCTCTGTCATTCAGCTGCACAGTGTCCCATATGGCTCTTGAAGGTTTCCCACACACACCCGAAAGACTGTGCATCTGTAACTGTAAACCAGACACTCGAATCCAACAGGGGGCTGGGGATGTGGCTCAGTGGTGAGCACTTCCTTAGCATGTGAGTGGCCCTGGATACTATCAATCTTCTGACCTCCACACATGTTGGAGAGATGTGCACATGGTATATGTGCACCCTGAGACACAAAATAATTTGAAAAAATAAAACACTGGGCACAGTGGCCCAAACCTGTTATCCCAGCACTCGGTAGAGGCAGGAAGAGCACAGGAGTTCAAGGCCAGCCTGGGCTATAAGAGACCTTGTCTCAACAACAGAGATACAAAGAAAACCCACTAGGGAGTCTTGAGGCTGATTCTGGTTTCCCTCGTGGGAAACTTTTCCATGCAGCGGGAACTTGGGGAACAGGGACAGGCATCTTGGCGGGCTCTGCTCCTGGCATCTTCTTGGTAGGAAAGTGTGAAGGCAGTGTGATGGCTTGGGGCAAGTCACCTTTCTCTGCTATGTGCTGCAAGGGGCTTCCCAGCCACAGACAACCCTTCCCAGGTCTTCTCCAAGGCTGGGGCAAAGGCCTTACAGAGAGGTACGGAGTGTGGGGTTTGCTCTGAGACAGAGTCTCCTGTGTCCCCGGCGGACCTGGAGCTGCCTCTATAGGCTGGCCTCACTTCACAGAGATCTGTCTGCCTTGCAAGTCACCACGCCTGCCATCCTGTTTTGCCCATCAGAGGATGCAATTTTTAATTTTTTTTAGAGGAGAGGTATTTGTTTGATTTTGTTTGGGGAGATTACTATTTATTTGGCTTTTTTGAGACAGGGTAACCCTGTAGCCTCAGCTGACCTGGAACTCATTCTGTAGACTCAATCGAACAGAGCCACCTTGTTTTTTGAGACAAGGTCTCTCACTGAACCTGGAGCTCACCACTTTGCATAGACCATCCCATGCACGTTCCAGGGGTCCTGTCTGTAGCTTTTACGTGGATGCTGGGAATCAGACTCAGGGCCTCAAGCTTACACAAGCAAGCACTTCGCCCACAGCCGTCCTCCCAGGGCCGGATCCTACTCCCCTCCATGTGGTGCTGCCTTTTGCCAGCTGAGCTTTTCAGGCTGTCCCTACAACATTCTTCTTTCCAAAGTGGGCTCAACTCTCTGTCTCCTGCTTGGTGCAGCTTGGGTATCCCTTATCCAAAATGCCTGGAAATGGACTGTGCCTGAGAATTCAGGTGTTTTCAGGGTTAGGGATATTTGCATATGCATAAGAAGATTATCTTAAAGGTGGGCTCCAACTCTAAACACAAAATTCATTTGTGTCTTTTGTTGGGAGTTTTGAGACAGGGCTGGCCTGTAACTCCAGGTGGCCTAGAACCAGCAGGCCTCAATGTCAGAGATCCATCTGCTTCTGCCTCCCAAGTGCCCGACTCATTTGTCCTATCTCCCTTCCACACATGGCCTGCCTTTTGAGGACTTGTCACAGTAGGCCAGGCCAGCTATGGAATTTTTCACTTGTGGTGCCATGACTGCTCTCAAAGTTCGGAGTGGTGGTAGGCCTACGTGTTTGGCTGGTCTAGACTTTACAGAGCCTGGAGGTTCAGGCAGGAGGATCAGGAGCACAAAGCCATCCTTGGCTACACAACCTATTCGAGACTGGCCTGAGCTCCATGAGACCCTGTTCCTGTGTCCTACTCCCAAGCCCAGTTTATTTTGGAGCAGGGATATTTCTGGGTTACAGTAGCACCACAGCCTGTCCATCATTTGGTTTCCGTTGACTCCTGCTTTTGGAAGCTTCTGGTAGTTCCCCTTGCCCTCAGCCTAACCTCTTCAGCACGGCACCCAGCCTGTTCATGGGATCTTTCATTCCCCCCAGCTCTGACTTGTTGGCACAGATCTTGCTGTGGATCCTGGGCTGCCTCAGCTTCCTAAGTGCGGGGGTGACAGACTGTGCCAACCTGCCCCGCTCCTCCAGTTCCCTTCCTGTGCTTGAATAAGCCTGGCATTGATGACCAGTCCGAGAAAACTGTTAGTGACACACCCCGGTGCTCCGCTGCAACAGAACCTGCCTGCTCCTGGGCGGGCTCTGCAGTGAGGCTGCTGCTCTGCCTGCTGTGTTGGTTACTGACAAGAACACCAAGCAGACTGCAGCCTCAAACTAAACCAGTTCCACCACTCCGTAACCCTGAACCTCCCCTGCCCTCAGCTTCTTTACCTGTAAAAGTAGTAGACCCACATTATGGAGCGATTTAAAAGCTGAGATATTTGAAAATGTCTCACAGTTTATCAGATGTGGTGTATGCCTGTCATTCCAGCACTTGGGTGGCTGAGGCAGAAGGTCCCTGGGCTCAAAGACAGCCTGGGCTGCATATATGGAGCAAGTTTGAGGTCAGTCAGCAAGACCCTGTCTCATAAGACCTAAAAAGAAAAAAAAATGTTGCTAGGGTTGAGGTTCAGTTGGCAGAGCACTTACTTGTCTAGTATGCATGAAGCCCTGAGTCCCATCCTAGCACCACTTAAACTGGGCATGGTGGTGCGTCCCTGTCCTCTCAGCATTCAGGAGGGTCAGGAATTCCAAGTCACCCTTCACTAATACTATTTGAGGCCAGTGTAGGCTACATGAGACGCTGTCTCAAAAAGAACATGGCTGAGGGCCCAGTGAGGTAAAGTACTTGCTGCACAAGCATGAGGATCTGAGTTCAGATCCCCAGCACCCACATAGAAGCCAGCTGTGGTGGCGTGTGTCCGTGACCCCAGCTCTTTGTGGTGGAGTGCTGGGTAGAGTCAGAGATGGTCCAAGTGAACAGCTCACATGGAAGTGCTTGGGTACTTGGCTCATACCCAGCCTGCTCCCTGCAGAGGCATGAAGGTGATCGAGAACCGGGCCATGAAAGATGAAGAGAAGATGGAGATCCAGGAGATGCAGCTCAAAGAGGCCAAGCACATCGCCGAGGAGGCCGACCGGAAGTACGAGGAGGTGAGCAGGGCTTGACGGGGTGGCCGCAGAAGGCAGGAGGAAGCAGTGCTGCTGATAGGACGGACCCGGAGGAAGCCCAGAGGGTCGGCTTCCTTCCGTGTGAACATCTGTTTCCAGAGACTGTCACTTGGCTGGGAACTATCTTGCAGCTGCCAAAAAAAGTCCTGTGGCTGCTTGTCCCACTTGCTGGGGACAACTGACCAGGCCACTCATTCATTCCCTCGTGTCCTTTAAGCTGGATGTGAGGCTGTTTGGCAAAAGCGAGGGCTGTGGTCCCCAGCCCGGCACTGGGGTCCCCCTTTTTTTCCTTCTTGGAGACAAGGTCTCACATTGTTGCCAGGCTTGAGTTCTCACCAGTTCTCTTGCCTTAACTTCCCAAGTGCTGGGATGACAGGCATGAGCCACTGTGCTGGCCTGTTTTTTGTTTTGAATGTACACATATATAAAGGGGATTTAATAAATCGCCTTGCACGGTACAGTCTAGGTGATCCACCTGACTTTTTTTCTTCTTT
This sequence comes from Eospalax fontanierii, assembly GCA_035773235.1. Classification (NCBI taxonomy): domain Eukaryota; kingdom Metazoa; phylum Chordata; class Mammalia; order Rodentia; family Spalacidae; genus Eospalax; species Eospalax fontanierii. The sequence goes on from CM069554.1 coordinate 11,276,491, forward strand.
ACTGAGACAGGTTCTCATGTAACCCAGGCTATCCTAAAATTAGATATGTAGCCAAAGATGATCTTGAATCCTGATCCTCCTGTGTCTACTTCTCAAGTGCTAGGGTGACAGGCATGTACCACCATGTGTGCCTGGTTTGGTTTGGCTTGGTCATTTTGAGACAGTCTCACCACGTAGCTCAGACTGGCTTAGAATTCACCATCCTCCTGTCTCAGCCTCCCAGTATGACCAGCGTGCAGCACCACACCAGGCTCCAGTCCTTCTGTCTCTGTCTCCCGCGGTGGTTCGGCTCTTCTCTCTCCTCACGTGCCTCGCTCCAGGGGGACTGGAAGACTTCCATTCCCTACTGGCCCGGGGCTGTTGGCAGGGGCACTGGGTGGTGGGCCCAGTCTCAGTGCGGCACTTCTGTCTTTTCAGGTAGCTCGTAAGTTGGTCATCCTGGAAGGTGAACTGGAGAGAGCTGAGGAGCGGGCCGAGGTGTCTGAACTGTAAGTGGCTGAACAGGACAGTGCAGGGCCAGCTTGGCTGAATCCAAAGGTGGAGGAGGGGACAGACAGGGCCAGTCCAGCAGGCTTGCAGGGTGGAGTCAGGGGAACTGGCTGTGGCTGGAATTGACTCCACTTTGCCTGCATGTTTTCTCCCACCCAGGCACTGGGAAATTGGATTGCAACCCAGGATGGCACAGAGGCCCAGGAAGTTTCTTTTTCCCAGACAGGCTGATATGCTTCTTACTAGTTTTGGTTTTATTTTGCTTCTTGTTTTTTGTTGTTGTTTTGCTGGTCTTTTGAGATAGGATCTCACATGTAGCCTAGGCTGGCCTGGAATTCCTGGTCCTCCTCCTTAGCCTCCCGAGTGCTGGGATTACAGGCACACATGCTGAGTGCTCTTCACAGAACCCTGGCTGTAGAAGGCGGGCTTTGCTTCTGATGTTAGTATTGGGCCCAAATACAGTCCCGTGGGGACAGCTTGGCCAGAATCCTACAGATCCACACATACAAAGGCTCCTCTGGTCTTGGCCCTGGACAAGGATCCAGCTTTGCAGAACACCCCGCTGGGCTGGGAGCTTCACATACAGATACTTTCCAGGCCCCCTGCCTGGCGTGTGCAAGCTCTGCAAACCATCCCTTATCTGCTTCACCCTCCATCTCATTTTGGACACCTTCCAGAAGGCCTTGCCAGTCACAGATATCAGGTCTGTTGCCTCACCCATCGTGGATGCCCACATTGCTTTACCAACCTTCCTGTTCCTGGCAGGAGAGGGTTCTGATGAACTCCCAGCATTACACCTTAGAAAAATCCGTATTTTCTTCCTGCGTTCCTTTGGGGCAGTATAAGCTTCTCCCTTTGAAAATCTGTAAGGGAGCTGGCTGCAGTAAGGGAGGAAACTGAGATCCTTTGTCTTGGTGCAGAAAGTGTGGTGACCTGGAAGAGGAACTCAAGAATGTCACTAACAACCTAAAGTCACTGGAGGCTGCGTCTGAAAAGGTGGGTGCTTGGCTTGGCTTGGAGGAACTTCCGGATAGTGTTCTTTGATTCATCCCAGGTGTCCACACATGCTGGTGTCAGGACTCAAACTTCATTTGTTAACAGCTGCCTCAGTGCCCGGCAGCTGGGGATTCTTCTGCAGAAAGGGAAGCAGATTGCTTATACAGACTATCAGGGCTTCTGCTATGGGGCCTCAGCACTGTCTGTATGTGTGTGTGTGCACGTGTGTGTGCGGGCGTGCCATGGCATGCAGGTCGCGGTCAGAGGACAACTTTCAAGAGTGTGTTCTCTTCTCTCTTCTACTGCATGGGTTCCAGGATTGGACTCAGGTTGTCGGGGCTTAGCGGTAAGCTCCTTTCCCTCTGAGCCATTCTGCTGACTCCAGCTCCGTCTTTTATCTCCACTTCAGGAAGGACAGAGGTGGACTATGAGATAGGTATCTCTGCTTAGGGAGGTGTGAGGACGACCACATTAAACACAGAGCCTCGCTCTCACTTCTGCTCCTGGGTCCGCCAGAAACACCTTCAGAGAGGTCGAAATGGCCTTTTAGATTTCACAGCAGTCACAGCAGGATCGGTCCACATGGGCAATGACCATTCTCTGCTGGGGCCGACCAGCTCAACTCCACGGTCCCCTCTCTTCTCAGCCCCCTCTTCTGTGACTTCTAGGTGGCCTGAACCTGGGCTTCACTCCCCTACTGGCTCACTAAACTGCCCAGCCTGCTGTGACCTTTTTCTTTTTGTTTGACAAGTCCCTATGCGTCTGTGCTAGCCTCATGTCTGTCGCTGTGATAAAGCACCCTGACAAAGAGCACCCTAAAGCTGGGAGGTTATTTCAGAACAGCTCCACCTCTGCTGCTGGTCACGTCACATCCAGTCCAGCAGAAAAAAGAAACGCGTGCGCTTGCTTGTGCCCAGCTCCATTTCTCTACTCTTAGCTCAGATCCTCTGCTTAGGGAAGGTGCAGCCCAAGGTGGGCTGGGTCTTCCCATATCCGTTAACTGGACAGTCCCACACAGGTGTGTCCACAGGCCAGCCCTGAAGACACTCTCCCACTGAGACCATCACAGCATCCTTTAGGCCTCTATGTACACAGTGCTTCTTTGGAGAGGCCTTCCTGAGTTCATCCAAGTTGATCGGATCTGTTGATTACTTGTACATGCTATACAGGCCCTCCTACTGCTGAGCTACATACCAGACCCATCACATTAACATGATGACCCAGTTCATCGCACACCTCCCTTGTTGGTTTCAGGTTTGTAGGCAGGATGTCTCATCTGTAGCCTGGGCAGACCAGGTACTCTCCTTCTCATATGTCACTTAGCCTCCAAGGTACTGACATGACTGATATGTGTTTACATGCTTCTAAAACAAGAACCTGCCTTCTTTGTGTTTTTCCTTTTCTATTTTTTAAATGTAACTTTCGTATGCGGCATGCATTTGCATGTGGCAGGTGAGTGTGGAGGCCAGGCTTGGTCTTCCAGCTGCTCTCTGCCTTCTTCACTGGACAGGGTCTCATCTGAACCCAGAACTCTAAGAACTGGGTACAGTGGCCAGCCAGCTTGCTCTTGGGATCCAAACATCAGTCTTCATGATTGTGGACAAGCACTGGTTAGAGTTGCTAAGTCATCTCCTCAGCCCCTTCCTCCTAAAAAGCTGTGTTGGGAGCTGGAGAGATGGTTCAGCAGTTGAGTCTTGTAGAGGACCTGGTTTGATTCCCAGCACCCCATGGCAGCTGACAACTGTCCTAATTCCAGATCCAGGGGATCGCCCTTTTCTGTCCTTCCTGGGCATTGCACAGCAGGTGCACCTACATACATGCAAGCAATACACTCATTCAAATGAAACATTTTTTTTAAAAAAAGAAATTAAGTGTTTTTAAAAGACTTTTTTAAAAAGCTGTGATGGGACATCAAGATGATGGCTCAGCAGGTAAGGGTGCTTGCCACCAAGCCTTAAGAACTGCATTCAATCCCTGGGACCCAAAGGATGAAAGGAGAGAACTGACTTGTGGATTGACTCTGGTCTCAATATGTGTATCCTGGCATGTGCACCCACATATATACACTCACACATACAAATAAGTGTGAAATCTTTGTTCTGGTTTATTTTACAGTATTCTGAAAAGGAGGACAAATATGAAGAAGAAATTAAACTTCTCTCTGACAAGTTGAAGGAGGTGAGTGTGGTCACAAGAGCCAGGCTGGGTTCCTGGGGCTGTTCTTGAGATACTTAGTGACTCTCTTCTTCCCCAGGCTGAGACCAGAGCTGAGTTTGCAGAGAGGACCGTTTCCAAACTGGAAAAGACCATCGATGACCTGGAAGGTATGAATCTCCACCTCTCCATGTTGGTCAGGCCTCTCTAAATGACATATAAAAAGCTGAGTGCGGTCTTTGGGAAGGACAGAGCTGGGCTCTGTTTGCCGTGGAAAGGGCAGGGTAAGGAGGTCCTTTCACAGAGATGCCTTGCATTTTTTAAAAATGCCTCAAATTCTTACAGACCTCTCCCAGAGAACAGCAGCTTATCTCAGTTCGAGGAAGGGACACGGGCTGTGCAGGCCTGAGGAGAGTGTTGGGCTCAGCCTGCCTTCTTGAGAAGTTTCCTGTGTTATTCATGATAGAGCATGGAAAGTCCAGAAACTTCATTACAATAAGATCCCCTGGGCTTCCTGTCCCATCCAAGAAGTGGATGAAACAGTTTTCCCATCCCATATCCCAGGGACTGCTTCCATATAAGGGAAACACTCTATACCAAAGGCTGATTTGTGGACCAGTGACATCACTGAACAATCAGAAGTCATCTGGGACCCAGTGTTAGGTAGGATACAGCTCTGTCCCTTGCTAGTCACCATTCTTTTCTTTTGAGACAGCCCCACTGTGTAGCCCTGGCTGGCATGTAACTTGCTGTGTAGACCAGCCTGGCCTAGAACTCAGTGATGCCCCACCTCTGCCTCCTGAGTGCTGGGATTAGAAGCGTGTGCTGCCTCACTGCCTTGCTGTGTCCATTCACAATCCTTACAAACTGTTCATGGCTACTTCCCTGCAGGACCTCACACCACTCAGCTGTCACTGTACAGATCTCTATGTGGGACACAGCTTTCTTGGCTCACACTGTTTTTGCCTCCTGTTTATACATCATGTTCTATCTCTACCCTCACATTCTGTCTCCTACCTTGCTTCAACTTTTTCCCTGGGGCCCTTGGCCCTGCAGCTCTCTGCCCAGAAGCACAGAGCTGTCAGGGAGGAGCCGAGCCACGCCCTCGATGACATGACCTCTTTCTGAGGGACAGCCATCTCCAAGTTGTCTTCCGGCTCTGGTGGCTGGAAGCTCCAGGGCCCACCTGCTGCTGCGATCTTGCCAGCCTTCTACCCAGCAGTCTGACCGACTGAAACAAAGACAGACCCTCCTTATCTTCCACCCTTGCTGCCTTCGAGCTGCAGCCAATGCCTTGACCAGCCTGTATGAGAGGCGGGCACTTAGCACTCTCAGAGATGATGCTCTCCTTACTAAAAGGCCAGGCCAGTGTGGTCCCTTTCTGAAGACAAAAAAAACAAAAGCCAATTTGGCACAAGCCCTCCAACATGGCATTAGCCGACGACAGGCCAGTCCTAGTTCTTGGAAGAGGAGCTGTTCAGATGAGGAGTCAGCCCTCCAAACTTCTCAGACAGCCTAACAGCAGACCAAACACGGGTTTAGACTGAATTCAAAGAGTGGCACTGGCACTGTGATCTCTATTTAGCTCTTGTTCTGTTACACTCTGAGGGTGGTGACTAGAGGTCCCCATGTCTCCACTGCCTGGAGAATGTTCACCTAGTGCCCAGTCCTGAGGGGCGCTACCTCCACGTGCTGCCCTTCAAAAACCACAGTGGAAAGTAGTCAAGTGAGAAAGGAAAGAGCCAAGCGTTCAGAGCTGAGTCAAGTTAGGTGGGTTGTTTTGGTTTTGAGGGTGTTTTGAGACAGGGTCTTCCTTATGACCCCAGCTGACCTAGAACTCACTATGTTATACAGACCAGGGTGGCTTCTGAGATCACCTGCCTCACCCTGAGTGCTAGGATTAAAGGCATGTGCCACCACACCCAGCAAAAATATGTAGCCCAGGCTGCCCTTGAAGTCTTGATCCTCCTGCCTCCGTCTCTTCCTCCTTAGCATACCTTACCTGCATGTACCACAACTGGCTGTTTTGGGGTTCTTTTCTTTGCTAGGAATCAAACTCAGGTCCTTATGCATGTTATGCAAGTGCTTTAACCCTCCCCTTCCCCTATCCCAGCTCCTCAGGAGATTTTGAGTTTGAGGCCAGCCTGGGCAACACAGCCAGATTCCACCCCCCAAAAAAAAATGAGGAAAAAAAAAGGAAAGGGAAGACAAGGGGCTGGAGAGAGATGGTCCAAGAGGAATTCTTGCTGAGCACGTGGGAGGGCCTGATGCAAAGCTCCAGCACTAGGTGGAAAGCTAGCGTGGTTCTGCGCCCCTATGACCCCAGCACTGTGGGCTGGAGACAAGAGGATGGCTGGGATGTGCTGGTCCAGGTTCAGTGAGAGATCCTGCCTCAAGGGAACACCACAGAGTGATAGAGCAGGACGCCCTATGTCCTCCTCTGGCCTCTGCACATGCACAAGGGGTGCACACACACAAATGAGTGTTTTCCCCTGAGTTCCTTCGGTCCCTGAGATGATAACATCTGTTTCCCATCACAGTTAAGTACAATCAGAAAACCTGCTTTGTTTTGGTAACAGCTTGTAAAGTTAGCCTGCGGGCATGAAAAGTTCTGTCTGAAGATTTATAAAATCATCCAAAACAATTCAAATTTCAGTCTGTTTTCTCCTGAATTCCATCACCACTACCACTCCCAACTCAAATTATCCCTGAAATTTGGACTTCTAAGACAGGGTCTCACCTAGCCCAGGCTGTCCTCTAACTCTGTATAGCCCAAGATGATCTTGAACTCTTGACTCTCCTGCGTCCTCTGGAGTGCAGGGATGAAACCAGGCTTCATGCAAGTGTGAGCTCTCTGTCCACTGAGCTACATCCCCAGACCACTACTGCCCGTAAAGCTAAAAAGTGTAGGAAATGACCATTACACCGTCAGCTCTTCATCATCCCCAGATTCATCCATGCTGGGCTGGGGAGATGGCTCAGCTGGTCAGCGCTTGCTTTGGGAGCACCAAGACCGGAGTTCACCAGAAGCTGTGTAAAAAGAAGCCAGCTGTGGTGGTGTGGGTTTGTAATCCCAGTACTGGGGAGGAGACGGGTGAATCCCTAGGGCCAGTTTGTCTAGCCTACTGAGGGAGTTTCTGGTCAGTGACCCTATCAGAAAAACAAGGTGGGGGCCACAGATGGTGATAGTGCTTGCTGCTCTTGCAGTGGACCTGAGTTCAGTTCCCAGCACCCGACTCCAGCTCCTGACCCCCTCTTCCGGCCTCTGTGTGTCTGCACACATGGGGCATACATACACAGTCCCATAAATACAAATAAATATTTTAACAGTGCAAAAAACCAAGATGGATGATATCTGAGGAAACACCAGCAGGACTGTCCTCAGAACCACCCACACGTCTCCTAAGCTGCCCACGCATCTCCATCACTGTCTCTGTTCCTGTTCCAATCTGCCATTCACCCTAAACCATTTCATGAACCCTGTTCCACACTCGTTGCTTTACGTAGGCTTGGAAAAATTAGAGATCTTGAGAGAGGGTGGGGTGCTACTTTTTGTTATTTACTCTAGATTTTTCCAGACATGGCATAGCCTTCACTCTTTGAAATAACTGTTCAGTCCATCTGTCAGTCCTTGTACCTGAGCTCTCAGGCAATGGGAACTTCCATAGACCATTGGCATGGAGCTTGACCCCTGCCTGTTATCTGTCTGTGCTTTGTCATGGGTCTCAAGGACAGGTGACACTTTACAGGGAGGCTCTTCCATCTCAGACCTAGTGATAGGTCACTGGGATACAGGATCAATGGTGGAAGATCTGGGCTATACGCTTCTACCACAGGATCTCTGGACAGTGCCAGCTATTTAGCTTTCCTGAGAAACAAATGTGCAGGCACAGAGCAACTGGTTCACAGTGAGCATCAGCTCGTATCGGTTCGCACAGCCTGGGTGGGCTGTGGGTCGAAGAGCCCTTCCAGGTCACAGTTGCTTATCACAAAAATTTCAGTGACTATAGGAAGGTTGCCATCGTCTGCAGTCCTGATGGTTTTTTCTTTCTGAAAATTTCCAGACTGATCCTATCAGAGTTTATGGGGCTTTTCATTGGCTTCCAGTATTTTAAGGACTGGTCCTTAATCAGCCATCTCTCACACAAACCAGTTTTCTCTCATGCTTTGTTATGCAGAGCTTGCAATGGCTTCTTTTTAAACATTTTACATTTTAAGTATGTATATATGCTTGTGTCTTTGTGTTGGGTTTGTGCATGTGAGTGCAGAGCCAAGGAGGCCAGAAGTGCCAGATCCCCCAGAACTGGAGTTACAGGCAGTTATGAGCCCATTGTGGGTGCTGAAACTAAACTCAGGTCCTCTCCAAGAACAGAAAATGTTCTTAATTGCTGAGTTCTCTCTCTAGCCAATGGCTTTATTTATTTATTTATTGGGTGGGGTCCACAGGTATCCCAACACAGATATTCAGGTCAGAGGACAATTTACAGGTCAGGTCGGTCAGGTCTCTCCTTCCACCACGTGGATTTGAGGAATCAAATTCAGTTCATCGGGACTGGTAGCAAGTGCCTTTAACTGCTGAGGCACCTTGCCAACCTGGCATTTTGTGGGTTTTAGCTTTGAATTCACTATGTCCCAGGATGGCCTCAGACTGCTGATCCTCCCATCTCAGCCTCCCAAGTGCCAGGGTTATAATTGTGTACCACAAAGGTATCTTGTTTTGTGAGGATTTTTGTTTGTTTTTGAGATGGGGTGTTAACTATGTAGCAGTGGCTGGCCTCAAATTCACCTGCTTCTGGCTCCCAAGTGCACAGATTAAAAGCATGTGCCAGGCCAGGCATTGTAGCATGCCTTTATCCCCGCACTCCAGAGGCAGAAGCAGGCAGATCTTGAGTTCCAAGCTAGCCAGGGCTACAGGGAAACCGTCTCAAACAGACCAAATAATAGTAAAGCATGTGCTACCACACTCAGCCTAGTATTTTATTGTTGTTTAGATTTATGTGTATGCACACATATGTGGGGCTGGCAGACTCTAGAAGCAGGGATCAGATTCCCTGGAGCTGGAGTTATAGACAGTTGTGAACTACTTGTGGGTGCTGGGCATCCAGTTCTGGTCCTCTGGAAAAACAGTCAATGCTCTTAACCAATCCCTAGTGTCCTAATAAGACTCCAAATGTAGTTATTGGCCTATTAGTCCATACTTTCTTTTTTCTTTTTTGGTCTTTTTTGAGCCAGAGTCTCGCAGCCCCAACTGGCCGGGAACTCACAGAGACTTGCCTGCCTCTGCCTTCTGAGTGCTAAGATTAAAGGCATGCGCTACCATGCCCAGCCAAAGTACTTTCTTAGCTATGTCTTTTACTATAGTGGTTTAAGATTTACAATTCACCACCAGCACCTTTTTCCCCCTCCTTTAACAAAGATGTTCATTAATTCATTTCTCCTTCTCTTCTTAATCCTTACCAGAGAAACTTGCCCAGGCCAAAGAAGAGAACGTGGGCTTACATCAGACACTGGATCAGACACTAAACGAACTTAACTGTATATAACCAACCAGAAACAACAGGGTCTTGTTCCAACACCAACTCCAGAGCTCCATGTCTTCCTCTCTTCTTGTAAGAAGTTTTATGATTGCATCTCCACTTTGCTGGAAATGTTAAGCAGATAATGAATTCATGACCAAATATTTTGTATCAGATAAGCTTTGCGCACCAGTTAAATTGAATTCTTTCCTTTTAAATGGCACTGGCTTCTTCAGCTCTATTTTTAGTAAGTTGCATTTATTCTTCAGATACGCAGGGTATTTCATGCTGAGCATAATCTCTTGAGGCTGAAGGCATTTGGTTCCTGGGAAGCAGTCAGCCTCACACTTTCAAGCACAGGCTCTAGTATCTAACAGTCATGGGTTGACTTTGACATCAAAAACTGTTTAACTTTTCTGGTCGCTGCTGAAGTTACAGGAGGCTGGAGACCCATCAGAAGAAAATGGGTGGGGATTTTCCATGGGGAGGAGCAAGCTATTGTTGGAATTCATAAGCCACAGCTAGATTGGCTAGGCCTACTCCACACCACTATGCAAACAGACTTCCTTCCTCAGCTGGTGTGAGGACACTGGGGTGATAATGGTTGCCCACATGTCTTCTGAATAGATCCTTCATTTTCTGCTACACACATTTTCCTCTCATTCCAAAGCTGTTCTCTGAGGAGCAAGTGTCTTATTCCAGGCCATGTCTGCTGTGGTCTCAGGTCATCCACTCAGCAGGGGTAAGGCAGGGTTTGATCCTATTCAGACCAGTTGTGTCGACTGCTAGCAAGGCTGGTGGTTTACACCCTTAGTCCCGGCACCCAGAACAGGGGCACCCGGTCTTCCCCACTTCTCTCCAGACAAAAAGGCTGCCGGCTGTCAATACAATGAACGACAGTTCTGTGTGTTAACAAATGTTGAGCATCAAAGGTTTCTAGCAGCAAAGTAGTAACAAAAACATTGGCTTAGCTTCATCTTCTCTGTTCAGGGAACAGCAAAGGGAAACTTAACTCAGCCAGGATTTTCATTCCTTCTGGAATCCCGTGGTAAAAGAGTAAGAAACTCCTGATTGAACTGGATATGGAGTATTCTGTAGGTGGAGGCTGCACATTTTTTTGGCTTCATTGTATTTTTGCTTTCTCAGTTAACATCTCAGAGCTGAAACATTCCACATTCCCCAATGTTGTGGGGGCCAACTCGAGTTTACAATCCTGACAGAACATCACCCTGCTGCTTCTTGCTTCTGAATCCCCTGTCCCTTGCTCCTATTTATTAAGCATCACACTACCCAGGAGATAAACTAGCAAACTGTGCAATTGAATAGAACCCACACCTTTCTTCAAATTATTGCAACTGTATCATATCTGATAGTATCATTTTTTTCTACGTTTTGGTCAAATAAATTTTTACTTAAATGACAATGTTAGATTTTATTCTTTTTATTAAGGATTATCTTATGTATGAGAGTTTTGCCTGCATGTATGTATGTGTACTGTGTGTGTGCCTGTTGCCTGAAGAGGCTAGTAGAAGGCATCAGATCCCCTGAAGCTGAACGTGCAGGTGTCTGTGAGCCACCTTGTAGGTGATGGGAACTGAATCTGAATCCTCTGGAGTAGCCAGTGCTCTTGCTGCTGAGTCATCCCTCCAGCCCCAGATTTTCTTTTTAATTATGTTGAACAATTCTTTGACTATTTCACGTGGGCTCACAATGCATTCTATTTGCTCTCCGCCCCTCGCCCTTTTTTAATCTCCCTCCCGTGCCTATCAAGCCACCCTCACCATCACCACCTGTCACCCAGATTCATAACTTTGGGGTTGTTTTGCAATCCCACCTAGTTTAGCTAGAGTCTTCCATGTGACCCAGTTTGGAACTGACCAATGACCGCCCATCTCCCTGAATCTATCAGCTGTAAGTAGTTCGGCAGTGAGGAGTGGGACCCTCTAAGCACTCTTCTATCACTGACAGTTGATTGTCCCATTCTGGTGCAGCCCTAGTAGTCCTTGAAAGCTGCAATTACAGTGGCCATGTACTGCCAGCAGACAGCACTTCCTAGACTTTCTCTCTATCTTCCAAGGTTTTTACACTCGGTTTGCTATTCCCTGAGCCTTGGAAGGAATGATATGTCTTGTTTAGGGCTGAGCTGTGTGGCTTTTTAAATTTTTACATTTTGTGTGTGGTTGTATGTGTACAGGTGTCCACCAAAGCTGTGTGCAGAGGTCATAGGACAACTTGCAGGAGTCAATTCTTCCCTTTCACCATGTGGGTCCCAAAGACTGAACTCAGGTCATCAAGCCTGTTGATAAACACCTTTACCTACTGAGCCATCTCACCAGACCAGATGTGTAGATTTTAGAATGTGTGGGGATACAAAACATTTTGGTTCAACAACTGTTAATGAGATGAAAATGGAAGATAACTGTGCCAAGAACTCAGCAAATAGTATTTGCCTTATACAATGATTTCATTGATCATCTCCATATTTGATATGGGAGCACATGGTCTCTCACCTAGGATGTCTTGCCCTTTGTTGCTCCCAGTCCTGGTTGGGCTGGGCTATCCAGCATAAGGATTCTGTTTTGTTGCTTTTGTTTTTGAGACAGGGTATTCCTGTAGCCCCAGTGGGCCTGGAACTTGCTATGTAGACTCTGTCTCAATAAGACATGTGCCACCATGCTCATCAGGTAAGATTTTAATAGGTGGCAGAAGGGTTTCTACTTCCCTGGTTAGGACATCACAAGGCCTGCTTGGATAGGCTTTCTCTGTATCACATATATAAAGCCAAGTAGAAAAGTTGAAGAAGGGTGGGTCTACAGTGATAAAAACAGTCTGGTCTGCAGTGGAAGCCAAAAAACACTTGGACAATCACTTAGCATTTATTTGAGGAAGAATGGCGGCTGGGTGTTGGTTACAAGGAAGGCAAGGTCAGACAGTGTCCGTGACCCAGGACAGTAGCCAGCGGCATGGTTTGCTTCACATGACCAACTACTTGACTTTGACCCCAGATCCACAGAGGAAAGTGACAACTGACTCCCAAAGCTGGGAGTAGGTGGGCTGAAGAGATGGCTCAGTAGTTAAGAGCACTTGCTGCTTTTGCAGAGAATCCAGGTTTGGGTCCCAACACTAACACTAGGCAGCTCACAACTGTCTGCAACTACAGTTCTTCCAAGAAATCTGACACCGTCTTCTGCCCTCCAGGTACATATATGAATGTAGTGCACATACATATACTGAGGCAAACACCCATAAAATAAAAAATTGCCCTCTGACCTGTACACTTTCACCATGGCATGTGCATTCCCATATACAATAGGAATACAGATCTAAACAGGATTATCGAGAACAGCATTGCCACGGAATAGCAGAAGTGATCAGAAGGAAGTGCTCTTACAGCTTGGTCGGTAGCAGGGATATGCAGTGAGCTTCTTAGTCACTACAGTTTCACTACCTGAATTATTCTGGTATTTTACTTCAAGATCTTACCTTGGAGGCGGGAGTAAGAGAAGTGAAAGCTTTGGCTGGACATGGTGTTCCAGGTTAGCCTGGACTAGAGAATCTGTTTCAAAAGAAAAATGGAGAGGGAATTGGGCATGGTGGTGCACACCATTAAACCTAGCACTTTAATCATAGAGGCAGAGCCAGGCATATTTCTGTGAGTTTGAGGCCAGCCTGGTCTAGACAGACCCTGTCTCAGAAAAAGAGAAAGAAATGATGGCTTTTAAAATGTTAATGCAATATCAAACATTTTATTAATCAAATAAATTTTCCTATTAATTCGGTGTGTACATGGATTTTAGATGGTACAGATAAAGTCACAAATAAGATATAGTCCCCTCCAAGTGCATATTATTAATACCAGATCTATTTTCCTTCCTCCTCATCCCATTGGGTTTGATTCCAAACTCAGAATACTGTGTCAGTTATGCTTGTGTCTCAGCACTTAAATAAGAAGTGTTAAGCTTTCTTACACACTACACTGTAGCCAATGAGGTTAATGTCTCACATGATTGTTAACTGAAAACTTTTCCTGGTATCCCCAGAGATGACCTAGAATGACATGACTGTGGTATTGGAAATGGGTCAGAATCTCTTTAAGAACCAGGATGTGGGCTGGAGAGATGGTTCAGTCAGTAATGTACTTGCTACCCAAGCATAAGAACCTGAGTTCAATCTCCAGCACTCATGAAAAAAGCTGTGCATGAGGGTGTACAATTATAACCCCAGCACTGGGAAGGCAGAGATCAGGAGGTCAGCCAGTGTGGCTGAATTGGCAAGCTCCCAGTTGCATGAGAGACCCTGGGTTTGGTTCCCAGCACCCACATGGCAACTAACAACCATCTTTAACTCCAGTTCCAGGAGGATCCGATGGCCTCTACTGGCCTCCATGCGCATTGCACAACATGGGTGCATGGCAAACACTCATACACATAAAATAAAAACAAATTAAAAAAAAAAATTTAATGGAGAGTTAAGAAGACACCTGGCAAGTCAACCTCTGACCTACACACACAGCCACACAGATACACAAAAAGAACCAGGATGTGAGAGATCAAAAGAAAAGTATCAAACATTATTTTAGTTTCACTCAGAAGGTAATTTAGAAGAAGTTAGTCTGGATAAAGACCATAGAGCAGTTAAAAAAATGGATGAGGGATTTCTTTTTGTTTGGGGAGGGTTTTTTTTTTTACATTTATTTATTATTTATTGATTTTTATTTTGTGTGTCTATGTGTGTAGGCGTGTGTGTATGCCATGGCGTGAGTGTGGAAGACAACAGAAAAGTTTCCTGAGTCAGTTCTATCTTCCCTGAGTGCCAGGGACAGAACTAAGGCTCTCAGGTTTGGCAGCAAGCACCTTCCTCTGATGAGCTATCTCACATAACCCTGGATGAGGAATCACCACCATGGAGACACTAGAAGCTACAGAAAAGATCACCCAGAAAGTGGTAACTCAGAGGGAAAGAACGTGCAGAACAGCAATAATGAAACACAAACTGGAATCTTTACAACAAAATGTGGCTTGTTTACAAGGTAGAAGGTCTGACACATGCCTATTTGGCTTTGCCATCATAAATACTCCAGGCTGGCGGTGACTTCGCACCTTCAGGCTCCTCCTATGCCATCTTGTTTTATTTGTTTACTTTTAAGTATCTATTCTCCGGGTATACCAGGTTCCATTCCCACACTACAAAGAAAAAAGGGGGGAAAAGGAAACTTGCCACTCTGGAGCTAGGAAAAGTAATTTGACCTCCTATGGCCTCAGTCTACTTACCATAAAATGAGAAGGTCCTACCTACCTCTCGGGCCGACATGGGATGCAGTCTTAATTTTTTTATGTGCGGCGAGCATCCGCAGACCCAGAACCAAAGCTGCCATTACTTGCAAGTGCCAAGCCCCTGGCGGGGCCCGTGCCAGCGAGGAACCGCACTCGTGGACCCGGCTTGCCCCGCCCCCGCCTCAAGGCCTCGCTCGTGCGGGGACCCCCTCACCGTGACGCAGGCCCGAGCATCTCTAAGTAGGCCGAATAACCCACGCCCAGGCCCCGGAGCATGTCTCAAGGGGATCCCGACGATCACTGGGAGTGCCAGTTTGCGTTCTCATAAAACCCCCACGCAGCCATTACCACCAAGGCGCTTCCCGCGCTTCGCCTCAGCCACAGCTGAGGATGGCGGGCTGCAAGGACCGGAACATCGAAGCCCAGCACGCGCGAGGGAGCCCTCTGCTGGTGCCAACGGTCTCAGGGGCGCGCATGCGCATTCGCACGGGCGCTGCCGCTCCCTGCGCCTCAGCGGTCTGCGCGCGGAATTGTTGGCGCCCCTCCCGTCGGGAGGCGGGGCAAGGCCGCTCCGGGTTGGGCTAGGAGGCGGGATCAGGCGATGGTCACGCCCCCTCCGCGCTTCATTTGAAACCCACCCCCTTCGACTCTTCACCGTTAGCCAATCACAATACTCCTCATCCCAAGCGTCAGCCAATGCGCGGTGCGCTCCGGCTACTTCCGCCTCCGCGCCGGATTCGCCTGTTCCCCCAGGGTTCCCCGCGACGGGCGGGGCTCGGGGGGCTGGCATCAGTCTCGGTGACTCGCGGCGGGCTGGGAGCCAATAGGGGGCGGGATCGGCCCTGATGGACGGGTTTAGCAACCAGTGGCAAGGCGCCGGCCGTACTTCCCGTCCGAGAGAGAGTGTAATATGGCGAAGACCTACGATTACCTGTTCAAGCTGTTGCTGATCGGGGACTCGGGGGTGGGGAAGACCTGTGTCCTGTTCCGCTTCTCCGAGGACGCCTTCAACTCCACATTCATCTCCACCATAGGTAGCAGGGCCTGGGGGCGGCAGGGGGGGCCAGAGCTGGGCCGGGCGCGCCCCTGCGGGTCTGGGCTGAGGGATCGACCCGAGCCGAGGACCTGGGAGGGTCGCGGAGCCCTAGGGGAGCAGTGTGGCGGCCTCCGCCTCTCCGCGGCGATCCCGAGCCGTGACGGGGCGCCCGACCCATGGTGCAGATGACGACCCCGAGGCTGGGTGGGAGCGAGAGCCTGTCCTGGGCCGGGGTCCTGCCGCCGCCCGCCTGTCATCTCTCTGTCAGCTCGGAGCAGCCCTCGAGTCTTTTTTCGGGCATCCCGATCTTACAGAAGTGGAAACTGAGGCATGGGCAAAAAACGGAGGCACCTGACCGCGTGGAGCTTTTCCTAGGTGGCAGGCTCGGCCTGTGCGATCCCACACTCTCCAGTGTTCTTGGGTCAGGTGCAGTTACAGGCTGGAGGAATTTGAAACTGAGAGCGGGTGTGGCACTGGCTGAATGTCACCATCTACAGGAGGCAGAGATGAGATTTGGACCTAGGTGTATCTGACTCCAAAATTCAAAGTCCAGCCGTCCTAGAGAGGGGTCAACTTGTGCCCCCCAAGCTCGGCTGATCCATCGTCAATCTTTATTGCCCTTTAGTCTAGAAATGACCCTTCTCCCCGATCCTCCTGTCGTCGCTTCTCATCAGTGACTTGTCCTGCTAAAGGAATAGTGACAGTGCAGTGGCTGGTGGGGATGCAAGCTAAAAAGTCCCAGTGAGAGACCAGGATCGTCCATGCCACATGCTGCCTTTACCCCTCCATGCAGGGCCTAGGACCGCCTGACACTTTCAGAGTGTGCCATTTAACAAAATTGCCGTGTGGTATCCCAGTCCTGACATCAAAAACTGAGCTGAGCTGACCTCACTCACTCTTGCCACCCAGACAGTCTCGACCTATATTCAGAGAATGTAACTCCTATCAAAGAGTGTCCTGGGAACTGTGTGGCCCTGGAATGAGAGAGCCAATACCAGGCCTAGTTTATCCTAGGCTGAGATGTGGCGTAGTTGGTGCAGTGCTTGCTTAGCATACACAAAACTCTGGGTTCCATCCCCAGCATCCTATAAACCAGGTGGCACACAACTGTAATGCCAGCATAACTGAGGTAGAGGGAGAAGGATGGGGAGGTCAAGGTCATCCTTGGCTATATAGTGAGTTCAGGGCCAGCCTGGGCTACGTGAGACCCTATCTCAAACACAAAAAGAACTTAGGAAATAAATTCTGTGTGGTGTCAGCTAAGTTGTGTTGTCTCCCTGACCACACCATGGTGTGCTGAAGTCATCTCAGCCTTCCTCCCAGGTCCCTGTGAAACAATCACAAGACCGGCGTCAGTAGAGGGAACCAGGTAGGAAATCAGTATGCCTAGATTCCGAGTACTGGTCACCCTTGAATAAGCTTTAACCCTCTCTGATCACTTTCTGTTCAGACTAAGTATAGTTCTGTCTGCCTTGACTGGTGCCCTGCAGTGGGGAGGGAGGGTGTTGAAGATGGGATCTACACAATAAGGGATTCCATCTGGAATCTGGACAGCACCCCACTTCTGAGTACAAGTGGATCTGAAAGTTCTGCCCTCCCTGACTCCAACTTCTAACTTTTACTCTTGAGTCCTACCAACCAGGAAGTGGTTGTAACTACCTGCCGGCTGAGGCTTGCTGTCAACCTCGACCTCAGTTTCCTAGCCTCAGATGTTTCCCCATCAGCAGCAGCACCATGAATTTAGTTGAGGGATTTTTTTGTTTGGTTGGTTGGTTTTGTGTGTGTGTGCTATGTGCATGCGGAGATGTGGAGGTCAGAGGCTGACAATTGGGTGTTGTTCCTCAGTCCTTCTCCACTTTGTTTTTTATTATTTTATTGGGGGGAGGGTAGTGAGCACAAGCCACCACCTAAGTATGGAGGTCAGAGGACAGATTGTGGGTACAGTTATTTTCTTCCTCCGTCTGGGTCCTGGGTATGTAACTCAGGCCGTAAGGCTGAGCCATCCTGCCCAGCCCTCTTCCTTGTTTTTGCAGATAGGATTCCTCACTGAACCTGTAATTCACCAGTTTAGCAAGGCTGGCCAACCAGTGAGCCCGCGGACCCTCCTGCTGGGGTCGTAGGCGCTTGCCATCACACAGACTAGTTTTACATGTGTCCTGGGGGTGCAACTCAGAACCTCATGTTTGTGTAGCAGGTACTATAAGAACAGAGCCTTCTCCCTACTCTTTGTTTGGTTTTGAAACATTTTATTTATTTTAATGTTTTATATTTATTTTACCTGTATGAGTGTATTGCCTACATGTATGTAAGTGCACCCTTGTCATGCAGTGCCTGCGGAGGTGAGGCGAGAGCATCAGATCCCGTGGAATCGGAGTTATGGCATTGTTAACCACCATGTGGGTGCTGGGAATCGAACCCAAGTCTCTGCAAGAGCAGCCAGTGCTCTTAACCGCCGAGCCATCTCTCCAACCCCTTATCATTTTTATTTCATATGTATGAGTGTTATGCCTGCCTGTGTGTAAGTGCAGCCATGTTGTACAGTGCCCAGGGGGTCAGAAGAGGGCATCAAGCCCCTGGAACTGGAGTTATAGGCAGTTGTTAGCCACCTGTGGGTGCTGGAAACTGAATCTAGGTCCTTTGCAAAAACAGCCAGTGCTCGTAACCATTGATCCATCACCTACCCTTGTTTGGTTTATAATTGGTAAGACAAGGTCTCATTCTGTAACCCAGACTAGCCTCTAACTTCCAGCAATCCTCCTGCCTCAACCTCCCAAAAGCTGGGATTACAGATCCAGTGAGTCACCAGGCAGGGCTTGGTAGTGGGTACCTTTAATATCTGAGTTCAAGGCCAGTCAGGGCTGTATAGTGAGACCCCGTCTCAAAACAAAACCAAAAACATGTGAGTCACCACACCTGGCTGATTTTTTATTGCATATTTTGTATGTACAAGTATGTGTGCGTGTGTACATCTAAAAGACAAATCAGAAGATAACTCCTGGACGTCAGTTGTCTCTTTCTAGCATGTGGGTCCTGGAATGGAATTCAAATCATCAGTCTTAAAAACAAGGGCCTTTAAATGCTGAGCCATCTCATCTGGCCAACAAGACTTATTTTGTTTTGTTTGTTGGCTTTTTTGAGACAGGATCTTTGTAGCCCCAGGTGGCCTAGAACTATATAGACCAGGCTAGCCTTGATCTCACAGAGATCTGCCTGCTTCTGCCTCCTGAGTGCTGGGACTAATGGTGGACGCCACTGCACCAGGCTATAGATATCACGTGTTTGTGTTCAGTTTTTCTTTCTGAAGTACATGTGCCAGCTGAGCTGGAATTCTCTATGTAGACCAGGCTGACCTCAATCCCAGAGGTCTGCCTGCCTCTGCCTCCTGAGCACTAGTATTAAAAGTGTGCACCACCACACCAGACTCTGGTTTAAGTTATTGATGAAGAAATTCACTTAGCACTTCAGGGACCCTGTTTTTTCAGGGAGGCATGACTGGGTCACAGTCACCCCACGAGATGAAGGTGGCACTTAAACCAGGATCCATCCAGCACAGGCCTCCTTACGTCACATTCCTGTGGGCTTCTGTCTTTTAGGAAAGTTATTCATCTTGTCCTTGAAGTTACAGCCTCATTAAGTTTATAGTTCCTAATTAATAAACCCCAGGAGGGCTCTAGAGCAGGGTGCAGTTTGTGGCCTGGGTGGGCTGTACAGCAATTCTAAACTTCTGTGGATCCCTGAGCATCTATAACAAACTGGGAAATGTCTCAGGCCTGAAATGACACAGGAAGGTAAATCCATCCTGGCAGCCAGCGGCCTCCGGTGCTCGATATGGACCCAGGCTTGATAGCTTTCCAGTCTGGAAGCACTGCCCTGTGTGGCCAGGGTTTGCCCTCAGAAGCCCCATCCATCATCTGAGGGGTGAGTCTAGCCCTTGGGCTTCCCGGACTCACTTTTTGCTAGCCTGGTCCTGGCCTGCCTCATCTTCTAGATCCACTAATTGTTTCAGCCAACTGTCGCTGTGCATCATCCATCTGGCCAGCTTCCTGTTGTTTGAAACAGTGTCCCAGGCAGTCCAGGCTGGCCTCAAACTCCTGATGGAGCTGAGGATGTACTTGAATCCCTGATTCTCCTGCCACTACCCCCAGAAGTCTTGGATGGCAGGTGTACAGGGAACACCTGCTTATATGGTGCTAGGCAGGGGACCCAGGGCACGCTAGGCAAGCAGCCTGTCAAGTGAGTTCCGGCTTGATTTTTTCGTTTTTTTTAATGCATCACATTTAGTTGTGTAGGAGGCACTCATGTGCTGTAACACCTGTGTGGTGGTCAAAGGACAATTTGTGGGTATCATTTCTTTCCTCTCATGTGGTCCCAGAAATCAAACTCAGGTTGTCAGCCTTGGAAGCAAGTCCCTTCACCCAAAAAGCTATCACAACAGCCCTCAATTTTTTTAGCACCTTTGCTGAGATAACTTCCATCTCATAGGATCCGCCCACTTAAAGTTATAGCTCAGCACTTTTTGGTTTTGGGTTTTTGTATTTTTAAGAGTTATTTTTACGTGTGCGTTTGGCTTCGTGTATGTAAGTGTACTACATGCTTGCAGTGCCCACAGAGGCCAGAAAAGGGTGTTGGATCCCCTGGAACTGGAGTTACTGACAGTTGTTAGCCACCAGATGGGTGCTGGGAACCACACCCCAGTCCTCCACAGGAGCATCCAGTGCTCTTGCTGCTGAGCCATCTCTCCAGGCCCTCTTGGTGTGCTTTAAGTTGTAATGTGCCTTCACAGGGCACAATACATTTCAGAATGTTTGCTTGTGCTAAAAAAGAAATACCACCATCCCAAAACTCCTCAACCAACCCTTTTCATCTTGCCCGTGCCCCAGCCTCATCGCCTCAGCACAGTCTTTATCTGTGGAATTGCCTGCTGTAAACACTTCATGTTACCACAGTCTGTGGTCTTCTGCGTCTGCCTTTTCCACTCAGCATCATATTTTTGAGATTCATCTGCAATGTATTATATATGGTTTCTTTTCCTTTTCATGGCTGAGTAATATTCTACCACAGAGCCATCTAAATTTTGTTTGTTGGTGGCACACTAGAAGCTCTGGAGCAGAGGCCAGCTTGGGGACGCAGTTACCATTATGGTTGGTTTTGGTGCCTGTTAGGTTGGGATTTTACTACTCTTGTTTTTGAGTTCAGGTTGATACACAGGCTTGCCTCAAGCTTAACTATGTAACCAAGGACAACCTTGAACTCTGCCCCTGCTTCCACCTCCTGAGTGTTGGGGTGTCTGGGATGTGTCAGGACACTGCCCGTCCCCTGCAGTGCTATGGCTAGAATTCAGTCTTGTTGAGCCTGCTGGACGAGATCTCCACCACTGAACTACATCCCCAGTGCAAAAGCTGTATTTTTACAGGCTAAGAGGACACTAAGTTCAAGACACTGTCCACAAGGAGGGTCACAGCAGCAAGGAGGAGATGCCTCCATCAGGAAGGCATCAGGAAGTGACCTCAGCTCAGGGCTGTGGCAGGCAGGGGAAAGCAGGCACCTTGAGAAGAAAGGTTGTGTGAGCCAGGTGTGGTAGTCCACATCTATAATCCCAGCGTGGGACGTGGGGGGGAGGATCATATAAAGGTCATCCTTGGCTACATCCAGAGTTTGAGGCCAGCCTGGGCTACATGAAACTGTATAAAATAAAAATTTTTAAATGAGGGAACTGGAGAGATAGAGTGGTTAAGAGCGTAGGCTACTCTTGCAGAGGACCTGGGTTCAGTTCCCAGCCCCCACATGGGGGCTGACAGCTGTCCACAACTCCAGTTCCAGGGGATCCAACCAGTTCTGACCTCTGCGGCTATCGTATGACACAGGTGCACCTACCTGCGTGCAGGCAATACACTCATACACATAAAATAAAAATAATAAATTCAAGAAAATAAAAATTGAGTGTATGCAGTAACCAGAGCAGAGTGTGTGGCCCACGAGCGTCTGCATTGTGGGTGGGTGGAGTGTGGGGCCTAGAGAAGGCTCTGGAGGCCCAGCTGTGCGACTGGGGAGGTGGGTTCTGTGGGTGGCAGGGTGGATGAGGTCAGCCTGGTCCTCAGCTACAGAGACCCTGCCCGCCCACTGCCCCTGGTCACCTTCCCCCTAGGCAGCTCCAACAGCCCCACATCTCTAGTTCAGTTTCCAGTGGGGAACATACTTCCAGAAGAGCTTCCAGACTTGTTGAGTGGAGGGAATCCCGAGCTTCCCTGTGGCCAGCCATACAGTCCTGTCCCGGCTCCGGCTGTCAACCTGTCCTCCTTCCCTCGCAGCCAGCAAGTGGCCTCACATGGGTAACACCTTTTCTTTCCCTTTTCTTTCAGGAATTGATTTTAAAATTAGGACCATAGAGCTCGATGGCAAGAGGATTAAACTGCAGATATGGTAAGGTCTGCCTGCATGGCCCCTGTACCCAGCCAGCACTTGGACTCAAGAGTCCTTGGCCAGGCCTCAAGCTCACAAACACCCACCAGTCTCTGCCACCCAAGTGTTAGGATCAAGGGCATGCACCACTATACCTGCCCCTGTTTGTTTGTCTGTCTGTCTGTCTGTCTGTTTGTCTGTTTGTCAGTTTGAATTGGGCGTCTCATCCAGCCCGGGCTGGCCTCACATTCTCTGTGGCCAAAGATGACCTTGAACTCCTGATCCTCCTGCTTCTGCCTCCCAAGTGCTGGGAAGACAGGCTGTTTCTCAGTGCTACAGAATGCCAGGCGAGTGCTCTACCCACTGAGTGAGAGCCGTTGGTGCTGGCCCTATACACTGTCCTTTTCCTCAGAAGTTTCTGGAGTTCCAGACCCTGCTCAGGCAGCCATGCTCTGCTGGCCACTGGGGCCTGACGTCTGTGTTAGGAACCTAAGGAGTGGGGAGAGAGCTGTTCTGTGTTCGAGCGTGCCCCTGGTCTGTGCTCTAACCCTGGAGACAGCCATCCATACCAGGAGGTAGCAAGGAAAATTTCCAGAGGCTTCCAGGAGTGTGGAGGTGAGGGTCCCGAGACCCCGGCCAGCACCTGGCCCTCTTAGCAATTCAGGCTGGCCCCGCCTCCGAGCAACTCGCAGGGTGGCTGAGGCACTAAGGCAAGGCGCCTTGCCTACATGTTTCCTCTTTTGGTTTCACTCTCTATCCCAGGCTGACCTCCAGCTCACAGGAGTCCTCCTGCCTCAGCTTCCTGGGTGCTGGGACGATAAGCATGTGCCGCAGCACCTAGCTGGGAGTTTCCTTTTGAACCCATGGGCTCAGCCCGGAGTTGAAGGTCTCATACCACTTCCTGTTTTCTCTCTTGGGGTGCCCAGGCCTCACTTCCTGGCGTGCGGACCTGAAACCCACAAACCAACGTGAAGCTGAGGCCTGGGCTGTTCTGTTCCTCAGACCTGAGGGTGATTTTCCTCAACCAGTGGCAGTGAGGGAGATGAGAATGTCCAGATCCCCAGCGCCAGCGCAGGTCCACCACAGTGGAAGTTCCGCTCAAACCATCAGCCCGGAGCAAAACAGACCTCATGTCATGTAAAACAGTGCAGCCGGCTACATAGTACATACCTGTCACCCCAGCACTCTCTGGGCAGAGGCAGAGGGATCAAAATGAGCTTATGGACAGCCTGGGCTACAGAGTTTTAAAAATCTGTCTCAAAAAGCCAAACAGGAGAACATGGTCAAAGCCAGGCATGGTGGCACATGCCCTTAATCCCAGCACTTCCAAGGCAGAGATCTCTGTGATATCAAAGCCAGCCTACTCTACTTAGTGACTTCTAGGCCAGCCTGGTCTACACAGAGAGTTCTAGTCACAGTGAGACCCTTTCTCAAAAATAAGTAAATAAAAAAGAGTGGTCAAGTGCCAGCCAGCCAGGCACTCCTTGGTAGGAGCCAAAGGCCAGGGTGCGTTGTGGAGCCGGCATCCTGGCTGGCTGGCATGCCCCCTGGGTGCCCTTGCCTCCAGCCAGTGCTCACCCTTCAGTCTGACTTCAGACCTTGAACCTGGACAAGGGAGAATCCTCGTCTATCTTCAGCTTAGTTCAGTCAGTTGGGCAGTTAGGACCCACGGAAGTCCTCTACTTCCAACATGATGGCCATGTGGCAGCCTTTGTGCTCAAGTCCAAAGTGACAGTCCCAGCAACCCAGGGCCCCTGCCTGGCCCCTCCCTTCCCACCTCTGCCCCGACGGTGGCAGTTGGCAGCACGCGACTGGACTGGGGCCTGGCTTAAGACTACCTTTCTTGTCGTGAACATCCCTAAGTGCTAGCAGCAGGTCAGTCTAGCACTAAGCAGCACCAGTCCAGGGAAGTTTGGGGGCTGGGCCCAGGACAGAGCACTTACCAGGCATGCAACAGCCTGGGTTCCATCTCCAGTGCCGGGGAAAATAAGAGATCCAAAGCCACAGGCTGGCAAGGCCAGTAGAGGAGCTGGTCACCAAGCCTGAGCTCCATCCCCAATTCACAGTAGAAGGAGAGACCGACTTGCAAGTTGTCCTCTCACCTCCACACGTGCTGACACACACATACATGCACACACAGGTAAGAAGTAACAAATGTGATAAAAAAATACAAATGTTAGAGAGCTAGAAAGCCAGCTCAACACTGCATTTGTTTGGTCAGAGGCCTCAGGACAGGTCCCTACTGAGTCACTTTTGATCCCGTCCTGGGGGTAGAACTTGCGCCTTGCATACACTGAGCAAACGCCTTACCACTGAACTATACCACATCTTTTTTTCTGTTTTATTTTGAGGTAGGGTCTCACTCTGTAGCCCAGGCTATCCTGGAATTCACAGTCCTTTGTGGCAGGACGACAAGTGGATGCCGTTACACACAGCTCTGTAGGGCACCTGTTCATGCCAGTTGGCAAGCTGGACAGGCTCAAGTCTGAACTCAGGTACTACCCCCCTGGGCTGCAGCTGTCCTGGGTGTCCCTCACACAGAGGACTTCTGTCACCTGAACTGAACCGTCTGAGCAGCAGCCCAGCTCACTCTGGATTTCTCGCTGCCGGGGCTGCAGGCCCACTCCATGAGGGCTTTGGGGTCTCCCTGTCGGCAGTTGTCGGCTTCCGCCCTTTGTGACCTATACACCCCAGGAAAAGCCCTCAGAGGCAACGGCCTGGGAGGGAAAGGACATGATCCAGTGGTGCACCTGGGGCCCAGCCAGGAGATAAGAAAAGTCGTCCGGTTCCCAGGCTGTCATCATAGGGACAGTGACAGCTGCTTTCCAAGCAGGGGAGAGTCAAGAGGAACTGGCCTCGTATGGCTGGCAGGCTACGGCTGTCACTAACACATCCATCCTTGTTTCTAGGGACACTGCTGGCCAGGAGCGGTTTCGGACGATCACAACAGCCTACTACAGGGGCGCCATGGTACGGACTCAGGGTTTTGGTTCTATTGTTTTTCAAGTGAAAATGAGCATCTGTGGACTGCAGTACCAAAGCCTGTATGTTTTAATTTTGTTTGGTTTTATCTTATCGAGACAGTGCCTCGATATGTAGCCCCCAGGCTAGCCTAGAATTCACTACGTAGATTGACCTGGCCTGGAATTCAAAATCCCCCTAACTTTGGCCTCCCAAGTACTGTGGTGACAGGTGTGCGCCACCATGCCCAGCTTCTCTAATGGTGGAGTTTTTTTTTACATATTTTTTATTTTGGCCAGGCATGGTGGCACACGCCTTTAGTCCCAGCATTTGGGAGACAGAGGCAGGTGGATCTCTGAGTTCAAGACCAGCCTGGTCTACATAGTGAGTTTAAGGCCAGCTGGGGCTACAGGGAGACCCTGTCTCAAAAAGACCAAAAAAATTTTTTTTTAATTTTGTGCATGTGTGCGTGTGTGTGTGTGTGTGTGTGTGTGTGTGTGTGTGTGTGTGTGCTGCACATGCTTGAGTGGAAAGCCAGGGTTACCTTGCATATTATTTCCTATGGCAGGTGAGCCCTAGAGATCCACCTGTCTCTGCCTCCCCAGCACTGGAGTTACTGGCGCGCACACACACACACACACACACGCTGTGCCTAGTGTTTTATGTGGATTCTGGGGCTCAAACTCAGGTCCTCGTGCCTGTATGGTAAACACATTTTGGACTGAAGTATGTCTTCAAAACCCTTTTGTTTTGTGTTTTGTTTTGTTTAGACAAGGTCTCTGTATAGCCCAGACTGGCCTGTAACACCCAATTTTCCTACCTCTGCCTCCCACGTACTAGGACATCACTGGTGTGTGCCACCATGCCTGGCTAAGGCTGTGTGTCCCTGTGGACCCATGTTCCCACCCAGGACCAGGGACCCCATCTGGCTTTAGGAAGAGGTCACAGGCCCACAGGGCTCCCTGGTACATCCTCCCCTGGCTTCATCCCCAGTGTGAGTTTAAGCTGTAAAAATACCCGTCTTTGGGGATGGAGTGCAAAGAGCCCGTCTTCCAGGTGCAAACAAACTCACCCCAACACAGAAGGACCCCACAGCCACGTCAGGGTCTCTGGAATTTGCTCAACCTGAAGGCTGGACTTGTTTAGGACTGCTGGCCCTTCAATCTTCTGCCCAGGCCTGTGGTGGGATGATGTCATAGGCAGACTGTTTCGTCATTCCCCAAGTATTCCCTGGCCTAGGGAGATGCAGGAGGTGGTAGGCAAGGATGGACCCCACCCTGGGCAGGTCCCACTTGGGGAGCAGAGTAGGAGAACATGTCCCCTGGCTGCTGTAAGCCATCTGCCCACAATCCCAGCCTCCCTGGTGCCCTGCACTACCATAGCACAGCCTGCCACTTGTCACCATAGCCACGGAGCTGCCAGGACCGCGTGTGTCTCAGCCCCTGCACAGGCCCAGTGCTGGCAACACACTGGACACATCTTAGGAGCCTGGGAGCTGTAGGCATGAATGGCAATGTTAAATATTTAGAGTGTCCCCAAAGGGACCACAGTGGAAACTGGATCCCACAGCCTGCAGCCTCAGCACCCATTACTGAAATGAATCCTGCTTTGCCCCTCAAGGTGCAGGCCTCAGCTGCTGGGTCCCAGACATACCTGTTCTCTGGAAAGATGGCCCCTCCTAGGCCATAGTGGACTGTGCCTCTACCCTGTCCCTGAGCCCTCTTGCAGCACACAGACCACCATGGTCTTAGCCTGCTATCTCTTGGACTGTGACCCTGACTCTAAGGGCTCTACAGCCAGGACCCTGTGGCCTTGAGAGTCCAGCCCTATCTTAAGTTCACACAGAGGGTGGCCAGGCCAAACCAGCATCAGATGGTGGCAGTTTTCTTTGGTTGAAACAGGATCTCACTGTGTAGCCCAGGCTGTCCTGGAATTTCCCATCCTCCTTCAACCTCCTAAATGCTGGGGTGACCAGCCTGTGCCGCCACACCTGGTTTACATACAAAGTACTGGGGTTGGAAGCCAGGGCTTCATGCTTGCTAGGCAAGCACTCTCTACCAGCTCAGCTTCATTCTCATCCCAATTTTTTTTTTAGCGTAGTCTGTAGTCCAGGCTGGCCTCAGCCTCCTGTGTGCTGGGATTACAGGCGATGCCACCAGCTCTTGTTGTTTGGTTTGATTTGTTTTTATTTCAGTACCTGGGATGGAACCCAGGCCCTCCTTCACACACACCAGAGAAATGTTCTGCTGCCAAGCAAGCTGATGTTCTTACTCTGAAGAGGGGAGTGAGCAGGGCCTGTGCTGGAGTCAGCCATGGGCCTCGAAGTCCGGAGTGCTTGGTCCACAGGGAGGCTCGCAATGGTGCTGCCAACTGGGCCGCCGTGAGCACCTCACGACTCTCAGAATGACGTCATCAGCTCTTTATCTCAGTTTTACCTAGAGTTTCAGTTGTCTGTGTATATGTGGCAGGATCTGACTGTCTGGTCCAGGCTGGCTTCAGCCTCCTAAATGCAGGCACGAGGCACCATGCCATTCTCCTGGACTTCAGTCTTCATCAAAAAAGTCTCATCACCCTCTGCCTCAGTTTTCCCCTCTTCCACAGTAGCAGCAAGACAGTGAGCTCAGGCTGGGTTGAGAGTGGGCTCTCTTGGGACTTGGAACTATGTCTCCATGTATCCACTAAGGTACTGTTGTCTGACAGAGTCACTCAACCTGGCACTGACAGGAGGTCTGTGCCCCTTAGAAGGCACATCAGGGTTGGGCTTCTTCGGGTACGGACTGCTCTATGCATTCATTCTCAATGGAATAAACCAGAGGCCGAACCTGGGTGCACACCCTAGCCCGTCACCTTGGTGGCCACCAGACACACTCGGGTGGAAAGGCTGATCATAAAGAAGACCACTTGGAAAGAGCAGGGAGCTGACTTCCAGAACACTATGGGGTTGGGGAGGTGAGGACAGTGGCCCACCCCCACCCCCTGCAGAGCCCCTCAGAGCCTGTGTCCCTCTCTACTTGCTCAGGGTATCATGCTGGTCTATGACATCACCAATGAGAAGTCCTTCGACAACATTCGGAACTGGATTCGGAACATTGAGGAGGTGAGGCCCCATCCCTTGAGCCCTCTGCTGGGAACCTCAGAGCCCTAGAGCCAGGGCTATGGTAGGGGCAGGGACCAGAATACATGCTGTCCACCCAAGCCCATCAGTGGCCCAGGGTGGGTTTGGCTTATCTTGCAGTCATGTTGGGGTCATCAAGAGCATTTGGAGCTTTGTAAAAAGAAGATTCTAGAACTGCAGTGACCCTTGGATTTGGAGAGCCCATCACAAAGACACATTTTGAGTTGCAGGGCAGGGTGTGAGCCCACCAGGCACATGCTCAAGCTGGCAGCTGGCTGTGAGGGAGGCTGCAGGGACGATGGGGCAGCCAGCACCAGCCCCTTGAGGCACCTTCCCGGCCAACCGCACCTGCCACCCTGATGACTAAACAAGTCTGGGGTGAAGACTTTACCCCGCTATAAAGCCACAGCGTTAGCATGTGTCACTGCCTGCCCAGGACTCAGAATGCCCCAGCCACCGAAGAGGCGGGCCCTTTGTTTACGATCTGGGGTGCAATGCCAGGCCACACCCCAGCTGCAGAAGCCGTCTCAGTCAAAAGAGGAGAGAGATGCTGCACTGGGCTTTGGGGATACTCCAAGTAGGTCTCTGTTGGACAGGAGGTGTCACTCACTGAGCTGCCTTCTGGTGTCCCCTCCCCTGGAGGCCGCTGGAAGGACTGACATGGGAGCCATTTCCAAGGGTGAAGGCAGGTTTGAGCCAAGCCCATAGCTAGGCAATGGCCAAGTACTTGGCTAGAAGCTTCTGCTTCCTAAGGCACAACTCATTTCCAGAGCACAGTGGAGACTGGGGGGTCTAAGCAAGACTCACAGCGTTGGCTAGTGAGGTGGCTCGGTGGGTAAAGGTGCTCACTGCCAAGCCCAATGACCTGAGTTCACTCCTCAGAACCCACACAGTGGGAGGAAAGAGCCAACTCTCAAAACTTATCCTCCACCTCTGTATACACACCACACAAACCCACACGCGCACACACACACATACATACATACAAAAATAAAGGGGGTCTTATAGAGGAGCTGGGGGGCCAAGTGCGCAGTGGAGGCTAAGATCTCGGCCCATCCAGGAGCCCTGGCCTTGGAGCTGTTTGCAACAGGAACTGCTCAACAGCTCGGGACCCGGGCCGCAGCTTCTGTGAGCTCCGCACACAGAGGTCCCCAGCCCGCTGCTCTGACCTATCTCACCGTCTCCTCAGCATGCCTCTGCAGACGTGGAGAAGATGATACTGGGGAACAAGTGTGACGTCAATGACAAGAGACAGGTGTCCAAGGAGCGAGGAGAAAAGGTAGGTGCCACTGCTGGCCTGCTGAGGGACAGAGCCTACTGAGGGCGAGCTGACATGCTCCCCGACAGAAAGCAGGCTCTGAGGATCTTCCTTCTTGGTCTTGGTGAAGCGGGGGCGACACACCATCCTGATTTGTCTGGAATGGAGGCAACTCGAGACCGGGTGACACCCCAGTAATGTATGAACTCTGCACAGGGCTGGAGGCCAGAGGCTGCTTTCAGCCAGCAGCAAAGACTTAGTGGGCTCTATATACTCCGTGCATGTCAGTAGAGCCTGCCGAGGCGGAGCAGGGAGGCGCCATAGCTTCGGGGCGGAGCTTGCTGTGGCCCAGGCCCTCTGTCCTGCCCTTCTTTGCTGCCTCTCCACTCAGTGCTATGTGGACCCTGCCTGGGAGAGCAGCCAGCCTAGTGCCCTCACACAGTGGAGGTAACACCCTCTGCCCAGTCTGGCCTGTCACTTCCCAGCCCCACCCCAACTCCCAATCCTCAGGGAGCCAGTAGAAGCTGAAGTGTACCTGTACCCTCCACAGCTGGCCCTTGACTACGGGATCAAGTTTATGGAGACCAGCGCAAAGGCCAACATCAATGTGGAAAACGTGAGTTCTGGGACAGGAGGTGTACTCAAACTAGGGGCTTCCCCTGCCAGCATTCAAGCCCATCTCTGGCTTCATCTCAGCCATGTCCATCGCCAGCAGGGCCCTGGAGCGGTGCTGTCTGAGGCAGTACCCAAAACCCTTCCCTCGCATACCCTTAGTTTTCGAAACTTGACACAGACCTCCAGAGCCAGGCATGGTGGCACAGTCCTACAACCTCGGTTCTCCGGAGGCCGAGGAGGAGTGCTGCCTCGGGTGAGGCCGGCACGGCGGTACAGCAAGGGACCCTGTCTTAAGAAAAAGCAAAACCTCCGTCTTCCTTCCACGTCACTGCACAGGACGGCCGGAGGGCAGTAGCCAGGGCCCTTGCCTCCCTCGCAGGCTTTCACCCGCCACTCCATAAGCCACCCGGGCTGTTTTCTCCCCGAGCCCTCCGTCAGGCCCCTTCCATCCCCTCATACTCTCCTCATTGAGGCCACCCCACAATGGCACCACTCGAGGCCCTAGCACCCCACCACCTGCACAACTGAACTTGCCAGGTCACAGGGGGCACACACCTGCAATTCCAGCACTCAAGTATAAATGCAGGAGGGTCAGGAGTTCAGAGTTCACCTTGGCTGCATAGTTGGAAGCAAGCCTGAGCTACATGAGACGTTATCTCAAAAAAAGGAAGGGACAGCCAGAAACAGAGAGCTAAGAGCTCCTTCCAGATCCTTCCAAGCCCTTCTAGATCAGCCAGTTAACCACTTGGTATGTTTGAGCAAATCACATGATCTCTGTGAGGCTTTGTCCAGGGGGCCTAGCTGAGAACAGTGCCAGCTCATGGGGCTGTCAGCGTGGGCAGGTGGCCTGTCCCCAGGGCACTCTACAGAAGGACCAGTAATGGCGGGTCAAGGCACGGTGAAGACAGGAGGCAGAGCCAGGGACACCTCTCTGCCCTGCCTCACACGCTGAGGACCAGGTCCCGCTATTCAAGGACATGGATGGCCTGCTTTTTCCACAGGCATTTTTCACCCTCGCCAGGGATATCAAAGCAAAAATGGATAAAAAATTGGTGAGTACCTTCCCTGGTGTTCACTCACAGTGCTCTGGGCTGCAGCCATCATGTGGCCCAGGCCTGCTGCATGCGTGCGTGCGTGCGTGCGTGAATTTGGAATCAGGTTGGTGTCAGGCATCTTACTTAGTTCCTCTCCACTGTAGTTTCTGAGACTCATTGAGCCTCAGACTTGCTAGTTAGGCCAGGCTGGCAGGGAGCCTCTCTCTCCAGCACTAGGGTCACAGATATACGCCACCACATCTGTGGCTTTTGTTTTTTTCTTTTTAAAACAAAAGTTTAATATTTTTATTTTATGTGTTCAAGTGTGTTGCTTGCATGTGGGTAGATGCACCCGTGTTGTGCAGTGCCCACAGAGGTCAGAAGAGGGCATCAGATCCCCTTGAACTGGAGTTTATAGATTGTTGTTAGCCACCATGTAGGTGTTGGGAATCAAACCTGGATCCTCTGCAAGAGCAGTCAGTACTCTAAACTGCTGAGCCATCTTTCTATCCCCAGTTTTGGAGGTTTTTTCCTTAAATTATATGCGGGGGGCAGTATGTACACACGTGAGTGCAGGTACCCTCGCCTCCCCGGGAGCGAGAGTTACACGTGAACAAGCCCAAACGTAGGGCCTCTACAGAAGTACTGTGTTCTGAGGCACTGAGCTAGCTCTCAGCCCCACACTCTGAGAGGTGAACTCGTCTTCATACTTAGGCAGCAGGCACTTGACTGACTGAGCCATCTCCCCAACCCCCTAGTCCTGCCTTATAAGACTCGGCAGGTCTCAGAAAGGAACAGTTTGTGAGTGTGGTTCAGGCACTGGTACCAGGCTTTGCTACTTGTCTGAGAATTTTTTTTCTTTTTACCATTTTCTGTTAAACAGCCAAGGCTAGATCGTTTATAGATGTTTATTATAGCTAGTCGTACGTGTCATGCCAGCACTCAACAGGTTGAGGCAGAAGGGTAATATTTTGTGACCAGCCTGAGCTACACAGTGAGACCCTATTTCAAAAACAAAGAATCTGGGTTTGTTGTTTAGCAGTTGTGGGGGCTGGGACGTCTGACAACATCTCCAGTGTCTGCTGAGGGGCTTGTGTGGTGCCCATGATGACAGTGAGTGATCACTAGCTGGCATCTCGGTTCCTCCCTTGTAAACCACCTTTTGCCATCATGATGGGCGCCCTCAACTTCACCCAGTCTGAACCGGCCCCTCAGGCCTCGCCTCC
Source organism: Eospalax fontanierii (assembly GCA_035773235.1). Lineage (NCBI taxonomy): Eukaryota > Metazoa > Chordata > Mammalia > Rodentia > Spalacidae > Eospalax > Eospalax fontanierii. Next base: position 11,308,563 of record CM069554.1, read on the forward strand.
TAACACCGCTGGTCTCTCTGGGGGGTTGTCTCTGTGTTGCTGTTTTGTTTAGGATAGCCTCTCCTGTTGCTCGAGCTGTCCTGGAACTCTGTAAACCAGGGGAGCTTTTACAGAGATTCGCCTGCCTCTGCCTCCCAAGTTCTGGGATTAAAGGCATATACCACCACACCCAGTAGGGGGATCCATTTCTAAGTTTTCAGCCATGAATTCTGGGGACACACAACACCAGGTTTGTGGAAAAAGAGCCTGCTCCCCAGACCTCAAGCAAGGCTGGGTCCATATGAGCATCTCGGTCCCCCTGTTCTTTGTGTCTGACAGTGACCTGGCAAACACAGAGAATCCTTGACCTTCCCTGGACCTAGTTCCTGTCAGACCTGAGTGTGAGGGACCTCAGGCTCTCTCATGGGGGACTTTAGGGGTCCCTCACCATCCAACCTCTGGTTGCTTTTCTGCATTTCATTTTCTTTGTGGGCTGTATGGAGCCCACATGCTGCTAGGCAGGTGTCAGCACCCTGCTCGCCTCGGTCCCCCTTCCCGTTCCCACACAGCCCACACCCAGACCTGCCCCTGCTTAGCCCCTGCTGTTTTGATGGCAGTCCCCGTTAGCATCTACAGTCCTCTCCTGAGTCCAGCACATCACTGGAGCTTGGAGACGTTGGGGTACAGTGGAACCCCGCCTCTCTGGGCCTGCCCCTCCCCCGCCAAGTTACCGCAGTGTGGGGCTCTTGCAGGTCTGCTCACCCAGCTGCACGTAAAATACAGCCTGTCCTTCAAGTCACTCCAGTATCACTAAGGTTCCATTCATCCCCTGAAGTGTGCCCAGGGCCGACTCACTGGCTCCTCTTCCACTGTTCAATCCAAATGGCTGCAGTTCCTATAAACAACGTGCAGCATAGACTTTATCCCACGTACTTTTTTCAATCAACATAATGTCATCAGAATTGGAGTCCTGGGCCAGTGAGATGGCTCAGTGGTAAAAGTACTTGCCACCAACCAAGCCTGATGACCTATGTTTTTAAAGATTAGAGTTTAGGCCCTGTGTCCTAACAGTAGGTGGGCCTACTGGGGCACAGTGGGTGGTGGAACTCTGAGCCCAGGTCTCCCAGACTCTCCACAGTAGATGCTCGGTGTGGATGCTTGCTGTGGATGCTCAGTGTGGCTGGGTAGACAAATGGAAAGAGTAGGGAGAGGACACTGGGAGATGCAGAGACGAAACAGTGAACAAATGTTAAAGGTTTGTACCACTGGGGAATGTTGCTCGGTGGTGGAGCACTTGACCAGCACGAGGTCCCAGGTTCCACCCCTAGTAGGAGCAGAAGTGTGGAGAGGATGTGTGGGGGAGAGAGGGCGAGAGCCTGCGGGAGGACGAAGCGGGGCCTTGAGCCTGTGAAGATGAGTGAACTGTCAGGTGAGAAGACGGAAGCAGGTTTGGTTGGAAGAAGGTTCGTGCGTGGCTGAGGACTGACAGAAAGAGATGACAGGTGGTTAGGAGTGAGTCAGAGAAACGGTGGCTGCTGGAAGGGTGGGTGGTGAGTGAAGAGTCGGCAGATGATGGTTCACCCGAAAGGACTGGCTGGTGGGTGGGTGTGTCGGACGATGTGTGGATGTGGGGAGCAGGTGAATGGGGATGGGGGGGGTACGTGGGTGAGGACGGAGTGGGGGACGGGTGGAAGGAAGGGCTGACTGAGTAGATGAATGGCGGATGGCTGGATTTGGGGTGTGCAGATGGGGGTGGCCAGCGAGTGATGACAGCAGACAAACTTCCTCTGACTTCAGGAAGGCAACAGCCCCCAGGGGAGCAACCAGGGAGTCAAGATCACAGCCGAGCAGCAGAAGAAGAGCAGCTTCTTCCGGTGTGTTCTTCTGTGAGCGCCACCGCCTTACTGAGCCTTCTCAGCCCCACTGACTGTGCCTGTCCCGGGCGAGCCTCCACCGCCCTGCCGCTGGGCCACGGCTACCCGAACACAATTAAGAAATTGATTATTTTAGTAACTGTCTGATCTTTTCACCTTCGGAGATGGAACGAGTTAGAATTTTGCTACTTTTCTGGGTCATCCGACAGTCGGGCCCATCCATCCCATGTCACATCACCAGAGAGAGACGGAGAGAGATGGAGTGGGGTGCCTTCTGTTCCTGTCCCACCCAACAGTCAGTCCACAGCCAGCCTGTCCCTCCGCCGTGGGAGCAGTGCCAGTAGCAGGGCCTGGCCCACTAGGCCCACACCCTGCAACACCACCGACGTCGCCATGTCACCGTGCAGCAGTCCTGGAGGTCCCGCCTGCCACGTCTGAGGGCCACCTCCACTCTCAGCTCTGGACGAGTGATGACAGCCATGTCCCCGTCTCTTGTTTTTGCGTGTCAAACCAAAGGGAAGCACAAATTAAAGAAAACCTGTGTAGAGGGTGTGGGCAGAAGTGGACAGCTCATGTGGCCACAGCCAGACAGTCTGCAGTCCGGCACCAACGGGACGCTGTCCAAGGCAGGTGACCCTGGGATGGCCACCGCTCACCCCATCATCGGTCCCGTTCTTCTCACCCTTCCGCCAGCTGCATATCGATTGGACGCTTTCTTTTTCTAGCTGAGATTACTTTTTATTTTTCCAGATTCCTAATGCCATAAAGTGATTCCGTCTTTGATTTTCCAGCAGCAGACCCAGGCAATGGGGAGCAGGTGTGGTTACCTGTCCCTGCTACATGGGGCCAAAGGCTGTGCCCCCTCGTGGGCACCTGGTCTCTGAGGCCCAGACAGGCATTCCTTGGTATCAGGCTGCCCCACAGTCTGGGTGGGTTGTCGCTGTTGTGTTTTGAGAACTTTGCCCTCCCAGGGAGGCTACAATTGGGACCAGATACCCCAGCGGGAGGGGTGTCACCTAGGAGCCCCTCCTTTTTACTTCAACCCTCCCCCAAACCGCTGTCAGTCCATTGGCATCGGGATCTCTCCCCCTTTTTTTGAAATTAAAACCAATGTACCAGCAATAGCTGACCCTGCCCTGGAGTCTCTAATGTGCCCTGTCCACAGTGACCAGTGTGCTTGAGGGAAGCAGGTTCAAATGCGTTTTAGAAGGAACAGTTTTCATGCCACAGTGAACCTAGAATCCAGGTGACCATGTTGGGCTGCATGTTCAGTAGACACCTTTTATTAAATATGGTTTGGAGAAGAGACAGCTCAGTGGCTAAGAGCATTTGCTGCCTTTTCAGAGAACCTGTGTTGACTTCCCAGTGTCCACATCAGGCAACTCACAACTGTCTATAACTCTAGCTCCAGGGAATCTGGCCTCCATTGGCATCTGCACTCATGTGCGTGCACCCCAACACTCAAAATTAAATCTTTAAAGCAGGGGACTGGAGAGATAGCTCAGCAGTTAAGGGCACTGGCTGCTCTTGCAGAGGAGCCAGGTTCGATTCCCAGCACCCAGATGGCCACTAACCATCTGTATGTAACTCCAGTTCCAGGGGATCTAACTCCCTTTTCTGACCTCTGTGAGCACCTACCTACATGCAGGCAATACACTTACACACATAAAATAAAAATAATAAAATATTATAAAGTTGGGGGCTGGAGAAATGGCTCAGTGATTAAGAGTACATACTACTTGTACAGAGGACCCAAGTCAATTCCCAGCCCCCACATTAGGCACCTTACAACCACCTCTAACTCCAGCTCCAGGGAATCTGACGCCTCTAGCATCTTAGGACACTAACACCCATGTTTTTTTAAGTTTTAGTTTTATGTGTATGGGTGTTTTGCATGCATGTGTGTAAATGTACCACTTGCATGCAATGCTCATGGAGGTCAGAAGGGGGCACTGGATCCCCTGGAACTGGTTGCAGATGGTTGTTAGCCTGCCATGTGGATGCTGAGAACTGAACCCAGATCCTCTGCAAGAACAGCCATTGCTCTTAACCACTGAGCCATCACTCCAGCCCCAGTAATTTTTAAGTGGGCTGCAGACTAGGAAGATGATTGAGTCAGTAAAGTGCTTGCCTGATCAGCCTGGAGATCGGAGTCTGGTCCACTGTACCCAGTGGCCTTCACTTGTAATCAGGCCCAGGGCTGGGCAAGTAGCAGCCTCCCCTGAAGCTCGCCAGTCACTGGTCTAGTGGGTGAACTCCAGGTTGTGAGAGGTGCTGTCTCAGTGAGGAGGATAGAGAGCTCCTGAGCAAGAACACTCAGGGCTGACCTCTGGCTTTCACATGGGTGCACACACCTAGGCACACATGGATAGCTACAGGAAATGAAGAGGCTGGAGGCAAGCTCAGTGGTGAGTGCCTGCCTGGCCTCTTCAAGGTTCCATCCCCAGCATCTAAACCAATAAACTCAGCCAAGCACTGTGGCACAAGGCTGTGGTCCCGGCTACCAGGGAGGCTGGGGCAGGAGGACAGCTTGAGTCTGGAGTGCAAGCCCACTGAGATTCTTATGCCTCCCATGCAGATCCTCACGTCCTGCTTCTCCAGTCTGGCTCTCCAGGTGGTTTTCTGTACCCTGCTGGGAATATCTAAGACACCCTAACCCCCACCCCTCAGTTATTACTCACTTGGATAGCTGTACCCTGTCAGTCCGTTTTTCTTTTCTGTTAGGAAATGCGTGAGACAGGCTACTCTGTAAAGAAAATAGGTTTATCTAGCTCATGAGTCGGAAGGCCAAAAGTCCCAGGATCAGCAGTACCATTGGTTCAGGCTCTAACCATGACTTCATGGTGTGATCCTGTTGGGGAATGGGGGTGGGGAGGAGTCTTACATAGTCCACATTGGCCTTGAATTGATCCATCCCTAGTGTCAGGATGATGGATGTGCCACCTTGCTGTGCCAAAGGTAGAACCTGGGGATTAAAAGGCATGCAGGGCTACCCCATATTTGTTTTCCATTTTTAATTTGTGTGTGTGTGTGTGTGTGTGTGTGTGTGTGTGTGCGCGCGCGCGCGCGCAGGGCAGGACATCCGAGTCCCTGGACCTGTAGTTACAGTTGGTTGTGAGTCTCTTGACATGGGTGCTGGGAACTGAACTTAGGTCCTCTGAAAAGTGTCCTTAACTACTGAACCATCTCTTCAGCCCTTTGAACGTTTTAGCAGTTGTTTTATTGTGTGTGTGTGATGCATGTGTGACCATCGGGGCACAGCTCTGTGTCTGTGGCATCTATTGCCTCCTCCCACCGTCACACGGGTCCCAGGGGTCGAACTCAGGTCTCCAGGCTTGTGTGCCCAGCACCTTTAACCACTGAGCCATCTTGCTAGCCTCAATGTTTTTGTTTTTTTGGGGTGTTTTTTTAGACATAAGGATTCATGTAATCCAGGCTACACAGGGTCTCACCATCTTCTGCATCAGCTTCTCCATGTGCTGCGATGACGGGTGTGAGCCTCCATGCCTGACTTATGTTGGTTGGTCTTAGCTTTTACTTCAACCTCGGCATGGAACTCAGTGTTTGTGGAATGAACAAACCAGTATGAATGAGTAGAATACACATGCGTCCTGCAGAGCGGGAAGCAGCTATGTCACTACCCTGCACCTGGAACTTCCGACCCCAGCACATCCCAGCGCTGCTCCACGACGGCTCCACTCCCATTCATACACGAGGTCGTGAGGAGAGGCTGACGGCAGCAGAGCCCTGGGTCCCAGCTCCTCCCTCCTGGCCACCACTGCCCACTTCCTGCACACGGGGGTCTCACAGAGGATGTCACTCTGTGGGAGACAGCAGCCCCCAAGGGGCTCAGAGGAAGTGTGGTTGGCAAAAACATCCATGTTCCCAGAGACCCAGAGCCCCACGCAAAGGAGGGCCTCAAAGGTCAGATTGTCTAGGTGATAGGGACCCTGTCTGGTACCTTCCCAGTGGAGGCGGGGAGCCATAGACATGAGGACCAGAGAGGTCAGCCCTGCCTGGGAAATCAGAGCCCCTGGGCCTGCATCTCACCTGGGGCCACAAAAGCCAGTAAATCACAGTAAGATCATGCACCTAATACTTCTGCACAGCTGAGCCCCTCCCCTGGTTTGAGACCGTGGGAACTGTCCGACCTCGTTAACCAATGCAGACCTGGAGAGGCCAAGCAATTCCAGGCTGTACAACAGGTGAGGAAAAGGCTGGCTTTCTAGACTCCTGCTTGGCCTTTGTGGCCCAAAGACTTCCACAAGCCCCACGGTCCCCAGGAGGAGCAACGGCTCAAGGAGACCTCCAACTTGACATTCTGTTTATCTACACAGGCCCAGGGCAGAAGGAAGTGGTTTTGCCAGTATGCTCAGAGGAGGGTGGGGCAGGCAGCTCTCTGCCAAGGCCCCTGACAAGCCCAGGGAGACATTCCCCAGGGGCAAGATGTGCAAAGAGGCCCCTACAATAATTGAGTCCATTTTTAATCAGAAGAAAAGTCAGGCATGGGATGGGGCTGGTATGGCAGAGCATCCACCTGGCATGCCCGAAGCCCTGGCTCCGCCCCCAGCAGTATATGTCATGGTGACACATGCCTGTGGTTCAGGACTTGGGAGGTAAAGGCAGGAGGATGAGTTCAAGGTCATCCTTGGCTACATAATAAGTTTCAGGTCAGTTTCAGCTGTGTGAGAGCCTGTCTCAGAAAACAGTAGATTAACACTTTGGTCTACACTGGTTTTAGTTAGAATCTCACTACGTAGCTCAAGCCGTCCTGGCATTTCCAATCGTCGTGCCTCTCAGCCTCCCAAATGCAAAGATTGTAAACTTGCCCCATCACATTATTCCTAGTTTAGGTTGTCTGGAGAACAATACAGTTGTAGAGTGTCATTTCAAATGTGTTTTTGCAGAGGACAGTATGCCGGGACTCTGTATACATGATGCAGCCTTGCTCTAAGCAGCCTCAGGGTCTTTGCACATGCTGTTCGTTCAGTCTACACACCATTCCTCACATCCATCAAGTGGTCTCCTATTTGCCCCCTTGCCTTTTAGTTTTCTTCTGATCACCATGCCCCACTAACTGACAGGTGTACACCTCAGGGCTGCAGTAATCTTTCTCTCCTCTTGATAGAATGTTGATACCAGAAGCTGGGAATGTAGCTCAGTGAGTAGAGTGCTTGGAGCTCAGTTGGTACAGTGCTTGCCTAGCATGCATAAAACCCCATGTTCCTCCCCAGCACCACAAAAACTTGTGGTGGGGCACATACACGACATCCCAGCATTTAACTCAGGCCAAGGCAAGAGGATCAAGAGTTCAAGGTCATCCTCAGCTGTATAATAAGTTCTAGACCAGCCTGGGCTACATGAGACAGTGTCTCAAAATAATAATAATAATAATGAATAAATAAATAAAAGAATATTGATGCTTGGAAGGAGGGACCACAGCAGTTTTGGGGTTCCTCCAGGAGCTGGTCCGCAGTAGGCACTGTGGGAAAACCTGATCAGAACCAACTCCCCTCCACCTGTGGCTGGGACTGTAGATAGAAGCCCTGAGGGTTGTCTTGGTGCCGCCCCAGTTCACCTGCAAGAGGAAACAGGAACTGCTCGGCCGCCCTCCCGCCCTCCTTTGCTGCCTTCCTGACGTGCAGACCATAAACTGAAACAGACTCCTTCCCCTGCTTCCCGGCCCCTGGCAGCCTCATAGCCCAGGCTCTCCCAGGTATGCATCCTCATCCACTGGTAGAACCTCCGGGAGTTCAGCACAGGGGGCGGGGCCGGGGGGGGGGGAATGAGTCGGGGGCAGGGAGGAAGCAGAAGAGAGAGGAGGGCTTCCCGGAGGGGAGGACCTCACAAGGTGGTGTGGCACAGTAACCCACATCTATCCTGTCAGCAGGGAGACTGAGACGGGAGGACCAAAGGTTTGAAGCCAGCCTCAGTGACATAGTGAGACCAAGTCTCAAAAAAATTTTAAAAAATGGAGCTTGGGGCAGTCTGGGGATGGGACAGCCATAGAAAGAGGAGAGCAAGGGACACAGGACCAGATGGGTTTGGGTAGAGTGAGGATGTCTTGAAGGAAGAAAAAGGAGTAAACTATTAGAATTTCATTCAGCCCTCTACCCGCAAACAGCTTTTTGTCCTCCGGGCCAGCCTGTTCCATGTGCTCTGGGGGGCGGGGAACAAAGAAACCAACGACCTCCTACCCCTGTGTCAAAAAAGCCGCTGTGGCCAAGGCAGGAACAGACATATACTGTCCAGCCCCACAGGGCCTGCCCCAGCAGAGGAAGGAGTGGTCAGAAAACCTAGTGGGGAGAGGAAATTGCCAGGGCTTTGTTGGGAGAAGAGGGCCAGGGAGGCTGCCAGGGGCCCCAGCTGGGCTTACACTCATGGCAGTCTGCCTGCCTCGGCCTCCTAAGTGTCAGGATTATAGTGTATGCCAATAGCACAGGCTCTGCGCCCCAGCACTGAGTGTGATGGTGCACCCCTGCCTAACAAGCAGGAGGAAACAGGAGCTACAGATAAGACCGTTCAAGACCAGTCTGAGTTACGCAAGACCTGGTCTCCAAAGTGGAAAAAGAAAGAAAATAATTGAGCGTGCAATCTCTATCTCTATCTCCATGTACTATATATGTAAGCAGTGTATGTAGTATGTAACATGTACTGTGTTACTTAGACAGTGCTCTGCCTGAGCCATCTCCTCTCGCACACAAATCATAAACGAAAGTAAGCACAAAGATGTTAAACTTCTGTGTTGGTCACACAGAGGCTCTGTAGGGTAGAACGCTTGGTTTTCATTGCAGATTCCAGAATCTATCATCCTAGACTTGCCTAGGGAGACCCCAGCCTGGAGGACACAGAACTGCTGAAGATATTCCAACTCCATGGGGCGCCCAAGGGAGGGAAGGAAGAAGGGGCTGGGCATCACCAGCCATTCCTTAATAGATCCGTTTAGCATCATGAGATCACAGCACTCTCACAGGAAGGCATTTGTTCTCTGGGGAGAAAGAATCCACAGCCATCTGCTAGCAGTCCCTCCCTGCAGGCTCAATCTACCTCAGGTTTTCTTAATACAGGGGTGGTGTTAGAAATAAAATTCGAGGCCCAAGGACCCCATCAATACCACACTAAGTACACACAGACAAAGCGAAAGTAACTCTGCAAGGCTTGGGGGGCTTTTATCCCTAACGCAAAAGAACTGTGTCTTTTCCTCGTTGACTGGGGTCCAACCTCACAGTCTTTCCTGGTTGCAATCAGATGAAGGGAGGAGAGCTCCAGAACTTCAGGCCATCGGCTCAGGAATAACTGCATCGGGGCCTTTTCCTAAACAAAAGTCTTACAGGGCATGACATGATGAAAAGATTAGAATTCCTTGTCATAAACCAAGCTGTAGGGTTCAAACGAAAAGACTGGTATCTAATGTTTCTTACAGCGGGAGGTGAGAGAGCAGCACGAGTCCAGCAGGACCACGGCTACTGTTTTCCCATCGGTTTAAAGGCTTTGCATGCAAGGCACACCACGGCCCAGCCATACCCTGAGTACAAATTTGTCAACATGTATGTGAATTAGCAGAGTCAGAGGGGCTGGGCATGGTGGACACCGGTCACCCCAGCACTCTGGAAGTGAAGGCAAGAGGGTCAGAAGTTCAAGGTCATTCTCAGATACATAATGAGTTGGAGGCCTGCTATGTGAAACCAAGGGCTCATAGAATGGCTCAGTCTGTAAAATGCCTTCTGTTCAAGCCTGAGGACCTCAGTTCAGATTCAACACCCCTCAGAAGTCTTGGAAAAACCAGGCACAGTATTGGTCATCTGTAACCTCAGCACTGAGGAGGCCACAGAGTGGGAGTCGGAGACCGGTGGGTCCTGGAATTTGCTGATCAGCCTACCTGAATGGCTGTGCTCCAGGTTCAGTAAGAGACGGTCTCAAATTCCATAGTGTTTGGGCCAGTGAGACAGCTCAGCAGGGAAAGCAGCTTGCTGTAAAGCCTAACAACCTGAGTGTGATCCCCAGAACCCACGTGGTGGAAGGAGAGAACAGACTCCTGAAAGTTGTCCTCTGACCTCCACACATGCTGTGGTCTGTGAACACTACACACACACACACGTGCGCGCGCACACACACACACACACACACACACACACACCAAAAGTGCCCAGGACATTCACTCAGGAAACAAGTCTGTATTTACACCTATTACTCTTGTTGCTCTGACCACCCGAAAGGCTTTCTGGTAGAGAAGATGCCACAGATTCAAATATCAGAATAAAAAAACAAGGACCAAGATTGACTGCCTAACTCTTTCCCTCCCTCTCCCCGTAAGTGACGTTCTTTGCTGGATGCCATGACGGAAGCCGGGAAGCTGCCCCCGCCGCTGCCCCCTCGGTTGGACTGGTTCCTGCACACCCAAGTGGGCCCACTGGCCCGATGCGGAATGCCTGAGTGGTTCCATGGCACCATCTCTCGAGAGTGAGGACACACCCTTGCCCTTTGCCTGTCTGGTACCCGGATTCCCAGTCCCTCACCTCTGCCCACAGTGAACATTTGGAGAGCCCTTAGGTAGCAGGCCCTGCTTACACGATTGTCACATCAGCCTGTGACTCACCTTCCCTGGGGGAAGCTGAGGGTCAGAGAGCGACAGACACCTGACTGAGACCACACAGCACACTCAGCACAGCTGGGCTCTGAACTCAGTGGTTTTTACTTGGGTCACCACACTCTACTTACTAAGGACAGGCAGGGACAGGCAGGCAAGGACTATGGGAGAGAGCCCCTAGCGTCCATTAGAAGCCTCCAAATGACACAGGTCTTGTATATTCCATGGCTTCAAACCACCAAGAAAAACTGTGGTCTTTGTTCATTTGGCACCTGTGGCTGGACTCAGTTGTAGAGTGCCTGTAGCTCAGCTGAAAGGGTGCTTGTAGTTCAGTTGATGGAGTACCTGCAGCTCAGTTGGTAAAGTGCCTGTAGCTCGGGTGAGAGCGTGCTTGCCTAACATGCACATACCCCTGGGTTCTTCCCCCACCCGCATAAACCAAGTGTGCTATCACCCTAGGGCTCGGGAGATGGAGGGTGGAGAATCAGGAGTTCAGTGTTGTTCTCAGCTACATAGAGAGCATAAGGCCAGCCTGGGCTACATTAGACCCTTTCTCAATAAGGAAAAAAAGGACTATCAAAAAAGGTTGGCCTCCTCACGCCACGGTGATGGTTCTGGTGTTGAGATGGTGGACAAGAGTGTTCCTAGTTCTTGGGATCTTAGCCAAAGAATTGAAAATAAGGTCTCACACAGATTTTCAAAAGTAGCAAGATTTACAGAGGGTTATATATTGGCAAGATTAATGGCAGGGCCAGTGGGATGGGTGGCTCAGCAGGTAAGGGCACTCATCACCAAGCCGGAGGCTCTGATTCCATCCTTGAGACCAACATGGCAGAAGGAGAGAACGAGAACCACCTCCCACAGAACCTCCACTCAAGCACGGTGGAACATTCATAAGTATGCACACACGCACAGACTACTGTCATCGAATGTAGTAACAATATATTGGAGGAACTGACAGCCACAGGCGTGGGGGCCCTCAGAGCTCCTGGGTTTTGTTCAGAGCTCCAAAAAAAGATTTTTGTTGCTGGGTTTTTCCATTTGTTGGTTTGTTTTTCTTTTTTGTTTTGTTTTGTTTTGTTTTGTTTTGAGACTAGGACTTCCTTTAGCCCCAGTTGGACAGAAACTCACCACATAGACCAGGCTGACCACAGAGATCCACCTGCCTCTGCCTCCCAAGTGCTGGGATTAAAGATGTACATCACCATGCCAGGCTGATTATTATTGTTATTATTATTTTGTGTGTATGAGTGCAGCGTCTGCATGTATGTAAGTGCACCCATGTCGTGCAGTGCCCATGGAGGTCAGAGAGTGTTGGATTCTCCTGGAACTGGAATTACAGACAGTTGTTAGCTGCCATGTGGGGGGTGGGAACTGACCCTGGGTCCTCTGCAGGAGCAGCCATTGCTCTTAACCACTGAGCCATCTCTCCAGCCCCCAAGGACTGATTTTTTTTTTTTAATGTGTGAATGTTTTGTTTGCTTGTATGTGCACCATGTATATGAAGTATCCTCAGAGGCCACAGGCAGGCATCAGACCCCTTGGGACTGGAGTTAGGGAGTCATGAGCCACCATATGGATGCTAGGAACCCAACTTGGGCTCTTAACTGTTGGGCCATTGTGTCAGCTAATCTCCGCACTTTAGTTTTTGAGACAACGTCTCATTATGTAGCCCTGGCTGGTCTGGAACTTACTGTAATGTCCAGACTGGCCTGGAACTCATAGAGATCTGCCTGCTTCTGCTTCCCAAGTGCTGGGGTTAAAGGCTGAGCCACCATGCCTGACCCTCGGGGTTTCCTGATAGAGTGGGTAATTCTGTTTTGATTAACAGGCTTGGATTATGCAAGACTTTGCTCCTGTGCATTTGATTTTAACCATATGCAAGCCCAGTTATGCAAAGGCATAAGATGGTAAATAGAGGATTCTCCTTAAAAGTCCACTTGAAGGACACAGTGTAGCTAATTGCACACGCACCCAAAATCAATTGAGTATAGATGAGACTTTTTTTTTCTTAATTTTTAAAGATTTTTTAAAAATTTGTTTTATGTGTTTTGCCTGAACCTATGTAAGTGCACCAATGCATGCAGTGCCCTTGGAAGGCAGAAGAGAGTGCTGGAACCCCCTGGAACTGGAGTTTAGGGACAGCTGTTAGCTGCCATGTGGGTGCTGGGAACCAAACCTGTTCCGCCTGCAAAAGCAGCCAGTCCTCCTAACTGCTGAGCCATCTCTCCAGCCCTAAGAGATTAAAAGATTTATTATATTTTCTTCACTTTATTACATGTGTGAAGGTCAGTGGACATCTTGTGGGGATCCGTTCTCTCCTCCCTTTAAATGATTTATGGGAATCAAACTCGAGTTGTTGGGTTTGGCAGCAAGAACCTTTACCTGCTGAACCGTCTTGCCAGCCTGGATGAGAGGCCTTCTGTTCTTCCCAGATGACTGAGAGCACACTGGCAGAGAAAGTGTCTAGATTGGATTGTTTAGGGGTGGGGACATTTATCCCATCGTTCAATGAGGGGTGTTTGTGTAGCCCAGCTACTTGGGTGTCCAATGTTTCCAGGTGCATTGTCCAAAGAAGACTAGGTGTGCCCAGACGCAGGTGGGAGGAGCCAGGCTGAGCAGTAAGTTACGAGAGGGCAAAACCAAATTTATAGTCGCAAGTTGCTCCACATCCTGAGCCTCTTGTGTGTGCCAGCCTCTGTGTCCAGCCACTCTCCTCCTCTGTGCCTCTCCAGGACTGCTGAGAACTTACTGGAGTCACAACCTCCAGGGACCTTTCTTATCCGAGTCAGCCGCAGCCACGTGGGATACACTCTTTCCTACAAGTAAGGCTTGTCCCTGGGGGAAGGAGGGGGGACCCGAAGCATGGGGGTAGGGGTGTACCTGAGTCTTTCTGAGCGAGGGCCAAGTGCCTGTGGGGTTTGCACAGACCCAGATGGAGAGGAATGGTTGCAGGCATGGCTTTATCCAGCTGCCAGGGAACACTGGGAATCAAGACCGCGAGGCTGTGTCTGAGGACAGAGGCTGCGGAGGACTGAGGGTAGTTGCTGCCTCCCGCCACCATCTAATTAGTGATTTGTTTTCCTTTTCTTTGTTTATGTTGGTTGGTTTGTATTTTTTTGAGACAGGGAAATCTTTATATAGACCAGGCTGGCCTCAATCTCAGAGATCCACCTCTGCCTCCTGTACTGGGATTAAAGGTATGCGCCTCCACTCATGACCCTAATTAGTGATTTCTCCTTCCTTCCCTTCCTTCCTTCCTTCCTTCCTTCCTTCCTTCCTTCCTTCCTTCCTTCCTTCCTTCCTTCCTTCCAGTGTATTGCCTACATGTATGTAAGGGCATTCGTGTCATGCAATGCCTGAGGAGGACAGAAGAGGGCATCAGATCCCCGGGAACTGGACTTACAGGCAGTTGTAACTCCATGTGAGTGCTCAAATTCGAACCCAGGTCTTCTGCAGGAGCAGCCAGTGCTCTTAACCCCTAAACCATCTCTCCAGCTCCAATGATTAGTTTTTTCTTGAGTCTGAGTTAAGGGAACCAGAGCAGCCAAGCTCCCAAAAGCTTCAAAGCCTGATTTTGGCATCTCAGAAAGTACAAGACAGAACCCTCTTTTTTTTTACTTTATCTCTTTCTACTCCCCCACACACAACCTTCTTGGAGAAGTTCTCACTGTAGTCCAGGCTGGCCTTGAACCTGCTCCATGGTGGCGCACACCTGTCATTTTTGTACTCTGGAGGATCAGTTCAAGGTTATCAAGACCTATATAGTGAGCCTGAGTCCAGTTTGGACTACATAAGAACTTGTCTCAAAAAATAAATTAAATAAATAAATAAATGGTGGGCACGGTGCACACTTTTAATCCCAGCGCTTGGGAGGCAGAGGCAGGCAGATCTCTGTGAGTCCAAGGCCAGCCTACCTAGGATACAGAGTGAGTGAGACCCTGTCTGAAAAAATGGGGGGAGGGGATTCGCTACTGTGGTTTGGTGGAGACAGAGTCTCACTCTGCATCCTCCTGCCTCAGTCTTCCGCGTGCTGGGATGACCTGTGACCACACTGAGTTTATAGTACCTTATTTCATCCTTACAAGAATCCTTGAGGTCTGCTGGAGAAACTCCATGTTGAGGATGGAGAGATGGCTCAGTGGTTAACAAGCACTGACTCCTCTCGCAGATGACGCAGGTTCAGTTTCCAGCACCTACATGGCAGCTCACCACCCTCTGTAACTCCAGTTTCCAGAGGATCCTCTTCTGAGATCCTCCTGCATTGTATATCACAGGTGCACTTACATACCTGCACTCAAAACACTCATACACGTAAAATAAAAATAAACTTAATAAAAAAATTTTAAACGAAAGAAACCCTGTGTGGTAACTGGGGAAACCGAGGCAAAATGTGACTGGGTTGGGATGGCTGAACTGCACCGTGAGGCAGGTGCACAGAGCTGTGTCCCGAGCCCAACCTGCCTCCACAGAGCTCAGAGCTGCTGCCGTCACTTCATGGTGAAGCTCTTGGACGACGGGACTTTCATCTTCGCTGGGCAAGACGTGGTCCATGCCTCTCTGGACGCCCTGGTCATCTTCCACCAGAAGACGCCCATTCGGCCGCACGGAGAGCTGCTGACTCAGGCCTGCGGGCAGGTGAGACCCCAGCTGACCGCCAGGGCTGCCTCTCCAGGGGTCTCTGTCCTCCGGGTCCCTGCCCGCTGGGTAGCACAGACCTTCTGCATGAGTACTCACAGTGATCCAAGTGGGTGTAACCTTGGTTTAACTGCGGGAATGGCTCATCCAGCGGCTCCGTGGGCGTGTCCCGAGGGCTGCTATGGGTGGGGCTCTGGCCTCACGAGAACTGGTGGGCGTGTCCCGAGGGCTGCTGTGGGTGGGGCTATGGCCTCAAGAGAAGTGGAGGGCGTGTCCCGAGGGCTGCTGTGGGTGGGGCTCTGGCCTCAGGAGGACTGGTGGGCGTGTCCCGAGAGCTGCTGTGGGTGGGGCTATGACCGTACGAGGACTGGAGGGCGTGTCCCGAGAGCTGCTGTGGGTGGGGCTCTGGCCTCAAGAGGATTGGAGGGCGTGTCCCGAGGGCTGCTGTGGGTGGGGCTATGGCCTCAAGAGGACTGGAGGGCGTGTCCCGAGAGCTGCTGTGGGTGGGGCTCTGGCCTCAGGAGGACTGGTGGGCGTGTCCCGAGAGCTGCTGTGGGTGGGACTCTGGCCTCAAGAGGACTGGTGGGCGTGTCCCGAGGGCTGCTGTGGGTGGGGCTATGGCCTCAAGAGGATTGGAGGGCGTGTCCCGAGAGCTGCTGTGGGTGGGGCTCTGGCCTCAGGAGGACTGGTGGGCGTGTCCCGAGAGCTGCTGTGGGTGGGGCTCTGGCCTCAGGAGGACTGGTGGGCGTGTCCCGAGAGCTGCTGTGGGTGGGACTCTGGCCTCAAGAGGACTGGTGGGCGTGTCCCGAGGGCTGCTGTGGGTGGGGCTATGGCCTCAAGAGGATTGGAGGGCGTGTCCCGAGAGCTGCTGTGGGTGGGACTCTGGCCTCACGAGGACTGGTGGGCGTGTCCCGAGGGCAGCTGTAGAGTTGATGGTTCCTTCCAGCGCTCGGCGGGCGTGGCCTGGGATCCTGTCCTGGGAGGCCGCCTTCCAGGGTTCTGGGGCCCCACTCCTGGGAGCTGAACTGTAGGTCTCTTCCACCCTGCAGAAGGACCCGGCGAACGCGGACTACGAGCATCTCTTCCACTACTTTCACACTGTGTCTGAGGACGCCGACGGCCCCCGGGGAGCTCAGCCGTCTTCCCGCCCACCTGGGGAGGTAAGCCCCCGGGGGCTGGCGGCACGCGCAGCCTGGGTGGGGGGCCCGGCCCAGACGGCTCGGGCAGCGCGGGGGCAGCCCGGCCTCAGGCCTCTCCTCTGCCCACCCGCCCCGTTCCAGACCTCTGAAAGGAAGGCGTCCGCAGCAGCCCACGGACAGCCCGCGTCTGCATCCTGCGCCCCAAAAGCGCCTTTCTGGGAAGCCCGCCAGAAGCTGTGGGAGACCCTGAAGACGGTGCCGCAGGCCGGCAGGAGGGCGCAGCAGCTGCTTAACCTGCACGTGGCGGCGGCCGTGCGGCCCCGCGGCCCCGTGGCCCGAGCAGCCAGCTGGGACGGCCCGTGCCACCCCCGGGATCCCGGGGCGGCCTCCGCTTCCCCGGAGCCCCCGGCTTGGAAAGACCGAGACGCGGCCCCCCAGAAAACCTCCAGGCCCACCAGCTGGAGGGACGCAGCCTCGGGGCTCCGCGCTTGGCGAGGGAAGGTGATGAGGGCCCTGTCGGTCCAGGAAACCAAACCCAAGCCCGGAGACCTGGCATCCCAGGACTTGCTACCCGAGGAGTACCTTCCACCGCCACCCTTCGCCCCCGGGTACTGACGGCGCCTCTACTGTCCTGGGTTCCTACGCCCCTCGGGGTGGGTAGCCGTTCTCCTCCCCTTCCTGGTCCCTCCCATACCTGCCCTCCAGAGGTTATGGGGCGGATTCCTGAAGTTGCCACTGCGGAGTAGGGGAGAGGATCGGTTGTTTTTAAATAATAATAAAATTACAGCAGTGAGGGCCGGCCAGATGGCTCAGGAGGGAAAGGCTGTCAAGGCTAAAGTAACCAGAGTTCGAGCCCCAGGACTCTGACGGTGGAAGGAGAAAAGACTCCTACAAATTGTTCTCTGACCTCCACACACAAATAATAAAGAAATAAATGAATAAGTAAATACATGTAATTTTAGAAACTGCAGCAGTGACTTGGTATACCAAGCATATGTCAGGCCTGTATCTCACCCTCTTTGATCATGCCTTAGTCCCCTGTATCCACAGGCTCTGTATCTTAGATTCAGCCACATACAGAAATATTTTTCTGGAACATGACATGTTTGGGCTGGAGAAATGGCTCAGTAGGTAAAGCACTTGCCATGAAGCAAGAGGACCTGAGTTCAAATCCCCTGAACCCATTTAGAGACAGAAACATTAGTGATGTGTTACCCCAGAGCTCCTGCAAGATGGGGATGGGTGGCTTTCTTGCCCTATGCAGCAGTGGCTCACAAAAATAGAGTCCTCAGGACTGGAGAGATGGTTCAGCAGGTAAGAGCATCTGCTATTCTTGCAGACGACCTGGGTTCCATCCAAACACAAATGTCTGTAATTCTAATTCCAGGGGATCCAATGCCTCTAGCCTCCAAGGGCAACTGCATTCCTGTGCACACAGCCCCTTCCACATATGCATAATTTTAAAAATTAATACATCTAAAAAAAGGTCAAATAAAAAGGATTTAATTTTTTAAATTATTTTATGTGTATGAGTGTATTGCTTGCATATATGTAAACACACTTGTTTCGTGCAATGCCCCAGAAAGTCAGAAGATGGCGTTGGATTCCTCTGGAATTGGAGTTACGAACAGTTATTAGCCACCATGTGTGTGCTAGGAATTCAGCTCTGGTGTTCTGCATGAGCAGTCAATGCTCCTAACCACCAAGCCATCTCTCTAGCCCAAGATTTTTTTTTTTTTTTTTTGGGGAAACAAAAATGGAGACCTTGGCAGGCATGGTGGTGGATGCCTTTAATCCCAGCACTCAGGAGGCAGAGAGAGGTGGGTCTCTTATGAGTACCAAGTCAATGAGATCCTGTCACAAAGCAAAACAAAGTGGGAGTCCTCTGGCCTCCACATGTGTGCACACACATGCACCCCTGTGTGCCCACACACACACACTCACCTGCACAGGGTGGCATCTGGCAATGGCTTTTGAAAGGATCCTTACTCCTAAGTGCTGTGTGATCTCTGGCAAATGTAAACCTCTCTGGCTCATTTCTTCACTTGACTTGGAAGTTGGGGAGGATGACTAATGCTTTTCACAGGGACTGGCAAAAGGGAGAACCCAGGACTTTTATTTATTTATTTTTGAGACAAGGTCTTCCTGTAGCCTCAAATGTCCAGGCACTAACAAGCTAGGCTTGATCTCACAGAGATCCTCCTGGACTAAAAGCACACACCACCACACCTGGATTTATGTGTATGAGTGTTTTGCCTGCATGTATGTAATTGTACCTGTGTCATGCAATGCCTGAAGAGGCCAATAGAGGGCATCTGATCTCCTGGAGCTGGATTTACAGATGGGTTTTAGCCCCTACATGGAAGTAGATGCTGAGAACCAAACCCAGGTCCTCTGCAAGAGGGACCAGTGCTGTTAATCACAGAGCCATCTCTCCAGCCCTCAGAAGACTTGTGGTGTGTGTGGGCAGGGGGGGGGTACTGCTTGTGAATGCAAGTATCTGTAGAAGCTAGAGGCATCTGATCCCCTATGAATTGGAGTTACAGATGGTTTTGAGCTGCTTCAAGTGGTTACTGGGTAATGAACCCACGTCCTCTAGAATAGAGCATCAAGCACTTATAACGATTGAGCCCCAGAACCTGGGCTTTTAACCACCAGGGGTGGGTGCTCTGGGAAGCCTTGGGCTGGTGCTGGGGGCGCTGTGGCAGAGTGACAACTGACTGGATTGAATAGGGCCTACATAAAGACCAAGGACAACTCCAGGTGCCATGGGGATACAGGGCTCCCTGAATTCACAGGACACAGAGGTCTGAGCGCAGAGTGAGGCGCTTTTGGCTCAAGTCAGCCTTTAATCAGTGAGCTATGGGCTTCCATTAAACAAACCATGAAGTGCTGGGCCAAGCTCTGAAAACCAGGTTCCTGCTTCTCCCCAGGAAGTGTCCCCACACACCTCTAGTGAACCAGTAAAGATGAATGTTTTGTCCTTTTGAGGGCCTCAGGCTTGAGCAGTCCAGGTGAGGGCCCTCCCCTGGCGATGGTGGTGGGGGCAGGTGCCTGGGGAAGGCCAAGGGGAGCCTGATCTCACCTTGTCTGAGCAACAGAGGTGTTGCCAGATATCACAAAGGAGAGACATCTAGAACGGTATACACGGCAAGTCGCAGCCCAGTGTGTCGCCACACCCAGGGCAGGTCACACAGCAAAAGGCAAAGATCTGAGGAAGGTAACTCCCGTTTATTCCCAGTGGTCTGAGGCAGGGCCCCGCCTGCCACGGAGTTTTCAGATGCGGATGTGGAAGGTGCTGTGTGTGCAAAGAGATGGGACATCAGCAGCAGGCAGCACAGGCCACCCAGCTGGGTCCCATGCCCCAAGTCCTGGAGGCAATGGAAAGATGGACAGTCCTTAAAACTGCAAACCACTGATGTGTATGGGTGGAGGCTGGAGGCCAGCCTCAGTGTCCTGGTGTCCCTTAAGCTTATTTTCTGAAACCGGTGGCCTGGGGCTCACCAGTTAAGCTAGGCTGACTAGCCCACAAGCCCCAGTGAGTTTCCGTCTCTGTCTCTCTCTGCTGGGTAATTGGCTTTTAAGTGGGCACTGGGGATCTGAATTCATGCTTGCATGGCAAGTACTTCACCCACTGAGCCCCCAGGGCCTCTTTTCTGTTTGGTTGGTTGGGTTTGGGGAGGGAGTGGTTCACTCTGGAGCCCAGGCTACTCTAGAATTCACAGCAAGCAATCCTCCTGCCTCAGCCACCCAGGTGCTGTGGCTGTTCTACCAATTCATAAGCACATCCCAACTCCTCCTCAGACATGCTGTGAGGCTCTGAGCAGTAGCTGGCCCTCTTGAACCTCAGTTTAGTCCACTGTAAAATGGAAGTGCCAACTATGACCCTATAAGACTGAAAGGGCAACAAAGGGCAGGGCACAGTGGGCGTGCTCAGTGAATGGAATCAGCCTCACATACTCAGGAGGGAGACCTTAGACACACAGAAAAATACCAACAATAACTGTGGCCACAGTGGAGTGAACACACTTATCAGATACCTACTGTGTGCTGGGCACACTTATTGAATACCTACTACATCCTGGGCAACCTTATGGATATCTACTGTACACTGGGCACAGTGGCACACACACACTTACTTGATACCTACTGTGAGCTGGATACTGACCTAATATTTTTCCTTGTGTTAACTCAGGACTCAGCAACTTTCATCTCTCTATCTTCTAGCATCGATCATTGATTCATCTATCTATCTTCTAGATCTATCATCTATTATCTATTTATATGTTTGAGACAGGGTTTCTTCTGTAGCCCAGACTGGCTACAATTCTGCCTCAGTCTCCCGAGCACTGGGATCATAGACCTGCCTACCTCACCTGGCTCAGGTGAGGTATTTTATGTATAGCTGTATACATAAAATAAGTTTGCTGACCTGGTGTAGCAGTCAGCACCTGTCACCTCAGCATTCAGGAAGCTGAGGGAAGAAGATCACTAGAGTGAGGGCAACATGAGCTACATAAGATCCTGTCTCAAAGAAAAAGAAAATCATCCCTTAGCTGTCAGAAAGTAAAATAAATCCAGGATAGGGGCTGAGGATCCGGCTCAGCTGGTAAGAGTGCTTGGAGCTCACTTGCAGAGTGCCTGCCCAGCATGCATGAAGGCCTGGGGCTCCATCCCCAACACTGCATGAGCGAGGGGTGGTCCTGCACACCTGCCATCCCAGCACTCAGGAGATGAAGGTAAGAGGATCAAGAGTTCAAGGTCATCCTTGGCTACAAAGATGAGGTACATGAAACCCTGTCTCCTAAAACCCAAACAAAGAAAAACAAACCAGGATGCATGTGGTCCTGGACTTAGTCTACCAACTCTGAATTAAGTACCTAGGTTACCTACGTGCCCTGCCCAGTTGTACTTGAGGCTCTAGTCATCTCACCAGGCTTCTGTTGACAGAAGAGCACAGTCACCAGACCCCTCTGAGAGAGGTGGGGACTGTACCAGAAACACTGGGGGCGTTCCCATGATCTCCAGTGAACCCACAGGCATGCCCATCCCAGCCCCATCCAATGCCACACCTGAGGAAGTCGGGTGCCCGAAGGATCATGCTCTGGAAGTCCTCCAGCGACAGGCGCCCGTCATGGTCGCTGTCCGCCTCGTCCAGCACCTTCTCACACACCAGGCTCACCTCCTCGGCATTCAGCTCTCCGCGGGTCAGCCTGGTCACCGTCTGCTCCAGGTCCCACGCACAAATGTAATCATCATCATTGAAGTCTGTGGGGCCGATGCAAGGGGTGGGGACAACAGGTCACAAGAGGACACATGTCTGTCCTCGTGTGACCAGAGGAAAGAGGGCCTGGAGAAGAACCAGTCCCGCATTGGAAGTGTGCAGGACCTGCCCAGAATTCGCACAAGTACTTATCTAATGCCTACGGTGTGTCAGGAAACGTTAGGGGAGGGTACTGGAAATTCAGACCAGATGTTTACACATTAGACAGGTGAGCTTCATCTTAGCCTTTGTGATAACCCACAGTAAGGGGCTGGGGTGTGTCTCAGTGATGCAGCCCTTGCCTAGAATCCCCAGTGAAGGGCTGGGGGTAGGCCTCAGGGGTAAGAGCCCTTGCCTAGTATGCAAGAGGACAATACGGGTTAGGTGGTGTCGGATGGCAGGGTCGCCAGGGCCTTGCTCGGGAGCCTTTACTGCAGATGTGAGGGGTGCGACCTCCGGTTCCCCAACCCAGGGCCCTGTACGCACCATAAATTTTAAAGGCGTAGTAGGCTTTGAGGTCCCGGGGAGCCATCTCGCTCATCACTGAGAACATGTCCAGGAAGTCGTCTAAGGTCATGTGACCGTCCCCATCTTGGGAGAAGACCTGGGCGATTCTCTGGCGGAAAGGGTTGTCCTAGGGACGGGAGGCAGGTGGCACCCTCCTCTTCCCAGGACCAGGACAGGGACTCAGGCAACTTAAGTCGCCCTGTACCCCCGACTTTTGTGTCCACAGGACGTGACCCAGAGAAGCCAATTAGAGACTGCCATTCCCCAAGGCCGAACTGATGCGGGAGGGGCATGTGACTCAAATTGACCAATCAGAGACTCCCAGAAAAAAAAGACTGATGAGCCTATTACTATTATTTGTGTGTCTGTGTTTGTTGGGGTTGGAAGCAGGATTTCACATGTGCTGCAATCACTAAGCTGTGTGTGTGTCTCTTTGTGTGTCTGTGTCTCAGTTTTGTTTGTTTTTGAAACTGGGACTCATTTTGTAGTCTCGGTTGGCCTGGAAACAGGCTGGCTTCAAACTCACCAAGATCTCCCTGCCTCTGCCTCCCAAGTGCTTAAAAGCATGAGCCTCCACGCTGGGCTCCATTTTAGTTTTTAAATAATTTCTTAAATGTCTTTTGATATATAATGTCTTTTCAGCCCTGTCCTAGTTGACCTTAATTATCAGCTTGACACAGCTAGAATCATGTGAGAAGGGAGTCTCTCCCAGAGCAGACTGGCCTGTAAGCCCGTGAGGGACTGTCTTGCTTGTTAATTGATGTCGGAGGGAGTCCCGCTCCCTAGGCCAGTGGTCTGGGCCTGTGTGAGGACACTAGCTCAGCAGGAGCCTGAGCAAGCTAACAAGAGGTGCTCCTCTGTGACTTCTGCTTGAGTACCCTGCCTGACTTCCCTCAGGGATGGACTGTGACCTGGAAACTGAAATAAACTTGCTTTTGGTCATGGCTTTTGTCACAGCAACAGAATGAAACTAAAGCCCCGGCAATTCTCTCATCTCCACCCACACCACAGGACCTCTTCATCCCAACACCTGCCCTCAAAAGCTCATGTCCTGTCCCTTTGTGTGCGTGCTGAGTTTGATTTAAGGGGTGCTGGCATGGGTGGGGTTATTTACAGGAGCATGGGCTACGCCCCTGAACAATGTGATTCCCCTTCCCCGCAGTCATCAACTGCCCCTGGCTCCTCAGGGAGGGGCAGAGCCTCATGAGCACAAACCCCCCTACCACCCCCATCCCCCAGCCCCGCCTGGATTGTTGACAAGCCCAGTCTGGTACAGGTAACCACAGCCACTGTCAGTTCTGAGTGCAAGCACCACGTTGTGTCCAGAGGCCAGAGTTTCACAGCACTCCACTCCCAGTCCCTCGTCGTGATGTTCCCTGAGCCTTGTTGGGGAGAGGTTGTATCTTTTGAGACAGGGTCTCTAGCCTAGGGTTGCCTCCAGCTTTCTATTTTCCCGCCTCAGCCTCCTGAGTAAGTCCTGGGATGAGAGCTGTGCACCACACCTGGCCAGTTACTAACTAGGCCCTTTGCTTGTGTGATTTCATCCCACCCTTTCCGTGATCCGTCTTAACCTTGTCTCTGTGATGTTGCAGCTTGTCAAAACCTTTCTAAGCCTCAGTTTTCTCTCCTGTAAAATGGGGTTAACAGTAACTCCCACCTCAAAGGAATGCAATGGAACATCTTCTTTCCTATTTCCACTCTGTCCCCATGGCCCGGGCATACCTTCAGCTCTGGCATAGTGCCAATCAGCTCATAGGGCACCTTCACATCAGGACAGCTGGTGTAGTCAAGGGGGACCAGCTGGGGAGCCAGGTCCTGGTAGCGATAGAAGAGTCTGGCATGGGAAGAGAGAGACCAGAGACTTGTGGGCACCACGAAGCAGAGGGCCTGTCCCTCCTGTCTGTCACATACTCATGAACAGAGCATGGGGGCCCCTGGGAACCTCGGGTGGGTCTGACCCTCAGACACACAGACCCAGACGTGAGTACCTCTGTATCCGTCCCCACAGACAAGGCCAGGGTGGAGAGGGAAGGTAGGGACAAGCTGAAGGACAAGGGTCTCCTGGAGGAGGGGCATTGGGGCTGGGCTAAGAAGTATGAGCAACAGGTCCCACAGAAGACAGAGCCGGTCGTTTCACCAGCATTGGACACCCTGTCCATTTCATCACTGCATGGGCACGATCTGTCTCCAGTGACCCCTGTACCTGGTTCTCACGCTCCCTCCTGCTCTTCACAATAGAAGGCAGGTTTCCTCCCATGGGAGTAGTTTTCTGTTGTTGTTACTGTTTTCTTGTTGTTTGTTTGTTTGTTTGTTTTTTATAGAATTTTACTCTATAGCCCAAGCTGGCCAGACCAGGCTGGCATCCAACTAACAGAGATCCACCTGCTTCTGCCTCCTAAGTGCTGGAAATTAAAGGCATGCACCAACACTCCTGGATAGATTTTTTTAAATTCAATTTTCCATTCTTTTATTTTTTTAATATTTTACTTTTTATATGTATGAATGTATTGTCTGCTGCACGTAGGTGCACCCGTGTTGTGTAGTGCCAGCAGAGGTCAGAGAAGGTGTCAGATCCCCCGGAGCTGGAGCGACAGACGGTTGTAAATCACCTGGCCTGAGTGCTGAGACCTGAACTCAGGTCCTCTTCGAGAGCAGCGCATGGTCTTAACCACTGAGCCAGCTCTCCAACCCTTCAGCCTCCTGAGTGTCGGGTCAACAGGCATGCTCCACCAAGCCTGGCCAGATGTTTTGAAAGAGAATCTACAAAACACTGCACAGTGAGCACGAGCCTCACAGAGACCATCTTTGATGTCTCTGGTGTCTAAAGCTACTAGGAACTTTCTCAGAGGGACCCAGATGCCTCTGAGTTTTCTCTGGCTATGAACTGAGAAAAGTATAAGGAATTTCAGTCCTGACTGCCCAGTTCCCTTGTCAGGGTCCTGTACGGAACACCAAGGATTTTTATGTTTCTTTCTTTGGAAATTATTTTAACATTTATGTACTTAATTTTTTACAATTATTTATTTGCGTGTGTCTGCAGGAGCATACGTTCATGGAGGTCAGAGGACAACTTGAGGGAGTCAGTTCTTTCCTGCCCCTGTGGGTCCCAGGGACGGAACTCGAGTGATCAGTCTTGGTGGCAAGCTTCTTTACCCACTGAACCACCTCGCTGGCCCAGAGTTTCTCTTTCTGTGTGGCCTCCAGTGAACCCGTCCCTCCTCCAATCCTCAGTGACTCTGAAGCCCGAGCCTCAGTTTCCCCATTAGTAATCTGATCATGACCCTACCAGCTGTTCCCATACAGACAATGGGACTGACTAGTGAGAGGTGTGCCCATTAATAATGGATACCTAAGCCCACACCAGTGGGGCTTGGCCCTGAGCGCCCCGCAGCTGAACCCCAGCCAGCTTGGGTTTCACAGCTCCGGGTTCATGGGCCGAAGCCTCCACAGGTGGGGTGGTGACGCAGGAGGCTCATCTGTGTCCAGCTCCCCTGCTCTTGCCAGGGACCCCCCTCCCCATGCCACCTTTACGCAGCCACTGTCTATTCCATACCAGTCAGAGCTCAGCTGGCTGACTCCCAGTGTCCAAATGGCAGTGTGCCTCTCCAAGGCTCCAACAGCCTCCATAGCTCCCCGCTACCCGTGGGCAGAATACCAAGTTGCTCCGTTATAAAGGCAGTGTCCGTGTCACAGGATGTGACCTCTCAGTTGTTACCTTCGCCGCTGTCCACTAACCAAGAGGTGACACCCCCAACGCTTTAACCTCTGCAACACTGATACACTGAGACCTGTCAAATGGCAAAAACTTCAAGGTACAGTGGCCCATGCCTTTAATCCCAGCAATGGGGAAGTAGAAACAGGCAGATCTCTGTAAGTTTGAGCCTGGTCTATGTAGTGAGTTCCAGGCCAGCTGCAGCTACAGAGACAAAACAAAAACCACAAATGTCCATGAGATGACTCCATGGGTAACAGTACTTGCCACCAAACCTGACAACCTAAGTTCAATCCTGGGACCCATATGGTGGAAAGAGAGAATGAATTCCTATAAGTTGAGAGCTGTGGGACATGCATACCCACAAGAACACACACACAATAAAAACTAAAACAGTTCTTTAAAAGAAGAATATAGTTTTTTAAAATTGAAATACCAGTTATAGTAACTCATACCTGTCATCGTAGGATTCTTGAAGCGGAGGCAGGAGGATTGAGAGTTCCAGGCCAGCCTGGGCTACACAGCAAGACTCAGTATCGAAATAAACAAACAGTATCCGTGAGATGGCTCATTGGTAAAGACCCTTGCCAAGGAAGCTTGATGGCCCGAGTTCAATTCCCAGAACCCAAGTAAAGGTAGAAGGAGAGGATTGGCTCCATAGGGTTGTGCTCTGACCTCCACATACACATGCCATGGCATTCAAGTTCAAACACACACATGCACACACATGCCATGGCACACACACACACACAGAGACACACACGTACACAGACACAACAACAACAATACATAATTCAAACCATTGCAGGGGGCCACGGCAGCACATACCAAATCCAGCACTCGAGGGGCAGAAGCAATTTTGAGGCTAGGCAGGACTACAACGTGTGGTTCATTCTCAAACAAACAAAACAACAAAAACTTTGCCAATGCCCCCAGCAATGAGCTGCCTCCTGGACACCTCCCGTCACCCCCACTGACCTCATGATCTCCTTCCGTGTGAAGAAAGTGCAGTCCTGTGGGCAGGGACACTGCTGGACCCCAGCCTGACCCTGGGACTCCCTCGTCACGCCTCTCCATCACCCAGAGCCCAGGTCACACACAAGGCTCGGTGTGACCCCCGTTGCCTGCGTCACAGGCCTCCCTGCCCATGCCCACCTGGTATTCCTCCAGCTGCTGGTGAGTCAGCGCGGTCTGCTTGCTGCCCATGGTGAGGAACCACAGCCTAGAGCTCCCGGAGACAGGCTCCTGGCATGTAGCGCCTGGCCAGATGTCTTGCCCTGGCTGTCACCTGCCCACCTGGCCAGTCACCCCCAGCTTAGTGAAGCTCATGTTACAGTCTGGTCCTCTGGATAGCCCTTTGAAAATGTCCAAAGGTGAGGACAAGGGCTGTGAGGCTTCATGGAGGAGCCAGACCCAGCACCACCTAGGGAGGCTGGAGGTCAGGAACACCTTCAGGGGACCCAAAGAGGGAAGGGACGGTAGTGGGCTAACTTAAGCCCAAATCTCGACTTTCCCCCTATAGCTGTGTGGCCTGGGATGGATTGACCAACTCCTCTGGGCCTGAGCCATTCTGGGGATGGTTATGATTATTCAAGGTTAGAGGGTGAGGACGTCATCTCAGCCAACGCTCTGGAGGCTGAGGCAGAAGAGTCATGAGTTCGAGGTCAGCCTGAACTATGTAGTGAGACCCTATCTGTAAAGGGGGCCCCAAGCAGAGAGAAGAAAGGACGGAAGGGAGGAAGAGAGGGAGGGGGAAGAAGAGGAGGAGCCTGGCTCGGCCATGACAAGGCTATCTGCACAAGCATAAGGACCTGAGTTTGGATCTCTGACACCCACAAAAAAGCCAGGTGTGGGGGCCGGAGAGATGGCTCAGCAGTTACGAACACTAACTGCTCTTACGGAGGACCCAGGTTCAGTTCCCAGGATCCACATGGCAGCTAACTCCAGTTCCAGGGGATCTGACCCCCTCTTCTGACCTCCTCAGGCATTGTACTACAGGCAAGCAAAGCACTCCTACACATAAAATAAAATAAATCAATCAAAACAAGAAAAACCAAACAAAGCGTTTCTTTCAGTGTAGGCCTGTGGACTCGGGAGGCAAGGCGGTAAGCCCATTGGTGGCTCGTGGACAGCCTCTCAGCTTGAGTGCAGGGATTGGGCCGCTGAGGGTGCAAAGCCGTGTAATATGCAGAAGAGTGTTCAGGGTGTCCCACCCCAGCCCCACACCCTTGTGATATGTTCCTGAGCCTTGTGAGTGTGTCTGTGTGTCAGTGATATGTCATCTTTAGGGCTGAGAGTTCAAACACGTACTCTAGGCTCCTCTGGCCAAAGCTGACATAGCACTGATCTATGGGATGAACCAAGCTATGTAAAAGGGGGTTTGATGGGCACATCATGCCTGTTTAGTAAAACAGTGCCAGCAGCTTCCCCCCCCTTGGGCCTGTGAATTTCCCGGCCACAGGCTTTTGACCAGCTTAGGGAATCAGGTATGAGTTCTCTGAATGGAGCCCTTGGTCATCCCTAACAGTCCTGCCACCATGACACTGTGGACATATCTTGCTGGCAGGTCCGACAAGGTCCACAGCCGACTGAGATGTTAGTCACCTTTCCCCCCAGCTTTCCACTCAGCTCATTCTGAGGGCTGGTCATGGCAAAGAAGTGCCAACCCAGTCAGGTATCCCTGCATGTTGCAGATGGAGTATCTCGTGGCAGGTCTGACCATCTGCTGGGCAGCCAACAAGCAGAAGCAGGTCTGGAGCCCGTCTCAGTGGGTTTTGCACTTGAACCAGGGGTGTCCTAGCCAGGTAAACAGGCTTTTAAAATGAGCTTAACGAATTAGCAGCTTTGAATTGTGGTTGGCTCTCCCCCACCCTGCCTCCCCTCCCCTAGGTCACCAGGGAATGTTGACATAGAATTAGGGTGCAGCATAGAAGGGCGGATGGTGTGTCTGGGGCCGTAGCTGATTTTCTTTCTACATGAGGCCTGGAGTAACGCTGATGCCCTACCTAGACATGAGTGATTGGTTTATGACTATGGTTGCTGTTCTTACAGGCCTCCTTCTCCCCCTAGTCCGCCCTCCCCTTCCCATTCTCCCTCCCTCTCCGACCTCCTCTTTCTCCTCCTCTTCTGCTCCTCCTTTTTAACTCCTACCTGTGACCTCTTCCTGGTTATCAACCAGTCCCTAGTTTAATGGGCCAGTGACAGAAACAACAGTGGATCCCTAAACACAGGCTGTGCTTGTTTTTTCCTGTCTGTAAAAAATAGCCTGTTCTGCCTGATGGAGCAACAGAGACAATCTGTGCACATCTGTGTAGTGTGTCAGCCACCACTGCGGTCATCCTTGCCAACATCCCCATTTTATAAAGAAGAAACTCAGAAAAGTCAGGGCACTGCCTCCCAGACACACAGCTCCAGATGCACAAGTGAAAATCTCCCAGGCCACCCATGTTTACCCGAGACCAAGCTGTGAGGGTGTTGGTTTTGTTTTACACATTTATTTAGTGTCTGTGTGTGCGTCTATGGAGCTCAGAGGACAGCCTGTGGGAGTCAGTTCTTGCCTTCCACTCTGGGTTCTGGGGATCAAACTCAGGTCTTCAGGCTTGGGTCCTCCACCTCCAGACACTGGTTCATCCAGGGCCCTGTGGACTGCAGTGTTCAGAGTCAGCCTGCTGCCCCTGCAGGCGAGGCTGGGAAAGACAGAGCTGTGCCTTCTGTGGCCCCATCATCCCTCCCTGCTCAGCTGTCCCTTGTATGTAAGCTGACCAGATAATGCAGGCCTGTCATTGCAGGTCTTGGGAGGCTGAGGCAGGGGGATTAGAGGTTCATGACCAGGCTTTGGTACAGACTGAGTCCAAGGCTGGAGTAGAAAAGTAATGAGCCACTGCCTCAAAAAGCAAAACGAAAGCAGAGAGATGTCTCAGTGGGTAAAACTGCTTGCTGCCAAGCCCAGTGACCTGACTTTGAGCCCTGGGACCATGTAAGGTAGGAGAGAACTGACTCCACAAAGTTGTCCTGTGACCACACATGTGCCAGGGCACAAGCACTCCCCCACAACTATACTTTTCTCTTTCTCTCTCAAGAACATATTTTATTATTTTTTAAAATTTTATGTACATGAGTGTATTGCCTGCATGTATGTTAGTGCACCCACCCATGTTGTGAAAAGTCCAAGGAGCTCAGAAGAAGGCATCGGATCCTCTGGAACTGGAGTTACAGACAGTTGTTATCTGCCATGTGGGTGCTGGGGACTGAACCTAGGTCCTCTGCAAGAACAACCAGTGCTCTTAACTGCTGAGCCCAAGAAGTAACTAGTTTTTTTTATTGTATTGGGGGGCTCTTTTTGAGACAGGGTCTCCCTGTAGCCCCAGCTGGCCTGGAACTCACTATGTAGACGAGGCTGGCCTTGAACTCACAGAGATCTGCTTGCCTCTGCCTCCCGAGTGCTGGGATTAAAGGCATGTGACACCATGCCAGGCCAAGTAGTTTTTTAAAACCTGGTAAAAGGCATTTACCGTGGCATGCAAGAGGCCCTAAATTCAATTCACAGTACTATAAATAAATAATGTCAGAAACAAAAGTCAAGGTTAAACGACTTTATCAATATCACCCAAAGATACCTGGACAAAGCAAAAGAAACTCTGCAAATCAAAAGAGGGTCTTGGGTGGTCAGTCAGATCCAACAAGCATAGACACGGCCAAGTTTCTCCTTGGTGGGCTTTCATCCCTGCTGTAAGGGAACTGTGTCTTTTCCCCATTGGCTGGAGTCTATATCACAGTCTTCCCTGGTTGGCTAGTTTAAAAAAATCAGAGTGGGTGTGCAAAGGGAAGAAGGGCTCCAACCAGCTCAGGCCACCAGGCTCAGGAAGGCATCAGGGCCTTTCCTTGGCCAAAAGTCTTACAGGGTGTGGTGGCATTAAAAGATTAGAAGTCCTTGTCATCAACCAAGTTCCAGGTTTTACAGGATTTTAAACAAAAGACTAATAGTTAATGTTTTTTTACAATAATAATAATGCAAAGTAATGGGAAAAAATAAAGAAGGGAGGGAAGGGGAGGTGGAAGGAGGCGCAGATGGTGTTAGAAAGCATCCTCCCATACTGTGTTAAAGAATACTCAGCATAGGCTGCTTACAAAGAAAGAGAGGTTGACATTGATATATATATATATATATATATATATATATATATATATATATATAATCAGATATATATGAGAGAGAGAGACAGGATCACATATACAGTTTCAAATTCACTATGTAGTCAAGCATGATCATGACCTCCTGATCCTCCTGCCCCGACCTGCGGGCATGAGAGGCACATGTTCCCACACCCAGTTTATGTGGTACACTCTACCAATCCAGCCAGAGCCTCCGCTTTCCTTGGTTTATTTCTTTGACTATTTTGTTTCTTTGGCTTTGGTTTTGGTCACAGGGTCTCACTTTGTAGCCCAAGATGGCCTGGAACTTTCTGAAATCCTCCTGCCTCAGGCTTCTGGGTGCTGGAAATATGAGCCTCACAACCAATTCCTGTTTGTTTTCCCAAGTCTGTCCACTCCGTCCTGCTGCCTCCCTCCCACTTCTGAACACTGAATGATCCAAACTCTTCCTTACAAAACCGCTTCCCAATCAGGACCGAGGCAGCCCACTTCGCCATCTGTGGTTTCTACTTTGGGCTTATTGGACATCTGTAAGACCCAGAACCTGGTTTCCTGAACTCCAAACTCCTTGGTTGCAACTCTGATCAACTCCTATAATTGTTTCTTGGTTTGTGCCTCAGTTTTACTTGAGGGTCTACAATTAAAAAAAAATACTTTCGATTGACTGACTGACTGATTGATTGAGACAAGGTCTCCCCATATCCCTAGCTGGCCTGGAACGTGCTATGTGCACCAGGCTGACCTCCGTCTCACAGAGATCCACCTACCTCTGCGTCCCTAGTGCTGGGCTTAAAGGTGTGGCCTACCATGCTTGGCTGTTTTTGTTTTTTGAGACATGGTCGGGGGAGGCCCAGGTCTCCCTACTCGACTGGCCTCCATCCTGCAGTGACCCTCTTGTTTCTCAGCCAGTGGCTCAGGCCTATTATTCCAGTACTCAGGGAGGCTGAGGCAAGAGGACTGTGGGAAGTTTGGCTACACAGCAAGAAGTATAACTGCAAAGAATTAAAATCTTCTCTATCAGAGGAATGATCACAGAAACCTGGGAACACTATTTTGTCATGGCACTGTTTACTCAGGCCCACTGCGGGGTAACCCGATGGCAGAGGTGCTCACCCTTCCTCTTGCCTTCCTTTCCTTTGCAATGATTCTTTTAAACTAGCCAATTGCAAAGACTGTGAGGTCAGACCCCAGCTATTGGGGAAAAGACGATGAAGCACTCTTATGTTAGGGTTGTTCGAATCTAGACAGCGGGAAGGAAAATGGAGTCGGGAAAATAGGCCAATGCCAGACCTCCAATGTCATTTGCTCTCAGGAGAGGAAAAAGGAGGGAGTTTAAGAAATAAACACCAGAGCCAGACCTGCAACCGGCAAGGAATGTGTACTTCACTATAAGATACAGCCAGGGCAGATTCTTCTCCATGCAAGAAGCCTTTACAAACTAATGAGGGAGAGGAGAAGGTTTTTATCCCTTTGGGCATGGCTGGAATGTGTTTGGTGCCAAGGTTTGGTGTCTTTGAATGATTGAAACCCTTCTTTAAAGATTCCCTTTCCAGGAGAGCAGGCAGGTATCTCTTCAAGGAGATGTTCCACAAACAAACTCCTTTAGTTCCTGGAGTGACTGGTTGATAAGAATCTGAGGGAAGCCAGACCTATCAGTTTGGGGCTAATTGGTTACTTCAGAGAAGTTATGCCTTTATGGCCCCCTTCAGTGGGATTCACAGCTCTTCTCCGATTTATTCTATTACCTTCAACATGACAAGATTATGTTTCACAGTCGCCTTCCCTAGGGATGAAAGCAATTGTGTTGTGTATGAAGAGAATCAGTGATAATACAGTGTCTTGGGCATGAGGAAGAGTTGCCACTGGGGATGGGCTGGGGGGTCCTACTGTCTCATTCTTTATAGAGGCCCTTGCTCAAACAGGACAGGCAATCTTGATCAACAGCCAGTCTCCAACAGTCTGGGAGATAGATAAGGGTCTAAGGGTTGGCTGTACTTTTAGTTACATTAGCAGCAATTTGGAGGCAGATAAGATTCATTATCAGTTTCAGAGGACTCCTGTTTCTCTATAAAGAATAAAGACCTATGAGACCTTTGGGTTGGGTGTGCTTGTTCATCTCAAGTGACAACACACCCTTTTGCAAAAGAAGAGGCTGCCTTTCTGAGTCTGTTCTTTCTGCCATAACAGTAGGGTCCTTGAACATCAGATTTTATTTCTAACAAGGGTCACAAGTTTCAGGTCAGCCTGAGCTTCATAAGAGACCCTGCTTCAAAACAACAGTACAAGGGGTCGATCCCCTGGTTACACTGTGGAAGAGAACCAACTTCCACAAATTGTCCTCTGACCTCCACTCAGTCACCACGACACACAAATAAATAAATGTAACAAAAACAAACAAATATTTACCACTAGCAAAATGGTCAGGTGTGGTGGCATAAGCTCTAATCCCAGCACTGGGAAGCTAGAGGCAGAGGCAATTGGACTGTCTCCAAAGAGAGTTTAAGGTCATCATCTGCAGCATAGCACTTGTGAGGCTAGCCTGGGTTATGTGAAATCCTGTCCTAAACAAAAGAAAACAATAGAACATAGGCGTGGTGGCACGCCTGCAATCCCAGCCCTCTGGATGCTGAGGCAGAAGGAGATACCAAGTCAATCAGACCTACCAGGCAAGACCTTCTCTCCTTCCGAACCCATCTAAAAAAAAAGAACTTATGGCAGGGTAGTGACCCAGGAGGTACAGGCACCTCGGGCCAGGCTGGAGAATCTGGGTTCCATTTCCAGAACCTCCATGCTGGAAGGAGAACCAACTCTCACAAGTTGTCCTCTGACTTTCACATGGGTGTCCTGGCATGCACACATGCATATTTAAAGAAGTGAATAAACTGATTTTTCCTTTTTTTTTTTTTTTGAGACACGGTCTTCCTGTAGCCACAGGTGGCCTTGATCTCAGAGATCCGTCTGCAGCTGCCTCCGGAGTGTTGGGTTTAAAGGTGTGTGCCACCATGCCCTTTTCTTTTTTCTTAATAAACAATGGAATGGAAGTTTCAAACACTACGCTAAGAAAACGGATGTGGACGACCAAACAGGAAGTGTGGCACCGCCATGACTGCTAGGCGGGGTACACTGGGAGCCATCCGTCGGATCTGAGGCCGGAAATGTACCGGACGCTGAAAACCGAAGTCGCAAGCGGAAGGCCTAGCTCCACCAATCAGGAAGAAGTGAGGCGGGCCTTGGGCGGAAGTGCGGTTTATAAACAGGAAGTGTGGGAGCGTGTCCGGCGAAAGCCTGTTGGTGCCATGGAAGCCTACGAGCAGGTCCAGAAGGGCCCGTTGAAGCTGAAGGGCGTCGCGGAACTGGGCGTGACGAAGCGGTGAGGCCCGAGGGCGGACTGGGCCTGTGGGGGACCCGAACCCCGACCCCGGAGCGCGGCGGGGCCGGGCCCTGGTCTGCGCAGCCGCGGCCCGCTCACTCCCTCTGTCTCCCCAGGAAGAAGAAGAAGAAGGACAAGGACAAGGCTCAGCTGCTGGAGGCCATGGGGACGAGCAAGAAGATCGAGGAGGAGAAGAGGCGCTGCCTGGACAAGCGCACGCCGGCGCAGGCAGCCTTTGAGAAGATGCAGGAGAAGCGGGTGAGGCGGGGGGGAAACCGCAGGGCCTCGCGGCTCCCAGCTCCCGCCCAGGCAGCCCGGGCGGCCCTCCCGGTGCACCCTGGCTGGCCTCGAGCCTCAGGAAGTGCCCTGCCTCCCCTCGCTGTGTGCCGGATGACCGGCGTGTCATTGCGTTTGGCCAGCTGTGGATGATGGCCGTACTGTTAAGTCACCACGAAGTCTGTTGATGGGACTGTTTCGTTTGCTGGCTTCAGATATGCTTTGTTGTTTGGAGGTTTGTTTTGGTTTGTGTTTGGAATTCGCTGTGTAGCTGAGGCCAAGCTTGAATTCCTGATCCTTCGGCCTCAGCTCTCTGATTACTGGGGTGACAGGCATGCACCCCAAGGCCTGGCTAGCTTCTCTTGATTTATTTTGAGACACCCTCTGTCTACTTTGCCCGGGCTGACCTCATGCTCTCTGTAGTGAGGATGACTTTCAACATCGGATCAAACTCCTGCCTGCACCTCCAGAGTGCGGAGATGATAGGCACTTCATCCTCTGCTTGAAATGTGTTCTGTTTGGATTTCTTTATTAATTATTTCTCGATATTGGAAAGTGTGAGGGAGAGGATAGATCAGTAAGAAAGCAAGCTTGTCCTGTCAGGCTGTAGAGGGAAAAATCAGTCTAGGTGGGTGTGTGGAACACTTGGCAGTGCATGCCTAGCAAAAGTTCAGTAGCGAACCAGGCCCCTAGCCTGGGTGGGTGGTTCCACACTGGAGGCTGTTCTGCCTCTCTCAACACTGGCCTGGAAGTGTTTGGCTTCCCACCATAGCAGAGTGCTGCTGGCATCTAGTGGGTACAGACCTGCGACCCTTGCTGTGACACAGAGAATACTGTGCTGAGACTGAGTGACCCCACCCTGCTTCCCTCCTGTGTAGTGGCCCCCTGAATGCCCACTGATCATTCCGATCTAATGGCATCATAGAGAACACACTGTCTGGTTCTGTTTGCTACTTCTTAGTGCTGGAACCCTAGGATGGTCAGTTTTCCATCCACTCCTTAAAGGAGGCCCTCTGTCATAGGGCCATCATAGGAACTGACTTAAGTGACTGCTCCTGTCCCTTGCCACCTGGAGTCACAGCTAGAGCTACATTCACCACTGGAGTCAGGGTGAGCGGCTAGTGCAGTTAAGATGACGGTAACCATGACAGAGCACTCTCGGTGGGCCTGAGGAGGAACGATGGCCTCTTAGGGCCTGTCTGAGAGAAAAAATGGAAAACGAGGGATGGAAAATGTCTTTGAGCCAGACCTGGGGTGACACTTGTCATTACAGTGGCTGAGTCAGCAGCGGGGGTTCCAGGCCAGCCTGGGTGACAAGATGATACCCTGTCTCAAGACAAGCCAAAGAGCACTGTGCCTTCGGAGGTCACTGGTGTTCAGGCAGCATGCTGTCCCCATACACATTACGTGGCTGTGTCGGACACCACTAATCAGTCAGAGTCTCAGTGATCTTTGTAGCAGACCCAAACAGCACAGCCTTCCCTTTTTTAAGTTTTGGAAGAGAACCTCTGCTATTTGAACTTCCTTTTGGGTATCACAGTGTGTGTATGCATGCTGCAGCTGATGGAGCCACGGCGGTCAGCCCTACCTGCCAGTGGCAGCCATTACGCCTCCGTGTTGAGAATCCTTCAGCTCTTGTATAGGTCTTCTGAGCTGTGGGGTGACCACTGCCCACCCAGTGCCCCTCCAATCCCTTGGTCCACCTCTCTTAGCTCACTGTGCTCTAGCTCCCCTGTTCTTTAGAAGACACAGGATATCTGTGGTCAGGACTTGTATTTTTTTCTGGGCACCCAGAATGGTCAGTTTGTCACCTTGACACCAAGCTAGAATCACCTGGGAAAAGATTGTTTATGAAGAACTGTCTAGATCGTGCTGGCCTGTGGGTTTGTCTGGGGGCGGAATTCCTTGATTGCAGCAATTGAAGTGGGCAGCACCACTCCTGGATCAGGTCTTGAATTAGTGGAATACAGAGAGCAGCCAGCTGAGCTTGAAGCATGTTAGCATTCATCTCTCTGCTCCCGGCTGCGGACCCACCTTCACCTTTCCACCGTGATGACTGTGACCTGGAACTGGGAGCCTAATAAGTCCCGTCTCCCGGTTTGCTTTTAGTCAGGGTGTTTTATTACAGCGACAGAAGTGAAAGTGGGACATTGGGCACTGACCCAGCCTGTCGTGCCGCCCTTTCTGGGGACTGTCCCTCCTTCCTCTCCCTCATGGACTTGGTTTCCTGCAGGCTGCAGGCGTCCGCACTGCCCAGGGCGGCAAGAAGAGGGGCCTCGCTTGTTCAGGACCTGCCCTGGGATACTATGTCACCTGGGGACACTGGGCAGGAGGAGACTAAGCAGAGCTCCCCAGCCAGCCCAAGTGCGGTATTGGGAGAGGGATAACTGGGGGCTTGCAACCGCTCTGGGTGCGTGGCCAGGGTGCTCCATGTGTGCATTTCCAGCCTTATGGGAACTCACTCACTTTTCTCTTCTTTAGCAAATGGAGAGAATTCTAAAGAAGGCATCCAAAACTCACAAGCAGAGAGTGGAGGTGAGCCATGTCCAACGGAGGCCAGCTTGGGGTTGGAGGAGCACCTCACCCTTGGGAGTACCACCTACCCAGACTGTTGGGGTGCTATGCGGCCTGTGGGTGGGAGAAGTGGGTAGCACTGCCCACCCGGCAATGCTGACAGGTCTCCTCTGCCACAGGACTTCAACCGGCACCTGGACACACTCACGGAACACTATGATATCCCCAAAGTCAGCTGGACCAAGTAGTGGAGTAGGACTCAGGCTGGCCTTGAAGAAAGTCCCACACTCAACCCATGCATCTGCTGAGACCAGGCTTTCTGAAACTGCTTCCTCTGGAATGTGATTAAAGTCAGCTGTCCTTTCTCTGGGTCTTCAGTTTCTGGGGGTATACCCTTTTCAGCATGAACCTCAAAAGTTGTGCTTTTACCCAGAGGCTGAGGCCACTTCTGGTATGGGCCATGGAGGGAGGGTTATGTCTGGTTGTGTGTCTGTCTTATTTCCCCTGTCCACCACAGTTGCATCTTAGGCTCACAAGCAGCATCTGTCTCTACCTGCTCCACATGTCAGACTCCAGGACAGGCAGCCTCCGTCAGTGGACCCCACCTACCTCCATGGGAGGCTTGGACCCAACGTGGCATTCTATCCAGTCCACCTGGCCTTGAGACTATGCAGTCACGTTGCAGAATTACCACCCAAGGCAAAGATGGACACAGCATAAAGCCTCTCTTATCAACTTGTCACTCGGTCCATCTTGTGGCTGCCACAGCAGGCATTGCTAGTCAGTCCCAATTCTCAATGATGGCACAGTGATCCTGAACTCAGAGTTCTAAGTGGAAGTGGGTCTTGTGAGATCTGTTTTGGCATTCCTGGCCTGAGTGCATTGCATATCACAGCAAGGGCAGAGTGTTGACAGACCTGGGTCCTGTGAGATGGGAGTGCCCTGGTGCCCATGATGGAGAGCTGCAGCCACTGAGGATCTACTGGATCACTGAGAATCACTTCATGTACTGCTGAGAGAAGCAGCTTCTGTTGTCATGGATACTGATACATAGGAAGTATGGTTTCATACAGAATAAAGTAAGTGCCAGTTGTGAAGTAGTGAGTGTGGTTTCTAGTCTCTGCCCCATGAAGAATGTGTACAGTGTAAATGTACTCAATTTTGGAAGTTAGAAGACATTTCTTTTTAAGATATATTTAAAAATTTTTTAATTACATTTTTTTTGTGTGTGTGTGTGTACATCTGTGTAGAATTCAGGATAGCTTTCAGGAGCCCTTTTGCTAGCACTGGGACACATTTGTTCCTATCTGTGCTGTACTCACACCTAAGGGAGATAGTGAATAGGTTGTGTGCACCTTGTCTCAAGCGTTTTGGACCAGAGTATTTCAGATTTGAGTTTGATTTCCAGGATCCATGTGGTGGAAGGAGAGAACTGACTCCTACATGCACTGTGCTATGAGTGCATACAATGTAAATACATTTTAAAAAACTGGTTGATAAAAAGAGAAATGGAGGACATATGTTATGCCCAGAGAACAGCTCCTTAAGAACCACCACGGAGTCTGGAGTGTATGCAAAAAACAAAGAGCCTTTATTCAAGCTTAAGCTTGGTCCCCCAGACCTCACCAACACAGTGGATCTGTTCTGGGAGCCACGAGCAGAGAGGTTAGGAGTCTTTTATAAGTTTGAGATAAAGGAAGGTGGGGATTAACAGTGTTACATTCTGTTTGGTTATAAGAGCCCACGCATATTTTAAATTAATTGGTTGTAATGAACTATATGCCAAAATTGGTTAATAGAGATTTGGCGGTTCCTTATTGGTGGGTGCTGCTTTCAGGGCGAAGGAATGTGTTGATTATTATTCAAACCTTTTGCTAGTTTTTGTTTTAGCCTTATTTAATCTTGTGGCCTTGTGACTGCTTAGAAGGAACAAAGAACAATATGGAGTTATATTTATCCATTTTCTGACGTCCTATAGCCAAGCAGTTTTTTACAGAAGCGAAGAGAGCAGTTATTGGGTTGAAAAGGGGTTCCAGGGTTCCCACAGACATATATGATCAAAAACATACATATGTCTGAAATTATCAAAGAATAAATTTTAAAAAAATTTTAAGTGAAAGCTGACTGTGGTAGCAAACGCTTTTTATTCCAGCTTGTGGGAGGCAGAGGCAGACAGACCTTGTGAGATCAAGGCCAGCCTGGTCTACATAATGAGTTCCAGGCCAGCTGGGGATACAGGGAGGCTCTGCCTCAAAAAAACAAATTCAAAGAAAAAAAGGGGTCTGCAAGATGTCTCAGCGTGTACAGGCAGTTGCCACCAAAACTGATGACCTGGGTTTGATCTCTGAACCCCACGTAGTGGAAGGAGAGAGATTCCTGCAGGACAAAAAAATTAAAACAGTGGAGGGGTGAAGAGATGGCTCAGCGTTCAAGAGCACTGGCTGCTCTTGCAGAGGACCCAGATTTGGTTCCCAGCACCCATGCCGCAGCTACTGTTCATAACTCCAGTTCCAAGGGATCCAATGGCCTCTTCTAACTTCCTCAAGCAGGACTCCAGTGCACTTACATGCAAGCAGGCATTGCATTCATAAAAATATTTTTAAGAACCTGAGTGATGAGGTTCCGGATTTGATCTTCAATACTGAAGAAAGAAATGGCGGGAGGAAATGACAGTGACTCACCAGTTTGCACTATGCAGTGGCTACTAAGTACGGAAGCCACACACGTGCTCGTTGGCCTGGTGGAGTGAGGCAGGATTTTACAAGAGCCTTCCAGGTTTTTTTTTTTTTAATACCCCCCCCCCCTTTTTTTAAAGGTGTACGAGTGTAATGCTTGCATGTATGTAAGAGCACCCGTATCGTGCAATCCCCACGGAGATGAGAAGAAGACGTCAGATCCCCTGGAATTGGAGTTATGGAGTTAGCTGACATGTGGGTGCTGGGATTCGAACTCGGATCTTCTTCAAGAACAACCAATGTTCTTAACCACTGAGCAATCTCTCCAGCCACCCCCACCCCCACCCCCGCCCCACACACTGTTACTGACAAAGATTGACACTGACAGGTGACAACAGGTGATAAAGACTGTCATTCTGAGATGTGGGACTTCTTCCTGTAAGTGCCACCTTATGGTGAATCTCAGCCAGTGACTCATTCGTTTCCTAGAGTCTCCCTTGCAGGCGGGCATAAGGCTGTTCCCCAACGAGAGTCCTCCCCACAGGAGCTAGTTTGCAGCCACTGGCCACAGAAACGCAGATGCGGTCAGGTCCCGCCCGCAAGGCCCCCCGCAAGGCCCGGCTTCTCCGAGGAGGCCCCGCCTCGCCCAGCAGGCCGAGCGCCCTAGTGGGCTCCGCCCCCGAGTGTCTTCCGGCCGGCCGATGCTCGAGCAAAAATTACTGCCGCATAGCTAGTCCTACGCCTGCGCACACGCGGGCGCCCGCCTCCGACCGGACATAACGGTCCGCGTGCGGCTTCATGGACCGGAAGTGGAGGGGAAGTGTCGCGGGCGCGCCGGGCCTTGCTCTACGCCGGCAGTTCCTGCCGTTGTCGCCGTCCTCGGCAGCCGCCGAGGTCTTCCACAGCCGTCATGTCCGCCAGCGCCGTCTACGTGCTGGACCTGAAGGGCAAGGTACTGAAGGGCTCCCCACCCTCCGCGTTGCCAGGCAACCAGCGGGGCCGTCGGGTCCCACCCTGTTGCTAGGTAACCCACGGCCGGGCCTTGCCCTGGCTTTAGGCTGGCCTGGCAGCTTCACTGACGGCTCGCCCTGTTGCTAAGTAACGGGTGGTGGGCTCCTCTCCGCGAGCCCTTCCCTGTCGCCAGCCAACCCGGGGGGCGGCGGTTACTAGGTAGCCGGCCTCGTCGCCCCTTCCCGCCTCCGGCGCCGGGAGCGGGGCTCGTCGCCGCCGTGGGCCGGAAGCTGCCGCCTGCGGCCTCGCGGTCGGAGCGGGTGTGCGGTCCGCTGGGCGACCCTTGAACGGGAGCGTGACGGGAAGGGAGTCCTCAAGTTGGCTCCACCCTTTCCCCTGGCGCCGTCCCCCTCGGTGACACTGGATTAAGTGTGACGAGTGATGGAGGATCCAGCTAGGAGTTGCTCTTCGAAAGTCCTTCCGTTCGCTGAACGTCTCAGAGGACGTGCCGCGAGCGAGGCGGGCTGCGAAGCCCAGGGCCACGTTGGAGGGCAGGAGCAGGCTTGGCTAAGGAACTCAGTCATTAGGAAGAGCACAAATAAATGCCCAATGTGTGTATTAACAGCGGGGTTCCGTGAAGAGGGGATAGCAAGTGGTGCTGGGACATGAAGGTCTTTGGACAGAAGTAGGACCGAGACGTCTTCCCAGGAATATCTGAGAAAGAAAAACTTATGTGTGTGTGCAGTCCCTTCCGCCCCTACGTGGGTTCTGGGATCAAACTCAGGTTCCCAGGCTGGCACAGCAAGTGCCTTTACTCTCTGAGCCATCTCAGTGGCCCCCTTGTTTGTTTTGTTTTGTTTGAGTTAGATTCTCTCACTGGCCCAGAACATTTGGCTAGGTGCCTGGTCTTTAAGCCCTGGGTTCCACCTTTCTACCTTCTGGTGATACTTGCCACCACACCTGGCTTCTTTGCCTGGGTTCTGGGGATCAAACTCAGGTCACTTGTACAGCAGTTGCTTACTGGATGAGCTATCAATGCAGCCTATTTTATTTCTGCTTTTGTGGTGCTGGAGATAGAACCCAGGGCCTCAAGTGTGTTCAACAAGTGCTCTGCCACCAAGCCACAGCACCCAGTGCAAAAACTTGCAGAAAAATCTTGTCCAGCCTTCAGAAATAGGCCTTTCCTGGGTAGAAGGCAAGTGGCTGGCCTCTTCATGTGGAAGCCACCAGAACAGGTCCAGCCACAGTAAACAAGTCAAGCATTCATCAGTGGGAGAAACATGGGTGTCTGTCCCAAGTGGCAGGGGCAGAACCTGCTCAGTAGTAAAGAGAATGGGTGCCCCACCTCAGCATTTTCTTTAGTCGCTGTGTTCCTGTCTTGGATGCCACCCAAGGTCAACACCTGGTGAGTTCCAGACGTGGCCTCTCTCTTCCAACTTTCTGGGAAGCTGTGTGGGGCAATGTCCTCCAGGCCTTGTGGCCGGTGCTCTACCTTCGGCCCTGGGCCAGAGGTGTGGTGGACTGCCTGTCTCAGCTCGCTTGTTATTTTAGCAACCATCTCAAAAGCATTGGATTGAAGCTGTGGAATTAGGGATGCACTCAGAACCCATCTCTGCAGCTGAGCTGTGTGACCATGGACAAGTCTCTAAGCCCTGCCTTCCTGGCAGGTCAGATGTTTTATCTGGGGTTATTGTGTGTGAGACAGACAGGACCATGACTCTGAGCCGACTAGGATCCACAGGCTTCTCTTGGCCTAGCAGGAGAGTTGGACCAGTAGCCACAGAAGCGAGCACCAAGTAAGAGTGGCTTAGCATTGTGTTTGGCCGTCAAAGGTTACAAAAGACTCCCTGGCAGGGTGGCACCTAAGCCTGTTTGAGGAGGCAACCAGGTGGTGGTCCAGGGAAGAAAGGTACCCCAGACGGCATACAGGGTACAGGGAAGCCTGTTGGGTCTAGAGATTTCAGCCTGCAGGATAGCACTCTCGGGCTCTCATTGGAGGAGCCCCAGGGTCACTGCAGTCCCAGGAAGGAGCCCTTAGGAGGGACAGTGCCCTTGGAAGCTCCCCAGGGTGTCTGGGAGCCTCCTAGAACCAAGATACCCTTCCTGTGATTCCATGTCTATATGCCAGGCAGAGCCTCTGAGCTCAGGTGGCCTCCTTGCCAGGTAGAAGGCTCTCCAAGGACACTTGGTCTCTTGCTGTTCCCCAGCTGCTGCAGGGATGCTCTCTTTGGCAGTGTAACTGTGGTTCCCCCAGGCCCAGGATGCCAGCCTCCGCAGCTTCACCCCATGTTTCTCTTGTTGCTGCCTTTCAGTGCCTGGGAACAAAGCCCAAGGCTGTGTCCGTGACTCACAGAAGCCTGTGTAATCTTCATCCTTACAGCCCCTCTATTGTCTCTGTCCATTTGGCCCTGGCTAATTCCACTGCAGCCAAGTCTGTGGGCAATTGGTCTACCACCTCAGGGCCTTTGCACTCGCCATTCCCTCTGTGAGAGCTCTTTCCTAGCTGCTCCTGTTCTCAGGCTTAGCTTAGACAGTACCTCCTCCAGGAAGCCTGCCCTGCTGGATTGCATTCTACCCCCAACGCTGTCTACCCCCAGCCTGCACTATCCACTGCATTTCAGCATGTTTATCTTTCCTTCTCTCATCAGGTGACATTCCAAGCACTTCCGGCTCACTCTAGGCTGGGTCTCCGTGCAGAGTAGAGCCTAACCTTTGGGCAGAGATGCTCAGTGAGCCCCCTGTAAGTCAGGGAGGACTCACTGAGAGGGACACAGCCAAAGACAGCATGCTTTGGGAGGTACCGGAAGGCAACATACAACCCTTGAGAAAGGGTTTTGGATGTCAGGGTGTACTTGGAAGTGCTCAGGGTACAGCTTCTGTGGGACTGTAGGGCATCCTTGAGGCTGTGGGTGTCGGGGATGGATGGTGCTGCCCGAGGGGCAGAATGGCAGGTGTGTGTGTGTGTGTGCCTGTCTATCTGTATCTGTGTCTTCTCAGGGATAGGCAGGAACTTGTGAGGTCCTCGATGGCTCTGGGCAGGGAGAGGCCCATCTACATAACTTCTCTATAAAGCCCTGTCTAGCCTTGTGGGAAAGGGCCAGAGAGCGAGAGGACGGCGGGGGGGAGGAGGGGGACGGGGACGCTCAGCGACTCTGCCTGCCACAGACAGCTCTGAAGCTGGCTGCCCTCTGCCTAGTGCCCACGAGTCTTCAGGTCCCCACCACCCTCTCCCATTCTTTCAGGCCTTGATTGAAGATGAGAACCGTGCACAGGCCCCTGGTTCCTCCAAGCAGCGGTGCAGGAGCCGTGTCGGCCTCGGCTGC
Organism: Eospalax fontanierii; assembly: GCA_035773235.1. Taxonomy (NCBI): domain Eukaryota; kingdom Metazoa; phylum Chordata; class Mammalia; order Rodentia; family Spalacidae; genus Eospalax; species Eospalax fontanierii. The sequence goes on from CM069554.1 coordinate 11,352,522, forward strand.
CATGGTGTCCAGTGCGGTGTCACCGTGCGGGCACACGGTGCACGTTTCCCGAGCCAGATGCTCCAGACTGGCTCTTTTTAGCTGTCCAGTCTAGATGCTGAACACCTGGAAAAGAGTGGGCCCAGAGGAGCCAGGACAGCAGTGCCCAGTGCGTCGCTGGCCATGCAGTGAGAGCTGCAGTGAGGCCGTCATGGAGTCCTGGCTCACTGCCTGCTGTGACCTCAGGCAGGTGACGCCACCTCTGCACATTTTGGTCCATCTGTGAAAATAACTCATCCACCATAGAAGGATGGCAAGGGGGACAATGACAGTGGTGGGCACAGGTGAGGCCGTCACCAGGGCCAGGCCATCAGACCCACAGGCTTACTCAGTAGGTCCCTACAGGGCCTTCCTGAGCATCACATGGAAGAGGGTCCCCCAAAAAAGGATTAGGGAAGGAACAGCCCTGACTACACCCAGCTGGAAGCAGTAAAGATAGTGTGTATCTGAAACGACAGGTTCCAGGGCAGGAAATAACATACAGGCCTTGGGAGCTCAGGAGAGCTCAGTGCCCAACATGGCAGCCAGCCAGCTGGCCCGCCCTCACCCACAGCTTCCACATGCACCCACAGCCACATACCTGCACCCCATTTTCTTGGGACCCTACAGTGTATCCACGGTCTGATTTCTTTCACTCAGCATAGTAACTCAGATTCACTCATGCTGCCGTGTGCGAGGGTGCAGCCCACTGCCCTGGGCACACTTGTACCTGCCTCTGAGAGCCCCACATACCACATTCACGTTTGCCTCTCTGTATTCAACCGACCCTGGATAGAAAAGACTATTTTTTAAACTTATTTATGTGTATGTGTGTGTGTGTTTCTTTGTGCTGATGACAGAAGAGGACATTGGATCCCCTGGAGCTGGAGTTATAGGTGGTTGTGAGCAACCCATTGTTTGTGCTGGGAACTGAACTTCAGTCCTCTGCAAGAACAGCAAGTGCTTTTAATAACTGAGCCATCTCTCCAGCTGCTGCGAAATTTTAAAAAATGTTATGTGTGTGTGTGTGTCTGTTGCCTGCATATATGTAAGTCTCAGTGCCTGCAGAGGTCAGAAGAGAGCTTTGGATTCCCTGGAACTGGAGTAGGGACAGATGTCAGCCACCATGTGGGTGCTGGGAACCAAACCCAGGTCCTTTGCAAGAGCAGCCAGTCCTCTTAAAACACTGAGCCAGCTCTCCAGCTCCTGGGAAATCTTTTTTTAAAATTAGCATCTGAGGCTGGGTGTGGTGGTTCACACCTTTAATTCTAGCTCTTGGGAGGCAAAGACAGGTCTCTGAGCTGAGGTCAGCCTGGTCTATATAGTGCGTTCCAGGCCACTTGGGGGCTACATAGTGAGACCCTGTCTAAGAAAAAAAAAAAAAGCATCTGAGGGACTGGGGAGATAGCTCAGCAGGTGAAGAGCTCAATATCCAAGGATAAGGAACTGATTTTGGATCTTCAGAGCCCACATGAATGCCAGGTAGTGTGATGACCACCTGTGATCTCAGCACACAAGAGGCAAGATGGCAACCTAGGAGTAAGCTGGCTGCTAGACAAGCCAAGGCAGCAAGATCTGGGTTCAACAGGTAAGGTAGAGAGTGATGGAAGAAAAAACCCCATGTGATCCACACTCCAGAATACAAATAGGAAGAAAGTATTGCATCTGAGCCAGGGTCTGTGACTCAACCCTACTCAGAGATTGAGGGCAGGAGAATTGCCATGAGTCTGAGACCAACCTGGGTTACACAGAGAGACTCTCTAAAAAGCATCCGTCAGCCCCAAGTCGTCATCTAGGAACAGGTCAGAGCCCACAGAGGACTATGCAGGCTCTCCTCTGCAGATGGCATAGCACCATGTGCAGAAAACTGGAGGGTTTTGGAATCCTGGGGCTGCTGGAATCCCCAGCTGTATGACTCTTTCTTTCCGTTGCTGGGGAGTACCGCGAGGAGGCACATATCCAGCTTCTCTGTTCACCTGTTGAAGGACATGGCATCATCTCTATATCCTTGTCTCTGATTGAGGTCTGTTTAAAACCAAACCACTGAAGTGTGGTCCATAAATGTGGGCACAGTGTGGTGGCATACACCTGTGATCTGAGTATTGAAGAAGTAGAAGCAAAAGAGTTGAGTGTTCAGGGTCATCCTTGGCTACATCATGGTTTTAAAGTCAGCCTGGGTTACCTGAGCCTACACCACATTATAGTTATACCTGAATAAAAAGCTTGACTCTTAACTAGATTTTAAGAGTGAGCCCAAAACCAGCAGGTGCCCTTCCCTCCAGATGTCTCCCCACACTGTGCGGCTGAGTCAGGCCTCACGCATGCTTGTGTTCAAGACAGTCTCTCCAGCTTCAATTGGAGAACTGCAAGCTTGGATCCACGTTCTGCTTATCTGACATTTTGCCCTTTCATTCCGAGGCCTAAAACATCTCACAGTGTCAAGCATTCCTCTGAACTGTTTTCAGCGAAGGTACAAGTATGAACACCCTGGAATTCAGCACTTTGACTTGCTAGTTCTCAGACATGCCCACTTTCACTGAGTATCTTGAGTGGAGGGTGAATTGAGGTTCAAGGGACCAGGGTCAGGGGCCCAGGTCACAAGAGCACATGGCTCAGGGAGCTTGTTTGCAGTCGCTCTTTGGTTGCAAGGTTGATTAGAAGTCATTAGTCCAGATTCCGTCCACTTTATTAATGTCATTCTTTGTCTTACAAATGAAGAAATGTGTCCATCGTGGTGGTCACGGGTGGTGGGCTGGGCCCAGGAAGGAAGCCCTGGAAGAACAGGACAGCTGTTCGTGTGGCTGAAGTCTCCAGGGCGGCTTTCTCAGTCACACTGCCATCCAAGGGGCCCTGTGGGAGAAAGCACATACACCCCTCAGCTGCAGGTAACGAGAGAAACTGGAGCCAGTCCTGTAGTTGGCACTGAAGTTGGTTTATAGAAAACATTGGGTTTTGGGAAATTTTATTTAAGATGCTTTTTCAGCAAATGCTAGAGAGGAAGATTGAGAGAACGATGTAAAAATTTTAAAGTGTAAGTTTTTAAAAGATGTATAGTTCCTGAGCAGTTATTTTATGTGTTGGAGTGTATTGTCTGTATGTGTGTAAGTGCACCCATGCAGTATAAGTTCCATGGAGGTCAGAAGAGGATGTTGGATCTACCTAGAACTGGAGTTACAGATGGTTGCTCTGTGGGTGCTGGGAATTGAACCTGGGTCCTCTGCAAGAGCAGCCAGTGCTTTTAACTGCTGAGCCATGTCTCCAGCCCAAATCAATGTCTTCTTTAAGAGCAGCAAAAATGTGAGGAAAAAGTGAATTGGGAATTCTGAGGGAAGGTTGAAGTCAATTGAAAATACTTAAAAGCTGTTGAGAAGAATTTAATATTATCTTTCAGGAAAAGACAGATGTAATTATGAGGCTTAATGAAAGATTAGTGACAATATATCCAAAATACTTCATAAACATCTACCCACATTTCATCTGGTGCTAGCTGTAAATAAAGTTTTTTGATGACTCTTGTAAATCTTTCAAAACAATTAAATTTGCATCTTTAGTAAAGGCTAATAAGATATCCATATAATGAAATATAGTATTAGGACATTTTTTTTAATTTAAAAAATATTCTGTTTATGTGTATGAGTGTATTGTTCGCATGTGTGTAAGTGCACCTGTGTCATGCAGTGCCTGTGGAGGTCAGAAGAAGGCACTGGATCTCCTAGAACTGGAGTTAATGGATGGTTGTTAGTCACTATGTGGGGGAATTGAACCTGGGCTCTCTGTAAGAACAACCCGTGCTCTTAACCACTGAGCCATCTCTCCAGCTCCCAAATACTCATAAATAAAACTTTCCATTCTGGAAGCATCCAGCCATCTTCCTATTCATACCGAAATCCTTTACTAAAAATAGTTCCATTCTCACATACTTTTCTAACATTGTTGTCATTAAATTTTTTTTCTATTTTTATTTTACGTGTATGAGTGTAAGGCCTGCGTATGTGTGAGTGCACCTGTGTAAGGCCCGCATATGTGTGAGTGCACCCGTGTCATGCAGTGCCCACAGAGTCAGAAGAGGGCACTGGGGTCCCATGGAACTGGAGTGATGGATGGTTGTTACCTGCCATGTTGGTGCTGGGAATCAAACTCAGGTCCTCTGTAAGAGCAACTGGTGCCCTTAACTGCTGAGCCATCTCTCCAGCTCCCTAACATTTTTTTCTTACAAATTACCAATCTTAATACCATGAGAATAACAGTACTAAATGAACTTACCGTCTGCCGTGAGGACTTTGAGATGGGGCACTAAGCAGTGCTTATCCTCGTAGGTTTCTAATGACAAACTAATGTTTGATTTCACAAAAATGAATAATTAACCAATTGTGCCAAGTAAGTTAAAGCCAGAATTTCTTGGAGTAGCTGAAAAATAAACTATAATAAGAATCTGACCAGTAGAAGGGGTGGAGAGATGGCTCAGCAGTTAAGAGCACTGGCTGGTCTTGCAGGGAACCAGGGTTTGATTCCCAGCATCCATATGGTGGCTAACAGCCATCTGTAACTGCAGTTCCAGGGGATCTGAAGCCCTTTTCTGACCTCTGCAGGGACTGCATGACATCGGTGCACCTACCTACATGCTGGTGATATACACATAAAATAAAAATAATAAAATATTTTTTTAAATTTGACCAGTTGGAATCTGAATCCATAACATTTGTCCAAAACACCTTTTAATTGTTCAGTTTGAATTACCTGATAATTAAACAAAAACATTTAAAAATGGGTTCCCATGTTTATAGGGATTAAAAATTTTTTTTTCTATTACACTTAAGATAATGAATTCTCTATTATCTTAGGTCTGAGCAGGAAATTGGCCTGTCACTTGCTGTTTTAAGGTGTGGCAAGCTTAAGGGTGGCTCCCATAAGTTGGTGGGAATTTCTAAATTTTACTACATATAAAGTGATTGGTAAATTCTCTATTGTCTTAGGGCTAAAGACGGCAGTGGTTACGCCTCTGATCCTGTTAAGGGGGTAGCAAAGTAGAGGTCTCTTCAGTTGATTTTACCATAAAATCTTTATATCATAGGATAAGTGGTAACTTCTGTTGGTAATGTTCACTCCTCAGCTGTTCTGGAAGGCGTAATGCTTTTATTATAGAACTATAGAAATGCTTTTTATTATAGAACTATTTTTGCCAATTCCTAGTCACTGACTCGGGGCCAGCTTGTCTGTTGAGCACTTAGGAGACATTTTGAGATAAACAAGCTTGGGTCTGAAATGGGAAGGCCAAATCCCGTCTCCAGGGCAAACTTCTCCACTGAATTCAAAATAGTACATGAAAATTTACTAATATTCAGAAAAGGCATTTGTTCTTTTAAGAATTTAATCTACTGAGTTTCACACTGGGAATGGGAAGTGACAAAAGTGAGAACACTCTGATTTTGAGTGTTATCAAAGGGTCACCTTTGATATCTCTAAATTTTTATAAGTTCATAAGTAAGTGACATTCTCTATGAATCAAGGAGAATCAAGCCAACAAAAGTATCTGCCTTTACTATTGCCTAATTTGAGTTTCTCTCTGGATATATTTGGGGTGATGAGATGTTTGAAGACTTAAACCCACAGTTAGTTTGCTTGTGTTTGTAAATGGAGGAAGACTAAATCCTTTCTTCTATAATGATATTTTCCATTAGAGGCCATTTTTATTCTCTGGTTAATCTTCAGACTAGGGTTGAAGGCAGAAAATAAGACTTTTTTTCCTTTGAGATCTAAGTCAAACAGATACAGGCTAGAAGTGTCTTGTTACCCTTATGTCTAAATTTGCCTTGTTTTTCTCTCTGGAGCTTTTTGTTTCTTCTCTCATGAATGACTATGAGGAACAGGCCTTTGTCAGGTTTAGCACTCTTCTCACTGACAGACCTGAATTCTCCTGTATCTTGTCGCACCTCTTTACTGGCGACCATAGAAACATAAGGCCCATTTGGAGTAGTTACTCTCACTGATGTGACTTTCTAACACACTGTGACCTACTGAATTTTTATTTAACTTAATTTTCATCTGGTTAAATTGATCCGGTCTAGGCCTGGAGAGATGGCTCAGTGGCTAAGAGCACTGGCTACTCTTTCAGAGGACCCAGATTCCATTCACAGTACCCACATAGTGGCTAACAACTGTCTGTAACTCCAGTTCTAGGAGATCCAACTCCTTCTTCTGACCTCAGCAGTCATTGCATGACACAGGTGCACCTACCTACATGTGGGCAATATACTCATACACATAAAATAAAAATAACAAATCAGATTTTTAAAATTTATCCTGTCTGTATAGGTTCCACTACTCATAAATCTTCTGGAGTAAATATTGACCTTACACGTATTATGGAAGTCAGATAACTTCTGTTGATTGTAAGTTAAGGACAATCCTGGTTTCCTTGTAGATTAAATTACTAAAATCACCTTAAGTGTTCCCTTTTTAAAAATTTATAATCTGTGTGCCACGCATGGTAGTGCATACCTTTAATCCCAGTACTCAGGAGGCAGAGGCAGGTGGATATCTGTGAGGTCAAGGCCAGCCTTGTCTACATAGCGAGTTCCAAGCCAGCTGGGACTACAGGGAGACCCTGTTTCAAAAAAAACTAAATAACAAAAATAATTTATGATTTGAGGGTAAGCTTGATAGCACATAGGGCGAATTCTTCTTTTAAAGAGGGCTTTCAGTGTGGCTGTCTGCATTAGAGACACCATATTATAAGTTACTGCTTGTAATTCTAGATTTAGAGAATTTGGAACACAGAAAATAGTAACATCAAAAAGAACTTGGAAAAAAGTGTAATTATCAGAATACTTGTTCTTTTTAATCTATTTATATTATTTTGACTGGGAAATGCATTTAAAGCAGTGTAATGGACACAAAACAGACTGTAAGAGTTTCGAATCTCAGAGACAGGCTGGGATATGTAGAGCAAAATGGGCTGGCATTTTTCAACCTTGCAACTCTTAGACCAGGTAAATACTCTTCTAAATTAGTGTCTCCTGTCATTCTTTGTCCAGGGAACTGAATTCCATGGGAGGCAGAGGAGGTGCCTCTGGTTCCATACCATGGAATGCTTGTGGAAGCACAACTTGTTTCTCTTGATAAGGCTGCATATCTGACTTGATTTGATTCCAGTTGTTAAATGCTTCAGTTTCGTCGTTCCTGAGCAGTAGTCTTATTGTTCACCATTTTCTCCAAGATTCTGTTTGGGAAATCAGGGAAAGTGTTTCTGAATAACATTTAAGTTTCACGGAGTTTCTTTGATGACACATTAGTTCCAGTTCCTTTAAGTAAATTCATTAACCACTGTGCATGTGTGCAAGAGTCAGGAGACGAGGAGATCCCATAGTGAAAGACGAAAGTTTTGGGCACAGTTTCTTGGAAGTTCTGGCTGGTAAAGAAGGAGATATAAGCAAAAGGTGAACAAAGAATTGTTTCTCTGCCCCTGCAGGCTCCGAGAGGCCTGGTACTGGTTGTCTGTGTGACTGAGAACACCAGATCCCCTTTTCCTTGGACTTTCCGGGCTCCTGTCTGTGTGTTAGCATTCTAGCATCTGTCAAGAGATGTCATGGAAAGCCTTGTGCTCTTGTCAGATAACGTACAATGTGTGAACTGAGATGTCCCCTGGCTCCCTTTGTCCTCAGGACTTCAGCAGCTGCTGAGCTGTGGGTTCAGAGTGGAGAGTCTCTTCCTCTCAGTAGGCACCACGGTGTGGAATTGCCGTGCCAACACTGCAGCTATTTCTGAATAAGCAGCCTGACTCTGAACTTCAGTTACAAGAGTGGGTCCCAAAGTCAGAGGACACTCGTTTTCCTGGATGTCTCCTGGAACTGTGCTGGGAACTAGGCCTTGTCCATGCTTCTACTCAAAACTGAACAAAAGCTTGAGTTCCCCTTCCCTCGTTATCACTGTCATCCCCAGTACCAAGCATCTCACACACAGTGTCCAGCAGTCCTCCAGTTCATCATCCTCAGTGACGACGTGCTGCCCTTCCGCACTCTGATTTGTTAATTCTCAAGCACACTCATTTCATTCACTGTCCGGGAACAGCAGGTTGAGGTTCTGGGGGATCAGGGTCAGGTTCCAGGGTCACAAGAGCACATGGTATAGTGAAGTTTGCACTAGCTTTTTGGTTGCAAGGTTAATTACAAATCATTAGTCCTGGTTCTGTCCATTTTATAAAAGTGATTCTTATAGCTGTGTAACCCTGGTTGGCCTGGAATTTACTCTGTAGACCAAGCTGACTTGCTTCTGCCTCCGTGGGTGCCCATTGTACTCAGCCTGGCATCGCTTTCTAAGGAAGTACTAACTTTGCCATATAGTTCCCATTCCACACTCCCCTTGCTGGTGGACAGGGATTCAAATGCTGTGTGACCTGACCCACAAGTGTGGGAGGAAAGGCCAGGGCAGGGCTGCACCTGCACAGCCTCAGGGATTCCGTGAATTTGGAACCTCGGGGATGGGGCACTTTGGTGCCCACAGGGCAAGCATACCCTGTGTTGAAGGACTCAGCCTTCTTTCTGCAGGAAGCTCACTTTGGGGACTTGCTGTGGACATTCTCTGGTGGAGGTTACTCTGGACTCTAGCCGCACCCTTTCACAGATGGGGTGCCTCAGGCAGTCGGGGTAAAGCTGCGCCTCCCCTCCCAGGTGCTCATCTGCAGGAACTACCGCGGTGATGTGGACATGTCTGAGGTGGAGCACTTCATGCCCATCCTGATGGAGAAGGAAGAGGAGGGCATGCTGTCTCCCATCCTGGCCCATGGCGGGGTCCGCTTCATGTGGATCAAGCACAACAACCTATACTGGATCCTGAGCTGCAGTGGGGCTGGGAGTGCAGGGCTGGAGTGGGGAGTGGAGCAGCACTGTGTTCCAGGAGCTGCAGCCCTGCGGGGGGCACATGTTGGGAATGGAGGTCAGCGGAGCCTGGGGTGGGGTGCTAGCGGCTGTCAGCCAGACACGATAGAGAGTGTTCAGGGGAGCCGTAGGTGTCCGCGGTCTAGAGTCTGGCTGCTGAGTTAGGCCAGACTGCTGGGGACAGAAGTGGACATCGTGGGCAGGAGGGGAAGGGGCTCGGCTCTGGAAGGGGGTGGGGCCAAGGGGGGAATTCTCACTGTCACACCCTGGATCCTCATCTCAAGACCACCTGGTCCCACCATGGAAACCCACTGAAGGTGCACCAGCCCCCCCCCCCGGGCTTCGGCTCGGCTTGCCCATGTGTGCCTCCGTGCCAGGACCTAGCTTTTCAGTAGGCAGTGGAGTAAGCCTGCAGGTCCCCTGGTCTCTGCGCCGCAGCGGCATGCAAGGCTCCCAGCAGGTGCTGGCTTTCCTAGTTGGTGACACACATGGGTTCATGCCTTGCAGCCCCACCCTTCCATAGGAACACCCACCTAAGCAGGGTCCTGGGAGCCACAGTGACCAGTGCCCACCCAGGACGGATCCCATGCTGGCCCCTCGGGAAGTCCTGACCGCAGGTCTGGAGAGGACATACATAGCCTGAGCCCCCCAAATTGATGAGGCACAGTTGGACAAGGCCTCCTCCCTGCCAAGCATGCTAGCTAGGGCACTGATGTGATAGGAACAGGGACTTCACAGGTTCACCACAAACCTGTAGAGGAGGAAGTGGGCCACCTTGTAGCTCAGGTCTGTGGGAGAAGGAAACAGGAGCTCCTGGGGCCTACATCTGTGCCCACATACTCCTGGGTAGTCGCATAGCCCCTGCCAGCATGGGATGACCAGGCGGTGCTGCGGAAACGGTGACCTGGGCCAGGGTGATCTGCGAGGCCTGGAGGGACAGAGGCACACTCAGCCGCCCCACATTCTGCAGGCAGCTCCCAGCCCAGCAGCCTGTGGCCGCCCTTTCTTCCCCTCATGTCCCCCAGGGCTTCCAGACTAGTTGTTGCATGTCCCAGGCCTGGCTCAGACCAGCATCTTCGACCTGGACAGTAGGAGTGACTAGGCCAGGGAGGCATGTGGGAATGTGCTTTGTGAGGTGCTGTTTCTGCTTCAGAAGGTTCCTTGACCATCTCCATGCAGTGGTTGCCACTTCCAAGAAGAATGCGTGTGTGTCGCTGGTATTCTCTTTCCTGTACAAGGTGGTACAGGTAAGGCTGGGGCGGGGCTCTTGTACGCCGTGAGACTTCCCTCCCGGTATGTGACCACAGAGGTGGGTGCAGCATTGCATCCTGAGGGATTCTGGGCCAGGAAGCCCTGAAGGTGGGGTCACTTCACCGCACCTCCACCTGGAAGCATGGACACTCGGGGTAGCCGTGCGCTCTTGTCCTGGAGACGGGGGGAGTCAGCTGACAGGTGCACTGAGGGGGTCGGGTGAGGCCAGGTTCTACTTCGGACCTCAGGGCCCTCAGTGTCCCTGGAGAGAGTTGACACCAGGATCAGACTGACAGGGAAGTGAAGAGGCAGACTGGGTGTGCAAAGACCCTGGGGCAGGGGTCATGGTGTGATCAAGAGACCCTGTGCCTGGACATGGGGTCAGTTAGGTTCATAAGGCAGGGCCATCGGTGTGCAGGAATGTGGTGTCTGATGAGAACTGTGCACTTACTTAGGGTGCCTTTGGGATTAAAACCACCCCTGAGTGCTGTGTAGAGCAGGCTTCATAAGAGGAGGAGCAGGACAGGAGGCAGCAGGCCCCTCAAGCTGTGGTAGGCCCAGCAGAGCCTTCCTTCCTTCCTCATGGCACTCCCAGCAGGGTCTGGGACAGGGATAGCCCTGTCTGACTGGAACCCTTGGGTGACTGCCTTCTGTGTGTTCAGAGCAGAGGTGGTGTGATGGAGGGAATGCAGCGGAGCCCAGGTTGAGCCTGCAGGGCGAGCAGCTCCTCACTGGCCTTTCTGAAGGCCTTCTGTGCTAGGGCTAAGGACGGTCTTCCTGGCGCTCCCAGTGCCCTCTGGGTCCCTTTCTTAGTCCCGTGGCTATCCACTGAAATGCAGATGCGTCTACAGGCAGACAGCCACAGCTTAGGGAGATGGCCAGCAGCCTTGAGTCATTCCAGGTGATAAGAGACTGCAGTCTACCCAGGCTAACCTGGCAAGAGAGGAGAATGACCTTAAGGCTGGATGCAGGAACCACCAGGCTTCAGATGACACCTTCACCCCATCCCTCTTCCGGATCAGTGCCTGTGGCCTGTGTCCAGATTCTTAAGTCTGGGCCTGTGGCACGGCCTCCCGGAGAGCAAGCCTGAAGATCATTGACTCCTACCTTGGGGAAAGACTGACAGGTGTTCTTTGCCCACCTGCCCTCTCCCACGGCCCTCCCACCCCTAGGTCTTTTCTGAATACTTCAAAGAGCTGGAGGAGGAGAGCATCCGAGACAATTTTGTCATCATCTATGAGCTGCTGGACGAGTTGATGGACTTCGGCTACCCACAGACCACTGATAGCAAGATCCTGCAGGAGTGAGTGAGAACTCAGCTGCCACAAAGAGCCTTCTCTTCCCGTTCCCCGCCCATCCTCCAGCTCAGCATGGGCGCCTTGCTCTTTTCTCTTTTTGCTTTTTTTAAAATTAGGTTTTAAATTTATTTTTATATTGTGTGTATAAATATAGTTTTGGCTACATGTATGTAAGTGCACCCATGCATGTAATGACTGGAGGCCAGAAGAGGGCCATCAGATCCCCTGCAACTGGAGTTGTTAGCTACCATGTGGGTGCTAGGAACTGAACCTGGGTTCTCCAAAAGGGCAGCATATACTCTGAACGACTGAGCCATCTTTCCAGCCCGTTTTACTTTTTGAGAAAGGGTGTTGTGTGGCCAGGCTCCCGGTCTGCCAGCCCCGCCTCTAGAGTGCTGCACAGGGGAGCCACCACCTGCTCAGCTCCTCCCTGGCCAGGCAGACACTTCGCATCACTTCCATAACTAAGTGGGTGGCCCCACAGGTACATCACTCAGGAAGGCCACAAGCTGGAAACAGGGGCTCCACGGCCACCAGCCACTGTCACCAATGCTGTGTCCTGGCGCTCAGAGGGCATCAAGTACCGGAAGAATGAGGTGTTCCTGGACGTCATTGAGGCTGTGAATCTCCTGGTAGGCCACCTTCTTCCTTCCCTTCCTAACTGCTGTCTTCCCACGGAAGGTCAAAGGAATGACTTACAAAGGCAGAGCCCTCTGTGAGTGGAGGGCCAGGGCAGCCTGGAAACACCAGCATGCCAGTGGCAATGCTGTAGAGGCACATGGGACTCTGAGGCAGAGGGACCTCAAGTTCCAGGAAAGCCTACGTCATACTGCCTCAGAAAAACAAAAACAGAAGGGGCTGGTGAGATGACTCAGCCGCTGCCCTGCTGACCTGATTTCAATCCCTGGGATTCACATGGTGGAGGAGAGACAACGGTGAGTTGTCCTTGATTTCCACATGTGCTCCATGGGTGGGTGTTTGCATGCACATACACACTTATGCACACACACACTCAATTTATATATATTGGTTTCTTTTGAAACAGGGTCTTCCTGTAGACCCCAGCTGGCCTGGAACTCACTATGTAGAGTGCTTTGGCCTTGAACTGACAGAGATCCACCTGCCTCTGCTTCCCGAGTGCTGGGACTAAAGGTGTGAGCTGCCACACCCTACAGTAATAAAATTTAAAAAATTAAAAATGGGTTAAGTGTACTTGATGCTTTTGCAGAGGACCTGAGTACGGTTCCTAGCACCCAGAGCAGGTGACTCACAACCACCTGTAACTCCAGCTCCAGGGGTTCCAAGGAGCTTTTCTGGCCTCCTTGGGTAGCTGCATATGTGACATTCACTCACATGGACAATACACATAAATAAAAATAATAAAAATAAATCTTTAAATAATTTTTGAAGAAAGATGGAGTAGGGAGCTGGATCAGTGGTAAAGTGTGCCAGCCTGGGACCTGAGTTCAGATCCCAACACACATAAAAACTGGGTGTGGCAGCACAAATTTGTAACCCCAGCAGTAGGGGGTAGAGACAGGAGGGTCCCAGGGCTTACTGGCCAGCTGACCCTGCCTCAAAAAACAGACACTGTAGGGGAAGATTCCTGTCACTGGCTTCTGGTCTCCAGGTGTACACACAGGTCAGAACAGCCAAGCACACGACTTACACCACTGACCTTGGCCCCCTTTACGTTATCCTCTGCTGTCTCTTACTTTGAGTCTGCTACACAGTATTGACAGGAGTTCCCTATGAGCAGCAGAGTGGCGGTGTCTTTTTAACTTTATTTATAGGGTGGGCGGTGCCACAGCACAAACGGGCTCAGAGGACAGCTTGAGTCATTCTCTCCTTCCTCCGTGTGTCCTGGGACTGAACTCAGGTCCTCAGACCTGGCAGCAAGTGTCTTTACCCGCTGAGTCATCTCACCAGTCTAGAACATAAGTTTTTAATTCTTTTGAGTCTGGACATGGCAGTGCCTGCTCGTTAGCCCAGTACTTGGGAGGCTGAGGCAGGAAAATCATAAGTTTGAGGCCAACCTGAGCTCAGAGTGAGATCTTATCCCCAGTAACCCCTAAAGAAAAAAAATCCATTCTGACAATTTGGCTTGTGTGTGTGTGTGTGTGTGTGTCCATAGTCATGTGTGTGAATGCAGGTGTGTACATGCCACAGCGTGTGTGTGGAGGTCAGAGGACAACCTTGGGCTTTGGTGTCTGCCTTCCCCCTGGTTTGCTACAGGTCTTTTTGTTTCTGTCTGTGTAGACAGGCCAGCTGGCTATGGGACCCAGGGAGCAGCCTGTCCCCTCCCATCTCCATAGGAGTGCTGGGCTCACACATGCTCACATGTGTCCAATTTAAGTAGGTTCTGGGGATTGGAACTCAGGTCCTTATGCTTGCATGGCAAGTGTTTCATGACTGCACCACCACCCCAGCCCCTGGTTTCTGATTTCTCGTTGGTGTGTGTGGACCATCACTGTACTGTGTGGACTAAGGGCTGCTGTTTTACTGTGCTCTTTCTGCTCACCTGTTTGCTTTCCCCTTTCTCCCTGTGATCATCTAAACACTTTTAGGATTCTGTTGTTTCTTTGTGATGTGGCCTGTGTCTCATAGTGTGGGTATCTTAGTGGCTGCTGCAAAGCTTATGGAGCTGAGTGCTGGGTGACAGGGTTGACAGGGTTGTGTTGAATGATGGATCTCATGATGGTGGTCCCATGAGGACACAGACCTGAGCAGTCCCCTTGGCCTTGTGCCGTGTTGGTGCCCAGTGCCACGCATGGCTCACATTATCCCGAAGGCTTGTGTAAGTATGCTCAGAGTGCCAGCTGTGCCGTGTCCCTTGCTTACCATGCCAGCTTTTGACATACTTCCACAGCCTTTTGTCATTATTTATGAGTGGGACTTTTGTGCCTTTTCTACCACATCACTCAGCAGCCTCACTGACCTCAGAGGTCACAGCTAGTGGGGGTTGGCACCATCTCGGTTAGGTCCACATGAGCCCTGTGTTGCTGGCACAGTGACATCACTGGACGCCACTTCTGAACACCATCCAGTTGCTTTGTGTGTGCAACTGAATCTGGGTTCCATCTGATGGATGCCTTACTAGAGGTTAGGACATTGCCACCCCTCCACGGTGACCTTCTGTCCTGCATCTGGCTTGTCCACTTGTGTCAGAGACTGGACAGATGCCTCTGTGTCTCTATAAACACTCAGATCTGTGCCATGGGCAAGCGGGCTGGTGCCTGGTCCCGGGACTGAGTTTGAACCCTCCACTGTGTGTACTGCTGATCTTGGCCTGTGTACAGTGGCCCTGGCAGGGACGCTGGCACGAAGGTTGGGTGAGGGTTGGGCAGGCCAACACTGCCGTCGTAGCTCAGGGGACACTTGGGCCAGTTTGCACTGAACCAGGCCAGGACTCACTCACACTCACCAACACTGTCCCCAGGTCAGTGCCAACGGCAACGTGCTGCGCAGCGAGATTGTAGGCTCCATCAAGATGCGGGTCTTCCTCTCAGGCATGCCTGAACTGCGCCTGGGCCTTAATGACAAGGTCCTCTTTGACAACACGGGCCGTGAGTATCAAGGGCAGTGGTGAAGCCCAGCAGCCCTGCCTTGGGGGGGGTCTTCACCCAGTCCCAAGTGACAGCTGAGGGCATGCTCACCCTGCAGACAGCTAGCTGCTCTCAAGAGTGGGTTTCATGAGCTGGCAAGATGGCTCAGCAGGTAAAGGTGCTTGCCGCCAAGCCTAATCCCTAGTTCGATCCCTGGGACCCACATGGTAGAAGGAGAGAACCAAGTCCCACAAGTTGTCCTCCACACCTGCGCTGTGGTATGCATATACACACGCACACACACACATTCTCTCATACACACAAAAAAAAATTTAAAAAAAGAATTTCACATAGCTCAAAAGACCTCCAAGGTTAGAATTGTAGCTCAGTGGTAGAGCATTTCCCTAGCATGCCTGGGCTCACCAAAAAACCCGGGCGGTGTACCATCAGCTGTCATCTCAGAACTTGGGTGGCTGAGGCAGGAGGATTAGGAGTTTGAGTCCAGCCCAGGCTATAGATTTGGGATACAGTGTGAAACTGTCACAACAAACAAACAAGCAAACAGACATAGAAACTCAAGAAAACAAAAGGTGGGACTTGGAGAACCAGCCCAGCGGGTAAGAGTGTGGCCTGCTCTTGCAGAGAGGACCCAGGTTCAGTTCCCAGCACTCACATGGCGGCTAACAACCATCCCTAACTTCAGTTCCAGGGACCTGACCCCCTCTTCTGGCCTCCATGAGCATTGCCTAACACAGGTACATTTACATACAGGCAGCTAAAACACTCATACGCATAAAAATAAAATAAATCAAAACCAAAATTTTTTAAAGAAAAGGAAAGATAAAAGTCAGTCAAGTCCGCTTACTGCCCTGACACTTAGATGCTGCCAGGAAGCCTGACCCGTTTTGCAGTCTGGAGTCTAGGGTGGAGGCCTGTCCTTCCCCCCAGGTCCCATCTCTTGAGTCTGGGCTGTTGGACAGTTATAGTTATAGCCCAAGGCTGGGTTTTACAACTCACAGTACTCGGAATGACAGGGCACAGGGCAGGGTAAATGGCCTGGGCCTGGGTTTCTGGGGCTCCTTGTTGGCCAGACCACCCAGGCCTGAGATAGGAGGAACCATCTGGGTTGGGGCTGGCCCTGAGAGCCTCCTAGGCCCCTCCTAGCCCTGCCTGAGCCCAAGGTGGAACGCCAGCGCACCATGCAGAGCCGAGGGGCTGGCCGAGCCATCGGTGCTCGGGCATCCCACGCAGCCGCTCTGGCGGTGCTGGACCGTGGCTCTGCGTCAGCGCTACCCTGCGACGTAGAGGCAGGAGGATGACAGGAACCCGCCCCTTGACGTGTGTCACCAGAGATGAATTCTGGGAATGGGGTGGAGCAGCCCTTGGCAGTGGGAGAAGCAGGCATCGCCCCAAGGCCTGCACAGCTCGATGCTCCCGCCCCGCGCAGGTGGGAAGAGCAAGTCGGTGGAGCTGGAGGACGTGAAGTTCCACCAGTGCGTGCGGCTGTCGCGCTTCGAGAACGACCGCACTATCTCCTTCATCCCTCCCGACGGCGAGTTCGAACTCATGTCCTACCGTCTCAACACCCACGTGAGTGCCTGCAGGGACAGCAGGTCTCAGTGGGCGGAGCCCTTGTTCTAAGCCCTCTGAGGCGGATAGGAGGCCTCCTATCCTCGGTCACTGCTAGCAGCGACAACTGGCGCGCCAACTTCGGAGGCTGCCCCGTGGAGGCCATCGTGCTCCCTCCTCTGCTGGCCCCTGGCTGGTCTGTTTCCCCCAGGAACATGGGCTTTGTGAGGCCAGCAGCTTGAGCACCACCCTCCCTGCAGGTGAAGCCCCTGATCTGGATTGAGTCTGTGATTGAGAAACATTCACACAGCCGCATCGAGTACATGATCAAGGTCAGTAGGGGTCAAGGTCAGCGCAGGAGGCTCTGCATTGGGGCAGGGAGCATGCACCCATCTTAGGGACACTGGCCTTCTTCCCGGAGGGAGGGAGGGTGGGAGGGAGAGGCCGGGCTAATGCAGTGGGTTGTCGGTGCCGTTGGTTGTGGGCAGTGCCTGGAAAAGGTGAAGAGCAAAGTGGTGGCAGCGTTGGCTGCCAGGCAGGAGCTCCGTGACCCTGGAGGGCTTGGTCTCCTCGCCGGTACCCTTCAGAACTTTCCCCCGTGGCCTCCTCACAGGCTAAGAGTCAGTTCAAGCGACGTTCTACAGCCAATAACGTGGAGATCCATATCCCAGTCCCCAATGACGCTGACTCCCCCAAGTTCAAGACGACTGTGGGCAGTGTGAAGTGGGTCCCCGAGAACAGTGAGATCGTGTGGTCTATCAAGTCCTTTCCGGTGAGCCCTTCCTCCCCTCCACACCCACAGTGCTCCCCACACCTGCCGTCCTCGGGGAGGCAGCGGCCCTGCAGTGGCATCCTGGCCCCCTTTAGCACAGGGCCGTCCCTCTGACCCCCAGCAGAGCTGGAGGACCCTGGTAGCAGACCCAGGCCCCAGCACGGACCATGCAGGTTTGCGGATGGGATGGTGCCTCCATTGCCCTCCGTTGGCTCCTTCTGCTGTAGCATCCTAAGGCGTTGCCACGCCTGCAAACACAGCCAAGGCTGGAGACAGGAGCCCGGGTACCTTCAGTCTCAGCCCCCCGCTGTGCCCCAACACAAGGGCCCTGCACACTGGAGGAGGGTGTCACCTGGACTCGGGGGTAGCAATGAAGAGAATAGCCAGGTCAAGCTCAGACGTGGCCAGCACCGGCCACAGGGTGCAGGTTAACTTCGTGAGCCACTCCCTTTTCCTCGGGTTTGGATGCCCCCGTGGACCCCTTGTCAGAATCACAGTGTCTGCCCTGAACAGTGTCCTCAAAACCCATCCATGAGTTTTACAAAAAGGGAATTTTAAGGGCCAAATAATACTGTGCTGGGCCACATTACTGCCACATTGTGTTTACCCAAACATTTTCCGTGGACTAGAGTTGTGCAGCCCAAGTTTAGCTGTGGTGACCTGGTGTTCAGACCTCTGTCTTCCATTCCGTTACATACCCACAGGGGGAATGTCGTCGTCGTCGCCTTCTCCTCCTCCTCCTCCTCCTCCTCCTCTTCTTCTTCTTCTTCCCTCTCCCTCTCTCTCTCTCTCTTTTTAAAGATAGGCTCCCTGTAACCGCAGCTGGCCTGGAACTCTATGTAGACCAGGTTGGCCTGGAACTCACAGAGGTTGGCCTGCCTCCTGAGTGCTGGGACTAAAGGTGTGTACCACCGCGCCCAGCCCTCACAAGTAGGATTCCTGAATGATTTGTGAATTCTAGTTTTAAGTTTTTCAAGAACCACTCTGGTGTCTTCTGCAGCAGCCAACCACGTCCGGCTCCTACTGGAGGTTCTCCAGTCCTAGTGGCTTCCTCACAGTGCAGGACTCTGGAAGAGGGTGGTTCTCCTGCCCGGGGTGCTCTCACCTGTTCCTTCTTCATTTGCTGCTCCTGGGTGACAGGTGCTGCTGGGCCTGGCTCTGCGTGTTCTCGAGACACTTCTGTCGTCCCGTGACTGTTGAGATCCTCTGCTCCTTTGTCAGTTGGGCTGTGGTTTTTGTCCGTGATTTTTAGGAGTTCTCTACATAGTGTAACCAGTACTTCTGCCCGTTCTGTGGGTTATCTTTTTAACACTCAGCGATCTTTATGTGTATGGTTCTGGCCAAAGAACCTAGGACATTGTGCATGCCTGGCAAGCACTCCACTGATTGAACCGTGCCCCCCCTTCACTAGGGGATTCTGGGTAGGGGCTCAACCCCGAGCCCACCCCATCCCCTTCACGAGGTCTCCAGTTGGTGTCTGAGGCTGAGAATGAGCGCCCGGCGTGTCTGCCTGGGTTTCGCAGCCATGTCTACCTTGTCTGTACTCTGGCTGCGGCTGCAGCAGCCTGGGCCGACCTGTCAGTGCAAACGGTGCCCTACACACACTCTCACTCCCATGAAGCCGTTCTTCATGCTGTGGGGTCAGCCCAAGTCTGTCGTCCTAGGCCCCTGATAGACCCCGGCTCTGTGTGCAGACAGCCAAGGACAGGGCCTTCCCTTTGTCTCCTCGTTTGCACAGTGCTCTGATATTTCTTCTTTGGGGTTTTTCTTTTTTCACTTGTTTTGTTGTTCTTTATGGCAGGATTTGAACCTAGGGCTTCATTCACGCTGGGCAGACACTATAGCCCCCAACCTGTCTTTGTATTTCATCTTGCTTTCCGAAAAAAAAAAAAAAAAAAAAAAAAGCTTACAGCTGGGCATGGTGGCGCAAGCACGTAGGAGGCAGAGGCAGGAAGATTTCTGTAAGTTCAAGGCCAGTCTGGTGTACATAGCCGGTTCAGGCCAGCTGGGGCAACAGGGAGACCCTGTCTCAAAAAGATGAAAAAAAAATCCTAGTAGTTTGTCTATTTTTCCAGATTGCTTTAAAAATGCTTTTTTGTATTATTTTCTTTTTATTACTTACTTTTAAATATTTTAGTTTTATGTGTATGAGTGTGTAAAGGGCACCTGTGCTGTGCTGTGCCCATGGAGGTCAGAAGAGGGCATGAATCCTCTGGAACTGAAGTTCCAGACAGTTGTTAGCCTTTATGTGGGTGCTGGGAATTGAACCCAGGTCCTCTGCTAGAGCAGCCGGTGCTCTTAACCACGGAGCTGCCTGTCCAGCCCCAACATATACATACATACATGGCCCACCACTGAGCCAGTGAACACCTTTAATCCCAGCACTCAGAAGGCAGAGGCCAGTGGAGCTCTGTGAGATCAAGGACAAGCCCTGTCAGATAGTGAATTCTAGGGTAGGTGGAGCTAAAGGAAGATCCTGTCTCTGAAAAATCTGTATTGATGCAGGTCAAGGTCCCAGTTCTGCCTTAACTGTTACCCACAAGATCTGTCACAGGATATTTGATACCGCTTTGCACAACTTCTGAATTCAAATAGAAGCTGTTTGGTATTTTTGTTATTTGGGGGATTTTTGTTTGTTTGAGACAGGGTCTCCCTGTGGAGCCTCAGTGGTCTGAAACTTACTATGTAGCACAGGCTGGACTCAAAACTTACCACGTAGCCCACCTTGGCCTCAAATTTGCTGTCATCCTCCTGCCTCTGCCTTCCAAGCTCTGGGATTCCAGCACTCTTGTTGTTATAGCGCCTGCCGCCCTCTGCGGGCTCTTGTCTTCCCGTTTTCTCTTCATGTCATAGTCTGGGTCCCAGAAGTCAGAAAATATTATTTACACGGCCTTAGTGTAAATCATGGTGTCCTTTGTGGCCTGGAGCAGGGCACTGGGACCCTGGGCTGTAGGGATCCGGGTGCCGGGAGCCAGCGTAGGGATCGGAGGCACAGCCTGGCTCCGGCACAGCCCCAGGGCCAAAACAGTCTTGCGCACAGCCCTCCTCAGTCAGCTCAGGACCAAAGACCCGCATGTCCACCCACCCTCCAGGTGCTAGACACCGGGGACAGACGAGATCAGGCCTGATGCTGTCTAGGTGGGGCCGAGGGTCCTACGGTCTCAAGCCCTGCTGGCCTCTGCCTCTCCCAGCTCCACAAGCAGAGCCTGTTGTCCCGTCAGCACCGTGTCTTCACTGTGGATCGCCTCCCTGATCTTTTGCTTTTCTCACAGGCCGTCAGGGACGGTGACGGGGCTGTCCTCTAGGATGGCCGCTCTCCCTCGGGTGCCGTCTCCCCCAGTGCAACCTCCCGTAGCGTCCCCATCCCCAGGACTGGCAAAGCTCGCCTTGCTCCCAGAATCCTGTGTCTGTCCCTGAATGACATTGGCTACCCAGCTGAAGTTCTTGGGGACCATGTGCCAGTTGGGGGCCTGCAAGTTGGCAACAGCGGAGGCTGCAGAGCCGCCGCCTGACCACCTCCCGTGTCGGCTCCCCAGGGTGGCAAGGAGTACCTGATGCGGGCCCACTTCGGACTGCCCAGCGTGGAGGCCGAGGACAAGGAAGGCAAGCCCCCCATCAGTGTCAAGTTTGAGATCCCTTACTTCACGACCTCCGGCATCCAGGTACAGCCCAGGGCCCCTCGGAAAGGGAAGCACGGGTGAGCCTCACCCGGGGACCTGGGGTCACCGAGGAAGAGCGTGCTTCACAGCCCTACACCCTGTGTTCCCCGAGGGGGCAGGGCTGTGGGTGGTGAGGGGCGTGCTCAGGGTCCTGTCCGTGTCCAGGTGCGCTACCTGAAGATCATTGAGAAGAGTGGCTACCAGGCGCTGCCCTGGGTACGCTACATCACGCAGAATGGAGGTGAGTGGCCGCCGTGTGGGGCGGCCTGGGGGCCGGGGCTCCTGCTGCAGAGTTCAACATAGGTGCCCCGTGTCTCTCAGATTACCAGCTCCGGACCCAGTGAGGGGCCGTGGCCACACCAGCCTGCCTGGCCTCGGCACACCTGCCATGTCCACCAAAGCCGCAAAGTGGCCCTGGACACTCAGCCACTCCCTCAACCTGTGCAGGCCAGTGGGGATCTGCAGAGTCCCTTTCCAGCCCCACTCGGACCCAGGGCGGCAGGGAAGGGCCTGCCCGCCTCCCCCAGTGACAGGCCAGCCTGAGTCTCAGCTCCTGGTGCCACATGCCCGGCTGCTCACTGCCTGGGGACGGCAGCCTCGCCCAGACCAGGCCATCATTTCGTTGCCATTTTGTTGAGCATGTTGGTTATTGTTGTCTGTTGCTGTTCTGTTACCTGTCTGTCCACCTGTCCTGTGCAACCGCCACGCAGCTTCAGGGAGGGCCGCTGTCCCCTCCCACACGGCCGATTCCTAGATGGCTGCCCCGTGGAGCCACCCAGGGCCAACTGCACCTCCACGCCAGCCCTCAGCCACTTCAGTGTTTCCCGAGGGACTCAGCGTGGCCTGCCCCAAGGGTGCCCGAGTGGGTGTGGGCCACCCTGCCCTCACCCCGTGTGTGTGACAGTTACATTAAATTCCATTCGTTACACCTGCTGCCTGTCCTCTGTCTGCACTGTGGTCCAGCCCTGTCTGGACACCCTTGGTGACCCCCTGACTGTCCCAGCTGCAGAGTACACAACCAGTTTGGACAGCTGTCCCCCCCGACACACAGCAGGGAGCCTCCAGCCTGCCTGCAGATGGCGCTCCCTCTGTTGTCTGAAGCAGTAGTTCCTGGGTCCCCACCTGCCCCGGCACAGCGGGCCCAGAAGCTAGTCACCAGGTTCTATGGACTGGACACTCAAGACCTCTCCTCACTACGTGTCCGTGGGAAGCTGGCACGTGGCCAGTAGGCTCTGCCTCCCCACCTCTTCTGCCGTCCTCACGCTGTACCCTCTGGGTCCCCCAGTCTCCCCGCTCTCTGCCTCCCCACTGCCCTCTTGTGCCCCTCTGGGTCACCAAGTTCTACTTGGGGTGTGCTGTGGGCATCCGACCCCCATGGCCCAGGTGTAGCCTTCCCAGCCAGTGAGACCACACCCAGCTCAGGGCTGCAGACTCTCCAGAGCCTCTCAAAGCCCCGCCCGGCCCATTCCAATGGGCCCTGGGCCACCTGCTCCAGGGCTACGGCCCCAGGCCCTGCTTTCTGCCCACTGCTTTCAGCCGCCCTCCACAGGTCTGTAGGGGAGGCGCAGTGCGTGGCTGGGCGGCTGCTTTATGCAGCATGCTCCAGTCACCTGAAAACTCCTTGCCACAGAGTAGCAGTGTGTGGCACAGGTACGTGGGGCTGCAGTGCAGCTCTGCTACAGAGCTCAGTGAGTATGCCCAGGTTCCACCCCAGCTCTGCATACCAACAAAGGAAGTCAAAACGTAACCCAAGTAGAGCAGCAGGCTGGACCATCAGAGTGGCTCAGCCAAGGCTGAGCTTAGGGGTCCCAGCTGTAGCAGATGCAAGAAGGTATCAGAAGAGCCAGCTTGAATCTGTGCCAATCTATGAAAGAACCAACTCAGGCCAGTAAGATGGCTCAGCAGTAAAGGTACTTGCCACCAAGCCTGAGGGCCTGAGTTCAATCCCCACAACCCACATGGTGGTTGGAAAGAGAGCTGACTCGCACAAGCTGTCCTCTGATCTCCAAACTTACGCCACAGCATGGGTGCATCCCGTCACCAAATACATGAAATGAACGTTTTAAAATTCACAAGTGGTTGGGGCCCAGTCAGAAGGATGCATGCCAACACAGCCTGTCCTGACCACGGCCCCTGGCGGGAGCTGCTGTAACAAGGCCACAGCAGGCGCTTAGAAGGCATAGCTCACTCCTCACAGCCTCGGAGGCCAGCCTTCCCAGTGGCCTTCCTGGGTGGAAGGGCTCCAGAACGTGTCTTCATTACCCTGTCTTTGCAGTGTGGGCACGGGTGGGAGCTGCTGAGAAAGTCACCGAGTGGCAGCCAGACCCCAATCCTCACCCACGGCTGCCTGTTTGCTGAGATGGAGTCGGGATCCTCCTCCTCGCCTCCGCAGTGCTGGGTCGCAGGCCTGGGCTGCCCTGGCTCCTTTGTATTACTGCTGTTACTTATTTACTTCGTTGTGTGTGCTTCCACCGTGTCCCAAGATCAATCTCCGATTGCCGAGCTTGGGGTGAGCACCCACTGAGGCGTCTGTTCCCCCTTTTTTTCCTGATTTTTTTGAGACAGGGTCTCCCTGTACCCCAGCTGACTCCTTATGTAGACCTGGCCGGCTTCATTCAGTCTCACAGAGGTCTGCCTGCCTGTCTCCCGAGTGCTTGGGTTAAAGGTGTGCACGGTCACGCTGGCCCTTGCCATCTTCTTTAAATATTGTTAGATCTGTTCATTGATTCCTTTTCAGTTGCACTTTGATAAAACACTTGCAAAGCAAGAAAAGGCCAAGAAAAAAGTCTTTAAACCAGCCACTGAAAGTGCTCATGACCTTCACAAATAAGACAGTGAGACAGCTGGCTTTTCAGAGAAGTCAGAGGGCTGAGTGACATTTCTAACAGCGATGGAAAGCCCCAACCCTAGCACACACTAGAGGAGAGCACTGCGATAGAAGGCGAACCCCAGTCCTTAGCCTAGAACAGCAGCTTGTACCGCAGGCTCCCAGACAGAAGGGAGGCACTGCAGAGGGGCCACGGCACAGGCCAGGTTGTAAGCTCCTGCCTGACATTCAAGGGCCCTGGGCTATATCCTCAGCACCTCAAAAAATCAAGCAGACCCAGCTGTCAGGATGCACACCTGTCACCCCAGCACCTGGGAAGTGGAGGCAGATTCAGGAGTTGAAGGTCATTGTGTGCAACAGCAACTTCAAGGCTGGCCTGGGCTACGTGAGACCTTGCCCCCAAACTAAACAAAACAAACCCACAAACAAGGACCAGCAAGAGGGCTCAGCAGGTAACCGTGCTTGCCACCAACCTTGCTGACCTGAGTTCGATCCTGGGACCCGTATGGTATTAGGAGAAAACCGACAGCCAGAAGCTCTTCCCTGACCTCCCTCCATGGCGTTTACATCCACACGTTAGTAAGTGCAAATACTAAAGTTCTAAAAAGGCAAAGCACCAGATAGAGGAACATAAGTTGCCTAAAGCAAGTTTTCTGAAAGAGTGGTCAGTTTCAAATACCCGATAGAAAATGGTAGGGCTTGGTTCCCAGCACCCACATGGTGGCTAACAACCATATACAACTCCAGTTCCAAGGGCCCGACGCCCTCTTCTGGCCTCTGCAGGCACTGAGCACACATGCACAAACACACATACAGATAAATAAAAATCAATATTTAGACCAGATGGGGTGGCACACACTTTTAGTCCAAGCACTAAGGATGCAGAGGCAGGTGTATCTCTAAGAGTTGGAAGCCACCCCGGTCGACACAGTGAGTCTCAGACCAGGCAGGGCCGCATGGTAAGAATCTGTCTTTAAAAACAAAACAGGAAAAAAAAACTTCTGGGAAAAATAATCAAAATTAAAAGTAGGCACAAAACTTGTAGGAAAGGACAAACAGCAGTTACTCTGTGGGTAGAGTGCTCACTGTGCATGGGAAGACAACAAGTTCAGATCCCCAGCATCCATGTAAATCAGCCTGGTGCATCGGCGTGAGCCGTCAGTCCCAGCACAGGGGTGGAGGCAGGTCCTGGGGTCTCACCGGCCAGCCAACCCCCGAGTCAGGTTCCAGGCCAGGGGGAGATTGTGTCTTTAAAAAACAGGAAAGGTAGCTTATTTGCAAAAGTAGTTACCAGACAATCACGAGAACCTGAGTTCCAATCCCAAGTCCCCATATAAAGAAATGGTGTGGGGCATGTGTCTATAGTTCCGGCACTGGGAGGCAGACAGGAGCGCTCCTGGGCTCGCTGCCAACCAGTCCAGAGTAATTGGTGAGCTCCTGACCAGTGGGAGATGCTGTTTCAAAGGGGATGGACACAGCATTCTCTTTAGTTTTATAGCTTTAGTTTTTAATCATGTGTATGTAAGCGCACCCATGTTTGCAGTGGCACAGAGGTCAGAAGCGGGCATCAGATCCCCTAGAGCTGCAGTTACAGACAGTTGCTGGCCACCATGTGGGCACTGGGAACTGAACCTGGGTCCTCTGCAAGAGCAGCCCATGCTCTTAACCACTGAGTCATCTCTCCAGCCCCTTGCAGCATTCTTTTAAAAACATTACTTTTATGTGTATACGTGTATTACCTGCATGTATGTAAGTGCCTGTCTTGTGAAATGCCTACGGAGGTCAGAAATGAGCATCAGATCCCCTGGAACTGAAGTTACAGACGACTGTTAGCTGCCATGTGGGTGCTGGGAACCAAACCCTGGTCCTCTGCAGGAACAGCCAGGGCTCTTAATTGCTGAGCCATCTCTCCAGCCCCCCAATGCAGCATTCTTGAGGATGACATTCAAGGTTGTACACACATACGTGCATGTACACAGGTGCACACACACACTACCGTTACACAAACATGCTCTCACACACATGCATTTAAGAACGTGGACAGCTGCAGAATGACCCTACGATTGACCTCTGACCTACACCCACACACGTGGCTTTACGTGTGCATCAGCCCCACACACTTGCCTGTGCACATACGCTCCAAAGAAGGCACGAACACTCACAACTTTTGACGTGGCCTGAGGCCACCTGTAGTAAGATCCTAATTGCAACGGTCTCCGTCCTGCTGCAAAGCGCTCAGAAGACAGCCTGGCTCCCTGCCCTGAGGCTCGGCTCTGTCCACCCCGGCCTCCACACGTGCCGTCCCCGCTGTCCCCTCTCTGCCTCTGTGCTGCTGCTTGTTGACAGGTGTAGCTGGTCATGTCACTTTCCCCCGCCCTGCCGCTCGTCACACGCACATTATCTCCCCCTTCCACGGTCCGTGTCCCATGTCCCCAGAGCCGTCCCTGTCCAGGTTTGGGACTGCTGAGTCCTGGCAGAGAAGGCTGGCACTTGTCCCCTACCAGGATGTGCAGACTCGACCGCGGGGCTCTTCTGGTTGTGGCCACGAGGGGGCGCATGCAGACTTGAACTTGCTGCCCCCAGAAGGAGGTGGCCCGACAGGCAGGACAGGGCTTTAGTGGGTTAGGCAGTTCTCTTTCCTGTTTTTTGTATTTGTGAGGACCTCAACTTGCTGTGTAGCCAAAGATGACTTAGGACTTCGGATCTTCCCGCCTCTACCTGCTGAGCGCTGGCGTGACAGGCGTGCACCACCACACCCCAAAGAGGCTGTCCTACAAATGGCACCCAGGGCTTCCTGCACCCACCAGCTGAGCTACAGACACTCCAGCCGTAGAGTAGAGCTCAGCCCTGTTTTGAGACAGGGTACGCACAACATCATGCCTGATCTGTATTTTAAATTGAAGTGAAATTCAGGTATATGTAGCCAATGATTTATTTTTAATGATTTGTGATATATGTGTTTAATATGTGTGTTTGTATGATGTGTATTTATGTGAGTGACGTGTTTCTGTGTGATATATAAATGTGATGTGACATGAGCTTCTGTGTGTGATGTGTGTGTGACATATGTGCAGGCATGTGTGTGCCATTGTGGGTGTGGCCATCAGAGGACAGCCTTTGGTGGGGGTCCTCACCTTCCACCATGTTTGAGGCTGGGTCTCTCCCCCTGTGCAAGCCAGCCTCCTCACATGCCAGGCCCAGAGCTGATGAGTCTCCTGCCTCCACCTTCCATCTCGCCATCAGAACTGGGATCACAGCTATGGACAACAACCAGCTTTTCCATGGGTTCTGGGGATCCAAACTCAGGTCCTCCACACTTGCCTGGAAAAATCAATGCTCAGGGAAGAGTCCCCCAACCTCACAGATCATTATCATTCTGAAACAGCATTCAGACCATTGGGACACTGGGCACCTCTTAACTCCAGCACATCCTCATGACCCCCAAAGGATGAGCAACCCACTGGCAGCCACAACCCCCTTCCCTCCTCAGCCCCTGGAAGCCACTGACCTGCTTCCTGTTTCGGTGGACCATTGTGTTGACCTTCCATGTCAGGTCACTCGGTAGCGTGTTTTCCAGGCTCATCCTCATGACATCATGGGTTGTTACTTCATTCCTTTTTCTGGCTGAGTAATATTCTATCATGGTGCTGGACCATATAGCTCACTGTTCATCTTGGACAAAAACATTGGTAGTTTCTGCCTTTGAGATGCTGTGATGGTGCTGTGAACCCTCAGGTACAAAGATCTGCTTGAACATCTATTTTCAGTTCTTTTAAGTGTACTCTCTAGGAATGGGATTGCTCGGAAATACGGTCATTGTATGTTTCCTTCCCTTAGAGTCTTGTGATTTTTTTTTTTTTTTTTTTCTGGCAAAGCAGGAAGATAGTGTCTTGAAAATTCTGGCAAGTTATTTGCACGACATAGAAGCTTCTTGCCTTACGTGGCACAGGGTACAGCAAGCCAACCCCTACTCAACACTCACTAGCCACACTACTCCAGACCACCCACTGCCACTCTGCCAAATAGCATCTACACTGCCCCCACCCCTCACCGGGGGATTCTAGGCAGGGGCTCTACCTCTGAGCCGTGCCATGGCCCGAGTACACCATTGCTACTTGTGTTTAAATCAACATGAACCCTTCTTGCCCTCCACAAGCACATCCACGTCCCAGAGAAAGACCATGATTCTTCCAGCTAAAACCATTGTCTGCTTTCACATGTTTTAGGTTCTTTTTAAAAAGATATTATTTATTTTATTATTCTATTTTATTTTATGTGTATGAGTGTATTGCCTATATGTAGGCAGGTGCAATGCCCACGGAGATTCAGATTTCCAGAAGAGGGTGTCAGATCCTTTGGAACGGGAGGGAGTTATGGACAGTTCTTAGCCACCATGTGGGTGCTGGGAATCAAACCCGGGTCCCCTACGAGAGCAAGAGCAACCCGTGCTCTTAACTGCTAAGCCACCTTTCCAGCCCCAGGATCTTATTTTAATTATGCGTATATGTGTGTCTATGTGAATATGTACCATATGTGTGCAGGTGCCTGAGGAGGCCAAAAGAGCACGCAAGAGTCTCTGGACCTAGAGTTAGAGGCAGTTGTGAGCCGCCCTCTATGTGCTGGAAACTGAATTCAGGTCCCGTTTAAGAACAGTAGACACTCTTAACCAGTGAGCCGTCTCTCATGCCTGGGCTACACTGTGAGTCTCCTGTCCTTGTGCTTCGTGTAAGAGCCACAGGCAGTGTTTCTACCTGATCACTGTCGCTCGGTGTTTGACCTTCATAACTCTCCTACTCGGTAGTGAGCAGTCGGCCTCCTTTCTGTTCCTCACTGCATGCTGTTCCATCATGAGCCATTAAGAATGAGGCCACTCCAAGCATGTTTGTCCATATCTGCCGCAAATATGCGGCGAATGTCCAGGAAAGACTCTTCAGGCTGCAGGAGGAGCCTGAGCTCGGCTGCCTGTTTCCCAAGCTGATGAGCCCTTTAAGCTTCTACGGAGGCAAGGGAGAGTTCAAGTTACTCCACATCCTTGACAACACTTAGTGATATCAGATTGATTTCAGTCCTGCCAGTGGGACTGGGCTTGTGGGAGCCACGACTACGCTGCCACACCAGACTCTGTGCCCACTGCCCAGTTAATGCAGTGAAGGATTCGTGGGGCCTCGCTGCCCTCTTCGGGCCTCTTTCCTCCGCACATGCCATTCCATCCAGTCACATCTGGTGACTCCCACAGTGACCTGACCGGCAGAGAGAGCATGGCCTGCCTGGTGCTCGGTCCCTGACCAGGCCTCACCCAGACCGACCCAATCTGGTCTTTTTTTTTTTTTTTTAAGCTTTAAAATTTTTTTTTCATATTTTTATTAGTGTGTGTGTGTGTGCATGTGTGCACATGCCACAGTGCACATGTGGAGGTCAGAGACAATTCTGTGGAGTGGGTTCTCTTCCACCTTTATGTGGGTCCTGGGGATGGAACTCGGGTCACCAGGCTTGTGTGGCAAGTGCCTTTACCCACTGAGCCATCTTACTGGCCTAAAAATATTTTAAATTAGCATGAATTAACTCACACTCGCCCGTTGCTGTCCCGGTCCCCCTTCCCCTGCTCTCCCCTCCCCTGCTGACCCTCAGGCTCCCAGCCAGCCCACTGCTGCTCCCACACTCTTCTTGGGGTGACCCTGAGTCTCGTTAGGGTTGCTTACAGGAGTGTAGTTTACGGGTGCAAGGACGCGTCACCTGTCCTAGAAGGCTGAAGAGAACTTGCTGTGCAAGCATGAGGACGGGAGCTTGGGTGCCCGCGGCCGCACAGCCCAAAGTCCCACAAGCACCTGTAACCTCAACACCGAGCAGAGCGGGGACAGGAGGACCTCGGGGGCTTGCTGGCCGCCCGGTGGGGCAGAAGGTCCAGGTGCAGGGAGAGACCACTTGCTGCCTGACACCATCGTAGATGAGGCCTGGTCAGCCCCTCCCCTCCGAGACAGGCAGCTGACAGCCTAGTCCTGGGCAGGTGACCTCAGCTACCCAGTGGAAGCAAGTGCTGATCTGTCCCATGTCCCAACAGTACCTGCTGGCCTCCACCTCTTACATTCTTCTGCTCTGCCTTCGTCCATGTCCTCTGGGTCTTGGGGTGACACCACTGTCCCATTGGGCCAGGCGCCCAGCTCTGAGTCTCTGCAGTCAGCGCCACCCACTGCAGAAGCTCGACTTTAATCCCGGCACTCGGAGCAGAGCCAGGCGGATCTCTGTGAGATGGGGGCCAGCCTGGTCTACTTTATGAGTTCCAGGGCTCCACAGCGCCCGCCGCACCCAGCCACAATGACTCTTCAGAAGACCATTTCACAGAAGGAAACTGAGGCCAGAGAGCAAGGCCAGGTTCAGCTTAGCCAGGTTTCCAGGACAGCAGGTTTGAAGGCCCCCCACGCAGTTCCCGCAGTTCCCCCCCTGGCTCCGGCCCCCAGCCTTCCCCGCAGCGCCCCATGCTGCTCCCAAGGGAAACACTGTACCTGATGCTTCCCAGCATGTCTGGCAGTACCGGCTGGGTCATGTGAAGTTTTGTGGGCTGAATGGACTAACATGGCCACCTCTACTAGTCTGCTGTCTGGGAGGTGGGCCTGGACTGCCACCCTAGCTTAGGGCTTGCTCGCATTTGAGGTTCGGTGCCGTACCTGGAAAACAGGCTCAGAAGGGGTCCGCGCTGTCTGTGGGGTCTGCGGGGGCTGAGAAGGGGTCCGCGCTGTCTGTGGGGTCTGCGGGGGGCTGAGAAGGGGTCCGCGCTGTCTGTGGGGTCTGCGGGGTCTGAGAAGGGGTCCGCGCTGTCTGTGGGGTCTGCGGGGTCTGAGAATGGGTCCGCGCTGTCTGCGGGGTCTGCAGGGCGCTGAGAAGGGGTCCGCGCTGTCTGTGGGGTCTGCAGGGCGCTGAGAAGGGGTCCGCGCTGTCTGTGGGGTCTGCGGGGTCTGAGAAGGGGTCCGCGCTGTCTGTGGGGTCTGAGGGGGTCTGAGAAGGGGTCCGTGCTGTCTGTGGGGTCTGCGGGGGACTGAGAAGGGGTCCGCGCTGTCTGTGGGGTCTGCGCGGGGGGGGGGGGGGGGCTGAGGATACAGAGAGCAGCTGGAAGCCAGAGTCCTCATGGCTGATGTCACCAGAAAAGAGAATATCCTGGAATTCCTCCTAGCAGAGGGCACCCCTATGTCACACATTTGAAAATGTATGTGTAGGACTGGACAGCAGGTCAGTGGGCACCATGCTGGGCATGCACGAGGACCTGAATCACATTTGTTTGGGTTTTGTTTTGGATTTTTGAGACAAGGTCTCACTGGCCTGGAATTCACTATGTGGACCAGACTGGTCTAGAATTCACTATGTAGATCAGGTTACCCTTGAACTCAGAGACCTTTTTGTCTCTGCCTTTCAAGTGCTGGGATTGAAGCACGCCTGACCTAAACATATTTTTAATTGGGTTGAAATTCATGACATGCACATATTCAATGTGCATTTCAGCAGTATGTGCAGTATGACCATCATTTTCACTGAGTTCTAGAGAATTCCACTTACCCAACAGAAAGCCCATCCCTCTCAGCAGTCACAACTGAAGCCCTCCCTTCCCTGGCCACCTTGGATCTGCTCCTGACTGGATTGTGTGTTCTGGACACTGCCTGGCCATGGGATTACAGCTGGGCCTTTCATGCCTGGCTCTGTCACTCAGTGTCAAGCTCTTGGGTCTGTCTATATGGACGTGTTTGTCAGAACTCTGCTGCTTTTCACAGCTGAGTAATATTCCCCATGTGGACAGGGCCATTGTTGGACATCTGGACTGCTGTGAATGTCCACGTACAAGGACTTCTTTGAGTAGAGTGTGGGGTGTGAGGATGGGCAGGGCCTCAGACCTGTTCTTCCAGTCAGAGGATGGAGGACAGAATAGTGTGAAGCTCCATCTCATCCTTTTAAATATGTTAGTACATTTTATTAGTCTTTATTTTAATTTAATTTTGTTTCTGAAACAGTGGCTCATTATGCAGTCCTGGCTGGCCTGGAACTTGCTATGTAGACCAGGCTGGCCTTCCTCTGTTTCCCAAGTGCTAGAGTTAAAGGAGTGTGCAACCAAGCCCAGCTTGTTCAAAATATTATGTGTATGAGTGTATTGCCTGCAAGTGTATAATTGCACCATGTTGTATAATGCCCACAAAAGACAGAAGCATGCCTCAAACCCCTGGAACTGGAGTTATGGACAATTGTTAGCCACCATGTGGGTGTTGGGATTTGAACCCAACAGAGCAAGAACAGTCAGTGCTCTTAACCGCTGAGCCATCTCTCCAACTCCTCAAAATACTGTTAAGAATCAGATTTTGGAACCTCAGTTCTCCTCTGGGAAGTGTTGATTCTGAGCATTTGCACATGCTGTTCCTGCAGACAGGCATCCCTTCCATGCCACCTTTCCACGCCCACGTCTGTGAAGACCCAGCTGTAATGTGCCTCCTTTGGAAGGACGTTTTGTGTTCTGACCATCGTCCTCCTTTTGACACAGTCTGAAGCTACAGGGCTGGGGGTCTCCATATCCCGTCTCGTGTCTCCCAGGCTGAGAGGGCCTTATGGGACAAGTAGCATGGAGTAAGGTAGAAAGTATTTGAAGAAAACAGACGTAAAGGGCTGCCTCCTGCCTCCATGCCCGCTGAACCATCTGCACCAGGGCAGCTGGACTCCGATCCAGTGCTCCACACAGGCGCACGTGGGTGCCCAACCACAGCCACCTGGGCCCTGCCTCCCTGCCTGGTCCAGGACAACCAGTCCCCTGAGTGTCCCCCCAGGTCACACAGATAAGGCCATAGACAGGCCTATCAGCAGGAAACATCTTAGCAAGACAGGAAACCACGACATGAGCCAACCGCACCGCCAGGCTCAGCCTATCCCTGGCCTGATATTTTGGGAACCACTATATAAACCCGACTCAGCTCCAGCTGAGCGTCCTGGGGAAGGCTGAGTCCAGTCAGTCACAGCCCTGAGGCTGCAGAGACTGGGGGACCTAGGACCGAGGGGTCTGGATGCTACAGACCCTCAGCTATCCTCAGCCTTGCTGGCTGCTGGGGGACCCAGCAGGTGACCCCACCTCTCTGGGCCTGTTCTTCCTCTTCATAACTCTTCTTGGATTCTGTCCTAGGAAAAAACTCAACCAGGAGGCCCAGCGCCTAATCTCAAGTTTCCAGACTAAAACCAGCCTGTGACTGAGACCCAAATTCAAGTTTAAGCGCATCCAGCACAGGGTCCCGACTGCGGCTCAGTTGGCAGAGCACCTGTCTAGTGCTCAGGAATGCCTGGACTCATCCCCAGCACCTCATAAAGCATGCATGATCCCAGCACTGGGGTAGCTGAGGCAGGAGGATCTGGAGTTCAAAGTCATCCTCGGCTGCATAATGAGTTTGAGGCCAGCCTGGGCTATGTGAGATCCTGTTTCATGAAAATGAAAAAAGTAGCATGCATTGGCTCACACCTGTTATCCCAACACTTGAGAAGCTGAGGCAGGAGGATTATCACTATGAATTTGAGACCAGCCTAGGCTACACAGAGAAATCCTGTCTACATATGTACACATACATATACTAATATCTACATCTATCTATCCCTTTTTTTTTTTTTTTTTTTTTTTTTTTTTTTACTTTAAACAGGAAGAAAAAAGAAAAACAATCGACTGGGTTCAGGCCAATAAGCCACACAGAAATGGCTCCCAACACACGAGAGAGACAGATTTTAAAGATGTGACTATAATTATTCTCATTTTATAGAACTGTGGCCCAGAGAGGGAAAGGCACTTGTCTGAGGCCACACAGCAGCCCAGAGGCCCTGCCCAGAAGCCCAGGTTGACCCTTCCACCTGTCACTCAGCTGGCCAGTGCAGGGTTGGGATTCGAACCCAGCTCCCCCTGCGCGACAACCTCTAGGCGGAGCTCCTGACATGGGCCCCCGGGCCTGTCCTGAGTGACAATTGCTTTTCTGTCGAGCTAGTAAAAGTGAAAAGTAGAAGTGAGAGGCCTGTTCGGGCTGGGGAGTGGCCGTGGGGCCACCAAGCGCGGCTATGTAAAGCGCGGCACCTGCCCCGGGCGCTCAAGTGCGCACTGCGCCCTGCTCCAGTAGCTGCAGCCAAGGTAACGGCCAGATATAACCCAGCCTGAGCCCCACCCAGGACAGCGGCGTCCTGTGCCTAGAGAGCCGGGTTGGGCCAAAGATTCTTGGTGGGTTTTCATCCAGTGCCGGGCCTCAGTTTCCCCACACGGAGAAAAGTTTCAAAGTCGTCATGTGTCCTCTATGTCTTTAAGCCCTGGTGAGGTCAAGACTTCTTCTGAGGTCACGGGCCAACTGGAAGGCCTCAGGCTTGGGCTGCCCCTCCAAGGCTAGGCCCCTCCTCGTGACCAAGCTCACTGCCCCCACGAGGGTTGCCGTGTAGCTTTGAAATGCTACCGTCAGAGGGCATAGCTCCCCTGTCCCACTCAGTCACCCACTTGGGGACCTGGATCTGTCTTCTAGGTAACGTCCACACATCCTCAGCCCCCACGCCCAGACAGGGTGCTTGCCTGCTTGGACCTGCACTTGGGGAGCTGAGGCAGGAGGTGCCGTGGCCAGCCTGGGCTGTAGGACAGAGGTGTGCTGGCACATAGCTTTAATCCCAGCACTCTGGAGGCAGAGGCAGAGAGATATCTGTGAGATGGAGGCCAGCCTGGGCTACAGGGAGACCGTCTCAACAAATAAAAATAATGTAGGGTGGTGGTGTGTGGGGCTGCAGCTCGGTTGATAGAGTGCTAACCAGGATGGACAAAGCCCTGGGTTTGACCCCCAGCACAGCATAAACTGGGAGCGAACGGGGTTGCACACTGCTTTCCCAGCACACAGGAGAGAGAGGCGGGGGGGTCAGATGTTCAAAGCCAGGGCCGAAAGACAGCTCCGTGGGTGAAGGTGTTCGCTGCCGAGTCTGACGAACTGAGCTTAACCCCTGGAGCCCACAGGGTAGGAGGACAGAAGGGACACCCACCGTCGTCCTTTGGCCTTCACACATGCCTACAAACAAACAGGACTCAAAAATTAAAGAAAGGGGCTGGAGCTGCGTGGTTACAAGCAGTTGCTGCTCCTGCAGACAACCCAGGCTCAGGTCCCAGCACTCATGTCAGGCAACCCACAGCCACCTGGAACTCCAACTCCGATGGGTCTGGCCTCCACAGGTACCTGCATACACATGGCATGCCACACACACACACACACACACGAGAGGGGGGGAGGGAGAGAGAGGAAATCAAGTTTGTTGAAACATGATGTTTGGAAAAAGAAATTCGAGGTCAGCCTTGTCCACACAGTGGGCTTGAGGCCAGTGTCCTGGGTTTGAGAAGACGCTGTCCAAAAAAAGAAAAAGAATTAAAGTGAAGGAGGGGCTGGAGAGGGGAGGGGGGTGGGGGGGGGAGGGAGGAGGAGGAAGCAGCTGCAGGAAGAGTAAGGCAGCTGGAGGCTGAGGGGAGGTTAGTGGGCGGTGGTCTGGTGAGGCTGGAGGTATGGCAGATGCTGGAAGAGCATCCTAAGGACCAGACCCAGCATGTGCCGAGACCCTGTGTCCCGGCAGAGGCCGATGTGTTTGAGGATTCAGCAGGAATGCATGCATCTGGGACAGGACGGAGATAAGTGATGGGGAGCCTCAGTCCACCCTAGGTACCTGACGTCGCCCTGGAGCCAAGGCCGCTGTCCCACAGTGGGTGGGTTTCTGCTTTATTTCGTCATTGTTGTTGTTGAAACAGGATCTCTCTGTAGCCCCAACTGGCCTGGAACTCTCTGTGTAGACCAGGCTGGCCTTGATCTCACAGGCCTGCCTCTGCCTCCCCGGTGCTGTGACTAGGGTGTGTGCCACCATGCCCGGCTGGAGTGGGCATATTTAAGGGCCTCCAACACCAGGGACCGGAGAGGGAGTCAGCCCATTTCCCTGAAGGAAAGCGGTCTGGCTAAGCCAGACTACTCACTACCACGCAGGACGGGGAGCCTGGCCTGGCCTGTTCTGGCCTGGCCTGTCCAGAATTCCAGCGACCAGAAGCCACTGCATACCCTCGACTCTGGTCCCACCTGGGGCCGGCTGGTTTCAGTGTTCCCATCTGTGAAATGGGCAGGGAAGGCCACACCGACTTCTCTTCAGCTCCCCATGGGTGGCTTCTCTTCAGCTCCCCGTGGGTGGCTCTCAGTGAACTCAAGCAGAGGGCAAAGGGGTGAAGCTGACTTTTCTGAGAGCTTCTAGGAGGAAGAAATGGCAGACAGCGGAGACCGTGAGGGTGGGGAGGCTCCAGCCTGACTGAGGCGCTCTGGGAGGCAGGTGTGGAAGTACAGACTAGTCCCAGCACACTGGAGGCTGAGGCAAGAGGGAGTGCTTCACGTTCAAGGCCAGCATGAGACCCTGTCTTCACAAACTAAAACATGGTTAAAAAAAACACAAAACTAAACCACGGGCAGGCAGCATGGCTCGGTGGTTAAAGGCACTTGAGTTTAATCCCCTGACCCACATGGTAGAGGGACAGAACTGACCCCCACAAACTGTCCTCTAATTCCCACATGTGTGCTGTGACTCTGTCATACACACACAGCCTCAATAAATAAATGCAATTAAAAATAAAACAAAACAAAACGCCAAAACATACAAACAAAAGATCTGGGCATGGTGGCCCACATCTGTCATTCCAGCACCTGGGAAGCTGAGGCAGGAGGATTTCCTGAGTTCCAGGCCAACCAGGGAAGGTCTCAAAAACAAATTAAAAGGGGCTGGAGGTGGCTCAGCAGTAAAGAGCCTGTACTGTTCTTGCAGAGGACCCGAGTTCAGCTCCCAGCCCCCGTGTCAGATGGCTTACAACCGCCCGTAAGGCTAGATCCAGGGATCTGATACTCTTTTCCAGCCTCCACAGGCACCTGCGCTCACACAGACACACACAGACCAGACACACAGACACAGATATAGCTACACGTGGACAGACAGACTTTCTCTCTCACACACACATACATACAAAACTCTGTGGCCACTAACTGTTCTATCCCATGCCTCCATGGCCACCAAGATGGTGGGACCCAGGGACAGACACTTCTGGTGCCATCCCCAGCCTGGCACCCAGGGCTCTGGTTGGTATCAGGACTCTGGCATGAGGCCCGCACCCTGTCTTACATTTCCATTGTTGGGGTTTTTGCTTGCTTATTTTATTTTAGAGAACTCCCATGTAGCCCAGGCTGGCCTCAGCCTCCCACTGGGATTAAAGACATGTACCACATCATGGTAAATTCTTCATTCCAGTCAAAGGAGTCCCCGAGAGCCCCCAGACACTCACGAAACTGGGCACACAGGGAGTGCTTGGTGAGTGGTCAGTGTTAGCTCCCCAGGGTCAGTGTCCCCCACTGACTTCCAGATATGTGTCCTCCTTCCTCTTCAGTTGCCAGGGGAGGGCAGAGATGCCCATCAGAAGGCCTAGTGTGCCAGCTGCCCCCCGCTGCCCTCTTTCTAAGAAGCATTGCTGATAACATTCCCCTAAAACAGGAAGTGCAGGCAGGCCACCGACCCTTGGCCCTGGCCCTACAGCTCTGACCCAAGGCTGCTGAGTGCCAGCTGGGTGCAGCCTGGAAAGGGTTCTGTGTAAAAGCAGCCATGCAAATTGAGGGTCCCACTTCCCCTTCCCACTGGGCCGGGCCTAGCCACCTGCACACCAGGCCCAGGCACTCTGGATCCCAGGATGCTGCCTCCACGCTGGCCTCCAGCAAGCACCCAACTGGGAGATCTGAGTACTGGGAGTCAGCGACCAGACAGAAGAAGGAGGGTACAGAGCAGGACTGCGGAACAAAGCCCACACGGTCACCACTGCTTATTATGTTTTCTGCAGTGCTTGAGAAGGAACCCATAACTTCCTGTATGCTACACAAATCCTCCACCTGAGTTGCCCGCCCCCAGCCCCTCACTGGGGATCCTAGGCAGGGGCTCTGCCCTGAGCCACGTGCTCAGCCCCCTTTTAGCACGGGTGAGCCTGAAGCTTGCTGTGCAGCTGAAGGTACATTGGATGCTTCAGTCTTTTGTTTCCCCTCTCCATTTTTTTTTTTTTTTTTTTGTCTTTTTGAGACAGGGTCTCCCTGTAGTCCCAGCTGGCCTAGAACTCACTATGTAGACCAGGATGGCCTTGAACTCAGAGAGATCCACCTGCCTCTACCTCCCAAGTGCTGGGATTAAAGGTGTGTGCCACCATGCCCAGCGTCCAAAAATAATTTTTTAAAGAGACCTAGATCATCAAAGCAATGAAGCCAGGAGCATAAGAGATTGTGAGTGAGGCATCCATGAGAAAGGACACGGATGGAAGAGGTGAGGTCCGCAGAGCATGCTGGTGGGGCTCCAGAGACCAGGCCAGTGGCCGCACACACGCTGCAGTTTTGCAGGAGGCTGACCTGACTTGCCATTTGGAAAGGTTTTAAAATAACTTAACTGGACAGGGCTAGAAAGACGGTTTAGTGGCTAAGAACCCTGGTTGGTCTTGCAGGAGACCCAGGTTCGAATTCCAGCACCCACATGACGACTAACAACCATCCATAACTTCAGTTTCAGGGGATCTGACGCCCTTCTTGATGCCCTTTTCTGACTTCTGTGGGCATTGTACGACACAGGTGCACTTACACACATGCAGGCAATATATTCATGCACATAAAATAAAAATAAATTAATTAAAAAAAAAAAAACTTCGCTGGCTAGAGACTGGGAGAGGCCTCAGTGAGCAAAACGCTTGCTCAGGGACGTGAGGACAGAGTTCAGAGCCCAGCACCCAGGTCAACGCGGTGCCGGGTGCATTCGGCAGCTCTCGTCATTCCAGGGTTGGGAGGCGAGACATCCCCAGGAAGCTAGAGCCAGACCAGCTGGAGCAACACCTCAGGGTTCAGGGAGGATCCGCTGCAGTGTACATGGTCCTGAGCCACGAGGAAGACACTCGAGAACATGCCCACCTGCACACACATGCACACACATGCAAATATGCAAAACATGGAACACTACATGGAAAGCTATCTGGGTATAAACAAGGTGGGAGGAGAGACAGAGAGAGAGACAGACAGGGAGACAGGCAGACAGAGAGAGAGACAGACAGAGACAGAGACAGACAGACAGAGACAGACAGAGACAGAGAGAGAGAGAGACAGAGACAGACAGAGAGAGAGACAGATAGACAGAGAGAGACAGACAGAGAACTTGGTCCCAGTCTGTGTTTCACCTGCCTGCCTTCCTCAGCTGGCTAATTTTGGTAGTTGTTTGTTTGTTTGTTGGTTGGTTTTGTACGTCTCACTCTGTAGCCCAGGCTGGCCTCCAACTAACTCTCTGTCCTTCTGCCTTGGCCTCTCAAGTGCTGGGATGGCAGGCCTGTGCCAGTAATTCCCCACTGACAGAACGATATGTCTGGTCTCAGAGCTCTCTACCCCCAGCACACGCCATGACCCTGGACAACCCCGTTCCCGGAGTCGGGTCAGCAGCACACCACCCACAAGGAATTTAGAAATACAGACACTGCCACGGAGGGCCTGGGAGACGCTCGGTGGGGGAAGCCTCTTGCTGCCAACCTGATGAGTGAGTTGGATCTCCAGGACCCACAAGGAGAGAACCCACAGCAGGCTGTTCTCTGACACACTCAACCCCAGAGGCGTCGAGGAGGGCCACTTTTGCTGGCAAGGAAAGCAGCTGTGAAGAGAAGTGCTGGAGCCCAGCGGAAGGCGAAGCAGAGGAGGTCAAAGGGGACAGGCAGTGCCGAGACCTGCGGCAGGACTAGGCTGGGGGTCCTGGGACGCCGGGGAGGTCGGTGTGCTGGACTGGAGGAGGCTGGGCCAAACCTCAGGACCTCGGGACCTCCTGGGGCTCCACGAAGAGTCTGCGTATTTCCTCCCAAGCCTGCCTGTGCGCACACTCGGGATAGGGCTCAGCCTTCCCCAGCTGCTCTGAAGATAGACAAGAGTCATGCAAAGACCTAGGCCTTGCCTTGAGGGCCTCAGGGGCCCCTAGACCTCTCCTCAGAGGCTGCAGGGTGCAGCCTATGCGTGCTGTCACGGAGAGCCTAGAAGAGTGTGAAACTTCATGGGACACAGTGAAAGCAGCCTGGAGCCCGAGCCGGCACTCAGCGGTGCAGGGTCTACGTGCTGCCGTCCGTGGTGACCAGAGGGGTCACCACCCCGGACAAAGGAGCACGAGTCTCTGCTATGCCCTTCTAGTAGATCTCTGCCCCCTGACCTCCCCTGTGTCAACAGCCTGGGTTCTTGGTAAACCGCAGCTCGGGGCTCTGTTATCAGCAAGTGGTGAGGGGCAGGTGGTTCGGGGCCCAGCCTTTCTCAGAAGTGCCAGCCTGTGTCACCCAGGATAGCTGAAAAAAAAAAAAAAAGAAAACATGCAGAACAGAACGCGCAGAAAACAGCGGGCTTATCAGCCCCTGCTCACCACCTCCAGTCACTACAGGCCTGCACAAAGCACACTCATTTACAAGGCTTCATTGCAAGATGCTCAGCCTGGTGCAGCAAAAGGTCAGGGTTGGGCACAGGGTGCTGCTGTGAGGCCTCCTAGCTGGTGTGCTGTTATCCCAGCACCAGGAAGTTTACAAATTCAAACACAGCTTCCTCGGGCTATCCCAAGGAGACTCTATGTCAAAAGCAGAAGTAAAAAGATTTGGGTGCGGTGGTGCATGCCTAGAACCCTAGAATCCCAGGAAGCGGAGAACAGACTGTCAGGAGTTCAAGGTCAGCCCGGGCTACAGGAGACCCTCTCCTGAGAAAAAAATAAAATAAAGGAAAAGCAGACAGTCGGTAAAGGCACTTGCTGCCAGGCCTGACATCCTCGATCCCTGGGCCGGCCATGGCAGAAGGAGAGAACGAACTCCTACAAGATGTCCTCTGACCGCCACATGCCCACAAATAAATAGATGCTGTGTGTGTGTGTGTGTGTGCATGCGTGTGCACGTGCTTGCGTATGGCAGGGTCACGCTGCGTAGCCCTGGCTGGCCTGGAACTCAGAAATCCGCTTGCCTCTGCCTCTGAGTGCTAGGATTTAAGACACGCACCACTGTGTGCAGTGAACGTAATTTTTAAAGGTTTATTTATCTGTACTTGCATTAGTTTATGTGCATTATGTGTGTGCAGGTGCCCAAGGAGGTCAGAGGGTGTTGGATTCCCCTGGAGCTAGAATGACAGGTGGTTGTGACCCACTTATGTGGGTGCTGGGAATCAAACCCACATCCTCTACAGGAGCAGCACGTGCTGTTAACCACTGAGCCATTTCTCCAGTCCCTGCAAATGTAATTTTTTTTTTTTAAGTAAAAAAAGCACCAGGGCTATAGCTTGATTGACAGACTGCTTGCCTAGCGTGCAGCAGGCCCTGGGCTCAGTCTCTAGCACCACAGAGAACACTCACGGTGATGCGCACACCGGACATCCCAGCACATCCCAGCACTTCACTGAGAAGTGAAGGCAGGAATTCAAGGTCATCCTCCACTGTATAGCTAGCCTGGGCTACACGAGATCTGTCCCAAAATACAAACTAACTAAGGAAGATGTTCTAGAATGGACCGTATGGACCATGTCAATATTCTACAATTCTACAACACAGTAAGTTAGACACTGTATATTGGTACAGTATGTGGTGCTTTAAAATTGCTTAAAAAAAAAAAAAAAAAAACTAGAGTGCTGGGAGTGGTAGCACATGCCTTTAAGCCCAGCACTCAGGAGGCAGAGGCATCTCTATGAGAGATCATCCATGCCAGCCTGATCTGCATAGCAAGCTCCAGGCCAGTCAGGGCTACAAGACCTTGTCCTTTAAAACATTTTATTTCTCATTTTTATTTATTTTATGTGTACGAGTGTATTACTTGCATGTATGTCAGTGCACCGCTGTGTTGTGCAATGCCGGTGGAAGTCAGGTTCCCCAGGAACTGGAGTTACAGACGGTTGTCAGCTGCCATGGGGTGCCGGGAATCAAACCCAGGTCCTCTGCGAGAACCGCTAGCGCTCTTAACCATCTCTCCAGCCCCACCTGTCTTTTTTTTTAATCTAGAAAACCTGGGAGGTCCTGCTCCCTTTGGAGCCGCGGCGCCTCCTCGCAGGTTGTGGTAGAGAAGCGGGAGGTGTGAGCTCCCCGTGTCCAGGCGGAGCCCAGGCGACCCGGGGAACCTCCCGCCCGGCGCCGCCCCCTCCGCGTGCGCCCGCCGCAGGTGCCAGGAGCTGCCCCTCAGATGTGGGCTCCGCCGGCCCTGCCCGCCCACAGCGCGGGGCCTCCTGGGGTTTCCGCAGTCTCTGCCTGTCTACCTGCCAAGCCACTTCCTCTCGCTGTCTGTCTGTCTGCCGCCGGCCCTTCGTGGCCTCCCCCTCCCCGCACAGATTTCTTGTTAGTAGCGGGATCAGGGGTCTTTCCTTCAAGCCACCATGCCCCGGTGGCCCAGGCCAAAGCCTGGCTTCTCGCCTCCCGTCTGGGGCTTCTGGGAGCAAATGGGGCTCAAAACACCCAACCTGGGACGCGGGGCACACCCAGGCTAATCCCTCTACCGAACGC
This sequence comes from Eospalax fontanierii, assembly GCA_035773235.1. Classification (NCBI taxonomy): domain Eukaryota; kingdom Metazoa; phylum Chordata; class Mammalia; order Rodentia; family Spalacidae; genus Eospalax; species Eospalax fontanierii. Next base: position 11,394,871 of record CM069554.1, read on the forward strand.
ACTGCTCCGGAGCTCTGGCTAGGAAGAAGCCCTCCTTGGCGGCCTCCTTTGCCCCTAGACACGTGAGGCCTTGTCTTGTTTTCTTTTGTTACTTAGTCTTTTTGAAACAGGGTCTTCCTGTAGCCCCTGCTGGCCTGGAACTCGCTATGTAGACCAGGCTGGCCTTGAACTCACAGAGATCCACCTGCCTCTGCCTCTGAAGTGCTGGAATTCAAGGCCAGCTGAGACCCGGTCTAAAAACAAAGCAGGTTGGGCATGGTGGCGCATGCCTTTAACCCCAGCACAGACGCAGGCGGACACAGCAAGTTCCAGACAAACCTGGGTTACGAGGAGACCCAGTCTTAAAAATCAAAAAGAAACCAACCAACCAACCACTAGGGAGAACCCATTTGGAATCCAGACAGCACCGGAAAAAGCCCAACATGGTAGTGTGCGCCTGTGACCCCAGAGCTGTGGGGGCAGAGACCACAGGGTCCCTGGGGCTCCAGGTTCATTGAGAGACCCTTCTGACCGGTGGCCATTTTCCCAGCATGCTGGTTCTGCCAGACTCACCTATTCTGGGTCTATTCTGTCTGTGAAAATGTCTCCAGAGCCACAGAGCAGCCCAGAATATAAGAGGTGCTCAGGAAACTCTGACACCCTCCATCCCAGCACTCAGGAGGTGGAGGCAGGAGAGTCCTCCTCAGCCACATAGCAACTCTGAAGCGAGCCTGGGCTACATGAAACCGTATGTTAAAGCACCAGACGGTAGAGCTGTCTGTCAGTTCAGAGCACCGGCTGCTCTTGTAGAGGACCCAGGTCCAATTCCCAGCACCCACATGGCAGCTAACAATCGTCTGTAACTCCAGTTCCAGGGGGATCCGATGCCCTTTCTGACCTCCACAGGCACTGCATGACACGGGTGTGTTACATACATGCAGGCAATACACTCATCAACCTGAAATAAAAATAAATAAACAAAACAGAACCAAAAAGCTGGGCTTGACAGTACAAGCCTATAATCTCCTCCCTTGGGAGGCAGGAATAGAAGAAACCTGGACTCATTAGAGGGCCAGCCTGGGCCAGCCTGGCCAGTCAGTCAGTCCTGGATTCAGTGAGAGACTGTCTCAAAACATAAGATGGAGCTGGATGTGGTGGGCACACCTTTAATCCCAACAATCGGGCAGGTGGCAGAGGCAAGCAGAACTCTGTGAATTTGATGCCAGCCTGGTCTACATAGCAAGTTCCAGGCCAGTCAGGGCTGCATAGTGAGACCTTGTCTCGGACAATAAAAGTTCAAAATGTGCGGAGTACGATGGAGTGACGGCTCGGTGGTTTGGAGCGCTTGCTCTCGGAGGACAGAAGTTCAGTTCCCAGCCCCCGAATCAGGCAGGTCACAACTCCAGGGGATCTGATGCCTCCGGCCTCTGTGGATACCTTGCACACATGTGCACACACCCCACGCAGACCCACACATGCGCAGAAGTTAAAGTAAAATAAATTCTTTAAAAAAGAAATGAAAAAAGCAATTGAAGAAGATAGCTAGGTGCGCGTGCCACACACGGAAGGTGAGCTTGGAGACACAGGCAACACGGCAGAGCCTTCTCCCGTGTCCAGACAATGGCGGGAAGAGGGGCCGCCCTCGCCTCAGAGCAGGTTCAGCCTTGGAGGTCAGGGCCAGCTGACCCGAGGTGCCCTCTGACCCACCCTGTGTGCGTGCGTGCGTGTGTACCTGCACATGTGAGTGTGCCATGGCTTGTGTGTTGGTTGGAGGACCACGTGTAGAAGTTGGTTCTCTTCCTCCACCCTGTGGGTCTTGGGGATAACTCAGGTCGTCAGGTAGCAAGCTCCTTCACCTGTTGAGCCATTTCACCGGCCACCACCTTATTTTTGTGAGACAGAATCTCTCACTAAACCGGGATCTCACAGATTCAGTTAGACTGGCTGGCCAGTGAGCCCCAGACATACCGCCACACCCAGTTTTTATGTGGGTGCTCAGGATTTGAACTCAGGGCCTCATACAACATTCATGCAGGCACTTTACCCACTGAAACATCTCCCCAGCCCTGGTATGAACATTTCAAACCTGCCTCTGGTGGAAGTGTATGCCTTTACTCATGGAACTTGGGAGGCAGAGGCAGACAGATGCCCATGAATTTGAGGTCGGCCTACTCTACATAGCAAGTTCCAGGACAGTCAGACCTGTATAGTAAGACCCTATCTCGAAAGAAAGAAACAAAAAAAGAAAAAGAGAGAGAGAGAGAGAGAGAGAGAGAGAGATCAAGAAGGGTCTGATCAGCCCCCAAAGAACTGTGATTACTCTCAACCCAATCCCCGAGGGAGCAGATTTCGGGAAACTAGAGATCATGAAGCTGCAGATGGCCCAGTGGGCAGAGATGTGGATTTGAGAGACCCACCACACGCTGAGATGTACATTCACACACAGATTAAAGCTACTGCATCAAATGGCCCTCAGGCTGTCCACAGACCTGAAACAACTCTTTATTTAGACAGAGCTTCCTCCCCCAAGTTACATCATTAGGTATGTGCAAATACTCACAAATCCCCCAAATCTCAAATCCCAAACACTTGCCACACATCTCAGTTAAAGGATGCTCAGCTTGTACGGTTGCTATGGTTACTCTATAGCAGAGGAAACAGGCTCAGAGAGGTTCAGGAACTTCCCACAGTCACACAGCTGGTGAGTGGCAGAGCTGAGGCTGAGCACTAAGCTTCTCAGTTCTGCAAGCAGGACTCAAAAGAACAGCATCAGGCACTGGAGAGACGCTCAGAGCTTAAGAGCGCTGGCTGCTCTTGCAGAGGACCTGGGTTTGGTTCTCAGCACCCACATGACAGCTAACGAAGTCCCTAACTTCAGTTCCAGGGGGTCCGATGTCTTCTTCTGACCTCCGCAGGCACTGCACAGCATGGGTGCACTTACACACATATACATAGGAAAATAAAAATGAATAACTCGAAAAGTTTAATAAAAATAGGCAGGATATGGTGGCACACACTCTAATCCCACCACTCAGGAGGTGGTGGCAGGTGAATGTCTGTGAGTTCCAGGCCAGCCTGGTCTACATAGTGAGTTCCAGGCCAGCCAAGGCTATAGACAGAGACCCTGTCTCAAAACAACAACAATAAATAAATGAATAATTTTATATAAATAATAGTAAATATTGCAATAAGTTGATAGATAAAATTAAGGCTGACAAGATGACTCAGCAGGTGAAGGTGCTTGCTACCACGTCTGACAATGGGAAATTCAATCCCGAAGACCCACGTGGTGGAAGGAGAGAACCGGCTCCCACAAGCTGTCCTGTGACTCCACATGAACTCTGCGGAATGTGCGCACGCACACTGCATAAACGTAAATTTAAAAATTAGAAAAAAGAAATTACATTAAAATGAATCTGGGACCCAAGTTCAAAGCTCAGTTTAATCACTGTGACCACATGAGCCTCATCTACCGTGAGCCTGACTTCAGTGCATGGTTTACGTATTCTGTGGGTGTGCGTGAGACCAGAGGTCAACCTTGGACGCTATCCACGTTGTTTTCTGAAACAGGGTCTCTGGCTGGCCTCGAATGTGCTGATTGGCTGTGCTGGCCGGCCACTGGTCCTTCTGTCTCTGCCCTCAAGCACTACGGTGCTTTTCCGAGGGTGCTGGGCTTTGAACTCGGGTCCTCAGGCCGCCGCAGCTTGCTGACTGAGCGATCTCCACAGTCCCAGGCACACCTTGTTTTTTCTTAGTAATTCCCGATTCGGCTTCCAGACAGTTCCCCGGCCTGGCCAGTGGGCCTGCCGCCTCTCCCCGGATCCCCAAGCAAGCGCTGATTGGGCCGTTAGGGCAGCTCACCCAACCCCGAGCTCCACATGGGAGACAGAACCAGCATTGGCCCCTCCAGGCCCCTGAGCCAACATGATTTAAAATACGTTTTTTGCCTTGAAGCAGACCTTCAAATAGAAACAAAGAAGATGGTGTGTTTAGCGCTGTGAGCCGGGTGTCTGGGCAGCTGGCACGGAGTGGCTGAGAACCAGTGTGCGCAACGGCCACACTGGCAAACGCGGCTCTGGAGGAGCGAGCCCTGCTACACGCCCTGTAATTTTTTTTTTTTCCAAATAAAATACAGAACTATTTCTGGCTCAGCCTGAAGACTTCTGTGGTCGCCCGGGGACATGGGAACACCTCAGGGGAATGCCAAGCACAGCCTGGCACGCACCACGAGGCTGGCCTCCAACGCCTGGGCTGGAGTTAAGACTGTCTCTGTGCACTTTTATTTTATGATCTGATTTATTTACCTGCTTTTGGTCATTTGAGGCAGGGTTTCATGTAGCCCAGGCTAGCCTTGAACTCCTGATCTTTCTGTCTCTGCCATCCAGAGTGCTGGGATGAGGCGGGCACCCCAAACCTGGCAGCACACTTTTTGTTTCATTTTGGTTTGTGCAGCTTTTTTGTTGTTGTTGTTGTTTTGAGACTGGGTCCCCCTGTAGCCCCAGGTGTCCCGGAACTCACTATGTAGAGCAGGCTGGCCTCGATCTCACAAAGATCTGCCTGCCTGTGCCTCCCGAGTGGTGGGATTAAAGGTGTGCACCATCACACCTGGCATTGATTTTGTGTGTGGGGGGGTGTGATGTGTGCATGTCTGTTATCATGTACGCCTGGAAGCTGGAGGACAGCTGTGTCCTGCTCTATCGTTCTCTGCCTTCTTCTCTTGAGACAGGGTCTCACTGAACCTGGAGCCAGGCTGGGGGATCTCCCGGTCATCCTCCTGTCTCTGCCCCACACAGCTCTTAGGTTACATGGATGCTGAAGGTTTGAACTCAAGTCCGCATGCTTCCAAAAGTGCTCTTAACACTGAGCCATCTCCCTAGTCCCAGTGTTCTTGCTTCTTGAGACAGTGTCTTGCTGTGGAGCCCAGGCTGGCCTTGTATTCACAGCAATCCTCCTGCCTCCTACTGCCCCGTGCTGGGATGGCAGTCCACTGCCACCGTGCCAGCTTTGTAGCTGAACTTTTTAATTAAGACAAGATTCCCCTGGCTCTGGCCCAGGCTGCCCACACTTGGACCCTTTAATAGGAGCCCACGGCTTGTGGTGAGTCCTTGTGGTGTGTGTGATGTTTGGCCATTTCGGCCAATACTGGATTATTTGTGGAAGGCAAAAAAGAAAGAAAGAGAAAAAAAAAAAAGTTTGATGTTTGCCAAATATAGCATTGTGCATGTGTTTTGTAAGCAGAGCTCTGATTGCAAAATTGTGCCTTGGCAAGACACAGGAGAGTGTAAGGTGATCTATTTGTTATTTATTTATTTAGACATAGGGTCTCACAATGAGCCCAGGCTTGCCTGGAACTCACAATCCTCCTGCCTCAGCCTCCAAAACACTGAGATGACATTCCTGCACCCCATGCCTGGCAGGATTGAATTTCTGATCCATGGAAGAGATAGTAGCTAAAGTGCTTGCTGTGCAAGTGTTAGGACCTGAGTTCAGATCCCTAGAACCCACGTAAAAGCTTCACAGACGTGGCAGCCAATCTATAATCCTAGCAACTGCAACTGGGACTGGAGATGGTGGGTGGGCTCAGGGCAAGCTGGCTGGCTGGCTGGATCCGTCAAATGGGCCAGCTCTGGGCTCAGTGAGAGATGGAAAAATAAAGCAGAAGGGCTGGATAGACAGCCCCGCGGTGAAGAGTGCTCACTGCTTTTGCAGAGGACTCAAGTTTGGTTCCCAGCACCTACATGGCAGTTCACAACTTCCTACAACTCCAGCTCCAGGGGATCCAATGCCCTCTTCTGGTCTCCGTGGATACTGCACTCATGTGCGCACGCACACACACACACACACACACACACGAATAAAAATAATGATAAAAAGGAAAATAAAAGAAAGGCTCTGGACATGGTACACACCTTTAGTCTCAGCGCTGAGGAGGCAAAGGCAGGTGGATCTCTGTGAGTTCAAGGCCAGCCTGGTCTACATAGTGAGTTCCAGGTCATCCCTGGGTTACATAAAGAGGTACAGGCCAGGAATCTGTCATTATCAAATTCATGTAAGTAAATGGATAAACGGAGACTCAGGGAGGAAATCCAGGGTTCTGTCTTCGTGGTCCCTGGGCCTGAGGCTCTCCGAACACAGAAATAACAGATGCCAGGCCTCGATAGCCTCTCCTCACCCCCTACCCTCTGCCCCAAGGTGGCTGCTGAGCACGTATGTCTATGGTCAGTCTCCACAGCCTGTGGGGAGAAAATGAAAGCTTCAATCCTTATTGCCTCCTGATTAGGAGCTTCAAAAAAGGCTAAGTAGTCTGTCCCAGTTGAGTGTGTTTGCTGACCACGTAGCACTCCACCAGCATTTCATGGGGTCCTTGAACGGTGGCCAGAAACATCTGTATCCTGTCCTAGGTGGGAGATCTGAGGAGCTCACAGATTGTTGGTGATACTCAGAGCCCCTTAGCGTGTACCTGGGTGCAACCTGTGTGGGTCGGCCTTCGGGGTCATCGCCTCCGACAAACATGTTGAGGATATATCCATCTGTCCTCCAACGGATGCAGCTCAGATCTGGGAGTGGTCAGAGTTTCTGGTCCTGAGGGGTTCTCTTTGGTGATCAGACAAGGGGTTGGAAGGTAGGACCCTAAGTGACCAGGGAGAAAGGATCTGCAGGGCTTTATACTGAGAGAAGGGAATTTAAAGGGGTTCTTCCTAGTGGGGGCTCAGTGTGGCTCAGGGGTAGAGCTCCTGCCTAGACCCCACACTGAGGGGATGGGCTGTGACTCAGGTAGAATCCCCCAGCAGGGGTTGGGGCCATGCATGGCTCAGGGGTAGAGCTCCTGCCTAGACCCCACACTGAGGGGATGGGCTGTGACTCAGGTAGAATCCCCCAGCAGGGGTTGGGGCCATGCATGGCTCAGGGGTAGAGCTCCTGCCTAGACCCCACACTGAGGGGATGGGCTGTGACTCAGGTAGAATCCCCCAGCAGGGGTTGGGGCCATGCATGGATCAGGAGCAGAGCTGCTGCCTAGAATCCCCTAGAAGAGGCCTGGGGGCACGGCTCAGAGAGTGCCTAGTGAATGTTTTCGAGGCCTGGTTTCTTCCGAAAGCACTGAAGGACTGGGGATGGCTCCGCGGCTAAGAGCACGGTTGTGTTGTTCTTACACAGTTTGCTCTAACCCAGCAACCACGTGGTAGCTAAAAACCACCCTTACCTGCATTTCCAGGGGATTCACCACCCTCTTTTGGCCTTTATGGGCATCGTACATACTTGGTGTACTTACATACATGGGGGCAAATGTGTGTCCTTTGCATACACATAAAATTAAAAATACATAATTTAGCTGAACACGGTAGCACGCATCTTTAGTCCCAACACTCCAAAGCCAGAGGCAGACAGGTCTCTGTGAGATCAAGACCAGCCTGGTCTACATAGCGAATTCCAGGCCAGCTGGGGCTACAGGGAGACCTGTCTCAAGAAAAGAAAAAAAGCACTAAAAAAATAGGAACATGTAAAGACATGTGCCCCCTCCACCTGCATGTGAAACTAGTTTATGTTCCCAGCAACCAACTGTCCACATCTGGATTCTGATGCGCTGGCCTGTTGTCATGACGAGGCGCACTGTCTGCTTTCTCCCCTCCTCCGGCCCGGGCAGGCTCTTGGGTGTCCCTGGCGGTTGGGACACTGAGGTAGGTGGCTCATGGGGCCTGTGGCTGGACCCTGCATGTTATTCAACCTCCTCCCAGCACAAGACACCCCACCCAGCAGCAAGGAGGCTGTGAAAGCCAAGAGCTGGGGCTGAGGAGGCAGTGCACAGGACGCCACATCTGGCTGCGTCTCCACCGTGTCTGTGATTTAAAATGTGATTCAGGTCAGTAGTACTTACCTTTAAACCCAACATTCAGGTGCAGAGGCCGGCAGATCTCTGTGAGTTCAAGACCAGCCTGGACTTCAAAGCAAGTTTCAGGCCAGTTAGGACTACAAAGAGACCTTGTTTCAAAAAAATAAATAAAAAAGTAATAATAAAAACAAGCAAAACTGAAAAAAGATTCTGAGGCCAGAAAGATGGCTCAGTGAGTAAGAGAGCTTGCTGTGTAGCCTTGAGTACCTGAGTTCAAATCTGAAGCATCCATGTAAAAGTTAAGCACAGCTTAGCTGTAACCTCAGCATTGGATAAATGGAGACTTACTGTCCAGCCAGCCCAGCCAAAGAAGCAAGTTCCAGGCTCAGTGAGAGAGCCAGTATCAAGGGAGTGAGCGGACGCAGAGCACATGCTCCCATCTCTGTGCATTGGCACACGCGCCTGCATACACACTCATATACCCCACAGGAGACATACAAACATAAATGATTCAGGGAGGCCAAGGATATTTGCTACATGTTTGTCATTTCAGAATCATGAGATAGAGTTTTAGGACAGCCTGGCTCCCTGAGACGCTATTTCAGAAAAATTAAAATTAAAAAAGAGGGGAGGCTTATTTTGGCTCCTGGTTTCAGGGGTCTCAATCCATACTTGGAAAGCCCTGTTTCTTTGGGTTTGTGGGGCCTAGGAAGCAAGGAGACAGACAGGGGGCAGATGAGATGTCTCAGAAGGTTCTTGCCACCAAGTCTGACCTGAGTTCAATCCCCAGGACCCACAGGGTAGAAGGAGAAAACTGACTCTCTCTTGTTGTCCTCTGACCTAACACGCACACACAGACACACAAACACACACACATACAAACACACACACAGACACACACTCACACACAGACACACACACAAACACACACACAGAGACACACAACCAATATTTAAACATTTAAATTTTATTTATTTCTATTTAATGTGTATGAGCGTCTCTTGCTCACATGTGTGTAAGTACACCTAGGTCCTGCAGTGCCTGTAGAGGCCAGAAGACGGTGTCAAATTCTCAGGAACTGGAGTTACACAAGGCTATTAGCCATCAGGTGGGTGCTAGAAACTGAACCCAGGTCCTCTGCAAGAGCACTCAGTCATCTCTCCAATCTATTATCTATCTATCTATCATCTATCTATGTGTGTGTGTGTGTGTGTGTGTGTGTGTGTGTGTGTGTGTTTATTTGTTTTGAGACAGGGTCTTCCTGTAGCTACAGCTGGCCTGGAACTCTCTATGTAGACCAGGCTGGCCTCAATTTCAGAGATCCACCTGCCTCTGCCTCCCAAGTGCTGGAATTAAAGGAGTGTGCCACTATGCCCAGCTCTAGCCCCAATATTTAACCATTTTTCAAAACAAACACAAGGGCTTGAGAAATGGTTCCACGCATTAAAAGCTTGCTGGCATGCATGAGAACCTGAGTTGGGTTCCCCAGAGCCAGGAAGCCATGGGAGATGTCTTTAATCCCAGCACTCGGGAAGCAAAACGGGGCTCCCTAGGGTAGGCCGGCTAGCTAGACTGACGGGCCAGTGAGCTCTGGGCAGTGAACAGACCCCGCCTCAATTAATAAAATGAAGAGCAATCAAGGCCTCCATAGCCACAGGACACGTGTGCACACTTTCCTACCTGTAGCTACACATGTGAACAGGAATATTTAGGCACATGTGATCAAGCCAGTCAGTGTTCCAACACTGAAGGGGAGGCCCGAGGCTTTGCCCCTGTGGAAGCTGCTGGGTGCTGATGGCTCCTGGGGAGAGGGGGTCACTGACCACTGGGGACGTGGCCGGTGGCAGGCTGCCCATACCCCAGTGGCTGGCCACACAACCACGTGCATATGGGCAGTGCTCCGGTTATTCATTTTATTATTTATTGCTTTTGATTTATTTGTTTTTAGTTTATGTGTATAAGTGTATTGTCTGCATGTGTGTAAGTGCATCTATGTCATGCAATGTCTTAAGAGGCCAGAAGAGGGCGTCAGATCCCCTGAAACTGGAGTTAGGACTGGTTGTTAGCCACCATGTGGGTGTTAGGATTCGAACCCAGGTCCTCTGCAAGAACAGCCAGTGCTCTTAACTGCTGAGCCATTTCTCCAGGCCCCTTAGTTTATTAATTTTAAATAAATCCAGGAAGCTGGATGGGAGGCACTCGAAGAAGTGGAGGGGGTAGTAGTGGACAGACATGACCGATACACATTGTTATTATATTTATTATATAAAAAATATATATTTATTATATAAAAAAGAAGTTGATACCTGTCATGGTGGTATATGCCTTTAATCCCAGAACTCAGGAGGGACAGGCAGGCAGACCTTGGAGGGTTTAAGGCTAGCCTGGTCTACATAGTGAGTTCCAAACCAGCCAGGATTATGTAATGAGACTGTCTCAAAAGTTAAAATACAGCACCAACAAATAACCATCCAGGTTCTGACAGACAGCAGCCCCTCACAGCTGGGCCCTCTCCCACTTTGGCAGAGGACACTGAGACTCACAGAGGCCTGTATTGTCTCAGAGCCTCATGGCTTGTGTGGATTCCCACCCTGGGGCCAGGCCAGCCCTTGAGAGCAGGGCTCCGGCATAGGAACTCTCCTGAGGCCACCAGCCTGCAGGTGGCTCCTATCCCCCTTCCAGTCCTTTTTGTTTGCTTGCTTGCTTGTGTGTTTATACACATGTGTGTCTGTGCAAGTGCGCAAGTGTGCGTAGTCATCCACCCCCTGTGCCGTTCCTCAGGAGCTGTCCACCCTGTGATTCACAGACAACATCTCTCACTGGGACCTGGGCCTCATCAGTATGCCAGGCTGGCTGGCCGGCGAGCGGCAGATACATGCCTGTCTCTGCTTCCCAGCGCCGGGATGCTCAGCTCTTTCACCCGGGTACGGAGACTCAAATCCAAGTTCTCAGGCTTGCGCCGTCTGCACTTTACTGACTGAACCGTCTCTCTGGACTTCTTGTGGTTCCAGACAGGGTTTCAAGTAGCCCGGGCAGACTTGGACCCTGTGATCCTCCCGCCACAGCCTCCTGAGTGCTGGGATTTCACTGCCACATTGGTGTTTCTGGTTCCAGACATTTGCAGCTTTCCTTTGAATGGGGTCTTGTTGTCCCCAAAGACATTCGTCAGAAACTGTTCTCTTTGGTCACTCTATGCTTAAAATTTTTTTCATTTATTTTTATTTTATGTGTGTGGGTGTTTTGCTTGAGTGGTTCTAAATGCACCCATATCACCCAATGCCTGTAGAGACCAGAACAGGACGTTGGATCCCCGGGAATGGAGTTAAGGATGGTTGTTAGCCACCATGTGGGTGCTGGGAACTGAACCTAGGTCCTCCGCAAGAGCAGCCAGTGCTGTTAGCTGCCGAGCCATCTCTCCAGCCCCATTTTGGGAACATTTCTGTTTTCACATTCGGGGTGCAGGCGGTATTGAATCTAGTGGGGGTGCTGGGATGCTGCTCAGGGTCCTCCTGTGCACAGAAAGCCACACCACAGGGGACCACCTGCCTCCAGTGTCCACGACACTTGAACCCCTCGGGCAAGCAGAACCTTCCGTGGGCAGGTCTCCCGTCAGGCTATCTCCTGCAACCCTGCAAAGCCAGACTGAACTGCCTCAGGTTAGGAAACTTGGGCTCAGGCATGAAAAGCCAAAGGATACATGCTTTAGTCCTGGGGCCTGTGGGAGCCACAGGAGGCTTAGGGACCCCCGTCTGTGGGGTAGGGCACAGCTAACTCCTGGGCCAAGATCTTGGGTCTGGAGCCCAGTCCCATCCCCGTGGGAGCCTAGGTCACCCTCCTGGGCTGTCCAGTGTGGGAGAGGACCCACAGATTAGCAGATGCCAGGAGCTGGGGGAGGGGAGAGAAGGAAGTCACTAATGAGACCAGGTTTCCTTCGGGGGTGATGAAAATACGCTGGAGCTACACAGACGCCAGCAGCATTGTGAATGTGCCAAGAGCCAGACTTTAAATACTGTTATTCCGTTTATTTATTTTATTGTGTGTGTGTGTGTGTATGTGCGTGGACGCGTGCCACAGCACACGTGTGGAGGTCAGGGGACAACTTGCAGGAGTCAGTTCTCTCCTTCCACTATGTGGGGATCAATTGCCAGTCAACAGACTTCGGGAAGCACCTTTAATCACGGAGCCATCTCATTCGTGCCACGGACTTTAACGTGGCTCGTGCGTTCTGCGAAGTGGAACTCATAAAACTAGCTGAATAAAATAGAGCATAAAAAGAAAACCAGCGATGCGTTCTTCTGTGATTTTTAGGGAGGGGCCGGGTCCGTTGGTGTGTTCCCTGTCCTCGGGTTGGACGGCGGCCTCTGGGAGCCCCTGTCCCAGGGGCTGGGAGCTACTACTTCGTCACTGACATCTGAGCTGGCCGCAGCTGGCAGGAGCTGCGGGCTGAAAGGCCGTCTTTCAGGATTTGAAAAAGGGCCAGGTTTCTTCTTGGTTTTTTTCTCTCCTTCGGAGCCGCACAGTCTCAGCCTGCTGTTCGAAGGCTCGTGTTCGCAGGAAGCACAGCCAAGTAGGGCTTCCTGCGCGCTGGAGAAAGGAAACTCCGTAATGTACTGAGAAGCTGAGGTTAAAAATAACCCCAGTATATAAAGACAGCCGAGGGTCCCCTGCTCGCTCACTGCTCAGCCAGCAGGCTGGATGCCGGCCGGAGCAGGTGGCTTGGGGTGTGAGGCAGGCTGAGGCCCCAGGCTGGAAGCCCCGGCCGGGAAGCCGAGGGCTGAGTTCACGGTCAGTTGGGAGGCTGCCTCCCATCTAGCCCTCACAGCCAGGGACACCGTGATTTCTAGCGAAATCACTTTCCATCAGAGACAGGACTTAGCAGTAGGGAAGCCGGGATGTGAGCTGAGCCCGGCCTGAGGGCTGAGGGTCTGGGTTGAAATGCTGCCTCAGTCTTCACCTCCATGGAATGGGACGTTATCATCCCAGTACATGGGAGGTGGAGGAGGAGGATCCAGAGAATAAAACACATAAAAAGCAAAAGGCATTAAAACAAGTTAAAGAAAAAAATTAGGGGGGCAGGTGACACAGAACTTTAATCCCAGTACTCTAGTGACAGAGACAGAATGTTATCTGAGTTTGAGATTTGGGGCAAACCTGGTCTACATAGTGAATTCCAGGCCTGCCAGGGGTACACAGTGAGAACCTGTCTCAAAACAAAAGAGCCAGACAAGGCGGTGCATACCTTTAATTCAAGAGGTAGAGGCAGGCAGATCTCTGTGAGATCAAGGCCAGCCTGGTCTACATACTGAGTTCCAGACCAACTGTAGTTATAGGGAGACCCGTCTCAAAAAATATAAAAATAAAAAATAAAAGAGAGAGGGAGAGAGTTCAAAGTCATCCTTGATCCTTGGCTACATGATCCAAGGCCAGCATGCTATGTGAGAGTCTGTCTCAAAGAAGTAAAATAAATCCTCTGGCCAGACACGGGGTGCACTCCTTTAATCCCAGCACTCAGAAGGCAGAGGCAGGCGGATCTCTGTGAGTTCAAGGCCAGTCTGATCATAGTGAATTCCAGGCCAGCTGGCCCTACAGGGAGACCCTACCTCAAAACTACAAAACCAAACAGTAACAATAATGATAATAAAATCTCTCATTCTGGCTGTAAATGAGCCTCGCAGGCGGCAGGCTGGCGAGTCACTACTGGCTGGCTCTCACTAGGGACTTTGCTTCTCTTTTGGGTCTCCTCGCTGGAGCGTCCCAACTGACGTGGGGATTTTTGGTGGTGGTGATGGCAAGGCAAGATTTTTTGATTTCTTGTTCTTTTCTGGCTTTGGCTTTTTGAGACAGGATCTCAAGGTAGTGCCCTGGCTGGACTGAAACTTGCTATGTAGACCAGGCTAGCCTCCAATTTGCAGCAATCCCCTTCCCTCTACCTCCTACGTGCTAGGATGGTCAACTGTCACCAAGTTTGATCCGCTGTTGTTTTATAGGTCAGGGTCTCGCCGTGTCACTCAGGCTGGTCAGGGCCCCAGGGCACAGTTTTTCTGCCTCAGCCTCCCAAGCAGGAACACCGGCTGTAACTGCAGCACCCACATGGTAGCTAGTAACTGCCTGTAACTCCAGTTCCAGGAGGATCCAACGCCCTCTTCTAAGGGCACTGCACGACACGGGTGCGCTTACATACATGCAGGCAATACATTCATAGACATAAAATAAAAATAAGAAATAAAATACATTTCTAAATGTGTGTTGTCCGATGTTGTCCTCTGTTGAGCCCTATCTTGTCTTTTAAGACGGTCTCACTGAACCTGGAGTTCACCGTTAGGCCAGCAAGTTCCAAGGACCCCCTGCCTCGGCCTCCCTGGTACGGTGCTAGGGTAGCAGGATCCAGTTGGAAACCCAGCTTTTATGTAGGTACCGGGATCTGAACTCAGGTCCTCTGGCTTGTGCAGCAAGTACTTTATCACTGAGCCCACCCCGTCCTACCCACAAAGGACGGAGTGGAGAAAGAGAAGGGAAGGAGGAGAAAGAAGAAGACGTTTCTAGTTCTCGCCATAGATTCTTTGAGAAAAGTCCGGTGACCAAGGATTTGTTCAGAGCCTGGGAAATATTTGAAGGTCCATTTTGATCAGATGACAAATTATCTAAATTTGTCCCCAACCCCAAGCCACCGGAAGACGAATGAGCAAAAGGGTGACCCGCCACTCAGCCCCGTGGAAAGGCTCGGAGTCCGGCCCTGCCTCCTAGTGCTCCCATCTCTGACTCAGCTTCCTCGTATTCAAACAGTGCCTGGGGACGGAAGCCCAGTTCTATGTGGCAGTGTGGCCCGAGGCCCCCACTTTCTCCCCCTTGAGTCCTCCCAGGGCCTGGCACAGGGTGAACTCACAGGAGTTGATTCACCTCCATAAGGACCGTCAGCGTCCTCTCTGTGTCCACCCTGAGTCATCTCCACAACCCAGTGACCCGGCAGGCACAGGCGGCCCGAGCTCTAGTGTGTTCAGGAGCCTGGGGGATGCGTCTCTGAAGTGGGGCACACCTGCAATCCAGCTGCTTAGGAGACGTGAACCAGGGAAGCAGAGGCAGGTGGATCTCTGTGGGTTCAAGGCCAGCCTGGTCTACACAGCAAGTTCTAGGTCAGCCAGACTACCATAGTGAGACCTCATCTCAAGAAGAACCAAAACAAAGCTGGCCATGGTAGGCACGCCTTTAATCCCAGCACTCAGGAGGCAGAGGCAGGCAGATCTCTGTGAGATCAAGTCAGCCTGGTCTACATAGTGGCTCTACAGGAAGACTCTCTCCCAAAATACAAAATAGATAAAGCAGGCTGAGCAGGGACCAAAGGAGCAAGGCAGCAAGCAGCATTCCTCCATGGTTCCTGCTTCCTGTCCCTGTCCTCAGTTCCTGCCTAACGTCCCTCAGAGATGAGCTAAACCCTTTCCTCCCCAAGTTGTCAAATGAAATAAATCTTTTCCCCCTCCCAAGTTGTTCCTGGTTAGCGTTTTATCACAGCAACAGAAAAGTAATTAATACAGACCTTGTCTCAAAAAAACACAAATTCAGGTCAGTGAGATGGCTCAGTGGGTACAGGTACTTGTTTGCCACCAAGCCTGACAATCTGAGTTCAGTCCTCAGGACCCACATGGCAAAAACAGAGAACCAGCTCCCCCAAGTTGTCGTCTGACTTCTACACATGCCCTCTCTCTCTCTCTCTCTCTCTCTCTCTCTCTCTCTCTCTCTCTCTCTGTCACACACACACACACACACACACACACACACACACACACACACACACAGAGTAAGCATGTAATTAGTTGGGCATGGCACATGCCTTAAATCCCAACACTTGGGAGGCAGGAGCAGAGACAGGAGGATCTCTGAGATCAAGAGACGGAAGCCAGCCTGGTCTGTACAGAGAGTTTCAGGCTACACAGTGAGACCCTGTCTCAAAAAGCAAATAACAAAAAAAGTAATGAAAACACACACAAAAAAGAAAGAAAAAACAAAACAAAAAGAAAATCAAGGCTCAGCTGAGGATCACCTGTGCCTCAGGGTCACAATCCCACCATAAAGAGATGCATTGATGACGAAGTCCAAAGGATGGACGGGCCTCCTTGAGGGAAGCAAGTCTCAGTTTTACTCTGCCATTCCATGCTCCCAAATAGTAAAATAGTATCTGTTTGCACGTGCACACACACATACACTCACTCACTGAACTGGCCATTTTTGACTTAAGAAAGGCTCTCACATCTATTTCAGGACAAGAACAGGAAAAAAAAAAAACAACTCCTTCTTACTACACATATTTTCAAAAACTGCCCTTTCAGTGGAAAACTTTTTTTTTTTTTAACATCTCAAGAAAAACCTGATTGTTAAACTCAGGTCTGCAATAAAGGGTGGCTATTTTTAAGTGCCTGGAGGACACACGCCCCAAACTTGTGAAAAGGAGTCGTTTGTCCTTCTGGACCACAGGTCCATGGACACGGGGTGAGGGGCCTGGCTGTCAGTCTGCCAGAAGAAACCTAAAATATTCCAGAACATTCCTTCCCAAGGCGTCAGAAATTGGACAGTTGGGGCTGTGCTCACAGTTCCCACTAGGCAGGGCACAGGGCAATGGGTGGAGATGGAGGACTAAGGAGCTGCTCTGGAGACAGGGAGAGCGGAGTCCTCCTGTGCCGCAGCAGAGAGGCTGACAGCAGCTGACTGAATCATGAAACACAGCATTAATCCTCTAGACCTAGTGGGGACTGACACCTGTCAGTCCAGCACCATGCAGCCTGAGGCACGAGGATCAGGAGTTCAAGCTCACCCTTGGCTACATGTGAGACAAGGCCAGCCTAGGCCTCATAAAACCCTGTCTCTAAAAGCTAAATGCCATATGCTAGAACATGGTTGTCCAAGCCTATCATCTCAGTGCTTGGGAGGCTGAGACAGGAAGACTGCCATGACTTAAGAGTCAACCTGGGCCACATAGTGAGTTCCAGATCAGCCTGAGCTATACGAGACCCTATCTCAAAAAAGTAAAGACACAAAAAAAACAAACACATACGTACACATACATATAAAAATACACACATGCACACACATGCTCACACACACGTACATACAGTGACACAGACATACACATACACACACACACAGACAGGCACATTTAATATACTTCGCATATATTTTGCATTCGCAAAATAAAAAATACATTAATACACTTTTTAAAACAGTAAAAAAGAAAGACGTTTCCCGTCTGCGGCAGCTGTTTTCTGTTTCACTTTCCTCTTAGTTTCCCTCTCCTCGAGCTCGGCTTGTTCCACGGTCACGGGCGCTCACAGACCTTGGCCTGGCTTTCAAACACAGTGTTCCGATCAGAGCCTGTAAACAGCCCTCGGCCCGCCCCACAGTCAGGTGTTGGGATTACACTGAAAAACCTAGCAAGGGAGGAAAAAGAGTTTTCCAAAAAGTCAGCTCAGGATTTACGTAACAGCTTACGCAACCGGTCCTGGAAACCTTCAGGCCTCGCCCAGCCGCCCCGGAGGGAGGAGAGCCGGGCCAGCACCAGAGCCAGCCTGCCGAGGACGGAGCTGGGGAGATGCGGTGCGAAGCACAGGTCAGGGAGACCTCGCCAGTCCCAGGTGCCTCGGGAGCCAGGGGAGCTCCTGTAGCAACCCGAGGTGCCGTGAGCTTTCTGACATCTTTTACTTGTTGTCTACAATGCCAGCACCTGATGCCAGCCAAAGCACTAGCTCAGAATCATGTCCACAGCCCCTCACTCGGGAGTCCTCGGCAGGGGGTCTATGCCGAGCCCCACCTCCAGCCCCTCACGTGGAGATGGCATCCCCACTACGAGGGGAAAGGTGAGAGCAGATGTGTCCTTACGAGAAGACTAGAAACACGCTTATCATCCCTCAGCTCCAGAAGCCTAAGACACAAGGATGGCCGCAAGTTCAAGACCGGTTTGGGCTAATTGGGCTTGATGGCACCACACTGTATTCTCATCGCTCAGGGGACTAAGATTGGAACACTTGTTCTCTGTCAGCCTGGGCTACCTAGTAAGTTCTTGTAAGACCCTGCCAATAAATAAATAAATAACATTTAAATAGCTAGGCCCCAGGTGTGGTAACAACATACCTGTCTTCCCAGGTATTCAGGAGACTGAGGGCTGGAGGACTTCGTGGTCTAGGCTAACCTGGGCTGCATAGCAAGATCTTTAAAAAAAAGAGAGAGAGAGAGAAACTGGGCCGGACGTGGTGGCACACACCTTTAATCCCAGCACTTGGTGGGCAGAGGCAGGTAGATCTCTGTGAGTTCAAGGCCAGCTGGGGCTACAGGGAGACCCTGTCTCAAACCCCCCCCCCAAAAAAAAGAAAAACTGAATTTAGAGAAAGAAATTGTGTATACACACACAAAAGAGACGCCCTAGGATGTCCTTGGTCCTCTTGTCCACAGTGACCTAGAAGTCAGGCAGACACTCATCCCGTCTGTGACTATGGCTCCAGAGGAGGTAATCCCCTCTGAAACTCCACGTATCTGTGTTCAACCGCAGAGTGAAGATATGAAATGGAAAACTCCAGAAATAAAAATTCCCAACCCAGGGGTTGGAGAGATGACTCAGCAATCACAGGCACCAGCTGCTCTTGCAGAGGACCTGGGTTCAAATCCCAGCACCCACATGGCCACAAACAACCATTTGCAACTCCTGTTCCAGGGGATCTGACATCTTCTTCTGATCTCTGTGGGCACTGCATGACACGGGTGCAGGCAACACACTCATACACATAAAATAAAAATATAATTAAAAAGTAAAATTAAAAATGTGTGTGTTTTGTCTACATATATGTCAGTACACTACATGTACTGAGCCATCTCTCCAGCGCCTACAAATTAAATTTTATCATCCATACATATAAAAACATGGAGGCCAGGTGTGATGACACATGCTTTTAATCCCAGTACTGGGAAGGCAGAGTCAGGAGTACCTCTGCGAGGCGGACACCAGCTTGGTCTGCAGCAAGCCAGAGGTTCTCATCAGGAGTCTTCCTCAGCCTCTGCTGACCCGGAGACTGAGCTATGGTCTACATGCTGGCTATGTAGACCAGGCTGCCTGCCTCTGCCTCTACGGTGCACCATGCCCAGAACTCAAAAATATGTTCTAAAAAAGAAATTACAGGTACAAAGATCAGGAGTGGTGGCATATGCCTGTCATCCCAGCACTCAGGTTGCTGAGGCAGGGGATCACCATCAGTTCCAGGCTAGCGTCGGCTACATAAGACCTTGCCTAAACATATAAATAAGTAAATAAGTAAGTAAATAAATAAGATGTTTGGAACAGCCCCATGTGGAGCCCAGGCCAGTCATCGTCGCATTGAACAAGGAGACAGAGGCTGAAGGGTCAGGAATTCAAGAGCAGCCTCAGCTACGTAGGGAGTCTGAAGCCACCCAGCTTCCTGTGTCATGATCTGTGGTAAACGCTAAGATCACCCAACAGCAACAGCAACAGCAGGTGCACTGGATTGTGAATGCCCTAAATGTCCAGCACCCACTGTGACCCAGGCAGGCAACGGGGAAATGCAAATCACAGCCTCTGGGAGCCAGGCCTCCTGTGGTCAGCTGAGACATCTGGCCAATCTGGAGGCATTTCCAGGTTGTCTCTCCAGGGTGGAGATGGTCCTGGCATCTGGGTGCCTGGGCAGGGAAGCCACAGCAAGAGGCGGGCCGGCCGTGTGTGAGCCCAGCAGAGCTGTAGGGAGGCCGGCGGGAGCGCACTCAGGCCGGGTCCCCTCGCCTGTCCGGGGGACCTTGACCACCTGTCTTCCTCTGGTAAGACAAAGAGTCAGACTGGAGGCCCACGTCTGAGATCCCAGCATTTGGGAGGCTGAGGATTGCTACAAGTTCAAGGGCAACCCAGGCTATAGAGGGAGACTCCGTCTCAGAAACAAAAACAATTGCAGAAGAGATGGCTTAGTGGGTAAATGCTTGCCATACAAGGCTGTCACCCGAGTTTAATCCCCGGCACATACATAAAGATAAAATTATCTCACAAATTATCCCCTGACCTCTACACACAAGCCATGGAACACACCCCCAAATCTACCCCACAACATGAAATGCAAAATAAAACAGAAATTAAAAAATTTTTAAAGCATTTATATTAACTTAGAGTGATGGCTTCCCGTCACCTCAGCACTCAGGAACCTGAGAAGGAAAGACTGTCATAACTTAAAGACCAGCCTGGGCTACCTAGTAAGACTCTTCAAAAATAAAAGATCACAGCGTGGTACCTGGACTACAAAACAAAACAAATAGTGTTGCATAGTGGTACATTCTTTAATCCCAGCTCTCAGGAGGCAACGGCAGGCTGATCTCTGAGTTCCAGCCCAACCTGGTCTACATAGTGAGTTCCAGCCAGGGCCACATAGTGAGACCCATGCCACAAAAGCATATGACAGATGGAGAAATAGATGATAGATAGATAGACAAGATGACAGATGACAGATATAGATGATAGCTAGCTAGCTCATAAGGATATCTATTAAATACAGTCTACAAGGCAAC
This sequence comes from Eospalax fontanierii, assembly GCA_035773235.1. Lineage (NCBI taxonomy): Eukaryota > Metazoa > Chordata > Mammalia > Rodentia > Spalacidae > Eospalax > Eospalax fontanierii. The sequence goes on from CM069554.1 coordinate 11,415,218, forward strand.
AGTGATGTTGGAGGCTGAAGATTTTGGAGTCTAGAGGTGTCTTGGCCATTTTCCTCAACCCCATGGGAGACTTTACTTTCCTAGGGCGTGGCACAGAGCCAGGATCCTTCTTTTCACCATGTGGTCTGTTTCAAAGTGACCCACCCCTCTCCCTCTTCACGGCCCACGAAGCCATGGACAGGGTACGGCTTCGTGCCAAGAAAACACATCTACATATGCTGAAATTTCATTTCATAGAATGCTATTTGACTTTCTCATGCCTAATGAAGCCCAGGCTGGTCTAAATTCTCTATGTAGCCAAGGATAATCTCGAACTCCTGAGCCTCCGGCCTCCACCTCCCAGAGTGTTGGGATGAGGGGTGACAGGTGTGCTCCACCACATCCTGTTTAAGATCTCCTGGAGTTGGAACCCAGGTCCTGAGTGCTAGGCTCTGCCAACTCCACCAGCTGAGCCACAGTCTCAGCCTTTGACTTTTAAAGTTTTATTTATTTATTATTAATGTGGGGAGGTACAAACACCATGGTGCGCACGTGGAGGTCAGAAGACAACTTGCAGGAGTCAGTTCTCTCCTTTCACCACTTGGGCTTGGGGGTCCTCCTTGGGTTATCAGACTTATAAGCAAAAGGCATTGGCCCACTGAGCCATCTCCCTGGGTTTTGTTTGTTGTTTGTTTTTGAGACAGGGTCTCTTTGTAGCCCCATATGACCTGGAACTTACAAGTAGACCAGGCTGGACACCATCTCACAGAGATCCACCTGTCTCTGCCTCTCTTCTGAGTGCTGTGATTAAAGCACTCATACCTGGCTCTATAAAGATTTATTTTGTGTGTGTGTGTGTGTGGGTGTGTGTGTGTGTGTGTGTGTGTGCCTGTGCCTGTGACACATGTGTACATACCCTTAAAGTCCAGAAGGCATTAAGTCCCCTGGAGCTGGAGTTACAGGCAGTTTGAGCCAGCCAACATATGGCTGGCATCCGACCTCTGGTCCTCTAAGAGCAATAAGCGCTCTTGATCGCTGAGCCATGTTTCCAGCCCTTTTAACTGTTTGTTTTTGCTTTGTTATTGGTTTGGGGCACAGGGTTTCACTATGTGTCCCTCAGCCTGTACCCAAACTCAGATAATCCTCCTGTCTCAGCCTCCGAGTACAGGGATGACAGCTGTGCCACCCGATTCTTCAGTCTTTGTAAGCACATGGTGGCCCACATGTTTGCACGGCCTATGTAGAAGTTCGAAAAGAGAAAGACACTCTCCATCAAGATCACTGGGTGTGAGGAAGAAGCTGTGCCCCAACCCAGCTCCGGGGCCCCCTGAATGTGAGACTAATGAGAACACAGAGCTTCTCATTGCAGGGCCCTGTATACAGTAAGTGCTCAGTGAATGTCGCCCCTTCCCCCGTTCAGGCCTGCATGTCGATGATGCTTAGGTGCCAGTGAGGAGATGAGGGAACCTCACCGGAGCCCCGTGGGGTGTGGCTGTGCAGCGCTCCGGGCTCCATCCTCTGCAGCGCAGAAGCCGCCGTGGTGGTGGCTCTCGCCTGTCTTCCCAGCACTCTGGAGGTGAAGGCAGAATGATCGGGAGCTCACAGTCAGCCTTGGCTACAAGGTTGAGGCTAGCCTGGGTCATTATGCTGACTGACGCAATAAGACAATTCCAGAAAGGGGGAGGTCAACTGGAAAGTGGCTCTTTGCTGAGAGTACCCAGGCTAAGAAGCTCACCCTCACCCACTCACCTCCTACTCAGGTAGGAGGGTCTACGCCAGGTGGCGGCCTGGGCTAAGTAAGGATTCCAAATCAGTGTAGCCCTGGAAGAAAAAGACGGGAAGGGAAGGAGAGGAGAGGGAGGGGGAGGAGGGGGAGGACGGGGAGGACGAGGAGGAGGAGGGGGAGGAGGGGGAAAGAGGAGGGGGAGGAGGGGGGAGGAGGAGGGAGGAGCAGGGAGAGGAGGAAGACACTTTCAGTACATAAACTCCCACACATTGCAGTCCAGTTACGTAAACGGAGGGCACCGCCCTCCCGCCCGCCCCGTCGCTGTGATCCCTCCAGGGTTTTCTGAAGGGTCTTGGAAGCTCAGCTGCGCTTTATGTGGACGCATTTTCTGGAGGATTCCTGAGTGTTTGCTATCGGGATTCAAGCCAACCGCACACAATAGAGACTTTCGAGACAACAGCTGTTGGGTTTGTCCAGAGTCTGGAAGACAACCGGGAAAGAATGAACGGAGTGCAGAGATGGCCCGGGGCCGGAGACCGGAGACGGCGCCCTCCACAGCAAGAACTGAGATACGCACGCGCGTGGACGCATGTGCACCGCACACGCACCTTTGTGGATGCCGAGGACTGAAGCCATCTACTTCTTTAGTTCTGTCTACATTTCCTCTGGGGATCAACATTTATTTCTGACCTGGGTTTTAAAACTTGTGAGTTTTCTTGAGGCCGTGCAGACCGCCTGGCAAAGCTGTGTGCGCCACTGATCCAGTCCCCCATAGCAGATATCTCTAGCTGAGCAAAGACAAGACACAACCAGTCTGACACTGCACTGATTCCTAGGCCTAAGCCTGGGCAGGAGCCAGAGTCTATGCAGTGCTCATGGCTCCTTACTGGGATGGTACAGTCCTGCAGACTGGCCCCCCAATAATAAATTAATAAATGCAATAAAAAATAGCGGGCGGGGGACAGACATTTAATCCCAGCACTCTGGAGACAGGCCGGTGGATCTCTGCACATTCAAGGCCAGTCTGATGGCCACAGGAAGTTCTTTCCCAGCCAGGGTTACATAGTGAGACCCTGTCTCAAACAAACTAGACTAAATAAAATAAATTTTAAAAGTAAATCTGTGCTCAGCATGGTGGTGCACGCCTTTAATCCCAGCACTCAGGAGGCAGAGGCAAATGGCTTTTTGTGAGATGGAGGCCAGCCTGGTCTACATAGCTGTGGCTGCAGGGAGAGTGTTTCACAATCCCAAACCAAAAAATAAAATAAATTTGCAAAAGGAGTCCAGCTGGGTGATATCACCTAGTGCCCCATGACAGGGTGGTTAATGGGCACCCTCTCAGAATTCCTCCGTCCTTTCCAACAGTGTGACAGTACCTAGTATCAGAGGCTTCCAGGAAGTAGCCCGTTCCCGTGGGTTACACTAACGCTGCCCGTTTGTGAGAAGCTGATGCGGACCTTGGGGAGAAGGACATCATCACACGAAGCTCACCCCCGAAGAGCAGATCCAGGAGGCAGTCACAGAGCTGGTTCCCAGCCCCAGGAGCTGCCTGGAATGCTTACAGAAGAACAGCAAAGGGCCACCCCATTTTCTTGGGGTCCACGTTGACTTTGAGTTTTGTGTGTTTGTGTACCCCAGGCTGGCCTCAAACTCACTGCATAGAAGATGACTTTGAACTCCTGATGCTTCTTCCTCAACCTCCCAGTGCTTAGAGTATCACAATAATCCAAATGTATTTTGTTTATTTAGTGTTAGAAATAAAATCCAAGTTCCAAGGACCCCAGCAATAGCATCTAGACAAAGCAAAAGTAACTCAGCCAGGCAGACTCTACTTTTGCAAAAGGGTGTTTTATGGACAGATCGATCCAGTAAGCACCAGACTCAGAAGCTCTGTAGGCTCTTATCCCTAATGCAAGAATACTGTGTCTGTTCCCCACTGGCTGGGGTCTGATCTTACAGTCTCAATTGGCTGGTTTAAAAGTGTTGGCACGAAGGGAGAAGAGCTCTACCCCAGCCATCAGGCTCAGGAAGGCATGAGGGCCTTTTCTTAAACAAAAGTTTTACAGGGTATGGTGGAATTAAAATATTAAAATTCCTTGGCATAAACCAAGTCCCAAGTTTTACAGAGTTTGGGAAAAAAAAGACTAATATTTAATGTTTCTTACATTAATTAGGTATTTTTAATATTTTTTAAAAACAAATTTGTGCCTGGGTGCCTGTGCGTATGGACCTGCACAGGCAGATACCTTCAAACCAGAGGCCTTGGATTCTGGAGCTGGAGTTTCAGGCAGTTGGGAGCTGCCAGACACGGGTGTTGGGAGGTGATCTCTGTAAGAGCATCGAGTGCTTTTAAACAATGAGTCTTTCCAGCCCCCAACCACCATTCCTTCTTTTTTTAGACAAAGTCTCACTGTGTAGACCTGGCTGGCCTCAAACTCATAGAGCTCTACCTGCCTTCTGCCCCGTGGTGTGCGCCAGCACACCCCACTGTTTTGTTTTGTGTTTTTCAGTTATACTTTTTTGGAACTGGAGTTTGGCTCTTGCAGAGGAGCCAGGTTTGACTCCCAGCACTCACATGACAGCAAACCACCACCAGTCTCCAGTTCCAGGGATCTGCCTGGCCTCCTTGGGCACTGCATGACATGGGTGCACTCACATGCAGGTAACATACTCATACACATAAAGTAAATTAATAAAATTAAGTTATACTTCAGTGTGTGCGTGTGTGTACACGCACATGTGCACGACCGCACACGTGTCCAGGTCAGAGGACAGCGTGCAGGAGTCAGTTCTCTCCTCCCACCGTCTTATCAACCCTGTTTTTACGTTTTCTTGAACCCAGGTCTTTCACATTGTAGTCTGGGTTGGCCTTGAACTTGTGGCCATCCCACTGCCTCAGCTTCTTCAGCTGTAGGGGTGTTTCAGGACTGTACCTGGACCCCCCAAAAACAAGAGTCACGCTTCCAAGTGAGAAGCCTACAGGACACAATCCTCAGAGGCGCTGCTTGTCTGAGGGTCAGTCACAGAGCAAGGGACAGGCAGGGCTGGCATCTGGCTTAAGCCCAGAGTACCTGAGCTTATTCACCTGGCACGTCAACGGGGTGCACACCTGCACACCACGTGGTACCTGGACAACACAGGATAAAGCAGCCCGAGCCCTTCCGTGGTGACAGATTCCACCCCTCCAGGGCCCAGGACAACTATCTCATTCCCTGTCCAGGCTGCTGGGCACCTCATCTGTCATCTCATTGCCTCCCAAGCCCAGAAGCTCAGAGAGGTTAAGAGGCTCACTCAAGGACACACAGCTAATCAGCAACTAAACTTCTATAGCTCCTTTCTTTGGTGGCTGCGGGGTGGCTGACTTTGGCCTCTCTTCTGCATGGGAGGTCCTCAATGGGTGGCCACACTAGGCCAGCTGGGCCCATTAGACACAGATGAGTCAAGGGGAGATGGATCTCTTTGAAGAATTTCCTGTCTGACCCAGAAGTGGGGCCAAGAGGGGAGCCTGGGATAAGCATGCAACAATGGGCAGTTGATGCTGTGATGGATGGAATTCCAGAGGCTGCCAGAATGAAAGCTACAGAGGAACTGGCCCAAGGCCTGACGGCCCAGCACTCTGGAGGCTGAGGCAGGAGGATCAAGAGTTCAAGAACAGCAGTAGCTACATATCAAATTGGAGGCTGGGCTAAGCTCCATGAAACCCTGTCTCAAAATAAAAGTGGGGGTGGGGTGGGACAGGTGAAATGGCTCAGTAGGCAGAAGCTCTTCCTGTCAAGCCTGGAGATGTCAGTTTGATGCCTGGGACCCACAGGATAGAAGAACTGACGACTGCAAGTTGTTTTCACACACACACACACACACACACACACACACACACAGAAAACAATGTAAAAAACAAACAACTGAATGGAGAAAAAAGAGTACAGGAAGGAACTAAGCAGCCCCAAGGACAGCAGAGCAGGCTCAGATGAAGCCCAGAACTAGAACTTTGTGCTAGAAACTTCCAGAAGACTGAGCCAAGAACAGCTTTTTCCACAAAGGAAGCAGTGGGCTCTACTCACAAAACAATAACAATAACGTAAATGGATTCTTGACTCAAATGTAAAGTTCAGAAGCCTATGACGTCAGCTGAGGCACAGCTCAAAGGAAGCTTTGCAGAGTTTGTTGGAAGCCCAGGGTTTGTCTCCAGCCCTGGCCCAAAGCAATAACAAAGAAAACAGAATTCCACATGACATCACTGAACAGGTGACCTGCGGCTGACGGAGATGCTAATTTGGATACAACACCAGAGACTCAGTCAGTGAAAGGAAAAGCTAAGAACTCAGACTCCAGCAGAAGGGTAACACTGCGGCCTGGCACACGGGCACGCACCTGTCATCTCATTGCCTGGGAGGCTGAGACAGGAGGATCAGACGTTCAAGGTCATCCTTGGTTACTTCTAGGCCATCTTGAGGTACATGAGACCCTGTGTTTAAAAAAAAAAAAAAATAGAGCCGGTAAGATGGCTGACAACCTGATTTCGATCCCCAAGGAGAGGACCATTATCACAAAATTGTCCTTTGACCTCTGTGCACACATTAAATAAATGGAATGAGGAAAATAAGGAATAGTCATTCAAAAGTGCTTTGCATCCGGAGAATTGGAAGACAGGCCACAGATTTGGAGGGTAATCTTTCAGAAGACTCTGCAGATCAAGGACAAATAGACAAAGGATCTTAAAATGCAAGAAGAAGAAAACAAATAAGCCAATTTAAAACTACTGAAAAGATCTAAACAGACCAGCACCAGAAAATATGCATGTCAAAGAGAAAGGTCCAAGAAGAAGAAGATATGCAGGCAACAAATATGCATTTGAAAGCCGGGACAGGAGATGCAGATGGAAACCTAGTGCAGCACCTGTTGGGAAGGAGAAATTCCCAGACCCGGGTGAGGTCCACATCCAGGCCTGGAGCCTGCAGCGTGGAAGCATGGCCGGGCTGGGAGAGTCTCACTACTTACTACATTTATTTGCGTGTGGAGGTCAGAGAACAGCTTGCATGAGTCCGTCCTCTCCTTCCACCAGGCAGGAACTGGGGAATGAACTCAGATCATCAAGTGCCTTCTCCGGGGAGTCATCTGGCCAGCCCTGGCTTTGAACTCGTCCTGCCTCAGCAGAAGGCCTGAGATGCCAGGTTTCTGCCACTATGGCAGGTCATAGACTCTGTTATTCAATATACAATTGTCCCTTGGTATGTCCATTTTCCCGGACCCCTTGGTAACAGGATGTTGATTTGAGCCACCCGACGCAGGTGCTGGGAGCTGAGGTGCTGGACCGTCCCTAAGTGGCTTTGGGAGCTCAGCCATCTGCATGTCCACCGCTCCACTGTAGGCCTGACGACAAGCACACAAACAATACAGAAGGTGCCCACCTGTGAGGTAGGAAGCTGGCCAGCCTGGGCTACATATCAGTTCCCCCAAACCAACAAAGAAAATCCACCGAAAATAAAAACAGACAAAACTCCCTACTCAACAATTCCCTGAGAATCCTAATTGAAATCTTTATCTTTTGCTTCTTACCATAAAGGGAAACTGAGGCCCACTGGAATGCAGAACTCTGGCTCACGTTTACCTGTGTGAGCCTCACTCACGTGCTCCTCCGCCTTGGAAGTGAAGCGTTAGTCAGCCCTCAGCCCTCCGTCTGACCGGGTGTCTTACGTGCTCTCCGAGTGACAAGCAAGCCACGACCCGGGGAGGCCACGCACACACCCCGTAGTTCTGTCCTCTACGAGGAGCTGAGTCTTTCGGAGACCTGCAGAGATTCTGCTACTCTCTGGAAGGGACCTGAGCACAAATCGGGAGGCCTGAGCTTCCCAGAGAGCCAGAGCCACTTGCTCAGAGTCACAGCCACGGGACAAGGGGCAGAGGCTGGATCAACTCGAAACCTCCGCCGACTCAGACCTGTTAGAAAGGCTGCTTACGCCTGTCCCTCCACTGACCATGACTGGCCCTGGGGCTTCTCTGAGACCTTATCAGCAAATGTCACTAAAGGGTGGTGAGTCACGGAGGGCTGACACATCCCAGAGTCTCCTTCATTCAGGGAAGCTGTGAGATGGAGGCCCCAGAGGGCCCCAGGGTATCACTGCATCCCCACCAACTACTTAGGCATGTGGAGGCCCAGAATTCATTTCTTCAGGGCCTCAGAGCCCAAGCTGGGCAGACAGAGTGGACCGCAGCCCCCATCGCCCAGCTCCAGGTCTCACTGGAAACGCTTTCCCTCTAATACCCACCCGGCTCCCTCTCCCTCCAGTCTCGCCTATCCATCCCCTGCAGGCTAAGGTCAGAACCCCGCCTCTTCTCCTCCTCTCTTCCACTATTTTTGTTTTTATGTGTATGAGTCTTCCGTTTGTTTGGAGGTTAAGTGCACCTGTGTTGCACAGTTCCCCTGGAGGCCAGCAAACGGCGTCAGAGGCTCCGGAACTGGATGTTCCTGGCTAGATGTTCCTAGCCGCCATGTGGGTGCTGGGATTCAAACCCGGGTCCTCTGCAAGGGCAGCCAGTGCTCTTAACTGCCGAGCCCTCTCTCCAGCCCACCAGAAACTTTACACGCATCTCTCAACCTTCTGCCTCAATTTACAAGGCCCGCTCGCAAGGACTTTACAGCACAGGCACAGGAGTGGCCCTCTGGGTGGGCCTGCCACGGAGGAGGCCCGGGACCTCCATCCGCCCAGGCTTCCGGGGGGCTTCTGTGAGGCCGAAGCCCCTCTCTGGTGTCCCCGGAGGAGCCCGGGTGCCGCCCCGACTCCAGGCAGGCTCCGCTGTTGTGCCGCCCGTGTTGACGCCGTCGCTAAGGAGACGCGCGGTGGGCGGGGCCGCGGTGGGCGGGCCCCCCGAGGGGGCGGGGCGCAGCTTGCTGCTCGGGCTCTGCAGCGGCCGCCGCCCGCCCGGCTTATATACCGCGGCTAAATTTAGGCTGAGCCCGGAGCTCGTCCCCATCCGGGACGCGTTTCCGTCGCCGCCCCCTTGGCCCGGCCCCGGGCCTGCCGCGTCTATAAGGCCTGGGCGGGCCCGGCTGCGGCCCAGAGCCGTTCCCGCCGCCCAGCTTCTCTGTCTCCCCCGTCCTCGTCCCCGGGTTCCCCACCATGACGCTGAGCGAGCCCATCCTGCCGTCCTTCTCCACCTTTGCCAGCCCGTGCCTCGAGCGCAGCCTCCAGGAGGTGAGGGCGGCGGGGCGCGCAGGGTGGGAGACCGCGGGCGCCGGGCGGGAGACCGCAGGTGGCGGGGATCGCGGGCCCCGGGTTGTAGGACGCAGACCGTGGGCTGCGGGGAAGTAAGAGGCGAGGTCAGAGAGTGGGCTGGACACAGAAACCGGGCGGCGAACGCTGGAGTAGACTTCAGGCTTCTGGGAAGTAGGCGAGGTCGGTTCAAGACCGCAGGGTCTGGGCAGTAGACCTTGGGCGGCGGACACCGGCGGCCCCGCGTTACTGAAGGCAGGATTGGGGTAGGCTAGGAGACCGTGGGCGGGGAGGCGGAGCAGGGGGCAGACGGCTCGACCCCCGAGGTGCCCGGCGCTCACACCCACGCTCTGCCCGCAGCGCTGGCCACGCGCGGAGCCCGAGGCCGGCGGCACGGACGAGGACCTCAACAGCGTGCTAGACTTCATCCTGTCCATGGGGCTGGACGGGCTGGGCGCCGAGTCCGCCCCGGAGCCCCCGCCGCAGCCCCCGCCGCCTGCGTTCTACTACCCCGAGCCCGGAGCCCCGCCGCCGTACGGCTCCCCCGCGGGTGGTCTGGTGTCGGAGCTGCTGCGGCCAGAGCTGGACGTGCCCCCGGGCCCGGCCCTGCAGGGCCGCTTTCTGCTGGCGCCCCCGGGACGGCTGGTCAAGGCGGAGCCCCCCGAGGTGGACGGCGGTGGCTACGGGTGCGCCCCGGGCCTCGCGCGCGCGCCCCGCTGTCTGAAGCGCGAGGGGGCCCCGGGAGCCGTGGGCGCGTGCATGCGGGGTCCCGCGGGCCGCCCCCCGCCTCCCCCGGACACGCCGCCGCTCAGCCCCGACGGCCCCGCGCGCCTCCCGGCACCCGGACCCCGAAACCCCTTCCCGCCGCCCTTCGGTGGCCCGGGCTTCGGGGCCCCCGGGCCCGCGCTGCACTACGGGCCGCCCGCACCCGGTGCCTTCGGTCTTTTTGACGACGCGGCCGCTGCGGCGGCGGCGCTGGGGTTGGCGCCTCCCGCCGCCCGAGGTCTTCTCACGCCGCCCTCGTCCCCGCTGGAGCTGCTGGAAGCGAAACCCAAGCGCGGCCGGCGCTCCTGGCCCCGCAAGCGCGCAGCCACGCACACCTGCAGCTACACCAACTGCGGCAAGACGTACACCAAGAGTTCGCACCTGAAGGCGCACCTGCGCACGCACACAGGTGAGGGCCGGGGCCTGGCGTCCGAGTGCTTGGGGAGCTGGAGCCGTGCCGTGAGTTCTAGGCCAGCGTGGACTAGAGTGAGATTCCGTTCCCGAGCGGCATGGGTCAGACTGGAGACGAGGGACGTGCCTGCCACCTCTTTCTAAGGAAATTTTGTCCCAAGAGCCTATGGTGCCAGGGAGGGGGAGCCAGCTGGAAAAGCTGGGAGTGTGGCCAGGGCGGACCTCTGTGTCCAGACTTTGGGCGGCGCAGAGCAGACAGGTTATGAAAGGCCGGGAGCTTTTCTGGGTGGCAGCACCTGTCCTGTGCTGGGGAAAGCCCGGGGCAGGGGCCGGGCTGTCATCCCAGCAATAGGGAGATGGAGGGAGGAGGATCCGGAGTTCAGGACGAGCCTCGACTGCATGGCAAATTCAAGGCTAGCCTGAGCTACAGGAGACCTGCGAATCCTGGGGGGACACAATCTCCAAGTGTGAGGGGTGTCCAGGGCTCACGGCTCAGCATTTTTGGGAGAGCATCTCAGAAGCTTAGGTGTCTGTCTAGATCGGGACCCTCTGATATGGTCGCACGTTTGCAAGAGCAGGCTGGGTGATCTTTGGACTCCTGCAGATGAGAACCCAGAGGGCAGTGGACAGGTGTCAGGGAGTGCTGATCAGGATAAGATGCCCACACTGGTCCAGCAGGGAAACCGAGGCTCACCCTGGCCACCCCCTTCCTTGCAGGTGAGAAGCCTTACCACTGTAACTGGGATGGCTGCGGCTGGAAGTTCGCCCGCTCGGACGAGCTCACGCGTCACTACCGCAAGCACACAGGCCACCGGCCCTTCCAGTGTCACCTGTGTGACCGAGCCTTCTCCAGATCTGACCACCTGGCCCTGCACATGAAGAGGCACATGTAGCCGTCCCCTCGCTGCCGACCCCTGGCCGCGGCAGGTCCCATGCCGGGCTCGGCCACCTTTGCAAACTGTGACTATTTATTCGACTCCGAGGACCGGGCTGGGCAGTGTGGCTACCCTGGAGGGCTGACCCTCACGGACACGGGACTTCGCCACCACCCTGGCTCCCATCATGACCGAAGGCCCCGGGGAGGAAGACAGCCTCTGACGAATTTTGTTTTCAAAATGGTGCAATAATTGACTTCCCTCCGGTCCCTCCAGAGGATGGAGGCTAGATGCCTTGTGAGAAGCGTTCCAGTGTACTGTCCCGACATTTTTTTATAATATTGTATATAACTGTGACAGATATTGTATTGCTCAACGGGAGACAGGTGGGCATTGTCGCTCTGCCTTCTTTGTTTTTTATAAGACTTGGTGTTTTTTAATTAAAAAAAAAAAAGTGTTGAACCTTTGGCAGAATCACAGCGCTGGTCTGGCTGGAGGGAGGGGCCCAGAGAAGTGCCTGTGGCCGAGGTCGCCAGCTGCAGCGCCCAGCTGCAGCCACTAGGAACTGTGGTTTTCTATAAATTTAAACACTGCGATTCGGGACTGAGGGTGGTTATTTTAAGGTTGCTCATTGCAGCCATAATCTACGTCTCTGTCCCCCTGGGTTGGGGAAAGTGTTAGTTCTGACGTGGCTGTGCCTGGGGTAAAAAATTCTTGAACCTTTTTCTGGAAGTTCCTGAGGTTTTAGCTAAACTTGGACTATGCAAACTTTTCATTACTTTTAAAATTTTGAGTCTCAAATTATGTAGCACTGGTTGACCTGGAACTCAATATGTAGACCAGGGTGGGCTTGAACTCAGATTCACCCGCTCCAGAGTGCTGGGATTAAAGGTATGTGCCACCCGGGCCAGCTTTGTTTTTTGTGTAAGAGCAAAATGCCAACACAGTATGTAGCCCAGGCTGTCCTTTTTAGTTTTTTTTTGTTAAATTTTGTTTGGGTGTGTACATGTCACAGCCTGCATGTGGAGACCAGAGCACAGTTTACAGGTTCTCTCCTACCATATAGGTGCCAGGGTTTGAACTCGGGTCACTAGACTTGGTGCCAAGTGCCTTTAGCCACCGAGTTGTCTTGTTTTGAGACACAGGGTCTCAGAGCTAAGAAATAAATGGCTTTGAATTAACCCACCTGCCATAGTGCTGGCACTGACAGGCCTGACTTTGGTTTTAGGTTTCTCAGACTATCCCTGGCTGGCCTGGGATCCCTTAAGTACCCCAGGCTAGCCTGAGACTGGCTACCAAAACAAAGCTTCAGCCTCCCGATTGCAGCCATAGTCTGTGTACAGCTGTGCTTCAAAGGTGTGGGCCCTGCAGTTCCGGATCTGTCTTGTTAAGAGACCCTCCGGTCTGGGGCATCCTGCCCCAATGTTTCCCATGAGTGAACAGGTTCTTCTCCCTTGAAGGCTCTTGAGTCACCCCTCCCCCTCCTAGGGCCGGGGTAGCCTAGACTACTGGCAATTGCCCAAGTTTCTTCTAGAAAGTGAAAATACCCTTTAGGCAGAGGACAGTTTGCAAACTCTCACCCTGGCTGTCGCAACAGAGGCTGGGATTTCCTCTCTCCTTCCTCCCCTGGGGCCATGGTGGCCCTGGAAACTGCCTAGAGCTGTTGGGTAATCTGTGAAAAGCAGAAACGGGGATGGTAATCTGATTCATGTTTCGATATGGTGCCCTGGCTCACTTCCTTGCGCAGGGGTGTGGGCCAGCCCTGCCCACACTGGGGACTCATTCCAGAGCTCACCCTGGGGACAGGAAGAAGGCTAGTTCACAAGGGGAATCTCTCCTTTTTACATTTTGCTTTGTTTTTGCATTTTGAGGCAGCATCTCACTATGTATCCCAGGTTCTCCTGCCTCAGCCTCCTGAGTCCTGGGATCACAGGTCTGCACACCACTTGTGATTTTAGTCACCCATTTCTGTGTGTCTTACTATGCTGGGCTGGAAGCTGAGGTCTTAAACACTCTAGGCAAGTGCCTCTGAGCTACAATTTCAGGCTCAGACCTTGAAAAATGCTTTTAGGGATCTGTAGTCTTCACCCACAGAGTTGAAGCTGAAAGGAAGTCATTTTTCGTTTCTTTTTAAGAGAGTCTCAGGTAACTCCGGCTGGCTTCAAAATTAACTCATAACTACCTCCTGGGCCCCAGATAGAGCCAATCTCCTTACTCGTTCGAAAACACCTTTAGAGGGTCCCCGGAGGGCCCTGAGGCCACTCATAGGCCGCTTGTGAAAGAGCAGATGCTAAGTTTCAGTTTCCTGTGTGGGGCTAACGGATAGGATCGCATCGGGGCCATCCTCCAACACGGGGCTTCGAGCTGCATAAGCAGCCACAGCCAGCTCGGAAACCTTGCCCTGTTGTCTCCGAAACTCCCAGTTCCAACCTGTTGTGCTTTCTGGATGGCTGGTATTCAACCGCAGGGACCCGGTGTGGAGACAAGGTTTGACTGGCACCTGGGGCTCTGGCTGGCTGGTGTGTAAACCATCCAAGCCCACGGTGCTGTTTACCACCCTGTGATGCAGGGCATCCCTGCTCACCACAGACAAGCACCCGTCCCCAAATGTGAGTGGGGCTGAGGCTGAGCACCCTCCTTTGGGAGCTCAAAAGGACACAGCCCAGGGATGGAAGCAATGTTCCCCAGAGAAAAATGTGAAGGAAACGTCTAGTCCACGTCTTGGGAAATCTGGAAAGAGATGAAACATCCAGCCGCTTTTCCCCCCTAGAAAGTCATCCAAAGCCTTGTAGAAAATGTTAACTAGCAAGGGCTGGAGAGATGGTGCAGCAGGTAAAGGTGCTTGCAGCTAAGCCTGACAAGCTGAGTTCGATCCCCAGGACCCACAAGTTGGAAGGAGAGACAGGACCTCTGACCTCCACATGTGCACGATGGCACACATACCCCACGCATATGCACACAGAAGAAATACATAAAAATGTTAAATATGGAAAATATCGCCTCACATTCCGTAACTCGCCCAACCCAAGAGTTTCTGTTTTGTCTTCGGGGCTGGGGAGGGCCGGCCTGCGGCTGAAATGCTTCCACACTGGGACTGCTGCTGCAGGCTCCAGTCTCCTCCCATGGTCCCACTGTTCTTCAGAGCTGTATAATATTCCATCAGATAATCTCGGAGGAGCTTATTTCTCCCAGTGCTCTCAGCAATGTGAACAACAATGTTCACAGCGTGAGCACTATCAGACACAATGTGGTTTGAATGGGAGGATATGCGCAGGTTCTAGACATGTAATTCGTTGTTTTCATTTTCCATTTTCATGTGGGGTGTGTGTGGGGGTGTGGTATAGTGTATGTGTTTGTATCTGCACGTGTGTGGAGGCCCAAGGTTGAATTGTCCTCAGTCAACGGGAGCAGGGTCTTTCCATCAAACCCAGAGGTCACAAACCCAGGCATCTGGTTAGTCTTAGGCAGCCTGCTCTGGGGATCCCTGTCTTCATCCTCCGAAGCGGGAGCTTCAGGTCACAAGTCCATCCGTGGCATTGGATGGGCCAAGTCCAGGATCTCAACGCTGGACTTCCTTCTTGGGCAACAAGTGCTTTGACCACAGAGCCAGCTCCTCAGTCCCTAGTATGAGGTTTTCGAGAATGCCTCTGAGAATCTGTGAGAGGCTTATGAACCGAGGCGTCCTGGGACCCCTGCCCAGGGATGCGGAGGGTGGGACATCAGCTGTCCCAGGACATGGGGCACCACTGGAGGGGATGACCGGTTGAGGGCAGCGACGAGGGGAAAGGAGCTCATTCCTGCAGGGCTCTCCAGGCAGGCTACCCTGTGGCTAGAATCCCAGGAGCGGTGTCCGCGGGAGCATCTGTAGCCCGGCCCCTGGCCTCACACTGCCTCTCACAACTCAGAGCCGGTTCCTGGCGAGGCTCTGGTCTCCTGTGTCAGTGTGTGCCAAGGCCCGTGTCCATCTCAGCATGACTGACAGGTGGCTCCAGGGTTTCACTGGGACCCAACACTGTGCAGCCCCTGTTCCCCAGGAATATCTCCCCAATGCCGGAGCATCTCCGACTGTCCCTGAGTGGTCCATGGGCTCGCTGGGGCAGAAAACTGAAGGGAGGAAGTCTTTGAAGTGTCACACAGTAAAGAACAGTGTGGCAGCATAAGCTGGCTGTTCCTGCACTTGAGGCAGGAGGATAGCGGTGAGTTCCAGGCCAGCCTGGGCTACAGAGGGAGCCCTGTCTCAAAACAACAGAAGAGCCAGGTGTGGTGGCACAAGCCTGTCACCCCTGAACTCAGGATGTGGAGGCGGGAGGATCAGAAGTTCAAGGTCATCCTTGGCTACATAGTGAGTCAAGGCTAGCCTGGGCTACATGACTGTGTGAGACCTCCCAGTCACTTCTCCCTCCGTCTTTCCCTTTCTCTCTCCCTCTTTCTTTCTGAGACAGGGTCTTGCTATGTAGCCCAGGCTGACAAACTCACAGCAATCCTCCTGCCTCAGCCTCCCATGTGCTGGAGTGACAGGCCTGCACCCTCAGGCCCAACTTCTCGTTCCTCTTCTCTGTGCCTTGCCTGCTCCCTTCACTCACTCATTCATTAATTCACTCATTCATTAATTCACTCATCCATTCACTCATTCATTCACTCACTCATCCGTTCACTCATTCATTCACTCACTCATTCGTTCACTCACTCACTCATTCACTCACTCATTCACTTATTTACTCATTCATTCACTCACCCACTCATTCATTCAATCACTCACTCATTCATTCAATCACTCACTCATTCATTCATTCATTCACTCACTCATTCATTCATTCATTCATTTTTTCTTTCACTCATTCATTCATTTACTCAGCACTTACTCCTGGGGCCTCAGCCTAGAGTCTCTGTCCTAGAGACAGCACTAAAGCGCCCGTCCTCTGTCCCCGACCGTGACCTGCAAGGTCCTGTGGACCCTGCGGGCTCCTCCGCCCCTTCACTCTGGTGTCCTCAGGGCCCCCAGGACATCCAGGACAAGATGACGCCCTGTGTTTTATTTGTTTTGACCGTATGTGCGTATGTGTGTATGTGTGTGTGGTATATGCACACGGACCAGAGGCATTGCGGTGCCAGAGCTGGCGTGACAGGCAGCTGTGGAGCCAGGGCCTGAACCCAGGTCCTCTGCAAGAGCAGGCCTGAGCCTGAGCTGCCTCTCCAGCCCCTTGTTTTATTTACTTCTGTGTTTATTTGGTTATTTGGACTTTTGTTGTTTTTTGTTTTGTATTGTTTTGACTTAGAGACAGGGTCTCACTGTGTACCCCTGGCTGTCCTGGAACTCACTATGTAGATCAGGTTGGCCCCAAACTCACAGATCCTCCTGCATCTGCCTCCCGAGTTCCAGGATCCAAGGCATGAGTTACCATTCCCAGCCTGTTTCGTGTCTGGGACAGGTTCTCCCTGCAATCCAAGCTCGCCTGGAACTTGCCATCCTCCTGCCTCAGGCTCCTGAGGGCTGGGGTAACAGGAGCATATCACCACACTGGGCCTCTCCTGCACTTTTTTTACATTTACATTTGTGTGTGTGCGTGCACACGCGCGTGTTTCTGTGTGTGTGTGTGTGTGTGTGTGTGCATGGAGCCATGGGATGTGGCGGTCAGGGGATGGCTTCCAGGAATTGGCTCTCTCCTAGCATGTGGGTCCCGGGATCAAACTCAGGTCCTCAGGCCTGGCTGAAAGTTCTACCTGCTGCGCCATCCCTCCAGCCCCAGCCATCCTTATATTTTAGAAGCAGCAAATAGGAGACTGAGTACAGCCCCGGCCCCTTGCTGTGAGAGTTAAGTGGAAGATCCAGAATTCAAGTTTAGGCTGGACAAGCCCCTAGCACAACCTTCCCCAAGCTGGATCCAGGGTTCCTGGAATACTTAGCGTTCTCTTTGTAGATTCTGAACATCCAGGAAAATCTCTCAGGACAAGAAAAGGCCAGGCGGAAGTCAGGAGCCTTTGAAGCTTCCTGAGTAGCTGGGTAAGAAGCCTCAGGCACTCTATAAAAACAAATCTGTGGAATACACTTGACTCAGAGATACCATCCCAAGCAGAGAGACTCCATCCATGAAAAGGGCCCAGGAGAAAGATAGTGGCCCGGGGACACCTGAGGCTCAGGGCCTCCTCAAGGACAACTCAAATAGCCCCAAGATAGAATCACCCAAAGGACTCTGCTCGGGAATGAGGAAACCAGCGCCTGCAACCCAGAGGCTCTGCTCTGTGACTCACTGTGACATCACAAAATACCCCGATGCCCCAGGCCTCCTACAGGTGTGTCTGAACTTCTTGGTCTCCTCCTCAGCCTCCTTCAGGTGGGACCTTTGGTCTGGTCCAGTCATGGTTCTTAATCACTCACCCCAGGACCCTTTGCATTGCCATGTCACCTGGTCTCCACTCCAGTCTGTCAACACACTTACTGAGTGCAGGCAGCACAGTGAGTCTACACTTCCCCCCATCGTCTCCATCTACCGGGAGAGCAGGGACCTGGCCAGGTGCGAGGGGACTGCTGGTGGGCCTCAGGGAGGGAGGTCAGTCTGGCCGGAATGTCGGGGCCGGGGCTGTGAGAGGGATTAGGGCAGAAAGAGGCCACCAGCTGACAGAATGCCCAGTGAGTTCGTCTGTCATGACCTTTGGCTGGGAGGGGCCCCTTCTCTCCTCTCTAAGCCTTCCCTTTGTGTGTCTAAGAGTTTAGCACCCCAGGTTCTTGGGAGAAGGACTGCTTGGTTCTGAGTGGAGACTCTGAAGGTACAGTCTTTGAACCAAGTTCATGCCAATCAGGAAAGCTGCAGAATTTTGAACACTGGGGGATTCTACCCCTGAGCCAGCCCCCAGGCCCCTCACTGGGGAACTCTAGACAGGGGCTCTACCTCTAGGCCACATCCCCAGCTCTCTTCTTACCTTTTTCAAAGATTTATTTTAGTGTGGATGCATGTGCATGCGCCCACATGTCTATGTGTGCCTGGCGTATTTGTGTAGGGATGCCCATGGAGAGCAGAAGAAGGTGTTGGGTCCCGGGGAGCGGGTGGTCATGAGCCACTGATGCGGGTGCTGGGAACTGAACTCGGGTCCTTGGCAGCACAGCCAGCACTCTTAACCACGGGGCCGTCTCTCCAGTCCTTGCTTTTGGAGGTGGGATTTCATTATTTGGTGGGGCTAGCTTTGAACTCATGGTGTAGGAAGCTGGTCTTGAGCCCCTGGTCTTCCCAGCTCAGCCTCTCAAGTAGCTGGGATGACATCCTGTGCCCACAGGCCTGCCTTGCTTTTATTTTAATTATTGTGGCTAAAAATACATAACATAGAGCTTGCCACCTTTTTTTCTTCTTGTGGTGCTGGTGATGAAACCCGGGGCTTCCCATGGCCCGCCCCTTACAACCTTTAGCCGTCATCAAGTGCAGAGCTCAGAGGCACTGAGTTATTATGCAACCATCTCTGCCCTCTGCCTCCAGAATTTTCTCACCTTCTCAAATTGAAACTTTTTGTTGTTGTTGTTGTTGTTTGTTTTAGATAGTATCATTATATAGTCCCAATTGGCTATGTAGACCAGGCTGGCCCCATCTCACAGAGTTCTACCTGCCTCTGTCTCCTGAGTGCATGCGCTGCTGTAACTCCTGAGCCTGTTGCCTTCAGCTCAGGAGTGCTGGGATGGCGGGTCTCTCCTTCAAGTTCACTTCCTGCCTATCGCATGCATTTGTCTAGGACTCCTGTAAGTGGGCTCATGCTTCTTGTTGTTGTGGAGATAGCCACGCACCATGCAGCATGCACGTGCATCAGACTGTCTTCAAGACGCATACCTGTCACGCCAGCCCTCTGGAGCTGGGGGCCAGAGGCTCAGGAATCAAGACCAGCTTCAGCTGCCTGAGACCTTGTCTCCAAAAACATATAAAATAGCAGATGTGTCCACGGTGAGCGGGAGGTGCTGGTACAGGTTTTCTACTGCAGTTACCTGGAGGCTGGAGGGCGATAAGTTCAAGTTTCAAAGCCCTGCTCAGACAACTTGTGAGACTGTGTCTCAAAATTTTAAATTATACTTATCTGTATATTTGGAGGTGCACGCACATATCACGGCCCACATGTGAAGGTCAAAGGACAATTTGCAAGGGAGTCCATGCTCTCCTTCAACGGTGTGGATCCTGGGACTAACTCAAGTTGTCAGACTTGGTGACAAGTGCCTTTACTCATGGAGTTGTCTAGGGTGGCCCTCTCAAAAGAAAAAGTTGAGAGTTTTTTAGAAAGGCTAGAGAGATGTGGTGGCTTTGAATCCCAGCCCTTAGGAGGCAGAGACAGGAATCTTTTGGAGTCTGAGGCCAGTTTGGTCTACAGTGAGTTCCAGGCAGCCGAGGCTACACAGTAAGACCCTGTCTCAAAAACAAAAACAAAAACAAAAACAAAAAAGAGGACTGGAGAGAAGCTGGTTTAACGACCTATATGTTTAATCCCAGCATTTAGGGGGCAGAGGCCCGCAGATCTCTGCGAGTTCCAGGCCAGTTTGGGATGTGTAGTGAGACCCTGTCTCAAAAAAAAAAGACAAAGAAAAAGAAGGAGGCGGCATGCTGGGACGGCGGCTCAAGGTAAGAGCACTGGCTGCTTTGCAGAGGACCCGGGTTCAATTCTAGCACCGACATGGCAGCTAACAACCATCTGTAACTCTAGTACCCGTGACTCTGATGCCCTCTTCTGGCCTCTGGAGGCATTGCATGCATGCTGTGCAGGTAACATACATGCAGGCAACCCACTCATACATAAAGTAAAAATTTTTAAAAGAAAATAAAGGCTGGAGATGTGAAGATGTAAAGTGGCCTGGGCTCCATCCTCAGCACTACACAAGCAGCCATGGTGGCTCACACCTGTCACCCCAGCACTGAGAAGGTGGAGGAAGGGGGATCAGGAGTCCACGGAGCTCCTCAACTAAATGGTGAGTCTGAGACCAGCCTGGGGTATTTGAAACCTTGTTTCATAAACAAACAATTGACAAAATAATCTTCCTAACTGCTGGTAGCTCACAGGTGCTTCTTTCTGCCTCGCTCACCCAGTGCCACCAGCTCAGACGCTGCTTCGGCCAACACCCTCGACTCTTCTAGTTCACACCGCCGGCTTGAGTGTGAGCTGGCCCCACCACACTCTAGGCCTCAGTTTCCTCTTCTGTGAAATGGGGTGACAGCTGGGAGGTTGGAGGCCATGACTGGAAACCCCATTTTAGGGGTCTTCCCGGAAATTGGGGCTGGCAGCAGCTAGGGCTGGTGGAGGGATGACCGGCCTGAGGGAAGGAGACACTCACACCCAGCTGGTCCGCCTGTGGCTGCCGCAGAATCAAGAGCGCCGCGCATGGCAGCCGCCTGCACCGAGGGGAGCCGCACTTGCCTGGGCACCCAGAAGAGCCAGGTGCAGCCACCAGGAGAAGCAAGGCCTAGAAATAAGGTCCCAGGCAGGTGTGATGGCTGTCCTTCCAGACTTGGGAGGCTGAGGAGAGGGGATCTCCAGTTCCAAGCCAGCCTGGGCTCAGAGGGTGGAACGTGGGCCTAGGATACAAGAAGCCCTCCACTTAGAGGTGGAGGAGGCTCAGGGGTTGAAAGCATTCTGGGCTGCAAAAAGAGTTGGAGACCAGCCTGGGCTACATGATGCTGTCTCAAAAAAGAAAGGAAGAATGAAAGGCCGGAAGAGGGCTCGGTGGGTAGAGACACTAGCTGCCGAGCCTGACATCTGAGTTCAACCCCCAGGACCCGCACTGTAGAAGGACAGAACCGAGTCCCACAAGTTGTCCTCTGGTTTCTGCATGCAGGCTGTGGTGCAATCCCCCGAAGAAAGAACAAAAATATCAAAAAGAAAAGGACAGAAAGAAGGGAAAGAAGATAGAGAGAAGAGGAAGCGTGTAGACCCCAGGCCGCCCCAGGCCAGTCGACTCTCCCAGTCCTCTGGCCTTTCTTTTTAAAAAATACTTTATTGTTATTATTATTATTGTTGTTATTGGTTTTTTTGAAACAGGGTCTCCCTGTAGCCCCAGCTGGCCTGGAACTCACTATGTAGACCAAGTTGGCCTTGAACTCAGGGAAATCTGCCTGCTTGTGCCTCCTGAGTGCTGGGATCGGAGGCATGGGACATCATGCCCGGCTATTTATTATTTTTATTACATGTGTATGATAGTATTGCCTACATGTATGTAAGTGCATGCATGTCATGCAGTGCCCTTGGGGGTCAGAAGAGGGCGTCGAATTCCCTCGGAACTGGCGTTATCAAAGGTTGTTAGGCATCATTTAAGTGCTGGGAGCTGAACCCAGGTCCTGTACAGGAAGGAGCAGCTGGTGCTGTTAACTGCTGACCATTGCTCCAGCTCCTCCCCTGGCCTTCCTGAGCCACAAACACAAGTCACACAAGGTTGAGTCCCTGCCTGTGTAGTCACAGGAGTTGACACAGTTGCCTAGGCTTTGGCTGAACCTAGAGCAGCAGGAAGCCAAACCGATGTTCTATTGACAAACATTTTGATCTTGCCTAAAAACAAAACAAACAGTGGGATGGTGGTGCAGGCTGTCACCCGTGTTGAGGGTCAGAGGCAGAGGGTCCTGGGCAGTTTCAGACCAGCCTGGGTTACACAGCGAGGTCTTGTCTTGAAAACCCAAAGAATGATGGAGGGCTGACGATGGGGGTTGGGATGGGGCAAAAGCAGACAGAAGGAACTCTGAGTCTGTCCCAGCAGTGAGAGCTTTGCTGCACCAAGCCGTCAGAGGGTTCTGCCCTATGAGGACGAGGTGGACCAGCTGTGTGCAAGGGGCCATGACCCCATGTTTTCACTGGGGTTCAGATGTGTCTCCTGGAGTTCTGGTGGCTTCACCAAGGCTGGTGGTTTCCAGAGATACTCACAGGGAGTTGGAGGAACCCCCAAGGTCCAAGGATGGGAAATTCCTATAGTCTAATCTGGGAAGTCACCAGGAGTTAGAGGTCCCCTCCTAAGGGGCTCGGGCTGTGGCTCAGGGGTAGAGCCCCTGCCTAGGAACCCCCGGTGAGGGGCTGCGGTTTGGCAGTGTGGCGCAGAGGTAAAGCTCATTCCTTTAGACCACTGGAGGATGACCTTTGTTTTGCATTTGCCCTTTACACTCTCACCCCCTCTCCCCACATCTGCGTTCCCATCTAGTCCTCTCCCCTTGCTCCCAGTTGCTCCCCCAATGCCTTATCTCCCCAGGTGGAAACCGCCTTCCCTGTGTCTGCAGGATGATGCTGGTACGCCACTTCTTAGACAGTGAGGGCTGACGGTCAGGGCGCTGCAGACAAGTGACCACCACAGTGGCTTTGTCAATACAGTTGCAAACCCAACATCCAAGACTTCCTGGGGCGACAGGATTGCTGACAGCAAGGCCAAGAGGCCACTAGGCAGAGCTATATTTCTGTGGGAACTTTGAACTGGAGGTCTGTCTTGAGACTCTGAACTGTCATTGACATTCAGGAAATACTTCCTCACCAGATGTGAAGGCTGGATGCTGCCGTCGGCGGGCTCCTATGTGGCCTGCAAGGCACATCCTGAATTGCCCTTCACCTCAACACCCTTGCTTTCAACCTTAACCCCAGAATGGCCTCTCGGGGACTGTCCCAAGATTGAGAGAGGCATGCCCTTGGGTCCTCACTCCTGGTCTTTGTGCTCTGTGATACTCCAGAACAAAGGGAACCCTGGGATCAGTAGTTCGGACAGTTTTGTCCCTGCATTTAGCTCTTGTTTGGGCCCAAAGATGTCACCTGGGTTCCTGGGACCAAATGCCCCACATTCCCAGAGCACTTCAGTTGAACCCCAAAACCTCAAACACATCCTGACGCCTCATTTCCTCGGTGACTCGGACACATTGCTGGGGGTTCCTGGGTTTGTTCTGAGTCACCTCCGAGTCTGTGAACCAAGGCTTGTCATCTCTGGAGCTGGTGGCCACATCAGCAGAACCTGTTCCCATCAGCCTGTGACCTGCGTCCCTGCAACCTGCTACAGTTCTCCTGGGCTCGCTTTGCTCTGCCCCAGGAACCAGGGCTCTGCTGGGTTGTGGAGCTCAATGGTAGGGTGCTGGCCCAGGGCGTGCAAGGCCCTGGGCTCTGTCCCCAGTGCTGCCAGTGAATGGGAGGGCGATGGGGAAGGGGAGAGAAGAAAACGGAAAACGGCGGGTTTGCTCCCCCTGTGCTTTAGGCTCTCTCTGGTCTGGGCAGGGGCCGGGGCGCGGATGGATGACTAGGGCAAGAGAGCAGATAGATGGGCAGGGCCTCTCCTCCTCCCTGCTGGAGAGAAGAGCTTATAGCAATTGCCTGGGCTGAGAAGCCCTAGCTCAGGCTTAGGTGTCCTGGAAGATCTGATTTAAATGTAGGCACTTTCTATGCACGAGTGCCAAGCCACTTCCAGTAAGTCTCACTGTCGGCTACAAAAATAACTGCCACCGAAGCCCTGACAGGCTTTCCACGCAGTGCAGCCGGCTGCCAGGCAGTGGAAGGGGCGCCCTAGATGGGAAGTGCCCTGGCCCAGCCTCTGCATCGCTGTGAGGGGGTCTATTACAGGCATGGGTCACAGGAGGCCGCAGCAGGAGCCTCGGCCTCAGCTGCGTGTCTCCACACGGCCTGCCAGCGGGACAGGGCTCTGCTTTTCTATGCCCTGACTCGCTTCAGAAATAAGTTCCAGGGGCTAAGGTGGGACAACTTGAGAGCGCCAGACCCTGGTTCCAACCCAGCTCTCACTGCACACTGCCAGTCTGAAGCTCTGTTCACAGCACACAGTCACACATGCAGTCATATCCACAGTCATACATGCAGACATACACAAAAAAGATACATATACAGACATACAGTCACATGTAGTCACACACACACACACACAGTCACTCTCATTCACACACATATACACACAGCACATTTGCCAAAACATACATAGACACACACTCTGTAACATGCACTAGACACACATATACAGTCACACACACATTCATATACAGACACGTGAACACACACAGTCACATATGTAGGCATACACATACACAGAGACACACACATTCATATACACATGAAGTTACGCATGTGAGAAGAGAGACTGTCGGGAGGAAGGCGGTCAGTGGAGTGGGAGGGACAGAAAGGTGACGGGCCAGGATGGGATCAGAATACATTGGCAAGCCGGGCGCACACCTTTAATCCCAGCGTTTAGGAGGCAGAGGCAGGTATAGGACCTCTGTGAGATGGAGGCCAGCCTGGTCTACGTAGTGAGTTCCAGGCCAGCTGGGGCTGTATAGTGAGAAGGTCTCAAAAATCTCCAAAAACAAAACGCTTTGCAAATATGGAAGATGTGATGCTGAGGCTGAGGAGGTGGAGGCGCCTGCGCCCAAGCCTAGGACCTGAGCTCCACCTGCAGCCTCACAGGGTAGAAGGCGCGGGCTGGCTATCGAGTCGGAGCTGAGGCCCTGGAGGGCGGGCTGAAGAGGAGAGTAGAGAGGCCGTGGCGGTGTGAGCAGCCCAAGGCCAGGTCTTCCTTTCTTCACATCGTCCCAGGTCAGTCCTAGCTCACGAGGGGCCACGTCTGATCCCAGAATCTAGACGCAGCAGAGTCCAGCACTCCAACCCATCTCGAAGTCACTCTCTGGTCTGTGTAATGGTCACTTCCTTTGAGACCAGCATTTGTAGCTGTACAGCCACTACATCTTGCCTTGGGTCTTTTCGGGGCGCTCCCAGTGTGCAGACCTGCCATTTGTCTTGAACACAGAAAAACACAGCTGTCAGCGGGTGAGGGCGAGGCTGGAACACAGTCTCACTGTCACCGAGTTGTTCACTTGTTAAGCTGTTCTTATAATACATGCCTACGTTTAGCTGTTGGTTTATTTATTTACTACTGTGTTGGGGATAGAACGTGAGGTTTTGCACCAGGATGGCGCCTGCTGCAGACGGACCCGGACATGCACTCTGCCAATGAGCTGTACTGCCAGCTAAGTAAACGAGCTTTAATTTTATATACATACAGTAAGAGGAGCTTTTTTTTAAAAAAAAAATTATTTATTGTGGGGTGCATGTGTGTGCATGCAATTTGCCAGAGTCGGCTCTCGTTCTCTCCTTTCACCATATGGGTCACAGGGATCGAACTCAGGCTGTCAGTCTTGGCGGCAAACGCCCTTCCCCACTGAACCATCTTGCTGGCCCCTTTTTGCTGTTTGAGCAGGGATCTCAGGTGGTGCAGGTTGACCCCAGCTTGTTAATAACTTCAATTTTTGATCCTCCTATAATTCTCCCTTTGCTTATCAGACTATTGAAACAACACCCCAAGAAATCAGGGTTTAACCAGAAAGCTCCTCCTAGGAGATCAAAAGGCTGAAGCCCTGGGAGCCAGAGGTGGAACATCTGTCCAGGAAAAAGACCCACAGTGTGTGAGGTGAACCAGCAGAGAAGACTGGGAGCTGCGGAGTGGCGGGTGGGGGCGCAGCGCGGGCTGCCACACAGGCTCAGCTCTGGCCTCTTGTTGCTTATTCACCCTTTCCTATTTTTATTTCATGTGCATGAGTGTCTTGCCTACATGCATGTAAGTGTACCCATGTCATGCGATGCCTGAGGCCCGAAAACAGGGTTGAATTCCCCTGGAACTGGAGCGATGGACAGTTGTTAGCAGCCTTGTGGGTGCCGGGAACTGAACCTGGGTCCTCTACAAGAGCAGCCAGAGCTCTTAATCACTGAGCCTTCTCTCCAGACCCTTATTAATTTATTAATTCATTCATTGATTCACCTCACATGGAGGTCAGAGGACAACACGCTCTCTTCTGCCATGTGGGTTCCAGGGGCTGAACTCTGGTCGTCAGGCTTGGCGGGTGACCTGTTGAGCCACCTTGCTGGCCCTTACTGTCTGTTTAAATTCTGCTCTCAGATCAGAACCCTGAAGATGGACTTGGGAGTGGGGTCACTGACCTTTCTCTTCAGTTTCCTTTTTTGCTCTTCACTACCAATTGGCTGTTTTACTTATGGAGGACGGATGGCTGCACTTGGCTTCCTGGACCCTGACTGTGTTGCCCAGACTGGCTGGCTTCAAACTCCTGGGTTCAAAAGACCTCTCTGCATCTGCCTGCTAACTAGATGGGCCCACAGCCCACTTGGTTCAAGTTTTAAGCCCTTGGTTAGACACAGGAATGTGTGACCCTGACACTGTGGTAAGGAACCCAAAACATGGCTCTGGGCCAGGGCTCGGCGGGTAAGGCACTGGTCAGGTAAGCGCGAGTCCAGAGTTCCATCCTCAGCACTGCCTGACCAGGCCTGGAGGCTCACTGCCACCCCAGCCCTGGTAAGTGGAGACAAGGGAATCACAAGTTCAAGGTCATCTTTACCTCCACTCTGTCTCAAAAAACTAAGTCCAAATGGTAAACCAACATGGCCTTAAGTTTTGATCCAGGGCTTACTGAGGGAGGGGATAGTTATTAAATAAAAATGATAGATACTGATTGTCTAGGACTGGGTTCAAAAAACAAGGATTAAAAACCAAAATGGAGTCACTTGCTCTCAAGTTCCAGTTGGTGAACTGGAACTGACTTGGTTCTCTGACCTTGGGAAGAGTCAAGATCAGACAGCTGAGGGCCCAGAAACCTAAACTGGCCAGTTTAATTAACATAACAAAGACAGTTCCCCCTGCCTCAAGCCTCACACAAAACAGGCCATCTACAGAAGCCAAGGGCTAATCAAGCCCAGATGTCTTCATTGTTTTGTTTTAGTTGCAGGGAAAGTCATTTTGAGTGGAGGCATCTGCATGCTTCCCCTTTGCATTTTTCTGGGAGAGCCAGCACAGGCTGTGGAACAGGAGCCTGAAGCCTCAGGTTCCCTGGTGCCTGAAGACCACCGAGGCCTCCACACTGTTTCTTCCTTGTGCCTTTTAAAGCACATCTGTCTGTAAGCTGGCCTACTCAGCACTTCAGAAGAAGTTGGAGGATCAAGAGTTCAAGGTCACTCATGGTTACACAGTCACTTCTTTAAGGCTAGCCTGGGCTACCTGATACTGTCTCAAAAACTAAAAACAAATGAAACAACATAAAAATATAAAAACATAAAACTGGGGCTAGAGAGATGGTTCAGCAGTTAAGAGCACCGGCTGCTCTTGCAGAGGACCTGGGTTCAATTCCCAGCACCCACATGGTGGCTAACAACTATCTGTAACCCCAGTTTCAGGGGATCCAATGCCCTCTTCTGTCCTCCGAGGGCACTGCACAACACAGGTGCACTTACATGCCTGTAGGCAATATTCTCATACACATAAAATAAAAAAAAATAAGCCTGACATGATGGTTGTGCACACCTTTAATCCCAGCGCTCAGGAAGCAGAGGCAGGCAGATCTGTGAGTTCAAGACTTAGTATGCTTTATACAGCAAGTTCCAGGACAACTGGGGCTACAGGGAGACCTTGTCTCAAAAAAGACCAAAAATAAAGAAATAAATAAAATATTAAAACAATAACCCAAAAAGTCCATAAAATCAGGGTGGAGAGACAGCTCGGTGGTTAAAAGCACTTGCTGGTTGCTTTTGCAGATGACCCAAGTTCAGACCCCGGCACCCACACGGCAGGTGGCAACTCCCGGTGTAGCTGGCGCCCTCTCCTGCCTCCCACGGACATCACATGCACGAGCACCACACTCCGGCAGAACATTCATACCCACAAAATAAAACATAAAACAACAGTTGGGGAGTCTCACTCTGCAGCCCAGGCTGGCCAACCTCTGTTTAGTCTTCAGAGTCCTGAGATGACTGCTGGGAACCACACCTAGATTAAGATAATGTGTGGTGGCTTTTAAATTTTTTCTTTTGAGACAGGGTCTCACTATGCCTCACTACATACTCACTATGTAGACCAGGCTGGCCTGGAACGAACAGAGATCCACCTGCCTCTGCCTCCCAAGTGCTGGGATTGAATATGTGTGTCACCAAGCCTGGCAAGGGTCTTTTTTTTTTTTTTTTTTTTAATTGCAACTTTTAACTCTGGCAGAAGCAAGCAGATCTCTACTGAGTTCCAGGCCAGTCTGGTCTACGGAGAGTTCCAGGCCAGCCAGGCCTACATAGTGAGAACCAGTCTCACAAACCAAACCAAACAACAAAATAATGAAAATAATAATAAAAAACAGAGAACCACCCAATGCCGGAGCAGCTGGCCCACTGCTTTATCACGTAATTTCTCTGGAATAAACTGAGATAAGATCCTGTTTCCATTTCCTTGTTTTCTTTCCAACCTCGCCTCCTGATACAATTTGTTCAGCTCCTGGGAACTTTTTTCTGGGGAAAAGTTTTGGGGTTAAAAAAAAGTCCTAGGTTTCAAAGGTCCCAGATCTGATAAGGGATGAAATACTTACTTCATTATTGTCAAGAGGCAGGTCTCTTTGTTTCGCGAAGCTTCCTGTACGGTCTTAAAATAGCCCTCTACCACAGGGCTCAGGACAAGAGCATCCTTCCAATAAAACTGGCTTTGAAGTTATGATTTCATCCGGGAGGATGACGGCCGGGGGGTTCTCCATTACCAGGAACCATTTCCCCAAATGCTACTTGGCTGAAGAGACTTGGAACTGTGAATTCTACCTACTGCACGGCCATCAAAGCTCAGTGGACAGCCACCAAGGGGGACCGATCTCTTACTGTTGGTAAGTCAAAGTTCTGACTCAGAACCAAGGGCTAGGGTTTACTTTCTGGGTCTCACTTGGACTCAGTCAGTGACCCCCACAAGCTGCACACAGCCCAGTTCTTTTATTTTAATTAATTACTTAACTTTTTGAGACAAGGTCTCCCTGTAGCCCCAACAGACCTGAATTCACTATGTAGACCAGGCTGGTCTCGCCCGCGTCTGCCTCCAGGGCTGGAGTTAAAGGCCGAGTCATACATCCAGCTCCTTTAGGTCTTCTTGGCCTCTGGTTTCCGCCTGTGAAGCCATCACCTTTGTTACCACGGCACCTGGTAACCAAGCGTCAAAAGGCTCGAAGTCAAACAACATCAGGAAGGTCTGAGAAACTGGCCGCATCATGGGCGTGGAGAGGCTGAAGGCTGACAGAGGAGACCCCAACGGAAAAAGTAGATGCACTGAACAGCGGGCTAGCTCACACTAACGACTTGGCTGGTCACTGGGGAACATGGACAGGAGCTGACACGTTAATTGTAGGGAACTCTGCTTTATCCTTACGATTTTCCTACCAACATAATGGAGCCGTTAAAAACAAAATGGAAGGGCTTCAGAGAGGGCTCAGCCTACAAAGGAGCTTATAGCTGGGCCTGACGACCTGAGTTTGACCCCCCAGGACCCACATGGTGGAAGGAGAACCGACTCCTGCAAGCTGTCCTCTGACCTGCACGAGCTCACGCTCACCCCACAGAAAATGAGTAAATGCAATTTTAAGAAACTAAACAAAATGCCGGGCTGGAGAGATGGTTGAGTGGGTTAGCCGTCTTTGCTCTTGGGAGGACCTGGGTTCAGTTTCTAGCACCCATATGGGATAGCTCACAACCTCTGGTATCTCCATAACTCTGGCTCCAGAGGATCGAACATCGTCTTCTGGCCTTCTTGGGCATCTGCACACACACATTAAATTCAATTAAATTTAAAAATCTTAAAAAAAAAATCTCAGCACTCAGGAGCTGAGGCGGCGGTTGCTGGAGATCCAAACGTCTGTGCTGCAGGACAAGACCTCGGGGACACGTGCCACTCGGTGTAGACGCCAGCACAGTCCCAGCCAGGCCCTGGGATGAACTGACAGATCCCGGAGTAGAGAACACACACAGGGAACGCTCTCTGGAGGTGCGCGCCGGCACCCCTGCTCCGGTGTGCTCCTGGCGCCTTCCGGGAAGCTGGAGAGGCCCCGCGGTGCCGGCGAAGAGCCGCCTTAGTGAGCCGAGCGGCCAGAGACCAGAGCTGAGAAGCGGCTTCTCGGAGGGCGTCCACTGCACGCAGGCTGTGCTAGAGGGAGCAGCTTGTGTGCGGCCTGGTGAAGCCGAGCTCTTGGTGTTATCTAGGCCTGTTGGGCCTGAGGTTTGTTCCTCAACCCATTCTGAATCTGCCCAGTGTGGGGTATGTCTGGTTTGGGGCAAAAAAAAAGTCAGAAATACTATTTTTATTTATTTATTTTTGTTTTTTTGAGGAAGAGTCTCACTATGTAGCCCTGGCTGGCATGGACCTTTCTATGTAGACCAGGTTAGTCTCAAACTCAAAGAGATCCACCTGCCTCTGCCTCCCAAGTGCTAGGGTTAAAAAAGGCCTGGCCTTTTTTTTAAATTTTAAAATTACATTTATTTATTTTTTCGTATGCACGTGGAAGTCGGAGGACACGTAGGAGCAGTTGGCTCTCCTTCCACTGTGCGGGTCCCAGGACCTACACCAGGTGTGTGTGTGTGTGTGTCTGTGTGTGTTCACAAGCACCTATAGCCCCATTTCAGAGGACCCACCCTTCTGTGTGTGTGTATACCTGCACACACGCACATAATTTCTGAACACTTATTTTATTTTACAGAGTGTTATCACCGCACGTGCACATGCGACTTCGAATGTGGGGAGGTCAGAGGACAGCTGTGGAATGCTCTCTCCTTCCACCTGGCTGTGGGTTCCGGAGAAGGGGTTTTCAGACTTGCATGTCCAGGAGGCAAGCTCCTTTCCCAGCCGACCCATCTCAGCCTCTGTCTTGTTTTCTATACTGGGTCTCACTGTGCTGCCCAGGATGGACGCGAACTCAAGGCCACTCTCCTGTCTCGTACTCCTTGGGGATGACAGGCACCACAAGGCCTAACTCAATTTTTTAGACAGATTTGCAACCATATAGTGAGATCTTGCGGCTTGACTCACGCATGCCCTCACAGTATTCCTGTATGTGCTACATGTACACGAGCTAGGGGTGCACAGTGTGACAGGACTTGCCTGGTGTAAGCTGGGCCTCCGGTTAGACTTGTTAGTTTGAGGCAGGGTCTTCCTGTATCCCTAGCTGGCCTGGAGCTACTATGTAGACCAGGCTGGCCTGGAACTCACTATGTAGACCAGGCTGGCCTGGAACTCACTATGTAGCTCTGGCTGGCCTGGAACTCACTATGTAGACCAGGCTGGCCTGGAACTCACTATGTAGACCAGGCTCTCCTCAATCTCACAGAGATCCTCTGCCTCTCCAGTGCTGGAATTCAGGTGTACACCACCACACTGGCTTTTTTTTTTTTTTAAGACTTCAGGTTGTGAGTGTATCTGTGTGTAGGTATAGACATACAATATGAATGCAGTGCCTACAAGAGGGCACTGGAGCCCGCCTGTCCTGGAGCTGAAGTCACAGGTGCTTGTGAACCACCGTGTGAGTGATGGGAACAGAACCAGGTCCTCTATAAGACCAGCAAGTGCTCTTAATCACTGAACCATCTCTCCAGCTCCCCATTTATTTTTTAGAAATTACATGTATTTATGTGTTTGCCTGTGTGTGGTCAGAGGACAAGCCTTTGAAGTCAGTTCTCTGATTCCACGATATGAATCCCAGGGGTCAAATTTAGGTCATCAAGCTTGGTGGCAAGCGCCTTTCTTACCAGTGGTTGATCTGGAACTCCATATGTAGACCAGGCTAGCCTTGAACTCACAGAGATCCACTTGCCTCTGCCTCCCCATACTGGGATTAAAGCACCGTGCTTAGAAAGATTTATTTATTTCTTAATTATGTATATATGTGTGTGGGGGCGTTGTGCATGTGAATGCAACTGCTCTGGGAGGTAAGAAGAGGCTGTCAGCTCCACTGGAGCTGGAATGATGGGGGTTGCAAGCTGCACATTGTGAGCTGGGTGTGCCACTGAGCCATCTCTCTAGCACCCGTATACATGTGTGTGTATATATATGCACACACACACACACACACACACACAACTTTAAAGACAAGGGCTCACTATATAGCCCTGGCTGGCCTATAATACTGACTATGTAGAGCAAGCTGGCCTAGAACTCACAGGGATCTGCATGCCTTTGCCTCTCAAGTGCTGAGATAAAAGCGTGTGCTGCACAACTGGCTCCGATTTTTTATATTGTATTTATGGGGGGCCCGCCATAGTGTACACATGTAGCTCAGAGGGCACTTGTGGAAGTTGGTTCTCTTTTCCCACCACACTGGTCTCCAGGACTGAAAAGTCATCAGGCTCGGTGGCAAGTACCTTTACCCAATGAGCCATCTCACTGACCTGTTCTGTTTTTTGAGGCTGGGTCTGATGCAGCCCAGGCAGGCCTTGGACTCACTATGCAGCCAAGGATATGCTGAATTCCTGATCCTCCTGCCTCTGCCTCCCAAGTGTTGGGATGAGACAGGTGTTCATCACCACACCCAGCTTTTGAGGTAACTATATGACCACAGAAAAGGTCAATTTGGGGAATTTCTTTCATTTTCCAAAATGTACCCTTGCCTCCCCCTCTACAGAAAAATGCTTCTGAAATATTGGTTGACTAGCATGGTGGGTGATTTAATCCAGCATTTGGGGGGTGGGAGGGTGTGTCAGAGGCAGGTGAATCTCTGAGTTCCAGGTCAGCCTGGCTCCACAGTGAGTTACAGGCCAGCCTGGACTATATAGTAAGACCCTGTCTCAAAGAAACCTGGACCTCAAACACCAAATCTCAAACCAAAAATCAGTGTGGGCCTCTCCTACTTACTACGAGAAAAGGACCCAAGTCCCTGGCCTGCTGGGCAGGGCTCCCTCTGCCACTGAGTCTGCTGCTGCTTAAAAACATGAGCTCTTCATGTTTTGTATTAAAATAGTTTATATTAATCATTCAAAGTTCATTTTTACACAATGAATGCATACATCACAGGGGTCCTCAGGGATATGGGTGGGCCTGGGAGCAGGCTTGTCTGCCGCCAGAAGACTGGAGGCCCGTCCTCTTTGCCAGCTGAGGGAAGTGTTCTGGAAAGAGGAGCCTGATCGACCGTCCTGGAGGATGGCGACTGCAGAGACAGACGGAGGCTCCAGTCCCTTCCACCTGCAGCCTCATTCTAGCGGACCACAGGGTATGCTGGGCCAGCCACTTCCAAACAAGCTCCTGGGACGCTGGCCAGCTAGTCCTCGGCTGGCGGTGGCTGTGGCACAGCATGAAGCGGGTGCTGGGTGCGGGTGTGTACATACAGACATCTGCGGCTTCCCCTGCAGCCCACCTAGGCTGGCATGTCGGCCTTGCTGAGCGCGATGGCCAGCTCCAGGTCCTCCTGCTCCTGTCTCCGCAGCCGGGCCAGCCGTTCCTGCTCAGCCTTCTCGCTCTCCCGCTTGGCCCAGGCTAGTTGCTGTTCCTCATTGCCAAACTGTAAGAGAAGAGCCAGAGATGCCGGTTAGAGGAGACCCCCGACTGCACCTGCTGCTCAGGGAGGTGGACTGGGCAGAGTCCCATGCACAGGTAGAACTAGAGGCCCATGTCAAGTCACCCCTGTCCTCACGCTTGAGCAGGAAGAAGCAGGCTGCATCTGACCTGAGCTGTCAGTCTGGAGGACCGGGAACACACCCAGGAGAGAAAGGCAGGCAGGCCTCAGGCATTAAGGCTGGAAGGTTCTAACACAGCGCCAGCACCCCTGCCCTATGAAGCCTGTGCTCCTGCCTCAGCCCCGCTCCGCAGACACACTCTGAGGGTCTCTTTCCCTTTTCCTTTTGGAAACAGGGTCTCCATACACAGCCCAAACTGGGCCAGAATCTGAGGCAATTCTCCTGCCTCAGTCTCCTCACTGCTGGGATTTATTTATGCCTATGAGTGTTTTGCTTGCATGTAAGTGCATCTGTACATACAATGCCCGCAGAGGCCAGAAGAGGGCATTGGATCCCCTGGAACTGGAGTTACGGAAAGTTACTCACCACCAAATGCATGCTGGGAACCAAACCCGGCCCTCTGCAAGAGCAGCCAATGCTCTGAACTGCTGAGCCATTCATTCTCCAGCACTCCTGCTTTGGGGGGCACAGGGACTCCCTACAGCACAAGCTGGTCTGAAACTCACAGATCCTCCTACGCCACCTCTGCCTCTTGAGTGCTGGGATTAAAGGTCTGGCCAAACTCTTTACAAGGTGGAGAAAATCCCCCATGATTTCAAAAGTTCGTGCAGCAAAGCTGTGAAATGTCACACCCTCACAGCTCCTCTTGCGGTTCTCCTCCGGCCTCCTCAAAGAGGGTCTCTAGCCCCCCAGGGAACCTGCTACTGGTTTAGGGACCTCAATGGTTTCCTTAGTCACTGTCTTTTCTGTGTACTGTTTCCATCCATGACCTCAGAGACAGACAGGAACAGTGCTGAGTGACAGGCCTGAGGGAGGAGGCAGGGGAACACTGGCCGCGTCTTAACCCGGGGCTGGGCTGCCAGGATGACCCGTGTGATCATCCCTTCCCGAAGGCTTTGCCGGGAGGGCTGTCACCACTAACTGACAGGGATGGTGGCCACCGGGCCTTGGGAGGTTCCCAAAATATGGCTGTGACTTCCTAGCCAGTGATGGAGCCTATTGGACTATTACATGGCTCTGCTGTTGCGGGGAGGGCAGCCTTCAGGGAGAGGGTATGGCATAGGGCCACTGAAGAGGAGGTGGGGCCCAGGAGGGACTCAGACAGGGGACAAGTTGGGAAGGGTTCTGCAAGGAGGTGTCTGGGAGGAAGAGCCAGGCCTGGATCTCTCTGAAGCAAAACAGGCTGGTCTCTTGGAGGCTGGGGTCCTCTGATGGTAGGCCACAGTTCTCTGCCTGCTCCATCCCCATTTCCAAGAATTCTCCCAAGGCTTCTTCAGGATAAAACAAGGCAATGACAACTGCTGGGGGGACTGACACTACACGCTGCTGGCTCCTGACAGGACCTCGCCCTTTCACAGGCCCCCAGCCTCCTCTCAGAGGGTCTCCAATCAGACATGCCAACGTATTCCAGCGTTTTGGAGCCTGCTGGCTGGAGGCCAGAGAGGGAATCCCAGAGGTCTGTGTCATGCACTTTTCAATCTCAATGCACTTGGGCTAACAGAAGGTTCCAGGATTTTCTCAGTGGTTGGCTGTCTTGGATGAGAAAAGTCTTTCCTAGCAGTGTTTAGAGATGCATGAATGGGACTACCTTCAGGCTCTCCTGGTCACCCGATGGGCCAGGCCCTGAACCGTCTTGGGGCATACTAGCGACCAGAACAGCTTCATGCCGTCACAGGGCCCAAGGAGGCCAGCTTTCTCAGACACCTCTCTCAATCAGACTCCTGTGGAGTTTATTCTTTATGCCTCTGGAAACCCAAGGCTCTTTTGCTCAAAGGATGTGAACAGGGCCCCACCTCCCAGTCTCCAGCCTACTCTGTCTTTGATGACAAAGTCCAGTTTAACCAAACCAGCACTGCTGTTAGGGAAGACGGCAGCGAACAGGAACCTCTTCTAGCCGTTCCCCCTGATTCCTAGGAAACACCTAATGGCTTTTCTGTTGAGAGCAGGGTCTCTCAGGGTCTGCCCTTGAGTTCTCTGGCTTAGGGTGCACTCCTGTGCCCTCCTGCTTAAGTGGAAGACTTGTCAAAGTGAAAACAAACTTGTTTTGAGGCAGAGTATCACTATATAGACTAGACTGGCCTTGAACTCACAGAGATCCACCGCCTCTGCTTCCTGAGTGCTGGGATCAAAGGCCGCGCCACCACAGCTGGTCCAAGCCTCTTTTGTTTGAGACAAGGTCTCATTCAGCCCAGGCACCACTTGAACTAGTTATATGGCCAAGGATGACCCCAAACTGTCCATCTGCCTGCTTCTACCTCCTGAATGCTGGGGTGACAGGTATGCACCTCTAGACCCAGCTTGCACAGTGCTGGCGCGAATCGGTCTGTGGTGGCGCGAACTGGTCCATGCTGGGCACACACTCTCCCCACTGCATTGCAGGGACAGCCCCACGAATGGTCTACGTCCCTCAGCGGCTCTAGGGTGGGCAGCAGGTACCAAGGACAGAACTGTGGCTGCCTTTTTGTGTGACATCAGTTTCCTGAAGGCCACAGCCCACCAAGTTGCTTCTACATAAGTGCCGACAACCTTTTCTGAGTTGGCACAAATATTAAAGACCCAGTGAACCCAAGTAGGCCGACTGGCTGAGCCCCACCGAGTTCCTGTTCTGTACGTCCTGGAAGAAGGTCCCATCAGAGAGCACACGGGGTCCTCAAAGTGGCTGTAGTAACTTTGGACAGAAGAGCCTGAGCCAGGCAGGATCTGGTTTCCCAGGTGGAGATGAGGGTGTCTTAAACCAAGTCAGTGCAGGTTGGGGCACACACCTGGTACCCCAGCACTCAGGAGAAGACATGAGAAAGGGCCTTTCTCAAAACCCAAACAACACACAAACAGATTAAAGTAAAAATAAATAAAGCTGAGGCAGACAAGTGTTCTGGGACAAGAAGAGTCGTTAGGCCGCGTAACAGGTCGGAACTCTTGGGCGTTCATGAAAAAGCTTTTTCAAAGTCGGAGACCTCGGGGGTGGGAGTCACAGGAAGTAGACTGTGCATTTCAGAAAAAGGACAGTCATTTCTTGACACTGTGGTTCATCTATCACTACTCTTCTCTGCCCAAACTGCACCCAAGTCATACGTCAACAGCTGTGCTTTTTGTTTGTGTTTTAAACGAATTATTTTATTTTTATAGTTCAGGCTGGCCTCAAACCTGCTATATAGCCCAGGCTGGCCTTGAACTGATTCTCCTGCCTTCACCTACCCACTGCTGGGATGATGGGGGTGCCCTACTATGACCAATTTATGTGATGTTGAAGATGCAACCCTGGGATTGGTGCAAGCAGAAGGGTACTCTACTACCTGAGCCACAAGCACTCTACCACCTGAGCCACAAGCACTCTACCGACTGAGCCACAAGCACTCTACCGACTGAGTCACAAGTACTCTACCGACTGAACTACAAGCACTCTAACAACTGAGATATAAGTACTCTATGAGCTGAGCTATAGTCCTAGCCGTTTGTTTGTTTGTTTCTTGTCCTTTTTCATCAGTATTATCAACCAAGTACTCTTAAAATAACTCAACATAACATGGCTTTCTTTCTGGCTTTTATTAATGACATCACCTTCTGCAGACATCCACAGTGTACAGCATTTTCAGGTCACCCACCAGTACACCAGGGTCAGGGCAAGGTATTATTGTTATTGTTTTTTAGACTAGGTCTCAACACGCAGCCCAGGTTGGCCTCCACCTCAAGATCCTCCTGCCTCAGCCTTCTGAGTGCTGAGACGATGGGTGGAGCTGCTGGGCTCACCCGTCTTGGGTAATTCAAATAAGCCATAGGATGGGCGTGAGGTGTAGGGAACTGGGTCCTTGCCATCCCGGGTGTTGCTTTCCGTGGGCCAGGGGCAGCACCTAAGGAACCCGAGGCAGGCTTGGCAAGCCTGCTGCCCTCAAGTCACATTTCAGCCACTGGGTCTGTTCTATGAATCTCGCTGGGCACAGTGGCAACAGCCTTTAGTCCCAGCACATGGGAGGCAGAGGTAGGTAGATCTCTGTGAGTTCGAGGCCAACCTTCTCTATATAGTGAGTTTCAGACCTTCTCTCAAAAAAACAAAACCAGACAAAATGAAAGCAAATCCCATCTCAGTGATCAGGACAGCCTCTGGGGCAGACAAATGACACTGAGAGCCACCCTCCAGGGGGAAACTTGCCCTTCCCGTGGTCCATCAAAACTGTAGCTTTCTTTATTGACAGCCTGTTTTCTTTACAGGAGCAGCGGGTGGATGGCGGGAGGTGCCAGCAGTGGGGAGGAGCGGGGTCTGCAGCTGCGGAGGGACCACCACCCCCAGAAGCGGCAAGCGAGGCGGAGGGAGGCGGTGGCCGAGGACTCAACTTACAGAGGTGAAGTCGGCAAAGCCAGTGGAAGAGGCCTTGGGAGGTTTAGCTGAAGAGGGGGTGAACGGATCTTTGCCACTAAACGGGTCCCCATACCCCTTTTTATTTTGGAACGGGTCGCCGCTGTCAGCCCCAAGTGGCTGGAATGGATCGGGGGACTCGGGGAAGGCTGCAGAACCCAGCTGGCTTACAGGTGTACTCTGACCTGGAAAGCGTAGGGGGAAACAGGAAAGAGAGAGAGAGAGAGACAAGTTATTCACCGTGGACAGAGAAGGGCCCTGGTGAACTCTCTGGGGAGAGCAGGGAATTCCAAGAAGAAAGGCCTTGGGGACTCTTACTTTTGCTTTGGGGACCCTGTGCCTGGTCACCTGCTCTCGCTGTCACCCTGGGCAGGGATGAAATGGGACACAAGGGCACAGGAGATTCTCTCTTTTTTTGTAGTTATTTTGAGATGAGGGCTCATGTAGCCCGGGTAGGGCCTTGAGCTCATCCTCCTGCTCCAACCTTCCAAGTGTTGGGTTAACTGGTATGTGCCACCACACCTGGCCTAAGAAGACCACGTAAGGTGCCACAAATGTACAACCAACACACTCAGTGGCTAGAACCAGACTTGTCTTTAGACAACTAACACATGGGAAGGAGAGAGGCTCAGAGCAACGGTGGCTTCCGCAGTGCACCGGAGTTCAGGTCCCAGCACCCACGTAGCAGCTCATGACGCCCTCTTCTGGCCCCCATGGATACTGCACAAACACAAATATAAGCACAAACATATAATTAAAAATTTTTAAATATGTCCATCTTTTGAAAGGTCACGTGTAGACGATACAGCATGGTGTGCGGGGAAGCTGGCGTTTACAGCATGGTGTGCCGGGAAGCCGGCGTTTACAGCATGGTGTGCGGGGAAGCTGGCGTTTACAGCATGGTGGCAGGACCGCAGGCGACACCGCCATCACACTGCAGAATAGCTGTGGCTCTTTCCTTTCTCTTCTCAAGGCACATGGCCTCAAACTCACCATGTGGCTGTGAGTGACCTGGAACTCTCTCCTGCCTCCACCTCTGGAGTGCTGGGATGACAGGTGTGTGACACACTCAGCGGGGAGGCTTCGAATGTTGTGCATGAGAGGGTGACGAGTGCCCCCACTGCACCCTGCGCTGCGCTGTCACAGACCCACGCTCCCTGCAGCCACTAGGTGTGCACATTTTAAAGAAAGCTGACAGCAGGTGCGCTTCAAAGTGATTCATTTTAGCTTAGCATGACTATACATCTACTGTCACACTGAGATCAAACAAACACACACAGCTCAGCAGAAGATACAGCACAAGCATCCAGCAGTGGTGGAGGGGATGGGAGGAGAGCCGCCAGCGCTCTGCAGCACCACGGCAGACTCCAGGCCGAGCTCTAACACACACTGCTGAAAAGCATCTTGGTTTCTTCTCTTTGGTGAGGGTCTCAGGTTGCTGGGGACTCCTGCCTCTACCTCCCCAGTGCTGGGATCCCAGGCATGCACCATCTATCTCTTCTAGTTTCTGCAGCACTGAGGATGGAGCCCGGGGCATGATGCATGCCAGGCAGGCTGGCAGCCAATTGTATGAGCCACCATCTCTTCTCTGGTTTTATACAGAGCAAGTGACACCAGCTTGCCCAGGTCTGAGCCAAGTCAATTTTTATATCACAACTGGAGAAAAGTTCACAACTAAAAGAAACTGAGGTCAAAAGGTTAAGGGATGGGACCAGACATTCAACATGGTTGAGATATCAACCCTGAGGGCCAGATCAGTACAACTCCCCATGTTAACTGATTTACCCACATTGGTCCTTACAGTTTCAAAGTCAATGTTGAAAGGAAACCAGAGCCTGCCATACGGTCCAGGTTGACCTTAGCCATCTACCTGCATAGGCAGTGCATCTGAGCCTGGGGTACCACCTGCAGCCTGGAAGAACCAACTCACACAGCTTTCTAACAGTCTGTGGTCTGAGTGGGTAAAGAAGCTGGAATTAGATTCCCCAGGACCCAAATGGTGGAAGTTGAGAATTGATTCCTACAAGCTGTCCTCTGACCTCCCCATGTGTACTGTGGCACATTGCACCCCTCCACTAACTAAATAAATGTATTAATAATTTGAAAAAGTCTGCAGGGCATGGTGCACAACTTTAATCCCAGCGCTCGACAGGCACAGACAGGTGGATCTCTGTGAGGTGGGCTGAGACTACAGAAGATCCTGTCAAATAAAAAGTCCTAACACCATTTTGTTTCTATGGCTCATTTACCTGTCCCAATTCTGTCCCTGCCCCATTTCTGCAGCCCCCAAACTGTCCCTCAGGCCTCTATCCTGCACCTGTCACCTTCTGCTCTAGGGCCTCATGGATGACAAATGGCTCAGACCTAGCTGGCCTCAGAGTCTTCGTCTGTGATTCAGGAATGAATCAGTGTTGGGGTGAGCGGGTGACAGTTGGCTGTGCCTAGCAATTGCACCTGTGCCTGCACCTGGGGTTGTGCCTGGCTTGTGGTGCTCAGCGCTCACACGGGCAGCTGTGGGCTGCCAGGTCAGGTCCAGGTTGTGTCTTAGCATAGTTCAGGCAGGAGGTGATGCACCACAGGGGACAGGAGTCACAGTCCACACAATGCCACCATCAGGAGACAAGAACCCAACAAGCCACCAAGGGAGCCTTATTCTCCATGCTCACAGGGAACACCTGGAGTGAGACCAGGTGACGTGAGAGTATGGAGAGGCCTGCTACCTCCTGAGAAGGCCTGTGCTTCCTTTCTGCAGATACAAGAAAATGGTCTCTGTACTATGGCTTGTAGACTCTGCCCTAAGGCCTGCATCAAAGTAGCAAGCACCTTGGACCCTGGGTCCTGCAGGCTTTGTTTTGAGACAGTCTCCTAGTAGCCCCAGCTGGCCTGCAGACCAGAGATCTGCCTGCCTCCTGAGTGCCGAGGACAAGTGTGCATTCGGCCTCCCTTCCCGCTGCTGCACAGGCCATGGTCCTGGTCCTGGAGCCCCTGCCTTGAACTGGCAGTGCACAGCAAGGCCTCAGAGCAGGCCGACCCTGGGCTTCGGGGTCTTCCCGCCACACAACCTCAACAGCCCCGCCTGGGGTTGTTTTCCTGCCCTGGGCTGCCCTCCCTGCTCCCCACCTGCAGCTGGTGATTAGCCCCAGGCCCCAGTTGCTCTGACTGGTTCTGGTTAGTTCTTGAAGGCCTCCCTGCAGGCTACTTCCCCAGGCTAACCTACTCAACAGAGAGTGACTAGGCAGGCTAGGCAGGCCAAGGCTGCTGGGGGTCCTGGTACCAGGAGAGGGCAGGGCTGGTCTCACTGCCTCCAGAGCAAGGTAGGCAGTGGGCATGGCAACTGTTCACAAAGGCCTTCCTAGCACATTTTTTGTTGAGTCTCACTGTACCACAGGCTGGACCAGAACCCAAGATCTTCCTACTTCAGCCGCCCAATTTCTGGAAATGTGTGAGCCAGCATAATTCCTAACATCAGACACTAGGCGCTTGGGAGGGATGAGGGATATGCACGGCCAAGGGACTCAAGGCAGAGGGAGGCGCCCCATCCTGCACCCTCTCCAGCCTGTTAGGTCTGGCACTGCCGGCCTCTCTCACTGTCCCCAACACACCCCATTCCAGGCAGCTCCCTCAGGTTAGGCGTCCTGCCACAAGGATCCATCCCTCTGCTCAGATCTCCCCACCATCCACACAGCATCACCTGAGACACCTGCCCCGTCCTACAGTCACTTCATCTTCCTCTGCCTGGGCCCTTCCCCAACTACCCAGCTCACTCATGTGCAACACTGCCTTGTAGAGGCTGCTCTGGCACTCACTTGTTACCTGACTAAGACACCTCCCTGGCACTGCGTCTGTGCCGTGACTAAAGCCAACGTAAGTTGTGTCTTCTCATTTTTTTGTCCTCAGGGCTAGAAGCTCTGCTGTGAATGTGGATCCATCCTGGGTCCCCCTGCAGGGAGCTGAACTGAAGGGCTGGGAGTTCTCAACAAACTCCTGTTCCCTGGATATCTGAGTATCAGGAGGCTCCAGGACCTCACTAATTCCTTCTCCAGCCTCATCTCCACACAATCCTCTGCAGCGACCCCCAATTTGAGCCCTCTGGCTCCTGCTCTGCCTGCTCTCTGCTCAACACTTTTTCTCCCAAGACTCCCATTCTGCACCATCATGGCTTCTGAAGACCCACAATAGACAAACACATGCCTATGTTCAACCTGCAACCTCAGCCTGGCAAGGACCCAGCAAAGTGAGGCGAGACATGCTCCTGGAGGGTCATGAGCTGCATAAGGAACCCCTGCACACTCCACATACATGCACAAGACATGCTCCTGGAGGGTCATGAGGTGCATAAGGAACTCCTGCACACCCCACATACATGCACAAGACATGCTCCTGGAGGGTCATGAGGTGCATAAGGAACCCCTGCACATCCCACATACACGCACAAGACGTGCTCCTGGAGAATCATGAGATGCATAAGGAATTCCTGCACACCCCACATACATGCAGCCTGCACTGCTTCTTTTACTCAGTCTCCACATCCAAGGTCACAGTAGGAGTGCAAACTCCAGTGACGCAGAGCAGGGCACTATTTGCAAAGAGGAGTGATGCAGTGAAATGAACTTGTTGCAGTGGACCCTGACCCAACCTAATTCCACCTGGGTCTTCCACACAGACACACACAAAGAATGACCGTATGAGGATGCAAAGGGACCTCTCAAGAAGCCCAGGCTGCTTTCAAACATGCTATTTGCCTATTATCTCTGAACCTGGGAGCTAATGCAGGAGCACTGACTGAGGCTGGCCGGCTGAGGTGGTAGACTGCCTGCCCGGCATGACAAAGCACTAGGTCCCATCCCCAGCACCTCATAAATTAGGCACAGTGGTACACGCCTGTGATCCCAGCTGTTGGGAGGTAGAGGCAGATGGATCAACACTGTTCACCGTCATCCTCAGCTATATAACAAGTTTGAGGCCAGCCTAGGCTACATGAGACCTGGCTCAAAAAAATAAAACAATAAAATTTTTTTAAAAGGGAAGGGTATTTCTTGTAGGATGTTATGCCACTGGACAGATCTGAAAATATGGGCAGATGTAAGGGGAGCCGACCCCAGATGGGTCCCCAGGAGCAGAGGCCCGGTACACAATGTGCCCGTGAGCCAGCTCCTCCTGAGCTTCTGTCTTTTCAGCAGAGACCCCTTCCTCCCCAGGTCTGGAGGATTTAAAAGAAAACAGCTTTGCTGGGAGGGGCGGTTAAGAGTCCAGTCGCCACCGCCAGGTGAGGCAGAGCCACGAAGATGAAACGCACCCTTCACACCAAGAGTCGCTGCTGTCATGTGAAATCGCGACTCGTTCCTTCGAAACCTCTGAAACCGGGCCACATCAACTGCTTGCCTCTTGTTTTCACAGGGAAACGGTTCTCTCTAGGTGCCTGTTTTTAGCGTGCTGGCACCGTGGGACCCTGCCACTGTCCGTTCTGTGCCGGGTCTGAGCGGCGATGGCAGCCCCTCCTGTAGGTCCCCTCTCTGCACCCCAGGTTATTTTTAGCAGCTGTAGGTTGTATGTTTTTAAATCTTCAGGTCTAGTTCCTGCTTTTATGTAACTACTTCTGCTAACCCTTAATCACTTTTCCGATTTCCTGAGGCAGAGTTTATCTGAGTGGGATAGTCACCCTCCTCTGCCCAAGTCACCGAGAAGCAAGGTGACAGTGATTTTTGTTCCCAAGACCTGAGTACAGAGAGATCACTATGGAGAAGAGACTGGAAAAACTCAAAGAAGGGGAGGCCGAGGCAGAAGAATGGGGAGTCCAAGGCCAATGCTGGCTGCGCAGTGAGACTCTATCTCAGAAACAAGAGGCTGGCGAGCTGGCTCAGTGATAAGGCGCTTACTGCCAAGCCTGATCACCTGAGTTCAATTCCCAGGACCCACATGGTGGAAGGAGAAAACTGACTTGCACATGTCCTCCGATCTCCAACTGTGTGCCATGGCTGGTACATACCTTTCCCCCAAAGTAAGCAAATGTAACAGAACAGAAAAAGGAAACAAAAACAGAACCCTCAAATAACAGTAGTAGTAATAATAATAAGAAAGAATCAGGTGTGGTTGGTGCATGCCTTTAATTCTAGCACTTGGAGGCAGCCAGACTATACAGACTGTTCCAGGTTAGTCCAGGGCTACATAGTGAGATCCTGACTGAAACAAAACAACAACCAAATAACGAATCATCTGCATGAAAGCTAACCAGGTTGGTGCCTGGGACTTGGCTTGGGGACTCTTTCCCGGACATCTGCACTGGGACACTCACCTCTCCCGCCCCAGTCTAGCAGAAGGCAATGCAAGGACTGTGGACACTGGAAATTAAAGACCCCT
Source organism: Eospalax fontanierii (assembly GCA_035773235.1). Taxonomy (NCBI): domain Eukaryota; kingdom Metazoa; phylum Chordata; class Mammalia; order Rodentia; family Spalacidae; genus Eospalax; species Eospalax fontanierii. The sequence goes on from CM069554.1 coordinate 11,459,324, forward strand.
GACAGGCCGAAAGAGCTGCCCCTGGTCTTGCTGCATCGACTGGAGGAGATTGAAGAGGCAAATAGGACTGATTTCGAAACCACAGCAGTTTCAACAGTCACCCAAGTGGTGTACCGAAACCACACACAGGACTGACTTCGGCAAAAACAATATGAACAGAATGGTTTACCACAGTGTGAGCTATAAAAAAAAAAAATTACTTAGTGGCTGGCCCCACCCTGGTAGAAATTTAATTCTTCTATTTCTCAGGGTTTTCGAGGCTGTTTGTTCTCTTGGTACACAAAGCCAGGAGCGACAGTGGCCATTTTGAGTATGGCTGGACACTGGGGTTGGAAAAGGTGCCTTTGCCTTTTCCAGCTGCCTTTTCAGCAATCCTCCTGATGGGTGACCAAGCCAGGCTCCAATAACAAGGAATTTCAACAGCCAGTCCCCCTGCCCTAAGAGGGGAAGAGCTGCACTGCCTCCACAAAGGCTACGCAGGAATCACAGGTCTGCGTGTTGCAGGGTCTGTGGGAATCTGACTTAGAAAAATATCAAATACAGGGGCTGGTGCTCAGCTGGTAGAGCGCTTGCCTGGCATGCAGGAAGCCCTGGGTTCCATCCCTAGCTCTCCATAAATGAGGTGGGGCAGAGCTCTAATGTCCAGATAAATGAGGAGAAGTCATGTCAGGCATGCCTCTAATCCCAGAATGCAGGGGGCTGAGGCAGGAGGACCAGGAGTTCTGAACTGGTGAGTCTGGATCATAAGACCCTGCTGCAAAAGGAAAATAAACTAAAACAAAAATACCCCGAAAGTGAGTGTGCTTGTGCCAGACCCTGCTGAATTCTATTTACACAACTCACTGCTGCACTTGGAAAATGCAGTTCTGCAGATGAGAGATAAATACAGGGGGAAAAACACCCCCCGAAAAACAACAACCAAAAAAACAAAAAACAAAGTTTGTGGTCAGGGGAGCCACCCCACCCTACCATTACTTCTGCAACTCAAGACACTCCCTCCTCCTGTGTACCCTCACACGGGCACCACACAACATCTTTCAAGGGGGTCCTCACACTGCCAGCCTTCTGTGAGTTGTTCCATGTGGGACTGGGTGGGGGACACCATGCCAGGGCAGGGCCACCATTGGCCACTCATCCCGCTCTGCCCCCAGCCCACCAACAAAAACAAAGATTAAGTCAGGGCAGAGGGGAAAGAGAAAACAGATGATTGTCTGGCTCAGGCTTTCAACTGTCATGGAAAAGAATCTCTTTCCATTCACATCTTGGTTTCTCCGTGGGCTCCCATACTGGGAGGCTACATAGGACAACTCATCCTGACAACCCTGGCACCACGGCCACCCAGAGCTTGCAGGCAAGAGTCCCACAGACCCAGCAGATCAAAGCCCGGAGGAGCAGCACAGGCCAGGAGATAAAAATCTGAGGTCCCCACGATCACATCGCAGTCTTAGATTTCCCACCAAAAATATTTACCGATTTTTGAGAAGACCTGCTTGGTACACTGGAGAGAACAGGATGAGGTTTGGGTCTGAGCTGGGGAAAAAAGCTGAACAAATATTTACTACTCTCCACCTGTGCTGGGCTGTTTTTGTCCACTGTGAGGCAGACAGGGCTGGGAGCAGGGAGGACGTGGTGTCTCTACCATGGAAAACGGGAAGAAAGTGGCCACATGCTCTGGGTCCACAAAAGACGAGATCTGAAGTGAGAAAGACAGTTTTCTACAAGTGTCACAAAGGGCTCCCATGATCACTGACATGGGACTGGTGAGGGGCTGCGTTAGCCTCACAGAGGAAGATGGGAGTGGGAGGGCGGCGGGGGGGGGGGGCCACTGGGGATGACATAAACTGCTACAAATCACCTGTCTTGCTTTTTTGGTAGTTATTTGTTTTTTGGTGTTTCTGAGACAGGGAATCTCTCTGAAGTCCAGGCTAGACTTTGAACTCTTCTGCCTTAGTCTCCCAAATGCTAGGACCACAGGTGAAAGCCAATAATACCCAGCACCTGTCAAATCTTCACAGCACAAGTGACACAGACTGGCAGGTCTCCTGACTGCAGTCGCTCTTTGATGATACCTGTGGGGGGACTGGGGAGATGCTATCTGACAGGAGACCGTGCCAGGGGAGCCCTGCTCTGCGTGTGCCCTGCAAAGTCATGGGGGCTGCCCAGATCTTGGCTTTGTTCTTCCCTACACAGAGTGTCTGTGTAACCAGAAGGCCACTTCTGTGGGGGCAGGGAGACATCATGCCACGTTCAACAAAGTGACCAGAGAATGCTGTGGGTGCAGTGGGAACTTACGTTTTTGCTTGGAGGATCAGAGGGGCCCACTGGGAGCTCCCAAAGCTACAAGCATCAGGGAAAGAGCCAGACGGGCCCGAAGGGGTCCTACTTGGCTCTCTTTATGGCCACATCTCCACTGACCACAGGTGTGAGGGACCGCACCAATCCCGTTGTGCACATACACAGGGAAGCCGAATCCAGAGCTGCAAGCTGAGCCCTTCAGGACGAGTAATGAGTGGACACTGAGGTGAGCAAGGGCCTAAGAGGTGCTCTAGGGCAGGGCAGCGGTTCCTCCTAGTCAACCTCATGGCACACACCGGGAGGGAGAGCACTGTGCTTCTCTGGGCTCGAACCTACAGATACCCCTGCTGTCTAGAAACCGGACCCTAGGCTCTAGACACCCCTGTCCGGGGCCAAGCTCGCCATTTTGACTCTACTGCCTACCAGATGACAATGGAGCAGCACCAACACCCACTGGGTCCAGACTGCTGGGCGCAGAAGGGTGTGTGTATGTACCAACATAGGCAAATGCTTCTATTTTCAAACTCTGGTTTGCCAGCTCTGCAGAACAGCAGTTCGCCCGCAGGATGCTGAACCAGCTAGAGAAGCGGGGTTCCTCCCTACCCCAGGATTCCGCCTGTTCCTGGCACGGAGCTCCTCCCCTGCATGTGTAGCAGTTGCTGGTTACACAGGGCTCTGGGACAGACTCTTTCAGGGTTGCCTGATAACAGCAGCTCAGTGGGTACAGGAACTAGAAGACTCAGGCTGCCTCATCTTGGCTGCCCAGCAAGTGCCGGAATCTTCCAGTACCCCTGAAATGGAACAACTATGTCCGTTCTGAAGTCTCCCGTGTGTCTACTGCATTATCTCTCTGCCACCATCGTGGGAACGGAATTAAAGTAGTTAAGTTCAGGGCAGAGGTGCTAACCGCAGGGTTTAGATGGAGATGCCATCTGACAAGTGGATCGTATGCAATAAAACAAGAGGCCTGGGCACCAATGGGGAAGGATGGCATGAGGGCCCTGGATACCCAGGCTCCAGCTTCAGCCTGGGATACACAGGAGACTTAGGTACACACAGGAGTGAACATGGACAGAGCCTTGGCTTACCCTCCACGCCTGTGCCCTCTCCCCACATGATGTGGTAACAGTGACCCTGTGAGGAAGCCATGGCATCCTGGGTAGATTCCACACAGGTGCCAGGGACTCTGTGCTGGGGGAGCAGAGACTTTGCTTCTCATTTTGAATAAGCATCAAATCCAACAGAAACACAGGCTGGGTCATATCTTGTGTTTCCTGGGTGGGGGTCACCTGCTAATAAATACACACCGTTGGTGGCATCACGAGGCAGAGGCAAAAAGCTGCACTGAGTTTCTCTCCATCCTAGGCCTGGCCTTGTTGAAGGTGTGGAGAGGCTGTGAGCGGTAGTAGAGATGAGCATTAACTTGGGGAAAGGTTAAAGGTGACAGGCTGGTGAGCGGGTGTCACCCGGGCAGCTTCTGCAGGGAACCGCAAGGCAGGGCAGCGCAGGCAGGAAGTGGCAGGGTGGGGCCGGGCGCAGGATCCCGCTATCTGCAGAGCAGCCCAATCACTGACACCCACACAGCCATTTCCTGCGCTTAAAAAAAAAAATCTGTTTCTCTCTTTGCAAATCAACAACTTTTACCTAGAAACTTCGGCGGTGAGTTCTGAGTGATCTCCATCTCTGTCCGTTGCAGAAAGTACACCACTGTTTACCTGGGGGAGGTGCACGGCACTCACTCTAACCGACAGGTTTCGGGGCTGTTTTGTGTGTGCCTCAAAGCACTCAGCTCCCCTGGCCCCAGGCCGACACCTGCAGGTATTTAGTACCTTGACAGACCTTTCTAGAAAAGACCTCTAGGCACATCTCCAAACACCCAAGTTCAGGCTTTGTGGCTTCCAGGAGAGAACCATGCCCTCAGCATCTGCAGGTTTAGCCCTGCAGTGAGCAGTCTGTCACTGTGAACTGAACCTACATCCAGCATTGGAAAGAACCAAACAAACAGCAACTCTGAGGGGATTTGGACCCCACAGGACAGCGAAGCCACACATGACTCAGATCCAGACTGGCTCTCCGTCCTGGAGTGACGACCCGCCAGGGATCCGGAGGTGACTTTGAGGTTCAACTCCCTGCACTCCATTTTTCAACAGAAAGAATTTTCTCTGACTGCCACCTTGCAGGGGCCAGCCCCCGGGGGCTCTGGGACTCCTGTATCCCAGGAATGCCCTAGCATCTGCCAAGGGGTCCTTACACCTCGAGGGCAGCCGACTGTGCAGCCCCTGTGAATCCAGCAGGAGGGGAGGCCTAGATGCGGGACCACATCCCGGCACAGGGACCAGCAGGGCTGTAGAAGTTTCCCTGTCCTTTGGGCTGGGAAGGTGGTCATATCAGATGTATCTCGGATGCAAGGTGGGGAAATCAGAGCAAAATTCACCTTTCCTTTGCTGTCCAATGCAGTTACAGTGCTGTCTGGAGGAAAGACACCGTCAGGGCACTGGTCTCCTATCAGCGTGCCTGCCCCGCACAGGGGGACCCTGGGAACAGGGCGTCCACTCCTCTATCCCCACTTAGCCATGCTGTGACCAGTCCTCCTGCTGCAGAGCTCTGAGTGACTGCGTGTTACCAAGCAAAGGTGGCCACTGCTATATGCTGGTTACACGGACTTCCCCAATCAGGAAAAGGCCAGGCTAGCAAGGACAGAAAAGCATATTCTAAAAGGAGGGTGTAGCAAAGCATCCCTGTGCCCCAGTACTCAGGTGCTGGAGGTGGGAAGATCACAAGTTCCAGGTCAGCCTCGGATATAGAGTTCCTGTCTCAAAATACCATAAAACAAAAGTCCCACATCGCTTGGTTACATTTCATCTGAAGTATTCAAGAGGACAAAAAACTGTGCCGTAGGCCAGAGTCCAACCAAACTTCTCGGTGCCCTGGAAAACAGCCAAATGCTTTCCCATGAAACACAACCTATTAGGAGGTCGGCGGCGGTCGCAGGGTAAGAGGCTCCCCAGTTGTGCACAGGTACATTGGCCAGCGGTTTACAGGGTTAGGTTAGAGGTTAGTACACACTTAAGGAGATCACAGCACTCCATGCCTGGCTACACCAAACCTGCCACACTTCTGTACCTACCACCCAGCAGCGTGTACACGGCAGCACCTTTCTGTCCAGCTGAAGCATCTGGGTAGAATGAAACAGAGACGCTTAGGCCCCCACACTGCCCTGCGGTGGATTCGGGGTTAAAGCACATGTGAAAGGCTCATTTCCCAAAATGCCGGATAGCCCCCCCCCGCGCCCCTCACATTCTCCTGTCAGCTGCTGCGAACGTGAATGGTAAGTCCCAGGTGGCGGCAGAGGCTGCTGAGTCGCTCACTCAAGGCCTGGACCTGCTGCCACTTCCCACCATGACCACGGGCAGCCCACATAATCTCTTGCTTCCCTTTCTCTGTGGTAAGTGGACATCATGCTGCCGCCCTGTCTATATTGTGGTCTCCCTAGAACTGGGAGAATAAGGGCTGTGCTGGGCCTCCTGAGGGCAGAGTGAGGCACACAGGTACACTCAGGCCTCAATGTCTGTGGTAGCCAAGGCTCCTGGGTCTCAACCCCAGGTCAGCTTTTGAGAAGGCCTCAACTCTGACATCAGGCTGCTGTGGACACCCTAGCAAGTCCAGCATGGGAAACAGGCTGGCAGAGGAGGAGGGGTGGCCCAGGCAGCTAGCAGGGTGAGGGCTGAGAGGTGCAGGCTCAAGGAGACACTGAGGAGGGTCTGTGGCTGTAGAAGAGGTTTCCTCTGTAGGGTCCTAGTACAGTTGCTCTGTGTATGTCTTTCCACATGAACATGTGTGTGTGTACATATAGGAGTGTGCATGAATATATAGGCGTACTCACAAGTATGTAAGTACATGTATCTGACAAAAGCAGTGTGACACACTGTGGGAATGCATGCTCCCCACAGACATATACACATCAACATGGCATGGGAGAACATTTGCAAAACATGTATACGTGTGTACATGTGTTCAAGTCCATGTCTTTGCTTTCATGAGTACATAATTATGCAGAGGTACACGTGTGTATGCTAGTGTGCATGTGTACGCACATGCACTGCCTTCTTGTGACTGTTGGGCATACGCGTGTGTACACATACATACAACACATGCATGCTGTGATATGATTAGTGTGTACTCACTCTGTGTGTGTCTGTGTACGAGCTTTTTCTTCCATCTCTGGGGCAGAATGCCATGGTACTGAGGGGCCCTTTTGAGCCACTCTCCGTGAACAGGGTACAGGTCTCTCGTGGTGAAAGGGCTTCTCTATACTTTGGGGCGAATCTCTCACGTGTGCCTCCCGGACTGCAGCCCTTTATCCACTGCTTCTGCTACACCTCACAGAAAACCCCTAGACCCCAGAGGCCACGGTAAGATCTGTCATGATCCACCTGTCAGGAAGCCAGACAATCTGGGCTCTGTCTCTGAGGGATGCTGTTGGGCCAAGGTGACAGAAGGGGAGGAGAGCCCCGTGAGGACAGCCCTCCTCTGTCCCTCTCCTACACTGGCCTGAGGGAAGAGCCATCACACGAACTGAGTGAGCTGGGGCAGGTGGGCTGCTACGGAGCTACAAGGCAGATCTGAGCTCAGGCTGAAAGGAGCAGTGTCCCATCACCTCCCTTCAAGACAGAAGGGCACGCCCCATGGGCCTGGTAACAGAAATGGGACTAAAAGTGTGACTGACTGTGTGGGTGTCCCCTGGGACGGCCTAGGTGAAACTGTGCCTGGAGAGCGGGAAGCTGGCTGCCCCTGGCTAGGGCCTGATGAACCTGGCCAGGAGGGGGTAGGGGGTAGGACTACAAGGACTTCTGCTCTTACATTAGGGTCTACAGAATAGGTCTGTGGGCTACCTCAACGCCTATGGGATGTCCCATGTGGGAGTCACCCAGAACCTTGGCCATGCCAGGCAGGTACTTAGTCGCTAACCTTTCCCTACTAGAAGCACAAGCATTGACTCTGTTGGGGCAGGGATAGGGCACAGTGACCCTTTCTGAAGAGCAAGGCTTCCAGCAGCAACGTCACAGGGGAGAAGGGCTGAGGAAGACCCTGCTGGTAGCCTTCTGCCGACAGGTCAGGCCAGGATCGGGAAAGAAGTCAAGTCATCTTGCTGTATCCAATACAGCCAAGAAAGTCCCCACCCCACTCCAACAATTAGTCAGACACAGGGGTGGCCTGAGCACCCCCGGCCCTCCCTAAGCTACTGTGGGAAAGAGCAAGAGGCCAAGAGGCTGGCTGGACCATGATGTGTGTTGAGGGGTAATGGGGTTGGGAGTGCCATGGACGCACAGACACCCCAGTATAGACAGCATACAGTCTGAATCACAGGACCAGCAGGGAGGGTAATGGCTGGCGGGTGGGGCACACACGGCTCGCACAGCATGTTTACAGAGGGCCAAATGGGAGGCGACCGAACAGAGGGGAGGCCCTCTGTCCTGGAGTCTGCTCTACTCTGGGTTGCTCAGTGGAGGGGCCCTGTGCCCGCCGCCCTGTCCGCGAGAGGAGGAAGCGTACTGACCGCTGGGCGGTTTGGGCCGTGGAGGAGCGGGCTTCTTCGGAGGCAGAGCGGGAGTGTCCTGTTTACTTTTAAAGGGGTCATCTGAGAATCCTGCGCCTCCCAAGGAGGAGGTGAAGGGGCCAGAAGGTGGGGGCTGTAAGAGAGGACACGAAAGAGGCAAAAACAGATATTAAAAAAAAGGCATTGAGCAGACGCTCCCGCCCTGAGAGCCCTGTCAAGAGGCCAGGGGTCTCTGAAGTCCCCACTTTCCTTTACCCTCAGCAGCCGGGCCCTCTGCCTGCGAAGGGAAGCTCCAGACACATGCAGCAGAGCATGACCTGGTCCCTAACAGGCAACCCCTGCGCTGGGCGCTGCCTGACCCCTCCACACTACACACTGGTACTCGGCATCTCTGCTCACGCTGAGCGACGTGCCCAGCTCGATTCTCCGCCAGCCTGGTGCAGGAACAGACTCTCTCCATGATCCTAGCTGCCCGTATGTTGTGCCCACTGAGTGACTCAGGTTGCAGTGTCAGTTACAGCCCAACTCCTCCATCTGTCAGTATACCCTCCACCAGACTTTGCCCATTCCTGGTGGCCACTTGTACTCCTGCTCCTGTTTCCTCTACACTCAGTGCTCAAACCTCAATAATACCACGCCATTCCCTATAGAAACAGACAATTACAGATGGATGGGTGGGTAGATAAGTAAATGGATGGATAAGTGGATAGATGGAGAGGTGGGTGGACAGATGGATGGATGGAGGGGTTGATGGGTATCTGGATAGATGGATGTGTGGGAGAATGGATGGATGTGTAGATGGACAGATGGGTAGGTGAATGGGTAGATGAATTAATGTATGTATAGATGGATGAATGTCTGAGCAGATGGATGGTATGATGGGTAGTTTTAATTGCTAACTTGACACAATCTAGAATCATCTGGGAAGAGTTTTAATAAGGGGCCATCTAGATCAGGTTGGCCTATGGGCATGTTTACGTAAAGTGTCCTGATTATATGAACTGAACTGGGAAGACCTGCCCACATTGGGTGGCACCATTCCCTAGGTAGGGAATCCTGGCCTCTGTAAGAATGGAGAACACAAGCTAACACAAGCAAGCATGCACTCATTCTGTGTGCTCTTGCCTGTGGATGTGACTGCTTGCTTTAAGTTTCTGGCTTGACTTCCCCTCCAGTGATTAACCTGGAATTATAAACCAAATATATTTTTTCTCTTTTAAGGTTGTTTTTATCAGTATTTTATCACAGAAACATGAAACTATGAGATGATAGAAGAATTAGGAATAGACGGACAGTGGGTAGACATGTGGACAGATTGAAGGTGGGTAGACACGTGGGTGGACTGAAGGTGGGTGGAAAAGGGTGGGCGGATTGAAGGTGGGTAGACACATGGGCGGATTGATGGTGGGTGGACAAGAGTGGGCAGATTGAAGGTGGGTGGACATGTGGGCAGATTGAAGGTGTGTGGACAAAGGTGGGTGGATTGAAGATGGGTGGACTGATGGTGAAAGGACATCATGGTCATCATTTTGGACCCAGGGTTGGTGTAGCCTGCTCCACCCAAGGCATGGGCTCCCTGGCACTGTCCTTGGCTGTTGGTGATTGAGCCCACAGAGAGGCATGAGGCCACATTCTGGGTTACTGCCCCTGTCCTAAGGCAGCAGAAGACACATACAGGTGCAGCAAGAGACAGAGCCAAGAGGGGAGGTAGGATAGGCTCCGCTGGAGAGGTGCTCAGTGGGTCAGAGGACCTGAGCTCAGAGGACCTGAGCTCAGAGCCAGCATCACACAAAAAGCCAGGCAGTGCAGCACATGCCTGTAAGCCCAGAGCCAGGGAAGCAGTGACAAGAGGCTCCCTGAAGCTCCTGGTCAGTCACTCTATTCAGACTCTAAGCTCTAGGTTCAGTGTAAGACCCTGTCTCAAAAAATAAGCAATTAAGGAAGATACTCCACACTGAGCACTGGCCTCCAACATACGTGCACTCACACATACATGTACAAACACACAGAAGAAAACAGGGCTCTGTGAACCAGATTCACTTCCCAAACAGGCCCATTCTGGCCTACGGGGAAGCCTTGTGTAAGAAGGCCTGGTGTGGCTACGGCATGGGGAGGAGACACTGCCTTTACTGAGAGTAATTATCTTTGAGTCTTATTTCAAAACCAGCTGTTGAAGCTTTGGGAACACTGGTCTGGTCAGATTGCAGAGCCCAATTGTCAGGGGTGTAAGTCGAGGTCCCCCGACTGGAATCCCAGTGCTTTCATGTGTAGACCACTGTGCCTTAACTTCCCAATCTGTAATGGAACAGAGAGGACTCTTATTGACAGGAAAGTTCCAGAAAGGAAGTGTCAGGTAAAATACCTGCTGGACACTCGACATATCAGCAAAGGTAGAACAATGAGTTCAGCAAGTACTGCTTACCCCACTGTGTTCTGAGCACATGAAAAAGGAAAGTTCTAGAAAAGCAATTCTTGAGTTCTAAATAACTAAAAAAAAAAATTTTTTTTTGACAAGGTCTTGCTACACATCCCTGACTGACAGGGAACTCATTATGTAGACCAAGCTGGCCTCAAACTCAGAGATCTACCTGTCTCTGACTCCAGAGTGCTGGGATTAAAGATGTGTGCCACCACACCTGGCTCTAAATAATTTGCTGCTTGTTACCACTGAGAATGTCTTACTGAATAGCCACTGAAAAGCTGCTCAGAGACACAGGTGTACACTAGCCACTGCAACTGTCTCAGAACTGTGTCACCTCAGGACACTCAGACCTTCTGAAAAGCAGCTTTGAGGAATAACTAAAAAGGGCTGGAGTATGGCTCAGGGTAGAGCCCCTGCCTAGAGTCCCCCAGTGCGGGGTTGGGGGCATGGCTCAATATAGAGACCCTGCCTAGAATCCCCCAGTGAGGGGCTAGGTAGAGCCCCTGCCTAGCATGCAGGAGACCCTGTGTTCTATTAACTCTACTACAAGGATTTTTTTTTTTTTTTAAAGCACGACAAGTTTGAAAAGTCACTAAAAATGGACTGACAATCACCCAAGTATTTCACAGGTGGCTTTTCTTCTGGGTATGGGTGGAGAGAAGGTACCAGTTAAGACTCTTGTTCACATTGTGAAATGCTATGAAATACTTTGGGGAACTTATTCTATTTAATTTTCTTCTTCCTTCATCATTTTTTCTCAGCTTTGAGATGCCGGAATGGAACCTGGGCTTTATTCATGCTCTGCAAGCTTTGAACCACTGAGCTGAACCTCTGGCCTGGGGAACTTGTTTTTAAAGCAGACAAATGTCACTGAGGCTCACTTCTAGAATGTTCTGCCAGGGACCTCCACTGCTGGGCTTGCCGGACTCTCAGAGGACCTGCTGGAACCGGAGCCTGCCCGTCACTTTTGGCAGCAGGACACTCCACTTCAGGGAGAGACGAGAGCCAGGCCCCACTGCCCCACTCAGGTGCAGAAAGGATGCGATGCCGAAAAGAAGAAAAAAGAAAGCAAAGAAGAAAACCCCTCACCACTCTGCTCTCACTTCCCTTCGAGGTTATTTATACCCAGTGTTGTTCTTGAAAACCAGCAAGGTAACCAGAGAGGAAAACAGCCTGGGAGGGCGGGGCTCAGTAGTTACAGTGTCATGAGATCAGGAGCCACAGGACAGGGGCAACAAACAATGGCACAGAGGACACTGATTTTCCACAGCCCTGTCCAACTCCGTCCGGGCCCAGTGCCGAGAACAGGAAGTGTGCCTGGCTTCTGAATCCCAGGCGCACGTGTGTGGGGACAGACGGTTCTGGGAGTTCCACAGAAGAGGCCAATGCAACTGGAGGGTTGCTGGTAGAGGAACAGCGAAGTGCTAGGCAAGAGCTCAAGCTGTGAATCCTCCCACCCAAAGTCAAGAGCAGCTCTAGGCCCAGGGCCACAGTAGACACTTGAGTGGCCTCTGGCTGGACAATTGGGTTTAAACTTATCCTCTGACAATCTGATACATGTGTATAATGTCCCTGGTTCACATTCACTCCTCGTAATCCTCTTATCTTCCCGACTAGTCTGCTCTTATGTCCACGTCTTTTGGTATGTGACCCTGAGTTGACTGGGGTTGCTTCCATGAGCACGGGTGGGAGGTTCTCGTCTCACTGTGGCTCAGGCCATTGCTGGCTTACCTCACTTGCTGAGGTCGACAATGAGGATGGAGAAGGTTCCAAGTCTTCTCCTAGGGAGCTGGCCTCCCCAACGAAGGCCACAGGAGACAGCTTGAGACCACAAGCCTTTATGGAGACTGCTGCCCCCATGTGGCAGACACTTCCTGATGGCAGAAACTAGTTTCTACTGCTTAGGGCCTCCAGTCACACATACGGCAACGAGTTGCCTGCCTGCCACCAATGCAATGCCGGGTGCTCAGGTTTCTCACTGCCTTCTGGACCAGCAGGTGCAGGGCAGCTCTGAAGTGTGTTAGCTGCACCTTCTCACTAAGTCAGCCCCAATATGCTCCTGTGTACACATACATTTCTGAAAGCCTGTACTGTCAGGTGTTTCTCAGAAGCCGTGTGCCACGCTGCATGTTGCTACTGCTGCCAGCCACAGCCTTTGGCACCAGAGAACTGTCTGAGCAACCAGGCTGCCAGAGCACCAGGTACCGTGTGAACGTCATCCTGGATACTGGCCACCACCTCTGGCTGGCCCTCCAAACCTGTGGGTTCCACACCTAAGGATTCAACCAACCTCATCTGAAGATTAGGAGCATCTCACCAGCACTGAATGCACAGGAGTTTGTCCTTTTTGTACCCTGTGTGTCCTAGAGCTCACATGGATGCTGAGGGATGCCTGCACCCTCAAGACTCACCCCTGCTGCCTCTCCCAGACGGCTGCAGTCTGCGGGGAAGGCCCCGCCCTGGACTCCCCTCAATGCCATCTGACTTGGCAAGCCATCCCAGCAAGGGACATGGCCCTAACAAGAGGATGGATTCTGCTCAGAAATCCTTCCCTCTTCCGGAAGTGCTCCTGGGCAGACACTTGGGGAAGGAGGGCTCCATTCAACGAGTCTGAATGCCACACCACAGGCTCTCTAAGGACAGAGGAACAGAGGAGACAAGGCTGCAGGGTCAGGGCAAGGGGCCAGGCATGTGTAACACTGCTGCTTTTAATTCTTTAGATGTGTCTGTTTTAAGGCAGGGTTTCACTTAGCCCAGGCTGGCCCTGATCTGACGATCTTCCTGACTTAGCCTCCTGGCTGCTGGGGATATTGGTGTCCCCCACACTTGACTTGCTTTCCTTAGTCCTCATCAGAGAGGATGCACTGCCATTAAAACCAATAAACACATTGCAGCCAGTGTGCTGGACACAGCCTGTACCTTAGCCCCTCACCAAGGCCACAGCTCTCAACAGTTTAGCAGTCCCTTGGTAAGGATGGGCTCTACTGCTGCTTCTTTCATTTGAGTCAGTGTCTCACTACGTAGCTCAGGCTGGCCTCCAAGTCACAGCAATCCTCCTAGGTCAGCCTGCCGAGTGATAGAATGACAGGCTGGCCACTCAGCTACTCCATGACCATCTGAGCACCATCTGCCCACCAACTTCACTGAGCCCAAGGTTCAGTTCTCTAAGCACATGTCCCTGCAGAGCCCCTGATCTGACACTGTCCCTGATATGCAGGGCTAGCGTGGGTAGGACAGCCATGGCAGGGCACTCACTGCCCACCCACCAGGCCTACTTCTGTCCTTGATTCCAGAGCTTTCACCTTGTTCACATCTTCCCACCCAGCCAGCCCTTTCCACTCAGTGCTCTTCACCCCAAACTCAGACATCTGTGTGGCCTTTCCCCAGCACCTTAAGCCTGAGGCCTGCCACCTCCCAAGACCTGGGTCTAACCCTTCTAGAGGTTCTATCTCTTTTTTTCCCAGGGCCTTGAACTAGCCAGGCAGGTGATCTGACAAGAAACAACCCCCAGCCCCTTAGCTTGTATTTGGCCCAGGTGTGCTGACTTCATCCCCGGGGATCTGTCCCTTATCCAACACCAATGGAACCAAGAGGGACCTGGAACTCATCAGCTTCCCACAGAAGGAAGAAACATGTCTTATCCCAGGTCTTATGGTCCAGACCCCATCCACTCGCTGTCTTGCAAGAAGTTGTACTCAAGAGTGTGACAGGTACAGGGACATACATATACAACAACAGTTATGCCTGGCCACCCAACCACACAACAAGAGACATGTGGAGGTTGGTGGTGGCAGGACTCCTCAGAGGGGCCTTACCTTGGACATCTGGCTGAAGTCAGCGAAGCCCTCGGCACTGCTGAAGGAGCTGCTTCTGAAGGGATCTAAGGCTCCAAAGGGGTCTGCAAGTGGTACCAGCAGTCACGGTTACTGTCCAGCAGGTGTCTAAGTGTTGAGGGACAACCCTGCCCTGGAGCCGAGATTCCAGGAAGCTGGGCGGACACTCAGGCACTCAGGAGGCCTCTGAGAGGGTTTCTCCCACGGGCATGTGGGAATCATAATTATCAAAGGAACATTCTTTCAGGGGCACTCACTTGGCCTGAGGGACTCAGGTGACAGGACCTGAAAGACCCCAACCAAGGTCATGTAGACACAAAGCCACACTGGTTTGGGGAATGATGGGGTTAAAAGCAGGAGACACTGCTCTCACCTGATCCTTTCGAGGAGACACTGGAGGATGAGAAGGGATCACTGGAATCAAAAGGGTCAAGCTGAGGGAAAAGACAGGAAGATAGTTCATTTATCCTCTAGCTGCTCAACTGCACTCTCTTGGCAATTTCAAACGTCATAAACGAGGCAAGACCTCAAGAAGGTGACTTCAGCAAACTTGGGCAACAAACTGTCCTGCTATAGAAAATAACACCAATAAATTCTAGACTTCCCCACAAAAAAAAAAAAAAAAAAAAAAAGACTGATGGCATTAAGAGCTCACAGAAGGGCTGCGGGCGTGGTTCAAGGGTAGAGACCATGCCTAGAATCACCAAGTGAGAGGTTGGTGGCATAACTTCAGGGGTAGAGTCCCTGACTAGCATCCTCCAGAGACGTGCTGGGGGCGTGGTTTAGGGGTAGAGTCCCTATCCAGAATCCCCAAATGAGGGGCTCGGGCATGGGTCAGGGATACAGTGCTTACAGAGCATGTGTAAGGCCCTAGTTTCAAACCCCAGTAATGCAAAACCAACAAGAACAAGAGATTTGGAAGATCACAGCAGGAGGCTGAGTTGCCAGTGTGACGGCTACATGCTGGGATAGAGACAGTACAGAGCAGAAAGATAATAAAGTACAGATAGATAGTTGTGTTCTAGGAGAAATCACATTTTCTTTCTGGCCTGGAAAGACAGAGCCCTGGGGCAGCCATGCCCATGGGAAGGAGAGTGTAAAGGAGATGGGTAACCCCACCCCCCACATATCTGATACATGCTGCCTGTCTCAGGCCAACCACTGTTCTCTGCACGTGGGGAGAAGCATGCTGGAGGCTACAGGAAAGAGAATGCAGTGGGAGTGTGAGCTGTGCTGGTGAGAAGGGTCTGCAGTGGACTGAGTTAGGCACCTGTTGGAAGAGAACCATTTGCATTCCTCAAGGGAATGCAACGAACTCCAGGATACACACTAGACTCCAGGATCCACATCAGACAGTCATCAAGTAGTCAATTTGTTTTTAACCCATTTGACAACCAAGAAAGGTAGAAAATAGAATTGGTTCTCAAGGGACAAAGCAATCAATGGGGCTGGTCAGAATGAGCTGGCCGCTAGAGTTCACCAGCAAGGGCGACTGTGAAGCAGTCACAGCTCTGCTCAATGAAGTAAAGGAAAGCATGCTGACCATAAATGAAAAGAATGTGAGCACTGCTGCAAAATACAGGGACAAATGGGAACTAGAACTGAAAAGGCCATTAAGGAGCCAAAGCTTGCTGGGTGATGTGGAGAGAGGTCAATACAAGTCACCGATCTGAAGAGAACAACGTGAACAGAAAAGCAGCAGGGGACGGGGAGCCAGTGGATCTCAGCAGAGCACTACTGCACACGTGAGGCCCTGCGTTCCACCTACGGTACAGCCACAAGACCGGTGGGACCACAGCAGAAGATCTGATGATGCATGACTGGAACCCCAAAAAGATGAAAGAGGAAATGGGACGGGGGAAAAGAAACACCTAAAATTCACCAGATTTGGGGAAAACATTTATGGGTTCAGATGGCTGAGCAAACTCTACACAGCACAAATTCAAAGAAAAGCCAAACAACTCACCCAACTACTGAAAATAAGGGACTCAGAGAGGTGCTGGGACACAGTCAGAGAGCACAGAGCACCGCATCCATAGGAATGACTGCTCGAGAGGGGCTATTCTAGACTTTTCTAGAGGACTGCTTATCAAGGTAAAAGCGAGGGAGAACAACAGAATACTGCCCTGAGATGTTGAAAGTAGATGACACACTGACACAGATGGCCCTCAGCAGCGTGTGTGACACAGACAAGAGGGCAAACATGGACACTAATGGCCCTCAGCAGTGTGTGTGACACAAGGAAGAGGATGGCACACCAACACAGACCACCCTCAGCAATGCAACAGCGACCCGAATTACCTCAGGTTGCCCAGGGGTGCTCTCTCAGCTGAAGGATCGTGACCCAAAAGAAGACAGAAATGACAGATGCCTGGGTGATCTGCAAACCACACTTGTATCTGGGCATGCAGCTCACTCCTGTCAACATAGCATAGGGAAGCTGAGACAGGATGATTGCTGCCCATTTGAGGCCAGCTTGGGCTCTACACAGAATACACATCTCAAAGGAAGAGAGAGAGAACAAGAGGGGGCAGGGTGAGAGAGTCAAAGCAAAAGATCAAAACAAAACTCATAACGCTGCTCGAGTCTGTAACTTAACACATAACACACTTACAGGGCACTATGACTGCCACACGAGCAAATGAATGAGCAGACACACACGGCTGTAACTTTTCTCCATCTAACAAGGTGGAACACGGGCATTTTCTTTGTTATTTTGAAACAGAGTCTACTCTGGTGCTCAGGATGACTTGGAACTTACAGTTATACTCTTGTCTCAGCTCCCAAATGCTGGGATTACAGGTGTGAGCCACCACACCTGGCTAAAATGACAAGGGTCTCTAGGTAAAGATTTAAGGATCAAAGAAAGATAATGCTGGGAGAAGGCAAGGACTTCTCCATGTAGCTAGGCTGGTCTCCAACTCTGGGTGATTCTCCTGCCTCAGCCTCTCTGGTGCCAGGATTTTGAGACAACTGGGTTACTAGTCTCACTTTTACCTGTTTCAAATGCTAGGATCACAAGGGTGTGCTACCTTGTCCAGACAGCGGTTACAACTGTGGCTGTGGAGGGCTCAGCAGGGGAGGTGCTTGCTGCCAAGACTGACAACTTGAGTCCTTGCCCTGGGACCCACACGGTGGAAGGAAGGGAACTGACTTCGGAATGCTATCCTCTGACGCCCCGCCCACACACACACTGATGTAGTAATTTCTTTTTAAAGAAAAAGATCCTACAGTTGGAGAGTAAAGGAAGGGCACCTGGGACTGAGAGGGCTGGGTGCGGCTGTGCGGTACTGCGAGCCACAGTGAGACGGAACGAAGAGGGTGGTGAGGTGCAAAACACGCCACCGAGAGAACTGCTCAAAGCTGCTCCTCAGAAAAGTCAAGAAGTTCACCCGCAGACCCCGGGTCGGAGAACGGGCAGTTCACTGAAGGGGGTGGAAGGAGATGGGAAAGAACCCCTAGCTGCACAGTGCCTGGAGGGGCATTGCCCACATGGTGGGTCTGTCTTCTGAGTGTCCTCTTCATCGTAACTTTCCTGCTTAAGTTTGTTGTATTAAAATAAAATCGCCCACTCTGCTTTCTAAGGAAAAAAAAAATCCCAACAGGAGGCTGGAGAGACAGCTCCGTAGTTAAGAACACTGGCTGCTCTTCCAGAGGACCCGGGTTTGGTTCCCAGCACCCCCACAGCACCTAATAGAGGTCTATGTCTCCAGTTCCAGGGGATCTGATGCCCTCTTTCTGGCCTCTGTGGGCACTGCAGACACATGGCACACTTACACACATACAGGCAAAACACTTACATACGTAAAATAAAAATAATAAAATATTAAAAAAGAAATCCCAATAAAGAAATTACAGGTTGAGCTCCTCTTTTCCCACGGTGGGGCTGGAGGTGGTCTGGGCTCTAAAGTGTCTGCACATGGAGCTATGGGGGGGCTACAGTATGAGCACAAAATGTGCTGGATTCTTTCATGCCTTTGTATGTGTGCATATGGATACACACATATATGCACGTGGGTGTGCACATGTGCAGAGGCTAGAGGAAGGCACTGGCGTTCTGCTCTATCACTCTCTGACTTATTCCCTTGAACAGAGTCTATGGCTAAACCTGGAGCTAGGCAGCCAGCCAGTGAGTCCCAGGCACCCTCTGGTCTGCACATCCCTTAGCTCTGGGGCCGCAGGCCTGGACAGGACCTCATCCAGCTTAATACACAGATCCTGTCCTCATGATTTCACATGGCGCTGAGCCATCTCTCTAGCCCATGTGGCTTGCTTCTTATGTACATTCTACACAGTCTGAAGGAAAATTCTCACAGTATCATGAGTGCACTTGTGCTCCAGCTGTATCCAACAAAATGAGGTCAGATGTGGAACTTTCCATTTGTGTCATGATCCCAGAGGTCTGGTAGGAGAGGATTAATTCCTGCTAAAGTTAGATGGAAATAAAAAAGCAAGCTTGGCCTGTCCTAGCCTCTTGCTTCCTGTTCATACATGAACATGCACTTCCGCACAGGGCTGGTCCTCTTCCCCGCCTCTTCCACATTATGCTGCAGTAAGGCCAACACCAGACACAGCAGACAGACCAGTCTCCACAAAGAGCCATGAGACAAGTATACCTGCCTGCTTTATTAAGTTCCCAGCCTGAGGGGTTTGGTTACAGTAACAGAAAATGGACTGACCCCTCTAAGGCACCTGACTCAAACGATGCCACCAGAGCTTTGCACCACAAAGATCCCAGGGGCAGGGCCCTCAAGCTGGCTCGGCAGGTAAAGGCACTTGCTGTCAAGCCTGACGATCTGAGTTTGATCCTCAGACCCATCTGACAAAGAAATCATCAACATGCCCTTGCTGTCCTCGGACTTCCACACACATACCCCGGCACTTACGGACACATGCATACTGTGCCACTCATGAGCACATGCAAGCACACACACACAAAATAAACAGGGGACTGGAGGGATGGCTTAGGGATTAAAAGTTCATACTGCTATTGTAGAGGACCCAAGTTTTCTTTCCAGCAACCATGTGACACAGCTCACAACCATCTCTAACCCCAGCTCTAGGGGATCTGACACTCTCTTCTGGTTTCTGCAGCACCTGCACTCCTGCATGCATGACCCCATGTAGATACATATGCATAATTTAAAAAATAAAAACATATCTTTAAAAAAAGTACTTCAGGGCTGGAAAAATGGCTCAACAGTTAAGAGCAACGGCTGTTCTTGCAGAAGACCCGGGTTCAAATCCCAGCATATATGGCTCCTAACAACCATCCTTAACTCCAGTTCCAGGGGATCAGATGCCCTCTTCTGTCCTCCCTGGGCACTGCATGACACAGAAGCATTTCCACACATACAGGCATAACACTCATACACACAAAATTAAAAAATTAATTTTTAAAAAGTACTATAAAAAACAAAAGAAATAAGAAAGATCTCTGGACAGTCTGGTGGAGGACAGTCTGGGCAGCGGGAGTGGGTGGCGTCTGTGTGTTCAAGCAGGGCCTTGCCGTGTTGTACAGGCTGGCCTGCAACTCCTGGGCCCAAGGGCCTCAGCTTTACTCTTCCAAATAAATGGGACGATGGGATGGCCACTGTGTCCAGTGTATACGGTGACAACAGGGTGGCCACTGTGTCCCGCTGTACATGGCATTTTGCTATCTGTGTGGAAAGTTGGAAAGGTCAGGGGAACAGAGGACGCGGCAAAGGAGGGGCAGAGAGGGCAGAGGAACGAGCTGTCTGAGGACACGTGTGAGCCCTGGCTTGGTATGGGGTGACGTGGGTGACAGGACAGGACACCAGTGATGGAGCTGGGTGCTACCTCATCATCAAGGAACAAGAGAAGGCCTGAAGCACCAGCTCCTGACCAGGTCGGTCCCACTCCAGATGCCACAGTCCCACCCCAATGCATATCAAGCATTGCCAGAGCAGGGACAGGGTATGCCATCATCCGGGAGCCTCACATGGGGGACCCCAAGGCTGCCCTGTGCGACCCACTCACCTTTGAAGGTAAGGAAGGGTTTTTTGTGAACGGGTCTGAGGTAAACGGGTCATTCTTTGTCTGTTTCTTGAAGAACTCATCAGAGCTGGAGCCACGGAACGGGTCACTTTCTTTGAAAGGGTCCCCTCCAAATGGATCTGGAAAGACAGGGAACTGGTGATTAATGACATCACAGAACCCACAGGAGGTGACGTAAGGCAGCACACACCATGCACGGCTCAGGATAAAGCACACACTGGGGAGTGGTCAGTTGCCCAGCGAGTCTGGGTGGAGAGCCTTTCTGGTGAAGGACTATTCTCTAATCTCACACAACTCTCCCTATCTGTCAAAGTTGTCTCAGGATGGCAAGATGGCTCAGCAGGAATCAGAGCTCGATGCCAAAGCTGATGACTGAGTCTGACCTCAGTACCCACATCACCAGATGAGAGGACTAACTGACTCATCAACCTGTGACCTCCATACACGCACTATAGCACTCGTGTATGGATTGTTTAGCTGGGATTTGAACCTGGGTCCTCTGCAAGAACAGCCAGTGCTCTTAACACTGTGCTGTCTCTCCAGCTCCTAAAACGGGGAATTTTCAATGCTATGTGAATTTCACTTTAAAAAGAAAAATATAAAATTAAGCCAGAAAGTAACTTTGTCTCAGCACTGTGTCTACATCCTACTCAGATGCCCAAAGGTGGGAGTGGTGGCACCTCACCCATCAGCAGAAGGGAAGGAGGTAGGCACGGTAGGCACACCTTTAACTCCAGTACTCAGGAGGCAGAGGCAGGAGGATCTCTGAGAGTTCTAGGCCAGCCTGGTCTGCATTGGGAGCTCCTGGCCAACCAGGGCTACATAGTGATACCCTGTCTCAAGAATAATAAAGGAAGGAGAGCAAGGTAGACGCGGCATACCTGTGGGCCTGGCACTGGAGGGGCTGAGGCAGGATTTCTTGAGCCCAGCCGGGGCAATGCAGTGGGACACTGACTCAGGAACACTGAAGGGGACGAGACACTAGTTTCACACGATATACGACAGCTGTCTTTTCTGTGAAACTACTATCATCCTTGGCATGACTAGCTGGAGTTACTGGCGTGAATGCTGTGTGGTATTAAGCCATACACCTGGACACAGGCAACTTACACACAAGTGACCTTTATCCCCAAAGCAACTAGGTCTGGAGATATTCTAAGCAGTGTCAGGGACACACAGAAGGTAGCCTTTACCTGTGGCTGCCGTCTGCTGCTCTGCGAAGGGGTCACTCTGGAACGGATCACCTGGGGTAGAACAGAGAGGGGCAGTAAGCTAGGCGCAGGAGAGCTGGGGAAGTGGGTCTCCTTCCTGGTTTAGGGAAGAGTGACTCCTGCCTTGCCCCGCCCCCGGAAATGCTGTGTGTGAAAGCTGCGGAGCGGCAGCCCAGGATGGGCGCTTCCTATCTACGTTTAACACGAACCTCTAACATGTCTGGTGGACTGTGCATCTTGGGACCAGAACTGAGAGAATTTACTTTTCTTTCTCCGCCCTGGTTCTTTGGGTTCTTTGCATCTCACTGTCACCCTCCCTCTTCAGTAAGAGGACAGGGATGCCAAGGGCTGTCACCATGACCTGGGATGATGAGAAGGCAGCCAGATCCATCCCATCAACCTAAGATGCTGCCACCCAAACTTGAAAGCCAAAGGGAGCTCCCACCAGCCTTATCCCTGGCTGGGAGCCATGCTGAGGAACGTGTGGCCAGGGTTAGGTGTGGTGGTCACACCTATCAATCCAGCAGCAGGGATGCTGAAGCAAGAGGAGGAAGTTCAAAGCTAGTCTAGACTCACAACCAGAAACACTAAAAAATGCAACATCCAGCCAGCCCTCCCCAAGTACTGTGGGGCTCTGTGAAATAGGGAGGCCAGAAGTCCTAGCTTTTCCTGTTTGTCTCCAGGAGATCTGATACCCTCTTCTGGACTCCACAGACACTGCACTCACATGCACATACTCACATGCAGACAAACATGTAATTAAAAAGAAATCTTAGGAAACAGTTATTCCATGGGGATATGGGCTGAGGGGTACCTTTGAAGGGGTCGGCTCCTTTAAATGGGTCAGACTTGAAGGGGTCCTCTGCCTGGAAGGGGTCTGGATGTAGTTCTTGGGAGGTGTTGCTAAATAACAAGGCCTTGTTTTTGAAAGGATCTTCCTAGGATGGGTGAAGAAACAGGACAATGAGTTATTTCTAATTTAAGTCAAGTACAGGATTCGACACCCAACGCACATCTGCACTTGACAATGAGTGGTGAAAATGAATACACTGAAGAGGAGCCACTGAAGGGGTTAATTGTAGCCCTGGACATTGGCTCATTCTCTGGAACAATAGTAGAAACTGAGTGTGCCAGACATGGAAACTACACCACAGCTTTGCCCCTTTTCAGTAAGTCTAAGGTAAGTGTGAAACAAAAGACCTGGAAGGGAAATGGCCTAAATGACCAATAGGTAAATGAGTAAACAGATGGGACTCACCCATCCAAACAGCAGAACAGTATTCAGCCTTGAAGAGGAAGGCGATTCTGTTTTAAGACGGAGGAGACTTGAGGATGCATGCTAAGTGGAAATCAGAGGCCAGTCACAGAGATAGACATGGTGTGGTCTACTCACACCGGGTCCCTAGAGCTGCCAGACACACAGGAACACAAAGTAAAATGATGGGGCCAAGGGCAGCGAGGATGGGAGCAAGTGCAGAATGAGGAGACGGAAGTTGTGGAGACAGCTCCTTGCTGCCAGCCCCCGAAACACTTAAGAGCCTGGCTTAAGGACTGGGTAATGACCCTAACCACAGTTCCTACACCAAGAAATCAGCGAGCTGTTTCTACCCAAGGAGGAAATGGGGCTCCGGTGGCCCTGTGCAGTGGCAGCTGTGAAAGCATGCAGGGCACTTTGCATTTTTATAAAAAGCTGCTTATTTCTAGACATAGGCGAATGTATTCAAAGTAGCAGAAAAAAACATTTACTTTTGAGGGGTGCATTTTCATAGAGGGAAAGATCCTGGGGTGGGGGTTACCTCTGCAAACAGCATATGGGCTTAGAGAACAGGACTCCCTTTTGCCTAAGACAGATGACGTACCTGCAGTGAGAACAGGACCACTGCATGGGGGAGGGGGTCTCCTTGTAGCTGCAGCACTTACTATGTAGACCAGGCTGGCCACAGACACAGAGATCCACCTGCCTCTGCCTTCCGAGTGCTGGGATCAAAGGCATGTGCCACCATGCACAGCCAGTCTTTTTTTTTTTTTTTTTCAAAGCACAACACTGTCCCTGACAGACACAGCTGCACCTTAGCCAGGCAAACCCATCAGTCATTCCAACCACAACCAGGTCATTTTGAAGCAAGGATGTCTGTGAAAGTAGACAAGGGTTTGGAGCAAGGGCACAAGCAGTCCAAAAGGACACTTTCTAATAAGGTGCCTCTGCTTGGGGCAACTGAGCAAAGGGCAGGAGGATGGTCCCAGAGGTGCTGGGTTAAGAGGAAGACCCAAAGCACCCCAGCTCCTGGGAGGCTGACCCAGGAGGATCAGGAGTGTCCAGGCCAGCCTGGATACACAGCAAGATTCTCTCAAGAAACAAAGAGACAAAAATTGAAAAGCAGCAGCAGCCAGCAAGGCAGGCTGTGAAGAGGGGAAGCAGCAGGGTGTTCTCTTACCTGGGACTGATTCCTCGGAGCCTCT
The DNA here is from genome assembly GCA_035773235.1 of Eospalax fontanierii. Lineage (NCBI taxonomy): Eukaryota > Metazoa > Chordata > Mammalia > Rodentia > Spalacidae > Eospalax > Eospalax fontanierii. The sequence goes on from CM069554.1 coordinate 11,483,120, forward strand.
GGGCACAGGCCTTGCTGGGGAAGCCAGGCCAGGTCCTCAGGCAAGTTAAACACACATGTGCCCAAATACAGCATCTGCTGATGGTGCCGGGCTCCCTGTGGACGCCAGGGTGCTGTTGACCCTGAGAAGCGCATTATCCCCAAATCAGCTGCTGGGGTTCAGGGACAGAGAGATGCTGACAGGAGGTCCTGACACAGGAAGCCTGTAGGCTGGGGTGGAAGAGACTTCTTGTGCCAGACCATGGACAAAGGATGGATGTGTGGCTGCTGGGATACACGGTCACAAAGAGAGAAATGCTTTGAAGTCCTAGCGTGGAACACACAGGCCAGGGTGGAAGACCTCTTGCGCTACACTGTGGGTGAGGACGGACAGCACTCCACAAGACAGAGGGATGAGAGAGGAGGACCTGGATGAGCTATGGCCTTAGCCACAAAGGCTGGGCTCAGGGAGGAAGTGCCTAGTTTTGATGTGCCATTTACTAATTTAGGATTGATGAATGGACAATGGTGAATTAATGACTTTCAATGGTACAAGGAGACTGGGAACCCCGACAGCCACCCCTGCTTGGATGGCTGAGCCTATGCCACACGGCCAGGAAGAATTACAGGACTCAAGCAGCCGTGGCTCCTTCCCACTTCACATGGGGCTCAGAAGACACAGGGCAGCTCAGTGTGGCTCGGTGCAGAGTGCTTGCTGAGCATGCCCAAGGCCCTAGCACCCAGCAGAGACACTGCAGGATTCACATCATTAAAATGAGGAGGAGTGACTGACGCTCCATGCCAGAGACTCAAGAGCTGAAAAACTGATTATTTTTTCCCTACTACACAGATGCGAATGTAGCCACCCACATCTATGATGAACTGAGGGCATGTCTCCCAGAAGCACAACAAGCAAGCACAGGTCTGTGCTACTTCCGTGTCGGGGCCATCTTCGGCAGAATGTACTGGTGGGTGATGCTCTTATGTGCACACCACTGGAGACATCTCAGTGTCACTAGTAGATGCCATCTTCCCGGACCGCTCAGTCACGTGGTCTCTCATTGATGGAAGTGTTATGTACCGTAACTACACTAGAGTAAGTCATAAATCCTTTCAGAGAGGTAAAATATATTTGACTCATTTCAATTCATTAATAATTCTCAGTGCTGAGGAACCCAGGGCTTCATGTGGGCCAGGCAAGTTCTCCACCGCTGGGTTCTGAGGTAAAAGACAAGTTAGGCAGTCAGTCCTAAGCGCCACCTTCTTCAGAACACAGATAGCTCCAGAAAGCATCACAGGCTCTGGGATATGGTTTCCTTTTAAAAGGCACTGGGTGGGGCCTGTGCTGAGGCTCTTGTCACCTGCCCTGGTAGAGAGACACTCCTAACCAACAGCTGACTCCTCTCTGGGGCTCCACTGACCTGGATGCTACAGGGCTGGAGGTGACCGAGGACCTGACCTGCCATGGAGAGTCCTCAGAGAGGCGAACTGGGATGCTAGGTGGCCATCTCTCTGTTGTTGGGTGCACAAGAGAGAGGCTCGGATCAGTAACAACCAGAGGACAGACAATAAAGAAACAGCTGTGGGTTGGGGAATGGGTCAGTGCTGAGCACCTGCCTAAGGCGTGAGGCCCTAGGTTCTAGCCCTAGCACTGAAAACAAAAATTTATAAATAAATGAATACAGCCATAAGAATCTTTTATTCTTGGAAAGCTACACCATGTGTGCTTAACACTCAGCTTAGTGACTTGAGGAGAACTGCCCATAAAAAGTTCTAGAAGCACCATTCTGTTTACACTGTTCTTCAGGGGCCTGCATCCCTTGGAGAGCTGATAGAACACACTCTGCTCTGGACAGTCCCCAGATGGAACACTGAACAAAGACCTTGCTTCAAAGTGTTTATTAAGAAATGGAAACAACCCCCAAGATGCTTTTAAAACTGTATTTGTACAAGATACGGTTTTCCTTCAGACACCAGATGTGAGTTTCCTTTTAACATGTTTGATGTCCACATTGTACAAGCAACTATTGTATAAACTTGGCCCACTTTAAAAAATGAACAAAAATAAGAAAGATAGAAAAAAGCTTTGGTGGTGGCCGTGGGGATTACCTGCTACCAACACATTGGCTACTCCACTACCAAATTATATCCAGTGATGTGGACAAAAACTACAGGAGTGCCAGGCGTGGTGACTCTCATCTTTAATCCCAGCAATCAAGAGAGAGAGAGACACGCAGATCTCCGTGAGACTGAGGCCAGGCTTATCTACATAGTGAGTTCTAGACCAGCCAGAGCTATATAGTGAGACCTTGTCTAAAAAGAAAACAAACAAAGCAAAACAAAAAACCACAAGATGTTAGCAGGAGTCTTCCCAGGACACAGGACCAGGATGTGAGGGATGGAGAGGTATGAAGAGCAGGTTCCTGGGTGGAAACACACCAGGGACAGAGACCGCAGAGCAGGGAATTCCATGGGAATTCCATGGCCAGTGAAGCCGAGGGCCACAGTGGGCAGGAAGCTACCTGTTTGCCAGTCCAAGAGTGAAGGGGACCTGAGGGCGGGCAGGCACGCAGGCACGAGGGACGGGTGAGAGCACCAACAGCCCCTAAGTGGTGCAGGGGAGGCACAGGTTTTTCTGTGAGTTCTAAGAACTCATGAACATAAAGGGAGAGAGAGAGAGAGAGAAAGAGAGAGACAGAGATAGAGAGATCTGAGAGATCTCAGTTTAGAGCGCAAGGCACATGGCGACACAGGAGGAGGGATGGAAAAGAAGCCACAGGGCTGGGGCAAGGCTGATCCCCGGAAGGTAAATTTGCAGCAGGCGGCGCAGCACCCCCGACACCAGGACTAGCTGGCCCCACCACACAGACATCCTGGCTCCGACAAGGGACAGAGACAACTTGAGAGATTGTCACACCTGCTTGGGTGTCAGTGGCTCACAAGCGGCCCAGGCCAGCTCCCATAAGGCCTAGGGGTAAAGTGCTGAGGTCCTAAAGTGGCCACAGGAGAGGCCGCTGCCAGCTGACATGCAATGTCCTCGAAGGCAGACTTCCTGGGTGGAGGATGGAACCCAGGGTGCCCTGTGCATATTCAGTAATGGTCAGCAACAAACAACACCTCCAGCCCATTCTTTCTCATCTTTTGTATACATCTACTTTTCAAGGGGTTCCCTATGGATGGCCACACATGCACCCTAGGTCCCCATAAGTAAAGCATGGTGGTTTCCATAAGCATGGAACCAAATCGGTTTTGGCTGGGTTTACCAGGTCCTCTGCACTTAGGTAACTAGGCCAAGAGAAAGACTTCTAAGGACATAGACAACTCGGCTTCACCAGCTTCAGCGTGGTAGGGTAGAACTCAGCCACTAGCACAGAGTGCTTTTAAAAACAAGAGGTGTCTGCTCACTGATGAGCCTGGCACACATGTGGATCCACAGCTGGAGCAGACAGACCCACGTGGGTCAGGAGATGCTTATTCAACCTTTACCATGGCTCCAAAACCGCCTCTCTCTGCCAGCAAGACACCTTCGCTCAGCGCGGCCAAGTCAGGCAGGCTGGTACTGGGGACCCCATCCGGCACCTGGTCATACTGCTCTAAGCTCCGGTGAGCTTCCAGGTGGCTCTCTTGCAGGTGTGACAGCTTGCTCCTTGCCTGTAAGACAAATACCATGGACATAGAGGGCAGCTCAGATGACCTGCCCCAGGGTTCACACACTGGCAAGGACTGGTGTGTGCAGATTTTATCACCAGACAGGAGAATCACTGCTGCTGACTGGGGGTTCTGCATCCCACAGCCTGAGACGGACCTGCACTCACAGAAATGTTTGCTAATGCTCAACCAGCCTAAGTCTAGGCAGGTAATCTCTTCATGTGAGTCAGCAGTCACACTTCAGTCTGGGGTTTAGCCTCCTACTTGCTTCCCTGAGATTCTAGAAAACGAACTTGTGAAGCCCAGGAAGGAAGGGTGACGAGTGTGTGCATCCACCTGGTCTCACGCGTTGTGAAACCCTGGTTCCCCTGTTCAAAACGAAGCACTGGGAGTGACGGGAGATGTGTATGGAACGCCCTGGTGAGACCTGCTGTGCATTAAGACATGCTGCTGGAAAAAAGACAGCAAAAAGCACAGGAAAGCCTGGTGTGGTAGCAAATGCCTGCCAGCCCAGTACTCAGGAGGCTGAGGCAGGAAGATCACAAGTTCAAGACTGACTTGGCCTATAGTGAGACCCTGCCTCAAAACAAACTAACAAAAAATAACTAAAAATAAAAACAGAAAAGGAAGCTGGGTGTAGTGGCACACGTCGTTAATTCTGGACCTCAGGGGGCAGAGGTAAATGGATCTCTGTGAGTTCAAGGCCAGTCTGGTCTACAGAGCGAGTTCCAGGCCAGCTGGAGCTACAGGGAGACCCTGTCTCAAAAAGATCAAAACAAGATAAAACAAAACAGAAAAGGAAATGCTGGGCAGAGGCCAGTTGTGGTATCTGGCAAGGTGGTGTCACATGGAGCAGCTACTACCATATTAATCATCACTGTTATTGGTGGTGTCTATAAGTATCTTGGAACCATGTTGACTGAACAGACAGAAAATAACCCTACAGAAATTAAAGGATAAAACACAACATGGTACATGAAGCTGCTGGGCCATGTGGGGTTGGGCAGAGCCCGTCAGACTCTGTAAACTGCAGACCAGCAGGCCACATCAGTCCAGGGGTCACATAGGCCACTTTCCTACTGGCCAGGATCATGCCATCTGTGGCCTACCACCCAGAGCCTGTCAGAGGCCAGTGACCACCACATGCAAGAGAGCAGGGTGGGGCCATCATTTTCTCCTGACCGCCTCAAGAGGCCCATGCAATCCTAGGACAGGGAGGCCAGGCATCTCGGGGGTCAACAGACATCTGGGGCCACAGCCCAGGAAGCTTTCAAACAGCACTGCCGCCTCAGCGCACTCAATCAAGGAAAAACTGCAGCAACGGTGCAGACACACAAGGGACCCCAGCTGCAACTGCACAGAGTGTAGCCGTCCCCATGGCCGCACCTGGTTGATCTCATCCTGTGTGGACTTCAAAGACTTGAGGATAGTCTCCAGCTGGGCACGCCCGGCCTGGATGCTCTGCTCCAACTGTGTCTCCTCCTGCTGCAGTCGGCTTAGCTCTGACTTAGCTCGGTTCAAGTCATCCTCCTGGGACTTTAAGTCAGATTCCTGAGACTGGATTTGGGTTTTCAGTGATGAGATCTGAGGAGAGATGCCAAAAGGATTCACAAGTCAGGACACAGAAAAACACACCATGAGAACTCACCCTGTGTGAGGCTGAAGGATGGATCTGGAGAAGCAGAGCTGGGCTAGCAAGATGGCTCAGCAGATAAAGGCACTTGCCACCAAGCCTGATGACATGAGTTCCATTCCCAGGACCCACATGGAAAAAGGGGGAGAACTGATACCACAAGTTGTTCTCAGACCTCCGTACCTATGCACACCCCCAAACAGATAAAAAAGGAAATAAAATCATAAAAATAAAAATATATAGAATGTGGGACTAGAGAGAAGCTCAGCAGTTAAGAGCACTGGCTGCTTTTGCAGAGAACCCAGGTTGGATTCCCAGCACCCACATGGTGTCTAACAATGGTCTACAACTCCAGTTCCAAGGGATCCAACACCCTCTTCTGACCTCCAAGGGCACTGTACAACATAGGTACACTTATACACATGCAGGCAATATACTTATATACATAAAATAATAATAAGTAAAATATTTAGGGCTGGAGAGATGGCTTAGCAGTTAAGAGCACTGGCTGCTCTTACAGAGGACCTGGGTTTGATTCTCAGCACCCATATGGCAGCTAACCACCATCTGTAACTCCAATTCCACAGGATCTGATGCCCTCTTCTGACTCCATAGGCATTGCATGACATGGGTACACCTACCTAAACGCAAGGAATACACTTAGACACATAAAAAATAAAAATAAATATTTTTTAAAAAATATGTAGAACAGGAGTGGAAGCACACATCTGTTACCCTGATGTTTGTGAGGCTGACAGGTGGGTGGTGAATTCCAGGACAGCCTGGAACACAAGACGAGACCTGTCTCAAAATAAAGTACAAATGAAAAAAGGAAAGAAGGATCCACAGTGCATAATGGAACACGACTGAGAGCTTCTCTGTGTGTACATGCGTGTGTACAAGTGTGTCATCATGCCTATGTGGGAGTCAGAGATCAGCCTTCTTTGGAGAGAGGGTCTTTGTTTTTTGGCCCTCCTGTCTCACCTCCCAGCTCCCATCAGGGATACTGGAGTCACAGTGTAACATGCCAACTTTGGGGGGAGTGCTGGGAATTCAAACTCAGGTTCTCATGCTTTCCCAGTCAGTGCTTTTTACCCACTGAGCTTCCTCTAGCACCCTCTAAGACAGAGTTCTTATCTTATCTCCTACAAAGAGGCTCACCCAGGGAAGAGGCCACTGAACCCAACCTCAGATGGCTGGCTTCCTCACAGGGCAATTCTTTCTAACCCAAGTCTAAGACCAGAATAGAAAGGCTGTGGATAGTGGCAGAGCTCTTTTCTAGTACACACAAGGCCCTGGTTCCATTTCCAGCATCACAAAACAAACACACTGGCTTTTCCCATGTGGTTGACATGGGAAGGGAGGAACGTAGCACATGACAAGCAGGAGCTTGCTGCCTGTCCTAGACTGAAGTCTGCACACGACCACAGAAGGGTGTAAGAGTTCTGCAATTAGCTGGGCTACAGCATCTACCTCTAGTTTGTGGCAAGCAGTGGAGACAAGGTAGGAGAGGCTCCTGGGTACCAAAGCTGTGCACCTCTGCAACCTGGTCTCTAAGGACAGATGGGCATTCACAGAGCAGGCCTAAAATGTCTGGTTGTTTCTAACTCTACCAGACAAGCAGGTGTCTTGCTGCAGGCAACAGCTCAGAGACATCAGCCATGCCCCTCAACAGTGGGGACTCACCACCTGGGTCTCGTCCTGACACTTCTGCCTCACGTCACTCAGCATGTCCCGCAGCTTGGCCTTCTGCTGGTCCATCTCATCCAGGCGGTCCTGGGCATCCTGTTTCTGAGCTTCAAGCTCCTGGAGGCTACTCGTTTCCCGGTCCAGGTCATTCTGTAGTTCCTGGGGAGATGGGCAGGCACTGGTAATGAGGCCAGAACAAGATTATTTGACTAAAAACAGAGCTGGGCTGGGCATATTCGAACCCTGTGTTCATCCCCAGTACCTGCCAAGCATGTTTGGAGCCCCCCAGTATCCTCCCATCACTGCTGAGCACATAACATCTGTGATGGCTGCCCAGGATGAACTACACTGGAAGGAACAGGGGTGGTATCCAAGAGCAGTGAGGGCCCCCAACTGACAGTCTGAGGAACAGAGAGCTGGGACCCACAGTGGCAAGGACCCAGAGTGTTCCCCAGAGCCCCTGGGAGGAGTGTGGGCAGGCAGGTGGGCAGGCACCTTGTCCCTGGGTTCCATCCTGGCTCTGCTAAACATGTTTTCCTTGAGTTTCACCCCAGCCCAGCTAGCATTCTCAAGTCCCCAGATCCCCTTCCCAGCACCTTTGAGTACACTTCAGGCCCTGGATTCTGCCCTAGAACCTGCTGACACCCATGGGTAACTGTGAGGCCTACTAAACGCATGAGGTCCTGGTACCAAATTTCCATCACAGCACCACCATGGGAACCGATCACTGTGCAAAACTCGCCTTTACCTGCACCTCGCTGGTTTTCTGTCTGACTGCCTCTTCCTTCTCTCGGATGTCTTGTTCCAATGAGTACTTCTCTCTAAAGGTTTAAAGGCATTTCATGAAAATAGTCAGTCAGGTGACAATCCATGGAACAAAACTCCCCCTGACTTCCTAGGCCTAATTCCAGGGCTCCCGCACAGAACCACCCCTGCTGACCCTTTCAGCTGCTGTGTTTAGCTGTGAGTTGAAGGTCCGGGAAACTTGGTCCGAAGTCTTGGGGTGAAGTGGGAAGGTCAGAGCAGAGCTGATCACAAGGCAATTCAGTCATGGACCAGCTACTTTTGGAAAGACTAACATAGTTCTCTCAGGAGCCTGGTTAGTCCCAGATCAAGCCACTCTAAAAAAGTAGTGCTAGCCTGAGTCCTCCATGATTGGTCTTCCAAACTGAGCTAAACAAACTCTTTTTCTTTCTACATTACCTAGTTTCAGGGATCTTGTTACAGCAACACTAAATAGACTAACACAACAATATACCCTTGGGCTGTGAGGAGGACCCGCCTCCCTCCCAAAGCCACCTCCATCTAGAAGCAGAACATTGTCTCCTCCTGGTGGTCAAAGAGGAAAGTGAAGTTATCCTAGGTGTGACAAGGACGTGTACCCTTGCTGAGGAAGGTTCAGGAACCACACTGGAAGGAACAGGGGTGGTATCCAAGGGCAGTGAGGGGCCCCCAACTGACAGTCAGTGAGGAACACAGAGCTGGGGCCCATAGTGGCAAGGACCTGGCATGTCCCCCAGAGCCCTTGGGAGGAGTGTGTGCAGGTAGGTAGACAGGCAGGCATCTTGTCCTCAGGCTCCAAAAGTCCCACACAGCCTGCTCAGGTGCCTAGACTTCCACCTACAGAACTGTGGAGTAATATATTCATACCACAATAACTGCTCCACTTTTGTGACTCTGTCATACTAAGAGAGCCCTCCAACCCCCCACCCTACACCCACTCACATGCCTATGACTGAGCCTGCCACTCACGGGCAACCCAAGACCCATTCAACAAGCCAATGGGAACGCTGGTGACAAAGGACTGCAGACCATGCCACCTGGGGCTACCAGGAACAAGATAGAGCGTTGTCCTGCGTAGGACAATCAGGGAAAGACTCTGAGGGATGGGAATGGACAAATACGGTGGAAGAATGTTCTAGAAGGAAGGAACAGGAAGGCAAAACTAGGCTGGGAAAGTCAGGGGGAGATGTAGAGAATGAAGTTGCAGCCCCCCAGCTATGGTAGATCAGGAAGAACTCCTGGTCCCTGTGGCCACTCTAGCTGCTCTGTAGTACTTGGTATGATGTTGGCCCGCTGTGAATACCAGGCACTCAAGACCCAGGCTACTTCCTTGGATGCAGCCCAGCTCCACCACCAGCCTCTATCCTTGTCTCTGATGTCTGTGACTGTCTCCGCCTGCAGGGCCAGCGCAGGTAGCTGTCTAGTCACAATCTACTGAAGGTCCCCTGGCCACTGCAGGCTCTGGCTCAAACTGAAACCAGGTTTCCCTGTGCCTCAGAGCTCTACGATGATGGTGTATATTCAAGTCCCTGTGTCTAGCAATTGCCAGGCTGAGAGCAGGGTGCTGGCTGTACTGCATACCTCTGTAGCTGGGCGATTTCCTGGCTGATATCATCCAGCTCCTTCACCCCAGTGAACTCTCCTGAGCCAAGAGTGCTTGAACTGTCCTAGGATCAAAGCCAGGCACAAAATCACCAAGGGCCAAACCATATTTCCAAACAGCAGGCAGAAGTCTGGGGCCCAGGGGACAAAAGTGCTTGCCTGAGCCCCACGGAATCCCCACCCCCAACCCTCCAGGGCATCACAGCTGAGGACTGTAGGGCTTTTGGGTGCCAGCGCCACCTGGTGGCCAGAGTGCCACAAACAAGCAGGGTGCCTGGCTACTCACCGGGACAGGAGTGCCTCTCTCTGAAGGCGGCACCATGTCAGGTGAGAGGACTTGCGGAGGGTCGATGCCTTTACTGACCTTCTGCTGAATGAAATACATAGCTAACGCGAATTGGTCTTTGCTTAACTTTCCCGTTTGCCTCGTATCGGCCAGGGCCCTGGGAGAGACGTGGGACGCAATTACACACCACAGATGGGGTTCCAGCCTGTACCAAGTCAGTCCCACTCTCACCAAACCCACAGAGGCCACAGAAGGCCCCTACTGCACTGGGTACAACAGGTGCCACCTCTGATGTCACCATCACAGTGACAGATGAGGACTTGAGGCTGCTCACTGGTGGACTGTATGTAAGCAGGGCTCTGGCCCACAGAACTCACAAGGGCTTTCTCTTAGGGAGGTCCCAGCAGCCTGGAAGGGATAGGCTTTCATCTAGGTCATGGAGAACTCCATCAATGCAGGTACCCAGCACAGATGAGTCACCCTGGGCACAGGGGGCATCAGTGTTGTCTAGCCTGCACCTCTGCAGGCTGTGGAGACTGGGATCAGCAAACCCTCTCTTCATGCTGTGGTCTGTGGTTCCTAAAATTCCCAACAGGGTGCTGCTAGGGGTGGGCCTTTGGGAGTAAAGGAACTTGAGCCTTCATAAAAGGGACCTGGGATCTCTCTGTGCCTGTCACAAGGCAAACGGGGAAGTTAAGCCTGTCATACTATAAGAAGATGAGGTTTCTGTAAACCAAGATGTAGGCCCTGACCAGACACCACAGGTCCTCACCAGCCCTCACCAGATACCACAGGGTCTGACCCAGACATCATAGGCCCTAACTAGACAGTGTTTGGCCAGCTCCATGGTTGTGAACCAGTCTCCAGAACTGTGGAGACACAGGCTCTGCCAGGTGCCCCAGTCCTGTCTGTGAAGGAACTGTTAACAGCAACTGGCATGCACTGAACCTGCCTCTTGGGCCCAAAGAGTCTACTTAGGGGTATGGCTGCCAGGCACAGAGCAGTCCCTTTTCAAGCACGTTCACTGAAGACAGGGTCTTGCTATATAGCCCAGGCTGGCCTGGAACTCCAGCTCCTCCTGCCTCATTCCTCAAGGCCTGTTGGTTCTCTAAAATGTGGGTAGTGTGGTATGTGAATGTGGTGACCCTGCAGAGCTAGAGCAGAAACTCCAGAACATTCACTATAATGAAGGAGCAGGTCAAAGGGCTGGAGGCCTGGAGACACTGCCACGTATTCTGCTTCCCAGTTTTGGGCACTCCAGCCCAGATGCTGGCAATGAGCATTCCTGTGAGCACAGATCCGTGGGTGGGTGGGCAGGTGGGTGGGGTTGCTGATCAAGGCTATAGTCAGATGGAGGTGGAGTGCAATGCTCTCATGTGTCTATACCCTGTGCTACAGCTACTGCAGAGTGTCCATGATGAGCCAGTATGGGCTGTCTGCAGTCACCCACGGTACCACAAGTGTGACGCACTATACATCAGGCAGCCCCTCGTGTCTCCTCCCTGCCCCTGTTCTCCTCTCAGCCCCACACTCAAGCCTACAGTGACCTCAACTGGATTTGTGCTTTCACTTGCCTCACCCCCATAAGGAATGGATTCCTCGTCCCTTCTTCTTCAGCTTTTTTTGGGGGGTGGGGGACACGCCATCAATGCAGCTACAGGGAGGTCAGCACCCATGTTGGCTAAGGGTTTCTAGTGGTGTGTGGTTGCTTTGGGATCATCCATGCTCTGTACGTGAGCACAAAAATAGTGTTCCCCAAGCTGGGCTTTGGTGGAATCGAACTTGAAACTGTTGTTGGTGCCCTGTTGGGAGTGGCGGGGGGTGGGGGGGTTGTCACATCTCCCTCAAAAAATGTCCACACAACACTGAGGTACAGGTGAGGGTCTGGCTGCCTGCCTGTCACTCTGCTGGAAAAAAAGGTGCTGTTCTTCCAAGCAGGGTCTCTAGGGGATGATGCCCAGGCTAGTACCACTGGAGCTACATAGTCCACAAACAGCTTCCTCAAGTGGCAGACAAGTGTCTGTCACGTAGCGGCCGGGGCAAAGCCAGGTGTCCTGTGTTAGAGCTGGCCAGCGGAGCACTCTAGGACCTGACAGGCCTCTTGAGCTGCCAGGCAAGGGCAAACTCTCAGGAAGCAGGGCTGCACCCTACTTCATCTGGACGAGGCCTGTGGTGGGTGGGTGGGTGGGAGACTTTGAGCTCAGCCGTCCTCTCTGTCTCCCCACCCAAGCCCTTCCATTGTGGCTTCCATCCTTACCAGATGTGTGCCAGCAGGTTCTGAGTGAGGCCTGAGCGCATGAAGACCTCCCTCACCTCCTGGCCACTCACATAGCCATCCAGGTCCAGGTCAGTCTTCAGGAAGATCTCATCAAACCGCATCTTGTCTGCCACTGGCACCACCCAGGCCACTGGCGGCTGAAACAGTTTACAAGTTAATCAAAAGCTGCTTGTGACAAGTGAGCCCCACTCCAGGCCCCTCAGCTATTATCCTGACTGAAGGAACCTCTGGGAGTCACTATGATTTGGGGGTATGAGCCTTCTTAGGACCTGACCCCACACTGTTCTCCCTCAGGTGTGTCAGCATACCTGTGTCCCTGACAGATTACGAGGTAGCTGAGCAGGGCCTTTCAAATACAAGGCTACTACAGAGGACCATGCATACCAGAGGGTCCTCAGCCCTCTGTCATGGGGCTAACAGCCTGGAGCAGTGAGGTACCCACAGCCCTGGGCTTGGGTCCTGGTGCCTGCTCCCACAGCCTGCTCAAGTTTCACTGAAAAAAAAAGGCAACTAGGACTGTGGGCACCTCCAGCCCAGCGTCCTCCAAACTGAGGCCCGCAAGCATAGCTCTTACAAGCAGCACCTCCCACAACTGATGGATGAGGTGGTCACCTGATGCTTTTAACCGGTTCACCATGTCAAGGCTCACAGTGTATTCTTATACACCTTGATTCTATAGACATTTACTCCATCCAGTTTTCATTGCTTGTTTTTTTTTTCAGTACAATTATTGCTCAGATCTGATGCAGCTGAGGCAGGAGGATCAGGAATTATAGGCCAGCTAGTTCTGGGCTACTACATACAGTGAGACCCTGCCTTAATGGGCACAGGTATATACCTGCAAGGGACTAACCTATGCTGTGCATCCATGCCCCGGCAGCATCTTGGGCCCAGAGGCATGTTCAGGACACACTGGCTACTGAACACTAATAGACACTAAAACCTGTGAAGCTCATCTTCTATGCAACAGTGTGCAATGCCTGCACAGAACCTGTGTCTGTCTTCCCAAATGTTCCCTACATTCACATGACTCAGAATACCTGATTCAATGCCAAGGCTGTGTGAAGTATGCTATTTCTCTGGCCTGACTGCTTTCTGTTGCCAAGTGAGGCCCTCTGCCATGCTGTTGTCACAAGACAGCACTCACTTTCATCTTTGGCATCCCACTCTCCAGACAGTGAGTTTTAGCCATAGCAACAGAGACCAGCCTAAGAAGCTGCCTTTAAGTCAAGGGACTACAACAGGTTGTCAGAAGCCAGAGACCAAAGAAAGGAAGTGACAGGAATCAGACAAGCCGAGCTGAGTCAATAAAATGAACTGAGCCTCACCAGGTGACCAGGTTACAAGAGCATAGAACCAGGATGGTGCTGGGGCCTGGTGAACGTGACTGTGGGTTCTGGACAACGCTTGCTTTCTCAACCAGACTCCCTGTCCTTAGGGAAGAGGGGCTGCTGGTTACATGGGTCTGCGAAGAGCCTGGAGATAAGCGGGGGAGTCTGAGGCTGGCAGGCTTCACTTGCTCTTTGGTCAGCTATACACCTACGCTACCCACCATCCACACTTCACAATAGCACTCTCCTGCAAGGTTTCTGCTGATGAGATGGATGGGGTGGCTGTCCTAGAAAACAATGACTATGAAAAGATGAGTTGTCTGGCCTCGGCCACCTCTGACTCTGCTAGCCCTCCCACTCAGGGTCCAGTCATCACTGGCCTTCTAATGACTTCTTGTCATTTCATCTCAGACATCAGACATCACCTCACTGGTGACCTTCCAGTGGATTGTTTGTAGGAGGCCCGCATCACTCCAGGCTGGGCTCTGTCTGGCTCTGACACGGCTGTTGGGCCTTCCTCAGTTTGCTGATCTGCTTACTGTACACACCCCGGTGAGAACAAGGGGCTACTGTGTGGCCACTGTGGAATCTGCAGAACACTAGGGACATTCTTGAGCACGGCTGGGGAGTTTGAGAAGGCATCAGCAGTGAAGGGGTTGAGAACACAGCTCAGGGCTAGAGCCCCTGCCTAGAATCCCCAAGTGAGGGGCTGGGAGAGTGAGTAGCTGAATGGCAGAATGCCTGCCAGCATGTGTAAGGCCCTAGGCTCCATTCCCAGCATCTCATGTCCATGTATGTACACTCACATGAAAAAATAATAAAGGAAAAAGGAACAGTGGGCTGTCAGACACAGGAGCTGACTGTCTGTGTGGGCCTGGGGAAGCTCATGCAGTGGAGGTTAACACCCTGCTCTGCCTCCTGTCTGACCCAAAGTGGCCACAGGCGCTGAGGGCACTGACCTACACCCAAGGCAGCAGCCTACCTGCTCACAATGACCTCTTAAATCCTAGGGACAGCGCAGTTCCTACAAGTTCCTTGGAAATGAACCTCCTGAGCTGAATACTAAACTTTCCACCTAGGTTAAGGGCAAGAGCAAACCAACTAGACCTGCCTTTCTTGCTGTCGTTGCCACAATCCATGTTCTGCCATGAGCAGGGTGCTGGGCAGCCTGCCCACCTGCCACAGTTTACCTTCAAAACCACACAAGACAGCCAGCGATATGGCTCAGAGGGGCAAGGTTCCTCATGCCAGGTCTAATGACCTGAGTTCAATCCCTAGCACTCACACGGAGGAAGAAAAGAACCAACTCTCTCAAGATGTCCTCTGACCTACACACACCTGCTGTGGTACTCATACACGATAAATGTAAACACATACTCATACACAAAACCCACAAGGGCAGTGATGTGGACTGCCCAGAACTGTCCTCTCTGCCCCACACCTTTAGACTATGCGGTAAGGGCTGCTGCATCGAGTTCTGGAGATGCTGCAGTCCCTAAAACAACAAATACTTGTGTGGGGATTTTGTGTGTTTGAGACAAGGTGCCCCCTATAATCCAGGCCGACGTGGAACTTATTATGTGGTCATCCTCCTGAGTGGCTGGAAGCTTGTTTTGAGACGAGCTCTCACTACGCCACCAGGACCAATGACGGTCCTGCCTCAGCTTCCCAAGCAGCTGGAATCACACAGCAGCACTCCGCCTGGCCGGAAAAAGTCTGTTCTGATGCATAGCAATCACTCCCCTGTTTACTGAACACCCAGCATTTCTGCTCTAACAGAAACGTGTCACCTTATGTTGAACAAAGACTTGTGATATTTTCCTACCATGATCGCTCCAGTATCAAACTAAAGCATCTTGAGACTGTGTTGTGTCAGAATGTTTGATTTTAACAACTGCTATTCCAATTGTTATTTTGAGTTTCTTTTTTTTTTTTTTTTTTTAAATCATTAAATGAGGAACTGGGGAGATGGCTCAACAGTTAAGAGCATGCACTGCTCTTGCAGAGGAATGGGACTTGGTTCTCAACACCCACATGACATCTCAACTGCCCATAACTTCAGTTCCAGGGCATCAGACGCCTCTTTTGTCCTCCACAGGTTCCTGCATGTACACAGCGCACATAAACAGGCAGGCACACACACATACACAGAAAAATATAAAAATAATACATGTTTTTTTAAAAAAAATCATTAAATGAAGGGTTGGAGAGATGGCTCAGCAGTTAAGAACACTTGCTGTGCAACTGTGAGGACCAGCATTTAGACCCAGCACTCGTACTGACATGCAAGCTGTACAGTGATGTCTGTGAGTCTGGGTGAGGAGTCCTAACTTCTCTTCCACTGGACCATTAACATGCACTTAATGAGGGTTCTGAAAGAGTCAGACTGTTCGAGACTCTTGAGTTTATAACCAAGAACTCGAAGTGGGTGTGGACAGACAATGCACCAGCAACTACAGTGGACTGGAGAAGTCCTGGGCGCAATAGCTATCAAAGGAGGTCACTCACACATCAGAACAGACATCAGGACCGAGCTGGGGAACATGGCTTCCCTGCAGTAGGTGGAGACAGAAGCCAGCTAGCAAGGAGGGACTTGGGGTCCATAACTAACCAGAAGCCCGTGGCTGGGCAGAGGTGTGAGGGCAGCCAGGGGTGAGGGTGCGTGAAGAAACATCTACAGTCACCCACCATGTCCATGCACCACTGATTCCACCCACCACAGGACAAAAATACTCAGGAGAACATGCTGCCAGGTACACACCTGTCACCCAGGCTCAGGAATGGAGCACTCCAAGCCAGCCCAGACTACAAAGCGGGCAATGGTCTCAAACCAAAACAAGGAAAACTCCTACATCTGTGCTGAACATTGACAGACATCCTTCTCATCATTTACCAAGTAACTGTGCATAGGTTTCTGAGCACCAAGAGATGATGGGGAAGGCAGCACTCACATCCAAAACAGGAAATGAAGCCACCTAGGGACAATGGGAGCTAGCCTTACAGAGTTCTGGCTGTACAATCATGAGGACAGGAGTTCAGATCACATGTAATAAGCAGGATATCCCACAAATGCCTGCAACTCTATCTCTGAGGGGACCAGAGACAGCTGGGGCTTGCGGACTGCCTGCCTAGCTTGGAAAATGAGAGCCCAGGTTGAGGGAGAGACCCTGCCTCAAAGGAATACAGGGAGCCTAACAGAAGGCTCTCCTGACCTCCACATACACCAGGCGCACATACAGTCACACGAAGACACTAATAAACAGGCACGTAGGGGTGTACAGAGCCTGTGTACATACCACATTCCTTCATGTGAGGGCTCGGGCAGCAGGATACCCAGGGGGTGTGGAACATGTGTCACATAGACACCAAGGGGCAGCTTCATTTAGCTGCCAAGAAAGTTAATTCTTAATCCCTCTAGAAAACTGTTTAAAGCATCTGATGCACTCTGCTTGCTGTGGAGAACCAGTGGAGGCCCCCGGAAGTGCCTGTCGCCAACAGGGCCTACCTGAGTCTGCTTGATGCTGTGTTTTGGGGACAGGCTGCCCGTGCTGTTGAGGCTGCTGACACTGCCGTGTGACGGTGTGGAACGGAGGCTGTCTTTAGGTGGGGGACTGGCGGGCAGGACAGGCACAGCTCCAGGGAACACAGTTTTCTTCCTCTTGGAGGGTGGGATGAGGGACGGGGGCAGGACAGAGGGCACTGGCTCTTTCTCCAGGGCACGGTACACCAAGTGCATGGCCTGTAGGTGCCAACAAGAAGAGAAGACCACTGAGAATGGGGCCACAGAGCGGGAAGAAGGTCTAAGCAGTCTTAGAGGTTCACAGGGCCCAGGACGCTGAGGAAGCTGCAAGGCAAGCGAGACAGTCTTGTCTGATGCTCTGCCTTCCTCGCCAAATTCCCAAGACACGCTTAATTCCAGAGATAAAGTAAGCACAGAGGCTGCCGTTCAGCCTCGCCTCGCAGCCTGTTTTCTGAGGGCTTCTTTCCAAGACTTGAGCTACCTGTGGTCTGAAAATGTTAGGTGGAAAATTCCAGGAACAGAGACACAACTTTTATCACAGCACACAGTTACAATGGGGTTTTTTTTGATGACAGGTGTCTTATATTTCACAGGCTGACCTCAAACTCACTGTGTCTGAGGATGACCTTGAACTTTTCATCCTCCTGCCTCCACCAAAGAACACTTGAATGTCAGGCCTATACCATACCCAGTTTATGCAGGGCAGGGGGTGCAACCCAGGGCTTTGTGCAGGCCTAGCAGAGCTATGTCCAGCTTTTGTAGTAATTATTTTATTGTTACTGTTAGCAAACTCGTACTATGTTCATTTACAGGTTCCACTGTATGGCAGCGGAGAATGGAGGAAAGAGTCTGGACTGACAGACCTGGCTTGGCACTTAGTCACAGCATGGCTAACAGTCGAGGGCTTAAGACCTATGCTAGAATCTGGAGGCAGCCAGACCCCTGAGAGATGTCTGTGACTGAGAAGGACCCCAAGGGGGACAGTGTGGAAGGGGAAGACACTCCTGCCTCAAGGAAGATGGGGAAAAGAAACTGTCTAAATCATGGTGTTTTGCTTGTTTGAGATGGGTCTTCCAGTGAGGCCAAGACCTGAACTCCTAACCTTCCTGTCTCAGCCTCCTGAGTACTGGGATGATAGGCATGTACATCTGTAATTCTAGCACTTGAGGGGTGGAGGCAGGAGGACCAGGAATTCAGGTCCAGCTTCAGTTACCTGACACTAACTCAAAGAAAAAGAAAATGGCTTGTATCCGCAACTTAACTCTGAAAACAGTCCGAAGAGAAAACTGGAGCTTGTGTGTATGTGTGTGTCTGTGTGCATGTGTGTCTATGTATGTCTCAGACATAAAGAAAGCAGAGGAAGGGTGGAGAAGCAAGCAATGGGAATCAGGCAATCACACTAAGGACCTTGATGAAGTCTGCTCTAGAATTCTCTGATCACTGCACTTTTCCAGGCACTGAGATGTCTAACACTTTAAAAACTGAGGAAGAACCTCAGAAAAACCGGCCCCCATGAGCTACACATTTCCTTAGGCCTCAGCAGGACCTACCA
Source organism: Eospalax fontanierii (assembly GCA_035773235.1). Lineage (NCBI taxonomy): Eukaryota > Metazoa > Chordata > Mammalia > Rodentia > Spalacidae > Eospalax > Eospalax fontanierii. The sequence goes on from CM069554.1 coordinate 11,501,420, forward strand.
CGGCAAATTCATCACGATCCAGGTGTCCGTCCTTGTCGATGTCACTGAGGTCCCAGACCTGCAGGGGACAGACAGACCAACAAGGATTATGTGGGGAGGAAGAGCTGCGAATGAATCCCACCCAGTCCAAGCAACTTGTCAGTGTGCAGTGTGCAGTGTTTGAGGTCAAGGCAATCAAAAGGCATTTAAGGAGCTGTAAACCCAATGTCCTCTTCTGGCCTCCATGTGCACATCCATGTACACACACACTACGTACCACCTGCACACCATCACACAAACACACATCACATACACACATATTACACATAAGAAAGGAAAAGAAAAAGAAAAGGCATTTAAGAACTAGTCTGGGTTTGCTGGTCATGGTACACACCTTTAATGCCAGCAGTCATGGGGCACGATTTTAATTCCAGCACTCAGGAAGCAGAGGCAGGTGGATCTCTGTGAGACTGAGGCCAGCCTGATCTACATAGTGAGTTCCAGGCCAGCTGGGACTATGGGGAGGCCCTGTCTCAAAAAAACAAAACAAACACACAAACAAAAAAAAGAGTCTATGTTGGGAGGCTAAGGTAGGAGATTCGGCCTGCCTGGATTATATAGAGTTCCGATCCCATCCACGTCACATAGCAAGATCTTACCTAAAAAGACCAAAACCAAACCAAACCAGCCTGCAGCTGCTTGATGAAGTGCTGCCAGTGCTGAGGTGGAGATCCCGTTGCCTGTCCAGCACATTCACCTTGTCTGACCAAGTCCTAACAGACCAATATCACAGTCAAGGCGTACTTCAGAGCAGCCTCATTCGTTTCCCTTTGATTGGCTTCATAAAGAAGCAGGGAGACGCGCATTCAACGGGAGCCCTGCCTAGAAACCCCAGTGAGGGCCAGAGAAATGGCTCCGAGGCAGAGCACATGTGTCCTGAATACAAGCCAACACGCTCACACAAGCCCCCCCCCCAACACACTCACACAAGCCCCCCCACAGGGGGTGGTGGGGCAGGGCTGCAGATACTAGTTGGAGCACATCTGTGCAGGCCCACCTCCTTTCCTCAAGGCTCTGTGGTGAGACAGAGAATGTCCAACCCTCTCAGTATGCGGAGGATGAATAAACAGGTATGAGCTTCTAATGCCACAAGCAAGTGGTAGTTTCCTAGCCGCAGTCACTTGTACAGGGCCACCCCCCTGCCTGGTTCAGGCAATACAGGGCAGGGCACCAGAGCCTGGAACCCTGGACAGTACATCCATGTATGATACCGTCTGTGTCAGCACAGCCTTCCTGTATGTCGCCTAGATACCGTAAGCCCACAGAAGTCTCTTACACATTTACCTTCCCAGTTCTGCAGGCTGCCTGCTGCCTCCAGCCCTACACAGCACCCACCTAGCCCTGCCTGCAGAGTACAGTCTGTCCCTCAACTCACCACACAGAGGCATGGGACGTGGGACCTGGCTAGCTGATCTCAGCAGGTCCCTAAACACCGACCCAGCCTCCTTGAACTTGCTGTGCCCTTTGGGGACTGTGGCGGCAAAGTCACAGCTCAGATGCCTCATTGGCTCCACAGCGCTCCTCCCAGAGGCCAGTCTGTGAGGTGCGGGATCATCCTCATCCCAGCCTCCCCCACCCAACATAAGTCACACCTGAGTGAAGTGGGAAGACAGGCTGTGTCTCCAAATGTTGCTAATGTCAACCCCGGGGGAGAGGTACACAGGAGGACCTGCCTGAAAAGGCACGCTGGGTGGTCTGGGCCGGTAAAGTCCATGGGCAGCCTGAACCCTCTCACCTTGGCGCGTGTATCCCAGGGCACTTCCTCTGAGCGGCATCCTGCTGCTCAGGGTGCTTAAGGCCTCACCTCTGCCCTGCCTACAGGAGTCAAGCTGTATGGAAACAGCACTGTCCCACTGAGGAGGGCAGGCTCACTCAGGGACACAGCTCCTCCAGCCTTCTCCAGCCAGGCAGGGAAGCCTCCATTTTCTTCTCTGCAGAATGGGCTCACGGCACCTATAGCACAGCAGGGGCAGGTACTGACTGAGGTCATGTATACGGTGCCCTGGCATAGGGCCAGAGGTACTAAGCCTCAGTGAGCTTAGCACCATGTGTCCACTTCATCTCCTGGACACCCCTGCCCTATTTGAACTCTGCAGAAAGCATGCTTGACTACATGTGTCCCTTACGTTTACACTGAGATTAGATAACAAACTATGCCTTTTATACTGCTGTGTGACCAACTATCTTCTCTAAACCTGGCAAAGAGGCCACACTTTGCTGCTAATTCTTTCCTGGGCTCCTGCAGGGGACTGTCCTTTGAGCTGCACACCCTTTTTCCTGAATTATAGCACCCCATTCCTGTGAATAAAATCTTTGAGTACAGACTCGGTGTCCTTTGTTCTATAGAACAGGGAGCCTCCTAGTCCCAAGCTTTATTAAATGGTAAATTGTCTGTGTGTGATATTTTGTTATTACATACCTCGCCGTCCCTCTTTGTGACCACCGCTACCCAGCCACGAAGGATGCAACAATCTCCCTAATTCTACCTAATGCCATCCCATGCTCCTAGCACTCAGTAAAGGCCTGGCCTCAGCTCTGAAAAGCGTTTGTGGACGCCGAACAGACACACGAAGGGAAGGTGCATGGGTGCATGGGCGCACGGAGGAAGGAGCACAATGAAAAGGCGAGAGCTCAGAGCTGTGGACACACAGGAGCACATCTGCAGACACACGGATAAAGGAACTACAGACACAGGGACAAACCAACTGCACGGGTGCATGGGGAAATGAAGTGCTCAGGTGCAGGCAGGCTTGGCTGGAGGGGAAAAGCAGCCAGGAAGGGAAGCAGAGTCAGGAGCCTATGCTAAACTTGAAGGTCAGGAGCTGGGCATGCCCCTCCCCTCCGCTCTGCTGCGTCTGGGCCTTGGTTCTGTCATGTTCTGTCGCTGTCACGTACTCGTCAGGTACTGGATCAGAACTGTGAAGTGCAAGACCACCACAGCTGCTATCCATCCCATCATGGCTAACATGAGCATAGAGGCATGTGAGGTGCCCTTCCACAGCCTCCCTGTTCCAAAATAGTTTGTAATAGTAGTCAAGAGGGTACAGAGTCAGCCTGGACTAGGTAGCAAAGCACTAGGGGGGAAGAGTAGGGGTTCCTCTAACAGAGTTCAAGCCCGGAACCCAAGTGGCAGAAGAGAAAACTGGCTCCCACAAGTGTCATCTGACCTCTATACCATCAACACAGCACATGCACGCCCCCCCCCACACACGCATTACTAGCCCTGCTGCTACTACTGAATCAGGCCCTCAGTTTTGTCCTCAGCATCAAAAAACATCCATCCATCCATAGAAAGAATGATCAGGGGGCTGAAGATGGCTCAATGGTTAAGAGCACTGGCTGTTCTTGCAGAGGACCTTGGTTCGATTCCCAGCACCCACATGATAGCTAACAACTATCCATCCATAACTCCAGTCCCAGAGGATCAGACAGCTTCTTCTGGTCTCTGTGGGCACTGCACACATGTTGTGCACTTACATACATACATAAAATAAATATAAGTAACTTAAAAAATAAAAGATCAAGATAGGCCAGTTCCAAGACCAGGTATACCAAGACCAGGTAAACCAATACCAGTGATCCCAACACTCTGGGAGCTGAGACAGGAGGATTGCCAGTTCCAGACTAGTCTAGGCAATTATAGTAAGACACTCAAAAAAAAAAATACCAAAGAGCAGGCTTTACCCAAACTGAGTCAATGCCTGGTAACACATCTCACAGACTATCTCTGAGGCCTAGAATTTTCATCCTTCCTTGGGCTCTTTCTCTGTCAAGAACAAAGGGCCTGGGGAGCCTATGGCTCTGTCTAGAACTGCTGGCCCTTGCAGCAGCCTCTGCAGACAGATGACAGCAGCTTGTCGGGCCCACACACTGCCATGAGGCAGGCTCTGTGCCAGGGCAAACCTGTGCCACAAGTCAGGTGCCTCCAGAAGGAAAACAGCCCACAGTGAGGAGTTTGTGCTGAACACTCTGCTCTAACAGGAAGAATTTCTGGTGAGGAGAGAGGTTCCTGACTTGCTATGTAGTCTTAGCTGGCCTCGAACTAATGATTCTCCCACCCCAGATTACGAGGTAGGAGATTTAAGCTTATAATCACACTTACCAAAACCAAGGCTATTTATTTTAATGGAATGCACTAGAGAGGTTGAGGAAGGATGATCAAGAGTTTAAAGTCATTCTCAGTCTTTCTGAGTTATGGGAGAACAAAAAAGTAAAACTTGGGAGTCAGGCATGGTGGCACAAGTCTTTAATTTCAGCACTTGGGAGGTAGAGGTAGGTATATCACTGGGAGATCCAGACCAGCCTTGTTACATAGCAAGTTCCAGGCCAGCTGGGGCTACAGGGATATTCTGTTGTCTCAAAACAAACAACTCAAAGGAATGTCTGAAACCATTTCTAAACTTGCAACAGAGTTGGAAGTACTTTAACCTTGAGGCTGACAGGCAGGAAAAAAGTATCTAAAAAAGAAGCCAGTACTTGGGACTTTGAGGCTAGCCTCGTCTACATAGTGAGTTCCAGGACAGTCAAAGCTGTACAATGAGACCTTGCCTGTCTCAAAAGGCAGAGGAGGAGGAGAAGGAAGGAGGAGAAGGAGGGAGGGAGAAGGAAAAGGAAGCTGCCGACAAGGCTGGGAAGATGGCTCAGAGGTTACAAGCAAGAAGCCCCTGCAGACCCAGAGTCTAGTTCCCTGCACCCACAGCAGGTGGTTCACAGCTTCGTAACTCCCTGTAACTTTGGCCCCAGGGGATCTGGTAACCTCTGGTGGTCTCCGTGGGCACATGTATAAATGTGGTATATACTTACACAGACACACACATGTATACATAAATAAAAATTAATCTTAAAATATAAAATAAAATTAGAAGTCAAGGGCTAATGAGTTAGTTGAGCAAGTAAAGGCACCTGACGCCTCACAACCTGGGTTTGATCCCGTGGATCCACATGGTAGGTCCTGAAAATTGCCTTCTGACTTCCACAGGTATACTGTGGTGGACATGTACACATGTACACACACACACACACACACACACACACAATTTTTAAAAAGTAATTAAAAACAAAAACATTTGAAGCATAGCTGAGTGTGGTGGTATATTTGTAATTCCAGCACTCAGAATTCAGAGGCAGGAAGATCCCTGGGCTTACTGAACAGTCAGTTTAGCTACCTGTAGAATACAAGGCCAAGTGAGAGACCTTGTCTAAAACAGGTGGATGGCACCTGAGGAGTCCTTTCAACTCCGCAGATATGTGCGCGCGCACACACACACACACACACACACACACAATTTTTTTTTAATAAAAAGGAAAAGAAAGCACAGAAAGAAGGGGCTGAAGCACCAGGCATGAGGCCAGCTCTGCTGTCCTAGGTACACACAAGCCATCTCCCACAGGTGTGCCTCCCATCATGAAAGATGACAGAACCAGCACCTTCTTGGGGCTGGGGAGGATTTGTGACCCTCCTGACCGCAGACCTGCTGGACACACAGGAATCACCAAGTAGTTCAGGCCAGCACAGGGTGGAGGCAAAAGCACGCACCCCATCCACTTACCCTGCCCAGCACATCTAGAGGTAGCTTCGAATTCATGAGGACTGGCTTGACCTTGTCCCCAGACAGCAGCCCATTGACAGGGAGGAGGCTGTCAAAAATGCCATCAAACTTAGCCTTCTCCTCCACCTAGGAGGGAGGAAGGAGCCACAGTGAGTACACAGCATGCAGTGTGGACCCAAGTGCTATGAGCACAGAGCACACAGTATAGACCTGAGCCCAGCTCCTACCTACCCAGAGTTCAGTGGAGACAGTACCTCTACCACTGCCTCCAAACATCTCATAATAGCCTGGGCTTTCTGAGTCTCCAGGGTGAATTATGCCCTGGCACAACAGGGCCTAGGGGGCCACGGTCAGCAGGAAAGAGAAGCTCTGCCTAGCGAGGGCAGGGGTCTGGCCAGCAAACGATGCCTTTGCTCTGCCCTGTCTGTCTCTAAGGAACCCACTTGGGATGTTTAGTCTTGGAGCAAATATGCACAAAATCAACTTCCAGCACAGCATAGTGGCACACACCTTTAACCCAGTTCCAGGGAAACAGAAGCAGGCAGAAATCTGAGGCCAGCCTGGTCTACATGGTGAATTTCTTGCCAGGCAGGATTACACAGTGAGATCGTGTCTTAACAAAACAAAACAAAGAGATGGAGAGCTGGCTCAGCAATTAACAGGGTTTGCTGCTCTTGCAGAAGACCCGAGTTCAGTTCCCAGCACCCACGTTGGTCAGCTCACAACTACCTGTAACTCCAGCTTCAGGGAATATAATACTCTGTCCTAGCCTCAGTGGGCACCTGCATTCATGTTGCACACACAGAGATAGACACATCATTAAAAATAAAACAAAAATCTTTTTAAAAACCCAAAACAAAAATTTTAAAAAAGACAAAACAGATGGTATCTCTCTCAGAGACAAAGAAATGGCACACAGTGCTCTAGAATGTTCTGAAAGCTGTAAATGGCTGGTGCAGTCCCCTGTGGTGCTGCCCCTGCCCACTTACCCGCACAGCCCAGTGGGTCTCTGTGGATGGCTGCGTGGCCATCAGCGGGCTGCTGGTGTCATGCTGAGAAGAGAGAGACAGTCACATGTAGGACATTGGCTGAGAAGAACATTATGTCAAAGTACTTTCTAAAAAGGGGGAACCTCCAAAAAGGGACAACCTTGAACCCAGCAGTTCCCTTCCAGTATAAGCCCACATAACACAGGTGTGTACCTGCATCCAAATACCACAGCTACACTGTTCACAGCAACCAAAGGTATATACACCCAAGGTCCTTCAGCAGAAGGATGGACAAACATGGTGAGCTTCATCAACTATCATTCATCCTGAAGGTAATGAAATCTGATCTATGCTACAATTTGGGGGGAGATTTAAAAACCAGGCTGAGCGAAAGACACCGCAGAAAGACACTGAACACAAAAGGCCAGACACTGCAATTCCATTACAGAAACATCCAGATCAGGCCTGGTCAAACTGTGCATTTTAAAAAGATGAATTTTGTTATGTAAACTTCCCCGTGACTAAAACACAGGAAGAATATGGGAAACACAGAGCTGCACACACACGCACGGTACCAGCAGAGCATGAACAAGAAGGCTGACGCACTTACAAATTTTGGCGGTGGCATGCTGAGGCTCAGATTGCTCAAGGTGACTTCGTGGCCACTCTGTGCACAGGCCACCAGTCTCAGTGCAACATAGAAACCCTGTGGGAACAAAAAAGGAGGTGTCGATACCACAGGGCGAGGACAGGACAGCTTTCACACCAACTGGAAAGACCGCAGAAGCCACAAGAGAGCAGGTGAGGCTCACCCTGAAAAAATTCCAAGTGAAGGGATTTTCCAAAAATAATGAGCTCCTATGGCTTAGGGAATGCCAGGTCTTTGTTTTCCTTTCAGAGCTGACGACCAAACCCAGGGCCTTGTGCTTGCTAGGTAAGCACTCTACTACTGAGCTAAATCCCTAAACTGTTTAAAGTAGTGAGCATGCTCATGATACCAACTGGTAGGTATTAATGGGTAAAATCTGTGCATTTTACCTGTCTACTGGGCAGAGAATGGCACCTACAACCTCAGGTCATGCCAGACAAGTGCTCCACTCCTAAGACACAACTCACCTGGGTATTGATTTGTTTTTTTAATTACATTTGTGTGTGTGTGTGTGTATACACTACAACGTGCATGTGTGGAGGTTAAAGAACAGCTTGGTGTCAGTTCTGTCCTTCCAGCATGTGGGTTCCAGGGATTGAACTCAGGTTGTCAGCCTTAGCATCAAGTACCTTTACCCACTGAGTTGTCTTAACAGCACCAGGTGTTAAATTTTTCAAACGACAGATTGGAAGCCAGGGATGTAGCTCAGTGATATATGGCACTTGCCTAGCATGTGAGGCTCTCGGTTTCATGTGTGGAACCACAAAAGACATAAATAAAAAGATAGACAGTTTGAGGCAGATCAAGTTGTTCAAAAATCTGTATTCCTGACTGACCATGATTCCCTTGGCCCAACTCAATGGAGTGGCGCAGTAGCCTGAGGATGCTCTGACCTCCACACGGGACAGAGAAACTAAGCTCAGCTTATGAAGAATGGAATCTACCCCCAATATTTTATTTATTTATTATTTTTATTTTTTGTGTATGAGTGTATTGCCTGCCAAGTGTGTAAATACACCTGTGTCATACAATGCCCAGAAGAGGGCATTGGATTCCCCTGGAATTGGAGTTATGGGCAGTTGTTAGCTGCCAGGTGGGAGCAGGGAATCAAACCCTAGTCCTCTGCAAGAGGCTCTGTAAGACCACTGAGCCGTCTCTCCAGCCCCAGAATCTCCCTCTAGATGGAGATGTACTCGTGACTCTCCCCTTAAGGGTTAATCCAGTGGAGCAGATCAGGGACTGCGGGAATACCCTGAAGGCAGGTTCACCTTAAGGTAATGTGCAAGCTCTAAGAACCATCAGGAGCGTCTGCTGGGTCTACCAGTCGTTTTCTTTTTCTTCACTTCTTTCTTTGGGGTGCTGGCCGGAGCCTAGTGTGCTTTTAAACTCCTTAGCTTTGGGCTCCCTTGCATTTTCTAGAGCCCCCTCCCCACCCTGTGGCCACCTGCCCCAGATGACTGTCCCCCAGGCTGCCGTGTCTCAGACAGCACGGCTTTGCCCCTTCTTTCCACTCTCCTCCTCCCTTCCAAGCAGTGGAGTTACAGCTGGTCTGTTCTGAGAATTTCTTTTAAACCTTAATAATTCAACTGTCCTGGAGCTTCCATCTGAGTCCTGCTAATGAGACTAAGAACCCAAGAAGGAACCCGGATTTCCCAGGTATCATATGATGGCTCTGCTGGGACTCCCCAGATTTCTAGTAACACTTCTTTCTTGCCTTTTAATTATCTCCTTGGTAGGGAAAACAAATCTGCTCCTGCACCCCTAGACGGCATCAGCTGTAAGTGTGAGGCACCTTCACCCCTCCCTATTCACCTCCTGATCGAGAATCAGCCACACCCGAGCTCAGTGGGCTGAAGCAGCCCCCACCTAACTCCCCGCCCCCCATCTCTTTCAGTCTTTTTGGCCTGGTCTTGATCTCAGAGATCCACCTGCCTCTGCCTAGGATTAAAGGCATGTGCCACCACAGCCAACTTACTTTCTTTTCTTCCTTTTTCTTTTCTTTTATTTTTTTGAGATAGGATCATACTATATAGTCCTGGCTGGCCTGAAACTCTTAGAGCTCTACCTGCCTCTGCCTCCCAAATGCTAGTATTAAAAGTATGGACCATTACTGGATCTGTAGCGTTTTCATGTAAGATTTGTTTAGATTATTTTAAAATTATATGTGTGGAAGTTATGTGCATTGAAGCACAGGTGCCCTCAGAAGCCAGAGGTGTCAGATACTCTGGAGCTGGGGTTACAGCTGGTTGTGTGTTGTCCTATGTGGGCGCTGGGAAGTGAACCCGGACCCTTTGCAAGAGCAGCCATAACTCTTAACCACTGAGTCATCTCTCCAGCCCTGTGATGCTTACTCCTGATTGACAATTTTGACATACTGTGGAGTCACCTGGGAAGGGAGGCTCAATGAGGAGCTGTCTAGATTGGCCCAGGAGGGATTTTCTTGGGTTAACTAAGGAGGGATAGGCACAATGTGGGATGGCCCTGACTGCACGAGGAGAGAGCTAGCTGAGCACTGCAGGCACGTATTCATTCACTGCTCTCTGCTCTTGACTGGAGAGATGTGAGCAGACGCTCCAGGTTCCTGCTACCTTCTGTGTGATGATGGAATGGTCCTAGAATGTGAGCAAATAAACCCTTTCTCCCCTAAGCTGCTTTTGTCAGGGTGTATGTCACAGAACAGGAAAAATGACTAAGACAGTCACCAAATGGTCAAAGTTTTGTCAACTAGTAAGGTGGCTAACAGTGTTTAAAGGTCCGCATCTCAGAGTGGGTGCTTCTCACTCAGCCTGGCAGCTGTGCCTGGATCTGATGGCCTGTGGCAGCAGACAGGCCTGGAGTTAGTGTGGAAGTCACCCAGCCCATCCCTTGCTCCATGTGTGAGCATATATACCTGTTTGTCCAAGAACCCTTTACCTTCGGGGTCGGCCAAGTCCCATATCTGTGGAAACACAAAAGTGTCCGTGAGTGTGATTGGTGGCCACCACCCTCGTGTAACAGAACAAAAGACCTGGTCACCACCTGTCTAGCATGGGCACTGGGACCTATAGCCCTGCCAGGAACAAGGGACCAGGTCAGCGTCGAGCAGACAATTGGCCTGCAATGGTCACACAGTCACTGGGTAGCTGGGCACAAAGAACCCCTATGCCCACTTGGCTGACAGGGTGATAGTGCCTATTTAGTCATGATACTCCAATATAGACCCATAGCTACTAAAAACCCCCAAAGCACTATGTGACTGGTCTGCTCCCCAAGCAGCAATGATGGCTGTCATTCTAGCATCTGAGGGTGAGTTTGTTTATCTTCTTTTTGAGACAAGATCTCACTATGCAACCCTGACTGGCCTGAAACTTGCTATGTAGACCAGGCTGGCTCCATCTCACAGAGATTTTCCTGCTTCTACCTCCCTAGTGCTGGGACTAACAGCACACACCATCATACCTGGTTTTGGGTATTTTTGGTCTTTTTGAGACAGGGTCTTCCTGGAGCCCCAGTTGGCCTGGAACTCACTATGTAGTCTAGGCTGGCCTTGAACTCACAGAGATCAAACTGCCTCTGTCTCCCAAGTGCCAGCCTTGGTTTATCTTTAAGTAGGGTCTCACTATGGAGCCCTACTTCAGCCTCTTAAGTGTTGGGATCGGGTTTGGAAGGCGTGATCTAAAGGCTTTATCCAGTTATGGCAAAGAGCTTTGGGGTGACCATGCCAGGTCGATGGGCCTCCACCTCCAGGGGCGCAGAGGTCTCGAGACGTCTTCCCTACCTTCCCCAGGACGATGTCTGAGAGCCCTGACTTCTTCAGAAACAGCGCAGCCTCGCTGGCTCCCACTCTTCCAGTGTAGGCTGGGTCTACCTGGAGAGAGAGCACAGAGCTGCCAGGACTCCTTCCAGGGCAGGCTCGCCAGGAACAGTCCCCAGTGCTCATAAAAAAGCACTTCACTGACCTTCCATTTGGAACCATTGTTCAGTTTAACTGCGCCCTGACATCAGCTACAAACGCAGTGGCTGGCAGGGTGCAGCTCGGTAGCAAGAGTCACACTAAGGATGCACGAAGTCCTGGATTTCATTCCTGATCCCAACGCATATATACACACATGGCATACACAAAACATACAAAGATACCAGCAAGGTGGCTCAGCAGGTGAAGGCCCCTGCCACCAAGCCTGATGACCTAGGTTCAATCCTCAGGACCCAAATGGTAGAAGGGGGGAACCCACTCCCACAAGTTGTCACCTGACCTCCACTTTCGTGCCATGATACATGCACGTTCACATCCACACAGTAAAATACATAAAAATGCAAAAAAAAAAAACAGAAGGCATCAGTTAAACTTACCTGCTTGTAGTAAGATTCATATAATGGATTTCCACTGGGAATCTGAACAAACACAAAAACCAGAAACATCGGTCACAAGTAACCATGCAGACCCTCAGATGGAAAGACACCCCTTCTACCTTGAGTTTTTGCTCCTTGGTTATTGCCCAGGCTGGTCTTTTTTGTTTTGTTTCACATTTTTGTTTTTTTGTTCTGTTTTGTTTTATTTTAGACAGGATCCCCCTGTAGCCCCAGCTGACCTGGAACTTGCTATGTATACCAGGCTGGCTTCAATCTCACAGACCTCATCTACCTCTGCCTCCTGAATGTGCAACCACACCCAGTCTTGTTTTAGTTTCTCTGCATAGCCCAGGCTAGCCTCAAACTCACGGTAATCCTCCTACCTCAGGTTCTCCAACACTAATACAGGTGAGTTACCTCCTGAGAAGCTGGGACCACACCTGTATATCATACGCAATTCTGCCATTACCAATATATACCAGAAAATATGGGCATTAATGCTCTCTAGCAAACCCTCATTACAGTGCTAACAAAGAGTGACCCAGGAAGTAGTAGCAGCCAGAGTCCTCTTCCTGTGACCTCCTTTCCAATCCCAAGGGAAGATGCCCAGCTAGCTCCAGAAGCAGTCAAGGAGTTTCTGCACAGCACTGTGAGTCACTCAGCTCATTTGGATGACTGGTTTCCCGCCTAGGTTCTGGTCCAGGCCCATCCTGCCTCTTTCTGCAATCTGAGTGACAGGTGGTGGGACACAAATGCAAGCCTTTCCCTGTGGGAGAAATCAAGTCTTGGTTCAGCACCAAGGACCAGTTACGTCCAGCCCAGGCCTGGCAGAGAAGGTCACCAGTGTCTGCACTCCTGCATAAAAAGTTAAATTTTTATAACTAATTGTGTTCTTCTTTAATCTCCCTTTAATCTTAACTATTCTGAAGTTCCTTTGTTTTCTTACTAGGTAGATGCCTTGAAATGCAATCCTGCGATGTTTTACCATTCAGTGATTTTTATTGCTCTGATGTTTTTACTACCGAGATGTTTATTACTGTCACATCTTGACGTTCTATGATGCTGTCCACTGACCGTGTCTAACTGCCAATAAAGAGGAGAAACTAAGAGAATGGAAAGTTCACCAAACGGTTTAATGAGGCACCTGCCAATCAATCAAAAAAAGTATAGATCAAAGGTGACAGCTGTCTAAACTTCTGCCAGTGATACCTGTTTTAGTAGCCTGTAGTGACTGACTGATTCCTAGCCCAGTTTAGCCACAGATCAAAGGGCGGCAGCTGCCCTGACTCACACCTGGGATACCTGCTTTATAAGTTATGATGACTGGGGGAACTCAGGAAGGAATTCTCCTGAGATAACATCATGAAAAAGGACAGGGGGGCCAGGTGCTAGCCATAATATGACTAAAAATTGCCTATTTTACCCCCATCTGCACTTCTGTTCAGAATCCAGAAAATCTAAAAGTCTTGGTTGCTGATTCTGGGACCTCATGCATGGAAGAGAATAAATGAGATTTTGGATTCTCTCCTGAGTGAATGCTTGATCTCAATTGTTTGAAGAATTCTTCCATAACCTCACCTGGCTACACAGGGCATAGCTTCCCATTTGGCCCATGATCCACCTCCATAAAGCAGCCCTCGGTGAAGAGGAAGGGGACCTCTCGGAGCAGGCCACTTGGTGGAGAGGCAGATGGCCACAACCGAACTGGGTCTCCCAGCACTAAATCTTCCTTGGAGCTGGGTAGCCCAGACTGGGGTGTGGAGGGGTGGCTGAGACAGGTGGATTGTGACTCTAAGGACAACCTGGGCTATACAGTGAGACCCTGCCTCAAAACAAAACTAAAATAAATAAATAAATAAAGGGCTACAAGGTGCTTTACTGGGGGCAGGGTTGAAGTTTCAATGTGGGCAGCTCCAGCCCGGCAAAGGGTGGGGTGAGGCAGAAGAGATGGAAGAAAGGCCCGGCCAGATGTGGACTTCCTGCCTCAGCCTTCCCAGCCTCCAGAATTACAAGAAGTAAGTCTGTTCTAGATCAGTGGCTCAGCCTTGGTCATTTCAACAGCACAAAACAGAGAGTGCAATTGGGCTTAGCTGACAGGGACACTTCCACAGCTGGAAGTAGGGAGCATCAGGGTACTTCTGAAAGAGTTGCAAACCTTCCTGGGCCTGGCACCCTGTGCTCACAGCATGCAGAATGCTGAGGCAGGAGGCTCTCCTGGGTGCAGCCAAGCTATGCAAACACACAACTCTGAACACTGTCCTGTGACTTCTGCTGTCCCATGACTTCTGCATAAGGCATAAAGCTAGGGGAGAGAGGAGGGACTCTGAACCAGTCCCACCAAGCGCCTGCAAACTGCCACTCACAAGATCATTTCAGGTTAAAAATAACTCTGATTACAGTCAGTTCCTCTGGGGAACCAGACACCTATGAGCAGAGAAAGAACTGAAAGTTCACAGCAAACTACCAATGTAGGAAGTGACAGGAGAGAAAGTGTGGAGGGTGCGGGGGCGGGGCGGCAGAAGAGAAAGGGAGGGGGAGATGGAAAGGCTAGGTGGCAGGAACAGGCCTAGGCATTGCAGTAAATGCTTTAAAAAAAAACCCAGGAAAATGCCATAATGAGGGGCCAGCAAGGTGGCTCAGTGAGTAAAGGCGCTTGCCACCAAGCCTGAGAACCTAACTTTGATCCCTGGAACCCACATCTTGGAAAGATACAACTGACTCCAACAGAGTTGTCCCCAACCTCCACACGTGAACCATGACAAGTATGCCCACACACCCTATCACAACTTAAAAAAAAATTTTTTTTTTGGAGACAGGGTCTTAAAAACTATTTTTTAGGGGCTGGAGATAGTTCAGAGGTTAAAAGACTCAGCTGCTCTTTCAGAGGACCCAGGTTTGATTCCCCGCACCCACATGGAGGCTAACAACAGCCTACAACTCCAGTTCCAGGGGATCCAACACCCTCTTCTGACCTTCGTGGGCACTGCATAACATGGATGTACTTACATATATGCAGGCAATACATTTATACATACAAAATAATAAAAATAAGTATTAAAAAAATTTTAAAGCAAATGCTGGCCTGGCGAGATGGCTCAGCAGTTAAGAGCACTAGCTGCGCTTGCCAAGGACCAGGGTTCAGTTCCCAGCACCTACATGGCAACTAACAACCATCTGTAACTTCAGTTCCAGGGGATTCAACACACTCTTCTGGCCTCTGCAGACACTGCATGCATATGGGGACCTACATGTAGCAGTCACATGCAGAAGAGGACATCATTCCCCCTGGAACTAGAGTTACAGACAGTTGTTAGCTGCCATGAAGGTGCTGAGAGCCAAACCTGGGTCCTCTCCAAAAGTAGCCAGTGCTCTGAACCACTGAGCTCTCTCTCCAGTCCCATGGTTTATTTTAGACTTTATTAATGTGTCTCTGTATGTACGCACATGAGTGCAGAAGTACCTGTGGAGACCAAAAGACAGTGTCAGATCCTCTGGAGTAGGAGTTACAGGAAGTTATAAGCCACCTGATATGGGTGCTGGGAACCAAACTCTGGTCCTCTGAAAGAGCAGTATGTGCTCTTAACTGCTGAGTCATCTGTCTATCCCCTATTTTTTTGTGTGTGTGTGAGGGTTTTTGTTTTGTTTTATGAGACAGGGTCTCCCTATAGCCCCAGTTGGTCTGTAACTTGTTATATAGATTAGGCTGGCCTCAATCTCACAGAGATCCACATACCTCTGCCTCCCCAGTGCTGGGAGTGAAGGTGTGAGCAAGACCAAGCTCCATTTTTTAGCCTTTTGAGCCAGGATATTGGCCACGAATGTCTTAAACTGGCCATTCAACCTCAGCCTTAGGAACACTCCCAGCTTCTTACAGACATAATGATATTGTCAAGTCATCACACCCTGTGTGACCACATAGGTTTGAAACCCAATATGTGGACAGCAAAATGACTTAGCAGGAAATGGTGCTTGATGTCAAGTATGACAACTTGAATTTGAACCTGTGATCCACATGGTGGAAAAAGAGAACCAACTCCTGCAAGCTATGCTCTGACCATCACACAGAAATAAACAAAAAAAGATGGCTAGAGCTGGGTGTGATGGTGTATACCTTTAGTACCAGCACTCAGGAAGCAGATCTTTGTGAGTTCAAGGCCAGCCTGCAGCCACAGGGAGACCCTATCTTAAAAATAAATAAAGCTAGGCCTTTAATCCCAGCACTTGGGAGGCAGAGGCAGGCAAATTTCTGTGAATTCAAGGCCAGCCTGGTCTACATAGTGAGTTCTAGGCCATCTGGGGTTTCAGGAAGACCCTGTCTCAAAATGACAATAAATAAATATCTAAACAGACAGATAGATAGGGGGCTTGCAAGATGGTTCAGTGGTTAAAAGAAAGCACTGGTTGCTCTTGCAGAGGACGGGGTTCAGTTCCTATCACCCACATGGTAAGGAGTAAGCGTTTGTAACTCCAGTTCCAGGGGATCTGATACCCTCTTTTGTCCTCCAAGGGCACTGCACAACACAGGTGCACTTACATTCCATACAAGGAAAATCACATACACATAAAATAAAAAAATAAATAAGCAAGAAAATGTAGTAATGATAAAACAAAACATTCCAGCATGCTTCCAGAGCAGTAAGACTTACAGAAAGGAGATAGGGCCTAGGAAAGTTGAGGATGGCAGGGTGCAGACAACAGATCGCCTGCTGCAGTTCACAGACTCCAAAAGTCTGAGTCAGCAAAAGTACCCTTCCTGCCAACACTCAGAGTCACAGACAAGAAATAGGTTCCTTACTTTTGGGGGGAGGGAGGATGTGGCGGTGGGAAGGGCAAAGTACACAAGAAAGAGGTTTCTATGTTGCTGTAAGTGCAGGAAAACTTGGAGCTGAGTTTGGTGCACATGCAATTACAAACACATCTCAAGCTTCCCAATCACTTTTAGTGACAAGGGCCATGCTTGAGCTTGTGAATTCAAGGTCAGCCTGAGCAATGCCTTGAGACCCTGTTTCTACCTCCAAACAAACCAAAACCAAGCAGACTGACCAGATCCACAGTCAACAGAAACGATGTTCAGCTCAGTCACTGCCATGACTCCATTCCCTGTACACTGAGAAGTACCTGAGCCTGTTAAGCACTGTAGGGCTGTGGGTTTCAAGAATCCACAGCTCTTCACCAGAGCCCAGGGGAGTCTAGGGCACAAAGGTCTTATCAACTCCATCACTTTGGGTGCTTTCGGGTGCTATGGAGGAGGAGGAGGCGGGGTCAGGGTCAGACAGGACCCACTTCCTCTTGCCCCACTGCTTCTTGGAGATGTGGAAGTCACCTGCAGGCTCGTGAATCCTAGTGTTTCACTACTATGCCTCATCCCCCGGCCCCTGCCAGTCTTTGAAATGGGCCCAAGCAGAGGCCTTGGCCACAGCCAGCACATCATGCAGACAGTAGTACCCAAAACAAGTTTCCAGGGCTCTGTGGGCTAGGAGTCAAAATTCAAGCTGTCCACCAGTCTGACCCGGAAGGTATCCCAGCCCGGGCCACATTCGAGGCACAAGCTGAGAAGAAGAGAAGGCTTTTTGAGAAAGAGGCCGCAGGGCAGGTGCTGGCTCCAGGGGATGGAAGGTGGGGTCTGTGACTGGTGCTTCTCGGCAGCCTCTGCTGTGCCTCTGCTGCCCTTCACGTCTTACTCTCAACACAATATGCCAGTTTCTTGAGCCTCTCACCTATGTTCCAGTCGGGTGACAGAGCGGCTTCACAACACCACAATCCACACCCAACAAGCCTGGCAGGACCGGGCGGCAGAACTCCTGATGTTAGGGCACCTCCTGCCACACTTACTACAGTGCAGCAGAAACTGGACGTCAAATATAAACTTCAGATCTCTGGGGCTGGGGAAATGGCTCACTGGGTAAAGCAACAGTCATGCAAGCATGAGGACCGGCTACAGCTAGCCAGCCTGCTCTGTACATGGTGCCAAACAACAGAAGACCTGGTCTCAAATAAGGTGAAGCGAGGGAACCAACACCCACAGTTACCTTCCGACCTCCCACAGCTCTGTGGCACACATGCCCATTCCCACACAAGATTTTTCAAAAGAATTTTTGAACTTTCAGGAAGGGTTCTTATTTTTATTTTAGAATACTGGTGACTGACCATGGGACCTCATATGTCAGGCCAGCCCCTCCCTGGGGGACTGTAGCAGGAGCTCTACCCCTGAGCCACACCCCAGTCCCTCCCAGGAGGACTCTAGCAGGAGCTCTGCCAGGGGAAGAGGGTGAGGGAGCAGAGGAAAGAGGGAGAGGGAGGGAGACAAACAATTAAAAACTTGTACCTAAAATGCACTCTTTTAATAAATAGTAGCTCACAGTTGGGTATGGTGGCACACACTTGCTGTCCCAGCATTCTCTCACAGGAATGGGGGCAGAAGGATCAGTAATTCAAGGCCAGCCTCTGGGAAGCCTTGGAGTTGGAGGGCAGTTGGAGGGCAGCCTGGGCTATATGAAGCTGTCTCACCTCCTCCCTATAGAAAATCATGTTCACTGACTGCTACTCGCTGTTTTACATGCAGCACCTTTTTCTCATTTTGTCATGTTTGTTTTCAGGCAGGGTCTTGCTACACTGCCCTGGCTGGCCTGTTACTCACTATTTTGCTCAGGCTAGCCTCAAACTCTCAGCAATCCTCCTACCTCTGCTTCCTAATGCTCTGAAACCTGGCAGTAAACACCACTATGTCTTTAGCTCCCTACTCAGTGTCCCCACCATGCTACAAGGCCACCATGACTGTTAGCTCTGAATTTACATGTGGAACAACTGGGCTTCCCCCATCAGGCAGTGAGCATGGGGCTAGAGGAGTTCCATGCCTGGGGGTTCTGACTGGACCCTAACTTGCTGGGAAGACAGCTCAGGTATGGTAAAGCTGGACACAGGACCTCAGGACAGATACATGTATAGCAAGACCCTGTTTGAAAACAAACCAACCATGGGAAAAGCACACACTTAGGTCTCCAAAGGTGCATTTTATAAAACCAAAGCAGCCAGGGTCAACAATTGAGCATATAAATCTACTTGAAAACCAGTGCGGCCCACTCTTTCCCCAAGGAACGGAGACTAGATCCTGGCTGTGTCTTTGAGTGCTGCTGCCCTGGACTGCTGGAGGCAGGTATAGTCCGAAGTCATAGTTGGAAGTCCAGATACCAATGCACAGCTGTGGCCTGTGGAAACGTGCTTGACAATCCTTGACAATCCTGGCATTTTTGCCTGCTCCCATCCCACTCCCTCAACAGCACCAGTCCAGAGGCTAGCCTGTATTCTGTAGGTGAAGACATCCAGCTCTGTCAAGACAAGCATGTAGCAGAACTGGGATTTATAAGAGGACGCTGGGACATGTCTAACCGCCCAGTCTCTAGGCCCTGGGAAGAGAAGAACTGTCGATCAAGAGAACAGAACAGATGTCTCAGTTTAGAAATGGACAGGAGTTGGGCATGGTGGTGCACACCTGTGGCCCCAGCTATGGGAAGCTGTGGCAAGGGGTTCCTGGGCTACATGGTAAGATCCTGTCACAAAAACAGTAACAGGGTTGGGGCTGTAGCTCAGCAGGTAAAGTGCTTGGCTGGCATGCACACAGCCCTGGGCTCCATCCCTAGCCATGCACAAATCAGGTGTAGAGGTGCACCGTGTACCCCAGCACTTGGGAGGTAGGTGGGGAGGCAGGTGGATCAGTAGTCATCTTCGGCTATTTAGTGAGTTTGCAGTCAACTTGGGTTTCACAAGCCCATGTTAAAGAAAAGAAAAAAAAAAGGCTGGCAAGATGGCTTCATGCCTAGCATCCTGGGTTCAAACCCTGGAAACCACATAAAGATGAAAAGAGAAAACTGTCCAAGAAGTTGTTCTTTGACCTCACACATGCTGTGGCAAGTGCCCCATCCCCAACAATACAATACAATAAAATAAATCTAAAATTAACAAGGACAGAGCTGTGGCTCAATGGTGGAGCACCAGCTCGCCTGAACAAGTTCCCGGGCTTTATCCCAACATTCAACCAAGAAATGAAAATGAGCAAAAAAAAAAGCACAACAGAGAAGGTCTCGTCCAGGCCAGGAGGACAATGTCCACACCATCAGCAGCAGTCATCTCCACTGCTGCACAGGGTGAATATCCCATACCCCAATGCCTGAGGCCCACGGTGCTTCCCATCTGGGAATTTTCCTGGTAAAATTCCGTTCCCATGACACTACCTTTCGGACAGGGCTCAGGTCTAAACCAAACCTCTCACAGAGCCAAGTTTCGAGATGTATTTGAGCTTAGCTGTTTGACTGTGACCTGTCTCAGGTACGGAACAGTTCACCTGTGTTTCCATATCTGTGCTGTAAAGTTTCAGATTCTGAGGCACTGCCCTGGGATTTGGAGATAAGCAATGCTCATCTGTAAGCAATCTGCATTACAAAATAAAATGAGGTTCTGCTTTGCTGTTGAAGTCAAGAGCAGCCATGGAGCAGAGCTGGCAAGGGCACACCCACACATCCTGGGCCTGCCCTGGAGTGCAGGCACCTGGGTCTTTCTGAAGAACACTGGAGCAGAGGAGCTCATCAGTGAGCACCTGACATGCAGGCTGAGAGAGACTCCTCCCCAGCCCAGCCACACTCTGGTGACTACAGAGATTCTTCTGAAATAGATACAGAAAGGCAGAGGAGCTAAAATGGCTAAAGAGTGTGTGCATGCCTGCACATTGTGTATGTGCATACATGTATATTGATGCATTTGTGTGCATGCGTGTATGTGTATATGTGCGTACCACAGAGCACATGTAGAAATCAAGACGACAACCTGCAGGGGTCAGTTCTTTCCTCCACTATGTGGGTCCCAGGGATTGCACTCAGGCTGTCAGGCCCAGCAGGAGACACCCTTACCTGCTGGACCATCTCACCAGCCCTAAATTTCTTTCTAAGAAAAAGGCAGGTAGGGTACTATAGAGAGGGCTCCATGGTTAAGAGCACCGGCTGCTCCTGCAGAGGACCAGATTCAGTTCTCAGCACTCACACAGTGGCTAACAACGTCCATAACTTCAGTTCCAGTGACCTCTTCTGGCTTCCACAGGCATCAGGCCTACATGCAGGAAAAACGCTCACATACATCTTTTAAAATGAAGCAAAAGCTACACAGGAGGCTCCTGACTGAAGGCTGGGAGGAGAAGAGGAGCTCTACGGTCAGAAGGGAAAAGGACAGTTTTCAGCAAACGATGCTGAGCAATTGATACCCACAGGAACACAGCGAGCAGACCTTAGCCTGCCTGGGCATGGCAGGTATACGGAAAGGATTGACAAAAATCTCAACATGCATCACAAATTTCAATGAAAAGGTAAAAACATGAAACAGGAAAAAAAGCACAGGAGAAAAATCTTTAGGCTCCAGGTCTAGGCGGCATTTCTAGAAGCTGGGGTGTGGCTCCCTGATACTACCCAGTGAGCATGCATGGGACCCAGATTCCACCCCAGAGTTAACTGAACATGCGCTGACATGGGTGAACTGCACTTACCTAGCATGCTCTGTTTCCCATCCCTAGCACTTCCTGGGCATTCATGCGGCCCAGGTTCTATCCCTTGCACCAGAAAAGTAAATAAAAATGAGTTCTTAGACTTGACACTAAAAGCTCAACTCATAAGTTAAGACTGACAACCCAAACTTCACCAAAATTGAAGTTGTGCTACAAAAGACATAAGTGAGAGGACTTTAATCTCAGCAGAGGCAGAGAGGAGGCAGAGGCAGGAGGATCTCTGTGAGACGGAGGCAGCCTGTTCAACATAGTAAGTTCGGGGAGGTAATGTCTGCAGGGCACTCATCACCCAGGAACTGGCAATAAAAACACAGGCGTTTTCAAAACAAAACACCCAGTGAATGCCCTAAAGAAGACACAGACAGGAGGCTAGAAAGAGCACTGGCTGCTCTTACAAAGGACCTTGGTTCAGTTCCCAGCACCCACATGTTGGCTAACAACCATCTGTAACTCCAGTTCCGGGGAATCTGACCCCTGACCCCTCTTCTCACCTTCGAGGATACTGCACAACACAGGTACGCTTACTTATATATGTGCAGGCACTACACGCATACACATAAAATAATTTTTAAAATAATAAATAAATATAAACATAAAAAAATACCGGACATGGCGGTGCATGCCTTTAACCCCAGCAACACTCGGGAGGCAGATGCAGGTAGATCTCCATGAGTTCAAGGCTAGCCTGGTCTACATAGCAAATTCCAGGTCAGCTGGGGCTACAGGGAGACCCTGTCTCAAAAAGACAAAAAAACACATATAAAAATAAAGAAGATATAGATAGAAACAAGGTGGAAAGATGCTGGGCACCACCAAGCAGCAGGAGGTGCAAAGTAAAATCCACTGGAGCAGCAGAGGACACAAACACTGCTGGTGGGAACCAGGCCAACTTCCAATAGCTGGGGAAAGGGGCTCTACTGAAAAACCAACAAACTGCACAGCTGCCCTGGACTTGGACGACTGTCCAACAGTGAAGAGCTGAGCCTCGTTAGCTTAAGTACTCCATCTGTGCAACCCAAAGACTCCCATCATCCTTCTCTGAGGGTCAGCTGAGCAGAAGCTGATGGAGCATCTCAGAGACCCCATGAGAAGGAATGAGGGCAAGTCACAACCAGAGAGGGGGAGAGGAATGGGAAACAGCGGGAAAGAAGGAGAGGGAGGAAGGGGACTTAGACCCTGAACCCCCACCTTGAGTCCCCTCCCCATTTAAAATGGGTCACTGGGAATGGGGAGCTGGCTTAGTAGGTGAGGTGCCTGCTATTCAAGCATGAGGAACTGAGCACCTGTAACCCTAGTGGGAGGTGGGGAGCCATACAACAACAAGTGGATCCCCAGAGCTCAGTGGGCAGTCAATCTAGGCAATCCATGAGCACTAGGTCCACTGAGAGACCTTGTCTCAAAAAGGCAAGGGATGGGGGTGGATGGAGAGATGGTTTAGGGGTTCAGAGCGCTGGCTGCTCTTGCAGAGGACCTGGGTTCAGTTCCCTGCACCCACATGGTGACTAACAAGTGTCTGTAACTTCAGTTCCAGTGGATCTGACTCCTTCTTCTGACCTCCACAGGCACTGTACAACACCGGTGAACTTACATACATGCAGTCAATACACTCATACATATAAAATAAAAATAATATAAGGGGCTAGAGACATGGTTCAATGGTTAAAAGCACTGACTGTTCTTGTAGAAGTCCTGGGTTTGAATCCCAGCACCCACATGGCAGCTAACAACTGTCCATAACTCCAGTTCCAGGGGATCTTTTGTCCTCTGCAGGCACTATACAACACAAGTGTACTTACATATATCAGGCAATACACACATAAAGATAAAATAAAAATAATAAATAAAATATTTTAAAAAGTCAAGGTGGGGCCAGTGAGCTGATTGGTGGATCAAAGACACCTGTCACCTAGTCTGACAACCTGAGTTCAATCCCTGAACCTACGGGAAGGAAAGAGAAAACTAACTCCCAAAAGTTGTCCTCTGACCTCCACCTCACTGTGACACTCTCATGGACAAACATACATATATACAAAATAAACCTAATAAATTTGTTTTTAACGATAAGGTAGACAGCAACAGAGAAAGACACCCAACCAATATTGATCTGTAGCCTCTGCACGTACAAGTGACACATGAGCTCACACAAATAAGAATGCAAATGAAAAGTGGATCACGGACCTGAATACAAAACATAAAATCATAAAATAGGAAAACCAACCAAATCAGAAATAACCACACCCCCCATGAACACAGACAGTAACTGGAGTGAATGTTCAGAGAATGGGTTCAAGAGGAGGTCCAGGTTCCAAGAGGCAATGCGTTATCTGAGTCACCCAATACCGTCAGTAAGGGCCTGGATCTCTGCCTTACACCTGCATAGCTCTGTAAATCTCAGTGGGTTTGGTTTCTGTGCCTGTGTCTATTCCTTCAAAGTTCAAGATCATTTTCAACTACACAGCAAGTTGCCAGCCTAGGCCACAGGGTATACCATCTCAAAAAACCCAAAAAGTAAAGAAAACCTTGGAAACAAAAACATGGCTCCTGCACTTGGGAGGCTGAGGCAAGGGGTAATGAGCTCCAGGCCAGCCTGGGTTACATATAGACCCTGTCTTCAACAGGAAAGGTCAAACACAGACACTGTGTGTAGCTAATGAATGGTATCCCAGGAAGGGAGCAGAGATGACCAGAGCACAGCACCATGTAAGTCCCCAAGTCACTCACTGATCTTCCCACTTTGACTAGACCCTCTATTAGAAGGCTCTCACTGGGTACTTCTGGGTCAAGAACCCAGATGCCCAGGTTGCTTATAGGCAAGTATCAGAGTAAAGAGAGCACTGCCACCACCGCCATAGTTAGACCACATCTTGTCTAACTGTGAGAACCAGTCTTCCTGAGCCCAGAGTGTGATAATGAAGAGCTACTGAGATAGGGGAGGCCCTGGGCATCCACCCCAGCACTGCAAACAGAAGACCGGACACTCACAGATGTGCACCTGTACCTCCAGCTACAAGAAGTATTCTGCCAGGCCACCCAAAAGGCCTCCTCAGATGTGCATCAAGAGAAAAGCTCGAGGGCCACCCATTCAGTTCCCCTCCTGGAAGCAGAAATGAACAGACAGGGACAGTGGACAGCTGAGGAGGCCACAGAGCACAACAGAAAGAATACTCATGATGGGACACAGCTGTCACTCGGGCCAAATGAAAAGGGAGTACTCAGAGCAATGGCACAAGCTGCATGGTCCCAGTCACAGGTCAGGGCAAAGCACTTAGCCTGCAAGCCCGAGACCCAGCTTTATTCACAGCACCACAGACAAGTGTAGCTGAACAGAGTCTCACTGACAGGGCTGATCAATCCCGTGCAGAGCCAACAGCTCCACCCCACAGATGCAGGCTTGAGCCCTGGCCCAGCACTGGAACTGTGCTGGGCACCCTGGAACAGTAAACTGCCTCTCTGCCCTCTCTGTGCACCAGGACAGAGCACCCATCAAGGCCTGTGGTCCTTGGCTACTGACATTACATAGCTCTAGGCAGAAGTGTTTCCTGTCCCCAGGTGAAAGTGCACACTGTCCCCAGGAACTTCCTGTGTCCTGGGTCCACTCTCCTATTCTCTGCAAAGACCTCCCAAAATGGAGGTCAACCCTGACCTGCCACCACTCCCTACTCACACATTAGGATGGACCAAGTTCACATCAAGAGAACCTGAGGACAGTGTGTGGGACGCAGTTCTGGGCTTCTGTAAGGACAGACAAGTAGCAAAGGGAGTCCAGGGTGACAGAGAGGGACTGTGTGCATAGTGAGGAGCTTCCAGGCAGGAGCAAGCGGTCAGGCAGGGGCAGGAGTGCTCTGCACAGACGGCAGGCAGAAGCCAGGGGGAGTACAATACATCTGTCATCCTAGTACTCAGGAAGCCAGAAAGGAGCACTGCCCTGAGTTCTAGGACAGCCTGGGATACTCAGCAAAACCCTGTTTCAAACAAGAGTATAATAAAAAGAGAAAGCAGGTGGGGTCAGCACAGAATTCAAGCAGTGAGGAGAGCAGACGGCACCATGCTGGCAGGCTGCAGTGACATCCTAGGGGTACTGGAGCCTCAGGAGGGAAGCCTGCAAACCAGAGGGCTGAGCGATGGGACTGGGGAGGGGGAACCACAGCCTCCAGTAGGACTGACCTCAGGGGCTTCCTGTGTGGAAGGGCACACAGAGAAGGGGAGTGATTGTCACTCTAGCAGAATCTGAGGTGCAGTTGTAGCTATGACCAGGAGGACCCTGTCTGGCCCCAAGACACCACTGGACAAAGCACGTATGGCAGCAGACAGGAAGACTCCATTCCGCATAGACACGCAGCCCTGTGCACTAAGCTTGTCCAGGGGACAGCCAGAGACCAAGCAGTACCCGCCTGGAAGTTTTGACTGTCCTCTCCCACTCTGCCTGTACTTGAATGGCACCCTGGAGAGCCTGGGGAGCAACCCAAAGGGCGCCTCAGCAGACATGCCTGCCACTTTCTGGGCAAAGCCCACTTTCCACAGTGCTCCAAACTCTCTGCAATGGAGCCCTGAACCTTCCAGAACTCACTTTCTGACCCAGCCAGACTCTTACCCCTGCCTGGGCCTAGGACTTGATTTAGGATGCATCTGGGCTCCAGTTGTGATGCTACCAGTGTGCCAGGACCAGATCCCACCCTGAGCCCTGCAGTGTTGGCTACCACCTCCTTCCACGCGGCCAAGGTGAAGACAGGAGCTGTGTCTAGACGGGAGCTGTGTCGGGACGGGAGCTGTGTCTGGACGGGAGCTGTGTCTGGACGGGAGCTGTGTCTGGACGGGAGCTGTGTCTGGACAGGAGAGGATGAAGCCCCCTCCGTGCCTCATTACCCACAACACAGCCTACTCTGCTCAGCGGCCTCACACTCCCTACAAGAGAGTACAGCCCCGCCCCCACCCTGCCAGGGTCACTGCACACACCCGCTCACAGTTCATCTGCCCAGCCTGTGTGCACACATGCTCACACACTAACACTTATACTCAGCCATACACACACAGACACTCTAAAACACTCACCTGTGCACACATAAACAGCTGCACCTTGACCCTAACAGATCCACCCACTGAGCACCCCAGCTGAGCAGGGCAGCTGCTCAGGGCCTCCTGTTTCCTCCTCAGGGACAGATGCCGGGAACTGCATCACTAGAGAAGATCAGATGGTCTGTGACTGGGGGAGGGGAAAAATTCCAGGTCCACTAGTTCAAGCTCAGTTCCTACTGAATATTCCACCGTAAATGGACCACATTGCCAGTGCACTCGTGTGGACACACACTTGCGCTCCTAACCAGCACTCCATCCCTCCTTTCTTTTCCTTTCCTGTCCAGCGACGTCCACTGAACATTCCAGACTGTCAAATCTGTGTGTTACGGATGGTGCTGTGCTGTGGGTCAACTGTTCTCCAAACAGCACCATGCCACTGTCCCAAGACACCTCCCAGAGCTCCTATGCCCATGTTCTGGAGTGAGGAAGGAGGCACTTTTTTCTTTTTTTGAGACAGGGTCTCTCAGTAGCCCCAGCTGACTTGGATCTCACTACATACACCAGGCTGGCCTCGAACTCACAGAGATCCACCTGCCTCTGCTTCCCAAGTACCAGGACTAAAGGCTGCACTACCACACAGGGCCAAAAAGGCACCTCCTAAGGTCAGATTGAAGGGAAACTCCCGTCTTGACTTCTCCTTATTGCAACTTTACATGAAGGGGGAAGTTTGGCTGAAGGCTGGAGGTGGAACCCAGGGCCTCCTGCACACCAGGCAGGCACCTGCCACTGCCACCAGGGCATGTCCCAGCCCTGAAGTCAAAGAGTAAACTGAGAGAAAATGCCAATTCCACTGTCCAGTGAGAGAAGGCACTCCACAGAGCTGCCTGGCCTAATAATGTTGGCTCAGACACCCAACCTCTCTCCTTCTAAACCTGCTGGAAGCATGTGACAGGGACAACAGTCTCCTTACCAAAGAGCCAAAATCAGGACCACAGCTAGCCAGACCCCACCAGAGTTCAACTGTGTCACACATGGGGTGTGGGCTCTGAGGAGTAAGGAGTCACCTACTCCAATAATGCTGCTTAAATATTGGGGGGAGGGGGTCATTACTTCTTCCTTTTTAACTTTTGTTCCTCGGACAGTCTGCAATGAGACACCCCCCCTTTGCCTCCCTTCTCTGCCCCTCCTTTTTTTAAAAAAAGACTTCATTTCATTTTATTTGTATTTCATGTGTATGAGTGTTTTCCTTGCATGTACGTAAAGTGTAGTTGGGTGCACAATGGCCACAAAGTGGGTGCTGGGAATGAACCCAAGTCCTCTACAAAAGCAGCAGGTACTCTTAACTGCTGAGCCGTCTCTGCAGGCCCACTTTATTTTAATCGTATGTGTGTGTTCACCTGGAACTGCTGGTCATAAGCCACCCAACATGGGTGCTGGGAACCAAACCTGGGTCCTCTAAGAGCAGTTAGTGCACTGAACTGCTAAGCCAACTCTTCTGCCCCCTCCTTTGGGGGATGCTAAAGAGGGAAAAGGCCACACACCACCCTGAAAATTAGCTTATCTTCATTTAAAACAGTGTGCTTTTCAGTTTTACATTTTCCAGTGGAAAAATAAAACTACTCAGGTTGTTTGCTTAGCATGTGCACATTGGTGGGCTCCATCCCCAGCACCAGAGGGAGGAAGGGGAGGTTAATTCCTGTGGAGCTCTCTACCCTCCAATGAACAGCAGTGCCAAAGAGGTAGAGAGGGGGTGAGAGGAGGGCCCTGTGTCTGTCCTGGGCCCTGAGAGCTGGTCACCCTGTACGCTGCACATCCAAATGCGTTTTCTTTTATCCCCTGGAAGGGACATGTGCAGACACAGAATGTCTGCAACTTGCAGAATTCCCTCCCAAGGACAACTCAGATCATCAAGCTTGGCCGCAAGCGGCCTTTTTTACGCTGAGAGGTTGCTGGCCCGACAGCTATTGCTTCCTCCACATTCCTCCATCCTAACAGCACCCCATCACTTCCAGCACAGCCTTTTGCTCTTCCCAAAGCCTCTCTGGCCAGTTCCCCTGGCTCCACACCCAGAGCACAGCAAACCACTGCACACAGCTTCCTGCTCCAGCATTCTGGCACTCCACTCCAGGCGCAGCTCTACTTGTCCCAGGTGAGCACACCCTGGGATGCTCAAGACAGGCAACAGATCGTCCACCTACCATTCACGCCACAAAGAGGAAGTCCCAAGCTGACAAAGTCGCTGCCACGTGTCATCTCAGCTGCTCAGGAGGTTGATTCGGGTAGATCATGACTTTTAAGGCAAGCCTGGGCTACAAAGGGAGTCTGCCTAAAAACAAAACTGCTTTTTGCCCCTACCCTTTAAGATTTATTTATTTTTATGTGTATATGAGAACCTTCAGATATGCATATGTACCACATATATGCCTGGTACCTGAGGAGGCCAGAAGAGGGTGTTAGAGCCCCTAAAACTGGAGGTGGTCGTGAGTTGTCAAAACAAAACTTTTTAATGGCCAGGGCTATAGCTCAGTTGGTAAAGGACTTGTCTAACATGCATGAGGCTATGGGGCTTCCAGTACCACATAAACCACTCATGGTGGTACACATCTGACATCCTAACACTTGGGAAGTAGAGGCAGGAAGAGCAAAAGTTCAAGGTCATTCTCTTCTACACAGTGAATTTGAGGCCAGTCTGGGCTACACAGGACTCTGCTTCAAAAATGCAAATAAATTTTAAAAAGTTAAATGAGAGAGAACATGAGCATGTATGAATCCCAAATGGGCAAGTGGCAAAGCACAGAGTGTCTGTCCCTACCAGCTCCCAGAAGAGAAGATTCAGCCCAGCTCAGGCAGAAGAGGGGACCATTCCCACCAGGATAGTACAGGCGCACGAGCCCTGGGTGGCCCACGGGCAGCTGGGAGCTGGGACACGCAGCTTCCTGGAGTTTTTCCCTGCTCCTAGTGGTGGAAGAGAGGAGAGCCTGGCTTCACTTCAGCCCGATGGAGATGGAGAGGGGAAGCCACCCCCTGAAACACGTAGCAAGAGTCTGACCACAACTGCTGTGGCATAGGAACTTTGCTCACCCCAGCAGCAGATTAAGCTGGGGAAGTAGCTAAGGGGAAAAGCATTTGCATGCTATCTGCAAGGCCCTGGGTTTGAATCAAACATCACACCCAGCTTGGTGGCCTGAGAGCCTACATCAGCAACAGCAGCTAATCAGGAGTGGAACCCATTGAGCTAGTTACCACCCTGTCCAGCAGCAAGTCATGGTCCTGCCCAGAGGACAGCAGGCAGGCGTCACTGCCACGCAGCCCTTGGCTCCTATTAGGCTCTGAACAAGCTTGTCGGTGTCTTTTGTCTGGAGCTCGTCTGCAGTCCAGACACATGCCTGTGACCTATTTAACAAAGCACCTTCCTCCTTCTGTCCCTCATTGGAAGAGGGCCATGGAGCTGGACATGGAGGTGCAGACCCCTCATCCTAGCACCCAGGAGACTGAGACTGGAGGATGGCGTGTTTGAGGGTAACAAACCTGTCTTAACCCCTCCCCCAAAATATACACAATGTATATAAAACAAAGATGGGTGAGTGGGATGGCTCAGTGGATAAAGTCACTTGTTACCAAGCCTGACACCTAAGTTTGACTCCTAGAATTCATATGGTGGAAGGAGAGAACTGACTATACACACACACACAAACAAATACGGTGGGTGTGGTGACACACACCTTTAATCCCAGTGCTGGGAGGCAGAGGCAGGCAGAACTCTGTGAGTTCAAGGCCAGCCTGGTCTGCATAGTGAGTTCCAGGACAGCTGGAACTACAGGGAGACCCTGTCTCAAAAAGACCAAAACAAAACTGTAAGGAGCACAATCACCATGACATCATGAACTGTCACTTGGTTGTCATGCTGGTACTGAGAAAACTCCTCCTAACAGGAAATTGCAGCACAATGAGGAAAAACTGGGTCAGAATGCCAAGTCACGGTGAGGCTACCAGGCACAATCCTGATCCAGTACAAATGTCTCTGGCCTCAGTTTATCCCTCTATATGGCAAAAAGAAAAATGACCCGGGCAACCCAAATGATTAACTCAGCATACTCTTCATTGACAGTCTCACATTCATTCATATTCTCTCTCTCTCTTTCTTCCTTTCTCTTTCTCTCTCTCCCTCATTGTTTGTTTCCACCTGACCTGGAGCTGTGTTGCCTAGGCTGCCCTTAAACTCACAGCAATCCCACCTGCCTTCCCAATGCTGTACTGAGAGGGCCGCCCACTGTGCACAGGCCAGCTTTCCACACAAACACTGGCTGCTCAGAGGAAGCCAAGCTAAGGAGGCCAAGCGGGCACCCATGGTGTGAGTGGTCCTGTTTGTCCAACATGTCACTACGTGGCCTTGAGGATCAGATCAGAAAGTGGCTGCTCAGCTCCCCAGAGCCTCGTAATATGAAGATGGGCACTGGGTCGTCAGAGCAGCCGAGCAGGAATCAGAGCCAGCACAGGAGAGCTGCTTTAGAGACAGAGGGGCTGAGGGGGAAGCGTTTGGTCCTGCTTGATGGGAAGCCTCAAAAGTCAGCAAAAAAGCAGGCAGTGCAGGCCAGCAAAGTGGTCAGGGAGCTCCGGGAGTTCTAGTAGGAGGGCCAAATCTGACTCTAGACCCCTGCTCTCTTCCCATCAAAACACACTGCATAGTTATTAACATTCTAGTAAAATAGAGCCTTGAGGAAAAAAAACAAAAAACAGGCACAAGAGGACAAACAAGTGTTCCCAGGCCCTCCACATTCATCGCAGACACACTAGCGGGAGCTCTGGGCGAGGTGCCCAGAGGCTTAAGTGGAAGGCTGGGGAGAGTGGGGAAGAGGGTGCTCCGCAGCAGGCAGTCAGGGTTCAACTCCAGCAGGACACTCGCAGCTACGGGACTCTCACAAGTCCCCTCACTTGTGCGTGTTTCTTTTCGTGCATTAAACAGAACTCTTCTAGGGGCTGCTGTGGCTCTGAGATACAGCAATAGCCAAGGCCTGTGCGAAGGCCTGGGTTCAGCCTAAGCTCCGCAAACAGAAAACACAAAACTCTTGGAAGAGTGCACATGGTCTAAGAGTACCCCCAGAGCTTCCAGATGTAAGAAGAGAGATAAGGGAGCTGGGCACAGCCTTCAGCCATCAGGCCCCTCCATGTGGGGTCTATGAGGGACCTACAGAAGGCAAGGAGAGCACGAGATCTCAGGTTCAGGAGGGCTGCAGGGAAGTCAGCTCTACGGAGGCCTCCTAGTGCTGGGAGCCTAGGTGGCTGGATAGGAGGCAGCAGGTCCCACAGAGCTGCCAGGATGCTGGAAGCCAAGGTGGGAGGGGGCGCTGGGGCAGCCAGGGGGCAGCCAGGAGCCAGCCAGCAAGGTGCTGGAGCCAGGAGGGTTCAGAGTGGGACTGTGGGGAGCTGCTTATCAGGACAGACTGACTTTGAGAGGACAAGGCACTGTACACTAGTACAAGACACCCTAGCCCCCTGTGAGGAGAATGGAAGGTTCTGGGCAAGGCAGTGGTTAGAAGATCCCAAAGTGGTAGTTGAGGAAGAGGAAAGTGAGGAGGAACTGGGACAGAACGGCCTCTGCCCCACTGCACTCCTAACTTTAAGGTGTGGTCAGGAAGTAGCCCACTTCAGAGTCCAGCAGGCCCACAGAAGAACAAGGGGAAAGTACCAGAAGGTTCTATGGGAAGCAGGTTTAGAGCACTGAGCAGCACTTTCCCTCCAGACTAGAGGTAAAGGAGGTGGACAGACCAGGGGGAAGCTGAGAGCCCTGATCAGAGTGAAGATCAGTGCGCAGAGAGAAGGCGGGCAGTGCAGATGAAGCAGAGGCTGCGCAAAGGCCCTGGGCCCTGAACCCAGCACTAGGAAGGAGGGTGCAGGGTCCCTGACTTGGGAAGGCAGGCTCAGGGTTGCATGTGCTAGCACTTATATGGGACCCTGATCTATGACGCTGATGGCCAGAGTGGTATTAGTAAGAACAGCATAGAGAGGATAGGAAAAGTGCTCCCAGCACTAGGAAAAGGAAAAAGGCTGAACCTCCCAGGTCTCACTAACCCTGGGGCTGGCGAATGGTGTACTGCTTTCCAAGTGCCTTCTGCTACTCAGTTCAACCACACCAGAGCCTCCTGTTCAGGGTCAGGGCATCCCAACTAGAAGGTATCCCAGAATCCTCCCATTCACTTTGATCAGTGTGAGCGCCTTGATTTGGCCCTAATTGTGCCCCAAATAGGTGACAGTAACCCTGGTACAGAGTTTCGAAGCTTCATGGCTTTGTGGCTCAGTGAAGAGCAGACACAGAAGCTGGGTCTGGTGGTGCAAAGCTGTCATCCCAGAACATGACAGAGTGCAGCAGGAGAACTGCTATGACTTCCAAGCTGGTCTGGGAAACTTAGTGAGACCCTGTCTTAAATAAAAATCCAGACAGATGTGGTGGCACACGAGCTTCTATAGTCCCAGCACTTGGGAAGTAGAGGCCAGCACTCTGAGCTCCAGGCCAGGGTGGCAACAGAGAGACCCTGTCTCAAAAAACAAAATCAAAAAAAAAAAAAAAGAGCCAACTACATGGTTCAGTAAAAGAAAGTGTCTGCTGCCAAACCTGATGATCTGAGTTTGATTCCCAAGATCCATATGATAGAAAGAGAACGAAATCCCAAAAGCTGTCCTCTGACCTCCACACATGTGCCATAGTACATGCACTTATATCACACAGAGATAAATTAATAAATGTAAAAAAAAAAAAAACCTTTTCAAAATCAACAGAAAGACAAGCATGGAAGACACGCAGCAGCCACAGGACCCTGGCTGCATCTCCTCACAACTGTTCAGTTCGGGGCCATCCTCACCCACAAGTCTGCCCACAGGAGAGGAAAAGCCACATGTCACAGCTCCTTCTTTATGGACTTGGGTGACATTTTCTGGATGTTGGGCACAAAGCTGGACAGTGAGGTTGGGCATGCTGGGCAAGTGGCCTGTTCTCCCATTGGTGTCAGGTCTGACACAGTGCCAGGCAGCAGACATACAGACGTAGTCTGTGGGCTGTGGGGGTGCTGTGAGGGAGACAAATGGCTGTGTGCCATGACTAGCAGAGGCCTCTGGGAAGGATGATATTTGGGCTGCCAGCTAAAGGAAGGGAAGGAACTAGGAACTGAACCTATGAGGGGAAATGGGCAAAGTGCTTGGGCAGGAACTGCCCAAAGGGACACAGTGAGGATACAGCTGGCCTGTGGGGAGAAGAGAGAAGAGGCCGCAGGATGGCGAGGGGAGGGCACAGGGCAGGCAAGGCAGGCAAAGCTGGAGCATACCAGAGAGGGGATGGGATTCTATTCCAGAAGGTTCTAAGGAGAGACGAACTGTCATGTTTCCACCACACATCTGTCACCTCACAGTGACAAATCACCCTGCTCTGAAACTACTTCATCAGCAAAATCAGAATCTCATTGTACAGCCCAGGCTAGCCCAGAATGTTCTCAGTCTCCTGAGTACTGGTCTGACAGGCATGCAAAAATCACCACCCCTGCCAGGAAGCTCCTGTTGATATACTGGTGTTACATGAGTAATTGACAACATGTATCCAAGTCTGACACACTCAACAAGCATTAACTCCTGTCACTACCAAAACCCAAATTAGGGCTAGTGTCAAAATTAGGAAGTTTGAAAAAGGCCTCAAAAAGTCAGGAGCACTAACTGGGCTGGGAGACAGCTCAGCCTTGAAAGCCTGAGGATTCAAGTTCAATCCCCAGAGCTCGCATAAAAATGCCGTGTGGTGGTGCACACATGTAATCCCAGCACTGGAAGGGTTGGAGACAGGAGGATCTCTGGGGCTCCCTGGCCAGCCAGTCCAGGCTGTGAGAAACCTTGTTCAAAGGAGGTAGTCTGAGGGTACCACAAAGGCTACCTCCTTGGCCTCCGCACATGTGTGCGCATGTACACCCAGGAGCACTTCTTTACTAAATGAGCTTAGTTGAGTGGATCCTTCCCTCTCCTCAACCCTACACTGCAGTACTTGCCTGTTAATAACACCTAATATCCAGGCAGGGTAGCATGTACCTGCAGTTCCAACTACTGAAGCAGGAGTTGAAAAGCCAGCCCTGACAACATAGCAGAGCTCTGTCTCAATACATTCCTCCTCTCTGCCAGGTCCTTAACAATTTACAAAGCACTTTCATAAGTGTTACAAGAACTTGTTAATTAATAACTACTGGTCTCCACGTTGTTAATCTAGTGATGGGGCTGCAGATTAGCTAGTTCTGTCAAGACATACATGTGTGTCTCCCTCCTCGGGATCAAGTAACCCGATGTGACAATCTGCCTGCATTTATACCAGTTGTGCTTTCTATTCTCAAAACGTCCAAATTAAACACCGTTGATAACACCAGTGTTACAGACAGCTTCTAGTGGGTTAGGCAAAAAGTGCTTTACCTGATTCTTCTGCCCCTTACGCTAATGCATTTTTATTGCTCCATTTTTCAAGTGAGGTAATTGATGTGTGCGGAGGCTAAGGGCTTCGTTCAAGGACGCTCAGGAGGAAGGGCTGGGGCAGAGATCCCAGCACAAGACGCTCCCTCACAGGTACAAGGACCGTGCAAAGGGCTTATAATACGCTGTTTGGCACAAAGCAGGTAATTCGGCAAATTATCCGGACAATAGTACTTTCTAGTTCCCATGGGTGTCACCTCTAGGAGACCTTGCGAGTCAGGGTGACTGCTGCGTTCCCTGCACCTGACCCCACGCACGCTTGAGGGAGAGGTTGATGAATGAATGAATGAACGGTCTTTCCCCAGAAGCACAGCGACCTGCGCAAGGCTTTTCGTCCCTGTGGCGCCTGACGCCGTCTCTTACAGAAAAGCATAGGGGTACTTCAGGACGCGGCCTGGCGCCCACTCGGGGAACACGCGACGCGCGCTTTTCCCACGGCTCAGGGCGGCGGGAAGGGCTCCAGGAGAAGGGCTGGCGAGACGCGTCCCGGATCCCCCCGGGACACCGAACGCCCCGACGCCGCGAGACAAAGACGCCGGCCCGGCCCGTCGCGCACCCTCCTCCGTGGGGACCTCCTCCCGCCAGGCCAGGCCAGGCCCCGGCCGAGCGGACCCCCAAGCCGGCCGCACCTCGTCGCCCGTGGGCCGCCGTTCGGGGGGTCGCGCTGCCGCCGCAGGCCGCGGGCCGCCGGCCTGTCACCTTCAGTGCCGCCCGGGCCCCGCTGCCCGGCGATGGCGGCCCTCAGCGCGGAACCATGGCGCTCCAGCCGCGCTTTCCGGACGCCTCGGCGCCCCCGCCGCGCCCGCCGGCCGCAGCACCCCCGGCGCGCCCCAGCGGCATACCTGCTGTGAGAGCGGGACCAGTGGCGCCGCCATCTTCGCGCGGACTCGGCCTCCCGAGCGCCGGAGGGGCGAGGGCGGGGCCGCGCGTGCGCACTGGGGCGGAGGCGGGCCAGGGTGCGCGCGCAGCCGGACGAGGGCGAAGGCGGGCCTGAAGACCAAAAGGAGGATCCGGGAAAGGGAGTCGGGGGCGGGGCCTGAGGGGGCGGGGCGGGGTCCCGCGTGCGTTGTCTGGCTGGAGTGGGCGGGGTGGAGCGACTCGGGGGCGGGGCCTCGCAGCCTGGGAGGCGCGCCAGGCTCTGGAACCCCAGTGGAGGGTGGGGCTAGGTCCCGCAAGGGCTAGACCCACAGACTGACCGGCTCGGGTGTGTGGAGTCGGTCCGCCTTCGGCTGCTTGCGAATGGAGGGCTCTCTGCTAGGAGTGCTCTGCAGAGGCCGACGCCCTCCGCCTGAGGCACAGGCTGCTCAGTTCGCACAGCAGCAGTGCACGCACGCACGCACACACGTTTTCTGGGCCTTGCGGCCTGGGTAAACCCGGGCGCTGGCCTAACCCTCTGCTCTAGCAGTCTGTACAAAATGCCTACCGTGCTGAACTTTCCTGGGGGATGGGAACAAACGTCTGCTCACCCCAGAGAGGCCGCCGAGACCCAACAAAATACAATTGCGCCCAAGTCCAGCTTGGTCCCTGGGCTATGTCACAATCACCCAGTGGACTTGCTAAAAGGACATGGGTTCTGATTCTGTTTGTAGATGTGGGTGTGCCCTGACATTTTGGCTTTTTAAAAAAATGTACGTGTCTGATCCCCTAGAGCTAGAGTTACAGGCCATTGTGAGCCAACCTATGTAGATACCGGGAACTGAACTCGTCCTCTGAAAGCATACTTAATTGTTGTACCATTTCTTCTGCCGCTCTGGCATTTTTGTTGTTCAGTTCATTCTTTCTAACTACTATTACTGATGTGTGTGTTTGTGTGTGTGTGTGTAGTCACACAATTTTCAGGAGTCAATCCTTTCCATTCGCCATGGGTTGGAGAATGGAATTGAGGTCAAACTCGCCACCTATGTATTCATCTATCTGCTATTTGCTATTTATTATTTTAGTGTGGCTTGCTGTATACTTAATAAACTCACTCATTCAAAACCGAAAAGATGACTTGGTAGATCGTTCTCTGGACCCTGCAAGAGGGTGCGCAGAGGCGGCTCAGGGGAGAGGAACGGGTTGACTTATTTGTCCGGTTATTTAATTTGGGGGTGGGCATGCACATTCATGTTGAAGTCAGAGGATGATATATGGTGGTGGTCTCCTCTTCTGCCACCACATGGGTCTCAGGGGTTGAACTCAGGTCATCAGGTTTTTGGGCCAGTCTCTTTTTTAGAGACAGGGTCTCGTGCAGCCCAGGCTGGCCTCAAACTCTCTTTATAGCTAAGGATGCCCTCCTGCTTTATCTCCCAGGTGCTAGGATGACAGGTATGTACCACTGTGCCTAAAGAGTCGGAGAGCACTCTTCTCTGGGTGACGACAGACAAGGTTGAGCAGGTCTGACTTATCTTTTGCACATTTCCAGACCTGCCTGGTGTTTGCCATTCAGAAATGGATTGAGGAGGCTTGGGTTGCATCCCACCACTGAACTACCAAGGGCTGAGTCTTTTGTTTCCGTTTTTTTTTTTTTTTTTGAAAGATTTGTTTTATTTCTGGCCAGACATGGTGACACAGACGTTTAATCCCAGCACATGGGAGGCAGAGGCAGGGGGATCACTGTGATTGAGACCAGCCTGGCCTACATAGCATATTAGACCAGCTGGAGCTATACAGTGAAATCTTGTCTCAAAAAGAGACAACAAAAAACCCACAATCATTTTGTTTGGGGAGGGTGCTGGAGAGATGGTTCAGTGGTTAAGTGTATCAGCTCCTCAGACAGAGGACCTGGGTTCGGTTCCCAACACCCATATATGGTGGTTAACAAATGTCTTAACCCCAGCTTCAGGGAATCCAGCATTCTCTTCTGGCCTCCATGAGCACTGCATACATGTGGTAGACTTATATACATGTAGGCAAAACATCCATAAACAATGTTTTTTAGGATTTATTTAACTTTAAATGTTCTCTTTTGATTTTTATGTGTATGAATGTTTTGCCGACATATATGTGAGTGCACCCATGCATGCAATACCCAGCAGAGGTCAGAAGAGAGGTTCAGATGCCCTGGAACTGAAGTTATGAACAGTTTGTTTTGTGCACGTGCCAGCATCCCATGTGAGTGCTAACTACTGAATCCAGGTCTTCTGCAAGAGAAACAAACCAGTGCTCTTAACTGCTAAGCCGCTTCTCTAGCACTGACTTTCTTTTAATTTATGTACATCTGTCGTCTGCATTTGTGTGTGTATGTGTGTGTGTGTGTGTGTGTGTGTGTGTGTGTGTGAAAGTGAGTGCAGGTGCCATCAGGGGGTGTAGATCCCCTGGAGATGGAGTCACGGGTGGTTGTGTGCCACCTGAAATAGGTGCTGGAAACAGAACTCAGGTCCTGTGCAAGAGCAGTAAGTGCTCGTACCTACTGACTGTCCTCCAGGCACCGTAATTCGGGCGGCACAGCCTTTGCTCCTTCTCTCCGTTCTCCTCCACCTTTCTGTGACAGTTAGAGCTTGTCTGCCCGGGGAAGTTCTTTTTTGTTTAAGATTTATTTTTATGCTGGACTTGATGGTGCATGCCTTTAATCCCAGGACTCCAGAGGCAGAGACAAGCAGATCTCTGTGAGTTCAAGGCCAGTCTGGTCTATGTAGCAAGTTACAGGATAGCCGGGGCAACAAAGAGACAGTGTCTCAAAAAAGACCCCCCCCCAAAAAAATATTTTTATTTTATGTGTATGAGTGCTTTGTCTGAATGTATATAAGTGTACCACATGTGCACAATACTGGTGGGGACCAGAAGACGGGGTTGGACCCCCAGGAACTGTAACTCCAAATGGTTGTTAGCTGTCATGTGAGTGCTGGGACCTGAACCTATTGGTCCCCTGCAAGAGCAGCCAGTACTCTTAACCATTAAGCCATCTCTCCAGCCCCATGGAGGTTTTTCTTTTAAACCCTAATTGCCCCCATTGTCTATTTGTGTCTGTTCGTAATATTTTTATTTGTTTGTTTATTTGTATAGGGTTGAGAGGGTCTATTAGGTAGCCCTGGCTGTCCTGGAACTCACAATATAGATGAGACTGGCCTTGAACTCACAGAGATCACCACCCACCTGGCTAATTCTTTTATTAATGAGACTAAGAACCCCAAGAGGGGATCTTGTTTCCTGGGTGTCACATGGTGGCTCTGCTGGGACTTTGCATGATTTATTTTCTTTCCTGCCTTTTAATTCTCTCATTGACAGAGAAAATGAACCTGTTCCTGAACACTAAGAGGCATCACTTCCACCCTGTGGATCCCAGGGGGTGGAATTCAGCTCATCAATCTTGGCAGCAAGCACCTTTACCTGCTGAGCCACCCTGCCGGCTTGCTCACTGTGCGTGGCCCTGGGTTCCAGCCCTTGAGCCACCCTGCCGGCTTGCTCACTGTGCGTGGCCCTGGGTTCCAGCCCTTGAGCCACCCTGCCGGCTTGCTCACTGTGCGTGGCCCTGGGTTCCAGCCCTTGCACACCACATTGCTACTACTGATTTGCAACCAGAAAAAACAAGCATCCTTCTTTTCCAAGATGTATTTTACTTGCTCCTGCAGAGGACCTGAGTTTAGGTCCCAGTGCCCACCTAGCAGCTCACAAGTGTCTGTAACTCCACCTCCAGGCAATTCCAAGCCCCTTCTGGCCTCTAAATGCACCTGTAGGCATAAACACACACACACACACACACACACACACACACACACACACACACAGAAACTCACATATACACATAATTAAAGAATAAACATAAGTCAGGCATGGTGGTGCACACCTTTAATCCTAGCACTTAGAAGGCAGAGGCAGACAGAGCTCTATGAGATCAAGGCCAGCCTGGTCTACATAGAAAGTTTCAGGCCAGTTATGGCTATAGGGAGACCCTGTCTCAAAAGACAATAAAGAAAATATTTTAAGAATGTGTTTTTTATGGCCTTTTATTTCGTGACAGTATTCAAGGAGGTTAGAAAAGAGGGTAGGAGCTCGGAGCTTAGAGCAGGTTCCATTCTACGCTGGCCTCTGGCTTCCAGGCTGTGTTCTATGCAGGGGAAACTTTTTTTTTTTTTAAGACAGGGTCTCACCATATAGCCCTGGTTGGCCTGGAAGCCAGAGATCCAATTGCCTCTGCCTCCTGAGTGCTGGGATAAAAGGCATGTGCTGCCATGCCTGGCCAAAGGAAAAAAAATTTTAATGTGTATGAGTGTTTTGCCTGCATGTATATAAGTGCAGTGCCTGTGGAGGTTAGAGGAGGGGGCGTCCGATCTCCTGGAACTGGAGTTAAGGATGGTTGTTAGCTGCCACGTGGGTGTTAGGAACTGGACCCAGGTTCTCCGCAAGAGCAGCCAGCACTTGGAACTGCCGAGCCATCTCTGCAGCTCCCAGGGGAAACCTCTTGATGTACTGGGGTCACAGTGATCTACAGGACTCGTGGGGGTGGGACGACACGAGGGGTACCGCCAAGAGCCTGGAAACATGTTTTAGAAACTGGACAGATGAGCATGCGGATGCGTGAGCTTTCAGAGATGTATTGAGGCGGAACCAAGGCTGTCAGCATCTGCATCTGGAGTGGAGCTGACTACAGCTCACCCTGTCTGTGGAATCCCCTGAAATTGTTGGCATTCCTGTGGAACTTTCCTACCATCATCTCCTTCTCATCTTCCTCACGGGCTTTCCTTACTTCTTCCTTCGCCTGTATGGCATCCATCTCCCTTTCTGGACCCTGGAGAAAAAGAGAGAGAGAGAGAAAAAAAAAAACAGGTTGGGATGGGGGCTCATTTGGTGCTTGAGTTCAGATGGTAGAGTGCTTGTAGCTCAGTTAGTAGAGTGCTTGGGACTTAGTTTGTGCTTGCCTAGATGCGTGAAGCCCTGGATGCAATCCCAAGCGCTGCATAAGCTGAGCATGGTAGCACACACCTGGGGCATGAGGATCAGAAGTTCTAGGTCACTCTGAGCTATATAACAAGTTTAGACCAGCCTAAGGATACTTGATATCCTGGCTCTAAGTAAACTAACTACATCTAGGAGTGCCAGGACATCTTGGATCCCAGGACCTGAGAGGCAGAGTCAGGAGGATTTCCACAAGCTGCAGGGTGAGTCCAAAGTCAACAGAAGTTACATTATTGAGAGTCTAAAAAGAAACTAAACAAGGGCTGGAGAGATGGCTCAGCAGCTAAGAGTGCTTGTTGCTCTTGCAGAAGACCCAGGTTCAGGGCTAGAAAGGTGGCTCAGCAGTTACAAACACTTTCTGTTCTTCCAGAGGACCTGGGTTCAATTCCCAGCACCCATATGGTAGCTAACAACTGTGTGTACCTCCAATTCCAGGTGACTCAGCACCCTCTTCTGGACTCTGTGAGGCACTGCGCACATATGGTACACTTATATACATACAGACAAAACATTCATACACATAAAGATTAAAAAATATTTTAAGAAGACGACCTCGTCTCGGTTTCTAGCCTCAGAACCTCAGTCAGATGGTTCACAACCACCTGTATCTCCAGCCCAAGGGGATCCAATGCACCTCCTGGCCTCTGCAAGCACTACACCCATGTGCACAGAACCACACAGACATATACATACACAAAAATTAAAATGTATTTATTTATTTATTTAATGTGTATGAGTGTTGTGCCTGTATGCATGTAAGTGCACTTGTGACCTGTGTCATGCAATGCTCATGGAGGACAGAAGATGGCATTGGATCCCCTGGAGCTGGAGTTATAGACAGCTGTTATGTACTGCATGGGTGCTGGGAACCAAACCTGGATCCTTTGCAAGAGCAGCCAGTGCTCTTAACTACTGAGCCATCTCTCCAACACGTAAAAAGAAATCTTAAAAATAAACTAACTAAAGAAAAGCAAGGGGTAGTGGCATGTACACACTTGTAAGCAGAGGGAGGAAGATCACAAGTTCAAAGTCATCCTCAGCTACATAGTGAATTTGAGGATAGCCTGAGCTATATAAGACCCTTTCTCAATAAAATCAAAACAACAAATTAAAATTCTTTGTAGCCGTGTGTGGACACAGAACACGGGAAGAGGAGGCAGGAGGATCAGGAGTTCAAGGTCATTTTCCCTAGTTACAAAGTGAGTTTGAAGCCCAGCTGGCCTTAAGAGATCCTGACTCAAAGAAAACGAAACAAAAC
Organism: Eospalax fontanierii; assembly: GCA_035773235.1. Taxonomy (NCBI): domain Eukaryota; kingdom Metazoa; phylum Chordata; class Mammalia; order Rodentia; family Spalacidae; genus Eospalax; species Eospalax fontanierii. The sequence goes on from CM069554.1 coordinate 11,543,154, forward strand.
AAAACCAACAAAAACTCTCTCTATATATACATATCTAGGTATATATAAAATATATATGATATATAAATATGTATATATAAAATAGAGGGTTTGGTGTAACTCACACTTTCAGACATTTGAGCAACATCTTGAAATCTACCCCCAAATAATAAGGGCCACTGTCTAAAGTGCATAGAATATCCTCGTGCATACAGACCCAAACTAGATATAACCAAAGCCATACCAACAGAGCATGGCATAAACATCCTATAATACAGAAGAAGGTGAGGAACTACAGGACCGGGGGTGATGACTTCGAGAACACTATCTCGCTAACAAGCTTACTAGGCTGTGAGCTCTTTTTGTAATATAAACATACAGCTTTAATCCATCATGACCCTTCTTCTCCCTGACCAAGAATAATTTGTGTGTGTTATGTAAATATCAGCACTGAAAGCACTGAATATTTTTGGAAGCAACGAATTATCCCATTTGTGTTGCAAACGACGGGTGGGATTAGACTGATAACACCTATTTGAGGTTGTGTGTGCTGTTCTGGGTCAGTAGGGGATCAGAAAGGGAAAAAGAAATCTCCTGATAAGACAGGCTCCTCACTCCTTCCCTATTTCTTGTTGGATGTATGGTTTCATTAAATAGAGAGCAAGGCCTTTGTTCAGGAAGTGTGAGAGAATGCAGAAGGAACAAGTTCTCAAAACAGATTCAGCTGACTCCTGAGTCCAACTGATACCAAGGGGTCAGGCTGTCTTTGTTCAAGCACAGCCGTAATCTCTGCAGGGATGATTTAGGGGGAAAGAGCACTTGCTGTGTGAGCATGAGGACCTGAGTTCAAATCTCCAGGACCCACGTAAAATCCAGGCACGGCTGTGCGCAAGCCTGTAACCTCAGTGCCGTGGAGGATGGGTACAAGCCGATAGTGGGAGCTCAAGGAATTAAGGTGGAGCACACACGCAGACTGAAGAACGAGGTGTTAACACAAGCACTAGCCAGAAAGACACAATGCTGAAAACACAAACGCTGGCTGGAGAGCTGGTGCAGAAATCAAGAGTGCTTTCTGCTCTCGCAGAGAACGGAGGTTCAGTTCCCAGCAAGCACATCCTGCAGCTCACAACTGCCTGTAACTCCAAGGGAACCAGTGCCCTCTTCTGGAATCCAAGGGCACTGCACTCATTACATATATACAAGTGTACATGAATAACAAATTTTTTTTGAACTTTTAAATCTTTTTAATCCCTATATCCCCAGCTAGCCTGGAACTCACTATGTAGGTCAGGCTGGCCTTGAATTCACAAAGATCTGCCTGCCTCTGCCTTCCAAGTGCTGGGATTAAAGACGTGCACTACCACACCCAGCCTTGAATAATAAATCTTAAAAACATAATAATAAATACTAGGGTTCTCACTATGGCTTGCATAAGTGACCTCTACAGCTGATGTGTCAGGAAGCACAGTTCTTGGTGCTGCTTGGAGGTGGTAGACCGCCCTGAGAGGTGGGATCTACAGCAGGTATGGTATGGTGGTGCACACCTATGAGCTGTGAACGTAAGTTCCGCAAAATCCTGTCTCTTAAAACTAAACGAAACATTCTAGGGGTTGTACAGATGGCTCAGTGGCTAAGAGCACTGACTGATCTTGCAGAGGACCTGGGTTCAATTCTCAGCACCCACATGGCAGCTAACAACCGTCTATAGCTCCAATTCCAGAGGATCCAAAACCCTCCCTTGGCCTCCTTGGGCATTTCATGACACAGTGCACTTACATACATGCAGGCAATGTACTCGTACATACAAAATAAAGATAATCAATTTTTTAAAAACTAAACATTCTACAAAGGCTGATGAACTGATTAGCACTTCCGTGACTATGGAAAGTTTGGAATGTTGCAGGTCCAGAGCCTAAGTACATCTTGGGCCATGTTTAGCCCCTTAAATAGCCACTCCTTGCCCACCTCTGTTTCTGACTTAACATCTTGTGACTAACACATAAAAACCTTTAGGAATATATTAACAAAGCCCTAGCTCCCACCAACCAAAAAGTCTGAATGCCATCAGATGGCACCTGAGGCCTACAGCCGAGATTTCTCTTTCGCTGCATCTACCTAATGTTTCCACCAATGTATGTGAAGTGTCTTGACTTATGACTTTTCTTTGTTCTGTTACTATAAAAACTTCATGAAACTGCTTCCGCACTGGAACATGGAATTTGGAAACACTGAAACAGTGTTTCTGGGCCATGGTCACTCATATTTGGCTCCAGAACAAACTAGCTCTTATCCCCTTCGAGGTGAGAGTTGTGCTTTTTGTGACAACAGATCCCAGAACTCAGAGGCTGAGGAAGGACGCCTGTGACCCCAGTACACTGGAGATGCCAGGACTATGAGATGACCACCAGAGACAGTGGCAGGTGTGGCATGATCCTGGCCTGAGCCTGGGAGACAACCTGCTGTGGTTGGCAGAGCCAGAAAACTGGAGTTGCCCAGGCCCTGTAGAGCTCAGAAGATCATGAGGTTTTGTTTAACAAAGTGTCCCTAGGTTCTTTACTCTTGAAATAAGATGGTATGAATTTGTTTTAGGTTTTATAGGAGCCCACAGTCCACAGTTAAGAGACTTTTTGAAGAGATTTTGAACCTTTTGTTGTTGTTGTCTTTTTGAAACAGGGTCTCCCTGTAGCCCCAGCTGGCCTGAAACTCACTATGCACACCAGGTTGGCCTTAAACTCACAGAGATCCGCCTGCCTCCTGCGTGCTGGAACTAAAGTGTGCACCACTATGTCTGGCATGTGACTTTGAACTTTTTAAAGACTGTGAGGCTTTTAAGGTTGTATTGTTTTATACTGAGATATTAACATTAACATGAGGTCTTTGGGACAAAAAAATGGAAGGTTGTGGTTTAATAGTGATCTGTCTATATGTTTGACAAGGAGTCGGTTGTGCTGAGTCAATAACTTTAGTTATCTTCCCTCTGGGAAGAGGGACCCTAAGCTGAGGAATTTCCTCTATCTGATTTGCTTGGTATGTCGCTGAGGCATTTTCTTGATTCCTGAATGATGTGGGAAGGCTCAACCCACCAGCCCACTGTGGGTGATGCCACCCCTGGGAAGGAGCTCCCCTGTTGTATAAGAGAACGAGCTGAGGGGCTGGAGAGATGGCTCAGTGGTTAAGAACACTGACTGCGCTTTCAGAGGACCCAGATTCGATTCCCAGCACCCACATGGCAGCTAATAACTGTTCTTAACTCCAGTTCCAGGGGATCCAACGCCCTCCTCCGATCCCTGTGGGCATTGCATGACATGCGTGCACCTTCCTACAATGCAGGCAATACACTCATACACATAAAATAAAAAAAATAATAAATAAAATATTTTTTAAAAAGGAGCCTCTGGGCTCCTGCCCCGAGCACCTGCCTTGGCTTCCCTCAGAGACGAACTTGTCACTTGGAAGAGTGAGATGAAATTAACCCTTTTCTCCCCAAGTTGGTTTTGGTCATAGTATTTATCAGAGTGACAAACAAGTTCGAATACTAGAGTAAAAAAAAATTTTAAGAGGCCTGGAGAGATGACTCATTCATTAAGAGTGCTTACAGCTCTATCAGAGGACATAAGTTCAGATCCCAATACCAACACTGAGTCCTCCCTCACAAAGCCTGTAATTTTAGCTACATAGGACCTGATGCCTCCCCTCTGGCCTCTGTGGGCACACACACACACAGACAGACACACAAATAAAATAAATGGTTTTCTTTTGAGACAAGGTTCCAACTTGTCTGGAACTTACAGAGCTCCACCTGCCTCTGTCTCCCAAGCGCAGGGGTTAAAGGCAGGCACCACAACACATGCATAAGATACATCTTTTTTAAAAGAAAGAAAAAGAGGCCAGCAAGATAGCTCAATGAGTAAAGGCATTTGCCACACAAACCTGATAACCTGCATTCAATCCCTGGGCTTCACAAAAAGCCACATGCTGCGGTCTATGTGTGATCTTGGCACTCCCGCGGCACACTGGGAGATGGAGCCAGAACTGTCAGGCAGGCGGGCCAGCTAGCTGTAGTATACAGTGTGGCAGAAACAAGACCGACTCTCCCCAGAGAGGTGGAAGGGGATAACTGAACTGACCCCTAACAGTTGTCCTCTGACCTCCACACAGGAACTGTCATATGTGAGCACCCATATGCATGCACACACACGTACACACACGCACACAAAATATGTGGTGGGAGCTTGTGGGAGGTCCTGTCATTGGGGACTGTCCTAATGGGGACTGAGAGACACTGCAGTCTTCTCTCTTCTGCTCTCTGGCTTGCTAATAGGTGATCAGCTCTATTCTGTCATGCGTCTCCACCAGGATGAACCCACCTTGAGGCAAACCCAAAAGGAAAGGACAGAAGAAACCACCAAAGTCATGAGCCACGCAACCCAAATATTTGTTATTATTTTTAATTGTCTGTGTGTATGTGTCACTTGTGTACAATGTCTGTGGACAAAACGTCTGTGTCAGGAGAGGGCATCAGATCCTCCGGTACTGGGGTTACAGATGGTTGTTAGCCACCATGTGAGTGCTGGGAACTGAACCCGGGTCCTCTGCAGGAATAACCAATGACCTTAACTGCTGAGCCATCTCTCAGCCCATTTTTTCTTTTTATATCATGGTTGCCTCAGTGACAGGAAGCTGATGAACACAGCCACATTTGCATGAATTTCACACACAGGACAAGTTTGCAGCGAGTGTGATGCTTGTCAACAGGATTTTGAGTCACATTGTTGGCAGGCATGGGAGGGAGTTTCTAGGCTGGGTTAGCGGAGCTGGGAAGACGCACCCTGAAAGTGGGGGCACCTTCTCACAGGGTGCTGACTGATCACAAAGGAGAAAGTGCGCGGAGCACCAGTGCTCGTCTCTGCTTCCAGACGGATGGCGGATGTGATGTGACCGGCCGCCCCACTCTCCTGCCGCAGTGACTTTCTGCCATGATGGACTGATATTCCAACTGTGAGTCAGAACAAACCCTTCCCTCCTACACTCTTTTTGTCAGGGTATTCTATCACAGTGACAGAAATTAAGACAGGAATGCAGCAGCACCTGTTTGGGAGGGAGGACTGACTGTAGGGATGAATGGGGCTCCTAGAATATTGGCACCATGCTGTATTTTAAGTGGGCGGGATGTAAAACTTCATCGAGCCCATGCCTAGGCTTCAAGATGAAATTTATAAACATAAACGATAGATAAGAGAAAGGGTAACTGAAGTGAGGCATGGGTCACACACCTGTCACCCAGCACAGGGAGGCAGAGCGGGGAGGTCTAGGTCAGCCTCAGGTACACAGCAAGTTTGAAGTCAGCCTGGGCTACATGAGACCTTGTCAAAAAAGAAAGACAGGTCCGGAGAGACAGTTCAGGGGTCAGGAGCACTGGCTGAGCAGTGGGTTGGGTTCCTATCATCCACATGGTAGCTAACAACCATCTAGAACTCCAGTTCCTCCTCCTGCCCTCTACAGGCATTGCACACATGGCACACTTACATACGTGCAGGAAAAACACTCATACACATCAAATACAATTTTTAATTTTTTAAAAAAAGAAGAGAGAGACAGAGACGGGGGGGGGAGAGACGGAGAGAGTGAGAGGGACTGACTGGCTGCGCATACCTTGGTCTCTCCCCAGGTGGCCTTGCCAAACTTCTCTGCATACTCTTCATCGTCTGTGATGAGGAAGTTATCGAAGATGGTTCCAGATCTCACCTGAGGATGGAAGCAGGCCACCGTCGCTGATGGAGACGCGGCAGCCTTTCACACAGTCATGCTTAGTCAGCACTATAACAGTGACCAGCTGCGAATGCTGATGAGGCCCATTCTAGGATGGTAGAAACACTCCATCTGGGGCTCAGGGGGCCGAGGACATCTTAGCATGTGGAAGGGCCCGGCCTCCATCACCAGTGCCAGTGTGAGGCAGTGGGCATCACCCGGGAGCTAGCCAGGCCCCACCCCAATATATATCCCATGGCTGATGAGAATGACAGTCAGTTCCCAGTTCTAAGCCTGGGAAAGGAGCTCCAGAGGGGGCAGGAATGTTGGACCCATGGCTGTATCTCCGCATGCAACTATCTACCATACAGTAAGCACAAGAGAAAAAATGAGAGCTGGGGTGGAAGAGAGGGCTCAGTGGTTAAGAGCACGGGCTGCTCTTACAAAAGACCAAGTTCAGTTCCCAGTACCCATACTGAGCAGTTCACAACCACCTGTAAAGGGATCCAATGTCCTCTTCTAACCTCTGTGAGCATCTACATACAGTCACATATCCTCACATAGATAGACATTTCACATACAATAAAATTTTTAAATAAATTGATAAGGCCAGGCATGGTGGCACCTGCCTTTAATCCCAGCACTCAGGAGGCAGAGGCAGGCAAATCTCTGTGAGACTGAGATCTATATAGAGAGTTCCAAGTCAGCCAGGGCTACAGGGAGATCCTGTCTCAAAAAACCAATAAATAATAAATAAATGGCTGAAGAAATGGCTCAACAGTTGAGAGTGCTTGCTGGTAAAGCATAGGAACTGAGTTCAAGTCCTCAGCACCCACATAAAAAGTTAGACATGGTGTCCATAACTCCAGCACTTGTGGTGGAGAGGTGGCAGAGACAGGAGGATGGCTGGGGCTTACCAGATGCCAGCCCAACTCCAGGTACAGTGAGAGTCCCTGTCTCAAGGGGATAAGGTAGCAATGACAGAGCAGAACACCATGGCCCCTGGCCTCTGCCCACACATATGCACACACACACACACACACACACACACACACATACACACACACACACACGGAAAAATGAATTAGCTTGCTATGGAGTTTATGTTAAAATTTGTTATTAAAGTAGTCAGTCATGACAGCATATGCCTGGCATCCCAGCACTCAGGAGCTGAGGCAGGAGGATCACCATTTTCAGGTCAGCCTGAGCTATATAGCAAGTCCAGAGCTATTAAAGCAAAACAAACTCAAAACCTCATCACCTGCCACAGGTCCAGGCCGATGGCACCAATGTTCTCGAACTCGGAGAGGTCATACTGCGCTAGGTAGCCAGTGGGCTTCATTTTCTGGTGGAGCCACACGTCCTTGTTGATGCCTTCCGCTTTCAGACCATCCTGCAAAAATAGACTCCTGGGCTGGAATCCTGGGATGGCAGGGTGGGACAGAGACAGGGGCAGGGCCAACCAGGGGTCCCACGTCATACCTGGTAGGGTGGCTTCTGCAGCCAGTCCCCGTCCAGCTCGCTGTTCCAATCGCTGGGCTTGCTGGTTCCCGTGTCCAGAAAGTGCTTCTCCCAGTCCTTCCAAGACAGAAAGCAAGGGTGACCATGGAGGCTCCACGGGAAAAGGGAAATGTGTTTTAAAAACATTTTTATTATAATGATTGATTGATTGTGTCACATGCATACAGGGCACATGTGGAGATCAGAGGACAAGTTACAGGAGTCAGTTCTCTCCGTCCGTCATGTGGGTCCTGGGGATCAAACAGGTCATCAGGCCTGGCAGCGAGCACCTTTACCCGCGGAGCCATCAATCCATCTCAAAGCAATTCTTTGATGTGTGCATGCTCAGTGGGGGGGGACAGAACCTAGATTGTGTGCTTGGGGCCCTGTGCTCATATGGGAAACTCTTAGACAGGTGGGTAAGGGACAGACCACCGTCGCCTGTCACAACGCTCTTCAGTTTAGTAGTTTGAGGATGTCAGACTGGATCCCAGCAAGGGATCCCTGCTTGCTATAGTGGTTTTTGAGGATTCCTGGTGTGTTTTGGCCAAATGGAGGGGAGGAAGGAGAAAGAGGAGGAGAGTGAGGGGAGCCCTGCTTCCGCACTAAAACTTCCACAGGGCCACACGAATGGACTTCAAGATAATGGAGAGTCAAAATGACCAAATCATCAGGGCTGGAGAGATCGCTCAGGGGTTCAGAGTAAAGGCTGCTCATGTAAAGGACCTGGGTTCAGTCTCAGCACCCACATGGCAGCTAACAACCATCTGTAATTCCAGTTCCAGGGGAATCCGACTTCTTCTTTTGGCCTCCACAGGTATTTCACGCATACATGCAGGCAAACACTCAAACACATAAAAAATAAGTAAATTAAAAACTTCATTTTCAGTCCAGCATGATGGTGCACACCTTTAATCCCAGCACTCTGGAGGCAGAGGCAGACAGATCTCTGTGAGTTCAAAGCTAGCCTGGTCTACTTAGGGAGTTCTAGGCCATCTGGAGTTATAGGGAGATCCTGTCTCAAAAAGACCAAAAACCACACTTTTTTTTCTCTTAGCCAGGCATGGTGGCTAGGCTTTATCCCAGCACTCTGAAGGCAGAGGTAGGCAGATCTCTGTGAAATTAGGGCCAGCATGGTCCACATAATGAGTTCCAGGTCAGCTGCGGCTACAGGGAGACTCTGTCTCAATTCTTTTTTTTTTTAAATTTTCAAATTGGAGTGTTTCTGCTCCCTGTTGAAAGTCACCCAGTGCCACTGTGTCTGACCAGCACCTCTGTGGCTATCAAACCCGACAGTGTTCTTTTAGTTGCCCACCAGCCTCCACCAAACCCACAAGCTAAGAATGTTAAACTAAACCTCATGGTGGAACACGGTGTTTGGGGAAACCTGATCTGTGTTCCTGAGCTATGGTCACTCACACTGGGCTCCAGGATACGCTCCCTCTTATTCCCTCTGAGGTGAGAGCTGTTCCTGTGTAGTCACTGCTAAGCAGCTTGGAAAGCCCATAGTCCCAGGTATGGCTTGAGTGACGGTGTGAAAGAAAGGGGCTGCACATCTGTCTTCAACCCCGTGGTGGTCCATGGACTATTCTAGGCGGACACAGGATGACTGTGAAAGTGTTGACGATCTGAACACTGGGCAGTAGAGGGAAGAGGTTGTGACAGCCCAGCGCGGTGATGCACCCCGTCCCCTCAGCGCTCATGAGACGGCGCTGGAAGATCAGCCTCAGCGATGGATGAGTTTGAGGCTACGCTGGCCCACATAGGACCCAGCTTCCAAAAAAAAAAAACAAGGCAACAAAGCACTTTGGCTGAGCCCTGTTTCTGCAGTCATCAAACTGCCCTGGATGGTGGGTCCCCAGAAGTCATGTGCTGAAATCTTAACCCCTACTGATAGCCTGAAGGTGGTGAATACTTACAAGGTGCTACAGTCTGGACGAAGGCCACGTGCTACGGGCTTGATTCCCAGCTGTGCACTACTGGGAGGTGGCAGGACCTTTAAGCAGTGGGGACTAGTGGAAGGTCTGCTGGCCATTGGATATGTCCCTAAATGATAGAGTAGGACCCCAGCCATGTTGTCTGGTGTATGTGTGTCTGTGTGTGTATGCACCATGTGAGTGCAGGTGCTGGTAGAGGCCAGAAGGGGGTGTTGGAGTTACAGGGGATTGTGAGCTGCCTGAAGTGGATGCTGGGAACTGAACTCAGGTCCTCCAGAAGAGCAAATACTCTTAACTACTGAGCCAGCTCAGTAATTTTTAATCAATAATATCTAATAAAAAGATTAGAGAATAACTGTCATTTTACAGCTAGGTAGGGGTGACTCCATGGTACAGCATGTGCTGAGTGTACTGCAGGACCCTAGAGTGATACTGTCACCTGCACAGGATGGAGAATTATTGAGATGACAGGCCTCAGGACATGCCCATGACGGATTTCTAGATTAGGTTAATTGAGGTAGAAAGGCCTACCCTAAAGGGTAGGTGCTCCCATTTCACCTGCTGGGGTTCTGGGATGAATAAAAGAAGAAAATGGTTGGCAAGATGGCTCAGGGGTAAGGGTGCTCGTTGCCAAGCTTGATGACCTGAGTTCGATCCCAGAAGCCCACAGTGGAAGGAGAGAACAAACTCCTGAAAGTTTTCGTCCTATGTCCACAAGGCACTGTAGCAAACACAAACACACACACACACACACACACACACATTCACATAGACAATGGTATACAATAATAATAAATTTAAAATAACAACAACAGTGATCTGGGCATGGTAGCACATGCCTTTAACCCCTGTACTTAGAAGGCAGAGGCAGGTAGATCTCTCAGAAATCAAGTTCAGCCCAGTCTACACAGCAAATGCCAGGCTATCTCAGAACAAAACAGACAAGCAAAGAGCCCATTAAGCTTTTGCCACACCTTGAATGTGTCCTTGCGGCTGGCATAACACTGTCATGTCATCGGCACACATGCAAGAGCACACAGCTGGGCCTTGGGAAGCCCTCTTCCACCCCCTGCACACCAGCCAGAGTTGGTCAGGACGATGCGTACCTGGGCTTTACCACCTTCTGCCTGATCCCAGTATGGAGCTTCTGCTGAGTTCTTTTCTGTTTTCTTCAGGGATGTCAAGTTCCAGTCGTACTCAATATTGCCTGATTCAATGGACTGGCCATCAACTTTCACCTCATAAGAAAGATCTGGTCTTAAGATGAGGGTGTAGAGGTGGGTGAAGCCATCGACCTGCACCGGTTGACAAGGGCAGGAAGTCACTGGAAAGCACTTCCTACTTCAGTATGTCTACATGTGCATCTTAAAACCAGCAAGGTGGCTCGAGTGAGTGAAGGCAATTGCTACTAAGCCTGATGACCTGAGCTGAGGCAGGAAGATCATTAGTTCCTGACCAGCCTGGGCTACGGAGCAAGACCCTGTCTCATAAACCAAACCAATAAGCTGGGTATAATAGCTCACACCTGTCATCCCAGCACTTGAAAGGTGGAGACTGGAAGCTCAGGAGTTCAAGGTCATTCTCAGCTACATAGAAAACTTGAGGCCAGCCTGAGCTACAGAACTAAAAACAAAACCACCAACACCAAATGGGTGTCTGCCTAGACAAGCCTCAAAGGCAGGGTTATGACATTCACGCTGACCATTTACAAACCGTCACCCCAGGGCAAAGAGGTGAGGCACAAACCGTCACACCAGCACTCTGGAGGTAGAGACAGGATGAGTTCAAGGCCATCCTCAGCTGTATGTGAGGCAGCCTGGGCTACATGAGACCCCATCTCAAACAGTCAAACAAACCCCAAGAAGACCCCTCCATTCACAAGGACATCTTCCACTGAAAATTAGTTCTAGAAATTAAGACAAGATGTTAAATCCACGTGGCAAGCCTCGTCTTGTGCTCAGAGTTGGGAACTGAGCCCAGGGCCTGCAGCTTGCTGGCTCGCGCTCTGCCTTTGTTGCGTACTCCCAGCCCCAGCCTCACATTTGACCTTGGCTTTCACTGGGCTTTTTTAAAAAGTCATGTTTGGGTTAAATGTGACACATTTGAGATATAAATTTTCTATCTGTTTCAACTGAAAGTTTTGGGTCAGATTTAAGGGGCTGGAAAGATAGATAGCTCAGCAATTAAGAGCACTTGCTGCTCTTGCAGAGGATCTGAATTCAGTTCCCAGCACCAATGTCAAGTGGTTCACAACTGCCTGTTCCAGATTCAGGGGATCTGACACCCTCTTGTGGCACCTGTACACACATGTGCATACATATGTGTATATACACACATAAATAATTAAAAATGTTTAAGTATTTTAAGTTACGTTTATGTGTGTGTGGGCATCTGAGTGAGCTCATGCTGTGTGTGCAGTATCCCTCGAGGCCAGAAGAGGGCATCAGGTGCCCTGTGGCTGGAGTTACACTTGTGAGCTGTACAATGTGCATGCTGGGAACCTAACCCCGGGCCTCTGCAAGAGCAGTGAGTGCTCTTAGCCAGGGAATGAGTCTCTTAGCTGAACTGTTTCTTCTTGGGACTAGCTATCTGGGTGTGACATCATGGTCACACCTTAAGGCCTGCTCCTTAAAAAATGGACTTCACCACCAGACAGAGGCATCTGGTGCGCTTACTTGGGTTAATTCTTTCTGAGAAGGCGAGGGTCCTGCTCGGGCCAGGCTTGTCTTGAGGCCAGAGCAGCCTGGTTCTGAGGTTGGAATAGCTCTGTCCCACTATGACATTCACAAGTTCCTTTAATCTAAGGTTCTTAAATTCTTGAGCTGGAGTTATAGTTTTGTTGGTAAGAGCACTCGCCTGGCATACATGATCCCCAGCACCATGTAACTGGGTGTGTGAAGGGTTATACCCTCTCCTTCTCCTTTGAGACAAGATCTCATGTAGCACAGGCTTGCTATGGAGGAGAAGGATGAGGAGGAGGAAGAAGAGGAGGAGGAAGAGATGGAGGAGGAGGAGGAGGAGGAGGAAGAGCAGGAGGAGGAGAAGAGTAATAGGCTTCCCTGTTGGCAGCCACCCCCAGGTCTCCTTTCAGGAAGACGCCTCTTGGGCAAGTGCCCCTGGCTCCCTCCAGACACTCATGCACCAGTGAAGTTGGGGCTGGGGACACTGGAAGGAGGATTTTCTGAGTCATCTTCAGAGGTAGGGGACCACCTCCTTCTAGTCCCCTTTTACAGAAGACAGAGTGACTGGGGTCAAGGGGCTTGCCATTTGTCTCCCTTTAGTACATCCAGGTATTCTCGGAAGCCCTGGATGACCACAGATACAACTAAGTTATTTTGAGCTTTATGCTTATCTGATCTTGCTGTCACATTCTTTGTGCTGACTACCAAAAGGGGCACTTTGTCCGACAGAGACTATCACCCAAAGGGTATCGAGAGAAGGGAACGCGAGAGCAGGCAGAGCTGTTCCGAGAGCTTGTCGCTGTTCCTGGCTAGTTTTTATGTCAACTAGACACAACCTAAACTCAACTGGGAAGAGGAACCTTCAGCTGAAGACTTGCTTCAATGTAGGTAAGGCACGCCTTTAATCCCAAAACTTGGGAGGGCAGAGGTAGGGGTATCTATGAGTTGAGGCTAGTCTAGTCTATATATCAAGTTCCAGGCCAGCCAGGGCTACATAGTAAGATCCTACCTCAAAAACCCAAGCCAAAGAACTGCCTGGATCAGACTGGCCACGTCTATGAGGGACTGCCTCGATTGACGTGTGAGGACCCACTGCACTGTGGGCAGCATCGTCCTTGAGCAGGTAGGCCTGGGCTGTGTAAAAGGGCCAGCTGAGAGACTGGAGGGGGCTCAGCAGTTAAAACACATGGGTTCAGTTCCCATCACCCACGTGATGGCTCATGATCACCTGCAACTCCAGCACTAGGGGGTCCACCTGTAACTCTAACACCCTCTTCAGGCCTCTGCAGACACAGAGTGAGCGAGCGAGAGAGAGAGAGAGAGAGAACATAAAAATAAAAGTCTTTAAAGTCTTTAAAGAGTCAAAGGATTTCTTGATGAGTCTCTGGCATATGCACTAATTTCAATGCTGTTAAAGTAGAGGGCTGGTGCGGTAACTCACTGGTTAAGAGCACTGACTGCCCTTGCAGAGGACACGGGTTCAGTTCCCAGCACCCACATATTGGTTAATAACCACCTGTCACGTCAATCCCAGGGGATTCAATGCCCTCTTCTGACCTCCATTGGCATTGAATGGCACAGGTACATTTTACATGCAAGCAGTAAAATACTCATACACATAAAATTTTTTAATCTTGTAAAAAGCTTCAAAAGTGTTGATTTCTGTATGTTTCCGTTCTCTGTGTATATGTGTCTAGAGTACATGTGAAGGCCTGTGCGTCACGTGTGTTTTAGTGTATGCATGTAGAAGCCAGGGGCTGGTGTCAGATACGAGGTCTCACTGCTTTGGCTGGTCTGGCCAGCCAGCCAGCTCGCACCTCTCCTGTGCTGGTTATGGTGGCAGCCACACTGCCCAGGCTCTGTGGTGCAGGATTGGAACTCCTCTCCTCACATCTGCCAGCTGTTCTCACTGGGCCGTCTCCCTAGCTGCCCATTGTCGTATGTTTCTGCCCCATTTTCCTCTTAAAAGAAATCCCTTCACCTATAATGTCGTGTGGACCTCATACTCAGAATCTAACATTACGGAACAAAAACCCATAGCTGGATGGCAAGGAGCTGGGTCTTACAGCCCGTGGCCAAGTTACTGGCCATCCTTATCTGACCACAAAACCATGGCAGACCCTGAGCACAGTCATCTTACCTTGTGAGTCACAAGAGCCTCTCACGTGGATTGCTCAGAACTAACCGAGAGATCCATCCAAAGACCTTCAAAATCATCCAGGGCAAGAACCACAATGTAGGCTTTAACAAGAGTGGTCCTATCAGTGAAGGTCTATGCTGGCCAGATGCGCAGGGACTTACTGAAAGGCCTCCCTGTCCCCCAGGATCTCAGTTCAAAACCCCAAATCATTGCCTTAATTCACAGAGTAAGAAACTGGCGACAAGAGCTATATCTATCTATCTATCATCTATCTCTGTATATCATCTATCTATCCATCTATCTATCATCTATCTGTCTGTCTGTCCATCCAACTACCTCCCTACTTATCCTCTAAGGGCAAAATCACAGCTGGAAGGGAGCTTGCCTAGGAGCCCACAGCCCTGGGCTCCACTCTCAACACTGTATAAACTGCATGCGGTGACGCACACCTTTCACGTCAGCACCCAGGAAGTAGTGGCAGGAGGATCAGGAGTCCAAAGTCCTCCCCAGCTACATTGGGAGTCTGAGGCCAGCCGTGCTAGATGACTCATGATGATCCTAAGACCTATCTTGATTTGGCATCACAAGAGATTCAAGCTACCTAGAAAGACTTCAGTGCCCTCATTCAGCAGGAAGTAGAATCAGAAGAAAAACCTCACCCCAGTCCCCGAAGAAGGAGAAGTGAAATGTCTGGAGCACATTTAAAGAGCTCGGCCTGCGACCTTCAGAGTGACTTCTGTGTAGGTACAAGTTCAGAATGCCCTTTACCTTCAAATAAAACTCTGTGGCATGAACTGAGCATGCCCAGAGGAGTTCCTGCCCGTCACTGTGATCTTTCACACATGCGCTCTGAGACTTTGAGCCCCAAATGTGCCCACCAAACCTTGTCTTTTTATTATTTTTAAAGCTTTTTTAAAATTTAGGTCGCATATGGGTCTCTGTGCAGGTATGTTCATGTGTGTGCAGTGCCTACAGAGGCCAGAAGAGGGCACTGGATGCCCTGGAGCTGGAGTCACAGGCAGGCATGAACCACTGTGTGGGTGCTGAGAAGGGAGCTTGTGTCCTCTACAAGAGAACAACTGCAGCCCTCGCCAGCTAAGCAGCAGGACTTTCTGCAGGATCACCAGCTGCTCAGCCTTCCACCCTTTCTGCTGTAAACCTGCCATTCTCTAGCAATCTCACCAGGAAAGGTGGCACACTAAATGCCTGTGTGGCCCTGGTGGCTCCTGGTTTCACCTCATCGGATTATAACTCCACCCAGAGCATCTCCACAGTCACCATAGAATCTCACTTATCAAGAAATTTGTCTCCTGAGAGTCACCAAAAGGGTCTGTCTGTGCGGCTGAGGCTGAGACAGTTCGCTGCCCCATCCCTTGAGGAGCCCACACTGGCGTGTGTCTTACTCTGTGAAACTCTGAGAAGCCCTCACCCACACATGTTTTAATTTGCATGTCTCTCTTTCTCTTAACTCCTGTGCTTAAACTACACTAAAATATCTTTAATAAAATCTCCAACTCCATGGCTGGAGAGGTGGCTCGGAAGTTAAGAGCACTTACTGAATGAGGACCTGAGGTCAGTTCCAAATACCATGACAGGTGGCTTGCGCTGCCTATTAACTAGCTCCAAGGGCTCTAATGCTCTCTTCTGGCTGCTACATAAATATGGTGCACTTACATACATGCAGGCAAAATACTCATACACATAAAACAAAATAAATGTTTAAAAAATTTTAAACAAATAAGATTAAAAGATTTCACAGGGCTGGAGAGATGGCTCAGCAGTTGAGAGCACTTGCTGTTCTTGCAGAGGACCCAGGTTTGGTTCCCAGCACCCACACGGCAGCTAACCACCATCTGTATCTCCAGTTCCAGGGAATCCAATTTCTCCTGGCCTCCGAGGGTCTGGAACACTTACATATACGCAGGCAAAACACTCATACGCATTAAATAAAAATGATAAAGTAAAACTGATTTCCAGCTCCGCTTCGTCACATCACCTAGGCAAGAAATTCTTTTCTGTGTCAGTGTCATGAAAGTCTGACCTGAGTTGAAGTCTAAATGTGCGGGCGAATTCCTCAGGCTCCTGAGGTGGCAGCTGGAGCTGTGCTTCTGTCCCTTTGCACTGACAGGTCTGTCACTACATGAACATGTGTAGCCCCCGAATCGATCCCCACACACCCTTAGTCTGGGAAGTGCTGCTGACAGGCTCCGCGCGGCTCTCCCTGCTGCGAGCAGTGGGCTCTCCCGGTCCTGGCTCAGATTTTCTGACTTTGCACCCCCAGGCTGTGAGCCCCTGCATCGGCCACAGTGTTTCTAAGCAATTTAAGTGGTAAGGAGTAGTGCCCAGCAATGCCCCCTTCCAGGGCCATACAAGGGCCAGGCGCACAGTCTCCTAGGAAGAGCCCTGGGCTGGGCTACCAGTGGCCACCGACACCCACATGAGCCTATATACAAGTCCAGTCCTGGCAGAGCAACTGACTCGGCACATCACTGCGTTTTGTGGCCTGAACCTTAAGATCACAGTGTTATGGTCATAGGGACTCTCCTGGTGTGATTTTGGGAGAAGTTTTCTTCTGATTTTGTCTGTGTGGTTGTTTATCTGAGACAGGGTCTCATGTAGCCCGGGCTGGCCTTGAACCCATGACCCTCCTGCCACCACATCCCAGGTGCTGATACAACAGGTATGTTCCCCACACCCAATTCTTCTGTTGCTGTTTGTCATTTTCTAGGGGGTGGGAGTGTTGTTGTTGTTGCTGTTTGACACAGGGTCTCCTTGTGTCCCCAGATTGATGGTCTGGAACTTGCTGTGTGGATCAGGCTGGCCTCGATCTCATAGACCATGCCTGGCTGTAGTGTGTGTTTCTGAGACAAGATCTTACTCTGTAGTCCGAGCCACCCCACACTTGAGGCAGTCCTCCTGCCTCAGCACCCTGAGTACTCGCATGACAGCGAGCCACAGTGCCCAGCCTTCTTTAAACTTACCGGCAAGGGCAGTTCAGGCCGAGTGTGATGGTGCATCTGGGAGGCTGGAACAGGGGCAGCACCTCTGTCCAGGGGTCAGAGGCCACCTGGGTCCCTCAGTGAGAGGAACTAGAGAAGGCAAGGGAGGCCGGACGTGGTGGTAGAGGCAGACAGATCCCTGTGAGATCAAGGCCAGCCTGGTCTACACCAACAGCTCCAGGTCAGCTGGGGCTACAGGGAGACCGTGTCTCAAAAAGGACCGAAAGAAAGGAAAGAGAGAAAGAAAGAAAGAAAGAAAGAAAGAAAGAAAGAAAGAAAGAAAGAAAAGGAAGAGGGAGGGAGGGAGGGGAGAAAGGAGGGAGGGGAGGGACTCAGTCACTGAAACAAGAACACTCACCTTACATCTGATTGACTTCTTGTTTGAGTGATACTGATTCTTGAAATATAAAATAACATGAACTTTCTTGATATCAAATCCACAAATATCAGGTCCTAAAAAAAAATCCAGTGTTCTCAGTTTTCCTCTGACGTGAATCGCTGTAATCACACCCTCCCCAAGCTCTGCTTCCTAAATCCTCAGGCATGGGAACTCGCGTGTCCAGCTCGGGTTTTCGCTGGAAGACACTGAAGGACAGCTCCTTCCGACCAGATCACTCCTCTGGCCGACAAAGTCATTTTGAACACAACTATAAGTAGGCACACAAGAGGACAAGGCCTAGCTGGCCAGGGTGGGGCAGGGACAGCATTCCCAGCACTGAGGAGGCTGAGGCAGGAGGACCACCCATCCCAGAACAGCCTAGGCTACATACAGAGATTCTGCCTTAAGAACCAAAACAATGGGCTGGCAAGATGGCTCAGAGGGTAAAGGGGCTTGCCACCAAGCTTGATGGCCTGGGTTTGATTCCTGGAACTACATGATGAAAGGAGAAAACTGACTCCCTAAAGTTGTCCTCTGACCTCCGCGGGTATGCAAGGCACATACACATGCCTCACAAATGGACAAATGAATTTTTAGAATATTTTATATATACGCATGTATGTAAGTGCATCTGTGTCCACACAATGCCAGATGAGGGCGCTGGATCCCCTGTTACTGGAGTTGTTAGCTGCCATGTGGGTGCTGGGATTCGAACCTGGGTCTTCTGCAAGAACAGTCAGTGCTCTTAACCACTGAGCTATCTCTCTAGCTCACAAATTTTTAAATGTTTTATTTTTATTTATGTGTCTGTGTGTGGGTTTTTGCATATAAATCAAAAGCCCACAATGGCTAGAAGAGGACCTCAGATCCCTGGAACTGGAGTTACAAATGATTGTGAGCTACCTAGTATGGGTCCTCTATAAGAGCAGCAAGTGCTCTTGAGCACTGAGCTATCGCTCCAGCTCAATAGTCAAAAAAATTTTTAATGAGATGCAAATGAACAGAAAAAAGTTAAGGTACTTTGTAGTTTTTGCTTTTCTGCAGTGCTGGGAACAGGATGTGAGGGGCTTCACATGCTAAGCACATGCCACAGACCGGAGCCGCGTCTCCAGTACAGAGAGTTTATTATTATTTCATATTGTTTAGAGTGTGTGCATGTGTGTGTGCACACATGAGCATGTATGTGCCTGCGTGCACACATGCAGAGGCCATTAGCACTCTGGGTGGTCTCCTGGCGGCTCTCCGTCTCATTCCCTTGAGACCGGGTCTGTCACTGAACCGGAAGCTTCTCCTTTCAGCAAGGCTAACCCGACAGCTCCCAGGACCACCTCTCTATGGCCGCAGTACTGGGGTTGTCAGCACACACAGCTACGTAGAGCTTCTCACCTGGCTTCTGGGGATTTGAACTCCAGTGCTCCTACCTAATGAGCCATCTCACCAAGCCCTTATTTTACTTTATAAGTGTTTTGGGTTTTGAGACAGGGTGTCATTGTAGTCAATGCTGGCCTCAAATTCTATGCAGTTGAGAATGACCTCGAACTCCTGATTCTCTTGCCTCCACCTGCAGAGTGTCAGGATGACAGGTGTGTGGCAGCATACCTAGTTTTTGTGGTCCTGCGGATGAAGTCCAGGCCTTTGTGTATGCTCTACGAGTGCTCTACACACTGACACAGCCCATATTTTAAATCTTTTGAACTTCAGAACATTCTAGAAATGATCAGAAAGCCTGAACAATTTCCCAGACAGTTATAAAAAATTCAGGTCTACAATTGATTTTTGTAAAGAAATACTGTAGACAGATTGGCTTTCCAAGCTAGGCATGGTAGTGCATGCCTGTCATCTTCCCGTTCTTAGGAGATGAAGGCGGGAGGAACAGAAGTTCAAGGTCAGCCTGGGCTATATGACATTTTCAAAAAACAAGGGATGGCAGGTCAGGTATGGTGGCACATTCCTTTAATCCCAGCACTGGGGAGGCAGAGACAGGTAGATCTCCAGTGAGTTCGAGGCCAGCCTGGTCTACATACCAAGTTCCAGGCTAGCCAGAGACCTTGTCTGAAAAAACAAACCAAACAAAGAAAAACAAGGGATAGAGGTCTGAAAGGATGACTCAGTACATAAGAGCTCTTATTGCACAAGCACAAGGACCTGAGTTCAAATCCCAACATGCACATCAAACACACCCCCTGTGACTATGTGAATGTAAGTGTAACCCCAGGACTGTGAGGGCAGCGAGAGGAAGATGGCTTGGGTATGCTGGCTGCCAGTCTAGTTCCGGGTGGAGTGAGAGATCCTGTCTCAAGGGAATCAGGTGGCGAGGGACAGAGCAGGAAACCGATGTTCTCCTCTGGCCTCCATGTGTACACAGGCACATGCACCCTAACACACACGCGCGCGCGCACAGACACACACACACACACACACGCACACCCTAAGGACTTGGGATGGGGCTCATCTGGTATAGTGCTTGCCTAGCATGCCCCCTGAGCTTCACCTTTCATGACACACAGGAGCCAGCTGTGAGGCTACACACCTGTCATCTCAGCACAGAACAAGCTTCCAAGCGCAGATAGCAAATGTGAGACCAGCTTGAGTTACATGACACTTTGCCTCAAAAAACCAAAAAGATGGGGGCTGGAGAGATGGCTCAGTGGTTAAAGCACTGGCTCTTCTTGAAGAAGACCTGAGTTCGAATCCCAGCATCCACATGGCAGCTAACAACTGCCTAACTCCAGTTCCAGAGGACCTAACACCCTCCTCTGGCCTCCAAGGGCACTGCATGACACAGATGCATTTGCATACATGCACACACATGAAAAAATAAAAATAGCACAGCGTCTCCACTGCTCTACCAGTCTCAAACTCCATTCTCACACTCCACATCCTGTTCTCCTTCCAGCCTTGGGCAGAGCCTGGTTCTGCTCTTAGTCCCTGAAATCTCTGGACAACCTTCTTAGCTTTGCCTGGCAGTGAACTCCCCAAATCAAACCAAACTGTGCCTATCCCCCTACACTGGAACCATCTGCAGCCCTTCCCACTGCTGCAGGGCCAGGCTTCTGTGCCCTTTAGTAGGGGCCCAGACCTTTGAAGACTGTCTGAGACTGCCCGAATCCAGCCTCTGCCTAGCAAGCCTCCCAAATTATGCTGTGCCTGCTACCTAGAGGGGTCCAGATCTTAGGAGAGACCCGAGAGCATCTGATTCTCTCCCCTGACCGTGCCTCTGCAGGAACTCATGAGCAGCTGGACTAGAGTCATCTGGCCCCTCCAATATAAAATCAAAAGACAGAACCTGAAGCCTTGACCAAGCAGCTTTTCATATCCAATAAGAAAATAATCAAGTCACATCAAGTATACAAACAGAATCAGACTTCAACTCAACAAAGGAAGGCTCCAGTCTCACAAGCAAAATCACAAACAAAAGAAATCCACAACGAAAAAAATAATAATATGAAAAACCAAAATAGTATGTCCTCACCAAACCTCACCAGTCCTATAGCAGAGCTCTACAGCGAGAAGCCCATAGAGATGACCCAGGACACGGGGTGTAAAAGGAGAATCATAAACACGACCAAAGAAGTCAATGAATTTAAAGAACAAACAAATAAAAAAACTAAAAGAACATAGGAACAAACTTCTAACTGAATTCACAAAAGAGATAGAAATATCGAAGGAAACTCAGACTGAAAAGAAGAAGGAAGCGAAAAGCTCAACAAGTCAATTTGAAATGACGGGAGAAAGCCTCACCAACAGAGTGAATGAAATGGAAAACAGAACATCAAGACTGGACCATAAAGTTGAAGAACTGGAGCACTCAAGCAAAGATTCTGAAAAATTTTTTTCAAAACACAGGAATGGAATGTGAAGGAAATGTGGACACCATGAAAAGACCAAATTTACTCATTACAGGTAGACGGAGAAGAATCTCAGGATGATGGTGCTGACCAGATTCTCAATAGGACTGTAGAAGAAAATTTCCCAAAATTAAGAAGAGACAGTCCCATACAAATACAAGAAGCACATAGAACACCAAGTAGACAGGACCAGAAAAGAAAGTCCCCACAGCATAGCATAGTAAAAACATTAAGTGTACAGAACAAAGAGAGAATTCTGAAAGCTGCAAAAGAAAACAAGTCACATATAAAGGAAAACCATCAGAATTACAGCTGACATTTCCATGCAAACTAAGTAAGCCAGAAGAGCCTGGACCAAAGTATTCCTAGTTCTAAATTACCATAGATGCCAACCCAGAATACTTTACCCAGAGAAAACATCTATTGTGGTTAAAGGGAAAAGAAAAATCTTCCATGACATGAATAGGCTGAAAGAATTCATGTCTACAAAAGCAGCCCTTCAGAGAATTCTTGAAGCAATACAACTAGCTGAAGAAAGGAATCATTAACCCTAAGGGGCAACAGAAAGAAACTAAATGAAGGTGTAACTGTGGAGCCACAAAGTTGGACCAAGAATGCAAACAAAAATTAAAATGGCAGCAACCAATACACATCTTTCAATAATAACTTAAAATATCCATGGACTGAACTCCCCGGACAAAAGACACAGGCAGAATGGACGAAGAAACAAAATCCATCTCTCTTGTCAGCAGGAAACCCACCCCGCCTTCAAGGACAGGCACCACCTTCAGGTGAAAGGATAAAAAAAATATTCCAAGCAAACAGCACTAAGAAACAAGCAGGATTTGCCATTCTAGTATCTAACAAAATAGGCTTCAAACCAAAACTAATCAGAAGAGATAAAAAGGGTAAATTCATTCTGATCAAAGAGACAATTAACCAAGATATTATAATCATAAACATATATGCACCAAAC
Source organism: Eospalax fontanierii (assembly GCA_035773235.1). NCBI lineage: Eukaryota > Metazoa > Chordata > Mammalia > Rodentia > Spalacidae > Eospalax > Eospalax fontanierii. Next base: position 11,565,341 of record CM069554.1, read on the forward strand.
GTTGGTGTACCAAACTTCATTTAAACAGTACTACAGGACTTTAAGAGACAGATTACTCCCAATTCACTAATAGTAGAGCATGTCGATGCCTGACTGTCTCTATTAGACAGTTCAACAGGACACAGAATAAACAGAGAGACATCTGAATTAAACATTAACATACAACAAATAAACGTTAACAGGCATCTACTGACTACTCCACCCAAGCACCAAAGCATACACTTTCTATTCAGCATGGAACCTTCTCCAAAATCAATCAATCACATACTGGGGCACAAAACAAACCTCAACAAACGCAAAAAAATTGAAATAATTCCATGATTGTATAAGACCCCAGTGCAGTAAAGCTTACAACCAACACTAGAAGAAGCCCTAGTCACTACATGAACTCGTGGAGATGAAACAATGCAGTCCTGAATGATGAATGGGCCATAGGAGAAATTAAGAAACAGAACACAGCAAAACCTCTGGGACACTTTAAAAGCAGTCCTAAGAAGGAAGTTTATAGCTCTAAGTTAAAAAATCAGAAAGAACACAAATGACTTAACATTGCAACTCAAGAATCTTGAAAGCCAACAACAAATGAAACCCAAACCCAGCAGACAAGAAGAAATAACAAAAATCAGAGCAGAAATTAATGAAATAGAAACAAAGAAAACAACACAAAGAATCGAGGAGTCCAAGAGCTGGTTTTTTGAAAAGATAAACAAGATGGACAGATCCTTTGCCCAGTTAACCAAAAGAAAGAAAGTGCAACTCCAAATCAACCAAATCAGAGCTGAAAGGGGAAATATCACTGCAGATAACAAAAAGATCCAGAGCATTATAAGCGAATACTTTAAAAACCTATATACTATTAAATTTGAAAACCTAAAAGAAATGGGTGTATATCTAAAGTCATGGGAATCACAAAACCTAAATCAAGAAGAGATCAACAGGTTAAACAGACCCATAACATATAAGGAAATTGAAACAGTAATACAAACCTCCCCAGTAAAAAAAGTCCAGGCCCAGAATAGATTTACAACAGAATTCTACCACACATTCAAAGAAGATCTATATCCAATTCTACTTAAATTATTCAAAAAGATAGAAACGGAGAAAGAACTTCCAAATTCCTTCCATGAAGCCTGCATCATTTTTTATTATTTATTTATGTATTTTGGTAGTTTTGAGACAGGGTCTACCTGTAGGCCCAGATGACCTGGAACTTGCTATGTACAACAAGTTGGCCTTGAACTCACAGAGATCTGTCTGCCTCTGCCTCCTGAGTGCTAGGATTAAAGGCATGTACAACTATGCCTGGCCCCAGCATCACTTTAATACCCAAACCAGGTAAAAGATACAACCAAAAAAAGAAATCTATAGACCCATATACTTAATGAATATAGACTCAAAAATTCTCAACAAAATATTTGCAGACCACACACAGACACACATCAAAAAGATCATCCATCATGATCAAGCCCACTTTATTCCAGAGATATACGAATGGTTCAATATACGTCAGTCAATAAATGTCGTAAAGCATATAAATGGACTCAAAGACAAAAATCACATGGTCATATAAATAGATGCGAAAAAGACGTTTGAGAAAATTTAGCATGCATTTACATTAAAAGTCCTAGATGGAATTGGACTGTAGGAAAAACACTCCAACATTATTAAGTTATATACAACAAACCCACAGCCAACATCATTCTAAATGGAGAAAAACTGGAAGCACCCCCACTAAAATCAGGGACCAGACGAGCCTGTCTGCTGTCTCCATTCCTTTTTGATATAGTACGTAAAACTCTTGCTAGAGCCATAAGGCAAGAGAAGGAAAAAGTGGGGTGTCTTTCTGAGACAGGGTCTCCCTGGAGCCCCAGATGTCCTGGAACTTACTATGTAGACCTGGCCGGCCTTAACTCACAGAGCTCTGCCTGCCTCTCTCTGCCCCTCTGCACCTCTCCCTCCAGAGTGCTGGGATCAAGACGAGCCACCGTGCCCGACTGACAAGAGAAGGAGAGTAAAGGAATACTAACTGAAAAGAAGAGGTCCAGCTTAGCAGATGACGTGGCATTATACTTAAGAGATGCCAAAAATTCCACCAGAAAACTTCTAGAAATGATTAACACTTTTAGTAAAGTGGAAGGTTACAAAATTAATCTATAAAAATCAGGCTCTCTATAGACCAATACCAAACAATTGGAGAAAGAGCACATGGAAACCCTCCCATTCACAATAGTCTCAAACAAATAAACAAAATACCTCAGAGTAAACATAACCAAAGACATTGAAGATCTCTACAATGAAAAATTTAAATCTTTAAAGAAAGAGATCAAGGGAGACACCAGAAGATGAAGGACTTCCCATGTTCATGGATTGGAAGAATTAATATTGTGAAAATGACCATCCTACCAAAGCCATTTATAGATTCAATGCAATCCCAATCAAAATCCCCATGACATTCTTCACACAATTAGTAAAAACCATCCAAAAATTCATATGGAAGCACAAAAGGCCCAGGATAGTCAAAGAGGAATGCTGAGTGGATTATACCCGCTCTCAAACTATATTACAGAGCCAAAGTCATAAAACAGCGTGGTATTAGCACAAAGGTGAACCCATAGGTCAGCGGAACGTAACTGAAGACCCAAACATGAGCACATGCAATTTCAGCCCCCTGATATTTGACAAAGTGGCCAAGAACACGCACTGGAGGAAAGACAGGCTCTTCAGCAAATGGTGCTGGCAAAACTGGATCTCCGCCTGTGGAAGAATGAAACGAGACCCTTATCTTTCACCTTGTACAAAAGTCAATCCAAATGGATCAAAGATCTCAAGGTGAAACCTGAAACTCTGAAACTGTTAGAAGAAAACATTGGCCGTGACCTACAAGATAAAGAAGTAGGAGAGGACGTTCTGAATTGCTCAGAAATTAAGGTCAATAATCAATAAGTGGGACCTCATTAAACTAAATCTGTATAGCAAAAGAAACAACCAAGAAAGTGGAGAGAAAACCCCCAGGATGAGAGAAAAATCTTCGCCAGCAACACATCTGACAGAGGTTTAACATCCAGAATATAGAAAGAACTCAGAAACAAAGACTCAAGGAAACAAGTGACCCAATTAAAAGATGGGCTAAGAATCTGAGCAGAGAGTTCTCAAAAGGAGAAATAAAGATGGATGAGAAACATTATAAAAGTGTTCAACATAATTACTAATTAGGGAAATGCAAATTAAAACCACTTTAAGGTTTCATCTTACCCCAGTCAGACTGGCTAAGATCAAGAGAACAAATGATACCAAATGCTGGAGAGGACGTGGGGACAGAGGAACGCTCACTCACTGCTGGTGGGATTGCAAACTTGTGCGACCCTTATGGAAAGCAGTGTGGAGAACTCTTAAAAAACTAAACCTCCCATTTTACCAATTATACGACTCCGTGGCATACCCAAAGGACTCATCCTATTCCAGAGATACTTATACATCCATGTTTGTTGCTGCTCTTTTCACAATAGCCCTCAACTGACCAGTGGATGATGAAAATGTGGTACATTTACACAATGGAGTTCTACTCAGTGGTAAAGAAAGAGGAAACCATAACATTTGCAGGTAAACGGATGGAAGGAGAAACTGTAATACTAAGTGAAGTAACAGACTCAGAAAAACAAACGATGTATGTTCTCATCTGTGGATCCTAACAGCAAATCCTTATATGTGAGAATGCATCCTGATGTAACTGCAGGAACCAGGAAAATGGAAAGGAAGCAGGGAGGTGAAGGGAGAGAGACCCGTAGGAGACAGGTGTTACTGAGGCAAAAGTGGATAAAATGACGGTGATACGTAGGAGGAGGAAGGGAGGACTACACCAAGAACGTTGAGGATAGAGGGAAAGAAGGAGCTCAAGAGAGGGGACCACACAAGACTGTTATTATCAAGGGAGAAATGGGGGCAGCATGGAGGGAGAGAGGAAACACAAGTAATTCCTATCTAGTGTAGAAAACAGCGGGACTATATCAGTCCAACAATCTAACGACAAATTACATATGCAATATCTCTGCAGGAGCTCATGTGCATAGCTGAAGGCTGAATAACAAGAAACAACGCCAGACAGGAGAAACCTTCCTTTGAGTTGTTGGCCAGGGTGGTCCAAGAGACTCCCAAAATTGCACAGGCTATTGCCACAGCCCTTGATTGCCTCCCAGAGCTTGAAGGGAAGAGACTCTATTGCTGAAGACAAAACATGCTTCAGACACAGGATTTGGACCAGGGGAGCTGGAACTGACCTGAAAGCCACTTCCCCCGAAGGCTAGCTCTCATAGCTTTGGAGAGCACTATGCAAGTTGCTAAGGGAGAACATCAATCGATGATCCAACACCAGCTTCAAGACCAAAGGACCACATCAACGACTGGCACGACATGCGACATTGGTACAGTGCTGGCACTTTTATCTTCGGTGCAATCAACACCTACGTAATTGGACTAAAGGCCCACTCGGTGGGAGGAAACTCGAGTGTGGTACTGTAAACATAGCCAAATACACACGGCTGGAGAGGTCACAGGTCTTAGAGAGAGCCCCAAGGCTTTCACATCTCTAGACAAATGTAATTTCTTACTATGTGCAAAATATGGATCCTCATATTTACAAACTAATATCCCAGTCACCACTCATCAAAGCAGCTTCTTTTGCACCAGACAGAGACTACTAGAGAGTCCCACAACTGGTCACACACAGACTGAGAATTACCCAAGCCTAAGTGGCACATCTGTGATGCAACCTCTACACACACCTAAGGCTCACAGAACACAGAACAAGGGGTATCGAGGACACTAACAGATCGCTGCGCTCTCACTAATGAAGCTCCCTCATGCAACAGAGGGCACGGGACACAAAAGGTCACAAATGGCCAAAGCATGGAGATTAAGAGTCTGCAGGGTGAGGGTCTCTGGACAGGACTCCTATATTAAACGTCACCCACCCAAGGCTCAGGGACCGTTGTGGAAGAGGAGGCGGAAAGACTGTAAGAGTCAGTGGGGAGGTGCAAGACCATATGGAAGCGGGTTCTTACAAGATCCTGGAACCTGCTCAAACGGACCCAGAGCAACGGCGGGCAGCACACACAGGACCCGAGCAAACTCAAGCAGACAAACCCCAGGACTGGGGGAATGGACAGCAGGCCCCAACCTCAGATGAGGAAATACTGGCGACTGATACTTCTGAGTGAGGAAGAGCTGACCTTCCTACAGCGAAGGGCTCTAGATGGGCTGACTGGACCTCAGGGGATGTACCCGCACTGAGGAGCGTCGGGTGACACTAACTTGACACAAAGGTGACAGAAAGCATGGGTTCCAGTTGGAGAACTACGGGAGGACACCAGTGAGAAAGGAGCATAAAGATGATTAAGATTGATTGAGATGTTTTGTATGAAATACACAAAGATTCAATAAAAAAGAAAAGAATTTTAAAAATCATAAATGGGCAAGAAATAAATAAAAGAAAAATAAGCAGCCCCCCCCGAAAAGAAACAAAAAACAAACTAAATTAATAAACTGAGTAGTAATGTGTATAACGAAATCCCATACATTGCCGAGAATCTGAGAAAGATTAAATGTTCTCTGCATTTCCACAGTTCTGACTGTGGGTTGCAGATCACTCGGGGCTAGAGCTCTATGCCTGGCACGCTCAAGGCCCTGGGTTCCGGCCCTGGGTTCCCGCCCCAAGGCTGCAAAGCCAATAACAATGAATAGATCAAACTCTAGTTCTTCTCTTAAAATCAGATTCTTACATAGCTTGTGCTTTATTTTTTTCATTTGTTTTTCAGTTTTTTGAGGTATTGTAGCTGAGGATGATCCTGAATCTCTGATCATTCTTCCTTTCACCTCCCCAGTGCTGGGAGTTACAGGTGTGAGCCACCATTCCCAGTTTATCAGATAAAATAATTTTAATGTCATTCATTTATGTGTGGAGGGTGTGTGTGTATGAATGAGCATGTGTGGAGGTCAGACAATACCTTGTGAGACTCGGTTCTCTCCTTCCACCATGTGGGACCTGGAGATTGAATTCAGATGTCAGACTCAGCGGCAAGCACTCTTACCCCAACAGGCCTGAAACTCTTTGTTTTTTTTGAGATGGGGTCTCACTATGTAGCCCTGGTTGGCCCAGCACTCACTATATAAAACAGGCTAGCTTCAAACTCATAAAGATCTGCCTTCCTCTGCCCCCTGAGTGGTACTAAGGGTGTGTGTCACCGTGCCTAGAACAAAATCTCGTACTTTAAAAAAATCTCATACTTTAAAAAAGTTTAGTGTGTGTGTGTGTGCTGAATGCAGGTATGTGCCACGGTGTTTATGTGGTCAGACATCCTTGGGTATTGTCCACACTTTCCACCTTGTTTGAGGGGCATCTCTGGTGTTTTCTGCAGAGTAGGCCACATCAGCCGACCATGAGTCTGCGGTCTTCTGTTTCTACCTCCCACCTCCCCTCCCTGAAGGAGGGCTAGGATCTCAGGTGCTCATTCTCACACCCGGCTTCACGTGGGTTCTGGGAATTCAAAGCAAGTCCCCATACCTGCATGGCAAGTGTTTTGCCCGCTGAGTATCTCCCCAGACAAAAATATGCTTTTTGAATATCGTGTTGGCACACCAGATTCAGGACTGAGGAGGTAGCTCGGTGGTGGAGTGCCTGCAAGGCCCTGGGTTTCATACCAAACGCACACACAACTACAGGTAGAGACACACCACACACACATACACACACACACACACACACACACGTGCGCATGCACACACACACAGGTTTTAGGCTGGAGAGTTGGCTCGGTGGTTAAGAGTGCTCACTGCTCTGTAGAGGACCCGAGTTCAATGCCCAGCAGTCATGTCCAGTGTCTCACAACCACCTGCAACTCCAGCTCCAGGGGATCCGATGCCCTTTTCTGGGCTCCAAGAGCACTGACATGTACATGGTGCTCATAAACTCACCCAAGCCCATATACACAAGCCCATACATAAATAAAATAATAAGCTCTTTTTTTTTGAAGCCAGGATCAGATAGATTTCAGAGTCTTCTGGCTTTTCACTCTTTAGGACCTGCACAGCTTGGGTTAACTGTGCAGGTGCATTCTATGTTGGTGACCTCAGCAAGAAGGCAGAAATGGTTCCCTCTCCCTGTCTAACTCACCAAACATGATATAGTACTGCGACTTTCCGTTCATATTCTTCTGATCCAAGTCTGCAGGGAAGACCTTGATGTAGCCGCCACCACAGTCCATCTTCTGCTCATGTTTCACGGTGTACTGGATGACCAGGGTCTTCCCTTTGTTACTGAATGGCTTGAACCGCGCAGAGATGGCATAGAAGCGGCTGTTCTGGGTTGTCTGCAGGCCTTCCAACACAAAGTATTCAGAGAGACTTGGTTCAGCACAATGCGGAGGAGCGCTCAGGGACCTCCAGCAACGGAGACCCTGTTGACACGGACACTGCCCATAGGACAGACACACAGTGTGCCACAAGCACACTGACACTCTCTGCTCCCACAAAACCTGTGTTTCACACTTCTGGACACTTTAGTGCTTAAGACACACCGCTTGCAAGCGCCAATGAGATGGCTCAGCCAGTGAAGGAGTTTGTCTCTAAGCCTGACAACTGGAGTTCAATTCTTGGGACTCACATGGTGGACAGGGAAAACTGATTCCAGTATGTTGTCCTCTGAACTCACAGAGAACAACACATACACATATACATCATGCACACACAATAATAATGAGTTTCTAAAAAGACAGCCCTCACTAGCTTTACGCTTTACTGAGGATAAATCAAACCCAGGACCTCGCACATGCTCAGAAATGGCTCTCACGCCTGGTCCCACCACGGGACTCCTTGAAATTACAGGCTCCGTCTCTGGCTCAGTGAGTAGGGTAGAGTGCTCACCTAGTACGCACAAAGCCTGGGTTTGGTCCCCAGCACTGTATAAACATGCACACTGTCACCTAACACTCAGGATGTGTGAGCAGACGGTCAGGAGTTTGAGGTCCTTTTCAGCTACACAGCAAATCTGATGCCAGCCTAGGCTACCTGAGGCCTGTCTTCCATAAGACCGGTGAAATGGCTCAGCAGGTGAAGGTGGCTGCCAGCAAGCCTAAGTTTGAACCTTAGGACCCACGGGGTGGAAGGAATCAACCCCCACAATGTCTTCTGACACAGGGGTATCACGGCATGCCGACACACAAAAGTCAAAACAAACAAACAACAAAGCAGAGGCTACGAGACCACTTTGAGCAACAGCACTTGCTGAGGGAGCACGAGGACCTGAGTTCTAATCCCCAGTGCCCATGTGGAAAAGCTGGGTGTGGCCAGAGGCCTGTGACGACTGCAGCACTGAGGGGCGGAGACAGGAAGACTGCCCAGGCTTGCTAACGATCACCCTGGCTCCGGGTGCGAGAGGAGCCCTGTCCCCGAGGAATAAAGGGAGCAAGCGATAGGGCAGGACACTGACGTCCTCCGTCCCCAAGGAATAAAGGGAGCAAGCGATAGGGCAGGACACTGACGTCCTCCGTCCCCAAGGAATAAAGGGAGCAAGCGATAGGGCAGGACACTGACGTCCTCCTTTCACCTCTATGGATACGCACACCTGCAAACACACGGCCACACCCACACCCGCGCAAGCACACGCACGCTTCAACCACAACTCTAAATGGTCAATTCCAGTCTAATTAGGAGGTTACACCATGAAGCCTGTGCAGCCACTGGATAAGATCGAAACACACTACTCTTTTTTGAGACATGGTCAGGCTGGCTGAAAGTCTCTGTAGCTGAGGGTTAACCTGAACTCCTGGTCCTCCTGCCTCCATCTGCCGGGTGACGGGATGACAGGTGACCACCGCAACAGCCAGTTCCAAACATATCATTTCTTGCCCTTAACCGTCACCAGACGTATATATACTGCAGACAGTATGTACGACTGGCTACGCATGGTGCCACATGCCAGTCATCCTAGCACCTGGGAGACTGAGGCAGGATGATGAATTCCAGGCCAGTCTGGGCTACACAGGGAGACTCTGTCTCAAAGAAAACCAAACCAAACCACCAACCAATGAACCCCAAATCCCTCTAAAGAAACTTGGTGTTTTCCTTTTCATTTCAGTTTTAGAAAATATATTTCATACATTTCACGGGTCCATGCCCTGGCACGTGTGTATGTGGAGCTCAGAGGACAACTTGGGGGCCTATGTTCTCTCCCCCACCACCCTGGGGCTCACACAAGGTGTTCTCCACCCACGTTTTTAAGCACACCTCCAGGTAAGCTCCCCTTCCTTTTCTGGAGGGATTCAGAGCCCCATCCCACCCCCACCAGTGGGTATCCCAACAGCCATGTGATTCCACACCCGTGTCTAGACACAGGTCCTCTCTGTCTCACACTCCCAAACCCTGTCTGTCTAGGTTCTGCTCACATCTCCATCTGTGACTAACTCATAGTCCCAGGAGACCGACAGGGAGAATCTGCACTCTGGAGAGCACAGCCTGTGTCTGCTCTGACACTAAGCTGGGGTGGAGATGAATGAGCCGTAGAGAGAAAGGGGAGGCACGACACAGAGGGCGCCCCATCCCACGACTACTTCACGAAATCGCCTGCTCATTTCGCCACATTTTAGATGCTGGGGAAAGTCCATTTTACCTCTTTTCGTTTTTTCGGCTTTTTGAAGCAGGGTCTCCTTGTAGTCCCTGATGGCCTTGAACTCAGAGATCCACCTGCCTCTGCCTCCCAAGTGCTGGGATTAAAGGCCTGTGCCACCCTGCCTGGAAACTTTAAATAATTATTTTATATTATTGTTACTACTTATTTATTTTGAGACAGCGTCTCACTATGTAGCCTTGGCTGGTCTGGAATCTGCTAAGTAGACCAGGCTGGCCTCGATGATCTTCACAAAGATCTGCCTGTCTCTGCCTGAGTGCTTGGATTTAAGGTTGCGCCTCCATGCCCAGCTCCAGTCAATATTATTTGGTCATAAATATCTTCAGTCTCACACTGCAGTTTCAGATTTGAGGCAGTCTCTTGTTTCAGCTTCCCAGGTACTGGAATTACAGGTGTGAGGCAACCCTGCCCAGCTTGTGTGTATGTGTGTGTGTCTGTGTATGTATGTGGTATGTGTATGTATGTATGTGTAGATGTCTGTATGTATTTATATGTGGCTATATATGTTTGTGTATGTGTGTGTCTGTGTATGTACGTTGTATGTGTATGTGTGTTTGTACGTGGCTGTATATATGTTTGCGTATGTGTATGTATGCGTGTCGGTATGGGGAGGGGTGTAGGCCAGAGGTCGATGCCAGGTATCTTCCCCAGTCACTCTTCACCTTATTTTAAAATTATTATTAGTACTGTGTGTGATGAGGGTGTGCCACAGTGTGCGGAGCCAGAGGAGAACTCCGTGGAGTCAGTACTCTCCTTCCATAGTGTGGGCTGGGGATCAAACTCAGGCGTGTGCAGCAAGTGCCTTTACCTGCTGAGTCCTCTCATCAGCCCTCTAGGAATTGTTGAGACAGGGTCTCTCACTGACCTGGAGCTCACCAATGGAGCTAGACTATCTGGCCAGGGAGATCCAGGATCCCCTGAGTCTGTCTTTCCAGCAATGGACTCAAAGATACACTTTGTGCCCAGTACTTTGTGCGTAGGTACATGTGGCTTTTAAACTTTGTTTTGAGACGGGGTCTCCCTGTAGCCCCAGATGGCCTGGAACTTGTTATGTAGATCAGGCTGACCTTGAACTCACAGAGATCCACCTACCTCTGCCTCCTGAGTTCTGGGATTAAAAGCTGTGCCACCATGCCCAACATTTGTGTGTTGTTTTTTATTACATTTTAAATTTTAGTTTATGTGCATGAGTGTGTGTACATAGGGACATGCCTGATGACCTGGACTTCAATCCCAGGGAACCATATGGTAGAGAACCAACTCCCACAAGCTATTCTTTGACCTCCACATGCGTGCCATGGCATGTGTTTGCCTATACATATACATGCACATATACAAATAAATGTAAATTTTAAACTGCATACTCTACACATGAACACAGCTACACACACATATACATGGTTAAACCACCAACAAAAGTGAATTGGTAAGATTTTTCTGTAAGGCCACGTGGTGGGTAATAATTTTGTTTTTAAAAATTTTTTGATTGACTTATTTTTATTTATGTGTATGAGTGTTTTGCCTCCATGTAAGTGTACCTATGCATGCAATGCCCAAAGAAGCCAGAAGAGGACATCAGATCCTCTGGAACTGGAGTTACACAAGGGTGTTAGCTACCATGTGGGTGCTGGGAATCAAACTCAGGTCTTCTGCAAGAGCGGCCAGTGCTCTTAACCAGTGAGCCATCTCTCCAGCTCCAATTTTGTTTTTGAGAAAGGATTTCATGTATCCCAGGCTGTACTGAAGCTCACTGATTAGGTGAGGATGACCTTGAACTTCTGATCCTTCAACTCCTGCTCTTCCTGCCTCCACCTCCTGAGTGCGGGGATGACAGGTGTGAACCAGACAGCACACCTAGTTTATGTGGTGCTGGGGATAGAACCGGGCTTCCTGCTGCTAGGCAAGCACTCTACCATCTGAATCCCATCACCAGTCCTAAATGGTAGATATGTTAAACCTAGTTATTCCTGTCCCAATTATTTGACTGACTGCAGCATTCAATTGACTATTGTGCATCAAATATGGAAATTAGCAGATGTGACCCCTATTTCAATAAAACTTTATAGACATTCACCCAGTATTGTGACTTACAACTATGATCCAAGCACTCAGCAGGAAGATCTTGAGTTCTAGGACAGCCTGGGATACATAGAGAACCTGTCTCAGACAAACAAGCACAAGCGAAAAACCCAGCAAAATTGTTTTTTGGACAAGGTCTCATGTAGCCAAGGTTGTCTTCAAACTTGCTATGTAGGCATGGAGGAATCTGAACTTCTAATCCCCCTGCCTCCACCACCTGAGTGCTAGATAACTTCTAATCCTCCTCCCTCCACCACCTGAGTGCTAGATAACAGGTGCGTACCACCACGCCCCAATTATGCTGTACTGAGAACAGAACCCAGGACTTCATGCATATTAGATAAGCACTCTACCAACTGAGCTATAAGCACTCTACCAACTGAGCTCCCACCCAAAACTTTTATGGATATTCAATTCCATTCTACTTTTATATATTAATTGAATTTTATATAACTTTACAGGTTACTCAACATTATTTCTTTCATTTTTCCCCCTATCAACTACAAAATCTAAGTCAGGTACTAGCTTTGACCTGGATGTGCCTATGGAACACTATGTTGTACCTCTCCAATTTGTGGTAGCCTGTGACCTTTGGCGGCGGCGGGGGGGGGGGGGTGTCCCGCTACATGGCCCTAGCTTGCTAGAACTCGATATATAGACCAGGCTGGCCTCGAACTCACAGAGGTCCACCTGCCTATGCCTCCTGTTAGGGTTATTTTTTAAAACCTACATCTATTGGTTGATTTTGTGGAGTTGGGGCACATTCAGAGGTCATAAGACAACTTGTGGGAATGAGCTCTCTTTTTCTGCACTATGTGTGTTCTGGGGATCAATCCTGGGTCATCAGGCTTGGCAGCAAGTGCCTTTACTTGCCGAGCTTGAGCACTCTTCTTCTTCTCTGAAACTGGCTCTTGTTATATAACTCAGACTGGCCTCAGACTCACAGTCTTTCTGTCTTGGTGTCCAAACTGCTGGGATGACAGGCCTGCACCACCGTGACTGGATTCTTTTTTATTCAACATTCATTTAATGTGTACATGTACATACATGCATGTGTACATACATTCACATATGCACACATGCCACATCGAGGACATCAGGGAGTCAGTTATCTCCCAGGCATCAAACTGAGGTTGTAAGGGCCTCACCCACTGATCCACCCTGCCACGCCCACTGTTCATGATTCCTCGTTCTTGTCTTTAATCTTTATTGTCTTTTCCTTTTTATTTTGGTCTTTTTGAGACAGGGTTTCCCTATGGCCCCAGCCAGTCTGGAACTCACTATGTAGACCAGGCTAGCTTCAGTCTCACAGAGATCTACCTGCCTCTGCCTCCAGAGTTCTGGGATTAAACACTCTCAGCTCTTTTCCCTTTTTTGAAGCAAGGTCTCACTGCATCTCAGGCTGGCCCTACAGCACTATGTATCTCAGGCTGGCCTCACACTTGTGATTCTCCTGCCTGATGAGGCCTCTGTAGTCTTAGGCTCACAGGTATGTGTCACACCTTCCTCATTTACCTAGTTCCTATGAGGAACGAGGTGCTCTTGGGTAGGTACTGAAAGAAGCTAACATAGATATATAGATGTCATCCTAACACTAAGGAACTGCAGACAGCAGTCAAGGCCATTTCCAAAGAAATAAAGGCAAGCCTGGGCTACCCGAAACCTTGTCTTAAAAACAAACAAAATACAGCTCCATGCCTTTAATCCCAGCACTTGAGAGGCAGAGGCAGGTGGATCTTTATGAGACTGAGGCCAGCCTCTAGGCCAGTCTCCATAGAGAGTTCTAGGCCAGCTGTGGCTACAGGAAGACCCTGTTGCAAAAAGACCAAAAAGAATGTTTGACTTAAAAAATAAACAAAATACATGGCTGGGAAGGCAGCTCAGTGGAAAAAGAACCTGCTGGATAGCTTACAAGCACCTGAGCTGGAGTCCCCAGCACATCTGTAAAGAGCTAGCACCACCCTCATACCCCAGCCTGGAAGATCCCTGGAATTCTGGCCAACCTTGCAGAATAACTAAATTCCATGTATTCCAAGTTCAGTGAGAGATCTTGTCTCAAAAACTAAGGTGAAGGTCCAGCCAGATGGCTCAGTGAGTAGAGGCGCTCACTGCTAAACCTGATGACCTGAGTTCCATCTCCAGGACGTCTATGGTGAGAGGGACTCCAGCAAGTTATCCTCTGACCTCCATGTACACTACAGCATGTATACACAAGCAATAAACGGGGAACGAGGAGAGGGGAACCATAAGTGTTTTTGAAAGGTTAAGAGTGATTGCATGAACATATGAGCATACACCCGAAAACACACATAGATGCATAAAAATAACCAGCACTTGGGAGGCTGAGACAGAAGCACAGCTGCCAGTTAGGGCCAGCCTGGGCTACACAAGACTGTCAAAAACCAAAACCAAAAACCCCACCCAGTCTTAAACAAATGGAAACCTAAAGAAAGCAAGGCAGAATCGGCTGGTGCCTCAGCATCCTGGCCTGAGAAATGGCTGAGTGTCAGCGTGCCGTGGGGGTTACTAACTCCACTCGGCTCCTGATTCTACACTAACCTTTGTCTTTTTCTTTATGCCCATAAAACTTCCCCGACGACACTCTGAAGTGCCCGAACTGGGAGTCATTGGTAGACTGCACCCAGCGGTTCCTCCAGCGCTCTGTGGGGAGACAGGAGGGTTAGTGCTGCAAACTGCACGGGGTCTGGGGCACCACAGGCCACTAGCCTCCACAGTCATCGCCCCTTCACCTCCGTCTAGAAACTCTTCCTGAAAGTAGACAGTAGCCAGTGCCACCCGAAGCACGCAAGTGGCCCAAAGCCAGGCCCGAGCGCGAGCCATTGGGGGCGTGCACAACTCCCGCTCCTCTTCTCTGCTCCCAGGCTTTTCTCCCGCCCGCCGACCCGGCCCATAAACCACAACTCCCGTCACGCCTAGCGATTGTGACCCGAGGCCCCGCGGGTGTCCGACGCGCGATGCACGCCGGGAGCGGTCCGAAACTACCACTCCCATGAAGCCTCGCGATTGTGAACTGGGACGTTCATTGGTGGGAGGACCGCGATGGCTGGTGGGAAATGTAGTATCTTGCGCGATTGCCTGGAGCAACAGCACCTTGGAGCCTGAATGCGGAGTCCACGGCGAGGCCTGTGCGGATGGACAGCGCCGGAAGAGGCCGGCGGGGCTGCTCTGGAACCTTAGTGAGGGGCCTGCGGGGATGAGGCGTGAACCTGGGTTGCTTGTTGGGACAACTCCGCGCCTCAGTCTCGCCCTCTGGAGATCGCTCGAGCTGGTCCGGTAGATGCTGCTTACAAAGGCAAGGAGACTGAGTGAGGGACGGCAGTATTAAATGTTCAGTTCCTAAACTTTGGAGATGTCTGTTAATTGTTTGAGACGGCATCTCATGTAACCTAGGCTGGCCTGGAGCTTTTGTGTAGTTCAAGCTGGCTTTGAACTTTGGATCCCCTTGCAGCACTTCCCAAGTGCTGGGATTACAGCCGTGCACCACCGCCACCACCACCACACATGCATTGTGCTTACAGTGGCAGATAGATAGATGATAGATAGATAGATAGATAGATAGATAGATAGATAGATAGATAGATAAAAGTTTGCATTTATTTGTTGGTAAGGGTGCGCTGGTGATCAGAAGACAACTTGTAGGATTCGATTCTCTCCATCCACCATGTGGGTTCTGGGGTTCAAACCACCTTCATCATAGATTATTTCACCCTACCCGTCCCCTTTTATTAATGGATAATATTCTACTCTCTGCATGGGCTATACTTGGCCATTCACTTGATAGTTAATAGACATCTGGGTTGTTTCTCATTTTTGTCTTTATGAATAATGATCTATGAATATTTGCATACATTTGTATTTCTCTTAAACCTCTTTGGAGTTGAGTTGCAGAATAATATAGTAACTCCGTGTTTATTGACCTGTATCTCATTCTTTTCTCTTCTTGGTTTATTGTGTGTGTAAGTCAAAGGACAACTTGTGGGAGTCTCTTCTTCCACCATGTGGGTCTCAGGTTTTGAACTCAGTTCATGAGGCTTGGTGACAAGTACCTTTACTTGCTAAGCCATCTTGCCATCCTCTTCGTATTCTCCTCTTTTTAGAGATTTAAATTACATTTATTGATTGAATGCACATGTGTGCCATGGATGGCTCCTGTGGGTCAAAAAACAATTTGCCCAAATCAGATCTTTTCTTCTGCCATGTGGGTCCCAAGGATGAAACTCAGGTCATCAGGCTTTGCAGCAAGTACCATTACTGAGTCATCTTCCTAGCCCCTTTATGTTTTTTGAGACAGGATCTTGTGTAACCCAGGCTGACTTTGAATTCTGATCCTCCTGCCCTGATCCCAAGTGCTGAGATGACAGGGGTATACCACCATGCCCGACTAAGATTCTAATATCTTTTAAGTATTTGTCAATATTTGTTATTATCTTTGCATTTTTATTCTTATTTATGTATATGAGCATTTTTAATCATTTATGTATTTTATATGTATGTGTGTATTGCGTGCATGCGTGTAAGTGCACCCAGGTCAGAAGAGGGCGTCAGAATCCTTGGAACTGTTGTTATTGCTAGTTATTAGGCACCATGTGGGTGCTGGGAGCTGAACCCAGGTCCTGTACAAGAGCAACCAGTGCTCTTAACTGCAGAGCCATCTCTCCAGTCCCTTGTCTTTGTTTTTTATAGTTGTCATCCCAGTGATGTATTTTTGTTTGTTTGTTTGTTTAGAGATAGTCTGGAACTTACTGTATAGTCCAGGCTGGCTTTGAAGTCACGGAGATCTGCCTGTCTCTGCCTCCCAAGTACTGGGATTAAAGTTAATGGTGTGTGCCATCATGCACAGCTAAGATTTTTATTTTTATTTCTTTTTTTCTTTTTCTTCTTCTATGAGACAGGGTTTCCCTATAGCCCCAGGTAGTTTGGAACTCATTGTATAGACCAAGTTGACTTTGAACTCACAGAGATCTGCCTGCCTCTGCCCCCCAAGTGCTAGGATTAAAGACATGTACCACCATGCCCAGTGATTAAAAAAAATTCTTTTTAATTTTGTAATGTGTATGTGTGTGTACCACATGTGTGCAGGTGCCTGTGGAGGCCAGAAGAGGTCAGCTGGAGTTACAAGTGGTTGTGAGCCACCTGATGTAGGTTCTGGGAACTGAACTCAGGTCCTCTGGAAGAGCAGCAGGCACTCTTAAACACTGAGCCATCTCCTCAGCCTCTCTCACTGTGATTTTGAATCACATTTTGTTGGTGACTAGTAAAGTTGAACATCTTTTTTTTTCTTTTTCTTTTTTTTTTTTTTTTGTCTTTTTGGGACAGGATCTCCTTGTAGCCCAGCTGGCCTGGAGCTCCCTATGTAAACCAATCTGGCCTCACACTCACAGAGATCTGCCTGCCTCTGCCTCCTGAGTGCTGGGATTAAAGTCTTGTGCCATCATGCCTGGCTAAACATCATTTTTCTTAACTTGGCTTTATTATTATTTTTTTTATTTATGTGTGTGTGTGTGTGTGTGTGTGTGTGTGTGTGTGTGTGTGTTTGCATACATGAGTGCAGGTGCTTACAGAGGCCAAAAGAGGGCGACATACTTCCTCGGAGCTGGAGTTACAGGCTGTCCCATGGTGAACTTCACTTGAGTACTAGGAAGTGAACCAGGTCCGCTTGGAAGTACAGTAAATGCTCTTAACCCCAGAGTCGTCTCCAGCCCAGCAGCCCTCTTATGACTGATTCTTGTCTCCCAGTCCCTGCCTCCCAACACTGCTCAATTTCAACTTGGGTTCCATCGGAACTGTGTTCAAACCTGAGGAGGCAGCGTGGTCTCTGTATCACAGGAACATCAGGGACTCTTAAAAAGATATGGTCCAGAACCATCAAATGGCTCAGCCAAAAAGGTGCTTGCTGCCAAGCCTTACCACCTGCATTCAATTCTGGAACCCACATGATAGAGGGAGAGAACCAACTTCTATAAGGTTATCCTTATATAAGGTTATCCTCTGATTCCTACATGTTCACTGTAGCAAGTGTATGCACACACAAAATAAATAAAATATACTAGAAATTTTAAAACATAAATTGAAAAAAAAAAAAAAGTACTGGAGAGATGACTTGGTGGTTAAGAACACTGGCTGGTCTTGCAGAGGACCTGGATTCTGTTCCTAGCACAGCCACCGGTAACCTCCAACTCCCAGTGATATGATGCCCTCTTCTGGCCTCGGAACTCATAAACTCACACAGGCTCACACACATACACATAAATAGAATAAGGTCAGACATGGCAGTGCACACCTTCAATCAGCACGGGGAAGGCAGAGGCAGGCAGAGGTCTGTGCACACCTTCAATCAGCACGGGGAAGGCAGAGGCAGGCAGAGGTCTGTGCACACCTTCAGTCCCAGCATGGGGAAGGCAGAGGCAGGCAGAGGTCTGTGCACACCTTCAGTCCCAGCATGGGGAAGGCAGAGGCAGGCAGAGGTCTGTGCACACCTTCAGTCCCAGCACGGGGAAGGCAGAGGCAGGCAGAGGTCTGTGTATCTAAGGCCAGTCTGGTCTCCGTATCGAATTCAAGGCCAGCCAGGGCTGCATAGTAAAACTGTGTCTCAAAAAATGTATAAAATGACAAAATGAAATGAAGGACCCCTCTTTCCTTCCCTAGAATGACTTCCACAAAGAAGCCCAGAGGTCGTCCACGTGGTATTTTTGATCTCAGCGATATAGTCTCAGAAGATTCTAAAGGGGAGGAGATCAGAAACTTGCAAGCCCAGAACCTTGCCCGAGCTGCCTCTGAGCAAGGCAGCAGAATTCTGAGTCGAAACCAGAGCATGGGCAAGAAGTATTTGATCACCAGAGAAGACTCCATCCCAGGGACTGGGCTGAAGCTGACTTCTTCAGGTTCCTCCAAGACCAGAACCAATGCGGCCCTCATGAAGCTGGCCCAGATTGAAACCAAGATCCTGAGTCGGAAGAAAGTGCCCATGACTTTGTCTGACACAGAGTCCGATTCAAAGACCACTGATGAGGGTTTTCCGAAGAGAGCAGATGCAACGGCTTCTTTCCAACACACACACAAAACTTTCCGGAAACAAGTGTGTGAGACCCCCATTGCAAAGAGTAATGGGCAAAGTGGGAAAGCTAGCAGGTTTCTGAAGAAGAAAGAGCCACCTGTTGAAAACAGGTCCCTGGGGCCACCTGCTGAGAAAGGGGAGCGTCTTCAAAGGCCTAGGCAGAAAGGACCTGCTAGAAAATTTGATGCTCCTGACAGTGACGAGGAGGAAATGAAGGTGTTGCTAGGAAGCTTGATGGAGTCTTCCACAGAAAGAGATAGGTGCAGGAGTCGGGAGCTCACCAGCACCAAGCTCAGCGAGCGCGATCAAGAGAAGGTACTCTCGGTAAGGTTTTCATTTATCGGTTTCAACTTACTTGATTTTTGTTTGGTTGTTTGTTTCTTTGTTTTTTGGTCTTTTTGAGACAGGGTCTCCCTGCAGCTCCAGCCGGCTATGGAACTTGCTATGTAGACCAGGCTGGCCTTGAACTCACGGAGATCCTCCTGTCTCTGCCTCTCAGTGCTGGGATTAAAGGTGTGTACACCACACCGTGCTGTTTCAACTTATTGGAGTATTTTTTCTGTGACTGTAGGGATAGAATGTAGGACTTTGTGCATGCCAGGCCAGTGCTCCACTGAGTTACACTCCGAGGCCCCCACCCCACTCTTCTGTGTATATGTGTGTCTATATGTGTATGTCACCTGTGTGTAGGTACCCACAGAAGTCAGAAGAATGTGTCAGATCCTCTGGAGCTGGAGTTATAGGCAGTTGTGCGTGGAGTTTCTAAACCACATTATGGTTATGCCTGAATTAAGTAACAGCCCCTTAGCATTCATTTTAAGACCAAGAGTGAACCAGAACTGTAGAGCACCTGTGCTTCAGATGCCTTTCAGAGCTGCCCTCTCAGTGGTGAGATGGTATCTCCAGCATGAACTGGGGAGAAGTCAGAGCCACCCCTAGCAGAGAGAATCTTGACTTTTGATCCTTAGGCTCGAATGCCTCGGACAACAACAAACAGACTGAGCGGTGTGGGAGGGCCCAGGCCACTGTGGGTGATGTCACTCCTAAATTGCTGGTCCTGAGTTGTGTAAGAAGTCTAGCTGAGAGTATGCCAGCCGCAGTGAGTCGGTACACAGGGCACGTGGTTTCTGGTTTCTGCTTCAGTTGCCGCCCTGACGTCCCTCAGTGACGGACTGACTGGAATCTGGAATCTTAAGAGGGGATAAATCCTTCTCTCCTCAGACTGCTTTTGGTCATGGTATTTCTCACAGCAACAGAAAGCAAACTAGGACATACTCTGAACTGCTGCGTCACGCCTCCGGCCTTGGTTGCTTTATGCATGTGTTTACCTGTGTGTGTGCACATGGTGCATGTAGGTGTAATGCAGGTGATGGTCAAAGACTCTGCATGTGTCTACAGCACGTACGAGAGGCGGGGTCTCTCGGTGAGCCCAGACCCCACTGATCTGGGTAGTCTAGGCAGCCAGCCTGCTCGGGGATTCTTTCTCCTCCTCCCTGCCCTGGGGTGACAGGTGCTGCCACGCTCCCCCGCATTCACAGGGGCGGGATGAGGGAAGGGGTCGGTGGTGTGCTGGGCATTCTGGTCCTCAAGTTTATCCCCGAGTGATCTTGCCAACCCCAGAATAAACTTTAGCAGCTGACGTCTGTCTGTCTCTTCCTACCTGCTAACAGCACTGTTTGTGAAATGGTCAGTTATAATAGGAGCTTAGTAACTTCCTGTCTTTTTACTAAAATAGGATCAGACACCAACACAGCCAGCCCTCTCTGTACTCAGTGTAGACCGATCGAGCTCCAGGGCTTCTCAGCCATCACGCCTGTCAGCCTCACAGTCAGCAGAGGGGACCCTTCGGAGCATTGGCCCCAGAACTCTCCTCCCACGGACTCAGGATGCTGGGGACACAGCCTCCCTCACAGCCTCACTTTCCATCTCAAATGACTTTTCGAAATCTACAGTTTCAAGGATGGGGTGCATCAAGCTGGCATCCTCCCCGAGCAGGGACAAGGCAAGGCCTTCCCAGGAGTTGGTGTCAGAAGCTTCCAGTGACAGCCTCCATGGTAACCCAGATCTTTGGGCAAAACCATCATTCAGGGGAAGGGCAGGACCACCTGCAGGGGCCCAGCTTGGTCCTGGGCAGAGTGGTGGCGGCGGGTGAGTGACTGTCGAGCAGCCAGTCTTGACAGTCTCCCTCTCCAGGCTTCCAGAGAGGGGCTCACACAGTCAGCTCTTGTTCTGTGGAGATAACATCTTGCTGTGTAGCCCAGGCTGTTCTCAAACTCTGTCCATCTTCCTCTACCTCAGAGCTGCCTGCTGGGTAATTCACAGAGAACAGGGTTTGCCTGGCTGAGGGTCTAGAATGTAGGACTGTGCGGTGGGGTGTTTGCTGTACCTGTCCACAGTGGAAGGAGGAAGCAGGGCCAGAGAGGGCCACTGGAGCCTGGTGAGGTCACCAGTGGATATGTAGCTAAAGGCATCGCACCCACCTTCCCTGAGTCTGGCATAGGAGATAGTCGAGCACTGAGGAGTGGGACCCCAGCCTCTCAGCCTGTCTCCATCCTTGCCTGGCTGCTGATGGGCCCATTCTTTTTTTTACAAATATTTTATTTGTTGGTCATGGTGGCACACACTCGGGAGGCAGAGGCCGGTGGATCTCTGTGAGATTGAGGCCAGCCTGGTCTACATAGAGAATTGCAGGCCATCTGGAGCTGCAAGGAGAAAAAAATATTCTTTTGTTATTCTTATTGTATGTGTATGAGTGTGTTGCCTGCATGAATGTAAGTGCACCTGTGCTGTGCAGTGCAGAGGTCAGAGGTCAGAGGTCAGAGGAGGGCGCTGGATCCCCTGGACCCGGAGTTACAGACAGTTATTAACTGCCATGTGGGTTGTGAGCTGAGTCGGGTTGATGGGCCTGTTCTCGTGCAGACCCAGGGCAGGCATCCGCAGCTGCACAGCCCTTCTCACATCAGCTAGCTTTTATGTCCTTTCCTGCCCCTCTCCCGAAGTGTCCCTGAGCCCTGGAGGAGGAGGAAGGTCTAGATGTCTCCTCCAGAGCTTAAAACGCCACTGTCGCCCCTCAGCACCTGCACAGTGTGTGTTTGTGAGTATACCATCACTGCAAAGCAGCATTTCTGGCTGAGCCTGAAAGCCATGCCTAAGGATCCATGAATTTTGCTGTGTAGCCCAGGCTAGCCTGAAAGCCATCCTCCAGCTGCCTCAGCCTCCTGAGTGCTGGGTTGCCAGGTGTGTGCCTCCATGCCCTATGTCAGAGCTCTCTCTGGTAGCTCAGCTGACAGTTAACCTTCATAGGGATGAAAGTCTTGTCTTAGGCCATCTCAGCACCATGGCCTTGGGTCTTCCACTAGCATGTGATGTCTAAGGACACACTTCCCCATTGATGGGCATGGAATACCCCCTCAGAGCCCTTCAGTGCTCTCTTCTGCTGGATGCTACATAGCATGTCCCAGTGTCACGGTGCTGGCTCTGATCACTTAGTGCCTCGGCCCCACGTTCTGTCTGTCTGCTGCCTTTCCCTCTAGACCTCTTTCAGCCCACATTTCTGATGGTCAGACCCCCTTCCCTCCTGTAGACAGCAGGCCTCAGGTGGACATTGAGGCTGTCCTTGACCTTGAGGTATCAGCCAGGTGATCCATGGCAAGATGCACCAGCAGGTGCTGCCTCCTAGGACAAGTGCAGGAGGATCTCGAAGTGCTTGATCCTGAGCCACTCAGGACCCTTTATTCCGGATCACCTGGTGTGATTCGGCCAGATGTGCTGTCCCAAGCACTGCTGCATACAGGTCTTGGTGCAGCCTTGAACCCAGCACAGGTGACAGTGGGTGTCGGAGGCTCTCAGAGGGGCGGCAGCTGTAGACTGAGGATGGAGCCCTGGGGCCAGGTGCGAGTCTAGCTTGGGGGTGCTGGGGATATGCCTTGGCCCCGAGCATGCCAAGGACGCACTGTGATGCTGAGCCGCATCTCTGGCTTATCCGTACATCTTCTGAGTACCTGTGGGAGAGATGGAAGATTATATACTGCTGTTGTCTTTTTTTTTTTTTAGACTGGGTCTCACCTTGTAGCCCCAGCTGGCCTGGAACTCACTGTGTAGACCAGGCTGGCCTGGACCTCACAGAGATCCACCTACCTCTGCCTCCCAAGGTCTGGGGTTTAAGGCTGCACCCCATTGGGGGTGCACATCCCACAGTACTCGTGGGGTGCTCAGAGGACCATGTTGGTCCTGGGACTGGACAACTCAGGTCCTCAGGACTGATGGGAACCACCTTTATTCAGTGAGCCATCTCACCTGCCCTGTGTTTCTTTTTTCTTATTTTGGGGAGTTTGTGTTTTTGAGACAGGCTCTCCCTATAGCTCTAGAGCTCCCTTTGTAGACCATGTTGGTCTCAATCTCACAGAGATCTGCCTCCCTTCCGAGTGCTGGGATTAAAGGCATGTACCACAAAACCCGGCTCCATATTTATTTTTTTATTACAGATTTCAGAGTTAATATTTTGTCCATTGATGATCTGACTCCAACGAAATGGGAGAACTCAAACCTGGAGCAGAAAGTAAGTATGATGACACCATCTTATGGTAGTAATTTACTTTTAAGGTGTTTTCTGTTACATTGATGTGGCCCATATGTGGGGGTCGGAGCGTCTCTCTCCACCATGTGAGTCCTGGGGATGGAGCTCAGACGCCACACTTGGCCCTAAGGGAACCACAGTCTGAGTTCTGTCCCTGGGACCCGCTAGTAGCAGAAGAGAACTGACTCCTGCCGGAGTTGTCTTCTGAACTCCACACGCATACCGTGCACACGCATCCCCACCCCTGACCTCCACACCCCAGCTTTGTACACAGACCCCCACCCCGAGGACACAAAATAAATATACGTGGTAACAGTGTTTAAAGACGTGTTCAGAGCAGCTTCTGCTCAGTGCAGCGGCTGAGCTGCGTCATCCCGGCCGAGCGGTCATCCCGGCGGAGCTAGCGCACAAGGGGCTGGGGCCTGTCGTCCTACGCTGGGAAGATGGAGGTGGAGGTGGCAGTCCAGGTCTCCCTGCCACAGCGTATCCGTTTCCTGTCGCAATGCCGGACTGACAGCCTGACAGAAGCCCGGGGAGGACGGGCTCATCCAGGCGGCTCAGGCGTCACCCCATCAGCGTGCGGTGAGGCGGCTGGTGCCCTGCTCGCTTCGTCTATTCTCCGGGACCGCGGGCTGCCGCCGCCACACGGGGGTGCCTCTTCCCAGCTTAGTTAACCCGGTCTAGAAACTGCCCCCAGACGCGCCCAGAGGTTTGTTCCCATGGTGACCCTGGATCCCAGCCCGATTATCCTTACTCCAGCCAAGGCCCGCTCAGGACATGCAGTACCCTCCCAGACAACAAACAGCCAGCCGGGCGTGCTGGCTCATGCTGCAGTCCCGGTGGAAGTCTGTGGTAGGACCGCCGAGAGTCAGGCCAGCTCGCTGGCCCACTAACAAATAGGGTATTTTAAAATTCTTTTATTTTTGTGGGATTGGTGAGACATAATCTCACACTGCAGCCCCAGCCGGCCTCAGACTCAGGACCGTCCTCCTGCCTCCGCCTTCCACGTGGCGTGAGACACCACAGCTGCCTTTATTTTTCCTTCTTTCTGATTTTCTTTTCTTTTTGAGACAGGATATCTCTGTAGCCCTGGCTGGCCTAGAACCCACTATTTGAACAGGCTAGCCTTGATCTTAGAGATCTGTCTGCTTCCACCTCCTAAGTGCTGGGATTAAAGGCTGCACCACCACAACCCATACTTCTTTTATATTCTGAGACAGTCTCATGTAGCCCAGGCTGGCCTCCAACTTATCATACAGCTTATCATGGCTGACCTTGAATTTCTGTTCCGCTCCTGCCTCCTGAGTGCTGGGATTGCAGGTGCATGCTACCGTGCCTGCTTTGCTTCTTGAGCCTTTGAGGGTCTTGCTGTTACCTCAGGCTGGCCCAGAATTTGTGGCCCCCTTACCTCAGTGTTGTGGATGCTGGGCTCACAGGTGCCCCCACCCCTGGCTGAAAGTGACATTTTAAGTGTATTAGTACCTCAGTCTTTCGAAGCCCCTGTTCACTTCCCTCTGCCATTGCTTCTTTTAGGAGGAGAGTGCTGGAAGGGAAGGTCTGTCAGGCAGAAGGTCCCTGCGCATGTCACCTGCCCAGCCTGTCAGCTCTGCATTTCAGGGCACCGCTGCCCCGGGGGAAGACGACCTTGCCACTGAGAGCGATGTCTCAGATGCCAGCTCAGCGTCGTCTGTCCAGACTCACAGAGTGTCCAGTATTGGGTCAGCTGAGACTCCTGTGTCCCACACAGCCAGCCTGGCTTACACTGAGGACTTTGAGCAGTTCTCAAGTGCCCTAGCCTCTGAGAAGTCTCTTGACAGGACACTGGACACTTCGTCACAGTTTTCTTCCAGTCTGAAGACAGACTTCCTCCCCATACCACCTCCGGCTGGGACAAAGTGGGCCCGGGGCAGGACGACAGTTGTAAAGGAGATGGCTGTGCAGACCCTTGACCCCGCCTTCGCCTACCAGTGGACCAGAGGTAAGCAAGGGGCCTGTGGAGACCCAGGTGGCGTTGCAGTGTCCTCAGGAGCCGGGGGACAAGGGCAGGTCCCCTGGTCTCAGCCTTTGTCATCAACCAGCTTGTAGTGGGATCTCAGCAGCTTCATTTCCACTTCCCTGGAGACGGGAATGTGGTGATGGGGAAGCCCCAGAGCAAGCTGGCCAACCACCGCAGGCTCCAGGTCAGACTGAAAGACCTGCTGGAGGGTGCGAGCTGTCCAGGAAGATGTCTCACAATATGCACACGCACCCGCACACATGCAAAACATGCATGCACACATCTCTATGCATGTGCACAGGTAAAACATGCATACACAGGCATGTGTACCACCAACACGTGAAAAATGGAAAAGGAAACTGGCCATGTGCTCCTGTGGTCCTAGCCTCTCTAGAGGATGAGCAGGAATTCAAGACATCCTGGGAAGACACATCTCAAAACGACAGTCAGCAGGTCAGAGTTAGGAGCAGGTGGACATGGTCTGGTTCACTGTCATGTACATAGACCCGTTCTCACCTGCTTTGTCTCTGGACAGCGGACAGTGTGGCTGCCATTGGACCTGTCCTGGGAGGTGCCTACGTGGACCCAGTGCCCATCGCCAGTCATGTGGTCAGTGCGGACGCCATTGAAGGTAACAGCCCGGTGTGGCGGCCTGTTTCCCTGTAAACTCCTGTCTATCCCCGAGGTGTAACATCTCTTTAATGCTGGCCAGGCCTACAGAAATCTATATGGGGTGTCACTGTTACTAGATGACAGGATCTTGGAGTGGCCCAGAACCTTCTTTCCGTCTCTTGGAAAGGGATGTAAAAGTTGTTTTGTTTTGTCTTGATTTTTGTCTTTTTGAGACAGGATCTCCCTGTAGCCCCAGCTAGACTGGAACTCACTATGTAGATCAGGCTGGCCTTGAACTCACAGAGATCCTCCTGCCTCTGCCTCCCGAGTGCTGTAATTAAAGGTGTGCGCACCACACTTGGCAGGGATGCAGAAGTTTAAACACAGAAGGCTGGCAGTGACTGACCCGGGCTGCAGTGCACTGCAGAGAGCCTTCCCAGTGCTCGCTGCACTCACGGCTGGGCTCCATCCCCATCTTGACTGGGCGTGTGAGGCCCAGGTTCCATCCCACTCAAGTACATGTGTCATGGCAGAAGTTTCAAAGCCATACAGGCTGGGGGATTCGGTTCTCTTCTACCACGTGGGTCTTGGGGATCAAACTCAGGTCAGCTGGCTTGGCAGCAGATGCCTTTAACCACTGAGCCGTCTTGCCAGCCCCCTTTTCTTTTTGACAGGGGACTCCATGTGGATATGTTGCCGAGGTTGACCCTGGCCTCAGGATTTTTCTCAGCTTCAGAGAATTTTTTTCCTTAGATCTAAAGATAATAAAGCTACAGGCTGTGACAGGAGGATTTTTTGCATTCTATGTATAACCTAATGTAACCAAAAAAATTTGTGTTACTTCGCAGTTTTAACAATGAGCAATAGTCATGGAGTTGGGTTTTTTGCTACATTTTAGATTTTTAAAAAAAAATATTACTTGTATGCGTGTTTCATTGTAGTATATACCACATGCATGCATTGCTGGTGGACGTCAGAAGAGGGCATCAGATCCCCTGGAACTGGAGTTCTGGGTGGTTGTTAGCCACCATGTGGGTGCTGGGATCCAAACCCAGATCTTTTACAAGAACAACTGGGGCAGCTCTCCAGCCCCCTTAGCTAAATTTTAACAATTAAATGTCTGTCACCTTTTTCATTTGTGGTCCAAGAGAAGAAGCCAAGGCCTTGAGCACTAACTGCCCTCTGCCACTGCCTCCTGTTCCTGTTCCTATCCCGAAGTTGATTTTGTATTTTCAGTCAAATGTAAAATTTTTGTTTATTTATTTTTGAGGAACTGAAGCCATGCTCCACTGAGAGGCATCCAGCTCTCTGGTGCTATTTTGTGGTGGAATTTCCTTAAAGTCATGGCTGGCCAAAGGGGTGTGGATCCTCCTTCCTCAGCCTCCCGAGTGCTAGAATCACAGGAGTGCACCACTATGCTTGGCTTCAGTACTCTGGTTTTTTAATTAAAATATTATTTTAAAAAAAT
The DNA here is from genome assembly GCA_035773235.1 of Eospalax fontanierii. Lineage (NCBI taxonomy): Eukaryota > Metazoa > Chordata > Mammalia > Rodentia > Spalacidae > Eospalax > Eospalax fontanierii. The sequence continues at coordinate 11,592,823 of CM069554.1, forward strand.
ATTCTTGGGCTGGTTAGGAGGGCTGAGCTCCCCCCCCCCAGAATCCACATGCATGGTATAAAGAGAACCGGACTCCCCAGAAGTTGTCCTCTGGCTCTGCACACCTGCCATGCATGGAAGCATCTCCCTCCCCACTAAATAAATAAATAAACATAGTAAACTTTTTTTTAACTCCTTGTTCTTACTGGCTAGTCCCAGTTACCTGAAGTTAAAATTTCTGGCCAGCCGAGGCAGGAGGATTGACCTAAATCCTGTCCCTAAAAATTTTTTTTGTGTGTATTACAGCATAGGTATGCTGTGTGTGTGTGTGTGTGTGTGTGTGTGTGTGTGTGTGATGCAGAGTCTCACTGTAGTCTGCTCTAGCCTGAGGCTCCAGATCCTCCTGCCAGATAAAGGAAGAATTCTCTTGGGCTCTTGGTAGGTGCTGACCTATAATGGTTGTGTGTGACTATCGACTTTAGTTTGAAGAGAGAGTGAGACAAGTATGCGGTGCCCCGAGCACCCAGCTTTGAGTGCAGGCAAGGCGGGCTGAGCACTGGGAACTGCAAAAGGTGGGACTCCGGGAGGGGAGTCCATAGAGGTAGGAGCGCAGGGCAGGGCCTCAGTGGCAGAGGTGGCCCCTGCTGGGCCAGTGGGGGCCCTGGGGAGCCCCCAAGTGATGTGGCGTGGGCAGCCCTGACAGCCTACAGCCCAGCCGCGCTGGCACTGAACGACATGCTGAAACAGCAGCTGAGCCTGACGCAGCAGTTCATCGAGGCCAGCCGCCAGCTGCACACGGCCCTCCTGCAGTCTCTGGACGAGGACTCCTTCCACTACCACACACTGGAGGAAGCCAGAGAGGTGACAGCTGCTCAGCCCGAGTGTTCCGCGGGGTGGGGTTTGGGCGGGATGACATCTCAGAGATGGCGGTGCTTACCCAGGGCTGGAAAGCATCCTTGGACCCCCAGGGGCCCCACACACTGGACGCCATACCCTCCCCAGGACGGGTCATGTCCCCAGACCCTTCTGGACCTGGTGGGCTCTGGCTGCCTGTCTCGTCTCGAGAGGTCTCCCTTCACTCACATCGTTGTCGTGACACGTAAATGTTTGCTGTATACCCACTTTTGTGTCCACTTCGGGCAACGTGAGACAGAGCTCTCAGCGCCTGCTGTGCTGTTCGTAGAGGGCACAACCGTAGGTGCTGCTGTGAAGGCTGCTCCGCCCCGTGTTTCACCGTGACTCTGCACGTTAGACTGTATCTCACACCGGGCGGACCGTGTGGACATTTCATCCCCATGTTAGTGGTAGTAGTAAGTCTTACTTTTTGAGAGACAGGGTCTCTGTAGCACAAGCTGGCCTGAAACTTGCCACATAGCTGAGGTTGGCCTCTAGCTCCTGGATCTTCTGCCTCCACTTGCCAAGTGCATTTCACTTGTTAAAAATGTCTGTAGTACTGACTGGTTCCCAGAACCTCCTATATTCTGAGCACCTTCTCTATCTGCCACCAACTATATCTCCATTTTAAATCAAGATCCAATGTCCATCCATATTTTTTTAATTTATTTTGGTTTTAGATATAGGGTCTCCTGTAGCCTAGGCTGGCCTCGGCCTTCTGTTTCAGCCCCCAGAGTACTGGGATGACAGGCATGTGCCACCGTGCCCAGCTCCATCCAGAGGACAACTTTTAGGAGTTGGTCCTCTCTCTCCACTAACGTGGGTCCTGGGGATTGAGCCTAGGCCACGCTAGGCTGCGACCCTTTACTACTGAACCATCTTACAGGACCTCACTTATTTTTTTGATGGGTCTTGCGTATAGCCCAGAGTTAGCCTGGAACCATCACTGCCCCTGCCTGGCTCTCCTAAATGCTGGGATCACAGGAGTGTGCTGCCACGCCCAGCCCACAGTCCACACGGTGAGCCGCTGGTTGGGCTTTGCCCAAGTCTTAATGTTGAGTGCAGCTCCCAGCTTGCTCCAGGCTCCCAGGCCGGGCATCCCAGTGTTTCCTTGGCCCTTCTTGAGCCCTCACGTCCTCAGAGCATCTTGGACACTTCCACGTTAAGGCCCACACTGGCTTTCCATCTGTGCAGCACCTGTCACAAGGTGTTCTACCAGGTGACTTCCTGTCCTGTGTTCTACAGTACATTAGGTGCCACAGGCCCACACCACTGACCATGGAGGCTGCCTTGCAGGAGGTGAAGGCAGAGCTGCAGGTCTCACCGGGTGAGTGGGGGGCAGTGTGTGTGGTAAAGGCCTGGGGTTCTCTCCAGCCAATTACAGCTCAGTAACCAGATCCCACATTCCCATGTGCCCAGCAGGCAGCTGTGAGGACACATGAGGAACCACAGGCCACTGCAGGCCACATCTGAGCAGACTGGGAACCCTGAGGATGGGGACACCACGTGCCAGGACAGCGCTTCCCAGCCTGGTGAGCCTGGCGCCCCGCGTGGCCGACACCTGGGCAGGGCGGCCTCCTTGCTCAACCTGCGCGTGCTTCTCATCTACACTCGGAGGAAACCATCTTTTTTAAAAAGGCTTTATTTGAAGGCAAAAACAGTAAAATCCACACGGAACAATCAACAGCACGTGTGTGTACACCGAGTCAGACACGAGTTAGTCAGGTGTGGGAATCTAAAACAAAATCAGATCATATCACGTGGTGCTGAAGTTGTGGACAGGACTGCATTTTATTGAAAAGAATGTTTCAAAAGATTCTATCCAAACGATGGCACCTCACTGCCCAGGCACAGCCTCCCTTCGCTGCCCAGGCACAGGAGGGCTCTCCAGTGTCCCCTCTGCGCTGGGCTGTCCCCATACTGACTGAATGTACTTGGTGCTGGTGTTGGGCCTCGCGTGGGAGCCACAGCGGGTGCTGGATAAGGGAGTCTGACGGAGGAAGCCTCAGCCCAGGCCCGGAACCTTTACCCAGGTCTAACAGAGCTAATGTCTGAGGAAAAGGGTTAACAAATACAACTAAAACAACTCAAGGAGGGAGTCAGCTTCAATGCCGTCCCAGGGATGGGCTTGGATCATTACTTGTTTTTCTAAAGCAAAACCAGGTGGAACCAAAATAAAAAAATCTGTTTTGGACTCTGCAACTCCAAGTGTTTGCTGCTCCTATTTATGCTGTTAGGCCAGCAGTGGGCTGGCCACAGCTCTTCACTGCCCAGCTGGCGGGCAGCTATCCAGCATGGCTCTTGATCTGGAGGAGGCTGAGATCTTGGAACCCCGTGGCCTTTGGGTGGCTGAGCTCAGGTTCCACGCTGTACTGTGGGGGCTGTGGCTGCCGTGTCTCCTTACGTGCAGCCCGGCCCTCCACGGGCACTCGGGCCTGCATCTCAGTCCTCCTTCTCTTCCTTCCGAGCCCCAAACGTGGAGACTGCATGAGAAGGGGCTGTCACCATCTTCCTCGGCGGGAAGCTGGGCAGGGCCCTCCCACGGGCATCACCAGCCGCCCACCCACCCACTACTCACACTCGTCTCTGGCCTTCATGCGTGCGATGAACGAGTAGCTCTTATTGCGGCGGTAGTTCTCGTAGGGGTCGTCCAGGGCCACACCCACGCCTTTGTACTGGTCCCACTTATCCCGGACATCCCCGCCCTTGATGGGGTCCTGGATGCCCTGCTCTTTCGCACCGAGGCCTCCAGAGCCACTCCAGCCTTTCAGAGAAGAACTCATGTTTAAGGCCACATTGGTGGCAAGGCTGTGCCCAAGTCCCAAGGGAGCCCAGTGCAGGGAACGAGTCATCTATAAACAGCTACCGGAAGCCCAGACCCCTGCAGGCTTTGGGTCGGCAGGCCTCAGCAGGACCCCATCCTGCTGTGGTCACCTCTGCTCCCCTGGCAGGCCTGCCCGAGGCCTCAGCACTCACCCATCTTCACCAGCATCTGGTGGCCCTTGTTCTCCTCCCCGAGCCTGGAGTCGGCTATGGGCGGTGCGGAGTTAGAACCCAGGCCTGCGGCGGAGCTGGAACAGAGACAGCATTTTAAAAGTAGAGGTACCAATTACAATAGCGACCGGAGCACAGTGTATGGCTCAGTTAACGTTCTGGAGTTCTGGAGTGCCTGCTACTCTTTTGTCTGTAGCTCAGTAAAGTCCCTGAGTGATTCCCACCCCCAACCCTGAGTGGCTGGCGTACCAGGCTGCAAGACAGGCTTCCACAGTCTGCAGCATCACCCCAGGCCCAGTGACACGCCCATCCCAGCTGGCCACCAAGGGATCTTACGGAGGGGTGGGGCTCCGGGACCTGGAGCGGCGCCTCCTCCCAGGTGAGTAAGACTTGGACCTGGATCTGGAGTGCGAGCGGCTTCTGGAGGAGCGCGAGCGGCTTCGGCTCCTGCAGGGACAGTGGGAGGTGGGCAGTGACGAGCGATGTTGCACACCCTGGAGCCCCAGCCACCCCAACACCACCTACCTGGACCTGGAGCGTGAGGAGGAGCGGGAACGTGAGTGCGAGCGGGATCTGGAGGACGAGCGGGAAGACTTGGAGGAGCGCGAGCTGGAGCGTGAGGATGAGCGCCCACGGCTCTTCGATCTGCTCCTGGACCTGGATGGGCCACTGGGGAGGAGGTACCAGAGTTAAGTGCCATCTTCGGCACAACGCTCACCCCGGGGTCCTCCACCGGGCAGCTCACCTGTTCCTCTTCTCCTGGCCTTTGCGCCGCCGGGCCCGCATCTTGGCACGAAAGAACTCGTAGAGGCCGTTCTGTTCCCAGCCTTCACTGCAAGATGTGTTTCCTGTGAGGCCCCAATGCCTCCCAGGGATCAGGCATACTTGGTGGGAGGGACCTGCAGTGCTGAGTGAGGCTCTGCCAAGCACCCAGCCCTTTCCCCTGAGGCCACCAGGACCCTTCAAGAGTCAGTGGCGTAGTCACTGGAGAAGCACCAAGGCTCCTAGAGGTGACGGCAGATAGCTACACCGGGGTGTCTTCTGGTGATGGTAGCAGCCTTTCCCAAGGACCCTCCCAGGTGCCCAGCAGGGACACACGACTCCAGCGGGACGGATGCGTGAAGCCCTGCACTCCACGCCCAGTTACCCGCGCCCAGGGCATCAGGCACACCAGTCCCTACCTGTTCCTGGGCCTGTCGTGGGAGGGTGGGCTGTAGAAGGCCTCCACGGCTGCCAGCAGCCTCTCGCTGGGTGGCATGGGGGGCGGGAGGCGGATGTCTTTGGGGTCCAGAGGCTTGTACTCATGGTCCTCCAGCTGTGCAAGAACACAGCTGTGGCAGGAGTCCCACGGAGCCAGCAGCAAGGCAGGCTCAGGGCTGTCCCTGACACCAGTGCCCCCCTCCCATTCCACCCATCCTAGGGCTCAGCCCACACTCTTGGGGTGCATCACCTTCACGAGGGGGGCCATCAGCCCCGCAGGGAGATCGAAGTAGGGCACATTGGGGACCAAGCTAGGATCATCGTGGTTGATGTGAGGTGGGCCCTGCCGTCGCATGTGGGGGGGCTGCCCATTGAAGCCGTGGGGGGGAGGGCCAAAGTCGGGGTGCTGGGGCCCAGCCCAGGGCGGATGCTCATTGATCCCAGGGTGAGGCATGCGGTGACCAGGGTGGTGGTGAGGAGGTCCCATCTCTGCAAAACAAAACATAAGTTAGGCCTATGGGGACACTGACCATCGGATGTGGCGGCCCTGAGGAATGGACTCACTAAGACAGACAGACAGAGCCTGGAGCACTGGCGTGCTCAGACATGGTCTAGCTGAGGGACTCAAGTGAGAAGAGACTGGGAAGCCCACTGCAGCAGCCCAGCAACACCACTGAGAAATGCTGAGGTCCTCCCGTCCATACTCATGCAGGGGAACTGGCCTCCACAGGCTTATGGCACAGCCATGTCTCAGATGGACCCTCATCCAACATCCTGGAATCCATTTGAGAGCAGAGACACAGAGTAAAGCCTGCCTCAGGCCCAGTTCTGTGGACCTGGAGGGGACTGCGGGCTCCAGCACTGAGGGATGCCACGAGCCAGTGACTTCCGTGTGCAGAAGTGGGATCAACACAGCAACCCAGGAGGCAATGAAGGAAACAGGCCAGGAACAACCACGGCAGAGTGAAAGCAGTGTCTCGGTAACAAAGCAAAGGACCCCGGAGAAAGTGAGCGCCAGTCTTCCCCTCCGGGCCTGGGTGCCCTAGCTCGGCGCCTCTGGGGGGCGCCTGCTGCCAGACACACCGAGCTCGGCTCCTGGCACACGCAGACAAAGATGATTCACCAATATCCCTTCCACTGTGGTGCGCACGGGACGGGAGAGCACAGCAGGGGCTCTGCGGTCTGGCCGCACCTCCCCCTCACCTGCGGGGAAGTCCCCCTGCGGGTAGTCGAAACGGTGAGGGTATGGTGGCCGCTCGAAAGGGTGGCGTGGGGGGAAGTCGTCCTGCATGAAGCGGGGAGGGAAGCGGTTGAAGTTGTGGGGGTGCGGCGGCTGGCTGAACTGAGGGTGCTGCTGATGTGGCGGGAAGGGTCCTCGGAAGTGGGGTGGCCGCTGCATGCGGAAGGGCGGCTCTCGTTGGGCACCGCCCCAGGGTGGTGGCTCGTGTTGGTTGTTCCAGGGACCCTCGAACTGGCTGTTCCAGTTGGGGTCTGGCTGGTTGTTCCAAGGTGCATCTCGCTGGCCATTCCAGCCAGGGTCCCCACGCTGTTCGCCCCACATGCCCTCATGACTGTTGCTCCAGGGTGGGCAGTGGGGCGGTCCGCCCTGGTGGTGTGGGTACGGAGGCTGCTCGGGTGGCTGCAAGGCAGAGCACAGTGTGAGCTGGGAGGCTAGCCTGGGGTCATGTGCCCTGCCCTAGATCCCGGCTGCCACACACCTGCAATCTCACGTCTAAACCCGTCTTGACCACTGGGCTGCCGTGTCAGCAGGCAGGACCAAAGTGCACTCTCCCAGCACCTGACAGGCACGGGCTCCCTAGTGGGACACAAGCCTCCCAACACCTTGGCACACTTGGCCTAGCATTCCTGTGCCACTCTGCTCCCTGTATCGTGTCTCGTCCAGGCCGCTGCCTGAGGTTCGCTGGAACACCTGCCTTTACATCCTTAGCTCATGCTAGATAAACAGCTGCCTGTGGCCTGAAGATGTCCCAACTCCGCAGGAGTGGGCACAGGCAAGGCCAAGACGCCCCTTAAGCGCCAGTCACAACTGCTGGTGGTGCGACCCCCCCAGGGCTTCCAGAGCCCTATCACCCAGCAGCAGGAATGACTGCTATGTGTGCTGGACAGCACTAGGCAGGCCCAGCCAGCTCCCAGGGCTTTTAGCCGGAAAAGGAGGCCCACACTCCAGTCCCAGGAGAGCCTCAAACTCAGTCCTGCCTAAGCCTCTCAAGCATGTTGTGCTTCACCTGGGTCCAACTTCCATTTTTCTGTTGTTCTGTAGTGCCAGGGATGGACTCTGGGGCCTTGCGCTCTGCATCCCCTCCCCACAGATCTTCTGGGTCTGTGCAGTTAAGGCCCCACCTTACTCCATCCCTCAGAGGTTCCCACCTACCTGACAGCTGGCACTAGGAAGTGGGCGCTACCTATGGGGGATGTACTGTCTTCTGTAGACCCTCTAGTTCGGAAGCCGAGGACCAGCAGGGGCTCAGAAACACAACCTGCAATCCTCGGTCCAGAGCTGTGTCCCCAGACCTTCATGTGTTGCCCACAGTCAGTCACTAGGAAGGCCACACTCAGCAGACAAGCAGGGCCCCAGGACATGCCCCACTGAGGAGAAACATCTGGGCTGTATCCAGCTGCACCCTGCAAACTCCAGGGCATTCCTGATCACTCTACACTATACCCAGGGACCCCTGCCCTGGCCTAGAGGCTATCTACCCGGAGGCACACAGAGTCCTGTGGCACTACAGCTTCTGTCAGTGGCCTTCTGAGGAAGTCCAGTGCTCTGACCTGCTGAAGGACCTGCACACTGCACGGGCAAAAGAGGGTCTGACCCATGGCAGCAGGGAAGGCATTCACTGAGGCTTCACTGTCCTAAGAGCTGCCTGTCTGCTACTTACAGGACCCCTACGGGTGCCGTGGATAGAACCCCAGGTCTGTACATTTGCTGAGCAGGAGTTCTATACAACTGTCCCCCACAGGTTTCAGAAAGTACCTGCTGCTGGCCCCAAGGGGCAACAGGGTGTGGCTGATCAAACCAAGGGGGCTTATTGGGCGGGATCTGCTCATGTGGTCCTGGACCCCGGGGACCAGTAGCTGCAGGATCCTGGACACCTCCTGTAGAGTCATACTCTGAAGAGTTGGGCATCTGGATAGGTGGCTTGCCATCATCTAAACACAAGCGACAGGCGGTGAGGTGGCTGGTCAGCCTCTAGCACCCACCCGAGCCAAAACATGACATTACCACGATCACCGCCATCACCACCACTGTCACTACTCTCCTTTAGGCAGGGGACCCAGGAAAAGGCTTTCTCACAGTGCATGACACGTACTTGCTTTTGTCTATAATTTGCCGGAACTATCAATTTTTAAAATTAAATCGCCGTGTGGTGCACGTGTGGAGGTCAGGGGTCATCTCCTGGAAGTAGGCTATCCTTGCACCCTGAGATAACCAGGGAGGGGACTAAAGTCGCCAGGCCTGTGTAAGGCTCACTGCCTGCTGAGCCATCCCACCCACCTTCCACTGAGCCTGGGCTCACTGATTTAGTTAGGCTAGGGCCAATGAGTGTCTGGGTGCTGCCAATCTCTCCCTCCCCAAGCACCAGAATCACAGACAAGTGCCACTGCAGCCAGTCTTTCAGGGAATGACAGAGATTCAAACTGAGGTTCCTATGCTTGCTTGACAAACACTTTACTGAGTCATCTCTCCAGCCCCAATTAAACATGATGAATCTGTAATTTTAAACTTCTTTTTTGCTGTTGTTTGGTTTGGGGGGGTCTCACTATATAGTCCAGGCTGGCCCTGAACTCCTGTGTCTTTGTGCTTCGGACTTAGGGCTAAGGAAACAGGCATCATCAGCACACAGGGCTGGACACGCTTTGAGAGACTCCTGCCCAAACTTCTTGAATGCAGAACCGATACACATGCACCACGCCCAGCTGGTTTTCGGTCATACTCAGGTCCCGTCTTTCCACATCTTTGTACAGAAGTGGTCCTTCACTCACAGATGCATGTGCTACATACACTAGACACTAGATACAGATGTGTAGACATATGTTTACATGTACGGCTCTACAAGAATCCACACCTTTAATCCTGTACCTTGTGTGGGTCAGCACTACCTGCCTCCCTCTATTCTGGGGATGAGTAGAGTGCTCCAAGTTTCCACCTGGCCTAGGCTCGTAAGCAGATCAAACCTAGTGTCAGCAGAGTGAGGGTTACGGAGTTGAACATGTCCAGCAGGGAACTGGGCTTTCTACCATATTCTGGACAACCACTCTCAAGGGAAGAAAGCCTCCTACCTGGCTGAGTGGTGGGTGGGATGGCAGGAGCAGGTGCTGGGGCAGGGGGAGGCGCAGGCGGTGGAGGCGTGGCCTTCACTTCGGCTTCCATCTGTGGCATCTGAATCTGTGGTGGGGGCTGCTGTTGCTGCTGTTGCTGTTGCTGCTGCTGCTGCTGTTGCTGCTGCTGCTGCTGCTGCTGTTGTTGCTGGGCCAGGCTGCTGACAAACTCCTCATGCTGCGTCTTGAGGCTCTGGATCTGCTGCTGGAAGGCCAGCTGCACAGGCTGCACCACGGAGGAGTACTCGCTGATGAGGGTGGCCTGGCAGAGAGAGGAGTGCTGCCACTCAGGATGCCGCCCAAAGCACAAGGCCAAAGACTGGAGTTCTTGAAACGGCTGGGCAGGTGACTATTCGCCAGGGGTGTGGGATCCAGCTTCAGATTTGGCGATGAGGATGCTCCCTGTGGGAAGCCTAAAACTTCCTGGTGAAGGGCTCAGGTGGTCCCAGCCTGGCTCTGGGCTAGTCAATATCTCAACCTCCTCTCCTGCGGGTATGGACCAAAGCAGCCTCACCTCTGTGGTTCTGGGAAGCACTGGGAGCAGTGCGTATGGCTTACCTGGTACTGGCCGAGCCCCAGGGCCGGGCTTTGCAGCTGTTGAATGATGGAGTCATCGAAGTAGCCGTTCTTCTCCCAGAGCTGCAGGAGCTGGGTGCGGAGAGGAGCGTCAGGCAGAGCCCTGTCCACGGTAGCCCCACCCTGTCCACAGCAGGCCCTCCCTGCCCCGCCCCGTCCAGCAACCCTGTACCCGGGCAATCTTCTGCTGCTTGTCCTCCTCCACGGCAAGGAAGCTGGTGCAGTAGATGGGCACCACCACCTTCTGCAGCGCGGCCAGCAGCTCCCGGGCCTGCTTGCGCTGGCTGTGAGGGAGAGACCTTCCGCGCGTCAGGGCCCTGGGGCGGGACCCGGCCACACGCCCGTTACCATGCAGCTCCAGCCACAGCACCCTCTCCTTCTCAGCAAACAATCCCCCGGTGCGGCAGGGTGAGGGCTGGCCTGTGCAGGCGCCGTGTCTGGGGAGATGGAGGGAGGAAGGCGCACACCCCAGGGCTGTGCAGAGCCAGGCCCGCACTGTCAGAAGGTCCCGGGAGGGAAGGACACAACTCCACCAGAGCCGGTGCACGGAAAGGCTAGGAGGGGCTGAGGGGTCAGGACTTAGTAACTGTGCACAAGGAACCTCTGCTTTGACAGCCATTCAGAGGGATTACCCAACCCAACAGGGCTCTAAGCAGAGCTACTTGCGGTCTAACGACCCTATGGAGGGGCTCGGGCTGGCTCAGGGGTAGAGCACTTGACTGCCACGTGCAAGGTCTGGGGTTCTATGCCCAGTGCCACAGGGAAAAAAGCATGGGAGGGAAGAGGGACGAAGAGCCCAGGAAGGCTGGAGCGGCTGCCAAATGCCACAGCCGCCAAGGGCAGTAGCCCCTGGCTTCTATGTAGCAGTGGCTCAGCGAGTCGGCCACATGCAAGCCCAAGAAAGATGCAGGCGGAGGCTGACAGTTCGACTGCTCCTAAGGCTGAGGTCAAAGGCAGCCAGGAGCCCCAGGGGCCCTACTGGGCTTGGTGAGCCAAGGTGAAGTGTAGCCCACGGAGTGGGAGAGGGAAGCTACGTGAAAAGAGGAAAGGGCAGACAGCCCATGCACACAGGCTCCACACCCAGAGGCAGGAGTAAGCCACCGAGAGGCAGGAGGGCAGGGACAGAGAGAAAGGCGAGGCAGCAAGGGGCTATGTGCACAGGAGACCTGCGAGTCCCGAGGAGGGCAAGGTCAAGCCAGCTCTCTCCTGCTCCCGTAGGGGTCACACAAACCCATCAGAGGCGCCCTGGCCAACACAGTCATGCACAAAGGCAGGTAGGACAGCCAGCCTTGCTGGTCATCAGCTAATCTGGCATCAGCTTGTCTGGCTGGCTAGCAGGAGTCTCCTGCACCTGCCTCTGAGCAAGGTCCTGGTTTCCTTGATCAACCTCACCCAGTGGCCATGCAGAGGTTGAGCCTGGGGAGGCTGGGGCCATAATGTGAGCTGAGGACTGATGGGCAGAGGGTCAGCACAGAAGGGTGCCCACAGTATAGGAGCCAGAGTTCTGCGTGGCAGAGCGGTACAGAAGAGAGGGTGGCACACAGGCATGGTTGCGGAGGCCGTGGAGGCCGAAACCCGGAGGCTTAACGTATGCAGTGTATGTCAGGTGGGTCAAGGGGGCTGGCCGCAGGGTCAGAGGGCCGTGGAGCTCACCAGTGGTGCAGCACGTCGTTTATCAGGTAGATGAGATGCAGCCGCAGCTCAAAGTGTGCCCCGTCAGCTGTGATCCGGTTGCGAAGGTGGCCCGCCATCAACTCGCAGTGTGGCGGAGACTTGGCATTGCTGAACATCCAGTTCTTCCCAGCCTGAGACGTCAGGCCAGGGTGAGTGGTGGTCAGGTGGAGAAGCTGAGCCCCACCTCCACCCCTTGTCGAGCCTGAGCAGGCCGAGGGACTCACTGAGATGGCGTCTTTGGTGCAGGTGTCGATAATGGGCTGCAGCAAGCTGTCGAACTCTGTCATGTCCAGCTGTGTCTCCTCCAGCAGTTTCTGCATCTGCTGCTCTACCGCGTGGGCTACGGCGGTCGTCACCTGCTCCTGAAAGAGGACACAAAGGGTGAGCGGCCTGTGCAGAGAGTTCCGGCAGACACACCAGGTCTGTCTTGAGGGTATGCTAAGGTCTACGACAACCATCCCCAGGGAGGGCTGGGGGAAGAGAGCAGAGCAGGATGAGACCACTGGGTGACACCATGTGCCTCAGCTCACAGGAGAAGGTGAAGCAGTGGACAAGGATGCCAGAGAAACCACAGTCAGGACAGGAAGAAATGGGCATGGCTGGCCAGTACAGACGGCAGCCTGCAGGGACACAGGCCCAAAACAACAAAACCAACCAACCCACTGGACCTGGTGGGCACACCTTTAATCCCAGCACTTGGGAGGCAGAGACAGGTGAATCTCTGTGAAAGCAAGATAAACCTGGTCTATATAGTGAGTTATAAGTCAGCTGGGCCTACAGGGAAACTGTTTCAAAAAACAAAAACAAATAAAAGAGACAACCAAAACTAAAAAATACCCAATAATCAACTAACCAACCAAACAAAAAATTCAAACAAAGCCCATGGCCAGCAAGCTAGTAAGACCAGAGGCCAGTTCCAGTGGCCAAGACCACACGTGACTAAAGGCAGACACACTGGTGACAGCCAAAGAACGGGGTGGCCCCAGGCAAGTCTCTCATTTCACATTCCCCCCTCATTTTTGGTGGTTCATCCTCACAGAATTTGGTAAAACCAGCAGCCTGAAGGAGGTGGACACAGTAGTCCAGCTGGAAGGCGATTCCAGGAGCACAGGTGTCCAAAGAGCACGCTCAGGGACCTCTGTCATGGGAAGCAACTCAGAGCACAGACCAGAGTGCTTGAGGGCACAGCCTGGTGACAGCGGATGCCCAGGCCTGGGAGAGGGTCGTACCTGGCGCAGGGCCAGCAGGTGCTGCTCCTGCTGCTGGAGGTTCCACTGGCTTTGCTGGATCAGCTCATCCACAGAAGGGGTGCCCTGGGCTGGTGCGATGGGTGCCGTGGGGGCCAGCGGAGGCTGTGGCAGTGGTGGAAGGGCTGCAGTTGGCTCCAGCTCCGGGGCCTGCTGCTTGCAGATGACTAGCAGAGGAGAGACGGGTCCTGTGAGGACATGGCTGGCTCCAGGTGTCCCAACAGCCATGGGGTGGACTGGGCCTATGAGGAAGGCTTGGTGCAGGTACACTAGGTATGCCACCCGGGCGAGCCACTGCCCCAGCCCCCTGGCACCGCCTTCTGCATCACCTTCCACCTAGCGGGACAATGTGTCCACACTGCCCACTCGTCCGCACGACCTCCCTTGGAATCGCCCTCACTACCTTGTCACCAGTGCCACACGCCCGTCTACTGCGCCTGCAACACAGGCGGAACCTGCCTCCTTTCCATCTCGTGTGTAAAGATGCAGACCTCTCCTGGTGTGCTGACCAGGCCACTGTCCCCAAGCTGTCCCTTCACCCTTGTGGCCTGGTCAGCACACCAGGAGCCTGCAGCCCCAGGACAGTGAGCCCCCACCCCCTGGCCCGTTCCCCTCCGGTAACCTTTCCTATCTGCAGTGTTTAGAACCTTTCAGCTTGGGCTACAAGCGACATACCAGTTCAGTGGCAGATGACTCGGGTAGCCATGTGCCCTAATTCTGGCTAAATGAGATCTGTAGGGTCAGAGGGTCTGTAGGGAAGGGTCCCTGCTTACAGCCAGGACAAGACGGCCTGCCTGGTCCCAACTGAACACAGCTATACTTTGTAGGAGGTTCCAGTGCTCACCCCAAGAGGAATGGCTTTTGGACAAAGCCAAAGAAAGCAGTGAGGCGGAAGGTAGCAGGTGCTACCTGGTTACTGTCTACAGCTGTACGGGCCCAAATGGCACCCCATGGTCTTCCTGGTTTGAGCTCTGGAACTCTCTCCCAGGGAGAAGCCCTGCCTCTGCAATCAGTGCCAGCCCAGATTACTGCTCTCTGACCACACGGTCTGGCTTTGCACGGGTCACACTACCCTGCCGCTCAGCCATCTAGATGCCTACTCCTACAACCACCACCAGGCCTCGCACAACGCCTGGCCAGGGTAAAGAGCATGCCCTCATCCAATCAGTGCATCGTGTCATCAAACCGGCCAGCACACCCTCTCTTCAATGCGTCACTGATGCAACTCCATCTCGCCTATGTCACCCTTGGGATCTCTGATCCTCTGCAGACAGCAGGCAGTGCCACTGTCCACAGCCCCATGAAGCATCCCTGGGTGACAGCTATGGGAGGAATGGGTGAGCATGTGGGCATCTTACCAGAGTGGACACGTACCACAGGAGACGCTGCATAGCTCACACTTCTGCTGTACTGTATAAATACATGACGCTACAGTACAGGCAGGTGGAAATTCTAAGAGCTAACTCAAGACTGGCCCTTCATGGAGTTTCAGAAAACAGTCCTGAGACTTAGCGCTAAATACTGGGTTAGGAGCTCAGCAGTTAAGAGCACTGGTTGCTCTTATTGTGGACTGGAATTTGCTTCCCAGAACCTACATGGCACCTAACAACCACCTGAAACCCCAGTTCCTGGGGATCAGATGCCCTCTTCTGCCCTCCACAGGCATTGTACACACAGGGACACTTATATGCAAGAAAAAACACTCATAGTGGCATCTTCCACACAAGGTCCCTCCTGTCCCACTCTACCAACACTACAGGCACTCTGCTTTCCCTGCTGCGGCCCCAACATGTTCAGCTGGAAAGGGTGGGCACCAGCTTCCTGTGCAGCTCTCAGGGACCTTTATTCCAAGGCACTGTCCAAGTCCTCTTCCACCATCACTGTCACCCCCCCATCCCCAAGGAGTTCTGTCCTTAGCCCCACCCGTCCCGTGTCTACATTAAGCCACCTAGTGATTCACGCTTCACCATCAACCATCCCTGCAACTCCCCATTACCCAGACAGCCTCCCTCCTCCACCCCAGCCTGTCTTCCACACACATCCATTATGCTGGAAGTCATCTCAAACCCTCTTGTGGCTTCCCATTGCTTTAGAAGTGGTTATGAACTTGGTGTTCTGGGACTAAGGAATGTTCACTCTAGAAACACAGAAGGACACAGGACACCCTGCTGGTGATTTCAGACAGCCAAATCTACCAAATCTAAATGGGGACCAGAACCTTGAGACAAGAAATGCTGGCCCACCTTGGCATATAACACTCCAAAGCTACCCAACGATACACACGCTGCACTCAGGTGCTGGGGTCCTCTCTGCACACAAGCCTCTTCATCCCCCTGTGCTCTGCAGATCTGTCTGCTTACAACCTTTCTACCAATCACCCACAACATTTTGTTAGGGTATAATACACACAGAGGGTCTGGTTGGCCTCAGAGGGCTGTGGCTCAGGAGCCATCAGCTTCCAGGGTCCACGTAGTCATTCCAACAGCTTATCCAGGAGCTGGGGATCCACCCTGGATGTGACAGATGTGAGTCCTGCCCTCAGGAACCCTACCATCTGCTGACATTGCTTACTCGAAGCCCAGCAGTGCTGGGTTTGCTGGCTCCCACCTGTAACAACAGACCTTGGGAGGCTGAGGCAAGAGGATTGCCAAAGATGGAAGCCCACTCAGGGTTACAGTAAGACCTGTCTCCGAACAATCAAAAGGCTTCCTAACTCCATCTTAAATGCCCAATACCCAACTACGTGAAACTCGTCACAAGAACTAAAACCCAGAGGGGTCAGTTCTTTGTTGATCTAGGCCACTGAGAAGCACAGAAACCTCACTAGACTCAGTGAGCCCGCAAAGGGAGCCAGACAGTCCCCGTCCCGCTACTTCCCGCAGGTGCCACCATTTTTCTTCTGCGAAGACAATCCAGGGATCCCTGATGGTAGCCCTGGAGGAGGATCTATAACCTCTTCTAGGACACAGGGACCCCGCCGAGGAACCGCGGGGGACCGGCTGCCTCTGACAGAGGAAACGCCACGCCATCGAGGAAAGAGGACCTCGGGCAAGGGCGTCGCGGCGAGGGGCGGCGAGGGGCGGCCAAAGCCGGCGGGACTCACGCTGCTGCTGCTCCAACGCCAGCTTGCACTTATAGTAACTGTAGAACTCTCCTCCGAACAGAAACGAGAATTTCGGGTTGTCTTTCTGCTTCTCCATAGTCATCTTCTCGAACTCCGGCCCGTTGCGAGCCACGAACTGTGCGAGCTTGTCGATGACATTTCGAAGCTCCTGGTCTGCAGAATGGAGGAAAAGGCGTCAGCCGGGCCGGCCGAGACCCGGGACCACGCAGTCCAAGCTCCCCAGTCCGGCCGGGGTCCCAGGGGCTGGCCGCAGCGAGGCGGCGGCAGTACGGGTCCCGACAGAGGCCACACGCGCGCGCGCTGGGAACGCGGGACCCGCGGGAGAGGCCGCGGGCGGAGCGGAGGCCGGGACGCTCCCCCCATCGCGACTCGGACAGGCGGAGCCTCCCGCCCGGATCACGGGGGAGCGCCCAGCGGCCTGCGCTCCGGGATGGGCCTCACCGTCCGGCGGTAGCGGCATCTCCATGACTGCGGCCGCGGGGAACGTCCTCCGGCGCCTCACGATCGCCCACCAGCGCCAGCCTCGGAAACCGGCCGGAAGTGGCGCGAAGGGAGCCGTTTACGACGGCCTCGCGGGCCGCTGCGGCGCTCCATTTACGACCGTCGCTAGGAAACCCCGGAAGCGAGGGCGGGAAGCCGTGGCTGCGGGTGGCGCGCGCGTTGGGCTGACCAGACGCATGCGTGTTTCTTGGTGCTGGGGGCGGGGAGGGTCCAGCCCCTGGATCCGCAACGGCTTCCTTTCCCCACCGGTTCGGGGGTCCTAGGCCTTCTTCTCAGCCTCCTGCAGCATCCGGAAAACGGAGCCGGCTTAGCGGAGTTCGGAACCGGCTCAGGAACTTCCCTTCTGATCTGCATTTTTCTGGTGAGGACTTTGGGGCTGGGGGCGTCCTTTTGTCGTGATCAGACTGACTCCATCTTGAAAGCCCCCCATCTTAGGAGAATAACCCTGAGCTGAATTCTCCCCTACCCCCGGCCCAGTAAATAACCCAGATAGAACCACAAGAAGAAAAACAAGTTTTACAGGGGCTCTCGGAGGCATTCTTTAACTGTAAAAATATGTTTATCCATGTGCCCAGAAGGAAGTATGGGCTTGGGCCCCCTGCAGCTGCAGGTCTCACACACAGGAACCATAATTGCCCTCCTTCAGGGGTTTGAGTCACGTCCTCTTTACCCAACTTCAACTACTGAAACCCCTCTACCCCTTACTCTGCTGTTGTGTAATTGTCATGGATGACTTATGTAACTGTCACAAGATGATTAACCATTGCTTGCTTTGTGTAATCGATACCCCCACCTGGGAAGTCCCATCCGAGGTGTTTCTGCTTTAAAAGGTTGATCCCTGGCACTGCAGTCGCTTACTCTCAAGCTAAGGGCTTTAGTTCAAGCTAGCTTGAATAAAATTTCCAATTCAAATCTGGTTTGGTGTCTGGTGGTCTAGAATTCCGTAACACTTTCCCCCAACATCGGCCTCAAACCCGGGAAGTGCAGCGACGTGTCTTCTAAAGAAACAGTGACACATGCAGATTGTGGAGAGAAGAACCAGAGGCAAGCCAGCAATTGAAGTGTGGACCTTGGATACCCCATTTATTTACACGTTTTATTATTTATTTTTGTGTTTTCAAGGTTGGGTCTCCCATAGCCCAGTCTAGCCTGGAACTCCCGACACAGTTAAGATGACCTGCTGTAGACTGAATTTAGCTGGAATTTCTCTCTGCATTTTTACTATTGGCTCATTCCGCGTCAAGACTCACCCTCTGGCCAATGAGGAGCCGGAGAAGGCGGACAGAGGAGAAAGGAAGTGAGAGATAGAGGCAAGCCAAGAAGGGGTGGGAACTGTAACGTGACCCATGCTGAAGCACCTGGTAAAGGAGAGTGCCATGGACAGACGGCTACTGGGACAGCTGCATTCCAGATCCCCTGGGCCCTCAGAATGGCATGAGTGGACAGCCTTGGAAATGGAACTTGGCAGGGCCCTGATGATTGGAACTGGAGCACAGGAGGCCACTGCAGTGAGCCTGGGAGCTCAGGGACCAGATGGTGGTGGTAGTGCCAGAGGGCGGGATCAAACCCTGCCCACCAAGGCATGGAAGATACCTTGGCACCAGGTTCTCCGGCCTCCACCTGAGTGTTAGGATGACAGGCACAGTCCTGGTTGTATGACACTGGGGTTGGAGCATGCTAGTTCAAAGCTGTACCATCAGCCCCCTCCCTTTTTGGAGATTTGTTTTTATGTGGTTTATTTTATTTTGCATGTGGTTTTATGCATGTATGTTCAGTGCCTGCAGAGAACGGAAGGGCCTTGAATCCCCTGATGTGGTCACTAGGAACCTAACTCCGATCCTCTGGAAGAGCAGCACGGGATCTTTGCTGAGTTTTCTCTCCACCCCCCTCAGTGTTTTTAACTTCACTCTTTTGTTTTGCAGACAGAATTTTGCTCTATATGGTCTTGACCAACTGCATTCTCAATTCCTGGCAATCCTCCTGCCTCGGCCGCCCGAGTGCTGGGATTGCAGGCATGTGCCGCTGTGCCCTGCTTGCATATCCGTTTTGATGTGAGCCTGTTGGAATCGCTGTTAGCTGTCGTCTGGCTGTGCTGTTGGCTGTCGGCAGTTGAGGGAGTCCAGAATTTAGGTGCGAATTTCAAGTATGAACTTTTCATTAAATAGCCGAAATTCCTGGGCTGCTGTTCACTGGTAATAAAGATAAACCAATGGTTGTGACAAACAATTGGTTATTGCTGCTCAGCCAGGGCCCATTCCCTCGCTCTTGGGCCACGTGTGTACTGTTACCCCACTGGGTGCAAGTGGCTGCAGTGGGACCTTCCCCATGTGACACTAACCTGTACGGACAGGATCAGCCTTAAGAAGCATGTACGTTTTCACAGGCCGAGTAGTGCAGGTGTGCGGCACGATTTCCCATGCTAGCATGTGTGCTCAGCCTCTTTTGAGTCTCCCTCCCGCTCCAGGAAGATCACCTTGCCTTGCCTTGATGCCAGGCTCGTCTCACTCATCCTTAGTAACAGCTACAGCTAACTACCAGACTCCCTGCTCCAGAATTGTGCTATGGCTGCAGTTTCTTTCTTTTTTTAAAAAAAGGTGTGTGTGTGTGTGTGTGTGTGTGTGTGTGTGTGTGTGTGTGTACCCATGGAGGAGGCCAGAAGAGGGCCTCAGATCTCCCAGAGTTGCAGGCAGTTATGAGTTCCCTGATGTCTACAAGAGGGGTGCAGGCTCCTAAGTGCTGAGCCACGCTCCCTCCAGCGCCTGCACTTCCGTTTTGTCGTGTGCTCGCTTAGTCCCGCCACTGGCCACCATGCTCCTTGTCTGAGGAGCATCGTGACCTCTTTCTTACACACACTGAGGTGTTTTCCAGTTTCCTGGTCCTGCTGGAGGGTCCTGCAGTCGCTGGGATTCTTCAGGGGTCAGCCCGTCCTCTGAGACTCCAGGCTCTCTTCGGCTCAGTGCTCTTCCATCCCACACCCAGCTTTGGCAGCCTGGTATTTACTCTGTGTTTAACCACCTGGTAGGGACCGAGGTTAGCAGTGCG
Organism: Eospalax fontanierii; assembly: GCA_035773235.1. NCBI lineage: Eukaryota > Metazoa > Chordata > Mammalia > Rodentia > Spalacidae > Eospalax > Eospalax fontanierii. Next base: position 11,612,395 of record CM069554.1, read on the forward strand.
ATCGGCTCCCTGGCCACCTGCTGACCACCAAGCCCTTAACCGTGAGCTCTGCATCTGCCAAACCAGGACCCTGGGGTCTGGGATATCCCAGGATTCCTCTGCCTCATTGCCAGGAGTAGAAGAGGAAAGATGTTGTTTAGCTTCACATGGACCTAGAGGAATTAGAAGTAAATAACTTTCTTGGGGTCAAGGAGGGAACCCTCAGCAAGCCCCCCGGGGGAGCTCTCGAACCCCAGTAGCGGCCTGCCTTGTCACTACAGGGTACCTGGGAATGATTATGAACTTTTGAGGCCAGGTGGAAGGGGCTTCACACAGACACCAAAGAAACAGGCCAGCAAGGGTCCAGTTACTTCCAGCAATAGGGGACACCTTAGAGAGTCAGTGTCTGCAGAGCTGAGGTGTGCCTGGGGGACACTCCGCTGCGGGTCAGTGGGAGGCAGCCCTGCTCCTGCGCCTGCCTCCTGCATGTTCCTCACTGTCTTAGAATGGGGGTCAGCTCCCCACTCCCCGGGAACCACCACTGGGAGGGTTTTAACCTCTGACCCTGAAGAAAAAAATACTCGGTTTCTCTCTGTAACGCTCATGGGTATAGCATACCGTGAAGACGGGATGTCTTAGCTTATTAATGGCACTGTGGATACAAATTCTGGCTCTCAGGTTTTCTTTTGTTTGTTTTTTTTTTAAGACACGGTTTCAAATTCTAGCCCCAGCTGGCCTGTTGACCAGGCTGGACTCAATCTCACAGAGATCCATCTGCCACTGCCTTCTGAGTGTTGGGATTAAAGGCATGTTCCAATTTTTTTTTAAATTATACTTATTTATTGTGCATGTGTGTGTGCGCGGAAGTCGGGAAACAACTTGCAGACGTCATTTCTCTGTGCATGGTGAGTCCAGTAGAACTCAGGTTGCCAGGCCACGGAGCTGACTCGCTGGCCCCACAGAATTTTTTCGGTAGATGCCTTATGTCCAGAAGAGAATGGATAGAAGAGAAAAGCCTGAGAGAACAACTCGCTGGTTCACAGCATTTGCTGCACTTCCAGGGACCCAGGTTCAGCTCCCAGCAACCACGTCAGGTACTTCACAATTGCCTGTAGTTCCAGCGTTTTCAAAGGGAGCCTTCAGTCACGTGTACATACCTACACACAGTCATACATGTGTACACGTGATTCAAAATAAAATAAGGCGACTGGAAAGATGGCTCAGTGGTTAAGAGCATTTGTTGCTCTTGCAGAGGACCGAGGTTTGGTTCCCAGCACCCACGTCAAACATCTCACAATTGTCTGTAATTCCAGTCCCAGGAGATTCTCTGGCCTCCTTAAGCATTGCATACATGTAGTGCATGTACGTGTGTTCAGGCAAATACTTGAACACATAAGATTTTAAAATAAATATTAAAAATAAAATAAGAATAAAAAAATTTAAAGCGAGAAATCCCAGTGGCTGGGATGTGGCTGGGTGGATGGAGTACTTTGTTAGAAGGTATAAGGACCTGGGTTCAATCCTCAGCATCTCCTAAAACCATATTAAGGCCGATGCCGTTAGTCCCAGGGGGGAGCCAGAGCCAGATCTCTGTGAGATCAAGTCCAGCTTGCTCTCCATAGTGAGTTCCAGGGCAGTTGGGGCTATAGAGAGACCCCGTCTCAAGAAAAAAAAAAAAAAAAGTTTCAGCAGGAGGGATGGCTCTGATTGAGAGCACTGGTTGCTCTTGCAGAAGACCCAGGTTTGAATCTCAGGGCCCAGATGGCAGCTAACAACTGTTGGCTGCTGCAGACATTCTGTAACATGGGTACACTTACATACCTGCAGGCATAACATTCACACTTAAAATTATTTTTAATTTATTAATAAATAAATAATAACAGGGCTGGTGGCACACACCCAGCATCTCAGCACTTGGGAGCTGAAGGCACTGCGAGTCTAGGTGCCTTCACAGCTACACAGCAAGTTAGAACTGGCTTGGTGGGCAAAGCACTTGTCACACAAGGATGAGCACCTGAGTTCAGATGTCATCTGAGAAAACTGGATGTGGGAACGCCTGCATGTAATCCTGTATCTCCCATCAAGATGGGAGCAGAGACAAGAGGATCCCAGAAGGTCAAAGGCCAGCCAGCGTGGCCGTTCAGTGTTGAGCAAAAGATCCTGACTCAGGTGGGAGGTGAGGGCCAACACCCGAAATTGTCCTCTGACCTGCACACAAGATTACAAAAACAAACCAGAACAAGGCTGGAGAGATGACTCAGTGCTTAAGAGCACTGGCCACTCTTGCAGAGGACCGGGGTTCCATTCCCAGCACCCACATGGTGGCTAACAACCGTTGTTAACTCCAGTTCCAAGGGAATCTGATGTCTTCCTCCGCCCTCTGCGGGCACTCCACAAAATGGGTGTACTTACGTACGTGCAGGCAACACACTCATACACACAAAATAAAAATAAGAAAATATGTAAAGAAAACAAATCAGAAGAGCTGGGAAGAGGCTGGCCCCGCAGCCTGCACAGGCCGCGGCCTCCTACGAGCAGGAGTGGGCACAGCGCGCACTCCTGCTCCACACGCTGCCTTGAGACAGAGTTGCAGTACCCTTGCTTCTGCAGTATAGTGGGGTGTTCATTTGTTCCTGCATACTCCCTGTCTGGAACCCCATGCGGGAAGTGCAACCTGCAGCCCCCCTCCCATCCACCTGTTCTACAGGCCACAGGGCAAGGTGGCATGGCAGAGATGACCCATGTTTAGAGAGGTACCAGGGCCTGGAATTTTAAGAGTCGGGGTGATTTGTGGAAATCTAGTCTTGCTTCTAAAAGTATAATGTGGGGCAGGGGAGACAGCTCAGTAAGGGCCCAAGTTCAACCTAAGAACCCAGAAGGAGGGGCTGGGGAGATGGCTCAGCAGTTAAGGGCAGTGGCTGCTCTTGCAGAGGACCCAGGTTCAAATCCCAGCATTTACATGGAGGCTAACAATAGTCTCTTAACACCAGTTCCAGGGGATTCCACTGGGCATTGTATGACATGGGTACATTACATAGATGCAGGCATAATACTATACGTATAATATTTTAAAAATAATAAAAAAATAAAAATTTAGGGGAACCTAGGTGAAGAGCCAGGTACGGTGGCATTTGTGATCCTACTGACACTAGTGATTCTAGTGACACTAGTGACAGCCAGACAGAGGCAGAGAAACCAGTCCCGAGAAGCCCGTCTAGCTGGCCTGGCTGTGTGGTGAGGCTCTAGGCTGAGGAGGCGTGACGTCTCAAACAAGGAGGCATGATGTCTCAAACAAGAAGGCGTGACGTCGCAAACAAAAATTGAAAAGTGCTAAGGAATGACACCTGGGGCTATCCTCTGACCTCCACCACATCATATTCCTGAAGACCCAGCTGTCTTGGGCGCTCAGTTTTCACCCAGTCAATTGGTGACATTCAGGAGGTTCCCAGACAGGTCCCCTTGGGCCACATTAGCTCATGAAAACAGCTTTTGGTGCTTTTAGTAACCACGACAAGGCGGAAGACAGGAAGGAAGGAAGGACAGGAAGGAAGAAGCTGGCAAGAGGCCTCGACCGTAAGGGCACTTGGAGTCAAACCTGACCACCTGAGTTGGATCCCTGGGACCCACATGGTGAAAGAAGGGAATCAAGTTGTGCCAGCCGTCCTCTGACCTTCACACACCCTGCTGGAGTGTGGCACACATACCCCCCAGATAAGTTAAAACGTAAAACTAATATAAAAAATAAAAGACATGCCAAGCTTTTAGCTGTTCTCTGAGAAACCATGACCCTTCTGAGCCTCCAGGCAATACTCCCCAAAGACACAGGGTGGGAAGGGGTCCCCTTCCTGTACTGGATCAAGGAGTACCTACTCAGACGGCCAAAGACACCATGGCCTATGTGTTAAGTAAAGTGGCGTTACATATGGGACTGCACAGCACAGAGAGCCAGGATAATCTGTGAGGGTGTGCTGGCCATTTCCCACTCAAGCTGCAGAGGTCCCGCCACGAGTCCCTTGGAAAATGTCTCCCATCAAGGGAGGGACCTGGATGGCCCTGAGCTGGGAAGCTAAGCCAACTGGATCCCTGTTAGGCACGGGGCAGAATGCTTGGCTGAATCTCATTCTGGTCCCACCTCCATGTTTTTCTCATGGTTAGTGGAGGGGTTCCTGAATCTTGCCACCTTCCAAAGAGACTGCTGTCAATGAACACAAAGGCCTTTAAAAATCCTGCCAGGCCACAACCATGTTGCTTGTCCTGTGGCTCAGCCTAAGAACCTGGTGTTAACCTTTAAAAAGACTACCATCCAGGTGACTACATTCAGCAACTTTGGAAGGAGCCTTACGAGGTGTTATGTAGCCCAATGCTTTAAAATCCAGAGAGCTGTGAGCTGGGTACACTTGTCCAAGATAAAGCCTAGTTTTCCTGAAATCACCCAAGTAAGATGCAAGAGGTTCCTTTCCTGTTTGTGTCAATTTCCCAAATGACAACCTAGGGGAAGTAGACCGTGTGCCCCTGGTTCCTGCTTCTGGAACTCCCTTCCTTTGGGGAGGGTCCCCGGGACACCCCTATCTTGTGTGCTGTGAAAACCCTTTAAAATCCTCTAATCTTGGGGCTGCAGAGATGGCTCAGTGGATAAACTACTGGCCAGGAAGCACAAAGACCCGAGTTTAGATCCCAAAACTCATATAAAAGCCAGGTGTGACGGCAGCACATGCTTACAATCCTAGCACTGGGACACAGACAGGAGGATCCCTTGAAGCTTCCTGGGCAGCCAGTCTAGCTGAATCAGTAAGTTCTAAGTTAAAGGAGAGACCCTGTTCCAAAATATAAGGTTAGGGTGGGGTCTGGAGAGCACTGGCTGCTCTGGCAGAAGACCTGGTTCACATCTCAGCACCCACATGGCGGCTAACAACCTCCCATAACTCCGGTTCCAGGGGATCTGATGCCCTCTTCTGTCATCCACAGGCATTGGACGACATGGGCACTTACATACTGCAGGCATAACACTCATAGACAGAAAATAAAAATAATTTTTTTAAATTTAAAAATAAAAGCAATTGAGGAAACACCCAATGTCAATTGACATCTAGCCTTCACATGTGTGTGCACATATGGACACATACAGAAAGAAAACTGGAGCTGGAGAGATGGCTTAACAGTGAAAAGCTGTGGCTGCTCTTGCAGGGACCTGGGTTTGGTTCCCAGCACCCACATGGCAGCTAACAACTGTCCAAAACGCCAGTTCCAGGAGATATGGTGTCCTCTTCTGACCTCTGCACACAAGTGAACTTGCATACATACAGGCAAAACTCTCAAAAACAGAATAAAAATAAGTGACTAAAAATGTTTTTGTTTTGAATAATATATTTAATGTGGATGAGTGTACTGCCTGAATGTGTGTAAGTACACCTGTGTCATGCAAAGTCCACAGAGGCCAGAAAAGAGCTTGGATTCCCTGAAACTGGAGATACGGACAGTTGTTAGCCACCACTGGGTGGTGGAATTCGAACCCAGGTCTTCTGCAAGAGCAGCCAGTGCTCTTAACCACTATGCCAGCTCTCCAGCCCCTCAAAAAAAATTTTTTTTTAAAGAAATAAAACTCAAAAATATGTTCATTGTGGGGACTCATTTGTGTGGTCCAGGAACTTCTTCCCTGACAAAGTCTCAAACTTCCTGTCTCACCCAGCCAAGATGAATTCTTTCACCGCCACCAGCCAGGAGCTTGCCCCTTATGTGACTCACCCATTGGGCGCTCACAGTCTAGTCGCTCGGCCATTGTAAGCTCCTGCTCTCCAGGGGCAGCACGACCTTCCTGCCTATCCAGAGGGCTCCACCTGGACCAGGCACCTGGGCCTGCACTCTAGCCAAAACTAACTCCCGGTTGCTACCAACTCCCTCTTCAGCTACGTTCTCTCTAACTCTACCCAGCCTAACTTCACATGTATTTCTAAAAGCAGATGAGCTGTGGGGACACCTGTGTCCTCCCTTTGGGGACAATTGGGCATCTCTGGGTTTAAAGTGGTGTAGGGCCGGATCAGTGAGAGACAAGCAGTGCTCCACACACACAGATTTTTAAGTTTATTACATGTTATTTACTTGGGGAGGAGGGGAGTTATGTGGTGCCCTGGCATGCCTGTGGAGTTAGAGGACAACCTGCAGGAGCTGGTTCTCTCCCTCCACCCGGTGGGTTCCAGGTGCCTTTCCCTGCTGCGCCGCTGCAGCCGCTCCACATTTTGTTCTTCTTGAGCTTTCAGACGGCTCACTGCATGGCCCTCGGCAGATTGGCTTGGACCTCGCCGAGATCACCTGCCTCTACTGGGATTAGAGGCATGCCTTCAACAGCCCCCTATTCCTTTCTCAGACCAACCTTAACACCCTAATAATTCTTCCTGGGAACTAAATCCTGCCAGGGAGGCCTGCCCCCAAACTTCGTCCCCCTGGATTGTAGCCCAGACTACCCCCTGCGGGCCTTGGCTCCCTATTATCAAAACACATATAGCTCCTAATGAAGCCCCTGTACATTGAGATGGAGGTCAAAATCCTCAACAGCCTCACCCTCTGGGCCTCCTCTCACCACAGCTGACCCTACAGTTCCTGGAATAATCATTTAGTCCCAAATACAGAAATCTACAAAATCCAGGACCATAGGGCCAGGGCTGTACCCAGTGTAGAATGCTGGCCTGAGGTCATGACTCTCTGGACGCCATCCCCAGAAAACAAAGAAAAAACCTGACAGCCATACGACTGACCTAAAACCACAAGGTGGGACTTGGGTTCAATTCCCAGCACCAAATAAAACTGGAAGTGGTTACCCATGCCTGACATCCCAGCACTCATAAAGTGGAGGCAGGAGGATCAGGAGTTCAAGGTCATCTTCACAGACATAGTGAGTTCTGTTGCAACAAAAAGAGGGGCTAGTGAGATGGCTCGCTGGCTGAAGGCGCTCGCTGCCAAACCTGATGATCTGCTTTGTTCTGGGGGCTACATGGAGGAGAGAACTGCCTGTCCCGAGTTATCCTGACTCTCTGCATGCGAGCTGTGACACGCACGCACACCCCCTCCCCATGATATAAACGGCTGTGAAGAGAGCTGGGTGAGAGCAGGTACTGCACGAGCATGAAGACCTGAGTTCGAGTCCGCCACACGCTCTTAACGCCATGTCTGTGTCCCTGACCACAGCAGGGACATGAGGATGGCTGAGGTGTGCTGGCCACCAGCTTAGCTTCGGGTTAGTGAGACTGCCTCAGGTAAATACAGTGGAGGGCCAGAGAGCAAAACACTGCACTCGGCCTCCCCTTGTTTGCGGGTGCACGTACCCACAAATTCACACACACATGAAATCATCAGCATAAAGCCCAACAGAGCAGTGGCTAGTCGGACCTCATCTTATTTCCTGGTGCTCTCACATGAAGGTCATGCTTGGGCCCCTTCCTGGGAATATTTAAAATATTTTAGTTTTTTGTCTATGGGTGGATTGCCTGCAGGGATGTAAGTGCACCATGTACCTGTAATGACCGTGGAGGCCAGAAGAGAGCATCAGACTCCCTGGAATTTGAGTTAAGGACAGTTGTTAACTGACATGTAGGTGCTGGGAACTGAACCTGGGTTAACAGCTGAGTCATCTCTCCAGCCCCCAGAATATTTTGATTGGGTTAAATGAGGTGTGGAGCTCTGTCCGCAGCAGGCATCGCCATTCCCTGGGGTGTGGTCCCGACTGAACACAAATGAGGACGTCAGCCCGAGACCAGCACTCAAGCGTCCTCTTCCAGCGTGGGTGAAACGTAACCGATTCCCTCTCCCTGCACGTGACTCCTGTGGAGTGACCCTCCAGCTGTGGGCCAGAACAAACCCGTTCCTCCTATGATGCTTGGGTCCACGAACTTTGTCAGAGGCAGGAAACCAACCATTCCCAGTCCTCTTCCTTAACCTGCCAAGCACTAGGGTCATAGGCATGCATCACCACATGTGGTTTTGTTTCTGTTGCAAAGATCTTCAGTCCAACATGGTGGCACACATCCGTCATGCCACAGCTTGGGAGGCTGACAAAGGAGGGTTTTGTGAGTTCAAGGCCAGTCTGGGCCACCCGCTGAGTACCAGGCCAGTCAGGTCTACATAGCAAGATCTTGACTCAAACAAACAAACAACCTTCATTAAACCATGCAAACACTGCCTGGGTTACAAACTTAAGAGGCAGGTCAATCACTGGCCAGTCTGCTCCACAGACCCTTCTCTGCCTCGTGCACACTGGGATCAGGATGGCTGTCATAACTGTCCAGCTTTATCGCGGTCTTCATGATTGCTCTACAAGCCCAGTATCCCGGGAGCTGTCGCTCCAGCCCCAGGCTTTCAACCTCTGACTCCTGTTTGTTGCTGGGGTCACTCACAGACCAGCTCTAACAAACTGGAACCAATCTCAAGTCCCTGGAGACCATGGTTTATTTTTGGTAACTGCTGACCATGAACATAGTTATCCACGCAGAATAGTCCATGGCATGGAAGCCTCAGAAACAGGTGACCATGAGTTAACAGTTTTTAGCTCCAAGTATAATTTAACAGTTTTGGACCCTAATGTTCTGGGGCTTGGGCTCTGATCATGGCCCACTGTCCAATGTCCCTCAACACAAGGCAACGGAGACTGAAGCACTCCCCAACACAACTGCCTCCTTTGTCCAGGGAGACTGCCCTCTACAATAAATGGTTTCAAATAAGGTAAAACCCGCTGCTGAAGCTGGATGTATCACTTCAGCACTCAGGAGGCTGAGGCACGGGGGCCTCGGTTCTAAGGCCAGCCTGGGCTACATTAGCCAGGTCCTGTCTCAAAGAACTAAATATTAAAATGTCCCACGCCACGTGTTCCAAGACCGAACAGACATTATCCAAATGCCATCTGGGCCTCAGTTTCTGCTTCTGTAAAATGAAGTTGTGTCAGAGCCAGTGTTTTGGTCAGGCCACTTCTGTGTGTAGAGCAACCAAAACCGTCTAACAGATGCCCCAACAGAGGCAGGCGACAGGGCCAGAGCTGAATAGGGACTGGGGTCCGAGGAGACCCTGAAAGCCCAAGGTCACTGAACCACTAGTCCCTGCAAGTCTGTTTTATTCATCTTTGTGGCACGCTCTCATACAGCCTAAGGTGTCTCAAGTTCACTATGTAGCCATGGATGACTTTGAACTCTTGATCCTCCTGTCCTGGCCTCCAGAGCATTAGGATAAGAGGTGTGTACCACCTCACTCAAGTTTATGTGGTACTGGCGATGGAACTCAGGGCTTCATGCATGCTAGGCAAGTACTGCAGCAACTGAGCTCCAAGCAGAGTCCTGTTTTTGTTTGTGATCTGAAAATCTGGTCTGCTGTGACTGTTTCACTCTTCCAGTGTTCACACTTGCTCTGAGCTTATGTACAGAATTAAATATCCCATTTATTAATGTATAAACCGTAAGAAAAGCGAGACGGGCTTTCCCTTTCCCGGTGGACCTCGCACTGGAAAAGGAAAAACACATTAATATACAAATTACAGCATCATGATGGAAATCCCAAAGGCGCAGTCCATCAGAGCTCAGTGAGAGCCCACGGTCACAGCCATCTACATCTCCTGGCCATGCGTCTTCAGTGCGGCTACTCAGGTCTGAGTGTGGGAACCCAGAGCTGACCCTCACCTCCGGAGAGGCGCCTGGCAGGACGCTACTTCCTGGCCCCCAACACTACAAACAAGCAAGCCTGACAAGCTTTGGGACTGTCCCAAAGCCGGGAAGCAGGGGGCTAAGGTAATAAATCAAAACCTTAAATATCAGTCTTCAATTCATCAAAAGCAGACCCCAACGAAACCAGGAGACAGGCCTGGGGTCTGGTGACACATACCTGTCACTCAGCCTAGGGAGATGGAGGCAGGAGGACAGCCACAAGTCAACGGTCAGCCTGGGCTACCTGGTAAAGTCTCAACCAAAAACAGACAAAAGTAACGGTCAGCCTGGCGTGGGGGCACAGCCTCTGACCCCAGCACTGAGGAGGAAGAGGCAGGTCTACACAGTGAGACCCAGTCTCAAGACAAAACAGACAAAACCCCAAAGTCTCTACAAGCTAAGGCTGGGTCTCCCCCTGAGGCCCTGTCCTGGGCACTGGTACGCGCCTGCTGGGCACGCATGGGCACCACAACTTTTTGCATGTTTGCAATGGTGTCTCCCTGTGCTGTGTCCCCAGGTTGGCCTCAAACTCACAGGCTCAGCCTCAGCTTCCTAAGTAGCTGGAACCACAGGTGTGGGTCCCTAAACTTTTTGGTTTTGATAGTCTCACTATGTAGCTCAGGCTGACCTCAAAGTCATTGCCATCTACCTGCCTCTGCCCGAGTGTGCACCAACAGGCTAGGTCTCTAAACCAATCTTTTGAGACAGGGTTTCCTGTAGCCCAGGCTGGCCTCGAACTCGCTATGTGGCAGAGAATGACAGGCATGCACCACCACATCCAGTTCTAGGCGGTGGTAGGGATGGGACCCAGGGCTTCATGCATGCAGCTGAGCACTCCTTCAACTGAACCCCAGTCCCAAGCCCTAAGCTGACTTGTGACTAAAGACACCAAGACCCTGCGTGGCACCCTTCCTTGTCTCCGTTCCTAAGACACAGTTCAGACCCTAACACACATTCCGTCTGTTCAGAGTCAGATTCCATCTCTAGGCACAGGGCCGACCCTGCTGTCGCTGAGCTGAGGGACAAGCTACAGCAGGACTCCCATGTTCTGAAATGTTCAGAGATGATTTCTGACCCATCAGCCGGCCTGCCAGGTTGTGTGACGGGGATCCAGGTGTGAGAGCTCAGAGCTGTCACCACCTCAGCATCAAGGCAGCCGAGGTGACTCCACCGGCCACCAATCCCTCCGGCCAAGCGCCACCCGGGCCAGGGACACGGCCAGTGTCTTCCTCTCGGCTGGTGAGGCCGCTGGGTCCGTGCGGTCTCGTGCCGAGCTATTACTGATGGCAGACGGTCCTGGGGCCATTTCTGCTGCAGCGTGTCTCTCACGATGCTATCCCAGGCTCCCTGCCCGTGGCATCATGTCAGCCTTCACGTGGCCGAGTCATGGCACTGCCGTCCTGCTCCTGGCTTCCCTGGCTGTGGCCGCAGAGAGGGCACGTCTGCAGAGGGTCCCGAAGTCAGCCGCAGCACCATGGCGGCCTCCGCTCCTGCAAAGTGGGTCTCCCTTCGCTCCCTCGGCCCAGAGCCCGTGGTCGTGCATGCTGTGGTCACACTCTGCAGCCCACAGGGGCCTGGGGACACTAGATGTGTGTCCTGGGATGTGGCCCTATGCCCTGGCGGGATGGGACTACACATCGTGGTGGTTGAGGGTGTAGGAGTTCACATGGCCCTGGCGGCCGTACTGGAAGTGGTCTGTGAGCAGGACGCTGCGGCCGTACTGGAAGTCACTGTGCTGGGGGAACAGTGCACCGTTCTGTGGCTTCTCTATCGGGCTTCTGCTACTCAGGTCTGCTGTGGAGACAGGGAGGAGGTGCCGCCGGGCCTGCTGGTTTGCGTCGTACTTGGTCTGGATAGAGATAGAACATAAAGAGGCCCAGGTGACATGGGGGCCATACCTGCCATCCCAACACTGGGGAGGCTGGGAAGGCTGGGAAGGGCAGGACTTCCAGGGCAGAATGGACTGCATCATGAGTTTGAGGCCAGCCTGGGCTACATGAGACCCTGTCCCATCTCAAAAAAGGAAAACCAAAAGACCCTTCTCCCAAACCACAGTGTGTTTGAGGTCAGCCTAAGCTACAAAATCATCTCAAAACAAAACCAAGAAGCCCCGTGTGGTGTCAGACACCTGTGACCCAGCATTCAGGAGGATGAGGCAGGGAGATAGCTAGTTCTGGGACAGCCTGGGCAACAGAGACCACGTCTCAGCAAAACTCCTGGCCACACAGCACACTGTTCTGCCCAGCACTGAGGCCATCGACCTGGGACTGAACTTGCCGACACTGGGAGCTAAGACAACCCTTCCTCCCTCAGGTCGTCCCTGCCCAACTCCCACATCCGCCACTCACCTTGTTGTACAGGAAGACACCTAGGATGGCGGTCATCATGCCCAGCACGTTGGTGCTGGTGACGGGGTTGCGCAGCATGAGGAGGGAGACGGTGATGACCATGATCCTCTTGGTGGCGTTGGCGACCGAGTAGCTGAGCGGGCTGATGAGGTTGAGGATGCTGAAGGCAATGACATTCTGTGCGAAGTTGCAGAAGCCACTGACAGCCAGCAGCAGCAGCGTCCAGGGCCACTGGGACACATAGGCCTGCAGGGAAGGCATCAGCAGCATCAATGGGAAGGAGGTGAGGAGAGAACACACAGGCCCTGGAACAGCGGGCCACCAAAGGTTTTCTTTTCTACATTTACTTGTTGTGTGGGTGTGTGGGCATGGGCCACAACACATGTGCAAGTCAGAAGACAAACTAGGAATCCGTCTACTGTGTGGACCCTCAAGCTGGAACTCAGGTCTTCGGGCTTGGCAGCAAGTGCCTTTACCTACTGAGCCGTGTTGCCAGCACACAAGCTGCTTTAGACACACTGCCTCTGGTCCTCTCCACACAGTGCGGCACCATGGTCATGGATGCAGGTGCTCAGAGAACACAGGGCACGTGCCCCAAGATTACAGAGACAGATGCGAGCAGAGAGCAGCCAGGTCTGGGGGTAGCAGAGTCTAGACCTGCATATTGGATTCATATGTTTCCCAGGTGGAAGCTGCCCGAAAGTTGGCCCTGAACATGGCCAGCCTGGGGCACAATGAGACCAGGTCTTAAAAACCATAAAAATTAAGTAAAATCACCAAAACCCTTTTCTTTTTGGCTGTTCATTATGGCGTGTATGAGTGTGTGCACGTCTGCATGTGTGTGTACTTCCTGTGAGAAGGCTAGGGGCTGTAGCTGACCCTGAGCCCCCTGCTGGCTCAGCTTACCGGCAGCCTGCTCCGTTTACCCATCTACCCCGGGCACGGGGGGCACTTGTCATCAGCAGGCCCAGCCGCCTGGTGCCAGGCTCTGAACTCCAGTGCTCATGTCTATTTGTTGGGTCTCCTCAGCACACCCATCCCCCAACTTTTTCTAAAGATCATGCTGGGGTCATGGACATGGCACAGTGCAGAGCACATTCAAGGTCATGTGTTCCAGCACCAAAATCCCCGCCACCCCACTAAGAAACCAAAACAATCCCAAGGCGGGGCTCCAGAAGGCGGGGTGCAAAGCCCGAGTCTGCCGGTCCCTGTCAAGCAAAAGCACAACAGCTGGCTGGGTCAGGACTCAGGAGGCAAAGGGCACCCAGCCCACCCCAATCACCCTTCACACCGCCCTCCTATCCTGAGGACTGGTTCCTAGCCACCTGGTGGCAGCCACAGGTCCCAGCTGGCTTCTCAGCCTTGGTGGTTAGCGGACACCCAGATCCGCCCCAGAACCCCCTGGGCAGGGAGGGCACCCTGAGGGGGAGGGGAAGGAGGCCACGCAGCCCTGAGGGAGGGTGCTGCCAGCCGGCAGTCTCCAGCAGCATGCAGTACCCTGACCTTCAATCCCAGAGCTCCGGGATTACAATCACTCAGGGCTACACAGCACACAGCCTCAAAAACCAAGGCGGGGCGAAGCATCCCAACCCCCCCAGAAAACGTGGCCCTGCCCGCACACACCCACAAGCCTAGCACGGGGAGGCAGAAATGGGCACATCCCCAGGGCTGGCTGAGCCCAGCCAGTGAACACTGGGTCCAGTGAGTCCCTCCCTAAAGACAGAGAACTACCGAGGAAGACTCGACTCCTCTTTACCTCGATGCGCAACAAAGGAAAAGAAAGGAGGACGGATGTGTGTCCTGGTCCTATGATAGTGCTTCCTCAGAACACAAGCTGAAAAGGGGGCCTCTGCCTCCTCACCACGCACCTGTGACACAGGCAAGCTGTGGCGATGGGCAGCCCTCAGGAAACGCTGGCACTGGCTGGCCTGCTTTCCCAGAGTCCCATCCTGGAGGGTGAGGACTTGTGCAGTTTTCTTCTGGCCTCTGCACACACCTGTGCCTCAAGAGTGAGCTCGGCCATTGCGGCTGTTCAGACGCATGCGCACAGCAAGGTGACAGGCTCCTTTGCACACTTCCACGAGAGCTGCGAGTCAGGGAACCAGCACTGGGATCTCGCACAGCTCCCTTCTGTGCCCAGCACTCATCAGGCTCTTGAAATGTGGCAACGACCAAGATGGTTTGTCTTAGAAGATGGTCACACCACAAACAGTACCACAGCTCACAGCAGATATCTTTGTCACTGGTCTGAGTTATGAGACGAGCTGGTATTCCTCACTGCTGATAATATGCATTGTATGAACACAACATGTCAACTCTTCCTCCTTCACCCGTGGGGCTGGCAGCCTAAGAAAGGGCTTGCCTGTCTCAGAATAACTTTGTTTTGGGCTTTATATATATATATATATATATATATATATATATATATATATATATATATATATATATTTATATATAAATATTTATAAATTTCATGCTGAGTATGGTGGCACACACCTTTAATCCCAGGAATTGGGAGACAGAGGCAGGCGGATTTCTGTTAAGTTCAAAGCCAGCCTGGTCTACATAGCAAGTTCCAGGCCAGCTGGGGCTACAGGGAGATCCTATCACAAAAGAAGACCAACTCCCCCCACCGCAACCACATTTATTATTCTGTGTGTGAGTGTAGTGCTTGAACGTAGGTAGGTGACTGTTGTCATGCAGTGCCCAAGCAGGTCGGAAGAGGGAGTTGGATCCCCTGGAACTGGAGTTATGGATGATTGTTAGGTGCCATGTGGGTATTGGAAATTGAACCTGGGTCTCTGCAAGAACAGTCAGTGCTCTTAACCACTGAGCCATCCAGCTCCCTTTTTGTTTTTTGAGGGAGGTTTCATATGGCTGGCCCTCCAAATGGCAATCCTGATTACAAGGACTTGTAACTATGCATCTAGAGGGCCTCTTCGGCTGGCCACCAGAGCATGCCTATAAACCCAGCTACTCGGGAGGCTGAGTGAGGTGAGAGGTCACCAGAGTCTAGAGTTTGAGACCAGACTGAGGTTACCAGCAACACTCTAATTAAACAGAAAGTCAGAGGGGTTGCGGGGATGGCTCAGGGATAAAGTGCTGTCACACAGATGTACACAGAATGCCCCAAAGTGAACAGATGGCTGTGTTCCCCAACGAAGCACTGGTTTGGACAGCTAGTCAAGACACGCTAGCAGGTCTCAGCAGCCCCAACTCACCAGGTCGCTGCTGACCAGGAAGGTGGACAGGTCCACCAGAACCCACGTGGGGATCATGAAGAACACAGCATGGCAACCCAGGATGTTGAGCAGCCGCAGGTGGTGAATCCTCCAGTCCCTCAGCACCTGGGGGAAGAGCGCCCTATTAGAGACACTGCAATCCGGTCAGCAAAGAGGGCCTTGGCTTCCAGGCCACAAATGCAGGGACGTTGGCTCCAGGAATGCCAGCCAGCAGGCACAGCAGCACAGTGACGCAGCTCGTGCCTGGAAGGGGCTGACTATGGGAAATCAAAACAAAAGGTGATGTTGATGAGGATACCCGAAACAGGCCACTGCAAGGCCCACTGAGTTTTTGGTTTGTCTGTTTCTGAGACAAGGTCTCGCTTGCTCTACAGTCCGGGTTGGCCTGGTGCTCATGGCAGTTCCCCTGCCTCAGTCTTTTACACGTGTTGGAATGACAGGTGGGTGCCACCACACTAGGCTGAGATCTCTCTATTGAGTCTGGATTGGCCTGGCATCTCTGAGCACCACCAGGCAGTGCAAAGTCAAAGCCAGACACAGACCCTCCCCAACTCGTGACCTCAGGACTAGAGCAGGGGGATCTAACACAGGGAGACCCATGACTAGAAACAGGCACAGAGGCTCATCTGACCCATGGGATCAAACCTAGCACAGGAGGGTCTACTGTAGGAGGATGGCCAAGTAGTCAGCAACACCAACATCTGCAAGCCACCACTGCACGACTCATGGCAAGCAGGAAACAACTCTCACCTGCAACAGGGGACCTGAGAGCAGATGGAGGGGCCTAGAAGCCTGCAAGTGGGTGGGGAGCAGGGCTTTTCAAGGGTGAACGCTGTTCTCCAACAGCAAATAAACATGGCCAAACACAACTGAGGCCATGACCCCTAACTCCGCGTGTGCAGGCCCTTGGGAAAGGGCACAGGCAACAGGGGCTGGGAAGACAGCGCACACGGAGCCTCTGGCCAAGCGAGCATGAGGACCTGAGTTTAAAACCCGGCACTCCCGTAAAGAGTCGGGTACGTCAACATGTGTCTGTGATCCAAGTACTTGGAGGGGCAGGGATACACGCCAGGGCAGGGCCCCCAGGCCAGCCTGTCTGAAATGGGAGGCCCAGGTTTAGAGAGAGATTCTGTCTCAGAAAGCAATGTGGAAGGGGCCGGAGAGATAGCTCAGCAGGTAAAGGCGCTTGCCACCAAATTTGATGAACTGAGTTCAATTCCCAGGACCCACATGGTAGAAGGAGAAAACCGACTCCTGTGAGTTGTCGTCTGACTCCCATACGTGAGTCAGGTCAGGGGACCATACTCGGACACTAAGTGGATAAACAGAAAATTATGAAAAAAGAAAATAAGAAAGATCAGCAGCTTAATTTTAGGTTTACCTTTTAAAAAGCAAAATAAGGAACGGAGACTCTTGACAGTAAGAGGGTCACAGGGTGTTTTCACTCTAACACCAAAGGAATCCCCAACTGGTAAGTTCTCCAAACCCACAGGCAGCAAGCCACCCCCAACCCTTGGGCAGCAGGCCCCTCACCCAAGGGTGGCCCACGCACCTTTTTGGAGAAGATATTCTGAAGGGAGAAGCACAGTGTGGCTGCCAAGGCGCTGACCAGCCCCCACACGTCGAAGGACAGTTCAGTGACAGTGGCCAGCAGGACACCGCTGATGATGGGGACGAGCGACAGGTACACCTGCAGCAGGGCAGAGGGGTTCCCATGGGCCTGGGAGACTGCCCCCAGAAATCCTCCATTGGCCCTATCCCTTGCCTGGGGAAATCCCACTTCCACTCTGGAAAGTGCTGTCTATACCCAGCACAACATTGCATGCCCAGCATCTTGGCACCCAGGATGGGATGCCTAGGATCACTTGAGGTCTGGGGCTGGCAAGGTGGCTTAGCAGGTAAAGATGCTTATTACCAGGCCTGAAGACCTGAGTTCGATCCCTGAGACCCATATAGTGGATGGAAAGAACCAATTCCTATAGCTATCCTCAGACTGCCACACACACACACACACACACACAATAATTATTATTAAAAAAATTTTTTAAAAAGGGCCTGAGGTCAACCCAGGCTACACACTGGGGTCCCAAGTAAAAACACCAAAGAAAAGAAAATGCTCTTGCCTAGAGCCTAGACGGGTACGGGGCTGAGGAGGGTTTCTGAAAGGGGCCTGCGACAGTCCCATCCCACGTCAATCCGTCTGTTCCGATACCCTGACTGCTCCGAACCGCACAGTTCTGTCTAACTCTTCCAACACATAGTGAGCCCAGGCTGAGACACCCCAGTGCCTCCCTCCTGTCCTACGATTTGCCTCCCCATCACTCCCAGGGAGAGCTCTCCTTTCTGCTTGGCTCCTGGGTCACATGCTCCCCGGCCAAGCACTGTCCACTCACTCTAACCTCCCACTAAATCCCCAGGTCCCGTCAGACAAGCCCAACACCAAGTAGATCCTGGCTGCTACTGTCCCTGGGCGCCCAAGAGCTGAGGCTGGAGGTGGAGGGCAGCGAATACTGGCAGCCTTCTAGAATCCCAGCGTGGAGCTCCAGGTGGGTTTATGGCTCCCAGCATGCACTGGGATCCACACTCCCAGCATATTCAAGCCCTGGCTCATCCTGGAGCTAATAGAAATGAGCTAGGCCTGGAGAAATAGCTCAGCAGTTAAGAGCACTGGTTGCTCTTGCAGAGGACCTAGGTTCAGTTCCCGGCACCCACATGGTGGCTAACAACCGTCCAAATCTCCAGTTCCAAGGGATCCTAACCTGACCTCTGCAGGTATTGCACAACATGGGTGCATTTATGTGTGTGTCTGTGTGTGTGTGTGTGTGTGTATATATATATATATACACACACACACAGGCAATACATTCATACACATAAAATAAATAGTAAGTAAAGGCAGATATGGTGGCCGACACCTTTAATCCCAGCACAGAGACAGGCTGATCTCTCTGAGATCAAGGCCAGCTGATCAACACAGAAGGTTCAAGCCAGTTGTGGCTACAGAGAGACTCTGTCTCAAAAAAGACCAAAACAAACAAACACAAATGAACTAAAGACAAGGCAGTGGGGCTGGGGCTGGGTTGGTAGAATGCCTGTCTGGCATGCATCCAGTTATAGGTTCAATTCCTAGAGCCATATAAACCAGAAGTGAGGGTACAGGCCTGTGATCCCCAGAACTCAAGAGGCTGAGGCAGGAAGAATTTCAGTTCATGGTCTACGAAATGAAACTTTTTATCAAACACCAAATCAAAGTGCCAGGTAGTTGGCCCAGCAGGCAAAGGTGCTTGCTTCCAAGGCTCAATACCAGGACCCACATGATGTAAAATGAGACCTGATTCCTGCAGGCTGCCCTCCAAACTTCACGTGTACCCAAATACCCACAAAATAAGTAAATAAATGTAAAAGCAAACAAACCAAGACAGGAGGATTTAGGGGCAGGAGGGTGACCCAAGGGCGGTGGTCTGCAAAACCTAACGGCAATCTCTGTGCCCTAGCTGTGGCCCTCAGGCACAGAGCTCTTTCCTATTACATCTTTTCTTACCATGGGGTCAGGAATTCCGACCTTCCTTATCTGACTTTCAGGGCAAGTCTTTGGCCAGGATGACCAGCCTCCAGGCACCGTCCTTGGGAAGTTCCTGGCAGCTTCCGTAGCTAGGTACAATGTCCCCAACGACAAGGAAGCATGATAAACACAAGGTGTGCTATCGGGTGACACACTTGGATACCTTCCCAGCAAGTCTGACCCCTAGGAGGGCAGTCCCACCTGACATCACCCTAGGGGAAGGCTACAGAGCACAGGCAGAAATTCAGCCAAAGATGGGCCAATTTCTACAAGATGGTCCAGGGCACAGCCATTCCAAGTTACTTACACCAATTACAGGATTTGGGAAATTGAGTGTTCCAGGTGCTGTGGGAGGTGGTAGCGTGGCTTCCACCTTGGCTGTCGGCAGTCCTACTACACTCAGGGACACAGGCAAGCCTGACTTTGGTTCTCTAGGCCCATGATAGGAATTATGTTGGCCTGGCATCTTCAAGAAACCCGCGTTTCCAGGAGCATTTCCCTAGGCAGCCCTGGGCTCTAGCTGCCGTCTGCTTCATGCCCAGGCAATCACAATCTGCAGTTCCTTTGTTTAAACCCTGGCTGCAAATCTTGGGCCCTACCTACAACAAGAGCTCTACCACTGAGTTACAACCATAGCCTAAGGCTTTTCTGAGACAAGGTCCTATTTAGACCAGGCTGACCTGGACCTCTACATCCACCCGCCTCAGCCTTCGAGTGGCCTGTGTCACCACACCTGGCTCCTAATGGCTCTAATTGCTAAGAATTTGCTGGATTTTGCTACCATCAAACTCCTCTGACCAGCATCTCAAGTCAGAAATCCCTTTTATGATCATTCTTGCTTGTTGAGAAGGAAAACTTGGGCTGCTGAGATGGCTGGGCTAGACAAGGCCCGTGTGGCCAAGTCAGACAATCTGAATTTGATCCCCAGGATCTAGATGGTAGAAGGAGAACTGACTCTCACAAGTTGTCCTCTGTCCTCCAAATAAATAAATACAAGAAAAAATTTAAGAGAAGGGAAAATATGTCCTGATTTAATCTGTTCCTTGGTGGAACCAAGCAGATATCACAGATCAGTAATTCAGGGACAGAATAAAAACAGAAAGTATGCCTGACAGATGTGGCGCCCCTAGGACCACATACAACAGTTCACCAAAGGTCTTCCCATTGTACACACACACACACACACACGCACACACATACACACTGCCTGAAAGGTGATTCTGGGACATTAACAGTAAAGCCACTGAAGACTGACACCTTGACTTCCTTATTTGACAGGAAGCCAGTGAGGGAGGCCACAAGCTGACACGTCACCAGCCTGGCCAGCTACTGAGAATCTCCTTTGGCCCAGGGCTCCAGCCAGAATTACCTTGGTGCTCTGTTTCTCCTTCATGATGATCCGAGACAGCAGGACCACCCAGATGGGCATGGTGGCCTTGACTGCAAAGAGAGGAAGGGCACTGAGGGGGCCGTCCGGTAGTCTGTGCCACCCAACGCCGCTGCTCCTCTCCCAACCCCTGTCGTTGGGGTCCGCCCTGCTCAGCGCCCAGAAAACTCGTCAGCCCTGTTCCACCCCGAGAGCCTGGTGCGCCTTGGCCACGGGGTGCGCCCAGACCTAGGGCAAGCTGCGCTCCTAGCCGTACCCCGAAGCCGCAGGGCCCGGCCGGCGCCACACCTACCCGTGTGCGCGTAGGACACCGGCACCTTCCAGATGCTGACGTGCGCTGACACCGACGCGAAGTACTTGCCGAAGGCGAGCGGTAGCACGTAGCGCGGGTAGAAGCGCGGCGGCAGCAGCGGGCCGGACGCAGGGTGTGCGCCGAGCCCTGGGCCCGACACGGGCGGCGCGGGCGGCACGCGCCAGGCGCGCAGCAGCGGCGGAAGCCCGGCGCACAGCGCCAGGATGTGGCATAGCGACACGGTGACCGGGAACGGAAAGGCGCTCAGGATCACCTTGTTGACCACGTTGCCGCCCGCGCTGAGCGCGTACCACAGCAGGCACAGCGCCGCCACCCGCGCGCCCTCGCGCGCTCCGCCGCCGCCGCCGCCCGCCGCACCCGGAACCCCTGCGCCCGCGCCGGGCCCCGCGGCCGCCGCGGCCGCAGCCATCCTGCCGGAGCAGCCACCCCTTCCCGCCCGACGACCGCCCGACGCCGGCCGGGGGCAGGACACCCCGAGCGGGCGCGCCGGACAACGCCGCTCGTCATTGGCCGCCGGCCTCGCGCGTCATCGCCGTTCGCCATTGGTCGCCATCCCGCGCGTCATCGTCGCGCGCCTGCCGACGGGCCCGCATCCACGTCTCAAGCCTGATCCCCTCCCCCGGCTCCGGTGGACGCGTTTCCGGTGTGGAGGCGGGACCGAGGCTAGAAGCCGTGCTGCGGGCCTTGCGCATGCGCAGAGCGGTCAGGCATGACAGTAGGGTGCAGGGCTGTGTTGGGGCCGCCCACCCGAGGCGCGTCTCGATTAACAGATTTTGGGGAGAAAAGCTGACTGTGGCTGCTGGTGGAAGGGTTTGTCCCCAGCTCGGACCCCGAGAGCGCGTTCCGGGAGCCGCCGAATCTTAGGAATCTGTATGCGGTAGGTGTCATCGTCCTCCTCTCACGCAGTGAGGCCCGGAGACTGAAAGCCACTGTGTTTTTAAACACCTGGGACACCTGTTTGCAGAGCGCGACAGAGGACAACGGTGCCAGGCCGATGGCTGCTGCCTGAAGCCCTGGTGCAGGAAAACAAGACTTTCAGCACCGGGGGGGGGGGGGGGGGCTTAACCAAAGACTTGGTTGCAAAAATCACGTGCCTCTTGTGGGAGGCGTTAACAATACCCTTAAAAACATCTATTCACGTAATTTGCATGTGGGGGTCAGAAGGGAGCTTGGGGGAGTCTTCTTTCCCTGTCCCAGCTCAGGTCATCAGGTTTGGAGGCAAGCACCTTTCCCCGTTGAGCTATCTCACAAGCTCCAAGGTTCCCTTTTATTGTGTCCCTTATTATCCGTTTAGCAAGTGGCAACCTACCTGCATCCCCTGAATGCTCATCCCGGCAGCTCATCCCGTTCCGGACACTCCCAGGTGAACCCTGGGGCTTAGTTCCTGCTGGTTGGGATCTGAGGAATGTAAATAGCCTGTCCTAAAGCCTGAGTATGAAAAAAGTAGCAGGTGAAAAGGATCAACCTCTCTGCACCCTAATTCCTTCTAGCTGGGTGCACAGCCTTTTTAGTGATAAGAGTGTGGAATTAGGAACGCAGCTTCGTGAGACAGGAGTGTCAGATGATGTTTTGGTTTCTTTGAAATGTTTATCACTGGATTTGTTCCTCACCACTCTGATGTGACCTTTTCATCTCTCAGATACTCAAAGAGTGAAAAGTGGCCCAGGGCCACAGAGCTGGGGACAATATGTCAGTCTGGGAATTAAGCTCACCAGGCTCTTCTACGGGAGTGGGGCTATCCTGCAAAAGCCTCTGTCCAATATCTCAGCTGGCTCTGAAACTGGGATTCTGGGTTGGCTGTGGTCCTACAGGCCAAAAAGAATGTTCTGGGACTCTGGGCCCTGTGCAACTGGCTTCATTACGCATCTATAAAATTAAGCAGTTATGGGCAAGAGGACCTGCCTCAGAGTGAAAACAACTAGAAACTCAATCTTAACTTAGGATCCATGAGTACTAGAGGGGAGGGAAGGCCTAAAAGTCACCAAGACAAGCTATGGCAGCAGGCTTCTCTGATGTGGTCCTGAATGAATTGACCCAAGGTCACAGAAAGCTCATTCATTACCAGGCCTTTTTTCCAGCTGGTGTGGCTGTGGGCTTGAGGTCTTCCTGGCTAAATGGGCATTCAGGAAAGGCCAGAGTTGGTTGTGCAAATGAACAATTCCCAGACTGGTTTGTGCAAATGGTTTTTTTTTTTATTTCCACATTTATATCACAAGGTGTCCACTTAATGGACCAAAGTAGCAAAGTTGCTCCCTTCTGCGTCAGGACGCAGAAGTCTAGGTACTGTACATTCACTAAGGCTCCTTGTTTTTGCAAATCGCATTTATGACAACCATAAGGCAAACGAATCTAAAGGAATGGTTATGAGTGTTTCCAGCAAACAGACGGCTCTCCCCTCGCCCAGCAGGACAGTTCACGCCAGTAGCACCCGCGAGAACTTTGTAGGGGTTGCTCTAGAAAGGCGAAATTTTCTAGAGATGTGCAGAACAGGAAAACAAAGGAGAAGGAAAGGAAGTCATTTGGCTGGTGGTCAGATGGAAAAGATGAAAATAAACAAGAAAACAAATTTCTGCAGCATTTCTTTAAGAACTGGGGTGAACTGAAACCATATACAAATGGGTGGATGCTCATGGAGTGAGGGTGAGGCTAGCTCACCCACCCAATGCCTAGGGCTCACTGTAGCAGAGAAGCTTTCAGCACAGAGGGAAAGAAGACACTGGCTTGGCAGAGGCCAGGCAGGTTCTGGCCTGTGCCTCAGAGACACCAGAGCCAGAGAGCAAGAGATGCAGAGATGAGATGTGCGTCTGCTGCTGCTAAGGTAACCTCTCCCATGGGGTTCCTGTGCCTGCCTGCCACTTAGGTCCCTGTGTTCAGTGCTGGATGGGCTCTGAACCTCTTACAGGGTGGGGACTAACGATTTTTATAGCTGGTTTGCTATAGAGTTCTGAACTCCCTCAGCCGTCTGCCTTTCGTGTGGCCCTTCCTTTGCAATTCTGTTAGTAAACTGGTAGCAGCATTTCACAAAAGGAGAGTGTGGAGGAGGCCCTGCGCCGTGCCCACCCGGCCACCCCCGTCCTGGCTCCCTCAAGGTGGCAATGCACTTGGTGGCTGCCGGGTGCTCAGTCTAAGCAGACATAAGGCAGAATGTTCAAGCGCCCGTCATCACCGTGAGGGTCGAGTGATATGCACTGCGTCCAGTCATACCAGTTACCCTGTGTGTCCTGACACCCGTTCACCCCTGGCCACTGCTGGGCCTGGATTCTGTCGAGATCGTCCCGGGTGACCTCACGGGTGAGCCCCGGTAGGTCGGTGGGTGTGGGCAGTGGCAGCAGAACGTGAGGTTGCCGGGCCCCACACCGGCTGCTCTCCTCCTGCTTCAGGTACTCGGCCATGAAATGGTGTGCGCCTGGGGTCTGTGCGCCTGAGGAGGACAGCAGGCTGCTCTGGCGGCTAAGGTAGGACTGGATGATCTCGTTGCGTGACAGCTCCTTCCAGTTCGTCTGCTCAAAGGGGCTCTGGAGGCTGGCCTTGGCCTCGAGCTGGTCCAGCTCTGTCCTGGGCGGCTGCTCAGTGGGCAAGGGGCTGTCTGCCTGAACCGGCTCTTTCTGGGTTAGAGGTTTGATCTGTCTTGTCATGGGGTCAAAGGTGAGCTTCCGCTCTTTTAACCGCACAGGCTTGACGCCTGCCTCAGCCACCTGTCCGTCTAAGTTCACTGTGTAGTCTCGAGGTCGGTACCTCTTTTTCTTTTTGCTGTCTGAGCCACCCGATGAGGCAGCGTCACTGTCCGCCTTGGAGGGATCTGGGGAGAAGCCAGCTCGGGCTGGGAGGGGCTCTGCTGGGGATAGCCCAGCCCTGCAGCCAGGTCCTGCCAGCCGCTGGTGGCCTTCGGGCTGCTCGGGCCAATGCACAGGGCTTTCCACACTGGGCAGTAGCTCCAGCCGTCGCACGGGAGGCGTGGATGGCTGGGCCAGCGGGAGTGGGGATGGCACCTGCGTGGTGTCCAGGGGCTGAGGCCGTGTAGAGGGGCTGGGCACAGAACCCTTGGGTGCAAAGGGGCTCCGCTGCCTGGCAAAGGAGCCCTCGTGCCGTGAGTTCCTGGGGCTGAAGGAGCAGCGCGGAGTTCCCCTGGGGTGAGGAGGGCCCGGTGGCTCATCTGCCCTGTCCAGCTGTGGTAGCAATGAGGGTCTGGTCTGCAGGCAGGGTGACGGTTTGCCCAGGCCTGGAGAGCTGGGGTGTGGCCGCACGGCATTCACGGGGATCTTGCTGCTGTGCTTGTCATTCTCACTGGGATCCAGGCGGCTGCCGTCAGGGCCTGTGTGCCCACTGCCATCCAGGGGGCTGGGCAAGCTCTCAGGGCTCCCACTGATCCCATTGGTGGGGAGTGGGGAGGAGTTGGGGACCAGGGGGTCAGGACTGGCTTTGGAAACCTTGGGTGGTGGCCCCGGGTGGCCCAGGTCACGCTGGTCCCCCCGGCGCTTGCGGCTGCCTAGCCTGTCCAGCCGTTGCCCGGGCAGCCTCTGGATATCATTGCGGCTCTTCAGGTCATGGATGCTCTTGGGTGCACCCACCACCCCGGCCTCTGGACGGCAGTTGTGCGCACCCCCATTGGCTGAGCCCACGGCCCCCGCCAGTGCCCGCAGTGCCGCCTCATTCTGGTGTGCTGGCTCGATGAGCTTCTGCCAGCTCCGAAGCAGCCTCTTGGCCCGCTTGGCGAGCTCCTCATTCTTGGTTTTCTTGCGAACATCATTGATGAGCTTCCCAAGTCGTGTCTCCTATAACCAGAGTGACATGCTTAGAGGATGGGGCCTTGCCCATGAGGTCAAGGGTAGTAAGGGTAGGAGACACCTTTTCTCTACCAGCCCCCAAAATGCCCACTTCTTGACACACTTGCAGAGAATCCTGACCCTCTGCGGCAGCCTGAGTCCTTAGACCTGGGGCTCCAAGAGCTTTCTCAGAGGCAGGCCCACAGGCACTTGCAACCTCTGCACTATCAAGGCCACTCTGCCAGGGTGGGTGATTTTAGTCTAAAAGACCTGGTTCACAGGTCCACAGACAGTGCTATGAGGTGTGCAGGGCATAGAAAGAATCAGATGTGGGATCAGAGAAGCATTGGTTTTTGTAGAGCCCACAAGCTTCCTAAAGTCCTGGGAAAGCCTGAGCTACAGGAAGGAACTGGCCAGAGCCATCCCTGTCTCCCATTCTGCCCAAGGCTGGGCCTGGGGCTCACCTCCAATGCCTCTTTGGTGATGGGGTATCTCTCCAGGCTGGAGATGACTTCCAGTACCGCCACCATGTTCCGGATCTGCAGAACAAGAATCACAGGTCAGATCAGGTACTGCCCTCTCCCCTCCAGATAAGGTCCTCACGAAGGTCCCTCGCCCCACCTTTTGCCCTCTCCCAGGGCTCGGCACGCCTTCCACTGTCAGCATGCTCATAAAAGAGGACTTGTCCTGCTGAGACAGGCTAACCTGTCTCAGGTCTCACCACCTACAATACACAGAACCCCAGAGGAAAGAAAGATGGACAGAGTATATCAGTCAACCTGATGGCCTTGTCAAGATTTCTGAAAAGTCATCTGAGATATCACACAAAACAGGATGTTACAAACTGGAAGACATGTCACAGGCCAGAAGGAGGACCCTCCGGAACTTGCCAGGGCCGTCATGAGCACTTTCAGCACACCCCTGACTGTTTTACCAGGGCAGGCATCATTACTGTCACTCTACGGAGTTGAGGGTGGCACAGAAGGCTGCACCCAGTGTCCCCACTCAGTAACAGTGACCTATCCGATCCCCAGGTCATGCTGGCCAAATACAGCAACACAGATGTCCACCAAGAGCGGAAGGGAACTTAAGAGAAACCCTCAAAGGCCAGAGGGATAAACACAGCCTCAGTATCCCCAGGAGGACTATCAACAGAGCATAATGCCAGGAAACACGCAAAGTGTAGTGGCATCCACCCCAAGCTTACTCAGGGTGCTGGGGAAATGGTTCAGTGGGTAATGCACCTGCTGTGCAAGCCTAGAGTTCAGATCCTTAGAACTTGTAAAACTGCCGGGTGGGGTGGCAGACATCTGTAATTCTAGCCCCAGAAGGTGGAAACGGGATCTCTTGGGCAAGCCGGCTAACGAGACTAGCCACTTCATTGGGGCGAGTGTCATACAGAATCGTTACTGCCTTGGTTGAGACCCTGCCTCAGTGAACAAGTGAAGAGGAACTGAGGGTGATTCCCGACAGCACCCTCAAGCCTCCAACAACCATGCACACCCATGTGCATGTCCCCCCAACACACCACACCCGTACACATGAAAAATGGAAAAAGGAAAAAAAATAACTTCGGTGAGTCCCAGATCTAAATGCAATTTAATATGCAGCTCCTGAAGGCCACAGGAGACCTATAAACCTGGGATGGACAAATGATTTTCCTGAGCCTACATCACTAACTGTCAAAGAAAATTACTGACCAACTGGAAGGGTTCCTGGGTACCATACTGGTGCTCCATGTGCAGCCCCTGCTGCAGGTTCCTGGTGGGTGGGCTCTACCCTCCCTGCGCTTTGCACATGCCCACACAGGCCTATCACATTTCCACAAATGCCCCTGCATGTCACAAGCACATGCTCATCAAACCAGGCTGGTGCCTGAAGTCACACATACCAGCATCCTCAGCCTTCCACACTCAGTTCAGCTGTGCCTTCTCCACTTGTCATCACAAACAGGGCTGCAGTCAGCATGTGAGCAGTGAGTGGCTCAGATCTGGGAAGGATGGTCCACTCACCCCCAGGAGGCTGCTTCCACTGCACAGCCAAGAGCCCGGGGGAGGTGGAGAAAGCTCTCCCACAGTCTCAGAGGACACTACTGTGGGTTTCCTGCTGTAGTCTCAACCCAAGATGGCCATTTCACACCCAGGTGCCAGCAGGCCTCTTGGGAAAGAATCGGTAGAATTCAGTTCCTATGGCAAGGACTCAGGCCCCTTGTTTATTGCTGACTGTGCTGTTTTCAGCTTCAAGAGTCTACCATGTCCATGGTCCTCCCCACACCTTCAACGTGAGCCCTGGGCCTAGTCCTTATCATTACTGGTCTCTGACTGACACAGTAACTAGAACCATTCCCATCTCTAGTCCACACCTTAGTCACATCTGCCAGGTGAGGGATCAGGCTCAGGGTCCAGAATCAGGAATTAGTACACCCCAGCCTTTCTGGTCCACCCACTGCTGGCTAACAGCAGCTGTCATGCTTCCTTTGCCCTGGGCTCTCTGCCTGTCGGGCTGTGAAACTACAGGGACCACAGATCAATGACAGCAGCCCTCACTGACACCTTTCTCCAAGCTCAGCTGTCTGTCCCTCTTCCAACACGCCAGTCTCTTTTTTGGAGAGCAAAGGCCTCACCTTGTAGTCTTGTTTGGCCCTTCAACATATGTCCTTCTACCTCAGGGTGGGTGATCTGCTCCTATAGTCACCTCTGACATGTGAGGGGCCAGAATTCCCTATAGACTGTATAACAAGGAGGTCAGTCCTAAAGGGACCTACAAAGCCAAAGCTCCCTGGCCTGGAGCACCGATGAGCTCCTGAGCTTGCTACATCTCCACCAGTGACCTCACCCTGGTATATTTAGAGCCTTGGGTCCCCACATATTCCTGAACCAGCAGTCCTTGCAGAAGGAATGCTGCTCAGGCCTACCCAGCCTGATGGCACAGAGTGTCCTTGTTCTTGGGCAGACACAGTCCTGCACCCAGACAGGAAGAGGGAGCAACACACCTCAGTTAACACGGTCTGACACTGAACCGGCACCTCAGAAATCACAGAGAAATGCTGAGCCACAGGGCAGTCAGAGTGCCTCTCAGGGGCTGCATCGGTCATGTTCTGGGGGTTCTCTTAGGAGCTCAACACCCTATCCCCTGCCCTCTGCATCCTCCTCCTGCAGGCACTCACCCAAGAAGCCCACCTGCCACCATCTGCAGAGCCAGACACTGGTAGGGCCATACTCTAGAGGCAACAGTCTCTGCCTGGGCTGAGACTGGGCCTTCTGAAGCACTAATGTACCATAGAGTAATGGGCAAGGCTGCCTGCCTAAGTGGAAAAGCAAGGAGGAGTTGGGGTCCAAGGTCCCCCAGTCCTGGGGGAGGAACCATTGAGAGGGGCCCTGCTACCACCCAGACAGACCACCTGTCATTTCTGGGTCACTCCTTGCATCCAGCTGCATGTCAACACTCAGTTGCCCTACAGGGCAGCTTCAGGGCAGACCTGCATTTCACGGGGCCCATGCCATTGGTCTAAGAGCCATTCATAGCCTGCTGTTTTCAGAAATAGCTTAGCTTATTCTATTCTCTCTTTGGGACTCATTCCCAGTTCCAAAATACCCTCAAAACTCACCGTGCGATGGCTTTCCCCCACGGAAAACTCACCTGCCTCCCACTTGTTCATCAGGTCATTCAGACACACACAACAATCTATATTTCCTTAACAATCAGTGCGGCCAAGTATTGCTTCTCTTTTTTCACCAGTGACCATGCCCCACCCACTCACTGCATTGCTGTGGCCTCTTCATGGAGTTATTTGCCTGGCCCTGGGGCCCCAGCATGATGGCACCTGCCCTGTGCAGTCTATCCATACCCGTGAAACACACCTTGGCAGTGGCTAGCATGTGTCATTCCACTGTGGTGTCCACTCCAATGGTGGGCTAGGGAATTACCACGAGCCTAGAAGTGACATAAATATTCATGACAGAACTTTTAGGAGGTGGAGCCTAGTAGCAGGAAGTCAGGCCACAGGCAGCATTTCCCCTGAAGGAGATATGGGTCCTTAGGTACCTCCTTCTACTTGGTTGCCAATGAAGTAAGCATCCTCTGCCATGTGCTCTCACATCAATGTGCTGCAAGCCAAAATCAACCTTTCCTCCTTTTAAATTGATTATGCCAGGCATTTTGTTATAGTAACAGTAGACTAGTCAGTATCTAAGGGCTACCTTGGGGCCACATGGGTGGTGGCAGGTGGGGTGACTTCTCAGCTGGAACCTATACTAAAGAACTAAGGGTACAGAAAGACCCACAGAAAGGCTGACACGTTCACGCCAGCATCATAACTTCTATGACATCTACACCTTAATTTATAGGGAGATGGGTTGAGAAGTAGGCCAGGTAGGGAATGCCAGGAACTGGCACAACTGAGGGCCAAAGACAGGTGATGGCACCCCTCAGAAGCAAGGACCCTATTCTCCCTTTCATGTCTGGCTGGGGGGGGTCTCTAGATTGAGGTGCTCTGATAGACGGCAGGAGGTACAGTAGCATTTACCTGCCAAAACCTCCAGGGGCTTTATGGCCACTGTGTGGGAACCTGAGTCCCAACGGTACTCAGGCTGAAAGGCCACTCCATCTGTAGAGACCCCAGGAGCTCCTCATAGAACCAACACCTCTCCATACCCAGATGTAGTCTCAGGGGAGCTAAGAGTCACTGACAAGCTCACCAGAGCTCTGCTTCAGGGGGTTCCTGCCTCTCTTTAACACCAGGACAGCCCGACCAGCCCCACCTCCACCCTGCTGCTTCCTGTCATCTTCTGGCCACAGCTGAGAGGCAGAAAGCAGGCTAGCTAGTGCCTGCCCTCTGGAGCCCAGTCATACCTTTGGCCTCTCTAGAAGTCCAGACTGTCTTCACAAACCCTGCCCCAGGAAGGGCTTGCGGTCACCTTTGAAACAAAGCCCAGCAGGAGAAATTAACCAGGCCTCATCATGTGTCTGTGACCAGGATGGTGGGATCCCAGTGTCAAGCTGGGCTGTGGCACAGCAAAGAGGCCTCTGCATGCTGCCCTACCTTAGCGCTGTTCTGGTGAACCCCCAGGACTTGGGAAATAACTGCCCATGGGGAATTTCCAGCCACAATCTGAAATGAGGAACCAAGACACCAATTCTTGGAGAACCAGTGTCCCCTTAGACCACTTCTTCTCCTCAGGTGACCAACCCCCCATGCTGGTGGCTGTCCTGGGAGGCACTGACACTAATGGAATCAAGCACTGTGCAGCTTCACATTCCAGATGAGGAAACCAAGTCCAGGGAAGTCAAAATGAACCTCACAGAAGAAGGCAGAGTTTGGCTTCCCTCTAGCCTGGCAGAGGCTCTATCTACTGTGCATGGGGAACCTGCCTAGTGCTTTACTGGGTGGGGTTGAGGGTGCACCCAGCCAGTGTGCTGCCACCCACCCCAACCTGCTACAGCAGAGAAAAGCCAGGGCTAGGCAGATCCTAGCACAATCTGCTTCCAGTGGGAACCCTAAGCTGTTGTCCCCAGGTACTACAGGTACTGGAGCACTGGACCCCGGAACCTACTTCCGTGCAGCACAGTCCCCATGACCTGCCTCAAGCTTGGACAGGTCAGCTCAGCAGCCTCAGGTGAGGTTTCAGCAGCAACATCCTAAAAACATGGATGTCTTTATGATTTTTTCCTTTTTCTCTTAATTCAGAGTTGTCTAAACAACAACTCATAGAACCCACTGCACTCAAAAGCCTTAAAGTATTTATCAGCAAGCAGGCTGTCCTTCCAAACCAAACAAGCCACACATAGCACCCAGAAGCAAACAGGCTGCAAGCCTTGGCAAGCTGCACACTCCTGGCTGAGCTTGTTGAGGACACCTGGTGAATGCCCAGGTGCTGCTGGGCAAGCTCTGGAAGGAGCAGTCACGCTGGCTCACACCCAAGTGAAGCCAAGGATCCTACTTGGGGTAGTTGTCCTCAGTGCTTTGTCAGCCAGCTTCGTGGGTCATGTGGGTCTCTTGGGCTATATGACCAAGGCACCTTCCTCCACCAGACCCTATGGAAGCCTCAAATCCACAGGGCTAGGTTTCCCACTTACAGCTTCTCAGAGGAAGAACAGGGACGCCAGAGCCCACAGCCAGTAGTTCTCCACCAGCAGGGCCCACCTGCTCCCTTAGGAGTAGCCAGTCACCATCCACGGTGGCCCTGGGTTGTCCTGTAACTGCTGCATAGCACTGACAGACACAACATGTCACCACATGCCACAAGTTGGCCAGAGGGGTTGGAAATCCAGCGTGGGTACAGACAGCATGCAGAACACTCACTGTACCCCACAAGCAACCCCCAAGGAGGAGGAAGGCTAGGACTTGGGCCAGCGGCAGGAGCGTCTACATGCAGAGCCAAACCTCTGCAGAGACAGAGCCCAGGGAGGAACAGAGGAGGCTCCCTCCCACACATCGCCCACAAACTGCCCTCCTTCTCTTGGGCTTTAGGTCTCAGTAGTTTCTCGTTTCTCTGACCAAACACAAACAACGTAGCCTCTGCAGACTCTGGATCCCATCCACAGGCTCTTTCTGAGTGTACACCAGCTCCCCTGTCAGCTCTAAGTTTGCTCACTGCCCCTCCCATACAAGTGAGAAGCCTGCAAGTCAAGCAGTTTTCTTTCTATTTCTACAGTCAGTGCTCACAGAAGGGTACCAGTGACTGAGTATCTGAGGACAGCAGGCTTGCTCCTGGCCAGACTGTTCTAGGAAGCTTCGCTAAGAATGCCAGCTTCAGAAGACTGGAAACCACCCAACACTAGGGGAGGGGACACACCTTCTGCAGAAGGCAGAGCTCAAACAAGAGCGAGCGAGCGAGCGAGCGAGCTTTCCAGGAACTGCAGGCAAGAGGGCTTCTGGAGCTGGATGAGCATAGGCATCAAGGCTATGCAGGCACCTGGGCTAATGAGCAGATGTTGGGATCCACCCCTCCTCCTGCACCAACCCGAAGCAAGTCCAGCTCCTCCTCACAAGTCTGGGAAACCATGAGACAGCACTGGAGGCTATGGATTGGCCATGCTGAGTACCACCCAGACTATGGTGCCCACAAGCACTGCCTACAACTGGCACTCCTCAACTCCAGGCCCTGAGCTCCAGAGAGTGGGCACTGCAGTTGGTTTAGAGGCAAGACAGAAGATGGTCAGTCAAGACAGAAGCAACAGGGGAGAGCCACCATGGGGGACCTCACTGGGCTGTAGGGTAGAAGACCAGCACATGGCTAGTTTTTGTCAGAGGGCTCAAGTACAGAGGGCAAGTGAAGACCAGACGATCCTCAGCAGGCATTAAGAAGTTGGTGTGCTACGAACAGGTAATGGCACTCTGCCACTGTCATGTAGCCTTACTTTACTGGGTCCTCACTTCCCCGACAGGGTCAGCAAATCTGTTCAGAGCTTGGGGTGGGGAAGGATCAGAACTCTGGTGTGGTCCATTCTGGATGAGTCACTTGGGAAATGTAATACTTAGGATTGAGGTACCTGTTGTACAGGATATGAGTCTCAGCCATTTACGTGCACCAGGTCCTATAGTTAACTAAACCCTGGGGTACATCCCCATGGAGGCCAGAGTGTTACCTCAGCAGGGAGCAAGTGCCAGAGCACAAAGGCACAGGGTGGCCTCTGTAGGCAGTTTGGAGCCCACCTATTCAGCTGTTCCCTTATATACAAAGGCCAATGTCAGAAGTCTCCTACAGGGCCCTGAAGCGACTGACAAGACACATATACAAACAGTTAAGGCTCAGGAAGAAGTGTGGCCTGTAGTTCCTGGACTAAATGTGTAGATGGAGGGATGTCTGTAGCCACAGGGACCTCTGGGCAGGCATTCCCGCTAAACTTCATTCAAATGGGGTCAGAGACATGGCTCAGTGGGTAAAGTGTTTACCACGCAAGCATGAGAACCTAAGTTTAGATCACGGGAATCCATGCAGAAGCAGGGAATGGCAGAGATTAGAGAATCCCCCAGAGGCTGAAAGGCCAAGGTCAAACAAGAGACCAGAATGCCTTTCACAAAAAAGAGTGGGAAGAAAAAGGGCCGTTCTGTCATCTGATGATCTGAGAATACACCATCAACCTTTGCAAGTGCACCCAGAGTGAGCTTCCAGAAGTGTGCCCCTTGGGCACTCAAAGGAATACAGAGATCTGCCATGAAGGAGATGGGGACCTCAGATGTGCACACTGAAAACTGGGCGCAACAGAGCTGTCCAGAAACTCGATAACAATGAAGACTCACTACCCAAGCTCTGTACTCTGTCTCCCTGTCACTACATTAAAAAATTTACAGTCATGAGACTGGGTAAGATGAGGGCAAACTGCTGCAGGTCACACAGAGTCACAGAACTGAGACGACACAACAACACAGGGTGGAAGGGGAAGACTCTGACAGGCTGTCCTCTGACGTCCACATGTGTGGCATGGCACGTCACACATATATCAGACAGAAAAATAATTTTTAAAACGCATTCAACTGTAAAACTTATGACTTGTGCTTTTCTGCAAGGACATTGTACTTTCAAAGTTGTTAAAAGTAACTGGACATGTTGACACACGCCTTTAATCCCAGCACTTGGGAGGCAGAGGCAGGTGGCTGTCTGTGAGATCAAAGCCAGACTGGTGAGTTCCAGGCCCGTCAGGGATACATAGTGAAATCCTGTCTCAAAACAAAGAAGTAAACAAACAAACAGTAGTTAAAAATAAAGTTCTTGCCTTATAAGAACAAGGACTAAGTTCAATTCCCAGAGCCCACATTCAAAAAAGCCAAGTGTGTGGGTGTGTGCTTATATTCCTGCATTGGCCAAGGGGATGCCAGCGGAGTCCCTGGGGCTGGATGGCCAGTCAGCCAAGCCTACTTGCTATGTTCCAGGCTGGTGCAAACACCCTGTCCCCCCAAAACTATAAACAAAACCAGTGTGATGCAGAGTGGTATCATAAGCCTTTAATTCCAGTACTTGGGAAACAAGAGGCAGACAGAGCTGAGGACAACCTGTGTTACATTCCTGGCCAGTCAGGGCTACATAGTTATTTTTTTAAAGACTACTTTTATTTATAATTGTGTGTGTGTAGGTGTCTGTGTGTAGATATGTGTTTGTGAGTGTGAGTGCCAGCAGAAGTCAGAAGCATCAGATCTTGAAGTACAGTTACAGGTGGTTGTGCGTTGTCTGACATGTGTGCCGGGAATCAATCAAACTTGGGTCCTCTGTAAGGGCAGTGCCTGCTTTTAACCACTGAGCCATGTCTCTCGTCCCAAGACTCTGTCTTCAAAACAAACCAAAACAAGCTGGACATGGTGACACATGACTTTAATCCTAGCACTTGGGAGCTGAGGCTAGAGAATCTCTATGTGAAGGAGGCCAGCCTTGTCTCCATAGTGAGTTCTAAGCCAGCTGTAGCTATAGGGAGATCCTGTCTCAAAAAGACCCAAAACCAAACCAAACCAAACACAAAGGTAGATGGAACCCAAAGAACATGCTGACACTCTGACCTCTACCATATGCTTGTACATGTATACACAACATACACAAATACACATTCACAGCCTACTTTACCTGTTGTGGTGGCACACACCTGTCATTGCCCAGCGCTCAGGAGGCAGGAGGATTGCAGTGAGTTTGAGGCCAGCTTGGGCTAGAATAAGACCTTGTCTTAAAAAAAAAAAAAAGCTGGGCAGGGCACTGGAGAGAACTTTTCAGTTAAGAGGGTTTGCTATTCTTTCAGAGGACCAGAGTTTGGTTCCTGGCACCCATGTTGGGTGGTTCACAACTACAGAGGAGCCAACACCCTCTTCTGGTCTCTGTGGGCACTTGCACACGTGCACATACACAAATAAATAGAATATGCAAACAGGATATAGTTCAGTTGGTAGAGTACTTCCCTAACATGCAGGAGGCTTTGGGTTCTATCCAGGGGCACCACATAAATCAGGCATGGTGGCACACACTTGTCATCTTAACACTCAGGAGGTGGAGGCAGGAAGATCAGAAATCTTGAGCTACAGAGAACTCAAAGCCAGTCTGACATACATGACACAAAACAAACAAAAACTAAACAAGAAAATAAAAAATACAGCAACACCCCAAAATAAAACCAAACAATATAACCCATTCTATGTGAATCTGCAGTCTAGACAGTCACTGACCTTATGGATATGTAGGGCTGCAGCCCATACCCCTGCTGACCAAGGTCTGAGAGCAATGTCAACGTGACTCCAGGCTGCCTGAAACCCAGCGGCACAGAGCACACTCTAGTGCACCTGGCACCATGTCCACCAATACCTACTGGGGTCAGGGTAGCTGGACATGATCAAAGCACTCCAATTGGCACCATGAAGGAACACTCAGCAGGTGGTATTGCCTACAGGAAACATGCTATGTTGGGAAACGGGGTTCATGCAGTGGTTAGGGCCCCCGCACCCTGTGCTCTGCATAACACTTGTGTCATGTCACACTCTGTAGTGTCCCTGAGACCACAGATCTCCAAAGCAGGTGCTAAGCTACCTACCCACTGAAGGTGCCAGGTAGCCTGATTCATGAACAACCTAACCTGCTGGCCCTGGACAGTCAGTATGCACCTGCCTACCTACCTACCTACATACATACATACACACACACACACACACATACACACACACACACACACACACCAAGGGTAGCTGAGTGCTAGTCTTAAGAGGGTACCCACATGTCTACTCAAAGAAAGAAATCCCTATAGGGACAGGAGATGGCACCTAACATCTAAGAATCAGTAGGGCCTGGGAAAAGCTCAAATAAAGCATCAGCCCAGCAGACAGGAAGAGCATGGGGAAGCGGGACATCCAGTCCTGAGAGATTAGCCACCTAGCAACAGACAAGTCCTCACATACACCACAGAGCCGTCAGGCTTCACGGACAGTGGTCTCCTGTATCACTTCTACGCCGTGCTAGGTGGTACAATTAGGTAACAAAAAGACAGAAGAGGCATTCTAGATGGGACAGAGGAGGAGGAACTGTCTTTATCTTTCAATGGCATATACGTCTACTAAAGACCTTACAGAGCTTGCACAAAGGCTACTATAATAACGGGGCTTCTGAGCAAAGCTGCAGGACACAGCAATGAACAAAATGCTATTGGGACTTGAAGATTTAGAAACAATCCTACTTGTAACAGCAATTAAAAACACAAAAGACCCATGAGATGGTTCTGTGAATAGACATGCTTCCACCAAGCCTGAAGTGACCTGAGCTGACCCCGCAGAACCCATGTTATGGTGAATGAAAAACTGACCACACAGAATTGTCCTCTGACCTCCATACATACAATACACACACAACAACAAATTTAAAAGAAATCACTCTAAAAGCTTTAACAACAGGTACACAAAATGAGGTTATCTATAAAAATAGAATACTTGGCTAGTGAATAAAGGCATCTGCCACCCAAGCCTGGCAACCTAAGTTCTATTCCTGGAATCCACATGAAGATAGAAGGAGAGACCCACCTCTAGAATTGTCCTCTGACCTCCACATGTGCACTGTGGCACATGCAACCACCCCGCCAAGATCTCTCTCTCTCTCTCTCTCTCTCTCTCACACACACACACACACACACACACACACACACACAATAACAGTAAAAAATGAAAGTGGAAAGCTGGCTGTGGTGATGCATGCCTTTAATCCACAGTACTCAGGAGTCAGAGGCAGGCAGGGGCAGGCAGATCTCTGTGAGTTCAACGTCAGTCTGGTGTATATATCAAGTTCCAGGTCAGCTGGGGATATAGGGAGACCCCGTTTCAAAAAAAAAGGGGGGGAGTCAAAAACAGTAACAACAAAATTTAAATGGAATACTACTCAGCAACAAAAAGAACCATGATATACATTATAACATGAATGAACCTCACAATCAATTATGCAGAGTGAAAAGAGGCCAGACCCCCTCCACACCCAAAAAAAGACAGGGGTGTGCATACTGCACAAATCAACACAATTCTAACAGGGGCAAGGCAAACCAATGGCAAGGCCAAGGGTAAATCAGCAGCTGTCTAGGGGTTGGGGAAGGGAGGGAGGGGAAAGATGAAATTTCTGGAAATAATGTAAGTTTTCTTTTACAAGACTGTGGTAATGCTACTACAGATGCATTTATAGGGCCAAATTTATCAAGCTGCATACTTCAAATATGCAGTCTACTGTATATTGATTAGAGTTCTGTAGAGCTACAAAAAATTTAGAGGGAAGGGATGTTATAAAGGCCCCATAAACACTGGAGCAGTGGGAGGCCAGAGTAGGAAGGCTTCTTTGTTACACAAGACAGGAATAAGGACCACTCCCCTCCTCCCTACCTCCAGCCCTCCTCGGGGAGAAAGAGGGTCCCTGGGGGAAGTTCTGTCTCTCTTCAGTGAAATGAAAGTAACTGTTGAGTTTAGGATCCCCAGGTCTCCTAAGGACTGTAGTGTAAACACAAAAACAGAATACACCCCCCATCTCAGATCCGGTCCTACTAGGCACTAATGAGCATTCAGCTTTTTTTCCAGCTTACACATGCCTCATGAACACCTGGGTACTAGATAGACTTCACACCCCGAGGCAGATACTGTAGCTGAGGCTGGGCAACAGAGCCTCTAGGACAGGTGCCCTTGTCTCACCAGCCAGCCTGTGTTGTCTCCACATACTTCACTGGAGACCTGGAAGCAGGGGCCAACTTCCCATCTACCCACAAAAGGCACGCAGCACCATCTTCTGCACAGTCTTGGGAAAATGACAGAGAGCTCCCCCAACAGCACCTGAAGCCATGCCCTGCAACCACCCTTGTGAAGAAGGGGCCTAAGCAGACTCTGCACCAACCCTGAGTGACCTGCATGGTTTGCTCCTGTGGGAATTCACCTTAAGAGTGACTAAGGGAAAGCTATCTGGGATCCTGGCTTTCTCTACTCTTCTCCAAGTGTGGGAGCTGCAGGGAAACACCACTTTAGCTCCACCCAGAACTCCCAGCTCCCATTTAATGGACCCTGCAAGGATTCACATGCCCTAACGGGCCAGGCAGAAGCTTCCAGAAAGGTGCAGCCAGTCCGGCACTATTCTGTGTCCAACAGTAGTCTGAGGGCTCCTGCTGCCAGAGCTACCTGCAGTCCTCCCTTTCCAGAGCCCAATGTCCTCCTGGTATAACTTCATCCAATCCCCATGAGACTCCTAAACCCAGAGATGGTGTGCAGGGCCTCAAGGTCACATCACTCTTTAGTAGGGTGCCATCTCATGCCAGCCTCAGAGCCCTCCAGAACTCTCGGGGGGGGGGGCAAAGTGTGACAGGGAGGGAAGGCCAGGGTGTGGCTGGCTGGGTTGAGGAGGAAGGGGCCACCAGCAGCCAGCATCAAGTGCCCACTGTCAGGGACAATGGCACCTGGCAGGCACTAGGCAGCCATGCCCAACAGACACCAGCCAACAAGAGCAGAATTAGGAGGTCCAGGAAAAAAAAGGAACCTCCCTTCTAATGCCAAAGCCAGTGTTGAGAGAGTGCTTAGATTCCAGTAAGGATGTCAGTGGCTCCTGTTAGGGGAAGACACTGGCCAGCCATAACACTAAGGAATTTCCTAAGGTTTCAGTCAACTATCTGACAAACCATAGAACAAGACTGTTCAAAAAGTAGCAACTGTTGTGATATTACCAAACCATCCAATTTCAAAAGTGAAGTCAATTAAAATAGTGGCACTGACACTACCACACGCCAGTAGTAGGCATGGCACTGGGCCATTAATCATGGCTGGCTAGGAAAAAGGCACAAGCTCCCCAACAGCACACAGTGATACCTCTCAGATGGCAAAAGGATGAAGTCATGGTCACTTCAGCAGTACCAGATTCTCCAGGCTGGGCCCACCATTCCTCATCTACCATGAACAACTGCTCTTTCTAGAAAGGGGAGGGCAGACATAGCTCTCAGGAATGGCCCACCCATTGCACCCCTAGTCTCTTGGTTCTCTGCCCCTTCCACCCACCCTCCAAGCTGTAGGGTACTAGGTTTTACTGCCACTCCAAAAAGTGCCCACACAGTGGCACACGGCAGGAACTCCCTCCATGGTAACTTGGGAAGAATAGCTGGAATAGTTGGAGAACAGTTGGGCCCTTCAGTCACTACTCAGTGCCTGGACAGCAGGCAGGCTTTGTCCTATAGCCAACTGCTGCCCTGGAGGGTTACAGAGACAAGAACATAGCAAGCAGGGCTGGAAAGATGGGACTCAGCGATTAAGAGCACTGGCTGCTCTTGCAGAAGCCCCAGGTTTGGTTCCCAGCACCTACAGAGCGGCTAACAACCATTCAGACTCCAGTTCCAGGGGATCTGACACCCTCTTCTCGCCTCTAAAGCCCACACGTGGTGCACTTACACACATGCAGGCAAAACACTCATAAACATAAAATTAATTTTTTTAAAATAAGAACACAGCAAGGAGTGTTGTCTCGGGTAATCTGTGGATGCCAGACTGGCACAGGTGCCACTTCTTTTGCTCACAGAAGCTCTCATTGGCAGTAGCACCAGGCTGTCGTTTCTTAAGGCCAACATATTTGCTTTGCAAGACCAAGTGGCTTTTGGGAGAGTTTTCAGTTTTTAAAGCAGTGGCCCAAAAGTTATGATGACCACAAAAAATATTCTCCAACTTACCTTCCTACTTTCTGATTCCGAAGCATTATGTAAGAGAGACGGGAAGTCACGAGAGTATGCAAAGCAGACAAAGCAACAGACAAACCAAATGTCACAGTCACCTCGGAAACCTGGTGACAGGAGCAGCTCAAGGCAGTGGTGCTGCTTGGCAAGGCATGATGAGTAAAAGCTTGTGCCCCCCAGGGGCTAAGGCAAGGGCACAGAGGAAGTTGCCACAGCTCACTATACATGTAGCAGTGAGAGTCAAAGGAACTGGCCCCTTCAGCGTCCCTGCTAGGGGAGTGCACGCAGCACTCTGCTTTGGCCCAAACCATCTGCAGCCTCAACAGCACAGTTGAAGCTAACTGTTTAACAACAGTTTTGTTAGAGCCACAAAACTGATCCCAAAGGCCAGGAGCCACCACGGCTAAATGGTTTGATATCACCAAACCTTCCAATTTCAAAAGTGAAGTCAATTAAAATAGTGGCACTGACACTACCACACGCCAGTAGTAGGCATGGCACTGGGCCATTAATCATGGCTGGCTAGGAAAAAGGCACAAGCTCCCCAACAGCACACAGTGATACCTCTCAGATGGCAAAAGGATGAAGTCATGGTCACAGAGCCCTTGGTAAGACTCGTGATCTCCATCATCAAATGTCCAAGGCAAGACAAGCTGCGGTTACTTGGGGGTCACAGAGTAGCATGCTCTCAACAGAGAGTGATCAATACCAGGTCTAACCCCCAAGGCCACGCTGGGTAGAGAACTGAGTGGGAAGTGAGACATGTCCCTCAAATGGGGTGCCTTCCCTGCCCTAGTGTGAACACTGTAACCATCACGCAGGTTTAACTGCCCTGTATACCCCACTCTCTGGCCTACCGTCTCCATGGGGGTGTTTAGTACCCAGCAGAGCTCCCGCTGCAATGCCTGGTTGCCTCATGGTCACCGTAGCTGATGCTGGAAAGTGCCCTTCAAATGTATTTCCTTTCCTTAGGAACCAGGGGCTCAATTTTGTTCCATGTATTCAAATTCTTTTCTAGCAACTGCTACTACTTCAAGTGTTTTCAATTCTCAGCTGCTCACACAGTGTGATGGCCCTGTTATGGGGGTAGTGGGGAAGGCAAGTTGTGACAGGGGATGGATATTAAATGTGCTATCCCCACAAAGGCCCCCAGGGAGCTGTGCCCTACTGTCTGTCTGGCAGAGGTACCATCTAGAGTGCCAGGACTGCCTCTCTGTCCTTGTCTCTTGACTCTACACAGGTATGACAGCATGTGTTTTAACATCAGAGGGGGTGAGGACTCAGTGCCCAGGACTTGCCACGAAGCCCTGCTGCTTATCCAGTCTCAGCCAGAGAGCAGCCACCAGTCCTTCCCCTTCAGAGACACAGAAAAATAAGGCTGTCACTCCCCCAGCAGCCCAAACTTGGAGTTGGACATGCCAATGCTTTGCCCTCTACCTGAAGAAACATCCCTTAGGAACACGATGCACAGAGTGGGGTGGTTGTAGGGTTTAGGGCAGGCAATGGGCCTAAACAGATCTATTCCTCTAAAAATAAGAGGGCATTGGCAGGACCTAGTAGAGTCTCCTGAGGCTCCTCCTCCTTTGTACTGGTAGAGAGGCCTGGGATGGAGCTCCACAGGTCACTGTCCCTTCCCATTCATCCAACCTCCTTGCCTGTGGCCCTCATGCATGGCATTCTGCTGCAGCCCCAAATCTGCAAACTAACCAAAGGCTGTCCACACTATGCATCCTGCACTCCACACCCTGCACTTGAACAGCTGGCCTTCCTCACCAGAATCAGGTCGACAAAGGTAACAAGCTGGAGCATGTCCAGATAGAGCCAGGGTGACTGGCTCTATTCCCTGAGAGAGGGGATGGCTAGATGGATGCTTTCATGATATTTGTACAGTAGGGAAGCCACAGCCTGGTATGATCACAGCAGTGACTGATAACTGTTGACATCTCAACTCCAAACAGCGCACAAAGTCTGCTGCCTCCCTTACTCCACAGGTGGGGCATGGTCCCCGCTGTCCCACATAGGCTCTGACCCCGCACACCCTACACATGACAAAGTCTAAGGCTATTTGGCAGTTCCTCCTTGAGGGGAGCAGCTGGCTCACTACTGTTTCCCACTGTCCTATCCTTCCCAATAGGTAATACTGAAGATGAGACTCAGGAACAACCAACAACACAGCCATGCCTCACTGGGCATTCAGACAGCACAGTCGTAGGCCAGCAAGATGGCTCAGCACACACAGCTCTTCGTGCATAAACCTGATGACCTGAGTTCAATCCTCACATGAACAGACAGAAGAGATTCCTGTAAGTTGTCTTCTGACCTTCACACAAACGGCAGTGACATACATACATGTACACACACAAATAATAAATTTAAAACTTTTTTTTTTAAGGGATGGGAGAGCTGGCTCAGCAGTTATGAGCACTGGCTACTCTCGCAGTTCCATTCCCAGCACCTACATGGTGGCTAATAACCATCTGTCCCTTCAGTTCTAGAAGATCTAACACTGTCTTCTGGCCTCTGTGGGCACTGTATGCATGTCATATTCTTACATGCATGCGGGCAAAACACTCAAGATAAAAATACACATAGGATAAAAATAAATGAAAACACTTAAAAATTAATTTAAGTTTTTTTTTTTTTAATTGTATTTTAGTTTTTTGAGACAGGGTCTCCCTGTAGGCCCAGCTGGCCTGGAACTTTCTATGTAGACCAGGTTTCCCTTGAACTCAAAAATCCGTCTGCCTCTGCCTCCCGAGTGCTGGAATTAAAGGCATATGCCACCATTCTCAGCTAAAATAAATTAATTTTCAAAAATGTACAGTCCCCTTCCAAATCTGATGAACTAAAGGAAGAACACAAGTGGCACATGCACTGGCCAGAGTCCCACCTCTCCTGTTCCTGGTTCCCTACAGCACATCTGAGCACCACCCAGTGCTCCTGCACCCCACATTATCACATGACTGCTTCCCAGGGCTGCAAACTGCTTCTGTGGCATTTCCAGAACGAAAGTTTATCACTGCCCCAGGCAGAATCAAGTACTAATCAATTTCTTGGTTCCTGTCCCACATGGACACTGGGGCTCTAATGGCGATGCCCTTGGCTTACCTCCCAGTTGTTCTCCATCATCCTCATTAACCTAGTAGCACTGGCTATTGGACTGTCCTGCTCTGCAGTCGAGAGTCCTATTCTCCTGCCCCTCATCAAAAAACCCAACAGCACTTGTTAGCAGTGAGAAGTCACACCCACACTGCCCTTTAACTGCACTCCCTCCACTGGTCACTGATCTTGCTCACCGCAGTCCCTGATAGTTGCTTTCAGGATACAGAGAACCCAGCAGAGGCTGTTACCTTGGAGGATGTTTCTGAGCGTGAATCCTATGGCTCTGAGAACTAAAAGCAGGGCTGGTAAGACTGCTTAGAAGTTTAAGGCACAGCAGGCCTGATGGAAGTCTTGAGTTCCATCCTGGGAACCACGGTAGAGAAGGAACTTACCCCACAAAGGTATTGTGGCAGGAGCGCAAGCACACACACGAACAAGTAAATGTAATAATAATTTTTAAAAGTCATAAAAATACAGTATGCTGCCAGCTGTGGTGGTGCATGCTTTTAACCCCAGCACTGGTGAGGGTAGAGACATAGAAAATTCAGGTCAGCTGGAAACAACTGAAACCCAATTCCAGATCCCACTCAAACTTCCTGAGCAAAATGAGGGTGACAGTGCCTGCTTCTCCAGGCAGGAGCTGAGACGCTGTGGAGTGAGCTGTCTTCCCTATCCCGACATCCTGCTGCACTTTTCTCTCCTGACTCTCGCCCTAGCACTTGACTGTATTACCTCCATCTGGCTAACCTTTTCCCCTCTGGTTTTCTGTCACAGCTCTACCCAGTTTGACCTCCTGCCCATCCTGAGTGTTGGAATCACAGGCCAACGCCCTGAGGCCCCACTGCCTTTTGGCTTTCTGTGAGCTCCCATCCAAACCCCAGAACTTCTCTGGGGACCTCTTGTGGGGGTGAGGAGCAGACCTGAAGCCCTGCTTCCCAAATCTCCTTGCTATTGGTGGAACAGGCAGAATGTTCCAGGGGGTCAAGAACCACAGGCATACACAGAGGTCAAGGGAAGAGGGGACTGAAGCAAGGACTGCAGAAGACTGAGTATGATGGAGAACAGGAATGTGACTGGTCCTGGGGAAGCTGGGTGCCAAGAGTTCCAAGTGGGTCAGATGAGCTGGGTTTCGATTCCCATCCTCTCTGAGAAGCACCCTGAGTTCACCCAATTCCCTTGGCTCTAGCCAAGCCCAGAAATACCTCCCAAAGTCCATCTACCCTGTCACTAGACTGGTCTGGCCGAAGTCATGTGGTGGCACCCATAGGTGCTGAGCTACTCCTTCCTCAGCACAGTGCCTGAGGACCAAGGATGAAGACACACGGGACACGCCACCCTGGACCCCGCCCCAGAATCCTCTCACCAAGGTGCACAAGCTAAACACCCTGCGGTAGAAGTAAATTTCACTCCCTGCCATTTGGGATCGGCATATGTGGCAGTTCTAAAGCAGTCAGTCTAGGAGCTCAAGACCCCTCCTTGGCACCCTGTAGCAGCTCCTCTGCCTCCAGCCCCACAGCTCTGACTATCCCTACCTCCTGTCTTTCCACAGCATAGCAAGGGTTTTCTACCAGGCTGAAAGACAGACCCACCTTACACACTGATCACACTGACAGGCCTGATCTGGCCTCTCTTTGCCACAGTTAAGCTTAGCAATCCATCAGGTTCCTGCAGCTATACATTGCTCCCAACATCTGACCAAATTTGGACAC
Organism: Eospalax fontanierii; assembly: GCA_035773235.1. Taxonomy (NCBI): domain Eukaryota; kingdom Metazoa; phylum Chordata; class Mammalia; order Rodentia; family Spalacidae; genus Eospalax; species Eospalax fontanierii. The sequence goes on from CM069554.1 coordinate 11,657,111, forward strand.
CTATCCCACCCTCACCAGGCCCTATTAGTTTCTCTCTAAGCCCCTAGCCACTCCCCAGGTCTCTGCCTCCTGCCAGTGGCCCCAACACTACATATGTGTGTGTGTGTGTGTGTGTATCTGTATCTTTTTTTTTTTTTGAGACAAGGTCTCCTGGCTGGAACTCACTGTGTAGGCCAGGGTAGCTTCTGCAGACCTCTCTCTTCCCAGTGCTGAGACTAAAGGGGTATGCTACCACACCCAGCAAACACTAACATCTTGTTGCACCTCTTGCACTGGATCCAAGCATAAGATGAGGTCCCTGGGATTGTTCTCTGTGGTGGTTCCGTAACGTGTTACTCCTTGCTGCAAACGCAGTGGAGGGAAGAGCTCATTCTCAGTCACACGAAGACAAGCAGGCACTACTTTATTATTGAGAAGTTTGTCTAGCTCCACAAATGAGCATGTCTTCTTAGAAGTAGCAAGCCAAGGGACTGGGAGGACACTTAATCTGGCTAAGGTCACCCAGATGGGTTTGAGGCCCAGGCAGTCTGACTGCTTTAGCACAGGCTCTTGCCTGCATACTCAGCACACAGCTGTGGCCTTGAAGCAATGCTGTCCTCACTGGGCAGCAGACGCCTGATTAAAAGCACTTCAAACAGTGTGGGCTGGTGAGGCTGTGCCTGGGAAGCTCAAGGTGTTCTGGGGCCTCCAGAGAGGGCAAAAGAGGGAGGCTCTGAGGAGGATGAAGAATAAATAGGAGTGGACAGGCTGATCAGGGAGATAAGCCATACCCAGCAGGGGGTGGGTAGGTAGCAGAAAACACCAGGCCAGGTGGAGAGCAGGGCTCTAGGAGGAAACCAGTGCCATGCTCAGGCTGCAGTTTTAAATAGCTCACTCTGGCTGCCTGGTGGGGAACATTAGTCTAGGCAGGGAAACGGCTCAACAGGCCTTGGCCAGCTTCAGGGAATGAGATGGTGAGGGGCAGGTAGGGATGTAAGTAAGAGGGAGCTTGAGGCACAGGCCATAGAGCCCACCATACTTCACCAACTGGTGGGAGAAGAGACAGTGTATGCAGACTACTGTGCAAGTGAACAGTGGGACAACCAATTCCACCAGCAACTGAAGGATACAGAAGATTGTCAGCACATGTCAGCCACTCACTGACAGTACATGTGGTCCCTCACTATGTGAGGTTGAACCCTGGGTGCCAGGGGCTCACCAATGGTTTCAGCCATTGTGGGACACCAGAGCATCATCAATAGGAAGAAAATGAGATCCTTACATACAGACACTAAGGCCACCAAAGCAAGTGCTTCCATCTTCTCACAGTACCATGTTTCAGAGGCACACAGGCTTCCTCAAACCAAGTGCACTACTTGAAATTTGAAGCAGTCAACAACCTTCTCCCTCAAGCATGACTGAACAGGACCCAAGACTGGCATACTGGACATCTCTCTGTCACCCCGGCTCTGAAATGCCACACTTCCCCTGCCCAGCATCTTGTAACTCTCCCAGACTTTTTCCAGATCTAATTCCAAAGCAACAGCTGTAGGCAGTCCCACTTCTGGGCACGTAGCCCACAGAACTGAAAGCAGGACCTGGACCAGTGTACCCAGACAGACAAGTCCCAGCTCTGTTCACAGCAACACTATTCAGCCCAATCGATACATGGCCGCAGCCCAGGGTCTGTCCATTCACAGAATATGGTCCATTCTGACAGTGAGAAAAAGGAAGACCATGCAGAAGCCAGCCATGGTGTGGGTGAACAGTGAGCACATGCTGCTAAGTCAATCAATTCGGTGTCACGTCACTAATGTGAGACATCCAGAGAGGCTAAGTTCATGGAGACAGGAAGTAGCATGGAAGATGTAAGCCGGGGCTGGGCAGGAAGAATGAGGAAGGAGTGTTGAATTGGTGCAGTTTTGGCTTTACAACAACAGACCTAGAGCTGGATGGAGGGTAGCAATGGTTGTTTATCAAGTATACAGTTAACATTACTGATGTGCACACTTGAAAAAAAAAAAAATCCTTACAGTCAGCCAGTGTAGTGGCACACGCCTTTAGTCCCAGCACTCAAGAGGCAGAGGCAGGTGGATTTCTGTGAGTTCAAGTACAGTCTGGTCTACACAGTGAGTTCCAGGCCAGCTGGGGCTACAGACAGACCTTGTCTCAAAAGACCAAAAATAAATAAAAGAAATAAAACAAAAATAAAGTCCTACAGTCAAGTTCTATACCATGTCTCTTTTTTTCCCTCTTTTGTAAGACAGGGTCTCACTATACAGTTCTGGCTGGCCTTTAATTCAGAGAGTTCAAGTTTAATCCTGCTGAGATTAAAGGTATGTATGTGCTACCATGCCTGGCTTTTTTTTTTTAAACTTGATTTTTATTTATATGTTTAATGGTACTTTGGCCATAATGCACTTCTTTATGTACTTCACACACACACATATATATATGTATATGTATATGTATATGTATATATATATATATATATATATACACACACACACACCACATATATACACTATATACTAAAGACTGAGTATTACATAAATCCATAAAGAGGATATGGTGCTGACATGCCCAAGATCACAGGGCCACATCTGGATGCTGGGGCTCCTGGGGACTGCCAGCTACTGGGTGGCTGTCTGCCCTTCAGAGGGAACAGCCTGGTACTAGAAGGGCTGTGCACTAAGAAAGGACAGAGCTTTCACAAAGACACTGAGCAAGTGACCTAAACCTATGCTGTTGAGGTTCATCTGCTTATACCTGTCACTCTGCATAAGTGTTAGTGGTCCCTTATTTGACTAAGAGGATCCTGGGACTGTCAAGGGAGGCAGGGACTGTGCCTTCACCCCTGCCTTCCCAGATGGCACACAACAGGCCGTCACTGTCAGTATGTGGCCCCAAATACACAAGGGAGGAAGGAGATTGCAGTTTGCACATACACAGAGAGATCAATGCCCAAGGCCACACAGGACATGGATCCAGATGGGGGGCTCACAACATATCCACTCAGGGCCTCTGTTCTAGTTTGCTTCCAATTGCTGTAGTAGGCTGGGCCCTCCCACATCACACAACAGTCAAGAAATACCCCACAGACATGGGCACAGTCTTTGAATCCTCTCTATTCCAGAAGGACCCAGGTAAATCACACCTCATCTTGGGTGACACTGAAGGTCAACAGCAGGGAGCAGGAAAGGGTGGGGGCCCCTCAAGCTTCTTAAGTGATGGAAATACTCTGATCCTGGATTGCAGCAGTAAGACACAGAGACATGGTGGCTCTTCACTTTGTCACAGACTTCTGCAAAATCAACCTGAAACAGGTACCTCCTGAAACAGGTGTAGGCAGAGGAAAGCCCTCGGGCTTGTTTTATTTTTGTCTGTTTTTGGGTTCGGGGAGGATAGGCAAGCTCTCTATCATAGAGCCTCAACTCTAACCCCTAAGTATGAGTATGTCCCAAACCCACACAGAGTTTGGGATACAAGCATGGTGGGTAGGACACTAGTAAATCCACAGGTCCTCAGACTGAGATGAGGGTTAAATGAGTGATCACTCAAGTGACCAAGGGAACAATGAGCCCCTAAAAATGAGCAACAGAAATAGGGCAGATGGTGGGAGCCAAGAGCTTGCTGCAGAGGAATGGGCACAGGAACCCCTGCTGGCCTCTGCTGGTCCCACACTTTGCCCATGGTGACTGATATCTATCCACGAAAACTCAAGGAGCACACAGGGTGGGCCAGGTTGTATCTCCAGCTCCTTATCCACACAAACCAAGAGCAATGGTAAGGACAGGCCAGGATGAACAGCAGCTCTCAGGCAAAGGGGGACAGAAGCGCAGATGGAAGATGCTGTGTGTGGAAGGAGATGGACACAGGTACAGATCCCAGAATGCTGGAGGAGACTGCCAAAGGTTCATCCTACAAATGGAAGCCCCGGAAAGGGAGCAGCACCAGCTGTACAGTCCTGCAGACATAGTATTTCTCCAGGTTCCCTTCGTTAATGACTGGCTACAAGGAGCCAAAGCTCTGTGTACCTGAGTGCAGGTGGGCATCTGCACATGGAAAGTCTATCATTTCAACAGGCTAGTTTTGTCTCTTTCACTCTAAGCTCAAGCCTGCCAAAGGCCAGGCTCATTCAGGCTGCTGGACAAAACCAACCTTCAGCTCCACCTGTCCCAGAGCAGGTCATCCAGAGTAACTCGCCTGGGTCTACTTCGGAGCAGGCAAGGTCAGGACTTGGGTCTGGTGGCCAGAAAGCTAGACCACCATGACTCTGGCACTCAAGACTGGCCAGCAATGGAGATGGGCACCAACAGAACAAGCACCACAGGAATGCAGTGGGAGTGGGTTTCCTTTTTCAGGGAGCAGGGGCACACATGCTGAGGTTCAGTTAATTCCCAGTGGAGAGGTCAGCCACCTGGGTGGAATGAGTAGAGAAAGCAGTCAAAAGATAAGCTGCTGTATTTCCCAGGGGATGGGGCCCGGCACACAACAGGGAGAGCCCTATGCAGGTAGAAGTCCAAAGCTACCCAAGCTGTACCCTGGCATAACTAACAGGTGGACACAGACCCAAGAGTTCAATCCCACTGCTGAGGAAAACCAAAATACACCATTCTTGTTCTGAGAAGCAAGCAAATGAATAGCCAGCCTTCCCTGCTGCTCTCTGGAATTTCTGCTGGAGGTTGCGTGGACTTACTAAAGACCTGAAGAACAGGCCACTCAGCCCCAGAGCCCCAGGGCAAACCAGTGACAGTGAACTTCTAGAGCAATCATGGACGACTGTATTGTGCCTGCTTAGAGCTTACAGTCAGCTCACTGTAGATCAATGTCAGCACTGCATGTGGTCAAAGGAACACCAGAAAAGAATCACTCTATGAGCCATCTGTAAAGCACTGACACTGTCCTAAACATGGGGTTTACATTCGACAACCAAGTCAGTGGGGAGGGCAGAACTACAGTCCAGGCCAGCTCCTGCCTGCACACAAACCAAAGCTTGTGCACTTAGGCACAGTGCAGCCTTCCCCACACAAGCCTGGAAATGGCAGGACCTGTGCTGGAGGTGATGGCTCTCACCAGCTCCCTCCAGGAGCTCATGGGGAAATTCGCTGGCAGGAATATTTATACTATAATCACAGGCAGACATGCTAACAGGGATGGACTTTATGAGCTCTGAACCATGAGCATGTGCAAAAGCCTAACACTATATTTGGAAATGAAGTTGGGTATGGTTTTATTTTTAGCATGCACATGTATGTGTGTATACATGTTCATGTGCACATATGTCTCCAGAGACTGACATCAAGTGTCTTCTTCATTGGCTCTCTGCTTTATTCATTTAGGCAGGGTCTCTGTTGTTTGCGCCCTGAGCGCATCAATTCCGCTAGTCTTGCTAGCTAGCTTGCCTCAGGCACCCTCCATTTTTGCTTCCTGAATGCTGGGGCTGGCAGTCGACCACCATGCTGGTCCAGATTTTACATGGATTCTTGGGATCCCAATTCTGGCCCTCACATTTGTGTGGCATGCACTTTATCCACTGAGCCATCTCTAGTTCTAAAGCTGTAGTCCCAGCTGGCCTGGAATTCACAGAGATCCACCCACCTCTGCCTCCCAAGTGCTGGGATTAAGGGCATGCACCACTACATCTGGCCTGAAGCTCATTTTTAAAAGAAATTAATATGTTGCTTATAGAGATAAAATTCACATTGACAAAACCACATAATGTTTTCTTAGAACATGCCTACCCCCTTGTTTGCTTACACAGTATCTTGGCCATATCTGTGTCAGAGGTTCCATGACTATGTGGCCTACAAAGCTGAGGTATTTACTGTCTGACCCTTTATGAAAGTCTGCCACCTTCTGGGGTTTAGACTTAAGAGGATTACATAGACTAGACTTTAAAAGTACATCATTCCTGCAAGTGATAGAAAAACAAAGGAAACATCTTTACAGTAAATGAAAATCATTATCTAGTGAGCAAAGCTGGCACCTGACTCATTAACATAAAATACCCGTAGAAAGTCATCACTCAGAAGATCTCTGGGAAGTTGACAGAAAAGTTTAGCAACAATCAACAAAAGCAGCTGGTGAGAAGTGATACTATATGGAATGGACAGCCATGCTGTGCCATATCTGGAAACTGCGTGCTGCCCATCCTGCACCTCGGAACAATCTATGAAATTATGTGTGTACAGTTAGGTGTCTGCATCTAGAGGCTCTACAGTCACGGAAGCAATCAACCTCATATTGAAAACATTAAAAAGGAAAAAGTTTGTTGTTGCTGAACAGGTACAAATATTTATTTTTATTTTATACTTTACTGTATACTGTGTGTATGTGTGTGCACGCAGAAGTCAGCAGAACATCCTCAGGTGTCATTCTTTCTTTCCACTATCGAGTGTCCAGGAGAACAAACTTAGGTCTTCAGGCTTGGTGGCAAGCCATATTACTGGCCCAACAAACCCTTTTCAGGCCATTTCCTCAACAATATTTATCCTGTATTCAGTACAAGACATCTAGAGATGATTCTGAGCAAGTGAGGCTGGGCACAGTGACGCACACCTGTCATCCCAGCACTGGGGACACTATCGTAGGGGGACCAAGAGTTCAAGGCCTGCCTGTATTGCCTTTCTGTCTCAAACTCCCAAACACATACATAAATAAATCAAGTATATGAGGGTATATTTAAGAACGTGCAAATACTCTACCATTTTATATAAGAAACCTAAGGCTAGAGGAGTCAAGTGTCCTGCTCTGTCACTCCTGCATGCATGCTGGGATCTGAACTCAGGTCTTCCTACTCGTGCATCAAGCAGGTACTCTTACCCACTGAGCCACCTCTCCAGTCCCCTTCCCCTCCTGCTCCTGGGCTCTGTGTTACTCAGCTCTGCGCATGTGCAGAGCTGCCCCAGCTTCTTCCATGCTGATTATTAACATGACCTGTGATGATTATCCCATTACAGCCATTTAACATTGCTACTTAAAATCTTCAGGCATCTGTAAACAAATTTCTAAGAGTAAAATTACTGGGTCAAAGGACTGGAGCATAGCTATAGCTCTTGCTACATAGTTTCCAGAAGGTGACAGTGGCTCTGAGCTGCAGGCAGGGCAGGGTGGGGAAGAAAGCTGGGAGACGTAAAATAGCATGACTGCCTGCCAACGCTAGTTCTTCCCACGTGTTTGAGAACAGGGTATGTTTTTGTATTAATTATGTCAATATTTTTCTGTCCATGGTCTCTGAAATCTTGCAATTGTTAACTATGAGGGTTCTCCACACAGAAAGGATAACCGCTTCTTAAAGCAAACCACACACACACACACACACACACACACACACACACACACACACACTTCTATTTTGATCACCGCTGCCTACCTCAGGAGCACAGAGGGACTGGAACAGTCCAGGCAGATCTGCAACCTGATTGTGCCCTTATTCCAGAGAAATATAACTTGCCTGGTTTGGCTGCCCATGCCAATCATCGAAGCACTAGGAGACTCAGAGGTTCCAGGCCAGCCTGGCCTATAGAGTGAGACCGCCTCAAAACAAAAAACAACAACAAAGAAACATGCCTTTGCTTCCTGAAGTCTGTGACAGTGGTCTAGTAAGTCCAAGCTTCAAGAGACATGTAAAACTGTGCACGGCTGTCAGTCGCCCTCACTGCTGACACTATTGGAAAGACTGTCTAAGGAAGAGAGAGTGCCTATGGAAAACAAAGTCAGATGCCCATAATCACTCACCCTGGGAAATACCTCCTTAGCAGAGGGGAAGGGGCTCGGGCCTGTTAAATTCCTGCTGGCAATGCAGAGCTTGCCCTTCCCTGTTATACAGGGCATAGTGACTTGCACATATCTGATGTTATTTGTTCAAGGGCACACAACTCTAAGACAAAGCTGGAGAGATCTGAACCCAGGCCTAACCCCCCAATTCTTGCATATTAGATGTTTCTTTCTTCCCATCCATCTTCGTTTATTGAGGGGGAGCCTTAGAGGGTTTCTAGCTACTGTCAAGACCCACCCATCAACCTATACTTAAAAAGTAAGATTTTTCTCAAAAGAAAAGACCTCATAGGCTAGAGCTGATAGGCCTGGGAGCTCTTGTGACATCACAGAAACCAATTGTAGATAGGAAGGAGACAGCAGGCCCTCTGCCCTGTGGGGATCTAGTTATCTCAGGGTCCCACTAGTAACTATCTAACTCATGGCACTGGCTTAATGTGTATGGCCTTGGGGAAGGCACCTCTGTGCCTCCTGATGAAAACTAAGGCTCCCAGCTCCGAGCTGGGCAGTGGTCAGCAGTGGAACCTCACTAGAGACTTCAGTCTATTCATCTGTAAAACAGCCTGTCTCCTAGCACAGGTGAGCACATTACCCTCATGGATGTTTCTGTTGTAGTTCAGAGGTACAAGTCCCTACAGAACAATAATCCTTACAGAGTCTCATTTGAAGGAGCTGGGTGTGATGGTGAAGGTTCTAATCCCTGAACTCAGGAGGCTGAGGCAGGAAAATCACAAGTTCTAGGTCAGCATAGTCTACACAGTGAGTGCCTAAAAAATATTTACAGCAAAGATGTCAGGGGCTTGGGGACAGAAATCTGTCCTGCAGGTCTACTGGCATGGATGGGATCAGAATCCTGACTTGGCTCCTTTGGCTGCCTGACCTCAGAAGACAAGCGGGAACTCCTTTCCTCATGGGGACAGTGAGACAGGAGCAGCTCTCTCAAGCAGGGTGACTAAAAAGGCACTGCTAGCACCATCACACCTCAGACTGTACAGGATGACACTGCCAGCCCGTGTCACAATAACGGCACCAAGCTCAAACAGAGAATTCAGTCTAAGGTCACCCACAAAGAAGCAACTGAGATGAGCCAGAAGCATGTGCACTCATGCTGGCCTGAGGGGTCATCCAGACACCAGGTTCTGTCAACAGCCTGTGGAAGTGGGTGACACGAAAGACAGGTATATCGCAGGAGTAAGCCAGGAGGTGGGTCCTCGTAAGGACCTGCTGAGTCCCACACACCGACCCCAACACTGCCAAGTAGTTGCCATGCCCAAGCACCATGAAAGCTTAATTCTTACTCAAACCCAACTCAGCCCTCTCAGGTTAGGCATTACTGTGCTTGAAATGAACACACATCTGTCTATACTTGGTCGCTGTCTCTGACAGAGTGAACAGATTCTCTACACCAGCAAGACAAGAGACCACCAGTACTCACCCTTGATGTGAACTGGGGAGGGAACAACAGGTGGGTCAGTGACTGAAGAACAGTGGACAAGATGGATCAGGATGCAGGAGCAGCCAACGATCAGTGCTCCCAAGGGGTTCTCCAGACTTGAAGCCCAGGAGGAGGGAGGAAATAACTGAGGAAAAAAGGGAGGAAGCAAGGAAAGAGGGCTGCCTGAGAGCTCAGGAGCTGATACCTGAGCCGCTAACAATGCAGTGGGAGGGGATTAGGAGGTGCCTGAGCCAGAGCCCGGATCCGAAGTACTCACATGATTCTGTCCTGGCTTTCTTGAAATGTAATGTGCTCCGAAGGGGCACAACCAGCCCTCTGGGCTGGCCTGACCAGCAGTAAGCACTTCACATCCTCTGCCACCCAGGCCCTTCCCCAACTTCACCAGGAAAGGGCTGCGGTTTGCCCAGGCTCCCATTGGATCACGGTCCTTCCCTGAGCCAATCACTGGCCTGAAAGATAGAGCCCTAAGATTGGTCAGACCGCAGTGCTGACCATCCAGTGGGCAGGGTCTAGAAGGAGTGGGTTCCTCAGGAAGAGCAGATGGCAGTGGACTGGGTGAGCTGTCTGCCACTTCCTCTAATCATTATTAGAATGCTAACACACGACTGGGCCACAACAGGGCAGCAGCATCTACATCCTGAGAAACCAGGCTGCAAACCAACTTTACCCAAGGTTGCCAGAAGAACTGCTGGGCCAGGTTACAACAGAACAGTTTGTCCTCACTATAGCCACCTAAGCACCAAGCCCCTATTTAGCCAGCTGCGGGATCCATGAGGAAACACCTCAATGTTCACAGCAGCTAACTCTGAGACTGGCCGAGAGGAGATAGAGGCAGGAGACTGGCTGCTAGAGGCCCCAAGGTCCAGCTTTCTCAGAAAGGGGGGCCCAGATGGTTTTAGGTAGCCCTGTGTGTAGACCATAGCACCAAGAGGCACAGCCCAGCTACCCAGGCCATGAGTAAAAAAAGAATTCACCTGCTCAGGACTGGACTGCCTGGAACTGGGGACCCAAGAAGCAGGCCTAACAGGAGCACAGGAGAGCTCTGATGCCACATGAGGGCTCAAGTGGTGCTGGTAATGCCAAAGTGTTAGAGGTGGGGGCACTCTCCAAAAGGAGGTATGTATGGCAGAGGAAGACCAACAATGAGAAAGCAGTAGACACTGCTCTCTGTAAAGCACACCTCCGTCAGGGGTGGCCAGCACAGAGGACAGTGCAGTAACCCAGGAAGGCACCCTGGAGTGACCAGCACAGGTGGCACCCTGCTGTCCACAAAGCTCACCCCACAAAGCAGAGTATCTGCTGGAGTAGAAACCACATCAATGACAGGAGCCAAGCCCACCCCCCAGCTCCTGTGGCAGGGCTGCTGATGGGGGGGGGGGTCCAGACTTTCTTGGCAGCATGAAAGCAGAGCCAGTAAAACATATCACGCAATCCCTGTCTGGACCAGGGTGGCCACCGTGTTGGTCCCGCTGGCTATGGCTCCATGGTCACATGGGGACATCTACTGTTTATGTCTGCATAGCAGACCCTGTTTCTTCTAGAAATTTCCTCTAGGCATGGGCACCCTCAAATTGGAGACAAGACAGTGATTCTGCACTATAATCACTGGCCCTCATAGCTCTACATGGAGCAGCTGTTCTCACCACCATGTGGAGGAGACCAACAAATACTCTCAGGCGCATCCCTTTATAAACCACCTCCGCCCAGCCCTCACATATGGGACACCAAGAGCAACACAGAGCACAGTTCCCTTCCCCTTTCACCTACCTCAATTCTAACCCTAAATCTAAATGGAGACTGAGCTCTGGGAGAGGAAAAGGCCACCAAGCAGTGCTGGAGCTCAGGAAGCACTAGGGATAGAGGGGTGGCCTCAATGGGAAGGCAGCTCTCTGTTCCTTCCTCGGCCACGTTTCCTAGGCCGCCAAATGTCAGAATATGCACCAAAGTGCTGAAAAGTAGCTCCTTTAAAACAGAAGGGAGAGAGAGCAGTGCTCATTCACAACCCTTTTCCCAATGCCCCAGCCTGCTGCTAACACACAGGCTGCCAACACCCTGCAAAAGAGCAGAGTCACAAGCAGCACATGCCTGCCCGGAGAGCCCAAGAAACACATGAGGCTTCGAAACAAGCATTCATCGACATGCCACGGTCTGGTTAGCCTAAGGGCCCGGAAGCAGAGACACCAGTTTCCGGTTCCCCAGGTTAACCAAGGGGAGGGGACAAAGAAGAGGAAACGCGCAGGACACTCAGACCCAGGCAGAAACCTAGCCCAGGACACCAGAGCTGTAGCTCTTTCTTTGAGCCTTCCCAGAAGCACCAAGGTTCTCAGGGAATTCACCAGGGAATGTGATTATCAGGACCAGGGTAACCCAAGATGTACTGTGAGCCCACAATGGGGGCCAAAGCTGCGACCCACCACACCGGTACCTAGACAAGTTAACAGAACAGCACCCAAGGGTGACGGCAGACAAATTCACACTCTGCAGTGCGACTGGAAAGGGCAGCACCTGTACTTCCATTCCCACTTACTCTGGACCTTCCATTTCCGCTGCTCTCTCTGCCCTTCTGGAGGCAGCTCTTCCAGGCCCAGCACTGCCCCCAGTAAGCTAGTGGTGACATCACATCTGAGATATAGCAATGCCAGCCACACAGCCCCTTCCTCTCTGGGCCTGCTGGCCTGCAGCTACCCCCATAACAGATACAGGGATAAACTGATCAAAGTGCTCTACAGAGTGATCAATAAGGGACCCTTGAGAAAAAAGCAGCAAGCTCACCCCTTTTGGGGCTCCACAGCTGCAGAATTTGAGATAAAAAGGATGGATGCTCAGACAGCAATCAGCTGACAGAACACTGGTGAGACAATGGGATCCAGTGAACCAAAAGGTAACGTCTTGCTGACGAAACGACAATTTGGTACAGCAGGCCCTAAGGGATGGCTGAGAAGCCAGACCGCCAGCTGCAGCCTGCGCACCATTGAGGGGCTCTGAAGGTAAAGTGGGCAGCACTTAAGATAACTACAGGGATTCTAGGAGGGCTGGTCCTAAAAAGAGGCAGGTCAATCAGAGGCAATTCATGTGTGGTACTACAAACATAGCTAAATACACAAGGCTGGAGAGGTCACAGATCTTAGAGAAAACCCCAAGGCAAATGTAATTTCTTACTACGCACAAAATATGGATCCTTATATTTACCGACAAGTATCCCAGTCACACCACTCATCAAAGAAGCTTCTTTTGCAACAGACAGAGACTACTACAGAGTACCACAACTGGTCACACACAGACACTGTCTGTGAACTGGCCAAGCCTAAGCAGCACATCAACGATGCAACCATGCCTATCACTAATGCATCTCTCTCAACTCTCATTAATGAAGTTCCTCCCACGCAACAGAGGGCCAGGAACGTAAAAGGTCACAAACAGTCAAAACATAGAGAATATGCAGAGTGTGGGTCCTTGAACAGAACTCTCACATTAAATTCTACTCACCCAGGGCTCAGAGACCATTTCAGGAGAGGCAGAAAGACTGTAAAGAGGCAAGGAGGAGGAGCATATGGAAACAGAGCCAGCCTTACAGGCTCCTGGCCCTTGCTCATATGAGTGTCAGCATGAACGAGACCCATGCAAACTCAATCAAAAACCCAGCACAAAACTGTGGAAATGGGCAGCAGGCCTCAATCTTAGTTGAAGAATTATTGGCAGATGACTACTGCTGGGTAAGGAAGAGCCAATCTTCTTAAGTGACACTGGATGAGCTGACTAGACACCAGTAGATGACCACTAGTTTGGCACAATGGGCCTTGATAAATGACAGAATGTATGAATTCCAGTGGGGGTGGAGGAGAGGGCACCTGTGGGAGGGTGCCAATGGGGGAAAGGGTATAGAGATGATGGAGATGTTCGTGTGAAACACCCCCCACACCTTCCAGTCAACAGAGAGGGGGGGGGAAATGGCTTAGCTAAAATAGGTGCTTGCTGCCCTATGCAAGCCTTATCCCTGAGCAAACTCACATTAAGCAGGAAAGATCCAACTCCACAAAGTTGTCCTCTGAACTCCACATGTATTCTGTGGCATGCACACCTACATAAACAGGCACGCAATAATTAAAAATGAAAAATTTCAGGTCAATGAAATGTTTGCTGCAGAAGTCTGACTATATGAGGTCGATCCCTGCAAAGAAGCTGTCCTCTGACCTCCACAGAAGCACTGTGGAGTGTCCCCCTACTAAGAAGAATTTTCCAATTTTAAGAAAAGAAAACAAGGCAGGGTATTCACTACCATGGACTATATAGCTCATCTAAGAAAAAAGATGTAGCCACCACTGACTGAGCCAGGCTATGGTCTAATGATGGAGGTGGAAAAAAATGAACCATCCAGGGAGACAAAAATACACCTCAGCCAAAGGGGCAAATGGTTCTTACTGACAGACCTACACAAAACACAGACCCCTCAATGCCTTGTTTTTCCCCTCACCCACCATCAGGTCACTGGCCTAGCTCAGGTTGGGGTAGCTACATCCTTGTCCTTCCTACAAGACCAAGCATGTAGCTACCCAGAAAGCTCAGTGTGATGGGAGGTATGAGCAGACACAGAAGAAAAGGGTGCTGACCACACCAAAGGGACAAATAGGCAGTGGGAATACCAGCATCTGGAGAACTCCATGGTGATCTATCATTGTATCACTCAATAGCTCAGTTCTCTCAGTAACTCTCAGACTGAGGGTGTTGTGTACCACAGAGTCAGTGACCAGAAAGTCAAGGCCAGTCACAGCCAACCACTCACAAACACACTGCACCCGGCATGGGCACAACCAGGGACTCTGCAGCACTTAGACCTCCCTCCCTCCCTCATTAAGAATGCCGAACCAGCTAAGCTGATTCAAATATCATAAATCCAAGTCTCTAAAGCTGGAAGTACTTCTGTTCCCAAGTATTTTGGTTAAGGGTGGTCTCCGTGACTCTCTCCCCAGCTGTCATGGATCCATCTAAAGACTGGAACCTGGACAGAAGAGAGTGCCTGCATTCTATATGCCCACTACCCTCTTGCAGGGGACAGGGCAAGCAGCCAGCAGGTGGGCTGACTCCAACCCCAGCCTGATTCCATTTAGCCATATGGCTGCTGAGCCTCAGTTTCCACAGCACAGGACTTCCATTCATGAGCTTTGAATGTGTGTGAAGCGCTGAATGCTGCCAGCACCTAGAGTTGAAAGTCAATTTCAAACCAGTCTTCTTTCAGACAGACCCTCAGGCCCAGGGCCTTGGCAATAGGTGGAGCTTTCAAGCCAATGGAAAACACAGCACCCAAGACCACTAGATCCATGGAACTTGGGAGGCTAAGAAAGGATGGCTTGAGCTCAGGGGTTCAAGGCCAGCCTGAACAACACAGAAATATCCCACTTCAAAAAACAACCAACTAGAAGCTGGAAAGGTACTTAGCAGTTAAAAGTACTGACTGACTGTTCCTGTAGAGGACCAGAGTTCAGTTCCCAGCACCCATATGCTCACTACTAATCATCCCTAAAGCAGTTCTATGGCATCTAGTATCCTCTTCTGGCCTATACAGTTATCACACACAGGTGTGCTTACATACATGCAGGAACACTCACCCATACACATAAAAAAATTAAAAAATATTTAAGTCCCTGTTGTTTTGCAGTTCCACCATATAATGCTGCTCACAACCACCTGTAACTCCACTTCCAAGAGAGCAGAGCCATCTTCCAGCCTCCTCAAACACCCATGACATACACACAGACATACATAAATCTTAAACAAAACCCTCAACAACAAATAAAAACTAGCAGTGAAAGCCAATCTGCCATCAGTTGGAATGTGGGGTTTTAAGTGACGGATGGTTCCAGAGGAAGACTGTTCTGGATTTCACAAGGAATGATTTCTAAAAAAGGGGGAGCTACAGAGACAAATGGGTCCCCAAGCAGAGTCAGCAAAAGACTGATTCCCAGATGCCAGAGTCTAGTGAGAACAGCTCTAGGATGGAAAGACATTCTTAGTGGAGGACTAGACTCACTCACTGCACAGCCATAGCTGGAGTAGGGCAACTTCAAGTCTTGAATTTTCTCAAAAGCAGTCACACAAAGCCTACCTATGGGAGTGCAAAAGTTCCAGAAATTTCTGAAGAATAGGTACTTACACTCAAAAAACTTGGGGCTGAGAGTCAAAAGAAAGTAAAAGGGCTGGAGAGATGGCTCAGTAGTTAAGAGCATGAGCCATTCTTGCAAAGGACTAGAGTTCAGTTCCTGGCACTCATGTGGGGTGGTTCACAATCTCCCGTAGCTCCAACTCCAGAGGACCTGATACTTCTGACATACACACTCATGCACATATGTCAAATAGAATTTTTAACTTTAAAGACTAAAAAAAAGTAAAAAGGGAAAGGCTACAGGGCCAGGAAGGGACAAGATATGAAGGAAACACTTAAAATCACGCCTGCGATTGAAGTTCTACCATATCATGCTACTAACAACCACCTGTGGAGCCTTTAAGGCTACAACAGAGCTCAGTCTTCAGGACAAGCACTGTACAGGGAGGATAAGCTGATCTGCTTCGGGGAACCCCACACTGGGTCGAGACCCATGGTTGCTTCGTCTCTCCTGGCCCAAGTCGAAGACAGAGTACCTATCTTAAGAACTAAAGAGCAACTAGATGCACTGCTCAGTGCCTGGCATGCCGTGTGTCCTCAGGAAACGACACCAACCTTACAGTTACTGTTGCCACCACAGAATACTATGTTTCCCTTTGTGCTAAGCAGAACCTTCTTTTCTGCTGGCCCTTGGGGCTTTCCAGAACTCACCTGCCTCCACTGGATGGACTCAGAAAACTGAAGCACCAGTAGCTCAGAAGCCTTTGTCAGGCAGGCCTTGACACTGAGTCCCCAAGGGGGCACGTCACAGCCTGAGCCACCTCACCTGGTAACCCTTAACCAGCTGACCTACAGGCAGCTCAGCCTTCTCCCCGGATTCCTGCCTTCCTTGCTGTTTGTCTGCGTCCAGAGAGTACAATCTCATTCAAATACTGCAAACCCTAGGTTTGGGTACATGGTACACACCTGTGGTACTGAAAGGCAGAGGCAAGATATTTAAAACTCAGGAGTTCCAGGCAACCTGGGCAGCAATGTAATTTACCAACTCAAAAAAAAAAAAAAAAAAAAAAAAGTGAAAATTGCCAAGCATAGAGGTATATGCCTTTAATCCTAGCACTCAGAAGGCAGATTTCTAGGAGACTGAGGCAAGCCTGGTCTACATAGCAATTTCCAGGCCAAGTAGGGCTATAGGGAGAAAAGACATGTCTTTAAAAAAAAGGGGGGGGCGCCACTGGAGAGATGTCTCAGCCGTTAAGAGCACTGGATGCTCTTTCAAAGGACCCAGGTTTGCGTCCCAGAACCCACACAGCTGCTAACAATCTCTCTTAACTCCAGTTCCAGAGGATTCTATGCCCTCTTCTGACCTCTACAGGCATTGCACAACATGGCTGCACTTACATACAAACAATCACTCATATAAAAAAAATTCTATCTTTGGGACTGAAGAGATGGCTCAATGGTTAAGAACACTGGCTGCTGCTCTTGCAGAGAACCTAAGTTTGGTTCCTAGCATGCACATGTTGGCTCACAACTCCATCTCCAGGGAATGTAACACTCTCTACTCATCTCTACATGTACTGCATGCACATGATGCAATTGTACACACACACACACACAAAGAAAAAACACATAAAACAAAAATGAAATAAATTTTAATCTTTAAAAAAAAAATCCAATCTTTGGCTTAGTGGGTAAAGGTACTTGCCACGTAAGCCTGGCGACCCAAGTTAAATCCCTTGGAATCCATACAAAGGTAAAAGAGACCCAACTCTATAAAGCTGTCCTCTTACTTTAACACAGATCCCTTTGACATGTTCACCCACAGGCATCATGCACACATACACAATAACAATATAAAGAAACTTTTTTAAAGAGCTCTAACTTCAAATAAGACACTGGCAAAACTTCTATTTAGATGCATAAGCTGCAGACCTGCCACGTGCCCAAGGCAATCAACCCCGCTGTTTCAGCCTCCTCTGGCCAGGCTCCAGCTCCCCAAGGGCAAGAGATGGGCATCCTCAGGTTTACCTATTACCCTCAGCACAATACACATTGGCTAGAAATGGCCAGTCAACTGCTGAGCTTTACCATGACTCTAATTCTTTGTGAAATACCAGTTCCCTTACAAGGATAAGTATACAGCCTCCTAGACCTAAGACTTGCTGGCAAACACTTACACACAGTGTGCGGAATACTGCAGATCCTACTCGGGAAATACAAGCCCTTTTCATATGAGTCCCTACCAGGAAACACATGCCCTAAGAGTGAAAGAACAGTCTGGGGAGGATGCTCAGTGTGCAGACGGCACGGGAAGTACACTGCCTGTTTGCCGACCATTCTCACAACTATCTACTGGGCCATGCAGACACAGGACAGCCTACTCCCAGGAACAAAAAGGAGCAGTTTCATTTTCAGAAGATCTGCAATAGGAGCAGGCAGCCATCTCTTGGGGGGTGAAGCTTGGGTCAGTTTGGGGTCAAGTGGTACTGAAAAGAGCTCATACAGATGCTCCTTCACCAGCCCCTCGCACCTGGATACACACAGCAAAATCAGGAGCCAAGGGGACTATATCTACCTTTTTAGAACTGTGTCCAGGACAAAAGTCCCCTCCTCCAAGATTCTAGGATCTCTCAGCTCTGAGGACCACCTGCAAACTCCACCTTCTTCAGAAGGACAAAGTGACAAGATTTCCACCTGATTCTTGGGCAACAGTTGTCACACCTCTTTTTTTCCCAAAGTCAGAACCACCACACACTCTTCTGTAGCCTATCCAAAGCCTGACAGCAGCAGAAGGCAAGGACCAGACCCAACTCACAAGCTCAGGTCTTACATCCTGTCTTGTTACATTCAGTTTCTATTCTGTCATGTACCCAAGTCCTCTTGCTGGCAGATCACCCGCATTTGAAGTTAAGTGTCAGAAGAACTGCCATGTTGCAGCAGACAGCAAAGCTGAGCACAAGATGTAGCAAGTTCCAAGTCAGGTGGTAGTTGTGACAATGGGGGACACCCAGGACTTTCTCTGGGACACCCTTTGACGTTCACAGGACAAGCCATCATCATTCAGTTAAATCTGGCACAGGTAAGCCTGTCCCAGCTTCAATCACGTAAGGATGAGGGGACACGCCATCCTTGCTCATGAAGTGCATCAGTTCATGAAGCCCCTCCACCAAGCTGACACCCCTACAACAAGGAGTGGACTGCAAAGGGCACCAGCAAGGGAGTTCACTGCTTCCTGGCACCGTTTCAAGGATGACCCACCCACCTTCATCTCTTCTAAGTCAGATCTCCACCTGTCAACAACAGCACAATGGTGATCAGTGTCAAGAGGTGTAGTCACTTAGTAATTCCAGGTAAGTCCCTAACTTTGGGCAAGTAGGAAAAAAAAGCATCTTATCCTTTCCTGGCTACAGGAGATACTATCACTATGCTGTCAGTTTCTGCGCCTGCCAAAATGGGAGACTGGCTTTGTCCCCCCTCTCTTTAGGGAGCTGCTGGAGAGCAATACAACACACCATCAGGGTGCCACAAAAATTAACCAGGGCTGTACATCTCTGCCTAGCAGTCTGGTGTCTGAAAAAGGTCACACAATGCATTTTGCATGGATACCTGAAACTAGCAAACACAAGAAACCTTTTTAGAACAATTCATGTCAGCCCCTATTGCCTTCCCAGAATCTGAGCCTGGGTCTGGAAGTTTTTCCAGGGCCGTCCACCAGTTCCCCATTCCCACTCTGCAGCCTGTAGGCCACTGGAGGCCAATAGCAAAAGGATGGCTGTGCTGGCCATCTCTGCAGAGCCCTACCCATCATCTGCAGGACCGGAAGATGGCAGCTCCTGGGAGTTCCTGCTCCAGAGCTTGACGGCAGCTGCTTCAAGACCCCATTTCCATCAAGCCGCTGGCTTCCCCCTGCCCTAAATCCAGGACCACTGGCTGCCTTTGGCGAGCTTAGCTTTGCATGGAGCTGCACTGCCCTTCTGCTGTCTGAAGAGCCAAGCCTGCAAGCCCTAAGGTGACACTTTTCATTCTGCAGACAGATCTCATGCACCTATGATTCTTCCATTCTCCAAAGTTTTGCATTAGAATATTCTATGGCTAGCCTTCAGGTCACAGAGCAGTCTTAGGACTGCTTAAAAAAAAAAATGGGGGCTGTCTTGGGCATGGTGGCACGTGCCTTTAATCCCAGCACTTGGGAGGCAGAGGCAGGCAGATCTCTATGAGATGGAGGCCAGCCTGGTCTACAAAGTGAGTTCCAGGCCAAAAGAAAATAAAAGAAAAAAGGGAGGGAACAAAACAAAAGAAAATGGGGGTTTGGAGACAACTCCAGAGTCACAGGATGAGAAGGCTCCTAGGATTCAGAGTTGAACTCTTCTGATCCAGGGGAATACAAGGATCATATTTTTCCAACAGTGAGGGTGCCATTCCCATGGCAGCCCTGATACTGGGCAATGGGAACTGTGCTTGGGGGACTCACTATGATTATTGTGCAGGAATAAATCACAGTTCCCACTTTTATCCACAATACAAGATGACAAACATGCACATATAATAGCCCCAAGAGCATGCCAACACCCCAAGTGAACACATGATACCCAGAGTGAAACATGGTGCTGAGGATATCTCACCTTTTAGAACGGGAGTGGAGGACTTCCTGCAATACAGACCTGGCAGAAAGGATCACGTCTGCTGCTCTAGACACAGAAAGCTTTCCTCCTGATACCCAGTCAAGGAGCTGGCCAGTCAGACATCATTCTGACTTCACAGACACTATGGACATTAGGTCAGCTGCCTGGCACCGATTTTTCAAGCAACAGCTACATTTGTTACCCATAATTGCACACCCATAAAGGTAAGCATTACATGACACAATTCTCTGTCACTTCTCTCTGAAGAGGTTTAATTTTAGTGTTGGCTCTTCAACTCTGTCCCCGTTTTGTACTTTTTCCATGAGCATCTTAAATATGTGTCAATTACCAAGTGGTGGTGTTCATAACCTAGCAGAGCAGAGAGCCATGTACCAGGACCCTGCTCTCACCTGTGGCCAGAGCAGCCCAAAGACAGCACAGATGCACAGGCACTCTGCATCACTTCCACTAGCAAGTCAGGACAGTCCTCCAGGCTGAGCTCCACACCGAGGTCATGCAAAGTCACTGCTTGTCAAAAATACTTGGCTGTGTTCATGGATGGTCACTGACAAACCGCATTTAGGAAAGCATTTCCCTCGTGGCTTAGAGTCAACGAGGCAATTTCTTAACTCCATCCACCACACTAAGGATACAAGGACTCTAGCCATACCTCTTACCAGAGACCCCCAAGAGCAAGCCTTATGAGATGTGAGCTCCACCCCATGTAACCTAATCTTGGGCCAATATGAGTACAGAAACGCTGGATTCAAGAGAAGATTCAGGAACTAAGGTTTGGGGATCCCTCCTCTCCCTATTTACTCCTAAGAACCCTTTTGGTAAGAACATTACCTCTGAGGTCACTGGCCCACCTAATCTACAGCATCATGACTGCCTGTAAAAATGCCTATAGATCCCAACACTCTCTCAGGTGGCAGTAAGGCTCTGTGCTAATCTCAGCAAAGGAAGTGTGTACACAGAACTTGAGAGTACACTGTGCTTCAAGAGTGTGCAAGTCACTGAGACTACATTTTCATATCATTTGTTTTTATCCCTTAACATTCCAGTCTTGCACCAATTACTGGGGGCTGGAGGGGACACTTTCTAGAAGATTTTATACTAAGCGTGTGCTTTCCTAAAATATCTATAGTGTGTTAAATTCGTCTTGCAATCAAAGCAACACCAGTTATAAAACCTGTCCATGCACAAAATGTCTATATCTGTTAAATTCCCATCAAGATGATCATAATGGAGTCTGAAGACCAGAAGGAAGAGAATTACTTCCACTCCTGCAAGCAGAGCATTACAGAGATCACCAAGATCTCTACTAAGATCTCTACTAAGGCTGTACAAATCAATGAGAGTTATTTGAACATTTCTATGTAAGAGGAACTAGCCAAACCGAGGTAAAGGAGCCACAAGAGCTCAGACCTGCATTACCCGACCAAGTCCAAGATGATTTTTCTCTTCCATTCCCAGCTTATTAAAAAGAGATCTCAATGGCCACTTCCTGGTCTCCCAGCAAATGCTGGCTTCACACCTGGATGCCTCTGCATCTTCCTAAGGCCCTGCTCCTGCCACAGAAAAAGGACCCCTTACTGCCAGCAAACCCTTGGAGAAAACACAGGATATGGTGAGATTTCCTCAACACTCACAGAGGGCTGAGGAGGGTGTCCCCTGTTCACAGAACCCTGAGCAGAGAGGACTCTGACATAACGTGCCCTCTTACAGAGCCTAGGTCGCAAGGCACCAGTCTAAGAACCTCAGGTGGGGGAAGAGAAACGGAAGCAGGACTGGATGGTAGGGGTGAATGAGAGAACAACTGACTGTGATCCACAGGAATGCACTACCCAAAACTCAAGCTTTGGCTTCTGGTCAAAGACGCAATGGGGCACTTAGGTCAAGAAAGGTGACGGTTAGGATCCCACCCTGTCCAGGGCTGACCTTCCTAGGCATCTACCCCAGGAGGAGTTTGGCCAAGGTATGCCCAGTCTCCGGAGGAAGGGCGGGGGGCTCTCCAGACATCCCCAGGCAGGCAGGCGCAGAAAGCGGGCCTAGGGATCCCTCCAAGGATTTCCTCCGACAAGAGGGGATTCCAGCCGGGAAGAGCGAAGGAGAAAAGGCTCCGATTCATTCCGGGGACACCAGTTGCTTCCAAGCATGCCCCCCGCCGGAAGGGCTTCCAGGAGGAGAGGTCTTGGGAATAGGGTGAGGCAAGTGAACACCTTGGGGAGCACCGAGGGCAGCCGGGCCGGGGCGGCGGCGGATATAATCTGATCACAGCCCGGGTGAGTTCTCTCCGTCCAGGCCGCGCGAAGCCTCGGCCTCACGTACCCAGCGCCGCCGGGCTGCCCGCCCTGCCTGCGGCCCCTGGGCCCGGGGACAACGAGAGGACGGGATGGCAGCGCTTCTCGCAGGTAGGCCGCCGTCGGGAGAGTCGGTAGGGCCGGGGGCGCGGCGGAGGGGGAGGGTCCCAGCGCACGCGGCCTCGGTCCCGGCTCGCGCGGCGGTTACTTACGTTGCTCTGAGAGTCGATGGCCTGCAGCAGCCGGTCCCTCATCTGCTGCGGAGACGCCGGAGCCGCTGTCATTGCCTGGGCGAGGCGGGGGGGAGAGGCCGGGCCGGCGGGCGGGCGGGCTGAGGAGGGGGTACGCGGGTCAGTCACTCGCTGGCCTCCGGGAACGGAGCCGCATGTTCCCCGCGGCGCCAGAGGAGGTAGGGGCGCTCGGGGAGATGGCGGAGCAGGGGGGAAGCGGAGGGGACCGGAGCTCAGGCCCCGGACCGCCGCCGCCGCCAGTGAGCGAGGAGGAGGAGGAGCCGACGGGGCAGCCGCCGCCACCGCCACCGCCACCGCCGCCGCCGCCGCCACCGCCGCCGCCACCGCCGCCTCGAGAACCAAACTCCAGTGAGCTGCCCCCGCGCGGAGCACTGTGGGTAACCCGCGCCGCACGCAGCGTCGGCGCCACGCTGAGGAGGTTGGGAGATGGGGCGGGCGGAGACGCCGAGGTTTGGGCGGGGCGGGTTGAAGAGCCACGCCTCGCAACCTACGCTCTGCGCATGCGTGCGCAGGCGCACTGGTCAACTTGCCGAGCCGCGCCGTCCCGCCCTGCATCCGAGACCCAGAAGCCTTTGGGAAGCGGTTGAGCTCCACAACCGCCCCAGTGTGGAGGCCACGCCCCCACCTGGCCTGGGGGCGGGGCTTCCTAGCGGAAGCGTGGTGCGCCAGACCTGGAAACTCGACTCTTCCGGGCGGCCGCCCCTGGACCCTGAAACGGAAAATCGCTCCTCTGGGAGAAGAGTCTCCTGCGTAGCGGACGGAGGAGCGGCCTCAGGGAAACTTGGAGGGGACCTGACGTCTATGAGAGAATCTGCGCGCAGAGGGGACCTCGGGGGCATATCTGTGGAGTCGCCGCCTCTGCCAAGGCGAGGATCTGCCGGGCCGAGCGCGTCCCGGGGTGACCCTGCTCGCCGTGGGGATCTCAGGGCGTGTCTACAGAGCCATCACCTCTGCAGACAAGATCCGAGGCGCATGTCTACAGGACCATGCAGGACCCGATGTGATCCGGTGTGCAGAGGGATCAGAGGCGCATTTCTGGGGAGCCTCGGTGTGGGCGTGTATCTGCGCAGTCCAGCGCGCCCCGGCTTGACCCTGAGCACCCAGGCGACGTCAGAGCGTATCTCGGGAGCTTCCGCTGTGCAGAGATACGAGGCCCGCGATCGCAGACGGGGAGGAGGCAGCACCTCTCGCGGGAGGCTAGAAATCTGACCGTCCAGAGATGGCCACCTGCGTCTGCTTCGACTCCTCAGCCTGGGACACCGGGATAGCGCCGCTGGAGGTGGAGCGGCAGCCTGGCTCCTCCCCTGGAAGATCTAGGAAAACCCGAACCGCCACCCGCCTAGCGTTAGAGGTGCTGGAAAACTCCGCACCAAACGCTTCACAGAGGAGCAAAAGGGCAGGCTAAGGTCAGACCCAGAAACGGATGATGTCATGTGGGAGGGCCCCGGTCCTCTGTACCTTCATGACCAGAAGCTTTGTTGGACATGCTGTCATGAGAAGGGGTGGAAGGCGGCCTCTAGGTTTTATGACTATATTACAGTGGCCTCTGGAGAAATTACTTCCTTTTCGTGTTGTTAACGAGAAAATCCGGACTTAAAACAGGAGGGAAACAGCTGACGGGAACCATATGCGTTCCTGGGAACTGGGCGACACCTGTTAATCTTGCATTTGTCATGCTTCTGAGAAATATTTGGAGGAAAAAACAAAACCAAAAAAGTCAGGCACAGTGGTGCATACCTTTAGTCCCAGCACATGGCAGGCTGGTCTCTTGAGTTCGAGGCCAACCTGGTCTACACAGTGAGTCCCAGGCCAGTCAGGGCTTTATAGTGAGACCCTGTCTCAAAAGCAAAACAAAAAAAAAAACCAAGAAAGTTAAAAAAAAAAAAAAAAGACGGTTTCTACGTGTTTATGGTTGCTGGCTTCTGCACGAGTGAAGAGTTTGCATCTTGCTTGTAGAATAAACATGGATAAATACAAATACTTCTCCAGGGCATTCCCTTCCTGGCATGCTTTGGGCTCATGGTCCAAGCTAGAAAGCATCCCATTATGAAGATATATATCACCAAATAAGCAAAATGAGCCTTTTCCCAAAGTCTGCTATTTTTGCTGTTTTGAGACAGGGTCTAACTATGTAGATCAGGCAGGACTTGAACTCACTTAATGTAAACCAGGCAGAACTTGAACTCACAGAGACCTGCTAGGCTCTGCCTCCAGAGTGCTGAGATTAAAGGTATACAACACTACACTCAATACATCCTGCGATCATAATTTCTAAGCCAACTGTATATTTCTTTCTCTAAATCAAGGATTATATGTAAAAAAGGGGTTAGTTTTACATGGATTAAGTTAAGAAAAAAAATTGGAAATCATTCTACTTACCTGCTGGATGTTTCTTTCCCCTCATTTTTTGAGGCAGTCACTGACCTTGAATTCTTAGTCCTGCTACCACTTCCTAAGTGCTGGATGAGGTGCACCTCACTGACCCCCACCACAATGTCTGGCCTTTATTTTCTTAGAGATAACATTTTTATGTATGTGTGTAGGCACCTGAGGATGCCCTGGAGCTGGAGTTATGGGCAGTTGTGAGCTGCTGGATGTGTCTTCTGGGAGCTGAACCTGGGTCCTCTACAAGAACAGTAAGCCCTCTGAACTGCTGAGCCAGCTCCTCAGCTCCATCTTCTATTTTAAAATGAACTAAAATACTGTGGAAGTTTCTATGCACATATCTTTATTCTACTTTTTAATTTATCTCATTTTTATTTATTTTTTTTTTACATGTCAGATGGGTTGTTCTAGAGGGCACGGTTGTACCATGGCATATATGTGGAGAGATCAGAGAACAGCTTTGTGAAGTCAGTTCTCTTTCTACCGTGTGGGGCCTGGGGATCAAACTCAGGTCATCAGGCTTAGTGGCAAGTATACTTAACCTACTGAGCCATTTCACTGGCTGTATTTTTGCTTCTTTGAGACATAGTCTCTGTATATAGCCTAGCTCAGCTTAGAACTCATGATCTTCCTGCCTCAGCCTCTCAGGTGCAGTCCTGTTTACTTAAAAAGTGACACTGAGTTCTGGAGAGATGGTTCAGTGGTTAAGAACACTTGCTGCTTGTAATTACAGAGGACCCACGTTCAATCCCCAGCATCCACATAGGGATCTGATACCCTGTTTTGGCTTCTAGTATACCTGCAGGCACATGTACATACTCACACATAGATGTACACATATACACACAAAGAATAATACAGTCTTTTTAAAAATAAAAGTGACAGTGTCTGGACCTGGTGACCTATTTCTGTAATCCCAGCAGTCAGAAGTAGAAACAAGACCAGGAGTTCTTGGTAAATTCACTTCTGTACTAGGTTTGATGCCAACCTGGATCACTTCAGCATGTGCAACCCTGAATCAAAGAGAAGGTGAAAGTAAAGGTTTTATTAATCCTGAAGGACTTCACAGACAAGCAGAGAATCAGTGTTTATCCCTGTCCAAGTTCACTGAACAGAAGCCTGCTCTTTGGTTTCCACATTGGAAGCTAAGCATACAGACCAGCACCTCATTAAAGCAGGACTCTGAGCCAGGTGTGGTGGTACACACCTGCTATCCCAGCACTCGGGGAGACAGGGAGGAAGCCATCCAGGGTTACATAATGAGACTATCTCAGAAAACAAAATACATCTCCAGAGGACATTAAGGGGGGGCCACTTGAAACGGAGCAGTGAAAAGACACCGCACAGAGCAACTGGAAATGATGATGAGGTGCACCTCACTGACCTTTCAGGATATCCATCCATTCCTGACGCTGGAGGGGAGTGGAGTCAGAGGATCAGTTCAAAGTCATCCTCAGCTATACAGGTCAGGTCCAGCCTGAGCTACCTGAGACTTTGTTTTACAAACAAATAAAAAACTGAGGTCAAATTCACCATGAGGGGAAGGTGATGGGCTGGAAGGGGCCCCCAGGGGCTTGGTGGGAGCTGCAGCACCCTATTCACAGTGGTGGTCTTGGGGTACATGTGCATGCAGAACTTCCTGTTACATACTGCTATGAATCAAACATGATGGAAGCAGAGAATGAGTTCCTGCAAGGTATTCTCTGACCTTCATACACATGACACGGATGGCACACACCTGCACAATAAATAAATGTGAAAAAAAAATTTAAGTTTTTAAAAACTATTTTTAATTGAAAAAATTATTTAAATTATTTTTTAAAAAACAGTATTAGTATTGGAGAGATCATTTAGTGGTTAAGAGGACTAGCTGTTCTTGCAGAGGACCCGAGTTTGGTTTCCAGCACCCACATGGCACCTAACAAACTATTAACTCCAGCTCCAGGTGATCTGACGCCCTCTTCTGGCCTCCGTGCATTGCATGCATGTGGTGCACCTATATACATGTGTAAAAAAACATCAAATATTGGTCTTTCAAATACTACAAAACATTTTACAAGGAATTCTAATCTAATCACCCCCTCCCCAGGCTATAAAACTTTTGATTTGATTTATAAAAGGGATTCTACTCTTCTGACGACCCCTAAGACACACCCTATAAAACTTTTGCTTAAGAAAGAAGAAAAAGAGGAGCCCTGGTGCGTCCCAGGGATTGATTGGGGGACTGAGCCCGTCCCCTCTTTGATCGCCCTGCCCCTTCTCTTCTCTTGCACCAGTTTGTAGCCAACCAGGAAGGACTGTGAGGTCGAACTCCAGCCAATGGAGAAAAGTACTATTGCGTTAGAGGTTAGGATAAAAATGTGTCCTGTCCCGTTTCTTATGCTTGCTTCTCCATCTTTCTGTCATGAATAGTGCACTCTTCTGATCAGAAGTAAAAGTTTGCCTTGTCGAGACACTTTAATTGCTGTGGTGGTGGTATCTTCCTTTTCTACCCTGAACATATTTCCCGTAAGATAGAAAAAAATTTTTTAAATTTTACACAATATTGAAAGGAATTCTCAGGGCGGGTGTGGTGGCACACACCTTTAGTTTAAACAGATCTCTGTGAGTTTGAGGCCAGTCTGGTCTACACAGGGAGTTCGGCCAAGCCAGGTATGGTGGTTCTTATCTGTAATCCCAGTACCTAGGAGCCTGAGACAGGAAGATTGACACAGGGCTGAGGACAGCCTGTGCTACAGGCAAGCCAGAGGTACAAGGCAACTTCTTACTGTGTTGAAAAAAAAAAAAAAAAACTAAGTAGGGCTGGCGAAGTGCTTTAAGTCAAGCACGCAAAAGCTCTTGCTGCCAGACCTGAAGACCTGAATTTGAGCCATCCTGGGGACCTACATGATGGAAGGAGAGAACCAACTCCTCAAAGTTGTTCTCTGTCCCCCACATACCTGCCTCAGTACACAGGCACAAATGTTATCAACTTAAGGTACAATCATTACAATACAATACATTAAATAAAGGAAATTCATAAAGAATTTCTAAAACAGCCCCTTCTCTCCAAGCCCCAGGAACTTTCACAGAAAGGTAGAAAAATTAAAGTCAGGGGTTGGCAGGACCAGAGAGAAGCTGTCTTCTGGACATGCAGAACAGCTGCGCTCATGAACTCAGGCAGCTGTGGCTGCACAAGACCAGCACAAGAACGAGTTCAGCATTCCAGAACTGAGTGGGGGGGGGCGTTCATGAGCCCCTCCGCCAACCAAGGAGTCAAGGACAGGAGGGAGTCAGTTTTCTTTAAGGGTGTTGCCCTGGTAGGTCAACCTTGCTGCAGTGGATGGCCCCACACCCACCAGTAGAAGAACAACACACATTGGACTCTCTGGTTATAAAAAGAAAAAAAGAGACGGGAAGTTGGAAGTGCATTGAAGGTGGATCCAGGAAGACTTAGAGAAAGGAGGGACGGGAATGTGGTCAACACACACTGTATGCACAGACAAAGTCCTCAAACAGTAAAAGTACATTTAAAACAATTTTCAAAAACCTAAATAACAATACTATGACAAAATACAGCACAGAAAGTACATAAATGATCTTAATTTTAGTTTCTTTCATTCAAATATATTTACCCAAATGAGACAGAGAATATATTGGAAGGAAAGAAGCCTCAGTGCCTACAGTAGCTCTCTGATATGTAGGAAAAGTGTTCTCAGAGTTCTAGGTTTCTAGAAGCAACCTCTACACTTCCTCCTGGTCGTTTAGTCCACCTGAGGGAGTCCCCATACTCTGCTGCTGGACTTGATTGCTAATGTCCTCCAAAGACCCTCTCCTTCCCAGGCTCTTCTGGAGGTTAGCAGGAAGTAATGGAAGGGTTGGGGGCTCTGATGCGGCTGCCTGAGGCAAAGGGACCAGGAGCTGAAGGCCAACCTGGTCTACAGAGCCATTTTAAGGCCAGTCTGGGTTACTTAAAATCCTTCTTCCCAATTTTAAAATATTTTGCAAATGGGGTCCTTTGACAGCAAATTCGTTCCTGGAGCTTCGCGGTCTTGGATGAATTTCTGCAGACTTCGGGAGCGGACGCCTCACGGACAGTCCCTTCCGTTTCCCTACCTCACTCACCTCCCCTTTGCAGTCAGTGGAGACATCTCCTGCCTCCAGCTGGGTTCTTGTCCCAGCCTCCTTCAACACTGGAATGGGGGCTAAAGAGATAGCTCAGTGGTTAAGAGTTCCGGCTGCTCTTAACCTGGGAAGACCCAGGTTCAGTGCCTAGCACCTACATAACTGCTAACAACTCTTCTTACTCCAGTTCCAGGGGATCAGAAGCCCTATTCTGGCCTCCACTAGCATTTC
Source organism: Eospalax fontanierii (assembly GCA_035773235.1). NCBI lineage: Eukaryota > Metazoa > Chordata > Mammalia > Rodentia > Spalacidae > Eospalax > Eospalax fontanierii. Next base: position 11,686,318 of record CM069554.1, read on the forward strand.
CATGCACAAGGTACACTTACATACATACAAACAAAACATTTATGCACATAAAAGAGAAATAAATTTTTTAAAAATGGAGTGGGAAGACAGGAAGAGGTGCTGTATTGTCAGTTCAGAACTAACAACCTTTAAATGTAATAAAAACTTAAAACAGATTGTCACCTGAGTTTTAAATGAGACAGGCTAAGTATCTTGAGCAGCTTACAGCTCCAGGACACACGAGCACTTAGAAAGTCTGGGATGGCCTGAGTGCCAGCTGAGAGCAGTTTCTTGAAGAGCAACCCTGTGGGCCATGATGGACTAGGAGTCAGGGCTCCTCCATTCCCAGCAGGTCTGTAGAGTGGGGGTCTTGGAGGCTGGAAGCAGCTTCTAGAATGATTCCCTTCTGCTTGCCAGCTGAGTGTGGAGTTTTGGAGGCTGAGACAGGAACAAGGTCCCCTGCCTGCAGCCATTGGTCCTAGAGGCTGAGTACAGTGAACTCCATGCCTGGGGCAGAAGCCTCAGACCCAGAGATCCCTTGAGGAGCCTGCCCCCAGCCAGTCTTGAAGGCTGTCTTCTGTCTCCAGTGAATGACCCAATCATGAAATCCTAAGGCTCCCACCTCTGAAGTCAGCAAGAGTATCTAGGAATGGCTCCCAACCAGAGCCAGGCTGTCAAGTCTTCCTCCATCCACCCACCTGCCAAGAATACTGGGACCGATAGAAGTGCCAGTTGGGCCTTGGTCAGCAGAAAATGGGTATGCAAATAAGATGAAAAAAATAGGACCAATCAGAGGTGAACCTAGTGGGGAGGGAAGAATGCCACCCGCCCCACCCCAAACCCACCAAAATTGATAGAAGTTCACAGTCAGGTGCACAGCTCGTCTCTGCAGAGGTAGGGAAACTTTTTTCGAGACAGGTTCTCACTGTGCAGCCCCAGGTGCCCTGCAACTTACTATGTAGCCCAGGGTGACCTTGAACTCACAGAGCCTGCCTCTGCCTCCAGAATACTGGGATTAAACATGTGCACCACTGGGGCTGGAGAGATAGCTCAGCAGTTAAGAGCACTAGCTGTCCTTGCAAAGGATCTGGGTTCAATTCCCAGCACTAACATGGTGGCTAATAACCACCTGTCTGTAACTCCAGGTCCAGGAGATCTGACTCCCTCTTCTGACCTCTGCAGGCATTGCAGGCAATACACTCCTACACATAAAATAAAAATAGTAAAAATATTTTTTTAAAAAGATGTGTACCACCATGCCCAATGAAACTCTTATTAAAGTTTTTGTCTGTTCCTGATTCCTAATGCAACCTCTGTAGGCTGCCTTTCCTTCAGCTATAAGAAACAAACCTTTGGGGGCTGGAGAGCTGGTTCAGTGCATAAGAGCACTGGCTGCTTTTGCAGAGAACCCAAGTTGGGCTCCCAGCTCACACATGGTGGCTAACAACTGTCTGTAATTCCAGTTCTAGGGGATCTGACCCACTCTTCTGGCCCCTATAGGCATTGCATGACACGGGTGTACTTACATACATGCAGGCAAAACACAAAATTAAAAAAAATTAATCCTTTAAAAAATAAGTAAACCTTCATTCTCCATAAGTTACCCTCTTTGCAGCATTTGTTACAGCATCACAAAAAATACTAAAATAGCCCTCTGCTCCCAAAAAGCTACATAATAAGGGCCGGAGCACCACAGAGAATACTGAGACACAGATTGTTCCTTTTAGCACCATTTATTTAATGCCATGGGCAAACAGACAACAGATTGGCAGAGGGTTCTGAAGAGGAAATCAGGGCCCACATGGTAGAAGTGGGAGAGTCTGTATGCAGGTTCTGCGATTCCAGAGCAGGAGGCAGGAGGGAGGTGGGGGGCAGGATGCAGGCCGTCGTGGCAAACTGTGATGTGAAGCCACTTCCCCGGACAGCCTGTAAGTTCCTGCGGGCCAGGAACTTACAGGCTGTCCAGGAGGTGCCTGCAGGTATGGGGTGGGCTGCAGGTTAGGGTGAGCTGAGCAGAGACTGGATTCTAACATTACATTCTTACATTCCAGCTTTGTGTGTGTGCGTGCGTGTGTGCGCGTGTGTGGATGGAAAGAGGAATGATTTTACAGGAAAAGGGGTTAGAGGGGGAGGCCCAAAGGGTAACCTCTTCTGAGCCAAAACTGGATACAGCAGGATTAGGGCGGATGCTTCTCATCCAGTGCAAGGGGTCTATGCAAGAATCAAAACAGGTTTTTTTGTTGTTGTTTGGGTTTGGTTATTTTTTTTATTTTTTTATTTTTTTGAGACAGGATCTCACTATGTAGGCTGGCCTGGAACGCGATATGTAGAACAGGTTGGCCTTAAACTCAGAGATCCACCTGCTTCTGCCTTCCGAGTGCTGGGACTAAAAGTGCACCACTACGCCCTGTTCAAATTAATTTTTATTTAAATATATTTTGTCAGGCATGGTGGCACACATCTTTGGACCCAGCAGGAGGCAGAGGCAGGTGGATCTCTGTGAGCTCAAGGCTAGCTTGGCAGGTTCCAGGCCAGCTAGGGTTACAGGGAGACCCTGTCTCAAAAAGACCAAATATATATGTGTGTGTGTGTGTGTATGTGTTTGTGTATATATATGTGTGTATGCATATGTATGTGTGTATATGTATATGTATGTGTGTATATATGTGTGTATATGTATGTATGTGTATGTGTGTGCATATATGTATGTGTGTATATATACGTGTGTGTGCGTATGTGTGTATATGTATGTGTGTACATATATGTGTTTGTGTGTATATATGTGTGCGCGTATGTGTGTGTATATGTATGTGTGTATATATGCGTGTGCGTATATGTGTGTATATATATGTATGTGTGTGCATATGTGTTTGTGTGTATGTGTGTATATATGTGTACATATGTATGTGTGTATATATGTATGTGCATATATATGTGTATGTGTGTATATATGTTTGTGTATATGTGTATACATATGTATGTGCGTGTATATATGCGTGTGTACATATGTTTGTGTATATATATGTGTATGTGTAATATGTGTGTATATATGTGTGTGTATATATGTGTGTATATGCGTGTATATGTGTGTATATGTGTGTATATATGTGTTTGTGTATATGTGTGTGCGTATATATGTGTGTGTGTATATGCATGTGTGTATATATATGTGTGTGTATATGTGTTTGTGTATATATGTGTGTGTGCATGTATGTGTGTGCATGTATGTGTGTGTATATATGTGTATATGTGTGTGTGTGCATATATATGTGTGTGTATATATATGTGTGTGTATATAGATAGATATAATTTTTATGAGTGTTTTGCCTGCGTGTTCCCATGCATGCACCTATGTATTCAATGCCAATGGAGGCAAGGAGAGGGCACTGGATCTCCTGGAACTGGACCTATGGACAGTTGTTAGCTTCCATGTGTATGCTAGGAACCAAACCTGGGTCCTCTGCAAGGCAGTCAGCACTCTTAACCACTAAGCTATCTTTCCAGTACCCAAAACATTTTTAGAAGTAAATTGTTATTTGTTCTTTGACAATTTCACAGGTGTATGTAATGTATTCTGGTCAGAATCACCTCCGTCCCTCCCTAGTCCCTCTGGACCCCTTTATCCCAATTTGCCTCCCTCCTTTTTTCATCTTATTTATTTACTTACTTTTGTGTGTGTGTGTGTGTGTGTTTGCCTGCTGTGTCTAAGTGCACCACTGTGTGCTGTGCCTTCGGAGGCCAGAAGAGGGTCGTCTGCAAGAAGAGCCAGTGCTCTTAACTGCTGAGCCATTTCTCTTGCCCTTCAAGTCTTAAAAAAAAAAAAAAATCCACTGAGTTGAATTAAAGCTGGCTGCATGTGTAGGGGTTTTGGGGTTATTTGTAGGAGCATGGGCACCTACCATGAGCCGCACCTCTAAGAGAACTGACTCATCCTGCCCTAGCAGCCATTAACAACAAACAGCTCCTCCGCTAGGGCCAAGGCCAAACGGTCACATTGCAGTGATCACAAGCACAAGTCGGGGGTCCACGGAGGGTTTGGAAATTGTTTTGAGCTGGAATTACTGAGAAGGGGGTGGAGAACAGGAGAAGAGTTAATAAAAGGACATAGAAGGGGGTGTCCAGAAGATTGGAAATGGCGACTTTAGAGGCTGTGAGGAAGGCGGAGTGCAGGGAGCCCCGTCGCTTTGATCTGGGTTCTCCCCCGTGATGAAGCACTTGGGATTTTGTTCAGCACACCTGAGGGAAGGGTCCTCACTCGGAGAGCAGCGCAGATGACGCCTGCTGAATGAGGCAGGCGGAGAGGAGCGGAGGGACAAGCTCCTGGACCTCTGAGGCTCCTCAGGGAGGGGCGACGAGAGTCACAGCCAGCAATGGAGACAGCACCTGCTAGGGCTGGGGGAGGGGCACTCCTTGCTGAGTCCGTCCGGAGACCACAGGTAACCCCAGTGAAAGACTCATCTGTGACGATGGAGGCCAGTGTCAGAGCAGAAGGGCAGCGGGGGCAGGATGGGTGGAGAGTCCCTAGGGCAGCCTCTGTCCCGGGAGCCTCTGAGTCACAGCAACAGTATGAAATGTCTCAAATGGGACAAAGGACAGAGGACAGGGAGGCAGACTCTTCCTTGAGGCTTTATTTAATGCCAGAACAGAGGGACAGCAGCATGGACAGGGCTCCCGGGAGAGGAAATCGGGGCGAGCCTGGCAGCAGTGGAGGTCCCAGACCTCGGGATGGGGAGGGTCCACAGCACAAAGACGAAGAGGGGAGAGAGGGAGGGGGAGAGGAAGGAAAGAAGGAAGGGGAAGGGAGGGAGGAGGGGAGGGAGAAGGGAGGAGGAGGGAAGAGAGGAGAGGAAGGGGGGAGGGAAGAGGGGAGGGAGGAGGGGAGGGAAGAGAGGAGTAGAAGGGAGGGAGGAGGGAGGAGAGGAGGGAGGAGGGGAGGGGAGGGAAGAGGGGAGGGGAGGGAGGAGGGGAGGGGAGGAGAAGGGAGGGAGGAGAGGGAGGAGGGGAGGGGAGGAGAAGGGAGGGAGGAGAGGAGGAAGGGAAGGAGGAGGGGAGGGGAGGGGAAGGGAGGAGGGGAGGGAGGAGGGAGTATAAGCTCGGCTCTTGCCGGCTTCATGGGGACATCAGTGTGAGGTAAGGGTATAGTCCCCACTCACTATGCACACACGTCACCTGGCATCAGTGGACAGACCCCGGCCTGTGCTCCCCAGGGTCCCTTGGCCACACCAGCTCTTTGCACTATTTATGTTTTTCAAGACAAGGTGGCCTAGAGCTCCTGGGTTCAAGTAACTCTGAGCTGGGCAAGGTGGTACAAGCCTGTCATCATAGTGCTCAGCTGGTAGAGACAGGAAGATAAGGGCTCTGAGGTTAGCCTCAACTACATAGCTAGTTCAAGACCAGCCTGCCTGCCAGACCTTGTTTCAAAGGACCATACACAGCCACCATGCCCAGCTTCATCATTCTTTCCTTTTTAAAAGTAATTCTGTGTGTGTGTGTGTCTAAGAACCACTGCACGTACTGCAGTCAGAGGACACCCTCGAGTGTCGGTCCAACCTTCACCTCCATTCACTTATAGACAGGCTCTCCCTGTGCAAGAGGCCTGGAGCTCTTTATGTAGATCAGGCTGGCCTAGAACTCAGAGATCTGCCTGCCTCTGCCTTCCGAGTGCTGGAGTTTAAAGGCTGTGCCACCGTACGGGGAAGGGTCTCTTTTTACAGCTAGTGCAGCTGAGGCTGGTCAGTGTTCTTAAGGAGGATCTCTAACCCTCAGACCTCCAACCAGAATACCTGAGATCCACCCAACATGTGTGTGTCTGTGTGAGCGCCTGCCACCTGCAGAGGCCAGAAAAGGCTGCTGGGGCACTAGAGAGATGGCTCAGCAGTTAAGAACACTGGCTGCTCTTGCAGCAGACCCAGGTTCAATTCCCAGCATCCACATATTAGCTAACAACCATCTGTAATGCCAGGTCCAGGTTATCTCATGCTCTCTTCTGACCTCTGTGGGCATTGCATGACATGGGTGCACTTACGTGCAGGCAATACACTATACGCATAAAAAATTAATTAAAAAATGTTTTTAAAAAAAGAAAAACCTTCAGGGTCCCTTGGAGTTGGAGCCAGAGGGGGTGGTAAGCGGCCTGATGTGGGTGCAAGAGCAGCAAGTGTTCCCAACCACTGAGCCATCTGTTGAGCCTCCCTCAGCCATCTCTTAGGGACTGAGCCATGTCCCTTCCCAGTTCCTCCACAGAAACCCTAAGCTTCAAGGGGACTATACTGCAACTGGGACCGATAAGGAGGTAATTAAGGTCCAATGAGGTCAGATGGCGAGGAGGTATCCTTTATGAATGGTGTCCATAAAGACACTGGGGCACAGAGGCACAGAAAAGGCCACATAGCCAGCTGCCCGTGAGCCAGGAGGAGCCCTGAGCAGAAACGGATCTTGCCAGTGCCTTGGCCTCTGCCTTCTAGCCTCCAAACATTGATAAAACTTAATTCCATTCATAAACATGAATTCTGGAGCCAGCCAAGTGCCAGTCATGCTATCACCAGAGAGGCTGCAACAAGGAGGATCGAGTTTGAAACCAGCGTGTTTCCAAAATTAATAAAGAGGGCTAGGGATCCATGTGACTCCACTGGAAGAGCATTTGCCTAGCATGCATGAAGCCCGGGTTCCATCCCAGCACCACATAAACTGAGCACGGTAACACATGCCCCTCTCATCCCTGAAGTTCAAGCTCAGCTTCTGATACATTAGAATGTCTCAAAAAAAAAAAAAAAATCTGATGTTTAACCCACCCAGCCTCTGGTGTTTTGTTATGGCAGCCAATAATTTTAATGGAAGGAACAATATTGATCCAAACACTAATGATCTGAGAGCACCTGCCATGTGCCAGGCCCTGTACCGTGCGGCTTTGTTGCTTGCTGTCCCCATGTCACAGAAGAGGTGATACAGAAAGAAAAGGATACTATGACTGTCACCCTCTGAAAGAGGCAGGGTCCAAGTCCGAGGCCATTCTGACCTTGCTTGTCTTCCTCCGCCTGTCCAGCACTGGACGCTCGGCCACCGGGCTGAGCCACAGTAACCCTCTTTATTCAGGAACACCATAAACTCAAGTTCGATGCAGCAAGGTTTTCATTCTTCAAAAGTAATTTCCATGTCTAGATTCTCCTTGTATTTTATTTCCAGAGGGTAGAACCGGGCCTTCCCTGTGCAGGCGGGCCTTGCCAGAGGGCATTCCCGGCCTTCATCATGTGTGCGCGTCATGTCTGCATGTGGGCGTGTATGCACGCTATGTGCATGACTGTGTGGGCACAGAGGCCAGGGAAGGCTCGGATTCCTCCCCTATCAGTCCACGCCGATTCCCGAGCCAGAGTTTCTTCTTGAACCCAGGGCTAACATCTCAGCCAGCAAGCCCCAGTGATTCTTCTGACTGCCTCGTTTGGTGTTGGGGCAACGGGTGTGTGTGATTGGGATTGCAAAGACCAGGCTGGCCTCAAATTCACAGCGATTCTCCTGCCCACACCTGGTTTCTGCAGTACAGGGGACAGGCAGCAGGGTTTCATGCAAGCCTGGCAAGCACTCTGCCATCTGAGGTACCTCAGCTTAGTTACATGGTGCTGGGATCCAAACTCTAATCCTCATGTTGCAGAGGCTCTTCTAGCTTTGTTTTTTAGACAGTCTCAGGGTATAGCCCAGGCTTGAACTCATAGAAATCCTCCTGCCTCCCCTTCCTAACTGCCAGGATCACAGACCTGGGCTCCCATACCTAGTACTTCCTTCCCCATTAACATTTTAAAACACATTTTTGTTTGTGTGTGAGTATTCTCCCTGCTTGCATGTAAGAACACATGTGCATGCAATGGCCACATAGACCAGAAGAGGGTGTAACTATAACTGCAGTTACGGCCATGTATAAGCCACCATGTACAAGTGGGTGCTGGGAACAGAACCCCAGTACTCTGTAGGAGCAGCAAATGCTCATCTCTAGCCCCATCCCACCGATTTCTTGAGAAAACCAGGGAGTCTGAATTAATAATTTCCTACACATGTTTTTTCATGCAGAAACTCCTATTCCCAAACTCATTTCCAGAAGAAACTCTGCCATGGTCAGATGTTTTCTCTCTGCTCCATAAGGAAAGCCCAGGGACTGGGAAACCCCCAGCCTTCCCATCTTTGTGAAAACATGGCTCTGCTTCATACACATGTGGCTCACTTCAAACAAAAGAGTCAGGCATCCTGTCAGGTATTTCATAAACCCAAACTTGGTGGAGACAATGAAGATGGGTGGCATGGAAGGAAAATGCCCAGCCTGAAGGACTGTGAAACAGTGTTCCTATGACTGTCAAAATATGTTTAGTGAAATAAGCTGAATATTGAGCGTGTATGCTTGGAAAGACTGGGTCTCATGAGAAAGTTTATGTAAGGATGCCCGTTTGGGAGACATCTCTAGAATGCCTGTACTTCCCTAGTTTCTCAGGAGACACTTTGATCTCCCCAGGAGGAGCACTGTGGTGAAGTTGTCAGCCTACTCGTCAGTTACTGAACTGCTGTGCTCCAGCCTCTTCAGCAGTGTTCGTTGCTCCGTAACATGCAGCTGTAGCTCCACTGAGCATGGGTATAAAAGCAGCATGCTCTGGGAACTCACGCTTGGGTGGGGAAGAGTCAAGAAATAAAAGTAAAGAAACCAGACAAGTCCCCCTGTCTTTTTTCAGTTTCATGATAATCCATTCAGGTTCCCATGGTTGCTCCCTTGGCAGCCACAGAGCCACCTCAGCCACCTCAGGAGAGCCCACTGCCATCACCTCGCATCCATTAAGGCTCTGGTCATGGGAGGGTGGGCCAAAGATCTCTCATCCCAACTACCCAGAGATATGAAACTTCCCTCACTCTTGTTCACGTCACTTGAATCTGCCAGCTGGATTTCCAGACCTGAAAGCTCAGCTGAGGCTGTAGCTTAGATGGTAGAGTGCTTGCCTATGCTCACCAAACTCTGTGCTCTGTCCCAGCAGCACATAAACTGGCATGATGGGAAATGACAGGCACCCCAGCACTCTGGAGATGAAGGGAGGATTACTGTGAGTTCGAGGCCAGCCATGGCTACAGAATGAGACCCTTTCTTTTAAAAATTATATCTCTTTATCTTAGTTGTTTTTTGTTTTTGTTTTTCTTTTTTCAGCAGGGTCTCCTGCTGGCCTGGAACTCACTATGTAGACCAGGCTCACCTCAAACTGACAGAGATCCACCTGCCTCCGCCTCCTAGCACTGGGATTAAAGTCTTGTGCCTGCATCTATGTATCTGTGTGGCAGTCAGAGGACAGCTTGCAAATCTGGCTCTCTCCTTCTATTATATATATGGGTCCTTGGATTGAAACGGGCTTACTGGGCTGGGCAGAAAGCAGCTTTACTCCACTGAACCACTGTTGCCCAAGACCCTGTCTTAAATAATCTCTACCCTGAAAATAGAAAAAAAAAAAATCCAAACCAAACAACAGGAAACATTCCAGAGCTTAGAACGCAGAGTCAAGTGGATCTCTATGAGATGAAGGCCAGCCTAGGCTACATAGTGAGACCCTGTCTCAAAAACAAAAACAAAAGCCCAGTGTGGTAGTACATGCCTTTAATCCCAGTACTCAGGAAGCAGAGACAGGCAGATCTCTGTGAGATATAGACCAACCTGGTCTACATAGTGGCTTCCAGGCCAGCTGGGTCTATGGGAAGACCCTGTCTCAAAAAACTAAAAGCTGGGGCTGGAGAGATGGCTGCTCTTGAAGAGGACCTGGGTTCAGTTCCCAGCACCCACATGGCAGCTAACAACCAACTGTAACTCCACTTCCATGGGATCTGACACCCTCTTCTGACCTCCATGGGTATTACATGACAAGGGTGCACTTACATACATGCAGACAATACACTCATACACATAAAATAAAAATAATTTTTAAAAACTTTAAAAAGCAAAACCAGCAAATTCCAGAAACAAACCAAAAAAATGAAACTAGGCAAACCAAACTCCTGACGACTGGTTACATGAACCTGGGTGTCTGACACTTAAGGACTAGTCAACTGAATACTGACACATGCTCACCATGGTGTATTTTACAGCTTTTCTCCAAACATAGGGTATCCCTATGTAGCCCAGGCTGGACTCTGACCTTGCTGTCTTACCTCAGTCTCCCCAGCATTGAGATCAAGAGTGTGCTGCCATGCTCAGTGTATCTGCCAGGTGGAAAGGTGTGTTCCCACACACAGGAGGTGGAGGCAGGAGGATTGCTTCCTGTAGGAAGTCCAGGTCACTGAAGTAATATAGAAAGCCTGGCTTGGTGCCATAGACCTGTCATCCCAACACTTGGGAGGTGGAGGATCAGGAGTTCAAGGCCAGCTTCAGCTACACTGAAAATTTAAGACCAGCTTGAGCTACACGAGACTCCCTTAAAACAAAAAAGGGATGATACTGTAGAACAAAAAATGCCAGGGAACCCACACGTAACTGTACACACACAGACACACACATATAAATAAAAACGAATCTTAGATTCCAAGGTAATACTGCACAAAGGAAACACATGTGCACCAAAGGGTCCCAGAGATCCAGGACAATGTGGCTCAGGGAGGCCTCTGAGTGACAGGACTTCTGCCGGTAACAAACCTGTATGCTATAATTTTCAATGATAAATGCATACAACTACAAGAAACTCAAAGTAAAACAAACAGAAGCCACAGGAAGCCATACTGCTGTGCACACTGAGGCTCCCAGCATCTCTTGCCTATGAACTCACTTCATGAGAGAGGCTGTGGGGGGGTCATCCCAGCGGGCACCGCAGCAGCAGTGCGACAGTGACCAAGTGCAACCTCAAATCCAGAAAGGGGGCCAAGGTAAAGAGACCAGGAAGTATCTCTCAGCTCAGGAAGTATGACAGAACCCCACAGAGATGAAAACAGGATCCCAAACGGGGTCACTGACTGCCACACACACAGATTGGCCAAAGGAAAATGCTGCATGGGAATGCAGAGACAGGGACGGTTCCCACGCTGGAAAACGGTGCCCTAGACATGTATTGTATTTTGTATCTGGGATAGAATGGGCCTTGCATTCACCAGGCAGGTGCTCTATATGGAGCCACGGCCCCAGCCCCTCACTGGGGGATTCTAGACAGGAGCTCTACCTCTGAGCTATACCCACAAGTCATAAAATCATTCTAAGCAGACACATCTATGGGGCCTGAGGATGTGACTCAGTGACACAGTGATCATAAGAGGCATCGGGTCCTTCTCCAGTACCACAATGAAAGAAAGGAAAAAAGGGACAAAAAGCGACTGTGTATCTCCATTTTCCACACGCACAGCGGCTGGAAACCGCTCATCAGACCTAAATGACAGTTCCTGGAAAAAAATACAATGGACTCCAAACCCAGTGAAAGCACGGTTCTTCTCCAGATGAACAGGTGCCTCGTGAACCTGGAAACGCAGTCCTAGGCCGAGGAAGGCAGGAAAGTGACCCCAGCTACCCACAGGCGAGGGAGGGATCACCCAACACATTGGTGGTATGTCTGACAAGAAAGCAGACCATCAGACTGGCACAGGAACCACTCCACACTCCCAGCACAGCATGGGAGCAAAATGGTCAGGCTTAGTGATGCATACTCATGATCCAGACCTGAGGTGGCTGAGGCTGGGGGATGGCAAGTTCCTAACCAGCATGGACTCCACAGTGAGCCAGTCTCAAAGACCAGAACAAGAGCTAGGTGTGCTAGCACATGCCTGTCATCTGTGTACACAGGGTAAGAGCAGGAGGATTTGGAGTTCAATGTCATCCTTGACCACATAGCAAGTCTGCCACCAGCCTGGGCTACGTGAGACCCTACCTCAAAAATATTCAGTTCTGGAAGAGTATAAACACAAGTTCTTTTTCAGACATGAGCTTTAAATTCTGAGCTACAAAAGCCTCAGGCTGACTCATTTCTCCCTCCAGGTTTAGCTACAAGCCAGAATTTTAAATACTTAGCAGGCTCGTGAGGTGGCTCAGCAGGTAAAAGCACTTGCTGTCAAGCCTGACAACCTGAGTTTAATTCCTGGGACCCACATAAAGATGGAAGGAGAGAATAAACTGTACCAAGTTGTCCTCTGACCTCCATGTGTGATGTGGCACAAATATCACACACACACACACACACACACACACTTTTAAATTCTTTTTTTCTATTTGATAGAAGTCTTACCGTGCAGTCTTGGCTGGCCTATAATTCCCCATGTAGCCCAAGCTGACCTTGAACTCAGAGATCCATCTGCCTCTACTCCCAACTGCTGGGATTATAGGGATGGTACCACCATGCTCAGCTAGTTAAAATATTTTTTTAATAATAAATAAAATCTAAAAACACCCCAATCCTCACAGCAAAGCAGCAACTTTCATTACTGCATTCAAGCTACATCCCCTGACCAAGCACTGTCTGTACTACATTTCAGCTTTGAACTCCTCCTTGAAACAGGCCCAGAAACATAAACCTCAGAGCGCACTGCCCACACCGCACGCAATAAGTCACTGTCACCAAAAAGGTGTTCGAGGGCTGACCCCCAAAGTCACTTTATTTAACAAAGGGCTTTTAAAGCAAAGTAGGGGATCTCCTAACACTCCAGTCTCCATCACCAACTCCTCCCGCCTCTTCTGGGGAACCCTAACATGTCCCAGAGCTGTCCTCTTATTAATAGCTTAGTGCCTAAACAGGAGGCTGGTATCCCTGGGGCAGGGAGCAACCTGGTAGTAGGGCCCAGAGCTGGGTCCAGCCTGCTGCTGGATCCACCAACAACATAGAACAGGCTGAGCAGAGGCTGCCCCACACTTCAAAGCCAGCCCTTGCGGTTCCAGTTCCTGTATTAGCATGATTAAGACGACAATCCATAGGATCTAACCAAAAGACCTCAAACACAAGTCAAACAAGAAAGATTCAAAAATGAGTTTCTTACGAAAAGCTGGGCAGAAGGCAGATGCCAGCACAATGGAAAGATCTAGATGTGTTCTTTTCTCCTAAAAGAATGTTACTGCATCATATCCTTTTATGGAGAACTTCCTGAACCACAGCGGGCAAGGAGGAATTAATGCTGAAGAGGGTGGCGTGGCTGAGAAGTCAGGGACATCCTGGTGACATTTTCCACCCACCACAAGCCGGGGCTTTCTGGAAAGATCCTTGGTTTCCGGTGAGAAACATTCTCGAAGTCATCAGAAATGGAGAAACGGAGCCTCAACATCCACCAGGAGAGTTCTGGTCTGAATCCGGAGCTCAAGAGCCAAACAGTCTGGAAGAGTCAGAGGGTGGAAGGGCGTAAGCATGGGATGTGATCAATACAGGAGGCCAGGCACACAGTTGAGTGAGGTGATGCCCACCTGTGACCCCGCACTCAGGAAGCCAAAGCAGGCAGACCACAAACTCAGGGCTAGCCCAGGCTACAGAGCAAGAGCCTGTCTTAAATGCATGTATATACATTAGGGATGATTTTCTGTGACAGTCAACTAGATTAATTTTTATCACTCTCTGTCACCTAGATTAGTCAGTATCACTTTCTGAGTTTAAAGGTAACTACTGGGCTAGTGAGATGGCTCAGTGAGTAAAGGAGCTTGCTGCCAGGCCTGACCACACGAGTTCAATCCCTCCGATCAACATGGTGGAAGAAGAGAACCAGCTCCTACAAGCTATCCTCCAACTCCGCAAGTGCACGCGCAGCCCCTGTGCCACACACGCACACACAAAAACAGATAAAAATGTATTAAAGAAATTTTTTTTTGGCTTTTTGAGACAGAGTCTCCGTAGCCGCAGCTGGCCTGGAACTTGCTATGTAGAACAGGCTGGCCTTGAACTCACAGAGCTCCACCTGCCTCTCTGCCTCCAAGTGCTGGGATTAAAAGTGTGCTCACATTGCCTGGCTTCTTGTTTTGTTTTTGTTTGTTTGTTTGTTTGTTTTGGTCTAAAATGTAGTAAAATATTTTTTAAATTAAAGAAATAACTATGAATCTGGATAGGTGGCTAAATTGGTAAAGATGCTTCCTGCCAAACCTGAGTTTGATTCCCCTGAACCCACACAGTGGAAGGAAAGAACCACTCCAGCAAGTTGTCGTCTGACCACATGCATGCCATGGCACATGGGTACGTGCACACACACACACACACACACACACACACACACACACAATAAATATTTTTTAAAATCTTGCTGTTAAAAACAGTGTATTAAAAATAAGTAACTGTTACCAAGAATGGTGGCTCATACCTGTGACCCTAGCAAGGGGCCAGGGAAGGAAGAGTCAAGTTTGAGGCCAGCCTGAGCTATAGAGTGAGACCCTGTTTCAAAGAAGGGGGCTGGGGAGAAAGCTGTTAGCAAAGTGCTTGTCTTTCAGAGGACGGGAGTTCGACCCCCATGGCCATGTAAAAATCCAGGCATGGTGACCTACGCTTGTATTCCAGCCCTAGGGAGGCAGAGCCAGGAGGATCGCTGGGGCTCACTGGCCTGCCAGCCTCACCTACCTGACAAATTCCAGACCAGTGAGAGATTCTGCCTCAAAAGAAAAGACTGGATGATGCCTGAGAAAGCACTGAGGTTATCCTCTGGCCTCCACATGTGCACACACATAAAAAAATGAGAAATGAAAAAAAAGAAAAAGAGCTGAGGATATAGCTGAGTTGGTAGAAAACCAGGGTTCCACTCCCAGCATATCAAATCCAGAATGGTGCCAGATGCCTGCAATCCAGCACTCTGGAGGTAGACAGGAAATTCAAAGTTATCCTTGTCTATAGAGCAAATTGCAGGCCAGCCTGGGCTATATGAGATCAAGTCTCAGAAAAACAAAAACAGGGCTAGGGAGTCAGCTCAGCAGGTAAGAGTGCTTGCTGTACAATCCTGGTGATCTGTGTTGTACAGGACGATCCTCCAAGCCAGACCTCACCACTTTGGGTCAGGAGGAGAAGCTAGAGAACATAGGCTGAGAGGGGGAGGGGGGAGGAGACTCCACCTATACAGTCACGCAGCTAATGTCCATTCTTCCAGTGCAGCTGCCTTCGGGTCACCCAGGCTTCTATGATAGACTCATTGGTTCCTCTGGGTGGATCTGGTGGAACAGAGCTTTGGTTCGTCGCTATGAGGAGAGGTAGATACTGCATAGTCTCCCCATACCCTGGGCAAAAATTCTCAAGATAACTGGGTTCCGGACCCGTAGCACCTATGTAAGAATCTGGACATGGCCAGGCGCATGCCTGGAACCCCAGCTCTTTGGGAGACAGAGACAGTAGGTTGGCCGGGGCTCACAGGCCACCAGCCTAGCTCTAGGTTGTGAGAGAACCTGTTTCTTCTTTTGTTTTGTTTCTGAGGAAGGGTCTCACTATGTAGCCCTGGCTGGCCTAGAACTCACAGAGATCCCAGATCACTGAGATTAAGGGCATTTGTCATCATACCCAGCAAGAAACCCTGTTTCAAGGGAACAAGGCAGACAGCAATAGGACACCTGACACCTCCACCCTGATCTTTGTGGGGCGTGCATCTATACACCTGTACATACATTGCATACACACAATACCCTAAAAAAAAGTTTTTTTAAAAAAAGATTAAAGAAATTGTAGCTGTAAGCATAGGTTTTCATTGGTCAGGGTTCCCACAGCACTAAAATTGTAACAGGTGTTGTAAGTCAGCAGAGGCCACATGAGGTCTGGGAAGGTGTGGGTGGGACCTATGCAGAAACTACACCATCTCAGGGAAGACCCAGCAACTGCAGCTCAAGGTACTGCAGGCTATCTTGGACACTCCACAGGCATTCTTAACATTTAAGCTTGTTTGGTTTTCATAATTGATGTTCTTTGTGTGTTATGTGTTTTGTTATATGTGTGCCGTTGTGTGTATTGTTACGGGGGTGCACAAACAGCCAGCAGAGGCTAGAGGACATTGGGTGTCCTGTTCTATCACTCTGTGCCTTACGCCCTCGAGACAGGATCTCATTGAACCTGAAACTGGGGCGGTAGAAGCCGCAGCAACATTCTCCTGCCTCCACTCCCCAGTGCTGAGAGCAGAACACAAACACCATACTGGGTTTTACATGGTTCTGGGGATCCAGACTCAGTTTCTCATGCTTACGTTATGTTACCAACTGAGTCATCTTCCCAGTCTAGCACCAGAACGTCATCACCTTTGTAACATTTTTATAAGTCTAAACTTACTCCAAAAGCAAAAGGATATTTGAAAAAACAGGCCAGGGGCTGTGGCACACACCTTTAATCCCAGGACTGGGGAGGCAGAGACAGGTGGATCTCTGTGAGATCAAGGCCAGTCTGATCTACATAGTGAGTTCCAGGCCAGTGAGGGCTGCAGGGAGACCTTGTCTCAAAAGAAAAAAAAGAGGCATAGGCGAGATGAACTGACACCTGCGGGGGATGGGGTGGAGGGTGAACTCAGACCACTACCTCATACCATCTATTAAAACTAAATGTCCACACATACCTGTAGCGCAAGATCCATGAGTCTAAGGTAGGGGATCTTATGTTTGAGGATAGACTGACATACAAAGCCAAACTCTGTCTCAAAAAACAAAAACACCAAACAAACAAAACCCCCAAACCAAAGAAGGTAGCTGATAGTGAATCTGTAGGTTTCTGGCAAGGCAGGGCGGAGCTGGCAGTGTGCTGACAGAGAAGCCACCACCGAGGACAGGCTCATCACAGCACAGTAGGAGGAGACACAGACTCAGGCACAGGGCAGGTGTTGGGCCAGCAGGGAACAGACCACACTCTAACCCCAGCTGTGACTGACTAGTTTGGCAGAACCCAGTTCAAAGTCCCTGGACCCAGTGTCCTCATGTGTTTCGAGGGTTCTTATTTTGAAAGCAGGGCTGGCCCATGAGAGTAAAATGGGGGCTCCCAAATGGTGAGTGAGAGCCTGATGACCTGAGTCCGATCCCCAGTACCCGCATGAAGGAGAGAGCGGACTCCTGAGAGTTGTCCTCTGACCTCTACACACATGTACCGGGACACACACACACCACACACACACACACACACACACACACACACAAGGGCAGGGCGCCCACCAGGCAGATCTGCCAGATGCCAGACAGGGTGGACTCACACGATCATGCAGAACATCATGAACACGTTCCACAAGGCGATGAAGATCCGGAAGTACCTCAGGCTCAGCAAGAATTCCCGGATGTTGTCACCTGAAAAGCCAAAGAGCACTTTTTATCACTCAGCTAACAGGAATAGCACCCTGCTGCCCCACACTTGGGCTGTGGCAGCCGTTACCAGTCACCTTGGAGCACCAAGCCACAGAGCCTCTGGCACTAGGCAGGGAACATGACCCAAGTCTGTCTGATGAAAGGCTGCCTGGGATCTGGCCCTAGTTTCTGAGGGAAGGTGTGCAGCTCAGCAGTGCAAGGCGGGCTTGAGATGGCCACACCCACAGCAAACCCAACACCTGCACCCAACTGGTTTGGTTACTTGGCTATTTTGTTTTATAAATTTGTACATTTATTTATTTTGTGGTGGGGGTATGTATGCCACACTCAGTGGCATGTGGAGGTCAGAGGACAACTTGCAGGAGGTGGTTCCATCCTTCCACCATGTCAGACCTGGGGATTGAACGCACGTCATCAGCCTTGGTGGCAACGCTTTTAATCACTAGGGCATCTGGCCATCTACCATGGTTTGGTTTGGTTTGGTTTCAGGCAGGGTCTCCCTGCAGCCCCAGCTGGCCTGGAACTTGCTATGTAAACCAGGTTGGCCTCAGTGTCACAGAGATTGCTCGCCTCTGCCTCCCAAGTGCTGGGAGTAAAGGCGTGCTGTCACCACCGCTCTGGCTTCCGTGGTTCTTGAGAAAGGGCCTCACCATGGAGCCCAGACCGTTCTGGAAACCTGTACCCTCCCTAGTCAGGCTCCCATGAGCTAAGATTATAGATATGTATCACCACACCGACTCACTTGCCTATTTTTTAAAATTTTTTCTTTATTTGTTATTTTATTGTATGAGTGTTTTCTCTACATGTATGTAAGTGAACATGTGTGAATGCCCAAGGGAGTTAGAGAAGGGTGTCGGATCCCAGGAACTGTAATTTCAGACAGTTGTTAGCTGCTATGTGGGTGTGGGAACCAAACTTGGGTCCTCTGCAGGAGCACTCAATGCTCTTATTAGACAACAAGCCATCTCTCCAGCCCCTATTTATTTATTTATTTTTGAGATAGGGTCTCATGTAGCCCAGGCTGGCCTTGAACTCAAGATGTAGGTTGAGATTTTCCTGACTTTTCTGACTCTCCAAGTTGCTGGGACTGCTGGCATAAGCACCTGACTCACCTGTCCTTTCTTATGGCCTGGAAACAGACAATAATTCACATTTTTAAATTGGGGGAAAAGAACCAAAGAATATTTTGGAGACACAAAATGACATCAAAGCCAGCATGGCAGTAC
Source organism: Eospalax fontanierii (assembly GCA_035773235.1). NCBI lineage: Eukaryota > Metazoa > Chordata > Mammalia > Rodentia > Spalacidae > Eospalax > Eospalax fontanierii. The sequence continues at coordinate 11,704,726 of CM069554.1, forward strand.
CTGCTGTGATTCTAGCATTCAGGAGGCTGAGGCAGAAGCACTGCTAAGCTCAAGGATAACCTGAACTACATGAGACTCTCTCTTAAAAACAGAAAGGAAAACATCAGTCCAGAGACTGGCTTCTAGAATTTTCTTCCAGGTCTCAAGTAAATCACTTTCCTCATTATGTCTCCAGAAAGAACTGGTGACTGGGCATCTACAGGAGCAGGTGCAGGGAAGCACCCACAGAGCAGCACCCACCACTGGTGGGGCTGTGGGGCTGGTTAGTGAGCAGAACACAAGGTCAGAATCCTTTAAGCCTGCTGCCATCCATGCCCTGTGCGAGCTTGGACCTGCACTCTGTGACTGAGCACGGTTCAGCAGTCTGGCATCACCAACTGCACCAGCCTGGCTGCTGGCAGCACCTTTTGTGTACAGTGCCGCCTACGCACAGCGCCACAGCAATGGGGACAGGAGACCTCGGGAGACTGTTTAAGAAGTGCTGCTGGGCAAAAGGCCTCACCCCTTCTCCCTGCAGCCGAGTGCTGAGCAGGTGAGGCACATGCAGCTAAGCCCAGCAAGCGAAGTTCATGCGCCAGAACCCACATTGCGCAGGAGAAAACTTCTGCAAGTTGATCGACCTCCAAAAGGGTGCCCCTACACAAAAAAATGCTAAAAATAGTCATTAGCAAAACCCAAAACAGGAGCTGGAGAGATGGCTCCGCAGTAAAGAGCACTGGCTGCTATTCCAGAGGACCTGGGTTCAGTTCCCAGCACCCACATGGTGACTAACAACAGTCCTTGACTCCAGTTCCAAGGGATCAAAAGCCCTATTCTGGCCTCCATCTGCATGACATAGGTACACTTACATATGTGCAGGCAAGACAGTCATACACAGAAAATTAAAAATAAATAAATAAATAAATAAACCAAAAAAGCTGAGCATGGTGGCAAATGCCTTGAGTCCCAGCACTTGGGAGGCAGAGGCAGGTGGATCTCTGTGAGACTGAGTTTCAGGTCAGCTGGGGCTACAGGGAGACCCTGTCTCAAAAAAAGTAAATGCCAAAACCAAACCAAACCAAATCAAATCACAAATGCAACCACTGAGGTCCATAAGATGACTCTGTGGGTAAAGGTGCTTGTCACTGAGCCTGATGACCCAGACCGACATGACAGAGGCAGAGAACTGACTTCTGTAGTTGTCCTCTGACTTCCACATGCTCACTAATCATGGCACATGGACATCCATACACAGGCACACAGGGCCAGCCAGCCAGGGCAAGGGCAGGATTCCAGAATCCTGGCCAGAAGGGGCCTCTGAGAGAACAGCATGCTGGGAAAGGGAAATCCCAAGGCAGGCAGAAGGCCCCTGATGGGACTTGTGCCCTTTGTGCCACGGCTGGTACCCAACTCCAGCTATTTATTTCTGAGCTCTTCTATCTAATCTCCCTCCCATCACAGCCCCAATCAGATCACAAAGCACAGCCGCAGGACCTGGTACAGTGTCATCCATGAGAGATGGCAAAGACGCAGCTGCTGAGTGGACGGGTAGACAGGGAGACAGGTAGATAATGGGTGGTGGACAGACGGGTAGATGACGGGTGGTGGACAGACGGGTAGATGACGGGTGGTGGACAGGCAGACGGGTAGATGACGGGTGGTGGACAGACGGGTAGATGACGGGTGGTGGACGGGGAGACGGGTAGATGACGGGTGGTGGACAGGCAGACGGGTAGATGACGGGTGGTGGATGGGGAGACGGGTAGATGGCGGGTGGTGGACGGGGAGACGGGTAGATGACGGGTGGTGGACAGGCAGACGGGTAGATGACGGGTGGGTGGATAGGTAGATGGGTAGATGACGGGTGGTGGATAGGTAGACAGGTAGATAATGGATGGTGGATAGGTAGATGAGTAGATGGACGGATGGGTGGATAGATGGATGGGTGGATAGTTGGATAGGTAGATGGGTAGATGGGTGGATGGATGAATGGGTGGTCAGTCTACTGATTGAGTACACCTCCTAGGATCAGAAAAATGTAGTTTTAGCCTCAGCTGGTAAAGGGCTTGTCTTACATGCAGGAAACCCTGGGTTCTATCTCTAGCACTCTATAAACCAGGAGTGGTGGCATATGCTTGTAATCCCAAGAAAGGAAAGAAAGAAAGAAAGAGAAGAAAGGAAGGAAGGACGGAAGGAAGGAAAGAAGGAAGGAAGGAAAGAAGGAAAGAAAAGCCAGTTTCCAATCCTGACTCTTAATCGACTGGCTGTGCAGCCTCCCAAACCTCTGCCTCTGAGCCCCTCAGGCCTCACATAATGCTCCATCACAGTATCCATTTCTCTAAAGGGCCTTCTGCCACACTCCCAGCTGGAGCTGCAGCCCCATCAACGTCCCATCCCGGCACTGAGTCAGTACCACCGTCCCAACACCCCCTCTTTCCCTATGGGTCCCTTAAGAATCTCTGAGCCACTGGTAAGACAGGTCAGAAGCTACATCTTTTTTCCCCCTCACTGTCAAAGCAGCCAGTTCAATGGCTAGAAATACAGTAGGTACTCAATAAATGCCGGATAAGCAGGTCATGGTGGTGTGTGCTGTCAGTCCAGTGCTTAGGAAGTAGAGCAGGGGGATCCAGAGTTAAAGGCCAGTCTGGGGTACATAAAACCGTATAAAGGTACAAGATAGAACAGGTAGTAAAGAACAGTGTTTGAAGTGCACTGAGCAGGTACAGTTCCAGCTGACGCCCTTACCTGTGCTGGGCTCCCTTGACTCTTCCCCAAAGCCTTGCGTGTCCTTCTTTTTCCTACAAAGAGTAGCAAATGATGCTAGCACCCAGCTCAGAAGGCCATGCACACAGTCTAGCCTACTGCAGACTTTCTGTACGACCTGGAGCAGTCTCCAGGGCCGGGGATATTCCCTGCCTAGTCGAGCTGGCCAGGAGCCACAGGTGAACAGTTTCCAAGGACTAGAAAACAACTGCTTCCTCAGAGATGAGCCTGATGTTTCTTGGGGGCGGCGGGAGGGAGACACGGGGCAGGGGAGACACCCTGGAAATAGCGAATAATTTCTTTTGACATTTGTTTGTGGGGTTGGGGGCTGCGGGGTGCCATGCTACACAGGACGTGTGTGGCGATCAGAGGACAACCCATGCGACTCGGTTCTCGCCTTGTAGGCTCTGGGAATCGAACTTAGGTCGTTGGGCTTGGTGGCAAGTGCCTTTACCCACAGAGCCCTCCGGCCGGGCTGGAGGGGGTAGCACTGACAAGCAGGCTAGAGGCGTGGCCAGAGGCGGGACTGGGCAGAGGCTTGGGCGTGGCCGTGCCGCAGGGCGTGGGCGGGGCCTGGCCTCCCCGGGAGCAGCCGCCGCCCGGTGCGGCCTACTCACAGTTTAAAGTTGAGCACGGCCCCAGCGTTCATCAGCAGCGTCCTGCGGAGGGACAGTAAAGGTCACTAGGGGCAGACGCACCCCGCTGGGCTATCACGTCCCTGCCTCTGAAATCCCCCGCCAGCACACACACTCTTAATTACCCGAACAGCAGGATGTCCCCGATCATCCTTACTAGCCGTCACGGCCGCCAGAACCGGAAACGGAAGTTGCAAGGAGGGGCGGGAAAAGGAACACAAGCCGACCAATTCCGAATCAACGCTGACGACAGCGCCTTCCAGCTGCGGCCGCTGGGCCACCAGGGGACGGAAGGGCGTGGTGTGACGTCACCAGGGCCGGGGCTTGGCCGAGGGGCGTGCAGGTCCGCGCTGCCGCCTCCTGGGTGCCGGCGCTGGAAGCTGCTGCGGCTGGCTGGAGTGCCCCCGGAGCTTCCGCGGAAACGGCGTCCTCTACCCGTGAGCTGCCCCAGGACCGGATGCTGGCTCCACGGGCTCCCCGGGTTCGGGCGCTGCAGCGTTCCTATGGGACTCCCCGGAGGGCTGGGGTCCCCTCTGAGAGGGCACTGCGGGGTGGATCAGGGATCCCCACTGGGTGATCCGCCCATGGACATCCCGGTTCTGATTTGTGGGGCCCGGTGGAGAGTGAGGGTCCTGATAGAACAGATCCTATGGGAAATGAGGGTCTTATCTGGGTCCTAAGTTGTGGGACGTCACGGAGGGTGAGGATTCCCACTGAACTGACCCATGGTTCATGAGGGTCTTGGATGGAGTTCACAGAGGATGGGGTGGGGCACCACAGAGCGTGAAGGTCTTGACCTAACTGACCTTACGGGAGGGTCAGGGCTGAGGTCCACAGACGACTCCGGTCCTGACTTGTGGAGCCCCTTGTTGGGACATAATCCTCAGCCAACAGACCATGAGGATCTCGGCTGAGGTCCCCTGGAGGACTGCGGGGTTCTGACTTGTGCATCCCCTGGAGAGACAGGTTCCTCACCAAATGGATTTCAAGCTTTTGACTGAGGACCACAGAAGGCGGGGATCCTGATTGATGGGGGTCTCATGGGGAAGGGGTCCTAATTAGACTCCAGGAAGGAGGGACATATCCTAACTGACCCAGTCGTTCTAGGACAGGCGTCCGCCTTGGATACGTCGGGTGCAGGGGGACAGGTCCTCGACTTAGCAGCGCTGAACCAGGTCGTAGCCTACACGGGGCAGCTCTACAGGGCCGCTCGCCCCTCCTCTCCAGGGGGCCGGGCCGGGGGCGGTGACTGGCGGCTGCGGGCGGGCCCAGCGGCGGGGGCGCAGTCGCGGGGCGGCGGGCTACGGGACGCACCGGGCCCGGGCCCGGGTAGGCACCCGCGGGCGCCATGGAGCTGCTGTCGGCGCTGAGCCTGGGGGAGTTGGCGCTCAGCTTCTCGCGGGTGCCGCTCTTCCCGGTCTTCGACCTCAGCTATTTCATCGTCTCCATCATCTACTTGAAATATGAGCCAGGTGAGGGGACTGTAGGGGTCATTTGTGGGGGGGGGGTGTCACTGAAGAAGGGTCGCCCCTGCCTGGGTGATGGGGGCTAAGGGGCAGGATGAATCATGGGACTGGATCGAAGGCGGAGGCCGAGACTGTGGGGTGCTCCCACGCGCACAGTGAAGGAGGGAAGCCCCCGCACCGAGGAACTGGGGAAAGGCGCTGCCGATAGGCTGCAAAGGCGTGAAGGGCGAGCTTGCTTATGGTAGGGGGAACGGGTGCTGCTGGGTCGGGTTTGGGGGCCGAGAGAAGGTCAGGGTGGAGCAAGGCTGTGTGAACTTGAACTTGGACAAGGGGTATAGATTGTGGCGAAGGTTGCCAGCAAGGGTGGGCCCTGCCCAGGCTGGTCAGGTGTCCTGGCCAGACCACTGCCATGACCTCCCTTCACGCCCTTGGAGGGCTAGCAGGAGCGACTGCTGGGTGACTATATAAGGACTGGCCTTGCTGGGGGCTGCGATCAGGTTCCCTGAAAGTGACACCCATATCCCTTCCGCAGTGCTTCTTTTGGCATTCTCCTCTCCCACCTTCCCCTAGGGACTGGATTTCCCAGCCCTCCGGATGCTGCCAGCTCTGGACTGGGAGCCTTTCCACTTAGGAAGCCAAACTGGCTCATGGACTGTGCAGTTTGGGGTCAGCCAGCTCTGAGAGGTCGCAGGATGACAAACCCTATTTTGATTATAAAATTTTTTGTATTACACTTATTTGTCGGGGGGCGGTCAGAGGACAACTTACAGGAGTGGGTCCTCTCTACTCATATGGGTCTGGAGGGTCTAACTCTCATCAGTATTAAAAAAAGCACCTTTACCAGCTGAGCCATCTCGCTGACCTTTGTTTCTTTGTTTGTTTTAACAGTTTATTTTAATGAGGACAAATGTGGTTCATTCTGGTAACCCAGAATTTGGGAGGCTGATGCAGGGGGATAACACCTAATCTGAGGAAAGTCAGAACTACATAGTGAGTTCTCTGACAGCTTGGGCTACAGACTATCTAAAAAAAAGGAAAGAAAAAGATAAATGTCCTCCTTAGAATGTTCTATTTTTATACAAGTTCACCGTAAGCAAATGAGCCTTATTCATCTCCTGTTATTTTATTCTACTGAGCCCAGAAACTTAAGAGTAGAATTTTCTTTTAGAAAAGAGATCAATTACCAGGAAATTTGGAGACCCTTCCTTGAATGGATATGTAAATTACCCGGATAACTCAGAATGAAGCTAGCTTAATCCTTTCTTAAGTGATAAAAATAGCCTGCTATGCTTGAAAAAAAAAAAAAAATCAAGATGTCTCAGTGGGCAAAGGCACTTTTACTGTGAGCCTGACAACCTGAGTTCAATCCCTGGAACCCAAATGGAAAAGATCGTTACTGACTTTCTTAGATGCATTTGTACCGGTATCTTGAGAGGCATAAATGCATAAATGCATGCTCTTATGCAAACAGAATTATATGCTACTTGTAAGATGCCCGTGGGGTATATGTGTGTGTTTCTATGCACAAGCAAGTATCTGTTTCTTTAAAAATTTCTGGAGAGCCATTGCTTTGCAAGCCAAAATTATCTATTGTGCTGTTGTTCCCTGGATGATTTTGGACTGGATTTCCCCTAAGGTGGGGTGGGGGATGCTTGGTGGCTCCGGTCAGTGTCCAGATGGCTGTGAAACCCAGAACACCTTCAACTATCCACCTCTGAGAAGGCAGGAGCCTCATGGAGATGAACTTAGTACAGAACTGTGCAGAGGAAAGAAGTCTCCTGGTTGGCTGGGAGCCAGGGAGGGCCTGGTGTATTATCTTTCTTATATTTTTCATTTTATTTATTTATTAATTTATTATTTATTTATTTTGTGTGTGTGTGTGTGTGTGTGTGTGTATGCACACGCCAGGATACACACATAGAAGTTAGAGTACAGTTTGTGGGAATCAGTTCTTTTCTTCCACTATGTAAGTTACAGGGATTGAACCCATGTCACATTGGCAGCAGAGAATGCCTTACTCATTAAACTATCTTGCCAGCCTCAAAATAAATTTTTAAAAAATTTAAATTTATATGCATGTGTGAATGTGCATCTTGATGGTCAGAGGACAACTTGTGGGCATCTGTTTTTTATTTCTATCTAGTAGATCCCAGGAAATCGAATTCAGGTTGTCAGACTAGGTGGCATGTGTCTCCACAGACTTAGCCTTCAAAATAGAATTTTTAAAAGATCTAGTGGAGCTGGAGAGATGAATCAGCAGTTAGAAGCTAACAGCCATCTAGGGGAACCTCTTCTGTCCTCTACAGGCACTACACATGTGCGATGCACTTGCATACATGCAGGCAAAACACATAAAATATAAATAAATAAAAAATTTTTAAAGGAGATAGCAATGTAGGTCAGTGATAAAGTCCCTGCCCAGAATTCTAAAGTGAAAGGCTGGGGGCATGGCTAACCCCTGTAAAACCCCTGCCTAGAATCCCCCAGTGAGGGGCTGGGGGTGTGGCTCAGGAGTAGAGCCCTTGCCTACAATCCCCCAGTGAGACTGGGGTTTTGGCTTATTGGTAGAGCACTTGCTGACCATGCAGAAGGTCTTATGTTCCATCCTTAACACCAGCCAATAAACAACAAAATTCAGACCAATTGACTCAACATACCTGGATGCTAATTTTCCAAGTTCCCTCCCCCAGTGATTAGAGTATGTCATATGCCTAGTGGGATTCCTTCTGAAACTTGGGAAATAGGAAGTAGAGTGTTAAGGTAGCTTAAATTAACATGCAAGAGCCCACAGGTCCAACGGACTCAGGACCCAAACTCGGGTTCCTTGTGACCAAGAATCCCTGAATGTGTGAGAAATGAGAAATGACTTCCTTTTCTTAGTGTCAAGTAGCTCACCACTGTCTATAACTCCAGTTGCAGGTGATGCAATGCCCTCTTCTGGAACTCCATAGGCACCCATATGAATGACATCCACACACATAAATAAAAAATGTTTAAATCTTAAAATTCAGCCCTTTCCTGGTCTAGGATCCTTTGAAGCTTGTCCAGATAAAGGAAGGATCTTGTCAGGTATGTTGGCAGCATGCCTGCAGTTCCAGCAGGTTGGAGGCTAAGACAAGAAGATCCTTTGTTCAGGCCAGCCTGGGCTACATAGCTAGACTCCTGTCTCAACAAAAGAGGTAGAACACTCAGAAGGCAGAGACAGGACCCGTGGGGCAAGCTAGCTGGCTAGATCCACTCAATCAGCCAACTTCGGTTCAGATGCTGACTCAATAAAGTACAGAATGACCAAGGAAATCAACAGCATCAACCTCTGGCCTCCACATGCACAGGCATACACACATGTGCCTCACATATGTGAACACACACCTATATCATACCCACACACATACACATAGGGAAAAAAAGAGAGGTGGGAATATCTGAAATGGGAATCATAAAACTGGTTATGTCGCCTTCTTTTGCCTATCTGTGAAATGGGCTCATTTGGATAGAAGGATCTGAGACTTTTTTGAGATGTGGTTCTGTTCATTTAGAAGGCTCCAGAAAAATGCATTATTAGGGCACTAGCATTTTCTGGGTCAGGATTTCCAAAGTGAGGGTGAAGTTCTCAGAGAGAGAGCTCAGAACTGGGCCACATGGGACCAGCAGGAGACTGGGCCCCACCAGACCTGCCCCATAGACCCTGGATCTGAACACCAGGCCCCAGGTGATGCATTTAAGCACCCTGGTGTTCTAGAAGGGAGGGACTGAAAGCCTCGTTGGAGCAGGAGCTCTCTGGAGTCTGGCACACTTTCTGAGTTGTCAAGGAGACAGTGGTGTGACAGTTCTGGATTTTTTTTTTTTTTTTATAGCTCTGACTGGCGTGGAACTTACTATGTAGATCAGACTGGCCTCCCCCTACGTCTGCCTCCTGAGTGCTGGGATTGAAGGCATCTGCCACCACACCTGACCCTTAGCTTTATTTTAGACAGGGTCTCTATGTAGCCTTTTGAGCTTGGGACCCACCTGCCTTCACATCCCCAGTGTACCGCCTTGCCCAGTTTTATGTGGTGTTTGCGCTAGGAACCAGGGCTTTGAGCACGCCAGGCCGGCACTCCTCGTGCTGCAAGCCGGGGCCTTGAGCACACCAGGCCGGCACTCCTCGATCAGCTGCACCCTCAGTCCCAGTCATACATTTTTAATTGTTTTTGGATTTGTGTGTGTGTGTGTGTGTGTGTGTGTGTGTGTGTGTGTGTGTGTTTGAGTGTTTTGCCTACATGTATCTAAAGTGCACCACATGCATGCAGCACCCAAAGAGGCCAGAGGAGGGCATCAGATCCCCTGGAACTGGAGTTACCGTACCACATGGGTGCTGGGAACTGAACCTTCTCTGCAGGAACAGCTAGAACTCTTAACCACTGAGCCATCTCTCCAGCCCCCTAGTCTTAGTTTACTGATGCAGGGTCTCGTATAGCCCAGGCTAGACTAAAACTTGTTATATAGCTGATGACCCTGAACTAATTCTTCCGCCTCCATTACCCACGTGCTGGGATGACTTTCACATCCATACTGGAATCCTTTTATATTTTAGACTGGGTCTCGCTATGTAGTCCAAGCTGGCCTCCAGCTCAAGATCCTCCTAACTTTTGAGTATTGATTCCAGGCCTCTGCCGCCACTCCTGGTTTATGTGGCACTTCGGATGGAACTCAGTACTTCGTGCAGGCTAGAACACCACTCTGCCAACTGAAGTACTGAACTAACAAAATCAGCTAGTTGTTTTTTTTTTTATGGCACTTAAAAATTTTTATTATTTTATGCATATGAGTGTATTGCCTGCATGTGTAAGTGCATCTATGTCGTGCAATGCCCATGGAGGTCAGAAGAGGGTATTGGATTCTCCTGGAACTGGAGTTACTGATGGTTGTTAGCCATGTGAATACTGGGAATCAAACCCAAGTCCTCTGAAAGAGCAGCCAGTGCTCTTAACTGCTGAACCATCCTCTCCAGCCAAAAGTACACAGCTTTGGGGCCTTGGTTGTAGGTATATGCTATCCCAGGCATGCAAGGCCTAGCAACTGAAAAAGGAAACAGACAATTTCTATATGCCTCCTCCACTGTCTCCCCACTGTTAGCCTCCGTCACCAGAGAGAAAACGAGGATTCTAGCTAGAAGCCTGTGCTAAGTCGTGTCCCCAGCCCCTCACTGGGGGATTCTAGGCAGTCTGAACTCTCAAAGTGGATGGATTTTTAAGACTGAGCTATGAAATTTCCACCCACAGACATTTTCCATCTCATTCTAGGCCCAGGAATATTTCAGGCATAATTTCTAAGCTCTAAGCAATTTCTTTTCATCCTAGTAGACAATCTTTGACTAATAGAACCAGGGAGACAACTCTTTCAGGTTTACCCAAGACAAACACTGAACACACACAGGCACAGACCTGGTGGCTATAGCCTGTCATCCCAGCAGTCCAGAGGGCAAGGCTGGAGTGTGGCAAGGTCAAGACCAGTCTGGAGTACAGAGAGAAACATCATCTCAAAAATAAATAAAGCTAAGGAGACATGATCACATTCAACCATTACACCTTGTGGGGAGGTGTCGAAACCCATCTTCTAACAGCCAGAGGCACCCAGGCCAGGGATGGAGGCAGACCCTTGCTCAGAGCCACTGGTGCCAGAAGAGGACATGTGACTTTATTTGTGGTTTATTATGGAACAAAGCAGGCAGCCTGCTTGTCAAGGCAGCCACGTCACATCGTCACGCACTCTCAGCACTCTCCCTGCAAGCTGCATCTCCAGGATAGTCCCAAAGGTCACAAGAAAGACCCTGGAAAAAATGCTGTCCTGCAGTTATTTTTAGTGCTTAAATGTAGGATACTGAAGGTTGAGGCTTCAGCAGGCCTGGCCTGTGATTCAACAGCTGCTCCCGGGGATTAGCTCTGGAGAGGCCTGTGAATAGATGCCCAGAGCTGGAAGAGTGTCGGCTCCAGATCCAAGGTCTGGGTTCTCTCCTGCCTACTTCTTCCCCTTCCTGCTTCCCTGTCCTCCCCCCTTCCTCTCCCTGTCCTCCCTCTCCCTGTCCCCTCTCCCCCTCTCCTCCCTCCATCTCCCTGTCCCCCCTTCCTCTCCCTGTCCTCCCTCTCCCTGTCCCCCCGCTCCCTGTCCTCCCTCTCCCTGTCCCCCCTCCCTCTCTCCTTCCCTCTCTTCCTTCCACCTCGCTCCTCTCTGAGATTCCAACCGCTACAACTGTACCCGACTTGTCTGATTATCTTTGTTTGTTATTTCATTATTTTAACTTTTTAATTGCATTTTATTTGTTTATTGCGTTTCTGCTTGTGCTGGCGCCACAGGGCATGTGTGGAGGTCAAAGGACCCTTTGCAGAAGTCAGTTCTCAGGACCTCAGGTTTTAACTGCTAAGCCAGCCTGATTAATTATTATTTTGTTAAGGTTGTGATATTTATTCATTTCTCTTTTATGTGTAGGTATATGTGCCTGAGTATGTGTGTGTGTATATATATATATATATATATATATATATATATATATATATATATATATATACATGTATATATGTGTGTGTGTGTGTGTGCAACATGTGTGTGCAGGTACCCTCAGAGCCCAGAGGACATTGTATCCCCTGGAGCTGGAGTTACAGGCAGTCATGATCTGCCTGGTGTAGGTGTTGGGAACTGAATTTAGGTCCTCTGGAAGAGCAGCATGCACTTTGAACTGCTGAGCCATCTCTCCAGCCCCAGTTTTATATGTATTGTTGTTCCTGCCTCTGCCTCCTGAGTGCTGGGGCTGAATGCGCTACCACAACTGGCAATTGTTCTGAGCAGGCGTCGAATCAGTTCTGGGGATCCAAGCTCAGGCTCTCACACTTGCATGTCATCTCCCTAGCCTGTGATTGGTCTTTGGTATGAATAATAGGAGCTTGCCTATTTTGGGCTGGAGACATGGCTCAATGATTAAGAGCACTGACTGCTCTTAGGGAGGACCTGGGTTTGGTTTCCAGCACCCACGTGGTGCCTAACAACCATCTGAAGCTCCAGCTCTGGGAGGCCTGATGTCCTCTTTTGGCCTCAGCAGGCATTGTACAACACGGGTTCACCTACATGCAGGCAAGACACTGAGACACAGAAGTCATTTCTTTTTTGGTCTTTAAGACAGGGTCTCACTATAGCCCCACCTAGCTCGGCACACATTGGCTGTGTAGATCAGGCTGGCCTCACTTTCACAGAGATCCATTATGTGCACATTGTACCTTGCTACGTGCACACTGAGTGGAGTTATTTAAGGGTTGTATTTGTCTGTGTTAAACAGTTTTATTTATTATGTGTATGTATATGTGTGTGTATATGTTAGACTGTGTGTGTGTGCATGTGTTTGTGTTTGTGTTTGTGTAACATATAACTTGAACCTTTAGGGTCAAACCATATCCAAACTGTAACACAGTCTCACTGGTATTTGCTTCGTGAGCATCAAGTCAGGGCTTACAGCTTGGTCTTAAAGTCATTCTCTGCCAAACAGAACTTCTGGGTGGGAGGAGCCATGACTCAAGCAGCTCCAGCCTGAGACCCCAGTGCTGGCTCCAGGGAACGGCCTCAGAAGAGGGGGAATTTTGGCATAAAGACAGAATCTAAGCAGAATAAAAGCGTTGTGCGCGCGTGTGCGTGCCGTCAGAAGACAACCTGCATCCACTGAGCCATTTGCCAGCTTTGATGCTGTTTAATGAGCCATTCCTATAAATGCATCAAGATATATGAGATCCGGCAGGGCTAGCTCAGTGTGCGCAGGTGACTCACCCCTGCTTCCTCCCAGACGGCACTCTGTACCAGAGCTTGGATTTGAACACAGAACTTGACGAGGCATCAAATGGGAGCTTTGCTAGGAGTGGCTAGGTAGAGTGGGTTTGGTGTGCCTGCTTGGCACATATGAGGCCTCGGGTTCCATCCCACTGCTGTATAAGCATCCATGAGACCCCAAGTCTAATCCCTAGCATGGGATGGGGGTCGGGGGAGTGGAGACAGCCAAGTTACCCGAGCCTGTGAGGGTATAGCATGCTCTTGGGAATCCCTGTGCCTCCTAGGAGCTGTGGAGCTGTCCCGCCGCCACCCAGTGGCGTCCTGGCTATGCGCCATGCTGCACTGTTTTGGGAGTTACATCCTGGCTGACCTGCTCCTTGGGGAGCCTGTCATTGATTACTTCAGCAATAACTCCAGTGTCCTGCTGGCCTCTGCAGTGTGGTGAGCAACGAGAGGCCTGGGAGGGCAGAGCTGGGGTCAGGGTAGACCGCAGCATCCGGGAGGTGGGAGGTTGGAGAGCAAGGACCCCCCCCCCCCCCCCAGCAATCATCCCCCAACACACACTGCCCTCCTGGCCTGGATCTGTCCTGTACCCAGCTCCCTGTGGTTTGCCCCTCCCGGTGACCTGGGGCCTTCTGTTCACAAAGGTACTTGATTTTCTTCTGTCCTCTGGACCTCTTCTACAAGTGTGTCTGCTTCCTGCCGGTGAAACTCATCTTCGTGGCCATGAAGGAGGTGGTGAGGGTTCGCAAGATCGCCGTGGGCATCCATCACGCCCATCACCATTACCACCACGGGTGGTTTGTCATGATCGCCACTGGGTGGGTCAAAGGTAAACAAGAGGATGACAAGATAAGGCACCACAGGGGCTGTGAGATGGCTCAGTGGGTAAAGGAGCTTGCAGCACAAGCATGGTGACCTGAATTCCGTCCCTAGGACCTGCATGGTAGAAGGAGAGAACTGACTCTTAAGAGTTCCTTCTGACCTCCACATGATCACTGTGGCATGTGCCCACACACATCGCACACAAGAACAAGAATATTAAACATAAACACTGGGGCTGGAGAGCTGGCTGATCAGTTAAGAGCACTTGCTGCGCTTGCAGAGGACCAGGGTTCGGTTCCCAGCACCTATATGTCAGCTCACCGACCGCTCGTAACTCCAGTTCCAAGGAGTCTGACATCCTCTTCTGGCCTATGGGGGCACCAGGCATGCACCTAGTACACATATATACATGTAAAACACTCATCCACATAAAAAATAAATCTTTAAAAATTTTTATTACGGGCTTTCAAGGTGACTCAGCAGGTAAAGGCGCTTGCTGCCAGGCTTGACAACTTGAGTTTGATCCTGGGACCCATGGTAGAAGGGGAGAACTGACTGTTTCAAGTTGTCCTCTGACCTCTGCATGCACAATGTGGCATGACTGGACTCACACACAAGCCCACACATACATCCGATAATTATTAAAGTAAATTCGGGAAGAAGGAAGGGGGTTGGGGTCGATGCTCAGCAGTGCCCCGTCCACAGGCTCTGGTGTCACACTCCTGTCCAATCTGGAACAGCTGCTTCGAGGGATCTGGAAGCCAGAGACCAATGAGATCCTGCATATGTCCTTGTGAGTACCCCGGCCCCACCCCCGCACACACATGCCCACCCTCCTTGCCTGTGCACATCTCGGCCCTGGGTTCAGCACTACTGATGATCTGGAGTAGCTCCCGCCTGTTTCCGAAGCGCCCAGGGACTGCTGGGAAAGCCCAGAGTGGGACTCACAGCGGTCCCTGTGGGATGGGGCCGCCACAGCTTCCCTTCGGCTGTGAAAACGCCTTCTCAGAGGCCAGCACCTATATGTCAACTCACCAACCACCCGTTGGTGTTGGTCGCCAGCTGTTATGTCAGAAAAGTGCAGGTTCGTTCTGGGTCCCCAGGGTCAAGGTGCAGCTGTGAGTGGGTATCGAGGACAGTGGAGCTTCGGTGGGACCATGGGTGCACAGGAAACTACGGACGGAGCCACACTGCAGCATTTACGGCCCATGCAGAATCCCACAATACAGCAGACCCGATGCGTTCTTTTTTATTGATTTTTCTTTTCATTGCCTGTGTGTGTGTGTACACGTTTTTTATATCTGTCATCCTCAGTTGCTCTCCCCCTGATTTATTTCACTGAGGCAGGATCTCTCATCCAAACCCAGAGCTCTCTGGTCTGGCTAGTCTCCCTAGCCAGCTTGCTCTGGGGATCCCCCTGTCTCTACCTTCTAGAATTACAGATGGGACCTAGTGCCATTTATTCTGTTTTCTTGGCATCCAAACTCAGGCTGTGGAGCAGGCTCGTTAACCACTGAGCTATCTTAGCCCAGGTTTGTTTGTTAATTAATGTAGTATTTTTGTGTGGGCACTTGCAGAGGTCAGAGGACAACTTGCAGGTTGGTTCTCTCCTTCCACCGTGTAGATCCCACGGATTAACTCAGGTCATCAGGCTTGGTAGCAAGCCTGTTGAGCGCATTGTCTCTGCCCCCACCCACCTCCACTATGCATTCTGAAAGGACCTTACAAGTCTTCACCAAATCTCCAATATGGAACAGGACAGCCATAAAAACAAGACCGCAAGGGACCTGGTGGAGCATGCCTTTAATCCCAGCACTCAGGAAGCAGAGGGAGGCTGGTCTCTATGAAACTGAAGCTAGCCTGGTCTATATAATGAGTTCCAGGCCATCCAGGGAACACCCTGTATAAAAAAATCAAACAAACAACCTTTATGTTATAGTCACACTTTCCATCTTTTGGGGACCCCAAGACAGTCAGTGCATCTCTGATATGGCAGAAGGACTCTTGCACTTAGCAAGGTATGACATTCGTGGCTCTGGTTTATTATGGCTGAAGGGCACAGGTTAAGATCAGCTGGGCTTGGTGGCTCACACCTGACATCTCAGCACTCAGTAGACTGAGACAGGAGGATTATGACCCTGAGACCAGCCTAGGCGACACAATCAGACTTTCTCTCCCCACCTCCCCACCTAAGCAAGGGAGGCAAAGAAAATGGCCCTAGGGGAAAAAGTCAGGAGACTAGGGGGGTGGTCACCCAGTTGTCCCCTTCCAGGAACTAGATCCCGCTTTCTCCTTTGTGATCACTCAGCACCCTCTGAGAAGGTGCCCCCACTTTCAGGGTGGGTCTTCCTGGCTCAGTTAACCCAGTCTGGAAACTCCCTCACAGACATACCCAGAGGCCTCCTCTGTGATTCTAGATCCTGTCATGCTGACAGGGTTAACCTTAACCGTCACTAGGGTTTACCCTAGCAGTGTACAGACACAAGTTCCTTCATCCATGCATCTCCCGAACTCAAGTTCAGGAGACACTGGCAGAAGCTCCATCCTCAAAGTACTTTCTGTGTAAGCATGAATTCAACCAGAACCCACATAAAAATCCAGGTGTGGCGGCAGACGCAGAATGGTGCCTGAGCCTTGGCTGGTCATCGGGCCCGGCAGAATCGATGCGCCCCAGCTTCAGTCTCAGAAGCTGAGGTGCAAGGCCACAAGCTGTCTCAGTGGGTGGAGGCTCTTGCCACCAGGCCTGATGAGCTGAGTGTGATCCTGGGACTCACATAGTGGAGGGACAGAACCAATTCCTGCAAGCTGTCTTCTGACTTACACACGCACACTAAATGAATTACTTAAATGTAATAAAACCATTTTAAAGGCGGGGAGAGTGATTGAGGGCGGCCCCCATTGTGGACCTCTGGCCTCCACACAGTTGTATGCACATGTGAGTGCATAACATCCTACGCACAAATTTTCACAAGCACACACAGACCCTAGGATGAGCCTAGGGGGGTGCGATGACAGAGCTGTGACAGCAGCTGCTCCTTCCAGCCCCACGAAGGCCAGCCTGTACGGAGCCGTCCTGTTCACCCTGCAGCAGACCCGTTGGCTCCCTGTGTCCAAGGCCAACCTCATCTTCATTTTCACCATGTTCATGGTGTCCTGCAAGGTAAGCTGCCTTCCGCCCTGACCTTCACCAGCTGAGTCTCCTGAGACGGGGCGGGGAAACATGGGCACTGCCAGCGGGTGTGGTCCACCCGGGACGCACTGAAGCCCGTCACGTGGTCGGGAGATGTGGGCCAAGCAGGTGGGGACAGGACAGAGAAAACAGGCTCAACAAAGGCTGAGGGTGCTGGGTGCCCTGTGTGGGAGCCGCCACCAAGCTGGACCAGGAACGGTGCTCAGGTCCACCCTGTCCTCAAACTGGGCTGGGGGACTGTTCCCCAAGCACAGAAGGCCCCCAGCTCAGGGCTGTGTCATTCCTGGGAGAGGACCACAACCAACCCAACTGTGGAGGCTGAGGCAGGAGGACCAGGAATTTAAGGCCAGCCTGAACTACAAAGAGAGCCTGTCCCAGAAAAGAAACGGCGTGGGAGGCATACACCGGTCATCCCAGCACTCCGAAACGAGAGGCAGGAGGGTCAGTTTTAGGTTATCCTCAGCTACATAGCAAGTTAAGGCCAACCTGGGCTCCATAAGACCCTGTTTCAAAAAACAAACAAAAGAAACATCTGGGCAGTATCACAAACCTCTAATCCTGGCACCACGAAGGCAGAGGCAGGAGGATCTCTTGAGTTGGAGGCCAGCCTGGTCTACATAAGGAGTTCCAGGCCAGCCAGAGATACAGTGAGACCCTGTCTCAAAAAAGCAAACAAAAAAACAAAACTCCAAAAAGACTTTTCAAAGAGGGAGAAAAGATGGCAAAAAAGGTGCTGAATTTGCCGCTCAGTTCTTCACTGCCGGCGCCACGCGGCCTCCTCCACAGCTCTTTCATGAGCTCATTAATGTTATTCCTGAGGTCTGTACTGGACCTCTCACCTCCTAACAGATTTCAACATAAGAATTTTGGGGAGGGTTAACAGACATTTAGACACAGCCCTGGGGGACTTGGGATATAGCTCAGATGGAAGAGTGCTCGTGGCTCAGTTGGTAGAGTGCTCAAAACTCAGAAGAGTACCTGCCAAGCACACACAAAGACCTGGGATCGACCCCAAGCACCGCATAAACAGGGCATGGTGGCATACTTTAGTCATCAGACGGGCAGGAGGAATACATAATTCCAGGCCAGCCTCGAATACATAATGAGTCGGAGGGTAGCATGTGCTGCATGAGACTCTGTCTCACAAAACAACAAAAGAAAACCCAACAAGGACAAAATCTAGGACCAGAGCCCAAGTGTTTGGAGGTCCTTTGCAGGGGGACAGTTGTCCAGTAGTCCTGTCATCCTGGGGACAGTACAGGTGTGGACATAGGAAGTCCCACCCCCAGACTTCAGAATGGTAGGGTTCACCTGGGGGTTGGGGAACGCCAGGGGACAGGGCTGGGCCACCTCCCCGTCTCACCACACACTCCTTCTGTCTCTGTCTCTTGCACGCTGCCTTAGGTGTTCCTGACGGCCACACACTCACATAGTTCTCCATTTGATATCCTGGAGGGTTACATCTGCCCAGTGCTGTTTGGGGCAACTTGGGGAGATGACTATCACCATGACAACCATGGAGCACCCCATGGCGGTGGGCTGGGTGCCCAGCACTCTGCTCTGCCAGCCAAGTGCAAGGAGGAGCTGAGCGAAGTTTCCAGAAAAAAGAAGACCAAGAAGGCGGATTAGCAGGGGACCTGGGGCCTGGGTGGGGGCACTGGGGAGAAGGACTGAGTCTCAGGGACCCTCAGGGGCCCGGAGTCCCCACTGGCCTTCCTCACCCTCAGTTCAGAGCCACCTGCCCACCGCCTGGCCGCTTACAGGGCTTAAATAAGATTGGAGGATGGAGGAGCTGGGTAGGAGGTGACAGTCCTCCCTCCGCCAGAACCCTTAGAGAACCGCAGCCCTGGCTGCGCCCAGAGCCCTGCCGGGTGTATTTGTGGTTCTGTTCTTAATTCTTTCAAATTATTGTCTTGTAAGAAAAAGAATTTCAAGACCCATGGAGATTCACTCAATGTCCCAGACCCCAGGGTCTGGGGTTCCAGTCAGTGCCACCCAGGGCCTCCTCTCAGCATCCCTAGAATTCCATGGCTCATTCTGGGCATGTTTGGGCAACTTGCCTCCCTTCTCTGGGCCTTGTGTCCCCTCTTTGTAGTGTGGAGACCCCGAGTCCTATATACAGGAGGGCTGATAATGTCAGAAAGTTTCCAGCAGCGACTGCCATGAGGGGTTACCAGGGCTCCAAGAACCTCGCAGTTACCCATCCCAGCAGACACATCTCAGGTAGGCTCAAGAGTCAAGAAGGCTTGCAAGCTTGAATGTCTAGCTGTCCACAAGCAAAGAGAGGGAGCTACTTGCATGGAAGCCCAAGGGTCCAAGATCCAACAGTTCTGAGTGCTCACGGTCGGGTCTCAGAGCACCAGGCGTTTCTTGTGCCAGGCCAGCATCATATATTCATTCAACAAACACACTGACCCATGCCTGTTGTATGCCCAGTCTTGTGCCGCTAGGGAGGGCCTGGAGCTTGTGTAGGGCGTGTAACCAAAGTCACCAGGCCACCTGAGTGAGGTAAGTGGGTGGGCATGGCTGGTCTCAGGTTTGTTGGGCACAGATCCAGTTGGGGTCCTCAGTTTTGCCAGTTTATTGAGAAAGTGCCTTCTTCCAGCACTGGCCGGAGGTAGGGTGCGGCCTGAGGCTGGAGACTCCTCGGTTTCATCCTCTGGGTGTCTGTCAAAGCCCTGTTTGAGTGGCAGCCAATAAATCCACTTTGAGTGAACTGCCATGGCTCCTCTGTTCATTCGGCTTCAAAGTGTCAGGTGTAGACAGACACGGTCAGGCCTGTCTGGGTGACACTGGATCTCTTAGGAGGCAGAGCTGCCAGCAGCCCTCCATGGCTGAGCCAGATGAAGGCAGTGGTACAAACCTGACTGCACAGACGGGTAGGAAAAGTCACACTCAGGAGGAGGCTGAGGCAGGAGGACCACCTCCTCCAAGCCAGCCTGAGTCAGAGTGAGACCCTGCTCAAGAAAGAGACAAAGCCAAGCCATGGACTAATTGAAGATATTGGCAAATCACACATCTGATTAAAAGTGTGTATTCATGATACATAAAGAGTTCTCAGAAGTCAGTAACAAAGACTTGTGGGGGGATGGCTAAGTGGTTAAGAGGGCTTGCTGTTCTTCCAGAGGATCAGGGTTCAGTTCCTAGCACCCAGGTCAGGTGGCTCACAACTGCATGTAACTCCAGCTCCAAGAGATCCAGCACCCTCTTCTGGCCTCTGCAGGTATCCACACACATGGAATTTATACACACACACACAGACACACACACACACACACACACACACACACACGAAATAAAAATAAATCTTTTTTTAAGTCAATAGTGAGAGCTGGTGAGATGGCTCAGTGGGTAAAGGCACTTGCCACCAGGCTAGACGACCTGAGCTTGATCCATGGGATCTGTATGATGGAAGGAGAGGACATGCACAGCTCATCCTCTGACCTCCACCCACATGCCATGGCATGCACACACACGCAAATAAATGTAAAACAAAAAGTCAGTTAAGCAGGTGTCCTGATTCACGTGTCTTACCCCAGCACTGAAGAGTTGAAGGCAGGACATCAGAAATTCAAAGATCATTGTTGGTTATCGTTTACAGTTGAGTTTGTTAGAACTGGAGCGATGACTCAGCAGTTAAAAGCACTGGCTGCTCTTGCAGAGGACCAGGGTTTGGTTCCCAGCATCCACATGGCAGCTGACAACTGTCCATAACTCCAGTTCCAGGGGATCTGACACCATTGTCTGACCGTCACCAACATTCCAGGTGCTGTTCTAGTTTGCTTCTCCACTGCTCTAACAAAAAACCACCCTAACCAATGCCAGCTTGGGGAGGAAAGGGTTAATTTAGCTCACATCTCCTGGGTCACACAGTTCGTCACTGAGGGAGCCCAAGGCAGGAATGCAGGGCAGGAATCTGGAGGCAGGAGCTGAAGCACAGGCCGTGAAGGAACACTCTTTACTGACTTGCTCCCCTGTTCAGCCTGCTTTCTTTTTTAATATTTTAATTTTATTATTTTTATTTTATGTGTGTGAAAGTATTGCCTGTGTGTAAGTACACTCATGCAATGCCCGTGGAGGTCAGAAGAGGGCGTCAGCTTCCGCTGGTTCTGAAGTTAGGGACAGTTGTTAACTGCCATATAGGTGCTAGAAAGCAAACCCAGGTCCTCTCAGCCTGCTTTCTTATATAACACAGAGCAACCTGCGCAGGGTGGCTCCACCCACAGTGGACTGGGCCCTCCACAGCACTCAACCATCAAGAAAATGCCCCACAGACGTGGCCACAAACCAGTCCAATGGAGCCCATTCCCCTACTGAGGCTCCCACAACCCAAATGTGTCAAGTTGACAACTAAGCTGTCCAACACAATTGATTCCTTGTCAACTTGACACACAAACACATCACTGTTAAACCATAAACTTTCCATTTCTTGTTAATGGATATTAATGTTAACATTAATATCACAGCATAAGGCAATACAACTTTGAAAGTGCCACAGGCTAAAAAAATCCAAACATTTAAAAGCTCAGCCTCCTTTAAAAGTCTCATAACTGTGGGCTGCTATAAAAGCCCAGACAGGTACTGTCTTATTTCAAAGAGAAGAAGCAAAACCGAACTCCAGCAAATAGCCCAAGGCTGGACATCTGGGATCCACTTACGATCTTCTGGGCTCCAAAGAGCTTCGGCAGCTCCACTTCTCTGGCTCTCCGTCCACAGCACACACAGCTCGTCTCGCAGGCCCAGGCCGACTCCATCCCACACCCACTGCCGTCCTTGGTGGTCATCCCGTGGTCCTGGCACCTCCCAAAAGCTGGGGTCTCCACTGAACCTGAGGCTTCACCCTCACCAGTGGGCTCTTCTGGCCTCTCCTGGTGCACAACCTCCGATTCTCTCCATGACCCCTGCAATCCTGGGGTCTTCACTACGACCAAGGCTGCATTTTCACCAATGGCCTTTCCTGGCTTCTCAGGGTGCCAAGTCTCAGCTGCTTTCTGTGACCCCTTCACACTTCCAACACCAAAACCGTGCAGGAGACTCAACACATTACCAAGTCCTGCTTCCCACTTGAGATGGAGGCTTGTGTCACCTCTGGATCACAGCCTCTGTGTGACCCTGAGGAAATACTTCCCAGAAGATTTCACCACAGTGATGCTGGTCTCCTGTTACTTACAGCTGATTTTTCAGCCCCGGCCAACCAGCATCAATTGCACCAGTAAAGCAAAATTTTACTTCAGTGGTTCCAGTATATTCTTAATCACAGATGACTCCTCAGCCTCAGCCAACCAGAACCCACAGAGTCTCAATTTAAAATATCACACAAACAGCCCTGATAGTCTCTGCTTCCCTTTGAAGCTTCACAAGCCAGGCCTCCATCGTGTACAGTTCTTTTCAGCATAACTGTTCGAAGCTCCACAGCAACAAACTCTAAGCACTCAATGGCTTTTCTAGCGCAAAGTTCCAAACACTTCCCCAGTCCTCCCCAGAACACCGAGGTCAGGTCTGTCACAGCAACACCCCACAATCCTGATACCAATTTCTGTTCTAATTTGCTTCTCCATCGCTGTGACAAAACACTCTGACCAATACCAACCTGGGGAGGAAAGGGTTTATTTCGATTAGGTCTCCCGGGTCACACAGTTCATCGGGGAGCCCAAGGGAGGAACTCGGGCCAGGAACCTGGAGGCAGGAGCTGGAGCACCGGCCATGGAGGAGCGCTGCTCACTGGCTTGCTCTCTGGTCCATGCTCAGCCTGCTTTCTTATACAATACAGAACAACCTGCCCAGGGGGGGCACTGCCCACAGTAGACTGGGCCCTCCTGCAGCATTCAAAAATCAAGAAAATGCCCCACAGACATGGTCACAGGCCAGTCCAACAGAGGCAATTCCCCAGTTGAGGCTCCCTCAACCCAGGTGTGTCACGTTGACAAGGAAAGCTATCCAGCACAGGTGCATTTACATACATGCAAACAATACACTCATACATGTAAAATAAAAATAATAAAAACATTTTTTTATTAAATGTTAATATTTTAACATTTTTTTAAAAACAAACAAAAAAGACCAAAGTGAGTTTGTTGCTAACCTGGGCTACATGAGACTTTGTCTCAAAAAAAAAGTGGGGGTGGGGCTTAAAAGTTTAAAGACTGACCACACTAAGTGCTGGGAGGGAGGGAGGAAGGGAGGGAGGGAGGGGGTTGGAACTGGCCTAACTTTGGTGGGAATGTCAAGTGGTCCAGCCACCTGGGGTTGAACACATATGTCACCTAACACATTATACTCATACATGTCTGTCTAAGCCAGGTCCACATGACTGTGTCCAAGAGTGCCCAATGCAGACTGTGGTGGGGGGGTGTGAGGGGTCTGTGAGTACGTGTGGAGACCAGAGGGCGACCTTGGGTATTGTTCCTCAAGTTCTGTCCACCTTGAAAAAAAATTTTATTTTTATTTTTTGTGTCTGATGTCCTGCCTGCATGTATGTAAGTGTACCCGTGTCATGCAGTGCCCATGAAGGTCAAAAAAGCAATTCTACTCTCAGGATTTTACCCAAAGGGCCCTGGCACTCCATGCCCACCCCAGCCTTATTCCCAACAGCTGAGACCTGGATTTAGGCAGTGATCCCATGGGCCCTTGGCACAAGACGGGGCCTGGAGCTGGGGATGTGAAATCCAGTCCATGAACCACAGAGGGCTTTGGCCTCTGCTCCTGGAGCAGCTGAGAGGATTAGGAACTTGGCTTGCCTTCTTCCAGCATCAAGGGGCTCGGTCTTGTTTTCTGACAGGACAGCTTGAGTGGAAATAAATAACGTCATGCCTATTTGGGGGAAGGAAAGCCTGAAAGCAACTGGCTGGCCTGTGGTCGGAGATGATGGGCAGGACATGCTGACCTGGCATCCCGGGTGGGTAGGTATAAGAACTCTGAGGGTCTCAAGTTCAGGTTAATTTTAGCTGCAGGACTTAAACTTAGTAGCTTGTATCGTATATTCAGAGAAAGGTTCTCTTTACAAATTTTAAAATTGTGAAATAAAGCTGGAGCTGTGGCTCAGGGTAGAGCCCCTGACTAGATCCCCCAGTGAGGGGCTGGGGCGGCCTAGGAGGTGGAGCGCTTGTCTAGCATGCAGCACGCCCTGAGTTCTATCCTTGGCACCATATAGACAAAAAAGATCCAAGGGTTAGACCTCACTCTCAGCCCAGGGGACTCGAACCCCTGTAGGCTGCCTGAGAGTCAGTCCCAAGAATCCAGACCGTCAGATGCAAACAGCAAGAGGAATTTATTCACTTGCGCAAGTGGGTGCCTTAGCCTCGGGAAGCCAAGCACACCTGATTTCTGCCAGGCCAGGTTTTTATAGTAGAAACTCACAGGATTATCATGCATTTAACATACAGGGTATTTGTCACATTTGGATTGGCTCTTGGCCCTTGGCCAGGTTCACAGAGGGGATAATTTTACATAGTTCAACCTTTTCTCAGGAATTCCACAAGCATTGCTTCATATATCACAAGATATTGACTTAACAAGATGTTATAACCATAAACTTTGTTTTACAATATTGACGTACATTTTGGGGTCATAAACTTTGTTTTACAATATTGACGTACATTTTGGGGCTTTTCTGGTAAATAGCATAGACATTATCTCACATACCATGTAATGTTGACATAGCCTTTTGTGACCCTGGGACTTTCCAGTTAAGAAAGGGCAAGTTAACAGAGGGCCCAGGTGTTTTTCCACTAGAGCAGGGGTCTTACACAAGTCTACACTGTAAATTGTTGTTTTGAGACTCACTCTATATAGATTTCACTATATAGCCCTGTAAACCACGATGTAGTTATGTAGACCAGGCTAGCCTCCCAGGTTCTGGGATTCAAAGCAAGCACCACCATAACTAGCCCAGAACTCCCTTCTTTTTACAATGCTGGGATTGAACCCTGAACCTCATGCATGCTGGACAAGTACTGTAGCACTGAGCCACAGCCCTGACCCACCACAACTTTTCCTCTTGCGAAACTGAGCCTCTTCAACATTAACCCTTGGTTTCTGGTGCTCCCCTCTCCCAGTTCCCACCTCTCTGCTTTCCCGCTCTAAAATCCTCCTAGGTATAGAAAACAAGTCTATTTCTTTGACTTATTTTACTCAGCAGAATGCTCTCCAAGTTCATCCGATTATCTCAGGGATTTTTGAGAAAAGGTCTCATGTATCCAAGGCTAGTTCAGACCTGAAAATTCTGCTTCTGTATCCCGAGTGCCCCACATCAGGCTCCCTTTGACTCTCTTTAAAGGTGAACAAGATCCACAGGTGGAATCCGTTTAGTACACACGGTGATACCCTGCAAACGCATGAGAACTTTCTGGTGTGTGGTGTTGTGTCTTTCCAAACCCCTCGCCACCGCCCCCACATATCTGCACGTATCTGCAGTTACTGCAGATGTGGGCTGCAGATATGGGCAGTTGTAATCCTTACAACAGGCTTTCTAGTTTACGACTGCCTTGAGGCAGCTGGGAGAACTCCCAACCCAATTAGTTCAGGAAATGAGAGGGCAGAAGCCAGCAGAGAGGTCCCAGCGAAGGTCAAAGTGGATGTGGCATGCCGAGCCGCACAGGTTTGCTGAGAACTGGCTGCTAACCTGGGTGAGCTCCTAGGCTAGGCAAATGAGAACTCTGGATTAGGTAAAGGTTATATAAACACAGTGCCAATATGTGTGCCCATCCCACCCCAGCTCTAGCTCTGCCAAGCGTGGGGTGCCAGCTGAGCTCCCTCCACAGTGCTCACAACATGCTGCAGACCCTGGATACTGTCTCCCGCCTCCCGAGCATATGTGTGATACCTGAGCCCTTCCCTCACTACCCTGACACACAAATGAACATAGCCTATAACTTTTGTCTTTAAACAAAGTTTTATTGGCACATGGCTCCTCTCTGTTGGCATCTCATCTGCGGTGCCTTTGTTGCCACAGCAGCATTGCGCATTTCAGTTATCTGATCCTGTGCAGAAAAAAATTGATAGCCCCTGGACTAGATGATGATGGTGATGATGATGATGATGATGATGATGATAATGTATGTGTATGTGTGCATGCACACATGTACAGAAGTGTGAAGGTCAGAGGTTGATGTCGGGTGATAATCAGGTGTCATCCTCTACTCCTGTCTGCCTTATTGTTTATATACATTATTTTCTTATTTTTAAATTATGTGTATATGTTGGGGAGTTGTGCGTGTGACTGCAGTGCTAGATTTACAGGCAGTTGTGAGCCACCCACTATCGGTGCTCAGAACTGAACTTGGGTCCTCTGAAAGAGCAGTACACACTCTTAACGGCTAAGCCATCTCTTTAGCCCCATCTTGTTTTTTAAGATGCCCTCATCTCTCATTAAACCTGGTGTTCAGTTTTCAGCTAGACTGACTAGCTAGAAAGCCCCCAGGATCCACCCATCTCTGTCCCTCAGCAATGGAGTTACAGACCAGCCCTGCCATGCCCAGCTTTTACATGGGTGCTGGATCCAAACTCAGGCCCTTGTGTGTGCATAATAAGCACTTTATCTGTTAAAGTGGCAAATAGCCCCAGGACATTAACTGGGATAGACTACACAATCTCCAGTTTCATTAGTCAATCATTCGCTCCTAGGACCACTCCTACGGGACAAGTTCACCTTCGTTATGCTGAATAGATGGGCGGAATACTAGTGTGTTAATGAGGTAGTGACTTTTTCCTGCCTGCAATCCTACCTCCCAGTGCTGTGTTTTCTAATCCTTGGCCTAGAAAGTGCAATCACTGGCCCAGTTAAATAAATTCAGCTGATTTAAACTCGGAATAAATCTGGTGGTCCCTCTCTGGTGATCCCAAATTCCATAACATCTGGAGGCCCCAGCAAGATAATTGGAGGCGAGATCCCAGACTTGGAGCCTGGTCATTTGGGAGAGGTCTGATACAGAAGCGAGCCCCCTTGGGTTTGGAGGCTTGAAGGAGCCTGAGACCACAGGTATCACAAATTAAGGGAGTCACCAGTTCAGGATAGGCCCTCAAAAGACCCGAGGGAGCCTGACTGTGACTACTAAAATTGAAACCAAAAGCAGAAAGAAAGAAAGAAAAGAAAGAAAGAAAGAAACTGCCAGCTGCCTTGAGCTTAAAGATAGCACCGATTGTGTTTTCTGAGGTCCAGACATTTGGGGAGACAGACGGGGAGATCAGACTCAATCCTCCTGCCCTCTGGTTTCTGGGTCTGGGTCTGGTGTGTGACTGGATGTGGCCACCGTATGCTTTGCTTCTTTGTCCCAGTCTTTTGTGTCTTTTTTGCTTTGTGGACTGTCTCCTTTTGGTACTCCCCCATGACTGGTGCATGTAAGATATTTCCAGAAAAGATTCCGTGAGGAAGTAAAATATGGAGTGAAACCATCTGGCTCCCAGTCAGCATTTAAGTGCCTTTATCTAACTTGATATCTGGCCTCAGGGTATTTGAGACCATAAAGGCCTTGCTTCTCTGAGAAAAGAAAAAAAATGTTTTAAAAGCCATTTCTTTCCTGGGACCTTTGTTCTCCACTATGGTTCTCTTCATGGGTGGGAGAAACAGTCAGAGGGTCTGGAATTTGGGCCTCAGTCACCGCTGGGCACCAAGCAAACAGTGCTTAGAGAATGCAGTCCCAAGACAGCTAGATCTAAACATTTTAAATTTTAGTGAACAAGGACAGTCACACACCACGACCAAGGGGGACGTGAGCTCTCAGAGCAACAGCCCCAGGTCACGTGCACTGGACATAGCTTCTCATTCCTTCTGCTGCCCTTTTGAGTTACTTTTCCAGCCACAGCTTGTATCTGGGATGAAGAGATCCAGAGGACACTGCTTCACATTCACAGGTGCAATGGCTGGTAAGACACATGAACTCCCTTCTTTGGTTTGAGACCATGAATTCCTTTTCTTTGCTTTCTTATCTGGGAGCTTTCTTATCTGAGGGTATTTTCTCCTGTTATTTCTGTATATACCATTTAACTGGGTGCTTTCTAAAAGTAAAAAGGCATTTCCAGTCACATTCAATCTGTGAGATATGTGAATCCCACAGGGTTTTTATCCTGGTGGTCGATAGGCTCAATTTAACCATGGGGATCATTTTACCATGTGGATTGGTTGCCGTACTGACTGGTGACCTCACCAAGAGGGAGGCAACCATGTGATCTGGTTTCCATCTTAGGTGATGACATCATCAATATGGGGACAATCACATGACTTGGCTGCCATCTTGAACAGTAACATTTTCAAAATGACAGTGACCCATGTGACCCTGCCGCCGTCTTAACCCAACCACTGGCATAATTAAAAACAGTGACTCCCAGGAACTTAGCAGTACTACTGAACTCTGGGGAATCATGCCAACCTGGGAATTCCCTGGACTTCAGGCATTTAATATATTTATATTAATATTTATATTTATTAATATATATATATTTAATCATATATCCTAATCCTTTTGCGATCTATTTTTTGTTTTTGTTTTCATCTTAGATTCTTGATGGGATCATGGAAAAGCAATAGATTCCAACTCAGTCTCTATTGCCTTGTAACAAGTTTGATGCTTTTTAAATGTCAGACTAGGGAAGTAATACAAGACCTTCATGATGAAAGCTTAAAATTTAAGATTATTTTGGTGTTTCTAAAGAGGATTATTTTGAATTTTAACTTGTTTTTATGGTATATTTATTGGTTTTAAAAATGCCTGTTTAAAGTTTTTACATTATCTTATGCATTTACTCGTTTTCACAGGGAACTATTTTGGGTTCTGACATTGTTTGCATGACATATTTACCTGTTTTTAAGGGGAATTATTTTGGATTTTAACCTTTTTTATATGGTATGTTTTTGATTTCTAAAAATGACTATTTTGAAATCTGACATTGTTTTACATAACATACTTGTCAGTCTCGAAAGGGAACTTAAAGTTTTCCTAGCCATGGGCCTCCAAGACTAGCCAGGTACAAAGCGAGCTGACACTTTGTGATGGCCAGACCTGGGACGCTCGTGTGAATTTGCAGTATTCTAGGGTCAAACCTTACAAGAGACAAGCTGCCACCAGGATATAGCTACAGCAGTGGGAGGCAAACATGGCCTGCTTGGGTGGGAGGCTAAGACGTGGCCTTCACGGTCTCAATTCCTGCGCTTTCTGTGTTGTGATCCCAAACCCATTTATCTCTGAAACAGAGTATTTCTCTCTGATACTCAGTTGCTCCAAGCTTGCTTTTGTTCCTTCATGCCTGGGCATCTCTGCTTTTCACTTTTTAGTTACAATGTCCTGGACAGACTAAAGAGAAAGAACATTCTCATATGAATGCTTTCCAAGTTCTTTTAGGCATTATTGTTTCTAAGTTCCTTTTTCTCCAGATTATGGGTACTCAATTCAAAATTATATATGGTAAGTTGTAATATGGTTTTTCTAATCCAGACAGACTAAGAGCCCTCCTTAAATGAAATCATCCTGAGAGTTAATAGTCTTTCCTCTTAACTACTTTAAAAAAAAAGATGGACAAGTTATAACTTTTGGAAGAGTCAGAGGGAACTTTTAAAGGGGATACCAAGAGTCAGCCCAAAAGACAGCCAGATCATGAGACCTTTCCTAGTCTGTATTAAGAAAAATATGAAAGAGGGACAGCACTTATTAAATCTTTTAGGTTGTCATTGCCATGAATGAACACAAACTAACTGATTATGGGCAGAAGCTTTCATGCCTCTGGTCATATCAAGGATAACCAGAGAGGACCTCAGATTTGACATTGATAAAGGCAGAAACCTCTGTCAGCCTGGTCCTGCTTGATCCTGGGTGCTCACTGCCAAGTACCTATGGCTTCATAAAGTTTAGAAATACCAGGTGATGTAATCTTTTAATATTAAATGTTCTGTCTCTAGTCAAATCAATCCCTGTTCCTGATAAAGGACCCAGCAAAAGAGAAGACTCACCTGCCTAGACAAATGTGTACAGGTTATAAAATGATAGATGTTTTCATTCCTGCTAGTAGTCACTGGACCCAACAGCTCTCCTGTCCAATGTAAACCACTGAGTTAAATTCTAAAGAGAAACAATGCATTTTTGTGTAAATCACATTGGTAAATTGTCACGTGGTATTCGAGTTTACTGAGAAGCTGACTCTGGAGATGGGATTGGTCCTCCCACTTCAGACTCAAGCCTGTTATCTCAAGATGTTCTCCAAGACTCTTGTCCAGGTCCAGGCTGGCCCCCTGACCCCATAACAAGGAAAAAGGAAAACAAAGCAGCCTCAGAGTAAAGGCATTGTGCTATTAAAAATAACTAAGGGATAAACTAATTTCAACAGAGGTTATTGTTATTCATCTCATGATATAAAGTGTCTATAGCAAAAGTAGCTGATGGGATTCTCTATTTTGTCCCAACAATGAGGAAAGTCACTAACACAGACTAATACAAATGTGTAGTAAAGAACCAACAGTCACTAACACAGACTAATACAAATGTGTAGTAAAGAACCAACAGTCACTAACGTAGACTAATACAAATGTGTAGTAAAGAACCAACGGTCGCTAACACAGACTAATACAAATGTGTAGTAAAGAACCAACGGTCACTAACACAGACTAATACAAATGTGTAGTAAAGAACCAACGGTCGCTAACACAGACTAATACAAATGTGTAGTAAAGAACCAATGGTCGCTAACACAGACTAATACAAATGTGTAGTAAAGAACCAACGGTCACTAACACAGACTAATACAAATGTGTAGGAAAGAACCAACGGTCACTAACACAGACTAATACAAATGTGTAGTAAAGAACCAACGGTCACTAACACAGACTAATACAAATGTGTAGTAAAGAACCAACAGGATAGTTTTTTTTTTTAAAGATAATTCAGAGTCCATGGAAAAGATACAGAGCACTCTCTGCCTCAAATTCCTCAGTCAATGACTATGCTGGAGTTTGTGAACTTCAATTTGATAATGTATCGCTATGTACCAATGGCTTCTCTCTACTTAGTGTTTACGCCCCCTCAAGACCTAAAGCAGCGTTGTGGTGGACCACTTTCTAACCTATATGAAGTAAAAATATTTTAACAGTTTTGTGTTTTCTATAAGGATTACCTGGGAACTTATAAAGTTCACTGTGTACCCAGGTAATATTAACTCATTACATTATTTAATGTGTGTGATTTGCATTCCATGTTCTTTTAGTAAGATGATGCTGCACAGCACTCTTCTGAGCCCAATAATTGCCATCTTCATGACTTCAGCTGCGCCTACTTACATCACAGTTGGGTTTGTTGACTGTTATGTTCCTTCTTTAAAGGAGGGGTCAGCAGGGCCATTGGACCCTCATCAGAGTATTCAGCCGCTCCTCCCAGCCAGCTGTATGTAATTCTGCCCTAACCACAAATGGTCTCTGGATTGGGAAGGAAATCTGAGGAAGGCTAGGAAGAGAGAACTTGACCAATAAAAATGTCAACATCCGTGCCGGATAAAGACTTGTAGTGCATCTACTCTCAGGTCACCCACATGCCTGTCGGTAGCACCTCACCCACCTCTGTGAGTAAAGTCGCTGGTCCCCCAGGGTGAACTTTAATCAAACGGTTTGAAACCAGAATCTTAGAATGGGGATAAATGTTGCTTAGTACTCTCAGGAAGATAATTCTTACAACAGATGGAAAAATTATTAATGTTATCATGTCTCATGGTGTGAAGAAAGGAAATGAGAGGGGAAGGGAAAATTTTGTTAAGAAGGATTTATGTCATGTATGAAGACTGCGATGGCTGGACATTTCTAAAGGATAAAAGTCTATACAAGTGATTCAAGGTCTGAGTCAATATGATATAAAGATGAGGCAAAATTGTGTATCGATAATCTTAAAATTTCTAAAGTAATAGTTCAACCAAATGGTTTAAGCAACAAAATATATGTGAGTCAAGGTTTATTCAAGAATGTTGGGTTTTTGCCCATGCTTTATCTACATACCATTAAAAGTAATTAAAAGTACCACATTGGTGGAACTGACCTTCTTGGGTGTTTAACAACCATATTTAGAGGTCTATACTAATCTGGTCAGAGGGACTTGAAGGGGCAATTTTTGTCTCTTGCCCTCCAAGGTCAACTAAGTCCCAGGGGACTATGGTGTATCTCTTGAAATGTCCTGTACCTGTGGTGAATCAGCTGTCCTCTTCCTTGTTCACGAAGGACATGGAGACTCTACTAGGTGGACTCAAACCAGTGTCCACTCAGCAAGGAGGAGGGTCAGCACAGGAAAATGTTTCCTCAGTGTTTCCAAGAAAAGCCATGATCTAGCAGGACAGTCTGACTTATTGTCACACAGATGGAACTGGTAAAAGAAAGGTCTAGAGAGCCAGAGACTCCTCCAAAGCCCATGTGACCCCTGGGGGCCAGCTGCTCAACTGACCTTAACAGTAAAAATAGATGGGTTTATTTGAGCCAACTGCATGTACTTAAACACCCAACAGGAAATTATAACCAAAGATTAAAATGATTGGTATGGTTCTTTAAGAATACAAGGATTGTACTTGCCAGACATTAAGTTCATATAGGACATTATTCGCACAATTTCTCACTAATGATTTTGTTCTTAACAAATTTCAAATCTTGGTCTAATGCAGCAGCTAAGGAAGACAAGCCCACCATTGTTCTAATCTAAAAATTAAATAATGACTAATTTATTTTCTCTTCCTGAAAACATTTCCCTAGAAAACATTAGGGAACTTACACTGACTCTAGCCACTCCAGCAGCTATCAAAGTAACTGAAAACAAATCCTGACTTCACCACTCCCAAGTCCAGTTTCGGCAGCCAGAAGAAAAACAAGGAGGAACTCAATAGATGGATGCTCTTAGAAGTCCCCATCAAGAAATTCTGGTGGACTTCGACTTGGACATTTGAGTCTGTCCTGTTCTGGCTTTTCTGGTTCCCTGTCTAGAACACACAATACGAACGACTCTGGCCTTTACTTCTTCACATCTCCCAGGTACCAGTCAAGGATGTTCTTTTTTTTTTTTTCCCTACAGCTAACCACTATGCAATTTGAGGTCTTTTAGATAGACCCACTGGAGGGGTACCCCAATTTCCACAACCTGTGCCCCTATTCAGCCTGGAAGAATCCAGAGTGGTCAGTGCCCCAATTCCCTATGGGCAGTTAGGGTGATGTCTTCAGAGGATGTTTTGATAAGAATAGGAAGTAGAAATTGGCTGGGCAGAAAAGTGGCCAGCTTATTTCTTGGCTAAAAGCCAAAACATCCTGTACCTTTTGGCACCCTACTCTGTGCCAAAGGCCAAAAGTGTTTGGGAGCTTTTAACTAATCCCTAAAAGATTTTAGGGTTACTGCTTCAGAGAGGGAATGCTAAAGTGGCAAAGAGCCCCAGAAAATTAACTGGCATAGACTACACAATCTCCAGGCTATCTGTTGAAAAAACTCACTTTTCCAGTTTCACTGGTCAATCATTTGCTCCTAGGACCACCCTTAGGGAGGCAGGGTCACCTTAAGTTATGCTAAAGAGATGGGCAGAATACTAGTGTGTTAATGAGGTAGTGAGTTTTTCCTGCCTGCAATCCCACCTCCCAGTGCTGTGCTCTCTAATCCTTGGCCCAGAAAGTGCAGTCACTGGCCCAGTTAAATAAATTCAGCTGATTTAAACTCAGAATAAGTCTGGTGGTCCTTCTTAGTGATCCTGAACTCTATAACATATCCACCCCTCAGAGAGCATCTGTAATCTGAGTTTTCCTATGGTGAGTTTGAGTTACCCAAAGTGACTCCATTTTGCTCTCACTGGATGACAGCATTTTGTGCTTCATCCAGAAGCTCTTCCCTCCACCCCACTAGCCTCATCCACACAGGCAGATGTTCCCATCCAGCTGCACCTGCAGTTCAAGGAAGTTCATTGTTTCCGTAGTATCAGGAAGAAACTTTGTTTTGAAAAATGTCTAACTGAAACTCTCTGTTATTTGTCTTGCTCCTGGTAAAATCTAATTGTGGTTCTTGGTTTTATAAACCCTACCCTGTCCCTCCTTGGGGCCAAGAGTTCTCTCTGGTGTTAGCCTGCTCTCAACCACTGGCTAATCTGACCATCACTGTGTGATGTTCCTCTGTGGCTCAAGTTGGGTATAGCAAGAGGAGACTCTCCAGGAGCTCAAAGCAGTGAGCAAGACACTCTGCCTCAAACAAGCTGCGAGGTGAGGATTGACACTTGAAGTCAATGTGACTTCCATCCATGCACTGTGGCATGCGCAAGCCCATATCACACAGCAGGTGCACGCACATAGACACACACTGCACTCTGTGGAATAACTTACAATGAACATAATCTACACTAATGACTTTATTTAACCCCAACAAAACCATGTGTTTGTGGTGCTTTGAATGAGAAAGTCGCTATAGGCTCCAAGTATTTGGACATTTTGTCCCCAGTTCGTGGTGGTGTGTTGGGAGGTTTTAGGAGGCATGGCCTTGCTGGAGGACGCATGTCCCTATGGGCTTTGAGGCTTCTTAAGCCTTGCTAGATTTCTTCTCTCTCTGCTTCCTGTGCTTGTTTGAAGGCGTGATTGCTCAGTTTTCTGTTCCCTCCACCTCTGCTCCTTGCCTCGACCACCATTATGGACTTTAATCCTTTAAACTGTAAGCCAAATAACCTTTTCCTTTTATAAGTTGCCTTGGTCATGGTGTTTTATCATACAGAAAAATAACTAAATACACTTTTCTTGTATCTTGTGACCTGGGATCTGATGTTGTTTCCTGGAACTTCAGTTTGGTACTTTACCCCAAAAGATAATGAATGAATGGGAGCATGCTTGAGAATTAACATATCAAAGCACTGAGAGGCGTGCCTCATCTCCACTGCACACAGTGCAGATGAGGAAGGACACATGACCTTGGGTGAAGGAGATATTCTAGAACTAGGGATAAAAAGATGGATGGTCTGTTAAGATTAGAACTGTCAAGCTTGAACTTCCCCAATTGAAGCTGGAGAAATCATTTTGAATAAAAATATGAGTGGGGCCAATTCAGGGTCAGAATTTCAGAAACAGAGTTCTAGAGACAGTTCCATCAGCACAGTTCCACCACAGATGATTCCAAGAGACAGCTAGGGGAACAGGTGTCCTTCCAGTTCAGGTCCTGTCTTAAAAACTCGGCTTAAGAGTTAGACTTTCTGTTCAGGTGATTGTAATGCTAGCACAGTAACATCAAAGCACACAAAATCATACACACACGTACATACACATGTACACCACAGTCCATTTAAAAATATCATTTATTTTATTTTATGTGCATGAGTGTTTTGCCTGCATATGTATTTATAACTGCAATGTCCGCAGAGGCCAGAAGAGGGCGTTGGATGCCCTGGAACTGATGGTTGTTACTCACCATGTGGATGTTGGGAACTGAACTCAGGTCCTCTGCAAGAGCAAGGAGTGCCCTTAACCGCTGAGCTATTTCTCAAGCCCCAAATCCTTTTAAAAAGTTTTGAAGCATGAATTTATTTTCACACATTACCCATTTTATATTTCCTTCAAGACACACAGCATTATTGTGGGACTCTGTCATCCTGTGGAGAATGTCACTCTTGGGTCACAGGATGAGGACACTTCTTAAGAATACCAAAGCCATGGACCAGTGATGAAAGCACTTACCTCTCAAGCATGGGAGAAGAATTCATATCTCCAGAATGCCAATAGAAATTGGGCAGGCATTGTGGCTTTCTGTAATCCCAGTACCATAGAATGACTGAACTATTGAATGACTGAGACTGGGGATCCCCAGGGCAAACTGACCAGTGAGATTAGTCATCAGTGAGCTTTGGATTTGATTGACAGAGGTGGATGATTCCCAACATTAATCTCAGGCCTCCACATGCACACACGGATGCAAATGTGTATGCATATGCATCCTGTCTTAAGAATTCTCCTCTCACAGTGAGGCCGGGTGTTCAGCCCCCCCCCCCCCAGGTTTGAACCGATTGAGCGAATGGGGAATGCTCTCCAATTAGAGAAACTAGTTTATTGGGGGTTACTTACAAAGGATTCATCCACAGAGCGAGTGACAGAAATTTCATGTGGGAGGAGCCAGCATTTTGATCAGAATTGCGGTGGACCTTCAGCACACACACCCAAGATGGAGATCAGCCACTGGCTCACAGCGACTCCTACCCAGCTTTCACTGCTTTCCCCCAGACCCTCCCCTTCAAGTCACTGATTGGTTGGAAAGTAGTTGACTCTATTGGCTTCATCTCTGTCAATCACATTCTTGGAGATGTGTCCCTCGAGTCAGAGAGAAACTCTGTAAATTTACCCCTACACACCCACACACATAAAAATATGTATACCACACACGAAAAATGGAAAAATTAAACTAAATAATTACCAAAGCCTGCCTGGCAAGTAGCAAGAGGGTGGTCCATTTTCTAACCATCAGTATGATCAGCCCCACTCTGGGTAAAGGATCACTGAAGGTTCAAGGCCAGTCTGGGCTACAGAGCCCTTGTCTCCAACACCAAAACCAACCAACCAAACAAGCATAAAAATAAGAAAGAGAAAAAGTGAGTGAGGAGAAGCCCTAAAGGCAAGAGAGATGAGGCTCCAGCAACTGATTTTGCAGTGTGCCTTCTGTCCGAGGTTCACATCTGCGGCTGCGATAATCCCCTACAAGAGGCCGCGTGAGGGAGGAGAGGGTTTATCGGGCTCCAGTTCCAGTGACAGCCCGTCATTTAGGGGACGTCAAGGCAGGAATAGCTGGTTACATCACATGCACAGGCAAGAGCAGACAGAGCATTTGCTCCCACTCAAATGGCTCCCCTTCACTGTTCAGGAGCCCCAGCGTGGGGAGTGGCACTGCCCACAGTGGACTCCATCGTCCTTCTCACATCCATTAGCAATCAAGATAACCCCTCACAGACCAGTCCACAGGTGAATCTGCATAATTCCTCATTAAGACATTTTCCAGGTGATTCCAGCTTCCTTCCTTCCTTTCTTCCTTCCTTCCTTCCTTCCTTCCTTCCTTCCTTCCTTCCTTCCTTCCTTTCCTTTCCTTTCCTTTCCTTTCCTTTCCTTTCATTTCCTTTGAAACAGGGTCTCCTTGTAGCACCAGCTGACCTGGAACTCACTACTTAGAACAGGGTGGCCTCAATCTCACAGAGATTCACTGGCCTCTGCCTTCTGCCTGCCTATACTATAACACCTGTTGTTGTTTTTTTTTTTGAGATAGAGTTTCATTATGTCTCCCTGGCTGGCCTGGAACTCACTATGTAGAGCAGGCTGATCTTGAACTCACAGTGATCCATCTGCTCTGCTTCCTGAGTGCTGGGATTAAAGGCTTGCACCACCATTCCTGGACCCTTTTTTATTTTTACAGAAATCTAGTAAATATGTAAACCAGACACACATTATTTATAGTCATTACCAAGGGTGATAAACTGTCCATGATTGTACATGCTGGTCTGTAGTGTTACCATTGTAAGAAACATTAGATATTCGACTTTTCTTTTAAACCCTGTAAAACTTGGAACTCAATTTATGACAAGGAATTCTAACCTTTTAATCCCACCACATCCTGTAAGACTTTTGTTTAAGGAAAGGCCCTCAATCACAACTGAACCTGATGGCCTGCAGCCCCCTTCGCTCTGCACACCGGTTCTTTTAAACTAGCCAGCCAGGAAAGACTGTAGGGTTGGACTCTAGCGGATGGGGAAAAGACATAGGACTCTTGCATGAGGGATAACCTCCGGGTCCTGTGTGCTCGCTGGATCCGACTGACCACACAGCACTACACCCTTTTGCAAAGGTAAAACCTTTTGGGACTAAGAACCAAGGCAGGCTCACACAGGACCAAGAATGAAGGAGAGCTGGTGTGAGGGAGGGAGAAAACAAATGTTTTAAATGTGGAAGGGATGGCTCTTAGAAGGGAATGTCCAGAAGGAAGAAAGGTAGGTAACTCCCCTTGTGGGTTTTGATGAAGATTGGGGTTCAGTAGTCATCACCCTCTATGCTGTTCTGGTGTTAGTTCTCAGTTTCTTTTAAACATATTTACATAATGTTAGTTATGGCGCTAAGGCAGTGGGTAGGACCACTCAGACTCAGATGTTCTAAATCAGCCACATGTATTTCACTGGGCCAGTGACTGCGGTTTCTGGACTGAGAATTAGAGAGCACACACGGGGAGGTGGGAGTGCGGCCACACTCACCACCTCATTAACACACCAGTACTCCTCCCCCTATTCAGCATGACTTAGGGTGACCCTGCCTCCCTAGGGGTGGTCCTAGAGGCAAACGATTGACCAGTGAAGCTGAAAAGGGGGAATTTTCTCAATGTGTAGTCTATCTCAGTTAATTTCCTTGGTTATTTGCCACTTTAGTAATAACAGTCTCTCTCTCTCTCTCTCTCTCTCTCTCTCTCTCTCTCTCTCTCTCTCTCTCTCTCTCTCTCAGCAGTTAGGCTGTTTGTCCAGGCTACTAAGTGTAAGGTGTGAATGAGACCCCCAACAGTTTCAGACTCTGGAAGAAACCTGGAGCCAGAGCTTATCTAAGCCTTGCAAACTGCTCCAGATCCCAAATTCCTTGGCAGATAAGCAAGGAATTCACGAACAGCTCTGGAAAAGGACTATTTCCTGGCCAGAAGCTTGCCTTAAACATCAATCAGATGTCATGGCAACCCCCCTCCCCTAAAAGCCAGGAGGGAACTGAAGGTTTTTAAGGCTTTTGGGGACTTGGACAACGTGCTATGTTGTTGCTGGAGCTGCTGGGGCTGGCGCTGCGGGTGCTGCACTGGGCTTTGAGACTCAGACTTGGGCTGATCACGCCAGCCCGGTTCCCCGGAGCCCCAGCCCCAAGATGGGGGTGAGGGGGCTAGCGTTTCTCCACTCGTGGGTGCGGAGAAGCTAGTCCCATCTGGTCTTCTCTCAATAAAGCCGGGTCCTGTTAGCTGCCAGCGGAGTCTGGTCCCTTCTGTCTGCTGCGTCTCTCGAACCCTGAACCTGACACTAAGTACTAAGGCTACCTCTGTCACCAGTGTTACTGGAACTCACCTTAGCTGCAAATTTCGATGCAAGCCTTATGGATAGAGTAGAAATGAAGAAACCACATTAGGTGGTTTCTAAAAGCTCTTGCAATGTGACGGCATGGAAACCCTTAGGGTGGTTGCTAAAACCTTTGGAGCAGGAAGGGCCCCGGACAGGAAAAGGACTGGGTAAGGTAACCGAGCGTAGAGTCAATGCAGTGTGGGCCATAGCCAGGCCGCCTGCGCTTCTGTGGGCGTGGCGTCCCTTTCCGGCCAGGCGGGACACCAGCTTCCTCTCTGCACCTGGATGACCTGCCTAAGAGACGGAACATGAGAGGCTGCAGTTGGGGACCACCCCATAGGGTGACTGGCTAACCAAACTCATAGAGCCCCTTGCATTTCCGTGAATAAATGAGTTTGCTGTGGCGCGCCCTCCACACGCTTTTCACCGAGCTCCCAGGGTCTGTGTGCTGACTCCACGCGTCTTACTCCCTTTCAGCAGAGACCTCGCGTCCGCACAGGCCGGCCCTGAGCACAGGGACCCCAACAAATGGGAATCTTCCCCTACCCCCTGCTTTTAGCCAAGATTGAAGTCTTTGTTTTCCAAAACTGCCACATTCTCGCAACCTTTGCCACCATTTGTTATCTGTAAACCACTTAATTATCATGCATGTGCTAATTACCTTTTGCTTAATTATCATGTATGTGCTACTTGCCTTTTGCTTGCATTCCTCACACATGATTATAAATGCCCCCCCAAAACTTGACTAAAATACTGAGCCTTCAAGCAGGGCTTCTCAATCCTTGTCACCAGATCTGCGTAGGAGATTGAGCAAAAACCTGAGCAAGGTGCCTGGACTTTCAGTCCTGGTCCCTGGGGAGAAGGACCTTCCTCCACCTCCAGGACCCGACCATGTCTGAGGGAGGCCTGCACCTACTCCTGCACCTGCAGAGTGGGTTCCAAGAACCTGTCTGGACTTGCCCTTGCTTCCGCACACCCGGAGTGGGTTGGATTACGCCCCACGCCTGTCTAGCCAGCCCTCCATCCCCACACTGCACTTCCGGTTAGGGAAGCACCCCAAGTGCACCCCTCCTGGGACAGGGGCTGAAGAAGCTCATAGACCCAGAGCTCCTTTCTTGGTCTATGTCCCTTTCACCTCCAGTGACCTTTACAACTGGAGGGCCACAGTCCTCCACTTTCTGAGAAGCCACGAGCCCTCACCAGCTTGTTGGAAACCATTTTCTTTGCCCGCCACCGGGGCTGTCTTCAGGCCACTTCTAAGCAGTCTCTTCACAGCTGAAGGGAGACCAGATTCTAGCAGAAGCTGGATGGTGGCAGGTTCTGGGGCGGTGGGAGGAGATGTTGAGGACAGGATTGAGAGACCAGGACTGAGAGAATTCCACCCTCAA
Source organism: Eospalax fontanierii (assembly GCA_035773235.1). Taxonomy (NCBI): domain Eukaryota; kingdom Metazoa; phylum Chordata; class Mammalia; order Rodentia; family Spalacidae; genus Eospalax; species Eospalax fontanierii. Next base: position 11,744,777 of record CM069554.1, read on the forward strand.
CGCCCCCAAACTGGGATCCCAACACTAATGGCGGTAAGGAGGCACTAGACACCTATCGCCAGGCTCTCCTGACCAGAATGAGGGCAGCAGCTAGAAGACCTACCAACCTTTCAAAGGTCACAGAAGCAGTCCAGGGTAATCAAGTCTCTTGTCGCTTTTTTTGGAGCACCTCCAAGAGGCCTATGGGGAGTTCACCCCCATTGACCCAGATGCTCCAGAAAACCAGTGGGCCATTAATATAAGCTTTTTGACTCAGTTGGCCCCAGACACAGAAGTTACAGAAATCAGAAGGATTTGAAGGTATGAACAGGTCTCAGGTGCTGGAGATAGCACAGAAAACCTGTAATAACAGAGATCCTGATGAAGAGAAAGGTGAGAGGTCAGACAGAATTATGGGAGCTACTCTCAGAGAAGAGAGAGAAGAAGATCAGAGACGCCCCAAGCAACCCTGCGTTAGGTTGGAGAAAGACCAATGTGCTTATTGCAAAGAAAAGGACGCTGGGAAAATGAATGCCCACAGCGGAAGCAAGGGAGGGAAAGCACGTCCTCAGTCCGTAGATGCAGACCGACGGGGCTGGGCTCTTCAGCAGTGACGAGCCCCAGGAGCCCACGGGCACAGGAAACGTTGGCGAATCTCTCCTATTCTACTGATGTGGCCCACTCAGTACTGACCCAACCTCTGGGCCATTAACCAAAAGAAGAGCTGCCATACAAGGAGCTACAGGAATCAGAACCTACACTTGGAGCCCCACGCGAGCAGTGAAGCTTGGGTAGGGTGCAGTGACTCATTCTTTCCTTGTTATGAGTCTGCCCTTATCCCCTAATTGGCAGAGATTTGTTGAGAAAATTAGGGGCCACCATCAAGTTTAATGAAGCTGAAGCCACCCTGGACTTGAAGTATAGTTGTGTCCGTTACCGTCATGTCTCACCACTCGGGGCCAGCCCGAGTGGACTTTAGGGGGCCAACCTGAGGGGTTGAGGGTGAGTAGATGTGGAGTCAAGCCACAGACTCCGGAAGTTGGGCAGGAAGCAGCCCAAGCACTTGGCACTCCAAACTCATTTACTGAATAGGTGTACGAGCTCTTATAGGTCTGCTTTGATGGTGAGAGTAAAACAGTACCTAATCTTGAGAGATGCCAAGGCCAGCATCAGAAAACATATCTGCAACCACAAAGATGCAGGGATTTTGGTTCCCTGTCACTCACCCTGGAATACTCCACTGCTCCCTGTTGTTAACTCTGGCACTGAGGACTATCACCCCATCCAGGACCTAAGGGAGGTCAATATGATGGTGGAGACTATTCACCCAACTGTGCTAAATCCTTATATTCTGCTCAGTTTATTGGGCCAGATAAGGCTGTGAGTACTGTTGTGGATTTGGAAGATGCCACCCTCTCCTCACCTTTGGCACCTGTGAGTCAACCCGTATTTGCCTTTGAGTAGATAGATCCAGAGGAGGGTTTAGGGGGCTGGACTCAGCTACCCCAAGGATTCAAAAACTCCCCTTTACTGTTTGATGAGGCTCTTAGCACTGACCTGTGTGATACGGCCGAGAGCATCCCAGCATCACTCTCCTGCAGTATGTAGATGACTTGCTTATAGCTGCCCGCACCACTTAAGAATGTCAGCATGCAACTGAGGTGCTGCTTGAAGTCCTCCAGCGGCGAGGCTATTGGGTGTCAGCCAAGAACACTCAGGTATGCTCCAACAAGGTAACCCACCCAGGATACTGTCTGGAGGACGGCCACTGACTTCGTCTCCAAGCTGTATACAGGCTATCCTGAATATCCCTGAGCCGCAGGACAAGAGACAAGTCAGGGAGTTCACTATGAATGGTCCGGTTCTGCACACTCTGGATACCCAACTTTGCAGAGATTGGCAAACCACATCAATTATCAGAGTATCAGGAGAAACAGGCCCTTACAGTGGGGGCGGGGCGGGGGGAGGAACAGGAAGCCTTCCAGAGATTGAAGGTAGCCTTGGCCTCAGCCCCTGCCCTGGGTTTGCCTGACATCACCAAACCTTTCCACCTGTTTGTGTGGATGAATGAAAAGGAACAGCAAAGGGAGCACAGACACGAACTCTGGGGCCACGGGAAAGGCCTGTGGCCTGCCTGTCTAAAAGGTGGGACCCAGGAGCAGCAGGATGCCAGCTTGTGTTCGGCCACTGCAGTGTTGCTAATGGAAGCCGACAAACTGACTATAGAGAAGGAACTGATGGTCACCCCTCCACACTTCATTGAGATGCTCCTCTAAGGGGCCTCAGAGCGCTGGATGTCAAACACCCAGCTTACCCACTCCCAAGCCCGGTCGTCGAATGCCCCGGAATCAGGTTTACCTCCCTGGCGATCCTGAACCCCGCGTCCCTCCTGCCTGATTCCAGTGAGGAACCCGCCCAGAGCTGCGACCAGGTAAGTGACCACCTACGGTATAGCCGCCCAGACCCTCGGGACCAACCACTGGACAGAGTGGACACGGACCCGTTCACAGATGGGAGCAGCTTCATGAAGAATGGAGCCACGTACTCAGGAACAGCGGTGGTGACTCTTAAATAATCTGGGCCTGGTCCTTGCCGCAGGGAACCTCTGTCCAGAAGGCAGACCTCATCGCCCTAAGCCAGGCGTTGGGGGGAAGGACCAGGCAGTTAACATCTTTACTGACAGCCGGTACGCTTTCACCACTGTACGTGTCCACGGTGCTCTATACCAGAAGCGAGGCCTGCTCATCTCGGTGGGAAAATAAGAACAAAGAGAAGATCCTTGCCCTCCTAGTGGCAATATGGCTACCCAAGAGACTAGCCATCACCCCTATCGCCAGGTACCAAAGGGAGACTCAATGGAGGCGCAAGGTCTGCAAGGCAGACTGACCCAGAGCCAGTGGGGCCCCTCCAGGGAAAGAGAGGACTCTTCCAGCTGGTACTCATCTCTCTAACTGGCCACCTTGGTTAACTACCCTCCTGACAGCGATTACAGCCTCCCCCAGTCCCCCATTGCTGCCAGGTGTCACCACAGATCCCTGCATCCTAAACTGGCTTATGACATACACTCGGAACAGGATTAACTCAGTTAAGACATTGGCCTGACAAACTAGAAGCCGGTCAGTGGGACAGAGGGAATCAATGATTTGATCGATATGAACCAGAGCCAGTGTGGACTGTTGTGACCAGATAAACTCCATCTTAGAAGTTCCCCCTCCCCCAGGTCCAGTGTGGACTCGGGACCCTGCCACAGCAGATTCTACACATGGGCGCCATAACCATCCTCCCCAGGGGACTGTTCCCAGGAACTAGTTAATCACAGATCATTGTGTCACCATCCAAGCATTGCAAATATCTATCCTAACTACCACCAGGGCTAAGAGGAAATGTCCTGTTTACTCCCTTCCAACCCCAAACCCCTCTGTCCCCGACCCTACCATTGTGGGATTTGTGTGACTGTCACAAGATGATTAGCCATAGCTTGCTCTGTGTAATCAATACCCCTACCTGGAAAATCCCCTTCTCGGGTTTTTGCGTTAAAGAGCTGATTCACCGCCCCCGGGCACTGCAGTCCCTCCTCCCGAGCTCAGGGCAGGAGTCCAAGCTGGCTTAATGAAACTTTGAATCTGAACCTGATCGGGCGTCTGGTGGGCTTTTCCTGGCCTTCTCGAACTCTGTAACACTGCTATAAAGCAAGTGCCTTTCCCCAGAGTGGTCTTTTTACTCCAAGATATAACAGAGAGCCAGTGCCTTCTTCAGGAGCCTGAGAAAAGAATGTTGAAAAGATAAAGGGAGAGATTTGTAAGAAACACAGAATACTAGTCTTTTCTTTCAAACACTTTAAAACACTCGGGGCATGGGTCATGTTGGTACTGCGCTACCCAAATGGGCGAATGAGGCGCGGCCGTGCCTGCCCTTCCCCGTGCAAGTCCAGCTCCAGTCTCCAGAGGGCGCTGCTCTCCCGCGACTGCTTAGCCCAGGCCCCCGCTTCCGGGCGGCGTTTCAGCCTGTTTATTGTCCTAGCCTAGATTTGTCTTGGCACGGTGGAAATGACTTTAGGCTTGCAGGGGTGGCCAGAGACACACGGGGATGCTCCAGAGCTCAGGCCTGTTTAGCGCACTGTGAGAGTCGCAGCTGTTCCTAAAAGGACCTGATGGAGCTGGACGTGGCGTTCGCCTGCCATCCCAGCAACGGGCCGGCAGAGGCAGCAGCGCGAGCAGCTCAAGGCGAGCCAGCTACCTGAGACCCTGTCTCAAGCTTACGTGTACGTTTGTATAGTACTATATAGCATATTACTTTGTAATTATATCATATTATGTCACAGTATATGTTATACACGTGCCTCGAGTGGTGGCACACACCTTTAATCCCAGCACTCGGGACACAGAGGCAGGAGGATCTCTGTGAGTTCCAGGCCAGCTGGGGCTGCAGCAAGACCCTGTCTCAAAAAAGACCAAAAAACAAAAACAAAAAGACAAACCCCCCCAAACAAATATTTATACATATACTATGTTATATAATAATATATAATACATAAACATTATAATGCATATATCAATACTATATTTATTATCATTTATAATACATACTATATAACACATTATTTTATAACATATGTGTATAATATACATTATGTAATTATATATTATGTGTACATTATATCTACTATATTAAATATATATCATGTATGATATTAGATATCATATATAACATATATGCATATATTATACATAGCATATATTTGTATATAATGTATTATATTCATGTAATATATTCTATATGTATCTAACATATGCAGCATATTATATATCCTGATCATATAACATATTATACACTATATATGCATGTAACACATTATGTATCATGTGCATATAATGCATTACATGCTGTATGCATGCAATATATATTATGTTATGTGTATGTAATATATAGTACATATATGTAGCACATATGATTCTCTCCTAGAATAAACTAAGGCACCTTTGAATGGGGAAGCTGGGGCTGGGGAGACTTCCAGCTCAGTGTTTAAGAGCACTGGCTGCTCCTTCAGAGGACCTGGGTTGGATTCCACATGGTGACCGACAACTATCCACAACTCCAGTTCCAGGTGATCTGATGCCCTCTTCTGGCTTCCATGGGCATTGCATGCACATGGTGCATTACATGCAGGCAAAGCACTCACACACATGAAAATAAAGAAATCAATATTTTAAAGAAAGGGGATATCTGACCACCTTCATCATGTCTGTGTGTTTACTTCCTTTCTTCTCTCTAACTCTGTGTCCTGATTCACAGACTCCATTGTCTGCCATCAACCAAAGAGCGATACTGCTATACAGAATTTTCCTCCCTCCCTCCCTCCCTCCCTCCCTTCCTTCCTTCTTTCCTTCCTTCCTTCCTTCCTTCTTTCCTTCCTTCCTTCCTTCCTTCCTTCCTTCCTTCCTTCCTTCCTTCCTTCCTTCCTTCCTTCCTTCCTTTCCTTTCTTTTCCTTTCCTTTCCTTTTTGTGTTTTGAAACAGGGTCTCATTTTGTAACCCTGGCTGGCCTGGAACTCACAATGTAGACCAAGCTGGTCTCAAACTCACCTGCCTCTGCCTCCTGAGTGCTGGGATTAAAGGCATGTGCCACCATGCCCAGCTCTATATAGAATTCCTAACACAAAGTGGGCAGAACAGGTAAAGGCCTTCCAGCCCACTACCCTTGAGGAGTACTGTCCCCCTAACCCATCGCCTTGCCTTCAATTATTTTGACACAGATCTCAACCGTCTTGCCCAGTTGTCCCTGAAATGGAAGGGAGGTGGGGCTCTGGGACCTGGTGCCTCCCAGGCCCAGGGGGCTGGGAGACACCGACTTCAGTGACTCCAGGCATTTGCTGCACAAACGTGGGTATGATGTCGACTCTAGCACACTTGTAAAAAGCTGGGCATGGTCACATGTGCCTGTGACCCCAGCACCGTGGGGTCGGAGACAGGAGGATGGCTGCGGCTTGCTGGGCACCAGCCAAGCTCCAGGTTCAGTGAGAGACCCTGTCTCAAGGGGATGAAGTCAAGAGGGATGAGGTGACCTGGGGTCCCACTGACAGGAGCCCACACTGAGCCACATGTGTATTCATACACTCCCCCCGCCACTTACACATACACAACAGAGTGTATGCTCCAGCAGACAGATGCTCCAGTCCCTTCTATACAAAGGAGTTATGTTTGCCAAGAACCTGTTGACTTTTTCAAAAAGATTTATTCTCATTTTTATTTACTGTATGTGTATATCTGTGTGTGTGCACCACATGTGTGCAGTGCCCATGGAAGCCAGAAGCGGGTGTGGGCTCCCCTACAGCTATGGTGACAGGCGGTTGTGAGCCTCCCAGCATGAGTACTGAAAACTGAACTAGGTTCCTCTGGAAGAGCAGCAGGCGCTCCACACCCGTCTCTGCGGCACCAGCCTATAGACTTTAAACCTCCTGCACAGGACTCAGAACTCCTGGCAGATTGCAGACGCTCTTGTTCTGTTAGGGTTCCCGGGGACTCTGTTTCTGGTCACCCCAGACAGAGGCCCAACAAGCTATTCCACCCAATCCTAACTTGGTGAACCAATGAGGTTCCTGGGGTTGCTGACAGAAACAGGGGCCACTTGGGTAGCTGTATCACCAGAACGCCCAGCACAGGGAGGCCCACACCATGCCCCTGGGAGCCCTGCAGGGCCAGCGGGCAGCTCTGCTGCAGTCTGGCAGGCAGCTTCCGGGAGGGACTGTTCTGAGCCTGGCTTGCCTCCCTAACTCCCGCCACCAGGAATATGCAACCTCAGCCGGGGGGATTCACAGCTGCTATGGACTTGTTAGACTGTTCTTTAGGGAAGCAGGACAAGAAAAAAAAATCTGTAAATACTCATTTAAAAAGTTTTTATTTATTATTTTTATTTTATGTGTATGAGTGTACTTACCACATATATGTAAATGCACCCGTGATGTGCAATGCCCCTGGAGGTCAGAAGAAGGTGCAGGAGTCCCTTAGAACTGGTGTTATGAATGGTTGTTAGCTGCCATGTGGGTATTGGGACTTGAACCTGGGTCCTCTGCAAGAAGAGCCAGTGCCCTTAACCACTGAGCCATCTCTCCAGCCTCAGATGAGCTTTTATATGGGATGTGCAGGTGCATGTATGTGTACTGTGTAGCAATTTCCTCTGAAACATCCCATCTTAGACCGAAGCTCAAGGAGATGCACAAAGTTCTTAAGGGAGCCTCCTTAATACTCAGAGCACTCTGTCTCAGGAAGTCCCAGAAACTGACAGCATTCACAAGGCCCCTTCCTCTCCACAGTCACAGAAGCAGGGAGAGGAGAAGCCCTGCTCAGCTGCCTGCAAGTCGTACAGTGTGCTCCGGGGTCCCACCTGTCCAGTGGTCCCTCAAGTGGGCGTTGGTGTGGAGCAGCCTTCAAGTCGTCTGTGATCCTGTGAGTAACCCTCCTAAACTCGTTGCTCACCAAGGTGGAATTCAGTGGTATCCTGACTGGCCTGTCTTCAGTTCCTTTTCTGGGGTGAGCAAATGTTTGTCCACATCTCCCTGGCAGTCGTGTCACACCACAGCCCGTGGAGGACAGTAGTCAGCCTCCAGTGTCTTTCCTAATCATGCAAGGCAGTGTCTTTCACATGAATCCAGATGTTCAGGATTTAGATTCTGTCTGGGGACCCCATCTCCGTGTCCTGCCCCGGAATTCCAGGTGATCCTCCACACACACCCCCTGCATCTATGTGGGTGTGGAGATCCAGACTCTGGTCCTCATGCCTGTGTGGTAAGCACTTGACTCAGTGACCCACCTCCCCAGTGCCTCCATTTAAGAGACGGGGTCTCATGTAGCCCCAGCTGGCCTCAAACTTACTATGTAGCCAAGACTTGAACCGCTGGCCCTCCTGCCCATCTCCCAAGTCCTGGGGCTACAGGCTATGCCGCTGTGCTAGCATATATCAGGTTACTTGATGAAACAGCCACATAACCTGTGTTCCATGCCCGGAATCCGTGAAAAGTTGTAAAGAAACCGACTGCAAAGTTGTCCCTGATCTCCATGTTCAAGGTGTGACATGGCTCCCTTCCCCTGCCATTCACATCACACACTAATAACAGTAATAGTAATTCTTAAGACTTATTTTTATTTTTAATTATGCAATGTATTTGTGTCTGTGTGTGGGTTTGTACATCTGTGTGCATGTGTGTGTGTGCAGTGCCCTCCACTACCAGCAGAGGACATCAGATCCCATGGACCACATTTTCTTTTTAATTTGTGTGTGTGGGGTGTGTGTGTGTGTGTGTGTGTGTGTGTGTGTGTGTGTGTGTTTGTACTGGAGCAGAAGAGGAAGAGGGCATTGGATCCCCTGGAACTAGAGTTTCAGACAGTTGTTAGCTGCCATGTGGGTGCTGGGAACTGAATTTGGTTCTCTTACAAGAGCAGCCAGTGCTCTTAACCACTGAGCCATCTCTCCGGTGCCTGGACCACATTTTCTGCATCTGTGGTACAGGATCACAGCATCCACCTCTTGGTGTTGTTCTTCAAATTGCTGGCGCGGAATGCCAACCAGCCAGCATCCCGCAGCCTCATAGATCACATGTGCATCAGTGAGTTGGCAAGCCTGGCACACAACAGTTAACCACCAGGCCTGGCAGAGCGCCTGGCTCAGGCACTGCCTGACAGCCAAACAATTTCTTTCATGTCTCACCAGTTGCTGAGAAAATTGGGCAGGGCAAAGACCAGAAAATGCCTAAGACAAAGGTTACCAGGAGCGCTGGAGGCTGGTCTTCCGCGTGGCTCTGGGCCCAGAAAACCTTCTCCAACCTACTTCCCAAGACACTCTTGAGTTGGAGCTTTGCACACCCACAAGAAGAAGAGGCAGCCAGAGCCCTCAGCAGGCACCGGGATGGCCCCTGTGCATCCAGAAGACCTCCAGGCTTGCTGAGGGCTGTGGTGACACAGAGAAGAGCAGCTGCAGAGAGACCCACTGGTTGATTATCCACTGGTACCCACTGCGGCCACACATGCCGAGCTGGGCCAGCAAGGTTCTTGCCCCCTTTCAATCCACATTCCCAAGGGAGATGCAGTGGGCTCATGGAGACATGTGGGCTCAGGGTGAGTACCATGCAGAAAATTGAAATAGGTGGCCTTGGGATTGGCCAGGCCAGACAAGGCAGGGATGGTCAGGAGACTGGAAGGGGTTGCTGAGAGATGTAGCCTGGAGCTAGATAAGGTCACCAACGTGTGTCTAGACCAGAAGTCGTGGTGGTGTGTAGAAAGGTGGTGGGGGCTGTGTTGGCTACGGGGTCACTAGAGAAGCCAAGGCCAGCAGTACACCCCAATTTACCTTTCTGAGCTAGTGACAAAGTTCTCTTTCTGGCCCTCAGTTTTCTCATCCATATAATGGCGACAGTCATTGTTTTGTTTTGAGACAGGGTCTCCCTTTAGCCCCAGCTAGCCTGGAACTCACTATGTAGACCAGGCTGGCCTTGATTTCATAGAGACCCGCCTGCCTCTCTCTCCCAAGTGCAGGGGTCAGAGGCTGCATCAACACGCCCGGTTACTTACTAGAGTTTTACAGTTGAGAAGCCCATGCACCAAGCCCTGCGTTTCATCCCCAGCACGCTGTAAACCAGGGGAGGTGATGCATGCCTGTCATCCCAGCACTTGGGAGATGGAGGCAGGAAGATCAGAAGTTCAAGGTCATCCTCAGCTACATAACATGTTCAAGGTTAGCCTGAGCTATAAGAGACCCTGTCTCAAAGGCAACAAAAATACAGTTGTCTAAAGTATGGGCCCAGAAAACCCATGCTGTTTGAACATCGCCAGCCTATATTTGTTTTTTTGAGACGCGACATCACTATGTAGTCCCGCCTGGCCCGGAACTAACTGTCCTGCCTCAGCCTCCAAAGTGCTGGGGGACAGGTTTATACTACCACATCTTTATTTTATAGACAACGTGTGTGTGAATGCATGCAATGTGTGTGTGAGTACCAGAGTGTGTGCACGAGAGTGCGTGTGTGCGCGCTGACCGCGCATCACTCTGCTGATTGCCTTACAGACCTTCTGCCTTGCCTCTGTATTTTATGGTGGACATTTGGACATTAATTCACCTGTTGACCACGATGCCTCGGGGATGGCTTCTGAGGCAGGTGTCCTGACAGATCTTTGCTCTGGTTTCACAGACGTCGTGGAAGGTGCCTGGGACAGAAGGCCAGCTTCTTAAATCCCCCAGAAGACAATGGAGGAGCTGGGGGTGACATACTTACGGCCACGCAGTTTCACTCTGTGTCTGTCACAGGGGTTGCTACTACTGGGAGGTGGCCAGGCAGAGTGAGAGATCCCAGGGCAGTTCCCTCTCTCCCCCCGCGACCCCTCCTATAGTCTTCTGCCTCATTTTCTCTCCAATCCCACTCCCTCACCCTCCCCTCTTGTTTGTCCTTCCTGTCCATCTTGTGCTATAGAGATTCCGCCTAGGGTCTTATGTGTGCTAGGAATGGATTACTGCTGAGCCACATCCCAGCCCCTCACTGGGAGTCCTAGGCAGGGTCCTTGCCCCCAGCCCTTCGCCCAGTTGATGCCCTTGGCACCCCCATTCCTGACAACCCCTAATATCTGCAGACACTGTAGCACTCTGGCGTGGGCAGAGTGACCCAGGTAAGACCTCAGGCCTGCATAGCCCTCCTGGGTGCCAGACAAGCTTATGAGAGGGTCAGGAGTCTAGACGTGGTAGAGGTTCTAGCCAGTGTTTGCTCTCTAGGCTGTCCTGTCAAAGCTGGGCACAGCTCCCAGAATCCCTGTCCTCCCTCTGCACACCTGGGCTCAGGCTCAACTTACAAAGAGGCCCCAGGGGACCCAGGTGTTGGAAAGAGTGGCTGGTCCCCTGGCCCCCAGCGCCTAGTGCTGGGAAACCACAGTTGCTATGGTGACTATTGAGCTTTTGTGAGAAGCTGGAAGAAGACTGTGGTACGTGGTTGGAAGACTGTGGTACGCGACAGTTGTTGGAAGGCCGCTCCCATGCTTCCTGGTTAGGGCTCGCAGACCAGGGGGCCCTGACCGGAGCAGCTGAAGCTCTCTGTGGGCACTGGAAGTGACTGAGGCAGCGAGTCACCAAAGTGGCCACAGGCTGTGAGACCAGAGCCTCCCCAGATGGCCCCACAGCCACAGATGTGAGGTCTCTGGCCCCTTCCCCAGGGAAGGAGCATTTGTATGTGTAGACAGCATGAGCGTGGGCCCCCTCAGCCCTGGCACCCGCCGGCGGCTTCTCCAGGGTCAGGCAGGCCCTCTCCCAGCGCCTCAGTCCAGCAGTGTGTCCATCTTCATCAGCTCCACCTTCTCAGGTAAGGTTAGGGCTGGGGGTCTGAGGCTAGTGGGCCTCCTTGGTAGTGTTTGGGTGATGGGTATGCCTCACAGGGCCCTCCAAGAGACTTCGGTGTGCATGCCGATGTGCTGGTGAGCCACATGGGACACCATTGTCGGGAGGCCTCCTGGAAGCTCTGTTCCTTCTTCCATCAAGCAGACCAAGCAGTTTAATAGTTGCTCTGAGTGAACTGATATTGCAACCCACACTTAGAGAGAAATCCTGTGTGCTATATTTCTTTTACTTTCTTTTGAGCTGTTTGTTGGGAATGGAACCTGGGCATGGTGTAGCAGGTATCAGAGGTGGAAACTGAGATCTCACACATGCTTGAGGATGCTGAGGCTGGACCCGGCCTCATGTCTGCTCCATAAGCACTCTCCTACTGAACCACATCCCCAAACCCCCAATCATGTTTCTTAAAGAAAGTTGTGTATGTGTTTGTGTCTCTGTGTGTGTGATTCTAGGGACTGAATCGCACTTTGTGCATGTTAGGTAAACAGTCTGCCACTGAGCTACGTCCCCTGTTCCTGTAAACCGGCGGGGGGGCGGGCAATCACGTGTCATGGCACATGTGTGGAGGTCAGAGGACAACTTGGGAGAGTCGGGTCTCTCGTTCCCGCTGGTGGTCCCAGGCATAGAACTCAGGGCCTCAGACTTGGTGACCTTTACTTGCTTTTCTAGTTTGCTTTCTGTTGTAACGAAATTCTGACCAAAACCAGCTTGGAGAGGTCAGAGTTTATTTCAGCTTACAAGTCACAGTTCATCATTGAGGGAAGCCAAGGCAGGAGCTGGAGGCAGGAGCTGGAGGCCATGGAGGATGGCTTGCTCTCTTTGGCTTGCTCATGACAATTCTTATACAGCCCAGACGCACCTGTCGGGGTATGGCACGGCTCACAGTGGGCTCACCTACACCAATCAACACTCAAGAAAATGCCCACAGACCTGGCCTCAGGCCAGTCTGATAGGGAAAATTCCTCAATTAAGATTCCTTTTTTCTTGGTGTCTCTAGTTTGTGTCAAGTTGACAAACGCTAACCGATACGGCTGACCTTCAACTTGATGCACAAACAGACTAAACGGTAACCTCTCCTTCCCTATCGACCCCAAGATCCCATGTTAATATCATAATAAAAATAGTATAAATTTTAAAGTTTCAGAGTCTTTAAAAAATTCAAACACATAAAATCATTAAAAAAGTATGATTTCCAAATTTCAAGCCGTGTATGGTGGCACATGCCTTTAATCCCAGCATTGAGGAGGCAGAGGCAAGCCGATCTCTGTGAGATGGAGGCTAGCCTGGTCAAGAAAGCAAATTCTAGGTCATTCAGGGCTATAGTGAGACCCCATCTCAAAAAAATAATTCAAACACTTTAAAAATTCAACGTCTCTTTAAAATATCCAAACTCTTTTAGGCTGTAAAATTTTTTAAAAGTTAACCGTCTTATTTATTCCAAAGGAGAAGAATCGGGCACACTTAAGCAAAACCAAAGTTCAGTACCATAACTCAATGCCTGACATCTAGGATTCACTCACAATCTTCTGGGCTCCAGAAGGCTTGGCCAGCTCCTTCTCTGCCATTCACAGCTCCCACGGCTTGTCTTCCAGGCGCAGGCTGGCTCCACCCCACCCCTGCCGCTGTCCTTAGTGGGTGTCTCACAGTCCTGGGGTCCCCTCTGCAGCTGAGGCGACACCTGCACCAGTGGCCTCCTCTGACCTCTCAAAGCACCAAGCAAGCTGCAGTTAATCTCCACGGCCCATTCTTGTCTTCAAAACCAGTACTACGTAGGCGATTTTGACACGTTGCCAAGTTCAACGTCCAGCTTGAGATGAGCCTTCATCCCTCCTCTGGACCAGAGCCCCTGTGTGCTGACCGTGAGGAAATAGTTCCCAGAAGATTTCACCTCAGTGGTGCTGGTCTCTTGCTAATCACAGCTGATTTTTTAGCCCCCACTAAACAGCATCTATTGTCTCAGTAAAGCAAAGGTTTCACTTCCAATAGATTCTTAATTCAAAATGTAACACACAAATGGCCCAGATAGCCTCTGATGCACTCTCAAGGTTCCCTCTGAAACATCACGAGCTGGGCCTGTTCTGTCTGCATTTCTTTCGTTGTTCCAATCTTCCTAGTTCCCACAAAACAGCTCACTAGGCTCCAAGCACTCAACTGCTTTTCCAACCAAAGTACGAAAGGCTCCACAACCCTCTTCAAACAGCATGGTCAGGTTTGTCACAGCAATACCCCATGGTTCAACAAAGAATATGCCCCAGAGATACGGCCATGGGCCAGTCTGACAGAGGAAATGACTCGGTTAAGGTTGCTTCTTCCCAGGTGGCTCTAGTCTGTGTCGAGTTGACAAAGATCAATAAATACACTTACTGAGTCATATATGACTCCTGTGTTCCAACTTGTATGTTCGCTCCCCTTTACCCAAGCTGTAACTGTAGTGAGAGTACGAGCTCCATACAGCTGTGTCCTGGTGATATTTAATCCATTCTTCAAAAGTTAAACAAATAAAGCTGGAGCGTGGAGACCCCTGCTCTGATTATCTGCCAGTTTCTGTAGTATAAATCCTCCTGTCCCCAGTCTCATGCTGAGCACGTAAGACGCGCACACTTTTGTCCGATGTGCCGTTATCCCAGGCTAATCCTCCCAAAGTGCTTCAAGCTCCAAGCTCACAGGCCGGTCTCATCAAATATTAGAGAGGCAGGAATCTCAAGTGTTCCTGGTCTTCCTTCCCATGTAATGCATATTCCATTATAAGTTCAATTTTATTGTGTTTATTTACTCGTTTGGAAAATTTTTATTAAATTCATCACATTAACTTACTTTTTGTTTGTGTATTGACTACGCATCCGGTGGCACGCATGTGGAGGTCAGAGAACAGCTTGTGAGAGTCGGTTTTCTCCTTCCACCATGTGGGTCTGGAGAATTGAACTCAGGCTGTCAGACTTGGTGACATGTGTCTTTACCCACTGAGCCATCTCACAAGCCCTGTATTTAATTTCTTGAGACAAGGTCTCACAACATAGCCCAGGCTTGCCTCGAACCTACCATCCTCCTGCCTCAGCCTCCTGAGTGCTAGGATCACAGGTGTCACTGGGACTGGCAAACATTTGAACTTACTCTTTATACTTCGTTGTATGCGTTTGTGATACCGTTTCTTGTAGTCCGGGCTAACCCTAGATTTGCTGTGTAGGCAAGGCTGGCCCCCCTGCCTCCACTCCCCAAGTGCTGGATGACAAGCCTCAATCACCACTCCCCACTCCTTTAAAAAAGATTTATCATTTTATTTATTTATCTATGTGTGTGCACGTGAGTGCAAAGCCCTTGGAGGCCAGAAGAGGGTGCTGTATCTCCTGGAGCTGTAGTTACAGGTGGTTTTGAGCCACCTGACATGGGGACAGAGAACCAAACTCAGGTTCCCTGAGAGAGCAGTGCGTACTCTTGACCACTGGGCCATCCCTCCAGTACAATTAAGAAATATTTATTTATTTATTGATTGATTTATTTTTATGTGTATGAGTGCTTTGCCTGCATGTAGGTAGTCATGTAATACCTGTGTAGTCATGAGAGGGCGTCGGATTCCCTGGAACTGGAGTTATGAACAGTTATGAACAGTGTGGGTGCTGGGAACCGGACCGGGGTTCTCTGGAAGAACAGCCAGTGTTCTTAACCGCAGAACCATCTCTTCAGCCCCCATCCATCTTTTCTTTTGGACACATAGTCTCATTATATATATCTGACTAGCTTTAAACTCAGTCATCCGCTTGCCTCTGCCACCTGAGTGCCAGAATTAAAGGCTACACCACTAGAAGAGAATTTAGAATTTTAATATTGGTTATGTTAACAAGTGGCTGGCAGCATTGTTGAAGATTCAATGTTTGCCTTTCCCAAGCCAGCTGGGGCTGGCTATAGCCTGCCACAGGGATGAACCTGTATTTGCTTGGTCTGTTGGTTTGGCAGTGCTGGGGATGGGACCGGTATATGCATGAGAAGCATGAGGCACTGAGCCCCAGGCCAGCTTCTGATTACACAGACCTTACTGTGTATTGTGCTATCTTTCGTGCTTAGCAAGGCTCTGGTCATGAATTAATCTGATAAATACTTTATGAGCCTAAAATACTTTAAAACAGCCTATGAAAAGGTGATCACACACTTAAATCTGGGGCAACTCTCAAGCTAAGCTTTGTGAGTAGATTCATTATGGTGCCCTGCCTAGAATCCCCCAGTGAGGGCCTGGGGCAGGGCTCAGAGGTACATCCCCCTGCCTAGGATGCTCCAGTGAGGAGTTAGGGGCATGGCTGAGGGGTAAACTTCCTGCCTAACCTGTGCAAGGGCCTGGGTTTTATACCAACATAACTAACAAAATAAATACAATAAAACATACCTAGGTCACCTTGCCTTTCAGATAAACCATCAATAAAATGACCGCAAAATGCTGCCAGAGTGGGAGTTGTGTGTGGTAGCAGGTTATTTCTTTATTTACCTGGCTTGTGAGCTCAACTAAGAGTCCTGGTTCTGCTTTTTGTTTTGTTTTGTTATTTCGGGGAGTGGCGGTTAAAGCCCAGAGCCTCGAGCACGCTGGCCTCGGAGGGTCCATCTTCTTCCTGTGGTCCTGGGCTGTATGTCCTGTATGTTATCTGGTTATCCTGATTTAGGCTGGGCTAATTCTGCTTGGGCTGGACTGAGGGTTTCTTGAGTTGTGATGCTGTGGAGCTCACACAGGCTTCCCGGGTGATTTCCTTGGTTCGACCTCCTGGTTGCTGCTTTTTTGCTTTTTTTTTTTTTTTTTTTTTTCTAATTTAAAAGTTACATTAATTTTATTCGTGTGTAGAGAGAGGGGATGTGCACACCACACCTTGTGTGCGGAGGTCAGTGGACACTGGGAGTCTGTTCTCACCTTCCACTTGAGGATCAAACTCTGCTCATCAGGCTTGGTGGCCAGTGCCTTTACTGCTGAGCCATCTCATTGGCCCCATCGAGGTTTTTAGTCCTTGGTATGCAGGGAAGGACTTCAGCCTTGGAGGGGACTAATAGGCGGTGGGATGGGCACAATTCTGGTTCTTCCCATTAAGCCCCTCCCATCTGTGCCTTACAGATATGGATGCAGAGAGAGAGGCCCTCCAATGCACTGCCTACCCTGAGGTACAGAGCTTCTGCCAGAAGCAAGGCTTACAGTTTGAGGTAAATGTCCGCAGGCCCTGGAAGTCACACCCAGCCCTGACCCCGACCCCGACCCCAACCCCGACCCTCTAACCCTGACCCTGACCCCGACCCTAACCCAGACCCCAACCCTCTAACCCTGACCCCGACCCCGACACTCTAATCCTGACCCCAACCCGGACCCCCCACCCTGACCCCGACCCCGACCCTCTAACCCTGACCCCGACCCCGACCCCGACCTCCACCCCGACCCCAACCCTGACCCGGCCCTATCAGCCGTTCTCTGTGCTCTACTTAGGGCCCCAACTTTGAGTCTCAGAACTCGGAATGATTTTTTTTTTTTTTGGATGCAGGGTCTCATGTAGCCTGGGGTCTCACTGTGTAGCTGAGGTCGCTCTCAAACTCCAGATCCTTCTACCTCCACCTCCCCAGTAACCAGATGACAGGAGTGTGGGAGTGTGCCATAACTCCAGCCTGTGTAGTGCTGGGGTTGGAACCAGGGCTCCATGTTTGCTCGGCAAGCACTTTATCAACACACTCTCTCTCTCTCTCTCTCTCTCTCTCTCTCTCTCTCTCTCATTTGTGTGTGTGTGTGTGTGTGTGTGTGTGTGTGTGTTTGAGGCAGGGTCTCACAAGCAGCCCTGGCCGATCTGATCTGGAACTCACTATGTAAACCAGGCTGGCCTTGAACTCAGATTTGTTGGTCTCTGCCTCCCGAGTGCTGGGATTAAAGGTGTGCACCTCCATACCTGACCTCCTAACCTTTTTGATAGACTATCTCATATAAGCCAGCTTGGCTTTGAACTCCTGACCCTCCTGCCTCTACCTCCAAAGCACCTGGATGAAGTGTGCACCACACACCCAGCTCCATTCTTGATACACTTTTCAGAAAGGATGGGGCTGTGGAGAGGCCCTGTCTCCAAAACTTAAAAAAAACAAACATAGAAAACACGACTGAGGAGGTAGTATGTGCAAGGACCCTGGGGTCATTCCACACACCCCCCAGACACACACAGGACTGATGAATGCAGGTCCTTAAAGTGCACACTGTTCCCCAGGAGAACGTTACAGCACCCTGGCTCCTGACCACTTCCTTTCCAGTGTGCCTGGCAAGCGTTTCCACCCTTTCCTCTCCAGTCATTTGGTCCAGTTGCTTTTCCCACATGCCATGGCGGTGGGGTGGGGGGGTGTCAGTAATTCATATTTGTTTCTCTCTGGGTTAAGAATTTACAGAGGCAGGATCATCTCCGAGTCCCCTTTGTCTCCCTGTCATACGGCCTTCTCCTGGGTCAGTGCTGGTGACTTGACCTGAGCCACTCTGCTTAGCCTCCCTCCAGCCAGAGAGTGTACGTAGATCTGGGGCGTGTGGTTGCTAAGGAGAATTTGCTGGGTGGAATTCCTGCCAGTTTAAATGCCCTGCTTTACAGGGAGTCCTGCCAGCAAGCATGGACATGCCCTCGCTTTAAAAGGAACAATGCACAAACACCCAGCTTCCTCCAGAAAGTTTGTTTTTGGTTGTTGTTGTTTTGTTTTTGACAGAGGGTCTTGCCATAGCCCCAGCTGACCTGGGACTTGCTGTGTAGACCAAGCTGGCCTGGATTTCAAAGAAATCTGCTACCTCTGCCTCCCAAGTGCTAGGATTAAAGGCAGGAGCCACCGCACCTGGCAGAAAGTTGGGGTTTTTGTTTTCATTGTTGTTGAGACCTGGTCTCATGAAGCCTGGACTGCGAGTGAACTCGCTCTGTAGCTGAGGCTGCCCTGAGCTTCCACCTCCACAGCGCTAGGAAGATGGGCACGTACCATCCAACATGCTGGACAGTGCTGGGGATCGAGCCCAGGGCTTGGTGTTTGTATGCAAGGCGTGTGCTAGGCAAGCTTTCTGCCGCAGAGCCACAGTCCCATGAAGACTGCTCAAGTGAACCCTTTCTCGCTTCTTTCATCCTCTCCCTTCCCCTCTTCCTTTCTGTTTATTTTCCTTTCTCCTCTCATGAGACCGTCTCTCACTGTGCAGCCCAGGCTGGCCTTGAACTCAAAATCCTCCTTCCTGCCCCAGCATCCAGCATCCGGGGCCTTTCCTTATTGCGCATGATCTTCCCCTTCTGAGAAAGGATCAGAGGGCTCTTGGAGACACAAAACGCCCTCCCCAATGCTGGGCCTGTCTGGTGTCAGGCTCTGCTTATACCCAGGGGTCCTTTCTGTTGCTTCTGGGTTGTTTTTTTCTAGTGCAGAGATAAGAATCCGGGGACATGTGCACATGGCTCAAGCTATCTGCCAATGAGCTCCACCGCAGCCCTTCACTGGGCAGGGGCTCTATCCCTGAACCGTGCCCTCAGATCCTCACTGGGGGGTTCTAGGCAGGGATTCCGCCCCTGAGCCCCACCCCCAGCCTCTTACAGGGGGACCCTAAATAGGATCTCAGTCTCTGAACCCTGCCCTCAGCTTCTCACTGGGGAGGTTCTAGGTTGAAGCTGAGTTACATCCTTAGCCTCAAGTTAGTCTAATGCAAACAGCCCTCTGTTAGGGAGATGCTACCAAAAATTATTGAAAGAAACTTTATGCTTTAGTCAAGCTGAACTGAAAAAACAAATCACTCAGAAACCTCACCCTTCTGATCCCCAGGCGGTTGATCTGAGGTGGGGCGTTCGGAACACAGAGGCCAGTGACTACATGACTACAGAGCTCTGCCTGGAAGAACTTGAACGCTGTCAGAAGTTATCGATAGGACCAGCTTTTGTTGTGAGTGTGCGGGAGGACTGATAGGTCATCGTTACTGTTTTTTCCCATGGTTAGAAAGTGGTCCCTAATAGTTAACTACACTGAATCACAGACATGGGTGGTATTTTTACTAATATACCAAATTCCCCATACCTTGCCTATGGCAGACATTGCTAATCAATCACAGCACTCATGTTCTCTGCATAGCTTTGAATTGGACCATTAGTCAAATGTAGCAACAGGTGAGCTGGCCTCTAGACTGTTGAGGCTGGAAGGAATCTTGGAGGTTAGTCTGGAACTTTCTCTGCCTTTCCCACCCCACTGCAGTTCCCATCATTGGAATTTTGGGACTGTGGAAAACCAGAAACCCACAGAGTCTCAGGAACTTATTGTCTAATTTCTTATTATATTTATTATCCATGTACCCATGGTGTCAGGTGAGGTTGTGTTGGCCTGGAACAGAGTCCTTCTCACAACACCTATACCTCCCCCGTCACCAAAATAGCTCCCAAGCTGGGTGTGTTGATACAGGCCTGAAATTCCAGCCCTGGGAAGTAGATAAGGGTTAGGGTCGGGAATTCAAGGTCATCCTTGGTTTTCTAGCAAGTTCCAGACAAATCTCAAAAAGTAGGAAGAAAATCTTGGGCTGGAGGGGCATCTCAGAGGTTAAGAGTGCTCTCTGCTCTTGAAGAGTTCAGTTCCCAGCACCCAAATATGGCGGCTCACAACTGCCTTCTCCAGCTCCAGGGACTGCAAGACTCTCTTCTGGCCTCAGTGGGCACTGCACACATAAGTGTACACACACTCACACAGACATATGTATACGAAGATAAAATTTTTTAAAAAAGAAAAAGTGGAACAGGAGAATGAAAGACATTCAGTGTAGACTTCTGGCCTCCACATGCACGTGCACAAACACACTACACATACAAACACAAAATAAAATATGTTCTCACACTTGGAAGACTCCAGCCCCTTGCTTATAAACCCCCTCCAACAATTATTTTTCCACTGTCCTAAGTTTAATTTTCCAAAGGAACCTGCTGATTATATTACGTTTGTAAAGGATCGTTTGTGGGACTTTGGAGACAGGGTTTCAGGTAGCTGAGACTGGCCCCAAACTCACTACACAGCTGAGGCTGGCTTTGAACTTCTGCTTCTCCTGCTCCCACTTCTGGAATGCTGGGATGACAATGTGGGTCATCATGACGCCCGCCTCTGTTGTTTTTTCAAGGGCAGCTCTCACTCTGGGGCCCAGGTTGACTTTGAACTCAACCCCGCCTCTGCCTCCTGAAGGGGAAAAAACGCACCTTTCAGACACTTATTTATTTATCTATTTTTTTATTTATGGGAGGGCACACTTGACGTGGTCTGCATCTGGAGGTCAGAGGACAAGCTGTGGAGTTGGTTTCTCTTCTTCCATGGGGGTTCCAGGCATAGAAATCCGGTCGTCAGCAAATGCTTTTACCTGCTGAGCCAGCTTGCCAGCCTGGACAGATTTTTTGTTTTGTTTTTGATACTTTTGAGACAGGGTCTCCTTACAGCCCCAGCTGGGCTGGAATTCACTGGGTAGACCAGGCTGGCCTCAAACTCATAGGGCCGCCCGCTTTTGCACTCAGCTTCTGGAAATTGTTTTTCTGTGTACACAGGGTGCGTTATTTCAGGAGTGACATATGCTAAGGGGGGTCAGGCTTTGGGCCGGTGCTTCCATACGTACAGAACTGAATAAAGTGGGTCTCTGTGAGGGCTCTGACTTGCCTTGATGTGAGAAGGGAGATGGGACGATGGAGATGGAGGTTAAAGCCAAAGATGTGTTTGGTCCTGTGCCGGTTCTGGCCTGGGACACAGGGAAGACAAAGCAGCAGTCACTGCGGTCACTTCCAGGCAGGAGACGCTGCAGGCTTGCAGGGCTTTCTGTAAGCCCTCCCCACTGAGCTTCTGATACCTCCTGAGACCCCGGGGGCGGGGGCGGGACCAGCGGACATGACATGGGATGGGGAGGGCGACCCTAGAGCAGGCTGGCTTCCTCCAGCCATTGCCTTTTCACCAGTGAAAAATGTTGTTTGTTTTTGTCTTTTTGAGAAAGGGTCTCCCTGTAGCCTCAGCTGTCCTGGAACTTACTATGTAGATCAGGCTGGCCTTGAACTCACAAAGATTCACCTGCCTCTGCCTCCCCAGTGCTGGGACTAAAGGTGTGCGCCACAGAGACCAGCAGGGAAAATGTCTTAATGGGGGAAAAATATTTCAAGCACAGAACCAAAAAGAATTCCCTAAACAAAAACAGTGAGGAGGAAGAGGAGAGAGAAAGAGAGAGAGAGAGAGAGAGGAGAACAGCAGAGAAAAGGGCTAAACCCACACAACATACTTGAGGGGAATTCACGTCTCAGCCCAAACTGCGGGCAGGGAAGGAACAAGGCGGCTCCAGCCGCCGGGCGGGATGGTCCCCAAGCCCTCCAGGCCAGCCCACCTGTCCTGCGACCCTCTCCACCGGCCACCGCGGCTCAGCTCTGCTGACGTCCGGGAGCCTCCGTGTTGCCGCCCTGCAGTCCCCTCGGGGGACTTCGCACTAAGATCAGGCTCGCTCCGGTGCCCTGGAGGGGAGGCCCTGCAGTAAATAAGCCATTAGCGGGCGCTCTGGGAGCGCGTCCCCAGCGCCTCCTTTTAGAGGCTGGGCCTCCGGGTCTCGGGTTCCAGCCTGGCGCCTCCTCCACTGTGGTCCCAGGAAGCCCAGGGCTTGCCCTCCCAGCTCCTGCCCCAGGCTCCCCCTGGCTGACGGGCTGTCTCTGGCCTGTCTTGTCCCTCTGAAGTTGGAAGGGACCCTAGAGGAACAGAGGGACAATCAGTCACTACCGACTCCTAGGCAGAGTGGTGGCCTGGGCCTGTTAACACAACTAACTGCTCAGGGGGCTGACGCAGGAGGGGTTGAGCTCAGGAACTCAGGGCCAGCCTGGGCAACATGAGACCCAACTCAGAAGAGCAACAAAACCAACTCCTTTCTATTTCCTTCACACATACACCACACACACCACAGACGCAGACACCACACACACATTTGCACAGATGCACAGATCACAGTCCCTCAGTGCCTTCTAGTTGGTTTTCCCCCTCCCCTCCCCCTCCCCTCCCCCTCCCCTCCCCCTCCCCTCCCCCTCCCCTCCCCCTCCCCTCCCCCTCCCCTCCCCCCCCTCCCCTCCCCCTCCCCTCCCTCCTTGCTTCTCTCCTGCTCCCCGCCTCTCCTCCTCCTCCTCCCCTACACTCTTGTTTTGAGACAGTCTTGCTCTGTCGCTCAGGCTGACCTGGAACCACAATCCTCCTGCCTCTGCCTCCTCTGTGCTCTCCACACGCGGCTTCTGTCCTTGTTTCTCAGTGTAACTATCACCACCAGGCTGGTTTCAGGGCCCCCGGCATGCACCCTCATGGCCCCGGAGCTCCTTGCCAAGTAGGATTTGAACCCACGCCTGTCTCTGCTGGTCTCGCCCCCAGGCCCTCCTGGGTGACCAGTACGGCCCCTGCCCAGTGCCCCAACGGATTGAGGAGAAGGAGTGGGAGGCGCTGAGGGCCCAGCTGACCTCTAGACCTCCAGACCTGGAGCTGGTGGCCAGCCGTTTCCAGAGAGACAACAACACTGTCCCCCCGACCTACGTCCTGCAGCCACAGGACACTGTGGAGGCCAGAGGGCCTGAGGAGGCCACCTTGACATCTGTCTTGCGCAGCGGAGCCCAGGAAGCTTGGAGGCTGGGCCTCATCACCCAGGAGCAATGGTTCAGCTACCACCGCTCAGGTGAGGCCCCCAGGGGTCCAATGGACATAGACCCCTAAATCACCTGCCCCATGCCCCCAGCTGCAGCGGTCTGTTATCTCGGTGAAGGTCAAACCGGCCCAGCTGCCCACAGTCTGTTCGGTCTTGGTCTCTAGGCTCTGTCCTCCTGTCTCCCAGGGAGGCTTCTAAGGGACCAGTATTCCCAGCTTGCCTGGGACTAAGGTTGTCCTAGGATGCATTAAAACTTTTTATACTTATTTATTGGTGGGGTAACCAAGGCACTTCATGAGTGTGGAAGTCCAAGGGCAGCTTCCCACATCAGCTCTTCTTCCAGCATGCGGTGGTCCTGGGGATCAAACTCGGACCATCAAACTTGGCAGCAAGAGCCCTAACCCTTGAGCAGTTTTGTTGACCCTAGAATGACAGTCACCATGCCTGACTCAAGGAGGATTTTGAGTGGTTTGACTTCTTTCGGCTGGAAAGTACAGTCTCGTCTCTAAGGGGCTCGCTCCTTCATTTGCGGTGAGCTGGGAGCCTCGGCTGAGCCCAGAGCAACTTCAAAAATAACTCCTCAGATCTGACTGCTGCTTCAAAACAGCAGTCTCCAGGGAGAAGTCAGTGTGGGCTCCGAGTTCTAGAAAATAAGAGCCTACAGCACAGGCCGGAGTGATGGCTCAGTGGACAAGAGTGCCTGCTGCTCTTCCAGGGGTCCTGAGTGTGGATCTCAGCACCCACATGTGCCCCTAACTCTGCAGTTCCAGGGGATCCAACATCCTCTTCTGGCCTCTGAGGGCGTCCACACACGTGGCATATGAATAGATGTATACACACAAACATACACATATTAGACAGGCTCTCCCTGTAGCTCTGACTGCCCTGGAACTTGCTATGTAGATCAGGCTAGCCTCAGTCACAGAGATCTACCTGCCTCTGTGTGCTGGGTTTAAGGGTATAAGCCACCACACCCAGGAAAAAAAGATTTTTTAAGAGTCTTTTTAAAAGCCGAGTATGGTGGTGCATGCCTTTAATCATAGCGTTTGGGAGGCAGAGGCAGGCAGATCTCTATGAGTTCAAGGCCAGCCTAGTCTACATAGTGAATTCCAGGCCAGCTGGGGCTACAGGGAGACCAGACCCTGTTTAAAAAACAACAACAAAAAAAAAGGTCTTTAAAAATGTTATTTATTTATTTATTTATTTAGCATGAGTGTATTGCCTGTATGTAAGTGCACCCTTGTCGTGCAATGCACATGGAGGTCGGAAGAGGGCATCCGAACTCCCCTGGAAGCGGAGTTATAGATGGTTGTTAGTCTCCATGTGGGTGCTGGGAATTGAACCCAGCTCCTCTGCAAGAGCAGCCAGTGCTCTTAACCACTGAGCCATCTCCTCTCTCCACCCCCATCCCCCTTTTTAAAAAGAGTCTTAAGCAGCTACAGCACACCTGGGACAGGAGTCAGCAGGCCACAACCCAAGGGCCACATCTAGTCCACTGCTTGTGCTTATAAATAAAGTTTTATTGGCACATGCTCAGGGACATTGGCTTGTGTGTTGTCTGCATTCTTTCTACATTGTCAAAATTGTCTATTTGTGACAGAGACCTGTCTGACCTGTGAATGTCTTATTCTTAGAAAAGAAGAAAAAAAAAGTTTGTTTTTTACCTACCTAGGAAATAAGACTTTAAGACTGTATGTAACCTCAGTAAAAACTTCCTGTCCACCTCTCTGCCTTTGCAGACTCAAGTTTCCCCTTCAGGTTTCTATCTGGGAGGGAGCGGCTCATCCATTCGCCGATGTCTCCCTCGTGTGGGGAGCAGAGGCCAGCGCACACAGGAGCTCCATCAGCGCACGTAGACTGAATGACTTAGGGAGAGACATTTGACACAGCGAGGTGAAAGTCACATGGTGGGGATCCACATCTGTAGATCTAGCAATTGGGAGGCATTTACCATTCACCATGCTGTGCACCGTCACCTTTGTCATGTTCCAGAACGTTCCATGGAACAGTGCTCAATGGAGCAGTGGTTTTCACTCCCTTCCCCTAACTCTGGCAGCCCCTGGCAGCCCCTGGTCTGCTTCCTGTCTCTGGATTGGCCTGTGTTGAACATTTCCTCTCAATGGGGTCACACACTCTGTGATTTCTTTTTATTGTACCTTGGCTTTCTTTTTCTTTTGAGGCAGGGTTCCTAAAACCTTTATACTGGGTCGGCAAGATGACTCCACACATGTACCTTAACACCCACGCACTCATGAACGTACCCCCACCACGACCACACACACATAAGTGTAAAAAAAGTAAAAGTTATAAGAAACTGTTCTGTAGCCCAGGCTGGCCTCTCACTTGCAGTTCTCCTGCCTCAGCCTCCTGAGTGCTGGGACTACGAAGCATGCAGCACCCCCCCCCCCCCCCGTCTACTCACTATGTGGCCTTTCATGTTCGCATCTGTGTGTTACACCGTGGGAGTGTTCAAGTACACGAATGTGGAAGTCCAAGCGAGACGTCAGGTGCCTCCTGACCTTGAGAGCCAGAGTGCCCCTGGGATACGTCTCCCAGCAGCCTTTGCAGGTGCAGTGACCCCCAGTGACCTGTCTTCTCCCTCTGTCCCACAGTCATTGAGTGGGAGATAGAACGTGGCCTACTGAGCTCAGCGCTTGGGGACCGGGGAGCCACTGTCTTCCTCCGAGAGATCCAAGACCTCAACAAACACATCTTGGATGACTGCTCCCTGAAGATGGTAGACCGGCTAGCAGATGGCTGCCTGGACACTGATGCCCAGAACCTTCTCAGTAGTCTGAAGGGACGCATCACAGATGCTCAGCCTGGAGCTCTCAAGTCATACCGCCTGCCATGGAGCCGTGACTTGATCAACCCCAAGAACAAGGCTCACGCACGATATCTGAAGGAGCTGGGCGAGCAGTTTGTGGCCAGGACCAACCATCAGGTCCTGGAGCAGCTTCGGGAGCTGGAGTCGATCAGGCAGGAGCTGGGCTGGCTCTACCAAGACATTCGTCATCACTTGTGGCAAAGCACAGAGGCCACCAGGACTTTCTGCGGCCATCAGGAGCTCCTGGCACAGCTTGGGCAGCGTCTCAGGCAGGATGACTGCCATGCCCACACTCCCTTGGTCATTTTTGGCCCACCAGGCATTGGGAAGACCTCCCTTATGTGCAAGCTGGCCCAGCAGGCACCAGGGCTGCTTGGCCACAAGACGGTGATAGTCCTGAGGGTGTTGGGGACATCAACTATGAGTCTGGATGCCCGCAGCCTCTTCAAGAGCCTGTCATTCCAGGTGTGCCTGGCCTACGGGCTGCCGCTGCCTCCGGCTCAGGTCCTGGAGGCCCACGGCAGGGTGGTCACCTTCTTCTATACCCTCATCCATACCGTGTCCCGCAGGAACTTTGAGTCTCTGGTGCTGCTGCTGGACTCAGTGGACGATCTGCATCCCATCAGCCATTCTCGGAGGGTCCCTTGGCTGCCCCTCACATGTCCCCCGAGGGTGCATATTATCCTGTCCACAGGCTCAGGGAGCCAGGTGTTAGACACCTTGAGAAAGACCCTCAGGGACCCCAGTGCCTTCTGGGAGGTGAAGGCTCTGTCTGCCAGCCAAGGGCAGGAGCTCATCCAACTGCTGCTGGCCTCCAGCAGGAGGACACTGAGCCCAGGTCAAAGGGATGTGCTTTGGGCCAGCCTCCCAGAGTGCGGGCATCCAGGACGACTCAGGCTGGCTTTCGAGGAGGCCCAGAAATGGGCCTCCTTCATCACACCCGTGCCCTTAGCTACCTCGGCCGAGGAAGCCACACACCAGCTCTGCATCCGCCTGGAGGACACCCACGGGCAGCTGCTGGTAGCCCATGTGCTGGGCTACATTGTGTCTTCCCGGTGAGTCTCTGCCCGCCTCTTCCCGCTCCCTCCTCCTGCTTCCTCCTCCCTCTCCCTCCTCTCCCTCCCTCCTCTCCCTCCTTCCTCTCCCCTCCTCTCCCTCCCTCCTCTCCCTCCCTCCCTCCTCTCCCTCCTTCCTCTCCCTCCCTCCTCCCGCTCCCTCCTCCCTCTCTCTCCTCCCATTCCCTCCCCCCTCTCCCTCCTCACACTTCCCTCCTCCCTCTCCCTCCTCCCTCTCCGTCCTCCCTCTCCGTCCTCCCTCTCCCTCCTCTCCCTCCCTCCTCTCCCTCCTTCCTCTCCCGTCCTCCCTCTCCCTCTTCCCTCTCCCTCCTCCCTCTCCCTCCTCCCAGTCCCTCCTCACACTTCCTTCCTCCCTCTCCCTCTTCCCTCTCCCTCCTCCCTCTTTCTCCTCCCTCTCCCTCCTCCCACTCCCTCTTCCCCACCCTTTCTCTTTCCTTTAAAAAACTATCTTGATTTATTTATGTTTGTTTGGTTTGTGTGACCGTTTCGTCCGCGTGCATGTGAGCACACCCATTTGCGCCCTTCCCTGCAAAGACCAAAAGAAGATGTTGGATCCGCTGGGACTCTAATTACAGAGAGTTGTCAGCTGCCATGTGAGTGCTGGGAACGAAACCCAGGTCCTCTACAGGAGCAGCCCGTGCTCTTAACTGCTGAGCTGTCTCTCTAGGCCCCCCGCTTTCAGGAGGTTTATATGTGGTATAAGTGTGTGTGTGTGCACACCCACGTGTGAAACATGGGTGCAGAGACCAGTCAGTCCTGCTCTGTCACACTCTACCTTGGGGCAGGGTCTCTCGTTGAATCTGGAGCTAGACTGGAGACCCCTGTCTCCACACACTGCCACAGCTTTGTACAGTGCTGGGGATTCGAACTTGGGTCCTCCTGCTCCTGCAGCACGTGCTCTTACGTGCTGAACATCTCCCCAGCCCTTTTTCCTTTCCATCCGTGGCACTCTGGATGGAACCCAGGGCCTGTGTGAGCTAGTTAGGCAAGGGCTCCACTACCAAGCTGTCCTTACCTGTCTTGCTTTGAACGGTTCTTGCTGTGCAACTCAGGCTGGCGTCAGTTCAAGAGCTTCCTTCTGTCTCCCGAGTGCTTGCGTTAACGGTGATCCCATCGTGCCTGAACCTTAGAAACACTTCGAAATTCAGAAAGGTGTTCGGTAAATTGCAGAGAAGCTGAGCATGGTGGGCACACCTTGAGTGCCAGCACTGGGGAGGCAGAGACAGGGGCATCTCTGTGGGAGCAAGGCCAGTCTGGTCCACACAGCAAGTCCAGGGCCATCTGGGGCTGCAGAGACACCCTATCTCAAAAAACTAAACAATAATCAATAAGAATAACAAAGAATAATAAAGAATAGTGCAGAGAGCTCAGCCTCAGCCCACCACTCTGCCGCAGGGGCCACACTGCGGGGGCTGAGGGGCATCCTGGTGTTCACTCTCCAGTGGCCCCTCTCAGTCTGTTTCTTTGTTTCTTCTCTTGTCTTTGTCTAACCCCTACCATCTGTCTGTCTACCATCTGTCATCTATATTCTGTCATCTGTCATCTATCATCTATCTGTCCTCTATCTATCGTGTATCTATCATGTATCATCTGTCATGTATCGTCTATCATGTATCCGTCATCTCTCATGTATCTGTCATCTATTATATATCTGTCACCTGTCATGCATCTATCATGTCTCTGTCATCTATCATGTCTCTGTCATCTATCATGTATCTGTCATCTATCATGTCTCTGTCATCTATCATGTATCAATCATGTATCATCTATCATCTATCATGTCACATATCTGTCATCTATCATGTATCTGTTATCTATCACGTGTCTGTCATCCTTCATCTATCATGTATCTGTCATCTATCACATGTCTGTCATCCTTCATTTATCATGTGTCTGTTATGTCTGTCTTCTATCATCTGTGATCTATCTTTCATCTGTCACGTCTGTCATCTGTCACGTGCCTATCATCTCTCATGTGTCTGTCATTTATCATGCGTCTGTCATCCATCATGTGTCTGTCATCCCTCATCTATCATGTGTCTGTCATCTGTAACATGTCTGTCATGTGTCTGTCATCTGTCATGTGTCTTGTCATCCTTATGCTATCATGTGTCCATCATCCTTCATCTCTCATGTGTCTGTCATGTATCTGTCATGTGTCTGTCATCTCTCACTGTGCTATGTACCTTCTCTCTTTTCTACATTCTCTTTATCTGTCACGTGTTCATCTCTGTGTCAATCCATCAGTCTACAGACCTGTCCTGAGCCTGGGGCTCCTCTCAGCAGTGAGCACATGGTGCGTGTCTTCCTGAGCCATCTGGGCAGTCATTGTCAGTACCATTTCTTTTCCTCTTAGTCCACAAAACTTCTAAGAAACAGGAAAGTCTGAACCCCAAATCACCGCAGGACAGCTGCAAAGTTCAGCAAGTCAGCACAGGCACAATAATACTTTCTGGTCCATTCATAATAAATGTGTGTGCGTGTTGAGGCCAGAGGACTGGGGCATGTCCTCAGGTGCTGTCCTTCTTTTCTTAATGAGTCACGGTTGCCCTTTACCTTACGTCTGCGAAGCAGCCAGGCCGTCTGGCTGGCGAGCCCCAGTGCTCCTCCTCCTCCTCCTCCTCCCCCTCACAGAGGAGCCCCAGTGCTCCTCCTCCTCCTCCTCACAGAGGAGCCCCAGTGCTCCTCCTCCTCCTCCTCCTCCTCACAGAGGAGCCCCAGTGCTCCTCCTCCTCCTCACAGGAGAGCCCCAGTGCTCCTCCTCCTCCTCCTCACAGAGGAGCCCCAGTGCTCCTCCTCCTCCTCACAGGCGAGCCCCAGTGCTCCTCCTCCTCCTCACAGGCGCACACCATCACTCCCCAATTTTTTTGTCTTTTTGAGTCAGGCTCTCCTTATAGCCCAGATGACCTGGACTTGCTGTGGAGATCAGGCTAGCCTTGATCTATCATATGCTGTCATCCTTCATCTATCATATGCTGTCATCCTTCATCTATCACGTGTCTGTCATCCTTCATCTATCACGTGTCTGTCATCCTTCATCTATTATCTATCTCCTGCCTCCTGAGTCCACCAGCATGCCCAGCTTCACTCCAAACTTCCTAAGTGAGCGCTGGACTCAGGTCCTCACTTGTGTCTGGTATTTACTGTGTAAATGACTGGCATTTGGGCTGCGCGCCCAGTCCAGTACTAAGGAAGTGCCCACGGTCTCCACCTGGTCCCTCACTGCGGACCCTCCTGCCCACCCAAGGCCACGTTCAATGGTGTGAGTCAGTCAGGGCTCTGAAAAATACCCAGCACCAACTTGAGAAAGGAGAAGTTTATTTCGGCTCAGGTTTCAGAAGTTTCTGTCCATCACAGAGAAAAGGTGTGGAGGGATTCCTGGTGGTGGACACGTGTGACCTGGGGCTCCTCACACCAGGTAGCGATCAGAAGCAGGTGTGGCTCTCCAGGCCCGCCCCTAGCAGCTTCCAGCCAGGCACCAACTCCCCAGGTTACACCACACGCCAGGGCCAAGTGTCCAACCAGAGGGGGCATTTCAGACTCAAACCAGGATCACTATCGTGGATTTGGATTCTGTCATAGTCCATTTGTGTTGCTTGACAAAGTGCCACAGGCTGGGTCCCATTGATACGAGAAATAGCCAGTCAGCTCTCTTTAGATATGGGTTCCACGTCCACAGACTCAACTGGCTGCTGGTTCAAAATATTCAGAAAATACCGAAGCTCAGTAGAGTATTAGAGTGCTGTGTCTCGGTTGGTAGAGTGCTTGTGTCTCACTCACAAGGACATGGGTTAGAAGGGACAAGCCTTTTGGTATAAGATGAATCAGGAGCTGGAGAGCTGTCTCAGAGGTTAAGAGTACTTCCTGCTCTTGCAGAGGACCTGGGTTCAGTTTCCAGCACCCACGCTGGGCGGCTAACAACTGCTTGTGACTTGAGCTCCAGGGATCTTCTGGCCTCTGAGGACACCTGCACACACATGCGCCTACAGTCATGCAGACACACACAAATAAATAATACAAATAAAAAATAAATCTTAAAAAGAAAGATTAATTGGATGCTGAGCGTGGCGGTTCATACCTGTCATCCCCACACTTGGGGAGGCTGAGGCAGAAGGGTGGTCAGTGACAGGCTAGCCTGGGCCACATGGTCAGACACTGTCTAAAAAATATTTTTAGGACTGAGCATGATTGTGTACAGCTTTGGTCCCAGCACTCAGGCAGCAGAAGGGTGATCACTGTGAGTGTGAGGCTAGCCTGATCTACATAGTGAATTCTGGGCTAGCCAGGGCTCCATAGAGAGATCCTGCCTCCAAAAAAAATTTTTTTAAAGGGAAGAGGGGTTGGAGAGATGGCTCTGCATTAAGACCTCTTTCCTCCGGCTTTTGCAGAGAACCTAGTTCCCAGCACCCACATGGCAGCTTACAACCTTCTGTAATTCATTCACACGTGCACAGACACACATACAAAAGAACAATTAAATCTTAAAAACAAAAACAGAAGGGAGCAAGGGAGGGAGAGGAAGAGGGGCGGAGGGGCGGGGCGGAGGGGCGGGGCGGAGGGTCAGGAAGCTATGCGAAGAGATTTTGGTGGGGTGACAGTCTCAAGCTTGTCCCTGTAAGAAACCTAGACAGCGGCTGTCACTCAGGACTTCGGGCTGGGGACAAGGGAGAAATAGCGAGCGGTAGAGCCAGGGGACCGTCAGAAGCAGCATCTGCCTGAGTCCCTCCCCAGCCGGGCCTCGCTGGGGGCAATAGGAGACCCCAGCTCCGGTACCACCCACAGAAATGGATCGAGACGCTGGGCCTCCGGAGGGCTGCCCCGTTTATCTCGTCCTTTCTCACCTCTCCCTTCCCCCGTCCCTCCCCCTCCCCCAGTCCTCCCTGCCCACCTCCCCTCCTCCCCACCTTCCTCTCCTTTCTTTGCAGTACTAGGGAGCCAAACCCTTTACCATTGAACTTTCTGTTTGTTGATTAATTGACAAGATTTCACTAAATTCTCAGACTAGTCTTGAACTCACTCTGTAGCCCAGGTTGGCCTCGAATGTGTGACTCTCTGGTCTCCAGAGAGCAACTGGGATGGTAGGCATGCTCCGCGTCTGAAGCTGAGATAGTTCGCATTTTCAGTCTGCGCCCTTCAAGATCCTTATTCCCAGATATCAAAGATGGCAGTGATCAGCCCTGGTGTGTGTGTGTGTGTGTGTGTGTGTGTGTGTGTGTGTGTGTGTGTGTGAACTGTCCCGCTCATCAACGTGAAGAGATCAGGGCTTGGGGTCCGGGGGGATGGCTCTGTGGGTAAAGTGCTGGCACAGGCATGGAGATCAGAACCCTCTGAGCCCGGTGGGCACGGTGACCGCCTGTAGTGACAGCCCCAAAAGGCGGAGACCGGGACCCCAGAGCCGGCTGGCTCATCTCAGTGACAAAGGTGAGAGTGACAGGATGAATCCCAGCATCAACCTGGGCCTCCACACGCACACACACACGGGCACACACACATCCCCATGCACACATGCACACACAGGCACGCCGCCCACCCATATACCTCCACACGCACACACACACGTAAACATGTGTGCACATACATGGGAAAGCAGAAAGCAAAGAAGTAAGGGCCTGTTGGACATGGCAGTGCACACCTGTCATCCCAAAACTCCGGAGGCTGAGGCTGGAGGTTCGTGAGCTCCAGGCTAGCCTGGGCTACAGAGTAAGGCTTCGTCAGAACCAGCAAACAAATGAAAATAAATTAAGGTTTAATTGCAGTTTGAAGTCAGGAAATACAGCCTCTGGCTGGTTCCAGGGACGAGGCCTGGATTCCAGGCTCTGACACAGTCCTCAACAAAAGGGACCGAACAGTGTCTGCAGGTGCTCTTCAGTCTACGTGGGAAGTAAGTCTGTGTCGGGGAGCCACGTTGTTATGGAAACCAGGAAGTGCTGGGGATCAGCTTCTCGGCCTCTGCCTCTGCCTTCCTGATGCTTCCGGCCTCGCCCCTCAGCACCATCCTCGGCTCGCACACTCAGAGCCGGGTGCCATCCTACTGGCTTGATGTTTGACTCCCAAAGCCCAAATCCAGGGAGACTGTAATTAGCTGGCGCCTCAAGCAGTGGAGGCTCACTCTCCTGGGGCCCCAGCTGGTGCGTGAAGGCTGAAACATGAGAGCATTAGAGATCTGCACGCCCAGCAGATACGCCCGGTCCACACAGGAGTGACAGGCAGGGTGGTAGAAAGTACATTCACAGTGCAGATGACTGATTATCAAAAGAGGCTCTTGGGGCTAAAGAGAAGGCTCAGCACTGGCTGTTCTTGTAGAAGATCTAGGTTCAAATCCCAGCACCCACATGGCAGCTAACAACTTCAGTTCTAGGGGATCCAGTGCCCTCTTCTGTCCTCCATGGGCACTGGATGACACGGGTACACTTACACACATGCAGGTCTAACACTCATACACATAACATAAGAATAAATAAATAAATTTAAAGTCAGGTCCCAGCACCCAGGAGGCAGAGGCAGGCGGATCTCTATGAGTTCAAGGCTAGCCTGGTCTAAATAGGGAGTTCCAGATCAGCTGGCGCGACAGGGAGACCCTGTTTCAAAAAAACCAAAAACCAAAAAACAAAAAAATTTAAAAAAGAAAGAGGCTTCTGGGCTGGAGACGGCTCAGCAGTCAAGGGCTTACGCTGCTCTTGCAGAAGACCCGAGTCTGGTTCCCAGCACCTATGTTAGGCAGCTCACAACAATTTGTAACTCCAGCTCCAGGGGATCCAACACCCTCTTGTGGCCTCCTTGGGCCAACACACACACACACACACACACACACACACACACACACACACACAGTTTAAAAGAAAATAAATCCATTTTTGTTTCATGACTTGGTTTCACTCTACAGCCATGGTTGGTCTGGAACTTGCTCGTAGACCAGGATGGTTCCCAGTCACACCTGCCTCTGTCTCTGCAATGACCAAGCTGCTGCTTATCGAGGTAGTGTCAGAGGGAGGCTCACCCAGACAACTGTGTGTGCATGTACATGGTATGTAATGCTCTACACTATATGGTCATTGGTTAGTCATTATATAATGACATGGTATATACTAAATTATCAGTAATACTTTCATGTAGCACAATATTCAAATGATGAGCAATACATTGTGATTAATATGGCATGATATATTCACATAATTGACATATAATATTGGTAACAGTAACAATATATTACACCCAGCATACCATCTTACTAATATATTTAATATATATTGATAATGTAGTAATAATAAATACTGTAACTATTCATATATATTAACGCAATGTAACACATTTAAATTTTCTGAGCTAGGACTTGACTGTGACACTGCTGATCTGGAATCTGATGTGTAGACCAGGCAGACCTCAAGCTGCCAGAGATCCGCCTGCCGCTGCCTCCTGAATGTTGGGATTAAAGGTGTGTGCCACAATGCCCAGCCGATACATTTAAATTATATTTATTTTTATTTTTTATGTGTATGAGTGTTATGCCTGCACGTGTGGAAGCGCACCCATGCCATGCAATGCCCGAGGAGACAGAAGAGGGCGTCGGATCTCCTGGAACTTGAGTTATGGATGGTTGTTAGTCACAGTGCGCATACTGGGGTTCAAACATGGGTCTTCTACAAGAACTTGACTGCTGCGTCATCTCTACAGCTCCTAGATTCAAATTTTTAAAATTATATTTATTTATTTGTGTGTGGGGACACATCCCACAGAATACATGTCGAGGTTAGAGGACAACTTTCAAAAGTTGGAGCTCTCCTTCCACCATGAGTTCCAGTAATTAAACTCAGGTCATTAGTCTTGGTGGCAAGTGCTTTTACCTGCTGAGTCTTAGCACCAGTCCAACATAACACATTTTAGAATCCATGCTGATGTGAATGTGCATGTACTATGTCCATTAAACGCATCCATCCCAGCTCTATCATCTCTAGTCTCTTAATTCTATTTTTAAGATATATTTTCATTATTCTAAGTTATGTGTTTATGTGGGGAGGGTATCTGCACACGTGTAGGATTCTCTGGAGCTGGAGTTTAGGCGGTTGTGAGCTGCCTGACGCGAGTGCTGGGAACTAAACGTGGGTCCTCTGCAAGAGTAGCAAGCACTACTAACCACGGATCCATCTCTCCAGCCTCTATTTTTATTTTTAATTACTTGTCTGTGTGTCTGTGCACATGTATGCTGGTGCTCTAGAGATCAGAAGCATCAGGCCCCCCTGGAGCAGGAGTTACAGACAGTTATGAGCCATGAGACGTGGGTGCTGGGTTACAAACGTAGGTCCTCTGGAGGAATAGGAAGTGATTTTAGCTGCAGAGCCATTTATTCAGCCCTTTCTAAAAAAGTTTGAAACAGAGTCTCATGTAGCCCAGGTTGCCTGGAACTCAATCTCTGGAGTTCCATCAGGATGACCTCCGTCTCTGGAGTGCTGGAATGGCAGGTATGAGCCACCATGCGCAGCTGAGACCCCTCTGAGCTCGGCAGATGTGTACACAGCAGAACCATCACAATGGGCTTGCTTGGTAGATGGGCGGTAACCAAGCCTTCGTACCCTTGGGGTACTGTCCAAATGCTGATCCTGAGTGTTCTTTGCTGAAAGCTGTCTGCCCAAGGTTCGCTAGAACATCGTCCCCATGTAGAGGTCACAGCTTTCTGTCCCCTCTTCTCCAGGCACGGTCTCTCAGAAGCAGAGCTGAAGGACGTGTTGTCTTTGGATGATGAGGTTCTGCAGGCTGTGTACCAGGACTGGACGCCTCCCAGCAAGGAGGTGCTGCGCTTCCCGCCCCTGCTGTGGGTGCGGCTCCGCCGGGACCTGGGACACTGCCTGACACGGAGGCCAGTGGATGGATGCACGCTGCTGGCCATCAGGAATAGGTAGGTCCTGGGCATGGACAGAGGCTGCCAGGGACCTGAGAGCAGAGGCTTGCCAGTTAAATCATTTTTCCCAGGTAGCTCAGTCAACGTAGTGCCAACGCAAACTTTGCATTACTAACTTTTCTGTTTTTCTGTTTATTTGTGTTTTAGCTAAGTGTCCTACAACTGAGCCACACTCCCAGCCCCTCACTGGGGGATCCTAGGCATCACTCTACCTCTAAGTCATGCCCCTGGTCCCTCAACGGGGGATTCTAGGCAGGGGCTCTACTGCCGAGCTTCCCTGGTTCTCTGGACCATCACCTGTGTCCTTTCTTGGCAGACAGCTGGTGGAGGTGGTCCAAGTGCGCTACCTCTCTGGGTCTGAGAAAGCCAAGAGGCACAGTGTGCTGGCCAACTTCTTCTCTGGAGCCTGGAGCCAAGGCACCAGGAAACTCATCACCTTGCCACTGGTGGGGAAGCCTCTGAACTTGGACCGCAAGGTGAGCTGGCAGCTCACACCCCATTGCCAGAGCCACATTCTACTATGATTGTCCTTGTCCCTCTCTCCCACGCAGAGCACCTTCTGGACCCACTTGAGTCCCTTTCCCATGGTAGGGAGATGCTCCCTCAGCCCTTAAACATCTGTGGGGACAGGTATCAGTGTACACCGGGGTTTCTGGGTATGGCAGCATCTGCCTTTAATCCCAACTCTTGGGAGGCAGAGGCAGGTGGATCTCTGGGAAATCAAGGCCACCTTGGTTCACATCATGACGACCAGGTAGACTGCGACTAGGGAGATCCTGTCAAAAAACAATCAACAGCAACAAAAAATTGGTGTACATGGGGACACATGCCTCCCATCTTTGCCAAGATGAACCCCATAATTTGCATACTAATGAAATGCACAAGCTTTTTTTTAACATAAGAACTTAAATTTTGGCTGCACACTTTTGATGCTGAGGCTGTGAGGCATCTTTGCAGTGTTTCAGACTGACTGACATTTTGGTTTGGTTCCGTCAGTGCTGAGATGGTTGCTTCCCATAAGCACAGAGCACAAAGTGGCAGAAGTCTGTTTGGGGCCATTTTAGACATTGTTGAAAATTCTGTCTTAATTCCAAGACAAAATTCTTGGAGCAGTT
This sequence comes from Eospalax fontanierii, assembly GCA_035773235.1. Lineage (NCBI taxonomy): Eukaryota > Metazoa > Chordata > Mammalia > Rodentia > Spalacidae > Eospalax > Eospalax fontanierii. The sequence continues at coordinate 11,781,648 of CM069554.1, forward strand.
TTTCTTTTTATGACAAATCAGCAACTTAACATCAATTCTATTGTTTTTCCAAGATTTTATTTTATTTTTTATTGTGTGTGTGTGGGGGGGTGTGGGTGTGTGTGCAGGTGAGTGCAGTGCCCAAAGAAGCCAGACAAGGGCATCGGCTCCCCTTGAACTGGAGTCACAGACAGTTACGAGCACCATGTGGGGCTGGGAATGGAACCCAAGTCCTCTGCAGAGCAGTCAGTGCTCTCCACCACTGAGCCATCTCTCCAACACCCAAAAGCCTCATTTAAAAAAATGCCGGACATAACTCCAGGTGTCTGAGATCCAGTGCTGGGGTGGCCGAGACCAGCGGACTCCTGGGACTCGCTAGCCAAGCAGTCTAGCCTAATTGGTGAGATCCAGGTTTAGCAAGAGATCCTGTTTCAAAAACTAAGTTAGAGACGGGCTGGAGGGATGGTTCGGGGTTAAGAGCACTGGTTGTTCTTGTAGAGGACCCAAGTTCAGTTCCCAGCACCCCATGGCTGCTAACAAATGTCCGTCACTCCAGTTCCAGGGGATCCGACAGCCTCGTCTGACCTCTGTGACGCTGCGTGACACGGGTGCACTTACACACCTGCAGACAATACACTCAGACACATAAAATAAAATTAATAAATAAAATATTGTTTTAAAATCTAAGCTGGAGAGTAATTGGGGAAGAGACAGGGTCAAGCATGTGCACACGTGAACACGGGTTTTTACTGAGGAACACGTAGAAGTCAAAGAATAATGCTCCCATACTGGGGAGGGTGCGCGCCTGTCAGCTCCTCCCCACCCTCACGTGCCGGCGAGTGCCAAGCTGCGCCCTCTGTAGCTTAGATGTCGCCTGTGTTCCTGACTAAGCTCGGCCGATTGCCTCCACCTCCATGCGGGCTTCCAGGATCTCCCGGCTTTTTCTCTCCAGGCTCCCGACCTCAGGACCCTCCGCTTCACGCTGTCTTCACAAGGAACATTCCCGAGAATACAGTCTGGTCGAGCCGCTCCCCTAACACCTCTAGTCTGGCCTTGCCGCCCAATATCTAGTGCTCTCTGGATCTGTTGCCTACCCCTTGCATCTGCCTCGCCTTCTGCCGAACAGTTCAGTTCTTTCTTGACTCATCCTTCTCTTTCATGCTTCCTGATCTTTCCCTGGGGTATTAGGATCTTGCTTTTTGTATTTTTGTTGAGTGCTTTTGGGTCTTTTTTTTTTTTTTTTTGGAAATGCAGTTTCATCATGTTGTCCAAGTTGGCCTAGGACTCCCCAGGCTCACGTGACCCTCCTGCCTCCAGCTCCCGAGTGGCCCTGCCCACTGGTGCTCACCATGGCACCTGGCAATTCCACTGTTCCCTTGGATTTTGCCAGGCAGTCTTGTACTCACACTCCGAGGCCCAGCTCCGACGTTCCCCAGCACGCCCCATCCTTAAACTGGTCAAGCCCCAGCTTCCTCCTTTCGACTCAGCCTGACTCTGGGGGGCTTTGCGATGCCCGTCAGTCCCTGTGTCCCTGTCCCACCCAGCACCGTCAGGTGCCAACCTGCCCACATGTGGTGGAGCCTTCGGGCCCGGTTGACGCCCTTCCCTGCTCTGCCAGGTGGCCCCGCAGCCGCTGTGGTTCTCGGACTCGGCGGCCAACCTGAGGAAGCTGGCGGAGCTGCCCTACCACCTGCTGCACGCGGGCCGCATGGAGGAGCTGAAGCAGGAGGTGCTGGGTAAGACCCGCGGCCGGCCGGGGTACCGAGGCCCACTGCTCCGTACGGGAACCCGGAAAGACCAAGGGACACACTTAGAAACGCCCCGTTCTCCTATGGTAGAGCTTTTCAGATGGCAACTCTGTTCTCCAGGACCCTTGACAGGGTCTGTGCCTGTTTTTGGTTGTCAGGGTGAGGAGAGAGAGGTCTACTGAGGAGATACTTCTCATCACTGCAGGGCTCAGGATGCCCCATGACATCCATATGTCCATCTACCTATCTATTATCTATCTGCTCGTCCAGCCATACATCCATTATTCTGTTGTTCCATCCATCCACCCATCCATCCATCCATTCATCCATCCGTCCATCCGTCCACCTGTCCATCCATCCATCCATCCACCCACCCATCCACCCAACCATTCATCCATCCATCCACCCACCCATCCACCCACCCACCCATCTACTGGTCCATCCATCCGTCCACCTGTCCATCCATCCATCCATCCATCCACCCACCCATTCACCCGTCCATCCATCCATCCATCCACCCGTCCATCCACCTGTTCATCCACCCATCCATCCACCCACCCATCCACCCATTCATCCACCCATCCATCCACCCACCCATCCACCTGTCCATCCATCCATCCATCCACCCGTCCATCCATCTACCCATCCATCCACCTGTCCATCCATCCACCCATCCACCTGTCCATCCATCCATCCACCCATCCACCCGTCCATCCATCCATCCATAGATCCATTCATCCATCATCTCCTCATCCATCCTCTACGTACACGTCTGGCTGCCTTCCCCTCCGCTCATCTCTTTGTGTATCTGCCCATCATCTGTGTGTCTCCGTATCTTTATCTTCCCACCCATCCGTTCTGGAGGTCCTCAGAGGCCCTTCTTCCCCTGGGAGAACTCAGCAGTGCTTGGAGATGATTCTATGAGCCGCACTCATAGACAGACGTGCCAGTGACATCTGGGGTAGAGGCCCTGGCATGGCTCTGTGTCCTACAGTGGAGAGCTCAGCATCCCACAGAGATCCATTTGGCCTCAGTGCCAGGGCTGCTGAGTTCAGGAACGCTGGTGGACAGAGAGGTCACTCTCCAGTTCCAGAATGAGCCACCAGGAGGCACACCCTCCCTCCTTGTCCTGCACAGGGAACTTGAACTGGATCTCCTGCCGGGGCATCTCTGGGAGCATTGAGGACCTGCTGGACGACTTTGACATGTGTACCCCTCATGTGAACTCCCCTGAGATTGGTCTGATCAGAGAGGCCCTCAAGCTGTGCCGCCCTGCCCTGGAACTCCGAGGCATGGGTGAGTGTCCTCGCCTGGCTGGGAAGGTGCACTCTGCACTGATTTTCAGAAACTTGCAAGGTGATTTTTTACCCACCCACCCACTCACCCACCCACCTACTCACCCACCCATCCATCCATCCTTCCATCCATCGCTCATCCCTTCCTCCATCCATTTATCTGCCCATTCATTGATTTGTCACATGTCCCCGTCTGACCCTCAGGGTTTCTCTTCTGTATTAGCTTCTGGAATTTGAATGCTCCCTGGAAGAACGTTGGCACAAAACTTGCAAAGCCAATGGCTTCCTTCTCCTCTGGACCATCAATTTTCTCTAGAAAGGCCCAGGCAGGAACTGTTTCAGGGAAGGTGGGGACATTGTACCCATACTCAAGTAACAAGAGAGGAAAAACAAGTTCTCAAAGATTTTAAATGATGAAATTGAAAAGATAAGAATAATCTAAGAGGTTGGGGAGTTAACGTGCTTACCATGCAAGCAAGAGGACCAGAGTTGGCATCCCCAGCTCTCAGGTAAAAAGGCACGTTTGGCTGTGTGCATCTGTAATTCCAGGGACAGACGTAGCGGAAGCAAGAGGATTGTTGGTGAGCTCCAGGTTCACTGAGAGACTTTGTCTCAAAAAATAAACTGAAGAGTGGTCGAAGAAGATACCTGACATTGGCCTCACGTTTCCACACACCTGAGCACATACACACGCACATACATGTACACACATGCATACAACACAGAGAATTATCACTGTAGACAGGTGATGCAGTATGCACCTGTTATCCATAACTCAGGAGGATTACTGCAAGTTAGAGGTTAGCTTAGGCTATGTAGTCAGTTCCAGATTAATCTGGGATATAGCATGAGGCCCTGTCTGAAAAAAGCCACAAATACCCATAAAATGTATGGATTTATAGATTGCTTCTTCTCTTCTTTCCTTTCCGACAGCACCTTACTGTGCTGGCCTCAAGGCACAAGCATCTTGCCCCAGCCTGCCAAGTGTGATTACAGGCCTGAGCCACCACATCTAGACCCAGTTGAGCTGGGTCTGACCCTTGGGCAAGTTTCTTTCAATCTGTCAGGATTGTCAGTCATTGCTTAGGAAGGTGCTTTGTTTTATTTATTTAGGGATTACTTTTTGTATTTTTTATATTTTCAATATTTACTTATGTATTACTTCTAAATTTATTTTATTACATTTAATTTTTTATTCTGTGTCTGCCACAGCACACGTACGGAAGGCAGAGGAGAGCTTTCGAGGGTCAGTTCTCTCCTTTCACCATGTGGGTCCTTTGGGAAGCGAACGCAGGTCTTGAGGCTTGGAGCTGAGCACATTGCCCACTGAGGCCTCGTGCTGGCCCCAGGATGGTATTTCACTTGACTTTGGCACTGAGGCGTGTGCTGGGACTAGAGACCCAGGCTGGAATTCCCAGCGGAACAGCTCAGCTGCCCAACCGACCAAGCAGGAGACAGGCTGGGTCATAAGTCAACCCAGCACGGGGAAGCTGAGGCAGGAGGATCGGGAGTTCAAGGTCATCTTCGCCCGCTTAGTGAGTTAGAGGTCATCCTCATCCTGGGCCACACAAGACCCTGTCTCAAAGAAACAAACAATATGAGAAAAGAATTTGTCCTCAGCTTGTCTACAGCAGGGACATAAACAGCAGTCAGGTGGCCAGAAGGCTGAGTGCTGCAGTCACAGTGGGCGTAGGCTTTGAACTGATAACAGAGAAAGCAGGGGCGAGTACAATGCGGCCTCGTTGATCATCGTCCCAGGTCTGGTTCTGTGGGATCCTGCTGGCCCTAGGGCAACAGGACACTCTGTTCCCAGAACTTGAGACAAGCGGAGGAGTTGGTGACCCAAAGCAAGAACAGGCCCAGAGTGTGAGAACCGAGTTAGAGGTGTGCACCTGTGTGGCACTCAGCAGATAGGGGGAAGAAGCTCAGGAGGTCAAGGTCAGCCTCAGCTGCACAGCAGTTTTGAGGTCAGCCTTAGCTACCTAAGACCTTTTCAAAAACAAGGGGGTGGGGAGCTGGAGAGATGGCTCAGCAGTTAAGGGCACCAGCTGCTCTTGCAGAGGATATGAGTTCAATTCCCAGCACCCACATGGCAGTTAATAGCCATCCAAAACTCCAGTTCCAAGGGATGCAACACTCTGTTCTGAGCTCCACTGGTATTCAGTGACACGGGTGCGCTTACACACATGCAGGCAATACACTCATACACATAAAATAAAAATAAATAAAACATTTTTAAAACGTGGATGGGGCTGGAGAACTGACTGAGCTGATTGCTGTGCAAACGTGAGGACCAGAGTTCAGCACCCACATAAAAGCTGGGTGCAGCAGCTGTAACCTCAGGGGGTGGCATCAGGCAGATCGCTGAAGCCAGGCTAGCCCAATCAGTGAGCTCCAAGTTCAGTGAGAGACAGAGAGACCATGTCTCGAAAATTAAAGTGCGGGTGGGGGGCAGCAAGATGACTGAGCAGGTAAAGATGCTCTCTGCTAAGCCTGATGACCTGAGTTTGATCCCTGGGACCCACATAGCAGAAGGAGAGAACGGCCTCCTGCAAGTTGTCTTCTGATCTCCACACAAACCCATCAGATGCAATATTCTTGGATCCTGAACACAGCTTAGCCACCCTTACTCCAGTGTTTTTTAGAGGAGGCCCCCACTTCAGAGAAGCACTCTTTAAATGCTTGACACTTTCCTGGCTGCTGTGAGTGAAATCTTTGACAGAACAACCTGAGGGAGGAGGGGCTTGCTGCGGCTCGTGGTTTCAGAGGGCTTAGATCTCGGTGGCTCCATGCATCATGGTGACGGGACTCGTGGAGGGAATTGTTTCCTCTGGGCTTATGTGAAACAGAGAGAAGGGGCTGGAGGCCACAGTGGAACTCCCGGCCCAGGCCTGTGATGGCGTTCTCCCATCCACCAACTAAGCCACAACCCCCGCCACTCAGCAAGATCTTTGCAAGACTCTCAGGGCAATCCCAGACTGTTCCCGCCTAGGAGCAACCGTGGTAACAATGATCGCCACCAGAGGGCGCCACTGGAAGCCTTTACACCACTTTTCCTGAGCTCTGGAAAGTGCCTTGCAGGGGCCCACAGGACAGGGGTAGCGTTCCTACTGCTGCTCTTGATTCAGTGTGACTGCACCCAACCATCCATCTACCCATCCGTTCACCCGTCCACCTATCCACCCTTCCATCCATCTATCCCCTCATCCTCTGTCCTTTTCTCATCACATTTATCCATCCATGCATCCCAGCTATTTAGGAGCCCAGGGTGAGAGGATCCAAGAGTTCAGTTAATTAGTTAATGAATTCAGAAGTGACTTAGCGGGGAGAGTGACTGACGGGAGGAAGGGCAGGGGCGGCATCAGGAAGGCCTGCGGGCTGGACGCCACCGGGTGCAGTGGAGCAGAGGTAGTGGAGATGCGTGCCTGGGGCGTGGCTGCCCGACTCTTCCCTGTGGGGGTGGGGGCTCAGCGTTGTGGCTCAAACGATACCTCTTTTTGTTGCAGAGAGGAGCGTCCTGTACACCGAGCTCCTGGCCAGGCTCCTTTTCTATGCTCCATCGCATCCGGCCCTGGTGGGGCAGCTGTGCCAGCAAGCCCAGACCTGGTTCCGCTCCTGCCCACACCCTATGCTGGTTCCCCTGGCAGGATTCCTACAACCACCCGGAGGACTTCTGCTTGCGACTCTCACCGGATGTCACAAAGGTGTGTTCCCAACATGAAAGTTGTGCTGGGGCACCACATACTGGGGGCACCAGATGCCAGGTGTTTGGGGCTGTTCTCTGGGGACTGTCCCCCTCATTCCAGCCAGACAGGAGGACACAGGGGCCCCCTCACTCTGACTAGGCTTTCTTTGTCCTCCAGAGACTGCTGTAAATACCACTAGTGAGCCTGGAGCTGGCAGATGCCTCCAAGAATCTGTCCTAAAGATTTGAGTGCAGACTTCCTGCTAGTTGTCAGTTCATGCCAGGTGGTGTGCAAGGGCGGGATGGAAGCCTGGCTGGCTCTCACAGGCTGACTGCGCACAGCTTGGCGTGACGCCAGCAGGGGAGAAGAGGACTGGGCTTTTGACACATTAGTATACTCTCTTGCCTTCCATCCAGTGCATCTGTCAACCCACCCATCTACCTGCCCACCTTTTCACCCTCTACTCATCTACCAACACACCACCACTGACCCACCCGTCCATCCATCTACCCATCTGTCCATCTGCATCTATTCATCTGCTCATCATCATGTGGAGTTCTGGTTCACTCATCTGTCAGTTCATCTGTTCATTCAATCATCTATCCACCCACCAATCCACCAGTCTAATCATCCATCCATCCATCCACCCACCAATCCCACCAGTCTAATCAACCATCCATCCATCCACCAATCCACCAATCTAACCATCCACCAATCCACCAACCTAACCATCCATTCACTGACCAATCTACCAATCTAATCACCCATCCACCCACCAATCCCCCAATCTAACCAAACATCCATTCACCAGTCCACCCATCTACCTATTCATCCACTAATCCACCAATGTAACTATCCACCCACCAATCCACCAATCTAACCATCCATTCACCTACCAGTCCACCAATCTAACCATCCATTCACCCACCAATCCACCAATCTAACCATCCATTCACCCATCAATCCACCAATCTAACCATCCATCCACCCACCAATCCACCAATCTACCCATTCACCAGTCCACCAATCTACCCATCCATCCACCCACCAATCCTTCAATCTAACCTTCCATCCACCCACCAATCTACCAATCTACCCATTCACCAGTCCACCACACTACCCATCCATCCACCCAGCAATCCACCAATCCAACCATCCACTCACCCACCAATCCACCAATCTAACCATCCATTCACCCACCAATCCACCAATCTAACCATCCATCCACCCACCAATCCACCAATCTACCCATTCACCAGTCCACCAATCTAACCATCCACCAGTCCACCAATCTACCCATCCATCCACACAGCAGTCCACCATCCACCCACCCACCCATCTGTCCACCACCACCCCACCATCCTATTTCCCATCCATTCTTTGCCCCCACTCTTCCAGTTAGCCTCGCCTGCCGCCCTGTGCCCATTCTCCCACGTCTGTCCTCACTTCCTACTGTCCTTACCAGGCCGCCTCCTGTCCGTTCTTTCTCCACCCACCTGTGCTCTCTGCCATTTACCAACTTGCCCTCGAACCACGAACTGGTTCGCCTAACACCTCCTTACCTCTCCGCGCTTCACTGGGAACATCTCTCCACTTCCCCTCCGCCTGCCTCCACTCACCTTCCTCTTTTCTGCCCATACACATCTCTCACGTCCATTTCAAGACACAAATGCAACCCGATCACTGCTCTAGGCTCCGGCTCTGTTTGGGTCACATGTACTGGTAGAAAAAGCTGCACTCCCCAGCACCTTATTTCCAAAAGAGAGATTTCGAATGCTCAGTAGCATGCGTGGAGAGGAACTGACTTAGCATAGCTGTGTAGAGAGGGTTGGTGGAATACGAAAGGTTATGTGCTTGTTAGAGTGGAGGTCAAGATGCACCAGAGCCCAGAGCCCTCGACCGCAGTGGTTTAAATAGAACGAGCTCATGTCTCTCCTGTGTAATAGTAAGAGCATTAGCTCCAGTAAGATGCAGTGAGTAAGCCCCACTGCATTGAGTGTGGATCTCATTGGCCCACAGTGGCTGCTGCAGCTCTGACCATCACAGTGCCATCCCAGATGGTGGAGAAGAGGGAACGATGGATGCAGCCCTCTTTCTTTTTGGAATATCACGTAGATGAACTTATTTCTACACTTACCTCATTGCCTAGGACATCTCCAACTGTAAGCCACCCAAGAAATAGTGTCTGTGTGAACAAGGCTATTTTTTTCTCTTCTCCACCACTATCTGTTTGAAGTTATGGGGACTGAGTTTGTATGTGGACAACTGTCTGCTCAGAAAAAAACATGACTTTGGGGCTTTCTTACTGAACAAAGAACCCTAAAACGGCCGCAAGCACAATCACAGATGGAGCTGTGATGTTGTGATTAGTAATGTCTGCCATCTAAGAGAGTGATGTTCTCATTATCTCTGAGGCAGGAAAGCATTTTGGGCTTTCTCGTCCTATTAGGGCGTGAGAAGAGTCCTCCCTGCCCTGGGCTTCAGTTTCCTCATTTTTAAGGGGAAAATTGTGAGTTAATATTTCCAAGGTCACAGAGTGACCTCAAGAAAATATCAGGTGTGCTTAGCTGGACAAGCTTTGATTTAGCAGCCTCCACCAACCACTTTACCTCTGGGGAAACTGAGGCACATAGATGGTAAAGGATTCACTCAAGTGTATTCAGAAAAGTCTGATTTCTTCATGGCTACACTGGTTTATGCTTGGCGTGTGTGTGTGTGTGTGCACGCACGTGTGTGCACATGTGAAGGTCAGAAGACACTGGGGGCTCAGTTCTCTCCTTCAGTCTTCTCATGGATCCAGGGTTGGAACTCAGGTTGCCGGGCTTTCGATTAGTACTTTGACCTGCTGAACCCTCTCCCAAGCCCATGTTTGTCTGTCTGAGACAGGCTGTCACTCGGCATCTCAGACTGGTATGCGACTCACTGCACAGCCAAAGTGGGCTTGATAATCTCACATGGCAATCCTCCTGCCTCAGCCTCCTAAACTCTGGGATGACAGACACGAGGTTAGCGTGGAGACCTCAGAACCAGCAGGGTAGCAGAGTCACTAAGCTGCTCTGAGGTCGGGAACCCTGCAGCATTGCAGGGTGTTGAGCGTCACCCGGGCATATCAGTTGCTTTTCTTGTTCCCATGACAAATGCCCAACATAGCTGAAATGAGGAAGGGTTGATTTGGCTCATGGTTCTAGAATATTTCCTTCGTGGTTGCTTGGCAGACCACGGTGGTGGGAGCGTATGATCAAGGCTACTCACTTCCTGGTGGACAGGGAGCAAGAGCAAGACAGGAAGCATCTGGGGCAACACACGCCCATGGACCCACTGCACGGACCTATCTCTGTCACTAGAGCCCGCCTCCCGAGGTCTCCAGAGCCTCCCAACACAGGGACTGGGGCCACCACAGGGACTGAGCGCCTGATACGGGAGTCTGGGGGCACCGTAAGTTCAAATGCAAATGTGTGGCCTGCACTACCAGATGCCACACACGTCTGTGTTCTGAACTGCTGCCTGAACATGTATCCAGAGTTACCCTGAAGCCCTAGGTGGGGGAGGGGCAGAATCGCCTCTGGATAAGGACCTCTGGCCAATCTGCCCCATTTCGTGCCTTCCTTTCTTTTTATCACTATTTCTGTTTTATGTATGTGAGTGTTATGCCTGCATGTGTGTAAGTGCACTCATGTTGTGCAACATCACAGAGGAGAGAAGAGGGCGTCAGACCCCCTGGAATTGGAGTTACAGACAGCTGTGAGCCACCTGACATCAGGTGAGATCAAGTGGGAGCGGTCGCTCCAGCACCCCATCTCTTTTTAAATCCCTTTTTTTGTAATTTTTAATTGATTTTTTGTGATTTTCATACAGAAGGTTTTAATTAATCTTAATCATGTTTATGCCCCCACTGGCACCCTCTCATGTCAAGTCAGTGTCCCCAGATGACCCTCAGTGCGAGTCCATCCACTGAGGTCTAGTCAGCCTATGTAGAGTCCCTCCCTTCGAGAGGGACTCATCCAGCAGTAATCAGCTGCCAGTAATTCTTCCACTAAGATTGAGTCCTGTTCCCCGTTTCCACAGTTTTTGTCTGCCTGAGTTTGCACGGGTCTGAGCGTGCTGACACCATTGCTGCAGGCTCGTGTGAGCAGGGTCTCGGGAGCTTGCAGGACTTTCCATATGGTCGTGCACCTCCTCCCTGGCTCTTAGAATATTTCTGCCCGCTCTTCTGCAATGGTCCCTGAGCCTTGAGTGGGTGAAGTTTCACCCACTGTCCAAGGACCCACACTCTGCAGAATCTTATTCTCTACGCTTTGGCCATTTGGGTCCTTCTGTGTTCCCGGCCCTCTGTTGCATGAGGAGCTGCACTGCCAAGAGCTGAGAGATGCGTTCGTGTCCCTTGATCCACTGTGTTCCACAAGCCTCAGGTGTAGAGGTCGTGCCGCACATGCTCTTCACTTGGGCAATTCACAGACAGTGTCTGTGTGACCAGTTGTGGGACTCCAGAATAGTCTCCATCTGTCGCAAAAGAAGCTTCTTCGATGAGTGGTGACTGGGATGCTTGTCCGTAAATAGAAGGATCCATATTTTGCACACAGTAAGAAAAGACACTTGTCTAGGGTTGTGGCCTTGGGGTGTTCTCTAAGAGCTGTTGTAAGATTTGCATGTTCGGAGACGAGGAGAGGAAAACATGAAAGTCAAATCAAGGGCTGTGAAAACAGTTGAAGAAACGCAGGCGGCTAGGACTCAGCTCGGAAGTGTGCAGAGCTAGCCACAGAACGCCACTGGCCAGGGGCTGTGTAGGGTAAAAGAACTCGGAAGTTGAAGAACTTGCTGTTTTGATGGGAAGAAACTGGGCCGAAACTTGTCTGCCTGCAAGGCATCGTGAAACTTATCAGAAAACACATCTTGAGTGAAACACGTTCACTCCCATGCCGGATGTGTGGGGTGGGGGTGGGGGTGGGCTGTGAGCTCTCCAGCTATGTGTATTTGGCTATGTTTGCAGTACACACGTGAGGTTCCTCTCACTGAGTAGCTTTACAGCCCAATTCTGTATCTGTTCATTGCACCCAAGAAAAAAGGGCCACTGCTGCACCAATGTGGTGTGTTGTGGCGGTCATTGATGTGGTCATTGGGCTTTGAAGGTGGTAGACCTTCGATTGATGTTCTCCCTTAGCAACTTGCATATTTCCATCGAGTTCTGGGAGGCAGTCAAGGGCTGTAGCAGTAGCTTTGTACTTTTGGGAGTCTCTTGGTCTACTCTGGTTGTGGTGATTTGAAGGAGAATATCTCCCATAGGCTCCAAGTATTTGACGATTTTGTCCCCAGTTGGAGGCACTATTTTGGGAGGTCTTAGAAGGTGTGGCCATGCTGGAGGAAGCACGTCACTGGGGTGGGCTTAGAGAGTTCTTAAGTCTTGCTGGATGTCTGCTTCCTGTGCTTTCTTGAAGATGTGCGCACTCAGCTGCTGCGTCTACTCCGGTCACCTCTGCGGCCGTGACTCCCCGCCGTGATGGACTCTCACCCCTTTGGAACCTTAAGCTAAATAAACTCTTCCTTTTATAAGTTCCCTTGGTCAATGTTTCTATCACAGCCACAGAAAAGTAACTAACACACTGGTGGACAACTCAAAGGAGGGTTTCTCCTGCCTGGCGCTGTTTCTTGTTTAATAGCCTTTGGCTATGCACATGGCCTCCTGTACAGTTATTGTGTATGTGTAATTTGTCAGTTGGTTTTGGACTAATTTGACTCCCAACTTAGGTTGCTTCCATCTCTCGTGAAAAGAGCAGCCACAAACGGATGTACAGGTGTCTCTGCAGTAGGATGAGTCCTTTGGGTATATGCCAAGGACTGGTATAAACCAGGTTGAATGGGAGGTTCATTTTCAGTTTTTAAGAGTTCTCCACGCTGCTTTCCATAGGGGGTCGCACAAGTTTGCAATCCCAACAGCAGTGAGTGAGTGTTCCTCTGTCCCCATGTCCTCTCCAGCATTTAGTATCATTTGTTCTCTTGATCTTAGCCAGTCTGACTGGGGTAAGACGAAATCTTACAGAGGCTTTAATTTGCATTTCCCTAATTACTAATGATGTTGAACACTTTTATAAGGTTTCTCAGCCATCTTTATTTCTTCTTTTGAGAACTCTCTGTTCAGATCTTAGCCCATCTTTTAATTGGGTCACTCGTTTTCTTAATTCTTTGTTTTTTGAGTTCTTTATATATTCTGGATGTTAAATCTCTGTCAGATGTGTTGCTGGTGAAGATTTTCTCCCATTCTGTGGGTTTTCTCTTCACTTCCTTGGAATTCTTCAATTCCATACAGAATTTTTTTAGTTTAATGAGGTCCCACTTGTTGGTTATTGATCTTAATTCCTGAGCAACTAATGTCTGATTCAGAAAGTCCTTTCCAACTCCTATATCTTCTAGGTTACCGCTAACAGTTTCAGAGTTTCGGTTTTCACATTGTGGTCTTTGATCCATTTGCAGTTGACTTTTGTGCAAGGTGAAAGGTAAGGGTCTGCATTCTTCCACAGGCGGAGATCCAGTTTTGCCAGCACCGTTTGCTGAAATACCATCTTTCCTCCAGTGAGTGTTCTTGCCCCTTTGTCAAATATCAGGTGGCTGAAATTGCACGTACTTGTGTTTGGATCTTCAGTTGTGTTCCATTGGTCTATGGGTCTGTTTTTTGTGCAGTACCATGCTGTTTTATGACTATGGCTCTGTAATATAGTTTAAGAGCTGGTACAGTAATCCCCCTGCAGTGCTCTTTGTGCTCAGGGTTGCTTTGGTTATCAGGGTCTTTTGTGCTTCCGTATGAATTTTCAGGTGGCTTTTACTAGTTGTGTGAAGAATGTCATGCGGATTTTGATTGGAATTGCACTGAATCTATAAATGGCTTTTGGTAGGATGGTCATTTTCACAATATTAATTCTTCCAATCTATGAGCTCAGGAGGTCTGTTCCATCTTTTAGTGTCCTCATCAATCTCTTTCTTTAAAGTTTTAAAATTTTCATTGTAGATATCGTTCATGTCTTTGGTCATGTTTATTCCGAGATTTATTTGAAACTGCTGGGAATGGGAGAGTTTCCGTGGAATGGGAGCGTTTCCGTGGAATGGGAGCGTTTCCGTGTGCTCTTGCTCCAATTGCTTCTTATTGGTGTGTAGAAAGGCGACTGATTTTTATAGATTAATTTTGCAACCTTCCACTTTACTGAAAGTGTTAATCTCTTTGAGGAGTTTTCTGGTGAAATCTTTGGGATTTCATAGATATAATATCATCTGCAAAAAGGGATATTTTGACCCCTTTTCATTTCCGATTAGCAGTCCATTAACTTCCTTCTCTCGTCTTATTCCTCCAGCAGGAGTTTCAGGCACTGTATTAAAAGGGAGTGGACACAGCGGGCAGCCTTGTCCGGTTCCTGATTTTAACGGGAGTGCTTCCAGGTTTTCTCCATTTAGAATGTTGTTAACTGTGGGTTTGTTGTATATTGCCTTAATTGTGCTGAGGTGTGTTCCCTCCAGTCCAGTTCCCTCTAGGACGTTTAACATAAATGCATGTTGAACTTTGTCAAAGGCCTTTTCTGCATCTATTGAAATCACCATGTGGTTTTGTCTTTGAGTCCATTTATATGATTTATGGCATTTATTATCTTCCTATTGTGAAGCATCCCTGCATCTGTGGAATAAAGTCGACTTGATCACGGTGGATGATCTTTCTGACGTGTGTCTGCGTATGTTTTCAAGTGTTCTATTGAGAACATTTGCATCTATGTTCATTAAGGATATAGGTCTATAGTTGGTTTTGGTTGTATTTTTAGCTGGTTTTGGTATTAGAGAGATGCTGGTTTCATAGAAGGAATTTGGGAGTTCTCCCTCTGTTTCTATCTTTTTGAATAATTTAAGCAGTATTGTATATAGATTTTTAAATGTCTGGTAGAATTTTGCTGTAAATACATCTGGACCTGGGATTTTTTTAGTCAGGAGGTTTTGTATTACTGTTTCAATTTCCTTATGTTATGGTCTGTTGAAGCTGTTGATCTCTTCTTGGTTTAGCTTTGGTGATCCCCATGATTTTAGATCTACATCCATTTCTTTTAGGTTTTCAAATTTGGTAGTGTATAGGTTTTTAAAATATTCCCTGGTAATGTTCTGAGTCTTTTTGTTGTCTGTTGTGATGTTTCCTCTTTCATCTCTGACTTTGTTGATTTGGAGTTGCTCTTTCTTTCTTTTGGTTAACTGGGCTAAGGGTCTGTCTACCTTGTTTATCTTTTCAAAGAACCAGCTCTTGGACTCCTTGATTCTTTGTGTTATTTTCTTTGTTTCTATTTCATTAATTTCTGCTCTGATTTTTGTTATTTCTTCTTGTCTGCTGGGTTTGGGTTTCATTTGTTGTTGGCTTTCCAGAGTCTTGGATTGCAATGCTAAAGCATTTACTTGTGCCCTGTCTGATTTTTGATGCAGGCACTTAGAGCTTTGAACTTCCCTCTTAGGGTGTCCCAGAGGTTCTGTTGTGTTGTGTTGTCCTTTTTGTTTAATTCCGGGAATATTTTTGCTTCTGTCGTTATTTCTTCTCTGACCCACTCATCACTTGTGAGCGTGTTTTTCATCTCTACGAGTTCATGTAGTTACTAGAGCTTCTTTCATTGTTGATTTTAAGCTTTATTGCATTGTGGTCTGATGGAATGCATGGAATTATTTCAATTTTTTTGGTATTTGTTGAGGTTAGTTATGTGGTCAGTTTTGGAGAAAGTTCCATGGGATGCCGAATAGAAAGTGTATTCTTTGGTGCTTGGGTGGAATATTCAGCAGATGTCTGTTAGGTCCAATTAATGTATGGTATTGTTTAATTCAGATGTCTCTTTGTTTATTCGTTATCTGGTTGATTTGTCTAATAAGTACAGTGGGGTATTGAAGTCCCTGCTACTTATGAGTTGGGTTGAATCTGTCTTAAAGTCCTGTAGTAGCATTTTTATGAAATTGGATGCACCAAATTTGTTGCATGATTGTAATATCTTCTTGGTTAATCGTTCCTTTAATCAGAATGAAGTGATCCTCTTTATCTCTTCTGATTAGTTTTAGTTTGAAGTCTGTTTCGTCAGATATTAGAATGGCAACTCCTGCTTGCTTCTTAGTGCCATTTGCTTGGGATATTTTTCCAGTCTTTCATCTTAAGGTGGTGCCTGTCCTCGAGGGGTTTCTTGCAGACAATGAAAAGATGGATTTTGTTTCTTAATCCATTCAACTAATCTGCGTCTTTTGACCTAGGAGGTCAGTCCATAGATATTTAAAGTTCTTATTGAAAGACGTGCATTGGTTCTCGTCGTCTTAATTTCTGTTTGTATTCTTGGTCTAACTTTGTGGTTCCACATTACCTAGTTTCTCTCCATCTCCTTTGGGCGCAGTCGTTCCTTTCTGCAGCTCTTTGTGTTGCTTCAAGAATTCTCTGAAGGGCTGGTTTTGTGGACATGAATTCTTTCAGCCTCCTGTGGAAGATTTTCTTTCCCCTTTAACTATAATGGACTTTTTCTCTGGGTAAAGTATTCTGGGTTGGCATCTATGGTCATTTAGAACTGGGACTACTTTGGTCCAGGCTCTTTGGCCTTTCATAGTTTGCATTGAAATGTCAGCTGTAATTCTGATGGCTTTTCCTTTCTGTGTGCCTTGTTTTCTTTTGCAGCTTTCAAAATTCTCTCTCTGTTCTGTGCACTTAGGGTTTTTATTATGATATGCCGTAGGGAGCTTCTTCTCTGGTTCTGTCTACTTGTGCTTCTAAGTGCTTCTAGTATTTTATGGGCATGTCATTCCTTAATTTTGGGAAATTTTCTTCTACAATACTATTGAAGATCTGGTCAACACCATTAACCTTGGATTCCTCTCCTTCCTCTGTGCCTGTGATGCATAAATTCGGTCTTTTCATGGGGTCCCAGAATTCCTGCATATTCCATTCCTGTGTTTTAAGTTTTTTTTCATAACCTTTGCTTGAGTGCTCCAGTTCTTCAACTTTATCGCCCAGTCTTGATGTTCTGTTTTCCATTTCATTCATCCTATTTAGGAGGATTTCTCCTGTCATTTCCAAGCGGCTTGTTGAGTGTTTCGCTTCTGTCTTCATTCAGCCTGAGTTCTCTGACTACTTCTGTCTCTCTTGTGAATTCAGTTAGAAGATGATCCCTATCTTCTTTTAGTTCTTTGATTTGTTTGTGCGTGTTCTTTAATTCACTGAATTCATTGATCGTGTTTATGATTGTTCAGTTATACTGTGTACTGGGTTATCTCTAGGGGTCTTGTTAGAACTCTTCTATAGGACTGGTGGTGTTTGGTATGGGCATAGTGTTTGGGTTTTTCACATTAATATTTTTTGTGCTGTGATCTTGGCATGTGGATTTCTTTTGTTGTTTGTGATTCTAGTATGAATCTCAAGATCTCCTTTGTTGAGCTGAAGTCTGCTTCTGTTTGTATTATTGATGTGTCCTGGTTGTTTTATTGGGTATGGAAAGCAGGTTGGTCTAGGCTTCGGGTTCTCTCTATTGATTTTATATTGGAGGCACAAGATGGTTACAACCAGCTACTCAGGAACTCCTGCAGAGGCCCAGGTCAGGCACCAGTCAGACACTCTCAGGCTTCCTCCTAAGGTGTGGGCTCTACTAGCCAGCAGACACAGCACAATTTGGGAAGCATGCTAGGCTGAGGCCTGGTTCAGACACTCTCAGGCAGTCTGCAAAGGAGACTAGCCCTGGAGCTGTGGGAGGGACTGGAGGTGATCCCTCTGCAGGGGGATGTGCTCAGTACCATGTGGAAGGAAGATTCAGGCACTCTCAGGCAGTCTGGGCCCCCATTAAAGGGCAGAGAAGTCTAGCCCCCTTTTTCTGAGACAGGGTCTCACTATGTGGCCCTGGCTGGCCTATAACTCACTATATAGCCCAGGTTGGCCTTGATCTCATAGAGACCTGCCTGCCTCTGCCTCTGCGTGCTAGGATTAAAGATGTGCACTACTACACCCAGCTTTTAAATTCTCATGTGTATGCAGGGGTGTGTGTGAGAGAGAGACAGAGACACAGAGAGAAAGACGCAGCAAGACAGAGACAGACCAGCAGAGCACCACGGGGTGCTGTGGAGGTCAGAGGACGACCTTGGTTGTCCATCCTTGTCTTTCACTGTGTCTGAGGCAGCATCTGTCTTGTTCACTGCTGCGTACACCTGATCTGCAGACTTCCAGGGACTCTCCCATCTCTCCCTTCCATTTTATGGGAGTGCTGGGGTTCCAGGTATGCACACTACTGTGTGTGACTTTACATGAGGTCTCAGGATTCAAACCCCAGTCATCAGGCTTGCACAGCAAGTACTTTACCCACTAGGCCATCTCCCCAGTCCCCTCTCCCATCTAAAAGCACTGTAAACGTCATTTGCAGGGGCAGATGAGATGGCTCAGGGGGTGAAGGTGCTTGCTGCCAAGGCTGAGAAGTGGAGCTTGAACCCTGGACCCACATGATGAAAGGAGAAAGCTGACTCCTGAAAGTTGTGCCCTGATCTCCACACAGGCCCTGGCAGGCACACACACACACACACACACACACACACACACACGCTAAATGTAAGTTAAAATGTCACAGGCAGACTCAGACCTCCCCTCTGACAGTGCTTACATACCCTCACCCTGGGTGACTTCATGCAGGGCACTAGGTGTGTCCGGCTTGGTTCTCTATCTATGAAACGAGGCCCCCAGAGGCTCCGCTGGCTCAGCTGCAGGCGCCGAGACCCACCGTCATCTCCCCCGTGTCTGCAGGTGTCACCACCATGGCATGGAGCCTGGAAGAGAAGCTGTTGTTGGTGGGCACCCAGGATGGTGTCGTGGCCGTGTGGGACATGCAGGAGCAGCAGGCGGTCCATGTTCTAACAGGGCACACAGGTGAGGGCTGGGAGGCGGGGTGGGCCACTCGGAGTCCGTCACCTGAAGATTCGTAGCCCTATGTTTGAACGCTGGGCTTTGCTCTGCGCCAGCGTGCTGGAGCCGGGCAACCCTAACCCCGTGCAGTGGCCGCAAACAAGCCTTTTACTTCTTCATTTATTTATTTTGTTTATATTTTTAAATTAATTTGTTTATGTGTGAGAGTTTTGCCTGTATGTATGTTAGTGTAACTATGCATGCAGTGTCCACGGAGGCCAAACAAGGGTGTTAGATCTCCCGGAACTGAACTTATGGATGGTTGTTAGCCACCATGTAGGTGCTGGGAACTAAACCCAGGTCCTCTGCAAGAGCAGCCAGTGCTCTTAACCACTAAGCCACCCTCCAGCCCCAACTGTTCAGATGTTTAAGAAAGTCTTCTGTGTAGCCCAGGCTGGCCTTGAACTGGTGGCAGTCCTCTCGCCTCACCCCCACAGTGCTGGCATTTGCGCACGCATCGCCATACTCGGCTCCCTTTCGTGGCTTCATTTTTTCCAATTTGGATTTGTTTGAATCTGTCATCTCATTGTTAACGGGGTATCTGCAAGCTGGCAGGCACCGTGGTAGGTAGTGGGAACACCTGTGCCCAGCTAACAGGCCCTCCGCGTTGTGTCCTGCTGCAGCCGAAGTGAAGTGTGTGGCAGTGCTTGCCCAAGGGACTCTCGCTGTCTCCGCATCGAGGGACCGCACCCTGCGCCTGTGGAACCTGCTCTCTGGCCAGGAGAAATTCACGATTTTGTATCGAGGCTCGACAAATCCCACCGAGTCTCAGATCTGGAGCCTTCACGTGGATGAGACAAACCAAGTCGTGTACTTAACATGTGGTTCAAAGGTAATGAACCCCAGTCCTGCTCAGAAAGGAGACCAAGAGCAGAGGCCTCCCAGATGGCCTGGCTAGTTCCATCAGGAGAGTTTGTTTCCTGTTGTCATCAAACACCCAAACACCCTGACAAAAAACAACTGAGGCGAGAAAGGTGTGTGCCACACAAGCCCAGCAACCCGAATTCATTCCCTGAGCCCACGTGGAGATGGACACAGAGAACCGAGTCCACAGAGCTGTCCCCTGACCTCTGCCTGTCCACGGTACCTTGTGTGTCCCCTACAACATGCACACGCTAATAAAAATATAAGGTGGAGCCAGGCGAGGTAGTGCACACCTTTAATCCCTGCACTTGGGAGGCAGAGGCAGGTGGATCTCTATGAGTTCAAGGCCAGCCTGGTCTACAGTCTACATAGCAAGTTCCAGGCAGGTTGGGGCTACAGGGAGACCCTGTCTCAAAAAGACCAAAAAAAGTTTATATACAAATCCTCCACTCATGTGTCCACATATGTACAAATGAACACACACATATACTAACCTCCCATTCAGACAAAAGCAAAACAAAATAAAAAGTGTCAGGAGAGGCTTCAAATTTCATAGTTAGATTACACGACCTGAAAGCTTTTCCCTGACCCTAAGATCTAAGATCTTCCCGTTTTTCTAACACACACACATTTTAGGACTATCAATTTCCTTTCAGATACTGATTTACCTAGAACCTCATGTTTTTTCTTTTTGTGTGTACGTGTGAGGGCAGGTGCACGTGTGCCAGAGCCTGAGTGTGGACCCAGAGCAAACTCAGGTGTCGTTCCTCACCTTCCACCTGGTTTTGAGACAAAATCTTATGATGCTCCCATCTCAGCCTTCAGTAACCGGATGGGGCCGTCAGGGTGGCATATGACTGTAGTCCTAGCACTTGGGAGGCAGAGCCAGGTGGATCTCTGTGAGTTCAAGGTCAACCTGGTCTGCTTAGCAAGTTCCTGGCCACCCAGAGTCGAATAGAGAAACCGTGTCTCAGTAACAAACAAAAATAAATGACCCAGTCACAAAGGGAAAGAAAAAAACAAAAGAGCCCATCATAGTGGCACATGCCTTTAATCCCAGCACTTGAGAGGCAGAGGCAGGTGTGGATCTCTGTGAGATCAAGGCCAGGCTAGTCTACATAGTGAGTTCCAGGCCAGCTGGGGGTACAGAGACACCCTGTCTAAAAAAATTAAAAATGTGAATATTTGTCCTGGGTAGCTTCAGGTGTTAGATTGACCTGGATGGAGGCAACCTCAACTGAGGAGCAGTCTCCTCTGGACTGGCCCAGGGCCATGTCTGTGGGGCATTTTCCTGACTGTTGAGAGATATGGGAGGGCCCAGCCCACTGTGAGCAGTGCCATCCCCAGGCAAGTTGAATAAGAAAGCAGGCTGAGCATGGGCCAGGTGAGCAAGCGGGTAAGCGGCGTTCCCCCGTGGTCCGTGGTCCGTGCCTCTAGGTTCCTGCCCTGAACTCCTTCAGTGCTAAACTGTGTGCCCTGGGAGATGGAGGATAAAATAACCCTTTCCACCTGGGTTGGTTTTGGTCAGTGTTTTTATCACAGGGATAGAAAGTAACTAGATGTTGCTCTTGCTCTCTGTGACCCCGTTAGATCAACGCATGGAACCTGGAATCAGCCCAGCTGGTTTTCTGCATCTCAGGAGACGCCTCTGATCCCTGGGCCTGCACCGCCATGTTGGCTTTCCAGGCCGTACTACTGACAGTGTCCGAGGGTGGTGTGGTCAGTCTGTGGAGCTCAGCCACAGGAAAGCTGCAGGAGACGTGCCGCTTGTCCAGCGTCAAAGAAGAGACGCCCACTTGTGCTGTGTCCATCCAGAAGCAGGGACGAGTGGTCACTGGCTTCAGCCACGGCTCCATATCGCTGGTAAACACCTTTCCTCGTGCATCCCAGACTCCCACAGGTTGGGTTTCGGAAACGGCTCAGTGGCTAAAGCACCTGGCATAGGCGAGAACCTGAGTTCAGATCTCCAGCACAGACATAAAAGCCAGATGGTGGCCTATATATGTCATCCTGGTGCTGGGGCGGCTGAAACAGGTAGATCCCAGGGTCTGGCTAGCCAGGCAGTCTGGACAAATTGTGAGCTTCAGGTTCAGTGAGAGACCCTGTTTCAGAAAAATAAGGTTGAAGAGCAGTTGAGGAAGACACCTGAGGTCGCCCTATGACCTACACACACATGCATACATACAACTGCACACGTCTTAGAACTTGATTTACTTACCTTTTATTTTATGTGTATAAGTGTTTTGCCTGCATGTATGTAAATGCCCCTGTGTCATGCAATGCCTGTGAGGCCAGAAGATGGCATCAGATCCCATGGAGTTACAGACGGTTGTTAGCTGCCATGTGAACCCAAGTCCTCTGCAGGAGCAGCCAGTGTTCTTAACCACTGAGCCCTCTCTCCAGCCCCACTTTTAGTCTTTATTGGCTCTCAGTGTCATTTCTGTTGCTATAATAAAATACTCAGCAAAATCAATGTAGAAGACAAGGGATTGATTTGACTCAGGACTCCCTCATGAGGAAGTCAAGGTCACAGGAACTTGAAACAGCTGGCCACATTCTCAGCCCAGCCGGAGAGCATGACTGTCACCCTGGGGTCAGCTCCCTCTTTTTCATCCACAACCCAGCACATGAAATGGTGTGGGCCACATTTAGGCTGGGTCTGCCCATATCAATTGACATAATCCAGACAACCCCCTACAGCCACGCCCCAGGCTGACCTGCTCTAGATAGTCCCTCACTGAGACTCTCTTCCACGGTGATTCTAGATCGAGTCAAGATGACACAGTTAAAAAATAATGAAACTAGCACAGGGGCTAGAGAGACTGCTGGGCTGAGGCACACACTACTGGACAGGCTGCTTGGCTGAGGCACACACTACTGGACAGGCTGCTCGGTTGAGGCATACACTGCCCTTGCAGAAAGGACTGAGTTCAGTTCCCAGTACTCATGTTGAGTGACTCACAACCTAACTCCAGCTCCAGGGGATCTGACACCCCCTTTTGGCTTCTGCAGGCATTGCATACAGGTGGCATGTGCAAGGGGACACACATACACGCACATACACACGAACGCCCGCGCGCGCACGCACAAGAATAAATCTTAAAAAAGAAGAAAGACTGAGTTGAATATGGCAGCACACACACGGGGAGTTCCAAGCCAGTCAGGGCCACAGACTGAGAAAAATGGGGGCGGGGGGCGGGAGCGATGGCCGGTCAGTTAAGAGCATCTGCTGTTCTTGTAGAGGACCCAGGTTTGATTCCCAGAACCCACTCGGCAGCTGACAACCATCCATAACTCCAGCTCCGGGAGATCCAATGTCCTCTTCTGACATCTACAGACATTGCACACATGTGGTATGCTTACATATATGTCAGCAAAGCATTCATGCACACAAAACTTTTAAAGATACATTTTAAAAAAAAAAACCCAACCCCAATCATTATATTGAATGACTCATAGCTTCTTCTGTTAAAAACAAAAACACACACACACACACACAAAAAAAACCAAAAAACCGCACTTTCTTGGATTTACTTATTTTTATTTTATATTACGAAGACATGGCATGTCCTTGCAGGCCCGTGTGCTTAAACACTTGGGCCCAGCTGGTGGTCCTAGTCTGGGACATGGGGCCTAACTACAAGTGTGTCACCAGAATGGGCGTGAGAGGGACATCCATCTCTGGTTCCTGTCTGACTTTTCTACGTCCTGCTCCACCGAGATGTGAAGAAGCTGTGACTGCAGACTCAGCTGCCCTTCCCCACCACGGTGGACTGCGAGCCAAAGCGAACCCTCCTTAGGCTGTAGCTGTGGGAGCCATAAGCAGCGACTCAGGCCGGCTCCATCCGTGACGCAGGTCCCCCGCTCCCAGGAGCGCACACACAGTCAAGGGTGCTGGGAATGCTGCGAAGGAGGAGCCCACGTGCACATAGCTGTGTTTGCAGTAGGAGGAGTTTGGGGCCAGTGTGGTGACGGCACACACCTTTAATCCAGGCACTCAGGAGGCAGAGGCAGGAAGATCGAGAGTTCAGGGTCAGCCTGGGCTCAGAGAGACGATGTTCAACAAACAAAAAGAAGTTATATACAGAGTTGTAATGGCACTACAACCTGGACATGCCGCAGAGAGGCCTGTCTTACTCCATTCTGCATTGCTCAGATAAAATATCTGAGGCTGGCCCTCTACAAAGGACAGAGGGTCGGCGCTGGCACGTGGCTCAGGGGGTGATGACAGCTGCGTGACCACGAGGACCTGAGTTTCATCTTCAGCCCACAGAGAAGCTAGGCATGGCAGTGCTCCTGGAGCACAGCGCTGGGGAGGCAGAGACAGGAGGAGCCTTGGAGCTTGTTGGCCAGCCAGAGCGGCCACATGGGTGAGCTCCAGGGTCAGTGAGAGGCCCTGCCTCAAACAGAAGGTGCCGGGCTAGCCAGATGGTAACGACTGAGCCCTCTCTCCAGTCCCCCTGGGCAGCACTGGCTACTCTTGCGGAGGACCCGGGTTTGGTTCTCAGCATGTGGTGGCTAGCCACCATCTGTAACTCCAGTTCTAGGAGATCCAACACCCTCTTCTGGCTTCCTTGGGAACTGAACTCATGTTCACAAACACACAGACAAATAAATACATATAATTTAAAATAAGATAAACTATTTAAAAATTTTAAAAGAGGAAAGGAGGGAGGGAGGGAGGAGAGAGCTGGTGGGGGATTGGGGAGAGAGCTGAGGGGGCAGAGGTTCGAACCCCAGCTCTGAGGTCTAATGTTGTGGACACACCTAATGCTCACGTTTCACTGTACAGGTTTCCTCCAAAGGAGACAGATTGTTGGAGAAACTTCCAGAAGCTGTGAGATTCCTGGTGGTTTCTGAAGATGAGTCCCTTCTCGCTGCAGGTAGCATTTGTCTCTCACTGTGGACTGTCAAGGAGGGAAATATTCTAACTGGCTGGAGGCTATGTGCCTGGTGCTCAAGGTCTGGGTTCCAGCACTGAAAAAAGAAAACCCAAAATCATCAACAAAAATAAAACCCGAATAAATGAAATTGGGTCAGAAACGGAGAGCAGCTCAGGGATGTGGAGATGTAGGTTGAAGTCAGCAAGCCATTTCTGCAACCGTACACATAATATTTTTTGGCATTTTAGGTCTGAAAAGACTGGGCAGTTAGGACACAGAATTCTTAGATATTACGTGAAATGGGTGTGGCTACATGTCTGTCAGTTGACTGACATCGGCAGTTGAATTCCAAAATGATATTCCTGTCTTATGATATTCCAAACTTACTTTTTTCTTTTAACCATTTCAAAATGCAAACTCAACAGCAACTCCATGACAGAGTCGCTGCCCAGAATGGGTGAAGTCCTGAACTCCATCCCAAGCACCTCAAAACAAGTGAAGGCTCAGGGCCTGTTCCAAGGCTTCCCTCCATCTTCTGAAGCAGTCAGGGAGGCCTTCCCAGGGGAGGAGGCCCACACATGTCTCACAAATTAATTAAAAAAAAAACAATTAGGGCTGGAGAAATGCCAGATGGTAATGCACCTGCTGAGAAAGCACATGGGCCTGAACCCCCATAAAGAGCCAGGCATATTGGCATGCACCCACAGTGCCAACTCTGGGGCTGCAGGGTGGGGACAGGGGGATCTCAGCTCTGGATTCCCTGAGAGATCTCTGGCCTCCACATACACATGTGCACATTCCCAGATGAGCATATCATATAGCACACATGTGCACAGAAAATCACTTGGCAGACACAGTTGTACATATTTGTAGTGTGACTGTACTTTACGCCATAAATGTAGTTCATATGCACATATATGCAGAAGCATGTGCTCACACCTAGGACAGAGGAGACAACTGGATGTCCCGCTATAATCTCTCCGCTCACTCCTTTGAGGCAGGGCCTCTTCTGAAGCTGAAGCCAGGCTGAGGCTCAGCGAGCCCGACATCCTCCTGTCCTCACCACCCCAGTGCTGGGTTACAGGTTCCCAGCTGTATCCAGCTGTTTCACATGGGTGCTGTGGATCTGAACTCAGGTCCTCATGTTTGGAAAGCAAGCACTTTTACGCATTGAGCCATGGCTCCAACCCAGCGTCAGCATTTCTGTAAACACTGATCTTTTGCGTTGGAATGTCTTTGTTTGTTTTTTTTTGTTGTCAGTGTTGTTTTTGGTTTGCTTTTGTTTTTTTCTGAGACAGGGTCTCCCTGTAGCCCCAGCTGGCCTGGAACTCACTAGGCAGAGCAGCTGGCATGAAACCATGATGACACACGCCTTTAATCCCAGCACTTGGGAGAGAGAGGCAGGCAGATCTCTATGAGTTCAAGGCCAGCCTGGTCTACATAGCAAGTTCCAGGTCAGCTGGGGCTACAGGGAGACCCTGTCTCAAAAAGACAAAAATAATAATTAAAAAAACCCAAATCAAGAAACTACAAACTAGGTTTTCAGGGGAAGTGTACCCCACACTGGAATTTGAGATATACTTAAAATAATGAGAAATTATTTTCTGTCTGAAACTCGGATTTAACTGAGTGTCTTATTTCTGTGTTTCATTTAGATTTTTGTGCTTGTTTGATCTAATCTTTCAACAAAATAAACAAATCTGACTATTGCTCTCCTCCGGTAGCTAGCTCCACCCTCCCAGGCCTCTTCCTGCCCTCAGATATGTCTCCCACATCCTGGATTTCCCATGATGCACCTGTCTTTCAGTGACTGCCACCTCCAAGTCCCAGCTCAGGTCTCCTGAGCCTGCCATAATCAATGGTCTCACCAACTAGGCAGCTTATGACAACAGAAAGTCATTCTCAGAGAGTTCTAGAGATTTCTGTGGGAAGATGTTTCCAGGTCTCTTCTCACTTGTGTTTTTATTTGCATGGCTTTTTTTTTTAAAGTTAAAAAAATGCTTTTAATTTTTAATTATGAGTATGTGCCTGTTCGTGGCTTTGTGCACATGAGTGCAGTGCCCTCTGAGGCCAAAAGACGGCGCTGGATCCCCTCAAACTGGAGTTATAGGTGATTGTGAGCTGCTGGACCATGTGGGTGCCGGGACCTACGAGAACAAGGGCTCTTAACCACTGAGCCATCTCTCCAGGCCCTCTCTATCTTTTAAAGATTTACTTATTTTGTTTTATTTCTTTTTATGTGTATGAGTGTTTTGCCTTGCATGAAACGCACTACGTGACTGCAATGTGCATGGAGGCCAGAAAAGGGCATTGGATCCCCTGAAACTGGAGTTACAGACAGTTATTAGCTGTCACGTGGATGTTGGGAACAGTCCCCTGAGCCCTGTTTCCTCCTTTTAAGGCAAGGTTTTGCTCTGTAGTCCAGGCTGGCCTCAACCGCATTATGTAGCTGAGGCTGGCCTCAACCTCATTATGTAGCTGAGGTTGGCCTTGAACTCCTGATCTGCCTGTCTTTAGCTCCTGAGTGCTGGGATGACAGGTGTGTGCCACCACACCCAGCTTTCTTCCTGCTTTTGCAGGGTGTACCTGGAACCCCGTGACCCAGCCTCTGCGTCTGTCTGTGCACACACACCCCCTTCCTCTCTCCCCTCCTGTTCTACTTCCTGTCCACTCACTGCCCTCTGAGACCTTCCACTTTCTCTTGGTGTGTTTTGAAAATAAAGAACTTTTCAGGACCTTCAACCCCTGCCGCACCACACAAGCACCTGTCTGCCGTGCAGGGTGTCGCCGCAGCCTCCCCTGTCGGCACGTAGGCTCTCCACTGGTTGCATACGTTGCCTCACACTCCATCGTGTCAGTGTAACCAGGCCCTGCCATTGCAGGGTTCGGAAGATACGTGCGGATATTCTTGGCCGACTCACAGGGCTTCCACCGGTTCATGGCCACAGATCTGGAACACGAAGACGTGGTGGAGACGGCAGTTTTGGGTCCTGAGAACAATCTGATTGTCACTGGGTCCAGGGACACACTCATTCAGGTGAGGGTCGATCCACTTGTCCCAACCTCACAATTATGTTGCTCTTAAAGACCTTTTGTCTATACAGCACATGAATTTAAACCAAGATGGGGACGTTACCTGGAAGACACAGGATGTGGTGCTCTGAGCCCTGGTAGCAGAACCAGGCAGAAATTACTGGGATTTTCCATGAAGCCAGCAACATTCTCAATGAGACCGAAAATATCAGGAGATAGCCTCCAGGGCTGTAGGGTCAGAAAATGTTCAGTCAGTTCAAAGTTGTCAAAGCTGGGGGCTGGAGAATGGCTCAGCAGTGAAGGAGCCCTGGCTGTTCTTGCAGAGGATCAGGGATCCAGTCCCAGCACCCACATAGCAGGTCACAACCATCTGTAACTCCTCTTCCAGGGCAATCTGGTGCCCTGTTCTGGCCTCCATGGACACAGGTGCACTTACATACATGCAGGCAATATACTCCTACACAAAAAATAAAAATAATAAATATTTTTAAAAATAAAATAAACCTTAAAATCCAAAATTATATATCGATGAATCTATCAGCATGACATATTCACATGACACATTTTAATGGAAATAACTCTGTGCGTATAGTGTGATCTCACTTGTCACATGGCCCCTGCAGACTCTCCACTTATCTGTGAGAAGAACAAGAGGGAAAACTGGTAATGCGCATTATTACAAAAATGATTTTGAATCCCGGGAGATGGCTCAACAGGCACCTGCCACTGAGCCTGACGACCTGAGTTTGGGAAGGAGAGAACAGCCTCCCGAAAGTTGTCCTCTGACTCCATGCATGCATGCACACACACAATGCATGTTTTTAAAGTAGTTTTATCCTGCAGACTCCCTGAGCGGGTCTGTGGGGTGCCCTCCGGGGCTTCCCCGGGACACGCTTTGAAAATTGCTGTGCAGGGTGCAGGCTGAGTGAGACACCGGGAAGGTTTAAGGGGCCAGGGAGACACGAGGACCCTCAGAGCAGCGCCGATCCATTCAAGGAGGTGGGTAAGTGGGTTTAAGTACAACGCCAACTCAGACGCGCCCCCCTCTTCTGCGCCTTCAGGTGTGGAGTCTTTCCGAGCAGGGGACCTTACTGGCTGTCCTGGAGGGCGTCGGGGCCCCCGCCGGTCTGCTGGTCCGGGCCGGGACCCTGGTGGCATCCGCATCCTGGAAGTCTTCCTTTTTCAAAGTCTGGGATCTCAGCTCCACTCAGAAGCCGCGGCCCTCAGCCCCGTTTCTGGACCGCACCGGCCTCACAGCCGTGTCCCACAATGGAAGCTACGTCTACTTCCCCAAAATCGGGGACAGAAACAAAGTGACCATCTGGGACGTGGCCGAAGGTTTGTAAGAGATGAATACAGTTGTCTCTGTGGCAAGAACCGAAGCTGTCTCGGCTTGGGGCTGTAGACAGCGGGGACAATTTTTAACCTTTCCTTTTCTTATGCGTATTTGGGTATCCTATTTGTGGTAAGCACCACGTGCATGCAGGTACCTATGGAGGCCAGAAGAGGGCGTCGGATGCCCTGGAACTGTAGTTACAGAGAGTTGGTAGTCGCTATGTGGGTGCTGGGAACCGAACCTGGGTCCTCCGCAAGAGCAGCCAGCGCGCTTATCCACTGAGCCATCTCTCCAGCCCCCGGAAGGAGTTTCAACACCTCAGTCAGTTGCGGGTGTGGGGCATTCACCCTATAGCAAGTAGAACCTGCAAAGGACAAGTTTGGGGTGAAGGCAAAGAAGTGAGCAAGAGCTCGCAAGCCCGGGAGCGGGGAGGGGCGACTCCAGCCCCTGTGCTAACCGAGCATGCGCGAGGCTCTTGGCGCGGTCTCTGCTGCCCGGGCGCATGCCCCGGACCAGGTTCTGGCCTCAGCTCTTGCGGAACGTCAATAAGCCGGGTTCGAGGCCTGAGTCCGCGCCAGCCGGGGTTCGCGCCCCAGCGCCTGCAGACCGCGCAGAGCCCCGGCTTTGCTTCCTTTTCTCCGGGACCTGCGGAGCTCTGCAGGGCTGTTTCACCGCGTGCCCGCGGCGCATGCCGGAGGTCTGGGTGTCCGTTTCCGCAGTGTTTACATAACAAGTGCAGAATCCCACATTCCACTTCCCGCTGGAGGTTGCTGGGGAAATTGGCACTATCCAAATTGAACCCTCAGGACGTGAAGCTTTAAATCATTAAAACGAACAGCCAGGGTTAGCGAGATGGCTCAGCAGGTGGACGTGCTTGCCGCCAATTCTGACGACTGAGTTCCATCACCGGGACCACGCGACACGGTAGGGGAGGACTGACGCCTGCAAGCTGTCTGCCCTCCACACACGTACACACACAACTTTAAAAATGTAATTTTTAAAATCCGCCGTTAGAGCACTGGCTGCTCTTGCAGAGAACAGGGATTAGATTGCCAGCACCCTCATGGCAGCTAACAACCGTCTGTAGCTCCAGTTCCAGGGGATCTGTGGCCCTCTTCTGCCCTCCGTGGGCACCGCACAACAGGAATGCACCTACCTACATGCAGGCAATACACTCATACACACAAAATAAATATAAATAAAAAATTAAAAGAAGAGCTAAGAAAGCCAGCAGAGACGGCCTCTGTGACACATCCTTGCTGTCTTTTTCCCGACAGGTGAGGAGCAAGATTCTCTGGACACATCCAATGAGGTCAAGTGTCTGGAGGTGGCCCAGGAAGCCAAGCTCCTGTTCACCGGCCTGGTTTCGGGGATCGTGCTTGTGTTTCCTCTGAATTCCAGGCAGGATGTGCTGTGCATCCCCCCACCGGAGACCCAAAAAGCCATCAACTGCATGGCCCTGAGCAAGAGTGAGGACCAGTTGGCCATTGCCTATGACAATATCGTCCTGGTGCTGGACATCTGCCTTGGGGACCCGTGCCCTGCCATCGAGGGCCCAACCTACACATTTTATACCCAGCTACCTGAGACCATAGCCAGTGTGGCTGTGCTGGCCGACTACCGTGTGCTCTACGGCATGACCAATGGCGACCTCTTCCTTTACCAGTGTGCAGACGCCAAAGTTTGTGCACTGGAAGCACACCGGAGTCGAGTGAGCTGCGTGGAGGTCAGCCACACTGAACAGCTGGCTGTGAGCAGTGCCCAGGATGAGCTGTGCCTCTGGGACCTGCAGGCCTGCGTTTGCAAGTTCGAGATGAGCTATGCGGTGGGTGCAGTGGGGTGTCGCCCCTCAGGAACTGTCCTCCTTTTTTTTTTTTTTTTTTTTTTTTGTAATTTTATGTGTCTGAGGGTTTCACAAGTAAGTGCACCGCTTGCTTACAATGCCAGAGGCGGTCAGGAGAGGCATGGATCAGATCCCCTGGACCTGGAGCTAAGGTTGTTGGTTGCCATTTGTTTCCTAGAAGGGAACTGGTGACCTCTAGAAGAGCAGCCAGTGCTCCTGCCTGCCGGCCAAGCCATCACTCCAGCCTCTGCCTTGATTTCTGAGACAAGGTCTTTTCACTGGGACTTAGCTATTAGGCCAGGCTGGCTGACCAGCAAGTTCTAGCGACCCTCCAGTTTCCACCTCCTTGCTGGGCTTGCAAGCATGGGCTCCCATGCCCTCACAGGGGTGCTGGGGAATCGAACTCAGATCCCTGCACAGCAGCTAAGCCATGTCCTCAGGCCCCACACTTGGTCTTGGCTTTAGACTACTGATAAACATTTGGTGCTTATAAAATGTATACCATGTGTCCCTAAGACAGGCACTGTAGAGGAAGGAAGGGAGGCACTCGCCTCCTGAGCGGTTTAAGGAGTGTCAGGACACTCAGCAGTCAAGCCAGGCAGAATGGCCCAGGACTTTCATCCCAGCACTGGAGGCCCAGGCAAGAGGATCAGGAGTTCTAGGACAGCCTGAGCTTCATAGTCAGACCCTGTCTCAAAGTAACAAAGGGAAATTAGGCTAACCTAATGGGTGAGCACTATGCAGTGATAAACCCAGTCTCAAATAAGATGGACTGCATGCCTAATGAGGTTATCCTCTGGCCTCCACACACGAACATGCACAGAAATACACACATGCACATGCATGTACACATACCCATGTGCATACACACACAGAATTCAAAACCAGAAGAGGAACTGAATCCTGTCATTTTCACCCTCTAAGGCAAAAATCCCTTTGAACCTTTCAAGCTCTAAGGAGACAGATCCTGGTCCCTGTAAAGCCTATTTCTCCATCTCTGGGTTTTCCTCTGATCCGTCCCAGGTGGAGTGCTTCCAAGCCTGGTTCCCTGGGGGTCCCTGGGGTCTCTCAATATGAAACAGATTATGTGGTACATTTGTTACTTTCTCTTTGCTGCAGCCACAACACCTGACCACAGACATCTTAGAGAAGGATTCGTAGGGCTTGCAGTTTGGGGGGACACAGTCTAATATGGAGCACAGATGACTCCATGGTGATGCCCTCTGATATGGTGGGAAGGCGGGTGCAGACAGCTCTATGACAAGTGTGGCTGGAATTCTTCACCTCAAGTATTGTGGAAAGAGGAAGCTGAGCGGGAACAGGAATCAGGGTCAGGCTATAAAACCTCAAGACCCGCCCCACAGTGACTCACTTCCTGTGGGGACGCCCCACCTCCTAAAGGTTCCACAGCCGTCAAAATTAGCGCCACCAGTGGGTAACCGGTGTCAAACACGTGAGCCTGGGCGGGTGAGACAGCTCATTGGAGGAAGGAGAGAACTGACTCCCCTACAAGTTGTCTTCTGACCGCCACACATGGAGCATGGGGCATGCATGTTCACACACATACACATGTACATATGAACACATACAGGCACACACACTAAATAAATAAATGAAGTGGATGTTAAAAAAAAAAAAAAAGAAAGAAAGCACCACCTGAGCCTGTAGGATCAGTTCCCAGTAAAAGCACGTCACGTGGTCTGTTTTCAACAGAGTCCCTACTGCAGAGGGGTGCAGTGTGCCTGCTTCTCAAAGGACGACAAGTGCGTATTCGTGGGAATGAAGGACCGCTCCATCATTGTCTTGAGTGTACTGGATGGTAAGTCCTTCCACCTCTATGATGGGACTGAGCTTGGTAAATTTTTATTTTACTTTATTTTTTTATGCCTATGAGTGTTTGCCTGTATGTGTATATGTACACCAATGCATGCAGTGCCCAAGAGGTCAGTGGAGGGCATCAGATCCCCTGGAACTGGAGTGAGCCACCGTGTGAGTGCTGGGAGCCGAACCTGAGTCTTCTGCAACCGCAGCCAGTGCTCTTAACCAGTGAGCCATCTCGCCTTCGGGCTGAGCTTTGTTCCTTTTTGTTTGTTTGGGAGTTTTGCTTTTGTTTTTCAGGACGGGGTCTTACTGTGTAGCCTTACTATGGCTAGAACTCATTTGGACCGGGCTGGGCTGAATCTCAGAGCAATTCCCTGGGCCTCTGCCTCCTGACTGCTGGGATTAAAGGCATGCTCCACCCTGCCCAGCTAGAGCAGAGCTTTGATCTGGAGAGAAAGGGTCTTAGCGGCCCCTTCTCTGGCCTCGAGCTGGGCCCCTCAGCTTAAGGAGGTGTCTGCAGGCTGAGGGGCTGGACATGAACTCCCTGCTGGGCCCGCGCTCAGAATCTTCACAGCACCCTCTGCACATAGCCCAGAAACCCCTTAGGGACAGCATGGGCCTCTTTCCTGGGGCCATCCTAAGGGGTGTGCACCCCTGTTCTTGGATGGATGGCTTTTGGGGTAGGAAGTTCAAATACATATGTGTGAAGCCCCTGGGGGTAGAGGACAGAGGTGAGGAACGGAAGAGATGAAGACTGAACCAGCCGTGGTGTGTGTGCATGTGTGTATTTGTGTGTGATGTGTATGTGCGTGTGTGTAACTCCCCTCTGCTCATGACTCCATGGCTGCATTTGTAGTGCTGATACACTGTGTCTTCTGGGATGTGGACTTTGATCATTCCTGCTCCAGGCACTATAAATTCTTCTAAATTTCTTTTATTACGTTCATTCATTTATTGTGTGTGCATGCCAAAGCTTGTGTATGGAAGTCAAAGGACACTTACTTGTGGGAGTTGGTTCTCTCTTCCACCATGTGGGTCCCAGGATCAAACCCAGGTTGCCAGACTTGGCAGCAATCACCTCCACCCCATGAGCCATCTTGCTGCCCCAGTATAAATGTCAGGAGTGTCCTGCTTTTAAGACCAGACACGGGCTGGACAGATGGTTCACGGGTAAGCGTGCTTACTGCTCTTCCAGAGGACCCAGGACGTGGCTTCAGTTCCTAGCACCCTTATCAGGTGGCTCACAACCACATATAACTCCAGCTCTAGGGGATCTGCTGCCCTTTGGCCTCCCTAGGCACCTGCATGCACACGGTGCAGATGAACTCACACAGGCACACTCTCATACACATAAATTTTAAAAAATATCTTTTTGAGACAAGGTCTCCTTGTAGCTGAAGCTGGCCTGCAGCTCACTGTG
This sequence comes from Eospalax fontanierii, assembly GCA_035773235.1. Taxonomy (NCBI): domain Eukaryota; kingdom Metazoa; phylum Chordata; class Mammalia; order Rodentia; family Spalacidae; genus Eospalax; species Eospalax fontanierii. Next base: position 11,815,473 of record CM069554.1, read on the forward strand.
TAGGCCAGGCTGGTCTTGAACTCACAGAGATCAACTGCCTCTGTTCTCTAGTGCTGGTATTAAAGCCTGTCCAAATGCCTGCCTTATAAGAGTAAGTCTTTTTTAGTATTTGATTTATTATTTTTATTTTCTGTGTATGTGTGTAACGCCTGCATGTAGGTAGGTGCGCCCGTGTCTTGCAATGCCTGCAGAGTCAGGGGCAAGTGTCAGATCCCCTGGAGCGAGAGTTACAGATGGTTGTTAGCCGCCATGTGGGTGCCAGGAATTTAACCCAGGTCCTCTGCAAGAGCAGCCAGTGCTCTTAACCTCTGAGCCATCTCTCCAGTACCCCATAAAAGTAAATCTTTAAAAAGAAAGACTAGTCACTGTGACATCCCATGGTCTTGATGCACTCTTAATCACAGTAAGGGCGTAGTAAAAAGAGTGACCACTTATCACGCTGGAGGTGTAGCCCTGTGACAGCGCACTTTCTCCGCAGCCTCAGGGCCTGGATTTGATTCTCAGTACCCAAACGAAACGTTCATCATGCACTGGACGCTCAGTTTCTGAGCTTTCTCATAGTCACCCTCACTTTACAGAGCAGAAACTGAGGCTCAAGGGGCTGGTGAGAGGGCTCCGTGGATAAAGCTACCTCCTTCCAAACCAGACAACCCGAGTTCAGTCCCCAGAGCCCTTACAGTAGAAGGAGAGAACGCACTCCCAGAAGCTGTCCTCTGACCTCCACACATTTGCATGACACATGCTCCCCCATACATGCTCAAAATAAATAAATAAATAAATGTACAAAACCAAACAACACAAACAAAAAACCCCGAGTCTGTTGAGAGGCAGGGGATGTGCCCCAGGCTACAGTGGGTAGCCGTAGCCGCAGCGCCATGCTGGTCGCTGGTCGCCCACTCCAGGCTCTTCTGTCAACCCCTGTAGAGATTCTCCGTCACACACTGTCTCTGAACTGTCATGCCAGCATGGGGGCTGGTCTTACCTGAGCTTTGCTGCAGTGGTGAGCTCTTGTCGACCTGACAGTCTGGAATCCTCTAGGAAGAAAGTCTCCATGAGGGACTGTCTAGATCAGGTTAGCCCATGGGCGTGCTTGGAGTCGTGGTCTTGATTATGCGAACCGAGGTGGGAAGAGCAGCTCACTGTGGGCGGCTTCATGCCCTGGGCGCGGGTCCCGGCCTGTGTAAGGGCAGACGGGGCAGCTGAGCACTGACATGCATTCAGTTCTCCCGGGTCACCACTGTGGCTGGGATTGGCTGGGACTGGCTGCTTCGGGTTCCTGCCTTCAGTTCCCCACGGTCATGGACTGTGACTGTCAGCCAGAATAAACCCTTTCTCCCCAAAGTTCCTTTTATTTTATCACAGCAACAGGAAATAGAGGACAAGGCTCACAAACCAAGTCAGTGGCTGAATATTCAGTACAATCAGGTAACCATGGCCTGGTGTACACTGTATTCTGAGCCCCTGTGACCTGACACACCTCGACCTGAAACACTGACCTGACGGACCATAACCTAACACACTGTGTCCTGATACCCTGTGCCTGACACGCTGTGGCCCAACATGCTGTGACATGACTTGCTTGTGACCTGACATATATGTAAATGTATGTCTTTTTGAAACAGGATCTCCCCATAGTCCCAGCTGGCCTAGAACTTGCTATGTAGACCAAACTGGCCTTAAACTCACAGAGATCCTCCTGCCTCCTTGGCATTAAAGGCCACCACATCCGGCTTGTTTTATAGTTTTAATTGTATTTTAAAATATGTATATATGTGGAGTGTGTATATGTGAACGCAAGTCCCATGGAGGCCAGGAGAGGGTGTTGGATCTCCCGGAGATGGAGTTACAGGTGCTTATGAGCAGCCTGATGGAAGGGCTGAGATTCGACCTCTGGTCCTCTGCAAGAGCAGCAAGTGCTCCTAACTGCTGAGCCATCTCTCCAGCCCTCACCTTGTTTTTTAAGACACGCTCACTCACTGGGGCTCACCTGTCACTGCTGGCGTGACCACACCCAGTTTTTATGTGGGTGCTGCTAGGCATCCAACTCAGGTCCCTGCTTGTGGGCCGAGCCCTTGACTGACTGAACTACCCCAGTCCCCGCACCCGGTTTCCTTACTGTGACCTGCCCTCCCCACCACAGGCACCCTGCTGGCTGTCCAGTTTGTCCACGCCATAGTCAACAGAATCATCCCTACTTCCAATGGCTTCGTGGCCCCCACGAGCCATGGCTATCTCATCCGGGAACGCTTCCAGTGGCCGTCCTCCAGAGTCTCCCAGCAGGACCCTCTAAAGAACTTCAAGAAGGCTGTGTGGCTGGTGAAGACAAAGCGAGGAGCGGAACTAGCAGCGGCCACAGAAGCCAGCCCAGACTCAGGATCCGAAGCTGCTCAGGGAAGAGAATCGAAATCAAACAAACGCTCACAGGTCTGCCTGATCGTGTGAACAGACCATCTGCTGGCGGCCATGTGGACCCAAGGCTTCCCTGTTCCCATCCTTCCAGTTATTTTCAGACCTGCCCCCCTCAGGTCAGCAATGGTCTGGCCACTAGCTGCATCTCAGTTCAGTAGCAGACATTATTTTCCAGGGACTTGGACCAAGCCTAGACCCCACCTCTGCTGGTCCTAGTTGGCTCAACTAACATCCGTGAGCCAATCACTGGCTCCTGGACAGTGCTGAGGAATGGCTAGTCTGATCCAAACCCATCCCTAGGGGCTGAGGTTAGATAAGGGACCATCCCCCACCGCCACCCCCCGGACACATAGAGTGAAGGAAGGTATTTCCCGGAGGGACAGTGGTGGCTCACAGAGAATCAATGAGTGACCAGGATGAGTTCCCCCCGCATCTGCTGTGCAGCTGAGAGTGACACAGACTCAGAGAATGTGGTGGAGGACATCCTTGTCCCATCCTGAGTGGCGGTGAGCACCCGCGGACGCACAGAATCTGAGCCACAGAGCCCTGAGTTAGTAGGACTTCCTTTCCTGATACGTGAGGCTGGAAGTCTGGACTGCCAAACTCTGCCCCGTTTTAGAAGTTGACGAGCGGCTCACGGGAGAACATTTAGTTTGTCCACCTGTAGGTCGTGAGCTGACTGCATGATTCCAACTCTATGTATAAAATCAACATGGGCACGGGGGAGATGCTCAGGGGTTGAGGCAGTGGCTCCCCATTCCCACAACCCACATAAATGCTAAGTCGGCAGGGCAGGCTCCCTGCAATTCCATCCTTAGAAGGCAGAGACAAAATGGTCTAGTTTCTTTTCTGTTCCTGTGAGCAAACACTCAGCCCAAAAGCAGCTTAGGAGAAGAAAGGATTTGGTTCATGGCTGAAGGAAGTCAAGCAGGAACCTGAAGGTGGGCCTCCTTGCTGTACCACAGAGCAGTACCTCTGACCAGGGACCTCACCCACAGCCAGGAACCACACCAGGAGCCATGGAGGGGCTGCTGGCTGCCTCACTCAGGGCATGCCGAGCTGGCATTCTTCTGGCCCAGGACCAGCTGCGCAGGGAATGGTGCCACCCGCAATGGGCAGGGCCCTGCTACACCAACTAATAATCAAGACAATTCCCAGGCACGTCTACAAGCCAGTCTGCTCTAGAAGTCTCTCAGTTGTGACTCACCTCTCAGATGATTCTGGGCTGTGTTAACTTGACAGTTAAAACTAATTAGGACACCAGATCCCAGGAGACGAGCCATAGCAGTGAGATGTAGGTTTGATGAGAGATCCTACTGCACTGCCTAAGGTCTTTTCGAGAAGGATCCCCAGTATCAGCTTCTGGCCCCCACGTGCATGCACACCACACACAAACCCATGAAAGTGGAAGAATAAAAGACATCAATGTGTTATCATTCACGAATGCAGACCCCTGGGCCTAAGCTTTACGAACAAGATGCTTTTTTTTTTCTCTTTTGTCTTTTTCATATATATATTTGGAGACAGGGTCTCATGTAGCCCAAACTGGCCTCAAATTCACATTGTAGCCAAGGATGACCCTGGACTCCTAATCCTCCTGATTCACCTCTGGAGTGCTGGGCTGGCAGGTGTGGGTAGCCACACCCATCTAAGATGCTTTTGCTAATCTGAAATGCCAAGGTCTCAGAAACAGCAAGGACCAGGGATTGGAGAGATGGCTCCATGGTTAAGGGCACTGGTTGCTCTTGCAGAGGACCTGGGTTTGACTCCCAGCATCCACATGGTATCTTAACAACCACCTGTAACTACAGTTTCAGGGGACATCAATGTCCTCTTCTGACCTGCAAAGGCATTGCACGACCCAGGTGCGCTTACATATATGCAGTTAATATACTCATAGACGTAAAATAAGAAAAAAAGAAGCAGCAAGGACCACTCACATCTCCCTGCTTGGCTCTCAGATCGCGGCCTGGTGCAAATGCAACAGCTGGCCTGTTTCCATTTAGCGTAAATGAGGCTTTGTGCTTTGCCCATGGAGTTTTAAAACCACACTTTTTCTGGGCTTTGCTACAATCGGATCTTTGAGGTGAGAGGCGTCCCTCAACCCACGGGATCCTAAACAGAGTTCAGAGAAAAACAAATAGAAAACAAGGATTTTTTTTCTTGATGTTGGAGGTTGGAACCCAGGGTGTCCTGCATGCTAGGCAGAGACTGTACTCCTGAGCCACGCCCCAGCCCCTCACTGGGGATTCCAGCAGGAGCTCACTGGTAGAACTACGCCTTCTGCTTGGAAAATGAAGCTTCTGAACCATCTCATTCAGTTAGCTTCTGAACTGAGATTCAAGCCCAGGCTTTGACAGTTCTGAAAATGTTAGCATCAAATTTCATTTTAAAATATTTTGGAGGCTGATGAGATGGCTCACTGGCTGCAGGCTCTTGCCACACAAGCCTCATGACCTGACTTCCATCTCTGGAACCCACATTGAAGGGAGACCTTCATTAACTCCCCAAACCATATTTGCAAATAAGCCTGTCCAGAACTCTGACATGCCCTCCCCAAGATGAGACCCTCATCTCCAGGAAAGAATTGCAGGCTTTGCAGTCTCTACCGCACCCCCATGACTCTGCTCCTGGTTGGCCCTTGTGGCTACTGCAGATTCCCACTGGTCAGTGGTCACCCCTCACTGACTAATAAAGGACAATATGTAGCCTCTGAGGTGATTCGCTTTTCTCTCCTACCTGTGACTCTTTCCACTTCTAACCTAACATTTACCCAGGAGAGAGCTAGACTCCTGATCCCTAACGTGATAGTGAGGACTGACTCCACAAAACTGTCCTCTGAGGTCATACTGTGCACACACGGGCACAAAATAATTTTTCTTTTTGGTCATTTTGAGACAGGGTCTCCCTGTAGCCACAGCTAGCTTGGAACTCGCTATGTAGACCAGGCTGGCCTTGATCTCACAGAGATCCACCCACCTCTCTGCCTCCTGAGTGCTGAGATCAAAGGAGTGCACCACCATAACCAGCTCATAAAACAATACATTAAAAAAATACTTTTAAACTCTAGTTTTAAACAGCGTATGCTCAGGAGCACTGGGCAGTTGCAGCTGTTTTTTAGATTTTTAAATTTTATTTTTTCACAACACATTAATTGTACATGTTAACGGGGTTCAGGGAGATATTTCAGCACATGCATGCTGTGTGCACTAATCAGTTAAGCTACTCTTTATCCACCTGTGTCTGCTTCCTAAGCTAGTCATCACTATCGTACATCTAGCTCACTATTTTTTAAACTCCATGTGTGAAAGAAGACATAAGCCATTTGCCTTTCTGGCTTATTTCAGTTGACGTAATGTTTTCCAGTTTCCTTTTGCCACAAGTGACTGTCTAATTTTCTTTAAGGCTGCATAATATTCCATCATGCATATAGACCATATGTTCTTTTTCCATGTATCTATTAGTGTGCTGGGGATTGATTGCTACTTTAGGATTCTCCAACCATTTGCATTTAACAGGTGAGCAACCCTTTGAGCTCCAGAATTGCGCTCTTGACAAACAAAAGCAAAAACAAGCGCAATCCCTTACTTTTTCTGGCCCCACTTCTCTGTGAATCAGCTGTCAGCCAACGCAGAAAGTACAGATGTAACAAAGCTTCTGGCTTAAATCTTGTGCATATATCCCAACAGCCTGAGGGGGACTAAACTGCTCTGCATGCAAACACATTCCCTGTCACCCTGTGTTGTCAGGTGACCTTGCTGTGTGAACATCAGACCCTGGGCTTATGCAGACATCACTAGGGGACACATCTAATGGGACCCTTGGCACGTGTATTGTTGATTGAAACATTACACAGCACATGATGAGATTTTAATCAGAGAGAGATTTTTACGAATAAAATGCTTCTCTACAATCATATTTATTTTTACTTTGTGTGTATGAGTGTTTTGCCTGCGCATATGTAAGTGCACCCATGTTGTGCAGTACCCACAGAGGCCAGAAGAGGGCATCACATCCCTCAGAACTGGAGTTTAAAATGGTTAGCTGCCTTGTGGGTGCTGGGATCCAGGCAGGAGGTACGGCTTATGTTTGAGCTGAGGAGGCCGAGCCAGGAGAGCCACGGGGCTCAGCCTGATGCTAATCTTTATTCATTCCAGGACCCCATCCTGTGGGAAGGTGCCACCCTCTTCAGTCCTTTGGTGGGGGGGGTCTTCTGTAAACCTGTCTGGAAATGCCCTCACAGCCACCTGGAGGGTGTCTCCCAGGGAATTCCAAATCCAGTCAGGTTGATTATGAAGATGAGCTGTCACAAGTCCACCCCTCATCAACCTGACAGAGGTGACTGGCTCTAAGGGATGAATTTGGTCCATCTCAGAGTCCTCAAAGTCTTTTCTTCTTATGATTTATTATTTACTTGTGTGTTTATTTAATTGGTAGGTGCGGGTGCACACACTCCACCGTGTGGGGGTCAGAGAACAGACAACTTTTGAGAACTGGTTCTCTCCTTCCGCACGTGGCTCCTGGGGATCACACGCAGTCATTGAGTTTGGCAGAAGGTGCCTTTGCTGAACAATCTTGCTGGTTCCTTAAAGTCTAAACAGTTTTAACACTGTTTAAAAGTTAAATTACAGCGTCTTGGTGTGGAGAGATGGCTCAACAGTTAAGAGCACTGACTGTTCTTACAGAGGACCCAGGTTCGATTCCCAACACCCATATGGTGGCTAACAGCCACCTGTAACTCCAGTTTCAGGGGATCCGATGCCTTCTTCTGACCTCTGTGAGCATTGCACAACCATGGGAGCTCTTTCACACATGCAGGCATAACACTCATACACACAAAATAAAAATAATAGATAAAATTTTAAATTAAAAAAAGGTTCAAGTACAGAGTCTCTACTGAGGCTCAGGCACTCTCCTAATTGTGAACAAAGTTACAGACTTTCAATTGTCAAGGTCGCGGAAGAGCAAGCATTGTGGTTCCAATAGGAGCGGGTCCAGCAAGGACAGATCAGACCAAACAAGACAGGAGGCCGGCAGGGCAACACCACAGCTGCAGCTCGGCACTCAGCACCGAGGCCCGTGGGAGCACCATCTGTGTCCCCACGGCCCCTCCAGTTCTGCCACTCGAGCACTCGGAGCTTCGCTCTTGGTCCCGCTCCACGCCACAGCTTTCACCAGCAGATGTCCCTTCACCCTGTCATCTTCAGAATCCTAGGGTCTGGGGGCTGCAAGATGGCTCAGCCAGTGAAGGTGCTTGCAGTCAAGCTTGATGGCCTGGGATCCAGTCCCAGGACCCACACGCCAGGAGAGAACAACTTCAACAGTTTGTCCTCTTATCTGTTCACTTGCACACACAATAAACATAAATAAGTGTAGTAGAGAAAAATTAAAATCCATTGCAACTTGGACCTTACCTCCACAGCTTCCCACAGTGGCCTCTCAGTGGCCTCGTTGCAGGGACTCCACCCTGTACATAGTGTGTCCTCAAAGGCTTTCTGGACCCTTGGGGGAGCCTCTCCAGTGCCCTCACTCTTGGATCCTGCATACCTGTAAAACCAGTACTACCTGAATGATACTGCTCCGAACTGCAGCAGGTTCAGGGTGAGCCTGACCCCTTGGTCCACACTTTCTGCCCTTAAGGCTGCCCCGGGAAAACCCTCCCTAAAGTGGCTATTTTGGAGCAGGGAACCTCTGTGGTGGTGCTCTGTTCTTTCAAATGAATTGCAAGGTTATAAGGTGTCGGGTCCCGAGCGGGACCCAGGGTCTCAGCCATGAGGGGGTGAAAGGTGCGGAGCCAGACACACAGACCCCGGGAGCTGGGTGAAGCACGCAGAGGGTGAGCCACAGCAGACTTGGTTTATTCAAGGACGTGAAAGGAGTTATATGAGTTTTGTTAGCCAGTCGCCCTATGGGGTGGTTCCCAACTGTGGCCAATAGAAATCTGCCTCCAGCAGATCATCTCGGTGCAGGTTTCTTTCTCTCCAGATGCCGGGCGGAAGCCGGTGTCATGCCTGGCCCGAGCGGAGGCCACATCTACAGGAGACGTTCCCTTATTCCTCATGACACGTGGCCTGGCTAAGACCCGTCCTGCATTACTCCATACAATAAGGGGACACCTGTCTCCCTGAAAGATCTTTCCCTCAGGACGCTGTTCCTGTGCCTCGGTGTGGACATCAGACTCCTTCCATCTCCATCTCCACAGCCTGTGACAGAGCACCTAACAGGAAGTGACTTCAGAGAATGTTGTGTAGGAAACATTTCCAGGACACACACACACACACACACACACACACACACACACACACACACACACAGTCTTCTCACCTCAGACAGGGAACCCATGACAGATCAAAGTAATTATTATACCAAAATCCAACTTGGTGACCCAGTGAGTTTTACCGGGGTTACTGACAGGGCATGGGGGGCAGGGGTTGGCTCACAGGAGCAGGAATGACTCAAGCACAGCTGCATCTCCTAACCACCCCCACCCCCGCCCCAGCATGGGTGACAGCTCTCAAAAGTATTCCGAGAGCTCTGCATGATTTGCAGGCAGGGGCACAGGTCTGAGATCCTCTGCAGCTGGGCTGGTCAGTCTCTTCCCAGCAGATGTTTGTGCTTCTACAGGCGTGGGGAAGGGTCTCCCTGAGTCTTGAAGCTTCATCTTCCCCAGACAGGTGAATTTTGTTCTCCCCAGTCTTATGAGCCCCACCCCCTGGAGGAAAGGTTCCAGTTTGGAGGAAATTGCCCTACTCCGGTCTCGGGGGCAGTAGGGGCTCTCGGCTGTGGCTCGTGTCTATGGCAATCAGGAAGCAGGACGGGGATGCACATACGCAGCTTGCTTCCTCCTGTCCGCTGCGTGCAGTCCAGGACCACGGCCTGTGGAACAGCGTCACTCCCGTTTAGCACAGCTCCACTCTCCTTGACCTCTCTGGAAACCACAGACTTGCCCAGAAGTGTATCTCCTGGGTGACTCCACAGCCAAGTTCCCAATGAAAATTCAATACCACACTTTTATTGGTTTTTGCGTTTTGTTTTCTTTATCTGATTTTTAATTAAAAAAATATTTTATTATTTTTATTTTATGTGTATGTGCGTATTGCCTGCAAGTGTGTCAGTGCAGTGGAGATCAGAAGAGGGCGTCCAATCCCCTGGAACTGGAGTTATGAACGGTTGTTAGCCGCCGGACGCATGCTGGGAATGGAACCTGGGTCCTCTTCAAGAGCAGCCTGTGCCCTTAATTGCTGAGCCTCTCTCCAGCTCTTGGTGTGTTTGTTTTGTTTCATAACAGTGACTTTTATTTATTTATTTACTTATGTACTTAATTTGGGATTTTTTTTTTCACACAGGCTCTTACAGCTAAGTTTGATTTGGAACTCCAATTCTCAGGAATCCTCTTCCCTCCTGAGAGGATTGCAGATGCGAGCCACCTGGCTGAATTCTATTCACACGTGAACAGCATAGATCTGCATATGAGTCAGCATGGAGTCTAATCTGCTTCTCACAATAACATAAAAAATAAAGCTAATACTGGGCATCGAGGCTCACACCTTTAATTCCAGCATTCGGGAGGTGGGGGTAGCAGTTCACTGAGAGTTTTGTGCTAGCCTGGTCTACAAACCCATTTCCATCCAGGGCTAAATGGTAGGAACATGGTCTCAAAAAAAAGTTATTATTCTCAAAGGACCCTGTGACTAATATCTTGCCACAGTTATGACTATGTTCTGAAGTTCAAGGGACTTGAACACCCAGGCAGTCTTCTGCCTGGCAGCTGCTAGGAAGGCTGGGGCAGGAGGATGGCTTGGCTCCATTAAGATTGTGGCAGCATCGTTAGGATGAAATTCAGTGTGTAAAGTGCTGTGCAAAATTTCAGGAAGTTCAGTCTCTAGCTGACTGTACCAGACATGGTGGGGCATGCCTGTAACCCCAGAACTCAAGTGCTAGAGGCAGGAGATCAGTTCAAAGATCTATTCCACTACATAGCAAGCTTGAGGACAGCCTGAGCTATATGAGACCTTATACTGGTTTTTTTTAATGTAAGCTTTCACTCAACAAACAGTTGTCATCCCAGCATCAGGAGACTAAAGTGGGAAGATCATGGGTTTGAGACCAGCCTGGATCATAGTGTGACACCCTGTCTTAATACAAATACAGTAACAAAACCAACAACCACAATAACGAAAAGCTTGGATAATGGCAAAAAAAGAGACTTGACTGTGGATGTTTGACAACCACTGGGCTTTGAAGACTATCTTGCTCTCAACCGCATAGAGGCTGCAGAGCCAGGGATTTCCACCCCATCTTAATATACGCACATCTAACTGTGACTATCACATGTCTGACAAAGCCATATCTGAGCGTGAAGGGGGCATTTTTAACACTCTCAGACAAGAAAATAGACTGGGCCAAGCGGGAGCATGAGCCTATCTCTCTAGCTGCAGCAGGAATGAATTTGTGTTAAATTCTAGAACATGTTTTGCTGTGTGGTAGTGTGGGTTGTGTTGCTGTGGATGAAACTTAGGACCTCCCACATGCTAGGCAAGTAGTGTGTGCCTGAGCCACGCCCCCAGCCTCTCACTGGGGAATTCCAGGCAGGGGCTCTACCCCGAACCACACTCTGAACCCCTCATTGGGGGGTTTTACACAGGGGTTCTATCTCTACAAGCCTACTAGAGGTGTTTGCTTTTCTTCTATTAATTGCTTCCTTTAGGAGCATGCTCAGTGTGAGGACAGTCAGTGCACACACTGCCATGGTTTGGATCTGGAATGTTCCCCAAAAGCCTATTTACAAAGTCTTGAGCCCGGTATAGTGGTACACTCTTAGTACCAGCCCGCAGAAGGCTGAGGTTGGAAGACTGCCATAAGTTTGAGGCTAGCCAGGCTCCATGACGAGGCTCCGACTCAGAAAACCCAAAAACCAAAAGGAAGGGGCCTCATTCTCCACGGTGCCTCCCCGGGAGGGAGTGGAACATTTAAGAGGTCATGTCTGGCAGGAGGGAGTGAAATGGACTGTACGACACTGGTCTCTTCCTCCTCTCACGGAAGCATCATGAAGTGGACAGGTGCCTCCAGCACGTGCTGCCTGCCACAGACACAAAAGCAAGGTGGCCGGACTGAAGCTTCCAAAACTGGGAGTCAAATGAAGCTTTTCAGGCCAGCAAGATGGCTTAGCCCAATGGCCCGAGTTTGACTCCTAAAACCCACCCATACAGGAGAGAGCAGACTGCCACAAGCTGTCCTCTGACCTACACATGCACAAAAGACGTTTTTCAGAAAAGAATCTGCCCTATTTTTAGACTGACTATTTTCATGGTTGTTTTGTTTTGTGTTTTGGTTTTGGTCACCCTGTAGCCCCAGCTGGCCTGGAACTCACTATGTAGACCAGCCTGGCCTCGATCTCACAGAGGTCCGTCCACCTGCGCTGCCTCCTGAGTGCCGGGATTAAAGGCATGTGCCACCACGCCTGGCTATGTTTCCTGTTTTTACAGGACACCTGGTCCATGCAGAATGTACTCCCCCCTGAACTGCAAGAATCACCCTAAACAGCTAAGCCATTTAGAGTGAGGCTGAGACTTGGTTCAGCTCTGTGAGCCATGTCAGTTATGAGACTTAGGGGTGCTCCCACCAAAACAAACCAACTCAGCAATGAAAACAAATAACATTTGTTTTACTTTATCTTTTTTTTTTTTTTTTTCCTTTTTGAGACAGTTTCACATAACCCAGGCTGATCTCAAATTCACTATGTAGCCAACAAATGACTTTGAATTCCTGGTTCTCCTGCCTCTGTTCCCAGATCCTGGGATGACAGTTATGTACAGTGATACCTGGATATTTATATATCATCAAAACAGATTTAAATTAAATTTTTTTCAATTTACTTTTTTTTTAATGTGTATGAGTGTTTTATCCATATGCATGTATGTGCACCAAATATGTTCAGTATCTGAGGAGGCCAAAAGAGGGCACTGGATTCCTTAGAACTGGAGTTACGGACAGTTGTTAGCCACCACATGGGTGCTGGGAACTGAACCCAGTCCTCTACAAAAGCAGCCGGTGCTCTTAATCACTGAGCCATCTCTTCAAGCCCGAATTTTAAAAATTGTGTGTATCCTGTGTAAGTATGGAGGCCAGACAACAGCCTCGCGTACTGACTCCCAGCCTCTGCCTGGTTTGGGAGAGTCTGGTTTTTGCTGCTGCACTCACCAGGCTGGCGGGCCAGAGCTCAGATCCTCTGACTCGGCCTCCCACCTCGTAGGTGCGCTGCGATTCCAAACCCGAAGCACTGCAAGCGGCTTTACGTGCGCTCTGGGGATTCAGATTCAGGCTCCTGCTCTTACATCACAGCCACTTTATCCACCCAGCTAGGGGACATCTTGTGAGAGTCGGTGTTTTCCTTCTACTGTGTGAGTTCTAGGAATCAGAGTTAGGTTGTCAGGCTTGGCAGCAAGCGCCTTTACCACTGAGCTGTTTAGTGGCCCCCACTGAACCAAACAAGTTTTAAAATGAATGATAAAGCTGCTGGTAGCCTGTGATCCTAGAAGAGGATAAGGCAGGAGGACAACAAGGTTAGCCTAGACTACATATCGCGAGACTGTCCAAAACAAAAAATCAGAGCTGAAAGAGTAGCCCAATGGTAAATCACAAGCTTACAGTCTCACACTAGGAGACTGGGGCGTGGCTGAGAGCTAGCGTCCCTGCCTAGAGTCCCCCATGAGGGGGTTCGGGTGTGGCTTAGGGGTGGGACCCCTGCCTAGAGCCCCCCAGTGAGGGGCTCGGGGAGTGGCTCAGCGGTACAGCCAGACCTTAGGTTCCAACCCAACACACACACAGACACACAGACACAGAGGATGAACAAAATATCAACAATTTATGGAGAATGATATGACTGCCTTGGCGGGGACCTGACCCCTCCACAATGCTGACCTTGGCGAGCTGACACCTCGTTCTCTAGATGCAGCACATGAAGTGTCTGGGAAGACGAGCATTCTCCCTCATGTGCTCAGACACCCACAAAACTATGGTCAGTTAACTCTATTTCATGGATGCCGCGGAGCAAAATATGTCCAATTCGCCCTCAAACGTCTGCTCTTGCTCTTTCTGAAACCGATCAGAATGTAGTCCCATGCTGCATTTGATTGGGGTTTTATTTTATATTTATTGTTGCTGTGTTTAATGCAGTGCTGGGAAGGGAGCCTGTTCTCTGTGCACTCCAAGCATGCTGTCCTTCACTAAACCACACCCAGCTGCTTTTCTCTTTACATTCTGCACCCGTTGTTGGTCAGCTACAGCCTTTCTTCTTTCTGTGGTGTCGAGGCTAAAAACCAGGGCCTGATCCATGCTGGGCAAGCACTCTATGGCTAAGCCACACCCAGAACAGTATAAATAAAGTTTTATCCTGAGCCAGTGAGATGGCTCAGCAGGTAAAGGGGCTTGCTACCAGGTCTGAGACTTGAGTTCTATCCCAGGGACCCACATGGTTAAAGGAAAGTATTGACTCCTGAAAGTTGTCTTCTGACTTCCACACCCAAGCTATACCAAATCCACACACAAGAAAAAAGAGAGAGAGAGACATAGAGACAGACAGACAGAGAGAAGGAAACATAAAGAGATTAATAAAAAAATTAAACTTTTTTCCCCATTTCTTGAGACAAGTGTCTCATTGCAGGCCCAGCTGGCCTGGAACTCGCTATGAAGACCACTCTGTCCTTGAACTCCCTTCAGAGTGCCTCTGCCTCTGCCTCCTGGGTGCTGGGATTAAAGGCGTGCATCACACCAGGCCCATTTTTTCTTTAAGCTTTGTGAGAACACAGCTTCATTCATTTATTCATGAACATCTTCACGGCGGGGTCACAGGCGCACACTGCAGCGCCCAGCTCTACCTGGATTTTGGGGTTCCAGCTCAGGCTGCCATGTTGATTCCGCAAGCATTTACCCAAAGCCAGTTCCCTGGCCCCTCAAGCAGTATGTTTTAAATTATATTTGTTATCTGTGGGGAGAGGTGCATGTGCCCCTGTGTACATGTGGAGGTCAGAGGGCAGCTGCAGATCTCAAGTCTCTCCTTCCACCCGGGGATCAAACTCCAGTCATCAAGTTTGACAGCAAGTGCCTTTACTTGCTGAGTCATCTTGCTGGCCCTCCAGCAGTATTTTTAAAGTAGGTTTTATTGTTCCTGTTGTCATTGTGCTTTTGATGCAGCTTACCTTGGAACTCATCATGATCCTCCTGCCTCGGTGTCCAAAATGCTTTTATTATAGGCATGAGCCACCGTCTCCTGCCTAGATCTGTCTTTTATTTTTATCCTGTTTCAGCTTCATAACAGAGAAGCGGGCTCGTGATCTCCACATCTTGTCCTACAAAGCCACACTTGCGTTTTGATAGACAAACTGGGTTGATTCAGTGTTATCACAGAGGATAGTTTTGAAGGGCAAGATTATATTGTTTCTACTTTTGTTCTTCCTTGCTGTATGACAAATTGTTGCAAGGTCTATCAAATTCTATCATTTATTATCTGGGTGGCTCCTGGAAGTGGGAATCCAGCTCAGCACTCCAGCCCCACATGACAGGGCCCTTTGTTCAGGTATCTCATCAGGTCTTGGCCTAACTGGCTCTCAGCTCAGGGCTGGACTTCTGTTCCCAGAGACCTGCCTGTCTCCATGGGCAGTTTGCAAAACAGAAACTTCCTTCTTCAAAGCCAGTAATATCCACTCTGTAATATCTCAAACTTGTGATCCTCCTGCCTCACCTTCCAAAGTCCTCGCATGATAGGCATGTACCACCATACCCAGCTTAATCTCTGTGTATGTATGTATGTATGGTCACATATGTGTGGTGTACATGCGTATGCATGTGGAAGCCAGAGGTTGATGTCTGGTATCTTCCTTGATTGTTCTCCAGCTTTCATATTGAGGCAGGGTCTCCCATTGAACCTGGAGCTCACCGATATGGCTATTCCAGCCGGCCAGCTCACCCTAGCAGATGCCCCATCTCTGCTTTAGAGCCTGGAATGACAGGTGGTCACCACGTCTGCTGGCTTTCATTTCCCTTCTGGACTGACTTAAAGCCAACTTTGGTATTTACAAATTTAATTTCTTTATGTGTTTGAGTGTCTGACTTGCATGTATATAAATGTGCCATATATGTGCAATGTCGGCAGAAGCCAGAAGAGGTCACCAGGTCCCCTGGAACTGGAATTATAGGTGGTTGTTAGCTGACATATGGGTGCTGGGCACTTAATCCAGGTCCTCTGCAAGAGCAGCCAGTGCTCTTAACTGCTCAGCCATCTCTCTAGCCCCTCTTTTGAGATCTTTTTATTGGTTGATTGATTGATTTAATGTGTATGAGTGTTCGGCCTGCGTGTGTAAGTGCACCTCTGTGTCATGCAGTGCCCACGGAGGACAGAACAGAGCATCAAATCCCCTGGAACTGGAATTACAGATGGATGTTACAGTCATGTGGGTGCTGGGATTCAAAACCAGGTCCTCTGCAAGAGCAGCCAGTTTTCTTAACTGCTGAGCCATCTCTCCAGTCCCTCTTTTCAGATCTTAAGTAAACTCCTTAAAGCCTTTTCCCTTTGGCATATAAAGTGATTTCTGAGGTTTGGATATAGTTAGGGTGTATGCTGGAAGCCTGGTCCTAAGTGTGATGATGCCGACCAGAGGCAGAAGGTCCTAAGAGATAGGATCGAATCAGGTGGTAACACAATAGGCAAAATCAGCGTGGGGGAAAGGTTTTCTGTGGCTTACTGTCCATCACCGAGGAAACTCGGCAGGACCCTGGGGGTAACTGAAGCAGACCATGGAGGAACGCTGCATACTGGCTTCCTTCTCCGGCCTGTGCTCAGCCTGTTTTCTTGTATAATCCAGATGCACCTGCCCAGAGATGGCACTACTCACGGTGGACCTGGCCTCCTATATCAGTTAGCAATAAGAAAATGCCCCACAGACTTGGCCCCACGCAATCTGATGGAGGAAATTCCTCAGTTCTTGTTTGTGTCAAGGGGACAAAAACTTACCAGCACGTAGGCCATGTGGACAGTGAACTTGGAAGGTCTCAATGTGTGGGTTAGTTCTTGAGAGACTGTGGTTATTTCTTTCATTTGATCGTATGTGTGTATACATGTGCACATGGGTGTGTGCGCAGATGTACATAGGCACATGGAAACCAGAACTCTACATCAGGCATTTTCCTTGACAGTTCTCCACCTTATTTTTTTACTTCAAGATTTACTTTTTATTTTATTTTATTGTTTTTGGAGACAGTCCCAGGTGATTAGGGACTCGCTATGTAGACCAGGCTGGCCTCAGGCTCACAGAGATCTCTCAGAGTTAGGTGGGTTGGGCAGTGAGCTTGTTCACCATCAGTTTTTGTATGTGTGTGTTGGGGGGAAGCTGTTCTGGGACTCATAGGTTGCTATGTAGACCAGGCTGGCCTCAGGCTCACAGAGATCTCTCAGAGTTAGGTGGGTTGGGCAGTGAGCTTGTTCACCATCAGTTTTTGTATGTGTGTGTTGGGGGGAAGGTGTTCTGGGACTCATACTCAGGTCCTTGTGCTTAGGGGCGACCACTTAACTGACTGAGCCATCTCCTACCCAGCCCTCTTTTTGTCTTGTTGAGACAGTGTCTCAGGTAGCTGAAGTTGGTCTCGACTCCTGATCCTTCTGCCTCCGATTCCTAAGACGTAGGATGACAGCTGTGTACCCTGTGTACCACCATGGATCTGTTAGTATGCCTTTGTTTCTTTTTTAATTATTATTTATTATTTTATGTGTATGACTATATTGCCTGCCTGTGTGTAAATGCACCCATGTCATGCAATGCCCAAGGAGGTCAGAAGAAGGCATTGGGTCCCCCAATTATGGGGGTTATGGACAGTTGTATGCAGGTGCTGGGAATTGAACTCAGGTCCTCTGTAAGAGCAGTCAGTGCTCTTAACCGCTGAGCCATCTCTCCAGTCCCTAGTATGTCTTTGTAGTACAAGGCAGTTGATCTTCACAGACAGTGAGTTGACGGAAGCTGACTGTCCAGACAGCTGATGGCCACAAAGGGACCAGGCTATCTTTGCTGCTCTTTGAAACAAACAGAAGCAGCCATTCCCCCACAGCCTCTCACCACGTGTCCTCTGTGCCATACCGTCTATGATGGTTAATACTGAGTTGATGGGATTAGAATTGCCATGGAAACAAGTCTCTAGGCAAGTTGATGAGAGATTATTTAGATTCCCTCAGTAAAGCGGGAAGTCTTGCCCTCAGCAGGACCGCATCATTCCCCCGGCTAGGGTCCCACACTGAATCGATTGTAGAAAACACTCTGAGCACCTGCATCTACCTGCCTGTGCTTCCTGACTGTGGATGCACTGTGACCAGAAGCCACACCTGCCTGTCACGGTTTCCCTACTACAATGAACTGTACTGTGAGCCAGAATAAACCTTCCTTAAATTGTTTTTGTCAGGCATTTTGTCACAGCGATGAAAAAAGTAACTAAAAACCTTAAAAAAAGTTTAAATATATTTATTCATTTTGTGTGTGTGTGTGTGTGTGTGTGTGTGTCTAGGTCAGAGGACAACTTGAAGGAGTTGGTGCTCTCCTTCCATGATATGGGTCCCAGGCACCTGTACCCACTAAACCATCTTGCCAGCCTAATTAATACACCTTTTAAATTCTCCCGCCCCCTTCTCTGAATTCCCGCTACTGCCATTGTGGTTTAAGCCAGCACCATCCTTTGCCTGTGTGACGACAGGGCGCCACCTCCCTGCACCCTCTCTAGCCCCCTTCTACCCGCTTCCCTGCAGAGCAGCCTGAGACCAGCACTTTCAAACCTGCCAGACTTTCTGTTCTTCTTAAAACACATACACAGTTTTTACCTGCACTAAGGCTAAGATCCAAGGCCTCCGTGCACTCCACGAGGCCTACATGGCCTGCCCGTTTGGATCTGTGCTCATGGATGATCCTTCACATACCACCTCACCTTCCTCACTGTTTCTTTACTTCTATTTTTTACATTTTTAGCTTGTGGAGGCAGGAAACATGTCATAGCCCCCCTGTGGAGGTCAGAGGACAACCCTTAGGAGACAGTTCTCTCCTTCAACTCTGTGGGTCCTGGGGATCGAACTCCAGACTTCAGGATTAGTGGCAAGCATCTTTAGCCGCTGAATCATCTCACCTCTCGCCAGCCCTTAAGAAACATTTTTGTGTGCATGTGTGGGGGCTGGAAAGATGGCTCAGTGAATAAAAGGGCTAACCTTAGAATACTGATGACCTGAATTTGATACCTGGAACCCACATAAAGGTGGAACAATAAAAACAACCCCGTGATATTTTTCTCTGACCTCCACATATGCAGTGGCATGCAGGTGCCCACACCACACAGACACACAGACACACAGACACACACACAGACACACACACACACACACATGCAATAAATACAGAAATAATTCTAAAATTTTTAAGGACCAGATTCTGGTGGGTCCAACATGTTTAAGTACATAGACTTCATGCTCTAAGAAGTGGGGTTTGCCACAGATGGATCAGGAGCCATGGAGAGTCCAGAGCACCACATCAGACCAAATAATAATGATCTCCCTCCTCCTCTGGCTCTGATCGGAAACACTTTCCAGGGATGCTGTGGTTCAGTACCCAAAGTGTGGGAGGATCTAGTCCTCCCACCAGTACTTATTTAAAAAATCTGGCATGGGCCGTGCAAGGTTTAGCCAAGTGGGTGGGAGATGCTTTATGCCAAGCCTGCCAATCTGAGTTTGAACTCAGGAACCCACATGATAGCAGAAACCTAGTCTACACATGGCACATACCCACATCCCTTCAAATAAATAAATGTGGGGTGTGTGTGTGTGTGTGTGTGTGTGTGTGTGTGAGCTGAGTACGGAGGCACATGTTTGTAATTCCAGTGCTGTGGACGCAGAGGCAGGCAGTGTACCTTAATTGGCAAGCTCAAGGTTTAGTGATACACCCTGTCTCAAAAAATAAAGTTTGGAACCAGGGCATAGAGGTGCACACCTTTAATCTCAGCACTAGGGAAGCAGAGGCAGGCGGATCTTTGTCAGATCAAGGCCAGTCTGGTCTACATAATGAGTTCCAGGCAAGCTGGGGCTACAGGAGACCCTGTTCGAAAAAAAAAGCTTGGAACTGGAGAGATGGCTCAGAAGTTGGAAGGCCCCAGGTTCCATTCCTAACACTCATTTCCTGTGGCTCACAAATACCTATAACCCTGACTCCATAGGATCTGAGACCCTCTTCTGGCCTCCAAGGGTACCTTCGCTCATGCACCTACCAACACACATACACAAAAATAAAAATAAAACAAGTCAGCTGGGCTAGTGGCACATGCCTTTAATCCCAGCATCGAGGAGGCAGAAGCAGGCAGATAGAGCTCCGTGAGTTCGAGGCCAGCCTGTACTACATTTTGAGTTCCAGGCCAGCTAGGGCTTCAAAACCAAAACAGAACAAAATGTCTTTTAAGATATTTTATTTATTATTGTATATTTTTATGTGTATATTACCTGCATGTGTGTAAATGCATTGGATCCCCCTAGAACATGGCAGTTGTGAGCTGCCATGGGGATGCTGGGAATTGAACCCTGGTCCTCTGCCAGAGCATTCAGTGTTCTTTACTGCTGAGCCATCTCTCCAGCCCCACAAAATGTTTTTTTAAAAAGTAAAAAGTGGAGAGCAACTGAGGAAGACACACAGTGTTGACCTTCGGCCTTCACACACTAAGGAACACACACACACACACACACACACACACACACACACACATTTTTTAAAATCTTTTTGAGACAGGGTTTCCCTATAGCTCTAGCTGGCCTGGAGACCAGTAGACCAGGCTGGCCTTGAACTCACATTCACCCCCAGTGGATCATGCAGAATTGCCTTCTGGGAACTTGGAAGTCACCTTCCTAACATCCTTCCCAACAGCCAAATGCTTATGTTAGCCTTGAAAACCCTTTAGGAAAAGAGTCATTGTTCTGAGCCACACAGCACCCAGTGTTCTTTCCAGAGGAGTGGCCCATGAAAGAGGACCTTGGAGGAGAAAACAATCACGAGGAACTAGGTATCCCAGGAACTGATAAAACAGAAGAGATGGGAGGCTACAATCTAGCTTGGCCCAGATCCACTAACTAGAATATTCACACAGAATGTGTTTCTCTCTCTCTCTCTCTCTCTTTGTCTCATTTATTGACTTTGGTGTGTGTGTGTGTGTGTGTGTGTGTGTCTGTACATGCACATACTATTGTGCACATATGTGGAAGTCAGAGGACAACTTGTGGTAGTCGGTTCTCTCCTTCCACCATGTGGGTCATCCAGGCACTGGGGAGGTGAAGACAGAGGAAATCATAAGCCTGAGAATTTGAGGGCAGCCTAGGATACATAGTGAGACCCTGTTTCAAAAAACCAAGAGCTGGCCTCAAAGCAGAATGTGCAAGCCCTGGGTTCCACCTTCAGTATTACAATAATAACAATAATAATAATAAAGAAAGTTTGGAAGCAGTGTTGGAATGGTCCAAACTTTTGGGAGGTTCCTGGACTGCTCCATCAGCGAGGGAAGTACGTGCTCACCAAGTATGAGGATCTGTATGCCATCTGTAACCCCAGGGCTGTAGAGGAAGAGACAGGTAGATCCTGGGGGGCTCGCTGGCCAGCCAGTTCAGTTATATCAATGAGTTTCAAGTTTGATGAGAGATTGTCTCAAAAAATAAGGTGAGGGGTGATGGAAGGAGACACCCCATGTCCACACAGGTGCAAACGTGAGCACACTGGCACACACACGTGAGTGCTACGGAAGTGGGAGCTAAAGAAACAAAACGGCAATGGGGTAAGAAAGTACAGGTGGCTCTGGGATGGGGCACTGTGTACCTACAGCCCAGTGACAGCAACCTCACAAAACTGGAGTTTTTCCTGAAAGATCCCTAAAACACAGGTTATGCGGGTCTTGATATTTCAGGATCTCACATTGCTACAGATGTTCAAAAGAGGCTAGAAATGAGAACGAAGTAACCCCGTGTATTTACCACGATTAAACGTGAATCTTAAAATGTTAACTTTTCTCCTTTCTTCCTTCCATCTTTCTTTCTGAGACAAGGTCAAAACTGAAATGTCAATTTCCTTTCTTTTTTAAAGACAGTTTTAGTACGTAGCCCAGGCTGGCCTTGAACTCCCAGGAATCCTCCTGGTTCTATATCCCAGGTACTGAAATGACAGGAGTGCCTGAACACTGTATGTGATTTTCATAGAACTGATGCGTTTTGAAATATTGTTCACCTTTGTTTTCTTTTTTGTTTTTTTCCCCAACAAAATCAAACAAACCCATCCGGGCTTGCGGGTGGCCACTGAATCCTTCCCGAAGACTTAGAGGAAACGCCTCCAGCGAGTCCCTCGGGCAGCCACGCCCCCTCCAGCGAGTCTCTCGGGGCGCCACGCCCACATCCGTGACGTCACGAGACCCCACCCCTCCTGGGCGCGGAGCTGCGCTTGCGCCATCACGGGCTCGGGCGGAGGCGGGGCAGACGCGGTTCTGACTTTCAACATGGCGCACGCAGGCGGCGGCGGCGGCTCCGCGGGTCGCGGATTCGGCGGGTCCCGCTGGGGTCGCTCAGGTTCTGGGGGCCACGAGAAGCTGCCGGTGCACGTGAGTGACGCCCCTGGCCGCCTCTCGGGGGCCCCGACACCCGCGAGCGGCGTTCCTCGGCGCGGCCCCGCCTCGGCCTCCGCTATGCGCAGCTGGGGCTCCGGGATCCCGCAGTCCTCCCCGGATCCTTCAGCCCTTCCCGCCGCCCCTTGGCTCTCCCCGGGATGCCTCGGGCCTCCTAGAGACCCTCTCGGGCCTCTCCGCCGCCCCTCGGTCCTCCCAGGAACGCCGCGATCCTCCCTGAGACTCCTTGGTCTTCCCCGCCCCCCCCCCGAACCCCTCGGGCCTCCCCGAAACCCCTCGGGCCCCCTCGAGACTACCGGCCGACTGTCTGGCCTCCCCTCCGCCCGGCGGCGTCTCTGTCTGTGTCCCCGTCCTCCAAGCCCTGTGTCTCTGCATCACACGACCCCAGCCCACCGCAGCCTTCTCGTTCTCTGCAGGTGGAGGACGCCCTCACCTACCTCGACCAGGTGAAGATCCGCTTTGGCAGCGACCCCGCCACTTACAATGGCTTCCTGGAGATCATGAAGGAGTTCAAAAGCCAGAGGTAACCCGAAGGGCCTCCCACACCAGGAGCACTGAATCAGCACAGCATCCTCCCCGCCCCCAGCCCAAATGCACACAGCCCCTCAGCTGGTGACCTTGCACAGGTTGGGGAAGGGGCCTGGGAGCCTCTCCTAAAAGAAAAAAAAAAAAAAAAAATCGCAGGACAAGGCAGCTCCTTCTGGAAGGAGTTACCGGAATCCTGGAAGATGGCAGCAGTTGGGGGAGACTCAGGCATGAGCAGAGAGCTGTGTCCAGTGTTTATTTAAAATGCTGGTTTGGGGGCCTGTGAGGTGGCTTAGAGGATAAAGACACCCCTGCCACCAAGCCTGACCACCTGAGTTCCATCCCTAGGAGAGACGGACTCCCACAAGTTGTCCTCTGGCTTCCACTTGGGCACTGTAGCACACACGCACCCACCCCACCCCCCCGCACGAAAATAAGCTATTAAAAATGTAATTACTCTGTTTTTAAAATGTTGATTTTTTTTTAAAGTAAGTTTTGTACAGAAAAGATTTGGAGGTAGGAATTTTGATTTTTTGTTTTGTTTTTTGACAAGCACTACATGAAAATGTTTTGATTTTTTTTGTTGTTGTTGTTTTTTTCCCCCCCACCATCTCCTTAAATCTTCTCCCTAAAGTGCCTTTCTTGGCACCCCCTAATCCCAAGCCTGCTTGGACATAAGGGACAGAACACACATAGTGAGGGACCTGGCTTAGAGAAAAGTCCAGACACAGGAGCTGATTTTGTAGGCACAGAGTGGTTAGCGAGAGTGGAGTGCCACAGCCCTGGACTTGGTGTCGGTAAAGGCCACTTAGTGACAGAGGTGTGGCTGGCGTCCAGGCCTGTTGTTTCCTGCAGGTCTGATACTACCTGTCCTCTCAGGAAGTCTGGAGGCCCTACCTGGCTTCTTCTCAGATACATGTGAGGTGCTGTGCCTTGGCTGAAAGGAACAGCCCTTTCCCATCTGCCTAACCCATCCTTAGCCAACCCCAAGACTTATAGGACCTTTGCTATTTATCTGCCTTAATCAGTTGCAAAAATCACAATGTGTCCCCATCCCTCCCTAATTCATAAAAAATGAGGGAATTTATCCTGCTGCTTAGAGAGTGTTGCTCTGGGTCCAGCTCTCCTGACGCTCAGAACCAAGCACACATGCTGCAGATGCACCATGGCTTTGGGGGGCTGTGAATCATCTGTGGTTCTTCGTTAAGAGTGCAGTGACTCCAGGCCCAGCCACAAGGGGTGGGTCTGGCTTAGGTGGCTGTGCCCTCATTGAAGCCTGGAGTGTGGAGGTCTCGAAGAGCCTGGAGTGGGTTTTCCTTTTGAGTTTGTCCCGAGACCCTTTTGCCCACTTGAGCTCTTTTTTTTCCAGCATCGACACCCCTGGCGTGATCAGGCGTGTGTCCCAGCTCTTCCACGAGCACCCGGATCTCATTGTGGGATTTAATGCTTTCCTCCCACTTGGATACCGAATAGACATTCCCAAGAATGGCAAGCTGAGCATCCAGTCGCCTCTGACGGGCCAGGTAGGCTTGGCTTTGGTGATAAGGGTCCAGCATGGCGCGCCCTGCCACCCAGGGCGGCAGCCAGGCTTGTGTTGTTTACTGGAAGCCTGAATACAATCTGTTCTTTTACTAGGTTCACTAATTTCATCTAACACAAATCAAGGTGGAAAGAAACACACACAGCCTCTACATCCCAGACTGATCTGTTTGGAAGACTTAAATCAAGGGCAGTGGCTGGGGCATGGCTCAGTGAGAGAACATGCACTTCCTGTGCTCCAGGCCCTGGGTTCCATCCTTAGCACTGCGGGGGGGGGGGGGGGGGGGGGGGCGTGGGAGGTGATGTCAGGGTCAAGGAGGATTTTGTGTTCTGAATCTTCCGCTTCACTAGACACTGAAGTCTTGCCTTAGGGCTTTCCCAGCAAGTCTACCAGGTGGGCTGCCCTTGACCCAGACCTTGTGTGTTTGTGGGTTTTGGATGCTTTCATTGATCTTGGGCAACCAATAAAATAAAATGGTTGAGCTGTGTGCGTGGGAATGGTTATGTTTACTGTTGCTGTACCTCATTGAATTGTCGAAAAGTCATTTCTTACTGGGGCTTGGGGCTCCGGGCTTTCGTCTTTTTGACGCCTTGCTTCTATTATCTCTTTTTCTAAGACAGTGTCTCATGCCAGAGCCAGAGCTGGCCTGGAACTCATCCTCCTGCCTCAGTCTCCCAAGCGCCAGGATAACAGCTGTGAGCCCCAATGACAGGTTTTCTATTAAGAAGTTGTAGGGTCCTTTAAGCCTAGCACTGACAGGAGGATCTCTGTGAGTTGGGGGCCAGCCTGGTCTGCATAGGGAATTCCATGCTTGCCAGGGCTGCATCTTGAGACCCTGGCTCAAAGCAGAAAGAAAGTTTCAGAGGAACCAAGGAAAGGTGATAAATATGGAGGCAGCCCTCCCCGAAGGCAGGTCCTCTGAAAATTCTGCTTTGAGTTCTTCTCTATCCTCCCCCAATTGTATGTTGTCTCATGAAAGTTCAGTTTTCAAGGAACTCAGGACTCCATTTCCCAGGGACAGGGCTCTAGCCTCCAAGCCACCAAAGCTTTAGCAGGAGTAATTTCTAGAACACCTGCTGCCGAGATGCAAAGCCATAGCTATGCATATGGACCTCAAGGGCCACCGCAATGCCTCTTGTCTTTGCTATGGCAGGCAGCGATAGCTATGTCTCGGCATGGTGTATGGAGTGAAGGCTGGGCGTGCATCATTGCTGTCAAAGATGTTCTCGCACACCATGCTGGAGACTGGGACCTGGAGCTGGGCAGGAAGTGAAGTCAGAGTTGCCAAGGGTCCTGCTGTCCCACACATACCACGCACGGCTTTGGACAGATGATAAAGCCAGGCCAGGTCTTGTCTCTTATGCAAGTGGCTTAGGTTGACCAGCAGGCCCCAGTGACCGGCAGAGCAGCCTGATAGACTGTCCCTAAACCATGAGTAGGGCATGGCCGCCAGTCTCAGAGTCGAGGTCTCAGCTTGGGCGGGTGTTTGCCTAGCTTTCTGACAGCTTCACGTGGAATGTCTTTTGTAAGGGACATCCTGCACAGTGACTTGTCAAGCAACAGCCACATGACACCAGCCAGGAGTACCTTGTGCCCTCATTGCAGCAGCTGAATGCTGTCCACCCGCTGGAATCTGATCCCAGTTGAGAACGTAACTCTCGAGGGGCAGGTAGAACTGGGTGCTCTGGCTCTTGCTTGTCATCCCAGCATTCAGGAGGCAGAGGCAGGTTTAACCCTCAAGTTTGAAGCTAGCTTGGAGAGTGAGACCTTGCTCCATGCCCTCAAAAGGAAATGGACAGGCTGATGCGCCTTGAGCAGGACAAGCCAGGGACTTTGAGGGGAACTCGGCCCCTGCTGCTGTTTGCCTGAGGAAGCTGCACTACTCGTCAGGTCTCAGTTCCCATAGCCATTCTGAATTGTAAGAAGTGCCCGCTCCCGGTATTTATGTGTCCTCTGGCCCAGCCAGCTCTCACAGCAGGCGGGACCTCTGTCTTTGTCCTTTATATCCATCTTGATGTTCCTATGTTGGAAAAGGAAGAGTAGATCAGATGTCTATGTGGCCACGTAGGGATGAGACACCAAATCCTGGGTCCTCACAGCAAGAGGAAGCTGTGAGAAACAGGTCCCAGGTCCTAGTGACTGACAGGAAAGTCAATCAATTCCAGTGATCACTTCGTGTCCCACTGATTCCAAGGCAGTGCCCATCACAACCTTGAAGCTAGATGCTTGGGTTTAATTTGGGGTGCCAGTGTGGTACTCTAGGCAGGAACTCTGCTGGGGCAAGGCCTAGTGGGGGAGGGGGAGTAGGAAGAGCCAGAGAGGCTGGGACATTGTGGGGTGGTTGTCTGTAGGTGGTGGGGTGGGGTGGGGGGGTGTTGAAGAGCCCTGTGCTGCTGGGCCAGGATTGGACCTTGTAGTCCAAAGATCCCTTAAGAGGTCAGGGAGGACCGTGGGTCATAGCAAAGACAAGAGGCATTGCGGTGGCCCTTGAGGTCCGAGAAGCAAGCTGTGGATTACCTCCACCAGCTGGCCCTCTGATGGAATCAGCTCCCTTCATCTGGGGTTGATGTTGCTCAGGGTCACAGTAATGCATCCTGAGCGTCAGGGAGCAGTGCATGGTTCTTAGGCAGAGATGGCCACTGTGGGGCTCAGTGTGGGCCATTAGCTGTCTGAACAACCCCCACAAAGGTGTTGAGGCACCAAGGACTGGGCTGTTCTGGAAGGTTTCCTGTCTTTTGCAGCTTGTGGGCCAGAAGCACTTTGGCTTTGTATGGCTGGTGGTTTTTCTATTTTCTGAAGATCACAGTAAAATATTTTAAATTGTGGTATCATTTACATAGAATCAAATTCATCAGACTACCCACTTAGAACCACAGTTTCTTGGGTTTGGTATATTTATATAGAAGGCTGCACAACCATCACCACTAATTCCAGAACATATCCGTCACCCCAGAAATGGATCTTCCCCGCACCTTCCTTCCCCAGCCCTGCCAACCGCAAGTCCACTTCCTGTCTGTTGGCTTATCCTAGGAGTTGCCCTTGAATGGGCTCACACGTCACAAGGCCTTTTTGTGTCTGTCGTCCACATCATAGCAGGTCGGTGCTTTGTTTCTTTTCATGGCTGAGGACTGTCCCACTGGGTGCGTTATGCCTTGTTCGCTCATCTGTGGACGTGTGAATTGTTTCCACCTTGTTTTTGTTCAGTTGTGAATTGTGCTTCTGTGAACATTGCCCTTTCCAGTTCTTGGGTCTGTCTGCGGGATTGGCTTTCCTGGGTCGGAGGGCAGTTCTGTGTTAGGTTTTGAGGAGCTGCAGGCTGTTCGCCGCAGCGGCTGCTTGGTTACCAAGTAGTGCCATTTGCAGAGCACTGGTCTGGAAGGCACTTCTACTCTGCTGTGCTGGCTTATTCAGGGGATCATAGGAAGGCGTCCCTGAGAGCCTTGGCCCTGGAGCCGCTGCTTCCTGACTCCTCGCCCTGCTGAGCCCACACCACAGGAAAGAGCTCAGACCCAGACCTCTGTGACTTTGAGCATGGGCATCTGTAGGCAAGTCCTGGAGAGTTTTAGCACATTTGGAGTCAGAGTGTGTGTATTCATGCTGGACTTCCGGCACTCTGTCTACTGCTGCAGGCGCAGTCAGGTCCCCTTCCCCAGCTTGCCAGTCCCCAGTGTCTGAGAACCCACTGTCAGTCGGCCTCCATATCCTGGGGTTCTGCACCTGCATGTTCGCCAACCATATTGGAAATGTCCAGATAAAAAGCATCTATATTGCGCACATATAGACATGCACTATGTACATACATGTGAGGTGCTGGAACCTGGGGCCTCGTGCCTGCTAGGTGAACTCTCTGCCCCTTGAGCCACTCCCCAGCCCTAGGCTGTTGTTACATGCGGCCCTTGTTCCCTAATCTACATGGTGTAACTGTGTTCTTGGTGTTGATGTTGTACCAGGTCTTGGAAGGCACCTAGAGATGTTGTCAGGTCTGTGGGAGACTTACACAGTTGTAAACTCTGGTCCATAATTGGGTATCTGGAGTTTGGCACCTAAGGAGGGTCCTGAAACCCATCCCCACTTACACGAGGGACAACTGTATTTGGAGATGGGGCCTTGACTGAGAACCATAGGTCTAGTGAGGCCATTTGGGTGGGCCTTAGTTAAATCTAACAGATAGCACAGAAGACTAAGGTGGCAGCTGTCTGTCGGCCAAGCAAGGGCCTTAGGAGTCCCCTTCTTTTGGTACCTGAATCTTGACCTGCTGGCTCCAGCCCCTGAGGAAATTTGTGTGCTGCCCAAGAGACCCATGCCCAGACACCAGCATGTACCATGCCGCATCCTTCTCCATTCTCATCTTCAGGTGGAGCTGGCGGCAGGACGTCGGAGCAGGTGGTGGGGTGGTGGGTGCTGTGCTCCCTGGTTCTCAGTGGAGAGAGTCCCCTGGGTTCTGAGCCCATCTCAGGCTCTGGGGACCAGGCGGTGGCCACCCTGGCAGATGTCCAGAGGCAGGCAGGGCTGCCGGGAAAAAAACAGGAAAGGGGTTCCGAGTCGTTGGGGTGCCAGTTCCAGATGGCTCTGGAGCGTCCACTGAACATGTCATCTGACTAGAACCTTGAGCTGACTGCAGTCACAGTAGTCTGCTGTATGGTTATTCTGCTTTGCAGTCCAGCACCCCTTGCAGGACTCCATGTTAGCTGGGGCTGCAGCTGGGTGGTAGATGCTTGGTGCTTGAGGCCCTCTGTTCTGAAGGCTGCCAAGAGGGAAGCTAAGACACCAGGGGATTGGTCTTGTTTCTGCAAAGCAGGCTTCTGTGTGCGTGAGAAACGTGTTTGTTTTCATTTGTAGCAGGAGAAAAAAATTCACAAATAAGACATGCTCTGTGGCAGTCAGGGCTGTCCCTCAACTGTGGCAACTTGATGCTTGTCATTTGGGTTGTCTTGGGCGCAGCACCCACGGGCAGTGTTCCGATATTCCCCAGCCGTCTGCAGGGTAGGCTGCCTGTGAGCTCCGGGGCCCTCTCTTCACCCTGATGGTCCCACCCAGGGACAGCCCACTGGGTTGGGACCATACTTGGCTGGGATCAGGCTCAGCTTCTGCGATTTATGAGTCTCCTCCCATACTAATCTCGGGGAAGGGGGCTTGTTAGTTCATGTTGTCCCAGTACCAGGAGTGTGAGGCAGGAGGATGGCCCGGAGTTCAGGCCAGCCTGTGCTGCACAGGGACACCGTGTCTCAGGAATAGAGGCTTGTTAAGCCTGCCATTCTAAGCAGATCAGTAAAATGGATGGAGACTCCCAGGGGAGCTGCTCCCTTGCCACAGGATCCACATGTCGTGGAAATGCATCAGTCCCCTGGCTGGTAGCCCACATCACTCTGCCTCATGTTCCACAGGAGAACTCACACAGCCATGGTGACTGTAGCGAGGACTTCAAGCATCAGATGCCCTATAAGGAGGACAGAGGCCACGCACCCCTGGAGTCAGACTCCGTGGAGTTCAACAACGCCATCAGCTACGTGAACAAGATCAAGACCCGCTTCCTGGATCACCCTGAGATCTACCGGTCCTTCTTGGAGATCCTGCACACCTACCAGGTGCTCCCCACCCCCAGGCATGAAGTGATGGGAGGCTGTGAGGTCTCTGGAGGTGTGGTATTTGCGGTACTGGTGAGACCTAGGGCCCCTGTGCCGCAGGTGCTTACTGCAGCCCCTCCCCCAGCCCTGTGTCTGGGTGGGCTCTCCTTAGCACCACCAGCTCCACCAGCCCTTCATTTTGTTTTAGCATTTTGTACCGGGATCTAGCCATGTAGCCCAGGCTACCCTGAAACTCAAACTCCTTCCACTTGTCTTCTGAGTGTCGGTATAGCAAGCATGTTCCACCATGCCTGGCATGATTTTTATTTTTAATTATTTTTTGTTTGTTTTAAGACAGGGTCTCCCTGTAGCTCCAGTTGGCCTGTGACCTTGAACTCACAAAAGTCTGCCTGCTTCTGCCTTCTGAGTGTGAGGGGGTTAAAAGTTAGGCGTGCCCAGCCATGACTTTGATTGTGATTTTGCTCTTGAGGACTCCTTTGCATCCATGAAGCCCTTTCTTAGAGGAATTTAAAAATCTGAAGGTGTTTCCCTGAGCCGACATCACCATTTTCACTCTGGCTCTCTTTGGCTTGTGGAGATTACAGGTCACCTGGCACCCAGAGCTGATAGACAGACGGGTGCTGCTGCAGGGCAGTCTAGTGCAGGGTCAGGAACAGGCTGGCCTTCTGTGGGGACCTTTACGGGAGAGATCAGTTCACTGCTGGGGCACAGGGAGGTTGCGTCCTCCTTACCCAGAACTTTCTGAGCCGGCTCCAAAGTTGAGCCTGCTTTAAAACAGTTTCCCTGATTTCTCAGAACACACAAACCAGACTGTCCCGAAAGAGAAGGCTCTTCTCAGCATATACATTTATGGTCACAGAGCTAGCCTAGGCTTCCCTTGAACTCCAGGGGGCTGTATTGATGGGCCAGCTGCACAGCGTATTTGACAGTGCAGTCTCATAAGGTAAGATGGTTTGAGATACCTGAACGTTGAACTCTCAGGGAGTGTACAGATGTTGGTAAATCCTTCCCATGACTCTGGCAGCAGAGTGTATGTTTAAATACTGTATTATTTTTACTTTATGTGTGTGAGGGTATTACCTGCATGTATGTAAGTGCACCTGTGTTGTGCAGTACCCTTGGAGGCCAGAAGAGGACGTCAGATCCCCTGGAACTGGAGTTATAGATGATTGTTAACTGCCATGTGGTGCTGGGAACCGAACCCAGGTCCTCTGTAAGAGCAGCCTTTCTCTTACCCATTGAGCCCTCTCTCTAGCCCTTGCTGAGTGTATCTTGCCACAAGACCTAGTGTATCTTTTGGGAACCATAAGCAAAGGCAAAAGTCACTCCTCAGACGATCCTGATTAGGTTCTGTGCTGGGGGTTGTTCTATGTGTCAGTCCTTAACTGAAGTCTTAACAGTCTTTCTTATTTTTATTAGCACTTTGGGAGGTTAAGTTTGGCACTTTTTTACCCTTCTAGTAAACCCTGTAAATGCCAAGACTTTTTAAGATGTGTTTCTCTGGGAGCTGAGGGTATAACTCAAAGGCTTGTTGAGGATATGTGAGGCCCTGGGTTTAGTCCCAACACAACATAGAACACCAGAGCAATTTAACTTCCCTTGCTGAAGGCCGCAGTTCTCTGAGCAGGAGAGACTGTGGCAGCACAGCCACTCGGCCCCCTCCTTCTGACATTCTTGGAGTAAGGTTGATGGGTATGTTTGATGAAGGCATTTTTCTGGTTTGGAGATAGGGGTTTCATTTTGTAGCCCAGGCTGGACTTGAATCATGATCCCCGCCCACCCCCCGCCTCAGCCTCTTGAGTGCTGGAGTGACGGGTATGTGCCGCCATGCCTGGTTCTGCAGCCTGCTTCCTACTCTGGCCTCCTTTTCTCTTGCTTTCAGCCCCACAAGCCAGCAGAGCGCAGGGAGCCTCTGCTCTTCACCCTCTCTTGATCGGGCGAGTATGGCGCCTCCCGTCCCTCCCTTCTGGGACTCGTCTTAGCTGCCATGGTCATGGCGGGGCTCGGGCACTGTGAGCAGACGGCAGGTGCGGGGTCTGTACGGCGGCTGTGACAGGTGCCCCACCCAGCTCACCCGTTCTCTTCTCCCACCCGCAGAAGGAGCAGCTGCACACTAAAGGCCGCCCGTCCCGAGGCATGTCTGAGGAGGAAGTCTTCTCTGAGGTGGCCAGCCTGTTCCGAGGCCAGGAGGACCTGCTGTCGGAGTTCGGACAGTTCCTGCCAGAGGCCAAGCGCTCCCTGGTGAGTGCCAGGTTCCCAGGAGCCCTGGAGACGTGCAAGGAAC
The DNA here is from genome assembly GCA_035773235.1 of Eospalax fontanierii. NCBI lineage: Eukaryota > Metazoa > Chordata > Mammalia > Rodentia > Spalacidae > Eospalax > Eospalax fontanierii. Next base: position 11,847,481 of record CM069554.1, read on the forward strand.
CAGGTTCTGCCAAGTGTCTCTGCACACTGACTGATCTTGGTGCTGGGAGAGGAGGAGAGCAGGGGACCAGTGTGGGACCTGAAGGTTGCCCTGAGTGAGCCTTCATGAGCACAGAGGGACTTGGCCAGGCCCAGTCTGCGCCACCTCTCTTCTCAGCCGAGGCTGCAGGCTGCCAGAGCTACCCTTTTTTCTGTTTCTTCGTTTTTTTATTCTTTGTACGTACTAGTCTTTGAAAAGTGTAGATCAAACTTTTGGACCATAAAATTCAACACTTTAAAGTACACAATTCAGTGCCATCTGTTCTGTTTACCATGTAGTACAACCATTACCTTCGCCTAATTCTAGAACATTCCATGCCCCCAAAAGGATACCTGTCCCATTAGCAGTCACTCCTGTTTGCTTTCCCCAGCCACTGGTCTGATTCCTCTCTTTGTAGATCTGGCTGTTACAGACATTTCATGTCACAGATCACACACCATGTGGCCTTTTGAGCTCTCAGCATCGTGTTTTTGGAGGTTTGTCCCCACATTTAGCGTGTGTCAGTGTTCACTCCTGTTCATGGCTGAGTGATGTTCCTGACTCGATACCCACGTTTTGCCCGTTCACCAGAGGTGGACAGTGCAGTTCTCTTTGGAAACTGTTGTGAGTGATGCTCCCGTGAACAGTCTCGTCCGCACACTCGATGGAATTCCTGACTCCAGCTCCCCTGCTCTGCGCCTCAGGTGCTGGTCACAGAGCAGCAGCTCCATTTACATTCCGCCGTGGTGAAGTTCCAGTTTCTTCATGCCCTTGCAGAGCTTTTTATTTCTCAGTTTGTATTTAAAACAATGCTGTAGTGGTGGTGGGTTACGAATTTGACTGTTTCCCAGTGACTGTTTTTTTTGAGTTCATGCACTGAATGCCTTTTGTATATCTTCTTTTTTTCCTTTAAGATTCAATTATTTATGTGTATGTGTGTGTGCCTGCATGGATGTGTGCCCATCAGAGGCCAGATGAGGATGTTGGATCCCCTGGAACTGAAGTTAGTTGGTCATGAGCTGCCATGTGGGTGCTGGGAACCAAACCCGGGTCCTCTGCGAGAGCAGCCAGTGCTCTTAACTGCTGAGCCAGCTCTCCAGACCTTGTGCCTTCTTTCAGGAATGTCTCTTGAGTCCTTCGCTGGTTTTTAGGTTGGTCTGCTATTGTATGTTAAATATTCTTGCTGTGTTCTGCACTGAAATCTTTGTCCTCTGCTCTTCCAAGCCTTGGTAGTATCCTTTGATACACAGAAACTTTGGATTTTTGGGAAGTTCAGTTGTATTTTTACTTTAAGCATTAAAGCTCGGAAGCCATTGCAGAATTGAGGTCATAACGGTTTTCTTCTTGTTCTAATAGTTCTAAGGCTTAGTCTTAAGTTTTTTTAATACTTATTTCTTACTTTATGTGTATGAGTATATTGCCCTCATGTATGTAAGTGCGCCTGTGTTGTGCAGCACCCACAGAGATCAGGACAGAGCATTGGATTCCCTGGAACTGGAGTTACACAGTTGTTAGTCACCATGTGGGCATGTGGGTGCTGGGCAAACCTGTATCCTCTGCGAGAGCAGCCAGTGCTCTTAACTGCTGAGCCATCCCTCCAGCCTCTTGAGCTCAGTGTTTTCTGTGGCATGAGGGTAGGTCCAGGCTGAGGTCCATTTGCCCCGGCACTGTCTATGGAAGGTCTGCCCTTCTTAGCACCATTTTGAAAATCATGTGGCCACAGGATATGCGGCTTTGCAAACTCTGAAATCACATTACACGTGTGTTCTCAGGCTGACCCCATGCTCATTGGTGCAATTTTTTTTTTTTATGTGTGTGAGTGTGTTGCCTACATGTGTGTAAGTACACCTGTGTCGTGCAGTGCCCACAGAGGTCAGAAGAAGGTGTCAGAGCTCCTGGAACTGTAGTTACAGACAGTTGTTAGCCACCATGTGGGTGCGGTAACCAAACCCAAGTCCTCTGCATGGACAGCCAGTGCTCTTAACTGCTGAGCTGTCTCGCCAGCTCGCTGGTGCAGCTTTTTAAGGTGAGTTCCGGAACAGAAACAGAAGTCCTCCAACCCTGTTCTTTTATCAGAATTGTTGGAGCTTTTGAGGGGCCTGTAAGCTCCATTTGGGCTTCTGTTATCTTTTTGAGACAGGTTTTCACTACAGAAACTCAAGCTGGTCTTCTGTTTGCCTTGGCTCCCTGAGTGCTAGGATCATAGGCATGGGTCAGTCAGTATTACTATTATCATTATTATTATTAATTACATTTATTTATGTGTATGTGCCACGGCATGTTTGTGGAAGTCAGTGGCCAACTTTGAGGGGTCTATTAATGCCTTCCACCCTGTCTGTGAGTCTTTGATCAAGTCACTAGGCTTGGATTCAAGCACTTTATCCATGGAGCCATCTCTGTCAAGCCAGGCCTGGGTTCTGATGTAGTCAGGGTGCTCGGTAGAGTCTTGCCAGGTCCCCATTGCTTTCTTGGTTCTCCTAAGCCCCTCTTCCCAGGCCAGTGGACTGGAGTTGGCCCCATTTGTCTTGGACATGGAACACCATCTCTGGATTGGATGTCACCTAGAAGCATCTCCTAACTCTGTCAGAGAAACTGGCTCCTGTCCATGGTGGGTCATGTAGCCTGGAGCTATGGCCTGACTGTTCTCCTCCCACCTGGCACCTTGGTGCCCCCCAGGGCCCAGTTGCTGGCACAGCCCTGGGAGCTCTGTGTCCTGACTGTCCTCGGGCTTTGGGTAGAATCAAGCCGAGTGCTGCCCATTGTGTCCTCCCTTCCTCCTCCTAGAGATGCAATCATCCATTCGCTTAGGTGCTACTTGAGCTTCTCCCTGAGGGAATAACTCACCCCGTGTCCCCAGAGCTGCGTGGGCCTCCAGAGGCCCTGGGTTGTGTTTGAGGCCGGCGGTACAGGCCCGTCGTGTTTCCCTGCCGTCCTGATCCCCCGCCTACCTCTCTGAAATTCAGACATTCTAGTGACACTTCCCCCCAGTGTCACTCTCCTCCGTTAGGTTTTGTTTTGTTTTGTTTGATGTATATGAGTGTTTTGCCTGCATGGATGTAAATGTACCCATTCGTACAGTGCCTGCAGAGATCAGAAATGAACATTGGATCTCCTGAAACTGGAGTTAAAGGATGTTAGCTGCCATGTCGGTGCTGGGAATCAAACCTGGGTCCTCTGCATGAACAGCCCTGCTCTTTCCCACAGAGCCATCTCTCCAGCGTACCCTCCCCCCCCTTTTTTTAACATCACTGACAAATACCAGGCATAGACAAGCTAAGAGTCGGCGGCTTCGTTTTGACTCACAGTTTTTGAGGTTTCAACTACAGCCCTTGGCTCCTTTGACTCTGGGCCTCCTCTAAGGAGAACCTCAGGGTGGTTGGGGCAGGTGGTCAAAGCTCACATACCTTACAGCAGACCCCTGAACCCCTTCCTCCAGCCAGGCCTCACTGCATAGTTTCTAGAACCTCCCAGAATTGTCCCCCTCACGGAAGACCGAGCCTTGAGCGTGCTCGTGGGGTACTTCCTGATGCTGCAGTGGCATTGCCTAGACGTCAGAAGACTTCCAGCTGGCTCTGTGGTCACAGCACTGCATGTCACAGGATTGTTACCCCAGGGTCATGTTGGCACAGCTACGGGCTGTCCTTTTGAGTCTCCTAAGTCCCCAACAGCTTGAACTGCCAGCTGCCACCCACGCTGGGACTGGTCTTGGGTCTTTCTCTTGAATCTGGGCCATGTACCTCAGCTGTGCAGCTGTCCATGTGGAAGCAGCAGCCCATGCCATCCCAGTGACCTTCTTCAAGCCCTCACTGATGGGGTGGTTACTGGGAATAGTGAACCTCAGGGTCCGTGGGAGACTCAGCTACAGCTCTTGTGCTGGTCTCCGCCTCCCCCAGGAGTTTGACTTGCTGGGGTGGAGGTGTGTAGAGTCTGGGCTCATGGCCACACCGAGCTATTTTTCTCCTTCTTGCCTCCTTGTCCTGTCCCCCTCACTCTCCTTATGAACCCCCCAGCATGCTCAGCCTGTCACCTCAAGGCCTCACAGTTGGCTTTGACCCTGCCTGGGTTGGCACAGCAGTGAACTGCCTGCTGTGTAGGTGCTTAGTAGCCAGTAATACCACCAGACTCTGGGCCTGGTGCAGCTCAGCTGCAGAGCCTGTCCAGCCTGCCTGAGGCCCCGACTGCCATCACAGTGCCACAAGGAAACAAACAAGATGACCTATCGAAACCATCAGTATACACCACTCTTGGAGGACTGTGGCCTCAGCTCTCCGTGCTCTCTTCCTGTGTCTGGTCTGCAGTGCCCCCTGGTGGACATGTGGGGCGCTTTTCTTGTGACTCATGTTTAAACAACAGAGATGACGGATTAGATTCCGAATAGTTATAATTGCTATCCTGTACATCTAGATTAATAATTCTAAATCACATCATGAGGTTGTAGACAGTCTTTACAGTCTTTATGTTAAACCTGTGATAAAATGTGGGATAATCCTAATTAAATCTATCTGTTTCACATAGGTCAGGAATCACTGAACTTTTTTGGTAAAGAGCCAGACATGAACTGGCTTAAGCTTTGCAGGTCTCCACTTGATCTGGATTATGAGGACTCAACTGTAGTAGCTTGAAAGTAACTGAGTTTGACCACAGACAACAAACAACACAGCTGTTTACAGAGTGAATGAGCCTGGCCGTGTGCCAGTAAAATCTTCATTCAAAATCTGGCCCTACATGAATAATTGGCTGGCCCCTGGTTTTTAGGGTCCATCTAGGTGAGGTGTTCACACATTAGAACGTTAAACTTCAGAGCGGGAGAGGTGCATGGACTGTTGGGTCAGCAGCGTGGCGTGTACTCTCGGAGCTGGGCTGGGCTGACATTGGCTCGTCCCTTCAGATAGGAGCTAATCGGTGTGTGATGTGTTACTCCCTAGATGCCTCTTTGCAGAATTGGAGTTTGGAATTCGAGAATCTAGGAAAGATTTTTCATGAATGCCTTTCTTCACGTACGACTCCTGGAAAGCTTTGATTCTTTCACTAATAAATCAATTTAATTTTTTTTTTTGAGACAAGATTGTTTTGCTATGTAACTCAGGCTGGATCATACTGGTGCCTTCCTGCCTCAACCTCCTCCTGAGAGGTAAGATTGCCACCATGCCTGGCTGGAAGTTTAATTTTTTAGGAGATGTCTTACCTAAGGTCTTTGTGTCGTGCAGGTGAAAACTCCCATGAATAGCAGTATCAGATGTGAACAGAAGAATCCCCTCAGTTTCCAGTTACTTCTCCTCAAAAAATAATGTCTTAAAAATCTCTCGAGAAATTTCCCTTTCATGTCTGGTTCTTGCTTCTGCTGTATGAAGTGCTACAAGCAGCGTCCTTTCAGTTCTGCCCTTGTGGTTTTCTGCTTCTTTCTTCTTACTCAGTGTGTGACGCACGCCTGTTCAGAGCAGTCATCACATCATCTTGCTGTCACCGTTTTGTCTGGATGTCATGCCTCCTCCATGCACCACACTCTGAGCCAGCAGCATGTCCTTCACATGGCGTCTGCATGCCCAAGTTCCAGTGGAGTGTGGAGCGGGAATGCAATGGGAGTGATTTCCCATCGCTCAGAATATTGTAGCTCATCCCTGGAGGAGGAATGGCCCTGACCTATTAAGTTGGTGGCCAGGAGGCAGGCTTTACACCAATCACAACCCCTCCCCACAATATAGCAAGAGCTGAGCTCTCCCCCGAGACAGAGTTTGTCACTCATAGCAAGGAATTCAAAGCCTTGTTTTAAGGCATGCCCGACCCCCACTCCCACCCCGGTGTCCTGGAGGACCATCAGCTACCTCCTCCTGTTGCCAGAGCTCTAGACTGCTGCCCACCCCCTACCCAAGATGCCCTGCGTTTCAGGGAGCCCTTACCTGGGTCCGCTGCTTTCAGCTGTCTTGGTCCTGAGCCCGACTCCCTGTCTTGTAGTCTTGGGGACCCTACACTCATACAGTGAGTCTCCCAAGGCTGTGGCTTGTGGCAAGCGATGGCCAGCGGGGCTGTGAGCGGAGCCCAAGCAGCTGCATGTGCACAGACAGACGTGTCCTCCTCCGCCTTTCCCCAGTGCTAACCACTGCCCATGTTTGTGTCCTTAGTTCACAGGCAATGGGCCCTGTGAGATGAACAGCATGCCGAGGGATGAGCAAAAGAGTCTGGAACACAGCAAGAAGCGTTCCCGGCCCTCACTCCTCCGCCCCGTGTCTGCACCCGCCAAGGTAATTGTCAGCCACTCGTGTGTTAAAGTCCACGTGTGGGATTGTGCTGTTGGTGACGGGCATAGAACAGTGTAGAGGCCCAGCAGCAGGTAGCCTGAGGATGGCCCCTGGTCTCCTTGAAATTGGCCGTCTGATGTGTCTGTTCACTGTTAAGTCTCACAAGGCCGCTGTGAGAAGGGGAGTCGGAAGGAGGCCCGGACTGTCGGTCCTCCCTCTCACTGTCATGACTCTTTCGTAGGTGAGGCTGCAGTGTACAATTGTATGGGTTGGTTTCTGCACCACTGAGGAGTGAAGTGGCCGACGTCCAGTTCCTGTCCCGCTCATCCCCGTGATGGTGGATTTCTAGTGCTGTCATTCCTGTGTTTCCTAGTTGACTTTCTGTAGTAATAAAGAAGTTTCTTGGCATTTCCATTTATTTAGTTACATGCAGCAGTATCAAACTCGAGTTACAGTTCATTGCTAGTTTCGTGCATCTTGACACCCAGACTGCCCTGATCTGATCTTGGACCCTCAGACTGGCCGTCTCTGGCCATGTCCCCATCTTTTCTCGTCACAGGCATGGGTGGGGAAGTTCGTTTTCAAGTCTAGTTTATTTTTGATGTTCTTGTGTGTATGATTGTGAGTGTGGCGTGTGGTCAGAGGTCATTTCTCTTTTCCACGTGGGATCCTCAGGTGGTAAGGCTGTGAGGTGGGCCTGCGCCTTTATCTACTGAGCCATCTTCCTGGCTTCCCAAGTCCAGTTTAAGAGACAGGTGTTCACACACAGCGTCGCGCTTGTCTTCTCCAGGACCTGCCCTATGCTGTCCCCTCTCAGCCCACAGGGCAAGCAAGCGGTTGGTTCAATGTCTCATGTCCCCATATCCCTGGGAACAACTCCTTGGTCTTGTCAGCATTGTGTTCCATCCTGTTACCAGAACAAAAACTAGGACTGGGATGAGCTCATCTCACCTACAGAGTGCTTTCCCAGCACTGCCTGTGCACACCCAGTGCTTACTGTGCGTGCCCCGGCCTGGCTCCTCCGTGCCTGCTGCATCATCCCACCCCCGACATGCATTGTACGTGTACATGTGCAAGGCCCAAGTTCCATTTCCCTGGAATGCACAACTCAGTTCTTTTCCCAGTCAGTGTGTGCCCTGCATGCCCAACTTTCAAGTTCCAGATCTGTGAGCACCTTCCAAGCCTGTGGAAGGTCCACATTCCATTGCGCCAGTGTTCACTGCCCACGCGGGAGGCTCTGGTCCCGTTTCCCCAGTGCCACGATGCCTGAATGCACGTGGACAAAGCTGGGTTCCCTTTCAGTGCTTGCCAGTCATGCAGTTTTGATGTCCTCACCACTCCTATTAATGCGTGGGCAAGGTCTGGGCTCCATCCCAGCACCTAACTGCACATGCCTGTGGCCCAGGTTTCATTCTCCAGGGCTTTCCAAGTGTGCCCAGGCCCAGATTCTAGCCCCAGCTATGTGAGAAAAAAGCTGTAAACTGGAGCTTGAGATCCCAGGTCCGACAGGGAGCTACTATGACCTTCACCCTTCCTCAGGTCGTTGAATTTGGGGTCCTGTGTCACATGGGACCAGGGAGGGTGCAGCACCCCAATCCTGGGTTGCCAGGTTGTCATCTAGCGTCAATTTAGATGGGCCTTTATGACCTCTAGGGGGCCTACCAGCAGCCGCTTGTGAGCTCCCCGGGCCCGTGCACCTGTGGTCACTGGGACTCACAGGGCATTAAACCGAGGGTTTCCCTCCGCAGAAGAAGATGAAGCTCCGAGGTACCAAAGACCTGTCGATCGCAGCCGTGGGGAAGTACGGCACACTGCAGGAGTTATCCTTCTTCGACAAGGTGAGCAAGGCCACCTCCAGCTCTGGACACCTGCCACAGCTGGCCTCACTCTGTACAGGTTGGAAGCAGGGGCATCTTATAGCTGGATGGGTTTGGTTCATGCAGGGAGCTGGGCAGGCCAAAGGCAGACTCCAAAGGGTTCAAAGACACACTTAGGGCCCCCACATCTATGTGACTTCCTAAATCAGGGCTGTGTCTAGGTCCTACCTCGGACACAGTGACCAAGCTTGTCTGCATGTGCTGTGGTGGGGACCAGGGGGAGGGGGATTGTGCACCTTGTGCCTCGGTGTCTGGCACCCCGACCTGCGCCTCTCCGTAGGTGCGCAGGGTGCTGAAGAGCCAGGAGGTGTATGAGAACTTCTTGCGCTGCATCGCTCTGTTCAACCAGGAGCTGGTGTCCGGCTCGGAGCTGCTGCAACTGGTCAGCCCATTCCTGGGGTGAGTGACACCTTCTGGCTCCTGGAGCCTGTTCCCCCACGTCCACCCAGATGCTGGGCGAGTGACAGGTGATGTGTGTTTATGGTTTTCTTTAAGATTTATGTATTTTGTGTCTATGCATGCATGGAGGTAGGTCGGGACACCTTGCTAGAGTCGGTTCTCTCCTTCCGCTATTTGGGTCCCAAGAGTGGAACTCCGGTTCCCAGGTTTGGCAGCATGTGCCTTTACCTGCTGAGCAGTCTTGCCCACCCTGTGGTTTTCTTTAATTAAAATTGTTCGGGGCAGATGAATCAGTGGTTAAGAACACAGACTGCTCTTACAGAGGACCCAAGTTTGGGTCCCAGCACCCACATCTTGCAGCTCACTACTGCCTGTAACTCCAGCTCTAGGGGATCCAGTGCCCTTCTCTGGCCTCCTCTGGCATCTGCACTCACATACAGATACACACAGACATACGTGTACACAAAATTAAAAATGAATAAAATAGTTCACCGAAGTTATTGTTGATGTGCTCACATTTGTAAGAGGGGACTCAGAAAACGCATGCCCCACACCTGATCCTCAGTGCTGCCAGCCATAGTCACACCACACTCTAGGTATTGACACTCAGACCACGAGCAGGCCAGCTCCCCACTGTCCTTTGTGGACAGGGCCTCTGCCTCTCCACGCTTCCGATGACGATTTTTGACTTTACGGTGTTGTAGGGATACTAAACACTTGGTTAGAAAGTTTCCTTGGAGTTTGTAGGCTCTGCCTCTGGGCTGGTGATGCTCCGTTTGTCTTCTGGAAGGGTGCCTGGCAGCAAGGGCCACCTCTGCAGTCCTGCGTCGGGGAGCAGCCCACGCGCTCCAGTGTGTTGTGCTGTCCATTTCCGACTTACTGCTGCTTTCTCCTTTTCTGTTTCAGTTCTCGTCCATGTACATGTCTTGTGTGAAGCGTGTTCCCGGTACTTCCTAATCCCCCTTCTCTCTCCTCTTCTCCCACCAGTCCCCTTGGTCCCCCTGGTCCCCCCAGACCATTGCACCTCGCCGTCTCCATATAGCACGGTGGTGGAGATCTTGGTAAATAGGAACTGCACGTGAGGGGACACGTCAACATTTGTCTTTCTGAGGCTGGTTTTGTTCCCTTGATATGATCGCCTCCGGGCACCAAGTTCCCTGTGAATCACAGCTTCCCTCTTCATTGCACTGTGTCTCTTCCCGAGTTTTCTGTCTCCACTTCTCTGTTGTTGGATACCTTGTTTGTGTCTAATTTAGCTATTGTGTGCTGCACTAAATACTGATGTGCAGGTGTCTGTGATTTGTAGATGTGCAGTGACATCTACATGGTCATAGTGTCTATTGTTAGTGGTTTTTAGAAATTATTACATTTACTGACTTGTACGTTCATGTGTGGGTTTGTATCACGTGTGCCATGGTGCATGTGTGGAAGTCAGAAGACAGCTTTGGGGAGTCAGGGCTCTCCTTTCTCTGTATGGGCAGCAGGGATCAGAACTCAGACTAGTGAGCACCTCACCGACCTTATTGCCAGCTGTGGGAGACACCTCCATTCCGCCCTGCATAGCAAGCCCCTGGCTTACACTCGTGCCCAAGCAGTACTCCCTCCTTTCGTCCGCTGGAGCATTGCCGCTGTTTTCTCACCACTGACATTCAAGGTACACTCTCAGCGCAGTTTTAATGCATGGCCTCTGGTGGCTGGTGGTTTAGCATTTTTTCACACTTACTGACCATTCGTATTTCTTTTTAGAAGTCTCATTTCCTTAGTCCATGTATTGATCGGACTGTTTTCTTGTTTAGTTTGAGTTCTTTATATTCTGGGTTTTAAGTGTCAACTACATAGCTCTGCAGGCTGTCCCTTTGCTGTATTAACCATTTCCTTTGCTGTAATAGCTTTTTAATTTCATGAGGGCTCATCTGTCGATTGTTGATCATCTTTCTCTTAAAAAAGTGTACGTGTGTATGTGTGTGTGTGTGCATGTGCATGCATGTATGTAGGTACCCATAGAGTTCAGAATATGGTGTTCTCCTTGAGTTGAAGTTATAGGTGGTCGTGAGCTGCTTGGGTGCTGGGGACTGAAATCAGGTTTTCTACAGAGCAACAGGCACCACTGAGTCATCCCTCAGCCTCCAGATCTCAGTTTGTTCAAACAGCAGAGGACATGGTTCAGCAGTAGAAGAACAAGGTTCCTTTTCCAGCAGGGAATGGGGCACACATAGTTTTTATGTGTGTTGTGTGAGGTATGTGTGGAGGATGGAGGACAGCCTGTGGGAGTCATTCCTTCAACCAGGTGGGTTCTGAGGATCCAGCTCAGGTTGCCAGGCTTAGCTAGAGGTAACTTTATTTGCTGAGCCATCTCAGCAGCCCACAGATAACTTCTTGACTCTGTCTCAGAGAAAGCTCATCAGGCTGTGGGCTCCGGCTTCTTAGTGTGCCCAGTGTCATAGAGGGGAGGCAAAGATCTAATGCAGAACTGCAGTGTTTTCATCACTGTGGCTCTGTAGAAAGACTCAAAACCAGCTGGCAGCTCTAGCATTGATCTTTTCGCTTAGGATTGTTTTGGCTCTCTGGGATTTTTTCTATGCTTCTATATGAATTTTAAGACAGTTTATGAAGAGTGGTATTGAGTGATGATTGGCACAGCTGCCCGTAGACCGCGTCTGGTAGAATTTGGGCACAGCTGCCCGTAGACCGCGTCTGGTAGAATTTGAGAGGTTTTTTTATTCTTTATTTCATTTCCTGCATGTGTAAGTGCACCCATATCGTGCAATGCTGGCGGAAGACATCGTTGGATCCCCTGGAACTAAGTTACAGATGGTTGTTAGTTACCATGTAGGTGCTGGAAACCAAACCTGGGACCTCTGCAAGTGCTCTTAACTGCTGAGCCATCTCTCCAGCCCCAGTAGATCGTGATATTGTAAATGGATTGAGGAGGCAGCAAGGTGTCCCAGTGGGTAAAGGTGCTTGCCACCAAGCCTGATGACTTAGATTCAGTCTCCAGGACCCACATGGTATAAGGAGAAAAGCAGACTCCCACAAGTTATCCTCTGACTCCCACACGCCCACTCTGCCCAACAATACATAGATAAATGTAATAGGCCTTTTAAAGAGGAAAAAGAAAAAGAAACAAAAATTGCTGGGCATGGTGATGCCATTAATCCTCGCACTCGAGAGGCAGAGGTGGACGGACTTCTGAGATTGAGGACAGCCTGGTCTCCGTGGTGAGTTGGGGGTTAGGGGAGTAAATAAATAAAAGCTCCGGTGACATGGAGGTCAGTGCAGTCATGTTGCCCACTGACACACACTCTGCACCCATTTGGACTTCTTAGAATGGATCCACAGACAGTTGTGGGGAGCGGTCCCCCCATGAGAGAGGTTGGCTCTCCATAGGAGCTGGCAGACTTGATCCAAACAAACCACTCTGTGAACACCCCTGTCCTTTGCTTACACCTGTAGAGTGGGCAGCTGTGAGTAGAAGGAAAGTGTGCCAGTAAAACCTTATCTACAAAAATTGGGCCGTGGACTTGGTGGCAACGTGCCAGTCTCTAGCTCGATGCCTGACTTCCTTACCTGAGGGCCATCACTGACCTTTCACCATATTAGGCCAGTGCCGGCCCACACTGCCCCCCAAACCTATGAGTGGAGAGTCATCTCAAAGTGACGTGCAGGGGCTTGGATTGATGGCTCAGCAATTAAGAGTGCACACCACTATGGCAGAGCGTCAGCGTCCCACCAGACAGCTTGGACATGCCTGTGATCTGGCTCCGGCTCTTAATGCCCTCTCCTGTGCTCTTTTGGCCCTGTACTCGAAATGTGCTCACAGACATAATTGAAAACACATCCTAATTTAAAACATGGAGGCAGGCTCCAAACCTCCTGGGGTGGCTGCAGCCCAAGAGCCAGCAGTGTGTACAGGGGAACTTGGAGGGGACTCCGTTGCTACACTGTGGCCTTGTAAGAGGAGGATTCCACCCTAGCCCAGGTACAGCCAGAATTAGGGTGGGGTTCATAAAAGGTCTTGGGACTTTTGCTTGGGGTCAGGGCTGGTTTCTCCGTTTTCAGCATCTCAAATGCGTTAATGTCTAGCTTGCTGACAGGCTGGGGCTAGACTTACCCCATGCATGCATAGGGACACAAGGACTTTCTGAATTCAGATTCAACCTCTTTCATGTTGTCGGGCTTCTCACCCATTGTCATGATTCTGGATCATTCTCAAGAGGTCCAGCATGCCAACTTACAGTTTCTCTCTATCTTTGAAGGAAATTTCCAGAACTATTTGCACAATTCAAGTCCTTCTTGGGGGTGAAAGAGCTGTCTTTCGCACCACCCTTGAGCGACCGATCTGGGGATGGGATAAGCCGAGAAATTGACTACGCATCTTGCAAGCGCATCGGGTCCAGCTACCGGGCACTCCCCAAGACCTACCAGCAACCCAAGTGCAGCGGGAGGACAGCCATCTGCAAGGAGGTAGTGCCCAGGGTCACAGGTCGGCCCTCCTTGACAGACAGGCATGAGCCAGGGTGCCAACAAGACTGGGTTCTCAGCCCCCAGAATGTTGGATGATACCTGATAGCTCGGGGATATCGCCAGGCTACTAGAGTAGACATGGTGACTTTGTGCCCTGCTAGAGGCAACACTGAGAGCACACATGCCTGTTCCTCCACCATTTAGATGTAGATTTATTACTGCTGGGGTCCTGCTCCGTTCCTAGATCTCTGGCCTTGGTGTGTTCAGTCTGACCTCTGGACACCTTTTCAGGTTTGTGGACAACCTCTATGTTTTCAGAACTTAAAAGTACCCCCTAGCATCTAGAGTATTTACAGCCCAAGGGTCAACAAAGTACTGCTGAACCTCAAACCAAATCCGGCCCACTATCTGTCAGTAGTGTTTTGCTGGCACACAGCCACATGCATTTGTGGACACTCACACTGCCTATAGCTACTTTCTCAAGACAAAGACAGAGCCTTCTAGCCCACAAAGCTTGAAATACTGGACATCAGGCCCATCATACAGATGCTGGGCCCTGAAATTCGCAGTGTGCTCAGCACCACAGCCTGGTTAGAAACGATTTGTCAGGTTCGTTTCACTGAGTGTCTGTGAAAGCAGGATCGTGCTGCTGTGTGCATCTTCTCTCCAAGGGTGAGTTAGCAGTCCACAGCATCAGCGTCTGTCCTCCTCTGGTCCAGGTACTCAACGACACATGGGTCTCCTTTCCATCCTGGTCGGAAGACTCCACCTTCGTCAGCTCCAAGAAGACGCCCTATGAAGAACAGCTGCACCGCTGTGAGGATGAGCGCTTTGAGGTGAGTGAGGGCCTGGCCTCCCGGGACAAGCCTGTCCCCTGCCTCCTGCCACCTTCCCCAGCTGCGTATCTTCCTGTCATCTCCCTGTCCACCCAGCGCCATGCTGGGAGAGATAACAGAGTGTCCCGGGCATCTGTCACGTGCCTCAGGAGTAGCATCTTGTAAGACTCCAGCGCAGTGCCTTGCTGGTACTGTCATCAAAACAACCCATGCCCCATTTCATCTCCCATTTGTGTGCACATACAGATGTGTACCTGTGTGTGTGTGTGCATACACGTGTGTATGTTTTGTTTTGATTGTCTTTCTGATCCTTAGCATAGGGTGGTCAGGAGCTTGTGATAATCCTGCCTCAGACTCCGGAATGCCAGAGTAACACAGTGCCATCAAACCTGGTTCCTGTGTGGGTGCGAGCACTTGTGTCTTAATCCATTTCCTGCTGTGGCATGATCCCATGTGTGGCATTTCTAAGCCACATCACGGTTGTACCTCAATAAACAATCAGCCTGACTTGGCATTAAGTTTTAATAGCCAAGAGTGGACCCGAACTTTGGGAGTGTGTGCCCTCATCTCTCAGAACTGTGCTCCTGAGCCAGGCCTCACCCACACTTCTGTTCAGTCTCTTCCCAGCCTTATCTTGTCAGAGAATCTTGCCCTTTGATCCCCATGCCTAAAACAGCTCATACTACCATGTCAGCTGTTGTCACTGTCTTCATGAAGATGTAAATCATGAGCGCTCTGTTTCTGAGTCTCTGATGTGCTAATAAGCATACCCACATATGCTCATGACCGTGAGTGGGAGCAGTCCCGGGGTTACGGTCATGTGCCCAAATCACAAGGGCACACGGCTCAGTGGGCTTGTTTGCATCATAAACAGCAGCTTTTGGTGCAAGGTTGAGTAAAAGTCATTAGTCCAGAAGTCACTCTCTGCGCCCCCACGCAGGACTGGGCAGTTGATGGGAGCAGGAATCCAGCAGCTGCTAGGAAGTGGAAGGTGAAATTGCTGGCCTCCTTGCTGTCATCCTACAGTGGGAGGGGATGGAAGAGCAGGGACTTCATAACCACCACCCCTGGGTAACAGCCTCACCCCGTCCTCCAGGCTGAGCTTTGTGGATGGAGTACTTCTAGGAGGTCATATATTTTGTTTTGAGACAAGGTCTCTCTCACTTTGTAGCCCAGGCTATCCTGGAAATTACCATCCTCTTGCCTTGGGATCTCAGGTCTGTGCCAAGCCTGGCCCTCCACTTATGTTGCCACATTGGCAGTGTTGATGTAAAAACACAGCTCACCTCAAAGGAGAAGAGAGACCGTTATTCTGGAGCCAAGTATGAGCGAGTGACTGTGGCCTGGAAGCACAGATTTAGTTCTCCCCAGATTCCGTGTTACAACAGGTGATAGTTTGATGAAGTTTTTATAGTAACAGAACAAAGAAAGTCATACATCAAGACGCTTTTCCAATTCATTGGTGGAAACATTTAAGTAGACGGTTACAGCAGAGACTTCTGCTGCAGGCCTTGGGTTCTTTCTGATGACACTTAGCCTTTTGGTTGGTGGGAGCCAGGGTTTGTTACTGCATTTCAAAGGTTTTTATTTTTTGTTTTAGGGGGATTTGGGGGAGGGTCTTTTTGAGACAGGTTCTTCCTGTAGTCCCAGCTGGGCTGGAACTCACTATGTAGACCAGGCTGGCCTTGAACTCACAGAGATCTGCCTGCCTCTATTTCCCAAGTGCTGGGATTAAAGGTGTGCACCACCATGCCAGGCCATTCCAAAAGGTTACAAAGTGTTAGGTCTGACACGAGGTAGGTGGTGGAGGGGCTATAGGGGGCTGAAAATACCGTAAGATAAATCTAATTGGGCTCTAGACCTGTGTCATTCCAAGTCCAGTTACTGAAGTTCTAGTCGGTTGATCAGCCCTTTAGGAGGTTGAGTTGAGGATGTGGCTTCTTTTGGGGAACTTTCCTTCAAAACAGTTAAATTTCTCTCTGAGTCTGAGAGAGGCAGGCCTTCAGACTGTAGCGGAAAGTGTAAGTGTGCATCTGTCTTGCCTGTGTGCAGTCCTGTGTGCAGTCCTGTGTGGGTCTGTCATCCGTTCAGGTGGCTGTTTCTACCAGAGGGAGGTGATGAGCCACACAGACGGAGCTAGCTCCCACTCCTGCACGGCATCGTTTCTAGATGTTGTGGAAAGGTGGAATCCTCCTGTCATTCTAGCTCCCAGAAGACTGAGGCAGGAGAATTGCCTCTGGTTCTTTGCTAGCCTGAGTTACATAGCAAGGCCCTTCTCAAAAAGATAAAAGTAAACAAGGGGCTGCAGAGATAACTCAGCAGCTAAGAGCTCTCTTGCAGAAGACCTGGGTTCTGTTCCCAGAACCCACAAGGCAGCTAACAAATGCCTGTCACTCCATTTCCAGGGGATCTGATGCCCTCTTGTGGCTTCCACAGGCACCTGCACTCATGTTCACAAACACACACATAATTAAAAATAAGTCTTTTATTTTTTTAATTATTTTTATTGTATGAGTATTTGCCTACATGTATGTAAGTGCAGTGAACCACGTGTATGCATTGCCCGTGGAGGTCAGAAGAGGGCATCAGATCCCCTGGGACCGGAGTTACAGGTGGTTGTTAGCCGCCATATGAGTGCTGGGAATCAAACCTGGGCCCCCTGGAAAAACAGCAAGCCTTCTTAACCACTGAGCCATCTCTCCAGCCCCTGAAAAGCTTTTTTAAGATGACAGAAAACTATGTAATAAATATAAATACAGAGGGTTCCTTGTGGTCCTGAGTGTCCTGTGGTCTGCGTGCCACTCTGTATGTCAGTGCTGAGCACAGTCTGGCCCTTCATGCCCTAGAAGAGGCTCATCTGCAGGGACCAGCCCTTCCCACTTGGGTGTATTGTCTGGCTACTGTGGCAGGTACCCATCCACCTCTTTCATTGCCATAGGGCGCTCTTGGATCCCCTACCCAGGCATGCTCCCCTTGATCCCCGGAGCCCTCCAGCCCCCAGCGCTGACCATGCAAACCTCCTCTTCGCAGTTGGATGTCGTCCTGGAGACCAACCTGGCCACCATCCGTGTACTAGAGAGTGTGCAGAAGAAGCTGTCTCGGATGGCACCTGAGGACCAGGAGAAGTTCCGGCTGGATGACTCCTTGGGTGGCACATCAGAGGTGATCCAGCGCCGTGCCATCCATCGCATCTACGGTGACAAGGCCCCTGAGATCATTGAGAGCCTCAAAAGGAACCCTGTCACTGCTGTGCCTGTTGTCCTTAAGAGGTGACCTTGGCTTGTCTCCCCTCCCAGATTAGAGAGTTGCCTGGGCAGCCACTAAGCTTCCTGGTTGGCAGGTGTCACTTATCCAGGTCCCCAAGGCCAAAGGCAGATGGTGGCACTCCCCCCTGACCTCCCCAGCCTAGCTCTGAACAGAGAGCACCATGATGGGCTTCTTTGCTCCTATGTGGCCTGCTGTGGCCACACTCATCCCTAGGTTTGGACTTGCAGTCATGCCTTGGGACCCATGAGGATGGTTCTGCATTCTCTAGACCTTTTTAGTACTTGGTGCAGTGCTTGCTCAGAGCCCAAGCACCCCGCAGTGACTGTCGCCTCCAGGTGGCGGTATACAGCGATGTAGGAGTCATCATCCTGCACTGGTGGGAGCGGGAAGAGCTGCTGTGTTCAGTGCCGACCCAGGCTTTTACTTGCAAGTATTTCCTCTTGCAGTTGGTCGAGTGCTGGGTCAAGAACTGTAGCCTCTGCCGTGGCCTGATTTGTACTGAGTAGACCAGGACTCAGTCTTACTGGGCCCGAGTCGCTTTCAGACACCGAAGTCTGGGGGGAGGGCAGACCCATCCGGCAGGTCCGCAGGAAGGTCCCAGGATGTCTGGACACTGAGTTTCTCCCTCCCTACAGGCTGAAGGCCAAAGAGGAGGAGTGGCGGGAGGCCCAGCAGGGCTTCAACAAGATCTGGCGGGAGCAGTACGAGAAAGCATACCTCAAGTCCCTGGACCACCAGGCCGTGAACTTCAAGCAGAATGACACGAAGGCGCTGCGCTCCAAGAGCCTGCTCAACGAGATTGAGAGCGTCTACGATGAGGTGAGGCTGTTGGGCGACCACAGCCAGGCACCACACGCCTCTGGTTCCCAGCAGCTCTGCGGGGCTGGGTGAGGCTGGCTCAGGAGGGAGCCAGGTTCCCTCCCCTGTGAGCACAGATGGGTGAGTGCTGGGCGTGGCCGCAAGGAGCACCAGCCTCCTGAGCCTGCCTCCACAGCCTTACAGCCCTCTTTTCACCAGAGAGGGAAATGGGGCAGAGCTCACGCTGCTGGGGAGCTGGCCCGGGACTTTTCTGTCTGCCTGGGACTCATGCCCATGACTCTCAGGTCTCAAGGACATCCCGAAGCAGAGCTGGACCCTGCAGTTTCTAGACTTTTATAAAATCTGTGGGGCTATCCCTCTTTCCCCTGAGGGGACTTAAGGTGGGGAGCTCAAAACGGAGCACTTCCCATCTGGAGCAGCAGCCTGAGACGGGAGGCTCTGCTTGCACTGGGCTGGAGGAGGAGTGGCTCTGTCAGCCTGCATGCTCCTAGGCAGCTCAGTTACCTGCATTATTCTCCATGCACTCTCCTAGTGTGCAGTTGCATATGATAAAGATCAAAAGGAGGAACTGGAAGACGGCCTGAATCCTAGGCTGCGGGTGCCACTCTCTACTCAAGGTGTCAGCCACAGGACCCCTGCAGCTTAGGTGCATCCAAGCCTCCCCTACACTGTGATCACTCAGCTCCAGTGACTGGCGTCACCGGCTGGCATCAAGCCTTTACCACATGAGCCCTATAAGGGGCACTTCATCTAGCACTGCAGTCAAAACAAGATGAGGAACTTGGGGAGCCAGAGGGAGCTCAGGTTGTGTTGGCATACCAGGACAGGGCTAAGAGTTGTTGCTGTGAAGAATCTGACTGTGTTGATTTTTTTTGAGGAATGTGGAAGACTTTGACGTTTGAACTAGAAACACAGTTAGGTGCTGTAAGCAGAGCTTAATGGGCCAGTCTAGTAGGGACCTGGAAGACAGTAGTGTTGAGAGTAACGTGGACAGTAGAGACCTGGCTCCAGAAGCTTCAGGTGGGGTTAGCAACTGGGCACAGGTCATTTGTGTGAAATTTTGGCAAAGAATTCAGCTGCCTTCTTGTCCTAAGAACTTCCCTGAGGGTAAATTAAAAATTAAAGGACTAATTTCTTTGGCAGAGAAAATTTCAAGACAGCCTAATGTTGAGTTGGTGGCATGGTTATTACTGATAACTCTCAGGAAAGTCTACAATGGAAAAGAGCAGGGGCTGGAGAGATGGCTCCGCAGTTAAGAGCACTGGCTGCTCTTGCAGAAGACCTGGGTTCAGTTCACATCACCCGCATGGCAGCTAACGACTGTCCATAACTCCAGTTCTAAGGAATCCAATGCTGTTTTCTGACCTCTGAGGGCACTACATGACATGGGTACATTTTCATACATATAGGCAAGATATACATTTTTTTAATTAAAATAATAGAAGAAGGGTGCCCTTGAGGTCAGACCCCACCTAAATAAGCCTCCCACTTGTGAGAGAGAGCCTATGGGGTTTTCTGCTCCTAGAAAGAAATTCCTTCAACATAAACTGCTGCTAATGTGGTCAAAGGGGGCCATGGTCCATCCCAAGCTGGAAACCAAATTTGGCAGTGCTCTAGTGCTGTCCACATGGTATTGGCTTTGGAGGCATGAAAGATGTAAGAATGGGGAGTCGTGGGTTCTTCGTGGTTTCCAAGGGCAGCTGAGGCCAGGCATCGTATGACAGGGAAGTCCTCACAGAGCTGCGAGAGGCCATTGCGTTCGTGGTGAAAGGGAGCCTGAGTTGCAGTGGAGACTCCAGGTGTTGGAGGTGTCAAAACCACGAGACACCTGTCAAGAAGAGTTGTGTACATGGGGAAGTGCTAGCCCAAGAGAGAGATGCAGACTGCAGAGTTGGAGGGACTTCGAACTCAAGTCCCAGTTATAGGAAACGCAGCAACAGGATGTGGTGTTTTGCCCTTCTGGGTTCTGGTCTTGCTTTGGTACAGTTCATGTATTCTTCCATTATGGAAGGGGAAAGTATATTCTGTGTCATTGTATGTTGGAACTAAGTGTGTAATTGATATTTCTTTTATAGTTGATAACAGTTAAGACATTGCCTTGAGTCTCAGATGAGACTGAAATTTTGAACAGCATTGAGACTAGGTAGAGACTGTGAGGTCTTTGGAAGTTGGACTAAATGTATTTTCCATTGTGATATGGCCATGGGCCATAGGCCAGGAACCAGATGTGGTGGTTTGAATGAGAAATGTCCTCCATAGTCTCATATTTGAACACTTGGTCCCCAGTTGGTGGTGCTATTTGGGGAGGTTATGGAACCTTTAGGAGTTGGAGCCTTGCTGAGGAAGTATGTCACTGAGGGTGGGATGTGAGGCCTGGTGATGCCTAGAGTGCAAAGGCATCTAGTCCCAGACCCACAGGGTGTAGCTGAGTATATGTTTGACTGACAGAGAGCGGAGGCCCTTCATCCACCCTGAGTCTAAGCCCAAGATCTTACCCCACAGCCAGGTCAGTGGGAATCTAGGACCTGGAGGTTTGTCCAGTGGGTGACCTACAGGCTGGCTCCAGGGCCCGGGCCCAGTATAATGTCCTTTGACCTCCAGCAGCACCCAGGACCCCTGCCTCCTCCCAGTGAGAGACAAAGCAAGGACAAATAAATGACCCCAGCCCCTGGACTGCATGGGATCCTCCAGCTGTCACCTGTCCTTTCTAGCGGCAGTGCTGTGCTCGCGGCTGGGTGCAGGTGACAGACAGGGTGCCCAGGGTGCGGGTGGTACCCTCCTGACCCATCCTTCCCGCAGCACCAGGAGCAGCACTCGGAGGGCCGCAGTGCGCCATCCAGCGAGCCACATCTCATCTTTGTGTATGAGGACCGGCAGATCCTGGAGGACGCAGCTGCACTCGTCAGCTACTACGTGAAGCGGCAGCCGGCCATCCAGAAGGAGGACCAGAGCACCATCCGCCAGCTGCTGCACCGCTTCCTGCCGGGCCTCTTCTTCTCGCAGCAGCACGAGCCTGGTGCCTCCGACGACTCTGCCGACGAGGAGCGGGAAGGGGCGGCCACCGAGCCTGAGCCCAGGAAGCAGACACGGGCGGCCGAGGAGAAGCCAGCCGCGGAGGACGTGCCTGGCCCCGAGCAGCCACAGCCCAGGCCCCTGGACGACGTGTACAGCCTGTTCTTTGCCAATAACAACTGGTACTTCTTCCTGCGGCTGCACCAGACGCTGTGCTCACGCCTGCTTAAGATCTACCGGCAGGCACAGAAGCAGCTGCTGGAGCACCGCAGTGAGAAGGAGCGCGAGCGGTTGCTGTGCCCGGGCCGCCGTGAGAAGGGCGGGGACCCCGCGATGGAGCTGCGCCTCAAACAGCCCAGTAAGCCAAGTGAAGGGCAGAATGCACACACACATGACCACTGCCTCAGGAGCCTCCCAAGGCCGGCACAGCTCTGTGCAGACACACCAGGGGGATGTTGCACCGTGGGTGGGGAGCCCAGGTCTCTCTTTCATTAGGTCCTTTCCAGTTGGAGGTGCAAGTGGGCCACTGCTGGCCTCCTACAGGGACTCCCACGTGCTTCACCTCTGTCCTCCACGTGCAGGGACTCCCACGTGCTTCCCCTGTGTCCTCCTAGTGCAGGGACTCCCACGTGCTTCCCCTGTGTCCTCCACGTGCAGGGACTCCCACGTGCTTCCCCTGTGTCCTCCTAGTGCAGGGACTCCCACGTGCTTCCCCTGTGTCCTCCACGTGGTGCCTTTGCCCAGTGTGACAGCAGGGTGGTGGTGCTGCATGTAGCCACACCGTGGCTATTTCTCGCCCGCCCATCGGGGACGGACATGAGTGACCGGTGCAGGGCGCTCCTGCCCTAGGCCACCTGGGTGGAGGGTGATGGTGGACACTGGGCCCTGCATTCCCTTGGCGAGCCCCATTTATTGGGGAGGTTTCTCAGGGCCGCAGGGCACTGGTCCCGGGCCTGCTTCACTCCCACCCTCCGGGGAGCCTGGCCACATGGTGAAGCACTGTTTCCCAACCCCAGGCGAGGTGGAGCTGGAGGAGTACTACCCCGCCTTCCTGGACATGGTGCGCAGCCTGCTGGAGGGGAGCATCGACCCCACGCAGTACGAGGACACCCTGCGCGAGATGTTCACCATCCACGCGTACATCGGCTTCACCATGGACAAGCTGGTGCAGAACATCGCTCGCCAGGTAAGAACAGGCCTAACGGAGGGCTCTGCTCTTCGACTTCCTCCCACTTCATTGTACCTGTAGGTCTGAACGTTGGCAGCTGGTCCTTCCACCGCCCCAGGTCAACATAGCAGGCCTTTCGTTTTTCAATTGAGATCAGATTAACCATCTTTGTAGTTCATCACATTCAGCACAGGCTGATCTGTCCTACTCCAAACCCAGCCCCAGATGCTTCTGAATCCAAAGATTTGGTCTTGCCTGACATGAGGTCACAACAGAGAATCCCACATCTGAGTCATCCCATCAGGGTCATGTAAAATACTACGTGAGTGCTATGTCCAGTGCACATGCCTCAGTTCCAGCACTCAGGAGCAGAGGCAGGAGGATCTCGGTGAGATCCAAGTCAGCCAGGGCTACAGGGAGATCCTGTCTCAAATCAAAAGAAAAAGTATTCTGTTAGTCGTGAAGCATTTTATAGAGGCATATTCAGGCTGGAGAGATGGATCAGCAATTAAGAGTATTGGCTGCTCTTGCAGAGGGCCCAGAGTCAATTCCCAGCACACACGTGGCAGCTGACAACTGTCTATACTACCATTCCAGGGGACCCAGCACCCTCTTCTGGCTCCTGTAGAGGCCACATGGCGCGCATACACACACGCAGACACAACACTCACACACATAAAGTAAAAGTAATAATCTTTTAATAAAAGGAGAGAAATCCAAATGCTGGAAGGAAATGCAGCCAGTGCTTTTAACCACTGAGCCATCTCTCCAGCTCCAGGATTTCTCCTTTTTTAACAGTTTGTGTGCATACCACAGCCATGTGTGGCAGTCAGAGGACAACTTTCAGGGTTGGTTCTCTCCTACCACGTGGGTTCTTCAGATGGAGCTCAAGGCAGCGGGCAGCAGGCGCCTGTTCATCCCACTGGCCCCAACAGTTTTTTGTTTGTTTTTAGTTACTTTTCCATACTTGGGATAGAAACAGGACTTTATCTGTATTAGGCAAGTACTCTACCACTGAGCCAAGTCCTGGCTCCCGAAGTCCTCTCTAAGTCAGATACACATACAGAAAAGTGCCCAGATCTTCAGTGGCCACTCAGTGAGGTTTTCCTAACAAACCTCCCTGCCCTGGTTCCCCACACCCACCACCCTGATTTCAAGGGAGTTTCAAACCACCAGAGAGCTCTCTGGGGAGACTCCTGTCCCTTTACCTCACACCTGATGCGTCACCTCAGGAGGGTGGGGCTGAGAGACTGGGCTCTGCCCCTCCCCTGACATGTGGCAGCAGCTGTGTCCTCACCTCTGCCTGGAGTCCATGTTGAGTTCCTGCATCTCGTGGGGTTGCTGGAACCAGGGTAGGCCCATTTTGCCTTTTCCCTGATGGCCAAGGTGTGTGACCACTGTGGACTACTTGGCCATCTTTGTGGGGTACCAGAGATGTGGTCTTACACACTTGCAGGTGCTCTCGCCTGTGACCTTGGGGTCTGAGGCTAAGCCACATCACCGCAGGCAGCTGTCGTGGCCCCTTCACTCTTTCTCCCTAGGCACCTCCACTTTTTCTGTACATGCCAAGGGTCTCCCCTTCTGTTCCTGTCCACAGTAGTGACCACTCCAGCTGGGTGGTGGGGAACAGCAGAAAGCTGCGCCTTTGAAGCAGCAGCCTCACCACAGCAAGGAGGTAGGAGCTGGTCAGGCCCTTTAATTAATGCATTTAAAAAATAGAAACCTCCCTGGGCTGAGGACAGGCTCTCTGGAGAGCACTTGCTGGGAAGCATGAGGATCTGAGTTCAAATCCCCAGCACCCTCATTAAAAGCCAGGCCGCATGCTCCTAAAACCACAGTGCTGAGGGCAGGGGAGGTATGCAAGAGGATAGCTGGGGTTCACTGGCCACAGAGCCAGCTCTGAGTTCAGGGAGAGACCCTGTCTCAAGGAAATAAAGTGACAAGGGATAGCGTAGGACACTGGTATCCTCTTCTGGCTTCTATGATCACATAGGCAGACGCTTGAGCATGCACACACACTTCTCACAGACATCCCCCGGAGAAACTTAAAAGAACAAAGTCCTCACAAGTGAGATGGGGCTCCGTGGCTGGCCTGTAATGGGGGCCAGGAGATGGAGCTGCCCAAACTGCCACCTGTAGCCCCCAGCCAGGAACTCATCAAGATCTCCACACAGAAGCCATGGCCACTTTGTCCTCAGAACTCTGGGCTCCGCTTTCATTGTGTGCTGAGCAGCGGCAGCTTTGTGAGGCCTGTGGGAGACTTCATCTAGAGCTGCTGGGTGGAAGGGTCGCTCGCCGCCACTCTGGAGATCACCCAGCAGTACCTCATATTCTCAGCGGGCCTTCCGCTGCCATCAGACTTTCCGTTGTGCATCCCTCATAAACATAGGGAAGATTTAGATGACTGGTTTTCCCATATAGGTACAAGTCTCTGCTGGGCGTTTTCACAGTCAGGCAGGGTGGTCCGGTCTGAGGACCCTGGCCTCTGTCCCCACAGCATGGATGTTTCCTGAGGTGATGGGGCTTCCGGGGATGGTGGGCTGGCAGGATGTGGCAGCTGCAGCCCTGCTGTCTCCTGCAGCTGCACCACCTGGTGAGCGACGACCTGTGTCTGAAGGTTGTGGAGCTCTATCTGACCGAGAAGCAGCGCGGGGCAGCCGGTGGGAACCTGTCCTCGCGCTGCGTGCGCGCTGCCCGAGAGACCAGCTACCAGTGGAAGGCCGAGCGGTGCATGGCCGATGAGAACTGCTTCAAGGTGAGCTGCCACGGGGACTAGCCGAGTGGACCGGGGGCCACTGCCCAGACAGCCAGTCTCAGAGCAGGACGCTGAGGGCACCTGTTCGGTCATTCCATCTTGTGAGGTGGTAAATGACGGAGGCTCAGCCTGTGGTCTCCACCTCTCCAGGTGATGTTCCTGCAGCGCAGAGGGCAGGTGATCATGACCATCGAGCTCCTGGACACAGAGGAGGCACAGACCGAGGACCCTGTGGAGGTGCAGGTAAGGCCTGTGTGAGCATCTGTACTGAGTCTCCAAGGAGTACACAGGACACCCCTTAGGAGCCACCCAGGTGTGGCCCAGGACAGAAGAGTGTGGTGGGAGCCTTGTGACCCCTAAACACCAAGAGGGCAACCACGTTGTGCCTGCTCCACAACGTCCCTTCCTAGAAGCTCACTTCTCCCCCCGGTGACTGTTAGTACAGCCATATACGCCCGAGAAGTCGTTGGACCCTGGCCCTGCCAGCCCTTCCTTCCTTTGCCTCTTCCCCTCCAGCATCTGCCAGGGTCCATCAGTCAGATGTGCCTGTCACTCAGAATGTGCACACTCACCTCCTGGGGTTCCTGTAAGTGACCACAAGCCAGTGCACAAACTCACCATCCCAGAAGCCTGGGATCCAAACTCGAGGGGGTGGTAAAGTCACAGTCCTCAGTCTCTGGGAGACAACCCCGTAACCCTGGGCACCTCTGAGGGCTCCATTGCTCCCATCTCTCCCTCATATCTTCATGTGGCTGTCTTCACGTGGCTGTCTCCTCGGGGTATCTGCGTCTGTTGTCTCATGAGGACTCCGGTTGGCCGGATATGGTGGCACAGGGAATTGTAGCAACTTGAGTGAGACCCTGTCAATCTCTTGAAAAGCTGGTGCTGTGGCTCAGTAGTAGAGCCTTTTCCTAGATGCAGGGACCCTAAATTCAATCCCTAGGGATGCAAAGTAGAAAATAAAAATAAGGACCCTGGGCATTGAGTGTAGGCCCAGCCTCCTCCACAGCTTCTCGGCCTGGCTAGAGTATACATGCCGGGACCTCATTTTCTAATGTAGCCACACACAGGTCCCAGGGCTCTGGACTTTGATGTGTTTCTGAGGACTCCCCCCCCATGGCACCTCTCAGCCCGCTCACCTGGGACATCCCAGGGTGTAGCACCCAAATTCCATTGTGCTGAGAAGAGCCCCCAGCCTGGACCCCTTGCTGCTCTCCAGCCTTTCTCAGAGCAGATGGTCTAAACAGGAGGTGTGGGAAGGCAGCCACGCCTTCCTGTCCTTGACCAAAGCAGCCAAGGCCAAGGAGGCAGGAGTCTAGACAGCAGCCCTCAGAGCCCGGAAGGCGCCTGTGCTGCGTTTCAGAGACCAGGCAGTGCCTGCCCTGCTGCAGCCCTCCCAGCGTCCCCCACCCTGCCAGGCCTCGCTCATGGGGCTCCCCACACAGGGAACATTCAGAGGCCCTGGCCCTGGCTACCACTCAACCTTTTGCTTTGGGAGAATGGGGCTTGTGAAACTCAGGACCCCTAACATGTGTGTGGAACAGGCTCTGAGCCACACTCCAAACCCACTACAAAGGTGATTGCCAGGTGACAGCCTGGACTTACCGGTGGAATCCTGACATGGGGTCACAGACCTGAGTGTCATCAGGATGTGCTGCCCTCCTACAGCAGGGTGCTTCTTGGAGACTGCAGTCTGGGGGTTAGTACTGCACAGCAGCTCCTCAGCTATGGCTGGCTGCCCCATGCTCTGAGGGTGGAATATAAGCCCCCATTCGGGCTCCAGGGTGAGGGGGGGCACCCTGATCCCAGGTGCCATAGGCTGTGTCCCGTTCCAGCACCTGGCCCGCTACGTGGAGCAGTATGTGGGGACCGAGGGGGCGTCCAGCTCGCCCACGGATGGCTTCCTGCTAAAGCCTGTGTTTCTTCAGAGGTGAGTACGGTTGCCATGGCACCCTGCCTGCCAGTGCCTGATGTGTAGGGTCTGGGTGGGCCTGGGCTTCGGGTGGGCTTCCATCCCCATCACTTACCCTGCCGCCGGAGCCCGCGAGTCCGCTCCCCGAGTCCGTCCCCGCAGGAACCTAAAGAAGTTCCGGCGCTGGCAATGCGAGCAAGTCCGCGCCTTGCGAGGCGAGGCCAAGAGCTCCTGGAAGCGGCTCATGGGCGTGGAGAGCGCCTGCGACGTGGACTGTCGTTTCCGCCTGGGCACACACAAGATGGTGTTCATCGTCAACTCGGAAGACTACATGTACCGCCGTGGGACGCTGTGCCGCGCCAAGCAGGTGCCACCCTTCCCGCCCCCGAGCCCCGGGACCCCGCGTGGCGTCCGGCCCCCGAGCCCCGGGACCCCGCGTGGACTCCAGGCCCTGACCCCGTCCCTTAGGTGCAGCCCCTGGTGTTGCTGCGTCACCACCGGCACTTCGAGGAGTGGCACGGCCGCTGGCTGGAGGACAACGTGACAGTGGAGGCGGCAGGCCTGGTGCAGGACTGGCTGATGGGCGAGGAAGACGAGGACATGGTGCCCTGCAAGACGCTGTGCGAGACAGCACACGTGCATGGGCTGCCGGTCACCCGCTACCGCGTGCAGTACAGCCGGCGCCCTGCCTCGCCTTGAGTGCCCCAGCCCCAGCCACGCAGTGCCAGACCCACCCACCCGCACTTGAACCCTGAGACCACCCACCTGCCAAAAGCTCCCATGGTGGGCAGCTGGCACCACCAGCCCTGGGGTCTCAGGGTGTCTTGGATGATCCGTTGTGCAAGGCGTGTACTTGGGAGGGAACCCTGGCACTTAAACCAGGTCTCAGAAAGGCCTGTCCCCTGGCGGCTTCCGTGTCTGCTACATAGCCAGGGCCTTTTGTCACTTTGAAAGTGGGACCTGCCTCCAGCTGGGCCAGGATCCCACCTTGACCTCCCCTGGAGCAGATAGGAGCCAAAGGTCCCTGCCTGGTTAGACCAGACCCTGAGGTGACAGCAAGGGTGTCCCCATGGGGGCCGGGGCGGGGGTCTGACCACTATCCCACAGAGTTCAAGGGGTCCCTGTGAGCCTGCTCCTGAGGCAGACCTTCTAGAAGCATCTACATACATATTTATTCCTTCATGCGCTCGTAGTGATCTTTACTTTTGCAGCAGCGGGTCCCCTGGCTTCCCGTGGGTGAGATCGGTGGACCCTGGAACCCATCTGACCCGCCCCATCCCTGCAACTGCCCTCCCCCACTGAGCCACAGTGCTGTGCCAAACCCAAAGCTTCAAAAAGCAAACTTGCTCTAGATGTTTCCTGAGGAACTTGAGGCTACAAGACACTTTTGACCCCAGGTCTGGGCCTTGGAGAGCCCCATGCCTTGGGGCCTGCAGTATTTCCTGAGAAGGGAGTTCCCATGGGGACCCTCAGCAGCCGCCCAGCCCCTGTGAGCTTCTGTCCCCAGGAGGGCGCCGGAGCACCCAAGCATGCTTCTGGGGAACCTCTCTTCCGTTTTTGAGGAATTTCTGTTCTGGGCTTGACCTTCCTTCGCAGCTGTTTTGAATGTAGTTTTCTTTTTCTATTTATTTGCACATTAAAGTTGAAAGCTAAATGTTGACAGGAAGCCTCAGATTACACCAGTCATTTCCTGCCAGAATCCCACTGGTCTTGCCCACAAGTGAGTGAGGAGTGGGTGTCACATCCCAGTAGGCCAGAGGAGCCCTCCCTGCAGGACGTCCACAGGAGTCTTAGAGCACCCTGCCAACCTGGGGAGTGCTTTCCAGAATATTCTTACCACATCCAATAGAAATAAGAGGCATCTCCTACGCCAAAGTATTCTTCCCATAAAACCCTGTTTAGGGCCACGGAGATGGCCCAGCAGATAAAGATGCTTACTGCCAGGCCTGACACCCAAGTTCCACCCCAAGACCCATGTGGAGGAAAGGACTGACCCCTGCAAGTTGTCTGGCCTCACACCCCCACACAACCAATATACCAGTAATATTTTAGGATGATTTTCTGGCCACCATGTTGACTCCCCCAGATGTGTCCAGCTGCCACCCTCTCCCTAGTGCCTGTCCTCACTGCTGGTCTGCAAGGTGCCTCTGAGGTCACCCTCACTGTCCACTCGGGGGCTGCCCCCAGGGTTCTCCATGTGCCCAACCTACCTGGACTGCCCTGTCCATGGCTGCCCCTGATACATACCTGTAGGGGGCCTGGCGACCAAGACTGGGTCCATCCTGTCTTCTGCCTAGGGAACCGCAGATACTGGGAGTATGGCCTCAGGAGGACCGAGCACAGAGCCATCCTGCTGGTTCCATCCCTCACAGCACCCGTCCAGTTTTGTCCCTCACCCACAGAACCCCTGCTGAATCCCATTCCTGACCCACAAAACCATGAGCCCACAAGGGCGCATTGCTCTATGCCAACTGTGTTGATGGGAATTCAGTGCACACCATGGCAGACTGTCCCCGTGGACAGATGAGCTGCATAACCTCATTGCCCACCCTTCCCCCATCCTCTCCACACATGTTGTTCTTTGGGTGTCTTCAGACCCTTGCCGTGCTGTAAGGCCTGGCAGGATCC
The DNA here is from genome assembly GCA_035773235.1 of Eospalax fontanierii. Lineage (NCBI taxonomy): Eukaryota > Metazoa > Chordata > Mammalia > Rodentia > Spalacidae > Eospalax > Eospalax fontanierii. The sequence continues at coordinate 11,876,872 of CM069554.1, forward strand.
TGTCCCCACTCTAGAGAACGGGATAGCGAGGTGGGCTCGCAGTCTTCCCAAAGGTAATGCTGGGTTCTAGCAGGACCTCACGAGTATTGATTCTGTATCTGCTGTGATGTTTGCTGAGAGTAAAGCCGATGGTGCCCGCCTATCATCCCAGCTCCTAGGAAGTGGAGGCGGGAGAAGCAGAACTTCACGGCTAGCCTGGGCTGCATACGAGACCCAGGCTGTCACTAAATTATTTGAATTGTGATAAAAAATGTTTCATCCACTTGTTAGGTACACCATTCAGTGCCATAAAAATACTCATATTGGGCCAGTAATTATAGGTTAAGGTGATTGCCACCAAGCCTGAGGACCAACGTGGTAGGAGAGAACTGACTTTCACAAGTTGTCTTTACCTCCAAAGTCATGCTGTGGCACATGCCCACACACAAAATATAATAATTAAAAAAATTCAAGGCCATCCTGGCAACATAGTGAGTTCTAGCCCAGTCTAAGCTATAAAATGAAACCCCATCTCAAAAGCAATGGCTGTCTCCAGAGCTCTCCAAGCTTGGAGGACTGCGCCCAGTAGAGACTCCTGGTCTTACCAGCCCTGGCACCCAGCCTCCTTTCTGTGAACACGATACCCGGTGGGACTTCACCTGTGAAGTCTACAGTGTCTGCCTGTGACTGGCTCACTTCACACAGCAGAGTTCTCAAGGCTCAGCTCTTCTCACTTAGAGAAGCCGAGGGTGGCAGCCCGGGCCCCATGCAGTCTCGGACTTGGGACCCATTCCTTCTACTCAGATGCCGTGATGGCCTTCACAAGCAAGCCCTGCACTGTCCCTGAGTGTCACCATGGGGGACTCTTGATGGACACACACACTGCTGTGATACCCTGTCCAGTCATCCTCCTGTACTGGAGGCCCTGGCTTCAAATCCAGACACAGAATCCGTGGGTTGTGTGTGTCACCATTTCAGGGCATAATTACCAGACTTCTCCGCCCTAGGCTCCCGGGCCCTGCTCATTCCCAGGGCTAGATTTTCTGGCCGGTGTTACCCTCTGCAGAAGTTGCTGGGTCTGAAACTGACATGGCTGCTTAGAAATGAAAGGAAACTTTGCCCCTGGCTGTGTTTTCAGGCCTCAGTTTCTCCTCCCAGTGCTGGGGACAGCTCAGTCACTTCCTGCTGGACTAGGACTCCACGAGGCAGGAAACAGCCACACCGGGCCTCTGAATTCCCTAATTGGTGTCCAGGAACTGTGCTGTTCCTAGAGCCCAGCGCTGCCTCTCGGCCAGCCCCGAGCACGTCGGGTGAGGCCGGCACCTCCCTAGGCAGGACCAGAAAGGGCCTGTTTGGTGTTTGCTTTGTTTTGTTTTTAACAATGCTCAGCCTGAACCCAAGGCATCGAGCACGCTGGGCAAGCACTGTGGCACGAAGCTGCACCCCCAGCCCCAGGTCAGACATGATGAAGGCTGTGTACCTGCCTCGGAACCTTGCCCTCCTCCTCTTCCTCTTCCTCCTCCTCCTCCTGTCCTTCCTTTTGATGCTCCTTTTCCTCCCCCCGCCCCTCTGAGTGCATGCATCTGTCTACATGTGCATGCATGTTGAGATCAGAGGTCAAATTCAGGTGTCTTTTTATTGCTCTACACCTCTTTTTTTTTTTTGAGCAGGGAGGGTGTCTTACTGACCGGGAGCTCACGTAGGCAGGATCCTTGGAGGAGCTCCTGCCTCACCTCCCAGTACTGGGGTGACCGGCACCTCCACACACAGCTATCTGTTTCTTCATCTGCAGAGTCCCATTGAGCTGAGCCTGTGATGCATCTGAGACTGGGGGTTCAAAGGCAGCTCAGGGTCCTCTGACCTGGCCGCCTTCCTCGGAAGTCCCCCATGAAGCTGAGGGTGGGTCAGGACAAGTGCAGAGTGGCTTTGAGAGCAGTGACTGATGCCTCTGAGGGAGACATGAGAAAAGGTCCCCAGACTGTGCAGGACAGCAGATAGTGTCAGGGTCTGTGGCTGTGCGGAGACTCCTCAGCTATCTTCCGGGGACCCCAGATTCACACAAGCCTCGTGCCCCAGGCCCAGGGAAGGTGCTGGATTAAGGGAGGCACCCATAAGGCAGGGTGTCCCCCCAAGAGGGCACCCCAGGGGGTAATCTGGGGAACAGCAATTATCAGCCTGCTCTTTACGGTTTTTATTGCGTATTTTGTGGTGGGTGAGGTATGCGCCTCTGTGGAGGTCAGAGGACAACTTTCGGAATTCTCTCCTTCTACCATGTGAATCCTGAGCATGGAACTCACATCGTAAGGATAGGCAGAAAAGCCCTTACCCACCGGGCCCACCCGCTCTGACAGAGCCAGGACTCGCTGGGACAGGCTCTTGTCCTTCCAGACAAGATAGGAAGTAGGGGGCGGCTTCAGGAAGGGACAAGAGCCCCTCAGTGGGATGACAAGGAGGGTTGGCCTGTCACCAGAACAGGAGCTATGGATGTGACTGGCTAACAGGAAGTGGCCACTTAACCCCCACGTTTCCTGGGCTGGCTAGGAACCAGGGATGGGGGCCAGCCCGGGACCCCCTCTCCATCCCTGGTGCAGCCTTGTGAGGCTTGACGTGGAAGGGAAGAGGGACCTAGACAGGACACGCTGGCCTCCTGAGCCCCCCTGGGGCTCCCCAGGCTTCAGGGTGAGCACCCAGGCCCTGGTGGGTGTGTGGGGGAGGGCTGTGCTATGGGATCATCTCCTGAGGCACCCAAGGCACCGTGCGCTCCCTGCCCAGGCTCCGGAAGCCAGGGGTGGGGTTGACAAGGCAGGAAGCCCCAGGCTGCAGCCTAGAGAGTGACTGGAGCCTGTCTGAGGCAGCATGTTGTGGCCGCTGCTGTGGACCTTGGTCCTGGGGTTCAGCTTGTCAGAGAACACCCAGATCCCCAGCGATTACGATGATGGGGAGAGCACTGGATGGGGCCACGGTGAGTACCCCTGTCCCTTGTTCAGTGCTGTGGATCAGCGGGGACAGAGACCCAGAGCAGGGGTGAGAACGTGCTTCTAGCCAGGTCCCTCAGCCCCGAGCTGTGCTGGGCCGTTCCCCTCCATCTACCGTCGCAGGGCTCCCGAGGGCTGGGGTAGAGACACTGGGACACCCGGGGCGCCAGGGGTCCCTAAAGTCGCCCTGCCTACATCTCCTGTCCCCAAAGCGGAGGGGGGCCTGACTGATGTCCTCTCTCTCCCACAGAAGGCTCTTTGGGGCCCTCGGCCAAGTCCAATGGCACCACGTTCCCCGCCCAGCTCTACCCACGTAGCTTCCCAGGCAAGTCCTGCGCCAACGACAGTGACACGCTGGAGCTCCCGGCCAGTTCCCGGGCACTGCTGCTTGGGTGGGTGTCCACCAGATTCGTGCCAGCCCTCTATGGGCTGGTGGTGACCGTGGGGCTGCCCGCCAACGGGCTGGCGCTGTGGGTGTTGGCCACACGGGTGCCCCGCCTTCCGTCCACTGTGCTCCTCATGAACCTGGCGGCCACCGATCTGCTGCTGGCCCTGGTGTTGCCACCCCGCCTGGCCTACCACCTGCGGGGCCAGCGCTGGCCCTTCGGAGAGGCTGCCTGCCGGGTGGCCACCGCCGCCCTCTATGGCCACATGTACGGCTCCGTGTTGCTGCTGGCCGCGGTCAGCCTGGACCGCTACCTGGCCCTGGTTCATCCTCTGCGTGCCCGGGCGCTGCGTGGCCAGCGCCTGACCGCCGGGCTGTGTGCCACCGCCTGGCTCATGGCAGCTGCCCTGGCCTCGCCTTTAACTCTGCAGCGACAGACCTTCCAGCTGGCTGGCTCTGACCACGTGCTCTGTCACGATGTGTTGCCCCTGGGCACACAGGCCTCATACTGGCGTCCAGCCTTCACCTGCCTGGCCGTCCTGGGCTGCTTCCTGCCTCTGTTGACCATGGTCCTGTGCTACGGGGCCACTCTGCGAGCCCTGGCGGCTGGCGGCCGGCGCTACGGCCACGCACTCACACTGACCGGCCTGGTGCTGGCCTCCGCTGTAGCCTTCTTCACACCCAGCAATGTGCTGCTGCTGTTGCACTATTCGAACCCGAGCCCAGAGGCCTGGGGTGACCTGTACGGTGCCTACATGCCCAGCCTGGCGCTCAGCACCCTTAACAGCTGTGCGGACCCGCTCCTGTACTACTACGCCTCCGATGAGTTCAGGGACAAGGTGCGGTCTGTGTTGTGCCCCCCGCTGGGCAGCAGCACCTCCAAGGCCTCTGGGGAGGCCAGAAGCCGAGGGACGGCCATTTGCTCCTCTACTCTTCTGTGACAGTGCCTTGTGGAGCCCCGGAGGTTGGCTGAGGGGGAGGGGCATACAAGGCAGTCACGATCTGCCCCCCACCAAAGTTCATATCCTTCCTGGCCCCTCAAGACACGACCTTATTTGGAAATTCAGTCGGTGTAGCTGTTATTAGTCTGGCTGAGGCCACAGTGGAGAAGGGCTGGTGGCCAGAACCCTTGTGACAGGAGAGACGGTGTATCGGCACACACAGTCATCCACAGAGTCTCAAAACAATCGAAAGAAAACGGCATGGTGACCGAAAGCCAGAACACGTGACTCCTGTGGAGGCGCAGAAGCTGTGGGGCCACGAGTCAAGGGATGCTGATGGTGGCTGGGGTCACCAGAAGCCAGAAGTGAGGCCAGAGGTGGGCTCCTCCTCAGAAGGACCCAGCCATGACCACTTTTACGTTGGACTTCTGTCTCTCAGAGATATGAGACAATAAATCTCTGTGCTCTGTGTGTGTGTGTGTGTGTGTGTGTGTGTGTGTGTGCACACTGCGCTCATGCATGTGCGCATGCAGCACATGCACATTTGGGGAGTAAGTTCACAAATGTGGGCACATGTGGGAGCCAGAGGTTGATGTGGAAACATGTTCCCCAGTTGCTTCTCCCCTTACTTAGTGAGACGGTGTCTCTCAGTGAGTCTGAAACTCGCTGTTTTCCACTAGACTGGCTGGCCAGTGAGCCCCCTGAATCTGCCTGTCTGCGCCCGCAAACACCATGTCTGGCTTTGCCTACTGAGCCATCTTGCCGGCCCCTCTGCTTTTGTAAAACTTTATCTGTCCTAAGACACTAAGAGAGGGGTGCGTGCAGATTCCTGGGCCCAACCCAGTTTCTCAGTTCTGCGGGAGGCCTACCCTTAACGAGGTTCCTCACTGGCTAGAGAGATGACTTAATGAGTAAAGACGCTTCCTGCAAAGCCTGCAGACCTGAGTTTGAGCCCCAGGCCTCAGGTGGGAGGAGAGAACAGATAAGTTGTCCTCTGACCTCCACAAGCTTGCTGTGACCTCACAGGGGGCGGTCCCCGTGTCTCAGATCAAGGCCCCGCCTCCCTACGCCCCTCCCCGGAAGGGCCAGGTGCAGGTGGAGCAGTGGAGTTCTGGGGGCCCCAGCTTCTAGGAGCAACCTGAGGTTCTGTTTTGGGCCTGTGGACCACCAGCCAGCCACTCTGCCCCCTGGCAAGCAGGCTTGCACTCCGGAATGGGCACGAGGTTCCTCCTGTTTCTAGAAGGCTAGAGATCACCTGTGGAACCAGATGCGGTGACGCAGTCTTTAATCCCAGGCAGGAGACAGAGGCAGGTGGATCTTTGTGAGTTCAAGAGCAACCTGGTCTACACAGCAAGACCCTGTGTCAAAAAAAGCAAACCAAACCAAACCAGAAAGATTGCCTGTGCTGCTGCCGGCATCTTTTATTTGCCGGTGGCCTCTACGGCATGGGCTGAGCTTCACCTGGGGTGACCCTCAGGGCTGGGCTCTGGTTAACTGGCAGATGTGGGACCCAGATGAACCGTGTGGCAGCCAGGGGACTTGGCCTTTGAACCCAAGAGAGATCCTGCATTGAATGACTGAAATATATACCTCGCCCCCAGCACAGAAAGCGGTTTCTTGCAGGATCCTAGCGAGAAGACAGGTGGGGGCCAGAAGGATTCTTGCAGGCTGGCAGTCTGAGCACACAGCTTTCAGTTCTGCTCCAGAAGGTCAGAGGGGAAGGAGCCTGGGAATGGAACCATCCTCCAGGCTCCAGAAGATGGAGACTGAGTAGGGAGACCTGTAGGTTCACTGTGGGAGCCGCAGGTGTTCCCTCATGGTCCCATACTGACTAGACAGAACACACCGTCCCTTCTTGGGAGAGCTCAGGGGTGCAGGACTGTGAGAGCCATGGGGACAAGCTAGCATCCAGCTCCACAGGGCTCAGGGACCCCAAAGTTGGCCCGTGCTTTGTGTTTTGAAAATGGCTTGTTGGCCAGGCATGGGTGGCCCATGTGCCAGGCCTACAGAGGTTAAGGGACCTCAGCCACTCCAGCCGTCCCACACCACAATTACTGACTGATGAAATCCCCATAGGCCAGCTAGGTCTCACACATGCCATGGGTGCCTGGACTCCTAACCACAGTGCCGGACCTGGGGGCTGGTGGCTCTACACTGGAAAGAATGGGACAGGGCAGACAAGGGGGAGAAGGGCAGCTAACCCATCACACTCAGAGGGAGGTCCTGCGCCAGGATTAACTACAGCTTCACCAAGACACTGGCCTGGTACTTAGAAAAACAAAGGCTTAAAAAACTCCACAGTAAGAACGCTAATGTTTAGAGAGTTTCAGTCATTCCAGGAAGTTTAGAATTGTAATGAGTGCTTTGAAGACTCTCAGGCCTATTCAGTCTTTAGTGGAGACTTGAATATGGTGGGAAAGGAGACAGCATACCCCAAGGCTGCCTGCCACTCAGGCAGGCATCCTAAAACCAGAGAGCCACCCTGAACACTCCCCCAACCCCATCAGGCTGGTCCCTTGTCGGGAACCTAAGCCTTGCATTCTCTCTTCATATACACACACCCTCCCCCCAGCCCCACCTTCTCCCTCAGCCCCGCCTCCTCTCCCAGCCCCGCCTCCTCCCCAGCCCCGCCTCCTCCCTCAGCCCCGCCTCCCCTCTCAGTCCCGCCTCCCTCTTGTAGCCCCGCCTTCTTCTCCAGCCCCGCCTCCTCTCCCTCCCTCAGCCCCGCCTCCCCTCTCAGCCCCGCCTCCTCTCTTAGCCCCGCCCCTCTCTCAGCCCCACTTCCTCTCTTAGCCCCGCCTCCTCCCTCAGCCCCGCCTTCTCCCCAGCCCCACCCACCCTGCTCCTCAGCTGATGCCCACAGTCCTGGTGCTGTGACTGTGCTGTGTCCTGACTTTCCTAGGTTCCCTCCTTTGTCTAGTGACCCTTCTCCAACCTCAGGAGGACACGCTTTTCTGGAGTCAGAGGGGTGTCCTGGACGTAGGAGGCTGGGCAGTTGACGGTGACTCACACGCTTTGGTGAGAGGACACTCTCTCTGTGGAAGTTGAGACCTGGCAGGCTCTGGGACCAAGTGTGATGTGGCAAGTGATAGGGGCACAGAGTGGGGTCAGGCACAGGGCCAGGACCGGAGTGCTGGCCACACGTATCTCTCTGTTCCAGGCTGACTTCCAGCCCTGGCTACCCATGGCCTCTGCTGTGTCAAACCAGGATCTCTGTCTTCCACGACACTCACGTGAGAAAGTGCCAGTGAGCCTGCGCCTGGTAAGACACAAGCAGACAGTGGTTCTGTTTGAGAGGGCGGATGGGCTCCCTTGGTGTACACCTCCAGTGTCACCTTGGGATGCTGGTCAACCCTTGGTTCACCACTGTCAGCCAGGCACCGGTGTCCATCTCGGGGACTCTCAGAGGAGGAGGTGGGCACAGGACAGGTGACCCTGAAGGACTACATGGTCACATGGTTGGATATGATATAAGTGACATCAATCCGGGGCATGCTGGAGGGTTGAACCTCAGGGGTGGCCCCCAGCCCCAACCAATGGGAGGAGAAAACTGACCACTGAAAAGGCGAGTGTCCAGCACAATGCAGCGGTGACGGTGATGGACTGCCGTCAAGCCTCCAAACCACTGCAGGAGAGAGGACTCCTGTGACCCAGCACTTGGGAGGCTGAAGACCAGCTTGGACTACATAGCGAAATCCGGTCTCAAAAAATTAAAGGGACCAGTGAAGTGACTCAGAGGGTGGACACTTACTACCAAGCCTGACAACCTGAGTTTGATTCCTGGGACCCACATGGTAGAAGGAGAGAACCAACTCTCACAAATTGTTCTCTGACTGACATCTGCACACAGTGGAATACACACACACACGTAAATGTAAAAATCCTCACAAAACAAACAGCACAAAGCCACTATATAGGGTGACTTGACTAGTGATGTCTGTCAAGAACATGAAAAGACAACCATTAATAAGTGATGTCTGCCAGGGACACAGAAGAGCAATCATTGAGTAGTGATATCAACCTGGGGCACAGGAAGGCAGCTATTGATTAGTGATGTCTACCAGGCACATAGAATAGTGACCAGTGGTGTGTGTACAGGTATGATCATTCCACTTCTTGGGTACAGAATTGGGTTCAGAACTTTAATCCAGGGTTCTCTTTTGAGTTCATCATATTGAGGATCCCTTTTATTTATTTTCAATTTTTGATTTATTATTGTTTAAGGTTTTTTTGCATGTGCGTATGAAGGTGTTGCCTGCATGAATGTAAGTTCATCTGTTTCATACAGTGCCTATGGTGGTCAGAAGAGGGTGTTGGATCCCTTGGAACTGTAGTTATAGATGGTTGTTGGCTGCCAGGTAGGTGCTGGGAACCAAACCCAGGTGCTCTCCAAGAACAGCCAGTGCTCTTAACTACTGAGCATCTCTCCAGCCAGTGCAACCACGCATGCAGAACTCACAGAGGCCAGAAGAGGGCGTTGAGTCCCCTGGAACTGAAGTTACAGGCAGTTGTTAGCTGTCATGTGAGTGCTGGGAACCAAATGTGGATCGTCTACAAGAGCAGCCAGTCCTTTTTACCACCTCTTCAGCACTTTATTTTCTTATTTTTGTTTTTTATTTTGTTTTGTTTTTGAGATAAGATCTCTCTGAAGCCCCAGTTGGCCTGGAACTTGCTATGTAGCCCAGGCTGGCCTTGATTCTCAAAGCAGTCTGCCTGCCTCTGCCTCCCAAGTACTGGGATTAAAGTCATGTACCACCATGCCTGACTTCTTATTCTTAATTTTTTGAGACAGGGTCTCACTATGTAGCCCTGGAACTGTCTACGTAGACCACAGATCCGTCTGCCTCTGCCTCCTGAGTGCTGGGATTAAAGGGATGCATGTCCAGGTGTGACTCGGGGGAAGTTTTAATTAAACTCCTGGATGTGGGCAGCCCAGCTCACTGTTGGCAGGCAGGTGTCGTGTCCTGAACTGTGTGAGAATGCAGAGATCAACTGAGTGCCAGCATGTATACGTCATTCTTCTCCGTTCTCAACTGTGAATGTGATGTGACCCCGCAGCCTCAAGAGCTGACCTTGACTTCCTCACAGTGATGAACTTTAACCTGGAACTGTTATATGAATCGTTCCCTCTCTTTTGTAAGTGCTTTGTTTCAGGGTGCTTTATCACAGTCCCCAAAACAAAGCTAGAACAGCTGTCTCTAAACTTTGCCTTCTTTCTGGGGATGAATTTAGAGTTGTACTAAATTCTGTCTAAATCAGAATCGTGAGCTTGGCAATGGAGAGTAGCTGCCGGATCCGAGGTCTGCTGTGGCTTGAGCCCCTGGTCCCAGAGGGCTTGGTCATGTGTTACGAGCTGAATCCATTAACTGAAATCTTAGAATTTTAATTAATTTATTTATATTTTATATGCATGAGTGTTTCCCTGCATGGATGTCAAGTGCATCCGTGACATGCAGTGCCCACAGAGGCCAGAAGAGGGCTCTGATCCCCTGGAAGCGGAGTTGCAGATGGTTGTTAGTAATAATATAGGGGCCGGGAACTGAACCCAGGTCTTCGAGAACAGCCAGTGCTCGTAACCACTGAGCCAGCTCTCCAGCCCTCAAGTGATGCCTTAGCTGGCCCTTCATGACCGAAACCACAGGCTCTCATTGCTTACATTTCTGGATGCCAGGGTAGTTCAAGATTAAGGTGCTGGCAGCTCTGGGTCTGAGGAGGACATGCTTCCCGGCTTGGAGTCTGCTTCCCACGCGCCTCTTCCTCCTGCCCTCCCCATCCGCTCCTTGCTCCTTGCCTCCTCCCCACCTCCTTTTTTTTTTTTTTTTTTTTTTTGTCTTTTTGAGACTTGGTCTCCCTGTAGCCCCAGCTGGCCTGGAACTCTCTATGTAGACGAGGCTGGCCTTGAACTCACAGAGATCCACCTGCCTCTGCCTCCCCAGTGCTGGGATTAAGGACGTGCTTGCCTGTTGTTCCAGCACTTCTTTCCAGAGGAGCATCAGGGGCTGGTGAGATGACTCAGTGGACAAGGAGGACTGCAACCAAGCATAACCACCTGAGTTGGATCCCTGGGACCCACAAGGAGAGAACTGTCTCCAGCAAGTTGTTTTCTGCCCTCCACATATGCACTGTGGCATATACACCCTGAACAACAATAATAGATAAAAGATTACTAAAGATATTAACAGTTGAATGGTGTTACAAATAAGATAAATTACAGATAATTAAAAGATTTATTTAAAAAATATTTTGCTTGATGCCAGGCGAGGTAGTGCAAGCCTTTAATCCCAGCACTTGGGAGAAAGAGGCAGGTGGATGGTTATGAGATAGAGGCCAGCATGAAGGGACGGTAGGAGTCCGGCCTGCTCTGCCTGAAGCTATGACCTAGGTCCTGACCAGGCTCGACATCCTCTTTCCTCAGCAGCTGCTTAATCTCCTTTACCCCCCACAAAGACCACCCCAGACCAAAGCCAGATTTTGGGATTTCGTTTCCTCATTCCCTAATTCCACAGAGACAGACACCCACAATGGATGGGTTGTTAGCTGCCATGTGGGTGCTGGGAACTGAACCAGGGTCCTCTGCAAGAGCAGTCAGTGCTCTTAGCCACTGAGCATTCTCTTTCCAGTCCCCTTATTTTATTTGATTTTACTTTTGAGTCAGGGTCTCTCTATGTAGAGTTAGACCACACCAGACTATTTTTTAAATTTGTCTTATTATTCTTAACTATATGCATGTGTCTCTGTGTATGTACATGTGTGTGTAATACCCATAGAGGCCAGAGGCATCAGATTCCCTGGAGCTGGAGTTACAGGCAGTTGTGAGCCACCTGACATAGGTTCTGGGATCTGAACTCTGGTCCTCTGGAAGAGCAGTATGCACTCTCAACCCCTGAGCTGTCTCTCCAGCCCATTTTGTCGTTTGTTTTGAGACATGGTCTTCCTGTAGCCCCAGCTGGTTTGGAACTTACTATGTAGACCAGGCTGGCCTTAATCTCCCTGTGCCTCTCCCTCTCCAGTGATGGGACACTGTGAAGCCCAGGGAGGCCTTGAAATGTCATCCTGCGCCTCCGGCATCCATCGCCATACCTGGCCTCTCACTCGGTTCCTTCACGGTAGAGACACTGACATGACTCTCGGGGATCTATCCCCATCAGTCCCTACCCTTCTCTCCATTCTGGATGCAGCAACTCCACGAGATCTGCATGCCTCTGAGCTGTCCCGGGGGCCCGGCCTAGGATACCAGCACTTGTCTGTGGAAAGTTTAATCGACGGTATAACTGACTGAATGACCTTCACAATGGCAGCACCACAAGCAGCTGCAGCCGCCCTCTCTCCTCTCTTCACGTCTCCTAACCCTAACCTCATCCTCAGTCTTGAGAGCAGTCTTACCTATTTCTGGCTCTCACTCTGAGACCTCACCTATGCCCACACCCAGGTTCCGTGAGCCCCACCCATGAGCATAGGACCAGCTTCTGCCTGTTGGAAGACGCCCCTCAACTGTCCCTGCCAGCTGGTCCCCCCAACATGTTGGCATGACTGGAACTTCTGAGATCTGAACTGTGTTTACCAGATGTACCCTGCACCCAGTCCCAACCAATGTCCTCTCTTTAGTGTCTGGAATGTTTGCTCCCAATCAGGGGTGTCCCCTGGAGGAAGTAGGGCGCCTTAACCTCTTGCTGAAAACCCAGCTTGGTCCTCCCTCAGAGTGAGCCTTTCTGGCATCTGCAAGGACAACCTCGTGAATATGCTCAAGATGCTGAAGTTCCTTCTATCCCACAGCTCAGGTTATGTATACAACCTGCCCACTTCCTCTTGGAGACTGTAAGCCATCTCTAGATGACTCAGGACTCCTGGGGCCATCAAAAGCCCTGTGAACGACTACCACACTGTGTAGTCTAGAGAATAATTACAACGAAAAGGCTTGTATATGTTTGACTCTGTTGCAATTTTGCTTTTCAGATGTAAGGATGTGCACTCTAGGCAAGCCCTCCCCCTGAATACTGGGCCACCTGAGTGGGCTCCACCACTAAACCGTGTTTGTTTCTCTTTTTACATTCGTGTGTTTCTTTATGCATTTATTCATTTATTGTGTGTGTGTGTACATGCGACAGACTATGTGTGGAGGTCAGAGGACAACTTTCAGGAGTTGGTTCTCTCCTTTCACCATGTGGGGCCCAGGAATTGAACTCAGGTTGTCAGGCTTGTGGCAAGCACCGTTATTCACTGAGCTATCTCACTGCACCTTTTTGTTTGTTTGTGTTTTGGTCTTAAGACAGGGTCTCTCTGTAGCTCCAGCTGGCCTGAAATTTGGTATGTTGACCAGGCTGGCCTATAGAGATCTGCCTGCCTCTGCCTCCTCAGTGCTGGGAATTGTAATCTTGGACACTCCCAGGCTGTTGATGTTCCCACTGATCCTCTCCAGCATGGGCAGCTCTGAGGCAGCCTTTGGGATCAGAGAAGAAATACTGGATTTTGCAGCGTGTGGCACAACTGAGGTGGGTTTGAGTGAGCAAGAGGAAGTCACCATTCTCCAGCGATCAGTTCCACACAGGTTTCTTGAGGCATCACCTCTGTAATTTGGGGAGCTTCAGTGGTCTGCCTCGGGGAGCCAGAGAATGAAAACTCCAGACACACGCTTGCCATTCAATCACTCAGGAGATGGAGGCCAGAGGATCCTTGGCTACATAGTGAATTCAAGGCCAGCCTGGGATACGTGAGAGTTTTGTTTTGTGTTTTGAAGGAAGAGGTGGGTGCCTCTCAAAACCTGTGACTTTGTCTCTGTAAACACAGCTTCCATATTCTCAGATACAACCAACTTTGCACTGGAAAAATAAAATTTGTATTTGAGCAGGACGTGGTGGTGTAAGCCCATCTTCCGCATTCCAGCTGCTTGGAGGCTGACGTAGGAGAACTGCAGGTTTAAGGCCCGCCCGAGGTACAAAAGGAGTCCAAGGTCAGCCGAAGATGCTTAGTGAGATCCTACATAAAAATAAAAAGTAAAAAGAGGTCCAGAGCCGGCGATTCCAAACGAGGAGCTGGGCACAGCTGAGACCCCGGCACTCTGGATGCTGAGACAGGAGGATGGGCAGTTTCAAGCCAAACTGGTCAACAGAGTGGTCTTAAAAATAACAACTCCACCCAACAACAAATATGCCAAACCAAATAGCCCAACACACTGCAAAAAAAGGTCTGGGGTATAATTTGGTGGAGTGCCTTTGGCTCAGTTGGTAGGGTGCTTGTGGCTCCGCTGTGGCTCCACTGTGGCTTCGTTGGGAAGATGCTCGCCTAGCATACACAAAACCCTGGATTCCATCCCCAGAAGCGCATGAACCAGGCTTGGTGATGGACACTGTCACCTCAGCACTGAGGAAGTGGAGGTGGGGGGGGGGATCAGGAGTTCAAAGTCAACCTTGGCTACATATTGAGTTGAGAGCCTACAGGGACCACCTAAGATTGAACCTCTGGACCCCAAAGTAAAGCCACTGCTCAGAGTGAGGCAGGGTCACAGGATGTACAGAACTCCTGGGGTACACAGTGTTTCTGGAAAATGCTCTTCCTTACTTAGTCCCTCAAACTTTCCTGGATGCCACACCTAGCCAGCGAGGTTTCCTCCAGTGCTGCGTCACAGGGTTTCACAGAGAAACTGCATGCTTCCCTAGGCAAGGGACACTATATGACTGTGCAAATAATTTCTAAAGGTGGACTTACTGGGACTGCAGAGAGGGCTCAGAGGTTAAGGTGCTTACTGCTCTTGCAGAGGACCCAGATTTGGTTCCCAGCAGCCATGTTGGGCATAACTGCCTATAACTCCAGCTCCAGGCTATCCGATGCCTTCTTTTGCCCTTTGAGGGCATCTGCGTGCATGTAGTGCACTTAGAGATGAGCAACATACACATAAAGTTTGATTACATTTATTTATTTAGTGTGTACGATGTGCATGCCACAGCACATGTGTGGAAGTTAGAGGCGTTTTTGTGGATTCGGTTCTCTCCTTCAACTGTGTGGGTCCCAGGAATAGAACTCATGTCATCAAGGTTGGCCACAAGTCTCTTTAACCACTGAGCCATCTTGCTGGCCCTGCACAAGTCACTCACCATAGACTATCTTCAGAACTTCTCTGTCAGCATCTTATTCTGCATGGGAATCCCAGTGATGACTGTCACCCATCACATCTGCTTGGACACTGCACACTGACCCCTTCCCCACCGAATGCCCCTCATGTGGACAATGGTGATCTCTGGTGTTTGTGTCCCTGTGGTCTTTCTGGGCTCCTTACTGTGGGATGGGCTATTCCAGAGTTGTTCACACTGCTGGCTCCAGCCAGAGGTGGAGACCATAGTTGAAATCACAGTTCTTGAGGGAAAGCTTGAAGTCCATCCCAAATATGCTGTGTGTGCGTGTGTGTGTGTGTGTGTGTGTGTATGTTTGTTTTTTGAGTCTGGAACTTGGTATATAGACAAGGCTAGCCTTGAACTCAGAGATCTATCTGCCTCTGCCTCCTGAGTGCTGGGGTTAAAGGTGTGTGCATGGTTTCATGCTCAAGGTCGTATCTGAGCTGTTTAAACTGAGAGTGATTCTCAAAGATGATAAAAATAGGAACCTCCGGGTGTCATCGCCCTGGCTGCACTGAACAGCTCAGCATTCGGTCCTCTGGGGCCCATCGGGAGCTGATGGACATGATCTCCTGACCCTTTTTGTTTTCTGAGGTCACAAACATCTGCCTTTTGGAAATACTCTGGAGGTTGGCCATAGAGGAAATACGGTGCAGGAGAGGAGGGCTGGTGCTCACTGAGACCCTGAGGCAGAGCGATGGAGCTTTTCACAAGGGGGGAGGTGAGGAGGGGTGGGGGACCTTTGCTACAGGAGCACGGGGAATCTTAGAGTCTTAAAGATTTATTCTGTTTTGGGGGCTGCAGAGATGGCTCAGGGGTTAAGAGCACTGGCTGTTCTTGTAGAAGACCAGGGTTGGGATCCTAGTACCCACATTGCTGCTCACAACTGTCCTAACTCCAGTTCCAGGGGATCTGACCCCTGTTCCTGTTCTCTGTAGGCACGACGTGACGTGCATGCATTTGCATGTAGGCAATACACACATACACATAATAAATAAATGCACAAATAAGATTGATTTTTTAAAATTGTGTGTGTGTGTGTGTGTGTGTGTGTGTGTGTGCGTTTGCTCCCCCCTGAGGCCAGAGACATCTGAAACCCTGGAGCTGGAGTTTCAGGCAGTTGTGAGCCATAAGAAGTGGGTGATGGACACTGAACCCAGGTCCTCTGAAAGAGCAACAAGCACTCCAAAGCACTTAGCCATCTCTCTCTAACCCCCAACTGAGTCACTTAATCAGGAGGAAGAGTGTGGTGGGCACGCCTTTAATCCCAGCATTCAGGAGGCAGAAGCAGGCAGCAGATTTCTGTGACTGAGGCTACCCGGTCTACATGGCAAGTTCCAGCTGGCAGGGGCTGCAGGAGACTCTGCCTGGGAAAAAAAAAAAAAAGGAGAAACCAAAGCAGTCACCATCACCTCTGAGTGATACAATTCCTTCTTCCTTCAGTTTCTGTCTGTCTCTCCCTGAGATCCAGTCTCACTGGACTGCCCATGCTGGCCTCACACTCCCACCCGTCTCCTCCTGCTCCTGACTGACCCGACCATCCTCCGATCCCACACTGGACCTGGCTTTTTTCTACAGAATCAAGATGAACACTTTGGTCCATTTGTGACATGTTCATTAGGCTAGTACATTTAGATCAAATTCTTGGAGATAACTGAAGGCTTATCATACCACACGGAGTAGCAAGAATCTAGCCAAAGCTGACCTCACATTTACTGTGTAGTCAAGGATGACTCTGAACTCCTGACCCTCCCGCCTCCATCTCCTGAGGGCTGAGATGACAGGCATTTACGCCTGGCTCACATTCTATCATAGACCAGGCTGGCCTTGAACTCAGAGCTCTATCTGCCTCTGCCTCCTGAGTGCTGTGGGGTTAAAGGTGTGTGCTGTTGGTGGCTTCATGCTCAAGGCCCATTTGGGCTTGGGGGATAGCTCCGCATGTGAAAATCAAGCCCGGCAACCAGAGTTTGATTCCTGTAATGCACAAGGTGGAACGAGAAATGTGCAAGTTGTTCTCTTGTCCTCCACATGTGTGCCGTGGCACACACATGCCCTCCAGTAAATAAATAAATAAATAGATAGATAAATGTTAAAAAGGGGCGGGAATCGACTGAAGATCTCTCCCCTCTTCTCTCCGAGCCTTCTCACACCCACCGCCTGTCTGCTCAGCAAGCACTGCCACTCAGCCCTTCTTGATTTTAGTGTGTCCACATTTGTGTGGGGGTGAGTGACCCCTTTGTGCAGTGTGTTGTCTGCCAGTCCCTCTTCTGGCCGTCAGGTTTGTTCACTCCCTCAGCCTCGTGGTGGGTGCCGTTGTTAGAATTTGGGATGAAAATTCGGTGTGGCAAAGTAGAAGCTGAATGCAACCTCAACAGATGGAGATGGCTTTTATTAGCGATCAAGGGCAAGCAACCTTCCCTTGGGAACGGAGGTCACGTGTCAGGGTTGAGGGGAATTCTGAGATTTATAGGTGGGCCCAGAAAATCCCAGAAAGTGGGTCATGCTTTCTTGGGTGGTTTCATGGTCCTTCCCAGAACTGGGAGAGATGGAGGGTTCCCATCTCCTGGGGAACCAGGTAGCTCTTGCAAGGTGGTTGGTAAGGAACCAGATCTGCAAGCGGGCTGATGAGGAATCAGAAGTCTTCTGCTAGGGGGTTTACCAGATGTCTAGGCTTCAGGCCGTGGGTTCTGAGACAGATGGATCTCCCATCTGGAGTGGGGAAGCAGGGTGGGGATGGCTTGTTCCACCTCACAGTTCCAGGGCACTGCTTAAGTGAAAGCAGCAGAAATTCGAAGCAGTCTGTCACACGCAGTCAAGAGCAGGGAGGCCCAACATGAGTGCAGTGCTCAGACCGTCTCCGCCCAACAGTCCAGGACCCAAACACAGGGAACGGCACCGCCCATGGGCGTGTGTCCCCCTTACCCCTGCAACTGAGACAGCCCCCAAAGGCTGACCTGATGGAGACAGTCCATTGTGTTAGTCCTGTTTATCATTAAAGAAAAAAGATCTTTAAATATGTATGTGTGTGTGTGCACACGTGTGTGCGCATGCACATGAGTGCAGTGCCTGCAGAAACCAGAGGAGGGTGTCAGAGTCCCTGGAGCTGGAGTTAGTTTCAAGCCGTACATGGTGCTGGGATCCTAACTCTGGTCTTCTGAGAGATGCTGAGCTATCTCGCCAGCAGTTTCTGGTTCTTGTTTTAATTAATGTGTGTGTAGGGTCAGAAGACAACCAGGAGTCAGTTCTCTCTACCATGTGGGTCCCAGGCACTGAACTCAGGTGGTCAGGCTTGGCAGCACGTGCCTTACCGCACTGAGCCATCTTATCAGCCTCTGGTTTGGATCCTCAGTGTCCTCACAAAGGCTTGTACTAAAGACGTGGCCCCAGTTGAAGGAAGTTGGGTTACTGGTGTGTGTACCTGAGCAGGGTGCTGGGACCCCACTTTCTTTCTCCTGGTTCCAACCATGATGCTGTCTTGTCACTGATGGACAGGTGACCTAGCCAAGGGACTGTAAACTCTCGAGCTTTGGGGCAGAATCAGCCTTTCTTCCCTCAAGCTGATGTCTCCAATATTCTCTCCAGTAATGGAGAGTTGGCTCAGACCAACACGTAGTGTTCCTGCTTCTTTGAGTCCAGTCCCAGACCACATAGCCAGCCTCACAGGTAGAGTACTAGGCTACGGAGATGGTTCAGTCAGTAAAACATTTGCCATGTAAACCTGAGGACTTGAGCTTGAGCCCCAGAATCCAGGCAGGAAAGTCAGGTGTGGGAGCTGGAGAGATGGCTCAGTGGTTAAGAGTTCTGGCTGCTCCCACAGAGGTCCAGGGTTCAATTTCCAGCACCCACATGGTGGCTAACAACTGTCCTAACTCTAGTTCCAGGGGATCTAATACTCTCTTCTGATTTCCTTGGGGCATTGTATGACACAGGTACATTTACATACATGTGGGCAATACACTCACAGACATAAAATAGAAAAAAAAGAAGTCTGGTATGGTGTGTGCTGCATTCCCAGTACTGCACACTGAGGAAGTGGGCAGATTCCTGGGGCCATGGCCAACCAGCCCTGAGCTTGTCTCAGACAAAAGGTGGAGGTGCCTACGAGGACTCGCAGGGCTGACCCCATCACCGTGCACCTGTCCCATACCTGTGCAGGCACATGCACACACAAGTACAGACACATGGGTTGGGAATTCTGGGCCCAGCAGGCTTGCTGTGCCATGGCCCCAGGGCTCTGCAGGTCCAAGGCTGGAGTCCAGGACGTCACCACAGGAGATGGTCCCATTAAAGCTGGGATGTGCTGCTTCAGTTGCACGTCTGAGCAGCACGTCTCTTCCCATTCCCAGGTTACCCACTGGGACTGAGTAACCTGCTCACTTGCCCACCCTAAATGCAGGTTTCCACCTGAAATACCACAGCTGAGCCACAAATGTCTAAAACACCAATAGGGGACTGGACGTCAGCAAACAAGTTAAGTGCACCTGTGTCACGCAATGCCTACAGAAGCCAGAAGTGGGTGTTGGATCCACTGGAACTGGAGTTATAGACGACTGTTAGTTACCATGTGGGTGCTGGGAACCGAACCCAGGTCCTCTGCAAGAGCAGCCAGTGCTCTTAACTGCCGAGCCATCTTTCCTATCCCAGCACACATTGTTTTGAGACAGGACCTTATGATGTAGCCGGAATCTGCCTGCCTGTCTCCTAAGTGCTGAGACTAAGGGCCTGTACCATCATGCCTGGGTCTTAGTTTTAAATTATGTCCACATATCTACGTCCTATGGGAGAGTGCAGCACCTACGGAGGCCAGAAGAATGTGGGATCCCCTGGAATTGTAGTTACAGATGGGTTAGCTGCCTGATGTGGGTGATGGAACTGGGTCCTCTGCAAGAGCATCTGGTGCTCCTGACTACTGAGCTGTCTGTCTCTCCAGCCCTGACAGCTTTATGAGAGGGACAGTCTGGGCTACTCACTTGCTTCCACAGTGCAGCTAGGGGGTGAGGTGAGGGGCAGGGCCTTCTAGTGCCTGGGTCATGCTGTGTGCACATTGTACCTCCAGAACCCAAACAAACCTCTGCTTTATACAGCAGCTGCCAAAAAGTGGTCAGCAAAGGAGGGCACCCCAGCAGAAATGGACAGCAGATCTGACAGCTGTTCAGTGGTGTGACTGGGGTGCCCTGAAGGGCCCAGATGGTAAACTGCTTATAGCAGCGAGATACCCAGCAGCAGAGGAATGCACAGACAGAGGAACGGGAAAGAACGGGGGAAGGGACTGATTGATGGGCGGGAAGAACAAAGCACCTGATCACCTGAGTCTGATCCCCAGAGCCCACATGGTGGAGAACTGGCTACTGAAAGTTGTCCTCTGATCACACAAAAACGTAGTAACGAACAGGAGGCTGTGGCTATGGCCCAGTTGGTAGAGTGCTTGCCTAGTATGCATGAAGCTCTGGGTTCAATCCCTAGCACCTCGTAAACAGGGCATGGTGGACACATCTATAATCCCAACACTTGGGAGGTGGAGGCAGGAGGACCAGGAGTTTAGGGTCATCCTCAGCTACACAGTAAA
Organism: Eospalax fontanierii; assembly: GCA_035773235.1. Classification (NCBI taxonomy): domain Eukaryota; kingdom Metazoa; phylum Chordata; class Mammalia; order Rodentia; family Spalacidae; genus Eospalax; species Eospalax fontanierii. The sequence goes on from CM069554.1 coordinate 11,896,824, forward strand.
TTGAGACTAGCCTAGGTTACACGAGAGCCTGACTCAGGAAGAAAAGGGGCTAAGACACTAGCTTTCAGACTGCCTCCAAAACTGATTATCAACAGTCAGTTGACTGCCTCCTGCCACACGGCCTTGGTGGTTACTGTGAGCTGAGCAAACCAGGATGAGGACAACTTTGACTGCAAGCACAATGGAACAAGCTTTCTGTGGAGGCCTCACATTCTCGGCCTGCAGGTGTCTGGGGAGTCAATGCTGACTAGCCCAGGCTACTGCACACTGACTGCATCCTTCAAGCATCCTCTGAGCTGCCCCAGGGAAGCGCAAGCTTCAAGGCAGTCCTTCCTGAATGCAAACCAGGGCTGTGCCATCATGAAGTCCAGGGGCCACTTGTAACTGGAAACAGCATGTGAGAATCAGAAATGGCTGGGGTGGGTGGGCTGTGTCTCCTGGTCAGAGGACTGACACTTTCCTCTTGGGGGCTGACCAAAGTCATCAGACCCACCTAGGAGGGACCACAGAACAGCTGAAGGTGAGTCCACACAGAAGGGCACCCCTAGGTGGAAAACCTGAAATCCTCCACGCTGAGCAAGTGCTGGTGATATCACAAGTGGGAAGTCCCACACTGCAAAACTGCAAAAATAAAAACATGGGGGCTGGAGAGACCGGGGCTCAGTTCCCAGCACCTACATGGCAGCTAACAACTGGCCTAGGACCCGGTGCCCTCTTCAGACTTCTGTAGGCACTGCACACGGGGTGCAGATATAGAAATGCGGACAAAACACTCAAGCGTGTAAAATAAATTTAAATGAAAAGCCTGGGCTCATATGCAGTTCGGCCAGGGTGTTTAAAACATGTGGCAAGCACGTATAGCCAAGGACTGCCTGCCCATGAGCACTCCCAGGTCTGGCACATCTCCAATGAGTCCATTTGCCCTGTACTCTGGATATGGCACTCGGCTCACTGAGCTCGGGGAACTGAGGTACTGCCCCAACCACACCTTCCAGTGAAAAAGCGTTTCAATACAAAATGATTTTATTTTAAAATAGTAAACGGTGCTAGTAAAGTTCCCATCAGTCCCAAGTGTCACAGAGCAACTTTGCCACTCCTGACTAGGGTGGCCAGAGGTTCTCCTGTCATTACTATGGAAGACCCCCAGTAGGGCATGGGCCTGCACAGTATTCACAGGGAGCTGACTTGCGGTCCTGAGAGGAGATGGTGCTCCTCAGCGGTCACGGAACATCCCTGGTGTTGGGGGGCTGAAATACCACTGGCTGCAGGCCTCGGCGCCCTGGGCCTCTTCCCATGCTTCCTGGTTCATCAAGGTTACTTCTTTACTGGCTTCGGCAGAAAGTTCCAGCACCTGGCTGACAATCCTGTGGAGAGAGTAGAGTGAAGGAACACTTTGCCTATGGACAGGGCTCTGATGGAGCCTTTGAAATTTATTTATTGTATCTAGTGGTGCAGCATTAGAGACTAAGCTGTGCGCAAGTAATAGTGTGTGTGGTGCAAGGGCTGGAGTCTCCGGCTCCAGTGCCGAACTCTGGCCACTCCCAGATCTTCTTGCCTTCTTAAAAAATGTATTTTATTATTTTTACTTTATGTATATGAGTGTTATGCCTGCATGTGTGTAAGTGCACCCATGTCATGCAAAGCCCACAGAGTTGTTAGCTGCCATGTGGGTGCTGGGAATTGAACCCAGGTCCTCTGTAAGATCAGCCAGTGCTCTTAACTGCTGAGCCATCTCTGCAGCCCCTCTTCTTGCCTTTTGAGTGGGTCTCACTAAGTTCCCTGGACAAGTCTTGAGATTTTTATCTTCCTTCCTCAGCTTTCTGAGTAGCCAGGACGACTGGCCTGTGCTATCAGGGCCAGTGAAGAGGGTTTTTAAGACAGTGTCTCCGTGTGGCACCAGTTGTGCTCCTGCGTGCTGGCATTAAAGCTGCACTCACCGATACTTGGCTAAGTTTTTGTTTCAATAGGGTCAAAAGCCCCACCTGGACGTCACTATGCAGACCAGACTAGCCTCAATCTCACAGAGATCCACCTGCCTCTGCCTCCCAAGCCAGCACATCAAGGGCGTTCCCACATCCCCTATATTAAGCATTTTTTCTGGTGCGGTCCCGTCAGATGGAAAGCCCTTCTAATAATGCAGGTGGCAGGAAGCCAGACTCACTCCCTCAGCACGAGGCCGCTCTGTCTGCGAAGATCAAATGGTTCCAGAACCCACGGAAGATTCTGAGACCCATGGACACTTAGGTCCCGTCTATGGATGTCTCAGGGTCTGCGAGGACTGAGAATGCCTGCTGTGGGGTGGATGCTGGTAAGGTATGAGTGCTCTGCCAGGCCGCTCTGTGCACCAAAGACAAAGTAGACTTGGGTGTGCCTGGAAATGCCTCAGCCTGAGGCTGGGGAGTCCTGGACACAGGGACTTGGTGACATGTAGGGATGGCAGCATTCAGCAAGTATTTGGGCTGTGTCGGGTGCTGGCCAGATAGGGGTGGCACAGGCATGAGAGGGACAAAGCCCCACCCTCCCGAGGACACAGTCCAGATACCCCATCTATGAGTGTGCATGTGCTGATGACTCCCAATTAGCCCTGGAACTGAGGTCCATCCAGGCGCTTCGCCGCAGGTCTTCCAAAGTACTTTAGTTTCTTCTTGAATATATTTAGCATTGTGAAAAAAGGAGGGCAAGATTCTTTGTGAGGAGCTGGCAAGATGGCTCAGTGGGTCAAGGAGCTTGTTGCAAAACCTGATGACCTGAGTTCAATCTCTGGGACCCACATGGTGGGAGGAGAGAACTGAACCCTGCAAGTTACCCTCTGACCTCCACAGGAACACCACATCACCCCAACCCCCCAAATAAAGAAGTAAATAAAATGTAAAAAATAAAAAGTACACAATCTATAATTCCAGCACTCTGGCAGCAGAGGCAGGAGGATCTCTGTGAGTTCCAGGCCAGCTGGAGCTATAGGGAGACCCTGTTTCAAAGTGACTGACTAACCAACCCCAAACAGAACAAAACAAGTCTCACAGAAGAGCTGACAGAGCACAGTGGTGCACATCAGGCATCCCAGCACCGTGCAAGCTGAGGCTGGAGGACTGTTGCAAGTTCAAGATCAGACCAGGCTATACAGTGAGACCTCATCTCAAAAACAAACCTAAAACAACAAACCCCAAGTAGCCTCAGGTGTCTGCTGTTTCCACTCCTGGTCTGCTGGGGCCTGGTCTGCTGGATTCTGGCCTGCTGTGAACCTAGGACCCCATTTGCATGCCAAGCCCCAACATCTCAGAATCAGAAGCAGGCTGTGAAAGGGGACGGCACTGTAGGGTGTGGCACTGGCTGAGCCTTTCACTTAAGATACCTGCTGGGCTGAAGCTTGGTGGGGACATGCTTTCCTGGCCTGTGTGAGGCCCAGGTTCCATCCTCAACAACCCCAACATTAAGAACGAGGGGGGGGGAGGGCGGGCGGCAGGGGGAGGGACTGCAGCACCTGTGAAGCTCCAGGTCCTTGCTGGCAATGGTATCCTTGAGCTCGCTCAACAGGCACAGTGCCTGTGTGCTGCTATCCACCGTGTCAACACCGAGCTCCCTTAGGAGTTGGTAGGTGGTCCTCAGGGCTGGCTGTAGAGCATCTGTGGGGACAGTAGCTGTTAGGGGGACTTTGGAGTGGGCTTGGCTGCTTGCCGGGTGCTGGCCTGACCGGAGCAACTCCAGAGCAAAAGGGATGGAGGGAGGAGGTTCAGCAGAGACCTGGCTTGTCCCCAGCCTGTGCCGGAATGCTGGAACGTGAAGCCTCAATATGGGGGAACTGAGGGAGCCTACGTGGGTCATCAGCCAGGAGGGTGCTCCGTGGCCAGCACTCTGGGCAAAGGGATGGAAGGGCTGGGTGCGGCTCCATGGCAGGAGCTGGACTATGCGAGGCTAGGTTCATCCCACAACATAAGGACACAAGCAGGCGGCTCCAGACTCACCGCCCGTGCGCCCTTATGCCCTTCCACTGTGAGCTGACAGGCAAGAGCCCACCCGACGCCGGCACTAGTCCCTGGACAGCCTGGGAGACGGAGGCTGGAGAGCGTGGGCAATAATGGATGGGGAAGCAGGATGTGCCTTCAGAGTTCTCTGCAGAGACCGCTGCAGTGCCACAGAGGTTGTAACGTGTCACTGAGGTCTATGTACCCTACGGCCAGATCAGGGGAAGTTTCCCAAAGCCGCTGTAGCCATGTGCGGTGGCAGGGGCCTGTAGTCCACACCACTCGGGAGGATGGAAGGAGCCCAGGAGTTGTACGTGCATGTATGCATGCACACACGTATGAGCATATGTGTGCATGAGTGCATGCTCTGGATGGCAAATCCCCCGTGCGACAGGAGGTGACACTGCTCTGACAGCCCTAAGTGTCAGAGCCACGGCGCTGGAGCGTGCATGCAATCAACTACGGTCCAAAGATGCTAAAAGAAAACCCGAAACCAGAAACCCCAGCACGTGTCTGCGATGCACACAGCCCGGCTCCTGTCCTGATCCCGAGCAGTCTGGTGTGGAGGCCACATGCAGTGTCTGCACTGTGCAGTCTTTGGAGGACGGATGTGGGTACTGTCAATACTAGTGTAAGCTGGCTTTAACCTCACCCCTATTCTTCTGATGACATTACAGGGGCGAGCCACTATGCCTTTTATTTTTTTTTAAGTAAGTTGCCATGTGTAGCCAGGGCTGACCTTGAACTCCTGGGCTTATGGCCTTCCTGCCTCAGTCTCCTAAGAACTGGGGTCTCAGATGCTGACCCTCCCCCCTGAACCTCCTGAGAGCCAGGTTCTCTACAAGATTTGATTGCTGTGGCTTGTTGTTCCTAGGGATCCTGAAACAGAGATCCTGAGGTGAACAGGAGGCCTTAGGATACATTCCGCTTGCCTCAGGAAAACACAAACCCCATCTGAAAGCTTACCTGTGTAGACTGTGATGACACCTGTTCTGGAGAACCGCAAATGGCATGCAGGCTCTCAGGTCTCCAAGTGTCCGGTGGGCTGATTCTAGCATATAAGCCTGATCCCTTGGCAACCTTATCTCCCAACCCCCATCTGAAGGGACTGCAGGCCCCCAAGCCCAGCCATGGGGTCTACTGCCTGGGGGTGGTCAAATCCCCAACTCCGGCCAGGGCTGGAAGGGAGGCACAGGCTGTCCATCCCAGGTGGGAAGCACAGAGCACGGGTGGACCTGGAGGCCCTTCTAGACGCTGCATAGCCGTCCTACCTAGGAGCTCTTCCCCACTTCCCTGTAGGTAGATTTCCTGCACGGGCAGCTCATGCCTCGTGGTGTCCAGTGCTGTGGCCATCGTCTTGTACTGCTCTCTGAAGCGTTTCACCACGGCCTCGAAGGGGCTCAGCATCTCTATCTGTAGGCGGGAAGGGGCTGTGAGACAGGATCCCATGATCACACAGGCCAGAGCAGGTGCAGGTGCTGGAGTGGAACCTGGGGCCCTGCCTGTTGCCACCTTAGCTTCTCGGGTCTGCCTCATGTCAGGCTGAAAGGCAGCTATGGCATCTCCAAGACCCTGGGGGTCAATGTGGCCTGGTCACTGGGAACATCTGAGATGTGGCAGGCTCTTCCCCTGCTGCAGCTCAGGGGGCAGCAAGGCGCTCGTGTCTTTCACCACAAACCCTTTGGCAGTTTCCAGTGTGCTCCAGGCCCAGGCTCTTGTCAGGGACCATGGTAGACCCAGCTAGGGAGCTGCTATGGACCATCCATGAGGCTGCTTTGTCCCTATAGTCTGGGTCCTCTCTGGGCAACATCATCTATGCATCTACTGCAAACATGGAGCCCATGTCCTCAGTGCAGGGCCTGGTAGCCAGGTACCCCAGGACTGTGCTGGCGTGTGGGCTCAACCTGTCCCCTAAGTTATTATTTTGAGACAGGATCTTATTATGTAGCCCTGGCTGGTCTGAAATTCAGAGACTGACCTGCCTTTGCATCCTGAGTGCTGGGATTAAAGGTGTGTACTGGCCTTTAAGACCTGGCATGTCTCTTAATTATTATTGATTTGTATGTATTTTATATTTGCTTGCAAGTGCACCATGTATGTGCAATGTGTGCAGAAGCCAGGAGAGGGCCTCGGATTGGTTGTTAGCCATCATGTGGGTGCTGGGAATGGAACCTGAGTCCTCTTCTAGAGCAGGCAGTGCTCTTAATCACTCTCTTTAGCCCCTCCCCTAAATTCTTATCTGACACTCCACCTCCAGTGTGTGTGTGGGGATGTGAAGAAAGGCTCTAGAGAGGTCACAAAGTCAAAACGAGGGCAGGTGGGTAGCCCTGACGCTAGATTGCAGCATCTGGGCCTTATGAATATTTGGGGTCCTGGCCTGGCCAGCCCTTCCTAGGTTCCTGGGGTCCCCTATGTCGTCCCCTGGGTAGGACACTGTCTGTGCTAACTACGCAGGGCAGGCCAGCCTGCCTCTGTTCAGCCCCTTGGCCCTCCAGGTGGCTCTGGAGCTGAGCGCCCCGACAGCTCACAACCTGCAGGCACTCAGGACTTTAGGGTATGGAAGGACCAGGTCCCCATGCACCAGCCCATGCCAACTTAGGGACCCCTGGCAGAGCTGGCAGGGTCTGCAGTGCCACCTCCTGTGCGCTCTCTCCCAGGCCGTATTCCCCACCTGGGCGTCAAGGGTGGCGTTCAGCTCTTGCCCCTTCTGGGAGAGCAGCAGCCTGTGCCTCAGCTCCAGCATGTGCGCCTGCAGCTGCTCCCTCTCCCGACACACCATCTCTAGTTCTTTCTCTGCCTTTGCTTCCAGGTGGGCCACGTGCTCCTCCATCTACAGAGGTGAGTCAGGCTCAGGCCAAGGGGCAACACTGGGGTTCACCAAGGCTCTACTGTCTATGGCCCAGCCACGCTCACCGTCACCGTCAGCAGGCTCAGCAGCAGCGTCTGCGACTCCATCATGTCCATGGCTGCTTCCATGTCCTGGGGAGACCGACAGTTCTGTTCCCACTGACCTGTTGTCCACCTGCCCCGTACACAGCGAGGGCGGAACCTGAACCACCACCAGTTACAGGTTCAGAAAACACAGTTTGCCGAGCTGGGAAGGGAAGCCAGGGCCTATGCAGACCAAGCCACATGAGCCCCTCTCCCTATGACTTACGTGGGTGTGCCCAAGTCGGCATTTAGGTAAAGAGCCTCAAGGAAGGAGCAGAGCACCCTGGCCTGCTTCCACCCAGGGCTGGCTGTGCTCTCTGCTCTCTAACACTCACCAGGGCTTCCTCTGGCATCATCCTGTCCGAGTGGAGAGTCTTTTTGACCATGCTTTTTTCTAAAATAAAGACCATTTCATTAAAATGTCTGCTTTTAGTTGTGTGTGGCAGTGTACCCCTTTAATTCCAGCACTCCAGGGCAGGGGCAGAAGCAGGCGGATCTCTGAGATCAAGGCCAGTCTGTTCTACATAGTGAGCTCCAGGCCAGCTGGGGCCATAGGGAGACCCTCTCTCAAAAACAAAACAAAACAAACAAAAAGGACTACTTTTTCCTCGTTTTTTTGCAACATGCGGCCCAGGACCCACAACCCTACTGCCATAGCTGAACTGCAGATGTGTTCCTGTACCTGTAAAGAACACATAACAGGAGCCTCTCAACTCATGAAGAGCTACATCCTGAGAAGCCTGTCACAAGCTGAAGATGACCTAAGTGGAAAATGGACACCACTGGTCTAGCACTTGCTGCTGCTGCCCAGTCTCAGGGGGGAGGATGAGACCACACAGTGCCAGCTGGGAACAGACCCAAATGCAGAGATCCTGGTAAACAAGGAGCTCCCTGCACAAACTACCCTGCGCTTGGGGACCATCTTTACCTTTACAAACCAGGCTGCAAGAGACGGGGTGAAAGGAATGCTCACCATTGACGGAGGAGAGGTCCAGGTCGGGTGGGGCTATGCTGTGCCCTTCCAGCATGGTGGACTGCAGGTCCTCCTTTGCCGTCCTGCTGCTGTCCTCTGCCCAGAGAAGACCCCAAAGCTTAGCACCAATGTCAGGGTGGGCGGACACCTTTGTAAGGTGGCACTTGTTCCAACGAGCCTGTTTCTTCCCAGGAGGAAGGCTAGGGAAGCTCTGCTGGCTGGGGAGAAGGCAGGCAGGTCCCCGCTCTTCTACCTCGGGCGGCTTACAGCCAGTACCATGCTTCCGAACCTGAACTTTCTGAAAGAACGTCTTTCTAAAAGAAATGATTTGCTTTTTGTGTCCTTTATGTGCACAGGTCAGAGGACAACTTGTGCGAGTTGGTTTTGTCTCCCCATCTTGTTGATTCCAGAGATTGAACTTAGGTCATCAGACCTGGTTTTACCCAAGTGCCTTTACCTGCTGGGTCATCTCATCGGCAATAAATCTCTTATTTTTTTAAAGACTTCATTATATTTAATTATGTGTGTGTGTGTGCGTATGTGTATGTACACGTGTGTAGGTGTTGGCAGAGGCTGGAGGCATCGGATCCCTTGGAGCTGGAGTTACAAGGTGGGGTATGCTGCCCAGCGTGGATGCTCTCAATTGTTGGGCCATCTCTCCAGCCCCAATAAACCTTTTTTTAAAAAGGTAAATTGGCTGGGTACATGTTTATAGTCCAAGTGGTCCAGCACTTAGGACCTGAGGCAGAAGGATCTCTGTGAGTTCAAGGCCAGTCTGGTCTACATAGTGCTGGGTCGGCCAGGGCTGCTTAGCAATAACCTGTCTCCAAATAAAAAAAAAAAAAAAAGGGAAACAAGTAAATCACCCAGCCTGAGGCACTCCGCTACAGCAACAGGAAACAGACTAAAACTTAGTACATTTTCTTCATGGCACTGGAGACAGGCCCTGGGCTGTGCCCCACCACAGAACTGATAATTCCTAAACAAAAATCTATTGAAAGTGAGAATCTGAGGGAGAGGCAGGTGGTAACGTCACTATGTTTACATTAGTGAAAGTATGGCCACACACACAGATGTTTAAGAAAATGCATTTTGGTGTCCTTGCAGAGCACCAGGGTTTGAATCCAGCACCCACGCGGTGGCTAGCAACCATCCAGACCTCCAGTTCCAGAGGATCTGATACCCTCCTGTCCTTTATGTGTATGAGGCATTACACTCATACACATAAAAAAAGTAAAGGAAAGAAAATACATTTTCTACAACACAGCAGAGCTTGGCGAGCAGCTTTAGCCTTTAGCACTGTCATGGATCCCTGGAAGTTAACAGTTTATGGTGCACGGCTGCTATCCCCACACTCAGGAGGTTCAGGAGTCAGCCTCTGCTACAAGGCAAGTGAGGCCAGCCAGAACTACATGAACGCTTGTGTCAAAGGAGAGTGCTCAAAGGTACTTGCTGCGCAAGTGTGGTGACCTAAGTTCGAACTCTGGAACACACAAAAAGACAGAAGGAGAGAACTGACTCCACAAAGTTGTCCTGGGACCTCTACACTTGTGCTGTGGCATCAACAGCCCAGCAGTGTAAAACACAACTAAAAAGAAATGCGTCTCAGCTCCCACACTGCCAGCCTCTGGGCAGACAGGTCCTTGCTGTGGGGTAGCCTGCACATCTCAAGGGCCCGAGCAGCCCTGGCTCCATCCAGAAATGCCAGGAGTCAGCCTTGGAACAGTACCTGTGGACAACATGGCTCCAAGGAATCAGGTGGGCACCCTGGTGTAAGGCCTGGCAGGTCCCTGGATTGCCCCTCTCCAGATCCCACTCCCACCCCCAGTCTAACCTTTGCTCCTCAGCGCCCTGGGCTTCCTTCCGTCAGGAGGCTTCCTGCCAGCTTTCAGGGTACGTGCTGCAGGAGTCTGTCACGGGAACACCACAGTCAGGGCCAGTCACCTTCCCCTTGCTCTCTGGGGCCAGAGAGCCACGCAGGGTGTGGAAACTGTATCCCATATACACAGGACAAGCAGATTTTGTCAAATTGGGGCAGACACACACACGTCAGACACAAGAGCCAACTGGCCTTCAACCCTCACCTCTGAGCCATCTCTGTGCTGTGGAGGTAGCAGGTGGTTAACCTTGGTCTATTTCTACATGTATTATTGGGACTTGAGGAAAACCCAATTTTTTACCCTGGTGTGAATCTTCAAAGCTTCCAAGCAGCAGCAGCACAAGAAAGAACATGGTGCTGACAGTCACCACAGCTAAAAGCAAGGAACCCCAAGAAGGGCTGGAGTACTTCCCAGTGCACATCATTCTCACTGGCCATCCATGCGGAAGAGACCCTCTGCAGGAAATAAGAGGCTAACACGCTGGAACAGGAAAAGCCAGCCCACTCCTGGCAGAGGGAAGTCTTCACACACACAGAACCCCAAGCTTATTTAGAACAAAGTGAAGAAGTCTGCTATGTGTGAGGCTTACTCTGGGCATCCATCTGTATGGCCTTGGGTGTCTGTCAGCTGGTATGGATGGACGTAGCCAGCCCCTTGAAGGCCTATAGTGAGTGATGCAAGCAAGCTCTGCTTCTGCCTGACAGTTCCCGTCTTGTTGGTTCTGCTCTCACTGGGACTCAAAAGAGCCAGCTGCCTTGGCCCCATGACTTGGACTCATCTTACCAGCCTCTGATATGGCCCACAACATCCCTTAGAACCAATTTGCTTAGGGATCACAGGTACCCAACACAAGTCGAGTCTCTCACACAGGCACGCACGGTGTGAACACCTGACTCCCCATTGCTGGAGAACTGTAACATAGCAGGGCTGCAGGACTCACATCCCATAGAAGGAAGTAACATCATGAGACTAGGGCAGCCCAGTATGCATGTATAGAAAAACATAACCCCAAGGCTGGCCAACCCATGCCAGAAAACAAACTCCAAAACAAAAGTGTGGGTGGAAATATAGCTTAGTAGTAGAAAGCTTGCCTGGATGTGTAAAGGCCTAAGTTCAATTCCCAGCACTGGGGCAGGGGCAGAGGGGGACAAAAAGTAGGACTGGCAAGAAGGCTGTGGGTAAAGGAGCTTGCCTCCAAGCCTGAGCACCTGAAACTCAGCCATCCCTGGAACCCACATGAAGGAGGGAAAGTGTTGACTTCTGTGACCTCAACCTCCACCCACCGAGAGACAGAGAGACAGAGAGACAGAGGGTGGGGGGAGGCTCGGGCTCCATCCCCAGTTCCAACCAGTGGGCACCCCACTCAAACATCACCCTGTGATCACACAGAGGCACTGCAGCCCAGCTGGCATGGCAGCACCACCACCTAGGAGGCAGCAGAGACCCTGAGCTGGGGGAAGCTTCTATGGGGACGCAGGACACTAACTCACTGCTAGCTCTCATAGCTAAGTTGAGGGACAGAATGACCTTGCCTGCGCCCCGACCAAGTCAGCCCCTCAGAACTTGTACAAGGAGCAATCTCTGGGGCAGTGTCCCACAGGGATTGCCATGTGCAGTTGGGTGTTGGGGCGTGCTGTCCTGGGCTCTTGGAACTCTGCAGCACCCTATAGTAACATACCCCCCGGACTAGGTGTTGGCGTTAGGAAAAACTGCTTCAGTACCCCAAAGGGGGACTTCAGCCAGTCCACACTGACACCATCACATAGAAAATTCTGGAAGTGAATGCCACTGAAGTTGAACACTTCACACCATTCTGGTGGTGAAATCTCCAATGCCCACCCAGTGAATGCCCACTTTCCTGTCTGTGCCTGTCACTCAGGAGCTATCTTGGGCATCGATGAAAGAACTTATCTGAGTGAAGCATGACCCCAACTGCAAGATGGGGTGCAAGAGGCTGGTGCCACTAACAGGGACTTGAGCTTTTGCACAAAGCTCCGAGCCCACAGAGGCATTCACCCCTGGTGTATCCCGATGACCCGACTCCTGTGATTTCCCTCAGCAGCTCACAGTGGCTTAAGGTGTCAACTGACATCTCCATTACCTTTTTGATTTTCTTCTCATACTGCAGGTATCGGGATTGCACCACTCTTCCACCTGCAGGGCACACATAGAGGTTTGTCACAGAATTGACAGACACCACACCATTAAGACTCACGGTGTGGGCAGGGTCGTACAGTGGAGACTTGGGGACCCTACAGTGGAGAGCAGAGGCCAACAGCCTCCTCACTCAATGACAGTGAGTCCACTCCCCTCAGCAGCTCATTCAGCACCTCTAAGCATGCACAGCACACACACGAAACACAGGAACAATTATAGACACTTAGTGTATTCAGGACCTAGGGCTAGGGTGAAGGCAGAGTTCTATAGAATTGGGAGTCAAGGAAATTCAAAGAAAAGAAAACATTACAAAGTTAAAGCCATGAGCCAGCAGGATGGCTTGGTGGGTAAAGGTGCCCACTGCCAAGCCTTATGACCCAAGTTCAATCCCTGGGACCCACATGATGGACAAGTTGTCCTCTAGCCTTCATATATGTGTCACGGCAGGCATGCCTACTCCCCAACTCCGCAGGACACACACACACGTAATTAATGAAGTCACATGTGCCCCCAGGATTCACAAGTAGGGAAGCTGGGCACTCTGCCGGCTTCCTCTGTGCTGAGTCCGAGTGAGACGGGACAGCCTTCCTCTCTGGCGCGCCTACACCTTGCTCTTCCCTCCTGCTCCCGCTCGCTCCTTTCTCTCATCGTGGGTGGGACCCCTCAGACACACTGGTGTCCCCTGGTGGCTGCTGAGCCTCCGGACACCTCCCCACACCTCCCCGCTGCCCAGCACCACATGTGGCCCATTCGTCCCCTCCCCTCCCTCCACCTGGTAGAAAGCCACAGCTGTCCCTCCTGCAGGGCCCGGCGCTCTGGGTACAGGGAATGCTTCCCTTGGGGCCTCCCTGCTGCTCCCTCCCGCCGCCCCAGTTCTTCCCTCGGCCCTGCTCCCCACTTCTCTGCTCTACTTCACAGCACACACCACGAGAGCTCGGTGCTCACTGCCTGGTCTCCTTCAAGCCTGGCCTGCCTTCAGACACGCTGCACCCGACTCTCCTTGGCAGGACCCAGCCCTCCTCCTCGTTCCCATACCCAATGGTGCTACAAGTCATCTAGGCCACCGGCAGCTTTAGGCACAGTACTCAGGACTTTGTCGTTCTTGAATGGCCACTCTAGATCGACAGGCTGTCCTGCCCTCCGACCCCACTCTCAGGCACTGCAGCCCCTATCAAGCAACCCTGGCCCATTAGGTTTCTGTTGTGCTATGTGGCTTCTCCCCTGGAGCTGGGGACACCTGTCTCCTTGGCTTGGAGCTACAGCCTGCCACTGGACAGGGAACCAGCACCAGGCTATGTTGCCCAGGCTGGCCTCTAACTCCTGAGCTGAAGAGATCTTCCTACCTCAGCCTCTTCCATGCTAGGATGACAGGCATGTGCCACCACACCTGGCCAGAGAGTGGGTTCAACCAAAGACAAGGCTCTGAGGCCCTGGCTGCTCTGATGAAAGGCACCAGTGTCGAGACATCTGGGCTGTCTCACAGTGGGGCACTCCATGCAGGCACTGCCATCATGAAGGAACAGCTATGCTCAGGGACCAGACAGCACACAAACATATCAGCAGTTTTGAGCATGACAGGCTGGGCAAGGGCCGCTCAATGGTGGGGCACCTGCCTGGTACCACAAAAAGTAAACAAACATATTTGCTGGGAATGTGCTCACTAGATGCTTACCTAGCATAGCAAGGGCCTGGGTTCCATTCCCAGGATCGCACACAGAAAACAAAAAAAACAAGGTCAGTAGCTGGGTGTGGTATTGCACCCACAACAATCCTAGCAGGTGGAATTCTGTGAATTTGAGGCCAGCCTGGTCTAACCCTCCCTTGGCAGGGTTACATAGTGAGACCTGTTTCAAAAACCAGAAAAGGGCTGATGAGATAGCTCAGTGGGTAAGGGCTCTTGCCACCAGGCCTGAGGAAGAGCTAACAACCTAACATGGTAGAAGGAGAGACTTAACTTCTCAAAGTTGTCCTCTGACCAAATCATGTTTCTATGGCATGATCCCCACCCCAATAAAATACAAATGTAATAAAAGTTACACAAAAACCATGAATGAAAACAAATCAGAACAGCCACTTAACTTAAATGACCTAGGGATATACTCACCTTGGAGACTCTTCCCTTTTGTCTCGGAGTCATCGAGGGTGCCAGGGGTGACGGCAGATATCCTACGATAGACGTGTTACCATTGACTGAAAGAATTGCCCAGCAGCTAAAGCCCACCTCCCGCCAGCTGGAGCCCAGGACAATGGGGAGTGGCAGCTGTGGTCACTGGGCCAAGCAAGGATGCCAGGCCCCCAGCTCCCTCACTCCCCAGATGGCTCTGTGCCTGGGTCACCACAGAGAAGGTGACAAGGCCACACACTGGGGCTGTGGATAAGGCCTGGACAACGAGGTGGGTGAGTGGATGCAAGCTGACCAGGGTCCAGTGCCTCAGGTCTGTCCTTTTGGATCTTGGGGGAAACGGACTTTCTCTGTAAAGGGCCAGCTTCTTAGGCCACTTGGCCACTGTCATGACCAATAACTATTCAACTTTGCCATTCTAGTGCCAGTTGTGGTTGACTTAACGGCTGGGCCAGGTGACAATAAAACGATGACACAGCAACAACTGGGTCTCATTGTTCATGCATCTTATTTTGGTCTTCTTTTGTTTTCGGGTCTCCCTGCAGCCCCACCTGGCCTGGAACTCCCTATGAAGCCCAGGCTGGCCTCGATTTCACGGAGATCCACCCGCCTCTGCCTCCTGAGTGCTGGGATTAAAGACCTGTGCCATCATGACCAGCCTTTTTATATTTAGTATGTGTACTACGTGTGCTTGTGTGAATGCAGGTGCTTGTGTAACAGCGTGGTGTGCCACAGTGCCTCCATGGAGATCTGAGACAGGGTCTCCCTTGTCCACCGCTCCATGCACCAGGCTAGCCAGCCCCCATACTTCCAGATTCTCCTATCTCTGCCTCTGTCCCCCTGTAGGGGTGCACTTGGGTTAAGACAGCACTGCATCCAGTTTTTATGAGGGTTCTGGGAACCTGAGCTCAGGCCATGAGGTTTATATGGCAAACAATTTATCTACTCAGCCATATTCCCAGCCCTTTTTTTCTTGAGACAAGGTCTGACTCTGTAGCCCAGGCTGGCCTGGACTTGTGATCCTCTTGCTCAGCATGAGCACAGAGCATACCATCACACTTCTTTTGTTTATTTTATGTGCATGACCATATCACCTGCATGTGAGTGCACTGATGTCATGCAATGCCTTCAGAGGTCAGAAGATGGTGTCAGATCCCCTGGAACTGGAGTTATAGACAGTTGTGAGCTGCTACATGGGTGCTGGGAATCAAACCTGGGTCCTCTGCAAGAGAAGTCACTGCTTTTAACTGCCGAGCCATCTCCCCAGCCCTAGTCTGTTCATTTTTAATGGTTGTTTAAAAAATAAAAGTGTAGGTGCTGGGAAGATGGCTTGGCAGTTAAGAGCACCTGCAGAAGACTCTGGGTTGGGTTCCCAGCACCTACATGGTGGCTCACAATCACTTATAACTCTCGTTCCAGGGCATCCAAAACCTTCTTCTGGCCTCCCTGGGCCCATTATGCATGTGGTGCAATACATACATGAAAGCAAAACATTCACACACAAAAATAAATCTTTGGCTAAGTGATGGCACACACTTTTAATTCTCGTACTTGGGAGGCAGAGGCAGGCACATCTGAGTATTAGGCCAGCCTGTGCTGCATAGTGAATTCCAGGTCAGCCAGAACTACACTGTGAGACACTGTCTTAAAACAAATAAACAAAAAACCAAAGCAGCTGGGTTTGGCAGCCTGTGACTCAGGACTGGGGAGCTGAGCAGGGCTGTGTGTCTGAGGCCATCCCAGGTTCCACAGTGAGGTCCCTATCACTCTTAGCTTGTCAGCCAAAAAAAAAAAAAAAAAGTATGGGGGCGTGTTATTATTCTGGTCTCTTCCTGCAGCCTGCAGATGGTGGGCTCCTGCACAGACCAGAGAATGGAAAGCACTGGGGACATGTGCCATGAACAGAGACCACTGGGGTCCCTCAGTTCTAGAAAGGCCAGGCTTATCTACTGTGGCCCCTCAGGTATCCCAGAGTCTGTGTCAGTCACTGAGGACTGCCAAACACCATGGCCGGGGAGGCTGATACAACATGGCTTTGTCTCCACTCACTGGGGCCTGCAGGTTTGAGATGCAGTGCTGGTAGGTGTGCCATCCACAGGCCTAGCCTCGTTAGCGTTTTCTATTTTAATTTTGTGTAGTTTATTATTGTGTCTGGGAGAGGGGGCTGCATATACCAGTGTGTGCATGTCAGAGGACAAGTTGTGGGAGACAGTTTTTTCACCCCACCATGAGTCCTGGGAACAGAACTCAGGTCATCAAGTTTGGTGGCAAGCACCTTTACCTACTGAGCTGTCTTGCTAGCTCCACAGGACCTTTTCCCGGGCATGGGGAAGCCACCATGCTATGCGTGCCACACAGCCCCTGATCATAGCTGAGTGGACCCAATGTCTGGGTAGTTCTTCTAAATACACTCACCCCATAGGAGGTGAAGACAATAGAGTTGTCACAGTGGAGGGCATGCTGCTGGAATCAGGGGTGGAAGCCAGGAGGGGCCAGGTAGAGAGGTTTTGGCATGATGATCTGCTGCTTGAGGGCACCAGGCTGAGCACAGAAGCATTTTAGGACATGGGGCCTGGGTCTTGTAGCCATCTCTTTGCATTGCTGGGCTAGGAGAGCCCTCATTTTTTCTTTTTGTTTGGTTTTCAAGGCAGGGACTTCAGTAGCAGAGGTTAGTCTTGAACTCCTGGTGCTCCTGCCTCTCCCCCCAGGGCTGAGATGACAGATGTGCACCATGCTTCACTCCAGCTTGTTCTTGGTCTCATGGAGACCTAGAGCCTTCCCATTTCATTAGCAGTGATGAAAGCTTCTTTGTTTTTATTTTTTGAGACAGGTCTCTCTGTAGCCCCGGCTGGCTTAGAACTCACTATGTAGCCCAGGATGGCCTTGATTTCAGAGATCTGCCTGCCTTTGCCTCCTGAGAGCTGTGATTGATTAAAGGCCTGCACCACCACATCTGGCTACTTTTGTTTTTAAAGTAAGGGTCTTATGTAATCCCAGGCTAAGCAGAAACACTATGTAGCTGAAGCGGACCCGTTTCTAATTCCTGAGTGCTAAGATTCCCCTTACTGCATCTGGCTGGTGTGGGAGAGTTTCTATTGGGACTTTGGGGTCCATGAGTGGGTGTCACTAGCAATAGGATCAGTATGTAGACTTTAAAAAAAAAAATCAATTTCGAAGTTATTGTTCACAAGCAATTACTTCCTAACTCCTGTCCTGTCTCCTTATCGGTGCCACAAAATTCCTTTCAGCAAGGACAGACCAGCTAGGGCTATACAGTGAAACCCCTTATCAAAGAACCCACAAAAAAATTAAAAAAAAAGAAGGAAACCTGAGCCCTAAGGAGGAATGGCTGAAGCCCCAAGATTTCCCAAGCACACCCTAACAAGGATGAATCTTGGAAATACTGAAGTAAACTAGTCCCAAGCTGGATGCGGTTGCCCACCATAGTCATCCCATCACCAGCAGGAGGAGGCAGGAAGATCTGGAGTCCAAGGCCATCCCTGGCTACATAGTGAGTTCAAGGGTACAGCCTGAACAACCTTTTGAGAGGTGCTTGGTGTAAGCAAAGTTTTGGCATATATCTCTCTAAACTATGATTTTTGTGTTTTCCACAAGCTTACCTGGAAACATAAAGTATATTGTATACACAGGTAATATTAACTCATGCTAATTTAGACAGATTATTATTACCTCATAATATAAAATGTCTATAACACTAAGTGATTAAGCTACTGAGATTCTAAACTTCAATTTGATAATGTATTGCTATGTACCAGTTGCTTCTATCTAGTATTTATATTCCCTCAAGGCCTATAGCAAGGTTTTGGTAGACCTCTCTCTAGCTAAACTATAATTTTGTGTTTTCTATAAGCTTACCTGGGAACTTATAAAATGCAATGCATACAGAGGCAATATTCATGACATTATGTGTGTTCTTTTAGTAAGATGATACTGCACAGCACTCTTCTGAGCCAAATAGCTGCCATCTTCATGACTTCAGCTGTGTTTACTTGCAAAAGATCATCACAGTTGGGTTTGTTAAGCAGGGTCATTAGACCCACACGGGAGTATCCAGCCACTCCTCCCAGCCAGCTGTATGTAATTTTGCCCTAATCACAAATGGCTCCTTAATTTTTTTTAACTATTAAATTCTTCTTATCTCCCATTTAAAGCAGCAGCCACTGAGTCACTATTGAAATAATCAACTTTTGCTTACCCTCCCACCAAGGGAACAAGAACAGCTGCCTAACTCTGATGAGGACTTGCCAGTATAACCCATTCCAGCCTCCCCCCATTGCCGCCCATAGAGTAAGTAGGTCGAAGTCAAAGGAGAATGCAGCCCTTTTGCCCCTATGATACTAAAGGCTGGAATGTAAGATGTGACTTAAGAGAAATCCCCCCAGCAGTTCCAGGACTCAGGGACTTAGAGACACCTTGGGCACTCCAGCCAAACTTCCAGAATTCACAAGCATCTGTGAAATGGACTGCATCTCCTTAACCCCATAAGAAAAACTTCCTGACACCAATTATAGGCTGGTTTTTGTTCATTACCTCCCCCTCATTTAGAAAGCCTACAAGCAGCCTAGGCTTTGCTAGCTTCTCCACTCCGGAGAGTCCCGTTAATCCTTTGTTTCTGCTGGGTCTCACTCGGAACCAAAGCCGAACCCAAACCTTACACTGGGTGGCGCCCACCTGCGCCTTCAGCCTTCGGAAGGATGAGGAAGGTTTTACGTGGGAGGTCAGCCTAGCCAATCACTGAAAAGCAGGATTTGTGCAATCGTGGGTGGTGGCTCCCTGGGTGGAGGCAGGACGATCAGGAGTTCGAGGCCAACTTCGGCTACACAGCAAGTTCAAAGCACGCAGATGAGCTTCTGTCTCCAAAACGAAACAAAACATGCCTCAAACAGCCTCCTCGAAGCTGAGAGCAACGCAAGTGGGGCGGGCTGAACCACCAGCCCTCAACTTGAAAGTGCAAACCCACGCAGCACTCCGGGTCCGCGCTCCCTCTCGGACCAAGACTCCCGAGCATGCGCAGAGTCCGCTCAGACCCGGGCCTTCAGTCCGAGCTGGACTCCGGGGTCCCTCCGAGGTGTCCGCTCCCCAGCGCCCCTGACAGCTCCAGCTCTCGTCCAGCCCTCTGGCACCCCGAAATCCTCCTCAAGTCCCTGCCCACGGCGCCCCCAACTTACTCGCTGCCGTAACCTGTGGAGTCCGCCATTTTCCCGCCTTCCACGCAAAGCCTGTAGGGCCCTGAGCCGCCTTAGCGGTACCACAACCCGCCGCGCAGGGGAGCGGCCTACTCGCCTCCCTGCGCTTCCTTCGCACAGCCCACCGGCCGTTGGGTGTGGCTTGTCGGCGCCCCGCCCCTCAGCGAGCTGGCGCCTCGACCAGCCCTCCTCAGCTGCTAGGATAGGGGAGCCCGCCGGCCTCAGGGATCCTACGCGGCGTTCGCGTACGACCACGCCCCTCGGTCGCGCTGGCGTCACGTTGGTCCCCTCTGTCACTCAGGGAACGCGCCAACCGCCATGGGTACGCCTCGCGCGGTGGGAGGGGGCGAGGCGCCGTGAGCCACGCCTCCTCTGACGGGCTGGCGCTCCGCCCCGTCCCCCTCAGCTCCTCCGGAACCCGGAAGTTGGAGGGCGCGGGGGAGCGGCGGGCGCGGCGCGGCGCGGCTGGGCGGAGCGGAGCCGAGCGGAGCGGCCCGGAGCAGCGGGCGGGCTGGCTAGCGTTCGGGCGTGGAGCCGGCCTGGGACAGGCGGCGGGCGGCGGCTGAGGCCCAGGTGAGTCCCCGGGGCGGCGGTGAGCGGTGACCCGAGCGGGGCATGCGCCCCGGGATCAGGGCCGGGGGCGCGCGGACGGGACGCGGCCTGGGGGTCTTGGGGATGCCCACCTGGCCGGCGCTGGAGGGCGCGGGCGGGCAGACTGTGGCTTTGGAGCGTGTCTCTGAAGAGGACGTGGCTGCAGTGGCAATTGGGGGCTCTTAGGAAAGGCGGGGAGGACGTGGAGGCGGAGCCGAGGGGCCCGGGCTGGGGAAAGGGATCCAGGAGCTCGCGGGGGCGTCTGCGCGCGTGGTCCCGGCTCCGGGGGGTTCGAGGGGCGCTCCGCCGGCGCCCCGTGAAGCAGACAAGGTGTGTGGCGTCCGTCCGGCTCTGGGGAAGGGGTCTACATGGGAAGCCACGCCGGCACGGGTCCTGAGCGCCTGCGGAGGGGGAGAGGGAACTGGCCCCAGTGGCCCTTAAGGAGACGTTGGGGTGCAGCCTCTGGAGACTCGCCCCCGCCTTCCCATCCTTGATTCATCTCCTTCCTGACTTCACACCCCGACAGCTGGGTGATCCGCCGGGGCGAGTCCCGGTGCCCTCTGGGTCTGTCTCCTTCTGCCTTGGAACGTGCATCACTTTCCGCTTTAAGAAAGGACTAGCTGGATTCTCAGGGAGCCAGGAAGGCGTTTTGGGACCCCGAACCCTGTGTCAAAAATGAAGGAACTGGGGGTGCATGCTGCTAGAGCCGTGCAGGGTGGAAGCCACTTTCTCAAGAGTTGCATCCTTGGACTTAAATGGGTAAAATGACATACAGGAAATCTGTCTCCCGGTAGTGGCCGTGAGTACAGTCCAGGGACGCGCAGCTGCCAGCATGCCCTCCTCCTTGCCCTGGTGTCTCTTAGCCCAGGGGGTCATAGGGGAGGCCTCTTTTGCTGGGGTGGGAGCACTTAAGGCGCCCACTGTACAGCCTTAACCCCCCCATCCCCAGGAGAGTTTCCAGAATCCTAAGGAGACCCAGAGAACTGTCGTGTTGTGTCACAAGCCTGTCAGCTCAAACAAGGGCCTGCAGCTGCATGGTTTTGATTGGCACTACTGTCCCCCTCACCCCCCCAGGATCCTTATCTGCCCTGTGCCAGAAGGGAAAGGCCAGCCTTAGAGCTGTTTCATACATGAATCTGGACAGTTTGAATATAAAGAAGGCCTCAGAAACTACTCCATTCACCTCCAGAATGTTCTGGTTCTTAAGGAAGAAGGCTTTCAGCCTAGCTTGCCCCAGGACACACAGCCCAGGGTCATGCCTTCTGCAGACAATGACGGAGCCTGCTTGGGCCTAGATACCCCAAGGGAGAGACTGAAACCTTTCTATGCATTGGCCACTCTGTTTCCTCTTCTGTGCACCCAGAGCACGTGACCCAGTGGTGGGGAGTGGTCTCCTGGAAGAAACACCCTGAGTTTGGGGTCTGGTCTCAGCATGGCTCTCTGTCTGTTTCTTCCCTTGCAAAATGAATGGATTGGCCTGTGTCAGCCTTTTTAAAGTACCACCCTCACTGAGTTACTTTCCTGTTTCTGGCACACACACTTTGTTTTGATGTAGCCCCAGATTTTCTCCCAAGTTACTCCTGTGAGGCTGTGAATGGGATCCAGAGCCTCATGCATGCTGGACATACTCTTTGTCACAAAGCCACATCTCAGCCAGGTGTTGAATATACTACTTGCACGATGATGCATCTATCCCCAAAACTCTGGCTGTGACCCTTTAGTTGAGCAGACCTCTCTGTCCAGTCCATCATGTGGGTCAGGTGTGCTGGGAATGCTCTCCTTTCTACTGGGCCCCAGGATCACATTCTCCTCCCAACACTGGTGCTTCCCTCATTGCTCCCAAGTAGCATGTGCCTGGTGGGTCCACGATTGAGTTGAGCATGTGGTGCCCAGTCTCTGGTCACCTTCTGACAACAGAGCCAAGGCCTTGTGCTGCAGAGGGACAGCCAGCATTCCCTCATGTGTTGAGAATGGAGTTCTGGTCATGACTTCGCAGTGACAGGTGGCACAGGTTATCCCTAGACAGGATCAGGGACACCCAGTGTAAGGCTGGGTTCGGGGGATCCCAGCAAGTTTCCTCAGAAGAGGTGGCTGGCTGTGGGCCATACCTGCAAAGCTAGGTGAGAGCTTGGCCTGCATGAGGAGAGAGCTGGAGGCCCTGTCTGCACCCGCCCTGGCACTCTCTTGTCTTCTGCCAACCACCTTCAAGAAGCTCCCTTTTTCCCAAAACAGGCAGGTGATGGCTCAGCAGTAGGGGCCCCAGGCTTTCTAGAACCAGGAAATGGAGTTCGGTGTGTAGGCCTATGCTAGGGTTCCTTAGTACAAGCGAGGCCCTGAGTTCCATGCCCAGCAGCACCCCAAGAGAACAGAAGACAAAAAGTCCTTGTCTAGGAGTTCACCAGGAAGGCTCTTACATAGGACCAGCTCTCCAGAGGGAGTTAGGCAGTTGTCTATCCCAGATCTCTGAGCATCCTTTGCCCCCATGGCCACCTGTGTGCTGTGTGGTGCTGAGCAGCACCCTCAGCGTATGCGTTAGGTGTCTCCTGAGGGTAGTACCCAGAGATGGTGACAGGTGATGTTGTGTGTTCCCTGGGGTGGGATGGTGCTGCAGAGAATGGCCCCAAGGTGAGAATAGATCCTCTGTGGGAAAATCTGACTTCCTCCCCACTGGCTTCAGTGTGCCCCAGGGGATGCTCACTAGATTCTGCGGGCCAGCTGCTTCTTAATCTTTGGGGAGTATGTCTGATAAGGATGGATTGCTGGGGAGGGACCAGGGGTAGGTGGGCCAGCCGAGGAGAGCCCTGTGAGCACAGCAGAGCCATTGTCTCTTTATTCTTCCTACCACCACTGACCTGAATTTCTGGAGGCTCTGTCCCAACATGGGGACAAACTGTTGCTTTTCTTGAAGATTAGTGATACCAGATTCCATTCTCAGAGGTCACCCCATCACAGTGGCTTTGATAAGCTAACTGCATTATCTCCTGTGGGCCCTGAGGCCTTCCCAAGCACATGCTGTTGAATTTTTGCTGTTCTTTCCTGTGTTTCTTGCTCTCCCCTTCTCTGCCTGTTCCCTTTAACCCCCCTACCCCCACCCCCACTGATCCTGACTTTGCCTTCACCCCAGTGTGGACCACTTTAGGGCCCCTTTGAATGATATGAGCCCTGTGTTGTACCCACCATGCCTTTGTGTCTTTGAGATCCCCAGCCCAACTGTACCAGGCAGCCTCTGCTCGGAAGCTATTCAGTGGGGCCCAGGAGTGGCCTTCCCCAGAGCAAGACAGGCCCTTCTCTTCTGCCCTTGTGGTCCCTGGAAGGGCAGAACAAAGGGCCCTGTCTCCATACCAGCCGTCCTCTTTGGCTGGGAAAGAATCTCCACGCTTAGGCCTGTTGGCAAATGTGGCTGATGAGTTGGGGAATCTAATCACTTCCTAGCTGAGGCACCCTAGAGCTATTCAGAGGTTCAGCCTGGGAGATCAGTGGCTGATGAATAAGCAGGCTAGGTCTGACTCACTATGTAGAATCCTGACTCTGCCCTGTGTTTTGTGTGTGTGTGTGTGTGTGTGTGTGTGTGTGTGTGTGTGTGTGTGTGTGTAGTTTGTGAGTGTATGCATGAATTATGTGTGCAAGACGGGGAATCAAGCTAGAGGCAAACCCTTACTGTGGCTGCTAGGAATGGGTCTGCCACAAATTAGATGGGCAGCCAATAGGAAGGGCTTTGTTGTCACTTAGTTCTGCAGGCCTAGGTCTGAGATCAATGTGTGGGCATGGCTGTGTGCATCTGGAGTTGCATGAAAATCGACTCCAGGGTCCTGGCTGGCTGTTTCCCACTCTGTGTCCTCATCACCTTCTTCGGAGCCTGTTTCTGTCCTAACTTCCTCTTAGAAGGAAACCTGCTACTCAGATGAAACCCTGGGAACCTGGTTTCAATGTAACTACCATTGTCAAGGCCCTAAGTCCAGACACAGTCACCTCTTAAATCCCTGGGTGGAGAGCTTAGAGTGGCCACACACCTGTGAGCCTGCACATCTGGGAAGCTGAGGCAGGAAGGTTGGGAATTCTAGACCAACCTAGACTGTATAGCAAGACCCTGGCTCATTTAAGAAACAATAAAAAGGACTAAAATATTCTCAGAAGTTCTGGGCTTTTGGATGTTAGCATGTTAACACTGGATGGGGAATTTCAGTCTATCACACTGGATGATGGACAAACTTGGTTTTCAGACAGTAAAGGACTTTGAGGAAACACTGATTCCCCACACACTGTTTTCATCCAGTTTCGTCTCAGTTAAATAAACACTTTATGGAGTGGACAAGTTGGTTGGCCACGTCAATCTTGGAAGCTCCCTGAGAGGGAATTTTCTGAATCTTACACTCGTGTTCGGGGTGACTGCAGAAGGGTGGAGCCTTCCTGGGAGGAGTAGGTGGTCCTGTGGGACTTTTGTTGTTGTTGTTTTTGAGTTTTGTTTGTCTCCTGTAGCCCAGACTGCCCTCTAACTTGCTGTCTAGCCAAGACTGGCCTTGAGCTCCTGATCCAAGAGTAGGATGACAGGTGTGCACCACCATGCCCTCCTTTCTTGTGAGCCCAGTTTGGGAGCTGTGAGTTCTGTATAGAGACCTAGGTGAAATTTACTAATGAGGCACAGGGTGGGGTGTCCCAGTCTAGGCATTTCCATGCCATAGAATGACACCCAGCAGCAACTCAGAACCAACTACTGCCCCAGATGACTGGGCCAAAGACATTTCTGGAAGGTCTTTAAATCCTTCAGTGGAGAGGGAGGATTTGGGAGCCAGGCTGGGAGCTGGCCATCAGGGACATTGAGGGCAAGCACCCTCAGAAGCTAGACCCACGCCCCAGGGGGCTGTGAAGGAGGAGTGGTTGGGCCATCAGGTGACGGGCGGGCCTGCATGGTGGTTAAGAGTAAGACGATAGGGGTCGGGTAGCTGAAGACATGGCTCCGCAGTTAATACCATTTTTTGCTTTTGCAGAGGATTCTAGTCTAGGGGACCTGATGCCCTCTTCTGGCCTCTAAAGGCTCCTACACACACGTGGCATACCACATAGACATAAATTAAAAATAAAAACATAACGGGCACTGATGTGGAAATGGCTTCCTGGCGGCCATGCATCAGCAGTGGACACCCAGGCCATAAGCTCCCTCCTGATGCATCTCTAAGAGACAGTGCCACCTCCTTCCGTTCTTGGGTGGGCAAAGCTGGGAGAGATCTGATAGATGGCATGTATTCATCAGGATGGAATCTCTGGGTGTGGCTTGGGAAGATGGCAGGGCTTCAAGGTCATGTAGAGATGGTGTTCAACAGGGTAGACTTGATTGTAGAAAAGAAACGGGTTCACAGTGTCTGTGAAGCTTGGGGGCCCATAGCCAGATGATGACTCGGAGTGTGAACAAGGTTTAGGGAGCAATGGAGGTGGCAGGAGACAGATCAGACTGGGTTTAGAAGGTACAACTAGGCTGGGGTCCTTTGAGGAAAGGTCACCGAGTGTTGTTACTGTTGTCGTCCCCCCCATTTGAGACAAAACCTGGGAGCTCGTATGCTTGGCAAGAACTCTGCTTCTGAGCTGCGCCCGTCTGTGTGTGGATTTTGACGTGGTATAGGTAGCATATCCCAGTCCAAAAAGCCAAAGTCCTGATTAATCTAAAACTTTCTAAGCTGCTCACATGACACCACAGGTGGAGAAATCCCATACTTGATATCATGGGACAGGATTCATTCAAAACACAGACCTGCTAAACATATGGCAAAAAGTCACCCTCAGGCTCTATGTTTGATGTGTAAAAGAATTTTTGTGTTTAAAAAAGGATTTATTTTCTGTATGAGTGTTTTTCCCGCATGCATGAAAGTGCACCATGTGTGTGAAAGTCCTGCAGAAGCCAGAAGAGAGCATTGAATCCCCTGGAACTGGAGTTTGAACTGTTGTGAGCCACCATGTTGGTGCTAGGAACCAAGCTTGGGTCCTCTGCCAGAACAGCCAGTGCTCTTAACTACTGAGCCATCTTTCTAGCCCTGAAGAATTTTATGTTTATAGTTACATGCATCTCTGATGGTTTTTGTGTTTTTGAGACACAGTTTTGCTATGTACTCCAGGCTGGCCTGAAACTTGCAATCCTCAGTCTTCCTGCCTCAGCCTCTCAAATGCTGGGGTCAAGTGTTTCTCCCCATGCTTGTCATTTTAAGATCCCCTCTTTTGTATTTGTAAATGTTCTAATAATCCAAAAATCCTCAATCCAAAATGCTTATGGTCCCTGGCATTTCCAATAAAGGATTCTTCTTTTGTTTCGTTTTTGAGACCGGATTGGACTCTGTAGCCCTGACTGACCTGGAACTCACTGTGTAGACCAGGCTGACCTTGAACTCACAGATCCACCGGCTTCTGCCTCCCGAGGGCTGGGATTAAAGACTGTGCTGCTAGGATGGGCCCTGCTAAGAGCTTCTTGACATGAGACCTCAGGGACCAGTGTTTACTGAGAGTCTGTTTCATTCTCAGATGAGGTGGGCAGATGCTGAGTGTGTGTGAGGGCGAGTTCCATCAAGTCATGTCCTGGGGATCCCATATACCAGAGCAACTTGGACTGAAGGCAGACCAGCTCTGAGGTCCCTGTGATTCTACCACCCCTGGGGCCTTAGATGACCCCAGCCACAGTACCATAATCCAGTCTTCTCTCTTGAAGGCAATCAACTGCATTTCAAAGCACATTGGGAGCTGGGCTCTCTAAGGTTGTATGGTCATGATTTCAAGGCCAGGACTGTGCAGGACCTTGGGTGCTCCCCCTCCACCTCTCAGGCCCACTCTGACCCTGAGGGTTTGCGGGTACCCCTTCTTCTCTTCAGGTCCTTGAGGCAGACTTTGCTGTGGGTGGAACGTTGTATTGGCTCTGTGGGACTGTGAGCATTGTCCTGGCCTCTGTACCAGGAGCACACATGTGGCAGTGGCTGAAAATGGCACATGCTTTTCATCCCAGTAGTCAGAGGCAGAGGAAGAAAAGATCAGAAGTTGAAGGTCAGCCTCAGCTACTTGGGAATTGGAGACCAGCTTGGGCTATATGAAATGGGGAGAGAGAATGAGGGTACTCAGAAAGAAAGACTGATAAGTTCTAAGCCTGTGGGTTTAGGAGTGGGTCTCAGGGGTTTCTTACCATGCTCAAGCCATGGACAGGGAAGCCCA
Organism: Eospalax fontanierii; assembly: GCA_035773235.1. NCBI lineage: Eukaryota > Metazoa > Chordata > Mammalia > Rodentia > Spalacidae > Eospalax > Eospalax fontanierii. Next base: position 11,923,829 of record CM069554.1, read on the forward strand.
AACAGCCTGTGTTGTCTCAAGGGTCCTGGGGCAGCTGTTGAGAGTGGCCATAACCCAGGTGGCTTAAAGCAGCAGGAATGGAGTTCTTCAGTTCCGCAGGCTCAGAGCCCCAAATCATGGTGGCAACTTCCCCTCAGAAGCTTGAGGGAGGTCATTCCTGCACCTCAGCTTCTGCTCATCTGTGTGGCCCATGTTTTGGGTTGCATCCCACCAGGTGCTGTCTCTGCCGTCCTGTGAGTTTGTGTTACCTACTCATTTGAGACAGGGTCTCCAGGAGTACGCATGGCTGGCCTAGAGTTCTAGATCCTTCTGCCTCAGCTCTCAAATGCTGGGCTCAGAGTCAGAGATGTAATTCAGTGGGAAGAGCACTTGCCTAGCATGTGTGGAGCCCAGGCACCGCAGACAAATACTAAAAATGAGTGATGTGAACACAGTCTTGCCACCATGCCTGTCTCTAAGACCAATCATTGACTTAGGGCCCATTCTAATGTAATACAACCTCATCTTAATTCCTGACACCTGTTCTGACCCTCTCTATCCAAGCAAAGTCAGGTTCAGAGGTTCGATGTGGGCATGGACTTTGTTTCACCCGTGTGGCCCAGAGGCATCTGGGAATGTGACCCCTCAGCAGAGTCTGAGCCACCAAACACCTACAGTTCTCCTGGTATTCCACACTAGACCTGGCTGGAGTCCGTTCAACCCACGATGCATTCCCAGGGCCACCTCCACTTTCTGTTTTCTTTTTTCTTTGCAGTGTTGGGGACAGGGCCTCTTGTATGCCAGAGAAGTACTGTGCCCCTGAGCCAACCCCCTAGTCCCTCATTGGGGGATTCTAGGTGGGGGCTCTATGCTGAGTCATGCCCCCAGCCCTTCACTGGGGGATTCTAGGCAGGGGTTCTGACACTGAACCACTTCCCTAGCCTGTTTCCATTTCTGGAAATTCCTTCAGTGAGCTCCCAGCTCCTCTCCCTTTACTTTCACTGGACCATCCCTCCTAGGAGTTGAGCGCTGGGGATTTCTTTAACTATGAGTCCACCCGTCCACTGTTCACATGACAGTCTTCTTTCTGGGGCTGAGATGGACACAGGATCAGGACAGTCCCAAGGGTTCCAGTCCCTGTAGATGTCTGATCCACTGGTTTCAGTCAGTCATCAGCACATCCTTCACTCCCATGACTTCATTGGATCATTCTTCCAAATAGTCATTAGCCACTGGGCATGATGGTACATGCCTGCGATCCCAGCCCTCGGAAGGCTGAGGCAGGAGGATGGGCAATTCCAGGCTAGCCTGGGCTGCGCAACCAGCCCCTGCCTGGGTAAAAAAACAAACAAACAAAAACCAAAGGCAAGCAGAAGCTTTTGCAGGCCACAAGGAGCGGAGAGGGAGAGTGGGCGCATGCCGGGTTCTCCACGCCACCTCAGTGCATCCTGCTGTAATGCCAGCCTCCTCTTTTAGACAGGGTGATGTCACCCACCAAACATGTGCCTTCAAATTATGGCCTTATGTAAACGAAGTCGCTGTGCTGTACTTCCCAGGGCCCCCTTGCCTCCTTCGGCAGTGAATTCTGAAGTGGTTGCCAGAACCCTGCTCAGAGTCCAGCTTTCCACGCAGGGTACTCTGCATGTCCCCTCCTACCTCCAGAGCCCTGATTGGTCATCTTTTACTTGCCTGGGTCAGAATTTTGATGTCTTTTCGGTGCCAAGAGTGCAGTTGATAAAAGTTTTGTATGTGCGTTCATGTGTGGCCTATGTGAGTTTGTGAGTTTGCACATGGAGGCCAAAGAAGGACAGGAGATGTCTTTTCTGTCCCTTTCCACCTTACTGTCTTGAGTTTGGATCTCTCACTGAACCACAAGGTCACTGTTTGGTTTGGCTGGCTGGCCGGCCAGCAGGCTCTTGGGATCCTCCTGTCTCTGTCCCTACATGCACCGGTAGCTGTGCCAGACTTTTGACCATGGATGCTGGGGATTTGAACTCGGGTCCTCATAGTCATGTCACAAGTGTTCTTAGGTTCTGAGCCACTTCCCGAGCCCTCTTTCCATTTTTTATTTGTTTGTTTTTAGTTTGTTTGAGACAGGGTCTCCTTGTAGCCCCAGCTGGCCTGGAACTCAAGGAGATCCGCCTGCCTCTGCCACTCAAGTGCTGGAATTAAAGGCATGTGCCACCTTGCCTGGCTCCCCCCCCCCTTTTTTTTTTTACGTTTTAAAAACATTATTTTTTTATTTTATGTGTATGGGTGTTTTGCCTGAATGTAAGTGCACTCGTGTATGCGTTACCCTTGGAAGCTAGAAGAGGGTGTTAGATCCCCTGGAACTGGAGTTACACATGGTTGTTAGCCACATGGGTGCTGGGTACCAAATCTGGGTTCTCTGCAAGAGTAGCCTGTACTCTTAACTGCTGAGCCATTGCTCCAACCCCTCTAGCTCAGGTTTTTAGCAGGAATGTTCTGGCTAGGTGTAGCGCCACACTTTCAGTTTCAGCACTGGGGAGGTGGAGGTGGGAGGGTCATGTGACAGCCTGGACTGTAGAGCCAGATACTGTCTCAAACAATAGAAAGGAGTATTCCTCCTTACTGTGGTAAGATGCACAGAATGTGGCAATTACTGTCAGTGGCCATTAGCAGGCACTCATATGTTTCGAGTGCAACTTCCAGCTAGTTCCAGAACCTTTGTACAGCTGTTGAAGGCATCCTGTACCACAGCCTCAGCATCCCCACCCAGTCCAGTCAGTAGTGTGCTGTCTGTGGGGTTGCTTGTTTCTGGTGTTTCTTAACAATGACTCATGTGCCACATGGCTTCTCTCATTTGACAGTCTGCCGTCAGCATCATGGGCTATTTTTTTTTTTTTTTTTTTTTAATAGCAGAGTCTCACTATGTAGTCCAGGCTGGCCTCAAAATGGTGGTGATTCTCCTGGCACAGGCTCCACAGTGCTGGTATCACAGCTATGAGCCAGCACTGTTGGCTTCAGTGTTGTGATGTTCTTGAGGTTCATTCACACTATACATGGATCCAAGCCATTCCTTTTTGTGACTGAGTAGTATTTCATTTAGTGAATGGATCAAATTCTCCTAGCAATTTATCCATCCACTGCATTTGTTTTTGCTTACTTCCTGGCTGACCTACCAGGTTGATTTGATTTAGTGACCTGTGAATTCTGTGTGTGTGTGTGTGTGTGTGTGTGTGTGTGTCTTTGGGGTGGTTGCTGCTTGAGGGGAGGCACATAAGCTCTGCAGTATTTGGTAAGATAACTTTGGATTTAGGGGAGACAAAAAGGGACTGGAGAAATGACTCAGCAGTTAATAGCACTTGCTGTTCTTGTAGAGGACCTGGGTTTGATTTCCAGCACCCATATGTTGGCTAACAACTATCTGTAACTCTAGTTTCAGGGGATCCAGCATGCCCTGCTGGCCTCTGTAGGCATTGCACACCTGTAGTGCATTTACATACATGCAAGCAAAACACTCATACACTGAAAATAAAAACGAATTAAAAAGGAATAGATAGAAGCCAGGTGTTGTGGCACCTGTCAATATTGTAGTGCTGAGGCGGCTGAGACCAGCCTGAGCTACATGGTTACTCTGTCTTAAGACCAAAAGGAAAACAGTGGCTCACGTTTGCAGTCCTTAGACAGTAGGATCACTTGTGAGTTTGGGGCCATTCTGTACTACAGAGTAAGACTCTCTTTAAACAAAACAAAACAAAAAAGCAAGGAAGACTTTGTCAGGCCCTCTGTGCCCAACAAATGGACACTGCCTAGATTGGCCATATGGCTAAGCTGTCTCCCTGAGGTGCCTAGATTCTGGTCACAATACCACATGCTCAGCCTTCCCGGGTAGGCTAGGGGATTCTCAGGGTACAGGTTTCACATCCACTTACGGACCAGATGTTGAGCCACAGCCTGATGAGCTTCCAGGACCCAGGCTCCCTGTACACTTCATGAGGAAGGTGTGCCGGAAGCCACAGAAAGCCACCAAGTCTTCCTGAGGGAGATGTCGTGAAGTAACAACCCAAACCATATGACTCAGCAGTATAGCCCCGGCCTAGAATCTCCCAGTGAGGGGGCATGACTCAGGCTAGAGTGAGAGCCTAGAATCCCCAAGTGAGGGGTGTGTGTGTGTGTGTGTGTGTGTGTGTGTGTGTCTATGTGTCTATGTCTATCTCTGTGTCTATCTGTTCATCTGTGTGTGTTTGGTGTTTTTGAGCTAACCTCACTATGTGGCCCAGGCTGGTTTTGAATCTGTAGGCTCTAGCGACTCCCTTGCCTCCTGAGTGGTTGTCACAGGCGTAGGCTCCAGCCCAGCTGTGCTCTGATTTGAAGATGAATGTGCAGGTGCAGTTTTTAAGCAGGCTTCTTCACCCTTGCAACAGGGTTCTCCTTGAGAGGAAGGCCACTTGACTGGGGCTCCACAGGCAGGTCGCAGGGGAGGGATTTCCAGGACACATTCAGTATAGGAGAGGGTGGTTGTCAAAGGGAACTTCAGAGTTTCTCCACAGGGACTCCTGCAGGTGGTCCTACCCGGCTCCTGTCCCCATCTTCTGCCCATAGCCTGGCAGGGCAGCAGGCATCTTGAGCAAGAAGCCTTACTGACTTCCTTCCGTCCTGGGGTGGGGCATACTGGGCTAGTCCTATGTCTGTCCCCATGGCCCCATCTGTCTCCTCGAGGACAGTTTCTGTAGCACAGGACCAGAGCTGGACATGGTTCCTAGTCAGTGTCTTCAGCCACCCTGGCAGGGTGGGTGGCTGAGGGGAAGCAGAAAGACTCGATTAGCAGGCACTGCTAGGGAGGAAGAGGTACGCAGCTGTGTCCTCCTGCCACCCGTGCTTAGGCAGCCTGGTGGCAGACAGTCCAGAACCCCTGTGTCAGCAGCTGGTGGGCACCTCATATCATCTCTCCAGAAGCATGTTCCCCAGGAGGAGTGTTCTCTGTTGAGCCTAGCTGTGTGCACATGTTTTGGGCATGGACCTGAGCTGGAGGGTGGATGTGAACACACATGTGCATGGGTGCATAATGCTGTGTGCATATGTATGGAGGCCCATGTTTGTGTGTGCACCATGTCCATGGGACATGTGTGTTCATGAATGTAGTCGTGTACATGTACTCGTGTGGTATGCCATCTGACTGCAAGCATCCATGTCAGCACTGTGTGCCCATGAACAGGTGTGAGCAATCAGGTGTCATTTGATAGAGATTTTCAAATGTGTGTCATTTCTTAACCCTCACCCAACAGACTCAACCCCAGCTGCAACATCAGCAGGTGATGTTGTGTACAGGACTGAGTGTGTGGGTGGTTCAGGTGCAAAACTTTAGTGTGGGTTCCTGTGTTCTTCACACAAATCGCTGTTGACCTACAGTGGCATCACCCAGAACATTCTGGCTGTTCCTGAGTGCAGGGTCACAGATGTGCACCACCAAGTTTTTTGTTCGTTGTCTTGTTTTTACATTGTATTATATATGTGTGTTTAAGGGCGTGCATACAGGGCCTGTGTAGAGGTCAGAGGACAACACGCAGGGTCAGTTCTCTCCACCGTGTGGGCCCCAGGATTGAACTCAGGTTGTCAGGCTTGGTGGCAAGCACCTTTACCCACTGAACCCTTTTGCTGGCCTCCTTTTGTTTTTTGAGGCAGGGTCTTATTTTGTAGTATGGGCAGACCCCAAGCTCACACTGCCACGCCATCACAAGGGTCTGTAGAGGTGAAATTGCTGAGTCATGATGCTGTGAGTGGCATTTGCAGGGTTGTGACCAAGATCAGAGTTGCTTCCCAAAGTCTCAAGCCTCCCTATCATTGCTCAGGCCCTGTAGCCAGCATTCAGCTTCCTGTCTCTGGTCTGGCTTCCTTTTTTCTAGAATTTTATATACATAGATCATATGGTCTGAGCTCTTACATTTTATTGAAGTGAAGTCATCAAATTCACAATTGGAAGTGAGTGGTTCAGGTATTGCGTATCCCCCACTGCTGTCCGATTCCAGAATAGTTCCATCACTCCAGCAGAAGACTCCAGCAGCCACAGCAGCTTCCCCAGCTCCTTGAAGCCTCCCTTGCTACAGCAGTACCCCCAGCCTCAGCTGCCCCCTCCCCTCTGCTCTTGAAGCTCCCTCAGCTCCTGGAAGCCCCCCAGCCTCCCCCGCCCCCGCTCTACTTCCTGTCTCTGTAGACTGGCCTGTTCTGAGCATTTCACTTCTGGTGAAACCACACACTGTGGGGACTTTTGTGTCTGGCTGCTGTCCTTCCATACTGTGTTTTCTGTTTTTGTTTGCTTTTGAGACAGGGTCTCATGTAGCCCAGGCTGGCCTTAAACTACCAGTATAAGAGAGGATGACCTTGGGCTCTTGATCCTCCTGCCTTTGCCTCCTGAGTGTTGGGATGACAGGTGTGTGACACCTTACACAGATTATGTACCTTGGAGGACAGAGCCCAGGACTTTGCACATGCTAGGCAGACACTCCACTGACTGAGCCATAGCCCCACAGCATCATGTGTTCTAGGTTCATCCATGTTGTAGTGTGTGCTGGTGCTTTATTCCTCTTCATGGCTTGACCACATTTTTTATCCCTGATTGGCACTTGCTGTGTTTCCACCTTGTGCTATGAGCCACACTACACATCAGGTACTGGGATCTGAGTCCCTGTGCTTGGTAGTTTGGGGTGTAGGGCTAAGAGCAGAGTTGCTGGGTTTGTGTCACTGTTTGGGGGCAGGTTTTTCTACAGCTCAATAGTTCCGTGTTTTAGCAAGTGACAAGGTTGTTTCCTCTTTGTGTCTGGCTGATGAATGCTGCCGCCTTTCTAGGGTAGGAACACACTGCTGGGAGTTCACCCATATTGGCTTTCTATCTCTAGAGAGATTTTTGGGGCAGGGGTACACCCGAGACCCACTGAATTCATTTTCATTCTTTTAAACCAACTTCCAGGGGTCACCGAGAGGCACTTGCTACCGAGCCTGATCGCCTGAGTTCAGTCCCCAGATCCTACATGATGGAAAGAGAGCACCATCCCGAATTTTTTCCAAATGGATTTCCATATATGTAAAACACTCAGAGGTTAAGGTTATGTAAACCTTTTTCCAGAGGATGGGTAAAATGCATCATCCTGAACCATCATCCCTAATGACTATGAAAATAAATAAATAAATAAAATGGGATTGCAAAGATAGCATCGTGGTAAAACTCTGAAAGTCTATGATCCTCTGTCCAAGGAAGCATCAAGTGGTCACAGAAAGAAGGTTTGATAATGCATGGAAAGATTTCATCCATTTGTATCAATTGTTTTTCAACAGATCCATGTTGGGTACACTAGCACAGATAAGAGACCTTAGCTTAGTTAGCTCTTTACAGTCTCCCTCTGAGGCATTCTGTTTCCATCTCCTGGAGCTCTTACATGGAGCTCCCTGCATTTCTCCATCCCTGATGAGCTTGGACTGGCTCAAGCTGCTTGGCTCTGCAGGGCTGGAGAGAAATTGGGCTCCGTTTGTCCCTGCTGCCCCTGTTGGTTCCTGGGGTCTGTCCCATGGCTGTTGTCTCCCTGTTAACCATTCCTGGATGCTTGGGGAGGCCCTCACTGGGCAAACTGACTATACCCCTCCATCCCTTTCACAGGAGGGACATGAACACTGTTTGTTCTGGGGGGATCATTATCTACCTCTTGGACACTTTTTTATCTTCTGTACATATATTGTTTTATCATGATGCCTTCTGTGAACTGTTCCTCAGGTTTAAAGCCTTCCAGAAGCTCCTTAGCACAGAATTAGGCTTTTTGTCAAATTTTTCTTTATGAAACTTGGGCTTGACATAAATCTTTCCACATTTGCCTGTGAGTAACCCAAGCAGACCATTTTCTTAGCTTTGCCTTTTTCCTGTCTCCTCTAGGTTGCTGTACCATTTTATGGACACACTTTAGATGCTGGTCTGAGTCATTTAGGTCTGCCAAAGCCTTTCCTCCTTCATAAAGATTCTGTCCTACTAAGGGATTCAGCAAAGCTGCTGCTACTCCATACCAGTCTCAAGGTTCCTGCTTAGTCAAGTACTTTGAGGCGCCTGTGAACACAGTCCTATCTGGTCCAGTGAACGGTGCACCATACTTTGCTTTCCTCATACCTAGTTCTCTCAGTAGTGCCTGTCCGTTCTCTGTTGTCCTTCAGCCCCTGATATCCATGGGAACTCTGACTGGTGATGACCAAGAATCTCTAATGACTTGTACAAGCCCGCCCGTCAGGGACTGATTCCTCTTGTGCTGCCTTGGGTTATGCAGTGTGTGTCTTGGGGAATGGGAGGTTATATTGTTCAGCATTTCTGCTTCTGTAGCACTTACACTAGTTCCATCTGCTCCAGTGGCCCATGGCCTCTGAAGCCCAGTGTGTGTGTGTGTGGGGGGGGGGGGGCTCCTTCATTGCTTGTTGGAAAGTCTTCCCTGGTTCTAACAGTGCCAGTATTGAGCATTCTCTGATGGCCACAGTCTTCCTCACTAGATCATTAAGGCCTCCATCAGCATGTGAAACTGGATTTTCTCTTTCTTTGTATTAATGGTTGAACCTGAGGGCTATCTCCCTTTCTCATCATTACTTGCTTTCTCCCATGGGTTCCAGGTTTTGGGGTCCCAAGATAAGCCTTGTATTATTGAACTAATTTGGGCTGTCTTCTCCTTTAGCCCCCTTGCCCTAAAAACCAGCAGACTAAAACCTCTATCTCTTTTTCTGTCTTATCCAGTTTACTGGCCAGGTCAGAGCCAGTACTGAAGAGGCCAGCCTCTTGTCCCTTCCTCCCTGTAGTTCCTCTCTTACACCCTCAATCTCCCTCCAGGCTTGTGATTCCACCTGGGGCAGATCTCATTACCATAGGAGTGGCCAGGCTCCCTTTGTGGCTGGTTGCTGATATTTCTACCCCTGGTGTGCTACCCCCAGGGCTTGTCATGTCTGCTCAATCAACATTTGGCTGTGCTCAGTGCATCTCCATATTCTTGTGGTGGACCCCACTGGTCTAGCAGGAGTGCTACTCTATACCACTCAGAAGACTGCCGTCCTGCACCACACATGCCACTACCGCTACCCCCGAACCTGTGGGGATAGCCCACCATGTGAAAGTGTCATTTGCCAACACTCTTCTCTCACCCAGCTTCCCTTTGGTGGTTGGTCTCCTTCCCCATATCAGAGACAACACCATTGCTCTTCCCAGACTCATCCTTGGTTGTCACATCTTGCTGAATAAGCCAAGTGTAGCTAAAATTCCTTCTGATGGGGTGCAGACAATGTTTGCTTTCTCCCCGCTTGGTCCCAAAGACAAACCAAGGGACAGTTTCAGCAAACTGCAGTCTGGGAAAGCAGTGAGTTTATTGGGCTCGCCTACAGAGTGATGTGTGAGGGTTTACTTACAGGAATGGGAGTGCCTTCCCCTCCTCCTCCAAGGCCCCCCTGGAAAGTCTTTATTCAAGCATGGATAGTGGCTTTCCTACTGCCATACAACATGTCAAGAGAGCCTCCCCTAGACTTACTCAATTTACATAACCTTAGCCCCTCCTCCTTGTGCATCAAGGGCCAACTGGTTGGTTGAGAGAGCCCTCCCTGCCCCTCCTTCCTTGTGGAGCGTGAGAGTCAACAAACTTAGCTGTTACGATTCTAGGCAAGTGGGCCCAACCAGACTTGGAAAGATGGTTGGTCTGTGGTCTGTTGGAACAAGGCCAGCCTGATCTACATAGTGAGTTCCAGGCCAGCCAGGGATACATAGTGAAACCCTGTCTAAAACAAAAGCAGCAAAAAAAATGTGTGTTCCAGGATAATCATTTGGGTAGTGACAAAGTGTGTGCATGCACATGTGTGTATGTGTGTATGAGTGTTCATGCTGTGGGGTGCGTGTAGAAGTCAAAGGACAACATTTTGGGGATCAGTTCTCTCCTTCTATCTTATTGGGGTTTTTTTTGGTGGTGTTATTGCTTTTTTTGAGACAGGGTCTCATGTTGCCCAGACTGGTCTCCAACTATGTGTCTGGGGCTGATCTTGAACAGCTGATCCTCTCCGTCTACCTCCCAAGTACTGGGCTGACAGGCTCTCACTGACACATTGGCTTCTGCATGCCCTCCTGCCATGCTTTTGAGACAGGTTTTCTTCGTTGTGCCATGCTGTGTATTCCAGTCTGACAGCCATTGAGCTTCTGGAAGAGTCTCCTGGTTTCATCTTTGTCTCACTGCAAGAGTTCAGGGTGACAGATACTTGTACACCTGACTTTTTCCTGATGGCCAGGCCTGCTTGGCGAGTGCTTTCCCTCTCAGAACCTTTCTTGGCTGTCCTGTAGATGTCTGAAATACCAAAGGCCAAATCAGTGCTGTGCAGACTTGTTACATCATATTGTTTGGTGCATAAGGACAGCAACGGTACCTGCATGGAGTTAGCACACATACATTTTTTCAGGAAATGTTTTCCATCCCATTAGTTGAGTCTGTGGGTGCAGGGGGCTGGAGGGATTTGGGCGGTTTTGTGGTCCTTGTACACCCTGGCAGATGCTGTACCACTGAGCTACATCTGTAGTCCCCTTTTTACTTTGTATTCTGAGACTGACTTTTTATTGTTACCCAGGCTGGCCTTGAACTCATCCTCCTGACTCAGCTTCTCAAGCAGCTGGAGTGACAGGTGTGCACACGAGCCAGGTGTAGTGTGTGTGATGAACCAAATATTTGGTTCATTTTTGCAGGGGTGAGAATGGGAGCAAGGGCCTCACCAGTGCCAGGCGAGTGCTCTTCTGCTGAGCCACACCCTCATCTCAAATGACCGCAGTTTTATCAAAATACACCTACAAGTATTTGTTCACTGGAAGAATGTGAACAGCAGTCCTTAATGATTGGGGGAACGGTTTAAATTTGAGCCTCACTTCTTCCCTGCCCTGATCTTTTACCATGGTACCTGTGGGAACTATTGCTGTCACCTTTTCATGGGTTTTCCCTTCAGCCTTGTTGCTCTTGACGCTTCAACAGGGCTCAGGGTCCAGAGCTGATGTCACTCTCCAGCTGGTGGCTCAAGCTCAAGCCAGTTCTGCGAAGGGAGAGGCCAGCAAACTGCTGCTGGATGGCTCGGCCTTGCCGTCTGGCTGTCTCTTGACCATTCCTCTCCAGTACTGTAGCTGAAGCAGCCACATACAGTCTTCCACCACCGCTGTGAAACAGGGTCACTGGCTGCCTCTTACTTGTCAGCCTCATGAACAAACTCCTGTTCATTCTCTTTTGATGGCTGCACTCCAGCAAGGTTGCTCTGGCCTCTAGGACAGTCACTTCTGCCATGTCTCGTATACTGCTGTGTTTCAGAAACTCGGGTGTGCAGAGCAGCTTCTCCTGCTGGCCTCTCACCACAGCGGATCTGTCTTTAGTAGTAGCACAGTGGACCACACCCAACTTACCTGGCATTTTCTCTTACTCCAAGATGCTAGGCAGGCTGTTAACAGCATCAGCTCTTTAGTTTTTCTTTCAATGAACTAAGTGTTTTTTGTTTATTTTTTTAAATGAGTTTTTTCGAGAGGGGATTAGAGAGATGGTGCAGTGGTTAAAAAGTTATCTGTTGCTTGTGCAGAGGCCCTGGGTTCAGTTCCCGGCACTCATATCAGGTGACTCACAACTGATTGTAACTCCAGTTTCAGGATGTTTGTTGTCTTCTTCCGGCCTCCATGGGTACCTTTACACGTGCTCATATGTATATGTAGACACAACGTGCATACACATGAAAACAAAAAACTTTAAAAAATAAACAAAAAACCTTTTCAGGACCGGGGGCATGGCTGAGTGTTAGAGCCCCTGCCTAGAATCCCCCAGGAAGGGCACTGGGTGTATGGCTCAGGAGTAGAGCCTCTGCCTGTAATCCCTCAGTGAGGGACTGAGGGTGTGGCTCAGTGGTAGAGTATTTCCCAAGCATGTAGGTAGGCGGCCCTAGGTGCCATCTTCATCACCAAAAAGGGGGGCGGAATAAAGAAGGAGACACTTGAATTCTTACCTAGGAGCAGCTGAATGCTGCTAGTCTGAGTTGTATCAGTGGGCTCTGGTTTGGGTCTGGAGCTGTCTGTACAGGGATGAGTGCCCCAGACCTGTTCCCCCATCTTCATCATGCTAACTTCCATCTCCCTTCCAGCTGCAGGAGGAGCACACCTGGAGTCAGGGAGGCATGCTGAAGCTGGAAACCTGGCAGGATGAGTGTGAGAGAGGCGGGCAGCTCCGGCCGTCGGCAGCAGGCAGCATACCACCTGCACATTTATCCCCAGCTGTCCAGCACCCAGAGCCAGGCTCCGTGCCGCGTGACTGCCACCAAGGACAGCACAACCACCGAGGTCATCCGGGATGCCATTGCCAGCCTACGGCTCGATGGCACCAAGTGCTATGTGTTGGTGGAGGTGAAGGAGTCGGGCGGGGAGGAGTGGGTGCTGGATGCCAACGACTCTCCCGTGCACCGTGTGCTGCTCTGGCCGAGGCGGGCGCAGGATGAGCACCCACAGGAGGATGGCTATTACTTCTTGCTGCAGGAGCGCAATGCTGATGGCACTATCAAATACCTGCACATGCAGCTGCTGGCCCAGGCTGAGGCTGCACGGGGCCTGGTGGAACGTGGGCTCTTGCCACGGCCACAGGCCGACTTTGACGATCTGTGCAACCTGCCCGAGCTAACTGAGGCCCACCTGCTGCAGAATCTCAAGGTGCGCTTCTTACAGCAGAAGATCTACACCTATGCAGGCAGCATCCTGGTGGCCATCAACCCCTTCAAGTTCCTGCCCATTTACAACCCCAAGTACGTGAAGATGTACGAGAACCAGCAACTGGGCAAGCTGGAGCCACACGTGTTCGCTCTGGCCGATGTGGCCTACTATGCCATGCTACGGAAGCGTGTGAACCAGTGCATTGTGATCTCGGGTGAGAGCGGCTCAGGCAAGACGCAGAGCACCAACTTCCTCATCCACTGCCTTACTGCGCTCAGCCAGAAGGGTTACGCCAGTGGCGTTGAGAGGACCATCCTAGGGGCTGGGCCTGTGCTGGAGGTGAGCCTGCTGGATCCATCAGATGGGGATGAGGCCTTCTAGAATGGAGGCTTGGGTACATTGTGGAGCAATGTGAAAAAGCTGCTTAATGTGTGCGGTGACTCTGCTTCTGTCCGCAGCTCTGTGGAGCATGTATGAGGCCTGGATTACTATACCAGTTCTCAGCTTGTGTGAGGCCCAGGTTCTATACGTAGTACCACACATAAAAAAAGAAAGTGCAGGCATGTGTCCATCTTGAGTCTTCTGACTTTGGTGGGCAGTGCTTGAAGAGGTAGGTCAGCAGATTTAGAATTGGCTTCTTGAAGTGTTTTCGGGATCTGAGATTTTGAGGCCACCTCTAGTGGTCCAGGCCTTGGAGGAACTGAATTAGGAGTGGGACCAAGAATGTAAGGGTTCCACAGGGAAGCCGATCATGTGTGCATTTATATCCTAGGCCTCCCAGGACGCTCCCTGACTCTATCTGTGATCGCCTGAGGTACAGCCAGGCCTCCGGCGAGCATCCAAAATGTGCAGAGGAAAAACACAGGCTTCCTGTAGCCTTGTCAGCCAGAGATGGCCCCCAGTTCCCCAAGTCCCAGAAGAGGCAGGCTGGTGTGTGCAGGGTGAACAGTAGAAGGCATTTCAAGGCGGTTAGGGATGTGGAGACAGTGCCACAGCTGGTAAGGGGCTGCCTGGCTGTGGAGGACACCATGCCTCTACAGGGCATATCCCATATCCCATATCCCATGCCTACACCCCATGCCTACCACCCGGGATCCCTATTATATGGGAGCCTAGACATCAGTAGCGGAAGTAATGAGTCAGTGAGCCTGGCTCTAGGCATTCTGGGATAAGATGTCCTATGTCTCAGACTGTAGTGTAGCATTGCAAGAGTGAGTGTGGGCTCGGGTCTGCAGCCGTAGGGTTGGGGTCCTAGGCTCTGTTTCTGTTTTTCACTAAGTTTTTTTTCCACTTACTTAGTTTTTTTCATTTATTTGTTTATTTGTGTATGTCTATGGGTACAAATGCCACAGGACATGTGTAGAGGTCAGAGGACAGTTCTCTCCTTCCATTCTGTGCTTCTCAAGGTCTGTCAGGCTTGGCAGCAAGCACTTCTACCCACTGAGCCATCTCATTGGCCCGCAATACTTGTTAGAACTGTGTGAGGTTAAGAGACTACTGCGAAGATAATAAGACCCTGAGGCATCTTCCTCTCAATTTCTATCACGTATTTCACATATTGACATGTCATATTTGACGTAACTGAAGCAAGTGATGGTACTCTGTTGTTGTTAAAGCCCAAAGCTCAGTCAGGGTGTTTGTGGACAGTATCTGATGCCTTTTGTTGCCCCTCTACCATCAAAATAGAGCGTAGCATTTTCTCCACCCAGAAAATCTCCTGCTCTTCCTCATTCCTCCCATCCCCAGCCTCAGTGGGCTCCTTGTCTGGAGGGTCACACTTGGAATCTTGCATGGTGCCTCCTTTTTCAGCATGACTTTGTAGATGTGGCTTTGTACACTGTGTGCAGCTGAGGTTCGTCCCTGTCCTTTTGTGGCTTCAGAGCATTTTTCCTTGTTGAATTAATAACCATTAAGGGTTGGTTCTCTGTATCTACAGCAGGTTCTATGTCCAGAATCAACTCTCAGCTCAGAAGTTTGTGGGCTCAGAGATGGCTCAGTCAGTAACGTACTTGCCTGGAGTGAGGCCTTGAGTTCTGTCTGCTGAACCCTTGTGAAAATGCCAGGCACGGTTGTGTGTGCTGGGAGGCCAGGGCTCACTGGCCAGCTAGACTTGAGTAATTGGTGAGCTCCAGGCCAGTGAGAGTGAGAGACCCTGACTTGGGAGGTGGATGGTGATGACACCTGGGTTGTCCTCGGGCCTCCACGTGCACAAGACACATGAGCACAGGCATACACATCAACACATGCACAAAAATATGTGAGGAAACATTTGATGTGCTCTGAACTTGCCACATACTGGAGAGACAGGGTCCAGAGGGACAGGAACAGGAACTTTTGAGGTGACTTGAAGGAGCCACAGGAGTCCTAGTCACCCAGGTCTGAGCCTGTGCCTTGGCTTCTTCAGTTTGGGGCCCATGGAGGAGGGAGTTGGATGGACCTGTGACCTCTTTCCCATCCCTTGCGTGGACGCTATGTGCAGATTTTCTGTAGTTGCTTCCAGCTGAGGACCCTCTGTACACCTCCTCCCATCACTGAAGGGTGTCATTGGATGTCATGGGACTGAACTATATGCCAGCATGGGTGTCTGCTTTCTCTTCCAAAGACTGTAAGATTTAATGTCCTGTGTTGCATAAACTTCTAAAAACCACTTGACAACAGAGTAGGTTTTCTAAGTCCAGCATGTTAGCACATGCCTGTCATCCCAGCAGTAGGTAGAGTCAGGAGGAGAAGGAGCTCAGGGTCATCCTTAGCTACATTGCCAGTTTGAGGCCAGCCTGGGCTACATAACACCTCATCTTGGTTTCCTTTTGTTTTTCATTTTATTTTTATTTTATGAGTATGAGTGTTATGCCTGCATGTGTGTTAGTGTACCCGTGTCGTGCAGTGCTCGTAGAGGACAGAAGAGGGTGTCAGATCCCCTAGAACTGGAGTTATGGATGATTGTTAGCCACTGTATGGGTGCTGGGATTTGAACCAGGATCTTCTGTAAGAACAACCAGTGTTCTTAACTGCTGAGCCATCTCTCCAGCCCTCTGCTTTTTGTTTAACACGGCTTCCCCATATATATCAGTTCATCTAGGCAGACTATCCAACCCACAAGTAGTATAGAAGTCCCCCGTCTGAGGTTTCCATCTCAGTTACCTGTGGTCAACTGTGATCTGAAAATAAAAAATGAAAAGAAATCCATTTGTAAGAAACCATTTGTGAGTTTTTTTTGGTAAATTTTTAATTGAATTTTCATGTAAATTTGTAATTTTTTTTTTTATGTGTATGAGTGTGTTGCCTGCATGTACATGTAAGTGCACTCATGTTGGGCAGTGCCCGCAGAGGTCAGAAGAGGGCATCAGATTCCCTGGAACTGGAGTTATAGACAATCGTTAGCTGCCATGTGGGTGCTGGAATTTGAACCCGGGTCCTCTGCAAGAACAGCCAGTGCTCTCAACTGCTGAGCCATCTCTCCAGCCCCCTAAATTTGTAAGTTTTAAGTTGAGCATTTTATTGTGTGTAGCATGATGCATTTGTTCACCATTCGCCATGTCTAGAACATGAACCCTCCTTTTGTGCAGCAGATCCATATTGTGGACATCTTGGTTCTTGGAGTGCTGGTGGTATTGGCCTTGGGTTCTGGTAGCCTCATTGTACTTGATACCACTGAATACACCAAGAGAAATCTGTAGCCATCTTCCTAGTGAAAGGTCAAAGGTCAAGAAAATGGGCGGGTAATCACGTGGTTTTGTGGTCAGTAGGATGCTTGTTGCTCTGTTTTGCCCTGTGCACTGTGAGCCACACTAGTTGTTTGCTGGCAGAACAGTGTAGTATATGGCGGGTCTTCAGTCTTGACAGTTTCAGGCCTGCCACCACAGGCATTGGGCCTTGTGAAGCCAGAAACAATGCAGTTGGTCAAATATGCACTCAGACCAGGCACAAGCTACGGTCTGGTGGCACAGTAGGGGAAGGGTGGCTCGTGGTAGAAGGTGGCACTCAGGCTGGAGACTGAGCTGTACAGAGGTGGGGATGGACTGCTGTGTGTGGTCTAGGGAAGACTGGGGTAAGTGAGGTGGGCATGGTGGTGGGGACCCACAGGTGCCTGGCAGGCTCATGGCCAAGGGCAGGAGGTCCTGACAGAGGTGGGACTCAGTGTGGCAGGACCTCAGGTCAGGTCCCTCTGCTTGTTTAGGTTCTGAACTCTGTTGGGGCTGCAGTCCCAGCAAGTGGCACCCAGAGGACACACTGCATCGCAGCCTCAGTGTCTGGCACCTGTGTCAGGGTGAAACAGTGGCGTGGGAACTGTCTGTAAGGGAAGGCAGACTGGTGGATCATCACTATCCTGGAACCCAGCAGACTCGTGTCCTTTCAGGTTATGCGTCATGTGGTGGAATCTCCCCAGACACCCCTCCCCAGGACTAAGTAGGCTGTGGGTGAGGACTTCAGAAAATGGCTTCAGATTGCAGGTTCTCTTGGTCCTAGAGGCCATGCCCCCTCCAGAAATTCCAGGAGGGGTTCCCTCTGCCCTTCCAGCTTCTGGTGACTCCATTGGTCCTTAATGTGTTTCTGTGATATCCCCTCTCCTCTCATCACAGATGTCTCATCATATGTCTCCACATAGTAAGGGCTACACTCTCCCAGTGTGACTCATTCCAGCTGAGGCCTGCATGTCCCTCTTTGTCTTCCTCCCTCATGGGATCTAGTGCCAGGCATGGTCTCCAGCCACAGAATTCAGAGGGACCTTTGAGAGCTGAGATCCAGGGCTGGGAGAGCTGGCTTAGTGGGTAAGAGTGCTTGCTGCCAGGCCTGACGACATGAGTTTTATCTGAAGGCATGTGTGGTTGAAGAAGGGACTGACACCACAATTGTCCTTGGCCTCTGTGTGAGTGGCACTCCTGTACCATATAGTACATAAAGTAAGTAAGGAAATGTAATTTAAAAGACAGGGTCTTGGGGACCTCAGGTCCTGGGGCAATAGGATGGACAGATAAATGTAGCCTCTCACGCAGGAGCCAGTTGTCAGGAGAGCTTCTGTCATCCAGTGGAGTACTATGCTCTTGGTCCCTCTGCAGCAGGTGTTTCCCTTGTGTGACAGACACCTAGACAAAGCCATTTAAAAAGAGGGAGGGGGATTTGGGCTCCAGTTTTGGCAGTTCCAGTTTGTGATGGACTATACTGGAGGAAGCTGTGTCCCTTCATGGTGGTCAGGAAGCAAACTGAGGAAGAGGACTGACTGACCAGATGCCCTTGTTCCCTTCCAGGCCACACCCCCACCTGACCAAAAGATACCACATTAGGCCCATATTCTTCACCTCCCGAGAGTGCCACAGGTTGACCCAGCCCTCTGTACCTGGGCCTTTAGGGACATTCCACATCCAAACTGGGTCCCTTTCCATCTGTACCATGTGTGGTCCTCAGTGGACACAGTCTGGAGACTCCCAGGTTCCAAAGCCATGAGCTGAGTGAAGGCTTGTCCATGTGCAGTTCTCAGCCTGGATGATCTGTTACAGCCCCACAAAACATATTCCAAAGTCTGGCTCTAAATGAGATCACATTTCCACATTCCCTGGTAAGGATGTAGATGAAGCTTTTATGGGGCACATTTATCAACTCACAGTAGTCCCTGTAGAGTAACAGGTGACACTTCATGTCTCTGTTCCCACTGTTATACTGGGGTCTGTAGTTTCTGTCCTGGTTTGGGCACATCTTCTGTTAAGCCTTCATACTCACAGCCTGTCAGGGGCCCTCTGGAGTGGGATGGTGGCACAGCTCTGTGCTCGCCACCATCTTCCTCATAGCCATGACAGATGCCGGTCTCCCTGGCTTCCTCCTCTGGCCTCAGCAATACAACATTCAGCGCTCCTGGGGTGACCATGGGCACAGTGCTTGGAACTCAGAGTTGGGTCCCTTTGTGTCGACACCACCAGTGTTAGGACCAGAGACATTCTCTGCAGAGGCCACATCCAGCCTCCACCTACCAGGTGCCATGAGCACCCCTGTGCAAGTGTGACACCATGCCAGTGTCCCCTGATGGAATCCTGCTTGAGAACACAGGTTTCATTCAGACGTTTTTATATTTTATTTTCATTCTTTCAAGAGAGAGTCTCCCCCTGTAGCCCCAGCTGAAACTCGCTATGTAGACCCCGCTGGCCTTGGTCTCACAGCATCCTTACTTGAGTGCTGGGTGACAGGTGTGTGCCACACCATCTGGCGGGAGCCTTATCTGTTGCACCTGTGAAGCCCCTCTTTCCAGGGTCAGCAGCACAGCTGCCAAGGGGGTCAGGACTTGATGCATCTTTGGACGGGTTCATAAGTCAAGTGTGATTTCCCAGTTCTGCTACCCCTCAGATCTCACAGGTCCTGGCTGTGCAGGCCTCAGTTCCATGCAGTTTGCTGCACTGGGGACTTTTTCTCAGCTCCCTGAAAGGAGAAGTTGGGTTGCTTTGAGGTTTTGTTGATCCTGGGCCCTGTCCTCCCCAGGCCCTGGTGCAGCCTCCCAATGCAGTGTTGATCAGAAAACAGGAAGGCCGAGAGGCTGAATTGTGGAGAGCTGGGTGTCAGCTGATGTCCCCTGTGACTCACCATTACAAAGAATGTGAGGACAGCGGGACCTGGGAGCCCTCCATTCTGCAGAGAGCAGGCCCTCCACATTGCCCATCCTCAGAAAGGAGACATTGCCTGGACTGTCAGTTGCCTTAGCTGACAAGGGCAGTGGACCATCTGGGGTCCTTTGTGAGCAGTGGGTGGCAGCCTGGTGGTCCTCAGCAGAGTAGCCCAGAGCATTGGTCATGGAGTTCACCCTAAAGCACACCCAGGACATCCCTTCACTCAGAACATTGGACAGGCTCACTCCAGGGAAGTCAGGTGCAGACTGGTGCTCCTGGTGTGTCCCCAGTTTCTGCAAGTATGCTTTGGTCAGTAAGTGGCACTGATTCTGAAAGCAGAAGTAAACCAGGATCCTCATTCATGGGATTGTTTTCCCAACAGGCCAGAGACTGGCCACACCTGAAGAGGAGGCCAAAAGAGGGGGATGGGGACAGGGACAAGCTACCATGGCCACTGTGTTCCATACCAAGGAGCTCCGTACCTGAAGGCTGGTGCTGTCCCAAGATGGCCCAGGAGTTCCCAACTCAACTCCCTGAGAGTAGGATTTGTGCCCACTGGCCTGGTGCTCTTGAAGGACTCCACAGGGAGCCTCCACTGCCCCCACCCTGCAGGTCACTGACCACCACAGCACCACTATTGTTTTGACCTCTGTCCACAACTATGGACTCCTGGGGTTCAATGGCCCATCTCTGCCCCACCTCAGAAGCGTCTCCTCACTGATATAAGGAGACAGAAACAGGCAAAGATACTTAGCTAGGGTGACAGGTAGAAAGTTCTGGAACTAGGGGTATATTGTCACATGTGTGTCAGTCTGTGTGGTAGAGGTGTTTTTAGAGCCTTGACACCGACATTGGCTGAGTTGTGCAGCACACCCAATCAGCCCAGCACTATTGAGAGACCTCATGTCCATCAGTCAGTCAATCAGGAGTACTGATTCATGACTGCTCTTGGCTTGGGTAGAGCCTCCAAAACTTCCTGTCATGAAGATTTTTCACTGAGGCAGCCGTGTTGGGAACGGTAGGAGTTGGTTGATGTCGTGGTCCTCTCAGAAGGGTGATGGAATCCTTGTCTCTCCAGCTTCATTCAGGCTTAGCAGTGCTGTTGTGTGCTCTCTTGTATGATTGTTGCTGTGATGTGACATAGACAGGAAGGCCCTGGCCAGAGCTGAGCCAGTGCCCACACCCAGTCCTGGAACCACTTTACAGAACCAGCCTGCCTCAGCTATTTCATCATAGCAACAAAAATGGGCTGGGAAGTACGTGTTGTACAACCATCACCTCTATCTAGGTCCAGAACATTCCATCCCTTGAAGGAAAACTTATCCCCTGCAATAGTGATTGCCCATGCTCCTTCCACAACCCCTCTGGAGCCTCTCTTCCAGCCTGTGCATATGTGCCTGTTGTGGGCATTTCATGGGAATGTGAGCAAGCACCTTGTGGCCTCCTGTGTCCAGCTTCTGTCACTCAGTGTCATGTTTCCAGGGTGCATATGTGATGTAGCATATGGGCTTCTTTGTTCCTTTTTGTGGCTGAGTAATATTCTACCCTGTGGATAACCTTATTTTGCTTCTCTTTCTCCCCGGATTTGTCAGCATTTCATTCCTTGGCATGACTGACTGCAGTTAAGTTTCTACCAGAGGCACATTCCTCCTTAGACCAACGTCTGTCCTTCAGGGTCTCCCACTAGATCCATGTCGTGGGATTGCAAGCTGATCCCCTGTTCACACTCATGGAATACATGGAAAATCATGAACCATCCAGCAGCCTGCTGAGGACAGTAATGAGCACTCATGCCTATGATGGCCTCCAGGAGGGACCATGAGCTAGAGGGAGAGGTGTACTACATGCTCAGCTAAGCCTGTTGAGAGGCCTACAGGGAAGGGCAGCTAGCCTCAGGGAGCTGCAAAAGCAGGAGCAGAGAGGACCTTTGACTGAGGCTTCCTAGTAGAGTTGACAGAGCCAGGTGTAGAGGGGCAACCCAGGAGCAGAGTTTCCCTGAGTCTCAGGGCTAGTGCTGGGTTGCAGATAGCTGTAGAAGTTCTGCTGGTGGGGCTTGAGCAGCTAGCTGGTGGCACATCCTCTGCAGAACAGAGTTCTGACTACTCAAAGATCCCTGCGATCAGACACATACTTTAGAAGGTGTTCTGTCTCGGGCTGGTAGGATGGATGCACTTGCCACTAAGCCTGACAACCTGAGTTCAGTCCCTGGGACCCACATGGTGGAGAGAACCACTTCCTGCAAGTCGTTCTTTGTGGCACTCCTGCCTGCTCCTCACACCCCCGTAATTAGTCAGTTAATCATATTTCAAGAGTTTAAGAAAAAAAAGTACATATGGGTTGTGGGTTCCTGGTAGTGTCGGTCTTTTTGTTCAGCTGAGAGGGAGGACCATAGTGTTGCTGGGCACAAGGAGGCCTGACCTATTGGGCTGAGCACAGGAAACTATACAGCTTGGGAGGTAAAAAGAACAGAACTACTCCACCCTCTGCAGTTCCTCATTGTGGGGGCATGTTTGGAATTCTCAGAAGACCCTCCCCATCCTACCTTGCCCCTCTCCAGAGCTCAGATTGGCCAGACCACCCTCAAGGTGTCACTGCAGATGTTGGGGTCTCTAGTGTATGGTCTTCCCAGCCTTTGAGGGGGTCTGAGGTATATGTGGACCCTGGCAGCCGGAACCTGGACTTGGATGGAGTTCAGAGGGGAGAAGCAGTTTGGGGAGGGGATCCCGAGATTGGTATAGCTTCCCAGAGGAGCTGGAGCCCAGGCAAAGAAGCCAGGCAGGCAGGTCCGAGGGAACATGGGTGGGGAGCCCTATCTTACATGACGCTGACACCTCCTGCTCTTATCCATGTTCCCTCTGCTTGCTGCCAGGTGCCAGTAGTCCCCTCCCCCAGGGGTCCAGATGTTGATGAGGCCCTGCTTCGAGACGCTGCTATTAGAGAACTGCTGGCAGGGTCATCTGGGGTCACCCAGGCTCCTATCTGAGAGCCTTCAGCCTATGAGGTTTCTGGTGCATCAAGTTGGTGTCCTCTGTGCCTGTGTCGGGGCAGTGACTGCTGCATCCTGTCACTCTCCAGACAGTGAGAGCCCTGCAACACGTCATTGTCCAACCACTACCAGAAAGGTCCCCATGTTACTGAGGATACCTGGGTGTGGGTTTGGGAGTTAGTGACTCTGAGGGACACAGTACTATATCATTTTTCCATGCAGGAGATAGACCTTCCTCTCAAGAAAAGGAGAATTCATGACAGAATTGTGCTCAGGACAGATTCCTGCAGCCCCTCTCACCTGCCGACCCTTCCTTCTCTCTGCTCTTCCATCCTTCACAGAGCGTAATCTAACTCAGGCTGGCCTCCAAATTGGTGTGTACTTGAGGGTGAACTTGAACTTCTGATCTTCCTGGCTGCACCTCCCAGGGTGCAGCATGCACCACCTTGACTGGTGTATGTGGTACTGAGGCAAGACTGAAGGGTCTCCTGCATTCAAGGCAAGCACTCCACCAGCTGAGCTCCTTCCTCAGCCTGCTGTGAATCTTCATATAGACAATGGACATTTGTTCTTCTTTCCAGGGTTTTGATTTCTGTACTTCAGTTATTCGTGGTTAACTGCAGTTTGAAAACATTAAGTGAAAAATTCCATAAATAAGCGGTTTCAGGTTTCACTGTTTTCAGTAGCAGACCCAAGGCTGTCGTGTTTATGCGTGAGAAGAATGAGGTGCATTATTGAGTTTGACACTTTCCTTGCTTACTGGCGTTCACTGGGAGTCTGACATTTTTAATTATGAACTTGATACAACCTAGACTTAGTTGGAAAGACAGGATCAGTGAGGATTTGTCTAGATCAGAGTCTCTGGTATGTCTATGGGACATGTCATTCTTTTAAAAGAATTTTTAAAAATTTACTCATTTTTATATGAGTCTCTTGCTTCTATATGTAAGTACACCAGGTATGTAGAATGCCCACAGAGGTCAGAAGAGGGCATTGGTTGTCCTGTAACTGGAGGTACAGGTGGTTGTTAGCCACCATGTGGGTGCTTTGTAAGAGCAGGCAGTGCTCTTAACCACTGAGCTGTCTCCAGCTCCCATATGTCAGTCTTGATTGAGCCAGATGAGGTAGGAAGACCTGCCCACTGTGGGCAGCACCACTTCCCAGGGTTGGGTCCTGGGTTGTATGAACAGGAAAATATGAGCTGAGCGTAAGCATGCATTCATTCCCTGCTCTCGTCACTAGCTGCTGCCCTTTACTGGCTGTTCTTGACTGCCGGACAGTGCTGGACTGTAACCTGGAACTGGGAGCACACAAACCCTTCCTCCGCTAAGCTGTTTTTGTCAGGGTGTTTTGTCTCAGCAGCTGGAAAGGAAGCTAGCACTGAGTCTTGAAACCAATCTCCAGTGAACTTGGGGTGTGACTCAGCAGTAGAGCTCCCACCTAGAATCCCCCAGTGGAGGGCCTGTGACTGTAGCTCAGAGGTAGAGTGCTTGACTAACACACATAGGGCTCTAGGTGACATCCTTAAGAGCAGACACACACACACACACAACTTCTTCTGTCCTGAACGCAGATAGACTTTAACTTCTTACCATTCTTACTTGTGTCTTGTTGCTGTGACAAAACACCTGAAATGGCCAAGATAAATGAAGAAAGGTTTATTTTGCTCCTGGTTGGAGAGGGTCTGTCTGTGAAGGGTTAGCTCCATGACTTTAGACCTGAGATTTGGTAGCCCATCATGGGGGCAGTGGAGGAGCTGGTAATGGAGATGCCTTGTGATGTGGCAGGAGCCTGGTGATCTTAGGATGACTGAGAGATTGTACAGTGGGAAAGTGAGGTCAGGGACCAGATGTAGTCAAGGGTTCTGCACAGTGACCCCACTCCTGCTGTCAGACCCTCTCGGGCTTCTGCCCAGCAGTGGATTCCTGTGTGAACCCATGGGTGATGGAACAGTGGGGATGAGTACTGTGCAGTCACCTCAGAGCCTGTGCATTGGGGACCAAGCCTTAGCACCTGCACCTGTGGGTGGCAGTTCCCAGCTAAGCCACCACGACAGCATCCCCTAAGGTGATGGAAGCAGAGGCCATGCACACAGTGGTCACATATGATGTCATGTGGAGCCTGAGTTTACAGAGTTTACACATGCAGACCATTCTAAAGGGACTTGAGGGTCACTGGACTTTGTTCTTCAGGAGTTCTGGAACTGAGCCCCTGGGGGTACTGAGGGATGACCATGTTTGTATGTGCACATAGAACATTCTTGAGCCCTATAGAAATGAACAAGACATAGGTGCTTTGTATATTTGCTTGGCTACTGTTATCCCAGTCTGCTAGAGCTGATCCTCACATGGCTCCAGGTACCCCACCCAAACAGGTCTTTCTGCCCTGATAGATGAGCTACATCCATACATCTCTGAACTCAGTGAGTGCCCTCCTAGAGGTTTGGGGGAGTTGGGAAAGGAGGACACAGATAAAAGCATCCTGTATTCACAGCTGGCTCCATCCGAGAGTGGCCAAGTGATGCAGGGTTCCCTCCCTGTCTTCGTGTGCACAGGTGTATGTGGATGTGTACAGGCCAGGGAACAACATCAGCTGTCGTTCCTTGGGTACTGTCCACCTTCGTTTTTGAGATAGTGTCTCTTAGTATCCTGGAACTTGCTAGCTGAGGCTGGCTGGCCAGCAAGCCCCAGACATTTGCCTGTCTCTGCCTCCCCAGTGTTGGGGTTACAAGCCCTCATCACTGTGCCTGGCTTTTTTAACATGGGTTTGAGGGACCAAACTTGGGCCCTCGTGCATGCCTGGCAAGTACTTTACTAACACCCCTTTCCCCAGCCCTCACTTCCCTGTCTGCACTATTGTGAACTGACTTATCGATAGATCCCTGTCCCCGGATGGTTCCTAGCAATGTCCCGGTCCTGATCTTGCTTTTGTCCTGTCTGCGAGGGACATGAGGACCCCGAAGCCCAGAGACACTGAACAAGACCCTGGAGTGCCCCTTGCTTCCTTCTAGCATCCCCTGGTTTCCTTTCTTGAGCCTTCCTAGCAGGCCATGAACCTGTGACCAGTTTGGAAATGTGTGTCCAGGTCATAGCACCCCCAGGAGGATGCTGGCCAGTGACTGATGTCACATGTAGCTGGGAGCTCGGAGAAGCACAGAAGATATGCTGGAACTCATAGGCAGAGGGTGAGCAGAGTCACCCCTAGCCAGGCCCAGAGAGGGGGCTGCGGAGGAGGTCGTGACAGTCACCTCATTCCTGGCTCTGCTGCCTCCACCCAGCATCCCGCATGGGTCAGGCTCACCTCTAGGACACTTGGGCCACCGAACAGGTGACCAGAGCCAAGAGGCTGGGAGACACTTTGATGGAAGAAGGATGTCGGGTGGGCTGAGGGTACAGGGTACCCCACGGGCTGGAGTGGTTCTGAGACCTTTGTTGAAAGTCATCTGGGAGTCTAGGCAGGCTCAGGGTGGTCCTGGGTCTGTCCTGTGCCCACAACCTCCCATCTTCTCTCTGGCCTGCTGTTGACAAGGGTGGGGCCTTCAGCTCCTGCCGATTCAAGACCATTGCAGACCAAGGGGGAAGTTGTATTTTCGGGAACACCGCGTCTAAGAGTAGAGTAAAATTATGGGGTATAGTTTAAGCACCCAAAAAAGCTTTCCTTGAGCTGGGTGTGGTGGGGCATGCCTGTTCCAGCACATGCCTGTCATCCCAGCATTTTGGAGAGTGAGGTAGGAGGATCTTGAATTGGAGGCCAGCATAGGATATGTAGAAGGTCCGAGACTGTGTCAAGAACAGTAACTGTAACAAGCTGGGCGTGGTGGTACATCCATTTAATGCTAGCCCTTGGGAGGTAGAGGCAGGCAGATCTCTGTGAAATAGAGGCCAGTCTGGTCTACATGATGGGGCTACTGAGAGACCTTGTCTCAAAGGGACCAGAAAAAAACAAAAACAGAGTAACAAGGGTGTGTGTGAGAGATGTGTAGGCTGCTTTGCCCAGGGCTCTAGCACTGTACATTGTGCCGCCCTGGAGTGAGAGTGAATCTGATAAGAAGTTACAGCCTCATAACCAAACTGCATTCTTCAAAGATTTTTTTATTTTTATTTTTATATTTTATGTGTATGAGTGTATTGCCTGCATATACATGTCATGCGATGTCTACGGAGGTCAGAAGAGGCTGTCGGATCACTTGGAACTGGAGTTACGGACAATTGTTAGTTGTTGTGTGGGGATCCTGGGATTTGAACTCAGGTCCTCTACAAGAGCAGCAAGTACTTTTAACTCTTGGGCCATCTCTCCAGCTCCAAATTGTATTCTTAAATGATTTCCTTCTATGCTTAGGCCATTTGAAATGTCTTCTTGTTTCACTTATTAGGTGGATACTTTAAGTGTAACCTTGTGAGGTTTTGTTGCTCTGTGATGCTTTTCACTGACTATGTCTAATTGCTGATAAACATACGAAACTCAGAGAAGGGGAAGTCACCAAATGGTATACTAAGATAACTGGTCTAAGAAGAGTGTAGATCAAATGTGACAGATACCTAAACTTCTGCCAGTGAAGTTTTGTAACGTGCAATGACCTAGCTCAGATAGCCTGGCTTAGCTGTACATCAAAGGGCGGCAGATGCCCTGACTCACACCTGGGATATCTGCTTTGTAAGTTATGATGACTGTGGGAACTCAGGAAGGAATTCTTCTGAGATAACATGGCCCATCATGGAAAGAGACAGACATAGGGGCCAGATGGCTACCTTTGAAAGACATAAAAAATTCCTGTATAACCTCACTTGTAAGTTGTTCTGGGCCCGGAAAATCTTGAAACCTTTATTGCTAAAATAAACTAGCTCTCCAGCTCTTTCCTGGGTGATGTGCTTGATTTCTTAGCTGTTGAAAGAATTTTTCCATAACAGTTACAGACGGATCACCATAGTTGCCATGGTAGAGTAAGCACGATGCAGAATATGTGGCCTGGGGTCACATGCCAGTGAAAATTCATGGGGTAACAACAGTGGGTTGGGAGACAAATCACAGAAAGACCCAGATTGAAGAGTATTTTAGCGATTCCCTGGCCCGCCCTCCACAGAGCCACAGGAGTTTTGAGATAAGTAGATGGAGAGGGTATCAGCAGACTGCAACAGTACAGATGTGCAGTCCTGCCAGTCAGGATGCTGAGGCAGGAGGATCACTGAAGACAGAAGCCATGCTGGGCTACATTCAGAGACCCCAGCTCTAAAAGGGACAGGCAGCTGAGCACAGAGGTACATGCCTCTCATCCCAGCACTGGGGAAGCTGAGGCAGGGTAATTAGGAGTTGAGGGTGAACTTCTGCTAAGTAGTCAAGTTTGAGACCAGTCTGGGCTACATGAGTTCATTTTTATGGGGGGCGGGAGAGAACACATAAGATCTCACGTGAGAGCTCTAGTGAAACTCAGAAGAAGGAAGAGGCAGGGAGGGGAGACCCTGCTCAGCCTGCAGGCGGGCAGCTCACTTCCAGGCCCAGCGTGGTGACGTCAGCTAAGAACATGGTGTGTCTGCTCAGAAATTGCTGAGAAGAGAGTTCTTAAGCGTTCTTCCCACTCAGGAAGAAAGAAGAAAATGCTAACTGAGGCAGGCAACCTGTATTATTTAACTTGACGGTAGTAATCACTCCATACCGCACACCTGCATTAAAATGTCAAGTCCTGGAGACTAGAGGGATGGCTCAGTGATTAAGAGCATTGACTGCTCTTGCAGAGGACCCAGCCTTGATTCCCAGCACCCACATGTCAGCTAACAACTGTCTGAAGCTCCAGTTCCAGGGGATCTGATGTCACCTTCTGACTTCTGCAGGCATTGCATGACACGGTGCACTCACAGACATATAGGCAATACACTCATACATGTAAAATAATAAATAAAATATTAAAAACTTCACCAAGTCCTACATCTTGAAGACTGATTCTGTGTTGTATGTGCTGTGCATGCATATTATGTGTCCATATGTGTGATTCTAGGCACTTTTCTGCTAAGGCACTCCCCCGGCCCCTCACTGGGACATCTAGACAGGAGCCTCTACTGCTGAGTGACACCCCTGACTCCCTCGCTGGGGGATTCTGGGCAGTGGCTTGATCCTTGAGCCATGCTTCAGCCTCTTAACTTGGGGGATTTTAGGCAGGAGCTCTACAGCTGAGTCCCGCCCCAGCCCCTCACTGGTCATTAGTGCCGCATGTTCGAAAGATGGAAAGCTTGATGCAGGGTACAAAGGACTGTGATTATGTCATAGCTTTCCTCTAAATCTACAGCTAACCTGAACTTAAACTGGCTATATTAGTGTATGTCCACTCACTTTGGAGGCTGAGGTAAGAGGATCACTAGAGCATAGGTGATGAGACCAACATAGGCAGGACTGTTTCTGAAATATACATAAGAATCAAGCTACCCTGGTGGGGCATCCCTGTCATCCCAGTTGCTTAGGAGACTAGGTTAGGAGGATTGCAAGTTCATGCCCAGCCTGGGCATCTTAGCAAGACTGTGTCTCAAGTCAAAATGTAAAATAAGAGAGCTGGGGGCCAGTGAGATGGCTCTGTGGGTAAAGACAACTGCCGCCAAACCTGAAGACTTGAGTTCAAACCCTGGGAGCTGCCTAAGTGCAAGTGCTGACACCTGCAAGTTGCCTTTGACCTTACACAGCATCATCTCTCTCACACACACACCTTACACAGCATCATCTCACACACATACACACACACATGTGCGTGCTCTAAATGTAATAAAATTTTAAACTAAAAAAAGAAGTTAATAAGAGGGAAAAAAGGGTGAGTAGGTGCAGCTTTGTGTTGATGGGATCTCAGGTCGGTGAGCTCTGAGGGGCTTGACATGGCCTTGTGTTGCCATCATTCCCCATTCAGGTGGCAGCACCTGGTCTGAGGAACTTTGGTTCCATTTTTTGTCCTTGAGTGCCTGCTGCCCTCCTACCCTGTGAAGTTTCTATGCTGCATGGTTGTAGACAGTGTGACACCATGTTGCTAGGAGACTTAGGTGATGGCAGGAGCTTCAGCTTCCAAGCCAGGCCTTTGGGAACCCTGTACCCACTTGCCCACAGGTTGGCTGGGTTGAGCTGCATTCTCTTGTGCTGACTTCAGTTTTCTCTGCTGGGGTTCAGGCCAGTGCTTGCTTCTTGGGGTGGTGTGGGTTGAGGGCAAGGACATTGCTGCCCACTCAATCTGCCTGTTTCTGCCATGCAAACAAGGCAAACATGGCAGGTGCATGACCTCTGCAGTCAGTGGCCACAGTTGGCTGTGAAATAACCAGTGTAAACCAGGAGAGGTGACATCCCAGTACTTAACAGGCTGAAGAATTGGGATCTCAGAGTCCAAGACCTTACCTAAAAAAAATATCAGGGGCTAGAGACACAGCTCAGCAGTTAAGAACACTGATTGCTCTTACAAAGGACCTGGGGTTTGGTTCATAGCCCCCACATGGCGGCTAACAACCATCCAGTTCCAGGGGGATCCAACACTCTCTCCTGGCTTCCAAAGGCTTTTCATGACACAGATATGCTTACATACATGCAGGCAAAAATCATTCCTACACATAAAAAAATAAAAATAAATAAATCAAACTACTGAGTACCTTTAATCACAGCATTCCCAGCAGGCAGATTGTGAGATCAAGATCAATGCCAGTCTAGTCTACATAGTGAGTTCCAGGCCAGTTGTGGCTACAGGGACACCCTGTCTCAAAAAGATTTAAAAAATAAATAAAATAAAAATTGTTTTATATATATAACCAAAGAAAACACCTTGGAGGCTGGAGATACGGCTAGTGGTGAGCCGTACTGAGCATGAGCAAAGTCTGACTTCCATCCTTAACACCTCAGAAAGAATAACGTGGACTTAGCAAGATGGCTCAGTGGATGATGGTGCTTGCCACCAAGCCTGACCTGAGTTCTGTCTCCTCAACCCACTTGGTAAGAGGAGAGAACTAACTCTTAAAATTGTCCCCCGGCCTCCCTGTGTGTGCAGGACCTTTATAGGTACACACACATACTCAAACACAATAAATAAGTATAAAAAATTTTTGAGACTTCATCTCACTGTGTAGCCCTAGCTGATCTGGAACTTGCTCTGTAGACCAGTTGCTTTGAATTCATGGAGATCTGCCTGCTCATGCCCCACAAGTGCTAGGATTAAAGGTGTGTACCACCACACACATTGGGGTGAAATTTTTTTTAAAAGAATAATATGATAATTCTCATGTCATAAAGAAAACATCTAGAAGTGCAAGACATAATTATTCGTCTAATATAATGGGATGAAAAAAGAAATGGAGAGTGGGTGGGGTGCAGCTCAGCTACAGAGCACTGCTCTAGGATCTGGGCATGGTCAGAACTAACAGCAGCTAACCAGAACGAACAGACTGAATAGTCAGAACGACCCAGAGCAGGTCTAGCATCTCTGCAGCACATGCCAGGCCGAAACTCTTCTAAAAGGAGAGACACCTAGAAGATCGTTCATTGCTCTTTTCCTTTGTTTGACAGTTTGATAGTGTAGTTCAGGCTGGCCTTCAATTCATAATCCCCCTGCCTCAGCCCCTCGAATGTTGGAATCACAGGCCTTTGCCACCACAGTTAAATAAAAAAAGAGCTTATCCTAACTCTCAGAGGAAGCCAAGCCCTGTGCCATGGACCTATTGTCCCAGCAACTCAGGAGGTTGAGGCAGGAGGATCATTAGAGCCTGGGAGTTTGCGTCTAGCCTGGGCTACAGTGTCAAACTGGTCAGGCAACACCAATATATTCTTGAATGAATTTGATTTTAGAAAATACCAGTTTTCTTTTAGAAATTAAAAAATTTAAATCTTTTTTTCTGTGTATGAGTGTATAGCCTCCATCTCCTGAGTACTGAGATGACAGACATGCATTGATCACAGGTTGATACTGAACTGGGTATGGAACCCAGGACTTTATGACACACATGTTCAGAGTCCCTGAGATATAGTTAAAGCATTGATAAGACAGTGTGTGGGCCAGGCGATGGCTCAGAGGAAACATGCTTTCCAAGCAAGCCTGAGGACCCTAGTTCCAATCCCATGTCCGAGAGTAAAAAGTCAGGCATTTTGTCACAGCCACAGAACAGAAGCTGCTTCAGCTGCCTGATGTGATTCAAGGCAGGGGTTCTGTAAAGGACAGGGTGGAGACACCCACTGCGACTGTGGGACTGGGGTAACAGTAAGTAACAGTAAGTAACAGGCAAATGTGACGACCTGAATTCCAGCCCTAGGACATACCTGAGGTTGTTCACAGACACAGAGCCAAAATAACATCAAAAAGGAAGATACATCAGTTAATGTCCCAACCCCACAGGACTGAGGCAGAGCCAGAGAGCCCTGCTGTCTGGAGGGGACTTAGACCAGGGAAACATGTCAGGTCCCAAGATCCTCTCCCAGCCCAGATCCAGGCCAGGCTCCCTGCTTGGTGCTGGTTTAAACTCTTCTCTCTGAGATCTAAAAAGGTCTTTTGCGGTAGAGAGCCCTATATAGAGAGAGCATTTCAGGATTTGTCTTCTAACTGGCGAGTGAGTGCGTGCCTGTCTTCCTGGTCCTCAAGAGACTGAAGAAGAAGGACGGGGGAATTGTGGGCCAGCCTGGGACACATGGTGAAGCTCTGTCAATGCTAACAATAATTTGTTTCCTACTTGTTGGTTTCTTTGTGTGTGTTAGAGTGTGTGTACACATGAATACCATGACAGAGACTAGAGGACAACCTCAGGTGGGTGTCATCTTCCACTGTGTCTGAGACCAGGGTCGTGTTGTTTTTCCCTTCAGGGACTCTCCCCTCTCACTATAAAAGTTTTGGGATCATAGACATGTATGTTACACAGCCAGCAGCTTTATGTGGGTTCTTGGGGATTTGAACCCAGGTCCTCACAGTTGCATAAAAAGCCCTGCACCCATGAGCATCCCAGCCACACTTGGGTTTTGTTTTTGCTATCTCCCTGTAAGACTCTGTCCATGGGTCCATCCTGAAGGGCTTGTCTTGGCCCCCAGTTCTTGTGTTTTCAGACCCCCTGTTTCCACCACACCTGTGATTGATACGCTAACGGCTGGGGCTCACGTGCGTCCACACAGCAGGCAGCTGTCCAGAGCAAGGGAGCTCAAGGTCCTAGAGTGACTGGAAGAGAGCTGCTGGGTGTATGTGCAGTGTGAGCTAGGCCTTGGAGAGCCTCCACTTCCTCCTTCACTGAGGGGGGAGTTGTACAGTTCAGGTGACAATCCACTTCCTGTCCCTGCATCTGCCTGTTACCTCTACAAGGCCCCTGGGAAGCCTCCTTGACCTTGGCTGTCACCTTCAGTGGCAGGGCTCTTGCTCCCCATCTCTGTGACCAGAACTCTACTTCATGCCCTTCACAGCAGCTCTCAAGTGGTAGTCAGGTGTGCTGGGGTCCTAGCACCCAGGAGACTGAGCAGAACAATTGTTTAAGTCCAGGAATTCAGGGCCAGTTTGGGCCACAGAGACAGACTCCACTTCAAGCAACCAAAAGGCTGGGGCGGGGCTGTCTATCAGTGGGTAAGAGTGCTTATAGTTTAGTTGGTAGAGTGCTTGTAGCTCAGTTGGTATAGTGTTTTCCTCATCTACACAAAGGGTTTCATTCCTAGCACCTCTTAACCCAGGCATAGTGGCACAGATCTGTCCTAACAGCACTCAGGAGGCTGAGCCAAGAGAATCAGGAGTTCAAGGTTGTCCTCAACTACATAGCAAATTGAGGCCAGCCTGGGCAACATGAGACACTGTCTCAAAGACAAAGGATAAAACAGGACACAAACCAAGTGTGGTGGTGCACACCTTTAATCCCAGCACTTGAGAGGCAGAGGCAGGTGGATCTCTCTGAGATGTAGGCTAAGCCTGGTCTACGTAGTATGTTCCATACCAGCTGTGACTACAGGGAGACCCTGTCTCAAAAACCAGACAAACAAACAAACAAACAAAAGATTCAAACTCTAACCCTCACTGCACAGATCACGTAGGGGAATCTCACAGAATGCTTTCAAACTATGGGCCCTGTGGCCAGCAGTTCACCCATGACCATAAAAAAACCACTAGAACTTTCTTCTCAGAAAAGCTAGCCAGTAGTCACTCTGGTGGCCACAGGGGTGTTCAGGTGCAGCCCCTGAGGCCTCCTCCAGCCCAGGAGAGGACAGTTCTTTGAAGTCAGTCCTCGTTAGTCTTTCTCGTTTGAGGCAGGGTCTCTTTTTTCTGGCTGCTGTGGGTTCCACACGGACTGGCTCACTTGCTTCCGGACAGTTCTGTCTCTGTGCTGCGTCCCCTCCCCCATCTTACTGTAGCCACCACATCCGGCTTTTATGTGGGTTCTGGAGATCTGAACCCAGGTTCTCAGGTTTACATGACAAGTGCTTCCCCGTTAGCCCTCCTCCTCAGCCCTCCGTGGTTCCTTTTTTAAGGCTGGATAGTATTCTCCTTCATACTCTGTTTGTGTTGCCTTTCTGTCTGCTGCTTGGCTGTTGTGGGTTTCCCTTGGACATGTCCTTGGAAGTGGGATGGTTGGACCTGATCAGGTTATGTCTATTTTTGCCAAGTGTATAAACTAATAATAGTAGCAGGTCTTTCAGATTAGAAAGGAGGAAACGTTGTTTCTGTGAAAGCATTCTACCTGGCCTGTGGGGTGTCTGGCAGGGACAGTGGCCTTAGCTCAGGGCCTGTCCAGGCCCAGGTCAGCCCCTCTCTCCAGGCCACCCCAGTCCCAAATGATTCCCACCTGCCCAGCCCTTCAGCCTCTGGTCAACCTGGCTCTCAGAAGGAGCCCTGAGCCGCCACATGGCGGGCCCATGGCGGCTTCCTAGCCCAAGAGCCTGCCAGTGTCTCCGCCTGACATACCATAGCTGAGCGGGTATTTTTAGATGGGCTTTGAAAAGTGGCTGTGTGCTGAGACACATACCAGACGTGTGAGGTCACTGGGCACAGACAGCACTGGTCTGTAGGGTCCTCTTGATGACAGAAACAGAGCTCCGTCCCCACAGGCACCCCTTTACCCTGCAGACCCTGGCCTGACAGTCACCATAGAGGTTGCCATGGAGATATGTCCCCAGTGCTTTCAAGCTGAGCCCTTGACTCTTTGGGGGTGTGGGTGTAAAATCCCATTGTGGAGGCCCATCTGCGGCAAACAGCCCTCATCTGGGCCACCATGGAAACCTCAGCTGAGAGATGGGCTGTCCCTACCCCCACACCGGGGAAAGCAGGCTACACCATGTGCCCTTCATGAGGACTTATTTTAGGTCCTCTTTATTTTTTTTTTGAACACAAGATCTCTGTAGTTCAGGCTAGCCTGGAACTCACTGCAATCTTCTGCCTCAGCTTCCTGACCACTGGACTCAGAAGCAGGGGCTACCAAAGCTCCTTGCTTTAGGTCCTTCTTTTTACAGACCTCTAAGTTGGGAGCCCATACTGTGGGTGACTTCCTTGGGTCTTGGCCTAGGCTGCATATCCCTGTCTCAAAATGGAGGAGGAGCTTGGGCTAGCTGGACCTGTATTTTGTTTTGTGTCCTGTGTCCCGGGCCCAGAGTCCCTGAGGACCTCATACCAAACAAAACCACGAAGCTGTAGCTTCAAGACTGAACTTCAGGGAAAGTGGGGGACAAGCCCAGAGAGGCTAATGTCTTTTTTGAGGGGTCTTTTCTTTTTTGAGACAGGGTCTCCTGTAGCGCCAACTGGCCTGGAACTTGCTATGTGGACTGGCTGGCCTTGAACTCACAGAGATCTACCTGCCTCTGCCTCCCAAGTGCTGAGACTAAAAGTATGTACCACCACACTTGGCTCTAATATCTTTTTAAAAATACGTTTTATTTTTATTTTGTGTATGAGTGTATTGCCTGCATATATGTAAGTGCACCTGTGTCATGCAGTGCCTACAGAGGTCAGAAGAGTACATCACATCCCTTGGAACTAGAGTTATGAATTGTTGTTACCTGCCATATGGTTGTTGGAATTTTAATCTGGGCCCTCTGCAAGAGCAGTCAGTGCTCTTAACCACTGAGCTGTCTCTCCAGCCTGTGGATTGATGTCAGCCTTGGCACAGTGGGTAGGGGGACCTTCCTGAGGGACATAGGCTCAGGGATTCCAGAGCAACTCACCCTACAGAGCTCCATTGTTTTCCTCTATGTCCTCTGTCCACTGATGTCCTGGAAGATTGGTTCCAGGACACATACACACAGTAAGTGAACAAACTAGTAAAAATGTAATGAGAAGGATACACACACCCTCTCTGCCCCTAGACTGTCAGATGGTTGTGCAGACTGGCAGGCACAAGTCAGAGTAGAGTGGGGTGGCTGAGGCCTAAGGAGCATAAGGTCCCAAGCCAGCCTGAGCAACTTAGCCAAACCTGACACCAACAAGGATAGCACTGCTATCTGTGTTGTTTAGGGACAATGAAACCTGT
Source organism: Eospalax fontanierii (assembly GCA_035773235.1). Classification (NCBI taxonomy): domain Eukaryota; kingdom Metazoa; phylum Chordata; class Mammalia; order Rodentia; family Spalacidae; genus Eospalax; species Eospalax fontanierii. The sequence goes on from CM069554.1 coordinate 11,959,481, forward strand.
CGGGTGTCGACTGTTTACAACCAGGGCAGTTTGATGACCTCTGTTGGCATCTTTTTTATGAGTTCCAGATGCTGGTGGCAATTTAGTGGGTTGCAGGCTAGGACGAGTGATGCTGTTCTGCAGTATTTCATGGCTCTCTGGGGAGACTCAAGCAACTGTCTCCTGACCCCAGATAGGACGTGGATGATAGGCCAGGGAACCCGTTCCACCCAAGTTCAACCAAGTGAACCAGGGAGTTTATGGGCTGACTTAGGGGATCAGGGGTGAATTGGGCAGCTGCACCCCATGAAGCCTAGCCCAGCAGCCCTGATGACTCCCAAAAGCTGCATCCCTATGGCCTCTGCACAACTCGGAGGTAACTCCACTGAAGAGTCTTGTCTCCAGCAGCTGTTGCTGCTTTATAACCTTGGGAGGGCCTGTGAATCCTGTGTCAGCATGCAGCTGCAGGTGGAGTGAATGGATGGGTGGGAGGAAGGATGGGTGAGACTCGGCTTCTGGTGTCTGTAGGGTTTGACTGAGAAGCCACCCCAGACTCTGCAGCACGCAGCATGGAGAGTGGCCAGCTCCCATGTGCTTCCATTCTGACTCACATCACCTTTGAATGTGGCCTGTCACTGGGTCCCAAGGAAGTATCTATGAGCAAGGCATGGGGACTCTAGGCCTCTTGTGACTTGTGAGGTCTTGTTCTGTGGAATGATACCCTGCTGAGTCCCCATGGAGGCATCGCTGTCCCCAGTCCCAGAGCTCCTTCCAACAGGGGTCTCTTGCTTCCTTGGTGCAGGTTTACCTCATAGTCTGTGACCCTTGGCTGCTCACTGGTTCATGAAGCCTCCATCTTTGCAGGCTATCTTGTGTAACTCCCTTCAGGCTGCCTCCTGTCTCCATTGTCTCAGTCTTCTTCTGTTGCTATAACTGAATGCTACAGGCTAGAAAATTTATAAAGAAGAAAGATTATTGATCTATATCTGGAGCTCATGCAAACCTGTCATTCTGCTGCATGGGAGGCTAAGGCAGGAGGATGGCTTCATGTTCCAGGCCAGTCTGGGTTACAGAGTGAGACCGGTTCTCAGAAATGAACAGACATTGGAGAAGTGGTTCAGTGGATAAGAGCACTTGCTATGCAAGAGTGAGGACCTGAGTTCAAATCCTCAGTGTTCGACTGGAAAGCCAGGTGAGATTGAACATCTGAGATGCTAGCACTAAGGCGGGGGCAGAGACAAGAGGATGGCTGGGGTGCACTGGCTGCCCACATGACTCCAGGTTAAGTGAGAGACTGTGTTCCAAGGGAATAAGATAGAGAGTGATAGAGTAGGACACCCATGTCCTCCTGACCTCTGACATGTGCACATACATCACACACACACACACACACACACGCACACACACGCACACACACGCACATTTAGCCAAGGTTCTGGAGTTCTAAGGTCAAGAGGCTGTACCTAGTGAGGGCCTTCTTACATTGTGTCGTGGTAGAAGCACCATGAAAGTCAGGAAGCAGCCAGCCCCAAACCGTGTGTGTGTGTGTGTGTGTGTGTGCACGCGCGTGTGCGTGTGTGCTCATGCACATGTTTATATCCATGTATGGAGGCCAGAAGAGGATATCATCTGTCTGCCTCAGTCATTCTGAAGCAGATGCTCTCACTGAACCTGGAGCTCTGCAGTTTGGCTAGGCTAGCTGGCCAGGGAGCCTCCCGGATTCACCTGTCTGTGCATCCTGGGCCTGGGATTACAGATTTATACAAACATGCCCTAACTTTTACATATGTAGGTGCTGGGAACCCAGACTCAGAGCCTCATGCTTGTGTAGCAGCCCCGTGCTCGCGGGGCCCTCTGCTCAGTCCTTCTCTCTCTTCTTACAAAGCTATCTGCCATTGCAGAAACCCTACACTACGCTTCCCAGCCTTCCCCTGGGTTCCCCTAATTCCTCATGCTGGGAATTAAATTTCATTGTGAGCTTTTGGGGTACCACGAAGCCATACCACAGGTGGACAAAACACCACAGCCTGGCCATCGAAACTTCAAAAGCAGATTCTCACAGGTCTACAGCCGGGAAGGTCAGAGTCAAGGCAAGACACATCTAGTACCAGCAGAGCCCACTTCCTGGCTCATAGAAGAGGCATTTGCACTGTGTCCTGCTGGGTGGACGGAGCAAGAGAGAGTACTGTGCTTATATATTTTTTGGAGACAGGCTATGGCTTGGAGCTAGAACCTTGTCTAGAATTCCCCCAGTGAAGGGCTTGAGTCATATCTTAGATGTACGTCCCCTGCCTAGAATCCTCCGTGAGGGGCTGGGGCATGGCTCAGAGGTGAATACAGCCCCTGCCTAGCGTGAGAATCTGGAAAAAAGGTAAAGATCCCCTTTCCGACTTGGCGGCCCAGCACTGGGGCGACTCAGGCTCATGAGTGAGTGGGTCTCCAGGTTTCCTCTCCAGCCTGATGAGCCGCTCCCCAGCTCTCTCTGCCTCAGCCCCCTCCCACTCCAGCTCTGCCTCTTAAAGAGGGGAACACTGTGAGCCCAACCCACTGCTGTCTACTTCCTAACTCACCTTTCTGCTTGTGACCCCAGAACGTCACCTTTCACATTCCACCTGAGGACTGGGCTTCGGGGACCCGTCTGGTCCTCCTCGTCCTTCAGGCACCTCTCTCTCCACCTTGTTCACCATAGCTGGTCTCTCTCTGAAGCTGGAACTCCGCTCCCGACTCCTACCAGTCTCAGCTTTGTCATCCTTTCTGCCCCACAGTCCCACTCTATCCCTCCCCATGGAGAGGGGGGTTGTCATGGTAACGGGGTCCCCAGTCCCCGAGCATCGGTTACAGTGGACATGTAAGAGCAAACCACAGCTTTCCCGTACTTGGGAGGAAAGATTCTACGGCTGATGAGATGGTCCAGAGTAAAGGCTCCCTGAGTTTCATTCCCCAGAACTCACACTGTGGAGGGGAGAGTCAGCTCCCCCAGCTTGTCCACTGGCATGTGGACAACAAGATAAATGCATTTTTTAGTGTTAAGAAAAATAATATTTTAAAAAAAGGAATCTAACTACTGGCGTTTTAGACTTTTATGCTTTTTTTGTTCTGGTTTAATTTAGGTACTAGGGTGGAACCCAGTGCATGATACACCATAGGCCTTCACAGTGCTACACGCCAGCCGAAGAAATGGCATTTTTATTGCCAAACTCTTAAACCCTTAGCATGTTGCCCACTTGGCCACCGTGCACACAGGGAAAACACATGGAGACATACCTTGGCTGCTTGCACTCCTCAGTGTCTTACTGCTAATTATTATTATTACTGTGTGTGTGTCTACCGTCAAGCATGTGTGGAGGTCAAGGAACGATTCTTGGGAGTTGGTTTGCTCCTCCCACCATGTGGGTCCAGGTGCTTGAACTCAGCTTGTAAGGGTTGGCGGCAAGCACCTTTCCCCACTGAGCCATCTTGCCTGCTCTGTGAGCTTCCTATCTGAGCTCTGAGTGATCCACTCAGGGTTGTCTCTGGGGACAGGAATGCAGTGCCCATGAGGATTGTGGGCCAGGGCAGAGGCCTGTGGAAATCCCAAGTCTGTAGTCTGAAATTCTGTCTTTGTTTCCCACAGGCCTTTGGGAATGCCAAAACAGCCCATAACAACAATTCCAGCCGCTTTGGGAAGTTCATCCAAGTCAACTACCTGGAGAGTGGCATCGTGCGGGGGTGAGTTGTCAGGGTGTCTCTACACCAGTGGGGTGCTCCCTTCTCAAGCTAGGGTTCCATATAGCTAGTGTGCTGCCACTGAGGCGCACACCCGTCTGTGAGTGCGCTGCAGAGGGCTTGAGATGAAGGTCTGCGTAGTGGGGTGAGGCAAGGCTCTACTGGCCTTGATCCAGAACAGGTAAGCCTGGCTCAGCCTATCGGCTAGTCTTAATTAGGTTTGTGCTTTGTGAAGGGTAGGAGCATCACAGACAGAGTAAATGTGCACCCCTGTGTCTTCCAGACACGGCTAGTTACCCAGAAAGGGAGACAGTGCTGGGCAGCAGAGTGATGGTCTGCAAAAGCACTGAAGGTGTGTGCGGCCTGAGCAGAGACAGACCGCACATCCACAGGCGGATGTGCAGCACATTCATGGGTGGGTGCATATGTGCATAGATTCTGTGTAGAAGAAAATGGCTGCTGGATGCATGGGACAGAAATGTGGATGGGTGTCCATATGTCCCGATATGGATGACTGTCAAGGTGGCGAACAGTTGTCTCCACTGACAGCTCACACTCTGTGGAGGGAGGGCCACTGGGCTCTTCAGCCTCTGGCAGCTTCTGTTCTTGTGCTCCGTTTCGATGCCTGTGTGACCTGCTCCCCTTGGCCTCTGCCCTTTGATCTGAGTGCCTATGTCCTGACAGGTGACAGGCCCCACACCCAGCCTTCTGTCTCCTGTGACTGGCCTCTTTTCCCTATGTGTGTGCGTGTGTGTGTGCATGTGCATGTGTGTGTTTAAACACACTTCACAAACAGGCATGGTGAGGCATGCCTGTGATCGTAGCACCAGGAGGTGGAAAGATCTGGAGTTAAAGACTCCACCTGGATTAAATGAGACCTCTAAAACATAATCACACACAAATACCTGTCACAGCAACGTAGACGTGCCTAGAAGACATTAAACTTCTTGAAAAAAGCCAGTCACAGAAAGACATGCCATGTATCTCTTGCCTCTGCTAGGCACAGTGTCATCTCATCACTCGGGAGACCGAGGCAAGAGAGCATGAGTTGGCCTGGCTGGCTCAGTGTGTCCCAGAAAGCTGATGGTTGATGTAAGAGCCTTGCCACTCCTGTTCAGTGCCCTTCTTTAGTCTACAGCCTCACCAAAGGCAAGAGGAAAAGGATGAAGGGCCCGAGAGATGGCTCAGTGGTAAAGACGCCTACTGCCAAGCCCAACGACCTGAGTTTAATCCCCGGGGTACCTGCGTGGTAGAAGAGAAAACCATCTCCCGCACGGTGTCTACATGCACGGTGCCCCTTCCAAATAAATGTAATAAATTTTTGAAAGAGAAAAATACAAAAATTGATTTCAGTGTACATCTGTAGGCCACAGTGAACTGTAGGTGTTGGCACAGCTACACTCCTTCCAGAAGTCCTGAGGGGGTCTTTTCTGAACTCTTGGAGTCTCTGGGTCAAGGTGGTCCTTGCTTATGGCCCCATCCCTCCAGCCCCTGCCTTTGCTCACATGACCTTGGTGGTCCCTTCCCTAGATCCTTTAGGGACACTGATTTTTGAGCCACCCAGGTCATCCACCATGGTCTTCTGACCCTTAGTTACCACAAAGATGTTTTTCAAATCTAGTCACCCTGTTTCTTGTGGAGGAGATCTAAGGCCTGTGCGCCACAGCCTGCCAACACTCTTGTGAGTTAGCTTCCCGTAGTGATGGCACCTGAGGTCACTGGCAGGTAGAAGGCTCGTCTGTGCCCTTGGTTTGTACCTGTTGCTTTGGACTTGTGGAGCCCACCTTGGCAGGAACAGAAACCACTGCCATCATGAGCCACAAAAGAGGAAGAGGAAAGGGCCAGGGCTCTACTGTCCCCTTAGTATGCACTCCCCCAAGGACCTAAAGACCTCTTGCTAGGCCCCACCTCCTGAAGGTTCCATCACCCCTGCTCAGCACTGTCTGGGTACCACAATTTCTGCACGCGGCCTTGGGAGGTGGTTTGCACACTTGGGTGTGTGAGTGGTAGCAAATTCTGAGGATCCAGCCATGGTACCTGACTTTGTGAGTGCTTCCATGGGGTAGGGAGTGGGGGTGGCTTGTGGAAGGAGGGGCCTGTGAGGAGTGTGTCTGGGGCTGGATCTTGCCATGCCCCTTCCTCTCATAGATCTTCTGTGCTTTCTCCACCACAGCAAACTGAGACCTAAATGAAGGCTGGATAGACCCTTCCTCCCCCAGCTCACAGCGTGAGTCAGACTCACACTTCTTTGAGCTGTGGGGCCATTAGGGTAAAAGTAAAGTTTTTTAAACAGTCACTGCAATTCAGTGACAGGATTTGATAACCGAGATGACTATAGAGTTGCTCACAGGAGGGTAGCGTACATGTTGTGGAGACACTGGACAAACGGGAGTCGTGACCCAGAAGGAATAGTAGAGGATGGTGTGGAATCTTATCATACTGCTATAATAACACACAAAACTTACGAGTTCTTGACTTCTAGAATTTTCCATTTCATATTTTCAACCCTGGTTACTGTGGGTAACTAAAACCATCAAACATGAAACTGGGGGAAAGAAGGACTTCTTTTAGGTCACACTTCAGGGTCCAGGTGGCATTTTACCATTATTTGTGGACTGGGTTCAGTAGCCAAGCCAGCCCCTCAGATGATGGGTCTGGCCTTGGGTGACCAGATCACTGAGATCAACTTTTCTTCAGGCTTTGCTTGTGACCCACAACCCTGCCCTGCTCAAACACTGCTCTTCACTTCAAGAAAGACATTCCCGCTCCGACGGTCCGCCATGTCATGTCCTAGCTTCCTGCCCTGTGTGCTGCAGTGGCCTCAGGGAGAACAGGCTGGACCCAGTTCCGCTTTTGTCTACTTTGGCATGTGACATTTCTCTTGCTGATCCCTACCAAGGGTCAGGGGCCAGCCAAGCCTGGCCTAGTTCCCCAATCCTGAGGTCTCAGCTTCCTCTGTATGCAGGGATTCAATTCAGAGGGAGACTCAGCCCCAGCAGGACCTCTTGTTAGGACCTGACCTTTAAAACAATGGGGCAGGCTGGTGAGATGGCTCAGTGGGTAAAGGCACTTGCAGCCAGGCCTGACAACCTGAGTTGAGTGCCAGCCTACATGATGGAAGGGAGAACCAGCGCCTGAAAGTTGTCCTCTGACCTTTACCCAGAAGCGATGGGACAGACCCCAACGCAGATTTTATTAATTGAAGACAAATAAAAACAAGGATTGGGGAAAGGGAGGTGCTGTTATCTGCGCAGTAGCAGCCAGTTCCGTACACAAACCCTGGCCTGCTTTCTGCTGGGGCAGAGTCACTGCCCACTGGGCACAAGCACAGGAATTCCAGAAATCAGGTGTAACCTCTCTCACCACGAGGATGAAGTGGGGACAGGGTTTGGAGTTGAATGGCTATTGGCTTCAGGAAAAGGTAGAAAAAAATCATTTGTGCCAGGTGTGGTGAAGCCCACCCAGGCACTCTAGAGGATCACGGACTCCATAGTGAGACAGTGTCTGAAAAAATAAAGGAAGAAAAGGTTTTCTTCTCTGTGTGAGGATGCAGAGTCCCTGCGTGCCCTCAACGCTGCCGTGCGCCGGAAGTCCCCCGCAGTAGTGCTGCCTACGGAGGCCCTGCCTGCTGCCGTGCGCCGGAAGTCCCCCGCAGTAGTGCTGCCTACGGAGGCCCTGCCTGCAGATCAGCCACCCCACACTGCCCTCGTGCACCGCTGTTTCCCATAATGAAAACACAAGTCGGGGATGAGGGGCTGCAGGACCTCCCCGCCCCCGGCCAGCCAACAGCTCTGGTGGGTGAAGCAGGAGCCCGCCTTCTGTCCTGTGGGGCCCTGCAGGGGGGCCTGGGCTCCCTCTGTCATTGGGAGCTACAGCACCTACCCTGGTCGGGCAGGAATTCCTGATAACATCATAGATGGTGTTGGGGACACACAGGTCCCCAGGAGGCAGTTGCCCGATCTCACAGCTTGAGCAGCCATAGTCTAAGCACTCCAGATCCAGGTTTTCAAGCCCACCATTTGCCAGAGGTGGAAGTCCCATGCCTGTGCCTTGAGGCATTGGACACACACAAAATCTCTTTAAAGGACTTCTGGGGGTCTGGATAGCTGGCTCAGCAGGTAAAGTGCTGTAGTGAGGGCTGGACTTGGTATTCCCAAAACCAGCTCTTTGTCATCCCCGTGGTTAGGAGGTGCAGATGGGGGTCCCCAGAGCAGGCTCTTAGCTGCATCTGTGAGCATCAGGTTCAGCACGAGACCCTGCCTCCATGTATAAGAGAGTATTTGAGGAACACACCTAATACCAACTTCAGGCCTTCACATGGATCTGCATACATGTGTTCCCACACATATGTGAAGATGCATTCACATGCTTCCTCCAAAAGACTTTCAGGTTATATGCTGGGTGTGGAAGGCATCTTTGTGATGCATAAATTGCATGTTTGTAGCTGGATGTCGTCCCCAAGACATTTTATCATATACATACAGGTATTTCAATAACTGCAAAAAGGGCTGGAGAGATGGGTGAGTGGTTAGCAGCGCTTGCTTTCATAGAGGACCTGAGTTTGCATCCCAGCAATCCATATCAGCTGACTCACAACCACTTATAACTCCAGCCCCTGGGCATCTGATGCCTTCTTCTGGACTCCTTGAGCAACTGCACTCATGCACAAATACACACACAGAGAATTCAAAATAAAAATCGGGGACTGGAAAGATGCCTCAGTTGATTAAGAGCACCATAGACATATGGATAGATATAATTAAAATAAAATCTTGGGATTGGAGAGGTGGCTCAGTGGTTAAGAGCACTGGCTGCTCTTGCAGAGGACCTGGATTTGATTTCCAGCATGCGCATGATGACTAACAACTGTCCATAACTCCAGTTCCAGGGAGTCTGATGCCCTCTTCTGACCTCCATGGCTGTTGTAGGACAGGGGTGACCTACTTACATCCAAGTGATATACTTTTACACATAAAATAAAACGAATAAAATATTTAAAAATTAAGGTCTTAAAAAATAAACTGGTAAAAGGAACCCCAAATGGTTGTGGTCCCCAGCATTGATCTATTTTTAAGTTTTATTTATTTTTATGCATATAAGTGTTTTGCCTGCGTGTATTTAAGTGCACCCATGTTTTACAATGCCCATTGAAGGCCAGAAAAGGGTGTCAGATACCCTGGAACTGGAGTTACAGACAGTTGTTGGTTGCCATGTGTCCATTGGGAACTGAACCCAGGTCCTCTGCAAGAGCAACCAGTGCTCTTAACCTCTGATCCATGTCTCCAACCCCAGTCCCCAGCATTTGAGATGAAGAGGACTCAGTCCATGTTGAGGTTGGGCTGTAGGGACACTGGTCAGTATGGCACCTCACACTTCACAGCCTGGAGGCCCCAGGGGCTGTGGGGAAGAAATGTGAGAAGAAACACTCTTCTTAGTGACCAGCCCATAGCAGAAGGTCAGATGGATAAGTACATTCAGGTTCCTGCATGGATCAGAGATCCAGACCCCTGCTCTTCAAAGACAGTGACCAAAGTGAGGTTTGGCTCAGGGAAATGGCCAAGCTGGTACAGTGCCAGCCACACAAGCCTGACAACCTGAGTTCAGTGCCTGGAGCCCACCAGAAGAACTGGAGGTCGGGGCGCACATCTGTGATCACAGTGCTCCTGTGAAGAGATAGAAGGCTGAGCTAGGAGAATCAGCCAGCATCTCACTGGCCAGAGAGCCTGGCGCTCAGGCATAGCAGAGACAGGAGAGGCTGGCCTGGTTGAACTGAATTGTCAGCTTGACACGGTGAGAGCCGTCTGAGAGGAGAGTCTTGACTGAGGGATTTCCCAGGTTAGATTGGCCAGTGACCATGTTGTGAGGAGTATCTTGATTGGTGATTGATTAAGGGTTGGGGGTGGCAGCCCACTGTGGTAGACTCCATCCCAAGGCAGGTGGTCCTGAGTTGTAAAGTAGCGGAACTTGAGCCAGTGAGTGAGTGAGCCAGCAAACAGTATCCTCCATGGTTCTTGCCTTAAGGTTCCTGCCCTGACTTCCCTCAGTGACAGATTGTGACCTGGAAGTGTAAGATGAAATAAATCCTTTCCTCCCCAAGTTGCTTTGGTCAGAATGTTCAATAAATCATTTTCTTTCAAAGTGAGGGGCTAGGGTACAGCTCAGCAGTAGAGTGCTTACCTAACCAATGCACAGTTCTGAGTTCCATCTCTGGGACTGCAGAAAACTGAAAAGGGAAGGAACAGCAAGCCCCAGCCTAGAGGTGGTACCTGAAAACCATACAGCCCACCAGTGTCTTGTGCTTGCATATATAAAGAGCATATATGGTTCAATAACGGAACTTTCTCTGTAAGAAAGTATGACAAGACTTCATCAAAAAAAGTTAGGAGGTCAGACTTGGTGGTACACACCTGTAATTCTAGCACGCAGGAGGCATAGGGCAGATAGAATTGGGATTTTCACTCAGCCTGTGCTACATAGGGAGACCATTTCAAAACACAGAACAAAGGACTGGGAGTCTGGTTCGGTGGTAGAACACTTGCCTAGCGTGTGTCAGGCCCTGGGCTCCAGCCGTAGCAGCACACTCACAAAAACAAGTTGTACATTTTCCCTAAAGTTTTCATTGCATTTGTTTGCATTAGGGGAGGATGCGGAAGTGGAGATGAGAGGACAGCTTGCTAGAGCCAGTCCTCTCCCTCAGACATGCAAGTCCCAGACATCCAGCATGGGTCCTCAGGCCTGGCAGAAAACACCTTTATCCGCTGAGCCCGCTTGTTGCCCCAAGTTGTACACTTTAAATATTAGCAGTTTATTATATGTGTCATTAAAAATGAAGCCATCAAAACAATCAATAACAGAAGAATGGGTAAATGAATGAAACCACCACAGTCTCAGGTTTCACGTTGGACCTTTGAATTAGCGTGTACACATGCACATGAGTAAAACTGGGTTATGAACTTCTAAACATGCTGCTGTTGGGAAAACATCCCCTTTGGATTGATGATGGAAGCAGAGGACACCCTGCTGGTGCATTCTGTGATCATGTGCATCCTCTCTGGGGTGGGTTTCCATGTCCACGGTCAGCCCAGTCTGGGAACCCCGTGGTTCTTTGAGATCATAGTCTGGACGCAAGGTGACATTTAGGACGTTTGCAGCTACTGGCCTGGTGCCAAAGGAAGCTGATTTGCAGATGATGGTGCCATGGTACATGGACTAGACCAGAGCACAGACGCAGGCCGAAGGTGGGGCTCAGTGCTGCAGTGCTTGCCTCTCATTCAGGATGCCAAGACAAAAAACTCAAGGACGGAATGTCAACAGAATGAAAATGTGGTTGCTCTCTCTCTTTTTTAATGACAGGGCTGTTGTGGAAAAATACCTGCTTGAGAAATCTCGCCTCGTGTCCCAGGAGAAGGATGAGAGGTAGGGCACGGTCAGTTGGAACTCTGGGCACAGTCCGGCCCTACTCTTTCTGTGCTCAAGGAAGAAGCAAGTGTCCCGGAGCCTGGGCACCTGGGGAGCTGGCTCTGCATTCCTGGAGCAGAGCCTGTGCAGACTTGTTCTCTCCACATTCTGTCCCCTAGGCTTCAAGCCTTGTGGTCCTTACCACCCAACCCTCAGGGTGTCATCCGCCCAGGCCTAACATGTGCTTGGATTAGCACAGGCACAAAGCCCAGCCCTAGAGGCTGAGGCAGGAGGACTTTGGGTTCCCGCCAGGCTGAGCTTCAGGGCAAGACTCTTAAAATAAGCAAGGAATTGGAGAGGGTTCATTGGTTAAGAACACTGGCTGCTCTTTGAGAGGACCTGGGTTCAGTTCCCAGCACCCACATGACGACTAACAACTATCTATAACTCCATTTCCAGGGGATACAATGCCCTCTTTTGGTCTGCATGGACATTGCACAACACGGGAGGCACTTACATGCAGGCAAAACATCAATGTAAATAAATAAATAATAAGAAATGAAAAATGAAGCTGTGTTTGACACGTGATGGCACTTTCCCCCCACTGCACCCACTTGAGAAGTTTTCTCTTTAAGTTTGAGTCCCACCACGCACACTGCACCTAACGACTGTTCGTCTCTCCAGTTCCAGAGGATCCAATGCCGCACTCCGCTGTCCTCCACGGGCATTGCACAGCATGGGTCCGCTTACATGCATACAAGCATAACACTCATACACATAAAAAAAAATAAAAATAGGGCTGGAGAGATGGCTCAGTGGTTAAGAGCACTGCAGAGGACCTAGAGAGATGGCTCAGTGGTTGAGAGCACTGTAGAGGACCTGGGTTCAATTCCCAGCATCCACATCGCAGCCAGCAACCATCTGTAACTAGCGTTTCAGGGGATCTGATGCCCTCTTCTGACCTCTGTGACCATTGCGTGACACGGGTGCCCTTAACATACTTGCAGGCAATAGACTCGTGCACATAAAATAAAAATAAAATATTTTGGTAAAAATAAGTCAAATATAAAAATTTAAAAAATTACACTGTTTTTTATCCTGACGTGGTGGCACATTTTAAACCCAGCACTCAAGGAGGCAGAGGCAAACAGATTTCTGTGAGATCGAGGTCAACATGGTCTATATAGCAAGTTCCAGGCCAGCAAAATCCTGTCTCAAAAAAATTAATATTTCGTGTGTGATGACTGCAAAGCTCCTTTACCTGCTGAACATCTCATCTCCCAATACAGATTGAAGTCCACATGTATTTGAAGTGACTTTTCTTCCCTGTGAAATCTGGTGGTGGTTGGAAAGGTGGCAGGGCCTGTCCTGGCAGACTGACTTTTCCTTCCGGTTTATGACCTACAGGAACTACCATGTGTTTTATTATTTGCTGCTGGGTGTCAGCGATGAAGAGCGCCAAGAATTTCAGCTCAAGCAGCCCCAAGACTATTTCTACCTCAACCAGGTAAACAGTCGTGGAGCCGCCACAGGCTCCTTCTCTGTTCCCCTAGGCTGTTTACCACGCAGGTCAGAGGCCTCCCGCCTGGCCCAGCCCCACAGAGGCAGCACAAAGGCGGCCATTCATCCCCAGCCCTGAGCCCCTCCTCCCTATCCAGCCCCATTGCCCTGTGTGCCACCCTCTAGGTCAGAAGCGTCCAGAATGCTGTGCCTTTGTTTTTTCAGCATAACTTGAATATTGAAGATGGAGAAGACCTGAAACATGATTTTGAAAGACTTCAGCAAGCCATGGAGATGGTGGGCTTCCTCCCTGCCACCAAGAAGCAGTAAGTGGGCAACTGAGCTGCCAGGCAATGACCAGTCAGTCCCTCTTGAGATCTGACCTACGGCCCTATAGACAGTAGGCAGCACCTATAGACAGTACAGGACAGGCCTCAGCCAGGAGTCACTGGCGGACTTCAGTCCAAACTGAATTGGGGTGTGATCAAGCACCCCCCGATACCAGCATTCAGAACAGTAAGGCGGGAATATTGTGTATTTAAGACCAGCCTTTGCTGTATAGCAAGACTCTGTCACACACAAAAAATAAGGAAAAGTAGTAAATAAGTTTATAAGCCAGGTATGGTGGCTCACAGCTATAACCCTAGCACTCAAGTTTATAAGCCATAGTCATAGCACTCAAGCAGAGGCAAGGGGTATCCTGCAAGTTCAAAGCCAGCCTAGTCTCCATAGCGAGTGTGAGGCTAGACAGAACTAACTAAGATCCTGTCTGAAAACAAAAACAAACAAGCAAAGGAGCTGGAGTAAGCCAGGCCTGGTGTGAACCTGGGACCTCAGCACCTAGGAAGATATAGGTCCCAGGCCAGCCTGGGCTACATAGAAAACCCTCTTCAAAACAATAGAAGGGTTGGGACTGGGGTTCGCTGGGTAGAGCTCTTGCTCAGCATGTATCAAGCCCTGGGTTCCATCCCTTGCACCACATAAAGGAGGCGTGGTGACACACAGGCCTGTCGTCCCACCACCTGGGACGGGGGACAGGAGGATCAGAGGTTCAAGGTCATTCTCAGATACATAGGAGGTTTGACCCCGTCATGAGGAAGCGGGCAGGGGAGGAAGAAAAGGAGAGGAGAGAAGCAGCACACAGAGCCCCACAGCAGTCTCTCTCCCCAGGATCTTCTCTGTACTCTCAGCGATCCTGTACCTGGGCAATGTCACTTACAAGAAGAGAGCCACAGGCCGAGATGAAGGCCTGGAGGTTGGCCCCCCTGAGGTGTTGGACACCCTGTCCCAGCTCCTGAAGGTATGTTTCTGATCACCATCCCTCCCCAGACTTACTTTGGGCGCTCTGTTCTGTGGGGCGGCCAGCCCAGCCCAAGATAGCAGCCACCTCTCAGTGCAGGCGGACAAGTAGCTGCAGCTTCCTTTTCTGCTAAGGATTTTGTAAACCATGGCGTGTTTTTGCTTCCTCCCTGCCGTATCCGAGATGCCCCTTCCTCATTTCTATGTGTATGTGACTATGTACCCCTCTGGTCAACAGAGGACAGTTCTGTGGAGTCACCCTTTCTTTCCACCTTTATGTGGGTTCCAGGGATTGAAGTCAGATCATCAGGCTCACGTGGCAAGCACCTTTACCTGCTGAGGCATCACATCAGCCTCCACGTTACTTTGAGTCAGGGTGTCTCACTGAGCGTAGAGCTCACTGATTATCTGGACTGACATTTCTGTGGACTCCAGCGTTCTCCTGTGTCCCTACTCCCAGCACCTTGCCCCTTTTTACACACGGGTGCTGATGCTCCGAGTTCAAGTCCTAGTGCTTTTGTAGCAAGCCCTTTACCCACTGAGCCACCTCATCAGCCCCCTCCCTCATTTATACAGAACTATGCCAAGACCCCCTCCTATTTCAGCCCTTCAAGACAAGCCCTTTCTTGGGGAGCTAGAGAGATGGCTCAGGGGTTAAGAGCATATTCTGCCCTGGCAGAAGTTCAGTGCCCAGCACCTACATTGACCCAGCTCACAAATGCCTGTAACTCCAGCTCCAGGGGATCCGACACCCTCTTCTGGTCTCTGTGGGTACCTGTATGCCCATCACATACCATTCCCCCAACACAGCCAAAATATAATAAATCTAAAAACAATAAAACCGTAGTTTGTGGAGCTGTTTGTAGTTCAGTTGATAGAGCGCTTGCCTATCATGTGTAGGTGCCGGGTTCTGTCCCAGCACCACATAACCTGGCATGGTGGCACACACCTTTCATTCCAGCACTGAAGGGGGAAGGAAGAAGAATGAAGAATTCAAAGCTAGCCTTTGCAAGTTGCAGGCCAGCATGAGCTACATGAAACCCTGTCTCAAAAGAATTTAATTACAATTTTCAAATATAGCCTGGGACTAGGCACTGTTGCACGGGCCTGTAATCTGCCTCTGGAGGCTGAGGCAGGAGGCAGGATAGTTCAGGGGCTGAGCGGGTGACTGAGCGGCTTCAAGGGTAACTTGGGCACCTCAGTGAGACCCTGTCTTAAAGTAAAAAGAAATGAATGCCAAGGCTGGGGATGTGACTTGCTGCTAGAGTGCTTTTTCCTGTGCTTAAGGCCTGGGTTCTGCTCCCACACACGGGTGGCTACTGCTTTGAGTAAAGCTTTCCCCTTCTTGACTTTCTCAGTTCGTTCCCAGCTGGGGAGGTTCTACCCCTGGGGACCCTTCTGGGCATTGTCTGGAGACATTCCTGTTCTGCACACTAGGGTTCGATACTGACACCTAGAGCCTGTAGGCCACAGTGCTCAGAGCAGAGCTGGTAGTGCAGAAGTCCAGGTCCAGCTCACACTTGGAGAGGGTATAACACACCTGCCTTCGGTTTCTGTGTCCTTGTTCCTTGGCGCTGCTAGAGATGGAACCCAAGGGCCTGGAGCCTACTGGACAAGAGCTGTACTGCCGAGCCACACCCATAGCCTAACCTTTGTTTTTGTTTAGTTTGGATATTTTTATTTTTTATTTTTGAGACAGAGTCTCATTGTGTCGCCTTGTCTGGCCTGAAAATCACTGAGCAGACCAAGCTTGCCTTGAATTCACAGAGATCCACCTGCCTTTGATCCCAAGTGCTAGGATCCAAGCGGGGTGCCATCATGCCTGGCTTTTGTTTTGTTTTGCTTTTTTGGTCTTTTTTTGAGACAAGGTTTCCTGTGGCCCCAGCTGACCTTAAACTCGCTATTTAGACAAGGCTGGCCTTGATCTCACGGAGATCCACCTGCCTCACCCTCTTGAGTGCTGGGATTAGAGGCATGTGCCACCATGCCCAAGTAAGAATTATTTTATTATTTTATGTATTCATGTCTGTGTGTGAGTTTGTGCACATGTACTCAGGTGCCTTCAGAGGTCAGAAGAGGTGTAGAATCCCCTGGAGGTGGAGTTAAGGGTGATTGTAAACTGCCCTGTTTGGTTGCTGGGAACTGAACCTGGGTCATCTGAAAGCAGCCAGTACTCCTAATCATCCATTCTTCGCACTCTCCCTTTTTTAAAGATAGGGACTCATGTAACCCAGTCAAGCTTTGAACTCCTGATTCTCGTGCGTGTCTCACAGGCACTAAGGCGACAGGTGCACACCATCACACTAAGCTTCCTTTCCGGTTTCTTAGCATAGACGCATCGGCAGCTCACCGAGGGGGGAGGGTAGCCTCTGCTGAGCTCTGGAAGCTGGGGATCTTCCTCTCTGAGTTCTTGCTACTGGCTGCAGGGACCAGGCCATGAATCCCCAGGTGAATTCCTAGCACATAGTAGGGAACCAGCTGGAGGGGTGGGGTGCACAGCCTCTCCTGGGGGCCAGAAGAGCCATTTCCCAAGGAGCACGCTCTGTAGCCTGAGGGCAGTTCCGTCCGCCTCCCTGCCTGGCTGCTGAGCCTCCATTCCCCATCTCCCAGCACTTGGGATCTAGCCTCTGCCACAGACATCCCCACAGGCTTCTCAGCCCTGTGTTCTCTAACACCTGGCACCTCATGACTTCTCAGCTCCTGTCTCTCTCTCTTGGACCCTCACACAGGTAAAGCGAGAAATCCTGGTGGAGGTCCTGACCAAGAGAAAAACAGTGACAGCCAATGACAAGCTCATCCTGCCTTACAGCCTCAATGAGGTGAGTGCCAACAGAGAGCTGGCAGGGGCTGAATGCTGCTGGGAGCCCTCAGTGAGGCTGGCTCTGAGGATTCCAGGTCCTGAATTGACTGTCAGAGTCCTGGTGGCCATGTGTGCTCAGTCAGGGTGCAGGCAGCTTCCGATCATTCTGAAATCACCGGGGTCCATCACATACTCACAGCCAGGGACAAACCCACCAAGTGCTGAGCCCAGTAGATGATTTGTTCCTCAACGCTCATCATACCAGAGAGCTTCACATGGCAGTCGGGCACAGCAGGAGGTTAGCAATAACCTTAGAACAAGAAAACAGAAGTAATGAGGTGTGCTGCCGGTCATGGGACGTGGCCTCTCCTCTCAGACAGCTCCCTGGACTCTGCACGTGAAGGAGGTGCTTTGTGACAGGTTTGGCAAATCTGAGCTAGCAGCATCTCCTCTTTATTTCTGTCATCATTGCACTTTAGCCCACACTAGCCTTGAATTTACAGCAGTGCTCCTGCCTCAGTCTCCCCAGTGTGGGGATGATGAGTGCATACCACTGTCCCCAGCCGTCCATCTAGCCCCTATGCGTGTGCTTCCTCCACACAAGCACCTGTGTGCAGCAGTCACTGCTGAGGTAACGGGGATAAGCTGGATAGCCAGAGAGGATGCAGCCAAACCACCTCAGTACTCAGTGTGCAGTTTTTGTTTTATTTTTCAAAGTTACAGAGCCTATCAGATCCCAAAGCTGGAAACAGTGACTCCTCACCTTGTACCAGAAAAGAGTGACAGGCCTTGGCTGGGGCATGACCACTCTGTGACCATGGTGGTGGGTCTGCTCCTCGGCCTTCCTGTATGCTTGTTTCCTGTCTTGTATCTTTTCTTTTACATCTCAAGGGCCATGTGATGTAAATTAGGGTGGCATCAGGAAACCCCCAATGGCCAGGAATGGAGGGTTAGCTGTCAGGGCTCTCCCTGAAGGAGACTGCTCAAACATTCCAGCTGCACCAGGGACAGTCTCAGCCCATATGGGCTGAGGCATCCCCATAGGACAGAAGGTCTCTACAGCCCACTCCAACTACATGCGGCTCAGGGACCACCCCCACCCCCAGAGGCCATGAGAGCTGGATCCCCCCATAGGCCATGTGAGCCAGGGTCCCACAGAGGCTGTGGGAGCCATGATCCCCCAAGGCCATGGGAGTTAGGGTTCCTCAGAATCCATGTGACTTGGGTCCCCAGCAGAGGCTGAGGGTCCCTGGCAGAGGCTGTTTTCCACATGGCTCTTGCCTTGACATCAAGGAAAGTCAAATCTGGGGATGTGTCCCTAATGAAGGCAGCTGGTAACACCCGGAAACTGGACAGACTCTGCAGCGGGGCCATGGGACCAGGCTCCGCTGGCTGCTGGGCTGCACTCACACACTCAGTTGGTTCGAAGCCTCACACCTAGGCTCGATGCTAGAACCTGAGGTTCAGCTGAACTGCTGTATGTCCAGGTCCTGCTCTTGACACTGCTGCAGCTGTAACCTAGGCCAAGTGTGTGTGAATACACCTGGACATAGGCGAGACCCAGGGAGCACCACAGGAGACTAGGGATAGCTTGGTCTGTGAACTGCCTGCCACGTCATGAGGGCCCAGATGCCCAGTGATGTCCATTAGCAGTCCAGCTCTGGGGAGGGGGAGGCAGGAAGATCAGGAGTTTGATTATCCTTGGCTACACAGTGAGTTTGAGGCCAGCCTGGGCTATGTGAGACTTGGTCTCAAGAAAGAAAAGAACTCAAGTGATTCACCAAGTCTACAGAATTATGAGTTGGCCCCGCTTAAGGTGAGCTGCCCCTCTGTCCACAGGCTATAACTGCCCGAGACTCAATGGCCAAGTCTCTGTATAGTGCCCTGTTCGACTGGATCGTGCTGAGGATCAACCATGCTCTCCTCAACAAGAAAGACATGGAAGAGGCCGTGTCGGTGAGTGTCCAAGCCCTGAGCCAGGCAGGGACAAACCGCATCCCAATGGACAGACTGTGACATCAGGAACCCTGGTGTCTGCAACTCAGTGTCCACACAAGAGCCCAGAAGTATGTTCTCAGCCTTGCCAGCATGTAGACATGAGGTCCAGGTTCCCTAGCCAGTGCCAAAAGAAGATTCCAGTTTGACAGGGCTAGAGAGATGGTTCAGCCGTTAAGAGCGCTGGCTGCTCCTGTAGAGGACATGGGTTCCAGTTACAGCACCCACATGGTGTTTACCAATGGTCTGTATCTTTAGTTCCTGGGGATCCTATGCCCTCTGGCCTCCTTGGGCATTGCAAACACAAGTGCATTCATATTCATGCAGACAAAACACTTATATACATTAAATAAAAATAAAAAAATAACTTTTAATATTCCCATTTACAAAAATGATGGGTGGTGCCCAGGGCCCTCAGGACCAAACAGATCCCCCTGAGCAGGATCCGCTCAGGAACGTAACCATGCCTGTCTCTCCAGTGCTTGTCTATTGGGGTCCTGGACATATTTGGGTTTGAAGACTTTGAGAGGAACAGCTTTGAGCAGTTCTGTATCAACTATGCCAACGAGCAGCTGCAGTATTACTTCAACCAGCACATCTTCAAGCTAGAGCAGGTGAGCCGCCCAGCCCTCCACTGCCTGCCCTGGGAGATGAGGAACTGGGTCAGCTAGTCCTGTCAGTGTGCAGTCTGGTGACTGGCACCCACAACCCTCAGTGTCCACGGGTCCTGCTTTAGGGCTACAGAATTCCTGAGTCCTGGATGCTCTGGTCCCTTGTGTTTACCATCCTTTGTAGCCTACAAGCCCTTCCAGGTGGTCAGGACCTCTAGCCACGGCTCTATCAACGTGTGACAGTTCTGTCATGTTGTTTGGGATGTGATGGTGAGAGAGATGTCTGGGTCCCATGCAGCTGTTCAGAACAGTGTCTCTTCTCCTCTTGTCCTTTGGTGGTGGCCACTGCACATGGGAACCCGTGGACACAGGGAGATAGCCACATGCCTTTTACAACCTTGTCTAAGGTTATCCAGTTACACACTTACTTTCAAACCCCACTTCGGGCCCCGGAGACCTCCTTCCTGCCTAGGAGGTCTCTAGATCTGATGATACTCCAGCCCTGGGTTAGTGGAATCATACTGCATGTGGTGTTCTGTGACCAGTGTGTTTAATTCAGGACAGTGTCCCTGTTTCTCAGCACAGTTTTGCCGGTGTTGGGATTCCATTCCTGTTGAAGGCTGAGTAGCATTCCACTGCATGGCTCAACCAGGTTAGATTTATCCACTCAGCCTTGGCTTCTATATTTTGTCTTATAAATATTGGTGCCAGGAACACAGGCGTACAAGTGCATCTTTGGCTTGCAGCTTTCTATTCTCTTTAGTCCCACCCAAGAGTAGAACTGCTGGCCCCGATGGTGATCCTATAGTTTTCATTTTCTGAGGAGCTGCCCATCTGTTCTCACAAATGATAAGGTACTATCGGTTGCCCACCCAGGCTGGGGGGAAAACAGTGGACTAGCCTCGGAATCTCCCTTAGGACCCAGAGCACTGGCAAACATGCCCTAGAATTGTTCTTGGTCAAAAGGAAAGTTGAGAAAAATCCTACCCAGCCCACATCCAGGCCAGTGTCATGAAGTTGTGATCCACAGGCCATCTTTGGACCTTGTCTTCCCAAATGGGAAAGTCCTTTCTTCCTTTCTTGTTCATTTGTTTTGTTTTGGAGGCAGGTCGACATGTAGCCCAGGCTGGCATCGAACTCCTTGTTCTCCTGCCTCGGCCTCCCAGGGCTGAGTGGGCCTGAGTCTCAGTGGGGCAGGGATAGGGTCTGAAAGGTCTGCTCTGTCACTGCTGGTGCCAGGTGCCTTCCACGGCTCTTCTCTCCATGTTCTCGTTCATCCTGATCCTGTAAATGTTTGGCTTGTTTTACAATCGAGGGGTCTGGCTTCCAAGCAGTTTGAACATGGCTGCTCTGAACCATGTGATGTAAGAAGAAAGAGACGGGCTCGGGCTCTTCAGGCTGTGTCGGGGAGAAAGGAACATAAAGTGACTTTTTTGTTGTTTTTTTAAGATAGGCTCTCACTTTGTAACCCCAGCTGACTTGTAACCCCCAGTCTGGCCTTGCGCTCAGAGATCCACCTGCCTTTGTACCACCACACCCAGCCTCAGTTTTCATTTTGATTATATGTTGACATAATCATGTTTGGTGTGGGGTAATACTAATTTGTTTTCTGCTACTCCAATGAAATCCCCAAGGCTGAGAATGTCATACAGAGGTCTATTTAGCTCCTAGTTTGGAAAGATGTGAATGTGTGTGTCTTCACACCGCCCCCAGTGTTACATCGCAGTGGGAGAACATGTGAGAACAGATCACACGCTGACACGAGAAACCAGGACTGCACTGACGTGGCAGGTGTGACTCAGGAGGTGGCAGACCATCCGGGGTTCAAGGTCACCCTCCAGTACATAACAAATTTCAGGCCAGCCTGGGCCACATGAGACCCTATCTCAAAAAATCAAAGTGCCGTGCTGTGGTCAACGCCTGGGAGCATCTTGCTCCCGTGGGAGTTTGCTTACGTCTGGTCAGCGTCCCCATCCATGGGTATGAATCTGTAGATTGAAGCTGCCTTTGTTTTATTTCTTTACATTCATTTGGGATATGTATGTGTGTGCACACATGCATGCCATGGCGCCCCTGTGGAGGTCAGAGGACAGTTTGCCAGACTTGGTTCTCTCCTTCCATCATGTGAATCCTCTGAACCAAACTCCAGTTGTCAGATTTAGCTGCAAGCCCTTTTACCCACTGAGCCATCTCCCAGCCCCCAATCAACTTTAAATGGAAAATACCTCTTTTATTGCATTGATAGTGACTGTTTTGTTCTTGTGATTCCCTAAATGATAGAGCAACAGCTATTTACATTGTAGTAGTGGCTGAAAGTCATGTAGATGTGATTAAAGTCTTCAGGAGGAGAACTGGAGAGTGACTCAGAGTAGAGCCCCTGCCTAGAATCCCTTAGTAATGAGCTGGGGGTGTGGCTCAGGGTAGAGCCCCTGCCTCGACTCTCCCAGTGAGGGGCTGGGGATGTGACTTAGGGGTAGTACTCCTGCCTAGAATCTGCCAGTAATGGGTGGGCACGAGGATCAGAGGTAGAGCCCCTGCCTAGTATGTGCTAGGCTATGTAGCACTGCATACAAAGGGAACACTCTCCTGAGTCAGAGGTACTGAGCCTAATCCATCCTTACCCTCAGGAGGAGTACCAGAGCGAGGGGATCACATGGCACAACATTGACTACACCGACAACGTGGGCTGCATCCACCTCATCAGCAAAAAGCCCACTGGCCTCTTCTACCTGCTGGATGAGGAGAGCAAGTGAGTGTCCCTGCCCTGTCCGCTTGGCCCCTATGCAAACATGGGGCCGAGTCAGTTTTCCTGAGCTGCTCAGCTTCTCACAGCCATTTGGCCCAGCATCTGAGCCTCACCTACCCACAGTGTCCATCCGGTGTGAGGCCAGCCTGTGCCTGCAGGACCATATCCTCCCAGAGTTCTCAGTATGGTCTGCCCTCATATATCAGAGCTGGACACAGGGTTGGGCAGCAGTGTGAGCAGTTGTGGCTCAGGCTTTGCACCCTCAGCCCTCTGACTGGGGCACATTAGCAGGGGTGCCTGTAAGCTGCCTGCCTCACTGGCCCAGATGGCCTTGCAGACATCAGGCAACGTCTGGTTAATCTCCATAGCTACCTTAACACGTGACTCTCCTGGTCCTAGAGACCATGGATCCCAGATCAAGGAACTGGGAGAATCTTTTAGCGCCCACCACAAGGACAGGATCCCAAGATGAGCGACTGAAGAGGATCAAAGAGTGCCAGGCATGGTGGCGCCCACCTTTAATCCCAGCACTTGGGAGACAGAGGCAGGTGGCTCTCTGTGAGATCAAGGCCAGCCTGGTCTACAATAGTGAGTTCAGGCCAGCTGTGGCTACAAGGAGACCTTGTCTCAAAAAGACCAAAAAAGAGGAGCAGAGGATTATTTTGGCTCACGGTTCCAGAACTTTCTCTGTCTGTGGTTGCTTGGACTTGACATGAGGTAGAACATTATGGCAGGAGCACATAGTGGGAGCTGCTTACCATACAGTGGGCCAGAAAGCCGTCAGAGGGTTGGGGCTGGGCTCAGCTGGTAGAGCACTCACCTAGCATGCCGAGAGGCTTGGGTTCCATTCCAACTTAAACCAGACAGTATGGCACACAACTGTCATCCCATCGCTCAGAAGGTGGGGACGGGAGGGTTAAGAGTTCAAGGTTATCCTCAGCTACATAGCAAGTTGGCCAGCCTGGGCCACAGAAAACCTGGAAGAAGCAGAGCAAGGAAGGGGCAGCGTCCCATAATTCCCTGTGAGGTTTCATTCCCAGCACGCTGACTTCCTCCCACAAGACCCTGCTCCTAATGTTCTGTCACTGCTGGCCATGGGCCTGTAGAATCCATGATACAGCCAGAGATAGGTTTGACTTGCTGTCTTCTGAGCAGCCTAGCCTCTAGTGACTCTTACTGTAGGCACAATATTCCAGTCCCACCCATATCAGCCGGCCTGATCTGCTTCTCTCTGTCCTGTGTCTGCTTGCTGCAAACACATCAGTCACATGGGACCATCTTGACAGATGCTACCTGTGAGCTGCCTGTTGACAGAGTTGATGTGTTCTTCACTGGTAACGCCCCCCAGACGGGACTGGCCTGCAGACATTGTGTCACTACCCAGGATGTTGGTTTGTGATTTCCCAGTGAAGGCAGAGATGTGCAGATGGAAGAAAGGGCAGCAGACCACTTGATGCCCAGAGCCTGCCTAACACGCCTGGGGAGTCAGGCTCTGTCTCCAGCACCTCAAGAAAAAAAGAAGCAGGCAGACTGTACAGAGGACCTGCAGGCCACAGCATGAGAACCTGCAAGTGCAGTTTTCCTGAGTGTGTTCAAGGCCCAAACCTGAGTGTCTTCTGCTTTGCTCTTTCTTGTTTTTCTGTTTGTTTGTTTTTTGTTTTACTTTATGAGTATATTGCCTGCATATTGGTAGGCGCACTGGTGTTTGCAGTACCCACAGAGATCAGGAGAGGTCGTCGAATCCCCTAGAACTGTAGTCACAGACAATTGTTAGCTGCCATGTGGGTGCTAGGAATTGAACCTGAGTCATCTGCAAGAGCAGCCAGTTCTTCTAACCACTGAGCCATCTCTCCAGCCCTGTGTTTTCCCGCTTTTATTGGTATATTATTTATGTGTGTTAAGAGTCACCTCTTTCCTTCCACCATGTGAAATCTGGGAATGGAACTCAGGTGGTCAGACTTGGTTGCAAGCTCCTTTGCCTCCTGAGCCACCTCACCACCCCGATTCTAGTTTCCTAAAATAGCATACTGTAACATTAGCATTTATCACTTTTTTTTTTTTAACCCAAGACAGTATCTTAGCCCCAAACCTTCTTACCAAGCTCTTAGTTGTTGTGTCTTCACACCCCACCAAGCTGTGGAGCCTCAGAGCTGGACATCTGGCACTGCCTGTGTTTGCAGTGAGGTGGGAACCCACAAGGTATGCCCAAGCCCAGGGAAGCATTTCCCTCCGGGGAGGCAAAAATACCCAGGTACAGGAAGTCATTATTCTGCCCTTCCCACCTTCCTCCCCAGACGGAATAGAGCTGGGCTTCATCTGCAAGCTTGTGTTCCATGTCAGGAGAGGGGCCCGATGCCCTAGATCCAAGGCTAGAAGCCACTGGATGATCCAGTGTGGGATCATTCTGGAAGCTGCTCAGGTCTTTGCCTGGGACAGATTGATGGATGCCAACAAGCCTGGGCATCAGGAGACCCCAGAAAGCTACCTGGTGGAGTACGTGAGAATGAACCTCCTAGACCCTGCTCTGTAGTAGGCTTGTCGTCCTCTTGCTTGCCCCTAACAGATGTGCTCAGTAAGTGATGAAATGCTGGGACGTGGGCCAGTGAGGTTGCTCAGCGGGTACAGGGACAGCGCAGAAGGCCCTACCTGTTCTGCGGGCTCCTAACAGTCTCTGACTCTCCCCAGCTTCCCCCATGCCACAAGCCACACCCTGCTGGCCAAGTTCAAACAGCAGCATGAAGAGAATAAGTACTTCCTGGGCACCCCAGTCATGGAGCCCGCCTTCATCATCCAGCACTTCGCGGGGAAAGTAAAGTACCACATCAAGGTGCGCAGGGCCGGCAGTGGGGCGCATCCCAGAGGGAACCCTGCCTAGGGTGCATTCTACCCAGGGTCCACAGCATCGCTGCTGCTTCTGTTCTGGAATGTTGGGGTAGGGCGTTCGGTGGGCATCAGAACTTGCCCCAAATCCCAAGGCCTGTCAAACCAGGACTGGCAGGGTGTAATTGACACCCAGACCTCACACACTGCCAGTCCTTTCCTACCAGACCCTGGGGCTTCTGTGAGCTCCACTGAGTGACCAGCCACTTCCACCCTGCCAGGACTTCCGGGAGAAGAACATGGACTATATGCGGCCAGATATTGTGGCGCTCCTGCGGGGCAGTGATAGCTCCTACGTGCGGGAGCTCATCGGCATGGACCCGGTGGCTGTGTTCCGTTGGGCTGTACTGCGGGCTGCCATTCGGGCCATGGCTGTGCTGAGGGAGGCTGGCCGCCTGCGTGCAGAGAGGGCCGAGAAAGCTGCAGGTAGGGGTCCAAGTGCTGGGGGTATGACTCCAGTAGAGCCCTTTCCTGTAATCCCCATGTTAAGGGCTGGCGCCATGGCTGAGGGGTAGAGTCCATGCCTAGAGTCCCCAGTGACGGGCTGCGGGTGGGGCTTGGTGGTAGATTTGAGGTCAATTCTCAGTTCCACAGAAGAAGAACAAGGAACACAGAAGAGACGAGAGCCTCATGCTTCTGGAACCTCCCAATGTCCCCTCTTGTGTCCTAAGCAGGTGTAAGCAGCCCTGACACCCGCAGTCACATGGGAGAGCTACCAAGAGGTGCCAGCACCCCATCAGAAAAACTGTACCGGTGAGCGAGACTTTGGTTTATCCCAAGGGTGCTGTTGTTTAAACCCTGGGCCCCTACTGTCCACTGGGACCCTCGTGGCCATGAAGAAGCAGTCAGGCAGCTGTGCGAGGCAGCTTAGCACACAAAGGACACTTTTTTCAGATTCACAGCTTCATCAGGGTCCGCCCCTGCACGGTGCCAGGCTTGACAGAAGAGTCCTCCAGCCTGAGAGTGTGACTGCAGTAAAATACTCACCAAGCCATGAGGAGCCTGACTTACCCCGATGCGGGAAGCGGGGAATTCTACCCCTGGCTTGGTCTTGGTCTGGTCACCTCAGAGGACCTCACTGAGTTTTTCTGCACAGGCATGAGATGAGTTTTGTAGACTGAACAGTGACCCAGGGCCTCCTCTCACCCAGGGAGAGTCAGGTGTGGAGGTACTGGCACATTGTACCAGCTGCTCAGGGGACTAAGGCAAAGCCTGGGCTACAGAGTGAGACCTGGTGACCATAAGAATGTCAGGATGTGCCTTCATGCTGTGGGCACTTGCCTGGCATGAAGGCCCTGGGTTTGGTCCCAGTGCTAAAGGAAAAGGGGCGCCGGGGTGAGTGTGGCACTGTGGCCATATTGGACAGGTGTCGGAGTCAGGAAAGTGATGCAACCAGTAGCCTCAGAGCCAGGCAGACTGTGGAGAGAAACCACTCAAGGGCGGCGTGGTGGTGCTCCCCCTCTCCCAGATGTTTAGGAGCCTGAAGCCAGAGGATTTCAGCTTTAAGGTCAGCCTAGGATGCACAGCGAGAACCTGTGTCAAACCAAAATAAACTGGCTTTTTCAGCCAGACAGCGGCTAAGCAGAAGGACCCATGTCCCCATTGGCTTGCAGAGTTGTATGTTTTTCCCCCCAAGAGTGCCCGTGGGCACACCTGCCATGCTGGCCCCCCAACCCAGTCCTTCCTGAATTCCCTCGGCTTCTCCTTACAGCGGCTCAGTGCTAGAGCTCTCTTTTGACTCCTCTGAGGAGCTGGACATTAACGCTTTTGAGGACATCATGGCTTTCTATGAAAGCAGGAAGTAAGTAGCAGCCAGGGCCTTTGCACCAAGACCAGGGAGGCACACCACAAGGCCACTGACTGGGGTGCTTGGGGCAATGGCCAAGGCCAGGACAGAGGGACTTGCAGTCTAAGGCTGCGAAGGACACTCCTGCCACACTTGGGTACACAAGTGGGTGGACGCCATGGCCACTGCTCCAAGCTTTCTAGCCAAGGAGGCTGTGTAGGAAATGAGGCAACCGTTAACTCTGTGTCACCTATGTCATTGTTTCGTTCTTGTGCCTCCCTGGAGGGCGAGGGAGTGGAGGTAAGTGTGGCATGCATCTGGGTACAAGGCATGATGCATGTGTCACTGTGTGGGGCTGCCCATCAGGGTCCTTCAGGCTAACTCCTAGAACCAAATATGCTGCTAGAATAACTCGAGAAGGGCCAGAAACATGGCTAAGCAGGGAAAGGCCCATGTATAAGCCTGACCCCTGAGTTCAAAGGTAGAAGAGAATCAACTCCTGCAGCGTGTCCTCTGACCATCACATATATACCAGGACACATGCCTTTGTGTACACACGCACACAAATACATAAATGTTGAATAACTGGAGTAAGAGCTGGGATGTGGCTGATCACATGCCAGGTGTCTACAAGGCCCCAGGTACCATCCCAGCCAAAATAAATAAATATGACTCAGCAGTTAGGAGCGCTTGCTGCTCTCGCACAGGATCCAAGTTCAGTTCCCAGCACCCTCATCAGCTGCCTGTAATTCAGCTCCAGGGGATCTAGTGCCCTCTTCTGGCCTCTGTGGGCACTGCATTTGTGCACACACATAACTTACATGCAGACAAAGCCCTCATACATATAAAACAAGAGTAAATAAATAGACCTTTTAAAAAGGAAATAAACTGCTGGGGGTGATGGTGCATGCCTTTAGTTCCAGCTCTTGGTAGGCAGAGGCAGGCATATCTCTGTGAGTTCAAGGCCAGCCTGGTTTACACAGTGAGTTCCAGGCCAGCTGGGGCTACAGGGAGACCCTCTCCCAAAAAGAAAACAAGCCAAATGTGGTGCAGGCCTTTAATCTCAGCACTCAGGAGGCAGAGAGGTGGATTTCTGTGGGATTGATTCCAGACAATCTGTGGCTACTGGAAGACCCTGTCTCAAGAAAAAAGAGAGAGAAAAAGGAACAAAAATTTTTAGAGAACACCTCAGGGTGTTGAGCAGTGTCCCTGGCTGCCAGGTACCAGAAGGTCTAATCCCCTACAAGTGACAGTCCCATGTCCCAAGACCAGGGCATGGGCTCCTGGGTAGGTGAGGCAGCGTGGCTACCACCGCGTCAGTTGCGGCTTGTGTTGTGTCGCTGCTTCCAAGGCCTTTGGGGACCCTGAGGATGGAAGAGTCTGGCCACAGAGGCCATAGATGCAGCTTTCTCCTCCCAGTAGTCCCACTCTGTGTTATACAGAACCCAAATTTCAGAAGTAGAAGACCTCTGCCAGCAAGATGGCTTACTGTGTGAGAAGGCATGCCACCAAGCCCAAGTTCAATCCTTGAGACCCACATGGTGGGAGAAAAGAACGGACTCCTGAGAGCCGTGCTCTAACCGCCACAGACGTGCTGTGGTGTGCCCCTAAATAAAATGTGTTTAAAAACACTTACCTGGAAGATCCTGATGCTGGGGAGGTGGCTTAGGAGTTCAGAGCACTCACCACTCTCAGAGGACCAGAGTTTGGATTCCAGCACCCACATCAGGTGGCTCACAGATGCCTATAACTCCAGATCAGAGGGTTCCAATGCCCCCTTGTGGCCTCTGTAGGCAACTGTACACAGACACACAATCGTATACACACCTAAAATAAAATCATCTTTTAAACAATACAAGATACTCCTCACCATCTGAGTTGGCTTGCTATGAGTCCACGATTGCCAGGACTGTGGGACAGTAGTGCTCCAGCTGAGTCATCTTCTTCATGAAGGGTCACAAAGTGATTTTGGCCAATCCATATGCCCCTCCCCCTATTGCATGTTTTGGATCCTGTGGCCTGAGGACACCCTGATGGGCACTGGGGCCCCTGGTGGTGGGCCACGCTCTAACTCTCCTTCTCTCTGTCACTGGGTCCCCTCTGGCCCCCCAGCGATTTGCATAACCAAATCATCAAGAGCCTCAAAGGACTGCCGTGGCAGGGTGAGGACCCTCGGAGGCTTCTTCAGTCCCTCAGTCGGCTCCAGAAGCCCCGTGCCTGCTTCCTGTGAGTCTCCCAGGCCCCCAAGTGCAGCAGCTGCCCCTGCCCTTCCTGACCCTGCAGGCCTGTGCCTTCCTGATGCCACTGACCAGCCACTAAACTCTCCACTGCCTCACAATTCAGTTGTCCTGCCAGCTGTTGCTGACTGGCCCTAATGTTCCCGCCAGCCTTCCCAGCTTCTCACAGTGCCCTCTGAGGACACTCCCCTGACTCTGACTGTCCTCTGCAACCTGTTGCCCTTCCTGCCTTCGCTTGCTGTCACCTTGCAGGATGCCCCCAGAGGGCACTCGTGGAGCCCAGGGTCCTCTCTGCAGGTCTGAACCCACCTTTCACATGAGTTCTCGGTGTTCAGCTGCCCCTACAACAGGGTGATCATTCTCAAACCTGTTTGTGTTAACACAGTGCCACGCAGGGGGTAGCCTGAGCTGCCAGGCACCTTCAGTTATCCTCCACAGGCTGGAATGGCACATCCCACAGTGGAGCCAGTGTTTTGAGTGCTTATTTCATCCCCGAACCAGGATCTCATTGTGCTGCCCAAGCTGGCCTCCAACTCCTAGGCTCCAAAAATCTTCCTCAGGGCTGGAAAGATGCTCTTGTAGAGGATCTGGGTTCAGTTCCTAGCACCCATGTGAGGGAGCACACAACACTGGAACTCCAGCTCCAGGGCTCTGATGCCCCCTTCTGTACTCCATGGGCACCTGCACTCGTGCACAGTCATAGACACAGACATGCATCTGTGCACATAATTAAGAAAAAAAGTCTTCACAGAATCCTCCTGCCTCAGCCCAGGAGCAGCTGAGGCCCTGGGCAGGCACCACCATGGCTGTGTAGAGGCGGTTTCCACACCGGAATCTCTGCTGCTTAATTTATCCCCACATGGATTAAGATGAAGTTGGGGCTCGGGTGTAGCTGAGAGCCAGCACTGCTAGAGCTGAGAGTCTGGATTCTCCCCATCACCTCAGAGGAAACACTGAAACCTGCCAGACATATGAGCCTGGCTCCATACAGTGCCAGAACACCTGTCCTCCGTGGAGCTCGGACCTGCAGAGTTGTTATAGCTCTCATTCCTCACTGCATCAGGGCATGGTGGTGGTTTCCCAAGTGCGCATTCAGCATGCAAGAGGCAGAGGCAGGAGGATTGTGAATTTCAGGCCAAATTGTCTCATTAAAAAAATAACTGTGTTGCACACCTTTGTCCCAACACTGGATGGTGGAGGCAGGAGGCTCAGGAGTTCAAGGTCATCTTCAGCTAGAAAGTAAAGGCCAGCCTGGGGTACATGAGATTCTGTCTCAAAAAGAAAAAAAAAAAGTTCCACTAAGAGAGCACTAAGACACGGGCGGGTCCCCGACTTGGGCCATAGAGCCGGCTTCCAGCTGTGTTTTTAGTCTTCGTTTGTTTTTTTGCTTTTTTTCCACCACTGGAAATCGCAACACTGGGCTTTGGCTCCGAGGCAAAGCATTTGCCAGGGTGCACAAGGCCCTGGGCTCCGTCCTCAGCGTGGCAAAGTAACCTGAACACTATAAAACATTCCCTCAGGCCGTATTCAGATAGTTCTCTTCAGGGTAAATCTCTGGCCTGCCAGTGGAGAATTCTAGAAGGGATGTTGTGGTCCTGTTTGGCATAGCATGCTACACGCAAAAAGCTTGTTTTTTTAATTCTTTCCGGCCACATAGTAGGCCTTTTGGTCTCTACCACATCCCTCCAGTTTGCTGCAGGAACCCTGCTCCTCAGATGTGGCAGAGCCTGCGGGGTGGAAAGGATGAGTCCACGGGGTCTCCGGGGAGCCAGTGGCAGCCTGCCTGCACTTGTGTGTCTATCCACACTCCTCTCTCTGTCTCTCTGGTTCTAACCTGCAAGACGTGCCGTGCTGAACTAACCCAGTCCCTGCCCTGTGTTCCTCCCGTTCACACAACCATTTTTAATATTTTGACAGGAAGAGTAAAGGTATCAAACAAAAGCAGATCATCCCCAAGGTAAAGCCCACAGCTGTGCTCAGAGACCTCTTGGTT
Organism: Eospalax fontanierii; assembly: GCA_035773235.1. Classification (NCBI taxonomy): domain Eukaryota; kingdom Metazoa; phylum Chordata; class Mammalia; order Rodentia; family Spalacidae; genus Eospalax; species Eospalax fontanierii. The sequence continues at coordinate 11,990,410 of CM069554.1, forward strand.
CTCAGTCTGGCCTTCTCAAGTTCTCTGAGGTGGGGAGGTGGGAAAGAAACACCCTTTCAAAGCCTGGAATGTCATCCCTTCCTCTCATACTATCATCCGACTCTTCCCTCTAAAGCAATTTTAGCAGGCTGGGGCTGTGACCCAGAGTTAGAGCCCCTGCCTAGAATTTCCCAGTAAGGGACTGGAAGGTGTGACTCAGAGGTAGAGCCCCTGTCTAGAATTCCCTAGGGAGGGGCTGGGAGCATGGCTCAAGGAGGGAGCTCCTGCCCAGCCTACACCTGTACACCAGCTACACCAGCCCCTGGGTTCTGTCCCTACCGTTGCAGTTTTCTTTTACCCATGGTGAAATGACTTGCAAGTGTCTTGGAGTAGGACTTGGAATGGGACGTTTGTTTATCAGGGGCTGAGGGCGTTCTAAAAGGCAGCACAGTGAGGAAGGGATCGTCAGACTCTGCGCAGTGCAGGTCTGTGCTTCCTAAAGCTCATCCTACCTGCAGGCCATTCCGTCCCGCTCCTTATTGCCGTTCAGGTCACTTGGCTGTAGACCAGTTCTGCAAGACAGAGTGGGACAGAGTACCTGGTGAATACTCTATCTAGTTTCAGGCACAATGTCCCCTCAGCATACACAGGAATGTCCTGGAGCCTCGTGGGTACTGCAGTCTCTGGGTGCGCAGATCTGTCTAAACCACAGCGGTGTCTGCATAGCACTGCACATCCTCCTGCCAGCTTTATGCTCTATCTGGAGGACTCAGAAGGTCTGACACACAGTGACCATACTGTGTGCCTACCCATTGTGCTGTATTGAACGAGAAATTAAGGTGACTGGCTGTTCTTGCCGAGAACTCAGGTTCGAATCCCAGCACCCACATGGTGACTAACAACCATCCATAATTCCATTATCCTCTTTCTAGCCTCCACTGGCTTTGCATGACACAGGTGCACTTACATGCAGGCAAAACACTCATACACATAAAATAAAAAATAAGGACAAGACACAACCAGATGTGGGGTGCATAGCTGTGACCCCTACACACAGGAGGCTGGTGGGAAGCTGGGGAGTTTCAGACCAGTGTGGGCTGCGTAGTGGGAAACAAAACAGTGTTTACCTGAACCACACAACTGCAGTGCTGTTATCACAGCACAGTGTCTCTTGTCCAGTGTTCTTGGGCCCAGAAGCAGGTCAGGTTAGGGTTGGGCTTTTTTTGTATGTTTTTTAAAGGATTTTGAGGATGAGATATCTTGGAGTAGGGGGAAATTTAAATGCAAAGTTTATTCTTATATACCTTACACAGAGCCTAAAAGTCATTTGAGGGCTGAAGAGATGGCTTAGCAGTTAAGAGCAGTGGTTGCTCTTGCAGAGAGCTGGGGTTCGGTTCCCACCACCCTCATGGCAGCTAACAGCTGTCCTAATTCCAGTTCCAGGGGATCTGATGCCCTCTCCTGACTTCCGCAGACACTGCATGACATGGGTGTACACACACATGTGGGCAGCACCCTCATATACTTAAAATAAAATAATAAAAAATTTAAAGCCATTTGATACAATATCATTTGTAATTTTATGTGAGAGTTAAAGTTCTGTGCTCAAAAAGCATGAGGCATATGGTTGTAAAGATAGCTCAGAGGTAAAGAGCGCTGACTGCTTTTGCAGAGGATCTGGGTTCATTTCCCAGCATTCACATGGTGGCTAACAGCTGTCTACAACTCCAGTTCCAAGAATCCAGTGCCCTCTTCTGATCTCTATGGGCACTGCCTGGCACAGAGCACTTACACACATGCAGGCATCACCCTCATACACATAAGATAAAAATAATAAATGAAAATTCTTTTTGAAAGAAGTATGAGGTAGGTCTGCTGGGCAAGAGGGCTCAGCAGGTGGAAGCACTTGTCACCAAACCTGATGTCCTCAGCTCAATCCGCTGTACCCACTTGATGGAAGGAGAAAATTGGCTCCTGCAAATTGTTCTGTTTACCTGCACGTGTGCAAACATAATAAATGAATAAATAAATACATGGTTTAAGTTTTTAAGTGTGAGATTGGCCAGGAATGGTGGTGCACACCTGCAATTCCACTAAGTAGGCTGAGGCAGGGGAATTTTGAGTTCTAGGTAGCAAGACTATCTCCAGAAATAAAAAAACACCAAAGTCTAGGAATAGTGGCATCCCTGTTGTCCAAGCACTTTGGAGGTTGAGACATGAGAATTAGGAGTTCAAGGCCCGCCTTGGGTACATAGTGAGTTACAGGCCAACTTGGGCTACATGAGGCCCTGTCTTTAAAAAAAGTCATGCAGACTTGAAAGCAGTTTGAATTTTGAACAGGGGATGCTCTGCCAACATTTTCAATCAGGTGTGTGGGACCTGCAACCCCTGGAACCTGCAGGGTCTTCCCTGCAAGGTGTAGACAGATTCTAGAGTTCACAGACACCCTAGACAATCCTCCCAGTTTGACCCACAGACAGGGTAGACATAGTGCCTATTGTACCAGCTCGGGTTGGCGCAGAGAGGAAGTACTGGTTCCCTGATCAGATGCAGGGGCCATGCAGAGGGAGCATGTTTCCCCTGCAGCTCTGCCTCGGAGGAGAGGAGGGGAGAGGGCACAGCAGGCACTGTGCAGCCATTCTCCATCCTGGGAGCCTCTGGGCTTTGGAGGATGGACCTGACCCTGTGTGTCTGTCCTAGAATCTGCTCGACTGCAAGTCCCTGAAGCTTATCATCAGTATGACGTTGCATGACCGTACCACCAAGTCACTGCTGCATCTGCACAAGAAGAAGAAGCCACCCAGCATCAGCGCACAGTTTCAGGTAGATGCACCCTGCTTCCCCGCTGGCCTGCACCCCAAAGCTCTTACATGAATCTGGAGTGTCTGGTGTTATAGTGACAACCACATATTCCTCTTGGAATAGAGCAAATTCACTCTGACTGAGCCACAAAGATTAGAGTCATGTGGTGGGTCTCAGAATGGCCCTTCAGCCACATCCTGATGACCTGACCTATTTCCCTCTTTTCCCTGGCTACCAGGAAGCTCAGAAACAAGACAAGGTTTCATGTAGCCCAAGTTAGCCTCTGGTTCTCAGCCATCTTCCTGGCTTAGGTCTCAGTGTGACCTACCATACTCCACTAAAGCTTTTTTTAAATATATACTGGGGTTAGAAATAAGGCCTCTGCTGCTCTCTACACAGCCTTTTCAATCCTTTTGGAGAGCAGCAAGCAGATGCTGAGGTGGTAGCTCAGGGTAGACCACTTGTCCAGCATGTGTGAGGCCTTGGGTTCAAACATTAACCTGGAAAAATAAAATGAGAAGAAGCGCCAGGCAAGAGGGCAGCCCCTGTCCAGTGCTCCTCTGACACGCGCACACCTTAGACCGCACCTGGTCTTGTCCAGCTCTGCTCTCCACTGAGACAAAGACAGGAGCTCAGGAGCTCTGGAAGGGGCTTTGGTCAGCTTGCACCATATGTAGCCGGTGTGGACTTAGATGCGTGCCCCCCCCCCCCAGCTCTGGCAGGTATTGGGTCACCTCCCACTGAGTGCTGCACTCCTCACACTTGTGCATTTTTTCTCTCTGCAGACATCTCTGAACAAGCTGTTGGAGGCGCTGGGCAAGGCTGAGCCCTTCTTCATCCGCTGTATCCGTTCCAATGCTGAGAAGGTGAGTGGTCTTTAGAGTGGGGCAGAGGCTGCACAGGAACCCACGGTTCCCACAAAGTACCAGGAACAGGCTTGGGCCACTGGGGCAGGGTGCCAGAAAAGCCACAAGCAGGAGCTAGGACTGGGGTTCAGTTGGTCTGGTGCTCACCGAACATGCATGAAGCCTGGGTTCCATGCTAACACCACACAAGCCAAATGAGGTGGTGCATACCTTCCATCCCAACACTTGGAAGGTGAAGGCAGGTTATCCTTGGCTACAGAGTTTGAGGGTAGCCTGGGCCACATGAGCGCCTCCCTCAACAAAAGTTGGGGTGGGAACAGCCCCACCCTCCGGGGTTCCTGGCTGCTGTGCTGGCTGCCACCTCGCACACCTGCTCTGGCCGGTTCTTAGTAGAGTCAGGGATGTTGACTGTCTCGGGGGACAGGCCCTGCTCGCCGCACCCCCTGAGCACTCACTGCCTCCGCAGAGAGAGCTGTGCTTCGATGAGGAGCTGGTGCTGCAGCAGCTGCGCTACACAGGCATGCTCGAGACTGTGCGCATCCGGCGCTCTGGCTACAGCGCCAAGTACACCTTCCAGGTAGGCTGCCCTGGGCTCCCCTCTTCGGGACTGTCACTCAGCCGTGGGGGATGGGGTTGTCCCAAGCCGAGCCTGGAAAGATTCAGGAAGGGAAACAGCAGGAACTTACAGATACATACTTTGACTGATGTCTTCTAGGACTGATGCTTTCATTTGTTTGGAGTTTTATTTAGTTGTTGACATTTATTTACTTATTTGTGTATGTGTTGGGGGCACACATTCCACAGGGGTACCTGGAGGTCAGAGGAATTCACAGTAGCATCTGGTGAAGCAGGTTTAGCTCATCAGCCTCTATTTACTTAAAAGACATACATTATCAGGGAATGGTTGCCCACACCTGTCATGGCAGCGTTCAGGAGACTTAGACAGGAGGACTGCAGCAAATTCTCAGCAATCTTGGGCTAGAAAATGAGACCCTGTCTGAACCACTCCCCCAAAAGGCATATAGGCTGGGGGCGTAGTTCAGGGGTTCAGTGTTTACCCGGGTTCCCTACTACCCCCAGCAAAGTACAAAGACACCATATCTCTAGCCACAGCCCAGCTGTGCAGTGATCTGGACCTCGGGCACCATGCCGGCTTTCTACCAACTAAAGCACCAAGGCTGGGGTGGCAGAGATGACTCAGGGGTTAAGTGCTAGAGTTCTGATCACAAGAACCCACATACACACGGAGTAGGCATGGTGGTCACCTGTACTCTAGCCTCGGAAGGAGGAGACAGTCTCCAGAGCAAGCTGATTGGCTACATCAAGGAGATCTGGGTTTGACTGAGAGGCGCTACCTCAAAGAGTGAGGTGGAAGAGCTATGCAGGGTGATTCTGGACAGACGTTGGTCTCCACACACAAGTAGAGAAAGAACCAGATCAAATACCCTGTGCTGCGCCTGCGCTGGGCTTTGCTGGGCTTGCCTGTCTTGGACCCTCCACAATTCTGTTTTTTAGGGTTTTTGTGCCAAGCTCACATATACAGCAGGGTTGATGTGGTTACATGTCTACAACTTTCAGGGAATACTAGTCACAGAAAGCCAAGTTTCAGGGCTGCAGAGATGACTCAGCCATTAAAATGCACTTGCTGCTCTTGCAGAGGACCCAAGTTCAGTTCCCAGCACCCATGTGGCATGTCACAGCCTCCAGCTCCAGGGTGTCTGGTGCCCCCTTCTGGCTTCTGTGTGCATCTGCATGCATGCATGTACACATACTGTCACATAGACACATAAATAAAAGTAAAATATTTTTTTAAAAAAATGAAAACAAAATTTTGGCTTCAAAAGCTAAGGTTGGAGCTCGAGGTAGGGCTGAGTTCAAGCACATCTGGGGCCTACCTGGGGCTCACTTTCCATCCCAGCCTGGCTCAGTACACATAGTCCTTGGGTTCTGACTGCAGCAGCACTCAGGAAGTAGAGGCAGGCAGATCTCTGTGAGATTGAGGACAGCCTGGTCTATACAGTGTTCCAGGCCATCCAGGGCTACACAGGACTGAAGCAGGAAATGACCAACCCTGCCGGGTTGCTCATGCTGCTCTGCTTCCCACCCAATCCCAGGACTTTACGGAGCAGTTCCAGGTGCTGCTGCCCAAGGACACCCAGCCCTGCAGGGAGGCTATCTCGGCCCTTTTGGAGAAGATGCAGGTGGACAGGAGGAACTATCAGATTGGGAAGACCAAGGTCAGTCTGCCGCTCCCTTGACCCCATCCCAGGCCTGCCTTCTCCTCATGCAGCACCTCTGCACACCCCACACCACCCCTCCCGGGACCCTCCTTCTCCACCCCACACCATGGCTCTGTGCAGTGAGGCATTGTTTCTGTCGCTAGAACAGAGTCTCTGAGGCTGGTTATGTCACAAGCAGAGGGGTCTTTCCATACCTTCCAGCTCTGGTGGGACTCACAGAAGTGTCACATGGCAGGGCAGGAAGCTGTGGAAAGGCCCCAAGATGGTTCTTCCATAATCTCCCAGTCTGTAGGGAAGTGGCAGGTCCTTAAAGAACTATGTGAATCCCTTCCAAGAGCAGCACCCCTGGGGACCTGGCCACTTCCCCTAGGCCCTGCCTCTGACAGGTCCCAGAAGCCCAGAGTCACCACATAGGGTCCAAACTTCCAACACAACCTTCCAGGGACACATGCAGACAGAGGACAGCAGGTGTCCTGTCATTGACTCCCCTTTCAAACACCAGCTTCAGTCTGCAAGTGAGTGTGTGTGTGTGTGTGTGTGTGTGTGTGTGTGTGTGTGTTTTGCCTGTTGCTGCCTTGGTGAACAGATGCAAGGTCAGGTTCCTGAGATGCCCCTGCAGCAAAAATCCCCACCGTTCCTCAGCAAGCAGTCCTGGAATAAGTCGCCCTGTGACCTGATACTTCCATGCTTGGCAGTGTGCCCAGGAAACCTGAAACCAGATATTCCCACAAATGTTTGCACACTGGGTTCAGAACAGTGCTAGTCAGAACAGTAAAAAAGTGGGTACAGGTACTGGGCATTGTGACTCACACCTTTAATCCGAGTAACTCAGGAGGTAGAGGAAGGTAGATCTCTGTGAAATCCAGAACAACCTGGTCTACATAGCTACCTGGGGCTATAGAAAGACCCTGTCTCAAAATCAAAACAACAAAAGATGACTGGAACTGGGGAGGTGACTCAGTTGGGAAAATATTGCCACGGCAAGCCTGAGGACCTCAGTTTCCCAGTACCCATGTAAGTTGGGTGTGGCAACACATCTGGACTCTCAGTTCTGGGGAGCAGAAATAGGAGAATCCCTGGGCTCACTGGCCAGTCCTCCTGGCCTAATCAATGAGCTTCGATTCTAGCGAGATACCCTGTCTCAAGAAACAAGATGGAAAGCAGTAGAAGAAGACAGCTGGTATTGACCTCTGGCCTCCACAGGCACTTGTATAAGCCGGCACACCGTCATGTACATACATACACACACAGGATGGTAAAGTCTAGGCCACTGGAATTCTACCTCCATACACTTAAAAACTCTGTCCATGTTGGTGCACACCGTACAGTCTCATCAAGAGGAAGAGGGCAGAAGGCCAGAGATGCAGGACCAGACTTGGCTACATGGGGCATTCATGGCCAACTGTACCACACAAGAATTTATCTTGTAAAAAAAAAGAATATGACTATTACACAAATGAAATAAATTTTAATTAATAAAAAATAACACCAGGTCAGTGAGGCTGCAGCTGAGTCTCATGACTGGCAGCTCTGGGGCATGTGCTGATTCCACCCTGCACTCACAGGTCTTCCTGAAGGAGACAGAGCGGCAGGCGCTTCAGGAGATTCTGCACCAGGAGGTCCTGCGTAAGATCCTGCTTCTGCAGAGCTGGTTCCGGATGGCGCTGGAGCGCAGGCAGTTCCTGCAGATGAGACGCGCAGCTCTCACCATCCAGGCCTGTTGGAGGTCCTACTGTATGCACCGGGCGCTGGAGAGGACCCAGGCTGCTGTGTACCTGCAGGCAGTGTGGAGGGGCTTCCTGCAGCGCCAGGCCTACCACCGCCAGAGGCGCAGCATCATCCGTCTTCAAAGCCTCTGCCGGGGCCACCTGCAGCGCAGGAGGTGAGTGCAGCAGAGACCTCTGCCCTGGAGCATCTCTTGCTGAAGAACAGGCATAGCACCCACCAGCAGAGCCTACTGGAGCCTCATTCAGTGTACGGGGTGGGGAGGACTGGCCAGAAACAAGTCACACAGTCACATGGCTACAGAAGGCTGTTCCCATCAAGAACAACCTTGGGGTTCCTACTGAATTTTTTTCCTTGCATATTTAGCAGGGTCCCAGGGCCTCATGTGCCCTTGGTAAGCATTCCACTACACCAGCTCTGGGTTGAAAAAAGTCACATGCAAGACCCAACTGTTCTCTTGCTGATGGAGCCCACTAAGCTGACCAGGGGAGGGATTGCTCATGAAAATGACTTTGGGAACACTGTGCATACCCATTTTATGCAGGAGGAAGTTATCCCGTTCCAGAAATGTCTCTAAGGGCCACTAGGCCCCTGGCCCTTTAGTGGTACAGCTGGGGGAGAGGTCTGAGTGGACCTCAGCATTTTGAACCCTGGAAGCTACCCTGGTGTCCATTGTTGACCTGATGTCCTACTTTCTCCTCTGACCAGCTTCAGCCAGTTGGTGTCAGATAAGCAGAAGGCCGAGGAGCAAGCCAGAGCAGCCCAGGAAGCAGCTGCGGCAGAGTCACCTGAGGGTGGGCCAGGCCCTGTGGTCACAGAGGAGCAGGTGACTGCACAGACCACCTGGCTGGTGGAGGATGCCCAACACTCAGCCCAGGAGGACGAGATCTGGACAAAGGACAGGTCCCCGGCAGACACCTCCCTCCTGAAGAAGGAGGCGCCCAGCCCTGAGAAGCTCCCCACGACCCAGAGAACAGTGTCAGCCGAGAGTTCCCAGAAAGTCCTCGACAGCCGGGGGAAGCGTGAGTCACGGCGGCAGCGAGGGCTGGAGCATGTGCAGCTACAGAACAGACACATCCAGTCCTGCAGGGAGGAGAGCGCCTTCAAAGAGCCTCCTAGAAGGGCCAGCCTAGAACCAGGGGAGAGCCTCCCTGAGGACAAGAAGGGGCACAGAGATGATGATCTGCCCCTGGAGGCTCGGACTAAGGCCATGGCTGTCTCTCTTAAGAAACACGTGCAACTTGTTGGGGCCACTGAGGACAAGGTACCCCTGGCTGCAAGCCCCAGGCCTGGCCCCATGCAGCGGCCCACCAGTCTGGCCCTGGACAGTAGAGTCAGCCCAGGGGCCCCCGGCAGCACCTCTGAGGCCCCTGGTGATAAAGGCAGGGCTGGGGTCAGTCCCAGGGCTCAGGACAAGCCGGAAAGCCCCAGTGGCCCCACCCAGATACAGCGGTACCAGCACCCAGACACTGAGCACCTGGCCACCGCTGTGGAGCTCTGGCGGGGCAAGAAGCTAATGACCACCAGCGGCTCCAGCACCATGCTGAGCCACTCCTTGGACCTCAGTGACAGGCAGCGGGTTGCAGGGGTCGCCCTCCCTCCCACAGAGTAAGTCTACCCTCTCCAGTATATCCAAGGGTCTGGGGTGGGCACCAGGGCAGCTCGCTACAGCCACAAGCACAGGCATGACCACGCCAGCCAAGCAGGGCCAAGCCCTATGGAGCACAGAGCAGAGGCCTGAGGAAAAAGAGGCCCCAGGGCTGGAGTGAGGCCTTGTGCTGAACTTACTGAGCACCCGAGGCCCTGGCCTAGCCCCAGCATTGTAAAAAGAAATAAAATGTACCTTCCCAGGATAACTGGTAAACCCTGGTGCCCAGGGGTACCCAAAAAAAGCAGCCTCTGCCCCTGTTAGAGCACTTGGTGTGGGGACCAGAACCTTGCAGGTAGAGGTTCTCCCTCTCTGAGCCCCAGGTCTCAGTTTCACCATCAAGGGAGTTTGGATCTAACATCTCAGGGACTAACCTCAAGCCCCTGGTGGCCCATGCTGAGCAGAAGAGGAGGGAGGGGAGGGAGGCAGCCCATTCTCAGGGCTGTTCAGCTGTTGACTGAGGCTCTGGGGGGACCCTGTGTTTGAATGTGGAACGTCAATACTGTGTCCACCCACCAGATGCCAGTAGCCTCACGGGTACATGGTGGGTGGATGATTGCTAGACAGGTAAGTAGATGATGGACAGATGGATAGTGGATCTGTAGTTGGGCAGGGAGAGAGTGGATGCGATAGATAGGAAGATGGACAAGTGCGTGCGTGGGTGGGTGGAATGGACTTAACTGTTCTCTGTGAATGTTTTCTGGGCCCCCCGCCCACAGAAATCACTACACTAGGTTGGAAGCATGGGTACCGTCAGTGATTATGTGTTCCGATATCTCACAGGGAGAGGCACATCTCCTCCTCCATGAATGACATCTCCAAGCTGTCCCCAGCCAAGGTGCAGGTAAAGCCCAGCCTTGACCCAGCTCCCTCCAGAGTGGCATTGCCACTTAGCCAGGCAGCACGCTATCTCAGTCATCCCAGCACTCAGGAGGCGGGGGCAGGAGAGTCTTCATATAGGCCAGCCTCAGCTACATAGCAAGGTCAAGGACAGTCTGATATCCTCTCTCAAAATAAGGGGCTGGAGAGACAGCTCAGTGGTTAAGAGCACTTGCTGCTGTCGCAGAGGACCTAAATTTCATTCCCAGCTCACAGCCACTTTATCCAGTTCCGGGGGATCTGATGCCTCTGGTCTCTGAGGGTGCCTGCACTCATGTGCACCGACACATAATTTAAAATTTTAAAGTATTTTAAAAAGAAAAAAGGTCAGGCATGATGGCACACCCTTTTAATCCCAGCACTCAGGACACAGACACAGGCAGATCTCACATAGTGTCATCTACATAGTAAGTTCCAGGCTAGCTGGGGCTACAGGGAGAGCCTGACTCACAAAGAAAAGGCTGTATAAAGCTCAGAGGGGAGTTAGTGGGTTGAGTGTGCCATTCCAGGGCTAGCCCCTGGAAGTAGCTCTCTCACTGACCACCTCCCTGAATCTGTCCTTTGCAGACTTCAGCAGAAATTGATGGGGATCCAAGCACCAAAAAACCTGCCGTCCAAAAAAAGAAACCTGGAGATGCACCGCCTGGCCCCGACCCGGGGCTTTCCCCCAGCTCCCACGGGGACTCTAAGTAAGAGACTGGGAAACCTGGCTCTACAGAGGGTTCTGGGCCAGCGGCAGCAGGGTGCACCAGGCCAGCGCATTTATGAGGCACAGTGGGACACCCGCGCACAGAGTGGCCGGTCACTGTGAGAAGACTGCCAGGAGCCGGGAGCCAGGCCAGTCACCTGTCGGCTCCACAGATGGCTAATTTTTCTTTATTTTCTGTCTCGGGGATGGGCAGTCAGAGGTTGATATAGGGTGCCTTTCCCTGTGGCTGTCTTGTTTTTGAGACAGTGTCTCACAGAACTTGGAGCTCACTGATTGAGTTAGGCTAAGGCCAGGGAGGAATCTGCCTGTCCCTGCCCCATCCCCAGCACCCCTGACGCTGGCTCGGACATAGATACTGAGCTCAGGTCCTCAGGCTTGCATGGCGGGCACTTCACTGCTGAGCCTCCTCTCACCTTTTCCCTATAATGGACTTAAACCTTCTGGCTTCTGGCCAGTATAATGGGCACACCTGTGATCCCAGCTGTGAGGAGGCTGAGGCAGGAGGGTGACTGCATGTTGGAAGCAATCCTGGGCTACATAGACCCTGTGTCAAAATCAAAACACAAAAAATAAAACCATCTCCTGGCCCTACACCCAGGAACCTATCTTGTGTTCTCAGATCTTGAAAACTGGGCCTCAAGACCTTGTGCCCAGAGAGCCTTGCCAGAAAGTTCTCGAGTGGTTCTTCCACAGAAGAGAACTGTCTGTGAAACAGATGGATTTACATTCCAACTCATGGCAGGTGACAGGAAGGAGGTCCCTGCTGCCAAGAGACTCCCAACCTCAGAAAGTACCAGAACAAAGCATTGATTCCTCACAGTGGCTGGTGCTGCAAGTCCAAATACAAGTTAACAGAGTCTAGCTCCTAGGGCTGTTCTTCCTGACCTGCTAGGGCTTTGGGGACTCCAGGCAGTCCTGGTTTGTGGACAGGTAACTATCATCCTGCTTCCATCTTCATGGGGCCAGCCCTGCATCATCTCTCCTAGGTCACTACTGTTCCTATGTAGTGTTGAAGGTGGAAGCCAGGGCCTTGCACATACTAGGCAGGCACTCTAGCCCTGAGCCACGATCCCAGCCCCCTGGGGAAGTAGAGGCATAATAATCAGAACTTCAAGACCACCCTGAGCGATGTGAGAATCTTATCTTTTTTTTAAAAAGTGCATTTGGAGATATGACACAGCAGCTAAAAGCACTTGCTCTTGTAGAACCTGAGTTCTGTTCCCAACACCCATACAGCAACTCACAACTGCAGAGACTCTGACACCCTCTTTTGTCTTTTACTAGCACTTATGCTCACATAGCGTACGCCACACACAACACATAAATAGAAACATTTTTTTTAATGAGGCTCAGGTATGTCAGCAAATGATTTGATCCCAGCACTCAGGAGGCAGAAACAGGCAGATCTGAGTTCAAGGCCAGCAAGTTCCTGGCTACCCAGTGAGACCCTGTCTCAAAGGAGAAAAAAAAAGGAAAGAAAAAAATAAAAACCTCTCTCTCCTGCAGATCCGCATTTAGGAGGCTCTTCCTACATAAAACCAAGGATAAAAAGCCTAGCTTGGAGGGTGTAGAGGACTTGGACAGCAGCCTCTCCTGCCACACTTTGCCAGAAGCCCCCACCACCAAGAAGAGTATAGAAGGTTGGTCCCAAGTGGCCTGCAGATGAGCTACTTCCCCTCCTGTGTCCACAGCTTGACTCCCATGGGTCTTGAGCCTGAGCCCTAGACAGGGGACTTGTGGTCATCCTACGCATGCAGTCTGGGGCCCTGGCCCTGCGCTGTTCTGACCATGCCTCCTAGCTGTCATATGTACCCCACAGCACCCTCTGGCCATCAGCACCGCCATGGGGCAGGTGAGAAGCCCCCCAAAGGGAAAAAGAACCGGAACCTCAAGATCGGCAAGATCACAGTGTCGGAGAAGTGGCGGGAGTCAGTGTTCCGCAAGATCACCAACGCCAATGAGCTCAAGTACCTGGATGAGTTCCTGCTAAACAAGGTGAGCTTTGGGGCCCCCTGCAAGGGAGTGACTGGGCAGGAGCCAAATCCAAGCCCTCCAGGAGCTTTACCACCGTTAGCAAATCAGAAATACAGCATGCTTTGATCCCAGCACACAGGAGGACGGTGAGCTCAAGACCAAGTTACACGGACATCTGTCTCCCTCACGTACACACAGAAAACCAGGACTGACAGAAAGGGCTCAGTGGGTAAAGATGAGCCTGACAGCCTGAGTTCAATCCATGGGACCCACATGATGGAAGGAGAGAACTTCCAACAAGTTGTCCTCTGGCCTCCACACAAAGTGCTATGGCTCATGTGTGCCTGTGCTTACATACACACATACATAAAAGTTTCCAAAAATAAAAAACAAATCAGCTTTTTTCCTGCACAACCCAGCGAGGGTTCCTAAGAGCCTGTGTACTCTCATTTTCCCAGTGAGTCTTGTTCCTGAATGAGGGCGTCAGGAGAGGAGCCATAATGTTATGGGAGGAGTGTGTGTGCAGAGCAAGTCTTAGTAGCACCTGTGCAGGTCTGCGCTGCACACATATCCCGCAGCTGACGCCTCAAAGGCCTGAAGTCCTCTGTTAGAGGCTGCCCTTGGGAGACGGAGGCAGGAGGATCGTGAGTTCCTAACCAGCCTGGGCTATGCAGTGAGACGGCCTAACTGACTGGTACTGTTTTAGTGTGACATGCCTGAGGCCCTGAGTTCTATCCCCAGCATCACACACACAAAACAATCGTAAACCTGTCTTGTCCCATTTTGTAAATAGACGATCCCTTACTGGCCGTCATAGCCCTGCTGTCCAGTAAGTAGACATCTAGGTTTTCTAGATGCACAGGGTCTTGCTGCCAACAGAGGAATCACCCAGTGCAGTAGCAGTACTAGAGATGAGCCAGCGTGGCCTTCGCCTGCAGTGCCAGTGTTCATGCCCTGCAGCGTTCACACCAAGCCTAGGGTTGCCAGGCAGGCAGAACTGCAGCCCAGAATGTCATGGTCAGAATGAGCCGTTGGGGACACCAGAGTCAGGAGCAGCTGCCCGGGGACAGCATGGGTCTGAAAGCCCCTTGAGTTGACAATCCTGGCATGTGGCTGGGCATAAGACCTGTGGGATGGGGTGGGAAGGGCCTGGCTAACCTTGTGGCTGCTGTCGGGTATGGTGACTGGGGCAGATAGTTCTGACAGCCAGGCACTGCACTGCACAGGCCAGTGACAGCCCTCCTTACCCTGTAGATAAATGACCTGCGCTCCCAGAAGACGCCCATCGAGAGCCTGTTCATTGAAGCCACGGAGAAGTTCAGGAGCAACATTAAGACCATGTACTCTGTCCCTGTATGTGAGGTCCTGCCCTTGGCTCCCATGCCCTCCCCAGGCTGGACCCTACTCCTGCAGCCCCTGTACTGAGCCATGGGGAACTTCACATGTTCCTGCAGAATGGGAAGATCCACGTGGGCTACAAGGACCTGATGGAGAACTACCAGATCGTTGTCAACAACCTGGCCAGCGAACGTGGAGAGAAGGACACCAACCTGGTCCTCAACGTCTTCCAGTCACTGTTGGACGAGTTCACCCGAAACTACACTAAGAGTGACTTTGAACCCACCAAGGTAGGCTCCACCTGCCACCACTATGCCCATCCACCTGTGCCTCGTCCATACCCGCCTAGTCCCCTCACCTTTCACACCACAGCCTCTCACCTGTCACACCTACCTCCTCTTACTTGACCTCGCCAGCATCCACCTGGCCTTCTACCTGATTCCCTGGACTGGCACCACACCCTAACACCCCTGCAAATCTGGGTTCCCCAGATCTGCACCACCGTAGCCCCCAACAATTTCTCAGCTTCTCTTCTGCTTTGGGGATTTTCTAGTTGAGCAGCCTTACTGGAAGGGTTGCAGTGCACAAGGCCCCGCCTCCTTCGTGGGGCAACCCTGAGTCCCCACACAAGCTTTATCTCTCTCAGCAGACCAAAGCTCAGAAGAAGAAACGGAAGCAGGAGCGTGCTGTGAGTAGTCATGCATGTGTCAGATTGTGCTATGCATGTCCATATGGGCTCACCTCTGCATGTATTTGCAGCATTTACCCCAGAGCCTCAGGGCCCTGGCATGGGGCAGACCTGTCTGAGATGGCAGTGGGGCCAGGGCACCCACTCAGACCTCCCCCCTCTTCCGCTCCAGGTCCAGGAGCACAATGGGCATGTGTTTGCCAGCTACCAGGTGAGCATCCCGCAGTCGTGTGAACAGTGTCTTTCCTACATCTGGCTCATGGACAAGGCCCTGCTGTGCAGTGGTGAGCAGCTTCCCCTGTCCCAGCCTCCTCCTCAGTCTCAGCCCTCCACTCTCCAATCCTCCACCCTGTAGTCCTCCACCTTCCACATCCTCCCGAGGCTGAGCTCACCAGCTGACTGCTCCCCACCCACTGTAGCCTCCCCTCATCATGAGCAAGCATACCCATGTGGGTCAGTCCCGTGGGCCCTGTTCTGTATCTTGGTAGGTGATACTCCAGCCTCGGCCATCGCCTCCTCCAAGTGCCTCATGGCCAGCCTGTCATTCCTCTAAGGAACAGGCACAGCCCAGAGCTGGTTGGTTATATAGGCAGAAAGTGACCAAGTCAGGCCCAGCCAGCCTCCTAGCTTGGTGACCTGGGTCTCTTCAGCCCAAAGGGCCCTTTGTGGGCCCGGTATGAGGCACAGTCTCACCCCACACTTGTCAGTGTCCCAAGCTCAGGGCTCAAGACTTGAGCCAGTCCCACATGGGAGTTGGCAGTTCCTTCAGGATGCTGCCCCGCCCTGGTCATAGTAGACATCAGTCTGGAACTCATTATGATTTGACAAAAGAAAAATAGGATCATTTAGTCCATCGGGCACAGAGTCTCCAGGGCCACCTTCCCCAGGACCAAGGACCAAGGTCCCCTTTGTCACCTTCCTGGTTCTGAAGCCCTAGGAAGTTTTTGGCCCAGGAAGTTTAAAATGCAGTCGCGGGCCCCAGGCAATGAGGTGGGAGACTGGGGTCCCTTGTACACCCTGTGACCGCACTCTGTGGTCTCCTAGTGTGCAAAATGACCTGCCACAAGAAGTGCGTGCACAAGATTCAGAGCTACTGCTCCTACACAGGAGGAAAGAGGGTGAGTGCGCCTGCGCCCAGGACCTTCCACTTTCTCTAGAGCATTCTACCCAAAGCTCCTGGTGAGACAGTGCTTGTTGTGAGGGCCAAATGAGGTGCTGGACAGGCACAAGGAGGTGGCAGGGCCCCGTCCCTTCCAGTTCTGTAACTGTCAGAAGTAGCTGGGTGTATATCTCAGACTCCCAGCCAGGCTCCTCTCCCTCCAGGAGAGCCTGGCCTAGGGAAGGCCCTCAGCTGGGCACATAGGTTTTGGGTCCCCATGCTAGGGCTGCCAAAAGAATTGGAATTCAGTTTTTCGAGGGGGCTGTCAGGCTAGAACACCATCTCCCTGGGAAGGACCATGCAGCCGGCAGGTGCCATGCAGAGGGAGCTCTACCAGTGACCCGAATCTGGTACCTCCAGCAATGGAACAAGAACAAGGGGCAGAGAGGGATGGAGCCCATGGAGGTGGCCCCAGAGGCTCTGTGTGCGACCAGAAGGAGGGTGGCTGGCCATGTCAGGGGACAGTGATACCCAAGCCTGAACCTTCATCTGTGCACCACAGAGTGAGCCGGGCTCTGAGCCGGGCCACTTTGGTGTGTGCGTGGACAACCTGATCAGCGACAAGGTCTCTGTGCCCATCGTCCTTGAGAAGCTTCTGGAACATGTGGAAATGCACGGCCTATACACTGAGGGCCTCTACCGAAAGTCGGGTGCTGCCAACCGGACACGGGAACTGCGGCAGGCACTGCAGACAGGTGGGCACTGTGAATAGGTAGGTGCCCAGCCAGGCCCCACCTTCTATGGTTACAATACCTCTCACCCGTCCCCACCCACACTGCCATCTCTCACCTATCCCTGTCCACACCTTGTTTCTCACTGGACCATGTCTACACCCTGCAGACCCTGCAGCTGTCAAGCTGGAGGACTTTCCAATCCACGCCATCACTGGAGTCCTAAAACAATGGCTACGAGAGCTGCCTGAGCCTCTCATGACCTTCGCCCAGTACGGGGACTTCCTTAGGGCAGTCGGTGAGCCATGGAAGGGGACAAGTGCTGCTTGAGCCAGGGGCCTGCAGTTTGGGGTGGACTCGCTCCTCTTCCTGCTGGTCCTGAGTCCCTCGTGGAGGGAACAGTGTGGGTAGGAGGGGGACAGGAGGGTTGGGCATGGCCAGTGTGCAAGACTGATGAGCTTGGCTGACTCCCTAGAGCTTCCAGAGAAGCAGGAGCAGCTAGCTGCAATCTATGCTGTCCTGGACCACTTGCCTGAGGCCAACCACACCTCCCTGGAGCGCCTTATCTTCCACCTTGTCAAGCAAGTTTCCCCACCCCCACCTGGAGTTGAGGTGACTCCACCCTGTAACCCAGCTGCCGAACACCAGGACGCGGGCCTGGAACTAGGGTTGGGGCCCCTAGGACCTCCTTCCCTGGGCGGTGGCTGCCCCTAACTGTCGATGGCCCCTAGGATCCCCTCCCCTGGGCAGTGGCTGCCCCTAACTGTCGATGGCCCTTAGGATCCCCTCCCCTGGGCGGTGGCTGCCCCTAACTGTCGATGCCCTGCAGAGTGGCCCTCCTTGAAGATGTGAACCGCATGTCACCAGGGGCGCTGGCCATCATCTTCGCACCCTGCTTACTGCGCTGCCCTGACAGCTCAGACCCGCTGACCAGCATGAAGGATGTACTGAAAGTCACCACGTGAGTGGCCCCCTTGGACTCTGCATGAGTAGTCCTGCCCCAGTAGGAAGTGCTCAGGGTGACCTGACTTGTCCTCACAGCGCTGGGAAGACTGTGGCAAGGAGATCTAGATTCAGGCCTGCTGCAGAAGACTGTCTCCAAATCAAACAGAAAGAGCCAAGTCCAAAACTTTGTGTTGGTGCTGGAGAGACGGCTCAGTGGTTAAGAGCACTGGCTGCCCTTGTAGGGAACCTGAGTTCAGTTCCCAAAACCCACATGGCAGCTAACAACTGTCCAGGACATCTGATGCCCTCTTCTGATCTGTGGGCATTGCATGAACGGGTGCACTTACATACTAACAGGCAATACACTCACAACAATCTTTTTGTTGGCAATCCTTCAGCCTCAGTACTCAGGAGGCAGAGGCAGAGGCAGAGGCAGGGAGATCAGTGTGAGATGGAGGACAACCTGGTCTACATGGGTTCCAGGTCAAGCTGGGGCTACCTTTAAACCCTGTCTCAAAAAAAAAACCCAGCAACAACAAAAATCAAATCAACCTTTGTAGGCCTCTGTCCTGGCTGTGGGAAGAGCATGCCCAGGTGGTCCTGACCCTGGGAATTCTGTCAGGGCGGTGCACCGGGGGTCTTTTGAAAGTTACAGGCGCATGTGTGGAGGTAGGAAGCAACCTGCCTGTCGGTTCTCCTGTCTCGTGGGTCTCAGGGACGGAATCAGGTCATCACCCTTGGTGGCAAGCACTGTGCTACTGAGCCATCTTGTCTGCCCTCCTCAGGGTTCCCAGTGTGACCCCACACACACCCTTTTCCTTTCTTGTGCTGCTAGGGTTAGAGCTAGGGCTCTGTGTATCCTTGCCAAGCCCTGGTATGTACTGCAGGCTTCATGCATGCTCAGGGGATCCTAGGGATGGAGCCCAGCCTCTTGGCACCCTAGCCCTGCCCTTACTCTGAGGGTACCGAAATGAACACACCATTATTTTTTTAGCTAAAACCTAATATTTAGCAAAAGGTAGATATGAGGTGAGTGGAGTTGGGGTTCCAGAAGCTGCCCACTCACCAACAACTTCCATGGGGAGCACAGCTGCTCCACTCCTGCTCAGACAGCATCCTATTTCTTGGTCTTCTTGAAAAGGCAGGGCCAGCTTTCCCACCTTTTGGATAAATAAGCTATTTTCTAGAATTTTCTTTTGAACTCCCACCTGAGCACTCTTCAGAACTCAGAAGGGCCGGGGCACAGCTCAGTGATAGTGCTCTTGCTGAGTTCTACCTCCTGCACTCCCCCACACAAAAAGGAAAGAAAAGCTGTGTCGTGGGAATGTATATGGCTGGGAGTTCTGAACATCAGAGCCTGTCAACCTGGGTGCTTTCTTGTAAGGCCAGCCTGGGGGCCCAGGAGGCCACTCCTCCCTGGCACTGACCATTGAGTAGGCACAGTAGGGTCAAAGCTTACATTCTAGAGCTCTTTGACAGGGCGCCTGCAGGCTCCGGGATAGGTTGCCCAGCCTTTGTGCACCCAGCCTTCTCCCTGCTGTGGAGGGCTCTACGTTCCTGCCAGCATCTAGTCCTGTCCTAGTGCCAGCCTTTAAACAAGGTTTGCAGAAGCCAGAAACAGGAAGTCAGGCTGGACAAGCAGAATGAGCTTCCTGGGGTCACACTGCTTGGGCACCATGTCCCCAGTGCTGGCCCAGGCTCTGGCCGCCCCCAGGACTGCCCTCCAAGCTACTGTGCCCTGTGGCTGGCCAGACTGGGTGCAGGGCGTGGCCTGGAAGGAAGCTGAGCGTGGCTTCCTGCAGGTGTGTGGAGATGCTGATCAAAGAGCAGATGAGGAAGTACAAGGTGAAGATGGAGGAGATCAACCAGCTGGAGGCGGCTGAGAGCATTGCCTTCCGAAGGCTGTCCCTGCTGCGCCAAAATGCGGTGAGGACCAGCCTAGGGGCAGGGCCTTAAGAGTGTCAGGGGTGTGGTTTAGGCCATAGGGCGTGACCACCTGCCAGGTCTCCCACCCACTGCCAGCACACACTTGAAAGCAGGCAGCCCGGTGGGGCCTGCTGTGTCTTCGCTGGAGGCTGATGTCCATCCAGGAGACACGGGCTGTCCCTCCAGCCTGGCCCTGTGTCCTGCCCACCTAAGCCTTACCCACAGGGAGTATTCCTGTAGCACAGTGCCACAGTGGTAACCGGGGAGGGCTGGCAGCTAGCTCACACCTGTGGCAGCCCAGCCCACCTGCTCACCTGTGCTCATCTCTCCCTCAGCTGTGGCCTCTCAAACTGGGTTTTTCGTCTCCCTATGAGGGGGTCCGGGTATGTACGTGTTCCCGGGGCCCTGCTTGTGTTCAGGGTGCACGCGGGGTACCCTTGGCCGGGCTGTCGTAGCATAGACAGAGCATGCCCTAACCTCCCAGAAATGCATGCTGGCCTCTCATCCCTACTAGATTGCTGCAGAGACTGAGCAGAGATCCCCACACAACTAACCTGAGCTGCTGGCCCCTTCCCTCCCACAAGCACTCACCCAGGTTCTCTGTCAAACCTGTCTGTTCCATTTCAGACTAAAAGCCCTAAGGCCCTAGTTAGCCTGGAAAGCAGCCTGGAGGAGCTGGAGGTGCTGGAGGTGCTGCCAGAGGAGGAGGCAGCTGGTGGTGACGAAGATAGGGAGAAGGAGATCCTCATGGAGCGGATTCAGTCCATCAAGGAGGAAAAGCAAGTTTCCTAGGCCCTTCTCCCCTAACAGTTAGTACAAAGGCCCTGAGGCCACACTCCTTGCATGGAGCCCTGAGCCCAGGCCTCAGCTGCTGGGTGTTGGCCTCAGCCTCAGAGGTGGAGGGCATCTTTGGTCACGTGTGCTTGGAATGAGGGACCAGATTAGGGACACCCCTGCACCCCACATTCTCCAGGTGGCCTGTCCCTCACAAGGTACCCCTCCCTCCAGGGAGAATATCACATACCGGCTACCAGAGCTGGACCCGAGGGGCTCTGATGAGGAGAATTTGGACTCAGAAACGTCGGCCAGCACTGAGAGCCTCCTGGAGGAGAAGAACACTCGGGGGCCCTCAGAAGGTCAGTGTGAAAGGAGCATCCACCGCCCTTCCTCATGGCAGGCCCAGGGTGAGGGTCCACCTACACCTCAGCTGCAGTAACCCCACATCTGTCTCTCCAAGGGCCCCCCGAACCAGCACTCCCCTGCCCCAACATACCTACCCTGAACCCCCTCCCCACGGCGGCTGCCCCTCCACGAAGAAGGCCCACATCCTTCATCACGGTCAGAGTGAAGACGCCCAGGAGGACCCCCGTTATGCCCACTGCCAATATCAAGCTCCCACCGGGCCTGCCCCCCAACCTGACCAGCTGGATACCTGCTCTCCAGGAGGCCACTGTCCCTGTGAGGCGTCGAGAGCCACCTGCCCGTCGCCAGGACCAGGTACACTCTGTATACATAGCCCCCGGGGCTGACCTGCCCCTGCAGGACACCCTGGAACCCCTGGACCATGATGCCCTGCCCCCAGGTGCCAAACGCAGGTACTCGGACCCTCCAACCTACTGCCTGCCCCCCAGTTCGGGCCAGGCTAATGGCTGAGGGCCACAGCAGGCAGTCTGCCTGCCCTAGGACCTCCATTGCCAAGCCCACTTGCGGGTCTGAGAAGGATCGGGAGAGAAGCTCCCTCCCAGAGGGATGAGGTGTGCATCCACTCCATGTGCAGTTGAGACAGGAGCTGCCAGAAGGAGCCACCGGAGCCCAGTCTCAGTGGCTGCCATGCAGGACAACCTCTGTCCCTTCTAATACCACCAGTGACTGGTCGTCCTGCTTTACATAACTTTTAAGTTATAACAGCCTTAATGGAAGACCAAATTGTTTTTTATATGTGTATGTTCGGACTTTTATATTAACACTGTCCATCTGGACATGAGGTATCCAAGCACTTGGCCATTGTGGTCCACACACGGACAGTAGAAAGTGGACTTGGAGAGTTTTGGATGCTTGGAGCGCCTGTCACCCTCCTGTCTTCTCCACTGTGTCTCCACCAGTAACTAGTAGCAGCCATCTGACCAGGGAACCTTCCAGTGACTGCTGGAGCCTTCCATGGTCACAGCTGGTGGCTGGAGCCAGGACCTGAGTGGCAGGCCGTCAACCCAGGCCACACCAACCTTACATTCCAGAGAGGCCGAATGCAGCCAGCTCTACTCACTGTGCCTTGGACACCAGTGGCTGGGGACCTGACCTTGGCACTGCCTGCCCCATGGAACCCAAGGAGCCAGGGACTCAGGACCTTCAGAGGCAGGCAGGGCAGGCCCTGATGCCCAAGCCTGGGACCCGCAGAGTCTGGCTCTTCCCTCAGGCTCCTCTGCTCCCTCAACACATGGCCTCAGACCCGGGACCAAGGGCCTCAGGTGTGAAATAAAAAGTGCCTGCGAAGTGTCCGCCTTGGCTTTGCACTCCAGTGTGGGGGCAGGGCCTCTCTGTCCTGCCTGATCCCTCAGCCGGCACCGGAGTCCCCAGCTCCCACCACGGAGGCACCCCAGGATGCCTGCCTGAGATCCTAGCATCCAGGAGGCCAGGCCAGGAAGACTACCAAGTAAAACCCTGTATCAAAAGGAAAGGTCCATTAGAGCCTCATTGCTCAGAGAAGCTGCTGTCCCCAGAGCCTCTGTCTCACAGCAGCCCATGCCCCCTGGAGCCTCAGTACAAGCTGAGGATTCCTCACCAGAAACTGGAAAGGCTCCAAGATCTGGAACTTTCAAGCAGGTAGAAAATTCCACACCTGGCTGCCTGGGATAGGTTACAGTCAAACACAGGCATTAAAAATATCAAGAAATCCCCATCATGGGTAAAAGAGGTGGCTTAATGCTACTGTGAAAATGTGAGGTCCTGAGTTCAAATCCCAGCATCCATGTAGAAAGACATGTCTTTGGGTGTCTAACCCTGGCATGTCGGGGTAGAGATAGAAAAATGGCTGGAGCTTGCCTGCTGTCAGGGTGATCCCTCAGATGAGCCCTGAGCTTGTTTCCACAGTGACTAGATCTTGTCAAGTTGATGAGATTTACCACCACACCCAGAATTCCAGCACTGGGGAGAACCATGAGTCCACACAGCTAACCTGAGTTACATAGCTAGACCATGCCTCAAAGTACAAGATGTTTATGGTGACACATACCAGGAAGATAGGCTGAAGAGGTGGAGACCGGAGGTTGAGGCGTTCCAGGCCAGCCTGAGATACACCTTCGGGGCTGGAAGAGCACTCAGTGGTTAAGAGCACATAATGCTCTTGCAGAGGACCTGGACTCAGTTCTGGAGCATCTGACACCCTCTTCTGTCCTTCATGGGCAACTGCGCTTGTGCACAGCCCCCCCCCATACATGCTACATACACAAATAAATCTTTTTTTTTAAAAAGCCCAAGGTGTCATTTTTAAAAAGCCAGGGTGGTGATATGTGTTTAACCCCAGAACTCAGGAACTTATGAGTTTGAAGACAGCTTGGTCTACATAGCAAGTTTGAGACACTGTCAAAAACAGGCAAGAAAGCCAGACTGGAGGCAGAGGCAGGTGGATCTTTGAGACTGAGGCCAGCGTGGTCTACATAGTGAGTTCTAGGTCAGCTGGGGCTGAAGTGGAGACCCTGTCTCAAAAGGACCAAAAACAAAGGCAAGAACCAACTTGCCTTTGTGTCTATAGTCCTGCTGAGAGATTGCTGTTATTCATAAAACATTTTGTAACTAGCATTGTTTATCATCCTCCTCTGCCTCATAAGAAACACAGACTGTTAGGAACCAGTGGTATTGACAGAAGAATAAGTCTGGTGCTGCCAGTAGTGGGGACATGTGATTGTGGGTAGAGATAGCTGCAGTGGAAAACCAAGACCATAAGACCTGACTTCGGTGGAAGATCAGTCATAATAGAAAGAATTACACTGCAAGGAGGTTGTCAGGGGACCACATGAGGCCGTAACGTGATCCAGTGTGATTCCATCACCTAGGTTGCTTCAACATCCTTTTGCCACATACTCTGCATCTGTCATTCTGCCCCAACCCAGCCAATCTCTTCTCAGTTTTGTGTCAGTTTACTCAGCTTATCTATGGCTGGCACTTACTCATGGCCATATCTACCTGGTTCTTTTCTTGTGCATTTCAATTTCTCTTTCACTAACAATGGCTTCCTTTTAGCATGAGATCATACTCATGTATGAGATTCCCTACAGGTCAATACATGGAATAGCCTGTCAGATACATACTCTTAGTCCAATGGACATAATATGTGCTTTGCATGTAATACATGCACTGTGTGACTGCTGTGCCTGAGAAGCTCCTGGATACTACTTCCCACTTCTCTGTGATGGACTACAGGTAAGAGCCCACACAAGAACACACAATGTGGAAGGATTTCTAATATGTGTTTTTATCCAAGTTCCAAGGAGAATGCTTCCTAAGTGCTGAATATGTTGACTGGCTGTATCAATACAATACATAAAAGATAGCTGAAGTCTGAGTAAATAATAGATATGAAAACTTTTTGATTCTTTTTTGACAGAGTCCCCCTGTAGCCTCAGCTGGCCTGGAACTCACTGTCGTGACCAGGCTGCTCTCAATCTCAGGTCTACCTGCCTCTGCCTCCCAAATGCGGGGGTTAAAGGCATGCACCACCATGGCCATCGTGATACTAAAAATCTCAACAATCTTTAAGAGAAGATTGTAAAACATTCAAAAGTCATTAGGCTAAATACAGAAATCCTCTGATCACATAGGGCACTAAATAAGATGAAAATACACTAATCTAACATTTTATACTTATATGGGATGCTATATGGAGAAAATGCCTATAAATAACTATTGTGTTTGTTAGTATGATGATTTCTATTCCACTGCTAATGGAAAATTGAATTCTAGATAAATACAGAAATAGCCACAGAATCAAACTGTTTTTGATGAAAAAAGGCCAAAAACAGGTACAGTGTCAGAAGCTGGCACTAGTCAGCTGCTCAGTTCCCAGGTAGTACATGGGAAGTTCATCTTTCTCCTGTTGGACTCCCAATTTGGTGGCGCTTTAGTCATAGCTACAAGCACTGACTTGCAGCCAGCATCCTGATGAGCATTCCAATACACAATGAACTCCAAGCTTGATGAAACTGAGTTTTAAGAACACCATAGATGTGAAGAATCATCCTTGACTTTCCAGAGTGACCTCCCCAGCCCTTCACAGGAAATTAGAGAGCTATGAACTAGCAATGAGTTTCAAAAGAAATGACCTAAAACTAACCTCGAGCTTTTGGTGCTCTTCAGTTCGTTGTAATTCAGCACGGTGACTGCAGGAGGGAAGGGAAAGGGAACGAAGGAGGCAAAATGGAAAAGCCAACCTGGCAGCAGGAAGAAATACATTTTAAGTGCATTGTTAGAACTTTGATTCTTTCATCACCCCAGATCTCCCTGAGGTCAGAAAGGTCAGTCAGGACAAGATGTGGCCAGTGTCATGAGTATATCAACAGTGGAATGCAACACCAAATACCTAGCTCCTCCTGGCCCCACAGTACACCTCAGTGGAAGGTCGGAAACTCTGTTTACCTTCCTTAGCCACGTCTTAATAGAACATAAAAGATCCAAAGAATCAGGTAGATCAGAACTTGCTGCGATCAAATCCATATTTTATGCTGAAACTTTTAAGGAGACCTTGTAAACAAGTACAAGAGAAATGAAAGTTGAGAGTCAGCCACTTGGCCTGAGGGATGCTTTCCAGGAAAAGAAATCAAAAAAGGCGCTGAACCAGGGTCGGCTGTGTGAATGACTAAAAGACGATGTTATGGTTGTAACAGTGAGAGCAGGGGGGAGGCTTCATTCCTAAGGAGTGAGTAGTAAATTTGGAGAGCCACCAGGGGAGTAGGGTCGTGGAAAGAGTGTAATGTGACCTGCACTTCTTTTGTATTATTTTGTCCTTTTAACTGAAATTTTTTAATTTTATAAGAATTTCATACATGAGTATTGTATTTGTGTCATTTCCACCTCTCCTTGTCTCTCTCCAGCTCCTCCTGTGACCTCTCCACTCTCTCAATTTCTTGTCATCTTCTTTGATTATTGCTACATATTCAAACATACAGAGATAGATATAAAGACAGATGATTGATAGACAGATGATAAATAGATGATATATAGAGAGATAGATGATAGACATAGAATATATGATAGATGATAGGTAGACAGATATAGGGATAGATGCTAGAAGATAGATAGATAGATGATAGATAGATAGATAGATAGATAGATAGATGATAGATAGGGAATACACTGAGTCCTTTTAGGACATGTTTTTAGGGCTCATCATTTGGGACTAGATAACCCTGGTAGCTACTTCCTGGAGAAGACTGATTCTCTCTGCTTCAGCATCTATTGATTTCCTATAGCTCTTCATCTAGAGCTAGGACCCCATGAAATTCACCTCCATCCACACTGGCATGTCACCTGGGCTTGTCATTATGTAGATCTTGTTAGGTTACCATACTATGGCGAGTTCGTGGGTATAACTTTGCTATCATGGCTAGAATGCATTAACTTAGCAGCAGGTGTCTTGTCCTTACTTTCTGTCCCCTCTTCCATCACATTCCTTCAGCCTTAGATATAGAGGTTGCATTGTAGATATATCAGAGAGGGTGGGGCACACCACAGTCACGTATCCTTTGCATTTTAACCAGTTCTAGAACTTTGCACTAGTCTCCATCTCTTGCAAAAGAAGCGTCTTTGATGAGTAGTGAGAGCTACACTTTGTCTATGAATATAAGGACAGAGAATACAGAACAAAGTTGGGCTGGCCTAGGAACGTGGCAATAGTAGGTTCTTCCATATCTGTGAGCTCTCCAATCATAAATACTTGGCTATGTTTACAGTACAATGCATGGATTCTCTATTATTGATAAGGCCTTAAGTCCAATTAGATAGCTGCTGATCAGCCCCAAGATAAAATTGCTACTATCCTGCCAACAGAGATAACTTGCTGAGCCTGTCATTGTGCTTCCTAGTCTCTATAGTTGGGTGAGACAATTGATTGCTTTTCTCCTTTGGCAGTTGGCAAAGTACCTTTGAGAACTATGTGAAATAATCTTCATGGAGGAGGCTCCCAGGTCAGTTCAAGCTTAATTGTTCTAAGTCCTGTAGCCAAAGTATGTGATAAATCAATTGAGTCTCACCTTCAAGTTCTGGGAGGCAACCAAGGGCTGTGACACTAACCTGTATCATTCAGTCTTTTGGACTATCCTGACAAACAACTCAAAAGGGAGATTTTCCTTGCCTAGCACTGTGATCTTTATTACTTAGATTTTTAACTATACATATGTATGTGTATTTTTCAGTATGTTTACGCATGGATAATACATTTCCCTATGGTTTTTAACATCACTTAAGAATTTAAAATTTTTTTATTATTTCCTTGAGGATTTCATACTATATATTTTGATCTTATTCCATACCCCTTCCTCCCCTAACGCTTCCCAGATCCATTCCCATCTCTCTGTTCCATTACCTAATTTCTTGTCCTTTAAAAAATAACCCATTAAACTCAAATCGTACTGCCGATATGTTCCTAGGTATGGGCCATCCACTGCAAAATGGTGGACCTACCAGGGACAACTCCCTTAAAGACAACTAACTCTTCTTCCTCCACGAGCCATCAACTGTGAAGAGCTCTTCAGTTGCTGGAGGCTCATGAGTCCGGCCCACTCCATGCTAGAATGTTGACTGGCTTGAGCAGTCCCGTCATGTCCAGAAGACACTGTTTGACTCTAGTCCTCCATGAACTCTGGCTCTTACAACCTTTCCAACCCCTCTTCTGTGACTGTCTTTGAATATTGTGGTAGGAATATGATATAATTGTTTGGTCGGAAGTTTTAAAAACAATCATTCTGGCTATTGCATAGAAAACAGATTTTTTTTTCCCTCTCTTGCATGTTTTTGATTTTGAACTTGTTTTTGATTCATTGAGAAATTTATACAATCAATTTTGATCAGATTCAGAAGCCCTTCCTTATTTCCTCACAAATCTACTCTCACCCACCCATCACTTCCTGTCCTCTACCATTTTTGAACCTATGGAGTCTTAATTTGTGCTCCCCAAATACTTTTAAGTTAATGTGGAGAGAAGGAAGGAGGGGAGAGGACAGGAGGACAAGCAGTGGAGCAATGGTGATTATAATGAAAGCCGATCCAGGCTATGCTTCAGAGGCAGCTTTGCTGCTGATACAAAGAAGGAGAAGTGAAAGATGGTGGAGCAATGGTGATTATAATGAAAGCCGATCCAGGCTATGCTTCAGAGGCAGCTTTGCTGCTGATACAAAGAAGGAGAAGTGAAAGATGGTCTCCAGCTTTTACCACTAGCTCTTGACAAACCACCACTGAAACAAGAAAGCTGGGGGTGATAACATGTCTGTAGCTGCATGTGTGAAGTTCTAATCAAGAGAGTGACCCATATGAAATGTGAAATGACTCGGTATCCAGGTAAATATAAAATGCAGGTAAAGAAGGTGGAAGAGGAAGTATCACATTAAGATTGAAGGTAACTAGCACAAGCACAGGCCTGAAAGTTGTGGATGGAAAGACTTCACCCAGGGAGCACATGTGGATTAAGGAGTGGAGAAGCTCCAAGATGGAACCCCAGACTATCACAGTATTTAGAGGTGCTAAGAGAGGAACCTGCGCAGGAAACTCAAGGTGGTCAGCGAGAAGAAGGAAGGCCAAAGATTGCAAAATCATGAAAGCATTCCTGGGCCCTCCAGCCAAGGATTATAATCCCAGAGAACCTGAGCAAGGTTTAGTGACCTTGATTTTTTACTTCCTCATCTGACACTCATCCCCAGGGAGCCTTAGGAATTAGTCAAGTGCAAAGCTGGTTGGCTGAGCCCAGAGCTGAAGTCCTGCTCTTCTGAATTTGACTTCTTTGTTCTTCTGTCACTGGGAATGTTTAATAAAAGTCCATCTCTGTTACTCTTCATGCTGCATTCAGATCACCATCGAGTCTTCAATGGCTAACTGCAATCATGTCCCAGCTCTTTTATACTAGTCAGATTTTTGAAGTCATCTCTATTCTCTGTTCCTGTTAATTCCTAGTTCTACACATCTCATTTCACGTCTCTCATGCCCAAACCAGGGGGCACTTCTTTCTTCTTTCCCTAATCTTTGGATAACCCTGAAATAATGACCATTTATCCCACTATAAACATGTCTACTTCTTCCTGGATCGCTGATCACCCCTCCTGCTTTCATCTCTCTGAATCTGTTATGGGATTTCACTCAGAGCTCATTCTCCTTTCTGTCCTTACCAGCAGTTTGAGAGCAAGAGCCTAGGATGGAGAATACGTAGACTAGAAAAGTGTCTTAGGCATTTGTGATGAAATCTGATGCTCTTGTTTTTCCAACAGAAAACTTTCCTAATCATTGTTAAGGACTCCAGTTTAGGACTTTGATACTTATCTTACATACTGGACTTCAGGCTCATAAATACAACTGCCTGATCAAAAGCAGTTCATTGATAATCCCATTGGTCACGGTATCTCATTCCTTAAACTTGTTTCTTCTGTTCTATTCATAATAACACTTAATAGGATCACTATGAATTCAGTTGCTAAAGTCAGAAACCTAGAAAGCCCCAGACCCAGACTTAAGATGTCAAATTTTCCTACTTTATTTCCTTAGTTCCAGCTTTCAGTGGCCATAGGCTCATGTTAACATCACTTTCCTGGGTCCTCAAATTTCCTCCATTTTATTAAGCTGAGTAATCTGTGTGTCAGCAGTATCAAGTTTCCTGACCTTGATGTTCCTCTCCTTGAGTCCTCTAATTTTGGTAAACGAAAAGGGTGGAGGCTTTGAACATGAACTCATCTCTGCCTTTGTGTATGGAACCTCAGTGGGCCAAATCCTGTCCTAGAGGAATCTGAAGTGTTGGCTGAGGATTCATACATTATCATCACTACCTATTTCTCTCAAGTTGTACTATTTCTTATCATCTTGAAATTTTGTTTCCTACAAACATGAGTTAAACGTCTTTAGTCTGAACATCTGGTGCTCAAAAAAGTCTTGGGTTTTAGATCAATGAAGATTTTGGGGTGCGTCAATAATAACCAGCAAAATCCACACAAATATTCCAAACCCCTCAAAAGGAAAGAGTCAAGCTGGATATACAGCTCGCTTTGCTACACAGCGTGTGCTGTTCCAT
Organism: Eospalax fontanierii; assembly: GCA_035773235.1. NCBI lineage: Eukaryota > Metazoa > Chordata > Mammalia > Rodentia > Spalacidae > Eospalax > Eospalax fontanierii. Next base: position 12,020,217 of record CM069554.1, read on the forward strand.
CAATTCTCTTCCTTCCTACCTGGAGCACAAATTCCTTTCACGATTAATCCTCAGTCTTCTTCAGGAATTATATCCCTTATTAACTCAAGAAGCATATATTGGGCCTCCAGGATCAGCAGTTGTCCCTATGCATTCCTAACGTACCATTAACCATGCTCCACTCAAAATTCTTATTTACAAGTAGACAAGTCTCTCATTACACTGTGAACTCTTCAATAGAAGGGATAGTATTTTATTCTTGGGCTTCCTAGAACATACAGGATATCCAGCTACTCACAGACGCCAGATTCTTCCTCCCTATGTTAGCATACCTATGTCTGCTACTCAAGAAATTTTTGGAATGTAACCCCCGTCTTTCCATAATTAAGTAGAAAGATGTGACACTAACCTAAGAAGAAATATTAGGTACAAAAGTATGCAAAGTTTAAGAAAGTTAAACTTTTGGTTTTTGTTTTGTTTACCAACTGTTCGTTTGTCATAAGGGTTACTGGCTGGAAGGAATGAGAACTGATGGAAATAAAATCTATATTCTCTGTGCCAGTACACCTTTACTGGGAATTTTTAATACAGAAATGGCCATTTTCCAGGAGCTTCGAGGTGAATTTCATGACAAGAATGGCAACTGCAAAATCCTGTGATTTCCTACCAAGGCAGTGGCTACGTTTCTGAAAATTATTACTGGTAAAATAAGAATGGGCAATATACAGCATGAAAGAATATCATCTGGGGAAAGTTTCCTCTTTCCTATCACACTTCTGTCTGAATAGACCCTTCTTCAAGTTTGCCATTCTTAAACGTGTATGTGTTAAGTAAAAGTACTGCGATTCGATTCATACCACCATTGTACAAACCACTGAGATTTATTCACAGGACCATAGTTTCTTGTAAATTCATGTTTCCCACACTCGGTACTGAAGAGCATCTACTGGCAGAGGGGAGTAAATCTCATATTCCTAGGCCATCTGTGGGATGAATCTAAAAAGATGAGGTCTACCCAAAGTGGCTTTGAAGTTTCCAGTTGCTCCTTCAGCATTTTGCAAATGCAGCATTCTGCTCCATGTCACTCATGAGAGGGGGGAGAGTCTGCATGAGCTGCTTGCCATATAAATGCATATTATGACAGACATTTTTATTCTACAGTAAGAAAGAGTGTTTTATTATGGTTTATGATTATTTTATGTGCATGAGTATATAGCCTGCATGTGTGTAAATGTACACGTGTCGTGAAATGCCTGCAGAGGTCAGAACAAGGTTTTGGAATCCCCTGGGATTGGAGTTACAGACCATTGTTAGCTATGTGGGCACTGGAAATCAAACCCCAGGCCTCTGTAAGAGGGCTTCATTATGTTTTTAATGAATCTGTGGGTACTCATGTGTAAGTGTATGTTGGAACTAACAGTTGACTTCGGGTGTCCTTCTTGATTCATTCTACCTTATTTTTTGAGACTGGGTCGCACTGAAACAACGGCTCACTGGTTGGCTGAACTGGCTGGCTAGCGAGACCCAGGGATCCTCTTGTCTCTGCCCACCTAGGACTAGAATTGTAGGTGTGCACCACCAGGTCCAGCTTGACATGTGTGCTGGGGGTCTGAATTCAGACCCTAATGCTTGTGAAGCAAGGACTCCACCCACTGAGCACCCTCCCTAGAAACTCCCCTTACTTAATTTATATTCACTCAGAGTGAATTCTTATTTATGAGTTATAATTCTTTGCTATCATTTATTTTGATGTTTAAATTGCTCAAGCCAAGAGACTCCCCCGTTCTATGTAATTGCTTTTCTATTGTATGTTGAAAGAAAGATCAAAGAGCATTAGACAAAATAATTGATTATGTTGCATATAGTGTTGCGCTACAGAGTACAAAAGAAGATGGAGGAATTATCTGGGTTGGAGAAAGCAAAGGTCTTGCCCCTAACTATAGCACAGGACAGGAACCAGGGCTCTGTTACCAAACAACATTTCTGATGAACGGCAAAACATGAATAATTCCTTCATTTAGGCAATACTATTGTATCAAGGGTAATTTTTTGGTAATTATACTACAGCTATGTCAGAAAATATACTAAGTAAGGGCAACAGAGGAGAAACTGCACTTTAGAAAAAAATAGCCCAGAAGCCATCTGCATCTAATACACATATAGCTGTATGTGGCATATCAGATCAGCATTTGATGGTGTACAGTACATTATAATAAAATCATAATGGACATAAAACACCCCTGTAGCCAGTGAGCCCACAGCTCCGTGCACTGCATATATATTTGCAGGGCCTGGTGTAAACAGGCCTTCTGCACTGTTATCTGGGCAAACATGCAGCACGGATAGTTAATTACATTTAGTATATGACACTTGATAATGTTAACAGGTGACTTTGGTTTATGTACTTACTGTAATATATTTTTTATTACATTTTAAAAGTGAATTCCTACTTACTAAGGATTTCAGTTTACTGTAGATCATATGGTAGGGTAGGCTGATGTCAGCCTCACTTGTCTCCTGTTTGTCATAGAATGACAGCCCTGGGCCACCTGGGTCAATAAGAACAAAACTGCCTAATGGTGCATCTCTCATAGCACAGGGGCAATACCAGATGGATGACACAGAAAGAGTAATGACACTAAAAGCAAATATGATAGTGTTAACATGAAGACTCTCAGTAAAGGGTTTAAGATAATTCTGTGTATTCTACTATAATGCTTCTGAAACTCTGCTATTTTGTCAAAAATACACACTTTTGAGGCAGGGTCTCATGTTGGTCTTGCTCTCTATGTTGCTTGATGACTGTGAACCTGATTCACCTCTAGAGTGCTGGGATTGCAGGCCACTAATGCGATGCTGGGAACTGAACTCAGGGCCTCATGCATGTTAGGCAAGCACTCTACCAACTGAGCTACATCTTCACTCCAGATAGTATGTCAAAATAAACCTATCAGGGACTGGAGGGAAGGCTCAGCAGTTAAGAGCACGGACTATTCTTGCAAGGACTGGGGTTTGATTTCCAGGACCCACATGGCCAACAACAGTCTGCAACTCCAATTCCAGGGGATTCAAAAACCTTATGACCTCCGCAGGCATTTCACGACATGTGTACATTTGCACACATGCAGGCAATATACTCATACACATAAAATAATAATAAAATATTGAAAAATAAAATAAGCCTATTAGCCTGTCTTTTACTTCCATATGCAACATAGAAATGCTTTTGACATATCACTGCCAGACACACACCCCTTGCATGTCGTGCAGAGCACACAGGGAGTGGCAGTGGCAGGAAGGCAGCGGCTTCCACCACAGAGCATCCCACAGAACATCTTCAGGGCTGAGATCCGTTCACATCTGCCCCGAGATGACGTGGTTATCAACTCGACTGGCTCTGGAATCGAGTAATACACAAACCTTGGGGCACTCCTGTGAGGAACTTCCTTGATCAGATTATTTGAAGTGGGGAGGTCCACCTTAAATGTCAGTGGCACCTTCTGGGGGAAGCCCCCATGGAAAAGGACACGGAAGAAGGAAGCGTTGCCTTTGCCTGCTGGCCTGCCCTCTTGCTGACAAGTCCATCTAAACTGCTGCTGTGGCGTTTCTTCCCTGATGTTAGAATCAGCTTCTTTGGGCTTTCAGCATAGAGTGAAGACCAGTAGCTCTCCAAAAGTCCTCCAGACCTTCAGCACCAGATTGGGACTACCGAGACAACCAGGCCGGTGGACTGAGTGCTGCTGATTCTCACGCTCTCCAGTGGGAGAAGGCTATTAACAGATCACCCAGACCATATCATGGCCAATCTAGCAAATTTATATATTTATTCTATCAACACTGTTCCTTCAGAGAACTGTGACTAATATACCAATTAATACTTTGATCCAGTGATCCAGATGTTGGGTTCTTAAGGGTCTCAGCCCTTCTGACACCTGCCTTTGGATCTGAGGCAGCCTTACCTTTCTCCTCTGTCTGCTGAGCAGACAGAAAAATAATGCATTCACTTGGAAGACCTGACCTCACCGTCCATATAAGGCAATGCTTTCATTTATCTCTTATGGTCTTCCTAGAGTCTAGAAAATGTGCTTGAGCTGTGGGATCTTTCCCTATATTTTGAATAACCTTATATTATTATCATTTTTAATTCTGGGAACAGGGCCATGGCCTTTCCTAAGCCAAATGGCTATCAGAATGCTAGTTCAGGTTTATTACAACCTTGTTTCAAGTTCTGTAACATAAGAAACTGATCGACGATGTTATAAATTGGTGACATATACTGGTTCGAAAAGAAAGTATTGAGTGCCTCATTCGTGCCTGCTCTTGTAACGGGTACAGAGAACAACATGACAAGCAGCTTGTGAAGATCTCTGCCCTCAGTGAGCTACTGGGTGAAAGGAGGCAATTCTTCAGTCTGATCCACCAATGCAGGGTGGCATCGTCTATGACAGCAGAAGCACAAGACACTATCCGATCACACAAGAGGGACTTATCATCCACTATGGGCTCAAAAAAGGTTTCTTGAGGGTCTGGATACTATTTTCCTCAGTCCTGAAGATATTTACCATAGAGCCTGTTTTCTATGGCAGGGCTGTGGGGCTTGCTTAGGACATGTGAGATTCCCATATATTTGGGATTCCAAAACTCTGAGTTCTAAGAGCAAACTACAATGGAGCTGCAACTCTATATCTTGGGAGAGCTTAGATGTCTTCAGGCCAGCATGTTATCGAAAACAGTAAATTAAATATAGGTAATTAAAAGGTAGAATCATATTTCATTTTACTGCAGATGATTAATTAGGCCTAAATGTCTTTTGCCTCTTCATCCTAGCAATACGATTAAAATGTATTCTGATAGAAAAATAGACATCCTTTGAATGTTCATGTGCTCTCTGCCTAATGAATACTTGAGTTTCCCCAGGATAATAAGCACTTCATGTATTCTGCAGAAGCACCACAAGTTCAGACTTAAGTACAGAAGCGAAGAATACACCCAAGCTCTCCAGTTTCTTCCACACCAGAGATTACAATTAATCAACTCAGAGGTGTCTGGCAGAGGAAAGCAAATTAACTTGATAGTGCTGTCTGATAATTGGAAGAAGGGGACCTTCAGAGACAGAAATGGGTGTGATGAGGTAATTTAGAGGATAGCATCCCATACATGACTCAGTTCCACCCAATATAACACTATGGAAAACAGGATCATGACTTCCAGTGCTGTGCTTTAGTCAACAGTTTCCTCTCCCTCTAGCCACAGAAATCTCCTCCCGCTTGTAGCTTGCAGCCTGCGGTCATGGCATATATCACTCCATCTGCTTTAGCCACATGTTAAATGCATATTGTATGAATAGCTCACATCCAAGCAATACAATACAGGTAAATGAATCAAATAATTATTAAAACTAGTCCTTTATTTTTTTAAAAAAGTCAAAATGTGATGATAGATCTGTTTTAAGTTAAAATCAGACACTTGCCATATTAAAAAAATTATCAAATATCAAATTTATCTCATTTTTGAGGCTAACCTTGATTGGGCACTGACTATAAATCAGCCTCAGGCTAAAAAAGTCATGTGTATTCAGTTCTATAACCCTCAATGCAGTGATGGTAGATATATTTATTGCTTCCATTTTATACCTGGGGAAATCTGAAAGGAAGCTAGGAGACAAAGGGATCCTCAATGGAGTGCTGCATTTCAAACATGGCACCCCCTAACATCAAATGTCCATTTTTTTCAACCAAAATGAAATCGCCAAGGTGTTTGTTGCATTTTGTTTTAGATCTTTATAATTCTAATTTTAATTTAAAAACACAACTTAATGTTATATGGACAGAAAAGACTCAAAAGACTTCCAAAATCATTGTTCAAGTATTAGGGTTTAGAGAAAGATAGACAAAAAGATCACCATTGACTTGTTGAGCAAGTTCCAGGCCAAGACTGGGCTACATAGTAAGACCCTGATTCAAAAGTCCAAAAAGAAGGGCTGGAGAGATGGCCCAGTGGTTAAGAGCATTGCCTACTCTTGCAGAAGACCCATGTTCGATTCCCAGTTCCCACATCCACATGGCAGCTAACAACCTATTGTAATTCCAGTTCCAGTGGAATCTGATGCCCTCTTCCGACCTTCACAGAATTGCAGGACAGAGGTGTACTTTTATACATGCAGGCAATACGCTCACACATGAAATTAAAAAAAAAACAATAAGTATATATATTTTAATATCCAAAAAGAATTTAGGACTTGCCAAAATCTCTGGTCAGTGTAAGGAAGTGAGGAGTTGCTTCTATCACTGTTAAGGATGGATTGAGAGAAAATGGTCTCCAAACTTTCTTGTTGTAGGAAAGGTTAAATTATACACAAGAGACATGGCCTTCATAGTCTGTCATGCGTTATGGAGAGAATTCATAATGTTTTTCTGGAAACCTTTTAAGAATTTGTCAGTCTTCTCTGAGAAGTAGTAATGAATAAGATGAAATACAGACTGGGGAGTGAGGGTGTTTCTATAAATGTGAGCTCTAAACCCACAGACTGTCAATGCAGCACTTGATTAATTGATTATTTCCGAGTTCTGTGGGCTAAAAAGTATGTTTCCCCAATGTACCTTGGTGATTCATAAATCAGGGAAGCAACTTTAAATTAATGGCTTTTCTGGAAGATGCTATATTCAAATTCTCATCACCACATAGCAAAGTTCCAAGATACAAACTTTAAAGATTTACTATACTTTTATTTCTACACTTTTGCCATTTCTTAACACAATCCATTAACCTGGTAACCCTAGAGAAAGGCCCCAGTTGTTGAAAAAGCAAATCACACACAACAGAATCCCCAAAATAATATTCTTTAAAAAGAAAAATAGTTTACTGAAGTTGAGACTTTTCCTGTAACACATTGGAATACACATTATTTCACTCAATAGACTTCAATATCTCTCAGGTCAAATAAGTTAAGAACCAGGGAGCATTATTAACAGAACTCTTGTTTTTAGTGAGCAGTAAAGAAGTGGTTTGGCTTATTGATAACACAAGATTCTCCACAGTAACATAACCTTGACTATGAAGATGTGGGCTTCTTCTTGCTGTTGGTTGCTGTGTGTGACCCTGTGTGTCTGCCTACGAGATTAAAGCTCTTCATTTCTATGTTACTGAATACAGTGCCCATTTCACAGAGGCATGATTTCTGAGTTGGGATTACTTCTCAATTCTAAGCTTCCAGGTGTTAACAGAAAGAAAACACAAGGAAGAAGAGTCCCCATATTTCCAAATGAAATGAGGCAGAACAAATGAAAGGATCCCTTGGCTCGTGCAGAAAACCAACAGTGTACATTACTAAGAAGTATAGCCATGTCTGTGAACACACAGTAACTCATGTCAAATAAACTGTACTTTTTGCAGGAAAGAATTCTAGCTCAGGGTTTTCCAAGCTAAATTGCACGAAAACACACAATCCTTTTTCTTCTCATTTGAACGGTTAGATGATGGGGCCAAATTACCAGAAAGACCAAAGGCAGTTTGCAGCCTTTAACAACAGATTGCTGAGAGAATCCAGTTCAAGCTGAGAGAAATTTAAGGAGGCAGACAAGAGAGAGACTAGGAGGGACAAGGGCCCAGGGAGAGCCCTGGTAAACGTAAGGTATGTCCCTCCAAGTCCAGGGTGAGGAAGGGAAGATGAAGTCTCTCCCCGAGGAGCAGTAACTGTTAGAGGCAACCATGTCACGCCACTGTTCCCCCACGAAACAGTGCGCAAGTCACTCATCACTGCGTCCTGGGAACAAGTGAGGGGCGCACCGAGGATGGCGTGGGAAGATATCTGGCATACTGGTATGACTTAAAAATGACTTAAAAAGTGATTTGATTACCTCAGGAGAGAAGGAAGGACCTCCAGGTGGAAAGGGAGAGGAAGCAGGGAGAGTGAGAGACGGAGAGGAGAAAGGAGAGAAAGAGAGAGAGAGAGAAACAAAGGCAGAGAAACTGATCACTGCTGTATGAGTGGAACACGTACCCCAACTCTGTCAGAGGGCGAGCCTGATGTGGTGAGTGGCGGAGCGAGCAGGGGCAAGACAGCCCATATCACAGGCAGGAGGGTCTGGTCAGCAATCTGTGTGGGAGGAGGGACCTGGCAACTGGAGACCCTTGAGTCCCTTCTGTGTTTCCAGGCACCAAATGAAAGGAAAAGGAGGGGGAGTGAAGACCACAGGCCAGAACAGCTTCATGGAGTGCAGTAGTTTATTTGGGGGATTAAACTACTGGGCTGCCCTCCTGGGGTCAGAGAAATAGCAACCAGCAACAGAAGTCAGGCTGCCTTTACAGGCAGTTCCCAGGTATGGTGACTGTCCAAGACATAGGCCGGGGCAGTTTAGCTTGGGATTGGTTGGTCTCCCGTTAAGCAAAGGGACTTGCCTGGGCTAAGCTCAGAACACCGTTTTTGAATGTTGGGGGTAGAACTGCCATTTCAGGAATTTGCCAGAAACCTAACAAATACTATTTTATATACTAAGTTTAATGCAAGTAATCACAAATAGCATCTATCCCATGCTTGCTTAATGCTAAAGGACGAAGTCACACAGCTGAACCTGTGTAATTTTAGAAGGCCGATTGGCTTATGCCAATTTCTAGGATTGTGGAAAGCAGGCATGCTGTGGGTCAACAGCCAGATTACCTTGGGCACCATTAGCCTTTGCTAAGTTAGCCTTAGCCTAACTTCTTTGTGACTATTAGAAAAATCCTTCTGAAACGTACTAACAGACCTTCAGCTTCTACCAACTAAAGCATAGAGCAGAGATTCCCTGCTTGCTAGAACTCACATACCTGACGTAATTAGGTATATCTTTTTAATGGGCCTTGATCATTAAATCCTTTTTCTCTGTGAGTATGATAAATTCATGAAACTGGTACCATATTGGCTGATGAAATTTGGTGTAACCTAAATCTATGTTTCCAGCCAAGGCCATTCATATCTAGCTCCAGAATAAACCAGCTTCTCTTCACTTACAGGTGAGAGCCACTCATTTGGGAAAGTTGGAGGACAGGACAGCAAAAGGAAATTACATTTAACTAAAAGAAATTAGTTATTTAAACACACTAGTGTTTAAACACTATTTAAACACACAAAAATCTGTTTGTTAACACATCATATAAGGCATCAAATTGCATTGGCTCATAGATAAAATATTAGAGCAAAATGTCTATGAGGTGCACATGAAGTCCATATTCATTAAACATAGTGTAATGATGGAGAGAATGTAGTAATTTCATCCCAAACCACTTAAGCACTTAATCCACTTAGGAAAGATGAGGTGGAATTTGAATTTTTTTTTTCGGTCTTTCTTGAGACAGGTTCTCCCTGTAGCCCCAGCTGGCCTGGAACTCGCTATGTAGACTACTAGCCTGGCCTTAAACTCACAGAGATCTACCTGCCTCTGCACTCAGAGTGCTGGAATTAAAGGCATGCACCACAACTCCTGGCTGGAATTCGAATTTTCATTTACTTTTTGGTTTTTTAATTATTTATAATTTAAAAAAATATTTAATGTGTATGAGTGTATTGCCTGCATGTTGTGCACCCATGTTGTGCAATGCCTGAGATGGTCAGAAGAGGGTGGTGGATCCCTTGGAAATCGAGTTATGTATGGTTAACAGCCATGTACATTCTCTGCAAGAGCAGTCAGTGCTCTTAACCGCTGAGCCATCTCTCCAGCCCCTCATTTTCTTTTTGTTAAAAATTAAGACTATTCAGATCTTGGAGTGTGTGTGTGATGTTTTATTACATATGTTCCTCTGCACAGAGGTTTCAACAACCAAGACAGGTGAAGGAGACACTGTCCAGGAGAGAAGCTTATTGCTATACTATTTCTCACAGTATGGAGCTTCCTCCACTGCAGGGCTCTGCCTCTTGTGGTTTGCATTTGAAATACCCTCCCTTCAGTAGTGAACCATAAGGAAAATCACAAAAGCAAAGTCTGAGGTAGAAGCCTGGGAACGTCAACCAGGGAGGGGTCTTTCAGTGGTCAAACATGCTCCTGAAATGCTGAAGTGATAGGATTTCTAGGACAATTTATTTCAGACACTAAGCTTTTCTATACGGGCAGCATCATTTTTACTGTCTTAGTAATAACATTCCTTGAGCTGCATATACTTTTCCACATAGCAATTTTCTGGAGGAATCTCACCATTATACAAGGAAAGGACAGGTGCTAACATGAATTGCACAACATTACCAATTCCTGATGATTATAATTTCACAGGAGGCATCTCCAGAGCCACCTCATTTATCTCACTAGTCAAACAAAAAGAAGAAAGAGGAAGAGGAAAAGGAGGAGGAGGAAGAGAAAGAGGAGGAAGAGAAGAAGGTAGATGAGGGGGGAGGAGGAGGAAGAGGAAATGGAGGCGGAGGAGGCAGAAGAGAGATTTGTTACCAACTTTTTCAGGTATAAACGGAAAGCCAACAAAATGGTATGTACGGCTAGTCCTGACAAAAGCAATTGCTTCTTCTCCCTGCGGAGCTCACACTCGCAACTGGGTCCTCAATTTCCAGTCTCTTTCTTCGAGAGGCCCACATTCATACTCTCAGTTGTGTCTTCTAAGCACTCCTTTTTAACACTTCTGCTTGAGCCTGTATTAAAGCATCTTTAATAAAATCTCCCACTCTGCTTTATCAACCATAGTTCTAAAATTCTTTTCGGTGTCAAAACCAAGGACCCTGTTTGACCAGAATGAAGCCCCTTTGAGCTTCCTGGAACTCCTCAGGTGAGTATGTGTGACAGCACGGAGCTGTTTCTCTGTTCACTCACTGATGACAGTAGCATGACTATGAGTCCTGCAGGAGCGGAGCATTGAAGGTCCATTAAAGAAAACTTTTCGGTCCTAGACAAAAGAATGAACTAGATGGTGACGTGCCATTGTCTTACCCTTAAATATTATATCAGTTGGGCTTAATAACTGACCAAAGGATCACCCTTCAGGAAGGTGGGTCCTCATTGAGCCATAAAGAAAAGAGGAATACTTACCCTTTTAGTGAGATAATGCCAACTCAGTCAACACAAACCCAGCAGAGAACTGGGGAAATAAGCAGCAGGCTCTAACTCTAGTCAAAGAACTACTGGCAAATAGTGGGGTGAAAGAGAGTAGATATTCTTTTATTAAAATTTATTATTTATTTATTTATTTAATATGTAAGTGTTACGCCTGCATGCGTGTAAGTGTATATGTATAGTGCAGTGCCTGCTGAGGACAGAAGAGGGTGTCATATCCCTTAGAACTGGAGTTAAGAATGGTTGTTAGTCACCATGTGGTTGCTGGGATTCAAACCCAGGTCCTCTGCAAGAACAGTCAGTGTTGTTAATGGCTGAGCCATCTCCCCAGCCCCAAGAGTATATCTTCTTTAAAGGAGTGAATACGAAACCAAAAGAAAGAGCATGTCCTAGAGGGTTCTTAGTCTCGTTTGTTAAAGAATTTAAGAATGGACCCAAATGGAAGCTTTAGGATGATTTTATTAGAATTTTAAAGAAAAATTCTCAGGGCAGGTGAGCTGGTAATCTTGGCAGCTGCCTTGGGGAGGAGAATAGAGGAAAAAAAAGCCACGAGGCCTTGCAAGTTTAGAGACTGCATGGAAGTCAGACACATAGCTGACTGGCAGTCAGATGGCTGGGAGAAGGAAGCTTTAGAGAGAAAGTAAAGAAATACAAGAGGCTGGGCAGCCCAGTGTTAGAGGAAGCATGTTTAGAAAAGGAAAATGAAAAAGAAAAGGAGAGGTTATGTTTTTCTTAAGAATTCAGAAAAGCAGGTAGAGGCACTCTTGTCTCTAGCCATGTCCAGAAACAGTGCATGGGGAGGCAGGAATCCAGGCAGGAAAATTTCTCAGCTCATTAACACACTAGGAATTCCACCCATCTATTTAGTATGACTTAGGGTGAACCTGCCTTCCTAGGGGGAGTCCTATGACCAGATGACCAATGAGTGAAACTGGAAATGTGGGTCTTCCAAGGGATAGTGATGTTATAGTCTTGACCAGTTAATCTTAGGGACCTATTTGCTGCTCTTAACAATCTAGATAGGATGACCAGACTCCTAGTGAATGAATCTAGATATAAATGCTTGACTGGACGTGACAGTGTAACAGGAGGGAACCAGAGTGACTCCATTTTTGTAATGGAGCTCCATTCTGTCATTTACCTTCCATCTAACCTTGGGGGAAATTGAACTCCAGATGAACTTGAATTGTCATGCACCAAGCATGGCTGAATTCCAGGGAGTAGTTGACCACTATGAAAGAAGAGCTCTAATCTTGCGTAACTATCCTGAACCAATAGCCCCTGTTAATGGCCAAGTCTGGTTCTTCAAGTTGTTTGCTCATGCAAATGAAGTTAAAGATAGTAATTGTTCATTTCAAAAGATCTCTGGTTCCTTGTCAGGGTATAAAACCTTAAGATTTGGAACTGGGTGGGGCTGCTATCTGAGTCCAGTGACAGCCCTGCCAGGCCAGCTAAAATAAAGTATTGCCTTGCATTCCATGTGTGTGGTGACCTCTGATTTGTGACTTATGATAACCAAATACCTGAAAGCTGGTGCTGGGGGCAGGGGCATTTGGTTGGGGAGGGGAAAGGTGTCCACTTTTGATTAAGACATATTATATGAAATGCACAAAAACTCAATAAAATTTTATAATATATTTATATTATAACACCATTCTTGTCTTTCCTAGAATTCCCACCAGCAAATACAGTCTCTTGCACAGCTGAAGACATACAACTTTCTAAAGCTGCTCCTTTTCTGAATTACTCAGAGATGAGTGAAATTTTATTTTCTCTTTGAAATCTTTTTTCTAAGCATGGTTTCCGTAACATTTTTGGCTTCTCTAACATGTTGGACTTTCTTGCAATGTGGCTGCCCTCCATGCTGGCTTAAGTCAAATGGCACAGCTTTCTTCCTTCTTCTCTCTGTCCTCCTCATCCCGGTGCTGAGATTTATACCTTGCTGGCTCTGAGGCTTTTCTTTTAAATTCTAAGAAAATTCTTCTTAAGCTTTTGTTTGAATCAGTTCTTAAATTCTTTTATTAAGGAGGCCAAGGACTCCAGAAGGGGACTCTGATTTCACAGGTATCACCAAGTGTCTTGGGAAGTTCAGAAAACAAAGAGATGTCAGGGAACTATACAGACAGCTCCTGTACAGACAGCTCCTGTATAGACAGCTTGATAGGAGTTTAAGGGTGGCATGGGTCAAGTTAAAATATCCAACACCATGTGGATGAAATAGCAAAGTATTTTAGTTTGGACCAGCAGGAACGCTTATCTCGGGAGTAAGCGAATTGTTAATCATGCTCAGAAAGAAGCTTTTATAAAGTCTGAGCAGCAGCAGCAGGTTACACTTTGAAACATCCAATAAGAATTAAGCATTTTCCTGGGCTTACAGTATCCAATAAGAATCAAGCATTTCACAAAGTTTCCTTCACATGCACATTCCTAACAAAAAGAGACCAGGGGGGTTAGCTATTTGCCCATGTCCCTCCCAGATTAGAACATGGTGGGGGGGTGTCGGGGGTCGGGCCAGTGTTTGGAACTCCTTTCCAGGTGTGCTGCTAGGATGAGTTGGGCAAAGGTCAAGCACCAGTGGAGTTTAAGTCTGGACAAACAGCAAAATGAAATTCTTTATCCCATTTTCCTAGGCCATTACAAGGGGGAACATTTGAGTGTTGTCAATGTAAGAGGGAAAGATATAACTTCCTTGAAAACTAATTAGTTCTAACAGAACCTATGGCTTAATGTTTTTGAAATCAGAACTTGCTTGTTTAAAGTGAAAGTTGATGACTGTTGTTTGTTTCTGTCATGCTGCTGAATGTTGTCTCGGGTTTGAATGGTACAAGGTGCTTACTTACTCCCAATTTGCACAAAATCTAATTAGCATATCAGATGTTTAGAATTTCTAGTACAAGCATTAATAAACCACTGTGAGGGTGTGAGCACAAGACCACAGTCTGTGCAAGCCTGTATGATTCGAGGAAGCTTTCTGATGCTCCAGCTAATGAGCAAGGAGCGAGAAGCAGCACAGAGAATTAACGGTTGCGTAGTCCTAACCCCTGTTTAGGAAGGAAGATAAGCCTTATCATGTAGCTCAGAAACAGCTTGCAGGGCCCATTCCTCCCTGCAAGCTACTCTTCTTCAAAGCTTGTCAATATTAAAATCAAAACTTTCAAAGAGAGATTAAATAAGCTCCTGAAAAAAAAAATGATGCTTCCTCAGGGTAAATGATGATAGGGCAGACATAATTAAACCATATTCGCAGCATTTGTTTAAAAGCGTTCACCCTAGATGGTGAAGTTTCCCTAGCAACTGGACTAAGCGCAGTCATTGAATCACATGTGCTTGGAACGGTGGGAGAATTCCTGTCATTTGGTCAGTAAGTTACGATGCATCAAAGAGATAAACTTCCAAGAGGGAAAAACAACTGACAGTAGGCAAGCACTCAGTCTTACACAAAGGATGGCTAGAAACAAGTTTCCTCCCAGTGCAATCATGGATCTTATTCAGAGGTTCATCAGGTCTCGGTCTGAATTGTTTAGTAATGCACAGAACTGCAAAACTGACAGGATGATGGGAGTAACTGAGCCTGAACTCTGCCTTGCTCATAAATGCACTTGTGCTATGCTGCTTATCCTTAATGACAGAAACATTCCATTTACTTGTTATTCCTGGGAGCCAGTCCCCAAGCTCTCCCCTCAACCTGATTGCAGATCAATTGTCTTCTTAAAATGAAGGATTATGGAGCAGCAGGCTACTGATTCCAGTGGCACAGGGCCTCTCAGTACCATTATCCTTGTTCTGCTGGAGAATCAGCAGTAAACTTTACAAACCTTGCTGAGTGCTTTTAAGACAGTGCCATGGAGCAGGCTCACTAGTGGTAGTTGGGATCCTATGTGTATTGATTAACTTTTGTCAACATGACACAAACTAGAGTCACCTAGTGTGGTGGCTTGGATGAGAATGTCCCCATAGGCTTCAAATATTTGGCCACTGTGCCCCCAGTTCACAGAGCTGTCTGTGTGGAGTCATGGAACCTTTAGGAGGTGTGGCTATGCTGGAGGAAGCGTAACATGCGGGGGGGGGGGGGCTTTGACAGGACACCGCCATGCTCATTTTTACTGTGGCCCTCTCTGTTTTCTATGCCTGCTTGAAGATTTGAGAGCTCAGCTTTCTGTTCCAGTCACCTCCAGCTGTCATTGTGGACCTGCCCTCTGGAAACTGTAAGTCAAATAAACTCTAATGTTTACAAGTTGAGTTGGTCATGATGTTTTATCACAGCAACAGAAAAGTAACTAATACACCTAGGAAGAAGGAATCTCAAGAATTTTCCACATCAGACTGGCCTGTGGCCATGTCCATACAGAACTGTCTTACTTGGTAGTTGATGTGAGAGGACACAGCCCACTGTGGGTGGTGCCATCACTGATAGGTGGGCCTGGGCTATAGAAGGAACGTAGTTGAGTAAGCCAGGGGAAGCAAGTTAATAAGCAGTGCTCATCCATGGTCTCAACTTCTGTTCCTGCCTTGGCTTCTGTTAATAATTGACTGTGATCTGTAAGCCAAATAAACCCTTGCTGACCCTACTTTGTTTTTGTTTAGTGCTTTATCACAGGAACAGAGACGCAAACTAGAACAGAAATTGGTATCAGAAATGTGGAGCATTGCTGTGATGAGCTTAACCATGTGGATTTTATGCCTTAGATAATTTGTGTGAGGAAAGTGAAAGGTTTTGGAGTTTTGGACCGGAAAAAGTCATTGAATGCTCAGAGGTTACTGAGCAACTGTCAGAACTTAGGAGATAATGCTGAGAGAAATGCAGATGATGCAGTCTGTTTTGTGAAATTGCAGAGGGAAGTCTGAGAGTCCTTCTATCAAGCCCTTAAGGTGACCTATTTGAATTAAGAATCAGTGGAAGTAAAACCTTTGCTTTACTGAGACAATGAATGTTAGTTAACTAGAGTAAAAGAATCAGCATCACTGAGACCAACATCACTGAGGCAAAATATTTGAGAATTATTTCCACACTGAAGCTATGGTCCAGAAGCAGCCAAGGCTACATCTCATGTTGGAAGCCAAACTTTACAAAAAATGAGTCTCTTGCATGTACTACTTTGGACGGTATGAATGAGTCATGTAGAGAACAGCTTTGGTTTGGCACTAGGAGATGCCAAGAAAGGCTATTGGTAAAGTGAAGCTTTAGTTACAGTGGAGACTCCAGGATATTAAAGATGCCAAGGCCATGAATGACCACCAGGGACAGCTCTAGATACAGAATGGAGGGTGTTCTTTAGAGTCTAGAAGATACTGAGTCCAAGATTTTGGACAATTAGCTTTTGTACTGTTGGATTTGAAGGATTGCTTAAATCTGATTGTAACTCTGTCCTGGTTCGTGCCTCTTGAAATAAGTAAATGTATAATTTTACAGGAGTACACAGCTAAGAGACTTTAGGTTTTTAAAGAGACATAGGATAGCAAGTGGCAGTGAGACGGCTCATTAGATAACGGCTCTTGTTACAAAGCCTGAGGACTTGAATTTCTGAGTTCAATCCCTGAAATATTTATGGTAGAAGGAGAGAATTGATTTCCACAAGTTGTCCTCCACACTAGTACCAAGAATATCTACATACCGATACACAAGAAATAAATAAAGTAGGAAAAAAATGGAGACAGGAGACATTAGACTTTTAACTGATAGAATTTTTAGACAGTTGTACTGTGCTTTATATGGTGATGTTTGTATGAGATTTTCAGAACAAGAAATGAAAAGAGAATGGCTTCTAGTGACATGTTTGTGGGTAAAGTTGACAAGGGTCAGTTATGCCAGCTAGAGTCACTTGGAAAAAAGGGACCTCATCTAAGAAATTTACCAGATTAGTTTGGCATGTGGCAATGTCTGTGCACCATTTTCTTAATTGGTAACTAATGTGGGAGGTCATAGTCTACTACGGGTGGTTCTATCCCTGGGCAGGTGGACCTGGGCTGTAAAGAAATGTAGCAAGTCAGTAAGCAGTGTTCTTCCATGGTCTCTGCTTCACTTTCTGCCTCCAGATTCTTGCCTTTGTTCCTAATGTGACTTCTCTCAATGTTGGAGTGTAACCTAGAAGTCTAAGCTAAACAAACCTTTCCAAGTTGCTTTTGCTCATGGTGGTTATCACAGAGAGAGAAAACTAGACCACTACGTATATAAATAGTGGACTGGAGAGATATCTTGATCTTAAAAGTAATCACCCTTAACCAGAGTGTGGGTCCTAGAACCCAAGTAGTAAGCTAGGCATAATCACAAATGGTTACATCTTCAGTTCCCAGGGTGGGAAGTGGACGTAAGAGAATCTTTATGGCTTGTTTGCTTTCAGACCAGTCTAGAAATAAAGAGTCCCAGATCTAAGGAAAGACCTCACCTCTAATGAAAAGTGACAGAGAATACACACAACACCATCTTCTGCCTATGCATGCATGCAGAGAGACACACACCTACACACAGGTGTGCACACATTCACAGAGACTTAGAAACACACACACACACACACTCACACACATCTTAAAAAATAAATAAAAATAAGTGGTCTCTTGCACCCAGTAAGAAAAGCCAGCTTCCCCTGCTTCCGCCATATCCTGGGAACCTCACTCCAGATACTCAGCTAAGACAGGCTCCAGAAGCTGGTAAAAAACTCAGATTCCTCCACTTCAGCTCCTGCTGTCACTGAAAAGACAGAATATCATAGCTTGATGACAAAGTAGAGGAACTGAGACATCCAGTCACAGAAAATGATAAAAATTTTAACATTTTGTTTATTACTTTCTGTGTAGTTTTTATGTGTATAGCCTGCATGTAGTTAAGTGCATCCATGCCACGCGATGCTTGAAGATGTCAGCAGAGGGCATCAGGTCCCCTGGAATTTGATTTACAGATGGTTGTTAGCCACCATGTAGGCAATGGGATTTGAACTCGTCCTCTGCAAGAGCAAGGGTTAAAAGTGTTCTTGACCATGGAGCCATCTCTCCAGGCATGAAAAAGATAAATTTTTAAAAACTCACAATCATAATATTCAGGGATTTGGAACGCTATGAAAATACCATCTCTAAATTACAGTTATAGAAGAAGAGAATTCCAGGAAAAAGGCGTGGAGCATATCTTCAATAAAATCAGACAAGAAAATTTCTAGGGAAAGAGATACCCCATTTAGGTATAAGAGGCACAGGTAACTCCACAGAGACAAGAAGAGGGAAACTCCCCTGGCTTTATTGTTGCTAAAGCGTGAAGTACACAAACAAAAGGCACTGAATGTGATGAAACAGGACTGCGTATAATAAAGTCAAGCCTATCAGAACAACAACAGATTTCTTATTGAAAACTATAAAGGCCGTAAGAACTTGGAACAAAATGCTTCAAGTTTTGAAGAACATGGAGGCCAACCACGATTACTTTAATCAGCAAAATTATCCATTATAATTGAAGGAGAAAAAAACTACTTTCCATGATGAAAGTGGGCTAAAAGAATTAATTACCACCAAACCATCCTACAGAAAATACAGCTTTATCTCATGAGGCTCCTGGAGGAAAGTGAAATCAATGCTGCCCTCACAGCAGCTGCGCAAAGTAGGAGTAAGAAATCAAATGCCACAAACTAGAAAGAAGAAAACAATTAATACACACCCATCAATAACAACTCCAAAAATTAATGGACTTAATGTGCCAATCAAAAAATACAGACTGAGTTGATTAAAAAACAGGGCCCAACCTTTGGTTGTCTATAAGAAACATATTTTACCTTCAAGGATAGATATGACCTTGCAGTAACACAGGATGGAAAAAATATATATTCCAAGCAAATGGAGTAAGGGGACACAGACATAACTATTCTAATACTGGGCAAAATAGACTCTAAAGTAGAACTAATCAGAAAAGATTAAAAAGGCACTTCATCATGATCAAGGATACAATCCACCAATCACAATTCTAAAATATGAGTAAAACCATGGGGTACACCGAATTTCACAGAACAAACACTACAAGTTAGGCATTAAGGTAAAGATTAGCCTCAACACAGTAACTGAAGGTGATTTCAGTACTCCACCTTCAACAACAGACAGATCACCCAAAGTAAAATAAATAAATAAATAAAAGAAGACAAACATCTGAGATGAATGAGACCACAGAACACAAAGAGCCAACAAATGTTCAGAGTCTTCTCAACAGCCCATAGACGTTTCTCTGAACTACATTACGTACTGAGACACAAATGGAATCTCAATAAATTTAGGAAAATTTAAATAACTTCATGTGTTGTATCTGAACACATGGAATAGAGTTTGAAATCAATATCAAAAGAAACTCCAGAAAATGCACAAACTCATGGAGGTTAAACAACACACTGAATTCAAGAAAAGAAGAAAAAAAATCTTGAACTTAAGTGAAAATGAAAACACAACATGCTAACAATACCTCTGGGATGAAAGCAGTCCTAGCAAGAAAAGTTATACCTCCAAGTACCTACATTAAAAAAAAAATTGGAAGGAGCATAAATACATAAATTTTTGATTTACCTCAAAAAGTCGCACGAACAAGATTAAACCACACCTAAACAGCAGGACATAGGAAGAAGTAACAAAAACAAAGGCAGAAATTAATACAATGGAAACAATAAAATACAAAGACTCAGTGATTCAGAGTTGGTTCTTTGAAAAGATAAAATTGACAAAGCCTTAGGCAAATTAACTAAAAGCGAGAAGATACTAATTAATAGAAAAGATACTAATTGATAAGCTTAGACATGAATAGGGCAACAAGATAACAAGTATCAAAGAAATCCAGGCAATCTTAAGACCATACTTTAAATATTTTATTATTATTGTAAAATTTTACGTGACTGATGTGTTACCTGCACGTGTATGAGTGCACCCATGTCTTGCACTGCCTGCAGAAGTCAGAAGAAGGTTTCGTACACCCTGGAACTGCATGTGGGTATTGGTAATTAAACCTAGGTCCTCAGCAAGATCAGTTCATGCTCTTAAGCACTGAGCCATCTTTCTAGCATACTTTAAAAACCTCAACTCTATTAAGGTAGGAAACTTAAAAGAAATGGGTGTTTTTCATGTAGATCTCTTACCCACCCATGTTAAACCAAGATAAAACAATTAAAGTAGTAATAAATCAAACAAACAAAGAAAACTATCTCCTGGGAAGTGGGCGGCCTGGGGGGGGGGGGGCTCCAGATTGATTCCCTGCAGAATGTTACCAAATATTTAAAGATCTATATCCAATCCTCTGCAAACTATTTCACAAAATAGAGACAAATACAAATCAGGTAGGGATTTTTAAAAAGTAGAAGTATAGGTATGTCCGATGAACATACATGCAAAAATTCTCAAGGAAATACTTGCAAATCAAATACAGACACACTTCAGAAAGATCATTATGATCCAGTTGACCTTATTCCAGAAATACAGACATAATTCAATATATAAAAGCTAAATGTAATAAATCAGATAAATGGACTTAAAGACAGAAATCGCATGATCTTCTCAATAGTTAGAGAAAAGACCTGTAACCAACTCCAACATCTTTTCACAATAAAGATCCTTGAAAGAATAGGGTTGGAGGGAACATACCCCAACATAATAAATGCTACAGATGACACATCCCATAGACAGCATCATCCTAAATGGAGAAAACTTGAAGTACTTCTACTAAGAACAGGAATAAGACAGGGTTGTGTACTTTCGCTATTCCTATTCAATATAGCACTCAAAGTCTTAGCTAGACCAAAACACCAGAAATGAAAATAAAATCTACACAAATAGGGAAAGAAGTCAGTGTCTCTGCTTGCACATGATGCGATGCTGTGCATAAGAGACCCTAAAGACTACCAGAAACCATGTGCTTATTAAATACAATGATAACCCATAAAACTAAGAAGGTTCTGTATAACAAAAGAAACACTAAAGTGAGAGAAGGCTTGTAGAATCGGAGAAAATCTTTGCCACTTATATTCAGCAGAAAATTAATATCTAGGATGCACAAAGAACTAAAAGAAATATCAAGAAAACAATCCAATCAAAAAATTATGTACACTTCTAAAAGAAGTATAACAGTGTTTTCCTGAGAGCAGGACAGTTGCACATGTGAATTCACAGGAGCTGTGATAGCATGTACAAGGCCTGTTCAAGTTCAAACCAGAAAAACCCAGCATGGAGGAGAAAGGTGGGCAAAATCTTCTCACCCCTAACTAAGGAGCCAGTGATATTTGGTACCTGTGAGGAGAAGAAGAGTTGTTTTTCTTTCATTGTGTCACATGCAATTTTTTACATGCAAAATTTGGCGGAGGACTTCTTTTAATTACAAAGCCAGCAGCAGCATCACTGGATCAAAGTATTAATTGGTATATTAGTCACAGTTCTCTGAAGGAACAGTGTTGATAGAATAAATATATAAATTTGCTAGATTGGCCATGATATAGTCAGTGATCCGTTAATAGCCTTCTCCCACTGGAGAGCGTGAGAATCAGCAGCACTCAGTCCACCGGCCTGGTTGTCTCGGTAGTCCCAATCTGCTGCTGAAGGTCTGGAGGATTTTTGGAGAGCTACTGGTCTTCACTCTATGCTGAAAGCCCAAAGAAGCTGATTCTAACATCAGGGAAGAAACGCCACAGCAGCAGTTTAGATGGACTTGCCAGCAAGAGGGCAGGCCAGCAGGCAAAGGCAACGCTTCCTTCTTCCGGGTCCTTTTCCATGGGGGCTTCCCCCAGAAGGTGCCACTGACATTTAAGGTGGACCTCCCCACTTCAAATAATCTGATCAAGGAAGTTCCTCACAGGAGTGCCCCAAGGTTTGTGTATTACTCGATTCCAGAGCCAGTCGAGTTGATAACCACGTCATCTCGGGGCAGATGTGAACGGATCTCAGCCCTGAAGATGTTCTGTGGGATGCTCTGTGGTGGAAGCCGCTGCCTTCCTGACACTGCCACTCCCTGTGTGCTCTGCACGACATGCAAGGGGTGTGTGTCTGGCAGTGATATGTCAAAAGCATTTCTATGTTGCATATGGAAGTAAAAGACAGGCTAATAGGCTTATTTTATTTTTCAATATTTTATTATTATTTTATGTGTATGAGTATATTGCCTGCATGTGTGCAAATGTACACATGTCGTGAAATGCCTGCGGAGGTCATAAGGTTTTTGAATCCCCTGGAATTGGAGTTGCAGACTGTTGTTGGCCATGTGGGTCCTGGAAATCAAACCCCAGTCCTTGCAAGAATAGTCCATGCTCTTAACTGCTGAGCCTTCCCTCCAGTCCCTGATAGGTTTATTTTGACATAATATCTGGAGTGAAGATGTAGCTCAGTTGGTAGAGTGCTTGCCTAACATGCATGAGGCCCTGAGTTCAGTTCCCAGCATCGCATTAGTGGCCTGCAATCCCAGCACTCTAGAGGTGAATCAGGTTCACGGTCATCAAGCAACATAGAGAGCAAGACCAACATGAGACCCTGTCTCAAAAGTGTGTATTTTTGACAAAATAGCAGAGTTTCAGAAGCATTATAGTAGAATACACAGAATTATCTTAAACCCTTTACTGAGAGTCTTCATGTTAACACTATCATGTTTGCTTTTAGTGTCATTACTCTTTCTGTGTCATCTATCTGGTATTGCCCCTGTGCTATGAGAGATGCACCATTAGGCAGTTTTGTTCTTATTGACCCAGGTGGCCCAGGGCTGTCATTCTATGACAAACAGGAGACAAGTGAGGCTGACATCAGCCTACCCTACCATATGATCTACAGTAAACTGAAATCCTTAGTAAGTAGGAATTCACTTTTAAAATGTAATAAAAAATATATTACAGTAAGTACATAAACCAAAGTCACCTGTTAACATTATCAAGTGTCATATACTAAATGTGATTAACTATCCGTGCTGCATGTTTGCCCACCTAACAGTGCAGGAGGCCTGTTTACACCAGGCCCTGCAAATATACATGCAGTGCACGGAGCTGTGGGCTCACTGGCTACAGGGGTGTTTTATGTCCATTATGATTTTATTATAATGTACTGTACACCATCAAATGCTGATCTGATATGCCACATACAGCTATATGTGTATTAGATGCAGATGGCTTCTGGGCTATTTTTTTCTAAAGTGCAGTTTCTCCTCTGTTGCCCTTACTTAGTATATTTTCTGACATAGCTGTAGTATAATTACCAAAAAATTACCCTTGATACAATAGTATTGCCTAAATGAAGGAATTATTCATGTTTTGCCGTTGATCAGAAATGTTGTTTGGTAACAGAGCCCTGGTTCCTGTCCTGTGCTATAGTTAGGGGCAAGACCTTTGCTTTCTCCAACCCAGATAATTCCTCCATCTTCTTTTGTACTCTATAGCGCAACACTATATGCAACATAATCAATTATTTTGTCTAATGCTCTTTGATCTTTCTTTCAACATACAATAGAAAAGCAATTACATAGAACGGGGGAGTCTCTTGGCTTGAGCAATTTAAACATCAAAATAAATGATAGCAAAGAATTATAACTCATAAATAAGAATTCACTCTGAGTGAATATAAATTAAGTAAGGGGAGTTTCTAGGGAGAGTGCTCAGTGGGTGGAGTCCTTGCTTCACAAGCATTAGGGTCTGAATTCAGACCCCCAGCACACATGTGAAGCTGGACCTGGTGGTGCACACCTACAATTCTAGTCCTAGGTGGGCAGAGACAAGAGGATCCCTGGATCTCGCTAGCCAGCCAGTTCAGCCAACCAGTGAGCCGTTGTTTCAGTGAGAACCAGTCTCAAAAAATAAGGTAGAATGAATCACGAAGGACACCCGAAGTCAACTGCTAGTTCCAACATACACTTACACGTGAGTACCCACAGATTCATTAAAAACAATAATGAAGCCCTCTTACAGAGGCCTGGGGTTTGATTTCCAGTGCCCACATAGCTAACAATGGTCTGTAACTCCAATCCCAGGGGATTCCAAAACCTTGTTCTGACCTCTGCAGGCATTTCACGACACGTGTCCATTTACACACATGCAGGCTATATACTCATGCACATAAAATAATCATAAACCATAATAAAACACTCTTTCTTACTGTAGAATAAAAATGTCTGTCATAATATGCATTGATATGGCAAGCAGCTCATGCAGACTCTCCCCCCTCTCATGAGTGACATGGAGCAGAATGCTGCATTTGCAAAATGCTGAAGGAGCAACTGGAAACTTCAAAGCCACTTTGGGTAGACCTCATCTTTTTAGATTCATCCCACAGATGGCCTAGGAATATGAGATTTACTCCCCTCTGCCAGTAGATGCTCTTCAGTACGGAGTGTGGGAAACATGCATTCACAAGAAGCTCTGGTGCTGTGAATAAATCCCAGTGGTTTGTACAATGGCGGTATGACCGAATCGCAGTGCTTTTATTTAACACATACACGTTTAAGAATGGCAAACTTGAAGAAGGGTCTATTCAGACAGAAGTGTGATAGGAAAGAGGAAACTTTCCCCAGATGATATTCTTTCATGCTGTATATTGCCCATTCTTATTTTACCAGTAATAATTTTCAGAAACGTAGCCACTGCCTTGGTAGGAAATCACAGGATTTTGCAGTTGCCATTCTTGTCATGAAATTCACCTCGAAGCTCCTGGAAAATGGCCATTTCTGTATTAAAAATTCCCAGTAAAAGTGTACTGGCACAGAGAATATAGATTTTATTTCCATCAGTTCTCATTCCTTCCAGCCAGTAACCCTTGTGACAAACCAACAGTTGGTAAACAAAACAAAAACCAAAAGTTTAACTTTCTTAAACTTTGCATACTTTTGTACCTAATATTTCTTCTTAGGTTAGTGTCACATCTTTCTACTTAATTATGGAAAGACGGGGGTTACATTCCAAAAATTTCTTGAGTAGCAGACATAGGTATGCTAACATAGGGAGGAAGAATCTGGCGTCTGTGAGTAGCTGGATATCCTGTATGTTCTAGGAAGCCCAAGAACAAAATACTGTCCCTTCTATTGAAGAGTTCACAGTGTAATGAGAGACTTGTCTACTTGTAAATAAGAATTTTGAGTGGAGCATGGTTAATGGTACGTTAGGAATGCTTAGGGACAACTGCTGATCCTGGAGGCCCAATATATGCTTCTTGAGTTAATAAGGGATATAATTCCTGAAGAAGACTGAGGATTAATCGTGAAAGGAATTTGTGCTCCAGGTAGGAAGGAAGAGAATTGATGGAACAGCACACGCTGTGTAGCAAAGCGAGCTGTATATCCAGCTTGACTCTTTCCTTTTGAGGGGTTTGGAATATTTGTGTGGATTTTGCTGGTTATTATTGACGCACCCCAAAATCTTCATTGATCTAAAACCCAAGACTTTTTTGAGCACCAGATGTTCAGACTAAAGACGTTTAACTCATGTTTGTAGGAAACAAAATTTCAAGATGATAAGAAATAGTACAACTTGAGAGAAATAGGTAGTGATGATAATGTATGAATCCTCAGCCAACACTTCAGATTCCTCTAGGACAGGATTTGGCCCACTGAGGTTCCATACACAAAGGCAGAGATGAGTTCATGTTCAAAGCCTCCACCCTTTTCGTTTATCGAAATTAGAGGACTCAAGGAGAGGAAGATCAAGGTCAGGAAACTTGATACTGCTGACACACAGATGACTCAGCTTAATAAAATGGAGGAAATTTGAGGACCCAGGAAAGTGATGTTAACATGAGCCTATGGCCACTGAAAGCTGGAACTAAGGAAATAAAGTAGGAAAATTTGACATCTTAAGTCTGGGTCTGGGGCTTTCTAGGTTTCTGACTTTAGCAACTGAATTCATAGTGATCCTATTAAGTGTTATTATGAATAGAACAGAAGAAACAAGTTTAAGGAATGAGATACCGTGACCAATGGGATTATCAATGAACTGCTTTTGATCAGGCAGTTGTATTTATGAGCCTGAAGTCCAGTATGTAAGATAAGTATCAAAGTCCTAAACTGGAGTCCTTAACAATGATTAGGAAAGTTTTCTGTTGGAAAAACAAGAGCATCAGATTTCGTCACAAATGCCTAAGACACTTTTCTAGTCTACGTATTCTCCATCCTAGGCTCTTGCTCTCAAACTGCTGGTAAGGACAGAAAGGAGAATGGGCTCTGAGTGAAATCCCATAACAGATTCAGGGAGATGAAAGCAGGAGGGGTGATCAGCGATCCAGGAAGAAGTAGACATGTTTATAGTGGGATAAATGGTCATTATTTCAGGGTTATCCAAAGATTAGGGAAAGAAGAAAGAAGTGCCCCCTGGTTTGGGCATGAGAGACGTGAAATGAGATGTGTAGAACTAGGAATTAACAGGAACAGAGAATAGAGATGACTTCAAACATCTGACTAGTATAAAAGAGCTGGGACATGATTGCAGTTAACCACTGAAGACTCGATGGTGATCTGAATGCAGCATGAAGAGTAACAGAGATGGACTTTTATTAAACATTCCCAGTGACAGAAGAACAAAGAAGTCAAATTCAGAAGAGCAGGACTTGAGCTCTGGGCTCAGCCAACCAGCTTTGCACTTGACTAATTCCTAAGGCTCCCTGGGGGTGAGTGTCAGATGAGGAAGTAAAAAATCAAGGTCACTAAACCTTGCTCAGGTTCTCTGGGATTATAATCCTTGTCTGGAGGGCCCAGGAATGCTTTCATCACAAGGCCAGGTGATGGCGATGTAGTGTGTGAGCCTGAGAAGTGAGCGCCCAGCGATGGTGAGCAGGTTCCTGTGTCCTGGAACGCACCAGTGAACCAGCAGGCAGTGAGTGATGGCAGAGGCCCAAACCTGGGTAAGGAGGTGAGTCCCTGGGGGCTTCGGAGAGGACCGGGGGCGGGGGGGTGAGGCAGAGAACTGGCTGAGCATCTGTCTCCAGGGATGGACACCTGGAAGAAGCCTGGGAGTTTGGGTGGGAGTGCACCCCTCTCCCAAGGAAGAGCACGGTGGGGTGGGGCTGCACTGCAGCGGAAGAGACTGGTGGTCCCTCAGAGCAAAGCCTGTGGAGGGAAGGGGCGGAAGGGCGGGGGTGATGCCAGGCAGGAGTTGGCTCAGCACGCAGCCACTGACCGCCCCCTCACTTCCTGTCTCCTCCCCCTTCTCCCCCGCTCCTCTCCCCGCCTCTCCTGGGCTGCACGGCAGACCGGACCCTCTCTCCCAGCGCCGCTCTGGGTCGGACGCCAGGTCTGCGAGCCGCGACTGAGCGCCAACTCGCCTTGCGGAGAGTCACGGAAGAAGCGGCGGCGGCGGGACCGGAGGAGGTGGCAGTTAGGAGCCGAACACTGAGACAGGGAGGCGGAGGCTCGGAGCCCCGAGGCACACGCTCCCTCCGTCCGCCCAGGATGGGTCTTGGCACAACACGGCCGCTGCCCGGCCCTCCTGCAGGTCCCCAGCACCGTGTGGACCCCCGGACAGAACGAGGGACGCACCAACTATCTTCCGTAGCCTCGGAGGCGAGACTTCGCCTCCTGCGCACCGGGTCACCGTCCGGGAAACGGGGTGTATTGATGTCCGCAGGCGGCCAGGGGAGGGGGCGCCGCGCGGGGCCATGGCGGGCTCGAAAGGTTCCTAGCCCGAGCGGAGCCAAACCCACGCTGCTGCCGCCGCCGCCTCTCCGCGAAGGGACCCCCCCACCCCCCGCGGGAGACGGAACAGCGGAGCCGGCTCTGAGCCCTCGGATCCCCGCCCCCGCCGCTGCTGCTGCACGCCCTTCTGCTCCTCGCCGGGGATGGTGAGTGCGGGAACTTGGTGGCCGCGGTGGGTGGGCTCGGGGATGCTTTCCTGTGGCCACGGGAGTCGGCCATCCTGACAGCCACCGTGCATGGTTCACCGTGCACCGTGTGAACAGCGTGTGCACCGTGCAGGCTCACACACTGCATCGCCATCACCTGGCCTTGTCCCTGGCCTGACACAGCTTTGCTCCCTTTTCCCAGTCCCCTGGGCCAAAGAGTGGTACTGTGGGAGTTTGGATGGGAGTGTACCCCTCTCCCTAGGAAGAGCAGAGTGGGGTGGGGCTGCACTGCAGCGGAAGAGACTGGTGGTCCCTCAGAGCAAAGCCTGTGGAGGGAAGCGGAGCTCGTGGGGTGGGGCGGGGAGGGTGGGGGTGATGCCACGGAGCAGTTGGCTCAGCACGCAGCCACTGACCGCCCCCTGACTTCCCGTTTCCTTTCCCTTCTCGCCCCCCTCCTCTCCCCGCCTCTCCTGGGCTGCGGGGTCCCTCGCCAGACCAGAACCACTCTTCCGGCGCGCTGTGGGTCGGCCGCCAGGTCTGCGCGCCGCGGCTGAGCGCCAACTCGCCTTGGGAGAGTTACCGAAGAAGGGGCGGCGGCGGGACCGGAGGAGGTGGCAGTCAGGAGCCGAACGGGAGACAGGGAGGCGGAGGTTCGGAGCCCCGAGGCACACGCTCCCTCCGTCCACCCAGGATGGGTCTTGGAACAGCACGGCCGCTGCCCGGCCCTCCTGCAGGTCCCCAGCACCGTGTAGACCCCCGGACAGAGCGAGGGACGCACCGACCGATCTCCGGTAGCCTCCGAGGCGAGACCTCGCCTCCTGCGCACCGGGCCAGCCGGCCGGGAAACGGGGCCGAAACCACGCCGCCGCCGCCGCGGGAGTGGAACAGCGGAGCCGGCTCTGCGCCCTCGGATCCCCTCCCCCGCCGCTGCTGCTGCACGCTCTTCTGCTCCTCGCCGGAGATGGTGAGTGCGGGAACTTGGTGGCCGCGGTGGGTGGCCTCGGGGATGCTTTCCTGTGGCCACGGGAGTCGGCCATCCTGACAGCCACCGTGCATGGTTCACCGTGCACCGTGTGAACACCGTGTAGGCTCACACACTGCATCGCCATCACCTGGCCTTGTCCCTGGCCTGACACAACTTTGCTCCCTTTTGCCAGTCCCCTGGGCCAATGAGTGGTATTGTGGGAGTTTGGGTGGGAGTGCACCCCTCTCCCTAGGAAGAGCAGAGTGGGGTGGGGCTGCACTGCAGCGGAAGAGACTGGTGGTCCCTCAGAGCAAAGCCTGTGGAGGGAAGGGGCGCACGTGGAGTGGGGGAGGGTGGGGACGGAAGGGCCGGCGTGACGCAACGCAGGAGTTGGCTCAGCACGCAGCCACTGACCGCCCCCTCACTTCCCGTTTCCTTTCCCTTCTCGCCCCCCTCCTCTCCCCTCCTCTCCCGGGCTGCGGGGTCCCACGCCAGACCGGAACCGCTCTTCCGGCGCGCTCTGGTTCGGACGCCAGGTCTGCGCGCCGCGGCTGAGCGCCCACTCGCCTTGCGGAGAGATTCACCGAAGAAGCGGCGGCGGCGGCGGCGGCGGCGGGACCGGAGGAGGTGGCAGTCAGGAGCCGAACGGGAGACAGGGAGGCGGAGGTTCGGAGCCCCGAGGCACACGCTCCCTCCGTCCACCCAGGATGGGTCTTGGAACAGCACGGCCGCTGCCCGGCCGTCCTGCAGGTCCCCAGCACCGTGTGGACCCCCGGACAGAGCGAGGGACGCACCGACCGATCTCCGGTAGCCTCCGAGGCGAGACCTCGCCTCCTGCGCACCGGGCCAGCCGGCCGGGAAACGGGGCCGAAACCACGCCGCCGCCGCCGCGGGAGTGGAACAGCGGAGCCGGCTCTGCGCCCTCGGATCCCCACCGCCGCCGCTGCTGCTGCACGCCCTTCTGCTCGCCGGGGATGGTGAGTGCGGGAACTTGGTGGCCGCGGTGGGTGGGCTCGGGGATGCTTTGCTGCAGCCACGCGAGTCGGCCATCCTGACAGCCACCGTGGAGGGGGAAGAGGAGCCTAGGGGCTGTAGGGTCTCTGGACACGCCAGTGTGCGGCCGAGGCTCGGAGGGGTAGGGGCGCGACAGCAGTCCCGGGTCGCTGCAGAGGTTGCGTCCGCGAGGGAGTCGCTCAGCGGGGCTCTGGCCATGCAGAGGAGGCCTGCGGGGATCGAGAGTTGGCTCACCCCGGTCCGGCAAGGATGCTGAGCCCCGCAGGTCCCTGCACCCTGTGCAACCTGGAGGGAGGAAGGGAAGCCGCCTGCAGGGAGTGGCGGGTCCCTGCTGCCACCTTGCAGCTGCGCCCTGAACTTCGCTAGTGGCTCTGGTGACTGAGCAGCTTGGGGCAGGGTGGGGAGTGGGGGGTTGGTTTTCATTGGTTTTATGTCAGTATTTCTTTTTGTGTAGCCTTCAGCTATGCACATGGGTTCATTAGCGATACTGTGTGTAGAGTTTGTCACTAGGTTTTTAGAATCCTATGATTCCCTCGTGTTTTACAGTAGTTATGCATTGTTTCTCTCTCTCTCTCTCTCTCTTCCCATCTAACCTTGCATCAATGCCTTCCTCATTTAAAGTGTCCCCATTTTCCCCATTTATCCCTTGATAATGCCAGTTTCCTATGGCCCCATGTCTCTTGAGCTCTTCCCCCCACTTTATCTCTGTAGTTTCTTCTATAACCCTCCCTCCCCCTTCCATTTAATACCCCTGCTCTATTTACTTCTCCCTTAATAGCACCCATCTCCTGTTATTCTTCTCATTTAGGTTCTTTCTTTCCCTTTGCTTCCCTGGTTCCTTTCCATTTTCCTGGTTCCTTCAGTTACATCAGGATACATACTCACATGAAAGGGTTTGGTTCTAGGACCCACAAATGAGAGGTAACATATTATGTCATTTGTTTTTCGGATTCTGTGTTACTTCACATAGCATAACAGTTTCTAGTTTCATCCATTTACATGAAAATGTCATGATTTTGCCGTTTTTGCTGCTAGGTAGAACTCGATGGTGAAACTGTACCACATTTTCATTATTTATTCATCAGTTGAATGACTCTTAGTTACCATCCCTTAGCTATTGTGAAAAGAGAAGCAACAAACATGGATGTACAAGTATCTGTGCAATAGGGTGAGTGCTGGGTTATATGCCAGTGAGTGGTGTAACCGAGTCAAGCTGTGGACTCATTTTTAGTTTTTTAGAGTTCTTCTCATTTCTTTATGTAGGGGTTACATGCGTTCACAATCCCACCAGCAGTAAACGAGCATTCCACTTTCCCCACATCCTCTCCGGCATTTGATATCATTTGCTTTCTTGATCTTAGCGAGTCTGACTGGGGTAAGATGAAATCTTAAAGTAGTTTTAATTTGTATTTCCCCAATTGATAACAGTGTTGAACACTTTTTAAGATGTTTCTCTGCCAACTTTATTTCTTCTTTCGAGAACTCTTTGTCAGATCCTTAGCCCCTATTTTAACCAGGTCACTTGTTTTCTTGATTCTTTGCTTTTTTCAGGTCTTTATATATTCTAGATCTTAAACTTGCGTCAGATGTGACACTGGTGAAGGGTTTCTCACATTCTGTGCATTTTCTGTTTACTTCCTTGGTGGTTTCTTTTGCTGTATAGAAACATTTTGTTTAATGAGGTATCACTTGTTGATTATTGACCTTAATTCCTGAGCAGCTGCTGTCTTACTTAGAAACTCCCTTCCTACACCTATCTCTTATAGGTTAGTGCCAACATTTTTTTCTAGCAGTTTGAGTGTTTCAGGTTTCACATTGAGGTCTCTGAATCACTTGGAGTTGACTTTTGTACAAGATCAAAACAAGTCTATTTTCATTCTTGTGCATGTGGAGATCCAGTTTTGCCAGCACCATTTGCTGAAGTTGCTATCTTTTCTCCAGTGAGCATTGGCGCCTCTGTCAAATATCAGGTGGCTGAAACAGCATGTATTTATGTTTGAGTCTTCCATTATATTTCATTGGTTTTACAGGTCTATTTTTTGACAGTACCCTGGTGTTTTTGTGACTATAGCTCTGTAATATAGATTGAAATCTGGTATAACGTTCATTGCTCTTTGTGCTCAGGGTTTTATGTCTGCTATACAGTGTCTTTGGGGTTCCATGTGAATTTTAGGATTTTTTAAAAATTCTGTAAGAAATGCCATGGGACTTTTGATTGGGTTTGCAGTGAATCTATATATTGTTTTTGGTAGAATGATCATTCTCACAATATTAGTTTCTTAAATCCATGTGAATGGGAGGACCTTCCATATCCTGGTATCCTCATCAGTCTCCTTTAAAGATCTAAAATTTTCATTATGGACACCTTTAATGTCTTTGTTCATGTTTATCCCAGGATGTCTTACTTTTTTGAGGCTATTGTGAAGGGAGGGTTTTTTCATTCTTTCTCAATTGCTTGTTATTGGTATATAGAAATGCTCCTGAGTTTTGTAGATTAACTTTGTAGTCTGCCATTTTACTAAAGGTATTAATCATTTCTAGAAGTTCTCTGGTGGATTTTTTTTGGCATCTCAGAGGTAGAATATGTCATCTGCAAGAAAGGATGATTTAACTTCTTTCCAGTGAGTACTCCTTTAACTTCCTTCTGTTGTCTTATTGCTGTAGAAAGTGTTTCAAACACTATATTAAAAAGGAGTGGAGATAGTACACAGCCTTGTCTGATTCCAGATTTGAAAAGGAATGTTTCCAGTTTTTCTCCATTTAGAATGCTGTTAGCTGTGAGTTTTTGTATATAGCTTTAATTATGTTGGGATATGGTCCCTCCAGTCCACTTCCCTCTGGACTTTTAACATAAATGCATTTGACTTTGTTAAAGGCGTTTTCTACATCTATTGAAATGATGACGTGTTTTTTGTCTTTGAGTACATTAATGTGCTCTATGACGTTTATTGACTTTTAGGTATTGAACCACCCCCACATCTCTGGAATAAACCCAACTTGATCATGGTGGACGATCTTTTTGATGTGTTCTGTATACAGTTTACAGGTGTTTCGTTGAGAATTTTGGAATCTCTGTTCATTAAGGATATGCGTCTGTAGCTTTCTTTTCTGGTTACATGTATCTGGTTTTCATATTAGAGTTATGCTGGCTTCATAGAAGGTATTTGGGTGTTCTCCCTCTGTTTCCATCTTTTTGAATAATTTAAGTATTATTGACTATAGATCTTGGAATGTCTGGTAGAATTATGCTGAGAATCCATCTGGGCCTGGACTTTTTTGATAGGATGTTTTGTACTATTGTTTGAATTTCCTTGAATGCTGTGAATCTGTTTAATCTGTTGATATCTTCTTGGTTTAGCTTTGGCAATTCTGGTGACTTTAGATGCAACAATATCTTTTAAGGTTTTCCATTTTATTAGTATATAGGTTTTTAAAGCATTTCCTCTTAATGTTCTGAATCTATTTGTTGTCTGCTGTGGTGTTTCCCGTTTTATCTTTTATTGATTTGGAGTTGCTCTTTTTTTCTTTTGGGTAACTTGGTCAAGGCCTGTCATCTTGTTTATCTTTTCAAAGAACCAGCTCTTGAATTCATCGATTCTTTGTGTTGTTTTCTTTGTTTCGATTTCATTAATTTCTGGTCTGATTTTTGTTATTTCTTCTCGTCTGCTGGACTTGGGTTTTGTTTGCTGTTGACTTTCAAGATTTTTGAGTTGTAATGTTGGTTATTTTTTGTGCTTTATCTGATTTTTTTTTTTAATGTAGCCACTTGGAATTCTAAACTTCTCTCTTTGGACAGGTTTTCAAGTGACCCAGAGGTTTTGTTGGGTTCTATTGTCATTTTCATTTAATTCTAGGAATATTTTATTTCTTCTCAATTTCTCCCTTGACCTATTCCTCATTCAGGAGTGTATTGTTTAGTCTCCATGTGTTTGTGAAGTTACTGGGTCTTCTGGTGTTGATTTTAAGCTTTGTTGCAAAGTGGTCTGATAGAATTCATGGAATTATATTATGTATTTCACTGTTTGTATTTGTTGAGGTTTGTTTTGTCCATAGCATGTAGTCAGTTTTGGAGAAAGTTCCATAGGGTGCTGAATAGAATGTGTGTTTTTTGGTGCTTGGCGAGGGACGCATCCTTCTGCCTTGACTCTGGTCCTTGCCCGCTTATTCGCTTTGGTTTTCTTGGTGTTTTCTGTAACTCTTTTGGCCTTTTCTTGCCTGCGACCCTTAGCTTTGTGAGACCTGCTGGGTGCAGCTTTGTCAGCTGAGCCCCCGCGTGCTTGGCTGTGCTAGCAGGCCTGCCACCGGCCTCAGCGCTGCGTTCGGTGCCTTCTCCCTCTAACAGGCATGCTGGGTCACGACACTGGCTTTTGGCCCGGAAAGCTCCATCGGTCCGCTCAGAGGCTGTGTCCTTGTTCTTTCCTGCCTCATTAATGTGATCTTTTATGACACTTGACTCTTCCTGTGCCTGATTCTCCTGGATGATTGTTGAGTGTTCGGCTTTGGTTTCTGTGGGATCTTGGAACTGATCCAGATCTGTCAGGTAGTGAAACAAACAGCTGGGGAAGGCGGATGTCTGCCACCAGTGTAGTGATGTCTGCAATGTCACTGCTAGACTCAGCCCCACGTTCCACTGTCCCTTGCTTCTCAACATGCATGCTGTCATTTCCCGCTCTGACATTGTACGACTGTGGTTTCTGCCTTTGGAGATCAGCATCAAAACAGGACACAGACTGCCGAATGCCAAGGGTTTCTAAAGGAAGGAGTGATGGGACTTGGTTTTCTTCTGAGATCGTATATGCATCCAGAGGCTTGGAAAGCTCATTTTTTATCTCACTCATGTTCTCATCATCTGTTTGTTTCAGGTTTGGAGTTGAATGCAAGTCCAAGAAATCTGAAGGACTGTAACTTGGAGCTGTTATTGGAATGTCCACAAAGCCATGTGTTGTGTTGCTCTGAGAGACCTGGGGACAGGACTTGGGATGTTCCAGACTGTGTGGCAGACAGAATGTCTGACTTGGTGGTGGCAGTCCCAGAGATGTTTCTATTTCTATGGGAGTCTCCATCACTGCAAAGGAATCGAGGAAGAATTCAGTTCCTGGTAAGTTAGATATCTCTCCTCCCTTCACAACACCCCAACAACCAGGCACCTGCCAGCACCTGCCTAAGGACCATGGACAGCAGCATCTTTTTATGAGATAGCTGTTGACTTTCTCTTACTAGTGATCATGATAGGTTATTGTTTGTTGGTTTTCTCGGTATTCCATGGGAGTGTATGTGTGTGAGTGTGTGTTTGTGTGTGTGTATCTAAGGAGGGGTTTATGTACATAGAGCACATGTAGAAATCACAGAACATTCTTGCCCCTTAGGCCTTGCTGTCTTCCAACATTTTCTGGAGAAAAGATGTGTCACTGAGTTGGCGCTTTCACATGTAGAGAAGGCCGTGTACCGTCAGTCTCCAGATACACTTCTGTTTATGTCTGCCATCTCCTCCTCACCTGAATTATAGGACTGTCCCTCCATGACTCATTCCACATAGTTAAGGATGCCTGTATAGTCTGAAACACAGTAAGGCAATGAATTACTTTTCTGACTCACCCTTACCCCACTTTCGATGAAACTGTTATAAATGAAAAATAATGAAAGTGACTGAAGTAACTTGAACATTTAGACTTGGTTTATGGCTCATGAGTAGAGCAGACTCTTACATGAATGTAGCTTTCAGTTCCCTTCCAAGTGTTTTTCAACCTTGTTTTGGTTAATGTATCTAAGTGTTTTTCAACCTTGTTAATGTTTCAGATAATCAACTCTTTTTTTTTTTTATACTTGATTCTTTGTATTTGTTCCTTGGTTTGTACTGTCTGAATTTCAGTCATTTTTCTATTTATTTCTTCTGATGTAGTATTCTTAATTATTGTTTGTTCTAGCGTTTTTGAGACTTTGAAGTGCAGTCTTACTTCCATTTGATGAAGTATTTCTAATTTTCTGGTGGACACTTCATGCTTGGACTGCCGTTAAGACTGCCTTCATTGTAAGTATTGTATCTTGTATATTTGGTGTGCTGTATTTGCATTTTCCTGTGGGAGTGCACCCCTCTCCCTAGGACGAGGGGACTGGGCTGGGGCTGCACTGCAGCGGGAGAGACTGGTGGTCCCTCAGAGCAAAGCCAGTGGAGGGAAGAGGCACACTTGGGGTGAGGGCTGGGAAGGCGGGGAGTGGGGGCGGGGGTGAGGCCTGGGAGAAGGCAGCTCAGCGCTAGCCACTGACCACCCCCTCACTTCCAGTCTGCTCCCTCTCCCTCCCCTCTCCTCTCCCCCCCCCCTTTCCGCGCAGGTCCAGGGCTGCGGATCGGAATCCCAGGCCGGACCCGCTCTCCTGGCGCCACTCTGGGTCGGATGCCAGGTCTGCAGGCCTCTGCTGAGCGCCCACTCACCTTGCTGAGAGAGTCACCTGAAAAGCGGTGGGGGCAGCGGCTGTACCGGAGGAGGTGGCAGTCAGGAGCCGAACCAGGAGACGGGGAGGCAGAGGCTTGGAGCTCCAAGGCACACACTCCCTCCTTCTGCCCAGGATGGGTCTTGGCACAGCACGGCCGCTGCCAGGCCCTCCTGCCCTCAGCTCA
This sequence comes from Eospalax fontanierii, assembly GCA_035773235.1. NCBI lineage: Eukaryota > Metazoa > Chordata > Mammalia > Rodentia > Spalacidae > Eospalax > Eospalax fontanierii. The sequence goes on from CM069554.1 coordinate 12,056,557, forward strand.
GAGACTCAACTGCAAATCCCCAGCACCTTGTGGACCCGGGACAGAACGAGGGACACACCGACCGATCTCCAATCTCAGGTAAGGTAGCCTGGCGCATGGGGCATGTTTACTTTTTGACTTCTTAGTTTTCTTGGATACTAACACTTTGAGGTTTAGCTAGTTCAGATTAACCCTTCCTGGTCACTGCCTCTTCATTGAAATGATGGTGTCTTCTGTACAGTTCTTAGTTTTGTGACACTCTGTGTGTTGCTGAATTCGGGGATTGCTGTATAGAAACCATGGCTTATGGAGCCAGGGGCTCCTCTCAAGCCCATGTAATCCCCCTGAGGAAAAGATACTCAACTGACCTTAAGAATCAAATTAAGTTTGTTTATTTGGGCCAAATTATATGATCTTAAACACCCAAAAGGAAAGTATAACCAAAAAATTACAGTGATTAGTATGCTTCTTTAAGACTATAAGTAATTACACTTCCCAAACATTAGGTTTAAGTTTATATAAGATGTTATTTACACAGTTTCTCAGTAATGATTGTGTTCTTAATAAGAAAATGCCACTCAGATGTAAGACTTGAATTCTTGGCCTACTACAACACTGCAGTGCATACCTGTTCTAACCCCCAAATTAAATGATTTCTTTTCTCTCCCTCTCTAGAAGCCATTTGGGAGGAGACTCCCCCTGATTGTAGCCACTCCAGCTATCAAGGTGCCTGAAAAGAAAACCTGATTTCAAGACCCTCAAGTTCAGCCTTGGCAGTCAAAAAGACAAACAAAGAGGAACCCAAAGATGGAAGCCTTTAAGAGTCCTTAAGCAAGAAATTCTAATGGACTTTGAATTGGACATTTGAACCCTTCCCTGTTATGACTATTTTAATTTCGTCTTCCGGGGACCAGTCAAGGACTTTCTTTTCTCCCTACAGCTAACAGTTATGCAATTTGGGGTACTTTTAGATAGACTCACTGAAGGGGTACCCCTATTGCCACAGTCTACGACCCTATTCAGCCTTGAAGAAGCTAGAGCGGTCAGCGCCCCAATTCCCTATTGGCAATTAGGGTGACCTCTTCAGAGGGTTGTGTGAAGAGAATAGGAGGTAGAATTTGGCTAGGCAGTTTAGGGTAAAAAGACCCCAAAGAGCAGAAACTGTCCTTGTGTCCTTCAGCAGCCTACTCTGTATCAAAGGCCAAATCTGTCCAAGGTATTTGGGGGCTCTTACCTAATTCCTAAAAGGTTTTAGGGTTACCTCTTCAAAAGAAAAACGTTAGAGAACGAATAGCTAACTGAGAGACTCTAAATTCTCTCACTTATACCTTTCATAGACTCAAGAATTAACTTAAAACCCATTATCCACCCCTGGTTTGCCAATCCCCTCATGGCAGGGCTCCTCCCTTTACTGGGCCCTTATATGCCTCCCCATTATACATAGAAAACAAGGGGGAGATGTGGGGATCTGGTTACTGAGCAAGGCAAGCAACTCCTTATACCCTAAAGGGATGGCGGGTGTCTGACCTGCTCTGCCTGTGTGATAACCTGGCCCTTGGAAGCTAGTGTAGATACGAATCTTACTCCCCCCCCCCCCCCCCCCCAGACCAGAACCAAGTTTCTGGCTTTCGCTTCCTAGTTCCTGAACTTCTACAACCTTCCCTCCTTTACCCCAACACCCCACCTTTCCCACCTTCTGTAACGGTCAGGAAGGCCTCCCTATATTAGCCCCTGCATTGGCTCTAGTAACCGAATTACCCACCGACGTAGTCTCCCGGGAGGGAACTCCTCCCGCCGCACTCTGAGCCACCCGAGGTCCCGTTGATCATCCTCCATTCTCTGGCATGGCTGGAGGACGACAGCCTTGCTGTAGATGGAGACCGCACCCACAAATGGCACCCAACCTGAGTGGATAGAGACCAAGAATCGCGACTGAACAAGGGACAGTCCAGGATCCGCCGAAGAAGGTGAGTGCTCCCCATGAGGGACATCGGCTTCGCCTGGCCATCCCACTCTGAGGACAGGCAGGGTTTCTTTCTAAAGTCCGTCTTTTCTATCAAGCTGCAGGGGAAGGACTGAGATCCATTAGTTGGAGCTTGTTACGCCTCAGGGCAGGTCAGAGCTTTATTGTCTGTGTCCATTTTGGTTTTGTCTTAAGTGTTGTGACTGCTTCCTCGTGGGCCAGGGTGAGTCCGAAAATGTCAAAATGTCGCTGCTTTTAAATGTAGGGTGACCAACTTTTCTAAATGCGTTTATCTAGCTTCTTATATAAAAATGTAATTGCCTCTCTATAGGAAAAAAAAAAGGTTTTAAAAGTTATTTCTGTCCTTAGACTTTTTCTCCACCGTGGTTCTCTTTCTCTTCATGGATTGGGGAACAGAGCCCGTTAGAGGGCCTGAACTTTGGACCTCAGTCACCATGGTCCCAAGACGACTGCCTTTCCTACTAGATCTAAGCATTTTAAGTTTTCATGAACAGGAGGGTCATATACCATGCTGTAGAGAACATTTAACTGGGTGCCTTTTAAAACTAAAAAAGAGGCTTCAATTATATACCGTATCCTTGTTCGTGATCATGGCCTGTGCCCTTACTAGGAGAGAGGAAACCCTGTGGTCTGATCTCCATATCTTACGTGTGTACTTTCATCAATATGGTGACAGTCACATGGCCTGACTGCCACCTGGGACAAATTTTTCAAAATGGCGTTGACCTGCTCGACCTTGTCGCCATCTTAATCCAGCCACAGGGCTTAATCCAAAATGGCCACACCCAGGAATTTACTGGTTCTCAAATTAAAATAGACACAATATCAACATTTTAATATCATTTTTGTCTGTTTCTAATGAAAAGTATTTAAAATTTTAACTTTTAGTATGGTATTTGCTGGTTTTTAAATGACTGTTTCTACATTGTCTTATGCATTTGCTGGTTTTTACAAGGAACTATTTTAAATTCTGATATTTGTTTATATAACATCTTTATCTGTTCTTAAAGGAAATTAATTTGGATTGTAACATCTTTATATGGTATATTTGTTGATCTCTAAATGTAACTATTTAAAATCTTACCTTGTTTTGCATAATGCCCGTTCGGTCGTCCTCCATTCTCTGGCATGGCTGGAGCACAACAGCCTTGCTGGAGATGGAGGCTGCACCCACAATTTTTTAATGCACATGTGTCGAAAGGGGAGCAAGGCAAGGAAAAGGGGAAGTTCTGCACTCGATGCTTGGTGCGCCCTTCAGGGGTCATGGCACAGGCCTAGAAGTCCCTGACCTGCTGGCCTTGACAGGTTGAGTGTGTTGAGGCGGAAGATGAGGGGCTGTCAGGGACTGGACATGACTCTGTGAGCCTTCTAGCTGAGTTCCTGGGAGGCTGGATGCGTGGGAGTGCACAGGCTCAGAGGGCACTTTCCCCCGCTTGGGTTTCCCTCTCCAGCAGCCAGGGATCCTGCTCCCCTGGTTGGCTAGGCTGAGGGCGGCTCCAGGTGAGCTGCTGTGAGCACCTTTCCGTGCCATCCCTGCTGCGGGACTTAAGTGGACCTCATCTTATGCCCACTGTCCTCCCTACTCTGGCTCCCTGGCAACTCTGTGTGGCTCCAGGTCTGTCTGTGGGAATCGGGCTCTGCCCATGCTCCTCCAGGTCGGCAGGAGGCAGTAGGAGGCGGGTCCATCTGTAGGTACCTCCAGGTGGCCTGACCCAGCCTTCCGCCCTGACTCCAGGGGCTAGGAGTTGCAGGTGCAGGCCATAAGCTATCATACCGGGAGGCTGCTGAGCCCAGCGTGGCCCAGCCCGTCCCGGCCCTGCTCTGCTGAGGCTGAGGCTGAGGCTGAGGCTGAGGCTGAGGCTGAGGCTGCAAGGGGTACCGGAAAGCCTCTCCCACACCCAGAAGCTGGAGAAGCAGCCCCAGGGCACCCCGAAGACCAGCACAGCAGGTAAGTGTTGCGGATCGCGGACTATGAGCAGGGCGGATTGGCAGTTCCTGCCTCCCAGACGCCTTCCCTGGCAGCTGGAGGTGGCAAGAGGTCGAAAGCAGGTACCTCTGGCTCCTGAGGTGAAACGCATTCCTTTTCCTCTGATGGACAAGGCTGAGGTGACAGCGGTACACACTCCCGAGGTCCCTTCCTTCCCAAGGCCATTTGGGAATCTTCAGTAGTGTCCTATTGGGCAGTGAGTGTACCATGCATTTTCCTGGCTGTGAGTTCTTCTGCGTGTCCTGCTTTCCATTGCTTTCTAGGAACTGGGCTCGTTGGTCAGTGTTTCCGGTTCTATGTATGGGAATAGGGTCCCCTGAGATGGTAGTTCAAATGACAGTATAGATGGAGGAGTTCTAGGACCTCCTGTGAGACGGCCTTGGTCATGTCATGTTCATAGTCCCCCCCAGGTACCTTATGTAGAGGCCCTGGGTCCCGAGATCTGGGATGAAGAGCGGGCAGCTCCGTGCCGGCCGCTCCCAACAGCCAAGCACAAGGACTGCAGGAAAATGCAAACCAAGTGTCTGCACTTGGAAACTGTCAGGAGACAGCCGACCCTTGCATGGGCGAAGGAGAGCGGTAGTGAGTCCCGGTGCTTGACTGTGTCTACTCCTGATGCAGCACAGCCTAGCCTCATGTTGGTTCTGGAAAGCGGTCAGATCATCTCTGTACATATCCACTCTTGCTGTGATCTGCCTCCTGCTTGGCTTTGAAAGCGTGCCTCGAGTTGAGTGGACATTTTCAGCCCTAGTGGTATTTGTGCTTGGTCCAGGGACAAAAGACTAGGGGAATGACATCGGGGTGAGAAGCTGTCATGAGCACCCCCCTCCCACTTACAGACGGCGATTGTCTCCTTTTCTACAGGGAGAATTGCAGCTCGGTGTTGTCCTTGGCTTTTGTTTCCCAGGGCTGGGGACATTGCCGGCAGGAAGGTACACAGGATGCCCTATGCAAGGACTCTGCATTTAAGAAGAACGGGGAAGAGGCAAGAATTAATGCAAGGATTTTGGTTTTGAGTCAGATGCTCACTGTGTAGCTAAGGCTATCCTTAAACTTGCATTCCTTCTGCTCTAACCTCCTGAATTCTGGAATCACAGGCTCATACTATTACACCTGGTGAAGTTCTGTGCCAAGAAGAGAGAGCTCAGAGTTGCAAAGGCTAGGCCCCGTGTCAGGGCTGAGAGCCTGTTGGAAAGCAGATCAACACAGGCTAGGTGTGGTGGTACAAGTCTTTAATCCCAGCACTCTGGAGACAGAGGCAGGTTGGCAGAGCTCTGTGAGAGAGAGGCCAGCCTGGTCTCCATAGGAAGTTCCAGGCCAGCTGTGGCTGCTGGGAGACCTTGTTAAGACAAAAATATAAATAAATAAATAAATAAATAAATAAATAAATAAATAAATGAGGAAGTTAGGAAGGGAGGGGAAGGAAGGTCCGTCGACACTTGGTGGAGTGACCCCAGCCTTAGCAATGGACCATCGAGAAAGGAAAGTTAGCGGCTACCTGGGCAGGCTTCCTGACAGACACTGAGCCTGAGTGAAGAGCAGGACGGAGATGGGCTTCCACGGTTCTTAGTCAGGGGGTGTCAGCTTCCCAATTATGCAGGATCAAGAGATCAGGGGTGTGACTGGAACAGAGAGGAGTCCAGAGTGATGGCGTCATGGACAGAGCTGAAAAGACAGGACAGACTTAGAGTTGTGACCAGGAGTGGCCTGCGGAGCGGGGTGAGGTGCGGACAGGGACACCGGCAGGCCTGTTCACAGTTAGGGTTGCTAGGTGTCCAAGACTGGAAAAGCAAGTGCCTCGCCCTACCTCTTCCGGATCCTTGGGGCTCTGAATTTGGTTGGGGAAACTGCTTCATCTCTAATGAATATCATCCACGCAAAGTCTTGCCTTCTTGTGCTAGGCTGTTTGCACAATTAAATAAAGACAGTCATGTCAGGGTGGGGTAGGGTGAGGGATTCTGGAGTCACTTGGATCTGGATTCTGACCCTGACCTTATGTTCTACCCCTGAAGCTTCACTGTTTCCTCTGTAGAGAGGGTCCATTAGCATTGTAGAACACAGCACAGCTGGAGGACTGTGAGGACTGAAGGCTCAGCGACAGTCCACTGTAAAGCCACATCTGCAGGCTTTGGTGTGGTGAGGGCAGGGGTAAAACCATTGCAGTTATTGTCTGGTGGACCTTGAACCTGGGTGTCGGGAGATGCAGAACCTTAACAAGAGATAGCCAGGAGAGCTGAGCATCTCCTAATGATTATAGTATCACCTCTGTGTGTGTGTGTGTTATTTAAGCATTTGCCAAAATACATCTTTCAGACCCACAGAGAGTTAATTTTTTTATTTTTAATATTCTCAATACACTTGGGGTTTTATTTCCCACTAGATCTATTAGTTTAATTTAGTAGAGGGCAGGCTGTGTACTTAACCAAAAATTGCTTTGACGTTATGGAGAACTAAGAGGCTGGGGCCAGATAGATGGAGCCGATCGATCTGTTTGAGGTAAACTCTGTTATTTCCCCATGTGCTTTCTTCACCTTAATGGGGGATGGTGATTGGAAAATACACAGCTGCCTGATCATGACTAGGCTAGAGGGGTCAGCGCTCTGAGGCCCATGTCTTTTCCAGCCACTGGGAGATCAACTCTTGGCACCATCCTGTTGGAAGGTGGGAGTGAGATGCTGTGGGAGACTGGGGACATGTGAGACAGATGTGCGCCACTGAGATGCTGTGGGAGACTGGGGACATCTGGGACAGATGTGCGTCACCTGTGCCCATTCCTGCCAGCCGTGTCTCCCCGTCATTGACCAACCTTCCAAAGAGTTGACCTCACATCAGGAAGCCAACGTGGGTAGACACAGGGCTCGGGGCACAGAGCTGGAGAGTCAGTGGTGGGCAAGTCCAAGCCCAGCGACAGAGCTGCGAGGGGGCCTTTCCTCGGGGGCAGTTACTGAGTTTTTCCTCTTGTTAGAAGGCAGTAGAAACCGTCTTGATCTGGTACAGCAAGGATAGCTGGTATCTGGGCAACAGCTGTGTGAATTACCAGGGTGGATGCACCCTAACGTGGTTATGGTCATCTGTCCCCAGCATGGTGACCCCAGGAGCAGGGCTCTGGGGTGCCAGTCACACTTAAAGACAGCTCCAGATCCAGGACCCCAAGCTTGTGGCATCCTTCTGGAATTTTCTGGACTACCACTTGGGAATGTCTGATCAGAGCATTCCTCAGGGTGCTGACACAGGAGAAGACTCTCTATCCAGGACAATCAGTGGCTCCTTTCCATGCCCCAGTGATAGTCCTGAAGGAAGGGTAAAGCAGACAGACACTCCATCCTACTGACACTGTCCTGGGCCATGTGGCCCTTGTAGTTCAAGCAGAAGGTCTAGAAGCTTCAAGTTTGGCATAGCTTCAAGACTAATTGTAGGCCTTCTTCCTACGTGGCCAGTATGTTTCATCAATGGATAACTCTGCTGCACATTCAGTGTCCTGGCCAAGTCCAACCAGCTGGACTCCTCTGCCAGAAAGTCTTCTTGGTGCTTTCTTCCTCCCACTTTTGTGTGTCCCTGTTCCCGAGTCCCATTATAGCCCTCACAGGAGGCTTGTCTCTCATTCTCCAAGGCCCAGTCCTGCTTTATTCTTTCAGTCCATCTCTTTCAAGCGGCTGGTGATTCCTGGAGCTCTGCCTTGAGAGTGCTGAGGCTACCTCTGGATTCAGCAGGAAAGAGTGGTGATTTGTGTTCTGTCATTAGTGTAGGAGGTGACAGAGGGAGTGGGCAGGTTTTTCCAACCTGGGTGGATTCCTGGGCTTTCCTGAGCCATGTGCAGAGTTTCTGCCTCCTCACAATTTCCCTCAAGACCAGCACAGGGCCAGCTGTAGTTGCCAGTGTGGGTCCATGTGTCTTAGAGACAGCTGTTCCCAAAAGAGCACTGATCCTTTTCAGTATGGGAGTTGTACCCAGTCCATCCTTAGACTTACCCAGACACCTTGCCTGGGGCAGGTGTTCAATGGGTGCTGAGTGGCAGTAAGCCAAGGCCATTGTGTATCTCCCTGCTGAGTTCCCAGGATGTTCTCTCAAAGAATCTTAGGCCTTCCTGATCTCATTCTCAATACTGCCTGTTCCACTCGATGGGGATGTATGTAGCAGGAAACAGCCCCAAATTCCGATTTAACATCATCTCTAGCTTCAGAACCTTGCTGGGCCTGGCTACATCAGTTCACCTCTGCCCTGGAATATTCAGGGGCAAATACATAAACAAGGTCCAGGAGGGACAGGAGTCACGAGGGACTTCTGCCCTGGTATAAGGTACTGGACTCTGGCTGTCTGCTCCGTTGGTGCTGACGTCCAGGCCTGGGAGGGCTTCCGGGCACTGCTGTGACCTTCACGCCTGACTTACCGCCTCAGACTTCCTCCTGCTATAGACTGGCAGCTGCCAGACCTGCTCGGTTTGCAAAATGTCAGTGGTTTAATATCAGTTCTGGAGGTTTTATTTTATTTAGTCCCGAATATCAATCCCGATGGGATTTGATCCAATCAAGGCCAGTCTAGAGCGATGGTAGATTTGTGCTCCCGTCCGAAGTTGACAAAAGGTCACCCTGCCTTAGGAGAGAGGCTGCCTTGACCTGGTGCTCTTGCGATTTCATTCCTCTTCTGCGGCCCTGGGGGCAAGTTGCAGTCTTCCCTGAGCACAGTCAAGTGGACTCAGCACTGGGCCCCTTGGGATCTGTTGGCTGGGCCAAGAAACCTGGGAGGTTAAGCTTTGCAATTGTCAGCCACAAAAGGCCCTGGCTTTATCTGCAGAATATCTTTGATGTGTCAGATCTAACTTAATTTTTCACAATAATTTTTTCAAATGTTATTTTTCCCTTTGGCGGAAGAAAACACTATGGAATGAGATTTTCTGTGGATGAAGAGTCCAGTCCTGGGCCATGCTGGCTTGTGCCTCTGTCCTCTCTCTGGCTAAGGGACACACTGTCTTTACAGATTCAGAGGGCAGCAACAGGGGATACTAGGTGCAAGGGGTCATGTCATATTTTCAACTGGCATTGTGCTACCTTAGCGTAGTAACAACTAGAGCTGGAACCCAACTGGGTATTATTTAAAATCTTACCTTGTTTTGCATAATGAATTTGTCAGTTTCTAAAGGGAACTTAAAAAGGTTTTTCTAGCCATAGGCCTCCAAGGCTAGCTAGGTACCTAGTGAGCTGACGTTTTTGTGATGGCTAAATCTAGGAAGCTCTTGTGAATTTGCAGTACCCCAGTACCAAACTTTACACGAGAAAGCTGCTACCAGGAAGCATTTACAGCAATTGGTAGGTAGAGAGGAATAGCCTGCTTGGATGGGAGTTGTGAGAGTCGTCCTTCACTGGTTTTAATTCCTGCTTTTTGCATTATGATTCAAAGCTGTTTTTGTGAAATAGAGTGCTTCCCTCTCTGATGTTCAGTTGCTTCAAGCTTGCTTTTCCGTGTCCTGAACATCACTGCTTTTCACTTTCTTGTTACAATTCCCTACACAGACTAATGCAAATGTACAAAATAGACAGACAGCACCCTCTGTCAGAAATTCCTCAGTTAGTGATTTATGCTGGAAATTCTAAAATCAAGTGGATAATGTATTACTATGTACCAACTGCTTCTCTCTATCTCGTACCTACCTTCTCAAGACCTAAAGCAAGGTTTTGGTAGACCAACTCACTAATATAGATAAAGTACAAAGGATTTTAGTGGTTTTTATGTTTTCTATAAGGGTTTACTAGAAACTTATAAAATTAAATGTACATTATCTTATGTGTGTAATTTACATCCCGTGTTCTTTATTAAGATGGTGCTGCACAGGACTCCTGAGTCGAGTAGCTGCCATGTTTGTGACTTCAGGTGTGCCTACTTACAGCTGTTCACCACAGTTGGCTTTGCTAACGGTTATATTCTGCAACTGAAGGAGGAGTAAGCTGGACCCCCACCTGAGTATCCAGCTTCTCTTCCCATCCAGCTGTATGTAATTTTGCCCTAATCACACATGGTCCCCAGCATTTGGGGGGGAAATTTGGGAAAGGCTAAAAGAAAGGAGTTGATGCATGAGGTTATAGAAAAGTCAACATCCATGCTAAGACTTTACAGTGCATCTGCTCTCAGGTCACCTATATGCCTGTTACCGATACCTCACCCATCTGTATGAATACAGTCATTCGTTCCTCAGGGTGACCTTTAATATGATCAAACATTGGTTTGATACTAGAGCCCTAGAAACGGAATAAACATTGCTTAATGCATCCAGGAAGAAAATTTTCTTAATGTTATTATGTCTCATGATCTTAAAAAAAGAAAATGAACAGGTGAAAAAAATACATACATATATATATATATTAGTAAAAGGGTTTTTTGTATAAGAAAGTCTATACAAGTGATTAAAGATCTGCGTTTATATGTTACATTATAGAAAGCACTAGATAAATAATGTCTACATAGTCTTAAAATTTCTGAAGTAATAGTTCAGTCGTATACTTTAAGGAACAAAATATACGTCTAGTCGAGTTTTATTCAAAAATGTTTGGCTTTTGCCCAAGCTTTAGCTACGTAACATACAGTAATTAATAGTTCAGTATTGGTGGAACTAACCTTCTTGGGTGTCTAACCACCATATTTAAAGGCCTCTAATCTGGTCAGAGGGACTAAAAGGGACACTTTTTTGTCTCTTGCCCTCCAAGGTCAACTAAGTTCCAGGGGACAATGGGGCATCTCTCGAAATGTCCTATAACTGTGACGTGTCACCTGTCTTCCTGTTCAGGGAGGTCGTGGAGACCCCGCAGGAAGGACTTGAACCAGTATCCAGTCTGCAAAGGAGGGTCAGCACTGGAAAACGTTTCCTTGATTTACTTCAAAGTGAAGCTATGGTCTAGCAAGACCTTCTGACTTATCTTCACACAGCTGGAACTGGTAAAACAGAGGCGTGTGGAGCCAGGGCCTCCTCTCAAGCCCATGTGATCCCCCTGAGGAACAGATAACTCAACTGACCTTAAGAATCAAATTAAGTTGGTTTATTTGGGCCAAAGTATATGATCTTAAACACCCAAAAGGAAAGTATAACCGAAAAATTACAGTGATTAGTATGCTTCTTTGTAAGACTATAAGGAATTACACTTCCCAAACATTAGGTTTAAGTTTATTGAAGATGTTATTTACACTATTTCTCACTAATGATTTTGTTCTTAGTAAGAAAAATGCCACTCAGATGTAAGACTTCAGTTGTTGGCCTACCTCAACACTGCAGTGCACACCTGTTGCCAAGAAAGGCAAGGCCACCATTGTTCTAACCCCCAAATTAAATGATTTCTTTTCTCTCCCTTTCTGGAAGCCATTTGGGAGGGAACTCACCCTGATTCTAGCCACTCCAGCTATCAAGGTGCCTGAAAAGAAATCCTGATTTCAAGACCCTCAAGTTCAGCCTTGGCAGTCAAAAAGACAAACAAAGTGGACCCCAAAGATGGAAGCCTTTAACAGTCCTTAAGCAAGAAATTCTAATGGACTTTGAATTGGACATTTGAACTCTTCCCTGTTATGACTATTTTAATTTCGTCTTCTGGGGACCAGTCAAGGACTTTATTTTCTCCCTACAGCTAACAGTTATGCAATTCGGGAGTCTTTTAGTTAGACTCACTGAAGGGGTACCCCTATTGCCACAGTCTACGACCCTATTCAGCCTTGAAGAAGCAAGAGCGGTCAGCGCCCCAATTCCCTATTGGCAATTAGGGTGACCTCTTCAGAGGGTTGTGTGAAGAGAATAGGAGGTAGAATTTGGCTAGGCAGTTTAGGGTAAAAAGACCCCAAAGAGCAGAAACTGTCCTTGTGTCCTTCAGCAGCCTACTCTGTATCAAAGGCCAAATCTGTCCAAGGTATTTGGGGGCTCTTACCTAATTCCTAAAAGGTTTTAGGGTTACCTCTTCAAAAGAAAAACGTTAGAGAACGAATAGCTAACTGAGAGACTCTAAATTCTCTCACTTATACCTTTCATAGACTCAAGAATTAACTTAAAACCCATTATCCACCCCTGGTTTGCCAATCCCCTCATGGCAGGGCTCCTCCCTTTACTGGGCCCTTACATGCCTCCCCATTATACATAGAAAACAAGGGGGAGATGTGGGGATCTGGTTACTGAGCAAGGCAAGCAACTCCTTATACCCTAAAGGGATGGCGGGTGTCTGACCCGCTCTGCCTGTGTGATAACCTGGCCCTTGGAAGCTAGTGTAGATACGAATCTTACTTTTCCCCCACCCCAGACCAGAACCAGGTTTTTGGCTTTCGCTTCCTAGTTCCTGAACTTCTACAACCTTCCCTCCTTTACCCCAACACCCCACCTTTCCCACCTTCTGTAACGGTCAGGAAGGCCTCCCTATATTAGCCCCTGCATTGGCTCTAGTAACCGAACTACCCACCGACGTAGTCTCCCGGGAGGGAACTCCTCCCGCCGCACTCTGAGCCACCCGAGGTCCCGTTCGATCATCCTCCATTCTCTGGCATGGCTGGAGCACGACAGCCTTGCTGTAGATGGAGACCGCACCCACAAATGGCACCCAACCTGAGTGGATAGAGACCAAGAATCGCGACTGAACAAGGGACAGTCCAGGATCCGCCGAAGAAGGTGAGTGCTCCCCATGAGGGACATCGGCTTCGCCTGGCCATCCCACTCTGAGGACAGGCAGGGTTTCTTTCTAAAGTCCGTCTTTTCTATCAAGCTGCAGGGGAAGGACTGAGATCCATTAGTTGGAGCTTGTTACGCCTCAGGGCAGGTCAGAGCTTTATTGTCTGTGTCCGTTTTGGTTTTGTCTTAAGTGTTGTGACTGCTTCCTCGTGGGCCAGGGTGAGTCCGAAAATGTCAAAATGTCGCTGCTTTTAAATGTAGGGTGACCAACTTTTCTAAATGCGTTTATCTAGCTTCTTATATAAAAATGTAATTGCCTCTCTATAGGAAAAAAAAAAGGTTTTAAAAGTTATTTCTGTCCTTAGACTTTTTCTCCACCGTGGTTCTCTTTCTCTTCATGGATTGGGGAACAGAGCCCGTTAGAGGGCCTGAACTTTGGACCTCAGTCACCATGGTCCCAAGACAACTGCCTTTCTAACTAGATCTAAGCATTTTAAGTGTTCATGAACAGGAGAGTCATATACCCTGCTGTAGAGAACATTTAACTGGGTGCCCTTTAAAAGTAAAAAAGAGGCTTCAATTATATACCGTACGCTTGTTCGTGATCATGGCCTGTGCCCTTACTAGGAGAGAGGAAACCCTGTGGTCTGATCTCCATATCTTACGTGTGTACTTTCATCAGTATGGTGACAGTCACATGGCCTGACTGCCACCTGGGACAAAAATTTTCAAAATGGCGTTGACCTGCTCGACCTTGTCGCCATCTTAATCCAGCCACAGGGCTTAATCCCAAATGGCCACACCCAGGAATTTACTGGCTCTCAAATTAAAAAAGAGACAATATCAACAATTGAATATCATTTTGTTCTGTTTCTAATGAAAAGTATTTAAAATTTTAACTTTTAGTATGGTATTTGCTGGTTTTTAAATGACTTACAGAAGTCCATCACAGTTGGGTTTGCCAACGGTTATATTCTGTGACTGAAGGAGGAGTAAGCTGGACCCCCACATGAGTGTGCAGCTACTCTTCCCAGCCAGCTGTAAGTTATTGGTCACTAAAGCCCCTGAGAAATCCCAGACCCTAAACCTATTGCTACTGCTTCTGGTCTCATGTCAGTCCTTCTCAGTGTTCGTGAAGACTTTGTGTCAGGGCACTTACTTCACCTGCCTGAGGACAGACAGGGTATGACCGATGTCTGGGAATGTTCTCCTGAGGCCCCAGAGTCACTACCTCAGGAACAGTGGTGACTTTTTGGGCTCAGGGGAAGTATCTAGGGGTAATTATGGGAGTGTCAAAAAGGACTCCAGCAGCTGGGTGTGGTGGGAAGCACCTTTGTTTAATCCCACCAGTCTGAAGGCAAGGCAGGCATATTTCTGGATCTCTGTGAATTCCAGGCCAGTCTGGTCTACATAGTGAGTTCCAGGCCAGGCAGGAATACACAGTGAGAGTTTGTCTCAAAAAAAATAAAAAGAAAAGAAAAGAGAGAGAACAAACCCCTATAGCTTGGCTCGAGCAGCGTGGGGCCTTCTGCGGCAAGGATGGCCATGGGGCTGTCTTTTGCCCTGCTGACTTTGACCTTTTTTACATTTGACTCAGTGACTGGCAAAGGGCAAAACAATGAAGAGACAGGGACAAGATGTTCATCAGCACTGAAGGGTCTGGGGGTGGCATGGAGGGGCTTTGCAGGACAGAAGTGTTTCACGGTGTCTGGGAATGTTTTTGTAGACCAGCAGACGCATGGACCCTAGAGGCTATCGGACAGGGTTTTCAGAGGGACTGGCTAGCAGAGTGAAGAAGAGGCCCCCTGCTGCAGGATAGATCGTTGCAAAAGAACCCTTGGTGATACTGGTGTTGGCAGTCTGCACAGCTGAACACCAGGTCACAGTAATTGTTGGCACCACAAGACCTGGCCTTGGGCACGTGCACTACCTCATAGCTAGGCCAGACGCCACTGAGATGAGGGATGAGGATGGGTACCTACGTGGGCTGGACCCGCTCAGTCTGGGGTGAAGCTGGTCATTGATGCCCCCTTCACAATTGGTCCTGCTAGCCAGTCTTTGTACCTGCTTTCTGCAGTGGGCATCATGGGAGTTTATTCCTTCAGCTTCTGTCTTTGAATGGAGGGTCCTGCCTCAGGGATTTCTGTAAAGGAAGAGTTCCAGGCTCTTGCATCTTCAGTGGCCTTTTCCTCCTAGAGTTTGGGGTCATCAGACCTGCCCTCTTTCCTTTCATCTCTCTAATGTGCCTGTGTTCCCTGTGCCACTCCTGGATCCCCAGGTCCTTCTGGAGCTGTGTCCTCTCGAAACTCATCTTGTGGGTTGCTGTTTCCCAGGAACTTCCTGCGAGTCTGGTGTCTTTCTTGCCTGGTCTCTGGGTGGCTGGAGCTTGTCCTTCCTGTTGCTCATCTTCACAGGTCACCTTTCCTTAGCTCTGTGATCTCTGAGCTTCTTCAGCTTGGTCTTGCTGAGCTTCAGGCCTCTGTCCCTGGACGTCTCCTTGAAGGAGTTGTCGGGTTCTCCTTGTCTTTGGCTGCAGGCTTTGGCTCGTCCTGTGGTGTCTCAGGAGCCTGTCCACATGCTTGTCCTGTGTTCTTCCCCGTCGTGTCTCTACCTCTCCCTGTGCTGCTCTCTTCCCCTTCCTCTGAGATGCTGACAGGGCTGGAACCCTTTCTGAGGAGAACCTTCTAGTGACTGGACCGCTGTCTTTCCCGTCAGCTCCTGTGGCATCTAAGAAGTCCTTTCCGTACTGGCTAGCGTCTCCTGCTGCTGCTATCCTTATTGTCTTCCGGTTTTCCTTCTCTTGATTTTCTCCGTCTATGCCCATGGCTTTCCTTAGAGGATGGAAGAGGAATGCCTGCCCCCTCCCCCAGAAGGTGATGTTCCTTTTCCTCTGACCTGTCCTCTGTCTTTTTTGTTTCAGTATAAAATGTGAGGTTTGTTTTTTTTTTTTTTATTTCTGGGAAGAATGTCATCGGGATCTCCGTGAGAATTTTAGTGAAGCTGTAGGTTGCTTTCTGTTATATAGTCACAGTTTTCACAATATTTTTCCAATCCATGTGTACAGCGTGGACGATCTTTGCTTTCTCCTCCTCATCCTCCTTCTCTTCCTCCTCCTCCTGCTACTCCTCTTCCATCTCTTCCTTCTCTGCTTCCTCCTCCTCTTCTTCCAAGTCCTTCTTTTCCTTCTCCTCCTCCTCTTCCTCTCTTTCCTCTGCTTCCTCCTCATCTTTTTTTAAAACAAGGTGTCACTTTACAGCCAAAGGTAGGCTTAATCTCCTTTAACCCCTCAACCAACTCTGGTTGCAGGGCAGAGGCTCTCCTCTCTTTGTAGGACATGGAGCCATTCAGCTTCCCACAGTGCAGGAGTTCTCCAGGTTTTCCTGTAAATGTAGCATCTTGAGCCCTGTTGACCCTCCTGCAAATGTAGCATCTTGAGCCCTGTTGACCCTCCTGCAAATGTAGCATCTTGAGCCCTGTTGACCCTCCTGCAAATTTAGCATCCTTAGTCCTGTTGAGGTCCATTGTTTCAACTTAGAGTTTCTTAGTGTCTGGACAAACAAGTTCCCCCACCTTTGTTTTGGTGTATCTATCTAAGTGTTTTTCAATCTTGTTAATGTTTTCAAATGATCAGCTCTGTTTTTTCTTTTTACTGGATTCTTTGTATTTGTTCCTTTGTACTGTCTGAATTTCAGTCATTTTTCTATTTATTTCTTCTGATCTAGTATTCTTAATTATTGTTTGTTCTAGGGTTTTTGAGGCTTTCAAGTGCGTTCTTCCTTCCATTTGATGAAGTATTTGCAATTTTCTGGTGGACACCCCATGCTTGGACTGCCTTTAGGACTGCATTCATTGTATCTTGTCTGTTTGGTATGTTGTGTTTGCATTCTCATGTGGGAGTGCACCCCTCTCCCTAGGAAGAGCGGAGTGGGGTGGGGCTGCACTGCAGGGGGAGAGACTGGTGGTGGCTCAGAGCAAAGCCTGTGGAGGGAAGGGGCACACTTGGGGTGAGGGCGGGGAGGGAGGGGAGGGCGGGGGTGATGCCACGGAGGAGGCAGCTCAGAGCCCAGCCACTGACCACTCCCTCACTTCCCGTCTCCTCCCCCTCCTCTCCTTGCCTCTCCTGGGCTGCTGGATCCTGATCTCAGGCCGCCTGACCAGCTGTCCAGGCGCCATTCTGGGTCGGACATCAGGTCTGCGTGCTGCGGCTGAGAGCCCACTCCTCTTGCGGAGAGAGTCACCAGAGAAGCGGCCAGGATGGCGGCAGACCAGAGGAGGTGGCAGTCAGGAGCCGAACGTGAGACAGGGAGGCGGAGGCTCGGAGCCCCTAGGCACACGCTCCCTCCGTCCGCCCAGGATGGGTCTTGGCACAGCACGGCCGCTGCCCGGCCCTCCTGCAGGTCCCCAGCACCGTGTGGACCCCCGGACAGAGCGAGGGACGCACCGACCGATCTCCGGTAGCCTCCGAGGCGAGACTTCGCCTCCTGCGCACCGGGCCAGCCGGCCGGGAAACGGGGCCGAACCCACGCCGCCGCCGCCGCGGGAGTGGAACAGCGGAGCCGGCTCTGCGCCCTCGGATCCCCGCCCCCGCCGCTGCTGCTGCACGCCCTTCTGCTCCTCGCCGGGGATGGTGAGTGCGGGAACTTGGTGGCCGCGGTGGGTGGGCTCGGGGATGCTTTGCTGCGGCCACGCGAGTCGGCCATCCTGACAGCCACCGTGGAGGGGGAAGAGGAGCCTAGGGGCTGTAGGGTCTCCGGACACGCCAGTGTGCGGCCGAGGCTCGGAGGGGTAGGGGCGCGACAGCAGTCCCGGGTCGCTGCAGAGGTGGCGTCCGGGAGGGAGTCGCTCAGCGGGGATCGAGAGTTGGCTCACCCCGGTCCGGCAAGGATGCTGAGCCCCGCAGGTCCCTGCACCCCGTGCAACCTGGAGGGAGGGAGGGAAGCCGCCTGCAGGGAGTGGCGGGTCCCTGCTGCCACCTTGCAGCTGCGCCCTGAACTTCGCTAGTGGCTCTGGTGACTGAGCAGCTTGGGGCAGGGTGGGGAGTGGGGGGTTGGTTTTCATTGGTTTTATGTCAGTATTTCTTTTTGTGTAGCCTTCAGCTATGCACATGGGTTCATTAGCGATACTGTGTGTAGAGTTTGTCACTAGGTTTTTAGAATCCTATGATTCCCTCTGGTGTTTTACAGTAGTTATGCATTATTTCTCTCTCTCTCTCTCTCTCTCTCTCTCTCTCTCTCTCTCTCTCTCTCTCGTCTCTCTCTCTCTCTCTCTCTCTTCCCATCTAACCTTGCATCAATGCCTTCCTCATTTAAAGTGTCCCCATTTTCCCCATTTATCCCTTGATAATGCCAGTTTCCTATGGCCCCATGTCTCTTGAGCTCTTCCCCCCACTTTATCTCTGTAGTTTCTTCTATAACCCTCCCTCCCCCTTCCATTTAATACCCCTGCTCTATTTACTTCTCCCTTAATAGCACCCATCTCCTGTTATTCTTCTCATTTAGATTCTTTCTTTCCCTTTGCTTCCCTGGTTCCTTTCCATTTTCCTGGTTCCTTCAGTTACATCAGGATACATACTCACATGTAAGGGTTTGGTTCTAGGACCCACAAATGAGAGGTAACATATGCCATTTGTTTTTCAGATTCTGTGTTACTTCACATAGCATAACAGTTTCTAGTTTCATCCATTTACATGAAAATGTCATGATTTTGCCGTTTTTGCTGCTACGTAGAACTCGATGGTGAAACTGTACCACATTTTCATTATTTATTCATCAGTTGAATGACTCTTAGTTACCATCCCTTAGCTATTGTGAAAAGAGAAGCAACAAACATGGATGTACAAGTATCTGTGCAATAGGGTGAGTGCTGGGTTATATGCCAGTGAGTGGTGTAACCGAGTCAAGCTGTGGACTCATTTTTAGTTTTTTAGAGTTCTTCTCATTTCTTTATGTAGGGGTTACATGGGTTCACAATCCCACCAGCAGTAAACGAGCATTCCACTTTCCCCACATCCTCTCCGGCATTTGATATCATTTGCTTTCTTGATCTTAGCGAGTCTGACTGGGGTAAGATGAAATCTTAAAGTAGTTTTAATTTGTATTTCCCCAATTGATAACAGTGTTGAACACTTTTTAAGATGTTTCTCTGCCAACTTTATTTCTTCTTTCGAGAACTCTTTGTCAGATCCTTAGCCCCTATTTTAACCAGGTCACTTGTTTTCTTGATTCTTTGCTTTTTTCAGGTCTTTATATATTCTAGATCTTAAACTTGCGTCAGATGTGACACTGGTGAAGGGTTTCTCACATTCTGTGCATTTTCTGTTTACTTCCTTGGTGGTTTCTTTTGCTGTATAGAAACATTTTGTTTAATGAGGTATCACTTGTTGATTATTGACCTTAATTCCTGAGCAGCTGCTGTCTTACTTAGAAACTCCCTTCCTACACCTATCTCTTATAGGTTAGTGCCAACATTTTTTTCTAGCAGTTTGAGTGTTTCAGGTTTCACATTGAGGTCTCTGAATCACTTGGAGTTGACTTTTGTACAAGATCAAAACAAGTCTATTTTCATTCTTGTGCATGTGGAGATCCAGTTTTGCCAGCACCATTTGCTGAAGTTGCTATCTTTTCTCCAATGAGCATTGGCGCCTCTGTCAAATATCAGGTGGCTGAAACAGCATGTATTTATGTTTGAGTCTTCCATTATATTTCATTGGTTTTACAGGTCTATTTTTTGACAGTACCCTGGTGTTTTTGTGACTATAGCTCTGTAATATAGATTGAAATCTGGTATAACGTTCATTGCTCTTTGTGCTCAGGGTTTTATGTCTGCTATACAGTGTCTTTGGGGTTCCATGTGAATTTTAGGATTTTTTAAAAATTCTGTAAGAAATGCCATGGGACTTTTGATTGGGTTTGCAGTGAATCTATATATTGTTTTTGGTAGAATGATCATTCTCACAATATTAGTTTCTTAAATCCATGTGAATGGGAGGACCTTCCATATCCTGGTATCCTCATCAGTCTCCTTTAAAGATCTAAAATTTTCATTATGGACACCTTTAATGTCTTTGTTCATGTTTATCCCAGGATGTCTTACTTTTTTGAGGCTATTGTGAAGGGAGGGTTTTTTCATTCTTTCTCAATTGCTTGTTATTGGTATATAGAAATGCTCCTGAGTTTTGTAGATTAACTTTGTAGTCTGCCATTTTACTAAAGGTATTAATCATTTCTAGAAGTTCTCTGGTGGATTTTTTTTGGCATCTCAGAGGTAGAATATGTCATCTGCAAGAAAGGATGATTTAACTTCTTTCCAGTGAGTACTCCTTTAACTTCCTTCTGTTGTCTTATTGCTGTAGAAAGTGTTTCAAACACTATATTAAAAAGGAGTGGAGATAGTACACAGCCTTGTCTGATTCCAGATTTGAAAAGGAATGTTTCCAGTTTTTCTCCATTTAGAATGCTGTTAGCTGTGAGTTTTTGTATATAGCTTTAATTATGTTGGGATATGGTCCCTCCAGTCCACTTCCCTCTGGACTTTTAACATAAATGCATTTGACTTTGTTAAAGGCGTTTTCTACATCTATTGAAATGATGACGTGTTTTTTGTCTTTGAGTACATTAATGTGCTCTATGACGTTTATTGACTTTTAGGTATTGAACCACCCCCACATCTCTGGAATAAACCCAACTTGATCATGGTGGACGATCTTTTTGATGTGTTCTGTGTACAGTTTACAGGTGTTTCGTTGAGAATTTTGGAATCTCTGTTCATTAAGGATATGCGTCTGTAGCTTTCTTTTCTGGTTACATGTATCTGGTTTTCATATTAGAGTTATGCTGGCTTCATAGAAGGTATTTGGGTGTTCTCCCTCTGTTTCCATCTTTTTGAATAATTTAAGTATTATTGACTATAGATCTTGGAATGTCTGGTAGAATTATGCTGAGAATCCATCTGGGCCTGGACTTTTTTGATAGGATGTTTTGTACTATTGTTTGAATTTCCTTGAATGCTGTGAATCTGTTTAATCTGTTGATATCTTCTTGGTTTAGCTTTGGCAATTCTGGTGACTTTAGATGCAACAATATCTTTTAAGGTTTTCCATTTTATTAGTATATAGGTTTTTAAAGCATTTCCTCTTAATGTTCTGAATCTATTTGTTGTCTGCTGTGGTGTTTCCCGTTTTATCTTTTATTGATTTGGAGTTGCTCTTTTTTTCTTTTGGGTAACTTGGTCAAGGCCTGTCATCTTGTTTATCTTTTCAAAGAACCAGCTCTTGAATTCATCGATTCTTTGTGTTGTTTTCTTTGTTTCGATTTCATTAATTTCTGGTCTGATTTTTGTTATTTCTTCTCGTCTGCTGGACTTGGGTTTTGTTTGCTGTTGACTTTCAAGATTTTTGAGTTGTAATGTTGGTTATTTTTTGTGCTTTATCTGATTTTTTTTTTTAATGTAGCCACTTGGAATTCTAAACTTCTCTCTTTGGACAGGTTTTCAAGTGACCCAGAGGTTTTGTTGGGTTCTATTGTCATTTTCATTTAATTCTAGGAATATTTTATTTCTTCTCAATTTCTCCCTTGACCTATTCCTCATTCAGGAGTGTATTGTTTAGTCTCCATGTGTTTGTGAAGTTACTGGGTCTTCTGGTGTTGATTTTAAGCTTTGTTGCAAAGTGGTCTGATAGAATTCATGGAATTATATTATGTATTTCACTGTTTGTATTTGTTGAGGTTTGTTTTGTCCATAGCATGTAGTCAGTTTTGGAGAAAGTTCCATAGGGTGCTGAATAGAATGTGTGTTTTTTGGTGCTTGGCGAGGGACGCATCCTTCTGCCTTGACTCTGGTCCTTGCCCGCTTATTCGCTTTGGTTTTCTTGGTGTTTTCTGTAACTCTTTTGGCCTTTTCTTGCCTGCGACCCTTAGCTTTGTGAGACCTGCTGGGTGCAGCTTTGTCAGCTGAGCCCCCGCGTGCTTGGCTGTGCTAGCAGGCCTGCCACCGGCCTCAGCGCTGCGTTCGGTGCCTTCTCCCTCTAACAGGCATGCTGGGTCACGACACTGGCTTTTGGCCCGGAAAGCTCCATCGGTCCGCTCAGAGGCTGTGTCCTTGTTCTTTCCTGCCTCATTAATGTGATCTTTTATGACACTTGACTCTTCCTGTGCCTGATTCTCCTGGATGATTGTTGAGTGTTCGGCTTTGGTTTCTGTGGGATCTTGGAACTGATCCAGATCTGTCAGGTAGTGAAACAAACAGCTGGGGAAGGCGGATGTCTGCCACCAGTGTAGTGATGTCTGCAATGTCACTGCTAGACTCAGCCCCACGTTCCACTGTCCCTTGCTTCTCAACATGCATGCTGTCATTTCCCGCTCTGACATTGTACGACTGTGGTTTCTGCCTTTGGAGATCAGCATCAAAACAGGACACAGACTGCCGAATGCCAAGGGTTTCTAAAGGAAGGAGTGATGGGACTTGGTTTTCTTCTGAGATCGTATATGCATCCAGAGGCTTGGAAAGCTCATTTTTTATCTCACTCATGTTCTCATCATCTGTTTGTTTCAGGTTTGGAGTTGAATGCAAGTCCAAGAAATCTGAAGGACTGTAACTTGGAGCTGTTATTGGAATGTCCACAAAGCCATGTGTTGTGTTGCTCTGAGAGACCTGGGGACAGGACTTGGGATGTTCCAGACTGTGTGGCAGACAGAATGTCTGACTTGGTGGTGGCAGTCCCAGAGATGTTTCTATTTCTATGGGAGTCTCCATCACTGCAAAGGAATCGAGGAAGAATTCAGTTCCTGGTAAGTTAGATATCTCTCCTCCCTTCACAACACCCCAACAACCAGGCACCTGCCAGCACCTGCCTAAGGACCATGGACAGCAGCATCTTTTTATGAGATAGCTGTTGACTTTCTCTTACTAGTGATCATGATAGGTTATTGTTTGTTGGTTTTCTCGGTATTCCATGGGAGTGTATGTGTGTGAGTGTGTGTTTGTGTGTGTGTATCTAAGGAGGGGTTTATGTACATAGAGCACATGTAGAAATCACAGAACATTCTTGCCCCTTAGGCCTTGCTGTCTTCCAACATTTTCTGGAGAAAAGATGTGTCACTGAGTTGGCGCTTTCACATGTAGAGAAGGCCGTGTACCGTCAGTCTCCAGATACACTTCTGTTTATGTCTGCCATCTCCTCCTCACCTGAATTATAGGACTGTCCCTCCATGACTCATTCCACATAGTTAAGGATGCCTGTATAGTCTGAAACACAGTAAGGCAATGAATTACTTTTCTGACTCACCCTTACCCCACTTTCGATGAAACTGTTATAAATGAAAAATAATGAAAGTGACTGAAGTAACTTGAACATTTAGACTTGGTTTATGGCTCATGAGTAGAGCAGACTCTTACATGAATGTAGCTTTCAGTTCCCTTCCAAGTGTTTTTCAACCTTGTTTTGGTTAATGTATCTAAGTGTTTTTCAACCTTGTTAATGTTTCAGATAATCAACTCTTTTTTTTTTTTATACTTGATTCTTTGTATTTGTTCCTTGGTTTGTACTGTCTGAATTTCAGTCATTTTTCTATTTATTTCTTCTGATGTAGTATTCTTAATTATTGTTTGTTCTAGCGTTTTTGAGACTTTGAAGTGCAGTCTTACTTCCATTTGATGAAGTATTTCTAATTTTCTGGTGGACACTTCATGCTTGGACTGCCGTTAAGACTGCCTTCATTGTAAGTATTGTATCTTGTATATTTGGTGTGCTGTATTTGCATTTTCCTGTGGGAGTGCACCCCTCTCCCTAGGACGAGGGGACTGGGCTGGGGCTGCACTGCAGCGGGAGAGACTGGTGGTCCCTCAGAGCAAAGCCAGTGGAGGGAAGAGGCACACTTGGGGTGAGGGCTGGGAAGGCGGGGAGTGGGGGCGGGGGTGAGGCCTGGGAGAAGGCAGCTCAGCGCTAGCCACTGACCACCCCCTCACTTCCAGTCTGCTCCCTCTCCCTCCCCTCTCCTCTCCCCCCCCCCTTTCCGCGCAGGTCCAGGGCTGCGGATCGGAATCCCAGGCCGGACCCGCTCTCCTGGCGCCACTCTGGGTCGGATGCCAGGTCTGCAGGCCTCTGCTGAGCGCCCACTCACCTTGCTGAGAGAGTCACCTGAAAAGCGGTGGGGGCAGCGGCTGTACCGGAGGAGGTGGCAGTCAGGAGCCGAACCAGGAGACGGGGAGGCAGAGGCTTGGAGCTCCAAGGCACACACTCCCTCCTTCTGCCCAGGATGGGTCTTGGCACAGCACGGCCGCTGCCAGGCCCTCCTGCCCTCAGCTCAGAGACTCAACTGCAAATCCCCAGCACCTTGTGGACCCGGGACAGAACGAGGGACACACCGACCGATCTCCAATCTCAGGTAAGGTAGCCTGGCGCATGGGGCATGTTTACTTTTTGACTTCTTAGTTTTCTTGGATACTAACACTTTGAGGTTTAGCTAGTTCAGATTAACCCTTCCTGGTCACTGCCTCTTCATTGAAATGATGGTGTCTTCTGTACAGTTCTTAGTTTTGTGACACTCTGTGTGTTGCTGAATTCGGGGATTGCTGTATAGAAACCATGGCTTATGGAGCCAGGGGCTCCTCTCAAGCCCATGTAATCCCCCTGAGGAAAAGATACTCAACTGACCTTAAGAATCAAATTAAGTTTGTTTATTTGGGCCAAATTATATGATCTTAAACACCCAAAAGGAAAGTATAACCAAAAAATTACAGTGATTAGTATGCTTCTTTAAGACTATAAGTAATTACACTTCCCAAACATTAGGTTTAAGTTTATATAAGATGTTATTTACACAGTTTCTCAGTAATGATTGTGTTCTTAATAAGAAAATGCCACTCAGATGTAAGACTTGAATTCTTGGCCTACTACAACACTGCAGTGCATACCTGTTCTAACCCCCAAATTAAATGATTTCTTTTCTCTCCCTCTCTAGAAGCCATTTGGGAGGAGACTCCCCCTGATTGTAGCCACTCCAGCTATCAAGGTGCCTGAAAAGAAAACCTGATTTCAAGACCCTCAAGTTCAGCCTTGGCAGTCAAAAAGACAAACAAAGAGGAACCCAAAGATGGAAGCCTTTAAGAGTCCTTAAGCAAGAAATTCTAATGGACTTTGAATTGGACATTTGAACCCTTCCCTGTTATGACTATTTTAATTTCGTCTTCCGGGGACCAGTCAAGGACTTTCTTTTCTCCCTACAGCTAACAGTTATGCAATTTGGGGTACTTTTAGATAGACTCACTGAAGGGGTACCCCTATTGCCACAGTCTACGACCCTATTCAGCCTTGAAGAAGCTAGAGCGGTCAGCGCCCCAATTCCCTATTGGCAATTAGGGTGACCTCTTCAGAGGGTTGTGTGAAGAGAATAGGAGGTAGAATTTGGCTAGGCAGTTTAGGGTAAAAAGACCCCAAAGAGCAGAAACTGTCCTTGTGTCCTTCAGCAGCCTACTCTGTATCAAAGGCCAAATCTGTCCAAGGTATTTGGGGGCTCTTACCTAATTCCTAAAAGGTTTTAGGGTTACCTCTTCAAAAGAAAAACGTTAGAGAACGAATAGCTAACTGAGAGACTCTAAATTCTCTCACTTATACCTTTCATAGACTCAAGAATTAACTTAAAACCCATTATCCACCCCTGGTTTGCCAATCCCCTCATGGCAGGGCTCCTCCCTTTACTGGGCCCTTATATGCCTCCCCATTATACATAGAAAACAAGGGGGAGATGTGGGGATCTGGTTACTGAGCAAGGCAAGCAACTCCTTATACCCTAAAGGGATGGCGGGTGTCTGACCTGCTCTGCCTGTGTGATAACCTGGCCCTTGGAAGCTAGTGTAGATACGAATCTTACTCCCCCCCCCCCCCCCCCAGACCAGAACCAAGTTTCTGGCTTTCGCTTCCTAGTTCCTGAACTTCTACAACCTTCCCTCCTTTACCCCAACACCCCACCTTTCCCACCTTCTGTAACGGTCAGGAAGGCCTCCCTATATTAGCCCCTGCATTGGCTCTAGTAACCGAATTACCCACCGACGTAGTCTCCCGGGAGGGAACTCCTCCCGCCGCACTCTGAGCCACCCGAGGTCCCGTTGATCATCCTCCATTCTCTGGCATGGCTGGAGGACGACAGCCTTGCTGTAGATGGAGACCGCACCCACAAATGGCACCCAACCTGAGTGGATAGAGACCAAGAATCGCGACTGAACAAGGGACAGTCCAGGATCCGCCGAAGAAGGTGAGTGCTCCCCATGAGGGACATCGGCTTCGCCTGGCCATCCCACTCTGAGGACAGGCAGGGTTTCTTTCTAAAGTCCGTCTTTTCTATCAAGCTGCAGGGGAAGGACTGAGATCCATTAGTTGGAGCTTGTTACGCCTCAGGGCAGGTCAGAGCTTTATTGTCTGTGTCCATTTTGGTTTTGTCTTAAGTGTTGTGACTGCTTCCTCGTGGGCCAGGGTGAGTCCGAAAATGTCAAAATGTCGCTGCTTTTAAATGTAGGGTGACCAACTTTTCTAAATGCGTTTATCTAGTTTCTTATATAAAAATGTAATTGCCTCTCTATAGGAAAAAAAAAAGGTTTTAAAAGTTATTTCTGTCCTTAGACTTTTTCTCCACCGTGGTTCTCTTTCTCTTCATGGATTGGGGAACAGAGCCCGTTAGAGGGCCTGAACTTTGGACCTCAGTCACCATGGTCCCAAGACGACTGCCTTTCCTACTAGATCTAAGCATTTTAAGTTTTCATGAACAGGAGGGTCATATACCATGCTGTAGAGAACATTTAACTGGGTGCCTTTTAAAACTAAAAAAGAGGCTTCAATTATATACCGTATCCTTGTTCGTGATCATGGCCTGTGCCCTTACTAGGAGAGAGGAAACCCTGTGGTCTGATCTCCATATCTTACGTGTGTACTTTCATCAATATGGTGACAGTCACATGGCCTGACTGCCACCTGGGACAAATTTTTCAAAATGGCGTTGACCTGCTCGACCTTGTCGCCATCTTAATCCAGCCACAGGGCTTAATCCAAAATGGCCACACCCAGGAATTTACTGGTTCTCAAATTAAAATAGACACAATATCAACATTTTAATATCATTTTTGTCTGTTTCTAATGAAAAGTATTTAAAATTTTAACTTTTAGTATGGTATTTGCTGGTTTTTAAATGACTGTTTCTACATTGTCTTATGCATTTGCTGGTTTTTACAAGGAACTATTTTAAATTCTGATATTTGTTTATATAACATCTTTATCTGTTCTTAAAGGAAATTAATTTGGATTGTAACATCTTTATATGGTATATTTGTTGATCTCTAAATGTAACTATTTAAAATCTTACCTTGTTTTGCATAATGCCCGTTCGGTCGTCCTCCATTCTCTGGCATGGCTGGAGCACAACAGCCTTGCTGGAGATGGAGGCTGCACCCACAATTTTTTAATGCACATGTGTCGAAAGGGGAGCAAGGCAAGGAAAAGGGGAAGTTCTGCACTCGATGCTTGGTGCGCCCTTCAGGGGTCATGGCACAGGCCTAGAAGTCCCTGACCTGCTGGCCTTGACAGGTTGAGTGTGTTGAGGCGGAAGATGAGGGGCTGTCAGGGACTGGACATGACTCTGTGAGCCTTCTAGCTGAGTTCCTGGGAGGCTGGATGCGTGGGAGTGCACAGGCTCAGAGGGCACTTTCCCCCGCTTGGGTTTCCCTCTCCAGCAGCCAGGGATCCTGCTCCCCTGGTTGGCTAGGCTGAGGGCGGCTCCAGGTGAGCTGCTGTGAGCACCTTTCCGTGCCATCCCTGCTGCGGGACTTAAGTGGACCTCATCTTATGCCCACTGTCCTCCCTACTCTGGCTCCCTGGCAACTCTGTGTGGCTCCAGGTCTGTCTGTGGGAATCGGGCTCTGCCCATGCTCCTCCAGGTCGGCAGGAGGCAGTAGGAGGCGGGTCCATCTGTAGGTACCTCCAGGTGGCCTGACCCAGCCTTCCGCCCTGACTCCAGGGGCTAGGAGTTGCAGGTGCAGGCCATAAGCTATCATACCGGGAGGCTGCTGAGCCCAGCGTGGCCCAGCCCGTCCCGGCCCTGCTCTGCTGAGGCTGAGGCTGAGGCTGAGGCTGAGGCTGAGGCTGAGGCTGCAAGGGGTACCGGAAAGCCTCTCCCACACCCAGAAGCTGGAGAAGCAGCCCC
This sequence comes from Eospalax fontanierii, assembly GCA_035773235.1. Classification (NCBI taxonomy): domain Eukaryota; kingdom Metazoa; phylum Chordata; class Mammalia; order Rodentia; family Spalacidae; genus Eospalax; species Eospalax fontanierii. The sequence continues at coordinate 12,084,318 of CM069554.1, forward strand.
AGGGCACCCCGAAGACCAGCACAGCAGGTAAGTGTTGCGGATCGCGGACTATGAGCAGGGCGGATTGGCAGTTCCTGCCTCCCAGACGCCTTCCCTGGCAGCTGGAGGTGGCAAGAGGTCGAAAGCAGGTACCTCTGGCTCCTGAGGTGAAACGCATTCCTTTTCCTCTGATGGACAAGGCTGAGGTGACAGCGGTACACACTCCCGAGGTCCCTTCCTTCCCAAGGCCATTTGGGAATCTTCAGTAGTGTCCTATTGGGCAGTGAGTGTACCATGCATTTTCCTGGCTGTGAGTTCTTCTGCGTGTCCTGCTTTCCATTGCTTTCTAGGAACTGGGCTCGTTGGTCAGTGTTTCCGGTTCTATGTATGGGAATAGGGTCCCCTGAGATGGTAGTTCAAATGACAGTATAGATGGAGGAGTTCTAGGACCTCCTGTGAGACGGCCTTGGTCATGTCATGTTCATAGTCCCCCCCAGGTACCTTATGTAGAGGCCCTGGGTCCCGAGATCTGGGATGAAGAGCGGGCAGCTCCGTGCCGGCCGCTCCCAACAGCCAAGCACAAGGACTGCAGGAAAATGCAAACCAAGTGTCTGCACTTGGAAACTGTCAGGAGACAGCCGACCCTTGCATGGGCGAAGGAGAGCGGTAGTGAGTCCCGGTGCTTGACTGTGTCTACTCCTGATGCAGCACAGCCTAGCCTCATGTTGGTTCTGGAAAGCGGTCAGATCATCTCTGTACATATCCACTCTTGCTGTGATCTGCCTCCTGCTTGGCTTTGAAAGCGTGCCTCGAGTTGAGTGGACATTTTCAGCCCTAGTGGTATTTGTGCTTGGTCCAGGGACAAAAGACTAGGGGAATGACATCGGGGTGAGAAGCTGTCATGAGCACCCCCCTCCCACTTACAGACGGCGATTGTCTCCTTTTCTACAGGGAGAATTGCAGCTCGGTGTTGTCCTTGGCTTTTGTTTCCCAGGGCTGGGGACATTGCCGGCAGGAAGGTACACAGGATGCCCTATGCAAGGACTCTGCATTTAAGAAGAACGGGGAAGAGGCAAGAATTAATGCAAGGATTTTGGTTTTGAGTCAGATGCTCACTGTGTAGCTAAGGCTATCCTTAAACTTGCATTCCTTCTGCTCTAACCTCCTGAATTCTGGAATCACAGGCTCATACTATTACACCTGGTGAAGTTCTGTGCCAAGAAGAGAGAGCTCAGAGTTGCAAAGGCTAGGCCCCGTGTCAGGGCTGAGAGCCTGTTGGAAAGCAGATCAACACAGGCTAGGTGTGGTGGTACAAGTCTTTAATCCCAGCACTCTGGAGACAGAGGCAGGTTGGCAGAGCTCTGTGAGAGAGAGGCCAGCCTGGTCTCCATAGGAAGTTCCAGGCCAGCTGTGGCTGCTGGGAGACCTTGTTAAGACAAAAATATAAAAATAAATAAATAAATAAATAAATAAATAAATAAATAAATAAATGAGGAAGTTAGGAAGGGAGGGGAAGGAAGGTCCGTCGACACTTGGTGGAGTGACCCCAGCCTTAGCAATGGACCATCGAGAAAGGAAAGTTAGCGGCTACCTGGGCAGGCTTCCTGACAGACACTGAGCCTGAGTGAAGAGCAGGACGGAGATGGGCTTCCACGGTTCTTAGTCAGGGGGTGTCAGCTTCCCAATTATGCAGGATCAAGAGATCAGGGGTGTGACTGGAACAGAGAGGAGTCCAGAGTGATGGCGTCATGGACAGAGCTGAAAAGACAGGACAGACTTAGAGTTGTGACCAGGAGTGGCCTGCGGAGCGGGGTGAGGTGCGGACAGGGACACCGGCAGGCCTGTTCACAGTTAGGGTTGCTAGGTGTCCAAGACTGGAAAAGCAAGTGCCTCGCCCTACCTCTTCCGGATCCTTGGGGCTCTGAATTTGGTTGGGGAAACTGCTTCATCTCTAATGAATATCATCCACGCAAAGTCTTGCCTTCTTGTGCTAGGCTGTTTGCACAATTAAATAAAGACAGTCATGTCAGGGTGGGGTAGGGTGAGGGATTCTGGAGTCACTTGGATCTGGATTCTGACCCTGACCTTATGTTCTACCCCTGAAGCTTCACTGTTTCCTCTGTAGAGAGGGTCCATTAGCATTGTAGAACACAGCACAGCTGGAGGACTGTGAGGACTGAAGGCTCAGCGACAGTCCACTGTAAAGCCACATCTGCAGGCTTTGGTGTGGTGAGGGCAGGGGTAAAACCATTGCAGTTATTGTCTGGTGGACCTTGAACCTGGGTGTCGGGAGATGCAGAACCTTAACAAGAGATAGCCAGGAGAGCTGAGCATCTCCTAATGATTATAGTATCACCTCTGTGTGTGTGTGTGTTATTTAAGCATTTGCCAAAATACATCTTTCAGACCCACAGAGAGTTAATTTTTTTATTTTTAATATTCTCAATACACTTGGGGTTTTATTTCCCACTAGATCTATTAGTTTAATTTAGTAGAGGGCAGGCTGTGTACTTAACCAAAAATTGCTTTGACGTTATGGAGAACTAAGAGGCTGGGGCCAGATAGATGGAGCCGATCGATCTGTTTGAGGTAAACTCTGTTATTTCCCCATGTGCTTTCTTCACCTTAATGGGGGATGGTGATTGGAAAATACACAGCTGCCTGATCATGACTAGGCTAGAGGGGTCAGCGCTCTGAGGCCCATGTCTTTTCCAGCCACTGGGAGATCAACTCTTGGCACCATCCTGTTGGAAGGTGGGAGTGAGATGCTGTGGGAGACTGGGGACATGTGAGACAGATGTGCGCCACTGAGATGCTGTGGGAGACTGGGGACATCTGGGACAGATGTGCGTCACCTGTGCCCATTCCTGCCAGCCGTGTCTCCCCGTCATTGACCAACCTTCCAAAGAGTTGACCTCACATCAGGAAGCCAACGTGGGTAGACACAGGGCTCGGGGCACAGAGCTGGAGAGTCAGTGGTGGGCAAGTCCAAGCCCAGCGACAGAGCTGCGAGGGGGCCTTTCCTCGGGGGCAGTTACTGAGTTTTTCCTCTTGTTAGAAGGCAGTAGAAACCGTCTTGATCTGGTACAGCAAGGATAGCTGGTATCTGGGCAACAGCTGTGTGAATTACCAGGGTGGATGCACCCTAACGTGGTTATGGTCATCTGTCCCCAGCATGGTGACCCCAGGAGCAGGGCTCTGGGGTGCCAGTCACACTTAAAGACAGCTCCAGATCCAGGACCCCAAGCTTGTGGCATCCTTCTGGAATTTTCTGGACTACCACTTGGGAATGTCTGATCAGAGCATTCCTCAGGGTGCTGACACAGGAGAAGACTCTCTATCCAGGACAATCAGTGGCTCCTTTCCATGCCCCAGTGATAGTCCTGAAGGAAGGGTAAAGCAGACAGACACTCCATCCTACTGACACTGTCCTGGGCCATGTGGCCCTTGTAGTTCAAGCAGAAGGTCTAGAAGCTTCAAGTTTGGCATAGCTTCAAGACTAATTGTAGGCCTTCTTCCTACGTGGCCAGTATGTTTCATCAATGGATAACTCTGCTGCACATTCAGTGTCCTGGCCAAGTCCAACCAGCTGGACTCCTCTGCCAGAAAGTCTTCTTGGTGCTTTCTTCCTCCCACTTTTGTGTGTCCCTGTTCCCGAGTCCCATTATAGCCCTCACAGGAGGCTTGTCTCTCATTCTCCAAGGCCCAGTCCTGCTTTATTCTTTCAGTCCATCTCTTTCAAGCGGCTGGTGATTCCTGGAGCTCTGCCTTGAGAGTGCTGAGGCTACCTCTGGATTCAGCAGGAAAGAGTGGTGATTTGTGTTCTGTCATTAGTGTAGGAGGTGACAGAGGGAGTGGGCAGGTTTTTCCAACCTGGGTGGATTCCTGGGCTTTCCTGAGCCATGTGCAGAGTTTCTGCCTCCTCACAATTTCCCTCAAGACCAGCACAGGGCCAGCTGTAGTTGCCAGTGTGGGTCCATGTGTCTTAGAGACAGCTGTTCCCAAAAGAGCACTGATCCTTTTCAGTATGGGAGTTGTACCCAGTCCATCCTTAGACTTACCCAGACACCTTGCCTGGGGCAGGTGTTCAATGGGTGCTGAGTGGCAGTAAGCCAAGGCCATTGTGTATCTCCCTGCTGAGTTCCCAGGATGTTCTCTCAAAGAATCTTAGGCCTTCCTGATCTCATTCTCAATACTGCCTGTTCCACTCGATGGGGATGTATGTAGCAGGAAACAGCCCCAAATTCCGATTTAACATCATCTCTAGCTTCAGAACCTTGCTGGGCCTGGCTACATCAGTTCACCTCTGCCCTGGAATATTCAGGGGCAAATACATAAACAAGGTCCAGGAGGGACAGGAGTCACGAGGGACTTCTGCCCTGGTATAAGGTACTGGACTCTGGCTGTCTGCTCCGTTGGTGCTGACGTCCAGGCCTGGGAGGGCTTCCGGGCACTGCTGTGACCTTCACGCCTGACTTACCGCCTCAGACTTCCTCCTGCTATAGACTGGCAGCTGCCAGACCTGCTCGGTTTGCAAAATGTCAGTGGTTTAATATCAGTTCTGGAGGTTTTATTTTATTTAGTCCCGAATATCAATCCCGATGGGATTTGATCCAATCAAGGCCAGTCTAGAGCGATGGTAGATTTGTGCTCCCGTCCGAAGTTGACAAAAGGTCACCCTGCCTTAGGAGAGAGGCTGCCTTGACCTGGTGCTCTTGCGATTTCATTCCTCTTCTGCGGCCCTGGGGGCAAGTTGCAGTCTTCCCTGAGCACAGTCAAGTGGACTCAGCACTGGGCCCCTTGGGATCTGTTGGCTGGGCCAAGAAACCTGGGAGGTTAAGCTTTGCAATTGTCAGCCACAAAAGGCCCTGGCTTTATCTGCAGAATATCTTTGATGTGTCAGATCTAACTTAATTTTTCACAATAATTTTTTCAAATGTTATTTTTCCCTTTGGCGGAAGAAAACACTATGGAATGAGATTTTCTGTGGATGAAGAGTCCAGTCCTGGGCCATGCTGGCTTGTGCCTCTGTCCTCTCTCTGGCTAAGGGACACACTGTCTTTACAGATTCAGAGGGCAGCAACAGGGGATACTAGGTGCAAGGGGTCATGTCATATTTTCAACTGGCATTGTGCTACCTTAGCGTAGTAACAACTAGAGCTGGAACCCAACTGGGTATTATTTAAAATCTTACCTTGTTTTGCATAATGAATTTGTCAGTTTCTAAAGGGAACTTAAAAAGGTTTTTCTAGCCATAGGCCTCCAAGGCTAGCTAGGTACCTAGTGAGCTGACGTTTTTGTGATGGCTAAATCTAGGAAGCTCTTGTGAATTTGCAGTACCCCAGTACCAAACTTTACACGAGAAAGCTGCTACCAGGAAGCATTTACAGCAATTGGTAGGTAGAGAGGAATAGCCTGCTTGGATGGGAGTTGTGAGAGTCGTCCTTCACTGGTTTTAATTCCTGCTTTTTGCATTATGATTCAAAGCTGTTTTTGTGAAATAGAGTGCTTCCCTCTCTGATGTTCAGTTGCTTCAAGCTTGCTTTTCCGTGTCCTGAACATCACTGCTTTTCACTTTCTTGTTACAATTCCCTACACAGACTAATGCAAATGTACAAAATAGACAGACAGCACCCTCTGTCAGAAATTCCTCAGTTAGTGATTTATGCTGGAAATTCTAAAATCAAGTGGATAATGTATTACTATGTACCAACTGCTTCTCTCTATCTCGTACCTACCTTCTCAAGACCTAAAGCAAGGTTTTGGTAGACCAACTCACTAATATAGATAAAGTACAAAGGATTTTAGTGGTTTTTATGTTTTCTATAAGGGTTTACTAGAAACTTATAAAATTAAATGTACATTATCTTATGTGTGTAATTTACATCCCGTGTTCTTTATTAAGATGGTGCTGCACAGGACTCCTGAGTCGAGTAGCTGCCATGTTTGTGACTTCAGGTGTGCCTACTTACAGCTGTTCACCACAGTTGGCTTTGCTAACGGTTATATTCTGCAACTGAAGGAGGAGTAAGCTGGACCCCCACCTGAGTATCCAGCTTCTCTTCCCATCCAGCTGTATGTAATTTTGCCCTAATCACACATGGTCCCCAGCATTTGGGGGGGAAATTTGGGAAAGGCTAAAAGAAAGGAGTTGATGCATGAGGTTATAGAAAAGTCAACATCCATGCTAAGACTTTACAGTGCATCTGCTCTCAGGTCACCTATATGCCTGTTACCGATACCTCACCCATCTGTATGAATACAGTCATTCGTTCCTCAGGGTGACCTTTAATATGATCAAACATTGGTTTGATACTAGAGCCCTAGAAACGGAATAAACATTGCTTAATGCATCCAGGAAGAAAATTTTCTTAATGTTATTATGTCTCATGATCTTAAAAAAAGAAAATGAACAGGTGAAAAAAATACATACATATATATATATATTAGTAAAAGGGTTTTTTGTATAAGAAAGTCTATACAAGTGATTAAAGATCTGCGTTTATATGTTACATTATAGAAAGCACTAGATAAATAATGTCTACATAGTCTTAAAATTTCTGAAGTAATAGTTCAGTCGTATACTTTAAGGAACAAAATATACGTCTAGTCGAGTTTTATTCAAAAATGTTTGGCTTTTGCCCAAGCTTTAGCTACGTAACATACAGTAATTAATAGTTCAGTATTGGTGGAACTAACCTTCTTGGGTGTCTAACCACCATATTTAAAGGCCTCTAATCTGGTCAGAGGGACTAAAAGGGACACTTTTTTGTCTCTTGCCCTCCAAGGTCAACTAAGTTCCAGGGGACAATGGGGCATCTCTCGAAATGTCCTATAACTGTGACGTGTCACCTGTCTTCCTGTTCAGGGAGGTCGTGGAGACCCCGCAGGAAGGACTTGAACCAGTATCCAGTCTGCAAAGGAGGGTCAGCACTGGAAAACGTTTCCTTGATTTACTTCAAAGTGAAGCTATGGTCTAGCAAGACCTTCTGACTTATCTTCACACAGCTGGAACTGGTAAAACAGAGGCGTGTGGAGCCAGGGCCTCCTCTCAAGCCCATGTGATCCCCCTGAGGAACAGATAACTCAACTGACCTTAAGAATCAAATTAAGTTGGTTTATTTGGGCCAAAGTATATGATCTTAAACACCCAAAAGGAAAGTATAACCGAAAAATTACAGTGATTAGTATGCTTCTTTGTAAGACTATAAGGAATTACACTTCCCAAACATTAGGTTTAAGTTTATTGAAGATGTTATTTACACTATTTCTCACTAATGATTTTGTTCTTAGTAAGAAAAATGCCACTCAGATGTAAGACTTCAGTTGTTGGCCTACCTCAACACTGCAGTGCACACCTGTTGCCAAGAAAGGCAAGGCCACCATTGTTCTAACCCCCAAATTAAATGATTTCTTTTCTCTCCCTTTCTGGAAGCCATTTGGGAGGGAACTCACCCTGATTCTAGCCACTCCAGCTATCAAGGTGCCTGAAAAGAAATCCTGATTTCAAGACCCTCAAGTTCAGCCTTGGCAGTCAAAAAGACAAACAAAGTGGACCCCAAAGATGGAAGCCTTTAACAGTCCTTAAGCAAGAAATTCTAATGGACTTTGAATTGGACATTTGAACTCTTCCCTGTTATGACTATTTTAATTTCGTCTTCTGGGGACCAGTCAAGGACTTTATTTTCTCCCTACAGCTAACAGTTATGCAATTCGGGAGTCTTTTAGTTAGACTCACTGAAGGGGTACCCCTATTGCCACAGTCTACGACCCTATTCAGCCTTGAAGAAGCAAGAGCGGTCAGCGCCCCAATTCCCTATTGGCAATTAGGGTGACCTCTTCAGAGGGTTGTGTGAAGAGAATAGGAGGTAGAATTTGGCTAGGCAGTTTAGGGTAAAAAGACCCCAAAGAGCAGAAACTGTCCTTGTGTCCTTCAGCAGCCTACTCTGTATCAAAGGCCAAATCTGTCCAAGGTATTTGGGGGCTCTTACCTAATTCCTAAAAGGTTTTAGGGTTACCTCTTCAAAAGAAAAACGTTAGAGAACGAATAGCTAACTGAGAGACTCTAAATTCTCTCACTTATACCTTTCATAGACTCAAGAATTAACTTAAAACCCATTATCCACCCCTGGTTTGCCAATCCCCTCATGGCAGGGCTCCTCCCTTTACTGGGCCCTTACATGCCTCCCCATTATACATAGAAAACAAGGGGGAGATGTGGGGATCTGGTTACTGAGCAAGGCAAGCAACTCCTTATACCCTAAAGGGATGGCGGGTGTCTGACCCGCTCTGCCTGTGTGATAACCTGGCCCTTGGAAGCTAGTGTAGATACGAATCTTACTTTTCCCCCACCCCAGACCAGAACCAGGTTTTTGGCTTTCGCTTCCTAGTTCCTGAACTTCTACAACCTTCCCTCCTTTACCCCAACACCCCACCTTTCCCACCTTCTGTAACGGTCAGGAAGGCCTCCCTATATTAGCCCCTGCATTGGCTCTAGTAACCGAACTACCCACCGACGTAGTCTCCCGGGAGGGAACTCCTCCCGCCGCACTCTGAGCCACCCGAGGTCCCGTTCGATCATCCTCCATTCTCTGGCATGGCTGGAGCACGACAGCCTTGCTGTAGATGGAGACCGCACCCACAAATGGCACCCAACCTGAGTGGATAGAGACCAAGAATCGCGACTGAACAAGGGACAGTCCAGGATCCGCCGAAGAAGGTGAGTGCTCCCCATGAGGGACATCGGCTTCGCCTGGCCATCCCACTCTGAGGACAGGCAGGGTTTCTTTCTAAAGTCCGTCTTTTCTATCAAGCTGCAGGGGAAGGACTGAGATCCATTAGTTGGAGCTTGTTACGCCTCAGGGCAGGTCAGAGCTTTATTGTCTGTGTCCGTTTTGGTTTTGTCTTAAGTGTTGTGACTGCTTCCTCGTGGGCCAGGGTGAGTCCGAAAATGTCAAAATGTCGCTGCTTTTAAATGTAGGGTGACCAACTTTTCTAAATGCGTTTATCTAGCTTCTTATATAAAAATGTAATTGCCTCTCTATAGGAAAAAAAAAAGGTTTTAAAAGTTATTTCTGTCCTTAGACTTTTTCTCCACCGTGGTTCTCTTTCTCTTCATGGATTGGGGAACAGAGCCCGTTAGAGGGCCTGAACTTTGGACCTCAGTCACCATGGTCCCAAGACAACTGCCTTTCTAACTAGATCTAAGCATTTTAAGTGTTCATGAACAGGAGAGTCATATACCCTGCTGTAGAGAACATTTAACTGGGTGCCCTTTAAAAGTAAAAAAGAGGCTTCAATTATATACCGTACGCTTGTTCGTGATCATGGCCTGTGCCCTTACTAGGAGAGAGGAAACCCTGTGGTCTGATCTCCATATCTTACGTGTGTACTTTCATCAGTATGGTGACAGTCACATGGCCTGACTGCCACCTGGGACAAAAATTTTCAAAATGGCGTTGACCTGCTCGACCTTGTCGCCATCTTAATCCAGCCACAGGGCTTAATCCCAAATGGCCACACCCAGGAATTTACTGGCTCTCAAATTAAAAAAGAGACAATATCAACAATTGAATATCATTTTGTTCTGTTTCTAATGAAAAGTATTTAAAATTTTAACTTTTAGTATGGTATTTGCTGGTTTTTAAATGACTTACAGAAGTCCATCACAGTTGGGTTTGCCAACGGTTATATTCTGTGACTGAAGGAGGAGTAAGCTGGACCCCCACATGAGTGTGCAGCTACTCTTCCCAGCCAGCTGTAAGTTATTGGTCACTAAAGCCCCTGAGAAATCCCAGACCCTAAACCTATTGCTACTGCTTCTGGTCTCATGTCAGTCCTTCTCAGTGTTCGTGAAGACTTTGTGTCAGGGCACTTACTTCACCTGCCTGAGGACAGACAGGGTATGACCGATGTCTGGGAATGTTCTCCTGAGGCCCCAGAGTCACTACCTCAGGAACAGTGGTGACTTTTTGGGCTCAGGGGAAGTATCTAGGGGTAATTATGGGAGTGTCAAAAAGGACTCCAGCAGCTGGGTGTGGTGGGAAGCACCTTTGTTTAATCCCACCAGTCTGAAGGCAAGGCAGGCATATTTCTGGATCTCTGTGAATTCCAGGCCAGTCTGGTCTACATAGTGAGTTCCAGGCCAGGCAGGAATACACAGTGAGAGTTTGTCTCAAAAAAAATAAAAAGAAAAGAAAAGAGAGAGAACAAACCCCTATAGGTTGGCTCGAGCAGCGTGGGGCCTTCTGCGGCAAGGATGGCCATGGGGCTGTCTTTTGCCCTGCTGACTTTGACCTTTTTTACATTTGACTCAGTGACTGGCAAAGGGCAAAACAATGAAGAGACAGGGACAAGATGTTCATCAGCACTGAAGGGTCTGGGGGTGGCATGGAGGGGCTTTGCAGGACAGAAGTGTTTCACGGTGTCTGGGAATGTTTTTGTAGACCAGCAGACGCATGGACCCTAGAGGCTATCGGACAGGGTTTTCAGAGGGACTGGCTAGCAGAGTGAAGAAGAGGCCCCCTGCTGCAGGATAGATCGTTGCAAAAGAACCCTTGGTGATACTGGTGTTGGCAGTCTGCACAGCTGAACACCAGGTCACAGTAATTGTTGGCACCACAAGACCTGGCCTTGGGCACGTGCACTACCTCATAGCTAGGCCAGACGCCACTGAGATGAGGGATGAGGATGGGTACCTACGTGGGCTGGACCCGCTCAGTCTGGGGTGAAGCTGGTCATTGATGCCCCCTTCACAATTGGTCCTGCTAGCCAGTCTTTGTACCTGCTTTCTGCAGTGGGCATCATGGGAGTTTATTCCTTCAGCTTCTGTCTTTGAATGGAGGGTCCTGCCTCAGGGATTTCTGTAAAGGAAGAGTTCCAGGCTCTTGCATCTTCAGTGGCCTTTTCCTCCTAGAGTTTGGGGTCATCAGACCTGCCCTCTTTCCTTTCATCTCTCTAATGTGCCTGTGTTCCCTGTGCCACTCCTGGATCCCCAGGTCCTTCTGGAGCTGTGTCCTCTCGAAACTCATCTTGTGGGTTGCTGTTTCCCAGGAACTTCCTGCGAGTCTGGTGTCTTTCTTGCCTGGTCTCTGGGTGGCTGGAGCTTGTCCTTCCTGTTGCTCATCTTCACAGGTCACCTTTCCTTAGCTCTGTGATCTCTGAGCTTCTTCAGCTTGGTCTTGCTGAGCTTCAGGCCTCTGTCCCTGGACGTCTCCTTGAAGGAGTTGTCGGGTTCTCCTTGTCTTTGGCTGCAGGCTTTGGCTCGTCCTGTGGTGTCTCAGGAGCCTGTCCACATGCTTGTCCTGTGTTCTTCCCCGTCGTGTCTCTACCTCTCCCTGTGCTGCTCTCTTCCCCTTCCTCTGAGATGCTGACAGGGCTGGAACCCTTTCTGAGGAGAACCTTCTAGTGACTGGACCGCTGTCTTTCCCGTCAGCTCCTGTGGCATCTAAGAAGTCCTTTCCGTACTGGCTAGCGTCTCCTGCTGCTGCTATCCTTATTGTCTTCCGGTTTTCCTTCTCTTGATTTTCTCCGTCTATGCCCATGGCTTTCCTTAGAGGATGGAAGAGGAATGCCTGCCCCCTCCCCCAGAAGGTGATGTTCCTTTTCCTCTGACCTGTCCTCTGTCTTTTTTGTTTCAGTATAAAATGTGAGGTTTTTTTTTTTTTTTTTTATTTCTGGGAAGAATGTCATCGGGATCTCCGTGAGAATTTTAGTGAAGCTGTAGGTTGCTTTCTGTTATATAGTCACAGTTTTCACAATATTTTTCCAATCCATGTGTACAGCGTGGACGATCTTTGCTTTCTCCTCCTCATCCTCCTTCTCTTCCTCCTCCTCCTGCTACTCCTCTTCCATCTCTTCCTTCTCTGCTTCCTCCTCCTCTTCTTCCAAGTCCTTCTTTTCCTTCTCCTCCTCCTCTTCCTCTCTTTCCTCTGCTTCCTCCTCATCTTTTTTTAAAACAAGGTGTCACTTTACAGCCAAAGGTAGGCTTAATCTCCTTTAACCCCTCAACCAACTCTGGTTGCAGGGCAGAGGCTCTCCTCTCTTTGTAGGACATGGAGCCATTCAGCTTCCCACAGTGCAGGAGTTCTCCAGGTTTTCCTGTAAATGTAGCATCTTGAGCCCTGTTGACCCTCCTGCAAATGTAGCATCTTGAGCCCTGTTGACCCTCCTGCAAATGTAGCATCTTGAGCCCTGTTGACCCTCCTGCAAATTTAGCATCCTTAGTCCTGTTGAGGTCCATTGTTTCAACTTAGAGTTTCTTAGTGTCTGGACAAACAAGTTCCCCCACCTTTGTTTTGGTGTATCTATCTAAGTGTTTTTCAATCTTGTTAATGTTTTCAAATGATCAGCTCTGTTTTTTCTTTTTACTGGATTCTTTGTATTTGTTCCTTTGTACTGTCTGAATTTCAGTCATTTTTCTATTTATTTCTTCTGATCTAGTATTCTTAATTATTGTTTGTTCTAGGGTTTTTGAGGCTTTCAAGTGCGTTCTTCCTTCCATTTGATGAAGTATTTGCAATTTTCTGGTGGACACCCCATGCTTGGACTGCCTTTAGGACTGCATTCATTGTATCTTGTCTGTTTGGTATGTTGTGTTTGCATTCTCATGTGGGAGTGCACCCCTCTCCCTAGGAAGAGCGGAGTGGGGTGGGGCTGCACTGCAGGGGGAGAGACTGGTGGTGGCTCAGAGCAAAGCCTGTGGAGGGAAGGGGCACACTTGGGGTGAGGGCGGGGAGGGAGGGGAGGGCGGGGGTGATGCCACGGAGGAGGCAGCTCAGAGCCCAGCCACTGACCACTCCCTCACTTCCCGTCTCCTCCCCCTCCTCTCCTTGCCTCTCCTGGGCTGCTGGATCCTGATCTCAGGCCGCCTGACCAGCTGTCCAGGCGCCATTCTGGGTCGGACATCAGGTCTGCGTGCTGCGGCTGAGAGCCCACTCCTCTTGCGGAGAGAGTCACCAGAGAAGCGGCCAGGATGGCGGCAGACCAGAGGAGGTGGCAGTCAGGAGCCGAACGTGAGACAGGGAGGCGGAGGCTCGGAGCCCCTAGGCACACGCTCCCTCCGTCCGCCCAGGATGGGTCTTGGCACAGCACGGCCGCTGCCCGGCCCTCCTGCAGGTCCCCAGCACCGTGTGGACCCCCGGACAGAGCGAGGGACGCACCGACCGATCTCCGGTAGCCTCCGAGGCGAGACTTCGCCTCCTGCGCACCGGGCCAGCCGGCCGGGAAACGGGGCCGAACCCACGCCGCCGCCGCCGCGGGAGTGGAACAGCGGAGCCGGCTCTGCGCCCTCGGATCCCCGCCCCCGCCGCTGCTGCTGCACGCCCTTCTGCTCCTCGCCGGGGATGGTGAGTGCGGGAACTTGGTGGCCGCGGTGGGCTCGGGGATGCTTTGCTGCGGCCACGCGAGTCGGCCATCCTGACAGCCACCGTGGAGGGGGAAGAGGAGCCTAGGGGCTGTAGGGTCTCCGGACACGCCAGTGTGCGGCCGAGGCTCGGAGGGGTAGGGGCGCGACAGCAGTCCAGGGTCGCTGCAGAGGTGGCGTCCGGGAGGGAGTCGCTCAGCGGGCATCGAGAGTTGGCTCACCCCGGTCCGGCAAGGATGCTGAGCCCCGCAGGTCCCTGCACCCCGTGCAACCTGGAGGGAGGGAGGGAAGCCGCCTGCAGGGAGTGGCGGGTCCCTGCTGCCACCTTGCAGCTGCGCCCTGAACTTCGCTAGTGGCTCTGGTGACTGAGCAGCTTGGGGCAGGGTGGGGAGTGGGGGGTTGGTTTTCATTGGTTTTATGTCAGTATTTCTTTTTGTGTAGCCTTCAGCTATGCACATGGGTTCATTAGCGATACTGTGTGTAGAGTTTGTCACTAGGTTTTTAGAATCCTATGATTCCCTCTGGTGTTTTACAGTAGTTATGCATTATTTCTCTCTCTCTCTCTCTCTCTCTCTCTCTCTCTCTCTCTCTCTCTCTCGTCTCTCTCTCTCTCTCTCTCTCTTCCCATCTAACCTTGCATCAATGCCTTCCTCATTTAAAGTGTCCCCATTTTCCCCATTTATCCCTTGATAATGCCAGTTTCCTATGGCCCCATGTCTCTTGAGCTCTTCCCCCCACTTTATCTCTGTAGTTTCTTCTATAACCCTCCCTCCCCCTTCCATTTAATACCCCTGCTCTATTTACTTCTCCCTTAATAGCACCCATCTCCTGTTATTCTTCTCATTTAGATTCTTTCTTTCCCTTTGCTTCCCTGGTTCCTTTCCATTTTCCTGGTTCCTTCAGTTACATCAGGATACATACTCACATGTAAGGGTTTGGTTCTAGGACCCACAAATGAGAGGTAACATATGCCATTTGTTTTTCAGATTCTGTGTTACTTCACATAGCATAACAGTTTCTAGTTTCATCCATTTACATGAAAATGTCATGATTTTGCCGTTTTTGCTGCTACGTAGAACTCGATGGTGAAACTGTACCACATTTTCATTATTTATTCATCAGTTGAATGACTCTTAGTTACCATCCCTTAGCTATTGTGAAAAGAGAAGCAACAAACATGGATGTACAAGTATCTGTGCAATAGGGTGAGTGCTGGGTTATATGCCAGTGAGTGGTGTAACCGAGTCAAGCTGTGGACTCATTTTTAGTTTTTTAGAGTTCTTCTCATTTCTTTATGTAGGGGTTACATGGGTTCACAATCCCACCAGCAGTAAACGAGCATTCCACTTTCCCCACATCCTCTCCGGCATTTGATATCATTTGCTTTCTTGATCTTAGCGAGTCTGACTGGGGTAAGATGAAATCTTAAAGTAGTTTTAATTTGTATTTCCCCAATTGATAACAGTGTTGAACACTTTTTAAGATGTTTCTCTGCCAACTTTATTTCTTCTTTCGAGAACTCTTTGTCAGATCCTTAGCCCCTATTTTAACCAGGTCACTTGTTTTCTTGATTCTTTGCTTTTTTCAGGTCTTTATATATTCTAGATCTTAAACTTGCGTCAGATGTGACACTGGTGAAGGGTTTCTCACATTCTGTGCATTTTCTGTTTACTTCCTTGGTGGTTTCTTTTGCTGTATAGAAACATTTTGTTTAATGAGGTATCACTTGTTGATTATTGACCTTAATTCCTGAGCAGCTGCTGTCTTACTTAGAAACTCCCTTCCTACACCTATCTCTTATAGGTTAGTGCCAACATTTTTTTCTAGCAGTTTGAGTGTTTCAGGTTTCACATTGAGGTCTCTGAATCACTTGGAGTTGACTTTTGTACAAGATCAAAACAAGTCTATTTTCATTCTTGTGCATGTGGAGATCCAGTTTTGCCAGCACCATTTGCTGAAGTTGCTATCTTTTCTCCAATGAGCATTGGCGCCTCTGTCAAATATCAGGTGGCTGAAACAGCATGTATTTATGTTTGAGTCTTCCATTATATTTCATTGGTTTTACAGGTCTATTTTTTGACAGTACCCTGGTGTTTTTGTGACTATAGCTCTGTAATATAGATTGAAATCTGGTATAACGTTCATTGCTCTTTGTGCTCAGGGTTTTATGTCTGCTATACAGTGTCTTTGGGGTTCCATGTGAATTTTAGGATTTTTTAAAAATTCTGTAAGAAATGCCATGGGACTTTTGATTGGGTTTGCAGTGAATCTATATATTGTTTTTGGTAGAATGATCATTCTCACAATATTAGTTTCTTAAATCCATGTGAATGGGAGGACCTTCCATATCCTGGTATCCTCATCAGTCTCCTTTAAAGATCTAAAATTTTCATTATGGACACCTTTAATGTCTTTGTTCATGTTTATCCCAGGATGTCTTACTTTTTTGAGGCTATTGTGAAGGGAGGGTTTTTTCATTCTTTCTCAATTGCTTGTTATTGGTATATAGAAATGCTCCTGAGTTTTGTAGATTAACTTTGTAGTCTGCCATTTTACTAAAGGTATTAATCATTTCTAGAAGTTCTCTGGTGGATTTTTTTTGGCATCTCAGAGGTAGAATATGTCATCTGCAAGAAAGGATGATTTAACTTCTTTCCAGTGAGTACTCCTTTAACTTCCTTCTGTTGTCTTATTGCTGTAGAAAGTGTTTCAAACACTATATTAAAAAGGAGTGGAGATAGTACACAGCCTTGTCTGATTCCAGATTTGAAAAGGAATGTTTCCAGTTTTTCTCCATTTAGAATGCTGTTAGCTGTGAGTTTTTGTATATAGCTTTAATTATGTTGGGATATGGTCCCTCCAGTCCACTTCCCTCTGGACTTTTAACATAAATGCATTTGACTTTGTTAAAGGCGTTTTCTACATCTATTGAAATGATGACGTGTTTTTTGTCTTTGAGTACATTAATGTGCTCTATGACGTTTATTGACTTTTAGGTATTGAACCACCCCCACATCTCTGGAATAAACCCAACTTGATCATGGTGGACGATCTTTTTGATGTGTTCTGTGTACAGTTTACAGGTGTTTCGTTGAGAATTTTGGAATCTCTGTTCATTAAGGATATGCGTCTGTAGCTTTCTTTTCTGGTTACATGTATCTGGTTTTCATATTAGAGTTATGCTGGCTTCATAGAAGGTATTTGGGTGTTCTCCCTCTGTTTCCATCTTTTTGAATAATTTAAGTATTATTGACTATAGATCTTGGAATGTCTGGTAGAATTATGCTGAGAATCCATCTGGGCCTGGACTTTTTTGATAGGATGTTTTGTACTATTGTTTGAATTTCCTTGAATGCTGTGAATCTGTTTAATCTGTTGATATCTTCTTGGTTTAGCTTTGGCAATTCTGATGACTTTAGATGCAACAATATCTTTTAAGGTTTTCCATTTTATTAGTATATAGGTTTTTAAAGCATTTCCTCTTAATGTTCTGAATCTATTTGTTGTCTGCTGTGGTGTTTCCCGTTTTATCTTTTATTGATTTGGAGTTGCTCTTTTTTTCTTTTGGGTAACTTGGTCAAGGCCTGTCATCTTGTTTATCTTTTCAAAGAACCAGCTCTTGAATTCATCGATTCTTTGTGTTGTTTTCTTTGTTTCGATTTCATTAATTTCTGGTCTGATTTTTGTTATTTCTTCTCGTCTGCTGGACTTGGGTTTTGTTTGCTGTTGACTTTCAAGATTTTTGAGTTGTAATGTTGGTTATTTTTTGTGCTTTATCTGATTTTTTTTTTTAATGTAGCCACTTGGAATTCTAAACTTCTCTCTTTGGACAGGTTTTCAAGTGACCCAGAGGTTTTGTTGGGTTCTATTGTCATTTTCATTTAATTCTAGGAATATTTTATTTCTTCTCAATTTCTCCCTTGACCTATTCCTCATTCAGGAGTGTATTGTTTAGTCTCCATGTGTTTGTGAAGTTACTGGGTCTTCTGGTGTTGATTTTAAGCTTTGTTGCAAAGTGGTCTGATAGAATTCATGGAATTATATTATGTATTTCACTGTTTGTATTTGTTGAGGTTTGTTTTGTCCATAGCATGTAGTCAGTTTTGGAGAAAGTTCCATAGGGTGCTGAATAGAATGTGTGTTTTTTGGTGCTTGGCGAGGGACGCATCCTTCTGCCTTGACTCTGGTCCTTGCCCGCTTATTCGCTTTGGTTTTCTTGGTGTTTTCTGTAACTCTTTTGGCCTTTTCTTGCCTGCGACCCTTAGCTTTGTGAGACCTGCTGGGTGCAGCTTTGTCAGCTGAGCCCCCGCGTGCTTGGCTGTGCTAGCAGGCCTGCCACCGGCCTCAGCGCTGCGTTCGGTGCCTTCTCCCTCTAACAGGCATGCTGGGTCACGACACTGGCTTTTGGCCCGGAAAGCTCCATCGGTCCGCTCAGAGGCTGTGTCCTTGTTCTTTCCTGCCTCATTAATGTGATCTTTTATGACACTTGACTCTTCCTGTGCCTGATTCTCCTGGATGATTGTTGAGTGTTCGGCTTTGGTTTCTGTGGGATCTTGGAACTGATCCAGATCTGTCAGGTAGTGAAACAAACAGCTGGGGAAGGCGGATGTCTGCCACCAGTGTAGTGATGTCTGCAATGTCACTGCTAGACTCAGCCCCACGTTCCACTGTCCCTTGCTTCTCAACATGCATGCTGTCATTTCCCGCTCTGACATTGTACGACTGTGGTTTCTGCCTTTGGAGATCAGCATCAAAACAGGACACAGACTGCCGAATGCCAAGGGTTTCTAAAGGAAGGAGTGATGGGACTTGGTTTTCTTCTGAGATCGTATATGCATCCAGAGGCTTGGAAAGCTCATTTTTTATCTCACTCATGTTCTCATCATCTGTTTGTTTCAGGTTTGGAGTTGAATGCAAGTCCAAGAAATCTGAAGGACTGTAACTTGGAGCTGTTATTGGAATGTCCACAAAGCCATGTGTTGTGTTGCTCTGAGAGACCTGGGGACAGGACTTGGGATGTTCCAGACTGTGTGGCAGACAGAATGTCTGACTTGGTGGTGGCAGTCCCAGAGATGTTTCTATTTCTATGGGAGTCTCCATCACTGCAAAGGAATCGAGGAAGAATTCAGTTCCTGGTAAGTTAGATATCTCTCCTCCCTTCACAACACCCCAACAACCAGGCACCTGCCAGCACCTGCCTAAGGACCATGGACAGCAGCATCTTTTTATGAGATAGCTGTTGACTTTCTCTTACTAGTGATCATGATAGGTTATTGTTTGTTGGTTTTCTCGGTATTCCATGGGAGTGTATGTGTGTGAGTGTGTGTTTGTGTGTGTGTATCTAAGGAGGGGTTTATGTACATAGAGCACATGTAGAAATCACAGAACATTCTTGCCCCTTAGGCCTTGCTGTCTTCCAACATTTTCTGGAGAAAAGATGTGTCACTGAGTTGGCGCTTTCACATGTAGAGAAGGCCGTGTACCGTCAGTCTCCAGATACACTTCTGTTTATGTCTGCCATCTCCTCCTCACCTGAATTATAGGACTGTCCCTCCATGACTCATTCCACATAGTTAAGGATGCCTGTATAGTCTGAAACACAGTAAGGCAATGAATTACTTTTCTGACTCACCCTTACCCCACTTTCGATGAAACTGTTATAAATGAAAAATAATGAAAGTGACTGAAGTAACTTGAACATTTAGACTTGGTTTATGGCTCATGAGTAGAGCAGACTCTTACATGAATGTAGCTTTCAGTTCCCTTCCAAGTGTTTTTCAACCTTGTTTTGGTTAATGTATCTAAGTGTTTTTCAACCTTGTTAATGTTTCAGATAATCAACTCTTTTTTTTTTTTATACTTGATTCTTTGTATTTGTTCCTTGGTTTGTACTGTCTGAATTTCAGTCATTTTTCTATTTATTTCTTCTGATGTAGTATTCTTAATTATTGTTTGTTCTAGCGTTTTTGAGACTTTGAAGTGCAGTCTTACTTCCATTTGATGAAGTATTTCTAATTTTCTGGTGGACACTTCATGCTTGGACTGCCGTTAAGACTGCCTTCATTGTAAGTATTGTATCTTGTATATTTGGTGTGCTGTATTTGCATTTTCCTGTGGGAGTGCACCCCTCTCCCTAGGACGAGGGGACTGGGCTGGGGCTGCACTGCAGCGGGAGAGACTGGTGGTCCCTCAGAGCAAAGCCAGTGGAGGGAAGAGGCACACTTGGGGTGAGGGCTGGGAAGGCGGGGAGTGGGGGCGGGGGTGAGGCCTGGGAGAAGGCAGCTCAGCGCTAGCCACTGACCACCCCCTCACTTCCAGTCTGCTCCCTCTCCCTCCCCTCTCCTCTCCCCCCCCCCTTTCCGCGCAGGTCCAGGGCTGCGGATCGGAATCCCAGGCCGGACCCGCTCTCCTGGCGCCACTCTGGGTCGGATGCCAGGTCTGCAGGCCTCTGCTGAGCGCCCACTCACCTTGCTGAGAGAGTCACCTGAAAAGCGGTGGGGGCAGCGGCTGTACCGGAGGAGGTGGCAGTCAGGAGCCGAACCAGGAGACGGGGAGGCAGAGGCTTGGAGCTCCAAGGCACACACTCCCTCCTTCTGCCCAGGATGGGTCTTGGCACAGCACGGCCGCTGCCAGGCCCTCCTGCCCTCAGCTCAGAGACTCAACTGCAAATCCCCAGCACCTTGTGGACCCGGGACAGAACGAGGGACACACCGACCGATCTCCAATCTCAGGTAAGGTAGCCTGGCGCATGGGGCATGTTTACTTTTTGACTTCTTAGTTTTCTTGGATACTAACACTTTGAGGTTTAGCTAGTTCAGATTAACCCTTCCTGGTCACTGCCTCTTCATTGAAATGATGGTGTCTTCTGTACAGTTCTTAGTTTTGTGACACTCTGTGTGTTGCTGAATTCGGGGATTGCTGTATAGAAACCATGGCTTATGGAGCCAGGGGCTCCTCTCAAGCCCATGTAATCCCCCTGAGGAAAAGATACTCAACTGACCTTAAGAATCAAATTAAGTTTGTTTATTTGGGCCAAATTATATGATCTTAAACACCCAAAAGGAAAGTATAACCAAAAAATTACAGTGATTAGTATGCTTCTTTAAGACTATAAGTAATTACACTTCCCAAACATTAGGTTTAAGTTTATATAAGATGTTATTTACACAGTTTCTCAGTAATGATTGTGTTCTTAATAAGAAAATGCCACTCAGATGTAAGACTTGAATTCTTGGCCTACTACAACACTGCAGTGCATACCTGTTCTAACCCCCAAATTAAATGATTTCTTTTCTCTCCCTCTCTAGAAGCCATTTGGGAGGAGACTCCCCCTGATTGTAGCCACTCCAGCTATCAAGGTGCCTGAAAAGAAAACCTGATTTCAAGACCCTCAAGTTCAGCCTTGGCAGTCAAAAAGACAAACAAAGAGGAACCCAAAGATGGAAGCCTTTAAGAGTCCTTAAGCAAGAAATTCTAATGGACTTTGAATTGGACATTTGAACCCTTCCCTGTTATGACTATTTTAATTTCGTCTTCCGGGGACCAGTCAAGGACTTTCTTTTCTCCCTACAGCTAACAGTTATGCAATTTGGGGTACTTTTAGATAGACTCACTGAAGGGGTACCCCTATTGCCACAGTCTACGACCCTATTCAGCCTTGAAGAAGCTAGAGCGGTCAGCGCCCCAATTCCCTATTGGCAATTAGGGTGACCTCTTCAGAGGGTTGTGTGAAGAGAATAGGAGGTAGAATTTGGCTAGGCAGTTTAGGGTAAAAAGACCCCAAAGAGCAGAAACTGTCCTTGTGTCCTTCAGCAGCCTACTCTGTATCAAAGGCCAAATCTGTCCAAGGTATTTGGGGGCTCTTACCTAATTCCTAAAAGGTTTTAGGGTTACCTCTTCAAAAGAAAAACGTTAGAGAACGAATAGCTAACTGAGAGACTCTAAATTCTCTCACTTATACCTTTCATAGACTCAAGAATTAACTTAAAACCCATTATCCACCCCTGGTTTGCCAATCCCCTCATGGCAGGGCTCCTCCCTTTACTGGGCCCTTATATGCCTCCCCATTATACATAGAAAACAAGGGGGAGATGTGGGGATCTGGTTACTGAGCAAGGCAAGCAACTCCTTATACCCTAAAGGGATGGCGGGTGTCTGACCTGCTCTGCCTGTGTGATAACCTGGCCCTTGGAAGCTAGTGTAGATACGAATCTTACTCCCCCCCCCCCCCCCCCAGACCAGAACCAGGTTTCTGGCTTTCGCTTCCTAGTTCCTGAACTTCTACAACCTTCCCTCCTTTACCCCAACACCCCACCTTTCCCACCTTCTGTAACGGTCAGGAAGGCCTCCCTATATTAGCCCCTGCATTGGCTCTAGTAACCGAATTACCCACCGACGTAGTCTCCCGGGAGGGAACTCCTCCCGCCGCACTCTGAGCCACCCGAGGTCCCGTTGATCATCCTCCATTCTCTGGCATGGCTGGAGGACGACAGCCTTGCTGTAGATGGAGACCGCACCCACAAATGGCACCCAACCTGAGTGGATAGAGACCAAGAATCGCGACTGAACAAGGGACAGTCCAGGATCCGCCGAAGAAGGTGAGTGCTCCCCATGAGGGACATCGGCTTCGCCTGGCCATCCCACTCTGAGGACAGGCAGGGTTTCTTTCTAAAGTCCGTCTTTTCTATCAAGCTGCAGGGGAAGGACTGAGATCCATTAGTTGGAGCTTGTTACGCCTCAGGGCAGGTCAGAGCTTTATTGTCTGTGTCCATTTTGGTTTTGTCTTAAGTGTTGTGACTGCTTCCTCGTGGGCCAGGGTGAGTCCGAAAATGTCAAAATGTCGCTGCTTTTAAATGTAGGGTGACCAACTTTTCTAAATGCGTTTATCTAGCTTCTTATATAAAAATGTAATTGCCTCTCTATAGGAAAAAAAAAAGGTTTTAAAAGTTATTTCTGTCCTTAGACTTTTTCTCCACCGTGGTTCTCTTTCTCTTCATGGATTGGGGAACAGAGCCCGTTAGAGGGCCTGAACTTTGGACCTCAGTCACCATGGTCCCAAGACGACTGCCTTTCCTACTAGATCTAAGCATTTTAAGTTTTCATGAACAGGAGGGTCATATACCATGCTGTAGAGAACATTTAACTGGGTGCCTTTTAAAACTAAAAAAGAGGCTTCAATTATATACCGTATCCTTGTTCGTGATCATGGCCTGTGCCCTTACTAGGAGAGAGGAAACCCTGTGGTCTGATCTCCATATCTTACGTGTGTACTTTCATCAATATGGTGACAGTCACATGGCCTGACTGCCACCTGGGACAAATTTTTCAAAATGGCGTTGACCTGCTCGACCTTGTCGCCATCTTAATCCAGCCACAGGGCTTAATCCAAAATGGCCACACCCAGGAATTTACTGGTTCTCAAATTAAAATAGACACAATATCAACATTTTAATATCATTTTTGTCTGTTTCTAATGAAAAGTATTTAAAATTTTAACTTTTAGTATGGTATTTGCTGGTTTTTAAATGACTGTTTCTACATTGTCTTATGCATTTGCTGGTTTTTACAAGGAACTATTTTAAATTCTGATATTTGTTTATATAACATCTTTATCTGTTCTTAAAGGAAATTAATTTGGATTGTAACATCTTTATATGGTATATTTGTTGATCTCTAAATGTAACTATTTAAAATCTTACCTTGTTTTGCATAATGCCCGTTCGGTCGTCCTCCATTCTCTGGCATGGCTGGAGCACAACAGCCTTGCTGGAGATGGAGGCTGCACCCACAATTTTTTAATGCACATGTGTCGAAAGGGGAGCAAGGCAAGGAAAAGGGGAAGTTCTGCACTCGATGCTTGGTGCGCCCTTCAGGGGTCATGGCACAGGCCTAGAAGTCCCTGACCTGCTGGCCTTGACAGGTTGAGTGTGTTGAGGCGGAAGATGAGGGGCTGTCAGGGACTGGACATGACTCTGTGAGCCTTCTAGCTGAGTTCCTGGGAGGCTGGATGCGTGGGAGTGCACAGGCTCAGAGGGCACTTTCCCCCGCTTGGGTTTCCCTCTCCAGCAGCCAGGGATCCTGCTCCCCTGGTTGGCTAGGCTGAGGGCGGCTCCAGGTGAGCTGCTGTGAGCACCTTTCCGTGCCATCCCTGCTGCGGGACTTAAGTGGACCTCATCTTATGCCCACTGTCCTCCCTACTCTGGCTCCCTGGCAACTCTGTGTGGCTCCAGGTCTGTCTGTGGGAATCGGGCTCTGCCCATGCTCCTCCAGGTCGGCAGGAGGCAGTAGGAGGCGGGTCCATCTGTAGGTACCTCCAGGTGGCCTGACCCAGCCTTCCGCCCTGACTCCAGGGGCTAGGAGTTGCAGGTGCAGGCCATAAGCTATCATACCGGGAGGCTGCTGAGCCCAGCGTGGCCCAGCCCGTCCCGGCCCTGCTCTGCTGAGGCTGAGGCTGAGGCTGAGGCTGAGGCTGAGGCTGAGGCTGCAAGGGGTACCGGAAAGCCTCTCCCACACCCAGAAGCTGGAGAAGCAGCCCCAGGGCACCCCGAAGACCAGCACAGCAGGTAAGTGTTGCGGATCGCGGACTATGAGCAGGGCGGATTGGCAGTTCCTGCCTCCCAGACGCCTTCCCTGGCAGCTGGAGGTGGCAAGAGGTCGAAAGCAGGTACCTCTGGCTCCTGAGGTGAAACGCATTCCTTTTCCTCTGATGGACAAGGCTGAGGTGACAGCGGTACACACTCCCGAGGTCCCTTCCTTCCCAAGGCCATTTGGGAATCTTCAGTAGTGTCCTATTGGGCAGTGAGTGTACCATGCATTTTCCTGGCTGTGAGTTCTTCTGCGTGTCCTGCTTTCCATTGCTTTCTAGGAACTGGGCTCGTTGGTCAGTGTTTCCGGTTCTATGTATGGGAATAGGGTCCCCTGAGATGGTAGTTCAAATGACAGTATAGATGGAGGAGTTCTAGGACCTCCTGTGAGACGGCCTTGGTCATGTCATGTTCATAGTCCCCCCCAGGTACCTTATGTAGAGGCCCTGGGTCCCGAGATCTGGGATGAAGAGCGGGCAGCTCCGTGCCGGCCGCTCCCAACAGCCAAGCACAAGGACTGCAGGAAAATGCAAACCAAGTGTCTGCACTTGGAAACTGTCAGGAGACAGCCGACCCTTGCATGGGCGAAGGAGAGCGGTAGTGAGTCCCGGTGCTTGACTGTGTCTACTCCTGATGCAGCACAGCCTAGCCTCATGTTGGTTCTGGAAAGCGGTCAGATCATCTCTGTACATATCCACTCTTGCTGTGATCTGCCTCCTGCTTGGCTTTGAAAGCGTGCCTCGAGTTGAGTGGACATTTTCAGCCCTAGTGGTATTTGTGCTTGGTCCAGGGACAAAAGACTAGGGGAATGACATCGGGGTGAGAAGCTGTCATGAGCACCCCCCTCCCACTTACAGACGGCGATTGTCTCCTTTTCTACAGGGAGAATTGCAGCTCGGTGTTGTCCTTGGCTTTTGTTTCCCAGGGCTGGGGACATTGCCGGCAGGAAGGTACACAGGATGCCCTATGCAAGGACTCTGCATTTAAGAAGAACGGGGAAGAGGCAAGAATTAATGCAAGGATTTTGGTTTTGAGTCAGATGCTCACTGTGTAGCTAAGGCTATCCTTAAACTTGCATTCCTTCTGCTCTAACCTCCTGAATTCTGGAATCACAGGCTCATACTATTACACCTGGTGAAGTTCTGTGCCAAGAAGAGAGAGCTCAGAGTTGCAAAGGCTAGGCCCCGTGTCAGGGCTGAGAGCCTGTTGGAAAGCAGATCAACACAGGCTAGGTGTGGTGGTACAAGTCTTTAATCCCAGCACTCTGGAGACAGAGGCAGGTTGGCAGAGCTCTGTGAGAGAGAGGCCAGCCTGGTCTCCATAGGAAGTTCCAGGCCAGCTGTGGCTGCTGGGAGACCTTGTTAAGACAAAAATATAAAAATAAATAAATAAATAAATAAATAAATAAATAAATAAATAAATGAGGAAGTTAGGAAGGGAGGGGAAGGAAGGTCCGTCGACACTTGGTGGAGTGACCCCAGCCTTAGCAATGGACCATCGAGAAAGGAAAGTTAGCGGCTACCTGGGCAGGCTTCCTGACAGACACTGAGCCTGAGTGAAGAGCAGGACGGAGATGGGCTTCCACGGTTCTTAGTCAGGGGGTGTCAGCTTCCCAATTATGCAGGATCAAGAGATCAGGGGTGTGACTGGAACAGAGAGGAGTCCAGAGTGATGGCGTCATGGACAGAGCTGAAAAGACAGGACAGACTTAGAGTTGTGACCAGGAGTGGCCTGCGGAGCGGGGTGAGGTGCGGACAGGGACACCGGCAGGCCTGTTCACAGTTAGGGTTGCTAGGTGTCCAAGACTGGAAAAGCAAGTGCCTCGCCCTACCTCTTCCGGATCCTTGGGGCTCTGAATTTGGTTGGGGAAACTGCTTCATCTCTAATGAATATCATCCACGCAAAGTCTTGCCTTCTTGTGCTAGGCTGTTTGCACAATTAAATAAAGACAGTCATGTCAGGGTGGGGTAGGGTGAGGGATTCTGGAGTCACTTGGATCTGGATTCTGACCCTGACCTTATGTTCTACCCCTGAAGCTTCACTGTTTCCTCTGTAGAGAGGGTCCATTAGCATTGTAGAACACAGCACAGCTGGAGGACTGTGAGGACTGAAGGCTCAGCGACAGTCCACTGTAAAGCCACATCTGCAGGCTTTGGTGTGGTGAGGGCAGGGGTAAAACCATTGCAGTTATTGTCTGGTGGACCTTGAACCTGGGTGTCGGGAGATGCAGAACCTTAACAAGAGATAGCCAGGAGAGCTGAGCATCTCCTAATGATTATAGTATCACCTCTGTGTGTGTGTGTGTTATTTAAGCATTTGCCAAAATACATCTTTCAGACCCACAGAGAGTTAATTTTTTTATTTTTAATATTCTCAATACACTTGGGGTTTTATTTCCCACTAGATCTATTAGTTTAATTTAGTAGAGGGCAGGCTGTGTACTTAACCAAAAATTGCTTTGACGTTATGGAGAACTAAGAGGCTGGGGCCAGATAGATGGAGCCGATCGATCTGTTTGAGGTAAACTCTGTTATTTCCCCATGTGCTTTCTTCACCTTAATGGGGGATGGTGATTGGAAAATACACAGCTGCCTGATCATGACTAGGCTAGAGGGGTCAGCGCTCTGAGGCCCATGTCTTTTCCAGCCACTGGGAGATCAACTCTTGGCACCATCCTGTTGGAAGGTGGGAGTGAGATGCTGTGGGAGACTGGGGACATGTGAGACAGATGTGCGCCACTGAGATGCTGTGGGAGACTGGGGACATCTGGGACAGATGTGCGTCACCTGTGCCCATTCCTGCCAGCCGTGTCTCCCCGTCATTGACCAACCTTCCAAAGAGTTGACCTCACATCAGGAAGCCAACGTGGGTAGACACAGGGCTCGGGGCACAGAGCTGGAGAGTCAGTGGTGGGCAAGTCCAAGCCCAGCGACAGAGCTGCGAGGGGGCCTTTCCTCGGGGGCAGTTACTGAGTTTTTCCTCTTGTTAGAAGGCAGTAGAAACCGTCTTGATCTGGTACAGCAAGGATAGCTGGTATCTGGGCAACAGCTGTGTGAATTACCAGGGTGGATGCACCCTAACGTGGTTATGGTCATCTGTCCCCAGCATGGTGACCCCAGGAGCAGGGCTCTGGGGTGCCAGTCACACTTAAAGACAGCTCCAGATCCAGGACCCCAAGCTTGTGGCATCCTTCTGGAATTTTCTGGACTACCACTTGGGAATGTCTGATCAGAGCATTCCTCAGGGTGCTGACACAGGAGAAGACTCTCTATCCAGGACAATCAGTGGCTCCTTTCCATGCCCCAGTGATAGTCCTGAAGGAAGGGTAAAGCAGACAGACACTCCATCCTACTGACACTGTCCTGGGCCATGTGGCCCTTGTAGTTCAAGCAGAAGGTCTAGAAGCTTCAAGTTTGGCATAGCTTCAAGACTAATTGTAGGCCTTCTTCCTACGTGGCCAGTATGTTTCATCAATGGATAACTCTGCTGCACATTCAGTGTCCTGGCCAAGTCCAACCAGCTGGACTCCTCTGCCAGAAAGTCTTCTTGGTGCTTTCTTCCTCCCACTTTTGTGTGTCCCTGTTCCCGAGTCCCATTATAGCCCTCACAGGAGGCTTGTCTCTCATTCTCCAAGGCCCAGTCCTGCTTTATTCTTTCAGTCCATCTCTTTCAAGCGGCTGGTGATTCCTGGAGCTCTGCCTTGAGAGTGCTGAGGCTACCTCTGGATTCAGCAGGAAAGAGTGGTGATTTGTGTTCTGTCATTAGTGTAGGAGGTGACAGAGGGAGTGGGCAGGTTTTTCCAACCTGGGTGGATTCCTGGGCTTTCCTGAGCCATGTGCAGAGTTTCTGCCTCCTCACAATTTCCCTCAAGACCAGCACAGGGCCAGCTGTAGTTGCCAGTGTGGGTCCATGTGTCTTAGAGACAGCTGTTCCCAAAAGAGCACTGATCCTTTTCAGTATGGGAGTTGTACCCAGTCCATCCTTAGACTTACCCAGACACCTTGCCTGGGGCAGGTGTTCAATGGGTGCTGAGTGGCAGTAAGCCAAGGCCATTGTGTATCTCCCTGCTGAGTTCCCAGGATGTTCTCTCAAAGAATCTTAGGCCTTCCTGATCTCATTCTCAATACTGCCTGTTCCACTCGATGGGGATGTATGTAGCAGGAAACAGCCCCAAATTCCGATTTAACATCATCTCTAGCTTCAGAACCTTGCTGGGCCTGGCTACATCAGTTCACCTCTGCCCTGGAATATTCAGGGGCAAATACATAAACAAGGTCCAGGAGGGACAGGAGTCACGAGGGACTTCTGCCCTGGTATAAGGTACTGGACTCTGGCTGTCTGCTCCGTTGGTGCTGACGTCCAGGCCTGGGAGGGCTTCCGGGCACTGCTGTGACCTTCACGCCTGACTTACCGCCTCAGACTTCCTCCTGCTATAGACTGGCAGCTGCCAGACCTGCTCGGTTTGCAAAATGTCAGTGGTTTAATATCAGTTCTGGAGGTTTTATTTTATTTAGTCCCGAATATCAATCCCGATGGGATTTGATCCAATCAAGGCCAGTCTAGAGCGATGGTAGATTTGTGCTCCCGTCCGAAGTTGACAAAAGGTCACCCTGCCTTAGGAGAGAGGCTGCCTTGACCTGGTGCTCTTGCGATTTCATTCCTCTTCTGCGGCCCTGGGGGCAAGTTGCAGTCTTCCCTGAGCACAGTCAAGTGGACTCAGCACTGGGCCCCTTGGGATCTGTTGGCTGGGCCAAGAAACCTGGGAGGTTAAGCTTTGCAATTGTCAGCCACAAAAGGCCCTGGCTTTATCTGCAGAATATCTTTGATGTGTCAGATCTAACTTAATTTTTCACAATAATTTTTTCAAATGTTATTTTTCCCTTTGGCGGAAGAAAACACTATGGAATGAGATTTTCTGTGGATGAAGAGTCCAGTCCTGGGCCATGCTGGCTTGTGCCTCTGTCCTCTCTCTGGCTAAGGGACACACTGTCTTTACAGATTCAGAGGGCAGCAACAGGGGATACTAGGTGCAAGGGGTCATGTCATATTTTCAACTGGCATTGTGCTACCTTAGCGTAGTAACAACTAGAGCTGGAACCCAACTGGGTATTATTTAAAATCTTACCTTGTTTTGCATAATGAATTTGTCAGTTTCTAAAGGGAACTTAAAAAGGTTTTTCTAGCCATAGGCCTCCAAGGCTAGCTAGGTACCTAGTGAGCTGACGTTTTTGTGATGGCTAAATCTAGGAAGCTCTTGTGAATTTGCAGTACCCCAGTACCAAACTTTACACGAGAAAGCTGCTACCAGGAAGCATTTACAGCAATTGGTAGGTAGAGAGGAATAGCCTGCTTGGATGGGAGTTGTGAGAGTCGTCCTTCACTGGTTTTAATTCCTGCTTTTTGCATTATGATTCAAAGCTGTTTTTGTGAAATAGAGTGCTTCCCTCTCTGATGTTCAGTTGCTTCAAGCTTGCTTTTCCGTGTCCTGAACATCACTGCTTTTCACTTTCTTGTTACAATTCCCTACACAGACTAATGCAAATGTACAAAATAGACAGACAGCACCCTCTGTCAGAAATTCCTCAGTTAGTGATTTATGCTGGAAATTCTAAAATCAAGTGGATAATGTATTACTATGTACCAACTGCTTCTCTCTATCTCGTACCTACCTTCTCAAGACCTAAAGCAAGGTTTTGGTAGACCAACTCACTAATATAGATAAAGTACAAAGGATTTTAGTGGTTTTTATGTTTTCTATAAGGGTTTACTAGAAACTTATAAAATTAAATGTACATTATCTTATGTGTGTAATTTACATCCCGTGTTCTTTATTAAGATGGTGCTGCACAGGACTCCTGAGTCGAGTAGCTGCCATGTTTGTGACTTCAGGTGTGCCTACTTACAGCTGTTCACCACAGTTGGCTTTGCTAACGGTTATATTCTGCAACTGAAGGAGGAGTAAGCTGGACCCCCACCTGAGTATCCAGCTTCTCTTCCCATCCAGCTGTATGTAATTTTGCCCTAATCACACATGGTCCCCAGCATTTGGGGGGGAAATTTGGGAAAGGCTAAAAGAAAGGAGTTGATGCATGAGGTTATAGAAAAGTCAACATCCATGCTAAGACTTTACAGTGCATCTGCTCTCAGGTCACCTATATGCCTGTTACCGATACCTCACCCATCTGTATGAATACAGTCATTCGTTCCTCAGGGTGACCTTTAATATGATCAAACATTGGTTTGATACTAGAGCCCTAGAAACGGAATAAACATTGCTTAATGCATCCAGGAAGAAAATTTTCTTAATGTTATTATGTCTCATGATCTTAAAAAAAGAAAATGAACAGGTGAAAAAAATACATACATATATATATATATTAGTAAAAGGGTTTTTTGTATAAGAAAGTCTATACAAGTGATTAAAGATCTGCGTTTATATGTTACATTATAGAAAGCACTAGATAAATAATGTCTACATAGTCTTAAAATTTCTGAAGTAATAGTTCAGTCGTATACTTTAAGGAACAAAATATACGTCTAGTCGAGTTTTATTCAAAAATGTTTGGCTTTTGCCCAAGCTTTAGCTACGTAACATACAGTAATTAATAGTTCAGTATTGGTGGAACTAACCTTCTTGGGTGTCTAACCACCATATTTAAAGGCCTCTAATCTGGTCAGAGGGACTAAAAGGGACACTTTTTTGTCTCTTGCCCTCCAAGGTCAACTAAGTTCCAGGGGACAATGGGGCATCTCTCGAAATGTCCTATAACTGTGACGTGTCACCTGTCTTCCTGTTCAGGGAGGTCGTGGAGACCCCGCAGGAAGGACTTGAACCAGTATCCAGTCTGCAAAGGAGGGTCAGCACTGGAAAACGTTTCCTTGATTTACTTCAAAGTGAAGCTATGGTCTAGCAAGACCTTCTGACTTATCTTCACACAGCTGGAACTGGTAAAACAGAGGCGTGTGGAGCCAGGGCCTCCTCTCAAGCCCATGTGATCCCCCTGAGGAACAGATAACTCAACTGACCTTAAGAATCAAATTAAGTTGGTTTATTTGGGCCAAAGTATATGATCTTAAACACCCAAAAGGAAAGTATAACCGAAAAATTACAGTGATTAGTATGCTTCTTTGTAAGACTATAAGGAATTACACTTCCCAAACATTAGGTTTAAGTTTATTGAAGATGTTATTTACACTATTTCTCACTAATGATTTTGTTCTTAGTAAGAAAAATGCCACTCAGATGTAAGACTTCAGTTGTTGGCCTACCTCAACACTGCAGTGCACACCTGTTGCCAAGAAAGGCAAGGCCACCATTGTTCTAACCCCCAAATTAAATGATTTCTTTTCTCTCCCTTTCTGGAAGCCATTTGGGAGGGAACTCACCCTGATTCTAGCCACTCCAGCTATCAAGGTGCCTGAAAAGAAATCCTGATTTCAAGACCCTCAAGTTCAGCCTTGGCAGTCAAAAAGACAAACAAAGTGGACCCCAAAGATGGAAGCCTTTAACAGTCCTTAAGCAAGAAATTCTAATGGACTTTGAATTGGACATTTGAACTCTTCCCTGTTATGACTATTTTAATTTCGTCTTCTGGGGACCAGTCAAGGACTTTATTTTCTCCCTACAGCTAACAGTTATGCAATTCGGGAGTCTTTTAGTTAGACTCACTGAAGGGGTACCCCTATTGCCACAGTCTACGACCCTATTCAGCCTTGAAGAAGCAAGAGCGGTCAGCGCCCCAATTCCCTATTGGCAATTAGGGTGACCTCTTCAGAGGGTTGTGTGAAGAGAATAGGAGGTAGAATTTGGCTAGGCAGTTTAGGGTAAAAAGACCCCAAAGAGCAGAAACTGTCCTTGTGTCCTTCAGCAGCCTACTCTGTATCAAAGGCCAAATCTGTCCAAGGTATTTGGGGGCTCTTACCTAATTCCTAAAAGGTTTTAGGGTTACCTCTTCAAAAGAAAAACGTTAGAGAACGAATAGCTAACTGAGAGACTCTAAATTCTCTCACTTATACCTTTCATAGACTCAAGAATTAACTTAAAACCCATTATCCACCCCTGGTTTGCCAATCCCCTCATGGCAGGGCTCCTCCCTTTACTGGGCCCTTACATGCCTCCCCATTATACATAGAAAACAAGGGGGAGATGTGGGGATCTGGTTACTGAGCAAGGCAAGCAACTCCTTATACCCTAAAGGGATGGCGGGTGTCTGACCCGCTCTGCCTGTGTGATAACCTGGCCCTTGGAAGCTAGTGTAGATACGAATCTTACTTTTCCCCCACCCCAGACCAGAACCAGGTTTTTGGCTTTCGCTTCCTAGTTCCTGAACTTCTACAACCTTCCCTCCTTTACCCCAACACCCCACCTTTCCCACCTTCTGTAACGGTCAGGAAGGCCTCCCTATATTAGCCCCTGCATTGGCTCTAGTAACCGAACTACCCACCGACGTAGTCTCCCGGGAGGGAACTCCTCCCGCCGCACTCTGAGCCACCCGAGGTCCCGTTCGATCATCCTCCATTCTCTGGCATGGCTGGAGCACGACAGCCTTGCTGTAGATGGAGACCGCACCCACAAATGGCACCCAACCTGAGTGGATAGAGACCAAGAATCGCGACTGAACAAGGGACAGTCCAGGATCCGCCGAAGAAGGTGAGTGCTCCCCATGAGGGACATCGGCTTCGCCTGGCCATCCCACTCTGAGGACAGGCAGGGTTTCTTTCTAAAGTCCGTCTTTTCTATCAAGCTGCAGGGGAAGGACTGAGATCCATTAGTTGGAGCTTGTTACGCCTCAGGGCAGGTCAGAGCTTTATTGTCTGTGTCCGTTTTGGTTTTGTCTTAAGTGTTGTGACTGCTTCCTCGTGGGCCAGGGTGAGTCCGAAAATGTCAAAATGTCGCTGCTTTTAAATGTAGGGTGACCAACTTTTCTAAATGCGTTTATCTAGCTTCTTATATAAAAATGTAATTGCCTCTCTATAGGAAAAAAAAAAGGTTTTAAAAGTTATTTCTGTCCTTAGACTTTTTCTCCACCGTGGTTCTCTTTCTCTTCATGGATTGGGGAACAGAGCCCGTTAGAGGGCCTGAACTTTGGACCTCAGTCACCATGGTCCCAAGACAACTGCCTTTCTAACTAGATCTAAGCATTTTAAGTGTTCATGAACAGGAGAGTCATATACCCTGCTGTAGAGAACATTTAACTGGGTGCCCTTTAAAAGTAAAAAAGAGGCTTCAATTATATACCGTACGCTTGTTCGTGATCATGGCCTGTGCCCTTACTAGGAGAGAGGAAACCCTGTGGTCTGATCTCCATATCTTACGTGTGTACTTTCATCAGTATGGTGACAGTCACATGGCCTGACTGCCACCTGGGACAAAAATTTTCAAAATGGCGTTGACCTGCTCGACCTTGTCGCCATCTTAATCCAGCCACAGGGCTTAATCCCAAATGGCCACACCCAGGAATTTACTGGCTCTCAAATTAAAAAAGAGACAATATCAACAATTGAATATCATTTTGTTCTGTTTCTAATGAAAAGTATTTAAAATTTTAACTTTTAGTATGGTATTTGCTGGTTTTTAAATGACTTACAGAAGTCCATCACAGTTGGGTTTGCCAACGGTTATATTCTGTGACTGAAGGAGGAGTAAGCTGGACCCCCACATGAGTGTGCAGCTACTCTTCCCAGCCAGCTGTAAGTTATTGGTCACTAAAGCCCCTGAGAAATCCCAGACCCTAAACCTATTGCTACTGCTTCTGGTCTCATGTCAGTCCTTCTCAGTGTTCGTGAAGACTTTGTGTCAGGGCACTTACTTCACCTGCCTGAGGACAGACAGGGTATGACCGATGTCTGGGAATGTTCTCCTGAGGCCCCAGAGTCACTACCTCAGGAACAGTGGTGACTTTTTGGGCTCAGGGGAAGTATCTAGGGGTAATTATGGGAGTGTCAAAAAGGACTCCAGCAGCTGGGTGTGGTGGGAAGCACCTTTGTTTAATCCCACCAGTCTGAAGGCAAGGCAGGCATATTTCTGGATCTCTGTGAATTCCAGGCCAGTCTGGTCTACATAGTGAGTTCCAGGCCAGGCAGGAATACACAGTGAGAGTTTGTCTCAAAAAAAATAAAAAGAAAAGAAAAGAGAGAGAACAAACCCCTATAGCTTGGCTCGAGCAGCGTGGGGCCTTCTGCGGCAAGGATGGCCATGGGGCTGTCTTTTGCCCTGCTGACTTTGACCTTTTTTACATTTGACTCAGTGACTGGCAAAGGGCAAAACAATGAAGAGACAGGGACAAGATGTTCATCAGCACTGAAGGGTCTGGGGGTGGCATGGAGGGGCTTTGCAGGACAGAAGTGTTTCACGGTGTCTGGGAATGTTTTTGTAGACCAGCAGACGCATGGACCCTAGAGGCTATCGGACAGGGTTTTCAGAGGGACTGGCTAGCAGAGTGAAGAAGAGGCCCCCTGCTGCAGGATAGATCGTTGCAAAAGAACCCTTGGTGATACTGGTGTTGGCAGTCTGCACAGCTGAACACCAGGTCACAGTAATTGTTGGCACCACAAGACCTGGCCTTGGGCACGTGCACTACCTCATAGCTAGGCCAGACGCCACTGAGATGAGGGATGAGGATGGGTACCTACGTGGGCTGGACCCGCTCAGTCTGGGGTGAAGCTGGTCATTGATGCCCCCTTCACAATTGGTCCTGCTAGCCAGTCTTTGTACCTGCTTTCTGCAGTGGGCATCATGGGAGTTTATTCCTTCAGCTTCTGTCTTTGAATGGAGGGTCCTGCCTCAGGGATTTCTGTAAAGGAAGAGTTCCAGGCTCTTGCATCTTCAGTGGCCTTTTCCTCCTAGAGTTTGGGGTCATCAGACCTGCCCTCTTTCCTTTCATCTCTCTAATGTGCCTGTGTTCCCTGTGCCACTCCTGGATCCCCAGGTCCTTCTGGAGCTGTGTCCTCTCGAAACTCATCTTGTGGGTTGCTGTTTCCCAGGAACTTCCTGCGAGTCTGGTGTCTTTCTTGCCTGGTCTCTGGGTGGCTGGAGCTTGTCCTTCCTGTTGCTCATCTTCACAGGTCACCTTTCCTTAGCTCTGTGATCTCTGAGCTTCTTCAGCTTGGTCTTGCTGAGCTTCAGGCCTCTGTCCCTGGACGTCTCCTTGAAGGAGTTGTCGGGTTCTCCTTGTCTTTGGCTGCAGGCTTTGGCTCGTCCTGTGGTGTCTCAGGAGCCTGTCCACATGCTTGTCCTGTGTTCTTCCCCGTCGTGTCTCTACCTCTCCCTGTGCTGCTCTCTTCCCCTTCCTCTGAGATGCTGACAGGGCTGGAACCCTTTCTGAGGAGAACCTTCTAGTGACTGGACCGCTGTCTTTCCCGTCAGCTCCTGTGGCATCTAAGAAGTCCTTTCCGTACTGGCTAGCGTCTCCTGCTGCTGCTATCCTTATTGTCTTCCGGTTTTCCTTCTCTTGATTTTCTCCGTCTATGCCCATGGCTTTCCTTAGAGGATGGAAGAGGAATGCCTGCCCCCTCCCCCAGAAGGTGATGTTCCTTTTCCTCTGACCTGTCCTCTGTCTTTTTTGTTTCAGTATAAAATGTGAGGTTTGTTTTTTTTTTTTTTATTTCTGGGAAGAATGTCATCGGGATCTCCGTGAGAATTTTAGTGAAGCTGTAGGTTGCTTTCTGTTATATAGTCACAGTTTTCACAATATTTTTCCAATCCATGTGTACAGCGTGGACGATCTTTGCTTTCTCCTCCTCATCCTCCTTCTCTTCCTCCTCCTCCTGCTACTCCTCTTCCATCTCTTCCTTCTCTGCTTCCTCCTCCTCTTCTTCCAAGTCCTTCTTTTCCTTCTCCTCCTCCTCTTCCTCTCTTTCCTCTGCTTCCTCCTCATCTTTTTTTAAAACAAGGTGTCACTTTACAGCCAAAGGTAGGCTTAATCTCCTTTAACCCCTCAACCAACTCTGGTTGCAGGGCAGAGGCTCTCCTCTCTTTGTAGGACATGGAGCCATTCAGCTTCCCACAGTGCAGGAGTTCTCCAGGTTTTCCTGTAAATGTAGCATCTTGAGCCCTGTTGACCCTCCTGCAAATGTAGCATCTTGAGCCCTGTTGACCCTCCTGCAAATGTAGCATCTTGAGCCCTGTTGACCCTCCTGCAAATTTAGCATCCTTAGTCCTGTTGAGGTCCATTGTTTCAACTTAGAGTTTCTTAGTGTCTGGACAAACAAGTTCCCCCACCTTTGTTTTGGTGTATCTATCTAAGTGTTTTTCAATCTTGTTAATGTTTTCAAATGATCAGCTCTGTTTTTTCTTTTTACTGGATTCTTTGTATTTGTTCCTTTGTACTGTCTGAATTTCAGTCATTTTTCTATTTATTTCTTCTGATCTAGTATTCTTAATTATTGTTTGTTCTAGGGTTTTTGAGGCTTTCAAGTGCGTTCTTCCTTCCATTTGATGAAGTATTTGCAATTTTCTGGTGGACACCCCATGCTTGGACTGCCTTTAGGACTGCATTCATTGTATCTTGTCTGTTTGGTATGTTGTGTTTGCATTCTCATGTGGGAGTGCACCCCTCTCCCTAGGAAGAGCGGAGTGGGGTGGGGCTGCACTGCAGGGGGAGAGACTGGTGGTGGCTCAGAGCAAAGCCTGTGGAGGGAAGGGGCACACTTGGGGTGAGGGCGGGGAGGGAGGGGAGGGCGGGGGTGATGCCACGGAGGAGGCAGCTCAGAGCCCAGCCACTGACCACTCCCTCACTTCCCGTCTCCTCCCCCTCCTCTCCTTGCCTCTCCTGGGCTGCTGGATCCTGATCTCAGGCCGCCTGACCAGCTGTCCAGGCGCCATTCTGGGTCGGACATCAGGTCTGCGTGCTGCGGCTGAGAGCCCACTCCTCTTGCGGAGAGAGTCACCAGAGAAGCGGCCAGGATGGCGGCAGACCAGAGGAGGTGGCAGTCAGGAGCCGAACGTGAGACAGGGAGGCGGAGGCTCGGAGCCCCTAGGCACACGCTCCCTCCGTCCGCCCAGGATGGGTCTTGGCACAGCACGGCCGCTGCCCGGCCCTCCTGCAGGTCCCCAGCACCGTGTGGACCCCCGGACAGAGCGAGGGACGCACCGACCGATCTCCGGTAGCCTCCGAGGCGAGACTTCGCCTCCTGCGCACCGGGCCAGCCGGCCGGGAAACGGGGCCGAACCCACGCCGCCGCCGCCGCGGGAGTGGAACAGCGGAGCCGGCTCTGCGCCCTCGGATCCCCGCCCCCGCCGCTGCTGCTGCACGCCCTTCTGCTCCTCGCCGGGGATGGTGAGTGCGGGAACTTGGTGGCCGCGGTGGGCTCGGGGATGCTTTGCTGCGGCCACGCGAGTCGGCCATCCTGACAGCCACCGTGGAGGGGGAAGAGGAGCCTAGGGGCTGTAGGGTCTCCGGACACGCCAGTGTGCGGCCGAGGCTCGGAGGGGTAGGGGCGCGACAGCAGTCCAGGGTCGCTGCAGAGGTGGCGTCCGGGAGGGAGTCGCTCAGCGGGCATCGAGAGTTGGCTCACCCCGGTCCGGCAAGGATGCTGAGCCCCGCAGGTCCCTGCACCCCGTGCAACCTGGAGGGAGGGAGGGAAGCCGCCTGCAGGGAGTGGCGGGTCCCTGCTGCCACCTTGCAGCTGCGCCCTGAACTTCGCTAGTGGCTCTGGTGACTGAGCAGCTTGGGGCAGGGTGGGGAGTGGGGGGTTGGTTTTCATTGGTTTTATGTCAGTATTTCTTTTTGTGTAGCCTTCAGCTATGCACATGGGTTCATTAGCGATACTGTGTGTAGAGTTTGTCACTAGGTTTTTAGAATCCTATGATTCCCTCTGGTGTTTTACAGTAGTTATGCATTATTTCTCTCTCTCTCTCTCTCTCTCTCTCTCTCTCTCTCTCTCTCTCTCTCTCTCGTCTCTCTCTCTCTCTCTCTTCCCATCTAACCTTGCATCAATGCCTTCCTCATTTAAAGTGTCCCCATTTTCCCCATTTATCCCTTGATAATGCCAGTTTCCTATGGCCCCATGTCTCTTGAGCTCTTCCCCCCACTTTATCTCTGTAGTTTCTTCTATAACCCTCCCTCCCCCTTCCATTTAATACCCCTGCTCTATTTACTTCTCCCTTAATAGCACCCATCTCCTGTTATTCTTCTCATTTAGATTCTTTCTTTCCCTTTGCTTCCCTGGTTCCTTTCCATTTTCCTGGTTCCTTCAGTTACATCAGGATACATACTCACATGTAAGGGTTTGGTTCTAGGACCCACAAATGAGAGGTAACATATGCCATTTGTTTTTCAGATTCTGTGTTACTTCACATAGCATAACAGTTTCTAGTTTCATCCATTTACATGAAAATGTCATGATTTTGCCGTTTTTGCTGCTACGTAGAACTCGATGGTGAAACTGTACCACATTTTCATTATTTATTCATCAGTTGAATGACTCTTAGTTACCATCCCTTAGCTATTGTGAAAAGAGAAGCAACAAACATGGATGTACAAGTATCTGTGCAATAGGGTGAGTGCTGGGTTATATGCCAGTGAGTGGTGTAACCGAGTCAAGCTGTGGACTCATTTTTAGTTTTTTAGAGTTCTTCTCATTTCTTTATGTAGGGGTTACATGGGTTCACAATCCCACCAGCAGTAAACGAGCATTCCACTTTCCCCACATCCTCTCCGGCATTTGATATCATTTGCTTTCTTGATCTTAGCGAGTCTGACTGGGGTAAGATGAAATCTTAAAGTAGTTTTAATTTGTATTTCCCCAATTGATAACAGTGTTGAACACTTTTTAAGATGTTTCTCTGCCAACTTTATTTCTTCTTTCGAGAACTCTTTGTCAGATCCTTAGCCCCTATTTTAACCAGGTCACTTGTTTTCTTGATTCTTTGCTTTTTTCAGGTCTTTATATATTCTAGATCTTAAACTTGCGTCAGATGTGACACTGGTGAAGGGTTTCTCACATTCTGTGCATTTTCTGTTTACTTCCTTGGTGGTTTCTTTTGCTGTATAGAAACATTTTGTTTAATGAGGTATCACTTGTTGATTATTGACCTTAATTCCTGAGCAGCTGCTGTCTTACTTAGAAACTCCCTTCCTACACCTATCTCTTATAGGTTAGTGCCAACATTTTTTTCTAGCAGTTTGAGTGTTTCAGGTTTCACATTGAGGTCTCTGAATCACTTGGAGTTGACTTTTGTACAAGATCAAAACAAGTCTATTTTCATTCTTGTGCATGTGGAGATCCAGTTTTGCCAGCACCATTTGCTGAAGTTGCTATCTTTTCTCCAGTGAGCATTGGCGCCTCTGTCAAATATCAGGTGGCTGAAACAGCATGTATTTATGTTTGAGTCTTCCATTATATTTCATTGGTTTTACAGGTCTATTTTTTGACAGTACCCTGGTGTTTTTGTGACTATAGCTCTGTAATATAGATTGAAATCTGGTATAACGTTCATTGCTCTTTGTGCTCAGGGTTTTATGTCTGCTATACAGTGTCTTTGGGGTTCCATGTGAATTTTAGGATTTTTTAAAAATTCTGTAAGAAATGCCATGGGACTTTTGATTGGGTTTGCAGTGAATCTATATATTGTTTTTGGTAGAATGATCATTCTCACAATATTAGTTTCTTAAATCCATGTGAATGGGAGGACCTTCCATATCCTGGTATCCTCATCAGTCTCCTTTAAAGATCTAAAATTTTCATTATGGACACCTTTAATGTCTTTGTTCATGTTTATCCCAGGATGTCTTACTTTTTTGAGGCTATTGTGAAGGGAGGGTTTTTTCATTCTTTCTCAATTGCTTGTTATTGGTATATAGAAATGCTCCTGAGTTTTGTAGATTAACTTTGTAGTCTGCCATTTTACTAAAGGTATTAATCATTTCTAGAAGTTCTCTGGTGGATTTTTTTTGGCATCTCAGAGGTAGAATATGTCATCTGCAAGAAAGGATGATTTAACTTCTTTCCAGTGAGTACTCCTTTAACTTCCTTCTGTTGTCTTATTGCTGTAGAAAGTGTTTCAAACACTATATTAAAAAGGAGTGGAGATAGTACA
The DNA here is from genome assembly GCA_035773235.1 of Eospalax fontanierii. Classification (NCBI taxonomy): domain Eukaryota; kingdom Metazoa; phylum Chordata; class Mammalia; order Rodentia; family Spalacidae; genus Eospalax; species Eospalax fontanierii. The sequence continues at coordinate 12,124,282 of CM069554.1, forward strand.
CAGCCTTGTCTGATTCCAGATTTGAAAAGGAATGTTTCCAGTTTTTCTCCATTTAGAATGCTGTTAGCTGTGAGTTTTTGTATATAGCTTTAATTATGTTGGGATATGGTCCCTCCAGTCCACTTCCCTCTGGACTTTTAACATAAATGCATTTGACTTTGTTAAAGGCGTTTTCTACATCTATTGAAATGATGACGTGTTTTTTGTCTTTGAGTACATTAATGTGCTCTATGACGTTTATTGACTTTTAGGTATTGAACCACCCCCACATCTCTGGAATAAACCCAACTTGATCATGGTGGACGATCTTTTTGATGTGTTCTGTGTACAGTTTACAGGTGTTTCGTTGAGAATTTTGGAATCTCTGTTCATTAAGGATATGCGTCTGTAGCTTTCTTTTCTGGTTACATGTATCTGGTTTTCATATTAGAGTTATGCTGGCTTCATAGAAGGTATTTGGGTGTTCTCCCTCTGTTTCCATCTTTTTGAATAATTTAAGTATTATTGACTATAGATCTTGGAATGTCTGGTAGAATTATGCTGAGAATCCATCTGGGCCTGGACTTTTTTGATAGGATGTTTTGTACTATTGTTTGAATTTCCTTGAATGCTGTGAATCTGTTTAATCTGTTGATATCTTCTTGGTTTAGCTTTGGCAATTCTGGTGACTTTAGATGCAACAATATCTTTTAAGGTTTTCCATTTTATTAGTGTATAGGTTTTTAAAGCATTTCCTCTTAATGTTCTGAATCTATTTGTTGTCTGCTGTGGTGTTTCCCGTTTTATCTTTTATTTTATTGATTTGGAGTTGCTCTTTCTTTCTTTTGGGTAACTGGGTCAAGGCCTGTCATCTTGTTTATCTTTTCAAAGAACCAGCTCTTGAATTCATCGATTCTTTGTGTTGTTTTCTTTGTTTCGATTTCATTAATTTCTGGTCTGAGTTTTGTTATTTCTTCTCGTCTGCTGGACTTGGGTTTTGTTTGCTGTTGACTTTCAAGATTTTTGAGTTGTAATGTTGGTTATTTTTTGTGCTTTATCTGATTTTTTTTTAATGTAGCCACTTGGAATTCTAAACTTCTCTCTTTGGACAGGTTTTCAAGTGACCCAGAGGTTTTGTTGGGTTCTATTGTCATTTTCATTTAATTCTAGGAATATTTTATTTCTTCTCAATTTCTCCCTTGACCTCTTCCTCATTCAGGAGTGTATTGTTTAGTCTCCATGTGTTTGTGAAATTACTGGGTCTTCTGGTGTTGATTTTAAGCTTTGTTGCAAAGTGGTCTGATAGAATTCATGGAATTATATTATGTATTTCACTGTTTGTATTTGTTGAGGTTTGTTTTGTCCATAGCATGTAGTCAGTTTTGGAGAAAGTTCCATAGGGTGCTGAATAGAATGTGTGTTTTTTGGTGCTTTGGCGAGGGACGCATCCTTCTGCCTTGACTCTGGTCCTTGCCCGCTTATTCGCTTTGGTTTTCTTGGTGTTTTCTGTAACTCTTTTGGCCTTTTCTTGCCTGCGACCCTTAGCTTTGTGAGACCTGCTGGGTGCAGCTTTCTCAGCTGAGCCCCCGCGTGCTTGGCTGTGCTAACAGGCCTGCCACCGGCCTCAGCGCTGCGTTCGGTGCCTTCTCCCTCTAACAGGCATGCTGGGTCACGACACTGGCTTTTGGCCCGGAAAGCTCCATCGGTCCGCTCAGAGGCTGTGTCCTTGTTCTTTCCTGCCTCATTAATGTGATCTTTTATGACACGTGACTCTTCCTGTGCCTGATTCTCCTGGATGATTGTTGAGTGTTCGGCTTTGGTTTCTGTGGGATCTTGGAACTGATCCAGATCTGTCAGGTAGTGAAACAAACAGCTGGGGAAGGCGGATGTCTGCCACCAGTGTAGTGATGTCTGCAATGTCACTGCTAGACTCAGCCCCACGTTCCACTGTCCCTTGCTTCTCAACATGCATGCTGTCATTTCCCGCTCTGACATTGTACGACTGTGGTTTCTGCCTTTGGATATCAGCATCAAAACAGGACAGACTGCCGAATGCCAAGGGTTTCTAAAGGAAGGAGTGATGGGACTTGGTTTTCTTCTGAGATCGTATATGCATCCAGACGCTTGGAAAGCTCATTTTTTATCTCACTCATGTTCTCATCATCTGTTTGTTTCAGGTTTGGAGTTGAATGCAAGTCCAAGAAATCTGAAGGACTGTAACTTGGAGCTGTTATTGGAATGTCCACAAAGCCATGTGTTGTGTTGCTCTGAGAGACCTGGGGACAGGACTTGGGATGTTCCAGACTGTGTGGCAGACAGAATGTCTGACTTGGTGGTGGCAGTCCCAGAGATGTTTCTATTTCTATGGGAGTCTCCATCACTGCAAAGGAATCGAGGAAGAATTCAGTTCCTGGTAAGTTAGATATCTCTCCTCCCTTCACAACACCCCAGCAACCAGGCCCCTGCCAGCAGTGGGCACGGCATCCCCATTATCTCTGCCTAAGGACCATGGACAGCAGCATCTTTTTATGAGATAGCTGTTGACTTTCTCTTACTAGTGATCATGATAGGTTATTGTTTGTTGGTTTTCTCGGTATTCCATGGGAGTGTATGTGTGTGAGTGTGTGTTTGTGTGTGTGTATCTAAGGAGGGGTTTATGTACATAGAGCACATGTAGAAATCACAGAACATTCTTGCCCCTTAGGCCTTGCTGTCTTCCAACATTTTCTGGAGAAAAGATGTGTCACTGAGTTGGCGCTTTCACATGTAGAGAAGGCCGTGTACGGTCAGTCTCCAGATACACTTCTGTTTATGTCTGCCATCTCCTCCTCACTCGAATTAGAGGACTGTCCCTCCATGACTCATTCCACATAGTTAAGGATGCCTGTATAGTCTGAAACACAGTAAGGCAATGAATTACTTTTCTGACTCACCCTTACCCCACTTTCGATGAAACTGTTATAAATGAAAAATAATGAAAGTGACTGAAGTAACTTGAACATTTAGACTTGGTTTATGGCTCATTAGTAGAGCAAACTCTTACATGAATGTAGCTTTCAGTTCTTAGTTTTGTGACACTCTGTGTGTTGCTGAATTCGGGGATTGCTGTATAGAAACCATGGCTTATGGAGCCAGGGGCTCCTCTCAAGCCCATGTGATCCCCCTGAGGAACAGATAACTCAACTGACCTTAAGAATCAAATTAAGTTGGTTTATTTGGGCCAAAGTATATGATCTTAAACACCCAAAAGGAAAGTATAACCAAAAAATTACAGTGATTAGTATGCTTCTTTGTAAGACTATAAGGAATTACACTTCCCAAACATTAGGTTTAAGTTTATTGAAGATGTTATTTTTCACTGTTTCTCACTAATGATTGTGTTCTTAATAGAAAATGCCACACAGATGTAAGACTTCAGTTGTTGGCCTACCTCAACACTGAAGTGCATACCTGTTGCCAAGAAAGGCAAGGCCACCATTGTTCTAACCCCCAAATCAAATGATTTCTTTTCTCTCCCTGTCTAGAAGCCATTTGGGAGGGAACTCACCCTGATTCTAGCCACTCCAGCTATGAAGGTGCCTGAAAAGAAATCCTGATTTCAAGACCCTCAAGTTCAGCCTTGGCAGTCAAAAAGAAAAACAAAGTGGACCCCAAAGATGGAAGCCTTTAACAGTCCTTAAGCAAGAAATTCTAATGGACTTTGAATTGGACATTGGAACTATTCCCTGTTATGACTATTTTAACTTCGTCTTCCGGGGACCAGTCAAGGACTTTCTTTTCTCCCTACAGCTAACAGTTATGCAATTCGGGAGTCTTTTAGGTAGACTCACTGAAGGGGTACCCCTATTGCCACAGTCTACGACCCTATTCAGCCTTGAAGAAGCAAGAGCGGTCAGCGCCCCAATTCCCTATTGGCAATTAGGGTGACCTCTTCAGAGGGTTGTGTGAAGAGAATAGGAGGTAGAATTTGGCTAGGCAGTTTAGGGTAAAAAGACCCCAAAGAGCAGAAACTGTCCTTGTGTCCTTCAGCAACCTACTCTGTATCAAAGGCCAAATCTGTCCAAGGTATTTGGGGGCTCTTACCTAATTCCTAAAAGGTTTTAGGGTTACCTCTTCAAAACGAAAACGTTAGAGAACGAATAGCTAGCTGAGAGACTCTAAATTCTCTCACTTATACCTTTCATAGACTCAAGAATTAACTTAAAACCCATTATCCACCCCTGGTTTGCCAATCCCCTCATGGCAGGGCTCCTCCCTTTACTGGGCCCTTATATGCCTCCCCATTATACATAGAAAACAAGGGGGAGATGTGGGGATCTGGTTACTGAGCAAGGCAAGCAACTCCTTATACCCTAAAGGGATGGCGGGTGTCTGACCTGCTCTGCCTGTGTGATAACCTGGCCCTTGGAAGCTAGTGTAGATACGAGTCTTACTTTTCCCCCACCCCAGACCAGAACCAGGTTTTTGGCTTTCGCTTCCTAGTTCCTGAACTTCTACAACCTTCCCTCCTTTGCTCCAACACCCCACCTTTCCCACCTTCTGTAACGGTCAGGAAGGCCTCCCTATATTAGCCCCTGCATTGGCTCTAGTAACCGAACTACCCACCGACGTAGTCTCCCGGGAGGGAACTCCTCCCGCCGCACTCTGAGCCACCCGAGGTCCCGTTCGATCATCCTCCATTCTCTGGCATGGCTGGAGCACGACAGCCTTGCTGGAGATGGAGACCGCACCCACAAATGGCACCCAACCTGAGTGGATAGAGACCAGGAATCGCGACTGAACAAGGGACAGTCCAGGATCCGCCGAAGAAGGTGAGTGCTCCCCATGAGGGACATCGGCTTCGCCTGGCCATCCCACTCTGAGGACAGGCACGGTTTCTTTCTAAAGTCCGTCTTTTCTATCAAGCTGCAGGGGAAGGACTGAGATCCATTAGTTGGAGCTTGTTACGCCTCAGGGCAGGTCAGAGCTTTATTGTCTGTGTCCGTTTTGGTTTTGTCTTAAGTGTTGTGACTGCTTCCTCGTGGGCCAGGGTGAGTCCGAAAATGTCAAAATGTCGCTGCTTTTAAATGTAGGGTGACCAACTTACGCAGTGGTGCGTATTATGTGACTATTTTAGTAACTTCTGTGGAGTAGAAGGAGAGGTCGACATGGAGCCAGTGGAACTCACTGACACCATTGCAGTTAGCTTGTTCTGTGGTCAGCAGCTTTAAGGCCCCAAGGACAGGATCAAAGAATTATGTTGAAACCCAGTTGAAGTGCATGTGAATCAGGTGAGGGCACCTGGTAGGGATGGTGTAGTCCAAGGCTGTTCTGTCACATGTCTTTGAGTCCTACCTTCCTTCGGCGGGGCTTCTTTGAGAGTATGTTAGAGTGAATTTTTATCACACCAATATTTTACTCACCCAGCTTCTCCTAGAACCATTTTATGTCAGTACACAACACATCATTTTACGTCAGTACCAGGAGACCAACAGCTGCCCTGAATGGCTGAGATCTATGCACGTGAAAGTGGACAAGACAGACATGTTTGTCCCTCAGGCCACCTTCCAAGGCTCTGTGTAGGATATCAGTACTTCTTATAACCGTTCCAAGTAAAGTTGTTCGTGACATGTATGTGACCTTCGCATTCCAAACATATTACATTAGCATGATTAAATGAATGCTTATTGTCCTCAGGGAAGAAAGTAGAGTCATCTACATTGAGCCCATTCTGTTTTGAAAGCAGACTGGATTTCACTTGGTGCGCCTTGTAGTTGGGATGTTGTGGTCCAAGCTCTGGTAGTTCTCTGCTCCTGTTAGTTACTTGCCCATGAGTCCTGACTTTCTATTTTCTCCTCCTTCCTCTGTAGGCTTTATGTCATCTTACTGGCCTTGGTTTTGCATTTTTATACACACAAATGTTACTTGCTGTCAACCTCTAGAAACAAGGTTCTTCTTGCCAGTGTCCAGATGTTTGGAAGATAGATTCTGCCATTTGAAGCAAACAGCAGAGAGGTAAGCTAATCTAATCTAATTATATATATAATATTGATATACATGAATATTATCATATATCTGCATTCATTTTATGGATTCTGTTTCTTTAGAGACCCTTGTCTAATACACTGCCTTCTATTATTATGCATGATGAATATATTTTTCCTTTTGGTTGTATTTTGAGCATTTCATAAATGTAGTTTATCTGTATTCGGGTTACCTTCCCATCTGTATCCTATCTTACACTTCTCTACGCTATTTCATGGTCTCTCTCTCTCTCTCTCTCTCCATATATATCTATAAAATATACATACATACATACATACGTATGTATAATGTCTTAGGGCCTGTAGAGTCAAACTTGTCAATGTGGTCTCCTTCCATGTGTGTCTGTCCACTGGAGCCTGGTCACTGCACCAGGAGTCACCCCCTTAAAATGAGCCGACGCTCCCCTTCCCCGCATCCATTGATCGGCAGCAGTCCCGTAGGTCTTGACGGGGTTTCTTACCCACTTTCCCACGTCTCCGCTGAGTTTTACTGGCTTGAGTTCATCTGAGACTTGTACATGCTGTTACTGTTGCAGTGAGTTCATATGAAAAACTTCCTTGCTTCTGGAAAAGTTTCCTTGTGCTCATCTACCACCTCTGGATCCTGCAGTATTTCTTCTACCTGCTCTTGATGGAACCATGATCATTTGGAGGTAGAAATTTGAAATTTGAAATAGGTGTCCAATTCAGGAATAAACACTCTGCAGTCTCTTAACTCTCTGCATGTTGGCCAGGTGTGGGTTTCCCTTAATCACCCTTTACTGCAGATGGAGGCTTCTCTGTTTGAAGTTGCATTAATCTAAGGGTATAACAGAACAACATCAGTAGTCACTTTAATGCTCTAGCTACTTAGTAGAAAAGTCATTTGGGCTCTCCCCTGTGGCCTACGATCTGCCTAGCCACATATCCCTGTCTGCGTACAGTGTCTTATGGACTGTATCTTATGAGGTAGATATTAACTAGAATTAGATACGATTGTTTACATCCATCATATTCATGCCATTATTGCACCAGAGTTCATATCTTTCCAGGAGAGTTATTGAAACTTTCAGGATTGACAGCTGATTAAGTTATTTTTTTCTTTTAGTAGCATGGGTAGCTACCCAGGAGAGGTTAAAGTTTGAAGTCAGTACCAGCTTGATTTCTAGTGTTTTTTCCTATGTCATATGTATGTAGTATTTTTAACAATTGGGTGTTACTATTAAGTTTTGCTGGATAACCAAGAGGAGGGCCAATGACCAGAATTAACTGAGGATCGTGGAACTCCTAGTCAACAACTTCCAAAGAGGGAGTCTACCCTTGGCATTGGACTTGTACTTTTCTAACCTATGGTGTCTAGTAGGGGCAATGTGCACGGATGTATATACTTTGGGAAACTCTATGTGGTAGGTTTCCTTATGGCTTTTTCATCCTCCCTCCTCTGCCTTGGCCTCCTACTCCTCACCCACAATAACCCTTCCTAATTCATTATTCCTATTTACCCCTTTATACCACTACATCCTGTCCTCTGTTCCAAGAAGACCCTTTCCTGGGGTCTTTGGCTTTTCCTATTGAAATGTGTATTTAATTCAAAGCTAGCATCCAGCTATGAGAGACCTCATGTGACATTTGTTTTTCTGGGTCTGGGTTACCTCACACAGGATTGTTCTAGTTCCGCTCTTTCACCTGCAGATTTCATAGCTTCCTTTTTGACATCTGACTAGTATTTATTCATTTAATGTACCATACTCCCACCGTCCATTCACTGAGGCACATACAGGTTGTTTCCATTTCCTGGCTACTGTGAAAAGGGCCGCAATAGAGATGGATGAATAGGTTCTTCTCTAGTAGGATATAGAGTTATTTGTATCCCAAGAGTTGTATGGCTGGGTCATATGATACATTGATTTCTAGGTTTCTGATTGGCCTCCGCATTCCAAACTGCCCGTATTTGCTCCCCTGGCATCTGATAAGAGTTCCCCTTTCCCCACATCCTTTCTAGCATTGGTCCTTTTTTTAAACTTAGCCCTTCTGAATGGAGTGAAATGAAGTCTCAAACTGGTTTTAATTTGCATTTCCCTGGTGAGTAAAGATGTTGAACAATTTCTTAGGTTCGGCCATTTGTGTTTCATCTTTTGAGAACTCCCTCTTCAGCTCCTTTTCCCATTTTTTAATTGAGTTGTTGTGGGTTTGATGGTTAGTTTTTTGAGTGTTTGTATATTGTAGATACTAACCCTTGGTTAGAGATAGATCTGGTAAAGATTTTTTCTACATTCTCTAACTTGTCCCTTCACTCAAATGATGGGATCTTTGGTGTACAGACATTTTTTTCTTTTCATGAGGTCTCATTTGTCAAATGTTGGACTTAGTGACCGCTCTACAGGAGTTGTGTTCATAAACTTCTTTTATGTGCCATTAAGTTCCACCTCATTGTTTACTTTCTCTGCTGGCAGATTCAGGATATTGAGTCTGATGTTGAGTCTTTGGTCCATTTGGACTTGAGTTTTGTGCAAGGTGAGAGGCAGAGTTCTAGTTTCATGCTTCTGCATTCCACCATCCAGTTATAACAGCACCATTTGTCCAACGTGCTGACATCTCCACAGTGTGTACCTTTGCTCCCTTTGTCAAACATCAGGTGGTTATGAATGCATGGACTTGCATCTGGACGCTCAGCTCCGTTCCACTGACCATCCTGTCTGTCTGTCTGCAGGTACCACGCTGCTTTTATTACTACAGCTCTGCAGTAAAGTTTGAGATTAGGAGTGATAATTCATCTAGCAGTTCTTTTACTCTTCAGGATTATTTTGGCTGTTCCATTTTTTGGTGTGTTTCTATATAAAATTTGAGAATATTTTTAGTGTCATTGGAGAATTCCATTATAATTATAAGGAGTGAGCCTTGCACTGAATTTGCAGATTTCTTTTTGTAGGGTGATCATTTTCACTATATTAATCCTAATAGTCCTTGAGCATGACAGTTCTTTCTACCTTCTAATATCTTCATTTTTTTCTTCAGTGTCTTAAAATTATTATTATAGAAAAAGTCTGTGTCTTCCTTGGTTAGATTTATTCCAAAATATTTTATGGTTTTTTGAGACTATTGTGATTGAGATAATTTCTCTGATTTCTTTCTTGGTATTTGTGTTGTTGGTATGTGGAAAGGCAATTGATTTTTATGTGTTAATTCTGTGTCCTGCCACATTGCTGAATGTGCTTGCTAGCTCTTGGAGGTTTCTTGTGGAGTCTTTGGGGTCTTTGATGCCTACAACTACATAATCTACAAATAAGGATACTTTTACTTCCTCCGTTTCATTTGTATTCCCTTTATCTTCTTTGTTCGTTGCTCTATCTGAGAATTCATGCACCATATTGAGTGGGAATGGAGAGTGTGGATATCTTTGTCTTGTTCCTGATCTTACTGGGAATGCTTTAAGCGTTTCTCCAGTTCAGTGGTTATGTCAGAACAACAGTGAGCTTGACTTTCTTGACAGGAGGTTTGTATTACTGTGTTGAAGATGGAATCTTTGGTTACACTTTCCTGTTGGATGTTTAAGATCATACAATTAACCCAAATAAACCAACTTACTTTTGCTTTGAAGGTCAGTTGAATATCTGTTCCTCAGGAGGGTCACATGGGCTTAGAAGAAGCCCCTGGCTCCCTAGGCCCTTTTTTTTTTTTACCGGTTCCACATGCGTGAAGATAAATCAGAGAGTCTTGCTAGACCATAGCTTCAATTAGAAATAATTCTAGATATGTATGACCTAACAAAGGTAAATGAAAATGACATAAATTACTTAAAAATCCCACAAAAGTAGTGGCATTCATACAATAACTAAAAATCTCCCAAGAAAAACATCCTTGATCAGATTAATACAATAAACAATTCAAACAAAACTTCAAAGAAGAACTAACAGCAATACTCCTCAAATTGATCCATAATAGACACATAAGGAGAACTTTCCAATTTCTTTCTGTGAGGTCATTATTACTTTGATAACAGAAACAGGCAAATATCTGACAGAAAACAAAATTATAGTGCAATCTCTCTAATGAACATGGACACAAAAATCCTTAATAAAGTACTCAGAAACCAAATTCCAAAATACATCATGAACCCTCCATGAACCAGTTAGCTTCATCCCAGAGATGCAGAGATAGTTCAATGTATATAAACTAATAAATGTAATCCACCCCATAAACAGACTTAAGAATAAAAACCATATGATCATCCTGTTAGACACAGAAAAGGCCTTGGACAAAATCCAACATCCATTCATGACAAAAGTAAAGGACAACCAAGGAAAGGGGAAAACTATCCCAACATGATACTTTTCTTTCCCTGTCTAGAAACCATTTAGGAGGGAACTTGTATTGGTTCTGACTATTTCAACAAGCCAACGAAGTGCCTGAGGGCAAGTTCTGAATTCAGAAGTCTCAAGACCATCTTTGGCAACTAGGAGAGAAACAAGGAGGAACCTACATTTAAATTTTTTCCTTGTTTCGACTTTTCTGGCTTGCTATCTCTCTGACTACTCTTGCCTTTATTTTTTACGTGTCCCAGGCACCAAATAAGGGCTTTCCCTTTTCCCCCTACCGTTAACAGTTATGCAGTTTAGGTGTCTTTTAGACAGACTCACTGACGGGGTAGTCCAATTGCCACATCCTATGTCCCCTTTCAGCTTTCGAAGAAGTTAGAGTGGTCATCACCTCTTCAGAGGGTGAAGATGTGGTAAGAATAGGAGATAGAATTTGGTTAGGCAGATTAGGATAAAAAGACCCCAAGGAATAGTAGGCAGTTTCCTTTTTGGCTAAAAATCAAAACAATTAATAAAAACAAAAAGGGGGATATGTTGGGCATAATGCAGGGTGGGCCTAGTTAGGCCACCTGCCAGGAGGAACGAAGGAATGGCCCCCTCTTGGGTGTGATGCTCCACAGCAGTTGGTTGTGCGGCCAGTTTCTGCCCAGCACCTGGAGGGAACCTGATCCACCTGGGAACAAACTGTGATTGGCTGTGGTCAGGACCCCACCCCATAAGCCTATTGGCTAAAAAGACCTCTAAGACTCTCTGCTCTTTCTTGAGTACACGAGTTTGCAGCACATCACCACTGCTGGCTTTCTGCTCAACTCCCGGAGTCGGTGTTTTGATTCCGCGCCTACTCACCCCCTCACCCTATGGCGGAGATCCTTTGGTCCCCCTCGTGCTGGCCCTGAGTGCTGGGACCATACCCATGAGAGCCACTCCTTCATTCCTCCTGGCAGGTGGCTAGTGAGGCCCACTGTGCATTATGCCCGACAGGTTTGTCCATTCAAAAGCACAGGTTGGCTGACTAAGGGGACAAGGGGAGTAAGAAAAATGCATCTTTTAGGATTGTAGGTAAAATTCCCTTTGGGAGGGAGATAAATTTAATAGTCTTATGTTGTTTGGGGACATCCCCTGTCTAGTCTTTTTGCTCGTAGTGCTCTGTGAGACTTGAATTGGCATGTTTGTGGTCATCAGACATGCCGCAACTGGCTGGTGATGAGTTTCTACACTGGGGGATTAGATTTTTCTCAGGACTGAGGGAAAGGTGTGGAGAGGGAAGGGACAGTGCAGAACCAGCAAAAAGGAAGGAGGCACTTGCTTGTGGCACAAGTTTTGGTACATTCAGTAATCAGTTCTTCTGGCAGGATGTACAAGATGGTATTTTGTAGGGTGCCACCGTGGAAGCAGTCAGTTGAGGGACAGGGTTGGCCTGGATGAGATTGGTCACGCCCGGTCTGGGGCACTGTTAGAAACTTTGAGAATGGGTTCGGCAGGACCCAGATGTGCTGGCTGAAGCTGGTTGAGATAGACTGACTGTGAGCGGCTGAGCTGAGTTGCAGTGAGGCCTGGCAGGGTATGCTGCAGGAGGCCTGAGTGAAGCTAGGGTTACTGATCTAGAAACAGGTCACACTTGAGGCTCGTCCTGGGAAGGGAAAGGCAGAGGTGCTAACTTAACCTTCCCTGGTAGGGATATGTTATCTTCAGATGGAGTTCCTTTTCAGCAGTGCTCTCTGGGTTCTGAGCTGTGCCTTGGGTTTTATCTGCCTTCCCCCTCAGGCGAGATATCCAGTTGTGAAACGATGGCTGTGCGTGGGCACGGCTTCCGCTCTGTGGTGTTGCCAGGGATTTCCACAACACGGGAAGAAGACAGCCCAGTATTTTGTCACTCTTCTTACCCAGTGAATGAAAGGCATGCACTGACTCCGACATGCGCATGCCCAGGTGAGTTCTTGGCTTTTTAAAGCTGTCCTGGCTGAGTTCAGTTGTTTCCTCTTTGTGTTCATCTTGGGATCGACTGGCTTCTCTTCTGCCTTGACATTAGTTCTTGCCTGCTTATGCTTCTCAGTTGTCTTGATTTTTGTTTTTTCTCCATCTTTTGATTCTTTCCCAGACCTGCGGGATGCAGCTATCTGAGCTTTGCCATCAGGGTGCATGGCCCTCTCAGCAGGACTGTCACTGGCGGCTCTGCCTTTAGCCCTTTCTCCTTCCAAGCGGGTGTCGTCATGGAACTCAAAAATACCCACAAGGGAACCACAGAAGTGGAAATCTGGTTCTGGTCAGGAAGTATGGACAGCGTGGTGGCGCCCCATCTAGATATGATAGGCACTAGCCATGAGGGGCTGCAGAGAGCTGCTGGAGGCTGAGAGCAGGAGCCATACTGAGCTCACAGCTGGGCTGCAGATTGTGGACCGTGGAAAAGGCGCACATACTTCCTCCTAAGGGCAGGACACTGAGTACACAGCTAGCACATGCCAGAAACATGGCTCTGCACCCAGCATGTCAAGTTCTTTCTCACCAACACAAGGAGTCCTGCTATTAAAAACACTAATCACTGACGGCAGTGGCAGTATATAGACTGTGGCAATGATAACTGCTACACAGTGCTCGTTTTCCTTTTTCGGTCAGATGAGACAGGGTTTTATGTAAGCAAGGCTGATCTCAGACTTACTGTGTAACCTCAAACTCCTGATTCCCCTGCCGTAGCCTCCCGATGTTATGACTACAGACATGCACCTCACACTCAGCTCCATCAAGCTCTTTCTATAAATGAGGCCACCGAGGGCAGAAATTTATTTTTTAAGCCAAGTGTGGTGACTCACACCTGTAATCCTACCACTCAGGAGACTGTGGCAATAGGTGGCAGTGAGCTGAAGGCCAGCCTGAGCTACATGGTGAGCCCAGGCAGCTGGTGCTACACAGCAAGATTCTTTCTCAAGAAGAAGAAAAGGTATTTTCTTTAGTCTTCTTTTTGTCTTTTTGAGACAGGGTCTCCCTGTAGCCCCAGCTGGCCTGGAGCTCACTATGTAGAGCAGTCTGACCTTTAACTCAAAGAGATGCCTGCTTCAGGCTTCCAAGTGCTGGGATTAAAGGCATGCGCCACCATGCCTGGCTTCTTGGTGCATTTTATAGATATGAACTAAGGCTCTATGAAGTTAATAAAGTGCCTACAAGTTAAATGTGATAAAGCTATGAGCATTCACAGGATTTGCACTCAAGCCTCGGTTTAAAACAAAGCAGTACAAGACCCAAGAATGGGGGCATATGGGAAGGTATGGAAGACTGAGGACTAAGTAAAGGAATGGTTGTGAGAGAGGAGAGAGCTGCGGAAGGTATACAAGGGATGAGATGCACACACACACACACACACACACACACACACACACACACACACAGAATCCTGGGTATTGACTCTCCTTTCCCTGTGCACCTCCCTTCATTAGCTGCCTGTTTAAATCCTGTGATGTACAGTCTGCAGAGGGCTCAAAAGTATGGTGCGAGTCTCTTCTGGAAAGTTTAGTTAGTCTGAACCTTTGCAGGTTCCTCACTTCTTCCCGGCAGCTTGGCTTGTCTGAGAGTTTCTCATCAGTCTTGGGGAGGGAGGAAACTATTGAACCAGGTTAATTTCAGGGACATCCTGAAGCTATGAGTTGTTTACTTTCTGAGCTTAACAAGTTTCCCTGCAGGATGGAACGTTCACCTCCTCTGAAACCATCCTGCAGCAGAAGCTTCTTTGATGAGTGGTGACTCGGATACCTGACTTGATATACAACGGGCACATATTTTTCCCTTAGAAAGAAGTTACATTTGTCTAGGGATTTGACAGTGATGGGGATTTCTCTGAGGTCTATGACCTCTTCAGTCATATGTATTTGGCTATGATTACAATACCACTCACGAATTTCCTCTCATTGAATCGGCTCTAAGACCAATTATGTAGCTGTTGATTGGCCTGAAGGTAAAAGTGCCACTACTAAGTCAGTGTCGAGTGTTGTGCCAGGCAGTGATGTGGTTATTTGTTCCTCAAGCTGGTGTTTGGCCATAGATTGGTGTTCTCCCTTGGCTGCTTGCATAGTGCTCTTCAAATCTAGCTAGCGTTCAGGAAAAGTGGCTTGCTCGTCAGTTCCAACTCCACTGTTTCAAATACGGTCTCTGAATTATGTCCTGTTTTCATCAGTAGGGTCTTAAACCTTCAAGTTCTGGGAGGCAATCGAGGACTCCGGAAATAGCCTATGTATTTTTGGGAGACTATTGGACTACCCTGGGCAATAACACGAAGGAAGGATTCTCTTATATGGCACTCTTCCTTGTTATGAAGCCTCAACTGGGAACAAGGACTCATGGAGAGATATTGTATGTAGAATTTGCCATTGGTTTGTTAGACTGATATGATTCCCTCAGGTGCTTTATAGCAGCTGGGCTAATTTATCCACTACCCCGACACGTCTGTCCCTGTCTAACATTCCTTCCGTGCTTACCCTATTTCAAGTGTCCCCATTTCCACAGTTCTCTTGATAATACCGGTCTCTTTGGTTCCACCTTTGTTAAGCTCACTCTTTCCCTTTATCTCTGTATTGTATATCGCTTCCCTCTCCATTTAAATCCCCCTTCCAGTTATTTCTTCCTTAGAAACCTGTCTCCTACTCTTCTCTCTCAAATTCTTTCTTTCCCTTTCCTCGCTGGTTCCTGTCCAGTTTTCCCGGTTCTTGCGGTTTCATCGGGATGAATAGTCACACGCAAGGGTTTGGTGGTAGGATCCGCAGTGAGAGGGAACACGCATCCCTTGTTTCTCTGAGTCTGTGCTAGTTCACTTAGCATTAGCGTTTCTACTTCCATCCATTTGCCTGCAGATGGCATGATTAGGTCTTTCTTTACACCGACTATCACTCCATTGTGCAGATGTACCAGATTCTCTGTATCCACGGATCAGTTGAGGAAAACTTAGATTGCTCCTGTCTCCTAGCTGTTGTGAAAAGACCAGCAGCAAACATGAGTGTACAGTGTCTCTTCATTTAGGACGGGTCCTTGGCATACATGCGGAGGAGCAGCACAACCGGGCCGAATGGTAGAGTCATCCTGAGTGCTTTTTTAAGAGTTCTCCATATTGCTTCCCAAGCAGATTGCCCGAGTTTGTAGTCCCATCCGCAGGGAATGGGCATTCCCTTTCTCCACGTCCTCTCCAGCATTTGGTATGATTTATTCTCTTGATCTTCGCCAGTGTTACTGGGGTAGGATGAATTCTTAAAGTGGTTTAACTTTGCATTTCCCTAATCATTAACGGTGTTGAAAACTTTTAAAGATGTTTCTTAGCCATTTTTATTTCTCTTTTTGAGAACTCTCTGTACCAATCCTTATCATATATTTCATTGGGTCACTTGTTCGCTTGATTCTTTGTTTCTTGAGTTCTCTATAGATTCTGGATGTCTCTGTGAGATGTGTCGACCATAAAGATTTTCTCTCATTCAGTGGGATTTTTTACCTCTTCACTTTCTTGATTGTTTATTTTTTGCTGTACAGAAGCTTTTTAGTTGACTGGAGGTCCCCTTCTGGTTTATGCCTGAGCAACTGATGTCTGATTTAGGAAGTCCTTTTCTGCAATATTTCTTGTGCATTACTGTCAGGGTTTTCTTCTAACAGTTTCAGAGTTTGAGGTTTCAAATTGTGGTCTTTGATGCATTTGGAGTTGACTTTTTGTTCAAGTTGAAAGGTAAGGGTCTAGTTTCATTCTTCTTTACGTGGAGATCTACTTTTGCCAGTACCATTTGCTGAAGATGTTATCTCTCCTCTAGTGAGTGTTCTCCTCTAGTGACTGCTTTGTCAAATATCAGGTTGCTGGAAATGGGTTAGCTCACGTTTGAGTCTTGAGTTATATTCCATTGGTCTACGGGGCTATGTTTGTGCCAGTACCATGCTGTTTTGATTAATATAGCTCTGGAATTCAGTTTGAAATCTGGTATAGTAATCCCCTCTGCATTTCTCTTTCTGTTTTGGGTTGCTTTGGCTATCCAGGGACTTTTACATTTCTATATGATTTTAGAATGTTTAGGTTCTAATCCTGTGAAGAATGTCGTGTGGATTTTGAGTAAGATTGCATAGAATTTATATATTGCTTTAGATAGCATGTTCTTTTTCACAGTATTAGTTCAGCCAATCCATGTGTGTGGGAGGGCTTTCCATCTCCTGGTTTTCTCACCAGTCCCTTTCTTTAACGATTCAGTTTTTACTTGTAGAAATCTTTGATGACGGTCAGTGTTGTTCTGAGTTCTGTCTTTGAGGCTGTTGTCTGTGAGTTGGAGACCAGCCTAGTCTACACAGTTCATTCCAGGTCAGTCAGTGCTATGTAGTTGAGACCCTTTATCAAAAAAAAAGAGAGATGAACTTAAGGTGTATGAAATGTCTGTATTGTCATCACTCTAACTGCTTTGTATCTTAGGATCTCCCAGTGCAAAGTTAAAGAAAACACACGTGGTTAGAGATGTAGCTCAATCATGGCATGCGTGCTGAATCCCATCACTTACTCCTTCCCTTCCCACAAAAATCCCGGAAGTGTCCTATACAGAATTTCCAGCCTGGCTCATCCCTCCCTGAGAGATGATTTTAAAAAATGATCTAATAGTGGCGTAGTCTTTACTGCATTTTCTCCTTCTCCTTCTCCTTTTGGTCTTCATCTTTCCTTGTGTCTCTCTCTCTTCCTCTCTCTTTTCCTCCCTCCCTCCATCCCTCCCTCCATTTCACAGATCTTTTTGATCAGTCTAGTCCCCAAATTTCTATGTAGTCAAGCATGACCCCGAAATGGGTGGTTGTGTCCACAGCCCCTCTGCCCTCTGTGTCTCCTTTCCTTCCTGGTACGGTGCCTGTCAGGCCTCTGTCTCAGGACAAGCTTCTTGCCTCTGCCAACTGCTGGAATTTCAGGTGTGCGCTACCACTCCACCTGGAAATGATTATTGTATCGTTATTTATTCGCCCCCTTATGCATGCCAACTTCCTTGTGCTTTGCTGTTTAAATTTTGCTATTTTAATTTTTGTGTGCTTTCGTTGGTGATGTTGGGTTTGGCTTTTTTGTTTGCGTATTTTCTGAGACAGAGGTCTCCCTGTAGCCACATCTGCACTAGTGTTTGGTATGCAGATCAGGCTCGGCTTGATTTCACCGAGATCTTCGTGTCTCTGCCTCCTGAGTACTGGGATTAACGGTGTGTGTCACCATGCTGGACATACTAACTTTTGAAAAAGGATCCCACTGTGTATCCCAGGGTAGCCTTGAACCAATAATCCTCCTGCCTCACCCCCAAGAGCTGAGTTGTCCTTTTTTAAGAGCAAAGCTTGGATTCAGCAACATTGAAAGAGGAAAATATTTTCCCTCATAGAGAACGATGCCCAAAGTAGTTTTCTGATTCAAGTGTAGCTTATAGTATAAAGAATCCAATATCAATAATATGGACATTTCTGGAAAGAATGAGGTTGGTCATGATGTAACCACGTGCAGTCCTGGCAAGAGCCGCAGGACTGGGAAGCAACCTTGCCATGACTTGTCCAGGCGAGGAGCATCTGCTCTGAAGCTGTGATAGACAGGCAGAGCTTTGCAAGTGTGTGCTGAGTGCCAGTGGTCAGTTTCCTGTCATTGGTGTCTGATGTGGGCAGGAGTGCTTAGGTCACAGAATGTTGGACTAATGGAACTCCAAGAGGCAGTGACCTGGCAAAGCATTGTTTAGGGTGTTGCTAGGCGACAAAGCCCTCTCAGATCAGTCGCTAAGCTAGAGGCTTCTTGGTAGGAGGCTCTAGTGTTTTGGTGACCAATTTGGAGAGATTTGGTTGACTTTAGGTCAAAGTTCTAGTGTTTGGGAAAAAGAAACAGCAGAGGGAGAAGGGAGGGAGGGGGGAGAAGGTGGTGGGGCCTGCCGGCCCTGCCCGGGCCCTCACCATGGAGGATCCCAACCTCAGAGATGAGATTCATCATGTCATTCGGTCCACCACGCAGCCCACCCGCCTACGCAGGGCCTTGCGATGTTTAGGGTGTTGTTGTCATCAACCGCGAGAGTTTCCGTTTTTCTTGTCGAGTTACGTTCCCGTGAACCCCTTCCACCTGTGTGCCAGCAGAGGTGAACTCTTTACGGTGAACAATTCAATCAAGTTTCAGTTGTACCACGTGGATGAGAGAGACAGCAGGAAGAGGTAACAGGATCTGAGAGGGCTAAGGACAGGAGGAGGAGGGGCAGTTGGGGACAGGCAAGGAGCACATGGGAGGAGCTCTGTCTTTCCAGAGTTGGGTTCAGACGCAGGGTGGATCGTTACTGGGTCCAGCTTTACCATGTGTTCTGAGCGATCAGACTCAGTCGTGTTGGGACACTACCACTTTTACCCACTGAGCCATTTCCCCTACCTTAGACGTATTTTTGGATCACAAAATAATTCATGGTAGAGTGTAGCTTAAACCCAGCTTTCCCAGTGCTGTTGGGTTTTCTTCCTGCCTCAGACTTCCAGGTTTTGGGAATCTGCACAGCTTGGAGGAGTCCATACACAGTCCTTCTTCATGAGAGGCAGAGCCAGCTGATGTCCCAGTCATTATGATGTCTTTTTTAGAGCCCTTTATTGACCACTTCAAAATGGTTTAAGTAACAAAACTACATTCCTCTTAGATGTTTTTACATTTTTATATACTAAGCTAATTTAATTACACACAAATCAACAAGACTGTGGGCTTAAGTTGGCCCAAAGCGTATGCAAAGTAAAAGAGAATTCCTTATTTTCAGACTCTTGAAGTCTACACTTTTGTCACTTACAAGTTTACTATTTCATCTCTGGTATTGCCAGATTTCTCATAACCGTTTTTCTTGATTTCAGTTTTGTTTCCTTGACACCAAGAAGTAAACTCTGGATTCATTTAGTAAGATAATATTTTTTGGTCTCGTTTTTAGCAAACATTGGGTTGGTTTTGACAGTGGAACCACTTGAAACTATGGTTTTCCCTTTCCTTGCCTGTGATTCCTACAGTGAACATAAAAGGTTGTAGTAAAGTTGTTTGTGATAGAACAATCCTGTGAAGAGAAGGATTGAGCATCCTGCAGAGACAACAGTGTTTTACGATTTCTCTACACGTGCGTGTATCTCCAGACAAATCATAGCACAGACAACAGTGTCTTACTTATGATTTCTCTACACGTGCATGTATCTCTAGACAAATCATAGCGTCGTTGGCAATAACAATCTTTTTTTTGTACTTAGTATGTCTACATTTTATTACATATGCTCTTTTATCATATGCAAAAATATCATTTGACCGTTTAGCTCTGCATACAAATATACAGTAAGAGAATCAGTTGTTGTTTTAAGAATATTCTTTTGCTTTAGAAATATTTTCTTTAGAAACATTGAACTCTCCAGCAACTGGGCATGGTGGCTATTTTTGCAGAGACCGGGGTTTGTTTCTCACCCTCCACATGGTAGCTAAGAACCATCATTAAATCCACTTCGAGGGGATCTGAAGCATTGTTTTGACCTACATGGGCATTGCACACAGGGGTGCTCTTAGATACATACATGCAGGCTAAAGACTTACACGCATACAACTCATCAACAATACAAAACCAATGTCAGAAACGGTAACGTGAAATAAAGGGCATTAAAGGCAGGCACTGTGACGCTGGTCTGCAATGTGAGCTACTAGGAGGCTAAATTAAGAGGATTTCAAGATCAAGGCCAGCCTGGGCAGTACAGTTGACCCTTCCTTAGTTACTGAAATCTAAAACTGCTAGCCTTGTTGACCAACTTCTTTATTTCCAGCAGTCACGCAGCAGAGGCATTAGGATCTCTGTGAATTCATGGCAGTCTGGTGTACCTGTTGAGTTCCAGGAAAGCTGGGACTGTGGAGAGATCTGTCTCAAGAAGATTAAAATAAGTTAAATAAACAAATAAATAAATAATAAGTTAAAATCTAAAACTTTTTTAAAGACAGAAACCTCATATCTGAAATATAGGTCTAATTCTGTTATTTAACCCATTTAAAACCTTCTGTTTGTTAGCAGTTGGAATAGTAATTATATCGACATTTCCCCAGCTATCTGTGAGATGCTGGAATCAGTTGTGCATCTGAATCTCATTGAGGAGTGAGAGTTGCCTGAGAAGCAGCTAGTAGGTGACCGAGACTAGAGCTGTGATTCTACTTCCGGTTGCTCGTTGTGCTCAGACGCTGCTCTGAGCACGGTGCATCTCACTGGCAGAGCACCTGCCTTGGATTGGGCGGGCCCTGCACTGCGCCACTAGCGCTGCAGCAAATACGTGAGAGAGCTGAGGAGACTCCCGTGACCCCGCTTCAGAGTCCATCACGAGCTGTCTAGTACTCACAGTTGTATGGACGAACGTGCTTTGGCTAGTGCTCCCCAATTTCCTGAAATCTCCTTTCCTTTTCACAGGACCGCGTTACACTTTTCGTGCACCTACGACCAACCAAACGTAGTATCCCTCCTAATTGAGAAGTTCTGTAACATCAACGCTCTTGATAACGAAAACAGCACGCCTCTCATTAAGGTAGATAATGGCCAACAGTTTCAACTGAGATGGATTAGAATGAAAAGATCATTATATCTAGGTGTGTTCTGCTAGTGAACGCATTGTAGATGTGATGGGGAAGTTACTCCAATGGAATCAGCCACATAATGTGGTCTGACAAAGTCTGAATGAGGAGAAGACCAGTTTTGACATGCCGAGGTGGGGGAGATTCCCTGGAATCCCAACTCTCAATGATGAGCTGCAGGCAGTCAATGGATGCTGGGGAGGGAGTATTGGTTTCCCCAGGAACTAGTTCCCTGATATTGATCTGATCCAAACAGCATGGTCTGAAACACAGGTGCCAATACAGCACCACTAAGTGGATTCGGTGCATCATATATTTACATGTATGTATCTGTGGCAAAGAAGGGGACATGAAATTGAGAGGGACTGGGGGGGGGGGTCACAGGAGAAGTTGGACGGTGACTGGGAGCAGTGGAAACCATGCAAACACACCAGGATCCCAAATGAAAAATTGCAAAACACTGTCCACGTGTGTTGGCATGAGGCAGGACGACTTTGAATTGAGGCAAGGCTGAGTTTACATAAGCAGACCCTTTCTCAACAAAAGGGGTAAATATACTTGAAATAAAGTTTTATATCATTTACGGGTAATTACTCGGGGAAATATTTAAAGTGTTCATCTTGGGTTCCGTGGATTGATCTCTTTCTGTGTGCATTACCTGCAGGCCGCTCAGTGTGGAAACGTGTTCTGCCTGTCCATTTTATTGGCCTACGGGGCCAATCCACACCCCAAGGATGTGCATGGATATAACGCACTCCACTATGCGGTATTTTGGGGGAACATCCAGATGGCTGAAATGCTGCTGACTGCTGATGCAGACCTTGAAGCCAGAACAAAGGTAAAGATCACTTTATTTCCCAGGTAGTTCTAATGAGGGAACAGGTGCTCCATTTTCCACATTTAGATCAAGCTTCCAGTGATTAAAAATGTTTTGAAGTGGGTTAATCACCAAAGTTAAAATATTGATATTTTCTGTATGTTTTCTGTATCTGTGTTCCCATGTTCACATAGTTGAATATGCATGTCTGTGTGTGTATATACACAGACAGGCATAGGCCAGAGGTCAAGGTAAGTGTCCAAAATTGTTTCCACTCTATGATTTTACACTAGACTAGCTGGCTAGCAAAACCGCAGGATATTCTTATCTCTGCATCCTAGTGCTGAGATTGCAGGCACATGCCACCAGGCCCTGGGTGTTAGGATTCAGGTCCTCCAGTTTGGATGTACTTCATGTAAAGTAACAAAAAGAAGCAAAATTTGTCTCCGAATGTGGTTTTATTTTAAATACAAAATAAAGGATTTGGGACAGAATCAAACATATCACAAACACACACACACACACACACACACACACAGAGAGAGAGAGAGAGAGATGCACAAAGAATGAAAATGAGTTAATTAAAATTAAAACTTTATGATAAATGGAAATCTTATTGCAGCTGAGAAGTCATATTGAGGTGAGCTATCTCTCAGAGATGTGGCCAAAACAGGGAAAATGAGAAAGAGGTAGTGAACACAGGTGTGCAGGCAAATTTGCAAATTTGGTTACTGAAGGTATATACTAGGCAGACATAGTTTACTTCTCTTTTTTTAAGGATTATGTGTACACAAGAAATGCTCTTTAATTTGAGAGGAAATAATTCTTAGTTTGGGAAAGACTGTTGTTGTGTTGTATTGTAAATTTGCCTTGAGATCCAATTTAGGAGGATTCTCAGGCCAACAGCCTGGCAGTGACTAGGTACAGATTGTGTAGAAAATGAAAGGGAAGGCCAATGAGCTCGCTGCCATCCTGTCTTTTTCTTGCAGAACGAGCCACACAAGGGTCTCGGTTTTGCTCATAAATCCACGTTTTGCTAGCATCTGAGGAATAATTGGTTTTGCATTTTTGCAGTCGAGTTATAAGCTGAGTTCTCGTCCCTGTGTTCCCCCTACTCTGGGACATAGAATTGAGTTTTCTGTGAGTGTGTCTTCTGTTTTCTCCTTTTGTCCATATCCGCAAATGATACAGAGAATTGTCTTACATATCAAGATTCTTCTCTGAAGAATCTGGTTCGGTAATTCTGTTACATTCTGAATGTAAATCCACTGATTAGACAGGTGTAGTGTGTGAATTCCCTGATCCAGAGAACCTAAGTCTTCAAGAATCAGATTGGCCAATCTCCCATGTTCATTAACATTTACTTACATTTCATTTATCGTCTTCTAACACACTGTATCTGTTAAGATCAGGTAGCCCTAGTGTTATCAGCTTGACAGTTTCACACACCAAAAACCATGCCATTAATAAGAAGAGCAGTAGGAATCCTTTGAATAATTTAAATTCAGCCATTCCATTAAACTAATCATTGATTTGATTACAAGTTTGGATATTTAGATACAAATAGGTTAAAAATGATTTTGTAGGAGAATATCTTGAAGAAAGTAACATTTTTGTGACTTAAATTTTAGTAACACATGGTACTGAAAGAAAGCCTCCATAGGCAATATTTCTTCCTACAGAGACATTTATTTGGCAACCTACCCACACAGTGTAGATGTTTAGTGCTGTGGAATGAATGTGCCTCATATACAGACTTAGTGTCGTCCATGAATTGAGTTCACATTAAACTTCAGGAGACTTCTCTAGAACCTTGGTCTTAAAGAATTAAATCCCATCAGCTCTGAGTCCACGTGACATTTTGATCCTGTGTAGAAGACACATAATGTACGGAAGGCCATGCCGCTCCAGGGTGCCAGGGATAGACTGCCTTTTTCCTCGTGTACTTACTTTTCCTCTGTCTGTATTTGAGTTTTCAGTGTCTGCGTACAGTCAAATATTTCCTAGAATTCAGGATAAGAGTAATCTATAAGAATTTGAGGGTCTGGGAGGCAGGTCAGTTGGTAGAATGTTTCCAAGGTAACATGAGGACCTGAATGAAGTCCTCGGAAATAAACCCTACCTGGTGTAGTGCAGCCTTGTGATTCCACTGCTGGGAAGGTGGAGACCAGAGGAACCCTGGGCCCCTGTCTGGCCAGCCGTGCCTAACTGGGAAACTACAACTAAATGGGAGACCCTGTCTCAGAACAGAGAGTAACGGGCTGAGAGGTGAGTTAGCGGTCGAAGGCATTTGAAGGCATTTGGTGCTCTTGCAGAAGGCCTGGGCTTTCCCACTATATACATTTTGGGACAGAACTGCCTGTAACTCCAGTTCCAAGGTTTCCAGTGTCCCCTTCTCGCCTCCACGGATACCAGGAGCTCACATGTTGCATATTCATTCATGTAAGCCAAGCACACATACACGTGAA
Organism: Eospalax fontanierii; assembly: GCA_035773235.1. Classification (NCBI taxonomy): domain Eukaryota; kingdom Metazoa; phylum Chordata; class Mammalia; order Rodentia; family Spalacidae; genus Eospalax; species Eospalax fontanierii. The sequence goes on from CM069554.1 coordinate 12,148,416, forward strand.
AAAAATGTGTTACATCTTTAAAAAAAAGTTGGAACAGCAGGTGTGGTAGATTTCTGGCAACCATAGCCAATGTGTTGCACTCTGCCCACACGTGTGTGCGTACACGAAGATGCATACACATATGGTACAATATAATTTGGAGTTTATATTGGTTTCTAAGAGTACATTAACAGATCCTTTATCATTACATATAATTCATAATTCATGTTAAAGTTTGAATTAGGATTGAAATTTACACATTAAAAGTTAATGCTTTAAAAATCATTCTATACTATAAAATTTCACATTCACATGAAAATGGGATTTTTAATGAAAATTGAGTTTAATCAAGACTGATTTCATTATCCCTTAACCAAAGGAGTTCCTTGTCTTTGATTTTCATAAAAAGAACCCATTCAGGTCAATATTAGAATTTTTATTTATATATTCATTTTATCTATCAAGACTGGTATATATTTAGTTCCACCTTACGTTTTGCATAGAATAAAAAACAAGTTTAGTTACTAAAATGTGACAAGATTGAGAATGAATATAAAGTAGCAGGTTTGTATATTGTGAATGGATTTTCCTTATCAGTGAGAATAAAATCTTGTACTCAGATTTCTAACTACCAGTATGTAAACCTTGCATCTTAAAATAATAAGCAATCAGGCTTATGTTGAAGCCTCTATCTTTTAATTCAGAACCCGTTTCCTTTGGGGCCTATTTGGAGCAGGGGCACCTAGCAGTGGGATATGGTTTCTGCCACCATAAAGAGAAGAGAATCACGGGACTTCCTTTCCTAACCGGTGAAACATTCACATTATTGGAAAATAGTAAAGTATGTCCCTGAAACTCGTCTTTAACTGTGCATGTTTTTCATAAGAAGGAAGTATTACTCGAGTGAGGATCAAGTCAAAGAGAGTTCTTTAACACTGAGCCTGAAATTCTGATTCTCTTTCCATCTGTGCAGCACTTTTGGAAATAGAGATGGAGAAACTCTGCCTCAGAGATGACCATCTGAGCTCATTCATTCCACAGGAATGCGTAAACCTTTAGTAGTACGCTGTAGGGTTGGGGTACTGAAGGGGAAACTCCACAGAGGCAAAGATTCTTGGAAGCAGCGAGTTTAGATTGGGTTTTGGAGACGAGTGGAGGTCAGGTGGAGCGCAGGGCAGGGGAGGGTGTGCAAAGGGCAGGAACGGCGTGGGGCCGTGCGGCGGGAAGAAGGAAGAGCGCCCACTTCGGATTTCCTCTTCACAGCATGCATTTATGTTCCTAGAGTCTGTGCGGAGATTTTAAGTTTAGTTGAGCAATATGTCTTTTTACAAACTCTGATTTTTCTTTACAGCGCGGCTTCACACCATTCTTACTGGCCATACATGAACAAAAAGAGGACATGGCAGAATTTTTAAAAGGGAAGGGGGCAGACGTGCGTGCAGTGGTTCGTCGGAAATGGTACAGTTCCTCTCTCATTTTATATTACAGCACCGCTTGCTTGACTTTTACTCTTCCATTGTTTGTTTCTTCCTTTTTCCTTTTTTTCATTTCTGACAGCAAAGTATTCATTTTCTCTGGACAGACTGAAATCATCTAGAATTTCAGGATATTAAAGAAACTTAGAGATATCTATCAATTAATTAATCAGTTACGTTGAGCACCCTCACAAAACCATTGTGGGACTGGGGCCCCTGAAGTAAAAACATCTTAGTAACTGTGTGGATGCGTTTTTGAGTGGCAGAACTGGGACTCGGACCCCTGCTCCCCAATTCTGAGGTTGCTGGGCTTCCTTCTTCATTGTCCTGCTGCCTGTGAGTGTTGCAATAAGACAGGGGAGCGCATGAGTGATGCAAGTAACAAGTTAAGCCACAGTGGACGCTGTGAGCGAGTTCGCGGAGGAAAGTGGCATTGAAGAGGAACAGCATTGGTTTGAAAGGAACAGCTGGGAGCATATTGGGGTTTATGACTGATGTGGAAAAGGTGGTAGTAGAATTCAAATCCTGGGATAGTAAATGCATCTTAAATGGCTGTGTAGAGGATTTAGTGGGGAAATTGCTCGCCAAATAATGAGGACTTGAGTTCAGATCCATGGTACGCATTTAAAAGAGAGGCATGTCACTGCATTTGACACCCTGTGCAGCAGGAAGTAGACAGGAGCATTTCCTGAGCTTTTTGGACAGCGATCAAGTCTGTTCCCTCATCTCCACACATGCACTGTGGCACCTATGCCCCTGAAATGTCTCTCTGTCTTTTTTCTGTCCTTTCTCTGTTTATCTCTCTCTCAATCAGGGACACAGACACACAGAATTATACTACAGATAGCACATCATACAGACATGTGAAAAAATTAGAATTCAGGCCAGTGAGCTAGTATGAATGAAGCATGTTGACATCTGCCAAGACTGAGATAGAAGGACAAGGTTCAAGGCTACCCACGTTTTTGTTAGAAATCTTCTCATTGGGTGATATAATGTGCATGGTCCTTTATAGAAAGAGGACAACCATGTCCAACTGTTCACTACAGTTAAAAAAAAATAAGCCAGGGAAATGAACTTGTTCACACAGGATTCAGCACAGCAAGCCATAGAACCTGGGTTCATATATGGGATCAGGAATGTATGGAGATGGAGGTATGGTTTTACCCTCAAAAGTGTGTATTTTATCGGGTTGTGAGAAATAAGCATTCTGAAATACATGGAAAGGCTTGTTAAACATTAAAATAGCGCATACGTAGTAGATTGAAGAATTGATGTATATTCATTGTCAAAGAGTCAAAAGTCTATAAACATGAGGCAGAAAAGTTGTTCTGTTTCTGTTATTCCAATATTTTCAATGTAGGAATTCCCTCCTTGGACACATGGCTGTAGATCTAAGGACTCAGCAGGGCACAGAAATGCTGGATGAGCAACGAAACGGCTGGGAGTAGGATAGTGAAAAAGAGAATAGGACGAAAATGGAGGTGACTTGTGCCAGTGTTGGCAGAAGGATGTTTCTAGGGAGCACTCATTACTATGATCTACCTCAGGGAGCATACAAGGAATTCAATGAAAAGCCTGTTGTATGTCAGAATAGTGGCCGTGGCATTTGACAGGCATAGGAGCTTGAATGAAATGGAGGATGAATGAAACAGGAGTGCCATGCCATTGAGTGTGTAAATAATCAAACCAGGAGTTCCTGGAGCAAGATGCCTCCCCTGTGAATCAGCATCCTCCATCTCTCTGTGTGTGTCTGTGTGTATGTACTGTTACTAAAGAGATAACAACTTCCCATTTCTTTCACATGAAAAATGTTACAAAAACTGTGACAAATCCTATCTATGGAAGAACGAATTAAACTACTTCGTCACTTTTTAATGTCAGTTGAAATAGGAATTCATGAGAGCAGGTATTGAGAGACTGTGGTAAACGCTTTGGTCATGAGTATGGAGTTGATTCTATACTTTCACGTTTCAGTGGATGTCTTCCTGTGTCAACACCTAAATCACCACGACAAAAGACGCTCAAGACTGAAGGAAGTAAGTATTCTCACTGAAATGTACTCTAAATAGTGCTACCATAAGTCAAATATGACAGATTTGGTTGCAAAAGGAGGAAAGAAATTCAACTGTGAAGGACTAGACCTGATGTCCGTTGCCATTGTCATTAATTTCCTATGTCTTATTTTTGTCGAGTTCTTACACATCTTCTTTTGTCTTTATGTTCAGAAAAACGTGACACCGTGTTGAATGAAGGATCAGACAGGTATGATTTTATGAACTTCAAAATAGATGACACAATTTGCAGAATAGCAAGATAGGAAGCCTGACCTTGAAGAGTGTCACCTGTGAAGATGAGCCATCAAAATGGACTCAAGACTTGCTGCTATCTTCATAGTCAAAGACTATACATATTACAAAGAAAAGTGATTGTTTTCAGCTCAGTTGTGCATCTATTTATGTCCATCCACTATTTTCAGTGTATTGCTTCTGTCCTTGGACACATGACTGTGAGATCTAAGGACTCAGCAGGACACAGAAATGCTTGATGAACAATGAAACATCTGAGAATAGAATTTAGACAAACAGTATAGGACCATAATTGTGGTGACTTGTCTAAGTACTGGGAGAGGAAAGTGTGTAGGGAAGAATTCTTTCCCGGGTCTACCACCCACACTCATGTGGGAGCCTGGGTCTGAAGGAAAAGTCTGTGGTTATTCAGAGAAGTGTGGTGTTGACAGGCATGCGAGGTTGAATGAAATGGAGGATGAATGAAACAGGAGTGCCATGCCATTAAGTGTGTAAATAATCAAACCAGGAGTTCCTGGAGCAAGATGCCTCCCCTGTGAATCAGCATCCTCCATCTCTCTGTGTGTGTCTGTGTGTATGTACTGTTATTAAAGAGATAACAACTTCCCATTTCTTTCACATGTAAAAAGTTGGAAAAGCTGTGACAAATCCTGTCTAGTGAAGAACAAATTAAACTCCTTCGTCACTTTTTAATTCAGTTGAAATGGGTATTCATAAGAGCAGGCATTGAGAGAGTGTGTTACGCTTTGGTCACCAGTGCAGTTGATTCTATATTTTCATGTTTCAGTGCATCTCCTCCTGTGCCAACACCTAAACCACCACGACACAAGTGGTTCAAGACTGGAGGAAGTAAGTATTCTAACTGAAATATACTCGAAATGGTGCTACCATAAGTCAAATGTGAAAGATTTAGTTGAAAAGGGAGGAAAGAAATTCAGTTGTGAATAACTAGACCTGATGTCCATTGCCATTGTCATTAATTTCCTATGTCCTATTTTTGTCCAGTTCTTACACATCTTCTTTTGTCTTTATGTTCAGAAAAACGTGACACCGTGTTGAATGAAGGATTGGACAGGTATGATTTTTATCAACTTCAAAATAGATGACACAATTTGCAGAATAGCAAGATAGGAAGCCTGACCTTGAAGAGTGTATGTCACCTGTGAAGATGAGCCATTAAAATGTACTCAAGACTTGTGCTATCTTCACAGTCAAAAAGTACATATTACAAAGAAAAGTGGTTCTTTTCAGCTCAATTGTCCATGTATTTATGTCCATCTATTATTTTCAATACATGCCTTCTGTCCCTGGACACATGACTGTGAGATCTAAGGACTCAGCAGGACACAGAAATGCTTGATGAACAATGAAACATCTGAGAGTAGAATTTAGACAAACAGTATAAGATCATAATTTTGGTGACTTGTGAGTGTGCTGGGAGAGGAATGTGTGTTCTCTGGTCTAACACCCACCCTCATGAGGGAGCCTGAGACTCAAAGAAAAATCTGTGGTTATTCAGAGAAGTGTGGTGTTCACCGGCATGTGAGGTTGAATGAAATGGAGGATGAATGAAACAGGAGTGCCATGCCATTGAGTGTGTAAATAATCAAACCAGGAGTTCCTGGAGCAAGATGCCTCCCCTGTGAATCAGCATCCTCCATCTCTCTGTGTGTGTCTGTGTGTATGTACTGTTATTAAAGAGATAACAACTTCCCATTTCTTTCACATGTAAAAATTTGGAAAAACTGTGACAAATCCTGTCTATCTACTGAAGAAGAAATTAAATTCCTTTGTCACTTTTTAATGCCATTTGAAATAGGAATTCTTAAGAGCAGGTATTGAGAGAGTGTGGTAAACAGTTTACTCACAAGTATGGAGTTGATTCTATACTTTCATGTTTCAGTGCCTCTCCTCCTGTGCCAACACCTAAACCACCACGACACAAGTGGTTCAAGACTAGAGGAAGTAAGTATTCTAACTGAAATATACTCGAAATGGTGCTACGATAAGTCAAATATGAAAGATTTGATTGCAGAAGGAGGAAAGAAATTCAGTTGTGAATGACTAGACCTAATGTCCATTGCCATTGTCATTAATTTCCTATGTCCTGTTTCTGTCGAGTTCTTATAAATCATCTTTTTCCTTTATCTTCAGAAAAACGGGACGCTGTAATGAATGAAGGATTGGCCAGGTATGATTTTTATGAACTTCAAAATAGATGACACAATTTGCAGAATAGCAAGATAGGAAGCCTGACCTTGAAGAGTGTCACCTGTGAAGATGAGCCATTAAAATGGACTCAAGACTTGTGCTATCTTCATAGTCAAAGAGTATACGTATTGCAAAGAAAAGTGGTTCTTTTCAGCTCATTTGTGCATCTATTTATGTCCATCCACTATTTTCAGTGCATGGCTTCTATCCTTGGACACATGACTGTGATATCTAAGGACTCAGCAGGACACAGAAATGCTTGATGAACAATGAAACATCTGAGAGTAGGACCATAATTGTGGTGACTTGTCTAGGTGCTAGGAGAGGAAAGTGTGTAGGGAAGAATTCTTTCCCGGGTCTACCATCCACACTCATGTGGGAGCCTGGGACTGAAGGAAAAGTCTGTGGTTATTCAGAGAAATGTGGTGTTGACAGGCATGCGAGGTTGAATGAAATGGAGGATGAATGAAACAGGAGTGCCATGCCATTAAGTGTGTAAATAATCAAACCAGGAGTTCCTGGAGCAAGATGCCTCCCCTGTGAATCAGCATCCTCCATCTCTCTGTGTGTATCTGTGTGTATATATTGTTATTAAAGAGATAACTTCCCATTTCTTTCACATGTAAAAAGTTGTAAAAACGGGGACAAATTCTATTTACTGAAGTACAAATTAAATTCCTTTGTCACTTTTTAATGTCATTTGAAATAGGAAATCTTAAGAGCAGGTATTGAGAGAGTGTGGTAAACACTTTGGTCACGAGTAAGGAGTTGATTCTATACTTTCACGTTTCAGTGCCTCTCCTCCTGTGCCAACACCTAAACCACCACGACACAAGTGGTTCAAGACTGGAGGAAGTAAGTATTCTCACTGAAATATACTCGAAATGGTGCTACCATAAGTCAAATGTGAAAGATTTAGTTGAAAAGGGAGGAAAGAAATTCAGTTGTGAATAACTAGACTTGATGTCCGTGGCCATTAATTTCCTATGTCCTATTTTTGTCAAGTTCTTACAAATCCTCTTTTTCCTTTATCTTCAGAAAAACGGGACACTGTAATGCATGAAGGATCAGCCAGGTACTCAGCCTGGGACTCAATGAAAATTCTGTGGTATTTCACAGAAGTGGGTGTTGTTTGCTGGGTGTGGGAGGTGAATGAATTGGAGGATGAATGAAACGGGAGTGCCATGCCATTGGATGTGTAACTAAGAAACCCAGCGCTTCCTGTAGCCAGGTGTCTGGCCTGTGACACCGTCTTCCATCTCTGTGTGCGCGCGTGTGGGTATGCTCGTGTGTATGTGATCACGCGTGTGTGTTTTCACGAGGGCATTCTGCTGTTGGGTTAGCGGAAGCCTAACATCTTCCCGTACCTTTCATGTGAGACAATTCTTGTGTGTGAAAGTAGTCAGTAATCCTGCTTATCCACTGAGGAACAGATGAAGCTGCTTCCTCATTTTCCAGTATCAGTTGAAATGGGAACTCATAAGACCAGTCATTGAGAGTGTGTGGTAAACGCTTGGGACGTGATTCTGAAGTGGATTCCATACTTTCCCGTTTCAGTGCGACTCCGCGTGTGCCTCCACCACCAGCGCCTGGTGAGACGTTGCTGGAGACCGGTGGGAGTGAGTATGCTTACTGATATGTACCTTAGATGATACTGTCATAAATCAATTTCAGGAGTTGACTCCATGAAGGGGGGAAGAAATTGAAGTGTGAGTGACAGGAATATGATTTCTTAGTTCTCTTTTTAAATTTTTACTTCCTATTTTGTGGATGCTCTGAAGAGTTTAGACAGTGTATAGTAATTCTATGCAAAGTCTTTTTCCGATATCCTCCCAGATCCTCAGCAACTACCCAGGAAGGCAAGCACCACCACTCCCTGTCACCCCCATTTTTAAAATTTAGCGGCAAAGATGAGCATGTGTGTGTATCACACCGAGGATCGCGTGTTCTCTCCTCCCCAGAGCATGGTAACAATTCCTAAGGGCAGGGAAATTCACGCCTTTTGTCCTAGGTGATGAGACTCCTTAGGTCACATTCCTGAATCCAGATGCTTCCCCCCCCCACCCCCACCCCCCCGCCGTCCCCAGGGCAAGTTCATCCCATGGAGACTGGTGATCCTGTCTAGGGCGGAAGCTTCGTGCCCACGTCTTCCCTCCACGCTATGGTCTAGTCTGCATTAGGCATGCTGAGGCCCTGTGCCCACGATGGCACCCGTGGTGTATTGAAACGTGCTGTCGTGCCTCACTCACCACCTCTAGATCCTACGTTTCTGCCCCCGCCTTCCTTCACGCTCACTCAGTTCTCAGAATCATCCACGTCCACTCAAAGAGTTTTTAACACGTGAGAACTCTTGCTTTATGTCCTCCCCTTCTCTAAAATCGTTCAGGGATTGCTTCCAAAGGCCAGCTCTGTGCTCTCCGTGCTGCCCCTCCGAGTGTTCCCCACGGGCGTTGTGGGCAGTCTAAGCATCCTTGCCCTTTCCGAGACTTGGTGGCGTCCAGGAGCGTGTCTGTATCCGTGCTTCCCATACGTGGTCACCAGACATCCTGCGCCCGTGTGTCCGGGAGTTTCCTCCCGAGGGCAACAATCCCGGTAACCCCATGGACGGCTGGAGCAGCACATTAGTATTTTGACACGCTCCGTCTGATGAGGACGCTTCTTTGGCGTTCACTCTGTGACCCTCTGAGGTCATTAGTTTCAGATCACATCCTTCTGCCCAGGTTCCTTTTGGGTAATAATGTTGAACTTCTACGCCACCTTTGCCTTTTTAATACACCGAGAGTGGAACGGATGTTGTCGGTGCCTAGAGTGCTGACAGACGAACGTCCCTGGCAGAGGTCTCCAGAAGGATCTCAGCAGATGGGGTACCCACAAACCTTTAGTCGATGTCTCTGTCTGATGTGTGATGTTGTTACGCCGTAGTTGTTAGAACCTGTCTTTTGTCTCTCTGTTAGAATCCGATGATGCTGTCACCGGGGAGCCTTCACCCAGGTAAGATTCCTAGACCTGAGACCACAAGCGGTGCTACAAGGCCACACAGATAGAACGCTAGCCCGTCTTTCTCAGACTCTGACCCAGGTCCCCGGTGCTGTGCTGAATGCCAGCTCTGTCTTGTCACCAGCCAAGGAGGAAAGAAGTATATTTGAAGTGGGAAGCATTGCTTTGCGTCCGGTTCCCACGTAGGGCTCTGGTTCCTGTCAGCTGTTAACTGCTGAAGGTCCAGGCCTCTGAATGAGAGGTGAAGCTCCTCCTGTTAGTCACAGACATTGATGCAAACTGACTCTCCCTACATGGGCAAGAGAGTTGTATACACACAGTGATTTCTGGACACTCCAGGTATCGACTCAGTGTAGACCCTGATAGTAGTCGTGTCAGACCCAGGGTTCTGAACTTGTTTTACCTTCTCCCGGTTCAGAAGGTTTTAGGGCAGGTATTAACATCAGTACCGGAAAGACCCTGCCCTTGTGCTTAGTTTTCCTGTGTCCACCTCTGCAGTATCATTTGACGCGTCTCATTCATTCAGCCAAGGCATCGATCAAAATTCAGTAGGCCGTTTTGAAATTGCTCCTTTTTCGCAAATTGAAAGCAGAGAGGTAGAAAGAAGGGTGCTCATTCACACTCTTCTCACTGAACCACGCTCACGTGGAGGTGACTGTTGAGTACGGGAACACGGAGGTTGAGGTTTCAGAGGCCACCCAGGAACAAATCGTTGGAAAGGAGAGGAGTTCGAAATCCCTTAGCCCGTGAGAATATTGCCAGCCTGAGCAGGAGTCAGGTTTTCAGTGAATCGGACCCCAGACTGGGCAGAGTGTCTAAGACTCATTGAAGTTCTGAGAAAATGTCAGGGAAGGAGTCAGGGTGCTACGCAGGCATAAGTGCGGGAATCAGCCAGGAATTCTAACAGCTTTCACTGCATAGGTCCACGGACCTGGGTTAATGCAACCAGCGAATCACAGCTTGAGGAAGAAATAGAACCCTCCTTCCCATCCAGTGTGAGGGAATGCGTGTGCGTGTGTGTGTAGGGGGTGTACGAAGGGATGTGTGTGTGTGTGTGTCTGTGCACTCACCCATTTGTGCTTCTGGTAGAGACAGAGAGAAGGAGAGACAGAGAGTGTGTGTGTGTGTGCCTGTATCCTTGTTTATATGGGCGTGCCTGTGTCTTTGTCTCTTTACAGTTTCAGTCAGGGTCTAAATTCTCGCCGTCCCCCACGCACACGCCAGAAGAATTTAGACGATGTAAGGGAAGTGATCAGAACTCACAAGTACATTTGAAGCAGATATTCAGGGGTGATTTCCAGTGTGTGATGGAAGGGGCACTGTGAACGCGAAATATATGAAAAAGCATTCCCAGCGTTTCCTCCATGGTTTTCAGAGGAGTATTAACGTTCACTTGTTCAATTCTTTCACAGTGAGGCACTTGCCCGAGAAGGACTCCGAAGCTCCTCTGAGGAAACTGTTGTGAGCCGTCCCGGTAAGAGTTACAAAAGGCCGGTTATTCAAGACCATCTCTTTCTCCTGATAGAAATTAGTCAAAGACCCTGCCTCCCAAAGGGCCGATGTGGAGACCATGCGCATACAGCGCTTTCTTATTTTCCTCGTCTCTGTTCCCCTTTGGAATGCAGAACGGTGTAAGAAGTTGGGTCCCCGAACTGTTGCCCGAAACAGTATTGTCTGACAAATGTTGGTTTCTTTTCGAGGCTGTCGTCCGTCCGTCCGTCCTGCCTTTTTGAAAGACTGGAGAGTCAGGAGCTCTCGCTGTTGTCGTAGATCACGGGAGGTTAGCTAGTCAACACGCAGGGTGTGGTTCACCGGCGCTTCTTAACTTCGCTGTAGGGTCTCCGGTGCTGCGCTTTGGCCTCTGTGACGGACAAGTGTGCACGTGTTAGACGTACAAACTCCAGGTTACCTCACATAGGCATGCAATATACTAAATGGCCCTCTCAAACCAAGAAAAAGTAAAGGCTCGCGAAGGTGGTCTCTTGTTTTGGCGACTGCAAGTAAATCATTGGAGCGTGACTCCAATATCTTTCTTGATTGCAGCTTTTGCTCTCCGTGCATTGAGATTCTCTCATTGTCATCATTACAGACCTCAGATTCTCTGAAAACTAACGTGTTCTCAGGCGTAATGCACGGTATTGCATCCTCTTCCTGCTTTCTCTCCCAAGTAACCAAATTGGAGACGTCTGCGTTTGTGCTCAGGACAGCTTCTGCGTTTGGACCGTTTTCACTTTCTCTTTTGTTTTCGTAATTTAGTCCACTCCCCTGTGAAGGCCACTAAGTCAGCTAATACCTTACATTAGGGTTAGTGACTCGGTCTTCCGCGTTTAGTCCCATTACTTCCTCTTGATTTGCTCAGTGCTCTAAGGTCGGAACGTGGGTCGTCGTTGCCACTCTAGGCGATATCTGTTCGTGGTGGCTACACCCTGCACACATTTTTATCTTTCAATTCTGATTTTTTCCAAAAGGAGTTCCCTGGAGATTGGGCCAGTGTGTGCATGTGAATGGAAGCGAGAGGAGCCCCGAGCCCCCCGAGTGATGGAATTAGGGCATGTGCCAAGCCACCCAGAGGGTGGATGCTGGGAATGGAGCTCAGCTCCTCTGCAGCTTCCTTGGGTCGGGCGGTTCCACTGAAAGCTAGACAGTTGGAACTTCCCTGCTGGAGGAACTTCTCCGGGTCTTTCCATGTGGGGATGCTAGGAATTCTCCCCACGGCACGGCTCCGTAGGCACTCCAAAAGAGCACCGTGCTTATTTCTCTGGTGGTGTCAATCTCTGGCGCTTTTGGGGAGGAGGCCGGAAAGCAAAGCGTGAGCCTGGGAGCGGGGTTGGTTCGGGGCCACGTGCGCTGCGCACAGCTGTGTACCTTCAGTTGTCAGTGCCGGCGTCGTTCCGTCGTTCCCCTTTTTCTTCACTGCAGACATACGGAGGATTGAAGTAAGACTTTGGAGTGAATTCATTGTCTGGATGTGGGTCTCTGATCTAGAGTAGTGAAGAGAATAGCCTCCCCAAGAGTCTCTAGTCACCGGACACTTGCCTTCCCCACCGCAGAGTCTCATCCTGGACGGAGTGACTGAACCCGGTGTCCCCTTGCTAGTCTCCTTAACTTCCTGTGTCCTATTTTTGTCGAGTTCTCACCGAACCTGTTTTTCCTTTCCCTTCAGAGAATCGTGACGGTGTGATGGACGAGGCCGCGGCCAGGTAGGGTTTTGTCGACTTTGAGATAGACACACTTTGCAGAATATCAAAATAAGAAGCCCGGCCTTGATGAGTTATGGCGATCCACTGTTTTCAATGCATGGCTTCTCCCCTGGGACACATGGCTGTGAGATGTAAACACTCAGAAGGACACAGAAAGGCCTGATGAGCAACGAAACGGCTGGGAGTAGATTTAGAGAAACAGTATGGGAAAAGTGTGCTCACTTGTGAGCGTTCGGTGCAGAAATGTATCTAGGCAGCAATCATCACCCTGGTCTATCACCCACCCTCACCGGAGGGAGCCGGGGACTCGATGACAATTCTGTGGTATTTCACAGAAGTGGGTGTCGTGTTTGCTGGGTGTGGGAGGTGAATGAATTGGAGGATGAATGAAACGGGAGTGCCATGCCATTGGATGTGTAACTAAGAAACCCAGCGCTTCCTGTAGCCAGGTGTCTGGCCTGTGACACCGTCTTCCATCTCTGTGTGCGCGCGTGTGGGTATGCTCGTGTGTATGTGATCACGCGTGTGTGTTTTCACGAGGGCATTCTGCTGTTGGGTTAGCGGAAGCCTAACATCTTCCCGTACCTTTCATGTGAGACAATTCTTGTGTGTGAAAGTAGTCAGTAATCCTGCTTATCCACTGAGGAACAGATGAAGCTGCTTCCTCATTTTCCAGTATCAGTTGAAATGGGAACTCATAAGACCAGTCATTGAGAGTGTGTGGTAAACGCTTGGGACGTGATTCTGAAGTGGATTCCATTCTTTCCCGTTTCAGTGCGACTCCGCGTGTGCCTCCACCACCAGCGCCTGGTGAGACGTTGCTGGAGACCGGTGGGAGTGAGTATGCTTACTGATATGTACCTTAGATGATACTGTCATAAATCAATTTCAGGAGTTGACTCCATGAAGGGGGGAAGAAATTGAAGTGTGAGTGACAGGAATATGATTTCTTAGTTCTCTTTTTAAATTTTTACTTCCTATTTTGTGGATGCTCTGAAGATTTTAGACAGTGTATAGTAATTCTATGCAAAGTCTTTTTCCGATATCCTCCCAGATCCTCAGCAACTACCCAGGAAGGCAAGCACCACCACTCCCTGTCACCCCCATTTTTAAAATTTAGCGGCAAAGATGAGCATGTGTGTGTATCACACCGAGCATCGCGTGTTCTCTCCTCCCCAGAGCATGGTAACAATTCCTAAGGGCAGGGAAATTCACGCCTTTTGTCCTAGGTGATGAGACTCCTTAGGTCACATTCCTGAATCCAGATGCTTCCCCCCCCCACCCCCCCCCCGCCGTCCCCAGGGCAAGTTCATCCCATGGAGACTGGTGATCCTGTCTAGGGCGGAAGCTTCGTGCCCACGTCTTCCCTCCACGCTATGGTCTAGTCTGCATTAGGCATGCTGAGGCCCTGTGCCCACGATGGCACCCGTGGTGTATTGAAACGTGCTGTCGTGCCTCACTCACCACCTCTAGATCCTACGTTTCTGCCCCCGCCTTCCTTCACGCTCACTCAGTTCTCAGAATCATCCACGTCCACTCAAAGAGTTTTTAACACGTGAGAACTCTTGCTTTATGTCCTCCCCTTCTCTAAAATCGTTCAGGGATTGCTTCCAAAGGCCAGCTCTGTGCTCTCCGTGCTGCCCCTCCGAGTGTTCCCCACGGGCGTTGTGGGCAGTCTAAGCATCCTTGCCCTTTCCGAGACTTGGTGGCGTCCAGGAGCGTGTCTGTATCCGTGCTTCCCATACGTGGTCACCAGACATCCTGCGCCCGTGTGTCCGGGAGTTTCCTCCCGAGGGCAACAATCCCGGTAACCCCATGGACGGCTGGAGCAGCACATTAGTATTTTGACACGCTCCGTCTGATGAGGACGCTTCTTTGGCGTTCACTCTGTGACCCTCTGAGGTCATTAGTTTCAGATCACATCCTTCTGCCCAGGTTCCTTTTGGGTAATAATGTTGAACTTCTACGCCACCTTTGCCTTTTTAATACACCGAGAGTGGAACGGATGTTGTCGGTGCCTAGAGTGCTGACAGACGAACGTCCCTGGCAGAGGTCTCCAGAAGGATCTCAGCAGATGGGGTACCCACAAACCTTTAGTCGATGTCTCTGTCTGATGTGTGATGTTGTTATGCCGTAGTTGTTAGAACCTGTCTTTTGTCTCTCTGTTAGAATCCGATGATGCTGTCACCGGGGAGCCTTCACCCAGGTAAGATTCCTAGACCTGAGACCACAAGCGGTGCTACAAGGCCACACAGATAGAACGCTAGCCCGTCTTTCTCAGACTCTGACCCAGGTCCCCGGTGCTGTGCTGAATGCCAGCTCTGTCTTGTCACCAGCCAAGGAGGAAAGAAGTATATTTGAAGTGGGAAGCATTGCTTTGCGTCCGGTTCCCACGTAGGGCTCTGGTTCCTGTCAGCTGTTAACTGCTGAAGGTCCAGGCCTCTGAATGAGAGGTGAAGCTCCTCCTGTTAGTCACAGACATTGATGCAAACTGACTCTCCCTACATGGGCAAGAGAGTTGTATACACACAGTGATTTCTGGACACTCCAGGTATCGACTCAGTGTAGACCCTGATAGTAGTCGTGTCAGACCCAGGGTTCTGAACTTGTTTTACCTTCTCCCGGTTCAGAAGGTTTTAGGGCAGGTATTAACATCAGTACCGGAAAGACCCTGCCCTTGTGCTTAGTTTTCCTGTGTCCACCTCTGCAGTATCATTTGACGCGTCTCATTCATTCAGCCAAGGCATCGATCAAAATTCAGTAGGCCGTTTTGAAATTGCTCCTTTTTCGCAAATTGAAAGCAGAGAGGTAGGAAGAAGGGTGCTCATTCACACTCTTCTCACTGAACCACGCTCACGTGGAGGTGACTGTTGAGTACGGGAACACGGAGGTTGAGGTTTCAGAGGCCACCCACGAACAAATCGTTGGAAAGGAGAGGAGTTCGAAATCCCTTAGCCCGTGAGAATATTGCCAGCCTGAGCAGGAGTCAGGTTTTCAGTGAATCGGACCCCAGACTGGGCAGAGTGTCTGACTCATTGAAGTTCTGAGAAAATGTCAGGGAAGGAGTCAGGGTGCTACGCAGGCATAAGTGCGGGAATCAGCCAGGAATTCTAACAGCTTTCACTGCATAGGTCCACGGACCTGGGTTAATGCAACCAGCGAATCACAGCTTGAGGAAGAAATAGAACCCTCCTTCCCATCCAGTGTGAGGGAATGCGTGTGCGTGTGTGTGTAGGGGGTGTACGAAGGGATGTGTGTGTGTGTGTGTGTGTGTGTGTGTGTGTGTGTCTGTGCACTCACCCATTTGTGCTTCTGGTAGAGACAGAGAGAAGGAGAGACAGAGAGTGTGTGTGTGTGTGCCTGTATCCTTGTTTATATGGGCGTGCCTGTGTCTTTGTCTCTTTACAGTTTCAGTCAGGGTCTAAATTCTCGCCGTCCCCCACGCACACGCCAGAAGAATTTAGACGATGTAAGGGAAGTGATCAGAACTCACAAGTACATTTGAAGTAGATATTCAGGGGTGATTTCCAGTGTGTGACGGAAGGGGCACTGTGAACGCGAAATATATGAAAAAGCATTCCCAGCGTTTCCTCCATGGTTTTCAGAGGAGTATTAACGTTCACTTGTTCAATTCTTTCACAGTGAGGCACTTGCCCGAGAAGGACTCCGAAGCTCCTCTGAGGAAACTGTTGTGAGCCGTCCCGGTAAGAGTTACAAAAGGCCGGTTATTCAAGACCATCTCTTTCTCCTGATAGAAATTAGTCAAAGACCCTGCCTCCCAAAGGGCCGATGTGGAGACCATGCGCATACAGCGCTTTCTTATTTTCCTCGTCTCTGTTCCCCTTTGGAGTGCAGAACGGTGTAAGAAGTTGGGTCCCCGAACTGTTGCCCGAAACAGTATTGTCTGACAAATGTTGGTTTCTTTTCGAGGCTGTCGTCCGTCCGTCCGTCCGTCCTGCCTTTTTGAAAGACTGGAGAGTCAGGAGCTCTCGCTGTTGTCGTAGATCACGGGAGGTTAGCTAGTCAACACGCAGGGTGTGGTTCACCGGCGGCGCTTCTTAACTTCGCTGTAGGGTCTCCGGTGCTGCGCTTTGGCCTCTGTGACGGACAAGTGTGCACGTGTTAGACGTACAAACTCCAGGTTACCTCACATAGGCATGCAATATACTAAATGGCCCTCTCAAACCAAGAAAAAGTAAAGGCTCGCGAAGGTGGTCTCTTGTTTTGGCGACTGCAAGTAAATCATTGGAGCGTGACTCCAATATCTTTCTTGATTGCAGCTTTTGCTCTCCCTGCATTGAGATTCTCTCATTGTCATCATTAGAGACCTCAGATTCTCTGAAAACTAACGTGTTCTCAGGCGTAATGCACGGTATTGCATCCTCTTCCTGCTTTCTCTCCCAAGTAACCAAATTGGAGACGTCTGCGTTTGTGCTCAGGACAGCTGCTGCGTTTGGACCGTTTTCACTTTCTCTTTTGTTTTCGTAATTTAGTCCACTCCCCTGTGAAGGCCACTAAGTCAGCTAATACCTTACATTAGGGTTAGTGACTCGGTCTTCCGCGTTTAGTCCCATTACTTCCTCTTGATTTGCTCAGTGCTCTAAGGTCGGAACGTGGGTCGTCGTTGCCACTCTAGGCGATATCTGTTCGTGGTGGCTACACCCTGCACACATTTTTATCTTTCAATTCTGATTTTTTCCAAAAGGAGTTCCCTGGAGATTGGGCCAGTGTGTGCATGTGAATGGAAGCGAGAGGAGCCCCGAGCCCCCCGAGTGATGGAATTAGGGCATGTGCCAAGCCACCCAGAGGGTGGATGCTGGGAATGGAGCTCAGCTCCTCTGCAGCTTCCTTGGGTCGGGCGGTTCCACTGAAAGCTAGACAGTTGGAACTTCCCTGCTGGAGGAACTTCTCCGGGTCTTTCCATGTGGGGATGCTAGGAATTCTCCCCACGGCACGGCTCCGTAGGCACTCCAAAAGAGCACCGTGCTTATTTCTCTGGTGGTGTCAATCTCTGGCGCTTTTGGGGAGGAGGCCGGAAAGCAAAGCGTGAGCCTGGGAGCGGGGTTGGTTCGGGGCCACGTGCGCTGCGCACAGCTGTGTACCTTCAGTTGTCAGTGCCGGCGTCGTTCCGTCGTTCCCCTTTTTCTTCACTGCAGACATACGGAGGATTGAAGTAAGACTTTGGAGTGAATTCATTGTCTGGATGTGGGTCTCTGATCTAGAGTAGTGAAGAGAATAGCCTCCCCAAGAGTCTCTAGTCACCGGACACTTGCCTTCCCCACCGCAGAGTCTCATCCTGGACGGAGTGACTGAACCCGGTGTCCCCTTGCTAGTCTCCTTAACTTCCTGTGTCCTATTTTTGTCGAGTTCTCACCGAACCTGTTTTTCCTTTCCCTTCAGAGAATCGTGACGGTGTGATGGACGAGGCCGCGGCCAGGTAGGGTTTTGTCGACTTTGAGATAGACACACTTTGCAGAATATCAAAATAAGAAGCCCGGCCTTGATGAGTTATGGCGATCCACTGTTTTCAATGCATGGCTTCTCCCCTGGGACACATGGCTGTGAGATGTAAACACTCAGAAGGACACAGAAAGGCCTGATGAGCAACGAAACGGCTGGGAGTAGATTTAGAGAAACAGTATGGGAAAAGTGTGCTCACTTGTGAGCGTTCGGTGCAGAAATGTATCTAGGCAGCAATCATCACCCTGGTCTATCACCCACCCTCACCGGAGGGAGCCGGGGACTCGATGACAATTCTGTGGTATTTCACAGAAGTGGGTGTCGTGTTTGCTGGGTGTGGGAGGTGAATGAATTGGAGGATGAATGAAACGGGAGTGCCATGCCATTGGATGTGTAACTAAGAAACCCAGCGCTTCCTGTAGCCAGGTGTCTGGCCTGTGACACCGTCTTCCATCTCTGTGTGCGCGCGTGTGGGTATGCTCGTGTGTATGTGATCACGCGTGTGTGTTTTCACGAGGGCATTCTGCTGTTGGGTTAGCGGAAGCCTAACATCTTCCCGTACCTTTCATGTGAGACAATTCTTGTGTGTGAAAGTAGTCAGTAATCCTGCTTATCCACTGAGGAACAGATGAAGCTGCTTCCTCATTTTCCAGTATCAGTTGAAATGGGAACTCATAAGACCAGTCATTGAGAGTGTGTGGTAAACGCTTGGGACGTGATTCTGAAGTGGATTCCATTCTTTCCCGTTTCAGTGCGACTCCGCGTGTGCCTCCACCACCAGCGCCTGGTGAGACGTTGCTGGAGACCGGTGGGAGTGAGTATGCTTACTGATATGTACCTTAGATGATACTGTCATAAATCAATTTCAGGAGTTGACTCCATGAAGGGGGGAAGAAATTGAAGTGTGAGTGACAGGAATATGATTTCTTAGTTCTCTTTTTAAATTTTTACTTCCTATTTTGTGGATGCTCTGAAGATTTTAGACAGTGTATAGTAATTCTATGCAAAGTCTTTTTCCGATATCCTCCCAGATCCTCAGCAACTACCCAGGAAGGCAAGCACCACCACTCCCTGTCACCCCCATTTTTAAAATTTAGCGGCAAAGATGAGCATGTGTGTGTATCACACCGAGCATCGCGTGTTCTCTCCTCCCCAGAGCATGGTAACAATTCCTAAGGGCAGGGAAATTCACGCCTTTTGTCCTAGGTGATGAGACTCCTTAGGTCACATTCCTGAATCCAGATGCTTCCCCCCCCCCACCCCCCCACCCCGCCGTCCCCAGGGCAAGTTCATCCCATGGAGACTGGTGATCCTGTCTAGGGCGGAAGCTTCGTGCCCACGTCTTCCCTCCACGCTATGGTCTAGTCTGCATTAGGCATGCTGAGGCCCTGTGCCCACGATGGCACCCGTGGTGTATTGAAACGTGCTGTCGTGCCTCACTCACCACCTCTAGATCCTACGTTTCTGCCCCCGCCTTCCTTCACGCTCACTCAGTTCTCAGAATCATCCACGTCCACTCAAAGAGTTTTTAACACGTGAGAACTCTTGCTTTATGTCCTCCCCTTCTCTAAAATCGTTCAGGGATTGCTTCCAAAGGCCAGCTCTGTGCTCTCCGTGCTGCCCCTCCGAGTGTTCCCCACGGGCGTTGTGGGCAGTCTAAGCATCCTTGCCCTTTCCGAGACTTGGTGGCGTCCAGGAGCGTGTCTGTATCCGTGCTTCCCATACGTGGTCACCAGACATCCTGCGCCCGTGTGTCCGGGAGTTTCCTCCCGAGGGCAACAATCCCGGTAACCCCATGGACGGCTGGAGCAGCACATTAGTATTTTGACACGCTCCGTCTGATGAGGACGCTTCTTTGGCGTTCACTCTGTGACCCTCTGAGGTCATTAGTTTCAGATCACATCCTTCTGCCCAGGTTCCTTTTGGGTAATAATGTTGAACTTCTACGCCACCTTTGCCTTTTTAATACACCGAGAGTGGAACGGATGTTGTCGGTGCCTAGAGTGCTGACAGACGAACGTCCCTGGCAGAGGTCTCCAGAAGGATCTCAGCAGATGGGGTACCCACAAACCTTTAGTCGATGTCTCTGTCTGATGTGTGATGTTGTTACGCCGTAGTTGTTAGAACCTGTCTTTTGTCTCTCTGTTAGAATCCGATGATGCTGTCACCGGGGAGCCTTCACCCAGGTAAGATTCCTAGACCTGAGACCACAAGCGGTGCTACAAGGCCACACAGATAGAACGCTAGCCCGTCTTTCTCAGACTCTGACCCAGGTCCCCGGTGCTGTGCTGAATGCCAGCTCTGTCTTGTCACCAGCCAAGGAGGAAAGAAGTATATTTGAAGTGGGAAGCATTGCTTTGCGTCCGGTTCCCACGTAGGGCTCTGGTTCCTGTCAGCTGTTAACTGCTGAAGGTCCAGGCCTCTGAATGAGAGGTGAAGCTCCTCCTGTTAGTCACAGACATTGATGCAAACTGACTCTCCCTACATGGGCAAGAGAGTTGTATACACACAGTGATTTCTGGACACTCCAGGTATCGACTCAGTGTAGACCCTGATAGTAGTCGTGTCAGACCCAGGGTTCTGAACTTGTTTTACCTTCTCCCGGTTCAGAAGGTTTTAGGGCAGGTATTAACATCAGTACCGGAAAGACCCTGCCCTTGTGCTTAGTTTTCCTGTGTCCACCTCTGCAGTATCATTTGACGCGTCTCATTCATTCAGCCAAGGCATCGATCAAAATTCAGTAGGCCGTTTTGAAATTGCTCCTTTTTCGCAAATTGAAAGCAGAGAGGTAGAAAGAAGGGTGCTCATTCACACTCTTCTCACTGAACCACGCTCACGTGGAGGTGACTGTTGAGTACGGGAACACGGAGGTTGAGGTTTCAGAGGCCACCCAGGAACAAATCGTTGGAAAGGAGAGGAGTTCGAAATCCCTTAGCCCGTGAGAATATTGCCAGCCTGAGCAGGAGTCAGGTTTTCAGTGAATCGGACCCCAGACTGGGCAGAGTGTCTAAGACTCATTGAAGTTCTGAGAAAATGTCAGGGAAGGAGTCAGGGTGCTACGCAGGCATAAGTGCGGGAATCAGCCAGGAATTCTAACAGCTTTCACTGCATAGGTCCACGGACCTGGGTTAATGCAACCAGCGAATCACAGCTTGAGGAAGAAATAGAACCCTCCTTCCCATCCAGTGTGAGGGAATGCGTGTGCGTGTGTGTGTAGGGGGTGTACGAAGGGATGTGTGTGTGTGTGTGTCTGTGCACTCACCCATTTGTGCTTCTGGTAGAGACAGAGAGAAGGAGAGACAGAGAGTGTGTGTGTGTGTGCCTGTATCCTTGTTTATATGGGCGTGCCTGTGTCTTTGTCTCTTTACAGTTTCAGTCAGGGTCTAAATTCTCGCCGTCCCCCACGCACACGCCAGAAGAATTTAGACGATGTAAGGGAAGTGATCAGAACTCACAAGTACATTTGAAGCAGATATTCAGGGGTGATTTCCAGTGTGTGACGGAAGGGGCACTGTGAACGCGAAATATATGAAAAAGCATTCCCAGCGTTTCCTCCATGGTTTTCAGAGGAGTATTAACGTTCACTTGTTCAATTCTTTCACAGTGAGGCACTTGCCCGAGAAGGACTCCGAAGCTCCTCTGAGGAAACTGTTGTGAGCCGTCCCGGTAAGAGTTACAAAAGGCCGGTTATTCAAGACCATCTCTTTCTCCTGATAGAAATTAGTCAAAGACCCTGCCTCCCAAAGGGCCGATGTGGAGACCATGCGCATACAGCGCTTTCTTATTTTCCTCGTCTCTGTTCCCCTTTGGAGTGCAGAACGGTGTAAGAAGTTGGGTCCCCGAACTGTTGCCCGAAACAGTATTGTCTGACAAATGTTGGTTTCTTTTCGAGGCTGTCGTCCGTCCGTCCGTCCGTCCTGCCTTTTTGAAAGACTGGAGAGTCAGGAGCTCTCGCTGTTGTCGTAGATCACGGGAGGTTAGCTAGTCAACACGCAGGGTGTGGTTCACCGGCGCTTCTTAACTTCGCTGTAGGGTCTCCGGTGCTGCGCTTTGGCCTCTGTGACGGACAAGTGTGCACGTGTTAGACGTACAAACTCCAGGTTACCTCACATAGGCATGCAATATACTAAATGGCCCTCTCAAACCAAGAAAAAGTAAAGGCTCGCGAAGGTGGTCTCTTGTTTTGGCGACTGCAAGTAAATCATTGGAGCGTGACTCCAATATCTTTCTTGATTGCAGCTTTTGCTCTCCGTGCATTGAGATTCTCTCATTGTCATCATTACAGACCTCAGATTCTCTGAAAACTAACGTGTTCTCAGGCGTAATGCACGGTATTGCATCCTCTTCCTGCTTTCTCTCCCAAGTAACCAAATTGGAGACGTCTGCGTTTGTGCTCAGGACAGCTGCTGCGTTTGGACCGTTTTCACTTTCTCTTTTGTTTTCGTAATTTAGTCCACTCCCCTGTGAAGGCCACTAAGTCAGCTAATACCTTACATTAGGGTTAGTGACTCGGTCTTCCGCGTTTAGTCCCATTACTTCCTCTTGATTTGCTCAGTGCTCTAAGGTCGGAACGTGGGTCGTCGTTGCCACTCTAGGCGATATCTGTTCGTGGTGGCTACACCCTGCACACATTTTTATCTTTCAATTCTGATTTTTTCCAAAAGGAGTTCCCTGGAGATTGGGCCAGTGTGTGCATGTGAATGGAAGCGAGAGGAGCCCCGAGCCCCCCGAGTGATGGAATTAGGGCATGTGCCAAGCCACCCAGAGGGTGGATGCTGGGAATGGAGCTCAGCTCCTCTGCAGCTTCCTTGGGTCGGGCGGTTCCACTGAAAGCTAGACAGTTGGAACTTCCCTGCTGGAGGAACTTCTCCGGGTCTTTCCATGTGGGGATGCTAGGAATTCTCCCCACGGCACGGCTCCGTAGGCACTCCAAAAGAGCACCGTGCTTATTTCTCTGGTGGTGTCAATCTCTGGCGCTTTTGGGGAGGAGGCCGGAAAGCAAAGCGTGAGCCTGGGAGCGGGGTTGGTTCGGGGCCACGTGCGCTGCGCACAGCTGTGTACCTTCAGTTGTCAGTGCCGGCGTCGTTCCGTCGTTCCCCTTTTTCTTCACTGCAGACATACGGAGGATTGAAGTAAGACTTTGGAGTGAATTCATTGTCTGGATGTGGGTCTCTGATCTAGAGTAGTGAAGAGAATAGCCTCCCCAAGAGTCTCTAGTCACCGGACACTTGCCTTCCCCACCGCAGAGTCTCATCCTGGACGGAGTGACTGAACCCGGTGTCCCCTTGCTAGTCTCCTTAACTTCCTGTGTCCTATTTTTGTCGAGTTCTCACCGAACCTGTTTTTCCTTTCCCTTCAGAGAATCGTGACGGTGTGATGGACGAGGCCGCGGCCAGGTAGGGTTTTGTCGACTTTGAGATAGACACACTTTGCAGAATATCAAAATAAGAAGCCCGGCCTTGATGAGTTATGGCGATCCACTGTTTTCAATGCATGGCTTCTCCCCTGGGACACATGGCTGTGAGATGTAAACACTCAGAAGGACACAGAAAGGCCTGATGAGCAACGAAACGGCTGGGAGTAGATTTAGAGAAACAGTATGGGAAAAGTGTGCTCACTTGTGAGCGTTCGGTGCAGAAATGTATCTAGGCAGCAATCATCACCCTGGTCTATCACCCACCCTCACCGGAGGGAGCCGGGGACTCGATGACAATTCTGTGGTATTTCACAGAAGTGGGTGTCGTGTTTGCTGGGTGTGGGAGGTGAATGAATTGGAGGATGAATGAAACGGGAGTGCCATGCCATTGGATGTGTAACTAAGAAACCCAGCGCTTCCTGTAGCCAGGTGTCTGGCCTGTGACACCGTCTTCCATCTCTGTGTGCGCGCGTGTGGGTATGCTCGTGTGTATGTGATCACGCGTGTGTGTTTTCACGAGGGCATTCTGCTGTTGGGTTAGCGGAAGCCTAACATCTTCCCGTACCTTTCATGTGAGACAATTCTTGTGTGTGAAAGTAGTCAGTAATCCTGCTTATCCACTGAGGAACAGATGAAGCTGCTTCCTCATTTTCCAGTATCAGTTGAAATGGGAACTCATAAGACCAGTCATTGAGAGTGTGTGGTAAACGCTTGGGACGTGATTCTGAAGTGGATTCCATTCTTTCCCGTTTCAGTGCGACTCCGCGTGTGCCTCCACCACCAGCGCCTGGTGAGACGTTGCTGGAGACCGGTGGGAGTGAGTATGCTTACTGATATGTACCTTAGATGATACTGTCATAAATCAATTTCAGGAGTTGACTCCATGAAGGGGGGAAGAAATTGAAGTGTGAGTGACAGGAATATGATTTCTTAGTTCTCTTTTTAAATTTTTACTTCCTATTTTGTGGATGCTCTGAAGATTTTAGACAGTGTATAGTAATTCTATGCAAAGTCTTTTTCCGATATCCTCCCAGATCCTCAGCAACTACCCAGGAAGGCAAGCACCACCACTCCCTGTCACCCCCATTTTTAAAATTTAGCGGCAAAGATGAGCATGTGTGTGTATCACACCGAGCATCGCGTGTTCTCTCCTCCCCAGAGCATGGTAACAATTCCTAAGGGCAGGGAAATTCACGCCTTTTGTCCTAGGTGATGAGACTCCTTAGGTCACATTCCTGAATCCAGATGCTTCCCCCCCCCCACCCCCCCCCCCGCCGTCCCCAGGGCAAGTTCATCCCATGGAGACTGGTGATCCTGTCTAGGGCGGAAGCTTCGTGCCCACGTCTTCCCTCCACGCTATGGTCTAGTCTGTATTAGGCATGCTGAGGCCCTGTGCCCACGATGGCACCCGTGGTGTATTGAAACGTGCTGTCGTGCCTCACTCACCACCTCTAGATCCTACGTTTCTGCCCCCGCCTTCCTTCACGCTCACTCAGTTCTCAGAATCATCCACGTCCACTCAAAGAGTTTTTAACACGTGAGAACTCTTGCTTTATGTCCTCCCCTTCTCTAAAATCGTTCAGGGATTGCTTCCAAAGGCCAGCTCTGTGCTCTCCGTGCTGCCCCTCCGAGTGTTCCCCACGGGCGTTGTGGGCAGTCTAAGCATCCTTGCCCTTTCCGAGACTTGGTGGCGTCCAGGAGCGTGTCTGTATCCGTGCTTCCCATACGTGGTCACCAGACATCCTGCGCCCGTGTGTCCGGGAGTTTCCTCCCGAGGGCAACAATCCCGGTAACCCCATGGACGGCTGGAGCAGCACATTAGTATTTTGACACGCTCCGTCTGATGAGGACGCTTCTTTGGCGTTCACTCTGTGACCCTCTGAGGTCATTAGTTTCAGATCACATCCTTCTGCCCAGGTTCCTTTTGGGTAATAATGTTGAACTTCTACGCCACCTTTGCCTTTTTAATACACCGAGAGTGGAACGGATGTTGTCGGTGCCTAGAGTGCTGACAGACGAACGTCCCTGGCAGAGGTCTCCAGAAGGATCTCAGCAGATGGGGTACCCACAAACCTTTAGTCGATGTCTCTGTCTGATGTGTGATGTTGTTATGCCGTAGTTGTTAGAACCTGTCTTTTGTCTCTCTGTTAGAATCCGATGATGCTGTCACCGGGGAGCCTTCACCCAGGTAAGATTCCTAGACCTGAGACCACAAGCGGTGCTACAAGGCCACACAGATAGAACGCTAGCCCGTCTTTCTCAGACTCTGACCCAGGTCCCCGGTGCTGTGCTGAATGCCAGCTCTGTCTTGTCACCAGCCAAGGAGGAAAGAAGTATATTTGAAGTGGGAAGCATTGCTTTGCGTCCGGTTCCCACGTAGGGCTCTGGTTCCTGTCAGCTGTTAACTGCTGAAGGTCCAGGCCTCTGAATGAGAGGTGAAGCTCCTCCTGTTAGTCACAGACATTGATGCAAACTGACTCTCCCTACATGGGCAAGAGAGTTGTATACACACAGTGATTTCTGGACACTCCAGGTATCGACTCAGTGTAGACCCTGATAGTAGTCGTGTCAGACCCAGGGTTCTGAACTTGTTTTACCTTCTCCCGGTTCAGAAGGTTTTAGGGCAGGTATTAACATCAGTACCGGAAAGACCCTGCCCTTGTGCTTAGTTTTCCTGTGTCCACCTCTGCAGTATCATTTGACGCGTCTCATTCATTCAGCCAAGGCATCGATCAAAATTCAGTAGGCCGTTTTGAAATTGCTCCTTTTTCGCAAATTGAAAGCAGAGAGGTAGGAAGAAGGGTGCTCATTCACACTCTTCTCACTGAACCACGCTCACGTGGAGGTGACTGTTGAGTACGGGAACACGGAGGTTGAGGTTTCAGAGGCCACCCACGAACAAATCGTTGGAAAGGAGAGGAGTTCGAAATCCCTTAGCCCGTGAGAATATTGCCAGCCTGAGCAGGAGTCAGGTTTTCAGTGAATCGGACCCCAGACTGGGCAGAGTGTCTGACTCATTGAAGTTCTGAGAAAATGTCAGGGAAGGAGTCAGGGTGCTACGCAGGCATAAGTGCGGGAATCAGCCAGGAATTCTAACAGCTTTCACTGCATAGGTCCACGGACCTGGGTTAATGCAACCAGCGAATCACAGCTTGAGGAAGAAATAGAACCCTCCTTCCCATCCAGTGTGAGGGAATGCGTGTGCGTGTGTGTGTAGGGGGTGTACGAAGGGATGTGTGTGTGTGTGTGTGTGTGTGTGTGTGTCTGTGCACTCACCCATTTGTGCTTCTGGTAGAGACAGAGAGAAGGAGAGACAGAGAGTGTGTGTGTGTGTGCCTGTATCCTTGTTTATATGGGCGTGCCTGTGTCTTTGTCTCTTTACAGTTTCAGTCAGGGTCTAAATTCTCGCCGTCCCCCACGCACACGCCAGAAGAATTTAGACGATGTAAGGGAAGTGATCAGAACTCACAAGTACATTTGAAGCAGATATTCAGGGGTGATTTCCAGTGTGTGACGGAAGGGGCACTGTGAACGCGAAATATATGAAAAAGCATTCCCAGCGTTTCCTCCATGGTTTTCAGAGGAGTATTAACGTTCACTTGTTCAATTCTTTCACAGTGAGGCACTTGCCCGAGAAGGACTCCGAAGCTCCTCTGAGGAAACTGTTGTGAG
Source organism: Eospalax fontanierii (assembly GCA_035773235.1). NCBI lineage: Eukaryota > Metazoa > Chordata > Mammalia > Rodentia > Spalacidae > Eospalax > Eospalax fontanierii. The sequence goes on from CM069554.1 coordinate 12,175,135, forward strand.
CCGTCCCGGTAAGAGTTACAAAAGGCCGGTTATTCAAGACCATCTCTTTCTCCTGATAGAAATTAGTCAAAGACCCTGCCTCCCAAAGGGCCGATGTGGAGACCATGCGCATACAGCGCTTTCTTATTTTCCTCGTCTCTGTTCCCCTTTGGAGTGCAGAACGGTGTAAGAAGTTGGGTCCCCGAACTGTTGCCCGAAACAGTATTGTCTGACAAATGTTGGTTTCTTTTCGAGGCTGTCGTCCGTCCGTCCGTCCGTCCTGCCTTTTTGAAAGACTGGAGAGTCAGGAGCTCTCGCTGTTGTCGTAGATCACGGGAGGTTAGCTAGTCAACACGCAGGGTGTGGTTCACCGGCGGCGCTTCTTAACTTCGCTGTAGGGTCTCCGGTGCTGCGCTTTGGCCTCTGTGACGGACAAGTGTGCACGTGTTAGACGTACAAACTCCAGGTTACCTCACATAGGCATGCAATATACTAAATGGCCCTCTCAAACCAAGAAAAAGTAAAGGCTCGCGAAGGTGGTCTCTTGTTTTGGCGACTGCAAGTAAATCATTGGAGCGTGACTCCAATATCTTTCTTGATTGCAGCTTTTGCTCTCCCTGCATTGAGATTCTCTCATTGTCATCATTAGAGACCTCAGATTCTCTGAAAACTAACGTGTTCTCAGGCGTAATGCACGGTATTGCATCCTCTTCCTGCTTTCTCTCCCAAGTAACCAAATTGGAGACGTCTGCGTTTGTGCTCAGGACAGCTGCTGCGTTTGGACCGTTTTCACTTTCTCTTTTGTTTTCGTAATTTAGTCCACTCCCCTGTGAAGGCCACTAAGTCAGCTAATACCTTACATTAGGGTTAGTGACTCGGTCTTCCGCGTTTAGTCCCATTACTTCCTCTTGATTTGCTCAGTGCTCTAAGGTCGGAACGTGGGTCGTCGTTGCCACTCTAGGCGATATCTGTTCGTGGTGGCTACACCCTGCACACATTTTTATCTTTCAATTCTGATTTTTTCCAAAAGGAGTTCCCTGGAGATTGGGCCAGTGTGTGCATGTGAATGGAAGCGAGAGGAGCCCCGAGCCCCCCGAGTGATGGAATTAGGGCATGTGCCAAGCCACCCAGAGGGTGGATGCTGGGAATGGAGCTCAGCTCCTCTGCAGCTTCCTTGGGTCGGGCGGTTCCACTGAAAGCTAGACAGTTGGAACTTCCCTGCTGGAGGAACTTCTCCGGGTCTTTCCATGTGGGGATGCTAGGAATTCTCCCCACGGCACGGCTCCGTAGGCACTCCAAAAGAGCACCGTGCTTATTTCTCTGGTGGTGTCAATCTCTGGCGCTTTTGGGGAGGAGGCCGGAAAGCAAAGCGTGAGCCTGGGAGCGGGGTTGGTTCGGGGCCACGTGCGCTGCGCACAGCTGTGTACCTTCAGTTGTCAGTGCCGGCGTCGTTCCGTCGTTCCCCTTTTTCTTCACTGCAGACATACGGAGGATTGAAGTAAGACTTTGGAGTGAATTCATTGTCTGGATGTGGGTCTCTGATCTAGAGTAGTGAAGAGAATAGCCTCCCCAAGAGTCTCTAGTCACCGGACACTTGCCTTCCCCACCGCAGAGTCTCATCCTGGACGGAGTGACTGAACCCGGTGTCCCCTTGCTAGTCTCCTTAACTTCCTGTGTCCTATTTTTGTCGAGTTCTCACCGAACCTGTTTTTCCTTTCCCTTCAGAGAATCGTGACGGTGTGATGGACGAGGCCGCGGCCAGGTAGGGTTTTGTCGACTTTGAGATAGACACACTTTGCAGAATATCAAAATAAGAAGCCCGGCCTTGATGAGTTATGGCGATCCACTGTTTTCAATGCATGGCTTCTCCCCTGGGACACATGGCTGTGAGATGTAAACACTCAGAAGGACACAGAAAGGCCTGATGAGCAACGAAACGGCTGGGAGTAGATTTAGAGAAACAGTATGGGAAAAGTGTGCTCACTTGTGAGCGTTCGGTGCAGAAATGTATCTAGGCAGCAATCATCACCCTGGTCTATCACCCACCCTCACCGGAGGGAGCCGGGGACTCGATGACAATTCTGTGGTATTTCACAGAAGTGGGTGTCGTGTTTGCTGGGTGTGGGAGGTGAATGAATTGGAGGATGAATGAAACGGGAGTGCCATGCCATTGGATGTGTAACTAAGAAACCCAGCGCTTCCTGTAGCCAGGTGTCTGGCCTGTGACACCGTCTTCCATCTCTGTGTGCGCGCGTGTGGGTATGCTCGTGTGTATGTGATCACGCGTGTGTGTTTTCACGAGGGCATTCTGCTGTTGGGTTAGCGGAAGCCTAACATCTTCCCGTACCTTTCATGTGAGACAATTCTTGTGTGTGAAAGTAGTCAGTAATCCTGCTTATCCACTGAGGAACAGATGAAGCTGCTTCCTCATTTTCCAGTATCAGTTGAAATGGGAACTCATAAGACCAGTCATTGAGAGTGTGTGGTAAACGCTTGGGACGTGATTCTGAAGTGGATTCCATTCTTTCCCGTTTCAGTGCGACTCCGCGTGTGCCTCCACCACCAGCGCCTGGTGAGACGTTGCTGGAGACCGGTGGGAGTGAGTATGCTTACTGATATGTACCTTAGATGATACTGTCATAAATCAATTTCAGGAGTTGACTCCATGAAGGGGGGAAGAAATTGAAGTGTGAGTGACAGGAATATGATTTCTTAGTTCTCTTTTTAAATTTTTACTTCCTATTTTGTGGATGCTCTGAAGATTTTAGACAGTGTATAGTAATTCTATGCAAAGTCTTTTTCCGATATCCTCCCAGATCCTCAGCAACTACCCAGGAAGGCAAGCACCACCACTCCCTGTCACCCCCATTTTTAAAATTTAGCGGCAAAGATGAGCATGTGTGTGTATCACACCGAGCATCGCGTGTTCTCTCCTCCCCAGAGCATGGTAACAATTCCTAAGGGCAGGGAAATTCACGCCTTTTGTCCTAGGTGATGAGACTCCTTAGGTCACATTCCTGAATCCAGATGCTTCCCCCCCCCCACCCCCCCCCCCGCCGTCCCCAGGGCAAGTTCATCCCATGGAGACTGGTGATCCTGTCTAGGGCGGAAGCTTCGTGCCCACGTCTTCCCTCCACGCTATGGTCTAGTCTGCATTAGGCATGCTGAGGCCCTGTGCCCACGATGGCACCCGTGGTGTATTGAAACGTGCTGTCGTGCCTCACTCACCACCTCTAGATCCTACGTTTCTGCCCCCGCCTTCCTTCACGCTCACTCAGTTCTCAGAATCATCCACGTCCACTCAAAGAGTTTTTAACACGTGAGAACTCTTGCTTTATGTCCTCCCCTTCTCTAAAATCGTTCAGGGATTGCTTCCAAAGGCCAGCTCTGTGCTCTCCGTGCTGCCCCTCCGAGTGTTCCCCACGGGCGTTGTGGGCAGTCTAAGCATCCTTGCCCTTTCCGAGACTTGGTGGCGTCCAGGAGCGTGTCTGTATCCGTGCTTCCCATACGTGGTCACCAGACATCCTGCGCCCGTGTGTCCGGGAGTTTCCTCCCGAGGGCAACAATCCCGGTAACCCCATGGACGGCTGGAGCAGCACATTAGTATTTTGACACGCTCCGTCTGATGAGGACGCTTCTTTGGCGTTCACTCTGTGACCCTCTGAGGTCATTAGTTTCAGATCACATCCTTCTGCCCAGGTTCCTTTTGGGTAATAATGTTGAACTTCTACGCCACCTTTGCCTTTTTAATACACCGAGAGTGGAACGGATGTTGTCGGTGCCTAGAGTGCTGACAGACGAACGTCCCTGGCAGAGGTCTCCAGAAGGATCTCAGCAGATGGGGTACCCACAAACCTTTAGTCGATGTCTCTGTCTGATGTGTGATGTTGTTACGCCGTAGTTGTTAGAACCTGTCTTTTGTCTCTCTGTTAGAATCCGATGATGCTGTCACCGGGGAGCCTTCACCCAGGTAAGATTCCTAGACCTGAGACCACAAGCGGTGCTACAAGGCCACACAGATAGAACGCTAGCCCGTCTTTCTCAGACTCTGACCCAGGTCCCCGGTGCTGTGCTGAATGCCAGCTCTGTCTTGTCACCAGCCAAGGAGGAAAGAAGTATATTTGAAGTGGGAAGCATTGCTTTGCGTCCGGTTCCCACGTAGGGCTCTGGTTCCTGTCAGCTGTTAACTGCTGAAGGTCCAGGCCTCTGAATGAGAGGTGAAGCTCCTCCTGTTAGTCACAGACATTGATGCAAACTGACTCTCCCTACATGGGCAAGAGAGTTGTATACACACAGTGATTTCTGGACACTCCAGGTATCGACTCAGTGTAGACCCTGATAGTAGTCGTGTCAGACCCAGGGTTCTGAACTTGTTTTACCTTCTCCCGGTTCAGAAGGTTTTAGGGCAGGTATTAACATCAGTACCGGAAAGACCCTGCCCTTGTGCTTAGTTTTCCTGTGTCCACCTCTGCAGTATCATTTGACGCGTCTCATTCATTCAGCCAAGGCATCGATCAAAATTCAGTAGGCCGTTTTGAAATTGCTCCTTTTTCGCAAATTGAAAGCAGAGAGGTAGAAAGAAGGGTGCTCATTCACACTCTTCTCACTGAACCACGCTCACGTGGAGGTGACTGTTGAGTACGGGAACACGGAGGTTGAGGTTTCAGAGGCCACCCAGGAACAAATCGTTGGAAAGGAGAGGAGTTCGAAATCCCTTAGCCCGTGAGAATATTGCCAGCCTGAGCAGGAGTCAGGTTTTCAGTGAATCGGACCCCAGACTGGGCAGAGTGTCTAAGACTCATTGAAGTTCTGAGAAAATGTCAGGGAAGGAGTCAGGGTGCTACGCAGGCATAAGTGCGGGAATCAGCCAGGAATTCTAACAGCTTTCACTGCATAGGTCCACGGACCTGGGTTAATGCAACCAGCGAATCACAGCTTGAGGAAGAAATAGAACCCTCCTTCCCATCCAGTGTGAGGGAATGCGTGTGCGTGTGTGTGTAGGGGGTGTACGAAGGGATGTGTGTGTGTGTGTGTGTGTGTGTGTGTGTGTGTGTCTGTGCACTCACCCATTTGTGCTTCTGGTAGAGACAGAGAGAAGGAGAGACAGAGAGTGTGTGTGTGTGTGCCTGTATCCTTGTTTATATGGGCGTGCCTGTGTCTTTGTCTCTTTACAGTTTCAGTCAGGGTCTAAATTCTCGCCGTCCCCCACGCACACGCCAGAAGAATTTAGACGATGTAAGGGAAGTGATCAGAACTCACAAGTACATTTGAAGCAGATATTCAGGGGTGATTTCCAGTGTGTGACGGAAGGGGCACTGTGAACGCGAAATATATGAAAAAGCATTCCCAGCGTTTCCTCCATGGTTTTCAGAGGAGTATTAACGTTCACTTGTTCAATTCTTTCACAGTGAGGCACTTGCCCGAGAAGGACTCCGAAGCTCCTCTGAGGAAACTGTTGTGAGCCGTCCCGGTAAGAGTTACAAAAGGCCGGTTATTCAAGACCATCTCTTTCTCCTGATAGAAATTAGTCAAAGACCCTGCCTCCCAAAGGGCCGATGTGGAGACCATGCGCATACAGCGCTTTCTTATTTTCCTCGTCTCTGTTCCCCTTTGGAGTGCAGAACGGTGTAAGAAGTTGGGTCCCCGAACTGTTGCCCGAAACAGTATTGTCTGACAAATGTTGGTTTCTTTTCGAGGCTGTCGTCCGTCCGTCCGTCCGTCCTGCCTTTTTGAAAGACTGGAGAGTCAGGAGCTCTCGCTGTTGTCGTAGATCACGGGAGGTTAGCTAGTCAACACGCAGGGTGTGGTTCACCGGCGGCGCTTCTTAACTTCGCTGTAGGGTCTCCGGTGCTGCGCTTTGGCCTCTGTGACGGACAAGTGTGCACGTGTTAGACGTACAAACTCCAGGTTACCTCACATAGGCATGCAATATACTAAATGGCCCTCTCAAACCAAGAAAAAGTAAAGGCTCGCGAAGGTGGTCTCTTGTTTTGGCGACTGCAAGTAAATCATTGGAGCGTGACTCCAATATCTTTCTTGATTGCAGCTTTTGCTCTCCCTGCATTGAGATTCTCTCATTGTCATCATTAGAGACCTCAGATTCTCTGAAAACTAACGTGTTCTCAGGCGTAATGCACGGTATTGCATCCTCTTCCTGCTTTCTCTCCCAAGTAACCAAATTGGAGACGTCTGCGTTTGTGCTCAGGACAGCTGCTGCGTTTGGACCGTTTTCACTTTCTCTTTTGTTTTCGTAATTTAGTCCACTCCCCTGTGAAGGCCACTAAGTCAGCTAATACCTTACATTAGGGTTAGTGACTCGGTCTTCCGCGTTTAGTCCCATTACTTCCTCTTGATTTGCTCAGTGCTCTAAGGTCGGAACGTGGGTCGTCGTTGCCACTCTAGGCGATATCTGTTCGTGGTGGCTACACCCTGCACACATTTTTATCTTTCAATTCTGATTTTTTCCAAAAGGAGTTCCCTGGAGATTGGGCCAGTGTGTGCATGTGAATGGAAGCGAGAGGAGCCCCGAGCCCCCCGAGTGATGGAATTAGGGCATGTGCCAAGCCACCCAGAGGGTGGATGCTGGGAATGGAGCTCAGCTCCTCTGCAGCTTCCTTGGGTCGGGCGGTTCCACTGAAAGCTAGACAGTTGGAACTTCCCTGCTGGAGGAACTTCTCCGGGTCTTTCCATGTGGGGATGCTAGGAATTCTCCCCACGGCACGGCTCCGTAGGCACTCCAAAAGAGCACCGTGCTTATTTCTCTGGTGGTGTCAATCTCTGGCGCTTTTGGGGAGGAGGCCGGAAAGCAAAGCGTGAGCCTGGGAGCGGGGTTGGTTCGGGGCCACGTGCGCTGCGCACAGCTGTGTACCTTCAGTTGTCAGTGCCGGCGTCGTTCCGTCGTTCCCCTTTTTCTTCACTGCAGACATACGGAGGATTGAAGTAAGACTTTGGAGTGAATTCATTGTCTGGATGTGGGTCTCTGATCTAGAGTAGTGAAGAGAATAGCCTCCCCAAGAGTCTCTAGTCACCGGACACTTGCCTTCCCCACCGCAGAGTCTCATCCTGGACGGAGTGACTGAACCCGGTGTCCCCTTGCTAGTCTCCTTAACTTCCTGTGTCCTATTTTTGTCGAGTTCTCACCGAACCTGTTTTTCCTTTCCCTTCAGAGAATCGTGACGGTGTGATGGACGAGGCCGCGGCCAGGTAGGGTTTTGTCGACTTTGAGATAGACACACTTTGCAGAATATCAAAATAAGAAGCCCGGCCTTGATGAGTTATGGCGATCCACTGTTTTCAATGCATGGCTTCTCCCCTGGGACACATGGCTGTGAGATGTAAACACTCAGAAGGACACAGAAAGGCCTGATGAGCAACGAAACGGCTGGGAGTAGATTTAGAGAAACAGTATGGGAAAAGTGTGCTCACTTGTGAGCGTTCGGTGCAGAAATGTATCTAGGCAGCAATCATCACCCTGGTCTATCACCCACCCTCACCGGAGGGAGCCGGGGACTCGATGACAATTCTGTGGTATTTCACAGAAGTGGGTGTCGTGTTTGCTGGGTGTGGGAGGTGAATGAATTGGAGGATGAATGAAACGGGAGTGCCATGCCATTGGATGTGTAACTAAGAAACCCAGCGCTTCCTGTAGCCAGGTGTCTGGCCTGTGACACCGTCTTCCATCTCTGTGTGCGCGCGTGTGGGTATGCTCGTGTGTATGTGATCACGCGTGTGTGTTTTCACGAGGGCATTCTGCTGTTGGGTTAGCGGAAGCCTAACATCTTCCCGTACCTTTCATGTGAGACAATTCTTGTGTGTGAAAGTAGTCAGTAATCCTGCTTATCCACTGAGGAACAGATGAAGCTGCTTCCTCATTTTCCAGTATCAGTTGAAATGGGAACTCATAAGACCAGTCATTGAGAGTGTGTGGTAAACGCTTGGGACGTGATTCTGAAGTGGATTCCATTCTTTCCCGTTTCAGTGCGACTCCGCGTGTGCCTCCACCACCAGCGCCTGGTGAGACGTTGCTGGAGACCGGTGGGAGTGAGTATGCTTACTGATATGTACCTTAGATGATACTGTCATAAATCAATTTCAGGAGTTGACTCCATGAAGGGGGGAAGAAATTGAAGTGTGAGTGACAGGAATATGATTTCTTAGTTCTCTTTTTAAATTTTTACTTCCTATTTTGTGGATGCTCTGAAGATTTTAGACAGTGTATAGTAATTCTATGCAAAGTCTTTTTCCGATATCCTCCCAGATCCTCAGCAACTACCCAGGAAGGCAAGCACCACCACTCCCTGTCACCCCCATTTTTAAAATTTAGCGGCAAAGATGAGCATGTGTGTGTATCACACCGAGCATCGCGTGTTCTCTCCTCCCCAGAGCATGGTAACAATTCCTAAGGGCAGGGAAATTCACGCCTTTTGTCCTAGGTGATGAGACTCCTTAGGTCACATTCCTGAATCCAGATGCTTCCCCCCCCCCACCCCCCCCCCCGCCGTCCCCAGGGCAAGTTCATCCCATGGAGACTGGTGATCCTGTCTAGGGCGGAAGCTTCGTGCCCACGTCTTCCCTCCACGCTATGGTCTAGTCTGCATTAGGCATGCTGAGGCCCTGTGCCCACGATGGCACCCGTGGTGTATTGAAACGTGCTGTCGTGCCTCACTCACCACCTCTAGATCCTACGTTTCTGCCCCCGCCTTCCTTCACGCTCACTCAGTTCTCAGAATCATCCACGTCCACTCAAAGAGTTTTTAACACGTGAGAACTCTTGCTTTATGTCCTCCCCTTCTCTAAAATCGTTCAGGGATTGCTTCCAAAGGCCAGCTCTGTGCTCTCCGTGCTGCCCCTCCGAGTGTTCCCCACGGGCGTTGTGGGCAGTCTAAGCATCCTTGCCCTTTCCGAGACTTGGTGGCGTCCAGGAGCGTGTCTGTATCCGTGCTTCCCATACGTGGTCACCAGACATCCTGCGCCCGTGTGTCCGGGAGTTTCCTCCCGAGGGCAACAATCCCGGTAACCCCATGGACGGCTGGAGCAGCACATTAGTATTTTGACACGCTCCGTCTGATGAGGACGCTTCTTTGGCGTTCACTCTGTGACCCTCTGAGGTCATTAGTTTCAGATCACATCCTTCTGCCCAGGTTCCTTTTGGGTAATAATGTTGAACTTCTACGCCACCTTTGCCTTTTTAATACACCGAGAGTGGAACGGATGTTGTCGGTGCCTAGAGTGCTGACAGACGAACGTCCCTGGCAGAGGTCTCCAGAAGGATCTCAGCAGATGGGGTACCCACAAACCTTTAGTCGATGTCTCTGTCTGATGTGTGATGTTGTTACGCCGTAGTTGTTAGAACCTGTCTTTTGTCTCTCTGTTAGAATCCGATGATGCTGTCACCGGGGAGCCTTCACCCAGGTAAGATTCCTAGACCTGAGACCACAAGCGGTGCTACAAGGCCACACAGATAGAACGCTAGCCCGTCTTTCTCAGACTCTGACCCAGGTCCCCGGTGCTGTGCTGAATGCCAGCTCTGTCTTGTCACCAGCCAAGGAGGAAAGAAGTATATTTGAAGTGGGAAGCATTGCTTTGCGTCCGGTTCCCACGTAGGGCTCTGGTTCCTGTCAGCTGTTAACTGCTGAAGGTCCAGGCCTCTGAATGAGAGGTGAAGCTCCTCCTGTTAGTCACAGACATTGATGCAAACTGACTCTCCCTACATGGGCAAGAGAGTTGTATACACACAGTGATTTCTGGACACTCCAGGTATCGACTCAGTGTAGACCCTGATAGTAGTCGTGTCAGACCCAGGGTTCTGAACTTGTTTTACCTTCTCCCGGTTCAGAAGGTTTTAGGGCAGGTATTAACATCAGTACCGGAAAGACCCTGCCCTTGTGCTTAGTTTTCCTGTGTCCACCTCTGCAGTATCATTTGACGCGTCTCATTCATTCAGCCAAGGCATCGATCAAAATTCAGTAGGCCGTTTTGAAATTGCTCCTTTTTCGCAAATTGAAAGCAGAGAGGTAGAAAGAAGGGTGCTCATTCACACTCTTCTCACTGAACCACGCTCACGTGGAGGTGACTGTTGAGTACGGGAACACGGAGGTTGAGGTTTCAGAGGCCACCCAGGAACAAATCGTTGGAAAGGAGAGGAGTTCGAAATCCCTTAGCCCGTGAGAATATTGCCAGCCTGAGCAGGAGTCAGGTTTTCAGTGAATCGGACCCCAGACTGGGCAGAGTGTCTAAGACTCATTGAAGTTCTGAGAAAATGTCAGGGAAGGAGTCAGGGTGCTACGCAGGCATAAGTGCGGGAATCAGCCAGGAATTCTAACAGCTTTCACTGCATAGGTCCACGGACCTGGGTTAATGCAACCAGCGAATCACAGCTTGAGGAAGAAATAGAACCCTCCTTCCCATCCAGTGTGAGGGAATGCGTGTGCGTGTGTGTGTAGGGGGTGTACGAAGGGATGTGTGTGTGTGTGTGTCTGTGCACTCACCCATTTGTGCTTCTGGTAGAGACAGAGAGAAGGAGAGACAGAGAGTGTGTGTGTGTGTGCCTGTATCCTTGTTTATATGGGCGTGCCTGTGTCTTTGTCTCTTTACAGTTTCAGTCAGGGTCTAAATTCTCGCCGTCCCCCACGCACACGCCAGAAGAATTTAGACGATGTAAGGGAAGTGATCAGAACTCACAAGTACATTTGAAGCAGATATTCAGGGGTGATTTCCAGTGTGTGACGGAAGGGGCACTGTGAACGCGAAATATATGAAAAAGCATTCCCAGCGTTTCCTCCATGGTTTTCAGAGGAGTATTAACGTTCACTTGTTCAATTCTTTCACAGTGAGGCACTTGCCCGAGAAGGACTCCGAAGCTCCTCTGAGGAAACTGTTGTGAGCCGTCCCGGTAAGAGTTACAAAAGGCCGGTTATTCAAGACCATCTCTTTCTCCTGATAGAAATTAGTCAAAGACCCTGCCTCCCAAAGGGCCGATGTGGAGACCATGCGCATACAGCGCTTTCTTATTTTCCTCGTCTCTGTTCCCCTTTGGAGTGCAGAACGGTGTAAGAAGTTGGGTCCCCGAACTGTTGCCCGAAACAGTATTGTCTGACAAATGTTGGTTTCTTTTCGAGGCTGTCGTCCGTCCGTCCGTCCGTCCTGCCTTTTTGAAAGACTGGAGAGTCAGGAGCTCTCGCTGTTGTCGTAGATCACGGGAGGTTAGCTAGTCAACACGCAGGGTGTGGTTCACCGGCGCTTCTTAACTTCGCTGTAGGGTCTCCGGTGCTGCGCTTTGGCCTCTGTGACGGACAAGTGTGCACGTGTTAGACGTACAAACTCCAGGTTACCTCACATAGGCATGCAATATACTAAATGGCCCTCTCAAACCAAGAAAAAGTAAAGGCTCGCGAAGGTGGTCTCTTGTTTTGGCGACTGCAAGTAAATCATTGGAGCGTGACTCCAATATCTTTCTTGATTGCAGCTTTTGCTCTCCGTGCATTGAGATTCTCTCATTGTCATCATTACAGACCTCAGATTCTCTGAAAACTAACGTGTTCTCAGGCGTAATGCACGGTATTGCATCCTCTTCCTGCTTTCTCTCCCAAGTAACCAAATTGGAGACGTCTGCGTTTGTGCTCAGGACAGCTGCTGCGTTTGGACCGTTTTCACTTTCTCTTTTGTTTTCGTAATTTAGTCCACTCCCCTGTGAAGGCCACTAAGTCAGCTAATACCTTACATTAGGGTTAGTGACTCGGTCTTCCGCGTTTAGTCCCATTACTTCCTCTTGATTTGCTCAGTGCTCTAAGGTCGGAACGTGGGTCGTCGTTGCCACTCTAGGCGATATCTGTTCGTGGTGGCTACACCCTGCACACATTTTTATCTTTCAATTCTGATTTTTTCCAAAAGGAGTTCCCTGGAGATTGGGCCAGTGTGTGCATGTGAATGGAAGCGAGAGGAGCCCCGAGCCCCCCGAGTGATGGAATTAGGGCATGTGCCAAGCCACCCAGAGGGTGGATGCTGGGAATGGAGCTCAGCTCCTCTGCAGCTTCCTTGGGTCGGGCGGTTCCACTGAAAGCTAGACAGTTGGAACTTCCCTGCTGGAGGAACTTCTCCGGGTCTTTCCATGTGGGGATGCTAGGAATTCTCCCCACGGCACGGCTCCGTAGGCACTCCAAAAGAGCACCGTGCTTATTTCTCTGGTGGTGTCAATCTCTGGCGCTTTTGGGGAGGAGGCCGGAAAGCAAAGCGTGAGCCTGGGAGCGGGGTTGGTTCGGGGCCACGTGCGCTGCGCACAGCTGTGTACCTTCAGTTGTCAGTGCCGGCGTCGTTCCGTCGTTCCCCTTTTTCTTCACTGCAGACATACGGAGGATTGAAGTAAGACTTTGGAGTGAATTCATTGTCTGGATGTGGGTCTCTGATCTAGAGTAGTGAAGAGAATAGCCTCCCCAAGAGTCTCTAGTCACCGGACACTTGCCTTCCCCACCGCAGAGTCTCATCCTGGACGGAGTGACTGAACCCGGTGTCCCCTTGCTAGTCTCCTTAACTTCCTGTGTCCTATTTTTGTCGAGTTCTCACCGAACCTGTTTTTCCTTTCCCTTCAGAGAATCGTGACGGTGTGATGGACGAGGCCGCGGCCAGGTAGGGTTTTGTCGACTTTGAGATAGACACACTTTGCAGAATATCAAAATAAGAAGCCCGGCCTTGATGAGTTATGGCGATCCACTGTTTTCAATGCATGGCTTCTCCCCTGGGACACATGGCTGTGAGATGTAAACACTCAGAAGGACACAGAAAGGCCTGATGAGCAACGAAACGGCTGGGAGTAGATTTAGAGAAACAGTATGGGAAAAGTGTGCTCACTTGTGAGCGTTCGGTGCAGAAATGTATCTAGGCAGCAATCATCACCCTGGTCTATCACCCACCCTCACCGGAGGGAGCCGGGGACTCGATGACAATTCTGTGGTATTTCACAGAAGTGGGTGTCGTGTTTGCTGGGTGTGGGAGGTGAATGAATTGGAGGATGAATGAAACGGGAGTGCCATGCCATTGGATGTGTAACTAAGAAACCCAGCGCTTCCTGTAGCCAGGTGTCTGGCCTGTGACACCGTCTTCCATCTCTGTGTGCGCGCGTGTGGGTATGCTCGTGTGTATGTGATCACGCGTGTGTGTTTTCACGAGGGCATTCTGCTGTTGGGTTAGCGGAAGCCTAACATCTTCCCGTACCTTTCATGTGAGACAATTCTTGTGTGTGAAAGTAGTCAGTAATCCTGCTTATCCACTGAGGAACAGATGAAGCTGCTTCCTCATTTTCCAGTATCAGTTGAAATGGGAACTCATAAGACCAGTCATTGAGAGTGTGTGGTAAACGCTTGGGACGTGATTCTGAAGTGGATTCCATTCTTTCCCGTTTCAGTGCGACTCCGCGTGTGCCTCCACCACCAGCGCCTGGTGAGACGTTGCTGGAGACCGGTGGGAGTGAGTATGCTTACTGATATGTACCTTAGATGATACTGTCATAAATCAATTTCAGGAGTTGACTCCATGAAGGGGGGAAGAAATTGAAGTGTGAGTGACAGGAATATGATTTCTTAGTTCTCTTTTTAAATTTTTACTTCCTATTTTGTGGATGCTCTGAAGATTTTAGACAGTGTATAGTAATTCTATGCAAAGTCTTTTTCCGATATCCTCCCAGATCCTCAGCAACTACCCAGGAAGGCAAGCACCACCACTCCCTGTCACCCCCATTTTTAAAATTTAGCGGCAAAGATGAGCATGTGTGTGTATCACACCGAGCATCGCGTGTTCTCTCCTCCCCAGAGCATGGTAACAATTCCTAAGGGCAGGGAAATTCACGCCTTTTGTCCTAGGTGATGAGACTCCTTAGGTCACATTCCTGAATCCAGATGCTTCCCCCCCCCCCCCGCCGTCCCCAGGGCAAGTTCATCCCATGGAGACTGGTGATCCTGTCTAGGGCGGAAGCTTCGTGCCCACGTCTTCCCTCCACGCTATGGTCTAGTCTGCATTAGGCATGCTGAGGCCCTGTGCCCACGATGGCACCCGTGGTGTATTGAAACGTGCTGTCGTGCCTCACTCACCACCTCTAGATCCTACGTTTCTGCCCCCGCCTTCCTTCACGCTCACTCAGTTCTCAGAATCATCCACGTCCACTCAAAGAGTTTTTAACACGTGAGAACTCTTGCTTTATGTCCTCCCCTTCTCTAAAATCGTTCAGGGATTGCTTCCAAAGGCCAGCTCTGTGCTCTCCGTGCTGCCCCTCCGAGTGTTCCCCACGGGCGTTGTGGGCAGTCTAAGCATCCTTGCCCTTTCCGAGACTTGGTGGCGTCCAGGAGCGTGTCTGTATCCGTGCTTCCCATACGTGGTCACCAGACATCCTGCGCCCGTGTGTCCGGGAGTTTCCTCCCGAGGGCAACAATCCCGGTAACCCCATGGACGGCTGGAGCAGCACATTAGTATTTTGACACGCTCCGTCTGATGAGGACGCTTCTTTGGCGTTCACTCTGTGACCCTCTGAGGTCATTAGTTTCAGATCACATCCTTCTGCCCAGGTTCCTTTTGGGTAATAATGTTGAACTTCTACGCCACCTTTGCCTTTTTAATACACCGAGAGTGGAACGGATGTTGTCGGTGCCTAGAGTGCTGACAGACGAACGTCCCTGGCAGAGGTCTCCAGAAGGATCTCAGCAGATGGGGTACCCACAAACCTTTAGTCGATGTCTCTGTCTGATGTGTGATGTTGTTACGCCGTAGTTGTTAGAACCTGTCTTTTGTCTCTCTGTTAGAATCCGATGATGCTGTCACCGGGGAGCCTTCACCCAGGTAAGATTCCTAGACCTGAGACCACAAGCGGTGCTACAAGGCCACACAGATAGAACGCTAGCCCGTCTTTCTCAGACTCTGACCCAGGTCCCCGGTGCTGTGCTGAATGCCAGCTCTGTCTTGTCACCAGCCAAGGAGGAAAGAAGTATATTTGAAGTGGGAAGCATTGCTTTGCGTCCGGTTCCCACGTAGGGCTCTGGTTCCTGTCAGCTGTTAACTGCTGAAGGTCCAGGCCTCTGAATGAGAGGTGAAGCTCCTCCTGTTAGTCACAGACATTGATGCAAACTGACTCTCCCTACATGGGCAAGAGAGTTGTATACACACAGTGATTTCTGGACACTCCAGGTATCGACTCAGTGTAGACCCTGATAGTAGTCGTGTCAGACCCAGGGTTCTGAACTTGTTTTACCTTCTCCCGGTTCAGAAGGTTTTAGGGCAGGTATTAACATCAGTACCGGAAAGACCCTGCCCTTGTGCTTAGTTTTCCTGTGTCCACCTCTGCAGTATCATTTGACGCGTCTCATTCATTCAGCCAAGGCATCGATCAAAATTCAGTAGGCCGTTTTGAAATTGCTCCTTTTTCGCAAATTGAAAGCAGAGAGGTAGAAAGAAGGGTGCTCATTCACACTCTTCTCACTGAACCACGCTCACGTGGAGGTGACTGTTGAGTACGGGAACACGGAGGTTGAGGTTTCAGAGGCCACCCAGGAACAAATCGTTGGAAAGGAGAGGAGTTCGAAATCCCTTAGCCCGTGAGAATATTGCCAGCCTGAGCAGGAGTCAGGTTTTCAGTGAATCGGACCCCAGACTGGGCAGAGTGTCTAAGACTCATTGAAGTTCTGAGAAAATGTCAGGGAAGCAGTCAGGGTGCTACGCAGGCATAAGTGCGGGAATCAGCCAGGAATTCTAACAGCTTTCACTGCATAGGTCCACGGACCTGGGTTAATGCAACCAGCGAATCACAGCTTGAGGAAGAAATAGATCCCTCCTTCCCATCCAGTGTGAGGGAATGCGTGTGCGTGTGTGTGTAGGGGGTGTACGAAGGTGTGTGTGTGTGTGTGTGTGTGTGTGTGTGTGTGTCTGTCTGTGCACTCACTCATTTGTGCTTCTGGTAGAGACAGAGAGAAGGAGAGACAGAGAGTGTGTGTGTGTGTGCCTGTATCCTTGTTTATATGGGCGTGCCTGTGTCTTTGTCTCTTTACAGTTTCAGTCAGGGTCTAAATTCTCGCCGTCCCCCACGCACACGCCAGAAGAATTTAGACGATGTAAGGGAAGTGATCAGAACTCACAAGTGCATTTGAAGCAGATATTCAGGGGTGATTTCCAGTGTGTGACGGAAGGGGCACTGTGAACGCGAAATATATGAAAAAGCATTCCCAGCGTTTCCTCCATGGTTTTCAGAGGAGTATTAACGTTCACTTGTTCAATTCTTTCACAGTGAGGCACTTGCCCGAGAAGGACTCCGAAGCTCCTCTGAGGAAACTGTTGTGAGCCGTCCCGGTAAGAGTTACAAAAGGCCGGTTATTCAAGACCATCTCTTTCTCCTGATAGAAATTAGTCAAAGACCCTGCCTCCCAAAGGGCCGATGTGGAGACCATGCGCATACAGCGCTTTCTTATTTTCCTCGTCTCTGTTCCCCTTTGGAGTGCAGAACGGTGTAAGAAGTTTGGTCCCCGAACTGTTGCCCGAAACAGTATTGTCTGACAAATGTTGGTTTCTTTTCGAGGCTGTCGTCCGTCCGTCCTGCCTTTTTGAAAGACTGGAGAGTCAGGAGCTCTCGCTGTTGTCGTAGATCACGGGAGGTTAGCTAGTCAACACGCAGGGTGTGGTTCACCGGCGGCGCTTCTTAACTTCGCTGTAGGGTCTCCGGTGCTGCGCTTTGGCCTCTGTGACGGACAAGTGTGCACGTGTTAGACGTACAAACTCCAGGTTACCTCACATAGGCATGCAATATACTAAATGGCCCTCTCAAACCAAGAAAAAGTAAAGGCTCGCGAAGGTGGTCTCTTGTTTTGGCGACTGCAAGTAAATCATTGGAGCGTGACTCCAATATCTTTCTTGATTGCAGCTTTTGCTCTCCCTGCATTGAGATTCTCTCATTGTCATCATTAGAGACCTCAGATTCTCTGAAAACTAACGTGTTCTCAGGCGTAATGCACGGTATTGCATCCTCTTCCTGCTTTCTCTCCCAAGTAACCAAATTGGAGACGTCTGCGTTTGTGCTCAGGACAGCTGCTGCGTTTGGACCGTTTTCACTTTCTCTTTTGTTTTCGTAATTTAGTCCACTCCCCTGTGAAGGCCACTAAGTCAGCTAATACCTTACATTAGGGTTAGTGACTCGGTCTTCCGCGTTTAGTCCCATTACTTCCTCTTGATTTGCTCAGTGCTCTAAGGTCGGAACGTGGGTCGTCGTTGCCACTCTAGGCGATATCTGTTCGTGGTGGCTACACCCTGCACACATTTTTATCTTTCAATTCTGATTTTTTCCAAAAGGAGTTCCCTGGAGATTGGGCCAGTGTGTGCATGTGAATGGAAGCGAGAGGAGCCCCGAGCCCCCCGAGTGATGGAATTAGGGCATGTGCCAAGCCACCCAGAGGGTGGATGCTGGGAATGGAGCTCAGCTCCTCTGCAGCTTCCTTGGGTCGGGCGGTTCCACTGAAAGCTAGACAGTTGGAACTTCCCTGCTGGAGGAACTTCTCCGGGTCTTTCCATGTGGGGATGCTAGGAATTCTCCCCACGGCACGGCTCCGTAGGCACTCCAAAAGAGCACCGTGCTTATTTCTCTGGTGGTGTCAATCTCTGGCGCTTTTGGGGAGGAGGCCGGAAAGCAAAGCGTGAGCCTGGGAGCGGGGTTGGTTCGGGGCCACGTGCGCTGCGCACAGCTGTGTACCTTCAGTTGTCAGTGCCGGCGTCGTTCCGTCGTTCCCCTTTTTCTTCACTGCAGACATACGGAGGATTGAAGTAAGACTTTGGAGTGAATTCATTGTCTGGATGTGGGTCTCTGATCTAGAGTAGTGAAGAGAATAGCCTCCCCAAGAGTCTCTAGTCACCGGACACTTGCCTTCCCCACCGCAGAGTCTCATCCTGGACGGAGTGACTGAACCCGGTGTCCCCTTGCTAGTCTCCTTAACTTCCTGTGTCCTATTTTTGTCGAGTTCTCACCGAACCTGTTTTTCCTTTCCCTTCAGAGAATCGTGACGGTGTGATGGACGAGGCCGCGGCCAGGTAGGGTTTTGTCGACTTTGAGATAGACACACTTTGCAGAATATCAAAATAAGAAGCCCGGCCTTGATGAGTTATGGCGATCCACTGTTTTCAATGCATGGCTTCTCCCCTGGGACACATGGCTGTGAGATGTAAACACTCAGAAGGACACAGAAAGGCCTGATGAGCAACGAAACGGCTGGGAGTAGATTTAGAGAAACAGTATGGGAAAAGTGTGCTCACTTGTGAGCGTTCGGTGCAGAAATGTATCTAGGCAGCAATCATCACCCTGGTCTATCACCCACCCTCACCGGAGGGAGCCGGGGACTCGATGACAATTCTGTGGTATTTCACAGAAGTGGGTGTCGTGTTTGCTGGGTGTGGGAGGTGAATGAATTGGAGGATGAATGAAACGGGAGTGCCATGCCATTGGATGTGTAACTAAGAAACCCAGCGCTTCCTGTAGCCAGGTGTCTGGCCTGTGACACCGTCTTCCATCTCTGTGTGCGCGCGTGTGGGTATGCTCGTGTGTATGTGATCACGCGTGTGTGTTTTCACGAGGGCATTCTGCTGTTGGGTTAGCGGAAGCCTAACATCTTCCCGTACCTTTCATGTGAGACAATTCTTGTGTGTGAAAGTAGTCAGTAATCCTGCTTATCCACTGAGGAACAGATGAAGCTGCTTCCTCATTTTCCAGTATCAGTTGAAATGGGAACTCATAAGACCAGTCATTGAGAGTGTGTGGTAAACGCTTGGGACGTGATTCTGAAGTGGATTCCATTCTTTCCCGTTTCAGTGCGACTCCGCGTGTGCCTCCACCACCAGCGCCTGGTGAGACGTTGCTGGAGACCGGTGGGAGTGAGTATGCTTACTGATATGTACCTTAGATGATACTGTCATAAATCAATTTCAGGAGTTGACTCCATGAAGGGGGGAAGAAATTGAAGTGTGAGTGACAGGAATATGATTTCTTAGTTCTCTTTTTAAATTTTTACTTCCTATTTTGTGGATGCTCTGAAGATTTTAGACAGTGTATAGTAATTCTATGCAAAGTCTTTTTCCGATATCCTCCCAGATCCTCAGCAACTACCCAGGAAGGCAAGCACCACCACTCCCTGTCACCCCCATTTTTAAAATTTAGCGGCAAAGATGAGCATGTGTGTGTATCACACCGAGCATCGCGTGTTCTCTCCTCCCCAGAGCATGGTAACAATTCCTAAGGGCAGGGAAATTCACGCCTTTTGTCCTAGGTGATGAGACTCCTTAGGTCACATTCCTGAATCCAGATGCTTCCCCCCCCCCCCCCCGCCGTCCCCAGGGCAAGTTCATCCCATGGAGACTGGTGATCCTGTCTAGGGCGGAAGCTTCGTGCCCACGTCTTCCCTCCACGCTATGGTCTAGTCTGGATTAGGCATGCTGAGGCCCTGTTCCCACGATGGCACCCGTGGTGTATTGAAACGTGCTGTCGTGCCTCACTCACCACCTCTAGATCCTACGTTTCTGCCCCCGCCTTCCTTCACGCTCACTCAGTTCTCAGAATCATCCACGTCCACTCAAAGAGTTTTTAACACGTGAGAACTCTTGCTTTGTGTGTCCTATTTTTGTCGAGTTCTCACCGAAACTGTTTTTCCTTTACCTTTAGGAAATCGTGACGTTGTGATTGAGAAGGCCATGGGCAGGTATGATTTTATTTATTTCCAAATGAATGACAGCTTTTTCAGAACATCAGGATAGTAAGCTTGACATTGATGAGTGTCATCTGTGATGATAAACCATTAAGATGGACTCAATTCTTCCATTATCTTCACATTCAGTATGTCAAAGTGTATCAGTGTTAGACAGAAAAGTGATTCTTTTAAGCTCAGCTCTTCATCTATTTATTTCCATCCCGTTTTTAATGCAAAACTTCTCTCCTTGGACACTTGACTGTGAAATCTAAGCAAGCAGCGAGTCGCAGAAGTGCTTGATGAGCTGTGAAATGGCTGGGAGTAGGATTTAAGAAAACAGGATAGAACTACAATTGTGGTAACTTGTGAGAATGTGGACAGAGGAAGGTATCTAGGGTGTAGCACCTGCCCTCATGGAGGGAACCCGGGACTCAATGAAAAGTCTGTGGTTTTTCAGAGAAGTGGGTTTGGTGTTTGACAGGTGTGGGAGGATGAATGAAATCAGGATGAATGAAACAGGAATGTCACGCCATTCAGTGAGTAAATAATAAAACCATCTGTTCTTATAGCCAGAGGCCAGGCCTATGAATCGCCATCCTCCATCTGTGTGTGCGTGTTATTTTGTGTGTGTGTGTGTGTGTGTGTGTTTGCATTTTTCTGTTGTTAATGGAGGTGTAACCTCTTCCCATATTTTATGTGGGAAAATGTTGTTGTTTAATATAAGTATTCATTTTCACCTATGGACAGATTAAATGCTTGTTGAATTTCAGGATGTTAAATGATGTCAGAGACTAATCAATTGACGTAGTATACTTCAACTTCTGTTTAATACCCTGAGAAAATGGTAGTTCTGTTGCAGACCCTGCAGTTTAAACATTTTAAGAAACTATGTGTATACAGGGAGAGTCAGAAATGGTCCTTGGACTTCTGTTTTCTTGTTCTAAAACTGCAAGTCTTCCTTAATTATTCACGTACTGCTTGTGAGAGTTTGGATACGATGAGCGATTTCATGAATGTTGCCCTTGGGAGAAGCTATTCATCGAATTATCACATTAACCCACAGAGAAGAATGTGAATGAGTTACCAGTGGAATGTGGAGTTTGAAGAGAAACACCATGGGTTTTGTTTAGGGAAGTGATGAAAGTATTGGGGATCATGTGTGCTTTGAAAATGATAATAGTAAAATTGAGGTCACTGAATGGTAAAAAGTATCTGAAAGGTCATATGAATATCAATCAGAAATTCAAGAGTGTTCTGAAAATGTTGCTTTTTTGATATATAATCGGAGAACCAGACAGACTTCAAGGTTTCTGTTAAAAGGTTTGAAACTGGTTGGGGAAAGTAGTTCAGTTATTAAATTGTATTTTCTATAAGCATGAGGTATTAAGTTTGATCTCAGTACACAAGTAAAAATCCAGACATTGTTCCTCATGTTTGTCAGTCCATCACTGGGGAACCAGAGATGGGGTGATCCCTATGACTTGTCAGAAAACCAGCCTAGATTAATTACTTTGCCCGATGTCCTAATGAGAGAACTTTACAGAATAAAAACATCGAAGAAGGAAGCTGAGGAGGAAGTATATGGGTTATTCTCATCACACACACGTGCTCACACACGCACGCACACACATGCACTGACATATGTTAAGGTAATTTGTAACCCTTGAATGGCCTCTCTGTAGCGTGGATATGCTTATGGTATCAGCTATTCCCTTATCAATTTACAGAGGTAAACCATTTAGCCTTTACCCAAGTGTAGGTAATGGACGGGCCTGTACCATTTTGTTTTTAAACAGAGAGGCAGTGGAGAAGGTATATTCTATCTTTTGGCTTCCTTTAGAAAATGAATTTGTTTCTATTCAAGTAGCAAATCCATTAGAGGATATCAGTTCAGCCTTCAAGAGAGGCAGTCTGTGCAGACAAATCATTTTAAGTCTCTGTCAATATGGGCGCTCCCCCCCCCCCCTCTCTTTCTCTCTTTCTCTCCTCTCTCTGAGTGTGTGTGATGTAGGTACCTGTGTGGTTGTATGGAGACCAGAGGACGATACCAGGTAACTTTATCACCATCCACTTTATTCACTTGAGATAGAATCTCTCATTGAACCTGGAGCTAGATGCACAGCCACCAAGTGATTTTCCTTTCTCTGCCAGACACAGCAATGAGATTACAGGTGCATGTAGCTTTTCATGTGGGTACTGAGGATTCATTTGTGTAGCAAGCAATTTAATCTACTGAACTCTCTCCCCCAGCTGCGGACTGTTGCTCCTTTATATGGAGCTACAAGTGAATCTTCATGAAAGGTCATAGATTGAGATGTTAAAGCTTACAGAGCTAACCAAAGCTTTAAAACACAACCCAACTGTTAATTATGTAAATGCACAAATGCCTGTTAATATGCAGATGACTAACCTTTTATCTGAGTTGTTGAAATAACCAGACTCGCCCATTATTGTCCTTTTATTCTGAAGGTTCTCCAAGATACCTGGTCCTGATGTTGCTGGGCCTCCAAAAAAAGATAAGAGCAGCTCTAATAACAAGGTAAAAATTCTCCCTTGAGAGATTTTGGGTTTGTAGCTTTGATTCTAGTCTACCTATGTACAGTCCATCCCTTAAACATGATCAGCTCTCCCTCACCCAGCAGTAATCCGCTGCCAATAGTTCTGCTGCCAAGGATGGGGCTCACGGCCCCTTTCCAGGTTCTATCCTCATCTCTTCACTGACCAAGACTGCATGGAGGTGCACGACCATTAGGAAACAGTCTTACAGGTTCTCTGGACTTTTCTCATAGGAACTTACAGCATGCACCACACCCATAGAAACTCAAGTAGTTGATTTTTTTTTTTTTTTACTTTTGCTTAGGGATTGGGTATGTTATTCATTTTTTAGGGCACTTTGCTAGTAGGCAGCAGGCAGAGAGTGAGCACCCAAGCAGCAAGAATCTACTTTACTGCATACATACTATATATAATAACATTTACTTTAACAATATTTAGACCTTATTAGGTTGATAACGGTTGTATTAGATAGGTAGGTTATACATATCTCCAAAATGTCATACTTCCTGCTCATTACTGTAACTTAACAGCGCAAGCATCTCAAAGCCTTCATTGCACAAAGTATCATCCATCAGGTAGCAATGATCCATAAAGTACATATTGAATCTTCATTGATAAGCTATTGAATTTTTATTCTGGTTATACAGAGTTTTTTAATTGCATTTTATTCATATATTTGGGGGGAACAGGGTGTGTGTGCCAGTGGAGAGGTGTGGGTCAGAGGACAGTTCGTTGGAAGCAGGTCTCTCATCCCACCATATGGGCCCCAGGCATAGAAACCAAGTCAGCAGGCCTGGTGGCATGTGCTTTGACCAAAAAGCCATCTCTCCAGCTCTCTGATTCACACTTTGAATAAAGGCATTTTAACATTGAGAAAGAAAACCATTTATAAGCTCATGTGTCTGAACACTTGGTTCCTAGCTAGTGGCAATGATTTAGGAGATTGTGATGTGGTCCCATTAGCAGAAGATTGCTAATGGTGGAGCTTCAAGGTCATATCTGCTTCTGGTTCCATTTCCAGCTGTCTTGTTTAAACATTTAAGTGAATATCTAAGAAATGTTTCTGTTTCAGTTTCCCATCTAAAATCAAATTTGACATTGATTTAGCAATAAACATTAAATTTGTTTTTTGTTCTTTTTTTAAGTTAAAAAAATGTAATTCTTTCACACACACACACACACGCACAATGAATAATAACAAAAATAAATCTT
The DNA here is from genome assembly GCA_035773235.1 of Eospalax fontanierii. Classification (NCBI taxonomy): domain Eukaryota; kingdom Metazoa; phylum Chordata; class Mammalia; order Rodentia; family Spalacidae; genus Eospalax; species Eospalax fontanierii. The sequence goes on from CM069554.1 coordinate 12,198,573, forward strand.
TACCGCTGGCTGCTCTTGAAGAGAGCCTGGGTTTATTTCCCAGAACCTATTTGGCACCTAAAACTCATCCTAACTTCTGATCCAGGCGTTCTAAAGCCCTCTTCTGACAGCCTTGGGAATTACATGACATGGGTGCACCTACATCCATGTAGGCAATATTTTAAAATACTTCATTTTATTGCTGTGTGTGTGCACGTGGGCACGTGCATGAGTACACATACACATGGCCCTTTCTCAGAGGCCTGAAAACCCCGGGCATTTTCTCAAGCAGAAATGAAGCACAGTTTTTTAGATGCCAGATTCTTGTAGTACTAAAATTAAACTGAGCACACAAATATTACATGAACTGAAAGCAAGATAATGAATTCAACACACCTGTCATCAAAGTCTATGGAAATAGTAAAGATGTCAATGAAAACTAACACACCTCAAATTTTCATTAAAGGTCGGAGAAACGCCTGTCACCCACTTGCGCTCTTCCGGGCAGAGGATTCCTGGTTTAAGTGAGAACCTGAACTCCCAGCCTCCTCCTGCTCTAGATCCTGGAGATACCTCTTACCTTACAGCCGACTGGAATCTCACTGAACTCATACGGTTTATACCTCTGGAGATGGTACTTATGCTATTAATTCTAGTCTGTGTGTTACTCTGCCTCCTGTTGCCAGTCATGCTGGCAATGTAGGCAACAGATGTGATATTTTCAGCGCAACATGTGAAAAACCATGCGCCTATCATTATTTTGTGCAATAAAATGTATTTTATTTCTGACTAATATTTGTGACTAAAATTTTATGCATCGTACAGGGATATTTGGGCTTTGTCTTGTATCATAAAACACTGCTTGATTGCATTTTCTAATTGTAGTGAATGTGTATTCATTAATGTAGAAATAACATAGAAAGATTTTCCAAACAAAACAGACAAAATCGACTTAGTTGGTTCGCATATTTTCCTATGCTAGGCCGAGGTAATAAACGTCACTGCCAGTGACAGTCTAGCGATTTGTGGGTAAAGTAAGCACATTTGGATAAGTTTAAATATTAATTTGTCTCTATTTTTTCTCTGTGGTGATACGGTACCCTGGGGTCTGAAGCAATGGGAGCTGGAATGGGGTGTCTTGAAGGCAGGCGGCTGGGTCAACAGCGCCTACTAGAGAGTCATCCACGCACTGGAACAGCATCAATTCAGAAGTCCAGAAGCCTGTCAGTCATGGGGGAATTTTTGAACCTTTGTGGCAACTGAGTCCAGGTTAGGTGACTGGTGTCTCTGCATAGCGTCCTTTAGAGGTGTAGGGAAAATTCCTTCTGGAAGGCAGAAACAAGGTCTGCTTTCCTCATCTCTCTGTCGCTACAAAAATATCAACTAAGGATTTCTACAAACTACATTCTGGTGAAGCAGTAAGTAAATCTGGGCTTCCTTACAGAGTAGTAGGTAAGGGTTCAGTTGCAGGAGTGTGTGTGCTCCCCTCTGAAGACAGCTAGGGAATAGTGGTTGATGGGGAGCTCTGGCTCACTCCTGCTGCCCCACCTTTCTTCTGGAACATGGGAAGATGGCATCAGCCTATGCTGTCTTTTTGGTAGAGCACAGTCCTCTGCCTCCCAAGGACTGGGATTAAAGGTATGTACCACCATGCCTGGCATCATCTTAAGAATTTTTAAAGCTGAAAAGATTGAGCACTGTACAGGAAATCTGAAAGAAGGAAAATCAGTATCAAAATGCTTGCACTTGTGTGGGGTTTCTTAGTACTTTGAATGTCTTATGATTACTCTGAATGATTTATTTATTATTTTTAAATTTTAAGATATTCTCTGCTTCTCTCCAGCCTTGGTTGTGCATTCTTAAACTCATGGAGGTTGCTTTCTGTCAGCTTCCAGAAACAAGGCTCCTCTTCTCAGAGTCCAGATGCTTTAAAAATTGATTCTTCCATTTGAAGTAAACAGCACAGGTGCAAGGATGCCCCTCGCTGCAGACGTTCCCTCTTTCAGATTCTGGTTGCAATTCTTCTGCCATTCTTTGCTACCTCTGGGATGTTTTCTCTCTTGTTTTTTGAGATGGGGCTCGAAATCCATAACTCAATCAGGCATGTGATTCACCTCAGTTTCCCAAACTGCCTTTGAACTTGTAGGTAGTCTTTCTGTCTCAGCTTCCCAAGTGCTGGGGTCAAAGTTGTGAGGCACCGTTTCAGCCGTCCTTCTCTCTTCTTTCTGGAGTGAAACAGTGTGGCAGTTACTGCAGCCTCCTCCCATGTGCAGCAGCCTCCATGGAATCCTGGGCCTCTACCATTCTCTGCTCTGCTTGGTTCTAAGGCTAGTGAAATAAACCAGTGAAATATATAGAAAGAAGACATTAGTGGAGCATTGCGGGGAGGTAGATGTTATTTGTGTGACTTTGTTTCTTTGAGAAACAAGTCAATACAATACACTTTGGACTAATTTTTAACAACAGAAACAATAACTCAGCATTTGGGGGCCTAAATAGACCAGAGTTGTTATGGATTGTGTACACTGACATTGAAGGGAAAAGTTTTGCCTTTTTGCTTTAAGACATCTCTCATTTTTGTTACTCATTAATGTATAGTGGACTGTAGATTCTATTTTCTGGTTCATATATGTATGTATGCACACATTTGACACTGTAGTGGCCTCATCAAAGCAATAACATACATAATAATGTCTAGCTTTCTTTTCCTAAAAACAGTAATCAAGGGGGCTAGAAAGGTGGCTCAGTGGTTAAGAGCACTAGTTGCTTTAGCAGAGCATCAGGACTTGATTCCCAGCACCCACATGACAGCTCACAACCATCTGTAACTCCAGATCCGAGGGATTAGATGCCCTCTTCTGGCCTCTGCAGGCATTGCACAACACAGGTGCACTTATGTACAAGCAGGCAACACACTCATACACATAAAGAAAAACAATAAATAAAAACAGCATTCGAACCACATAACTTGGTCCTTAAGCACATTTTTTGAGGTCTAGAGATTGAGCCCAGGGCTTCAAATATCCCAAGAATTGTTCTATCCCACTTTACAAGATTTTCTTGACATATACATGTTTTCATCTTGATTAGTGGTGGGCAAAACACTGCAGTAGGTAGGCCTGGAGAGATGGCTCAGTGATTAAGAGCACTGGCTGCTCTTGCAAAGGACCTGGGTTTGATTCCCATAGCAGCTAACAGCCATCCATAACCATCCAGCTCTAGAGGCATGGCATGTGAGTACACTTACAGACATGCAGGCAGTACACTCCGTACACACAAAATGTTAAAATAAATTGAATACATATTAAAAACACTGCAGTAGGAATGTCCTGCCTCATAGGAATTCTGGAATGCCTTCATCCTTCACCTCCCCAAATTCGTTCAGGACTCCTCACTAGTCCATCCATGTAGGCTGCCGCAGTGTTCATCTTCCCTTGCTTGGTCAAAATACCTGAAGAAATTACTTCGAGGGACAAGATCACTGCCTCTCCAAGAGTGCCTTAAGATAGCTGCCTGCCCTGTCTGAGAAAATAACCTTGGGAAAGAGACCCTTTATCACCCAAGGACACTAGACCCTGGCACCAAGTTAACTCTTGCAACTATGTTCAACAGTGTTCCTAAAAAGCCCTCCCAGACCTTCCCTTGGATGCAGATGCCTTGTTGCATGGAAGGCTCATCCTTTCTGTGTTCTCCAAATAAGTGGACACATTCCTTGCCTGTTGCAGGTCTGGCTCTGGTCCTTATTTCTTAACTGTAAATTCCATACCTTTTCTATGATCCTAAAATCTAACACTTCAGCCTCTCTCTCTCTCTCTCTCTCTCTCTCTCTCACACACACACACACACACACACACACACACACACACACACACTGGTTGCTCTTTCACAAGACCCAGGTTCAAATCCCAGCACCTACATGGCAGCTACCAGTTGTACATAACTCCAACACCCTTGTCCATCCCCCACAGGCACTACATACATGCATGCATAGCACTCATATGTAGCAAACAAAAATAAACATTTTAAAATAAAATAACATTCTAACATTGTTTATTATGTACTTTTTTACAATACAAACAAAAAATACAGATATACAATATAGCTAATGTACAGCATTTGGTACAGCTAAATGCAGAATGATGACTTTTTTCTCTTCAAGAAACCATGATTCCCATTTCTAGTAGAAACAGCTTGGTTGTTAGTGTCACAATTTGCCTAGGAATGATCTACAAATGCATTTCTGCCCCTGCTGTTTACCATAAAGTGTAAAAAGGGAGTTAAAGGAAAGTTTCCTTGTTGTTTTCTACCATATCAAAGACACCACACTCTATTTTAGCAGGGCCAATGTATGGGAAATATCTAAGTTAAATGTTATTACAAAAATGAAGCAGAAATGAGATTCTGGCCAAAAGGGCACTTAGTGAGAATAATATATACATTTAAAGAATTCAAAACGAACTCGTTCTTGACGAGTCCTGCTGTTCTGCAATACACCCTGCGCTCTCAGGTCTGCTTTCTCCTCCTCAGAGCGCCTATGTATCTCCTCTAATTCTTTGTGCTCTGCTTCCCAATTCTTTTTCGTTTGCTCATGGTGCAGTTGGAGCTCAGCAAATATTTCCAGAAGGCATGCCAGAAGGAAACCATATCTGTCACACCTTGGGTATTACTTGTAGAAATTCATCAGCATTCTTTCCTCCTCTTCCGGGGAACTACTCTGGCCAAGGGTAAAATGGGGAGAAGAAAAAATAATTGTGAGACGACAGGCTTTTCTCGGTCAGGTCAGGGATCATTACCAGCCCCACTGCATCATACACAAGAATGGGGATCAGAGGAGAATGAGGCATCTTGTCCAACTCAGTGTTTAGAGGAAAAGCTGAGCTCACTGCTGTCTTGAGCTAGAATCCGACCTAATTTCAGAGAGGATTCCTGGGGACAGAGTTCTGAAGTCACCACCACACAGGTGACAGGACTCCCACAGTAATTCTCACAGTGCCACATGCATTTTAAGGCACAGTCATACTTAAACCACAACCCCACAATGACCAGACATCCCATGTCCTCACTATCCCAATATAGCTTAAAGACAACCAAAAAAAATAAATAAATAAAAAGCGTTCTGTCCGCACGGTCCCAAGACTCCTGGTTCGCACAGGCCTCCACTATCTGTACTTGAGGCCCTTCCAGTTGTCCTGGGCAGTACTGAGATGAAACTCTGGAGCCAACCTAACTGATCTAATAATCCCGCCAGCCCAGTAGAAATGCTAGCGAGGAGGAGCCGGTTGGCCACTCGGCCTTCTGGGAAATGTAGTCCACAGACGGATTCGGGCCGAGTCCCATCAGTGCCAGTAGAAACTACAAGAGGAGGGAGGGGACGGCCACTAGGCATTCTGGGAAATGTAGTCCAGAGTCGGATGGCGGGTGAATCCCCTCAGTGCCTCTTCTGGCCGAGAAACGATCCCACCAGCCTAGCTTCAGCGCCCTGTGTCACCATCTCGCGGCGCGGTGGGAGGGTTCAGCCTCCCCGGCCTTGAATCACCCATCCCTGAAAAGACAGGAAAGGAAGCCAGCGCTCCGACCGGAAGTGAAGTTGGGCCGCAGGGGCTTGTGGGAGTAGATGTGTACTGTGAGTCCCCTGGGTCCAGCCTCTCAGAAATTTCATTCCGGGTGTTTCCGGCTGGTGACGCTGGCCGGACCCGCGGCGGGAAGAGAGGGAAGAGAGGGAAGAGAGGGAGGGAGGGAGGGGCCCGAGCGGTGCGAGCTGGAGGGGAGAGGGCGGAGTACCCCGAGTCTCAGCTGTCGGGCAGTTCGGCGCGCGAGGACCGTGCGGGTGAGTGGTTGAAGGGGTGACAAGAAGGAAAACCGCGGCGAGAGTTACCGGGTGTGAGACCCGCTCTGAAGGGGTGTGGCTGGAAGTGTTTGTGTCTTAAGTGATGCTTGTGCTGAGTGTGAGCGTGGTTCTTCCTTGGCTTTGCAGCAGTTGGCATAACTGGTGACTACGGAAAAAAATTCAGTATTTTTCATTCTTACCCCCCCCTCCGGTTGTTGGCCCCCTCCTTCTTTGCCCCCCTTTATTCTGTTCTCTAACATGTTTTCCCAGTTCATTAGTATCTTCATCTAATTTCTTATTTTATTTTGCGCATTACCTAATTTTATTGATTCTTCTATTATTTAATGTCGCAGTGTTGGGATGAAATCTAGCGTCCCAGTAGGGCTAGACGAAAACTCTGCCGCTGAGCTACATCTTCAGCCCTGCAATTACTTTAATAATGCCTGATTGAAAACCTGCCCTGAATTCAGGAGCATCCATCAGCTTGCATTTATTTTCCTGTTAATTTGTTAAGCAGGTTTACTGTGTTTAGCTGATCTAGGCTTCACGTGGTGGAATGGCTGAGCTGTAGGGTGAACTCAGATCTGCCCTCCATTCGCCCTTTCTGGGGTTCAAGTTAAAATAAGACAGTGGTTACCAGGACGTTTTCTTTTTATGGTGAATCGCCAGAGCACAAGGGAGATCATGCAAAGACCCTTAAAGCCTCTGCTTCCAAATATATTCATAATCCATTAGCTAAAAAAAGTCGGTGGGTAAGCTTGCTATCCATTACACTTAACAGTTTGAAAACAGGGCAGTGTTACCAAAGTTCTGATTTGCCACATTAAGAAACATGTGTCTTAATTCAGGCGAAGGCCTTTAGTCTAAGTGCTCTTGTTTAATAATAGCGCTTTCCTAATTTTTTTTTTTTTAGGTTAGGAATTTTATTTCCAATCCCTTTGTGTTTTAGATTTTGATGTCTTTATGTTTCAGGTTTCTTAGGAGAAGCATATCACTGAGATACTCTTTTATCCGATTTGACTGTTCATAGGTGAGTTTAATTCAGTTGCATGTATCATAATTACCTCTAAAATTTTCTTTTCTTTTTTTTTTTTAAACTAGTCCACATTTTACCTTGTCCCTTTTTTTTTTTCCCCACACTGGCTTTTAGTGTTAACAAACTTAAATAAGACTTTGCAACACTCATACTCCAGGCTAGATAGCCATACTTTTCTGTGTTATTCTTGTGTGAGGTGTTGCTTTCTTCTCCCTTAAAATTCTCAAGCTGTGTGCGGTGGCACATGTCTGTAATCCTAGTATCCAGGGGACTAAGGCAGAAGGATTTCAAGTTGCAGTTTGAGGCTCTTAGGGCTACATTTCAAGCTTGAGGCCAGCCCAGATATTAAGTGAGACACTGCCTCTAAACATTGGGGCAGGGGGTGGACTAACAAATTTCTTTCTTTTTTTTTAATATAGGAATTTAAGTATGTTTTAAAAATTGTGACAGATTTACTGAAAAAAGAAAAAAAAAAGGAACCACATAAAGGGTCTTAGGACTGTATGTCAAGCATAGTACTTGCCAAAATATATTATAATTTAATGATTTATGTTTTATTTTTATCATACAGCATATGTTTATCTACTTTCTGTATCGCTTCTCTTGACCTAGTAAAGGCTCATAGATAGAAAATTAATGTCTTAATAGCCATTTAATTTATTGTGACAGAATTATTTTCATTGCAGATGAAAAGTCTTGGGAGTTCTGAATTGCAATACTCTTTTACCTCATGTAAATATTAGTGTGTGTATGTGATTTACATGTATAGAGGCGTGCATACTACAGCATGCATAGGGAGGTCAGAGGACAAGTTTTGGGAGTTGGTTCTTACCTTCCACTTTTAGTGAGTTCCAGGGCTAAAACTCAGTGTCAGGCTTGAGCAGCAAGTGCTTTCAACCTGCTGATCCATCTTGCCAGTCCTTAAGTTTTGTTTGCTTGTTTTCTTTCTTAACAACATTCTTTCCATCTCCCCGCTGAGTCTGCACCTTTGTCCTCAAAGACTGTGTTTGAGGAATAGGTGTTATTATCATTTTGTTTCTAGACTATTGGTGTCTTTTTTAAGTACTTTATTCAGCCTGAGTTGCTAAGTGTGGGTTTTCCCCCTGAGCCATGCTGGTCTCTACATCTATTATCTCTGGTCAGTGACTCCAGAAAGTATGACTTTGTAAGCAAGGAAATAAATGTTTGTGGCTGTGTTATCTACCCTTTTGTAGCAATTTTTCTGAAAACTTAATGTCTTAAATATCAATGTACAAGAAGATACTGATCACGGGGGGCTCTGTTGGAGGCTGGTTATCTCAGAGAAGGCATCAGGTAAATTGAATTTATGTCTTAGACCCACAGGCCCTGCCTCCACAACACCAAAATAGATCTGTGGTATGACATGACTGTGAAGAAGCCTGAGAACAGGTGTCTGTCATGGAAAGAGACCTTCTGACCTGAGACTACGCTGGGAGTTGGAGAGAGTGGACCCTGGAGGGATTGGACGTACACACTATCTTGAGTCTGCCCAGAGCTGGCACGATCCGAATGACAGTTCATCCTTGAGAGACAGGCGGCAGCCGTGTGGCGGGGAAGCATTTAGCAGAGGATGGAGAGAAGAGGTGAGGGGCAGGGCTTGGCTTCTCGGGAAGGGCTGTATTGTCAGGGAAAGCGCAGAGCTCGGAAATGTGATGCTCTAGTCATGAAAGTTCGAAAGGGTGTTATTGACTGTGCAGGACATTGATTTTGTTCATTTGAGTTTTAAAAACTTTTTCCATGTATTTATATGTGTGTGGGCACATGCATGCCACAGAACATGTGTGGAGGTCAGAGGACAACTCGCAGGAATTGGTTCTCTTCTACCAGTCCTGAGGAGCAAACTCGGGTTGTCAGACTTGGCAGCAGGCGCCTTTACCTGATGAGCCCCGTCACTGGCCCCGTCTTTTCCTTAGAGAATACATTTGAGTATATTTTAAGGTGATGTTATAAACTAAAAATAGAAGTTTCCTTTTTCGTCCCTGGTCGTCTCTGTTGCTGCATCCCAGAGGCGTCCACTTTGAGCACTCTGTCAGATTACTCACTCCTGTCTTCATTAGTCGTGGCCTATATTGTAAACGTCTGATTTCTCGGTTACTTATTTTTATATTCGCACTGGCTTCCCCTCCTTCCCCATCTCCGTGTGGCCTCACCCCCACACATTTCTCTTCTTATTCATACTGGAGACTGACCAGGTGTCGGGGTCGGTAAGCATTTTCTTCGGGGCTACTTCCTTTCCACACTGACGAATTCTAGACTTGTTTGATAAATTTGTTTGAGCCAGAATTCCTTCTTTATAAGAGGTAAACGAAGGAAGGGGAGTGGGGGAGGGGCACTGTATTTTTCAGAATGGGAAATTTCGCTTAATTTTTTTTTTTTCTACATTACTTCCACCCCCCCACACACACCTTTTATCTGGATCTGGTGTGCTGGAAATGCAGAGACTGTTTCATTTCAGTATATACAGAGGAGAGGAATAAATAAGCTATCATTACCATCTAGTATTTATTTTTTGGTAGCATAAAGGAATTGTCACCTGCTCTATGATGTAAAAGAAGGCTCAGTTTTTGTTTTTTTTTTTTAATTGTTCTATAGCCAGACATGGTGGCTTTAATTACAGCACTCGGGAGGCAGAGGCAGGTGGAGCTCTGTGAGTTCAAGATCAGCCTGTTCTACAAAATGAGTTCCAGGCAAGTTGGGTCTACATGAAGACCCTGTCTCAAAAAGACCCCCCCCCAAAAAAAATTTTTTTTTTTAATGTGTATCAGTGTTTTCCTGCATGTGTATGAGTGCGCCACACGTGTACAGTGCCTGTGGAGCCAGAAGAGGGTGTCGGATCCCCTGAAACTGGAGTCATGGACAGTTGTGAGCCACCAGGTAGGGTCCTAGGGACTGAACCTGGCTCCTCTGCAAGAGCAGCCAGTGCTCTTTAACTGCTGAACCAGCTCTCCAGCCCCACATCACATCAGTAGTTTCAAGAACTTATATTTAGTCCCTTCCCTGTTTTTCAGTCCTGTCACAAACTTGTGTCTGAAGAAACACCTGCTACCTCACTCCTCAACATTTCTAGGGAATGGCCATGGCTTCTGTCCTCCCCATCCTGTCAGCTTTAATGTTCCATGGTTAACTTGAGTACCAATCATCTGCTTACTCTGTTCCCAAAACTTTAATATCTCCAACCTGCTGAAGTCCCCCATTTTCTTTGTGTAAATTTTAGTTTCTCTAAAATTAATTAAGTTTCTCTACTAAGATTTTGGTTAGATTTGGAAGAGATTAGAGCTTAACCCAAGATTTTCTGACTTGATTTTTTTTTGGGAGGCTCTTTTTGAGACAGGGTCTCTCTATGGCCCCCACTGACCTGGAACTTACTGTGTAGACTAGGCCAGCCTGGATCTCACAGAGCTCCGCTTGTCCCTGCCTCCTGAGTTCTGTCTTAAATTTTTTAGGGTTTAAAAAAAATGGGGTTGGGACTGGAGAGATGGCTCAGCAGTTAAGAGCATTGCTCTTGCAGAGGACCTGGTCCCCAGCACCCACACGGTGGCTAACAACAGTTACAGTGATTAACTGTCTGTAACTCCAGTTCGAGGGGATCCAGCATCCTCTTCTGGCCTTCACAGTCATGGCATATACATGGTACACTTAGATACATGCAGACCCCCAGCACATGAAAATCAGTCAGTAAATAAAATTTTTTATGTAGCTGAAGATGCAGCTAAATTATAGAGTGCTTGTCTAGCATGTGTAAGGTTCTAGGATCAATCCCTAGTACTGGAAGAATAAAACAAAAACCAAGATTAAATATTAGCAAGCCAAGCATAGCAGTACACATCAGTCATCCTGGTACTTGAGAGACCGGAGGATCTCAGATCGGAGACTAGCTTGAGCTCCATGATGTGACCCTGTCACAAAAGAAAAAAAAAAAAAAAGGAGGATATTCTGATAAGAACCTGTCTCAAAAGTTTAAAAAAAATTGTGTTCACTCATAGGTAGGAGTGATGACATATGTCTGTAAATCCTAGCACTTATGAAGCAGGAAGAATGTCTCAAGTTTAACACCAACCTCAGATACAAAGTGAAACCCTGGCTCAGAAAATAAAAACGGTGGCCAAGATAGCTCAGCATGTAAGGCACTTGCCACCAAGCCTGATGAACCTGAGTTTGAGTTTGAGAACCTGCACTGTGGAAGGAGAGAACCCACTCCCATAAGTTGCCCTTTGACTTTCACATTCATGCCGTGGCATGCTTGTAGACCCTTCCCCCACGTACACATGCATACACATACAATAATACATGACTGAAAATTTAAAATTTAAATGAATAAATACATAAAATCAAGTTGTTAGAAAATGATATTGCAGTCAGGACATTTCAGTCTATCATATGAAATGTTCTACAGTTCGTATAGCCAACCACTAATGAAAGTTTTTTTCTCCAAAATTCTGAATAGTGCAAATACCAGTTTAGCTAGGGGTAGTGACACGGGCCTGTAATTCCAGCACTTGTGAGATAAAAGCAGGAGGATCCGGAGTTCAAAGCCAGCCTTGGCTGGGAGGTTAGCCTAGGCTCAATGATACCCCATCGCAAAAAAAAAAAAAAAGGATTGATTTGCTGTTGGAGATAAAATAGCAGGTCTTAGAGAGATACCGTGTTGCCGGCAGGGTTATTGGGCACTTTATTAGCCTCCCAGAAGTGTTCATCAGATTGCATATGATAAAATCAGCTCTCCCTATATGTTTCAGTGTCTTGTAGATTGGTACTTGACATTTCTCGTGGCCTTGAGGATCATTCATTTATAAGGATCTTAAGGCCATCTGGTAGTAAAGATTTCCACTTCCCTTTGTCTGGAACCCTGAGGCAAATCTGTTTTGCTTCTCTTTCCTCAGCTTGGTGTTCTCAGGACTCTGCACTTTCCAAGGAAGAAGAGGACATGGCCAGGTCTTTTGTACGTCTTTAACATAATTTTTCCCCCTCATTGTCTTACAGTGTAGTCATAATGGGTTATTGTAACAAGTAAGCTGGAAAAAATTAAATGAATGAAAATAAGTAAAAATACAGATAGAAAGTCAGAGCCTTAGAAAATGAGATGTGACCACGAAGAAATAAGACACGCAAAATTATTCAAGTTGAGTTCAAGGCTGAACATAATATAAGTCAAACAAAGTCCACTCCATAACTTGTAGTTTATGAGGAAAGAAGAATACTTAGGAAAGGAAAGCTTTTCGTTGGTACCTAAACCAAAACATAATTCTAAAATGATCCCATAATTTTTGTTATATCAAGCTCAGTTTTTGCAAGTCAATCTTGGTCAAAGAAAAAAGTATTTAGAAAAGTAAATGGAACATATTTCTTTGGAATAACCCTGCTATATATCCCCTCTGTTTTGTTGGTAGCGAGTTGGACTAAGTTATACAGATATCTGTGACAGTCTTGCGGCTTTGATGTTCATAGCTTTCCAAATCTTTTTTGTTTGTTTTTAATTAAAAAATTTCCCCCTTTTTAAAATTGAATCATTGTGTAGTTCATACAGAACATCTCAATCAATCTTAATCATCTTTATACCCCTCCCCCACTGGCACTCCCTAGAGCCCCCCAGCTGGAATATGTACATTCTGTCATCTGTGTTGAGGTCTGTTGTGTCAAGTTAGTGTCCCTAAATCTTTGTTAGTGCAGGTTCATCCCCTGAGGTCTAGTCAGCCTATCCAGAGTCCCTCACTTTAAGATTAGCTCATCTTCACCCAACAGTAATCAGTTGCCAATATTTCTTCAGCATAGATTGGGGCCTGCTGCCCATTCCTCAGTTTCATGCCAGGTTTCTGTTTGAGTTTGCATGGGTCTTGAACATGCTGACACCATTGCTGTAGGTTCAAATCTTTTCTTATGATCTTAGAAAATGTAGTATTGTTTCTTTTAAAAACTTTTTAAAAATGTATTTGTGTGCATGGGAGGGACAGTAGTGTGCTGATTGTGAGCCTGGAGGTCGGGGGTCAGCTTGGAGGAGTGGGTTCTCACCTTCCGCCATTTAAGTCCCTGGGATTGAACTCAGGTTGTTAGGCTTAGAAGCAAGCCTTTACCTGCTCAGCCATCTCACTGGCTGTATTTTTGTCTCACAGCATTAACTCTTTTCTCTGTTCTTGATTCTTTTGTTTCTACCTTTGACGTTGCTGATTCTTGTATTTAAAATTTTTTTCTCCACTTCCTCTTGTTCTTCAGTTCTTATTATCTTATTTATCATGAAGCAGACATACTTTTTTTGGTTATATGATCTAAAGGCTCTTCGGGTTTTTTTCTTCTGTTGCATAGTGAATTTCTGGCCTTAAACAGACTTAAAGTTCATATTTTAAGCAGTGACTATAAAGTGCATGACCATGGATGTGCAGGTTTCTCCATTTCTATTTTCGTTACATCATCTGAAAAAGTGGGGGTTGTAATGGAACTTATCCCATAAGATTGTTGGAAGGTTGAGGGCACATAATGAGTGCACCATACGTACTGAGTATTGTTTATTGTTACCAGCTGTCTAATCTCTCCTACCTGTGGTGATCTTTGGGTATGCTGACTGTATTCATTTACCTCCTTTTAGTTTAATCTGTAGTCTGGAAGGTGAAAGAGATTGCCTGATTCATGCTCATAAATTACTTCTTCAGTAAAAAAACTGTGAATACTATTAAAAGGCAAAGCAAGGAATTGCTTTTTAATATCTACATGCATACATACTATACACATATGGCAGGAACACACATAATTCTTAAAAATCAATAATTAAGCCAGGTGCCCTAATGTACACCTTTAATCCCAGCACTCAGAAGAGACAGGCAGGTCTCTGTGAGACTGGGACCAGCCTGGTCTATATAGCAAGTTCTAGGCCAGTCTACAGGGAGACCCTGTCTCAAATAAATAAATAAAAAGTTGGGTAAAGAACATGAAGAAAGTAGAAGAAATTCAGGTGACCAACAAATACTTAAAAATAATGCCACAAAGAAACTATTTAAGTTAGTAGATATATTTTTAGGTATATTTTCAGTTAATGAATAGTGAGTGACCAGTTTCAGACTCATTCTAGAATCTGAATATAAATGTAGTCTATGACATTTTTTATTTGTATATGAATAGATTACAATCTAGTTAGAAGAATCCTCCAAACAATAAGTATAATACCTTTATGACTATTTTGTGCCAGAGTATTCTATTACATATTTTGTACAGTTTAATTCAGGTACTTGTTATCAGAAGTGTATGAAATAGATATTTTAATTTTTATAGATAGGAGAAGTGAATCGTAGAAGTTAAGAAGTTCCTATATTTATGTATCAGTGTGTAATAAACCCAGGATGTAAGCCCATACAGTCCGACTCCAGGGCCCACACTGGGATAGTGTGCCCATGAGTAAAGAAATGTACATTTTTGCTTGTCTGTTTCTGTTCTTTGTCCATTTTCTTAAAAGAATTTTAAGAATGCCCAGTGAGTATTAGGATTTATGTCGATGACTTCTAGTCTCTCAATTTTAAAAAATAAGTATTTAATTATTTTTATGTGTGTGTGTTGTCTGCATGTGTGTAAATGCACCCATGTTCAGTGTCTGGGGAGGACGGAAGAGGGAATCTGATCTAGAACTGGAGCTGCCGATGGTGGGCAGCTGAACTGGGAACTGAACCGGGTCCTTTGCAGGAACAGCAGTGTTCTTAACCTCTGGGCCATCCCTTCAGACCCCAGTCTCTCAGTTTTATGTTACTTATCTTTTGTTGTATGGATTCTTGGATTTGGGACAGTTATATTTGTTGTATGATAAGTATGTACATGTAATAAAAGAATCAGTGAAAATTAATTAGAAAAACTATTTAATAGTTTTTTTGTTAGTTGCCAATGTATTTTTCTGCAATAGGTATTAACAGAGCAATTTTTGCTTTTCATATTGTATTTATCCAACTGGAGTTTAGTTTGAAAAGGTAGAAATTTACTGATAATTCTATCAGTAAAATTGTTTTTGCAAGTAGAAAATCAGTTATTCGAATACCATTTATTAAATAGGTCCTCTCCGCTGTTGGGTATGTACCTAATTCTAGGTTTAGCATTTAAGGGCATTATTAATATAATTCATCATATTCAAAGGGGAAACATAACTTAGTAGAACTGGGATTTTCTTTTTTAAAATGTACATTTCCGTTTTTAAAAAGCTTATTTATAAAATTGGAATAAAAGGACACTTCATGTATTAAGAAATTGTTCTCATACATACATCTACATGTATACTCTCAATAAACTAAAAGCCAGAACCTTATTTACTGGTGAAAACCAGACACGTTCCCACTAATGTCAGAGTCATAACGACTGCCCGTGCTGCCACATTTATGTGCTGTCACTTTAATATACCCAGGCACATAAATAATAAAAAAATGAAGTGAAAACTAGGAAGATACATGAAAGATTGCCACATCAAGGTAATGTAGAGCTAGGCATTGTCGACTCAGACGGCTGCAGCAGGAGGATTGAAAGTTTGAGGCCAGCCTGAGCTAAACATAGCAAGACTGCCTTAGAAACCCTGACTACCACCCCTCAAATCCAAGAAGATACAATTATTTATCATGGTAGCAACAAACTAAGAGAAATGAACCACTGTGTACACAGAATGAATAAAAAATCAACATTTCTATATGTAAACCACAAGCTCAAAAATGCTATGGAAGAACTATGCCCAGGAGTAAAAACCAGACCCTAGAGGGAAAAGAGTAACGTGGTGAGAAGTATATCTGATCACTGTCTGGAAGGAAAAACGTCCTCAAAATAGAACTTCCTGAGACCTGAAACAGACTGAATACAGTTTAAAATACGCTTTAAAAAAGTAATGTAGGGGTTGGAGAGGTGGCTCCGTGGTTAGGAGCACTGATTGCAGAGCACCCAGGTTCAGTTCTCAGCACCCACATGGCAGCTACCATCTGTCCTAAGTCCAGGTCCGGGGACCTCACACCTTCTGCTGACCTCCATGGGCACTGCACGACCCAGGTGCACTTACACAAATGCAGGCAACACACTGATACACATAAAATAAAAATATTAAAAAATTAATCCACAGATGTGTCTGTCAATTAAGATTTAAGCCAAGTATAGAATACTTTTGAAAACTAAAAACATTCAGAATTGTTAGAAAAATAAGAAATAATGTTAATTAAAAATTTTTAAATATTTTTTGTGTCTGTGTATGAGTGTTATACCTGCATGTGTGTAGGTGACCCATGTTGTACAGTAAGTACCCTTGGAGGGCAGAAGAGGAAATCAGATCCCCTGGAACTGGAGGTACAGGTGGTTATTAGCTGCCACATGGGTGCTGGGATTCGAACCCGGGTCTTCCAGTGCTCTTAACCACCTAGCCATCTCTCCAGCCCCACCCCCGTTTTTTTGTTTGTTTGTTTTTGAGACAGGGTCTCCCCATGTGGACAGGTGGCCTCCATCTAACAGAGATCCACCACCTGTGCCTCTCCAGTGCTGGGGTTTAAGGTGTGCGCCAGCACCATGCCTGGCACATCTTTAAAAGGAGACTTTCATTTTAAGGCTTATACAACTTTGAGGGAAAAGAAAAAAACCTCTTATAAAATGTTGGTCAGCATAACTTCACAGAACTGACTCGTGGTTACCTTTGTGTTTTCACTATAAACTGTTATTTTTATTATATAGTAGTATTAAATTATTAAAAAGGGCCAGGCATGGTGGACATACCTTTAGTCCCAGCACTTGGGTGGCAGGTGAATCTCTGTGAGTTGGAGGCCAGCCTGGTCTACATGAGCTTCAGGCCAGCCGGGCTGCATAGTAAGACCCTGCCTCAAAATTTATATATATATATATATATATATATATATATATATATATGTATATGTATATGTGTGTATATGTATATGTGTGTATATATATGTATGTATATATTTGTATGTATATATTTGTATATTTATATATATATTATTATTGAAATGGAGAAGGTGGTACTGTGGTACCAGCAAGAACTCTCAAAATTTTAATGTTTATTGCCAAAGTCAGTTGTTCTGTTTAACAGAAGGAGGAATTAAACTTAATGACTGTGAATTTGTTTTTTAGGTTCAGCTCCTATTACTATTAATATGGAAACTTTGGCATCTATATATAAAGAGAGTTAACATATTAAAGAAGTTGACTAAATTGTAAAGCAGTGTTTGTCATTTTATACAATCAAAAATTGAGGCTGGAGTGTAGCTTTGTTAATAAAGTGGTTTCCTAACATGTGCAGAGAGAGCCCTGAGTCTCCAGCACTGTGCACGGTAACCTGAGCACGGTGTAACCTGAGCACGGTGGGATCCTGTGATCCCAGCACTGGAAGGTAGAGCGGGAGGGTCAGGAATTCAGGGTCATCCTTGGCTACATGGCAAGTTCGAGGACAGCCTAGACTCTTTATTTCTAAGTCTTTCTGTCATTTGTTTCATACTTTCTGTCAGGGTTTCCATTTTTATTTGTATCTTCTTGTAAGAGATTTGTTCTAATTTGCTGGAGCTAATAGAAAAGAATATATTGTTTGGATTTTGACCCCAGGTTGACTCTTGTTCCAGAGGCAGTGTCTATATCTACACCTTCACTGAATGACAGAGAGCAGTGCTACTTTACACATGAGGAAATTGAAACGCTCAAATTTGGTATTTGTCAGTTTCACAGTGAGATTTGAAGGCAGGGTTTGGACCTATAATGTCAGAATCCATGACATCACTGTTAACCAGCAAGAAGATGGAAATCCAGCTTCATTTAAAGATCTTAATACCTTGGTCTCCCCTCCTCCCCCCAGTCGGGAATGAGTCAGTCATCTTTGCACTTTTTCTGCCTTTGTAAGTAGCGTTGCGTGTGTAACAAGCATTTATTGTTGTTCTTGGAGCCCCCAATTTTACTGTGTGGGCTGCACTGCTTGGGGGTGCAGACTAGAGGGGGTTGGTGCAGCTGTGAGGTGAGCTCAGGTCTGTTCCACTTATGTGCATGGTGAGGTTGGATGAAAGCGCTGCAGCTTCCTGGGTCGAGCCTTTTGTTTGCTGATTCACTAGAGTGCGTGAGTCAGGTTGGAGTGTAAGCCCGTGTTAGGCATTTGCCCCATGTTTACTAACGTCCCTTTCGTCTCAACAGTTGGCTCCAACAAGGCCCACATCAGGACATTAGTTACATGCAAAATGCGAAGATGTGTTGAATAGTCCATTTATTACAATAACATCTTAGGAAGTTATTGTTTTGTAGTACTGGCGATCAAACCAGAGCCCTCATGCATGCTAGATAAGTATTTTATCACTGAGCTACATCCTTAGTCCATGAAATTGTTATTGAGATTTAAAAAAATCAGTTTCTGTTTCCCCAAAAGGTTCCAGTGTTGGCAAACACAAGTCCACTTTCTGTCTCTGTGGATTTGCTCTTTGTGGACTTTTTATGTAAATGGAATCACATACCACATGATCTTGTGGTTTCCTTTTATTTATAGAATGTTTTTCAGGGTTCATCTGTTTTGCAGCTTGTATCCAAGTATTTCATTTTGTGTGTGTTGTATGTCTGTGTACGTGTGTGTACATGTGACATGTGTATGGGTATATTTGATGTGTCTGGAGGCCAGAGATCATCATCAAGTGTCATTGTCAATTCCTCGGTGTTTTGAGACAGGGTCTCTCACTGAACCTTGGAGCTCCCCAGTTCAGCTCAACTGTCAGCCAGCAGACCCCAGGGATCCTTCTGTCTCTGCTTCCCCAACTCTGGGATTATTGGTGTGGGCCACGCTTGGCTTTTTATGTGGGTGCTAGGGATCCAGATTCAGATCTTCATGCTTATATGACAAACTCTTCTCACTAAGCCATCTTCCCAGCTCTGAGTACGTCATTTTTTAAAAAGTTCTAAGTAATAGGGTCTGGAGAGATAGCTCAGTGGATAAAGCACCTGCCATGCACATATGAGGGCCAGTGCTCAGATCCGCAACACCCCTGTAAAAGCTGGCAGGTGTGGTGGCTGCCAGCACTTTGGAGCAGACATAGCCTCCCAGAAGCAAGTTGGCTAGCTAGATTCAGTGGAATCAGGGAGCTCCATTTTCAGCCAGAGACCCTGCATAAGTGGAGAGCAGTTGAGAAGATACTGATGTCAGCTTTGGGCCTCCATGTGCATGAGCACATACACACACTCATGCTCCCCAGTTCTAAGTGACACTCCAGTATATGGCTAGCCACATGTAATCTGTTTTTTGATTAATAGGTATTTGAGTCTTGTTTCACTTTTTTTTTTTAAGAGACAAGGACTCACTGTGTAACCCGAAACTGCCTGAAACTTACTTGGAATTTTCCTTCCTCAACCTCCTGAGTGCTGGGATTACAGGTACACGTCACCATGCGGGACTGTTTCCACACTTTTATTCTAATGCATAATCTTACTAAGAACATTTGAGTACAAGCTTTTACATGAACACATATTTTGAGTTTTCTCAAATTTGTGTCTAGGAATGGAATTACTGGGTTGTATATTTAAACATTCAAGAAATGTTTTCCACAACAGTTGGACCATTTGACATTCCCACCTGTAGCGTATGAGGGACACTTGCAGTTCGTTCTTGCAGCCATCTTAACTGCACACTCAGTGTGTCTCACTGGGATTCTGGTTTGCATGTATGTAATGCTTAGTGATATCCAGCATCTTTTCAGGTGCTTATTGGTCCTTTGTGTGTCTTTTTGAAGAAATACTTATTTATAGCTATTGTTTACTTTTAAAATAATTTGTCCTTTAAAAAATTATGTTTATTTATTTTGTGTGGGGAGGAACACAAGACCACAGTGTGGATGTGCCGGTCAGTGGGCAGCTTGCTGGGGTTGTGTCTCTCCTTCCACCATGTGGGTCCCAGGGATCAAACTCAGCTCATCAGGCTAGGTGACAAGTGTCCTTACCCATTGAGCCATCTTGTTGGCCCAATTTGTCTTTTTTAGGTTTCTATTTTCTGTGTATATATGGGGTAGGTGGTTATGTATACACCACAGGAGGCCTGTGGGAGAAAGGACAACTTTCAAGAGTCTGCTCTCACATTCCACCTTGGTGAGGCAGGTCTGTCGTGTTTCTACTGTTGTGCTGTGTACTCCAGGCTAGGAGCCTGAGAGTTGTCTGTAGTTCCTCCTTTCTCTCCCTCCCATTATACTGGAGTGCTAGAATTCAAATAGGTCCCACCACATCCAGTTTTTTATGTGGGTTTCAGAAATCAAATTCAGGTCCCCTGGCTTAAGCAGCTAGCACTTTTTACCTTCTGAGCCATCTCCTCAATCCTAAATTGGTTTGTTGTCTTGCTGAATTTGCAAGAGGTCTTTGATACCATGTCTTAAGAAAACATTGCCTGATCTAGCAGGATACAGCCCTCAGGCCTCTTTGGTTTACACTGGATGAATTGTCTTAGGCCACATATTAAACACTCATAAAAATGGATGAGTGTACAGAGCCAGTGAGATGGCTCAACAGATAAAGGTGCCTGTTGTCTGATGACCTGAGTTTGATCCCATGAGCCACATAGTAGGAGAAAACCAACTCCCATAAGTTCTCCAACTTCTACGTACGTACATGCATGTATGTTATGTGTACACTCTTACAAACATTCACATAGGTCCCCAGTTTGCAACCACTAATTTAAAAAAAGTAATGTACATATCTAAGTAATTAAATGAAATGTCATTCACTTTTTTTTTTTTTTTTGTACTCATAAAAGAGGGCAGGGACTGGCGAGACAGCTCAGTGATTCAGAGCACGGCTGCTCTTTCAGAGGACCCAGATTTGATTCCCAGCATCTACGTGGCAAATCCAGTGCCCTCTTCTAAACTCTGAAGGCATTGCATGACAAGGATGCACTTACATACATGCGGGCAACACTGTCATACACATAGAATAAAAATAACAAAAGAGGACAACGCGAAACTCATGGGATGTCCGTCACCACGTTTGGTAGCTAACACGTCAGTGTCTGGTTTGATGGAAGTGGTGAGTCCTCGCAGCGCTCATTGGGTATTTCGGTTCTGGTTTTACTCTTAGTGGCCTTCATTTGAAAGCAGTTGCTCGCAAATGTAGGTGCTGCCGAAAACTAATGGTATGACTCAGTCATGATTGATAAGCCAGTGTATCTGTCTCTGGGAAAGCAGGACCTGGAAAGCCTAGAAGAGAGGGACATGACCGAAATTTTCCAGTTGAATGTCAGAGTGCGGCTCTCTGAATTCCATTTGAAAACTGGCAGGTGACATTTTTATATTGACTGAAAACATAACAAAATATTAATTTCCTGGAAATCTTGAAATCTGCTTTCACATTCATGTGTCACATAAAAAAAAAATCAAGGCCGCATACTTTGCCCAGTTCACAGGACTGTTAGCGTAGTCAAAACATATGATTGTTTGTCTTAATTTGAGTTTGTCACAATTTGTTTCATTTGGAAAAATTGTTAATATTTCAAAACTATTTTGAAATATTGTATTGATAAGTTGGGTTTTACATATTTAACTCATCTAAATAAGAAGTGAAATCATTGGGGGTGACACCAACTGCCTATAACTTCAGCTCCAGAGCAATCTGGTGTATCTGGCTTTCTCAAACACCTACTTTCACTTACACATATCAACATGCATAGACACACATGTGCGCACACACACACACAGAAATTTAAAAATAATATATTTTTTTAAAGAATTTAATTCTGCCAGGCATGTTAACATACTCTTTTAATCCCAGCACTTGGTAGGCAGAGGTAGGCAGATCTCTGTGAATTCAAGGCCAGCCTGGTCTACCTAGTGAGTTGCAGGCCAGCTGGGGCTACAAGGAGACCCTGTCTCAAAACGACCAAAAAAAAAAAAAAAATTAATTCCACTGAAAATGCTAAAGCTGGGGACTGGAGAGATGGCTTAGTGGTTAAAAGCACTGACTGCTCTTGTAGAGGACCCCAGTCTTGGTTCCCAGCACTTACATTGCAGCTAACAACCATCTATAACTCCAGTTCCAGGGGATCTGGTTTCCTCTTCTGAACTCCACTGGTTTATATGACACAGGTGCACTTACATAATGCAGGCAATACACTCATATACATAAAATAAAATAAAATAAAATAAAAACCTGTAAGCTACTTTTTATGGTTAAGTTCTGGCACAAATTTAGTTTTTGATACCATAAACTATTTGATTACATGTTATAAACCATAAACTCTTTCCTTCATTTGCCTTCAGCCATTTACTTCCCAAAAGTAAATGATGTCACCATAGTCAGCATCAATGCTCTTAATGAATTCTTTGGATTGGTGATGATTTAATCCCTTGGTGCTAAGGAAATTCACAGTCTTTGGTGATTATTTACATAATGTTTTACATTATTACATAATTTACATTATTTATATAATGTTTTACATATTTTTAACACTTGCACACATAAATTTTGCTAATGTACCATGTCATGATGCTTCATTGAATGTGAGCTTTGGGTGATAGTTGCATCACCCTCTGTTAGTTTTATGAATCCCTCTCTTTGACCTACCATCATTGGTCAGAGGCTAAACTGCTATGTTGACAGCTGAAAAATTGCTTTGACATATTTTTTACTGCTTCATGTAAATCTCTTCAAGTAAATTTTTTTAATCTTATGTATATGAGTGTTATGCCTACATGTATGTAAGTGCACCCATGTCATGTAGTGCCCACGGAGAACAGAAGAGGTTGTCAGATCCCCTGGAACTGGAGTTATGGGTGGTTGGTTATTAGCTGCCATGTGGGTGTCGGGATTCAAACCTGGGTCTTCTGCAAGAACAACCAATCTTAACTGCTGAGCCATCTCTCCAGCCCCCCGCAACCTTTTTTTTTTTTTTTAAAGACAGGTCTCACTATGTAGACCTGACTGGTTTAGAACTCACTATGTAGTTCTAAACATAGAGAAGGCTGACCTTAAACTCAACAGAGATCCACCTACCTCTGCCTCCCAAGTAGTAGGATTAAAGGTGTGCTCTACCTTTAACTGGAGCCTGGCTTAGTAGTGTCTTTCAGTGGCACCGAAGAAGCCATGTCTTCAGACATTCTAGTTCTCACCAACACCTCTGATAAAGATGGCGAGCGGAGCCGCATTTTTAGCGCCAGTGCCGTCGTCTGTTGCTAAAGCCTAAACTTTAAGACCCTCAGCTCTTTCCTCCAAACTTTTGATAGATTTTCCAGTTTCTTCATTTACTTGGGTACAGTATGATAAGACAAACTTATTTTAGACATAGTCTCCTTTTCGGGACATGCTATATTTGCTCATTCTCTGTGTGTTGCATAAAAGACTCACCAGTAAATCGTTCTGATGTTGTGGGGGTTTTTGCTGTTAATTTTGTTACCATGTAATTAATTCACTTTTATCATAGAATCTGAGGTGTAACTTTAAGAACATTTTTCTTCTATCAGTGTGCGTGTGGGTGTGTGTGTAAGAGAGAGAGAGAAAGAGAGAGAGAGAGAGAGAGAGAACTAGAAGGAGGAAAAAAGGGTGGGAGAGAAGGTCGAGAGCACTCTAGAGAGCCCTGTACGATGGGACACACTTTCCACAGTGTGGTGGTCCGAGGACAGCTTTCCGGAGTTGCTTCTCTCCTACTATGGATCCCTGGGATGAAGCAGCTCCGGCTCGCATGACAAGAGCTTTGCTCCCTGAGCCCGGCTCCAGCTTTTAGTTGTAACATTTTTTGAGAAAACAGACTTTCTTTGGTACTGCTGTGTTTGTGCTTGTGGCAGAGTCTCTGCTAGTTGTGGAATTTGGCAGCATGTTCTTGCATAGAATGCCTTCTAAAATTATGCTTGGAAACTTTCCCAAATCCCTACAAATTAAGTGCCTCCACAGAAAAGGAATCATCTGTCCATTTTTTGTTCAACAATCTTCCCTATCATCTTTATTTTCTGAGTCTTTTTTTCGTGGAGGGGGGTTTGTTTGTTTGTTTGTTGAGACAGGGTCTCCTTGTAGCCCAGGTTGACCTGGAACTCACTTGTATAAGACCAGGCTGGCCTTGATCTCAGAGATCTGCCTGCCTCTGCTTCCTGGGATTAAACACTTGCACCACGACACCTGACTTTTTTTTTTTTAGCTATTGAGATGCCATCTGGAATTGAAAAAATAATGAAGGAATCTATGTACTTCCGTTATGAAAATTAATTGACAGAAAAATACAAAGCAAGTTTTGGGCCCTTCCACATGTTAGCTGTGGACACAGCATGGAATGGAGAGTCAGGAGTGGAGGGGCAGCGGGTGACAGCATGAGGCAGACCCAAGTGTAGAAATAGTGTTACCCATCAGGCAGAGACAGGAGGTTTCCTGAGACCTGCTGGCTAGTGAGTCTAGCCAAATCAATGAGTCAGTTCAGTGAGAGGATGTACCTCAAAAAATAAAGTGGAGAGTGATTGAGGAAGACACCTCTGGCCTCCTTGTGAACCTGTGCACATGTGTAACCACATATATATCACACATAGATCTATTCCTAGGGAATTATACTGTCACTGGAACTAAAACGGTTTGGAGATAAATGAGAGGTTGTCTAGCCTTATTCCAGTACCACGCTGTCTTGATTATTGTACCTTTGTAGTTAGTTTTTCTTTGGATAGGGTCAGGACTGGGGATTGAATCCGGGCTAGGAAAGAGTTCTAAATTGAGCCATATCTTCAGTCTCTTTTTCACTTATTTTGAGACAGGATGTCACCAGCCTGCCCAGGCTGGTTTTGAACTGTTTCCTAGGCAGGCCTTAAACTTGCAGTTTTCCTGCCTCAGCCTTCAAGTAGCTGAGAGTATAGGCCTGGACCACTAGGTCAACTTGTAATTAAGTTTTAAATTTTGAAGTGTTGGTCCTCATCTTTGTTGTTTCTTTTCAAGGCTGTTGTTGGCATTCTCTCTCTCCCTCTCCCTCTCTCCCCCTTTTCTGTCCTTTCTTGGTCTTGAGAATCAAATCCCGCACCTTGTGCATACCATGCACGGTTTTTCGACATATAAAATCACGTCACGCAGGTGGCAGTTTGACCACCTTCCCTGTTCACGTTGCCTTGTCTTAACTGTGGCATTCTTGTCTTGTTCTTAATTTTAGAGGAAAGAATTTCAGTTTTTTGCTCTATTCAGTGTCATGTAAGTTTGTGTGTTTATCATGTGTATATAGCTGTTACTATGTTGAGATGTACTATTTCAGTAACTTATTTTTGAGGCTGTTTACCAGGAAGGGTACTGAACTTTATCACATGTGTTCACTACATCTGTTGAGGTGATCATATGGTTTTCTTCTTCATTCTGTTCAGTATTATGTTGTGTGTCTTGATTTATATTATATTGAACCCTCCCTGTGGCAATCCCCTTGATCATGGTGCATAATATCGCTGGGTGCTGTTGAAACTAATATACTAGTATTTTGTTGAGGATTTTTAATCTGTGCTCATCAGAGATATTGGTCAGTACGCTCACAGACTATCAGAATTTTTACTAAGTTTTAGTAGATTCTTTTAAACAGATATTTGTTTTGTATGCCCTTAGGATAGTAGAGTGCTTGACTTGTATGCTTAAAACCCTGAGTACAACCCCAGCACCACATAAATCAGGTGTGGTGACACCAACCTGTGATCCTAGTCCTCAGGAGGTAGAGGAGGATGAGAAGTTCAAGGTCGTCCTTAGCTATATAGCAAGTTTGAGAGCCTGGAGTACAGGAGACCCAGTCTAAAGCAAGCAAAAACTGTTTACCATTCTTTTCTTTTATTACATGTTCTCTTTAAGTTCTAAGTTTAATAATTCTGTCTTATTCTTAATTTAAGCTTGACAAGGATTTGTTTAATTTAATGAAAGTATCAGTTTTTAGAAATGGAGGTATATAATATATATTATATACATAAATACATATCGTAGCCTTTTAATGTGTAAGAGTAATTTATTTCTACATTACCAGTTTGTAAATACCAGGTATTGGCACTGAAAACTTTTTTTATTTTTGGACTTTTTGAGACAGGGTCTTCATGTAGCCCCAGCTGGCCTGGAGCTCACTATATAGACAGGCTGGCTTTGAACTCACAGAAGTCCACCTGCCTCTGCCTCCCAAGTGCTAGCATCAAAAATGTGTACCCCCACGCCTGGCCTGAAATTTTTTTCTCATGATTACCTCAGTCTTCACCTAAAATCTTACTCTCTCTTTTTTGTTGTATTTTGAGATTAGGTTTTCTTATGTTGCTCAGGCTGATCTTGAACTTGGCTTTACATAGCTGGAACTGGAACTGTAGGCATCACCACCCTAAATCTTAATAGTTTTCATCAGTTCATTTGATGATGTGATTAATCTGATATTGCGTGGTAACAACAAAAATGTTCTGTGTTGTATTTGTGGTGCGATGGTCAGGGACATTTTCACACCGAAGGCTCCTTTTCTTCGTCTGCTTTTATGGTCACTCCGCCCTACCTGCTCCGCCGTCTTCCCTGTGGGGTCGGGTTATGTGCACCACTCTTGCTGTTGATCTTTTCGCCATCTTTTCCTGTGATTTCTTGTCATTGATGAGTTCACATGCTTTCCGTTAGACTTCAGTAATTGAAAGGTACATTCTCGTAGGTATGGTATCACTGTATAGTTCTTACGTGTCTGGTTGTCTGTCCTAAACTGGGGTACCTGTGGGGTTCTGAGGCTCTTCCTGCTGATCTGGAGGGAGTATGGCATGATGGGTAAAATCCTGTGGCTCTGCAGTCACGCTTTTTGGACTGGAATCCTGGCTCTGCCCCACAGGAGCCCCGGATGACAGTAATAACAGTGCAGTGTGGATGGTAGTACTGATCTGAACGTCATAGAGATGGACTCCTTGAAGCCGTCATTGCAGATCAGCCTTTGGTGATTTTGGTCTGTAAGTCCTGTTTTATCTCATCCCATTTGTACTATTTCTTGAATAAATTCTGCCCAAGGATTGGCTATTATAGATCCTTCTTAGAGCCTTCTCTCCTATAAAAATCTTCCTTCTTACTTAGATATTAAACACTTGAAACAATTTAAAAATCAAGAACTAGATATTGGTCATCAACTTTTTGGGGAGGTTGGTCATCAATCTTTTTTTCCAGAAATAATAATTTTTTGATGTTCTGTTATGTCGTTGTCATAGTGTGAATTCTAATAGGTTGGTGGTAAATAGAATAAAGAGTGAGTGTCTTTTTTGACGTTTTCCCTGATCTATCCTTAGCCCCGTTACCAGCTGTGTTGCATGTCCTCTCCCTCGCTGCTTACATCTCCCTGTCTTAGGTCAATGGCTCACGCATTCTCTCCCTCCCTCATGTGCTGGCTCACTCTAGCTGCTTACATCTAGAAGTCCAGTAGGAGTTTCAAACTTTGCTTGTTTAGATTTTCATGCCTCTGCTTCCCACGTGCCTTATTTCTTTTACTTTCCGCTTTGCCATGTTCTCTTCTCTCACTAGATGATGTCACTGCCTGGTCAGGTTCTGAGCTACTTGTCAGTCAGATCCAACTTTTTCATTCCTGTCACAGCCTAGTTTGAAAAAAAAAAAAAAATCAGTGACCGCTGACAGCAGCTGCTAGTAGAGGGTGAACTCTTGTTGACTTGGCAGTTAACACACCCTCACAGGGCGTCTTCACTGTGCCATGTTACCTCCTCCTAATATAAAACTACGTGAATATGAAGACCTTGTGAACAGTATCTAGTGAACTCTAGTTCCTGGATACTGGCTAAATGAATTCTTATTTATTTTTATCACAGTCCCCAATTTCCATGACTTCAGGTGAACTGGGATTTGTTTTTACAGAAAATAGTGACATTCAAGGATGTGGCTGTGGACCTCACCCAGGAGGAATGGCAGCAAATGAAGCCTGCTCAGAGGAACCTGTACCAGGATGTGATGCTGGAGACCTACAGAAACCTAGTCACAGTGGGTAAGGGTAGCTTTGCAGTTGACACAGAATTCCTTTCCAGTCCTGCAGTGTGTGGAGACTAGTTTGCTGGATGTGCCTGGCCTTCCCTTCGTGACTGTGTGCGCTCCAGTCTTCAGGGTAGACAGCAGTTAAGTTTGTGTCATTGTGGAAGTTCCTTTGTCTTCATCCTTCCTAAGCCCTGCAGACCACAGGACTCAGGCCCATGCGATTGTCTCCAGCATTAACCTGAAAGTTCTTTGCTGTTTCCTGTAACAGGGTGTCAAGTCACCAAGCCAGATGTGATCTCCAAGTTAGAGCAAGAAGAGGAGCCATGGGTGCTGGAGGAAGAACTGTTTTGGCAGCACTCTCCAGGTGAATAGGTGACAAGCAGCTTGAGTGAGAAAGCCACGTGACAGTGCTCAGTGAGAGGTCGCTACCCTTTCGGTTTCCGACTGCCTTAAGGCCTCTAGAGTGACACATGGTGTGAGAGCCTCAGCTCACTGAGGCTTTCCAGGTACTGCTCTGCCCTGTTGGAGTTACTTTTCTTTCTTCGGTTTCAGAGGGTCAGTGACCGCATCTGACTTCAGGATGCCCGCCTTCCTGAATGCTTCACAGCTCACTTTCAGGATGATTGTACCTGTGTATGATCCTCCTTTTCCACCTTCCTCTTCAAGTTCACCGTTTTATTTTCTTGCACATTCAGTATCCCGTGGAATGTAGTATTTCAAAATCAGGTTTATTTCATACCCGGGGTCCCTTAATTTCGGTGCTTCTCTTCATTTTGAAAAGCTTTAGCCTGGGTTATTTTGTAACAAATCACACTTTCCACTGTACTTAACAACCCTCCCAATCCCACGGCCTGGAGATGGAAGTTTCTGGCTTAGAAATCCTGTGTTGTCTGTCTTCTTTCTGTTTATTCACATCTTCCATCTCAGCATATCATTAAAAATGCAAATTATCTGAACGATACATGAGCGCACTTTACCCCCCTCACTTTGTCCTTTTGCCTTCTGTTTTTCAGAGTTCTCTTAGCTATTGTTTTATTTATAAATTTTATTTGAGATGGGGTCTCTGTGTAGCCCCAGCTGGCCTGGAACTCACTAGGGAGAATTGACTGGCCTCAAACTCACAGAGATCTGCCTGCCTGTCTCCCAAGTGCTGGGAACAAAGGTGTGCGCCACCACGCCTGGCACAGTCTTCTTATTTTGCCATATGTATTTTAGATTTAACTGTCTCATTTGGAGAAAAGCCAAAAGGGTTTTCATTTAGAACTGTGCTGGGTGTTTGAATGAACTTGCTGAAGTTTGCCGTCTTTTTCATGAGCTGGTTTTCCAGGCTTGCTTTATATCTGCCCGTTTTCATGTCTTCCAAAATGGAGATTTCCAAGTTTTCTCAAGGTATAGAAAACTATAGAATGAAATGATAGTACCTGCACTTAGAATGGGGGACAGGGTCTAAATTTGATTAAGATTTATTATATGAAATGCATAAAAAATACACATTAAAAAATCTGTACTTTAAGGTCTGGTGAGATGACTCAGCAGCTAAGAGCACTGGCTGCTCTTGCAGAGGACCCAGGTTCAGTTCCCAGTATCCACACAGCAGCTAACAACTGTCCTTACTCTAATTCCAGGGGATCCAACGCCCTCTCCTGACCTCCTCAGGCACTGCACAACACGGGTACACTTACATACATGCAGGTAATACACCACTCATACATATAAAATAAATAATAAATTATTTTTTAAAAAAGAAAACCACTTTATTCTTGAAAAAATTTCTAATACGACTTATTCATTAAGCATACATAAAAATAAGTTATGACTGGATGGCTGACATTCTCTTCATATTTGTTAGCACTTTTGGATTGTAGTTTCGTTTGGACAGCCTAAATTTCACATAGTTTCATAATTAGCAGTTTATGAAAATAAGGAATTTTGGTGTATAAAATGGACAGAAGATAGATTTACCAGGATTATAGGACAGTTTATGTAGGCAAAGATAATAAGATATTGGGGTTTTGTTTCTCTTAACCTAATGGACCTGTTATTATTTTCCTTTCACAGAAGTTATTTTTTCCTTTTATATAATTTCTTTTTATTTGTGTATGTGTGTGTGCATGCATGCACACGTACATGTTCTTATGTGTGCACATGAGTGTGGAGGACAGAAGACAGTCTTAGAAGTCATCCTCAGAAATGCCATTTTGAGACACTCATTGGTCTGGAACTCACGGATCTGACTAAACTGGCTGCCGATGAGCCCAAGAAACCCTTCTGTTTCCGCCTTCCCAGTGCTGGAATTACAAGCGTGTGTCACAAGGCCTAGCACTTTTATGTGCATGTCAGGGATTGAAGTAGGGTCCCTATGCTTTCCTGACCGCCTTGTCTTCCCAGCCCGGTTTTCCTTCTTTAGTATGAAGTTTTAATTTCCTCAAAGTAGTACATGCACCTGTACTTGAAAGTCAATAGAAATACAAAGCTTGTAGTGCTACCCCTCCTTTAAGGAGCTATTTTCAACTTATTTCTTTTGTCAGTATGTCTACAAAGTGAGTGTAGTTCCAGGCCAGCCAGGACTACATAGTGAAATCCTGTCACAAAACAAACAAATAAAATAATAAACTTTGTTTTTTTAGGTCTGTTCTAGGTTTATAGCAAAACCAAATAGAAAATTTAGTTCCCAGCTACTCACCAAGGCTCCTCCACAATCAGTATTTTGTACCACAGTGGTGTATTTGTTATCACACCCGAAGTTCTTAATTTACATTAGAGTTCATTCTTGTACATTCTATAGGTTTGAGCAGATATGTAGTGACATGTATCTGGCTAAGATACTGTACAGAGTATTACTGTAAAAATCCTGTGTGTTCCTCCTATTTAGCCTTCTCTGTGCTGTAAACCTTGGAAATCACTGATATTTTTTCTTTTTCCATGGTTTGCCTTTTCTGATATATTTGGAGTCAGATAGTGGGTAGCCCTTTTATTTTACAATATGTGTTTAAGGGTCCTCTGTATCTTCATGGCTCAGTGGCTCATTTCTTCTCGGCATTGACTAACATTCTGTTCTCTAGATTTATCACACTTTATCCATTCACTGCTGAAGAACATTGTCCAAGTTTCTCCAAATAGGAATAAAGCTGCTGTGAACATGTGCAAATTTATGTATGAACCTAAGTTTTGAGCTCACTGGGGTAAATACCAAGGAGTATAGTTACTGAATCATAGGTAGGAGTGTATTTAGTTTTGTGGGCTGGCGAGATAGCTCAGGGGGTTAAGGCACTTGCCACCAAGGCTGAGCTCCCACATGACAGAAGGAGATAACAAACTCCTGCAAGTTGTTGTCTCACCTGTGCTGTGGTATACATGTGCCCCCTGCCCCAAATAAATAAAATAATGAAAATTCATTTTATAGTATATTTAATATTGTAAGAAATCTCCAAAGTGGCTGTACCATCTTGCATTACTAGCAGCAGTGGCTGAGTTTCCCTGTGCTGTGTCCTTGTCAACCTTTGGAGGTGTCCATGTTTGTGGTTTGGGTTATTCTAATAGGTACTTAGTAGTATCTCTTTGCTATTTTAATTTGCAGTCAACTCCCTAACGACATGCAGTGCTGAGTGTGGTTTTATAGCTTATCTGTCTTATTGTTGTATTTTCCTTAGTAAGGTGTCTGTCCAGGTATTTGCTCATTTGTTTTATCAGGTAGTGTGTGTGTGTGTGTGTGTGTGTGTGTGTGTGTGTGTGTGTGTGTGTGTGTGAAAGGGTGGTTTTGGTGTTTTTGAGGCAGAATCTCTCTGTATATCCCTGGTTGTGCTTGAACTCCTAATCTTGCCTCCACTTCCCAAATGCTGGAATTACAGACATGTACAGCCATGTCTGGCAAGGTAGTTTTGTTTTATGTCAAATTTTATGAGTTCTTTGTATATATTGTATAATAATCCTTTCTTATATATGTCTTCTGCAAATAATTTCAGTCTTCATCATTCTTTTCTCATTTGCACGATAATGTCTTTCTCAGAACAGAAGTTTTAGAATTTTAATGTAGAAGTTCAGCTTAATGTTTTCTTTCATCAATCACACCTTTGTTGTCCCCACTATCACGCAGAACACCCAGATTTTGTCCTTTGTTATCTTTTGCTAGTTTCACAGTTCTGTACATTCCACTGAGCTCTGTGGTTTGAGTTCGATTTTGTGGCGGATGTAAGGTTTGTGTCTAGACTGCTGTGTGTGAGCGGATGTCCTGTTGCTTCTTTGTCAAAGGTCAGTTGCTGCATGAAAACACGCTGCTCTACTGTGTGACCTTTGCTTCTTTGTCAAAGGTCAGTTGCTGCATGAAAACACGCTGCTCTACTGTGTGACCTTTGCTTCTTTGTCAAAGGTCAGTTGCTGCATGAAAACACGCTGCTCTACTGTGTGACCTTTGCTTCTTTGTCAAAGGTCAGTTGACTTTATGTGGGTCAATTTCTGGGCTATTGATTCTGCTCTGTTGTTTTTTTTGTCTCCCCGTCCGCTGTCGACCACATTATTTTCATTATTAGAGCTTTATATATTATAAAGTCTTGATTTAGGAGGTATCAGTCCTCACCACTTTTCTTCTACATAATGTGATGTTGTCTATTCTAGATCTTTCACTTCCATATCAGCCTTTTCTTTTTTATTTTTTTTTTCAGTTTGTCTGTGTCTACAAAGTAAAGTACAGGATGAGATTGCATTGAAACTATGGATCAAATCAAGAACAACTAACCAACCTGCTGAAATGTTGGGTTTTCCTGTCTGTCAGCATGCATTATCTATCTATTCTTGGATTTTTATTGATCAGAGTTTTGTAGTTTTCCCATTTCAGATCTTGTTCATATATCATTAGATTCACGTTTGTTTTGTTTAGAGAAATACCAACCTAAATGATGATGTATTCTTTTGGTTAGGAGCCTGAGCCTTTGATAGCTAAGCCACCTCTCCAGACCATGGTAATGTAGTCTTAATTTCAAATTCCACTGTTCATTTCTGGCATATAAGCAATTCAGTTTTGCGTGCTAGCCTCGTGTCCTGTAACCCTGCTGTGACAGTGGTTCCAGGTTTGTGGTAGTATTGATTCTTTTAAGTTTCTGCACAGGTGAGGACATTGTCATGTGGACAAAGATGCTTTTCACACTGTGGTTTTTTCCTCTTTCCAGTCTGTCCATCTTTTATTTCCCCTTATTTGCTGAGACTTTGGTGTGATGTCAAAAGGTGTGCTAGAACGGCACACCCATGCCTTATTCCTGCTTGCTGCCAGCTTCCGAGTACTCTAGTCCCCTGATTCAGCGCTCATTCTGTGTGTGGGTGGCTCCCTTCATGTGCTTGTCATTTGCGTTTTCATGGTACTACTGCTTTAGTTTCTTAGGTTTTTTCTCCATTAACAGTTCCCTGTAAACCTTTCATCATATTCCACTGTGCTGAAATCCCTTGTTTACTGTGTACACATGCCTCTCCATCTCTTTTGTCTTTAAGGTTTACCCTTTTTTCTTTGGGGAAAGATTTTTAGAACGGAGAAGAAACTGTGCTATCAGCGTCGTCCACTCTGCTTAACCACAGTATTAATTTTGTCATCCGTCCGTTATCCGGGCCTCTGTGTCTTTGCGCCTTCATTTAAATTCTGTTCATTGTGCTTATTTCTTCATTGCATACAAAGACACTTAAAATCCAACTGTGCTGCTTGATCTACACACTCAGTCTTCTTTCCGTGTGTTGTCCATAGGGTTAGCCTCTTAAACCTTAAAAACTGGGGACAGCTGCATTTTAGATTTCTTATTGACTAAGATCAACAACAAGACTAAACCCCACATTAGCAACTTTCTGAATTGTTATGAATAGTATAGTGATAGAAAATTTCACAAGTAATAATTTTTGGTCCTCCATTTTAGAAGTTTGGGAAGTTGATGAACAGATCAAGAAACATCAGGAAACACTTGTGAGGAAAGTCACATCCATCTCCAAGAAAGCTCTGATTAAAGACAAAGTCATTGACTATAAAAAGGTTACAAAAATATTTCCTCTGAGCTCAGATATTGTTACTTCAAGACAAAGCCTTTATGATTGTGACTCATTTGATAAGGGTCTGGAACAAAATTTAGACTTACTTAGTTATGAGAAAGCCCATGTGAGAGACAAAAGTTTTGAAGGTGATGAGTATAAGACACCATTTTGCCATTGCCCATGCTATGTTACAACCCCCTTTAAGTGTAATCAGTGCGGAAAAGACTTCAGTGATAAATTTGACCTCATCAGACATGAGAAAAATCATGCTGGAGAAAAATCTTATGAATGTAAGGAATGTGGAAAAGCCTTCAGCAGGAAGGAAAATCTTATCACACATCAGAAAATTCATACTGGGGAAAAACCATATATGTGTAATGACTGTGGAAAAGCTTTCATTCAAATGTCAAACCTCATTAGACACCAGAGAATTCATACTGGGGAGAAACCTTATGCATGTAAGAATTGTTGGAAAGCTTTCAGTCAGAAATCAAATCTCATTGAACATGAGAGGATTCACACTGGAGAAAGACCCTATGAATGTAAGGAGTGTGGGAAATCCTTCAGCCAGAAGCAAAATCTTATTGAGCATGAAAAAATTCATACTGGGGAGAAACCTTATGCATGTAATGAATGTGGTAGAGCTTTTTCTCGGATCTCATCCCTTACTCTTCACGTGAGAAGCCACACAGGGGAGAAACCCTGTGAATGTAATAAATGTGGAAAAGCCTTCTCTCAGTGCTCAGTACTTATTACACATATGAGAAGTCACACCGGTGAGAAGCCTTATATGTGTAGTGTATGTGGAAAAGCCTTCTCTCAAAGTTCATCCCTTACTGTACATATGAGAAATCATACTGCTGAGAAACCTTATGAATGTAAGGAGTGTGGAAAAGCCTTCAGCCGGAAAGAAAATCTTATTACACATCAGAAAATTCATACTGGGGAGAAACCCTATGAATGCAGTGAATGTGGAAAAGCTTTCATTCAGATGTCGAACCTCATTAGACATCAGCGAATTCATACTGGTGAGAAACCCTATGAATGCACAATATGTGGGAAAGCCTTTAGTCAGAAATCAAATCTTACTGAGCATGAGAAAATTCATACTGGAGAAAAACCTTATCATTGCAATCAGTGTGGAAAAGCCTTCAGTCAGAGACAAAATCTCCTTGAACATGAAAAAATCCATACTGGAGAGAAACCATTTAAATGTAACGAGTGTGGTAGAGCCTTCTCTCGGATCTCATCCCTTACTCTTCACGTGAGAAGTCACACAGGGGAGAAACCCTATGAATGTAACGAATGTGGAAAAGCCTTCTCTCAGTGCTCAGTACTTATTATACATATGAGAAGTCACACCGGTGAGAAGCCCTTTGAGTGTAACGAATGTGGAAAGCATTTTCTCAAAGAGCATCCCTTTCTATGCATAAGAGAGGTCATACAGGTGAGGAACCGAGTGTGTGAAATGAGGCAGTGCCCTTGATTTACACAAAATGCCGTGATGTAGGCTTAAAACCAAGATCTCCTTGGAAAAAGAATAAAGCTTATTGGAGCTCAGAAGACTTGAGTAAATGGAAAGAAATATATGTCTGGACAGATAACCCAGCATCATAAAATTTTCAGTTCTGAAAAATGGATTGCATACAGTTCCAGATAATCTCATTAAAATGTCTATAATATTTATAGAAGTGATTCTAAAATTCTTGTGAAATATAAGTCCATGAAGGCCAAGCACGATAGTTCTTATAATCCTAGCATGTGGAAGGCAGAGACAGAAGGATTGCCATAATGAGGCCAGCCTGGTCTACATACTGATTTCCAGGCCTCCACGAACTACATAGTGAGACTTGATTTCAGTAAGTAAATTTGGATCGCTGAGGTTATTTTGAAAAGTATTAGAATACCCTCACCATGTACTATGTAGATACTTACTGTAGTCCCAGCACTCTGGAGACTGAGGCAGAGGATCTAGAGTTTGAGGGAGGTTTGGGCTACATGGTAAGACTGTCCCACCCGCCCCTCCCCAAAAGAAAGGAAGGGGAGAAAGAAAAGCATAACACAGACAATTCATATTTAAAATAGCACTGTTTATAATATATGATAAAGTTGCCTGGTGTGGTGGCCCATGCCTTTAATCCCAGAGGTAGGCAGAGGCCAGCCTGGTCTACATAGTGACTCCAGGCCAGCTGGGGCTGCTAGAGAGACCGTATCTCAAAAGCACCCACAAAAATAATTATATGATAAAGTTATCACCACTAAGGAGTGAATGGTATTAGTGCAGCCCTAGGTGGGTAAAAGGTGTAAAGAATAGTGCCCAGATACAAGTGAACTTGGTGCTTGTCAGACGTGGCCTCATGAGTTAGAGAAGTAACAACATAGTCACTTGTTTCTGGAATATTTCACTTGGGAAATTAAAATTATATATAATACTTCAGCATAATAAACAGTATTCCGAGGGATTTGAACACTGGATCGTGGAAAAAATCAAACTTGGAAATCGTTGAGGCAAAATACTGCTGCTGGGCATGATGGTGCAATACCTATGATCCTAGGAATTGGGAGGCAGAGGCAGGAGAATAGGGAAGGCGAGCCTTGACTACATCGCACATGAGATCAGCCCAGACTATGTGAGACTGCATCTTACAAGTACAGGGGGAAAAGAAAATGTAGGATATTATCTAGAACTTCAAGGTGAGGAAACCATTTTTTAAATATAATTTTAAATATAATGGAAGCCTGTAGTTCCATTTCTGGTTATAAAGGCTCTAGATACTTGTAAATTATAAAAAACAAACATGCCTATCAGTTGAAAACAACCTGGCTGCCCAGCACTGGGTTAATGGATGAATAAGATATGATATATCCAAGTAACGGCATAGCGATTAAAAACATGCCAATCTATATTGTGTAACATGGTTATCTAAAACAGTGTTTAGTGAAAAAAATGAAGATGATGAAATATATTGTATACTCACATAACTTGGAATGAAATCATCTATGAAGAATAGAACTGTTAAAATATGTATTTGTGTATATATCTACATATGTATGTAAAAGTACTTAAAATGGTTTAGAAAGATAACATGCTAAACTCCAAGATCCTGGGACTGGGAGGGGCAGTATTGCTCAGAGGGGACCTTTACCTTACAATTTTTTGTCTTTAAAAACACCAGTAGCTT
Organism: Eospalax fontanierii; assembly: GCA_035773235.1. NCBI lineage: Eukaryota > Metazoa > Chordata > Mammalia > Rodentia > Spalacidae > Eospalax > Eospalax fontanierii. The sequence goes on from CM069554.1 coordinate 12,235,483, forward strand.
ATAAAATAAATCTTAAATGTCAGTGATGCTTAGTAGTTATATGAATGACTTGTCTTTTTTTCCTAATATCAAAATAGAGCAATCTATTCAAGACATTAAATATGATCTCTTGATCCTCTCTTGAAACAAATGAGCTACTTAATAGTGTTTCTCTGGTTATTTCTCACAATTAACTAGCTGAGGGAAACCTGTTGCCCTTAAAATGCTCTAATGGACTCATGTGCTTTATCAGATGTTGAATTATTCTACCAGAAATATTTCCATATGCTAGGCATGGCACATGCCTCCTAGCAATCCAGAGGCCGAAGCAGAGGCATCAAGATTTTGAGGCTGCTGGCTCCCTAGTGAGGTCCTGTCTCCAAAAACCAAAATCAGGTCCAGGGAGATAACTCAGTTGGTAAAGCCCATCCCTTGCAAACATGACCTGAGCTTAATCCCCAAAACCAGGTCCAGAGAGATAGCTCAGTTGGTAAAGCCCATCCCTTGCAAACATGACCTGAGCTTGATCCCCAAAACCAGGTTTTTTATTAAAAAAAATAAGGCAGTACTTGGTGACTTGGTGGTATACACATAGTTCTGGTGCTAGAGAACCAGAGACAGACGGATCCCTGAGCCCTACTAGCCAACCAGCCCAGCCTGATTGGCGAGTTCTAAGCCAGCAAAGGACCCTTTCTTTAAAAATAATCTGGATAGCTCCTGAGGTGTCCTCTAACTGCCACACACGTGTTTTCATGTGTGAATACACATGAACATACATACAAACCCAACCAAATCCAGAATACTAGCACTTAGAATGGTACTACTTACTATAACACGAAACTAGCACATTTTATTCTATGATTTCTTTGTTTTACATTTTAACATTTTTGATATTTGTATTCATCTCTCAACCAGTGATGTATTAGATTCAAGTAAATTTTTATCATAAATTTAAAACTATGAACTCAGCATAACAAACGCAGTGTGGTTTTTTTTTTCTTGTCAAATCCTAAATTTGAAAACCAGATGCCCCTTCCTGAGGTAATTAAGACTGTAATGTCAGTGCTTAGGAGAGTAGGGCTTTGCTGCAGGGAATACTCCCCGCTGGATTTTTAAAAGGTTATTCCTACACACATGTTCACCATAAGAGCATGGGAGTTTAATGTTTATCTCTTTCTTTTAATGAGCAAATTCTGTGAAAGTGTATCTCAGATATAGCTCAAGTCTACCAGTTTCTACTGGTGTATCTCTGGTCCTCACACTTAAGATAGGATGAAAGATATGAATTTACAGAGAACAGTCATTTGGTTTTAGCAAAGAAACTCTTCTTAGACTGGAGATTCAGTTTATACTAGGGTGCTTCATCTCATCCGGCAAGCTCAGTCATACTAGGGTGAGGGAGAGGTCCAACGATGTACCTAAGAAGGCCCTTTGAGCCTTAAGTGAAAATTTAAACTTCTGTTTTCTCCAAAGTCATGTGAAGGAAGAGGCAGAGGATAGAAAGTATATGAAATACACGCCAAATGAAAACAGAATTATGAAGAAGAAAAGCCGTGGAGAAAAGTGAGTTTAACCCCCCAAACCAAACAGAAATCCAGTGTATTATAACAATATTTACATAAGGTTCTTAGGGGACAATGTTGAAATTAGAGACCGTTTTGAAGTCTAAATATTAAGTGTGATTGCGAACTGAATTTAGCAAGAAGCCTTTTAAAGAACAATGTGAATGACAGCATTTCTTTATGGTTTTTAGTAACTTACTACTTTCTTTAAAATCAGTTCTGGCTATTTATGACAAGAATTTCAGTCCATCATCCAAAATTGCCTAATTATCGTCATGGCTGTACTTCATAGTTGTCATCTAAAGATCCATTTAGTGACGTCAACTTCAATCAAATGCAATTAATGCTGAAATACAAAGATAAAATCTAAAGGGGTTTTCCTCTTGTTTGGTCTGTATCTGATTGTCTAGTACTTTTGATCTTGTAGTGGACATGATGACTAATCCATTGTAGAGGCTGGATTTTGTTACACTTCTTGGAAAAGTATTGATTTTTTTTTTTTCTTCCTCAAAAGCAGGACTTTGGCTAAACTTAAAACCCAATCTATCTCTCCTGGGGTAGGCAGTAGGAGATATCTATTTTTTCCTTCAATTTTCTAGCTCTTCATTTCCCTGAGCTCTTTGGAGTTCCCCTAAATATGTGAGGCTTGGGTACCCCTCAAAGATTTGCTTGTTCTGAGGCCAGTGAGATGGCTTAGCAGGTAAAGGCACTTGTGCCGAGCCTGAAGACCTGAGTTCAGTCCCTGGGACCCACATGGTGGAAGGAGAGAGCTGAGTCCTCCGACCCCCACACATGTGCCTCTGTACACACTTCCCGCCCCCCGATCCCCATTAAAAAGATTTGTACAGATTTGATATGAATGTCTTGAGTCTCTTCTCTGCAGGAAAGATGTCAGCTATCTTTTGCCTTTTTCTTCTTTTTGAAATGAGCTCTCATGTATCTCAGGCTATCTTTCAGCTTGCTATGTAACCGAGGATGACCTTGGAACTCTTGATCCTCTGCCTTTACCTTCAGGTACCAGGATTACAGGCATACCCCACTATACCTGCTTAGATATTCTTAGTAGGCCAATCTAATGTTCAATTTATGTGTATGAGAACTTCGCTTGATCTCTTGGCGCCTCAGTATCAAATCTATCACTATATTATATTATACTTTGACACTTTTGGGTGTTCTTGGCCTTTTTTTCCCAGCACATCTTTATAGAATTCAGTCCCATTGTTCAGATACTTCAGGAGCCTTGGAGCCTCAAGCTAGCACGCAGAGGTTATTTCCTTGAGTCTGTTAGGTCTTTAAACCACAGGGCTGCAAGTGCCCTTAGAAGAGAATCTGCAAATGTTACTGTATCTCAGAATACGTAAGAGTCAGCTCTGATCCAGTTTTTGCCTGGTTTTAATTGTTCCCCAATGCTTTCAGCTTAGTTTTCAGAATTGTGTATCTTTGGTAGAGTTCATGCTTAGCATGCTCCAGGCCCTGGGTCAGGTGTCCAGCACCAAAAAATAATAAAAATGACAATTGTAATAGTATATGTCTTTCCAGATTTCTAGTTACCCTGTTTGTGTGAATTACTTTGATGTAAGCTAATTTGCCATTATTGGAAGTAAAACTAGGTGGCATTTGAGAAAAGATCTGAAGATATCAAGGGAAGGAAACATTGAAAATTTTGCATGAACATTTAGCTTTGCTGGAGTAGCCATGGAAACGAGATTGAAATGCTCTCTGTCTTGATTATAGTAATAGTCATGTGACAATAGACATTTGTCAAAAAATACTAAATCCCTTCAAATAAGTTAAATATCCTTGCATGTAAATTTTACCTCAACAAAACTGGTTAACAGTGTTGAGCAAGGGGGGCTATTTAGCAATTCAAAAAAGAAAGTTCAAAGACCCGGGTCAGCAAGATGGCTGGCTCCACAGGTAAAGTGCTTTCTGTCAAGCCTGAGGATCTGAGTTCGAGCCCCAGAACCCATGTAGTAGAAGGAGAGATCCAACTCCTACAAGTTGTCCTCTGACTTACGGTGGGGGGTACGTGTGTGTGTGTGTGTGTGTGTGTGTATGAGAGAGAGGCACATGCATACATGTAAATAAGTGTAAAAAATTAAGTATATTATTATCTAAGAAAAAGTTCAAAGACCCTGTGGTGAGTCATGCCCGTCACATTCATGGAATTGTGAGGACGTTAAAGAGCAGGGAGGGGGTGGAAAGCGATGCAGTTCTGGAAGTGATGGCAGGCCAGTTGTAGAGCTTTGAGGAGGAGTCTGAGGAAGGATTGACTTCGATTCTGGAGGGAATGGGAACATTAGAAGGCTTTGAGCAGAGAGAGGTCTGGAGAGGTGGGTCAGCAGTTAAGAGCCCTGCTGCTCTTCCAGAAGATCTGAGTTTGGTTCCCAGCAGCCATGTCTGGCAGCTCACAACTGCCTGTAACTACTCCTGTTCCAGGGAATCTGATGCCTTCTGGCTTCTACAGATGCTCACATGCATGTGATATGTAAACACACATGCACGTAAATAAAAACAAATCTTAAAAAAAGAAAAAAGACTTGGAGCAGAGAGCTTGTTCAGTTTGACTTCTACCAGAGTTAATAATAGAAAGTAGAGGAGATGTGGAGCCAGAGACACAAATCAAGAGTCCCTCAGTCCTGCTGGCTTGACATTGACAAGTAGTTATTTTCTTGAGTTTTTCAAGGGCGAGCTACAAAAATTACACAGTAGATTTGCTGTGGTCTCAGAAGAGAATGGGTTACATCTAGTTTGGCCTAACATGAAGCAAGTACATTGTTGACATGGAAAGGCTGCGTGTGTGGGTCTGGATGGACAGGTTCATGGGTTAAGTCCTCAGGTCCGGTAGGGGAGAAGTGTGGCTGGAGACGCGCTTTCCTCGGTTGTTGGAATATAGAGTCAGAGAGATCTAAGGACTGGTCTTTCAGAAGAACTTGAGCATTTATAGGACAAAGAGACGAATAGAAGCAGCAGGAGACAAGAAACAGAGAGTGGAATTGGCAGACGCTGCAGAGCCGGGAGCGCAGCGGGGACTACATCTAGCAGGGTGCTGCCCTGTATTCCTTCTCGTAAGTGAGCGGTGCTGGTTGTTGGGGACCTTGGCAAAAATCTAGTTCCAGTAAAGTGATGGTAACGAAGTCCTGGGCACTGCAAGGAAAGACAAAGCAGCTGTCCCACTCGGAGAGGTCAGGGTTTCCTACTTCTCCGCGTCTGCCTTTTCTCCCTCTCCCTGTTTGATTGAGCAAGCAAGATGTTGTTACACAAAATAAACACACGAGTAACAAACTTGACCTACTGAGCATATTTAAAATATGTACCTGAATACATGAGACTCTACATTCTTTAATGCAAAAAGTGCCTGTAGAAATTAATCATGAAAATAATATATTTCAAATATAATGATATTTCAACCAAATAACATTAGATTGAAATCTTAAACTGCTCTCTGATCACAACGCAGTTACATCAGGCATCAGTAAAAAAGCCTGAGACTTTTGAGTGTCCCCAATAGGAAAAGTATCAGCCTACTACTGAGATCATTCTAAAGGATATAAGAATTCCTAAAGGGACCAAAGATAAGATGACTTTAACAATAATATTAATGACTATAGATTAACATCAGTTTAAAGTATTAAAAATGTATCAAATGTGTGAAGATCTGCACAAATCAAATAATCCTAGAAAATATAAGTCAAAAAAATCGATACTCCCTTTTTATCGCTGGCTAGTTGACCAGCGGCTAGTTCTGCAGATCCGAGACTCAGACAGAAAGAATTAAAAATGCGTCCTCCCGTCTGCAGTTCAGGGTATCTCATAGAACTCTAGTAGTCTTTTTTTTTTTTTTTTTAATGTGTGGTATGAGTGTTATACCTGCATGTATGTAAGTGCACCCATGCCATGCAGTGCCCACAAAGGACAGAAGAGGGCATTGGAGCCCCTGGAACTAGAGTTACAGATGATTGTTAGCTGCCATATGGGTGCTGGAATTTGAACCTAGGTCCTCTGCAAGAACAGCTTAACCACTGAGCCATCTCTCCAGCCATATCTAGTAGTCTTACTAGAGGTTGCAGACAATCAGTTTATAAAGTTCTATACAGGATAAGTCTAGTTAGCACATCCAGTACTCTTTAGACATTTCTAATTTACATAAAATGTAGAGAAAGGTTTCATAATGCCAATACAAAAGCAGTCAGGCAGATCATGAATGTGTTTTCTTCAGGTTCCGATCTCTTTAGGAACATGCTAGGGGGCTGGAGAGATGGCTCAGAGGCTTCCTCCTTGTTTGGTGGAATTTACCAGTGATCACTCTGGGTCTAGTACTCTTTTTCACTGATATTAATCAGTGATTCCATGTGCTCTATTTTAACCCTTTTATACTTGTTCTATAGTTGTTATTCTCTTCCTTATTTTTTGTGTCTTTTTTTCTTCACTTTAGGAATATCTGTTGAAATGTGCCCAAGCTCAGGCATGTCCTCAGTGGCCTTAAGCTGTAGTCATGTGCCCACCAAAGGCAGGCCCGTTCCTTTTGCTGCGATGTCTCATCTCTGGCCTTCCTGTTTTGCTCTTTCTTAGAATTTCCACATCTCTTGCCATTGGCCATCTTTGCTTGCATTTTTCTACTTTGCTCTGTAGAGCCATTAGCACAGTACTCTGTTTTAAATCCCCAGTCTGACAATGTTCTTGTCATATCGGAATCTGGTTCTTCTCCTTGCTCTGTCACTTTAAACCCTGGTTTTCAGTTTTCTGTGCCTTCTAAATTTTTTTGTTGAAAACTGGACATGTCTTGGTAAAAGTGAACCCAGAAATTGCCCTTTAGTGACATGGTAGCTGAGGTGGAGAGCTGTCTCTAGTCCTAAGAGACTCAAGGTCTCGTGTCCTAGCGCCCCCATTCTGAAGTCACCTCATCCCGCCTTCCCTCTTTACGATGAGTTTTGCTTGTTCTGGAACTTCATAAAATGAAATTATTCCTGTCTTTGCTCTCAGTCTGAGTGAACTGGTGGCCCTGGGCCATGAAGTTCCATTGCTTCTCAGTTTTTACCCCTTAGATAGAACAAGATGACCAAAGGGAACCCCGGCCCCGGGCCACTTAGTGCTAATGACATCCCACTAGGTTAGGCCCTTGTATAAGGATCTTGGGTCAGCCTGTGAAGAACAGGTTGCTCTGGGTATGTTTCACAGGGCAGCTTTGCCCCTCCCTCTGCCAGATGGGCAGTGGAGATTTTCCCTGATCTTTACTTTAAGAACCTGCTGAGGCTCCTAGAGATACAATTCATCAAAGAAACAAGAAAAGGCTCCAAGTCCTTTCTTTCCATTTCAGTTGTTTCTTCAGACATACTGACCTTTCCTGATATTAGATAGGCTTGGGTTGAGGCTTACAGAGAAGAGCAGAAATTTTGGAGAAAGAAAACAAATCTACAGTTAATGTAATTTGTTATTCCTCGGTGCTGCCCACCCATCCGATGTGCACTGCTCAGCTAGACAGCAGACCGGGAAAGCACCCTGAGAACCATAACGAAAACAAAGCTTTTCCCGCATTTTGCCACGATTCGTTGTTGGGAAGCAGTTGACAAGTGCTTTCTTCCAGGTGCAGTCAGTGGTGGGGCAGAGGAAATGGGCAGCACTGGTTGCCCTCGGCTTTCCATGGCCTTGATCACTTTACCACTTTCGGCAATTGGATGCAGAGCACGTACTGACTGGGCCTCCCCAGCCCGAGTCCCGGCACATTTACTCAAGAGTATAGTTAGCATGTGTTTGGGAAGATGTCAGTGCAAATTCGAAGAAAACAGACATCAGCCTAGTCTTCAGTTTCCCAGAAGCGGCAGCTGCCTCCATCAGTTGCGTTGGTTCGTTTTGCTTTTCATTGTTTCAGTTCCCTTGGGGCGTCTCTGTGGCCATGATGAAGCTGCAGCTGTCAGGGGCAGCTGTCGTACTGCTCCAGGGATTTGTAGAGAAGGCAAGGGAAATTGCTTGGTGTAGAGTTTCAGCTTCCCAAACTAAGCCATCTACTTACTCTTGCTAATTTAAGAATGTTTAGTGTGACTTTGAGAGAAATCCAAATGCCGTCAGCATCTGAAAGCATCTTGGGTTTTGTGACAACTTTAGTCTGTACTTGGCATTCAAAATGCTGTTAGCATGCCAGTCTGAGCGGGCATTAAAGACCTATTGAAATGCTTGAGCCCAATTCTAATAACCCAAACTGATACCACCATCTTTATCTTCTAAATAAAGTCCATTTTATTTTTATTAAAAAAAAAAAAAAACTCAAAGTGTGGGGTTCCCCTGATACTGGGACTAGTTGGGATTTTAGCTTTAGACTTATGCAAATTGATTCTCTAGGAACTCATCGATTATAGTTAGGATTCTTTTTGCCTGTTGTTTTCTATGGCTTCTGCTCTAGTCAGTTACGAAGTTCATATCTGCCTGTCTCTTGGGTATTGGGAGCAGCAGTTTGCCCTGAGACATCACTGTTCTGATGGATCTGAGAAGACATTTTTTTTTTAAGCTCTTGCTTGTTAGAACAGAATGACAATTTCCAAGCTTTTGTTTTCTTTAAGGTCTCAGATAGAAAACTTGAGAAAATGCACTGCCATACCCATCCAGCCACTCTTCAAGTCTCCTGTGTAACTGCTACCGTTGGATACCATTGACTCTCGGAACACCTGAGAGAATCCTAAATTATCAGCTGCCCCATTATCCCATACATGTGACTTAAACATGCTAGGAAAAAAGGGAGGCTTCTGGAACTTCTAAGCTTTTTATGTGCCAGCCTATTAAATTAAAATTAGTTAAAAATTAAATTAAACCAGAATATTAAATGCTCCATATTTTGGTCTGAAATAGATATGTAGGCCCTGGATTAGTCCAGATGTAGCAGGCTGTTTGCCTATTATTCATTCATTTCTTTACCAACCCAGGTCTCTAAAAATTCTCTATTCACATCCTTTAAGAGTAATCTTTTTCCTTTTAAAAACTGAAGCATTTAAACCAAGTGTGATGGCACCTACCTTTAATCCTAGCATTTGGGAAGCAGAAGCAGGCCTGGTCTACATAGCAAGTTCCCGGCGAGGGAGACCCTGTCTCAAAAAGACAAGTAATTAACTAATTAATTAACTGAAGCATTTACATAAAGTACAGATCTTAAGTCTGTATCTTGATAAATTTTGATACACACATGTAACTGCTCTCAGATGAAAAAACAGAGCAGTTGGGAGCTAGAGAGATGGCTCAGTGGTTAAGAGCACTGGCTGCTCTTACAGAAGACCTGGTTCAGTTCCCAGCACCCACATGGTGCCTAACAACCATCTGTAACCCCAGTTACAGAGGATCCAGCACCCTCTTCTGACCTCCACAGTCATTACACATGCATGGTACAGTTAACATTCAGATAAAACACATGCACATAAATTTTAAACAGAGTATTTCCATTCCCCTAGAAAGTTCCTGCAGTTCCTTCCCTCTGAATCCCATCTTCATGGATTAGTTTTGCTTATTCCAGACTGTCATATTTATGGAATCATGGAATGCCATTGGCATCTGGCTTCATTTGCTCAGATATCACAAGTTTTAGCCATATTGCTGTCTCAGTAGCTTCTTTTTATTAGAAAGTAATAAATCACAGTTTATCCAATCACCAGTTGATGAATAGTTGGGTAGCTTCCACTTTGGGAGCTATCAGAAAGCAAGCTACCACCGCATATGTATGAAAGTCTTTGTACAGATATTTTCATTTCTCTTGTATAGATACATAGACAAGATTGCCTGGGTAACGTGAGACATGGGTGCATAAAAACTCTTCATTCCATATGAGTAGTTTCATTTTTTGTTCTTAGCTTGAGAGGCTATGGAAATAGTAGCCACAGTGGTAGTTGTGACGGATGACTGCACCAGCAAGTAACAGATGCATGTCAGCTGCACCAGGCTTTTAGGCAGAGCGCCAGTGTTTAAAACCCTGGCAAAGCCTCAGCAGCTGCTTCTGGGGCATAACTAATGACTGATCCCGAGTAATAACCAGCTGCTGTTTCTTCACTAACTAAATTTAACAGCTGAGAACAGCACAAAGAGCCATTTTATGAAGGATTCCCAATATAGTCTTTGTTAAGTGAACTTGGCAGAGGTCTGTACTGTGATTGGTTCCCTATTTCAGAATTGTTCCTCCCTGTTCATGATCCCGCCACCTTTTTCCTTTTTAGAGAAGGCATTTATTAAAAAGTATTAACACAGCAGTATGGCTGGGTCTCTGAGGAGAGTTCAGGCCCATCTAGTTCAGAGAAATGGGGGAAGTTCTGTGCTATATGATTGTTGGAGTCCATAGTATACACTTGTGGTCAGGCTGGCTCTGATTCCTGGAGGGATTGGGGGCTAGGGCTCTGTTAGCCTTGGACCTGTACGCAGAATCAGCTGTGAGGGTGGGGAGAGCAGGGATCTAGAAAAACAAGGTAATGGAAGAGTTTTCAGAATGGCAGAGCCCTGGCTAACATTCCTAACACTCGTTATTAGCTAAGTGAAAGTGGGGTGTGCTTGTCACTTCTAGTTCTTTCCAACTGAGGGATCTTGGGATAGTCTCTGGTGTGGGAAATCTCGAGGGAGGTGGACGGGAGGACGTGGCATTTCTTTACAGTGCAAAGGCCCAAGTCACATACAGATTTGTTATATTAGCCACTGAACTTTGTGAAACATTCTTTTTTCTTAATGTGTTTTACCTGAATGTATATAAGCACACCACATGCATACAGTGTCTTTGGAGGCCAGAAGAAGGCATTGGATCCTCTGAAATGAGTTTTAGGCAGTTGTTGGTTGCCATTTGGGGACTGAGATCCAAACCTGCATGAGCAGCGAGTGCTCTTAACCACTGAGCCATCTCCCTAGCCTCTTACTCTATTGTTGTTGTTGTCATTTTGAGACAGGGCCTCACACTGTAAACTAGGCTGGCCTTGAATTTGTGATTCTCATACCTCAACCTCCCAAGTACTGGGTTTACAGGCATGTACCACCATTCCCATTCTCTGGAATGTTACTCTCCGAAGAAAGCATATTGCTGGCTATAACTTTCTAAGGTCTGCTGTTGGTTTCTATGTAGTGTGGATGGGAGTTCCTTAAAAAAAAACCAGTATTGAACATGAGGGATTCTGAGCTAGCCTGATCTTTATATTAAAATGGTAACATTAAGATGAACTCAAAAACTGACTAACTTTGCAATAGACAAAAGGTGTGGCCCATAAGATAAGTGATGTGTGATGTAAGACGGGAAGAGGGTTTGTCTGCACACACCACGCACTTCTACAGCAGAAACAAGCTGAGTGCCCTCTAACCAAATTCACTCTCCCTCACCTCAATGCTCTTTGTTAGCTCCAGGTTGTTTTGTGATTTTGGTCAACTGGCTATAAGTTGAGGCTCCTCCCTCCTTGGGTTCAGTTACTTTGCTCAAGAACTCTCAGACCTCGGGAAGTGGGGAGATCAAAAAGAAAAAGAAGAATGAAAGGTTAACGTGCTGGCTGGAATGATTAATTCTAACCCCAGTGAGACACAGGGGTTGCTACACAGGGCAGTAGAGGGCTGGGCCTGGAACCCGGTTCTCTGGCGCTCTTAGTTGTGTGTGCAGCAGGTAGAGAAGGGACCACAGTGAAAACTGAAGAGTGCGTGTGATGATGGGACCACAGGGCGCAGGGGGGACACTGAAGGACGAAGGTGCTCCTCTTCCTGGTTCTGGTTGCTGCATTTTGCTTTTTCTTGTTCTTGCTTTATGTGGGACCACTCAGAGATCCCTCTCTCCCGCCTGGTGTGTGCCAGGGCATGCAGTCTCCTGGAGAGTTTGCATATCTGGCCTGAGGTGATGACCATCTATAAGTAGGTCCTCTCTACTCATAAGAAGCTGCTTATGCTTCCAGTAGCACACCAGTTTCTCCGCACCTCCCTGTCAGCCTGAGCTTGCATTTGCTGCAGAGGGAGTTGTTCCTGCAGTGCTTGTGATGTGGGTACTGCGTATCTCCGTCTTCAGCTCACAGTGCTACATGTCTGGCAAGGCCACAGCCACCACTCCTTCAGTGTTGTTTGAAATGCAGCCTTGCTGAGGAACTGCCTTCCAGGCTTGTCTTTCCTTGGATAGTGCCTGTCCCTCAGCTCTAAGGAGAGGTTGCGGAGCTCTCTTCACATCCTTAAGTTCCTCTCCTGTTATTGTTTACTAATTCTTTATGTTTAAATTCCTTTGCATTCTTTGCTTCCTAATGGAACCCAAACCAATTGAAACTAGAGGAACTTGATTACATGTTTGAAAAGCTTCCTTCTCATCCATTCTTGGGAGAAGTCCTCCATCACCATCTTCACCTTCACTGTGCGTAAAACCCAGCTCTGAAGACTCTTAAAAGGTAGTAAAGTTCTGTATCAGGCATTTGTGTTGGATTCTCTGACAATACCTCCAGAACCAAATGATCAAATTTAGTATTGTCAGTAGTAGAATGACTTGATTTCATGTGTCTCTTGGTGTGATGCCACAAAGACACAACATTGGTTATGCAAGTGTCTTTATTGAATTCTTTAATCTGAATTTTGCATAGAGGAAACGAGCAGACAGATCCAGAATGTGAGACATTCTGTAGGACAACGAACCTAGATTCTTTTTGCTGTTGTTTTTATTTTGTTTATTTTTGTGCATTTCATCCGTCAGCCCCTTCCCACATTCGCACCCCATAACCCTGCCACTGGATTTCATGCATCTGTCGTACATATTAAGGCCTTTTGTACTCAGATGTCCCTCGGCGCAAGTTCACCCACTGGAGTCTCGTCACAACGAGCTGGAGCAGGGCAGCAGTGTCACTTTTATCTTGGGAGTAATCCACAGCTGTCTAATTGGATTTAAAGCCCTCTCGGTGGGAAAGAACTCATGTGTGGCACTGTAAACACAGCTGGAGAGGTCATGATCCTAGAGAACCCTATCTCTGTCTTACCTCTAAACAAAAAAAAATTTTTCGAGACAGGGTCCTCCTGTAGCCCCAGCTGGCCTTGATCTCACAGAGATCACCTGCCCCTGCCTCCCAAGTGCTAGGATTAAAGGCATGCGCCAGCAGCCTAGATTCTTTAAAAAAAATATTGATGGACTATGCATTTGAGAGCTGGGAGGGTTGGGTGCCCTCTGAACAACCTTTGCCTACATTGACCAGAGTCTCCTGGACCTCTACCTCAAACCCCAACTCTCTGGAGAGCCTCTGTGACTCCGTGTGCTTTTGAGTGCGGCAGTAAGGACCACAGCCACCACCACTCTCTCCACCCTCCCCACTCAGTGGTTCTCCAGTGCAGTGAATGGCGTCCCCCTTAGGCTGTCCCTGTGCTTGAGTGGGAGAGTTCTAGAACCCTTAGAATTCCCACTTTCTTCTTAGGTGCAGGGAAGCTAGGCCCCTAGAGGTACCTCAGCCTACAGGCCCACCGGGCCAGGCTGTGTCTTGGAGCAAGACTTGGGCTCTGTGAGTGTCAGATGCTCGGGCTAAAGGCACCTGGAATAGGCTCTTTCTCCCATCCAGGTACCAGGCCCTACTCTGCTTACCTTCTGAGATGAGATCTAGCTAGGTAAAGCTGGTATGTCTGTAGACAGCTCTTTCTTAATGAGGACTAAAGCTACCTCTGAGACCTTGTCCCAGGACTCCAATCTGGGCTCTAAGGTCACCGCCTTACTAAGTAAGGATGGGAGAGAGTGGTGGGGTTATAGGCCTCTTTGGTCTTCTTCAGTGCCATGGGAGGGTTGTGGTGCCAGGGGTATGCTCTGACTTGCCCGTGGTTTCTCAACCATTTCCCGCCCTTTTCTTTCTCAGAGTCCAGAAGAGTTGGAAAGAAGAGTTTCGCTTACAGAGACATGGATGAGGTAAGTGCATTTGCCACTTTCTTCTTGAAAAGGGTTTCTTGACTTTTGCTATTATTAATGCAGGAATCTATCCACAGGACTTGTGTTAGTGATTTGGAGAGGAGGAAGCCATTTTGCAGAGCAGTTTTCCTGGGTCAGCCGTAGGGCACCTGCTTTGTGCAAATTGTCCTATGTTAGCTAGAATCTCCGTTTCCTAGGATTTTTGTTCATAAGGAAATCTTGGTAGAGCACCCACCCTGGTGATTTGGCAAGGAAGTTGAAGAACAGAATACAGTTATTTCAGTCCACTTTGCTGTCCCTTCTAGTGTCACTGTAGTGGCCTTTATGCTTACGAACTGTCACAGCCTAGGATGCCAGCCCGCCCTCTTCAGCTCAAAGTATTTTTCCCCAAGGCAGAGAAACCCAATTGTACTCTTTCTAATGATTAAAGAATCATTAGTAAAGCTGGGTGTGGTAGTGCACACCTTTATTCTCCACAATCAGTAGGCAGAGGCAGACTGATCTCTGTAAGTTCAAGGCCAGCCTGGTCTAAATAGTGAGTTCCAGGCCAGCTGGGGCTACAGGGAGCCCCTTTCCTTAAAAGACACCCCTCCCGAAAAAAAGAATCATTAGTAAAGATATAGGATTGGATATAAGATACTCATAAAAAGTGCAAAATTTATCAAGGATATTAGAGGCCTCCATAGTACCACCATCCAAGATACTCAGCTGTTAATGTGTTCAGATTGTTTTGTCTGTACATATGGATGGTGTATGATTTTGTTTTCAGTGTAAGATCGTACCAACAGAAACAAGTACCCTATTCAGTATTTAAGTCACTCATTTGAGGCTAGCCCCAAACTCACAGATATACCTGCGCCTGCCTCTGCTTCCCAAGTGCTGCAATTAAAGGCATGTGCTACCACAGCCAACCTTTATGTATACTTTTTAAATGGACTATTTATTTATTCTTTGACAGTTTCGTATATGTAAGTGATGTATCTTGATCATATGTCCCCCCAGAGACCCCCCAACATTCCCCCTCTCTTCTTCATGTGCTTCTTTTTGTTCCTATAACCCACTGAGTTAAGTGCTGCCTGCTGGAATGTTGGCTGATCTTGTGGCTTGATCTCATGCAGTAATCATAGCTGCAGTGAGTTCATGAGTACATTAGGCTTGTCATGACTAGAAGACAGCATTTCACAGCACTCCTTCTGTCCCCTGGCTTTGACATTCTTTCTACCTCTTCAACAAGAGCCTTGGGCAGGGGTTGCTATAGATATCCCATTTAGGGATGAGCACTCAGTAATTACTTTTTCTCGTTACTTTGAGCAGTTATGGGCTTCTACATTGACCTCTGACCACTGCAGAGAGAAGCTTCTCTGGCCAAGGTTATGTACTCTTTTGGATTGTTTGGTTTGTGCTGTATATGGAGCCTAGAGCTTTGCACATGCAGGGCGAGTGTCTCCTACAGTTACATCCGCAGCCCTTGGAAGAGCTTTAACGCTCCAGTCTCTGAAACTAGGACAGGCTTTATAATGCCTGGTCAGTCCGGTTCACTGATCACTTTCTTCCTGGCATTTGAGGTAGTGGTGATTTTTATACTCAGTCACATCAGTGATGTGATGAAGATGTTCTAAGGTGACAGAGAAGGAAGTCGATTCTGTTAAGTCACTTGCCCCAAAGTTACACAATAGAGTTGGGATTTCTAAATTACCTACTAGTTTTCTTTGGGCATTTATCAAAGAATGCTATCTTTTTTGTTTATTTTAAGTAGCAGTTTATAGGTTAAGCACATTTTCTTTCTGTCATTTCTAAGCTGTTTTAGAAATGGTAGTCGATTAAGTGTGCTTTAACTTTCAGAGGTTTCCAAAATGGGGGTGTGGCTCAGTTGTAGAGTGCTCTCCTAGAATCCCCCAGTGAGGGCCTTAGGAGTATAGCTGTATTATAGTGCTTGCCTAGCATATGGAAGCCCTGGGTTCAGTCTTTAGCACTATAAAAGCATAAATAAAAATAGCAATATTTATTACATAAGATGGAATGGGATTCACCACGATGACTATTAGAGATTCTATGGTGGTATAGGAAAGTAATTAAGCTTTACTATTTGGGTTTGGAATCTGAGATTTTGTTGTTCTCTTGAGCCTGAGTTTCAAAGAAACTACGAAATTATATATATTATATATTATATTCACTTTCAGAGATAGGGTTTGTAAGGTATTTGGGAATAACTTAAGATTTATCGCCCAGCATTATGCTGCATGTCTTTAATCCAGCAGTTAGGAGACAAAGGTAGGCAGATCTCTGTGAGTTGCAGGCAGCCTGGTCTACATTCATTGGTTAGCAGTCTTCTGGCTTTGGTGTTTACGTTTTTGCAATATTCTAGATCTCAACCTTTGACTAAAGCGTAGCTGGCAAAGATTTTCTCCCCTTTTGTGGGCTCTCTGTTTACTCTGTTGATCGTTTCCTTTGCTGTGCAGAAGCTTTTTAATTTCATATAATCTCATTTGGTGGGACTATTTTCTGTGCTATGGGAGTCCTTCAGATGTATTCCTTGTATTGTTCTCTGGCAATTTCAGTGTTTCCAGATTTTTTTTTAAGGATTTGAGACTGGAGAGATGGCTCAGTGGTCAAGAACACTGTCTGCTCTTGCAGAGGACTGAGGTTCAGTTCCTAGCACCCATATGGTGGCTAATAACCATCCATAACTCCAGTTCCAGGAGATACAGCGCCCTCTTCTGGCTTCTGAAACCATTTCATGACACAGGTGCACTTACATGCAGACAAAACATTCAAACACATAAAATAAATTAAAATTTTTAAAAAGGGTATGGGGCTGCTCTTGCAGAAGGCCCAGGTTCGAATCCCAGCATTCACATGGCAGTTAACCATGTGATTCCAGTTCTAGGGGATCCAACACCCTCTTCTGACCTCTGGGGGCACTGCACAACATGGGTGTACTTACATGCAGGCATAACACTCATACATAAAATATAAAATACTCAAATATTTGACAAAGATGCAACAGATCATAAGAAACAAGCAAGAAAATATATGTATATACACACACACATATATATATATAACACATACACAGAAACCAACAACGAAGACAAGATAAATAATAATGAGTTGTGGATAGCCCTGTTCCTATTTGTACTTGTTTATTTTGTTTTTTTAGTAGTTCAGGGTGTGAGTCCCTCATGAAATCCAGACAGATGTTGGATGGGCTGAAGTGGAGCCTCGTCCCACAGTTGCTGGACTCACTCTTGGGACTGGCAGGAGTGAGTAAGGCCTTGTCTAGTGGATGCCAATCTCCCCGTGGGACAGGGCAGCAGAGGTGGGGTCTCGTCCCACAGGTGCTGGTCTAACCTGAGACTGTCCTTAAAAAGTTCTTCCTGGGAGAACAGAGAGGACGCAGAGAGCAGGGCGTGCTGATCACCGAGGCCTGTGCTCTCGCATGGACTGCCCACTTAACTGAGAAACATCATTTGTCTGGACTTTATTTGGTGCTGGCCTGCCCAGCTCCCGAGTGGGCTCCTTTGTTTGCACAGAGCAGCCTCGTGCAACAGCGCTGTGTGGCTCCACCACTCGTCCTTCCCCCTGCCTTTGCGTCGTCTTCAGATTGTGTCCGTTCTTTCACAAGGGATCTGTTCGCAGTTTCAGACCTTGAAGTTCAAAGATGTGGTCATTTACTTCTCTCGCGGTGAGTGGGAATACTTAGACCGGAGCCAGAGGAGTCTGTACCGAGATGTAATGCTGGAGAATTACAGCAGCCTCATATTACTAGGTAAGTTTCTCCACCCGAATTTAGAATAGCCCTGGCTCCTCTGGAACTCATTATGTAGACCAGGCTGGCCTCAAGCTCAAAGACCTGCCTGCCCCTGCCTGGTGGATGCTGGGATTAAAGGGATGCACCCAGAAACTCCCAGCTTTTCTTGAGTGCTTTGAGAGATTTTCTTGAGTGCTTTTCAAGTTCCAGGTTGAATGAGTGATTTGTCTTTTATGAAGCTAAAAATAGGCGGCTGGAGAGTTCCTGGGACCCAGTACTCTCTTCTGGCCTTGATGAGCGTTCATGCACATAGTGCACTTGCATACATGCGAGCAAAACACTCAAACACATGAAGTTTTTCTAAACGGGCCTCCTTGATGGGCATCTTTTTCTTCCCCATCCCTCTGGTTTTTTGATTCTTAAGCCACGTGCTTCTCTTTTTTCTTTATTAGTGTAGAGTGGCGATCGTGCATGTGGAGGTCAGGTGGCAGCTCTGTGGAGTGGGCTCTGGAGGTTGAAGATTCACGGGCTGGTGTTAATGTTCACACGACAGCAATACGTTTTTTTCTTTTGGCAGGTCTTGCTGATGATACTAAGCCACGTGTGATCTCCCTTTTGGAGCAGGGGAAGGAGCCCTGGATGGTTATGAGGAATGGGACGAAGGCAGAACGGCGTCACAGTGAGTGATGGTGGATGATATTTGAGAGATAGCGGGAGGTTAGCCTGTCTGTAAGAATTAGCATCTGTGAGCTGTTGGTAGGAAGCTCCCTGCCGGCCACAGGACTGAGCCTTGGGAAGAAAATAAGGACATTCCAGCACACGGCTCCAAATCATTACTGTCCCCTGTCTCACCACTCTGCTGTCCCGGTTCTCTCTCATTTCATAGTAATCCTGTGACAACCGTTTTGCCTGTGTTCTGGGCCTAGTTTTCTCTTGGCTTCTTAAACCAGCTTCGCTGAGATATAATTCATGCATCATAAAAATCACCCATTTAAGGTATGTGGTTGAATAGGCTTTAGTGTATCTGTGGCGTTGTGTAACCGTCACAGCCGTCAAATGATGACATATTTTACCACTCAAAACGAAAGGCCGCACCCGGCTGCAGTCTCTCCCCAGCATAAGCAACACCAAACGTACTTTGTATAGATGAGCCTGCTTGAGCATTTCATATTAATGACATCACACAGGACACTGTTCAAAACTGGCTTGACACCCCAGAATGCTTTTCAGGTCCATCTGTACTGGAGCCTGTACAAGTAACTCATCGTGTTGTTGCCCAGTAGGATTTCTCTCTTCACACTGTTCTGAGCACTGCTGCTATGAACGTTTGTCTGTAGGTCCCTTCCTAATTTGATTTCTGTCATTCCGTGATTTTAGAATACTTTTATCAAAGCAAATATAGCAAAAGAAAATGACAGATAACACGGGCCTCGAAACCAGCTGGGAAATGTTCCTTTGTTTCTGTCTTTTGAAAATGTTTTTTAAGAATTTGTGTTAAGCCAAGTATGGTGGTGTATGCTTTTAAACCCAACACTCGGGAGCTAGAGGCAGGCGGATCTCTGTGAGTTCAAGGCCAGCTAGGGCTTCAGGGATACCTGGTCTCAAAAGGCAAAAAAACACAAAGAATTCATATTAAGCGTTGGGCAGATAGCTGGGGCAGTAAAGTGCACATCTCGGAATCACGAGGGCCCAAGTTCAGTCCTCAGCATCCACATAAAAATGGCAGGCATTGTGGCATACTTGTAATCCCAGCCCTGGGAGGCAGAAGGATCCCTGGGGCTCACTGGGCAGCAAGCGCCAGGCCACTGAGAAACCCTCTCTCAAAAGAGGTAGGTGGCATTCCTTAGGATGATACCTCAGGTTCTGCTCTGACCCCCACATGCACATGTACACATGCTTACTTTTTTAAAAGTTTAATTCAGTCGTCAAGTCTTTTAGTCCTGATTTTAGTACATCGTTTATTTTGTCAGGTTCGCTGATCTTTTCAAAATCCAGCTTCAGTCTCACTGATTTTATGATCTTTATTTTACTTCTTTCTGCTTTAGTTTTAACTATTTCCCTCCTTTAGGTTCGGTTTGTTCTTTGTAATCTAGTTATGTACTATTTACAGCTTCGATGGTTGATTTGAGATCTTCCTTGCTTTTACTGAGGGTGTTTTTAGCTGTTTCTCGTAAGCTGTTCTTGTGTTAGGTGGATCTTATAAGCTTTACGTTGCCTTAAACTTTTCCTAGAATAGTTTATTTCCCATGGTTTCTTCTTTGGCTCAGTGGTTATTTAGAGTATCTTGGTTAGTTTTTACATATTTGTGAATTTCCTAAATTCTGATGGTTTTCTGATTTCATTGTAGTTATGGAACATATTTTATGATTTGTTCTCTTGAGTGTATTGAGATCTATTTTCTGACCTGGTATATCAGTTGTATGAGAAGACTATATTCTCATGTTATAGAATGGCGGGGTCTGTAAGTGTATTGTAGGTTTAGTTGGTTCATGGTATATCTAGGTCTTTTCTTTATTGACCCTCTGCCCAGTTATTCTGTCCTCTATGTGTTATGCCCAGAGAACGGCTCCTCAAGAACCACCACGGAGTGTATGCAAAGAGCCTTTATTCAAGCTTAAGCTTGGTCCCCCAGACCTCACCAACACAGTGGATCTGTTCTGAGAGCCCCGAGCAGAGAGGTTAGGAGTCTTTTATAAGTTTGAGATAAAGGAAGGTGGGGAATAACAGTGTTACATTCTGTTTGGTTTTAGGAGTCCGCGCGCCAAGCATATTTTAAATTAATTGGTTGTAATGAACTATATGCCAAAATTGCTTAATAGAGGTTTGGAGGTTTCTTATTGGTGGGTGCTGCCTTCAGGGCAAAGGAATGTGTTGATTATTATTCAGACCTTTTGGTAGTTTTTGTTTTAGCCTTATTTAATCTTGTGGCCTTGTGACTGCTTAGAAGGAACAAAGAATAATATGGAGTTATATTTATCCATTTTCTGACGTCCCATAGCCAAGCATTTTTACAGAAGCGAAGAGAGCAGTTATTGGGTTGAAAAGGGGTTCCAGGGGTCCCACATATGGAAGTAGAATATTGAAGGCCCTAATTTCTTTTTTTAAATTTGTGTGCATATGTGCAGTATCCACAGAGGCCAGGAGAGGGCGTTGGATTCCCTGAAGCTGTAGTTACAGGCAGTTGTAAGCCACCCAGTGTAGTACTGGGAACCAAGTGAGCATCAAGTGCTCTTAACCACTGAGCCATCTGTCCAATTTCCAGTCCTACTTCCTTAAATCATCCGCTTCTTGAGTTTTGGATGTATTGGGGGTATATTTACTGTTTTGGTGTCCCAGTTACCCTTCTCTCATCACTATAAAATCTTTCTCTCAGTTCCGATTTTTATCTTGGAATGTGTCGTCTGGCATTACTAACACTATTCCTGCGTGTGTCCTTGAGTCTAAGGTATGTCTCTGGTGGATACCATGTATTTGAATATGTGTATTTACTGGGGGTTGGTACACATATGCCATAAGGAGCAAGTAGAGGTCAGAGGACAACTCCTAACAGTTGGTTCTCTTATGTGGGTGGAATTGAACTTGGGCTGTCCAGCTTGGAAGCCTTTACCCACTGAACCATCTCATGGCCTAGATAACTTTTATAATCTTTCTGCCAGTCTGTCATTTGCTTGTAGTGTTTGAACTGTTCACATCTGCTGTGTTGCTGATAGTGTGGAATATATATCTGCGTTGTGATTTCTGTTTCCTGTGCGCTTTTTGCCGTTTTGTTCTTCGCTTCCTGCATTACCGCCTGCTGGGTTAAGTAGATATTTTCTAGAGTACCATTTTAGTTCTTATATTGTCTTTTCCCTTTTCTTCTGTTTCTTGAGACAGTCTCACTATGTAGCCCCGGCTGACCCCACATGGTTTCTCTTCCTACAGTTCTTGGAATAAGTTCTTAGTGGTTGCCCTAGGGATAATTAGCATTTTAATTTGAAACAGCTTAGAAGCCAGTCATTCTTACCAGTGCTCTAGGAGCTGAGATAGGGGATCCTGTGTTTTAAACTAGGCCAGGCTAAATACTGACCTTGCCTCAGAAAAAAAATAAAGCAAGTTGGGAGGATGAACTGGCAGCTGTGGAATGTGGGCAGACTCTAGAGTAGAGATGGAAGGGGAATCCAGTTCCTTACATGGGTTGCCTCTATTTCTCCTATCCTTTCCCAAGGGCTTCTGTGAGAAGACAACCCCCAGAACGTACCTGCCCAGTTTGCAGGACCTTGATATTAGGCGGTTGTGAGTGTGGACTTCTTTCCGGGAACGCAGAGGGCGCCTTGCGGTGCACAGCCCTTTGTATTCTAGGATTAGAATTAGCGCTTTTCAGTTTCCTATGGTTGTCTAGATCTATGATTTGTAACTCCAGATTTACCATTTGTTCAACTAAAATCACAGCCTTATGGCTCTACAATACTAGTAGCTGGTTGCTATTTTTTAAATAATGCCTGAGTAGGGCTTCTCTGCGCCCTCCCCCAAGTAGCAACACCCTTATAGTAGATCAAAACACGCTGTAGGAAATTCTCAAATTTTTTGTTTAAAAATACTACTCTGTAGTGTGTTTTGTTAAATTTGCAGCTCCTTGGAAGATCTACTTATAGGGTGTGCTGTGCAGAGATCCTGCACCAGAACCTTCATGGGGATCTGGAAGGATCTACGATGAGAAAGCAACTGGAATGATCTGTGGGGCCAGATGGTGAAAGCATTTCTAATAAAGAGTTCCCAGCATGGAACTGGAGGAAGCAGGCCAGCAGAACAAGTCTAAGTGCCGTTATTAAAATGCTTATTCTTATGCATATGAGTGTTTTGCCTGCGTGTATGTAAGTGCACACATGTCATGTGATGCCCCTGAAGGTCAAAAGAGGGCATCGCATCCCATGGAACTGGAGTTAAGGATGGTTGTTAGCCACCGTGTGGGTGCTGGGGACCGAACGCAGGTCCTCTGCAAGAGCAGCCTGTGCTCTTAACCGCTGAGCTGTCTCTCCAACCCCCTGAGTGCTTCTTGTTGTTTGAGACGGTCTTACTATGTAACCCTGGCTGGCCTAAACTCGCAGAGATCCACCTGCCTCTACCTCCAGAGGGGACTAAAGGCCTGCGCCACCATGCCCAGCCAACGAGTCCCACACTTTCAGTTGATGTAGTCATTGAAGCAAAAAATGAAAATACTATTTCAATCTTATAGTTGAGTATTTGGTGAAGGTCCCATAAAGGGCAGGCAGACAAACGATCAGAATCTGTTAGTTCAGAAGGGAGCTTGACGGATGGACAGAAAGGGATTAGCACAGAGAAGACACTCGGAGCACAGTGTGTACTGTAGAATCTACACAGTAGAAACAAGTGTATTTTTCTGTGTGTTTGAAATGTTTTACAGTACTGGAGAATGTAGGGGCTGGGGAGACGTCTCAGTGGTTTAGAGCACTGGCTGCTCTGGCAGAGGACCCAGGTTTAGTTCCCAGCACCACATGGTGGCTGACCACTCTCCGTAACTCCAGCTCCAGGGGATCTGCCACCTTCCTCACACGTGCAGGATCCACTTTAACAGAGGCAGCAGGGCTAACGGGACATGGCGTTGTGTGACCTGGGTGAGGTGTGGCTTCGGGCGAGATGGTACAGACACAGGAGAAGAGGAGAAAATTTGAATGTTTTGCGGCTAGAGATGAGATCTGCTGTTGGTTGTATTTAGGGTCTGTCTCTTCTAGGAAGTCGTAGGTGGCTTTGGAATAAACTTCCCATCTGAGTAGATTCTCAGCAAAGGGGTGGAACAGCTGCCTCCTCCTTCCTCTACGAGTGCTTCTCCTCTCCTCTAGTCTTGTTCTGTGTCTCTACTTTTCCCTCAGTTACAACATTAAGAGTTGTTTAACTTTTCAGCTGGGCACAGTGGTGCACGCCTTTAATTCTAGCACTCAGGAGGCAGAGGCAGGCAGGTCTCTGAAATCCAGGTCAGCCTGGTCTGCACAGTGAATTCCTGGTCCGTTGGGGCCACAGAGAGGCACTGTCTCAAACAAGAAAGTTGTTTAAATCTCTATTATGTTCAGTTGTCATTTCTAACTTACAACTGATCTTTCTCCTGAAATGTGAAAAATAACCTTCTGCCCTCTTGTTGCCTTGCAGATTGGGAGTCCAGAAGAGAAAGCAAGAACTTACCTCGGAAGGACAGTGACAGATCCAAGTCACTGCAACAGGCTGTAACAAAGCAAATACACTCCAGCCTTGAGGGCGCCAGGGCCAGAGGCGGCGGAGAGCTCGCCCGGCAGTTGGGGCGACAGCAGGAGGGACATTTGGGACAAGCTGGAGTAGCCTCTAGCGAAAGGCCCTCTTACAGTCGGTGCACAGCCCACAGCGAAGCCCATCCTGGAGACAAACCCTGTTCCTGCAAGAAATGCGGGTCACATCCCATTCAACACGAGCCACGTGACAAGGTGTTTGGCAGTAAGTCAGACCCGGTTAACCCTCAGAGACTCCATGAAAGCAGAAAGAGCAGCGGGCATAAAAGAGACGCTCTCCCTCCTGCCTCGGCCGCTGCTAACCCTCAGAGTGCTCCCAGTAGCGAGAAACCTCACAAGTGTAAGGAGTGCGGGAAAGGCTTTCACTCCGCCTCACAGCTTAGTCACCATCAGAAGCTGCACGTGGGTGAGAAGCCCTACACGTGCAAGGAGTGCGGGAAGGCTTTCAAGTCTACCGCCCAGCTCAGTCTTCATCAGAGAGTTCACACCGACGAGAAGTGCTTTGAATGCAAGGAGTGCGGGAAAGCCTTCACCCGGCCGTCACACCTGCTCCGCCACCAGCGGATCCACACGGGCGAGAAGCCGCACCAGTGCCGGGAGTGCGGGAAGGCCTTCCGCTACGACACGCAGCTCAGCCTCCACCAGCTCGTGCACAGCGGGACGAGGCGCTACGCCTGCAAGGACTGCGACAAGGTGTACAGCTGCGCCTCGCAGCTGAGCCTGCACCGGATGAGCCACACCGGGGAGAAGCCGCACCAGTGCAAGGAGTGCGGGAAGGGCTTCATCTCCGACTCGCACCTGCTCCGCCACCAGAGCTTCCGGCGCGGCTCGGAGCTCGCCCGCCACCAGAGGGCGCACGCGGGCGACAAGCCCTACCCGTGTGCGGAGTGCGGGAAGGCCTTCACCTGCAGCATGGAGCTCGTCAGACACCAGAAAGTGCACACCGGCGAGCGGCCGCACCGGTGCGCGGAGTGCGGGAAGGCCTTCATCCGCAGATCGGAACTCACGCACCACACGAGAAGCCACCGCGGGGAGAAGCCCTACGCGTGTCCGCAGTGCGGGAAGACGTTCGGGCGCGGCTCGGAGCTCAGCCGCCACCAGAAGATCCACAGCGGCGAGAAGCCCTACGAGTGCAAGCAGTGCGGGAAGGCCTTCATCCGCGGCTCCCACCTCGCCCAGCACCAGAGAGTTCATGCGGACCAGAGGGGCGAGTGAAGAACCGTGAGTGAAACCGGTCGACCGCAGAGCGCGGAGGGTCGTGGGGGGGGGCGGGGGGGGGAGCGTGAATTGAATGAAAAACCTTCTAAGCCAGAAATGACTGAACACTTTGAAGCCGCATAAATGTTAGAAATTGGGAGGGTTTGTTTCAGAATTTATCATAAGGTGACAAACTGGGAAATTCGGGGAATGTAAGTGGGAATGCCCTTTTGGTGACCCAGAACCAAATAACCTCAGGGAATTCATGGCGGAGAAAACTAGGAGGGCGGTGAATATTGCAGAGAAATTAGCCCGCGGGAGATAATTCTTAGTATTCATAATGCACATGTCCTGCATGTGTGAGGTCAGCGTATTCATCTGCTCGTTCACACAGAACACCATGCTACTGTTAAAAATGCAGCACGTATTCTTCCGTCCCACTCAAATTTTGTCAACTATTTGTAAAATTAACTTTGACTGCTTGAACTGAGTCAACATGGGAAAGAACCGAACCATGTGTACTTTTTGCTTGCCCTTAACATTCCAGGGGGGGCACATCATTTGGCTGCTCTGAGATTCTCTTATAAATCAGTACTGTTAGCACTCTGTTTCTTAGTTATATTGTGAAGATTAAATATGCTTGTTTTCTATAACCGAATCCCGCTAGTATTTAAAGTATGCCAAGTGTAGTCAGGCACAGTGCGGTACACGCCTGTGGCTCAATGTGGGAAGCAAAGGCAGGAGGATCAGCAGTTTGAAGCCAGCCTGGAAACCCTGTCTCAAGGCAAAAACACGTGTGCCAAATGAGAGCTGCTTTATTTTCGTAGTTGTGAATTCTGAGAAATCATTCACGAGGAAAGCCTTACACATCCAGTAACTAGAGAGATGTTTTGCTTTATCTTCCTTTTCTTAGTGAATGTTCTAGACTTCATCTGAAGAAAAACTTAAAGCTTTCATTTATAGTTTGTCCTTCTGCTGATCTGGAAATTCATAACTTAAAGCAGCCCAGTGAGAGAAAGGTAGGTTGCTGTGAGGATGGAGGTGATTTACTAAGACCTTCCTAAGCCAGGCTTGACACAAACCAGTAATCCCAACACATGGAAGGTAAATACAGGAGAATCAGGAATTCAAGGCCATCCTTGGCTACATGGTGAATTAGACAGCAGCCTGGGCTACATGAGACACTCTTAAAAAAAAAATTCTCATAAAACAAAAGCCATGTCCTGATCCCTGCCCTAGAATTAGAAAATAACAGACTTTAGCCAAAATCCAAATCCCCACTAGAAGATCTGAGATACCTAAATCAATTTCTATTTTAATTAAGGCAAATTTCCATTAGGAATGAATACACAGTGAAGTTTGTAGACTATGAACAGGGCTGTACTGAGGACAATGAACAGAATTGATTCTATCCCACTCCATCTGCCCACCACCCACTCCTTCTGATGTTCAGTGGGTATTTGATCTAAGGTGTGCACATAAGTAATATTCGACTCTAGTAGGCAAAAAACACTAACCGAATGAAAGGCAAGCCCAGAACCTGAGAGACTTTCTGAAATGAAAATACCACATCTTATTTTAAGCAAAAAGAAACCTAGGATTCATGCCTGAGACAAAAATGAATTTGCTAACTGAAGTAAGGCTAGACATGGGCAAGGCGGCACGCCCTGCTCTGCACACGACATGTGTGTCCAACATAGAAGATCTGAGCAGGGTCCACAAATGGACTTTAGTTTTCTTTCCCAACAAGACCCAAGGAAATGGTCTTCGTAGCTACAGGGCGCACGTCTCTACTGCCATGTGGGACCTGATTGGGGACCATTTTGCAATCAGAGGCAATGATTGTCACAGGAATATGTTGTCCTCGTGGAATAATGAACTGCTCTTTCCCTGGACTTGGGAGATAATTATGCATACGTTGTAAATTTATGCACAGCTTTTACAGTATATCTCAGTCCTGGAAAATTATCTTTCAAAAACATTTTTTGCATATATATATATATACACATATATTCAACTTTAGTATTGTAAAATGTTTATATTTAGTTTTTTATAGTATATTTGACCTAGAGAAGCATTGTATTCTTATTTTCCTAACCATATTATTAAGATATATATTTAACTTTGCTTTAGTAAGACAGAGAAATGCTTGTTTACATTCAGCATCTAATAGTGTATTTTTATATCCTATTTTTACATAATTTGTCTGAAATCCTGGAAAAGTTTTCTTGAATAAAGTAAAAACCATGAAGAAACTGCTTAAGGAACTACAGTACGTAATTCCTCTAGTACCAAATTATCTGACAGCTAAAAATCCTCTACCTCTTCAGGATACAGAGACATCACAGATATGAAGGTAGCAAATGTTTTTTACCAGATTTGGAAAAGAACAGCATCCAACAGGAAATCAACTAGTTAAAAAATGCATGCATTTATGTTTAGTAGATGACTGTATATTTAACTAGCAGGTCAAATCGAGAAGCCTATTAAGAGGATCAGAGAAGGTTGGCCAGAGTATTTGTCGTCTGTCCAACTGGAAAAGAAAACTGGAAAGTAATAGTATGAAGTAAGTGGCTGAAAGCAATAACTCTGAACAGCAGACACCGCTGCGGTCTGCCGGACACCACCTGCTCTAGACTTCACATTTAGAAGTGGAGACCACTTCTGCCTCACACTGTAGAACAAGCACGTGTGTGCTGAATAAGTTAAACAGAAACATGCACTATGTGCTAAGTAAAATTCCCCAGCCTACTGAGAACCCGTTTATTGCAGGCAGTTCAGAAACTGTGTTTGAGAGGAGGTGCACGCTGCACATGGGTAGAGGCCAGCCTGAGGTTCATTCCTCAAGAGCCGTCCGCTTTGTTTTTTGAGACAGGACCTCACCAAGAGCTGGGGCTTAGCAACTAGGTTAGACTAGCCAGTGAACCCCAGGGACCCACCTGCCTCCTCAAGGATGGAATTACAAGTGCATGCCACTCCATCTGGCTTTTTTATGTGGGTTCTGGGGCTTGGAACTCGAGGTCTCATGCTTGCACAGCAAGCACTTTACTAAGCTATCTCCCCAGTTTATCAAGTATTTTTTAAAGGGGAGAAATGATTACCAAATTATATGTGCACTGATAAATCTATTTCTCCCATTTGTAACTGTTCTTCTAAGAGAAGAAGTTATACTCTTTACAGGAATTGAATTAATGAAAGCAAGAACTAGATGATATATTTATAACTTAACTACAACTTCTAACACTCTTAAGTGGTTAAAAAAAGTTGAAGGAAAGAAATGTTTAATTTTCTGGTCATGTATACATATTTTTTCAAGACTTTGAGTGTTCCCATCCAAGTTTATGTATCATGATCACCAAACCAAGAGTAGGCTACAGCGATTTCTCTAGAAAAATAAGACAGTATTCACGCTGTCTCCGCGCTGACGCTGTGCTGCCTTCGTCTCTTCCCGGCCGCGCACCCGCACTTAGGTTTGTTTTGCTCACGGATAAGCAGGGAGGGAGGTTTGAATGGGATGATGCGTCCTCAGTGGACGATCTGGTCACCTCCAGATCTAACTAGTTTTACAGAGTAGACAGGGTGTGTACAGCCCATCCTTCCACGCGTGATGTTCAGGTTTGTTCTACCA
This sequence comes from Eospalax fontanierii, assembly GCA_035773235.1. Lineage (NCBI taxonomy): Eukaryota > Metazoa > Chordata > Mammalia > Rodentia > Spalacidae > Eospalax > Eospalax fontanierii. The sequence continues at coordinate 12,263,702 of CM069554.1, forward strand.
TTACCGATTCACATTTACTGCACGCGCACTGTTGCATGTTGTTGCTTTTCCTTCTGTAAAGCAGGGGGATCCTCTTGGTTGAACTCCTTGCCTTAACATAATACATTTAAATGTAGTGGTTAGTGTCTTAGTACTGTCTGAAGCTGGGTTCATTTCCTGGATGTCAACCAGGACTGAAAATGTGCCTTCAGTGTGAACTTGAACTGCCGGTGAGCTGAGTACCTAGCTGGCCTCAGGGTCATTTGATCCATGTCTCTGTGAACTGCTTGTTACCAGTTTCCCTTTTCCTGAAACACTGGAGATGTTTTTCTGAAGCACTTGTAGGAACTTGGCCGAGGAGACTGTACTGTCGCATTTGGTGGCTTATTTTCTTAGTCTAGAATATAGAATACGTTCTTTGCCTTTGTTTATGGCAAAATAGTTAGCACATGTTTTATGAAGGCCAGACAGGAAATTCTTCAGGCTCTGGGCGCCACCTCTGCAGCACGTCGCAGAGACCATGTTCTCCGCAGAGACGGTGTTCTCGTCTTGCCGCTGTGCCCGCATCCCCTGCAGATCCCCGGCGATGTCCACAGCCATTCTTTTTTTCCACTTTAAAGATGATTGCTGCTAGTGTCTAGTGGACAGCGGCCAGAGATCCTGCTCAGTGACCTACAACACATAGCAAAGCCTACCCCGACTCCCCCAAAGATCCAGTTCCACCCGTCAGTTAGTCGGTTACCTTCTGGCCCTGAACAGAAAGAAATACCTCTGTACTCCAGCACAGCTTTGGCCATGGCCACGCTTGGCTCACCCCTTTGAAATATTTTTAACTGTGTGCTCTTTGATGGATTTTGTTTCTGAACTGTCTTTCACTCCAAGTAGTTTTCTATATTTTCTTCTGTTTTATGCCTTTAAATCTTCCTGCCTTGAAATACAGTAAACAGTAGCATCTGTATAATTACCACCCAGTATTTTTTAAAACATTGGTTTTTTGTTTGCTTGTTTTGGGTTGAAATTTTGTAAAAGAAATAAATCATTTTAGAAAAAGATGAAGTCTCTTTTTCTTTGTGGAGCCTCTCCCCCGTGCTTGCAGAGGGACTAACCTGGTGCACTGAGTATCTGTAAAATTAAACTTATTTTTACAAATGGATGAGTCATAGCATTATAGCTCTCTAAATAACACATCTTCCTGCAGCTCTCTTTATTGACAGTCTGCGGCCTTGACAGGTACCCATCTTCTCGAACTTGCACTTTTGTGTTTTTGTATAACATATTCATTGAGAGGAAACAATTGCAAGTTACATCCGTTCTATATATTTTAAGCACTGGGAGGTTTAATAAAGGTTTTTAAGAAATAGTCAATTGAGCCACAGAGATGTGCTTGTGGGCTGCATAGCCTAGGCAAGAAGAAAGGAAACAAGCCTGCGTAGCTACCACTGCCCCTAACCCAGTGTCAAGTGAGATGCTAGAGACGACCTGACCACATCAAGAGACCATCTCTCCTGCCCCGGCAGGGTGCCGTGTACCTCCACCACCCAGTGTGCTCATCTCTGCCTCCAGGTTTCACAAAGTGCCTGGAGAAGCTAGGCTGCATCTGCCAAAAGTAATGGAGTCCCGAGCACCTTTTTATCCAAAGGTACAAGTTTGTGCAACCCAGGGTAAGGGCCACAAGTACACTGGGAATTCCATAATGCGCAGGACCCGGGATGGAGATCAGATATGGTCCAGGATAAGGCCCACAGGCACACAGTGAGTTCCAGTAATTGTGGCAGAAGTTGTAGACCCACTGAGGAGGCTTAAGGTGTCTCAGAGTAAGGGCCGCAGACTCTGAGGGTTCCAGAACTCCCTGTGCATGTTGCAGGCTCAGGCAGGAGACCAGAGCTTACCCAGGGTAAGGCCCAGAGGCCCAGGGACTGGACCACTCACAGGAAGAGAAGGACCTATGAGAGGATGGGGTGGTGGGAAGGGCTCCACAACTGGGAACCCAGAGAGGAAACCTGAGCTGTCCTGGAGTAAGGCCCTGAAGACCCAGGCAGGAGGCCAAAGCTGACCGAGGACGGACCTGACCCCGAGAAGAAGACAGAATAGAGCCTTTGGTCTTAAATACCAGTGCCTTAGAGGATAAGATGCCTCAACCATGTTACAATTGATTCCTCTCTTTTTTAATATTTTTATTTTTATGTGTACGAGTGTTTACCTGCATGCAATGCCTTCAGAAGCCAGAAGAGAGTGTTGGATCCCCTGAAAATGGAGTTACAGGCAGTTGTCAACCACCATGTGGGTGCTGGGAATCGAACCCAGGTCCTCTGCAAGAGCAGCCAATGCTCTTAACTGCTGAACCATCACTCCAGCCCCTATTCCTTTCTTGATTATCAATGACTCCACTGATAGGAGCCTTGAATTTGAAAATAGTGAAAAGAAAAAAAATTGATCAAACTAACTCCGAGTGTACAAGTCCCATCCTAGAAACAACCACACACACACACACACACACACACACACACACGATACTGTGTCTTCTCCAAAACTTAGTAATCCCATGGTAATGGCTTCTAATGAGAATGACTTGAAGGAACTTCCAAAGATTTTAATTATAACCATACTCAAAAGAAAAAGCTGGAAAAATATGTCAATCCAAAATATAAAAATAGAATTAAAGAGATAAGAATTCATGAAGAAAAAAACAAACGATTCTACAAATGAAAAACTCAATAAGCCAAATTAAAAGCTCAGTGGAAAGCGTCATCACCAGTAGAAGGGGTCATGTAGAAAACAGTGTATCGTGGCCGAAAGAGAAGGCAGCAGAGTTAGAGCCCCCAGCGAACAGCAACTCCTTTAAATATAAGAGAGGCCTGGGATCCGTGAGAAGGCCACGTCTGAATGGCGGACATGAACGGAGAACATATACACATAAATCTTAAAATACCAACAAAAGCCCAGGACCCAGTGGATTCACTGCAGAATTTACCAAAACTTCAACGAATAAACACAAGGTCACCCAAATTAGTCCATAAAATAGAAACGATGGGTAGGTTTCCAAACTTTTTATGATGCCAGAATTACCCGGATACCCAAACCAGATAGACATCACAAAACAAGAAAATTTACAAAGCAATCTCTCCAACAAACACAGATGAAAAAGAGTCTCAAAAATATTCAAACTGAATTCAGGATCACATTGAAAAGATCATTTGTGGTGACCAAGTTGGCTTTAGTCCAGCAACACGGGGCTGGCTTAACATACGTATATTACATGTATCAATAAATGCAGTTCATCACATTAATAGAATAAATCACACAATATATGCAGAAAATCATAACAAAATCCAGCATCCCTTCATGATAAAAGTGATGGAGGGAGCAAAACTCTAATAAAACTGTATATGATAAACCTATAGCCATCATCATACTAAATGGAAAAAACTCAAAGCATTCCCTAAGATCAAGAACGACACAAAGGTGTTCATGCGTGCCCCTTCTCAGTATAGTGTACTCGAAGTTTTAGTTAGAGCAATAAAACCCAGAACTAGAAGTGGGTGTGGCGGCACATACCTCTAACCCAGCACTCTGGAGGAAGAGGCAGGGGGATCTCTGTGAGATGGAGGCCAACCTGGTCTACATAGCTAGTTCCAGGCCAGCTGGGGCTACAGTGAGACCCCATGTCCAGAGGGAGGGAGGGAGGGAGACAAGAGAGAGAGAGAGAGAGAGAGAGAGAGAGAGAGAGAGAGAGAGAGAAAGGATACAAATAGAAAAAGTAAATGGGACTGGAGAGGCAGCTCGGCGGTTAAGAGCACTGGCTGCTCTTACAGGAGAGGGTTCGAATCCCAGCACCCACACAACAGCTAACAACTGTCTGTAACTCCAGTTCCAGGGGTTCAATGCCCTCGTCTTCCCTCTGTAGGCATTGCATGACACGGGTGCACTTACATACATGCAGGCATTGCACTCATACACATAAAAACTAACAAAGAAAAAGTAAATGTATTCCCCTTTAGCAGATGATGATTCTATACATAAGAGATCATTAAATGCCCCCCCCACACACACCTCTTAGGTCTGATAAATACGCTCAGGAAAATGACAGGATACAAAATTTACACATGAAAATCAGTAGTCTTCCTAGATACCAAAACAGGCGTACTGAAAAAACAAAGACAGGTCCTGTTCACAATCGCCACAAAACACAAAATATGTAGGAATAAACCTAACCACAGAGACAAAAGACCATTACAGTGAAGACTAGAGACTAGAGAACGAGACTGAAGACACTAGAAGACGGGAAGACCTCCCCGTGCTCAGAGCAGAATTAGTCTTGTGAAAGTGATCCTCCTATCAAAAGCAATATACAGATTCAATGCAGTGCCATCAAAATTCCAAGGCTCTTCACAGACAGAAAAAAAATACAAATTTTTATATAAAGGCACAAAAGACCAAGTACTGTAAGTATTCAGTAGAGGACCAACAAGACGGCTCAGCCAGTAAAGGCACTTGCTGCCAACCCTGATAATCTGAATTTGATCCCTGGGACCCACACAATGAAGGGAGGGAGGGAACTGACTCATTCACACTGTCCTCTGCCCTCCACACACATACTACAGCATGAGCGCATACACACACATGTGCACACACACACACTTGCACACACTTGTTATGTAGACCAGGATGGTCTTGAATTCACAGAGATCTGCCTGCCTCTGCCTCTGTCTCCCTCCTGAATTCTGGGATTAAAGGTGTGTGCCACCATACCCAGCATGAACAGAAATTTTTAAAGATCCATTAGCACAGGAAATTCGACCAACAATCAACAAATGGGATCTTAGGGAACTAAAAAGCTTGAGTAAATAGAAGTCCAAGTGTTCAGAGAGAAAATCTTTGTCAGCTAGTCATCCAACAGAGGATTAGTGCCTAGAATACACAAAGAACTCAAAGAGCTAAACATTAAGAAAATTACCCAATTTAAAAATGGGCCATGGAACTGAACAGAAAACTCTCAAAAATACGAATAGCTAAGAAACATCCTTAGCCATCAGGGAAACAGAGTAAAGGTACTTCAAGATTTCATCTCTAGTCAGGTACACACCTTTAATCCCAGCACTTGGTAGGCAGAGGCAGGCAGATGTCTGTGAGACTGAGGCTACAGGGAGACTCTGTCTCAAAAATATTAATAGTAGTAATAATAATAATAATTGGGGCTGGAGAGATGGCTCAGCAGACGGGGGCACTGACTACTCTTGCAGAGGACCCAGGTTCGAACTCCAGTACTCACATGGAAGCTAACAACTGTCTGTAACTCCAGTTCCAGGGGATCCTACACCTTCTTCTGAACTCTACAGGCACTGCACAACACGGGTGCACTTACATGCAGGCATAAACACTCGTACACATAAAATAATATTAAAACTAATACTCAGAAAGCTAGTAGGATAGATATGAAACGAAAGAAGAGGAAGGAATACTGGTGTGAAAAGGCTTACGTGGCGCGGGGGCTTGGATAATAATGGGTGAGTTAACAAAACAAAGGATGTTCAAGAAAGCCGATGGAAACCCACTGATTAATAAGGTAGTTCCAAAACACAATTTTTGAAATGTTCAAATGGCGTGTACGGACAGACAGTGCTGCTCCAGAAGACACCTGGCCTTGAGCGCTGAAGAGCCACTGCCAGACAAGATACGTCCCTGGGGCAAAGGTGGCTGACTGTCAGGGTAACCAGCTGCTCTCTGATTGGATTTAAGGCCTGCTGCACAGGAGGGAATGTCACGCCTGCTACATAAATAGACTTAAAAGCCCATGGCTGGGGCGGGCACAGGCCCTGTGGTAGAACCTATTGCTATTGTTACCTTGCTAAATGGCCATGTTTTCAAATTACCTTCTAAATGTCTATGTTTACACCCATAGACAATTGCTGCTCTCAGCCTTAGTCAGAGAAGTTCTCTTTCAAGCGGACAGCAGATAATGCACAGTCATAACTGGTCAAAGTGCTGAGAAAAAGAGACTCGGTGCTTAGTCCCAAATAGGATACCTTCATTATTATGGTCTCAGAGTCGGGATCCAATCAGGCTCAGAGACCAACGTGTAGCAAGGCAAGAAACTTATTACGATTGCAATCGGGCCGACTTACTCTCCACAGGTGTAGGAGAGGGAAGCAGCCCTGAACGGAAACAACAGGATGTTTTTATAGGTCTTTCATGACCTTCTGCAAGCAAGCAAAGCCAAGCACAAAAGCGAGATTTTGTGGTTAGTCATTAGCACAAACTTATTTCAGTGGTGTAATGGTCGGTCAGCTCTGACTGGCCTCTATGGTCCACTGACTAGAACACCCTCTGTTAATTTAACATGAAGAACACAGACGTCAAGACTCAGATAAGCACCTTACCTTTAGTAAGAACTTATATCAAAAACAAAGCCGCAGGGAAAAAAACAAAAACAGGAAACTAACAGAAGTCAGAATGAGGTCAGCAAAGGGCCAGCCTCTAACAGCTATCAACTCCGTTAACCCCGCCAAGCCTCAGGGAAGACCACAGAAGAGGAAGCCGGCCAATGTCCTTGATGAGTATAAAAATAAAATATCTGCAGACTGAATTCAAAATCACATCAAAATCATTCACTAGGATTAAGTTAAGGAGTCACTCTAGAGATTCAGGGATGGTTCAACATCTGTAAATCAGTACATGTAATTAATCATATAAATGACCTCAAGGACAGAATCTCTTGATCATCTCAATAGAGGGAGAAAATGCCAACAATCTCTTCATGATGAAATTCCTGAAGAGACAGAATAGAGTGCGCGTACTTCAAAATAATAAAGTCGGGCGGGGGGGGGGGGCGCGGAGAGACGGGCCAGTGGTTAAGAGTACTTGCTGCTCTTGCAGAGGATCCAGGTTCAGTTCACAGAACCAACATACTGGCTCACAACCACCTGGAACTCCAATTCCAGAGGATCTGAAGACATCTGGCCTCCTCAGGCACTGCATGCACATGGTGCACATACATACATGCAAACACTCATATACATTAAAAATATTTAAGAAAAAAAAAAATAATAATATGAGGCTGGAGAGATGGTGACTCAGCAGTTAAAAACACTTGCTGTTCTTCCAGAGATACCAGGTTTGAGTCCCAGCACCCACATGGCGGCTAACAATCATCTGTAACTCCAGTTCCAGGAGATCTGAAGCACTTTCTTTTTCACCATGCGTACTTACATGCAGTCAAAATATTCAAACATATAAAATTAAAATAAATATTTTAGAAGTAATAACAATAAGGCTACATGACAAACCTACACCAATGTCATGCTAAGTGAAGAAAGACTCAAAGCAGTCCCACAAAAATCAGAACAAGGTTGTCCACCGTCTGTACTCCTAGTGAATATGGTGTGTGAAGTCTTAGCTAGACCAGTACAGCCAGAGAGAGACTATGAGAGAGATAAGCGGAAAAAGAAGTCAAAATATTCTTATTTGCAGGTGATATGAGTCTACACATAAGAGATCCTAAAGACTCCACGGCAAATTTTCTTACACTGATAAACATTTTCAGTAAAGTAGCAAGGAACAAAATCAACATACAAAATCAACATACAAAAATCAGTAGCCTTCCTACATACCAATGACAAGCATACTGAGAAAGCAGTCCCATTCACAACAGCCTCAATACATCTATAAAATAACTTGGAATAAACCTAACTAAGGAGATGAAAATTTTAAACCCTGAAGAAAGAATTCCAGGAAGACTCTAGAAGATGGAAGGACTTCCCATACTCATGGATTAGAAAAACTGATATTGTGAAAATGGCCACCCTACCAAAAGCAATCCACAGATTTAATGCAATTGTAATCAAGATTCCAGTGCCATTCCTCACAGAAATAGAAAAAAGATTCATTCATATGGAAATATATAAGACCCAGGATAACCAAGAGCCATCCTGAGCAAAAGAATACTGGCGGTCTGACCACACCTGAATTCAAGTCATAGTACAGGGTCGTGGTAAAAGAGCTGGCAGGGGAATGACGCCAAACACAGAGACAACCAAATAGAACAGCGAACCCAGACGGAAGCGCACTACCCACATAGTCACCTGAATTTTTACAACAAGGTCAAAAATAAACATGGGACAAAAGACAGTTCTTCAATAAATGGTGCTTGGATAAACTCGGTATCTACATGTAGAAGAAGGAAACTAGATCCCATCTCTCTCACCCTGTACAAAACCAATTCTAAGTGGACCAAGGACCTCAAAGTAAAACCTGAAACTCAGAAACCACTATCAGAAAAACTTAGAGAAAACACTTAGAGATATAGGCATAGGTAACAACTTTCTAAATAGGGCTCTAGTTGCTCAGGAAATAAGACCAGCAACTGACAGACGAGACTTTATGAAATTAAAAGGTTTCAGTACGGCAAAAGAAATTGTCTGTAAGGTGAAGAGACAGCCCGTAGAAGAAAATCTTGTCTAGTTACATATCTGAGAGAGGATTGATACCAAGAATACAGAAAGAACTAAGAAACTACCATCAGGAAAACAATCTAAACATGGGCGACAGGTTTGAACAGAGAGCTCTCAAAAGAAAAAATACAAATAGCGAATAAACATTTTTAATGTGCTCAGCATCATTCTCGTTAGCCATCAGGGAGATGCAAATTCCTTTGAGATTTCCAGTTTGGCCAATCAGAATAGCTATCATCAAGCAACTGAGTTTGTGTGAGTGTAAACTGGTACAGCCATCATTATGTTTTTGGTGGGGACAGGTTGTTTGCTTGGGTTTTTTGACACAGGGTCTCACTATGTAGCCCTGACTGACCTGGCACTTCCTGTGTAGAGCAGATGAGCCTCAAACTCAAAGAGGTCTGCCTGCCTCTGCCTCCTGAGATTAAAGGCATGTGCCACCATGCCTGGTGGAAATCAATTTGGAGGTTCCTCAAAAAGCTAAAAAATAGAAGCTGAAGGGATGACTCAATGGTTAAGAGAAATGGTTGCTTTTACAGAGGACCTGGGTTAAGTTCCTAGCACCTACATGGTGGCTAACAACCACCAGCAACTCCACTTCCAGGAAAATTCAACCCCCTCTTCTGACCTCCATGGCTATTCCATGACATGGGGTGCACTTACACATGAGCTGCCAATACACACTTACAAAAATAGATATATATAAAAATAAAATATAAAATAATTTTTTTATTTTTGTGTGTATGAGTATATTGCCTGTGTGTGTGTACGTGCGCCTGTGTCGTGCACTGCCCACAAGGATCAGAAGAGGGCGTTGCTCCCCTGGAACTGGAGCTACAGATGGTTGTTAGCTGCCATGTGGGTGCTGGGAATCGAACCCAGGTCCTCTACAAGAACAGCCAGTGCTCTTAACCACTGAGCCATCTCTCCAGCCCCATAAAATATTTTTAAAGCTAAAAATAGCGGCTGGGGTCGTGCTTCAGCAGTTAAGAGCACTTTTTGCTCTTGCAGAGGATCCAGGTTTGGTTCCCAGCACTCATATGGCAGCTCACTACAGTCTGTAACTCTAGTTCCAGGAAATCCACTGCCTTCTTCCGACCCCCAAGGGTTCCTGCCGGTATGTGGTCCACATAAACTCACACAAGCACACACATTAAATAAATTCTTTTTTAAAAAAGCTAAAAATAGAATGACCCAGCCATATCACTCCTGGGTATTTGACCAGATGACTGTTTAACTCTATGACAGAGACACCTGCATTACAGCTCTATTCACAATAGTTGGGAAATGAAATCAGTCTAGATGCCCATCAGTTGATAACTGGATAATGAAAACGTGCTACACACACACACACACACACACACACACACACACACGAATTCTATTCAGCGCTAAAGAAAAGTGAAATCTTTACACATGGAAAATATTGTACAGAGTGAGGCAGCCCAGGCCCAGAAAGACAAATATCATCTCTTCTCTCTCTCATCTGCAGATCCTGGTTTCAAAGTTTTTGATTTCCATGTTTAAGTTGAAGTGAGCACCTGCAGAGGCCAGAAAGAAAAGAGCCATGAGAGTTGGGGCAGGGGTGGCTTTAGTACAGTGGGGTGACAGGAACCCAGAAGGGGATAAAGGTGTGGAAAAGCTTAAATAGAGAAGTTGAGGGATAGGAGAAAGTTGGGGATGGAGGTAGAGTCAACCAACATCAAGGATGTATGAAAAAATGCCTGGAGAAACCTACTGCTTCATAACTAACATTTAAAGCTTTGAACGGAGGCACACTGCACAGGGCAATAATGTTGCTCCCAGAAACCATACAGTTTTCAAACTAAACTCCCAGTGTTGAATGCGGGATACCTCCCCGTGAGCTACTAGCCGGGGAGACCCCAGAGGCTCCCGAAATAACACTGAGTCTTACCATTCCTCTTGGTTGCCCACTAGAACTAGATGGTAAAACCTTATTGATGAAGACACCACACGCTTCGGGTGCAGGACACAAATCTAACTGAAACTGAGCTGGAGGCGCGCCCCCTGCTGGCCAGCATGCAGTCTAGCGCTGCTGTCAGCCTGGGCCAGAGAGAAAGCTTCCGTTTGCAGCAGACAAGAGTCTAATGCGGAAACTCATAACTGGTCAAAGTGCCGAGAAGCGGTTCTTCAGTTCTCAGCCATAAACGGACCATCAAGATACCCAACCCCCAGGAACACCACAGAAGAGCGGGTGGGAAGATGTAAGGGCCGGAAGGTTGGGAGGAGTGCTGTGTAACGCGTCTCCTGACTATGACTCGGCCCGTTGTGATCGTGAGCACCCAGTGGCTGCGGTTACCTGTACAGAGTGGGGCCGCCAACATCCCATCATGGATGGGCGAGCGCTCCATCCCTCCCCAAGAAGCCATTGGCAGTCAATGGTTGAGGGGGTCTTCTTCAGTGATTAGCTAATGCTCCAGTAAACACCCCCCAACCCACGCTTGTACAAGCAACTCTAATTAAACTCGGTCACAAAAGACATGAAAGAAGGAGAGGGGACCAGCTGGGAAAGTGACGAGGGTCAGCAGAAGCAGCAGAGGGAAAGATATTAGGAGACGTGACCATGACAATGCATTGTGTACATGTGTGAAATGGTAAAAATATTAAATTAAAAAAGAAAACCAGCTCTATATTTTACTTAATTTTTTTCAACTTGACTTAAATTTAACACTTTAATCTTTTTTAATATTTTTATTTTTATGTGTATGAGTGTGTGGCCTGCATGTGTGTAATAAGTGCACCCATGTCGTTCAGTGCCCACGGAGGTCAGAAGAGGGCACTGGACCCCCTGGAACTGGAGTTATGGATGATTGTTAGCTGCCATGTGGATGCTGGGACTTAAGAGCCAGTGCTCTTAACCACTGAGCCACCTCTCCGGCCCTGCTTAATCTTTTTTAAAATATGTTTTTTCAAGCTAGTCAAGTATGGGTGTGCAGGGAGATAATATTAAACAGCTTAACAGCAATCTACTACCTTTGGATGAACTTGAAAGTCCTTTCCAGTATTAGAACCAAAACCCTACTGAGACGTTTGCCCAGGTTGTTTCTGCCACAGCCCCAGCTGAAGCCAAAAGAGCACACAGTTGTTCAGTCTGTCCTACGGGGATCTTAGCTCACCCTCTGGAACTTTTCTGTCCCAATTCCAAGTTGATCCTATTTTTTATCTATACAAAGTTTAGAAAAACTCTAGTAAAGTGGTGTATAAAAGGTAAGAGGAGGGGCTGGAGAGATGGCTCAGCCGCTAAGAGCACTGGCTGCTCCTGCAGAGGACCTGGGTTTAAATCCCAGCACCCACATGGCTGCTAACAACTGTGAGTAACTCCAGTTCCAGAGGATCCGTCGCCTTCTTCTGTCCTCCTTGGGTGTTGCATGACATGGGTGCACTTACATACATGCAGGCGTAATACTCATAAACATAAAATTAAAATAAAAAATAAACCCAACATTATGAAATCTTTTTTCAGAAGATGGGCAGGGTCTCCAAGGTCACCACCAAAAGCCAGCAAAGTGACATAAAAGGAGTTAGAAAGGTCTGATACAACAGGAAAATATCTCTGGGCGTGGAGGCCCACACCTTTAATTCCAGCACTCGGGAGGCAGAGACAGGTGGATCTCTGTGAGTTCAACGCCCCTGGTCTACATAGCAAGTTCCAGGCCAGCTGGGGCAACAGGTAAACCCTACCTCAAAAAGACAGAAAGCAAGAAAGCAAGCATCCCATCATTTCTATCAACACTTTCCTCAAAAGAGCAATGCTGGGTGCACAGCGCTCCTGTGCACCCCCCAACTCCCACCCAGGGCTCAGCAGAGAAGCTCCTGCTGCCCATCCCAGCCTGAGGCCAAGGAGGAATAGCAGGCTCTAGTCTGCTCTAAAGACTAAACTAGCTCCCCACGTCCGCCAAGGCTCCAGGCCAGTGCCTGGCTGCAGTGTATGCCTCAGGCGCCATATACCACTGGCCTAGTGATGAAGGACCTGAGCTGGGTGAACAGTCTCTACTCCCAAGGACAGAAATGGACACAACTTACTCTGAGGGGGCGGGTAATCACCCACTCACGGGACAAGCTCAATCCTTTCACCTGCACCTGGCCCCATACCATCTGCTGATGCTCATGACCCGGGTGATTCTGGAAGCCTTCAGGAACCAAGGCACACCTGGCTCCAGCATCCATACGAGCCCAAGTATTCTACACATTCATAGAGACCAATAAATCCACAACTCAACCTGCGGCCTCTGGTCACCGTGCAGGGTCCTCACCTGCAGGCAACCTTGGCCAGCATGTTAGGGATGCAGCTCTCTGTGGAACACGCCCCTTTGGTGCATTGGTGTTCAGTCTCCAAACCTTCAGGCTCGCAAGCATGCATTTGGCTTCTGTCAGCTTCTTCCCTGGGAACCCCAGCTAGACATGAATCTTGCCACATTTGCTTTAGCATGACCTAAATAGACCTCTTCCTGATTCTTCTCACCCTCTTTGATTATTTTAGCACCTTACAAACCCAATTTGCATGCTGATCTGTCTCTCAGATTCTCCGGAGCCTCTCCTACCTCATAAAAAGTGACCAAGAGGGATCAGCCAAGCCCCAGAAGCCCCATGACAATCCCAGGGTCCCCCTGAATGAACTTAACTCTAGCAAACCCAGGGACCCCCAAATGAACTTCATAGAGAACTCTGGCAATCCCAGGGTCCCCCCTGAATGAACTTCTTAACTCTGGCCTGCTGATCTGGGCATCACACACCCCGTCCAGCCATTCCTTCACCGTCATTTTGATCCTCCGTCTTCACGGTCAGTTCTTCCCGCGCACTCCCGCCGCAAGAGGCGCTGATTAACACAGATCTCTTTTTCCTTATGTCCCCTCGCTAGGTGAGGACTGGCAAGCTAGCACCTCCATTTCACCCTCTCCCTGATCTGATTTATCTGTGTTGAGAGAATTTTCACCCTTTGGGGAGGAGAGGACTAGACACTGTCTACACCCCCCCTTCTAAGGTCCCAGTGACAAAATTAAAGTGTGATTCCACCAAAATTACCCCGGGGAACCAATGTATTAGGCTTCATTACAGAGCGTAGGTGAGGGGGTGACTGACAGGAGCATGGGTGACCCCAAAGCAGCCTCACTGGAAAGGCTGCACCCAGCTTGAATGACGGCATCCCCACAGCTCTGCAGACGGAGCCTCCTGCCTTCAGCCCCTTCCTGACACCCCCAAGGCCGTGTATAATTAGGCTGGAATTACATGCAGCTTGTTGGGAGAAGCGCCTGGATTCTCAGGTGAGGATCCTATGACCCTCTTGCCCCCTCCTTTTATGAGGGAAGGTCCATCAACAATCGACAAGTTCAGCTGTGGTGATATTTACAAGCAGACACAGCCAAACTCCCGAAGATGGCGGTTGTCCCACCCCAAGGATACTCCTGTTTACAGCCTGCCAAGTCAGAGGCTCGCCTAGAGGATGCCACCTGAATGTCGCTTGTCATTCCTGTTTTACACCAGCCATGCTCTTTCCGGGCAGACAGTCAAGCATCCAGCTGCATGCCTCACTGCCCACGGCAGGGACCGACCGTGCAACTTCTCCAGACTTCCAAATAATCCTGCTCCGAGCACGCTACTTTCAACAACTGCAATATACTCTCTGGTCCGTCATCCACTTTTGGAGGCCCTCGTACTCCCTAAGCAAACCTCCATCAAGGGGCATGCCATTCCGTCACAGGGAAGACAGCCACCCAGAGATAGCTCCCGCAGATACGCCGCTGGCACACAGCTCAGCTCCGTGAGTGTCGCCACGCACGACAGAGACAATGCACCTGTTCCCATCAAATTCATCTTTGGGTCTGTCCTGTGCCCATTCAGTCACCAAGGGCTGCATTAACTCATCCTGGGGAGATGGGAACAAAGTCTACTCGTCCCAGATCAAAGTAGTGATTCCACCCAAGCCTACCTTACTGGGCTTCCGTACAGGAGCAGGACCAAGGGTTGCTTACCAGACTGTACACGACCAGAAAACAGCTACATCATCAAAAAGCTCAACCCCGGCACAGATGATGACTTCCCCTGATGAAAGGCCCCTCTCGGCTGACCTTCCACCCGTTATATAACTTCCCGGTCTTCTGAGACCATGTGCAGCTGGGGCAGAATTATACACAGCTGGGCAAGAGGTGCAGAGGGAGGGGCCGGGGTCTCAGGGGAGGGTCGAAAGACTCTCCTTAAGCCCCTCCTTGAGGGTGGGTGCAGTCTCGCTGAGCGTCTCTTGAAGGTAGTCCCAGCTGCTCGGATTGAGACGGTAACAGCCATTCTACCGGAGGAGGGCCGCACGGTAGTCAGCCACCAGCACATAGAGTGCGCTGCACTGGGAACAGTAGGCCGAACTCAGCGGGCACCTGGTTGTGCATTTTACTTAGGAGAAAACAGCGATCGCATATAAGGTTATATACCAAGTCATGGGCTGTGGTCAGTGGTTCTGTTGGATCGTCAGAGGCTTAGGAAGATGATGAAGATGGTGACAGGGAGATCTAAGGAAGAGGCTTGTGGGTGATGCGTATGGGAAAAACATGAAAGTACTTGTGTCCTCTGTGAACCCTTGATGAACGTTCACGTCGGTGGAAGAGTGTCTTAGCAAGTGGACAAGCTAGCCTGCTCTGTGACCTGTTAGTCAAACCTTTCATCGCCCGTGAGCCCCAGGCTGGCCTCAGAGCTGCTTCGAGGTTGAGGATCGCTTTGAACTCCTAACCCTCATGCCTCCCACCGCCCCGGAAGTGCAGAGATTGCTAGCCTGCGCCACCACACCCGGCTCTTTTTTTTTTTTTTTTTAAAGATTTATACATGTGTGTACTTGCTTGCAATGTATGTAAGCGTACCATGGGCACGTCTGGTTCCTGAGAAGGCCAGAAGAGAGCACCAGGTTCCCTGGAACTGGATGGCTATGTTGACGTCACCATATGAGTGCTAGGAACCAAACCCTGATCCTCTGCAAAAGCAGCAAGTGCTTTTAAGTGCTCAGCCAACTCTCCAGCTCCTAAACCCGGCTCTTAAGGGATTTTTTTAATTGATTTTTTTTACTTTAAATTTTTTATTTTTTTGAGCTTTTGTACATTTCATATAACAGTTCATCAGATTTAGGCCCCTCCCCCAGCCATGCCCCCCCCCCCCATGAATGCCTCCATACACGGTAAGTCCTGTCTAGTCAAGCATCTGTACCCAGACGTCCTTCAGTGCAGGTTCATCCACTGAGTCCAGTCGGCCTATCTAGAGACCCTAAGTAAGGCCTACTCTCCCCCACCCATCAGTCTCCGGCTGTCCCAGGCTGGGGCTGGGCCGCCCATCTCCCTTGTGCGACTCTGGATAATTGTTTTTAGGACGGTGTCTCACTGCACAGTCCCAGGCAACCTTGCACTTGTGGCAATTCTCCTTTCTCTGCCTCCCAAGTGCTGACATTACAGCTGTGCGCCACCATGCCCACTGCAGGACACTTTTAGAGCTACCCGACTTGGCAGCTGAGTTAAAAGCACAATAAAAATAGTGAGAATATACAGAACTCTTAAAAGTGATGGGGGGAGGGCTGGAGAGATGGCTCAGTGGTTAAGAGCACTGGTTGCTCTTGCAGGGGACTCAGGTTTAGTTCCCAGCACCTACGTGGTGGCTGACAACCATCCATAACTCCCATTCCAGGGGATCCAGTGTCTTCTTCTGACCTCTGCAGGCATTGCACGACACCTACATACATGTATGCAATAGACTCATGCACATAAATATTTAAAATAAAAAATAGAGGTGATGAAGATTGTGCTACAGATATTACACATCATCCTCCAAGACACAGTGTCAGCTGGCTACAGTGTGTGTCTATAATTCTCTTATAAAAAATGCTTCTTTCTGGCAGATTTATTTATTTTATGATACAGGAACAGGTGAAATGGCTCAGCGGGTAGAGGCGCTTGCCACTAAGTCTGACGACCTGAGTTCAATCCCTGGAACCCGCATGGTGAAAGGCCCAAGCAAAGCCTCTGCGAGTTGTCCTCTGACTACATGAGTACCACGCCACACGCATGCACACACATGTGCACGTAAACACACAAGCACAAGCAAGATACCATATATGCACAATAAGAAAATTTTAAGTAATTTAATAAGGTAAAAACAAAACAGAAAACCATCCAGGCAGGTGTGGTGAACAGCTTCTATCCAAGCACATGGGCAGGAACAGCAGGTGGATCTCTCTGTCTACACAGTGAGTTCCAGACCAGCTGGGGCTACAGAAAGACTCTGACTCAAAAACAGCAGCAAAAAATACACCATAGGTGAATGGCCTATCACCTAGGAATGATTAAGAAAACTTGTAAAACGTTGCATCAGAAAATTAAAGGAGAAAAACACGTTCTTACCAACAGGTAACAGAAGTTTCTGATAAAATCTAGCAGCAAAATAGGGACTAAAAGTTATTCACATAGAACAAAAACTACTCTAAATCAAGAAGTATCACACTGGGGCTGGAGAGACGGCCCAGTGGTTAAGGTCTTGGCGGCTCTTGCAGAGGACTGGCGTTCAGTTCTTGGCACCCATAAGGTGGCTAGCAATGATCTATAACTCCAGCTCCAAGGGCCCTAACGCCCTGCTCTGGCCTCCCTGGGTATTACATGCACTTACATGGAGGCAAAATACTCCTACACAGAAAAAAGTAAAAATTATCTTTTTTATAAGTATTACACCATTGAAGGCCAGGCCTAGGCAGTGCATGTCTATGATCCCATCATTTACGAGGCACAGGCTAGTTCAAAGCCAGCCTGGTCAAACAGTGAATTCCAGACCAGCATGGTGGTGCACACCTGTGATCCAGGCACTCGGGGTGGATGCCAGAGGATCTGAGTTGGAACCCAGCCAGGACCACTTGGCAAGATCCTGTCTCAATAAACAAACACAAAAAGAGCACAGCAAAGGACAGGGCTGAGCAGTAATACATGAAAACACAGAACGTGCACTGACAGCACCTGATGGCTAACCTTCATTAGGTTAACTGATGTGAGTGGTGGCATCGTGGGTGGCACTATTCCCTGAGCCAGGATCCTGGACTGTACAGAAAGGGCAGAGTGACCAGAGCACAGACATTCGTCGCCCACTGCTTCCTAAGCTGCCACCTTGCCTTTCCCGTCAAGAGACCGTCTGCAACTGTGAGCCAAAACAAACCCTTTCTCCTTAAGGTACTTTCGTCAGGGTATTTACCAGAGCAACCAGAAGACTAATGAAGTCGGACAGTAATGAACACGTTCATGCCTCAATGACAACTTGAAGAGATTCTAGACTAAATCAGAAAGGGCCAGGTATGGCAACATCCTCCTGTAATCCCAGCACTCAGGAGGCTGAAGCAGGAGAATCACCACAAGTCTGAGACCAGCCTTGCCTGCACAGCAAGTTCCAGACCAGCCAGGACTTCATAGTGACCCCTTGTCTCAAAAAATCGGGGGAGGGCTGGAGAGATGGCTCAGTGGTTAAGAGCACTGGCTGCTCTTGCAGAGGACCCGGGTTTGATTCCCAGAACTCACATGGTGGCTAATAATCGTCTGTAACTCCAGTTCCAAGGGAATTTGACACCTTTGGATATTCATGGCATTGTACAACATGGGTGCACTTACATACATGCAGACAATACATTCATACACACAAAATAAAATTGTTTTCTAAAAGATTTTAAAAAGAAATCAGAAAATAAAAAAGTGTTTAACATACAATTTTTATTAGAGTGAAAACCATTACGTCCAAATAGTGTTTACTGGAATAGTTAAGCCTGTATGATACATATCCACAGTCAGGCAGATCTTTTCCATCCTACAGAACGGCAGAATGGTACCTTGATTCAGGGATGAGAGTGACAAAGAACGGTCCCCAAGTCAACCCACTCCCAACACAACCACTCACCATGTCCATTGACATCCATGGAGACGCTCACATGCTTACGGTAGCATCCTCCCAAGCTGGGTGTAGGCCAGAGGCACTAAGAGACACTGGAAGTGAGAACCCCACAATAAAGTCTGAGCCACGCGCCCTCCGACAGACTAATAGCATACTCTTAAGAATTCAAAAGCTGGTATTTTGATGCCTTTCAGTATCAAGATCTAAGATGGCCTGACACAAATTTGTGAACGTTGGGTTTACGCAGCATTAAATATGGGTCTGGAGGAAGATAACTTGTGCTGGGAAAAGAAGCGTGTTAACCTACTACACAGGTGAGTGTTTTAATAATTTCTGACAAACTGTGCTTCAAATTGTGAGGAATATATTCTTCGTACACGAGGCTGGTCTAGATGTTGCTTTTTAGGAATGACCTTTCTGTAAAAAAAAAATAAAATCTTTTCATTATCTCATGTGTTTGAGGGTACTGCCTGCACGTAAGTGCACCCATGTCTCAGTGCCCGTGGAGGTCAGAGGAGGGTGTCTGATCCCCTGGAACTGGAGTTATGGACGGCTGTTAGCCATATGGGTGCTGCTCTCTGCAAGAGCAGTCAATGCTGTTAACCACCGAGCCGTCTCTCCAGCCCGGGAACTACTTTTATGTGTAAGGTGTGTGCGTTCATGTGCCTGTATGTGCGTGCACGCGTGAAGTCCGGAGGTCAACACCAGTCTTCCTCAGTTGCTCTCCACCTTACTTTTTGAGGCAGGGTCTCTCACCGAACCTGGAGCTTCACTGGTGGCTAGACTGTGCGCAGTGAGCCAAGAATCTGCCTGTTCTGCCACCACCACAACCATCACCATCACCACCACCCTACCCGATTCTGAGGTTAGAGATGCATGCAGAAGCCACACCTTGCTTTTATTTGGGTGCTGGGATCCCAACTCGGGTCACCATGCTCTTTCATGGCGTGTCTGTGACAGACTGAGCCACCCCGCTGGCCCTGTCTGGTTCTTTTATGGCTACTGTTTGCTGAGACAGTGTTCTGCTATGTCGCTGGCCTGAACTAATCCTCCTGTCATTGACAAAGTAATGGCCACACGCTTCAGTTTATGTCTCTGAGTCAGCTTTGTTACGAACAGTGCCCCCCTCTCCCCATGGCACTCGCAGTTAACGGAATCAGGTTGGTCTACAGAGTTTCAGACATTGTGGGTGTAATCAGCTGCTTCACTGTGGTGACGTTTACTTTATCCATCTATTCCCCAAATCATTGGTTTTGAAAAACTTGACTGAAGGCATGACCTCTTGTTCGCTATTTTGACAGGAAGAACTAACTCATAGACAGTGGGGTTCTGATTGCACTGTGTCAGGAAGTGGATATTGTCTGGTAGTACCATTTTTATTGAAGCAAAAATTGTTCAAAGGGTTTAAAAGTCCTCAGCTTGATAAACCACTATAAAATACTTCACCTAACAGTTTCAGAACTCACTGATCATTCTCTGGATCCGTTAATCCACTGGAGTCCAGAAAATGGCGATTTTTCCCCATTTTTTCTGTAATTACAGGTTGGAATTCTTTTTTTAAAAGATCATGAGACAGGAGGGATGGCTCAACAGGGGACCTTGGTTCAGTTCCCAGCACTCACATGATGGCTAACAACCGTCTGTAACTCCAATTCCAGGGGATCTGACTCCCTTTTCTGACCTCTGCATGCACCAGGCATGCATGTGGTGCACATACACACATACATATAGGTAAACATAAAATAAATTAAAAAAAAAAAAACCACTTGAATTTGATTCACACTTGTTAACACTGAAATTTGATTAACATGGAAAAGAGAAACACAGAAGTGCATTTGTGCCTACTTGCCGGCTTTTAAGAAAGGCAAACTGGGCCTGGTGACATGGCTGCTGTCAAGGCTGATGACCTGAGTTCAATTCCCAGGACTCACATGGTGGAAGGAGAGAACCAACTACTGCAATGTATCCTCTGACCTGACACATGCTGTGGCATACATAGGCACACACAAATAAATTAATTAAAATAGAAAATAAAAAGAATGATAAATCGATGTCCTACAACATTCCATTGCTGAGCAGACTATGTAGCCATGAACCAAGAAAATGATCAAAGTACTGGGGGGTCATGTGAAAAGACCCATCTTGAGACACTGCTTGAAAATAAGCTCAATTTGGGTGTCAAATGGTTACACTGAGTGCAATGAATTTTTTTTATATGCAAAAGGTTTATATATGTGTATACATCGAAATCCTCAAGTGGCTGGTTCTTTTGTGCTATCTTTGAGACTGTGTGATTAGTCTTGAACTTGATCAGAGAAGATTCTAAACTACCTGCTTTTTAAATTTGAGGAAGTCATTTCCCCTGATTTTTAAACAGTTGTATGTTTAACAACCAACCACATTCATGAAATCCATACAGTTTCTTCTCATGAAATTTCTGGTCCAGCTCAAAAATCTTACATTTCTCTAATCTCGTAGATTTGACCTAGAGTAAATCTCCTCCAGTTTAATAAGTGCCAAGATGCACCTGGAGGCATTTCTACCTTATTACTCCTATCGGATCTTCCTTGGGAATGTGCAACCCCACAGTAACAACTCTAGACATTATTTACAAAGTACATGCTACAGGACCGCGAGCCCAAGTGCTACCGCATTTTCACATTACACGGCGTGGCAGTCGACTATACTGGTTCCCGCTGGCCCATCTTCCCATACTTGGTTTCACACAATCCTCTCGAGTGTAGGCTGGTCTGAGAACTTACTTTTAAACAGTAGAAGGTAGCAAAATGATGGGACGTTACTTTTATGATTAGATTACAGGAGGCTCTAACTTCCGTCTTGCTAGCAGATGTCCTCCGTGCTTAGTAGCCCCCGTGGCTCGCGGATCTGAGTGGGAAGCAGCCGTGCTGGGATGGCCATCGTGGCCAGGAACTAGAGCCAGCCCTCAGTCACCAACCAGTCAGAAACCGGGATCTCAGTGCAAAGTCCTCAAAGAAACAATGCAGGCATCTCACCTGTTAGCTTTGATGTGGATCCTTCCCTAGTTCAGCCTTCCCATGAGAACCTAGACATGGCTGAAACCTCGAAGACCCAGCTAAGTCATGCCCCGATTCTGGATCCACAGGCATTTTCTGTTAACCACCACTGTATACTACTTAAACGACTGCTATCCTGTTAATTTGCTAACAGCAGTAACTATCGAGCCGAGGTTAGTACAACTCCCATCATTTTACAAGTGAGCAAACGAGGCAGAACGCGTAGTGTCTTGTCCCGGATCCCAGTGGGAGTGCACAGGGAAGGTGGAGACACGGACAGATAAGGCTAAAGATTTCCCTCCACTCGTTACGTTATTCTCTCATAGGAATATGAAGACGGAGGGCTTTTCAAGCAACGTAAGTCTTTCTCTATTACAAAATTTCTTATGCTTCGTTGTAAGCATGAAATAAATTATTCTCAAACAACGGATTTCCTGACTTTTCCAACACAATGCACACGTGAAAGTCGCTCGTGCTAAGCTCCATTATGAATCTTCTGGTGCTGAGTGAGGTGGGAGTGCTGCCGGAAGGCCTTCTTGCACTCCTTACACTTGTAGGGCTTCTCGCCCGTGTGAATCCTCTGGTGCTGAGTAAGAAATGAATAAAGTCTAAAGGCCTTCCCACAGTCCTTGCACTCGTAAGGCTTCTCCCCAGTGTGGATGCTCTGATGCTGAGTGAGCTGGGAGAGCAGTCTGAAGGCTTTCCCGCATTCTTCACATTCATAGGGTCTCTCACCGATATGGATGCTCTGATGGGAAATCAGCTGGGAGTAGCTACTAAAGGTCTTCCAGCATTCCACACATTCATAGGGCCTCTCCCGGGTATGAATCCTCTGATGGCGAACAAGCTGCTGCCTTAGTCGAAAAGTCTTCCCGCATTCCTTGCACTCATAGGGCTTCTCCCCAGTATGAATGCTCTGATGGACAGTAAGCTGTTGGCAGATTCGGAAGGACTTCCCACATTCTTTACATGCATAGGGTTTCTCACCAAAATGGATTTTCTGATGCACTCTAAGGTCTGGGCCACACACGAAGGCTTTCCCGCACTCTTTACATTCATAGAGCTTCTCAGAAGTATGAAGTCTTTGGTGTCGAGTGAGGTGCGTACACTGTCTGAAGGTCTTCCCGCAGTCCTTGCACTCATAAGGCTTCTCCCCAGTGTGGATTCTCTGATGGCGGGCCAGCTGCTGGTGTACCCGAAAGGCCTTCCCACATTCCTTGCATTCATAAGGCTTTTCACCAGTGTGAAGCCTCTGATGCTGAGTGAGTTCTTGGAGCACAGTAAAGGCCTTCCCACATTCCTTGCACTCATAGGGTTTCTCACCAGTGTGTAGTTTGTGGTGTCTGATAAGGTGAGCCCGCTGTCTAAAGGCTTGCCCACATTCCTTACATTTATAAGGTTTCTCGCCAGTGTGGATCCTCAGGTGCTGACTAAGTGTAGAGCAGCGGATAAAGGTCTTCCTACATTCTTTACATTCATATAACTTTTCGGCATTATGAACTCGCTGGTACTCAGTAAGGAAACTGTGTTTTTTGTACGTGATCACTTTTTCAGAGGTAATTTTCAACTGCCCAAAATAGCCCTGTTGTGGGTCTTTTTGTCTCTCAATCTTGCTTTCACATTCCCAATCATTTCTAAAACTGGAGCCCTGGGGACTACAGCTTTTAATCCGCTCTAGCATCTCCCACTGGAATGAATATACTTCATAAATGTCCTTTTCTGGAGATAAAGTGTTGGT
This sequence comes from Eospalax fontanierii, assembly GCA_035773235.1. NCBI lineage: Eukaryota > Metazoa > Chordata > Mammalia > Rodentia > Spalacidae > Eospalax > Eospalax fontanierii. Next base: position 12,286,810 of record CM069554.1, read on the forward strand.
CTTAAATCTGGACTCCAGATCTGAAACAGAACAAGGCAAACACATGTGGTCTCCCTGTTGCAGAGGAAAAAAAAACGTAAAGGAATCCAAAACCCACATCTACCCATCAAATAACGAAGTTCATGGAAAAATGGAGCAGGAGCAGATCGCTTAACCAGATGCAATTTTATTAGTAGAACACTGACAAATACAAGAGCTGCTTCTCAGGAGGTAAAGGTCTGCAGTAAGGCTAAAGCCCACTTCATGAATGCTGAAAAGCAGAAGTTGTATCACAAGTGCAACGAAAGCCAAGCAGGCTCACACCTACGATCCCATCACTTGGAGCCTAACCTTCCAAGTTCAAGACCAGACTGTGCAAAATACTAAATATTACTCTTTTCTTTTAAACTGTATAAAACGTGGAACTTGGTTTATGACAAGAAATTCTAATCTTTTAGTCCCAGCACACTTTGTAAGACTTTTTTTTGTTTAAGGAGGGTCCTGATGCGTTCCTGAGCCTGATGCCCTGAGGCAGTGTGCTCTTCTCTCCCCACAGAACAGGGAGGGCGTGAGGCTGGATCCCAGACGATAGGGAAAGGACTCTGTCCCTCCTCTTGCAGTAGGGACACAAGCCTGCCAGCTTCTGGGTCCTGTGTGCTTGCTGGGTCTGACTGCCCATGCAATGTACCCTTTGCAAAAGTAAAATCTGCCTTCTCAAATTACTTTCACTCTGCCCACGTGTCCTTCGGGCAGCACTAATGGGGTCCTAGACCTCGGATTTTATTTCTAACAAGCTTGAGCTGTCTGATGAATTCTAGGATAGTCTAAGCTACAGATCTGGAGATCCTCCCCAGAAAACACACACACACACACATACACACACACACACAAAGATAGAAAGCTGAACTTGGAGTACAGCATACATTTATAAGTGTACAGTCTCAGCTATTGAGGAGGCTAAGGGAGAAGAATCATTTGATCCCAATGGAAGCCAGCCTGGGCAACAGAGGGAGACTGCACCTCCAAAAAATAATAATAAAATAAGGCTAAACTAGATATGATGGCACAAGCTTGTCAGCCGAACACCTGGGAGATGGATGTAGGAGGATCAGAGGTCAAAATCATCCATAATGAGCTCAAGGTCAGCCTGGGACACATGAGAACTTGTCTCCAAAAAAAAAAAGAGATGCTGGGGAATGACTGAGTCAGTGAAGTGCTTGCAGGCCTGGAGAGATGGCTCAGCAGTTAAGAGCACTAGCTGCTCTTGCAGAAGACCCGGGTTCAGTTCCCAGCATCCACATGGTGGGTCACGACTGCCTTGACCCCAGTAAAGTGCTTGCTGTGCAATATGAAGACCTGAGCTCAAATCCCTAATTCCCATCTAAAAAGTGGGATAGGACACCTGCGATCCCAGCTAGGCGGGCGTGACAAAACGGTCCCTGGGGCCTGCTAGTCAGCCAGTCTAGTTAATAAACGAGTTTCACGTTTAGTGTGAGGTTGTGTCTCAAAAAATAAGGTGGACAGCCAACACTGACCTCTGGCCTCCACATGAACAAGCACACATATGAATGTGCACCCAAATACATGCACATCCCCACATAGGAACACACACACACACATACACTCTCACACACAAACCCAAAACAATGGCAAGCTCTAAGCCAGGCGAGCCATTAAAATGGATGTAGGGTGAAATGCAGTGTCTTAGTGAGGAGCCAGGTTTCAGCACTCCAGTTGCCACCTAGCATACCCAGCTTGCTAAGAGCCTTTCATCAGGAAGGGATGTTGAATGTTGTCATATGACAGCTTTTAAAAAAACTGTTTATTTATATTTTATGTGTGTAAGAGTGTGCCTATATAGTAAGTGCACCACATGTGTGCAGTGCCTGCAGAGGTCAGAAGAGGGCATCAGATTCCCCGAACTGGAGCCACAGTGGGTTGTTAGCCACAATGTGGGTGCCAGGATCCAAACCTGGGTCCTCTGTAAGAGCAGCCTGTGCTCTTAACTGCTGAGCCATCTCTCCAGCCCTTGTTACATAGTATCTTTAGGTTAATGGAAATAACTATATGATCTCTCATCTTTTTCTTTTAATATGGTGATCAATTTCCAAATGTTAACAACCGAGCTTCATGAAGTCGAAATAAAACCCGCTTGATAAATTTTTACATGTTTTCCTGGATTTGATTTGTTAATATTTTTTAAAAGTTTATACATATATGCATGAATAATAGGGACTTACAAATTTTTAAAACTTTTTTGATTTATTTTATGTGTATGAGTGTACTGCTTGCATTGTGTAAGTGCATCCATGTCGTGCAATGGCCACAGAAAACAGGAGAGGGGTAGGATTACTTGAAATTGGAGTTATGGATGGTTGTTAGCCATCATGTGGGTGCTGGGATTTGAACCCAGGTCTTCTGCAAGAGCAGTCAGTGCTCTTAAACTGATGAGCCATCTCTCCAGCCCCCCAACCTTTTTTTTAATTTTTAAAAATTAACTTCACTTATTTTATGTGTACAAGTGTTTGCCTGCATGGATGTGAATGCACCATGTCATACAATGTCCACAGAGGCCAGAAGGTGTCAGACTCACCGGAACTAGAGTTACAGACAGTTGTTAGTCACCATGTGGATGCTGGGATTTGAACCCGGATCTTCTGCAAGGGCAACCAGTGCTCTTAACTGTTGAGCTTTCTTTTCTAGACCCTTATAAATTTTTTGATAAATTTCAAGTTATAACATATGATTTATTTCCAGCACTTGGGAGGCAGAGGCAGGCAGATCTCTGTGAGCTCAAGGCCAGCCTGGTCTACAGAGCAAGTTCCAGGCCAGCTGGGGCTACAGGGAAACCCTGCCTCAAAAAGATGAAAGGGGGGGGGAAAACAATCCACAAAAAAAACCACTTGATTTCTATACACTTTATAAAGTGAGTTGAGAGGTATATTTTTAGTTTCTTAAGAACTTTGTATAATAATGCTATTTTCTCCTTAAAATTTTAATAGAAATTCACTGTTGAAAACATCTGACCCTTACCTTTTCTTTACAAAAGATTTTTCAAAATGATCTCAATTATTTTAATAGGAATAATTAAAAAAAAAATCTTGTTCAGGTAAGACATATTTTTCAAGTAATTCTTCCATTTCACTGAAGCTATAAAATTTACTGGCATAAAACTCTTCAGATGGCTACCAGTGTGAAGGGATATACCTTCTTTCAAAGCGGACAGTATTCGTCTAGTTTCATTAATCAGGTGTTCTCTTTGCTCATTTTTATTTATATTTTATTTTTACATTTAACTTATTATTCTATTATTATATTTTATTATATTATTTTATTTGGTCTTTTTGAGACAGGATCTCCTTGTAGCCCCAGCTGGCCTGGAACTCACTATGTAGACCAGGCTGGCCTTGAACTACAGAGCTCCGCCTGCTGGGATTAAAAGCATGTGCTGCCGTGCCCCGCTCCTCTTCGTTCATCTCTTCAACAAAGTTTACTACAGATTTTGGCTTTATTCATCTCCTGTCTCCTCCCATCTTGTTCAGTGCTGTTCTCACGTTCATTCCCTTCTACTGAAAACAGCTTCTCGTTGGAGTGTGAAGGAAATAGGGACATTGAGAAACTACATGACCAAGCTCAAGAGAAAGCTGTTTTGCTAGTTCAGCCTTCGAAAATCTGAATTTTGGCCTGGGAGGTGGCTCAGCAGGGAAGAGCACTTGCCATGAAAGCCCGAGGACCCAGTTCCTGGGTTCAATCCCCGAACCCACAGACAGAAAAGAGGAAACTGTCCTCTGACCTCCATACGAGCATGGCATGTGTTGCCACACACATCATATGTGCACACACACACACACACACACACACACACAAATAATAATTATTTTTTAATCTGAATTTGATTCAGGCCTGCGCCTTGGGAGAGAGATCCCCAACACCTTCTCGGCGGGAGCCTCCACCCCAGACTCAGTGACTCCTGCTGCACAGGCCTCCCCATCTCCGCTCAGCCCTCACTCACCAGAACAGTGTCTTCTCCCTTCCTTCACCACCATCTCAGGTTCCTTCCCTTCTTCATCCAACAAGGTGATCACATCTCTCCTAGAAATGGAAGGTCCTGCTTTAAAAAAAACGTTAAAACAATTTATACATCTGAAAATCTTCATCTTCAGGCTTCATCATATTTAGGGTTATTTTTAAGTCAAATGACACATGTTTTGTTGAGAAAGAGTCTTGCTCTGCAGCCCAGGCTAGCCTGTAACTCACTTCACAGTCCAGCCTGGCCTTGAAAGCAGACGATCTTCCTCTTAGCCTCTGAGTGCTAGGATTGTCACTGAATCTGGCTCCAAACTGGCACTTTATAAACAAAAGCATAAATAAATACAAGAGAGGGGCTCGCAAGATGGCTCTGGGGTTAAGAACACGTATCGCTCTTGCGGAAGACTCAGGGTTTGGTTTACAGCAACCCTCGTAAGCACCAGTTCCAGGTAATCCAACACACAGTGCACTTCTATGTAGGCCACACACTCACACACACAAAATCAAAATTAAAAAATTGTTTTAAATACAAGAGGAGCTGGAGAGATTTCTGGCTCAGCAGTTAAGAGCACTGGGCACTGGCTGCTCACCAGGTTCAGTTCCCAGCACCCACATGGCAGCCAACAACCCTCCGCAACTCCAGTTCCACTGCATGACATGGGAGCACTTACACACATGCAGGCAATACACTCATACACATAAAAACAATATTTTTTTTAATGCAAGAAAGCTGAAAAACAACCTTTTTAGGGAAGCTTCTCAATCATGAAGACTAAATGGCAGACTAAGAACAGACCTTGGTATAACTGACCCAGGCTGTGACGAGTCCTCACCGAAATGGCCAATTCAAGGTGCAGGCCGCTGCAAACCCCACCTGTTTACAACGTCATCTCAGGGACTGATGTGCACATTGTGTGAGTGTGAGCCACACGCCACAGCACCGGTGTGATGCTCGGAGACACCCTCAGACCCTGGGCCCAGCACGCCACCTTGTCTGAAGACAAGGCCACCATTGTTCTAACCCCCAAATCAAATGATTTCTTTTCTCTCCCTGTCTAGAAGCCATTTGGGAGGGAACTCACCCTGATTCTAGCCACTCCAGCTATGAAGGTGCCTGAAAAGAAATCCTGATTTCAAGACCCTCAAGTTCAGCCTTGGCAGTCAAAAAGAAAAACAAAGTGGACCCCAAAGATGGAAGCCTTTAACAGTCCTTAAGCAAGAAATTCTAATGGACTTTGAATTGGACATTTGAACTATTCCCTGTTATGACTATTTTAATTTCGTCTTCCGGGGACCAGTCAAGGACTTTCTTTTCTCCCTACAGCTAACAGTTATGCAATTTGGGGTTCTTTTAGATAGACTCACTGAAGGGGCACCCCTATTGCCACAGTCTACGACCCTATTCAGCCTTGAAGAAGCAAGAGCGGTCAGCGCCCCAATTCCCTATTGGCAATTAGGGTGACCTCTTCAGAGGGTTGTGTGAAGAGAATAGGAGGTAGAATTTGGCTAGGCAGTTTAGGGTAAAAAGACCCCAAAGAGCAGAAACTGTCCTTGTGTCCTTCAGCAGCCTACTCTGTATCAAAGGCCAAATCTGTCCAAGGTATTTGGGGGCTCTTACCTAATTCCTAAAAGGTTTTAGGGTTACCTCTTCAAAACGAAAACGTTAGAGAACGAATAGCTAGCTGAGAGACTCTAAATTCTCTCACTTATACCTTTCATAGACTCAAGAATTAACTTAAAACCCATTATCCACCCCTGGTTTGCCAATCCCCTCATGGCAGGGCTCCTCCCTTTACTGGGCCCTTATATGCCTCCCCATTATACATAGAAAACAAGGGGGAGATGTGGGGATCTGGTTACTGAGCAAGGCAAGCAACTCCTTATACCCTAAAGGGATGGCGGGTGTCTGACCTGCTCTGCCTGTGTGATAACCTGGCCCTTGGAAGCTAGTGTAGATACGAGTCTTACTTTTCCCCCACCCCAGACCAGAACCAGGTTTTTGGCTTTCGCTTCCTAGTTCCTGAACTTCTACAACCTTCCCTCCTTTGCCCCAACACCCCACCTTTCCCACCTTCTGTAACGGTCAGGAAGGCCTCCCTATATTAGCCCCTGCATTGGCTCTAGTAACCGAACTACCCACCGACGTAGTCTCCCGGGAGGGAACTCCTCCCGCCGCACTCTGAGCCACCCGAGGTCCCGTTCGATCATCCTCCATTCTCTGGCATGGCTGGAGCACGACAGCCTTGCTGGAGATGGAGACCGCACCCACAAATGGCACCCAACCTGAGTGGATAGAGACCAGGAATCGCGACTGAACAAGGGACAGTCCAGGATCCGCCGAAGAAGGTGAGTGCTCCCCATGAGGGACATCGGCTTCGCCTGGCCATCCCACTCTGAGGACAGGCACGGTTTCTTTCTAAAGTCCGTCTTTTCTATCAAGCTGCAGGGGAAGGACTGAGATCCATTAGTTGGAGCTTGTTACGCCTCAGGGCAGGTCAGAGCTTTATTGTCTGTGTCCGTTTTGGTTTTGTCTTAAGTGTTGTGACTGCTTCCTCGTGGGCCAGGGTGAGTCCGAAAATGTCAAAATGTCGCTGCTTTTAAATGTAGGGTGACCAACTTACGCAGTGGTGCGTATTATGTGACTATTTTAGTAACTTCTGTGGAGTAGAAGGAGAGGTCGACATGGAGCCAGTGGAACTCACTGACACCATTGCAGTTAGCTTGTTCTGTGGTCAGCAGCTTTAAGGCCCCAAGGACAGGATCAAAGAATTATGTTGAAACCCAGTTGAAGTGCATGTGAATCAGGTGAGGGCACCTGGTAGGGATGGTGTAGTCCAAGGCTGTTCTGTCACATGTCTTTGAGTCCTACCTTCCTTCGGCGGGGCTTCTTTGAGAGTATGTTAGAGTGAATTTTTATCACACCAATATTTTACTCACCCAGCTTCTCCTAGAACCATTTTATGTCAGTACACAACACATCATTTTACGTCAGTACCAGGAGACCAACAGCTGCCCTGAATGGCTGAGATCTATGCACGTGAAAGTGGACAAGACAGACATGTTTGTCCCTCAGGCCACCTTCCAAGGCTCTGTGTAGGATATCAGTACTTCTTATAACCGTTCCAAGTAAAGTTGTTCGTGACATGTATGTGACCTTCGCATTCCAAACATATTACATTAGCATGATTAAATGAATGCTTATTGTCCTCAGGGAAGAAAGTAGAGTCATCTACATTGAGCCCATTCTGTTTTGAAAGCAGACTGGATTTCACTTGGTGCGCCTTGTAGTTGGGATGTTGTGGTCCAAGCTCTGGTAGTTCTCTGCTCCTGTTAGTTACTTGCCCATGAGTCCTGACTTTCTATTTTCTCCTCCTTCCTCTGTAGGCTTTATGTCATCTTACTGGCCTTGGTTTTGCATTTTTATACACACAAATGTTACTTGCTGTCAACCTCTAGAAACAAGGTTCTTCTTGCCAGTGTCCAGATGTTTGGAAGATAGATTCTGCCATTTGAAGCAAACAGCAGAGAGGTAAGCTAATCTAATCTAATTATATATATAATATTGATATACATGAATATTATCATATATCTGCATTCATTTTATGGATTCTGTTTCTTTAGAGACCCTTGTCTAATACACTGCCTTCTATTATTATGCATGATGAATATATTTTTCCTTTTGGTTGTATTTTGAGCATTTCATAAATGTAGTTTATCTGTATTCGGGTTACCTTCCCATCTGTATCCTATCTTACACTTCTCTACGCTATTTCATGGTCTCTCTCTCTCTCTCTCTCTCCATATATATCTATAAAATATACATACATACATACATACGTATGTATAATGTCTTAGGGCCTGTAGAGTCAAACTTGTCAATGTGGTCTCCTTCCATGTGTGTCTGTCCACTGGAGCCTGGTCACTGCACCAGGAGTCACCCCCTTAAAATGAGCCGACGCTCCCCTTCCCCGCATCCATTGATCGGCAGCAGTCCCGTAGGTCTTGACGGGGTTTCTTACCCACTTTCCCACGTCTCCGCTGAGTTTTACTGGCTTGAGTTCATCTGAGACTTGTACATGCTGTTACTGTTGCAGTGAGTTCATATGAAAAACTTCCTTGCTTCTGGAAAAGTTTCCTTGTGCTCATCTACCACCTCTGGATCCTGCAGTATTTCTTCTACCTGCTCTTGATGGAACCATGATCATTTGGAGGTAGAAATTTGAAATTTGAAATAGGTGTCCAATTCAGGAATAAACACTCTGCAGTCTCTTAACTCTCTGCATGTTGGCCAGGTGTGGGTTTCCCTTAATCACCCTTTACTGCAGATGGAGGCTTCTCTGTTTGAAGTTGCATTAATCTAAGGGTATAACAGAACAACATCAGTAGTCACTTTAATGCTCTAGCTACTTAGTAGAAAAGTCATTTGGGCTCTCCCCTGTGGCCTACGATCTGCCTAGCCACATATCCCTGTCTGCGTACAGTGTCTTATGGACTGTATCTTATGAGGTAGATATTAACTAGAATTAGATACGATTGTTTACATCCATCATATTCATGCCATTATTGCACCAGAGTTCATATCTTTCCAGGAGAGTTATTGAAACTTTCAGGATTGACAGCTGATTAAGTTATTTTTTTCTTTTAGTAGCATGGGTAGCTACCCAGGAGAGGTTAAAGTTTGAAGTCAGTACCAGCTTGATTTCTAGTGTTTTTTCCTATGTCATATGTATGTAGTATTTTTAACAATTGGGTGTTACTATTAAGTTTTGCTGGATAACCAAGAGGAGGGCCAATGACCAGAATTAACTGAGGATCGTGGAACTCCTAGTCAACAACTTCCAAAGAGGGAGTCTACCCTTGGCATTGGACTTGTACTTTTCTAACCTATGGTGTCTAGTAGGGGCAATGTGCACGGATGTATATACTTTGGGAAACTCTATGTGGTAGGTTTCCTTATGGCTTTTTCATCCTCCCTCCTCTGCCTTGGCCTCCTACTCCTCACCCACAATAACCCTTCCTAATTCATTATTCCTATTTACCCCTTTATACCACTACATCCTGTCCTCTGTTCCAAGAAGACCCTTTCCTGGGGTCTTTGGCTTTTCCTATTGAAATGTGTATTTAATTCAAAGCTAGCATCCAGCTATGAGAGACCTCATGTGACATTTGTTTTTCTGGGTCTGGGTTACCTCACACAGGATTGTTCTAGTTCCGCTCTTTCACCTGCAGATTTCATAGCTTCCTTTTTGACATCTGAATAGTATTTATTCATTTAATGTACCATACTCCCACCGTCCATTCACTGAGGCACATACAGGTTGTTTCCATTTCCTGGCTACTGTGAAAAGGGCCGCAATAGAGATGGATGAATAGGTTCTTCTCTAGTAGGATATAGAGTTATTTGTATCCCAAGAGTTGTATGGCTGGGTCATATGATACATTGATTTCTAGGTTTCTGATTGGCCTCCGCATTCCAAACTGCCCGTATTTGCTCCCCTGGCATCTGATAAGAGTTCCCCTTTCCCCACATCCTTTCTAGCATTGGTCCTTTTTTTAAACTTAGCCCTTCTGAATGGAGTGAAATGAAGTCTCAAACTGGTTTTAATTTGCATTTCCCTGGTGAGTAAAGATGTTGAACAATTTCTTAGGTTCGGCCATTTGTGTTTCATCTTTTGAGAACTCCCTCTTCAGCTCCTTTTCCCATTTTTTAATTGAGTTGTTGTGGGTTTGATGGTTAGTTTTTTGAGTGTTTGTATATTGTAGATACTAACCCTTGGTTAGAGATAGATCTGGTAAAGATTTTTTCTACATTCTCTAACTTGTCCCTTCACTCAAATGATGGGATCTTTGGTGTACAGACATTTTTTTCTTTTCATGAGGTCTCATTTGTCAAATGTTGGACTTAGTGACCGCTCTACAGGAGTTGTGTTCATAAACTTCTTTTATGTGCCATTAAGTTCCACCTCATTGTTTACTTTCTCTGCTGGCAGATTCAGGATATTGAGTCTGATGTTGAGTCTTTGGTCCATTTGGACTTGAGTTTTGTGCAAGGTGAGAGGCAGAGTTCTAGTTTCATGCTTCTGCATTCCACCATCCAGTTATAACAGCACCATTTGTCCAACGTGCTGACATCTCCACAGTGTGTACCTTTGCTCCCTTTGTCAAACATCAGGTGGTTATGAATGCATGGACTTGCATCTGGACGCTCAGCTCCGTTCCACTGACCATCCTGTCTGTCTGTCTGCAGGTACCACGCTGCTTTTATTACTACAGCTCTGCAGTAAAGTTTGAGATTAGGAGTGATAATTCATCTAGCAGTTCTTTTACTCTTCAGGATTATTTTGGCTGTTCCATTTTTTGGTGTGTTTCTATATAAAATTTGAGAATATTTTTAGTGTCATTGGAGAATTCCATTATAATTATAAGGAGTGAGCCTTGCACTGAATTTGCAGATTTCTTTTTGTAGGGTGATCATTTTCACTATATTAATCCTAATAGTCCTTGAGCATGACAGTTCTTTCTACCTTCTAATATCTTCATTTTTTTCTTCAGTGTCTTAAAATTATTATTATAGAAAAAGTCTGTGTCTTCCTTGGTTAGATTTATTCCAAAATATTTTATGGTTTTTTGAGACTATTGTGATTGAGATAATTTCTCTGATTTCTTTCTTGGTATTTGTGTTGTTGGTATGTGGAAAGGCAATTGATTTTTATGTGTTAATTCTGTGTCCTGCCACATTGCTGAATGTGCTTGCTAGCTCTTGGAGGTTTCTTGTGGAGTCTTTGGGGTCTTTGATGCCTACAACTACATAATCTACAAATAAGGATACTTTTACTTCCTCCGTTTCATTTGTATTCCCTTTATCTTCTTTGTTCGTTGCTCTATCTGAGAATTCATGCACCATATTGAGTGGGAATGGAGAGTGTGGATATCTTTGTCTTGTTCCTGATCTTACTGGGAATGCTTTAAGCGTTTCTCCAGTTCAGTGGTTATGTCAGAACAACAGTGAGCTTGACTTTCTTGACAGGAGGTTTGTATTACTGTGTTGAAGATGGAATCTTTGGTTACACTTTCCTGTTGGATGTTTAAGATCATACAATTAACCCAAATAAACCAACTTACTTTTGCTTTGAAGGTCAGTTGAATATCTGTTCCTCAGGAGGGTCACATGGGCTTAGAAGAAGCCCCTGGCTCCCTAGGCCCTTTTTTTTTTTTACCGGTTCCACATGCGTGAAGATAAATCAGAGAGTCTTGCTAGACCATAGCTTCAATTAGAAATAATTCTAGATATGTATGACCTAACAAAGGTAAATGAAAATGACATAAATTACTTAAAAATCCCACAAAAGTAGTGGCATTCATACAATAACTAAAAATCTCCCAAGAAAAACATCCTTGATCAGATTAATACAATAAACAATTCAAACAAAACTTCAAAGAAGAACTAACAGCAATACTCCTCAAATTGATCCATAATAGACACATAAGGAGAACTTTCCAATTTCTTTCTGTGAGGTCATTATTACTTTGATAACAGAAACAGGCAAATATCTGACAGAAAACAAAATTATAGTGCAATCTCTCTAATGAACATGGACACAAAAATCCTTAATAAAGTACTCAGAAACCAAATTCCAAAATACATCATGAACCCTCCATGAACCAGTTAGCTTCATCCCAGAGATGCAGAGATAGTTCAATGTATATAAACTAATAAATGTAATCCACCCCATAAACAGACTTAAGAATAAAAACCATATGATCATCCTGTTAGACACAGAAAAGGCCTTGGACAAAATCCAACATCCATTCATGACAAAAGTAAAGGACAACCAAGGAAAGGGGAAAACTATCCCAACATGATACTTTTCTTTCCCTGTCTAGAAACCATTTAGGAGGGAACTTGTATTGGTTCTGACTATTTCAACAAGCCAACGAAGTGCCTGAGGGCAAGTTCTGAATTCAGAAGTCTCAAGACCATCTTTGGCAACTAGGAGAGAAACAAGGAGGAACCTACATTTAAATTTTTTCCTTGTTTCGACTTTTCTGGCTTGCTATCTCTCTGACTACTCTTGCCTTTATTTTTTACGTGTCCCAGGCACCAAATAAGGGCTTTCCCTTTTCCCCCTACCGTTAACAGTTATGCAGTTTAGGTGTCTTTTAGACAGACTCACTGACGGGGTAGTCCAATTGCCACATCCTATGTCCCCTTTCAGCTTTCGAAGAAGTTAGAGTGGTCATCACCTCTTCAGAGGGTGAAGATGTGGTAAGAATAGGAGATAGAATTTGGTTAGGCAGATTAGGATAAAAAGACCCCAAGGAATAGTAGGCAGTTTCCTTTTTGGCTAAAAATCAAAACAATTAATAAAAACAAAAAGGGGGATATGTTGGGCATAATGCAGGGTGGGCCTAGTTAGGCCACCTGCCAGGAGGAACGAAGGAATGGCCCCCTCTTGGGTGTGATGCTCCACAGCAGTTGGTTGTGCGGCCAGTTTCTGCCCAGCACCTGGAGGGAACCTGATCCACCTGGGAACAAACTGTGATTGGCTGTGGTCAGGACCCCACCCCATAAGCCTATTGGCTAAAAAGACCTCTAAGACTCTCTGCTCTTTCTTGAGTACACGAGTTTGCAGCACATCACCACTGCTGGCTTTCTGCTCAACTCCCGGAGTCGGTGTTTTGATTCCGCGCCTACTCACCCCCTCACCCTATGGCGGAGATCCTTTGGTCCCCCTCGTGCTGGCCCTGAGTGCTGGGACCATACCCATGAGAGCCACTCCTTCATTCCTCCTGGCAGGTGGCTAGTGAGGCCCACTGTGCATTATGCCCGACAGGTTTGTCCATTCAAAAGCACAGGTTGGCTGACTAAGGGGACAAGGGGAGTAAGAAAAATGCATCTTTTAGGATTGTAGGTAAAATTCCCTTTGGGAGGGAGATAAATTTAATAGTCTTATGTTGTTTGGGGACATCCCCTGTCTAGTCTTTTTGCTCGTAGTGCTCTGTGAGACTTGAATTGGCATGTTTGTGGTCATCAGACATGCCGCAACTGGCTGGTGATGAGTTTCTACACTGGGGGATTAGATTTTTCTCAGGACTGAGGGAAAGGTGTGGAGAGGGAAGGGACAGTGCAGAACCAGCAAAAAGGAAGGAGGCACTTGCTTGTGGCACAAGTTTTGGTACATTCAGTAATCAGTTCTTCTGGCAGGATGTACAAGATGGTATTTTGTAGGGTGCCACCGTGGAAGCAGTCAGTTGAGGGACAGGGTTGGCCTGGATGAGATTGGTCACGCCCGGTCTGGGGCACTGTTAGAAACTTTGAGAATGGGTTCGGCAGGACCCAGATGTGCTGGCTGAAGCTGGTTGAGATAGACTGACTGTGAGCGGCTGAGCTGAGTTGCAGTGAGGCCTGGCAGGGTATGCTGCAGGAGGCCTGAGTGAAGCTAGGGTTACTGATCTAGAAACAGGTCACACTTGAGGCTCGTCCTGGGAAGGGAAAGGCAGAGGTGCTAACTTAACCTTCCCTGGTAGGGATATGTTATCTTCAGATGGAGTTCCTTTTCAGCAGTGCTCTCTGGGTTCTGAGCTGTGCCTTGGGTTTTATCTGCCTTCCCCCTCAGGCGAGATATCCAGTTGTGAAACGATGGCTGTGCGTGGGCACGGCTTCCGCTCTGTGGTGTTGCCAGGGATTTCCACAACACGGGAAGAAGACAGCCCAGTATTTTGTCACTCTTCTTACCCAGTGAATGAAAGGCATGCACTGACTCCGACATGCGCATGCCCAGGTGAGTTCTTGGCTTTTTAAAGCTGTCCTGGCTGAGTTCAGTTGTTTCCTCTTTGTGTTCATCTTGGGATCGACTGGCTTCTCTTCTGCCTTGACATTAGTTCTTGCCTGCTTATGCTTCTCAGTTGTCTTGATTTTTGTTTTTTCTCCATCTTTTGATTCTTTCCCAGACCTGCGGGATGCAGCTATCTGAGCTTTGCCATCAGGGTGCATGGCCCTCTCAGCAGGACTGTCACTGGCGGCTCTGCCTTTAGCCCTTTCTCCTTCCAAGCGGGTGTCGTCATGGAACTCAAAAATACCCACAAGGGAACCACAGAAGTGGAAATCTGGTTCTGGTCAGGAAGTATGGACAGCGTGGTGGCGCCCCATCTAGATATGATAGGCACTAGCCATGAGGGGCTGCAGAGAGCTGCTGGAGGCTGAGAGCAGGAGCCATACTGAGCTCACAGCTGGGCTGCAGATTGTGGACCGTGGAAAAGGCGCACATACTTCCTCCTAAGGGCAGGACACTGAGTACACAGCTAGCACATGCCAGAAACATGGCTCTGCACCCAGCATGTCAAGTTCTTTCTCACCAACACAAGGAGTCCTGCTATTAAAAACACTAATCACTGACGGCAGTGGCAGTATATAGACTGTGGCAATGATAACTGCTACACAGTGCTCGTTTTCCTTTTTCGGTCAGATGAGACAGGGTTTTATGTAAGCAAGGCTGATCTCAGACTTACTGTGTAACCTCAAACTCCTGATTCCCCTGCCGTAGCCTCCCGATGTTATGACTACAGACATGCACCTCACACTCAGCTCCATCAAGCTCTTTCTATAAATGAGGCCACCGAGGGCAGAAATTTATTTTTTAAGCCAAGTGTGGTGACTCACACCTGTAATCCTACCACTCAGGAGACTGTGGCAATAGGTGGCAGTGAGCTGAAGGCCAGCCTGAGCTACATGGTGAGCCCAGGCAGCTGGTGCTACACAGCAAGATTCTTTCTCAAGAAGAAGAAAAGGTATTTTCTTTAGTCTTCTTTTTGTCTTTTTGAGACAGGGTCTCCCTGTAGCCCCAGCTGGCCTGGAGCTCACTATGTAGAGCAGTCTGACCTTTAACTCAAAGAGATGCCTGCTTCAGGCTTCCAAGTGCTGGGATTAAAGGCATGCGCCACCATGCCTGGCTTCTTGGTGCATTTTATAGATATGAACTAAGGCTCTATGAAGTTAATAAAGTGCCTACAAGTTAAATGTGATAAAGCTATGAGCATTCACAGGATTTGCACTCAAGCCTCGGTTTAAAACAAAGCAGTACAAGACCCAAGAATGGGGGCATATGGGAAGGTATGGAAGACTGAGGACTAAGTAAAGGAATGGTTGTGAGAGAGGAGAGAGCTGCGGAAGGTATACAAGGGATGAGATGCACACACACACACACACACACACACACACACACACACACACAGAATCCTGGGTATTGACTCTCCTTTCCCTGTGCACCTCCCTTCATTAGCTGCCTGTTTAAATCCTGTGATGTACAGTCTGCAGAGGGCTCAAAAGTATGGTGCGAGTCTCTTCTGGAAAGTTTAGTTAGTCTGAACCTTTGCAGGTTCCTCACTTCTTCCCGGCAGCTTGGCTTGTCTGAGAGTTTCTCATCAGTCTTGGGGAGGGAGGAAACTATTGAACCAGGTTAATTTCAGGGACATCCTGAAGCTATGAGTTGTTTACTTTCTGAGCTTAACAAGTTTCCCTGCAGGATGGAACGTTCACCTCCTCTGAAACCATCCTGCAGCAGAAGCTTCTTTGATGAGTGGTGACTCGGATACCTGACTTGATATACAACGGGCACATATTTTTCCCTTAGAAAGAAGTTACATTTGTCTAGGGATTTGACAGTGATGGGGATTTCTCTGAGGTCTATGACCTCTTCAGTCATATGTATTTGGCTATGATTACAATACCACTCACGAATTTCCTCTCATTGAATCGGCTCTAAGACCAATTATGTAGCTGTTGATTGGCCTGAAGGTAAAAGTGCCACTACTAAGTCAGTGTCGAGTGTTGTGCCAGGCAGTGATGTGGTTATTTGTTCCTCAAGCTGGTGTTTGGCCATAGATTGGTGTTCTCCCTTGGCTGCTTGCATAGTGCTCTTCAAATCTAGCTAGCGTTCAGGAAAAGTGGCTTGCTCGTCAGTTCCAACTCCACTGTTTCAAATACGGTCTCTGAATTATGTCCTGTTTTCATCAGTAGGGTCTTAAACCTTCAAGTTCTGGGAGGCAATCGAGGACTCCGGAAATAGCCTATGTATTTTTGGGAGACTATTGGACTACCCTGGGCAATAACACGAAGGAAGGATTCTCTTATATGGCACTCTTCCTTGTTATGAAGCCTCAACTGGGAACAAGGACTCATGGAGAGATATTGTATGTAGAATTTGCCATTGGTTTGTTAGACTGATATGATTCCCTCAGGTGCTTTATAGCAGCTGGGCTAATTTATCCACTACCCCGACACGTCTGTCCCTGTCTAACATTCCTTCCGTGCTTACCCTATTTCAAGTGTCCCCATTTCCACAGTTCTCTTGATAATACCGGTCTCTTTGGTTCCACCTTTGTTAAGCTCACTCTTTCCCTTTATCTCTGTATTGTATATCGCTTCCCTCTCCATTTAAATCCCCCTTCCAGTTATTTCTTCCTTAGAAACCTGTCTCCTACTCTTCTCTCTCAAATTCTTTCTTTCCCTTTCCTCGCTGGTTCCTGTCCAGTTTTCCCGGTTCTTGCGGTTTCATCGGGATGAATAGTCACACGCAAGGGTTTGGTGGTAGGATCCGCAGTGAGAGGGAACACGCATCCCTTGTTTCTCTGAGTCTGTGCTAGTTCACTTAGCATTAGCGTTTCTACTTCCATCCATTTGCCTGCAGATGGCATGATTAGGTCTTTCTTTACACCGACTATCACTCCATTGTGCAGATGTACCAGATTCTCTGTATCCACGGATCAGTTGAGGAAAACTTAGATTGCTCCTGTCTCCTAGCTGTTGTGAAAAGACCAGCAGCAAACATGAGTGTACAGTGTCTCTTCATTTAGGACGGGTCCTTGGCATACATGCGGAGGAGCAGCACAACCGGGCCGAATGGTAGAGTCATCCTGAGTGCTTTTTTAAGAGTTCTCCATATTGCTTCCCAAGCAGATTGCCCGAGTTTGTAGTCCCATCCGCAGGGAATGGGCATTCCCTTTCTCCACGTCCTCTCCAGCATTTGGTATGATTTATTCTCTTGGTCTTCGCCAGTGTTACTGGGGTAGGATGAATTCTTAAAGTGGTTTAACTTTGCATTTCCCTAATCATTAACGGTGTTGAAAACTTTTAAAGATGTTTCTTAGCCATTTTTATTTCTCTTTTTGAGAACTCTCTGTACCAATCCTTATCATATATTTCATTGGGTCACTTGTTCGCTTGATTCTTTGTTTCTTGAGTTCTCTATAGATTCTGGATGTCTCTGTGAGATGTGTCGACCATAAAGATTTTCTCTCATTCAGTGGGATTTTTTACCTCTTCACTTTCTTGATTGTTTATTTTTTGCTGTACAGAAGCTTTTTAGTTGACTGGAGGTCCCCTTCTGGTTTATGCCTGAGCAACTGATGTCTGATTTAGGAAGTCCTTTTCTGCAATATTTCTTGTGCATTACTGTCAGGGTTTTCTTCTAACAGTTTCAGAGTTTGAGGTTTCAAATTGTGGTCTTTGATGCATTTGGAGTTGACTTTTTGTTCAAGTTGAAAGGTAAGGGTCTAGTTTCATTCTTCTTTACGTGGAGATCTACTTTTGCCAGTACCATTTGCTGAAGATGTTATCTCTCCTCTAGTGAGTGTTCTCCTCTAGTGACTGCTTTGTCAAATATCAGGTTGCTGGAAATGGGTTAGCTCACGTTTGAGTCTTGAGTTATATTCCATTGGTCTACGGGGCTATGTTTGTGCCAGTACCATGCTGTTTTGATTAATATAGCTCTGGAATTCAGTTTGAAATCTGGTATAGTAATCCCCTCTGCATTTCTCTTTCTGTTTTGGGTTGCTTTGGCTATCCAGGGACTTTTACATTTCTATATGATTTTAGAATGTTTAGGTTCTAATCCTGTGAAGAATGTCGTGTGGATTTTGAGTAAGATTGCATAGAATTTATATATTGCTTTAGATAGCATGTTCTTTTTCACAGTATTAGTTCAGCCAATCCATGTGTGTGGGAGGGCTTTCCATCTCCTGGTTTTCTCACCAGTCCCTTTCTTTAACGATTCAGTTTTTACTTGTAGAAATCTTTGATGACGGTCAGTGTTGTTCTGAGTTCTGTCTTTGAGGCTGTTGTCTGTGAGTTGGAGACCAGCCTAGTCTACACAGTTCATTCCAGGTCAGTCAGTGCTATGTAGTTGAGACCCTTTATCAAAAAAAAAGAGAGATGAACTTAAGGTGTATGAAATGTCTGTATTGTCATCACTCTAACTGCTTTGTATCTTAGGATCTCCCAGTGCAAAGTTAAAGAAAACACACGTGGTTAGAGATGTAGCTCAATCATGGCATGCGTGCTGAATCCCATCACTTACTCCTTCCCTTCCCACAAAAATCCCGGAAGTGTCCTATACAGAATTTCCAGCCTGGCTCATCCCTCCCTGAGAGATGATTTTAAAAAATGATCTAATAGTGGCGTAGTCTTTACTGCATTTTCTCCTTCTCCTTCTCCTTTTGGTCTTCATCTTTCCTTGTGTCTCTCTCTCTTCCTCTCTCTTTTCCTCCCTCCCTCCATCCCTCCCTCCATTTCACAGATCTTTTTGATCAGTCTAGTCCCCAAATTTCTATGTAGTCAAGCATGACCCCGAAATGGGTGGTTGTGTCCACAGCCCCTCTGCCCTCTGTGTCTCCTTTCCTTCCTGGTACGGTGCCTGTCAGGCCTCTGTCTCAGGACAAGCTTCTTGCCTCTGCCAACTGCTGGAATTTCAGGTGTGCGCTACCACTCCACCTGGAAATGATTATTGTATCGTTATTTATTCGCCCCCTTATGCATGCCAACTTCCTTGTGCTTTGCTGTTTAAATTTTGCTATTTTAATTTTTGTGTGCTTTCGTTGGTGATGTTGGGTTTGGCTTTTTTGTTTGCGTATTTTCTGAGACAGAGGTCTCCCTGTAGCCACATCTGCACTAGTGTTTGGTATGCAGATCAGGCTCGGCTTGATTTCACCGAGATCTTCGTGTCTCTGCCTCCTGAGTACTGGGATTAACGGTGTGTGTCACCATGCTGGACATACTAACTTTTGAAAAAGGATCCCACTGTGTATCCCAGGGTAGCCTTGAACCAATAATCCTCCTGCCTCACCCCCAAGAGCTGAGTTGTCCTTTTTTAAGAGCAAAGCTTGGATTCAGCAACATTGAAAGAGGAAAATATTTTCCCTCATAGAGAACGATGCCCAAAGTAGTTTTCTGATTCAAGTGTAGCTTATAGTATAAAGAATCCAATATCAATAATATGGACATTTCTGGAAAGAATGAGGTTGGTCATGATGTAACCACGTGCAGTCCTGGCAAGAGCCGCAGGACTGGGAAGCAACCTTGCCATGACTTGTCCAGGCGAGGAGCATCTGCTCTGAAGCTGTGATAGACAGGCAGAGCTTTGCAAGTGTGTGCTGAGTGCCAGTGGTCAGTTTCCTGTCATTGGTGTCTGATGTGGGCAGGAGTGCTTAGGTCACAGAATGTTGGACTAATGGAACTCCAAGAGGCAGTGACCTGGCAAAGCATTGTTTAGGGTGTTGCTAGGCGACAAAGCCCTCTCAGATCAGTCGCTAAGCTAGAGGCTTCTTGGTAGGAGGCTCTAGTGTTTTGGTGACCAATTTGGAGAGATTTGGTTGACTTTAGGTCAAAGTTCTAGTGTTTGGGAAAAAGAAACAGCAGAGGGAGAAGGGAGGGAGGGGGGAGAAGGTGGTGGGGCCTGCCGGCCCTGCCCGGGCCCTCACCATGGAGGATCCCAACCTCAGAGATGAGATTCATCATGTCATTCGGTCCACCACGCAGCCCACCCGCCTACGCAGGGCCTTGCGATGTTTAGGGTGTTGTTGTCATCAACCGCGAGAGTTTCCGTTTTTCTTGTCGAGTTACGTTCCCGTGAACCCCTTCCACCTGTGTGCCAGCAGAGGTGAACTCTTTACGGTGAACAATTCAATCAAGTTTCAGTTGTACCACGTGGATGAGAGAGACAGCAGGAAGAGGTAACAGGATCTGAGAGGGCTAAGGACAGGAGGAGGAGGGGCAGTTGGGGACAGGCAAGGAGCACATGGGAGGAGCTCTGTCTTTCCAGAGTTGGGTTCAGACGCAGGGTGGATCGTTACTGGGTCCAGCTTTACCATGTGTTCTGAGCGATCAGACTCAGTCGTGTTGGGACACTACCACTTTTACCCACTGAGCCATTTCCCCTACCTTAGACGTATTTTTGGATCACAAAATAATTCATGGTAGAGTGTAGCTTAAACCCAGCTTTCCCAGTGCTGTTGGGTTTTCTTCCTGCCTCAGACTTCCAGGTTTTGGGAATCTGCACAGCTTGGAGGAGTCCATACACAGTCCTTCTTCATGAGAGGCAGAGCCAGCTGATGTCCCAGTCATTATGATGTCTTTTTTAGAGCCCTTTATTGACCACTTCAAAATGGTTTAAGTAACAAAACTACATTCCTCTTAGATGTTTTTACATTTTTATATACTAAGCTAATTTAATTACACACAAATCAACAAGACTGTGGGCTTAAGTTGGCCCAAAGCGTATGCAAAGTAAAAGAGCATTCCTTATTTTCAGACTCTTGAAGTCTACACTTTTGTCACTTACAAGTTTACTATTTCATCTCTGGTATTGCCAGATTTCTCATAACCGTTTTTCTTGATTTCAGTTTTGTTTCCTTGACACCAAGAAGTAAACTCTGGATTCATTTAGTAAGATAATATTTTTTGGTCTCGTTTTTAGCAAACATTGGGTTGGTTTTGACAGTGGAACCACTTGAAACTATGGTTTTCCCTTTCCTTGCCTGTGATTCCTACAGTGAACATAAAAGGTTGTAGTAAAGTTGTTTGTGATAGAACAATCCTGTGAAGAGAAGGATTGAGCATCCTGCAGAGACAACAGTGTTTTACGATTTCTCTACACGTGCGTGTATCTCCAGACAAATCATAGCACAGACAACAGTGTCTTACTTATGATTTCTCTACACGTGCATGTATCTCTAGACAAATCATAGCGTCGTTGGCAATAACAATCTTTTTTTTGTACTTAGTATGTCTACATTTTATTACATATGCTCTTTTATCATATGCAAAAATATCATTTGACCGTTTAGCTCTGCATACAAATATACAGTAAGAGAATCAGTTGTTGTTTTAAGAATATTCTTTTGCTTTAGAAATATTTTCTTTAGAAACATTGAACTCTCCAGCAACTGGGCATGGTGGCTATTTTTGCAGAGACCGGGGTTTGTTTCTCACCCTCCACATGGTAGCTAAGAACCATCATTAAATCCACTTCGAGGGGATCTGAAGCATTGTTTTGACCTACATGGGCATTGCACACAGGGGTGCTCTTAGATACATACATGCAGGCTAAAGACTTACACGCATACAACTCATCAACAATACAAAACCAATGTCAGAAACGGTAACGTGAAATAAAGGGCATTAAAGGCAGGCACTGTGACGCTGGTCTGCAATGTGAGCTACTAGGAGGCTAAATTAAGAGGATTTCAAGATCAAGGCCAGCCTGGGCAGTACAGTTGACCCTTCCTTAGTTACTGAAATCTAAAACTGCTAGCCTTGTTGACCAACTTCTTTATTTCCAGCAGTCACGCAGCAGAGGCATTAGGATCTCTGTGAATTCATGGCAGTCTGGTGTACCTGTTGAGTTCCAGGAAAGCTGGGACTGTGGAGAGATCTGTCTCAAGAAGATTAAAATAAGTTAAATAAACAAATAAATAAATAATAAGTTAAAATCTAAAACTTTTTTAAAGACAGAAACCTCATATCTGAAATATAGGTCTAATTCTGTTATTTAACCCATTTAAAACCTTCTGTTTGTTAGCAGTTGGAATAGTAATTATATCGACATTTCCCCAGCTATCTGTGAGATGCTGGAATCAGTTGTGCATCTGAATCTCATTGAGGAGTGAGAGTTGCCTGAGAAGCGGCTAGTAGGTGACCGAGACTATAGCTGTGATTCTACTTCCGGTTGCTCGTTGTGCTCAGACGCTGCTCTGAGCACGGTGCATCTCACTGGCAGAGCACCTGCCTTGAATGGGGCGGGCCCTGCACTGCGCCACTAGCGCTGCAGCAAATACGTGAGAGAGCTGAGGAGACTCCCGTGACCCCGCTTCAGAGTCCATCACGAGCTGGCTAGTACTCACAGTTGTATGGACGAACGTGCTTTGGCTAGTGCTCCCCAATTTCCTAAAGTCTCCTTTCCTTTTCACAGAACTGCATTACATTATTCCTGCACCTACGACCGACCACAGGTAGTATGCCTCCTAATTGAGAAGAACTGTAACATCAACGCTCTTGATAACGAAAACAGCACGCCTCTCATTAAGGTAGATAATGGCCAACAGTTTCAACTGAGATGGATTAGAATGAAAAGATCATTATATCTAGGTGTGTTCTGCTAGTGAACGCATTGTAGATGTGATGGGGAAGTTACTCCAATGGAATCAGCCACATAATGTGGTCTGACAAAGTCTGAATGAGGAGAAGACCAGTTTTGACATGCCGAGGTGGGGGAGATTCCCTGGAATCCCAACTCTCAATGATGAGCTGCAGGCAGTCAATGGATGCTGGGGAGGAAGTATTGGTTTCCCCAGGAACTAGTTCCCTGATACTGATCTGATCCAAACAGCATGGTCTGAAACACAGGTGCCAACACAGCACCACTAAGTGGATTCGGTGCATCACATATTTATAATATGTATATGTGACAAAGAAGGGGACATGAAATTGAGAGGGACCGGGGGGGGGGTCACAGGAGAAGTTGGACGGTGACTGGGAGCAGTGGAAACCATGCAAACACACCAGGATCCCAAATGAAAAATTGCAAAACACTGTCGAGGTGTGTTAGCATGGGGCAGGACGATTTTGAATTGAGGCAAGGCTGAGTTTACATAAGCAGATCCTTTCTCAACAAAAGGGGTAAATATACTCAAAATAAAGTTTTATCTCATTTACGGGTAACTACTCGGGGAAATATTTAAAGTGTTCATCTTGGGTTCCGTGGATTGATCTCTTTCTGTGTGCATTGCCTGCAGGCCGCTCAGTATGGAAACATATGCTGCCTGTCCATTTTATTGGCCCATGGGGCCAATACAAACCCCAAGGATGTGCACGGATATAACGCACTCCACTATGCGGTATTTTGGGGGAACATCCAGATGGCTGAAATGCTGCTGACTTCCCAAATAGACCTTGAAGCCAGAACAAAGGTAAAGATCACTTTATTTCCCAGGTAGTTCTAATGAGGGAACAGGTGACTCCATTTTCCACATTTAGATCAAGCTTCCAGTGATTAAAAATGTTTTGAAGTGGGTTAATCACCAAAGTTAAAATATTGATATTTTCTGTATGTGTTCTGTATCTGTGTTCCCATGTTCCCATAGTTGAATATGCATGTCTGTGTGTGTATATACACAGACAGGCATAGGCCAGAGGTCAAGGTAAGTGTCCAAAATTGTTTCCACTCTATGATTTTACACTAGACTAGCTGGCTAGCAAACCGCAGGATGTTCCTATCTCTGCACCCTAGTGCTGGGATTGCAGGCACATGCCACCAGGCCCTGGGTGTTAGGATTCAGGTCCTCCGGTTTGGATGGACTTCATGTAAAGTAACAAAAAGAAGCAAAATTTGTCTTCGAATGTGGTTTTATTTTAAATACAAAATAAAGGATTTGGGACAGAATCAAACATATCACAAACACACACACACAGAGAGAGAGAGAGAGAGAGAGAGAGAGAGAGAGAGAGAGAGAGAGAGAGAGAGAGAGATGCACAAAGAATGAAAATGAGTTAATTAAAATTAAAACTTTATGATAAATGGAAATCTTATTGCAGCTGAGAAGTCATATTGAGGTGAGCTATCTCTCAGAGATGTGGCCAAAACAGGGAAAATGAGAAAGAGGTAGTGAACACAGGTGTGCAGGCAAATTTGCAAATTTGGTTACTGAAGGTATATACTAGGCAGACATAGTTTACTTCTCTTTTTTTAAGGATTATGTGTACACAAGAAATGCTCTTTAATTTGAGAGGAAATAATTCTTAGTTTGGGAAAGACTGTTGTTGTGTTGTATTGTAAATTTGCCTTGAGATCCAATTTAGGAGGATTCTCAGGCCAACAGCCTGGCAGTGACTAGGTACAGATTGTGTAGAAAATGAAAGGGAAGGCCAATGAGCTCGCTGCCAACCTGTCCTTTTCTTGCAGAAAGAGCCACACAAGTGTCTCAGTTTTGCTCATAAATCCACGTTTTGCTAGCATCTGAGGAATAATGGGTTTTGCATTTTTGCAGTTGAGTTATAAGCTGAGTTCTCGTCCCTGTACTCCCCCTACTCTGGGACATAGAACTGAGTTTTCTGTGAGTGAGTGTGTCTTCTGTTTTCTCCTTTAGTCCATATCCGCAAATGATAAAGAGAATTGTCTTACATATCAAGATTCTTCTCTGAAGAGTCTGGTTCGGTAATTCTGTTACATTCCGGATGTAAACCCACTGATTAGACAGGTGTAGTGTGTGAATTCCCTGATCCAGAGAACCTAAGTCTTCAAGAATCAGATTGGCCAATCTCCCATGTTCATTAACATTTACTTACATTTCATTTATCTTCTAACACACTGTATCTTTAAGATCAGGTAGCCCTAGTGTTATCAGCTTGACAGTTTCACACACCAAAAACCATGCCATTAATAAGAAGAGCAGTAGGAATCCTTTGAATAATTTAAATTCAGCCATTCCATTAAACTAATCATTGATTTGATTACAAGTTTGGATATTTAGATACAAATAGGTTAAAAATGATTTTGTAGGAGAATATCTTGAAGAAAGTATCATTTTTGTGACTTAAATTTTAGTAACACATGGTACTGAAAGAAGAAAAAGCCTCCATAGGCAATATTTCTTCCTACAGAGACATTTATTTGGCAACCTACCCACACAGTGTAGATGTTTAGTGCTGTGGAATGAATGTGTCTCATATACAGACTTAGTGTCGTCCATGAATTGAGTTCACATTAAACTTCAGGAGACTTCTCTAGAACCTTGGTCTTAAAGAATTAAATCCCATCAGCTCTGAGTCCACGTGACATTTTGATCCTGTGTAGAAGACAGCACACGTACGGGAGGCCATGCCGCTCCAGGGTGCCAGGGATAGATTGCCTTTTTCCTCATGTACTTACTTTTCCTCTGTCTGTATTTGAGTTTTCAGTGTCTGTGTGCAGTCAAATATTTCCTAGAATTCAGGATAAGAGTAATCTATAAGAATTTGAGGGTCTGGGAGGCAGGTCAGTTGGTAGGATGTTTCCAAGGTAACATGAGGACCTGAATGAAGTCCTCAGAAATAAACCCTACCTGGTAGTGCAGCCTTGTGATTCCACTGCTGGGGAGGTGGAGACCAGAGGAACCCTGGGCCCCTGTCTGGCCAGCCGTGCCTGACTGGGAACCTGCAGCTAAGTGGGAGACCCTGTCTCAGAACAGAGAGTAATGGGCTGAGAGGTGAGTTAGTGGTCGAAGGCATTTGAAGGCATTTGGTGCTCTTGCAGAAGGCCTGGGCTATCCCCACTACATACATTTTGGGACAAAACTGCCTGTAACTCCAGTTCCAAGGTTTCCAGTGTCCCCTTCTCGCCTCCACGGATACCAGGAGCTCACATGTTGCATATACATTCATGTAAGCCAAGCACACATACATGTGAAAAAAAATGTGTTACATCTTAAAAAGTTGGACAGCTCCTGAGGAACAGCAGGTGTGGTAGATTTCTGGCAACCATAGCCAATGTGTTGCACTCTGCCCACACGTGTGTGCGTACACGAAGATGCATACACATATGGTACAATATAATTTGGAGTTTATATTGGTTTCTAAGAGTACATTAACAGATCCTTTATCATTACATATAATTCATAATTCATGTTAAAGTTTGAATTAGGATTGAAATTTACACATTAAAAGTTAATGCTTTAAAAATCATTCTATACTATAAAATTTCACATTCACATGAAAATGGGATTTTTAATGAAAATTGAGTTTAATCAAGACTGATTTCATTATCCCTTAACCAAAGGAGTTCCTTGTCTTTGATTTTCATAAAAAGAACCCATTCAGGTCAATATTAGAATTTTTATTTATATATTCATTTTATCTATCAAGACTGGTATATATTTAGTTCCACCTTACGTTTTGCATAGAATAAAAAACAAGTTTAGTTACTAAAATGTGACAAGATTGAGAATGAATATAAAGTAGCAGGTTTGTATATTGTGAATGGATTTTCCTTATCAGTGAGAATAAAATCTTGTACTCAGATTTCTAACTACCAGTATGTAAACCTTGCATCTTAAAATAATAAGCAATCAGGCTTATGTTGAAGCCTCTGTCTTTTAATTCAGAACCCGTTTCCTTTGGGGCCTATTTGGAGCAGGGGCACCTAGCAGTGGGATATGGTTTCTGCCACCATAAAGAGAAGAGAATCACGGGACTTCCTTTCCTAACCGGTGAAACATTCACATTATTGGAAAATAGTAAAGTATGTCCCTGAAACTCGTCTTTAACTGTGCATGTTTTTCATAAGAAGGAAGTATTACTCGAGTGAGGATCAAGTCAAAGAGAGTTCTTTAACACTGAGCCTGAAATTCTGATTCTCTTGCCATCTGTGCAGCACTTTTGGAAGTAGAGATGGAGAAACTCTGGCTCAGAGATGACCATCTGAGCTCATTCATTCCACAGGAATGCGTGAACCTTTAGTAGTACGCTGTAGGGTTGGGGTACTGAAGGGGAAACTCCACAGAGGCAAAGATTCTTGGAAGCAGCGAGTTTAGATTGGGTTTTGGAGACGAGTGGAGGTCAGGTGCAGCGCAGGGCAGGGGAGGGTGTGCAAAGGGCAGGAACGGCGTGGGGCCGTGCGGCGGGAAGAAGGAAGAACGCCCACTTCAGATTTCCTCTTTACAGCATGCATTTATGTTCCTAGTCTGTGCGGAGATTTTAAGTTTAGTTGAGCAATATGTCTTTTACAAACTCTAACTGATTTTCTTCACAGCGCGGCTTCACACCATTCTTACTGGCCATACATGAACAGAAACAGGACATGGCAGAATTTTTAAAAGCGAAGGGTGCAGACGTGTGTGCAACGGTTCCTCGGAAATGGTACAGTTCCTCTCTGATTTTATATTACGGCACCGCGTGCTTGACTTTTACTCTTTATTGTTTGTTTCTTCCTTTTTCCTTTTTTTCATTTCTGACAGCAAAGTATTCATTTTCTCTGGACAGATTGAAATCATCTAGAATTTCAGGATATTAAGGAAACTTAGAGATTAATCAATCAGTTAATTAATCAATTATGTTGAGCACCCTCACAAAACCATTCTGGGACTGGGGCCCCTGAAGTAAAAACATCTTAGTAACTGTGTGGATGCGTTTTTGAGTGGCAGAACTGGGACTTGGACTCCTGCTCCCCAATTCTGAGGTTGCTGGGCTTCCTTCATCCTCCTGCTGCCTGTGAGCGTTGCAATAAGACAGGAGCGCATGAGTGATGCAAGTAACAAGTTAAGCCACAGTGCATACTGTGAGCGAGTTCGCAGAGGAAAGTGGCATTGAAGAGGAACAGCATTGGTTTGAAAGGAACAGCGGGGAGCATATTGGGGTTTATGACTGATGTGGAAAAGGCGGTAGTAGAATTCAAATCCTGGGATAGTAAATGCATCTTAAATGGCTTTGTAGAGGATTTAGTGGGGAAATTGCTCGCCAAATAATGAGGACTTGAGTTCAGATCCATGGTACGCATTTAAAAGAGAGGCATGTCCACTGCATTTGAACCCCTGTGCAGCAGGAAGTAGACAGGAGCATTTCCTGGGCTATTTGGACAGCGATCAAGTCTGTTCCCTCATCTCCACACATGCACTGTGGCACATATGCCCCTGAAATGTCTGTCTTTTTTCTGTCCTTTCTCTGTTTAGCTCTCTCTCAATCAGGGACACAGACACACAAAATTAAACTACAGATAGCACATCATACAGACATGTGAAAAAATTAGAATTCAGGCCATTGAGCTAGTATGATTGAAGCATGTTAACATCTGTCAAGACTGAGATAGAAGGACAAGGTTCAAGGCTACCCATGTCTTTGTTAGAAATCCTCTCACTGGGTGATATAATGTGCATGGTCCTTTATAGAAAGTGGACAACCATGTCCAACTGTTCACTACAGTTAAAAAAAAAATAAGCCAGGGAAATGAACTTGTTGGCACAGGATTCAGCACAGCAAGCCATAGAACCTGGGTTCATATATGGGATCAGGAATGTATGGAGATGGAGGTATGGTTTTACCCTCAAAAGTGTGTATTTTATCGGGTTGTGAGAAATAAGCATTCTGAAATACATGGAAAGGCTTGTTAAACATTAAAATAGCGCATACGTAGTAGATTGAAGAATTGATGTATATTCATTGTCAAAGAGTCAAAAGTCTATAAACATGAGGCAGAAAAGTTGTTCTGTTTCTGTTATTCCAATATTTTCAATGTAGGAATTCCCTCCTTGGACACATGGCTGTAGATCTAAGGACTCAGCAGGGCACAGAAATGCTGGATGAGCAACGAAACGGCTGGGAGTAGGATAGTGAAAAAGAGAATAGGACGAAAATGGAGGTGACTTGTGCCAGTGTTGGCAGAAGGATGTTTCTAGGGAGCACTCATTACTATGATCTACCTCAGGGAGCATACAAGGAATTCAATGAAAAGCCTGTTGTATGTCAGAATAGTGGCCGTGGCATTTGACAGGCATAGGAGCTTGAATGAAATGGAGGATGAATGAAACAGGAGTGCCATGCCATTGAGTGTGTAAATAATCAAACCAGGAGTTCCTGGAGCAAGATGCCTCCCCTGTGAATCAGCATCCTCCATCTCTCTGTGTGTGTCTGTGTGTATGTACTGTTACTAAAGAGATAACAACTTCCCATTTCTTTCACATGAAAAATGTTACAAAAACTGTGACAAATCCTATCTATGGAAGAACGAATTAAACTACTTCGTCACTTTTTAATGTCAGTTGAAATAGGAATTCATGAGAGCAGGTATTGAGAGACTGTGGTAAACGCTTTGGTCATGAGTATGGAGTTGATTCTATACTTTCACGTTTCAGTGGATGTCTTCCTGTGTCAACACCTAAATCACCACGACAAAAGACGCTCAAGACTGAAGGAAGTAAGTATTCTCACTGAAATGTACTCTAAATAGTGCTACCATAAGTCAAATATGACAG
This sequence comes from Eospalax fontanierii, assembly GCA_035773235.1. Taxonomy (NCBI): domain Eukaryota; kingdom Metazoa; phylum Chordata; class Mammalia; order Rodentia; family Spalacidae; genus Eospalax; species Eospalax fontanierii. The sequence goes on from CM069554.1 coordinate 12,316,087, forward strand.
ATTTGGTTGCAAAAGGAGGAAAGAAATTCAACTGTGAAGGACTAGACCTGATGTCCGTTGCCATTGTCATTAATTTCCTATGTCTTATTTTTGTCGAGTTCTTACACATCTTCTTTTGTCTTTATGTTCAGAAAAACGTGACACCGTGTTGAATGAAGGATCAGACAGGTATGATTTTATGAACTTCAAAATAGATGACACAATTTGCAGAATAGCAAGATAGGAAGCCTGACCTTGAAGAGTGTCACCTGTGAAGATGAGCCATCAAAATGGACTCAAGACTTGCTGCTATCTTCATAGTCAAAGACTATACATATTACAAAGAAAAGTGATTGTTTTCAGCTCAGTTGTGCATCTATTTATGTCCATCCACTATTTTCAGTGTATTGCTTCTGTCCTTGGACACATGACTGTGAGATCTAAGGACTCAGCAGGACACAGAAATGCTTGATGAACAATGAAACATCTGAGAATAGAATTTAGACAAACAGTATAGGACCATAATTGTGGTGACTTGTCTAAGTACTGGGAGAGGAAAGTGTGTAGGGAAGAATTCTTTCCCGGGTCTACCACCCACACTCATGTGGGAGCCTGGGTCTGAAGGAAAAGTCTGTGGTTATTCAGAGAAGTGTGGTGTTGACAGGCATGCGAGGTTGAATGAAATGGAGGATGAATGAAACAGGAGTGCCATGCCATTAAGTGTGTAAATAATCAAACCAGGAGTTCCTGGAGCAAGATGCCTCCCCTGTGAATCAGCATCCTCCATCTCTCTGTGTGTGTCTGTGTGTATGTACTGTTATTAAAGAGATAACAACTTCCCATTTCTTTCACATGTAAAAAGTTGGAAAAGCTGTGACAAATCCTGTCTAGTGAAGAACAAATTAAACTCCTTCGTCACTTTTTAATTCAGTTGAAATGGGTATTCATAAGAGCAGGCATTGAGAGAGTGTGTTACGCTTTGGTCACCAGTGCAGTTGATTCTATATTTTCATGTTTCAGTGCATCTCCTCCTGTGCCAACACCTAAACCACCACGACACAAGTGGTTCAAGACTGGAGGAAGTAAGTATTCTAACTGAAATATACTCGAAATGGTGCTACCATAAGTCAAATGTGAAAGATTTAGTTGAAAAGGGAGGAAAGAAATTCAGTTGTGAATAACTAGACCTGATGTCCATTGCCATTGTCATTAATTTCCTATGTCCTATTTTTGTCCAGTTCTTACACATCTTCTTTTGTCTTTATGTTCAGAAAAACGTGACACCGTGTTGAATGAAGGATTGGACAGGTATGATTTTTATCAACTTCAAAATAGATGACACAATTTGCAGAATAGCAAGATAGGAAGCCTGACCTTGAAGAGTGTATGTCACCTGTGAAGATGAGCCATTAAAATGTACTCAAGACTTGTGCTATCTTCACAGTCAAAAAGTACATATTACAAAGAAAAGTGGTTCTTTTCAGCTCAATTGTCCATGTATTTATGTCCATCTATTATTTTCAATACATGCCTTCTGTCCCTGGACACATGACTGTGAGATCTAAGGACTCAGCAGGACACAGAAATGCTTGATGAACAATGAAACATCTGAGAGTAGAATTTAGACAAACAGTATAAGATCATAATTTTGGTGACTTGTGAGTGTGCTGGGAGAGGAATGTGTGTTCTCTGGTCTAACACCCACCCTCATGAGGGAGCCTGAGACTCAAAGAAAAATCTGTGGTTATTCAGAGAAGTGTGGTGTTCACCGGCATGTGAGGTTGAATGAAATGGAGGATGAATGAAACAGGAGTGCCATGCCATTGAGTGTGTAAATAATCAAACCAGGAGTTCCTGGAGCAAGATGCCTCCCCTGTGAATCAGCATCCTCCATCTCTCTGTGTGTGTCTGTGTGTATGTACTGTTATTAAAGAGATAACAACTTCCCATTTCTTTCACATGTAAAAATTTGGAAAAACTGTGACAAATCCTGTCTATCTACTGAAGAAGAAATTAAATTCCTTTGTCACTTTTTAATGCCATTTGAAATAGGAATTCTTAAGAGCAGGTATTGAGAGAGTGTGGTAAACAGTTTACTCACAAGTATGGAGTTGATTCTATACTTTCATGTTTCAGTGCCTCTCCTCCTGTGCCAACACCTAAACCACCACGACACAAGTGGTTCAAGACTAGAGGAAGTAAGTATTCTAACTGAAATATACTCGAAATGGTGCTACGATAAGTCAAATATGAAAGATTTGATTGCAGAAGGAGGAAAGAAATTCAGTTGTGAATGACTAGACCTAATGTCCATTGCCATTGTCATTAATTTCCTATGTCCTGTTTCTGTCGAGTTCTTATAAATCATCTTTTTCCTTTATCTTCAGAAAAACGGGACGCTGTAATGAATGAAGGATTGGCCAGGTATGATTTTTATGAACTTCAAAATAGATGACACAATTTGCAGAATAGCAAGATAGGAAGCCTGACCTTGAAGAGTGTCACCTGTGAAGATGAGCCATTAAAATGGACTCAAGACTTGTGCTATCTTCATAGTCAAAGAGTATACGTATTGCAAAGAAAAGTGGTTCTTTTCAGCTCATTTGTGCATCTATTTATGTCCATCCACTATTTTCAGTGCATGGCTTCTATCCTTGGACACATGACTGTGATATCTAAGGACTCAGCAGGACACAGAAATGCTTGATGAACAATGAAACATCTGAGAGTAGGACCATAATTGTGGTGACTTGTCTAGGTGCTAGGAGAGGAAAGTGTGTAGGGAAGAATTCTTTCCCGGGTCTACCATCCACACTCATGTGGGAGCCTGGGACTGAAGGAAAAGTCTGTGGTTATTCAGAGAAATGTGGTGTTGACAGGCATGCGAGGTTGAATGAAATGGAGGATGAATGAAACAGGAGTGCCATGCCATTAAGTGTGTAAATAATCAAACCAGGAGTTCCTGGAGCAAGATGCCTCCCCTGTGAATCAGCATCCTCCATCTCTCTGTGTGTATCTGTGTGTATATATTGTTATTAAAGAGATAACTTCCCATTTCTTTCACATGTAAAAAGTTGTAAAAACGGGGACAAATTCTATTTACTGAAGTACAAATTAAATTCCTTTGTCACTTTTTAATGTCATTTGAAATAGGAAATCTTAAGAGCAGGTATTGAGAGAGTGTGGTAAACACTTTGGTCACGAGTAAGGAGTTGATTCTATACTTTCACGTTTCAGTGCCTCTCCTCCTGTGCCAACACCTAAACCACCACGACACAAGTGGTTCAAGACTGGAGGAAGTAAGTATTCTCACTGAAATATACTCGAAATGGTGCTACCATAAGTCAAATGTGAAAGATTTAGTTGAAAAGGGAGGAAAGAAATTCAGTTGTGAATAACTAGACTTGATGTCCGTGGCCATTAATTTCCTATGTCCTATTTTTGAAAAGTTCTTACAAATCCTCTTTTTCCTTTATCTTCAGAAAAACGGGACACTGTAATGCATGAAGGATCAGCCAGGTACTCAGCCTGGGACTCAATGAAAATTCTGTGGTATTTCACAGAAGTGGGTGTTGTTTGCTGGGTGTGGGAGGTGAATGAATTGGAGGATGAATGAAACAGGAGTGCCATGCCATTGGATGTGTAAATAAGAAACCCAGCGCTTCCTGTAGCCAGGGGTCTGGCCTGTGACACCGTCTTCCATCTGTGTGTGTGTGTGTGCGTGCGTGCGTGTGCGCATGTGCGCGCGCGTGTGGGTATGCTCATGTGTATGTGATCACGCGTGTGTGTTTTCACGAGGGCATTCTGCTGTTGGGTTAGCGGAAGCCTAACACCTTCCCGTAGCTTTCATGTGAGAAAATTTTTTTGTGTGGAAAGTAGTCAATAATCCTGCTTATCCACTGAGGAACAGATGAAGGTGCTTCCTCATTTTCCAGTATCAGTTGAAATGGGAACTCATAAGACCAGTCATTGAGAGTGTGTGGTAAACGCTTGGGACGTGATTCTGAAGTGGATTCCATTCTTTCCCGTTTCAGTGCGACTCCGCGTGTGCCTCCACCACCAGCGCCTGATGAGACGTTGCTGGAGACCGGTGGGAGTGAGTATGCTTACTGATATGTACCTTAGATGATACTGTCATAAATCAATTTCAGGAGTTGACTCCATGAAGGGGGGAAGAAATTGAAGTGTGAGTGACAGGAATATGATTTCTTAGTTCTCTTTTTAAATTTTTACTTCCTATTTTGTGGATGCTCTGAAGATTTTAGACAGTGTATAGTAATTCTATGCAAAGTCTTTTTCCGATATCCTCCCAGATCCTCAGCAACTACCCAGGAAGGCAAGCACCACCACTCCCTGTCACCCCCATTTTTAAAATTTAGCGGCAAAGATGAGCATGTGTGTGTATCACACCGAGCATCGCGTGTTCTCTCCTCCCCAGAGCATGGTAACAATTCCTAAGGGCAGGGAAATTCACGCCTTTTGTCCTAGGTGATGAGACTCCTTAGGTCACATTCCTGAATCCAGATGCTTCCCCACCCCCACCCCCCCCACCCCCCCCCCGCCGTCCCCAGGGCAAGTTCATCCCATGGAGACTGGTGATCCTGTCTAGGGCGGAAGCTTCGTGCCCACGTCTTCCCTCCACGCTATGGTCTAGTCTGCATTAGGCATGCTGAGGCCCTGTGCCCACGATGGCACCCGTGGTGTATTGAAACGTGCTGTCGTGCCTCACTCACCACCTCTAGATCCTACGTTTCTGCCCCCGCCTTCCTTCACGCTCACTCAGTTCTCAGAATCATCCACGTCCACTCAAAGAGTTTTTAACACGTGAGAACTCTTGCTTTATGTCCTCCCCTTCTCTAAAATCGTTCAGGGATTGCTTCCAAAGGCCAGCTCTGTGCTCTCCGTGCTGCCCCTCCGAGTGTTCCCCACGGGCGTTGTGGGCAGTCTAAGCATCCTTGCCCTTTCCGAGACTTGGTGGCGTCCAGGAGCGTGTCTGTATCCGTGCTTCCCATACGTGGTCACCAGACATCCTGCGCCCGTGTGTCCGGGAGTTTCCTCCCGAGGGCAACAATCCCGGTAACCCCATGGACGGCTGGAGCAGCACATTAGTATTTTGACACGCTCCGTCTGATGAGGACGCTTCTTTGGCGTTCACTCTGTGACCCTCTGAGGTCATTAGTTTCAGATCACATCCTTCTGCCCAGGTTCCTTTTGGGTAATAATGTTGAACTTCTACGCCACCTTTGCCTTTTTAATACACCGAGAGTGGAACGGATGTTGTCGGTGCCTAGAGTGCTGACAGACGAACGTCCCTGGCAGAGGTCTCCAGAAGGATCTCAGCAGATGGGGTACCCACAAACCTTTAGTCGATGTCTCTGTCTGATGTGTGATGTTGTTATGCCGTAGTTGTTAGAACCTGTCTTTTGTCTCTCTGTTAGAATCCGATGATGCTGTCACCGGGGAGCCTTCACCCAGGTAAGATTCCTAGACCTGAGACCACAAGCGGTGCTACAAGGCCACACAGATAGAACGCTAGCCCGTCTTTCTCAGACTCTGACCCAGGTCCCCGGTGCTGTGCTGAATGCCAGCTCTGTCTTGTCACCAGCCAAGGAGGAAAGAAGTATATTTGAAGTGGGAAGCATTGCTTTGCGTCCGGTTCCCACGTAGGGCTCTGGTTCCTGTCAGCTGTTAACTGCTGAAGGTCCAGGCCTCTGAATGAGAGGTGAAGCTCCTCCTGTTAGTCACAGACATTGATGCAAACTGACTCTCCCTACATGGGCAAGAGAGTTGTATACACACAGTGATTTCTGGACACTCCAGGTATCGACTCAGTGTAGACCCTGATAGTAGTCGTGTCAGACCCAGGGTTCTGAACTTGTTTTACCTTCTCCCGGTTCAGAAGGTTTTAGGGCAGGTATTAACATCAGTACCGGAAAGACCCTGCCCTTGTGCTTAGTTTTCCTGTGTCCACCTCTGCAGTATCATTTGACGCGTCTCATTCATTCAGCCAAGGCATCGATCAAAATTCAGTAGGCCGTTTTGAAATTGCTCCTTTTTCGCAAATTGAAAGCAGAGAGGTAGAAAGAAGGGTGCTCATTCACACTCTTCTCACTGAACCACGCTCACGTGGAGGTGACTGTTGAGTACGGGAACACGGAGGTTGAGGTTTCAGAGGCCACCCAGGAACAAATCGTTGGAAAGGAGAGGAGTTCGAAATCCCTTAGCCCGTGAGAATATTGCCAGCCTGAGCAGGAGTCAGGTTTTCAGTGAATCGGACCCCAGACTGGGCAGAGTGTCTAAGACTCATTGAAGTTCTGAGAAAATGTCAGGGAAGGAGTCAGGGTGCTACGCAGGCATAAGTGCGGGAATCAGCCAGGAATTCTAACAGCTTTCACTGCATAGGTCCACGGACCTGGGTTAATGCAACCAGCGAATCACAGCTTGAGGAAGAAATAGAACCCTCCTTCCCATCCAGTGTGAGGGAATGCGTGTGCGTGTGTGTGTAGGGGGTGTATGAAGGGATGTGTGTGTGTGTGTGTGTGTGTGTGTGTGTGTGTGTCTGTGCACTCACCCATTTGTGCTTCTGGTAGAGACAGAGAGAAGGAGACACAGAGAGTGTGTGTGTGTGTGCCTGTATCCTTGTTTATATGGGCGTGCCTGTGTCTTTGTCTCTTTACAGTTTCAGTCAGGGTCTAAATTCTCGCCGTCCCCCACGCACACGCCAGAAGAATTTAGACGATGTAAGGGAAGTGATCAGAACTCACAAGTGCATTTGAAGCAGATATTCAGGGGTGATTTCCAGTGTGTGACGGAAGGGGCACTGTGAACGCGAAATATATGAAAAAGCATTCCCAGCGTTTCCTCCATGGTTTTCAGAGGAGTATTAACGTTCACTTGTTCAATTCTTTCACAGTGAGGCACTTGCCCGAGAAGGACTCCGAAGCTCCTCTGAGGAAACTGTTGTGAGCCGTCCCGGTAAGAGTTACAAAAGGCCGGTTATTCAAGACCATCTCTTTCTCCTGATAGAAATTAGTCAAAGACCCTGCCTCCCAAAGGGCCGATGTGGAGACCATGCGCATACAGCGCTTTCTTATTTTCCTCGTCTCTGTTCCCCTTTGGAGTGCAGAACGGTGTAAGAAGTTGGGTCCCCGAACTGTTGCCCGAAACAGTATTGTCTGACAAATGTTGGTTTCTTTTCGAGGCTGTCGTCCGTCCGTCCTGCCTTTTTGAAAGACTGGAGAGTCAGGAGCTCTCGCTGTTGTCGTAGATCACGGGAGGTTAGCTAGTCAACACGCAGGGTGTGGTTCACCGGCGCTTCTTAACTTCGCTGTAGGGTCTCCGGTGCTGCGCTTTGGCCTCTGTGACGGACAAGTGTGCACGTGTTAGACGTACAAACTCCAGGTTACCTCACATAGGCATGCAATATACTAAATGGCCCTCTCAAACCAAGAAAAAGTAAAGGCTCGCGAAGGTGGTCTCTTGTTTTGGCGACTGCAAGTAAATCATTGGAGCGTGACTCCAATATCTTTCTTGATTGCAGCTTTTGCTCTCCGTGCATTGAGATTCTCTCATTGTCATCATTAGAGACCTCAGATTCTCTGAAAACTAACGTGTTCTCAGGCGTAATGCACGGTATGGCATCCTCTTCCTGCTTTCTCTCCCAAGTAACCAAATTGGAGACGTCTGCGTTTGTGCTCAGGACAGCTGCTGCGTTTGGACCGTTTTCACTTTCTCTTTTGTTTTCGTAATTTAGTCCACTCCCCTGTGAAGGCCACTAAGTCAGCTAATACCTTACATTAGGGTTAGTGACTCGGTCTTCCGCGTTTAGTCCCATTACTTCCTCTTGATTTGCTCAGTGCTCTAAGGTCGGAACGTGGGTCGTCGTTGCCACTCTAGGCGATATCTGTTCGTGGTGGCTACACCCTGCACACATTTTTATCTTTCAATTCTGATTTTTTCCAAAAGGAGTTCCCTGGAGATTGGGCCAGTGTGTGCATGTGAATGGAAGCGAGAGGAGCCCCGAGCCCCCCGAGTGATGGAATTAGGGCATGTGCCAAGCCACCCAGAGGGTGGATGCTGGGAATGGAGCTCAGCTCCTCTGCAGCTTCCTTGGGTCGGGCGGTTCCACTGAAAGCTAGACAGTTGGAACTTCCCTGCTGGAGGAACTTCTCCGGGTCTTTCCATGTGGGGATGCTAGGAATTCTCCCCACGGCACGGCTCCGTAGGCACTCCAAAAGAGCACCGTGCTTATTTCTCTGGTGGTGTCAATCTCTGGCGCTTTTGGGGAGGAGGCCGGAAAGCAAAGCGTGAGCCTGGGAGCGGGGTTGGTTCGGGGCCACGTGCGCTGCGCACAGCTGTGTACCTTCAGTTGTCAGTGCCGGCGTCGTTCCGTCGTTCCCCTTTTTCTTCACTGCAGACATACGGAGGATTGAAGTAAGACTTTGGAGTGAATTCATTGTCTGGATGTGGGTCTCTGATCTAGAGTAGTGAAGAGAATAGCCTCCCCAAGAGTCTCTAGTCACCGGACACTTGCCTTCCCCACCGCAGAGTCTCATCCTGGACGGAGTGACTGAACCCGGTGTCCCCTTGCTAGTCTCCTTAACTTCCTGTGTCCTATTTTTGTCGAGTTCTCACCGAACCTGTTTTTCCTTTCCCTTCAGAGAATCGTGACGGTGTGATGGACGAGGCCGCGGCCAGGTAGGGTTTTGTCGACTTTGAGATAGACACACTTTGCAGAATATCAAAATAAGAAGCCCGGCCTTGATGAGTTATGGCGATCCACTGTTTTCAATGCATGGCTTCTCCCCTGGGACACATGGCTGTGAGATGTAAACACTCAGAAGGACACAGAAAGGCCTGATGAGCAACGAAACGGCTGGGAGTAGATTTAGAGAAACAGTATGGGAAAAGTGTGCTCACTTGTGAGCGTTCGGTGCAGAAATGTATCTAGGCAGCAATCATCACCCTGGTCTATCACCCACCCTCACCGGAGGGAGCCGGGGACTCGATGACAATTCTGTGGTATTTCACAGAAGTGGGTGTCGTGTGTGCTGGGTGTGGGAGGTGAATGAATTGGAGGATGAATGAAACGGGAGTGCCATGCCATTGGATGTGTAACTAAGAAACCCAGCGCTTCCTGTAGCCAGGTGTCTGGCCTGTGACACCGTCTTCCATCTCTGTGTGCGCGCGTGTGGGTATGCTCGTGTGTATGTGATCACGCGTGTGTGTTTTCACGAGGGCATTCTGCTGTTGGGTTAGCGGAAGCCTAACATCTTCCCGTACCTTTCATGTGAGACAATTCTTGTGTGTGAAAGTAGTCAGTAATCCTGCTTATCCACTGAGGAACAGATGAAGCTGCTTCCTCATTTTCCAGTATCAGTTGAAATGGGAACTCATAAGACCAGTCATTGAGAGTGTGTGGTAAACGCTTGGGACGTGATTCTGAAGTGGATTCCATTCTTTTCCCGTTTCAGTGCGACTCCGCGTGTGCCTCCACCACCAGCGCCTGGTGAGACGTTGCTGGAGACCGGTGGGAGTGAGTATGCTTACTGATATGTACCTTAGATGATACTGTCATAAATCAATTTCAGGAGTTGACTCCATGAAGGGGGGAAGAAATTGAAGTGTGAGTGACAGGAATATGATTTCTTAGTTCTCTTTTTAAATTTTTACTTCCTATTTTGTGGATGCTCTGAAGATTTTAGACAGTGTATAGTAATTCTATGCAAAGTCTTTTTCCGATATCCTCCCAGATCCTCAGCAACTACCCAGGAAGGCAAGCACCACCACTCCCTGTCACCCCCATTTTTAAAATTTAGCGGCAAAGATGAGCATGTGTGTGTATCACACCGAGCATCGCGTGTTCTCTCCTCCCCAGAGCATGGTAACAATTCCTAAGGGCAGGGAAATTCACGCCTTTTGTCCTAGGTGATGAGACTCCTTAGGTCACATACCTGAATCCAGATGCTTCCCCCCCCCCACCCACCCACCCCCGCCGTCCCCAGGGCAAGTTCATCCCATGGAGACTGGTGATCCTGTCTAGGGCGGAAGCTTCGTGCCCACGTCTTCCCTCCACGCTATGGTCTAGTCTGCATTAGGCATGCTGAGGCCCTGTGCCCACGATGGCACCCGTGGTGTATTGAAACGTGCTGTCGTGCCTCACTCACCACCTCTAGATCCTACGTTTCTGCCCCCGCCTTCCTTCACGCTCACTCAGTTCTCAGAATCATCCACGTCCACTCAAAGAGTTTTTAACACGTGAGAACTCTTGCTTTGTGTGTCCTATTTTTGTCGAGTTCTCACCGAAACTGTTTTTCCTTTACCTTTAGGAAATCGTGACGTTGTGATTGAGAAGGCCATGGGCAGGTATGATTTTATTTATTTCCAAATGAATGACAGCTTTTTCAGAACATCAGGATAGTAAGCTTGACATTGATGAGTGTCATCTGTGATGATAAACCATTAAGATGGACTCAATTCTTCCATTATCTTCACATTCAGTATGTCAAAGTGTATCAGTGTTAGACAGAAAAGTGATTCTTTTAAGCTCAGCTCTTCATCTATTTATTTCCATCCCGTTTTTAATGCAAAACTTCTCTCCTTGGACACTTGACTGTGAAATCTAAGCAAGCAGCGAGACGCAGAAGTGCTTGATGAGCTGTGAAATGGCTGGGAGTAGGATTTAAGAAAACAGGATAGAACTACAATTGTGGTAACTTGTGAGAATGTGGACAGAGGAAGGTATCTAGGGTGTAGCACCTGCCCTCATGGAGGGAACCCGGGACTCAATGAAAAGTCTGTGGTTTTTCAGAGAAGTGGGTTTGGTGTTTGACAGGTGTGGGAGGATGAATGAAATCAGGATGAATGAAACAGGAATGTCACGCCATTCAGTGAGTAAATAATAAAACCATCTGTTCTTATAGCCAGAGGCCAGGCCTATGAATCGCCATCCTCCATCTGTGTGTGCGTGTTATTTTGTGTGTGTGTGTGTGTGTGTGTGTGTGTGTGTGTTTGCATTTTTCTGTTGTTAATGGAGGTGTAACCTCTTCCCATATTTTATGTGGGAAAATGTTGTTGTTTAATATAAGTATTCATTTTCACCTATGGACAGATTAAATGCTTGTTGAATTTCAGGATGTTAAATGATGTCAGAGACTAATCAATTGACGTAGTATACTTCAACTTCTGTTTAATACCCTGAGAAAATGGTAGTTCTGTTGCAGACCCTGCAGTTTAAACATTTTAAGAAACTATGTGTATACAGGGAGAGTCAGAAATGGTCCTTGGACTTCTGTTTTCTTGTTCTAAAACTGCAAGTCTTCCTTAATTATTCACGTACTGCTTGTGAGAGTTTGGATACGATGAGCGATTTCATGAATGTTGCCCATGGGAGAAGCTATTCATCGAATTATCACATTAACCCACAGAGAAGAATGTGAATGAGTTACCAGTGGAATGTGGAGTTTGAAGAGAAACACCATGGGTTTTGTTTAGGGAAGTGATGAAAGTATTGGGGATCATGTGTGCTTTGAAAATGATAATAGTAAAATTGAGGTCACTGAATGGTAAAAAGTATCTGAAAGGTCATATGAATATCAATCAGAAATTCAAGAGTGTTCTGAAAATGTTGCTTTTTTGATATATAATTGGAGAACCAGACAGACTTCAAGGTTTCTGTTAAAAGGTTTGAAACTGGTTGGGGAAAGTAGTTCAGTTATTAAATTGTATTTTCTATAAGCATGAGGTATTAAGTTTGATCTCAGTACACAAGTAAAAATCCAGACATTGTTCCTCATGTTTGTCAGTCCATCACTGGGGAACCAGAGATGGGGTGATCCCTATGACTTGTCAGAAAACCAGCCTAGATTAATTACTTTGCCCGATGTCCTAATGAGAGAACTTTACAGAATAAAAACATCGAAGAAGGAAGCTGAGGAGGAAGTATATGGGTTATTCTCATCACACACACGTGCTCACACACGCACGCACACACATGCACTGACATATGTTAAGGTAATTTGTAACCCTTGAATGGCCTCTCTGTAGCGTGGATATGCTTATGGTATCAGCTATTCCCTTATCAATTTACAGAGGTAAACCATTTAGCCTTTACCCAAGTGTAGGTAATGGACGGGCCTGTACCATTTTGTTTTTAAACAGAGAGGCAGTGGAGAAGGTATATTCTATCTTTTGGCTTCCTTTAGAAAATGAATTTGTTTCTATTCAAGTAGCAAATCCATTAGAGGATATCAGTTCAGCCTTCAAGAGAGGCAGTCTGTGCAGACAAATCATTTTAAGTCTCTGTCAATATGGGCGCTCCCCCCCCCCCTCTCTTTCTCTCTTTCTCTCCTCTCTCTGAGTGTGTGTGATGTAGGTGCCTGTGTGGTTGTATGGAGACCAGAGGACGATACCAGGTAACTTTATCACCATCCACTTTATTCACTTGAGATAGAATCTCTCATTGAACCTGGAGCTAGATGCACAGCCACCAAGTGATTTTCCTTTCTCTGCCAGACACAGCAATGAGATTACAGGTGCATGTAGCTTTTCATGTGGGTACTGAGGATTCATTTGTGTAGCAAGCAATTTAATCTACTGAACTCTCTCCCCCAGCTGCGGACTGTTGCTCCTTTATATGGAGCTACAAGTGAATCTTCATGAAAGGTCATAGATTGAGATGTTAAAGCTTACAGAGCTAACCAAAGCTTTAAAACACAACCCAACTGTTAATTATGTAAATGCACAAATGCCTGTTAATATGCAGATGACTAACCTTTTATCTGAGTTGTTGAAATAACCAGACTCGCCCATTATTGTCCTTTTACTCTGAAGGTTCTCCAAGATACCTGGTCCTGATGTTGCTGGGCCTCCAAAAAAAGATAAGAGCAGCTCTAATAACAAGGTAAAAATTCTCCCTTGAGAGATTTTGGGTTTGTAGCTTTGATTCTAGTCTACCTATGTACAGTCCATCCCTTAAACATGATCAGCTCTCCCTCACCCAGCAGTAATCCGCTGCCAATAGTTCTGCTGCCAAGGATGGGGCTCACGGCCCCTTTCCAGGTTCTATCCTCATCTCTTCACTGACCAAGACTGCATGGAGGTGCACGACCATTAGGAAACAGTCTTACAGGTTCTCTGGACTTTTCTCATAGGAACTTACAGCATGCACCACACCCATAGAAACTCAAGTAGTTGATTTTTTTTTTTTTTTACTTTTGCTTAGGGATTGGGTATGTTATTCATTTTTTAGGGCACTTTGCTAGTAGGCAGCAGGCAGAGAGTGAGCACCCAAGCAGCAAGAATCTACTTTACTGCATACATACTATATATAATAACATTTACTTTAACAATATTTAGACCTTATTAGGTTGATAACGGTTGTATTAGATAGGTAGGTTATACATATCTCCAAAATGTCATACTTCCTGCTCATTACTGTAACTTAACAGCGCAAGCATCTCAAAGCCTTCATTGCACAAAGTATCATCCATCAGGTAGCAATGATCCATAAAGTACATATTGAATCTTCATTGATAAGCTATTGAATTTTTATTCTGGTTATACAGAGTTTTTTAATTGCATTTTATTCATATATTTGGGGGGAACAGGGTGTGTGTGCCAGTGGAGAGGTGTGGGTCAGAGGACAGTTCGTTGGAAGCAGGTCTCTCATCCCACCATATGGGCCCCAGGCATAGAAACCAAGTCAGCAGGCCTGGTGGCATGTGCTTTGACCAAAAAGCCATCTCTCCAGCTCTCTGATTCACACTTTGAATAAAGGCATTTTAACATTGAGAAAGAAAACCATTTATAAGCTCATGTGTCTGAACACTTGGTTCCTAGCTAGTGGCAATGATTTAGGAGATTGTGATGTGGTCCCATTAGCAGAAGATTGCTAATGGTGGAGCTTCAAGGTCATATCTGCTTCTGGTTCCATTTCCAGCTGTCTTGTTTAAACATTTAAGTGAATATCTAAGAAATGTTTCTGTTTCAGTTTCCCATCTAAAATCAAATTTGACATTGATTTAGCAATAAACATTAAATTTGTTTTTTGTTCTTTTTTTAAGTTAAAAAAATGTAATTCTTTCACACACACACACACACGCACAATGAATAATAACAAAAATAAATCTTTACCGCTGGCTGCTCTTGAAGAGAGCCTGGGTTTATTTCCCAGAACCTATTTGGCACCTAAAACTCATCCTAACTTCTGATCCAGGCGTTCTAAAGCCCTCTTCTGACAGCCTTGGGAATTACATGACATGGGTGCACCTACATCCATGTAGGCAATATTTTAAAATACTTCATTTTATTGCTGTGTGTGTGCACGTGGGCACGTGCATGAGTACACATACACATGGCCCTTTCTCAGAGGCCTGAAAACCCCGGGCATTTTCTCAAGCAGAAATGAAGCACAGTTTTTTAGATGCCAGATTCTTGTAGTACTAAAATTAAACTGAGCACACAAATATTACATGAACTGAAAGCAAGATAATGAATTCAACACACCTGTCATCAAAGTCTATGGAAATAGTAAAGATGTCAATGAAAACTAACACACCTCAAATTTTCATTAAAGGTCGGAGAAACGCCTGTCACCCACTTGCGCTCTTCCGGGCAGAGGATTCCTGGTTTAAGTGAGAACCTGAACTCCCAGCCTCCTCCTGCTCTAGATCCTGGAGATACCTCTTACCTTACAGCCGACTGGAATCTCACTGAACTCATACGGTTTATACCTCTGGAGATGGTACTTATGCTATTAATTCTAGTCTGTGTGTTACTCTGCCTCCTGTTGCCAGTCATGCTGGCAATGTAGGCAACAGATGTGATATTTTCAGCGCAACATGTGAAAAACCATGCGCCTATCATTATTTTGTGCAATAAAATGTATTTTATTTCTGACTAATATTTGTGACTAAAATTTTATGCATCGTACAGGGATATTTGGGCTTTGTCTTGTATCATAAAACACTGCTTGATTGCATTTTCTAATTGTAGTGAATGTGTATTCATTAATGTAGAAATAACATAGAAAGATTTTCCAAACAAAACAGACAAAATCGACTTAGTTGGTTCGCATATTTTCCTATGCTAGGCCGAGGTAATAAACGTCACTGCCAGTGACAGTCTAGCGATTTGTGGGTAAAGTAAGCACATTTGGATAAGTTTAAATATTAATTTGTCTCTATTTTTTCTCTGTGGTGATACGGTACCCTGGGGTCTGAAGCAATGGGAGCTGGAATGGGGTGTCTTGAAGGCAGGCGGCTGGGTCAACAGCGCCTACTAGAGAGTCATCCACGCACTGGAGCAGCATCAATTCAGAAGTCCAGAAGCCTGTCAGTCATGGGGGAATTTTTGAACCTTTGTGGCAACTGAGTCCAGGTTAGGTGACTGGTGTCTCTGCATAGCGTCCTTTAGAGGTGTAGGGAAAATTCCTTCTGGAAGGCAGAAACAAGGTCTGCTTTCCTCATCTCTCTGTCGCTACAAAAATATCAACTAAGGATTTCTACAAACTACATTCTGGTGAAGCAGTAAGTAAATCTGGGCTTCCTTACAGAGTAGTAGGTAAGGGTTCAGTTGCAGGAGTGTGTGTGCTCCCCTCTGAAGACAGCTAGGGAATAGTGGTTGATGGGGAGCTCTGGCTCACTCCTGCTGCCCCACCTTTCTTCTGGAACATGGGAAGATGGCATCAGCCTATGCTGTCTTTTTGGTAGAGCACAGTCCTCTGCCTCCCAAGGACTGGGATTAAAGGTATGTACCACCATGCCTGGCATCATCTTAAGAATTTTTAAAGCTGAAAAGATTGAGCACTGTACAGGAAATCTGAAAGAAGGAAAATCAGTATCAAAATGCTTGCACTTGTGTGGGGTTTCTTAGTACTTTGAATGTCTTATGATTACTCTGAATGATTTATTTATTATTTTTAAATTTTAAGATATTCTCTGCTTCTCTCCAGCCTTGGTTGTGCATTCTTAAACTCATGGAGGTTGCTTTCTGTCAGCTTCCAGAAACAAGGCTCCTCTTCTCAGAGTCCAGATGCTTTAAAAATTGATTCTTCCATTTGAAGTAAACAGCACAGGTGCAAGGATGCCCCTCGCTGCAGACGTTCCCTCTTTCAGATTCTGGTTGCAATTCTTCTGCCATTCTTTGCTACCTCTGGGATGTTTTCTCTCTTGTTTTTTGAGATGGGGCTCGAAATCCATAACTCAAGCAGGCATGTGATTCACCTCAGTTTCCCAAACTGCCTTTGAACTTGTAGGTAGTCTTTCTGTCTCAGCTTCTCAAGTGCTGGGGTCAAAGTTGTGAGGCACCGTTTCAGCCGTCCTTCTCTCTTCTTTCTGGAGTGAAACAGTGTGGCAGTTACTGCAGCCTCCTCCCATGTGCAGCAGCCTCCATGGAATCCTGGGCCTCTACCATTCTCTGCTCTGCTTGGTTCTAAGGCTAGTGAAATAAACCAGTGAAATATATAGAAAGAAGACATTAGTGGAGCATTGCGGGGAGGTAGATGTTATTTGTGTGACTTTGTTTCTTTGAGAAACAAGTCAATACAATACACTTTGGACTAATTTTTAACAACAGAAACAATAACTCAGCATTTGGGGGCCTAAATAGACCAGAGTTGTTATGGATTGTGTACACTGACATTGAAGGGAAAAGTTTTGCCTTTTTGCTTTAAGACATCTCTCATTTTTGTTACTCATTAATGTATAGTGGACTGTAGATTCTATTTTCTGGTTCATATATGTATGTATGCACACATTTGACACTGTAGTGGCCTCATCAAAGCAATAACATACATAATAATGTCTAGCTTTCTTTTCCTAAAAACAGTAATCAAGGGGGCTAGAAAGGTGGCTCAGTGGTTAAGAGCACTAGTTGCTTTAGCAGAGCATCAGGACTTGATTCCCAGCACCCACATGACAGCTCACAACCATCTGTAACTCCAGATCCGAGGGATTAGATGCCCTCTTCTGGCCTCTGCAGGCATTGCACAACACAGGTGCACTTATGTACAAGCAGGCAACACACTCATACACATAAAGAAAAACAATAAATAAAAACAGCATTCGAACCACATAACTTGGTCCTTAAGCACATTTTTTGAGGTCTAGAGATTGAGCCCAGGGCTTCAAATATCCCAAGAATTGTTCTATCCCACTTTACAAGATTTTCTTGACATATACATGTTTTCATCTTGATTAGTGGTGGGCAAAACACTGCAGTAGGTAGGCCTGGAGAGATGGCTCAGTGATTAAGAGCACTGGCTGCTCTTGCAAAGGACCTGGGTTTGATTCCCATAGCAGCTAACAGCCATCCATAACCATCCAGCTCTAGAGGCATGGCATGTGAGTACACTTACAGACATGCAGGCAGTACACTCCGTACACACAAAATGTTAAAATAAATTGAATACATATTAAAAACACTGCAGTAGGAATGTCCTGCCTCATAGGAATTCTGGAATGCCTTCATCCTTCACCTCCCCAAATTCGTTCAGGACTCCTCACTAGTCCATCCATGTAGGCTGCCGCAGTGTTCATCTTCCCTTGCTTGGTCAAAATACCTGAAGAAATTACTTCGAGGGACAAGATCACTGCCTCTCCAAGAGTGCCTTAAGATAGCTGCCTGCCCTGTCTGAGAAAATAACCTTGGGAAAGAGACCCTTTATCACCCAAGGACACTAGACCCTGGCACCAAGTTAACTCTTGCAACTATGTTCAACAGTGTTCCTAAAAAGCCCTCCCAGACCTTCCCTTGGATGCAGATGCCTTGTTGCATGGAAGGCTCATCCTTTCTGTGTTCTCCAAATAAGTGGACACATTCCTTGCCTGTTGCAGGTCTGGCTCTGGTCCTTATTTCTTAACTGTAAATTCCATACCTTTTCTATGATCCTAAAATCTAACACTTCAGCCTCTCTCTCTCTCTCTCTCTCTCTCTCTCTCTCTCTCTCACACACACACACACACACACACACACACACACACACACTGGTTGCTCTTTCACAAGACCCAGGTTCAAATCCCAGCACCTACATGGCAGCTACCAGTTGTACATAACTCCAACACCCTTGTCCATCCCCCACAGGCACTACATACATGCATGCATAGCACTCATATGTAGCAAACAAAAATAAACATTTTAAAATAAAATAACATTCTAACATTGTTTATTATGTACTTTTTTACAATACAAACAAAAAATACAGATATACAATATAGCTAATGTACAGCATTTGGTACAGCTAAATGCAGAATGATGACTTTTTTCTCTTCAAGAAACCATGATTCCCATTTCTAGTAGAAACAGCTTGGTTGTTAGTGTCACAATTTGCCTAGGAATGATCTACAAATGCATTTCTGCCCCTGCTGTTTACCATAAAGTGTAAAAAGGGAGTTAAAGGAAAGTTTCCTTGTTGTTTTCTACCATATCAAAGACACCACACTCTATTTTAGCAGGGCCAATGTATGGGAAATATCTAAGTTAAATGTTATTACAAAAATGAAGCAGAAATGAGATTCTGGCCAAAAGGGCACTTAGTGAGAATAATATATACATTTAAAGAATTCAAAACGAACTCGTTCTTGACGAGTCCTGCTGTTCTGCAATACACCCTGCGCTCTCAGGTCTGCTTTCTCCTCCTCAGAGCGCCTATGTATCTCCTCTAATTCTTTGTGCTCTGCTTCCCAATTCTTTTTCGTTTGCTCATGGTGCAGTTGGAGCTCAGCAAATATTTCCAGAAGGCATGCCAGAAGGAAACCATATCTGTCACACCTTGGGTATTACTTGTAGAAATTCATCAGCATTCTTTCCTCCTCTTCCGGGGAACTACTCTGGCCAAGGGTAAAATGGGGAGAAGAAAAAATAATTGTGAGACGACAGGCTTTTCTCGGTCAGGTCAGGGATCATTACCAGCCCCACTGCATCATACACAAGAATGGGGATCAGAGGAGAATGAGGCATCTTGTCCAACTCAGTGTTTAGAGGAAAAGCTGAGCTCACTGCTGTCTTGAGCTAGAATCCGACCTAATTTCAGAGAGGATTCCTGGGGACAGAGTTCTGAAGTCACCACCACACAGGTGACAGGACTCCCACAGTAATTCTCACAGTGCCACATGCATTTTAAGGCACAGTCATACTTAAACCACAACCCCACAATGACCAGACATCCCATGTCCTCACTATCCCAATATAGCTTAAAGACAACCAAAAAAAATAAATAAATAAAAAGCGTTCTGTCCGCACGGTCCCAAGACTCCTGGTTCGCACAGGCCTCCACTATCTGTACTTGAGGCCCTTCCAGTTGTCCTGGGCAGTACTGAGATGAAACTCTGGAGCCAACCTAACTGATCTAATAATCCCGCCAGCCCAGTAGAAATGCTAGCGAGGAGGAGCCGGTTGGCCACTCGGCCTTCTGGGAAATGTAGTCCACAGACGGATTCGGGCCGAGTCCCATCAGTGCCAGTAGAAACTACAAGAGGAGGGAGGGGACGGCCACTAGGCATTCTGGGAAATGTAGTCCAGAGTCGGATGGCGGGTGAATCCCCTCAGTGCCTCTTCTGGCCGAGAAACGATCCCACCAGCCTAGCTTCAGCGCCCTGTGTCACCATCTCGCGGCGCGGTGGGAGGGTTCAGCCTCCCCGGCCTTGAATCACCCATCCCTGAAAAGACAGGAAAGGAAGCCAGCGCTCCGACCGGAAGTGAAGTTGGGCCGCAGGGGCTTGTGGGAGTAGATGTGTACTGTGAGTCCCCTGGGTCCAGCCTCTCAGAAATTTCATTCCGGGTGTTTCCGGCTGGTGACGCTGGCCGGACCCGCGGCGGGAAGAGAGGGAAGAGAGGGAAGAGAGGGAGGGAGGGAGGGGCCCGAGCGGTGCGAGCTGGAGGGGAGAGGGCGGAGTACCCCGAGTCTCAGCTGTCGGGCAGTTCGGCGCGCGAGGACCGTGCGGGTGAGTGGTTGAAGGGGTGACAAGAAGGAAAACCGCGGCGAGAGTTACCGGGTGTGAGACCCGCTCTGAAGGGGTGTGGCTGGAAGTGTTTGTGTCTTAAGTGATGCTTGTGCTGAGTGTGAGCGTGGTTCTTCCTTGGCTTTGCAGCAGTTGGCATAACTGGTGACTACGGAAAAAAATTCAGTATTTTTCATTCTTACCCCCCCTCCAGTTGTTGGCCCCCTCCTTCTTTGCCCCCCTTTATTCTGTTCTCTAACATGTTTTCCCAGTTCATTAGTATCTTCATCTAATTTCTTATTTTATTTTGCGCATTACCTAATTTTATTGATTCTTCTATTATTTAATGTCGCAGTGTTGGGATGAAATCTAGCGTCCCAGTAGGGCTAGACGAAAACTCTGCCGCTGAGCTACATCTTCAGCCCTGCAATTACTTTAATAATGCCTGATTGAAAACCTGCCCTGAATTCAGGAGCATCCATCAGCTTGCATTTATTTTCCTGTTAATTTGTTAAGCAGGTTTACTGTGTTTAGCTGATCTAGGCTTCACGTGGTGGAATGGCTGAGCTGTAGGGTGAACTCAGATCTGCCCTCCATTCGCCCTTTCTGGGGTTCAAGTTAAAATAAGACAGTGGTTACCAGGACGTTTTCTTTTTATGGTGAATCGCCAGAGCACAAGGGAGATCATGCAAAGACCCTTAAAGCCTCTGCTTCCAAATATATTCATAATCCATTAGCTAAAAAAAGTCGGTGGGTAAGCTTGCTATCCATTACACTTAACAGTTTGAAAACAGGGCAGTGTTACTAAAGTTCTGATTTGCCACATTAAGAAACATGTGTCTTAATTCAGGCGAAGGCCTTTAGTCTAAGTGCTCTTGTTTAATAATAGCGCTTTCCTAATTTTTTTTTTTAGGTTAGGAATTTTATTTCCAATCCCTTTGTGTTTTAGATTTTGATGTCTTTATGTTTCAGGTTTCTTAGGAGAAGCATATCACTGAGATACTCTTTTATCCGATTTGACTGTTCATAGGTGAGTTTAATTCAGTTGCATGTATCATAATTACCTCTAAAATTTTCTTTTCTTTTTTTTTTTTAAACTAGTCCACATTTTACCTTGTCCCTTTTTTTTTTTCCCCACACTGGCTTTTAGTGTTAACAAACTTAAATAAGACTTTGCAACACTCATACTCCAGGCTAGATAGCCATACTTTTCTGTGTTATTCTTGTGTGAGGTGTTGCTTTCTTCTCCCTTAAAATTCTCAAGCTGTGTGCGGTGGCACATGTCTGTAATCCTAGTATCCAGGGGACTAAGGCAGAAGGATTTCAAGTTGCAGTTTGAGGCTCTTAGGGCTACATTTCAAGCTTGAGGCCAGCCCAGATATTAAGTGAGACACTGCCTCTAAACATTGGGGCAGGGGGTGGACTAACAAATTTCTTTCTTTTTTTTTAATATAGGAATTTAAGTATGTTTTAAAAATTGTGACAGATTTACTGAAAAAAGAAAAAAAAAAGGAACCACATAAAGGGTCTTAGGACTGTATGTCAAGCATAGTACTTGCCAAAATATATTATAATTTAATGATTTATGTTTTATTTTTATCATACAGCATATGTTTATCTACTTTCTGTATCGCTTCTCTTGACCTAGTAAAGGCTCATAGATAGAAAATTAATGTCTTAATAGCCATTTAATTTATTGTGACAGAATTATTTTCATTGCAGATGAAAAGTCTTGGGAGTTCTGAATTGCAATACTCTTTTACCTCATGTAAATATTAGTGTGTGTATGTGATTTACATGTATAGAGGCGTGCATACTACAGCATGCATAGGGAGGTCAGAGGACAAGTTTTGGGAGTTGGTTCTTACCTTCCACTTTTAGTGAGTTCCAGGGCTAAAACTCAGTGTCAGGCTTGAGCAGCAAGTGCTTTCAACCTGCTGATCCATCTTGCCAGTCCTTAAGTTTTGTTTGCTTGTTTTCTTTCTTAACAACATTCTTTCCATCTCCCCGCTGAGTCTGCACCTTTGTCCTCAAAGACTGTGTTTGAGGAATAGGTGTTATTATCATTTTGTTTCTAGACTATTGGTGTCTTTTTTAAGTACTTTATTCAGCCTGAGTTGCTAAGTGTGGGTTTTCCCCCTGAGCCATGCTGGTCTCTACATCTATTATCTCTGGTCAGTGACTCCAGAAAGTATGACTTTGTAAGCAAGGAAATAAATGTTTGTGGCTGTGTTATCTACCCTTTTGTAGCAATTTTTCTGAAAACTTAATGTCTTAAATATCAATGTACAAGAAGATACTGATCACGGGGGGCTCTGTTGGAGGCTGGTTATCTCAGAGAAGGCATCAGGTAAATTGAATTTATGTCTTAGACCCACAGGCCCTGCCTCCACAACACCAAAATAGATCTGTGGTATGACATGACTGTGAAGAAGCCTGAGAACAGGTGTCTGTCATGGAAAGAGACCTTCTGACCTGAGACTACGCTGGGAGTTGGAGAGAGTGGACCCTGGAGGGATTGGACGTACACACTATCTTGAGTCTGCCCAGAGCTGGCACGATCCGAATGACAGTTCATCCTTGAGAGACAGGCGGCAGCCGTGTGGCGGGGAAGCATTTAGCAGAGGATGGAGAGAAGAGGTGAGGGGCAGGGCTTGGCTTCTCGGGAAGGGCTGTATTGTCAGGGAAAGCGCAGAGCTCGGAAATGTGATGCTCTAGTCATGAAAGTTCGAAAGGGTGTTATTGACTGTGCAGGACATTGATTTTGTTCATTTGAGTTTTAAAAACTTTTTCCATGTATTTATATGTGTGTGGGCACATGCATGCCACAGAACATGTGTGGAGGTCAGAGGACAACTCGCAGGAATTGGTTCTCTTCTACCAGTCCTGAGGAGCAAACTCGGGTTGTCAGACTTGGCAGCAGGCGCCTTTACCTGATGAGCCCCGTCACTGGCCCCGTCTTTTCCTTAGAGAATACATTTGAGTATATTTTAAGGTGATGTTATAAACTAAAAATAGAAGTTTCCTTTTTCGTCCCTGGTCGTCTCTGTTGCTGCATCCCAGAGGCGTCCACTTTGAGCACTCTGTCAGATTACTCACTCCTGTCTTCATTAGTCGTGGCCTATATTGTAAACGTCTGATTTCTCGGTTACTTATTTTTATATTCGCACTGGCTTCCCCTCCTTCCCCATCTCCGTGTGGCCTCACCCCCACACATTTCTCTTCTTATTCATACTGGAGACTGACCAGGTGTCGGGGTCGGTAAGCATTTTCTTCGGGGCTACTTCCTTTCCACACTGACGAATTCTAGACTTGTTTGATAAATTTGTTTGAGCCAGAATTCCTTCTTTATAAGAGGTAAACGAAGGAAGGGGAGTGGGGGAGGGGCACTGTATTTTTCAGAATGGGAAATTTCGCTTAATTTTTTTTTTTTCTACATTACTTCCACCCCCCCACACACACCTTTTATCTGGATCTGGTGTGCTGGAAATGCAGAGACTGTTTCATTTCAGTATATACAGAGGAGAGGAATAAATAAGCTATCATTACCATCTAGTATTTATTTTTTGGTAGCATAAAGGAATTGTCACCTGCTCTATGATGTAAAAGAAGGCTCAGTTTTTGTTTTTTTTTTTTAATTGTTCTATAGCCAGACATGGTGGCTTTAATTACAGCACTCGGGAGGCAGAGGCAGGTGGAGCTCTGTGAGTTCAAGATCAGCCTGTTCTACAAAATGAGTTCCAGGCAAGTTGGGTCTACATGAAGACCCTGTCTCAAAAAGACCCCCCCCCCAAAAAAATTTTTTTTTTTAATGTGTATCAGTGTTTTCCTGCATGTGTATGAGTGCGCCACACGTGTACAGTGCCTGTGGAGCCAGAAGAGGGTGTCGGATCCCCTGAAACTGGAGTCATGGACAGTTGTGAGCCACCAGGTAGGGTCCTAGGGACTGAACCTGGCTCCTCTGCAAGAGCAGCCAGTGCTCTTTAACTGCTGAACCAGCTCTCCAGCCCCACATCACATCAGTAGTTTCAAGAACTTATATTTAGTCCCTTCCCTGTTTTTCAGTCCTGTCACAAACTTGTGTCTGAAGAAACACCTGCTACCTCACTCCTCAACATTTCTAGGGAATGGCCATGGCTTCTGTCCTCCCCATCCTGTCAGCTTTAATGTTCCATGGTTAACTTGAGTACCAATCATCTGCTTACTCTGTTCCCAAAACTTTAATATCTCCAACCTGCTGAAGTCCCCCATTTTCTTTGTGTAAATTTTAGTTTCTCTAAAATTAATTAAGTTTCTCTACTAAGATTTTGGTTAGATTTGGAAGAGATTAGAGCTTAACCCAAGATTTTCTGACTTGATTTTTTTTTGGGAGGCTCTTTTTGAGACAGGGTCTCTCTATGGCCCCCACTGACCTGGAACTTACTGTGTAGACTAGGCCAGCCTGGATCTCACAGAGCTCCGCTTGTCCCTGCCTCCTGAGTTCTGTCTTAAATTTTTTAGGGTTTAAAAAAAATGGGGTTGGGACTGGAGAGATGGCTCAGCAGTTAAGAGCATTGCTCTTGCAGAGGACCTGGTCCCCAGGACCCACACGGTGGCTAACAACAGTTACAGTGATTAACTGTCTGTAACTCCAGTTCGAGGGGATCCAGCATCCTCTTCTGGCCTTCACAGTCATGGCATATACATGGTACACTTAGATACATGCAGACCCCCAGCACATGAAAATCAGTCAGTAAATAAAATTTTTTATGTAGCTGAAGATGCAGCTAAATTATAGAGTGCTTGTCTAGCATGTGTAAGGTTCTAGGATCAATCCCTAGTACTGGAAGAATAAAACAAAAACCAAGATTAAATATTAGCAAGCCAAGCATAGCAGTACACATCAGTCATCCTGGTACTTGAGAGACCGGAGGATCTCAGATCGGAGACTAGCTTGAGCTCCATGATGTGACCCTGTCACAAAAGAAAAAAAAAAAAAAAGGAGGATATTCTGATAAGAACCTGTCTCAAAAGTTTAAAAAAAATTGTGTTCACTCATAGGTAGGAGTGATGACATATGTCTGTAAATCCTAGCACTTATGAAGCAGGAAGAATGTCTCAAGTTTAACACCAACCTCAGATACAAAGTGAAACCCTGGCTCAGAAAATAAAAACGGTGGCCAAGATAGCTCAGCATGTAAGGCACTTGCCACCAAGCCTGATGAACCTGAGTTTGAGTTTGAGAACCTGCACTGTGGAAGGAGAGAACCCACTCCCATAAGTTGCCCTTTGACTTTCACATTCATGCCGTGGCATGCTTGTAGACCCTTCCCCCACGTACACATGCATACACATACAATAATACATGACTGAAAATTTAAAATTTAAATGAATAAATACATAAAATCAAGTTGTTAGAAAATGATATTGCAGTCAGGACATTTCAGTCTATCATATGAAATGTTCTACAGTTCGTATAGCCAACCACTAATGAAAGTTTTTTTCTCCAAAATTCTGAATAGTGCAAATACCAGTTTAGCTAGGGGTAGTGACACGGGCCTGTAATTCCAGCACTTGTGAGATAAAAGCAGGAGGATCCGGAGTTCAAAGCCAGCCTTGGCTGGGAGGTTAGCCTAGGCTCAATGATACCCCATCGCAAAAAAAAAAAAAAGGATTGATTTGCTGTTGGAGATAAAATAGCAGGTCTTAGAGAGATACCGTGTTGCCGGCAGGGTTATTGGGCACTTTATTAGCCTCCCAGAAGTGTTCATCAGATTGCATATGATAAAATCAGCTCTCCCTATATGTTTCAGTGTCTTGTAGATTGGTACTTGACATTTCTCGTGGCCTTGAGGATCATTCATTTATAAGGATCTTAAGGCCATCTGGTAGTAAAGATTTCCACTTCCCTTTGTCTGGAACCCTGAGGCAAATCTGTTTTGCTTCTCTTTCCTCAGCTTGGTGTTCTCAGGACTCTGCACTTTCCAAGGAAGAAGAGGACATGGCCAGGTCTTTTGTACGTCTTTAACATAATTTTTCCCCCTCATTGTCTTACAGTGTAGTCATAATGGGTTATTGTAACAAGTAAGCTGGAAAAAATTAAATGAATGAAAATAAGTAAAAATACAGATAGAAAGTCAGAGCCTTAGAAAATGAGATGTGACCACGAAGAAATAAGACACGCAAAATTATTCAAGTTGAGTTCAAGGCTGAACATAATATAAGTCAAACAAAGTCCACTCCATAACTTGTAGTTTATGAGGAAAGAAGAATACTTAGGAAAGGAAAGCTTTTCGTTGGTACCTAAACCAAAACATAATTCTAAAATGATCCCATAATTTTTGTTATATCAAGCTCAGTTTTTGCAAGTCAATCTTGGTCAAAGAAAAAAGTATTTAGAAAAGTAAATGGAACATATTTCTTTGGAATAACCCTGCTATATATCCCCTCTGTTTTGTTGGTAGCGAGTTGGACTAAGTTATACAGATATCTGTGACAGTCTTGCGGCTTTGATGTTCATAGCTTTCCAAATCTTTTTTGTTTGTTTTTAATTAAAAAATTTCCCCCTTTTTAAAATTGAATCATTGTGTAGTTCATACAGAACATCTCAATCAATCTTAATCATCTTTATACCCCTCCCCCACTGGCACTCCCTAGAGCCCCCCAGCTGGAATATGTACATTCTGTCATCTGTGTTGAGGTCTGTTGTGTCAAGTTAGTGTCCCTAAATCTTTGTTAGTGCAGGTTCATCCCCTGAGGTCTAGTCAGCCTATCCAGAGTCCCTCACTTTAAGATTAGCTCATCTTCACCCAACAGTAATCAGTTGCCAATATTTCTTCAGCATAGATTGGGGCCTGCTGCCCATTCCTCAGTTTCATGCCAGGTTTCTGTTTGAGTTTGCATGGGTCTTGAACATGCTGACACCATTGCTGTAGGTTCAAATCTTTTCTTATGATCTTAGAAAATGTAGTATTGTTTCTTTTAAAAACTTTTTAAAAATGTATTTGTGTGCATGGGAGGGACAGTAGTGTGCTGATTGTGAGCCTGGAGGTCGGGGGTCAGCTTGGAGGAGTGGGTTCTCACCTTCCGCCATTTAAGTCCCTGGGATTGAACTCAGGTTGTTAGGCTTAGAAGCAAGCCTTTACCTGCTCAGCCATCTCACTGGCTGTATTTTTGTCTCACAGCATTAACTCTTTTCTCTGTTCTTGATTCTTTTGTTTCTACCTTTGACGTTGCTGATTCTTGTATTTAAAATTTTTTTCTCCACTTCCTCTTGTTCTTCAGTTCTTATTATCTTATTTATCATGAAGCAGACATACTTTTTTTGGTTATATGATCTAAAGGCTCTTCGGGTTTTTTTCTTCTGTTGCATAGTGAATTTCTGGCCTTAAACAGACTTAAAGTTCATATTTTAAGCAGTGACTATAAAGTGCATGACCATGGATGTGCAGGTTTCTCCATTTCTATTTTCGTTACATCATCTGAAAAAGTGGGGGTTGTAATGGAACTTATCCCATAAGATTGTTGGAAGGTTGAGGGCACATAATGAGTGCACCATACGTACTGAGTATTGTTTATTGTTACCAGCTGTCTAATCTCTCCTACCTGTGGTGATCTTTGGGTATGCTGACTGTATTCATTTACCTCCTTTTAGTTTAATCTGTAGTCTGGAAGGTGAAAGAGATTGCCTGATTCATGCTCATAAATTACTTCTTCAGTAAAAAAACTGTGAATACTATTAAAAGGCAAAGCAAGGAATTGCTTTTTAATATCTACATGCATACATACTATACACATATGGCAGGAACACACATAATTCTTAAAAATCAATAATTAAGCCAGGTGCCCTAATGTACACCTTTAATCCCAGCACTCAGAAGAGACAGGCAGGTCTCTGTGAGACTGGGACCAGCCTGGTCTATATAGCAAGTTCTAGGCCAGTCTACAGGGAGACCCTGTCTCAAATAAATAAATAAAAAGTTGGGTAAAGAACATGAAGAAAGTAGAAGAAATTCAGGTGACCAACAAATACTTAAAAATAATGCCACAAAGAAACTATTTAAGTTAGTAGATATATTTTTAGGTATATTTTCAGTTAATGAATAGTGAGTGACCAGTTTCAGACTCATTCTAGAATCTGAATATAAATGTAGTCTATGACATTTTTTATTTGTATATGAATAGATTACAATCTAGTTAGAAGAATCCTCCAAACAATAAGTATAATACCTTTATGACTATTTTGTGCCAGAGTATTCTATTACATATTTTGTACAGTTTAATTCAGGTACTTGTTATCAGAAGTGTATGAAATAGATATTTTAATTTTTATAGATAGGAGAAGTGAATCGTAGAAGTTAAGAAGTTCCTATATTTATGTATCAGTGTGTAATAAACCCAGGATGTAAGCCCATACAGTCCGACTCCAGGGCCCACACTGGGATAGTGTGCCCATGAGTAAAGAAATGTACATTTTTGCTTGTCTGTTTCTGTTCTTTGTCCATTTTCTTAAAAGAATTTTAAGAATGCCCAGTGAGTATTAGGATTTATGTCGATGACTTCTAGTCTCTCAATTTTAAAAAATAAGTATTTAATTATTTTTATGTGTGTGTGTTGTCTGCATGTGTGTAAATGCACCCATGTTCAGTGTCTGGGGAGGACGGAAGAGGGAATCTGATCTAGAACTGGAGCTGCCGATGGTGGGCAGCTGAACTGGGAACTGAACCGGGTCCTTTGCAGGAACAGCAGTGTTCTTAACCTCTGGGCCATCCCTTCAGACCCCAGTCTCTCAGTTTTATGTTACTTATCTTTTGTTGTATGGATTCTTGGATTTGGGACAGTTATATTTGTTGTATGATAAGTATGTACATGTAATAAAAGAATCAGTGAAAATTAATTAGAAAAACTATTTAATAGTTTTTTTGTTAGTTGCCAATGTATTTTTCTGCAATAGGTATTAACAGAGCAATTTTTGCTTTTCATATTGTATTTATCCAACTGGAGTTTAGTTTGAAAAGGTAGAAATTTACTGATAATTCTATCAGTAAAATTGTTTTTGCAAGTAGAAAATCAGTTATTCGAATACCATTTATTAAATAGGTCCTCTCCGCTGTTGGGTATGTACCTAATTCTAGGTTTAGCATTTAAGGGCATTATTAATATAATTCATCATATTCAAAGGGGAAACATAACTTAGTAGAACTGGGATTTTCTTTTTTAAAATGTACATTTCCGTTTTTAAAAAGCTTATTTATAAAATTGGAATAAAAGGACACTTCATGTATTAAGAAATTGTTCTCATACATACATCTACATGTATACTCTCAATAAACTAAAAGCCAGAACCTTATTTACTGGTGAAAACCAGACACGTTCCCACTAATGTCAGAGTCATAACGACTGCCCGTGCTGCCACATTTATGTGCTGTCACTTTAATATACCCAGGCACATAAATAATAAAAAAATGAAGTGAAAACTAGGAAGATACATGAAAGATTGCCACATCAAGGTAATGTAGAGCTAGGCATTGTCGACTCAGACGGCTGCAGCAGGAGGATTGAAAGTTTGAGGCCAGCCTGAGCTAAACATAGCAAGACTGCCTTAGAAACCCTGACTACCACCCCTCAAATCCAAGAAGATACAATTATTTATCATGGTAGCAACAAACTAAGAGAAATGAACCACTGTGTACACAGAATGAATAAAAAATCAACATTTCTATATGTAAACCACAAGCTCAAAAATGCTATGGAAGAACTATGCCCAGGAGTAAAAACCAGACCCTAGAGGGAAAAGAGTAACGTGGTGAGAAGTATATCTGATCACTGTCTGGAAGGAAAAACGTCCTCAAAATAGAACTTCCTGAGACCTGAAACAGACTGAATACAGTTTAAAATACGCTTTAAAAAAGTAATGTAGGGGTTGGAGAGGTGGCTCCGTGGTTAGGAGCACTGATTGCAGAGCACCCAGGTTCAGTTCTCAGCACCCACATGGCAGCTACCATCTGTCCTAAGTCCAGGTCCGGGGACCTCACACCTTCTGCTGACCTCCATGGGCACTGCACGACCCAGGTGCACTTACACAAATGCAGGCAACACACTGATACACATAAAATAAAAATATTAAAAAATTAATCCACAGATGTGTCTGTCAATTAAGATTTAAGCCAAGTATAGAATACTTTTGAAAACTAAAAACATTCAGAATTGTTAGAAAAATAAGAAATAATGTTAATTAAAAATTTTTAAATATTTTTTGTGTCTGTGTATGAGTGTTATACCTGCATGTGTGTAGGTGACCCATGTTGTACAGTAAGTACCCTTGGAGGGCAGAAGAGGAAATCAGATCCCCTGGAACTGGAGGTACAGGTGGTTATTAGCTGCCACATGGGTGCTGGGATTCGAACCCGGGTCTTCCAGTGCTCTTAACCACCTAGCCATCTCTCCAGCCCCACCCCCGTTTTTTTGTTTGTTTGTTTTTGAGACAGGGTCTCCCCATGTGGACAGGTGGCCTCCATCTAACAGAGATCCACCACCTGTGCCTCTCCAGTGCTGGGGTTTAAGGTGTGCGCCAGCACCATGCCTGGCACATCTTTAAAAGGAGACTTTCATTTTAAGGCTTATACAACTTTGAGGGAAAAGAAAAAAACCTCTTATAAAATGTTGGTCAGCATAACTTCACAGAACTGACTCGTGGTTACCTTTGTGTTTTCACTATAAACTGTTATTTTTATTATATAGTAGTATTAAATTATTAAAAAGGGCCAGGCATGGTGGACATACCTTTAGTCCCAGCACTTGGGTGGCAGGTGAATCTCTGTGAGTTGGAGGCCAGCCTGGTCTACATGAGCTTCAGGCCAGCCGGGCTGCATAGTAAGACCCTGCCTCAAAATTTATATATATATATATATATATATATATATATATATATATATGTATATGTATGTATATGTATATGTGTGTATATATATGTATGTATATATTTGTATGTATATATTTGTATGTATATATTTGTATGTATATATTTGTATATTTATATATATATTATTATTGAAATGGAGAAGGTGGTACTGTGGTACCAGCAAGAACTCTCAAAATTTTAATGTTTATTGCCAAAGTCAGTTGTTCTGTTTAACAGAAGGAGGAATTAAACTTAATGACTGTGAATTTGTTTTTTAGGTTCAGCTCCTATTACTATTAATATGGAAACTTTGGCATCTATATATAAAGAGAGTTAACATATTAAAGAAGTTGACTAAATTGTAAAGCAGTGTTTGTCATTTTATACAATCAAAAATTGAGGCTGGAGTGTAGCTTTGTTAATAAAGTGGTTTCCTAACATGTGCAGAGAGAGCCCTGAGTCTCCAGCACTGTGCACGGTAACCTGAGCACGGTGTAACCTGAGCACGGTGGGATCCTGTGATCCCAGCACTGGAAGGTAGAGCGGGAGGGTCAGGAATTCAGGGTCATCCTTGGCTACATGGCAAGTTCGAGGACAGCCTAGACTCTTTATTTCTAAGTCTTTCTGTCATTTGTTTCATACTTTCTGTCAGGGTTTCCGTTTTTATTTGTATCTTCTTGTAAGAGATTTGTTCTAATTTGCTGGAGCTAATAGAAAAGAATATATTGTTTGGATTTTGACCCCAGGTTGACTCTTGTTCCAGAGGCAGTGTCTATATCTACACCTTCACTGAATGACAGAGAGCAGTGCTACTTTACACATGAGGAAATTGAAACGCTCAAATTTGGTATTTGTCAGTTTCACAGTGAGATTTGAAGGCAGGGTTTGGACCTATAATGTCAGAATCCATGACATCACTGTTAACCAGCAAGAAGATGGAAATCCAGCTTCATTTAAAGATCTTAATACCTTGGTCTCCCCTCCTCCCCCCAGTCGGGAATGAGTCAGTCATCTTTGCACTTTTTCTGCCTTTGTAAGTAGCGTTGCGTGTGTAACAAGCATTTATTGTTGTTCTTGGAGCCCCCAATTTTACTGTGTGGGCTGCACTGCTTGGGGGTGCAGACTAGAGGGGGTTGGTGCAGCTGTGAGGTGAGCTCAGGTCTGTTCCACTTATGTGCATGGTGAGGTTGGATGAAAGCGCTGCAGCTTCCTGGGTCGAGCCTTTTGTTTGCTGATTCACTAGAGTGCGTGAGTCAGGTTGGAGTGTAAGCCCGTGTTAGGCATTTGCCCCATGTTTACTAACGTCCCTTTCGTCTCAACAGTTGGCTCCAACAAGGCCCACATCAGGACATTAGTTACATGCAAAATGCGAAGATGTGTTGAATAGTCCATTTATTACAATAACATCTTAGGAAGTTATTGTTTTGTAGTACTGGCGATCAAACCAGAGCCCTCATGCATGCTAGATAAGTATTTTATCACTGAGCTACATCCTTAGTCCATGAAATTGTTATTGAGATTTAAAAAAATCAGTTTCTGTTTCCCCAAAAGGTTCCAGTGTTGGCAAACACAAGTCCACTTTCTGTCTCTGTGGATTTGCTCTTTGTGGACTTTTTATGTAAATGGAATCACATACCACATGATCTTGTGGTTTCCTTTTATTTATAGAATGTTTTTCAGGGTTCATCTGTTTTGCAGCTTGTATCCAAGTATTTCATTTTGTGTGTGTTGTATGTCTGTGTACGTGTGTGTACATGTGACATGTGTATGGGTATATTTGATGTGTCTGGAGGCCAGAGATCATCATCAAGTGTCATTGTCAATTCCTCGGTGTTTTGAGACAGGGTCTCTCACTGAACCTTGGAGCTCCCCAGTTCAGCTCAACTGTCAGCCAGCAGACCCCAGGGATCCTTCTGTCTCTGCTTCCCCAACTCTGGGATTATTGGTGTGGGCCACGCTTGGCTTTTTATGTGGGTGCTAGGGATCCAGATTCAGATCTTCATGCTTATATGACAAACTCTTCTCACTAAGCCATCTTCCCAGCTCTGAGTACGTCATTTTTTAAAAAGTTCTAAGTAATAGGGTCTGGAGAGATAGCTCAGTGGATAAAGCACCTGCCATGCACATATGAGGGCCAGTGCTCAGATCCGCAACACCCCTGTAAAAGCTGGCAGGTGTGGTGGCTGCCAGCACTTTGGAGCAGACATAGCCTCCCAGAAGCAAGTTGGCTAGCTAGATTCAGTGGAATCAGGGAGCTCCATTTTCAGCCAGAGACCCTGCATAAGTGGAGAGCAGTTGAGAAGATACTGATGTCAGCTTTGGGCCTCCATGTGCATGAGCACATACACACACTCATGCTCCCCAGTTCTAAGTGACACTCCAGTATATGGCTAGCCACATGTAATCTGTTTTTTGATTAATAGGTATTTGAGTCTTGTTTCACTTTTTTTTTTTAAGAGACAAGGACTCACTGTGTAACCCGAAACTGCCTGAAACTTACTTGGAATTTTCCTTCCTCAACCTCCTGAGTGCTGGGATTACAGGTACACGTCACCATGCGGGACTGTTTCCACACTTTTATTCTAATGCATAATCTTACTAAGAACATTTGAGTACAAGCTTTTACATGAACACATATTTTGAGTTTTCTCAAATTTGTGTCTAGGAATGGAATTACTGGGTTGTATATTTAAACATTCAAGAAATGTTTTCCACAACAGTTGGACCATTTGACATTCCCACCTGTAGCGTATGAGGGACACTTGCAGTTCGTTCTTGCAGCCATCTTAACTGCACACTCAGTGTGTCTCACTGGGATTCTGGTTTGCATGTATGTAATGCTTAGTGATATCCAGCATCTTTTCAGGTGCTTATTGGTCCTTTGTGTGTCTTTTTGAAGAAATACTTATTTATAGCTATTGTTTACTTTTAAAATAATTTGTCCTTTAAAAAATTATGTTTATTTATTTTGTGTGGGGAGGAACACAAGACCACAGTGTGGATGTGCCGGTCAGTGGGCAGCTTGCTGGGGTTGTGTCTCTCCTTCCACCATGTGGGTCCCAGGGATCAAACTCAGCTCATCAGGCTAGGTGACAAGTGTCCTTACCCATTGAGCCATCTTGTTGGCCCAATTTGTCTTTTTTAGGTTTCTATTTTCTGTGTATATATGGGGTAGGTGGTTATGTATACACCACAGGAGGCCTGTGGGAGAAAGGACAACTTTCAAGAGTCTGCTCTCACATTCCACCTTGGTGAGGCAGGTCTGTCGTGTTTCTACTGTTGTGCTGTGTACTCCAGGCTAGGAGCCTGAGAGTTGTCTGTAGTTCCTCCTTTCTCTCCCTCCCATTATACTGGAGTGCTAGAATTCAAATAGGTCCCACCACATCCAGTTTTTTATGTGGGTTTCAGAAATCAAATTCAGGTCCCCTGGCTTAAGCAGCTAGCACTTTTTACCTTCTGAGCCATCTCCTCAATCCTAAATTGGTTTGTTGTCTTGCTGAATTTGCAAGAGGTCTTTGATACCATGTCTTAAGAAAACATTGCCTGATCTAGCAGGATACAGCCCTCAGGCCTCTTTGGTTTACACTGGATGAATTGTCTTAGGCCACATATTAAACACTCATAAAAATGGATGAGTGTACAGAGCCAGTGAGATGGCTCAACAGATAAAGGTGCCTGTTGTCTGATGACCTGAGTTTGATCCCATGAGCCACATAGTAGGAGAAAACCAACTCCCATAAGTTCTCCAACTTCTACGTACGTACATGCATGTATGTTATGTGTACACTCTTACAAACATTCACATAGGTCCCCAGTTTGCAACCACTAATTTAAAAAAAGTAATGTACATATCTAAGTAATTAAATGAAATGTCATTCACTTTTTTTTTTTTTTTTGTACTCATAAAAGAGGGCAGGGACTGGCGAGACAGCTCAGTGATTCAGAGCACGGCTGCTCTTTCAGAGGACCCAGATTTGATTCCCAGCATCTACGTGGCAAATCCAGTGCCCTCTTCTAAACTCTGAAGGCATTGCATGACAAGGATGCACTTACATACATGCGGGCAACACTGTCATACACATAGAATAAAAATAACAAAAGAGGACAACGCGAAACTCATGGGATGTCCGTCACCACGTTTGGTAGCTAACACGTCAGTGTCTGGTTTGATGGAAGTGGTGAGTCCTCGCAGCGCTCATTGGGTATTTCGGTTCTGGTTTTACTCTTAGTGGCCTTCATTTGAAAGCAGTTGCTCGCAAATGTAGGTGCTGCCGAAAACTAATGGTATGACTCAGTCATGATTGATAAGCCAGTGTATCTGTCTCTGGGAAAGCAGGACCTGGAAAGCCTAGAAGAGAGGGACATGACCGAAATTTTCCAGTTGAATGTCAGAGTGCGGCTCTCTGAATTCCATTTGAAAACTGGCAGGTGACATTTTTATATTGACTGAAAACATAACAAAATATTAATTTCCTGGAAATCTTGAAATCTGCTTTCACATTCATGTGTCACATAAAAAAAAAATCAAGGCCGCATACTTTGCCCAGTTCACAGGACTGTTAGCGTAGTCAAAACATATGATTGTTTGTCTTAATTTGAGTTTGTCACAATTTGTTTCATTTGGAAAAATTGTTAATATTTCAAAACTATTTTGAAATATTGTATTGATAAGTTGGGTTTTACATATTTAACTCATCTAAATAAGAAGTGAAATCATTGGGGGTGACACCAACTGCCTATAACTTCAGCTCCAGAGCAATCTGGTGTATCTGGCTTTCTCAAACACCTACTTTCACTTACACATATCAACATGCATAGACACACATGTGCGCACACACACACACAGAAATTTAAAAATAATATATTTTTTTAAAGAATTTAATTCTGCCAGGCATGTTAACATACTCTTTTAATCCCAGCACTTGGTAGGCAGAGGTAGGCAGATCTCTGTGAATTCAAGGCCAGCCTGGTCTACCTAGTGAGTTGCAGGCCAGCTGGGGCTACAAGGAGACCCTGTCTCAAAACGACCAAAAAAAAAAAAAAAATTAATTCCACTGAAAATGCTAAAGCTGGGGACTGGAGAGATGGCTTAGTGGTTAAAAGCACTGACTGCTCTTGTAGAGGACCCCAGTCTTGGTTCCCAGCACTTACATTGCAGCTAACAACCATCTATAACTCCAGTTCCAGGGGATCTGGTTTCCTCTTCTGAACTCCACTGGTTTATATGACACAGGTGCACTTACATAATGCAGGCAATACACTCATATACATAAAATAAAATAAAATAAAATAAAAACCTGTAAGCTACTTTTTATGGTTAAGTTCTGGCACAAATTTAGTTTTTGATACCATAAACTATTTGATTACATGTTATAAACCATAAACTCTTTCCTTCATTTGCCTTCAGCCATTTACTTCCCAAAAGTAAATGATGTCACCATAGTCAGCATCAATGCTCTTAATGAATTCTTTGGATTGGTGATGATTTAATCCCTTGGTGCTAAGGAAATTCACAGTCTTTGGTGATTATTTACATAATGTTTTACATTATTACATAATTTACATTATTTATATAATGTTTTACATATTTTTAACACTTGCACACATAAATTTTGCTAATGTACCATGTCATGATGCTTCATTGAATGTGAGCTTTGGGTGATAGTTGCATCACCCTCTGTTAGTTTTATGAATCCCTCTCTTTGACCTACCATCATTGGTCAGAGGCTAAACTGCTATGTTGACAGCTGAAAAATTGCTTTGACATATTTTTTACTGCTTCATGTAAATCTCTTCAAGTAAATTTTTTTAATCTTATGTATATGAGTGTTATGCCTACATGTATGTAAGTGCACCCATGTCATGTAGTGCCCACGGAGAACAGAAGAGGTTGTCAGATCCCCTGGAACTGGAGTTATGGGTGGTTGGTTATTAGCTGCCATGTGGGTGTCGGGATTCAAACCTGGGTCTTCTGCAAGAACAACCAATCTTAACTGCTGAGCCATCTCTCCAGCCCCCCGCAACCTTTTTTTTTTTTTTTAAAGACAGGTCTCACTATGTAGACCTGACTGGTTTAGAACTCACTATGTAGTTCTAAACATAGAGAAGGCTGACCTTAAACTCAACAGAGATCCACCTACCTCTGCCTCCCAAGTAGTAGGATTAAAGGTGTGCTCTACCTTTAACTGGAGCCTGGCTTAGTAGTGTCTTTCAGTGGCACCGAAGAAGCCATGTCTTCAGACATTCTAGTTCTCACCAACACCTCTGATAAAGATGGCGAGCGGAGCCGCATTTTTAGCGCCAGTGCCGTCGTCTGTTGCTAAAGCCTAAACTTTAAGACCCTCAGCTCTTTCCTCCAAACTTTTGATAGATTTTCCAGTTTCTTCATTTACTTGGGTACAGTATGATAAGACAAACTTATTTTAGACATAGTCTCCTTTTCGGGACATGCTATATTTGCTCATTCTCTGTGTGTTGCATAAAAGACTCACCAGTAAATCGTTCTGATGTTGTGGGGGTTTTTGCTGTTAATTTTGTTACCATGTAATTAATTCACTTTTATCATAGAATCTGAGGTGTAACTTTAAGAACATTTTTCTTCTATCAGTGTGCGTGTGGGTGTGTGTGTAAGAGAGAGAGAGAAAGAGAGAGAGAGAGAGAGAGAGAACTAGAAGGAGGAAAAAAGGGTGGGAGAGAAGGTCGAGAGCACTCTAGAGAGCCCTGTACGATGGGACACACTTTCCACAGTGTGGTGGTCCGAGGACAGCTTTCCGGAGTTGCTTCTCTCCTACTATGGATCCCTGGGATGAAGCAGCTCCGGCTCGCATGACAAGAGCTTTGCTCCCTGAGCCCGGCTCCAGCTTTTAGTTGTAACATTTTTTGAGAAAACAGACTTTCTTTGGTACTGCTGTGTTTGTGCTTGTGGCAGAGTCTCTGCTAGTTGTGGAATTTGGCAGCATGTTCTTGCATAGAATGCCTTCTAAAATTATGCTTGGAAACTTTCCCAAATCCCTACAAATTAAGTGCCTCCACAGAAAAGGAATCATCTGTCCATTTTTTGTTCAACAATCTTCCCTATCATCTTTATTTTCTGAGTCTTTTTTTCGTGGAGGGGGGTTTGTTTGTTTGTTTGTTGAGACAGGGTCTCCTTGTAGCCCAGGTTGACCTGGAACTCACTTGTATAAGACCAGGCTGGCCTTGATCTCAGAGATCTGCCTGCCTCTGCTTCCTGGGATTAAACACTTGCACCACGACACCTGACTTTTTTTTTTTTAGCTATTGAGATGCCATCTGGAATTGAAAAAATAATGAAGGAATCTATGTACTTCCGTTATGAAAATTAATTGACAGAAAAATACAAAGCAAGTTTTGGGCCCTTCCACATGTTAGCTGTGGACACAGCATGGAATGGAGAGTCAGGAGTGGAGGGGCAGCGGGTGACAGCATGAGGCAGACCCAAGTGTAGAAATAGTGTTACCCATCAGGCAGAGACAGGAGGTTTCCTGAGACCTGCTGGCTAGTGAGTCTAGCCAAATCAATGAGTCAGTTCAGTGAGAGGATGTACCTCAAAAAATAAAGTGGAGAGTGATTGAGGAAGACACCTCTGGCCTCCTTGTGAACCTGTGCACATGTGTAACCACATATATATCACACATAGATCTATTCCTAGGGAATTATACTGTCACTGGAACTAAAACGGTTTGGAGATAAATGAGAGGTTGTCTAGCCTTATTCCAGTACCACGCTGTCTTGATTATTGTACCTTTGTAGTTAGTTTTTCTTTGGATAGGGTCAGGACTGGGGATTGAATCCGGGCTAGGAAAGAGTTCTAAATTGAGCCATATCTTCAGTCTCTTTTTCACTTATTTTGAGACAGGATGTCACCAGCCTGCCCAGGCTGGTTTTGAACTGTTTCCTAGGCAGGCCTTAAACTTGCAGTTTTCCTGCCTCAGCCTTCAAGTAGCTGAGAGTATAGGCCTGGACCACTAGGTCAACTTGTAATTAAGTTTTAAATTTTGAAGTGTTGGTCCTCATCTTTGTTGTTTCTTTTCAAGGCTGTTGTTGGCATTCTCTCTCTCCCTCTCCCTCTCTCCCCCTTTTCTGTCCTTTCTTGGTCTTGAGAATCAAATCCCGCACCTTGTGCATACCATGCACGGTTTTTCGACATATAAAATCACGTCACGCAGGTGGCAGTTTGACCACCTTCCCTGTTCACGTTGCCTTGTCTTAACTGTGGCATTCTTGTCTTGTTCTTAATTTTAGAGGAAAGAATTTCAGTTTTTTGCTCTATTCAGTGTCATGTAAGTTTGTGTGTTTATCATGTGTATATAGCTGTTACTATGTTGAGATGTACTATTTCAGTAACTTATTTTTGAGGCTGTTTACCAGGAAGGGTACTGAACTTTATCACATGTGTTCACTACATCTGTTGAGGTGATCATATGGTTTTCTTCTTCATTCTGTTCAGTATTATGTTGTGTGTCTTGATTTATATTATATTGAACCCTCCCTGTGGCAATCCCCTTGATCATGGTGCATAATATCGCTGGGTGCTGTTGAAACTAATATACTAGTATTTTGTTGAGGATTTTTAATCTGTGCTCATCAGAGATATTGGTCAGTACGCTCACAGACTATCAGAATTTTTACTAAGTTTTAGTAGATTCTTTTAAACAGATATTTGTTTTGTATGCCCTTAGGATAGTAGAGTGCTTGACTTGTATGCTTAAAACCCTGAGTACAACCCCAGCACCACATAAATCAGGTGTGGTGACACCAACCTGTGATCCTAGTCCTCAGGAGGTAGAGGAGGATGAGAAGTTCAAGGTCGTCCTTAGCTATATAGCAAGTTTGAGAGCCTGGAGTACAGGAGACCCAGTCTAAAGCAAGCAAAAACTGTTTACCATTCTTTTCTTTTATTACATGTTCTCTTTAAGTTCTAAGTTTAATAATTCTGTCTTATTCTTAATTTAAGCTTGACAAGGATTTGTTTAATTTAATGAAAGTATCAGTTTTTAGAAATGGAGGTATATAATATATATTATATACATAAATACATATCGTAGCCTTTTAATGTGTAAGAGTAATTTATTTCTACATTACCAGTTTGTAAATACCAGGTATTGGCACTGAAAACTTTTTTTATTTTTGGACTTTTTGAGACAGGGTCTTCATGTAGCCCCAGCTGGCCTGGAGCTCACTATATAGACAGGCTGGCTTTGAACTCACAGAAGTCCACCTGCCTCTGCCTCCCAAGTGCTAGCATCAAAAATGTGTACCCCCACGCCTGGCCTGAAATTTTTTTCTCATGATTACCTCAGTCTTCACCTAAAATCTTACTCTCTCTTTTTTGTTGTATTTTGAGATTAGGTTTTCTTATGTTGCTCAGGCTGATCTTGAACTTGGCTTTACATAGCTGGAACTGGAACTGTAGGCATCACCACCCTAAATCTTAATAGTTTTCATCAGTTCATTTGATGATGTGATTAATCTGATATTGCGTGGTAACAACAAAAATGTTCTGTGTTGTATTTGTGGTGCGATGGTCAGGGACATTTTCACACCGAAGGCTCCTTTTCTTCGTCTGCTTTTATGGTCACTCCGCCCTACCTGCTCCGCCGTCTTCCCTGTGGGGTCGGGTTATGTGCACCACTCTTGCTGTTGATCTTTTCGCCATCTTTTCCTGTGATTTCTTGTCATTGATGAGTTCACATGCTTTCCGTTAGACTTCAGTAATTGAAAGGTACATTCTCGTAGGTATGGTATCACTGTATAGTTCTTACGTGTCTGGTTGTCTGTCCTAAACTGGGGTACCTGTGGGGTTCTGAGGCTCTTCCTGCTGATCTGGAGGGAGTATGGCATGATGGGTAAAATCCTGTGGCTCTGCAGTCACGCTTTTTGGACTGGAATCCTGGCTCTGCCCCACAGGAGCCCCGGATGACAGTAATAACAGTGCAGTGTGGATGGTAG
The DNA here is from genome assembly GCA_035773235.1 of Eospalax fontanierii. Lineage (NCBI taxonomy): Eukaryota > Metazoa > Chordata > Mammalia > Rodentia > Spalacidae > Eospalax > Eospalax fontanierii. The sequence continues at coordinate 12,356,851 of CM069554.1, forward strand.
TACTGATCTGAACGTCATAGAGATGGACTCCTTGAAGCCGTCATTGCAGATCAGCCTTTGGTGATTTTGGTCTGTAAGTCCTGTTTTATCTCATCCCATTTGTACTATTTCTTGAATAAATTCTGCCCAAGGATTGGCTATTATAGATCCTTCTTAGAGCCTTCTCTCCTATAAAAATCTTCCTTCTTACTTAGATATTAAACACTTGAAACAATTTAAAAATCAAGAACTAGATATTGGTCATCAACTTTTTGGGGAGGTTGGTCATCAATCTTTTTTTCCAGAAATAATAATTTTTTGATGTTCTGTTATGTCGTTGTCATAGTGTGAATTCTAATAGGTTGGTGGTAAATAGAATAAAGAGTGAGTGTCTTTTTTGACGTTTTCCCTGATCTATCCTTAGCCCCGTTACCAGCTGTGTTGCATGTCCTCTCCCTCGCTGCTTACATCTCCCTGTCTTAGGTCAATGGCTCACGCATTCTCTCCCTCCCTCATGTGCTGGCTCACTCTAGCTGCTTACATCTAGAAGTCCAGTAGGAGTTTCAAACTTTGCTTGTTTAGATTTTCATGCCTCTGCTTCCCACGTGCCTTATTTCTTTTACTTTCCGCTTTGCCATGTTCTCTTCTCTCACTAGATGATGTCACTGCCTGGTCAGGTTCTGAGCTACTTGTCAGTCAGATCCAACTTTTTCATTCCTGTCACAGCCTAGTTTGAAAAAAAAAAAAAAATCAGTGACCGCTGACAGCAGCTGCTAGTAGAGGGTGAACTCTTGTTGACTTGGCAGTTAACACACCCTCACAGGGCGTCTTCACTGTGCCATGTTACCTCCTCCTAATATAAAACTACGTGAATATGAAGACCTTGTGAACAGTATCTAGTGAACTCTAGTTCCTGGATACTGGCTAAATGAATTCTTATTTATTTTTATCACAGTCCCCAATTTCCATGACTTCAGGTGAACTGGGATTTGTTTTTACAGAAAATAGTGACATTCAAGGATGTGGCTGTGGACCTCACCCAGGAGGAATGGCAGCAAATGAAGCCTGCTCAGAGGAACCTGTACCAGGATGTGATGCTGGAGACCTACAGAAACCTAGTCACAGTGGGTAAGGGTAGCTTTGCAGTTGACACAGAATTCCTTTCCAGTCCTGCAGTGTGTGGAGACTAGTTTGCTGGATGTGCCTGGCCTTCCCTTCGTGACTGTGTGCGCTCCAGTCTTCAGGGTAGACAGCAGTTAAGTTTGTGTCATTGTGGAAGTTCCTTTGTCTTCATCCTTCCTAAGCCCTGCAGACCACAGGACTCAGGCCCATGCGATTGTCTCCAGCATTAACCTGAAAGTTCTTTGCTGTTTCCTGTAACAGGGTGTCAAGTCACCAAGCCAGATGTGATCTCCAAGTTAGAGCAAGAAGAGGAGCCATGGGTGCTGGAGGAAGAACTGTTTTGGCAGCACTCTCCAGGTGAATAGGTGACAAGCAGCTTGAGTGAGAAAGCCACGTGACAGTGCTCAGTGAGAGGTCGCTACCCTTTCGGTTTCCGACTGCCTTAAGGCCTCTAGAGTGACACATGGTGTGAGAGCCTCAGCTCACTGAGGCTTTCCAGGTACTGCTCTGCCCTGTTGGAGTTACTTTTCTTTCTTCGGTTTCAGAGGGTCAGTGACCGCATCTGACTTCAGGATGCCCGCCTTCCTGAATGCTTCACAGCTCACTTTCAGGATGATTGTACCTGTGTATGATCCTCCTTTTCCACCTTCCTCTTCAAGTTCACCGTTTTATTTTCTTGCACATTCAGTATCCCGTGGAATGTAGTATTTCAAAATCAGGTTTATTTCATACCCGGGGTCCCTTAATTTCGGTGCTTCTCTTCATTTTGAAAAGCTTTAGCCTGGGTTATTTTGTAACAAATCACACTTTCCACTGTACTTAACAACCCTCCCAATCCCACGGCCTGGAGATGGAAGTTTCTGGCTTAGAAATCCTGTGTTGTCTGTCTTCTTTCTGTTTATTCACATCTTCCATCTCAGCATATCATTAAAAATGCAAATTATCTGAACGATACATGAGCGCACTTTACCCCCCTCACTTTGTCCTTTTGCCTTCTGTTTTTCAGAGTTCTCTTAGCTATTGTTTTATTTATAAATTTTATTTGAGATGGGGTCTCTGTGTAGCCCCAGCTGGCCTGGAACTCACTAGGGAGAATTGACTGGCCTCAAACTCACAGAGATCTGCCTGCCTGTCTCCCAAGTGCTGGGAACAAAGGTGTGCGCCACCACGCCTGGCACAGTCTTCTTATTTTGCCATATGTATTTTAGATTTAACTGTCTCATTTGGAGAAAAGCCAAAAGGGTTTTCATTTAGAACTGTGCTGGGTGTTTGAATGAACTTGCTGAAGTTTGCCGTCTTTTTCATGAGCTGGTTTTCCAGGCTTGCTTTATATCTGCCCGTTTTCATGTCTTCCAAAATGGAGATTTCCAAGTTTTCTCAAGGTATAGAAAACTATAGAATGAAATGATAGTACCTGCACTTAGAATGGGGGACAGGGTCTAAATTTGATTAAGATTTATTATATGAAATGCATAAAAAATACACATTAAAAAATCTGTACTTTAAGGTCTGGTGAGATGACTCAGCAGCTAAGAGCACTGGCTGCTCTTGCAGAGGACCCAGGTTCAGTTCCCAGTATCCACACAGCAGCTAACAACTGTCCTTACTCTAATTCCAGGGGATCCAACGCCCTCTCCTGACCTCCTCAGGCACTGCACAACACGGGTACACTTACATACATGCAGGTAATACACCACTCATACATATAAAATAAATAATAAATTATTTTTTAAAAAAGAAAACCACTTTATTCTTGAAAAAATTTCTAATACGACTTATTCATTAAGCATACATAAAAATAAGTTATGACTGGATGGCTGACATTCTCTTCATATTTGTTAGCACTTTTGGATTGTAGTTTCGTTTGGACAGCCTAAATTTCACATAGTTTCATAATTAGCAGTTTATGAAAATAAGGAATTTTGGTGTATAAAATGGACAGAAGATAGATTTACCAGGATTATAGGACAGTTTATGTAGGCAAAGATAATAAGATATTGGGGTTTTGTTTCTCTTAACCTAATGGACCTGTTATTATTTTCCTTTCACAGAAGTTATTTTTTCCTTTTATATAATTTCTTTTTATTTGTGTATGTGTGTGTGCATGCATGCACACGTACATGTTCTTATGTGTGCACATGAGTGTGGAGGACAGAAGACAGTCTTAGAAGTCATCCTCAGAAATGCCATTTTGAGACACTCATTGGTCTGGAACTCACGGATCTGACTAAACTGGCTGCCGATGAGCCCAAGAAACCCTTCTGTTTCCGCCTTCCCAGTGCTGGAATTACAAGCGTGTGTCACAAGGCCTAGCACTTTTATGTGCATGTCAGGGATTGAAGTAGGGTCCCTATGCTTTCCTGACCGCCTTGTCTTCCCAGCCCGGTTTTCCTTCTTTAGTATGAAGTTTTAATTTCCTCAAAGTAGTACATGCACCTGTACTTGAAAGTCAATAGAAATACAAAGCTTGTAGTGCTACCCCTCCTTTAAGGAGCTATTTTCAACTTATTTCTTTTGTCAGTATGTCTACAAAGTGAGTGTAGTTCCAGGCCAGCCAGGACTACATAGTGAAATCCTGTCACAAAACAAACAAATAAAATAATAAACTTTGTTTTTTTAGGTCTGTTCTAGGTTTATAGCAAAACCAAATAGAAAATTTAGTTCCCAGCTACTCACCAAGGCTCCTCCACAATCAGTATTTTGTACCACAGTGGTGTATTTGTTATCACACCCGAAGTTCTTAATTTACATTAGAGTTCATTCTTGTACATTCTATAGGTTTGAGCAGATATGTAGTGACATGTATCTGGCTAAGATACTGTACAGAGTATTACTGTAAAAATCCTGTGTGTTCCTCCTATTTAGCCTTCTCTGTGCTGTAAACCTTGGAAATCACTGATATTTTTTCTTTTTCCATGGTTTGCCTTTTCTGATATATTTGGAGTCAGATAGTGGGTAGCCCTTTTATTTTACAATATGTGTTTAAGGGTCCTCTGTATCTTCATGGCTCAGTGGCTCATTTCTTCTCGGCATTGACTAACATTCTGTTCTCTAGATTTATCACACTTTATCCATTCACTGCTGAAGAACATTGTCCAAGTTTCTCCAAATAGGAATAAAGCTGCTGTGAACATGTGCAAATTTATGTATGAACCTAAGTTTTGAGCTCACTGGGGTAAATACCAAGGAGTATAGTTACTGAATCATAGGTAGGAGTGTATTTAGTTTTGTGGGCTGGCGAGATAGCTCAGGGGGTTAAGGCACTTGCCACCAAGGCTGAGCTCCCACATGACAGAAGGAGATAACAAACTCCTGCAAGTTGTTGTCTCACCTGTGCTGTGGTATACATGTGCCCCCTGCCCCAAATAAATAAAATAATGAAAATTCATTTTATAGTATATTTAATATTGTAAGAAATCTCCAAAGTGGCTGTACCATCTTGCATTACTAGCAGCAGTGGCTGAGTTTCCCTGTGCTGTGTCCTTGTCAACCTTTGGAGGTGTCCATGTTTGTGGTTTGGGTTATTCTAATAGGTACTTAGTAGTATCTCTTTGCTATTTTAATTTGCAGTCAACTCCCTAACGACATGCAGTGCTGAGTGTGGTTTTATAGCTTATCTGTCTTATTGTTGTATTTTCCTTAGTAAGGTGTCTGTCCAGGTATTTGCTCATTTGTTTTATCAGGTAGTGTGTGTGTGTGTGTGTGTGTGTGTGTGTGTGTGTGTGTGTGTGTGTGTGAAAGGGTGGTTTTGGTGTTTTTGAGGCAGAATCTCTCTGTATATCCCTGGTTGTGCTTGAACTCCTAATCTTGCCTCCACTTCCCAAATGCTGGAATTACAGACATGTACAGCCATGTCTGGCAAGGTAGTTTTGTTTTATGTCAAATTTTATGAGTTCTTTGTATATATTGTATAATAATCCTTTCTTATATATGTCTTCTGCAAATAATTTCAGTCTTCATCATTCTTTTCTCATTTGCACGATAATGTCTTTCTCAGAACAGAAGTTTTAGAATTTTAATGTAGAAGTTCAGCTTAATGTTTTCTTTCATCAATCACACCTTTGTTGTCCCCACTATCACGCAGAACACCCAGATTTTGTCCTTTGTTATCTTTTGCTAGTTTCACAGTTCTGTACATTCCACTGAGCTCTGTGGTTTGAGTTCGATTTTGTGGCGGATGTAAGGTTTGTGTCTAGACTGCTGTGTGTGAGCGGATGTCCTGTTGCTTCTTTGTCAAAGGTCAGTTGCTGCATGAAAACACGCTGCTCTACTGTGTGACCTTTGCTTCTTTGTCAAAGGTCAGTTGCTGCATGAAAACACGCTGCTCTACTGTGTGACCTTTGCTTCTTTGTCAAAGGTCAGTTGCTGCATGAAAACACGCTGCTCTACTGTGTGACCTTTGCTTCTTTGTCAAAGGTCAGTTGACTTTATGTGGGTCAATTTCTGGGCTATTGATTCTGCTCTGTTGTTTTTTTTGTCTCCCCGTCCGCTGTCGACCACATTATTTTCATTATTAGAGCTTTATATATTATAAAGTCTTGATTTAGGAGGTATCAGTCCTCACCACTTTTCTTCTACATAATGTGATGTTGTCTATTCTAGATCTTTCACTTCCATATCAGCCTTTTCTTTTTTATTTTTTTTTTCAGTTTGTCTGTGTCTACAAAGTAAAGTACAGGATGAGATTGCATTGAAACTATGGATCAAATCAAGAACAACTAACCAACCTGCTGAAATGTTGGGTTTTCCTGTCTGTCAGCATGCATTATCTATCTATTCTTGGATTTTTATTGATCAGAGTTTTGTAGTTTTCCCATTTCAGATCTTGTTCATATATCATTAGATTCACGTTTGTTTTGTTTAGAGAAATACCAACCTAAATGATGATGTATTCTTTTGGTTAGGAGCCTGAGCCTTTGATAGCTAAGCCACCTCTCCAGACCATGGTAATGTAGTCTTAATTTCAAATTCCACTGTTCATTTCTGGCATATAAGCAATTCAGTTTTGCGTGCTAGCCTCGTGTCCTGTAACCCTGCTGTGACAGTGGTTCCAGGTTTGTGGTAGTATTGATTCTTTTAAGTTTCTGCACAGGTGAGGACATTGTCATGTGGACAAAGATGCTTTTCACACTGTGGTTTTTTCCTCTTTCCAGTCTGTCCATCTTTTATTTCCCCTTATTTGCTGAGACTTTGGTGTGATGTCAAAAGGTGTGCTAGAACGGCACACCCATGCCTTATTCCTGCTTGCTGCCAGCTTCCGAGTACTCTAGTCCCCTGATTCAGCGCTCATTCTGTGTGTGGGTGGCTCCCTTCATGTGCTTGTCATTTGCGTTTTCATGGTACTACTGCTTTAGTTTCTTAGGTTTTTTCTCCATTAACAGTTCCCTGTAAACCTTTCATCATATTCCACTGTGCTGAAATCCCTTGTTTACTGTGTACACATGCCTCTCCATCTCTTTTGTCTTTAAGGTTTACCCTTTTTTCTTTGGGGAAAGATTTTTAGAACGGAGAAGAAACTGTGCTATCAGCGTCGTCCACTCTGCTTAACCACAGTATTAATTTTGTCATCCGTCCGTTATCCGGGCCTCTGTGTCTTTGCGCCTTCATTTAAATTCTGTTCATTGTGCTTATTTCTTCATTGCATACAAAGACACTTAAAATCCAACTGTGCTGCTTGATCTACACACTCAGTCTTCTTTCCGTGTGTTGTCCATAGGGTTAGCCTCTTAAACCTTAAAAACTGGGGACAGCTGCATTTTAGATTTCTTATTGACTAAGATCAACAACAAGACTAAACCCCACATTAGCAACTTTCTGAATTGTTATGAATAGTATAGTGATAGAAAATTTCACAAGTAATAATTTTTGGTCCTCCATTTTAGAAGTTTGGGAAGTTGATGAACAGATCAAGAAACATCAGGAAACACTTGTGAGGAAAGTCACATCCATCTCCAAGAAAGCTCTGATTAAAGACAAAGTCATTGACTATAAAAAGGTTACAAAAATATTTCCTCTGAGCTCAGATATTGTTACTTCAAGACAAAGCCTTTATGATTGTGACTCATTTGATAAGGGTCTGGAACAAAATTTAGACTTACTTAGTTATGAGAAAGCCCATGTGAGAGACAAAAGTTTTGAAGGTGATGAGTATAAGACACCATTTTGCCATTGCCCATGCTATGTTACAACCCCCTTTAAGTGTAATCAGTGCGGAAAAGACTTCAGTGATAAATTTGACCTCATCAGACATGAGAAAAATCATGCTGGAGAAAAATCTTATGAATGTAAGGAATGTGGAAAAGCCTTCAGCAGGAAGGAAAATCTTATCACACATCAGAAAATTCATACTGGGGAAAAACCATATATGTGTAATGACTGTGGAAAAGCTTTCATTCAAATGTCAAACCTCATTAGACACCAGAGAATTCATACTGGGGAGAAACCTTATGCATGTAAGAATTGTTGGAAAGCTTTCAGTCAGAAATCAAATCTCATTGAACATGAGAGGATTCACACTGGAGAAAGACCCTATGAATGTAAGGAGTGTGGGAAATCCTTCAGCCAGAAGCAAAATCTTATTGAGCATGAAAAAATTCATACTGGGGAGAAACCTTATGCATGTAATGAATGTGGTAGAGCTTTTTCTCGGATCTCATCCCTTACTCTTCACGTGAGAAGCCACACAGGGGAGAAACCCTGTGAATGTAATAAATGTGGAAAAGCCTTCTCTCAGTGCTCAGTACTTATTACACATATGAGAAGTCACACCGGTGAGAAGCCTTATATGTGTAGTGTATGTGGAAAAGCCTTCTCTCAAAGTTCATCCCTTACTGTACATATGAGAAATCATACTGCTGAGAAACCTTATGAATGTAAGGAGTGTGGAAAAGCCTTCAGCCGGAAAGAAAATCTTATTACACATCAGAAAATTCATACTGGGGAGAAACCCTATGAATGCAGTGAATGTGGAAAAGCTTTCATTCAGATGTCGAACCTCATTAGACATCAGCGAATTCATACTGGTGAGAAACCCTATGAATGCACAATATGTGGGAAAGCCTTTAGTCAGAAATCAAATCTTACTGAGCATGAGAAAATTCATACTGGAGAAAAACCTTATCATTGCAATCAGTGTGGAAAAGCCTTCAGTCAGAGACAAAATCTCCTTGAACATGAAAAAATCCATACTGGAGAGAAACCATTTAAATGTAACGAGTGTGGTAGAGCCTTCTCTCGGATCTCATCCCTTACTCTTCACGTGAGAAGTCACACAGGGGAGAAACCCTATGAATGTAACGAATGTGGAAAAGCCTTCTCTCAGTGCTCAGTACTTATTACACATATGAGAAGTCACACCGGTGAGAAGCCCTTTGAGTGTAACGAATGTGGAAAGCATTTTCTCAAAGAGCATCCCTTTCTATGCATAAGAGAGGTCATACAGGTGAGGAACCGAGTGTGTGAAATGAGGCAGTGCCCTTGATTTACACAAAATGCCGTGATGTAGGCTTAAAACCAAGATCTCCTTGGAAAAAGAATAAAGCTTATTGGAGCTCAGAAGACTTGAGTAAATGGAAAGAAATATATGTCTGGACAGATAACCCAGCATCATAAAATTTTCAGTTCTGAAAAATGGATTGCATACAGTTCCAGATAATCTCATTAAAATGTCTATAATATTTATAGAAGTGATTCTAAAATTCTTGTGAAATATAAGTCCATGAAGGCCAAGCACGATAGTTCTTATAATCCTAGCATGTGGAAGGCAGAGACAGAAGGATTGCCATAATGAGGCCAGCCTGGTCTACATACTGATTTCCAGGCCTCCACGAACTACATAGTGAGACTTGATTTCAGTAAGTAAATTTGGATCGCTGAGGTTATTTTGAAAAGTATTAGAATACCCTCACCATGTACTATGTAGATACTTACTGTAGTCCCAGCACTCTGGAGACTGAGGCAGAGGATCTAGAGTTTGAGGGAGGTTTGGGCTACATGGTAAGACTGTCCCACCCGCCCCTCCCCAAAAGAAAGGAAGGGGAGAAAGAAAAGCATAACACAGACAATTCATATTTAAAATAGCACTGTTTATAATATATGATAAAGTTGCCTGGTGTGGTGGCCCATGCCTTTAATCCCAGAGGTAGGCAGAGGCCAGCCTGGTCTACATAGTGACTCCAGGCCAGCTGGGGCTGCTAGAGAGACCGTATCTCAAAAGCACCCACAAAAATAATTATATGATAAAGTTATCACCACTAAGGAGTGAATGGTATTAGTGCAGCCCTAGGTGGGTAAAAGGTGTAAAGAATAGTGCCCAGATACAAGTGAACTTGGTGCTTGTCAGACGTGGCCTCATGAGTTAGAGAAGTAACAACATAGTCACTTGTTTCTGGAATATTTCACTTGGGAAATTAAAATTATATATAATACTTCAGCATAATAAACAGTATTCCGAGGGATTTGAACACTGGATCGTGGAAAAAATCAAACTTGGAAATCGTTGAGGCAAAATACTGCTGCTGGGCATGATGGTGCAATACCTATGATCCTAGGAATTGGGAGGCAGAGGCAGGAGAATAGGGAAGGCGAGCCTTGACTACATCGCACATGAGATCAGCCCAGACTATGTGAGACTGCATCTTACAAGTACAGGGGGAAAAGAAAATGTAGGATATTATCTAGAACTTCAAGGTGAGGAAACCATTTTTTAAATATAATTTTAAATATAATGGAAGCCTGTAGTTCCATTTCTGGTTATAAAGGCTCTAGATACTTGTAAATTATAAAAAACAAACATGCCTATCAGTTGAAAACAACCTGGCTGCCCAGCACTGGGTTAATGGATGAATAAGATATGATATATCCAAGTAACGGCATAGCGATTAAAAACATGCCAATCTATATTGTGTAACATGGTTATCTAAAACAGTGTTTAGTGAAAAAAATGAAGATGATGAAATATATTGTATACTCACATAACTTGGAATGAAATCATCTATGAAGAATAGAACTGTTAAAATATGTATTTGTGTATATATCTACATATGTATGTAAAAGTACTTAAAATGGTTTAGAAAGATAACATGCTAAACTCCAAGATCCTGGGACTGGGAGGGGCAGTATTGCTCAGAGGGGACCTTTACCTTACAATTTTTTGTCTTTAAAAACACCAGTAGCTTATAAAATAAATCTTAAATGTCAGTGATGCTTAGTAGTTATATGAATGACTTGTCTTTTTTTCCTAATATCAAAATAGAGCAATCTATTCAAGACATTAAATATGATCTCTTGATCCTCTCTTGAAACAAATGAGCTACTTAATAGTGTTTCTCTGGTTATTTCTCACAATTAACTAGCTGAGGGAAACCTGTTGCCCTTAAAATGCTCTAATGGACTCATGTGCTTTATCAGATGTTGAATTATTCTACCAGAAATATTTCCATATGCTAGGCATGGCACATGCCTCCTAGCAATCCAGAGGCCGAAGCAGAGGCATCAAGATTTTGAGGCTGCTGGCTCCCTAGTGAGGTCCTGTCTCCAAAAACCAAAATCAGGTCCAGGGAGATAACTCAGTTGGTAAAGCCCATCCCTTGCAAACATGACCTGAGCTTAATCCCCAAAACCAGGTCCAGAGAGATAGCTCAGTTGGTAAAGCCCATCCCTTGCAAACATGACCTGAGCTTGATCCCCAAAACCAGGTTTTTTATTAAAAAAAATAAGGCAGTACTTGGTGACTTGGTGGTATACACATAGTTCTGGTGCTAGAGAACCAGAGACAGACGGATCCCTGAGCCCTACTAGCCAACCAGCCCAGCCTGATTGGCGAGTTCTAAGCCAGCAAAGGACCCTTTCTTTAAAAATAATCTGGATAGCTCCTGAGGTGTCCTCTAACTGCCACACACGTGTTTTCATGTGTGAATACACATGAACATACATACAAACCCAACCAAATCCAGAATACTAGCACTTAGAATGGTACTACTTACTATAACACGAAACTAGCACATTTTATTCTATGATTTCTTTGTTTTACATTTTAACATTTTTGATATTTGTATTCATCTCTCAACCAGTGATGTATTAGATTCAAGTAAATTTTTATCATAAATTTAAAACTATGAACTCAGCATAACAAACGCAGTGTGGTTTTTTTTTTCTTGTCAAATCCTAAATTTGAAAACCAGATGCCCCTTCCTGAGGTAATTAAGACTGTAATGTCAGTGCTTAGGAGAGTAGGGCTTTGCTGCAGGGAATACTCCCCGCTGGATTTTTAAAAGGTTATTCCTACACACATGTTCACCATAAGAGCATGGGAGTTTAATGTTTATCTCTTTCTTTTAATGAGCAAATTCTGTGAAAGTGTATCTCAGATATAGCTCAAGTCTACCAGTTTCTACTGGTGTATCTCTGGTCCTCACACTTAAGATAGGATGAAAGATATGAATTTACAGAGAACAGTCATTTGGTTTTAGCAAAGAAACTCTTCTTAGACTGGAGATTCAGTTTATACTAGGGTGCTTCATCTCATCCGGCAAGCTCAGTCATACTAGGGTGAGGGAGAGGTCCAACGATGTACCTAAGAAGGCCCTTTGAGCCTTAAGTGAAAATTTAAACTTCTGTTTTCTCCAAAGTCATGTGAAGGAAGAGGCAGAGGATAGAAAGTATATGAAATACACGCCAAATGAAAACAGAATTATGAAGAAGAAAAGCCGTGGAGAAAAGTGAGTTTAACCCCCCAAACCAAACAGAAATCCAGTGTATTATAACAATATTTACATAAGGTTCTTAGGGGACAATGTTGAAATTAGAGACCGTTTTGAAGTCTAAATATTAAGTGTGATTGCGAACTGAATTTAGCAAGAAGCCTTTTAAAGAACAATGTGAATGACAGCATTTCTTTATGGTTTTTAGTAACTTACTACTTTCTTTAAAATCAGTTCTGGCTATTTATGACAAGAATTTCAGTCCATCATCCAAAATTGCCTAATTATCGTCATGGCTGTACTTCATAGTTGTCATCTAAAGATCCATTTAGTGACGTCAACTTCAATCAAATGCAATTAATGCTGAAATACAAAGATAAAATCTAAAGGGGTTTTCCTCTTGTTTGGTCTGTATCTGATTGTCTAGTACTTTTGATCTTGTAGTGGACATGATGACTAATCCATTGTAGAGGCTGGATTTTGTTACACTTCTTGGAAAAGTATTGATTTTTTTTTTTTCTTCCTCAAAAGCAGGACTTTGGCTAAACTTAAAACCCAATCTATCTCTCCTGGGGTAGGCAGTAGGAGATATCTATTTTTTCCTTCAATTTTCTAGCTCTTCATTTCCCTGAGCTCTTTGGAGTTCCCCTAAATATGTGAGGCTTGGGTACCCCTCAAAGATTTGCTTGTTCTGAGGCCAGTGAGATGGCTTAGCAGGTAAAGGCACTTGTGCCGAGCCTGAAGACCTGAGTTCAGTCCCTGGGACCCACATGGTGGAAGGAGAGAGCTGAGTCCTCCGACCCCCACACATGTGCCTCTGTACACACTTCCCGCCCCCCGATCCCCATTAAAAAGATTTGTACAGATTTGATATGAATGTCTTGAGTCTCTTCTCTGCAGGAAAGATGTCAGCTATCTTTTGCCTTTTTCTTCTTTTTGAAATGAGCTCTCATGTATCTCAGGCTATCTTTCAGCTTGCTATGTAACCGAGGATGACCTTGGAACTCTTGATCCTCTGCCTTTACCTTCAGGTACCAGGATTACAGGCATACCCCACTATACCTGCTTAGATATTCTTAGTAGGCCAATCTAATGTTCAATTTATGTGTATGAGAACTTCGCTTGATCTCTTGGCGCCTCAGTATCAAATCTATCACTATATTATATTATACTTTGACACTTTTGGGTGTTCTTGGCCTTTTTTTCCCAGCACATCTTTATAGAATTCAGTCCCATTGTTCAGATACTTCAGGAGCCTTGGAGCCTCAAGCTAGCACGCAGAGGTTATTTCCTTGAGTCTGTTAGGTCTTTAAACCACAGGGCTGCAAGTGCCCTTAGAAGAGAATCTGCAAATGTTACTGTATCTCAGAATACGTAAGAGTCAGCTCTGATCCAGTTTTTGCCTGGTTTTAATTGTTCCCCAATGCTTTCAGCTTAGTTTTCAGAATTGTGTATCTTTGGTAGAGTTCATGCTTAGCATGCTCCAGGCCCTGGGTCAGGTGTCCAGCACCAAAAAATAATAAAAATGACAATTGTAATAGTATATGTCTTTCCAGATTTCTAGTTACCCTGTTTGTGTGAATTACTTTGATGTAAGCTAATTTGCCATTATTGGAAGTAAAACTAGGTGGCATTTGAGAAAAGATCTGAAGATATCAAGGGAAGGAAACATTGAAAATTTTGCATGAACATTTAGCTTTGCTGGAGTAGCCATGGAAACGAGATTGAAATGCTCTCTGTCTTGATTATAGTAATAGTCATGTGACAATAGACATTTGTCAAAAAATACTAAATCCCTTCAAATAAGTTAAATATCCTTGCATGTAAATTTTACCTCAACAAAACTGGTTAACAGTGTTGAGCAAGGGGGGCTATTTAGCAATTCAAAAAAGAAAGTTCAAAGACCCGGGTCAGCAAGATGGCTGGCTCCACAGGTAAAGTGCTTTCTGTCAAGCCTGAGGATCTGAGTTCGAGCCCCAGAACCCATGTAGTAGAAGGAGAGATCCAACTCCTACAAGTTGTCCTCTGACTTACGGTGGGGGGTACGTGTGTGTGTGTGTGTGTGTGTGTGTGTGTATGAGAGAGAGGCACATGCATACATGTAAATAAGTGTAAAAAATTAAGTATATTATTATCTAAGAAAAAGTTCAAAGACCCTGTGGTGAGTCATGCCCGTCACATTCATGGAATTGTGAGGACGTTAAAGAGCAGGGAGGGGGTGGAAAGCGATGCAGTTCTGGAAGTGATGGCAGGCCAGTTGTAGAGCTTTGAGGAGGAGTCTGAGGAAGGATTGACTTCGATTCTGGAGGGAATGGGAACATTAGAAGGCTTTGAGCAGAGAGAGGTCTGGAGAGGTGGGTCAGCAGTTAAGAGCCCTGCTGCTCTTCCAGAAGATCTGAGTTTGGTTCCCAGCAGCCATGTCTGGCAGCTCACAACTGCCTGTAACTACTCCTGTTCCAGGGAATCTGATGCCTTCTGGCTTCTACAGATGCTCACATGCATGTGATATGTAAACACACATGCACGTAAATAAAAACAAATCTTAAAAAAAGAAAAAAGACTTGGAGCAGAGAGCTTGTTCAGTTTGACTTCTACCAGAGTTAATAATAGAAAGTAGAGGAGATGTGGAGCCAGAGACACAAATCAAGAGTCCCTCAGTCCTGCTGGCTTGACATTGACAAGTAGTTATTTTCTTGAGTTTTTCAAGGGCGAGCTACAAAAATTACACAGTAGATTTGCTGTGGTCTCAGAAGAGAATGGGTTACATCTAGTTTGGCCTAACATGAAGCAAGTACATTGTTGACATGGAAAGGCTGCGTGTGTGGGTCTGGATGGACAGGTTCATGGGTTAAGTCCTCAGGTCCGGTAGGGGAGAAGTGTGGCTGGAGACGCGCTTTCCTCGGTTGTTGGAATATAGAGTCAGAGAGATCTAAGGACTGGTCTTTCAGAAGAACTTGAGCATTTATAGGACAAAGAGACGAATAGAAGCAGCAGGAGACAAGAAACAGAGAGTGGAATTGGCAGACGCTGCAGAGCCGGGAGCGCAGCGGGGACTACATCTAGCAGGGTGCTGCCCTGTATTCCTTCTCGTAAGTGAGCGGTGCTGGTTGTTGGGGACCTTGGCAAAAATCTAGTTCCAGTAAAGTGATGGTAACGAAGTCCTGGGCACTGCAAGGAAAGACAAAGCAGCTGTCCCACTCGGAGAGGTCAGGGTTTCCTACTTCTCCGCGTCTGCCTTTTCTCCCTCTCCCTGTTTGATTGAGCAAGCAAGATGTTGTTACACAAAATAAACACACGAGTAACAAACTTGACCTACTGAGCATATTTAAAATATGTACCTGAATACATGAGACTCTACATTCTTTAATGCAAAAAGTGCCTGTAGAAATTAATCATGAAAATAATATATTTCAAATATAATGATATTTCAACCAAATAACATTAGATTGAAATCTTAAACTGCTCTCTGATCACAACGCAGTTACATCAGGCATCAGTAAAAAAGCCTGAGACTTTTGAGTGTCCCCAATAGGAAAAGTATCAGCCTACTACTGAGATCATTCTAAAGGATATAAGAATTCCTAAAGGGACCAAAGATAAGATGACTTTAACAATAATATTAATGACTATAGATTAACATCAGTTTAAAGTATTAAAAATGTATCAAATGTGTGAAGATCTGCACAAATCAAATAATCCTAGAAAATATAAGTCAAAAAAATCGATACTCCCTTTTTATCGCTGGCTAGTTGACCAGCGGCTAGTTCTGCAGATCCGAGACTCAGACAGAAAGAATTAAAAATGCGTCCTCCCGTCTGCAGTTCAGGGTATCTCATAGAACTCTAGTAGTCTTTTTTTTTTTTTTTTTAATGTGTGGTATGAGTGTTATACCTGCATGTATGTAAGTGCACCCATGCCATGCAGTGCCCACAAAGGACAGAAGAGGGCATTGGAGCCCCTGGAACTAGAGTTACAGATGATTGTTAGCTGCCATATGGGTGCTGGAATTTGAACCTAGGTCCTCTGCAAGAACAGCTTAACCACTGAGCCATCTCTCCAGCCATATCTAGTAGTCTTACTAGAGGTTGCAGACAATCAGTTTATAAAGTTCTATACAGGATAAGTCTAGTTAGCACATCCAGTACTCTTTAGACATTTCTAATTTACATAAAATGTAGAGAAAGGTTTCATAATGCCAATACAAAAGCAGTCAGGCAGATCATGAATGTGTTTTCTTCAGGTTCCGATCTCTTTAGGAACATGCTAGGGGGCTGGAGAGATGGCTCAGAGGCTTCCTCCTTGTTTGGTGGAATTTACCAGTGATCACTCTGGGTCTAGTACTCTTTTTCACTGATATTAATCAGTGATTCCATGTGCTCTATTTTAACCCTTTTATACTTGTTCTATAGTTGTTATTCTCTTCCTTATTTTTTGTGTCTTTTTTTCTTCACTTTAGGAATATCTGTTGAAATGTGCCCAAGCTCAGGCATGTCCTCAGTGGCCTTAAGCTGTAGTCATGTGCCCACCAAAGGCAGGCCCGTTCCTTTTGCTGCGATGTCTCATCTCTGGCCTTCCTGTTTTGCTCTTTCTTAGAATTTCCACATCTCTTGCCATTGGCCATCTTTGCTTGCATTTTTCTACTTTGCTCTGTAGAGCCATTAGCACAGTACTCTGTTTTAAATCCCCAGTCTGACAATGTTCTTGTCATATCGGAATCTGGTTCTTCTCCTTGCTCTGTCACTTTAAACCCTGGTTTTCAGTTTTCTGTGCCTTCTAAATTTTTTTGTTGAAAACTGGACATGTCTTGGTAAAAGTGAACCCAGAAATTGCCCTTTAGTGACATGGTAGCTGAGGTGGAGAGCTGTCTCTAGTCCTAAGAGACTCAAGGTCTCGTGTCCTAGCGCCCCCATTCTGAAGTCACCTCATCCCGCCTTCCCTCTTTACGATGAGTTTTGCTTGTTCTGGAACTTCATAAAATGAAATTATTCCTGTCTTTGCTCTCAGTCTGAGTGAACTGGTGGCCCTGGGCCATGAAGTTCCATTGCTTCTCAGTTTTTACCCCTTAGATAGAACAAGATGACCAAAGGGAACCCCGGCCCCGGGCCACTTAGTGCTAATGACATCCCACTAGGTTAGGCCCTTGTATAAGGATCTTGGGTCAGCCTGTGAAGAACAGGTTGCTCTGGGTATGTTTCACAGGGCAGCTTTGCCCCTCCCTCTGCCAGATGGGCAGTGGAGATTTTCCCTGATCTTTACTTTAAGAACCTGCTGAGGCTCCTAGAGATACAATTCATCAAAGAAACAAGAAAAGGCTCCAAGTCCTTTCTTTCCATTTCAGTTGTTTCTTCAGACATACTGACCTTTCCTGATATTAGATAGGCTTGGGTTGAGGCTTACAGAGAAGAGCAGAAATTTTGGAGAAAGAAAACAAATCTACAGTTAATGTAATTTGTTATTCCTCGGTGCTGCCCACCCATCCGATGTGCACTGCTCAGCTAGACAGCAGACCGGGAAAGCACCCTGAGAACCATAACGAAAACAAAGCTTTTCCCGCATTTTGCCACGATTCGTTGTTGGGAAGCAGTTGACAAGTGCTTTCTTCCAGGTGCAGTCAGTGGTGGGGCAGAGGAAATGGGCAGCACTGGTTGCCCTCGGCTTTCCATGGCCTTGATCACTTTACCACTTTCGGCAATTGGATGCAGAGCACGTACTGACTGGGCCTCCCCAGCCCGAGTCCCGGCACATTTACTCAAGAGTATAGTTAGCATGTGTTTGGGAAGATGTCAGTGCAAATTCGAAGAAAACAGACATCAGCCTAGTCTTCAGTTTCCCAGAAGCGGCAGCTGCCTCCATCAGTTGCGTTGGTTCGTTTTGCTTTTCATTGTTTCAGTTCCCTTGGGGCGTCTCTGTGGCCATGATGAAGCTGCAGCTGTCAGGGGCAGCTGTCGTACTGCTCCAGGGATTTGTAGAGAAGGCAAGGGAAATTGCTTGGTGTAGAGTTTCAGCTTCCCAAACTAAGCCATCTACTTACTCTTGCTAATTTAAGAATGTTTAGTGTGACTTTGAGAGAAATCCAAATGCCGTCAGCATCTGAAAGCATCTTGGGTTTTGTGACAACTTTAGTCTGTACTTGGCATTCAAAATGCTGTTAGCATGCCAGTCTGAGCGGGCATTAAAGACCTATTGAAATGCTTGAGCCCAATTCTAATAACCCAAACTGATACCACCATCTTTATCTTCTAAATAAAGTCCATTTTATTTTTATTAAAAAAAAAAAAAAACTCAAAGTGTGGGGTTCCCCTGATACTGGGACTAGTTGGGATTTTAGCTTTAGACTTATGCAAATTGATTCTCTAGGAACTCATCGATTATAGTTAGGATTCTTTTTGCCTGTTGTTTTCTATGGCTTCTGCTCTAGTCAGTTACGAAGTTCATATCTGCCTGTCTCTTGGGTATTGGGAGCAGCAGTTTGCCCTGAGACATCACTGTTCTGATGGATCTGAGAAGACATTTTTTTTTTAAGCTCTTGCTTGTTAGAACAGAATGACAATTTCCAAGCTTTTGTTTTCTTTAAGGTCTCAGATAGAAAACTTGAGAAAATGCACTGCCATACCCATCCAGCCACTCTTCAAGTCTCCTGTGTAACTGCTACCGTTGGATACCATTGACTCTCGGAACACCTGAGAGAATCCTAAATTATCAGCTGCCCCATTATCCCATACATGTGACTTAAACATGCTAGGAAAAAAGGGAGGCTTCTGGAACTTCTAAGCTTTTTATGTGCCAGCCTATTAAATTAAAATTAGTTAAAAATTAAATTAAACCAGAATATTAAATGCTCCATATTTTGGTCTGAAATAGATATGTAGGCCCTGGATTAGTCCAGATGTAGCAGGCTGTTTGCCTATTATTCATTCATTTCTTTACCAACCCAGGTCTCTAAAAATTCTCTATTCACATCCTTTAAGAGTAATCTTTTTCCTTTTAAAAACTGAAGCATTTAAACCAAGTGTGATGGCACCTACCTTTAATCCTAGCATTTGGGAAGCAGAAGCAGGCCTGGTCTACATAGCAAGTTCCCGGCGAGGGAGACCCTGTCTCAAAAAGACAAGTAATTAACTAATTAATTAACTGAAGCATTTACATAAAGTACAGATCTTAAGTCTGTATCTTGATAAATTTTGATACACACATGTAACTGCTCTCAGATGAAAAAACAGAGCAGTTGGGAGCTAGAGAGATGGCTCAGTGGTTAAGAGCACTGGCTGCTCTTACAGAAGACCTGGTTCAGTTCCCAGCACCCACATGGTGCCTAACAACCATCTGTAACCCCAGTTACAGAGGATCCAGCACCCTCTTCTGACCTCCACAGTCATTACACATGCATGGTACAGTTAACATTCAGATAAAACACATGCACATAAATTTTAAACAGAGTATTTCCATTCCCCTAGAAAGTTCCTGCAGTTCCTTCCCTCTGAATCCCATCTTCATGGATTAGTTTTGCTTATTCCAGACTGTCATATTTATGGAATCATGGAATGCCATTGGCATCTGGCTTCATTTGCTCAGATATCACAAGTTTTAGCCATATTGCTGTCTCAGTAGCTTCTTTTTATTAGAAAGTAATAAATCACAGTTTATCCAATCACCAGTTGATGAATAGTTGGGTAGCTTCCACTTTGGGAGCTATCAGAAAGCAAGCTACCACCGCATATGTATGAAAGTCTTTGTACAGATATTTTCATTTCTCTTGTATAGATACATAGACAAGATTGCCTGGGTAACGTGAGACATGGGTGCATAAAAACTCTTCATTCCATATGAGTAGTTTCATTTTTTGTTCTTAGCTTGAGAGGCTATGGAAATAGTAGCCACAGTGGTAGTTGTGACGGATGACTGCACCAGCAAGTAACAGATGCATGTCAGCTGCACCAGGCTTTTAGGCAGAGCGCCAGTGTTTAAAACCCTGGCAAAGCCTCAGCAGCTGCTTCTGGGGCATAACTAATGACTGATCCCGAGTAATAACCAGCTGCTGTTTCTTCACTAACTAAATTTAACAGCTGAGAACAGCACAAAGAGCCATTTTATGAAGGATTCCCAATATAGTCTTTGTTAAGTGAACTTGGCAGAGGTCTGTACTGTGATTGGTTCCCTATTTCAGAATTGTTCCTCCCTGTTCATGATCCCGCCACCTTTTTCCTTTTTAGAGAAGGCATTTATTAAAAAGTATTAACACAGCAGTATGGCTGGGTCTCTGAGGAGAGTTCAGGCCCATCTAGTTCAGAGAAATGGGGGAAGTTCTGTGCTATATGATTGTTGGAGTCCATAGTATACACTTGTGGTCAGGCTGGCTCTGATTCCTGGAGGGATTGGGGGCTAGGGCTCTGTTAGCCTTGGACCTGTACGCAGAATCAGCTGTGAGGGTGGGGAGAGCAGGGATCTAGAAAAACAAGGTAATGGAAGAGTTTTCAGAATGGCAGAGCCCTGGCTAACATTCCTAACACTCGTTATTAGCTAAGTGAAAGTGGGGTGTGCTTGTCACTTCTAGTTCTTTCCAACTGAGGGATCTTGGGATAGTCTCTGGTGTGGGAAATCTCGAGGGAGGTGGACGGGAGGACGTGGCATTTCTTTACAGTGCAAAGGCCCAAGTCACATACAGATTTGTTATATTAGCCACTGAACTTTGTGAAACATTCTTTTTTCTTAATGTGTTTTACCTGAATGTATATAAGCACACCACATGCATACAGTGTCTTTGGAGGCCAGAAGAAGGCATTGGATCCTCTGAAATGAGTTTTAGGCAGTTGTTGGTTGCCATTTGGGGACTGAGATCCAAACCTGCATGAGCAGCGAGTGCTCTTAACCACTGAGCCATCTCCCTAGCCTCTTACTCTATTGTTGTTGTTGTCATTTTGAGACAGGGCCTCACACTGTAAACTAGGCTGGCCTTGAATTTGTGATTCTCATACCTCAACCTCCCAAGTACTGGGTTTACAGGCATGTACCACCATTCCCATTCTCTGGAATGTTACTCTCCGAAGAAAGCATATTGCTGGCTATAACTTTCTAAGGTCTGCTGTTGGTTTCTATGTAGTGTGGATGGGAGTTCCTTAAAAAAAAAACCAGTATTGAACATGAGGGATTCTGAGCTAGCCTGATCTTTATATTAAAATGGTAACATTAAGATGAACTCAAAAACTGACTAACTTTGCAATAGACAAAAGGTGTGGCCCATAAGATAAGTGATGTGTGATGTAAGACGGGAAGAGGGTTTGTCTGCACACACCACGCACTTCTACAGCAGAAACAAGCTGAGTGCCCTCTAACCAAATTCACTCTCCCTCACCTCAATGCTCTTTGTTAGCTCCAGGTTGTTTTGTGATTTTGGTCAACTGGCTATAAGTTGAGGCTCCTCCCTCCTTGGGTTCAGTTACTTTGCTCAAGAACTCTCAGACCTCGGGAAGTGGGGAGATCAAAAAGAAAAAGAAGAATGAAAGGTTAACGTGCTGGCTGGAATGATTAATTCTAACCCCAGTGAGACACAGGGGTTGCTACACAGGGCAGTAGAGGGCTGGGCCTGGAACCCGGTTCTCTGGCGCTCTTAGTTGTGTGTGCAGCAGGTAGAGAAGGGACCACAGTGAAAACTGAAGAGTGCGTGTGATGATGGGACCACAGGGCGCAGGGGGGACACTGAAGGACGAAGGTGCTCCTCTTCCTGGTTCTGGTTGCTGCATTTTGCTTTTTCTTGTTCTTGCTTTATGTGGGACCACTCAGAGATCCCTCTCTCCCGCCTGGTGTGTGCCAGGGCATGCAGTCTCCTGGAGAGTTTGCATATCTGGCCTGAGGTGATGACCATCTATAAGTAGGTCCTCTCTACTCATAAGAAGCTGCTTATGCTTCCAGTAGCACACCAGTTTCTCCGCACCTCCCTGTCAGCCTGAGCTTGCATTTGCTGCAGAGGGAGTTGTTCCTGCAGTGCTTGTGATGTGGGTACTGCGTATCTCCGTCTTCAGCTCACAGTGCTACATGTCTGGCAAGGCCACAGCCACCACTCCTTCAGTGTTGTTTGAAATGCAGCCTTGCTGAGGAACTGCCTTCCAGGCTTGTCTTTCCTTGGATAGTGCCTGTCCCTCAGCTCTAAGGAGAGGTTGCGGAGCTCTCTTCACATCCTTAAGTTCCTCTCCTGTTATTGTTTACTAATTCTTTATGTTTAAATTCCTTTGCATTCTTTGCTTCCTAATGGAACCCAAACCAATTGAAACTAGAGGAACTTGATTACATGTTTGAAAAGCTTCCTTCTCATCCATTCTTGGGAGAAGTCCTCCATCACCATCTTCACCTTCACTGTGCGTAAAACCCAGCTCTGAAGACTCTTAAAAGGTAGTAAAGTTCTGTATCAGGCATTTGTGTTGGATTCTCTGACAATACCACCAGAACCAAATGATCAAATTTAGTATTGTCAGTAGTAGAATGACTTGATTTCATGTGTCTCTTGGTGTGATGCCACAAAGACACAACATTGGTTATGCAAGTGTCTTTATTGAATTCTTTAATCTGAATTTTGCATAGAGGAAACGAGCAGACAGATCCAGAATGTGAGACATTCTGTAGGACAACGAACCTAGATTCTTTTTGCTGTTGTTTTTATTTTGTTTATTTTTGTGCATTTCATCCGTCAGCCCCTTCCCACATTCGCACCCCATAACCCTGCCACTGGATTTCATGCATCTGTCGTACATATTAAGGCCTTTTGTACTCAGATGTCCCTCGGCGCAAGTTCACCCACTGGAGTCTCGTCACAACGAGCTGGAGCAGGGCAGCAGTGTCACTTTTATCTTGGGAGTAATCCACAGCTGTCTAATTGGATTTAAAGCCCTCTCGGTGGGAAAGAACTCATGTGTGGCACTGTAAACACAGCTGGAGAGGTCATGATCCTAGAGAACCCTATCTCTGTCTTACCTCTAAACAAAAAAAAATTTTTCGAGACAGGGTCCTCCTGTAGCCCCAGCTGGCCTTGATCTCACAGAGATCACCTGCCCCTGCCTCCCAAGTGCTAGGATTAAAGGCATGCGCCAGCAGCCTAGATTCTTTAAAAAAAATATTGATGGACTATGCATTTGAGAGCTGGGAGGGTTGGGTGCCCTCTGAACAACCTTTGCCTACATTGACCAGAGTCTCCTGGACCTCTACCTCAAACCCCAACTCTCTGGAGAGCCTCTGTGACTCCGTGTGCTTTTGAGTGCGGCAGTAAGGACCACAGCCACCACCACTCTCTCCACCCTCCCCACTCAGTGGTTCTCCAGTGCAGTGAATGGCGTCCCCCTTAGGCTGTCCCTGTGCTTGAGTGGGAGAGTTCTAGAACCCTTAGAATTCCCACTTTCTTCTTAGGTGCAGGGAAGCTAGGCCCCTAGAGGTACCTCAGCCTACAGGCCCACCGGGCCAGGCTGTGTCTTGGAGCAAGACTTGGGCTCTGTGAGTGTCAGATGCTCGGGCTAAAGGCACCTGGAATAGGCTCTTTCTCCCATCCAGGTACCAGGCCCTACTCTGCTTACCTTCTGAGATGAGATCTAGCTAGGTAAAGCTGGTATGTCTGTAGACAGCTCTTTCTTAATGAGGACTAAAGCTACCTCTGAGACCTTGTCCCAGGACTCCAATCTGGGCTCTAAGGTCACCGCCTTACTAAGTAAGGATGGGAGAGAGTGGTGGGGTTATAGGCCTCTTTGGTCTTCTTCAGTGCCATGGGAGGGTTGCGGTGCCAGGGGTATGCTCTGACTTGCCCGTGGTTTCTCAACCATTTCCCGCCCTTTTCTTTCTCAGAGTCCAGAAGAGTTGGAAAGAAGAGTTTCGCTTACAGAGACATGGATGAGGTAAGTGCATTTGCCACTTTCTTCTTGAAAAGGGTTTCTTGACTTTTGCTATTATTAATGCAGGAATCTATCCACAGGACTTGTGTTAGTGATTTGGAGAGGAGGAAGCCATTTTGCAGAGCAGTTTTCCCGGGTCAGCCGTAGGGCACCTGCTTTGTGCAAATTGTCCTATGTTAGCTAGAATCTCCGTTTCCTAGGATTTTTGTTCATAAGGAAATCTTGGTAGAGCACCCACCCTGGTGATTTGGCAAGGAAGTTGAAGAACAGAATACAGTTATTTCAGTCCACTTTGCTGTCCCTTCTAGTGTCACTGTAGTGGCCTTTATGCTTACGAACTGTCACAGCCTAGGATGCCAGCCCGCCCTCTTCAGCTCAAAGTATTTTTCCCCAAGGCAGAGAAACCCAATTGTACTCTTTCTAATGATTAAAGAATCATTAGTAAAGCTGGGTGTGGTAGTGCACACCTTTATTCTCCACAATCAGTAGGCAGAGGCAGACTGATCTCTGTAAGTTCAAGGCCAGCCTGGTCTAAATAGTGAGTTCCAGGCCAGCTGGGGCTACAGGGAGCCCCTTTCCTTAAAAGACACCCCTCCCGAAAAAAAGAATCATTAGTAAAGATATAGGATTGGATATAAGATACTCATAAAAAGTGCAAAATTTATCAAGGATATTAGAGGCCTCCATAGTACCACCATCCAAGATACTCAGCTGTTAATGTGTTCAGATTGTTTTGTCTGTACATATGGATGGTGTATGATTTTGTTTTCAGTGTAAGATCGTACCAACAGAAACAAGTACCCTATTCAGTATTTAAGTCACTCATTTGAGGCTAGCCCCAAACTCACAGATATACCTGCGCCTGCCTCTGCTTCCCAAGTGCTGCAATTAAAGGCATGTGCTACCACAGCCAACCTTTATGTATACTTTTTAAATGGACTATTTATTTATTCTTTGACAGTTTCGTATATGTAAGTGATGTATCTTGATCATATGTCCCCCCAGAGACCCCCCAACATTCCCCCTCTCTTCTTCATGTGCTTCTTTTTGTTCCTATAACCCACTGAGTTAAGTGCTGCCTGCTGGAATGTTGGCTGATCTTGTGGCTTGATCTCATGCAGTAATCATAGCTGCAGTGAGTTCATGAGTACATTAGGCTTGTCATGACTAGAAGACAGCATTTCACAGCACTCCTTCTGTCCCCTGGCTTTGACATTCTTTCTACCTCTTCAACAAGAGCCTTGGGCAGGGGTTGCTATAGATATCCCATTTAGGGATGAGCACTCAGTAATTACTTTTTCTCGTTACTTTGAGCAGTTATGGGCTTCTACATTGACCTCTGACCACTGCAGAGAGAAGCTTCTCTGGCCAAGGTTATGTACTCTTTTGGATTGTTTGGTTTGTGCTGTATATGGAGCCTAGAGCTTTGCACATGCAGGGCGAGTGTCTCCTACAGTTACATCCGCAGCCCTTGGAAGAGCTTTAACGCTCCAGTCTCTGAAACTAGGACAGGCTTTATAATGCCTGGTCAGTCCGGTTCACTGATCACTTTCTTCCTGGCATTTGAGGTAGTGGTGATTTTTATACTCAGTCACATCAGTGATGTGATGAAGATGTTCTAAGGTGACAGAGAAGGAAGTCGATTCTGTTAAGTCACTTGCCCCAAAGTTACACAATAGAGTTGGGATTTCTAAATTACCTACTAGTTTTCTTTGGGCATTTATCAAAGAATGCTATCTTTTTTGTTTATTTTAAGTAGCAGTTTATAGGTTAAGCACATTTTCTTTCTGTCATTTCTAAGCTGTTTTAGAAATGGTAGTCGATTAAGTGTGCTTTAACTTTCAGAGGTTTCCAAAATGGGGGTGTGGCTCAGTTGTAGAGTGCTCTCCTAGAATCCCCCAGTGAGGGCCTTAGGAGTATAGCTGTATTATAGTGCTTGCCTAGCATATGGAAGCCCTGGGTTCAGTCTTTAGCACTATAAAAGCATAAATAAAAATAGCAATATTTATTACATAAGATGGAATGGGATTCACCATGATGACTATTAGAGATTCTATGGTGGTATAGGAAAGTAATTAAGCTTTACTATTTGGGTTTGGAATCTGAGATTTTGTTGTTCTCTTGAGCCTGAGTTTCAAAGAAACTACGAAATTATATATAT
Organism: Eospalax fontanierii; assembly: GCA_035773235.1. Taxonomy (NCBI): domain Eukaryota; kingdom Metazoa; phylum Chordata; class Mammalia; order Rodentia; family Spalacidae; genus Eospalax; species Eospalax fontanierii. Next base: position 12,382,680 of record CM069554.1, read on the forward strand.
TATATATTATATTCACTTTCAGAGATAGGGTTTGTAAGGTATTTGGGAATAACTTAAGATTTATCGCCCAGCATTATGCTGCATGTCTTTAATCCAGCAGTTAGGAGACAAAGGTAGGCAGATCTCTGTGAGTTGCAGGCAGCCTGGTCTACATTCATTGGTTAGCAGTCTTCTGGCTTTGGTGTTTACGTTTTTGCAATATTCTAGATCTCAACCTTTGACTAAAGCGTAGCTGGCAAAGATTTTCTCCCCTTTTGTGGGCTCTCTGTTTACTCTGTTGATCGTTTCCTTTGCTGTGCAGAAGCTTTTTAATTTCATATAATCTCATTTGGTGGGACTATTTTCTGTGCTATGGGAGTCCTTCAGATGTATTCCTTGTATTGTTCTCTGGCAATTTCAGTGTTTCCAGATTTTTTTTTAAGGATTTGAGACTGGAGAGATGGCTCAGTGGTCAAGAACACTGTCTGCTCTTGCAGAGGACTGAGGTTCAGTTCCTAGCACCCATATGGTGGCTAATAACCATCCATAACTCCAGTTCCAGGAGATACAGCGCCCTCTTCTGGCTTCTGAAACCATTTCATGACACAGGTGCACTTACATGCAGACAAAACATTCAAACACATAAAATAAATTAAAATTTTTAAAAAGGGTATGGGGCTGCTCTTGCAGAAGGCCCAGGTTCGAATCCCAGCATTCACATGGCAGTTAACCATGTGATTCCAGTTCTAGGGGATCCAACACCCTCTTCTGACCTCTGGGGGCACTGCACAACATGGGTGTACTTACATGCAGGCATAACACTCATACATAAAATATAAAATACTCAAATATTTGACAAAGATGCAACAGATCATAAGAAACAAGCAAGAAAATATATGTATATACACACACACATATATATATATAACACATACACAGAAACCAACAACGAAGACAAGATAAATAATAATGAGTTGTGGATAGCCCTGTTCCTATTTGTACTTGTTTATTTTGTTTTTTTAGTAGTTCAGGGTGTGAGTCCCTCATGAAATCCAGACAGATGTTGGATGGGCTGAAGTGGAGCCTCGTCCCACAGTTGCTGGACTCACTCTTGGGACTGGCAGGAGTGAGTAAGGCCTTGTCTAGTGGATGCCAATCTCCCCGTGGGACAGGGCAGCAGAGGTGGGGTCTCGTCCCACAGGTGCTGGTCTAACCTGAGACTGTCCTTAAAAAGTTCTTCCTGGGAGAACAGAGAGGACGCAGAGAGCAGGGCGTGCTGATCACCGAGGCCTGTGCTCTCGCATGGACTGCCCACTTAACTGAGAAACATCATTTGTCTGGACTTTATTTGGTGCTGGCCTGCCCAGCTCCCGAGTGGGCTCCTTTGTTTGCACAGAGCAGCCTCGTGCAACAGCGCTGTGTGGCTCCACCACTCGTCCTTCCCCCTGCCTTTGCGTCGTCTTCAGATTGTGTCCGTTCTTTCACAAGGGATCTGTTCGCAGTTTCAGACCTTGAAGTTCAAAGATGTGGTCATTTACTTCTCTCGCGGTGAGTGGGAATACTTAGACCGGAGCCAGAGGAGTCTGTACCGAGATGTAATGCTGGAGAATTACAGCAGCCTCATATTACTAGGTAAGTTTCTCCACCCGAATTTAGAATAGCCCTGGCTCCTCTGGAACTCATTATGTAGACCAGGCTGGCCTCAAGCTCAAAGACCTGCCTGCCCCTGCCTGGTGGATGCTGGGATTAAAGGGATGCACCCAGAAACTCCCAGCTTTTCTTGAGTGCTTTGAGAGATTTTCTTGAGTGCTTTTCAAGTTCCAGGTTGAATGAGTGATTTGTCTTTTATGAAGCTAAAAATAGGCGGCTGGAGAGTTCCTGGGACCCAGTACTCTCTTCTGGCCTTGATGAGCGTTCATGCACATAGTGCACTTGCATACATGCGAGCAAAACACTCAAACACATGAAGTTTTTCTAAACGGGCCTCCTTGATGGGCATCTTTTTCTTCCCCATCCCTCTGGTTTTTTGATTCTTAAGCCACGTGCTTCTCTTTTTTCTTTATTAGTGTAGAGTGGCGATCGTGCATGTGGAGGTCAGGTGGCAGCTCTGTGGAGTGGGCTCTGGAGGTTGAAGATTCACGGGCTGGTGTTAATGTTCACACGACAGCAATACGTTTTTTTCTTTTGGCAGGTCTTGCTGATGATACTAAGCCACGTGTGATCTCCCTTTTGGAGCAGGGGAAGGAGCCCTGGATGGTTATGAGGAATGGGACGAAGGCAGAACGGCGTCACAGTGAGTGATGGTGGATGATATTTGAGAGATAGCGGGAGGTTAGCCTGTCTGTAAGAATTAGCATCTGTGAGCTGTTGGTAGGAAGCTCCCTGCCGGCCACAGGACTGAGCCTTGGGAAGAAAATAAGGACATTCCAGCACACGGCTCCAAATCATTACTGTCCCCTGTCTCACCACTCTGCTGTCCCGGTTCTCTCTCATTTCATAGTAATCCTGTGACAACCGTTTTGCCTGTGTTCTGGGCCTAGTTTTCTCTTGGCTTCTTAAACCAGCTTCGCTGAGATATAATTCATGCATCATAAAAATCACCCATTTAAGGTATGTGGTTGAATAGGCTTTAGTGTATCTGTGGCGTTGTGTAACCGTCACAGCCGTCAAATGATGACATATTTTACCACTCAAAACGAAAGGCCGCACCCGGCTGCAGTCTCTCCCCAGCATAAGCAACACCAAACGTACTTTGTATAGATGAGCCTGCTTGAGCATTTCATATTAATGACATCACACAGGACACTGTTCAAAACTGGCTTGACACCCCAGAATGCTTTTCAGGTCCATCTGTACTGGAGCCTGTACAAGTAACTCATCGTGTTGTTGCCCAGTAGGATTTCTCTCTTCACACTGTTCTGAGCACTGCTGCTATGAACGTTTGTCTGTAGGTCCCTTCCTAATTTGATTTCTGTCATTCCGTGATTTTAGAATACTTTTATCAAAGCAAATATAGCAAAAGAAAATGACAGATAACACGGGCCTCGAAACCAGCTGGGAAATGTTCCTTTGTTTCTGTCTTTTGAAAATGTTTTTTAAGAATTTGTGTTAAGCCAAGTATGGTGGTGTATGCTTTTAAACCCAACACTCGGGAGCTAGAGGCAGGCGGATCTCTGTGAGTTCAAGGCCAGCTAGGGCTTCAGGGATACCTGGTCTCAAAAGGCAAAAAAACACAAAGAATTCATATTAAGCGTTGGGCAGATAGCTGGGGCAGTAAAGTGCACATCTCGGAATCACGAGGGCCCAAGTTCAGTCCTCAGCATCCACATAAAAATGGCAGGCATTGTGGCATACTTGTAATCCCAGCCCTGGGAGGCAGAAGGATCCCTGGGGCTCACTGGGCAGCAAGCGCCAGGCCACTGAGAAACCCTCTCTCAAAAGAGGTAGGTGGCATTCCTTAGGATGATACCTCAGGTTCTGCTCTGACCCCCACATGCACATGTACACATGCTTACTTTTTTAAAAGTTTAATTCAGTCGTCAAGTCTTTTAGTCCTGATTTTAGTACATCGTTTATTTTGTCAGGTTCGCTGATCTTTTCAAAATCCAGCTTCAGTCTCACTGATTTTATGATCTTTATTTTACTTCTTTCTGCTTTAGTTTTAACTATTTCCCTCCTTTAGGTTCGGTTTGTTCTTTGTAATCTAGTTATGTACTATTTACAGCTTCGATGGTTGATTTGAGATCTTCCTTGCTTTTACTGAGGGTGTTTTTAGCTGTTTCTCGTAAGCTGTTCTTGTGTTAGGTGGATCTTATAAGCTTTACGTTGCCTTAAACTTTTCCTAGAATAGTTTATTTCCCATGGTTTCTTCTTTGGCTCAGTGGTTATTTAGAGTATCTTGGTTAGTTTTTACATATTTGTGAATTTCCTAAATTCTGATGGTTTTCTGATTTCATTGTAGTTATGGAACATATTTTATGATTTGTTCTCTTGAGTGTATTGAGATCTATTTTCTGACCTGGTATATCAGTTGTATGAGAAGACTATATTCTCATGTTATAGAATGGCGGGGTCTGTAAGTGTATTGTAGGTTTAGTTGGTTCATGGTATATCTAGGTCTTTTCTTTATTGACCCTCTGCCCAGTTATTCTGTCCTCTATGTGTTATGCCCAGAGAACGGCTCCTCAAGAACCACCACGGAGTGTATGCAAAGAGCCTTTATTCAAGCTTAAGCTTGGTCCCCCAGACCTCACCAACACAGTGGATCTGTTCTGAGAGCCCCGAGCAGAGAGGTTAGGAGTCTTTTATAAGTTTGAGATAAAGGAAGGTGGGGAATAACAGTGTTACATTCTGTTTGGTTTTAGGAGTCCGCGCGCCAAGCATATTTTAAATTAATTGGTTGTAATGAACTATATGCCAAAATTGCTTAATAGAGGTTTGGAGGTTTCTTATTGGTGGGTGCTGCCTTCAGGGCAAAGGAATGTGTTGATTATTATTCAGACCTTTTGGTAGTTTTTGTTTTAGCCTTATTTAATCTTGTGGCCTTGTGACTGCTTAGAAGGAACAAAGAATAATATGGAGTTATATTTATCCATTTTCTGACGTCCCATAGCCAAGCATTTTTACAGAAGCGAAGAGAGCAGTTATTGGGTTGAAAAGGGGTTCCAGGGGTCCCACATATGGAAGTAGAATATTGAAGGCCCTAATTTCTTTTTTTAAATTTGTGTGCATATGTGCAGTATCCACAGAGGCCAGGAGAGGGCGTTGGATTCCCTGAAGCTGTAGTTACAGGCAGTTGTAAGCCACCCAGTGTAGTACTGGGAACCAAGTGAGCATCAAGTGCTCTTAACCACTGAGCCATCTGTCCAATTTCCAGTCCTACTTCCTTAAATCATCCGCTTCTTGAGTTTTGGATGTATTGGGGGTATATTTACTGTTTTGGTGTCCCAGTTACCCTTCTCTCATCACTATAAAATCTTTCTCTCAGTTCCGATTTTTATCTTGGAATGTGTCGTCTGGCATTACTAACACTATTCCTGCGTGTGTCCTTGAGTCTAAGGTATGTCTCTGGTGGATACCATGTATTTGAATATGTGTATTTACTGGGGGTTGGTACACATATGCCATAAGGAGCAAGTAGAGGTCAGAGGACAACTCCTAACAGTTGGTTCTCTTATGTGGGTGGAATTGAACTTGGGCTGTCCAGCTTGGAAGCCTTTACCCACTGAACCATCTCATGGCCTAGATAACTTTTATAATCTTTCTGCCAGTCTGTCATTTGCTTGTAGTGTTTGAACTGTTCACATCTGCTGTGTTGCTGATAGTGTGGAATATATATCTGCGTTGTGATTTCTGTTTCCTGTGCGCTTTTTGCCGTTTTGTTCTTCGCTTCCTGCATTACCGCCTGCTGGGTTAAGTAGATATTTTCTAGAGTACCATTTTAGTTCTTATATTGTCTTTTCCCTTTTCTTCTGTTTCTTGAGACAGTCTCACTATGTAGCCCCGGCTGACCCCACATGGTTTCTCTTCCTACAGTTCTTGGAATAAGTTCTTAGTGGTTGCCCTAGGGATAATTAGCATTTTAATTTGAAACAGCTTAGAAGCCAGTCATTCTTACCAGTGCTCTAGGAGCTGAGATAGGGGATCCTGTGTTTTAAACTAGGCCAGGCTAAATACTGACCTTGCCTCAGAAAAAAAATAAAGCAAGTTGGGAGGATGAACTGGCAGCTGTGGAATGTGGGCAGACTCTAGAGTAGAGATGGAAGGGGAATCCAGTTCCTTACATGGGTTGCCTCTATTTCTCCTATCCTTTCCCAAGGGCTTCTGTGAGAAGACAACCCCCAGAACGTACCTGCCCAGTTTGCAGGACCTTGATATTAGGCGGTTGTGAGTGTGGACTTCTTTCCGGGAACGCAGAGGGCGCCTTGCGGTGCACAGCCCTTTGTATTCTAGGATTAGAATTAGCGCTTTTCAGTTTCCTATGGTTGTCTAGATCTATGATTTGTAACTCCAGATTTACCATTTGTTCAACTAAAATCACAGCCTTATGGCTCTACAATACTAGTAGCTGGTTGCTATTTTTTAAATAATGCCTGAGTAGGGCTTCTCTGCGCCCTCCCCCAAGTAGCAACACCCTTATAGTAGATCAAAACACGCTGTAGGAAATTCTCAAATTTTTTGTTTAAAAATACTACTCTGTAGTGTGTTTTGTTAAATTTGCAGCTCCTTGGAAGATCTACTTATAGGGTGTGCTGTGCAGAGATCCTGCACCAGAACCTTCATGGGGATCTGGAAGGATCTACGATGAGAAAGCAACTGGAATGATCTGTGGGGCCAGATGGTGAAAGCATTTCTAATAAAGAGTTCCCAGCATGGAACTGGAGGAAGCAGGCCAGCAGAACAAGTCTAAGTGCCGTTATTAAAATGCTTATTCTTATGCATATGAGTGTTTTGCCTGCGTGTATGTAAGTGCACACATGTCATGTGATGCCCCTGAAGGTCAAAAGAGGGCATCGCATCCCATGGAACTGGAGTTAAGGATGGTTGTTAGCCACCGTGTGGGTGCTGGGGACCGAACGCAGGTCCTCTGCAAGAGCAGCCTGTGCTCTTAACCGCTGAGCTGTCTCTCCAACCCCCTGAGTGCTTCTTGTTGTTTGAGACGGTCTTACTATGTAACCCTGGCTGGCCTAAACTCGCAGAGATCCACCTGCCTCTACCTCCAGAGGGGACTAAAGGCCTGCGCCACCATGCCCAGCCAACGAGTCCCACACTTTCAGTTGATGTAGTCATTGAAGCAAAAAATGAAAATACTATTTCAATCTTATAGTTGAGTATTTGGTGAAGGTCCCATAAAGGGCAGGCAGACAAACGATCAGAATCTGTTAGTTCAGAAGGGAGCTTGACGGATGGACAGAAAGGGATTAGCACAGAGAAGACACTCGGAGCACAGTGTGTACTGTAGAATCTACACAGTAGAAACAAGTGTATTTTTCTGTGTGTTTGAAATGTTTTACAGTACTGGAGAATGTAGGGGCTGGGGAGACGTCTCAGTGGTTTAGAGCACTGGCTGCTCTGGCAGAGGACCCAGGTTTAGTTCCCAGCACCACATGGTGGCTGACCACTCTCCGTAACTCCAGCTCCAGGGGATCTGCCACCTTCCTCACACGTGCAGGATCCACTTTAACAGAGGCAGCAGGGCTAACGGGACATGGCGTTGTGTGACCTGGGTGAGGTGTGGCTTCGGGCGAGATGGTACAGACACAGGAGAAGAGGAGAAAATTTGAATGTTTTGCGGCTAGAGATGAGATCTGCTGTTGGTTGTATTTAGGGTCTGTCTCTTCTAGGAAGTCGTAGGTGGCTTTGGAATAAACTTCCCATCTGAGTAGATTCTCAGCAAAGGGGTGGAACAGCTGCCTCCTCCTTCCTCTACGAGTGCTTCTCCTCTCCTCTAGTCTTGTTCTGTGTCTCTACTTTTCCCTCAGTTACAACATTAAGAGTTGTTTAACTTTTCAGCTGGGCACAGTGGTGCACGCCTTTAATTCTAGCACTCAGGAGGCAGAGGCAGGCAGGTCTCTGAAATCCAGGTCAGCCTGGTCTGCACAGTGAATTCCTGGTCCGTTGGGGCCACAGAGAGGCACTGTCTCAAACAAGAAAGTTGTTTAAATCTCTATTATGTTCAGTTGTCATTTCTAACTTACAACTGATCTTTCTCCTGAAATGTGAAAAATAACCTTCTGCCCTCTTGTTGCCTTGCAGATTGGGAGTCCAGAAGAGAAAGCAAGAACTTACCTCGGAAGGACAGTGACAGATCCAAGTCACTGCAACAGGCTGTAACAAAGCAAATACACTCCAGCCTTGAGGGCGCCAGGGCCAGAGGCGGCGGAGAGCTCGCCCGGCAGTTGGGGCGACAGCAGGAGGGACATTTGGGACAAGCTGGAGTAGCCTCTAGCGAAAGGCCCTCTTACAGTCGGTGCACAGCCCACAGCGAAGCCCATCCTGGAGACAAACCCTGTTCCTGCAAGAAATGCGGGTCACATCCCATTCAACACGAGCCACGTGACAAGGTGTTTGGCAGTAAGTCAGACCCGGTTAACCCTCAGAGACTCCATGAAAGCAGAAAGAGCAGCGGGCATAAAAGAGACGCTCTCCCTCCTGCCTCGGCCGCTGCTAACCCTCAGAGTGCTCCCAGTAGCGAGAAACCTCACAAGTGTAAGGAGTGCGGGAAAGGCTTTCACTCCGCCTCACAGCTTAGTCACCATCAGAAGCTGCACGTGGGTGAGAAGCCCTACACGTGCAAGGAGTGCGGGAAGGCTTTCAAGTCTACCGCCCAGCTCAGTCTTCATCAGAGAGTTCACACCGACGAGAAGTGCTTTGAATGCAAGGAGTGCGGGAAAGCCTTCACCCGGCCGTCACACCTGCTCCGCCACCAGCGGATCCACACGGGCGAGAAGCCGCACCAGTGCCGGGAGTGCGGGAAGGCCTTCCGCTACGACACGCAGCTCAGCCTCCACCAGCTCGTGCACAGCGGGACGAGGCGCTACGCCTGCAAGGACTGCGACAAGGTGTACAGCTGCGCCTCGCAGCTGAGCCTGCACCGGATGAGCCACACCGGGGAGAAGCCGCACCAGTGCAAGGAGTGCGGGAAGGGCTTCATCTCCGACTCGCACCTGCTCCGCCACCAGAGCTTCCGGCGCGGCTCGGAGCTCGCCCGCCACCAGAGGGCGCACGCGGGCGACAAGCCCTACCCGTGTGCGGAGTGCGGGAAGGCCTTCACCTGCAGCATGGAGCTCGTCAGACACCAGAAAGTGCACACCGGCGAGCGGCCGCACCGGTGCGCGGAGTGCGGGAAGGCCTTCATCCGCAGATCGGAACTCACGCACCACACGAGAAGCCACCGCGGGGAGAAGCCCTACGCGTGTCCGCAGTGCGGGAAGACGTTCGGGCGCGGCTCGGAGCTCAGCCGCCACCAGAAGATCCACAGCGGCGAGAAGCCCTACGAGTGCAAGCAGTGCGGGAAGGCCTTCATCCGCGGCTCCCACCTCGCCCAGCACCAGAGAGTTCATGCGGACCAGAGGGGCGAGTGAAGAACCGTGAGTGAAACCGGTCGACCGCAGAGCGCGCAGGTTCGTGGGGGGGGGGGGGGGGAGCGTGAATTGAATGAAAAACCTTCTAAGCCAGAAATGACTGAACACTTTGAAGCCGCATAAATGTTAGAAATTGGGAGGGTTTGTTTCAGAATTTATCATAAGGTGACAAACTGGGAAATTCGGGGAATGTAAGTGGGAATGCCCTTTTGGTGACCCAGAACCAAATAACCTCAGGGAATTCATGGCGGAGAAAACTAGGAGGGCGGTGAATATTGCAGAGAAATTAGCCCGCGGGAGATAATTCTTAGTATTCATAATGCACATGTCCTGCATGTGTGAGGTCAGCGTATTCATCTGCTCGTTCACACAGAACACCATGCTACTGTTAAAAATGCAGCACGTATTCTTCCGTCCCACTCAAATTTTGTCAACTATTTGTAAAATTAACTTTGACTGCTTGAACTGAGTCAACATGGGAAAGAACCGAACCATGTGTACTTTTTGCTTGCCCTTAACATTCCAGGGGGGGCACATCATTTGGCTGCTCTGAGATTCTCTTATAAATCAGTACTGTTAGCACTCTGTTTCTTAGTTATATTGTGAAGATTAAATATGCTTGTTTTCTATAACCGAATCCCGCTAGTATTTAAAGTATGCCAAGTGTAGTCAGGCACAGTGCGGTACACGCCTGTGGCTCAATGTGGGAAGCAAAGGCAGGAGGATCAGCAGTTTGAAGCCAGCCTGGAAACCCTGTCTCAAGGCAAAAACACGTGTGCCAAATGAGAGCTGCTTTATTTTCGTAGTTGTGAATTCTGAGAAATCATTCACGAGGAAAGCCTTACACATCCAGTAACTAGAGAGATGTTTTGCTTTATCTTCCTTTTCTTAGTGAATGTTCTAGACTTCATCTGAAGAAAAACTTAAAGCTTTCATTTATAGTTTGTCCTTCTGCTGATCTGGAAATTCATAACTTAAAGCAGCCCAGTGAGAGAAAGGTAGGTTGCTGTGAGGATGGAGGTGATTTACTAAGACCTTCCTAAGCCAGGCTTGACACAAACCAGTAATCCCAACACATGGAAGGTAAATACAGGAGAATCAGGAATTCAAGGCCATCCTTGGCTACATGGTGAATTAGACAGCAGCCTGGGCTACATGAGACACTCTTAAAAAAAAAATTCTCATAAAACAAAAGCCATGTCCTGATCCCTGCCCTAGAATTAGAAAATAACAGACTTTAGCCAAAATCCAAATCCCCACTAGAAGATCTGAGATACCTAAATCAATTTCTATTTTAATTAAGGCAAATTTCCATTAGGAATGAATACACAGTGAAGTTTGTAGACTATGAACAGGGCTGTACTGAGGACAATGAACAGAATTGATTCTATCCCACTCCATCTGCCCACCACCCACTCCTTCTGATGTTCAGTGGGTATTTGATCTAAGGTGTGCACATAAGTAATATTCGACTCTAGTAGGCAAAAAACACTAACCGAATGAAAGGCAAGCCCAGAACCTGAGAGACTTTCTGAAATGAAAATACCACATCTTATTTTAAGCAAAAAGAAACCTAGGATTCATGCCTGAGACAAAAATGAATTTGCTAACTGAAGTAAGGCTAGACATGGGCAAGGCGGCACGCCCTGCTCTGCACACGACATGTGTGTCCAACATAGAAGATCTGAGCAGGGTCCACAAATGGACTTTAGTTTTCTTTCCCAACAAGACCCAAGGAAATGGTCTTCGTAGCTACAGGGCGCACGTCTCTACTGCCATGTGGGACCTGATTGGGGACCATTTTGCAATCAGAGGCAATGATTGTCACAGGAATATGTTGTCCTCGTGGAATAATGAACTGCTCTTTCCCTGGACTTGGGAGATAATTATGCATACGTTGTAAATTTATGCACAGCTTTTACAGTATATCTCAGTCCTGGAAAATTATCTTTCAAAAACATTTTTTGCATATATATATATATACACATATATTCAACTTTAGTATTGTAAAATGTTTATATTTAGTTTTTTATAGTATATTTGACCTAGAGAAGCATTGTATTCTTATTTTCCTAACCATATTATTAAGATATATATTTAACTTTGCTTTAGTAAGACAGAGAAATGCTTGTTTACATTCAGCATCTAATAGTGTATTTTTATATCCTATTTTTACATAATTTGTCTGAAATCCTGGAAAAGTTTTCTTGAATAAAGTAAAAACCATGAAGAAACTGCTTAAGGAACTACAGTACGTAATTCCTCTAGTACCAAATTATCTGACAGCTAAAAATCCTCTACCTCTTCAGGATACAGAGACATCACAGATATGAAGGTAGCAAATGTTTTTTACCAGATTTGGAAAAGAACAGCATCCAACAGGAAATCAACTAGTTAAAAAATGCATGCATTTATGTTTAGTAGATGACTGTATATTTAACTAGCAGGTCAAATCGAGAAGCCTATTAAGAGGATCAGAGAAGGTTGGCCAGAGTATTTGTCGTCTGTCCAACTGGAAAAGAAAACTGGAAAGTAATAGTATGAAGTAAGTGGCTGAAAGCAATAACTCTGAACAGCAGACACCGCTGCGGTCTGCCGGACACCACCTGCTCTAGACTTCACATTTAGAAGTGGAGACCACTTCTGCCTCACACTGTAGAACAAGCACGTGTGTGCTGAATAAGTTAAACAGAAACATGCACTATGTGCTAAGTAAAATTCCCCAGCCTACTGAGAACCCGTTTATTGCAGGCAGTTCAGAAACTGTGTTTGAGAGGAGGTGCACGCTGCACATGGGTAGAGGCCAGCCTGAGGTTCATTCCTCAAGAGCCGTCCGCTTTGTTTTTTGAGACAGGACCTCACCAAGAGCTGGGGCTTAGCAACTAGGTTAGACTAGCCAGTGAACCCCAGGGACCCACCTGCCTCCTCAAGGATGGAATTACAAGTGCATGCCACTCCATCTGGCTTTTTTATGTGGGTTCTGGGGCTTGGAACTCGAGGTCTCATGCTTGCACAGCAAGCACTTTACTAAGCTATCTCCCCAGTTTATCAAGTATTTTTTAAAGGGGAGAAATGATTACCAAATTATATGTGCACTGATAAATCTATTTCTCCCATTTGTAACTGTTCTTCTAAGAGAAGAAGTTATACTCTTTACAGGAATTGAATTAATGAAAGCAAGAACTAGATGATATATTTATAACTTAACTACAACTTCTAACACTCTTAAGTGGTTAAAAAAAGTTGAAGGAAAGAAATGTTTAATTTTCTGGTCATGTATACATATTTTTTCAAGACTTTGAGTGTTCCCATCCAAGTTTATGTATCATGATCACCAAACCAAGAGTAGGCTACAGCGATTTCTCTAGAAAAATAAGACAGTATTCACGCTGTCTCCGCGCTGACGCTGTGCTGCCTTCGTCTCTTCCCGGCCGCGCACCCGCACTTAGGTTTGTTTTGCTCACGGATAAGCAGGGAGGGAGGTTTGAATGGGATGATGCGTCCTCAGTGGACGATCTGGTCACCTCCAGATCTAACTAGTTTTACAGAGTAGACAGGGTGTGTACAGCCCATCCTTCCACGCGTGATGTTCAGGTTTGTTCTACCATTACCGATTCACATTTACTGCACGCGCACTGTTGCATGTTGTTGCTTTTCCTTCTGTAAAGCAGGGGGATCCTCTTGGTTGAACTCCTTGCCTTAACATAATACATTTAAATGTAGTGGTTAGTGTCTTAGTACTGTCTGAAGCTGGGTTCATTTCCTGGATGTCAACCAGGACTGAAAATGTGCCTTCAGTGTGAACTTGAACTGCCGGTGAGCTGAGTACCTAGCTGGCCTCAGGGTCATTTGATCCATGTCTCTGTGAACTGCTTGTTACCAGTTTCCCTTTTCCTGAAACACTGGAGATGTTTTTCTGAAGCACTTGTAGGAACTTGGCCGAGGAGACTGTACTGTCGCATTTGGTGGCTTATTTTCTTAGTCTAGAATATAGAATACGTTCTTTGCCTTTGTTTATGGCAAAATAGTTAGCACATGTTTTATGAAGGCCAGACAGGAAATTCTTCAGGCTCTGGGCGCCACCTCTGCAGCACGTCGCAGAGACCATGTTCTCCGCAGAGACGGTGTTCTCGTCTTGCCGCTGTGCCCGCATCCCCTGCAGATCCCCGGCGATGTCCACAGCCATTCTTTTTTTCCACTTTAAAGATGATTGCTGCTAGTGTCTAGTGGACAGCGGCCAGAGATCCTGCTCAGTGACCTACAACACATAGCAAAGCCTACCCCGACTCCCCCAAAGATCCAGTTCCACCCGTCAGTTAGTCGGTTACCTTCTGGCCCTGAACAGAAAGAAATACCTCTGTACTCCAGCACAGCTTTGGCCATGGCCACGCTTGGCTCACCCCTTTGAAATATTTTTAACTGTGTGCTCTTTGATGGATTTTGTTTCTGAACTGTCTTTCACTCCAAGTAGTTTTCTATATTTTCTTCTGTTTTATGCCTTTAAATCTTCCTGCCTTGAAATACAGTAAACAGTAGCATCTGTATAATTACCACCCAGTATTTTTTAAAACATTGGTTTTTTGTTTGCTTGTTTTGGGTTGAAATTTTGTAAAAGAAATAAATCATTTTAGAAAAAGATGAAGTCTCTTTTTCTTTGTGGAGCCTCTCCCCCGTGCTTGCAGAGGGACTAACCTGGTGCACTGAGTATCTGTAAAATTAAACTTATTTTTACAAATGGATGAGTCATAGCATTATAGCTCTCTAAATAACACATCTTCCTGCAGCTCTCTTTATTGACAGTCTGCGGCCTTGACAGGTACCCATCTTCTCGAACTTGCACTTTTGTGTTTTTGTATAACATATTCATTGAGAGGAAACAATTGCAAGTTACATCCGTTCTATATATTTTAAGCACTGGGAGGTTTAATAAAGGTTTTTAAGAAATAGTCAATTGAGCCACAGAGATGTGCTTGTGGGCTGCATAGCCTAGGCAAGAAGAAAGGAAACAAGCCTGCGTAGCTACCACTGCCCCTAACCCAGTGTCAAGTGAGATGCTAGAGACGACCTGACCACATCAAGAGACCATCTCTCCTGCCCCGGCAGGGTGCCGTGTACCTCCACCACCCAGTGTGCTCATCTCTGCCTCCAGGTTTCACAAAGTGCCTGGAGAAGCTAGGCTGCATCTGCCAAAAGTAATGGAGTCCCGAGCACCTTTTTATCCAAAGGTACAAGTTTGTGCAACCCAGGGTAAGGGCCACAAGTACACTGGGAATTCCATAATGCGCAGGACCCGGGATGGAGATCAGATATGGTCCAGGATAAGGCCCACAGGCACACAGTGAGTTCCAGTAATTGTGGCAGAAGTTGTAGACCCACTGAGGAGGCTTAAGGTGTCTCAGAGTAAGGGCCGCAGACTCTGAGGGTTCCAGAACTCCCTGTGCATGTTGCAGGCTCAGGCAGGAGACCAGAGCTTACCCAGGGTAAGGCCCAGAGGCCCAGGGACTGGACCACTCACAGGAAGAGAAGGACCTATGAGAGGATGGGGTGGTGGGAAGGGCTCCACAACTGGGAACCCAGAGAGGAAACCTGAGCTGTCCTGGAGTAAGGCCCTGAAGACCCAGGCAGGAGGCCAAAGCTGACCGAGGACGGACCTGACCCCGAGAAGAAGACAGAATAGAGCCTTTGGTCTTAAATACCAGTGCCTTAGAGGATAAGATGCCTCAACCATGTTACAATTGATTCCTCTCTTTTTTAATATTTTTATTTTTATGTGTACGAGTGTTTACCTGCATGCAATGCCTTCAGAAGCCAGAAGAGAGTGTTGGATCCCCTGAAAATGGAGTTACAGGCAGTTGTCAACCACCATGTGGGTGCTGGGAATCGAACCCAGGTCCTCTGCAAGAGCAGCCAATGCTCTTAACTGCTGAACCATCACTCCAGCCCCTATTCCTTTCTTGATTATCAATGACTCCACTGATAGGAGCCTTGAATTTGAAAATAGTGAAAAGAAAAAAAATTGATCAAACTAACTCCGAGTGTACAAGTCCCATCCTAGAAACAACCACACACACACACACACACACACACACACACACACACACACGATACTGTGTCTTCTCCAAAACTTAGTAATCCCATGGTAATGGCTTCTAATGAGAATGACTTGAAGGAACTTCCAAAGATTTTAATTATAACCATACTCAAAAGAAAAAGCTGGAAAAATATGTCAATCCAAAATATAAAAATAGAATTAAAGAGATAAGAATTCATGAAGAAAAAAACAAACGATTCTACAAATGAAAAACTCAATAAGCCAAATTAAAAGCTCAGTGGAAAGCGTCATCACCAGTAGAAGGGGTCATGTAGAAAACAGTGTATCGTGGCCGAAAGAGAAGGCAGCAGAGTTAGAGCCCCCAGCGAACAGCAACTCCTTTAAATATAAGAGAGGCCTGGGATCCGTGAGAAGGCCACGTCTGAATGGCGGACATGAACGGAGAACATATACACATAAATCTTAAAATACCAACAAAAGCCCAGGACCCAGTGGATTCACTGCAGAATTTACCAAAACTTCAACGAATAAACACAAGGTCACCCAAATTAGTCCATAAAATAGAAATGATGGGTAGGTTTCCAAACTTTTTATGATGCCAGAATTACCCGGATACCCAAACCAGATAGACATCACAAAACAAGAAAATTTACAAAGCAATCTCTCCAACAAACACAGATGAAAAAGAGTCTCAAAAATATTCAAACTGAATTCAGGATCACATTGAAAAGATCATTTGTGGTGACCAAGTTGGCTTTAGTCCAGCAACACGGGGCTGGCTTAACATACGTATATTACATGTATCAATAAATGCAGTTCATCACATTAATAGAATAAATCACACAATATATGCAGAAAATCATAACAAAATCCAGCATCCCTTCATGATAAAAGTGATGGAGGGAGCAAAACTCTAATAAAACTGTATATGATAAACCTATAGCCATCATCATACTAAATGGAAAAAACTCAAAGCATTCCCTAAGATCAAGAACGACACAAAGGTGTTCATGCGTGCCCCTTCTCAGTATAGTGTACTCGAAGTTTTAGTTAGAGCAATAAAACCCAGAACTAGAAGTGGGTGTGGCGGCACATACCTCTAACCCAGCACTCTGGAGGAAGAGGCAGGGGGATCTCTGTGAGATGGAGGCCAACCTGGTCTACATAGCTAGTTCCAGGCCAGCTGGGGCTACAGTGAGACCCCATGTCCAGAGGGAGGGAGGGAGGGAGACGAGAGAGAGAGAGAGAGAGAGAGAGAGAGAGAGAGAGAGAGAGAGAGAGAGAGAGAAAGGATACAAATAGAAAAAGTAAATGGGACTGGAGAGGCAGCTCGGCGGTTAAGAGCACTGGCTGCTCTTACAGGAGAGGGTTCGAATCCCAGCACCCACACAACAGCTAACAACTGTCTGTAACTCCAGTTCCAGGGGTTCAATGCCCTCGTCTTCCCTCTGTAGGCATTGCATGACACGGGTGCACTTACATACATGCAGGCATTGCACTCATACACATAAAAACTAACAAAGAAAAAGTAAATGTATTCCCCTTTAGCAGATGATGATTCTATACATAAGAGATCATTAAATGCCCCCCCCACACACACCTCTTAGGTCTGATAAATACGCTCAGGAAAATGACAGGATACAAAATTTACACATGAAAATCAGTAGTCTTCCTAGATACCAAAACAGGCGTACTGAAAAAACAAAGACAGGTCCTGTTCACAATCGCCACAAAACACAAAATATGTAGGAATAAACCTAACCACAGAGACAAAAGACCATTACAGTGAAGACTAGAGACTAGAGAACGAGACTGAAGACACTAGAAGACGGGAAGACCTCCCCGTGCTCAGAGCAGAATTAGTCTTGTGAAAGTGATCCTCCTATCAAAAGCAATATACAGATTCAATGCAGTGCCATCAAAATTCCAAGGCTCTTCACAGACAGAAAAAAAATACAAATTTTTATATAAAGGCACAAAAGACCAAGTACTGTAAGTATTCAGTAGAGGACCAACAAGACGGCTCAGCCAGTAAAGGCACTTGCTGCCAACCCTGATAATCTGAATTTGATCCCTGGGACCCACACAATGAAGGGAGGGAGGGAACTGACTCATTCACACTGTCCTCTGCCCTCCACACACATACTACAGCATGAGCGCATACACACACATGTGCACACACACACACTTGCACACACTTGTTATGTAGACCAGGATGGTCTTGAATTCACAGAGATCTGCCTGCCTCTGCCTCTGTCTCCCTCCTGAATTCTGGGATTAAAGGTGTGTGCCACCATACCCAGCATGAACAGAAATTTTTAAAGATCCATTAGCACAGGAAATTCGACCAACAATCAACAAATGGGATCTTAGGGAACTAAAAAGCTTGAGTAAATAGAAGTCCAAGTGTTCAGAGAGAAAATCTTTGTCAGCTAGTCATCCAACAGAGGATTAGTGCCTAGAATACACAAAGAACTCAAAGAGCTAAACATTAAGAAAATTACCCAATTTAAAAATGGGCCATGGAACTGAACAGAAAACTCTCAAAAATACGAATAGCTAAGAAACATCCTTAGCCATCAGGGAAACAGAGTAAAGGTACTTCAAGATTTCATCTCTAGTCAGGTACACACCTTTAATCCCAGCACTTGGTAGGCAGAGGCAGGCAGATGTCTGTGAGACTGAGGCTACAGGGAGACTCTGTCTCAAAAATATTAATAGTAGTAATAATAATAATAATTGGGGCTGGAGAGATGGCTCAGCAGACGGGGGCACTGACTACTCTTGCAGAGGACCCAGGTTCGAACTCCAGTACTCACATGGAAGCTAACAACTGTCTGTAACTCCAGTTCCAGGGGATCCTACACCTTCTTCTGAACTCTACAGGCACTGCACAACACGGGTGCACTTACATGCAGGCATAAACACTCGTACACATAAAATAATATTAAAACTAATACTCAGAAAGCTAGTAGGATAGATATGAAACGAAAGAAGAGGAAGGAATACTGGTGTGAAAAGGCTTACGTGGCGCGGGGGCTTGGATAATAATGGGTGAGTTAACAAAACAAAGGATGTTCAAGAAAGCCGATGGAAACCCACTGATTAATAAGGTAGTTCCAAAACACAATTTTTGAAATGTTCAAATGGCGTGTACGGACAGACAGTGCTGCTCCAGAAGACACCTGGCCTTGAGCGCTGAAGAGCCACTGCCAGACAAGATACGTCCCTGGGGCAAAGGTGGCTGACTGTCAGGGTAACCAGCTGCTCTCTGATTGGATTTAAGGCCTGCTGCACAGGAGGGAATGTCACGCCTGCTACATAAATAGACTTAAAAGCCCATGGCTGGGGCGGGCACAGGCCCTGTGGTAGAACCTATTGCTATTGTTACCTTGCTAAATGGCCATGTTTTCAAATTACCTTCTAAATGTCTATGTTTACACCCATAGACAATTGCTGCTCTCAGCCTTAGTCAGAGAAGTTCTCTTTCAAGCGGACAGCAGATAATGCACAGTCATAACTGGTCAAAGTGCTGAGAAAAAGAGACTCGGTGCTTAGTCCCAAATAGGATACCTTCATTATTATGGTCTCAGAGTCGGGATCCAATCAGGCTCAGAGACCAACGTGTAGCAAGGCAAGAAACTTATTACGATTGCAATCGGGCCGACTTACTCTCCACAGGTGTAGGAGAGGGAAGCAGCCCTGAACGGAAACAACAGGATGTTTTTATAGGTCTTTCATGACCTTCTGCAAGCAAGCAAAGCCAAGCACAAAAGCGAGATTTTGTGGTTAGTCATTAGCACAAACTTATTTCAGTGGTGTAATGGTCGGTCAGCTCTGACTGGCCTCTATGGTCCACTGACTAGAACACCCTCTGTTAATTTAACATGAAGAACACAGACGTCAAGACTCAGATAAGCACCTTACCTTTAGTAAGAACTTATATCAAAAACAAAGCCGCAGGGAAAAAAACAAAAACAGGAAACTAACAGAAGTCAGAATGAGGTCAGCAAAGGGCCAGCCTCTAACAGCTATCAACTCCGTTAACCCCGCCAAGCCTCAGGGAAGACCACAGAAGAGGAAGCCGGCCAATGTCCTTGATGAGTATAAAAATAAAATATCTGCAGACTGAATTCAAAATCACATCAAAATCATTCACTAGGATTAAGTTAAGGAGTCACTCTAGAGATTCAGGGATGGTTCAACATCTGTAAATCAGTACATGTAATTAATCATATAAATGACCTCAAGGACAGAATCTCTTGATCATCTCAATAGAGGGAGAAAATGCCAACAATCTCTTCATGATGAAATTCCTGAAGAGACAGAATAGAGTGCGCGTACTTCAAAATAATAAAGTCGGGCGGGGGGGGGGCGCGGAGAGACGGGCCAGTGGTTAAGAGTACTTGCTGCTCTTGCAGAGGATCCAGGTTCAGTTCACAGAACCAACATACTGGCTCACAACCACCTGGAACTCCAATTCCAGAGGATCTGAAGACATCTGGCCTCCTCAGGCACTGCATGCACATGGTGCACATACATACATGCAAACACTCATATACATTAAAAATATTTAAGAAAAAAAAAAATAATAATATGAGGCTGGAGAGATGGCGACTCAGCAGTTAAAAACACTTGCTGTTCTTCCAGAGATACCAGGTTTGAGTCCCAGCACCCACATGGCGGCTAACAATCATCTGTAACTCCAGTTCCAGGAGATCTGAAGCACTTTCTTTTTCACCATGCGTACTTACATGCAGTCAAAATATTCAAACATATAAAATTAAAATAAATATTTTAGAAGTAATAACAATAAGGCTACATGACAAACCTACACCAATGTCATGCTAAGTGAAGAAAGACTCAAAGCAGTCCCACAAAAATCAGAACAAGGTTGTCCACCGTCTGTACTCCTAGTGAATATGGTGTGTGAAGTCTTAGCTAGACCAGTACAGCCAGAGAGAGACTATGAGAGAGATAAGCGGAAAAAGAAGTCAAAATATTCTTATTTGCAGGTGATATGAGTCTACACATAAGAGATCCTAAAGACTCCACGGCAAATTTTCTTACACTGATAAACATTTTCAGTAAAGTAGCAAGGAACAAAATCAACATACAAAATCAACATACAAAAATCAGTAGCCTTCCTACATACCAATGACAAGCATACTGAGAAAGCAGTCCCATTCACAACAGCCTCAATACATCTATAAAATAACTTGGAATAAACCTAACTAAGGAGATGAAAATTTTAAACCCTGAAGAAAGAATTCCAGGAAGACTCTAGAAGATGGAAGGACTTCCCATACTCATGGATTAGAAAAACTGATATTGTGAAAATGGCCACCCTACCAAAAGCAATCCACAGATTTAATGCAATTGTAATCAAGATTCCAGTGCCATTCCTCACAGAAATAGAAAAAAGATTCATTCATATGGAAATATATAAGACCCAGGATAACCAAGAGCCATCCTGAGCAAAAGAATACTGGCGGTCTGACCACACCTGAATTCAAGTCATAGTACAGGGTCGTGGTAAAAGAGCTGGCAGGGGAATGACGCCAAACACAGAGACAACCAAATAGAACAGCGAACCCAGACGGAAGCGCACTACCCACATAGTCACCTGAATTTTTACAACAAGGTCAAAAATAAACATGGGACAAAAGACAGTTCTTCAATAAATGGTGCTTGGATAAACTCGGTATCTACATGTAGAAGAAGGAAACTAGATCCCATCTCTCTCACCCTGTACAAAACCAATTCTAAGTGGACCAAGGACCTCAAAGTAAAACCTGAAACTCAGAAACCACTATCAGAAAAACTTAGAGAAAACACTTAGAGATATAGGCATAGGTAACAACTTTCTAAATAGGGCTCTAGTTGCTCAGGAAATAAGACCAGCAACTGACAGACGAGACTTTATGAAATTAAAAGGTTTCAGTACGGCAAAAGAAATTGTCTGTAAGGTGAAGAGACAGCCCGTAGAAGAAAATCTTGTCTAGTTACATATCTGAGAGAGGATTGATACCAAGAATACAGAAAGAACTAAGAAACTACCATCAGGAAAACAATCTAAACATGGGCGACAGGTTTGAACAGAGAGCTCTCAAAAGAAAAAATACAAATAGCGAATAAACATTTTTAATGTGCTCAGCATCATTCTCGTTAGCCATCAGGGAGATGCAAATTCCTTTGAGATTTCCAGTTTGGCCAATCAGAATAGCTATCATCAAGCAACTGAGTTTGTGTGAGTGTAAACTGGTACAGCCATCATTATGTTTTTGGTGGGGACAGGTTGTTTGCTTGGGTTTTTTGACACAGGGTCTCACTATGTAGCCCTGACTGACCTGGCACTTCCTGTGTAGAGCAGATGAGCCTCAAACTCAAAGAGGTCTGCCTGCCTCTGCCTCCTGAGATTAAAGGCATGTGCCACCATGCCTGGTGGAAATCAATTTGGAGGTTCCTCAAAAAGCT
The DNA here is from genome assembly GCA_035773235.1 of Eospalax fontanierii. NCBI lineage: Eukaryota > Metazoa > Chordata > Mammalia > Rodentia > Spalacidae > Eospalax > Eospalax fontanierii. The sequence goes on from CM069554.1 coordinate 12,404,271, forward strand.
AAAAAATAGAAGCTGAAGGGATGACTCAATGGTTAAGAGAAATGGTTGCTTTTACAGAGGACCTGGGTTAAGTTCCTAGCACCTACATGGTGGCTAACAACCACCTGCAACTCCACTTCCAGGAAAATTCAACCCCCTCTTCTGACCTCCATGGCTATTCCATGACATGGGGTGCACTTACACATGAGCTGCCAATACACACTTACAAAAATAGATATATATAAAAATAAAATATAAAATAATTTTTTTATTTTTGTGTGTATGAGTATATTGCCTGTGTGTGTGTACGTGCGCCTGTGTCGTGCACTGCCCACAAGGATCAGAAGAGGGCGTTGCTCCCCTGGAACTGGAGCTACAGATGGTTGTTAGCTGCCATGTGGGTGCTGGGAATCGAACCCAGGTCCTCTACAAGAACAGCCAGTGCTCTTAACCACTGAGCCATCTCTCCAGCCCCATAAAATATTTTTAAAGCTAAAAATAGCGGCTGGGGTCGTGCTTCAGCAGTTAAGAGCACTTTTTGCTCTTGCAGAGGATCCAGGTTTGGTTCCCAGCACTCATATGGCAGCTCACTACAGTCTGTAACTCTAGTTCCAGGAAATCCACTGCCTTCTTCCGACCCCCAAGGGTTCCTGCCGGTATGTGGTCCACATAAACTCACACAAGCACACACATTAAATAAATTCTTTTTTAAAAAAGCTAAAAATAGAATGACCCAGCCATATCACTCCTGGGTATTTGACCAGATGACTGTTTAACTCTATGACAGAGACACCTGCATTACAGCTCTATTCACAATAGTTGGGAAATGAAATCAGTCTAGATGCCCATCAGTTGATAACTGGATAATGAAAACGTGCTACACACACACACACACACACACACACACACACGAATTCTATTCAGCGCTAAAGAAAAGTGAAATCTTTACACATGGAAAATATTGTACAGAGTGAGGCAGCCCAGGCCCAGAAAGACAAATATCATCTCTTCTCTCTCTCATCTGCAGATCCTGGTTTCAAAGTTTTTGATTTCCATGTTTAAGTTGAAGTGAGCACCTGCAGAGGCCAGAAAGAAAAGAGCCATGAGAGTTGGGGCAGGGGTGGCTTTAGTACAGTGGGGTGACAGGAACCCAGAAGGGGATAAAGGTGTGGAAAAGCTTAAATAGAGAAGTTGAGGGATAGGAGAAAGTTGGGGGTGGAGGTAGAGTCAACCAACATCAAGGATGTATGAAAAAATGCCTGGAGAAACCTACTGCTTCATAACTAACATTTAAAGCTTTGAACGGAGGCACACTGCACAGGGCAATAATGTTGCTCCCAGAAACCATACAGTTTTCAAACTAAACTCCCAGTGTTGAATGCGGGATACCTCCCCGTGAGCTACTAGCCGGGGAGACCCCAGAGGCTCCCGAAATAACACTGAGTCTTACCATTCCTCTTGGTTGCCCACTAGAACTAGATGGTAAAACCTTATTGATGAAGACACCACACGCTTCGGGTGCAGGACACAAATCTAACTGAAACTGAGCTGGAGGCGCGCCCCCTGCTGGCCAGCATGCAGTCTAGCGCTGCTGTCAGCCTGGGCCAGAGAGAAAGCTTCCGTTTGCAGCGGACAAGAGTCTAATGCGGAAACTCATAACTGGTCAAAGTGCCGAGAAGCGGTTCTTCAGTTCTCAGCCATAAACGGACCATCAAGATACCCAACCCCCAGGAACACCACAGAAGAGCGGGTGGGAAGATGTAAGGGCCGGAAGGTTGGGAGGAGTGCTGTGTAACGCGTCTCCTGACTATGACTCGGCCCGTTGTGATCGTGAGCACCCAGTGGCTGCGGTTACCTGTACAGAGTGGGGCCGCCAACATCCCATCATGGATGGGCGAGCGCTCCATCCCTCCCCAAGAAGCCATTGGCAGTCAATGGTTGAGGGGGTCTTCTTCAGTGATTAGCTAATGCTCCAGTAAACACCCCCCAACCCACGCTTGTACAAGCAACTCTAATTAAACTCGGTCACAAAAGACATGAAAGAAGGAGAGGGGACCAGCTGGGAAAGTGACGAGGGTCAGCAGAAGCAGCAGAGGGAAAGATATTAGGAGACGTGACCATGACAATGCATTGTGTACATGTGTGAAATGGTAAAAATATTAAATTAAAAAAGAAAACCAGCTCTATATTTTACTTAATTTTTTTCAACTTGACTTAAATTTAACACTTTAATCTTTTTTAATATTTTTATTTTTATGTGTATGAGTGTGTGGCCTGCATGTGTGTAATAAGTGCACCCATGTCGTTCAGTGCCCACGGAGGTCAGAAGAGGGCACTGGACCCCCTGGAACTGGAGTTATGGATGATTGTTAGCTGCCATGTGGATGCTGGGACTTAAGAGCCAGTGCTCTTAACCACTGAGCCACCTCTCCGGCCCTGCTTAATCTTTTTTAAAATATGTTTTTTCAAGCTAGTCAAGTATGGGTGTGCAGGGAGATAATATTAAACAGCTTAACAGCAATCTACTACCTTTGGATGAACTTGAAAGTCCTTTCCAGTATTAGAACCAAAACCCTACTGAGACGTTTGCCCAGGTTGTTTCTGCCACAGCCCCAGCTGAAGCCAAAAGAGCACACAGTTGTTCAGTCTGTCCTACGGGGATCTTAGCTCACCCTCTGGAACTTTTCTGTCCCAATTCCAAGTTGATCCTATTTTTTATCTATACAAAGTTTAGAAAAACTCTAGTAAAGTGGTGTATAAAAGGTAAGAGGAGGGGCTGGAGAGATGGCTCAGCCGCTAAGAGCACTGGCTGCTCCTGCAGAGGACCTGGGTTTAAATCCCAGCACCCACATGGCTGCTAACAACTGTGAGTAACTCCAGTTCCAGAGGATCCGTCGCCTTCTTCTGTCCTCCTTGGGTGTTGCATGACATGGGTGCACTTACATACATGCAGGCGTAATACTCATAAACATAAAATTAAAATAAAAAATAAACCCAACATTATGAAATCTTTTTTCAGAAGATGGGCAGGGTCTCCAAGGTCACCACCAAAAGCCAGCAAAGTGACATAAAAGGAGTTAGAAAGGTCTGATACAACAGGAAAATATCTCTGGGCGTGGAGGCCCACACCTTTAATTCCAGCACTCGGGAGGCAGAGACAGGTGGATCTCTGTGAGTTCAACGCCCCTGGTCTACATAGCAAGTTCCAGGCCAGCTGGGGCAACAGGTAAACCCTACCTCAAAAAGACAGAAAGCAAGAAAGCAAGCATCCCATCATTTCTATCAACACTTTCCTCAAAAGAGCAATGCTGGGTGCACAGCGCTCCTGTGCACCCCCCAACTCCCACCCAGGGCTCAGCAGAGAAGCTCCTGCTGCCCATCCCAGCCTGAGGCCAAGGAGGAATAGCAGGCTCTAGTCTGCTCTAAAGACTAAACTAGCTCCCCACGTCCGCCAAGGCTCCAGGCCAGTGCCTGGCTGCAGTGTATGCCTCAGGCGCCATATACCACTGGCCTAGTGATGAAGGACCTGAGCTGGGTGAACAGTCTCTACTCCCAAGGACAGAAATGGACACAACTTACTCTGAGGGGGCGGGTAATCACCCACTCACGGGACAAGCTCAATCCTTTCACCTGCACCTGGCCCCATACCATCTGCTGATGCTCATGACCCGGGTGATTCTGGAAGCCTTCAGGAACCAAGGCACACCTGGCTCCAGCATCCATACGAGCCCAAGTATTCTACACATTCATAGAGACCAATAAATCCACAACTCAACCTGCGGCCTCTGGTCACCGTGCAGGGTCCTCACCTGCAGGCAACCTTGGCCAGCATGTTAGGGATGCAGCTCTCTGTGGAACACGCCCCTTTGGTGCATTGGTGTTCAGTCTCCAAACCTTCAGGCTCGCAAGCATGCATTTGGCTTCTGTCAGCTTCTTCCCTGGGAACCCCAGCTAGACATGAATCTTGCCACATTTGCTTTAGCATGACCTAAATAGACCTCTTCCTGATTCTTCTCACCCTCTTTGATTATTTTAGCACCTTACAAACCCAATTTGCATGCTGATCTGTCTCTCAGATTCTCCGGAGCCTCTCCTACCTCATAAAAAGTGACCAAGAGGGATCAGCCAAGCCCCAGAAGCCCCATGACAATCCCAGGGTCCCCCTGAATGAACTTAACTCTAGCAAACCCAGGGACCCCCAAATGAACTTCATAGAGAACTCTGGCAATCCCAGGGTCCCCCCTGAATGAACTTCTTAACTCTGGCCTGCTGATCTGGGCATCACACACCCCGTCCAGCCATTCCTTCACCGTCATTTTGATCCTCCGTCTTCACGGTCAGTTCTTCCCGCGCACTCCCGCCGCAAGAGGCGCTGATTAACACAGATCTCTTTTTCCTTATGTCCCCTCGCTAGGTGAGGACTGGCAAGCTAGCACCTCCATTTCACCCTCTCCCTGATCTGATTTATCTGTGTTGAGAGAATTTTCACCCTTTGGGGAGGAGAGGACTAGACACTGTCTACACCCCCCCTTCTAAGGTCCCAGTGACAAAATTAAAGTGTGATTCCACCAAAATTACCCCGGGGAACCAATGTATTAGGCTTCATTACAGAGCGTAGGTGAGGGGGTGACTGACAGGAGCATGGGTGACCCCAAAGCAGCCTCACTGGAAAGGCTGCACCCAGCTTGAATGACGGCATCCCCACAGCTCTGCAGACGGAGCCTCCTGCCTTCAGCCCCTTCCTGACACCCCCAAGGCCGTGTATAATTAGGCTGGAATTACATGCAGCTTGTTGGGAGAAGCGCCTGGATTCTCAGGTGAGGATCCTATGACCCTCTTGCCCCCTCCTTTTATGAGGGAAGGTCCATCAACAATCGACAAGTTCAGCTGTGGTGATATTTACAAGCAGACACAGCCAAACTCCCGAAGATGGCGGTTGTCCCACCCCAAGGATACTCCTGTTTACAGCCTGCCAAGTCAGAGGCTCGCCTAGAGGATGCCACCTGAATGTCGCTTGTCATTCCTGTTTTACACCAGCCATGCTCTTTCCGGGCAGACAGTCAAGCATCCAGCTGCATGCCTCACTGCCCACGGCAGGGACCGACCGTGCAACTTCTCCAGACTTCCAAATAATCCTGCTCCGAGCACGCTACTTTCAACAACTGCAATATACTCTCTGGTCCGTCATCCACTTTTGGAGGCCCTCGTACTCCCTAAGCAAACCTCCATCAAGGGGCATGCCATTCCGTCACAGGGAAGACAGCCACCCAGAGATAGCTCCCGCAGATACGCCGCTGGCACACAGCTCAGCTCCGTGAGTGTCGCCACGCACGACAGAGACAATGCACCTGTTCCCATCAAATTCATCTTTGGGTCTGTCCTGTGCCCATTCAGTCACCAAGGGCTGCATTAACTCATCCTGGGGAGATGGGAACAAAGTCTACTCGTCCCAGATCAAAGTAGTGATTCCACCCAAGCCTACCTTACTGGGCTTCCGTACAGGAGCAGGACCAAGGGTTGCTTACCAGACTGTACACGACCAGAAAACAGCTACATCATCAAAAAGCTCAACCCCGGCACAGATGATGACTTCCCCTGATGAAAGGCCCCTCTCGGCTGACCTTCCACCCGTTATATAACTTCCCGGTCTTCTGAGACCATGTGCAGCTGGGGCAGAATTATACACAGCTGGGCAAGAGGTGCAGAGGGAGGGGCCGGGGTCTCAGGGGAGGGTCGAAAGACTCTCCTTAAGCCCCTCCTTGAGGGTGGGTGCAGTCTCGCTGAGCGTCTCTTGAAGGTAGTCCCAGCTGCTCGGATTGAGACGGTAACAGCCATTCTACCGGAGGAGGGCCGCACGGTAGTCAGCCACCAGCACATAGAGTGCGCTGCACTGGGAACAGTAGGCCGAACTCAGCGGGCACCTGGTTGTGCATTTTACTTAGGAGAAAACAGCGATCGCATATAAGGTTATATACCAAGTCATGGGCTGTGGTCAGTGGTTCTGTTGGATCGTCAGAGGCTTAGGAAGATGATGAAGATGGTGACAGGGAGATCTAAGGAAGAGGCTTGTGGGTGATGCGTATGGGAAAAACATGAAAGTACTTGTGTCCTCTGTGAACCCTTGATGAACGTTCACGTCGGTGGAAGAGTGTCTTAGCAAGTGGACAAGCTAGCCTGCTCTGTGACCTGTTAGTCAAACCTTTCATCGCCCGTGAGCCCCAGGCTGGCCTCAGAGCTGCTTCGAGGTTGAGGATCGCTTTGAACTCCTAACCCTCATGCCTCCCACCGCCCCGGAAGTGCAGAGATTGCTAGCCTGCGCCACCACACCCGGCTCTTTTTTTTTTTTTTTTTAAAGATTTATACATGTGTGTACTTGCTTGCAATGTATGTAAGCGTACCATGGGCACGTCTGGTTCCTGAGAAGGCCAGAAGAGAGCACCAGGTTCCCTGGAACTGGATGGCTATGTTGACGTCACCATATGAGTGCTAGGAACCAAACCCTGATCCTCTGCAAAAGCAGCAAGTGCTTTTAAGTGCTCAGCCAACTCTCCAGCTCCTAAACCCGGCTCTTAAGGGATTTTTTTAATTGATTTTTTTTACTTTAAATTTTTTATTTTTTTGAGCTTTTGTACATTTCATATAACAGTTCATCAGATTTAGGCCCCTCCCCCAGCCATGCCCCCCCCCCCCATGAATGCCTCCATACACGGTAAGTCCTGTCTAGTCAAGCATCTGTACCCAGACGTCCTTCAGTGCAGGTTCATCCACTGAGTCCAGTCGGCCTATCTAGAGACCCTAAGTAAGGCCTACTCTCCCCCACCCATCAGTCTCCGGCTGTCCCAGGCTGGGGCTGGGCCGCCCATCTCCCTTGTGCGACTCTGGATAATTGTTTTTAGGACGGTGTCTCACTGCACAGTCCCAGGCAACCTTGCACTTGTGGCAATTCTCCTTTCTCTGCCTCCCAAGTGCTGACATTACAGCTGTGCGCCACCATGCCCACTGCAGGACACTTTTAGAGCTACCCGACTTGGCAGCTGAGTTAAAAGCACAATAAAAATAGTGAGAATATACAGAACTCTTAAAAGTGATGGGGGGAGGGCTGGAGAGATGGCTCAGTGGTTAAGAGCACTGGTTGCTCTTGCAGGGGACTCAGGTTTAGTTCCCAGCACCTACGTGGTGGCTGACAACCATCCATAACTCCCATTCCAGGGGATCCAGTGTCTTCTTCTGACCTCTGCAGGCATTGCACGACACCTACATACATGTATGCAATAGACTCATGCACATAAATATTTAAAATAAAAAATAGAGGTGATGAAGATTGTGCTACAGATATTACACATCATCCTCCAAGACACAGTGTCAGCTGGCTACAGTGTGTGTCTATAATTCTCTTATAAAAAATGCTTCTTTCTGGCAGATTTATTTATTTTATGATACAGGAACAGGTGAAATGGCTCAGCGGGTAGAGGCGCTTGCCACTAAGTCTGACGACCTGAGTTCAATCCCTGGAACCCGCATGGTGAAAGGCCCAAGCAAAGCCTCTGCGAGTTGTCCTCTGACTACATGAGTACCACGCCACACGCATGCACACACATGTGCACGTAAACACACAAGCACAAGCAAGATACCATATATGCACAATAAGAAAATTTTAAGTAATTTAATAAGGTAAAAACAAAACAGAAAACCATCCAGGCAGGTGTGGTGAACAGCTTCTATCCAAGCACATGGGCAGGAACAGCAGGTGGATCTCTCTGTCTACACAGTGAGTTCCAGACCAGCTGGGGCTACAGAAAGACTCTGACTCAAAAACAGCAGCAAAAAATACACCATAGGTGAATGGCCTATCACCTAGGAATGATTAAGAAAACTTGTAAAACGTTGCATCAGAAAATTAAAGGAGAAAAACACGTTCTTACCAACAGGTAACAGAAGTTTCTGATAAAATCTAGCAGCAAAATAGGGACTAAAAGTTATTCACATAGAACAAAAACTACTCTAAATCAAGAAGTATCACACTGGGGCTGGAGAGACGGCCCAGTGGTTAAGGTCTTGGCGGCTCTTGCAGAGGACTGGCGTTCAGTTCTTGGCACCCATAAGGTGGCTAGCAATGATCTATAACTCCAGCTCCAAGGGCCCTAACGCCCTGCTCTGGCCTCCCTGGGTATTACATGCACTTACATGGAGGCAAAATACTCCTACACAGAAAAAAGTAAAAATTATCTTTTTTATAAGTATTACACCATTGAAGGCCAGGCCTAGGCAGTGCATGTCTATGATCCCATCATTTACGAGGCACAGGCTAGTTCAAAGCCAGCCTGGTCAAACAGTGAATTCCAGACCAGCATGGTGGTGCACACCTGTGATCCAGGCACTCGGGGTGGATGCCAGAGGATCTGAGTTGGAACCCAGCCAGGACCACTTGGCAAGATCCTGTCTCAATAAACAAACACAAAAAGAGCACAGCAAAGGACAGGGCTGAGCAGTAATACATGAAAACACAGAACGTGCACTGACAGCACCTGATGGCTAACCTTCATTAGGTTAACTGATGTGAGTGGTGGCATCGTGGGTGGCACTATTCCCTGAGCCAGGATCCTGGACTGTACAGAAAGGGCAGAGTGACCAGAGCACAGACATTCGTCGCCCACTGCTTCCTAAGCTGCCACCTTGCCTTTCCCGTCAAGAGACCGTCTGCAACTGTGAGCCAAAACAAACCCTTTCTCCTTAAGGTACTTTCGTCAGGGTATTTACCAGAGCAACCAGAAGACTAATGAAGTCGGACAGTAATGAACACGTTCATGCCTCAATGACAACTTGAAGAGATTCTAGACTAAATCAGAAAGGGCCAGGTATGGCAACATCCTCCTGTAATCCCAGCACTCAGGAGGCTGAAGCAGGAGAATCACCACAAGTCTGAGACCAGCCTTGCCTGCACAGCAAGTTCCAGACCAGCCAGGACTTCATAGTGACCCCTTGTCTCAAAAAATCGGGGGAGGGCTGGAGAGATGGCTCAGTGGTTAAGAGCACTGGCTGCTCTTGCAGAGGACCCGGGTTTGATTCCCAGAACTCACATGGTGGCTAATAATCGTCTGTAACTCCAGTTCCAAGGGAATTTGACACCTTTGGATATTCATGGCATTGTACAACATGGGTGCACTTACATACATGCAGACAATACATTCATACACACAAAATAAAATTGTTTTCTAAAAGATTTTAAAAAGAAATCAGAAAATAAAAAAGTGTTTAACATACAATTTTTATTAGAGTGAAAACCATTACGTCCAAATAGTGTTTACTGGAATAGTTAAGCCTGTATGATACATATCCACAGTCAGGCAGATCTTTTCCATCCTACAGAACGGCAGAATGGTACCTTGATTCAGGGATGAGAGTGACAAAGAACGGTCCCCAAGTCAACCCACTCCCAACACAACCACTCACCATGTCCATTGACATCCATGGAGACGCTCACATGCTTACGGTAGCATCCTCCCAAGCTGGGTGTAGGCCAGAGGCACTAAGAGACACTGGAAGTGAGAACCCCACAATAAAGTCTGAGCCACGCGCCCTCCGACAGACTAATAGCATACTCTTAAGAATTCAAAAGCTGGTATTTTGATGCCTTTCAGTATCAAGATCTAAGATGGCCTGACACAAATTTGTGAACGTTGGGTTTACGCAGCATTAAATATGGGTCTGGAGGAAGATAACTTGTGCTGGGAAAAGAAGCGTGTTAACCTACTACACAGGTGAGTGTTTTAATAATTTCTGACAAACCGTGCTTCAAATTGTGAGGAATATATTCTTCGTACACGAGGCTGGTCTAGATGTTGCTTTTTAGGAATGACCTTTCTGTAAAAAAAAAATAAAATCTTTTCATTATCTCATGTGTTTGAGGGTACTGCCTGCACGTAAGTGCACCCATGTCTCAGTGCCCGTGGAGGTCAGAGGAGGGTGTCTGATCCCCTGGAACTGGAGTTATGGACGGCTGTTAGCCATATGGGTGCTGCTCTCTGCAAGAGCAGTCAATGCTCTTAACCACCGAGCCGTCTCTCCAGCCCGGGAACTACTTTTATGTGTAAGGTGTGTGCGTTCATGTGCCTGTATGTGCGTGCACGCGTGAAGTCCGGAGGTCAACACCAGTCTTCCTCAGTTGCTCTCCACCTTACTTTTTGAGGCAGGGTCTCTCACCGAACCTGGAGCTTCACTGGTGGCTAGACTGTGCGCAGTGAGCCAAGAATCTGCCTGTTCTGCCACCACCACAACCATCACCATCACCACCACCCTACCCGATTCTGAGGTTAGAGATGCATGCAAAAGCCACACCTTGCTTTTATTTGGGTGCTGGGATCCCAACTCGGGTCACCATGCTCTTTCATGGCGTGTCTGTGACAGACTGAGCCACCCCGCTGGCCCTGTCTGGTTCTTTTATGGCTACTGTTTGCTGAGACAGTGTTCTGCTATGTCGCTGGCCTGAACTAATCCTCCTGTCATTGACAAAGTAATGGCCACACGCTTCAGTTTATGTCTCTGAGTCAGCTTTGTTACGAACAGTGCCCCCCTCTCCCCATGGCACTCGCAGTTAACGGAATCAGGTTGGTCTACAGAGTTTCAGACATTGTGGGTGTAATCAGCTGCTTCACTGTGGTGACGTTTACTTTATCCATCTATTCCCCAAATCATTGGTTTTGAAAAACTTGACTGAAGGCATGACCTCTTGTTCGCTATTTTGACAGGAAGAACTAACTCATAGACAGTGGGGTTCTGATTGCACTGTGTCAGGAAGTGGATATTGTCTGGTAGTACCATTTTTATTGAAGCAAAAATTGTTCAAAGGGTTTAAAAGTCCTCAGCTTGATAAACCACTATAAAATACTTCACCTAACAGTTTCAGAACTCACTGATCATTCTCTGGATCCGTTAATCCACTGGAGTCCAGAAAATGGCGATTTTTCCCCATTTTTTCTGTAATTACAGGTTGGAATTCTTTTTTTAAAAGATCATGAGACAGGAGGGATGGCTCAACAGGGGACCTTGGTTCAGTTCCCAGCACTCACATGATGGCTAACAACTGTCTGTAACTCCAATTCCAGGGGATCTGACTCCCTTTTCTGACCTCTGCATGCACCAGGCATGCATGTGGTGCACATACACACATACATATAGGTAAACATAAAATAAATTAAAAAAAAAAAAACCACTTGAATTTGATTCACACTTGTTAACACTGAAATTTGATTAACATGGAAAAGAGAAACACAGAAGTGCATTTGTGCCTACTTGCCGGCTTTTAAGAAAGGCAAACTGGGCCTGGTGACATGGCTGCTGTCAAGGCTGATGACCTGAGTTCAATTCCCAGGACTCACATGGTGGAAGGAGAGAACCAACTACTGCAATGTATCCTCTGACCTGACACATGCTGTGGCATACATAGGCACACACAAATAAATTAATTAAAATAGAAAATAAAAAGAATGATAAATCGATGTCCTACAACATTCCATTGCTGAGCAGACTATGTAGCCATGAACCAAGAAAATGATCAAAGTACTGGGGGGTCATGTGAAAAGACCCATCTTGAGACACTGCTTGAAAATAAGCTCAATTTGGGTGTCAAATGGTTACACTGAGTGCAATGAATTTTTTTTATATGCAAAAGGTTTATATATGTGTATACATCGAAATCCTCAAGTGGCTGGTTCTTTTGTGCTATCTTTGAGACTGTGTGATTAGTCTTGAACTTGATCAGAGAAGATTCTAAACTACCTGCTTTTTAAATTTGAGGAAGTCATTTCCCCTGATTTTTAAACAGTTGTATGTTTAACAACCAACCACATTCATGAAATCCATACAGTTTCTTCTCATGAAATTTCTGGTCCAGCTCAAAAATCTTACATTTCTCTAATCTCGTAGATTTGACCTAGAGTAAATCTCCTCCAGTTTAATAAGTGCCAAGATGCACCTGGAGGCATTTCTACCTTATTACTCCTATCGGATCTTCCTTGGGAATGTGCAACCCCACAGTAACAACTCTAGACATTATTTACAAAGTACATGCTACAGGACCGCGAGCCCAAGTGCTACCGCATTTTCACATTACACGGCGTGGCAGTCGACTATACTGGTTCCCGCTGGCCCATCTTCCCATACTTGGTTTCACACAATCCTCTCGAGTGTAGGCTGGTCTGAGAACTTACTTTTAAACAGTAGAAGGTAGCAAAATGATGGGACGTTACTTTTATGATTAGATTACAGGAGGCTCTAACTTCCGTCTTGCTAGCAGATGTCCTCCGTGCTTAGTAGCCCCCGTGGCTCGCGGATCTGAGTGGGAAGCAGCCGTGCTGGGATGGCCATCGTGGCCAGGAACTAGAGCCAGCCCTCAGTCACCAACCAGTCAGAAACCGGGATCTCAGTGCAAAGTCCTCAAAGAAACAATGCAGGCATCTCACCTGTTAGCTTTGATGTGGATCCTTCCCTAGTTCAGCCTTCCCATGAGAACCTAGACATGGCTGAAACCTCGAAGACCCAGCTAAGTCATGCCCCGATTCTGGATCCACAGGCATTTTCTGTTAACCACCACTGTATACTACTTAAACGACTGCTATCCTGTTAATTTGCTAACAGCAGTAACTATCGAGCCGAGGTTAGTACAACTCCCATCATTTTACAAGTGAGCAAACGAGGCAGAACGCGTAGTGTCTTGTCCCGGATCCCAGTGGGAGTGCACAGGGAAGGTGGAGACACGGACAGATAAGGCTAAAGATTTCCCTCCACTCGTTACGTTATTCTCTCATAGGAATATGAAGACGGAGGGCTTTTCAAGCAACGTAAGTCTTTCTCTATTACAAAATTTCTTATGCTTCGTTGTAAGCATGAAATAAATTATTCTCAAACAACGGATTTCCTGACTTTTCCAACACAATGCACACGTGAAAGTCGCTCGTGCTAAGCTCCATTATGAATCTTCTGGTGCTGAGTGAGGTGGGAGTGCTGCCGGAAGGCCTTCTTGCACTCCTTACACTTGTAGGGCTTCTCGCCCGTGTGAATCCTCTGGTGCTGAGTAAGAAATGAATAAAGTCTAAAGGCCTTCCCACAGTCCTTGCACTCGTAAGGCTTCTCCCCAGTGTGGATGCTCTGATGCTGAGTGAGCTGGGAGAGCAGTCTGAAGGCTTTCCCGCATTCTTCACATTCATAGGGTCTCTCACCGATATGGATGCTCTGATGGGAAATCAGCTGGGAGTAGCTACTAAAGGTCTTCCAGCATTCCACACATTCATAGGGCCTCTCCCGGGTATGAATCCTCTGATGGCGAACAAGCTGCTGCCTTAGTCGAAAAGTCTTCCCGCATTCCTTGCACTCATAGGGCTTCTCCCCAGTATGAATGCTCTGATGGACAGTAAGCTGTTGGCAGATTCGGAAGGACTTCCCACATTCTTTACATGCATAGGGTTTCTCACCAAAATGGATTTTCTGATGCACTCTAAGGTCTGGGCCACACACGAAGGCTTTCCCGCACTCTTTACATTCATAGAGCTTCTCAGAAGTATGAAGTCTTTGGTGTCGAGTGAGGTGCGTACACTGTCTGAAGGTCTTCCCGCAGTCCTTGCACTCATAAGGCTTCTCCCCAGTGTGGATTCTCTGATGGCGGGCCAGCTGCTGGTGTACCCGAAAGGCCTTCCCACATTCCTTGCATTCATAAGGCTTTTCACCAGTGTGAAGCCTCTGATGCTGAGTGAGTTCTTGGAGCACAGTAAAGGCCTTCCCACATTCCTTGCACTCATAGGGTTTCTCACCAGTGTGTAGTTTGTGGTGTCTGATAAGGTGAGCCCGCTGTCTAAAGGCTTGCCCACATTCCTTACATTTATAAGGTTTCTCGCCAGTGTGGATCCTCAGGTGCTGACTAAGTGTAGAGCAGCGGATAAAGGTCTTCCTACATTCTTTACATTCATATAACTTTTCGGCATTATGAACTCGCTGGTACTCAGTAAGGAAACTGTGTTTTTTGTACGTGATCACTTTTTCAGAGGTAATTTTCAACTGCCCAAAATAGCCCTGTTGTGGGTCTTTTTGTCTCTCAATCTTGCTTTCACATTCCCAATCATTTCTAAAACTGGAGCCCTGGGGACTACAGCTTTTAATCCGCTCTAGCATCTCCCACTGGAATGAATATACTTCATAAATGTCCTTTTCTGGAGATAAAGTGTTGGTCTTAAATCTGGACTCCAGATCTGAAACAGAACAAGGCAAACACATGTGGTCTCCCTGTTGCAGAGGAAAAAAAAACGTAAAGGAATCCAAAACCCACATCTACCCATCAAATAACGAAGTTCATGGAAAAATGGAGCAGGAGCAGATCGCTTAACCAGATGCAATTTTATTAGTAGAACACTGACAAATACAAGAGCTGCTTCTCAGGAGGTAAAGGTCTGCAGTAAGGCTAAAGCCCACTTCATGAATGCTGAAAAGCAGAAGTTGTATCACAAGTGCAACGAAAGCCAAGCAGGCTCACACCTACGATCCCATCACTTGGAGCCTAACCTTCCAAGTTCAAGACCAGACTGTGCAAAATACTAAATATTACTCTTTTCTTTTAAACTGTATAAAACGTGGAACTTGGTTTATGACAAGAAATTCTAATCTTTTAGTCCCAGCACACTTTGTAAGACTTTTTTTTGTTTAAGGAGGGTCCTGATGCGTTCCTGAGCCTGATGCCCTGAGGCAGTGTGCTCTTCTCTCCCCACAGAACAGGGAGGGCGTGAGGCTGGATCCCAGACGATAGGGAAAGGACTCTGTCCCTCCTCTTGCAGTAGGGACACAAGCCTGCCAGCTTCTGGGTCCTGTGTGCTTGCTGGGTCTGACTGCCCATGCAATGTACCCTTTGCAAAAGTAAAATCTGCCTTCTCAAATTACTTTCACTCTGCCCACGTGTCCTTCGGGCAGCACTAATGGGGTCCTAGACCTCGGATTTTATTTCTAACAAGCTTGAGCTGTCTGATGAATTCTAGGATAGTCTAAGCTACAGATCTGGAGATCCTCCCCAGAAAACACACACACACACACATACACACACACACACAAAGATAGAAAGCTGAACTTGGAGTACAGCATACATTTATAAGTGTACAGTCTCAGCTATTGAGGAGGCTAAGGGAGAAGAATCATTTGATCCCAATGGAAGCCAGCCTGGGCAACAGAGGGAGACTGCACCTCCAAAAAATAATAATAAAATAAGGCTAAACTAGATATGATGGCACAAGCTTGTCAGCCGAACACCTGGGAGATGGATGTAGGAGGATCAGAGGTCAAAATCATCCATAATGAGCTCAAGGTCAGCCTGGGACACATGAGAACTTGTCTCCAAAAAAAAAAAGAGATGCTGGGGAATGACTGAGTCAGTGAAGTGCTTGCAGGCCTGGAGAGATGGCTCAGCAGTTAAGAGCACTAGCTGCTCTTGCAGAAGACCCGGGTTCAGTTCCCAGCATCCACATGGTGGGTCACGACTGCCTTGACCCCAGTAAAGTGCTTGCTGTGCAATATGAAGACCTGAGCTCAAATCCCTAATTCCCATCTAAAAAGTGGGATAGGACACCTGCGATCCCAGCTAGGCGGGCGTGACAAAACGGTCCCTGGGGCCTGCTAGTCAGCCAGTCTAGTTAATAAACGAGTTTCACGTTTAGTGTGAGGTTGTGTCTCAAAAAATAAGGTGGACAGCCAACACTGACCTCTGGCCTCCACATGAACAAGCACACATATGAATGTGCACCCAAATACATGCACATCCCCACATAGGAACACACACACACACATACACTCTCACACACAAACCCAAAACAATGGCAAGCTCTAAGCCAGGCGAGCCATTAAAATGGATGTAGGGTGAAATGCAGTGTCTTAGTGAGGAGCCAGGTTTCAGCACTCCAGTTGCCACCTAGCATACCCAGCTTGCTAAGAGCCTTTCATCAGGAAGGGATGTTGAATGTTGTCATATGACAGCTTTTAAAAAAACTGTTTATTTATATTTTATGTGTGTAAGAGTGTGCCTATATAGTAAGTGCACCACATGTGTGCAGTGCCTGCAGAGGTCAGAAGAGGGCATCAGATTCCCCGAACTGGAGCCACAGTGGGTTGTTAGCCACAATGTGGGTGCCAGGATCCAAACCTGGGTCCTCTGTAAGAGCAGCCTGTGCTCTTAACTGCTGAGCCATCTCTCCAGCCCTTGTTACATAGTATCTTTAGGTTAATGGAAATAACTATATGATCTCTCATCTTTTTCTTTTAATATGGTGATCAATTTCCAAATGTTAACAACCGAGCTTCATGAAGTCGAAATAAAACCCGCTTGATAAATTTTTACATGTTTTCCTGGATTTGATTTGTTAATATTTTTTAAAAGTTTATACATATATGCATGAATAATAGGGACTTACAAATTTTTAAAACTTTTTTGATTTATTTTATGTGTATGAGTGTACTGCTTGCATTGTGTAAGTGCATCCATGTCGTGCAATGGCCACAGAAAACAGGAGAGGGGTAGGATTACTTGAAATTGGAGTTATGGATGGTTGTTAGCCATCATGTGGGTGCTGGGATTTGAACCCAGGTCTTCTGCAAGAGCAGTCAGTGCTCTTAAACTGATGAGCCATCTCTCCAGCCCCCCAACCTTTTTTTTAATTTTTAAAAATTAACTTCACTTATTTTATGTGTACAAGTGTTTGCCTGCATGGATGTGAATGCACCATGTCATACAATGTCCACAGAGGCCAGAAGGTGTCAGACTCACCGGAACTAGAGTTACAGACAGTTGTTAGTCACCATGTGGATGCTGGGATTTGAACCCGGATCTTCTGCAAGGGCAACCAGTGCTCTTAACTGTTGAGCTTTCTTTTCTAGACCCTTATAAATTTTTTGATAAATTTCAAGTTATAACATATGATTTATTTCCAGCACTTGGGAGGCAGAGGCAGGCAGATCTCTGTGAGCTCAAGGCCAGCCTGGTCTACAGAGCAAGTTCCAGGCCAGCTGGGGCTACAGGGAAACCCTGCCTCAAAAAGATGAAAGGGGGGGGGAACCAATCCACAAAAAAAACCACTTGATTTCTATACACTTTATAAAGTGAGTTGAGAGGTATATTTTTAGTTTCTTAAGAACTTTGTATAATAATGCTATTTTCTCCTTAAAATTTTAATAGAAATTCACTGTTGAAAACATCTGACCCTTACCTTTTCTTTACAAAAGATTTTTCAAAATGATCTCAATTATTTTAATAGGAATAATTTAAAAAAAAATCTTGTTCAGGTAAGACATATTTTTCAAGTAATTCTTCCATTTCACTGAAGCTATAAAATTTACTGGCATAAAACTCTTCAGATGGCTACCAGTGTGAAGGGATATACCTTCTTTCAAAGCGGACAGTATTCGTCTAGTTTCATTAATCAGGTGTTCTCTTTGCTCATTTTTATTTATATTTTATTTTTACATTTAACTTATTATTCTATTATTATATTTTATTATATTATTTTATTTGGTCTTTTTGAGACAGGATCTCCTTGTAGCCCCAGCTGGCCTGGAACTCACTATGTAGACCAGGCTGGCCTTGAACTACAGAGCTCCGCCTGCTGGGATTAAAAGCATGTGCTGCCGTGCCCCGCTCCTCTTCGTTCATCTCTTCAACAAAGTTTACTACAGATTTTGGCTTTATTCATCTCCTGTCTCCTCCCATCTTGTTCAGTGCTGTTCTCACGTTCATTCCCTTCTACTGAAAACAGCTTCTCGTTGGAGTGTGAAGGAAATAGGGACATTGAGAAACTACATGACCAAGCTCAAGAGAAAGCTGTTTTGCTAGTTCAGCCTTCGAAAATCTGAATTTTGGCCTGGGAGGTGGCTCAGCAGGGAAGAGCACTTGCCATGAAAGCCCGAGGACCCAGTTCCTGGGTTCAATCCCCGAACCCACAGACAGAAAAGAGGAAACTGTCCTCTGACCTCCATACGAGCATGGCATGTGTTGCCACACACATCATATGTGCACACACACACACACACACACACACACACAAATAATAATTATTTTTTAATCTGAATTTGATTCAGGCCTGCGCCTTGGGAGAGAGATCCCCAACACCTTCTCGGCGGGAGCCTCCACCCCAGACTCAGTGACTCCTGCTGCACAGGCCTCCCCATCTCCGCTCAGCCCTCACTCACCAGAACAGTGTCTTCTCCCTTCCTTCACCACCATCTCAGGTTCCTTCCCTTCTTCATCCAACAAGGTGAT